>OY977936.1:20053200-29565200 GCA_963854355.1 Epinotia brunnichana | reverse complement strand
GGCCCTCAGATATACGAACTTCGAGTTTCAGTTTTCGTGGTTTGGCTGAATACGCAAAGAGAGCGCGCGCGTGCCATTCAAAAAAACCAAGTTTATATTGTTCGAATTTGTTGTAACATTTGTACAAATTACGCCTTAATTCGACATTTGCGCATATAAGTTCACATATCAAAATCGATTAATTTTATATTTGCTAATTCGACATTTGCGCATATAAGTTCACATATCAAAATCGATTAATTTTATATTTGCTTTTGGTACCTATGTGTCTCGTCAATGTATATCGTAGACGGGATTAAAATTATTAATAGGCGAAAGAAAGGCAAAGCAATTCCGCCATTTTGTCCGTAGTATTTCTTATTACTGTGATTTTGATGTTTCTTTTAGCTGACAGATGTGGCGGCGATATACTTTAAGAATAATAAATGAAAAATTAAATGAAGTCGTATATTACGGAAAATAAATTAATTGTCGCAGTCGGATAAAAACTATCCTAAGTTGCAGCTGGAATAATAATGTACCTATATAAAATGTTTCATATTTTTCCGTCCATGGGATGCTGAGAACATTCGTACCACAGAAAGCTTGGTTTCAAACTGGCTGATTCTTTTTTTTAATTTAGAGATTTATTATAAGTGGAGATAAAGAAAATGGTAGTTTTTTCAACATTTTCCTTCTTAAATCGAAATTTAATCACTGTTAAAAAACTGTTCAAGAATGTGAGTCTGAAGCCCTTTCATTTGTTACCCCACTTGACCTTATTATTAGAATTTGAGCGAAAATGGCAAAAACGGAACCCTTATAGTTTCGTCATGTCCGTCTGTCCGTATGTCACAGGTATTTTACTCAAAAATTGTAAAGTGTATTTGAATAAAATTTGGAGGATAGGTGTATTTTGTTAGCCGCTACGCTACATACCTTGTTATTTAATGAAATGAGTAAACATTTTACATTTTGATGCTAGTGCGGTAAGTATGTCATTACTTCACGAGTACCGAGATATGGGACGACTCAAGACTCGGGACGAGTGAATAATGACATTTCCGCACGTGTATCGAACGACGTTTTTTAATACAGTTGCGAAAAAATAAGAAAAACAACAAGTAAGGAAAAACTGTATTTAAAAAAAAAATTGAACAACTTCATTATTTTTCAACTGTATTACAATGCTGTTACAGACTTAATAATATATATAAAAGTTTCAAATTCTTTACTTGTTGGTTTTCTTATTTTTTCGGAACTGTATTAAAAAACGTTCGATATACGTGGAAAAGAAAAAAGCACAAGTGCGCGAAAACCAACTTTCCGCACGCTAAACAGCTACGTAAAGTATCACTTTTTGACCAACTGTATTAAAAAATATTTTTTCTACTCCTGTACCGTTATCTGTCATTTATATAGGCTGTAGCTCAAATACAATGACACCACTAATAAGTCGTCGAAAAACTCTATGCTCTATGGCCCAAAAACGCACTGTTTAGCGTACTTTTTTGGTTCATACATTTTTCATAAAAGCACTGCTTAACTTTTTTTTAAATCGGCCGCTATATTGCAGTGGTGCCAACTTCATAAACAAATATTTCGAAATAAAAGTATTTATTTACGATTGAACATTTGTATATTATAAATTATTTACTACAATAATAATTAATCATCATCTATTGTGTGTTAAATTACATGTTTTATAAATTCTTGGTATTATTTATAAAAATAAACAGTTTGAATTCGGTCCGGGTCCGGATTCGGTTTGGTTCGGATGGCAAGTGCAAACAAATTAAAAACAAAACAAACCTGTCACATTTCTGATTTCCCACCAAAATACAGTTCAAAATGAAAAGACGAAAGATGATAAACTATTAGTCCTAAACTATTAAGATTTTATTCGTGTTTGAAAAAGACAACTGTGTACGTTCCTTTTAAAATGGCCGAAGAAATTAATAACTGCACCCCTGAAGAAATTGCGTGAGTAGCAAAAGTACGAATAGAAAACTTGCTGCCTGAAAACTTTAACTACTCGTATTCTGTAGTCTGCTATTAATTTAAAATTTGTCGTAGAAAAAGTATTGTATGCAACGGTGTATAACTGGTCTAAAAACGCTCGTGGCGTCTTTAATTGCGATGCTCGCCAAGGCTCGCATCGCAACCCACGCCACTCGCCTTTTAAGACCCTTCTTATACAACAGTTGCATTAAATACTATTATTATATTAGGTACTACTTATTTCACTTCTCATGCTCGAAAAGTCTGTCATACTTATTAGGCATAGCAAGCGGGGCTAAAGTAGCACATTTAGCCCCTAAGGAAAATATGTATACATATTTATGATTTTAGAACATGTTAATTTGACCCATCAAAACACGTCACCGTATTATATCCACTAATCACAACCCTTTAAAAAAATTATAAAAATAAGACCAATCAGGAAACAGAATTAATTTCAAGCATCAGGCTTTTTTTATTCCCTAACTCACAATCATACCGTTTGGACGCGCCTATTAACGGTCAGAGGCGTTTATTCTTGGTGTCAATATTTTGTATCTGTGTCAAAGCAGTTTATTTAAAAAAATCATGCCGCCAAAGTAGACAATCTTTTCGCCTTGGAATCTATTATTGATTGTAGATGAATAAGTAATCTTTGTTTTCACTATTTTCTCTCCTCCTCACTCTCTCCTCACTTCGTTCGGGGAAATAACCATCTCGAGTTGATATGGCTTATTTTAGACCCTTGTCATACAATCTACTATTTTAGGGGTGCTCTAATGTAACAGAAAGTAAAAAAAATATAACATATTGTAAGTCGATGTGTGCACATCAATCGTTAGGCCTTTCAAAATAAATATAGGGTTTCTCAGCAATTTTTTTGGTTAAGGGAATATAGTCGGAGATAATCACCTCGAAAGTCACAAAAATTCACAGCAAATCAAACCAAATGAGAAGTAGGTACCTACTACGAAGTTTTATTGTGTGGTAGCTGTTAGGTCCGATTATCTTAGTCTTTAAAACAATTTTACTTTGTGCACTAGAGCATAAAAGTGGCATTTTGTGCAGCATACATCCAGCACAAAGGCGAACTTTGCGAGCATGAGAAGTGAAAAATTATTTTGAGCGTCATAGTTCAAGTCGTGTAAAAAACGAAAAAGAATCAGAATTTTAAACCACAGTGCATTGTTAAATTCCTAACTGTTCAAAAATATAATGACTAGTGCAAAAACTATCAATTTTTTACCATTATGTCGATTTGATGCACTTTCATTTTCGTTGCGAGACGGTATCCAACGGTACTCATGGATTTTACGCTCTAGTTTTTATCTTTTTATAGTCTTAAAGTACGTAGATACTTACGTACGTGTGGTTTCCCGCCTCGGCTCGGGGCCAGATCATTTTGGTTCGGGATGTTCCAACCCCTGCTGTTAGAAATGTTTTTGACAGGACCTCTAAATAGACTTAGGTACCTATCTATGCTGCTGTACATTACTTAGCTCCACAAGTTCTAACAACAGCATAGCATACCTAAGTCTATTTATGAAATTGCTATAAACTTAACCATTGAATAACCTCTTCTTCAGCCTGTCTGATCCTTGACTGACTGTAGTGACTGTCTTAAAATAGTCACATAAATGTTCTACATAAATCAAGGTTATCAATGATCACCATGTATAAGTAAACGATTAAGTGTACACTTATTGACCCTCATATTGTTTTTAGTTTTTTCTCTTTTATGCAGGGGTGCTATCCGTGCTATGCTTATTTTTATCTCTAGAACGTTATTTATTCGTGGCGAAAATCAGCGTGCGTGTTGCCCAGTTTTTGGGGGAAGTTTGGGTTAAATTTGAGGTATTTCTACCTTATTTCTCTACCTACTACATTTTGAATTCGTATTAGGACTCTGAATACTTATTTAACTTTTAAACAGGGGAGAGTTGCGCCATCTCAACGTATTGTTGTTGCGTTCCATTTGTCAGGTGCACGGTTTTGTAACGTATGTACAGTAACTAGATAATAATAATGTTCCAAGGCGGTCTAATGCATCTTGCACTTGAGTTGCACTGATATCGCTGACATTAAGTAGGGTCATTTCGCCGGTTACGCGACCACCTTCGGTTAGCGACCACTTGAAGAACATGTTTTTTTTCAATTGAAGATAACATCAATTCTACAGAGCCTATTGAAACAGTCAGCCGCATGCCTTATTGTTTGTATTTATGGAATAGGAATTTACAAAAAAAACGTATAAATATGCTTTCAGTTCACCAAGTCAGCTAAGTGGTCGCTAACCGGCACATGAAATTAGGTGGTCGCCAACCGGCGAAATGACCCTACCTATATACCTATCTATTTACACATCCTTAGGCCTAAGCTATGTTGTGGTCGATGGGCTTTCAATATCACAGTTTTTTTGAAATTACCTACTTACCTCTTTTTCTAAATTACAGGCACGAGTTTATGTATGTCTCTATACTCATTTAACCCTTTTCCAGGCAGAGGCGTTATATCGACCACATACTGCTTGTCAGGCGACGTGAGCTCCAAAAACTGATTTTTAAAAAATCCTAGCTCTTGTTTGTATTATAATACGGCTGCCCTAAATTTAATTAGCAATCTTGAGGCCTTTTTCGAGGGAAATCAGCTATTCGAATACTGAGTTTTTGACTTTCGCTCGATAGAAAAAAATCACGAACATAGGTCTAAAATACACTTAAAAAAATCATAACAAATTATGCGCAACAGTTAAACATATTAAAATTGGTTCTAAAAATTGGCAATGTCATGTTTGAAGGAAATCAGCTATCACTTTTTTATTTATTAAAACGCACAAAAAACTAAAATTAAAAAACATGATATCCGCGCTTCCAAACACGCACTTCCATCTCGCTCACGCTTATGCTCAGTGAGAGGGAGAGAAGACCACGAACCTACGTCCCCTTAATGTCAATGAATAAGACTGACATCCGATCGTCATTTTCCAACTGCCAGCCTGGAAAAGGGTTAAATATTGTATGTGTACCTTTTCAGAGTATTTTTAGGGTTCCGTACCTCGAAAGGAAAAAACGGAACCCTTATAGGATCACTTTGTTATCCGTCCGTCCGTCTGTCAAGATCCCTTTTTTCAGGAACGCGTGGTGGTATACTAAGTAGTAAATACTCAAGTCTACTGTCCCTAGGAGCTGTGAAAAAATCTAACTTCTAAGCCAACGCAATCAAAAGATACAGACGTTTATGCCGCAAATTTTCGACACTCGCAAGGGAATCAAAACCTACAGGGTACTTCCCGTGAACTCAGAATCTTGAAATTTGGTACGAAGCAACGTCTTGTAGCACAGGTGAAGGAAAAATTGCGAAAACCGTACATTTTTAGTTACATCACTGAAAATTTAATGTACAGTATAAACTGACACGCACTAAGTATGTGAATGTTCGGGGTGGTCTGGAACCCTCGGTGCGTGAGTCTGACTCGCACTTGACCGGTTTCTTTAGTTACATAACAGTTACGTGACTTGTACGTTGGCTACTCAAACGTCACGGCGTGTCGGTAACGAATAGTTTTAACTGGGACGTAACCTATATTAAGGCAGTGTACCTATATTTTAGCAGAACATTATATCCATGGAGCATGTATGTGGGTATTATGCTAGAGCGTAGTTCTGCGTATCTATTTCTGGATAATACCTAACACCACTAGGTAATGCCATTAGTGCAAACTAATGTGTTTTTTAACCCTTTTTCAGGCACAGGCCTTAAGTACGTATATTGACCACAAATGAGTACGAATTGACATTAGTTTGTTTAAGGTTGTTGGGTGATTGGACTCGACAATTGTATGACATTAATAACTTAATAAGACAATGACCAAACCATAACAGCCTACAACGGATATGTTTAGTTAATTATGCTAAGTGTAACGTATTCGAAGCCAAATTACATATTAAGGTAAGCTAATGGTAACAATTAACAACCACTAAAACGTTGTCTAATGATAATGATGAATTGATGATGTTCCATGAAGGTACTCGTAGCTAAAAATATCGAATCTTCGTCTATTTCTCGTCAAACTTCTATATATTTTTAACCCAGAATCGACCCACGCGTTTAATCTCTAGAGTGCCACACAGGATAAATATGCGTACATATATTGGTAAACACATTACCCTCGTTTGCGTTGCGCCCAACTGCGCATTAAAAAAAAACTACTTACTAGATCTCGTTCAAACCAATTTTCGTTGGAAGTTTGCATGGTACATCATATATTTTTTTTTAGATTTAAGTATCATTCTCTTAGTTAAGAAGTTAAAGGGGGGGGGGGGCACACATTTTACCACTTTGGAAGTGTCTCTCGCGCAAACTATTGCGTTTAGAAAAAAAAAGATCTTAGAAACTTCAATATCATTTTTGAAGACCTATCCATGGATTATATTATTATTATAACACGTATGGGTTTAATGAAAAAAAAAATTGAGTTTCAGTTCTTAGTATGGGGAACCCCAAAATTTATTGTTTTTTTTTTTATTTTTGTGTAAAAATCTTAATGCGGTTTACAAAATACATCTACTTACCAAGTTTCAACAGTATAGCTCTTATAGTTTCGGAAAAAAGTGGCTGTGACATACGGACGGACAGACAGACAGACATGACGAATCTATAAGGGTTCCGTTTTTTGCCATTTGGCTACGGAACCCTAATAACGCGAGTTTGGAAACAATTCGTATATTTACAGACACTTAGGTATTTATGTTAAAAATATTCGTTTCAGCACATCGAGAAATTCCTGAACGAGTCATCTGAAGGCGTGGTCCTGTTCAGCTTCGGGTCCCTGATCAAGACTGCTTCCATACCCAAGTACAAAGAGGAGATCATCGTCAACGCGCTGTCTAAGCTGAAGCAGCGAGTCATCTGGAAGTACGAGGACAGCGCCGAGGAAGGCTCCGTCTCCGGGAACATCATGAGGGTCAAGTGGATACCGCAGTCAGAGTTGCTCAGTGAGTCAGAGTTTGAACATTTATTTGTACTGCAAGCTTAGGCCGGCCCAGCTCGCCAGTTGGGTTAGGAGACTTTACATTTTCCTAAAGTCACTCGTCATCAGCATCGTCATCATTCTACATTGTTACACCTAAGTCTGACTGCTTAGGATATGTATTTTCCATTTTCGAGGCGCACTTTAAAATTAACCTCTTATTTGGTTTAATTTGGGCACATGTAATGCCTTTAAACTTTTGAAATTAATATGCAGCTTCCCTCACCGCAGTTGCCTTTCCTTCAGCAGAGAACTATGTAACAGTCAATCAATAGAAAGGGACTGACGCCCCACTATTCTGTAACTTGTTTTAAGTTCACCTGAACGCGCACCCACAAACTATATCTTGACGCCGCGATTCGTAACAACTAAGCGTATTAGGTAGAGCCTCTACTATACTACGAGAGGTCTAGTTTCGTTAGGCGTGACGGGTGAGGTGAGGCGCATGAGCGCGTAATGAACAGCCACGGCGCCGCCATATCGAACGAACCATTGGCGTTTTGCCACCGACGCGTTTTTGGGTTCTTGATCTAGAGTTATATGTAGGTACCTATATCCAAATATAAGACACTTTAGGTGCTTTACGGTAAACAATAAGCGAATACGATTATGAAGCACCCCTGCTAGACGGTCGCCAACATGCCCCTCCGACCGGGCGACCTTGGTCCGCACCGACCGTGTAGACAGTTGTTTGGAGCTAAATTTCATACTACAGCGGTCGGTGCCGACCAAGGTCGCTCGGTCGGAGGGGCGTGTTGGCGACCGTCTAGCAGGGGCTTAAGCAGTAAGCTGAACCCCGCCGCAGTTAAAATGCCGGTTTAAGTTTTATCTGTATATTACCGTACAGGTACTATGTGTGTATTTTACCTGTATCTCGATTATTATGTAGATACAATATACAAGTATAAACCATGGATTATGAAGTTGGTAATAAACAGAAAAGATTGTGATCACAATCACAGTACATTGATAACCTATTCACAGTATTGATTGACCATTGATACCCTATTCACAGTATTGACCACATAACGCTCTGTGGTGTACGTATGCGTGATTAGATACCAGATTATGAGGAACCGATGTTCTAGCTAGAGAATAATTTCATTCTAGGGAATATCATATACTTATGTTCTGATAAGTAGGTAGGGGCATTGTACATTTAGAATTTGAATAACCTAACCTATGGCAACATGTTTCGAGAAGATAGCAAACCATTGTAAAAATCAACAAGATAGACAAGTACCTATAGATCGTACCAGGCGTTATTATTCTAAGATCGTACCTATAAGTAGTGCCAAACTCAACCAGACTCGCTATACAAATTCTACATCTTGGCTTAAATTAATGGCGTAGGTAACTAAAGTTAGTACTTACTTACTTTAGTTACCTATTTATACGTACTTATACTTAGTAATTAAATAGATAGGTATAGAATAGCCGGAGGTGTTCGGACAAAGCGCAATAATATCGGGAAGTTAAATAATAGTAGATTATACACCAAGGGGATAAAGCACTGTTTTATGTCACGGGAGCGAATTGAATCCCGAACGTAACGAAGGACTCATAATTTAACTCCTGAGCGTAGCGAGGGAGTTATAAGTTAATTCCTGAGCGAAGCGAGGGAATTAAGACTGAGTCCTGAGTGCAGTGAGGGGTTCAACCGCCCAAGACTAAAACAGTCTTATCCCCGAGGTGTATACTCTACTTTTCACACCTTATGCGAGACAAAAAAACAGGCTCAGTAGATAAATAATGTTTATTTAGCAAATTAAAAGTACATAGTAACATTAGACACATAGTAGCTTTCCATTTGTCAAAATCGTTGTAGGCTTTTAGGTATTTTTCCTTTGACTTCTCTGGCAGCAGATTGTTGACAATGCCTATGGCATCTAATTTGATAAACTCAGGAGTCAAAACACTTTCATCACTCGACATTTTCAATATTATTTTTGAAATTAAATCTTCTATAGGCACCTACAAGAACTCGATTTGTTCGTCACGCGTGAACAAATGAAGGCGCGCGGCGTTCCAAATTCGAAAGCACAAGCCGTGGTCCTAGATTCGAAATTCGAATTTCGAGCACCGCGCTCCTCCGGACCGGGGTTCACACGGAGGCAAACTTCATTTATTTTGTCAAATCAAGTAGGCCATGGCCTAGGACAAATTGTGTTTAGCAAAATTAAACTTTATGCATATAGTAATAAGAACTATGAAAAGTGAAATCATATTATTAACCAGCGGGTTACAATGAAATTCAGTACAACATTATAACCCGGCTAATACCAAGGGATTTAATGTCTTGCTTTCGGTAGGGTTTACATGACCTATAATTCGGCATTGTCGAGCATGTGGTTTGAAAAATCTAATAATACCTACCTCTACCAGTGGCGGAGCGCCCATACAAGCCGATTCCCTCCGGCTTGCCTAAAATGTCTTGCTATATATTAACAAACTCGTAAATCATCAAAGAACAGTTTTTTATGCTCCGGGTTGTCCAGCCAGTGACAATTCTCACGCGCCGCCACTGCTACTTACTTACTGAGCCAAGAAGTTTCTTGTGTACCTACCGTGTTTAGTGATAGTGTAGTGTAGTGTATAAGTATCGTGACACAATAAACGACCGTAGTTTACCACTTAAAAGCAAGTGGGAGCCGAACGCTTGTGACTTCTATCGACCACACATAGGTATATATTGACCGATATAGGTAGCATTGTTTGTAAATGATCGCTGGGACCTACTTAATATTGTAACGAACTTACATTTCATTATTTCAATTCAACATAAGTTACTAATTACTATTTATTAGGTAGACTCATTTCGCCGGTTAGCGACCACTTAATTTTGAGTGCCGGTTTGCGACCACTCAGGTGAATTATCAAGTGGGGTATCATATGAAAGAGCTTGAGTTGCACTTTCTAAAACCGTTTTTATTGTTTTTCTACAGTGGTTAATTTGATTTATTAAGGAAAATGTATAAAAAAATACCCCCTCCCCCCTTATCTCCGAAGTTTACGAAGCGAAAATTCTGAAATAATTACATATGATTAAGAGTAACATAAATAATACAGGAAGAATAAAACGATATCTCTATCTAGTTTCTTTTTTTTATTTATCAAAAATAATTTCTTAATTCAATTTGTAATTTACTTACTTTTGTATGAAATTTTATATTTTAAAATTCCTATCAGATTATCGTTAAAGTCCCTTCTTTCAAATAAAAAATAAATCATCGAAATCGGTACTCGTGATAAAGCTATCGCTGATAAACAGATATACTAGGTTGTAAGTTGTTAGTGCCAAAATGCAGAAGGCGCTTTGCAACGGTAATAACTTCTACTATGAGCTGTTTAAGATTGTTCAAGAATGAATGGGGTCTGACGGGTATGGTGTATGAAAGTTTGTACGGAACCCTCGGTGCGCGAGTCAGACTCGTACTTGACCGGTTTTTTTGTAGATTCCTGATTCGATTGTGCATACGGCTAAAAAACTGCATACGGGTTACGGTTTGTTTTAGAGTCTGTCATTGAAAGAACCTTGTCCTTTTAGGTGGTTGCTAATTGCTAACCGAAGCTAGTAGCGTACCTACCTAACCGGCGTAATAACAATAACCCTACCTAATTTTAAGTCAAAATCAAATCGTTAAATGTATAATAAGTATAATAAGGTACTACATAAAAATGTATCCTGTAAGAAGATTGGCTACATAAGTCACATGCGAGCACACGACCGCCAACAGCATACCTACCTGAACGCAGTCGCTGTGGCCGAAATCGGCCGGGACTACATCATCATCATCATCATCATACAAAATGTACTAAGGAGACGTATTTTGAATAACACCGCGTATATTATATTACTGCGTTCAATTCACCAATGGACCTTAAGTATTTCATTGTATTAAAGGTTTACAATAGGTTGAAGCGGCATCATGCCTGCGCTGCGTCTCGTCTTCGCCTTACGCCGTCTCTGTATAAATTCACGCCTAAGGATGCAGCAATATTTATAGTTACAAAACTTTTATAAGTCCCTATTTAATAGTAGATTGTTAACCAAGGGTTGAAAGTGACCCATAGCACCCGAGATATTTCTGGCGCTCGAACGAAGTGAGAGCGCCAATAGTTTGAGGGTGAAATGGGTAATTTCACCCGAGTTAAACACTACTTTTCATACAGGTATATTAAGAGTAGGTAATCTGTTAAAATACACATACTACCAACTTTAGAAAAGTTTAAAAAACGTATCTGATCTAACAGTTTTCATCTTATTTCTTGTAATTATATAATTAAGTAAATATATTATATCAATGTATTGAATTATTTGCTTAATATGAAATAAATAAATTATTTGATTTTAGATATACCTAAGTAAAATAATTAAAACTATATCCAACCTCTAACCCCTTTGCACTGGCCACTTGCCACGGCCTACTCGATTGTAATCAATTGTAAATATTGTAATCGAGTAGGCCGCAACGCAACTAATCTAGAGGGCCATGCCGAAACGTGAAAAAAAAAGTTTCATAGCATTATGGCGGGCAGCCGATATTTACAGAAATAATTTTGAATATTGATTTTCTGTAATTAGGAAGAAAAATACCAACAGTAAAAGGATTTTTTATCAACATCGTCGTAATGAACCCTTTGCTTAATGTATAGCTGAGTTTCGATATATGTAAAGCTTTTATTTTAATAATATGACTCAATTACCTTTGACTCCGTGGCTGACCGTAACAATTAAAAAAAAATACTTTCCACCCTAGGGGAGAAAACGCAATTTTCCACCCGGCTATATAATAATAATAAATATTATGGGACAATCTTACACATTTCAAACTCAACCTAGGCCCACGGTAAGCTCAGTAAGGCTTGTGTTGTGGGTACTAGGCGATGATATATATAATAGATAAATATATGCCCATGAAATGTCAACTTTCAGAACAGGAGAGATGAAAAATATTTATCACATGAATATAATTCACGTTTCAGGACACAGGAATGTGTTAGCATTCATCGCGCACGGCGGTCTGCTGGGCATGACCGAGGCGATATCGGCGGGCAAGCCGATGCTGGTCGTTCCATTCTTCGGCGACCAGCCGCAGAACGCGGCGGCGGCGCAGGCTGCGGGGCTAGCCAAGGTGCTGTCCTATGAGAACTTGTCGGAGCAGTCGCTGCTTGATGGCGTGAAGAGCGTGCTCAGTGCCGAGTAAGTACTTAGATACTTACATACAAGGCACATACATATTCTATTGTTATCTTGGAATATCATAACATACACTCACATACATACACTACACACTCACACATACATCACCGACATTATTTCATGCAGATTATACTCACTCTCCTACTGCAAGCACCCTAGAATAATTAATTAATTGTTCGTTTTTAATTCTCTTTTTATCTCTCTTTGCTTTGTCTTGTTTCATTCTAAGCCGCATGGAGGACTGTTCATCTGTATTTGTCTTGGTTTCCCCGTTAATAATAAATATTTCATATACTTAGATCAAGTACTTAATAGTAGAATACCTAATTACCTATTACCCTCCTTTCGAAGCGGAATATTATCTTCGAATTTGGAACTCCTCCATTGTGATATTTGTGATCGTAGGTACTTACGCACAGTATGTAGAACACCGTAGCCATAATAGCATGCTCGGAATTACTCTGCGTGACCACAAGAGAAATGAATGGATTAATAAGGAAAAGACAGGTTGGAACGACGTGATCTCCATAATTGCCAAACAGAGGTGGAGTTGGGCGGGGCATGTTACATTGCACGTATGGACAAGAGTAGGTGGATAAAACGGCTTCTGGAATGGAGACCACGTATGGACACCAGATCCCGTGCCCGTCCTCCCAAGAGATGGGTGGACGATATCAGGCGACACACAGGAGTACACAAGACTGAAGGCACAGGATCGCCATACATGGAGGGATATGGAAGAGGCCATGTTCAAGAATGGACAACAAACGGCTGAAGATTATGATGATGACTTAACATTAACGTGCATGATATGATGGATGTGATCACATAGGCCATAACCACTAAAACCTTCGAATGCATATCTATCGCAGTTGCGATAACCGAGTGATAGATAGGTTCCACGAACTGCCATTTTCGGTGGTTCGTGGTATAGCAGCTCGGGAGCTCCCGCAGATTTCGTTGTCGAGATTAAGAATCTTCATATCATATAACTTGGGTTTATACCTGAATAAAGAACAAATTTATTTATTTATTATGTATTTATAACTTGGCAACTCAACTGAAGTTGCAACGTAAAATAGGATAGGGGAAGTCCGGGCATAGTGAACAACTTTAATACCTATGACTGGACATAACAGAAAAGTTTTACGAGGAAGAAATGAAAAAAACGTCTTTAATCAGTCTTTAATTAATAATCTTTAAGAAAAAAACAACATTAGCCTCTAATGTTTAACAACTTTTTTAGTTTTGAACCAA
Source organism: Epinotia brunnichana (assembly GCA_963854355.1). Lineage (NCBI taxonomy): Eukaryota > Metazoa > Arthropoda > Insecta > Lepidoptera > Tortricidae > Epinotia > Epinotia brunnichana. The sequence continues at coordinate 29,551,731 of OY977936.1, read as the reverse complement.
AATTGAAAAAACTCAAATTCAACAAACTTGTCCCCGGGCAAAGTGAAACTGGCCTGAAACAGGCGAATAGCTCGGTTTCCTGGTTTTCGTTGAACACTGGACGAAACCGACCAAGTTGTTTGGATGCGTTTCCGGTTTTAACATGCCTATACAACGTGGCATATGGCAATCCATACTTTTTATTTCGTTCCTTTTATCGGTTCTCCGGCTTTGCACGCCCTGATAGCCATATCCATAACTTCTGTTGACTAGGAGCCCTGATTGGTCTTTTTAGGGTTCCGTACTCAAAGAGTAAAATGGGACCCTATTACTAAGACTTCGCTTTCCGTCCGTCCGTCCGTCCGTCTGTCACCAGGCTGTATCTCAAGAACCGTGATAGCTAGAGAGTTGAAATTTTCACATATTATGTATTTCTGTTGCCGCTATAACAACAAATACTAAAAACAAAATCAAATATTTTTTTAAGGGGGGCTCCCATACATCCGTGATTTTTTGCCGATTTATAGATAATGGTACGGAACCCTTCGTGCGCGAGTCCAACTCGCACTCGGCCGGTTTTTTTTATATTTATATACCCATCTGTAATAAAAAATTGTGATTAGAAAATTTAACCTCATAATTGAACCCACGCGCAAAGTGAACACGATATCCGCTTTGCCCGATCCACTTTGCCCAATCAGTCAGTTTACAAAATTAATCACGTTCAAAACATAACCGTAGCTTCGTTCTCAAAGAAATTCACTGTAAACGGAAGATATTTTAATAGGCAATAGAAGCATCGACAATAAAGATTCGAAATACTATGACAAGATAGCAGACACTGTACTTACCTTTAAACATCGATCTTTTTTCACACGAAAACACGTTTTGACTCGTTAGTCGTTACCGACGACACGCGCAGCGACCGCTCCCTACTATGCTTGCCGCTCATTGAGCGAAGGATCCCGAAATTCCCGAACGTCGTATAGGCGCGTGGTGCGACAAGGACGAGTAAGTCGGGAGGGGGAGGCTGAATTCGCTTTGCCTGGGGTGTTCGCTTTACCCGACCTTCCCCTACGATGTCCACTTTACCACCAGGCAAAGTACAATCCTGCTTTGAATAACCAGCTCTTCTGGTCTGAAAAAGGAATCCATACCTAACTAACTGGCAATTGAATATCTACCTACTAGTTACCTGCACGTTTTCGTTGCTTTTGAGTGTGGTTATATCCAGACCTGTAGCATTTCGTGCCTACTTTGCTTTCTGTTTGTCATCCGTTAGGTTCATACACAAGTATGATTTTCCTGTAGATTACCTACGCATAATTTTCTTCCCACGTACTTATTATGACTTCCTTATACGTTGTTTTCAGAAGAAGCATGACTTTCATTACAACTTGAGTATAATAAAGTATACCTACCTATAGTGACCATAATAGTCCTCACGTTTCCTTACTAATTTGTTTGTGTAATTACTTTAGTCGTAGGTACCTACTCTGCCGCAGTCTTACAAATGATAATTTACTCTCATTGGGTACGTAAGTACTAATTCTACATAATGGGTAGTCAAGGCATTATATAACAACCTAGCAAAAGTGACACCAAATAGGTAGATTACGTAGGTATCTGCCAAATAGACCTCATGTGATTAGTTACCTACCTAATCACAGGAGGTATTTTTGACACAAACTTGCGCCAAGCCTGACTTATAAGATTAACAAAATCATACCAATCATCATCAACATTCATCACATCAGCTGAAAGACATGCACTGCGCCACCCGCACCCAGCGGACTCCCGCGACTTTTACCACACACATTGACATTGATCTTGTGCGACATATATACCTATACCTAGTGCGCGCCAGTAGAAAACGAAAAAAATGTAAGTAAACAAATATAGCTGAGTCATCAATTGCATTTGTTGTCCCGTGTCTAAATCGAATCGATAACAAAATAACACTGTTTATGTCCCATCACTACCAATTGAAGTTTTTTCATAGATTCAGAGAGATCAATTGATAGTCAGCCATATTTGTTTACATTTACTGTTATTGACGTTATTGTGAACAATAAGACAACAACGTGCTTACATAATACACATACCTACTTACATTGCTCTCCTATTGTTATTTAAAAATTGCGCTCGTAACTAAATGGTTCCTTATATCCTTATCTAGTTCAAATTGCATAATTCCTATAAAATGGTCATTTCGTCTGACCTACAATAAAATAAAATTAATTTGATTATAATAGGAAGTATTTGTATCAGTGTTATTTAACCTCATGAACTCATGATCTTGATGATGCATGTTATAATTATGTAGTATGTACAGTCGAGGAAATTTAATGTTTAGCACTTTTAGACCTTAACATCATTCAAATAGAGTTGACATGTGCCAAACCTTCATTCTCCTCGACCGTACAGTCAACCAATTTGATTCCTAGGCCATCATAGAACCTTGCCGTTGTAAATGCTATGTCAATACGGGTTACTAGGATTATTGCGTCGCTATGTAGCATTTAAAATGACAGGGTTGGAAAAGTTGTATGGAGTACCACAGGGCTCAGTGTTGGGGCCTTTGTTATTCATAATTTTCATAAATGACTTACCAGACTACCTCTCATGTGGTACGCCATATCTTTACGCTGATAACACAAGCATCATTCTGATGGCAGAGAGTTGTGATGAATTAAATAAAAAGGCAAATAAGTGTTGGACAGATCTCACAAGCTGGTTTTTAAATAATGGACTAAGAATTTATTGTGACAAGAGTTTCTACATGACTTTTCGTCGTGGTACAACGAGCATCGATTTTAACTGTCAGATTCGATTAAGACAAACATGTATCCGTAAAAAAGAATAATAATGACTCCTGTGTTTATTTAATATATATTTGCATGTATTATTATATATCCCTCCCTGGGCGTTCGAGCTTTGCTCGGGTGAAAATAGAGAAAATACGGAGAAAACGTATTTTCCCGGACATGAGACCTATCTAGATCGATTTCTCGCCCCCGTACCTAAACCCCTGTAGTCCAAAGTTCATCGAAATCGTTAGAGCCGTTTCCGAGAACGGGATTGCATATATATATATATATATATATATATATATATATATATATATATATATATATCTCCACTTATAATAAATCTCTAAATTAAAAAAAGAATCAGCCAGTTTGAAACTAAGCTTTGCGCGGTTCGAATGTTCTCAGCATCCCATGAACGGAAAAATATGAAACATTTTATATAGGTACATTATTATTCTAGCTGCAACTTAGGATAGTTTTTATCCGACTGCGACAGTTAATCAATTTTCCGAAATATACGACTTCATTTAATTTTTCATTTATTTTTATTGAAATCAAACGCTGCTCCAACTGTCAGCTATAAGTGTTGAGTGTTAGTGTATGGACCATTTTAGGAGTTATCTATGGGATGTTTGTGTGTGGACCATTCGCGGTTAGACAATAAAAACATGGCGTTGAATAAGCAAATGTTTTATTTAATCTCAAAGAAATTAATAAAATAAGACCCAACAAAACATGGTGGCAGCGTAAAAGTGATTTAAGTAAAAGTGGTGAAAGGAAAGAAATAAGATTGTCAAGATGGAGGCTCAAGTTAGCATTATAAAACCGTTTAATTGTGCAGGCGCAGAGGTTGCTCAAGAATGGATGAGATGGAAACAAATTTTCAGCAATTTTGTTATTGCTATGAAATATGATAAAGAAGATGAAAAAAGAAAAATTGCAATTCTATTGCATTTTCTAGGTGAGCAATGTCTAGATATTTATAACTCATTTACTGAAGAAAATAAAGCGACTTACAAAACAGTCCTAGATTCATTTGACAATTATTTTGTGCCCAAGAAGAACTTAGCTATTTCCAGGCATAAGTTTTTTACACAAACTCAAGGAGAGGATACATTGGATATGTTTTTAACCAAATTGAAAAAGCTGGCTAAGGACTGTGAATTCAAGGAATTGCAAGACTCTTTAGTCAGAGATATGTTTATATGTAACATGGACAAGAGGCATTCCAACATCAGGCAAAAATTGCTAGCTGAAAATGATATAGAACTAGAAAAAGTCATAAACATATATCGCAGCATGTAGATATCCTGTCAAAGCAACTCATATTTACAACAAGAAGAAATATTGGCTGTTGGAATTGCAAATAAGAAACAACAATTGTATAAACCACAACCAACTAGATCAACCAGTGAGAAATTTAAAGGAAGGTTACCGGAATGCACCAGATGTGGTAATGTGCATTACTCAAATTGGGTAAAATGTCCTGCCTATGGTGTCACATGCAACAAGTGCGGCAAAACTGGACACTTTGCTCAAGTCTGCAGGACACCAATCCGCTCCATACAGTTGAGTGAGTCTGATGTTACTTCAGGTAATGCTGATGAAGACTTTTTCATAGGAAATTTTAGACTTTATAATGATAATAGGTTGCGTTCCTCCATGCTGTCAGATGAATGGTTAATCAATGTCGAAATTATGAGTAATGATGTGATTTTTTTAATTGAAATGGGAGCCAGGCATTGTCAAGGAAGTTCTACAGAACTGTCCTAGATCATATATTATAGAATCTAAAGATGGAGTAGAATATAGAAGGAATCGTAGGCACATAATAAAATGTACATATCATAAACAAGAACATGTAGGCCTATACAAAGATGAGCATGATATAAACAAGTCAAACGACAATATTGACAAGTCTATGACAGTCCTTATTCCTATGTCACATATCATGGCGAAACTCTGTATTCCTATGGCAAGTGAAGATCATATAAATAGCCAGTCTGATGAGTCAAGTGAAGAATTAGAAAGCAGTGAAAACAATATGATAATAGAGTCAAGCTTAAGGGATCAAATAACAGCAAATGAAGTAAACTTTCTAGAAACAGTCAGATTGCAAAATGAAGCTCAGGCCTTGTCATCCGATTCAAATTCTTCAATTACTTCGTATCATTACTCATCACAGAGGTCAGATGACAGCTGTGTGATCAATCAACAGACAAATGATGTTTTTGATGTTGCTAGCAGTTGTAGCAGCAATTATTTAGTTATATGTGAAAATGATTCAACTGATGACTCTTTTGTAAACACTGTAATGAATCAGGATTGTAATGAGAATTCGACTCCTTATGTAACTAGGGCAGGTCGTGTAGTACATAAGCCGAAAAAGTATGATTAAAGTCCTGTTCTAGATAGGTATTTGATTTGATGTAAAACTTAAGAAGGGAGATGTTGAGTGTTAGTGTATGGACCATTTTAGGAGTTATCTATGGGATGTTTGTGTGTGGACCATTCGCGGTTAGACAATAAAAACATGGCGTTGAATAAGCAAATGTTTTATTTAATCTCAAAGAAATTAATAAAATAAGACCCAACAAAACAATAAGAACCGTCAAATTTTCGTCAAAATGGCGGAATTGCTTTGCCTTTCACTTATTAATAATTTAAATCCCGTCTACGATAGACCTTTACGAGACAAATGCTAAAATATAAACCATAAAAAAATATTCGATTCTGATATGAGAACTTATATGCGCAAATGTCGTTTTATGTCGTAATTTCAATAAATGAAATCAACAAATTTGAACAATATAATTAACACGAATTTGTTTTTTTTTAATGACAATGGCACGCGCTCGGCGCATTCAGCCAAAGTACCTGCGGCGCTACCACGAAAACCGATACTCAATGTTCATATATTTGCATCCCTGTCACTCGAGTATGGTTAGTGCGATAGAGATAGAGATACCCGAATATTTTCGAATTCCGAAGTTCGTGGTTATAGCTCAGGAATCGAAAATATGGTAAATAATCATAATGTATTTTCTCGAAAAAGAATTTAAAATAAATATAGTCAAATGGAGAAAAAAACAAAGCAAGAGGTTATATAGGTAATGATTAAGTTATAAGAGTCCAAAGTTTTAAGAGGGGGTATGTTCTGTCCCTTTTCCGCAAAACGCACCTTCATATGAAACGATTGTTTTTTACTATGACGCTCGAGTATATTGACGTCACAGTCCCTCATCATTTTCTCACTCTAACAAGCGACATTAAAACGGATGTAGCTTCATAATTTTTTGAGATATTTGAATGGGAGTTTCATTATCTTCTATCTATTTATACATTTGAAGCCTTCCGGAAAGCGCAGCATTTATTGTGAAAGAGGTGTCTAGACTCGCCCTTATATGTGCTCTGTTTTAGTGTATACTAGGCTTAATTTACCTGTCAAATGTCTATGCCAATTGTTTCTGGTCACCTTGCTAGCCGGGAATCCTATCTTGTCATTGTGTGTTTTGACTCGTTTTCGTTAGCGTGACTTTCGAAGTTAAAATCATAATTTTGGTGTTTCTTGAACGAAATAACGGTGAATTCCTTTAAAATAAACCACTATAGTGTTAGTGCGCGTTGCATTTGTCACGTGTGTGGGTTCTTGGTGAGCAAAATGGGTTCTAATGAAGAAACACCAGCCGGGCCACGTGCTAATTCCGTGGACGGCTCAGCTTCGATGCAGTCCAGCTCCGATGACTCGTCTTCAGAAGACGAAAGTTCGTCTTCGCGGCTCCCAAACAAGCGAGGTAAAGGCGAAGATCCGCGGATCGACGCCCTTATGAATCAGGTAGGTTATCTGACTTCCTTTATTCAGGGATTTACCGCGTCGAATGCTTCGAGCGGGATATCTAAACCTAGTGTACCCGTGCCTGAGGTTAATACATATGTAGTCGCCCCTGAGACACCTTTTTTAAAGGCTCCGACCGAGCCCCCAAAGGTTCTTGACCTAGGCGATATTGAAACTCAGTTCGAGTTAGTTATCAAAGGAGCGGATCCTTCGAGACTAAAAAAAAAAAAAAAAAAAAAAAAAAAAAAAAAAAAAAAAAAAAAAAAAACTACAACAATTACAGCAATTTGGTAGTCCAGCTTGGAAAACTCTTAAGTACAAAAAACCTTTGGAATCTCATTTGGCCTCGCCAGGTTTCATAGAACTAAAGGCCAATGATGAACTCACTTATTTCCATCCTAATAAAGATTACCTAGCGGGTACAGAGAGGATCATGGCAGCCTTATCTAATGCTCTTTTAGAGCAAAGAGCTATGCTCAGGTCGGGCCTGCAGGCAGTAGTCGATTGGGTGGCAAACTCCCCGGAGGACATTAATGCCACATTACTAATTGACAAATTTTCGGTTTTATTTGGCTCATCTTCTGATTATTATAAAAACTGTGAGTCTTTACTCCAAATAGTTTGCGGAAAAAGGGCGGAGTGCATTGAGGTACGCAGACAGGCAATTGTTAAGAATATCCCTAATAAAAATATAAAAGCAGCTTTACTTGATATTCCCCCTAGTGATGAACATCTTTTTCAGAGGGATAAATTGTTGAATTTTATACAAGCGCAGGGTGGCCCACAAATCTGGCTTCACCCACCAATTATTAAAAAGGATGCAGACAAAAATCTTAAAAGAAAGGACCCAGAGCCAGGACCTTCTGGCATCAAACCAAAAAGATTTAAGTCCTTTCATAACAAGAATAAAACATATAAAGGGAAGGGCAAAGGCAAATCCAGTTCCTTTCGTTCCAAAGGAAGTGGAAATGACCAAAAGTGACAGATGGCCTTTCAGTGGGGGTTGCCTGGCTCAGTACCGGGAGAGGTGGTTGGAGTTGGGGGCCAAAAATTTCATTTTAAATGCAATAACAGCTTCCCGTATTCCATTTATTCAAAAACCCCCATTAATGCGAAAGATACTACCAGACTTTGCAACAAAACCCTCTGTACAGATGTCCAAACAGATTCAAGAACTGAAGTCCCAAAAAATTTTGGAGAAACCTCAGACAGTCTCAGGCAGTTTTTTCTCAAAGATGTTCCTTGTACCGAAGAAAGATGGAGGTGTGAGGCCTATCTTCGATCTGAGAGGTCTCAACAATTATGTGGGGACAAAAGCTTTTCACCTCATATCTTACCATAGTACCGGAGTTCTTGCAACCTCAGGATTGGCTTGTGAAAATAGACCTATCTCAGGCCTATTTTCACGTGCCAATATCCGAAGCACACCGACCCTTTCTCCGCTTGATCTACAAGGGAGAGGTTCTTCAGATGACTTCATTACCCTTTGGACTTGCCTCTGCCCCCAGGCTCTTTGCTGGCATAACTTGCTGGGTTGCGGAAACCCTACGCAAGAGAGGGATGCGCGTGCTAGTTTATCTGGACGACTTCCTTCTGGTCCATCAGGCGCGCGCCGGACTAGCACAGCAGGCTTCGGAAGCCGTTCAGCTACTGGAGTACTTGGGGTGGCAGGTGAACCATCAAAAGTCAATTCTTTTACCCACAAAAGAACTCGAGTTTTTGGGTCTTCTCTGGAAAATAGAAACAAACGAAATGTGTCTACCAGTAGCAAAACAATTAACCATCAAGGAGTCTTTGCGCAAAATGATCACTCAAAAGACATGCCAAACACGTCAATTGCAGCGTCTGCTGGGCCTGTTAAACTTTGCCTGCTTCGTGATTCAACGGGGTCGACTTCACTGCCGGCGTCTACAGATATTTCTTCGGCAATTTTCCCATCAGAATTTGGAGAAAAAACTCCATATACCAAAGTTAGCATTACAAGACCTTCAATGGTGGCTCAGAACCACGGAGACCACATCACCAATACACAAGATGAAAGTGTCACAATATTTAACAACAGACGCTTCAAATGTTGGTTGGGGTGCTCATATGGGGGAGACAACAATGGCAGGCTCATGGAATCAGAGACAGAAAATATGGCACAGCAACAAGAAAGAAATGTTTGCAGTCTTCTCAGCCATAAGAATTCAGAGCGAACAGCTGAGGAACTCTCACATAATGTTGCAATCGGACAACAGAACCGTGGTGGCATACTTACGGAAAGAAGGAGGCACTCGGTCGATAGGTCTACTGGCATTGACGTTCCAACTCTTAAAACTGATCGATCATTTCAACATTGTTCTGTCAGCACAATATCTTCCGGGAAGATACAATGCCATCGCGGATCGCCTGTCTCGGGGCAGAGCATTACCCGAGTGGCATCTGACAACCGAGGCGACCACGGAGGTCTTCAATCGGTGGGGAAAACCAGAGATAGATCTGTTTGCCTCAAACCGCTCCGCGGTGGTAACCAGATACGTCTCAATCGATGCGAGGGATTGCTACGCAGAATTTACAGACGCCTTCAGCCAGGACTGGGACTACAGTCTAGCATGGATCTTCCCACCACCCTGCCTCATCCCCAGAGTACTGACTCATCTAAACCGAGCACGGGGCGTGTACCTATTGGTAGCTCCAGACTGGACTCAACCGTATTGGAGAGCGGATCTCCAATCCCGTGCACTAGAAGATCCAGTACAGATTCAGAATCTCCAGAAAGTCCTAGTGGATCTGACAACAGGCCTGTCTCCACCAGAAGTACATCTACTGGATATGAAAATTTGGATGGTTGGGGGTGGGCTGCAAAAATAGAGAACTGGAGTAAAGAACAGAAAGATCTCTTGGCAAAGAGTTGGAGGCAATCTACTCTACAGACTTATAGAGCTCCACTGAAGAGATGGTTTGAATGGTGCTCGGAGAGCACTGTCGATATAAAATCGCCTCAAGCGCAAGACATTGCTAGATTTTTAGCCCACACTTATTTAAAAGAAGGACTATCATATGGCACAATGCTAGTACACAAATCTGCTATAGCCACCTATTATGGACAAAATGAGGCTATATCGTCAGATTTTCTGGTTAGACAAACTCTTAAAGCTATTGCCAATTCTAAACCAGCTTCCTTCAAATCCCCTATCTGGGATCCCAAGATAGTATTTAAGTGGCTCCAAGAAAACCCTCCGAAGATGACTTTGTTTGATGTCTCTCGTAGAGCAGCTACAATTATGTTGTTGGCTTCAGGACGAAGATTGCATGATTTAACACTCTTAAGTGTTAAGAATGATAATTTTATCAATCTAGGAAATTCAATACAACTTTGGCCTGTCTTTGGTTCAAAAACTGACAACAAATCTTATAGACAGTCGGGTTGGAACTTACTCAAACACCCCTGTGAGAACATATGTCCTGTGAAGTCTTTAAATAACCTTATTGATTGGACCAAAGATAGAAGATCAGGCACTGAGACTCATAGTTTATTTATTACTATTAAGGGAGCAACCAAGCCTGCAACAAAGGCAATTATTGGAGGATGGGTAAAATCCGTGCTTCGTGAGGCTGGAATAGATTCTACTCCAGGTAGCTGTCGTTCAGCAGTGGCTTCCCTAGCTTGGTTGGAAAATAGACCAATTGAAGAGATACTAGCCAAGGGCAATTGGAGGGCAGTTAATACCTTCCAAAAGCATTATTGCAGAGAAATAAATAAAGCGCAGAATCGGGCTAGTGATGATTTATTTGATAATTTCTCTTGTATTTAATTACAAATGATTGTTTGACTGATGATTGATCTCTTATGATAAGATAATTTGTTGAAGCATAACAATATGCTATTTGTTTCAATTAAGAAATATAAATTTTGTTCTTTCAAAATTGTTTATATTCCTGTTATGCCTATAACTCAGAATTATTAAAATTTGTTTTATTTTCTGAGAATGTCAACATTGTGTGTTTTTGTTTATGTCACCAGCAGATAACAGACACGTCTTCCACAATAAATGCTGCGCTTTCCGGAAGGCTTCAAATATAACCGTTTTACATAACAATAAAACGGGTATTTTAAGCCGAAAGGAAAGCGCAGCATTATAAGAAATTCTTCCTGGTGAAGACTACAATGACAAGATAGGATTCCCGGCTAGCAAGGTGACCAGAAACAATTGGCATAGACATTTGACAGGTAAATTAAGCCTAGTATACACTAAAACAGAGCACATATAAGGGCGAGTCTAGACACCTCTTTCACAATAAATGCTGCGCTTTCCTTTCGGCTTAAAATACCCGTTTTATTGTTATGTAAAACGGTTATATAATAAATGCCTATGTCCTGACTGACTTATTCACTCAATCACTCACTCACTCACTCATCAACGCACAGCCGAAACTACTAATCTTAGATAGTTGATTTTTGCACAGTATGTTGCTTTTATAACGTGGGCTAGGGATAAAAAGGGATTTTTGAGAATTCTACCCCTAAGGGGGTAAAATGGGGGTGCAAAGTTTGTATGGGAGAACCTTTTTTTTTTGAGCTATAGACTTAAACTTTGTAGAAAAATTAGTTATTAGAATACTAATGAAACACTTTCAGCGTTTTGGAAAATTCCACCCCTACGGGGGTAAAATAGGGGTGCAAGGTTTGTATGGGGGAAACATTTTTTTTTTAAATAGAGACTTAAAACTTTGTAGAAAGATCAGTCATTAGAATACAAATAAAGAACTTTCAGGGTTTTAGAAAATTCTACCCCTAAAGGGGTAAAATAGAGTGCAAAGTTTGTATGGGAAAAACTACTTTTTTTTAAATAGAGACTTAAAACTTTGTAGAGAAATTATTCATTAGAATACAAATAAAGTACCTAGATTCAGTGTTTTAAAAAAATCTACCCCTAAGGGGGTAAAATAGGGGTGCAAATTTTGTATGGGGCAAACAAATTTTTTTTTAAATAGAGACTTAAAACTTTGTAGAAAGATTAGTCATCAGAATACAAATTAAGTACTTTCAGCGTTTTAGAAAATTCTACCCCTAAAAATAGGGGGCTAAAATAGGGGTGCAAAGTTTGTATGTGGGAAACTATTTTTTTTAGCTAGAGTCCTAAAACTTTGTAGAAAGATTATTTAAATACAAAGAAAGCACTTTCAGCGTTTTGGAAAATTTCACCCCTAAGGGGGTAAAATAGGGTGCAAAGTTTGTATGGGAAAAACATATATTTTTTTAATAGAGACTTAAAATTTTGACGAAAAATTACTTATTAGAACATGAAAAATACTACATTCGGCGTTTTACAAAAATCATTCCCTAAGGGGGTTAAAAAAGGGTGCAAGGTTTGTATGGGGCACACTTTTTCTGAGCTAGACACTTAAAACTTTGTAGAAAGATTACTTATAAAAATACAAAAAAAAATACTTTCAGCGTTTTGAAAAAATCTATCCCTAAGGGGGATAAAAAGGGGTGCAAAGTGTTTATCAGGGAAAGTTTATGTTTTTGAGTTAGAGACTTGAAACTTTGTAGAAAGATTACTTATTAAAATACAAAAAAAGAACACAAATCGTTTTAGAAAATTCCACCCCTAATAGGGTTAAAAAGGAGAGCAAGCTTTGCATGGGCAACACTTTTTTTTGAGTTAGACTTAAAACTTTGCAAAAAGATTACTTATTAGAATACTAAAAAAGAACTTTCAGCGTTTTAGAAAACTCCATCCCTAAGGGGATCCTTAAGATCCTTAAGAAGGGTAGCCAGTGTTGTGTGGGAAAAACTTTTTTTTTTACTAGACTTAAAACTATTCAAAATGTTACTTATTAAAATTAATAATAAAGTACTTTCAGAGTTTTAGAAAATTCCACCCCTAAGGGGGTTAAGAAAGCTTTGTATGGGCAACACTTTTTTTGAGCTAGAGACTTAAAAGTTTACGAAAAAAGTTCTTTCAGCGATTATAAAAATTCAACCTCTAAGGGGGTTTAAAAGGGGGTTCAAATTTTAAATGGCGAGCAATAAAATTTTAAAGTGTGATTAAGAGATTTTTAACTTCGGTCTTATTCTGTACGTTAAAAGACTACAAAACTGATTACAGAGTTTTTCCAAATTCATCCCCTAAGAGTGTTAAAATGGGTTCAAAGTTTGAGTATTTCAAGGCATTTTTAAAGTATGAGATTTTTAACTTTGGTTTTAGACTACACAAACTAGAAAATGAACATCAACTTTTTTTTTAATTATCCCCTAAAAGAGGGTTCAAATTTTGTATTGAGAGAAATCATTTTCTAAGACGATAAAAAGTTCTACGCGGACGAAGTCGCGGGCAACAGCTAGTATATATATATATATACAAATATTGCTCGTTTAATAGTATAGAACTTATAACAAATAAATAATTTTGATTTTTGATTTTGGTTCTACGGTGGCCTAGGAATCAAATTGGTTGACCGTACATACTAGATAATTATACGTATGATTTGAGCACTTTGTTGAAAAGTGCAAGTAGGCAGGGTGTTTGAACATAGGTATAATTTACCTATGGTCTCTATGGCTATCAAATGCACCGTATTCTGTACCTACAGTCAGTCAGGGGTAATAATATACGTACATAAATATATGGATAAAAATATCTGTACATGCTTTATGATATTGACAATAGAGTCCTGTACAGATATTTATGTCCTTATTTATGTACGTATATTATTACCCCTGACTGTACTACTTATACCTAATAGGTACAGTCAAGGTCACCAATATGTACCTCGTATGTTCATAAGTTTTGAGACAAACTTTTTACTTAATAAAATGAAACAAAATAATACTGGCACCTATTTTATTCTTTTTTGAATTTGGAATGTTAGTGTGCTATTTGAATGTTTTTAAAATTCATTTCTTTTGTTTTACTCGTGATGGAGGGAACGAAAGAATTACGTGCGACTGTCATTTCGCTACATAAAATATGGCGGGAAAAAAACCAGTGGACATTTTCCGTGACATAAAATGTTTTGGGGTAAGCCGCAACTTCGTATATTACACTATTAAACGTTACAAGGAGACTAATTCTTTGAAAGATCGCCATAGGAGTGGTCGCCCGCGGTCTGTAAGGACGGCTGCAAACATCAAAATAATCAGAGAGCGACTTCGCCGAAATCCATGTCGCACCCAGAAAAAACTCGCTCTGCAGACTAACATTTCGCGTATTTCAGTCAACAGGATATTGAAATACGATCTCAACGTAAAGGCTTACAGTCGTAGGAAAGTTCATTATCTTAATGATCGCCTTCGTAAATTACGACGTGAACGTTGTCCCATGCTGCTTAAGAGACACGAAGCGAAAAAGATACTCTTCACCGACGAAAAAATCTTTACAGTTGAAGAAAAGTTTAACCGGCAAAATAATAAAGTTTATGCCAAAAGTAGCAAAGATGTTCCAGCTACAGCACGAAATGTCTCGCGTGCCCACCATCCGGCGAGTGTGATGGTATGGTGGGGGGTTTCGTACGAAGGTGTCACTCCGCTCCATTTTTGCCAACAAGGTGTCAAGGTGAAAGCAAAAAATTATCAAAGTGACATTTTGGAGACTGTAGTGAAACCCCTATCTGATACTTTATTTCACAACAAAGAATGGATCTTCCAGCAAGACTCAGCACCTGCCCACAAGGCTAAAACGACTCAAGCTTGGTTGAGGAAAAATTTGCCAGGCTTCATCGCGGCGGAAGAATGGCCATCCTCCAGCCCTGACCTCAACCCGCTGGACTATTCTCTGTGGACTGAATTGGAGCTCAGAGCCTGCCAAAAGTCCCACCAAAACGTAGATTCCCTTAAGCGAGCCCTCATCAAAGCAGCGAAGGATATCCCACTGGAGAAGATTCGTGCCGCGATCGATGACTGGCCAGAACGTCTAAAAGCTTGTATTAAAAATAGGGGTGGTCATATTGAATAGTAATTGTTTGTAGTTATTCGTTAATATCTAATTATCATTATCTGTAAATTTTATAAATATATCTTTATTCCTTGATTTTTTATGCAACATTTATTTCGTCTCAAAACTTATGAACACACGAGGTATACACCACAAACTTACAGAAATATTGTACAAGTAGGTACAGACCTTATTACTACGGAAGTAAGGTTGTTGTATACATGTTTTTGCAACTTTGGGTATATACATATTGGTGACCTTGACTGCACCTACCTCCACATATAAATATAAATCTCCGGTTTTTCTTATAATTTCAGAATGCGTATCAGCGCTCGTCGGGCTTCCCAAATTTGGCGAGACAGGCCGACCGAGCCCCTGGACACAGCGGTGTATTGGACGGAGAGGGTGCTCCGCTGGGGGCCCGAGGCGCCTCTACACTCCGGGGCGAAGCACCTCGCCTTCCACGAATACGCGTTACTCGACGTCGCTGCCGCCCTGCTGGCGGTGTTGGGGCTAACCATCATTCTACTACATTACACAATATTCACCCTTATCCCAAAGACAATAAGTGCCAGTTTCAGTAAAGACAAGAAGAAAATTCATTGATCTTGGCTGGGGTCCAGGTGACATAAGAGGTATTTTTGAAAATAGATCGTCTCTGTCTCATTATCTCATCGTTATGTTAGGACGCGGGACGATAATACGTTTGTATTGTCTGCGTTAGAAAATCCATGCAGTAAAAATATTTATAAATACATACTTACATAAATAGTGTTAACTAGAAAACCATCCCAAAATAACGAAACTACCTGACGTAGGTAGTATGTTAGAAATTATTGTGGAATTCTAATTTCCTGCTTCAACAGATCAATTTCTTTGTCGCATATTCCTTGTGTGACAAAGGAATTATCTATCGACTATTTTCTAACTATATAATCTGAACCAGTGTCAATGTCTATATATTGAAAGAAATTAGGATAATAAATTAGCCAAAATTATAGGTAAATAGGGGTTATTTTATGCTCGCCAGGCATAAGCGTATACGTTATAAACTCAAGTTCCTAATACTATCGAATAGCATTACTTCTACCTTACTAGAAGTTTGAATTAATTGTTAAAGTATATTATGTTTTATTGAAAGTGTATATTTGTAATAGAAAATAATGAACAATGCGAGTGGTAATTAAAATGATTAAAGAATACAGTCAGAAACAAGCATAGTAAAGGTCAAAAAGTAAGACGAGAACTCACGCAATTACCTAATTTTTTTCGTATTCGGTTATGCGACGACTATAGGTACCAGCTGCCAGTTGATGATATAATATTTTCTCAAATATCGTATGCCTACTATGATCGTTTCTACATTAGCTGTGCTCCGTACATATACCCGTCATACTATGCACAATTTTAGTCAGAAATTTTAAACGTTCAGTGTTACCATTACCTAATTTACACATTCTCTCATCTATGTAGAAACCTATACCTAGAACATTCCGTGTGTTTACTACTCTACACTTGCACCGTTCATTCGGTAAATGGATATACCTAAGTAGTTCTATTCCATGTGTGTTGGTTTACCTGTTTGGGTACCGGTACCTCAGAAGCAAGTTTTGATTTTGATCATAATTTTGTTATTGTGATTATAAGTTGTAATTATAAGCCAAATTTTAAGGACATCGTTACATGTTTATAATAAAAAATATACCATATGTTTAACGTCTTTAAATATTAGTTTCCCCTCTATATTTTTAAGCTCTGATCCAATGTCATTGGAACTCAACACAAATGCAAATTGCTAACAATACAAACGAACTCTGCGTTATAAATAGCATATTTATGTACAAACTTACATAAATAAGGACATAAATATCTGTACAGTGTACACGCCTTTATGACATCTATAGATATAAAATAAAATAAAGTCGTGTTAGTTACATGGCACATCATTTATAACTCGAGAACGGCTCAACCGATTTCTATGATGTTTGATTTGTTGGATTCGCCTCCGCACAGAATAGCAGAATAACTCAAAAAAATATAAAAATAATACTTTCTCATAGGTTTTGTATAGCGAATATGTCGATACGAAGTTCGCGGGGTCAACTAGTTGACAATAAAGTCCTGTACAGATATTAATACCCCTGACTGTACTTTAAATACCTACCTATTTACTTTTATTATTATACAATAAATACAGCGCTGTAATGTAGTGCAAATAGTGTTCATATATAGACACAGTGCATGATTATATTGAACCAGCTATCAAACATTAGTCTAGATAACGCTGTATATCATAAAGTAGAAATGTCAATTGAATTACAATTTTTGCCAACAAAGCTTCAACCATTAAAACCAAGTACATAATAAAGCTCTTAAGGTTAGTACTTCTAGGTACCTACTGATCATAAGACAGACAGATAATCTGAATTAGAATATAGTAATATTTGTCAGATCAGATATTTTTGCGCGCCTTACAAGAATCATAATAAAACTACTTGGACATCTCAGCTAAGCTTGATAGTAAAGCACATCAACAATATCATTCAGTAAGTATCAGAGAAACCTTCCACCTTTCTCGTGGAGCGACTTCCATAAACAATATAGAAAATTGTTACGCGACCCCTACCCTCCACTGTTCTTCTTTTTACATCTGAATATGAGGGACACGTTAAGGTCAACAAAATTGAATAAGCAAAGCTGTAGAAATTAAATACAATCGCGAATGCACGTTACTCAAGCTGTTCCATGTGTAACTTTTTACATCTGAATATGAGGGACACTGTTAAGGTCAACAAAATTGAACAAGCAAAGCTGTAGAAATCAAATACAATTGCGAATGCCCGTTACTCAAGCTGTTCCATTTGTAACTTTTTACATCTGAATATGAGGGACACTGTTAAGGTCAACAAAATTGAATAAGCAAAGCTGTAGAAATCAAATAAATTTTTATTAAGAATGCCCGTTACTCAAGCTGTTCCATTTGTAACTTTTTACATTTGAATATGTTAAGGTCAACAAAATGTAATAATCAAAGCTGTAGAAATCAAATACAATTACGAATGCCCGTTACTCAAGCTGTTCCATTTGTAACTTTTTACATATGAATATGAGGGACACTGTTAAGGTGATCAAAATGTAATAATCAAAGCTGTAGAAATCAAATACAATTACGAATGCCCGTAACTCAAGCTGTTCCATTTGTAACTTTTTTCATTTGAATATGTTAAGGTCAACAAAATGTAATAATCAAAGCTGTAGAAATCAAATACAATTACGAATGCTCGTTACTCAAGCTGTTCCATTTGTAACTTTTTACATATGAATATGAGGGACACTGTTAAGGTGAACAAAATGTAATAATCAAAGCTGTAGAAATCAAATACAATTACGAATGCCCGTTACTCAAGCTGTTCCATTTGTAACTTTTTAATCTTTATGGGCAGAATCTGAACCATTTCCTTACACAAACTGTATTCTTCTTGCATTATCAAAGCGGCATCAGGGTCATTCATGCAGATATCTACAACGGCTTGGTAGGAATCGAAACTCTTTTTTACGTTTTCCAGTTGAGAGTTCTTGTCTAGAGCAATTCGTTTCATACTATTTCTGCCTATGAATGCAAATGCACTTATTACTGGCCGCACATGATCACTATCTAATTTCAATGGCATTCTACCATTTTTATCTTTTACAGAGTCAATGAAGTGATCATACATTTCAATACTCTTTTCACATAATGCATTTATTTTCTTCAGTGCATGTGGGGTAGGTTTCTCTTTAGAACTGTTTAATTTCTCCAACTTTATATTAAGGATATCTGTGTAGACTTCTCCAAGCTCGTACCAAAGTTGCCGACAATACTGTAAGTAGTATGTGGGGTTGATTACCTTGATTAGTTCCTCTAGCATATCTATTCGCCGCTTGTGCATTTTGGCGCGCCTTTCGTCATCCTCCTCGAAGAACGCCAGGTAGGAATAAGCCTGAGAACTATCCTGGGTGAGCTCAATAAAATCTGATGCTAATGTGTCTAGTTTGTAGTATTCTTTAGCCTTGTTTAACCAGCTTTGGCAACTCAAAAATACTTCTTTGGCATCTTGGTAAGTGAGTAGGAATCTGTCAGTAATCTTCTTCTCAAATACGGACACATCTAAGTCGGGGAATATTAGGTTCTTGATGTCTCCATTGCAGATGTTTCCTTCGTCTTCTAATGTTAAATTAGACATATCTGGAATTGAGACATAGGTAATATTATAAATGTGAAAGTTTGCATGGTTGTTACACACACAACCATGTAAAATCGACTGAATAGGTTATTCAGATTTTACTTAGAAAATCATCCTCAATCGAATAGATACCAAAGTTTACAGGATTAAGTAGGCTAGTATTTATATAAAAAATACTACTCCAATCCAAATCCCCAACTTTTCATATGTTTTTAAGGTTTTACCCTGAGAAAATTACGGTTTTTTTGGAAATAATTCAATATCAGGCTAATTATTTGTATACGGCTTTTATATGTTATTTTAAACAACTTTTACTATTGAAGTCAATAATTCTATGGACCGGAAGTTAGAAAAAAAAATTAACCCACAAGCAAAAATGCTATCAGTATTTTTATAATGAAAACATGTTTGAGTACACAAATTTGGATACTTACTACCTGAATCCAAAAATATATGCATAAGGAAATAACGGCATTTTAATTAAATATTTTACGACCTTGAGATAATATTGAATTTCATCTGGCCTATAGAAAGGTTTATTCATTAACAAAAATAAGTGGATTATGCGTGTATCCCATAGAACGTATATAGACAAAGTCAATTATAAAGTAAAGAAAGTTTATACCATTTTCGCCTGATTTTTACGGAATTTATGAAGATTACTTTTCATAATTTTTTACCGTATCAGTATTAAATTTAGGTGGATTATTAATACATATTTAGTCAAATTACCCAACCTATTTTTTGGTGTAAAAATATGGCTGATATCGATATATTGTTGTGTTTTCATAGAGCGAAACCGTAAAGTTCTCAGGGTATTTCCACTAAGTATGTGACGGTTCATTAAAAAAATGTATGAAAAAACGTTGTTTAGTGGAAAAAAAATTGGGGTAATTTTTTTCTTTATCAGGATCAAGAGTGCTCATGATTCATGATTCTGAGCAGGAAAAACCAAAAATTATTAAATTCTGAGGAAATAAGTAAAAGGTACAATTTTGAGTGAAAATGTTCTTCACAATTACCAGTTGGACACTAAATGTGGTTGTAAGTAGGAAAGTAAAGGTTGCAAATAATCATATATCATATAATAATATATTAGTTAATCATATTTTAAATACTGTAATGAATCCACAACTATTAAAAGACTGCAGAGAATGGGGAATGGATGAAAATTTTAGAAGTGCTTGATTATTTTTTTGGTGATAGGAATAACCTTCCTTAACACCAGAAAAAAATTGCAGATTTTTCAGGTGCGTCAATTATATTTGAAAAATATAAACAGTTTCCTCACTTACGTTTTGGGTTTAGGACGGCGAATGAGAAACTTTCCTTGATTCGTCTCATATTACAAAAAATATTTTGAATATCTGACCCTGGCAATGACAAATATAGCTGCTGCAGCTGTCAATATCATCGCCAGTGTCGGTTTACCACGGATTTTTATGATATTTTTTTGTAATATGAGACAAATCAAGGAAAATGTCTCATTCGCCGTCCTAAACCCAAAACGTAAGTGAGGAAACTGTTTATATTTTTCAAAAATAATTGAAGCACCTGACAAGTCTGTAATTTTTTATGGTGGTAAGGAAGGTTATACCAAACACCAAAAAAAAAATCAGGCACTTCTAAAATTTTCATCCATTCCCCATTCAGTTGCATATTAGATGAGCATAAAAAGTACCAAAACTCACCAGTTACTGCGTCAGCACTCATTTCACTGTCTGTCATCAATCTAGCCTTAGAAGCAGTCATGAGCAGCAGGCAATACTTAGCCCAACACCGGGCCACATCCGCAGACCTATGTTTAAGTGTTTCCACTTTAGCTAAAAATGCGTCATCATTGCTGGCAGTCACCATCAGTTTTTCCTCATACGTCTCAAGAATAGTAGAAGCTGCTGCCAAGTGATGCCGTGACTGGTAAAACCCATTGTGCTCAGCAAAGAACTGAGACAATGTGGCAGAGTTCAAAGCCCAATCTATAGGCTCATAGTCAGAATACTGCAACTGCCTGCGCAGAGTTGAGTGACAGTACACACCCGACTTCAAATTCTCTTTGAGCGAACCATGCACTTGTGCCAAGTAGTACAGGGTTAATGTGTATGCTTTCTCCAGCAACATAAAATCTGAAACTGGGGTTTCTTCAAAGTTCGAAATCACTTGCTCAATAGGCAGCGGCATTTGTAAAGTACATTTGAAAGATTCATAAAGCTCTTTGGCATTGAGTAAAAACCCTTTTGCTGTTTCTGGATTGTCTCTGCTTGACCAAAGGATGCCTAAATTATTGTAAATGTTCAGTAGGGTTGTTATCACCTCTGGTTTTAGAGAGTTACCAGAAAGGAGATGCACTGCTTCTGTGAGAACTTTTTCACTAGCCGACAGTTCTTCAGTGTCCATGTTGATAATGCCGAGGTTTAAAAGCACCGTTCCCATCATGGCGTCGAGTTTCACCCTGTCCAAATCGGTCTGCGAATCACTTATTTTACTGAGGGATTCGCGCATGGTCATTAACAAGTATTTCGCTTTGTACTTGGATAGGTACGGTTCCGTTTCCGGGTCATTTTTGCTCTCCTCGTCCAGGACCTTCCTCACTTTACAGTAGCTCTCTTTGAAGTCATTAAGGACTTCTTTCTCAGTCATATTTTCGACCATCTCCCCCATTGCTTAAACTTCAGCGTAAGAAAGAGTGTATCTTTTAGATTTCGAATGTCAAAACGAATGAAAACATATAATAATGTATGATTTACTTTTGTTAAAAGTGGTGCAATTCGTGTTATTCTCCTTAATTAAATATGCATATATTTGACATGACATTTTTTGACAGTGACAGTACCTATTGACAGCAAGACCCATAAACTTTCCGTTTCCGTAAAGGACACATAAAGGACCCATTCACGAGCCACTCGCATCGCCTAGAGCAGTTCACGCCAATCCATAACAGTCGGGATCGGATCCGAGGCAAGTAAATGTATGGAAACCATGATTACTGTTAACATCGCCCAGTCCGATATCGGAGCAGGCTCCAAACAAAAAATGTCTTTAATTGTTGGATCCTACACTGATGGAGTCTACAGATTATATGATTTCACCACAATTTGTCAGTACAACATGTCGAAGACATAATTGGGTTTGTCGTACAGATGTAACAATCCGACCACGTGTGCATACAATTTCTTAGTACAACTCGTTTGACAATTGGATCAGCAGCACATTCCTCCAGACGATAGCAATTAGTCAGCTTCTGACAAATCGTGACATGTATAGACCCCATGACAGAACGCTATTAGATACCGGTCTAGGTTTCGTAGTCGGATCGTATAATCCGCCGTATTACATTCCTGAATTTACGTAATAGTTTCTGGCTGCGATGAAAGAAGTTTTGAAATCGGACAAGTGGTTTCGGAAATTACACCTTACAAAGCTAGCATAATCTCTCAAACTTTCCTCTTTATAATATTAGTACCAATAGATTATAGCAGCTGCCACACGAACGAAATCGGCAGATGTCCTAGGAAGGTCAAAGAGAATTTAGTAGATACAGGTGACCTTGGTTTGGCCGGACGCCGTGCTTCCGCTCCACCATCCACTCGGGCCGAAATCAGGCGGCGCACTGCATGCAGTACGTCTGCCGATTTCGTACGTGTGGCGGCTCCTAAAACGTCTGCTTGGTCGGCGGACCAAGGTCGCTCGGTCGGAGGGGCGTGTTGGCGACCGTCTAGCAGACATTTTATTGGTGTATTTCCCGCTCACGGGACAATGGTGTCTTGCGTGGAGTCAGCCAGGTACCTACAAACTTACAAAGTAGGGTACCAACTAGTCCATCACGTAGAGGCCCTTTCGACAGGTTTATGAAATGGAAGGGTACACGTTATTATTATTAGTATAAACAATACTTGACTTTAACTATAGTTAACAGCTACATGTTAAAGTAAATATAAGGCTCGTAAAAGAGTATAGTTGCGAATAATTTTAATGGGAAAGATTGAAAATAATACTATCACTGAAACTTGCACTGTTTAATCTTATCTCAATTGTCGTAACTTTTACATTAGTGTAGGTACCCACAATTTAAATTATAACTCGATTTTTTTCAACCGGCAAGGTTTACTTCATTCACATAATTATCAAAACATATTAGTATAATTTATTTATTTACATTGTACTGATAAAATCTAATTTTAAACTGTTATTCATTATTCCTAAACATCATTCCAGTCAAAAATAAAAACATATAACGGAAAATTTTCATACAAAATCAATAAGTAACTTGGATCAAAATTCTTTCAATCCTCACATTTTTAATAACAACACAATTAAAAAGTAATTAATGAAATGTTGTTAATGTTCTTTTTACTAATTAGGTAATATTTATCTTGATTTCCACTGAAATAAGGTTCCATTGGCTGAATTATCTAGCTAGACTAGACTAGTTATACTACGTGTTTCTGTTAATTTCCGTAAATTGCAGGGTATATAATTACAGGGGGGCGTATATAATTTCGATCACATACATTTCTCCAAGACAGTAGTATCTTAACTCTTACTGTTATCAAAGGAAATTTTTGATATTCAATATTTTAACCAGTTTTGCAAATTAAACCAGTCTAAATGGTTCTTAACTGTGACGTCATAACAGCTTTTTAAATTTTGTAAGGTTCCAATACACTACAAGAAGGTTTACAAAGTGATTTCGTTTGATATTAGGCACGAACTGACTCGGAGGTACATATTTTTTATTTCATGTGTCCCTTGTACAATAAGACAATAACACCGTTAATGCTACATTAAATTATTTTGTATAAAAAATGACAAAAAATATTTATTTTAAGAAATAATTATGATAATTTGTTTCTGTGAATGCAGTCTGCAACATGCCGAAGTTAACGCAAATTTCCGGGAACACCGTGTATACTTATATATAATAGAGACAATCAACTGCTTAGAACCCGTCTCAATTACAGAGCCACAAAACCCCGTCGTACAGTCAAGTGTAGTCATAGTCATTTATTCATTTAACAATATCTATTGTGTTTGAATTAACTTCATTAAAAATAACAATAATATACAAAACTAAAAAGATAATAATAAATACAAACAGTTAAATTACACATCACTCCAGATCATAAGTAGGTACAATACAACATGCATGACAAAACATATTAATTCATTTAAAAATACAATTTAGAAAATAATATGTCCATAATATAAAAATCAATGTCAAATTCCAATAATGTAAATAGCCATGTCAAACAATTGTCACACTTAGACCCTATGCTGTAAAAAACTCCTCAATCGAGTAAAAACACTTCCTCAACAAAAAAGCCTTTAGATTATTTTTAAATATGTTTAAATTTGTAATGCATTTTAATTCAACGGGTAGCTTATTAAAGAGGTTAATTGCTTGGTATCCCGAAGAGTGCTTGACAACGTTGAGTTTGGTGGTAAAAATTCGAGGTAAGTCCATTCTTCTTGTTGCCAGGTTGCCAGTTGTAAAAATATGGGTGCATTAAAATACTCAAAAATATGTCCCAATTATATTTATGCAGTTGTAATAAGAACTTCGTAACATATTTATGAAACGATTTATTCGATAGGTACATATTTTTGCACTTGACTGTACCTAGCGAATTCCTGACGAGAGACAGGGAAGAAAGGTAACTTTATATGCAAATGCACGCAGGGATGCATTTGTACAGTCAGGATCATGTAGTTAGTAGCATCGAAATATTTAGGTACACGTCTTTATTACTGTAAGAGTAAGGGTGTGATAATGATAAGATATAGGTAAATAAATAAATAATAAATAAATATTAGGGGGAAATCTTACACAAATCGAACTAGCCCTATAGTGAGCTCATGTGTTATAGGTACCTACTAGGCGACGATATACAGGGTGGAAAGTTAAAACGGGGCAGTAAGGGCAGCTACTAGATCCCTTGCCGATACGCAAAAATGTCATTAGGGTTTAATTCCTAACTTTTTAAGTGATGACAATCTACATTCACAGATTTTTGAAAAAAAGTACAGTCAGCGAGAAAATAATAAATTTTGACGAAATTTTTTTTACGGCATTCCTTCCCATTCCTATTAAGGATCAAAATACTCTTTGGGACCGACTAAGGTTTGACTACTAGATCGCCCAGAAATCAAAGAAAACTTTTTCCATACAGTTAGTATGGGAATCCCAAAGTGCAAGTAGTCCTTTAGTTAGGCTAACTGTTAGACGATCATCAAATTGTATGGAGACGGAGATAACTTCATTTAGATTAGAAATGAGAGCATTCAGTTCTTTGTCAAAAAAAAACTAACGTATTTACACCCGTATTCATAAACGTTACTATGTGGACAGTAGGAACTCACGAGCGGACAGGTGCTGTAAAACCCTTACCTTAGTAAATTTTAAATTTCAAACAAAATTTCTGAATACGGATGTTAGTATTCTTTTTACAGAATAAAGCGGGCCGTCATTGAATAATACCATAATGTTTAAATTTATCTTGTCCAGTATCTAATTAAAACAGGTTGGAACAGTAACAAATACATTAACTAAATAGGTACCTATATATATAAAAAAAAAAAAAAAAAACCCTAGTCAAATAAACCACCCCTGGTCGCCTCTGGTGCAAAGGTGCCCATTATGCTTGCCACATTACCTTGTTGAATGGCTAAAGACAACCTTTGCACCAGAAACGACTCGGAGCGGGCATCCTCACCCTTTTGCCTGAGCCTACGGCCTATGTCCCGGACAAATTTCTTTGCGTCCGACCCCCAGCAACCCGCTGTTTCTACTGCCACGGGTACAAAAATATAGCCTGATGTAAGGGGAGCGTACTTTTGTCGCTTTAATGCGGCCTGAAATTCGGCTGCTGCCCCGGCCGCGCGGGTAGTCCGGTTAATATGGGATGCCGCGAAGGTGCTGACGCACGTTGCGTCCCACACTAAGCACCGCCCTCTTTCCCATGGCAACAACGTCAGGCCATCGGGTCTTTTGCCATCAGTGCGACTAAGGCCCGGCGGCTCAAGAATAGACGGAACACCTGCCGACCTTAGGGCCCTCTGGACTATGTTGTTGAGGGCATGGTGTCGGGGGTGCCTACCGGAGCACCGGCGGCAACTCAGAGCGTGATGACCGTCAGCACCCACCATTTTACCACAGATGCAAACATGTGGTTGGCACACATTGCATCCCAGGCGGAGAGCAACGGCCACACGCAATGAGTCACCGTCCATTAGGGTTAAAATAACAAAGGAAAAAAATTTCTCATTTCTAATCTAACTGTAGTTTTTTTCAAAAATCTGTGAATGTAGATTGTCATCACTTAGAAGTTAGGAATGACATTTTTGCGTGGCAGTTAGGGATCTAGTAGCTGCCCTTACTGCCCCGTTTTAACTTTCCACCCTGTATATAATAGATATAAATATTTATATACAAAGAAAACATCCAAGACTCGGAAACAAATATCCATGCTCATCACACAAATATTTTTCCTTACCGGGATTCGAACCCAGGACCTTCAGCTTCACTACTCACTAGGCTAACCGGTCGTCGATATATTTGGCTACTCTGTCTGCCACTAACTATACGAAGCTGACTGTACAGTTATTCCAAGTTGTAACCTGGTATAGGTACATTCGTTATGAGAGACTGATCGTATCATGACAGTACACTGTAAAATTAAGTTTAATTGGTACGGATTTATTTGACAATGCACGAGCTAGCCTTAGCTTTTACTCAATCATAATCATACATTTAGTAACCAATTAGCGAGCAGGGCAAATACGATACCGTTTATGGCCCACATAACATCCATTAAATGCTTCAAGATAGCAGTCCGAAGACTCTTTGTTTTACTTCGACGATAAACATCTGCACGCATATGATAGTAATATAATCATAATATGACGTTCTCTAGCCAAGCGGACCTTCATGTAGTACGGTCAGCCTCACAAGGGGATTAACACCTTTGTACCTTGTCGCATTAAACGTCATGTTAAACTGCCGTATGAAGTTGTCAAACGAGTGAAAACGACAAGGTACTCAGGTGTTCAGCAACTTATGAGGCCGACTGTACGATCACTAAACGAGATGCTCCTCCTGAGAACGTCATATTAATCGGATAAAACATCCTTAATGTTCTGACATGCGAGAGAGTGACAAGTTTTATCCACAGCCATAAGCGACATAAATGCGCTATCTATCACCATATGCTGCCACTTCAATTCGCGGTATTTGCTCAAATATTCGTGGTGCATCCTTTTCCCTTCTTACGGCAAATAAAAGAGAGGCAACCACGCAACGCCAAGTGAAGTGCCAGCATTAGGCATTCTTTCAGCACGGCTAGCACAAGACGCGACAAAGCAACATTGTGGGTCTCGCGCGCCTGTGCCTTGTGCTGCCCGTCTGACCGTGCGACTGGTCCAGAAAGTGACACACCAACAATAATATGACATGAAAAGTAAAAACTAAACTAGTATTGATAAGAATTTGTCCAAGGTTCAATGAAACTTACACATGCCGTACCGAGCACACAGGAGGTAGCTAAATGCAGGGACTTCACCGCACCGCAATATATATATATATACCAACACGTACGCAAACATAATCTTAGAAGAGTTTTCAAGCGCCGTTAATGGACATGCCCCTTTACGCAGCTTCAGACGCCACCTGTTCATATACAATAAAACGCGCAACGCGCACCGCCATAGGGCCCATAGGCTACACTACAACACGCCGCGTCTCTATAAATCAGCCCTTGGTACCGCACATAAAATTGTAAACAAGTCTTAAACGAAATAAACGCAAACTTCAATTATACTTAATAAATAGGTACTATAAAGATACCTCACAGAAGTGTCTACTTTTGCGAATGTAAGCCCGTAATCCACTAGCGCACCCTCACCAAACAAAGTCTTTACACCACAATCTAGTAACATATTATTTAACTAGAACACGGAATATACACATACTTTTGAAATAGTAAAACTAGCTATTGGTTTTTAGTTAAAACAAATCATGTGCAGAGACCCTAGCACACTAGCTTTTATCGCCACGTTTTACGGCGAAAACTGCGTACTGCGTACTGACAATAAAACGTGACATAAAACCTAGTGTGCTAGGGCCTCAGCAATACATAAATACGCGATAAAATCCGTTTTAATCGTTTTATCGCGGAAAACGAAGACAATAATTACATACTCAGCATGTATTATTGTTATCTACGACTATTAAGGCAATGGTAATACCCAATTAACAGGGAAAACCTCTGACACACCATTAAAATTCGGGAATTGATGACTCATGGTGTTTATGTAAGAACAGTACTTATAAACAGTATTAAATTAACATTTCCATCGCATAGTGATCGCATACGATGGAAATCATCATCAACCATCTGGGCAAAGATGTTGATTTAGTTAGACTATTCGCGCACACTGTGTTTACATAGGTACAAAGTCTATACTGAGTGTGTGCAAATAGAACTTTCTATTACAGCAAATCAGAAGTGGTTCGAAGATTTAATGTTATCTGAAAAAAAAAAGAAGGCTTCGTAAAAAAACCGACAATTTAGTATGTAGATAAATATTATAACTATTATTTAAATTTGTTTATTTGAATGGGATCTTGGAAGGGTGCGCTAATGTCACTCTATGGGTATAATATTGTAATTTCTAATTTAATATTCGCACTTACAACTTAATAAGTGGTGAACGGTGTTGGCCACACATATTGTATTTATTTATAAGGCTAATAATTCAAGACTCCCTTGTAGTGGCTGTTTGTTTACCTAAATAAAAAAAAATAAAAAAATAGTGAAATGCCCTGCACTTAATTTTACACTAAACGGTAAAATGGGCGTTGTTTTTAACTGTAACGAGTCTCGCACGACTAACAGCCGCCTTCAATAGGCCTCGTCCAACATAATAAAATATAACTGTACTTATCTAGCAAACGAAACGAAAATGATTCATGTTCACATGGTTCGCTAAATTGACAATAGCATGGTAAAAGCCGAACTTTGAGGCCTGCATTTCCTTCTCACAGGCATTTACCAAAATTCTCGAAGTGGTTCGAATTTGATGTACATACAGTCACTGGCATAAATATATGATGGAACAAAGGCCGCAAAAATATCTGATGACAACTCTATTCCTAGAGCCGTAAGAGCGTGTCAGATATTTTTGCGGCCTTTGATTCATCATATATTGATTCCGGTGACTGTGCCTACTAAAATGTGACAAGATAATAAAATCTTATTCAGTTAATTTGGGTTTCGACTTTCGCCCAAACCTAATATAAGTAACATACTTAATATGAATATTGAATTGCATTTTGAACGTGAGACCAAAGTATGACTAACCATTGCCTTACGTACATCAAAAGTAGCTGCGTAAAGGAAGACGTCAAAAGTCTTTATTAACTTTTGAAGTCTTCGATTGCGTTGTTACTTTTGATGCCGCCTGTACACCACCACAACTTACCACACGTAGGTACAGTCAGCGTCATATAGTTAGTAGCAGCCAAAGTATCCAAATATTTCGCAACGTCTTTATTACCGTAGGTGTGAGGCTGCGTTATGATATATTTCGGTACCTTGGCTGCTACTAACTACATATATGATGCTGAATGTACCACATTAAATCTAGTTTATTTTAAGAACCAAAATCATTTGAAGCAAAATATTTAAAAAGTGTTGATCTACAAGCAATACTTACATATACCTATGCAAACTATAACCATTCGTTTTGCGAGGAAGCATGGAAATTTCAGACTTGATCTTGAAATAATTTTGTTATCATTACTTTAAATAATTCTATGGATGGCCTAAAGAGCCTTGAATTTTAAAAGAATCCTCATACAAGGTTTCCCTTTTCGTTATTTCAGAATGGGGAATGGATGAAAATTTTAGAAACACCTGATTTTTTTTTTTGGAGATAGGAATAACCTTCCTTAGCACCAGAAAAAAGTTGCAGACTTTTCTGATGCGTCAATTATTTTTGAAAAATATAAACAGTTTCCTCACTTACGTTTTGTGGTTAGGACGGCGAATGAGACAATTTCCTTGATCCATCTCATATTACATAAAAATACCATAAAAATCCGTGGTAAACTGACACTGGCAATGATATTGACAGCTGCAGCAGCTATATTGATCATTGCCAGGGTCAGATATTTAAAATATTTTTTGTAATATGAGACGGATCACGGAAAGTGTCTCATTCGCCGTCCTAACCATAAAACGTAAGTGAGGAAACTGTTTATATTTTTCAATAATAATTGACGCAGCTGACAAGTCTGCAACTTTTTTCTGGTGCTAAGGAAGGTTATTCCTATCACCAAAAAAATAATCAGGCATTTCTAAAATTTTCATCCATTCCCCATTGTTGCTTTTAATTTATTTTCTTACACAATGGTTCATTGTTTCTACTAGACAAATAAAAAAATTACTGAGTTTAAAATTCTTTCCTACTTAGCCAAGCTATTCTATATTCCATTAGTCATATTTAATTACTCACATAATATGAGTAATTCATTAGGCATACTTTCCTCATCAATGTTGTTAATGCTATTATTGTTTGTTTGGTAAAAACATAAACATAAGATACAAATTTAAACTTCTGATTTTTCAATATAATAGATTAAATCAATAATTCATCATCCTCTATTTGAATGGGGAATTACCATGTCTAAAGTAGTTCTGCATGCCTCAGGCTGAGCCGCTCAAATTCGTACCCACCTTAAGTCACATTTCTAAGCTATCCTATGAATGCTACTTTGATTTAAAAAAAAGTCAAATTAGCATTTTGCATGTTCTTTACATGCAATGGAATACAGTGTGGTCCTTCCATTACAAACAAATATTAGGAGCCCATTTCAGGCTCCTGCTCTTCTGTGGACATGGTTCTTGGAGGAGCAGAGTGGTTCAACTGTGAAAACACTTCCTTCTCCCCTAAAGCCAGTGGGTCTGGCTGGGCATCAGAAGAAGGAGCAAATACCATCATGGGTGAAGGGGATGCTGGACGCACTGTACCCGTTCCACCCGTAGCCTCTTGTTCCTCCAAGAACCTATCCATATAATCTGTATGCCCAGGATGGAGTGTGTACTTTTTTTTCTCTAACCTAGCTTTGTTAGCAAATATATCATGTCGCTCAGTCTTCTTCCATATGTAGTAGAACTGTACCAGTTCACCAACTGACCGGGTCCGTACCTTATTTTGTCTTATCAAATGAAAGTCTTTACCATGAGCTTTGAGGCCATTTTCGAAATTACGGCACTCTTCTTCTGACCACAAGCTGGCATGAGCTGGGGTTTGAGCGGAGATACGCCGTCGCCGGAGAGCCTCCTCGACATTGTGACCGCACTGCTGCAGCAGGAACAAGGCCTCCTCATCGTCTCGCAGCTGCTTCCCTCTAGGCACAGCATCGATCCCACTGCCAGTATTTAATGCAGAAATGTTTTTCATATAATCTTCAATCACATTCTCCTCTAAAACAGTAGGGTTCCAGAGCAACTTGTCCTCATTTTCATATGGTAAGGCATCATCATAGCTGCATAAACCTTCTGGAATGCCAGCTTGGTAATCACTACCAACCATAATAGTTTTCTTCCAATCATCTTCATCGGGACTGTAATCATAGTCTTCTTCTTCTTCTGAAGGGGGTCGGGAGCCAGAGCGCAGACATCTTGTTGCCTCGGGGCTGGTTGTCTCTGTGTACAACTGTTGCAGTTCAGACTCTGGCTTTTCTACTTCTTCAGGGACAGGCTCAGGTACAGGTTCAGGGGCAGGCTTGTCCATGTTCTTGTCTAGGCCATACAAGGCTAGTAACTCATCGAGAGGCATGTCCCCTTCACGCTGCAGGCTGTTTAGCTCCGCCTTGGGGTCCTGCTGCTCCCCTGCCGCCAACGCTTCCTCTTCGTCCAACGTGCGCTCGTCGTCGAAGTCATTCACCATCATATCAACAGTAGGCTCGAAGAGAGACTTGTCGCTCCCCACGTCCATACTGGCATCGTGTTCGCTTACACTGGCCACCAGCGCGCAATCAGTCATGACTACAGCCCCTTCCGACCACTGCCTGCTGTAGAAGATCACATCACAAAAACATTCTTACTGTTCCTGAATTCTACAGCTGTCCCATGTATAACATGTAAGTGAATAAAATGTACCACGATTATAACATTAAATCCCGGTTTTAATGCAAAATACGCAAAACCAAACAAAAATATTTTGACACCCAATCGTCCATGTCGACTTGTCGTGACACTGAAGGTTGCCAAGCTAAACTAGAGGTTTCTACCATTAAACATGTATATAAAATAACCCACTTGGTAGATATTTATTTTAAAGTAAATTAAATTAGCAATGTACGCAATAACGCGACTCGATAGATAGAAAATATTTGTATAGATAATAGATCCATACTACATTACAAGGGTGAAGTCGCCCATGAAGGGTTCCGTAAAATAAATTGCGGTTTACGATTTATGACG
The DNA here is from genome assembly GCA_963854355.1 of Epinotia brunnichana. Classification (NCBI taxonomy): domain Eukaryota; kingdom Metazoa; phylum Arthropoda; class Insecta; order Lepidoptera; family Tortricidae; genus Epinotia; species Epinotia brunnichana. The sequence goes on along the minus strand of OY977936.1, from coordinate 29,519,475 downwards.
CATTAAAATAAACTACTTACTAGATCTCGTTCAAACCAATTTTCGGTAGAAGTTTGCATGGTAATACATCATATTTTTTTTTAAAGTTCCAGGGGGGGGGGGCACATTTTACCACTTTGGAAGTGTCTCTCGCGCAAAGTATTCAGATTAGAAAAAAATTATATCAGAAACCTCAATATCATTTTTGAAGACCTATCCATAGATACGCCACACGTATGGGTTTGATGAAAAAAAAAATTGAGTTTCAGTTCTAAGCATGGGGAAACCCCAAAATTTACTTATTTTTTTTCTATTTTTGTGTGAAAATCTTAATGCGGCTCACAGAATACACCTAATTACCAAGTTTCAACAGTATAGTTCTTATAGTATCGGAAAAAAGTGGCTGTGACATACGGACGGACAGACAGACTTGACGAATCCATAAGGGTTCCGTTTTTTGCCATTTGGCTACGGAATCGTAAAAAGACAGGACACGATTTTTTTGAAAGATATTAAATTGTAATTTTATGCATACAACTCGAGATATGACGCTCGCTGACGTGAAATAATCATGACCAAGGTATATTTTAATCTATTGTAATCACAATTTTCTACTAAAAATGTATGCATGTACCATGTGGCAACACTTATGAGTCACTACTGTGTGCTACTGTGTTTCCATTGAATTACCAGTATTACCATTAGTAATTGATGATGGAGTGGAATGGAATATTGCCCGTCTGTAAGGGGGTTTAAATGATCGGGTTAGCAATGACATCGACAACCAACATAGGGTAACACTGTGAAAGTGCAAAATCTGAGGGCCTACCGCGAACCTCTCTGTTTCACTTACGTACGAACTCGTAAGTATGACAGAGAGGGACAACTTCGAATGCCTTTCGCGGTAGGCCTTCTGATTTGCGTACATTTATGTCATATATTTTAGTCTATTGTTTAGGGTGCTGAAAGAGTTGTCAAATGCGGTGTATACGAGTTTCAAGAAAAGTGAAATTTTAATCTAATAAAAATAAAAATGTGGTTTAGGGGCGGTCGGGAGAGAACAAAATAAATTACAGTTACTGTTTCTTATGTATAAGCTTTATTTATAATGTTACGACTTCTCTGCGTAGTACTTTTTGCGACAGTCGAAGTTTCACACTGCTTTTCCGATGTTGGGAAATGGGACTTGCCGCTGAGCGGGGTGAGCATTGGCTACATTATCGCATTTACGCAATTTTATAGGAAATTACTTTTTTGAGATGACACAGCGGTGTATAAAAAAGGTGTAAAACATCGATTTTTGGCCGTATAACATATACAATATCATGTTGCCACTCAAGTACCTGCCTGACTCATATCGCGGTATACTAAAATTCGAACGTCCACTATCGGTAATCGAGCTATGAGGAAATTCGTGGGTTTTAATTAACATTAATTAGTTTGAGTTACAATTATAATTGTAAGTAGTTATCAAAATATTGTTTTTTTTCGTGTTTAAAAGTTAGTGTCTAAAACAAAACTTTTTTTCAGGAATCATGCCAGTTTACTCTGGCTAAATCGTTATTTCAAGGGTCAAGAGTCATAGTAACAAGTAAGTTATAATATAATACAATACAATGTTATAAGGCTCCATATAATGTAATATACTGCCTTATCAACTTGGATATGTTTGGCTAAACAATGAAAATTTTATCAGCCACCAATATTAATAAATAAAAAACCGGCTAAGTGCGAGTCGGACTCGCGCACAAAGGGTTCCATACCATTATCAATAAAAATATTTATTTTATTTTGTTTTTAGTATTTGTTGTTATAGTGGCAACAGAAATACATCATCTGTGAAAATTTCAACTGGAACTATCACGGTATCAGTGAGATACAGCCTGGTGACAGACAGATGGACTGACGGACAACGGAGTCTTTGAAATAGGGTCCCGTTTAACAGTTGATAGATTATATTAGTTTTCATTTGCATTAGTGTTGTAAATGTGTTACTAATATTTATTCAAGTTTTATGATGTGTCTTTACTAGAAAAGTTGTATTTTTCTTACCTTATCTTATCTAATTTCAGTTTTAATCTTTTTCTTATTTTCTAGTTGCCTGTGACAATGTGGATGCAAACCTGACTGTATCATACCGTTGGGAGCAAAGTACTTGCTCTCCTGATTACTTCCATTATTTTGAAAAGGTAACTATGAATATTTAAAAAAAAGTGTACCTTGACAACTTTTATTTCAGAATTTGAACATCTTGTTTTACTTTTTTCTGATAAATCTGATATAAATAACTATCCCCAATTTTACCTAATGTTTCCAGTTTCACTCACCTCACCGAACATGGATGGGGATAAACTTTATTAAATGCAAATTCTACACAGTTCAACAAAGAAAAAGGACACTTTTTTTGTAGATTAATGAATCAAAATTAAATATTGTGTGAACTTTTTCAACACTCATAAAATTATTCTTGTTAAAAACTGCAATTTTTATAGTTTTTGTGAAAAAATAGTTTTATTGAGATTTAGTTTTTTTTACAGTTATTCAGTTTAATGTTTTTACGACCTTCCGTGATGTAATCTGTCTAAGGCAGGATTAATTATGTGTATTTTATTTTATACTTTGCACATTTCAGCGTATTGTAGCTTGCACAAAGCCCCCTAGTGATGTGGGCAACAGAACCATGCTTCCTCATGCCAGTGGCGAGCGCCGACTGGCATGTCCCAGCAAGCACACCATTCATATTCAAGATGACGCTACTGTTGATGATGGCAAGAAAGAGAAAGAGGCTGGGATCACTGCACAATCTGTGAGTATAAAAGGGTGGGCTAGTGGATCCGTGTGCAATCATTTCCGAGACAGTTTGAAAACGGTTTTAGAATCAACATTAAGTGAGGATTAATACTAAGCAAAAAAACGGTAAGTAAATGTGCGTTTTCTTTAGGAAATTGGGTTTTTCTTTTAAAATTCGTAATATTTGTAGTAATTTTTCAACATCATTTTTTTTTGCGGATCTTTTCTTTTGGTTGGTATTAAATTGTTATTAATAATGAATAACCTGTCCATTGCTAATACTGTTTTATTTTCGTTTTTGCACCATAGGATCAGAAGTTATACCGATGAAATTGGCTAAAATTTCACTCCTTTTATTATTTACACTTTATCGGATACCACCCTGTATATATATGTATGTATAGTAGAATAAACGTTGTGGTGTATATTCCAGCGTGCTATTTCTTTAGATTTTCTGTGTTACAGTTACATACAGAACACAAACAATTGAATTCGAATGCAACAACATTCTGTATAGGAATCCATATCTTTTTGTAGGTGTTTGTAAGTAATTTATCCTAGATGTATTATACAACAAATGTTAAAAGGAATGTGCAGGAAAATGGATAAATGAAATATTTAATTCGATCAACAGTTTTTTTTGGTCAGACTGCCCTTTAATCTATCCTATACTATTAAACGAGCAATATTTGTATATATATTTGCAATCACGTTCTCGGAAACGGCTCTAACGATTTCGATGAAATTTGGAATATATGTGGTTACGGGGGCGAGAAATCGATCTAGATAGGTCTCGTTTCCGAGAAAATTCGTTTTCTCGAGATTTTCTCGCATAAAGATTTGTTAGTGCAATATAGTACGTAATTTCACCGCAGCTGTCATCGCTTGATTAGACGAATGGTTATAACATTGGCTTACAACACCTTTGGTCGGGGGTTCAAATCCCAGCGAGGGAATGTTTCTTTTTGCTTTATTTTTTATAGAGAATGATTTTTCGTAGTATTAAAGCCGGGAAAATCATGGTCATACGTTTTTTTTATTGTTTATATATCTTTTTGTTTTTAAATTATAATAGATATTAAAAACATGTTTTTTATAGCACTGTGCCTTCTTTTTTCCATAAGGTTATTTAGGTTGAAAAAAGTTAGATTAGTCAAGTGAGTGGGCAACTCAACTGTTAGAGATTCTTAAGCCGCCCGAAGGCTTCTAACTCGGCTTAACGACTACTGTCATAGACAGCAGCCGGGATCAACTGCTTAGCGTGCCTTCCAAAGCACGGAAGCGCTCATTTTAGTAACCACTCAAACAGGCGGTCACCCATCCAAGGACTGACCGCTGCCATCTTTGCTTAACCTGCGTTATTGTTTCCGATTCGCAGGCGCCACTGGGCTAATAACGCTTCGCTAGATGGTGCTCATCATTATCGGAAACTTGTGATTCTAAATGCTGAGTTAAGAATATTATTATTTATAATTTCTGGTTGTAATTTTTCCCTTTGTAGGTAAAAAAATGGTTTATAGAATCTCTATTTTATTATTTGAAAATCATATCCGTCGCAAGTTTTTTTTTATGTTGAATTATTTTTTAAAGAGCATTGTTTAATGCAATATCTACTCACCTAACTCTATCTAGAGAGTTCTGCTCCATCATTTTTATTTTTTGTTGGACCCTGAGCAATTCATACCTATACCTTTTTTTTCTTGGAGAAAACCTGCGAACCAGCCTGGTACCCAATCATCGGGGGATGACTGGGATCTGTGGTTTTTATATCCACTAAAAACCCCTTACAGAAATCCAAATCTTAATAGGTCAAGTCGTTTTGGAGATAATTTAGAATAGAAAACATCCAAGACTCAGAAACAAATATTCATGTCCATCACGCAAACATTTGCCCTTTTCCGGGATTCGAACGCGGCGACCCTCCAGCTTCCTAAGCAGTGTCACTACTCCTTAATAACTCTATTAATAACTTCCAAAAAAGGAGGATTCTTATGTTTAATGTTTGATTACCTCAGAACTCCGTCATATTTAATTTATGAACCGATTCGTATTTTTTATTTTAGTGAAAGTACGAGTATTTACTTCCAGATTGGTCCCATTGTTTTCAAAAAGCCAGTCAGATGATGGAATCCATGAGGAATTGAGGAAGGTCCTCAATTGTATTAAGCACGCGTCACAGAATAAGTAAATGCGTTTATAGATTTTGGTATTTTCTATTATAACTCGTGTAGGTATAAATTTAGCCTCGGAAACAACAAATTTGGTGAAATGGAACTGATTATGAAGACTCTCGTAGGGAACCATAATATCAGCCTTTAAAGCCTACGCCAAAACCAAACACCAACACGAGTGGAGTAATGAGGCTGGCTAAAGACACTCTAAGCTCTTCATAGAAGGAGTGGACTCGGGCTGGACCAGAAAACTCTGGAAATCCAGTAGGAAGCAACTCAGAATTATATCTGGGGTGTTCACAGGTCACTTCAGGGTCATGGATCTCTTGGCCAAGATGGGACTATCGGATAGTTAAGACTGTAGAATGTGTGGCGAGGAGGATGAGACTATGGAACACTTATTGTGTTAATATCATGCCCTTGCCAGACAAAGAATGAACTATTTTGGTAACGGCTACCCGCAACCAAAGGAATTCAAGGTGCTCTTGGTGAACTGCATCATCCGTTTTGTGGAAATGATGGAGCAAGCCTGGGAGCAGGTATAAAGGAAAGGACAAATGCACAAAAGATCCCACTGGGTCGAAGTGCATCCGAAAGGGCCCTCACCTAGATAAGATTATGAAGACTACAGACGTCACATATTCTGTGATTCTGTTAAAGTAGCAACTAATGAAGTGCCAAAGCTAATTCTGAGATCCTTGAGGAATCGACGGAACTCCTCAAATATTATCGGCCTACTTATAGCGAATGGATGTTTTCTGTAATAATCAACGCATTTGCTCTCGGAAACCAGTTCATGCAGTAGGTATAGTGGGAAGGAGATGTTAATGTATGTTCCTTGGCGAAGTAATAAAATTTAATTCGGTTTAAACTTTGTTTTTAAAGTACATTGTGAATACCATTTGTTGGTATAACTTTTTGTATTAGTTGTTTCCTTTATAGTCGGGGGTTTAAATTTAATAATTTTCAATTCCAAGACGAGTTTTTTAAGACCAATGAAAATAAGCATCTTTTAAAAATAAAATTAAAAAATATATAGGAAGTAAACTTACTCGTATTTTCACCCGAGCAGAGCTCGGTCGCCCAGATATTTTACTTAATCTGAGTTTAATTAATATGATAACATTAAATTTATACTGAGCAGAAACGTCCGCTAACGAAATTCTAAGTTTCGATCAAAGAGGAAATTGGACGGATTCCAGAGGTCGTGGGTTAAAATTGTCGTTTGAAAATTGATATAGGGACTTAGGGACTCCTGGTATAAAATGGATGGAAGTTTGTATGGGTTATCCCTTACACTTCTTTAGAACATACCTTACAAAAAGGAATGAGATCCCACTAAAAGACTCCCTAGCTCATATTGCTTGCAGCGTTAAAAAGATATCAGATCATAAGTAGCGCCAAGCTTCCTACACCAGACGGCGGTGTAACTCTACCACTACCAGCCACGCTCTAAAAATTCTATATTTTGGCTAAAAAGTATACAGTCCGAGGTTGTTCCATATAAATACCATATTTCCGTTTGTTTACATTTAGTTAAGTACCTAAACCTTTTGAGTATAGGGAGTCTTGACAATCACATTACATGTAATGTTTTTGGTGGGATTCGGACTGTCTTGTATAGAAATTAAAGTCTATATTTGAACAGATAATTTAGCCTAAAATAATTTCAACTATAAGTAATAAGTACCTATTTGATGATATTTCATTATGTTATTTTATTAAGTTTGATAGAGATCAGATACTATTGAAATAATTTTGTTAAAGAAGTTCCCTTTTTCAGAAATACCCTTCACTTATCGCGGTAGATAAGGAAGGCATCTACATTTTAAGCATGGCGGTGCTGAGCACAACGAAGTTTAACGGAACAGTGCACATCGAGATGGTCTCCGGCACCAGTTACCTGTCCGCTGCCATCTACCCCTTGTTACCGGTACGAAGTACTAGGTGCTAGTATTAGTGTAGTCTAAGAAATAGCTACGTTAACAAAATTGGGAATGGATAAAAATATCAGAAGTGCCTGATGGTATTTTTTTGTGATAGGAATAATCTTCCTTGACACCAGAAAAATGTTACAGACTTTTCAGCTGCGACAATTCTTTTTGAAAAATGAACAGTTTCTTCACTTACGTTTTGGGTCAAGGGCGGTCAATAAGACACTTTCCTTGGTCGTCAACGGATATATTTTGTAAAAGTTAGATATATGTATACACTCAAGAGCAAAAGTTTCGGGTCAGTGAAATACCGTCATATTTCCTAAAATAGTGCAAGGTTGTACAGTTTTTTTAATCCTGTCATGATCTATATTAAATTTTACATCTTAACTGCAGAAATAAAAGTAAAAAAAATACGTTACCAGGCTTAAATCGGACTCGTAAAAACCCATGAAAAAAACAACGTTAACGGAGCGAGATATCGCAAAAATCGTCATATTTGGATGTCGATATTTTTATGATAGGATCCCGGAAATTGCTAATACATTTGGGTATTACGAAGAATAGTATATTATGTAAATAAGACTAGTGTGAAATATTTAAAAAAACCTATTGCGGTTATTTAATTTAGGGTGACCCGAAACTTTTGCTCTTGAGTGTAGATATTTGTTGAGGATCTGAAATAGGTTGTTAAATTGTACCAATCAGCGATGTAGCAATTTTGATGCCACATATATTTCCGAATGGAAGGGTTTAACACGGGTTTTCAACGTGCGGGACACAAATGGGGACCTAACATGAATCCTTAAAATCAGACTTCCATAAAAGGATCGTGGGCATTAATCGTTGACATAAAGGGGGCGTCAAACATATACATTTAGGCATGGTTTGACAAATAGAACGATGTCAGATGCACTACAAATTCAAAAAAACACCCTGTATACGTGTGTAACAAATTTTGATAGAAAACTGGGTCCTGTAATACTGGATTTCCTAGCTCAGGACGCAGGGTCGTGATATGTAATGCTTCTTTAGTAGAATAAACTTTTTTTTGTGTCCGACTAAATTGCTGAACTGATTAATGATTTCACAGTTCTTCGGAGTGATGTGCACTGTGTACACGATGCTGTGTGCGGGCTGGCTCACCGTGTGCGCCATGCAGTGGCGCGACCTACTCCGCATCCAGTACTGGATTGGTGGCGTTGCGCTGCTCGGCATGGTTGAGAGCGCAACATACTACGCGGTCTACTCCTCCATAGACCGCACCGGGTGAGTGCTGCACTATACATGAGAGGCTGCAGTAGCGTGACCTACTCCGCATCCAGTACTGGATTGGTGGCGTTGCGCTGCTCGGCATGGTTGAGAGCGCCACATACTACGCGGTCTACTCCTCCATAGACCGCACCGGGTGAGTGCTGCACTATACATGAGAGGCTGCAGTGGCGCGACCTACTCCGCATCCAGTACTGGATTGGTGGCGTTGCGCTGCTCGGCATGGTTGAGAGCGCCACATACTACGCGGTCTACTCCTCCATAGACCGCACCGGGTGAGTGCTGCACTATACATGAGAGGCTGCAGTGGCGCGACCTACTCCGCATCCAGTACTGGATTGGTGGCGTTGCGCTGCTCGGCATGGTTGAGAGCGCCACATACTACGCGGTCTACTCCTCCATAGACCGCACCGGGTGAGTGCTGCACTATACATGAGAGGCTGCAGTGGCGCGACGTACTCCGCATCCAGTACTGGATTGGTGGCGTTGCGCTGCTCGGCATGGTTGAGAGCGCCACATACTACGCGGTCTACTCCTCCATAGACCGCACCGGGTGAGTGCTGCACTATACATGAGAGGCTGCAGTGGCGCGACCTACTCCGCATCCAGTACTGGATTGGTGGCGTTGCGCTGCTCGGCATGGTTGAGAGCGCCACATACTACGCGGTCTACTCCTCCATAGACCGCACCGGGTGAGTGCTGCACTATACATGAGAGGCTGCAGTGGCGCGACCTACTCCGCATCCAGTACTGGATTGGTGGCGTTGCGCTGCTCGGCATGGTTGAGAGCGCCGCATACTACGCGGTCTACTCCTCCATAGACCGCACCGGGTGAGTGCTGCACTATACATGAGAGGCTGCAGTGGCGCGACCTACTCCGCATCCAGTACTGGATTGGTGGCGTTGCGCTGCTCGGCATGGTTGAGAGCGCCACATACTACGCGGTCTACTCCTCCATAGACCGCACCGGGTGAGTGCTGCACTATACATGAGAGGCTGCAGTGGCGCGACGTACTCCGCATCCAGTACTGGATTGGTGGCGTTGCGCTGCTCGGCATGGTTGAGAGCGCCACATACTACGCGGTCTACTCCTCCATAGACCGCACCGGGTGAGTGCTGCACTATACATGAGAGGCTGCAGTGGCGCGACCTACTCCGCATCCAGTACTGGATTGGTGGCGTTGCGCTGCTCGGCATGGTTGAGAGCGCCACATACTACGCGGTCTACTCCTCCATAGACCGCACCGGGTGAGTGCTGCACTATACATGAGAGGCTGCAGTGGCGCGACCTACTCCGCATCCAGTACTGGATTGGTGGCGTTGCGCTGCTCGGCATGGTTGAGAGCGCCACATACTACGCGGTCTACTCCTCCATAGACCGCACCGGGTGAGTGCTGCACTATACATGAGAGGCTGCAGTGGCGCGACCTACTCCGCATCCAGTACTGGATTGGTGGCGTTGCGCTGCTCGGCATGGTTGAGAGCGCCACATACTACGCGGTCTACTCCTCCATAGACCGCACCGGGTGAGTGCTGCACTATACATGAGAGGCTGCAGTGGCGCGACCTACTCCGCATCCAGTACTGGATTGGTGGCGTTGCGCTGCTCGGCATGGTTGAGAGCGCCACATACTACGCGGTCTACTCCTCCATAGACCGCACCGGGTGAGTGCTGCACTATACATGAGAGGCTGCAGTGGCGCGACCTACTCCGCATCCAGTACTGGATTGGTGGCGTTGCGCTGCTCGGCATGGTTGAGAGCGCCACATACTACGCGGTCTACTCCTCCATAGACCGCACCGGGTGAGTGCTGCACTATACATGAGAGGCTGCAGTGGCGCGACCTACTCCGCATCCAGTACTGGATTGGTGGCGTTGCGCTGCTCGGCATGGTTGAGAGCGCCACATACTACGCGGTCTACTCCTCCATAGACCGCACCGAGTGAGTGCTGCACTATACATTAGACTGCAGTGGCGCGACCTAAGCACGATACACGGGCATACCTAACAAGTGAATATAAAACCTTTTTTTACAAATATTATGGCATATGATATGTCCCTCCCATGACTAAGAAGAATCTAACGTCGCCTTACGTGCTTCAAGATCAGCCTAGCATGATCGCGTTTATGTCGGACACATAGCATTCGTCCCTTAATAACAAGAGTAACAAGTAGGTATGTAAGTGCGAGCGGAGCGGGACGAACAAATATAGCTACGCTGATGTGATGTTGGTGTAGGTACTTGAGTTATTGGTGACGTGTTGTGTGTTGGGCAGGTACTTCAATGCTGAAGCGTACATGTTCGCCGAGTGGATGTCGGTGGCCAAGCGCGCACTGGCGCGCATGCTGGTCATCATCGTGTCGCTCGGCTTCGGGATCGTCAAGTGAGTGAGACCTTCGCCTGCGGTTGCTAGATCGGATGACCAAAATATGTGCTAATACTATTGTCATTTTAAGTTTAATCTCCGGAGAAATAAGTAAGCACTACATCTCATCCCTTTCGTTCCGTTGAACAACACTGATGTGAAATTGAAATAGTATTTAATATTAATTTTGGTTAAGACTATCGTAAGCACCGGGAATTTGGAAATAAGTGTGGTAACCCTTCCTAAACTAGATTAGTAGATCGGGTATTAGTTACTACTCTTCTAATGATCAAACATTTATGTGATACGGTTTGTAACATACCATTGATACATAGTTAACTGACAAGTCGTGAATCTTAATACTTACAACGAGATAGCATTTACTGTGTGTGTGTGTGTATGTGTGTGAGAGTGTGTGCGAGTGAATGTAGATAAGAAAAAATGTGTGAGTTGTGGATTAAGTGTTGTGAAATAGTTGATTTTCAATGTCATTGGACCTAGTTTTTTTTGTTTTTAACCATTCACATAATTTAGTTTTGCATTCGTAGTGTGTATTAGGGTAAATATTTATGACTTAGCTGTCTCCTGGCGTAAGCCGTTTTGAACATCGGAGTATTAATTATTTCAGTCTTGTTCCTTCGACGAGTAGATGTAGGTGCTGGTGTATACACGGTTGTTTTGTGTGTTTTTAGGATAGTATTTTGTAAAGTTTCCTGACAGACAAATACATCAGCAGTAGTATATAATTTACTTGTGGGGAATCTATACGGTTTGAGGTACATGACTTTGAGCAGCGATCTTTGGGCTCTCTCTAGTTCCAGGAATTTGGTTTTCGTGGCACAGCCCCAGACGGGGATGCAGTACGTGAGGATAGATTCCGCAAGCGAAGTATATACCTGCTTTAACATAGTCTTTGTAGCTACATTTCTGAGATTCTTGAAGACCCAGGTGAGCTTTCTCACTCTGGACATAAGACTCTCAGTGTGTTGATGCCAGGATAGGCGCTGGTCAAGAACAACACCCAAGTATCTTGTAGTTTCTACTTTATCTATGACTGAGCAGGAACAGGTGGTTTGTGTGACGTTGTCGCAAGTGTGGATTCTAATTACAAAATTTGGATCAGGTTGAGTAGGCTTATTGTTGGTAAAACTGATGAATTTGGTTTTAGCAGTGTTTAACGTAAGTAAGTTTTCATGTCGCCATCTAGCAACTTTAGAGTCCACGCTCGGTGACTGAGCGCACGTCCTCACAGGTGTCCCCAGAGAAAACAATGGCAGTGTCATCGGCGTATGTAAAGATTGTGCCTGCCTCTATTTGCATATTACATAATTGATTGATATAAATTAGGAATCGCTTCCAGGACACTTCCCTGCAGTACCCCATAAGATATATTGAGTTGGTCACTGACATGATTGCCTATTTTAACCATCTGCGTGCGGGATTCAAGGTAGCTTGTCAAGAGACGCACACGCATCCCTTATACCTCTATAGGTTTCCAAGGAGTTGACAAGGATGGAAATAGAGACTGTGTCAAACGCTTTCTTGAGGTCTTTAAATACAGAAAGGCATTTCTTGTTCCTGTCCACATTATTTACTATTAGGGAGGTGAGAGAAGAGACAGCGTCCTCTGTCGAGAGACCATGTCTGAAACCAAACTGGGACAAACTCCCAGTTTGGTTTCAGACATGGTTTCTCGACAGAGGACGCTGTCTCTTCTCTCACCAAAAAATAAAATAATAGATAAATTTAATTTGTTATCAAACATAACAAGTTAAATTTATCTAAATAATTGATTAGTCGACCATTAAAGATTTTTTCAATGATTTTGGAGATAGCAGGAAATACCGATATAGGCCTGTAGTTGGAAACATTATCTCTGTTCCCACTCTTGTACACTGGAGTGATTACTGCTTGTTTTAGGGCATTGGGAAAAACTCCTTAATTAAAACATAGATTTACTAGATACGATATTATATGGACTACAATATCGCTGGCTAGTTTTAGAAACTGTGTTGTTGGGATGTCATTCCAACCAGGGGCACTGTTTGTTTTAAGGTTAAATAATATTTTAAACACCTCGCTAGGATCTGTTTCGAACAAAACAAATGAGTTCGCAATTGTTACTGGCCTGTTGTTAATGGTGCCTGAGTGCAGTGAACGAATATACATAGAACACGAGCTCCATACAAATTTCTACTCAAACTCGGCCCCAAAACCCATGCGCATAGTCAACTGCGTATCCAATCACAGCTACCCTATTGTCAGCCTATTTTCAATTACCCAACACAAGTGGATGCGATTGGTCAATTTAGGAATGCATTGCTGCGGTTAGCCGTCGTGCGTCACGTCGGACGACAGCCATGTGACAGTGACATCGAAAACGGATAATTGTTGAATGGTTACATGCAACAAGAAGCAACTTAGTTTATGATAACGTTTGCGTGATTTTTTTGTTTAAGAAGTATAAAGTAAATACCAAATTATTTATTTTTATTTACAATATAATACAAGTATAAGTAATGTAGAGCTCCTTATAGAAAATATCAGGAATTTCAGAGGCCGCTCTACATTGCCTTTATAGATTACCAGAAGGCTTTCGATACTTTGTCACACTTATCTATCTGGGAGTCACTAAAAGCACAACACGTAGAGCCCCAGTATATCAATATAACCCTGCACGTGTCCCCTGGGTGGTGCTAAATGAGCGACAACACTTCCGGCGAAACAGGCGCAACTATAAAAATATCACATTACAGATCGCCATACGATTAAATAAATAAATATCAATATTCTAAAATACTTATACAAAAATAGCACGAGTAGAGAAAAATTTGAAACTATTCTATTGCGCTTTTAATTAATAGATTTGATGGCTGCAAGAATCGATTTTAAATGCATCAGTCACATCTTTGAAAGAGGAAATATACCTAAACATTTATTTGCAATGAATACAAGATGAAATCTAAAGAACAAAGAAGATCCCTTTTTTTGGCATGCCATTTCGAATCGTGTCGTTTCAAACGAACTGCTCCATTCCATATTTCGTTTCTAATTAGATGTGTTGGAAAAATAAAAACATTTTTTTTTTAATTTTATACACTTGGGGTGGATGAAATGGCGACAGGTCTCCGGAACAATATGCGATGGCAGAATGCCTCCTAGGTTAAAGGGCAAAATCTATAAGACCATTGTGAGACCTGTCGTCATGTATGGATCGGAATGTTGGGCCTTAAAGGTGACGGATGAAAAGAGATTGCATGTAACGGAGATGAGGATGTTAAGATGGATGTGTGGTGTGACGAGGATGGACCGAATAAGAAATGTGTATGTAAGGGGAAGCCTAAAAGTAGCACCTATCGCGGATAAATTGAGGGCCAATCGCCTTGCGTGGTATGGGCACGTAATGCGGAGGGATGAAAGTCATGTGACCAAAAGAGTATTAGGTATGAATGTGGATGGATGTAAAAGACGAGGTAGGCCAAGGAAAAGGTGGATGGACTGTGTGAGAGACGATATGAAGAGAAAAGAAGTGAATGATGATATGACGGCTGACAGAGAAGTATGGAAGAAAAAGACATGCTGCGCCGACCCCAAGTAAATGGGATAAGGGCAAGGAAATGATGATGACACTTGGGAGCAAAGAAAAAAGAGCCACCCGTGCAATTTTCATGTTTGTTCGTTTTATCCAAAATCTGCCCATGAAAAAAAACAAATTAGGATATCGTTTGAAAGGTAATTTATTCAGATATTAAATAATGCTTATTTTATTATTATGAATAGGGTCATTACGAAATTATGGGTGATAATGTTGCCCCATTACTAATGAGCCAATTAATGCACGTGTGGTTTGTGCCATTTGGGAAGGTATAAAATGAAAAAAATATCAGTAATTGCCCATCAATTGTGAATTGCATCTCTACCTGTGACATTGCACTCTATTAAATTTGCCAGAAAATTCATGAAAAATGTATACTACCCCTGCTGAAGCCGCCCAAGCCGGTAGCTCTGCTCCAAACCGGACTTGGTCAGCGTCAAGTGGCCCTACAACTGAATTTAAGCCGATCAGCAGTCCAACGAGTGTTTCAGAGGGACCGAGAGACTGTTGCCTTAACGAGAAGACCCAGCACAGGCAGGGTATGGTCTACCTCAGAAACAGACGACCGCTTCATCGTCTCAGCTTCTCTACAGGCACGCCGAATCAATGCTGTTAAGCTACAGTAGAAGCTGCAGGAGGTCCGGAATGTGTCCATAAGTCGATGGACCGTGAGAAGACGTCTCAAGGAACAAGAACTGACACCACACCGAGCAGCCAATGGGCCCAAGTTGACCGCAGCTCATCGCACAGCACGACGTGTTTTCGCTCAGGACCATTACAATTTAACCCTTGAGCAATGGAAGACCGTGATGTTTTCTGATGAGTGCAGGATCGACCTTTTCGGCAATAATGGAATAGAAAGGGTCTACCGAAGACCAGGAGAGCGATTTTCGTAGTGTTGCATCGAAGAAAGAGTCACGTATGGCGGTGGATCTGTCATGGTCTGGGTCGGTATTTCATTGGAAGCGAAGACCGATATGGTTTTCGTCGTATGGCATGATAGGCGTAACGCAGGATGATAAATTGCTCATCGCTACAGAGGAGATCTTAGCCGAACATGTGATCTCTTTTGAGGATTTTATCGGTGATTTTTTTTATTTATGCAGGATAATGGCAGGCCGCACACCGCCAGCATCACCAAGGATTACCTTAGGAGCGTCAATATTCCCGTCATGGATTGGCCTGCCAAAAGTCCTGGCCTCAATCCAATAGAACACCTCTGGGACGAACTGAAAAGGCGAGCTCGAGAAAGAAATCCAGTTCCTGAAACTCTCCGAGAGCTGAAAACCACCGTCGAAGAGGTTTGGGCGGACATCCCTTAAGAATTCGTCAGCAAATTGGTTCGATCCATGCGTAATCGCATGAACGAATGTCGTAGAGCTAGAGCAAGCAATACATGATACTGAAAGATTTTCTTTTTATTTAAATTTCCATGTAATATTTCCGTACACTCGAATTTTCATTGCGTTATTATTATTATTTCTGGTAGTGGCTTTCGGGCTGTCAAAGCTCTTATATCACTGCGACCATCGCTGATCTATTGTGATCGCCACTTACTACAATTCTTGGTCAAGTCCTGCAAACTCGAAGAATTGCAGGATTTTGTTGAACTCAAGAAATTTGATCTCCTCCGGGCACATGATGTGTTTGCCCAGGAAGGAGTTACGACTGCGCATGAGGCAAGGGCAATCGGTTAGGATGTGTGTAGGCGTCTCCTCTGCTTCAAAGCAGAATCTGCACTGCCTTGTGTCACACAGTCCTATCGTTTGCATGTGCTTATTTAGGCGGCAGTGCCCAGTAAGCACCCTGACCAGCATGCGTAGACGGTTCCTACTTAGCGCCAAGGCGTCAGAAGACGCCTTTTTGCTAAAGGCTCTAATAAGTGCCTTGGAATGTTTCAGTCCTGGGTTAGCTCTCCAGGCTTGAATGGTCTTGTACAAACAATAGGCTTTTAGAGTGAGCTTGGTTAGACTTTTAGGGATACCACAGAACGGCTCTGGTCCGCAGTGTGTTCCCTTCGCCCCCGCTCGTGCAAGCTCATCAGCCTTTTCATTTCCCTCGATGCCTGCATGCCCTGGGACCCAACGTAAAATTACCTTGTTTTTGGTACCCAGGTCATTCAATAGTTCCCGGCAGTTCTCGACCAGCCTCGACGTTGTGACGTTAGAGGTAAGAGCCAAGGGAGCCGCCTGGCTATCCGAGTGGATATAAATAGTATGATTAAGGAAGGCGCTTTGCAGATTCGTTGTATTTCTTAGATATTCTAGAATGGCGTATACCTCTGCCTGGAATATAGAAGTGTGCTTACCCAGGTTCAGACTGATCGCTGCCCTGGGTGCCTCTCCATATATTCCGCATCCTACCTCCGATCCGGATTTGGAGCCATCAGTGTACCACTTCAGGCTACCTGGTTTCCAATCTATCATTTCATTGCGTTGCTACAATGCCAATTTGACACGAGTTTTGTTTTCCGCCCTAAATGTATGGAAAATCACCCGTTTTTCAACTGAAACTAAAGTCATTCGATAGAAAATAAAATTATCTTTCAGACGATACCCCATTTTCCACATTTCCTTCGCCAGTTTTTCCGTAAAATGGAAATTGGTAAAAAATGTAAGGTGGCTCGATTTCTTTGCTCCCAAGTGTAGATAGAAATGCATCGATAAAAACTACAAAATATTGATAAGATATTCAATGGTTAAAATAGAAACCAACTTATTAAAAAAAGTTATGATGTCTGTTGGCATAATACCATCCCTATACAAAATGTGATCATCACAATCAAATCAAAATAATATATTTATCGCTGTATTAACTTGTGAAAAGTGATTCCATCTTTTTTGTTGTGCTTGTCCGAACGACTCACACACCATTTTATGGCACAACAAGGCATATTTATTGAAACCGAACGTTTGGTTTAACAGTTTGACACGGTGGCCATGTTTGAACTGAACGGCTGCTAGGCATCCTTTTTAATCTCCACCTATAAGTGCATCCTTTTTGTGGGGCCACTTTTCGGCGCTAGTTAGACTTCTATGTATATTCGTTCACTGGCCTGAGTGAGGATTCTGTGATGTAATTTAATTACTTCAGCAAGAGATTTCCCAATGCCAGAAAAATATAAGTTTACTGCATTTACAGACTCTAAAGGAGAATTACAGATCTTTAATAATTCAGTATTTTCTACTTTGTCCTGTTTGCGGTTAGAGATAGTATGTATTGCTTTCCACAGTTTTTTCGGGTTTCTGCTAGCTTTGGTAAGTTGTTATTTTTAACCGACCTCAAAAAAGGAGGATATTCTTAATCCGTCTGTATGTTTTTTTTTCATGTGTGATGTTACGCGATAACTCGGTAATTTATTAACCGATTTGAATTTTTTTTCTGTGTTTGGAAGCATATACTTCCAGATATTTAGGTATTTTAATCTGTTGGTCTGTTCATAGGATTGCTCATTGTTTTTATACGCAATATTAATATTTATATCACCTGTTATAATTATGTTTTTACTAGATTTTATAGAAATTAATTGTAGATTTAAAGAAGATATAAGTTTTCGGCGTTAATGTTTGAAGGTGATCGATATATACCAAGAATTGTTCCGGCTTCGGTTGTTATTTCTAGACACGATTGAAGAGACCCCTTTTTCATCTCTCTTGTTCTGAAAGTTGACTTTTCATGGGTATCTATCTAGCCTGGTGGAAAATAGCGTTTTCCACACTAGGGTGGAAAGTTCTTTTTATTTTTATTGGTACTATTAGCCACGGAGTCGAAGACCCTACGAGAAGTTACCTACGAGTACGTCATATTATTAAATTATACATATATCTAAACTGAGCTTCGACGGATTTATTACGTTATCCATAGGTTGATATTAAAATCCTTTTACAGTTGGTAATTTTTTTTTCGTAATGGCAGAAATGACATGATACTTTTTTTTCACGTTTCGGTATGGCCCTCTATATTAGTCGCGTCGCGGCCTACTCGATTTCAATGTAGTAGACCGTGGCAAGTGGCCAGTGCGATAAGGTTGGATATAGGGATAATTATTTTAATAGGTATGTCTAATAATTAATTTATGTCATATTCATAATAATACATAATATAATAGGGGTGAAGACGGGTCAATCAACTTTTTCTTGTTGTTATTCTGTCCCGGTAAGCCAAGAGACAACAGTGACAGACTTTCTTAGAAAAAATACAATAGACTGGACTCCTATCATGCTAAGGAGATGCGCAACCATGGAATGGGTTTACCAATATAACAAAAACATGTTTTTAGTGGATTTAAACCCCATAAAATAATAGTTTTAAAGGGTGACCCAGGAGACGTAACCATGGCAACGAGCAGCAAGAAATAGTTGATTGACCCAGACTCAAAATGTATTATTACTCCAAAAGAAAGAAGGCAAAAAATATGCCTGGTGACCAAAATCCCATTCAGATATCTCAAAAAATTACGAAGCTACAACCGTTTTAATATTGCTTGTTGGAGAGAGAAAACGCTAGGGGATCGTGACGTCATGAACAATGTGTAAATGACAATCGTTTCATATGAAGGTGCATTTTGCGGAAAAGGGACAGAATATACCCCCTCTTAAAACTTTGAACACTGATAAATTTGTGATTATTTAATCCCCTGCTTTACTTTTTCTCCATTTTACCACTTACGCTAACATTTGATAACACCGAGTCAGTCCTTAAATATACATAGATTTGATAAGTAAGCACACACACACACACACACACACACACACACACACACACACACACACACATACACACACACACACACACACACACACACACACACACACACACACACACACACACACGCACACACACGCGCACGCACGCACGCACGCACGCGCGCACGCACACACACACACACACACACACACACACACACACACAACACACACACACACACACACACACACACACACACACTATTATATTTTTAACCTTTTTCGAGACAATTCATCATTATTGGTTATTTTTAGTGTCCGACCGAAGGTTCGGTTTCGGTTTCGACCAAAAAACGGCCGAACCTTTCGGCTGGGCCAAAACTTACGTAACGGTACTTCAGGTCGCCTTCGGCTAACTTCGGAGCCATTTCCGCTGTAAAAGATGCGGCTCTACTCCGCGAGACAGACAATCAGCTGGGTTCACTGCGGTGTTTATGTAATGCCATGATAAATCTCCAGTTAACTCGTGAATAGCCTTAATTCTATTTGCTACATAAACAGTCAGCTTAACTGGCTCTATTTTTAACCAGGCAAGTACTACTTGCGAGTCGAGATATAGATACACGTTTGCCGCAAATTTCGACTTTATTATATTACATACCTTGTGCGCCAGCATTGATAATAACAAAGCGCTATTAAGCTCTGCGCGAGGTGTCGAGAGTTTCTTAATCGGGTTTATACGTGATTTTGAACATAGCAAATTCACGCTAACCCTGCGATTCTTGTCGACGACTCTTAAATACAAGCAGCATCCATAAGCGACATTTGACCCGTCGGCAAATCCGAAAATATCTATGGAGTGCGCATTCCGTGTATCTATATTCCGTGGTACAAAAATGTCTGACATTGTCAGTAAGCTGGTTGCAAAATCTCTGAATTCTCCGTTAAGCTTTTCAGGCAAGGTTGAATCCCACTGAACGTCTGCAAGCCACACTGCCTGCATTAATAACTTAGCCTTAACCACAATAGGGCCTGCCAAGCCAAGCGGATCAAAGATTTTGCTAACGAAGCTTAAAGCCGTTCGCTTTGTATAATTATGAATTATCTCCTGCTTAGGGCAGCTAATTATGAGAGTATCATCAGTTAGGTTACACTTAAGACCTAATGTTCTTACTAAATATATGTCTTTATTCTCAGAGATGTGGACTTCTTGTCCCTCCCTTTTACATTCAGACGCGATATCACACAAAAGCGAGTTATCATTAGCACACCATTTGTGCAGGCTAAAACCGCCTAATTTTAATAAATTTATCCACTCATCGCGAGTTTTTATTACTTGTTCTCTATCATTACAAGCTATACTCGCGTCATCAACATATGTGTTTTGAAGCAATACGTCTGCAGCCAGGGGAAAATCGTCCTTATACCTATTAACTAACTCGAGCAAACATCGAGTAGCGAGGAATGAGCTATTTTTTAAACCATACGTAATTGTCTGAAGCTGCAGGCATTGTATTTCTTTATGGGGAGAATCCCTCCATAGTATGTTTTGTAATGGCCGGTGTGATGGTTGCACTAAAACTTGTCGAAACATCTTTTGTATGTCACAATTTATAACATATTTAAATAATCGAAAGAGAATGAGAATGCTGAAAAGATCATTTTGCACAACAGGACCATTGACTAATGCATCATTCAAAGAAACCTTGCTCAAACTTGGCATGCTAGCATGAAATACGACCCGCATTCGGGTGGTTGAGCTGTTCTGGTTGAAAACCGGGTGATGCAGAAGGAAAAAGGTAGCCTGGGTGTACAGATCATACTGAGAAATAGGGACACGGACAGCATGTCCTAGTTCCACATATTCATCAATAAAGGCGCCTTGTAACTTTGGAACAAAGTAGGATCCTTAGCAAGTCTAATTTCTAAACTTTTAAACCTTTTTTTCCTTGATATCCTGCTTTAGCGGTAAAGCTACCTGAAATCTATTATTTTCAAGCACAACCGATTCCTTAAATATTTGTTCCGCCAAAGCCGAAACTTCGGTTTCGGTTTCGGCAAAAAAACATGTTTCGGTCGGACATTAGTTATTATTTTATTTGGTGTTTACACCCCTATTCCGTACATTTATTTATAGAATTATACTTAAACAAAGCTGGCAGTATGTATATAGTATGCATATTTTATTGAACTGATTACTCTTAATGTATCTGTTTTATAAAATGTACATGTAGTATTTTACTTTCCTCACAGTCAAAATAAAAAGTAGTGTGTTTAACTCTGGTGAAATTACCCATTTCACCCTAGAACTATTGGCGCTCGAACGAAGTGAGCGAGTCTCGGGTGGAATGTGTCACTTTCAACCCTCGATTTACAATCGACTATTTCACACCTGCTATTCAGAAAAGAGTCATTACCTACTGCCCTCAAGTGAGGAGTTAAAATTGTACTTTTTTCCATGAACATATGCTATTCAGAAAACAGTTATTGCTGCTGAAGGGATTTCAATTTTCCTCTTAAAGAAGAAGGAAGAAACAGTATGTGACACTCGGTAACAAAATGATTTCGGTTTTGTGCTTAAAAACTTGAATCCCTCGTTAAGCTCTACTTTAGAATCCCGAGCATGGCGAAAAATTCAATGTACCTCTCTCGCCGTAAATATATAATTTTGCTCCCTTGACCCCCAAGGAGGAAGGAGGAGGGTCAAGGGACTAGGTTAAAATTAAATGTTAAATGATTGTTGCAGACCCCGGCTGGGCCCGGCGCTGCAGCGCGTGGTGGGCACGGGCGCGCTGTGGGGCGTGCTGGCCGCCATCGAGGCCTGGCTGCGGCTGCACCACAAGGTAACACACTGGCTTGGCCTTGCTGCAGCGCGTGGTGGGCACGGGCGCGCTGTGGGGCGGATTGCTGGCCGCCATCGAAGCCTGGCTGCGGCTGCACCACAAGGTAACACACTGGCTTGGCCTTGCTGCAGCGCGTGGTGGGCACGGGCGCGCTGTGGGGCGGATTGCTGGCCGCCATCGAAGCCTGGCTGCGGCTGCACCACAAGGTAACACACTGGCTTGGCCTTGCTGCAGCGCGTGGTGGGCACGGGCGCGCTGTGGGGCGGATTGCTGGCCGCCATCGAAGCCTGGCTGCGGCTGCACCACAAGGTAACACACTGGCTTGGCCTTGCTGCAGCGCGTGGTGGGCACGGGCGCGCTGTGGGGCGGATTGCTGGCCGCCATCGAAGCCTGGCTGCGGCTGCACCACAAGGTAACACACTGGCTTGGCCTTGCTGCAGCGCGTGGTGGGCACGGGCGCGCTGTGGGGCGTGCTGGCCGCCATCGAGGCCTGGCTGCGGCTGCACCACAAGGTAACACACTGGCTTGGCCTTGCTGCAGCGCGTGGTGGGCACGGGCGCGCTGTGGGGCGTGCTGGCCGCCATCGAGGCCTGGCTGCGGCTGCACCACAAGGTAACACACTGGCTTGGCCTTGCTGCAGCGCGTGGTGGGCACGGGCGCGCTGTGGGGCGGATTGCTGGCCGCCATCGAAGCCTGGCTGCGGCTGCACCACAAGGTAACACACTGGCTTGGCCTTGCTGCAGCGCGTGGTGGGCACGGGCGCGCTGTGGGGCGGATTGCTGGCCGCCATCGAAGCCTGGCTGCGGCTGCACCACAAGGTAACACACTGGCTTGGCCTTGCTGCAGCGCGTGGTGGGCACGGGCGCGCTGTGGGGCGGATTGCTGGCCGCCATCGAAGCCTGGCTGCGGCTGCACCACAAGGTAACACACTGGCTTGGCCTTGCTGCAGCGCGTGGTGGGCACGGGCGCGCTGTGGGGCGGATTGCTGGCCGCCATCGAAGCCTGGCTGCGGCTGCACCACAAGGTAACACACTGGCTTGGCCTTGCTGCAGCGCGTGGTGGGCACGGGCGCGCTGTGGGGCGGATTGCTGGCCGCCATCGAAGCCTGGCTGCGGCTGCACCACAAGGTAACACACTGGCTTGGCCTTGCTGCAGCGCGTGGTGGGCACGGGCGCGCTGTGGGGCGGATTGCTGGCCGCCATCGAGGCCTGGCTGCGGCTGCACCACAAGGTAACACACTGGCTTGGCCTTGCTGCAGCGCGTGGTGGGCACGGGCGCGCTGTGGGGCGGATTGCTGGCCGCCATCGAGGCCTGGCTGCGGCTGCACCACAAGGTAACACACTGGCTTGGCCTTGCTGCAGCGCGTGGTGGGCACGGGCGCGCTGTGGGGCGGATTGCTGGCCGCCATCGAGGCCTGGCTGCGGCTGCACCACAAGGTAACACACTGGCTTGGCCTTGCTGCAGCGCGTGGTGGGCACGGGCGCGCTGTGGGGCGGATTGCTGGCCGCCATCGAAGCCTGGCTGCGGCTGCACCACAAGGTAACACACTGGCATGGCCTTGCTGCAGCGCGTGGTGGGCACGGGCGCGCTGTGGGGCGGAGTGCTGGCCGCCATCGAGGCCTGGCTGCGGCTGCACCACAAGGTAACACTCGATGGCTCTTTCACACATACACGTAGACTGCAGTCATTGCGGCGCAGATGACGAACGCGGGCTGCCGTGGCGTGGGTTGCAAAATACATGGAGCTTATTAGCTCTGATCGCGCGCTGTATACAATCGCATACCTCTCATAAGTAAAGCAGGTACAAATGAATATACTGAGAGATAGGCTGCTGAGGATGGAAAGGACGAGGTGGGCCAAAGAAAAGGTGGATGGACGATATGAAGAGCAAGAAAGAGAGTGACGAGATGACGGGTGACAGGGTTGGAAGAAATAGGCATGCTGCGCCTACCCCAAGTAAACGGGATAAGGGCAAACAAATGACGATGACAGGGAGACAGGCAAAACAACAGGCGGTATTTTCTATTAAAGTGATCTCTTCCAGACAACCTTTGTTTCTCTCTAAACCCTAAGAGCTGGATCCCTTTTGTCGGAGGTCGGGCCCGGATTTTAATCGGATGATCCAGTGGCAAAACATGAAGCTATTCACACTTGATCGGTGTCGGGCAACTGTGAATAGCTTCATATAAAACCCGGAAATATATATGAAAATCGGATGTTCGGCCACTGGAACATCCGATTAAAATCCGGGCCCGACATCTGACAAGTGGGAACCAGCTCTAAGGATAGTGTTTTTAGGGTTCCATACCCAAAGGGTAAAACGGGACCCTATTACTAAGACTCCGCTGTCCGTCTGGTCGTCTGTATCTCATGAACCGAGATAGTTAGACAGTTGAAATTTTCACAGATGATGTATTTCTGTTGCCGCTATAAGAACAAATATTAAAAAAGGGGCTCCCATACAACAAACGTGATTTTTTTGCCGTTTTTATAGATGGTACGGAACCCTTCGCTTCGTGCGCGAGTCCAACTCGCACTTGGCTGGCTTTTTTATAGTATTTTATGCAACTGTTGTATAAGAAGGGTCTTAAAAGGCGAGTGGCGTGGGTTGCGGTGCGAGCCTTGGCGAGCATCGCAATTAAAGACGCCACGAGCGTTTTTAGACCAGTTATACACCGTTGCATACATTACATTTTCTACGACAAATTTTAAATAAATAGCAGACTACAGAATAGTTAAAGTTTCAGTCATGCAGCAAGTTTTCTATTCGTACTTTTGCTACTCACGCAATTTCTTCAGGAGTGCAGTTATTAATTTCTTCGACCATTTTAAAAGGAACGTACACTTGTCTTCACAAACACGAATAAAATCTTAATAGTTTAGGACTAATAGTTTATCATCTTTCATCTTTTCATTTTGAACTGTATTTTGGTGGGAAATCAGAAATGTGACAGCTCTTGCTTACGGTTTGTTTTGTTTTTAATTTGTTTGCACTTGCCATCCGAACCAAACCGAATCCGGACCCGGACCGAATTCGAACTGTTTATTTTTATACATAATACCAAGAATTTATAAAACATGTAATTTAACACACAATAGATGATGATTTATTATTATTGTAGTAAATAATTTATAATATACGAATGTTAAATGGTAAATAAATACTTTTATTTCGAAATATTTGTTTATGAAGTTGGCACCACTGCAATATAACGGCCGATTTAAAAAAAGTTAAACAGTGCTTTTATAAAAAATGTATGAACCAAAAAAGTACGCTAAACAATGCGTTTTTGGGCCATAGAGCATAGAGTTTTTCGACGACTTATTAGTGGTGTCATTGTATTTGAGCTACAGCCTATATAAATGACAAATAACGGTACATGAGTAGAAAAACGATGTATTGTTTCCAGGCCGACGACTCGAACCGCGACCTGCTGCTCTCCGAAGCCCCCATGTCCCTCCTGGACAGCGCTATATGCTGGTGGGTGTTCGTCTCGCTCGCTCACACCATGCGCACGCTGCAACTGAGGAGGTCAGTATAATCTAAACAGACAATGGTGTGTCTCACATCGGAATCGCTCTGTGTTAATACGGTATTTGACAAAAGTCAAATCAGCTTCTTTTTATTAACGTCAAAAACACTCCGTTAGTATGGAATCTGTAGGGATTACACTGATGTGACGTCACAATAAATCAACGTCCTTATTATTAGTATTTATGAATTTAAAAATATTAAAATAGCAAACATAAATGAAAGATTGATACTTTCCGAGTATTTTCGTAATGTTTATCTGTTGCTAATGAAAAAGCAATTTATTTTCACTGTTGTCAAATACCCTATTGACAACATAATTTTTTTTTCATACGGGCCATTTTATGATTTGTTTCGCTAGAAAATCCTACACGAAACTATAATCATTGTATGGAGCTCCCAACTCAATCGAAAAAAAGCGGCCAAGTGCGAGTCGGACTCGCACATGAAGGGTTCCGTGAAATAAATTGCGGGTTACGATTTATGACGTATTAAAAAAAAACTACTTATTAGATCTCGTTCAAACCAATTTTCAGTGGAAGTTTACATGGTAATGTACATCATATATTTTTTTTAGTTTTATCATTCTCTTATTTTAGAAGTTACAGGGGGGGGGGGGGGGGACACATTTTACCACTTTGGAAGTGTCTCTCGCGCAAACTATTCAGTTTAGAAAAAAATTACATTTTTGAAGACCTATCCATAGAACGAGAATCGAACTGAAACTGAAAAAAGATTTTTTGAGTTTCAGTTCTGAGTATGGGGATTCCTAAAACTTCATGTTTTTTTTCGATTTTTGTGTAAAAATCTTAATGCGGTTCACAGAATACATCTACTTACCAAGTTTCAACAGTATAGCTCTTATAGTTTCGGAAAAAAGTGGCTGACATACGGACCGACAGACAAACGGACATGACGAATCTATAAGGGTTCCGTTTTTTGCCATTTGGCTACGGAACCCTAAAAAGTAGGTAGTAATTCCAGAAGGTCGTAACTAAATTATGACGTCAACGTTACGGCTCTGTATGGCAGCTTGCTTAAACCACATTAAATTTATACAATTTCGCGATTTTCTTTTCTTAAAAATGGGTGAGAAATGAAATCTGAAACTACTTTATTACATACCGACTAACTGATGACTGATGATGAACCGACGACTAAAATCTGTTTGAGCTTCTCTTATTTGTAAGAAAAAACATCTCCCAGTTTGAGCGTGTGAATGTACCAGGCAAACAGCTTCGTTCAACTGGGCGCCTAAGGACAGTTCCTCGTCGCATGGCGCTTTCAGAGAAAAATCCCGGGGTCATAGGGCCTACTTATTTCGAGCACCTACCCGCCGATGATATAAGAAACGAACCTTGTGACGAAACATTTAGACCCTCTGTACTCTGTTCATGAGTTCATGGAAATGGTTTTTTAAGAGTTTATTTGATTTATATTATTATAGCTAATTTGATATTATTTCTTGTGTAACATTTATATTCTATATTCAACTTTTAAATCGTACCTAATGCATGAATTGACATTGTTTATTTCTGTTTAATAGTGTTTGTCTATTAGTTGTTAAATGACAATCCGTAATTGGAGTTACAATTTCCACTTTGTGTATTAACATTTTGAATATTTTTTTTTTATTTCTGATTATTGACGATCGTGATAAGGATTCTTATAATTTTAACATTGTATGCAAACCTATATTGTAATTTTTATCTCGAAATAAATAAATCTAAATCTATGTAATCTCCTGCCTGCTCCATTTCTATTCACTTCCCGATAAAAACCTCATTAGAATGATTAAGTGTAAAGTCAACCGCCTATACATTTCCGCATGGCAACAGACTGATGTTCAAAGCTTGGTCGAAACCTTTTTTAACCGAATTAAAAAAAAGGAGGAGGTTCTCAATTCGGATGTATTTTTATTTTTAATGTTTGTTACCTCAGAACTCCGTCATCATTTATGAACCGATTCGTACAATTCTTTTTTTTACTGAAAGTATATGCTTCCAGATTGGTCCCATTGTTTACAAAACCCCGTTGGATGATGGGAACCATGAGGAATTGAGGAAACTCCTCAAATATATTAGGCACGCGTGTAGTAATTTCGGTATTTTCTATTATAACTCGTGTATTTACACCCGGAAATCATAAATTTGGTGAAATGGAAGTGATGATGAAGACCACAGATGGCTTGTGGAACTTCTCAATGATGTACTTCAAACTATATAAGTACGTCACAGATTCTGATATTATTCCGTTGAAATAGCAAACAATGAAGTGCCAAAGGTAATTCTGAGATCCTTGAGGAATCGACGGAAGTCCTCAAATATTATCGGCCCACATACAGCGATTTGGTTTATTGGTCTAAAAATCAACGTTTTTGTTCTCGGATTTCAGTTCATGTGGTAAATTGGAAATAAAATGTGGAAATGTTAATGTGGCTTGGCGGAGTACTGAATTGAAGTCGGTTAAAACTTTGTTTTGAAAGTAAATTATTTTTCAACACATTTGCTCGTAACGTGCCTCTTTTGGGTTCATAATCCTGGGTATTAAACACGCGTGTTTAATAACATTACGACACTCATGTAGTTATGTTTATATCCCGATTAAGACACGTTGGCACCTTGCAGCCAGGTGTATGTATGGACTCGGCGCATTCTTAAATTGACCGGGTTAACAGGTTTGTTTTTAATTCTCGGCAAATGGATTCTTACTCGACTAAACAAATTAAATCCTTCTTGTGAATTAATTGATTATTTCTTCTTGGATATGGTATAGAAACGTTTCATTTAGTAAAACCATTTACTTTTGATAACATTTTACATGAATTTATATTGAATAAGAAAATATTTATTTTATTTTGTATCGATAGCGAACTTCACGAAAAAAAAACAGTTGCGCGCCATTATAAGTAATTTCACAAATATTTGTAAACATTGATGATGCGTGTTTGGTTATTATTCAAAATGTTGACTCATGATGAATAGAAAAGTGATAAATAGAATTGATGCCACTGTACATTCTTGTAGATGTACAAATGTATGTGAGTAAAAACCTGTTGTCATCAATAACTAAAGGAAACAACTTAGGAGCCAGTAACATTTTAATTTTATGAAAAATATTTTTTCCTCGCAAATGTGTTGAAAAACGTCGTATGACACGCGTGAGCTTTGATAATTACATCCTCGGCTCTCTTATCACGCTCACCCCGACCTGATGTAATGATCAACATAGCTCACTTGTATCACAATGTACTATTGTAACAACGTTAAACGTAACAAGGCTTATGTAATAATAAATTTTACTGTAGGTACTCATGTACAGTGGCGGAATGAAAAGGTTGATCAGTTTTTAAATCAAATCATTTACGCGTTGCAAGCACATGTTACCTTTTTAAACTGTGTATCAGACGAGAGTGATGTATTGAAAATTATCTTCAACTGTTTGACAACAAAGTTCAAATTTACTTTGACGAATTTTCCTTGACTATTAATAGTTGAACTAAAACCTTTATATTAGTTTAATCTTGCCATTACGTTGTGTCAAGTTTGAAAAATCTAATGATTAAATCCTCTTCGCTTAAAATTATTAAAACTATAAATGTGAGTAACAGGTCCTGTCAATGTCATCATTGCTATTTCTTGTATACGTTTTTTTTTTCTTTTTTTAACTCGTTTTCCAAAATTCAAAGAGGTCAATTCTCATAGTGGACGTATCTGTAGGCCATGTAGTGAATTGACATTCATTATGACGGAATGTGTCTGACACTCGGTCGATAAAGCAGATACTGATAACTTATACTGAGCAAGCAAAAACAGATCTTAAGGTGATCAACCTTTTCATTCCCTGACTGTACAGTAAAAACATGTAGCCATGGTTTAAAAAAATCTAAATTACTAACCTAACCTAACCTAACCTAACCCATCACTTAGTTAAGCCGTCACGCGTCAGGTGACCACGCCCTTATACAGGTTTTTTTTTCAATTTTGAACCTACTTGTGTTTTCCTATTGAGTAGCTTTTTAAAATGTTATTTATAAAGTTGATAATTGGATTGAATAACCTAATAACCTAAGAAACGCTTTTACATGACGCACTTGAAACTTAAGTATTTTTC
The DNA here is from genome assembly GCA_963854355.1 of Epinotia brunnichana. Lineage (NCBI taxonomy): Eukaryota > Metazoa > Arthropoda > Insecta > Lepidoptera > Tortricidae > Epinotia > Epinotia brunnichana. The sequence goes on along the minus strand of OY977936.1, from coordinate 29,490,194 downwards.
AAGATAAGTATTTTAATTTAATTTTGGTTTGTAAGGCACATTTTTGGATTGTTACTATAAAGTTCGATAGATATAACATATAATAGTTGTTTGAAGTCGTTGAATATCATTTACCTTGATTTTGACAGCTGAACAAGATAGCACTGCACATTGTTCACGACTCAACACATCTATTATTGTATTTATTTGATTTATGAAAGCATGTAATGATAAAATGCGGTCCTTATAATTATAATATAGATGTGATTGTTTGTAGGAACACGATCAAGCTCTCCCTGTACCGACACTTCACGAACACTCTGATATTCGCCGTCATCTCCTCTGTGGTCTTCATGCTGTACTCCATCAAGGCTTTCCGCGTCCTACCCTGCATCACCGTGAGTTTTTTGTACAAGCTTTTATTGGACACATTCACTGCCAACAATTTCGTATTGCTACGCTAGTTGCCGATAACATGGCAAAAACCGTTTGTAGAAAAAATGGCCTACGAGCAGAACGCCCGCCTAGCGGTTCCCTGGCACTGAAAGTGTTAACTTGCATTATTATCCTTCCAAATTGTCATCCTCTTGCGGTATATGATTGAGCGGAGAATTGGCGTACTTATGTAAACCCCCACAAGACGAATGACCTGTTAAAGGTCGGGGGAGGCCTATGCCCAGCAGTGGACCTCTTTCGGCTGATAGGCTAATGTAAATTCGATGGCCATGCAATATAATGGTAACTCCAAGCTGATATGATATAAATTCGGTGGCCAAGCAATATAATGGTAACTCCAAGCTGATATGATGATGTAAATTCGGTGGCCACGCAATATTAATGGTAACTCCAAGCTGATATGATGATGTAAATTCGGTGGCCACGCAATATAATGGTAACTACAAGCTGATATGATGATGTAAATTCGATGGCCACGCAATATTAATGGTAACTACAAGCTGATATGATGATGTAAATTCGATGGCCACGCAATATTAATGGTAACTCCAAGCTGATATGATGATGTAAATTCGGTGGCCACGCAATATAATGGTAACTCCAAGCTTATGTGATGATGGAGACAGATGGTTACCATAGCGACTCTTAAACTACACAAAATACACCTGTCGTTTTTGGGCTTACTGGAACCTTCTCAACGAGTAGTTGATGACTGTGCTAAAATGTGATTGGGTGTACCCACCCGCTTTTTAGCGTATATCAACGATCTGCCAAAAATCCTAGATACCACGTGTATAATGTTTGCTGATGATGTTTCTGTGCTACTAAACTGTAGTGAAAGTAACGAGTGTTACACAAAACTGTCACAATGTATTAACGTAATTATTAATTGGTTAACGGATCACAATTTTCAAATAAATCTTCGTAAAACAAAAATCATACAAGTTAAACCCTACCAAAATAAACTTCTAGATATAAATAAACAATCAGAATATAGAACAAGTCGAACAGTTTAACCTATTAGGCATAACATAGATACCGGAATAAATTGGAAACCCCATGTACAAAACGTAAGGAATAAGCTATCCAAATTCATATACGCCCTCAGCATACTTAAGGCAAATACAAACTTTGAAGCTGCTCTGTCAGCTTGTTATGCATACGCGTACTCATGGCTTAGGTATGGACTCATCCTATGGGGCGCCAGTACTGACGCACGTGATCTGTTTGTCTTACAATCAATCAATCAATCATTTATTACAGATAACGAAGATCCATACATTACAAGAAAAAATAAAATCATTAATGTGTTCAATAAAATGCATCCGAATATTAGTTCTGTTCTGTTCTGTTCTGTTCTGGTGACTCATCCAGTCAGCAGTTCTGCTGCAAGGACTCAGAGGTGCTGACTACAGGAGGGAGGAGGTGTTAGAGCAAAATAACGAAGAAGGCTCGCTTACCCCATCTAGTGTAGCATATGCGGCAGAAAGTTAGTGGGGTATGAGAACCTTAACCGAGCACCGACTTAACCGCAAATACTATAATGATGAGGGTAAGCGGGCCATTTTGAACCAACTTCCGCCGCCCGGCCGCAGGCAACAGCTTCCTGCCCGAGAAACCGGAGAGCCAAGTAGATAGGACGGGAGTGTAGGTGTGCAGTCAGGATGGTTGGAGAGACGGGAGTTGGAGCCGACCCGAATACAGGCATCGTTAAGCCAGCGTGGGGTAGATAGATACTATACTTGGTGTGTAATATAGATAATTCGTTTTTGACTGCTTGGTCCCTCCCCTTTTTTATATTTAACCCCCAGGTTCTGACATTGAACCTCTTCGCGCTTATCGCAATTGTTAATCAAGACACGATGATTCTGTGTCCTCTTTTTCTTCGTTCTCATCTTCTTTCTTGTCTGAGAAGTCAACCAATGATGAATGTCCACCTCTTGATTCGCTGAGTTGGTGTATCATGCTGCTGTACATTGGTCGAGTCGAGTATCAAGTTTATGTAACTGTGGCTGTATACTTTTCCTTTCCTCAGTAGTTGGGGCTCGGCTGTGTGCGTGTCTTTGTGAAGTGCTTTCGTGAAGGTGCTTTCTAAGACTTGTTTTATTTAGACATATAGTTAGGTACCTTACTTCTTACTTCACTAGGCAAGGTAATCAAATTTGGTTATTTTTAACCTTTATCACTGCTGCTAGCGCGGTTGTCATATGTAGATGTGGAGTGAACGTTGACGATGTAACCCCGAGACATTAAACACTCATTACCAACTAGTTTTCAACACTAACTTCTCCGTTAAAATCTTCCACTCAAATCACTTCACTGTTTATTTAGTATCTGTACATGTAACCATCTTAATGCACTCTTAACCCCTGCACCCATAGTAAAATACACTGTTATTATCGTAGTTCATTAATCAATAGCAAGATAGCAACACTCACTTCTGTATTAAAAACACGTTGACAATGCAATGTAACCCCGAGCGAGACACCAAAACTTAACAATATTTAGACACACGTATCAACTGCACAATAGTCAATAGTAGATTGTACAACAAGTGCATAAAACGCACCATTTTACTCGAGACGTTTATCCATCCGAGCGAGCTTGCGAGCGAGGATAGATATAAAGTTGAGTGTAAAATGGGTTTTATGGACGAGTTGTACACTCTACTTTTCACTTCGATTGCGAGGAAATGAAACAGCAACACGTAAATATAGTAAATGAGACGAAATACAAATTATAAGTTTATTTCATGAAGTTTTATTGTGTACTTTGGCTGTTGGTATCTTTGCCTTGGTCTTAGAATACGAACGAAACGAAATAAAATAAAGAGGTTGTTGTATGAAGTTAAAGATGTTCGTGTGGCTGTTGCAGCGATTGCCTTGGTCTTCGACGAAGATTTTACTTTATGCTCTAGAGCATAAAAAGCGACTTTATGTCGCCTACGCACGACATAAAGACGAACTTTTAGAGCATGAGAAGTGAAAAATACATTCCCTACTCGTTACCAAAACCGACTTTCTCCGCTAAAACCTTCGTCTCAAAACCCTTCACCGGTTCATTCAGCTTCAGCACAGCTGCACATGCTGCCATCTTAACTCATACCTAACAATTGCACTCATTATAAAATACACTTTTCACTTCTCATGCTCTAAAAGTTCGTCTTTATGTCGTGCGTAGGCGACATAAAGTCGCTTTTTATGCTCTAGAGCATAAAGTAAAATCTTCGTCGAAGACCAAGGCAATCGCTGCAACAGCCACACGAACATCTTTAACTTCATACAACAACCTCTTTATTTTATTTCGTTTCGTTCGTATTCTAAGACCAAGGCAAAGATACCAACAGCCAAAGTACACAATAAAACTTCATGAAATAAACTTATAATTTGTATTTCGTCTCATTTATTATTTTTTATATTTGTTTATTTTTCAATTTAGTAGATCAGTATAGTATTTAAGCCATAACAACAACTTATAGCATTTACTATATTTACGTGTTGCTGTTTCATTTCCTCGCAATCGAAGTGAAAAGTAGAGTGTACAACTCGTCCATAAAACCCATTTTACACTCGACTTTATATCTATCCTCGCTCGCAAGCTCGCTCGGATGGATAAACGTCTCGAGTAAAATGGTGCGTTTTATGCACTTGTTGTACAATCTACTATTTACTATAGTCGTTCATCAGTGAATAGGTAGCAACACTCATTTCTGCACCAAAATCAGATTACATGTAGTAAGTAGGTGTACACGGCAATTACTTAGTCGGTTATCCTTAGGCAGGGCATCCACAACACCGCCTCATACGGCATTCCCAGAGCATTTAGGTACTCTAGCCATTTATCGTCCAACAACCCTGTGACCATACGCCCAGGGCGGGGGATCATATTAATTTTATGATCCATCTGCGAATGGCATTTAGTTCGTAAGGTAATATCGGACGGTTCACTTTCCTTTCATTTTCTTGTTTCATTTTTTGTTTCAATTTCAGTCTTTTGGAATCTGCACAATTCATTCATTTTCAAGCTTGTCGGTCGTCGGCCATTACGATCTTGTTTTATTGTGGGGCCCTTCGTGTACCGTGACTGCACGTGTGTTTTCTCCAAGTTTCTTGGTAGGCGCAAAGCAAAAAGTGACTAATTGTTTACTTTTTTCTTTTTGTTTTTGCGCTTCTTATCTCGGGTTCGTGGCGGGCCACTGTGCTACGGCCGTTCTCTATTCTATCCATTGTCCATAACTCAGTGGTTCAAAAGAGCATTTTATAATGGGAAGCTTGCGCTATGAGCTCTAAGGAAAAAACAATGATTGTATATTACCCGTTAGGTGAAAGCAATCACCCAAAATGGCTACGGTGTGACCAGATGTGAGAAGTGCGATATAATGCGCCAAATGGTAGGCACTTTATGCCTGCGAAGTTGTATCTATTAAATTTCATAATGGTGGCAATAGGCAGGGCGAGTAAATGCATCTCAATTATGGATACCTATCGTCAAGGTTGCGTGGGGCGCGCGTGTGCGCTCGCACTTGCCAGTCAGCACCCAAGGGACCATATCGTGTATCAATAAGTACACGTTTAAATTACATATGTAATTTAAGCAGCTTTAGTCAGTAGCTGGACTCTAAAATAAAGGGGCCATTCGCGACACGCCGCCACACGCCCATAGTCCATACTCCTTAATTCCACAACAATAAATACTATAAATGCGAAAGTGCGTCTGTCCGTCCGTCTGTCCGTCCCACGCGGACGGAGTCGCGGGCAGAAGCTAGTAAGTAATAATCTAGAGGACCTAAACTAATCCAATGGATAATATACAATTCTAAACATAATAAATAAAATAATACATTTTCCACTTAATACAGCCACAGACACAGATGGCCATTGTTTGCACCGAAAGTCTTTAAATGGCACAGAACAGCATGCAACCCTTGTTGAGTATATGTCTACTGTTAAATGGGGACGATTAAAAGGAAGTAAATGATTATGTAAATAATATTGTATACCACATACAGATAATTAACTAGTGGGGGTTTATAGACCGATAGTTGTTAGTAACTGGAGAAATATCAACCAGGTGGATGAGCAGCGCGTCGACATATCATAAACAAGAGGAGTTCTGTATTTTTACGTGCTGTGTAGACAATAATACATTCCTGCCTTCCTTGGGACGAATCAGGCAAGGTTGGTTTGCTACATCAGGGCCCGCCATTTAACATTTAAGCGTAAATACAATACAATGGACAGATCTCACCGAGTTTATAGCTTCAACTTGGACAAGCGTCGTCGTAGCTGGCGAAGACGATAGAAGGTCGGCACACGAATCAGTTGCACTCACTGTTATATAATATATAGACGCACTGCACAATTTTTGTAGACCCAGTATCGCGAAATGAGTCTGCGAGTATCGAAGCAAGATATCGGAACGGACAGCGTGGATAGGCGATAGAGACCGCGGTGGGCGCTTAGGTAGTTACATCTGGCGATGCGCGCCTTTTGTCTCATGTCGCTTTTTATGCAATATAGGGATACAATGACAGCGGACGGTAAGGGCTCGTAAAGGGCGTCCGTCCGGGATGGCGGCTCAAACGAGACTCCCATAAAATACATCCGAATATTAGTAAACATAAAGGGCAGATACAGCTCCAGGCCACACTTCGTAAAACATAATCTTCTGACACTTTACCCAAAAAATTCCATCTTTTCGCCCAATAAACTACGGCGTAGTGGCGTAGCGCTATGAGATCAGCGTGGCCGTGAATGTGTTAACGAACACCGCTTACGATTACGGACGGCTGGTTGCAAGTGGTGCAACACAAGCTTTCAAGCAGAAAGAAAAAAAAATCTATGTCCACGTGTTCATAGATTTTTTTTTCTTTATCCTTCGATGGATTGGTATTTTTCTCAAAAATGGCCCGCAAAGTGAACATAACTCGCTACATATTGGAAGGTAAAGTATATAGTTCAAGGCCAGATCAAAATTAAAAAATTAAAAACATTGCAGGCCGCCTGGAATGTTACATATAAATGCCTTTATTTGTAGAGTACCAAACTTTTTAAAAAGTAGAAACTGGCATATAAAAGACGGCACAGGTCGTATTCAGCCAAATTAACTCGTATTTTTCTGTTGCAAAAGCAACATTTTTGTACGAGTCTCAAATAGTTTGCGTTTTTCGGTGAAAAAATACACTTGCGATTCTGTTTAAAAAAATATATTATGACGTTTAATTTTATGTAATTTGCGGTATCTTCAGTTTGTATTTAATAATAATTATTGATATCAATTTAGTCTTTTTTATTCCTCCATTTTTGAGAAAAGCACTATATTAGCCTCAGCCGGAATGGCAATTGCAAGCTTCGTATTATAATTAAACGGAATCGGAAGCTCGTCCGTTTAAACAAATACTCGGCCTGCAATTGCTTCCTTCCCGGCCACGGCAATAATGTACTATTACGTCAATAGGTTTTTGACCGGGATTATTATTTCAGGTCGCAGATAGACAAGCTGGTGACAAACAAAAAAACCGGCCAAGTGCGAGTCAGACTCGCGCACGAAGGGTTCCGTACCATTATAAATAAAAATATTTATTTTATTTTGTTTTTAGTATTTGTTGTTATAGCGGCAACAGAAATACATCATCTGTGAAAATTTTAACTGGAACTATCACGGTATCAGTGAGATACAGCCTGGTGACAGACAGACGGACAGCGGAGTCTTAGTAATAGGGTCCCGTTTTACTCTTTGATTACGGAACCCTAAAAAGCCTATACGCGCTGAGGGACAGAAGATTTGAGATTGTATCTTGTTCCCACTTGTGGTATTGTCTATGCTTACATCGTTGTCACACGTGTGTATGTGTGAGTGAATCTCTCTATTCTATCTATTCTCTGTGTTATAACTGTTATAAGTGTATATTATCTGGCAGGATTGGAAGGAGGTGTGGATGGACGAAGCGTACTGGCACATCCTGTTCGCGAGCGTGCTCACAGTGATCATGGTGCTGTGGCGGCCCACCAACAACAACCAGCGCTACGCCTTCACGCCGCTACTGGACAACGCGGATGACGAGGACGACGGTAAACACACACATACACACCCACACTACACATAGTACATGGTGCTGTGGCGGCCCACCAACAACAACCAGCGCTACGCCTTCACGCCGCTACTGGACAACGCGGATGACGAGGACGACGGTAAACACACACATACACACCCACACTACACATAGTACATGGTGCTGTGGCGGCCCACCAACAACAACCAGCGCTACGCCTTCACGCCGCTACTGGACAACGCGGATGACGAGGACGACGGTAAACACACACATACACACCCACACTACACATAGTACATGGTGCTGTGGCGGCCCACCAACAACAACCAGCGCTACGCCTTCACGCCGCTACTGGACAACGCGGATGACGAGGACGACGGTAAACACACACATACACACCCACACTACACATAGTACATGGTGCTGTGGCGGCCCACCAACAACAACCAGCGCTACGCCTTCACGCCGCTACTGGACAACGCGGATGACGAGGACGACGGTAAACACACACATACACACCCACACTACACATAGTACATGGTGCTGTGGCGGCCCACCAACAACAACCAGCGCTACGCCTTCACGCCGCTACTGGACAACGCGGATGACGAGGACGACGGTAAACACACACATACACACCCACACTACACATAGTACATGGTGCTGTGGCGGCCCACCAACAACAACCAGCGCTACGCCTTCACGCCGCTACTGGACAACGCGGATGACGAGGACGACGGTAAACACACACATACACACCCACACTACACATAGTACATGGTGCTGTGGCGGCCCACCAACAACAACCAGCGCTACGCCTTCACGCCGCTACTGGACAACGCGGATGACGAGGACGACGGTAAACACACACATACACACCCACACTACACATAGTACATGGTGCTGTGGCGGCCCACCAACAACAACCAGCGCTACGCCTTCACGCCGCTACTGGACAACGCGGATGACGAGGACGACGGTAAACACACACATACACACCCACACTACACATAGTACATGGTGCTGTGGCGGCCCACCAACAACAACCAGCGCTACGCCTTCACGCCGCTACTGGACAACGCGGATGACGAGGACGACGGTAAACACACACATACACACCCACACTACACATAGTACATGGTGCTGTGGCGGCCCACCAACAACAACCAGCGCTACGCCTTCACGCCGCTACTGGACAACGCGGATGACGAGGACGACGGTAAACACACACATACACACCCACACTACACATAGTACATGGTGCTGTGGCGGCCCACCAACAACAACCAGCGCTACGCCTTCACGCCGCTACTGGACAACGCGGATGACGAGGACGACGGTAAACACACACATACACACCCACACTACACATAGTACATGGTGCTGTGGCGGCCCACCAACAACAACCAGCGCTACGCCTTCACGCCGCTACTGGACAACGCGGATGACGAGGACGACGGTAAACACACACATACACACCCACACTACACATAGTACATGGTGCTGTGGCGGCCCACCAACAACAACCAGCGCTACGCCTTCACGCCGCTACTGGACAACGCGGATGACGAGGACGACGGTAAACACACACATACACACCCACACTACACATAGTACATGGTGCTGTGGCGGCCCACCAACAACAACCAGCGCTACGCCTTCACGCCGCTACTGGACAACGCGGATGACGAGGACGACGGTAAACACACACATACACACCCACACTACACATAGTACATGGTGCTGTGGCGGCCCACCAACAACAACCAGCGCTACGCCTTCACGCCGCTACTGGACAACGCGGATGACGAGGACGACGGTAAACACACACATACACACCCACACTACACATAGTACATGGTGCTGTGGCGGCCCACCAACAACAACCAGCGCTACGCCTTCACGCCGCTACTGGACAACGCGGATGACGAGGACGACGGTAAACACACACATACACACCCACACTACACATAGTACATGGTGCTGTGGCGGCCCACCAACAACAACCAGCGCTACGCCTTCACGCCGCTACTGGACAACGCGGATGACGAGGACGACGGTAAACACACACATACACACCCACACTACACATAGTACATGGTGCTGTGGCGGCCCACCAACAACAACCAGCGCTACGCCTTCACGCCGCTACTGGACAACGCGGATGACGAGGACGACGGTAAACACACACATACACACCCACACTACACATAGTACATGGTGCTGTGGCGGCCCACCAACAACAACCAGCGCTACGCCTTCACGCCGCTACTGGACAACGCGGATGACGAGGACGACGGTAAACACACACATACACACCCACACTACACATAGTACATGGTGCTGTGGCGGCCCACCAACAACAACCAGCGCTACGCCTTCACGCCGCTACTGGACAACGCGGATGACGAGGACGACGGTAAACACACACATACACACCCACACTACACATAGTACATGGTGCTGTGGCGGCCCACCAACAACAACGAGCGCTACGCCTTCACGCCGCTACTGGACAACGCGGATGACGAGGACGACGGTAAACACACACATACACACCCACACTACACATAGTACATGGTGCTGTGGCGGCCCACCAACAACAACCAGCGCTACGCCTTCACGCCGCTACTGGACAACGCGGATGACGAGGACGACGGTAAACACACACATACACACCCACACTACACATAGTACATGGTGCTGTGGCGGCCCACCAACAACAACCAGCGCTACGCCTTCACGCCGCTACTGGACAACGCGGATGACGAGGACGACGGTAAACACACACATACACACCCACACTACACATAGTACATGGTGCTGTGGCGGCCCACCAACAACAACCAGCGCTACGCCTTCACGCCGCTACTGGACAACGCGGATGACGAGGACGACGGTAAACACACACATACACACCCACACTACACATAGTACATGGTGCTGTGGCGGCCCACCAACAACAACCAGCGCTACGCCTTCACGCCGCTACTGGACAACGCGGATGACGAGGACGACGGTAAACACACACATACACACCCACACTACACATAGTACATGGTGCTGTGGCGGCCCACCAACAACAACCAGCGCTACGCCTTCACGCCGCTACTGGACAACGCGGATGACGAGGACGACGGTAAACACACACATACACACCCACACTACACATAGTACATGGTGCTGTGGCGGCCCACCAACAACAACCAGCGCTACGCCTTCACGCCGCTACTGGACAACGCGGATGACGAGGACGACGGTAAACACACACATACACACCCACACTACACATAGTACATGGTGCTGTGGCGGCCCACCAACAACAACGAGCGCTACGCCTTCACGCCGCTACTGGACAACGCGGATGACGAGGACGACGGTAAACACACACATACACACCCACACTACACATAGTACATGGTGCTGTGGCGGCCCACCAACAACAACCAGCGCTACGCCTTCACGCCGCTACTGGACAACGCGGATGACGAGGACGACGGTAAACACACACATACACACCCACACTACACATAGTACATGGTGCTGTGGCGGCCCACCAACAACAACCAGCGCTACGCCTTCACGCCGCTACTGGACAACGCGGATGACGAGGACGACGGTAAACACACACATACACACCCACACTACACATAGTACATGGTGCTGTGGCGGCCCACCAACAACAACCAGCGCTACGCCTTCACGCCGCTACTGGACAACGCGGATGACGAGGACGACGGTAAACACACACATACACACCCACACTACACATAGTACATGGTGCTGTGGCGGCCCACCAACAACAACCAGCGCTACGCCTTCACGCCGCTACTGGACAACGCGGATGACGAGGACGACGGTAAACACACACATACACACCCACACTACACATAGTACATGGTGCTGTGGCGGCCCACCAACAACAACCAGCGCTACGCCTTCACGCCGCTACTGGACAACGCGGATGACGAGGACGACGGTAAACACACACATACACACCCACACTACACATAGTACATGGTGCTGTGGCGGCCCACCAACAACAACCAGCGCTACGCCTTCACGCCGCTACTGGACAACGCGGATGACGAGGACGACGGTAAACACACACATACACACCCACACTACACATAGTACATGGTGCTGTGGCGGCCCACCAACAACAACCAGCGCTACGCCTTCACGCCGCTACTGGACAACGCGGATGACGAGGACGACGGTAAACACACACATACACACCCACACTACACATAGTACATGGTGCTGTGGCGGCCCACCAACAACAACCAGCGCTACGCCTTCACGCCGCTACTGGACAACGCGGATGACGAGGACGACGGTAAACACACACATACACACCCACACTACACATAGTACATGGTGCTGTGGCGGCCCACCAACAACAACCAGCGCTACGCCTTCACGCCGCTACTGGACAACGCGGATGACGAGGACGACGGTAAACACACACTTTGGCGTCGGGCTTCTGATAGACTCTTGTTTCCAATATTCCACTTACGCCCCTCGTTAAACAATGTACTATTATTTTCAGAAGAAGAAGAGCAGTTCGTGAACGACGCGTACGGCGTGAAGATGCGCGGCACCGGCGGCGCCGAGGAGCGGGAGCGAGAGCGCGACGGGGAGCCCGCCGGCAACTCGCTGGACTCCGACCTGCGCTGGGTGGAGGAGAACATCCCGACCAGCACGCTGCCGCTCCTCGACTCTGACGAGGAGATCATCAATACCAAGTTCGAGGTGTCCAAGATGCAGTAACTAACTTAATAAATCAATGTCTAAACTATTATCAACACTTGTTTTATTTTTCCGAGTTTTTTCGACTCTTTAAGAGGATTGTGAACCTGTAATTTTTCATACAAAAAGCGATAACGTTTTTCACCCCGTAAACATTGTTCGATTTTTATAATTTTTGGACATGTTGTAGATATAATGAAAAACTAGGTCTGTTCGTTTTGATTTTTAAGGAATATTGCTTGCGTTAAAAGTTATTAGCATCTAAAAATCGATATTTTTGACTTAAAAACTTTGTCTATCGTTTTTTTTTTTAATTAATCTGAACTGATTTACTGAAAAAGGAAAACGTACGGACATAGATTAAAGTGTACTGAATCTAATTATACCAAAATTATTTCATTTTATAAAGGTTTAAGGGGGTAAAAAAGTTATCACCCGAAACAATATTTCAACAAGGAAATGTAGGCAATTGCCTCCAGGACTTGCTACTCTCTCTATCGCACGATACGGGTGAGGCACAGAGCGGTGTGAAACAGAAAGAATTTTTTAAAATACCTACTCGCAGCGGGTATCGGCACTTCACAATCCTCTTAAGAGGGCGTTCATGTGCACACCAGCGCCACTGGTAAATAATAGCGATTATTTAAATTTAACGATATATATTTTATAAAGGAGGCCATTGCACTGTATTTTATATTTAACTATCTTTTGAATACATCATTAGTAGATTGTTAAACAAGGGTTGAAAGTGACCCATTTTACCTGAGATATTTCTGGCGCTCGAAAGTGAGAGCGCCAATAGTTCGAGCGTGAAATGGGTAATTTCACCCCAGTTAAACACTCTACTTTTCATTTCGACTGTAAGGAAAGTAAAATACTACATGTACATTTTATAAAATTGGTATTCTAAAGGTAATCAGTTAAAATACACATGCTGCCAACAACAACAACTGTATCTGATCTAATAGTTTCAATTTAATTTTTTGTATTTGTATAATTCTATAAATAAATGTACAGTATTATATGTATAATATAACATAAATGAATTGTTTGATTTTAAATGTACCTTAATAAAATAATTTTAACTATATCCAACCTCCAACCTTTTTGCACCGGACACTTGCCACGGCCTACTAGATTGTAATCGAGTAGGCCGGGACGCAATTCATCTAATCTCTCATCAGTAAAAATAAAAGTGTCATGGCATTATGGCGGGCAACCGAAATTTACAGGAATGATTTCATTTAATGTTGATTTTCTGTAATTACGAAAAAAAATACCAACTGTAAAAGGATTTTATCAACATCGTCGTAATGAACCCGTGGTTTAATGTATAGCTGCAGCTTTATATGTCAAGCGTTTGTTTTAATAATATGACATAACTCAATTATCTTCGACTCCGTGGCTGACAGAGACAATTTAAAAAAAATACTTTCCACCCTAGGGTAGAAAACGCTATTTTCCACCCGGCTATATGAAATGCCATGAAAAGTCAACTTTCAGAACAGGAGAGATGAAAAATAGATTTTACGTTGCTGGATTCGTCAATCTATGCGTCCAAAGTTAAAAGGGCCGTTTTTCTTTTAAGTTCATAGATCGACGAATCCACCAATATAAAAATTAGTTAAGAACCTTGTTAGCGGCCTCCTTTTTCAAAGATATATCGTTAAATTTAAATAACAATTATTTACCAGTGGCGCTAGTGTGCACATGAACGCCCTCGTAAACTGCGCTGCATCTAGTAAAAGAGAACAATTGCAATCAGCGTGCTATCTTTTGTTACTGGTAGAGTGCCTTATGGCATTAAGTTCGCCTTTTGTATTTGTAACTGTGCAATAATTTTTTTTTCCTAACTTCCGGCCCATAGAATTATTCATTTCAATAGTAAAAGTTGTTTAAAATAACATATAAAAGCCGTATACAAGTAATTAGCCTGATATTGAATTACTTCCAAAAAAACCGTGATTTTCTCAGGGTATTACTGGAACTTCATAATGTAATGGTCAAAACAGATTTTAGGGCAAAAATGGGGTCAAAATGCAAGTGACAGTTGTCAAGTTCACTACACACACTCACCGAAACTCTGTTTACATGTCTTAAAATTTGAACTTTGGGGTTCATAGGGGTTAACCACTATCTTGAAAGTATACTTCTTTATAGATTTTGCATTTTCCTTGATAACTATTGACTTTGTGGGCCCCATGCCATATATAACAGAATGGAACCTTATTTAATTTTATACCAAAAAGTAATGCAGAGTTACTGAGTAAATATTAAGCTTGTTAAATGTTGATGTACAATTTATTTACATTTTCTGTTAATTTATCTTTCCACTCATTTTATCTTTCATCAACCACAGATTTAATTGTGTTCGCATATACTACATGTACAGACGCCATCACATACATTGGTACACTACAGTACAGGGTGTTCAAAAATATCGGAACATGCACCCTAATGCCTTGAAAATAGAGTTGTGTTTCGATGTTTGTGAGTTGCTTGTTTGCTCCGATCGATGTATGTGATGGCGACTGTACGACTTTGCACGCTAACAAAATGGCCTTTGGCCACATTACCAAGTGTTTCGTCTACTGCAAGCCATGAATTGCAATAAATAAAAAATTTGTGACAAAATCAATAAATATATAAATAATGTCTTCATTCAATAGAAAGTTCGTATAGAACAACGACTCCATTACTCTGTGTGAAATTTGCCACCACTTTTGAGGAGGCTACATGACCATTGCTCTTGCGATTCATCGTGAACACCGGAATAAGTGGAAACAGCATTTAACAACTACATATAAATTTAAGTAGGTAATAAACAAATTTGTGATAAGATAAATAAAGTGCAACAATGTCTATGAAAACATTTATTTGTATGTACACACACATTTAAAATATATATTCTTGTTCTTTAGACGTGATCTTTGGTATATAAAATATAATATGGAATATGGCCACTATTATTTACTATTATTAAGTGGAAGTTCAGATAACAATTCAGTCAAGTAAATGAAAAGGATTACATTTTCTTAAAATAATTTAAAATTAATAAATATCTCCCTTAGAACTTACTTAACTACTAATACTAGGAATTTTCGATACACATGGAAGTAGGTAATACAATCTGGAAAATTATTTTAGGAATAAATGGAAATTGTAAATTTTTAAATTAATTATTATCATAGTAAAAGTCGTAATCTTCAGGTTCATCTGGAATTTGTGGTGGGTCCTGTGGGATGTCAATTCCCTCTGCATCAAGCAAACGCACTTTGATATCCATAGACAAGAGAGTTTCAAGATCATTCTCATATGATTTACTTGTCATCCTTTCTTTTAGTAGAGCATTTACTCCATCAGTCCAGTAGTCAAATATCTGCTCATCTGGGGCCACAAAGTCAAGAGAAGTCACTTCAGCAGACTTTAGAATCAGGGAGAATGCCAAGCTAGGGTTAATCTTCCTTCCTCTCAAATCTTTCATGTGTGGGCAATCTTTCCCCGTTACAACACTCTTTATGTCAACAACTGAGAGTTTGTTGCCAAGCTCTTCTAAACTTGGCGTGCTTTTTTCATCACAATCTCCATGATGAAGAACTTTGTGGTTAGGGGACAGTCGAACATACCAAAACTTGTCTTTTACCCTCTGCCCCCTTGATGAATACTTTTTAAATCTAGTCCCACCTACTAGCACTCCTAATCTTTGCTGTTGAATCAAATCAATTATTTCTGGGGTAATTTTCTCTTTCAGTTCTACAATTGGTCTAGCATGTGACTCCCAAACTTCTCTGTTAGTCCTCTCTGTCTGCCAAATCTGTGTGATCTCTGCATAAGTTAGTTGATTGACTCTTTGCCGAAACTTGTCAAACCCTTTAGGAGAACCAGACAGTGCCCTGCTGATCTGTTCTCTAACAACGCTGGACACTTTGACAAAATCCTCTGAGGTTGCTCTCATCTCCTTCCATGTTTTGTTGAGGAGAACTATACAAATACAGAATAGTTCCTCAAAAGGGTGGTCAAGGGTGAAAAACATAGGGTGGTATGTTTGACCCTGCTCACTTGGTGGCTCACCAATGTGCAGTATGTCACACAGCTGCTTCACTAACTCGACACTGGTTTTACCAAATGGACATTCATGTTCATCAGCCCGACAGCTGTTTTCTAAAACAATTTTTGTGTAGTCTTCCGGATAGTTCCTTGCAAAGTGCAGCATACAATCCAGGGCCAGTATACCAGGTGGTATTTCATTAAAATCCTTTATTGGATCAATCTCACATTTAAAACCAAGTTTTTTGAAGTCTTTTGAGAAGCTACCAAGCTGGCGTCTAGTTGTGACTTCAATGTTAAAATTGTTATCATTTTCAAATGCAATTTTCCTTAGCTCTTTGATCTTCTCCTGTGATTCTTGTTCTTGTGAATCAGCCCTCTGTCTCATCTTGGGCTCGAGGAGACCAAGTAAGAGTGTCTGGAGCACATACAGCTGATGTGCCAGCTCAGTATCTTGAGCTTGGACAGCCAAAACACCCACCAAATTATCATAAATTACATTACGGACTTGTTTTGATGACAATGTTGCAGCTATGGTTTTTCTTTTTGTCAGATCAGCTTTAGTCAGTATAGCATTGATTAGAGCTATAGTATTTTGTTGAATTGCTTTAACTTCATCTTGGTTGGGGTTTTGCAGCTGTGAAATGAGACTTGGGATGGTGATTTCCTTTTCCACATGTGAATTCTTTCCCGAGCTGTTGAGGACAATATTCTCAAGTATGGACAAGCAGGACTGAATTACTTTAGGGTCCTGGGCTGTGCTTTGGTTACTAACAAAACTGGCCACCTTATTTATAAACTGATTCTCCAGAACATCCCAAGAAATTATGCCATGGTCCATAAGCTCAACAAAAGTAACTAGGGCATGCTTGAGACAAGTACCTTTGAATTTTCCGGACTCAATATTACTGATTATTAGAGTCAGGCCCTTTTTGTTGATGAATTCAAGTGCGAAAGTGAGGTCACTGCTTAAACTAGATAGTTTAGTGAGAGCAACACCTTGTTCGACCTCATTCCCATTGTTAATTTTATACAATATCTCCTGCACAGTTTTCGCAGGCGACTGCTCCAAACGTAGCACGGAACCGTTTTTGATCTCGTTACGATTTTTTTCAGTGATGTAGTTTTGGTTGTTGCTCTCCGAGAACTGTAGGGCGTAGTTGTCGGGGTCCGGTAGGCCCCACGGCTTGCAGAGAAGCTGAATAATGCTCGACAAGGGCTGGCTTTGGTCGAATTCTATCAACTGAGGAACCTTATCGGGCGCATTGAGCATCTCCACCGCAATCTTCAGTATAGTCGAATCCCTCGTCGCTGAAGGCATTTTCAATTGCTTAGTAGACATCTATTTATCATTTGTTACGTACACAATACACAAAACGAGTGTTAACATGTATAAAAGTCTCACACCCCGATGTCCCTCCCATTAAAACTGCCAAAACTGGGCAAGGACGAAATACAATACAACAGCAAGCAGGAAATGACAGGACAGAGGACACCGAATGACATTATAGACTGAATGACAGTTGTTTATTAAAGCCTGTAGTCACAATACAATTTGAAATATTTTCGTATGGTAACCCATAAGCTGCGTACAGACGTCCTGGTGTCTACAGATTATATGATTTCACCACAATTTGTCAGTACAACATGTCGAATATCATTCGGTGTGTCGTACAGACGTAACAATCCGACCGAATGTGCATGCAATTTCTCAGTACAATCGTTTGACAGTTGGATCAGCAGCGCAACATGCCTCCAGATGATAGCAATTAGTCAGCTTCTGACAAATTGGGGCTGACATATCATTACATGTATAGATCCCATCCGACCGCGAATCTAGTACGGAGCGTACGTTTATTCGGAATATCGAAGGAAAAACTTTTTATCAAGTTATAGTATTTTATCTATCCAAATACATTGATTTAATATATACAAGATACACAATCCCGCACAAAAATGTTGTTATAAACTGTCCCAAATGATATTGACAGCTGTATTCAAATACATGCTAATTAATAAAAATCGGTATTTTTTACCTTAAACATTCATGCAAAAAAAATCTCAATATACTAGATGTCAAGTGTCAAATTTGCAAACTCATCATCATCCTCCTAGCGTTATTCCCGTTGTGCCCCTAATGGAGCCCGGCGTCCGCTTTGACATCTAATCCCAAGATTTGGCATAGACACTAATTTTAAGAAAGCGACCGGTTTCCTCACGATGTAGCTGAAGTAGATGAAGGAAACTTCACCGAAAAGCTAACGGTAAATATTCCGTAGGTACATAAGTTCCGAAAAACTCATTGGTACGAGCCGGGATTCGAACCCACGACCGCCGCTTGACAACCGCATGCCGGAACCACTAGGCTACAACGTTCCAAAATATTTAAAACGTTTTAGTGAAATCATTATCATAATTTTA
Organism: Epinotia brunnichana; assembly: GCA_963854355.1. Taxonomy (NCBI): domain Eukaryota; kingdom Metazoa; phylum Arthropoda; class Insecta; order Lepidoptera; family Tortricidae; genus Epinotia; species Epinotia brunnichana. The sequence goes on along the minus strand of OY977936.1, from coordinate 29,471,488 downwards.
CGACTACCATGAGAAAATTACGTTTTTTTGGAAATAATTTAATATCAGGCTAATTATTTGTATACGGCTTTTATATGTTATTTTAAAAAACTTTTACTATTGAAGTCAATAATTCTATGGACCGGAAGTAAGGAAAAAAAATTAACCCGCAAGCAAAAATGCAATCAGTATTTTTACAATGAAAACATGTTTGAGTACACAAATTTGGAGACTTACTACCTGAATCCAAAAATATATGCATCAGGAAATAACGGCATTTTAATTAAATATTTACGACTTTGAGATAATACTGAATTTCATCTGGCCTATAGAAATGTTTATTCATTAACAAAAATAAGTGGATTATGCGCGTATCCCAAAGAACGTATAGACGTACTTAGTCAATTATTGTTAACTTTATATGATTTGAGGGTATATTATTCGTTGCTTATTATAATATGCCCACATTCATTGTACAAATAGAGCTAGCACTGACTAAGTGTTTATATAAATACTCGTCATGCTTTGTGGATATTCTATTTTCAATGTTTGTAATAGTCCGTAATTATAAAACGATATGTTTAAGTACTCTGTATAAAAGAGTTGTGGGTATATTCGTTTTAGTATTTGAAACACTACCCTCATTAATTGGTTGATTATTGGGTGGGGTCTGGTAGCTAATAGTCGAGGATCTTATTCATTCTACGGTTGGTCGACGAGGCGTTAAGACATTAGCCATTCTGCTGTGAAGTTACAGAACAAATCTATGTTGTAAAGTGATACAATAAATATTGTTTATCGAACATCTCCAGCTTTTATTCAGCTCCCACCACCGAGTGTTATCAGCTTCAGAATTGTGGGATGTACTCGTAACACTGGCCCACGAGACTAGAGAAGGTAATATTTTTTTCTTTCGTATATTTTAAATGTGAACGAATTACAATGTAGTGTATAGTGTACCTACTGTGTAACTATTTCTGTAGTTTTATTATGCTATGTGCGTAATTATCAAATGTGCTGCATGGTATTTAAACGTTATCTCCACTTATAATAAATCTCTAAATTAAAAAAAGAATCAGCCAGTTTGAAACTAAGCTTTGCGCGGTTCGAATGTTCTCAGCATCCCATGAACGGAAAAATATGAAACATTTTATATAGGTACATTATTATTCTAGCTGCAACTTAGGATAGTTTTTATCCGACTGCGACAGTTAATTAATTTTCCGAAATATACGACTTCATTTAATTTTTCATTTATTTTTATTGAAATCAAACGCTGCTCCAACTGTCAGCTATAAGAACCGTCAAATTTTCGTCAAAATGGCGGAATTGCTTTGCCTTTCACTTATTAATAATTTAAATCCCGTCTACGATAGACCTTTACGAGACAAATGCTAAAACATAAACCATAAAAAAATATTCGATTCTGATATGAGAACTTATATGCGCAAATGTCGTTTTATGTCGTAATTTCAATAAATGAAATCAACAAATTTGAACAATATAATTAACACGAATTTGTTTTTTTTGAATGACAATGGCACGCGCTCGGCGCATTCAGCCAAAGTACCTGCGGCGCTACCACGAAAACCGATACTCAATGTTCATATATTTGCATCCCTGTCACTCGAGTATGGTTAGTGCGATAGAGATAGAGATACCCGAATATTTTCGAATTCCGAAGTTCGTGGTTATAGCTCAGGAATCGAAAATATGGTAAATAATCATAATGTATTTTCTCGAAAAAGAATTTAAAATAAATATAGTCAAATGGAGAAAAAAACAAAGCAAGAGGTTATATAGGTAATGATTAAGTTATAAGAGTCCAAAGTTTTAAGAGGGGGTATGTTCTGTCCCTTTTCCGCAAAACGCACCTTCATATGAAACGATTGTTTTTTACTATGACGCTCGAGTATATTGACGTCACAGTCCCTCATCGTTTTCTCACTCTAACAAGCGACATTAAAACGGATGTAGCTTCATAATTTTTTGAGATATTTGAATGGGAGTTTCATTATCTTCTATCTATTTATACATAATAAATGCCTATGTCCTGACTGACTTATTCACTCAATCACTCACTCACTCACTCATCAACGCACAGCCGAAACTACTAATCTTAGAGAGTTGATTTTTGCACAGTATGTTGCTTTTATAACGTGGGCTAGGGATAAAAAGGGATTTTTGAAAATTCTACCCCTAAGGGGGTAAAATGGGGGTGCAAAGTTTGTATGGGAGAACCTTTTTTTTTGAGCTATAGACTTAAACTTTGTAGAAAAATTAGTTATTAGAAAACAAATGAAACACTTTCAGCGTTTTGGAAAATTCCACTCCTACGGGGGTAAAATAGGGGTGCAAGGTTTGTATGGGAGAAACATTTTTCTTTTAAATAGAGACTTAAAACTTTGTAGAAAGATCAGTCATTAGAATACAAATAAAGAACTTTCAGGGTTTTAGAAAATTCTACCCCTAAAGGGGTAAAATAGAGTGCAAAGTTTGTATGGGAAAAACTACTTTTTTTTAAATAGAGACTTAAAACTTTGTAGAGAAATTATTCATTAGAATACAAATAAAGTACCTAGATTCAGTGTTTTAAAAAAATCTACCCCTAAGGGGGTAAAATAGGGGTGCAAATTTTGTATGGGGGAAACAATATTTTTTTTAAATAGAGACTTAAAACTTTGTAGAAAGATTAGTCATCAGAATACAAATTAATTACTTTCAGCGTTTTAGAAAATTCTACCCCTAAAAATAGGGGGCTAAAATAGGGGTGCAAAGTTTGTATGTGGGAAACTATTTTTTTTTAGCTAGAGTCCTAAAACTTTGTAGAAAGATTATTTAAATACAAAGAAAGTACTTTCAGCGTTTTGGAAATTTTCACCCCTAAGGGGGTAAAATAGGGTGCAAAGTTTGTATGGGAAAAACATATTTTTTTTTAATAGAGACTTAAAATTTTGACGAAAAATTACTTATTAGAACATGAAAAATACTACATTCGGCGTTTTACAAAAATCATTCCCTAAGGGGGTTAAAAAAGGGTGCAAGGTTTGTATGGGGAACACTTTTTCTGAGCTAGACACTTAAAACTTTGTAGAAAGATTACTTATAAAAATACAAAAAAAAAGACTTTCAGCGTTTTGAAAAAATCTATCCCTAAGGGGGATAAAAAGGGGTGCAAAGTTTTTATCAGGGAAAGTTTTTGTTTTTGAGTTAGAGACTTGAAACTTTGTAGAAAGATTACTTATTAAAATACAAAAAAAGAACACAAATAGTTTTAGAAAATTCCACCCCTAATAGGGTTAAAAAGGAGAGCAAGCTTTGCATGGGCAACACTTTTTTTTGAGTTAGACTTAAAACTTTGCAAAAAGATTACTTATTAGAATACTAAAAAAGAACTTTCAGCGTTTTAGAAAACTCCATCCCTAAGGGGATCCTTAAGATCCTTAAGAAGGGTAGCCAGTGTTGTGTGGGAAAAACTTTTTTTTTTACTTGACTTAAAACTATTCAAAATGTTACTTATTAAAATTAATAATAAAGTACTTTCAGAGTTTTAGAAAATTCCACCCCTAAGGGGGTTAAGAAAGCTTTGTATGGGCAACACTTTTTTTGAGCTAGAGACTTAAAAGTTTACGAAAAAAGTTCTTTCAGCGATTAGAAAAATTCAACCTCTAAGGGGGTTTAAAAGGGGGTTCAAATTTTAAATGGCGAGCAATAAAATTTTAAAGTGTGAGTAAGAGATTTTTAACTTCGGTCTTATTCTGTACGTTAAAAGACTACAAAACTGATTTCAGAGTTTTTCCAAATTCATCCCCTAAGAGTGTTAAAATTGGTTCAAAGTTTGAGTATTTCAAGGCATTTTTAAAGTATGAGATTTTTAACTTTGGTTTCAGACTGTTTGTTCACAAACTAGAAAATTAACATCAACTTTTTTTTTAATTATCCCCTAAAAGAGGGTTCAAATTTTGTATTGAGAGAAATCATTTACTAAGACGATAAAAAGTTCTACGCGGACGAAGTCGCGGGCAACAGCTAGTCATAAATAAGTATTTGGATTGGAAAGAAAACAGGAAAAACGGTTAAAGTTTTAAATCATTTCGAACAATTATGGAATCAGTATGATACCAGCAGTAGTTTGTGCTCTGTTTTATTATATCTGAAATGTTAAATTCATTAATTCACAGTTTTATATCTGAACAAATATCTATTCCGGCAGGTATTTCAAATATTTTAACTCAAATGTATAATATTTTACTACAAGTTTGTGTGTTCTGTAATTAACGTAATATAGGTATGAAATACATTTGAGTTTTTGTTTGTTCATATATGTTTATTACTCCACCATCAAGAGCCCGGCTCTTAAGTTTATGATGATAATGATGTTTGTTTACCAAATATGAATATTTATTGGTGGCACCACACCTGTCCAATTTATTATACGTTAATATACGTTCATAGTATTTTTAAGAAGTCAAATTATGCTTTTGAACGGTTTAAATTTAAAAGAGCATTACATGTCCGATACAATTAACGGTTCCAGCTATGGAGGACGATATACCCAATGAACGAAGAGTGGCAACACCTGATGATGGTAGAGACGGGCAGCAGCGGCAAAGTCGACGATGCAGTCGACAACGAAATAACCGGCGCAGCCGCAGCTCGAGGAGATCACGTAGTGCGCATCGGTGCAACTTGCAACGGTCCTGCAGCCATCGGAATAGTCACCGGAACCGCCAGCGGAGCAGCCGGCGGCACTCACGGTGTCGACACACAGAGGAGCGAACATCCCGGAGCCGTTCTAGAGGTACGCGGCATCCTCGTAGCTATTATTGAAGCAGTCGCAGGTCTATTAGCGAGCATAGATACTTTGCTAGGCTACGAGGTAGCCGCAGTGGAGGTAGAAAATCTCGTAGTATCCACAGGGGAACATTAGAATCTAAACATAAGTCCAGATCTCGTAGCCCTCACATTTATGAAAAATCACGAAGTCGTGATGGCAACAGATCACGTGCTCGTGTCTCAGACACAAGGCGACGTACTGGTCATTTAAATGATAGCGTAAATACTAACAAAGTAGATACCAGCGCGGATCAGTTGTCAACACATAGACTGGAAAATAATGATACAAATAGTGACAACAGAAACGTTAGCCATTCTGGACTGCACGGGGAGCCTCAGAATATAACAGATGTGTTCAAAGAATTGATGCAGGTAATTAAATCGGAACGTGATAGTTCAAAGCCGTCTGTTAGATACCCTGTGGCTACCAACGCTGTTCCAGAGTTCGATCCGGGCAAAAGTAGTCAAACTATCGATATGTGGCTCACCAAAGTTAACGAATGTGCAGCTATTTATAACTGGTCGGAACCTGAAGTCCTTCATTATGCCTTACCTAAGCTAAATGGTGTAGCACAGCGGTGGTATCAGTCATTCATTACCTAGTATGAAATATTCGTGGGAGGAATGGCAGGTTAAATTAAAAACAGCATTTCCAAGTACCGAGAATTATGGGAGTTAATTGACAGAAATGCTGAATTTAAGAGTTAAATTTGGTGATTCACTTGATTATTATTTTTATGATAAAATGATTTTGTTACATAAGGTGTAGGTTATCTGGAAAGGATGCAGTAGACTGCATCTTGCTAGGCATTGATGATCGGTCGGTTCGAACAGGAGCAGAAGCGGCACAATTTTCCGAGCCAGATAAATTATTAGTTTATTTACGAAGTGTCAAATCAATTAGAAAATCAGAGAGGCCTTTTCAAAAACCATCTGCTCCTGATCAACCACATGAATCAAAACCATATACTAGAACTAATAGAGATGGCAAGGTGATTACGTGTTATAACTGCGGAGAGGAAGGTCACCCAAGTTACAGATGCAGGCAACCACAAAAGAAGTGTGAACTTTGCTTAAAACTGGGACACTCGTCCGAACACAGTTTTAAAAAAAAATTCAAATAATAGACTTTTAACTAATAAAGAAGAGAAAACTGTGATACTGGGCTGATATTGACAAAAACGATACAATGTACTGTAAAAAACTGCAATAGTTAATAAAAGAGATATTTATCTTGCTTTATTGATTTTGTTAGTCAATGTACCTTGATGCGGGCTTCTGATCCGGATACATTTTGACCTTGATGACCTTCCCGTCCTCAGAGGTTTTGGTAATGCAATCGTGACACCTTTAGGTACATGTATTGCAGAGATACCAATTGACGGCGTTTGTGCCAAATTATAATAATAGTGCCAGATGATTTTAAGTATTCTTGCTGTTAGGGCAAACGTTCACGGAACAGAGTCATATAACTGTCGTCAAAACAAATGACACATAACTTATAACTGACAAAATACTACCCAGGCTAGTGTTCAATCGGGACACAGAAGGCAGCTATGACGATGTGACTCTGTCTGAGTGATACGTATTATATATAGTTCACAATTCGTTCATTAATAATCATAGTTTACGAAACGTACTTTATGCAATTGTGTAAATATTAATAATATTTTAAGAACAAGATATAAGTGACCATACGATTTATTAATGAATACACATGTGTATTTGTGGTATTTGTGTGTATGGGGTTACCCATATAAATGATTGAAAAGGTAAAATGTAAAATAAATAAACAGTATAAGGAAACTAGAAGGATTTCCCATTACTGAACTTGTTGACTGAATAATGATTGAAAAGGTAAAATATAAAAGAAATTAACAGTATAAGGAAACTAGAAGGATTTCCCATTACTGAACATGTTGATTGAATAATGATAGAAAAGGTAAAATATGAAAGAAACAAAACAGTAGGTATAAGGAAACTAGAAGGATTTCCCATTACTGAACATGTTGATTGAATAATGATTGAAAAGGTAAAATATAAAAGAAATTAACAGTATAAGGAAACTAGAAGGATTTCCCATTACTGAACATGTTGATTGAATATTATAAGTAGGCAAAACGTACCTACTGAAAGTAATGAAATTATGTATTAACAATATTTTAGGAACGCAGTATAAGTGACCATATAATGTATTAATGATTTGTGTGTAGCCATATGAATGCTTAAAAATAAAATATTAAATAAATAAACAGTATAAGGAAACTAGAAGGATTTCCCATTACTGAACATGTTGATTGAATATTATAGGAGTGATGATGGAAACATGCAGAGGTTCCACTCACATATAGAAGTTAAGGCAAGTTAACACTTAGTTGTGTTGGAAACAGGTAGGAGTTCCACGCAAGACGAATATTTAAAGAGAATGTTAGTATTTAAAAAGCATATGAATTAAAACCAATTTGGTATTTAACCGATTTAAATAAAAAAATAAAAAAAAAAGCAGATCCACGAGGACGTGGCCAGGCAGGAAGGCCGACTGTTAACTTTATATGATTTGAGGGTATATTATTCGTTGCTTATTATAATATGCCCACATTCATTGTACAAATAGAGCTAGCACTGACTAAGTGTTTATATAAATACTCGTCATGCTTTGTGGATATTCTATTTTCAATGTTTGTAATAGTCCGTAATTATAAAACGATATGTTTAAGTACTCTGTATAAAAGAGTTGTGGGTATATTCGTTTTAGTATTTGAAACACTACCCTCATTAATTGGTTGATTATTGGGTGGGGTCTGGTAGCTAATAGTCGAGGATCTTATTCATTCTACGGTTGGTCGACGAGGCGTTAAGACATTAGCCATTCTGCTGTGAAGTTACAGAACAAATCTATGTTGTAAAGTGATACAATAAATATTGTTTATCGAACATCTCCAGCTTTTATTCAGCTCCCACCACCGAGTGTTATCATTATACAGTAAAGAAAGTTTATACCATTTTCGTCTGATTTTTACGGAATTTATAAAGATTACTGTTCATTATTTTTTACCGTTGCGGTATTAAATTCAGGTGGATAATTAATTAATATTTAGTCAAATTACCTACCCAACCTATTTTATGGTGTAAAAATATGGCTGATAATGATATATTGTTGTGTTTTCATAGAGCGAAACCGTAAAGCTCTCAGGGTACTTATCTGTCACAACGTTAAATATCTCAGGAACTACTTAAGCTAAGAATTCGAAATTTGGAACAACTGTTAAAAGGGTTAAGACACGTGTATGGAAAAAGAAAAATTTAAATATACAATTTTTTTCTGTTTAAATTATTAATATGAGGGGGTTTAAAAAATAGTAAATACTTAGATCAAGTGGGATTTCATATGAAAGGGCACTTTAAGTTGCACTTTCTAAAACCGTTTTTATTTCTTTTCTACATTTGTTAAATTTTGATATATTAAGGAAAATGGAGCGAGCGCGTGCTGCACTGGAGCGTGCGCGACGCGCCGCGCCGCCGCGGCCGCCCGCGCCGGCGCTGGAGAGACGACATCGAGCAGATGGCCGGTTGTATAGTGTATTTCAAATACGAAGGCCCGATGCACTTGAAACTTAAGGCGCTGTCAACACCAAAAACGCGCACACTGTCTATTTGTATCGGAGTAAACGAGAGCGAATGTTACTTGAGCGGCCAGGTTTTAGACGAAAATAATGAATAAATATTGAAATAAAAAAAAGTGTTGATTATTTGTGAAATATGGCTCGTCTACGGTTTAGGTATGAATATGTGGACTTCGTGTTTTTAATTGCAGACCCATACGTCAAAAAAATAAGGACATAGAACCGTTTAAGATGATTTTAAGACCAATCTTTGCAATTATTTTATATCGAGCCGATTTCATCCAATTATGTTTCGAGTCCGTCTACGGTCTTGGAAATATGATAAATATTATCTTATATTGTTTTTGATGTGCTAGAACAAATAGTTTTTCTTATACAACTGCTCAAATAATATCAATTTCAACAAGTTTGGTCTTGTCAGCCTCTTAACATTAGGGCTCATAATGTTTGCCTTTTGTTATCTAATTAGGAGCACTTCAAAATGGCACGCGTCGGTGCAATCCGCATGCAACTAAAGCGTGACTAAAACATTTTGGTAGGTACTTGAAAATAAAAATACGAAATATTAGTTAACATTTATTTTTATAGCTAATATTTGTTAAAACAAAAATTGTGTCAATGAAATATTTATTTATATCTATATACATTTTTTTAATTGTGTCAACTAAAAAATAACAATCAACTTTCAGGTTACTCAAGTAAAGACTAACTTAATTTAAGTACGTTAAAAACATATTCAGTAATTAAATTACATAAAATATAAAATTTATTCGCTTTCTGACGTATATTCTTCCGAACTTGAGGTTTCGTTAAACGATCAAGATCATGTAAAATACCACGCCGCAAAACGGGTCCGGCCAGGTATCTTTTGTTATCACTAATCCTATTGTTAACGCCTAATGACCGTCTCAAGTGCATCGGGCCTTCGTATTTGAAATACACTATACTGTACTATTACTTATTCTGTGACTATACAGGTATAGTCACAGAATAAGAATCGTATAACGATTTTCTGTCTTGCGCGAGTCTAGTCCAGGGACTAGACTCGCGCAAGACAGAAAATCGTGGACCTTTGCCAATCTTGGGTCCCCAAAAACTAATTTAAGTGTTCAACATGTTTTTAATATCTATTTTATTTAAATCTATACCTACCAAGTCTATAATTTTATTTTAATTGGTGACTTTCGACTGATGAATATGAATTTTTTAATGAAATAATAATCACTTTAAATGTTAATTTATGATTTATGAATTTAAGGTAAGTATTTATGTAGTTAATATTTTAAATTGTTACAGCTCTGAATTCATATTCTAACTTATTTAATTTACTACTAATTATTATATTGTAAATACTAACATTGAATAAAATTTGAATTAAATAAACATATATAAATATTGTTAATGAAGTAATCAAATGATTTTAATATAGGTACTGACATTTAGAACAAGTATAATATACATATTTTAAGATGAAATGCACGGTGTATTAAGTTTTTATGTATTAGATAGTTATAGTTATATTAATGTATCCAAATCTACACTGCATGCTGAAAATACTTCTTAGATAATTATTGATGTTCATATTACTTGTTAATTCTAAAATGAAATGTACTTAATTCTTGTTGTAAAGTTTTAGTTGGAATGTTTTTGTGGGAATAAATGGCTATAATAATAATAAAGGAAAATGTAGAAATACCCCCCCCCCCCCCCCCCCTTTATCTACGAAGTTTACAAAGCGAAAATTCTGAAATAATTACAATATGATTAAGAGTAACATAAATAATACAGGAAAAATAAAACGATATCTCTATCTAGCTTTTTTTTTATTTATCTCCACTTATAATAAATCTCTAAATTAAAAAAAGAATCAGCCAGTTTGAAACTAAGCTTTGCGCGGTTCGAATGTTCTCAGCATCCCATGAACGGAAAAATATGAAACATTTTATATAGGTACATTATTATTCTAGCTGCAACTTAGGATAGTTTTTATCCGACTGCGACAGTTAATTAATTTTCCGAAATATACGACTTCATTTAATTTTTCATTTATTTTTATTGAAATCAAACGCTGCTCCAACTGTCAGCTATAAGAACCGTCAAATTTTCGTCAAAATGGCGGAATTGCTTTGCCTTTCACTTATTAATAATTTAAATCCCGTCTACGATAGACCTTTACGAGACAAATGCTAAAATATAAACCATAAAAAAATATTCGATTCTGATATGAGAACTTATATGCGCAAATGTCGTTTTATGTCGTAATTTCAATAAATGAAATCAACAAATTTGAACAATATAATTAACACGAATTTGTTTTTTTGAATGACAATGGCACGCGCTCGGCGCATTCAGCCAAAGTACCTGCGGCGCTACCACGAAAACCGATACTCAATGTTCATATATTTGCATCCCTGTCACTCGAGTATGGTTAGTGCGATAGAGATAGAGATACCCGAATATTTTCGAATTCCGAAGTTCGTGGTTATAGCTCAGGAATCGAAAATATGGTAAATAATCATAATGTATTTTCTCGAAAAAGAATTTAAAATAAATATAGTCAAATGGAGAAAAAAACAAAGCAAGAGGTTATATAGGTAATGATTAAGTTATAAGAGTCCAAAGTTTTAAGAGGGGGTATGTTCTGTCCCTTTTCCGCAAAACGCACCTTCATATGAAACGATTGTTTTTTACTATGACGCTCGAGTATATTGACGTCACAGTCCCTCATCGTTTTCTCACTCTAACAAGCGACATTAAAACGGATGTAGCTTCATAATTTTTTGAGATATTTGAATGGGAGTTTCATTATCTTCTATCTATTTATACATACTAAATGCCTATGTCCTGACTGACTTATTCACTCAATCACTCACTCACTCACTCATCAACGCACAGCCGAAACTACTAATCTTAGAGAGTTGATTTTTGCACAGTATGTTGCTTTTATAACGTGGGCTAGGGATAAAAAGGGATTTTTGAAAATTCTACCCCTAAGGGGGTAAAATGGGGGTGCAAAGTTTGTATGGGAGAACCTTTTTTTTTGAGCTATAGACTTAAACTTTGTAGAAAAATTAGTTATTAGAATACAAATGAAACATTTTCAGCGTTTTGGAAAATTCCACCGCTATGGGGGTAAAATAGGGGTGCAAGGTTTGTATGGGGGAAACATTTTTTTTTTAAATAGAGACTTAAAACTTTGTAGAAAGATCAGTCATTAGAATACAAATAAAGAACTTTCAGGGTTTTAGAAAATTCTACCCCTAAAGGGGTAAAATAGAGTGCAAAGTTTGTATGGGAAAAACTACTTTTTTTTAAATAGAGACTTAAAACTTTGTAGAGAAATTATTCATTAGAATACAAATAAAGTACCTAGATTCAGTGTTTTAAAAAAATCTACCCCTAAGGGGGTAAAATAGGGGTGCAAATTTTGTATGGGGGAAACAATATTTTTTTTAAATAGAGACTTAAAACTTTGTAGAAAGATTAGTCATCAGAATACAAATTAAGTACTTTCAGCGTTTTAGAAAATTCTACCCCTAAAAATAGGGGGCTAAAATAGGGGTGCAAAGTTTGTATGTGGGAAACTATTTTTTTTAGCTAGAGTCCTAAAACTTTGTAGAAAGATTATTTAAATACAAAGAAAGTACTTTCAGCGTTTTGGAAAATTTCACCCCTAAGGGGGTAAAATAGGGTGCAAAGTTTGTATGGGAAAAACATATTTTTTTTTAATAGAGACTTAAAATTTTGACGAAAAATTACTTATTAGAACATGAAAAATACTACATTCGGCGTTTTACAAAAATCATTCCCTAAGGGGGTTAAAAAATGGTGCAAGGTTTGTATGGGGAACACTTTTTCTGAGCTAGACACTTAAAACTTTGTAGAAAGATTACTTATAAAAATACAAAAAAAAAAGACTCAGCGTTTTGAAAAAATCTATCCCTAAGGGGGATAAAAAGGGGTGCAAAGTTTTTATCAGGGAAAGTTTATGTTTTTGAGTTAGAGACTTGAAACTTTGTAGAAAGATTACTTATTAAAATACAAAAAAAGAACACAAATCGTTTTAGAAAATTCCACCCCTAATAGGGTTAAAAAGGAGAGCAAGCTTTGCATGGGCAACACTTTTTTTTGAGTTAGACTTAAAACTTTGCAAAAAGATTACTTATTAGAATACTAAAAAAGAACTTTCAGCGTTTTAGAAAACTCCATCCCTAAGGGGATCCTTAAGAAGGGTAGCCAGAGTTGTGTGGGAAAAACTTTTTTTTTTACTAGACTTAAAACTATTCAAAATGTTACTTATTAAAATTAATAATAAAGTACTTTCAGAGTTTTAGAAAATTCCACCCCTAAGGGGGTTAAGAAAGCTTTGTATGGGCAACACTTTTTTTGAGCTAGAGACTTAAAAGTTTACGAAAAAAGTTCTTTCAGCGATTAGAAAAATTCAACCTCTAAGGGGGTTTAAAAGGGGGTTCAAATTTTAAATGGCGAGCAATAAAATTTTAAAGTGTGAGTAAGAGATTTTTAACTTCGGTCTTATTTTGTACGTTAAAAGACTACAAAACTGATTTCAGAGTTTTTCCAAATTCATCCCCTAAGAGTGTTAAAATTGGTTCAAAGTTTGAGTATTAATAGTTTTAGAAAATTCTACCCCTAAAAATAGGGGGCTAAAATAGGGGTGCAAAGTTTGTATGTGGGAAACTATTTTTTTTAGCTAGAGTCCTAAAACTTTGTAGAAAGATTATTTAAATACAAAGAAAGTACTTTCAGCGTTTTGGAAAATTTCACCCCTAAGGGGGTAAAATAGGGTGCAAAGTTTGTATGGGAAAAACATATTTTTTTTTAATAGAGACTTAAAATTTTGACGAAAAATTACTTATTAGAACATGAAAAATACTACATTCGGCGTTTTACAAAAATCATTCCCTAAGGGGGTTAAAAAATGGTGCAAGGTTTGTATGGGGAACACTTTTTCTGAGCTAGACACTTAAAACTTTGTAGAAAGATTACTTATAAAAATACAAAAAAAAAAGACTCAGCGTTTTGAAAAAATCTATCCCTAAGGGGGATAAAAAGGGGTGCAAAGTTTTTATCAGGGAAAGTTTATGTTTTTGAGTTAGAGACTTGAAACTTTGTAGAAAGATTACTTATTAAAATACAAAAAAAGAACACAAATCGTTTTAGAAAATTCCACCCCTAATAGGGTTAAAAAGGAGAGCAAGCTTTGCATGGGCAACACTTTTTTTTGAGTTAGACTTAAAACTTTGCAAAAAGATTACTTATTAGAATACTAAAAAAGAACTTTCAGCGTTTTAGAAAACTCCATCCCTAAGGGGATCCTTAAGAAGGGTAGCCAGAGTTGTGTGGGAAAAACTTTTTTTTTTACTAGACTTAAAACTATTCAAAATGTTACTTATTAAAATTAATAATAAAGTACTTTCAGAGTTTTAGAAAATTCCACCCCTAAGGGGGTTAAGAAAGCTTTGTATGGGCAACACTTTTTTTGAGCTAGAGACTTAAAAGTTTACGAAAAAAGTTCTTTCAGCGATTAGAAAAATTCAACCTCTAAGGGGGTTTAAAAGGGGGTTCAAATTTTAAATGGCGAGCAATAAAATTTTAAAGTGTGAGTAAGAGATTTTTAACTTCGGTCTTATTTTGTACGTTAAAAGACTACAAAACTGATTTCAGAGTTTTTCCAAATTCATCCCCTAAGAGTGTTAAAATTGGTTCAAAGTTTGAGTATTTCAAGGCATTTTTAAAGTATGAGATTTTTAACTTTGGTTTTAGACTGTTTGTTCACAAACTAGAAAATGAACATCAACTTTTTTTTTAATTATCCCCTAAAAGAGCGTTCCAATTTTGTATTGAGAGAAATCATTTTCTAAGACGATAAAAAGTTCTACGCGGACGAAGTCGCGGGCAACAGTTCAATATATCTGCTAGTTTAAGTACTATTAGCAAAAGTATAAAAAAGTCAAAGAAAAATCTGAGGACTTTTAAGACTTTGCGGCAAAACTAGAAAGGAGACACGAATATAATGTACAACACAAATGATATCTAGTATGTCGGCTTCACATTTTAGTTTTTTATTTTAAGACAAGAGCAAAATTGAGAAACTTGTGCTCAAAAAACCAACAACGCAAAGAGAGTTTTCCCTACAAGATTCGTTTTATCGAAATTACATCTTTCCGGAAACCAGCACGAACTTTTAGTATACTGTTTCACATGTTATGTGCACCGCAAAACTGCAGAGAGACAGTCTCTAAAGTGTCTAGTTCATCAGTAATGTAATGACATTAATCTTTATTTCTGCGGAGGCTTTTTTAATAGTGGGAATTGTACATACCTGAAACATGTAATACATACAGGGTGACTGGTAATTCGACCTATTCCCTAAAAGGGGTTATACTAGAGCTAATTTGCAACAATTTATGTCACGTCAACCAGGAGTCAAAACACGATTTTTTTTTAATTTTTCGAGTTTTTAGTTTGTTTGAAAAAAAACTCCAGGGGACATGCCTAACAACATTCTAAAATATGTCGCAGGTATCCGAAAGTGAAGTATTTTCCCATAACAACATGCACTAGTGAAATAAAGGAGACGACCAAATGCGACATTTTTGCGAATTGTGGTGTTCTTCAAAACAGCAAGAGCGTTCCCGACCTCACGGACATAAACTCAATACAATTACTCCAGGCAAATTACGGTTTTGAAAAACATTCATTTATAATAGCGTTTTTTTTCTTAATTTCATTTTAATACATTATTCTAAGATGCTTTATTCAAGAATCCAACAAACTTTCTATCCGGAAGTATTTATATAGATTTAAATAAAGCATGAATTGTTTTTTTTTAATTATTTATCTTGAATATTATAGAGCAAATGTAAATGAACCAAAATAAAGATAAAACGATTTATTTATACTTTTGCTGACTTTTAAGAAGCTAGTTAAGTTACTTATTATTTTTTTGATGTCTGAAATTTTGTTGGATTTTGTCGATAGGTAACTATTTAATTGATAATATATCCATTACATAGAAAAAATCTGCTATTATAAATTATTTCCAAATTTGACTTTTTTCCATACAAGCTGTCAGTTCATTGCCTAGACTAAATATAACCCCCCACGTAGGTACCTACGTAAGTTTGCGTCTCTGCAGAGCCTCAAGCTCAAGTCGCCTCCCGTACCCCCGTCGAACCCCTCTGACACCTTTGCGACGCTACTACATAGAAGTTAACATCAGCCCAGCAGCTAGCTCGATAGGTTTTATCGCCACGTTTTACGGCGAAAATGTACTGAAATGAAATGTCACGTAATAGGTACGTGACGATAAAATCTATCGTGTTAAGGCCTCAGAGGGGCTAACTTATGTGGCGCGTACTTTAGGTACTTGGAGTGGGTATCAGTCCTATACTCAGAACATAAAAATAGGGAGAAGTGCCGTACTGCTTCATTTCAACCAAAACCGATGTCCCCAGTTTTCTCCCACCGCAGCGCCCACACACACATTGAACCGTGTAAAAACAAAGACTCGGGCGGTGCCAGTGATTCTACGTCAACGTGCAAACAAGGGCTGTGATTGGCTTTAACGCACTACACTAGGGGGGCGACAAACGTAAAAATGATGTTTTATCGACATTGATATTTAAATTATTATGTTAAGATATTGATGGGTAATAAAATGATAAGTTTGGTATGAATTGGTATTTATTCTTCTAGCTACAAGTTTAAATAACACGAGTTACCATTAATCGCAAAGGTAAAAAAATATCGACGAATACCTACCTACAGACAGAGTAACATAAACGGCTTTTTATAAGTTCGTGTTCACATACATTTAAAACTCTGGTCGCATCGATATTTTTGACCTGTACCAGGCCTATCTCGCTCGCATTTTGGCGCGAAATAATGTATCAATTACTTATATTGCCAGACAAAGAATGAACTACTTTGGTAACGGTTACCCGCAACCAAAGGAATTCAAGGTGCTCCCGGCGAACTGCATCATCCGCTTTGTGGAAATGATGGAGCAAGCCTGGGAGCAGGTATAAAGGAGAGAGCAAATGCACAAAAGATCCCACTGGGTCGAAGTGCATCCGAAAGGGCCCTCACCTAGATAAGATAAGATAAGATATATTACGAGATTTAAGGCTAAGGCCGAGTATCCACCAGAGATGATGTGTTTCCACACATTTGACACCTAGGTTTCAAGCAAGCGAGGTGTCAAATATATGAAAACACATCCTCGCACATCTCTGGTAGATATTCACCCTAACCGACAATTATCGCCTCAGCACCGAAATAAGAAATAAATAAGAAATAAAATAAGTACTGTAAATCAATATATTTATTATTTGCAATTCACTGACCCGTAAAATGAAGGTATTTATTTAACACTTGCCGTTTGGATAATTTAGTAGTAATGCAATCAAATGAAAGTAAAAAAACACTCATTTAAAATAAATCATTTATAATAATATCACATTTGAAGTTGTTCTGGAGCCATTAGCAACTAAATTATATATACTTGTAAATAAAAATGTAATATGTGTATTTATCGTTCATACTGCGACTTAGTGAAAATCTTATTAGTAGGTACCTTAAATTGTTTGTACCTTTTAATCTTATTAGTATATTATTAGTTACCTTTAAGATATGCACCCAACCAAAACAAGTAATAAAATAAAATAAAACAGCGAAAGTAGTCGAAATAAAATCACTAGTATGATATCGTACTTCTATTATATCGATTACGCGTAAACTGTAACTACACTTTGCCACCCCTCTAGTTCACGACGCCAAGCAGCGGCCGTACCACAAAAAAAATCAAGCAGCGTCCATATCGATAGAGTTTAACACATTGCGCCGTGGTTTAGCGCTGTACAGGTTGCTTATTGTATTGAACGTTCAATGTACAACGCACAGAACAAAAATATGCTTTTTCGTTCGATATGTTAGTACGATCTCGAGAAATGATGCGGCGTTGCGTTTATTTGTTAAAATATTTGTTTTTACTGACTTATAAGTGAAAATACGAATACTTACATGTGGTACGTGACTCCACTATTCTTGTAGGTTTTAGTTTCACTCCTATTTTTACATGTAACCACGCTACAATTCGGCATTTTGAATAAATGTGGTAGAACATTTCAGTATCACGGCAAGTTGCGACTAACCTGCGGCGGGCAGTGACATGCCCATTTGGCCATGTCGCGGCGACACGCGCCACGCCCCCGTTTCATATCTATTTCTTTTTATGATCTGAGGTCCTATATATACAAGATACAAGTATAATAATCAAGCCGAGCCTTGCTTAAAATGGTAATTGAATTTGATCCATGGAATGCGTACGTTAGCACCTAATACTACCCAACTGGTTATGCATTTTTTTAAAGGTGATAAACTTCATTGAGTTTTTTTTTACATAGCGTTCGAGGGATTAACTGTACCTAGTAATTAGCAAGAGCATTAAACTAACACCTTTACCTATAAGTAAGTAGGTAAATCAATTAGACTTAAGGACGCATTTGTAAATGTATGGGTTAGTATGACAAAATTTGAAATGTTCAGATATTTATTTTCGATAAATCAACCATACACAATTCAAAGAGAATTTAGGTTAAGTACCATAAATTCTTTAATATATTACTCTATCTACTAAATTTAGTAAAATGTGCGTTAGTTTTCTTACGTACAACCAATTCGTCCAGCAGGGTGTAAATCCCTAACAAAATTATATAATAAAATTGTATACATTTCAAAAATGGCCCTACAGTAATTAAATAATTAATCGTCTACCATCCACCTCTAAACATGTGTAAAAAAACCATAGTATTAGTATAGTGCACTGTATTTTCACTTATCTTAATTAAATTAATCAACATAATTATATTACTTAACACTTAATATTCCACAAAAATATGATTAATACAACTTAAGCGTCTCGTCTTGTGTAATCACAAAATTTAGGATAGGTATAAATATAAGAGATTCTATTTTTATTTTGGAAATAATCGCAGGTACTTAGTTGAAGATTACGATAATTAAATTAATATAGCAATGTCACAATTTAACTCAGTGTAAGTATAAATTAATTAATTATGTATAGGTATATTATGCATCATCAAATTCATCCTATCTAGTTATATTCAGTCATTAGTACATACAAATATTATGAGAATATTATAACATAATAATATGAACTCAATGTAGAGATGTTTTTTTACTATTAAAGTATTAAACATATTTATTTCTTCAGAATAAACACAGGATTATCTCATTCAAATTATTACACAAAACTCTCAGATACATATTTGATCAGGGACAAAATATATGACATGTCCCTAAGGATGATGATATTGATGATGATGGATGAGTAGTTGTGTCAAATTAGTTCTGGCTAACTAATTAAGCCAGAACTAATTTGGGCCACTCTACTTTCAAGAACTAGTTAAAAACTTAATTATCAAAATAAGGAAGCCAGAGGGAATTGCCAGTTTTAAGCACTCATGATTGGGTTTAATTGCACTTCAAATGTTACATAACATTATTGAAGTCTTTGTTGTTATACTTTTTTGACACATTTCATTATATTTTATATGTAGGTACATACAGTCATAATCCAATATAGATTTATTGTATTGATTGAATTTCAGCCTTTAGTTTGACCGTTATTGCATAAAAAGATAGTTCAATATACTTATTAACACAAATTGTTCTATACCTACATGAAAAGTTATTGTACTTAATACTATCTAACAAAAAAGCATTTATTATGATGATTTGCACACTTGTTAGAAAATAACAATCACTTTGTACCAATGGTAAATTAGTCCGGACAAATATATATTGCCAGGTCTATATATATAATGCCAGGGGCAGCTTTACCTATGGCGCAGGGTGTGCGTTCCACATGGGCGCAGCGGTCCTAGGGGGTAACGAGCTCCACTCGGCGCCGCCACTCGGTAATGATTGCACAAGGGCGTTACATAGGCTAGAGACGCCTCTGTATAATGCACTGCCAAATTAGCACATAATGGTGGCTGGTAACAACTTATGGACCTGCAAATACTGTAAGTCTGCCCCTGTGTGTATGACTACATTGCTGGTAGAATTTAACATATACTAAATTATCACAGATATTGTCCAAATCATTTGAGATAAAGATAAGTTAGGCCAATACATGTTAATATAATCAGTCCAATCAAAACTAAGCTTATAATCTTTGTACAAAAACAAAAAATTATAACTGCGAATACAGCTGCACAAACCAAGGCAGCAGCCCAAGGAACAGTTGTCAATTTAAATTCAGGTTTTCCGTCTTGTTTTTTATCTGCAGTTGCTACAGCTACAATGGCAGCTATTAGGAAGACTCCCAGGCACCAAACGAGTTTGCGTGACATCTAAGACAAGGATATAAATAGTGTAAGTGGGGGCTGTTTCCCATAGAACATACAATTAAGGTAAGTGGATTGACGCTCCTGAGTGTTGATGTAGAAATTGAAATTAAATTAGTCATGAAACTCATGAAAAAGTCGCTTTAGTTAAGGACATAGGAATAGATTCGAATTTACTAAGCCTACGTCGTTTTTGATAAAGGACCTTACATAACGAATAATTACTGATTTGGGTTTTTCTTTTAATCTAATATTGGCAAAATAGCACTAATTAAATCAAGTAGGTAAGTACAAAACTTGGAAACAACAAATACATAATTTACCTTTACGCTGTTGGCTTACGTTTATAAGATAATATCAATATTCTAATATTTACTTACAACCATCTTTCTGCAATCTTTGATTTATTCTGCCTTCGAAAGATTCCTTGTCCTATTATCCTTTCCTCTCACGGCTCTCCTTTGTTGTTGTGCCGTTATGTTATCAACCAAGTTACGTCTCGTGCTGTCAATGTCACCTTGTCTTTGTCAAATTGTAGTGCCCATAGATAATCAGTATTATTGCGCAATAAAATGTCAGAGAATTTTACACTGCTAGTTTCACTCCATTTGGCGGCCTAACACGGTGAATAATTACTGTGATCCTGGTTTGTCAGTATTTACAGCAATATTCAGTATGGAAGCAGTATTGAATGGCCCTTTGGCGGCCTCTACACGGTGATTAAATACTGACAATCCACCATAGCTGTCTCTTTCTATAACATGCAATAGAAAGAGACAGCTATGGTGGATTGTCAGTATTTAATCACCGTCCAGAGGCCGCCAAAAAACGCTAATTATTTATTGCGTCAGTATTAAGGGTGGCCAGACGGTAATTCTGGTTCTTTCATATTCTCATCTCGCTCTATCTTATAGCTGCGTACCGCTCATACCATCCACCAAGCGGAACGTGGGGTGAGCCGTTTATTTTAGTCGCTGACAGTGACACTGCCTGTCGCGTCAACATAACTCGTCAAAGGTGCCTTCTGTTGTGAATGAAATGCGCGCTAGGTTAGGACTGATTTTATTATTATAAAAACTACCCACCCAAACACATATATATCAATAGTATCATAAAATCTCCCCCTTTTTAACAACAATATTAAAAGTAATGTTAGAATTAATTAAACACTGATTTACTTTACCTAAGTAAAGATAAGCATTAGGTATATACTTTATGGTACGTCAATGGGTATATAAGAGTATTCCGAATAACAAATTAACATAGGTAACTCAAGTAACATTATGTACGCCTACTAATACTTTGAGCATGAGCAATTGTGAGGGTGAACTCAGGTTGTCGCGTGGCGTCGTTCGATAATTTAAAATACCTAAGTAAAAATCGGTTCCGGAATTAATCGATTTAACTAAAATATATTTTATAGTACGTACGCTTTTTTGACGACGACCGTTAGCCTGTGGGTAGTGTAGGGACGTCGTAGTGTGATCGAATTCCCACTCCCTTTTGAAATTTGCAAACTCTTTAGATGCGTACGCGGGTCCATTATCACTTACTAACTCCCATGGAATACCATGTCTCGCGAATTGGTCTTTCATAGCAAGTATAATCGCTCTACTACCCATATTCTTAATTGGACATACTTCTATGAAGTTCGAAAAGTAATCGACCAGTATGAGAAAATATTTTCCACCGTATTGGAAAATGTCTGAGCCGACCTTTATCCACGGTACGCCGGGTATATTGTGCGGCAGCAGCGGCTCCCGCGGAGGGCGCGGCGCAGGCTGAGCAGCGGCGCACGCGGCGATGCCCATGTGGCCATCGTGCACGCGACTGACCATTTCTGACCGTAATACTGTTGGTATGTATACCACATTATCCTTGAAAATTATACCATCCATGTATTCCAAGCATTCTCAAAATGACCAGTGACTCCGCACTTTCTCGTCGAGGTCATATTTGTTGTGTGGCCATCCTGACTGGATATGTTTTATAATTAATTGACACAGCTCATCTTTTGCTGTCTCCTCTTTAATCGTACGTAATCTACCGCTGCTGAATCTGACATTTTCTATCAGGAAACATGATTGTTCGTCTATTTCCATTTATATTTTATCACTTACTGTGTCCGCTAATGGTGCTCGAGATAATGCATCAGCGACAAACATATATTTACCTGGCTTGCAGACGACTTTATAATCGTAGTCTTGGATGCGAAGCATCATTCACTGAAGACGGGCTGGGACCGAATCCAACGGCTTGATGAACAATGCCTCCAACGGTTTATGGTCCGTTTCGATAGTGACGTCACCGTGAGCGTATACGTATTGATGGAAGCGTTCGAGGCCAAAAACAATGGCTAGAAGCTCTTTTTCAATATGAGCGTATCGCGTCTGCGCGTCGGTGAGTGTGGCAGACGCGAATTCGACCGGGCGACCTCCCTGAAGTATTACAGCACCCAGTGCATGGGAACTTGCATCTACCGACAGCAGCACTGGCGCACGCGGCGCGAAAAGGGCCAGCACGGGCGCACCGCACACAAAAGCTCCTTCAACCGCGCACAGGCGACCTCATGCTCTGCGTCCCAACGCCACTTGCTCCGTGTCTTTTTTCAGCAGACACCGTAACGGTGACGCCACCACCGAATAGTTCGGTATAAACTTTGATAGGTAATTTACCATACCTAAAAACCTTTCGAGCGACGACCGATCTTGCGGTGAAGGCATCATTTCGACAGCTTTTAATTTTTCCTTGTCGATACACATTCCCTCTTTACTAATGCTGTGACCAAGATAAGTAATTTTTTCTACGCGGAACTCGCATTTTTGTTTGTTGAACTTTATGCCTACATTGCGCGCCCTGTCTAACAATAATTTCAGCCTAGCGTCGTGTTCAGCCAGGGTTCGACCCCAGCATATGATATCGTCAACGAAAGACTCGACACCTTCTAGGTCCTCCAGGATCTGACGAACCCTTGAATGGAATACCTCTGACGCACAATTAATTCCATACGGAAGACGTAAGAACTGGTACCTACCAAATGGTGTTCCAAAGGTGCATAAATCTGCACTTGCGTCGTCTATCTGTACCATCCAAAACCCGGAGCGAGCGTCGAGCTTGCTGAAATACCTCGCGCCCTGCAGCCGCGTCGCGATCTCGCCGAGCGCGGGAAGCGGGTAGCGCGCGCGTCGCACTACGCGGTTGAGCGGCCGCGGGTCAAGGCACACGCGTATACTGCCGTCCTTTTTTGCAGCCACTACAATTGCATTTACCCACTGTGTAGGGTGAGATACCTTTCTAATGACACCTATTCTCTCCATGCGTTCCAACTCACCCTGCAACTTGTCACGCACACCCAGGGGTATTTTACGCACTGGACAGACCGACGGCTGTGCACCTTCCTCGATTACAATCGTATAACTGCCCGGTAATTTTCCTAATCCGTGAAAGAGATCCTCATATTGATCTACGTCAAGTGAAAATATCCGCTTAATGAGGCCTAAATCCTCGCAAGCATTTTTACCTAAAACACTTTTTCAATCATGATCAGATATAACGAAACGCAACGGAAATAAACGTTCTTTATATAACCAGTTTATGATGCATGTACCCATAATTGGTATGTAATTGCCACAAAATGATTGGGCTCTAACATTTTCTTGTTTTATTAGATCAATGTCCAGGCCCAATTTTTTGAATCTATTAAGAGACAGAACGTTTAAATCCGAACCCGTGTCAAGAGTAAAAGTTTCTCTCTTACGATTTAAACATAACAATAAAGTTTCATACCATTTTTTATAGTCCTTACTGTCATCGCGGTCACCGTCGACCCCATCTATGAAATACAACTCGTCGTCGTCGACGTCATTTTCCTCTTCTTCTATATGATACACTTTGTTTTGCGATTTGAACGGGCACCTCGCTTTAAAATGACCTATGCCACTACACAACAAACACTTTGCACCGTTAGCCGGGCATCGGTACCCTCCGTCGCAGTAGATCCCGGCGCAGGCGTGACAGGCGCGCGCGGGTGCACTCGGGCCGGGCCGCGCGGGAGCACTCGGGCCGGGCCGGGCGTCGCGAGGCGCGCTGCTGCCGCGCCACGCGCCTCCACCCCGGCCGCGCCGGCGCTGGGAGCGCCCGGCCTCCCCGGGGTTGCCACCCGTGCGGTCCGTATACAACGTCCACCGCCGACGACGACGCCCCTTCGGCCTTGGTCCCTTCGATCTGGCGCTTCTCTTCATTCGACATTTCGTTCGCTTGACATATTTTCACAGCCCTTTCAAGAGTGAGATCCTCGGCCCTGAGTAAGCGATCGCGTACCTTGCTGTCGACCACTCCGCATACGATACGATCACGTATCAGGCTCTCTTCGAGGTCGTTGAACTCGCATGGCTGAGCGAGTATCTTTATATTCTTTATTGCGGTGACGTACTCGTCTATAGATTCTCCATCTTCCTGGTTCCTTGAGAAAAACTTGAAACGTGCCATCTTAGCATTTTGCTTTGTTCCGAAGTGCTCATTAAACTTCTTCACTAATGTTTTTAAATCATCACGCTTTTCGTCCTTCGTGAACTTGAAGGTCATGTACACGCCGTAACCTTCCGACCCTATTAAGTTCACTAACAAACTGGCTTGCACGTCGTCGCTTTCCTTGCAAACACCAGAAGCCTTCAGGAATACCTCAAACTGCGTATACCATCGGCGCCATGCGTCGGCGCGCCGAGCAGGACCGCCCTCTAAGCACAGTTCTGGTGGCGGACGAGCGTGTTCCATATTGCTGATGCACACTTAAGATCCACCAATGTTTACACTAATCCACAATCTGCACTTATACGCGAAATTGGCACTATTTCAAATTAAATTCGCCACCGCTGTCACCATGTTGTGAATGAAATGCGCGCTAGGTTAGGACTGATTTTATTATTATAAATAAAAAATAATAATAAAAAAAAAAAATACATCCGTATTGAGAACCTCCTCCTTTTTTTGAAGTCGGTTAAAAAACTACCCACCCAAACACATATATACAGGGTGGAAAGTTAAAACGGGGCAGTAAGGGCAGCTACTAGATCCCTTGCCGCCACGCAAAAATGGCATTAGGATTTCATTCCTAACTTTTTAAGTGATGACAATTCACAGATTTTTGAAAAAAAGTACAGTCAGCGAGAAAATCATCACTTTTGACGATTTTTTTTTAATGCCATTTGATCCCATTCCTATTAAGGATCAAAATACTCTTCGGGACCGACTAAGGTTTGCCTACTAGAACGCCCAGAAATCAAAGAAAACTTTTTCCATACAGTTAGTATGGGAATCCCAAAGTGCAATTTTTTTTTAATGCCATTTGATCCCATTCCTATTAAGGATCAAAATACTCTTTGGGACCGACTAAGGTTTGACAATTAGAACGCCCAGAAATCAAAGAAAACTTTTTCCATACAATTAGTATGGGAATACCAAAGTGCAATTTTTTTAATGCCATTTGATCCCATTCCTATTAAGGATCAAAATACTCTTTGGGACCGACTAAGGTTTGACAATTAGAACGCCCAGAAATCAAAGAAAACTTTTTCCATACAATTAGTATGGGAATACCAAAGTGCAAGTAGTCCTTTAGTTAGACGATCATCAAATTGTATGAAGACGGAGATAGCTTATACAATTTGATGATCGTATAACTTCCACCGAAAATTGGTTTGAACGAGATCTAGTAAGTAGTTTTTTTTAATATACGTCATAAATCGTAAACCGCAATTTATTTTACGGAACACTTCATGTGCGAGTCCGACTCGCACTTGGCCGCTTTTTTATGTTGCGGGATTCGTCGATCTATGAACTCAAAATAAAAAAGTCCTTTTTAAGGGTTTCTAATTCGACTTGAAACTACATACGCGACACAAAAAATCCGCTGGCGGCGCAACGTTATCGTAATTCTCCCCAGTAACGCACACCACTACATTTCACGCACACTATCTCACTTTACTGTGACAGGTCACTGACCTAAGATTTAATTTATTTTTAGTGACATAAAGAATTTGAACCAGTCACCAACCTCCTCAGAGAAACTAAAATTGTCAAAACTGTCAAAACATCTTGCTGGAAAATGACAGTGACTTATTTATATTTTCGTATTTTATTCTAAGTATGCTTCTTATAGACCGTAAACCCACTCCAAATACGCCTATGTCTCATGACAACACCATCAAATGCATCGCAACAGGTCAAGAAAGTTGTGCTGAGCCAGAATCAGAAGATTATCGCAGCTAAAATTGGCCGAAAGTTTGAAATATCCTTCACTTTCGGTCGAAATTATAAGGGTAGGTTTATTTACGTCATGTGACAACAGTACGAGACAAGTGGCATCATTTAGCACTTTAATCGTAGAGAGAGTAAGACTTAGTCTGTCAGTCCTGAAATGGCTGGAAGTACCTACTTGGCAGATGGTGTCAAAGGTGCCTGGCATTTTATCGTGTTGTCATGAGACGTAGGCGTATTGGGAGTGGGCTGACGGTCTATTAGATATATTTCGGTGGGTGACATACAATTGAAAAGTCAATGCTACCTAGTACCCACGTTAGATTGACAACTCTATGCAGCTTTCACTAAGGTGCAAAATCGCATGAAAATAATCAGAAGAACATTTAAATTACAATTTGCTATGATTTTACCAAGTTCTACAAAAAATATCGATCTTTCAGTATACGTTTTAAGAGAATCCATGAATTAATGAAAGTGATTTCAAAAAATTACGTAGCGAGGAGATTCGCATGCCGCGAACAAAAGTTCCACTTATGACTTTAAAATAAACAATAGGCCATAGTATTCTAAGGACATAGTTTAGAATGAACCTTGAAGAAGTGTGTGTCTTTTAATACCCGACTATCCGCGGTCTTATAAAATAATTGCTACATCATCATCACCGCGTGTGGGCATAAATAAAACTGACCCATGGTATTTTATGAATCTAGTCACATGTATCTACATTTACTGTAGAACAAAATTAGGGCTTTAAAAAGCCCAATATAACGGCTGATTGGAAAGTGGTTTTCAGAAACCCATAATATATTTGAACAAGCTATCCAAAGCCACATGAGTTTAGAGAGAAAATAAATACATCCCCACTTTCCGTATAAGGTACCTACCTTAAATATATACTTTTCAAGATTTTATGCTACCGTTTTGGTGGCGTGATTTATTTTTATACCCATTCCAAATTACAGCTTTCTAGTAGTAAGGGTCACTGAGCTAAACCGCATACTGACAGACGGTCAGATGGACAAACGGACATGGCGAAACTATAAGCGTTCCTTGTTGACTACGAAACCCTAAAAATCAAATACAAGTCTGCAATCCCCTGATGCTGTGAAAATTCAAACAGTGATACGAAGTTATACGATAGATACAGTATTACAGTATACATATGTATTAGATATAGTCCACCCAAAGTACTTACCAATAGTATAGTATAACCAACATATGTTATAATTATAATGTCCTTGAGAATTCCATAACCTCAGAGTAAAGAAAATGAAACCATTACATGCCTTGTTTTATTATATACGAAAAAATCGTGTTCGAATGGTGTGTTTTTTGAACTTTTATATTAGTGCGTATTGTAAAAATACCATAAAATCTAGTTTCAGTGCTTATCCAACTACATCACATTCTTTATTTTTTCCCTAACAACATATTATTATCTGGTTGCTGGTATTAAACTTGCGAATTATACAGTTGTCAAAATGACAAAAATCGCTACAGACGTCCGTCCAGCTCGAGGCCACATGGCCATCACAAAGTACTTTGTTATATACTGAAATAGAGAACAATCTCTGGGCCTAAAAACGGTAACCCTGTAATTGATGCGCCATCTAGAATCGTTAGTTGAAATACTCCACTTCAATGTTAAAACATGCAAAAAGTGCGTCGGTCGCAGGGTTTGAACCCCGGCTCATCGACTCCAAATACCCCCGTCTGTACCCCTAGGCTACTGATGTCTTATGACAACACGGCGAATTTTGAAATACCTTGACAGCCTCTAGTTGACTTATTATGCTGTCATTACCGCGCAACTAGTACTAAGATTGGATCTGCCTACGAAAATGAGACGCGCAGGTCAGTTTCCCAGATAAATTGTGTATAAATAAATATAAAGCCATTTTTAAAGAAAGTGTTCGTAAAAAGATCTATTTTACATCATTGCCTATATTTTGTAATTGTTCACTTGAGTCAATTTTGCGCCTACTTTATGTACAACTCGAAATAAGATCAGCATTTCCCATTTTTCATGGCATGATATGATCGAGCAAAGTTTAAAATATTGTGTTTTTGTTCGTAAAAGTATCAAGGGCGGTTATTAAACTATAACATATCTCAATATCCCATCAAAAAAATCAGTATTTAATTGTTTATTATTGAATGTAAAATAGGTCGATTTCGGGTAACGTGGTCTTAACTTTGGACGCTCTTAAGAGCCCGTTAACGTGTTCACTAGCGCCACTGGTGAAGAATTGTGATTATTAAAATTTTACGATAGATATAAATTTAAAAAAGTAGGCCACTACCACAGAATAAGTAATAGTACTACGTACAGAAGGTTCTCTGTTAACAAATTCCCCGTTTAGGTACGCCAAACGTGCCTAAATGGGTCATTGTCAGTTGGTTTAGGACTAATAGTTTATCCCCCCCCAAGGGTGCTCGCCTTGTCGGGGCGGGGGGGCTTAGTAACCGTGGACTGGTCACCCACGGCGAAGCTAAGAGGCACCCAGGGCCGGCCTGTTTGGGCTGCCGGCTGGCCCGAGGAGGGCGCTCCTAGCGGGCTTGCCTAAGCCCGCTTAGGATGCGTTGGGGAGGGACCGCAGAAGAAGTTCTCACACGCTATCTTCTGCGGCCGAGGTGGAATCGCAGGGGGAGAGGCGTGTTGGTATAACGGTGCGCCACTCTCCCTACCCCCTGCGAACTTGGCGGGGCCGTTCCGCTGAAGCGGCATTGGTGGGACCGCAGAGAAAGAGGAATGCCGGTATTACGGTGCGCCGCTTTCCCTATCCTCTGCGGCCGAGTCGTGGTAGGTGGCGGAACCACAGACCTGATCCGCCACCGGGTGCTGGATTTTCCGCACCCATGATCTCCTCGTAGCGGACTCAGGGGGATCCGCTACTGAACAGGTGGAGACCGAGGAGGCAGGCGCGCCAAAACATCTGGCGTGCCTCACGTGGAGGGCCCCCGGGCATCCGCGAAGGAGCCGCTTGTGGGCGGCTGCCGCCGGCGGGGTCGCGGATGTGTGCGCGAGCGTTCCCGTGACCTCGCCATGAGGCGGCGAGGTGGCAAGTGGGGGGGTTTTTAGTGGGTACACCGTGGGTCTCATTAGCCCATACGGGAGTCCCACCACAACACCGGGGTCACCCCCTGCACCCGGGTGGTATGCGTAACGCATTTTCCCACCCTAAACAAAAAAAAAAAAAAGGACTAATAGTTTATCATCTTTCGTCCTTTCATTTTGAACTGTATTTTGGTGGGAAATCGGAAATGTGACACCTCTTGCTTATGGTTTGTTTTGTTTTTAATTTGTTTGCACTTGCCATCCGAACCAAACAGAATCCGGACCCGGACCGAATTCGAACTGTTTATTTTCATAAATAATACCAAGAATTTATAATAGTACATTACTTACCTAGGGCGGTTAAACAAAGAATGTCTCAGATCGCAGGTATTTGACGCCCGAGCCGAAGGCAAGGGCGATAAACATGCGCTCTGAGACTTTCTTTATTACCGCCCGTGGTGAGTACAAAATTTTACGTCTCTATCTGGCCAGGAAGTGGGGTTTTACGCACGCATAGCGTGCGGTAATTCCTACTTTATGGCCAGGTATGACGTAAAATATGTAATTTAATACACAATATAGATGATGATTTATTATTATTGTAGTAAATAATTTATAATATACAAATCGTAAATAAATACTTTTATTTGGAAATATTTGTTTATGAAGTTGGCACCACTGCAATATAGCGGCCGATAAAAAAAAAGTTAAACAGTGCTTTTATGAAAAATGTATGGTGTTTTTGGGCCATAGACCATAGAGTTTTTCGACGACTTATTAGTGGTGTCATTGTATTTGAGCTACAGCCTATATAAATGACAGATAACGGTTCAGGAGTAGAAAAAAGTAATAATATTGCTTGTTTCGTTCTGTTTACTGAAATACTGTCGACAGACTGACTACGTATGAAGTAATATAAGGATGGCGGGTGAACCTATTTTCGAAGATAGCTTTTTTTCAGGAGAGGTACACAGATTTTTTTTAAAGGTTCACAGAGGTACACAAAAGGTACCAAATTATTATATACAAATCGTTATAAGAAATGTACGTTTTGTACATATTTCATAGGTCCACCCGCCATTCTGACGTCAGGATGGCGGGTGGACCTAATTTTGAAGATAGCTCGTTTTCAGAAGAGGTACACAGAATTATACTAAAGGTACACAGAGGTACACAGAATGTACCAAATATCTGTCAACATTTCATTGAAATTCCCGAGGTCCACCCGCCATCCTGACGCACACAAATAAAAATCTAAATATATTTTGTATTTAAGTATCTTGTGAATAATCATAGGTAATAGTTTTTACGTTGCTAGATTCGTCAATCTATGCGTCCAAAGTTAAAACCCGTGGTTAAAACAGCCGGTTTTTCTTGTGAGTTCATTGATCAACGAAGCCCGCAACATAAAAACTAGTTTGATGTATTTGTGTACATAGCTGCCCGCGCGGCTTCGCTCGCGTATTGCAAAGGACGCAGGCAAATACGCAGGATATAACAGAGACTTAATATTAGTATCTTTACCTAAGTAGTCTGTGTATCTATACTAATATTGTAAAGAGGAAACTTAACTGTTTTTTAATCTATTAAAAAACACAGTTATGTTTGGTATTTTACGACATACCTGGCCATAAAGTAGGAATTACCGCACGCTATGCGTGCGTAAAACCCCACTTCCTGGCCAGATCGAGACGTAAAATTTTGTACTCACCACGGGCGGTAATAAAGAAAGCCTCAGAGCGCATATTTATCGCCCTTGCCTTCGGCTCGGGCGTCAAATACCTGCGATCTGAGACATTCTTTGTTTAACCGCCCTAGGTAAGTAATGTTATTACCACATACCAAATCTCACAGAAGCATCTATTCTGTGCTTAGCAGTGGGACGAAGGTATAACGTGTTTTGCTGACCTTACCTATACGTTCCTTGTGTTTATTATTGATATTTTTTGGTAATATTTCAAATATTAAATGACAGACAGGGATATCATAAAATGCTTTATTACACAAATTGTTTTTCAATCTAATAAATGCTATCTATGTTAGTGTAGATTAACTAAGCACTTGTTATACTAGTATTTAGATCTATAATACAAATTCCAGTTGTTTAAAGACTTTAAAGAAATATAGTAAGGAGAATGTCTTCCTTGTTTGAATGATTACAGTCGACGGTGAACGAATACGTACATAAATACTGTACAGGCCCCGTAGCATGGATGGCCTTATCACGCGATAAGTGACAAGATAGAGCATCCGTCCCTGGCTGACACCATTCGATAGAACGAGACGACGCTCTTATATTGTCACTTATCGCGTGAGAAGGCCATCCATGCTACGGGGTCAGGACTCTATTGTCAATGTCATAAAGGCGTGTACAAATATTTATGTACGTACTCGTTCACTCTCGACTACATTAGATGTGAAAACAAGCTTGAGACACCAGTGACCCAGATCCATCCAGATCAGTTCTATGAGTTTGTAATGAATAAGATATTAAATATAATATAATTAATTTAGTGAAGCTTTAGTGTGTTCTCCCATTAGGAATGTATGTTTTCCTGATTAGTACAAATATTAAATTCCAAATAGGTTTGTTTTATTCTTTGAGTTTTTTGTCATTTTCAAGGAGCTTTTGACCAGTATTCATTCCAATCAGTGATGCGATCAGCAACATCTAAAACAGACCAATTAGGGGATGGGATGTCAGGCGCCAGCCAGTTGAAGTCATCTAGACAGTTCCAATTATTGATCTTCTTGTCCAACAATGATTTGTTGAAATGAGTCTCTAAATCCTCATATTCCAAATTATATGGTGCAGTCCTGACCTCTGTACAGTCTTCTACAATCCCCTTACTTGTCACATGTAAATAGACATCACATTTCGTAGAGGTGTGCATTCTGAGCTGCTGGCATGCAACTACGATCTTGCAGTTTGTACATTTATCTAAGAACACTGAGGATGTAACAGGACCAGAAAGAATAATGCAGCTGTCTAAGTTATTCATGTGCAGTGTACCCATGATGCCTTTTAAACCCACTGTGCAATTCTTAAGATTGCGTAGTGTGACATCCCTTTGAAACAGCTCGTCATTTTCTAATGTCAGTATTTCATTCTCCTTTGAATCAAATCCAAAAAGCTTTTCATCCCATTTGTTACTGTCTGTTTTTCCAGCACCATCATGTTCATCAACCAAGTTCTGCTTTTGATTATCTGATTTAGTCAACTTCTTTCTAGTGAAGCCAAATTTCTTTCTTGGTATATATCTGTCTTCCAACTCATAGCATTTTGTCTGTAAATTTTGAACTATGCCTAAATATTTGCGCATGTTAAACTCTTTCAGGAACAGAGCTGAAGTGATTACATATTTTTGTAGCTCATTTACTTCTTTCTTTATATTGTCAAAGTGAGATGGAAGGGTTTTGATATCTAATGTCGGGACTTGAGAAAGCAAATCTTCAATGTACTCTGATTTAATTTTGAATGCTCCAGAGAAATATTCTTCATTTTCGTTGCAGGCATCTACTTCTTCTCTGGCTTTGTGTGCCTTGTGGAGCTTGTCCAGTCTTTGAGCATCTCTTCTGGTTAGTCTCTCTAAAACTGTATTCTTGTCATTCATTTCTATTTCTTTATTAATTCTTCTATTTTCTTATTAAGCTCGGAATCTTGTTTTGACGCGTCTTTTAATACAGCTATAGATTGATTAGCTAATTTTCTCGTGTCAGTATTTTTCGAGTCTTGATCATACTGTTAACAAAACAACAAATATTATTTAACTACATTCACACTATTTTTGAGCTCATAATGATAACTATACACCATGGGTTAGTTGACAATGATTCAGACATTAAACTAAGGCACAATCATGGATAAGAATGAATGAAAAGAAGTATCAATGTAGTGTTGAACTCAAAACAACCTTTATCTACAATTTAGTGACCACAACCATAGTATAAAGAGGGCAAAGTATGTTATCTTCATACAAACGCACCGCGCGCGGCTTGTATGTGTGCGCTATACAATCTATACGTCGCCGCACGCACACTCAAACAAAATCTCGACCCGTTTCGCATACTTTGCCCTCTTTATACTATGCCACAACAACTATAACAAATTAATGATAAAAAGCTGGCAAACATGTTAGTGATAGCTGTCACAGAGAAGAAAGTAAAACCATGAAGTGGTAAAACCTGATTTTTGTTTGACAAATAGGAAAATTATGCATCTTGTTCCCACTTTGTTGATTGTCAATAAAGAAGACTTTTAGTTGCATTTTTATACTAGTAGTTCTTTATTGAATACAAAAAATCTGGTAGGTGGTAAGCAAGTATTTTAAGGAGTGTTTGAATACTTCAGTATTTTTTTCCATGTTAAATAGCAAATTGTGGTAATCTTATATTATTCAACAGGATTCAATAACTTTTATAGGTATCATATTTTATACCTAGTGATTGATAATACAGGTTGTTTGGTCCATCGTTTGCCAAATTAAAATGTCAGGTAGTTTGGGTCATTTGGTATCACTTCCAGCACGGGTATCACAAGACGGCCGCGACATACCGTCAAACATGCCTACTTTGCCACCAGGGGGAACTTTGCCCAAGAAGCAAATTTTAAAATTTTCCTCTTGGGCAAAGTTCCCCCTGGTGGCAAAGTAGGCATGTTTGACGGTACTCTCGAGCTTTCTCGCGCTATCCATCTCTCTCTTACTAGACCACTTAGAAAGAGACTGATAGCGCGAGAGAGCTCGAGAGTATGTCGCGGCCGTCTTGTGATAGCCGTGCAGCATTAAAAAAAAATTATGGCCACGGGTTATTTTTAATATAAAAAAAATTTAAAATTCTAAGGGGGGATTAAATCTAAGACTTTGATTTTTTATTTTTTTTTAAATATAAAAAAAAACCCGTAGCTACAATTTTTTTTTGAATACTGGAAGTGATAGCAAATGACCCAAACTACCTGAGGTTTTAATTTGGCAAACGATGGATCAAACACCCTGTACATTCTGTGATAGCTATTTGCACAAAACATCACAACCAGCCAGTAATAATAAATATAATGACCTTCTTCAGTAGTTCTTCATTAGGTTTGGCCAGTTTGAACATGGCATAGCCAAGCCCTCCGAACGTAACCACCCAGAAGGAGGCCCTAATAGCAATGTCCATCTCACCGCTATATCTTGCCCTCGTTACTCCACACCTTGTAGTCGAGCTCGCGGGTCTTGTGATCAGCAATCCGCTCACCCAGTTGGTAGTAGCCTTCAAGAACCCAGTTGCAATTCTTGTGCATATACA
Organism: Epinotia brunnichana; assembly: GCA_963854355.1. Lineage (NCBI taxonomy): Eukaryota > Metazoa > Arthropoda > Insecta > Lepidoptera > Tortricidae > Epinotia > Epinotia brunnichana. The sequence continues at coordinate 29,437,049 of OY977936.1, read as the reverse complement.
GGCGAAAATCTGAACAAAACAATTAATAATTATTAGACAATAACAAAGTCAATACTGCTCAGATAATATTGAAAGACCTAGAAATAGGTTTTCCAAAATATTTAAAGTCAACATAATTATATGTTAAAATTAAATAATATCTAATCTTTTTTGTCCTTGCTCCTAAATAGGGTATTTTTAAGGCTGTGTTTATTTAAACGAGCAAGCAAAGCGAATTTCCATTTGAACGAGTGAGCAAAGCTAATGAAGTTCTATGCTTCAGCTTGGACCGAAAATTGTTGGTATGCCCGATGTCCCACTATCGGGCTGTTCTCCTCTACTGGTTGCATTTCTCAACCAATTTTATTGCCGTGAAATTTAGTGAGCAGGTTTGATAATTATGTAAAAAAGACACTCGCAATTTCTACAGCTCAAAGATCCACTAGTGTTATAATAGGGAACATTACGCAAAGCTCTGCGTAGGGGGCGACACTAACACAGACCGTAAACAAACCGCCATGACGTAGAATGTCATATTTATTAACCTAACAAACAATAACAAATAATTGATGAAAACGCGTTAAACTACAATATTTTTATTATCATTCGTGTGTAAAATACCAGTAAAGTGATATTATAATGGCATCCTATAGCCATTTAAAAGAGGATGAGTGCTTTTTTTTGCTTTACGTAATGCCGCTTCCCATAGTTTTCGTATCATCATTTCATTCTTGCATCCAATTACGCAGCACTGATGCATTTTATTTATTGAAATATTATAGCTGTGAAGGACTTGTCAAAGTTGTAAAAAAAAAAAACTGTTTACTAATTGTGATAGTGCTGCACTCTGGCGGCAGAACATTGCAATAATGTACCCTATGGTTTAGATATAAATTGTGAGTTAACAAACAACTTGCACAAAAATTTAGGGTAGAACGATTTGGGGCGCTATGTCGGGTAACCTCCTCGAGTGTCTGGACTCTACCAATTCCTCTTGATTCGGTTGATCCGCAGGAATGGGTAGTGTCTTGGCCGGTGCGCCCTGGAGACAACGGCAAGTGAGAATTTAGTGAACCCTAAGTTATCGCTTGCTGGTGTTACCAATAACCAGCCATCGTAAGATTCCCCAGGTGCGGCTTGAGGGAGAGGCCATTGCCGTTTGCCTCTATAATAAATAACGGACCCGGAACCCTGACAAACCCTCTGCTATCAGAGGATTCATGTTAGGCGCGCGGGCTGCGACCGTCAGGCCGGGGCCGAGTTGTGGCTGCAAGGGAGAAAACCTCTATAAAAAGTTACAAGAGGACCTGAGAGGGTGAATCTGAGGTCTATCACCCTCTCCTGGCGTAGAGGTCCTTTGGTCGGGTCGGGAAGCGTGTGGTGTCGCCCTACACGCTTACGACGGGAGGGGGGCTTTTGCCTCAGTAGTGAGGGCAGCTGCGGCTGTTGCCGAGGGGCGTCGTGGTGAAATGTTCGCGATCCCATGACGCCCCTACTACACGGCAGAGGGCATACCTTGGTGGTTTTAGACGGGCATACCTTGGTGGTTTTAGACGGTAGTCCGGGGGGTTCCCGGGAGCCCGTCATACCCATCCTAGTTCCTCGGCTAGGTGGGATGCGTAGTCATTTCCCCAAGTAAAAAAAAAAAAGTGTAGACCAATTTCTCTGAATACCTGGGGCCCTAGCACACTAGGTTTTATGTCGTCGAAAATGTTCTGAAACGTCACGTAAAACGCGACATAAAGCCTAGTGTGCTAGCCCCCCAGAGGCCCTAGCACACTAGGTTTTATGTCGCGTTTTACGTGAAGTTTCAGTACATTTTCGCCGACATAAAACCTGGTGTGCTAGCTAGGCAGGAACAATAAAGCAAAAACGGAGCATCCCAGTGGCCTCCCCTTTCTAACTACTACTACTTAACATTAACTTGTCCACAGTATAAGCATAATAAAATTGTTGTTACGATGCGGTTTTAGTCATAAACAGACAGACTATTCGAAATTATTGATGTTGAGACCCATCCATATTGTTCATAAAATGTAATCCTGAGTTTATGAAGAAGATGAAGGATTAATGGCCCACATAGAACACACATGTTGCTTGCTAACGCTCGAACACACACTCTTTAGCCATAAAACACGCCAAATAAACCTCTTATTATCAGAACTAATCATAAACTTCAAGATGCACAAAAATTTCATACAAAAGCGTATGAACATACACAGTAAAAATATAAGACAAGAACTTGCCTCTTTCCGTATTCAGCTTAAAATATACTCCGTACGACACGGCGATTCCGAGAGCTTCCAGAATAAAGACAGTTTTCAAAGTTTTACCAACCCACTTAGAGTAAGATGACGGTTGTGGCTTTTTTACTAACATAATATAAAAATGATTAAATTGGAATGATTTTCTCACGATTTTTTTTCTAAAAGCAAAGTTATTTAGGATCTCTAGAATAGAAAAGAAAACCGTAGACTGATTGACCAAGACCATAGACTATGACACGACGATTTGACGATCGAAATCTCTTTGATCCGTGGATAGAGGATATATAGATGGCGTCCTAGCGTATACCCACAGACCACTTAACCTATAGACGCCACTTCATAAAACTTTGTCTAGTATTTCATTATGCCAAATTGGCGGGGCGCGGGGGGCGACAAGTGCACTGTGATTGGCTGGCTCAAGGGCACGGTGCTGCGCGCCATCTTGGGTAGTGATGGGACACACTCGAAAAATATACTACAGAATATAAGTGTAAATATTTTTATTTGGAACCAACGTCAACATTAAAGCGAATATCATATTTTATTGGTTTTTAAAATGTATTAGTTTCGTGTATATGCGTCAAATAGCGCTGTGCGGTTGTGTTTTTTTGCTAAGTACGTACATTTATAATATTATATAGTAAAATTATATAGTAAAATATAGTATATAGTATATATATTATAGTAAAGTATAGTTTGGAATGGAATAAGTCATAAGTCATTTATTTATAATAGTATAAATATTACATGTCATCGTTTGTTTAATAATTGGACGTAGTTACGCGAAAACGTTCCAACCCACAAGTCACTCGAAAATGAGTTACCATAACCAGGGTACTATTTTTGACATATTACATCATTGTGCACACAAAGATGCTAGTATTTTTAGGTTAGTTTCATCAATAAAGTTTGACCCAAATGTTCCAACCCACCATTATGCCAAGGACGTGTACTCAAAATAAAGTAAAAACATTACATGCATACTGAAACATATTGTTAAAAACTCTTAATAGAATAACATATCGTTATAATGTTCCACTTGTCTTGGAACATTATACTAAATTCATAAAACGCACATTTAATTGTTTCTTAAATGATCCATGTGGGTTGGAACGTTTTTGCAAAATTTTTATACATTTTTTATTTCTGCAAAAATGTTCCATGTAATTTGAAACCTTTTAGATTAATCCATACTGTTTTTTTAAGCTGCGAAGACTGTTCTAAATAAATTGGAACGTTTTATTATAATATATTATTTTCTAATTTTTTGCTATAAACGATCCACATATACTTGATCCATTTTTGCTATTAAATATGTTCGAGAGAAAAAAATATTTTTTACCAAAATAAATAACTATGGTATATTTAAGTTTATGTATTTAGTCAAAACAATCAATGGACTATTTACAATAAAAGTATATTAATTATTGGAAGGCACAATAAGGTGCAACTAGTTTGGATACCAGGGCACAAGGGCTTCATCGGCAACGAAAGAGCAGATGAGCTTGCAAGAGGGGGCTCTACAAATCACTTTGTAGGTCCAGAACCATTTGTGGGACTCTCGCAGGGGACCATAATATCGGCCTTTAAAGCCTACGCCAAAACCAAACACCAACACGAGTGGAGGAATGAGGCTGGCTTAAGGCACTCTAAGCTCTTCATAGAAGGAGTTGACTCGGGCTGGACCAGAAAACTCTGGAAATCCAGTAGGAAGCAACTCAGAATTATATCTGGGGTGTTCACAGGTCACTTCGGGGTCAAGGATCTCTTGGCCAAGATGGGACTGTCTGATAGTTTAGACTGTAGAATGTGTGGCGAGGAGGATGAGACTATGGAACACTTATTGTGTGAATGTCATGCCATTGCCAGACAAATAATGAACTACTTTGGTAACGGTTACCCGCAACCAAAGGAATTCAAGGTGCTCCCGGCGAACTGCATCATCCGCTTTGTGGAAATGATGGAGCAAGCCTGGGAGCAGGTATAAAGGAGAGGGCAAATGCACAAAAGATCCCACTGGGTCGAAGTGCATCCGAAAGGGCCCTCACCTGGATAGATAAGATAAGATAAGATACAATAAAAGTGGCAACATTATTACTCTTTGCTCCCGTAAAATGACTGCACCAACCAAACGCAAATTCTATCGGGTCTATAAAATCAGTGGTATACAGGTTTGTCGCGATATGTTTTTAAAAACATTTCAGATCACCACTCAAAAAGTTACTGCGGTGCTACCACGAACTTCGAATCTTGAATTTCGTATATCTCCGTCTCGGTCGCTCAATTACCATAAACCATAAGTGCGATGGAGACGGAGATATACGAAGTTCGAGATTCGAAGTTCGTGGTAGCGCCGCTGTTTCTCTAAAAAAACTGAAGAGTAATGAGTCGTTAAAAGATGGAAGAGGTGGCACAGGTGGCTATAATAAAGTATCGGATGAGCATAATGATTTCATTTTAGAGATTATTAACAAACTGCCTAAATATGAATCTCATTATAGGAGAGATAAAAATAACGACGCTTTATACTTGCAGCCAGGAATGACAGTAGCAAAAATTTATGATGTATATAAACAGGAATTTACACTTAAATATAACGATGAGCACAAATGTGTTTCTTTCGAATATGTAAAAAAGGTATTTCTTACCAAATTTAATAATGCAAATCGTTAAAAAAAGACACGTGTAACAAATGCGATAAATTTCAAATGAGAATTCGTGATGCCAAAAGTGCCGACGAAAAAGAAAAAGTAGAGGAAGAAAAAATACAACATTTAAGCGTGGCTGAAAATTTGAGACAGCAAATGAAGAGAGATTTTGAGCAAGCACAAAATTCACCCTCAGTGGAATGCTTAACCTTTGATTTGGAGAAAACATTGCCTTTACCCCGCATTCCGACGAATATTGCATTTTACAAAAGGCAGTTGTGGTTATACAATAGTGGTATCCATAGTGCATCTAATGATACTGGGCATTGTTATGTATGGGTAGAAGGAGAGGCAGGAAGAGGTGCACAGGAAGTAGGTTCGTGCCTAATAAAATATATTAATCAAAAACTAAAACCCACGGCTGAACATTTAATCCTATGGAGTGATTGCTGTGGTGGTCAGAATAAAAACATCAAAATCGTCCTAATGATGAAAGCCATTTTAAGCTCTCATCCAACCCTGAAAACCATATCATTCCGATTCCTTGAGTCTGGCCATACTTTCTTACCAAATGACACAGATTTCACAAAAATTGAAACCGCACTCAAGCACCATCAACGCGTATATACACCTGAAGAATACATCAATATTATTAAAACCTGTAAGAAAGTTAAACGTCTTCAAGTTTACAAAATGACAAAGACTGATTTTTTTTGTACAACTAAACTGGAAAAGAAGATTATCAATAGGAAGAAGTTTACAGACGCATCTAAAGTTAACTTACTTTAGATGCGTCTGTAAACTTCTTCCTTTTTCTTCTTCCTTTCCTTAGGCTACATACAAAAGAAATTAAGTTGGATAAAAATACAATGTTTTCTATTTGTATGCGGTCTACGATGGAAGACGATTTCAATGAGTTGAAAATTGATAAAAGAATAAAGCGAGAACTGCAATACATAAAAGAATCTGATTTTTGTTTATTGTGGCCTAATGGCAAACCGATTGCTCCAGGGAAATTAGTGGACTTACAATACATGTACCACTACATACCTGAGGATTGCCTTCAATTTTATAGAACGCTTCAAAGTTCTGAAGAAGCTACTGATGATGTGATCTTGATGGGTTTGGTGGAGTTCCGGACTTCGAGATCATAGAATACGATGATGATTGAATGTTTAATATGAGTTTTTGATAATTTTTGGAACCATATCAATATCAGCTAATTTTTGGCATAGGTTCTAAGCTCAAAAGATCACGTCCTATTTTTTTTGTTATACATTTTCCAATTTTTTTTGTTGTTTTTGTATGTTCGTCATTGTTATTTATTATTTTACATATTAAATTTATTTTAGATATATTTAAAATACACTTAAATTCGTTTTGGAACGTTTATGCATAATTGCTATTTAACAAGGTTCATACAAAATTAAATTTAGCAAAAACGTTTCAAACTCGTTTTACCTATTTATATGCTCCTTGTATTATGTATTTACAAAAAATATGCATATCATTCAATAACCAGTTTGGCATTCCACAGTAAAACCAATAGTATTTGCCTGAAATAATTACAGGGAAAAAGTGTACCGCTAAAACACAAAATAGCGTTTATCTCAAAATGGGTTCGCTGTGGGTTGAAACGTTTTCGCGTAACTACGTCCAATTGTCATCGTAAATAGTATGGAATAGTATGGAATTAGTATGAAATATGGATGGCAAAAATGGATGGTTCAAAATTGGCTTTTGTCTACAGCCGTGACTTTTCTATTTTCTTTTACACATCTTCAATGCATAAACAAAAATAAATTCCACTAACTATTAGAGTTTTGTAAAACAATATATATACTTACTAAATAAGTTTTTATCAAAACATTTTTTTGGTACAAGCTTTTATTGCCGACTGAACTTTTCTGTATCCCGTCATCAACTACTAATTGAGACGATTCTAACGAGCCCAAACTCAACGGGGTTACGTCGGTTAAGTAGGTACTGAATTCCCATGGCCACCTTCTGTCTCCATCATCAGATCAGCTCGATGGTACAATAATAATGAATTGTCATCCAAACTATACTTATACCCAAAATTTCAGCTCATTCGGTCTCTGGAAAGTGGGTCAAATTTAACTTGCAAGATTGAATGTGAAAGTAAATAAAAGTTTGTAAAACAAAATAAAAGATTATTTACAAATACAATACACCTCTCATAAATAAATACAGTATTAGTAGTATTTACTTCAATAATACAAGTTTGTTGTATTACACCACAGTTCATATTGTTTTCCGGATATCGGTGACGTAAGTTATTGACCAGTCACATCACTAATTAAGACACTGCAATGGTGCGACAAAGACGGAATGCCAAGAAAATGTAAGCGAAAGAAAAAGACAGCCGTTGAAAGACATCAACGCTTAGCAACCTTTACTTTATAAATTTAAATGCTAGGTTATGATTGTTTTTGCGTTGTAAAAAGTAAAAAATTGCTTACCTGTGAAATAAAATCCCATGCTTTTGAAGACTTGATGTCTTGCTACAATGTCCACACAGTTTAACCATACAATAAGGCATATTTTGTACACTTTATAGCCAAGAAAGCAGTCGAATATTACATGTTACTTCGTGAACGGTCGACCGCGTACTAAAATAATGTTTAGGGGCGTGGCAGCTGCTTGGTGTTTTTTGAGCTTAAGCTTGGCTCACGCGGGCGCCTTGGTAAGCGGCGTCTATAGGTTAAGTGGTCTGTGCGTATACCCAAAAGGGAGGATGGTAAATTAACCATACTAAATTAAGAAGTATCAGAAGCTAATACACTCGTGACGTCTAATGTCATTTATAATTTAGTCGTATTATATCGGTGACGTCATGGTGGTGTCAGTTTCAGTACAAATTTTGACAGGTGTGGTGGCAAACAAGCTGGTGGCAAACAAAAAATCCGTATACGCGATGAGGGACAGAAAATATGACACTGTATGGCGGCCTCTACACGGTGATTAAATACTGACAATCCACCCATATCACAATATGGATCACATGCATATTAACGTGTATCACAGGACTGTCAATATACTGCAGAATTATCCGGAAATTTTGAAATCCGCCCACAGACAATAAAGAATTAAGAGACATGTCTTAATAATATTGTTCAACCAAACTCGATGTCCTTTACCAAAGATCTGAAATCAAATTACAACTCCGGATTGTAGAAGGCACCTTCGACGTTTATTTTATTTATGTCTACGCGACAGGCAGTGTAGTGTCAGCGACTAAAATAAAAGGCTTACCCCACGTTCCGCTTGGTGGATGGTATGAGCGGTACGCAGCTATAAGCTCACAAGTAAGCTATGAGAAATAACATAGGCCTAAGTAAAAATTGTTACTAACATAATATATGGATGTACCCTTTACTCCGAAATAAATATATTTATTCATTCATTCAATACTGCTTCCATACTGAATATTGCTGCAAATACTGACAAACCAGGATCACCGTAATTATTCATCGTGTAGAGGCCGCCTATCTCGTTCCCACTTGCGGTATTGCCTATACATACATCTTTGTCACTCATATGTGGATGTGTGGGTGACTCCCTCTATGGCGGCCTCTACACGGTGAATAATTACTGTGATCCTGGTTTGTCAGTATTTGCAGCAATATTCAGTATGGAAGCAGTATTGAATGGCCCTTTAAACGCTTAATATTTATCGCGTCAGTATTAAGGGTGGCCAGACGGTAATTCTGGTTCTTTCATATTCTCATCTCGCTCTATCTTATAGCTGCGTGCCGCTCATACCATCCACCAAGTGGAACGTGGGGTGAGCCTTTTATTTTAGTCGCTGACAGTGACACTGCCTGTCGCGTCGACATAAATAAAATAAACGTCGTAGGTGTCTTCTACAATCTGGAGTTGTAATTTGAATTCAAATCTTTGGTAAAGGACATCGAGTTTGGTTGAACAACATTATTAAGACATGTCTCTTAATTCTTTATTGTCTGTGGGCGGATTTCAAAATTTCCGGATAATTCTGCAGTATATTGACAGTCCTGTGATACACGTCAATATGCATGTGATCCATATTGTGATATGGGTGGATTGTCAGTATTTAATCACCGTGTAGAGGCTGCCTATCTATTCTACCTCTTGTTTGATCGAAATCATAGAGGTAGAATATAGATAGAGGGAGTCACCCACACATACACACATGAGTGACAAAGATGTATGCATAGGCAATACCTCAAGTGGGAACGAGATACTGTGTCATATTTTCTGTCCCTCATCGCGTATACGGATTTTTTGTTTACCACCAGCTTGTTTGCCACCACAGCTGTCAAAATTTGTACTGAAACTGACACCACCATGACGTCACCGATATAATACGACTAAATTATAAATGACATTAGACGTCAAGAGTGTATTAGCTTCTGATACTTCATAATTTAGTATGGTTAATTTACCATCGTCTCTTTTTGGTATACGCTAGGACGCCATCTAATCCTCTATCTACGATCGAAATCCTTTGAGTAGATAAAGAGTCGAAATCGAACCGAAGATGACGTAATTTTTCTTTTCATGTGAGGTGCTGCCAGGAGATTTATATTAAAGGGTCCTACAAACATGTCGATCCAACCAACGATTTAGGCCCTGTTCACAATGTCAGATTATATCCGTCCGATACTGCCACAGCGCGAGCGACGTGATTTCGGGCCGTGTGGATTGGCGTCGGATCCACGGCGTCCTGCAAAATTCTATCCTATCTCGCTCTTTCTTATAACTATACTAGACGCCGTATATAGATTCAAAAAAAATATTTGTACTAATTTAATGATTTTTTTAAATAAAAAAAAAGAGGGTAATTGGTTTTATGTATTTTATTGCTTTTATATATTGTTTGTGTTGTGTATACGAGTATACAACACCGGTCCGATCTATAATTCTATACCGGAGAGATACATTTTGTAAGCTAGATATTTGTAAGGCAGGTAGGCTAGGTAGTTATAACTTATTATGACGGTGATTTAATGGTCTTACTTGACAGTCTTTAGCTTGTGAGAAATAAGTTTCTGTCATAAAATAAATTTTTGGTACAAGCTTTTATTGCCGACTGTACTTCTCTGTATACCGTCATCAACTTACTCATTGAAACTATTCTAATGAGCCCAAACTCAGGGTTACTTCGGTTAAGTACTGAATTCCCATTGGCCACCTTCTGTATCCATCATCAGATCAGCTCGATGGTACCATACTATTGAATTGTCATCCAAACTATACCTTTACCCCAAATTTCGGGTCAATCGGTTGAAGATATCTGCTTCAAAATTGAGTTGTAAGATTCCACCCGAACAAACATACATATACATATACTTAGGTACATACATATACATACATACTAGTATGTACATACATTGCAAGTAAATAGAAAGCTTGTAAAAATGTTGTGTTTAGGTAATGCTTCTAAGATGTATATAAAGATGAAGTGTTAGTTTATTTAATGACGAGTTTTACAAATATTAAGTAAATGTCCGTTTTATATTAAATAGGATTCTGATGCATTTTTTTGTAATATGTACACTCTGTTCGATTTCGTACTGTTGCCCCAAAGCAGTATGCCATATCGGATTATAGAGTGGGCGTAGGCATAATAAGCGGATATGGAGGTTTTTCAATCTGTTGTTTTTTTAATCATACAATTCATACTTATGTCTAGATAGTTTTGAAGTTATTTTCTGAATGGGGTCTTTCCAATTAAGTAATATTTGTGTGTATATTTAATCCTAGCAACGAAGAGATGTCGATGGTATTTGATCGTATAAAAGGAATAATTTATACTTATAGGTTGATCCTGATATACTTAGAATTAAAATTCTAAGATATGTTCAGTTAGCCAGGAATTTAGTTTGTGTAGGATCTTGTCAAGGTTCAACTTTAAATCACTTACGTTTGAACATCAAAAGACGGCGTAAATATCATCAGCGATTAGGACGCTTGGGGACCGATTTTTGACTTTCGAGCGCTCGACTCTTGCACTCGAAAACGGTCATAAATGATGGAATTCTATTTTGAAATAGACATAGAAAATTTAAAAACGAGTGGTATCCACCACTCGTATTTAATTCGAACGGTAGAAAGTAAGTGCCAGAAATTTTGACACTAGAATCGTATTTACTTTTATTTAAATTTCGAGCGCTCGAAAGTCAAAAATCGGTCCCCTGGGGTATCTAATATGTTGGGCAAATCATTGACCCTCAATTAACGAAGTTACACTATGTGGTTATTGTAATAAAACCAATATGTCAATGGGAAAAAATAAATCATGAATCATCATGTTACAATTTCATAACTTAACTGCTCGCTCTTTATTCCACCAAGTAATTATCCTAATTCTTTCGTGTCCGTCGACATGAAATGTTCTAATTTGCCTCAAATTAAGGACAATTAGTGTAACCACATGCGCCAACTTTGCCCGGGAGCCAGTCGCTGCTGCGATATGGGTTCGGCTGAAACATAAACAAGTGATTAAATAATTACCTACTTACATACTTATATTTTTTACAACTTTATTACAACGTTACTCTTAAGTCCCGTCCCGTATAAAATTTATCGCATACCCACGCATGCATACACACACACACACACACTTACACACTCACACACAAACACACACACACACACACAGACACACACTCCCTCACACATACTATTTTCTAGTCTAGTATAAAATTAAATAAAAAAAACCTGTTAAAACCTTTTGTGTTAGCATAATACCTATTATAATCTATGGAAGAGCGGAGCTACCCAATACAGGCATTGTTTGCTTACCGGGCGGCTCCATCCCTATCATTAATTTAGTCTATAATTTAAGAAAATAAAGAATTTTGTATTTTGTATTTGTATTTTGTATATGATTTGAAAGAGGGGGGGAGGTATTTGCCCAGCAGTGGGACATAACGGGCTATATATAATATAACTTATATGATTTACCATTTACACATAAGTGGAGAGGAGAGGAACACACGTTCGAATATGAAAACAATTAGGCAAATGGCCTCAATTCGTCACAAAACTTGTCGCTATTTTATTTGAACCTCTACTATTCATAGGGTGCAATGAAATGACCTACCGGGGTATCAGAGCAGTGCCTCTAACTTTGCAACCAACATCTATGTAATTTAATGTCTCTGATAATGCATGAAATAAATGTATATGAATAAATGAATATGGATATGGAATATAATATCCATATTATGATTACTTCTTCGTATAAATGGAAATACTTACGGCAATCTCAAATATATATTAAAAGGATTACAATAACAAACACATTTTAAGTTCATAAAATCTCAGACAGCTCAATGACGTACATTCTTCTTTTTCTCCAGTAACCAGCCAGTATACCATGAAGGTACTAAATCATATCATAAGTTTGTCTTTCAACACGCCTCCTTGATTTAGTATCCCTTATTACATAAAAACTAATAACGAAATGTACCTTCTACATATCAACTTAACTAATACATTAACTAGCCTATTTAAGGGGGTTCGATTGCCATACAAAACGTTATTTGACATTTGTAGGCTAACGGCGTGATATTTTAAGAAACTTATGTAACAAACTTTCATAAATTGGCTTCCCATTTGCGCCAAATTCCCCCTTTCCTAGAATAAACTTACATAAACTAGATTAATTTGAGAAATTGGTTTGTCACGTGATATTTTGGGAAAACTATTTTTCTCAAATTAATCTAGTTTATACAAGTTTATTCTAGGAAAGGGGGAATTTGGCGCAAATGGGAAGCCAATTGATGAAAGTTTGTTACATAAGTTTCTTAAAATATCACGCCGTTAGCCTGCGAATGTCAAATAACGCTTTGTATGGCAATCGAACCACCTTAACATGCTTTAACGCCTAACATATTTCTTAGTTTCTGAAATTTAGCTTTACACAAAGACTTAGTAAGTATATCAGCAATCTGATCTTCAGTAGAAATCTTTTGTACATTAATTAAACCTTTCTTCTCATAATCATACACAAAATGATAACTTATGTCGATATGCTTAGAGTTTTTGGAAAACTTTCCGTTTTTGGCTAAACCTATCGCACCCGTATTATCTTCGTATATGTTTACACTTTCCTTTATTGTCACATCTAAATCACCTAAAATTCCTCTTATAGGTAGGACCTCTTCAACGCAATTTGCAAGCGCATAATATTCAGCATGCGTTGATGCTCTTGAGACTATCTTTTGTTTTTGAGACCTCCACATCACAACATTTCCGAATACTCTGATAATTACACCGCTCGTGGATTTTCTATCTTGCGTATCCGCTGCCCAATCAGCATCCACATATGCATCCATTATATTCTTAAAATCTGTTCCGTAAACTAATTTCAGGTGTTTTGTATGATGTAAGTATTTCAGAATTCGCAAGGCGTATTTGTAATGAGTTTCGTCATGATTATTTTGAAATCTGCTTAGATAATTTACCGAGTAAGCTACGTCTGGACGTGTTCCGTTTGCCACATAAAGAAGAGTTCCAATTAAATTCCGATATTTCAGTTTTTCATTTTGTTTTTCTGCAGGTTCCAATTTCAGATTTATTTCCATCGGTGTATCAAACAGTTTTGAATCCATAATCTTGTACTTTTCAGCTAAACTTTCAATATATTTTTCTTGACTTAGATACATGATCCTTCTTTCTGAGTTGTAATCAACGTTAATGCCTAAATATTGTTTTAGATATCCTAAATCCTTCATGCGAAATCGATCGCTTAACATCTCCTTAACTCTCTTAATACTTGTCTCGTCTTCACTTGTGATCAATAAATCATCTACATATAGTATAATGTATGTCTTCTTATCATTTATGCATCCTGTATATAGACAATAGTCATATGCTGATCTTTTGAAGTTTATACTACAAAAAAAATCGTGAATACAATCATACCAATCTCTTGGACTTTCTCTCAATCCATAAAGTGCCTTTTTTAAGCGACATACTTTATTTGGTTGGATTTCATAACCGTCAGGTGGATATATGTATACTTCTGATTTAATAGTTCCATTTAAGAATGCAGTTTCTACATCCATTTGTTCAATTTTCCATCCTCGTGCGCATGCAGTTGAAAGTAATACTTTCAAGGTAGTCATTCTAGCAACTGGTGAATATATTTCTTCATTTTCTTCATACATCTGTTGAAATCCTTTTGCTACTACTCTCGCTTTATATATCCCACTTGATTTAATAGTGTAGATCCACTTTACTTCTATTATTTTTTTATCCATTGGTTCTTCTACAGTTTCCCATGTTTCATTCTTTTCCAAGCTATTAATCTCCGACTGCATAGCCTTTTTCCATTTGACAGATTCGGAGCTCTTTATTGCCTCATCATAGTTTTCAGGGATATTTGCATTACACATATTGGCATAAATAATATAATCGTTATATCTTTCGGGTACTTTCCTTGTTCTTTGTGGCCTTCCATATACAATCATGTCAGGTTCATTTCTTTCTTCACTGTTTTCATTTCTTTGCTCTTGTCCATTATTTTCACCTCGCTGGTCTTGCACATTATTCTCAGTCTCATTATCTAGCAGTTCAGTTGTATCTTCAAAATTCTCATTCACTTCTCTTACCTTTTCTTCATTATCGTTCTGTTCTATTAATATTGCAGTTTCATCAACAAATCTTACATGTCTGCTTGTAGTTACTTTATTTTCTACCAATATTTTGTATCCAGTGTCTGTATATCCAATTAGAGTCCCTTTTACTCCCTTAGGATTTAACTTTGAATTTCTTCGTTCTTCGGGAATTCTTACAAAGACTTTGCTTCCGATTATTCTCATGTTTGACACATTTGGTCTTCTACCCGTAAATATTTCATAAGGGGTCTTCTTTATCGGTGTATTTGTTAACAATCTGTTTCCAATATATACCGCAGTCTCCACGCACATTGGCCAATATTTTTTGTCAATTTTTGCTTCTGACAACAAACATCTAGTGCGATCCATTATAGTTCGATTAAATCTTTCAGCTACGCCGTTCAATTCATGTGTATAAGGTGGACATGGGTTTATATATATTCCTCTTTCCTTAGCTAATTTGTACATATTTCCGTTTATGTATTCTCGTCGATTGTCACATCTCAACTCCTTTATTCTCTTACCTGTCATATTTTCAACAAGATTCATGTATTCTGTAAAACATTCCAACACTTCACTTTTATGTTTAATACTGAACACTTTAGCTATTCTACTAAAATCATCAATAAATGATACAAAATAACGTTCACCATTAACACCTGTAGGATTTAATGGACCATTGACGTCAGTATGCACGATTTCTAAAATTTCACTTGCGCGATGTCGATTGTTTTCAAAAGGTAAATTAAACATTTTATTCTTTAAACAAATCTCACACTGTGTATAGTCATTTCCAAGTTCTCCTGGTAAACCATGTACTATTTTTTGTTGACACATTTTATTTAAAAGTATAAAATTAGTATGTCCAAGAACTCTATGCCATTTCTCTTTTGCAGTCATTTTGCAAGTTGTGTACGATTTTACAACGTTGTTACCTACTCTACCGTTCATTACAAATAATTTATTCTTTTTATCAGCCACAGCTACTAAATTACCACTAGGCCCATAAATTTTTGCACCATTATCATCAAAAATCACACGATTGTTGTAGTTGGTGATAGATGACACACTTATCAAGTTCTGTTTCATGCTTGGCACAAAGTATACATTGTTAATGTTTGTTTCGAGCCATTTGCCATTTACATTGAAATACATTAAAATGTTACCTTTTTTCTCCGCTTTTAGGGGAAATCCATCACCAACCTTTATGTCAATCGGGCATTCTAGATTTGTACATTCTGAAAAATATTGATCAGTATTTATAATATGGTCAGAGCATCCACTATCTAAAAGAAATGTAATATTGTCCCTATAATCTTGATGTTGATATTGACTCACCGGATCTGATGTAGAAGCCATAACTTCGACATTAAATGATGTGGTACCTCGTTCAGCTCGATCGACTTCAGGTACCGAAGGAGCCGCCGCAAAATATTGTTGAGGTGTTCCTCGACTGAAACCACGACCACGAAAACCTCCTCTTGCTCGAAAACCTCTATTATCATGTCCTGGATGTCCTCTCCAGTTCGGTCCTCTCCAATTTTGTCCTTTCCAGTTTTGTCCTGTCCAGTTTTGTCCTCTCCAACTATTTCCTCTCCAGTTGTGTCCTCTCCAATTTTGGTGTCTTAAATTGTAGCCTCCCTGCCAACGACTTCCTCTATTTCTTGGGCAGTTCATCTGTACATGTCCGGGTTCATTGCACTCATAGCAGTTGCTTGCACCAATCTGCATGGTCGACATTTTCCGTTGAATGTTGAATGCTTCCATCATCTTCTCATTATGTTCTTTATCTTCTCTTTGTTTATAGTTTAATAACAGTTTTGATTTTATATAATCAACCGATTTCTCTGGAAGTGTATCCACAATATCAATAATATGTTCACAGCTGGGTGGTAAACACAATAGTAAATGATTTAATTCGTCTTCTTTGGTGATGTTCTCTCCAGTATTTTTAAGTTCATTTATGTGTTTGTCAAAAATATTCAAAAATTCGATAGGATTGTCACCGTCCGCCGTCTTTAATTTCAATAATTTTCTTTTGCATATTAATTTGTTTGCACTACTTTTTGCCAGATATATCATGTCAAATTTTTTGATCATATTAGCCGCTGTATTTTCTGATATAATTGTCTCCAACTGAGTATCGCTAACACTATTCACAATGCAATGTTTAGCAACTAATTCCATCTTAGCCCAGTTAGCTTCCGTAATTTCTGCCGGTTTCGATCCGTGTGCGATCACTTCATAGCATCCTTTCAGTTCCATATAAGTTATCAATCTGTATTTCCATTTGTCGTAATTCATTCCATTAAATATTTGTAGGGAAACTTCTTCTTTTTGAATTGACATTTTACTTTCAATCTAGTCACGTATATTTATGCATTAAATAATATAGCGATCTTACTTCAGTTTACTGAACGCTCTGCTACCATCTTCGTATAAATGGAAATACTTACGGCAATCTCAAATATATATTAAAAGGGTTACAATAACAAACACATTTTAAGTTCATATAATCTCAGACAGCTCAATGACGTACATTCTTCTTTTTCTCCAGTAACCAGCCAGTATACCATGAAGGTACTAAATCATATCATAAGTTTGTCTTTCAACATTACTGACTGACTAAATGAAATAATAAATGCAATGGGGAATGGACGAAAATTTTAGAATTGCCTGATATGTTTTTTGGTGATAGGAATAACCGTCCTTAGCATCAGAAAAAAATTGCAGATTATTCAGCTGCATATTTTTTTTTTGAAAAATATAAACAGTTTCCTCACTTACGTTTTGGGTTTAAGACGGCGCTTGAGACACTTTCCTTGATCCGTCTCATTTTACAAGAAAATATTTTAAAAATCTGTGGTAAACTGACACTGGCAATGATATTGACAGCTGCAGCAACCATATTTGTCATTGCCAGGGTCAGATACTTAAAATATTTTTTGTAATATGAGACGGATCAAGGAAAGTGTCTCATTCGCCGTCCTAAACCCAAAACGTAAGTGAGGAAACTGTTTATATTTTTCAAAAATAATTGACGCATCTGAAAGTCTGCAATTTTTTTCTGGTGCTAAGAAAGGTTATTCCTGTCACCAAAAAAAAAATCAGGCACTTCTAAAATTTTCATCCGTTCCCAATTCTGCAAGTAGGGCAAATGGCACTGTTTCAAGTCAAATTCTACCAGTGTTTCTGTAAAAGAAGACCACTGTCAAGAGAAACACCGAAACAAATTCAACAGTCAGTAATTTTTGCCAAAAATAAGATAAACGCTATATATACAACGATAGTAGGTACTTAACTTAACCTAATTAAAATAAGTAAACCTGAATGTAAATACAAACAAAAAAAAACATAAAATAAAAACAGGCCAAGTGCGAGTCCGACTCGCGCACGAAGGGTTCCGTACCAATATCTAAAAAAAATTATTTTATTCTGTATTTTTTAGTATTTGTTGTTATAGCAGCAACAGAAATACATCATCTGTGAAAATGTCAGCTGGAACTATCACGGTATCAGTGAGATACAGCCTGGTGACAGACAGACGGACGGACGGACGGACAGCGGAGTCTTAGTAATAGGGTCCCGTTTTACTCTTTGAGTACGGAACCCTAAAAACTATAGTCGGGGATCTCGATCGGTTGTCAGCGGGTTAAACGACAGAGGGCCTACCGCGAAAGGCATTCGAAGTTTTCCCTCTCTGTCAGACTTGTGAGTTCGTACGTAAGTGCGACAGAGAGGGAAAACTTCGAATGCTGTTGGCGGTAGGCCCTCAGAGTTGACCAAAAATTTTATAGGTGCTCCAATTTTGAATAATTAGTAAAATATTAGTCGGGCGACATTTTATAATTAGCCCGCTGGTAGTTTGTTTGTTGCTGTTTTTCTAGTTGACATCGACTGCGATCCCCCTTCTCATTCTTTATATAAATCATTTAATAAACTCACTTCACTTTCACTTAAATCCATTCTGTCGTTTTTGCGTGATTAAGTATTGTACCAAACATCCAAACGTTCACATACAAAGTAGGTATTACACAGTATGGTTCAGGAAACGTGCGCAGGATTGACCAGACGTGATGCGAGGATTGGAAGATAACAAGTTACAGTTACAATCAATATATTGTTCTCAGTGAAATATTTTTAAAGATACATCTTAATCTAGGTATGTTGTATTTGCTTATATTCTACCTACCTATGTTGTTTTTCATTTGTATGGTTGGAAATATTACAAAATTCTATAAACAAATAAATAAACTTAGCTAAGATACAAAAAAAAACATTATTTCACACAATTGGTCACCCTACACCACAATACATACCTAACGTTACGTCATTCCTCGTACAGCACGTGTCAAAAGTGATAGGTTGACCATGACTTGAGTTTTAAATTATTTTTCCAGGAATAATCATTGCATTAAAATGGCGATTAATTATTAGGACAGTAAAGTGATTCTCGCTTGCTGCGTCTCGAGAATCAACCTGTATTGTGGATTGTGGGAAGTAGGATTTTCCTAAAAGTTATCTACAAAAAAAATTGCGTCGTGGATCGTGGGTTTTTACCAACTGTCTATGGATATAATTTACTCATTTATGTATCATCATCTTCATCATCATATCAGCCGAAAGACGTCCACTGCTAGACATAGGCCTCACCCAAAGAGTGCATGTAAGCGTACTTAGCCTAAATTTAACCTATATTTACCTGTCGTGGTTTCTTCACAGTCTTCTACACAAAAGTCAAAGTCATCTTCCGGCTGTGATTCTAGGCAGACTTCTGGTATCTTCTGGCGTGCCTAAATAAACAATATTTAACAGACATTTTATTTCAAAATCAATAAAATAATACGGACGTATTTTTTCATGTAGTCAATTACCTACATCTAAATTAAAATATAGGTTAAGTGGGGGGATTTGTTACTGACCAAGTAACATGTTGGACCTATAACTTAGGTTTACATCACGAAAATGTTGAGTAAACGTCGTATAAAAGTTTTATCTGTGACTACCCGTTGTATAATAGCGTTTGATAACACGTTCTTGCTCTATAAGCTTAAATAGCTAAATTATCCTATTAGCTGTTGATGTAAAGGTTTACATAAGCATTTTATAAAACATTTATAGGCAGGTGCTATAAAAGCCTCAAATATAGACAGTATAGATCAATATTACTGTATAACAGTACTTAAAATCACTATTGTGAATCTAATTTGCGCTATAAAGTTTCCCTGATAACCGCTATAATAGTTGCGTTTTAGCAGTGATGAACACTCAACAATACAAGGATATTACGATATTGTGGTTCCGCTAATCACTGCTATAGTACATGATACTTTAATAGTCATAACGATGCCATAATAGAGCGGGTTTGCTTTATAATCGATTTTCAGTACATTTTTATAGCAGTTAAAAGTGTTTTAATGGTTTTTGAATGCCTATTATAATCTCATTGCAGCAGACGTCACTGAGACTCTTTTATATGGCCGAAGCTTTCTATAATGGTTTTGGTTGTTCTTTTAAAACACTACAGCGTACGTAGCTGACTTTTAATCTCCTTTATATGATAAATAAGGCACATAAAGGAAGGAAACTGCTACTTTTAAATGATAATTTTGACCTGTAATGGCATATGTATCTTGCTTATAACGTAACCGACATGGGATATGGACTAACGTAAAAACTGAAGAGCGGGCAAAACCAGCACATTGTGGTTCCGTACAAACATTTGTTTGTATGAGTGAAATACCTAATGAAGAGCCCAGTGATATATATGATTGTAGTTCAGAATCAATGTACCTAATAGAGGATAAAAACCAGCAACTACGTGACGAAATCAAAAATTGGGCCATTGGTGTGTAGAGAGAGACAAAACAAACGTTTAATCGGCTCGCAGCATAGATTAAATAATAAAATAAACTGATTACGTGAATACTTATTAGATTAATTGCATTCATCACAGGGATAGTGATCGTAAAAAGTCATTATATTGCAGCCCAGACACCAAATTTTTTTTTATAGTCTTTTTTGTGAATGATGATGTGACTTGGTAAAGATGAATCGGTATGTAATCCACAGGCAAAACATTTTTTACGTGAAATAAAATGTGTTATTTCCCAAGGCCATTCCGCTACCGCAAGCAGCATAAAATCGTCACGCGTTAGAGATATATCAATATCCATTAATATTTTTTTTCTTATAACAACCAACACTGAAAAAGAAAAATAATGACTACCTATTTCATAAACCTTCCCTGGATATCAAAATATATTTCTATTTAAAGAGTTTGTGTGACCCGCCCGGCTAATAAGCCTTATGGAACCGTAATTTTACGATGATGGCGGCCAAAACTTTGTCATGAGAGCTATAGTTAGCCGGTAAGAGCCACGGATTTACTTCTTGGCTGTAAAGTAGAAACTACGGTGCATTTTATTTAAAATTATTAATATATTTTATTAAAAATTCAATAAATCGAGGGCGCATTAAAAATACTAAATAAACCTAATACTATTCTAACGGTAAAACTTTGGTCGCACGTGCTTCTTGCAGTATCCTTTGGGATGCCGAGGCTGCTGGAGTTACAATATGGATGTGTGCCGACGCGGATCCGCGTTCTTGTATTCTCGACGCTACTAACCTATAAAAACTATAGAAAAAGGAACCAATCGCGTGGGGTCGTTTGAACGCCAATCCACGTTCCGGCAGTATAACGGGATTCCGTGGATCCACGCTATTAAACCTAGAAAAACGAACCAAATCGCGAGGGGTCGTTTGAGCGCCGATCCGCGTTAAGGCAGTATAACGAGACTCTGTTGATGAGAGCAACTGTTGTTACTTTTTATATATTTTAACACCTGTATACTGTACACTGTTTACAATCAATAAATACTTTTTGTACTCGTCGATTAAAATCTGTGTATTAAGATTTCATAGAGAATACTGCAAGGTCACTCTTTTCATAGTTGTAGTCCATGTTACTGTCGAAACAATCGAAATAACTGTTTCGATACGCTCCAGACAACCAAAAAAAATTTGAAAATAGAACTGAAATAAATTCGACCAATCACGTGGCTGCTTTACCGAACTGTAATGAATTGGACCAATAGAATCGCTTTGATTATTGAGTTTACTCGTTGATGTCGTACGCTCGTTCATGTCTTTTAAGATATCAACGAGCGTACGAGCGATAGGCTGCACTTCGTTTCAACAGTATCGAGTTTGTTTAATTAGTTAGTTGACTGGTAGAAAATTATTTTTTCTACTCCTGTACCGTTATCTGCCATTTATAAAGGCTGTAGCTCAAATACAATGACACCACTAATAAGTCGTCGAAAAACTCTATGCTCTATGGCCCAAAAACGCACTGTTTAGCGTACTTTTTTGGTTCATACATTTTTCATAAAAGCACTGTTTAACTTTTTTTTAATCGGCTGCTATATTGCAGTGGTGCCAACTTCGTAAACAAATATTTCGAAATAAAAGTATTTATTTACGATTTAACATTTGCATATTATAAATTATTTACTACAATAATTATAAATCATCATCCATTGTGTGTTAAATTACATGTTTAATAAATTCTTGGTATTATTTATAAAAATAAACAGTTCGAATTCGGTCCGGGTCCGGATTCGGTTTGGTTCGGATGGCAAGTGCAAACAAATTAAAAACAAAACAAACCATAAGCAAAATACAGTTCAAAATGAAAAGACGAAAGATGATAAACTATTAGTCCTAAACTATTAAGATTTTATTCGTATTTGTGAAGACAAAAGTGTACGTTCCTTTTAAAATGGTCGAATAAACTAATAACTAGGTACACTCCTGAAGAAATTGCGTGAGTGAGTAGCAAAAGTACGAATAGAAAACTTGCTTCCTGAAAAGTTTAACTGTTCTGTAGTCTGCTATTTGTTTCAAAATTTGTCGTAGAAAAAGTATTGTATGCAACGGTGTATAACTGGTCTAAAAACGCTCGTGGCGTCTGTAATGGGCTTGTGACCTTAAACTTGTTTACGATGCCATTCGAACGAGTTTTTGTAGATGAACAAATGTTTGTATGGAAGCAACTACATTTAAAGGACATAAATACCCAAGAAATCGAGTTAAAGATGGACCTCGCTGACAGCAGCCGAAACGTTTCATACTGATTGGCTTTAAAGTATGACGTCACACCGTGCAATTTGTACTAACCGTTGCATGGAAAATTAAGTAAATTGCTGTTTCGGTCGCGAAATACTGCGTTTAGGTCCATAGTTGTCATACAAATTTGTTTCTATAAAAGCGTAAGGATTCTATTGGTACCTTTAAATTTACTCTTGGACAATAAATAAAAAAACTTTTTTTTCTAAACTTTCAAGGTTCATATCTTTTTATGATTTGAATTATATTTTGTAATTTATAATTTATTACAATCATTTGACGTTTTACTATCCAGTTAGCAACACGACGTTACCAATTTTAACACCACGCAACAAGCCTATTGCGACCCACGCCACTCGCGTTTTAAGACCCTTCTTATACAACAGTTGCATAAAATACTATTAATGAACTCGTACAAAAAGTATTGTTCACAATAGTGTTATAATCAAGCTTTTTAATCTCGTACCTTACTTAGGCCACTCAGCAAGCTTCGTGGCCTAAACACGGTACTTGACTAAAAAGCTCTCTATTATAACACGATTGTGAAAAATACTATTACTTTACTTTACTCTATGATATGATATGAATGATTTTGATTATCATTACCTCGTCGTCTCCATAAAGGACTGGATGGTTGTCGACCAAGTGGTACCGTTCCCTATTGTGTTGTCCTCTGCGCTTGCCATCCTCACAGCTACCCGCACACTCGTCCCATTCGCTCCAAGTCGTCATAGGGCATCCCGGCGATGATTCAGGATCCGTTACAACCGGTACTTCGCTAAAAAAAACATTATACGCGATTAAGTCCCATTGAAAAAAGCTTGGGTTGGCGTGGCGAGAGCATGCCAGCAATAGGGCCGAGTGGAGGAAAATGGGGGAGGCCTTTGCCCAGCAGTGGGACACCCAAACAGGCTAAGAAAAAAAAAAAAAGTCCCGTTTGGTAAATACATAAACAATTACTTAGCAAATCTGACCTGGTTGTTGAGAAAGTTGATCTATTATTAGGTTCTTCACTCCCACCTGAAAACAAACCATTAGATGTAAGTATTCATCTGTTTTATATTCTGTGCCTAGTAATAATTAAATACTATCTACACTAAATACTTGTATGCCAGGCTCATAATACCAGAGCTTAAGTGGCACCGCGAAAGGTTTTGGTAACACTCAGTTTGGTAACGCAACGCAAGTTAGGTACCTTCCCCTCCATTTCCGTTTTCCTCTTCAGTGTTGTGGTCTTCGCCTTCATCATCGTCTCCACCCTCACGCTCATTTTGAGCGCAGTCCGGAAGTTTGAATGTTCGTATTAGGTGGAAGTGGATCTTCGCGAATGGTTTAAAATCTTTAGGGGCGTTCTGGAATTGTGCTGGTCCTATTGGCAGAGGTGGCATTAGGTTGTCGTTTGCCGACTGGAAAAAAATCACAAAGACCTTAATGATGGGTCGACAAGACAAGGGCATCTCCAACAGCATTCTGGGGGTGATTGCGGGCCGATATGATAGTCCAATGTTGGCTCATTGGATAGGGATGACAAAGAGCTTTCTATCATATAGGAAATAAGTTAGATTTATTTATTTAGTATTATTATTTACTAACACTAGTCGTAAGTCTTCATTAACAAAATATGGATTATATTTGAAATAAAGATTTAAATACAAATAAGTTGTAGAGGTAATTGTAAATTAAACAAATGATTTTTCACTTCTCATGCTCGAAAAGTGTGACATATTAGGCTTAACAAGCAAGGCTAAGGTACATTCAGCCTCTAGGGAAAATATGTATACATATTTATGATTTTAAAACATTTCACTTTGACCAATCAAAACACTTCACCGTATTCAATCCACCAATCACAACCCTTTAAAAAGCAATTGTATTTGCTATCGACCAATCAGGAAACAGAATTAATTTCAAACATCAGGCGTTTTTTATTCCAGCTGGCCGGATATCCGCTATCCGGCCGCCGGATATCCGGCAGAAAGTAACATGCTCAAAATAAAGTAAATTCGACCGTGCGTTTGCGCGATGCTCAGTGCAAGTTGCAACATGTTACTCGCTGTAGGCAGGTTTTAATAATTTTGCCTTTAGTGTCCCATTTATTTTATTTTATCTTTCATACGAAGATTGAACTGACCATAATTAATTGATTGCTTTGTAGTTTGTTATTTATTCACCCTTCTTTTTTACTCTTATTCTCTCCTCCCTATATACCTCTCTATGTTCTTCTGTGTTAAAATACTATCCGGCACTATTCGGTATTCGGCCGGGTAGTAAAATTGTGGCCGGATAGGCCGGATACCGGATAGTGGCCGGATATCCGTTGCATCTCTATCTGAGATACCAAGGCCCCTTGCTCTCTCCCTCGGCAGTTATTATCGATTTTTAATTGGTCTTTTCAAAATAACTCACATTGAAGTCCGTCCCCTTATCGGTTCCAGCATCCATTGGAATTAGATTGTAAGTGATATTTGGCGCCCACTTCTGAAGAAGCGCGTCACATAATTCCAGGTTGGAGGCACCCAGAAACCAATCAGGCGATGGCAGGATCGCCGCCACTATCGATACTAAGTGATGCTTCCTGCTCACTCGGAACATCGCTGTGGCTGTCCCATTTGTTGAATGCGGTCTGGTTGCCTTTATTATGGTCCGAACGCTGCCGCCAATCTAGAAAGTTATAAACAAAATGACAGATCAAATATCACCAACCTACTGAGCACTGATGAGCCGAATCCACTACGTGCCGTGCCGTCCCTTCTTGAGCTTAAGATAAGAAAACGAATTTGTATGCAATAAAATATCATTTTTGTAAATAAGTTATCTCGTCATGAAACCCACAAAAGAACGTAACTATTCTACAAAAATAAGGCAGTCAGCGTTTTATTAACATCCTGTAGTAAATTGAACGCATTGTAATGAAAATAGTTATTTGTGTCACAAGGGAGCAAAATAGTATATTTACGGCGAGGGCGGTGTATTGAATTCTGAGCGTAGTGAGGGATTCAAGTGTTAACGCCCAAGACGAAGATAATTTTGCTCCTGAGTGACACATGCAACATTTCACACCAACTATGAGTTTTTATTTATTTTTATTTAAGAAAAGGAAAAATATGCTAAAAAATTACGATGAAATTACAATCGATTATTTTATTAAGATCTGTGTTCAATTGGCACATTGCGTAAATGCTACATGCCAATGAATAAATTAAAAAAGTAGTTTTTTTTTTTTTTTTTTTTTTTTTATAATTTGTATAATCTGCGATCAGTCAAAACAACTATGAGCAGATGAGTGGAGAGAGGTTGGCGATTGGCAAGGTAGGGCCATTACCCCAGCTTCCCTTAGTCAGGCAGCACATTGGCTCTCTTGAGTCTCTTTATTGGGTTTGGCTTTAGAAGCGACTGTGATAGAGGGTTTGGATGAGTTGCTAGTCGGTCCTTGTAGTTAGCTGTGTAGCGTTTTGCCTCTTCGAGTATGGTTGGGATTTCGAGATACTCATGGATTTCTGAGTTGCGAGTGTACCAGGGCGCTGATGACAAGACCCTTAAGATGTTGTTTTGAGCTCTCTGGAGAGACAGTATATTGGATTTGCTGGCCGATGACCACAGTTGGATGCCATATGTCCATATTGGTTTCACTATTGCGCAGTAAACATTCAGCTTATTGGGTAGAGATAAGGCCGACTGTCTGCCGAGAATCCAGAGGAGATTTCTGAACCGATGATTCATTTCGTCTCTCTTTTTCTTTATGTGATTCTTCCATGTCATTCTTTGGTCCAGGTGGAATCCCAGATATTTCACACAAGTTGATTGGGGAAGTATATCGGTGCCCAGCTTGACTGGGGGACACGTTTCGCGTCTAAGTGTAAATGTGATATGATGGGACTTAGGGGCACTTGCTTTTATGCGCCACTTGGTTAGCCATGCGCTGGTGTCATCAAGCTGTGCCTGCAGTACTCTGCTAGCCTCTTTTGGGTCTGGGTGACAAGCTGCATCATCAGCAAAGGTGGCTACGGAAACATTCGAAGACTGGGGTAGGTCACACGTATATATGTTGTAGAGGACTGGACCCAGCACAGAGTAGCTTGAACAGAAAAGTAGCATTTTGCTCCCTTTCGTCGTGGACCAAAACTTACTTTTCTGAATGAAAGGTGTGAAATAATTATTTGTTATACAAGGGTGCAAAGTTGTATTTTAACTGCGAGTGTGGAATTGAAACACGAGCTAGCGAATGGATTCTAGGGTTGAACCACGAGCTAGCGAATGGAATCCTGAGCGTAGCGAGTGTTGGAACACACGAGACGTCAAAATAACTTGCACCCGTGTGTAACACAAATCTTTTCACCTCACTAAAGCGAGGAAAATACTAGATAAAGAAAAATATAAGAACTAATTTTAAAAAACATCAAAAAAAGATGAAACGTAGAATATCAAAAAAAAGAAACGAGAAAAACATAAAATAAAATAAAAAAAATACAATAAAATATAGAAAAAAAATTCAAAAAAGATAAAATAATTTCAAAAAACATTAAAAAAATACATTGAAAACAGGAAAAAACGAAAAAAAAAACAAAAAACATTTTAAAAAGAAAATAAAGCAATAAAATAGAGACAAAAACATCAAAAAAAAACGCCAAAAAAACAAAACATTTAAAAAGAGAAAAAACCACAAAAAAAGAGGAAAAATGATAAAAAAACATCAAAATCAATAAAAAATAAAAAAGACGTTATATAGACAAAAATATTAAAAAAATAAAATGGAATTTAAAAAAATATTTAAAAAATAAAAAAAAGACCAAAAAAAGCATTTAAAATGAAAAAAAATACCAAAAAAAGAAAAAAAGATTATTAAAGAAACAAAACATTAAAAGAAGAGAAACAACATTTATAAAAAGATGTAAAAAGAAAAAAACCTTAAAAAACCTAAAAGAAAAAAAGAAAAAACAAGAAAAATAATTTTAAAAAACATTACAAAAAAAGAATAAAACATTAAAAATAGAGAAATAAACATTTTTAAAAAGAAAAAAATAATCCAAAATGGACAAAAACATAAAAAAAAATGAAAATAAACATTTCAATGATGAAAAAAAAAATTCAAAATAAAAAATTCTAAATAAGGTACCTAAATAAAATATCAGATCGGCGAAAAGTTACCTGTCTGGACTGGCCTTTACATGATATTATGTTTAAAAAAGTAACTAATAACACGTTCGGATTTCAAATATTCTTTGCACTCTTGTGGATAAAATGCAGTTTTGCTATCTGTTATTAAAGAATAAAAATGGGCTTTCCGAGCAAGTGAGGTGAAAAAAGTATTATTCCTCGTGATAAACCAGACCAGTTCTCCATTGCCTACCTTTTCTTGCATATCCATCTCTAGTCTTGTGGTATTACCCTGTTCAGCAAGAGTTTTCACTCCCTCGGAAGCCTCGTTGTGGCTAATAAAGATATTATAGTCTTTGTTATGTGATGCCCCCACTATGTCACTAAAGGAAGGTTTGCTCGTGTTGGACGTCGGGTACAGTGGTCGATGGGTATTATACGACCATAGGCCTTCAAATATCATCTGAGGAAGTAAATGTAAATTTATTATTTGAACACGTGTTGTGCGGAAAACATATTTGATTAGGAAACAACAAGCAGGTTGTCCGCTGGATGCGGGTGGCGCAGGACCGGCCATCATGGCACTCTTTGGGGGAGGCCTATGTCCAGCAGTGGACGTCTTTCGGCTGATATTATGATGATGATGATGAAGCAGTTTTTTCCTCTCTATCACCCTGATGTCACATATTACCTTATACCTGGCGTCTTCACAAACTGAACAGTTAGGATTTTCGGCCGGTGGCATGTCTTCTCGGTTCCGCCTGTCCTCACACACGCGCCTCGTCAACCCGCTGTGGTACATGTCGTGTCTGATCGCCACCATCGCGTTGATCGTCACACAACGTTGGCCTTTAGGAGGAGCTATCCACTGGGCCTTGACAAGGAAATATATGAGTTAGAATAAACATCGTTATTATATAATACACGAGAAAGATTGACAAAGGCTAGCGAAATCATCGTTTTCAATGAATATTCGTCATATATTGGTAATATCGATCGAGACGTGATCTCAAAATACCCACTTACCTTCACTATAGTCTTAGCTACGACGTTATTCTGAACAACGGTGTTGGGACATTCTGGTTCTCCAAAACGTGTAAGTGGATCATCCGAAAGAGGCAGTATCTGGCCAGGCAGAAAAAACTTCGGTTTCCGAGGGTTTTCGGGATTTTCTACGCTATCGCCTGTCACCCAGATTGAGAAACCTATGAACTTTATCTTCTCGTCCTTGGATTTAAGAATAACTGAAAATATATTTATACTTGAGATTTGTGCATATTATTACTTATTTTATTAGCTTATTTAATTATATTCAGAATAGGTTCACTTTACTATAGATTCCATAAAATAGCAGCTAACTGGCTAAGTATAACGGCTATACCGAGTTTCAACGAACATATAATAATGGCTGGCAAGAATTACGGCTCACTTTTTTTATTTACCCTCGTCATTCTGTTTTGCCTACATGATTCAGCACGGCTATCACTAGAAGGCACGCGAGCTGTGTCGCGGCGAGATAGACTATCCGTCTCCTTCTAATTAGAACGCCTAGAAGGAGACGGATAGTCTATCTCGCCGAGACACAGCTCGCGCGCCATCTTGTGAATCTTGTGATAACCGTGCTGAACCTTCTTCTTCTTTCTCGTGTGAAGGGATCAAATAACTTAAACAAAATTTTACCTTGCCAATATTTTGCCACTTATATTCATCGGGTTGTAACTTTTAAGAGGTCTTACTATACAAACTGGTTTAGATATGTGGAGGATATGAAAAAGCAAATATATAAGTAACTAATAAATTAATTTTACTTGTGTATTGTTCATTTGGCACATAATCCTTCAAACTTGGCTCAATTTCGATCATGTAGCGGTCATTGGCAGGCAAAGCGTGTGTCTGAATCCCCAAGGGTACCCGGCAACTTTCGTCACACAAACAGCTTTGACAAAAAAACATAATGACGAAAAAATATCCTGAAAACGAAATACAGGAATTGATCGAAACCAGTTTAGTACCTACACGAATAGCGCACATAATAATTTACTTTAAAAACAGAGTTTTAACCGACTTCAATTCAGTACTCCGCCAAGCCACATGAACATTACCACATTTCTTTTGCAATTTACCACATGAACTGATTTCCGAGAGCAAATGCGTTGAATATTAGAGAAAAAAACCAAATCACTGTATGTGAGCCGATAATATTTGAGGACTTCCGGCGATTCCTCAAGGATCACAGAATTATACCCTTGGCACTTCATTGTTTGCTATTTCAACGAAATCTTATCAGAATCTGTGACGTACTTTTATAGTTTGAAGTACATCATTGAGAAGGAAGACCTAGGCGAACTTTTTCCGATCAAATTGGAGAAATCTTTCAAAAAGGCCAGGTCAAAAGTACCCTAAACCGACGAGCATGTATGAGAAATGTTATGAAAGTGAGTGAAGCGAAAGTGGTTTGGCAGGATCGTAGCAAATGGAGGTCCGTGATCTCTGCCTACCCCTCTGGGAAAGAGGCGTGATTATATGTTTGTATGTATGTATCATTGAGAAGTTCCACAAGCCATCTGTGGCTTCATCATCACTTCCACCATCACCAAATTTATGATTTTTGGGTGTAAATACACGAGTTATAATATAATATAAAATACCGAAATTACTACATGCGCGCCTACTATATTTGAGGAGTTCTCTCAATTCCTCATGGTTCCCATCATCCAACTGGGGTTTTGAAAACAATGGGACCAATCTGGAAGCATATACTTTCAATTAAAAAAAGAATTGTACGAATCGGTTCATAAATGACGGAGAAGAGAAAAAAATACATCCGAATTGAGAACCTCCTCCTTTTTTTTGAAGTCGGTTAAAAATATCTATAACTGATCAATCACACATTCATCTATCACAAATATCACAATACATAAATTCATTAATAATTCTGCAATATGTTAATCATTTACTTACCCATACAGGACCACATTTTAAAAATGTTTTTATGCACTTCTACGAACCCGTAGTAACCGTTTGAATGGACCGTACACGAATGCTGCTTGTGACTAAATATAACGCCTTTATTAACAATTAGCGTTAAACTACATGCACAGAGTGTATCCTCCTCATCTTCCCTACTAATTGCTGCTGAAATTCAAACTTTAAGCCAAATAGACTGCGCTCGATTTAGATTCCACAATAGTATTTTTCACAATCCTGTTATAATAGAGAGCTTTTTAGTCGAGTACCGTGTTTAAGCAAGGTACGAGATTAAAAAGCTTGATTATAACACTGTTGTGAACATTACTTTTTGTACGAGTTCATTAAAATTTATTTTCTACGAGTCAACTGAACTAATTAAACAAACTCCATACTGTTGAAACGAAGTGCAGCCTATCGCTCGTACGCTCGTTGATATCTTAAAAGCGTACATCAACGAGTAAACTCAATAATCAAAGCGATTCTATTGGTCCAATTCATTACAGTTCGGTAAAGCAGCCACGTAATTGGTCGAATTTATTTAAGTTCTATTTTCAAATTTTTTTCGGTGTGCGTATCGAAACAGTTATTTCGATTGTTTCGACAGTAACATGGACTACAACTACGAAAAGAGTGACGTTGCAGTATTCTCTATGAAATCTTAATACACAGATTTTAATCGACGAGTACAAAAATTTCATTTTTATCACTAAACGGGACTTAATTTTTATTCACCTAGCTTGACGTTTCAGACTTGTCAAAAGTAAGTATAGGTAGTAGTAACATAGTTTGTGAATATCGGAAAAGATTAAACTATGTTCATGTTTCCAAGAGAAATGTTATTATTTATTTATTTATCGTATGGCTATTAATAACATACACTGTTTTTATAATCTAAATTTACATTCTGCAAGGTAGTTAGCAGCTGCACTCGTATATTTTTTTTAATCTTCTGCTGGACCATCGTATGTGGTTAGGGGATACTCCAAAACCATATACCGCACAGTTTGCTTTAGCCCGTTTAGGCATCCGCAACCGCAGCATCCCTGCTGCTGCTGTAGAGAAATGTTAAGCGATCAAAATGTTTGGGTCTCCTTAAATTATTCCTTTTGCATGCTCATGTAGACATTGATCAGGCATTAGTACCTGCAGCCAGTACCTTATGGTAAATAAGTTAATCAATGTTATCTATGCCCAAAAACTTAAAAACGTACGCTCAAGGCACTCATTGGAGTAAAGTAAACTCCACATTCAAATTTTGTTATGCGTAAAGGTACTTACGCCGCTTACGCGTTTCTTTGGTCTCGCTGAGGGAGGTGTAATAAAACACTTTTTCTACTCCTGTACCGTTATCTGTCATTTATATAGGTTGTAGCTCAAATACAATGACACCACTAATAAGTCATCGCAAAACTCTATGCTCTATGGCCCAAAAACGCACTGTTTAGCGTACTTTTTTGGTTCATAAATTTTTCATAAAAGCACTGTTTAACTTTTTTTTAAATCGGCCGCTAATGCCGCTATATTGCAGTGGTGCCAACTTCATAAACAAATATTTCGAAATAAAAGTATTTATTTACGATTTAACATTTGTATATTATAAATTATTTACTACAATAATAATAAATCATCATCTATTGTGTGTTAAATTACATGTTTTATAAATTCTTGGTATTATTTATAAAAATAAACAGTTCGTGTTCGGTCCGGGTCCGGATTCGGTTTGGTTCGGATGGCAAATGCAAACAAATAAAAACAAAACAAACCATAAGCAAGAGCTGTCACATTTCCGATTTCCCACCAAAATACAGTTCAAAATGAAAAGACGAAAGATGATAAACTATTAGTCCTAAACTATTAAGATTTTATTCGTGTTTGTGAAGACAAAAGTGTACGTTCCTTTTAAAATGGTCGAAGAAATTAATAACTGCACTCCTGAAGAAATTGCGTGTGTAGCAAAAGTACAAATAGAAAACTTGCTGCCTGAAAAGTTTAACTATTCTGTAGTCTGCTATTTATTTAAAATTTGTCGTAGAAAAAGTATTGTATGCAACGGTGTATAACTGGTCTAAAAACGCTCGTGGCGTCTTTAATTGCGATGCTCGCCAAGGCTCGCATCGCAACCCACGCCACTCACGTTTTAAGACCCTTCTTATACAACAGTTGCATAAAATACTATTTTCAACACATTTGCTCGTAACGTGCCTCTTATTGTGCCGCTTTAAGGCTCATAATCCTGGGTATTAAACACGCGTGTTTTATAACATTACGACACTCGTGTAGTTATGTTTATATCCCGATTAGTTAAGACACGTTGGCACCTTGCAGCAAGGTGTATGTATGGACTCGGCGCATTCTTAAATTGACCGGGTTCTACATGTTTGTTTTTAATTCTCGGCAAATGGATTCTTACTCGACTAAACAAATTAAATCCTTCTTGTGAATTAATTGATTATTAAATAATCAATTAATTCACACGAAGGATTTAGAAATTTTCTTCTTGGATATGATATAGAAACGTTTTATTTAGTAAAACTATTTACTTTTGATAACATTTTACATTAATTTATATAGAATAAGAAAATATTTATTTTATTTTGTACCTATTGGCTGTTTAGAGATTTCATCTAAGACTCGCTGCGGGCGCACTGCACGAACTACACGAAAAAAAAATAGTTGCGCGCCATTATAAGTAATTGATGATGATGCGTGTTTGGTTATTATTAAAAATGTTGAGTCGTGGTGAATAGAAAAGTGATAAATAGAATTGACGCCACTGTACAATTGTTCATTCTTGGAGATGTACAAATGTATGTGAGTAAAAACCTGTTGTCATCAATAACTAAAGGAAACAACTTAGGAGCCTGTAACATTTTCATTTTATGAAAAGGATTTTTTCCTCGCAAATGTGTTGAAAAACGTCGTATGACACGCGTGAGCTTTGATAATTACATCCTCGGCTCTATTATCACGCTCACCTGCGGTTCGCGTGACAATTCCACCTCTGATGTAATGATCAACATAGCTCACTTGTATCACAATGTAATATTAAGATATTTAAAAAAAATCAGTACTTCTCATACATTACATACAGTATACGCTTAAAATTACCTATTTCAACTCATGTTGAACTTATAAACGAAATAGCCATTGGTTACACCTAATGTACCTGCATAATAGCTAAAATAAAGTAATGGCTTGCTTTTGTTACATGTCAGATTATTTTACAAAAAAGATCTTATGTTCTTTTTATTGAAAAGTTCTCGTTTCCTCGAACCCCACGGGTGTCCCGGTATGATCATATTCCGTCTACGTTCCGCTGTAATAATACAGATATGTTATAGTTATAGGTATAATATTAAATACTTTGAGAACACAAAAAACGGCCCAAAAGGAGAATGTCCAAATAATGCCTGGAATGTACAGAGATGTCCAATAATTAAAAGAAAAAGTCGTAATTGAATATTACTAAACAGATTAGCTAGAAGACTGCTGACTACGGAGTAATCTAGACACGCGGCAGCGTGTCAAGCCAAGTTCAAGTCAAATCTAACCTACTTTAAGATCTCACATTTTTAAATAACAACAATTATTATAGGTATTCAATAAAGCAAAGAAATAGAGTTTAATATTGGTTATAATGTTATTTTGTTCCTATAAATACATATTTGGATTTTGCATTTAACTTGGCACTCATTTAGATCTCCATTCTTTTTGCGGCGAAGCCCACAGCCAAGCATAATTTTTGTATTGAACCTGGCTCTCCTTTTTTACATTTATGTTTTTGGAGGGATAAACACTACCTAATTAATTACAGTCCCCCGCGGCTATGAAGTCAATCCTGACACATTGCGCAACTATGAAGTTTTTGAATAATGACAATGTCAACCATAGGAAAAAAATACATATTAAACCCTAGAGGCATGTCTCAGGATTGACTTCATGGCCGCGGGGGACTATAGTATATTACTAAAGTAACGAACATCTCGCATTTTTTACATAGAAGATAGTGTCATCTATGTAGTTCTTAACTATGTCACATTAGAACATTTAACATTCACATAGATCTTAGCGACATCTATTGTAGTTTTTATGTCAACATAACCTCTTTTATAATCGGTGTATATTTCATATGCTTAGTTGCTTACCAGTTACTTTAGTACTTTCTCCCTCTTCTGTACAAGGTTCCTCGCATTCCTTGCGCTCCCAATCTTCGAAATGGGCCTTGCAGTACGGTGGGACTTCTTTCTTGCTTGGATATTTTTCCTGAGAGGAAATAAGTAATCCATAGAAAATTTAAGAGCCCGTTCACGTACTCACTAGCGCCACTGGTAAATAATTGAGATTATTTAAATTTTACTATAGATATTTAAAAAAGTAGGCCGCTGCTAAACACTGTTTTTTGAATTTAAGTATCTTTTGAATACATCATAATCGTTTTTACGTTGCTGGATTAGTCAATCTATGCGTCCAAAGTTAAAAAGGCAATTTTTCTTTTGAGTTTATAGAGCAACGAATCCAGCAACATAAAAACTAGTTTGATGTATTCACAATGTACTTAAATACAAAATACAGTGTGCAGTGGACCACTTTTTTAAATATCTATCGTTAAATTTAAATAATCTCAATTATTTACCAGTGGCGCTAGTGAGCACGTGAACGGGCTCTTAACAGACATCATGTATAATATTGCTAATAAATAACGCTCAATCCAAGCCCTTTGCTAAAGGACATCTCACACCAGTAGTGTGTCAATAGAACTTGCTATATAGTTGCAATACATACCTTTCATTCTAATTAGACTCGAGCCACTGAGGAACTGAGGGGGTACTAGTCACTGTGTACACAGTGGCTAGATTCCCATTTTAAAAAAAAAGGTCGTTACCTCTTTTTTGGTGTAGCAATTGGAAATCTATTTACTACATATTAAACTTAAATAATGAACGCTGATTGAGCCTATTACTTAAAATATTTCAGGCACTTATACTTATCATTCTATAGCCCGTTGAAAAAATCCTAGCGACTGTCAAGGAGGGATTTTTTGAACGGGCTATAGCATGAGTTTGTAATATGAGACGGATCAAGCAAAGTGTCTTATTCGCCGTCCTAAACCCAAAACCTAAGTGAGGAAACTGTTTATATTTTTCAAAAATAATTGACGTAGCTGAATAGTCTGCAACTTTTTTTGGTGCTAAGGAAGGTTATTCTTATCACCAAAAAAATAATCACGCTCTTCTAAAATTTTCATCCATTCCCAATTGCTTTTGAAGGTGAGGAAAGAGAAGGAAGTGATAGTTCATTGGACTTACATTAGGATCATACATCTCGATCGGTTCTCCATCTACCAAATGGTACCGTTCTCGCCACTTGTACCCTTTCAGCGTGCCATCCTCGCATTCACCATCGCATGGACTCCACTCCACCCATTGCGTCATAGGACATTCCTCTGTCGAGCCTGGATCTAGCTCAACAGGTGTCTCGCTCGAGCTGGAATGATTTTGTAGGTAAACCTTCATGTGGTGTAGTTACCCTCGTACATCGTAAAATGTTCTACTTCAAACATAAATTTTTATTTGTTTACACTTCATCAAAGGAGGATAAAAAAATTGTGGTCCCTGAAAAGGTAGCGCAAAATTTCGAAAAAGTAAAAAAAAAACCAAGATCTATTGAACCGTTAGCGAAAAATTTGTTTGGCTTAGCGAATCTTACGATCAGTTGTATCTAAACTTAAGCAATATTTCAACTGATTGAATTTTATAGAATATTGCCATTGTTTTCCTATGACGGCATTTATAAGCAGTATTTAAGAATACAGGACAGTGGCTCACCGGCCGCGTTCGTCGCTAGCTATGTCAGGGTTTTGATACCTGGAGGGCTCGTCGGGCTCCTGACTCTCGGGGTCCGGTTTTTTATCCTCGGCTTCGGGCTCTTTTTTTGCATCTTCTTCTATAATCAAACGAGGAAAAAATATTCCTAATTGTGCAGTAAGTATCGAACTTAACTTGCTTAGTGTATTTTTGCAAAACAATTTTTTTTGAATGTATGTACGTGAAAAGTAATACCTGAAGATCCTTCACATTCGCGTTGGTATGTCCTTATTAATTGAATATGAATCCTTGCAAATGGGTGGACATCCTTCATATCGATTTCATAGAATGGTGAGTTTTTATCATATGAACTCATTTGGACCCTGCCAATGGCGTCTTGAGGATATGTCTCAATGTTAGGTGCCTAAAAAAATAAAACTAAGGAAGTCAAGGCTCCAGAGATTCATTCATTACGAACGGACAATAAATTGTACCTAACTGCTAAAAAAATTGCGATCTATACACGCGTAGGTATATTAAGTAAGTGCTCGAATACCTCATAAGATACTCCGCTATCAGTGCCAGCATCCCACGGATACAAGTTCAGCTCTTTTTCTTGAAGCCAAGTGTTGTCTTCTTGGCACAACTCAAACCTGGTCACTCCTAGGAACCAGTCCGGGGACGGGTACATGGCCACAGCAGTGGTGATCAAATGGTTGACCATGTCGGCTCTGAAAAAAGCGTGAGATGGGTTCTCCATCTTTTTGTATCCGTGCCCTTTTGCTTTAATTAACGTTCGTACACCATCACCTATCTGAAAGATATAATATAGGTAAGTACTTATATGTAGTGCGTATTGCTAGGGGATTCCATCGAACAAATTGTGTTGTTGGCATGTCTTCTGGATCCCAAAACTGCCGGGAGACAAAGAGTTCCAAAGTGACCGGTCCTGCGCCGGCCGCGGTTGTAAAAGTGTAAATTACACCCAAACCATGCAACGCACCTATGTACACAGGTGGGGTACTAAATGAGCGCTGAATAAATTGACAATTGTTTATTCCTACATTGTATTTCAATATATATAGACCAATCAAATTAGCTAAACCCGGACATAATTCGATAACTGTAATTTTCTTTTTCTATGATGTAAAGTATTGTTAGTTATAGTTAAAATAAAAAGAATTAAACATTTTAGGGTTCCGCGTCATTGTAAAAAAACCAAAAATCTAAATTTTTAACAAATTCTGTTCTCATAAGTTCAGCATAATATGTAACTTTGTAAAAGTGCCTCTATTATGACATGACGCTT
Source organism: Epinotia brunnichana (assembly GCA_963854355.1). Taxonomy (NCBI): domain Eukaryota; kingdom Metazoa; phylum Arthropoda; class Insecta; order Lepidoptera; family Tortricidae; genus Epinotia; species Epinotia brunnichana. The sequence continues at coordinate 29,399,213 of OY977936.1, read as the reverse complement.
GCATTCCAGTTAAAGAAATCAAAATTAAACTTATTAATCAACCGGGACTATCATTAATAAAGAAAGTTCAGTAAGTTACACATTTTCTGGCTTATCTTACCAGAAATTATAGATAACTGCAATTTAACAATTTATTCTGAATAGTATATTATGTGTGTTGATAAATTATTAAAAATTAAACAGATTCTCCTTGCGGATTTCTAAAATCACAAATATTGGGCGTTTTTGGAAAACCAAAATACATAACTACTTGTAAAGTGTTTGATTTATGCTGTCAACCTATTATTAGTACTATAAGAAACAAATAAAACAAAAAATATTCACGGTTATTAATTAATTCATATATTTTTAATACTTGTGTTTTAATATGAACGTTATCTCCTGCAGTATAAGGCCGTCATTGCTTTGTGCCTCAACTCCCGACCGGGCTGTCGCGAGTCGCAGGCATTCAAGGCCGAAACGCACTGACAGCGGTGGCGAAGCGGCGCGGGGCGGCGCGGAGGCGGTACTTGTAATGTTCGAGCTAATATGAAAGGATCCGCACGCTTTTATGCTGAGATAGAACCGTTTCGTGACAAACGCTGTGTGTTGTTTGTCTCGAATACATGTTTCTTTCTTTCTTTCTTTCTTTCTTTTTTCCCGGCCAGTATTCTGTGCGAACCTTTTCGTATTAGATCGTAGTTCGATCATTACAGCCAGTACCACCTCCACGCTGCGCCGCGACGCTTCGCCACCGCTGTCAATGGGTTTCAGCCTTCATTTATTATGGGTAGGTCAATGATTGTCAAACATTTATAAACACGAATCTGGCGTGCACCACTGTTCGGCTAGGCTGGAGATTTATTGAAATATTGTGTTCATTAGATCAAAATCAAAATCAAAATCAATTATTTATTCTGCAAATAGGCCACAAGGGCACTTTTACATGTCAAATGGTGTTCTACAATATAATATTAATAATCTTACACAATAATCATTTTAAAATTGCAGATTTTAACTAATTAGTACCTAAATGGTTACAAACTAAATGTCACTGAATGAAAACTAGAACAATCCAAAATTGTAAAATATTATCAAATACATTTGATATAAGGTCTGTATCAGAATTAACAATAAGTTTATGATATAATTTAGTACCCCAGAGATGTATAATGTCTCTGAGCATCCAAATACAATTAATAATTATTCTAATGTTCTTGTAGAGATGTATACTGTCCCTAAGCGTTAAAACAGAAAAAAAAGGATCATTAATGTAATATTGTCAGAGATGTACAGGGTCAATAACAATAAAACGTGTCAAGAACAGAATGATGTCTCTCGTCAAAATAATGATAATAACACTAGTATTTAGGTAGTTACTATGCCCTTGCAAGCATGAACAGACCGGACTCCACAAACAGCACCCGATCACGAGTATGACGCATATCTCAGCCATCGCCTCCCTCAACCATATGTTAGGGAAGGTGGCGACCCGATCAACGACGCCACCGTAAGCAAAGCCCTTTAAGCGAGCATGACATATTCAAGCCACACTGGACATTGATAATAGCAAAGATTAAAGCTACTTGTTCGGCGAGAAAAAGCATTACGTGCTCTCATGTTACATAAAACGGAACAGCTATTTCCGGTACTTATAATAATTACAAAGGTAATACGCCAAGACAATCATACTCGAAGGTATATTAATTCTAATACAATTTGACTGCTACTGGCTTAAAGGCATTTTTGTCGTTTATGAAATCGTTGACATTATAATACGCCTTGCTTAGCAAATATTTTTTTATATGAGACTTAAATTTACTTAACGGCAAATTAACAATTTCGGTAGGTATTTTATTGTAAAAACGTATACAGTTCCCCACGAACGACGTGCTAACCTTGCGAAGACGACTGTACTGCACTGCGATCTTGTGTTTACTTCTGGTGTTGTAGTCGTGGATATCACTGTTGAGATTGAAGTCCTGAAGGTTTTTCCGCTATTAGATCGATAATAACTAAATTGTTCAGCATGAGACATAATTGTCGTGGAATCTCGATTACCTATTTATAAGCGCTCAGTTTTCTGTACATAATTATTTAAATAAAAAGTATTACTTAAGTGGGTACAGAAAGGGGCGTTATTCGAATCATTCTTTATTCAAATAATTATTCGAATAAACATTTATTCGTCACTTATTTATTCGCGAATAATTTATTCGTCTACACTTTCGAATGACGAATGATTTATACTCATTTCATTCGAATAAATCCTCGAACAATCCACGAATAATAATTAAGGATGCGGTTGCTCGTTACTTACAATACAACACGTACCATTACACGAATTTAACACGATCACTACAAGTGTACCTATTTTCAAGTATTAATACCCTTTTCTACTAATTAACAATATTTTTGAGAGTTAGGTGAATCGCTTCATGGGGCATTTAACAGGTTTGTTTCATTATGCCATGTGTGTGGGCTTGCTTATATAATTACGTCATCGTTTTTAGGGTTCCGTACTCAAAGAGTAAAACGGTGCCCTATTACTAAGACTCCGCTGTCCGTCTGTCTCCCTGTCTGTCTGTCCGTCTGTCACCAGGCTATATCTCACGAACCGTGATAGTTAGACAGTTGTAATGTTAACAGGTGATGTATTTATATTGCCGCTATAACAAAAAATACTTAAAAACGAAATAAATATTTTTTTACTTGTTTTATTTCTTTTACAATCGTAAGATCGATCAAATCGATCTAGTCCCAGACTAAGCAGAGCTTGTACTATGGGTACTAGACGACGATAAACATCTTATATAGATTGTTCAGTCCTCGCCTAATGCTAGGAACTGAGCGCGCCTCACTATCCGTGGGTCTAATTCTTGCCAGTAATGGCTATCAAAAGTGTCAAAATATGATTATTTTAATGGATTCCCGGCGACACGATATTTGTAAATCCTGTGTAGCTTCCGTCAAGGTCCAGTCAAAGTCAAGTTAAATCAAGTCTCCCAAGCTGGTCTCCGGGGCCAAGGGAAGCGCCGTGTCTTACCACGGGCGGCCGGGCCGTCAATACGCGGTCCACCAAGCACATATCACCAAAACGACTCGGGCCTTCAGGCCACCAAACGCGAGTCTCAAAGTACTGTCTACCAATACACAAACAAAACACTCGGACACCCGTGTGCCTACAAAGCGAGCGATATTACCAAAGAACCACGTTTTCCGCACGAACGTGTTCACAGTGAAAATTTATGACAAGCAAAAAAGTGACAGCCAAGTGTCACCTTCAAAACCACAGACTAAAAGGGCGTACACGAGAGGCGTTAAAGGGGCGTGCAGACGATCGGCCCGAACATAGATAAATAAATAATTACTTCATCATATCAGCCGTAAGACGTCCACTGCTGGACATAGGCATCCCCCAAAGAGTGCCACAATGGCCGGTCTTGCACCACCTGCATCCAGCGGACTCCCGCGAGCTTTACCAGGTCATCAGTCCACCTTGTGGGGGGCCTACCCACGTAATAAATATTCATACATAGAAAACATCCATGACTCAGGAACAAACATTTGTGCTCATCAAACAAATAAATGCCCTTACTGGGATTCGAACCTGGGACCTCCGGCTACGTAGCTAGCTACCCTATCATTATCCTGTTAATTCTTTAAATGGACTCTCCCCGCCTCATAAAATGACTACCGTCATCTAATAGTCCCCCCCCCCACCCCCCCTGTTTTGAAATGACGTAATATATGGACAGCCACTGTGTGTAATTGCATCAATGTTATGTTATTAGAGGCAAATACGCATGTAAGATTGTTCAATTATATACCTTTAATTGTACATTGTATGTACTTAATCATGTTATATTATATCTGTGTGTATTTAGGGTTCCGTAGACCGAAAGGAAAAAACGGAAACCTTATAGGATCACTTTGTTGTCCGTCTGTCAATACCCTTTTTCTCAGTAACGTATCAAGCTGAATTTGTTGTCCATCCGTCCGTCTGTCAAGACCCTTTTTGTCAGGAACGCGTAGAGATATCAACCTGAAATTTATATCAAATACTCAAGATTACTGTTTTTTGAAGCAGTAAAAAAATCAAACTTCCAAGCCAACGCAATCAAAAGATACAGCCGTTTATGCCGCAAATTTCCTTAAGTATTCGAAACCCGCAAGGGAATCAAAACCTATAGGGTACTTCCCGTGAACTCAGAAACTTGAAATTTGGTAAGAAGCAACGCCTTGTTGTAGCACAGATAAAGGAAAAATTGCGAAAACCGTAATTTTTTTGTTACACACTGAAAATGTAATGTCCAGTATACACTGACACGCACTAAGTATGTGAATACATACTTAGTGAGTGTCAGTTTATAGTGGACTTGTTTCTATTGTACGGGGTGGTCCAGAACCCTCGGTGCGTGAGTCTGACTTGGACTTGACCGGTTTTTTTGTCACCCGTGGTAAAGCCGAAACATAAAAAATAAAACGGGTGAAATAATTACAATTAATATCCGTTTCACCTTGCACGGCGATGTTAATTGGTATCCTTGATGAAGCGGTCACCTCTTTCTAACAAATTTTGAAACTAGGTATCACTGTTCTGTCTGTAGAAAAATATGACGTTTTTGAGATATATTCCATTAAAAAGCATTCCTACAATATTCGTTCAAGATATTATTCCCTAAAAGCATTACGAAGGATTATGTGAATGATTAAGTTATTCGCGAATAAATATTGGCGAATAATTATTTAAAATATTTGTTCGTCAGTCGCGAATAATCCTATTTATTCTTATTCGTTAATCGTATTCGAATAAATTTGGCCCATCTCTGGGTGGGTGACAATAAGCATATCGACTACCGTAGTTTCAAAGGGCGTATGGGACTAAATATCGAAAATGAGTTAAAATGCAGTCATACTCAGTTTTTTTCTCTCTATCGGTTGGTATAGAAGGAATGTCTCTGATACATTTTGTCGTAACTCTCAGTTCATTCTACGATACGCGATTTTGCATTGTGAACTTTTACACAAATGTGTCTGTTACGCCAAAATACTCTTGCTTTAAATATTAAATAAGTAGTAATTTGTAATTTCATAAATCGAATAATTCTTAGCTTTCACTTATTAGGGTTCCGTACCTCGAAAGAAAAAAAACGGAACCCTTATAGGATCACTTTGTTGTCCGTCCGTCCGTTCATCCGTCTGTCAAGACCCTGTTTCTCAGGAACGCGTGGAAGGGTATCCAGCTGAAATTTATACCAAATACTCAAGTCTACTGTCCCTTGGAGCTGTGAAAAAAACAAACTTCTAAGCCAACGAAATCAAAAGATACAGCCGTTTAAGCCGCAAATTTCCGCAAATTTTCGAAACTCGCAAGGGAATCAAAACCTACAGGGTACTTCCCGTGAACTCTGAATCTTGAAATTTGGTACGAAGCAACGTCTTATAGCACAAATAAAGGAAAAATCTCGAAAACCGTAAATGTTTAATTACATCACTGAAAATTTTATGTGGTTTTTTTTCTATTGTACGGGATGGTCCAGAACCCTCGGTGCGCGAGTCTGCCTCGCACTTAACTAGTGTTTTAAAGCTAACCACGATCATGCCATCATCTCTTTCATTTACTTAACAGTGTGTTCATAAGAGTTTACTTATGTTTACGATAATAAAAGGAAATCAATCGTCCCTTACGCCCTTTGGACCAGGGTTTTCAAAGGGCGTAAGGGACAAACTGTGAATTTTTCATAAGAGCTAAATATCCTACAATTAGGATATTCCATTGTATTTGTTTTATTTGTACACGGCGCGGTCGGTGCAAAACACATAATTGAAATAAACTCGTTATGACGTGTGCGTCAGGATGGCGGGTGGACCTCGGGAAATTCAATGAAATGTTGACAGATATTTGGTACCTTCTGTGTACCTCTGTGTACCTTTAATAAAATTCTGTGTACCTCTCCTGAAAACGAGCTATCTTCAAAATTAGGTCCACCCGCCATCCTGACGTCAGAATGGCGGGTGGACCTATGAAATATGTACAAAACGTACATCTTTTTTAACGATTTGTGTATAATAATTTGGTACCTTCTGTGTACCTCTGTGAACCTTTAAAAAAATCTGTGTACCTCTCCTGAAAAAAAGCTATCTTCGAAAATAGGTTCACCCGCCATCCTTATATTTTACTTCGTACGTAGTCGGCCGCTCTGTCGACAGTATTTTAGTAAACAAAACGAAACAAGCCATATTATATTATTACTTTTATACATGTTGCAAATGCTTGTTTAATGCTGATATAATTACAATATAAATAACTTTAAAATTAATTTGTTTTTCACCTTAAAATTCCTTGTATTTTTAAAGGTACCTAGCTCAGTTAGATCGCACGAAGCATGGCGCGACAAAATTGAATAAATCTCAGGATTTTTTTATTTTACTAATTATTATTACCTATATATATTTCATGATTTTACTAATATACGTGTAATAAATCCCTGAAACTTTTTAAAATTAATTCTGGAATCAAACTCAGGCAGCAAAAGGACACAAGGGGAGTTGCGGAATAAAACATAGCCTATGAAAACCATCCCGAAGGTAAATGAACCTTTATTTAAAATAGATTTTGGAATTGAATGAGTAGTTCCGGAGATTACTCCTACGTTGTACAAAGGTACAAACTTACAAGCTTTACCTTTTTTCAATAGCTCTACGGGCGCTTTTCTCGTATTACAAACATCCATCCTTAGGGACTACCTACATATTTCTTAGTAGATATAGATTTCGAGATGTACAATTTGAGCTATATTACTGAGAGACTAGCTTGCTTGCGACTTCGTCCGCATGGAAGTCGTTTATATCGTATACAAACTCCCCCCCCCCCCACCTTAAAAGATGATTTTCGGGAAAAAAAATATCATGTGTCCTACACCCCGGGATTCTGACTATCTCCATACCATCTCAATCAGTTCAATGGCTTAAGCGTGAAAAGGTAACAGACAGACAGACAGTGTCAGGTACTATCGCATTTCTAATATTGGTATGGATGTAGGTATATCTCCTACATCCGAGCGGACGACGCAGCGGAATGGTTCTTAGTTACGTTTCAACAAAATCGGTTCAGCCGTTTTTGTGGTATTGAACTTTGAAATGAAAGTATCGGGGGCTTTTCAACTTTTCTAAGTTGTTAATTTTTTATAATTGTATGTTCTTATGTTAAGCCTTTAAGGCATTTGTTAAATAGGCCCTGAAATAAATGAATTATTATTATTGTTTGTCACCATTAAAAATCAGACACATTAATAATAATCCATTAATTATTAGTACCTATATCCCTTTGGCTCCGCCATCGCCAGCGTTATTTAGCTTTCCGTAGCTGTGTGATAAAATATAGCCTATAGCCATCCAGAATGTTAATTTATTCCAACATTATAAACAGGAAATCTCTGTTAGATTGTAATTTTGTAATCTACAGTGTGTCTCTGACGTTGGGGGCTTTAAATCCAAATATCAATTATGGTCCTGAAACTGAACCACTTTTGTTCCGCAACTTTGTAAAATAACTATCATTTCTATAATTTGGTAGTGTTTCAACTTTAACTGTACCATCAATGTATTGCAAACACGGCCTCATTATTTGACATCCATGACACTGACAAGTATGAAAACGAACTAATGGATGATGTACATTGAACATTTTATTTAATTTGTATGGAATAATGAAAATAGGACAAAAATAACGTATTTTTGTAAAGTTGTAGAACAAAAGTAGTTCTATTTCAGGAGCATAATCGACATTTGAATTTAAAGCCCCAAAGTCAGAGACACGCTGTATAGGTACTAATATTATAAAGAGACTCCTCGTCTTTGAGACTGTAACTTGTAAGTTTGTATGTTGCAGGGGTTCTCAGGAATAAGATCCGATTTCAAAAAATATTTCACCTATGTATAGAATTAATTTTCTAGATGGACATAGACTATTTTTTATCCCGCGGGTTTGCCTGCATCATTTGCAATACGCGGGCGAAGCCGCGTGGACAGAAAGTTATATAAGTATACCTACTTACCTGAGACACATATTAAAAATCAGATGAGTAGGTACCTTGTTCAGGAAACTAACCCCTATATAAGTACAAGCTTACAAAGTCCCAAACTACACCGATTATTTGGTATAATAGTACCTTTTGGATGGACGTAAATGGTATTAAATATAGCGGCTCCACCTGCCGTTCTTTGGCGGGCGGAGCCGCGAGGAAAGCTAGCTACTGAACGTAATTCGGTACCTCCTGTTTAGAAGTAGGTCGGTAGACGAACCCAATTTTGAAATGTAAGCCTTTATGGCTTTTAGGGAACACGTTTCCAAACATAGTGGACAAACTACTAACTTGAAAACCGGCCAAGTGCGAGTCGGACTCGCGCACGGAGGGTTCCGTACCATTATCTATAAAAACGGCAAAAAGATCACGTTTGTTGTATGGGAGCCCCCTTAAATATTTTATAGTATATGTTGTTATAGCGGCAACAGAAATACATCATCAGTGAAAATTGCAACTGTCTAACAATCACGGTTCATGAGATACAGCCTGGTGACAGACGGACAGACAGACAGACGGACGGATAGCGGAGTTGTAGTAATAGGGTTCCGTTTTACCCTTTGGGTACGAAAACCTAAAAACGGCAAGTTATAATATTATTCGCTTGAAATACTGACTTATGTTCTCTTTAAGGCGATGTAGGTTCACGGTCTTCTCTCCCTCACACTGAGCATAAGCGTGAGCGAGATGGAAGTGCGTGTTCGGAAGTGTGTAGTACATTATTTTTAAGTAGGTACCTACCTACCTACTTAATAATTGATTTTTGAAATATTAGATACCTAATTTATTAAAAATCTATCCGGTTATTGTTTTAGAACAACAAAAAAGTTATTCTTTTTATAAAAAAAACATAGATTGTCGTTAAAAATTCCGAAATCTCGAACATAAAAGTCTATTTTTATGGTGATATTTAAGATTTTTTTACAGAGCTACCAAGTCACTTTTAGGGTTCCGTATTCAAAGAGTAAAACGGGACCCTATTACTAAGACTTCGCTGTCCGTCTGTCTGTCACCAGGCTGTATCTCAAGAACCGTGATAGCTAGAGAGTTGAAATTTTCACAGATTATGTATTTCTGTTGCCGCTATAACAACAAATACTAAAAACGAAATAAAATATTTTTTCAAGGGGGGCTCCCATACAACAAACGTGATTTTTTTTGCCGTTTTTATAGATAATGGTACGGAACCCTTCGTGCGCGAGTCCAACTTGCACTTGGCCGGTTTTTTAATATTATGTTCGGTTATTGTGTTAATTTTTCAGTCTACAGTAATTTTTCTGTAGTAGACTAGTAGAATTCTTCATTATTTCTTCACACTGAAAGCTCAACCATCAATATTTTTGTCAGATCGTAAACAGGCCTCACCTTAATCGTAGTCGCGTCGCGTCATGCATCGCATTGACAACGGTTACAAGACATAGGCAAGAGTTAGGTTTAAGTATCGTAATTTAATAAACATTAAAGCAGACATTTTTAAGCGTGAAATATACCTACATCATAATTTTTGTACTAAGTAAGTACGTACAAATAAGTTTTTGATATTTTATTCAATTCAGTCACGCCATCCTTCGTGCGACAGCTAATATGGAGCTACCTAAAAGGTTACAAATAATTTTAAAGTGAAAAACAAATTAACTTTAAAGTAAATTATATTGTAATTAGATCAGCATTAAACAAGCATTTTCAATATGTATAAAAGTAATAATAAATGTAATATTGCTTCTTTCGTTTTGTATACTAAAATACTGTCGACGGCCGACTACGTACTAAGTAATATAAGGATGGCGGGTGAACCTATTTTCGAAGATAGCTTTTTTTCAGGAGAGGTACACAGATTTTTTTTAAAGGTTCACAGAGGTACTCAGAAGGTACCAAATTATTATACACAAATCGTTAAAAAAAATGTACGTTTTGTACATATTTCATAGGTCCACCCGCCATTCTGACGTCAGGATGGCGGGTGGACCTAATTTTGAAGATAGCTCGTTTTCAGGAGAGGTACACAGAATTTTACTAAAGGTACACAGAGGTACACAGAAGGTACCAAATATCTGTCAACATTTCATTGAAATTCCCGAGGTCCACCCGCCATCCTGACGCACACGTTATGACGGGTTCGCCGTCCGCTCGCCCGCTGGCGCCCCACTCTCTCCCCGCCTCGCACCCACCGCATGCATCTAGCTCCACGACGATTCAATTAAATTTTCAATTTCTTAAGCGTGAAATTAACATGCTTAATTTTAATGAAAACTTGATTATCGTACACAAAAAGGTATTAGTAAACAAAAATTTCATAGTTACTATTTATAACTACTGAGAAATACATTATTATTAAAACGTTCAAAATACATGTTTAATTTTTGACTTAAATGTCTAAAAAGACGCAATATAGCTAAAACAGATAAAAACATCATAGTTACCATTTTGGCTTGTCTAGATATTGAGATCAGATGAAAACTGTTAAAAAAAACGGACAAGCGAATTTGATTTCAGTTTAATTTTGCTATTAAGTGATCGCATTTGAATGAACCTCAAAGTTATACTAACAAGGTATTTGGTTACCTTTTTTACTTTTCGGAAAAAGTTAGGTAGTGTACGTTAACTCGTGTTTTTTTTAAATACGGTTACGATCGCGGATTTTTTACTTAATATATGTCATTAATATTTCATACTGAATAGTAAAATCCGATAAAATAATAAAAACAACGAGTTTACGAATTATGTCCAGGGTAAGCTAATTTGATTGGTCTAATAGACGCTAGTGTAAGACGGGCGGCGCGGTTGCGGCGCGGCGCCCGCGGCGGCTGTTCGCTGTAAACGGCGCACGAGGCGCGGTGCGAACGCTCCTACTGCCAGAGCGCGCACAGCTTTAAACCATACTAGCTGTTGCCCGCGACTTCGTCCGCGTAGAACTTTTTATCGTCTTAGAAAATGATTTCTCTCAATACAAAATTTGAACCCTCTTTTAGGGGATAATTAAAAAAAAAGTTGATGTTCATTTTCTAGTTTGTGAACAAACAGTCTAAAACCAAAGTTAAAAATCTCATACTTTAAAAATGCCTTGAAATACTCAAACTTTGAACCAATTTTAACACTCTTAGGGGATGAATTCGGAAAAACTCTGAAATCAGTTTTGTAGTCTTTTAACGTACAGAATAAGACCGAAGTTAAAAATCTCTTACTCACACTTTAACATTTTATTGCTCGCCATTTAAAATTTGAACCCCCTTTTAAACCCCCTTAGAGGTTGAATTTTTCTAATCGCTGAAAGAACTTTTTTCGTAAACTTTTAAGTCTCTAGCTCAAAAAAAGTGTTGCCCGTACAAAGCTTTCTTAACCCCCTTAGGGGTGGAATTTTCTAAAACTCTGAAAGTACTTTATTATTAATTATAATAAGTAACATTTTGAATAGTTTTAAGTCTAGTAAAAAAAAAGTTTTTCCCACACAACACAGGCTACCCTTCTTAAGGATCTTAAGGATCCCCTTAGGGATGGAGTTTTCTAAAACGCTGAAAGTTCTTTTTTAGTATTCTAATAAGTAATCTTTTTGCAAAGTTTTAAGTCTAACTCAAAAAAAAGTGTTGCCCATGCAAAGCTTGCTCTCCTTTTTAACCCTATTAGGGGTGGAATTTTCTAAAATGATTTGTGTTCTTTTTTTGTATTTTAATAAGTAATCTTTCTACAAAGTTTCAAGTCTCTAACTCAAAAACATAAACTTTCCCTGATAAAAACTTTGCACCCCTTTTTATCCCCCTTAGGGGTAGATTTTTTCAAAACGCTGAATATCTTTTCTTTTGTATTTTTATAAGTAATCTTTTTACAAAGTTTGAAGTGTCTAGCTCAGAAAAAGTGTTCCCTATACAAACCTTGCACCCTTTTTTAACCCCCTTAGGGAATGATTTTTGTAAAACGCCGAATGTAGTATTTTTCATGTTCTAATTAGTAATTTTTCGTCAAAATTTTAAGTCTCTATTAAATAAAAATATGTTTTTCCCATACAAACTTTGCACCCTATTTTACCCCCTTAGGGGTTAAATTTTCCAAAATGCTGAAAGTACTTTCTTTGTATTTAAATAATCTTTCTACAAAGTTTTAGGACTCTAGCTAAAAAAAATAGTTTCCCACATACAAACTTTGCACCCCTATTTTAGCCCCCTATTTTTAGAGGTAGAATTTTCTCAAACGCTGAAAGTACTTAATTTGTATTCTGATGACTAATCTTTCGACAAAGTTTTAAGTCTCTATTTAAAAAAAAATATTGTTTCCGCCATATAAAATTTGCACCCCTATTTTACCCCCGTAGGGGTGGAATTTTCCAAAACGCTGAAAGTGTTTCATGTATTCTAATAACTAATTTTTGTACAAAGTTTAAGTCTATAGCTCAAAATAAAAAGGTTCTCCCATACAAACTTTGCACCCCCATTGTACCCCCTTAGGGGTAGAATTTTCAAAAATCCCTTTTTATCCCTAGCCCACGTTATAAAAGCAACATACTGTGCAAAAATCAACTCTCTAAGATTAGTAGTTTCGGCTGTGCGTTGATGAGTGAGTGAGTGAGTGAATAAGTCAGTCAGGACATAGGCATTTATTATGTACTAGCTGTTGCCCGCGACTTCGTCCGCGTAGAACTTTTTATCGTCTTAGAAAATGATTTCTCTCAATACAAAATTTGAACCCTCTTTTAGGGGATAATTAAAAAAAAAGTTGATGTTCATTTTCTAGTTTGTGAACAAACAGTCTAAAACCAAAGTTAAAAATCTCATACTTTAAAAATGCCTTGAAATACTCAAACTTTGAACCAATTTTAACACTCTTAGGGGATGAATTTGGAAAAACTCTGAAATCAGTTTTGTAGTCTTTTAACGTACAGAATAAGACCGAAGTTAAAAATCTCTTACTCACACTTTAAAATTTTATTGCTCGCCATTTAAAATTTGAACCCCCTTTTAAACCCCCTTAGAGGTTGAATTTTTCTAATCGCTGAAAGAACTCTTTTCGTAAACTTTTAAGTCTCTAGCTCAAAAAAAGTGTTGCCCATACAAAGCTTTCTTAACCCCCTTAGGGGTGGAATTTTCTAAAACTCTGAAAGTACTTTATTATTAATTTTAATAAGTAACATTTTGAATAGTTTTAAGTCTAGTAAAAAAAAAAGTTTTTCCCACACAACACTGGCTACCCTTCTTAAGGATCTTAAGGATCCCCTTAGGGATGGAGTTTTCTAAAACGCTGAAAGTTCTTTTTTAGTATTCTAATAAGTAATCTTTTTGCAAAGTTTTAAGTCTAACTCAAAAAAAAGTGTTGCCCATGCAAAGCTTGCTCTCCTTTTTAACCCTATTAGGGGTGGAGTTTTCTAAAACGATTTGTGTTCTTTTTTTGTATTTTAATAAGTAATCTTTCTACAAAGTTTCAAGTCTCTAACTCAAAAACATAAACTTTCCCTGATAAAAACTTTGCACCCCTTTTTATCCCCCTTAGGGATAGATTTTTTCAAAACGCTGAAAGTCTTTTTTTTTATATTTTTATAAGTAATCTTTCTACAAAGTTTTAAGTGTCTAGCTCAGAAAAAGTGTTCCCCATACAAACCTTGCACCCTTTTTTAACCCCCTTAGGGAATGATTTTTGTAAAACGCCGAATGTAGTATTTTTCATGTTCTAATAAGTAATTTTTCGTCAAAATTTTAAGTCTCTATTAAAAAAAAAAATGTTTTTCCCATACAAACTTTGCACCCTATTTTACCCCCTTAGGGGTGAAATTTTCCAAAACGCTGAAAGTACTTTCTTTGTATTTAAATAATCTTTCTACAAAGTTTTAGGACTCTAGCTAAAAAAAATAGTTTCCCACATACAAACTTTGCACCCCTATTTTAGCCCCCTATTTTTAGGGGTAGAATTTTCTAAAACGCTGAAAGTACTTAATTTGTATTCTGATGACTAATCTTTCTACAAAGTTTTAAGTCTCTATTTAAAAAAAATATTGTTTCCCCCATACAAAATTTGCACCCCTATTTTACCCCCTTAGGGGTAGATTTTTTTAAAACACTGAATCTAGGTACTTTATTTGTATTCTAATGAATAATTTCTCTACAAAGTTTTAAGTCTCTATTTAAAAAAAAGTAGTTTTTCCCATACAAACTTTGCACTCTATTTTACCCCTTTAGGGGTAGAATTTTCTAAAACCCTGAAAGTTCTTTATTTGTATTCTAATGACTGATCTTTCTACAAAGTTTTAAGTCTCTATTTAAAAAAAAATGTTTCCCCAATACAAACCTTGCACCCCTATTTTACCCCCGTAGGGGTGGAATTTTCCAAAACGCTGAAAGTGTTTCATTTGTATTCTAATAACTAATTTTTCTACAAAGTTTAAGTCTATAGCTCAAAAAAAAAAGGTTCTCCCATACAAACTTTGCACCCCCATTTTACCCCCTTAGGGGTAGAATTTTCAAAAATCCCTTTTTATCCCTAGCCCACGTTATAAAAGCAACATACTGTGCAAAAATCAACTCTCTAAGATTAGTAGTTTCGGCTGTGCGTTGATGAGTGAGTGAGTGAGTGATTGAGTGAATAAGTCAGTCAGGACATAGGCATTTATTATGTATAAATAGATAGAAGATAATGAAACTCCCATTCAAATATCTCAAAAAATTATGAAGCTACATCCGTTTTAATGTCGCTTGTTAGAGTGAGAAAACGATGAGGGACTGTGACGTCAATATACTCGAGCGTCATAGTAAAAAACAATCGTTTCATATGAAGGTGCGTTTTGCGGAAAAGGGACAGAACATACCCCCTCTTAAAACTTTGGACTCTTATAACTTAATCATTACCTATATAACCTCTTGCTTTGTTTTTTTCTCCATTTGACTATATTTATTTTAAATTCTTTTTCGAGAAAATACATTATGATTATTTACCATATTTTCGATTCCTGAGCTATAACCACGAACTTCGGAATTCGAAAATATTCGGGTATCTCTATCTCTATCGCACTAACCATACTCGAGTGACAGGGATGCAAATATATGAACATTGAGTATCGGTTTTCGTGGTAGCGCCGCAGGTACTTTGGCTGAATGCGCCGAGCGCGTGCCATTGTCATTCAAAAAAAACAAATTCGTGTTAATTATATTGCTCAAATTTGTTGATTTCATTTATTGAAATTACGACATAAAACGACATTTGCGCATATAAGTTCTCATATCAGAATCGAATATTTTTTTATGGTTTATATTTTAGCATTTGTCTCGTAAAGGTCTATCGTAGACGGGATTTAAATTATTAATAAGTGAAAGGCGAAGCAATTCCGCCATTTTGACGAAAATTTGACGGTTCTTATAGCTGACAGTTGGAGCAGCGTTTGATTTCAATAAAAATAAATGAAAAATTAAATGAAGTCGTATATTTCGGAAAATTAATTAACCGTCGCAGTCGGATAAAAACTATCCTAAGTTGCAGCTAGAATAATAATGTACCTATATAAAATGTTTCATATTTTTCCGTTCATGGGATGCTGTGAACATTCGAACCGCGCAAAGCTTAGTTTCAAACTGGCTGATTCTTTTTTTAATTTAGAGATTTATTATAAGTGGAGATAAATAGATAGAAGATAATGAAACTCCCATTCAAATATCTCAAAAAATTATGAAGCTACATCCGTTTTAATGTCGCTTGTTAGAGTGAGAAAACGATGAGGGACTGTGACGTCAATATACTCGAGCGTCATAGTAAAAAACAATCGTTTCATATGAAGGTGCGTTTTGCGGAAAAGGGACAGAACATACCCCTCTTAAAACTTTGGACTCTTATAACTTAATCATTACCTATATAACCTCTTGCTTTGTTTTTTTCTCCATTTGACTATATTTATTTTAAATTCTTTTTCGAGAAAATACATTATGATTATTTACCATATTTTCGATTCCTGAGCTATAACCACGAACTTCGGAATTCGAAAATATTCGGGTATCTCTATCTCTATCGCACTAACCATACTCGAGTGACAGGGATGCAAATATATGAACATTGAGTATCGGTTTTCGTGGTAGCGCTGCAGGTACTTTGGCTGAATGCGCCGAGCGCGTGCCATTGTCATTCAAAAAAAACAAATTCGTGTTAATTATATTGTTCAAATTTGTTGATTTCATTTATTGAAATTACGCCATAAAACGACATTTGCGCATATAAGTTCTCATATCAGAATCGAATATTTTTTTATGGTTTATATTTTAGCATTTGTCTCGTAAAGGTCTATCGTAGACGGGATTTAAATTATTAATAAGTGAAAGGCAAAGCAATTCCGCCATTTTGACGAAAATTTGACGGTTCTTATAGCTGACAGTTGGAGCAGCGTTTGATTTCAATAAAAATAAATGAAAAATTAAATGAAGTCGTATATTTCGGAAAATTAATTAACTGTCGCAGTCGGATAAAAACTATCCTAAGTTGCAGCTAGAATAATAATGTACCTATATAAAATGTATCATATTTTTCCGTTCATGGGATGCTGAGAACATTCGAACCGCGCAAAGCTTAGTTTCAAACTGGCTGATTCTTTTTTTAATTTAGAGATTTATTATAAGTGGAGATTTAATAGTTACTTAGTGACAAAATCCAACAAAATTTCAGACATCAAAAAAATGATAACTTAATTAGCTTCTGAAAAGTCAGACAAAATAGTAATAAATGGTTTTATCTTTATTTTGGTTCATTTACATTAGCTCTATAATATTCAAGATAAATAATTAAAAAAAAACAATTCATTCTTTTTTTAAATCTATATAAATACTTCCGGATGGAAAGTTTGTTGGATTCTTGAATAAAGCATCTTAGATCAATGTTTTAAAATGATATAAAGAAAAAAAACGCTATTATAAATTAATGTTTTTCAAAACCGTATTTTGCCTGGAGTAATAGACGATAATGAAACTCCCATTCAAATATCTCAAAAAATTATGAAGCTACATCCGTTTTAATGTCGCTTGTTAGAGTGAGAAAACGATGAGGGACTGTGACGTCAATATACTCGAGCGTCATAGTAAAAAACAATCGTTTCATATGAAGGTGCGTTTTGCGGAAAAGGGACAGAACATACCCCCTCTTAAAACTTTGGACTCTTATAACTTAATCATTACCTATATAACCTCTTGCTTTGTTTTTTTCTCCATTTGACTATATTTATTTTAAATTCTTTTTCGAGAAAATACGTTATGATTATTTACCATATTTTCGATTCCTGAGTTATAACCACGAACTTCGGAATTCGAAAATATCCGGGTATCTCTATCTCTATCGCACTAACCATACTCGAGTGACAGGGATGCAAATATATGAACATTGAGTATCGGTTTTCGTGGTAGCGCCGCAGGTACTTTGGCTGAATGCGCCGAGCGCGTGCCATTGTCATTCAAAAAAAACAAATTCGTGTTAATTATATTGTTCAAATTTGTTGATTTCATTTATTGAAATTACGACATAAAACGACATTTGCGCATATAAGTTCTCATATCAGAATCGAATATTTTTTTATGGTTTATATTTTAGCATTTGTCTCGTAAAGGTCTATCGTAGACGGGATTTAAATTATTAATAAGTGAAAGGCAAAGCAATTCCGCCATTTTGACGAAAATTTGACGGTTCTTATAGCTGACAGTTGGAGCAGCGTTTGATTTCAATAAAAATAAATAAAAAATTAAATGAAGTCGTATATTTCGGAAAATTAATTAACTGTCGCAGTCGGATAAAAACTATCCTAAGTTGCAGCTAGAATAATAATGTACCTATATAAAATGTTTCATATTTTTCCGTTCATGGGATGCTGAGAACATTCGAACCGCGCAAAGCTTAGTTTCAAACTGGCTGATTCTTTTTTTAATTTAGAGATTTATTATAAGTGGAGATAATACAGGAAGCCGACGGTATAGAGTCTATACAACACAAACACACACAGTATTGGTGTGTTCTGTAGAAAAGTATTAGCATTCCTATCGCATAATAGTGTTAAGATTTAAACTTGGACATGTTTCTTGTTGAAGTTGTTTATGAGTTTATTTTAGTTTTTGTTTATCGTGTTATATCATTACCGTATGTTTTGAATTTCGCATAAAGTGTTTATAAATATATTTAGTTATGTTATGTATTTTTTCTACTCCTGTACCGTTATCTGTCATTTATATAGGCTGTAGCTCAAATACAATGACACCACTAATAAGTCGTCGCAAAACTCTATGCTCTATGGCCCAAAAACGCACTGTTTAGCGTACTTTTTTGGTTCATACATTTTTCATAAAAGCACTGTTTAAGTTTTTTTTTAATCGGCCGTTATATTGCAGTGGTGCCAACTTCATAAACAAATATTTCGAAATAAAAGTATTTATTTACGATTTAACATTTGTATATTATAAATTATTTACTACAATATAATAAACCATCATCTATTGTGTGTTAAATTACATGTTTTATAAATTCTTGGTATTATTTATAAAAATAAACAGTTCGAATTCGGTCCGGGTCCGGATTTGGTTTGGTTCGGATGGGAAGTGCAAACAAATTAAAAACAAAACAAACCATAAGCAAGAGCTGTCACATTTCCGATTTCCCACCAAAATACAGTTCAAAATGAAAAGACGAAAGATGATAAACTATTAGTCCTAAACTATTAAGATTTTATTTGTGTTTGTGAATACAAAAGTGTACGTTCCTTTTAGAATGGTCGAAGAAATTAATAACTGCACTCCTGAAGAAATTGCGTGAGTAGCAAAAGTACGAATAGAAAACTTGTTGCCTGAAAAGTTTAACTATTCTGTAGTCTGCTATTTATTTAAAAATTGTCGTAGAAAAAGTATTGTATGCAACGGTGTATAAGTGGTCTAAAAACGCTCGTGGCGTCTTTAATTGCGATGCTCGCCAAGGCTCGCATCGCAACCCACGCCACTCGCCTTTTAAGACCCTTCTTATACAACAGTTGCATAAAATACTATTGTAGGTACCACATAAGTGATTTGGTGTCATACTTCATACTGTTAACCTATGTGTGGATGAATAAAAATTGTAATTCTAATTCTAATTCTAGTGTAAATAAGTACTATTAGCAAAAGTATAAAAAAAAAACAAATAAAAATCTAAGGACTTTCAGACTTTGCGGCAAAACAAGAAAAGATACACGAATAGTATTTTTTTATACTTTTGCTAATAGTAGGACTTAATAGATTGAAATATAATGTATGAATGAACTATTGCCAATCTATTCAGCGATCATTTAGTACCTCATACTTATGTGTATGTACGCTGCATGGTTTCGGTATAATTTACACTTTTCCAAACGCGGCCGCGGCATTTTTGATGACTTCATTACAGGGGAGACCGACTCCTTAGATATTGTCTCCCGGCAGTTTTGGAATCCAGGAGATATGCCTAACAACATAGATCTAACAACATGCACTAATTAGGCAATCTTTTCACAGTCGATACCAATGTATCTAGTTGGAGAAGCCTTCTGACTTGTCATGTAGGTACGCGTAGGCTTTATTAAAAGTAAGTTGTAGATATAGTTTTATTTTCGGCCATTGGAGAAAGTATTAGGAGACAAGGACAATAAGATTTAATATAGCTTCTTTTATTTTACTTCGAGGACTACATTCCTAACCTTTTCTCTTATCTCGGCTTCAAATTTGCTGCCGTTGGCATGCTCAGCGAGTTGTCTTAGACCTTCGGAAGCCAGTTCTCCAGGCGCCCATAGCACAAAGTCAGCCGCGTGAGAGGCCCCAATCAAGTCACTGTAGCGTGGCAGCCAATCGCTCTCAGGGTATAGCCGTGGGTGAATATTACGTGACCAAATACCCGTGAACGTGACCTGCACAAATAAATAGTATAACGTTCCTACTATCCACAAGAACTAGTACTATGGAACATCGTGAGTACTCCATTTCTAAATATGCATTACCTGATATTTAGCCTCATCGCAGATATTGCATTCGTAATTAAGGTTCAACGACACATCGTCCGGTTGGCGCATGTCTTCGCACAACTTACGAGTCAGTGGAGCTCCGTCCTCAAACCATATCTCCTGGTTCTCAGCCACCATGGCTCGAATAGTCACGCAACCACTGCCTGATGGAGGCGCTTCCCAATATACCTGTAAATATACCACAAATAAATATTTGACTGTCAATTTCGAGAAAGTAAACGTGAAAAAAGAAAGTGTCTATTTGGTATGTACATACTTACTTCTACAGATGATTTTACATTATAGCTCGCCTGCTCCACAGAATACAAGCAGCGATCACTATACTTTCCTGATCCTTGACTTTGAGGTCTCAGTTCCCCTGGATTTTGAGCCAATAGCCTCCTTGGATTCCTTGGGTCCTGTTTCAAATCACCTTCAGCTGACAGCATGAATGCAGTAAACTCGGATTCATCGTCCGTTCTAGTGATTTGAATCGTGTATACTTCCTCCGGTAGATAGGTGTTGTCAGTTCCGATAATATTTAGCCGGAATCGCCCATCTGCGGGTGACGCTATAGAGGTGGAACCGTAGGGTCGACGATCGCAACGGAAACTAGCGGCGTTATTCGAAAACAAAGTAAAAAGGAGCACGAATCCTTTAAATTTCATTTTTGACACGCTAATTAATATCTGTGAATGTTTTAATAACTGATTCTGGTTAGCAGGTATAAAACGAACTCTCAATTATTTTAAAATGGCGTGTTGCTAAATTCGCGTGCTTTTTGAGACTGAAGCAGTAAGTATGTGGTTCAGTCATGTTATGTAACGAGTCAAATGAAACCAGTGGGACAGGACAATGTGGGACGCGTCGACGGATATCGCATATCCTACCCAATTAATAAGGAACTCGTCTTAATCTACCAACAGAGATGTATTACACACATACACTGTAAGTACAAAATGTTTTGTATACTTTAGAATACAAGCGAGTTTATTTGAATAACTTTCATGATAACAAAACATTTACATGTGCATATTGTGCATAAATTACATACCTTACGGTTACGATTTTACAAATTCCTCTGTAAAAATTATCATGTTAATGTATTTTTGCCGTTTATATTGTTTTGTAAGGATTATTGTAGTCACGAATACAATTAAAGTACCTAGACTCTTTTAGCAGCTTGGTTCCTTAACCCTAGACCGCTACTTAAAGGGGTCATACTAGTTATACCTACAATTAACGAGCGTTTCATATTACTTTTTTCAACATATATGTAGGCAAGTCCCAACTCATCGGCGATAAAGGTATTGCGAATATTGCGACAAATAACGATAAAATAAAGGAACTTTTGACGTTGAGTGTACATTTATTAGGTACACAATTACTTATTCAAGTGCCGATGCCGTGACCAATTGCAGTTTAATTGGTTGTCCAGAATGAATAGCTATAGCTTTATTATCAACATTACATTATTATGGGGAAAAATACATTTAGCAACCAGTTCGTCTGTTGAGAACAGGAGAAAACACTTGTTGCAATTTCGGGAATAGTTAAGTAGTAAGCTCAATTACGAAACTGAGTAAAAATTTAATTGTATCCAACAGGAACTTTTTAAAATGGAAAAGAAACGAAATACATTTTTCCACGAAGAACTAGCGCCATCTCATATGCCGAAACGAATAAAGAAACTATTAAAGAAGAATGTTACATTCCAAGAAAACAAGAAAAGAGTGAAGCTTAGTAGAGAAATGATTGTACGAAAAAGTATACAACAAGCATTTTTGGAATACATGGTTAATTCTTCTGTATGTGGTGTCAGGTTTCTGGTTGATGAGACGAAGAGCAGAATCGAGAAATTAACGTGGTTAGTCATCATAGGTTGCAGCATTTTTGGTTTCTTCTACTTCGTGAACAATGCGCTCGAAACGCAGGAAGACCAGCCCGCCTACATGACTTTGGAAAACCCATCTCTCTGCATTGACCAAGTTTTGTTTCCAGCCATTGCTATTTGTAACCATAACCGGATAAAAAAGTCGGCCGTTAAACATATCGTCGATGTTCTATACTCTTACGATAATACCACGTATTCTAGCAAAGATGATCTCTATGAAGTTGTAACGATGTACGGCTATCTTTACGATTTTTCCTATTCCAAAAGATCAGAAATCATGAAATATAATGTTTTTCTGGAAACAATTGAAAACTTTATAAACGTGACTGAGCATATACAGAAGGATAATATATCAGAACTGATGCGATCGATGACACCGACCTGTGAAGAGTCTTTAATTAAATGTAGCTGGAAAGGCGAGGTTAGAGAGTGCAGTGAGTTATTTAGGACCCACAGTACCCAATTTGGTTTTTGTTGTACATTCAACTATTACAACACTGAAGCAGGCAGGTTAGTAGAAGATCGTGAAAATCCGATTGACGAACCTTATACATTGGAGGACCACGAAGTGGGCCCCTACTTTGGGCTCACTATAGCGGTGAATGCGAGAACAGAAGAATATCTCTACACAACACGTCAAAGCTATGGGTTTGACGTTTTATTCTTCGATCGATACGATTATGCTGATCAAACTGCAGGCGGACTAGTCCACAGAGTAGTATCATTAGGGTCCCAGTATGATATGGGGCTAAGGCCACACGCTTACTACTCAACACCAGAATTAAAACGGTTTCCTTACGACAAAAGAAAATGCAAATTTTCGGATGAGCATCAACAAGACTTCCACAATCATTATAGCTTCAGTAACTGCTTGGTGAGATGCAGGATGAAAACTATAGAGAGACTTTGCAACTGTGTGCCTTTTTTTCTACCGAGAAGGAGTAACGTTTCAGCGTGCACCCTAGAAGAACTGTATTGTCTGAATAAATACAATCAAAAACTTCTATATGTTTTTCCTCCTAAGGATCTGCCAGGCTTAGAGATAGAACGAGAAAACTCTCTTAACTGTCCTACATGTATGGCTGATTGCTCCTGTACGAAATATAACGTTGTTACCAATAAATTAATGCAAATACCAAACAGCGCATTGGTATTCACTAAAGGCCTTGATTTAAATGATCGTAATATATCTATAATCAGGATGTTTTTCACTTCTCCTACATTACCGCTGTACAGAGTAGACGTGACGTTCCATTGGTTCGAATTAATTAGTTACTTAGGAGGACTTTGTGGATTTTTCACAGGTTTTTCCATGATGAGTCTGGCTGAATTATTGTACTATATCGTTATACGATTTAGTTATATTTTAGCTCAACATTTACGGCGATACGCTTGATGTTTATATCTTAAAACACATATAACAGTTTTCGGATTACAATTAAATCTACTGTCTCTGGCACCAACACTTTCTTGGTTATAATAATAACTACACTATTCAATTAATACTACATAATGAAGGATTTTGATAGTCAAGTCCAAAGAAATTGAAAGGTAAAACTCCATGAGAATCTATCTGAATTCCATGAGATTATCGAAGAGCAATAATTTGGTTCTTAATTAAATGTTTAAGTTTTTTCGAACTTAGACCCTTTATAAAAAAACCGGTCAAGTAAGAGTCTGACTCGTGCACCGAGGGTTCCGTACAAACTTTCATATACCATACCTGTCATGTCAGGACCCCATTGATTCTTGAACAATCTTAAATAGCTCATAGTAGAAGTTACCGTTGCAAAGCGCCATCTGCATTTTGGTACTAACAACTTACAACCTAGTAGTTGTGTTTGTTTATAAGCGATAGCTTTTTATCACGCGTACCGATTTCGATTATTTATTTTTTATTAGAAAGAAGGGACTTTAACGATACTCTGATAGGAATTTTAAGATACAAAATTTCATACAAAAGTAAGTAAATTACAAATTTTATTAAGAAATTATTTTTGACTAGCTGTTGCCCGCGACTTCGTCCGCGTAGAACTTTTTATCGTCTTAGAAAATGATTTCTCTCAATACAAAATTTGAACCCTCTTTTAGGGGATAATTAAAATAAAAGTTGATGTTCATTTTCTAGTTTGTGAACAAACAGTCTAAAACCAAAGTTAAAAATCTCATACTTTAAAAATGCCTTGAAATACTCAAACTTTGAACCAATTTTAACACTCTTAGGGGATGAATTTGGAAAAACTCTGAAATCAGTTTTGTAGTCTTTTAACGTACAGAATAAGACCGAAGTTAAAAATCTCTTACTCACACTTTAACATTTTATTGCTCGCCATTTAAAATTTGAACCCCCTTTTAAACCCCCTTAGAGGTTGAATTTTTCTAATCGCTGAAAGAACTTTTTTCGTAAACTTTTAAGTCTCTAGCTCAAAAAAAGTGTTGCCCATACAAAGCTTTCTTAACCCCCTTAGGGGTGGAATTTTCTAAAACTCTGAAAGTACTTTATTATTAATTTTAATAAGTAACATTTTGAATAGTTTTAAGTCTAGTAAAAAAAAAAGTTTTTCCCACACAACACTGGCTACCCTTCTTAAGGATCTTAAGGATCCCCTTAGGGATGGAGTTTTCTAAAACGCTGAAAGTTCTTTTTTAGTATTCTAATAAGTAATCTATTTGCAAAGTTGTAAGTCTAACTCAAAAAAAAGTGTTGCCCATGCAAAGCTTGCTCTCCTTTTTAACCCTATTAGGGGTGGAATTTTCTAAAACGATTTGTGTTCTTTTTTTGTATTTTAATAAGTAATCTTTCTACAAAGTTTCAAGTCTCTAACTCAAAAACATAAACTTTCCCTGATAAAAACTTTGCACCCCTTTTTATCCCCCTTAGGGATAGATTTTTTCAAAACGCTGAGTCTTTTTTTTTTGTATTTTTATAAGTAATCTTTCTACAAAGTTTTAAGTGTCTAGCTCAGAAAAAGTGTTCCCCATACAAACCTTGCACCATTTTTTAACCCCCTTAGGGAATGATTTTTGTAAAACGCCGAATGTAGTATTTTTCATGTTCTAATAAGTAATTTTTCGTCAAAATTTTAAGTCTCTATTAAAAAAAAATATGTTTTTCCCATACAAACTTTGCACCCTATTTTACCCCCTTAGGGGTGAAATTTTCCAAAACGCTGAAAGTACTTTCTTTGTATTTAAATAATCTTTCTACAAAGTTTTAGGACTCTAGCTAAAAAAAATAGTTTCCCACATACAAACTTTGCACCCCTATTTTAGCCCCCTATTTTTAGGGGTAGAATTTTCTAAAACGCTGAAAGTACTTAATTTGTATTCTGATGACTAATCTTTCTACAAAGTTTTAAGTCTCTATTTAAAAAAAATATTGTTTCCCCCATACAAAATTTGCACCCCTATTTTACCCCCTTAGGGGTAGATTTTTTTAAAACACTGAATTTAGGTACTTTATTTGTATTCTAATGAATAATTTCTCTACAAAGTTTTAAGTCTCTATTTAAAAAAAAGTAGTTTTTCCCATACAAACTTTGCACTCTATTTTACCCCTTTAGGGGTAGAATTTTCTAAAACCCTGAAAGTTCTTTATTTGTATTCTAATGACTGATCTTTCTACAAAGTTTTAAGTCTCTATTTAAAAAAAAATGTTTCCCCCATACAAACCTTGCACCCCTATTTTACCCCCATAGCGGTGGAATTTTCCAAAACGCTGAAAATGTTT
Source organism: Epinotia brunnichana (assembly GCA_963854355.1). Taxonomy (NCBI): domain Eukaryota; kingdom Metazoa; phylum Arthropoda; class Insecta; order Lepidoptera; family Tortricidae; genus Epinotia; species Epinotia brunnichana. Next base: position 29,373,585 of record OY977936.1, on the reverse strand, counting down.
CATTTGTATTCTAATAACTAATTTTTCTACAAAGTTTAAGTCTATAGCTCAAAAAAAAAGGTTCTCCCATACAAACTTTGCACCCCCATTTTACCCCCTTAGGGGTAGAATTTTCAAAAATCCCTTTTTATCCCTAGCCCACGTTATAAAAGCAACATACTGTGCAAAAATCAACTCTCTAAGATTAGTAGTTTCGGCTGTGCGTTGATGAGTGAGTGAGTGAGTGATTGAGTGAATAAGTCAGTCAGGACATAGGCATTTAGTATGTATAAATAGATAGAAGATAATGAAACTCCCATTCAAATATCTCAAAAAATTATGAAGCTACATCCGTTTTAATGTCGCTTGTTAGAGTGAGAAAACGATGAGGGACTGTGACGTCAATATACTCGAGCGTCATAGTAAAAAACAATCGTTTCATATGAAGGTGCGTTTTGCGGAAAAGGGACAGAACATACCCCCTCTTAAAACTTTGGACTCTTATAACTTAATCATTACCTATATAACCTCTTGCTTTGTTTTTTTCTCCATTTGACTATATTTATTTTAAATTCTTTTTCGAGAAAATACATTATGATTATTTACCATATTTTCGATTCCTGAGCTATAACCACGAACTTCGGAATTCGAAAATATTCGGGTATCTCTATCTCTATCGCACTAACCATACTCGAGTGACAGGGATGCAAATATATGAACATTGAGTATCGGTTTTCGTGGTAGCGCCGCAGGTACTTTGGCTGAATGCGCCGAGCGCGTGCCATTGTCATTCAAAAAAACAATACCTTCATTTTACGGGTCAGTGAATTGCAAATAATAAATATATTGATTTACAGTACTTATTTTATTTCTTATTTATTTCTTATTTCGGTGCTGAGGCGATAATTGTCGGTTAGGGTGAATATCTACCAGAGATGTGCGAGGATGTGTTTTCATATATTTGACACCTCGCTTGCTTGAAACCTAGGTGTCAAATGTGTGGAAACACATCATCTCTGGTGGATACTCGGCCTTAGCCTTAAATCTCGTAATATATCTTATCTTATCTTATCTAGGTGAGGGCCCTTTCGGATGCACTTCGACCCAGTGGGATCTTTTGTGCATTTGCTCTCTCCTTTATACCTGCTCCCAGGCTTGCTCCATCATTTCCACAAAGCGGATGATGCAGTTCGCCGGGAGCACCTTGAATTCCTTTGGTTGCGGGTAACCGTTACCAAAGTAGTTCATTCTTTGTCTGGCAATATAAGTAATTGATACATTATTTCGCGCCAAAATGCGAGCGAGATAGGCCTGGTACAGGTCAAAAATATCGATGCGACCAGAGTTTTAAATGTATGTGAACACGAACTTATAAAAAGCCGTTCTGTAGGTAGGTATTCGTCGATATTTTTTTACCTTTGCGATTAATGGTAACTCGTGTTATTTAAACTTGTAGCTAGAAGAATAAATACCAATTCATACCAAACTTATCATTTTATTACCCATCAATATCTTAACATAATAATTTAAATATCAATGTCGATAAAACATCATTTTTACGTTTGTCGCCCCCCTAGTGTAGTGCGTTAAAGCCAATCACAGCCCTTGTTTGCACGTTGACGTAGAATCACTGGCACCGCCCGAGTCTTTGTTTTTACACGGTTCAATGTGTGTGTGGGCGCTGCGGTGGGAGAAAACTGGGGACATCGGTTTTGGTTGAAATGAAGCAGTACGGCACTTCTCCCTATTTTTATGTTCTGAGTATAGGACTGATACCCACTCCAAGTACCTAAAGTACGCGCCACATAAGTTAGCCCCTCTGAGGCCTTAACACGATAGATTTTATCGTCACGTACCTATTACGTGACATTTCATTTCAGTACATTTTCGCCGTAAAACGTGGCGATAAAACCTATCGAGCTAGCTGCTGGGCTGATGTTAACTTCTATGTAGTAGCGTCGCAAAGGTGTCAGAGGGGTTCGACGGGGGTACGGGAGGCGACTTGAGCTTGAGGCTCTGCAGAGACGCAAACTTACGTAGGTACCTACGTGGGGGGTTATATTTAGTCTAGGCAATGAACTGACAGCTTGTATGGAAAAAAGTCAAATTTGGAAATAATTTATAATAGCAGATTTTTTCTATGTAATGGATATATTATCAATTAAATAGTTACCTATCGACAAAATCCAACAAAATTTCAGACATCAAAAAAATAATAAGTAACTTAACTAGCTTCTTAAAAGTCAGCAAAAGTATAAATAAATCGTTTTATCTTTATTTTGGTTCATTTACATTTGCTCTATAATATTCAAGATAAATAATTAAAAAAAAACAATTCATGCTTTATTTAAATCTATATAAATACTTCCGGATAGAAAGTTTGTTGGATTCTTGAATAAAGCATCTTAGAATAATGTATTAAAATGAAATTAAGAAAAAAAACGCTATTATAAATGAATGTTTTTCAAAACCGTAATTTGCCTGGAGTAATTGTATTGAGTTTATGTCCGTGAGGTCGGGAACGCTCTTGCTGTTTTGAAGAACACCACAATTCGCAAAAATGTCGCATTTGGTCGTCTCCTTTATTTCACTAGTGCATGTTGTTATGGGAAAATACTTCACTTTCGGATACCTGCGACATATTTTAGAATGTTGTTAGGCATGTCCCCTGGAGTTTTTTTTCAAACAAACTAAAAACTCGAAAAATTAAAAAAAAATCGTGTTTTGACTCCTGGTTGACGTGACATAAATTGTTGCAAATTAGCTCTAGTATAACCCCTTTTAGGGAATAGGTCGAATTACCAGTCACCCTGTATGTATTACATGTTTCAGGTATGTACAATTCCCACTATTAAAAAAGCCTCCGCAGAAATAAAGATTAATGTCATTACATTACTGATGAACTAGACACTTTAGAGACTGTCTCTCTGCAGTTTTGCGGTGCACATAACATGTGAAACAGTATACTAAAAGTTCGTGCTGGTTTCCGGAAAGATGTAATTTCGATAAAACGAATCTTGTAGGGAAAACTCTCTTTGCGTTGTTGGTTTTTTGAGCACAAGTTTCTCAATTTTGCTCTTGTCTTAAAATAAAAAACTAAAATGTGAAGCCGACATACTAGATATCATTTGTGTTGTACATTATATTCGTGTCTCCTTTCTAGTTTTGCCGCAAAGTCTTAAAAGTCCTCAGATTTTTCTTTGACTTTTTTATACTTTTGCTAATAGTACTTAAACTAGCAGATATATTGAAATACTAGCTGTTGCCCGCGACTTCGTCCGCGTAGAACTTTTTATCGTCTTAGAAAATGATTTCTCTCAATACAAAATTGGAACGCTCTTTTAGGGGATAATTAAAAAAAAAGTTGATGTTCATTTTCTAGTTTGTGAACAAACAGTCTAAAACCAAAGTTAAAAATCTCATACTTTAAAAATGCCTTGAAATACTCAAACTTTGAACCAATTTTAACACTCTTAGGGGATGAATTTGGAAAAACTCTGAAATCAGTTTTGTAGTCTTTTAACGTACAAAATAAGACCGAAGTTAAAAATCTCTTACTCACACTTTAAAATTTTATTGCTCGCCATTTAAAATTTGAACCCCCTTTTAAACCCCCTTAGAGGTTGAATTTTTCTAATCGCTGAAAGAACTTTTTTCGTAAACTTTTAAGTCTCTAGCTCAAAAAAAGTGTTGCCCATACAAAGCTTTCTTAACCCCCTTAGGGGTGGAATTTTCTAAAACTCTGAAAGTACTTTATTATTAATTTTAATAAGTAACATTTTGAATAGTTTTAAGTCTAGTAAAAAAAAAAGTTTTTCCCACACAACTCTGGCTACCCTTCTTAAGGATCCCCTTAGGGATGGAGTTTTCTAAAACGCTGAAAGTTCTTTTTTAGTATTCTAATAAGTAATCTTTTTGCAAAGTTTTAAGTCTAACTCAAAAAAAAGTGTTGCCCATGCAAAGCTTGCTCTCCTTTTTAACCCTATTAGGGGTGGAATTTTCTAAAACGATTTGTGTTCTTTTTTTGTATTTTAATAAGTAATCTTTCTACAAAGTTTCAAGTCTCTAACTCAAAAACATAAACTTTCCCTGATAAAAACTTTGCACCCCTTTTTATCCCCCTTAGGGATAGATTTTTTCAAAACGCTGAAAGTCTTTTTTTTTGTATTTTTATAAGTAATCTTTCTACTAAGTTTTAAGTGTCTAGCTCAGAAAAAGTGTTCCCCATACAAACCTTGCACCCTTTTTTAACCCCCTTAGGGAATGATTTTTGTAAAACGCCGAATGTAGTATTTTTCATGTTCTAATAAGTAATTTTTCGTAAAAATTTTAAGTCTCTATTAAAAAAATATATGTTTTTCCCATACAAACTTTGCACCCTATTTTACCCCCTTAGGGGTGAAATTTTCCAAAACGCTGAAAGTACTTTCTTTGTATTTAAATAATCTTTCTACAAAGTTTTAGGACTCTAGCTAAAAAAAATAGTTTCCCACATACAAACTTTGCACCCCTATTTTAGCCCCCTATTTTTAGGGGTAGAATTTTCTAAAACGCTGAAAGTACTTAATTTGTATTCTGATGACTAATCTTTCTATAAAGTTTTAAGTCTCTATTTAAAAAAAAATTGTTTCCCCCATACAAAATTTGCACCCCTATTTTACCCCCTTAGGGGTAGATTTTTTTAAAACACTGAATCTAGGTACTTTATTTGTATTCTAATGAATAATTTCTCTACAAAGTTTTAAGTCTCTATTTTTAAAAAAGTAGTTTTCCCATACAAACTTTGCACTCTATTTTACCCCTTTAGGGGTAGAATTTTCTAAAACCCTGAAAGTTCTTTATTTGTATTCTAATGACTGATCTTTCTACAAAGTTTTAAGTCTCTATTTAAAAAAAAAATGTTTCCCCCATACAAACCTTGCACCCCTATTTTACCCCCGTAGGGGTGGAATTTTCCAAAACGCTGAAAGTGTTTCATTTGTATTCTAATAACTAATTTTTCTACAAAGTTTAAGTCTATAGCTCAAAAAAAAAAGGTTCTCCCATACAAACTTTGCACCCCCATTTTACCCCCTTAGGGGTAGAATTTTCAAAAATCCCTTTTTATCCCTAGCCCACGTTATAAAAGCAACATACTGTGCAAAAATCAACTCTCTAAGATTAGTAGTTTCGGCTGTGCGTTGATGAGTGAGTGAGTGAGTGATTGAGTGAATAAGTCAGTCAGGACATAGGCATTTATTATGTATAAATAGATAGAAGATAATCCCATTCAAATATCTCAAAAAATTATGAAGCTACATCCGTTTTAATGTCGCTTGTTAGAGTGAGAAAACGATGAGGGACTGTGACGTCAATATACTCGAGCGTCATAGTAAAAAACAATCGTTTCATATGAAGGTGCGTTTTGCGGAAAAGGGACAGAACATACCCCCTCTTAAAACTTTGGACTCTTATAACTTAATCATTACCTATATAACCTCTTGCTTTGTTTTTTTCTCCATTTGACTATATTTATTTTAAATTCTTTTTTGAGAAAATACATTATGATTATTTACCATATTTTCGATTCCTGAGCTATAACCACGAACTTCGGAATTCGAAAATATTCGGGTATCTCTATCTCTATCGCACTAACCATACTCGAGTGACAGGGATGCAAATATATGAACATTGAGTATCGGTTTTCGTGGTAGCGCCGCAGGTACTTTGGCTGAATGCGCCGAGCGCGTGCCATTGTCATTCAAAAAAAACAAATTCGTGTTAATTATATTGTTCAAATTTGTTGATTTCATTTATTGAAATTACGACATAAAACGACATTTGCGCATATAAGTTCTCATATCAGAATCGAATATTTTTTTATGGTTTATATTTTAGCATTTGTCTCGTAAAGGTCTATCGTAGACGGGATTTAAATTATTAATAAGTGAAAGGCAAAGCAATTCCGCCATTTTGACGAAAATTAGACGGTTCTTATAGCTGACAGTTGGAGCAGCGTTTGATTTCAATAAAAATAAATGAAAAATTAAATGAAGTCGTATATTTCGGAAAATTAATTAACTGTCGCAGTCGGATAAAAACTATCCTAAGTTGCAGCTAGAATAATAATGTACCTATATAAAATGTTTCATATTTTTCCGTTCATGGGATGCTGAGAACATTCGAACCGCGCAAAGCTTAGTTTCAAACTGGCTGATTCTTTTTTTAATTTAGAGATTTATTATAAGTGGAGATGGAGATGGAGATAATGTACTAATGAACTATTGACAATTGGTTCAGCTTTCATTTGGTACCCCACATAGGCCAGTCCGTAGAGTATATCTTTGTTGCAAAAGGTGGTGTAGAATATTTTGTTTTTTAATATTGTTTACATCGATACATCCGAGCAAATATCAAAAATGGTTACACGAGATATCTTGGGACAACTTTTGGCAGCCACAAATCTGGGACTTTTTTTGGTTTCTCACTCGTAGCTTCTATACGGTGCATCCTAGCGAAAAGTTACGCACTAGGGAATTAAAGAACATGAAATTATGCGTCTAATGAGTACCAATACATATTAATTCAGTTCAGCGACATAGTAGAAAACCATGGTCGAAAACAAGGCTTTCCTCAAGTTTGTAAGTTATTTCAAGATAGTCGTTTTTAAGGCGCTCTTATTAGACGATATTTAGGTATTTGCGGAGGTGAGGCAGACGGAGCGGGAGACGCGCGTCCCGCGCACCCCGCTAACGGCCTTATTCTGTTGGCATCCGTATTCGGCTCGTTTTTGCGGATCATACGATCAAATGTTTGTCTTCTTGAATAATTGTTTTATTTTTCAAATCTTGGTTGATTTGTGTAAGATTGTCCCCAAATATTTATTGTTTATTTATTTATTTAAATCTATTTTTTTTAAGAAAATAAGGAATAATAGGTAGTTACAGTTCTTAAGTACATCGTAGTATGATGACATCAATTATGGACACTTACTTTCCAAAGATATGTTAGTACAGATTTCTTCATCATCAATCCACCTATCGTTTTCCCAGTTCCTATGTGGGTGCTTCCGTTTTCCAAATACGTAGAACTGATAAAATAATAGTACATCTTCACTTCCTAAGGGTGAACGTCACCAATTATGGATTGTACTAATATATTACAGGTTTTTTAAACCGAAATAAAATCGATTACTTCTATAGGTAAAGTTATAGCGCCGGTTAACACCCGCTTAAGAAACCATCAAAAATAATAAACAAATAGCTATGTTCATCTATTTATCTCCTGGCAAATTATATTATTACCATGTATGTCTTTCCCGCTCACGGGACAATGATGTCCCGGACCTTTGGGAGGCATGCGTGGGGCTAGGTACCTACAAAGTACCAACGGAGCCAACACGTAGAGGCCCTTTTGACAATTTAATGAAATGCAAGGAGTATTATTACCATAATTATTACCTTTATTACATAAGTATGACTGACTGATCAAAATCTGGATAATTAGACCACTGTTAGTCAGAAGAGCATTTTATTATACAGGGTGGTTATTTTAAGACCAGCAAGTTCTTCAGTACATGACTTAGTCTATTAAAAAATGTAGTTTGACCAAACATCATATAAAAAAAAACAAATTCATTTATATTGAATTTTTTAAAGCAAATGTAAATTTAGGTAAAAGCCTCCTCGATCTCATGCCATTTTTTTCGGTCTTTAGCCAACTGCACCCAGCTAGGTCCGGCGACCTCAGTTATGTCATTGGTCCAACGTCTTCGTCGTCTACCTTTCCTTCTTTTGCCTTTCGGCCCTGACCAGTTTGTTGCTTCCAGTGCCCTTCTTTTCTCCTAATATCTGGCGATATATGGCTTTTACCCGAATGGGGTCCATATAAGAAAGAAAAAATGGCATAAATCTTTTAGATTTAGTAAATATGTACTAACACAAACAATATGGAATAAATAAAGCTTAAATAAATATATATATATATAAACTAGCTGTTGCCCGAGACTTCGTCCACGTATAACATGTTATCGTCTAAATGTTTGTTTAAGAAATTTAATTTTTTGTTTAATAAAAAAAAACATTGAAATTAGTTTTGTACAGTCAGCATCAGATAGTTAGTAGCAGCCTAGGTAACCAAATATATCGCAACACGTCTTTGTTACTATAGGTGTAAGGATGTGTTACGATATATTTGGCTACTTTGGCTGCTACTAACTATATGACGCTGACAGTACCTAGTCTTTAAGTAAACAGTCTAAAACCGAAGTTACAAATCCCTTACTTTAAAAATGTCTTGCTCTCCATACAAACTAGAAGAACTGTATATCCTAGAAGTAGGTATTTTTGTCAAGACCAATCCAAGCATGTTCAGTAACGTTTCAGAAGGCCGCAGATTTCCGACACGTAAACAATACAAACAAAAATTGAAAATTTTGCAGGGTAGCAACAACACAGCGCTAATCAGAGGCGGAATCTTGGGAATGGCACCAAACATTTTCAATAAAATTCCAGACCGAATTAAACACTGGATATTAATAAATTTAAAAGACAATTGACTTCAGATTCAGATTTGTTTATTATCATAATTTTACAATTGAAATCATAGTACAATGAATATACAGATAAAAATGTGTTAAAATTATAACTTGTCAGTTACAATAAAATACAATAGATGTGTACAGTTGTGTACAGAATTGTTATTATTTGTAAATAGTTTAATAATACTCATACTCATAGCATAATGCTATTACATAAAATAGAGAAAGAAAACATAATACAAATATTAACGTCAAGCTTTTAAGATCTTGTTATTTAGTCATTTGAAAGAAATTCTTGTAAACTATACAGTGTTTTTTCAAGCAATAGTTGTTTTACAAGGAAGCGAAAAGAGTTGTCGTTCGTTATGGTTTTAAGGTTTGAAGGTAGCCGGTTAAAAAGTATTTGTCCTATTAACTTCGGAAGTTTTGTGCCTATTCTAAGTCTGGGCGAGGTTGTTTTGAAGTGGATACTTCTTTGCTCGCGTTCTTGTATAGGGGTACAGTTCAAAATGTATCACGTAACTTCCGGATTAACTTTTTGTAGAGAAGCCTAATCTGATTTCAAATAATTGTTTGTTACATGTTTTAATCCTTCTTTATTTGCTATTAGTTGTTAATCACAAAATGTTATTTAGTTTATGTGACGGGCATGAAAACTATGCTGAAATGACCGCCATTTTCAATGCCTCGCGAGTCAAACGAGCTACGTCAGTCAATGTTGCTATATATACCGATTTATCTGTGCTTATACAGATTTTAGTGAATTAATGCAGATATATATTTTACGGGGACAACCAACAAATAAGTATCCACTTAAACTTAATTAACGGTTGTATCTCGGACACAACCCGCTTCTTTTTAAGTTATTCGCATTTCTCATTGATCTCGAACTATTTTCACCTCTCCTTTGAAATTCATTTGGATAACGTTTAACATACATCAAAACTTCCAATATATAAGTTGAAACTGATGTTAAGATACTAAGTTTTCTTAAATGTTCGCGACACGTGTATCTGTCCTTTGCATAGGGAAGTACTCTAATTGCACGTTTCTGGATCTTTAGGATGCGCTCATAATCCGTACTGTTGCCCCAAAGCATTATCCCGTATGAAAGTTGAGAGTATATGTACGCATAATACAGCTCTTTTAAGCAACTTTCTGACACAAGTGGTCTTAACTGTCTTAGAGCATAGATCCCTCTTGCTAACTTACTGTATAATGTATCTACGTGATATTTCCATGACATTATTGGATCAATCATTTCAATCAATAGATCAATATTTGATTGAAAAGTGTTATTATACCATTAAAGATTACTTAAACGACCCTACGACATAACATGATTCCATTCCAGACATTCCTTAGTTATAATATTCTTTAGTTATAGTATTTTTTGAGAGTTTTTGACATGTATTTGAAGTATTTAACACCAATCACTGTATTGACATTTTTATTTTAATTTTTATAAATATATTAGCTGGCTGAAATATTTTGTAAACCTACATTGTGGGTAATGCACAGAAGTCTTATATTTTGTATACCAACAATACTTGTAAAAGTTGTAACCTATGTTTAACAAAATAAATGTAATTGAATTGAAAGTACTTAATTTGTATTCTAATAAGTAATCTTTATGCAAAAATGTAAGTCTCTAGCTCTAAAAATAAAGTTTCCCCCATACAAACTTTGCACCCCTATTTACCCCCTCTAGGGGTGGAATTTCCAAAAATCCTTCTTAGCGTTGCCTACGTTGTAAAAGGTAGTTCTGGTGTAAATTTCAACTCTCTAGTCTTAGTAGTTTCGGCTGTGCGTTGATGAGTGAGTGAGTGAGTGAGTCATATCAATAACTCCATACCGACAAAAGGTATGTTCACTTAGATAACGTCACATTTATTTGCTTTAGTGGGCTTATTTTAAAGGGGCGTGGCGGGGGAGGCTTTCTTGGTAGTTATTTGGAGAAACAGCGGTGGCAGAGTGAGTTAGAGATGTGAAACGGCATACTTTAGTGTTTTGTGATGGGTATCATATGCACAAACAGCTGGCAAAGTTTTGCAGCTGTATAGGGGAACACCCTGTAGTACTTTGTACCCGACTGCCTCAGAAGGAAGTTTATATTTTTCGAGCGTATGTATCATCATATCAGCCGAAAGACGTCCACTGCTGGACATAGGCCTCCCCCAAAGAGTGCCACAATAGCCGGTCCTGCGCCACCCGCATCCAGCGGACTCCCGCGACCTTTACCAGGTCATTAGTCCACCTTGTGGGGGGCCTATCCACGCCGCGCCTTCTGGTACGTGGTTGCCACTCGAGAACCTTTCCGCCCCAACGGCCATCGGTTCTACGTGCAATGTACCCCGCCCACTGATACTTAAGTTTAGCGATTCGGAGGGCTATATCGGTTACCGTGATTCTGCTGCGGATAGCCTCATTTCTGATGCGATCGCGCAGAGAAACTCCCAGCATAGCCATCTCCATCGCCCTTTGAGTGACTTTGAGCCTTCTTATGAGGCCTATAGTAAGCGACCACGTTTCCGTTCCATATGTCATCACTGGCAACACACACTGGTCAAAGACTCTCGTCTTGAGACACTGCGGAATATTGGACGAAAAGATGTGCCGTAGCGTATGTATGCATGTATGTCTATGACGAAGATGAGGAAGGGCCGTGGCCTGCTGCTGGTGAAATGGCAGGGTCTTTTTCCGCACTCGTTTTTAATAGTATCTACTAAACAGCAAGTAAATATACTTCAGTTCACCAACTCGTTTAGGACTTTAGTCTAGGTAGTCGCTATCCGGCGCAATAGCCCTAAATGCTTTTGATATATTTATGTATGAATAAATAAATCTATTATTCGTACAGTCCATAATTGGTACCATTACCCCCCAACCATGTGCTCGTGTCCGAATCCGATTTACACCCGACTACTTACTACCTAACAGTTCTAAATACGTATTCAGGATAACTGAAGATTTTTATTGACATCTTGTCAATATGCTCCAGCTACCTATTAATACGTTTTAGGTGCGGATGTAGAAACGCTTTAATGTAGTAAATATCGCATACCTTATATTTGTTATTCTATCATTTCGAATGTGTTCTCCAGCATGTATTAGCGTTTCCTATTCCTTTATATATTTTTATTTACCTTGATAACTCGAAATAATTGCTGCAAAAAGGCGTATTTGCGTGCCAGGTAAACATTCACAGGTCCGTCGTCGGCAGTGGCCACGGGCGTACTAAATTGTACTCGCCACCGCGCATGCATGACGCGGACACCCGGTTTTTCAGACAAATGACCAAATGTATTGAATTATCAAACACATTGAAATTCTAAGAAGCCGGTAGATAGATCTACCAAAAAGCTACCTATCATAACAAATTTCATTGTAATATGCCAAATAACTTTTGAGATATTTCGAGTTTGGTGGTAAAAAAGCACTGTTTTGAAAGGCAAAATCTATCGAGGTTTTTGTAAGCAATCGTGATTTTACGAAGTACGAACATAGCCAATGAACTGAAGATATACATATCAAAAATTTGGATCTCTAGCAATAGTACAAGTATACTAATAATCGGTTTGGAAAAGGCACTTTTTCGATGCGCAGCTGCATACAGCGCCTTAAGCTTCTGCGTTTCAATTTTGAATTTAACTATAGGTTTTAGCTCCTCAATTGTAGGAATTTACAGAATCGACAGTAATTTCAGCATTAGTATCATAACTGGTAATCGAAGAGCTGGCAGTTTTTTCGTGCAACGCATCAGCATTGCAGTTCAGTGAGGAAATACCGCCAGCATACTCGGTACACTGCCTAGAGGGCCTTTTTAGGGTTCCGTAGCCAAAATGGCAAAAACGGAACCCTTATAGTTTCGTCATGAATGCCCGTCAATCCGTATGTCCGTATGTCACAGGAATTTTACTCGAAAACTATAAAGTGTATTTGAATGAAATTGAGAGGATAGGTGTATTTTATTAGCCGCTACATAATTCTAAAATGAAATGACAAAAAAAATATTCTTTTAAAGGTGCACTCCATACAATAACTGCAAGTCAAAAAACAGAAAAACATCGTATGTCCACGTGTGGCACATCAATCGATATGTCTTTTAAAATAAATATAAAGTTTCTCAGCAAGTTTTACGATTAAGTGAAAATAGTCGGAGATAATCGCCCCGAAAGTCACTAAATTTCCAAAATGTGTAGCTGCCAAAAGTTGTCACGAGGTATTTCGTGTAACTATTTTTGATATTTGCTCGGTTGTATCCATATTACATGACATAAAAAACAAAATCTTCTACACCACCTTTTGCAAAGTACCCCGTGCTTTGAACCTCTACTGACAGACGTAGGCGATTATATCCGACTATTTTCACTTAATCGAAAAACTTGCTGAGAAATCTTATATTTATTTTAAAAGACCTATCGATTGATGTGTCACACGTTGACATACGATGTTTTTCTTTTTTGACTTGCAGTTATATGTATGGAGTGCACATCTAAAAGAATATTTTTTTTCTCAAACATGCTCGGAAATGTATGCGTTAATGTCACGAAATCAAGACATGAAGTTTCATGTTTATGGCTCCCTACATTACCTCTTGGCCTAGGCCAAGAAGTAATGTATGAAAACCCTAACTAAAAACATTATTGGCCGCTACTCTAACTTTTTAAATTTGCTTACTAATATTAAACAGACAAAGGGAAAATTACATACTGCCAACCACTACTAGGTAGGTGCTCTTTTTTAATTGTTTTTGTTTTTAATTTTTTTGTTTTTTTAATGTTCGTGATTTTAGTGATCGTTTATAACCATTTTAAAAAGTGTTTTTCTTTTTTTGATGTTTATGTCTAATTTTTAATGTTTAAAATTTTGTATGGTCTTTTATATTATTTTTCAAGTTTTTCTATTTTTTTTTCCTTTTTGTATGTTTTACTTTTCTTTTTTTAAATGTTTTATTGTTTTTTCAATGTTTTTTTACCTTTTTTTTGTATTTTTTTTAAATGAGTTGTTTTTTTTCTTTTTTTCCTTTTTTTTTGTTTTTTTTTAGTTTTTCTCGTTTTTTAATAATTTTTAAATGTATTTTTTCCTTGTTTTGCCGTCTATTTTTGGATGTTGAAAATTTTGTATGGTCTTTTATGTTATTTTTCAAGTTTTTTCTATCTTTTCCCTTTTAAAATGTTTTTTTCCACTTTTTTAAGGTTTTTTTTTCTTTTTTCAATTTTTTTAACGTTTTTTAAAGGTTTTACCTGTTCCCTTTTTTTCATCTTTTTTTAACGATTTTTTTTTGTTTTTTTAATGTTATTTAACGGTTTTTTGTTTTTTAAATGAGCTGTTTTTTTTTATTTTTTTTTGTTTTTTTAAGTTTTTTCTTTTTTTCAATGTTTTTAACGTTTTTTTTATAATGAGCTGTTTTTTTTTCCTTTTTCAATTTTTTCCCTGTTTTTTTTGTTTTTATCGTTTTTTAATGATTTTTAAATGTTTTTTTTTCTTGTTTTGCCGTCTATTTTTAAATGTTGAAATTTTTGTATGGTCTTTTATGTTATTTTTCAAGTTTTTTCTATCTTTTCCCTTTTTAAATTTTTTGGTTTTTTTAATGTTTTTTAATGAGCTGTTTTTTTTCTCGTTTTTTTTTTTTTTTTTTTTTCAATGTTTTTTAACGTTTTTTTATAATGAGCTGTTTTTTTTTCCTTTTCTTGATGTTTAGTCTATTTTTTAATGTTGAAAATGTTGTATGGCCTTTAAATGTTATTTTTCAAGTTTTTTTCCCTTTTAAATGTTTGTTTCCCTTTATGTATGTTAATTCTTTTCTTTTTTAAATGTTTTTATTTTTTTGTTTTTTTTCTCTTTTTTTAATACTTTCTTTCTGTTATAATGTTTTTTTATTTCTTTGATTTTTTTTTGTAGAATTTTCCTCAATTTAGTGAGGTGAAAAGGATTCTATTTTTGATCCACTTACATTCGCTAATAGCTCGTGTTTCAATTCCACACTCGCGGTTAAAATATAACTGCACCCTTGTATAACAAATGAACATGAACATGAACATAGGTACCGCACCCAGCCAGAAAGCAAGCCTGACCCGGACGAGCCGGATATACCAGGGGGCACAAGTTTATTAGGAGTGACACGCTCTGGGATGGGAGGGGAAGACCGACCAGCCGCAACCAGTCGGCCACAATCAACCGGCTATGCAGCCTTTAGCCAATATTGGAAAAGAGGAGAGAAAGGATACTTCGTCGGGGGATGAGCGTTGGTGAAATGATGCACGTTGCTTCGTATAAAGTCTTCTCATGTTGAAGGTGTCCTTGGGGATCAGGTCCAGCTCGCTATTTCGAGATCATTCAACCTGTAGCCAATATTGGAAATGAGGAGAGGCTGGAGATGTTGTTAAAAGATGAGCGTTGGTGTACGTTGCTGTAAGCTCCTTCTTCTTGTGTTGGAGGTGGCTTTTCTAGGAGGCTGTTACGTCAGACTCGTTATTTCGGAATGATTCCTCCTCCTCTTCTGATTCGCTATCAGTCTCTTGCATCTCGTAAATACCGCGGGCAGCTTTATTGATTGTATCCTTGTCCGATGCCATGTTAGGCCATTCGTTGGGGCTAATGGGGTAGTACATCATGTCCTGTGTCAGGGAATCTTCCCATGTAAATATGGGTCGACCTACCTTTAGTTTCTTTGCCTTGTATCTGTATGCTGCATTAAGAGGTGTGTATTAGGGCGTCTGAGGATGTGTCCAAAATAGCACATTCGAAGGCATTTTATCCTCTTAGTTATCGTTTTTCCGTCCAATATGTCGTGTATTTTGCCAGGGCTGGGTTGCCTGAGTTGTTGATCATGTCTCTCAGTATTATTCGCTCGTACCTCCTCAGTTTTCGTCTGTTGACCTTGGTGAGGGCTGCGCATTTAAGCCCGTACGTCATGGTTGGTTCTATAACCATTTTGTATAGTAACCTTGTGATTTGCCACTGCATACGTGATTCTTTAATAAAGTTCGTAAGAGATTTTGCATTTTTAACACCCTGTTTGCAACGCGAATTTACGGTGTCTGTTCTGCTTAGTGAGGAGGTAATATACGTTCCTAAGTATTTGATTTCAGTGGTAGGGATAACCGTTGTGCCATCGAGTGTAATGAAGTTCCTATGACTCTTATGTATTGGGTCGCGAACTAATACTTTAGTCTTCGTTTCATTAACTTTTAGTCCTACAGTGGCGAATAAGGCGTTGGCCTTTGAGTAAATTGCGTTCATCTGTTGAAGGCAGTTGGACACTATAATTACGTCGTCCGCAAAGGTCAAAATTAGTGGTAGTTGTATTTGGTCATCCTGCTTTAGTTTAACAAAAGGAAGTTCATCCTCGAGGGTTTGAAAAACATCGTCCATCAGTATGGTGAACAGTCGTGGTGAAAGTGGGCAGCCCTGTTTGACTCCTTTGCCTTTTTTAATCCATTTTGTTTGTTGCCCCCACCATTTAATACAGGTAGGTTCGTTCATTGTGGCTTTGACTATCCGATTCGTCATAGCTCTGTTAGTTCTAGATAGTATTATATCTCTCAGGGCATTTAGGTCCACCGTGTCAAAGGCTTTTTCTAAGTCCACTGCTAGGACATATGTTTACTCGCCCGCTCTCCATTGCTCGTCCAGAATTCGTCGCAGGGTAAACATATGGTCATCCGTCGACCGGTTTTGTAGGAATGCTGCCTGGTAGTTTCCTAATTCTTCGGTCATTTCGTCCAGCCTAAGGAGGAGGAAGTTGGCATATATTCGGTAAGCTGTGCTGCATATAGAGATGCGTCTGTAATCGTTGACACCCTTCGGATTAGCCGTTTTTGGCAGAGGTACTTGGATTGATTGTGTCCAGTTGGGCGGTAAAATATTTTTTGTCCAGGCTTTTCTCATATGTTCAAGAATTTCGGCTTTTAATTCTTGCGTGTTGGCTTTGTAAAGCTTCGTGACGACTTGATCTATTCCAGGCGCCGTGCCGTTGCGCATTTGACTCGTGATTTTCTCGATGTCGTCCATTGAAGGAGGCTGTCCCAGCTTGCTCGGGTCCTCATCACTTAATATATCAACCCAAGGCCCTTCTGTTTTGTCCAATTCTTCTTCCCATTTAGACATGGGGATAAAGGTGTTTTTGATCCGTCGCCTTTCCTTTTGCCTGTGTCTTCTGTAAAAGTCGTAGGTAATCTTCATTCTCATTGACGGATGGGTTTTTGCTAGGCCTCTAAAAAAGGCGCGGCATTCTTGTTGGTCCTCCGCTGATTCGAGATTGTGTAAAAGGCGTCTGCATTCCTTTAACTTGTTTTTGGTAGATTGGTCTAGCGGTCGGCGTTTCTGTTGGAATTTTGCTTTTTGCAGGTTCGCTAATGCAATTCTCCGTTCCTTGGAGTAATTCGGCTGATACTTGAGCACTTTGTGGGCCGCATTTTTCATAATGCCTATTATCGTTTCCCATGGCAATGGCATTTTTTCGTTCTCTGGTTTTCTGTTCTCTCTGATCAGTTCACTTAAAGACTTTCGGTATTCTTTTACTGTGGTGGTGTTTTGCAGTTGTTCGTAGTTTAGAGTTTTGTAGTTAAATGAGTGTGTTGTTTTGTTTTTGTTTTTAAGTGATCGAGTGGGGACCGTCTTATTAGATATGGTTCCTAGGGGTTTTAGTTTGCCCCATACGAGTTTGTGATCTGACAGGTTTGAGTGTTCGCCTTTGATGTAATTGAATAGTGGTTTGCCATTAGCCTGTGTCATAAAGTGGTCAATCTGGGAGGTTTTATTGCCAGCTCTCCAGGTGACTTTGCAACTTCTTCGGCCGTGCGACGTTTCTAATCGGAGTTTTTCTCTTGAAATCAGATCTAATACGATTTCTCCATTATAGTTGGTTTTTGGGTGGAAAAGATTGTTACCTATTTGGTTTTTCTGATGGCTCTTGCCCGATTCTTTGTAGCCAATGTGCGCATTGAAATCTCCTAAAATTATTGTAGCGGACTTCTTTGGCTTCTCTTTTAATAGTTGTAGCAGGCGCGTTACGTCGTTTGTTGCTGCTGACGCAGTGTTGGACCAGTGAGTTGTGATAACGAATATGTCTATTTTCTCGCCTATTTCAATAGAGGCTGCCATATTATTTGTGTTTGCCTTTGTCCAGTTTAGCGTGAGTCCGCTGTTTTTTCTTATAAGGATGGCTAGACCTCTTCTGCTGTTATTTCCACTTAGATTCCATGTGTAGTGTTTGGATTCGTACGTTCCGGTTTTTAAGTGAGTTTCTTGTAAACATGCAATGTGTATTGATTTCGATTCTAGATATAAATCAATGTCGTTTTTTTTCCCCTGTGTGGCGGCGCCTCTTATGTTCCATGTGGCAATATTGATATTATTGATGAGGTTTTGTTCAGTGAGATGTGGCCTTGGTATGGTTAGTCTATATCCCGTATCGTCTGGTAGCTCTTCTGGGCTGCCTGCACTCATGTTCGTTTCGTCTTGGGTGGCATTTGTCGTGAGTGTTCCCAAATGGGTTTCGAAACAATCGTAGTGGTTAATGCTGAAAATGAGGCCTATACAGCCCACCGCGTCGCTGGGTACCATAGGGGTAAAACATGCTGTTTCTCGTAAAGGGGCTCTTTGGAATACTTTTACATTAATGCCATAATATTCCGCCGCCGCTATCAGAATGTCGGTGCCGCCCCATGTACCGTCATGGTATTGTGATTGTATGTAATTTTGGATTTCGCTGTCTTGGGCTATCACGTCAAGGTTACTTTTAATAGCAAGGCGCATATTCTTGTCGTTTTGGTTTTCGTCAACGTAACGGGCAAGGTCCCGACGGATTGCATGGTGGTCAAACGTAAGATCATATAAGTCGTTAATTTGATACGCTATCGCGCGGTATAGACAGTTTCCATCTCCTGGTATATTGACGATAGGGTTGTCGCTATCCATGTTTAGTCCTTTGTTGAGTATTGGTGGTGGGCTGTGGAAAGGGCTTACAATCTATTGTTATATTAGCGACTAATCTAAGTTGGCCTGTAATTGGCCTTAGTAGACGATTGGTCCGATACGGGGCGATTGGGTGTTGGTGAGATAGTAATTAACTCGTTGACCAAGCTGTATTAGGGACGCGTGGGGACCGACTTGACTTGGCTCAATCGTTTCTGCCAATGGTGTATGCTAGGTTATGTCGTTTTCAGCGTTTGATATTTAACTAAATTCTAAAGTAACTACAGTTGTCGGCTCTGACTAAATGTAAGTAACTATGCGTGGTGACGTCCTGCCGTGGGAGCCCTCGTCCAACTATAATGATTGTTGTCGGGGGCCGACTAAGACGTTGCGCTAGCAATGTACTTTATCGCTTAGCAAGGGTGGTCTAGATAAAAGTGAAAACGCCTTAAATTGGGTATGAATAGTTTGGGCTACAACTCTTTCAGGCCGACTGTCGCTAGAGGAGGCGGTGTTAGACTCTTGAGCGGTAATTAATTAGTGGTGCATTATAACATTAATGTGGTAGGCCCCCGGGACCCTAATAATCAGTTGAACTAGGCTAAGGCTTCTGTGTTCACAATCGTTCGCTGGCAATGCGGGACAACGGACTTATTGTGGGCATACACGAGCCCTGCAGCACTTGGCTGTGCCAGGCCAGAAGGGCCTTATTTTGAAGTCTAAGCTAAGTAAGCCTAAGTTTTGAGGTAAGGATATGCGTGCGGCACTATTGTTACGGCATGATCTATTGTAGGTAGGTCGTGGCTAACTATGCGGGGTTTCTAAATTGCGTTGTGAGGGTGGGTAATGGCCAGCCAGATGTTGGGCCACTGGAACTCTTACGTATTGTGTGAGATTTATTTTAGTTGGTTTGTCGAATTTAAAACACAAGATTTTATGATGGGGGTTTTGACGCCATTTGATTTTTTTAAACCAAGGACAATGCCTTTATTTTGTTTTATGGTGTCTATTCCGGAGAAACCTGAAAGCTTTGGGTAGGTACCATATGGCTGACGCGTGACTCGTTCGAGGTAAGGAGTTTCCGAGAAGTTATTTTTTATCTGCCCGGAATTGATTTAGGTTGTTTGATTGTTACTTAGTTTAGGAGCTAAAGTAATGCAATCGTTTTGGTTGCTCGTGATATGTTCTATGAGATGAATTTGATTTGGGGTTTTTCTGTATGATGACGGCTTTTGGTTAACAGTTTGTTTATACCTGTTTTGTGAGAGCCGTAGATTGGGGAGGTATCGCGCTATTGATTTCAGAGTTTTAGGGGCTTGGTAATTTTGAGGTTTTGTTCGTTACTTCGGTCAATACCTAACCTAGGGATAGGGCCGTTATATAGCAATATTTTAGTGATTTCCTTGATGAGGCGTTTGTATTAGAGGAAACAGTATCGCGACGGAGCTTGAACCTCGCTCTTTTTGCTTATGAGGGCTTATCACTAATTATGGTGGTAGCCGGATAGAATTATATATATATTAAAGTTGGTAGGACATAAATAAATATGAGTCGATTATTTAGCGAGGAACTACGTACAGGACGTGTGCGCGTGCAGTGGTCACATATCACAGTTCCCAGAGGTGTTGTGTCACTTGAGGATCAGGCCTTGTCCTACAGGTGCAGAATATTTGGCGAAGGTGGACAAAGCTAGCTGGCCTAGTATAGTTAAGTCGGCGTAAGAGATAAGAGTGGATGGTCTAGACGGGCTGGGGGATTCCCGAGACTGTGAGGCTAGTTGTAGTACTTGTTGTTTGATTGGGTATAATGTGGGTTAACCAGTGGTCTTACCCAGATATAGGTCTCGTATTTGTAGCCCTTAGAGTAAGGGCCTAGAGAATTACAACTTGAGCCCCCACAATAAAAATGGAATAATCTCACCGGCTTCGCCTCGACGACGGTTGCGGGCTGCGGGCGGTTGCCGCCACGCGTAAGGTGTGGTCGTAACCGCGGTTGGCGGGGTTTCGGATTGCCCGACACTGATTGCACTCACTATTAGGACCTTATGATATGTGAACACACTGCACGTTTCTATAAACCGGCACTTATGAAACGATGGAATATGCAATAAACATATATGAATATGGCTAAACCGGCACTTCGCGAGTTCAGACGGGGTGAATAGCTCGGACTACGGGGCGCGGCGCTCGCACATCTGTGCTGTTCGCTATTGTTTTGGGAGACTTATTGTGTAATTTTATGGTGTAACGAGAGGTCGGGTAATGCTCAAAGAACGACGTCCGCTCGCAACGGCTGTTCGAACAGAACTCAACTGCACCCTTGTATAACAAATAACTATTTATTATTTCCTCACATCGTTTGAGAAAAGCACTATACAAGCCTCGGCCGGAACAGGGATTGCTGGACTCGTTGTATCCGGCCTCGTCTACGACTCGGCCGTCTACCCCAAACTCGTCCAGCAATCCCCTACTTCACGGCCTCTTCAGTAATGTACTATTGTCATTCGATTTTAGAATTACGTAGCGGCTAATAAAATACACCTATTATCCTCTAAATTTTATTCAAATACACCTTATAGTTTTCGAATAAAACGCCGGTGACATACGGACAGAAGGATTGACGGGCATTCATGACGAAACTATAAGGGTTCCGTTTTTGCCATTTTGGCTACGGAACCCTAAAAAGGCCCTCTAGGCATTGTAACGAGTATGCTGGCAGTATTTCTTCGTTGAACTGCAATGCTGATTCGTTGCACGAGAAAACTGCCAGCTCTTCGATTACCAGTTATGATTAATTGATTATACTAATGCTGAAATGACTGTCGATTCTGTAAATTCCTACAAAAATAAAAAATAAATTTTCGTCATTTTAACGTTAGGTAAAACTAATAAAATCGTTTTTTTCTTCTTTTTTTTTCTTTTGTATGATATCTCTACGTAAGTATATCCGCATCGATTGAGTGCAACTTATTCGAAATTGAAGTCCCATGCAAGTTCCCCATTACCTACATCAGAGGCCGGGAATCCGTTTTCACGCCGAGGCATGTAAAGTGCTTTTCTCAAACATGCAATGAAATAAATAAATAAAAATCCTCAAATCAAACTAATTTTCATGGCTGAATGCCGTGATGCTGTGCCACAAATAGTGGAATGAAAATTAAATAGTTACTTTGCCTAGGCCTGCAAAGCCTGAAAAGTTGTATGAAATCCCATCTCAGCCCGCCTCGAGATGCTGCGCCCGAAAAAAGATACTTCCGAGTCTATTATATTATAAGAAACGTAAAGAGAATATTTCATTGCATGTTTGAGAAAAAGCTATTATTGCTACTTAATAGAAAAAAAGCGGCCAAGTGCGAGTCGGACTCGCACATGAAGGGTTCCGTTAAATAATTTGCTTTTTACGATTTATGACGTATTAAAAAAAAAAACTACTTACTAGATCTCGTTCAAACCAATTTTCGTTGGAAGGTTGCATGGTAATGTACATCATATATTTTTTTTAGTTTTATCATTCTCTTATTTTAGAAGTTACAGGGCAGGGGGGACACATTTTACCACTTTGGAAGTGTCTCTCGCGCAAACTATTCAGTTTAGAAAGAAATGATGTTAGAAACCTCAATATCATTTTTGAAGACCTATCCATAGATACCCCACACGTATGGGTTTGATGAAAAAAAATTGAGTTTCAGTTCTTAGTATGGGGAACCCCAAAATTTATTGTTTTTTTTCGATTTTTGTGTAGAAATCTTAATGCGTTTTCCAGAATACATCTTCTTACCAAGTTTCAACAGTATAGCTCTTATAGTTTCGGAAAAAAAGTGGCTGTGACATACGGACGGACAGACAGACAGACAGACATGACGAATCTATAAGGGTTCCGTTTTTTGCCATTTGGCTACGGAACCCTAAAAAAGTAGGTGACTGTAGCCTCCAATTTTTTTTCTCGCTATCGTGAACTAATGAATGTTAGTTCGAAACTTGAGCTCTTCATTCTCTTCCTTCTCACTTGTCAAAAAAACTTGAATTCATAGTAGGTACCTATTACCTATTTAACGTTCTATATGAAAATGAAACATTGGCATTATTAATTACCTAGGTAGGTTAGGTAATAAGTATTATTGAGTGGTATTTTTTTCAGATTGATTAACCAACTAGCGTTTCAAAAACCATCATCTGGCGATAATATAAAAAAACCATATCATCAGTCGCTAACATCGATCTGAATGAAATCCAATGGACCCAAGCTTCTTTGCCAATTCGGCACGGCGGCATTGGGAATCGTAAAATTTCAAGCGTTTCTCTCCCAGCTTTCCTCTCGTCAGCACACGGCACCCAAAAATGAATTAGTCAAATTCTAAAACCTCCCCACAATAATTTTGAAATTCCTTTTGGCGCTGAAGCCGAGTGCCGTTGGAAAGATCTATGTCCAACTGCAGACCTACCAAAGAAACCTCATTCACAGAGGCAATGGGACGGGCCGCTGTGTGAGCTGGTACGGGATAACCTTCATGAAACGTCTTCCAGCTCCGCAGATCGCGCCCGTCTCCTTGCCTCTGCTAGATAGGAATCCGGCGGTTGGCTCTAGGCACTCCCTTCACACAACTTAGGCACAATTTTAGATAATAAAACTTTTAGGGTTGCCGTGTCACTGCGTCTTGGAGTGACATGTGTCGTTCCACATCGGTGTCACTGCGGCTGCACCGTCGACAAATTTGGGCACCATGGCCTCTCCTGCCACAGGAGCGTAGGCCGCATCCCACGACACGCCACCCTGAATGACCTCATCCGCCGGGCTCTCGCTAGTGCCGGAGCTCCGGGGCCGTCTTAGAGCCTAATACTGGTCTTGCCCGGGACGACGGCAAGAGGCCCGACGGCATGACGCTCGTGCCCTGGAGCTTGGGACGGCCACTGGTATGGGACGCTACCTGCGTCGATACCCTTGCGCCGTCCCACCTTCCTTGAACCTCTACTAGGGCTGGTGCTGCTGCTGACTCAGCGGAGTCACACAAAAGGCTCAAATATGCTGGCATTGATAGTGGCTTCATGTTTGAGCCTTTCGGGGTCGAGACCTTAGGGTCATGGGGCACCAGCGCTTTAAAAATCTACAAAACACTTTCGCAGTGCCTTGTCGACGCTTCTGGTGACGGGGGCTAGCACACTAGGTTTTATGTCGCGTTTTACGTGACGTTTCAGTACATTTTCGCTGACATTAAACCTAGTGTGCTAGCTAGGCAGAAGGCTGGCGCATACCTAGCCCAGCGTATAAGTATTTATTGCCGGTATTGCCATACAACGTGGCAATGCCGCCAGCCTTCTGGGCACCCTGCCGCCTGGCGCCGATCTGGGCCAAGTTTTCTATTTGTGATGTTATCTTTATTTGTTTTATTTTATTTTACTTTTGTGTAGGTATTCTGTTTGTAGTTAATTTTTTACTCACTACTATTTTAGGCTAGCTTAATTTTATTTATTTAGATTTAATTTTCAATGTTTACTTGTACACAAATAGGTACTTAATACAGTAACTAGTATATAAAGAAATACCTAGGTCGTAATTAATATTATTAACTAGGTACATAGATTTGGACGCACAGAAAGCCGTTGCGAGACTTTCGAGTGTAGGACTGATAGACTTTTTAGCATTACTGACGGGTAGGTATTGAAATAATATTAAGCCATAACATTATTTGAACTGTCGTATTTTTTGTCATTAGTTAACGATCATTAATGATAGTCGTTAATAAATGTAATACGCTCGTTTAAATCCTTGTTCAAATTGACCACCAGGAATTGGCATGGTATTTAATTTACGTATTTAAAGTATTAATTAGAAATTCAATACCTAACTCTAAGTGCCAAACGGAAAGGATAGTCAGCGAATTGCAGATAGAGGAATCTATACCTACTTACCTTCTTTCACACTCGTCCTTACCTATCTAAAGATACCTACCTAACCCTGCCTAAGGCACTACCTACTTAGTTATCGCCAACAAAATTGAGCTACCGATCTAACCTATAAGCCATATAGGGCACAGGCGTCTTCTTTCTACATTGAAAAAAAAAAAAAAATGATTTAATCAGTAACTTATTCGTATTCTCTCAATAAATCCATTATTCATGCTCTATCTGTATTCTTAGGCTTACAAAATTAAATGCAATGGACCTGTAGGTAAACATCATCACTATCATCAGTAAAGTTTATGATTCTACCTGTTGGGTCTACTTTTGCCATTCAATTTTACGTCTTATAATTTGTGGTAATTAGTGTCATAATGACATACTTGTCAGACGATTATACAGTTAAGGACTACCCCTCCACCAAAAATGGTTTTGCTGTGCCGGCCGGCATTTTGTTTTCATGTTTTGTTCATTGCAGAGTTGTTTGTTACGGTCGCCGTGTCGGACGTTGGTTTATTTCAAAACTAGTGTTTAAGTTTTGTGATTAAGTGTTTAAGTGATGGCAAATATTGTGGATTTGGATATGGAATCCTGCGAACCAGATAGTACGGTGCAGATAATGGTGAGTTGTGCCTATTTTTACTCATTTTGAAAGCAATTGCATTGTAGGTAGGTATTTAGAAGATTACAACCAAGTTAAGTATCTAAATACTCGATCTTTTGACGTTACTTGGTTATAGGATTTACATGTAAACAGCTAGAAATAAACAGCTAAAAAAATTAAATAATTTTGATTCACTAACTAGGGTCATTTCGCCGGTTGGCGACCACCTAATTTAATGTGCCGGTTAGCGACCACTTAGCTGACTTGGTGAACTGAAAGCATATTTTCTCGTTTTTTTTGTATATTCCTATTCCATAACTACAAACAATAAGGCATACGGCTGACTGTTTCAATATGCTCTGTAGAATTGATGTTATCTTCAATTGAAAAAACCATGTTCTTCAAGTGGTCGCTAACCGAAGGTGGTCGCGTAACCGGCGAAATGACCCTACCTATGTTTTGTTTATGTTTAAGGAGGTCGAAGAATTGATTGAGAGTCAGGTTGTAACGCCTCTGCAAGCTATGAATCGTCAACTTGTGGAAAGGCAGCATTTGTATGCTAACATGGGTAAGTAATAGAATAGATACTTTATAAGATTTTCTACAACCAAAATTGATGAAAATTTGTTAAAAACCGAGTTTAAAAAATAACACGTGTCAAAAATTCCATAGTCTGTGTTGCCAGGTCACTTAACTAAGCCATACTTAACTACCATCATTGAACTTGTTGATATCCACCCTAATACCACCAATATCAATGCGTTGGGTTGGCAAGATTACCTACTTAACAAAATAATAAAAAACGCAAGAAAAAAAATATTTGACTTAAAAACTTTGTCTATCGTTTTTTTTTTTTTAATTAATCTGAACTGATTTACTGAAAAAGGAAAACGCACGGACATAGATTAAAGTGTACTGAATCCAATAATACCAAAATTATTTAATTTCATAAAGGTTTAGGGGGTAAAAACGTTATCACCCGAAACAATATTTCAACAAGGAAATGTAGGCAATTGCCTCCAGGGCTTGCTACTATCTCTATCGCACGATACGGTTGAGGCACAGAGCGGTGTGAAACAGATAGAATTTTTCAAAATACCTACTCGCGCCGCGTATCGGCACTTCACAATCCTCTTAAATAGCTATCTAACTATTCAATATGGGTATTAGACGACGCTTTAGAATCCTACCGATAAATAAATAATACTTTCGCCTCCGTTGGTAGTCGCGGCCGAGCTTAATGCCTTTTTATAAAAGTACCTACTGAATGTATTTGATAAAGCCAAAATGGCCGTTATACTAGAATATAGCCATAACCTGGATAAAAGAGGCTTAAAAGACCCACCAAATTTCGTGTACCTAGTTAATACTAGAAAAAAGTAACAACTTCATTGTACCAAAAAGTACCAACATATATAGACAAAGAGTATGGTCCAGTCACTTACCGCATATCCCAAATATGTCCTAAATAGTTTGCCCAGGGAGGTAATAGATATTATAGAGAATAAACCACAGAAGATCAAATGTAGTTACCCTGAAGAAGATCATGTGTAATAGAGTCTGGCTAACCAAATTCTGTTGACAAATATGTCCTTGTGGTATCACCAATAGGGAACATTACTGCAATGTTCTGCCGCCAGAGGCAGTACTACCACTAATAGTTAACCAGTATAGAAATATAGGGATACACACACACATGCACAATTGATTGTCAAATGAGTGACAAGGATGCTTGCATAGACAATACCGCAAGTGCGAACGAGATACAATGTCAACGCTGTTAGTGTCGCCACCTACGAAGTTTTGCGTAATGTTCCCTATTGTCTATGATAAAAAACCGGCCAAGTGGGAGGCGGACTCGTGCACGAAGCACAGTGTTTTATAGAAGCCGAAAAAGTGACATCCCCGTTTTATTACAAATTACTGTAGTTTAGATCATTACAAATGTGAGACTCAAACTCCCGCGTTTCTATATGCGTAGTTTTTGAGAACTAAATTTTTGAAAATCCTTTTTCTGACACCCGAATATTACGAAAAACATTTATAAATTGCAAATTATTTATTAAACTTTTCTGTTGTTCAAAATGTTGGATAATCCATTCAAAGATATACATTTAGAGGCAATTACGACCTCTCTAGGTACATTTGTTACAAAGATATTAATGATTTTTCAACACATTTGCTCGTAACGTGCCTCTTATTGTGCCGCTTTTAGGCTCATAATCCTGGGTATTAAACACGCGTGTTTTAAAATATTACGACGTAGTTATGTTTATTTATATCCCGATTAAGACACGTTGGCATCTTGCAGCAAGGTGTATGTATGGACTCGGCGCATTCTTAAATTGACCGGGTTATACAGGTTTGTTTTTAATTCTCGGCAAATGGATTCTTACTCGACTAAACAAATTAAATCCTTCTTGTGAATTAATTGATTATTTCTTCTTGGATATGATATAGAAACGTTTCATTTAGTAAAACTATTTACTTTTGATAACATTTTACATGAATTTATATTGAATAAGAAAATATTTATTTTATTTTGTATTGGCTGTTTAGAGATTTCATCTAAGCCTCGCTGCAGGCGCACTGCGCGAACTTCACGAAAAAAAATTGTTGCGCGCCATTATAAGTAATTTCACAAATATTTGTAAACATTGATGATGCGTGTTTGGTTATTATTAAAAATGTTGACTCGTGGTGAATAGAAAAGTGATAAATAGAATTGACGCCACTGTACATTCTTGGAGATGTGCAAATGTATGTGAGTAAAAACCTGTTGTCATCAATAACTAAAGGAAACAACTTAGGAGCCTGTAACATCTTCATTTTATGAAAAGGATTTTTTCCTCGCAAAGGTGTTGAAAAACGTCGTATGACACGCGTGAACTTTGATAATTACATCCTCGGCTCTATTATCACGCTCACCTGCGGTTCGCGTGACAATTTCGCCTCTGATGTAATGATCAACATACCTCACTTGTATCATAATGTACTATTATAGATTTTGGTTTTTATTTTTTTTCTTCTATGTTCCGCCGTAGTAGGACGCGATATTTGTATGACAGCTTCATTATTATGTCTTCTATCTACCCTATTTTTTACAAGTCCTAATTCCATGGAACATTTAATCTACAGTCAATTAAAATTATCGGTCAGGGCTGCCACTACTAGTATCCGGATTTCCTGGATATAAAATTAACATAGTATACACGGTATAGTACTTTTAAGGGTGCTGAAAGAAAACATTATTAGGAGCCTCCACATATTAAATAAATAGTTTTTTTAAGATTCAGTAATTATTTCTTAGCTATTGAGAATTTGGTTATATTGCCCATCTCAATTACCTAGTGTTTTATTAAGTAATTTCTTGTAACAAAGTAAATAATAAGGTATGTAATACATATGTAATAAGATTATGTGCCTGTACATTTTTGTAGTTTTTTCTTTGAACAGTCGAAAATCTGTACGCTCTTACGCTCAAGGACCATGACAAGACAAATCAACACAAGAAGCATGACAAGTCATTGAATGTCTTCTTCTGCTTCCAGGCTCTCTGCCCCATCTAGCACCATGAGGTAGACTCCTTCCCAAGTCACATGTAGCGTTTCATCGAAAATTTGTGCGAGTTAGTTCTTGGCTTAATTAATAAAACAAGCTTCTGACCGGGTATATACATTTAAATTTTAAAAAGCAAAATCAGTATGTAATTCGTGATTATTACTTCCCTTAAATTTAAAATTACAAGTAATTTACAAAATACTGGGCAATAATTATTTGTGCAAGTTTCAGCTCTTGGCGAAACTAATAAAACAAGTTTCTGAACAGCAGGTCGATCACGTAACACATTGTATGTACGTACAGTCAGCATCAAAAGTAGCTTCGCAAACGAAGACGTCAAAAGTCTTTATTAAAAGTGAATAAGAGCTTTGACGTCTTCAATTACGTAGCTTCTTTTGATGCTGACTGTACGTTAGGTAAATCTAACTGTCAGTTTTTAGATGGAAAAATGACAGTGGCATTGTCCTAACGCGAGTTCGAAATGTTACGTGATCACCCCTACATAATATATTATTTTAAAAAGCAAATACGATACTCATAAAACAAAACAGTAATCAGTGAAATTATATGTACTTAATTAAAAAAAGCTCTTTCTTCTGTATTAAATAAAAAAAAACTCAATACTTAACTCTTACATGATTTACGAACATCAAAATCAAATATCGAAGATTTCTCTCAATAATTATTTTTTAAGCCTTGGCGATCCAAGAAAACCATAAATAAGTAATAGGATTCCCGAAAAAACGGCGTATAAAATTCAGAATACCGAAGTGTCAACCCTAGTGGCCGGATAAACCGGATATCAGGAGGGTTATAAACAACTAAACTTTATCTATCCAAATATCATAAACCCTTCACGCATCAGCGTTCAAGAACCGCACATTATGGCCACCATAAAAATAGACTGTTTTCTTAGAACAAATTTCTTATTTGTGAAAATGTTATTATTGCTAAATAATAACATCGATTTCGATAATATTATTTCATTCAAATTTCGAACATCTCTGAAATCAAAGAAATTTGATTTGACCTCTATTCTAATATCAGTCGAGATGACGTTTAGTTCGAAATGAATTGTCAATTTTCATACAAATTTGACAAATGTCGCACGTTAGTAAGATATCGAACGATAGGACAGTTGGATCCGACTCTAGTTTGTCTCTGAATTAAGAAAAAGCTATGACAGCTGCCAGAAAACAACGCCGCGATGCCGGTCATAATATGCGGCTCCTGAATGCATCGTGGAGGCTTATGATATGTGGATAGATAAAGTAGTGTATGTAACTGTACATATTAGGCATTAAAACACTCGTATGATGTTATTATGAAACTCGCCTTCGGCTCGTTTCATAAACCCACACCCTTGTTTAATGCCCTTCATTATGTACAGTCACATAAACTACTATAGTAGGTTGGTGCTGCAATATTTTGATACTTTATGTACCACCTAGTTCTAACATTTGCCTATAACTTTGATTAGGCACGTGCATGAGCGTGTTGATGGAATCCTGCACTTGGCCCATTGTGCCGGTGCAGCATTACTCTACCTCTATATGTATATTTAACTTATTTTTAGGTACCTTACGTGTGCACAGAAAATCAAAAATATTTTCTAGTATTAAAACTATAATTCCTACTACACAAAGTGTGACCAGCCCAAAACTTTTTTAATTTACCGCCAAAACTTAGGGTAAAATAGGCAAGATGCGATATTTTCATTTTTGCTTTCATTTGAAACAACTGCATGTACAATATACCATGAGTATATAATAGTACATTATGATACAAGTGAAGTATGTTGATCATTACACCAGAGGCGGAATTGTCACGCGAACCGCAGGTGAGCGTGATAATAGAGCCGAGGATGTAATTATCAAAGCTCACGCGTGTCATACGACGTTTTTCAACACATTTGTGAGGAAAAAATCCTTTTCATAAAATGAACATGTTACATGCTCCTAAGTTGTTTCCTTTAGTTATTGATGACAACAGGTTTTTACTCACATATTTGTACTCAAGAATGTACAGTTACGTCAAATCTATTTATCACTTTTCTATTCACTACGAGTCAACATTTTTAATAATAACCAAACACGCATCATCAATGTTTACAAATATTTGTGAAATTACTTATAATGGCGCGCAACAATTTTTTTTCGTGAAGTTCGCGCAGTGCGCCTGCAGCGAGTCTTAGATGAAATCTCTAAACAGCCAATACAAAATAAAATAAATATTTTCTTATTCAATATAAATTCATGTAAAATGTTATCAAAAGTAAATAGTTTTACTAAATGAAACGTTTCTATATCATATACAACAAGAGATAATCAATTAATCCACAAGAAGGATTTAATTTGTCTAGCCGAATAAGAATCCATTTGCCGAGAATTAAAAACAAACCTGTATAACCCGGTCAATTTAAGAATGCGCCGAGTCCATACATACACCTTGCTGCAAGGTGCCAACGTGTCTTAATCGGGATATAAACATAACTACACGAGTGTCGTAATGTTATTAAACACGCGTGTTTAATACCCAGGATTATGTGCCCAAAAGCGGCACAATAAGAGGCACGTTACGAGCAAATGTGTTGAAAAAAAATTAAAATACTATTATTTATAGTCAAAAAAAATCTGTTACAAACTGACAATTTAAACTTTCGCGCCTAAACGGATCTACATTTCCTGTGACGTCACTCGTGTTTGTCACTCGCCATAATTTACGACCATGTCGACACTAACTTTTGGACTGTTTCTAGAGTCTGCTTTAATAAAGCCTACATCCAATTTTATTCGAAATTATTCCATTTTTTTATGAAACAATCTTTCCTTGTACAATTTTGGTACAATTATAACCTTTCATTAGTTGTCATAACAGCCCGGCTAGCACACTAGCAAAATGACGACTTTTATGCACATGTTTTATGTCCACAACCGACGTATAAAATTTTACCGTCATGAGCTAACATGCTGTACCATCATCTACGTAAAATGTGACCATTTATATGTCTTGCACATAAAACTATTTGTTTTACGTCAAATGCTAACATGCTCTTGATTTTGGCACATAAAACTTGACGATATGAGCCGTTGACGGACGAAATTTTATGTAGGTCACTCGAGACCCCGGATAAATGTTAACACTATGAAAACAATATAATTTTCGCAGGATTTCTCCGATTTCTGTCACGACACATACGGTTTCAGTTTCAAAACTCCTATCGTCTCCTGCCCGGCTAGCACACTAACAAAATGACGACTTTTATGCACATGTTTTATGTCCACAACCGACGTATAAAATTTTACCGTCATGAGCTAACATGCTATACCATCATTTACGTAAAATGTGACCATTTATATGTCTTGCACATAAAACTATTTGCTTTACGTCAAATGCTAACATGCTCTTGATTTTGGCACATAAAACTTGACGATATGAGCCGTTGACGGACGAAATTTTATGTAGGTCACTCGAGACCCCGGATAAATTTTAACACTATGAAAACAATATAATTTTCGCAGGATTTCTCCGATTTCTGTCACAACACATACGGTTTCAGTCTTAAAACTCCTATCGTCTCCTGCCCGGCTAGCACACTAGCAAAATGACGACTTTTATGCACATGTTTTATGTCCACAACCGACGTATAAAATTTTACCGTCATGAGCTAACATGCTGTACCATCATCTACGTAAAATGTGACCATTTATATGTCTTGCACATAAAACTATTTGTTTTACGTCAAATGCTAACATGCTCTTGATTTTGGCACATAAAACTTGACGATATGAGCCGTTGACGGACGAAATTTTATGTAGGTCACTTGAGACCCCGGATAAATTTTAACACTATGAAAACAATATAATTTTCGCAGGATTTCTCCGATTTCTGTCACAATACATACGGTTTCAGTCTCAAAACTCCTATCGTCTCCTGAAACAATGATCTAGCATTTTTAATTTTAGCTAGATCATGATTACTAACTATAAATTAGTATAAATAACGCAATGATTATGATTTTTTGCTTGTGTTGTAATAAAGTATATTACACAAATTTACAAATATTATTGATTCAATTATAAACTAACATGTGTTTTGGTACTCGCTAAATTACTTAAAACCACTACGTATAACTTTTTGTGGGGTGGGAGTAACGTAAATGAAAACAAAAAAACTATTATAACACAACTTAATACAGGAGAACAACTGTTTAGTAAACTGTGCAGTGCTTATCATTACTCTTTAATTAGGTAGTATTATAATAGGCTTCTAACCATAGACTACTATTGAACGAATGAAATGAATGTAATAATTTTGCTACGTATATTTTACGCTATGGCATAAATATATGCTGCTTGATTACCATGTTAGCTAAGTAACGTAAAAATGGGCACAATCGTAAAGTTATACGTCCGAACGTAAATATATGTCCGATTAGTGTGCTAGCTGGGCTGAAACAATGATCTAGCATTTTTAATTTTAGCTAGATCATGATTACTAACTATAAATTAGTATAAATAACGCAATGATTATGATTTTTTGCTTGTGTTGTAATAAAGTATATTACACAAATTTACAAATATTATTGATTCAATTATAAACTAACATGTGTTTTGGTACTCGCTAAATTACTTACAACCACTACGTAAAACTTTTTGTGGGGTGGGAGTAACGTAAATAAAAACAAAAAACTATTATAACACAACTTAATACAGGAGAACAACTGTTTAGTAAACTGTGCAGTGCTTATCATTACTCTTTAATTAGGTAGTATTATAATAGGCTTCTAACCATATACTACTATTGAACGAATGAAATGAATGTAATAATTTTGCTACGTATATTTTACGCTATGACATAAATATATGCTGCGTGATTACCATGTTAGCTAAGGAACGTAAAAATGGGCACAATCGTAAAGTTATACGTCAGAACGTAAATATATGTCCGATTAGTCTGCTAGCTGGGCAGGGGGGCTAGCACACTAGGCTTTATGTCGCGTTTTACGTGACGTTTCAGTACATTTTCGCCGACATAAAACCTAGTGTGCTAGCTAGGCAGGAGTGACGTCACCAGCCCAGCTAGCACACTAATCGGACATATATTTACGTTCGGACGTATAACTTTACGATTGTGCCCATTTTTACGTTACTTAGCTAACATGGTAATCACGCAGCATATATTTATGCCATAGCGTAAAATATACGTAGCAAAATTATTACATTCATTTCATTCGTTCAATAGTAGTCTATGGTTAGAAGCCTATTATAATACTACCTAATTAAAGAGTAATGATAAGCACTGCACAGTTTACTGAACAGTTGTTCTCCTGTATTAAGTTGTGTTATAATAGTTTTTTGTTTTTATTTACGTTACTCCCACCCCACAAAGTTTTACGTAGTGGTTTTAAGTAATTTAGCGAGTACCAAACACATGTTAGTTTATAATAGAATCAATAATATTTGTAAATTTGTGTAATATACTTTATTACAACACAAGCAAAAAATCATAAGCATGTCCTAGCTAAAATTAAAAATGCTAGATCATTGTTTCAGGAGATGATAGGAGTTTTGAGACTGAAACCGTATGTGTTGTGACAGAAATCGGAGAAATCCTGCGAAAATTATATTGTTTTCATAGTGTTAAAATTTATCCGGGGTCTCGAGTGACCTACATAAAATTTCGTCCGTCAACGGCTCATATCGTCAAGTTTTATGTGCCAAAATCAAGAGCATGTTAGCATTTGACGTAAAGCAAATAGTTTTATGTGCAAGACATATAAATGGTGACATTTTACGTAAATGATGGTATAGCATGTTAGCTCATGACGGTAAAATTTTATACGTCGGTTGTGGACATAAAACATGTGCATAAAAGTCGTCATTTTGTTAGTGTGCTAGCCGGGCAGTTGCTGAACGGTGGATAAAAAAACATTCCGTTTCACGTTACATCAAATCGTGATTTTTCTTTTAAATTAGTGTAAATAAAGTAAAAACGTTTCAGTAGCAATTATTTTATGTTTTTTCAACATTTTGATCACAAAATAATGGTAAAAGTTAAAGCTGCATCTTCCCTATTTGGTTAGCCAGACTCTAAGTAAAATAATAGAAAATAAATAAATAAATAATGATATGTGAATATTTATCTAGATTAAACTTACTATACCTACACTTACTTACTTTTACTTATATAAGTAATTAGTATAAATATTTTTGTACAAATTAAATCACTGAAATAAGCAGTTTTAATTTTTTAATATTTTTTTAGCTTGACATCAAATAAAACAATCAATAATGTTTTCTCTCTCTAACAAGCAACATTAAAGTATGAAAACGGTTGTTATTTTTATTCGTAGGATTTTCGATATAAGGCATCAACATAGCTATTCTTGTTCTTTCAGTGGCGGCCAGCATGCGAGATCGAGAGCGCTTGCGCTCACAGTTGGACGAGGCCCGAAAGCAGCGCGAGAGCGCCATGGCGAATTTGTGTCTGGTATTCCGTTTACGCGAAGCCGCCACTAAAAGCTGTACGGATGCCAAAGTAAGTAGGTACCTACTCACCAGCTATCAAGGACTATGGGATAGTTTAGGTATGCTAGGATTCAGAGAACGTTTGTTCTTCTAGTTTACAACAACACAAGCGCTTCCAAGCGTCGGTTTGCCAACTTCACTGTAAAATCTCTTACACGAACGGCCTAATAGGTAGTTTGTCTATACAACGTGTCCCAAAACTCAACGATAAGCCGGCACCAGAGGATGGAGCTACTTATGATTAGTCGAGAAAAAAAAAGGAAAAAAATATATCTCAATTATTTTAGAAATTACAGAAAAAAAATGAAATTCATCGAAAATCGACATCCCTAATGGTATTTTTAACGACCATGTCTACAAATATTCAAATATTACTGTTTTTTTTTTGTTTTTGGAAACTTAAGTAGCCCTGCTATCTAACACAGTTCTTAAAAATACCATAATACATGTAGTTTTTACACAAAAAATAATCAAAATCGATTTTGTCCCTACAATTTTGAAAGATTTTTTCTTACAGTCCACTTTCAATCATCATGGTGTAAAAAAATTGTATTGACACCACAATGGCAATTATTTTCAAAAGTTGACGCAACTAACCAAGATTCCAAAATGGTATAATACTTTAGGAAACCTAGTCACAAAAAAAAACAACGAATTTTTAAACAAGAATCGACATTATTTAATGTTGGCGGTAATCACTTTTACTGTACCAAAAAAAGGATTTTTGTTGTTGAAAAATGTTGAATAAATGCAAAGAAATGGTACAATTTTTTTTAATTTTTTTAAATTCATTTACTACATTATTAATACTACAGTAAATGTTCAAATTGCCTGCCACCGGCATTAATACAAACATGACATCGCCTTAGAAATTATCGTTTTATCCGTCGTGCATATCTTCTACCATTGATATGATCCGCAGCTTGTGTGATTTTTTGGCGAAGCTCGTCCAATGTTGCTATGGGTTTTGAGTAGACTTTGTCTTTAAGACAGCCCCAGTAGAAGAAGTCCAGGGGGTTCAGGTCGGGCGAACGGGGTGGCCACAAGATAGGACCAAGTCGCCCGATCCAACGCCCTGGATACTCTTGGTTTAAGTATTCTCGCACTGCACGGGCATAGTGAGCTGGGCAACCATCATTTTGAAACCACATGTTTTGTAAATCACGTAAAGGCACGTCTTCTAATAATTCAGGCAAGTAGTTTTGTAAAAAGTTCAAATAGCCATTACCATTAAGGTTTCCTTGTAACTACGACTTGCCTGAATTATTAGAAGACGTGCCTTTACGTGATTTACAAAACATGTGGTTTCAAAATGATGGTTGCCCAGCTCACTATGCCCGTGCAGTGCGAGAATACTTAAACCAAGAGTATCCAGGGCGTTGGATCGGGCGACTTGGTCCTATCTTGTGGCCACCCCGTTCGCCCGACCTGAACCCCCTGGACTTCTTCTACTGGGGCTGTCTTAAAGACAAAGTCTACTCAAAACCCATAGCAACATTGGACGAGCTTCGCCAAAAAATCACACAAGCTGCGGATCATATCAATGGTAGAAGATATGCACGACGGATAAAACGATCATTTCTAAGGCGATGTCATGTCTGTATTAATGCCGGTGGCAGGCAATTTGAACATTTACTTTAAGTATTAATAATGTAGTAAATGAATTTAAAAAAATTAAAAAAAATTGTACCATTTCTTTGCATTTATTCAACATTTTTCAACAACAAAAATCCTTTTTTGGGTACAGTAAAAGTGATTACCGCCAACATTAAATAATGTCGATTCTTGTTTAAACATTCGTTGTTTTTTTTTGTGACTAGGTTTCCTAAAGTATTATACCATTTTAAAATCTTGGTTAGTTGCGTCAACTTTTGAAAATAATTGCCATTGTGGTGTCAATACAATTTTTTTACACCATGATGATTGAAAGTGGACTGTAAGAAAAAATCTTTCAAAATTGTAGGGACAAAATCGATTTTGATTATTTTTTGTGTAAAAACTACATGTATTATGGTATTTTTAAGAACTGTGTTAGATAGCAGGGCTACTTAAGTTTCCAAAAACAAAAAAAAACAGTAATATTTGAATATTTGTAGACATGGTCGTTAAAAATACCATTAGGGATGTCGATTTTCGATGAATTTCATTTTTTTTCTGTAATTTCTAAAATAATTGAGATATATTTTTTTCCTTATTTTTTCTCGACTAATCATAAGTAGCTCCATCTTCTGGTGCCGGCTTATCGTTGAGTTTTGGGACACGTTGTATAAATATGTTTTTCTACTCCTGTACCGTTATCTGTCATTTATATAGGCTGTAGCTCAAATACAATGACACCACTAATAAGACGTCGAAAAACTCTATGCTCTATGGCCCAAAAACGAACTGTTTAGCGTACTTTTTTGGTTCATACATTTTTCATAAAAGCACTGTTTAACTTTTTTTTAAATCGGCCGCTATATTATTGCAGTGGTGCCAACTGCATAAACAGATATTTCGAAATAAAAGTATTTATTTACGATTTAACATTTGTATATTATAAATTATTTACTACAATAATAATAAATCATCATCTATTGTGTGTTAAATTACATGTTTTATAAATTCTTGGTATTATTTATAAAAATAAACAGTTCGAATTCGGTCCGGGTCCGGATTCAGTTTGGTTCGGATGGCAAGTGCAAACAAATTAAAAACAAAACAAACCATAAGCAAGAGCTGTCACATTTCCGATTTCCCACCAAAATACAGTTCAAAATGAAAAGACGAAAAATGATAAACTAGGTATTAGTTCTAAACTATTAAGATTTTATTCGTGTTTGTGAAGACAAAAGTGTACGTTCCTTATAAAATGTTTGAAGAAATTCATAACTGCACTCTTGAAGAAATTGCGTGAGTAGCAAAAGTGCTAATAGAAAACTTGCTGCCTGAAAAGTTTAACTATTCTGTAGTCTGCTATTTATTTAAAATTTGTCGTCGAAAAAGTATTGTATGCAACGGTGTATAACTAGTCTAAAAACGCTCGTGGCGTCTTTAATTGCGATGCTCGCCAAGGCTCGCATCGCAACCCACGCCACTCGCCTTTTAAGACCCTTCTTATACAACAGTTGCATAAAATACTATTATCGTCGTCCAGTACCGATAGTACAAGCTTTGCTTAGTTTGGGAATGGGTCGATTTGTGTTTGACATACTGTGTCTTCGCCAAGCGGGATATATTTGCTGGACGCTCATGCCAGCTTCCCGAATCGACTCCCTGGCATGGTCCCGGGAACAGGCCCCCTAGGGCTTTAGGCACATTCGAATTGCAATTTCGAATGCGACAATCAGCTCTACGCACGCCCTGAACCCCAAACCGTAGCAGGGGACCGATTTTTGACTTTCGAGCGCTCGAAATCAAAAGCGAGCGGTAGAAAATAATCGCATGCGAAAATTTGTCACGATTATTTTCGCATGAACCCAATAATAGGTATTTTTGAAATTCATCACTCGAAAGCTAGTGTTCTGGCTATTTATACTTTTGCGCTTCGTTGTACGCAGAAATTCGATAAGTACTGGTTATTTAAAATTGTATTCTACACATGGAATAAAAATAAAACATCATTAGAAGGTGTATTTATAGCTATAATATTAATGTTAAGTGTTTTTTTTGTGTTTTATGCGTTACATAACAGAAAAAACTAAGATCGTAGCAAATAATACCTAGTAAACGAAACGTTTCGTTTCCCGCCTGTTATAAAAGCAATACAAATTACAAATTATACAATTTGTCACAACAACTTTCTTTAGTTAGAATGAGACAGCAATTCATAATTTTCATTCTAAGTATAGCGAGTTGTTGTGAATCATTGCCAGGCCTTTACATATTACTATATCTCTGTCTCTTTTTAACCTGTGCAAAGAGAGAGAGAGAGAGAGAGACAGACAAGTTAAATTATTTAACTTAAAAAACAAACCCGCCAAAAGACTAAGTTCTTTGTTTTCAGCCACAAAATTCGGCAGAAAAATAATATAAAACATATTAATCTTTATTTATCTCTTTCTAAGTTCATTGTCAGTCCAAAATTAAATACAAGTGAAGTGTCCAAATTGTCGGCACTTATTTTCTACCGATAGAATTGAATACGAGTTGTCAATACCACTCGTTTTTGAATTTTCTATCGCTCGGATTTCAAAAATAGTATTTCATCGTTTCTGACAGTTTTCGAGTGAAAGAGTCGAGCGCTCGAAAGTCAAAAATCGGTCCCGATAGGAAACGGCTCCGAGTATCCTAACGCGGTAAATAGAGTTTATTTTTGCTGCGAGTGCTGATTTTGAGTCCCGAGGAAGCGAAAGATTCAAGTTAGAATCTTGAGCGCAGCGAGGAGAAAATCAGCACTCGCAGCAAAAATAAACATTGCTCTCTTGTTGCACAAATAACTATTAGGTACTAGTATATAGAACAAACCTTATAGGACTAGCTAGGCTAGCAACTATGTAATTGCCTAAGGGTCGATAGCTTTATGTCGAACATAAGCGCGATCATGCTACCAACGCAGAAGTTTATCCTGCAGCTCATTATAATAGGTTCCTACCTATTAATACGCGATATCGCGGGTGGAGACGCGGAGTTTAAATGCTAAGTTTAAAACATTAGGTATAAAATAATATCCCTACAACTTACAAGTAAGTATGCAAATGCATACCATGAAAATATTTCTTGATGACAGACACTTGAAGACATTTTATTTATGTATTTGCAGACTTCACTCGAGGAAGCGAAAAATAAGCGCCTGGCTATGATGAAAGAAATCGATGCTGAGAAGATGTGGCGACCGCCGAGCGCAGAGATGGGCCTCAAGAAGCAACAGGTACCGATTGATTATCTTAATAATAATAGGAGTTCAAATGTCAACATAACCTTACATTTGGAGGAGGTCAACCCGTAAAATCACAATTTTAAAAAGTGAGCGTCACTACTAGCCACAATATAAACTTTCATCTAGTAGGGCCCGCAGCTATTAAACCTTATGGGATCTCTGGACATATCAATGCGACTCCTAATTTGAGTCATTCCAATATAATCTTGTCTGTTGTGATCGCGTCACTATACAGGCAAGTGTAAGCGAGTTGCGACTCCCTTCTAACAAATTGTAATGACAGGTTGACAGTCAAATTGTTATGGTTATCTGTAGGCCCTATTAACAATACCTTAGCAGCAGCACGATCACGTGAATCATAGGTATGTGATTATTTTTTACTATTTCCAGGAACTAAGAGAAAGAGTGGAACACATGAGAACAATTCTGGGTATAGGCAAGATACGCACCCCCGATGATTGATTGAAGACACTTAGATATGAGGTAAAGTAGAAGTCTTTAATAAGAGTTCAAGCTAAGGCTAGCAGCCCCTTGGACGCTTTGACTAATCCTTTTGGACGCCAAGAATACGTTAGATGTAGAGCGTTTTGTCGTGCCCACGGAGCCAAGAACTCCAGGCATGGCGTGTGCTGTCAAAATCACCCTTATGTTTCCAACTAAGGTCCATCTTATGGAAAAATGGTAGACGCATAGATGTCACTTTCGTACAAGAAGAATGGCGCCCAAATGATTAAAGTCTCACCATAGTAAATAATTAACACACTATCGTTGCCATGAAAATCACCGTCACCAGTATATATTTCCGAGTTGATGTTGCGGTGACTCGATAAATGTGCTTAACTTCTTATTAACCTTTTCGACGCCAACGACCACAGATGTATGAATATAAGGAGATCGGACATGGCGGCCGATTTGTATAGAGTGAGCCTGTCGCAAGTACATTAACCCACACAACGCCCAAGTAATTGACAAGACAAAGCACGCACACATCTAAAACACACACACTTGTATACCTACACGCTTATTTGACAATAAACGCGCATCATATCAGGCATTTTGGGAAAAAACGTAATATTCTCTGCGATCAGCACGCGTGCACAGTATGGCAGTGTATGCCCATTGAGCATACAGCTGCGACACGGCCGCCGGCGGCTTGTCCTCTCTCTAGTATTCTATGCTCTGAGCCAACGACGCATATATCCGCACCGCACCCTTCATAGGGCAATTAAAAAATTTCAAGGCAAAAATGACCACCTGTTAAAGTCATCTTTTTGTATTTTTTTATGGTGCAGAATTTTTAACTTCATGCGAGTGAGA
The DNA here is from genome assembly GCA_963854355.1 of Epinotia brunnichana. NCBI lineage: Eukaryota > Metazoa > Arthropoda > Insecta > Lepidoptera > Tortricidae > Epinotia > Epinotia brunnichana. Next base: position 29,332,403 of record OY977936.1, on the reverse strand, counting down.
CTTGAATTATAGATAAATTTTATTCTTGCCTGTTAAAGAGTTAACGGATTTATTCCCACGTCTACAGATTCCCTTGTCTACAGATTGTCAATACTACAGATTCCCATGTTTACATTCCTACAGATTCCTATTTCTACATATTCCCATTTCTACAGATTCCTATGTTTCCAGTTTCCTATTTCTACAGATTTCCATTTCTACAGATTTCTATGTCTACAGATTCCCTTTGATCGTAGTTCGAAAGATTCGACGACCTATTTCTGGGTGGTTTGCCCTTCGGGCATCTGAGCTACCTAACCTACCTACAGTCAAAATCTGGTGATTTGGTTTGGGAATCTGTAGTGCTAGAAATCTGTAGAATTGGGAATTTGTGGAGATGGGAATCTGTACGATTAAGAGTCTGGAAAATTGAGAATATGTAGAATTGGGAATCCATAGAGTTACGAGTTGGGAATCTGTGGAATTGGGAATCTGTAGAATTACTATTCTATATAATTGGAAATCTGTATATTTGGGAATCTGTAAAATGAAGAGTCTGTAGAGTTGGGAATCTGTAAAATGAAGTCTGTAGAGTTGGGAATATGGTGAGACGGGAATCTGTAAAGAAAATCTGTAGAATAGGGAACATTACGCAAAGCTCTGCATAGGGGGCGACACTAATACAACCCGTAAACAAACCGCCATGACGTACAATGTCATATTTATTTACCTAACAAACAATAACAAATAATTGATGAAAATACGTTAAACAACAATCGTTTTATTATCAATTCGTGTGTAAAATATCTGTACTGTGATATTAAAATGGCATCCTATAGCTATTTAAAGGTGGATGAGGGCTTTTTTTGCTTTACGACGTATTGTCGCTTCCCTTAGTTTTCGTATCATCGTTACCTTAGGAAATGAATGATACCCTTCATTCTTGCATCCAATTACGCAGCACTGATGCATTTTATTTATTGAAATATTTGCTTCCCTATTTGATCCAGAGCTTTGAAGGGCTTGTCAAAGTTGTCAAAAAAACTGTTTACTAATTGTGTTAGTGCTGCACTCTGGCGGCAGAACATTGCAGTAATGTTCCCTATAGGGAACAAACCGTTTAGGCAACGACTGATGGCGACTGGTCTAATGCGTCAAGAGCTCAGCTCAGCGCGATAGCAACCTTCTTACATTGACATAAGGTTTAACTCCGCACTAAATGTCTTGTTGATTCGACGTGTGGTTGACAACTTTTCTCTTTGACAGATCGTTGAAAAGGTTAATGTGAAACAATAAACACTTAACCCATTCGCCGTCAAAGAAATAAATGCAGGGTGGCTGGCACCGCCACGCCACGCAAGTCTATTGTTTTTGGACTTCGTATGAAGTCGGTGTCAGGTGGTGTCGAAATTGAGCTGAAGACATTGGCGGCGAATGGTTTATACAAATACCTGTAACAAACAACATGCAACCATTGTCTCTCATGATCCAGATTACGAGCTACGTTTAATAATCCATTTCTATCTTTTTTCAGGTCAATAGTTAGAAGAATTTACTAGTCTAGATTTTAGTCAAATAAGATGATTACATTGATTACATGATAATAATACATTGTAATCACAGAATTAATAAAAAAATTACTAGTCCTAAAATTGATAGTCACAACAAGTTTTACATAAGTACCTATAGTTTTTTAGCTCAATATATTAATGTAAGGTACACTAATTAATATCGTCAATAATAGATTGTAGGTTTAAGTTTCAGTAAGTTCTATAACTAGCTAAAGATTATTCTGTTTTTTTTTAAAATATAAATTCTTATTTCGAAAAAAGATTTTGCAAATGTGTGTTCTTAATTTTGTTTTCTTACCTATTTATATTAATATGTTATTTGAAGGAGAATTTCCAGAGTACTAGAGAATATAAATAATAAAAGTTTATTACTGGAAATTTAAAAACTAGTCTAAAGTTTCAGTCCGACAAGATTGTAAATACTTACCTATACATCTTTGGTGCTATACGTCATAGGTAGGTATATTATGTAGGGATTGCTTTGTTACGTAAATTAAGAATTGCCCTGTGATTTAATGATTGTAATCTCTAAGTATAATGATATTGACATTAATATGAGAATATGGCAATCTAACATACCTATCAGTGGCGGTGCGTAAATTTTTTCACTGGACAACCCGGAGCCAAATAAAAGGGCTGTTTTTTGATGATTTACGAGTTTGGTAATATATAGCATGATATTTTAGGGAAGCTGGTGGGAATTGGCTTGTAAGGGCGCTCCGCCACTGATACCTATATGCACAGTGTGTTTTTTGGCCCAAAAAAGTGACATCCTCTTTTTATTAGACAAATCTATTGCTTGTATCGTTACAAATGCGAGACGAGATATCCCGTGTGCCGATTTTCAATATTTATTTAAATATAATTTTTGAAGTTTGTGTGACTTTGTCACGAATGGAAAACGAAAATTAATGCCTACAAAAAAATCCCACTCATCCAGAGATTCTACTTCGATCTAGAAATGGAAATAAAAAATAAAAACCAAAAAGGAGAAATTCTTTTTTTGCGACGTGTCTATTCACATTTAAGAGCAAATGAAATCGGATTAATATGCGCATTCAATTGCCACATCAAACAATGCCACGTGAAACGATGAAATGGCCATAGTTTTTTTTTATAGGAATTAATTTTTGTTTTCCATTCGTGACAAAGTCACACAAACTTTTTTGCCTTTGCTTTTTGCTTTTGAATCTATTTATTTCAGATAAAGTACTTAACTAAATTAAATTTTTTTGCAAATCTCTATGCGAGATTATGTGCGCGGTCACTCGCTATTATACTTTAGTCCCTGGGCGACCGAGCTCTGCTCGGGTGAAAATGGAGAAAATACGGAGAAAACGATTTTTCCCGGACATGAGACCTATCTAGATCGATTTCTCGCCTCTATAACCACCTATATTCCAAATTTCATCGAAATCGTTAGAGCCGTTTCCGAGAACGTGATTGCAAATATATATACAAATATTGCTCGTTTAATAGTATAGGATAACTTCTATTACAATTTATACACTTATTATGAGTAGTTTTTAATTTCGGTAGTGTGTAAGTATATTCTCCAGCATATTTGTCCTTTGTAAAATATTCTTAAAAAAATATATTTGAATAAATGTTGAAAATCGGCACACGGGACATCTCGGCTCGCATTTGTAACGATACAAGCAATAGATTTGTCTAATAAAAAGAGGATGTCACTTTTTTGGGTCAAAAAACACACTGTGCTATGTGATAATAATAGTAGGTAATAACTATTGGTCTAAGAATCGTGTCCGGTTATTTTATATTCGTGTTGCCAGCCAGAGGTGACAAACCACTTTCGTTCTCTGCGTTAAATTAGTGACGACAACACTAATATGTTTGCTTAATATATATAGAATAGAATAGAATAGATTTATTTATTTCAGACATTTTTTTTTGTACATCCATATATTGTTAGTATACTCTTAACCAAGGTATTAGCCTCTATAGTTACTTAGATCTAAATTTTGCGACCGATTTAATTTGACCGATCCAATGCGCCAACATAGGGCAGTCGTATCTGTCGGCAATGACACTCAGAATGCTGTTGGAACTTTCCCTTAACCGGCTCAGCATCGAGACGATTTTCTTGCGTTTATACGCACCGAGGCCCACACGGGTGGTTTTCAAGCGATTATTCGCTTGAAAACCACCCGTGTGGGCCTCGGCGAACATAAGCCCGACATAGTGGCTGTAGCAATATTTATAAAACTCCTAATGTAAAAAGTGGTTTCGTGAAATAGCGGTTTAGCTAGATAGTATTTTTATAGCTTCTGTGCTTATGCCATTATATTTTGTATGGATTGATAGGTGCCTGCCAAACAGCCTACTACCTAGTTACATCTACGGCTAGAGACACTAATAGACATATTGAACTATGAAAAAGTGCAAAAGTCAACGAAAAAATCGTCTTAAAATAGCAGTTCACTACTAAAACTACCGGTGTTAGTAGTAAACTGCTATTTTAAGACGATTTTTTCGTTGACTTTTGCAGTTTTTCATAGTTCAATATGTCTATTAGTGTCTCTAGCCGTAGATGTAATTAGGTAGTAGGCTGTTACTTAGAAAGTTAACTAAATTAATTATTATTTGCTCTTTGTATAAGTTTGGCTCTGAAAATAAGCAAAGTCAGGCGCCGTCGTCGGGATATGCATTATAATCGGAGCCACAAGACATTTTAAGTTTTCTCTTAGCAGTTTTGGAAAGTTGGAAAGGGGCCTTAGGGACCCACTAAGTATGATTCATTTTCTATGACACCGTGCAAGTGATTTTGGCGCCATCTAGAGTCAATTTGAATGCACGCATAACGCGCATTCAATGGTGGACAATTTCTTCAGTGCTGTGGCGAAGGGTTAGAGTTTAGCCAAATAAAACCTGTTTGGCATTGGCCATTTTTAAATATGTACAGTCATCTGCAAATCCTGCAATATCATCAATAGGCGACAAGTACAAGCCGTTCAGAAATATGTGTTACAACTCTGTATAGTTATTTGTCCATGACAAATATTTATGTGCCGCTCTGCATTATTGCAGGAAACTGTTTGATATAATTTTTAACATTATTGTGATATAACTTGTCATTAATTAATTATTAGTGTTATATGTAAATAAGTTGGACTTCTGGGATATTTTTAGCGTTCTATTTAATAATATAGAATGCACATACCTACATCTAATAGAATGCACATCCATGCAAATGTATCTAATTCACTTAAAATAACCCATTAGTCTTAACTTAATACTTCCATATTTGTCATTTCAATAGTAAGGTTTATCAATTAAAACGCATTCAAACAATAAATATCAATTTATTTACATCTACCGTGAAAATATATAAAACTGTCCTAATCACAGTACCTAACCTACAGATATCTTTTGAGTACCAATCATTCAGTTATTTCATAGAATTCTCTTCAGCGCCACTAGATTAATTTCACAAGCTCCTATTATAATACAATGCATAGATACCTTATTAGAAGGTGACCAAGATGATGTGTGTGTGTTTCGCGAAAACGAGGTGATTTCATAATTCATACTTGGGTAAGTAAGCTCGGAAGCTCTCGGGGGTCTACCACTACCGAGCTTGCTGCGGTGCGCCATACGAGAGAGCGAGACGCCGCGTTCCGCTCTCTCGCTCCCACGTACGTCGTGGCCGAGCCGTCATGGCAAGACGTCGTCAATCAAATTAGGATAAACCCAGTTGACTCAAGCTTCGGAGTTCACGCACCATTGAGATATACGAGGGGCGTTCAATAAGTTCCCGGTATCGACATGATCACGTCTCATGATAATAATTTCTGATTATTTTTCATACAGTATCACTATTCATGCATATGTCACCGTTAGATTGTGAACACCGTCAGTTTATAATCTAACTCGCGATATTATAAACTGACGAAAAATTGTGAACTGTCAAAACCGTTCACAATTTAACGCATAATTTTTCGTTAGTTTATAAACTATCAATGTCGAATCGTCAAATTGTGAACTGAGATCAAATCGGCTTGCTACGGAACGTACACAAAGACTAGGTAGGTTAGGTTAGTTAGGTATCTTCAGTTGCCCGAAGGGCAAAGCGCTCAGAAATAGGAGCCCCGCGCAGCGGGGCTCCGTCGACATTACTGGATGCCGAAAAAAATGGAATAAAATGTCTGAATAACAAAAAAAAACAATCATGTTCTGACGTAAGTGGAAACTGATGCAAGTGGAATAATTCGCTCAACCAAACAGCGCACAGGTTGCGTTCCGAATCAGGCTAATTTGATTCAGTTCACAATTTGACGATATGACATTGTTAGTTTATAAACTAACGAAAATTAATGCGTAAAATTATGAATTATTTTGGCAATTCTCAATATTCCGTCAGTTTACAATATAACGGGTAAGATTGTAAACTGACGGTTTTCACAATCTAACGGTGACACATACACTAAATAAGAAAAAAAATAAAAATTATTAATTTGTTTTATTTAATAGTTACATAAAGAAGATGGGGCAGCAAATATTCTGACGTCAGTAATATTGGAGGATTTTATTTTGGATTTTTAGGTTGGATTTGGTAAGATTCTGGTGCGGTAATCCAGAATATTGATTTTAAAGTGAGATATTTGTCTATTTAGAAGCCTGGAAATTAAAAAAAAAATCTCATTAATCATATTTTTAAACCACAGCTCCCTTAACAAAGTTAAAGGTGGGTTTTATTGGCCATCAGTATATTTTTTTTATTTCTAGAAATCGGGTCAATATAAATGAAAAAAATATGTATGTAAATACCACGGAAGAGTGTTACAAGATAATCGTATAGCAATTAAAGGAGGTAGACTAAGAAAAAACTAAAGAAAATTAAATGCCAATTTTATGACTTTTCTGTTTGGAAGAGATTGCAGATTACCAGGGGTGCTATTCAGGGACGTAAATTCCATACAATTAAGTATCTACCCTGTCACCTAGACCAACTCTTTTACTTTTTATTCTTTGTTATTCCTAAATATTCCCCAATAAATTTTAATGGTGCAAAATTAAATTGATTTAATTTTATTATATATGCACGTAAAACAAGAAAGAGTATATTTAATAATTAAAAATTATACGATACGAATAATTTCTGTTTTTAATGCCGATACCGAGAACTTATTGAACGCCCCTCGCATTACTAGAGTAGACATCACCTAGCAAAAGTTTGCGCATGTCACATACGCTCATGAGCATAATATGTTGGTTTAGTCTATCAAAGACTACAATATACATACTGAGATAGACAGGCAACTCGACCAAATTGAGAAGGCATTTAATGCTTGCGTATACAGGCGCCATCTCTTCTGCGATATTAAAACTTTTCTGTTAAAACATACAAAAAGTGCGTCGGTCGCAGGGTTTGAACCCCGGCTCATCGACTCCAAATACCGCCGTCTTTACCCCTAGGCTATGGATGTATAACGTCAACACGGCGAATTTCGAAATACCTTGACAGCCTAAGCCTAGCAATCGCTACAGCTTCAAAGAGTTCGCAACCTATCAAGAAGGTGGCACTGTTTTCAATAAGAAACTGGATTTGCATTAAGTTCTAAGTTCGCATAGCATGTAGTCTATGGCGAGCACTGATGGCGGTAGTTTCCGAGTGTAGTTGGACTTAAAATTTATAAAAATGCCTTTTTGTGCATTGTGCTATTGCACCAACCACAAACATAACAATAGTAAAAGCACGGGAATCACTTTTCATCGGTAAATACAGGGTCTTAAAAATAACATTTATTTTTCTGTAATTTATAAGATACGACGCTCCATAAAGGCGGCCATAAGTAATATCAAAGATTAAAAAACGTAGAAGTGACAATTTCCTAACTCTATTTAGCCATTTAGTGGAACATTAAACTTAATAGACTGACTATTTGAAGCTTTAAAGATCTTCATTTTTGCGCTAAAATAGCAGCAACCATTTGCTTTTTTAAATTTAATTAATATTTTTTGATGAATTATTGACAACGATTAGTTGCTTTGCTACTTATTTAGATCGTAAGTTCTACTCATTTAAATCTTAGGCGAGTTCTCTTATACCTATGTATAAATAATGAACGCGATGCGAGGATCTCGGAATATGAATGAACCCATTACCAATTACGAAGAATAATATTTCCAATTGCTTTAAAAATCGATATCTAGATCCCGCATGGACCTTAAATATGACTTCGACATCTGACACAAATTGCAGAAAAATACATCAATACAGTGCATCCTCGGGAACTATAAAGATACAAATACTTATAAAAAATTACAAACACCAAATGTCGGTGATTAAATGAATGAGTAGTTTTAAATCACGCTATGGCTATATCTAAATCCTAACTCAGAAAATTGTCGCATCTACTGCACGTTCACATACTCCTTGAGTTTCCAAGATGGCCGCCTGATTGAAAGACGTCAAGAAAAATGTTCTGGGTTGCCAGTCTTTACGTAGTAATAGTAAGTCAATGTCACTCACTGATCTATATCTAATCAACCCGTTTTCGCGAAGTGAACATCTGGGGCTCATTTCATAAAACTTGTAGTTTGCAATACAGCCTCTTTTCAACCCCTTCTATTCGAAAGAGACTTCCGCATGTATTTCTAGAGTCAAGTCTTTGTGAACTGGGTGCCTATGGACTTTAGTTAGAAATGTACCTACGCGTTGACAGGTGAGAACTTGAGAATTTAGAAACCACTCGTGTAAAGTAGAATGTGGCGCATACTGATGTGTAAGGCGGGGTGTAATGCGGGCGTCGCGGCCAAGGACCCAAACTTACAAATACAATAGCTAGTTTGTAAATGGACAAAAAAAATCAAGATTACAAAATGTCTCTATAGGGAAACCAGTTACAGCTGAAATTTGAAACAAAAAAACGTCCTCTTGATTTAATCGTCAATGATATTACTATGGAGCGTAAGCTACGTGGCACGATAAATTGTCTACAAGTTTGTCTATTTGTACACTCGTAATGATTGGTGGGATAGTATTGTAGGGAACCGCGAGTTCGGAGGACACGCGAAATCCATCCGTCTCTCTCGTATCATAATATAATCAAAATATGTTGTAGGGAGAGTGGGTAACAGTGGATCACGGGTCACAGCGGATTATTCGCTATAATTCTTACGTGTGATGCTTTACGCACACAAGCAAACGCGTAGCTACTGCTCGTCGATACCCCCCTCTCACGCGCCAGTCGCTGCTCGCTGCCGCGCTCGCCGAGCGGAATCACGTGCTGTCACACGCAGGCCAGTAGGTAAGTACGAAAGTATTTTTTTACGTAATTTAGAAATTTGTCGTATTCCCAACCCTTTAATAAATATAAATGATAGTTGTATGTTTTGAACTTGTTATTTGTAAAATCCGTTGTGGGTAATGCCATTTTGGCTTAGGTATAAGTAGTTATTTTTTGAATATTTTTTTTCTGTCGTAACGGCCTATGGGTCACAGTGAATAATTTTCATTTGGGTCACAGTGGACTTAATAGTTGAGTTAGCGTCAACAATGTTCTTATTAAAATGTTTGTTATTGATTAGGTACTGAAGAAGTAAATATGTTTATTTGAATAGAGAAGAGAGCTTTATGGAAATTAAAGGAGAAAAACTGTTGTTTATTCAAACAAAATGTTGATTAGTTTAGGTCTCTTTATACCAGCATAATTTGTAAGACTTTTGTAATTTTTTTATAAGACTGTGATAGAAGCATGTCTTAGAATATAAAAAAATAAATAATTATGTAGAAAAGTAGTATTTTATTGAACTTTTTTTAATAGATCAAGTGTACTCCAAGCGATTCCCTGTCACCCATGAAAATATCCAAAGTGACTCATCCACGTGTCACAGTGGATCATTTCCCTTTTTTTTTAAACTTGTTATAACTTGTAAGTTTATGCCGTTTTTGCCAATAATTGCACTTGTTTATGTAGATTAGGGACGTATCTTGTGGTTTTTGGAGCTTAAAAAAAAGTGACCCACTGTTACCCACTCTCCCCTATACCAAAACCTTCTCCAGAATGTAACAAATACTTTTCTGAAAACCGCATCAAAATCGGTTTAGCCAAACGCGAGATAATCGCGGAAAAACATACATACATACAAACATACGGGTCAAACTGAGAACTTCTTGTTATTTTGAAGGCGGTTAAAAAGTATAGCTAACGGAAGTTGAACTCACTTCATACATTGGGGAAAAAACAGGATTGGGAACAAATTCTCTATGATATGACACGTACATTTTTTACCAATAGTGATGCTGAAAATTGTATCTAGAGAGTTCAACATGATAATGAGAATAATTAGCAATATATTGTTATTGACAAGTAACAATATCGATACGTTAATACTAAGTAGTACCTAGTCCTGTTGGCTTATGCAACTGACAGTTCTGTCAAGGAAGACGGATCGGGTGTACAAGTTTCAGTTAGAATTGGCCCTGTAGTAGGAGATAAACATATAATCCGGAAGACAATACAATATTATAAATAATCAGTCTGAAAACGTTTCATCATTAAATTGCATTTGGAATACAGTTTTTTTCGATATTTAGTCTCAACGACCTTAAGTTGTATACGAATTAGAGGCAGCCTCGGGCCGAGGCACGCGCGGCTCAACAATTTGTTCTTTGTACAAATGACTAAGCTGACGTTAGTGTGACGACTCGCCGCGAGCTGCTTCACCCGCGCATGTTAATATCAACTGTTTAGCGAGCAGAGCAGCTCGGCGCGCGTGGCGAGCCTGCCTCGAGATGAGCCGCTCTAATTCGTATGCACTTTATACCTACAAGCTGGCATCAGACCTCATTCATAAAAATACCTAACTTGACTATACAAACAGATAAAATGACGAAGCGATCCAAGAAAAAAAATAGTGAGTTCCTCCAGCAAAATAATTACGACATACCAACAAATTTAAGAACGATAACAAACTATTGAAGCAGTTACTTCTATTTTGTACACTGCATGTATTTCTTTAAGTTATCTATTTGCAATATACTGGCATTCGACTGTTTTTTGAAACTAGATTGCATAGATTTACGTGTATCAGTTTAAATTATATTATAATAAGCTACATAATACGTTGTCGTTAATTTAAACAGCTACCGAATAAATAAGATTCGTTGATAAATAATAATCTCAATAGGTATGTACAATGCTTCGATTGATAATTATAAACCACACGTAGCGAAGGAATAACAGGAAAACTGAAGACTCCAAGATTTAATTGAAAAAGGAAATTTAAAATACTATACCTACTTGAAAATAAACAAGTAGCAATTAAAAACGTACGAGAAACCGAATTTATTATTATCATTCAACGAAGCATAATTTCGAATAAGACATAAAATACACATAATAGTAAGCTACGAGTAGATAACGATAGAAGTTTGCACAAACCAAACGTCCAAAGGTGGCGCCAACGTTGCCAGACTGTTGAGGTAATTTCCAAAGCTGGTGCGAAAGGAAATAACAAAACGAATGACTTACATTCATTCATATTTTCATTCATTTTATTCAATCGATTGGCGCCATCTATTGCCACTTCACTTATATGCTTTCAGTTCACCAAGTCAGCTAAGTGGTCGCTAACCGGCACATGAAATTAGGTGGTCGCCAACCGGCGAAATGACCCTATAGCACCTATAATGCAGGATCAGGGTTCCATCCCAAATAACTAATCATACAGGCTATTCCTAGTAAAAAGGCTTTCGCTTCTATTATAAATTACGAAGTGGTGTAACGGCCTAAGTAAGTTAATGTTTTACACATTCAAGGCCCTTGACCCACATATGAGTCATGTCACGAACGATTTCCGTTACAAGGCCGAAAATGCTACAACACGTTACGGCGTAGCACACGTAGCATTGCTTGCCTCAAAGGGGTTAAGTACCTCACTAAGAAACGGGGCGTTATAAACAAGATATCGTAATATAATTGGTAAATATAGATAAAGAGATTCAATAACACTGTTTTTACATTCACCAATTAAATAGTGATTCTGATATTTACAAACTGTATTTAATTTAATTACATTAACCTGACGTTTCCTTAAAGAACTTATCTATTTCATAATTAAGTACGACAAATTAATATCAAATTTAATTCTAGGGTATAAAATATATATCAGGACAACACAAGAAAATCATAGTAGAGTAACTATGTTATCGTGGATCAGGCAAAGTTACCCTCCCGATGTATTAAGTAGAGTAACTATGTTATCGTGGATCAGGCAAAGTTACCCTCCCGATGTATTAAGTTTTGTCAGTAGTCTGATGAGATGACGCAGGAATGTTAAAAAATGTGTCAACAAAAGCGACAACTAATCTCGCAGTATGCGTTTCGTTCTGGATTGAGCCAATACGATCTAAACACAATGTAATGTAATGTTGGCACTCCACTTGGCGGTGTTTGCCCAAATATTCGTGTTGCATCTTTTTCCATCCTACGGCAAATCAAAGAGAGGCAAAGACGCAACGCAAACACGCAACCCCAAGGTGTAGTGTCACCATGATGTAATAGGGTTTGAAGAGTACAACTCCAGCTCCGTATCCCAACTGAATAAACTACTTGAGCCATCAACATGAACACTACACCTACTTATGTGCTTATTAATAGACCTTATCTCGTTGCAATAGAGTTTACTCTATCTCCGATGTACCCATGTATTGTACATAATGTACATCTACTAGACCACAATAAGGGCGGGTTGCTCCAACCACACTTTACAATCACTGTTAGATCTCACAAAGTATCCCATACCGATTATAAACTGAGCAAGTTCTATGTCTATGTTCATTCTATTTTTAATTCGATATTTAATGGTGCACCATTTGCATAATACAGTAGACGGCAAACTTCGTGCGCAAATGACCTTGCCTGCGCAAAGGCGAATTGTACGTGCAAGCTGCCCCCCCACTTCCCCTCATTTGCGCACGAAGTTTGCCGTCTACTGTACGGTTGTTTTGGTAACAAAGTTACATCACAAGTTAGCAATCGTCTTTATGCAAATAATTAAAATTTTAGTTCCTAACATACAATGGTAATTAGTAAATTTAAAATTAAGTAAATGCATACACTGTCTTTAAATTTCGTAACATTTTGTCCATTTGTCTATACTGAACTACCTATTAACTCTTTTCCAGGCAGGCAATTGAAGAATGACAATCAAATGTCAGTCTTATTCATTGATATTAAGATACACGTTTGACAGTCTGTATGTGGTCGATATAACGCCTCTGCCTGGAAAAGGGTTAAACTGCAATTAGAATCGCTATAGATAGAGTCTACCTCTATAGAGATTCTCTTCTTCTATGGCATAGACTAAGTTGTAGAAGAGATTGCTCTTCTGTAACTACATTCAGCCGAATATTTTGTTTTCTTATTACGCAGTCATGCCGCATCGGCCTTAAAGATATACAATTTCTTTACAGTAAACTTATTTATCCACAAAACTATTAACTATATAACACCAGATATTCACTCTTCTAGGGTGGAGACGTGATACACGGGTGGTTTATTTTTACTTATGAACTTATGATAAGTTTAAATAGAACAAAATCAAGGCTTTAAATAAGGTCTGACGGGAACATACAGAATTACTCTTGATTGAAACCTCTGATGATTGTAGCTTCAAAATATTATTTAAATTTATCAAATGAAATAGTTACCTACCAAGTCCAACAACTGTTCAACTTTCTTTACTAATTGCGTATAGTTTCGAACGAGTGAATTTTTTTGATATGCTTTAACGCGCATTCGAACAGTTATACGATAGCCCTGCCGTGGCCTATTATATAACGTTACAAGTTACAATTTTAGGTACTAAACTGGCGACTTTGGTCAAAAAGGCCACTCGCCATAGGTCTTTATAAAATGGGCCAGCCTTACAAATTACATGGTAAGTTATGCTTATGACAGTAAGTGAACAGTAGCGATATCGAAGTCCATATTGTAGATTCGAGTCACCGACACCTTTGACACAAGGAAGTATTTTAGTTGGAAGAGCTGTCGTATGTAAGGCAACGATAATACGTTGTCGTATTTTATAATAACTAGACAGACAGAACTAGACAGAAAATAGACAACACATCAGGGCACGCCTATGTGTACTTTTAAGGGTGGTATTCCACTCGTCCAAGATCTTTGATCGAATGTATTTGCGTCTCACATTTTGCTTGAAGAGTGAGTGAGACGCAATGCACATTGGACAAAGATCTTGGACGAGTGGAATACCACCCTAAGTCAAAAATGCGCCAATTGTAGTCTTTTCTGCGCTTCGCATTTGGATTGAGTGATACTCTAGGGGTTATATAATGTGTTAAAAATTTGTATACATACACCGCGCCATGAGTGAAACGGCCAACTCTTCACTCTTATTGAGTCCACTGCTGGTAGGTGTTGTGCGGGTCGCAGGGCGCGAGCTCGAGGTTGCGCGCGTGCGGCTGCAGCGTGAGGCAGTGCCCGTGCAGCCGGTGGATCACCAGCTGGGCTGCTTGTGCGTGACGGTCCACTGCTGGTAGGTGTTGTGCGGGTCGCAGGGCGCGAGCTCGAGGTTGCGCGCGTGCGGCTGCAGCGTGAGGCAGTGCCCGTGCAGCCGGTGGATCACCAGCTGGGCTGCTTGTGCGTGACGGTCCACTGCTGGTAGGTGTTGTGCGGGTCGCAGGGCGCGAGCTCGAGGTTGCGCGCGTGCGGCTGCAGCGTGAGGCAGTGCCCGTGCAGCCGGTGGATCACCAGCTGGGCTGCTTGTGCGTGACGGTCCACTGCTGGTAGGTGTTGTGCGGGTCGCAGGGCGCGAGCTCGAGGTTGCGCGCGTGCGGCTGCAGCGTGAGGCAGTGCCCGTGCAGCCGGTGGATCACCAGCTGGGCTGCTTGTGCGTGACGGTCCACTGCTGGTAGGTGTTGTGCGGGTCGCAGGGCGCGAGCTCGAGGTTGCGCGCGTGCGGCTGCAGCGTGAGGCAGTGCCCGTGCAGCCGGTGGATCACCAGCTGGGCTGCTTGTGCGTGACGGTCCACTGCTGGTAGGTGTTGTGCGGGTCGCAGGGCGCGAGCTCGAGGTTGCGCGCGTGCGGCTGCAGCGTGAGGCAGTGCCCGTGCAGCCGGTGGATCACCAGCTGGGCTGCTTGTGCGTGACGGTCCACTGCTGGTAGGTGTTGTGCGGGTCGCAGGGCGCGAGCTCGAGGTTGCGCGCGTGCGGCTGCAGCGTGAGGCAGTGCCCGTGCAGCCGGTGGATCACCAGCTGGGCTGCTTGTGCGTGACGGTCCACTGCTGGTAGGTGTTGCGCGGGTCGCAGGGCGCGAGCTCGAGGTTGCGCGCGTGCGGCTGCAGCGTGAGGCAGTGCCCGTGCAGCCGGTGGATCACCAGCTGGGCTGCTTGTGCGTGACGGTCCACTGCTGGTAGGTGTTGCGCGGGTCGCAGGGCGCGAGCTCGAGGTTGCGCGCGTGCGGCTGCAGCGTGAGGCAGTGCCCGTGCAGCCGGTGGATCACCAGCTGGGCTGCTTGTGCGTGACGGTCCACTGCTGGTAGGTGTTGTGCGGGTCGCAGGGCGCGAGCTCGAGGTTGCGCGCGTGCGGCTGCAGCGTGAGGCAGTGCCCGTGCAGCCGGTGGATCACCTGGTGGCGCTCCTCGTCGTACCTGAAGTTCACAATAGGGAACATGCATCTTTTTATTTTATTACGAAAATCTAAAGTATAATCCATAGGAATATCAACTGTAGCTTTAAAAAAAAATACGAGTTCTTTTTCTGTTGTTATATGCATTTGAAATCTGCACGCGCCGTGTTGAGAACTGGATCGACATGCGCTCGGGAGGACACGCGCGGGCGGCGGACAAAGCGCGACGTCATCGTCGCGAACGGCGCGGCGACCCGCAAGCGACACTCGGTTTCACGAACCCCACCGGCAACGGACGACTTCTACTACTCATACTCACTCTATGTTTGGCCGGGTTCCCGATTTCCCGCCGCGTTCAGAACACCGAGGGCAGTGTGTCTCACCTCCAGGGCCCGTCGACGGTGCCGAGCCGGCAGATGGCCTGCTTCACGCTGTCGGCGTCGGCCTCGACGCAGCGCTCGCCGACGCCGAGCTGTCCCGCCGCGTTCAGAACACCGAGGGCTGTGTGTCTCACCTCCAGGGCCCGTCGACGGTGCCGAGCCGGCAGATGGCCTGCTTCACGCTGTCGGCGTCGGCCTCGACGCAGCGCTCGCCGACGCCGAGCTGTCCCGCCGCGTTCAGAACACCGAGGGCTGTGTGTCTCACCTCCAGGGCCCGTCGACGGTGCCGAGCCGGCAGATGGCCTGCTTCACGCTGTCGGCGTCGGCCTCGACGCAGCGCTCGCCGACGCCGAGCTGTCCCGCCGCGTTCAGAACACCGAGGGCTGTGTGTCTCACCTCCAGGGCCCGTCGACGGTGCCGAGCCGGCAGATGGCCTGCTTCACGCTGTCGGCGTCGGCCTCGACGCAGCGCTCGCCGACGCCGAGCTGTCCCGCCGCGTTCAGAACACCGAGGGCTGTGTGTCTCACCTCCAGGGCCCGTCGACGGTGCCGAGCCGGCAGATGGCCTGCTTCACGCTGTCGGCGTCGGCCTCGACGCAGCGCTCGCCGACGCCGAGCTGTCCCGCCGCGTTCAGAACACCGAGGGCTGTGTGTCTCACCTCTAGGGCCCGTCGACGGTGCCGAGCCGGCAGATGGCCTGCTTCACGCTGTCGGCGTCGGCCTCGACGCAGCGCTCGCCGACGCCGAGCTGTCCCGCCGCGTTCAGAACACCGAGGGCTGTGTGTCTCACCTCCAGGGCCCGTCGACGGTGCCGAGCCGGCAGATGGCCTGCTTCACGCTGTCGGCGTCGGCCTCGACGCAGCGCTCGCCGACGCAGAGCTGTCCCGCCGCGTTCAGAACACCGAGGGCTGTGTGTCTCACCTCCAGGGCCCGTCGACGGTGCCGAGCCGGCAGATGGCCTGCTTCACGCTGTCGGCGTCGGCCTCGACGCAGCGCTCGCCGACGCCGAGCTGTCCCGCCGCGTTCAGAACACCGAGGGCTGTGTGTCTCACCTCCAGGGCCCGTCGACGGTGCCGAGCCGGCAGATGGCCTGCTTCACGCTGTCGGCGTCGGCCTCGACGCAGCGCTCGCCGACGCCGAGCTGTCCCGCCGCGTTCAGAACACCGAGGGCTGTGTGTCTCACCTCTAGGGCCCGTCGACGGTGCCGAGCCGGCAGATGGCCTGCTTCACGCTGTCGGCGTCGGCCTCGACGCAGCGCTCGCCGACGCCGAGCTGTCCCGCCGCGTTCAGAACACCGAGGGCTGTGTGTCTCACCTCCAGGGCCCGTCGACGGTGCCGAGCCGGCAGATGGCCTGCTTCACGCTGTCGGCGTCGGCCTCGACGCAGCGCTCGCCGACGCCGAGCTGTCCCGCCGCGTTCAGAACACCGAGGGCTGTGTGTCTCACCTCCAGGGCCCGTCGACGGTGCCGAGCCGGCAGATGGCCTGCTTCACGCTGTCGGCGTCGGCCTCGACGCAGCGCTCGCCGACGCCGAGCTGTCCCGCCGCGTTCAGAACACCGAGGGCTGTGTGTCTCACCTCTAGGGCCCGTCGACGGTGCCGAGCCGGCAGATGGCCTGCTTCACGCTGTCGGCGTCGGCCTCGACGCAGCGCTCGCCGACGCCGAGCTGTCCCGCCGCGTTCAGAACACCGAGGGCTGTGTGTCTCACCTCCAGGGCCCGTCGACGGTGCCGAGCCGGCAGATGGCCTGCTTCACGCTGTCGGCGTCGGCCTCGACGCAGCGCTCGCCGACGCCGAGCTGTCCCGCCGCGTTCAGAACACCGAGGGCTGTGTGTCTCACCTCCAGGGCCCGTCGACGGTGCCGAGCCGGCAGATGGCCTGCTTCACGCTGTCGGCGTCGGCCTCGACGCAGCGCTCGCCGACGCCGAGCTGTCCCGCCGCGTTCAGAACACCGAGGGCTGTGTGTCTCACCTCCAGGGCCCGTCGACGGTGCCGAGCCGGCAGATGGCCTGCTTCACGCTGTCGGCGTCGGCCTCGACGCAGCGCTCGCCGACGCCGAGCTGTCCCGCCGCGTTCAGAACACCGAGGGCTGTGTGTCTCACCTCCAGGGCCCGTCGACGGTGCCGAGCCGGCAGATGGCCTGCTTCACGCTGTCGGCGTCGGCCTCGACGCAGCGCTCGCCGACGCCGAGCTGTCCCGCCGCGTTCAGAACACCGAGGGCTGTGTGTCTCACCTCCAGGGCCCGTCGACGGTGCCGAGCCGGCAGATGGCCTGCTTCACGCTGTCGGCGTCGGCCTCGACGCAGCGCTCGCCGACGCCGAGCTGTCCCGCCGCGTTCAGAACACCGAGGGCTGTGTGTCTCACCTCCAGGGCCCGTCGACGGTGCCGAGCCGGCAGATGGCCTGCTTCACGCTGTCGGCGTCGGCCTCGACGCAGCGCTCGCCGACGCCGAGCTGTCCCGCCGCGTTCAGAACACCGAGGGCTGTGTGTCTCACCTCCAGGGCCCGTCGACGGTGCCGAGCCGGCAGATGGCCTGCTTCACGCTGTCGGCGTCGGCCTCGACGCAGCGCTCGCCGACGCCGAGCTGTCCCGCCGCGTTCAGAACACCGAGGGCTGTGTGTCTCACCTCCAGGGCCCGTCGACGGTGCCGAGCCGGCAGATGGCCTGCTTCACGCTGTCGGCGTCGGCCTCGACGCAGCGCTCGCCGACGCCGAGCTGTCCCGCCGCGTTTAACCGGAACAGCTGGTTGTTTCCGGCGCCGTGGCACGTCGACGTACCTGGATAACGTTGTTTTACTTGTTAAAATATGAAAAATATACTTAAAGAACATAATATTAAGATATGGTAAAATGTCTCGATCACGCTCTGCCTTCAAAACTCGTCACCGAAATAAAATTATGTTTAAGGTTCCGTTTACCGGTATTTTAACCGGTAGGTTGGAAAACAGTTTTTTAGCTATTTTCGTTCATCGACAAAAATCGCTACTAAATCGTTACTTAGATAAACAATGACCTACTTTCACGGAGAGTAGGATAATGACTGCGAAAACATCTATTATTTGAGTGAAAGGAAACAGTGTTTCTCCAAATGGACATTATTATTAAGAATGTTTTGTTCCAGATTTTGGTGATAATTTAAATATGAAAATTTAAAGAAACGTTACATAAAATACACAACCCATCAAACACGTGGCTTACCGATGTATGCGGGCGCCGCCTTGCCCATAGTGTCGAGGCAGACGTTCCCGGCCTTGTTGCGCACCATGCCCCAGCGCACGTTCTTCGGCAGCTTCGGGAACTTGTCGTACACGTCGTACGCCACGTTGTCCATGAACCATTTGAAGTCCTTACACTGCAGCCTCTCCTTCAACGCCACCTGCTCGCTTATATCGCCCATGTCCAGGAACCTGGCCATCGGCTCTCTAGTATAGAAGTACTCTTTGTGCTCCTCGTCGAACCACGTCTCGATTACTCGCTTGTAGTTTATAGTTATCAACGATCCCTTGCGATTCTTCGCTAAGTTCCCGAACGAGTAGGGCATGAAAGCTCTGTAAACGTGTCCCACCCTGGAGCACGGCACCCACTCGATGCTGCCGCCGCACTGCCATATTTTGAAGCTGAGCTCGAAATTTTCGCCTCCCCAAACTAATAAACCGGGGTCATATGCTCCGATTTCCAAGAAATATTTCCTGTTTATAGCAAACAAGCCGCCCGCGTGAGTTGGGCTCTTATATGGCTCGGAATTGTGCGGGTGTTTACTGCTTTCTCTCTCGGGCACTTCGTTTTCTTTGTAGAGCATTCCCCACTCGAAGATACCCCTGAAGTTGGTGTCGTGGGCGTACACGGGCCTGTACTCGAAGGTGCGATGGTCGATGCCGTCGATGACGGGGACCGTCATGGTCTTGTAGTCCCTGTAGATGGGCGCGAGGAGAGGAGGCAACCAGTTGAGGTTGACCTCGCAGTGGGCGTCCAGGAACACGATGACGTCACCTGTAGCTTCCTGCGCGCCCCTGGACCGGGTCCTTATAAGACCCTCCCTCTGAGCATTACGAATCAATCGCACTTTGCCTTTCCATCGCTTGATGTAGTTATCGAGGTTCGTTTTCAAGTTATCCTTATCGGAAAAGTCATCCACCTAGAATCAAAAGTAAACACGAGTGTTCGATTATCGTATGTTATGTTTCATAGACGTTGAGAATAGCCATTGTTTTTATGTTTTTCTACTCCTGTAATACTCTTATCTGTCATTTACGTAGTCACGAACACTAATATAAAGGTACGCCCACACCAATGCTTAAAAAACGGTGACGGTACGGAATCGCAGTGACGCATCGTATGCGTACCGTTTTTGACGCAAGCACTCCACACCGCTGCTTAAAAAACGGTCACATTTTATCTTTCTTGGCATTTTTTTTTTATTCCATTAAAAGATCTAACGATAGTAAATGTTACCATACTGAATTGGCCTATCTATCAGCTTAGCACACAAAAAAAATCAAGCATCTACCGCAATAATTCACGTCACCTTAAATAAAAATGTCATCGTACTCGGCGATAGATAAAAAAATAAAAAAAAAAGTCATAATTCCGAAAATACGAAAAATCGCGGAACATACATGGGGGTGATTCAGATAGCAATCTGGGTCATCTACCTCCCAGCTTCAGTATATCACTACTTCTTGGGACACCCTGTATTATAATGTTGCCCTTATACAATAAAATTCACACTTCTCATGCTCGCAAAGTTCGCCTTTGTACTGGATGTATGCTGCACAAAATGCCACTTTTATGCTCTAGTGCGCAAAGTAATAGTAGATTATACACCAAGGGGATAAAGCACTGTTTTATGTCACGGGAGCGAATTGAATCCCGAACGTAACGAAGGACTCATAATTTAACTCCTGAGCGTAGCGAGGGAGTTATAAGTTAATTCCTGAGCGAAGCGAGGGAATTAAGACTGAGTCCTGAGTGCAGTGAGGGGTTCAACCGCCCAAGACTAAAACAGTCTTATCCCCGAGGTGTATACTCTACTTTTCACACCTTATGCGAGACAAAAAAACAGGCTCAGTAGATAAATAATGTTTATTTAGCAAATTAAAAGTACATAGTAACATTAGACACATAGTAGCTTTCCATTTGTCAAAATCGTTGTAGGCTTTTAGGTATTTTTCCTTTGACTTCTCTGGCAGCAGATTGTTGACAATGCCTATGGCATCTAATTTGATAAACTCAGGAGTCAAAACACTTTCATCACTCGACATTTTCAATATTATTTTTGAAATTAAATCTTCTATAGGCACCTACAAGAACTCGATTTGTTCGTCACGAGTGAACAAATGAAGGCGCGCGGCGTTCCAAATTCGAAAGCACAAGCCGTGGTCCTAGATTCGAAATTCGAATTTCGAGCACCGCGCTCCTCCGGACCGGGGTTCACACGGAGGCAAACTTCATTTATTTTGTCAAATCAAGTAGGCCATGGCCTAGGACAAATTGTGTTTAGCAAAATTAAACTTTATGCATATAGTAATAAGAATTATGAAAAGTGAAATCATATTATTAACCAGCGGGTTACAATGAAATTCAGTACAACATTATAACCCGGCTAATACCAAGGGATTTAATGTCTTGCTTTCGGTAGGGTTTACATGACCTATAATTCGGCATTGTCGAGCATGTGGTTTGAAAAATTGTTTTAAAGACTAAGATGATCGGGCCTAACAGCCACACACACAATAGTACTTCGTCGAATACACTTATTATTTGATTTGATTTGCTTTAATAAATTTCACATCCATGTTTTCCATTACTAAATGAATAAAACCAGATAAAATAGGAGTCAATTATTATTTTACGTCACACCTGGCCATAAAGTAGCAATTACCGCACACTACGCGTGCGGAAAATCCCACTTCCTGGCCAGGGAGAGACGTAAAATTTTGTACTCACCACGGGCGGTAACAAAGAAAGCCTCAGATCGCATATAAATACCTGCGATCTGAGACATTATTTGTTTTACCGCCCTAGGTAAGTAATGTACTATTATCTATCCAAATATCACAAACCCTCCATGATGCGTTCAAGAACCGCACATTATGACCACCATAAAAATAGACTCTATTTTAATGTCAGTCGAGATGACGTTTAGTTCGAAATGAATTGTCAATTTGCATACAAATTTGACAAATGTCGCACGAAAGTAAGATATCGAACGATATGATAGTTGAATCCGACTCTAGTGTGTCTATGAATTAAGAAAAAACTATGACAGCTGCCAGAAAACAACGCCGCGATGCCGGTCATATTATGCGGCTCCTGAATGCATCATGGAGGCTTATGATATGTGGATAGATAAAGTAGTTTTTCTACTCCTGTACCGTTATCTGTCATTTATATAGGCTGTAGCTCAAATACAATGACATCACTAATAAGTCGTCGCAAAACTCTATGCTCTATGGCCCAAAAACGCACTGTTTAGCGTACTTTTTTGGTTCATACATTTTTCATAAAAGCACTGTTTAACTTTTTTTTAAATCAGCCGCTGTATTGCAGTGGTGCCAACTTCATAAACAAATATTTCGAAATAAAAGTATTTATTTACGATGTAACATTTGTATATTATAAATTATTTACTACAATAATAATAAATCATCATCTTTTGTGTGTTAAATTACATGTTTTATAAATTCTTGGTATTATTTATAAAAATAAACAGTTCGAATTCGGTCCGGGTCCGGATTCGGTTTGGTTCGGATGGCAAGTGCAAACAAATTAAAAAAAAAACAAACCATAAGCAACAGCTGTCACATTTTCGAATTTCCACCGAAATACAGTTCAAAATGAAAAGACGAAAGATGATAAACTATTAGTCCTAAACTATTAAGATTTTATTCGTGTTTGTGAAGACAAAAGTGTACGTTCCTTTTAAAATGGTCGAAGAAATTAATACCTGCACTCCTGAAGAAATTGTGTGGGTAGCAAAAGTACGAATAGAAAACTTGCTGCCTGAAAAGTTTAACTATTCTGTAGTCTGCTATTTATTTAAAATTTGTCGTAGAAAAAGTATTGTATGCAACGATGTATAACTGGTCTAAAAACGCTCATGGCGTCTTTAATTGCGATGCTCGCCAAGGCTCGCATCGCAACCCACGCCACTCGCCTTTTAAGACCCTTCTTATACAACAGTTGCATAAAATACTATTAAAACGTATTGAACCATTACATTACTCGGCAGTATGAAGTCTAATATCACGCTATAATCTAATGTCGAAAATTAAACACTAAAACTTTAAAAAGTTAAGTGACGGGAATGAGCTATTATTTTATTTTATTTTTCATTCGAAGTGAAAAGCAGTGTGTATAACTCGGGCATAAATTATCCATTTAACCCCTCGACTTAACTATCCACCCTCGCCGGTAGCTCGGGTGAATATAAAAGTCTCAGGTTGAATGGCTCGTTTTATGCGGGCACCGCGGCGGTAGTGTCACGTGTCGTGTGCACTCACCAGCACGATCTCGTGCAGTACGTCCGGCGGCGAGCGGTCGATGACGGCGTGCACGGTGCGCATTAGCACGGAGAAGCCTTCGTGGAACACGTCACCGACGCGGCGGGCACCGCGGCGGTAGTGTCACGTGTCGTGTGCACTCACCAGCACGATCTCGTGCAGTACGTCCGGCGGCGAGCGGTCGATGACGGCGTGCACGGTGCGCATTAGCACCGAGAAGCCTTCGTGGAACACGTCACCGACGCGGCGGGCACCGCGGCGGTAGTGTCACGTGTCGTGTGCACTCACCAGCACGATCTCGTGCAGTACGTCCGGCGGCGAGCGGTCGATGACGGCGTGCACGGTGCGCATTAGCACCGAGAAGCCTTCGTGGAACACGTCACCGACGCGGCGGGCACCGCGGCGGTAGTGTCACGTGTCGTGTGCACTCACCAGCACGATCTCGTGCAGTACGTCCGGCGGCGAGCGGTCGATGACGGCGTGCACGGTGCGCATTAGCACGGAGAAGCCTTCGTGGAACACGTCACCGACGCGGCGGGAACCGCGGCGGTAGTGTCACGTGTCGTGTGCACTCACCAGCACGATCTCGTGCAGTACGTCCGGCGGCGAGCGGTCGATGACGGTGTGCACGGTGCGCATCAGCACGGAGAAGCCCTCGTTGTGGAAGACGATGATCACCGACGTGGAGGGCAGCGCGCGGGGGTAGTGCCAGTACTTGCATTCTTCTAAGCGCGTGTCGGGGACCGATCTGTGCAGAATAACGAATGGTTTACACTTGTACAGTTTCAGCAATGGTTATTAAGTGTGGGAGCGGAAGAGTGTTTTTTTGTGTAGACAGCAAACAACAAAGGTAAACTGTGGCATAAACCGTTAAGTATTTATTAATCGGGGGTAACACGTTTATAGACTTACAGGTTACGGTTCTTTCTCAACATTAGACGTGAATAACACTAAGTCGTGCAGTGGACCAGACTCTCGGATAATATAATGCAAATATATATCTAAATAGCCTAAGTTCATAACGTGCTGTGCCTACTCATGAAATTAGCTAAGTTCAATGTCGTATTAAACCGTCCCCGGAACCCACTTTTCGCCTCGCAAGTACGACGCACTGGGTCTCCAACCCCTACGCTCCTCTGGGTTCCCCCCGCTGCCTCTGTTTGTTTTTTATGTGCAGCCCGGACCTTAGATCTCCTGTGGGCTTTACCGCATCTAACCGAGTACGCAGTGTTCGATTCATCAACAACATAATACCACAAATAGGTATTTATGGATTCCGTGACGGACTTCCGTGCGGATATTGTTTTTTTCACCACCCTCTTTACCGTTTTGACCGCATTTTCACATGCCCCGTTGGACGCAGTGATAATAATAGGCCGTGAATATGTGTTCAAAGATTACGACAGCAATCAGCGCAGCATGGGTAGGCCTCCCACAAGGTGGACTGATGACCTGGTAAAGGTCGCAGGAGTCCGCTGGATGCGGGTGGCGCAGGACCGGTTACTTTGGCACACTTTGGGGGAGGCCTACTCGTATGTCCAGCAGTAGACGTGTTTCGGTTCGTCTGATATAATGATGATAAGGTAAAATCAGCGCGGTACAGTACAAATGAGTTTTTCGGAATAAATAGAAAAAATAACCAATAAATAATAGGTTTTCACAACTTTTGATATAATAGTCTCATAGTATTGTCGAATAGACATACGTATTAGCCGCCAGAATACCAACATTTAATTAATACAATATCAGCTCAATTGTTGTTTCATGGTAATTGACCATTACGATTTACAGCCTCGAGGCGCGTCTAGATCTACGTATATAACTAGTAATAACTACCGTAGTATGTACGTACTAGGTTTAAAATATCGGCAAAATCCGAGTGTATAAACATAAAATAGCGCTATCGGTGTACGTTGTTTCCCATAACGAGCCGCGAAATTTACAATCACACCTAATCGGAATTCAAACAAAACAATTTCCACCGGATTATGGATTGTATGACAAATTAACCATTTACTTTTCTACGAAGGACATGGATTGACGGTCGGAATTTATATAAAGGGTTAGGGCGCATAAGATACCTTGGTTTAAATTACGCCCCTTTGGCAAAACGTCCCGTTTGCAAATCGTCTCAACCCATTTGCAGAATAAAATGTATTTTTCGTAAAATGACCCGTCTGCGAAATGTCTCATTCGCAAAATGCTACCTGCAATATGACCCATTCGCCAAACATCTCGCCTGGGAAAAATGTCTCGTGTTTCCAACGACGCCTTGTGAATTCGGACCGACCACTGGCAGTCCCTAATCGCGCATGTGACAACCGCATAGGAATGAGAGTTAAGGGACGTTTTGCTAACGTAACATTTTCAGTACGGGATATTTTAGAAACCGTCGTAATGTTTGGGAGGAGACGTTTTGCGAACGTGGCATTTTTTAACGTTCGACTTACGTTAGAGTTTTTATCCTCATAGTCCTATGGCTAGCAGCGGGACAGGTACATAAACAGGCTGTTGACGATCTCAGAGCTGCCGTACTCGCTCTCGGACTCGGCCACGTCGTTGGCGCGGTCCTGCGGCATGTGGTACGCCTTACCCTCCTCGCCCGGGCCCACCGCCCGCCGCCTGGGCTCGAGGCCAACACTAGTGGTTACCTGTTCATGTCGGAAGCGGCTATGTTCATGCCGTACTCGCTCTCGGACTCGGCCACGTCGTTGGCGCAGTCCTGCGGTATGTGGTACGCCTTGCCCTCCTCGCCCGGGCCCACCACGGCCCGCCGCCTGGGCTCGAGGCCAACACTAGTGGTTACCTGTTCATGGCGATCATGTCGGAAGCGGCTATGTTCATGCCGTATTCGCTCTCGGACTCGGCCACGTCGTTGGCGCGGTCCTGCGGCATGTGGTACGCCTTGCCCTCCTCGCCCGGGCCCACCACGGATCGCCGCTCCTTGGGCTCGAAGTTGCCCAACACGTCTGGAAAAAAATAATTCAGTACAGTATGCCATTGTTTAACATTTCTGTATAGCGTGACGAAACTTGTGGCATACACCAAATGTCTCAACGATTCTCCAATCTAAACCTCAGATTTTAACGTGCTTACTGCTTTTGTATGCTTTGCTGTACTGTACAACCTATCATTGACAAGAAATTTTAATTTAACCTACTTCTAACAAAAAATATTTGTATATTTGCCACTACTTCATCACTACCACACCTACTAATAAACTAGTATTCTCATCTTGGCCCTGTCAGAAAGACCTACAAACTACCAAATCCAAAACAAACACAGATATTTATGACACAGTCCCTTTCCATTTCATGAGAGCCTGTATCGAGATATCAAACTCATAAACTAGGAAAAACCGAAAACTGTAGGAATTAAGAGTTACAGTGCAAAAACCAAAAGCAATGTCGTGTCGTCTTAATAACAAATAAAATATCTAAAGGTTAACGCACACTCATCGATTCGGCACCGGACCAACAATTCGTCAACTCCGTCTCAACTCGTGCCATTCATTTTTATTTTTATGAAACTCCGAGCTGTGGCGCAGGCTTATCAACTGCTATGTCACTATGGCTTTATCAGCGGGTACGCCGATCCGGAGCATCCGGACCATCCGGCACCATCCGATTCGTTTGTTAGCATGCGCCGAGCTGAGGCACGCCGACTCGCCGTCTCCGGGTGAACAAAGCGCTTGTAGCCAGCCGCCGGCGAGAGGACCGTGCGTGGACTCCGCGCTTGCTACGCGCGGGCAGAGGCCTACGCTAAAAGTAAATAATCTATTAATGCCACGTGTCAAGCGCGGCGTCGCCCTGCCGTCGCTGAACCGCAACTTCTGCGCTGCTCAGCCTTTGCCGTTATGTGCTTGCGTTGGGTTGTCACCGGGAGGACGGGGGTAGGTGAGACTAGATGGTGCCAAGGCGATAAGTGTGCACTAGCCTTATTGGAACTTATATTCCAACAACACGTTTTTCGTACACGTAAATAAATCCTAAGTGAAATAATGGAAGTAAGGAAAAGGTTAAATATATAATTAAATCAATATTTCTGTATTACATTGAGGACATTTTTTATTTAAAATGTTCAGGATAAAGGACAGTAAGAAGAGAGTACATTCAATATAGTTTAATTAAATGTTCACCACTAGGGTTTACGTATTCCCAGTCGTTTACCGTTACCACCCTGGGTACCCGGAAATTATAAATACATTCAGTTGAAATTGTCAATAAAATTATATATATAATAATATTTTAGTGAATAATATAATCTCATCATCAGACTAGGTACCATAATATTGCATTGTCACCAAAGTTAAGAAGGAAGCCAAATTTCGGAATAGTTGGACAGTAGCAACTTGGTAAATGGGCATTTTCAATAATTCGTGCACCCAATTAGCATAATTTGTTAAACAAAAATTAACTCAGTGTCAGTTTTGTAACGACAATTAAGTATTTAGTTTGGTATAAAATATTTCTTTTTCTTTTCAATATATAAATCATATGCATATAGACCTTATTTAAATGCGAAAAAAGTTCAGTTTGACATCATTTGTATGCTTAACTTTCGTTACAAAACTGACACTGAGTTTTTTTTTAAGAATTTTTATTTAACAACTCACGCTAATTGGGTACACGAATTTTTAGAAATGCCCAAATGTAGCTTGCAAGATTTTACCTAAATAAACATAGCCAGTTTTCTTAGGCCACTTCTCCAAATTTTACTTTAACTTGGAAATTAACATAATATGAGAACAGACATTTCGTTATGGAGACTATTTAAAAAAAATAGTCTAGTGACTAGGAAATCACGGCTAAAAACTCACTTCAATGTGGAAAGTGCAGGATAGCTAATTAGAATACACAATGCATTAACAAGACTGTTTTAGTATTTATGTGCCTAGGCAAACTTTTATTTAAAAAATATACCAAAAACGTGCAGGTACTTTGTTACATTTGAAAATTTCATGGGTACTCTGGAATTACTTTTTCCCCATATAGTCAAAGGCTTTCCCGGGCACCCAGGTAAAATACCCTAATCACTACTTACTGCTTAGATATTCAATTATTCAATGATTACCCATATGTATCTAATTGGAAGCCAGTTTTTACCTGGGGAATGTTTAATGGATCCATCTGACAAGTTAGGATTTTCCATGGCAAACATGTTGATACGATCTGAAAGGTGACGCCCAAAAGGAGGAGGAATGAATACTGTTGTTTTTACAATTATAGTGAAAACAATTTCCTTGACAAATAACAGCAGTTAACCTCGGTAAATCACATAGGTATTTTACTAACAAGATCAATTTAATGAGTTGAGAGCCATTGCAGGTGTTGTCACTCAAAGTATCTAAAATATGTTTCTTTATTTTTCAGTTTTGCTCTCATAACATAAGTACCCAAAAGTGAATTGGAAGAGGACCCTGAAGGGGATTCATTTGTCTAGGTTTTTCCCTTTTCTATTTGTAAATTAGGTTACATTCTTTGGACAAAACACAGGCAGCTGTCATCTGTTAATTACCTACTTCTAGATAGTGCATGTTGTTAGGCATGTCCCCTTCATTCCAAAACTGCCGGGAGACAGTCTCTAATGAGTCTGTTTCCCTTGTAATGACGTCATCACAAACCAAATCAGATTGGTTTTCTCAAAAAAAAAATTGACAAAATATCACTTCACAAACAATTTTATGCATAATTTCATTTCCTAAATTATTATGTGGCTAAAAAACTCTTCACAAATAATTATGACACAAACCCAATCTTTGGCAAGTGAACGTTTTTAGAGTTCCGTACTCAAAGAGTAAAACGGGACCCTATTACTAAGACTTCGCTGTCCGTCCGTCTGTCTGTCACCAGGCTGTATCTCAAGAACCGTGATAGCTAGAGTTGAAATTTTTACAGATTATGTATTTCTGTTGCCGCTACAACTAATACTAAAAACAAAATGAAATATTTTTTTGAGGGGGGCTCCCATACAACAAACGTGATTTTTTTGCCGTTTTTATAGATGATGGTACGGAACCCATCGTGCGCGAGTCCAACTCATCATTACAGTGGAGACAGACTCCTTAGATATTGTCTCCCGGCAGTTTTGGGATCCAGAAGACATGCCTAACAAACAACATACCTACTAAAAGATAGCGCTGGTATCAAAAAGTGAAGTATTTTTGACGGAATCCCCTAACAACACGCGCTAAGATGGGTTCTTTAGACTTTACTACATTAAGGTTGTCAATTCCGTAATTATGGGAATGGATATGTTTATATCATTCAATCAATATTAGATGTGTACATAATTTTATTATTTGAAATTTTTCACTTCAATCATACATAACTTTTTTGTACTCGTCGATTAAAATCTGTGTGTTAAGATTTCATAGAGAATACTGCAACGTCATTCATTTCATAGTTGTATTCCATGTACTGTCGAAACAATCGAAATAACTGTTTCGATACGCTCCAGACAACCGAAAAAAATTTGAAAATAGAACTAAAATAAATTCGACCAATCACGTGGCTGCTTTACCGAACTGTAATGAATTGGACCAATAGAATCGCTTTGATTATTGAGTTTACTCGTTGATGTCGTACGCTCGTTGATGTATTTTAAGATATCAACGAGCGTACGAGCGATAGGCTGCACTTCGTTTCAACAGTATCGAGTTTGTTTAATTAGTTCAGTTGACTCGTAGAAAATTAATTTTAATGAACTCATACAAAAAGTATTGTTCACAATAGTGTTATAATCAAGCTTTTTAATATCGTACCTTACTTAGGCCACTCAGCAAGCTTCGTGGCCTAAACACGGTACTCGACTAAAAAGCTCCAATCCATTTCCAAATATGTGACTCAAACCATGCACAGTGTGCTTTTCGACCCAAAAAAATTAAATTATCTTTTTATTAGACAAATCTATTGCTGGTATCATTAGCATTACAAATGCGAGACGAGATGTCCCCTGTGCCGATTCTCAATCATTTTTCAAATAGAATTTTTAAAGTTTTGTGTGAGACCTTGTCACGAATATTCAGATTCATTTATTCACAATATAAGATAACATTATAAATTACATGTCAATTTACAAGAATCCTTATTGTGATCGTCAAGAACATTCAATAAAAATTGAAGAATAATAACATTTTTTTAATATTTTATTATTGTAGCTTTTATTCCATTTCTTTACATATTTTGTTATTATATTTTCTTATGTATTTATTTATAAGTTGGGAATGGATCCCGTAAAAGCCTCCCCCATCTTTTTCCATTTTCCTCTTTCTTTGCTGTAGTTCCACCAATTCTTCCCTGCAACTTCTGCAATGTCATCTGCCCATCGCTTTGTTGGTCTTCCAACCCTTCTTTTGCCCAGTGGCCCAGGCCACTTTGTAGACTGTGAGGTCCATCTTTTGTCCGTGTATCTTGTAATGTGACCTGCCCATTGCCATTTGAGTTTCAGTGTGTGTCTGAGAGCATCTGTTAATTTCGTCTTCCTCCTTATTTGTTCGCTTCGAACTTTCTCTATTTTCCTAGGTTTCAGGATGCTCCTTTCCATTGCACGCTGAGTTGTGATTATTTTATTTCTTATTTTGTTTGTAATATTTTAGTTATTAATAGTTATACATATATATAGCCTTTTATTTCAGACACACTTTCTTAATTACTCTAATATATCACATATCACACTTTCTTATCTTCTGTGAGTCAGTTTGCCAATCGGCAAAGGCCTCCTCCAACCTTCTCCAATCCTTCCTATCTTGTGCTACTCTGCTCCATGTTACTCCAGCAACCTGGGTTATGTCATCATCCCATCTTTTTAATGGTCGGCCTTTCTTCCTTTTGTTTCCTCTGGGGTACCATTGAGTAACACCTTTGCTCCATTTGTTTTCTCCTCTGATAATGTCACCAGATCATTTCCATTTCAGCCTCCTTATTTTTGTTGTTATATCCTGCGTCTTGGTTTTTGATCTTGTATTGGTTGTTCTAATGCGATCAGCTTTTCGGATACCTAGCATCCGAAGTTATAAAGTTATAATAACAATAATTTTTTTATTTTATTATTTTTATGTTTTTCCATATCTCGAGACCATGGGGTCCCGGACTTTTGGAAGGGATGCGTGGGGCCGAAGCAAACAGCACAGAGGCCCTTTAAAACAAAAATAATCTAAAGCAAGGATTTATTATTATTATTTATTTATTAACCAAAGATATAAAAACTTATTCTAAAACATGTCCCTACAAAACTGTTTAAACAGTTTGCCTGCAGTTTATTACCTAACTATGTCCACTTAATTTAAATTTATAATGTCATAGATATCAGAGTTCCCCTAAAAGGATCGTCATCGACATAACCACAATTTAATAATAACAAAAACATTAAATCAGAATTATGCAGTTACGTCAAAAAAATCACTTATAGAATACACTGGATTCTCTGATAGAAAATTTCTTAATCAACTTGAATATTGTTATCGATTTTACCATTCGTACTTCGGCGGGTAGACATTCATAATAAGTTGGACCTATGACGCGCAGGTTTATTTCTGCAAGTGCCATGCGATGCGACGTCAGACTGTTCTTAGTCGCCCTGTTGAATGAATAGTCATTCCTTGTACCTCAACAGTTCACTAAATATGGGTAAGTTACGTCTCACAAACAACAGAATGTCAAATAAGTGTGTGGAGTAGTGCGTCATAATTATGTGCGTTACGAAGAGTGTCCTGCATGAATGTCGAGGTTCCACACCGGCCAACCTTCGTAATGCCCGTTTTTGCATTAAGAAGACTCGATTGGCATCCATTGAGTTTCCCCAAATGAGTACTCCATATGTCATTAACAAATGAAAATGAGCATAGTACACCGATTTTAATGAAACATTCGGAATTAGGGGTTTTAACTTTCTCAGTGCAAAGACCGCACTACTCAACCCAGAACACAGTTTATCAACATGGCACTTCCAGTTTAGATTTGAGTCTAACATAAAGCCAAGGAACCTAGTTTTGTTGCATAGTGGCATTGGATTTTTTAAATCTCAAATTCTCTAAATATTCGCGCAAATAGACATTATACAACCAATTATAGTAACGAGATTCTACTTCGATCTAAAAATGGAAATAATAACCAAAAAAGAGAAATTCTTTTTTTTTTGCGACAAGTCTATTCTTATGTGTGCAAGTGAAATCGGATTAATATGCACATTCAGTTGCCACATAAAACAATGCCACATTAAACAATTAACTGTGTATAGTTTTTTTATAGGAATTAAATTTCCTTTTCCATTTGTGACAAAGTCACACAAACTTTAAAAAATCTATTTGGAAAAATATTGAAAATCGGCACAGGGGACATCTTGTCTCGCATTTGTAATGATACAAGCAATCAATCTGTCTAATAGAAAGAGAATGTAATTTTTTTGGGTCGAAAAGCACACTGTGCTTTGTTTGTAAAAAGTCCAACAAATATGCAATTCTATTAAATTTTATTTAAATTAAATTGTGGTACAGTCAGCGTCATATAGTTAGTAGCAGTCAAAGTGGCCAAATAGTTCGGTACACCATACTAAATATATGGTGTACCGAACTATTTGACTACTTTGGTTGCTACTAACTATATGACGCTGACTTTTTCCTACAATATAAAATCACATTGGTAGTCTAATTAGTAATGTACAAATTCTCAATTTCATCCTGGATTTGTAATCAATGTTGTGCAGTGAAAGTTAATGGACATATGTACCTAGTTTAAAAAATAATTGAAGTTAGAAGTGAAAATGTATCGAAAATGTAATGTAATAAATATATGTAAACACAAAAAAAAATCTGGGTATAAGTGGCTAGAAATAATAATCATAATTACCAAATTAAATTGTATTAATACATTGTTTTATAGGTATGCAATTTCATTCAAATCGTCATGTTCACACGGCGGTGTCGTGCACGCAACAACAAAACAATGTGACTTAGAACCGGCCTTTACTTCGCGTTTCACCCCATTAGGCCACATAACTGTAACCACAAACAATCCAGTTCAATGCAATGAGATTGATAACAAACTACTTACCAGTTTTCAGGGTCGGGTAAATATCATGATGTGATTTATAAGAATTACTAAGCCCATCAGAAACTATTACATCCTGACGTTTGCCGACGTTTTCGTTTGACCACTTGTGTAGAGCGTAAATGAGCAGCAGTAAAATTGCACATATACCACACATACGCGCGATCCTACCGCGCCTTAAATTGGTTATCCGCATTTTGATATTTGTTAACAAAAGTTCATTAGAAACTTGTGTTAATTTATAGAAATTATAATACTTTTAGCCGGATAACAACGAACGAAGCGATTCAATGAAATGCAATTGAATGACGTGACGTCGCCTGACGTTTGTTGACAACGTCAACTGCCAGTAGCATTTTAAGAAGCGTTCAGATATACAATCCAAGTCGTTTGGATGTACTTAAGGCCACCTCGCAATTTGTTACAACAACCGACAGAAATGCAGCTGTAGTTGGTGTGACTGGTGTGAGACAGCAATACATACCTTTGTTCGAACTATAAGGAGACGCTACACGGGCCGATATCTCGGCGCGATAGCGACGCGTGATTCGGCTCGCGTGGATACGTGTCGGAAGCTCGGTGGCCGGCCAAATCAAGGTCACTTGTAATGATACAAGCAATCTCAACATATCATACTAGATTTTCTGTGACCTTGCTTGGCCGTCCGACAAATTTGGCCCGTGGAGTGGCATAGCTGCATCTCTGTCAAATTATATAAAGGCGACTCCACATTTGCGCGCGAACGCGCAATAAATATGCGGGAACGCGTGAATGTGGAGCCGATTCGCAATATTTCGCATATGTTTCGCGGGTTCGCTCCTTGTTAACTAACCACTTTTGCCTGTTTTTTGGCCTGCGTCAAAGGGCCCGTGCAAGCTGCGTGCACTCCACATTCACGCGTTACTCACTTAGTTGCGTGTAGGTTACCGTCGAGAACAGAGCTATCACCACGAACTTCGAATCTTGAACTTCGTATATCTCCGTCTCTATCGCACTTATGGTTTATGGTACTCGAGTGACAGAGACGGATACATACGAAGTTCGTGGTAGCGCCGCAGTTGTGTTCCAACTCCCTGGGTTGTATCGTGTATTTCACTGTGCAAAATGACCGTAAAGTGGACTTAGATAAACTTTTTCTAGAGGCTTTGTCTATATTCGTCGAGCGCGCGAACCATCGCAGTGAAGACTATGGCGGCCCATACACGGTGAAATATTATCACGCAATCCATGCGATGTCTCTATCTCATTGCATATTGTAGATAGAGACAACTATCCGCTTGTATGACCGGCCACTTTGAAAAAAGGACACTTGTCTGCCCGCGGTTACTTTTATACCTAAAATAAAAGAGTCATTGTTTGCCCGCGTGTACTTTATTATCCCATAGCCCTAGCTTCATAGCCCTAGCTTGTTAAATTTATTTTTCCTTGTCTTCCCTAAACAACCATCCATAATCTCTGTATCGCATTTTCTTCTATATAATAAAAAATATAATAAAATAATATATACTAAAAATCAGTTTATTGCAGACAATAATCAATAGTACACAGAAAAAAAAACAATAATAATAATTAAAAATTGGGCGTAGGGATGTGACGGCCCCATCGCCCACCAGATTTCTGGTGCAATCAGTCAACGTAAGGCAGCTTGTGGCGGGCTGTTAGGGAGTAGCGACCCTACGTACCTGAGTGCTCCTGGGGGTGTCCTGTGGTCAGGCTGAGCCAATCGGGTGGTTGGTTGGACAGGCCCCCCACCTCTGGCTTGCCTTAACTGGCTGTCCAGAGTGGAGTCGCAAGAGCTGTCGCTCGAGGGTAGATGTGGACACCTAAGTGGCGAGTTGGCTATATGTTTAAAGTCCAGTGCCACCTCTCTACCCCCCCAGCCTCTCTGACTGGTGTTGCCCTTAGGCCATTTTTTAATGTCGCTATTAATAGGGGCCCATCTAGCAGTTGGCGAGTCACCGTCCGCCAGAGATAAAAAATGAGACAGTTTATTAGGCAGGCGTCCGATGTTTCACCCAATAGCCCAGCCACTAGTCCATCATTTTCACCCAATAACCCGTTTTCTTTAGATTCCATCAACCAGCAATAGTCCCTATACACCCCAGCGGGTGCTGTCTCTGTGTGCGTCCCATGACACGGGCAGGGACAGCATCCGCTCGGTGTACTCCTTGCATTTCATTAAATTGTCAAAAGGGCCTCTACGTGTTGGCTCAGTTGGTACTTTGTAGGTACCTAGCCCCACGCACACCTCCCAAAGGTCCGGGACATCATTGTCCCGTGAGCGGGAAAGACATTAAAAATAAAACTTGCATCATAAGAATGACTAGTCCCACGTAAAAAGTTAGTTAGCTGCATATAGCTATGTCAGCTATTTTCTGTTCTCATCGCGATGGACGGAAAACCAGATGCCGCGAACGGCATTCGAAGTTTTCCTTTTCTGTCGCACTTAAGTACGAACTCGTACGTATGAAAGATATGGGTAACTTCGAATGCATTTCGCGGTAGGCCCTCAGTACCGGTAGACAGCGCTTCATAGGCTTTCCGAAATGGTCATCGATTTAGAATACCCTAGATACACTATCACCTACAAATTCAAGTCAAAAAAGTGTCCGATGCTACGTTGCAAATGTGTGCGTGTTCTAGATACATACAAAACACGTAACGCAATAGGGAACATTACGCAAAACTCTTCGTAGGTGGCGACACTAGCAGCGTTGACATTGTATCTCGTTCCCACTTGCGGTATTGTCTATACAAGCATCCTTGTCACTCATTTGACAATCAATTGTGCATGTGTGTGTGAATCCCAATGAAGGATTTTATGAATGACACAGATCTATAATTTATAATATAATTGACACAAAGTAGGTACTTATTGTAAGGTAATTATACGAATCTATATTAAATACTGATTTAACAGGGCAATTTGACGCATGTAATTAAACACTTATGATGTCTTATAGATTAAAAGATGGTCAATTGATCCTTTTGATAAGTCACGCGTAGTGGCGTGACTTGTTTAACGGATCAATTGGAAGGGGAAAACAGCTGGTCAGACTCACAAGCGAGGACTAGCGCATTCGATCGAGAGCCGTTGAACAGTGTCGACCCGTAGAGAATTACCGTAGATACCAAACTGTTTAAGTTAAATGCGATAATTATGAAATATGATAACTGATTGGAAAAGAATTGAGAAATATAATTATACAAGTGGATGTGGCGTTTCAATCCTGACCTACCAGCGACAATATTATATTTTGCTCCTGTTAAATGATTATTATATTATATTTGTAATTTCTTTAACATTGACATTTGTATGCCAATCGGCAAAACATAGAGATTCATGTATACCTATTATATAAGACCACATTTGTATTACCTATGTTTCACAAATAAAAATCTGAATCTGAATCTGAATCTGAATCCCTATATTCCTATATTGGTTTACTATTAGTGGTAGTGCTGCCTCTGGCGGAAGAACATTGCAGTAATGTTCCCTATTAGTGCCATTTTATTGGTTTCAATATTGAGCCTTATCTTTTCTATCTCGTTTTAATTTAAATGCTAGCCTTTGTCGGTTATGAATGTTATGATATTACTTACTGAATGCACGGTGGAAAAATTACCAAACGTCAAGTCGTGTAAATTAATTTTAAAGCAATCAACACCTTAAGTTCAATAACATTAAGTATAAATTAGTGTGCGCTGATTTTCCACTGACTCTAACTGAACATTGGAACAGAGTCTGTGGAGTCGAAATAGTTTTGTTTAAATACTGTGTCGGTGGAAAAGCAGAATACGATCTGTCAGATAGTAAGCAGACATCGTAGCCTATGGACGCTTACGATCCACAATATCCTGCAAAAAATTTAAAGCATTTTTCACCCACTAGCCGGCACTAATTTGGCATAGCCACCTGTGTAAATGGTCGTATTCAGCCAAATCAAGTCGTATTTTTCTGTTGCAAACGCGACATTTTTATCTGTGTCATTAAAAGATTGCGTTTTTCGGTGGAAAAATACACTTGCGATTCTGTTTAAAAAAAAATATGACGTTTAATTTTATGTCATTTGCAGTAACCTCAATTTGTATTTAATAATAACGCTTGATTTAAATTTAGTCTTTTTTATTCCCCCATTTTTGAGAAAAGCACTATATTAGCCTCAGCCGGAATGGCAATTGCAGGCTTCGTATTATAATTAAACGTTTAAACATAATACTCAGCCTGCAATTATCTCCTTCCCGGCCACGGCAATAATGTACTATTTCTCAAACTTGCAATGAAATGTTGACATGACTTACTTCAAATTAGGTCCGGAAATACTACGTATCCGGTGCGACAAGTGAAGATGATATGTAAAGGAATTTCATACAACGTTACAACCTAGGCCTGCAACCTGCAAAGCAACCGTCTTTTGTTTATAAACGTCAAATTGTGACAGAACGTCTTGGCATTCAATGACCAAAAAAAAGAAAAAAGATTAGGACTAATGTTTATCTCACCGGGTAAAACGTTGCTTCAAACAGGTTAAAAAAAGTTTGGCGCGTAAATTGAAAAAGTTTTCGTTTATTGTTGGCCGGATTTGTCAATAGTTCGTAATTATTTTGAAACTTTCTAATAAAAGCCATTGATTTCGAAATGAGTTCGGACAAAAATGATATGGAATTGAACTGCACGCCTCCGGAATTGCGAGCAGAAGTAGCCATGAATAATTTAGTGCCCCCGAAATCAAAAGTTAGGTACATGACGGCGTATGAAAATTTCATAAAAATTTTATGTGTTTTCTTTGTTGTAGTGCCTCGTCTATGTAGTTAGATATAAGTTCATATAACTATAAACTAATACTTAATTTAGGGAATAAGCGAAATGTTAGTAAGCAATGTGGGACACAATTATAGGTTATGATGTGACAGCACCGACAGCTATCAGAAACGTATTATTTAGTTGCACGAATAAAACATATTGACTACTTTTTATTTCATTGCAAGTTTGAGAAAAGCACTATACAAATCTCGGCGAGAAACGGGGTTGCCGGCCGCGTATCCCTATCCTTCCTTCTCGCGTATTCCTATCTATATCTACTTAGCCTGCAACCCGTCGTTTCCCGGCCTCTATAGTAATGTACTATTTAGTTTATTGAGATTTTATCATAATGTGACTTAACTGCTCACGTCAAAACTAAATAGCGAATGACTGGAGTCACGTTATAAAATTATTTTAACAATATTTTATGTAGGAATTTAAACAAAAAGACCAATATCACAAATAAATCAGGTTACTTTATTTTACAAATTTCAAATTTCCTAATGATGTGTTTATATTGGATTATACAATTATATTATAGTAAATTAAGAGTCCGCACTTCCGCAGTAAGCTCAATTCTCCATACCAACGTAGTTACGCTCTCATTTTAAAACGACTAGCTAGTTTGCTCTAAAGCTTTGTACTTAGAATACCGTCCAGGTCTTTAATTAGTTTATGTAGCTTCAGTACCATAGTAAAAAATACAGCAAATTTAAGTTTTTCATACAAAACTTGTTTTTGCTGTATTTTGTTTGTTTTATAAACTTGATCCATATAGACTAATTAATTTTGCCTGACAAATTATTGGAAAAAATAAAAATAAAAATATGTTATTGAAATAAATGGACTCGTTAGTTAATTTCTTTCCATGACAGGTGTGGCAGTTTTAGTTGGCTGTTTAATCCATTTTTTGTCGTATATATTATCCGAAGCAGGAAAATGAGTCGAACAAACGACGCGCGGATAGAATAGAATAGAAAGTTCTTTATTGTTTTTCTTTTCAGTGTTAGGTACAATCATGTCCGCTAAACAGGTGCGTCCTTAAAGGAATATGTCTTAAAGATCTGTACATTTATTTTATATCGTGTAGCAAATTTATAGCTCACAGATGAGTGTAACATATTGATGTTTTATTTCGCTTTTTATTTTAAAGTCGTTTGGTTTCAATAAATCGTCTCGACTGTCGCGTGCTATGACTGCAGCCCATTTTGCATGTCGCTGAGGATTTCTTGGAAATCTTAAATATGTTAAAAACTTCATAAAAAAGTATCTAATACCGACTCCTTAGATTTATTTTCTGCGACGTATGTCATTTGAACTAACAAAACGAATTATTTAAGACATGTTTAAAACTATTAAATTACAACGAGTTTACACAAATTTCGTTACGTTTTCAAGAGAACTTACTGGAATAAATATATCCCATCTTTTTTTCTTGGTTTTTTGTTGCTATTTACGCAGTTTTTGACTGAACATTTGGACATATCTGACAACCAACAAGTCTTACGGTCGAAACCAAACTAAACGCAAAACAGCCGGCCGGTTCTTTTGGACTGCCATTTTTTTCGGCTGATTGTGTATCTAGTTAAATAAACTAAATCAATGCAAAAAGTGAACAAGGCGTAAACCCGCGAAACATATGAGAAATACTGCGAATCGGCTCCACATTCGCGCTTTCACGCGTTCGCGCGCGAATGTGGAGCGGCCTTTAAAGTCACGTACACATAGTGCTAGGTAAAAAAAAATAGTTGGCTTAATACTGCCGTGTCAATCTTATCTCGTGTAACTGCAGCACAAAGTCATACAAAAAGCATAAAGATACAAGAGATAGGATTGACACGGCAGAATAACTAGAATTTAAAGCAAGTTAATTATAGGTATCTGAAAAAAAACCCCAAAAACTGTCGTTGCTTTGCTATATTCTCTTGGTTGCTGCCGGGAGCCAATAATGTACAGCCAAATAATGTACAGCCCGACAATACGCGTTCACTTTTAGTGGACGCGTATTATCAGACCGTACATTATCAGCCCGGACAAAGGTGGCTTCCAATTATTGCCCCGTACCGAATTTGCTCAGGGTGATAATGCACGGCCCAATAATGTACAGCCCAATAATACGAAGCCACAAAAAGTGGACGCGTATTATCGGGCCGTACATTATCAGCTCGAACAAAGGTGGCTTCTAATTATTGCCCCGGACCAAGTTTGCTGCCTGTCAAAAGCGAACTCTGCCTTAGGTCGGTTAGGTTAGGGTTCACTTGTGTCCCTCAGACCGGAAATAGCCACCCCGCTCGCGGGGTGGCGTCGACCCGCTGGAGACTTATTAATGGACGCCAATTATTGGGCTGTACATTATCAGGTCGTACAAGATTGACTTGCAATAGGGAACATTACTGTAATGTTCTGCCGCCAGAGGCAGCACTACCACTAATAGTACACTAGTATAAGAATATAGGGATTCACACACACATGCACAATTGATTGTCAAAAGAGTGACAGGGATACTTGCATAGACAATACCGCAAGTGAGAACGAGATACAATACAACGTCAACGCTGCTAGTGTCGCCACCTACGAAGAGTTTTGCGTAATGTTCCCTATTATTGCCCCGTACCGAATTTGCTCAGGGTGATAATGCACGGCCCAATAATGTACGGCCTGATAATACGCGTATTATTGGGCTGTACATTATCATGGCTGTACATTATCATGGCCGTACATTAACCGGCACCGTTGCTGCCGTTGGGTTTTTGTTTTGAATTAGCTAGCTATAGCTACATATTAGTAATCTGTGTTTTGAATTGAAAGTATTGATGACATTCGATTCTAGATTCAAGAAGAATTTCAAGAGACAATAATCCTATATAAAGATTTGTTTAGATCGAAAGAGTGCTCTATTGAATTCTTGTAAAGTCACATGAATCTATCACAGTAAGCTTTTACATTAATACAGCTAGCTACATATTAGTAATCTGTGATCAATACTGAGAAAATGGAAAAAGGTGAGCTGTCTTTGCGTACTAAAAATTCGTTAAATCCCAAAGTTTGGATTCCTTTTAGGTTAAGAGTTATGAAATAGTACATTACTTACCTAGGGCGGTTAAACAAAGAATGTCTCAGATCGCAGGTATTTGACGCCCGAGCCGAAGGCAAGGGCGATAAATATGCGCTCTGAGGCTTTCTTTATTACCGCCCGTGGTGAGTACAACATTTTACGTCTCTATCTGGCCAGGAAGTGGGGTTTTCCGCACGCATAGCGTGCGGTAATTCCTACTTTATGGCCAGGTATGAAGTAAATAGTGTTACCCTTAGTTGTAACTTTGATTGTAACACATTTTTGTTGTTTAATTTAGTGTCAACGGTATCCGTCGACAACTTCCTGGCGAACTGGAATGGCTTGTTCCCCGACATGCCGCTGAGTGCGGCAGACCTGAGACAGCCGCATGCGGTTATGATGGCTCTGTTCCGAATATTCGACCGTCTTGGCGTTAGCAGAGACGCCATGCTAATGGTAAAAGTATAAAATATGCCGAATATGTTTAAAGTGGTTAAGTATATTGTTATGTACGTGTGCTGGCAGCCATGACGATAACCGAAACTGAGGGTACCCGAAGATCTTCAGGTATACCCACATATCAATATATAACATGCCTTTACCGCATGTCTTCATATAGTCCACTACACTTAAGTCTTTATCACTACACATGCACAATTGAGTCTATCACTACACAATATTGGAAGTTTTTACCAGCAATTTTCATAAAATTTACTACAATTTTCACTAGCTGTAGATAGCAAGATAATTTTGTGGGTATAATCTTTTTCACACACTCCATCAAATTCATCAATTAGTGATGAATTTGATCCTCCGCTCCTGATTGTTTAGTTAATCAAGCAACTTAATTATTCCATTATTCCTTAGCACTGCTGCATCAATTATAACTGAATGATTTGTACTAAGATTATAATAAGTGCCTGATCGAGTACTAATTAAATTCTTTAATTTTGCAGACCCCAGAAGAACCCAATGAGCACACAACATACTACCGTGACCTACTTCCTGTGATCAACACAACACGCATCATGAACCATGTTGTCTCCATCATGCCAGAAGCCAACCTAGCCAACCTGAACTTCCTCATCATGCACCTGCTGCAGCCCACCACCATGATGTCTTACACTATCCTTATGGTGCTGTTTAACCTGATGGTGTTCAATGAAGCCAGACAGGGCGACATTGCCCCTAGTGAGGAGGAGCTCTTCGCTCATAAAGATGAGGTAATAATTCATGAGTGACACGCTAGTTATGGTTATGAGTGATTCTTGAAGTCAGTTTTGCAATAAATTCTGTGCCATTTTGGTACGAAAGTTCTTACTTCCCTGGGCTCTTGCCCGAAGGGCCCTCTTAAATATATACCTAGAAGTGCCAGTAAAGTCTAAAGGGAATACAACACAATGATGACTCTCTGATACTTTCCAACAAGATCTAAATTATTTAGTGAATGATCTGTATGAAAGTATGTTATGTGATTGAATCTGTCTTAAATTTATCTACATCCACCAATGTTTAAAAATCTGCACTTGTGACATAACCATGTTTTACATTTTCAGGTTAAAGCTTTAACAGAGAAGAAAGATAATCTGATTCAAATGAGGAACATGGAAGCTGTGGAAAAGGGTAACCTTGCAGAGCGCCTAGAGCAGGTATATTATATTGGCTAAAACTTCATGGCAATTGCCAACAATGTACATACATAGTTAGTGAATTTTGATGTTCTTTATTTATATGTCTGACTGCGAAACAACAATGATTAATCAATTAATTGAAACATTATTATTATGTATCTCCTGTTTAAATTCACGGGACAAAGCCCGGTCCTTTGGAAGGCGTGCGTGGGGATATAGATCCAACACGTAGAGGCCCTTTGGATACGAAGTTTAATGTAATGTAATACACCTGCTAGAACCCATTCACTGGTACATCGGTAGATACCCGTGAACCGGTTCCAACAGGCGTTGGGACTATTGTGGGTTATATGGATAGAGAACGGGTTCTATGGTGATGAGATTTGGGTGGATTATGAAACTGGGCTATTGCAAAAAGGTCCGGACACCTGCCATAACATTGTTATACACAAAGTTATCGAGGCAGGCGGTGACTAGCCGCTCATTAGATGGGCCCCTGAAAGCGTCGTCGTACAGACGGCCAGGAGCAACACCGGGTGAGCGGCTCAGGGGTGTCGAGAGGTGGTGCTGCGCTTTCTCCGAAGTTACTCGCGGCGTTATGCCCTTTAACACTTCCACCCCTGGAGCATATAGCTCTGACGACTCCTCTCTGGACGGCCAATGAAGGCAAGCCAGAGCTGAGAGTCCTGCGGGCCCCCTTAGGGTTCCACTCCGACCGACGAAGACACGCCGGAGACGGAGGCCCTGACCGACTCTCGGGAGCACTCGGGTCCGTGGGGTCGTTACTCCCCAACAGCTCGCCACAAGCTGCCCTGCGGCATTATTATTATTATTATTATTTGTATGTCTGTGCCATATCACGGGACCATGGGGTCCCGGACTTTTGGAAGGCATGCGTGGGGCCGAAGCCAACAGCGCAGAGGCCCTTGAAGACAAAAATAATCTAAAGCGAGGGATGCACATGGCGGATACCATCTCCGAGCGGACAACAATTTGTATTTTAAGGTCCGTTTTACACTTCCACCCTGGAGCATAGGCCGCTCTTGCGACTCCACTCGGCCCGGCCGATTAAGGCAAGCATAGAGGCGAGGACCAGATCGCTCGGGCCCTCTGGAGGTTAGCGGTCCACGATTTCGCCACTCACTGTCAGCTAAGCTGCCCCCGCGGGCTTATTATAATTAAAGCTTCCTTTCCACATTATTGGTCTCTAAGGGTATAAGCCTCCTCCATCTTTTTCCACTTTTCCTTGTCTGTTGCTGTTTCAGTCCAGTTTTTTCCTGCCATTTTTATGATGTCAACCCATCTTTTTCTTTGTCTTCCCATAGAAACCAGCTAGGCCCCACTATTTCGTTGTTTGGAGGGTCCATCTTTTCTAGCTATATGGCCTTGTCCATCTCCATTTCTGTATTAAACTATATTGAAGAGCATCTGTTATCTTCGCTTTCTTACGTATGTGTTTCTCGTTTTCTGTACTCTTTTCAGTTTTAATAATACTCCTTTTCATCGCATGCTGGCAGGATAGAATTTTGTTTTTTATTTGCCATACATTGCGATCTAGATTCTAGATTATTATTCCACAAGATGACGATGAATTTTCAAAATGGCGTAGCAACATGATTTGCAGGAGTTTATAATAGTTATTTATGATACAAGTGCGGAAAGTAGGTAATTCCCAACGAGTGGCGATGACCAAAAACACGTCCGTCAGGGAGGGAGTGTTTTTGATCGACACGAGTTGGGAATTACCTATCCGCACGTGTATCATACAACATTTTACAATGCATCATGTGAGGAAATAAAAAAATATGCACAAAAGGAGAAATTTTAATTGTCACGAACTCACGAAATCTCATTCCCGCATAGTGTGCGGGAATATTGTACTGAAATCCATTCCGCACGGGCAGGTGCCGCCCAACAAATTTACTAGATTTTATGGTATTTTTACAATACGCAAAAATTACTTTCCACCCTAGGGGAGAAAACGCTATTTTCCACCCGGCTATATATGCCCATGAAAAGTCAACTTTCAGAACAGGAGAGATGAAAATTAATTTTTCATCTCTCCTGCTCTGA
Organism: Epinotia brunnichana; assembly: GCA_963854355.1. NCBI lineage: Eukaryota > Metazoa > Arthropoda > Insecta > Lepidoptera > Tortricidae > Epinotia > Epinotia brunnichana. The sequence goes on along the minus strand of OY977936.1, from coordinate 29,287,751 downwards.
AAGTTGATTTTTCATGGGCATATAGCCGGGTGGAAAATAGCTTTTTCTCCCCTAGTGTGGAAAGTATTTTTTTTTTATTGTTACGGTCAGCCACGGAGTCGAAGATAATAGAGTTACGTCAAATCATTAAAATAAAAACTTTTCACAAATCGACACTCAGCTATAGGTACCTGCATTAACGAGTTGTTTATTACGATTATAGGTTGATATTAAATTATTTTTCCTCACAATCGAAATGAAAAGTAGAGTGTTTAACTCGGGTGAAATTACCCATTTAACCCTCGAACAATTGGCGCTCTCACTTCGTTCGAGCGCCAGAAATATCTCGGGTTAAATGGGTCACTTTCAACCCTTGGTTAACAATCTACTATTACGTCATACCTGGTCATAAAGTAGGAATTACCGCACGCTGTGCGTGCGGAAAACCCCACTTCCTGGCCAGATAGAGACGTAAAATTTTGTACTCACCACGGGCGGTAATAAAGTAAGCCTCTGAGCGCATGTTTATCGCCCTTGCCTTCGGCTCGGGCGTCAAATACCTGCGATCTGAGACATTCTTTGTTTAACCGCCCTAGGTAAGTAATGTACTAATATCGCATCTTAGAGAGAAAATTCTATCTTTTACTTTTATCATACATACCTTGGCGGTAAATATTCTTTTTTTTTTTTTAATTACGCTTGTAGAATAAAAAGAGATTAATTAGGTAATCTAATTTAATTTATTTATTCAAAGACCAACTTGGATCAATCATGTTAGTAAATGCTTACAATTAATGTTAGTAGATACATCATAATGTCATACATAAATTAAATTACTACTACACAATTCTATACTATAAAAATATACAATAAAATAGAAATGTAAACATGTCAGCATTCAATATCTATAATAATTCTGACAATTAGGACGTACAGTCAAGGCTAGGTAGTTAAGAACAAGATTTTTACCCCCATACAACTGCATACAAATACGACTATTCAAATTTAATAATGATTTAAAATATGTTTGGCTAATTTTATTTCAGAGTATGTGGAGGTATCTGTGTATAAATAAGATTTAATTTAGTTTGTATAAAAGTTCTGTAAAAGTTGTGCTTAAAAAAATACGGATGGTCAAATGGACAGTTTTTACGAGTTCGTACGAGTCCGGTGGCCGACTGCATGAAACCCTACGTGATAAAAAAATAGAAAATGCCTACTCTGTAGGGGTAGCTGACTTTTAGTCACTTCAACTGCTCTTGGTCGGCCGCGGCTTAACTTGGCAAATTTTGCGCAAATGGCAAAAAAGTAGTACAAAAATTCATCGAAAAAAACGTCATCGAAAAATAGAATGAAACTTGTATGGTAGGATAGCTGCCTTTAAGGACAGTAAAAAAAAAGCGGTCAGCCAAATCCAGTGTTGGCAGGTTCCTGTGTCCAACCGAATTTGTACCTTTTTTTCCATTTGCGCAAAATTTGCCAAGTTAAGCCGCGGCCGACCAAGAGCAGTTGAAGTGACTAAAAGTCAGCTACCCCTACAGAGTAGGCATTTTCTATTTTTTTATCACGTAGGGTTTCTTGCAGTCGGCCACCGGACTATGTAATTAGGAATAATGTATATTAAAAAGTAATTATAAAAAGGGTTGATTTGATCGCCTGTATTTAAGTCATGTATTTTACAGAAGCTTTTCTGCAGTATACTCGTATTAAATACTGTTTAAACACGGTTACATCCGTATAATCAGAAACAAAATTGATCAAACACATTATAAATTATCATCAAATTTGAAAAGTCATATTTGTATGCAACTGTATTGAGAAAAAAATCAAGTTCTTAATTATCTGGCCATGACTGTATGTGCAGAAGACAGCAAGGGCAATCGAGTCGGCTAGTGATCATGTTCAGGCCCTAAGATCGTCGTCTCGTTCTATCGAAAGGTGTCAGCCAGCGACGGATGCTCTATCTTGTCACTTATCGTGTGATAAGGCCATCCATGCTACGGGGCCTGGACGGTGTTGGCGCCGGCGAAGACACGGCGAGCCAGGGATGCGGATGACTGATAAAATTTTTTGACTTTTCGTGGCAGAATGCGCGACAAGCGACAACAATAATAGATATTGCTTTGGTAGGGTAAATCGTCAGTAGCTGGCCACCCTTTAATAGCTGGCCCCCTCATACTAAAAATGAGCTCTGTTCCCCTACAAACATAATTCAATTTAGTATGACGTGGCCAGTTATTGCAGGGCGGCCAGTAATTGAAACCTTTTACTAAAATGAATTCTAGTATAGGTGAATAGGGTTTATTCTTATAGTCTGGACGTTTAGGTATTTAAAAAAATGTAAACAAAAAAACCCACGTGACTTGGTCATTCAACCAATCATAGCAACTTCTTGTATCTATGGTATTATCTTATTGGCTGAAAGACCAAGTCACATGGTGTTTTTTGTTTACATTTTTTTAAATACCTAAACGCCCAGACTATAGTATGAGGTGGCCAGCTACTAACGATTTACCGTATTTGGGTCAATCAATTATTTCTTGTTACTCGTTGCCATGGTTACGTCTCCTGGGTCACTCTTTAAAACTATGATTTTATGGGGTTTAAATCCACTAAAGACGTGTTTTTGTCATATTGGTAAACCCATTCCATGGTGGGGCATCTCCTTAGCATGAATACAGTTTATAGTATTTTTTTTAATTATAAGAAAGTCTTTTACTGTTGTCTCTTAGCTTACCGGGACAGAATAACAACAAGAAATAGTTGATTGACCCATTTATAAGAAGTTGGTAGTAAATTTATCACGGGTTATTTTATTCCTACACATTTGTATGGTTTTTAGGGTTCCGTACTCAAACGCGACTCTATTACTAAGACTCCGCTGTCCGTCTGTCTGTACGTCTGTCACCAGGCTGTATCTCATGAACCGTGATAGTTAGACAGTTGAAATTTTCACAGATGATGTATTTCTGTTGCCACTATAACAACAAATACTAAAAAAGAGATTAAATAAAAATAAAAAAATCTTTTACAATCTTACACAAATCTACCTAGTCCCAAACTAAGCAAAGCTGGTAGGTACTATAGGTACTAGACGACGATAAACATACTTATATAGATAAATAAATACTAAAATGCTTCGCAGTTTGGCGAATCTTTAGAATAAGTTACTTAAATTGTATTTTCTTTTTGTTTCCAAATAAAATAAAATAATTTCATAGAAAACATCCATGACTCAGCAACAGGAAGGATTTGTGCTCATCACACAAATAAATGCCCTTACCAGGATGCGAACCCGAAACCTCCGGCTTCGTAGGCAAGGTCACTACCAACTAGGCTACAGGGGGCTTCCATACAACAAACGTGATTTTTTTGCTGTTTTTATAGATAATGGTACGGAACCCTTCGTGCGCGAGTCCGACTCGCACTTGGCCGATTTTTTATTTATTAGGAAGAAACTGCATTTTGGGACACGTTTGGGGGTGACGGGGGGTGAAGCTCCCCCTGGAGAGGTGCGGAGTGTTGATACAATTTAACAGCCCCTCCCTACACATCCCAGTAAGTTTCAGAACTACACAAAATTTTGCCAAATTTTCCATACATTGCGATCTAGGTTGCCTGTATTAATGGTTTTAATGTTTGAAACAACTTCTATTACAGCTGGAACATGCTATACCATTATCAGAAGAAGAACTCAAACAGGAACAGGGAATTGAGGCTGAAGTTCTACAGGAGTTGGAAGCAATTATTGAAGAGAACAAGCAGACTGATATACTGCTGGAACAGAAAAAAGCGCAGAGGGATGGCATCTTAGCCGAACACGCAAGGAAAAAGGCTTTGAAGGTATATTAACTAATTGAAACTTTCATTCCCATCTGCTAACTTCATCAAAACAAGCTTAAAGGGCCATTTACATGGTGCAACTACTCGCATGCGAGTTTTATTACGTTGCAGGGTTTGGTTGACTTCGTCGTATTTCAGTCAGGGACTGATTTCGGTTACGGTTATACCGGTATGAAACCGGTATTCCATTACGGTACCGTTATATCGTAAAGGTTATGCGAGCTGCGCGAACATAACGGTACCGTAACCGTTTTGAAATAACGGTTCTGGTAGTGGCTTTCGGGCTGTCAAAGCCCTTATATCACTGCGACCATCGCTGATCTAACGGTTAGCGGTATCAGTTTTAAATGATACCGAAACCTTTATAATACCGGTATAATAAAGGTTATCGAGAAAAGTAAGCGAGCTGGCACTCTACAGAGGAAGCATTGGCTACTAAACATTTAAAGACAAAACGGCAGTGCTTTTGCCGGCGGTTTGGCAACAACGCCAGGCCAAAGTCGATATATCGGTACCTTTAAAAAGCGGTTACGGTACCGGAAAAAATAAAGGTACCTTTATATTTCGATAGCGAAATATAAAGGTTCCGCTACCGAATCCGCTATTTGACAACCTAAATGACGTCATACCGTTAAAAAAGAATACCGGTATTTTTCGGTTATGCAGTCCCTGATTTCAGTAGCTCGACGCACCGCAATGTAATGAAAATCGTATGCGAGTGGTTGCACCATGTAAATAGCCCATTAGAAACTCAATCACACTCTCATACAACCTCCTTAGGAGATGATTTGTGGATATAAACAGTGTAGGTATACCTATCTTATATTTTTTTTTATTCAATTAAATTAAACATCTTTATTTCAGTACATTATTCCGTTCCATAGAACTTTACATTGAAATTATTTAAAAACTATTTAAAACATTAGGTACTACTTTTATTTATATAGGTACAGATGTGAAAAGGTAGGTAGCTTCACTACATAGTATAAAACAAAGTCGCTTCCCACTGTCTGTCTGTCCCTATGTAGGCTTAGATCTTTAAAACTTTGCAACGGATTTTGATGCGGTTTTTTTTAATAGATATAGTGATTCAAGAGGAAGGTTTATATGTATAATACATATATATTTAGAATCAGCATTGCACCCGTGCGAAGCCGGGGCGGGTCGCTAGTAATTAATAATTTTAACCCAGGTACACGGGATGGAACCGTCTGTTCTATCAGTTCAACATCTTGTGTGATTTTCTGTTTTTGGGGTTCCGGACCAATTAGGTAAAAACGGAACCCTTATGGTGCGACTCCGTCCGTCTGTCTGTCTGTCACAAAGTTAAATATCTCAGGAACTACCAATGCTATCAATTTGAAATTTGGAATAGTTGTAAACAAAGCTAATCCACGTGTATAGAAAATGAAAAAATTAAAGATTTATATTTAATTTCTCTAAAAAAGGATAGATAAGAGGGGGGGCAAAAAAATAAAGTCTAGTTTGTAGGCCAAGTGGGATATCATATGAAAGGGCTTGAATTACACATTCTAAAACAGTTTTTTTTTCTATGGTGGTAAAATTTTGATTTACGAAGGAAAATGTGGAAAAAAATACCATTACCGAACCTATGCCGAAGTTTATCGAGCGAAAAATTTGGAAACAATATATATTATTAATATTAACGTACATATTACCCGAAAAGTATAACTAGACCTCTATCTAGCGTATTTTTTTATTCTTAAAAAATCATTAATTATTTAAGTTTGTAATTTAATACTTTTGTGTTGAATTTTTTTTCCTTCTAATTTGTATGGAAGTATTCTGAAAGTACCTTCTAGCAAATTAAAAATAATTATCGAAATTGGTTCACTTGAAAAATAATTATTTCTGAAAAACCAACATAGATTTTTTCTTTATAAAGCGTGGTGAAAGTTTGTACGGAACCCTCGGTGCGCGAGCCAGACTCGCACTTGACCGGTTTTTTTTTGTTTTGTGTTTCCCAAAGAATTTACATACTAAGTTTCATCCATCTAGATTGGTTCATTGGCATAAGTGTCAAAAGGTATAAACGAACAGAAAGAAAGAGGAATTTATAATATTAGTTTGTATTATGGATTGGGACCAATACCAATTATAAATCTATACTAATGCATATTATAAATAACCGGCCTAGTGCGTGTCGGACCGCGCACAACGAAGGGTTCCGTGCCTATTAAAAAGGACGTATCGTCACAGAAATCTTACGGCACTTACATTATTTTCTATAGGGAAGATAGTTTTTCAGCAATATCTCGAAAACCTTTGAATCAATATTGTTCAAAATAATTTTCGGTGAAAGAATTTAATAAGCACTATGCCCATGATGTTTTTAAAATTTTACTATATCCACTTTAAACAATTGCTGAGAAATCTTATATTTATTTTTTGTACTCGACGATAAAAATATGTGTATTAAGATTTCATAGAGAATACTGCAACGTCACTCTTTTCATAGTTGTAGTCCATGTTACTGTCGAAACAATCGAAATAACTACTTTTCGATACGCTCCAGACAACTAAAATAAATTCGACCAATCACGTGGCTGCTTTACTGAACTGTAATGAATTGGACCAATAGAATCGCTTTGATGTCGTACGCTCGTTGATGTCTTTTAAGATATCAACAAGCGTACGAGCGATGAGCTGCACTTCGTTTCAACAGTATCGAGTTTGTTTAATTAGTTCAGTTGACTCGTAGAAAATTAATTTTAGTGAACTCGTACAAAAAGTATTGTTCACAATAGTGTTATAATCAAGCTTTTTAATCTCGTACCTTACTTAGGCCAGGTACTCGACTAAAAAGCTCTCTATTATAACACGATTGTGAAAAATACTATTGAAAGGCCTATCGATTGATATGCCGCCTACACGTGGACTTGATATTTATTTTTTTGACTTGCTGTTATGTATGGAGTGCACGTCTAAAAAATAGTACATTACTTACCTAGGGCGGTAAAACAAAGAATGTCTTAGATCGCAGGTATTTGAATTGTGTGATCTGAGGCTTTCTTTATTGCCGCCCGTGGTGAGTACAACATTTTACGCCAGGAAGTGAGATTTCCCGCACGCGCATCGTGCGGTTATTGATGCTTTATGGCCAGGTATGACGTAATAGTAGTTTATGTGACTGTACATAATAACATCACACGAGTGTTTTAATGCCTAATTATGTACAGTTACATACACTACTACTTTATCTATCCACATATCATAAGCCTCTATGATGCATTCAGGAGTTTTCTGGCAGCTGTCATAGTTTTATGATATTTGGATAGATAAACATTTTTACCTATCCAAATATCATAAACCCTCCATGATGCACATTATACATACATACATACATACAATCACGCCTTTATCCCTAAAAGGGGTAGGCAGAGCACATGAAACTTGTGTTCCAGTGCCACTTTTAGCATAAATGTGGGTATAAAAGATCGACAAAATATGATGTTGCAGTGATAGGTTGCTAGTCCATCGCCCACAACACACTTCAACCCTGTTCCCTTAGTCGACTCTTACGACACCCACGGGAAGAAAGGGGGTGGTGCTATTCTAACCCGACACCACACGGGATTATGGCCACCATAAAAATAGACTGTTTTGTTAGAACAAATTTCTTATCTGTGAAAATGTTATTATTGCTAAATAATAACATCGATTTCGATAATATTATTTCATTCAAATTTCGAACATCTCTGAAATCAAAGAAATTTGATTTGACCTCTATTCTAATATCAGTCGAGATGACGTTTAGTTCGAAATGAATTGTCAATTTGCATACAAATTTGACAAATGTCGCACGTAAGTAAGATATCGAACGATATGACAGTTGGATCCGACTCTAGTTTGTCTCTGAATTAAGAAAAAACTATAACAGCTGCCAGAAAACAACGCCGCGATGCCGGTCATAATATGCGGTTCCTGAATGCATCATGGAGGCTTATGATATGTGGATAGATAAAGTAGTGTATGTAACTGTACATAATTATAATTAGGCATTAAGACACTCATGTGATGTTATTATGAAACTCGCCTTCGGCTCGTTTCATAAACCCACACTCGTGTTTAATGCCCTTCATTATGTACAGTCACATAAACTACTATTATACACATTTCATTACAGTACTATTTAGCGGCTAACAAAATACACCTATCCTCCAAATTTTATACAAAATACACCTTTTAGTTTTCGAGTAAAATGCCTGTGACATACGGCCAGACAGACAGACCGACAGACTGACGGACAGACGGACATGACGAAACTATAAAGGAAAAGTCTGAAAACTTTCTGGATGGTTATAGGGTATATTTTATCCCGCGGGTTTGCCTGCCTTCTTTGCAATACGCGGGCAAAGCCGCGTTGGTACCTAGTAGTAAATAAAATATAAAGAGTAACATACTCGATAAAATTTATTTAAATCGTTGGTTCTAATGAGTAATAATCGCTGATACCAAAGACAATATAATATTTTGGTGTTTTTAATAGGTACATGATGCGGAGGACATCAGAGGGCAAGTAGAGAAAGCAGCCCAGAAGTTCAGAGAGGCAGAGGAGTCGCTCAGTGCGGTGTCAGCCACCCTCACCCAGAAGGAGGGCAGCCTGCACAACCTGCAGACCCTGAAGCCCACACTTGACCAGACCAACACACTCTTGCACGATATTATGAAGATGGCTGACGGTATTAAGTAAGTTCATAATATCTTTATCATGTATGTTCATGGTCTTGTGGCGGTAATCTGGCGATGGCTCTGAGGTTAAACAACATCATTTGCTGTACTTATTTTGTGTATTTAGCTTGTGTATTCAATGGTATAACATAGGGGTCGGCAAGTATTTTTAAATGGGGTCTGGATACTCTTGAAAAATTTAATTGAGGTCCATAAAAAAAAAAAACATACCTAATGATTAAGAAGCATTTTTTATTTTGCATTCGAATCCTAATATAAATATGTAGGTAACTACTTAGGTAGCAATATTTAAGAGCGTACAAGCTGAGCCTTTTTTCAGATTCGAGAATTCCCAATAAATATTTCTGTCGCGCTGACGGAGGCGGGGCCGTGCGCGAGCTTGTGTGCACGCACGCACACAGACAGTTGCATTTAAATTTAGAATACAATGTTACAAAATTCATCGGCGATGTTGACGTACCACTGTTGGCTATTAAATTATGTCTTTCAAGACACATTGTCAAATTTACCAGTCACAAATAAGTAGATTAATTTCGAGTAGTAATGTATGTCACGTCGTGGCGTGGTCAGTAGTCGTTAGCTTTCCGAGTCAGAGGTCTCAGGTTCGAATCCCAGAAAGATTTTTTTTATTTTTATTTTCTCATGTTTATAAGTAGAATATAATAGTCTGGAATTCAATTAAATGCTGTGTTTATAAAAAAATACAGGTTTTGTTGCATTTTTATTTTGCACTTGCAGCTCGCGCGGTTTCGCCCGCGTATTGCAAAGAACGCAATATACATAGGTAGCCTAAGTCCAGTTTTTATGAGAATTAAAATTTATATATATATATATATATGTTGAATAACTTTATAAAAAAGGACTGATGTAATGAAAACTGGCTAAGTAAAATCGAACCTACTTTAAGATCTCACATTTTTAAATAACAGCAATTGTTATAGGTATCCAATAAAGCAAAGACATAGAGTTTAATACTTGTTCATAATGTTATTTTGTTCCTATAAATACATATTTGGATTTTGCATAGAATTTGGCACTCGTTTAAGTAGATCTCCATTCTTTTTGCGGCGAAGCCCACAGCCAAGCATAATTTTTGTATTGAACTTGGCTCTCCTTTTTTACATTTATGTTGTTGGTGGGATTATTTATTACATTAAATACTTGAGGTAATTGATCCAGGGGATGGAGTCTCCCTGTAAGCAAAATATTGCCTGTGTTGGGAGACACCGCTCTTCCTTAGGTAGATTAAGATTATGTAACTAACTATTATTAATTTATTTATCATCAACTATTAATTGAGACAATTCTAACGAGCCCAAATTCAACAGGGTTATATCGGTTAAGTACTGAATTCCCATGGCCACCTTCTGTCTCCATCATCAGATCAGCTCGATGGTACCATAATATTGAATTGTCATCCAAACTATACTTAATACTAAAAATTTCAGCCCAAGCGGTCACCGGGAAGTGGGTCAAATTAAACTTGCAAGATTTGATTACAGACAGACAACGGGACAGGTAAAACTAAATAAGTTGCTGTCAAAAATTTCATTTTTGGTACAAGCTGTTACTGCCGACTGCACTTTTCTGCATACCATCATCAAGTACTCATCGAGACGATTCTAATAACGAGCCCAAACTCGATGGAGTTGGTCGTTTTATTGCGGAGTTCCTATGGCCACCTTCCAGCTCCAGCATCAGATCAGCTCCAAGTCATCATAATATTGCATTGTCAATCTTGTAAAAATCGAAGCTTGTAAAAATTTAAGATTTTTTAACAAAGTAATTATTTTCCAATAGTCACGTTTAAGTCACGAACATAAAATATGGTATCATATAACAAAATTCGCTAAGTTGTCCTTCTATTGGTCACTTTACCCTATCTATTCTCTTAATTTTAACGGGTTAATTCACAGTTAAGTAATCATCATCATCACATCAAGTATTGCCCTTGTTGGGTATTTGGTCAGCAGGTGAACTATCTGTCAGGGTACCTATTTTACGGCATTATGATATTCGAAATAAAACTTTATTTTGACTTACCTGCTATCAATAAGAAGTGAATTTCCCTCTTATACTTCTCACAATAGGCCATATAAAAAGAAGATATCGATGAATTTAGATTTATCGATAACTTTTCACACCACTAGGATATCGACCTTTAGTGTCGACGATTGCCTATCACTTTTTAGTCTGTGTACGGTTTTACCATATCGTTGCCGCCCCAAAAATTAGAGTGATAAGGACAACTGCAGCTCCGACTAAAAGTCCCAAGTAAAAATCATAAGAATCAAGGTTTCGTTCTCGACTATTTCCTCCTCCGAAACTTTATCAATCGTAACCAAATTTTGGTAAATGAATTAAATGTCGGGCTGTTTTGATTTTTGCGCTTATTGCTAACAGATGTGTGTACTAGGCGTATGTTTGCGACTATGTAATTGGGCCGTTTTAAGCTTTCTTTAAAGTAACCTAGCACTTATAAAAATAAGAATATCAAAAAAAACAAAACGTACCGACACATATATTGATGATATTAATATTATTTCAAAAAATCATAAATCATAAACCTCGGAGGAAACAGTCGAGAACGTTTGTATGGAAAAATGGCCTTTGGTCTTTCCTCTTAACAATAATCGGCGATCCACGGTTTGCCCTTCCGCGGTCCGGAAACGGACCGCGGTCCGCCTGTTGCGGACCCTTGGTATAAAGGATGAGCAGCAAATCAAATTTTTCATATTCCCACCGTCAAACGAATAAAGTACCTCGGATCCATAATTATGGATTTTATTGCTAATTAGCAACGATCTTAAAATCGACAGTGACGTGACCAACCGAACCACAGCTGGCTGGAATAAATGGAGACAGCTCATAGGCGTAATGTATGACAAATTAATGCCCCTAAAGATCAAGGGAAAACTTTACTAAAAAACACAGAGTCCTGGGCCTCCACCAAGCAACATCTCACGAAGCTGCATGTTACGCGGGTCAGCGGGCGTCACCCGTCTCGACAAAATAACAAACCGGCCAAGTGCGAGTCGGACTCGCGCACGAAGGGTTCCATACCATTATCTAAAGTAATAGGGTCCCGTTTTACCCTGTGGGTACGGAACCCTAAAAATGAATATGTCCGTGGCAGATATAACACATAATCGTGGACACGTCCAAGAAAAACGTTAACGCTGGTACGGTCACGTGGTCAGGCGTCCGGCAGTCCACGTGGTGCGGACAGCCCTCGCAATACCAACGACGTAGCGTGGTCGTGGAAGGTACGGTCACGTGGTCAGGCGTCCGGCAGTCCACGTGGTGCGGACAGCCCTCGCAATACCAACGACGTAGCGTGGTCGTGGAAGGTACGGTCACGTGGTCAGGCGTCCGGCAGTCCACGTGGTGCGGACAGCCCTCGCAATACCAATGACGTAGCGTGGTCGTGGAAGGTACGGTCACGTGGTCAGGCGTCCGGCAGTCCACGTGGTGCGGACAGCCCTCGCAATACCAACGACGAAGCGTGGGCGTGGAAGGTACGGTCACGTGGTCAGGCGTCCGGCAGTCCACGTGGTGCGGACAGCCCTCGCCATACCAACGACGAAGCGTGGTCGTGGAAGGTACGGTCACGTGGTCAGGCGTCCGGCAGTCCACGTCGTGCGGACAGCCCTCGCAATACCAACGACGTAGCGTGGTCGTGGAAGGTACGGTCACGTGGTCAGGCGTCCGGCAGTCCACGTGGTGCGGACAGCCCTCGCCATACCAACGACGTAGCGTGGTCGTGGAAGGTACGGTCACGTGGTCAGGCGTCCGGCAGTCCACGTGGTGCGGACAGCCCTCGCCATACCAACGACGAAGCGTGGGCGTGGAAGGTACGGTCACGTGGTCAGGCGTCCGGCAGTCCACGTGGTGCGGACAGCCCTCGCCATACCAACGACGAAGCGTGGTCGTGGAAGGTACGGTCACGTGGTCAGGCGTCCGGCAGTCCACGTGGTGCGGACAGCCCTCGCCATACCAACGACGAAGCGTGGGCGTGGAAGGTACGGTCATGTGGTCAGGCGTCCGGCAGTCCACGTGGTGCAGACAGCCCTCGCCATACCAACGACGAAGCGTGGTCGTGGAAGGTACGGTCACGTGGTCAGGCGTCCGGCAGACCACGTGGTGCGGACAGCCCTCGCCATACCAACAACGAAGCGTGTTCGTGGAAGATACGGTCACGTGGTCAGGCGTCCGGCAGACCACGTGGTGCGGACAGCCCTCGCCATACCAACGACGAAGCGTGGTCGTGGAAGGTACGGTCACGTGGTCAGGCGTCCGGCAGACCACGTGGCGCGGACAGCCCTCGCCATACCAACGACGAAGCGTGGGAGACCCCGCCACCTGGCTGACGACGGTCCGAAAAGACCTGAAGCAAATGGATCTGGATCCAGAAACAACTCAAAATCGCCCGGAATGGAGAAAATGGACACGGAAAGCCGACCCCAGATAATGGGAAATGGCGCAGGCAGATGATGAGTTTCACACAGTAAATTGTTGATCTCGGTTGTTGTCGTAGACACAGGTTGTTATGCCGAGGTCTTTCGGCGGGATCAAAACTTTTATCAGTCAAGCCATCCATAGACTTGAGAAAGTCTAATCCGAATGATTGAACTTGAAGATTTTTGGTAGTTGGAGGCAATTTTTTTTGTTACTTACAAGCATGAACGCAAAATAAATTTTAACATTCTAAAATACCTCTCTACAAACATTCTATAGTAGTTTATGTGACTGTACATAATGAAGGGCATTAAACACGAGTGTGTTAATGCCTAATTATAGTAATTATGTACAGTTACATACACTACTTTATCTATCCACATAATAATATCATAAGCCTCCATGATGCATTCTGGAGCCGCATATTATGACCGACATCGCGGCGTTGTTTTCTGGCAGCTGCAAAGATAAATAAATAGCATAGATGGAGTATATTAAGTTGAACAAAGTTCCTTATCTAATACGCTCTTCACTCTAACGTCAAACTGTCTGTGTTGAAACGAGGTAGCATCATGTCTCCAACCCTATCTTCAAGCCGTGCGCCCCACTGCACCTCGGCGGCCATATTAGCTTGATAGCCAGCTGGATATCAAAGGCGTTGTTGTGTTTTGCTAATAATTTGTGGTTTTTAGTATTGAAAGTGATCTTTTGGTTAAATGTACGCATTTAACATTAAATATGGCGTGTGTGGTAAAGGGTGTAATCACCGAATGGGTGTACTAAGTGAAAATAACTCAAGTGCATCATTTCACCGGTAAGCTTTATGACATAAATATTGTTATTTTAATGTTTGTTAAGTACGAAATGCCTGCAGATCTTATTGAATATCGATCACTGGAAAAGCATGTACAGTTTTTTGCATCAATTTTGCGTATTTGCATCAGCTTTACATTATTATTTCAATTATAAATAATGCAACCCGATATTTTGACACATCACATACCACATCGTGTTGTACTTGAAATCCTACTAATATCGATAACGTTTGATAGTGAGTTTATACGTTTTACTGTTTTTTTTAAATAAATAGGTTTCCGGCTGATTTAGAAATAAGAAAGGAATGGGTCAAAAATATAAACAGAGGCGAGGAATGGAGTCCTACACAATACTCAAGAATATGCTCTGCACATTTTGAATAATCCTATTTTCGTCTGGGATACACTCGAAGAACTCTCCATTCGCATGCAGTGCCAGCAATATTTGTTAAACATCCCTTATCATGTCAACCGGTAAGTGTATAATTATGTTCAGATTATACAAGTCGTATGCACAAAAGTCCTAGTACGTCTAAGACTTATTCAGCTAGTCTGGTGTGATTTATTCAAACAAGTGGCAAACAATATCAACATGTACAAGTCAAAATCTGTCAAAGTGCTCATTTGTATTGATATAACCTGACAACACTTTCACAATGTTCGCAGTTTTTATAACAAACTTGTATTGATTAAAGGTTTATAATGTTTTGCAAGTTTTATAAAATTTGGAAGTGATAATTTAATAAACAAAAAATATGAACTACATACGTCTTTTAATTTTTCCGCTTTTACCCTATAGTAGCTGCCATAAGTATCAAATTAAGGCGAGACACGTTCAGGTCGATTCGTTTTGGTGCAAATTTGTCGGATTGTAGGTACTGTTTATTGAAAAGGGCCCAGATGCGCCATCCTCCTAGCGTTATTCCCGGTTGTGCCTCAAAGGGCCCCAGGGTCCACTTTGACACCTAATCCCAAGATTTGGCATATGCACTAGTTTTACGAAAGCGACTGCCATCTGACCTTCCAACCCAGATGCACCACCATAAGCAATAACATAAGAATTCGCCAAGCTAGTCAAGAGAGTGATATTTTGGACCAGTAAATCCAGTTTATTTTATTTTATTATTAAATATTTTATCGATAAAAGCTTATGAAGATAACACAACACTAGTTGTGATGACATCTGTCAAATACATAATTGAGAATTTAATCCATAAATGGGTCCATTGCACCATTAAAGACCAAGTAGAGTAGCCATACTTGTCTCTCTTTCTCTTATGAATATACTTCTTAAGAAAGTAAAAGACGGCACTAGTTATTCAGATCCTTCAAGATACACTCCATCTATGCTATTTATTTATCTTTGGGCAGCTGTCATAGTATTTTTTTTAATTCAGAGACAAACTAGAGCCGACGCCAACTGTCATATCATTCGATATCTTACTTACGTGCGACATTTGTCAAATTTGTATGCAAATTGACAATTATTCCTTTTTAAAATAATGTTAATATAGTGTGTAATATAAAACATTAGATAATGGTAAAAATTAAAAAATATATGTATTTATATTGTATGTAAATGAATATATATATTGTATGTAATGCTATCGGTTATACCTAGTGATTTAAATAGTTATGTTAATTTTAATAACAATAAGGAAACTATAGGTCTAGTGATATTGTTAATGTATAGCTTCCAGCTAATTAATTTGTATATTTTAAGACCGTTTGTTTCTAAATAAAAAAAAATCATTTCGAACTAAACGTCATCTCGACTGATATTAGAATAGAGGTCAAATCAAATTGCATTGTTTTTCAGAGGTGTTCGAAATTTGAATGTAATAATAATAATGTAATAGTAATAATAATTATTTAGCAATAATAACATTTTCACAGATAAGAAATTTGTTCTAACAAAACAGTCTGTTTTTATGGTGGTCATAATGTGCGGTTCTTGAACGCATCATGGAGGGTTAATGATATTTGGATAGATAAAATACGTAATAGAATTTGAAGTATTGTTTTTGGGTGGAAGTCGACGAGGGCCTTTTGTGGAAATGGGAGGTAGTTTAGCCTTAGCACTATATTTCCTCCATACAAACTATGTAAATATGTGTAGCCGTTTTCAACTTATAGCCTTTTAAACATTTACTCAAAAAACTACTCGTGCCAACCCTAACCAGGTGACTAGGTCAATGAACTTACACGTAAACAATCTTACACGAAAGGATGTTATGTTAATTTGTTGCCGTGTATCTATTCTTAGTTCTTGCAACGCGGTAAGAAATATTGCAGAATTTGCGGAGGCGACTCTCATTGTGGCTCCACTTGTTTGATTGTTGGATAAGGTAAATAAATTTAATTCCTTGAATGAATAAAACTAACCACAACAAATAGTTCAAATGCTGACATTGACAACCACTCAAAAGTACTCACTCAAAGAAAGATCATAGATGATAACGTAACCTCTTTCCTTTCCTCGTACTAATAAAACAAAGGACTAATAAAAAGGTTTTAGCTCGTTTCACAAAACCATACTCGAGTAAATTTAAACTGTGACCTGGTTGAGCAGGCATATTTTTCATGCAATAGGTTGTCTTTGTGTTTTGTTTGATTAAAAACGTACATGCGAAACATTACCTAAATATTTAGAATCAAAACATTTTTGATAACTAACGAACAACCTCTTTGCGTGGTTAGAAACCAAGAAGATGAGTCATTGTTAAGAAGAAGTCAAAATAGGTATTTGATAGACAGTGTCATAAAAATAAAAATGCCTTTGTTAGATGCTCGTGGTTATTTAAATTTGCTATTATTATACGCGACATGTAACTTTAATGTGGATGAAACTTTAAGACGATATCGAGAAACATATCCACCACCACATCCAACTGGACGAAGGGCGATTTTACGTGCTTATGATCGTGTCGCCAATAATCAGCCCATTGTACCACGAACAGCTCAGAATGACCAACGTGGAGGACCTGTTGTTCAAATTGCGGCTAGACTTGAAGAAAGAGTGCTGCGGTATATTGAACGTAATCCAAGAGCTAGTTCGAGACGAGCGGGTCGACATTTTGGAATAAGTCATACCGCAGTACTAAAAGTTCTAAAACGTGCTGGCCTTCACCCTTACAAAATACAGAGGGTTCAAGCATTACTGCCTAGAGACTGCCCTATTCGCGAAGCCTACTGCCAGTGGCTGCTACAAAAAATAGTAGAAGATCGTGATTTCATCAGGCATGTTATTTGGAGCGATGAAAGCTTATTTACTCGCAACGGTATGTAGAACAGACGAAACGAACATGTGTATGCCGAAGAAAATCCTTTCGCTTACCGATTTACAGCTCACCAGTATCGTTGGTCTGTTAACGTCTGGGCGGCAATTCATGGAGAAACTATTATAGGACCTGTGTTTCTGCCTGCAACTCTAAACAGACAAGGATACATGGATCTTTTAAACAATGAGCTTGTCACTTATCTCGACGAGCTACCACTGGCTGAAAGACGACTCACTTGGTTTCAACAAGATGGTGCGCCAGCTCATTCTGTTCATGAAGTACGAATGAAATTGAACAATGAGTTTGGAGACCAATGGATCGGCCGGTTTGGGCCGCACCGCTGGCCACCCAGGTCTCCGGATCTAACTTGTTTAGATTTCTTCCTGTGGGGCTGTGTTAAAGACATAGTGTACAAAACCGAATGCGACACTGCGGACGAAATGAGACAAAGGTTGATTGCTGCCTTCGTCAGTCTGCGTAGGAAGAATGTTGAAGAGCAGACACTACCACATGTGCACCGACATACTCGGGCACGGGCTGCAGCGTGCATTATAAGGCGTGGAGGGACATTTGAACACCGTATGTGAAGATAGTGTTAGATATGGCCATAAGTAATAAAGTCATTGATATTAATATTTTGGCATTTAATTTATTTGACATTTATGCGTCATTCAAACAACAGTGCGATTACGTCAACGCTCGGTAATTAGCTTAGCTTTATCACCGCCACTAGGGTCATCACCACAGTGAAAAAGTAGTAAATTTGGTTTAATAATTTTTTACTTAATTCATGATTCTAACCATTACAAATCTACTGTATATCACTTAAACGATTCAATATTTCCGGGAAGGTCTTACGTCAACTTCCACCCTGTATAACATACAATGATAAAATGATTGGAATCACCTGTATGCAGCGCGACATCAATTTTGCATCACCGGCACCAATAGTTCTATCCCTGCTAACTAGCGTTTCAATTGAACAGGGACTTCGAGAACGGCGATCTGGACACAGACAGCGTTGAGGGCGAGCTGGCCGTGCTGGACACCGAGCTGGGTGAGCTGGAGGGTGCGCTGGCCGACGCGCGGGACGCGGCCGCGCGCGCCGCCCAGCGCCGTCGCGAGCGCGCGCTGGCCGCGCAGCACAGCCTGGCGGCGGTCGACAGGTGAGGCACAGACAGCGTGGAGGGCGAGCTGGACGCGCTGGATACCGAGCTGGAGTGCGCTGGCCGACGCGCGGGACGCGGCCGCGCGCGCTGGCTACGCAGCACAGCCTGGCGGCGGTCGACAGGTGAGGCACAGAAGCGTGGAGGGCGAGCTGGACGCGCTGGATACCGAGCTGGAGTGCGCTGGCCGACGCGCGGGACGCGCGGGACGCGGCCGCGCGCGCTGGCTACGCAGCACAGCCTGGCGGCGGTCGACAGGTGGGGCACAGAAGCGTGGAGGGCGAGCTGGACGCGCTGGATACCGAGCTGGAGTGCGCTGGCCGACGCGCGGGACGCGGCCGCGCGCGCTGGCTACGCAGCACAGCCTGGCGGCGGTCGACAGGTGAGGCACAGAAGCGTGGAGGGCGAGCTGGACGCGCTGGATACCGAGCTGGAGTGCGCTGGCCGACGCGCGGGACGCGGCCGCGCGCGCTGGCTACGCAGCACAGCCTGGCGGCGGTCGACAGGTGAGGCACAGAAGCGTGGAGGGCGAGCTGGACGCGCTGGATACCGAGCTGGAGTGCGCTGGCCGACGCGCGGGACGCGGCCGCGCGCGCTGGCTACGCAGCACAGCCTGGCGGCGGTCGACAGGTGAGGCACAGAAGCGTGGAGGGCGAGCTGGACGCGCTGGATACCGAGCTGGAGTGCGCTGGCCGACGCGCGGGACGCGGCCGCGCGCGCTGGCTACGCAGCACAGCCTGGCGGCGGTCGACAGGTGAGGCACAGAAGCGTGGAGGGCGAGCTGGACGCGCTGGATACCGAGCTGGAGTGCGCTGGCCGACGCGCGGGACGCGGCCGCGCGCGCTGGCTACGCAGCACAGCCTGGCGGCGGTCGACAGGTGAGGCACAGAAGCGTGGAGGGCGAGCTGGACGCGCTGGATACCGAGCTGGAGTGCGCTGGCCGACGCGCGGGACGCGGCCGCGCGCGCTGGCTACGCAGCACAGCCTGGCGGCGGTCGACAGGTGAGGCACAGAAGCGTGGAGGGCGAGCTGGACGCGCTGGATACCGAGCTGGAGTGCGCTGGCCGACGCGCGGGACGCGGCCGCGCGCGCTGGCTACGCAGCACAGCCTGGCGGCGGTCGACAGGTGAGGCACAGAAGCGTGGAGGGCGAGCTGGACGCGCTGGATACCGAGCTGGAGTGCGCTGGCCGACGCGCGGGACGCGGCCGCGCGCGCTGGCTACGCAGCACAGCCTGGCGGCGGTCGACAGGTGAGGCACAGAAGCGTGGAGGGCGAGCTGGACGCGCTGGATACCGAGCTGGAGTGCGCTGGCCGACGCGCGGGACGCGGCCGCGCGCGCTGGCTACGCAGCACAGCCTGGCGGCGGTCGACAGGTGAGGCACAGAAGCGTGGAGGGCGAGCTGGACGCGCTGGATACCGAGCTGGAGTGCGCTGGCCGACGCGCGGGACGCGGCCGCGCGCGCTGGCTACGCAGCACAGCCTGGCGGCGGTCGACAGGTGAGGCACAGAAGCGTGGAGGGCGAGCTGGACGCGCTGGATACCGAGCTGGAGTGCGCTGGCCGACGCGCGGGACGCGGCCGCGCGCGCTGGCTACGCAGCACAGCCTGGCGGCGGTCGACAGGTGAGGCACAGAAGCGTGGAGGGCGAGCTGGACGCGCTGGATACCGAGCTGGAGTGCGCTGGCCGACGCGCGGGACGCGGCCGCGCGCGCTGGCTACGCAGCACAGCCTGGCGGCGGTCGACAGGTGAGGCACAGAAGCGTGGAGGGCGAGCTGGACGCGCTGGATACCGAGCTGGAGTGCGCTGGCCGACGCGCGGGACGCGGCCGCGCGCGCTGGCTACGCAGCACAGCCTGGCGGCGGTCGACAGGTGAGGCACAGAAGCGTGGAGGGCGAGCTGGACGCGCTGGATACCGAGCTGGAGTGCGCTGGCCGACGCGCGGGACGCGGCCGCGCGCGCTGGCTACGCAGCACAGCCTGGCGGCGGTCGACAGGTGAGGCACAGAAGCGTGGAGGGCGAGCTGGACGCGCTGGATACCGAGCTGGAGTGCGCTGGCCGACGCGCGGGACGCGGCCGCGCGCGCTGGCTACGCAGCACAGCCTGGCGGCGGTCGACAGGTGAGGCACAGAAGCGTGGAGGGCGAGCTGGACGCGCTGGATACCGAGCTGGAGTGCGCTGGCCGACGCGCGGGACGCGGCCGCGCGCGCTGGCCACGCAGCACAGCCTGACTAAGAAAGGGTGCCTAGATGTTGTGTATTGTAATAAGCGCTTTAGTAAGTATCTTCGGGCCTGCACATTACTGACCCAATCCAAACTTTTTGATAGTATACAAACAGTGAAAAAAAAAGACAATCTGGCAGGATTTGAACCTGCATCCGTTTGATTTGTGTCTGCATTGAACACCGTGCCGTGCCATCTATATCCGCGTTGCGTTGCTGGAAAAGGAAACGGCGTGGGGTGAAGTGACTTTAAGTCCTCTACTCTACTCTACACCGGCACTACGGAAGGTGATGATGATACAAAGCAAAAACACAGATTCAGTTGCTAAGAATTTGCTACCGAGCTTAATTGGACATCCATCCAATGGGCTTGTGACTTTAAATTTGTTTACGATGCCATTCGAACCAGTTTTTGTAGATGAACAAATGTTTGTATGGAAGCAACTACATTTAAAGGACATATATACCCAAAAAATCGAGTTAAAGAAGGACCTCGCTGACAGCAGCCGAAACGCTTCATACTGATTGGCTTTAAAGTATGACGTCACACCGTGCGATTTGTACTAACCGTTGCATGGAAAATGAAGTAAATTGCTGTTTCGGTCGCGAAATACTGCGTTTAGGTCCATAGTTGTAATACATATTTGTTTCTATAAAATTGTAAGGATTCTATTGGTACCTTTAAATTTACTCTTGGACAATAAATAAAAAAAACTTTTTTTTCTAAACTTTCAAGGTTCATATCTTTTTATAATTTGAATTATATTTTGTAATTTATACTTTATTACAATCATTTGATGGTTTACTATCCATTTAGCAACACGACGTTACCAATTTTAACACCACGCAACAAGCCTATTGTCCTGTTAATTAAAAGTAGTTTTGCGGGAGATTCATATTTATTTTAAGACTTTTATGTTTCAAGAACAGTATAGCTTGAAATGGAACGTATTTGTGATATGCTTAAGGTAAGAGTTTGCATAATTATGGAAATTTCCATCATATCAAAAAATAAAGATATCATGTAAAACTTACCTCATATATTTTTTTTTATATTTTTACCGAAATGTGGAGGTCAACTGACATTATCGTGATTTATTTCAAAAATAAATAAAAAATCATGCAAAGAAGGGTTAAAGTGGCATCAAGCAGGTTTAACAGTTAGTTACCATTTTAAGAAAGTCATGATAGCAACATCAATTTATTCGTAAAAGTTAAATCTAAAATGTAATAATTTTCAGCGCCCTGAAGGAGTGCGAAGAGAAGCACAGGCGCGGCTGCGAGGAGCTGGAGAGACAGCTGCAAGTCACGTGCAGCATCAAGGAGGCCACGGCCAAGTACGAGCAGGAGAAAGCGGGCGGCACCGCCGAGATAGCCGACATCTGTGAACACTTCGGCAGCAGCGTGAGTACACCTGGGATGCTAGTTCTGGAGCCCTGGTTTTCTTGCTCTGACTCTTATATTACAGAGCTGCTACCGCGAAACCTCTCTGCTGCACTTGCTGCTTGCTTGCGGCAAAATCCCTCTTCCTGATCAGGGAGAGACGTAAAATTGTGTACTCACCACGGGCGGTAATAAAGAAAGCCTCAGATCGCATATTTATCGCCCGAGCAGTCGGCTCGAGCATCAAATAAATACCTGTGATCTGAGAGATTCTTTGTTTTACAGCTCTAGTAATGTACTATTTCGTTTCGCGGCAGCAGCTCGGAATCCGAGCCTAAACGTTTTTTAAACGCGACGGATATTTCAATTACTCACAGACTGTACTTATTATAAGTACTCTGTCACTTAGTGTCAATTAAACCAAACTAGAATAGAGTTAAGACAATATTGACGTTAAGTTCCAGTATATGTCTTGTAATGCTACTTGTTTTCGAACGTTCAGCTATTTCTAAAATCAATGAGGGTAACTTCATCTTGACAGTCGGGGGTAGTTGGATACATTTCATTCGGCAACGGTCACTGATCAATGTACTCCGGATCGCGGATTGTACGCAAATTAAAGTGCAGACCATAAATTGGTCGTAGAATTGTGTTGTGTGTGTAAAACAAGAGACACGGGGGTGAGTCTATTTTTATAAGAATAGAATCGAGTTGTTTTTACGGGAGATGTACGGGTCGTGTCATTAACGGGTTTATTTTGTCCACAACCAGTGGTGACGACCTTTTATGATTAGGCCATATTAGTAGAAGTTCGAAGTTATTCCTCAAGGGAGCTGTAATTATTATGGTCACTGTAACACGAAACTTGTTATGAGTGATTCCGCGGGGAACATTCCGAAAGCAGTGCCTAATTTCGACCGGTTCTCCTAACGGCGCGGTGGCTCAGTCGGAGAGCGTCAGATTTCTGAGCCAAGCGCCCAAGTTCGATCTCCATCAGCGATCTGTGTTTATTTATCTTTTTGTATTTTTTTGTGTGCATGATAGTTTAGTTTTTTTGTATTTTAGTTTTATTTTACTTTGGGGAGATTTGATATCATTTGTATTCTTTGTTTTATTCATATTTTGCCAACTTGTGTTTTATTTTTATTTGTAAAACATTCTTAATTATACCAAGTCAGAGTTACCATTATAATCTTTCATTAAGGTGGTTCGATTGCCATACAAAGCGTTATTTGACATTCGCAGGCTAACGGCGTGATATTTTAAGAAACTAATGTATCAGACTTTTATCAATTGGCTTCCCATTTGCGCCAAATTCCCCCTTTCCTAGAATAAACTTGTATAAACTAGATTAATTTGAGAAAACTAGTTTTCCCAAAATATCACGTGACAAACCAATTTCTCAAATTAATCTAGTTTATACAAGTTTATTCTAGGAAAGGGGTAATTTGGCGCAAATGGGAAGCCAATTTATGAATGTTTGTTACATAAGTTTCTTAAAATACCACGCCGTTGGCCTGCGAATGTCAAATAACGTTTTGTATGGCAATCGAACCACCTTAATTACAAGTAACTACAACCCACGAAATACATATCAGTACAGGGCCTAAGACGCAATGAAAATGTTGTGTTCCGTCTAATATGATTTTGTGATTCTTAATGCGTGAATATCTTTTCGTTCCATTCCATTTCATTTCATTGTGTTTTCATAAAAACCACTGCACGTTTCGAAGAGTTAGTTTCTACATTTGGAACCCATCTAGTTTTAATTCGGAAATCATGCATTAAACTTGC
Organism: Epinotia brunnichana; assembly: GCA_963854355.1. Taxonomy (NCBI): domain Eukaryota; kingdom Metazoa; phylum Arthropoda; class Insecta; order Lepidoptera; family Tortricidae; genus Epinotia; species Epinotia brunnichana. The sequence continues at coordinate 29,264,099 of OY977936.1, read as the reverse complement.
ACCTGACTTTTAAACTTTACATTTATACAGTTTAATGTATTACGAAATTGTCAACTCAAATTTAATATTTTTCTGCTTTCTAGTTGAACACTGCGCAAGACCGTCTTATCAGCAAAATAAAGGAAGTCTACAAGACTTTTCAAGAGCAGGGCCAGAGGCAAGGGAAGTTTTAAGTGTATTGTACTATTGAGGTATTTAGTGAAACAACCGTTCGGACCAAGTGCTGGTTTATTACTGTCATTGTATGTACAGCGTCAATACATATCACTCCTCTCACGTTATTCTGGGAACCTGACGAGAGAATAAGCATACACTGTAAATAACTACATATAGTTACATTAATATTAAATCTATTTGTTATTTACAGTTAATCTTTTTTTACTCTGGGCCTTAGTTAATACATATCGGGGCCGAATCGGGTCCGATTGGTGGTCATCTTCGCGTTGGCGTGGACGCAACGCCCGAGTCAGCGGGGTTGGCGTTAGAATAGAATAGAATAGAATAGAAAAGCTTTATTCAACATCACATTACACGAAATTATTAGTCGTTAGGCGCCTCAATATTCGTATTTGATACCAATCGGTCCGTTTCCTCTCCTCCCCTATCCAGATCTATACATTCATAAAAGCCGTTGTAGGAGGCAACGTCACGTGGTTCATCGCCATGTTAAATATCGCTTTGCGTCCGGCATCGACATCAACACTGGTGAGTGTGTGTGTGTGGATGGAGCAGCGCTGCGCTGGCACAGGTGACGTCGGCGCTGCACGCTGGCGCAGGAGCGGGCGCAAGGGTCAAAGGTCGCGAGATATCAGCTGACGCGGGCGGGGAGGTCGCTTGCGCTGCGTCATTGTTATCAATGTGCGAGTTACCTGAATAACGCAACAGCTGATCAACGTGCCGTATACATTTACCGCTATCCCTGACATCTACTGTGAACATTCGATTTCCCACATTATTTACTATTTAGTCCTACTTGTTATGAACAAAATGCTGCACTTTATGATGAAAGCAAGCCGCTTGGCAAAGTGATAGTAGGGACCAAACTGAGTGATTTGACCCGCAGCAGCGGAAGTTTCACCCCTAAAGAACAGAGATGGCGCCACTTCTTTAAAAAATATTTCATAAAATTTTACAAGCTAAACGGATAGACCAATTTTAATGTATCTCAAATGAAAGCTCATGATATATATTAGTTATAAAAATATATAAAAAGAATATATTCAGAAAACTTTTGGCAATAAACTGGCATGTTATATTATTTTATGAAACTGTTGTATAAGAAGGGTCTTAAAAAGCGAGTGGCGTGGGTTGCGATGCGAGCCCTGGCGAGCATCGCAATTAAAGACGCCACGAGCGTTTTTAGACCAGTTATACACCGTTGCATACAATACTTTTTCTACGACAAATTTTAAATAAATAGCAGACTACAGAATAGTTAAACTTTTCAGGCAGCAAGTTTTCTATTCGTACTTTTGCTACTCACGCAATATCTTCAGGAGTGCAGTTATACATTTTTCGACCATTTTAAAAGGAACGTACAGTCGTACACTTTTATCTTCACAAACACGAATAAAATCTTAATACTTTAGGACTAATAGTTTATCATCTTTTGTCTTTTCATTTTGAACTGTATTTTGGTGGGAAATCAGAAATGTGACAACTCTTGCTTATGGTTTGTTTTGTTTTTAATTTGTTTGCACTTGCCATCCGAACCAAACCGAATCCGGACCCGGACTGATTTTGAACTGTTTATTTTTATAAATAATACCAAGAATTTATAGAACATGTAATTAACACACAATAGATTATGATCTATTATTATTGTAGTAAATAATTTATAATATACAAATGTTAAATAGTAAATAATTACTTTTATTTCGAAATTTTTGTTTATGAAGTTGTGCCCACTGCAATATAGCGGCCGATTAAAAAAAAGTTAAACAGTGCTTTTATGAAAAATGTATGAACCAAAAAAGCACGCTTAACAGTGCGTTTTTGGGCCATAGAGCTTTTTGACGACTTATTAGTGATGTCATTGTATTTGAGCTACAGCCTATATAAATGACAGATAACGGTACAAAGTAGAAAAAGTTTTTTTTCTTACTTCATTGGTAGTTTTTACTTGATTTCATAAAAAAAAATATGCAACATGAATGGTTTAATTAATATGACTGCACTAAATGAACTTGTTTGCACAAATAGATTTATTGCATTAAATAATTACTCCGCAAAACCCAATTTTTATTAATAAATTGGCCTCTAAATGGTTTTATGACCTTAAGAAGTTCACTCAATTTCTTACCGATTTTCGTAAGGAATCCCATACAAAACGGCGATCGACTGGCTCGATTAATTATCGCGGCCTTATTGAGGTCCAAAACGGTAGTTTCTTCCGCGTAGTAGAAGGGATAGGTAAAAGCTAGCGGGGAAAAATAGTATTTTATGCAACTGTTGTATAAGAAGGGTCTTAAAACGCGAGTGGCGTGGGTTGCGATGCGAGCCTTGGCGAGCATCGCAATTAAAGACGCCACGAGCGTTTTTAGACCAGTTATTCACCGTTGCATACAATACTTTTTCTACGACAAATTTTAAATAAATAGCAGACTACAGAATAGTTAAACTTTTCAGGCAGCAAGTTTTCTATTCGTACTTTTGCTACTCACGCAATATCTTCAGGAGTGCAGTTATACATTTTTCGACCATTTTAAAAGGAACGGACAGTCGTACACTTTTATCTTCACAAACACGAATAAAATCTTAATAGTTTATCATCTTTCGTTTTTTCATTTTGAACTGTATTTTGGTGGGAAATCGGAAATGTGACAGCTCTTGCTTATGGTTTGTATTGTTTTTAATTTGTTTGCACTTGCCATCCGAACCAAACCGAATTGTTTATTTTTATAAATAATACCAAGAATTTATAAAACATGTAATTTAACACACAATAGATGATGATTTATTATTATTGTAGTAAATAATTTATAATATACAAATGTTAAATCGTAAATAAATACTTATATTTCGAAATATTTGCTTATGAAGTTGGCACCACTGCAATATAGCGGCCGATTTAAAAAAAAGTTATTTTTGTGCTTTTATGAAAAATGTATGAACCAAAAAAGTACGCTAAACAGAAGCCCGAAGTGCGGTAAATCCTAAGATTCACAAGTCTTCAATTTAAAAGTCCGAAATTCTTTGAAATCTTCAACCATTTTGGTCTTTTACCATCTGTTCACTTACCCACACGTGCCGAATCAGGCTGCACGATTACTTATTAATCTTAATATACTCTGTGGCAGGACTGCATGCAGGCCTGCCGGTGTCGCCCGTGTAGTGATAGAGCGTCACGTTCGAAGTTCAAAAAAACTTTCCACACGCTAGCGGATATAATAGTACATTATTGCCGTGGCCGGGAATGAAATGAAATGAAATGAAATTAAAATTTTATTGATAACAATTGTTATAGGTCATTTTACAGTAGAATACATCTCTAATTATAAATACCTAATTAGGTTTTAGGTATGTACATACATTTGTTCATTATTTATTATACACATTGTTCTTTTTATATTTATAAATTATTTATATAAAAAGAACAATGTCCCTTACACACAGGAGGCAATTGCAGGCTGAGTATTTTGTTTAAACGGACGAGCTTGCGAGTCCGTTTAATTATAATACGAAGCCTGCAATTGCCATTCCGGCTGAGGCTAATATAGTGCTTTTCTCAAAAATGGGGGAATAAAAAAGACTAAATTGAAATCAAGCGTTATTATTAAATACAAATTGAGGATACTGCAAATTACATAAAATTAAACGTCATAATTTGTTTTAAACAAAATCGCAAGTGTATTTTTTCACCGAAAAACGCAATCCTTTTATGACACATACAAAAATGTCGCATTTGCAACAGAAAAATACGACTTGATTTGGCTAAATACGACCTGTGCTGTCTTTTATATGCCAGTTTCTACTTTTTAAAAAGTTTGGTACTCGACAAATAAAGGAATTCATATGTAACATTCCAGGCGGCCTGCAATGTTTTTTATTTTTTAATTTTGATCTGGCCTTAAACTATACACTTTATCTTCCAATATGTAGCGAGTTATGTTCACTTTGCGGGCCATTTTTGAGAAAAGGACTTTTGGGCGCCGATTTTGAGCGATAAATTAAGCCTTTCCGCCGCGCGTTCTTCAACAAGTGGAGGACAACCCCAAAACGTTTGGTGTAATGTAGTACTACCAACTTGCCAATACCTGAATGGCACCACTGTCAATCGTTTTGTTATATACTGCTCGTACTTCAGTTACGAGTTTTTCGTCATCGCAGTGTGTGAGATAGAGTCAATAAAACAATGTTGATTATTTTAACAATTTTATTTAATAATTTTGAAGGTTTTTAATAATAAAAAAGTTTTTTTTATTGTATGGCCCCATCAGGCCCACGAGAATTTGTAGCGTGCATGATCAAAATACATATCATAATAACTTAATTGCAATAATAGGGAACATTACTGAAATGTTCTGCCGCCAGAGGCAGCACTACCACTAATAGTAAACAAGTATAGGCATATAGGGATTCACACACACATGCACAATTGATTGTCAAACGAATGACAAGGATGCTTGCATAGACAATACCGCAAGTGGGAACGAGATACAATGTCAACGCTGCTAGTGTCGCCACCTACGAAGAGTTTTGCGTAATGTTCCCTATTAATGACAATGAATGTGCAAATTATTGAGGCAGAGTCCAGCCCTAGTTTACGAAAAAATATTATAAATTATAGTCATGTGTAGCGTCTAACAATTGGAGATGTCGGGCTTGGCGCCCTGGCAGTGTGCCTTCCAGGCCGTCCAGCCGCCGAAGCCGTGGCGCGCGAAGATCTTCTTCACGCAAGTCGCGGCCGCCGTGATGTCGTCCGTGCGCAGCGCTGCAACACACATCCATCTCAATAACCGCACTTACCCACGTATACTTACACACACAGACACAGTTTAGCGACAGTGGCTACCTGCGCAGGAGACGTTGCAGTCGAGGCCGGGCGGGCCGTCGCGCGTGCACCAGTAGCGGTCGTTGACCTGGAACAGCCCGTGGTCCCAGGAGCTGTCTCCGTTCAGCCGCCCAATCGCGTCCGTGCGGAATGCACTCTCCTTCTCCACCAAGCAAACCCCTGTAATTAAGTGATAACATGAGAATCTTTATCAAGTATAAACCCCAGCACAGCACAGTACGAGGGTGGGGGTACTCACAATCCCGCATCTGCGGCTCGGGGAAGCCCTGCTTCCGCAATTCTCGCACCAGCTCGCACTTCTCGAACTGCTTCGCTGCCGCCAGCGCCACCAGGGCTGCCAACACCACCAGCACGCTTCTGACCATGGCTGAAATAGCACTTGGAGACCAACAATGAACTAGCTACAGTTCTTCGCAGCGCTTGCTGAGAGTATGATTCAAAACACGGCCGCCTACACTTTATATAGGGTTTCTATATTTTCCTGTAAGCTTATCTCGAAGTACTCATCCATTATGTTCGGCATGCCCTGACGACGCTGAATGTGTAACAGGCCCTGACGTAGCCTATTACGACAAAGAACATGCATCTTGTAGGTTGTAGGTAGGTAAGTAAAGTAATTATTGACGGCTGCAGTAGGTATGAATGAAATTGTAAAGGTGCGCCCGTGTCCGTACCTAATTTACCCATGGAAACTGGTATATATTTTCTATATTCTATGAGTAATTCGTTGTGTAGAGCCACGACGGGCTTCTTCAAATTGTCTTTACGTGGGTTTTTTTTATAATATGCATGATCACGGTTAATTCTTGGCTTTGAACTTTGGCTTCGACTTAGATCTCACAACACTAAAGGATAGATAGGTAGGTACTTAATACAATTATTTTTGCCCTAATACCATAGACAAAATATGTATAGGTAGAAAACTCGCTGTGGCAAAATCGTTCATGAATAGTAATTCATTCAATCATTCAATGGTAATAAAATACAAAGTTATATTGTTTTCATCACACGATTATATATATACACGACTATAATACTATAGCCGATTTACCTCCCGGGGGGTGTTATGGATTTTTATAACTCCCGAGGGAGTTATAAAAATCGGGCTTGTCGGGCTTGAGTGTGGCGTGGGGCAGGGGGGGTTGACGTCACCCAAGCTATTCAACCTCTATGTGAATGCGCTTATAGAGGAGCTCAGCAACACCCGTGTCGGTTGTCACATAGACGAAGTGTGCGCTAACAACTTAAGCTACGCTGACGACATGGTGTTGCTGAGTGCCTCTGCGTGTGGACTTGCCAAGCTCATTTCCATCTGCGAGCGGTATGCCGCGAGCCATGGTCTAATTTACAATGTGAACAAGAGCGAATGCGTCGTCTTTGGGGTCAAGGCCAAATGCACACCAATGTTTCCACCTGTTATATTAAATAGTCAACCACTGCGTATAGTTGAGCAGTTTAAATATTTGGGGCATTTGGTGACCACAGACCTTAAAGACGACGTAGATATTGAGCGCGAGCGCAGAGCGCTGTCCGTTCGAGCGAATATGATAGCCCGCAGGTTTGCTAACTGCCCAAAAGAAGTAAAACTTTCTCTTTTTAAAGCTTACTGTACTACCTTCTATACAGGCAGCATGTGGCCAGATTACACATATAAACGGTATCGCGCTCTGCGCGTGCAGTATAATAATGCGTTCAGGGTGCTGATGGGGCTGCCCAGATTCTGTAGCGCATCAGGGATGTTTGCAGAAGCGCGGGTAGACTGCTTCTACGCCACTATGCGCAAGCGAGCTACATCCCTGGTGCGCAGAGTGCGGGCTAGCTCCAACAGCATCCTGAGGATGATAGCGGACAGGATCGATGGCCTGTACTTGAACAACTGCTGCATGATACATGCACGCAGAAATAAATAATAATGATAATATAATGTACTAACACTACGAGTAGTTTAATAAGTAATACAATTGTTACTAACACCATAATCCCATGTTGGTCGTAAATAAAGTATTTAATATTATTATTATTATTTGTATGAAGGTTTTTTACTAAAAAGCGAAACAAATGATTTAGCGTTGTTATAAAAATTCATCCCCTAATAAGAGTTGAAACTTTGTATGGGAAACATGTCGTTTTTAAAGTTAGACGTTTAAAACTTCGGTCACAAGCTCCTAATATACAGTCAAAAACACTGAAAAGGGCATTTTTTCTAATTCATCCCTTGAAGGGGTTTAAATATCACATAATTAATGTGTGATTTTGTTATGATAAACGCATGCAATTGGGAACATATATTCTTTACAGTACGTGTACATGTACTAAGGATTTTTTGAATTTCAACCCATAAGGGGTGAAATAGGGGTTGAACCGTTGTATGGAAATCGTTGATTTGGATACTTGAATCTTTGTATGAAGGTTTCTTACTAAAATGCAAAACAAACGATTTAGCGTTGTTATAAAAATTCATCCCCTAAGGGGGTTAAAAAGAGTTGAAAGTTTGTATAATGGGAAACATGTCATTTTTAAAGTTAGATGTTTAAGACTTCGGTCAACAAAAGATAACGAAACCACTGAATATAGTAGAGAGAGTGATATAACAAAGTGATGCGAAGCGGTGCCATAGAATTCGGCGTTATCTTAGCTTGCCGGGGTAAAGAGGAGGGAAGTGAGCGAGTGAGATGAGTCACATTGTAGGTACTTATGCTAAAATTACGCTTAAATAATACTCGTGTTGTCAAGGGCTTACAAGAAAAACATATTATGTGAAAGCTTTGTGGCAATTCAATGTACCTACTTAAGAGACCGCAGTAAGCTCGGCCGAATTTCACCTTTCCATACAAACGGAGTTTCGTTCTTATTTTAAAATTACTAAATTACGTGTTGGATTGTAACGAAACTTTGCATATACTTACGATGACGTGAGGTATATCTAGGTCTTTAATTAGTTTATATGCCTCCAGTTTATAAAACAAACGAAATACAGCAAAAACAAGTTTTGTATGAAAAACTTTTATTTGCTGTATTTTTTTACTATGGTATCTGAAGCTACATAAACTAACTACAGACCTGGATGGTACTTAACTTATTCTAAGTACAAAGTTTCAGAGCAGAGTGGTCCCGGGTTCGAATCTCGGTCAGGGCATTTATTTGTGTGTTTATCACGAATATTTGTTCCTGAGTTATGGATGTTATATATGTATATAAGTATCTATATGTATTTATCTATTATATATATATCGTCGCCTAGTACCCACAACACAAGCCTTATTGAGCTTACCGTGGGCCTAGGTTGATTTGTGTAAGATTGTCCCGTAATATAAAAAAAAAAAAAAAACTAGCGAGTCGTTTAAAAATGAGAGCGTAACTACGTTTGTATGGAGAATCGAGCTTACTACGGACTTTTAAGTATTGAAAACAACAAATAATACGTTTTATTTTTACGCAATTAGTGTTACTTTTATATTTACTAAAACATACAGTACTTACCAAAAAGACATTTATGATGATTTTTGTTTCTGACAATCAATCGACACTACTAAAAAAAATACTGCATCCCTAGTATAATTAATATGAAAAATGACTAACAATGCATAAAAGCACCATATTATTTCATATTGGGACCCCGAGAAACCTTAAGTGACACTCTGGGCACAAACAGATTGTTTTGTGCCCAGAGGGACAACTAGACCTCGTTGGGATTAGACTGGTTTCCTCACGATATTTTCCTTTACCGATAATTAACAACTTAGAAAAGTTGAAAAACCCCCGACATTTTCATTTCCAAGTTCAATATCTCAAAAACGGCTAAACCGATTTTGTTGAAGCGTAGCGTAAACACATGAAATTTAGAGTTTTATAATAAATACCCGCGTATTTACCCGTAGGTAGCTAAATATCCGGTATTTACCGGGTAAATACCCGCCTGCTGGTATTTACCCGGGTAGTTACCCATCTCTAAGTGGAACATATAACGTCCTCCTTTTTTGAAGTCGATTAAAAATATATAAAATAAGTTTCTGTCATAATTTTCATTTTGGTACTGTTGTAGTAAGTCAACTACTCATTGAGACGATTCTAACGAGCCCAAACTCGATCGGGTTGTGTCGTTTTATTGCGGAGTTCCTATGGCCACCTTCCAGCTCCAGCATCAGATCAGCTCCATGTCATCATAATATTGCATTGTCATGCGATATATGTACATAAGGATTTGCATGCAAAATTTCAGCTCAATCGGAAACCGGGAAGTGGGTCAAATGTAACTTGCAAGATTTGATTGCAGACAGACAGACAGACAAACAGACAGACAGACAACGGGACAGGTGAAACTAAATAAAAGCTTGTAAAAATGTTGAATTTTTTCCAACCAATGAATTTTGACCCGATCCCTCCCCACCTGCTACTATGTATTAACCGTCTCATAATATCTATAAATGCAAATTGGAATGGACTTTAAAGTTAAACGGTCGAGAGTGGTTCGAAATGGTTCGTGTGATATTAGATATACCTACATTATTACAGTTCGGGTAATAGGTAGGTATTACCCCCGGCTGCACTGGTGTGGTATGACGCCTTTTTGCTTTGCGATCTTGGCTGACACACTGTCATGTGTTTAGATTACCTAAGGAAATGGAGCAAGAACACCCACGAGCGCTTAGTTATGAAATTATGAGTAGATAAGTTGAGTTGATGAAGACGTGAATGTCCCGGTAAGTGTTTGTCTCTGGCGTGATTCACAAATATATACAAAGGAGCTAATAAATTGCGTAAATTCCTAGTGTGTAAGTATTGAGTACGTAGCCGGTAGGTGTGGCTTGTGTGCTCAAAACAGATTTAAATTATGATAAAAAAGTTATAAAGGTAGGTACATTATTCATGACTCATGAGCAAAATGAAAGATTTTGATGAAAATAGGGTCGTTTCGCCGGTAACGCGACCACCTTCGGTTAGCGACCACTTGACGGACTAGGCTGCTTCAATTAAAGATATTAACATTTCTACAAACCCAACAGAAAAATAATTAGTTATTAACTATTCTTGAATTCGTACCAATCGGTCCGTTTCCTCTCCTCCCCTATCCAGATCTATACATTCATAAAAGCCGTTGTAGGAGGCAACGTCACGTGGTTCATCGCCATGTTAAATATCGCTTTGCGTCCGGCATCGACATCAACACTGGTGAGTGTGTGTGTGTGGATGGAGCAGCGCTGCGCTGGCACAGGTGACGTCGGCGCTGCACGCTGGCGCAGGAGCGGGCGCAAGGGTCAAAGGTCGCGAGATATCAGCTGACGCGGGCGGGGAGGTCGCTTGCGCTGCGTCATTGTTATCAATGTGCGAGTTACCTGAATAACGCAACAGCTGATCAACGTGCCGTATACATTTACCGCTATCCCTGACATCTACTGTGAACATTCGATTTCCCACATTATTTACTATTTAGTCCTACTTGTTATGAACAAAATGCTGCACTTTATGATGAAAGCAAGCCGCTTGGCAAAGTGATAGTAGGGACCAAACTGAGTGATTTGACCCGCAGCAGCGGAAGTTTCACCCCTAAAGAACAGAGATGGCGCCACTTCTTTAAAAAATATTTCATAAAATTTTACAAGCTAAACGGATAGACCAATTTTAATGTATCTCAAATGAAAGCTCATGATATATATTAGTTATAAAAATATATAAAAAGAATATATTCAGAAAGTTTAGCGTTTTTAGACCAGTTATACACCGTTGCATACAATACTTTTTCTACGACAAATTTTAAATAAATAGCAGACTACAGAATAGTTAAACTTTTCAGGCAGCAAGTTTTCTATTCGTACTTTTGCTACTCACGCAATATCTTCAGGAGTGCAGTTATACATTTTTCGACCATTTTAAAAGGAACGTACAGTCGTACACTTTTATCTTCACAAACACGAATAAAATCTTAATACTTTAGGACTAATAGTTTATCATCTTTTGTCTTTTCATTTTGAACTGTATTTTGGTGGGAAATCAGAAATGTGACAACTCTTGCTTATGGTTTGTTTTGTTTTTAATTTGTTTGCACTTGCCATCCGAACCAAACCGAATCCGGACCCGGACTGATTTTGAACTGTTTATTTTTATAAATAATACCAAGAATTTATAGAACATGTAATTAACACACAATAGATTATGATCTATTATTATTGTAGTAAATAATTTATAATATACAAATGTTAAATAGTAAATAATTACTTTTATTTCGAAATTTTTGTTTATGAAGTTGGCACCACTGCAATATAGCGGCCGATTAAAAAAAAGTTAAACAGTGCTTTTATGAAAAATGTATGAACCAAAAAAGCACGCTTAACAGTGCGTTTTTGGGCCATAGAGCTTTTTGACGACTTATTAGTGATGTCATTGTATTTGAGCTACAGCCTATATAAATGACAGATAACGGTACAAAGTAGAAAAAGTTTTTTTTCTTACTTCATTGGTAGTTTTTACTTGATTTCATAAAAAAAAAATATGCAACATGAATGGTTTAATTAATATGACTGCACTAAATGAACTTGTTTGCACAAATAAATTTATTGCATTAAATAATTACTCCGCAAAACCCAATTTTTATTAATAAATTGGCCTCTAAATGGTTTTATGACCTTAAGAAGTTCACTCAATTTCTTACCGATTTTCGTAAGGAATCCCATACAAAACGGCGATCGACTGGCTCGATTAATTATCGCGGCCTTATTGAGGTCCAAAACGGTAGTTTCTTCCGCGTAGTAGAAGGGATAGGTAAAAGCTAGCGGGGAAAAATAGTATTTTATGCAACTGTTGTATAAGAAGGGTCTTAAAACGCGAGTGGCGTGGGTTGCGATGCGAGCCTTGGCGAGCATCGCAATTAAAGACGCCACGAGCGTTTTTAGACCAGTTATTCACCGTTGCATACAATACTTTTTCTACGACAAATTTTAAATAAATAGCAGACTACAGAATAGTTAAACTTTTCAGGCAGCAAGTTTTCTATTCGTACTTTTGCTACTCACGCAATATCTTCAGGAGTGCAGTTATACATTTTTCGACCATTTTAAAAGGAACGGACAGTCGTACACTTTTATCTTCACAAACACGAATAAAATCTTTATAGTTTATCATCTTTCGTTTTTTCATTTTGAACTGTATTTTGGTGGGAAATCGGAAATGTGACAGCTCTTGCTTATGGTTTGTTTTGTTTTTAATTTGTTTGCACTTGCCATCCGAACCAAACCGAATTGTTTATTTTTATAAATAATACCAAGAATTTATAAAACATGTAATTTAACACACAATAGATGATGATTTATTATTATTGTAGTAAATAATTTATAATATACAAATGTTAAATCGTAAATAAATACTTATATTTCGAAATATTTGCTTATGAAGTTGGCACCACTGCAATATAGCGGCCGATTTAAAAAAAAGTTATTTTTGTGCTTTTATGAAAAATGTATGAACCAAAAAAGTACGCTAAACAGAAGCCCGAAGTGCGGTAAATCCTAAGATTCACAAGTCTTCAATTTAAAAGTCCGAAATTCTTTGAAATCTTCAACCATTTTGGTCTTTTACCATCTGTTCACTTACCCACACGTGCCGAATCAGGCTGCACGATTACTTATTAATCTTAATATACTCTAATTTGGCTAAATACGACCTGTGCTGTCTTTTATATGCCAGTTTCTACTTTTTAAAAAGTTTGGTACTCGACAAATAAAGGAATTCATATGTAACATTCCAGGCGGCCTGCAATGTTTTTTATTTTTTAATTTTGATCTGGCCTTAAACTATACACTTTATCTTCCAATATGTAGCGAGTTATGTTCACTTTGCGGGCCATTTTTGAGAAAAGGACTTTTGGGCGCCGATTTTGAGCGATAAATTAAGCCTTTCCGCCGCGCGTTCTTCAACAAGTGGAGGACAACCCCAAAACGTTTGGTGTAATGTAGTACTACCAACTTGCCAATACCTGAATGGCACCACTGTCAATCGTTTTGTTATATACTGCTCGTACTTCAGTTACGAGTTTTTCGTCATCGCAGTGTGTGAGATAAGAGTCAATAAAACAATGTTGATTATTTTAACAATTTTATTTAATAATTTTGAAGGTTTTTAATAATAAAAAAGTTTTTTTTATTGTATGGCCCCATCAGGCCCACGAGAATTTGTAGCGTGCATGATCAAAATACATATCATAATAACTTAATTGCAATAATAGGGAACATTACTGAAATGTTCTGCCGCCAGAGGCAGCACTACCACTAATAGTAAACAAGTATAGGCATATAGGGATTCACACACACATGCACAATTGATTGTCAAACGAATGACAAGGATGCTTGCATAGACAATACCGCAAGTGGGAACGAGATACAATGTCAACGCTGCTAGTGTCGCCACCTACGAAGAGTTTTGCGTAATGTTCCCTATTAATGACAATGAATGTGCAAACTATTGAGGCAGAGTCCAGCCCTAGTTTACGAAAAAATATTATAAATTATAGTCATGTGTAGCGTCTAACAATTGGAGATGTCGGGCTTGGCGCCCTGGCAGTGTGCCTTCCAGGCCGTCCAGCCGCCGAAGCCGTGGCGCGCGAAGATCTTCTTCACGCAAGTCGCGGCCGCCGTGATGTCGTCCGTGCGCAGCGCTGCAACACACATCCATCTCAATAACCGCACTTACCCACGTATACTTACACACACAGACACAGTTTAGCGACAGTGGCTACCTGCGCAGGAGACGTTGCAGTCGAGGCCGGGCGGGCCGTCGCGCGTGCACCAGTAGCGGTCGTTGACCTGGAACAGCCCGTGGTCCCAGGAGCTGTCTCCGTTCAGCCGCCCAATCGCGTCCGTGCGGAATGCACTCTCCTTCTCCACCAAGCAAACCCCTGTAATTAAGTGATAACATGAGAATCTTTATCAAGTATAAACCCCAGCACAGCACAGTACGAGGGTGGGGGTACTCACAATCCCGCATCTGCGGCTCGGGGAAGCCCTGCTTCCGCAATTCTCGCACCAGCTCGCACTTCTCGAACTGCTTCGCTGCCGCCAGCGCCACCAGGGCTGCCAACACCACCAGCACGCTTCTGACCATGGCTGAAATAGCACTTGGAGACCAACAATGAACTAGCTACAGTTCTTCGCAGCGCTTGCTGAGAGTATGATTCAAAACACGGCCGCCTACACTTTATATAGGGTTTCTATATTTTCCTGTAAGCTTATCTCGAAGTACTCATCCATTATGTTCGGCATGCCCTGACGACGCTGAATGTGTAACAGGCCCTGACGTAGCCTATTACGACAAAGAACATGCATCTTGTAGGTTGTAGGTAGGTAAGTAAAGTAATTATTGACGGCTGCAGTAGGTATGAATGATATTGTAAAGGTGCGCCCGTGTCCGTACCTAATTTACCCATGGAAACTGGTATATATTTTCTATATTCTATGAGTAATTCGTTGTGTAGAGCCACGACGGGCTTCTTCAAATTGTCTTTACGTGGGTTTTTTTTATAATATGCATGATCACGGTTAATTCTTGGCTTTGAACTTTGGCTTCGACTTAGATCTCACAACACTAAAGGATAGATAGGTAGGTACTTAATACAATTATTTTTGCCCTAATACCATAGACAAAATATGTATAGGTAGAAAACTCGCTGTGGCAAAATCGTTCATGAATAGTAATTCATTCAATCATTCAATGGTAATAAAATACAAAGTTATATTGTTTTCATCACACGATTATATATATACACGACTATAATACTATAGCCGATTTACCTCCCGGGGGGTGTTATGGATTTTTATAACTCCCGAGGGAGTTATAAAAATCGGGCTTGTCGGGCTTGAGTGTGGCGTGGGGCAGGGGGGGTTGACGTCACCCAAGCTATTCAACCTCTATGTGAATGCGCTTATAGAGGAGCTCAGCAACACCCGTGTCGGTTGTCACATAGACGGAGTGTGCGCTAACAACTTAAGCTACGCTGACGACATGGTGTTGCTGAGTGCCTCTGCGTGTGGACTTGCCAAGCTCATTTCCATCTGCGAGCGGTATGCCGCGAGCCATGGTCTAATTTACAATGTGAACAAGAGCGAATGCGTCGTCTTTGGGGTCAAGGCCAAATGCACACCAATGTTTCCACCTGTTATATTAAATAGTCAACCACTGCGTATAGTTGAGCAGTTTAAATATTTGGGGCATTTGGTGACCACAGACCTTAAATACGACGTAGATATTGAGCGCGAGCGCAGAGCGCTGTCCGTTCGAGCGAATATGATAGCCCGCAGGTTTGCTAACTGCCCAAAAGAAGTAAAACTTTCTCTTTTTAAAGCTTACTGTACTACCTTCTATACAGGCAGCATGTGGCCAGATTACACATATAAACGGTATCGCGCTCTGCGCGTGCAGTATAATAATGCGTTCAGGGTGCTGATGGGGCTGCCCAGATTCTGTAGCGCATCAGGGATGTTTGCAGAAGCGCGGGTAGACTGCTTCTACGCCACTATGCGCAAGCGAGCTACATCCCTGGTGCGCAGAGTGCGGGCTAGCTCCAACAGCATCCTGAGGATGATAGCGGACAGGATCGATGGCCTGTACTTGAACAACTGCTGCATGATACATGCACGCAGAAATAAATAATAATGATAATATAATGTACTAACACTACGAGTAGTTTAATAAGTAATACAATTGTTACTAACACCATAATCCCATGTTGGTCGTAAATAAAGTATTTAATATTATTATTATTATTTGTATGAAGGTTTTTTACTAAAAAGCGAAACAAATGATTTAGCGTTGTTATAAAAATTCATCCCCTAATAAGAGTTGAAACTTTGTATGGGAAACATGTCGTTTTTAAAGTTAGACGTTTAAAACTTCGGTCACAAGCTCCTAATATACAGTCAAAAACACTGAAAAGGGCATTTTTTCTAATTCATCCCTTGAAGGGGTTTAAATATCACATAATTAATGTGTGATTTTGTTATGATAAACGCATGCAATTGGGAACATATATTCTTTACAGTACGTGTACATGTACTAAGGATTTTTTGAATTTCAACCCATAAGGGGTGAAATAGGGGTTGAACCGTTGTATGGAAATCGTTGATTTGGATACTTGAATCTTTGTATGAAGGTTCCTTACTAAAATGCAAAACAAACGATTTAGCGTTGTTATAAAAATTCATCCCCTAAGGGGGTTAAAAAGAGTTGAAAGTTTGTACAATGGGAAACATGTCATTTTTAAAGTTAGATGTTTAAGACTTCGGTCAACAAAAGATAACGAAACCACTGAATATAGTAGAGAGAGTGATATAACAAAGTGATGCGAAGCGGTGCCATAGAATTCGGCGTTATCTTAGCTTGCCGGGGTAAAGAGGAGGGAAGTGAGCGAGTGAGATGAGTCACATTGTAGGTACTTATGCTAAAATTACGCTTAAATAATACTCGTGTTGTCAAGGGCTTACAAGAAAAACATATTATGTGAAAGCTTTGTGGCAATTCAATGTACCTACTTAAGAGACCGCAGTAAGCTCGGCCGAATTTCACCTTTCCATACAAACGGAGTTTCGTTCTCATTTTAAAATTACTAAATTACGTGTTGGATTGTAACGAAACTTTGCATATACGATGACGTGAGGTATATCTAGGTCTTTAATTAGTTTTCAAATCACATGCTCGACAATGCCGAATTATAAGGTCATGTAAACCCTACCGAAAGCAAGACATTAAATCCCTTGGTATTAGCCGGGTTATAATGTTGTACTGAATTTCATTGTAACCCGCTGGTTAATACTTTTCATAATTCTTATTACTATATGCATAAAGTTTAATTTTGCTAAACACAATTTGTCCTAGGCCATGGCCTACTTGATTTGACAAAATAAATGAAGTTTGCCTCCGTGTGAACCCCGGTCCGGAGGAGCGCGGTGCTCGAAATTCGAATTTCGAATCTAGGACCACGGCTTGTGCTTTCGAATTTGGAACGCCGCGCGCCTTCATTTGTTCACGCGTGACGAACAAATCGAGTTATTGTAGGTGCCTATAGAAGATTTAATTTCAAAAATAATATTGAAAATGTCGAGTGATGAAAGTGTTTTGACTCCTGAGTTTATCAAATTAGATGCCATAGGCATTGTCAACAATCTGCTGCCAGAGAAGTCAAAGGAAAACTACCTAAAAGCCTACAACGATTTTGACAAATGGAAAGCTACTATGTGTCTAATGTTACTATGTACTTTTAATTTGCTAAATAAACATTATTTATCTACTGAGCCTGTTTTTTTGTCTCGCATAAGGTGTGAAAAGTAGAGTATACACCTCGGGGATAAGACTGTTTTAGTCTTGGGCGGTTGAACCCCTCACTGCACTCAGGACTCAGTCTTAATTCCCTCGCTTCGCTCAGGAATTAACTTATAACTCCCTCGCTACGCTCAGGAGTTAAATTATGAGTCCTTCGTTACGTTCGGGATTCAATTCGCTCCCGTGACATAAAACAGTGCTTTATCTAGTGTTGTGGATAACGCTCATTTCGAGGCTTATAGACTCGAGCCTTAAAGACTCCCGAGGCTTAAAGACTCGATGCTGTTTAAGAACTGTGTTGGTTCATTTTACGCATATGAATGCAAAATATTGACTTTTCGTCACTTGAGTCTTTAAGCCTCGGGAGTCTTTAGGGTTCGAGTCTTTAAGCCTCAAAATGAGCGCTATCCACAATACTAGCTTTATCCCCTTGGTGTATAATCTACTATTATATGCCTCCAGTTTATAAAACCAACGAAATACAGCAAAAACAAGTTTTGTATGAAAAACTTTTATTTGCTGAATTTTTTTTACTATGGTATCTGAAGCTACATAAACTAACTACAGACCTGGATGGTACTTAACTTATTCTAAGTACAAAGTTTCAGAGCAAACTAGCGAGTCGTTTAAAAATGAGAGCGTAACTACGTTTGTATGGAGAATCGAGCTTACTACGGACTTTTAAGTATTGAAAACAACAAATAATACGTTTTATTTTTACGCAATTAGTGTTACTTTTATATTTACTAAAACATACAGTACTTACCAAAAAGACATTTATGATGATTTTTGTTTCTGACAATCAATCGACACTACTAAAAAAAATACTGCATCCCTAGTATAATTAATATGAAAAATGACTAACAATGCATAAAAGCACCATATTATTTCATATTGGGACCCCGATAAACCTTAAGTGACACTCTGGGCACAAACAGATTGTTTTGTGCCCAGAGGGACAACTAGACCTCGTTGGGATTAGACTGGTTTCCTCACGATATTTTCCTTTACCGATAATTAACAACTTAAAAAAGTTGAAAAACCCCCGACATTTTCATTTCCAAGTTCAATATCTCAAAAACGGCTAAACCGATTTTGTTGAAGCGTAGCGTAAACACATGAAATTTAGAGTTTTATAATAAATACCCGCGTATTTACCCGTAGGTAGGTAAATATCCGGTATTTACCCATCTCTAAGTGGAACATATAACGTCCTCCTTTTTTGAAGTCGATTAAATAGTAGATTGTACAACAAGTGCATAAAACGCACCATTTTACTCGAGACGTTTATCCATCCGAGCGAGCTTGCGAGCGAGGATAGATATAAAGTCGAGTGTAAAATGGGTTTTATGGACGAGTTGTACACTCTACTTTTCACTTCGATTGCGAGGAAATGAAACAGCAACACGTAAATATGAAGTTTTATTGTGTACTTTGGCTGTTGGTATCTTTGCCTTGGTCTTAGAATACGAACGAAACGAAATAAAATAAAGAGGTTGTTGTATGAAGTTAAAGATGTTCGTGTGGCTGTTGCAGCGATTGCCTTGGTCTTCGACGAAGATTTTACTTTATGCTCTAGAGCATAAAAAGCGACTTTATGTCGCCTACGCACGACATAAAGACGAACTTTTAGAGCATGAGAAGTGAAAAATATATAAAACTAGCTGTTGCCCGCGACTTCGTCCGCGTAGAACTTATACTTAGAAAATATAATGCAAACAAACTTCTACCATCTTAAGGGATGATTTCCGAGGCAAAAACTATTCTATATCCTTCGAAGGGTCTCAAATTATCTCTATACCAAATTTCATCTAGGTACATGGATTTTATCCAAACTTTCACCCCCTATTTCATACCCTTAGGGAATGATTTTCGGGATAAAAAACTATCTAATGTCATTCTTCGGGACTCAAACGACCTTTATACCAAATTTTATCTAAACGGGATTCATCCAAATTCCCCCCCCCCCCCCCATTTCACCCCCTTAGGGAGTGATTTCCGGAATTAAAACTATCCTATGTCCTTTCCCAGGACTCAAGCTATCTCTATACCAAATTGTATTAAAATGGGTTCCATCCGAATTTTCACCCCTAATTTCACCCCCTTAGGGGATGATTTCTGGGGTAAAAACTATCCCATGTCCTTTCCCAGGACTTAACCTATATCTACACCAAATTTCATCAAAATAGATTACATCCAAATTTTCACCCCCTCCCCCCCCTCCCCCTTTCACCCCCTTAGGGGATGATTTCCGGGATAAAACCTATTATATGTCCTTCCCCGGGACTCAATACCAAATTTCATCTAAATCGGTGCAGCGGTTTAAGTAGCTCCATACAAATTTCCACCCCCAATTTCAGCCCCTCAGATATAAAAACTACCCTTTGTCCTTCCCCGGGGCTCAAACTATCTGTATACCAAATTTCATCTAAATCTATTCAGCGGTTTAGGCGTGAAGAGGTAACAGACAGACAGACAGACACACTTTCGCATTTATAATATTAGTATGGAAGTATGGATTATTAGTATGGATAGTATGGATTATTTCCGCTTGTCTTCCAAATAGACGTGTAGCTGTAGAGTCACTTCAAAAGAAAGAAGAAACGAAAAACTCATTCAAATATCTCAAAAAATTACGAAGCTACAACCGTTTTAATGTCGCTTGTTAGAGTGAGAAAACGATCAGGGACCGTGACGTCACAATCCTCGAGCGTCATAGTAAAAAACCATCGTTTCATTATAAAGGTGCGTTTTGCGGAAAAGAGACGCAACAAACCCTCTTAAAACTTTATACACTTATAACTTAGTGATTACCTATATAGCCTCTTGCGTTGTTTTTTTTCGAGATAATACAACATTATGATTATTTGGTTTAGTGTCTACATCCCTATTTTCGATAAGATAAGATAAAATAAGATTTCTTTATTGTCAGAACTGTGTACATTTAGTTGTTTTGGCTAAAATAAAGTCCAACAGCTTGCCCATTTCGGACGTACAATATTAAACTTAAAGCTAGTCAAATATACTAAAACAATAACAACAATAGTATTTCCAAATAATTTTAACCATATTCACACATAAAATATTAATTTAGATCTATCCGACATCCGTATTTTCTTTTAAACCACGAACTTCGGAATTCGAAAATATTCGGGTATCTCTATCTCTATCGCACTAACAAATGACAGGAATGCAGATATACGAACTTCGAGTTTCGATTTTCGTGGTTTGGCTGAATACGCAAAGAGCGCGCGCGCGTGCCATTCAAAAAAACCAAGTTTATATTGTTCGAATTTGTTGTTACATTTGTACAAATTACGCCTTAATTCGACATTTGCGCATATAAGTTCGCATATCAAAATCGATTAATTTTATATTTGCTTTTGGTACCTATGTGTCTCGTCAATGTATATCGTAGACGGAAAATTATTAATAGGCGAAAGAAAGGCAAAGCAATTCCACCATTTTGTCCGTAGTATTTCTTATTAGTCTGTGATTTTGATGTTTCTTTTAGCTGACAGATGTGGCGGCGATATACTTTAAGAATAATAAATGAAAAATTAAATGAAGTCGTATATTACGGAAATTAAATTAATTGTCGCAGTCGGATAAAAACTATCCTAAAATGCAGCTGGAATAATAATGTACCTATATAAAATGTTTCATATTTTTCCGTCCATGGGATGCTGAGAACATTCGTACCACAGAAAGCTTAGTTTCAAACTGGCTGATTCTTTTTTTAATTTAGAGATTTATTATAAGTGGAGATAAGTTTCTGTCAAAATTTTCATTTTGGTACTACAACTAAGTCAACTACTCATTGAGACGATTCTAACGAGCCCAAACTCGATAGGGTTGTGTCGTTTTATTGCGGAGTTCCTATGGCCACCTTTCAGCTCCAGCATCAGATCAGCTCCATGTCATCATAATATTGCATTGTCATGCGATATATGTACATAAGGATTTGCATGCAAAATTTCAGCTCAATCGGAAACCGGGGAAGTGGGTCAAATGTAACTTGCAAGATTTGATTGCAGACAGACAGACAGACAAACAGACAGACAGACAACGGGACAGGTGAAACTAAATAAAAGCTTGTAAAAATGTTGAATTTTTTCCAACCAATGAATTTTGACCCGATCCCTCCCCACCTGCTACTATTAACCGTCTCATAATATCTATAAATGCAAATTGGAATGGACTTTAAAGTTAAACGGTCGAGAGTGGTTCGAAATGGTTCGTGTGATATTAGATATACCTACATTATTACAGTTCGGGTAATAGGTAGGTACTTATTACCCCCGGCTGCACTGGTGTGGTATGACGCCTTTTTGCTTTGCGATCTTGGCTGACACACTGTCATGTGTTTAGATTACCTAAGGAAATGGAGCAAGAACACCCACGAGCGCTTAGTTATGAAATTATGAGTAGATAAGTTTAGTTGATGAAGACGTGAATGTCCCGGTAAGTGTTTGTCTCTGGCGTGATTCACAAATATATACAAAGGAGCTAATAAATTGCGTAAATTCCTACTGTAGGTACTTACGTAAAGTGTGTAAGTATTGAGTACATAGCCGGTAGGTGTGGCTTGTGTGCTCAAAACAGATTTAAATTATGATAAAAAAGTTATAAAGGTAGGTACATTATTCATGACTCATGAGCAAAATGAAAGATTTTGATGAAAATACTAACATTTTAGTTTTCCGTCTGCTTAATAAAACAACTATATTTTACAGAAATATTATGAAACACTTCAACATATTGGATTGGACGAACTAAATAGGTATAGAAGACAATACAAGTTGGCTCGGAATCCTCGGTGCGCGATACAGACTCGCACTTATCTGTCTTTTTTGATCTACCAATGGGTCATTACAACCTCCTAGCGTTTTCCTGGTTGTACGTTATAGGAGCCCGGGGTCCGCGTTGGCACCTAATCCCAAGATTTGGCATAGGAACTAGTTTTACGAAAGTGACTGCCATATGATATGACCTTCCTACCCAGAGCACAAAACATATTGTTTTGTGCCCAGAGGGACAACTAGACCTCGTTGGGATTAGACTGGCTTCCTCACGATATTTTCCTTTACCGATAATTAACAACTTAGAAAAGTTGAAAAACCCCCGACATTTTCATTTCCAAGTTCAATATCTCAAAAACGGCTAAACCAATTTTGTTGAAGCGTAGCTAACAACCATCTCGATCACGTCAGCTTTCGGACTAAAAAAACCGCATTAAAATCGGTCCATTCGTTTAGGACCTACGATGCCACAGACAGAAACAGAGACGCACAGATACCACGCATATACGAGTAGGTATACACAGACACGTCAAACTTTCAACACCCCCTCTTTTTGCGTCGGGGGTTATAAAGGTACTGGTTAAATATGGAATGATAAGTATTTCTTACACAAGCTTTTTTTTAAAATCCTTTGTGACGAGCAATTCGAACCCACAACCCACAGCACAACCTCCAGACTGAAATTGCTCAGCTAAAGAGGCTCTGACGTACTTTACATCTTTGAGGAGTTCCAGAAGTCATCTGTGGTCTTCATCACCAGTTCCACTTCACCAAAATTGCGTTTTCCGATGGTAGGTATATACACGAGTTATAATATAATAAAAATGAAATAAAGTTTCAGGGTTTTCCTCAATTTCACAGGGATCCCATTATTAGATCCTGACTTTGTGACAATGGGACCACCTCAGGAGTTTTTTCGATTAAAATAAGAATTTTGGAAATATGTCCACAATTGACGGAAAAATCGGCGAACATAAATAAAAAAAAACAACTTACAGTGAAACATAATTCGTCGGTTGACAAGCAAAAGTCACTACCAAAACTGTCACTGCTCTTCAAAACCTCGTATCTCAGTACGTAGTCGATATCGAGATACGACCTTTGATTTAAGTAGGTATTTGTTACTTAGTGAGTTTTGCTTGTCACCCGACGATATAACCACCTCCTTTTTTGAAGTCGCTTAAAAACTCATTATCTGCCTTCATCATCATCATCATATCAGCCGAAATACGTCCACTGCTGGACATATGCCTCCCCCAAAGAGTGCCACAATGGCCGGTCCTGCACCACCCGCATCCAGCGGACTCCCGCGATCTTTACCAGGTCATCAGTCCACCTTGTACCCTTGTAGCCTAGCCTACCCACGCCGCGCCTTCCGGTACGTGGTCGCCACTCGATCTGCCTTATGGTATGTTTAATTCTGACTGAAATAATGCGTCGAAAAATTTCCTTTTCTTGTTGTGATACTTTAAGGACTCCCAATCTTTTTATCAAGTTGATATTTCAAATTGTTTGCAAGTTTTATAAAGGAATCTTTCTTGAAATTCCAAATAACATCCATCCATACTAATAAATACGAAAGTGTGTCTGTCACTTTTCACGCTTAAACCGCTGAACGGATTGAGATGAAATTTGGTATAGAGATAATTTGAGTCCCAACACAGGATAGTTCCCGGAATTGATCCCCTAAGGGGGTGAAATTGGGGTGAAAGTTTGTATGGAGCTACGATTTCACATAAACGAGTTCCACGCGGACCGAGTCGCGGGCAGATGCTAGTATCTTCACAAACCAGTCGAGTAGCCGACAGCTTCGGGTTTTTTCCGTGTGTAAAGCAATAATTGTCGCAGGGTTTACTTGTGATTAATTTATCCGTTCAATATTTACCCATGAGGACATTGTCGTAGGCACTGACATAGAAGTCGGTGCCTACGACAATGTTTTCTTTGTTTACTTGGGAAGTTTTTAGTACTTACCTACTTTATATTTACATTTTTACCTTCCTTAAGGGTGTTAGTTGGGTTCATTGGATTGTCAACGTTATCGTCTTGAAATAAGACTGAACGTGCGAGTAGTTAGAGAGGTGTGGGCATGGTGTACCCTTGTTTTGCCGACAACCGTTTCATCGACAACGTTTCATCGAGATTTTAGTACAAGTAATATTATTTGTCGTTATTTTATTTCAAGTACTATTTACTTCAATTTTTCTTACTGCTTAGAAATACTATTCATCGAATTTTACTTGATTGCTCATTCATTTCAAATCATTTTAATTGGCAAGACTACTCAACATTGCAATTTGTTTTTTACCTCACTTGCTCGGAAAGGCCTTTTTGTATGTTTGATATCTATTGAGATTATCAACATGTGAAGAAAGTAGACGTAGAACGTCAAATGTTTACTATTGGTTTTTTGTATATTTTATGTCATATTTTTTTAAACTTTTTTTTTTATTTTTTTTAACTTTTTTTTGACTTTTCCTTCTTTTTTTTAAACTTTTTTAATTTTTTTTTTAACTTTTTTTTTATTTTTTTAAAACTTTTTAAAACTTTTTTTTTACCTTTATTTTCCTCGCTGTAGTGAGGTGAAAAGATTTGTGTTATACAAGGGTGAAAAGTTATTTTACGTCTCGTGTGTTGAAACACTCGCAGGTAAAATACAACTTTCCCCCCTTGTATAACAAATAACTATATTCGACGTATTGCTATAATACGTTTCAAAATGTCGTATTATACATTGAAACCTGTTTATTTTATTATTTTTTATTTAATTATATATTATTATGTAAAGTAGGTTTAGGTTAGGTTAGAACTGCGACCCCACACAAAACGAACGGCTTTTAAAGTAGGTTTAGGTTAGGTTAGAACTGCCACCCCACACAAAACGAACGGCTTTTAAAGTAGGTTTAGGTTAGGTTAGAACTGCGACCCTAAAGAAAACGAATGGCTTTTAAAGTAGGTTTAGGTTAGGTTAGAACTGCGACCACACAGAAAACGAACAGCTTTTAAAGTAGGTTTAGGTTAGGTTAGAACTGCGACCCCACACAAAACGAACGGCTTTTAAAGTAGGTTTAGGTTAGGTTAGAACTGCGACCCCACACAAAACGAACGGCTTTTAAAGTAGGGTTAGGTTAGAACTGCGACCCCACAGAAAACGAATGGCTTTTAAAGTAGGTTTAGGTTAGGTTAGAACTGCGACCCCACAGAAAACGAACAGCTTTTAAAGTAGGTTAAGGTTAGGTTAGAACTGCGACCCCACACAATTGGCTTTTAAAAAAGGTTTAGGTTAGGTTTGAACTGCGACCCCACTCAAAACGAACGGCTTTTAAAGTAGGTTTAGGTTAGGTTAGAACTGCGACCCCACAGAAAACGAACGGCTTTTAAAGTAGGTTTATGTTAGGTTAGAACTGCGACCCCACAGAAAACGAACGGCTTTTAAAGTAGGTTTAGGTTAGGTTAGAACTGCGACCCAACACAAAAAGGACGGCTTTTAAAGTAGGTTTAGATTAGGTTAGAACTGCGACCCCACACAAAACGAACGGCTTTTAAAGTAGGTTTAGGTTATGTTCGGTACCAGTCCTTATCGCTGGTAGCACTCGTTTTGATACTCTGTGTAAAAAACGCCTCACCTTTTGACGTTTGACGTTTTGGGTTTTCTAACCAAAAAAAAGTTGCCTTTTGGTTGCTTGAACGGCGTGACCCATTTTTGAGTGTATTTTGTTTTGAGAAGGAGTTCACGATATTGTTATATGTTTATTGGAATCAGTTCATAATTGAGGCCAGGCACTCCTATCAAGGAGTTTTGTTTTGTGCCGGCAAGTGTTAAGGTTAACTTGGTGACGTGAGTTTGATTCGCCTGTGTGGCGGATACCCAGGAGACGAGAGCGTTCCCCGGGACTCGGCGGCATCATCACATACGGTTACACAAACACACAGTTACACATACCAGTCCGCCCCGTCGGGACGCCGGCCTACAGACAGCGGATGAAGCATCCATCAAAGGTAACCAACGTTTGAGTATAAAAATGTGATACCGGACACATCTTCGGTATGCCACGCTTCTTGGAAGCTATAGCTTAGCGGGGTTATACCGGGCGATCTAATCCGGACCCTTATTCGAGTTCAGTTCACTCATTTTGGGCCCAGCGGCTGAAGCCTCGAACAGGGTGTGTTAGCCCGGGTTAGTAGCTAACAGGTTAGGTTAGAACTGCGACCCCACACAAAACGAACGGCTTTTAAAGTAGGTTTAGGTTAGGTTAGAACTGCGACCCCACACAAAACGAACGGCTTTTAAAGTAGGTTTAGGTTAGGTTAGAACTGCGACCCCACAGAAAACGAACGGCTTTTACAGTAGGTTTAGGTTAGGTTAGAACTGCGACCCCACACAAAACGTACGGCTTTTAAAGTAGGTTTAGGTTAGGTTAGAACTGCGACCCCACAGAAAATAAATATTGTTGTGATACATTTCGCAACACCAGTAAAAGTTACCATTTCGGGACCTATTTCTGTTATACGTGAAACCGTCTACAATAGTAGTTTATGTGACTGTACATAATGAAGAGGGCATTAAACACGAGTGTTTTAATGCCTAATTATGTGGGTACAGTTATATACACTACTTTATCTATCCACATATCATAAGCCTCCATGATGCATTCAGGAGCCGCTAATTATGACCGGCATCGCGGCGTTGTTTTCTGGCAGCTGTCAAAGTTTTTTTTATTAATTCAGAGACAAACTAGAGTCGGATCCAACTAATCCTACTATCATATCGTTCGATATCTTACTTACGTGCGACATTAGTCAAATTTGTATGCAAATTGACAATTCATTTCGAACTAAACGTCATCTCGACTGATATTAGAATAGAGGTTAAATCAAATTTCTTTGTTTTTCAGAGACGTTCGAAATTTGAATGAAATAATATTATCCAAATCGATGTTATTATTTAGCAATAATAACATTTTCTCAGATAAGAAATTTGTTCTAACAAAACTGTCTATTTTTATGGTGGTCATAATGTGCGGTTCTTGAACGCATCATGGAGGCTTTATGATATTTGGATAGATAAACAGCTTTAATGCTTCTCTATTCGATTTAAATAGTTCGCACGCAATTGTTTCTTCTGTATCACTCATTTTGCACAATACAATAGTTAGTAAGTAAGTATCACAATACAATAATATGCACACGTTATTGAATCACTACCGACCAACCATTAACTTAGAATAGTACACAATACACATAAACAAATTAATATCTAAAACTACCCACATCGCTATAATCGCGCAGAGTGACCTCACTTACGTGACTGCGTTTAGTTTCGGTAACGAAATATTACAAATTTAAATAATTTTATTCGTAATAAATCATATTAGAAGCAAATCTAATTTAAATAAACAAACCCGTAATGAAAAGCCACTGAATAAATCATTTACAAAATAACACAAGTACCAACTACAACTCCGCGATTTAAATGACCTAGTATCGATTCTTCGACGTAATGAGTTGTCGATGAAATGAAAATACTTGAAACGTTGACTTTGTAATAATATTCGGTTAAATGTGTGTCGGCAATTCAATGGTAAACCCTCTCACAGACTGGCACGGCCTGGCCGCGGCGGACAATAGAAAACTTGTAATTAGCTGTCAAATTTACTATGGTCCGCCACCGCAGGCGGCGACAGTGTGTTGCAGGCTTTACTATGGTCCGCCACCGCAGGCGGCGACAGTGTGTTGCAGGCTTTACTATGGTCCGCCACCGCAGGCGGCGACAGTGTGTTGCAGGCTTTACTATGGTCCGCCACCGCAGGCGGCGACAGTGTGTTGCAGGCTTTACTATGGTCCGCCACCGCAGGCGGCGACAGTGTGTTGCAGGCTTTACTATGGTCCGCCACCGCAGGCGGCGACAGTGTGTTGCAGGCTTTACTTTGGCGTAAAGCACCTGCAACCTCTTCTCTGTTACCAATTTATTAAAATTTATAATGCAATGGGGCTGGCAACTGTCAAACTGACAGCACCAATAATGGTCCTTAAAAAAGCTAAATTTGTATGGGGGAAGTAGTTTTTATTTATTTTTGCGAAAATGACTTTATGTTTCGTCCCGAATTGCTCCGAAGTGGCAATCCACCGTTTTCCGAAAAAGGCTAAAAATAAAAGTTTGTGGATTAAAGCCATGGGGAAGATTTTTGCCTAAGAACTGTATATGGTTTCCGTACAAATTAGGGACCATCGATCCTCTGTCTCTTTCTCTCATCGTATGGAATCTATAAATAGATGAGCGCCATCTACGATTAGCTTTCACCGGCCAACCCCATTAAGTATAGCCTTAAAAATTTATAAGTACAACAATGGTATAGATATGTAGATTATTTAGAATATTTAA
This sequence comes from Epinotia brunnichana, assembly GCA_963854355.1. Lineage (NCBI taxonomy): Eukaryota > Metazoa > Arthropoda > Insecta > Lepidoptera > Tortricidae > Epinotia > Epinotia brunnichana. The sequence goes on along the minus strand of OY977936.1, from coordinate 29,235,601 downwards.
TGACATCAAGTAAATAATGTATTTTTTGCTAATATCTTTATTAACCCTTTATAAGAGTCGATTTGGAAACCACTTAGTTTTCATCACACTTGTTCTTAAATGGTGTTATTCCTTGCCTGTATACAGAAGGACAATGGCCTAAATTGTTCCCGCGGGAAATAATGGTCGGAAGGGAGTAATGAGATTGTGTGTGATCTGATTGGTTAAGCAAATCTGGACGGCTGCGTACGACAAGAATTCTGCTCTGTGATTGGTTGGAAAATAAAATCGACCAGGCCATGCCCTGCAAGAACCACATGCTCCATGCTCTGTGATTGGTTGAAATATTGAAGCTACGCCCTCCACTCGCACTGATCTAGAAGTGAAGTTGTCAATTTCGTCAACATTTGATTGATGCGCTTGTATAAAACATAGGTTTTTCTGTCTTTTGTGGTTATTTATTTCCTCGCAAATGTGATGAAAAACATTGTGTATAACACGGGCGTAAGAATATTGCAAACTCGAGTCATCAAAACCCTTCCGCCTACGGCGTCGGGCTTTTGATAGACTCTCGTTTGCAATATTCCTCATACGCCCCTTGTTAAACAATGTACTATTATAAACATTCACGGAGAAGAACATCCTCTTTTTAATTTAACTATAATGGTTATTATATAGCGAATATATCAGGCTTTCATTCCTCATTTAAGTATACTTTTTCGGTCAGTATCTGCGGGCACGGCAGTGCCCCCGCTAAGTCGAGCAAAACAAAGAGGCACGGCCCTACCATCCTTTTCTCGAAGCCATTCAGTAATAAGTCATTCTAAGGTACTTCTAGCAGACCCACAAGCTCCAAATTTCAAACGTAATTAGTTTTTAGCCTAAGAATTCATAAAAAACCTAAAAATATTGCAATTTCAGTCACCTTTCAGAGATATACAAACTGCATAAGTAAGTTTGTAATCCTATACAAATACATGGCAATAGGCCAAGTCTCTAAACTCATTCTCAGTAAAAAGTGGTGAGATATTTCGTAGAGCTAAGTCAGGCATTCTTATTAATCTTTATTTGCTTGCTAAATAAAATTTTGTGACTTGGCATTCACACTTACATAGTTTTAGGTACCTATGCAAAAATTAGTAATTGCAGTAAAGTTGTGTGTGATTCCCAAGTTGCAGAATTTTATTTAGCAAGCAAATAAATATTAATAAGAATGCCTGACTTGGCTCTACGAAATATCTCACCACTTTTTACTGAGAATGAGTTTCGAGACTTGGCCTATTTTTTACATGGAATGTTTTTTATGGGATTGATTTTACTCTACCTAGGAGTTGATGTACCTAGGTCGGTATTGTTTCAAGATTGAGTCTTTTGTTGTACTGGCGTGCCGCATGACTGGTTACCGACAAAGCCCTTCTCCATTGGAAATACCTGCATGGTTTATGACGATATTGTCGCCATTTGCCAGCGCATGTACTACGCAATGTGAAATAAATAGCGAAAATTTATCCTGTTTCATGACAATAGCGAAGTCCACGGAGGAAAAGGATGCCTTGAAGACAGGACGACCCCGCTATGTGTCCAACACTTTAGCTTGGCAGCCATAAACAGCCAAAAACACTTTCTGAAGTACTTCTTTCCACAACTTCATTAGCACTTTCAGACATGGAAAATCACATTTAAATACGTTCGTTATAATCTAGCTAGACATCGAGGCGAACGGACAACGTACCACTATCATAAGTCAAAACTGCTGACTTTTACTTACGGCTCAGAAAACCGTCCTTGGGAGGACCTCGTAGTGCTGGATATGAGGAGTGCAGCGTGAAGGATACGAGAGCGTCCTGTTGTGCCCAAAATACACCTGTGTTCTCTGGGCTCGAGTCGCCACGTGTCCACATACACCCAGCCCTCAAAAGATTGCACCGGTGTTGCGTGTGCGCAGACCCATCGTCAGGTCAGCGGCGACACATGCCGTCGGGAAGTTCGTCACGAGCTGCCCGCTGCACCCTGCAAAGTGTGTGAAGAAGATCTTAAAATGAGCGGCTCTCTCTCCTCCACTAATTGCCGAGATGTTTCACAATGTGTGAGAAAACACCCTCATATTTTCTTATTTCTGTACTAATCTTAGTTTATAACAAATGCTGTCCGAAAGCCCATTTAATGCAGATTCTAAAAACATTAACAGGAAATATACTCAATCAATGTAAAATTTAATATTGAAAGAACTTACTGCGACGTTCGTCATGCAGGGCAGCGTAGGCGATGACCCGAAAAACAAGTACAACTAACAAAAAAAAAACAGCCAAGTGCAAGTCTGACTCGCGCACCGAGCGTCTGTAGACCAATCAAATTAGCTTACCCTGGACATAATTCGTAAACTCGTTGTTTTTATTGTTTTATCGGATTTTACTATTCAGTATCAAATATTAATGAAATATATTAAGTAAAAAATCCGCGATCGTAACCGTAGTTAAAAAAAACACGAGTTAACGTACACTACCTAACTTTTTCCTAAAAGTAAAAAAGGTAACCAAGTACCTTGTTAGTATAACTTTGAGGTGCATTCAAATTCGATCACTTAATAGCAAAATTAAACTGATATCAAATTCGCATATACGTTTTTTTTCAGAGTTTTCCTCTGATCTCATTATCTAGACAAGCCAAAATGGTAACTATGATGTTTTTATCTGTTTAAGGTATATTTCGTCTTTTTAGACATTTAAGACAATAATTAAACATTTATTTTTAACGTTTTAATAATAATGTATTTCTCAGTAATTATAAATAGTAACTATGATTTTTTTGTTTACTAATAGCCTTTTGTGTACGATAATCATGTTTTCATCAAAATTAAGCATGTTAATTTCACGCTTAAGAAATTGAAAATTTAATTGAAAATACTCGCGATCTTGTCGTGGAGTCAGATGCATGCGGTGGGTGCGAGCCGGGGAGAGAGTGGGGCGCCAGCGGGCGAGCGCACGGCGAACCCGTCTTAACGAGTTTATTTCAATTACGTGTTTTGCACCGACCGCGCCGTGTACAAATAAAACAAATATAACGGAATATCCTAATTGTAGAATTTTTAGCTCTAATGAAAAATCACAGTTTGTCCCTTACGCCCTTTGAAAACTCTGGTCCAAAGGGCGTAAGGAACGATTGATTTGCTTTTATCATCGAAAACATAAGTAAACTCTTAACTGTTAAGTAAATGAAAGAGATGATGCCATGATCGTGGTTAGCATAAAAAAAACCGGTCAAGTGCGAGTCAGACTCGCACACCGAGGGTTCCGGACCACCCCGTACAATAGAAACAGGTCCACTATAAACTGGCACTCACTAAGTATGTATTTACACACTTAGTGCGCGTCAAATCTACTGATACTGCACATCAAATTTTCAGTGATGTAACTAAAAATTTACGGTTTTCACAATTTTTCCTTTATTTGTGCTATAAATACTTCGTACCAAATTTCAAGATTCAGAGTTGACGGGATATGGTCATGGGCATTTCGTCCCTTACGCCCTTTGAGCCTACGGTAGTCGATATCCTTATTGGCAAAATTGAGCCGACACAGTTGGCCAGAACGCCAAAAAAAAGAGAAGATATGCTTATCCACCCAGAGATGGGATAAATTTATTCGAATACGAATAACGTTTAAGAATAAATAGGATTATTCGCGAATGACGAATAAATATTTCGAATAATTATTCGCCAATATTTATTCGCGAATAACTTCTTAATTCGCATAATCATTCGTAATGCTTTTCGGGAATAATATTTTGAACGAATATTGTAAGAATGCTTTTTAATAGAATATATCTGAAAAACGTAATATTTTCCTACAGACAGAACAGTGATACCTAGTTTCTAAATTTGTTAGAAAAAGGTTACCGCTTCATCAAGGGTACCAAGTAACATCGCCGTGCATGGTGAAACGGATATTAATTGTAATTATTTCACCTGTTTTATTTTTACTATTTCGGCTTTACCACGGGTGAAAAAAAACCGGTCAAGTGCGAGTCAGACTCGCGCACCGAGGGTTCCGGACCACCCCGTACAATAAAACCAAGTCCACTATAAACTGACACTCACTAAGTATGTATTCACATACTTAGTACGTGTCAGTATATACTGGACATTTAATTTTCAGTGATGTAACTAAAAATTTACGGTTTTCGCTATCTTTCCTTTATCTGTGCTACAGGGCGTTGCTTCGCACCAAATTTCAAGTTTCTGAGTTCACGGGAAGTAGGTTTTGATTCCCTTGCGGGTTTCGAAAACTTGCGGAAATTTGCGGCATAAACGGCTGTATCTTTTGATTGTGTTGGCTTAGAAGTTTGATTTTTTCACAGCTCCAAGGGACAGTAAACCTGAGTATTTGATATAAATTTCAGCTTAATTCATTTATTTGTTGCAGTATGGGTCTTACAAGATGTTACATATAAATACAGTTCCAGCATAACCCTGTTAAGGCACAGCAACATTAATATAAAAAAATATTAATTCTAAAATAATGCATGCACACAATATGCACAGGAATTCAAACTTTAAATGATTGATACCTCCACGCGTTCCTGAGAAAAAGGGTATTGACAGACGGACGGACGGACAACAAAGTGATCCTATAAGGGTTCCGTTTTTCCATTTCGAGGCACGGAACCCTAAAAACACACATATCAGAATATAACATGATTAAGTACATACAATGTACAATTACAGGTATATAGTTGAACAATCTTACATGCGTAATCGCCTCTAATAACATACATTGATCCAATTACAGACAGTGGCTGTCCATAAATTACGTCATTTCAAAACTGGGGGGGGGGGGGGTCTATTGGATGACGGTAGTCATTTTATGAGGCGGGTAGTACCCATAATACAAGCTTTGCTTAGTTTGGGACTAAGCCGATTTGTGTAAGATTGTAAAAGAAAAATAAAACTGGTATTTGTTGTTATAGCGGCAACAGAAATACATCATCTGTGAAAATTTCAGCTGTCAAACTATCACTGTTGTTGAGACACAGCCTGGTGCCAGACAGACAGACTGACAGACAGACAGACAGACGGACAGCGGAGTCTTAGTAATAGTGTCCCGTTTTACTCCTTGAGTACGGAACCCTAAAAAAACAATGGTTCAGTTTCAATTGTTTTTTCGAGTTGTTGAGTCGCCGCTGAAGATGGAATTGTCCCGTAAAAAAATATTACGACTTTCAAAGTGGATTAACACAAAAACAATGTGGAGACCGGATGATTGCTGCTTTTAGTAATGAAATACCTTCAAAGACGACAATATACAGGTGGTATTCAAAATTTCAACGTGGCCGAGTATCCCTCACGGACGACGCGCGTGAAGGTCGACCAAAATCGGCAGTTACGCAAGAAAACGTCCACCTTGTGAGTCAGCTGATAAAAGAAGACAGGCATGTGACATATCGGGAAATTCAGGAGTCTTTGCGGATTGGAATGAGTCAGATACAAATTATTTTACAGGAAGAATTAGGCGTGCAAATGTTGTTTTCCCGTTGGATCCCGCACTTATTGTCTGACGAGCAGAAAACGACTCGTGTCAATTGGTGCCGCAATACATTGAATAAATTCAACGGAGGAAGCTCAAATGCAGTTTTAAGTGTCGTATCAGGTGACGAGTCGTAGATATACGCATATGAGCCTGAAACTAAAAACCAATCTCGAGTATGGGGTAACGAAGACGAGCTTCAAGCCAACAAAAGTTATTCGCTCTCGCAGCAAGGCCAAGAAGATGGTGGCTATGTTTGTCTCCAAATCGGGTCACGTGGCTAATATTCCACTTGAAGATCGTAGAACGGTCAAAGCCGATTGGTATACAAGTATTTGTTTGCCGATTGTCTTTGCCGAACTTAGGAAAAAAGGCCTAGTCGCCGCATCATCCTTCACCACGACAATGCCAGCCCTCACACCGCTCGTAAAACTAATGAGTACCTGGAAGGTGAAAAAGTCGAACTACTGGACCGTCCTCCATACAGCCCTGACCTAAGTCCCAACGACTTTTTCACATTCCCCAATATCAAGGATAAGTTGCGTGGTGGGCGCGGTGTTTCGGCGGCCAGCAGAAGCAGTGGAGGCTTTTAAAATTTTTAACGACTGGTTTGAACGCATGGAAAAGTGCATAAAATATAAAAGAGAATACTTAGAAAAACAATAAAAATACTTAAATCAATGTAACTGCATATTTTTTTATATTCCCGAAACTTTCAGTTTGACCCTCGTAGTGACCCTGCCTGCGTAGCCGGAGGTCCCAGGTTCGAATCCCGGTAAGGGCATTTATTTGTGTGATGAGCACAAATATGTGCTCCTGAGTCATGGATGTTTTCTATGTATTTATGTATTTATTTATGTATATAAGTATGTTTATCGTCGTCTAGTATATGGATATCGTCGTCTACTATGGAGTAGTTTGCTTAGTTTGGGACTAGATCGATTTTTGTAAGATTGTATAAGAAAAAAAAAGAAAATAAAAAATCTGTTTTTTAGTATTTTTTGTTATAGCGGCAACAGAAATACATCACCTGTGAAAATTTCAACTGTCTACCTATCACGGTTCGTGAGATACAGCCTGGTGACAGACGGACAGACAGACAGACAGACTGACGGACAGCGGAATCTTAGTAATAGGGTCCCGTTTTACTCTTTGAGTACGGAACCCTAAAAACGATGACGTAATATATGGACAAGCCCACACACATGTCATATTGAAACAAACCTGTTAAATGCCCCATGAAGCGACTCATTTAACTCACAAAAATATTGTTAATTAGTAGAAAAGGGTATTAATACTTGAAAATAGGTACACTTGTAGTGATCATGTTAAATTCGTGTACGTGTTACAACGAGCAACCGCATCCTTAAATATTATTCGTGGATTTATTGGAATGAAATGAGAATAAATCATTCGTCATTCGAAAGTGTAGACGAATAAATTATTCGCGAATAAATGTTTATTCGAATAATTATTCGAATAAGAATCATTCCGACAATGCCCCTTTCTGCACCCACACAAGTAACATATTTTATTTAAATAATTCTATACAGAAGACTGAGCGCTTATAAATAGGTAATCGACATTCCACGACAATTATGTCTCATGCTGAACAATTTAGTTACTATCGATCTAATGAACACAATATTTCAATAAATCTCCACCATAGCCGTACCGTGGTAAACGCCACGTTCGTCTTTATAAATGTTTGACAATCATTATTTCCTATCCTATCCATATAACCTATCCATAATAAATGAAGGCCGAAACGCATTGACAGCGGTGGCGAAGCGGCGGCGCGGCGCAGTGTAGAGGTGGTACCGGCTGTAATGTTCGATCTAATAAAGCCGGGAAAAAGCGTTCGGATCCTTTCATATTAGCTCGAACATTACAAGTACCGCCTCCGCGCCACCCCGCGCCGCTTCGCCACCGCTGTCAGTGCGTTTCGGCCTTGAATGCCTGCGACTCGCGACAGCACGGTCGGTAGTTGAGACGCAAAGCAATGACGGCCTTATTCTGCAAGAGGTAAGGTTCATATTAAAACTTTAGAACGAAAAAATATGAATTAATTAATAATCGTGGATATTTTTTGTTTAATTTGTTTCTTATAGTACTAATAATATGTTGACAGCATAAATCAAACACTTTCCAAGTAGTTATGTATTTTGGTTTTCCAAAAACTAACAATATTTGTGATTTTAGAAATCCGCAAAGAGAATCTGTTTAATTTTTAATAATTTATCAACACACATAATATACTATTCAGAATAATTTGTTAAATTGCAGTTATCTATAATTTCTGGTAAGATAATCCAGAGAATGTGTAACTTACTGAACTTTCTTTATTATTGATAGTCCCGGTTGATTAATTAGATTAATTTTGATTTCTTTAACTGGAATGCAAGCGTCATATCATAATAGAGGCACTTTTACAAAGTTACATATTATGCTGCACTTATGAAATCAGAATTTGTTAAAAATTTAGATTTTTGGTTTTTTTACAATGACGCGGAACCCTAAAATGTTTAATTCTTTTTATTTTAACTATAACTAACAATACTTTACATCATAGAAAAAGAAAATTACAGTTATCGAATTATGTCCGGGTTTAGCTAATTTGATTGGTCTAGAGCTCGTCACGGAGCTCGTGGTTTCATAAGATAACCGCCAGCAGTCATCTTATGAATCCAGGAGCTGTATAAGATAACTGTGAAGACATCAACGCGCAAAGATACTAAGCTGCTGCGCTTCATTTCAGCAGAGCGATTTTCAATAGATACCAAGTTTGTTTAATAAATTATTATTTCCGTTGACTCGTAGAATAGTATTTTTCACAATCGTGTTATAATAGAGAGCTTTTTAGTCGAGTACCGTGTTTAGGCCACGAAGCTTGCTGAGTGGCCTAAGTAAGGTACGAGATTAAAAAGCTTGATTATAACACTATCGTGAACAATACTTTTTGTACGAGTTCATTAAAATTAATTTTCTACGAGTCAACTGAACTAATTAAACAAACTCGATACTGTTGAAACGAAGTGCAGCCTATCGCTCGTACGCTCGTTGATATCTTAAAAGACATGAACGAGTGTACGACATCAACGAGTAAACTCAATAATCAAAGCGATTCTATTGGTCCAATTCATTACAGTTCGGTAAAGCAGCCACGTGATTGGTCGAATTTATTTTAGTTCTATTTTCAAATTTTTTTCGGTTGTCTGGAGCGTATTGAAACAGTTATTTCGATTGTTTCGACAGTAACATGGACTACAACTATGAAAAGAGTGACGTTGCAGTATTCTCTATGAAATCTTAATACACAGATTTTAATCGACGAGTACAAAACAAGTATTGTATACAATAGTTATATAGTTAGCTTTTTAAGTCTCGTACCTTAATTAGGCCACTCAGCAAGCTTCGTGGCCTAAACGTGGTACTCGACTTAAAAAGCATACATTATATAACGATTGCATAAACTACTATTTTAGTTAATTGAAATATTATCATAATGTGACTTAACTGCTCACGTCAAAATTAAATAGCGAATGAACGGATTTTTTTTTCTCCCGTTTGGCCTGCAGTGCGGCCAGTAACGGATATGTTACGGTATATCCTCTCTGAGGGCCTTAAGGGCCTCTCAGACGGAGAAGAAGGAAGGAAAGGAACACAAGTACAAGAGAAAGAGTAAAGAGTCAGAAAAGAGTAGAGTAGAGGCGAATGAACGGAGTCGCGTTATAAAATTATTATAACAATATTTTATGTAGGAATTTAAACAGAAATATCACAAATAAATCGGGTTTCTTCATTTAACAAGTGGGGAATAAACAGTTCCAAATTTCCAAATGATGTGTTGATATTGGATTATACAATTATATTATAGTAAATTAAGTTAAGAGTCCGCAGTAAGCTCAATTCTCCATACAAACGGATTGTGAACCTGTAAATTTTCATACAAAAAGCGATTACGTTTTTCACTAGTTTGGCCTTAAAACTTTGTACTTAGAATACCGTCCAGGTCTGTAATTAGTTTATGTAGCTTCAGTACCATAGTAAAAAAAAATACAGCAGATTTAAAATTTTCATACAAAACTTGTTTTTTTTGTTTGTTTTATAAACTGGCTTCGTCAGTGGCGGGGTAAGTATTGATATTTATAAGAATAAGTTCCCGCATACTGCTTATAGCTAAGGCGAGGACCAATTGGAATACACTACTTTTCTGCTCTAGAGCAGAAACGTATCACTATCAGCACACTTTTTAGAACAACAACGACCCACTTTCAGAGCATGAGATATGAAAAACTAATTATTTAAAACATGTTTAAAACTATTCAATTACAACGAGTTTACACACATTTCGTTACGTTATCAAGAGAACTTACTGGAATAAATGTTCCCATCCTTTTTTCTTGTTTTTTTGTTGGTATTTACGCAGTTTTTGACTGAACATTTAGACATATCTGACAACCAACAAGTCTCACGGTCGAAACCAGACTAAACGCAAAACAGCCGGCCAATTCCATCAGCCGGTTCTTTTGGACTGCCATTTTTTTCGGCTGATTGTGTTAGATACACATATTACATACACTAAATCAATGGGAGCAGCCCAAAATATAAAATTTTCTCAATTTTGAAACCTTCAATTGCTAGAAGTTTCACGAAAGATCGTCTATCGTCGTGAAACTTCTAGCTATTTTTAAGTAGAAGTTAACATAATGAAATCGCATACCTACACCTGAATGTTCCCTAGTTTCTATATAAATAATATCGGTAATCTCTAGATTAAAAGTGTAAACGTTGCGGTGATTAACCAAGGCAGTTGTGCCAACTTTTATCAGACCGATATGTAACCAAGAATTTACATATTTACACTGGTTCCGTTTTCCTTCGTTTTTACAAAGTGCGCTGCCAATTATGAGATCTTATACCTAGGTTCAACTAGGTTGTTGACTGACGGCAACCCACATGAACATTCACTGCCATCCAATTTAGGCCTTCATTAGTAAATGGTGATAAGAAATAAACAAATCAATTTTACTGTGTGTAGCGTAGACGTGACCCGCGAGTTAAGTTCAAGAGTGTCGGTGACCTCCGCCGTATCGAATCGGCAGTTAGTCATGCTCATGCGGCTCGTCCGCGGCCGGGGAAGTTCTGCCGAATCGCTGATGCCACCGAGGAAATGTGCTTAATGTATGAAATACATAGTAGACTGATGGAAGTTTGCTTTGAAAGTTATAATACTAAATATACATATACAGGGTGGAAGAAACATCGCACCGAAAACTGATACCACCACGGCCCGTTCCTTAAACCATCGGCTCGTTTCATAAACCCACACTCGTGTTTAATGCCCTTCATTATTTACAGTTACATAAACTACTATTTCAACACACCTGCTCGTAAAGTAGGTCTTATTACAGCGTATTTACACTGATAATGCAGAATATTACCCATGCCGTGCCTTTTACATTACATTATCGCACTAGTGCCTTTTCATTACATATCTTTTTTAAATATTAGCAAAATAATGCAGAATATTACCCATGCCGTGACTTTTACATTACATTATCGCACTAGTGCCTTTTCATTACATATCTTTTAACATTTTCATTTTATTTATTTTTTTTCCTCGCAAATGTGTTGAAAAACGTCGTATGAAACACGTGAGCATTGGTCATTACACTTCTCGTCTCCATTAAGCCTTCGCCTTCGGCTCAGGCTTAAAAACCAACTCGAGTGTAATGACCAACTGAGCACACTTGTATCATAATGTACGTGATGATACTGTAAGGATTCCTATATCTTCGAATCGTTCTCTCATCGAACCTCGAGAGCCTATGAATGAATGAATGAATGAATGAAATGAATGAATGAATGAAATTATTTATTTGCTTTAAACATGGTATACAAAAGGTGGTATTTTATAATTAAGTTGCGAATACATGTTTAACCATAATGTGGCATGCAAACATTTTTGAACACATTATAAAATTATAAATTCATTATTATATTAATTAGGAAGTAAATGTCAAAAGAAAAATAAAATTCAAAAGCAATACATCACTACCATTACCTAATATATGTATATGTCAATCATTTAAAAAGTCCTTAATTGAATAAAATGCCTTTTCTTTTAGCTAGTGAAATAATTTAATTTTAAATTTATTGAGTGTCAATGCTTTAATGTCATCTGGTAACCTATTATAAATGCGTATGGCCATTGCAAAGCAATTTCTCCGACATAATTCTGTTTTTAGTCTTGGAAAGAATAATCTGTTTGGGTACCTAGTATTAAAATGGCACACCTTGTCTATGGTACAAAAGTTATATGAATGAGATTTGACAAATATATAATTCACAAGAAGGATTTAATTTGTTTAGTCGAGTAAGAATCCATTTGCCGAGAATTAAAAACAAACCTGTATAACCCGGTCAATTTAAGAATGCGCCGAGTCCTTACATACACCTTTCTGCAAGGTGCCAACGTGTCTTAAGACGAGGCATTCATTTTTTTGTCAGTGTACCTCTCGATATTGTAAGCAAAGTAGGTAAGCTACGTAAATGAAATTTTAGTATGTTATTTTTCATCATATATTCTACCGAACTGGGATAGGAAAACACGATTAGTGAAAATTTTCTCGATAGATTTTCATTCCAAAGAAGTGTCCATATTTATTTATTTTTGCTAATTTTTCCGGAAGTATAAGCAATCATACCTCGAAATTTTCAGAAATTACAGTAATGCTATCTATCTACCGAACTGGGAAATATCATTTTATTTACTCACGTAGTATATTTTATATGATTTATTTCATACTTTCGGAACTTGTACCGCATACGCCTTTGTGTTCATTAGCGGCGCCACGGCTTTCTTCTCTTTTTTTTGCGCGTGGAAGTAATTGATGCTATCTCATTGAGACTATTTGAAACTCCGCCTCCAGTCGCCTGTGATACTTTGCCGACGACGGATGTTTGCCAAAATTGCGCTTGCGTTGACATCCCGCTAACGTCATTAAAAAAAGCTACTTCAAGTGAAATACTCGGACTTTTTGTATGCCGTACTTACAAACTAATTACGTATAGATTATTTTAGTGTTGTGAGTGTTTCGTTTAGGTTTTTTTGCACGTTAGTTCCTACATAATGGGGGCGAAATCAAAGAAAAGAAGTAAAAGAAAATTTATAGAATCTCAGAGAAGAAAAAGTAACATGAGAGGCAAAAATAGTAAGTACCTAATCAATTGTTTTTAATAATTTATGAATTTACTTATTGTAAAACGCAAACAAAAAACAAACTAAGGATAAACTTTAAACATTGTTTTTCCATTGTGAGTTTACTAGCTACCTACCTACCTATTGCCGCGCCTAGGATTTGGTTGATTTCTGGCAAGTTATCTACCGAGGTACCTACGTATTTAATTATGTTTCAGGGATAAGTTTGAATCATGACAATGAAAGAGACAAACATACAACAGAAAATATTTTTTTAAATGAAAGCGCACCGAGCACCTCAGAACAAAACCTAGTGGAGTCGCCATTGACAGTTTTAAATTTGGACGACCATACTGTCCGTATAGTAGCCATTTCGTATGGTATTTTTAAAGATTTTTAATATGCCTTTTAAAATAAAATATATTTTTATTACTTTAGATCTGATAGTTCCGAAGAAAATATTTCTTTACCTGAGCATAACTATCAGCCTTCGGTCTCGTCAGCCGCTTCTACTGATGTCATTGGGTCAAAGCAGAAACTGTCTAGACCAAAGAAAGAACTAGGAGAAAACCAATCTACATTGAAGGTATGTAGGTACCTACTTTACGTAAGTACCCACTGTAAACTAATCGAATCCAGAATTTATCTAAGACCATAATTTACTAAAATAGTAAATAAATTATTTCAGGACAATACGAATGAAAAAAGAAAGATTGACCATGACAAGGAAAACGCATCTGGTGAAAGTGTTTTAAATAAGGGAAGAAACAAAAAGGTAACTCACCGTCTTTTATTGATCATGAATGTTAATGAAACAAAAATAAATTTGATTTATTTCATACTTTGTTTTAAATTTCATTTTTCATGTGAATGTTGTAGAACAATTTAACGGAGTAATTGCTAAATTAGTTGGTGGCAAACGAATAAATTACACACAAAGGCGTGGCTACCAATCAAGGTGCTCAGGTGCTGTCATATCCTTTAACACAGGTAAGCTTCTTTCGACAGTCCTCCGAAATACGCATCAGAAGTCACCCAGTACAAGAATGAAAAAATTTGATAAAAAAGTTTGCCTTAAAAGGGAAAGAAATAGACAAATGACAAGGAAGAAAAAACGCAATTTTAACACGCAAAAATCAATAGATTTGAACTATGGTGAAAACGTGGAGCAGCCAGACAAAGATCCGGTGACTTTTAACATGGACAGAGAAGCTTTTCTAAAGAATTTAGAAAAGTCAGAAGAAGAGCGTAACCGCATTCAAAAACAAACAATTATGCAAAGCGAATGTGGGCAATGGCTCGAGCTTCGAAGAAACCTGTTGACAGCATCAAATTTTGGGAAAGTCATAAAGAGACGAAAGAACCACAGCTGCCGAAATATGATAAAAAACATGTTGTACTCAAAATCGTTAGACAAAGTGAGCTCCATTCAACACGGAAGACAACACGAAGCAGTGGCTCTGGAGCAGCTCCGCGAGCTCAAGGGCATAACAATAGATAAATGTGGTTTATTTCTTGACGAAAAACATAGTTTTCTTGGAGCTACACCCGATGGCATTGCTGGCGATATGGTAGTAGAAATAAAATGTCCAATCGCTCCTTATGAAATGGGTGACATTGAAGCTGCAATCGATCAAAAAAAGATGCATTTTTGGAAGAAATGTAAAAATGGTGAAGTAAGTTTATCCTCACGTTTCAAATTTTCTTTTCTTTTATCTAGCTGAGAAAACGCAATACTAAACAAATGTCTTATTAATTAAATCTTCTAATAATTTCTATGTACAGTCGCCATCAGATATATCGGAGCGGCCAAAGTGCTCACAAATATCGGAACATGTCTCTAATACCTAGACAATAGAGACGAGTTCAGACATTTGTAAGCACTTTGGCCGCTCCGATATATCTGATGGCGACTACAACTTGAGTGAAGCACGTACTTACTAATTTATTTGTGCTAATTTTATTCTATCATTTACATTACAGGTCTTAATAAACAAAAAATCGGACTGGTTCTACCAAGCACAGGGTCAGATGCATATTGCAAAAAAATCGAAATGTTTGTTTGCGGTGTATGGAGACAACAAATTTAAAATCGAAATATTAGAAAAAGATGATAACTTTTGGCGAACTGAAATGGAGCCAAAACTTGTGTCATTTTACATGGATTACCTTCTCCTAGAATTGGTAGATCCAAGGCATCCAAGAAATAAATTGATACGAGATAATTACGACCAAACTACAAGCCACCAACTGCCTACTTCGAATTCAGAAGTAACGGAGACGGAGACCATACAATCCGAAGAGAAGAATTTTGACAGAACTCACATACACAAAATAATTGATTTTAGCCAATTTTAAAACGTTTTTTAAAATATATTATACTGTAAATTGATAACGTATTGTACCTACTATAAAATACAACCTTACAATTATTTTCTTCAAATACAAAAAAAAATTATTTACCACTATTCACTAAGTAATCTAATGGATCGATCTTTTAAATATAGCAGTTTGCAGAATAAAATTAAAAAATATTTTCTCTATTCTATTCATTCTATGTTCTCACTGCAGCGTTGCATGCCTAGGTATGATAAATACAAGCGGCGCACGAGCACGGCTTCAGAGTTTTGCTAGGGGGTGGCGGGGTGAGATGGGCGGAGCTAGCGCGGGAATTATTTTCGGGTGCCTCGTCTTAATCGGGATATAAACATAACTACACGAGTGTCGTAATGTTATTAAACACGCACGTATTAATACCCAGGTTTATGAGCCCAAAAGCGGCACATTAAGAGGCACGTTACGAGCAAATGTGTTGAAAAATAATTAATGGAACGCAATTAAATTTTTGCGGTCTTCTAGGTCCCAAAAAAATGGTTATATGTTTTTTGGTCTAATCGATCCTCGAACCGTGGAGACCAAGTGCCCACCGAATCTTTAATGCAAATTGTGCAAGCGCTTGGCCGAGGCTTCACGTGACCAGAAGGCTGGCTTTTACAATGCCCACAGGGTCAGCATTGCCATAAAACATGGCTAGCTGCCAGCCTTCTGGGCACACTACCCTTCATCCACTCCGCTGGGCTCTTTAGCGATAATCTACTCTGAAGTTTTATGTTTTGTATTGATTTTTCTTAGAGATGCGTGCAAAAAGAGTAATCATGACTCGTGACCAGTGTAATGTAACTACCGTGCATAATATCACTTCGCTATGCGTACCGACGAATGATTTATTATTCCAACTTCTTTAAAGTGTACTTGTTCCTTTTATGATGATAACTTTGATATTTATTTGGATTGCATGGAAATCTCCGTAGCTCCTAGACAAATATACCATTAATTAAATAGTTTTTTTCCGAAAGCTGACGTGATCGAAATGGTTCTTAGCTACGTTTCAACTAAATCGGTTCAACCGGTTTTGAGATATTGAAATAAAAATGTCGGGAGTTTTTTAACTTTTCTAAGTTGTTAATTATTCAATTATAAATTCTTTAACAATACTTTGTTACCTGTGAATGATACCCCGTCCTCAGATACTGGCGCGCGACCCCGCGCGCTGGACACGTCGCCTGACGCACCGCACCTTCGCTGCGCTGAGACGGGCGAATCGCCAGTCACCTGACAATGAGCGTTTTAAAAAACGCGGCGGGTGAACCGCGGTGGTAGAACCCCGCGGGTGAACCGCGGCGGTTGAACCGCTTGACGAATCTTCATACGGTCAGAGCACTTTTGGGGAGTGTTAATCCCGGCAGCCTTGCTGTGCTGATTGTGGGTGGGGTGACGGTGAAATGATAAAACTTGAACCTTAATAAACTGATATAATAGACACAAACTTTTATTTACAACTTTCCCTACCGAGTTTACTCTACTCTACTAGGAGCTCCTACTTGTTGGAGCTTGCGGAACACAAATTCGAATGTTTTTTTTATTTTTTTTTTGAACCTGACTGTTGCTATGTTAGGACGAACCCGATATAGCAGTCGAATTGCGTGGTTGGAGGGTAGTTTGGGGAAAATCCAAGGGAACCTCCGGCACGACCACGCGGGAAGGGGAAATTCGAATGGCAATTGTCGCTTCTTTTATACCCCTAGGACATCTAGGCTAGTGGGGATACAATTTCCAAGGCCTCGCCCACTTTATCTATTAAAAGGTTACATTTTACTTTCTCCTGCTTTTCAGGAGAAGCCTGATCACTTTTACATATTTTTCGTAAAAAGAACTAGTTCTAGGCTATACAAATCAATATAGTCTGCTTTTCAGACTTTTCCTGTTGAAACTGGGAAAATTTATATTTACGTAAAATTATAGAGTTTTCCGACTTTAAAAAGCTTTGCCAGGCCCTACTGGCTTCAGGTCATATTTTCCTGAAAAGGTAATTAAACATAAGTAAAGGCTTTTCCTTATCTTTCTAATGATGCCTAAAACATCGTCGTACCTCATTTGGTTCCGACGCTACGGCAAGGAGAGACTGCCTATTTTCACAATTCTAGGCCTACACTGACTCAATTCTGATATTTGCTCCAATCTTTTCAACCAATCCGAGAAATCGACTCGCACTTGGTCATTATTGCGCAACAATATCATACGATACTTTTATGGCCGGGGCTTTCAATTATGCCTTTAATAATTCTCGTCACCGATGTCCATTCCTCACGGACTGACTGGGGATACAGTCGCGAGTTGACTTCTTTACAACAATAATCTGCCTATCTCACCTTCATTTTAAAGGGGCTCTCCCCTTATCTATAATTATAAATTAATTACTGTAGGTACCTTGTACCATTAGCTTGACTTTGAGCTATTAATTGCGTCTGTACGTACAGTACATATATAAATATAAAATGGCGTACCCTTAATATTGGTCGCGTTTGCTCAACGAGCTTTATCAGTTATACATTTCTTCCTTGTTGTGAACTACCTAAAGTGTGCTACACGTATGTGTATGTCTGTTATATGCTAGCAACATAGTAGGTGTGTTCTGTCGCTCACATTACCATTTGGTAAGTACTTAATTGTATTAGGTACTTGTAGATCCAACGCGAATTTCAACGCGTTAAGGTTCAAAAGTGAAAACATAAACGAGGCCTAAGGAGTTCTACAGCCGTCCGATGGCCTCTAACTCCGCTAAATACATGTTGTCCGAGATAACCACCGGGATCAACGGCCTAACGTGCCTCCGTTTTTGTCGGCTCAGTTCGCTTTTTAGCTGTGCCAAAAAGTTGACCTTGTCGATTAATATTTTTGGTAATAGGTAGTTATTCTCAACTTACTTTCCCCCCTTGTATAAACAAGGGGGGAAAGTTGTATTTTACCTGCGAGTGTGCATTTGAAACACGAGCTAGCGAAAGGATACCACAAATGACCACGAGCGAAGCGAGTAGTTCAAAAATAGAATCCTGAGCGTAGCGAGTGTTTCAACACACGAGACGTAAAATAACTTTTCACCCGTGTAAAATAACACAAAACTTTTCACCTCACTACAGCGAGGAAAATAAGAAAAAGGGTAAGACAAAACAACTCACACTATCACACACTATCTCACACTATCTCTCACACTATCTCACACTATCTCTCACACTATCTCACACTATCTCACAATATCTCACACTATCTCTCACACTATCACACACTATCTCTCACACTATCTCACACTATCTCTCACACTATCTCACACTATCTCTCACACTATCTCACAATATCTCACACTCTCTCACACCGTCTCTCACACTATATCACAAAAAAAGTAAAATAAAAGTAAAAAGAAAAAGGTAAAAAAAATTAAAAAAAGTTAAAAAAAATAGGTATGTCAAGAACATTTAACGTACTACGTCTACTTTCTTCACATCTGGATAAAAAGCGAATTTCTCAATAGATATCAAAAATACAAAAAGGGCTTTCCGAACTAGTGAGGTGAAAAATAAATTTACACTTTAGCAGCTCAAATTTTATTGTTATTAAATATTTGAATATAATCCTAGTTTAACTTGCAATAAGATAAAAAAATACTTTTCCATGTAAAAAATATAGGTAAAGAAATGGGGAATTATGACAAAAAACTAGTAAAAATTAATAATTATTATATTTTTATTAATAACCGACGGCGAGATAAGTGTAAATTTGCCCCAAATTTACGTTTTTACGGTTAAGCTCCCTACCGATCCACCCTCGTTGACTCACGGGCCGCCGTACACCCTGCATGTATAATTTATGAAAAACAAGTTGGATTCAAACAAATAGTTGATTGCTTATTGAACATTGATAAAAGCCAGACCTTGCGATACGCGCAGCTCTGTAATGTGGTTTAAATTGATAAGGGGCACTACCGAGCCAGAGGATTCCCCTTTTCCACAGCTATCGCTGCAACTTGCCCCTATATAAACCCGTTTGGCTTCACTTTCAGAGCATACTGTGACCAACAGTGCTTCTATCAGCAGTTTGCGAGTTCGTACTAAGCTTTGATAAACCATGTTTAAGTTGGTAGTATTATCAGCTCTGGTGGTGGTGACGTGTCAGGCTCGGGAACTGAAGAAATGTGCACTGGTCAAGGAGCTACGGGCTCAGGGTTTCCCTGAAGCGCAGATGAGAGATTGTAAGTTTTTAAAGCTTCTTTGATTTACTTTCCGATTTTGTTAATGTAACTATTTGTTGATTTCAAATTGAATGACAAGTATGATCCAAACTATTGAATATCTTACATATTATATTTAAAATTGACTATTTATACTTCAATTGTTTCACAATCACATACTTAGACAGTCATATTGATAAAAATACTTAGGTACTATCGGCCAAAGCCAGAGTCGACCACCTTAAAGGCGCATTTTGGTTCCAGCCGTATAGCATTGCAAGCGATTCTGTTTTGAATCTGGTCGACTCTGGCTTTGGCCGATGGTACTTATCGAAACTATTATACCTACTTTGGGATCATCAGATCAATCAGATCAGGTAAGGTGAAAGTTAAAGTAAGCAGAATATATTATTAGCCTTGTTATTCGGCAGGGGTGTGCCTCGTCGAGAACGAAAGCCATGGCCGCACCGACGCGAAGGGGACAGTGAACAAAAACGGCTCCCGCGACTACGGGCTCTTCCAAATCAACGACAAGTACTGGTGCAGCAATACCTCCACTCCAGGAAAGGACTGCAATGTTACCTGCGATGGTAAGGGCTAACAATCATCCAAATCTAAGTAGTTGATTCTATTCAACTACTTAGATTTGGACCTAATAAAATCTGATGTCAACTTAGACGCTATGACGAAACAGGGGCACGAGGGAAGACTATAATAAATAGTACCAGACGCCTGTCGCCCGCTATCAGTCAGCCTGCACCGTTTCAGATACGCGATTGACCTAAGGCCGCGCGCTATAACGTCAGCTCAGAATGTAGGCTATGATGGCTTTAATAAGAAATAATACAATACCTAGTTAGAATTGAATCGATGCAAGAAATGAGTTGTTCGGCCTTTTTTTAGCTAGAATTGAATAATGGCGTGGCATACAGAGTTTATTTTACCGACAAACGTTTCACCAAATGCATTGTTTCGCAGAGTTCATCGAAAAAAAGTTACTCAGAAACGGTAAACTTTTTAGGAACATTTAAAAGGACGTTCTGTGTTAGGTTTGGTTTGTTTTATAACAATCTTGAAAAGTTCACTGTTTCTCAAAAAAAATGGTTTACGATGAAATTAAACTCAATTTTTTGTGTCGCCCATGTATTACGCCAATATCATCAATCTCCGAACTTACCTTAAAATTATAAAATCACATACAAAACTCAGAATTGCAATACACCTATTACATTCTTTCAGACGTTATGGCAGACGACATAACCAAGGCGTCGAAGTGCGCAAAGAAGATTTACAAGCGGCACGGCTTCAACGCGTGGTACGGCTGGAAAAACCACTGCAAAGGCAAACCTCTTCCTGACATCAGCTCTTGTCATTAATGCCTCCCGGGAAGGTCTATTTTGACTCGCCAAACTGATATCCTATAATGTTATGGTATAATGATAATGTCCGCCACCGCCAAAAGCGCTCAAAATAATCTGTGATGCTCACGGGCCGTGAGTCACGGCCATCAAAGTAGAGCAGTGTCAGATATCTTTGCGCGCTTTTTTGCAGGTGACAATATTGTCAAGTATTGTAAACACAAAATGCTGTGAGCTACTCAAATTCTATGAACGTGTTTTAATGTTACATTATCATCTAGGTGAAACTAAACTGATAATAATAGTTGGATATTCACGAATGTATTGTATTTAAACATACCTATTTATAAGGTAACTAGCTGTTGCCCGCGACTTCGTCCGCGTAGAACTTTTTATCGTCTTAGAAAATGATTTCTCTCAATACAAAATTTGAACCCTCTTTTAGGGGATAATTAAAAAAAAAGTTGATGTTCATTTTCTAGTTTGTGAACAAACAATCTAAAACCAAAGTTAAAAATCTCATACTTTAAAAATGCCTTGAAATACTCAAACTTTGAACCAATTTTAACACTCTTAGGGGATGAATTTGGAAAAACTCTGAAATCAGTTTTGTAGTCTTTTAACGTACAGAATAAGGCCGAAGTTAAAAATCTCTTACTCACACTTTAAAATTTTATTGCTCGCCATTTAAAATTTGAACCCCATTTTAAACCCCCTTAGAGGTTGAATTTTTCTAATCGCTGAAAGAACTTTTTTCGTAAACTTTTAAGTCTCTAGCTCAAAAAAAGTGTTGCCCATACAAAGCTTTCTTAACCCCCTTAGGGGTGGAATTTTCTAAAACTCTGAAAGTACTTTATTATTAATTTTAATAAGTAACATTTTGAATAGTTATAAGTCTAGTAAAAAAAAAAGTTTTTCCCACACAACACTGGCTACCCTTCTTAAGGATCTTAAGGATCCCCTTAGGGATGGAGTTTTCTAAAACGCTGAAAGTTCTTTTTTAGTATTCTAATAAGTAATCTTTTTGCAAAGTTTTAAGTCTAACTCAAAAAAAAGTGTTGCCCATGCAAAGCTTGCTCCTCCTTTTTAACCCTATTAGGGGTGGAATTTTCTAAAACGATTTGTGTTCTTTTTTTGTATTTTAATAAGTAATCTTTCTACAAAGTTTCAAGTCTCTAACTCAAAAACATAAACTTTCCCTGATAAAAACTTTGCACCCCTTTTTATCCCCCTTAGGGATAGATTTTTTCAAAACGCTGAGTCTTTTTTTTGTATTTTTATAAGTAATCTTTCTACAAAGTTTTAAGTGTCTAGCTCAGAAAAAGTGTTCCCCATACAAACCTTGCACCCTTTTTTAACCCCCTTAGGGAATGATTTTTGTAAAACGCCGAATGTAGTATTTTTCATGTTCTAATAAGTAATTTTTCGTCAAAATTTTAAGTCTCTATTAAAAAAAAATATGTTTTTCCCATACAAACTTTGCACCCTATTTTACCCCCTTAGGGGTGAAATTTTCCAAAACGCTGAAAGTACTTTCTTTGTATTTAAATAATCTTTCTACAAAGTTTTAGGACTCTAGCTAAAAAAAATTGTTTCCCACATACAAACTTTGCACCCCTATTTTAGCCCCCTATTTTTAGGGGTAGAATTTTCTAAAACGCTGAAAGTACTTAATTTGTATTCTGATGACTAATCTTTCTACAAAGTTTTAAGTCTCTATTTAAAAAAAATATTGTTTCCCCCATACAAAATTTGCACCCCTATTTTACCCCCTTAGGGGTAGATTTTTTTAAAACACTGAATCTAGGTACTTTATTTGTATTCTAATGAATAATTTCTCTACAAATTTTTAAGTCTCTATTTAAAAAAAAGTAGTTTTTCCCATACAAACTTTGCACTCTATTTTACCCCTTTAGGGGTAGAATTTTCTAAAACCCTGAAAGTTCTTTATTTGTATTCTAATGACTGATCTTTCTACAAAGTTTTAAGTCTCTATTTAAAAAAAAAATGTTTCCCCCATACAAACCTTGCACCCCTATTTTACCCCCGTAGGGGTGGAATTTTACAAAACGCTGAAAGTGTTTCATTTGTATTCTAATAACTAATTTTACTACAAAGTTTAAGTCTATAGCTCAAAAAAAAAAGGTTCTCCCATACAAACTTTGCACCCCCATTTTACCCCCTTAGGGGTAGAATTTTCAAAAATCCCTTTTTATCCCTATCCCACGTTATAAAAGCAACATACTGTGCAAAAATCAACTCTCTAAGATTAGTAGTTTCGGCTGTGCGTTGATGAGTGAGTGAGTGAGTGATTGAGTGAATAAGTCAGTCAGGACATAGGCATTTATTATGTATAAATAGATAGAAGATAATGAAACTCCCATTCAAATATCTCAAAAAAATATGAAGCTACATCCGTTTTAATGTCGCTTGTTAGAGTGAGAAAACGATGAGGGACTGTGACGTCAATATACTCGAGCGTCATAGTAAAAAACAATCGTTTCATATGAAGGTGCGTTTTGCGGAAAAGGGACAGAACATACCCCCTCTTAAAACTTTGGACTCTTATAACTTAATCATTACCTATATAACCTCTTGCTTTGTTTTTTTCTCCATTTGACTATATTAAATAAAAAATAAAATAAATAAAATAAATATTACGGGACAATCTTACACAAATCAACCTAGGCCCACGGTAAGCTCAATAAGGCTTGTGTTGTGGGTACTAGGCGATGATATATATAATAGATACATACATATAGATACTTACATACATATATAACATCCATAACTCAGGAACAAATATTCGTGATAAACACACAAATAAATGCCCTGACCGGGATTCGAACCCGGGACCTCCAGCTTCGTAGGCAGAGTCACTACCCACTGGGCTACGGAGGCCGTTATATTTATTTTAAATTCTTTTTCGAGAAAATACATTATGATTATTTACCATATTTTCGATTCCTGAGCTATAACCACGAACTTCGGAATTCGAAAATATTCGGGTATCTCTATCTCTATCGCACTAACCATACTCGAGTGACAGGGATGCAAATATATGAACATTGAGTATCGGTTTTCGTAGTAGCGCCGCAGGTACTTTGGCTGAATGCGCCGAGCGCGTGCCATTGTCATTCAAAAAAAACAAATTCGTGTTAATTATATTGTTCAAATTTGTTGATTTCATTTATTGAAATTACGACATAAAACGACATTAGCGCATATAAGTTCTCATATCAGAATCGAATATTTTTTTATGGTTTATATTTTAGCATTTGTCTCGTAAAGGTCTATCGTAGACGGGATTTAAATTATTAATAAGTGAAAGGCAAAGCAATTCCGCCATTTTGACGAAAATTTGACGGTTCTTATAGCTGACAGTTGGAGCAGCGTTTGATTTCAATAAAAATAAATGAAAAATTAAATGAAGTCGTATATTTCGGAAAATTAATTAACTGTCGCAGTCGGATAAAAACTATCCTAAGTTGCAGCTAGAATAATAATGTACCTATATAAAATGTTTCATATTTTTCCGTTCATGGGATGCTGAGAACATTCGAACCGCGCAAAGCTTAGTTTCAAACTGGCTGATTCTTTTTTTAATTTAGAGATTTATTATAAGTGGAGATATTTTCGAATATAGTCTTTAAAATGGTGTGTGTATATATATTTTCATATATTCATATACCTACCATATTTAAGTACTCGCTGTGCCCGCGGTGTTACCCGCGGTTAAGAAGTAGCCTATGTGTTTTACTACCGGTCCAAGACTACATTGGGACACTGATGGCCACTTTCCGCTGCTGATCCGCCCTGTCTGCCTCCGGACTACATCCATGACGTCATCGCACGCGCGCCTCCGCCTGCCGCACAGGGAAGTGGTTGCCTTTTAGGACAGTGTTAAGTGGACACGGCTTACCTAGATTGTGAATTTCTAGTACTCATCCCTGAGATCTAAATTAACGCTTGGCTAATTGTTTGGTGTAGTTTGGAGTTATTTTGTAAAAAAATGTATAAAACTGTTAGCTATTGTTTTTATTAACTCACCACCTATAAGCGTTACAATTACAAAGGGCTACCTCCATACCAAATTTTATCAAAATTGTCCAGCCACTTGAGCGTGAGCGTGAGCGTGTGTGTTAAATTGGAAAGGAAATGTGGAAATTTTCATGTACCATGTGGCTTGGCGAAGTACTGAATTGAAGTCGGTTTAAACTTTGTTTTTAAAGTAAATTATTAGTATTGTAAAAAACAATACAAATATTCTCTATTGCTCACCAGAAATAGTAGTTTATGTGACTGTACATAGTGAGGGGCATTAAACACGAGTGTAGGTTTATGAAACGAGCCGAAGGCGAGTTTTATAATAACATCACACGAGTGTTTTAATGCCTAATTATGTACCTACAGTTACATACACTATTTTATCTACCCACATGTTATAAATCCTCAATGATGTGTTCGGGAACCATTAGAATAACCTGTATTGCACCGCCATGGCTGACTAGATTTCAAATCATGACCAACTACATGATGCTTCACTACCCCAATACCGGACCTGATTTCCATAATAACATCGATTGTCGATGCTATTATGATTTTTCATACATTATAATAACACTGGCACAGATAAAACGCTGATGTTACGTTACTGGTTGCAATTATTGTGGTCGTTATATATGGTTTCCGAACACATTCTAGAGGATTTATAACATGTGGGTAGATAATAGTACATAATATAACGACAAAGGTAAATAAGGCAGGGTGGGTAAGGTTTTAGGCACTGCCCCTAAATATAAACAGCCTGTAAAACTGTCCTTATAGTAGGTAGTTTATGCAAAAGTGCTATAATATTCATAAGATGACTGCTGACAGTCATCTTATGAGCCCATAGACAAATAGACTTCATTGCCATTTCTCAAATGAAGTTGATTTAGATATCGTTGTCAGTCATTTAATTGACAGATAGAAGTGCTGGAGTAGAAAAAGGTATGTTGTTCGAGAGCAGCTTCTGTCGGAGGCAAATTTTCGTTTTGCTCGTCCTTTTTTGTACACAAATGCTTGCGACACTCATTTATCGTCACAGAGGGGCATGATCTGAAATCAAGTAGGTACGTGCAATCGGTGCAATATTTACATTGAAAATAGTTTGATGTACCTACATTTAATGTTAATGTTTTTTTCTACTCCTGTACCGTTATCTGTCATTTATATAGGCTGTAGCTCAAATACAATAACACCACTAATAAGTCGTCGAAAAACTCTATGCTCTATGGCCCAAAAACGCATTGTTTAGCGTACTTTTTTGGTTCATACATTTTTCATAAAAGCACTGTTTAACTTTTTTTTTAAATCGGCCGCTATATTGCTGTTGTGCCAACTTCATAAACAAATATTTCCATTTATTTACGATTTAACATCTGTATATTATAAATTATTTACTACAATAATAATAAATCATCATCTATTGTGAGTGAAATGACATGTTTTATAAATTCTTGGTATTATTTATAAAAATAAATAGTTCGAATTCGGTCCGGGTCCGGATTCGATTTGGTTCGGATGGCAAACAAATTAAAAACAAAACAAACCATAAGCAAGAGCTGTCACATTTCCGATTTCCCACCAAAAAACAGTTCAAAAAAAATGAAAAGACGAAAGAAGATAAACTATTAGTCCTAAACTATTAAAATTTTATTCGTGTTTGTGAAGACAAAAGTGTACGTTCCTTTTAAAATGGTCGAAGAAATTAATAACTGCACTCCTGAAGAAATTGCGTGAGTAGCAAAAGTACGAATAGAAAACTTGCTGCCTGAAAAGTTTAACTATTCTTTAGTCTGCTACCTATTTATTTAAAATTTGTCGTAGAAAAAGTATTGTATGCAACGGTGTATAACTCGACGCTCGGTCTTTAATTGCGATGCTCGCCAAGGCTCGCATCGCAACCCACGCCACTCGCCTTTTAAGACCCTTCTTATACAACAGTTGCATAAAATACTATTATAATTTGCTTTAAATGGGCTTTCGGGCAGTATTTTTTAAAAACCAAGTTCATTACTAATATATAAAACTATACGGGTTTGTTTGCGTTGTGTGTGTCACTACGAAAAGTTTATTATTTTAAGGATTGCGTCATATTTTGCTACGGAACCCTAAAAAACTAGTATGGGGAACGAATCGGGCATCATCTAGTTACCTGATAACGACACCAAACTTGACTCAAAGGTCCAAACTAAGTAATCCGCCAGAATTTTTTTTCTGAGCTGCAGCTCTGTACTTTATATTTACCTCTGCTATACTTTGTTAACATTCTAAAAATATAAAAATTGCCACGTGCACGCCACGCCGTTCAGTAACCTAATTTGACGAATACACAGGACCTATGTGTAGTTCAACTTCAACTGTTCCTGTTAAGGGGCTACCCGAGGTTTTCATCGATTTTTGACTAGTTTTGAATCGATACAAATACTTTTGCACTACTACATATAGAATTATAAGGTAAACGGTTATCGATTTTTCAATCTTTAATATGCATTTTGGTGTACCATATTTTGAAAGTAATGAATAGTTATTTTTTTATGATTGTTTTAAACACTGTCTACAAAAACACCTTCTTTGTTATAAGATTGCTGTGAAAGATTTAACATTTACGAAATCTACATATTTGAGTTCGCCTCTATTGTCTCTATAAACGTGTGTAGGGTTTTGATTTTAAACTAATTAAGAATAAAGTTATGGCCAGAAAACCTGTTTTTTGGTCTAAAATTGTTCTACTTTGATGCCAAATATCTCAAAGACAGTGATGTTTGAAGTAAATATAGAATAATATATTGCTTAAAACTGTTGTTGTTAATATAATAAGCTACAAAAAACATTAGAAAACTAAGGGATTCAGATTGAAGGTCATTGGCGTATGGGACCCCCCTTAAGGAGTTATAGCGAAGGTTTATTGCAACTTTTTGGACCACATACTCCATTATGCAATAGTGAATCGTTTTCGAAATAATTTACTTTTAATTTTGACCTTTTAAAATGTATTTAGAAATAACCGATCGTTGAAATCTTTTTATTTCTTTTGACCCACTTACAAGACAAAAAGTTGTGTGGTTGCGAAATTGTTTTTTTTTGGGGCAAAGATATTTAGCAGACTTGACTTTAAGTGAAATCTCACTAGGTACTGTAATACGGCCTAGGGTGGGGATACGGTACTTAATAGTTATATGGCTTCTCGATAGGTACTATCATTTTTTATACTCTCAACTTACAGCGTCTTGCTCTACCTACCAACCGCGATTTTAATAATCATCCAAAGCCTTTTTGCCCGTCTATGACAGACACAGGACCAATTCAAAATTTTATTGCACAATATTACAAAAGACGGGCAGGAAGGGATTCCTAGTTCCTCAAAAAAGTGCTTGGAAATTTGAAAATAAATAAATATTTGCGGACAATCTTACACAAATCGACCTAGTCCCAAACTAAGCAAAGCTTGTACTATGGGTATGGGTAAAATAATGAGAAAAAAAACCGGCCAAGTGCGAGTTGGACTCGCGCACGAAGGGTTCCGTACCATTATCTATAAAAACGGCAAAAAAATCACGTTTGTTGTATGGGACCCCTTAAAAAATATTTTATTTTGTTTTTAGTATTTGTTGTTATAGCGGCAACAGAAATACATAATCTGTGAAAATTTCAACTCTCTAGCTATCACGGTTCTTGAGATACAGCCTTGTGACAGACAGACGGACGGACGGACGGACTTTAGGACAGCGAAGTCTTAGTTATAGGGTCCCGTTTTACTCTTTGAGTACGGAACCCTAAAAAACAAGTGAAATTCTATCATTCAGTGACAAAACTGCTGGAGACGCGGCGTCGCGGCTCGCGGGGATGACCTCACTGCGCGGGCAGCCGGCGAATGCACCGGTAATTTCCAAACACAACGGCAATTTCCTGTACAAATCCTATTACGAAAATGATACCAAACTTGCCCTAGTAGCCACCAGGACGAGACTAGATTTTTTTTAAAGGCGACTTATGGCGACCATCTTTGTACCCCCCCTCCTTCCCGACTAGCCTCTTCTTATTGCCTCCCGGACTAGAAATGCTTAGAATTACTCAAGGAACATATACGATGAAGTACATAGCTTAATAAAAAAAAATTGGGTAAACTTCATAACTGCCCCCACTATTATGGAATCCGCGAATTGCGTGTTCCCGGTCTCTGCAATAATGTGTCAGCTTAGTTAGAGCTGGCACGGGGTCGTAAAGCTACACCACCTTTACAGTATTATTAGGGCAGAAGGTTAGTGAGGCTTTGCACTTTTTTTTACAACACATAAGATGGGTTTTTATTAATACAATATGAATAGGTACCTACTCATAAGCCGTATAGCAAATATTTGTAACATGTATGTAACTGAGCACGGCGACACAGGTGTTTCCATAAAGGGCACTCTGTGTAGAGATGCCTCCATACATTCCCTTGAAAAAGGTGGAGGCAAATATTTTATTTATGACCATTATAAATTGAAGATATTGGGAGGATAAAGCAGCCGTGGAAGATCACCAACTCGTTCGACTGACGCAGTAAAGGAACTCTGTAAAGGAAACTTAAAGACGGCCGAAAACGGCGAAAATGTATTGGCCTGGAGAGCAATAGTGTGCGAAATTGTTACAGCCGTTTTCGAGAACGTGATTAAAAACATATGTATATACATATCTCCACTTATAATAAATCTCTAAATTAAAAAAAGAATCAGCCAGTTTGAAACTAAGCTTTGCGCGGTTCGAATGTTCTCAGCATCCCATGAACGGAAAAATATGAAACATTTTATATAGGTACATTATTATTCTAGCTGCAACTTAGGATAGTTTTTATCCGACTGCGACAGTTAATTAATTTTCCGAAATATACGACTTCATTTAATTTTTCATTTATATTTATTGAAATCAAACGCTGCTCCAACTGTCAGCTATAAGAACCGTCAAATTTTCGTCAAAATGGCGGAATTGCTTTGCCTTTCACTTATTAATAATTTAAATCCCGTCTACGATAGACCTTTACGAGACAAATGCTAAAATATAAACCATAAAAAAATATTCGATTCTGATATGAGAACTTATATGCGCAAATGTCGTTTTATGTCGTAATTTCAATAAATGAAATCAACAAATTTGAACAATATAATTAACACGAATTTGTTTTTTTTGAATGACAATGGCACGCGCTCGGCGCATTCAGCCAAAGTACCTGCGGCGCTACCACGAAACCGATACTCAATGTTCATATATTTGCATCCCTGTCACTCGAGTATGGTTAGTGCGATAGAGATAGAGATAGATACCCGAATATTTTCGAATTCCGAAGTTCGTGGTTATAGCTCAGGAATCGAAAATATGGTAAATAATCATAATGTATTTTCTCGAAAAAGAATTTAAAATAAATATAGTCAAATGGAGAAAAAAACAAAGCAAGAGGTTATATAGGTAATGATTAAGTTATAAGAGTCCAAAGTTTTAAGAGGGGGTATGTTCTGTCCCTTTTCCGCAAAACGCACCTTCATATGAAACGATTGTTTTTTACTATGACGCTCGAGTATATTGACGTCACAGTCCCTCATCGCTTTCTCACTCTAACAAGCAACATTAAAACGGATGTAGCTTCATAATTTTTTGAGATATTTGAATGGGAGTTTCATTATCTTCTATTTATTTATACATAATAAATGCCTATGTCCTGACTGACTTATTCACTCAATCACTCACTCACTCACTCATCAACGCACAGCCGAAACTACTAATCTTAGAGAGTTGATTTTTGCACAGTATGTTGCTTTTATAACGTGGGCTAGGGATAAAAAGGGATTTTTGAAAATTCTACCCCTAAGGGGGTAAAATGGGGGTGCAAAGTTTGTATGGGAGAACCTTTTTTTTTGAGCTATAGACTTAAACTTTGTAGAAAAATTAGTTATTAGAATACAAATGAAACACTTTCAGCGTTTTGGAAAATTCCACCCCTACGGGGGGTAATATAGGGGTGCAAGGTTTGTATGGGGGAAACATTTTTTTTTTAAATAGAGACTTAAAACTTTGTATAAAGATCAGTCATTAGAATACAAATAAAGAACTTTCAGGGTTTTAGAAAATTCTACCCCTAAAGGGGTAAAATAGAGTGTAAAGTTTGTATGGGAAAAACTACTTTTTTTAAATATAGACTTAAAACTTTGTAGAAAGATTAGTCATCAGAATACAAATTAAGTACTTTCAGCGTTTTAGAAAATTCTACCCCTAAAAATAGGGGGCTAAAATAGGGGTGCAAAGTTTGTATGTGGGAAACTATTTTTTTTAGCTAGAGTCCTAAAACTTTGTAGAAAGATTATTTAAATACAAAGAAAGTACTTTTTTTGAAAAATTTGCACCCTGCAAAGTTTGTATGGGAAAAACATATTTTTTTTTAATAGAGACTTAAAATTTTGACGAAAAATTACTTATTAGAACATGAAAAATACTACATTCGGCGTTTTACAAAAATCGTTCCCTAAGGGGGTTAAAAAAGGGTGCAAGGTTTGTATGGGGAACACTTTTTCTGAGCTAGACACTTAAAACTTTGTAGAAAGATTACTTATAAAAACACAAAAAAAAACTTTCAGCGTTTTGAAAAAATCTATCCCTAAGGGGGATAAAAAGGGGTGCAAAGTTTTTATCAGGGAAAGTTTATGTTTTTGAGTTAGAGACTTGAAACTTTGTAGAAAGATTACTTTATTAAAATACAAAAAAAGAACACAAATCGTTTTAGAAAATTCCACCCCTAATAGGGTTAAAAAGGAGAGCAAGCTTTGCATGGGCAACACTTTTTTTTGAGTTAGACTTAAAACTTTGCAAAAAGATTACTTATTAGAATACTAAAAAAGAACTTTCAGCGTTTTAGAAAACTCCATCCCTAAGGGGATCCTTAAGATCCTTGAGAAGGGTAGCCAGTGTTGTGTGGGAAAAACTTTTTTTTTTACTAGACTTAAAACTATTCAAAATGTTACTTATTAAAATTAATAATAAAGTACTTTCAGAGTTTTAGAAAATTCCACCCCTAAGGGGGTTAAGAAAGCTTTGTATGGGCAACACTTTTTTTGAGCTAGAAGAACTTAAAAGTTTACGAAAAAAGTTCTTTCAGCGATTAGAAAAATTCACCCTCTAAGGGGGTTTAAAAGGGGGTTCAAATTTTAAATGGCGAGCAATAAAATTTTAAAGTGTGAGTAAGAGATTTTTAACTTCGGTCTTATTCTGTACGTTAAAAGACTACAAAACTGATTTCAGAGTTTTTCCAAATTCATCCCCTAAGAGTGTTAAAATTGGTTCAAAGTTTGAGTATTACAAGGCATTTTTAAAGTATGAGATTTTTAACTTTGGTTTTAGACTGTTTGTTCACAAACTAGAAAATGAACATCAACTTTTTTTTTAATTATCCCCTAAAAGAGGGTTCAAATTTTGTATTGAGAGAAATCATTTTCTAAGACGATAAAAAGTTCTACGCGGACGAAGTCGCGGGCAACAGCTAGTATATATATATATGTATATATATATATATATATTGCTCATTGAATAGTGTAGGATATTTCTAAAGAAAATGTTTATTTGATTACGGTCCATTTGTGAGATGATATCAAATCATAGTTTGTGTAGTAAATAGTAGTAGTAGTGCTGTGTAATTAATAGTAATAGGTAACGAATAATAAAAAAATACATTTAATTCCGGTATAAGATGCCTGAATTAAATACCTTAAAGACTACTTAACATACATATAATTATAAAAACTAATTTTAAGGATATCACCAAAAAAAAATTGGGTTTCCATAATGCATTATGATTTATGACACCAACTGGTAGCTCTGTGGCGAGAAGTCTTGATGACAGCAACTTTTAAAATCCACCTATCAAATTGATGATGATTAAACATGATTCGTGGATTTTGATAAGTTGTATTTTTCTTTAATAAAAAAAAATAAAAAAAAATGAAATTCAAGTCATGGTTACCCACCCTATCACATTGGATGGATACCTACTTACATGATGTAGTGCGTTGAAGGATGATCAAAGTGTGTTAATATACAAAGATACTTCGATATTAAGAAGTGTAAGTATGTCCCGATTCTTCATCAAGTCCTGTCATTCCCGATCACGTCTCCTTAATCACCCTGATGTATAGCTATCGTACTTAGGTATTGTATAGGTATTGCTAGATCAGTTCCTCTAATGATATCAAACCTCCCGGGATTGTTGCAATATGACGACGTCGCAACCCAATAAGGCGTTGGAATCGAGTTATAAATGGTTTTAATTGGTCACATCGATGTCCCGCGGAGAAGTAAGGCTCGAGTAGAAGCTGCTCCGTCTATCTAGGTCGATATTGGTAGGTATCTATCCTATACTATTAAATGAGCAATATATGTGTAGTAATCACGTTCTCAGAAATGGCTCTAACGATTTCGATGCTATACAAATTGGGGGCGAAAAATCGATTTACCTAGGTTGTTTCTCTATTTTCACCCGAGCAGAAAATCTATTTATCTAGATTGTTTCTCTATTTTCACCCGAGCAGAGTATTACGAGTATATAATTGGTATTCACGGAGTTCGCTCTGTTTTAGCAGGAAACACCATATTGCCTTTCGGTGACGGTGACTAAAATGAAGTCAAAATAAAAACAAGATTGTTAAAATCACACACAAAACTCTGCCATCGGTACCTACATTGCTGGGAACTTGCATATATTGTCGGTAACTTTGCCTCATCCTCCTAGCGTTATTTCAGGTTGTGCCCTAAATGAGCCGCTTTGACACCTACCAACCTACATCTGACCTTCAAACTGTTTCTTCTAGTATTCCAACCCAGAGGGAATAAATACTAGACCTTATTGAAATTAGATCGGTTTCCTCACAACGTTTTCCTTCACCGAATAGCTAACGGTTAATATTCCGTACATAAGTTTCGAAAAACTCGTAGGCACGAGCCAGGATTCGAACCCACGACCGCCTCTTGACAGCCGCTTGCCTGAACCACTAGAATGCCGTAGCTTTTACTATCTAACTTTGCCGATAGTGAGCGCCCATTACGAAATGTTTGCAGTCCCCAATAACCGGAACTTATTTCGTAAATTTTTGCAATAGTTATTTCCGGCAATGACACTCGCAACCTCACAACATACTGAGCGCTTTCCGAGATTAAACATAGAAATATCTATAACAGAAACAAATAAAAATAAAATGTACTAAAAATACTGGGTTCGTCTTGGTAGCTTTTTTCTGAATTAGTTTTGGGATTTTGGGGATTTTTATTGTAGTTTAAATATTTATCACTAAACCTTTAAACACTTTATGCTCATAAGATACAATATCCGGTTCCCTCAAACATTGTCTCAAGCTACGTAAAGACTGTATCGTTTGTTATAAATACAAGAAAAAAATGCGACAACTTTTTTTAAATTATTTATTGACATACTAAAATCAATCAACTATGTACAAAATAATATGGACAACTCGAATAGTACCATAACAAGCCCAAATTATTCATTTCTAACCAGTTTTCAAATTTTTTGCCTCATGGTGCCCATTAATGACCGAACAGCGACTTTGTCAAAAGTTCGAGCCACCTTATTCCAATCTGACCGAAACTGTTGCTCTGTATCGGCACTACGGGCTGTTTTACGTAGTTTAGCTTTCATTATAGCCCAGTACTGTTCAATCGGGCGAAGCTCTGGACAATTCGGTGGATTTAACTCTTTGGCCACAAAATTTACATGATTGTCTTTATACCATTTTACTACCTTAGCCGCGTAATGGCAAGACGCTAAGTCAGGCCAAAATACAGCTTCGCAGTTGTGCTTTTTGATCATCGGCAATACTCGTTTCTGAAGGCACTCTTTCATATAAATATCGGCATTCATCGACGAGGTAGTGAAAAAAGTAGTTGACTTCATTCCGCATTCACAAATGGCCTGCCACACCATGACTTTCTTGCCAAACTTCTCAACGCAAATGGATTTTTCACCTCACTAGCTCGGAAAGCCCATTTTTATTCTTTAAAAACAGCTGCATTTTATCCACAAGAGTGCAAAGAATATTTGAAATCCGAACGTGTTATTAGTTACTTTCCTAAACATAATAACATGTAAAGGCCAGTCCAGACAGGACATTTTTCGCCCATCAGATTTATTTTATTTAGGTTCCTGTTTTTGAATGTTTTTTTTTTTTTTTAAATGTTTTTAATTCTTTTATTCTTTTTTAAATGTTTTTTTGTTTTATTAATCTTTTTTCTTTTTCTCCTTTTTAAAAATGTTGTTTCTCTTTTTAATGTTTTTTTTGGTCTTTTTATACGTTTTTTTCCTTTTTTTTAAATTATTTTCTTCTTTTTTTAATGTTTCTTGAAATTCTATTTATTTTTTTGATGTTTTCGTCTACATTTTAATGTTTTTTTATATTTTATTGATTTAAATGTGTTTATTCAAGGTTTTTTTTATTTTTTCAAATTAAAAAAAAAAAAAATATGTTTTTTTCTTTTTGATTTATTTTTTGGTTTTTTCCACTTTTTTCTCTTTTAAAATGTTTTTTTAAGTTTTTTTTCTTTTTTTTATCTTTTTTTTACGTTTTTTCTCTTATTTTAATGTATTTTGTAACTTTTTTTCTTTTATTATGTTTTTGTCTCTATTTTATTGCTTTGTTTTTCTTTTTTCAATGATTTTTGCTTTTTTCTCCTTTTTATAGATGTTTTGTTTCTTTTTGAATGTTTTTTTTCTTTTTTTATGTTCTTTTGGTCTTTTTTCTCTTTTTTATACGTTTTTTCCTTTTTTTTAATGTTTATTTTTTATTATTTCAAGGTTTTTTGAAATTCTCTTATATTTTTTTGATGTTTTTGCCTTATTTTAATGTTTTTTTTTTATTTTTTATTGATTTATATGTGTTTTTCAAGGTTTTTTGCTTTTTCCATTATTTTAAATTTTTTTTCTACTCTTTTTACATGTTTTTTTTGTCTTTTTTGTCTTTTTTTACGTTTTTTCTTCTAATATAATGTTTTTTGTAACTTTTTTCTTTTTACATGTTTTTTTTTGTTTTTTGTCTTTTTTTACGTTTTTTTTTCTTAATGTTATGTTTTTTGTAACTTTTTTCTTTTTTATATGTTTTTGTCTCTATTTTATTGCTTCGTTTTTCTTTTATCAGTCTTTTTTAATGTTTTTTGAAATTATTTTTGCCTTTTTTAAAAGTTTTTCTTTATTTTAATATATTTTTTTTTGTTTCTCAATGTTTTTTCTCTTTTCCTCTTTATTAAATATTTTTTTTAATTTTGTAATATTTTGTTTCTTTTTTGATGTTTTTAATTTTTTTTTCTCATTTTTTATGTTTTTTCCCCCTTTTTAATATATATTTTTGAATTTTTTCGTTACTTTACTTTTTTGGTTTTTTTGTTTTTTTTCCTCGCTTTAGTGAGGTGAAAAAATTTGTGTTACACACGGGTGCAAGTTATTTTGACGTCTCGTGTGTTGCAACACTCGCTACGCTCAGGATTCTATTTTTGAACCACTCGCTTCGCTCAGGATTCTATTTTTGAACCACTCGCTTCGCTCGTGGTTCAACCATAGAATCCATTCGCTAGCTCGTGGTTCAACCCTAGAATCCATTCGCTAGCTCGTGTTTCAATTCCACACTCGCGGTTAAAATACAACTTTGCACCCTTGTATAACAAATAACTATTTCAGCCTCTGTGATTTTTGTTCCCTCACGAATAGTGTAATACTGGGGGCCTGGCAAAGACTTGTAGTCCAGTTTTACATTCGTTTCGTCGTCCATTATTACACAGCTGTGTTTTTTCGATAAAATTGAGTCATATAATTTTCGGACTCGTGTCTTAACAGATGCTTTTTGTTTTTGACTTCTTGTCGGCTGTTTCTGTTTTTTTAATGTCTTTAAATTATTCCTTTTCTTTGCACGTTGTACCCTCAGAGCAAAGAATAAGGCAGAGGCCGCGTTACGAACTACAAAGTGACGCAACTTTTTTAAACATGTGTGCGTAAGAGTGATACCAGTAGAATGAAAGTATCCCTATAATTTGGGTAATTTGCTTAAGGTCTCTCTATAATGGTTTGTGAATAATTAAATCTAATTTACCTAGTTTGAGATTGTTTAGCAGTAATGTGGGATATAAGGCGCATCCCCATAGCAGTTTGCCATGCAATCCGCCGCGTCATTTCGGCCCGTGCGCAAAGAAAGAAGCACGGCGTCCTGCAAAATTATATCCCCATCTCACTCTATCTTATAACTTCGTACCGCTCGTGCCGTCCGCCACGCTCAGACGTCTGGCGCCAGCTTTTGCAATATGAAGTAATATTTTTGTGATTATTAAAAGTCAAATATGCTTTTCTAACAATATTTGTTTGCCGAAACTGACGCATTACAATATGTTTGATGTTTAAAAATATCGAAGGGTTTGGCGCAGCGGGTGTGGTCACAGCGGACAATGTTTCGCAAGATCGCAAAGTTCGTAGTGTCATTTAATTCGTGATTTTAACCTAAAACTTTCTGTATATGACTGTTTGTTGCCTAAATAAAATAAAAAATAAAGTGATTCCGTAGTTGGAGTTGGATTTGGGATGGAGGAAATAAAAAGGCCATGTAGAATTTATAATATTAAAAATGTATGAATAAATACCACTAACGCTGCAGTATAATAGATATACATTATTGAATGTAACAAAACCTATTTGCTAGCACACCTGATTTTATTACTACCTAATATATATAATAAATCTAATATACGGTCTTCATGTCCGGACTGTAATTGTTTGTCCGTTTGGGGCAAGTAAAAATCATACTCTGGTATCACTCGTGCTTTATATGTCAGATGTCACTTCAACTGACTGTTGGGGTTTTGTGTTCCAAGCCAAGCATTAATTTGTGTTTTCTAAAAGTGTTTTAAGGTATTATTTCAGTACTTACACATGAAACGTTATTCCGTCCGATTTAGTCTTTGAATTGGTGTTGTTTTTACAACATTTGAAAACGCAGCAGACCATTATTTATTTATTTTGTTGTCATCGAAAACGTGTCAACATGACGGCGTCGTGACACCACAAAGTACTTTGTTATATACTGAAATAGAGAACAATCTCTGGGCCTATAAACGGTAACCCTGTAATTGATGCGCCATCTAGAATCTTTAGTTGAAATACTCCACTTCAATGTTAAAACATACAAAAAGTGCGTCGGTCGCAGGGTTTGAACCCCGGCTCATCGACTCCAAATACCTCCGTCTGTACCCCTAGGCTACTGATGTCTTACGACAACACGGCGAATTTTGAAATACCTTGACAGCCTCTAGTTGACTCATTACCGCGCAACTAGTACTAAGATTGGCCGCCCTGCGTGACACGCACTGAAGAGGTCAGAGGCTTAGTTTTGTCTGTATATGTGTGTGTTAGCGTGTATCTACTTATGAGGCTTAGTTTTGTTCGGCTTCACTAGACTGTTCGAAATGCTCCGTCTGTATTTTTACTTGGTCTGAGGTTGTACCATCCTGATACTCGTACCAACTTTTTTCGCGACATCTCGGACAGATAGCTCTCTATTAGATGCGAATAACTTTACTATCTTTTGGTCCAGTTTTGGATTGGACGGACCTGGTTTTTGGCCTGGCCGTTGTTGTTACGAATAGCAATTTGGACGGCTCCAACACTAACACCTTCCATTTGTGCGAGTTTTCGGTACGTAATACCTTTAACCGAACACCATTTGTCCACAATAGATTTTCGCTTTTGCGGTGTAAGACCCCTCATTTTTTTATTGGAACAAGTTGAGCAAAAAATGAATAAAGATATCGGTTCTATGACAAATGTCAATCAATTGTCTTGTATCAGAGTATTTTTAAATGAATAGACAACTTATTCCTGCCAGAGCTAACTTGTATTTATAACAAACGATACAGTCTTTAGGTACCTATTTACTACTAGCTTTTTCCCGCGACTTCGTCTGCGCGGAACTCTTTTATATCGTAGCTCCATACAATATTTCGCAACCTTTTCACCCCCTTAGGTGATAAATGTTGTCCTTCCCCGAAATCCAAAGTATATGTATACCAAATTTCATCTAAATCGGTTCAGCGGCTTAAGCGTGAAAAGGTAACAGACAGACAGTTACTGTCGCATTTATATAATACTAGCTGTTGCCCGCGACTTCGACCGCGTATAACATGTTATCGTCTAAATGTTTGTTGAAGGAATGAATTTAAAAAAAACATTGAAATTAATTTTGTGCCTAGTCTTTTAGAAAACAATCTAAATCCGAAATTACAAATCTCTTACTTTAAAAATTGCTTGCTCTCCATACAAACTTTGAACACCCTTAATCCCCTTTAGGGGATATATTTCAAAAAATGCTAATATAATTTTTGTAGTCTAAACAGGCTAAGATCGAAGTTACACATATCATACTTTAAAATTTTCTTGCTCTCCATACAAACTTTGAACGCTTTTCAGGGAAAAATTAAAAATAAAACACTTGGTTTTTTTATTGTAATAGGTAAATATTTTTTCTACAAACTTTCAAGTCTCTAGCTAAAAAAAAGTGTTTCCCATACGAACCTTGCACCCCTTTTTAACCCCTTAAGGGGTGAAATTTTCCAAAACGCTGGTAGTAGGTATTTTTTTGTATTTTAATAAGTAGGTACTTAATCTTTCTACACAGTTTTAAGTTTCTACCTAAAAAAAGTTTTTCTATACAAACCTTGCACCTCTTTATCCCCCTCTTAGCGGGTGGAAATTTTCAAACCACTGAAAGTAATTTACCTATATATTTGTATTCTAATAAATAATCTTCCTACACAATTTCAAGTCTCTAGCTCAAAAAAAAAAGTTTCCTCGATACAAATTTTTACCCGTTTTAATCACCCTTAGGGGTGGAATTTTCCAAAACGCTGAAAGTTTTATTGTAATAAGTAATCTTTCAACAAAGAATTGTCGCTTGCTAAAAAAAAATATTTTATACACCCCTAAGGGGTGGACTTTTCTAAAACGCTGAAAGTATACTATTTTATTTTATTATGTAATCTTTTTAAAAAGGTTTGAGATTCTAGCTCAAAAAAATCCCCTCTACCAACATTGTACCCCATTTTCATACCATTTTCCAAAACGCTGTTTTTTTATTTGTATTGTAATAAGTAATCTTTCTACAAACTTTTAAGCTTCTATCTCAAAAAGAAGTTTCGCTCATACAAACTTTGCAAACCTTTTTAAGCCCCTAAGAGGCTGAGTTTTTCAAAACGCTGACAGTACTTTATTTGTATTCTAATAAGTAAGCTTTCTACAACGTATTGAGTTTCTTGCTAATATATTAAAGTTTACCCCATACAAAATTTGCACCCCTATTTGACCCCTATAGGGGTAGAATTTCCAAAAATCCCTTCTTATTTACGTATCTACTTCTTGCCTACGTTGTAAAAGGTAGTTCTGGTGTAAATTTCAACTCTCTAGCCCCAGTAGTTTCGGCTGTGCATTGATGAGTGAGTGGGTGAGTCAGTCAGGACATAGGCATTTATATGTAGGTATAGATAGATAGAAGATGACGGAAATCCCATTCAAATATCTCAAAACCGTTTTAATGTCGCTTGTTAGAGTGAGAAAACGATCGGGGACTGTGACGTCAAGATCCTCGAGCGTCATAGTAAAAAACAATCGTTTCAGGTGCGTTTTGTGGAAAAGGGACAGAACATCAAATTTTGGAACTTAGTGATTACCTATACATATAACCTCTTCCGTTGATTTTTTCTCTATTATCCTTTTTTCGAGAAAATACATTATGATTATTTTATTTAGTGTCTACCTACAGCCGGGACCGCTGCACCAATGTTTTCCATGTTTTTAAACATCTAACATGTTTTCCGTCAGGTTCGGCAAACAAATAGGGTTTTGTTTTGATTGGCAAAACATGTTTGACGTTTAAAAACCACGAAAACATGGCGCAGCGGACGCGGCTTACGGGGTGTAGTTTCGATTCCTGAGGGCCTACCGCGAACGGCATTCGAAGTTTTCCCTCTCGGTCGCACTTATGTACGAACTCGTAAGTATGAAAGAGAGGGGAAACTTCGAATGCCTTTCGCGGTAGGCCCTCTGAGCTATAACCACGAACTTCGGAATTCGAAAATATTCGGGTATCTCTATCTCTATCGCACTAACTATACTCGAGTGACAGGGATGCAGTTATACGAACTTCGAGTTTCGGTTTTCGTGGTAGCGCCGCAGGCACTTTGGCAGAATGCGCAAAGAGCAATGGCATATTGCCATTAAAAAAAACAAATTCGTGTTAATTATATTGTTCAAATTTATTGAAAAATTTAATTTAAATCACGCCATAATGCGACATTTGCGCATATAAGTTCTCATATCACAATCGAATATTTTTTTATGGTTTAACTTTTGGCATGTGTATCGTAAAGATCTATCGTAGACTGGATTTAAATTATTAATAAGTGAAAGGCAAAGCAATTCCGCCATTTTGACGAAAATTTGACGTTTCTTATAGCTGACAGTTGGAGCAGCGTTTGATTTCAATAAAAATAAATGAAAAATTAAATGAAGTCGTATATTTCGGAAAATTAATTAATTGTCGCAGTCGGATAAAAACTATCCTAAGTTGCAGCTAGAATAATAATGTACCTATATAAAATGTTTCATATTTTTCCGTTCATGGGATGCTGAGAACATTCGTACCACACAAAGCTTAGTTTCAAACTGGCTGATTCTTTTTTTAATTTAGAGATTTATTATAAGTGGAGATTAGTATGGATTGTATGAAACGAAAAGCATCCATAAGGCTGAGTTAGGTACATGATTCTATAGTCGCCCTTGTTCCTATACTATCAAAAATATTTGAAAAAACCCTGTACAATCGCATGTCGGAGTTTTTTGATAAACACAAGGTACTTATTCCACAACAGTTTGGATTTAGACGTAATAAATCCACCACATTAGCTGGATTTGTCTTATTAGAATCAATTCTGAATTATTTAAATGATAAAAAGTTGACATCGTGTTGTTCCTAAATTTAAGTAAAGCATTTGACTTTGTGGACCATGCCATCTTACTTAAAAAGCTTCATACGTATGGTATAAGAGGTCACTCGCATGACTGGCTTAGCGACTTTTTACAAAATAGGACACAAATAACAAGAGTAACCAAGGTAGACGCAATGTCAAACACAATAAAAGAGTTTGATCCGATCTCTGGGCTGGTCATTAGGGGAGTGCCACAAGGCAGTATTCTTGCACCATTACTTTTTCTGGTATATGTGAACGATCTACCACGAACGACAGAACAAAACTGTATTTGGTTCGCTGATGATGCAACGATAATGTTTGAAAGCAATGAATTCGATTCATACAAAATAAACATAAACACTGCCTTAAAAAGTGTCGTAACATGGCTTTTAGACAATTAATTGCAAATGAATATCAGAAAAACCAAATTAGTCCATTTTTCAGCAAGTCGAAATAGTACTCCGGCTTTAAACATAACATATGATAACCAAAGCATAGAGCAAGTAGACAGCACCGTTTTCTTAGGCATTCATATAGATGAACACTTAACATGGAACAATCATATGGATGCGCTGTGTAAGAAACTACATAGATTTATTTACGCACTAAAATCTTAAAAAATACTAGCTCAATAGCGACAGCCATCTCGGTTTATCACGCCTATATTTGCTCCCAAATACGATATGGGATCGTCCTATGGGGAAGTTGCTCCGAAGCAAATAGAGTATTCATTGCCCAAAAGAAATGCCTAAGAGCAATCTGGGGTCTGAGAAATGTAGACTCATGCAGACAAATCTTTATAAAAAATAAGTTTATGACAGCGCCTAGCATATATTTTTTTGAGACTGCCAAATTAGTAAAGTCCAATATGTCACTATTCAAATTAAATGACAACTCTCACCGTAGAGCAGTTACGCACACGGCCTTGTCTATGCCAGCTCCAAGACTAGAAATTTACCGCAAAAACTGCTACTACATGGCTTGCTTAATTTATAACTCCATACCGAAAGAAATTACGGACATGGTTTACAATAGTTTCTGTAGGAAATTGAGCGCCTGGTTGACCGAAAATTGCTTTTATTCGGTCCGAGATTTCCTTAAAACAACAAATTGTAGGTATACTAAGTACGCACAGTAAATGTTAAGTAAAATTCGTTTTGATAGTAGGTATTAATTAATATAATGAAACAATGACAATGGAATTATTTTAGTTAATTTTATACTGGACTTTGTTATTATGTTGAATATTATTGAATTGTAAATGTTGTAATGTATGTGACGATTTTCTTTAAATATTTGCACGCCATCAGCCGGCAGAATTGTGCTAGACTATAAAATTGAAATGTAACACTTATAATGATTCAAGCAAATAAACGACCTATCTATCTATTGCAGTGAAAACTCACTGCTGGCTATTATGTTTTGCTGCCATCTGTGTTCCTTCTTGGTAGTTAGGTCGATGGTGAGCTTCATTGCGTTTGTTGTACTTACATACGTTCTCAGTTGTCTACGTGATTTCAGGTTTTTCTCGTAGATGGCGTTTACTGGTTCGTTTTATTTTTTGCCGTATCAAATCTCTTTGCTTCACGTCTATATCCTTGTGTGGGACTCTGGCTGATTGTTGGCTATTACCTTTTAAATTATTCAAATTTGAATTTCATAGAAGATTTTTCCAGAATCTTGTCAATTCTTGTAAACAAATTGGTGACGGGTCATTCTCGATATAGAAGCCCTAGTGTTAGCTTGCATTTTGGTATCGGAGGCTTTCCCTGATTTGAAGAAGCAGCCCACTTATTACAGTTTGGTGCAAGTTCTATAATCCAGTGCGCGATAGTCGAGTTGTGCAGAGTTTGTTTTCAGCTGCAAACTATTTTATTGGAGCCCTAGTCGCCAAATGCATAGCGACTGTTTGGACGCCACAAGAGGCTTTTTTGTGATTGTTGTCAGCTTTACTGGATTTATTTCTTGAAAGGCCAGGCGTCTGATAGCGTTCTGGGTAAGTTGTGCTCGTTTATTTACGAATTTGGCTTGTAGTTACGTCAACCGCGCCTGGGTTCTTACTTTTTCTGTATTTACTTCGTAGTCTTCGGGGACGGGCCACGAGTTATCCTGCCACGTCGTGCACCGCGTTTGACTTCGATACTGCCAGTGCCGGAGCACAGGGGAATCGGTGAAGTGCGCTGGTCGTTTACCTGAAACATATCCACACCGGCGTCTGAGTGCAAGGACCCGCACCGCACGCATTCTCCACTTCGGATGCAGATCCCCGCTGTGCAACGCCAGGAGAAGTGATATTTTTCCATCCTTAATTATTATTTATTTAATTACCGCAACATTTAGGTTTTTTTTCCTTTTGAATATTTCGGCATGGCGTTGTATCTACAGGCCTTACACCTTTAACGTAGGGTCGCAACCCGCTAACGCGCTCTGCTTCCGTATCCCGCCAGTAAATAATTTTCCGGACTTATCATTTCCCCAAAATTTAAAAAGGCATTTCCCTCGCCACCGTCTATTTATTTTCGTCATATGCCTTAGGTTTTTTTTATCATCCTGGTTCACTCACCCCTCATCCATACCACGCATTCCTCATAAACTCATCCTCCACAACTATTTAAATAAAC
This sequence comes from Epinotia brunnichana, assembly GCA_963854355.1. Lineage (NCBI taxonomy): Eukaryota > Metazoa > Arthropoda > Insecta > Lepidoptera > Tortricidae > Epinotia > Epinotia brunnichana. The sequence goes on along the minus strand of OY977936.1, from coordinate 29,191,283 downwards.
CTGTGCGCCTATTCTTCGTGGCGTTCCGTGCTCGCGGTCTACGACCAAGCGTATTGGCGGCTTGAAACCCCTACCTATTATTGCATATAGGGTTCTGTATATGTCCTACTCTTAATGTTTTACGTCACAGCTAGCCGTACGACGATGTAATTGTTTTCCTTTGACCTGTTTAGCGTTTTAAGGGTTTTATCGTAGGCCACTAACGAAGGGGGGAAATCCCATTAATATTCCCTGGCCAAATTAAGTGTTAAATCCTACAACGTTCCTTTCAAGCGAGTTCTGTTCAGGAAAATGAATTAAATTAATATCGTGTTGTGTTAATGTTTCTTTTAAGTATGTTCCGTTTAGAAAAATAAAATAAATTACAATCGTATATATTTGCAAGTGTGTGTTTATTTTCTCTACACCGTAGTTTTGCTGCAAATAAATGGCGCCCGAACAAAATAAATGGCGCCCGAAGCAGTTGGTAAGAACCCTGCTGCAAATAAATGGCGCCCGAAGCAGTTGGTAAGTACCCTGGATTTGTTTCTCTTTAACTTTCCTTGAGTAAAATTGTGTGACTTAACTTTTTTATTTTTTTTGTGTTTTTGTGGGGACGGTGACCGATTCCGGTCGCTATTAACTAATTTTTTTGATTGTAGCATTCTGGTGAACGAACAGTACCTTCTCTTACCCGTGCTTGTCAACCCTCGTCGTGGTTTGTCACCCAACCCTTCGCCTGCCACGAGACTTGGAGCTTGACTTCTGTGTGAATCTGTCTATTATATTCTGTTACGTATAAAAAAATCAAAAGAGCATTGTTTAAACTTTTGCCTTTTTATTCCTGTTCCATACCAAAACATCCCGAGTTATTGATTTCGTAGCATAATTCCTCCTATTTTAGTACCCGTAGTGCTTAGGGCATCTGAAGGTACGTCAGACGTAGTTACGTATTTCCCGTCGTATCCAATATTTATTTTGTCGTATTTTGTTTTTGTTGCTATCGATTGACGCTTTCAGATGTTTTGGCGCCCAAAGGGTTTATTTTCGACAATTATTCGCGTGACACTCTTATTTATTAGTCTGTTTGTTACCGGTTCACGAGTTTAAATTAAATTTAAATTATTAAATTACAATCGTATATATTTGCAAGTGTGTGTTTATTTTCTCTACACCGTAGTTTTGCTGCACTATCTATCTATTAGATAGCTTACTCAGAACGCCTTGTTCTACATAAATAGACTCCGCCGCACACTTGGTTTCTGTGCCCCACCCCACCCCACCTTAATCTCTATCTCCACTTATAATAAATCTCTAGAATCAGCCAGATTGAAACTAAGCTTTGGTTTGTCACGAATGTTCTCAGCATCCCGTGAACGGAAAAATATGAAACATTTTTTGTAGGTACATTATTATTCTAGCTGCAACTTAGGATAGTTTTTATCCGACTGCGACAATTAATTAATTTTCCGAAATATACGACTTCATATAATTTATCATTTATTTTTATTGAGATCAAACGCTGCTCCAACTGTCAGCTATAAGTAACGTCAAAAATGGCGGAATTGCTTTGCCTTTCACTTATTAATAATTTAAATCCCGTCTACAATAGACCTTTACGAGACAAATGCTAAAATATATACCATAAAAAATATTCGATTCTGATATGAGAACTTATATGCGCAAATGTCGTATTATGGCCTAATTTCAATAAATGTATCAACAAATTTGAACAATATAATTAACACGAATTTGTTCTTTTTGAATGGCAATGGCACGCGCTCTGCGCATTCTGCCAAAGTACCTGCAGCGCTACCACGAAAACCGATACTCAATGTTCGTATATTTGCATCCCTGTCACTCGAGGTTAGTGTGATAGAGATACCCGAATATTTTTGAATTCCGAAGTTCGTGGTTATAGAAAAGGAATCGAAAATATGGTAAATACCTAATCATAATGTATTTTCTCGAAAAAGAATTTATCTCCACTTATAATAAATCTCTAAATTAAAAAAAGAATCAGCCAGTTTGAAACTAAGCTTTGCGCGGTTCGAATGTTCTCAGCATCCCATGAACGGAAAAATATGAAACATTTTATATAGGTACATTATTATTCTAGCTGCAACTTAGGATAGTTTTTATCCGACTGCGACAGTTAATTAATTTTCCGAAATATACGACTTCATTTAATTTTTCATTTATTTTTATTGAAATCAAACGCTGCTCCAACTGTCAGCTATAAGAACCGTCAAATTTTCGTCAAAATGGCGGAATTGCTTTGCCTTTCACTTATTAATAATTTAAATCCCGTCTACGATAGACCTTTACGAGACAAATGCTAAAATATAAACCATAAAAAAATATTCGATTCTGATATGAGAACTTATATGCGCAAATGTCGTTTTATGTCGTAATTTCAATAAATGAAATCAACAAATTTGAACAATATAATTAACACGAATTTGTTTTTTTTGAATGACAATAGCACGCGCTCGGCGCATTCAGCCAAAGTACCTGCGGCGCTACCAAGAAAACCGATACTCAATGTTCATATATTTGCATCCCTGTCACTCGAGTAGGGTTAGTGCGATAGAGATAGAGATACCCGAATATTTTCGAATTCCGAAGTTCGTGGTTATAGCTCAGGAATCGAAAATATGGTAAATAATCATAATGTATTTTCTCGAAAAAGAATTTAAAATAAATATAGTCAAATGGAGAAAAAAACAAAGCAAGAGGTTATATAGGTAATGATTGAGTTATAAGAGTCCAAAGTTTTAAGAGGGGGTATGTTCTGTCCCTTTTCCGCAAAACGCACCTTCATATGAAACGATTGTTTTTTACTATGACGCTCGAGTATATTGACGTCACAGTCCCTCATCGTTTTCTCACTCTAACAAGCGACATTAAAACGGATGTAGCTTCATAATTTTTTGAGATATTTGAATTTATTTCATTATCTTCTATCTATTTATACATAATAAATGCCTATGTCCTGACTGACTTATTCACTCACTCACTCACTCACTCACTCATCAACGCACAGCCGAAACTACTAATCTTAGAGAGTTGATTTTTGCACAGTATGTTGCTTTTATAACGTGGGCTAGGGATAAAAAGGGATTTTTGAAAATTCTACACCTAAGGGGGTAAAATGGGGGTGCAAAGTTTGTATGGGAGAACCTTTTTTTTTGAGCTATAGACTTAAACTTTGTAGAAAAATTAGTTATTAGAATACAAATGGAACACTTTCAGCGTTTTGGAAAATTCCACGCCTACGGGGGTAAAATAGGGGTGCAAGGTTTGTATGGGGGAAACATTTTTTTTTAAATAGAGACTTAAAACTTTGTAGAAAGATTAGTCATTAGAATACAAATAAAGAACTTTCAGGGTTTTAGAAAATTCTACCCCTAAAGGGGTAAAATAGAGTGCAAAGTTTGTATGGGAAAAACTACTTTTTTTTAAATAGAGACTTAAAACTTTGTAGAGAAATTATTCATTAGAATACAAATAAAGTACCTAGATTCAGTGTTTTAAAAAAATCTACCCCTAAGGGGGTAAAATAGGGGTGCAAATTTTGTATGGGGGAAACAATATTTTTTTTAAATAGAGACTTAAAACTTTGTAGAAAGATTAGTCATTAGAATACAAATTAAGTACTTTCAGCGTTTTAGAAAATTCTACCCCTAAAAATAGGGGGCTAAAATAGGGGTGCAAAGTTTGTATGTGGGAAACTATTTTTTTTAGCTAGAGTCCTAAAACTTTGTAGAAAGATTATTTAAATACAAAGAAAGTACTTTCAGCGTTTTGGAAAATTTCACCCCTAAGGGGGTAAAATAGGGTGCAAAGTTTGTATGGGAAAAACATATTTTTTTTTAATAGAGACTTAAAATTTTGACGAAAAATTACTTATTAGAACATGAAAAATACTACATTCGGCGTTTTACAAAAATCATTCCCTAAGGGGGTTAAAAAAGGGTGCAAGGTTTGTATGGGGAACACTTTTTCTGAGCTAGACACTTAAAACTTTGTAGAAAGATTACTTATAAAAATACAAAAAAAAGACTTTCAGCGTTTTGAAAAAATCTATCCCTAAGGGGGATAAAAAGGGGTGCAAAGTTTTTATCAGGGAAAGTTTATGTTTTTGAGTTAGAAACTTGAAACTTTGTAGAAAGATTACTTATTAAAATACAAAAAAAGAACACAAATCGTTTTAGAAAATTCCACCCCTAATAGGGTTAAAAAGGAGAGCAAGCTTTGCATGGGCAACACTTTTTTTTGAGTTAGACTTAAAACTTTGCAAAAAGATTACTTATTATCGAATACTAAAAAAGAACTTTCAGCGTTTTAGAAAACTCCATCCCTAAGGGGATCCTTAAGATCCTTAAGAAGGGTAGCCAGTGTTGTGTGGGAAAAACTTTTTTTTTTACTAGACATAAAACTATTGAAAATGTTACTTATTAAAATTAATAATAAAGTACTTTCAGAGTTTTAGAAAATTCCACCCCTAACCTAAGGGGGTTAAGAAAGCTTTGTATGGGCAACACTTTTTTTGAGCTAGAGACTTAAAAGTTTACGAAAAAAGTTCTTTCAGCGATTAGAAAAATTCAACCTCTAAGGGGGTTTAAAAGGGGGTTCAAATTTTAAATGGCGAGCAATAAAATTTTAAAGTGTGAGTAAGAGATTTTTAACTTCGGTCTTATTCTGTACGTTAAAAGACTACAAAACTGATTTCAGAGTTTTTCCAAATTCATCCCCTAAGAGTGTTAAAATTGGTTCAAAGTTTGAGTATTTCAAGGCATTTTTAAAGTATGAGATTTTTAACTTTGGTTTTAGACTGTTTGTTCACAAACTAGAAAATGAACATCAACTTTTTTTTTAATTATCCCCTAAAAGAGGGTTCAAATTTTGTATTGAGAGAAATCATTTTCTAAGACGATAAAAAGTTCTACGCGGACGAAGTCGCGGGCAACAGCTAGTAATAAATATAGTCAAATGGAGAAAAAAACAACGCAAGAGGTTATATATGTAATGACTAAGTTATAAGAGTCCAAAGTTCTGTCCCTTTTCCGCAAAACGCACCTTCATATGAAACGATTGTTTTTTTACTATGGCGCTCGAGATCTTGACGTCACAGTCACCGATCGTTTTCTGACTCTAACAAGCGACATTAAAACGGTTGTAGCTTCATAATTTTTTGAGAAATTTGAATGGGAGTTTCGTCATCTTCTATCTATCTATACATATGACTGACTCGCTCACTCACTCACTCACTCACTCATCAACGCACAGCCGAAACTACTGGGGCTAGAGAGTTGAAATTTACACCAGAACTACCTTTTACAACGTAGACAATGGATAAGAAGGGATTTTTGGAAATTCTACCCCTAAAGGGCTTAAATAGGGGTGCAAAGTTTGTATAGGGAAAACTTTATTTTTTGAGCTAGAGACTTAAAATTTTGTATTAAGATTACTTATTAGAATACAAATAAAGTACTTTCAACGTTTAGGAAAATTCTGCCCCTAAGGGGTGCAAATTTTGTATAGGGGAAACTTTATTATTTTGGCAAGAGACTTAATACTTTGTAGAAATATTACTTATTAAAATTCAAATTAAGTACTTCCAGCGTTTTGGAAAATTCTGCCCCTAAGGGGGTTAAAAAGGGTTGCAAAGTTTGTACGACCGAAACTCCTTTTTGAGATAGAAGCTTAAAAGTTTATAGAAATATTACTTATTACAATACAATGAAAGCATTTTCAGTGTTTTGGAAAATTCCACCCCTAAGGGTATGAAAAAGGGGTGCAAAGTTGGTAAAGGGGATTTTTTGAGCTAGAATCTCAAAACTTTTTAGAAAGATTACATAATAAATTAAAATAAAATACTCTCAGCGTTTTAGAAAATTCCACCAGTTAGGGGTGTATAAGGGGGTGAAACGTTTGTAAATATATTTTTTTAGCGAGCGACCTTTGTTGAAATATTACTTATTACAATACTTACAAATAAAGAACTTAGCGTTTTTGAAAATTCCACCCCTAAGGGTGATCAAAAGGGCTGAATATTTGTATGGAGGAAACTTTGTTTTTTAAACTCTAGTTTAAAAAACAAAGTTTCCTCCACTTATACACTTGTAATTGTGTAGAAAGATTATTTATTAGAATACAAATATACAGGGTGTCCCAGAAATCAATGTCAAGCCGAAAACGGATGATAGACTGAGTCATAACAGTTATCAGAAAAATACAAAAAAAAAATCCAACTCATGTCATGTTCTTTTAAAATTATGGTCACTTTAAAAATTGAAAATTTACGACGATTGACCAATTAATGAATAAATAAAAAAAAACCAACACGAGTTGGATTTTTTTTGTATTTTTATGATATGACTGGTCTATCATCCGTTTACGGCTTGACGTCGATTTCTGGGACACCCTGTATAGGTAAATTACTTTCAATGGTTTGGAAAATTCCACCCGCTAAGAGGGGGATAAAGAGGTGCAATGTTTGTATGGGGGAAACTTTTTACTAAGGTAGAAACTTAAAACTCTGTAGAAAAATTAAGTACTTGCCTTCTTATTAAAATACAAAAAAGTACCCCTTGAGGGGTTATAAAGGGGTGCAAAGTTCGTATGGAAAACCCTTTTTTAGCTAGAGACTTAATAGTTTGTAGAAAAAATACTTGCCTATTACAATAAAAAAACTTCGTTTTTTATTTTAAATTTTTCCATGAAAAGCGTTCAAAGTTTGTATGGAGAGCAAGAAAAATTTGAAGTATGAGATTTGTAACTTCGATGATAGCCTGTTTAGACTACAAAACTTATTTTAGCGTTTTTTGAAATTCATCCCCTAAAGGGGATTATAAGGGTGTTCAAAGTTTGTATGGAGATCAAGACATTTTTAAAGTAAGGGATTTGTAACTTCAGTTTTAGACTGTATGCTACTACAAAACTTATTTCAGCGTTTTTTTAATTCATCGGCTAAGAATAAGGGGTTCGAATTTTTGGAAGTAAGAGATTTGTAACTTCGGTTTTAGACTGTTTAAGTGTTTACTTCTTCATCTTCATCCCTTTCCATTAAAATTCCATTCATTTACTAAAAGACTAGGTACAAAACTAATTTCAATGTTTTTTTTTAAATTCATTCCTTAAACATACATTAGACGATGACATGGTAATACGCGGACGAAGTCGCGGGCAACAGCTAGTATCTAAGTGAGATACATGAAGGCTTTTTTCAGTATTATTTTGCATATTTTCTTTTCATACGGCCGTAAAATACGTTTCTACTAAATCGTAGGATCAAATTAACGGACTTGTAATTGACATATATACTAAAAATAAAACTACGTCAACAAATGTTACATCATATCGTTTACGAAATAGCGATAAAAAAAACATCTTTTTACCCACTTTTACAAAACATTCAATAATATCCGAAACTACAGCAATAACCATAAGGTACCTTTATGATGGAGCAAGCCTGGGAGCAGGTATAAAGGAGAGGGCAAATGCACAAAAGATCCCACTGGGTCGAAGTGCATCCGAAAGGGCCCTCACCTAGATAAGATAAGATAAGACCTTTATGTCACATATTTATTTATCTTATGGCGGTTACACACTGGTACATGTCGGTTACATTACACCGTACCAGTGTGTAACTTACACACTGGTACGGTGGTATGGCGGTTACACTCTGGTATACATCGATGTCGCTGTCGCAAATATTACTTATTAAAATACAAAAAAAGTACTTTCAGCTTGTTAGAAAATTCCATCCCTTTATTATTATAGGATCACTTCGTTGTCTGTTTGTATGTCCGTCTGTAAAAACCCTTTCTCTCGACAGAAATTCAAATTATATTCTCAGGTGCTGTAAAAATTTAACTTTTAACTTCACGCAATCAAAACATCCGCCATTTATGCTGCATATATTGTGATCAGATATTTTATGAATGAAAGCTCCATGATCAGTTTTCAGAATCATTTCTTTACTTGTATAGTACGCAAGCTTCATGCCAACGTTTGAGTGAAAGCTTTTAAATATGTAAATTTATTTGAGAGGGTATTGTTACACTACGCATCTCAAAAATTGGCATTGGTGTTGACATAATGTATTCATTACATAATTACCTAATCTAAAAACAAACGTGAATGTTATGCGATAATACCTACTCGTACTCCCACTGACCACGTGTTTGTTAATTTAAGTTATAAATATTTCATAGTCCAATACAGAATTCTATGCAAATCTTTGTTGTGTAACGGTTACTTTCTTTGTTAATAAATCCTAATATTCCTAGTTTAATTGATGTGGGTTGGTTTTTTTTAATACTATGATAATTAATGTAACTTATCGTCGTAAGTGCGGGATTTTTTTCATCGAAAATCTTGTCTGTGATGGTTATCAGCTACCTATGCAGCTATGCTTATTTCGTCGAGGGTGTTCTAAATATATTTTGTCATGGTTGTTGACACGAATACTTAATGCCTATTGTATTTCATCATTCCATACTTTTAGCATTGATTACTTACTCGATGCGCGGTTATTATTATTATCTACTCACATAACTATCTAAGTTTCGTACTACTCGATGAGTTTAAGGGACTAAAACGTTTAAGTAAGTATATTAATCTCCCTGCACATATGCTCCTATGTAATAAATGATATTGGCAGATGATCCGTTTCGTTATTATTAACTCTGCCATCGCTGCAATACGCGGCAATACTTTACGGCACATATTTCAGTGGACCCACCCACACACTCGCACGCCAGCTTTCACCAACACGTGCGCAAAAAGTAGACGAGGGCGCGCATGCGCGGTATCGAGCCATCAGGCCATGCTGCAGAGACAGGCCAGTCGGGCAGTCGAGCTGTGATGTCCGCGGTCGGATGGGCACGGCCGGTTGGGCGCGCGGCGAGGCGCGCGTAGCAGACGACTCCGATTTCGAAACCCTCAAAACCCTTCTCGCCTCAGATAAAGGCTGGACCCTGGAGTACGAAAAGGACGGCGTCAAGGTCTGGGCCGAAGACGCCGCTCACGGTGCGCTGAGAACCGTCAAGGTACGTCAAAACATTCATTCTTTAAATTGACGTTTTTCAACCCCTATCCAACTATTCACCACAACCACTTGTTTGCGTCTAACACGGAAAACTGTATTGATTATTATAAACAAGGACAGTAAACATTTGTTTTGGGTCCTTCAGAGAATGTTATTTATGCGGCGGTTTGTTTAGGCTTAATACGCTCTCAAAGCAGTTGTTCATTTGGCTATTTGTTTTGGGTATATATATACTCGTAAGCTGAAATTTTTAAAGGGATATTTGGGATGGTTAAGATTTGAAGGGAGGAAAGAAACAAGCCGATGGCCGGAGTTTTATGATCAGAATTCAAATTCAAGGCAATAAAAACGATTATCCCTGGCAATTCAGAGCCCTTCTTCGTCCTTAATGATCTCAGTTGCAGATCATCAACCTTCAAGGACTATAAACAGGTAACAACATTCAAATTAGCAATTACATTATTTAATGAAGTAATGAATAACCCTCCTCTCCTTCGGCAGTAGGGTAAAAATCAACAAATCACTCCGCAGTAACGGTAGGTACGATACGGTTTTATCTCAAAACATGAGTGATAAGTACCTTAACGGAATGAAAATTGTCTATTATACACATAATATAAATAAAATATGACTTAACTACTGACAGACAACGCACACCCTAAACCACTGAAGATAGAAGGAAGGAAGGAAGGAAATTTGGAATACATATTATTTATTGCTCAATGGACGTAGAGGTGCACTAAGGAAGGATTTTTTGAAATTAAACCCCTAAGGCGGTGAAATTGAGGATGAAACGTTTTCTATTGGAATTTTGAGATTTGGCTTTTCGTTCACATAAAAAAACGGGTCAAGTGCGAGTCTGTCTCGTGCACCGAGGGTTCCGTACAAACTTTTTCCACGCTTTATTAAGAGAAAATCTACAAATAATAATAAAATAAAATAATAAATATTTGGGGACAATCTTACACAAATCGACTTAGTCCCAAACTAAGCAAAGTTTGTAATATGGGTACTAGACGATGATATACATACTTATATAGATAAATATATACTTAAATACATAGAAAACATCCATGACTCAGGAACAAATATTCGTGCTCAACACACAAATAAATGCCCTTATGCTTGGATTCGAACCCGGGACCTCGAGCTTCGTAGGCAGGGTCACCAACTAGGCTACAGAGGTCGTCAACATGTTGGTTTTTCAGAGATAATTCTTTATCAAGTGAACCAATTTCAGTAATTCTTTTTAGGGTTACAGGGTGTACTCAAAGAGTAAAACGGGACCCCATTACTAAGACTCCGCTGTCCGTCTGTCTATCACCAGGCTGTCTCACTGACACCGTGATAGTTCCAGTTGAAATTTTCACAGATGATGTATTTCTGTTACCGCCTATAACAACAAATACTAAAAACAGAATAAAATAAATATTTTATAGATAATGGTACGGAACCCTTCGTGCGCGAGTCCGACTCGCACTTGTTTTATTTGCTAGAAGGTACTTTTAGAATACTTCCATAAAAATTTGAAGGGAAAAATTCAACACAAAAGTATTAAATTACAAACTTAAATATAAAATGATTATTGAAGAATTAAAAAAATATGCTAGATAAAGGTATCGTTATTCAATTCAATTCAATTCAATATACTTTTATTTCGGATTTTTAAATATCCATATCGGGTTAGTTACAACTTATCTTATGTTAACCTTAATAAAATAAAATAAAATGCTCAAAAACAAAACAAGGTGTGACACAGATCATGGCTATTTTATATACCTTACTACTGTCCTGATATGTGCCACCCAGTGACAAAGTCCTATCCTTTGAAGGGAAAAATTCAACACAAAAGTATTAAATTACAAACTTAAATATAAAATGATTATTGAAGAATTAAAAAAAATATGCTAGACTAGCTGTTGCCCGCGACTTCGTCCGCGTAGAACTTTTTATCGAATAAGAAAATGATTTCTCTCAATACAAAATTTGAACCCTCTTTTAGGGGATAATTAAAAAAAAGTTGATGTTCATTTTCTAGTTTGTGAACAAACAGTCTAAAACCAAAGTTAAAAATCTCATACTTTAAAAATGCCTTGAAATACTCAAACTTTGAACCAATTTTAACACTCTTAGGGGATGAATTTGGAAAAACTCTGAAATCAGTTTTGTAGTCTTTTAACGTACAGAATAAGACCGAAGTTAAAAATCTCTTACTCACACTTTTAACAACTTACAACAATTTTATTGCTCGCCATTTAAAATTTGAACCCCCTTTTAAACCCCCTTAGAGGTTGAATTTTTCTAATCGCTGAAAGAACTTTTTTCGTAAACTTTTAAGTCTCTAGCTCAAAAAAAGTGTTGCCCATACAAAGCTTTCTTAACCCCCTTAGGGGTGGAATTTTCTAAAACTCTGAAAGTACTTTATTATTAATTTTAATAAGTAACATTTTGAATAGTTTTAAGTCTAGTAAAAAAAAAAGTTTTTCCCACACAACACTGGCTACCCTTCTTAACCCCCTTAGGGATGGAGTTTTCTAAAACGCTGAAAGTTCTTTTTTAGTATTCAAAAAAAAGTGTTGCCCATGCAAAGCTTGCTCTCCTTTTTAACCCTATTAGGGGTGGAATTTTCTAAAACGATTTGTGTTCTTTTTTTGTATTTTAATAAGTAATCTTTCTACAAAGTTTCAAGTCTCTAACTCAAAAACATAAACTTTCCCTGATAAAAACTTTGCACCCCTTTTTATCCCCCTTAGGGAGAGATTTTTTCAAAACGCTGAAAGTCTTTTTTTTTGTATTTTTATAAGTAATCTTTCTACAAAGTTTTAAGTGTCTAGCTCAGAAAAAGTGTTCCCCATACAAACCTTGCACCCTTTTTTAACCCCCTTAGGGAATGATTTTTGTAAAACGCCGAATGTAGTATTTTTCATGTTCTAATAAGTAATTTTTCGTCAAAATTTTAAGTCTCTATTAAAAAAAAAAATGTTTTTCCCATACAAACTTTGCACCCTATTTTACCCCCTTAGGGGTGAAATTTTCCAAAACGCTGAAAGTACTTTCTTTGTATTTAAATAATCTTTCTACAAAGTTTTAGGACTCTAGCTAAAAAAAATAGTTTCCCACATACAAACTTTGCACCCCTATTTTAGCCCCCTATTTTGAGGGGTAGAATTTTCTAAAACGCTGAAAGTACTTAATTTGTATTCTGATGACTAATCTTTCTACAAAGTTTTAAGTCTCTATTTAAAAAAAATATTGTTTCCCCCATACAAAATTTGCACCCCTATTTTACCCCCTTAGGGGTAGATTTTTTTAAAACACTGAATCTAGGTACTTTATTTGTATTCTAATGAATAATTTCTCTACAAAGTTTTAAGTCTCTATTTAAAAAAAAGTAGTTTTTCCCATACAAACTTTGCACTCTATTTTACCCCTTTAGGGGTAGAATTTTTTAAAACCCTGAAAGTTCTTTATTTGTATTCTAATGACTGATCTTTTTACAAAGTTTTAAGTCTCTATTTAAAAAAAAAATGTTTCCCCCATACAAACCTTGCACCCCTATTTTACCCCCGTAGGGGTGGAATTTTCCAAAACGCTGAAAGTGTTTCATTTGTATTCTAATAACTAATTTTTCTACAAAGTTTAAGTCTATAGCTCAAAAAAAAAAGGTTCTCCCATACAAACTTTGCACCCCCATTTTACCCCCTTAGGGGTAGAATTTTCAAAAATCCCTTTTTATCCCTAGCCCACGTTATAAAAGCAACATACTGTGCAAAAATCAACTCTCTAAGATTAGTAGTTTCGGCTGTGCGTTGATGAGTGTGTGAGTGAGTGAGTGAATAAGTCAGTCAGGACATAGGCATTTATTATGTATAAATAGATAGAAGATAATGAAACTCCCATTCAAATATCTCAAAAAATTATGAAGCTACATCCGTTTTAAAATCGCTTGTTAGAGTGAGAAAACGATGAGGGACTGTGACGTCAATATACTCGAGCGTCATAGTAAAAAACAATCGTTTCATATGAAGGTGCGTTTTGCGGAAAAGGGACAGAACATACCCCCTCTTAAAACTTTGGACTCTTATAACTTAATCATTACCTATATAACCTCTTGCTTTGTTTTTTCTCCATTTGACTATATTTATTTTAAATTCTTTTTCGAGAAAATACATTATGATTATTTACCATATTTTCGATTCCTGAGCTATAACCACGAACTTCGGAATTCGAAAATATTCGGGTATCTCTATCTCTATCGCACTAACCATACTCGAGTGACAGGGATGCAAATATATGAACATTGAGTATCGGTTTTCGTGGTAGCGCCGCAGGTACTTTGGCTGAATGCGCCGAGCGCGTGCCATTGTCATTCAAAAAAAACAAATTCGTGTTAATTATATTGTTCAAATTTGTTGATTTCATTTATTGAAATTACGACATAAAACGACATTTGCGCATATAAGTTCTCATATCAGAATCGAATATTTTTTTATGGTTAATATTTTAGCATTTGTCTCGTAAAGGTCTATCGTAGACGGGATTTAAATTATTAATAAGTGAAAGGCAAAGCAATTCCGCCATTTTGACGAAAATTTGACGGTTCTTATAGCTGACAGTTGGAGCAGCGTTTGATTTCAATAAAAATAAATGAAAAATTAAATGAAGTCGTATATTTCGGAAAATTAATTAACTGTCGCAGTCGGATAAAAACTATCCTAAGTTGCAGCTAGAATAATAATGTACCTATATAAAATGTTTCATATTTTTCCGTTCATGGGATGCTGAGAACATTCGAACCGCGCAAAGCTTAGTTTCAAACTGGCTGATTCTTTTTTTAATTTAGAGATTTATTATAAGTGGAGATAAAGGTATCGTAATTCAATTCAATTCAATTCAATTCAATTGACTGAGGACTTGATCCCCGCTCTGGGTCATTTCTGGTGCAAAGGTTAGCCATAGCTGTTCAGCGCGGCAATGCGGCCAGTGTGATGGGAACCTTTGCACCTGGAGTGGCTCGGGGAGGGTTGTTTGATGTTTAGTTTTAGGATTAGGAATAGGTTTAGGTTACTTAGTAATACGTATAAGTTTGTTATTGTACTCTGTCTTATGTGAATAAAGATAAATGATTCAATATACTTTTATTTCGGATTTTTAAATATCCATATCGGGTTAGTTACAACTTATCTTATGTTAACCTTAATAAAATAAAATAAAATGTTCAAAAACAAAACAAGGTGTGACACAGATCATGGCTATTTTATATACCTTACTACTGTCCTGATCTGTGCCACCCAGTGACAAAGGATAGGACAGTTGTACCTATCCGATGTCACCTTCAGAATGCTGTACAAATGTAATGGTCGTCGCTGAGGGCGGGACGGAGCAAACCTGTCGTCGGTGATCAGGTCTGTGACGGCGGGCGGGACGGAGCAAACCTGTCGTCAGGTCTGTGACAGCGGGCGGGCGAACGGTGGGCTAGGCGGGATTTAAATTTGTTATTAGGGTTATTCATACACTGTGAAATTTGGCAAGAATTGGCAACAACGAGATGGGTCTAAAATTATTCATATCCGTTTTACTGCCTTTTTTATGGATAACAACAACCTTACCTTTTTTTAAAAGGTCTGGGAAGATTCCATCAAGTAGGCATTCATTAAAAATTATGCAAAGAGACACACATCAATGTTCATTTTTATAAAAAATGTATCTAAGTCATCTGGTCCCCTAGATTGAGAATTTTTTGAAATTTTTTACTATGCTAATTATCTCAGGTTCAATGATTGGGGTCAAAAATATAGAATAATTGCTACTAAATAGTGTACCGTTCTCTAAGTATATTCATAAAATAGCTATCATTATCATTAATTGTGCTTTTACCTACATTTACAAAGTAATTGTTGAAGGTATTTGCAACGGTTGTATCATCATCAATCAACATGTTATCCATTTTAAGGGTGATTTTGTTACTAATCTTACGTTTGCCTGTATTCTCTCTTATTAAGTTCCAAATTGCCTTACTTTTATTTTTAGCTTTACTGATCGTTTTCTCTACATGCTTTTTCTTAGCAGTGGTTAACACTTTCTTAAATATATGTTTGTAATGTACAAACAGGACATCCATACTAATAATATAAATAGCAATATAACTATCTGTCTGTCTGTTTATTACTTCTGCAGGCATAAAGCACTGAACCGATTTAGATAAAATTTGGCATTATTGGATGTACTTGGAGACACTAGGAAGGACATTAGATAGCTATTATCCCCTAAATTATTCCTTGAAGGGGTGAAAAGGAGGGGGAAGTCCTATGATCTCATATACTAGTGCTGACGCAGAAACAGTCGAGGGATGTTACAAAATTGATTAAAAAGAAATTGAAATATTTAAGTAATGTGGACTGACGCAGAATAATAGGTAATTCATGACGATGAAAGCCTCTATAATGACGGTATAATTAAAACTCCTATGACACACGTTGACAGTTTTAGCTTGATATAGCTAGGTAGGTATGAAAGAAGAAATCACTACCTCCCGTTTTACATATGAACTCTCGGGAATTCAAAGTACCTAGGTAAGGTTATTATTGTGGAGAGGTGTAGGTACTTTATTGAAATCTAACTTTGAATTAACGTACATTAAAATTCTGGGTGAATATTTATTTACTATCTTTATGCGATGTATGAGAAATATGTATTATCTATTTTATGTCTCGTCGGCGCAAGACATTTTTTTTGAAAGGTAAAGCATTTTTGTCGATAATTTATTCAACAAATTAATTACATTTTCATTGCACTTCTTTGAGATTGTTAATGTCTGTCACGCTCTTGAGAAGCATACTTTACGTTCTCTATTATGCATTCACCTCAACATGTCTCGATACAAACGTCTTATTATACAGCATACACCCTTTAATAGTAGTTTATGAGACTGTACATAATGCCTAATTATGTACAGTTACATACACTGCTTTATCTATCCACATATCATAAGCCTCCATGATGCATTCAGGAGCCGCATATTAAGACCAGCATCGCGGTATTGTTTTCTGGCAGCTGTCATAGTTTTTTTTTTAATTCAGAGACAAACTAGAGTCAGCTCTAACTATCATAACGTTCGATATCTTACTTAAGTGCGACATTTGTCAAATTTGTATGCAACTTGACAATTCATTTCGAACTAACCGTCATCTCGACTGATATTAGAATAGAGGTCAAATCAAATTTCTTTGTTTTAAAGATGTTCGAAATTTAAATGAAATAACATTATCGAAACCGATGTGATTATTTAGCAATAATAACATTTTCACAGATAAGAAATTTGTTCTAACAAAACAGTCTGTTTTTATGGTGGTCGTTATGTGCGGATCTTGAACGCATCATGGAGGGTTTATGATATTTTGATAGATAAACATAATTAAATGTAATTTACTTTTTTTTTTAGTTTATACCAATATTTACTAGTAATTACACGAGTAATAGGTACTGCAATCGTTTCATTGACTCTGATAAATCTTTGTTCAGTGAAGTATTCAAAATGATATGTATATATAATGATCTCGGAAGTAGAAGCATTCGGTGAATATCGAAATATTCGCATCGCGACGTGCCGTAATTTTATTTGTTATGGTAAGTCGCTTTTTACGCCTTTCTTTCTTGCCTTTTGTGATTTATTGCTCTTTTTATGAGAGGTGTCGTGAGAATACCTACTACCTACCTAATTCATATAAACGGAAGGATTATAATACTCATCCATTTATTTGGGTAGACACTAGTTCTGTTTGTACAAGTGCGTACTGTAGAATTTGGTAACTCAATAAGAATACATTAATTTCCACACCTGCTACCTATTCAGATAAAAGTCATTGTACTCAAATCAGGGATCAAAGAGAATTTTGCTACCGAGTACAAACTTTTCTTACTTTATATTGCCTGTTTAATTTAATTTTAACTAATAGAAGTTGTGAAAAGCGGTATGTGCCACTCGGTAGCAAAATTATTTCCGTCTTGGCTGTAAACACGTGAATCCCTTGTTACGCTCAAGATTCTACTGTAGAATCTTTCAATTGCAGTATCTTTCAATTCACTCAAGGTTCAATATACCGCTTAAGCTGTAAATATATAATTTTGCTTCCTTGAGACACAATCTACCATAAATTGTCTAAATACTCTAAATCGTAAGCCTGTGTCAAAGTCCATTGCTTGACGCTAAAAATGATATTGATAAGTCACATAACTTGATATTCTTTTGACCTTAATAGAAAATCTAATAGTAGGTAAGTATCTATTTCTTCCTAACTGTATTATTATCACAAACTCGCCACAGTTAAACCGTAAGGGGTCGAATATCTCTATGCCACATCGGGCTCTCCTTGACGCGGAGGTAAGTATGACTCGTCTGGCTCTCAGAACAATAACAGCGGGTGCAAGCTGCAATCAGTACGTGAAAAGGCATAGGCTATGGTGACCGCTTGCCGTCAGGCGGGTCGTAAGCTTGTTTGCCACCGAGGTGGTACAAAAAAAGTGTTTGCCTTAGGTCATTAGATCGAGTGCGTTACCGGTCGTGTACACCACAGGCTATCGGTGTTGATAAAACCTTCATCTGTTTTTATATCTGTGTAAGTATTTCCGCACTCCCGACGCGCACAGAGCCGTATGCCGGTGAAGATATGGATAATATGTGGGATGTTCAAACTGCCTCGCATACCGGAATGTGTAATCAGAACGTGACGGCTTGTTGAAATAGATGTGTAAGTGATTCTGTCCTCTTTCTTCGTTGGTATGGAACAAGGAACCCAGATGTTATTTAAGTAGGTATAATGTTATAAATTTATTACCTACTGCAAAAATAATGTCGCATGATGGGATGAAAAACGGGCGCAACCTAGCGGCTGTCAAAACTTTTAAAACAATTCGCAGGAAGTGGCCGTATCTGACAGCGACCGTAACATTGAAAAATACCAACAGGAAATCAAAGCTTGGGGCAACTTTTAAGTGGAGAGGCTCTACGATATCTTATTCTAGTATTGTAAACAGTAAAGTAATTAGAAAATATACTTGGTTGGATAAAAAGAATAGGTATAGCGTAGATAATACATTCGTATACAATTTAATTAATTATATTTTGTATCGAAAGTTTTGGTAAAACGGGAGAAGAAGGGACAGAACAGAAACTCAAAACTCTATAAATGTTTATTTTTACATCATGTGGCACGTTGATTTTTATACATAAAAATATTCTGGTCGTATGAATTTTAGTTTTTTAATGATCATCTGTCGTTTCATTTCATCATTTTATCGATAAACACAAAATAGTAGGAAATCCCACCTGTCTCTATAGTTGGGGTTAGTAGGTATAGCAATGTTGGGAAAATTGCTAAAGTTGACACTTACTTTGTCAAATCTCACATAAAAATTAAAATTCAGACAAAAATCTGCCGCTTTTGAACATCAACTTCGACAAAGAATACATTTCTTTTATTTGATGGTTTGACTACTAGTGTGGCCAGAAGTAGAAAAATACGTCGAAAAATATTACAAAATTATTTTAAGAGCAACTCGATCCTGAAAATTAAAGAAGTAACTGAAAAAAGAAAATCTGGTTTCGCATTTCTACTGCCCCCGCCGTCCCTTCTCCCCCCGTTTTACGGTATATGGTTACAATAAATTAAGTAAATAAGTTCAACATTTTTAACAAGCCTCGTTTGTTCTGGTTAAACTTGCAAGTCTTTCACTAACTATTCGACTTCCAGTCGCGTTGAAAACCTGTACTCTTGTGTAAGTCACCATAAATCTGGTCTGATGATGCACGAAGGTGGCCACAGAAACTAAACCCATCCTGTTTTAACTCTTTAGAATCCTTTCAATGAGTAAAATACAGTTGGCTATAAAAAGCATGCCACCTATATTGCCTTATAATTATAACTTCTTCTTCTTCTCGTGTCGATGGTTTCCTATTTCCTTGGTTTAGATTGTGCGGGACCAGAAACAGACATAATTATAACTATAGTGGGCAATGAAGAAATCAACTTCCCGCACGAAGCTTATAGTAGAAGTTTATTACTTTCACAAGATTCAATCCTTAAGTTATAACTTTTTAAATGGGGCATCGAGCGCACTCAAGGAGTTCTTCCCGACTTTAATAGAGTTTGTGTATCCAGAGTTTGCGGTTGATACTGACATTAATTTTGCAAGTTACAGGTAAAACTCATATTCTTGAAAAAAAAATGGACGCCCTTTTCCATTAAGTAGGTAACTAAATAATAATTAATAACCAATAACTAAGCTTGTGATTCACAAGTAGGCAATCACCTTACTTAAATGTGTTGAGCTTGTTGTTGCTTATAGCTAACATGCATGCATACAATTACTACCTACCTAATATTTGTAATAAATATTTTGTTTAAATACATTTTAAGTTGAATATGATATATATAAATATATTTACAATTTCATTACAAACGGAACAAAAGATAATTCGTTGTAAAAAAATATGTGTATTATTATTATTAGGCTAGAATAATTCCTTCAATGATCGAACTTTTTTTAAAAAACATTGGTAATGTTTGATTCGGTCGGGAATCTTATTTGTTGTGAGGGTACATCGAGAATGAGGGCATACAATATTAAACATTAAGCTAAATCATACAATTCTAGGCTAATCATTATTAAATAGAAATAATAATAATGTTTTCAGTCCTTTACAAAATAGAATTATATATCATGAGAATTAAAATATGTTACAAATTAGGTATAATCAATTACATGTCACTTAAATTAAAAAATAAATAAAATAAAAGACAATAATATACATTGGAAATTCAATAAATACTCAAAACATATATTCAAATTTATAATTTATCATCAAGAAAGTCATTAACCGAATAATAACATTTATCTAATAGTAATTTTTTTAATTTAGTTTTGAATACGGTGTTTTGAGGTTCTTGTTTAATAGAGTCTGGAATTTTATTAGTTATCAAGATATATACATTTATAATGGGGACTATTTCTACATGTTTGTAAGTTAGTTTCTGGTAGCTGCAGTTTCAAAATCAGATATTTTTGATTTAACAAGATGTCGCCACTCCGGCCTTTTGGCAGCCTCCTTCTCCCACAGCGAGGGCTGAATGCGACACCTTTTTATGTGCCGCTTCAGCACATCTTTATACCTGAGGAGTTGTCCCGCCATGCTTTCGCTTGCCCTCCTCAAGTTCCGAATAAAAGATGCGCTTCGCCACTCGCTGTTCTGACATTCGTGACACGTGCTCGTACCACCGAAGCTGTCGCCGCATAAGGTAAGTTTCAATGCCACTGACATTGGCTCTCCGCAGCACTTCGGTGTTCCGCACGCGGTCAGACCATCGGATGTTAAGTATTTTCCGCAGACATCGGAGGTGGAATCGGTCCAGCATGCGCATGTGTCGGCGGTCCACGTTTCAGCGGAGTATAGGATGTTAGGCAGTACTACAGCCATGTACACTGAGATCTTAGTAGCCAATTTCAGATCATGTGAGCAGAAAACATTTGAATCCAGCTTGCCGAACGCTGCAGCTGCAGCGCCAATGCTGCTGTTTACCTCTGCATCAAGGTCACACTTTGTCGTTAACGTGCTCCCCAGGTAGCGGAACTTATCAACTTGCCTCAGCTTGTCCTCACCGAGTTTGATAGCCAGTGTCTCATGACATGACCATGGTAGCAATTAATGCATCTGTAGAGATGTATGCAACGAGTTGATGACCGTGGTCGGCAGGTGTATAATTAAGCATATGGTCCAGTGCAGTGTATTTTGCTGAAATGTGGACGCTTAATGTCTTCGCACGCGTGGAAGTAAAAGTAAGCGCGCGAACAACGCGAATACGATACAAATTTAATACTTTTTGAAATCACCATTCTGTTAATACCTATACTCTACTGTATAAGTTTGCCTTATCCAAAGGCGTCCATGGAAATGCCGGAACATCACGTCCGTCCCCCGCCCGGCTAGAATTCCTTTGTGAACGTCGACAGCGGAGTTGGAACAAAGCTGGAACTTCCACACGAAGGAATGGAAATTCATGTTTTGTTAGGACTAAACTAACTAAATATTTCTTCCATCCATATATTTTGACAAATGGGACCTCTTCTTATACAATGACAACTGTAAGACCACTGTATTCATGTGCCCGTTCTCTTGTGGCACTCGAAATATTTTAAACACGCACTCGTAAATAGTAACCATTTTCCGGTGTAAGTACCTACCTAATAAGAACGAGAAAAAATTAAGAAAAGGTATACATAAAAATTTGTCATGGTTACTTCTCCAAAAACATCCTTCCTTATAATGAGCTTGGAAAGGTTGTCTCACCAGTGTTCACTCTGAATCACCTAAGAATAAGGAATCAAAATAAGGTTGTGAAGCCACTATTTATTTTGTAATAAAACATTTTTATTGGTGCAGGTGGTAGCGGAGTTCGACGATGTCGAGCCAGACGCACTATACGATGTGCTGCACGATCCGGAGTACCGCTCCGTGTGGGACACGCACATGCTGGCCGCTGAGGACGCGGGACACATCAACGTCAACAACGACGTCGGGTACTACGCCAGTGAGTACATTGTCAGGGACATGGCGATACACGCGCTGTATGAGTACTGCACGACCCTGAGTACCGCTCCGTGTGGGACACGCACATGCTGGACGCTGAGGACGCGGGACACATCAACGTCAACAACGACGTCGGGTACTACGCCAGTGAGTACATTGTCAGGGACATGGCGATACACGCGCTGTATGAGTACTGCACGACCCTGAGTACCGCTCCGTGTGGGACACGCACATGCTGGCCGCTGAGGACGCGGGACACATCAACGTCAACAACGACGTCGGGTACTACGCCAGTGAGTACATTGTCAGGGACATGGCGATACACGCGCTGTATGAGTACTGCACGACCCTGAGTACCGCTCCGTGTGGGACACGCACATGCTGGCCGCTGAGGACGCGGGACACATCAACGTCAACAACGACGTCGGGTACTACGCCAGTGAGTACATTGTCAGGGACATGGCGATACACGCGCTGTATGAGTACTGCACGACCCTGAGTACCGCTCCGTGTGGGACATGCACATGCTGGCCGCCGAGGACGCGGGACACAAGGCACTATTTCATAACCTCCGCCCTTTATAATGTAATTTAGTTCCCCACGGAGACCTTTACACATTACCGTGGCTTTCTAAAAGTTAGCAGTTCAAATACACTCAGCAGATGACCGTGAAAGGTCAAAGGGTAAGTAAATACAGACTTAGAGGAGTATTTCTTATTTAAGCCTCGAAATTCGAGGTGAAATTACAAGTTTCTTTCGAGAGTCCGTTTGAAGCTAAATGTAGGTACCTATTTGGTAATGGTATTAGATTCGGGAATTATTATTATAAGGAAGAAGAGAAATTTTATTCTTAAGTGGGCAACCGACCTCTGCTCGGGTGAAAATAGAGAAATTAGGGAGAAAACTAATTTTCCCGGATATGAGACCTAGCTAGATCGATTTCTCGCCCCCTTAAACCCCTATATTCAAATTTTCATCGAAATCGTTAGAGCCGTTTTCGAGAACGTGATTGCAAATATATTTTATATACAAATATTGCTCGTTTAATAGTATAGGATAAGAATAGATATATTTATACGTAGGTATTATATACGTTTTTACCTAAAGGTTTTTACGAACAATTTAAGGATGTATAATGTCTGAAATAAGGATTTAATAATAATAATAATTATTAATATCCAACAAACACTCATAAACCAACATCAAAAAATACGACAGTAGATGTACTTGTTCAGAATTTGAGCCTGTGTTAGCAATAAATGTCAATAAATAAGTTACTGTCAATTAATCGTATTTGACACAAGTTTTAGTGTCAATTATACACTGCTTGTTTTCACCTGTACCTACTTAAAAACATAACGACAATTTTAATAGGCTCAATTTCGATTGGGTTGTACAGTCGCGGAATGAAAAGGTTGCCCAGTTTCCAAATAACTTCATGTACGCGTTGCTAGCACACGACTGTTAACTTTTTAAACTGTGTTACAGACGAGAGTGTCGTATTAAAAATTATGTTTAAATGTTTGACAACAAAGTTCAAATTTACTTAGACGAATGTTGCTTGACTATTAACTGTTGAACTAAAACTTTTTTATTAGTTTGATCTTACCATTACGTTGTAATCGTTGTATCAAGTTTGATGCAAATCCTCTTCGCTTATAATGATTAAAACTATAAAATGTGAATAACAGTTCCTGTCAATGTCATCATGGCTATTTCTAGTATTCGTTTTGTTTTTAATTTTAACTCGCCTTTCCAAAATGCATAGAGGTTAATTGACCATGTAGTGAATTGACATTCATGATTATGGAATGTGTCATACTCGGTCGATAAAGCAGATACTGATAACTTATACTGAGCAAGCAAACACAGATCTTAAGGTGGTCAACCTCTCCATTCCGTGACTGTACATGTGTCTTAATAATTTATATTACCAGTACGGAGTTCCTACGGCCGCATTGCTGTTCCCTCATTCATAAGCCCAACTCTATGGCTTAATACTATTTAAATAAATAAATAAAGTTATAATCTTACACAAATCGACCTAGTCCCAAACTAAGGGGTCGTCAAATTCGTCGGTCCAGTAAAGTCAAAACGTTAAAAATCCCAGTAATTATTAATTTCATACATAGTGGTTAAGTCACTAAGTGTAAAGTAAATTGATAACATTAAATTAGCGTATTAAATAATCCACACAGCAAACGTTTCTCGCATTCATCCTCATAAACACATACCACAATATCGAGTGATAATAGAATTCCGTGAGCATAAAGCAAACTAGACACCCCACCCCACCCCGCAACGTGTGAAGAATCACAATAGTATACGTCACGATCACGAAAGCGTCGTCGGATAACGTGGTTCGCGCCGTGAATTACAAACGGCTCTGAAACGACTGAAACTATGCGGCGTTGGAGGTCCATTTGGCTCGACACTTCACTTGCTCTACTCGTAGGTCTATCTATATATAAATCTATATATAAAAGCTTGCACGACTCATATTATATACTAGTGACTCCTTTTTTTAATTTCTGAAAAACTGTATAATCAATCAACGAACCTGCTCACACAATTTCACGAGAATCGGTTAAGGTGGTTCGATTGCCATACAAAACGTTATTTGACATTCGCAGGCTAACGGCGTGATATTTTAAGAAACTTATGTAACAAACTTTCATAAATTGGCTTCCCATTTGCGCCAAATTCCCCTTTTCCTACAATAAATTTGTATAAACTAGATTAATTTGAGAATTTGGTTTGGGACGTGATATTTTGGGAAAACTATTTTTCTCAAATTATTCTAGTTTATACTAGATTATTCTAGGAAAGGGGGAATTTGGCGCAAATGGGAAGGCAATTGATGAAAGTTTGTTACATAAGTTTCTTAAAATATCACGCCGTTAGCCTGCGAATGTCAAATAACGCTTTGTATGGCAATCGAACCACCTTAAGAAATGCGACCTGTAGAGGAGAACAGCCGAACAGCGTGACAGCGGGAAGTCCTGACAGACACCGGATATAAGAATATTAAAAAAAAAATACATATATATATGTATATATATATATATATTTTTTTATATTTGTATTGTATACGAACGATTTTCGGCCCAAGTTGAAGCATAGAACTTCGTTCGCTTCTCTCGCTCGTTCGATAAAAGCTATGAGTAAAATGGGAAAATTTTAAGCATGCCTGATGTCGACGCAACGCACAATTTTGTATGAGAACGCTCACACGACGCCGGTAGTGTGGGGGGGCCCTTAATTAACACATTCAGTGCCGGGAACACGACTATCGGGTGCCTACGTCGTAGGCGCTTTCCGTTACATACGAGGAACACCACGAGATCGGCTACGAGCGTAGCGCGTAGCGATTCGCGGCACTGAATGTGTTAGTAATGTAGGTATAAATTTGTATAGAAATGCTCATCAATGATTTGGGCACGCTCTTTACCACGTACGCCGAGCCTCACGTGTTACTAAGAGTGCGCAACACATAGATGTGATAATCATTGCGACATTTCGAACCAAACTTCGAACTAAATTGCCCTCCTAAACTTTGAATTGATCAAATAAATATTTGATTCTCCAATATATTCGGCCGCAATTTGCGTTGGATATTGTGATGAATATCAAGCCAATGTTTGTGTAAATAGGATTCCACTTGGCTTAGATAGGTATCGTACCTATGGCATATGTGAGCTGGTATTATCGTTTATACTTACTGATGTTACTTTATGCTTGTACAGACGAATCAACCCTGGAATGAATATTCTGTGTCACATTTTAAGTAGGGTTAGTTAAACATCTCAATTAAGGTTGCCAGCTAGGTATTAGGAGTGTCGACCACATGTAGGCATACCCTGTCGAGCTCAATTATATGTTGTAGGTACTTAAACGTGTCTTTGACCTTGACCGTACAAGTTACTTCTTATGAAATCATAATTTGGCGAGACAGGTTGATGCCTGTGTGCTGAGAGATATCGCTAATTCATCGCGAGGCGTTGTTGATTAGAACTAGTAAAGTAACTATAGATAGATGGCTCTCCACAGTAGATAGATGGCTCTCCACAGTAGAACCGCAGCCCTATTACGAGTACACGAGCTCTCGCGCGGTTGTTGATTAATTTGCCATCGGTCATGGCCGCGGCGGATATTCTCTGTACTCTCAATCATCTAAAAAACATTTGACCAAGCTTAAAAAGTTTAAAAAACTATATTCCGATTACCGAATAATAACTATGAATAATATTTTTTACATATTTGAACTCGAAATTTTTTCCTGTTTCAGTTGATACCCAACACGCTACGATAGCAAAAATTTTTTTTCAAAGTCAGTCACTTATTTGTCTGTGATAGCCACCATGTTTTTATTTTTCATAGGTACAGGTAGTCTATGTCAGCCGGAGCATAATTTCGAATCGATTGATCAAATTCGGTTCAGTATTTTAAACGCTACAGTGGAACATACTCAAATACAAACATAGACTGCTAACTATGTAGAAACATATCCCTTCCTTTCGGCTCTGCCGTAGTCGGGGAAAATATCAAGGAATGAAAGGGCTCGCCTCCCCACTTTACGACTTTATTTTTAACCCCCGACGGAAAAAGAGGAGTGTTATTAAGTTTGACGTGTCTGTGTGTGTGGCTGTCTGTGGCATCGTAGCTCCTGAACGAATGGACCGATTTGAATGCGGTTTTTTTATCCGAAAGCTGTTGTGATCGAGATGGGTCTTAGCTACGTTCCAACAAAATCGGTTCAAAACAAAATGTGAGGGTTTTTCAACTTTTCTAATTAATAATGGTCCAAAGGTCCAAAAGTGAAGAACCTTTTCATTTCGCGACTGTCCTACTTAACTTAGTGACATAGGCAGACCTTAAAAAATTATGTCAACATGGAAAATAATTTCAAATATCACATTGGTGACAGGATGGTCGCAGGTCCTAAAATATTCAAGACAGATTTTGCCCGCGACTTCGTCCGCGCGGAACTTGTTTATATCGTAACTTTCTCCCCCCCTTTTCACCCCCTTAGGTTATGAATTTCCAGATAAAAACTATCTTTTGTCCTTCCCTGGAATTGAAAGTATCTCTATACCAAATTTCATCTCAATCGGTTCAGCGGGTTAAGCATGAAAGGTTGAAAGAGTTACTTTCGCATTTGTAATATTAGTATGGATTGTATAAAACGAAAAGGATCATTATGGCTGAGTTACATGATTTTATTTTCTTATCACACGGCCGTAAGGTACCTTTTCTACTAAACCGTAGGAATAAATTAACGGACTTGTAATTTACATATATATAAAAAATAAAGCTACGTCAACAAAACGTTACATCTTATAGTTTTTAAAATAGCGATAAAAAACGTATTTTTTACCCCATTTTAGAAAACATTATTTTTTTTCGAAACTATCGCCATAAGGTACCTTTATGTAGTCATCACAAGCCCTCCGCCTACGGCGTCGGGCTTCTGATAGACTCTCGTTTGCAATATTCCTCATACGCCCCTTGTTAAACAATGTACTATTACAGTTTCGAAATGTCCCATTAGTCAATTTTAATTAGAAATACTCACATTTAAGATAAATGTTATTCACGTTGATTTACTTACTTCATTTACCCTCGGAATTACTAGTCATAGTCATAGGTATGAGTGGTATGACTGCAGTTTTCACTGACGGCTCTCGTACAATTTCATCAATCATCATCAAATATCTACATCTTTAAATAAAACGATCGTCGAGTTTATCTGGAATTCTGGGTCTAGCACAGATTAGTGGAACCACACCACACGCTTGTGGGAAACAACGTTTGGTCACTTTTGATTAATTATCGCTCGATATTGATCACGAGGGGATGGCCACACCGCAAACGCGATAACGAAATTATGTAGGCACACTGTAGTAGGTATCAACTAACGTCCGTTTTACCATTCGCGCAACTTTTTTCCGACTACAGTTACAAACTTTTCAATACTAAGAACTCAGACATTTATTTCAGAAATCTAGGCTCTGGTACAGGTACCAGTATAGCGATAAAACATTCTCTTCTTTTAGGTGGAATTAAATCTTATATCAAAGCCATAAAGATTTTTAAAAACGTTTCTCACTTTATTACAACGATCAACGATCCTGTAAAAAATATTGTTTAAAAAAAGTGTCTTGTTGATGTGACAATATTTCGATATAAGACTGTTGCGGCCAGGCCGCAGCGGTCAATAGTAAACGTATCATTAGCGGTCAAATTTACCTTGCCAGTGTGCAATGCAGGTTTATTACGAGCAATGGAATCGTAACTACTGTACTTCAAAACGATGAATAAATCTTTCTTCCATCTCTAAACCGCATAATTTCGGCGTTAGGGCCTATGCTGCATTTTTTTCAAATCACGTGTAAATCGCTTAAAAAACGCAGTCTGCGTAGGCCCTTATGGAATCGTTGTTTTGTTTGTATTGAGAGTCTATCCGACTAAACGTAATGGATTGGAAATTGCATTTGCCGCCCGCGCTCGCCATTCGGAATGGAACCTAATGATTGTGTCGGGTCGGAGGAGAGCTCGCAAGTCGCAACAAATGTAAATTTGATTTTATTCCAATATGTTTAGTCAGATACACTCGCTTATCTACACAACAGCTCGCCTGCCGAAATAACTCCACGCCTAAACGAATTATTGTTGATCGGCCGTATTGGCCGTTAATTTAATGTAACCGTATCCATAAGCGTTGACTGCGTTGCTAAGTAGAGGCTTGTGGGTGCTTGTGGTTTCTATTGATGGGTACAATGGGTTACGGAATTACATACGCATCCCACATATTCATACATTTGTTTTTGGTTTTAGACAAACCGCTCGACTATCGACGTTGACGAGAAGGTTTCAATTCGCGATAGCGTGGACGGGAACCTTATGCACCTTTAAATTGCTTCGCTGGTATAATATACAATTGGTGGTGCGGGGATTAAATCAAAATTAAATTAAAATTAAGTCACTTCAGATTCTTTACTGCGCTCCTACATTTAAATGGGGGCTTCCTGATTTGCGCGGGATGTGCGGAAGTGTATGCTGTACGCGTGCAGTGCCTACTGCATTCGTGTTGCCCCACTTCCGCTCAATCTCATACTACTACTGACAGTATACCGACAAGTAAAGACATAAATGTAAAGTATCAAATGGCCCTTAATAGTGGCGTCTGTACACGACATAAAAGTGCAATATACGGCGTTTGATGAGCGATGATTAAGCGGTGTCCTTTGGCAGAGTGAATCCCCTGAACCCCCAGACCGTTTTAAGAAGGGGAGCCATCTTGATTTTTGATGCAGGAAGATGGGGGGGGGGGGGGGGGGGGGGTTCCGTTATCAATAATGTGTTAATTTTACAGCAGCTTGTGTTTAGGCTATTGCATTAAACTGTGTGGTGTCGGTTTCGAGTAAACGAAAGATGGCAAATTCATTTATGGAATAATATTTACACCATTTCATATTAAAAACTTGAGATAGAGTCTGACCAGCGAGTCGTGACAGTAGCATTTTTATCAAATTATTTATATGGCAACAATTTTACCTATGAAATAAACTGTCAGTTATAAGTAGGTACTTATGACGGCTCCATACATTTCGTGTTACCAGCATGCGTTTTTTTTTAATTTGCGGCAATTTTTACTGTCACGACTCGCTGGTCAGACTCTAAAAGAAAATAAGTTTCTGTCAAATATTTTTTTTGGTAAAAGCTTTTATTGACGACTGTACTTTTCTGTATACCATCATCAATACCGCACTCGGTTACCTATGCCAGTATTATAGTAGTCATGTGTTAATTTATTACAGTGTCGTGCCCAGCCCCGCTCAAGAACCGGGACTTCGTGCTGCAGCGGTCCTGGCTGGACACGGGCGATGAGAAGCTGATTCTCAACCACTCCGTCTATCACAAGGACTATCCGCCTCGGAAGGGGTTTGTCAGGTGAATCTGCGGCCCATTTTTACATAGCAGATGGGGCCTTTGGAGCTCCATTCCAGAACGCGCCACTGACGCGATTTCAATTATTGCTAGGTATTGTTATTGAATCCTATTGTGGGTTGGTGGAATTTCACATATACCAATACTATGATCGGGTGAAGATGATGTAATAAGTGGGTACAATAGGACGTTTGCCCAATAAAAGTCTTAATTTTATTTCCGGCTGATTGATTGTAACTCGCCCTCTGCTAAATGGGCCCCCATAAAATAGCGAGATATAAAATGGCCTAAGGGCAACCACCGGTGCAAAGATCTAAAGGAAAATTGGTGGCACTGCAGTTTAACAACTCGCCACTTGGGTGATCACTGATCAAAGTAGATTATTATTAATATCATACAGGTGGCAAAGGCTTAAACTTGCATGGATGGCTCAGATAATAAATATTACTGAAGACTTCTTTTTTATCAATTTATTGTTGTGATAACGTCTTATAAATCGATGAACACCGGCAGCACGCACAAAAAAGTGTGACTCATTGTCCCGTTACGTTCGTTGACTGACTGACAGATCAACGCACATCCCAAACCGCTGATTCTAGAGTTCTCAAATTTGGCTCGTAGCGTCCTTATAAGGTGCACGTGCACTAAACACTTTTCCAAATTCACCCTCTAAGGGAGTGAAATGGGGGTCCAAAGTTTGTATGGGGAAACAAGATTAGATCGACTATTTTATTCGAAACTTCACTCCGAGTATTCCTAACAATAAATGGGTAAATATGTGTTTTAGGTTTTTTGAGAATTCAACCCCTAAAAGGGGGAAATGTGGTGACAAAGTATGAAAATCAACATGAGTACTGTTTCTATGGGTTTTCGGGTCGCTGATTACGAAAAAAACAACGATTTTAAAATCCAACGTGGTGGACGTGAAATACCATCCTCCCCTGTTGGGGTGCGATGTGGTTGAAATGTCTAAATATATATTGGTGTCGTTTTCGTAAATGACGTTAATTACGAAAATGGCATCGATTTTGAAATTTAATGTCGTGTCAATTCTTAAAAGTATTTATTTAATGTGTATAACTACTATCCATACTAATAACTCTCGCAGTTTGTTGCACAATGTTTTCTTATGACGTTAAATTAGATTAGATTAGATTTATTTATTTCATAATATAAAAATACAATATAAATTACGCTAAGTTAACTTACACGACTTTATATTATGATCGTCAAATAATTAAACAAAGAATAAAAATCTAATTAAATTAAGTACAAATTATAAATGTCAACATACAAGTCAAGTCAAGAAGAGAATTATATAACTCAATAAAGTTCGTCAAAATTCAAATATTAATCACACTAACTACAATAAAATACAACTACTACAAATCAATAATTAATGTAAAACATATTTAATTTTCATATATTCATTAACAGAATAAAATGGATTTTCCAATAAAAAGATTCTAAGTTGGCGCTTGAATGTTTCGTCAGATGATATATTTTTTAATTTGGCGGGTAGATGCTCATAATAAGAAGGGCCTATCACGCGCGGGTTTCTTTCCGAAAGTGCCATGCGACGCGGAACTGTGCAGAGTCTGCCTGTGGATCTAATGAGTATTCCTGTTACCTCTACTCGTTTGAACATCTGAAGATTATTCCTTACAAACATCAGTACTTACTTCAAATATGTAAAGGGAGTAGTGCGTCCTAATATGGTGACTTTTAAACAGTTCTCTGCAAGAATGCCTTGCTTTCACTCCGGCCAGCAACTGAAGTGCACGTTTTTGAACGTTATCACGTAAAGTTATAATTTATATTTTTTTTGGTATTAACTACTTAGATATTTTCTATCTTCAGACTTTTGTATGAGAGGAGGTTCATTTCATTGAGCAGAGAAATCATATAAATGAACATACGTTTATGAAAACTAGACATCTCGATAATTACAATATATTATACAGGGTGTTTTGTAGCTGGGTGCAAACCTTTAAGGGGGAGATACACTAGACCATGTAGAACATATTCATCCAAAAATTATTTTTAGCGATTTTTTGATTTTTAAGGGAACTTTTACGATTTTAGTATGAAAAACCCAAAATTGGTCAATTAAATGCTAATAACTTCCAATCCAAACAGAAATGTCCGTTTTTTTTTTATTATTTTAGTAGTCTAATGTGTCCTTGATCGTACCAAAGTAGTTTGAAGCACCATTGTGTCCAAAAAAGTTATGTGCAAACTTTACAAAAATAAAAAATAAAAATAAAATCTTACTTTTGATGTCATTAAATGACACAAATAAAATACGCTAAAAAAATATATTTTTTGGATGAATATGTTCTACATGGTTTGCACCCAGCTACAAAACACCCTGTATAGTTATCTTCAATTTTCGCAAAAATACATAAAACATGTGTAAATGTGCTTTCCATAGGATAATGAAACCACGACCCAGGCCCCGGTCAAGGCTTGCCCTAGATTATACGTTATGTTATACTCGTATTACGTACTATACTACGCCATAAAGAGAAACGAGGCGTATGGGCGGGAAATCTAAATAGGCTTGTTGCGTGGTGTTAAAATTGATAACGTCGTGTTGCTAAATGGATAGTAAACCATCAATTGTTTGTAATAAAGTATAAATTACAAAATATAATTCAAATTATAAAAAGATATGAACCTTGTAAGTTTAGAAAAAAAAGTATTTTTATTTATTGTCCAAAAGTAAATTTAAAGGTACCAATAGAATCATTACGCTTTTATAGAAACAAATTTGTACAACAACTATGGACCTAAACGGAGTATTTCGCGACCGAAACAGCAATTTACTTCATTTTCCATGCAATGGTTAGTACAAATTGCACGGTGTGACGTCATACTTTAAAGCCAATCAGTATGAAGCGTTTCGGCTGCTGTCAGCGAGGTCCGTCTTTAACTCGATTTTTTGGGTAATGTCCTTTAAATGTAGTTGCTTCTATACAAACATTTGTTCATCTACAAAAACTGGTTCAAATGGCATCGTAAACAAATTTAAGGTCACAAGCCCATTGTAATCTGTAATCCATATATATTAGTTATGAGAATGACTGCGCGGTTTGCAAACAATATTTATTTGTTATACAAGGGGGGAAAGTTGTATTTTACCTGCGAGTGTTCATTTGAAACACGAGCTAGCAAAGGGATTCTATGATTGACCACGAGCGAAGCGAGTGGCTCAAAAATAGAATCCTGAGCGTAGCAAGTGTTTCAACACACGAGACGTAAAATAACTTTTCACCCGTGTATAACACAGATTTTTTCACCTCACTACAGCGAGGAAAATAAGAAATAGGGTAAAAAAAAGTAGAGATGCGCCGAATATGGGTTTTACCGAATACGAATATTAGGCCGAATTTTCGGTCCAGCTTATGCCGAACCGAATATTCGGCCGAATAATTCGGTTCAAAGGAATGCCTTATGCCTTAATCAGCCGCTCCAAAACAGACTCTTTTTTCAGTGGTAAAAATCTTGTTGATTTTTATGTGAAACATTGATACTAAAGATAGTAAAATAACAATAAGAATCCGTTTTAGAATAATAATTTCACAGGACAATGACTATGTTACATTCTTGCAACTTGCACACAAGAAACTTGCAAAATTATTCGGTAAATATTCGGCATTTGAACCGAATAATTCGGCCGAATAACGAACATTGAAAAACGTGCCGAATACCGAATATTTACCAAATATTCAGCGCATCTCTAAAAAAAAGTAAAAAAAAAGTTGTAAAAAAAGTAAAAAAAAAGTAAAAAAAAGTTTTAAAAAAAGTTAAAAAGTTAAAAAAAAAAGTTAAAAAAACTCGACCAGGTCAATGTGTATTGGTACCGTCGAAAATAACATTTAAATTGTTCCACGTTACTAATAAAATATACAAAAAACCAAAAATAAACATTTAACGTTCTACGTCATAGTACTTTTAACGTTCTGCGTCTACTTTCTTCACATGTGGATAAAAAGCGATTTTCTCAATAGATATCAAACATACAAAAAGGCCTTTCCGAGCAAGTGAGGTGAAA
This sequence comes from Epinotia brunnichana, assembly GCA_963854355.1. Lineage (NCBI taxonomy): Eukaryota > Metazoa > Arthropoda > Insecta > Lepidoptera > Tortricidae > Epinotia > Epinotia brunnichana. The sequence goes on along the minus strand of OY977936.1, from coordinate 29,157,656 downwards.
ATGATTTTTTGCACCTGTATGTATATATACCTATAGGTAATGTTTTGTAGTTTTGTTTACTCGTACCTAGGTATTTCGGGAACCATTTTAGAAATACATAGGTTGAGCATAAATACACTAGTATTTTTCACAATCGTGTTATAATAGAGAGCTTTTTAGTCGAGTACCGTGTTTAGGCCACGAAGCTTGCTGAGTGGCCTAAGTAAGGCACGAGATTAAAAAACTTGATTATAACACTATTGTGAACAATACTTTTTAAACAAGTTCATTAAAATTAACTGAACTAAATAAACAAACTCGATACTGTTGAAACGAAGTGCAGCCTATCGCTCGTACGCTCGTTGATATCTTAAAAGACATCAACGAGCGTACGACATCAACTAGTAAACTCAATGATCAAAGCGATTCTATTGGTCCAATTCATTACAGTTCGGTAAAGCAGCCACGTGATTGGTCGAATTTATTTTAGTTATATTTTCAAATTTTTTTCGGTTGTCTAGGGCGTATTGAAACAGTTATTTCGGTTGTTTCGGAAGTAACAGACTATTCAACGATGAAAAGAGTGACGTTGCAGTATTCTCTATGAAATCTTAATACACATATTTTAATCGTCGAGTACAAAAACTAATATTTATAACTTTTGAGAAATCTTTCTATATTATATATAACTTACAGGTATATTAAAACTACTAGCTTTTGCCCGCGACTTCGTCCGCGTAGAGTTCGTTTATATCGTAGCTCGATACAAACTTTCACCCTCCATTTCCCTTTTAGGGGTAGATTTCCGATAAAAAACTATCCTATGTCCTTCCCCGAGGCTCAAACTATCTTTATCATCATCGTCATCATCATATCAGCCGAAGACGTCCACTGCTGGACATAGGCCTCCCCCAAAGAGTTCCAAAGTGACCAATCCTGCGCCACCCGCATCCAGCGGACTCCCGCGACCTTTACCAGGTAATCAGTCCGCCTTGTGGGGGGCCTACCAACGCCGCACCTACTTACTACCTCTATACCAAATTTTATCTAAATGGCAATAGTAGCTCCATACAAATATTCAACCCCCATTTCGACCCCTTAGGAGATGATTTCCGGGATAAAAACTATCCTATGTCCTTTCCCGGAACTCAAACTATCTGTAAACTATCCTATGTCCGTCCTCAGGACTCCCAACTATCGCTCTACCGAAAATGGGTTCCATCCAAATTTTTACCCCCATTTCACCCCCTTACTAACTTAAAAACTATCATATGTCCTACCCCAGGACTCCTTACTATCGCTTTACCGTAAATGGGTTCCATCCAATTTTTCACCCCCCATTTCACCTCCTTAGAGGATGATTTTCGGGATAAAACTATCATATGTCCTTTCCCGGAACTCAAACTATCTGTAAACTATCCTATGTCCGTCCCCAGGACTCCCAACTATCACTATACCGTAAATGGGTTCCATCCAATTTTTCACCCTCCATTTCACCTCCTAAGAGGATGATTTTCGGGACAAAAATTACCTATTGTCATTTTCCGGGACTATATCTGAATAGGTTACATCTCAATTTTCACCCCCAATGTCATCCCATTAAGGGATGATTTCTGGAATAATAACGATCTTATGTCTTTATCCAGGACTCTCACTATCTCTATATAAAATATCATCTAAATGGGTCCTATCCAAATATTCTCCCCCTATTTTATCCTCACTAGGGGATTATTTTCGAGATAAAAGCTATCCGTTGTCCGTCTCCGCGACTCAAACTATATCTACACCAAATTTCATCTGAATGGGCTACATCCAAATTTTCGCCCCTTTAGGGGATGATCTCCGGAATAAAAACTAACATTTGTCCTTTTCCGGGACTCGAACTATCTTTTAACCAAATTTTATCAAAATGGGTCACAAACAAATGTCCACCTCCAATTACACTCCCTTAGGAGTTGATTTCCGGGATAAAAACTACCCTATGTCCTTCCCCAGGATTTAAACTATCTCTATACCAAATTTCATCTCAATCGGTTCAGCCGTTTTCACGTGATGCGCGGTCACATAAACAGACAAACAGATAAACAGACAAACAGAAAAAATGCTAAAAACTGTTGGAACGTGTTCTGTTATCGATTTTAAGTATCCCTAGCCAATTTTTTTTCGAATATCTTCCATGTACCAGACTTTCGACCCTCTTCAGCTTTATTATATGTATAGATATAGTGTAGGGTTTAATTTTTCAAACACACGCCGTAGGGCCCCGTAAGGTGGTGGGTAGGTACTAAGTAACAGGTTTTTTTGGGTGGTGTTATTTAATTATTCCTAGCGGTGCAAAGAGGCAATGCAGCAGCCAGCGTCCTAGGGACCATGCCTCAAGCGGGTGAACTGGGTGGGGTATTTTATACTTGGTTTATAAGTCTAGTTCGTAGTTCTTTTTTAGTATCAAAATGTCAATTCTTTTTTATAACATACAGTGTACTTATACAGTTAATTGTTATTTTATTTTTGCGGACAATCTTACACGAATCGACCTAGTCCCAAACTTAGCAAAGGTTGTACCTACTATGGGTACCTACTAGACGACGATAAACATACTGAACAAATATTAAATTATTGCCTAATGTAAAATATCATACCACTGGAAGAGGCGCAATTTTCCCGGCCTCAAGTAATACTTACAAATATGGCTGTCACTAGGCGGCGACGAATATGAAGGTTCCAGACGACATTCGCATGAGTTATTAGGTGTTTTAGGAGCGGGAAGTCATGAATGAAATCAAATTACGAGTTGATAACTTTGTGCGTATTGTTGTTTCAAAAGGTTTTGTGGCCTTTGAGGGAAATTGTTTATGGGGCCAAAAATGATAATGCATTTGTCTTCGTTAGATCTCTTTGTTATGTTGATATCGAGGGATGCGTTTGTTTGTTGAAGTACTTTACCTATTCTTTTTTATTGAATTTCTGCTGTTTCTGCTGCTTTTTGAATTAGGTATTAGTCGCCTACGCCAGTCAGTAGAGGTTCAAAGCACGGGGTACTTTGCAAAAGGTGATGTAGAAGATTTTTTTTTTTATGTCATGTAATATGGATACATCCGAGCAAATATCAAAAATGGTTACACGAAATACTTTTGGCAGCTACAAAGCCTGAAAATGTTGTGACTTTCGGGGCGATTATCTCCGACTATTTTCACTTAATCGAAAAACTAGCTGAGAAACCTTATATTTATTTTAAAAGGCCTATCTATTTTTTTTAGTAATTTCATTACAGAACTATGTAGCGGCTAACAAAATACACCTACCTTCCAAATTTTATTCAAATACACCTTTTACTTTTCGAGCAAAATGCCTGTGAACACGGACAGATGGAAACTATAAGGGTTCCGTTTTTGCCATTTTGGCTACGGAACCCTAAAAAGGCCCTCTACGCATTGTACCAAGTATGCTGGCGGTGTTTCCTCATTGAACTGCAATGCTGATGCGTTGCACGAGAAAACCGCCAGCTCTTCGATTACAAGTTATGATGATACTAATGCTGAAATAACTCTCGATTCTGTAAATTCCTACAATTTAGGAGCTAAAACCTATAGTTCAATTCAAAATTGAAACGCAGAAGCTTAAAAACCACTATCTTGAAATAACTTACAAAGTTGAGGTAAGCCTCGTTTTCGACCATGGTTTTCTACTACCTATGTCGCTGAACCGAATTGTTATGGATTGGTACTCATTAGACGCATAATGTTATGTTCTTTAACTTCCTAGTGAATAGCTTTTCGTAATTTCGTAAATTCGTAATGTCAATTTCAGTATGGCGGTTTGTTTAAATAGTTAGCAAAGTCCACTGAGGGCGACTTTAGTCATCTCGACTTAGTATGGCGTTATCAGGATTAAAAAAAAATAACGCAGCGGGAAATAATGGGTTTTGTATGGATTATTATTAATTTATTACCTTACTAGCTTTTGCCCGCGACTTCGTCCGCGCGGAACTCGTTTATATCGTAACTTTCTCCCCCCTTTTCACCCCCTTAGGTGATGAATTTCCAGATAAAAACTATCTTTAGTAAGGACTCTTTGGGAAGGCCCCGGAATTCAAAGTATCTCTATACCAAATTTCATCTCAATCGGTTCAGCGGTTTAAGCATGAAAAGGTAACAGACAGACAGAGTTACTTTCGCATTTGTAATATTAGTATGGATTATATGAAGGAAAGGGTATCGATGCATGTAGGCTTTTTTCAGTATTATTTTGCATATTTTCATATCACATGGCCGTAAGGACCTTTTCTACTAAACCGTAGGATTAAATTAACTGACTTGTAATTTAAACATTTTATATGTTACATCTAATAGTTTTCAAAATAGCCATAATCAAACGTCTTTTTTACCCCGTTTTAGAAAACATCTTCAAAACTAAGGCCGCCATAAGGTACCTTTACCCTTGGAACGTCAATTTACTTATGTAATGTTAATGTTCCTATTCCCCAGGACTCCCAACTACCGCTATACCGTAAATGGGTTCCATCCAAATTTTCACCCCCAATTGACCCCCTTAGGGGATGATTTCTGGAATAGAAACTATTATATGTCCTTTTCCAGGACTCAAACTATCGTTCAACCAAATTTTATCAAAATGTGTCACAAACAAATTTCCACCTCCAATTACACCCCCTTAGGGGATGATTTTCAGGATAAAACTATCCTATGTCCTTCCTTATCTATCGCTATACCGTAAATGGGTTCAATCAAAATGTTCATCCACCATTTCTCACCCCCTTAGGGGATGATTTCCTCCTTTTATGTGTTCCGGAATAAAATAAAATCTATGTTCTTTCCTAGGACTCTACCTCTCTCTATACCAAATTTCATCTAAATGGGTTCTATCCAAATCTTCAACCCTCATTTCACCACCTCAGGAAATGATTTTTCGGGATAAAAACTATGCATTGTCCTTCCCTAGGACTCCTTCTATCTATTTACCAAATCTCATCTAAATGGGTTTTATCCAAATTTTCACCCCCTATTTTATCCCTGAGAGGATGATTTTTGGGATTAAAACTATCCGTTGTCATATTCCGGGACTCAAATTATCTTTCAACCAAATTTCATCAAAATGGGTCACAAACAAATTTTCACCCCCAATTACACCCCCTTATGGGATGATTTTCAGGAGTAAACTATCCTATGTCCTTCCCCAAGACTCCAACTCGCTATACCGTAAATGGGTTCCATCCAAATTTTCATACCCCATTTCACCCCCTTAGGAGATGATTTCTGGACTAAAATTATGTTAAGTCCTTCCCCAGGATTCTGAACTATCTCCATACCAAATTTCATCTAAATCGGTTCTATCCGAATTTTCACCCCTCATTTCACCCCCACAGGAGATGATTTAGGATAAAAACTATGCATTGTCCTTCCCTGGGACTCCTTCTATCTCTATACCAAATTTGAACTAAATGGGATTTATCCACATTTTCATCCCTATTTCATCCCCTTGGGGGATGATTTTACCTTATACTCCTAGGCAGGGATGAGATTTAAATTTTGACGGATGGAAATTAGTCACTTCGCGTGTTCGTTTTTCAAACAAAATGCGACGCTTTCCGGGCATGTTTGAGAAAGTATAATAGTTAGCTAGCAACAACTCTGTCTAGTCTCTCTTTATCTCTATTATAAGTAAGTACAATTACTTTTCAAAAAAAGGACAGCATTCGAATGGACATGTTAATTTCCTCCTTAATAATAATCCTTTGCCAAAGCTAAACAAAACCGAACCAAAAAATACGCAGCAGCGGTAAGATATAAAAAGCCCTATCATTATCATTATTATCAGCCTGCAATCGCCCACTGCTGAGCATAAGCCTCTCTTCGAGTACGCCACTTATCCCGGTCCCGTGCTAGTCTCATCCAGAGTCTCGCAAAGATCTATAAAACCTAGTAATTGTCTGAAAACCCTTACTCAACTTGCAGCTAACACGAAGGAAAGAACACATGACAAAATTGCATCATCAGTATCACAGCGATGCAGGCAGCCTATCACTTAGCTCACTACGCCCGGAACGCGTAAATCTAACGTTCAGGGCTTCAGGGAAAATTAGCGTTAGTTCCGGAGCCCGGACGCTGGTTGCGACGACGCGACGCGGAGCATGTGCCGTGCCGCAAGCAGTTGTGTTCACTCGGCCGTTGCATAGCCTCGACTTATAGAACTTGTTGAAGTGAAATCAACCTATACAAACTTCTACTTACTATTCCTTACGTACCCACTTATAAGAAATTATTTCCGTGAAAAATTTAAATTAATTGGTCCACCGCTTCTAGCGTGAAAGGGCAAACCTATAGACCGACAAACAGTCACTCTCGCGTTTATAAGATTAGTATGGATACAAGGCAGTCTAATACAAGCATTATCTACCACAGGCACAGTCCAGCGGGCTCTCGGGTAATCTCTGATTTATTTCACTCTAGGCTGCCGGGTCATTAGTATATTTGTCCGCTGATAAGATATCGTGTGCGTCAATCCGTGGCGACCTCGCTCACACTAAAAGGATTTATTGCTAGTTTTATTTCATATTTTAGTGCTATAAATAAATAATAGGTACAATATATCTGCCGCTGGTACTTTTATTAGGTACACAGTAGATTAGCTCACGATAATTGGTCTGTTCTCGATAGTTAAGATCATGGAAACATTGAATATACGCAATAGGGAACTTGCATCTTAATATTTTATTACGAAAAACAAAAGTGTAATCCAGCATTAAAACAACTGTAGCATTAAAACTTTGTTATGATTTATTTTTCTGATGATATATGCATTTGAAATCTGCGCGCGCCGGCACCCCCCGAAAACGCTCTATACTAAACGGGCTTATGCTATGACGTCACAGCATAGCCTTTACTATGGAGTAAGTCATTATTTTGCGATTATCTCCACAAAATTTACGTTTAAGTCTATACTTGTCCAAAATATCATTTCTAATTTAATATTCTATGTAACTGTTACGTTGTTTTATCGAAAAAATAAAAAATAAATTTTCGTCATTTTAACGTTAGGTAAAACTAATAAAATCGTTTTTTTTTCTTTTTTTTTCTTTTGTATGATATCTCTACGTATATCCGCATCGATTGAGTGCAATTTATTCGAAATTGAAGTCCCATGCAAGTTCCCCATTCTGTCCTAAATTACGTCAGGAGAGTCGGGAGCACTGTGTCTATTTGTACCGTAACTACTAAGTACTACTTATGTCAGAGACGCACAACACAGCTAACCAGAAGGTAATTGTTTACGTATTTATAGATGATACTCGTGTGCATAGTGACCCTTCTACGAGTTAAAAAAATAAATACTGTTTTTTAATTTTCAAAAATAATGGTTACCCTAGACGTAGGTGTGCAATTGTGCATATCTCATCTCCAACTAGCCCGCTCTCATCTCTACACCTATCTACCAGTCTTTGGATACTGGGGTACCTACTAAGTCAAGCGCAGACCCAAAATATCAAATAAGTAAACCTTAAAGACAAACCTGGGAGTCGTAGTTAATATAATTTGAATTTTCAAAAGCCCTTATCTTCTTTTCCGCTTTTCTTCTTTCAATGGTTTTTAACGATTTCTGCAAATGCCGCGTAATGCGAAAGATTCAATGAAGAAGGTAAAAGTGGATCGCCGTCCTCCGAGTGGTCCGTTTAAATTTAAAGTGCCGAGCGAAATTATCTGGCAAAATGTCTCTAGCCTCGTCGTGAGTGGTTCGGATTCTTGGAATTTCATAAGATACTTTTACATTCTACTGTTATTATGCTATTCTAATATTAGTTAATGGTATATTTGGTTGTTTATTATAATGTTAGTATGGTTAGTAGATATTTTTCATTTCATGCTTGAAATATTTATGGATCCCTTTTTGGGTAAAGGCCTCCTCCAGCTTTTTCCACTGTTCCCTGTCTGTGCCTGCATTCGTCCAGTTTCTTCCTGTTATCTCAATGATATCATCAGCCCACCATTTTTTTGGTCTACCGGTTTTCCTTCTCTCTCGAAAGAGGGAAAGAAGGAAGCCTGTGTTACTCTTGAGATATAAAAAAAAATTGAGGATTAATGAATATTTACGTTACATTTTTATTGTTGTTGTTTACGTATATCCTGTATTCAGTCGGTATCTCACATACCTATACCTACTTAAGTAATTGAAATCATTATGCCATTCCTCATAATTATTCCATTATAGTTTTTGAGGGTCTGCGCTTGTACGTACCTACTTATATTGATTGATCCATGTTACATAATAATATATGTAGGTAGGTATCTGGTGTAGGTAGCTATTGAAGAGCGGAATTAAAACTTCAAATTGTGCCCGTTTTCATTGCTCTTAAGTGGGTATATTTGGTTTTTATCTACAAAAATAAATCAGAAAAGTTTGAACAGTAGTATCTAGGTCTGAAACCCTTTCCTTAAATCGGCCAAACCGCAAATAGAAATACATAATAATTTAATACCTATTTTACTTCCACGACCGTAGGTACACACTCACAGTCAAATGTAAAAATATAGGTTCATACAACTTGCTCATAAATATGTCCCATCGCTCTTATATGTCAGCGCACTCAGCGGATTAAGGTTTCGGTACATATTTATACGAGGATTAAAATCAATCAATGTTTGCATTTGCTTGTACACTTTCTGCATAGGTCATACTTAATTTACATACATACATATAATCAGGCCTCTTTCCCAGAGGGGTAGGCAGAGATCACGGATCTCCATTTGCTACGATCCTGACAAACCACTTTCGTTTCACTCACTTTCATAACATTTCTCATACATGCTCGTCGGTTTAGGGTACTTTTGATCTGGCCGTTTTGTAAGATTTCTCCAATTTGATCGGAGAAAGTTCGCCTAGGTATTTCCCTTCCAACTTGCCCTTCCACTCTTTTTATATACACTTTCTTCAATAATCTTCTTTCATCCATCCTCTCTACATGCCCAAACCACCTTAACATACCCTTCTCAATGTTCGTGACTATATCTCCATCCATTCCACACTTATCTCTTATCACACTGTTTCTGACTCTATCACTCAATTTCACTCCACACATACTTCTCAACGCTCTCATTTTTCCTGCATTCACTCGACTTTGATGTCTTTTCTTCCACACCCAACTTTCGCTACCATACATAAGTGTGGGCACCAACACTCCCCTATGCACAGCCACGCGTGCTTTTTGCGATATTTTCAGACTGCCCATAAAGGCATTCAGTGCCCCATTCAATATCTTTCTCATGCTTTCCGTCTCCAGTAAATAGTGTCCCCAAATACACAAACTCTTTTACTTGTTCCAGTCTTTCTTCACCAATCATTATTTCGCAGTCTGTTATAATTTCATCTTTTTCAAATACCATCACTTTCGTCTTACTTAGTTACATTCATCTTTATCCCTTTCCGTACAAAAGATTCATCCGTCTTCGTTACCATCATTTGTAGCTCCTCAGCGGACGACGCAAGTAGTACAAGGTCGTCAGCATATAGGAGACATTTGACGCGTAACCCTTCCATTCTCAAATCACATTCATCACCTTTCAGACCCTGCAGACAGCTGTCCATGAATAGATTAAACAGCCACGGAGACGCTACACATCCCTGTCTAACACCCTTTTTGATGTTAAACCAGTCAGTATATGACCCGTTTATTCTCACGCAAGCACTGAAATCCTTGTATAAAGATTTCAGTGGTTGAACGAGGCAGCTGTCTAGGTACTCCATACGTGCGCAACACCGACCATAGTTTGTGGCGGTGCCACCTATATGTATATACTAATAAATACATAATATTTACTTATATACATAACTATGATAAACTTAATTATATAAAACTCAACCTTACAACTATCTATACTTAACATGTAAAAATAAACTTATATATATTATACACACATACATAAGCATAAATAAATACATACGGATAAACAAACAGTAAATATATAAATATTAAAAAGCTAATTATCGACACAAAGTACTCACCATTACCGGCCGTGTCGATTCCAATGCCAACGCACACCAACGGGTCTTCGTGACGTCACGCACGCTGCAATGATGCGCCGGCGCCCGGCGGCTTTGAGCCGCCGCCTCCGGCAGTCCGCTACCGCATTCAACGCTAGACGCACGCCGCCTTGCGCTCTAAACATTTCGCTTGCCTTTCGCTTTTCTTGTGCTTTCTTTTACTGTGTGCCTACCTATATGCTTGTGTGTGCTTATAGAACTATTATACCGCTTAAGACAACAACTAGTGTGTGTTATTTGGACCTGCAACTCCCCGAACCCTGCACGTAAGTTTGTAGAACATAATACAAAGATTGTTTACAATCACATCTACACTGGTGACCCCTTTGGTTGAACTTTAAACGTAACCTTACTGAAGAGTGCAAATGGTTGACGGGGTAGGAAATAATGTTGCTCAAGGCGCACAAATACCAACGCAAGCACTGGTAGCGCCACCCGCTATGGAACTTCCCGCGGCACAGCCACCGCCGCCCGCCGCGCAGTTGTCCAATGGTGCCGACACATTCCGAGTCGGAGTACGAATGCCACCATTTTGGCCACAAGAACCAGCTGTTTGGTTTGCACAAGTAGAAGGTCAGTTTGTGTTATCCAACATCACAGCCGACGCGACAAAATTTTACTATGTACTGTCACAGCTAGATCATCAGTACGCCGCGGAAATTAAGGACATTATTGTCAACCCGCCTGCTACTAACAAGTATGAAAAGCTAAAAACCGAGCTCATATCCAGGTTGTCAGCGTCCCGAGAGAAGGAACTGAAGAGATTGTTGATCCACGAAGAGTTAGGAGACCGTAAACCATCACAGTTCCTGCGACATCTCCAACATCTTGCTGGTCCACAGGTACATGAAGATCTATTAAGAACAATATGGATTAATCGCTTACCCATGAATATCCAGGCAGCTATAGCTTCACAGCCGACGCCGCAGACACTCGAGGCCCTGGCAGGTACCGCGGACCGCGTTTGGGACCTCACTCCTCCTAGCCCGCAGATAGCAAGTACGTCCACCAGCGCTATGACACATAATTCTACCATTGACTTCATGGCTAATCAAATAGCCGAATTAACTAGGCAGATGCACGATATGCGAGCGGAGCTGAACTCGAGATCTCGGCCCAGGAGTAGGCATAATGGACCACAGAGGGACAACCGCAGCCGCAGTCGTGGGGCTAATCAAAATCGGTCCCAATCAAGCTACCGCAGATGGCCCGTATGCTGGTATCATTCCAAATTTCAGTCACAAGCAACGAAATGCGTCAAGCCTTGCGATTTCACTTCGGGAAACGGTCAGAGCAGTCGATAATGGCGGCCAACGATTGCTCAAGCTCCGGTCGCCTGTTCGTAACAGACCGTTGTACCAAAATGCAGTTTCTCGTTGACACAGGCAGCGATCTCTGCGTTTTTCCACGGACATCCCTACGAGAACACCGACCTAAAACCAAATACCAACTTTATGCCGCCAACGGATCTGTCATCAACACCTACGGCCACGCACAACTACATTTGGATCTCGGCCTCCGTCGGGAGTTCAGTTGGCAATTTGTGGTGGCTGACGTCACAAAAGCAATAATAGGAGTCGACTTCCTATCTTTTTACAATTTAGTCGTCGACTGCCGACACAAACGCTTGATGGACAACACCACATCCCTCTCTACGATGGCAGTATCATCCGCATCGGCAGACATCATATCATCCATCAAGACATCTTTTGGTGAGTCGAAGTATAATGACTTAATGCGAGACTTTCCAGAGATCACACGTCCACCAGGAGTACACCGGGAAGTCAAACATAGCACGGTCCACTATATTAAAACCACCGATGGCCCACCAATCCACTGCACACCCAGAAGGTTAGCACCGGATAAGCTCAAGATAGCTAAGCAGGAATTTGAGTCCATGCTCAAATGTGGAACAACAAGACCGTCGTTAAGCCCTTGGTCTTCACCACTACATCTAGCACCCAAAAAAGATAATGGTTGGAGACCATGTGGTGACTATAGGCAATTGAATGCACGAACAATACCTGATCGTTACCCAATACGCCACATTCACGACTTCGCTCATCAGCTCGCCGGATGCAAGGTCTTCTCGACAATCGACTTAGTAAAGGCGTACAACCAGATTCCGGTCAACGATGAGGACATACCGAAGACTGCCATTTCGACCCCGTTTGGCCTGTACGAGTTCCCATTCATGACGTTTGGACTCAGGAATGCAGGTCAAACGTTCCAGCGCTTCGTAGACGAAGTCACACGAGGTATGGATTTTATTTACGCCTACTTAGACGACTTTCTCATCTTCTCGCCTGATGATGAAACACATGAAGATCATCTGCGGCAGCTCTTCACGAGGTTGAAGGAATACGGGATCGTGATCAATCCATCCAAATGCGTCTTCGGAGTTCCTGAAGTCAAGTTCCTGGGGTATCACATCTCATCTGACGGCACGAAACCCCTGGAAACTAAAGTTGAAGCCATCCAATCATTCCCTACGCCGAAAACTGTCAAAGAGCTAAGAAGGTTCCTTGGGATGATAAACTTCTATCGTAGGTTTATCCCTCAAGCTGCTCAACTTCAGGCTCCACTACATAAGCTGCTCACCGGCTCCGTAAAAGGATCACACCCAGTCGACCTGAAAGACGAAAAACTGAAGGCTTTCCTCGACTGCAAAACTAGCCTTTGCCACGCAGCGCTCTTAGCCCACCCAGACTGCAATGCTCCCCTCGCCTTGGTAACAGATGCTTCTGACACAGCTGTGGGTGCGGTGATCCAACAGAAGATCGAAGACTCTTGGCAGCCACTTGCATTTTATTCCAAGAAGCTAAGTACAGCACAGCAGAAATACTCGCCGTATGATCGAGAACTGCTGGCTATATACAATGCGATCAAGTATTTTAAGCACATGTTGGAAGCGCAAGTATTCACAGTTTTCACCGATCACAAACCCTTATGCTTCGCGTTTACAACAAACAAGTCAAATTGTTCACCGAGGCAATTCCGACATCTTGATTACATTTCCCAATTCACAACTGACATAAAACATATCTCAGGAAAAAACAATGTTGTCGCGGACACGTTATCAAGAATTGAGGAACTCGAGATGCCAGTCGATTTGTCACAACTCGCCGAAGCACAAAACTTTGATCAAGAGCTCAAGCAGATCTTAAATGGGGACAGAAATTACAACATCAGCTTAAAGAAACTGACGATACCAGGGACAACCACAACACTATACTGCGATGACAGCACTTCGACACTCAGGCCATACGTACCACCCGAGCACAGACAACAAGTTTTTAATAGCCTGCACTCACTCAGCCACCCAGGGATTAAGGCATCCGCAAGACTCGTGGCTGAACGATTTGTGTGGCCGAGCGTAAACAAAGATTGTCGCGACTGGGCTCGCACCTGCGTACCCTGCCAGAAGTCGAAGATCAGCAGACATGTCCAAGCACCTTTGGGTACTTACCAGTTACCTAAAACTAGATTTACCCATGTGCACATCGACATCATAGGACCAATGCCTCCATCTCAAGGTTTTAAATACTGCCTCACAGCCATAGACCGCTTCACGCGCTGGCCCGAAGCTATACCAATGATGGACATAACAGCAGAGACTGTAGCAAAATCTCTTCTACTTTCTTGGATCTCCAGATTTGGATGCCCTATTGACATCGTAACGGATCGAGGAGCACAATTTGAGTCTGCTCTTTTCAAGTATCTGGCGAAGATATCTGGTTTCAAGCATCGACGCACCACCGCATATCATCCGGCCTCTAACGGATTGATTGAGCGTCTACACAGGCAGCTGAAGGCAGCAATCACCTGTCATGCACAAGAAAGCTGGACAGAAGCCTTACCTTTAGTCCTGATGGGCGTAAGGAGCGCCTACAAAGAAGAGCTGCAAACTTCATCCGCAGAATTGGTATATGGCGAACCACTCAGACTGCCTGGGGAATTCTTCCATCCTAGCACCGACACAACATCCGATCTTACCGACTTCACTGCCCGCCTAAAGAATATAATGCAGAAGCTTCAACCTGTGCCTACCTCAAGGCATGGTTCGAAGAAGACATTTATATTCAAAGACTTAGCATCTTCCACCCACGTTTTCTTAAGAGAAGACGCTGTGCGTGGTGCGCTAAAGGCAGCATACACGGGACCACATGCAGTGCTAGAAAGAGGAGAGAAGTTCTTCAAGTTACAAGTAAAAGGAAAGACTAACACCGTATCTATTGACCGCTTGAAGCCGGCATACTTACTTACCGAGACGATGCCACGGCCCGCGACGAAGCAAGTATACCCTGAAAAAGAGAAGGAGAGAGAACCTGAAAAAGAGAAGGAGAGAAAACCAGAAAAAGAGAAGAAAATACCTCTAAAAGAGAAATTAAGAGAAACAGAAAAAGATAAAAAGGTAATAAGGCAAACCAGATCAGGCCGAAAAGTTACCTTTCCAGATTATTATCGCCCGTGAGACGGTCTCTGGAGGGGACTGATGTGGCGGTGCCACCTATATGTATATACTAATAAATACATAATATTTACTTATATACATAACTATGATAAACTTAATTATATAAAACTCAACCTTACAACTATCTATACTTAACATGTAAAAATAAACTTATATATATTATACACACATACATAAGCATAAATAAATACATACGGATAAACAAACAGTAAATATATAAATATTAAAAAGCTAATTATCGACACAAAGTACTCACCATTACCGGCCGTGTCGATTCCAATGCCAACGCACACCAACGGGTCTTCGTGACGTCACGCACGCTGCAATGATGCGCCGGCGCCCGGCGGCTTTGAGCCGCCGCCTCCGGCAGTCCGCTACCGCATTCAACGCTAGACGCACGCCGCCTTGCGCTCTAAACATTTCGCTTGCCTTTCGCTTTTCTTGTGCTTTCTTTTACTGTGTGCCTACCTATATGCTTGTGTGTGCTTATAGAACTATTATACCGCTTAAGACAACAACTAGTGTGTGTTATTTGGACCTGCAACTCCCCGAACCCTGCACGTAAGTTTGTAGAACATAATACAAAGATTGTTTACAATCACATCTACAAGTTCATCACCCATCACTCTATCATAAGCCTTTTCCAAGTCCACGAAAGCGCAATAGACCTTTTGACCTTTGGCCAAATATTTCTTACTTAATTTACATCTTTTATATATATTTAAATGCTTATGTCCTGACTGACTCACTCACTCACTCATCAACGCACAGCCGACACTACTAATGTTAGACAGTTGATTTTTGCAATGTAGGTTGCTTTTTATAACGTGGGCTAGGTATAAGAAGGGATTTTTGGAAATTCCACCTCTAAGGGGGTAAAATAGGGGTACAAAGTTTGTATGGGGAAACTTTTTTTTATGAGCTAGAAACATAAAACTTTGTAGAAAGATAAGTTATTAAAATTCAAATGAAGTTCTTTAAGCGTTTTGGAAAATTCCGCCCCTAAAGGGGTAAAATAGCGGTGCAAAGTTTGTATGGGGGAAACAATTCTTTTTGAAATAGAGACTTAAAACTTTGTAGAAAGATTAGTTATTAGAACACAAATAAAATACTTTCAGCGTTTTGGAAAAATCCATCCCTAAGGGGGTAAAATAGGGGTGCAAAGTTTGTATGGGGGAAACATTTTTTTGAGCTAAAGACTTATACTTAAGTGTAACTTTGTAGAAAGATTAGTTATTAGAATACAATTAGAGTGCTTTCAGCGTTTTGGAAAATTCCGCCCCTAAGGGAGTAAAATAGAGGTGCAAAGTTTGTATGGGGGAAACAATATTTTTTGAAATAGATACTTAATACTTTGTAGCAAGATTACCTACTTATTAGAATATGAACAAGACTACATTCAGTGTTAAAATTTGTGTAGCGAGCAAGACATATTTAAAGTATGAGATTTGTAACTTCGGTTTAAGACTGTTTGTTCACAATCTAGAAAATGAATTTAATTTTTTTTTAATTTATCCCCTAAAAGTAGCAATGCACTCACGAGAACTTTCCACATGAGAAATTCTCGGTAACTTCTGAGAATATTCTCGAGAACGAGAATGTATTTATTTATCGTAGGTTATATGTCAATATATGAATATTTACGATAGTTTAGGTGTAGTCCGTATAATATATGTAATTATTTTCTGAGCTGCACTCTAGTTATCGATATTATCAATATTATCATCTTATCAACGGGCAGTAAAATGCATGTCTATTGAAGTAATTATAGTAATTGACATTGTTATATAAATAAGGAGCGTACCGGTGTGTACTTGAACTTTTATTATTCAAAATCTGACTGCAATTGGTTTAGTATTTCCAAGGAAAAGGAAAGTGAAGGAAGCGAAAAGCGGAAGGTATTTTATCAGAGAGAACTCGCACTCGTTCGTCTTGCTTGTGACGGGTGGTGCGGGGGGTGTGTGTCCGCGTGGGCTCGCCCTTCGGGCCTTCGGCCCTCAGGCTCGCGTAGAGAGCGAGCTCTTAAGGGACGCTTCGGGCCTTCGGGCCTCAGGTTCGCTTTTAAGACACTCGGGGGTAGTGAGTGTCCGCGTAGGCTCGCCCTTCGGGCCTACGGCCCTCGGGCTCGCATAGTAACCGCGCTCTGAAGGGACGCTTCGGGCCTTTGGCCCTACGTGGAGCTCGGCCTTTGGCCTTCGCGTACCTCGAAGCTCACCTTCGGGCCTTTGGCCGTCAGGTTCACTTTTAAGACACTCGGGGGTAGTGAGTGTCCGCGTAAGCTCGCCCTTCGGGCCTTCGGCCTTCTGGCTCGAGTAGTAAGCGCGCTCTGAAGGGACGCTTCGGGCCTTCGGCCCTACGTGGAGCTCGGCCTTCGGCCTTCACGGACCTCGAAGCTCACCTTCGGGCCTTCGGCCCTCAGGTTCGCTTGTAAGACACACTCGGGGGCAAGGAATAGTAGCACAACATTAAACTCCCGCAGCTCGGCCTACGGCCTCGCTATCCCACTAGCCAACTTTCAGCTCTCTAGGACCATTTTGAAAAATTAATTTTTTTTTTTCCGGCACTGACTGCACGCGGTTCTTTATGACTTTTGGTCGAGCACCCCTTAACTAGCTGTAACCGTTTAGCCAGGCTGTAGTGCAATTTTTTACGTGGAGCTAAATCCCAAGATGTCAGATTTTTCTGGTGGTCACCTCGCCAGCCTCTATACAACCCTATCAAAACCTCACCGCCACCATGACTTCTTCCCGGGGATCAATTGTGTCACCGGAAATGAGTCGTATTGCAGGTTCATATTTATTTTATTTATTTATTTATTTTATTTAATGTAATAATTAGCACTGACAGATAAACCTTACTAATTTATAATAAAATTAAAGTAATTAAATGGGTTCAAAATACAATAATAAATAATATTTAACAATCAATAGTCAATAGGTACGTGCACATGGGTAATTGGGTATTAATAATTAGATAGAGCTAGGTGATGTGACAATCGATTCTAGATAGTGACTAGATGCGGCCAGAAAACGATTCTCTGGTGTGAAAAAGACGTCGAGATGGGTGTCACTGGTTAAAATGTTATTCAGTAGCATCAATGCTTGGTGTAGGGGAGAAGAGTCCTGTGCGCGCGTCCTGGCCGACGGGACGGCGAACAAGCCGCGGCTGCGAGGACGTAGCGATTTGGCCGAGCATATAGCCTACCGTAGCGCGCCCTGTGGTTTTTGGATCACCAGCCATGGTAGGCTCGCCGAGGCCACACATATAATAACATTTAGATTTAAGTTATGCCTATTTTAAACTTTATTTCAAGTATATTCTCTTGTTTAAACAATACATTTCATGTTGCAGGAATGTTCTGAGAACATTCTCTAGAACGTTTCCGCTTTTTGGGAATGTTCTGCAATTTGTACATTGCTACCTGAAAGAGGGTTCAAAGTTGAGAGCAATCATTTTTCTAAGGCGATAACAATTTCTACGCGGATGAAGTCGTTGCCCGCGACTTCATCCGCGTAGAACTTGTTATCGCACATATACGTGGATTTTCAAACCTGACTATGAATTTGGAATACAATATTTAAAATGCATTAATTGCGGTTCTTACGGTTAAGAATAATGAATATCCCACTTATGAATATTTTACAATATCGACGTTTTGCCTGTATTACATTGACGGCAAACTAATTTAGAGATAACTTTGCCTCCGGAGCGTTGATTAGACGCTGACGTCGCGCGCTAATTCTCCGTCTGGGTCGTTCCGGATAACCAGATTACTGCAATTTCAGGGATAATAAATAATCAAGCTACTGCTAGTATATTGCGTGACTTCCGATTATATACCTGCTACTGTTTGTGTACCTTACCTTACCTAATAACATATTGTACAATAGTACTTATTATTATTATAATGCTAAAAAGTGTACCATAATGTGACGTCACGTCACGCGGAACTTTAACGGGCTATGCCTTCATAATTTTTTGTTTGATTGACAAAATAATATATGTGTCCAATATTTGTTGATTATCTAACTGACGGACTAAATATAATTATATATATTTTACCCAGGAAAGTACCCAATTAGGCCTGATTTGTGCGTTGGTATGGTAAAATCCTCATTCCCCAGGTTGAAATGGTCACCTTTGAAAGGTACGTTAGGTTCGTAGAATCCTGTTAGGTGCTGCGCGCTAACCTAATGCCGTCTAAGAGTAGCTCGAGATAATTGGTTTGCCTAATATATATCACTAATATAATATTAATATTACTGATATAGAATGCTATGCATACTTACCTCCCAAATTTAGCAATCAAGTCACTTTCTGCCAGTTCAAATTATTGCCAGGCCTCTGTGATCTATTCTTAATCCATTAAATCTAATTTGGTAAGGTTAAGCGAATTTCTTGTTCATGTAGATACGTTTACGATGAGATACTAGGTAGGTATATTGTACGTGAATCCCAAGAGCATCTGAAGCATTATATCTACGTTAAGTGTGTCTTCGTGTGAGGTCTTCGTATTGTTGTCGACTAGATTGAATTACTTAGTCCGCTAAACCTCAAAGGCCTCTCATACCAAAGCCGTGTTTGTTGAGTATTATGTACGAGTTATATTTACCTATATTTAGCGAGTTTCAAGATATAAATACATTTTACTCATACATGACATCATTTCTCTTCTTTAATGCATTTAACCGATTTCAAAAGACTCTATTACAAATGTACCGTTTAACTGAGGGGTGACAGCGGCAGCGGCAACAAAACGGGCTCCTCTCGCAGACACCGCAGGAACCGTTACGGTATTATACTTGTTAGGCCAATTTAATGTCTTTTTATAGTGTCTGGTTTTGCAGAATCTTGCAAAGCTTAACCTAAAACGCCTCATGGTTTCTAGACATACATTTGTACAACACATGAAAGAAAAAGTTTTAGTGAAAATGTTTTCCCACGCAGTAAAGTGAAATGAAGCATAGTTCTAAAGTTTGAAGGACACTACGTTGTTTTATTTCCAGGGCTTTGTCTCTCCTCACCGGGTTCGCGGTGCGCTCGCGGGCCGGCGCCGGCGGCAGCTGGCTGGGCTACGTGTCGCGCTCCGACCCTCGCGGCGCGCTGCCCGCCTGGCTCGTGAACAGGCAAGTGTCCTTGCCCTAGCCCCACGCTTGTGGAAGGTTATCCGGTGATTGTGTGCTGCGCATCCATGCTACTCTTCCACGTTTTACGGAGCAGGGCTTATGCCACCTATTTTCCATTTTAACCTTTTACCCATACCTACTCCTAGATCTCAAAATAACTTAGTGTCAAAATACCTAAAGCACAGAATTTCTAACTTTTTTTCTTACAACACCATATTCTAAATATGGCCGAATATCAAAATAGCTTAGTCTCATAATGCCTAAACTTCAAAACAATTTAGTTATTTTAATATTTTGTCATAGAAATGACAGAAGTCATTCGGTATCTGAAGAAATCTGTGCATTTTAATTTCAATCTTTAGGTATTTAAAGAATATGACGTTTTAGGTCAAAGGTATAATGAATTTCGTTCATTTTAAGAATGAGACAATTTGACATTTATATATTATGAGTCCATGGTAATTTGAAAATTAGGTGTATATAATCCCCTAATTAACAGGTAATTAATAGTGAATAAGGTATTATGAAATTTAGGTGGAATAAGCCATATCGAATGCCTAAAATTATTATTTTATCTAACAACACGGTATTCAACTCTAAGGGCCGTAACCGTTGTAACTATATATCGCTATCTTGAAAAATTATTCTGACTGCATATAATCTTCCAGATATACGTAAGTATGTTAATGAGTAGGAGGAAGAAGTTACTATACACACCCATACTGCAGTAAGTATACGGATTGAAGACAGCTAAAGTGTTTCCCTAGTTTATTCAAAATGGAGCCGCGAAGTAAGTGTATTTAAACCTTGCGACAAAGAGATATTGTGTTTGAGCAAGGAAAGCCGGAACATCTGTAGTACCTACGTAAATGTTTGGCGCCTGAAGTTTGTTCAGCACTTGGTTGAACAAAACTCGTTGCTCAAAGTTTATAGCCAGGTGTCGTACCGCGTTGTAAAATTAGGGTCATTACAGCTATAAAGGCCCCGGCAAGTGTTAAGGACAACTAACTCGCGCACCGAGGGTTCTGTACACCTTAGAGCTTATTTATATACTTAGATACGTAACTTTACTCAAATAGGTCAATATCATATAGCGGTATTGTGAATTCCATCGTTTCATTTTCAATACGAATTTAAGTTGGAAAAGTGTCGTGAAAAATTACCTTGTGCGTACACGTACTGACTCACGATGCCTGCCGCACGCGGAAACGAGCGTAAACTTATGCGACAATTGCATTTATTTTTTTAGTGATAGGAATAACCTTCCTTAGCACCAGAAAAAAGTTGCAGACTTTTCATCTGCGTCAATAGGGAACATTACGCAAAACTCTTCGTAGGTGGCGACACTAGCAGCGTTGACATTGTATCTCTTTCCCACTTGCGGTATTGTTTAAGCAAGCATCCTTGTCACTCATTTGACAATCAATTGTGCATGTGTATGTGAATCCCTATATTTCTATACTGGTTTACTATTAGTGCTAGTGCTGCCTCTGGCGGCAGAACATTGCAGTAATGTTCACTATTGTTTTTGAAAAAAATAAACAGTTTCCTCACTTACATTTTGGGTTTAGGACGGCGAATAAGACACTTTGCTTGATCCGTCTCATATAACAAAAAAAATATCTTGAAAATCCGTGGTAAACTGACACTGGCAATGATATTGACCGCTGCTGCAGCAGCTATATTTGTGATTGCCAGGGTCGGATATTTAAAATTTTTTTTTTTTGTAACATGAGACGAATCAAAGAAAGTGTCTCATTTGCCGTCGTAAACCCAAAACGTAAGTGAGGAAACTGTTTATATTTATCAAAAATAATTGACGCAGCTAAAAAAGTATGCAACTTTTTTCTGGTGCTAAGGAAGGTTATTCCTATCACCAAACAAAGAATCAGGCACTTCTAAAATTTTCATCCATTCCCAATTGTTGTGATTGGTCCAGGGTGACGGCGCAGCTGGCTCCGCGGCTGGTACAGCAGTTGCACGCGGCGGCGCGGCGGTACCCGGGCTGGAAGGCGCTCAACGACTACCCGCACCACAAGCCCTGGCGTCACCCCGACCAGGTGCCCGCTTACAGAATCTCTCTCGAAGATGTGAGTATCCAATGGTATACTGGGCGTATGGTCTTGATTCCGGGGTTTTGATTCACACCCATCAAAAACTTTTGCGTAGGTAATTCCATTTGTTGAGTTATGGTCAAGACGATTAATCCCTGAGCTCACTTTTTATTGCTTAAATGTAGTGGTCTAAAACGCAATTAATATCATATCCAAACATGTAAAAGAAGGCTACTTAATAATATAGATTAGCGAGATTAGGTAACAACATATTCACTACCGATGAAAACTATAGGTAATATTATTATTAAAAGTATAGGTAATATTATTTATTATTATTTGATTTGTGGGCCTTAATATGCCGCTTCGAACAGCAAGTGATCTATTGTGGCAGCCCTTTCTTTAGAGTTCACCGTTAAGGCCCGTTGCCTCCAGGAAGTTCCTGATTCTTTGGTCGGTGATATGTTGTACCTCTTCTGGGTGCACGATGTGCTGCCCTAGGTAGGTACTTGTTTTGTGCATGAGTGGAGACAAGAGCAGAGAATGTGCATTGCTATCTCCTCAGTCTCCTGGCAGAAACTGCAAGTTGCGTCCTGTTTCATACCCATTTGAAAAGTATAGTCATAGGTATTTAAAATTTGAAAATTGTGTACCAGCGTTTAGAGTGCTAATCAAAGTTGGTTTAAATCTACAACTTGACTACTTATACAATACGGATTACGATAATTATTTGTATTTCAGTGTGTTGATCCAGATGCACCAGCGCCGCCTGCACGGGAACCGAAGCCACAGACCTCCAAAGCCAAACTAGAGGTGCCACAGAAACAAATAGAGAGCCAGAGTATCGAAGATTTAGGAGACATATCATCGGAATTCAGCGTCGAAGTGGAGGAGGAACCAGCGGACTTGACCCTAGACCCGACCAAAAAGCGAGGGAAGTTCTACAAGCTTGTGAAATCAATGAAGAACAGAAGAAAGAGCGTGCAAGTCGCTAAGAGCGCAGATAACCTCCTGGAAGCTAAGCCTGAAGAAAAGGAAAAGAAAAAGGGCTTCAAGTTCCACCGTAGGTTTAGCATTAGCAGAGGAAGGGAGGATTGAGCTTACTCAAGTTGTGAATTCTGGTAACAAAACGGCATCTGCAGTATTGCTAAATTTAAAACAGAGCACCGTTTTGCTGTTGAAGGCAAGTTACAGTCGAATACTAATAATACGATCCAATACGTACATATTTGCGAAGGTAACGGATAGATTTCTTATTAATGAATATGGCAGTTTTGTAATTTAGGGATAAGGGTATGACACAGTTTAATTTTTTACATCAGTGTTGGTACTTAGTAAGGAATGACAACAACATTAGAGATTCGGTCAAACAAGTGTGTAGCGTTATGACTTGATGTCAGTTAATTTCAACATATAGATATACATTACGTTATGGGAATATATTTTTGGGGAAAAGTTAAGATATATTTGGGTTAAAGATAGAAAAGAGAAGCACTGGTGCATACCGTAGTGCAAACTCGAGTGACCGCCTTGAAAAGGATGATGTTTCAGAGCTTACACATTAAGGTTACAATTATGCCAGTTTCTGAAGTCAGTCGATGTTGAAACAAGTTTGTTGGTTACATGTTGAAATAGCTAGTCTTGTTCTATAATAGGTAATTTTACTAAATTATAGGTAAGTCCTCGATTAGGTTAATTTTGTAATATTCTTACCGAAACTCTTAATCGATTGCTGTAAGCATTCTAACATTTACTATTTACTATTGTCTTCGCTTCTAAGAATGATAACTTCGATGACAATTTTTTTTCTGAACACTGTTAACAGCAGCAGCCTAGCAACTAAGTATATGAATTTGATTGAATATCATTTTATGTAGGACTTTTTGAAATTAATCAAATCAAATAGATATATATATATCAATAGTTAGAAGAGACAGTTTATAAGATGAAAAGGAAATAAAAGAAAAGACAATTACAAACATTTTCAGAAATACAATTAATAGAGTAAGTTGTAAAAAATAATCCATTTACAAAGTATGTTCAGATTTTTACGTAATAGGTAAAATATCATCCATCAAAAAAAACCATTAAACCCAAATAGAGAAAAAAAACTTGGACTGTCTTCCTTGTAGAATGTTATAAGTACATGTAATAATTAAGATTGAAAAGCGTATTTGAAATGGACCGATTTTTAAGAAATGTAGTGGTTACTTTGGATTTTTTTAGTATATCTTTACATTCCAAACACTTATACTTATTTTTTGGAGGAATGTGTTTAAGTAGTCCACAACACATTCCAAAGAACACTTTCTTAGAAAACCTAATTCGCGTATTTAAGTGCATATTCAAAAATTGTGAAGGGGCTAAAACTTTCTATGTACCTATAGATTATAAGAAAAAAAAATATTTGGTGAAAATTGGTCCAGAATTGAGCTCCATAGCTGAGGAAAATGTAGAGGAAAAAATATATATGTTATAAAAATCGTTAATTCCAACCACTCTAATGTTTAATCCCGATCAGGAAAGTTCGTTTTCAGGCACTCATGCAATATTTTTGTTCCATCCTGTAATTTACATAAAATTCTGATTTTAGTTTAGCCACTTTTTTGCCATTGAAAAGTTGAAAACCAAAGCAGTGTTTTTCCATAATTATAACACAAATGCATTTCTTTTGCAATCGTTGATATATGTCATTATTCATTCCGTTGTGTACATACTATGTGTAATTCAAAAACATTCATGAAGGTCATGGGCTCATGGGTCTAAGAAAAGTAATTATGTATACAAAAACAACAATTTTTGAAAAATCTATACATAGACTTTTTTTTAATTTCACATATTGTATACACAATTTATATAAAAAAAATAAATGATATAAATGGGTCCCTTTATCACTTCTCTGGTATTTTTACCCTCGACGCAAACAGACGCATATTGTTTAACGCGTGAATCTGTGGCATCGTAAGTTACCTAGCTCGCAAACAGATTACTTACTCGGTTATGATTCAGGTAATTTTATATGGTTTTAAAAATGACTTGATTCAGAGTTTTGTTAGCTAAGAGTAGTTGTGTCGAGGGTTTCTAAAGTTTAAAGATATTAGATATACAACTACATATTTATCTAGTGAAATTATATTAAATTGTATAAGCATGAAACGCGTACAATATAAACCGTACAAAAAGTTTGTTTGCTGGATTAAACTGGTAAGTACAAAAAAATAATCGTGCTCATGTAAAAAGGTTCAAGTAGTTTTGTGTGTTAACAATAGATTTTTTCCTATGTCGTCGAGAGAATTCTACGATAGTTAAGTACCTAAAACGGACGGTCCATTTGGTCAGCGGAGCGGTCGCGATTGCTAACATTTACTTTTGACGTTGATACTTTGGAAGATCAAAATTTCGACGCAATTTCGTTATTAAATACAATATTTGCCGATGGCATGGTAGATCTTCTTCATTAAAAATCCCCTTTTATCTAAACCGCGTAATTTACTCGAAGAATAAATGTATTTACCCTTAGTAGATAAAGCCACCAAAATCTTCATGAAATGCAATGGATGAGAATTAAATGTGCAATTTTTTTTAAATTTCACGTCAATCACCGTGATCTGGTTCTGCTCACTAGAGGGCCGCCGTAATGATAGCAATAACAGTTTTTATCTGTGATAGTGTAGCGGTTAGCCCAAGTTCAAGGTTGCTACTCATTCCTACTAGCATTGAGACGTGACAAATTATTCCAAGTGTTTACGATACCATTATTTTCTTTGGTGAGAGAAAATTGAGCGTTAATAATAAGTAATAACAAAAGGTTCCGCACTTTGTTCAAGAATCTCTAAGTAACTAACCTACTTAGTTTAAACCTTTTATAAAATATTATTGTTACGCGGTGATACTTTGACAGTGTACCTAATACGCCATAACACCTATAGTCGTCCCTGGCGCAGTGGGCACGACAACACGCAACACATATATGGTGTTCTCGACGTCCAAAGGTCCCAAACCCTTTGACGATAAACTGTCTACATATTACAATTATTTAGAATAGGTAAGATGCATACTTCCAGAATATGACGTGTGTCAACCTTTTTGACACCGAAGTAGATATTTTGTCATACACCAAACCATTGTTACATACAAGAGTGCGCCTAAGTGTAAACTTTAGGGACAACAAAGCGTAAGCGGAAGAAATTATTATAGCGGTCTTGGCACTGTGACACGATAACTCGTCATAACTTTATGCGTCGATGGCGTTGAAAAGGGTTAAGGGAAATTATGTATATCGACGTTACATGTCCAAAATTAAAACAACTAGATGTAACCCATTATATTTCCAAATCAGCAAAATGATTGTTTTCTTGTCAAAATATAAAGCAATATGGGTTAAATTAGAACTGAGGGGATATTTCTACATTCGAATTCACTTTGACATAAAGTACACTAGTGTGACGTTGAGGACTAGGACATTACCTAAATATGAAAGCAAACACGTCTAGTTCGATCCGCTTTAAACACATGCGTTTCTGAACCACTCCGAATGCGTCACACCACCAGTTTAATAGAAAAGAAAGAAAGAAAAGAAAGAAAAGAAAGAAAATACGTTTATTTAGCACTTTGTAGGATAAAAGACAAAAAAATACAGACATAATGATTAAATGCTAAAATGGCTGCCACTCAGCTTTGTGCATACAATACATTATCAATGTGTGCCTTTCTCTATGTTACAACAATTATTGTTACTCTCTTGACGCTTAAGCAATTATGACGCTAAAGCTTGTTTCGTGTTGTTTCACTTAAATTAAAAAATATATTTATTAAGGTAATACCTACGTTTAAGGTACAATGTTTGATTATATTCTAAGAACTATGTAAAGGTTGGTTGGTTGGAAGAAAAACGAACATTCTTTATTTTCACTAGCAACTTTAATCACAAAAATGCATTGAATCGAGAACGAACCTAATCGATTTTATCCACTTAATTGACACTGAGTAATAAAGATCGTCTTCTGCGATTACCTCATTATCTCGGTTTACTTGTGACAGTATAACCGTGTACTACTTACAATGTTTATTTAGGTTTGCAACATTGACTTTTTTTCTCAATCCGAAGTTACACTTTAGGGTTTTCTTTGTGTAAGTACAGTCGACGTCAAAGATTGTTTACATTTTTGCACCTCAATGCCTATGTAATTAGGTTAACAAATTTATCTTTGACGCCGACAGTACATTTTAAAACTAATATTTACTTGGTGCATGTTGTTCAAAGTGTTATATTTCTAATGGCTCAATTTTTTGTAGTATTTTTTGAAATATTACTTGTTGCGGGTCCATGTCACTGTTAATAAAGCACACTGTAGATCTATCACTAGCTGTGTTGTGGGTAGGTAGGCACTCCTTCTAAAAGCGTGTCTAAGCATTTCTATCAGCTACAAACGCCTCAGCTCGACCACTATTCGAAACCAAATCAACAACCTACCTAGCTCTCATAATATGCATATCAGAATACCCGTTTTGAATAGAACTTCGATCCCGTATTGTATAAGAGCATGTGTATCAGTACCTTAAGTATAGGTATTGTAACAAGTGAAGAATTATTTACCATCCAAATACTCCATAACATCTAAACGCGCAAAGGCATAATAATAAAGGCCTCCTTCCCCTCAACGGAATCTATACCATTCTAAATTGGAACAGTGTTGCATTTGTTTTGTTACGTCGATTGAGACAAAGCAACCCTATTTTCAATTATAATTGGTTTTATATTATTAGCAGTTTTTATTGACGGGTTTGGCTAGCTAGAGGATTAATACAGTTAGATTTAGAAATACTACTGATATCTAGCTTTTAAAATTATATATATTTTTGGTATATTTTGTTCCTTTTCCTTGAAATATAACTTAGTTGAGTAACAACGGATCGGTAGGGCCAAATCTTAGGTTAAAATAATTATGAATATAAGTTGCACATGCCAAGAAACAGTACCTACCTACACATTAATTTTTATCTAAGTCCATTTCTATTGTGGATTTCAAACGTATCCTATCCTTATTGTATCAACGAGGGGTCCTTGTATGTGCATGGAATGGTATAATCCAGCATATAAATAGAATTTATAGAGACAGCGCGGTGCCCTGGACATGATATCTGAGCATGCGTACTAGTGAACCTGCTCGAACTCCGCCATCTTGAGCCTATTTTGGTGGCGATGGCGGGGATGCCAAAATCGCGCGAACCTAACAATACCTTTAATTCATACTTAGAACACCAGTTCTAATACATTTATAATAACAATTTTTTTCTCATTGCCTTATTAACATGTAAACAAAAGCTATTTCGTTATTTAGGGACAACCATATCTACGTAATCATGGCTTAACTAAACCTATCTATATCTTTATGCTTTGTTTGTTGAATAAATTTGTGTGACAACTCTAGACCTGGTTAATGATTTATTTACTGGCTTTGTTGACAACTTGTATATGCTAAATTTGTATTGTAAATATTATAAGCTGTTATATTGAGACTTGCGAATGTTTTATTTAACACCGTCGGTGCCAGGTACCCGCTGGGTGGGCGCTATGCTCGTAGACATTTTCCTCTACACACGGGTTTTTCAATGTTATCGCCTACGAGAGTAGCGCTACGAAATCTTTGGCTGTGAATGTGTTCACCTCGACGTAAAATACCAGCACGGCTATCACAGGACGCGAGCTGTCGCGGCGACATACATCACTTTCCCCGTCTCTTTAAAGTTATCTTAATCCTATTAGGCATAATAAACAATCTTCATGATCGCTAACTTTCCATTTATGGTTACGAATATGCCATATGATATATACTCTTCATATTTTCCCCCTCACTGCCTCGGAAAGCCGTCTTTTATCCTTTAAAGCCAGTGAGCAAAATCGCATTTTATCCACTAGTGGGCAAAGTAATTTGACCTTGGAGCGTATCTCAAGCATCTCATGAACCGTGATAGTTAGACAGTTGAAATTTTCACAAATGATGTATTTCTGTTGCCGCTATAACAACAAATACTAAAAAACAGAATAAAATAAATATTTAAGGGGGCTCCGTCCAATACAAAAAAACTTTTCAGAATTGATTGTTGCCTTCATTAGGCGCTGGGTCTCAAAATGTATGGGTAAAATCCGACTCGCACTTGACCAAAATTAAAAAAAAAAGTTATTTGTTATATTTCATTTTTCATTTATACAAGGGTGCAAATTTATTATTTAAATTAAATAAAGTAGTTTTTCATGTTGCACTTTCCTCACTACAGTGAGGTGAAAAGTTTTGTGGTACACACGGGTGCAAATGTATTTTACTTCTCGTGTGTTGAAACCTAAGAGCATAGAATACTAGAGAGAGGACAAGCCGCCGGCGGCCGTGTCGCAGCTGTATGCTCAATGGGCATACACTGCCATACTGTGCACGCGTGCTGATCGCAGAGAATATTACGTTTTTTCCCAAAATGCCTGATATGATGCGCGTTTATTGTCAAATAAGCGTGTAGGTATACACATACTTGGGCGTTGTGTGGGTTAATGTACTTGCGACAGGCTCACTCTATACAAATCGGCCGCCATGTCCGATCTCCTTATATTCATACATCTGTGGTTGAAACACTCGTTACGCTCAGGATTCTATTTTAGAACCACTCGCTTCGCTCGTGGTTCAACTATAGAATCCTTTCGCTTGCTCGTGTTTCAATTCCACACTCGCGGGTAAAATACAACGTTGCACCCTTGTATAACAAATAACTATTGCTTATCTCGCTAATGTGAACAACATTCAGTTTATCGTAAGTGTAAAGAAGATGGAGATCCTTATTTGGATTGCGATGTAAGTATGCCGATTTAAAGTATTTAAATGTTTTTGGTTTCTTGTTGGTTGGTTTCACCTGGTCGGTTTAAACTCCTCTTTCTGGATAGTAAATAAGTTGCTGTTAAAAATTTAATTTTTGGTACAACGCTTATTTTCAACTGTACTTTTCTGTATACAGTCATCAACCACTCGTTGAGACGATTCTAACGAGCCCAATGGGGTTGTGTCGTTTTATTGCGGAGTTCCAATGACCACCTTCCAGCTCCAGCATCAGATCAGCTCCATGTCATCATAATACTTATTGCATTATTATGCAATATACATATGCATGCAAAATTTCAGATCGATCGGTTGACAGGAAGAGGGTGAAATTTCAATTACTAAAACCCAAGAATAAAAAAAACAAACGGGGTGAGCTAAATAAAAGCATAGTATAAAGAGGGCAAAGTATGTCATCTTCATACCAACGCACCGCGCGCGGCTTGTATGTGTGCGCCACAGTATCTGTCGCACACATACAAGCCGCGCACGGTGCGTTTGTATGAAGATAACATACTTTGCCCTCTTTATACTATGATAAAAACTTGTAATAATAAATAAAAGCTTGTAAAAATTATATATTGGATCTGCTTGACTTACAATATTTACTTGGTATGCGCCGCACTAATACTTAAATACGCAAATAAATCAACAAACCTATCACCTCGACACGTATACCTCTCTACGAGGCATCTTCAAAGGATGCTGGCTGGAGATGTTCCTTGCTCCACGTCCACCGAAGAAGGTGGTTGGCCTGCATATTCTTCGATCACATTCATTATCATATTCTGACCACTACCTGCGATGATCATTACGCTGAGTCAAAGACATGAAACGATACGCAATTATAAATAAATAAATATATGCAGACAAATCTTACACAAATCGACCTACTAAGTCCTTCTAAGCAAAGCTGCTAGACGACAATAAACATACTTATAGAGATAAATAAATACTTAAATACATAGAAAACATCCATGACTCAGGAACAAATATTCGTGTTCATCACACAAATAAATGCCCTTACCGGGATTCGAATCCAGGACCTCTTTTGCTTCGTAGCTGTCACTACCAAATAAGCTGTCTTCAAATAATAATGCGAATACTCGTAATCGTGATTATTGCAAACTAGCTGTTGCCCGCGACTTCATCCGCGTAGAACTTAATACTTAGAAAATATAATGCAAACAAACTTCTACCATCTTAAGGGATGATTTCCGAGGCAAAAACTATTCTATATCCTTTGAAGGGTCTCAAATTATCTCTATACCAAATTTCATCCAGGTACATGGATTTTATCCAAACTCTCACCCCCTATTTCATACCCTTACGGAATGATTTTCGGGATAAAAACTATCTAATGTCATTCTTCGGGACTCAAACGACCTTTATACCAAATTTCATCTAAACGGGATTCATCCAAATTTTCACCCCCCATTTCACCCCCTTAGGGAGTGATTTCCGGAATTACAACTATCCTATGTCCTTTCCCAGGACTCAAGCTATCTCTATACCAAATTGTATTAAAATGGGTTCCATCCGAATTTTCACCCCTAATTTCACCCCCTTAGGGGATGATTTCTGGAGTAAAAACTATCCTATGTCCTTTCCCAGGACTTAACCTATATCTACACCAAATTTCATCAAAATAGATTACATCCAAATTTTCACCCCCCCCCCCTTTCACCCCCTTAGGGGATGATTTCCGGGATAAAACCTATTATATGTCCTTCCCCGGGACTCAAACTATTTATATACCAAATTTCATCTAAATCGGTGCAGCGGTTTAAGTAGCTCCATACAAATTTCCACCCCCAATTTCAGCCCCTCAGATATAAAAACTACCCTTTGTCCTTTTCCGGGGCTCATTTCATCTAAATCGGTTCAGCGGTTTAGGCGTGAAGAGGTAACAGACAGACACACTTTCGCATTTATAATATTAGTATGGAAGTATGGATTATTAGTATGGATAGTATGGATTATTTCCGCTTGTCTTCCAAATCGAGGTGTAGCTGTAGACTCACTTCAAAAGAAAGAAGAAACGAAAAACTCATTCAAATATCTCAAAAAATTACGAAGCTACAATCGTTTTAATGTCGCTTGTTAGAGTGAGAAAACGATCAGGGACCGTGACGTCACGATCCTCGAGCGTCATAGTAAAAAACAATCGTTTCATTATAAAGGTGCGTTTTGCGGAAAAGAGACGCAACAAACCCCCTCTTAAAACTTTATACACTTATAACTTAGTGATTACCTATACGAGTATAGCCTCTTGCGTTGTTTATTTTCGAGATAATACAACATTATGATTATTTTGTTTAGTGTCTACATCCCTATTTTCGATAAGATAAGATAAAATAAGATTTTTAATACAGTTGCTCAAAAAGTGGTACTTTTTGTGGCTGCGTAGCGTGCGAGAAGCTCAATTTCTCGCACTAGTGCTTTTTACTTTTTAGTTCCAAACTATACTTTCGAAACGCAGTAATTTTATATTAGATTTTTTACTTGGAAATTATGAAATTAAAAACGCTTACGAATACTATGAGTATTTATTTTTGATCGCGTTAGTATGAAAGTCATTTTTGAAGCTGAAAATGTACGCACCTGTAGGTAGACCGCTTAACTCATTCCTCGCTTGCGCAGCGCGCGGGTGCAGGGGTATGACGATAACGGGGTGCGGGCGCCGGGGTTTGCCTTCCGCACGTCGCCCGCAGCCCGTTATAGTCATACCCCTGCACCCGCGCGCCGCGCAGGCGAGGACCGAGTTAAACGGTCCACCTATAGGTACCAGGAGCGCATACGCAAGCAGAAGTTTCGATGCAGCCACTAACAGTTGAGATCGAGGTACAATAATATAAATTTATTTAAAGAATTCATTAATATATAAATGACGAATATTAATTTATTATTTTTTCGCAATTGTATTAAAAAACGTCGTTTACAACACGTGTGAAATGTCTTTTACCACTCGTACCGAGTCTTGCCACTCGCTTTCAGCTCGTGGCAAGATACCTCGGTACTAGTGGTAAAAAGACATTCTTTTCACACTAGTTGTAAAATGTACTATTCTTTATTGTCAGAACTGTGTATTACATTTAGTTATTTTGGGTAAAATAAAGTTCAACAGCTTGCCCATTTCGGACGTACAATATTAAACTGAAAGCTAGTCAAATATACTAAAACAATAACAACAATAGTATTTCCAAATAATTTTAACCATATTCACACATAAAATATTAATTTAGATCTATCCGACATCCGTATTTTCTTTTAAACCACGAACTTCGGAATTCGAAAATATTCGGGTATCTCTATCTCTATCGCACTAACAAATGACAGGAATGCAGAGGGCCTACCGCGAAAGGCATTCGAAGTTTCCCCTCTCTGTCATACTTACAAGTTCGTACATAAGTGCGACAGACAGGGAAAACTTCGAATGCCGTTCGCGGTAGGCCCTCAGATATACGAACTTCGAGTTTTAGTTTTCGTGGTTTGGCTGAATACGCAAAGAGCGCGCGCGCGTGCCATTCAAAAAAAACAAATTTATATTGTTCGAATTTGTTGTTACATTTGTACAAATTACGCCTTAATTCGACATTTGCGCATATAAGTTCGCATATCAAAATCGATTAATTTTATATTTGTTTTTGGTACCTATGTGTCTCGTCAATGTATATCGTAGACGGGATTAAAATTATTAATAGGCGAAAGAAAGGCAAAGCAATTCCGCCATTTTGTCCGTAGTATTTCTTATTACTGTGATTTTGACGTTTTAGCTGACAGATGTGGCGGCGATATACTTTAAGAATAATAAATGAAAAATTAAATGAAGTCGTATATAACGGAAAATAAATTAATTGTCGCAGTCGGATAAAAACTATCCTAAGTTGCAGCTGGAATAATAATGTACCTATATAAAATGTTTCATATTTTTCCGTCCATGGGATGCTGAGAACATTCGTACCGCAGAAAGCTTAGTTTCAAACTGGCTGATTCTTTTTTTAATTTAGAGATTTATTATAAGTGGAGATGGAGATAATCGAACCCCTATTGTTGTACCTAATTATTTCAAATTGTTCCAGAACACTCCATCCTTTTTCGCTATTTGATCTGCACGGTATATAAGAATATTGTTCTATCTTTAACATCAACAATTACTAGAAGTAAATTTTTGGGGTCCGGACCAATAAGGTAAAAACGGAACCCTTATACTGCGACTCCGTCCTGTATAAGGGTTGTCTGTTTGTCACAAAGTTAAATATCTCTACTGCTATCAATTTGAAATTTGGAATAGTTGTAAACAAAGCTAATCCACGTGTACCTATAGAAAATGAAAAATTTAAAGATATATTTTTAATTTCTATAAAAAGGGAGGCAAAAAATATAAGTCTAGTTAGTAGGTCAATATATACTATGAATAATATCATATGAAAGGGCTTGAATTGCACATTCTTAAATAGTTATTATTTTTTTTTTCTATAGTGGTAAAGTTTTGATTTACAAAGGAAAATGTAGAAAAAAATACCCTTCTCCCCTCCCCTTATCTCCGAAGTTTACCGAGCCAAAATTTTTGAAAATAATCGGAAAAGTATAACGAGACCTCTATCTAGCGTATTTTTATTAATTTTTCAAAAATCATCTCATATTTAAGTTTGTAATTTAATACTTTTTCACTTCTCATGCTCTAAAAGTTCGTCTTTATGTCGTGCGTAGGCGACATAAAGTCGCTTTTTATGCTCTAGAGCATAAAGTAAAATCTTCGTCGAAGACCAAGGCAATCGCTGCAACAGCCACACGAACATCTTTAACTTCATACAACAACCTCTTTATTTTATTTCGTTTCGTTCGTATTCTAAGACCAAGGCAAAGATACCAACAGCCAAAGTACACAATAAAACTTCATGAAATAAACTTATAATTTGTATTTCGTCTCATTTATTATTTTACGTGTTGCTGTTTCATTTCCTCGCAATCGAAGTGAAAAGTAGAGTGTACAACTCGTCCATAAAACCCATTTTACACTCGACTTTATATCTATCCTCGCTCGCAAGCTCGCTCGGATGGATAAACGTCTCGAGTAAAATGGTGCGTTTTATGCACTTGTTGTACAATCTACTATTGTGTTGAATTTCTTTCCTTCTAATTTGTATGGAAGTAAGTATTCTGAAAGTAGGTACCTTCTAGCAAATAAAAAAATAATTATCGAAATTGGTTCACTTGAAATAGTTATTTGTGCAACAAGAGAGCAAAGTTCTTTTTTCAACCGACGAAAAAAATGGAGGAGGTTCTCAAGTCGACGCGTATATATATTTTTTTTATGTATGACCACGCATAACTTTTTACAGAGTAGTTCGATTTTGATAATTCTTTTTTTATTGGAAAGGGTATACCCCGAAGTTGGTCCCATATTAATTTGGAAAAAAAAACCAACCCTAAGGGTAGGAAAATAGGGGATGATTGATTTTTCGTCGGTTAACTTTGTTTTCAAAGTAAATTATGCTGCGAGTGCTGATTTTGAGTCCCGAGGAAGCGAAAGATTCTAAAATTGAATCACGAGCGCAGCGAGAAGAATGTAAGCATGAAGAATAATATACCGAATAAAATGTAAACAAATTAACAGCCCGCCATTTTTTAAAGGGGCGGGGCGCCGGGTGTGCGTTCGGAAATTGTATACATTCTTAAAAATGAAGATTTTTCAAAATAGAAACATTGATTGTTCGGCGTATGAAAATTCATGTTTTTACCTATTTAAGCAAAAGTGACTTTATTTGAGATGTTCCATGATTTTTTCTCTTAGAAATAGAAATAGAAATAGAAATATTTATTCGACAAAAACATACACTAGGATACAAAGTCATTGGGTCCCGAGCTAGGATTCCCTATGTTACGGGACCCAGTAGAACAGCAAGCATACGATATTAAATAACAGGCAAGTATTGAATAGATGTTTTACAAATTACAAGGCTACAATAATTTTAGTTCTGTCAGTGTAATGTGTGAGCGTGAGTGTGTGTGAGAGTCTGAGAGTGCGTGTGTGATCATGAGTATTTTGAAGTGAATGTATAAGTATGTAAATAAATAAATAAACAATTGATTACTCGTGAGATTAAAAATATAATATAGCTTTAAATTAACAGAGAACAGTTAAGAGCAGTTCAGTCTCACTGTAGTCGTGTTGCAGCAGCCATTTGGTTAGAGTGCTTCTACTAGGTAGGGGGGCGACGGGCTGTATAAAATTTGCAGAAGGTCTTATATTTATAACATTCCTTTGTACTATGTTTTTTGGTAATTTAAACTTATAAGTATGTTAAGTGTGTTTTCGAACGTGTAACTTGCTTCGCGCTGTTTTGGGGGTCTACTTTTAAATTGGAATATCGATCTATGAGTCGTCGTATTCTTTTTTCGTAATGAAAATGAAAGGGACAGTGCTCATAAAGTTGAAATATTCTGAATCTGTAATAGACCCCACACTATGAACTTTTATTTTTTTATTTTAACGGCCTCCGTAGCCCAGTGGGTAGTGACTCTGCCTACGAAGCTGGAGGTCCCGGGTTCAAATCCCGGTCAGGGCATTTATTTGTGTATTTATCACGAATATTTGTTCCTGAGTTATGGATGTTATGTATGTATATAAGTATCTATATGTTTGTATCTATTATATATATCATCGCCTAGTACCCACAACACAAGCCTTACTGAGCTTACCGTGGGCCTAGGTTGATTTGTGTAAGATTGTCCCGTAATATTTATTTATTTATGAAATATCAGTGCTCGATATCAAAATTAAAAAGCTACTTTGACTCACGGAGAGAGCAAAATCGCATTTTGCTCACTGTTTTCACGCAGCAAAATATGCTTGTTCGAGCTGCTGAGGTGAAAAAGAATTATCTCTAAAACCAACATAGATTTTTTCTTAATAAAGCGTGGTGAAAGTTTGTACGGAACCCTCGGTGCGCGAGACAAACTCGCACTTGACCGGTTTTTACATTTAAATACAACAACCTGCCTGTTCTTTACAGATACAATGCTTTAAAGCACTACTACCCACTATCTTATACCCAACTACATAGGTAGTTAATCTACATATAGTAGTTTATGTGACTGTACATAATGAAGGGCATTAAATACGAGTTTCATAATAACATCACACGAGTATCTTAATGCCTAATTATGTATAGTTACATACACTACTTTATCTATCCACGTATCATAGCCTCCATGATGCATTCAGGAGCCGCATATTATGACCGGCATCGCGGCGTTGTTTTCTGGCAGCTGTCATAGTTGTTTTTTTATATATCGTTCGATATCTTACTTACGTGCGACATTTGTCAAATTTGTATGCAAATTGACAATTATTTCGAACTAAACGTCATCTCGCCTGATATTAGAATAGAGGTTAAATCAAATTTCATTGTTTTTGAGACGTTCGAAATTTGAATGAAATAATATTTATTTATCGAAATCGATGTTATTATTTAGCAATAATAACAATTTCACAGATAAGAAATTTGTTCTAACAAAACAGTCTATTTTTATGGTGGTCATAATGTGCGGTTCTTGAACGCATCATGGAGGGTTTATGATATTTGGATAGATAAAATACATATATGTTGAGCCACTTGACATCGAAAGGTAGGTACGAGTAAGTATATGGGCATCTTATGAAATCGATGGAACTTCTCAAATTATTATCGACCCGCATAATAGGTATTTGAGTATCATTTGTAGTACCTAACCATCGCATCTGCTCTCGGAAAGTTCTCTAAATGTATTTAAATCTTATACCTATATCTACTACTATTCTATATACGAACATTGCCATTATTGAACGAGCGAGCGAAGTTTCAGCTTGAGCCAAAATTCTTTCGTATGTCCGGATGTCCGGATTTGTCAGCTGTTCTCCTTTAGAGATCGCGTTTCTCAACCGATTCTCGTGAAATTTTGTGAGCAGGTTAAATAATTATATTGGTTTTTTTGTCGGTTCCGTTTTTCGAGATTTAAGAAATAAACCGGCCAAGTACATGTTGGACTACGCACAACGAAGTGTTCCGCACCAATTAGAAAGGTCGTATCGTCACAAAAATCTTATGGCACTTATGTCCTTTTATATAGCGAAGGCAATTTTTCAGCAATATCTCAAAAACCTTTGAACCAAACTTGTTCAAAATAATTTTCGGTGAAATAATTTAATAAGCACTATGCCCATAGTGTTTTTTTATCACACCGTTTGAAAATTATAGGGGGTGACACAATTTTTGTGACTTTCGGGGCGGTTATCTCCGACTATATTCCCTTAATCAAAAAAAATGCTGACAAACCTTATATATATATATATTGAAAGGCCTAGCGTTTCATGTGCCACACCTCGACTAACTAGGATATATTTTTTTGACTTTCTGTTACATGTATGGAGATTGGAGAGCACCCTTAAAAATATAAAACAGTTGCATTTATGCTGACCCCCACACTAGCCGTAGCCATATTTTTTTACTTACTCATTTCATTAGATAACTATGTAGCGGCTAACAAAATACATCTACCCACCAAATTTTATTCAAATAAGTACACCTTATAGTTTTCGAGTAAAATGCCCGTGACATACGGACAGACAGACATGACAAAACTATAAGGGTTCTGTTTTTGCCATTTTGACTCCGGAACCCTAAAAAGGACAGTCTCGCGAGTTCTAAAGCTTTCAGAGCCACGATTTTTTACTGAACGAGCGAGCAAAGCGAACGCAGTTTCCCGTTTCAGAGGCCCTAGCACACTAGGTTTTATGTCGGCGAAAATGTACTGATACGTCACGTAAAACGCGACATAAAACCTAGTGTGCTAGGGCCTCAGCTTGGGCAAAAAATCTTTCGTATGTCCGTATGTCCAGATTTCCGGCTGTTCTTCTCTAAGGGCCACACTTCTCAACCGAATCTTGTGACATTTTGCGAGCTAATACGATAATTATAATATAGTAGGTAGGTACCTATGTTTTTGACAATTGACAACATTTGAAACTATGTAATGATGCCTAATTCGAAAACCATTTCGGTAATTATGTTACCTGAACGTAATATAGTAGTTTTCAGATTGCATTTCTCACCCATTTTTAAGAAAATCGCGAAATTGTATAAATATCTGCCATATGAAAGCTGCCATACAGAGCCGTAACGTTGACGTCATAATTTAGTTACGACCTTCTGGAATTCGCTACTTTTCAATTTGATGTTTCTGAATGAAAATTACAAGTTAGGGAGAAATAAAAAAGCACGAGCCGCATAAAAAAACATTTTCTAGCGAAATAAATCATAAAATGGCCCAATTGAAAAAATTAAATGTTATCAATTTAGGTTTAGGATTTTTTTTTGCCGGTATTTACAGCTCACAGAGCCACTAGTATAACTGTTTCATGAATAAATAATGACCTAACATAAACTTACACTGAAAAATTTTTTTACAAAAGTTAAACGTATTTTTTTTTGTTCGATCTGTGTAAACTTTGCATCGGTTAATCGAAGTTGACTCCAACGTTTTAACTCCGATAGCTTGTCGGTGAAAAAGGGTATATTCGTATAGTCCGATTTCAAAACATAGTGATACTTACCAATATTCATATTGTCCACCACTGCATGCACTGTAAGCAGATTCACATAAGTTTACGTAACAAATAAACGTACTTGACTTGAGTATTAAGTATTTCCTCGACCTAATATTAGCAAATTTAATGCTTTTAATGTTTCTTAAAAAACTAGTAGAAAGAACTATGTGAGATTCAACACATTCTATTATTATGTAGGTACGTATTTGGTAGAGAATCAGTCGATCACGCTTTGTTTAAAGATAAATGTTTGTCGTCATGTTACACGTTTCATTTGTAGAGCCAATTAGGTTACATTCTGAGATCAACGATCTACTTAATACTTACTTACAAAGAAAATTTGCCTTTTTTATACATTGTAATACTGTTTGGTAAGTAACTGCATAGGTATTCTATACTGCCGCAGAACAGTATACCTACTCGGGGTATGTAAAAAAGTAATAATAACCTTCCTCATTCTTTTCCTTGTTTCTTTTATTTCTCGGAATTTATGAATTGCAGGTTTTCTACTTTGCATACTAAGAAATATTTATCTAATATTCCTATAAATAAAATAAGTAGGTATGCCAGGTTTTCAATCCAGTACGAGACGTTGTTCATACATTTTGAAGTTAGGGCCTGGGCCACATGTCTGCGGTGCGGCGCCGCAACGCAAAATTTTGGGGCGTGCGCACCGCAAAACCCGCGTTTCTCGATACTAAAAGAGGGTTTCTGCGGCTCGCGCGCCGCAAAATTTTGCGTTGCGGCGCTGCACCGCAAAACCCGCGTTTCTCGATACTAAAAGAAGGTTTCTGCGGCTCGCGCGCCGCAAAATTTTGCGTTGCGGCGCTGCACCGCAAAACCCGCGTTTCTCGATACTAAAAGAGGGTTTCTGCGGTTCGCGCGCCGCAAAATTTTGCGTTGCGGCGCTGCACCGCAAAACCCGCGTTTCTCGATAGATACTAAAAGAAGGTTTCTGCGGCTCGCGCGCCGCAAAATTTTGCGTTGCGGCGCCGCACCGCAGTGATTTGGCCAGGCCCTTAAGGGCCGTCACAGGGAAAACGCCCGTATTGCCAAATAACTCTAGATGCGTCGAATCCTAAAAAACTTGGACGTCACTATTTGGAACAACCCGTAAAGTCGCCGTCAATGGAATTGACATTTAAAATGTCAATTCCAATACCTACATTGTTTGTCAAAGACTACAATATACATACTGAGATAGATAGGCAACTCGACCAAATTGAGAAGGCATTTAATGCTTGCGTACAGCAGGCGCCATCTCTTCTGCGATATTAAAACTTTTCTGTTAAAACATACAAAAAGTGTGTCGGTCACAGGGTTTGAACCCCGGCTCATCGACTCCAAATATCTCAACACGGCGAACTTTGAAATACCTTGACAGCCTAGCCTAGCAATCGCTACAGCTTCAAAGAGTTCGCCACCTATCAAGAAGGTGGCACTGTTTTCAATAAGAAACTGGATTTGCATTAAGTTCTAAGTTCGCATAGCATGTTGTTTGTTTATATAGTCAGCAAAGTCCATTGACGGCGACTTTATGTCATAACATCCCATTAAGTATCCTATTTTATTCTGACCTACATTTCTATATTTAAGTTTTAAATTAAAGGAAAGGTTAGCAAAATTGACGTTACTCCTAAATGCAACAATTAATCTGTATATTCGTTTGTAAATGGGTTCTAGAAAACGGCTTTAGCGGTTTCGATGAGATTACGATACGGGAGTGAGAAATGTAGCTACCTAGGTAAAAATCCGAGAAAAATCGTTTATTTAATGTTACGTATACATATATCAGTGTATGAGATAATATGTGTACCTAATGTAGCAGTTACCTATCGTTTGTATCTTTTATCCTTCAAATTGCATGAATAAATTTACTCTCACCATCGAAAATAATAAACTATAACTAAAGTTGCTGAAGGTCTTGCCAAATGGAACAGTAAACGCCTGAAAGCGGACCCCGTCTCCGTGACATTAGCTTAGGATGTCACCGGGATCAACGCTCAGATGTGAGAGAGAGATTGAACACTAACAAACTGAATATAAGATACTAGCTGTTGCCCGCGACTTCGTCCGCGTAGAACTTTTTATCGTCTTAGAAAATGATTTCTCTCAATACAAAATTTGAACCCTCTTTTAGGGGATGATTAAAAAAAAAAGTTGATGTTCATTTTCTAGTTTGTGAACAAACAGTCTAAAACCAAAGTTAAAAATCTCATACTTTAAAAATGCCTTGAAATACTCAAACTTTGAACCAATTTTAACACTCTTAGGGGATGAATTTGGAAAAACTCTGGAATCAGTTTTGTAGTCTTTTAACGTACAGAATAAGACCGAAGTTAAAAATCTCTTACTCACACTTTAAAATTTTATTGCTCGCCATTTAAAATTTGAACCCCCTTTTAAACCCCCTTAGAGGTTGAATTTTTCTAATCGCTGAAAGAACTTTTTTCGTAAACTTTTAAGTCTCTAGCTCAAAAAAAGTGTTGCCCATACAAAGCTTTCTTAACCCCCTTAGGGGTGGAATTTTCTAAAACTCTGAAAGTACTTTATTATTAATTTTAATAAGTAACATTTTGAATAGTTTTAAGTCTAGTAAAAAAAAAAGTTTTTCCCACACAACACTGGCTACCCTTCTTAAGGATCTTAAGGATCCCCTTAGGGATGGAGTTTTCTAAAACGCTGAAAGTTCTTTTTTAGTATTCTAATAAGTAAGATTTTTGCAAAGTTTTAAGTCTAACTCAAAAAAAAGTGTTGCCCATGCAAAGCTTGCTCTCCTTTTTAACCCTATTAGGGGTGGAATTTTCTAAAACGATTTGTGTTCTTTTTTGTATTTTAATAAGTAATCTTTCTACAAAGTTTCAAGTCTCTAACTCAAAAACATAAACTTTCCCTGATAA
The DNA here is from genome assembly GCA_963854355.1 of Epinotia brunnichana. Taxonomy (NCBI): domain Eukaryota; kingdom Metazoa; phylum Arthropoda; class Insecta; order Lepidoptera; family Tortricidae; genus Epinotia; species Epinotia brunnichana. Next base: position 29,115,619 of record OY977936.1, on the reverse strand, counting down.
AAACTTTGCACCCCTTTTTATCCCCCTTAGGGATAGATTTTTTCAAAACGCTGAAAGTCTTTTTTTTTTGTATTTTTATAAGTAATCTTTCTATAAAGTTTTAAGTGTCTAGCTCAGAAAAAGTGTTCCCCATACAAACCTTGCACCCTTTTTTAACCCCCTTAGGGAATGATTTTTGTAAAACGCCGAATGTAGTATTTTTCATGTTCTAATAAGTAATTTTTCGTCAAAATTTTAAGTCTCTATTAAAAAAATATATGTTTTTCCCATAAAAACTTTGCACCCTATTTTACCCCCTTAGGGGTGAAATTTTCCAAAACGCTGAAAGTACTTTCTTTGTATTTAAATAATCTTTCTACAAAGTTTTAGGACTCTAGCTAAAAAAAATAGTTTCCCACATACAAACTTTGCTTTCCATATTTTTAGGGGTAGAATTTTCTAAAACGCTGAAAGTACTTAATTTGTATTCTGATGACTAATCTTTCTACAAAGTTTTAAGCCTCTATTTAAAAAAAATATTGTTTCCCCCATACAAAATTTGCACCCCTATTTTACCCCCTTAGGGGTAGATTTTTTTAAAACACTGAATCTAGGTACTTTATTTGAATTCTAATGAATAATTTCTCTACATAGTTTTAAGTCTCTATTTTAAAAAAGTAGTTTTTCCCATACAAACTTTGCACTCTATTTTACCCCTTTAGGGGTAGAATTTTCTAAAACCCTGAAAGTTCTTTATTTGTATTCTAATGACTGATCTTTCTACAAAGTTTTAAGTCTCTATTTAAAAAAAAATGTTTCCCCCATACAAACCTTGCACCCCTATTTTACCCCCGTAGGGGTGGAATTTTCCAAAACGCTGAAAGTGTTTCATTTGTATTCTAATAACTAATTTTTCTACAAAGTTTAAGTCTATAGCTCAAAAAAAAAAGGTTCTCCCATACAAACTTTGCACCCCCATTTTACCCCCTTAGGGGTAGAATTTTCAAAAATCCCTTTTTATCCCTAGCCCACGTTATAAAAGCAACATACTGTGCAAAAATCAACTCTCTAAGATTAGTAGTTTCGGCTGTGCGTTGATGAGTGAGTGAGTGAGTGATTGAGTGAATAAGTCAGTCAGGACATAGGCATTTATTATGTACTAGCTGTTGCCCGCGACTTCGTCCGCGTAGAACTTTTTATCGTCTTAGAAAATGATTTCTCTCAATACAAAATTTGAACCCTCTTTTAGGGGATAATTAAAAAAAAAGTTGATGTTCATTTTCTAGTTTGTGAACAAACAGTCTAAAACCAAAGTTAAAAATCTCATACTTTAAAAATGCCTTGAAATACTCAAACTTTGAACCAATTTTAACACTCTTAGGGGATGAATTTGGAAAAACTCTGAAATCAGTTTTGTAGTCTTTTAACGTACAGAATAAGACCGAAGTTAAAAATCTCTTACTCACACTTTAACATTTTATTGCTCGCCATTTAAAATTTGAACCCCCTTTTAAACCCCCTTAGAGGTTGAATTTTTCTAATCGCTGAAAGAACTTTTTTCGTAAACTTTTAAGTCTCTAGCTCAAAAAAAGTGTTGCCCATACAAAGCTTTCTTAACCCTTAGGGGTGGAATTTTCTAAAACTCTGAAAGTACTTTATTATTAATTTTAATAAGTAACATTTTGAATAGTTTTAAGTCTAGTAAAAAAAAAAGTTTTTCCCACACAACACTGGCTACCCTTCTTAAGGATCTTAAGGATCCCCTTAGGGATGGAGTTTTCTAAAACGCTGAAAGTTCTTTTTTAGTATTCTAATAAGTAAGATTTTTGCAAAGTTTTAAGTCTAACTCAAAAAAAAGTGTTGCCCATGCAAAGCTTGCTCTCCTTTTTAACCCTATTAGGGGTGGAATTTTCTAAAACGATTTGTGTTCTTTTTTTGTATTTTAATAAGTAATCTTTCTACAAAGTTTCAAGTCTCTAACTCAAAAACATAAACTTTCCCTGATAAAAACTTTGCACCCCTTTTTATCCCCCTTTGGGATAGATTTTTTCAAAACGCTGAAAGTCTTTTTTTTTTGTATTTTTATAAGTAATCTTTCTACAAAGTTTTAAGTGTCTAGCTCGGAAAAAGTGTTCCCCATACAAACCTTGCACCCTTTTTTAACCCCCTTAGGGAATGATTTTTGTAAAACGCCGAATGTAGTATTTTTCATGTTCTAATAAGTAATTTATCGTCAAAATTTTAAGTCTCTATTAAAAAAAATATGTTTTTCCCATACAAACTTTGCACCCTATTTTACCCCCTTAGGGGTGAAATTTTCCAAAACGCTGAAAGTACTTTCTTTTTATTTAAATAATCTTTCTACAAAGTTTTAGGACTCTAGCTTAAAAAAATAGTTTCCCACATACAAACTTTGCACCCCTATTTTAGCCCCCTATTTTTAGGGGTAGAATTTTCTAAAACGCTGAAAGTACTTAATTTGTATTCTGATGACTAATCTTTCTACAAAGTTTTAAGCCTCTATTTAAAAAAAATATTGTTTCCCCCATATAAAATTTGCACCCCTATTTTACCCCCTTAGGGGTAGATTTTTTTAAAACACTGAATCTAGGTACTTTATTTGTATTCTAATGAATAATTTCTCTACATAGTTTTAAGTCTCTATTTAAAAAAAGTAGTTTTTCCCATACAAACTTTGCACTCTATTTTACCCCTTTAGGGGTAGAATTTTCTAAAACCCTGAAAGTTCTTTATTTGTATTCTAATGACTGATCTTTCTACAAAGTTTTAAGTCTCTATTTAAAAAAAAATGTTTCCCCCATACAAACCTTGCACCCCTATTTTACCCCCGTAGGGGTGGAATTTTCCAAAACGCTGAAAGTGTTTCATTTGTATTCTAATAACTAATTTTTCTACAAAGTTTAAGTCTAAAGCTCAAAAAAAAAAAGGTTCTCCCATACAAACTTTGCACCCCCATTTTACCCCCTTAGGGGTAGAATTTTCAAAAATCCCTTTTTATCCCTAGCCCACGTTATAAAAGCAACATACTGAGCAAAAATCAACTCTCTTAGATTAGTAGTTTCGGCTGTGCGTTGATGAGTGAGTGAGTGAGTGATTGAGTGAATAAGTCAGTCAGGACATAGGCATTTATTATGTATAAATAGATAGAAGATAATGAAACTCCCATTCAAATATCTCAAAAAATTATGAAGCTACATCCGTTTTAATGTCGCTTGTTAGAGTGAGAAAACGATGAGGGACTGTGACGTCAATATACTCGAGCGTCATAGTAAAAAACAATCGTTTCATATGAAGGTGCGTTTTGCGGAAAAGGGACAGAACATACCCCCTCTTAAAACATTGGACTCTTATAACTTAATCAGTACCTATATAACCTCTTGCTTTGTTTTTTTCTCCATTTGACTATATTTATTTTAAATTCTTTTTCGAGAAAATACATTATGATTATTTACCATATTTTCGATTCCTGAGCTATAACCACGAACTTCGGAATTCGAAAATATTCGGGTATCTCTATCTCTATCGCACTAACCATACTCGAGTGACAGGGATGCAAATATATGAACATTGAGTACCGGTTTTCGTGGTAGCGCCGCAGGTACTTTGGCTGAACGCGCCGAGCGCGTGCCATTGTCATTCAAAAAAAACAAATTCGTGTTAACTATATTGTTCAAATTTGTTGATTTCATTTATTGAAATAACGACATAAAACGACATTTGCGCATATAAGTTCTCATATCAGAATCGAATATTTTTTTATGGTTTATATTTTAGCATTTGTCTCGTAAAGGTCTATCGTAGACGGGATTTAAATTATTAATAAGTGAAAGGCAAAGCAGTTCCGCCATTTTGACGAAAATTTGACGGTTCTTATAGCTGACAGTTGGAGCAGCGTTTGATTTCAATAAAAATAAATGAAAAATTAAATGAAGTCGTATATTTCGGAAAATTAATTAACTGTCGCAGTCGGATAAAAACTATCCTAAGTTGCAGCTAGAATAATAATGTACCTATATAAAATGTTTCATATTTTTCCGTTCATGGGATGCTGAGAACATTCGAACCGCGCAAAGCTTAGTTTCAAACTGGCTGATTCTTTTTTTAATTTAGAGATTTATTATAAGTGGAGATGACAAACAAACTGAAGATTTATTTAACTAGCATTTGACATAATTACACAAAAAATTATCCACACCACAGGTCATCAATAATCAAGTTATACAATAAACACCCGCCACGGACTTCATCCAAAAATCCTCTGAAACAAGTATTCAATCAGCAACTGGCATCGTCAATAGAAGTGCAATAGGTATAACTAAACTGAAACAACGGGTATTCAAGTAGGTAGTCCAGTCCGATTATCTAAAAACGTTTTTCGGAGGAATAATCAAAGATGCATGTTTGGCCAGCGTTCGGGAAGCTACGGCACATCTTTTCGTCCAATATTCCGCAGTGTCTCAAGAAGAGAGTCTTTATAAGAGAGTCTTTGACGGTGTGTGTGTTTCCAGTGATGACATATAGCATTGAAACGTGGTCGCGTGCAATGGGCCTCATAAGAAAGCAATGGAGAGGGCTATGTTGGGGGTTTCTGATCGTGATCGCATCAGAAATGAGGCTATCCGCAGCAGAACCAAGGGAACCGATATAGCCCTCCAAATCGCTAAACTTAAGTGGCAGTGGGTGGGGCACATTGCACGATGCAGGACCGATGGCTGTTGGGGCAGAAAGGTTCTTGAGTGGCGACCACGTACCGGAGGGCGCGGCGTGGGTAGGTCCCCCACAAAGTGGACTGATGACCTGTTAAAGGTCGCGGGAGTCCGATGGATGCGGGTGGTGCAGGACCGGTTACTATGGCACTCTTTGGGGGCGGTATATGTCTAGGAGTGGACGTCTTTCGGCTGATACGATGATGTTTGAACGAGCGAGAGTGAAGCGAACGCTCGACAATTATAAGGTATTTTTTCCGATCTCAGTTTTTGGAAATCATGACTGTAAGTTTTTTTTTTGAAACGACATTCGCGAATTCTCTGTCACAGAGCCACTAGTGATTAAAGCGGATGAATTTGTTGTATATTTTCTTAATTCTGCTAAACAGTAGCTATGTCTACTGAACTTTGACCTTATTTCAAAAACCATCGACCACCGAGCGACCACCGTATTGAATTAACATTTGCTCAAGACGCGGAGGTTTGTTTATTTTAGATACGAAATGGTGGCCGTTGAAGCGATAAATTGTTAGTTGGCCGGGTAGATAAATGTAGGTATTTAAGCCATGGTTTTAGCTTGCAGCCTTTTCAGTCCTCGGGTGTAGCGGACACTAGTCAACGTCTATATTCTAGTGAATTAAAGGATTTGTTCGACGCGACAAATATTTCGTGTTATTATTCTGAAACGTCAAGCGTGAAGTTATTTATGAATATTCATTGTCCGGTTAAACGAATGTAACAAACAAAACATTCTTGATTTTTCAATTTAGACATTGTAGGATATATAATAAGTTATATGTTTGTGAAATACAGTGAATAAAATATATGAGGCTGTCGCATCCAAGGTGAGTTCAGTAGATACTTTTGCAAAATCCTTCTGTTTCCCACAAGTCAAGTGACCATATCAAAATTATTTGGCAAAAATCCTAGACTCTATTCACAAAAAAATCTCGAGCTGCAATTGTAAGTATTAGGACTAACTTATTCCCGGAACTTCGTTTGCGTGAAATTATTATTAGACCTAATACTTATATTTGAAGTGATTTCAACTGGTATCACCGCTCTATGAATTCGGGTTTACCTCCCACGGAAACGAAGAAGTGCCTATAGAGCTGCATAGATTTTTTTCCCGTTAGTCCGTCATATACCCGTCCTGGTTCCAGCCAGGCGGGATGGGTAAGTAAATGCATTTCACCAAGAAAAAAAAAGTCTGATATTTTTTCTGCTTCTTTATGTGGTTATTTTGGACTTTTACCGCGCTCTGTGGTAAAACCTAAGATCTACCAAATTCAATTCAATTCAATTCAAAGTTTTTATTTCGGAAAATAGTAATCCATATAAAATGTTAGTAACAATGAGATTTATAAGGCTATGTTAGTACCAAAGAAATAAAATAAAATTAAATTAAAAGCGGCGTGGTGCGGCGACTACAGGCGCGTGCAGCTGGACCCAGCGCGCGAGCAGCGGCGTGTCCCAGCGCTGAGCCAGCACGTTTAGAATGCTGTTTGAGCTGTGGCAAAGACGATTCTGAAGCGAAGCGCACCGCTTTCTTATTATGGCAGCGAAGCCATCGGTGTGCGCCTCGGCAAACATTGTCGATGCGCTGCAATAACGCGGCAGTCCAAACAGCACTCTAAACGCGTTGTTGTACTGCACACGCAGAGCATTGTATGCCCGCTGCGTAAAACTAGACCACAGATTGCACGTGTAGAATGTTTGACAAAATGCTTTAAAAAGTGTTAGCTTTACTTCATTACTACAGCGTGCAAATCTGCGGGCCAGCATGTTACAACGAACACACAATGCCCTACGTTCCCTCTCTATGTCATCGTTATCTGACATACTTTCCGTTACCCAGTGGCCCAAGTACTTAAACTTATGTACTTCTTTTAATATAAGGCGGTACCGCAAAGCGTGACGGCTGTCATTTTGTATGATTTTTTACCTGCCTTAAATTGAAGTACCTCACTTTTTAAAGTATTGTACCTTAGCCCATGGGCACCGGCATATGTCTCACATATGTACACCAATCGCTGAAGTGCACCTACCGAGGGGCTCAACAGCACCATGTCATCTGCGTAGCTGAGGTTACTATGAACTATGAACAGTGGTAAAAACTTTCGAAATGAGCGATGATTACAAAGCATTTCGAACTTTTTATGGAGGATTTTATGAATACAAAGCATTAAGGGCCGCTTGACTGTCACTGAGTATATAGATAGTCTGCCCTTTGCTTCGCCTGTCTATCAAAGCTGTCTATATTCTCCTGTACACAGGCAATTATAGCGTATGTCTCCGCCTGGAAAACGGTTGCCAAACTACCCATGCTTACACTACTACTATAGTAATTTGTATTAATGCCTGATGCCGTACCGGATCCCATTTTTGATCCGTCCGTGTACCATATACTGTCTTCGATACCATGGTGGTTCTAGACCTTCGGCCCACTCAGCCCTGGTTGGAACTTTTGTTGTGTAGTTCCTATGGAATACATACTAGGGTAGCATTTTGTCGCTTCCCATGTTTGTTATTCTGTCTAAGAAACCGTCAGTCTCCATGTTTATGTGTTTAGTCTTCGGCATGCTATCGCTCCACAGTCCAAGAGTTCTCTAGATATTTCACGTCATTGGACAGTTCTAGTACCCTTCCGTACAGCTTTAACTGCTGTATGCCGCGAAGGGTCATTTTCCTAGTAAAGTTGGTTGCTATACAGGATGTATCATTCAAATGGGGCAGTAAGAAAATCTGAAGCTACATATACGCGACCTATAAGCGATCGTACAGCATTAGATACTAATTTCCGCAATAAATCGTACAAAAATACAAATAATTTATTGTATGAAAGTGAGTTATCGTAAAGGTGATAATGGTTCCATAGTTCGTCACAATCAGCCATTTTATGGCATACAATATTTTAGGATTCTATCAGCATGTTAGACGTACATATTTATGTTAAAGAAATAAGTTTAAAATTGGCAAAAAAATATATATTTGGTTCGTCAGTTATATTACCTATCTAAAAATATATGACACGTATTTTTTTGTTTTGTCAATCAAACAAAAAAATATGAAGATATAGCCCGTTAAAGTTTCGCGTGACGTCACGTTATGGTACTTATACTTTTTAGCATAATGTGACGTCACTCGGAACTTTAACGAGCTATATCTTCATAAAAAAATTATCTTCATAACCCTGTAAATCGACCAATCAGGAAGCAGAATTAATTTCAACCTTCAGGTGTTTTTTATTCCCTAACTCACATCCCATTAATAAGTTATTTGTGTCACAAGGGAGCGAAATAGTATATTTACGGCGAGGGCGGTGTATTGAATCCTGAACTTAGCAAGGGATACTACAATAGAATTCTGAGCGCGCCGCAAAACATGTTCTCGAGAACATTCTCAGAAGTTATCGAGAAATTCTCATGTGGAAAGTTTCGCTACTTTGGAAAGTTCTCGTGAGTGCATTGCTACCTGGGGTCCATTTCTCAAAGCGTATTAGTCTAATAATATTAGTGTTTTGTCTCGTAAATAAGACCAAAAAACCGGCCAAGTGCGAGTTCGACTCGCGCACGAAGGGTTCCGTACCATTATCTATAAAACGGCAAAAAAATCACGTTTGTTGTTTGGGAGCCCCACTTAAAAAAATATTTTATTTTGTTTTTAGTATTTGGGTCATTGTCAGATTTAGGTTCGCGTCTTTTCGGTGGACATTGCCAAAGTTAAGGGTTATAAAGCCTAATTTTTGGTTGAACTCTGAATCGGCATATACGGCGTTGCCCCTTCTATAATTCTATGTGATAAAAACATAGTATATATAAACATAAGCCCGTAACTATTGACCACCGGAAAGATGATTTTTGTTTTTGTGACTGACAATGACCCATTTGTTGTTATAGCGGCAACAGAAATACATAATCTGTGAAAATTTCAACTCTCTAGCTATCACGGTTCTTGAGATACAGCCTGGTGACAGACAGACGGACGGACGGACGGACGGGACGGTTGGACAGCGAAGTCTTAGTAATAGGGTCCCGTTGAGTACCGAACCCTAAAAATGAGTATTATAAGGCTAATACTTTTTGAGAAATGGGCCCCAGGCGGGGAAATACGAAGTAATTTAGCTTATATATTGAATTATATTTGTTTTTTTTTTCTATTTTCATCTCCACTTATAATAAATCTCTAAATTAAAAAAAGAATCAGCCAGTTTGAAACTAAGCTTTCTGTGGTACGAATGTTCTCAGCATCCCATGGACGGAAAAATATGAAACATTTTATATAGGTAAATTATTATTCCAGCTGCAACTTAGGATAGTTTTTATCCGACTGCGACAATTAATTTATTTTCCGTAATATACGACTTCATTTAATTTTTCATTTATTATTCTAAAAGTATATCGCCGCCACATCTGTCAGCTAAAAGAAACGTCAAAATCACAGACTAATAAGAAATACTACGGACAAAATGGCGGAATTTCTTTGCCTTTCTTTCGCCTATTAATAATTTTAATCCCGTCTACGATATACATTGACGAGACACATAGGTACCAAAAGCAAATATAAAATTAATCGATTTTGATATGCGAACTTATATACGCAAATGTCGAATTAAGGCGTAATTTGTACAAATGTAACAACAAATTCGAACAATATAAACTTGGTTTTTTTGAATGGCACGCGCGCGCGCTCTTTGCGTATTCAGCCAAACCACGAAAAACCGAAACTCGAAGTTCGTATATCTGCATTCCTGTCATTTGTTAGTGCGATAGAGATAGAGATACCCGAATATTTTCGAATTCCGAAGTTCGTGGTTTAAAAGAAAATACGGATGTCGGATAGATCTAAATTAATATTTTATGTGTGAATATGGTTAAAATTATTTGGAAATACTATTGTTGTTATTGTTTTAGTATATTTGACTAGCTTTAAGTTTAATATTGTACGTCCGAAATGGGCAAGCTGTTGGACTTTATTTTACCCAAAACAACTAAATGTACACAGTTCTGACAATAAAGAAATCTTATTTTATCTTATCTTATCGAAAATAGGGATGTAGACACTAAACAAAATAATCATAATGTTGTATTATCTCGAAAAAAAACAACGCAAGAGGCTATACTCGTATAGGTAATCACTAAGTTATAAGTGTATAAAGTTTTAAGAGGGGGTTTGTTGCGTCTCTTTTCCGCAAAACGCACCTTTATAATTAAACGATTGTTTTTTACTATGACGCTCGAGGATCGTGACGTCACGGTCCCTGATCGTTTTCTCACTCTAACAAGCGACATTAAAACGGTTGTACTCGTAGCTTCGTAATTTTTTGAGATATTTGAATGAGTTTTTCGTTTCTTCTTTTTTTTGAAGTGAGTCTACAGCTACACCTCTATTTGGAAGACAAGCGGAAAGAACCCATACTATCCATACTAATAATCCATACTTCCATATTAATATTATAAATGCGAAAATGTGTCGTCTGTCTGTCTGTTACTTCTTCACGCCTAAACCGCTGAACCGATTTAGATGAAATTTGGTATACAGATAGTTTGAGCCCCGGGGAAGGACAAAGGGTAGTTTTTATATCTGAGGGGCTGAAATTGGGGGTGGAAATTTGTATGGAGCTACTTAAACCGCTGCACCGATTTAGATGAAATTTGGTATATAAATAGTTTGAGTCCCGGGGAAGGACATATAATAGGTTTTATACCGGAAATCATCCCCTAAGGGGGTAAAAATGGGGGGGGGGGGGGGGGGGGACGGGGAATTTGGATGTAATCTATTTTGATGAAATTTGGTCTAGATATAGGTTAAGTCCTGGGAAAGGACATGGGATAGTTTTTACCCCAGAAATCATCCCCTAAGGGGGTGAAATTAGGGGTAAAAATTCGGATGGAACCCATTTTTATACAATTTGGTAAAGAGATAGCTTGAGTCCTGGGAAAGGACATAGGATAGTTTTAATTCCGGAAATCACTCCCTAAGGGGGTGAAATTGGGGTGAAAATTTGGATGAATCCCGTTTAGATGAAATTTGGTATAAAGGTCGTTTGAGTCCCGAAGAATGACATTAGATAGTTTTTATCCCGAAAATCATTCCCTAAGGGTATGAAATAGGGGGTGAAAGTTTGGATAAAATCCATGTACCTAGATGAAATTTGGTATAGAGATAATTTGAGACCCTTCGAAGGATATAGAATAGTTTTTGCCTCGGAAATCATCCCTTAAGATGGTAAGTAGAAGTTTGTTTGCATTATATTTTCTAAGTATAAGTTCTACGCGGACAAAGTCGCGGGCAATAGCTAGTTTAAAATATTTTTATTATGAGACAATCGCGGTGCACCTAACATATAATTTTGATTAATTTGTACTGCAATTTATACCGTGAAATAAATCAAATGTAATCAAATCAAATCTACATAAGTATTGTATATGCAGCACGTGTCGTGCCTGATACAAAGACCGCTTACCATATTGATTTTAGGTAGGTTCCACCTATTTTAACAGTGGGACTCGACGGTGAAGGACAGCAGTGGAGAGGTGTGGCGTGATATTTTTTGGCATAGAAGTTTTAACATTGCGATCGCAGTAAGTAAGTAGATAATTATAATCGAATGATAGCGGTTGCATATCATGCAGCAGATGTCAAATTTATAAAGTATCTAGGTACACCAGAACCGTCCGAAATCCGAGATCAGAGCACTGGTTCGTCAAAGCTAGCAGTTAGTTGATATATTTTGACCTCTTGGTGTGACACCAGAGGTCAAACTATATGACACCACTGGCTTTGTACAAATCACACACTGAAATGTATTATAATCTCTAAATTACACGGTGTTCAATTAAGGGCGGGTTGCATCAACCACAATTTACAGGCTGGTAATCGTTAACCCATGAATGGCCAATGACTCGCATATGAGCCTGCGATTTCCGCTACAGAGCGGAAAAATGCCACTACGCGCTCCGGCGTAGCACACGTAGCGTTGCATGGCGTCGAATGGGTACAGTATGGTTGAGATCATTTTAAAGTGGCCGACTTTTTATAAAACTGTCATTGGACCTTAAGGTAGAGTTGCTTTTTGAATGGACTACTTTGATGCAATTTGGCCAACTCTAATAATCTCAAGTATGCATACAGTCGATTTTATTTATTTATTTATATAGGACCTTCAACAATAAGCATACCATTACATAATATTGCTCATGCACAAATTAAAACTGAGTACCTCATTAATTACAGAAAAACCCAGCAGATTTTAATGGATAAACTTACCATTACCGACGGTTTTAAAGAACCGACCCTAAGGCCTAGGTTCTATAAAGATGCGTTAGACCAAAATGTCAAATCAAATAAGTTACTCAGTACCTACATTTTTTGACATTAATAACCGAGATAAGGTCTGATGGATAAAAGACCGGTGGTAAATGTGTGTATTACCCCACAGATGCCCCCGCACGTTACGGACACTCTGCTGCCGCAGCAGAGGACCCCTCAAGTGCAGCAAGCTAGCACCCCTGGAGACTTGGAGAAGGCCGTCTCGACAGAGTCCTGCAAAGACGTGGGGGCCACAGAATGCACCTGCAAAGAGATGGAATATGGAGCAGGTACAAAAGTAGCAACTGATCTACATAGTTACATACATGCAATTTATTATATAAGTATATTATAAATAGGTAATGCTATGTACCCTATACCTACCCATAAGTTTTTATTCATATCTCATGCTCTGAAAGTGGATCGTTGTTGTTCTAAAAAGTGTGCAGAAAGTGATACGTTTCTGCTCTAGAGCAGAAAAGTAATGTATTCCAATTGGTCCTCGCCTTAGGTATAAGCAGTATGCGGGAACTTATTCTAATAAATATCAATACTTACCCCGCCACTGACGAAGGCAGGTAAATAATTTAATTCTTACTAGTTCATGCAATTTATTTTATTAAATATAAAATAAGTTTATGTTGTAAATTCATTTTTTTTAGCTAACATATTCACTTGGCTCTATGAGGTGGTGACAAATAGAATACACCTACAAACCTTTTTTTTATCTTAAAGTTGTGCATGTGAGCTAAGGCAGAAACGCATACAGCCGACCTTCAACTAAATACTACTAATAAATACAAATAGTATGAAAATGAGAGCGAGAAAGAGATATCTCTTTCTCGCTCTCATTTATGGGTGCGGCGCACGAAGGTCGCGGTGCGTTGGGGTAGTCTGTTACTGCTTTAAACGAAGGCGACGTTTTTAGAACAAGAAAAAATATGCTATTTAAGACGCCGATTAATTCACCGAAAACGCGCGTAAAAAAAGTTTACGTGCATTATGGTCCCTGAAACAAGTTAAAGGGCGGGGAAGCCTAACTAGTGCGAACTTTCGTATTGTAAGACGAATTTAATTTAAATACATTTTCGCGATTAAAATGAGTTCATCCAGTGATTTTGAAACCGACTTAACGCCTGATTTGATCAGAACTGAAGCCCAATCTATCGTGGAAGGCCTTTTACCGCAAATTTCAAAAGAAAGATATATGAAATCATATACCGATTTTATAAAATGGCGGTCCGCAAAGAGAGTTAAATCTTTTTCGGAAATTGTGATGCTAACTTATTTCAGTGATATATCGAAGAAATTAAAACTATCAACGCTGTGGAGTACTCGTACCTATATATATTCAATGCTTAAAACCACTTTAAGCACCAAACATGACGTGAATTTGAAGAAATACAGTAAAGCTGACATAGTTTGTAAAAAGGCAGTTGGATGGCTTTAAAAGCAAAAAGTCCAAGATTTTTACTGCAAATGAGATAAAAACCTTCTTAAATGAAGCTCCTGATGGTGTTTATTTGGCAACAAAGGTAATAAAATAATCATATTATAATGTAAATGTAACTAAATTTCTATAAAAATCGTAAAAAAAACTTTTTTGACATTACCTACGTAATTTATAAATGAGTATGTCCTAACTAAAATTGCTTTGTTTCAGGTGGCTCTAATTTTTGGTATATAATGTGAATATTCCAGACAAAAATACTACATTTACATTCGCAAATTGCTCTATTTTTCCATTGATTTCAAGTAATTGTACCTATACGTTGAATAAACATAATATTGTTAAATTTTCTTTCTGTGGTTTTTTTTTTACTTTCCTCGTATTCGATATGAAAAGTAGAGTGTTTAACTCGGGTGAAAGTCACCCATTTCTGACTCGAACTATTGACGCTCTTTGCCTTTCAGCCCTTGGTTAACAATCTACTATTACGACCCTGTAAGTCAGTTCAGTACGTACGTGGAAGTGTGGAAGTACCACTAATTAATTTTACTACTATATATACTCTTTGTCGTAGTAGGACGTCTCAAAGTCATCAAATATCATAGATGTAAACAAAGAGAATACAAGACCAGACATTCTGGATTCCAAAACATTTTAACATAACAATGCTAAAAAAATCTAAGTATACCTAGGTAGATATGTCTAGGAAAAGAAAAATCAGTATTCAAAGCAGATACGATCGGAATACAATTCTTCCACCCGAAAAACAAAACATGACCGTCAATAGTACATTAATAGTCCGTTAATAGTATAGTACATTACATCAGAGGCCGAGAAAACAGCAATTATACATGCCTCGGCGTGAAAACGGATTTCCGGCCAAGTAGATAGAGATACGAGGCCGGGAATCCGATTTCACGTATATCGTGCTTTTCTCAAACATGCATTGAAATAAAAAAATAAAAATCCTCAAATCATATTTTCATGGCTGAATGCCGTGATGCTGTGCCACAAATAGTGGAATGAAAATTAAAAAGTTACTTTGCAGGCCTAGGCCTAAAAAGTTGTTCCATTCCAGGCGGCCTGCAATGTTTTTTTATTTTTTAATTTTGATCTGGCCTTAAACTATACACTTTACCTTCCAATATGTAGCGAGTTATGTCCACTTTGCGGGCCATTTTTGAGAAAAGGATACTTCCGAGTCTATTATATTAAGGAAAGTAAAGAGAATATTTCATTGCATGTTTGAGAAAAATCTTTTTCTCAAAAATGGCCCGTAAAGTGAACATAACTCGCTACATATTGGAAGGCAAAGTGTATAGTTTAAGGACAGATCAAAATTAAAAATTAAAAACATTACAGGCCGCCTGGAATGTAACATATAAATTCCTTTATTTGTCGAGTACCTACCTAACTTTTTAAAAAGTAGAAACGGGCATATAAAAGACGGCACAGGTCGTATTCAGCCAAATCAACTCGTATTGTTCTGTTGCAAAAGCGACATTTTTGTATGAGTCTCAAATAGTTTGCGTTTTTAGGTAGAAAAAATACACTTGCGATTCTGTTAAAAATAGTACATTATGATACAAGTGTGCTATGTTGGTCATTATTACTCGAGTCTCGAAATAAATTAAATCAATAAAACGAAAATATAAGAAATTAAGCGAAAAATACAATAAAACTCCTAGAAGACAGACACGCATTAAACTTAGCAAAGGGTAGTGCAGAATATAGAACAATAGATATACAGGTAAAACGGAGCATTCGAGCAGACATTAGAAATTATAAAATGAAATTAGTCGAAATAGCATTAACAAAAAACAAATCCCTTAAGACCGCCAAAGAAGGTGCATCAATAGGGCAAAGCTGGATAACAAGCTTAAGGGACAGTAATGGAGCCAAACAGGGAGACAGAAATAAAATACTGAACGTAGCTACAGAGTATTATCGCGCTCTTTACTCTAACCCTCTCCAAAGTCATGATCAACTAACCGGAGACGAGAGTTTCAGCGCCATCCCACCAATAACAGAACACGAAGTGTACCTAGCACTTCAAAAAATGAAGTACAACAAGAGTTC
The DNA here is from genome assembly GCA_963854355.1 of Epinotia brunnichana. Taxonomy (NCBI): domain Eukaryota; kingdom Metazoa; phylum Arthropoda; class Insecta; order Lepidoptera; family Tortricidae; genus Epinotia; species Epinotia brunnichana. The sequence continues at coordinate 29,100,073 of OY977936.1, read as the reverse complement.
TGTACAACTGAAGCTTTAAGAGTGGGAGGGCCTTCACCACGACGCCCCTCGGCAACAGCCGCAGCTGCCCTCACTACTGATGCAAAAGCCCCCCCTCCCGTCGTAAGCGTGCAGGGCGACACCACACGCTTCCCGACCCGACCAAAGGACCTCTACGCCGGGAGAGGGTGATAGACCTCGGATTCACCCTCTCAGGTCCCCTTGTAACTTTTTATAGAGGTTTTCTCCCTCGCAGCCACAACTCGGCCCCGGCCTGGCAGTCGCAGCCCCCGCGCCTAACATGAATCCTCTGATAGCAGAGGATTTGTCAGGGTTCCGGGACCGTTATTTATTATAGAGGCAAACGGCAATGGCCTCTACCTCAAGCCGCACCTGGGGAATCTTGCGATTCCCTGGGCGGAACCCCCTGACCCCCCCGTGTCGGGTTATTGGTAACACCAGCAAGCGATAACTTAGGGTTCACTAAATTATCACTTGCCGTTGTCTCCAGGGCGCACCGCCCAAGACACTACCCATTCCTGCGGATCAACCGAATCAAGAGGAATCGGTAGAGTCCAGACACTCGAGGAGGTTACCCGACCTAGCACCCCAAGCAGGATTCCGCCCTGGCCTGTCCACCACCGACCACTTACATGCTCTGAACCAAGTGATTGAAAAATGTCAGGAACATAATATCCCCATTTACCTAGCCTTTGTCGATTACTCGAAAGCTTTCGACAGTATATCGCACCAGTCCATCTTTGCAGCTCTACAAAAGCGTGAAATAGCACTAAACTACATTCAACTCATAAAAACTATTTACAAAAACAGTACAGCCGCCATAAAATTTCAATCTTCTGGTCAGTCTTTCGAAGTACAAAGAGGAGTCAAACAAGGAGATCCGCTCTCGCCGAAGCTATTCAATAGCACTTTAGAATACGTGTTCACAAACTCACGCCACGTTGGGAAGAGAAGGGGTTAGTCGTCGGGGAAAGAAGGTTGACCAATCTTCGTTTCACCGACGACATCGTCTTGTTTTCTTCAACCGCTTCCGAGCTTTGTCATATGCTTGACGATCTCAGCACCGCAAGCCTCGAGGTTGGCCTAAAGATGAACATGTCAAAGACCAAAGTCATGACCGCACAGAACGTAGGGTAGAGATAAACGGAGAACATAATTATAGCATATGTCCATGAGTATCTTTATTTGGGCCAATTAGTCTCTTTCCAGGCGCGACAAGAAAAAAAGGCCGATAGACGGACCGAAAATGCCTGGAGGAGCTATTGGTCCATGAAACACCTAATGAAGGGCGACCTACCTCTGTCACTTAAACGTAGGCTCATGGAGATGTGCATACTTCCAGTTCTCACCTACGGTGCACAGACTTGGTCTTTGACGGAAGCGCAGAAGTCCAAACTCGGGGTTTGCCAGCGAGCTATGGAGCGCAGCATATTAGGTGTAAAGCTAATGGACCACATCCGGAACACCACGCTGCGCTCCAAAACCCAAATAGAAGATGTAGCTCGGAAGGCAGCCAAGTTAAAGTGGGACTGGGCTGGTCACGTCTACCGCATGCCGAATGAGCTGTGAGCCAAAGGGACCACGGAGTGGAAGCCCCAACACTCAAAACGGAGACGCGGTAGACCTCGTCGGCGATGGCGGGATAACTTGGACTCCTTTTTAAAAGACTGGCCAGTTATTGCTCAAGACCGCGATGAATGGAAGGGGAGAGGGGAGGCCTTTGCTCAGCAGTGGGACATAACGGGCTCGATATAATAATAATAATAAATGACGTTTAATTTTATGCAATTTGCGGTATCCTCAATTTGTATTTAATAATAAAGCTTGATTTTAATTTAGTCTTTTTTATTCCTCCATTTTTGAGAAAAGCACTATATTAGCTTCAGCCGGAATGACAATTGCAGGCTTAGCCTTATAATTAAACGGACTCGCAAGCTCGTCCGTTTAAACAAATACTCAGCCTGCAATTGCTTCCTTCCCGGCCACGGCAATAATGTACTATTTCATCACACTTGCTCATAAATGGTGTTATTCCATGCCTGTATACAGAAGGACAAAGGCCTAAATAGTTCCCGCGGGAATAATGGTATTTTACAGCTCCCAAGGGAAGTAATGAGCTTGTGTGTGATCTGCATACATCGTTATCGCGGGGGCAAAAGCAAATCGGTTAAAGAACGGTAACAGAATGTCTATTTAGTAAAAACGGGTATATTCTGCCTACGCATTCTTAGCCTTCAAGAAGTTTAATGTATCTCTCTTTAAATTTAAGAGTCATCCTCTTGTCGGTGGAGTATTTTCCACTTCTCTCTGTCGTACGCCCTTGACTCACTCGAAGTTTAGTGTAAGGAACGAAGTTTTTGCTGGAAAACAGTATAAATTCTGCCCACGCATTCTAAGCCTTCAAGAAGTCAATCGACCTTGTCTTCCACTGTACGATCACATTTAAGGCAACGTGTCGACTAGGTATAATAATAAACTATAAATTCATCACACGTTATTTTCCTTCGAGGCATTTTTAAAAGCACTCGGTTCCTACAAAATCCCGTATTAGCTAATCATGTTGCTACAAACCAATCAAGGACTGACAAATGTCTAAAGTAGCAGGAAAAGTGACTGAAGAGGTTGCGTAGGTAATCTATTTAAGTATGACCTACTACCTACTAATCAAGTCGAGTACAAAGGTAAAATATTTGAAACAAAATTTATAAATTTTGAACTCGTAGGTATAAATGTTTCCCGATGCGAGTGTCACTTCTGTTATTGACTATTTGTCATAATCTTTCAGAACTGTCAATCGTTTTTGCTCCCGCGATAACGATGTATGGTGATCTGTATGGTTAAGCAAATCTAGACGGCCGCGCGCTATGAGAATTCTGCTCTGTGATTGGTTGAAAATAAAATCGAGCAGGCCATGCGCTGCAAGAATACTGCTCTGTGATTGGTTAAAATATTGAAGCTACGCCCTCCACTCGCACTGATCTGGAGGTGAAGTTGTCAATTTCATCAATTTTTGATTGGTGCGCTTGTATAAAACATAGACTTTTTCTGTCTTTTGTAGTTATTTATCGATTTATACTCGAGTCACCAAAAGCCCTCCGCCTACGGCGTCGGGCTTCTGATAGACTCTCGTTTGCAATATTCCTCATACGCCCCTTGTTTTCTTGTCACCGGCTAATGCGCAAGCGGCCGCAAGGCAAAGGCAAAGGTATCGGCAGGAGGGATGAGGTGAACGTAGTGAATGTGATTTAAGGGCAAGATAAAAAACAAAAATGGTTTTTTCGGTTAACATATTTTATTCTACATTTAACTAGTCCTTTATTTATTCAGATAAGTATTCATTAAATTAAAACTGTTTTAATGTTGCGTATATTACCTATCACGTAGCTCTGTATTTTTTTATTTTATTGAAACCTTTTTTTTTTTTAATTTTTATAATTAAATACCTTGAAGAAACTTTTAGTCAGTCTTACTTAAAGTTTGCTGCTAAACTTTCTATCGGTACGATAAAAGAACACTTATTTCAAAATCCCGCTGTCATTATGACATGTTGTTGTGCGCGTGACCTCAACTCTATTGCCGATACCTATAATATTGCCGTGTTACAAGTTAAGATGATAATAAATGAGATACCTTGCACCCTGTTGAGTAAGTATTTAGGTACCTCCACTATATATTTGTGGCACTCCTAAAGTCCAGCCTACATTTTTCAGGAGACGCGGTGTTTTCGTGCTTCGTGGTGGCTCCGCTGGTGGTGGGCGTGTGGCGCGGGACGTGGGGGCTGATGGAGATCTCGCCCGACTGCTTCCCCTACCCACAGACATACGTGATCGCCATCGTCGTTCATTCGTGCTTCGCGTTACTGAGGTACCTACATGGTTGCCTTTATCCGATGTATGCCTGATTTTATCCTTAACCGGAATACGGACTTAACAAAAGATCCAATTCAATGATGCTTTTTAACTGACTTCAAAGAATGGAGGAGGTCCTCAATTCGCAAGTATGTTATCAAAACTCCAGTTGGATGATTAGAACCATGAGGAATTAAGGGAACTCCTCAAATATATTAGGCACGCATGTAAATAGTACCTAAATTTGGTATTTTCTATTATAACTCGTGTATTAACCCGGAAATCACAAATTTGGTGAAGTGGAACTTATGATTTATTTGATCGTATGGCATACATAATTTGGCCTTTGATTTTGTCACTCTTTAGTACCACCCAGGGGACACGTGCAGGGTTGTGGTAGGTAGGTCCTGCAGACGCAAGTGACAGTTGTCCCCCCTTTGTCAAGTGAGTGGGCAACTCGACTGTTAGAGGTTCTTAAGCCGTCCGAAGGCCTCTAACTCGGCTTAACGACTACTGTCATAGACAGCAGTCGGGATCAACTACTTAGCGTGCCTTCCAAAGCACGGAAGCGCTAATTTATAGTAACCACTCAAACAGGCGGTTACCCATCCAAAGACTGACCGCTGCCATCTTTGCTTAACCTGCGTTATCGTTTCCGATTCGCAGATGCCGCTATACTATGAACGCTTCTGTAAAAGAACGTCACAGATTCTGGTATGATTCCGTTGAAATAGCAACTGATGAAGTGCCAAAGATGATTCTGAGATCCTTATGGAATCGGCGGAACTCTTCAATTATTATCGGCCAGCATACAACAATTTGGCTTTTTTCTATAATAAAATTTGCACTCGGAAAGCAGTTCAAGTGTTTAAGTGGAAAGGAAATGGTCACGCGAATTGGCGGAGTACTGAATTAAAGTCGGTTAAAACTTTGTATTTAAAGTAAAATACCTTCACCAATATCTTTCATCAAAATTATTATGATTTCGCCGAGTTTGTTTACAAATTGTAGTTATGGCGCCGTTGTTCGGTAGTTTAGTCAGCTATCAGCCCATCAATAATCTAAGTAGTCAATTGTAGAGGGCCTGCTTCTTGCAAAGCTATATCAATCTTTTCGACGCAACGCGGCGGCTGAAACTGGGTTGACTACCGGGTGTCGTCCAAATGTCCAACCAAAGGTTATACGCGATTACAGATAATGATTCTTCATTACTCTGCACACCTATTTAGTTCACTGCGTAATAAACTGCCCGCAACAAAATGAGCAAAAAATAAAAGATTAATCCAGGAACCCGTTCGACAGCGTACAAAGAGAATGTAATTCCTACACAGCGTACGTAACTAACCTTTCGTAACTGGTTAGGGAGTAAGAAAAAATTATCTTTATAGGATCAATTGGAACGCGGGTCATTTGAAACAAGCTTAATAACTCCTTGACAACACAAGCTTAATAACTCACTTTTCTTATCTACTATTTTGCATATACCACTTAAATTTAAGGATATATGAGATCCTAATGTTGGCAAGAATTATAGCATATTTGTTTAGCTTTTACATGATATAACACACGTTTATATAAATATATTACATAGTTCAGATAAAAATCCCACATTTCAAAAAGCCTCCGCGGCAATGAAGATTATGTCATTACTAATGACCTAGACACTTTAGAGACTGTCTCTTTGCAGTTTTGCGGTGCATATAAAATGTCTAACAACATACTAATAGTTCGTGCTAGTTTCTGGAAAATAGTAATTTTGATAAAATTTATCTTGTAGGGAAAACTCGCTTTGCGTTGCTGGTTTTTTGAGCACAATTTTCCCAATTCTGCTCTAGTCTTAAAATAAAAAAACTAAAATGTAAAGCTGAAATACTAGATATCATTTGTGTTGTAGGTACATAACATTCGTGTATCTTTTCTAGTTTTGACGCAAAGTCTGAATAGTCTGAAAGTCCTTAGATTCTTTCTTGATTTTTTTTAACTTTTGGTAATAATACTTAAACTAGAGTATACATTGAAATATAATGTATAAATTAACTATTAACAATTTAATCAGCTTTCATTTGGTACCCAACACGTGTATGTAAATTGTATGGTTTGGGTGTAATTTACACTTTTCCAAGTACGGCCGCGGCGTTTTTGATGACGTCATTACAGAGGAATGCGACTCCTTAGAGACTCCCTCCCGGCAGGTTTGGAATCCAGCGGACATGCCTAACAACATACCTACTAAAATATGGCGCCGGTATCCGAAAGATATCCACTTATAATAATAATGAACATGTTTTATGTGTCTTGTGCATTTTGCTTATTTGTTACTCTAGTGCGTGTTGTTAGGGGAAAATACTTCATTTTCGGATACTGGCGCCATAATTTAGTACCTTCCAGTCCTTATGGTAAAGGCAATTAGGACTAAATTTTGTTAAATTATATACATTATATATATACGAAGTACTACATCCGGTAATATATTTGAAAATAAATCAATTATTTGATTGATTACCCTCATGAATGAAAGAAAACTGACAGCAGACTGACCATCAGTCCGTCAGTCGAAGGGTTACATGATTACTCTCGTCAGTCTGACCAGAATGATGGACTGACCATCAGTCCGTCAGTCCAAGGGTTACATGATTACTCTCGACAGTCTGACCAGAATGATGGACTGACCATCAGTCCGTCAGTCCAAGGGTTACATGATTACTCTCGTCAGTCTGACCAGAATGATGGACTGACCATCAGGCCGTCAGTCCAAGGGTTACATGATTACTCTCGTCAGTCTGACCAGAATGATGGACTGAACTGACAGCAGACTGACCATCAGTCCGTCAGTCCAAGGGTTACATGATTACTCTCGTCAGTCTGACCAGAATGATGGACTGAACTGACAGCAGACTGACCATCAGTCCGTCAGTCCAAGGGTTACATGATTACTCTCGTCAGTCTGACCAGAATGATGGACTGAAGTGACAGCAGACTGACCATCAGTCCGTCAGTCCAAGGGTTACATGATAACTCTCGTCAGTCTGACCAGAATGATGGACTGAACTGACAGCAGACTGACCATCACTCCGTCAGTCCAAGGGTTACATGATTACTCTCGTCAGTCTGACCAGAATGATGGACTGAACTGACAGCAGACTGACCATCACTCCGTCAGTCCAAGGGTTACATGATTACTCTCGTCAGTCTGACCAGAATGATGGACTGAACTGACAGCAGACTGACCATCAGTCCGTCAGTCCAAGGGTTACATGATTACTCTCGTCAGTCTGACCAGAATGATGGACTGAACTGAAGCCAGAATTAGCGTGTAAAGTGTCTAAGTCACCGGGTCTTAGACACTTTGGTTGATGGTTCATTTTCTTAAATTGCGGATTGCGAAATATTGACGAAAATGACTGACAGAGAATGAGTTTTGTATACACAATGAGAAGAGGGGTGGCTCTGCTCTACGTTTATGCGGATAGGCATATCACAGGAAGTAGGTAGTTTTATTCCGAAGAAACATTTTCGTATTTGTATGAACAATAGCAGTGGCGTTTGTTCAAGTAGCATCACACTATCTCAGACCAGGAAAAAATACAGAGGGAACATTATAAGTTGAACAAACGCTCACGCACACAGTATATCGCGTTTCACTGTATTTTAGATTTTTGACAAAGTTGCGTTCGGCGCTCGAGGTCACAAACTTGGATTATTCATTGGGCTACATCATAAACAAGTCTGCAAAAAACCACAATTACGGGATTTGACGCATGCTTCGGATGTATAAAATTACTGGATTAAATATATTGGACCTCAAAATTGTATACTGATGCATCATAAATCATAATACTTACCCGTATCATCGAATTAACCGAAGCCACGCAAAACATATTCTATTCTAAGGCAGGTCGGTGTAGGTACGGTCAGCTGCAGAGAAAAGGTACCCCCCCTGTATAGTGATGCATACAAAGTTTGTATGCAGTGGGGGTACCTTTTCTCTGCAGCTGACTGTACGACGACAAGCGAAGCGAGGGGGTGTGTTAGGGTGAACTGCGACCCTACGGCGACGAAGACAGACTCGCGAGTTCTACAGCTCACAGAGTGACAATTACCTATGACAAACTGATGGAGAATATTATAATAACAGTAATCTTCGTTCACAGGTCATACCTGCTATCGCGATCGGTGGGAGCATGGGGCGTCGACGGACGCGCCGGGCGCTGGCTCCGCGAGCGAGTTCTGTCAAGGCTGTACACCTATGTCTTCATACTGTCCAACATTATGCACTGGCGGGCGGGCTGGGGGCTATTCGATACGGCTGTGGCACTGATGGTGCCTTCCGCTGACGACCCACTTAGGTATCATAAATATTAAATCGGGTAGTGACAGCTCCCAGATCTTATTATCAGCGGGAACATGAGCCGTAGAAGGCTGCCCTGAACGCTGGATTCAGGATTGAGCTCTGTCGAGGCTGTACACCTACGTTTCCATACTGTCCAACATCAGGCACTGGCGGGCCAGCGGGGAACTGTTCTATACGGCTGTGGCACTGATGGTGCCGTCCACCGACGTAGGTATCATATTATGTACGCCAGTAACAGCTCCTAGATCTTACCTATTAACGCAATCAGCGGGTGCATTATGGGGCTTAGAAGGCTGGCTCCAAGAGCGAGCTCTGTCGCAACAGTAGGTACACCTATAAATTGCCACCTAAATATGGCTTTATATTGTCCAACATCGTGCACCGGCGAACCGGCTGCGGACTGTTAGGTCGTCGTAGGACGGTGCGGTGGAGACTAACGAAGTAACTTTCGCAGGACGTCACTGCTTATTAATGTCTTGTCTATACAATACCATACAGTGTATAGTTCATTTAAGTGCTACATATGTGGACGGTATGAAACACCTAGGTATTTAATTCCTATGCCTACATAAAAAATAAAACAAACCTAATATGGAATATAAGTTACGTCGTACAAAAGTTACGTTACCCTTCGCACTGTTTTTATTTAAAGACATGTTCGTTCAGTGGAATGGACGAAATTTTCAGAAGTGCCCGAAATTATCAGTCATCGGAATTCTCGTAGCATTTTTGAGCTGTCATAGGGACTTCTCGCTTATCGACTTCCGATTATACCTACATATGTATATCGATAAATACAGAATACAATTATGATTACGACTAGAAGTAAAGAACATGCAGTATTATCGCGAATGAGGGATCTCTTTGAGATAACCTTTGGATAGGTACCAACTTTTAGGAAATTATAAATAGAAATTAAAATAATAATATTTTATTATTTCTTACAAATAATTTGTGGATTTCTTATGGCTATTAAACATTTTTCGAAAGAAATTGCAACTAGAATTGGTACTGAGCCTTATGATATCATGTTATGTACTCGTAGGTACAGTCAGGGTCATTAATATACGTACATAAATAAGGACATAAATATCTGTACAGGACTCTATTGTCAATGTCATAAAGGCGTGTACACATATTTATGTCCTTTTTTATGTACGTATATTAATACCCCTGACTGTACTGGTCATTAATCTGATGACCTTGGATTAGTAGTTTTATCTGCATATGTCACTACGTCAATCACTCGTTGACAATTCTTATTTTATTGCAATTTCCTTGCCTCGTAAATCTACTATTGGTAAATGGTTAGAAACGTACCCAGAACTGGTTTACAAAGAACAAGATTCCGTGATACACTGTTCCGTTTGTGATATTAATTTGAAGCAGTGCAAAAAACATGTGTCAACTGATTCACATCGTAAGAAAAAACGTGCACCTGGTAACAAAGAAGAATTTTACTCAACTGAACTTGTTAACAATTAATTTTTAATTTCTTTCATTGCAAATCTCTATTTAACATTTTCAGGCACTGAAAAGTTATCTAAAAGAGATCGCTCTTTTGCGATAAGACCGCCTGTTGCTTACCTCTACTTTTAATCTTCTTTGATATGTTGTGTTGTGCTCTATAATGTATCGACAAAATATGTATATCGGAAGTCGATAAACGAGAAGTCCCTATGACAGCTCAAAAATGCTACGAGAATTCCGATGAATGCTGATTATTTTGTTGGTGGTAGGAACGGCTCACGGTTTTGATGACTCGAGTTTGTAACATTCTTATGTTCAGTGTAATTGGGAATGGATGAACTTTTCAGAAGTGCCTGATAATTTTTTGGTGGTAGGAACGGCTCACGGGTTTGATGACTCGAGTTTGTAACATTCTTACCGTACGTGTCGTAGCATACAATGTTTTTCATCACATTTGCAAGGAAAAAAATACATTTAAACGAAATTGTTACTAACCGCAATAAAAACTACAAGATGTCAGTCGTCCATTTTGTTGAATTTCCCGCGAGGCGCGGTGAATCTGCATCCTGCATCACACTGGCGCGGCCTGCGGTAGCGGATCATAGTAAATTCGACAACTAATGACAAGTTTTCTATTGTCCGCCGCGGCCAGGCCGCGCCAGCCTGTTATTTATAAAGCAAATACCCTTCGGAATTCAGCCATGATTTAAAATCGTAAGTTATATATTTTTTCTCAAAAATGGCCTGCAAAGTGAACATAACTTGCTACATATTGGAAGGTAAAGTGTGTATAGTTTAAGGCCAGGTCAAAATAAAAAAATAAAAAACATTGCAGGCCGCCTGGAATATTACATATAAATTCCAAAGAGAATATAAATTACTTTATCTATCCAAATATCATAAACCCTCCATGATGCGTTCAAGAACCGCACATTATGACCACCATAAAAATAGCCTGTTTTGTTTGAACTAATTTCTTATCTGTGAAAATGTTATTATCTCCACTTATAATAAATCTCTAAATTAAAAAAAGAATCAGCCAGTTTGAAACTAAGCTTTGCGCGGTTCGAATGTTCTCAGCATCCCATGAACGGAAAAATATGAAACATTTTATATAGGTACATTATTATTCTAGCTGCAACTTAGGATAGTTTTTATCCGACTGCGACAGTTAATTAATTTTCCGAAATATACGACTTCATTTAATTTTTCATTTATTTTTATTGAAATCAAACGCTGCTCCAACTGTCAGCTATAAGAACCGTCAAATTTTCGTCAAAATGGCGGAATTGCTTTGCCTTTCACTTATTAATAATTTAAATCCCGTCTACGATAGACCTTTACGAGACAAATGCTAAAATATAAACCATAAAAAAATATTCGATTCTGATATGAGAACTTATATGCGCAAATGTCGTTTTATGTCATAATTTCAATAAATGAAATCGACAAATTTGAACAATATAATTAACACGAATTTGTTTTTTTTGAATGACAATGGCACGCGCTCGGCGCATTCAGCCAAAGTACCTGCGGCGCTAACACGAAAACCGATACTCAATGTTCATATATTTGCATCCCCGTCACTGTTAGTGCGATAGAGATAGAGATACCCGAATATTTTCGAATTCCGAAGTTCGTGGTTATAGCTCAGGAATCGAAAATATGGTAAATAATCATAATGTATTTTCTCGAAAAAGAATTTAAAATAAATATAGTCAAATGGAGAAAAAAACAAAGCAAGAGGTTATATAGGTAATGATTAAGTTATAAGAGTCCAAAGTTTTAAGAGGGGGTATGTTCTGTCCCTTTTCCGCAAAACGCACCTTCATATGAAACGATTGTTTTTTACTATGACGCTCGAGTATATTGACGTAACAGTCCCTCATCGTTTTCTCACTCTAACAAGCGACATTAAAACGGATGTAGCTTCATAATTTTTTGAGATATTTGAATGGGAGTTTCATTATCTTCTATCTATTTATACATAATAAATGCCTATGTCCTGACTGACTTATTCACTCAATCACTCACTCACTCACTCATCAACGCACAGCCGAAACTACTAATCTTAGAGAGTTGATTTTTGCACAGTATGTTGCTTTTATAACGTGGGCTAGGGATAAAAAGGGATTTTTGAAAATTCTACCCCTAAGGGGGTAAAATGGGGGTGCAAAGTTTGTATGGGAGAACCTTTTTTTTTTGAGCTATAGACTTAAACTTTGTAGAAAAATTAGTTATTAGAATACAAATGAAACACTTTCAGCGTTTTGGAAAATTCCACCCCTACGTGGGTAAAATAGGGGTGCAAGGTTTGTATGGGGGAAACATTTTTTTTAAATAGAGACTTAAAACTTTGTAGAAAGATCAGTCATTAGAATACAAATAAAGAACTTTCAGGGTTTTAGAAAATTCTACCCCTAAAGGGGTAAAATAGAGTGCAAAGTTTGTATGGGAAAAACTACTTTTTTTTAAATAGAGACTTAAAACTTTGTGGAGAAATTATTCATTAGAATACAAATAAAGTACCTAGATTCAGCGTTTTAAAAAAATCTACCCCTATGGGGGTAAAATAGGGGTGCAAATTTTGTATGGGGGAAACAATATTTTTTTTAAATAGAGACTTAAAACTTTGTAGAAAGATTAGTCATCAGAATACAAATTAAGTACTTTCAGCGTTTTAGAAAATTCTACCCCTAAAAATAGGGGGCTAAAATAGGGGTGCAAAGTTTGTATGTGGGAAACTATTTTTTTTAGCTAGAGTCCTAAAACTTTGTAGAAATATTATTTAAATACAAAGAAAGTACTTTCAGCGTTTTGGAAAATTTCACCCCTAAGGGGGTAAAATAGGGTGCAAAGTTTGTATGGGAAAAACATATTTTTTTTTAATAGAGACTTAAAATTTTGACGAAAAATTACTTATTAGAACATGAAAAATACTACATTCGGCGTTTTACAAAAATCATTCCCTAAGGGGGTTAAAAAAGGGTGCAAGGTTTGTATGGGGAACACTTTTTCTGAGCTAGACACTTAAAACTTTGTAGAAAGATTACTTATAAAAATACAAAAAAAAAGACTTTCAGCGTTTTGAAAAAATCTATCCCTAAGGGGGATAAAAAGGGGTGCAAAGTTTTTATCAGGGAAAGTTTATGTTTTTGAGTTAGAGACTTGAAACTTTGTGGAAAGATTACTTATTAAAATACAAAAAAAGAACACAAATCGTTTTAGAAAATTCCACCCCTAATAGGATTAAAAAGGAGAGCAAGCTTTGCATGGGCAACACTTTTTTTTGAGTTAGACTTAAAACTTTGCAAAAAGATTACTTATTAGAATACTAAAAAAGAACTTTCAGCGTTTTAGAAAACTCCATCCCTAAGGGGATCCTTAAGATCCTTAAGAAGGGTAGGCAGTGGTGTGTGGGAAAAACTTTTTTTTTTACTAGACTTAAAACTATTCAAAATGTTACTTATTAAAATTAATAATAAAGTACTTTCAGAGTTTTAGAAAATTCCACCCCTAAGGGGGTTAAGAAAGCTTTGTATGGGCAACACTTTTTTTGAGCTAGAGACTTAAAAGTTTACGAAAAAAGTTCTTTCAGCGATTAGAAAAATTCAACCTCTAAGGGGGTTTAAAAGGGGGTTCAAATTTTAAATGGCGAGCAATAAAATTTTAAAGTGTGAGTAAGAGATTTTTAACTTCGGTCTTATTCTGTACGTTAAAAGACTACAAAACTGATTTCAGAGTTTTTCCAAATTCATCCCCTAAGAGTGTTAAAATTGGTTCAAAGTTTGAGTATTTCAAGGCATTTTTAAAGTATGAGATTTTTAACTTTGGTTTTAGACTGTTTGTTCACAAACTAGAAAATGAACATCAACTTTTTTTTTAATTATCCCCTAAAAGAGGGTTCAAATTTTGTATTGAGAGAAATCATTTTCTAAGACGATAAAAAGTTCTACGCGGACGAAGTCGCGGGCAACAGCTAGTTGTTAAATAATTCCATTTAATAGGTATGAATAGCATTCGAAAGTTACATCATAAATACTTATAAAAACGTAAAGTTTTCTTAAATAATAACATCGATTTCGATAATATTATTTCATTCAAATTTCGAACATATCTGAAAAACAAAGAAATTTGTTTTGACCTCTATTCTAATATCAGTCGAGATGACGTTTAGTTCGAAATGAATTGTCAATTTGCATACAAATTTTACAAATGTCCGCACGTAAGTAAGATATCGAACGATACTATAGTTGGATCCATCTCTAGTTTGTCTCTGAATAAAAAAAAAACTATGACAGCTGCAAGAAAACAACGCCGCGATGCCGGTCATAATTATGCGGCTCCTGAATGCATCATGGAGGCTATGTGGATAGATAAACTAAATAGTGTATGTAACTGTACCTTCGGCTCGTTTCATAAACCCACACTCGTGTTTAATGCCCTTCATTATGTACAGTCACATAAACTACTATTATTTGTCGAGTACCAAACTTTTTAAAATAAATTATTAAATAAATATTTGCGGACAATCTTACACAAATCAACCCAGTCCCAAACTAAGCAAAGCTTGTACTATGGGTACTAGACGACGATATAGATACTTATATAGAGAAATAAATACTTAAATACTCGTACATAGAAAACATCCATGACTCAGGAACAAATATTCGTGCTCATTACACAAATAAATGCCCTTACCGGGATTCGAACCCAGGACCTCTTGCTTCGTAGGCAGGGTCACTACCAACTAGGCTAAAGCGGTCGTCCAAAGTAGAAACTGGCATATAAAAGACGCCACAGGTCGTATTCAGCCAAATTAACTCGTATTTATTTTTCTCACTCGCAAGCTCGTCCGTTTAAACAATTAATTGCAATTCCTTCCTTCCCTGCCACGGCAATAATGTACTATTTTCTTATATTGTGACTTTTGTGTTTGTGACTCTTATGCGTCAGTTATACCTAAAGCAAGGAGGTTTGAACTCAAATACGTATTTATTAATAAGTCTAAAAATAAAAACACATTATTTTGAGATTTTAAAATTAAAATTAAGTTTTGCGTAAAATATTTTTAATTGTGATTTTGAACCGTGGCTGTATGCCGACAGGTATTTGCCTCACGCGCCTAATGTCAAACTCATGTCAAACTGAACAAAATGGACCACTGACACTTTGTATTTTTTATTGCGATTAATATTCATTCTGTTTCAAATGCATGTATTTCCTCGCAAATGTGATGAAAAACATTGTGTGGGACACGGATGGTAAGTTTTTTTACAAACTCGAGTCATCAAAGCTATCCGCATTTGGCGTCGGGGTTCTAATAGACTCTCATTCGTAAAAAACGATTTAACAACCTCGTGTAGGGCGGGTTGCACCAACTTACGATTACAGACCGATCAACGTTAAATATGGCGCTGGCAGCTGTCATTCTATAGAAACTTGTCAAACTTTCCATACATTCAGGTTTTAACGAACACCGCCTACGATTACAGACGGTTTGGTGCAACCCACCCTTAATCACAGAATAAGTAATAGTACTACGCCTTAACGCCTATAAATAGGTAGTTATGAATAGAATGACTATCACTTACAGGATAATTTACTTGGGTCATGATCATCCTCCTACCGTTTTTCTCGGCTGTATCCTACAGGCCCTACACTACAGGGACCCGAGGTCCGCTTTGGTACCTAATCCCAAGTTTTGGCGTAGGCTCTAGTTTTACGAAAGCAACTGCCATCTGACCTTTGAATATACAGGGAAAACTAGACTACGATATACGTGCATATTTATTTATAAATAGAAATCATTCTGATCTCATGAACAAATTATATAGGTACTTGGCATCACACAACCTTACCGGGGTTCAAATCGGGTATCGTTAACTTCGCAGGAGGGTATCATATAGCTCCCATGGGAACCTTGACAGGGATACTTAGACTTCAGTACTAATTCGAAATCAATTGTTGACTCCAGTCAGTAGTAGACTTCAGTGCACATGTGACATCATATGATGTCGCTGGGCACCGTAAGGTTAAACCGCTTCGTCCAGACAGTTAAACATTTGATACAACAATCCCGATGTTTCCCAGGCCTGTGGTGCTCGCCGCGGTGACAGTGCTGTTCTATGTGTGTACGCTGGCACTGCGGTCCTCGAAGAATATCCTGGCGTCTCCGTACTTCCTTGTCACCGACGGAAAAGAGCCTACTTACATCTTCACAACGCGATTCAAGACTACGGTTAGTTAATAACAGTACAAGATGTAGTGCATAATGGTTACCCATCGTTTTTTCACGGAAACGTACGAACGTGTCTTGCTATTTCAGTCAGTCACGGTATAAAAAGTACTGAGGTTGACTGATGTGTGATGTAGCATGACAATGAATGAATGAAATGAATGAAATAATGAATGAATGAAATAATGAAATAATTTATTTGCCAGAATACGGTTACAAGATCTTAAAAATAATAGATAAACCAACGTCTCCAACCTGAATGCAGGTGTGCAAATTTGTACAAAGTCAATGTCAATATATTTTAAATTTTATTGTCTGAACATTCCACGATGTCAAGACTTAAATACTAACTTACAGCTATTTGTTACATACCTATTACTTTCTTGTCAAATACTCCTTAATACTATAAAAACATTGTTCATGCAGCCATTTGGTTAACTTTGTTTTGAAAGAGGTCATTTTTTCTAATTTAATAATGTCAGGTAACTTATTGTACAGGAGTATACACATATTATAACAATTATTTTTGTATATGGCCGATCTGCAGAGAGGCTGATCCAAAAGGTTCCTATATTGAGCTCTTACGTGTCTTTTAGTGGTTTCGCTGCGTTGAGTGAAATATTGCTGGTTTTTTTTGGCCATACAGCACGCGTCCCTAATGTACTGACATGGAAGTGGAAGTATATTAAACTTATTAAATAAAGGCTTACAGCTGTCAAGAAACCATGCGTTATCTAAGGCACGAACGCACTTTTTTTGTAGTTTAAATGCTCTCTCTATGTCAACAGAATTGCCCCATAATAGCAACCCGTAGCCTAGAACAGAGGAAACGTGTCCATGATACACCGTGAGCGCAGCTTCTACAGAAATTGTTTGTCTTACTCTCTTCAAGGCAAAGACAAATCTATCTAGTCTTTTACAAACGTGATCCACATGAGATTTCCAATTTAAATTCTTGTCAATATTAAAACCTAAAAAATTTACAATGTCAACTGTCTCTACAGGGGAATTATCATATTTAATTTGTAATGGTACAGGGTTCACCTTATAGTTATTAAATTGCATGGCTTTTGTTTTAGTTATATTAATTTGTAGGTTATTTCTTTTCATCCAGCTAACAGTGTCAGATAAAGTTTTATTAATAGTGCGTTCAAATACGGATATATCTTTAGTGTCACTTTTTATTATAAGAGTTGTATCGTCAGCAAAAATAATACAATCTTGATCTATGGAAACTGGTAGATCATTGATTGCGATAAGAAAAAGTAGTGGTCCAAGAATACTACCTTGTGGAACACCAGTACCATTAACTAAAAAGATTGATCTAAATTTTTCTTTTATCATAATCTTATTTGTATAGTTTCTTTGTATAAGCTTTTCGATTTCGATACACTGTGTTCTTTTTCCAAGATAACTCTTGATCCAGTCATAAGCTATACCTCGAATACCATAAGAATACAATTTATTTAAAAAAAATTCGTGGTCAACGAAATCGAAAGCCTTACTTAAATCTAAGAAAAGTGCCATAATAGGGTTTTTCTGATTAATGCTTTCAGATATCGATTTTATTAGGTTAAAACAGGCTAACGTTGTGGATTTTCCTTTACGAAATCCAAATTGTTTCGGAGTTAGTATGTCATATTTGGTAAAAAACTCATTGAACCTATGAAATATGGCTTTCTCAAAGATTTTTGATATGACTGGAGCCATTGTTATGGGTCTATAGTTACTGGGATCCGATTTGTCCCCTTTTTTAAATAAAGGTTTGACTATGGATATCTTTAATTGTTCGGGAAAGATGCCACTAGTAAAAGATAGATTTATAATGTGTGAGAGAGGACCACGGATAGACTTTGCACATAATTTCAATGTTTTCGTTGTAATCTCGTCAAAACCAGAGGCTCCAGTGTTCTTAAGAGACATAATTATTTTGTGGGTTTCATGGTCATCGCAAGGTTTCAAAAAGATAGATGTTGTGTAACGAGTCATGTAATTTCTTGCCAGACAGATCGGACTTATTTTTATTTGTCAAATTTATAAGATAATTATTAAAATAGTTACATATGTCATTAGGGTCACTGCACAATATATCATTGATTCTTAAGTTGTCAATGTCAGTGTTAGCATTTTCATTTGAAAGAGTTTTTGATATGGCAATCCAGCTGGCTCGACATTTGTTGCTATTACTTTTAATGTAATTATTGTTGCTTATTCGCTGTGCTTTTTGCATGCACGATTTGAAAATGACATTGTATTGTTTAAATTTAAGCTTATTTAATTTTCTGTTCCTACTATTTGTTCTATAATTTATATACAAAGCTCGTTTTGTCTTGCACGACTTTTTTATTCCTTTTGACAGCCATTTAATGTTTTTTGAACGATTTACTATTTTTACTTTAACTAAAGGAAAACATAATCCATAAAATAAACAGTAGGTCTCATAAAAATACCCAAATGCTTCTGAAAAATTATTTGATGTGTATACATCCCTGAAAGATAGTGATGAAATATAGTAGTGGAATTTAGACAAATTTTCGTTACTATAGTCTCTTTTGTATTCAAAATACGTAGCAAAGGTCCTTTTCTTGTTTGTTTTTATCTCTATCATTTGTGCCGACTCATGATCTGACAGACCTAAATAAAGCAGCTCGGACTCCACTCCTTTAATATTGCTTGCTATTTGATCAATACACGAATTCCGTCTAGTTGGAGAATTTATGTGGATATTAAAATTATAATTGTTTAGTGTACTTATAAGGTCCTTAGTGTTTGCGTTTTCTTTTATTATATCCAGATTCCAATCACCACATATTATAATTTTTTTTCGCTTGTATTTAGTCGTTGCAAAGTTGAGCAACTTTTGCAAGCTTCGCATAAATAGCCCTATTTGTGATTTTCCTTGTTCCGGTATTCTATAGATGCATAAGACAAGGACGTTAAGACTAGTTACTTCAACTCCACAGCACTCGAAATAGTACTTCATAATTATGTCAGGCGGAATAGTTACAGATTTGGTATCTAATAGCTTCTGAACTAGGATACACGTACCTCCTCTGCTTGTCTCCCGACAGAAAGAGGCGGCAAGTTTGTAATTTTCCAGTTTAATATTATTTTCAACACCCTTTTTCACAAATGTCTCACTAAAACATAGAATGTCCATCTCCTTACCCTTGCCAGAAAGCTCGTTTAGACATAATTCGAGAATATCAATTTTATTACAAAGTCCTGCTATGTTTTGGTGGAAAATTCTGATTTTACATGTCGCGGGACTTTGGATCCTATTTGTGGAACGAATGTCATTCTTATTATTCACATTGAGGTCGAAAAAATGTCAAAGATGTTTCATTATTGGTAGAATCATTTTCATAATCATTAGTCAAATTGGATTCATCCGTAATAAGATTCGTAGGAAAGGAATTTAACAGTATCATTAAGTCGTTGAATATTGTAAAATATCCTCGACGATTAACATTTCCTAAATTTGAGAACATATTAGTATCGTATGTCAAATTTAAATTAGAGTCCAAAATGTGGCTATAATTATGTATCTGATTGTCCTCATACAATAGATTATTAAATTTCTCCACACGTTTGATAAACAAACCTGAAGTGTTACAAATTTTGTATGTAGGCAAACAAATAATAATATTTGTATGTTTAACTGTGGACAGTTGCTCATGTATATATTTTACTAGACTATAATAATTTACACTGCTTTTAAAGTCTTTATCCCCGATATAAATAATACAGAAGTCTGATAGAGTAAAATCTTGCAAATACGAACATTTCCGAGAAAATACGATGGGAAATGATTATTCACTACATTACTGTACCTGGCCTAAGTACATTTTATGGTTATGTTTTACGTGACGTTCCAGTACATTTGGGGCGTAAAACGTAACACCTGTCGTGCTAGCGGGGCTGGGAGACCGATCTTTGACCGCTGTTTTTCGAGTTTTGCCGGAGTAAACGAGTTGTCACAGAGATAGATTTTTCGCCGAAATCATTTGAGCCGTTTTCGAAAACCCATTTACGATCAAACAAATAAGAAAATCGCAAAATATGTTATTATCACACCACTTTATTATTTAAACTCATTTTCGTGGGGCACAATGTACAAAAATAAAAGATAATCATCAAATTTATTTTGCGTTGTTATTGTTCAAACTCAACAAAAATAATTGATCTTAGACAACTAAGGTAAACGTCCACTGTTTCGGCATGTTAAGCCTCTTATGAATTCGTATTTTTTTTAAGACGTTATTACTGAACATGATATCGCTTTGAAATCTTTTGTGTGATGAATATTGATATCTTGGGTATTATTTAATGAAATAATTATATAGTTTTAGTTTCAATATCTAATTTTTATAAATTTATTTGTAAACCTCGTATTTGAACCCCATTTGGCTCTGCTCCTAAGGGGCCTGGGTAAAACTCGGGTAAATAGAAAATCCTGTGACATTTGTTGTTTTTCCAGGATTTTTTAGGGTTCCGTAGCCAAATGGCAAAAAACGGAACCCTTATAGATTCGTCATGTCTGTCTGTCTGTCTGTCCGTCCGTATGTCACAGCCACTTTTTTCCGAAACTATAAAAGCTATACTGTTGAAATTTGGTAAGTAGATGTATTCTGTAAACCGCATTAAGATTTTCACACAAAAATAGAAAAAAAAACAATATATTTTGGGGTTCCCCATACTAAGAACTGAAACTCAAATATTTTTTTTCATCAAACCCATACGTGTGGATGTTATGGATTGGTCTGCAAAAATTATATTGAGGTTTCTAACACCATTTTTTTCTAAACTTAAAAGTTTGCGCGAGAGACACTTCCAAAGTGGTAAAATGTGTGCCCCCCCCCCCCTGTAACTTCTAAAATAATAGAATGATAAATCTAAAAAAAATATATGATGTACATTACCATGCAAACTTCCAACGAAAATTGGTTTGAACGAGATCTAGAAAGTAATTTTTTTTAATACGTCATAAATCGTAAAAAGCAATTTATTTAACGGAACCCTTCATGTGCGAGTCTGACTCGCACTTGGCCGCTTTTTTATGAAATGTAAGGTTAACTAACTTAATCAATAGTACAGGGTCACCCTTTCGAAAGTATGTAAAGTATGTAACATAGGTTACCTATTTATATTAACCAAAACTGTTTAACTTGAGATAAATATCTAGACAACCTTTGGGACGTGACACATCTGTTAACGCTATTCTGTTTAATAGGGTATGAAGTTACCTTTCAATTCTTAAAAAAACCCTTAAAAATAAAGAAAGTTCCGGAAGTCCCAGGATTTCAAAGGTTTAAAATAAAAAATGTCTTCAATAATTTTCGTCTATTTTCTTTACAACGTATCTACCTAGTTAGATGTATTTTATAAGATTATATAAGATTGATTTACCTGAAAAAAAATCTAGTCAATGTTGTATGGGTCACACTTTTTAAAGAACAATCTTATACTGTTTTATAGTAACCTTTCATTAAATCCTATACTATTAAACGAGCAATATTTGTATATATATTTGCAATCACGTTCTCGGAAACGGCTCTAACGATTTCGATGAAATTTTGAATACAGGGGTTTACGGGGGCGAGAAACCGATCTGGCTAGGTCCCATGTCTGGGAAAATTTGTTTTCACCGTAATTTTTTTTATTTTCACCCGAGCAAAGCTCGGTCGCCCAGGGACTAAAAATAATCCCGCAAAAATAATTAATACCCAGGCAACAATATTGCATTTTATCGAAGTACCTGTAGTATGGTACCTCTTCAAGAAAAATATCAAATAGCAGACGAGGGTACACAATTCCCATACCTTATCTACTACTAGGATTGATCTGTGTTTACCTACCACTATAGATTTCTGTCACGAAATTGGGAAAAAATATTGAAAGTGGTAGTCCCTTGTTTCGTGTTACTAGTTCTTGGATATTCCCGCAATTAATAATGTAGATCACATTTAAATTATGTTCAATAACCATTAACTATCCTACATGTAATAAATAAACATAAAAATACAGGACAGAAATCGAGCAATAAAAAAAATTATGCTACAAGGAAATATGCGAATTCACCTTAAAATTGTAAATGTAGGTCACGTTCAACCTCGTTTTATGGGAATTCTAGTGAACAAAACATATACCGAATTTAGCTCATAGAAAACCTCATTAAATACATTATCTGATTTTATAAATTTACAGTTACAATAACTCAAGTATTATTTAAATACAAAAGATACAAGGATGTATCTAGAAAGTTCTTGATTCGGTAGTAACACGAAATAGGGGCCACACGAAAAATATAATGACCGCTAATTCGTGAGTCCGTTTATTGCGATTTTAAGGGACTCCTATACCTAAATATACAATTATTTCTTATTAAATCAATTGTTAAGGAGCTTCACAAAGCACTGTTAAAATATATTTTCAAATGGACTTCCGTTTGCCTTGCAATTCCCTTAAGAAGTAGGAGCGAGCACCTTACGTCAACAACAAGTTCGCACATACCGCACAGCTGTTCTCAGCCGCCTGAGAGTTTCCAGCATTATATTTGCTATTAGTTTAGTCGTCAAAATTTTAGAATTAGATTTTTTGGAAAGATTAAATGATAGAGATTTTTTATAGATGTATATTTTAAATAAAAAAATATTTGAATTGCTTATTATATGCGTCAGAAACAAAACTAACGAAATAACGTACTAGCACGAACTTGTGGCCCGTTACCTTATGTACCTAAACGCGATACTATGCAGTTTCTCAGTCCACCTTGCCTTGTCAGTAGAAAAATTGTGTGTCCATTAAACTGCCAGTGAAAAACATAAATATCATCATTTAAAGAATATGAGAGGCAGGGCACAGCGGTATGTCATATCGCTCATATTGGAGCAGCCCAACTAGGGTAGTACCTCCACCTTACAGAAGACCGCTGCCATAATAACGCCACCGCGCACACGTGGCGTTATTAATGTTATTATACCCGTATTATGGCCGTCATGGTGGTGGCCTTAATAACGCCATGGCTTGCTCTGTAGCTATCCGGTGTTGTTTTCCTGATAGTGAGTAAGGTCGCCAGCTCCCGAGGATGTGTTGAGTTGAGAACAATCTCTAGCAATCAACTCAACGAATCATCAAATCAATAAAGTGTCGGCAACGCGCTTGTGATTCTTCTGGAATCGCAAGGGTCCATCGGCAACGGACCGGTGTCTATAAGGCAGACCGGTTACTTGTTAGTTTACCACCGACGTAGTGTAAAACAAAAAAAAGCTGTAGACTTTAAGTGACTAAACTGCGCCGTTAAAGTACTTTTTTATCCCTTTTGATTCTTACAATTTTTTAAACTAGCTGTTTGCAATTCGAGATTTGAATCGCAGTATCCTGATCTCTGATCGGAAATGGTTCTTTAGAATCCATGGCCCAATTTTATGAAGAAATGAGTTTCCAGTCGAGTTTGACTGCTTAAAGAATCCGTATCGGGACGTTTCTCTCCATGCAAATCCTTACGTAATGCATCATTATCCACTTTGCGTGCACTTAATCACAATAACTATATAATTGGATGGATATTAGGCATGACAGTAAGGTCAAGGTCCTAATGATGTCCACTTGAAACGAGTGGTTAGGAAGCGGTTAGTTGTCGTTCCCTAGTCCCGATTTGCTATTACCTCGATTAGTCTGAGGGTCACTAGCTTAGCTTTGGTAGGTATACCATGCGCTCTCTACGGACGCTCTGCGATAGATTATATACTGATATAACTGATATTAGGTCGTTTGTTTAATTGATTCCGTAAATGACAAATAGTTCCACGGACTTAGTTGGGATTTCCGATTGGACCTACAGATTTAATTTATGCCATACAATGAAGAATGGAGCGTTATTTATTATATTAGCATTATTAGTCCAACTGTAGTTGATAAAAACAGCCACCAGTCACGCTAAGACCTCACAATGAGCGCCCCTAATCCGTTCATCTTATTACCTCTGAGCAATTCATATGGCTGTGATAAGGGCCACTCAATTTAAATAAAGGAAAACAAAACAATTAATTGCCGATATCCCGTCTTGTGCAGTTGCAACCAGCCGTCGAACCTTTATCTCCGAGGTATACCGACAGCTCAATAGGATCGAGTCGTTATCGCGTCCAACCGCACGGCGCGTCGCAGCAAACAAGTTAGTTGTAGTGCGTCACAGTGGGACGCGGTGATAATAGAATTACTAGTTGAAATACAGTCGCGTTCAGAACCTCTCTAGCCGCAGACATGCGGGGCAGCACCGCCGGCCTCGCGGACACTCTCGCCAGTGGCTCCCGCGCACACGCCGTCTTGCTAGAGCTCGCCGACGCACTCTTCGCGAGCATCGTCGTCGCGCCCGCCGTGGTAGCCTACTGGAAGGCGACATGGACGCTCATGGACCTGTACGTTTTAACCGAGAACCAGGTTAGCTCCGCGGCGGTGTGCGCGGCTTTCGGTCTGTGCTGTGACTTTATCTTTTGCTTGAAGCAGAGCCAGTTGAGCAGGTACCTGTGCCCCGACCGGGGCAGGTTGACGTACTATGTGTTGTCGAGACTGTACACTTGCGTGTGTGGGGTGGCGTGTGTGGGGGCGTGGCGGGGGGTGTGGAACCTGCTGAACGAGTGCACGGGCGACAGCGCGAAGACGCTGCTGTCGACGACGGCGGCAGCGACGCTGTCGCTGGCTGCGCTGCGCTCGCTGCGGAACATTTGCGCGGCGCCGTTCGCGGTGGCCGTGGACACGCCACAGGATTACTTCGATGTGCCTACTATGTTCAGAACGGTTGGTATCGTGAATCAAAGCTGTCACACTCACACCCACACCCACACCACGGCTCTGAACCATCATACAATTACAATCAAACTCGCAAAACTTGTTAACGTAGATTTTTTATAAATACTTACAATTTTCTGAGCTTGACCTATGCAGTATGCAGATTCTGTGTTTTAGTATGTATCATGGGCAGCTGCAACCACGCGTAGCCACTGATCGTACTGTCATACCGACTTAAACGGGTCTCCCTTGTTAGACCTAACAACTTTAGCCTTAATGTTTCATTAATTAGACCTAATGTTTCACTAGACCTAATGCATTTTCCTTCGAAATAGTGAACTTTTCGGGTTTTCTTTGAATATCATCAATTAGAAGTCATTAGGTTAGGTTAGGTTTGTTTTCCAATAATCCTATACAGGATGTATTATTCAAACGGGGCAGTGAGGGAAAATCCGAAACTATAAGAGATATGGAAATTTGCTCTTAGGAGTTACGAGACTGATTTTAGAAAAAATAATAACTGCATTTAAAGATTTTCATAAAAGCCTCATACACGGCCGGGAATCGAACCCGGTCAAATTCTAAAAATCTGACTTCGTTTTTTTGTGTAAATTAATACTGCTGGATCTAAGGAGCAATTGTTGCTAAGGAACCCTGTATCAATCATAGGAAAATGCCGAATTTCATAGCTTGATGTACCTACGGAAATGGATCTCCCCATATTTACTTATTATTACGGAAATGGATCTCCCCATAGATATTACTATTTAAGAAAAAAATGCATGACGTCTAGTGAAACATTAGGGCTAAAGTTGTTGGGTCTAATAAGGGAGAACCGACTTAAACTCCTCCGCTTTTGAAGATGACACCCCGTGATAAAAGGTATAGATATATCATTAACTGAGGTATTATTACAATAGGTTTAGCTATTGCAGTGAACCTACAAATACACATTCCATTTTAAAATATAAATGTAATTGAATAAACAAGCAGACGTGGAACATAACGTGTTCATATCTCTGTTTGCATTGTGAGCTAGGTATCTGTTTTCTATGTCACACGTAATAATTAGCGGTTATCCTTAAACTGCTGCTTATCAATACTTAACCAAAGAACAATTAAGATACTTTATACGTAGGTACAGCCATATCGGATATTGAATGCTCGCACTCTTTTTGCTGGTCGATTCCGTAACGTTTCGTAGCTACGTACGTTATGTAGACCTAGATGACATCTTTTGTATAGGAAAATGACAGTTGAGTTGTGTTAACGCTCGTTCGGAAAGTTGCTCAATTACTCCTCTGATCGCGTGGAAGCGGGTGCGCAAAACGATTGATATTCAGACATCGTATATTTTGTAACATTTTTATGGACGCATACTTGTTAATAGAATGAGTATAGACGGGTCATTGTCAGATTTAGGTTCGCGTCTCTTCGGTGGACATTGCCAAAGTTAAAAAGCCTAATTTTTGGTTGTACTCTGAATCCGCATAAACGGCGTTACCCCTTCTATAATTCTATGTGATAAAGACATATTATATGTAAACGTAAGCCCTTAACTATTGACCACCGGAAAGATGATTTTTGTTTTTGAGACTGACAATGACCCAGACCATTTCGATCGAAATGGTTAGTATGATCAGAGGGTCATAATACGGTTCACAGTGTTTTATAGAAGCCAAAAAAGTGACATCCCCATCTCCATTTTATTACAAACTAGCTGTTGCCCGCGACTTCGTCCGCGTAGAACTTATACTTAGAAAATATAATGCAAACAAACTTCTACTTACCATCTTAAGGGAGGATTTCCGAGGCAAAAACTATTCTATATCCTTCGAAGGGTCTCAAATTATCTCTATACCAAATTTCATCTAGGTACATGAATTTTATCCAAACTTTCACCCCCTATTTCATACCCTTAGGGAATGATTTTCGGGATAAAAACTATCTAATATCATTCTTCGGGACTCAAACGACCTTTATAACAAATTTCATCTAAACGGGATTAATCCAAATTTTCACCCCCCATTTCACCCCCTTAGGGAGTGATTTCCAGAATTAAAACTATCCTATGTCCTTTCCCAGGACTCAAGCTATCTCTATACCAAATTGTATTAAAATGGGTTCCATCCGAATTTTCACCCCTAATTTCACCCCCTTGGGGGGTGATTTCTGGGGTAAAAACTATCCCATGTCCTTTCCCAGGACTTAACCTATATCTACACCAAATTTCATCAAAATAGATTACATCCAAATTTTCACCCCCCCCCCCCCCCCTTTCACCCCCTTAGGGGATGATTTCCGGGATAAAACCTATTATATGTCCTTCCCCGGGACTCAAACTATTAATATACCAAATTTCATCTAAATCGGTGCAGCGATTTAAGTAGCTCCATACAAATTTCCACCCCCAATTTCAGCCCCTCAGATATAAAAACTACCCTTTGTCCTTCCGCGGGGCTCAAACTATCTGTATACCAAATTTCATCTAAATCGGTTCAGCGGTTTAGGCGTGAAGAGGTAACAGACAGACAGACACACTTTCGCATTTATAATATTAATATGGAAGTATGGATTATTAGTATGGATAGTATGGGTTCTTTCCGCTTGTCTTCCAAATAGAGGTGTAGCTGTAGACTCACTTTAAAAGAAAGAAGAAACGAAAAACTCATTCAAATATCTCAAAAAATTACGAAGCTACAACCGTTTTAATGTCGCTTGTTAGAGTGAGAAAACGATCAGGGACCGTGACGTCACGATCCTCGAGCGTCATAGTACAAAACAATCGTTTCATTATAAAGGTGCGTTTTGCGGAAAAGAGACGCAACAAACCCCTCTTCAAGCTTTATACACTTATAACTTAGTGAATACCTATACGAGTATAGCATCTTGCGTTGTTTTTTTTGGAGATAATACAACATTATGATTATTTTGTTTAGTGTCTACATCCCTATTTTCGATAAGATAAGATAAAATAAGATTTCTTTATTGTCAGAACTGTGTACATTTAGTTGTTTTGGGTAAAATAAAGTCCAACAGCTTGCCCATTTCGGACGTACAATATTAAACTTAAAGCTAGTCAAATATACTAAAACAATAACAACAATAGTATTTCCAAATAATTTTAACCATATTCACACATAAAATATTAATTTAGATCTATCCGACATCCGTATTTTCTTTTAAACCACGAACTTCGGAATTCGAAAATATTCGGGTATCTCTATCTCTATCGCACTAACAAATGACAGGAATGCAGATATATTATACGAACTTCGAGTTTCAGTTTTCGTGGTTTGGCTGAATACGCAAAGAGCGCGCGCGCGTGCCATTCAAAAAAACCAAGTTTATATTGTTCGAATTTGTTGTAACATTTGTAGAAATTACGCCTTAATTCGACATTTGCGCATATAAGTTCGCATATCAAAATCGATTAATTTTATATTTGCTTTTGGTACCTATGTGTCTCGTCAATGTATATCGTAGACGGGATTAAAATTATTAATAGGCGAAAGAAAGGCAAAGAAATTCCGCCATTTTGTCCGTAGTATTTCTTATTAGTCTGTGATTTTGACGTTTCTTTTAGCTGACAGATGTGGCGGCGATATACTTTAAGAATAATAAATGAAAAATTAAATGAAGTCGTATATTACGGAAAACAAATTAATTGTCGCAGTCGGATAAAAACTATCCTAAGTTGCAGCTGGAATAATAATGTACCTATATAAAATGTTTCATATTTTTCCGTCCATGGGATGCTGAGATCATTCGTACCGCAGAAAGCTTAGTTTGAAACTGGCTGATTCTTTTTTTAATTTAGAGATTTATTATAAGTGGAGATTAAATTACTGTAGTTTAGATCATTCATTACTTACAAATGCGAGACTAAAACTCCCGCGTTTCTAATAGTGTATGTGTTGTTTTTGAGAAATATATTTTTTAATCTTGTTTCTGACACCCATATATTACGAAAAAAATGTACCCGGATATAAAGTGTTCAGGTGATTACTTAAATGTTCCATGGAATTAGGTCTTGTAAAAAATAGGGTAGATAGAACACATTAGAATGAAGCTGTCATACACAGTCCTATTATTACGGCCTGACATGGAAGAAAAAAAAAATCAATAAAATTATTATTATTTTGTAATAAATGTACCTAGAGAGGTCGTAATTGCTTCTAGCGCTAATAACCCTACGTTTCAATAAAAATGTTACCTACAAAAAGCACGGAGGGTGTTAATATCAGTCTTGAATACGAAACGTAGGTATAATGTCTTTTATTAACCCAAGAGCAACATACTTACACTAGGACCACGAACTGCTGACTGCAGATGTCTTTTTTGTTGATGTAGTTATAAAATAATAGTTCACTTTAAAAATAAAGTTGTAACCGACCAAATTTCAGTACTCCGCCAAGCCACATGAATATTTCCTCATTTCCATTCCACTTTACCACATGAATTACTTTCCGAGAGCAAAAGCGTCCAAGTTTGGCAGCCTTACGTAAGACATGAAAATGGCCACTTCATATAGCTTTTTATTTATTTTAATTTTTCCCTCGTCGTTTCGTCATCTCCGTGTGTCTGTCTGTAGGTGACAAGCATTTTACTCAAAAACAATAAGGTGTATATTAATGAAATTGAGAATGTAGGTGTATTTCTTAAGGTGGTTCGATTGCCATACAAAACGTTATTTGACATTCGCAGGCCAACGGCGTGATATTTTAAGAAACTTATGTAACAAACATTTATAAATTGGCTTCCCATTTGCGCCAAATTCCACCTTTCCTAGAATAAACTTGTATAAACTAGATTAATTTGAGAAATTGGTTTGTCACGTGATATTTTGGGAAAACTAGTTTTCTCAAATTAATCTAGTTTATACAAGTTTATTCTAGGAAAGGGGGAATTTGGCGCAAATGGGAAGCCAATTGATAAAAGTCTGATACATTAGTTTCTTAAAATATCACGCCGTTAGCCTGCGAATGTCAAATAACGCTTTGTATGGCAATCGAACCACCTTAAGGTGCTTCAATTTAAAGGTACGTTTTGGGGAAAATTATGGTTGAAGTGAGGAGAGGAAAACTCTGATATAGAATTCGAAAATATCCTACACAGTACATCTATGATGACGAGTTTCTCAATAATCACGTTAAACTTCGTTGTTGCAAAGAGCAATATTTTTATCAAGTTGTAGATATATACAGTGTAAAATATTATTGACTGTTCATTTTTTTCCCAGGCAATTAGGTTTCAATAAAAAATGCCATTTCTTAAAAAATTCCATATGTAAAATTTTCACAATATGTGCCGTCCGAATAAATAATTAGTAACGTGTGGATAATCGGGTGCTGGTGCTGAGTGACGCTCGGGGTTAGTGGTGCGGTGCGGGGGGAGGGGCGCGCTTGCCGCCTCCCGCACAGCGCGCTACCGCGGTATCCAGGAACGCGTGATTTTTTTAGGATACCTATCTTTCAGTTGCTGTATCTCAATATTTTAGTACTGAAACCTCCAGTATAATGCTCTGAAACCAGGGTATTCGTTTTTGATACGCTGTTACTTTTGTATATGTAAATAGAGCGTCTAAAACACATTCGGAAATCGGGTCCAAGTAAACGTAATTCCAGTCTCCAGTAACCGGTTGACCGTGGTGGCCTACGCGCTACGCGGCGACGGTTACGGCGTAGCCGTAGCGCTACGGACGCGGCCTTCGAGGGGTGTTCACCTCGCCTCGCTATATTGGCTTAGTGCAACGTCTACACGTAGACTTCAATTATATTATGTAAATATAATTATATTGCTCGCAATATTGAGGTTCAGACTCAGTTCAAACGTTTACAATTTTTTTTTATTCTCAGGCTTGCTCGGAAAGTGTCGTATTTAGTTTGAAAGTCGAACGCCTAATTTAAACCACGCGAAATGCCTAAGTTTTATATGCTTGAATTTAAAGAGTTAATTCCAGTAAAACTCCTGCCTGTCTAGAAATATAATAATCCTACCAAAACCTTTTTTTTAAATTTAAATTGTTTATGGTTAAAAGAAATTGTAAGTAAATTAAAAAGTTTTAAAACGAGGTAATTTTATTTACTTTTGAGCACGAAATTAACGAAATGTTTATAATAACTTTAAAAGCCATGTTTGAAATAAAATACCGCCGTAAGTAGGCAAGTCGTAGAAATACTGATTTCAGCTAAATCAAAGTAAAAATATCACCGCGCAATTAGTTATGTCATTATAGTACATAACTTTACCTAGGGCGGTTAAACAAAGAATATCTCAGATCGCAGGTATTTGACGCCCGAGCCGTAGGCAAGGGCGATAAATATGCGCTCTGAGGCTTTCTTTATTACCGCCCGTGGTGAGTACAACATTTTACGTCTCTATCTGGCCAGGAAGTGGGGTTTTCCGCACGCGTAGCGTGCGGTAATTCCTACTTTATGGCCAGGTATGACGTAAAATGCTTTATATATCTTTTTATTACCTATTTCCTCACATTGATTGAGGAAAACCCTATACACTATATACCTATATTTATAGACCTTGGCGGGAACCAGGACTGCCTACCTCGTTTCTTGGCAGGGCCTCGTCCTGCCAATCACCTCGTCCGGCAACGGCAACACCTTTCTTTCCGTGCCTCGTCAATAATGTACAAAGTATATCGTTACGTTTTCATAAGATTAACGTACAGATATGAAATAGTAGATTGTATGACAAGGGTCTAAAATAAGCTATATCACCACAAGATGGTTACTTCCCCGAACGAAGTGAGGGGAAATTGTTCGAGTGGTAATATGGCTTATTATAGACCAGTAGGTCGATCACGTAACGCATTGTACGAACGTCGGGTAGGTCTAAACGTCACTTTTTATATGGAAATTTGACAAATAAATTGTACCGACGCGCGTTCGGAACGTTACGTGTTTACCCCCCAGATCGAGTTATACGCTCTACTTTTCACTTCGACTGCGAGAAAATAGTAAAAACAAAGATTATTCATCCACAATCAATAATAAATTCCACGGCGAAAAGGTTGTCTAATTTGGCGGCATGATTTTTTTTATAAACTGCTTTGACACAGATACAAAATATTGACACCAAGAATAAACGCCTCTGACCGTTTATAGGCGCGTCCAAACGGCATGATTGTGAGTTAGGGAATAAATAAAACCGCTCAAGTGCGAGTCTGACTCGCGCACCGAGGGTTCCGTACAAATGTTCATACACCATACCCGTCACGTCACGCTTCATGCTTGAACAATCTTAACAGCTCATAGTAGACGTTACCGTTGTACAACGCCATCTGCATTTTGGTACTATCAACTTGCAACCTAGTATGTTTGTTTATCAGCGATATTTTTTTATGACGCGTACCGATTTCGATTATTATTTTTGTATTTGAAAGGAGGGACGTTAAAGATAATCTCATAGGAATTTCAATACATAAAATTTTATACAAAAGTAATCATATTACTAACGTAATTAAGAAATTATTTTTGATAAATAAAAAAAAATACGCTAGGTATCGTTTTATATTTCCTCTATTATTTATGTTACTCCTAATCATATGTAATAATTTCAGAATTTTCGCTTCGTAAACTTCGGAGATAAGGGGGGGGGGAATGGTATTTTTTTCAACATACTCCTAAATAAATCAAAATTTAACATCCCGTAAAAAAAAGTCAAGCCCTTTCATATGACACCCCATTTGATCTATTAACTAGACTTTGAATTTTTAACCCCCCTCATATTCGTCATTTACACAGAAGAATTTTCCCTAGGGGCTAAATGTACTACTTTAGCCCCGCTTGCTAAGCCTAATATGACACACTTTTCAAGCATGAGAAGTGAAAAAAAACTAATCTATCTATGTTATTATTACGCGAGCCCGATTTTGGTACATGCCATCAGATCTACAGTTATGGTCCGATTTTGATGAATGATATATCACTGGATTCGTCTCATGCTGCAGATTTGCAATAAGGTCTTCGTTTTTTAATTTTTTATCGGTAAGTTACTAAAATATAAATTTAAAGAAACTACTGTGCGCTTACCACGTGACTTTGGCTGCGTGACATCACGTGGCGTAACTTCTGTTTTGACTCGAGATGACAATTTAAAATAATAAACAAGAATTAAACTCAAACCTGTACTAAATTCTTCAGCATGAGAAATTATAAATGTTGAGTCGGCCACATATGGATATAACACTAAGAAAAGTAAGAAAAATAGAAAGTAAACGGCCTTTTGTAAATATTGTTTATTTACATAAACTGACAGACGTATTGTGTCAAATGTGGTTTTTTTTTATTGACAGAGACGTCAGTATTACTAGCCATGTTCTTTTTTACTTCAGAAAAGTTTATATACAAACTTATTTTCCCATATTCGAGATGTTAGGAGAAGAATGAGGTTTAATTAAATCCATTAATTGTCGTGGACCCCATAGACGGCTTTTTTAACCTTACTTAGTACAATTCCGTAGGCGCCGATAGGCTCCGCCTAATTTCCAGTATAAAGAAAGATGTAGAAAACGAAACTTGATTACAAAATTTTCTTTTGGCGACTTTGTTGACCTGACTTGAATACAATCCAAATTATTTCAGGTTCAGATAATTATATTTTGATTACAGGTAGGAGGTTGGTTATATAAATTTTGTAATTAAACGAGCAATATTTGTACATACATATATTTGCAATCACGTTCCCGGAAACGGCTCTAACGATTTCGATTAAATTTGGAATACTGGGGTTTACGGGGGCGAGATATCGATCTAGATAGGTCTCATGTCCGGGAAAATTAGTTTGTCTCCGTATTTTCTCCATTTTCACCCGAGCAGAGCTCGGTCGCTCAGGGACTAAATTGTAATTTGTCAAAACGATATGACTTAATACTGGAAAACATAAATTAGTAGATATTAAACTATTTAGCGGTACCTACCTACGAGTATACTAATAATATACAGGTGTAATATCTGTGAAATGTAAGTTTGTATGTTGGGGGTAATCTCAGAAACTATACCCATCCTATATTTAAATAATGTTTAATCCGGGTCTAACGCGATATTTATTTACCTTTATTTCTGACGTTTCGATACCCATCCTATTCTAAAAACCCTTTGTTCAGTAGGTAGCTAGGTTATATGTATGTATGTATGTAAGCACTTTATTGTACACAAAACAGGTTAAAACATAAACATGATATGTAAGATTAAGTAAAGTAGGTACAAAGGCGAACTTATCCTATAAGGGATCTCGGGGGGACTATAAGGGATATGTAGAATGGCCCTACAGGATTAAGTAGGTGCTATATTTTATACCGTCGCTCCGCCTAGATTCTTTGTATACGCGGCGGAGCCGCGCGGGTAGCTAGTGTCATTTATTGGCTAATAGGTTGGCTCTTGAGTTCTTTCTGAGTTCTGACGCTAAATTATTGCGAGTGGAATCGAGCGCACGGAATGGGAATCATAAGTGGCATATTGACCCCCAGTTCCAGCTAGCGCACTACATTAGCCGCGAAGTAAGAAATAACCTCGGAAACGCCGCCGTCGATGCGCAGCGTGTCTGTCGTATGGCTATTGTTGTTGCGTTTAGAGTGGAGCCAACTCAATACCTACATTAATGCGTCAAAGCGTGAATTGAAAAAGATCACGTTCTTTGAAATACCGCTCTGACCAGATTAAGAAACAATAGGGAAGTATTCCCAAGAAAATATAATAAATCTAAAACAATAATAATTTGTTTAATCGTATGGCATACATTATTTTGGCCTTTGAGTTTGTGACTCTTTAGGACCACCCAGGGAACACGTGCAGGGTTGTGGTAGGTAGCTCCTGCGGACGCAAGTGACAGTTGTCCCCCCTTTGTCAAGTGAGTGGGCAACTCGACTGTTATTAGAGGTTAATAATAAAAAAGTCAAACTAAAATAAATAATAGGAAAGTCAAAATGTTTATTATAATAGTTTACTATAAAAATAAAGTTTAAACCGACTTCAATTCAGTACTTCGCCAAGTCACATAGGTACATGAAAATTTTCACATTTCCTTTCCAATTCACCACATGAACTGCATTCCGGGAGCAAATGCGTTGATTATTACAAAAAAAGCACAAGTCGCTATCTGTGGGCTGATAATACTTGAGAAGTTCCGTCGATTCCTCAAGGATCTCATAATTAACACTTCATTAGTTTCTACTTCAACGGAAACATGCCAGAATCTTTGACGTAGGTACATCAATGACGTCATTGTTGAGGAGTTCCATACGTCATCTGTGGTCTTCATCATCAGTTCCACTTCACCAAAATTGCTATTTCCGAGGGTAAATACACGAGTTATAATGCAAAATACCTAAATTAATACAGGCGTGCCTATACAATTTGAGGGTTGTCCTCAATTTCCCTGGGATCCCATCATCAGATCCTGACTTGGTAACAAACCACCTCAGGAGTATACTCATTCGATAAAAAAATACATACAGTGGAACATATAACCTCCTTCTTTTATGAAGTCGGTTAAAAATAACACATCATCGAGGGGATTCCTCTTGTGGCATTGTCCCATTTGTCCCTACGACGTTGGCTGCGTTACGTTTCTGTATCGCGAGAATCAATAAGGACTGATTCTTTCTGATTTACCTAACCTGACCTAACCGAAACACGATTGCCCTCAAAAGAAAAATTATCCAAAGTCGGGTCTTTATTTTCCTTCACAAAGTTAGATAGGTACCTACATAAAGAAAGAGAGTTATATTGTATAAAAACTGTTTTGAAAAAATATACCTCGCCGAGTTTTTTACGCCGGTTTTTCTCGAGGCACCGGTGGTAGTTTATCGACATTCATAGGTGCATGTAGTACTAGTATTTTATGTATAAGATGAAGTATAAAAAATAGATTTCGATAAATCTGTCCAAAATAATACATTTCGATGCTAGTGCGGAAAGTATGTCACGAGTGCGACGAGTGAAGAATGACATTTCCGCACGTGTATCGAACGACGTTTTTTAATACAGTTGCGAAAAAATAAGAAAAACAACAAGTAAGAACAGTATTTTTTTTTTAACAACTTTATTATTTTTCAACTGTATTACAATGATGTTACAGAATTAATAATATAAAAGTTTCAAATTCCTTACTTGTTGTTTTTCTTATTTTTTCGCAACTGTATTAAAAAACGTCGTTCGATACACGTGGAAAAGTAAAAAGCACTAGTGCGCAAAATACAACTTTGCGCACGATTTGCAGCTACATAAAGTACCACTTTTTGAGCGACTGTATTAAAAACATTTTTTTGAACAACTTCATTATTTTTCAACTGTATTACAATGATGTTACAGAATTAATAATATAAAAGTTTCAAATTCCTTACTTGTTGTTTTTCTTATTTTTTCCCAACTGTATTAAAAAACGTCGTTCGATAGGTACACGTGGAAAAGTAAAAAGCACTAGTGCGCAAAATACAACTTTGCGCACGATTTGCAGCTACAAAAAGTACCACTTTTTGAGCAACTGTATTAAAAAAGGCATTCCCGAAGAGTGCATCTTGTTTTCTCGTGCGTGCAAAACATACTTAAGCGTGTCTCTTGCCAGGGGGCGTGGTGCGTGGATAGAAAATTCCCATAAGGAGTGGGGGGCTGGCACAATCCTTTTGACCCATATAGGTCGCTAGGAGACGAAGGGTTAGCGGGATGCATACTTAGCTGACGGGATGCTTTCTGATTGGCTCTGAAGCCTGACACAGCAGGAGCAACGGCTCGTGTTATGTCAGGCTGTACCTGTTGTGACGTAACGACGTCAGAGTGCATAAGATGAGTGTGAATCTAACCGTAAAAAATGTATGACACCGATATCGCGGTCGCGTCACGACACGACACGTCAGATGCATCCACTACACTTCCGCAGATGCATCCACGGACGTCGGCAAATGCATCCGCAGACGAATATCTACCAACTGACTACACGTCTGTTGATTGTTCAGTCTAATTCCTCCTATTCGTGCCACAAAAATCGACAACAAACGGATCGGTGGCAGATGCGTCTGCGGACGTCAAATACCTACCACAGATGACCAAATTACCCCCTCTACACGTCCGCGGATGCATCCGGAGATGACGTCCGCGGACGCATCCGGGGACGTGTAGTAGAGGCAAGATAAGTATTTGTCCTGCTTAACTCTAATCAAAACATCCCTTAATAGATAGTTTGTTTGACAGAGTACCCGCGACACGGCGCTGTACGTGCTGGACTGCGTGTTCTCGGTGGGCGTGGTGGGCTCGCTGGTCGTGTTCGTGTGGCGTGGCTCCTGGGCGCTGCTAGACATGTTCCTCTTCCCCGAGGACCAAGTGCGCTCCTTCTGGACCTCGCTGGTAAGAATATATATGTGACACTTTGTGCAAATTTAGCCTCGCTCGAGTCCTATCATGACTTAAAATAGCCATTACACCATCGCACCGCTCGCCGACGGCAAGGCGTCCATCCTCATACCTTGGAACATCACCATTGATCGCACACGGTACGACTCCAGAAGAATTTACTCCCACGAACGCTGTGGCTGTGGAATGAACGCTGCGGTTTACCCGAGGGACTACAGTGGGTTACTTGGGTTCTTCAAGAAAGGAGTGTGCAGGATTTTAAAGGGGCGGAAACGCGCATGCGAGTCTCCTGGAGTTGCAAGCGTCCATAGGCTACATCCTCCTAGCATATATTTGCGCATGTCACCTACTCTAGTGGGAGTACATTTGCACAGTGTCTGGCGGGGCTAGTACTGTACTGACATTCCAAAATGGCGGCCTACTGGGAGGTCATTATTGTTCTACGTCCGTAGGAATAACCCTAGAAACCCTACAGGTGACCTCCAGATGGTGCTAAAAGAACAACAACTGAATCTCGCAGCGCACACTGGAACCATCAGCGACATCAATACGAATACATATTTGTACCACTGTGTAACCGCCATACGATAAATAAAATAAGTGGGAGACAGTGTATATGGGACAATTTGTGCAAATATAATATCATGGCTCACAATAGACAAAATCTGTAATTATTAGGGCGTAGTTGAGAGTTGAGATTGACGATATGCTAACATAACTGATAGTCATTCCCTCTGACCACACAATCAATATATGTAGTAATGTATAACATCTGTAAGGAACCGAAGTGTACACTGGGCTAAATACGAACAACTACCGCAATAATTATTGTCCAGAGGCTCTAGTATATGTTTTATCGATACAATACGGTTTCGAACGCGTTTGCGTTTAGTTGCAATTTGTATGGCAACGCGAACAGCGCCCCTGGTGGTAACTATTAGGAACTACGCGTTGCCATACAAATTGAAACTAAACGCAAACGCGTTCGAAAACGTATTATGTCGATAAAACTTATACTAGAGCTACTGATAAGTAGTCGTTTCGGCGAATAGTTTAATTGCAAAATCTCGATCAACATCTCAAGATTCTTTTCTCTGGTGGTGGTTGGTGGCTGGATCAAGGTTCAGATATAGAAGGCAGTACTCCTGGACACGGATAGTTCGGAGGTTTCTCTCTACGGCCCTAACCACCGGTAGATTAGGCCCAGCGCTGCTGTCGGCGGTACCCCAGATTTTTTAAATACCTACTCATACTGTTATTGTTATTACTTTTTATACATAGAAATATTGAAAAAGAATTACCAAAGATACATGAACCCACCCCTGAACCAAATTGATAACACGCGGATTGATTTCATTTCGTGACGAAGCCCAATGTGTTTTTTTGGTTTTTTACAAATAAAGCCTCTTACAGACAGGGGCGGCCTGGCCGCGGCGGTCGATAGTAAACTTGTCATTAGCTGTTGACCGCCACCGCAGGCCGCGCCAGTGTGATTCAGGACTAAAAGTTTGAGTTTGAACTATATAGGTACTGTACTTGTGTGGGTGACATACATCCTCGTTCCTATTGGTTGGTTCACGCTTATCTTTAAAACATTAGGCAATTTCGCGATATCAACCAATCAGTGTTCAGTACCGACAGTTATAAGTAAACTTATGTGTAGGTATGTGTGCCTAAATAATACGTTTTTACCAAAATCATAATATGACCGAGTTTATCACGCAAGATAAAACATCCCAGACTTTCTGGCAAATAGTGAGAGTCATTTGTTCAGGATAACAATGAATCATAAGGAAAAACGGTGAATCATTATTCATTACGTTAGGCATAATCCAGCGAAGTATCCAACTGCTAAGTGGTTTATCTTAGGTAAGATCCCGGATTGCCGAGACCGGTGAAAGCGTGGAGCGTGCTATCTATATTAACCTATATTGATTATTTTTGTTTTATACGGGAATAAATCGTTATTCATATTGCAAAATTAGTTTTTCAATGTTTTTAAGATGAAATCTTTTCCTCATGTGGGTCAGAGCTACTACGGCGTGCCATTGAGTCAGTGACCACTTACTAGCGGCACAATTGGCTCTTCCTTTCGGCCGTCTTGGTCCCCCAACAGAAACAAATAACTAGTACGACTTGTTTAAAACAATCACAATAACTACATTGCCGTTTGTGGATTACAAAAATAAAATAATTAATAACTGAATCCAATACAGTAAAAAACGGGATGAGGGATCTCGGGATCATGTTCATGTTACATGACATGACACATGTTCATCTTATTCATGATTCAAAATGAAAATGATAATAATTTGTGGGCGCAAACACCTCGGGAGTTCTTAGTACCTAGTACTTAGTAGACGAAGGTATTCGTTGTGATGTTAATTGTAAATTATGTGCGATAAACAATGCGAAAGTACGATGATGTAAGTGAGGGTTGTCATCAGATCAAATAAACAACGAAATAAATTATTTTTGTTTTAACATAAAATTAAAAATACTTAGAATCCATCTATCTTGAAAAGTGATTATCTATCGTTTATCTATTACATATATAACATTAGACCGTTACTTATAGAGTGACAGAACCCACAGCCTAAAACCGCTAAAGATACAAGCATAAAATTTGGAACACATATTCTTCAAGTGACATTTGCAATTCAACCCCTAAGGGGGTGAAATTGGGGATAAAACGTTGTATACAAATCCGTTATTTTAGGTAAGATCTATGAAATGCGAGATCTGGATTTTCGGTCAGAAATAAACGTAGGTTTCCTTTGAATATTATCGGATATTAGAAGTAGAAGTAGAAAAGCTTTATTCAACATCACATTACACGAAATTATAATTAAACATACATGTGAACCTTAAGATTAGAATTAAAATATAAATTTAAAATTAATGTACAGTTATGATGTGTGTGTGTGTGTGTGTGTGTGTGATGTTAAAAAGGAGCTTGCCTCAGCATAATGTTACAGCGAGGTCACTGCAACGCTGGTTTTCAGGCAGAACCTGGTAACTATATACATCCATTTTGAATTGCTCGCTGTTTGTCGGGAACGAAATGTCTATTTTTGTCTGTTATGGTGTGTGCGTGTGTATGTGTGTGTGTATGTATATGTGTGCGTGTGTATGACTTGACTTGGAATACGAAGTGTGTGATGATATTGTTCAATAGGGATGCAATTTGAGTAATAATATTGTAAGTAGGTATGTTTGGATGTTCATAATAAACATATTTGCCAATGGCATAATTGAAAGCAAATAATTTAATGTGCTAGGTACTCTGATGGTAGTTCATATGGTCATTAATTACATATATGAAGGCACAGCACGACTACCAGGAGGAAGTGCCTGCTGTATTTGCATAAGGTGTCGTTTCAGATGCAATTTGAAAGTGCCAATGGTATTATATTTATTGAGTGGCGGAGGTATGTTATTCCAGCACTTAGTGGCTGTGTATATAAAACTTCCTCGGAATGCGGCGGTATGGTGACGTGGAAGTAGCATTTCATGACATACTGATTTAATGCCGTGTGAGGAGGACGACCTGCTTGAGCGCCAGGTGAACTTTTTATGTAAATAGTCTGGCTCGGACGTTTTTACCACGCCAAACAACAAGGAAGATAGATGAAGTTCTCTTCGGTATGTTATTTTGAATACCTGCAGAGTTCAGATAAGGCGTCACGTGTGATCGGGGGGGGATACCAAAATAGTAGCACGCACATGCGTTTTGCACCCTTTGTACTATTCGGTCCGTACAAGCCAATAACCGTGGGCCATATACCACATCCCCATAATCAAACCTTGAAAGTACCAGGGAATCGCATAACTTAAAACGCAAATCTACACTAAGAAAGTCACGAATACGGTACCCTAAGCCTGTAAAATGCAGCTTTGGCGACATTCGCTATATGACCCTCGAAACGCAATGACTCGTCCATTACAATGCCTAAATTGCGCGCCTCAGGTACTCGTTCTACTTCATCACCCGATATGATAACAACTGGTTTATGGTATATTCGTGCTTTAAAGCCGGGGTGAAATGGAGAATGAAAGTTTCGTTATTTTTGAAGTCACGAATAAAAAAAGGTTACCTAAAGCATTCTTTGATATTCGTACTTTAAAGGGGTGAAATAGGGGTGAAATTTTATGTGAAAGTTTAGTTATTTTTGGACTTGGTAGCAGTCCACGGTTTAATTACAAAGTTATAATGACATCTAAGTATTCTTCATTCATAAAGCATCTTCTTGGGTAAATCAACCCTTAGCATGATAAAATCAAAGGATACCACGAAATCATTTCGAGTTTGCTCATCAACACTAAGCTGAAACTACGGAACCAAGAGTCTTGAAATGTTTAAGGTAGGTTACTTATGCAAGGTGGGCAAGCAATAAGTACTTAAGGGTTTTACAAAATTCAACCCTTAAGTGGGTTTAAAAAAGGTATATAAATGTGTGTATGGAAAACCAGTCAAGAGCGGACCGTAGTTCATGTGGTGACGTGGAAAGGTGCATATATGTGGCCTGGGGACTTACTAAATGAAGTCTAGAGAGCTTAAAAAGGTGTCGAACAACTTCTGAAGGGCCGTAAGGATCGGTTTTCCACCTGCCTTCAGGAGTTCGGCTGTAATTCCGTCTTCACCGGGTGCCTTGCTGTTCTTAAGCTGTTTCAGAGCCATTCTAATCTCGTACAGGCTGATATCCGGGATGTCGTCGGTATAGTGTCGGGTTAGTCTAGCTCTAGGGTCTTGCGCCAGACCAACTTCGGGTCTGCGAGTTGACGTGTATAGCTGTCCGTAAAAACGCTCTATCTCACTCTATAGCTCAGGTTTGGAAGAAACGACTCTCCCGTCTTCAGTTTTTAACTTTGCGAGCTGGCTTTGCCCAATAGACAGATTTCGTGAGAACACTTCAGAGCCCTTATTTCGCTCGATGGCCTCTTCAATACGGTTCGTATTGAATTGGTGCAGATCGCGGGTAAGGGAATTGACCAGCATACAAGATTGAATTTATTATACACTAGCTGCCCGTACAGCTTCACCCGCTTATTGCAAAGAACGCAGGCAAACCCGCGGGATAGACATACATAGTCTATGTCCCTTCAGAAAATTCATTCTATACGCAGGTGAAATAATTTTTGAAATCGGTCCAGCGGTTCCGGAGATTACCCATTGACACCCAAACTTACAAATCTCACAGACTTTTCCCGTTTATAAAACTAGTATAGATAAAAACATGCTGCAA
Source organism: Epinotia brunnichana (assembly GCA_963854355.1). NCBI lineage: Eukaryota > Metazoa > Arthropoda > Insecta > Lepidoptera > Tortricidae > Epinotia > Epinotia brunnichana. The sequence continues at coordinate 29,057,768 of OY977936.1, read as the reverse complement.
CTCTTGATTCGAAAAGAATGTTCCAAACGATCAACTATGTAACCAATATTTGTCCGCCTTATAAATTGTAGACCAGAAAAAAATATATTGAACAGCAATATCTCATTAGCTCATTACATTAAACACAATTTTTTTTTATTAGCCGTTAGTAAAATAGATTCCGACTAAAAGTAAAGTAAGCCATCAATTAAATTAGTCAGTAGTTAGTTTAGTTTATAACTGCGACCCTCACTGAACAACTGCTACAGCAAAGTAAAGCTAGGTAATAAAACTGCTGACCATTATTTAAAAGATTTTTGATCAGAAGCTGCTTATCAGTTCATCAATAGGGAACATTACTGCAATATTCTGCCGCCAGAGGCAGCACTACCACTAATAGTAAACCAGTATAGAAATATAGGGATTCACACACACATGCACAATTGATTGTCAAATGAGTGACAAGGATGCTTGCATAGACTATACCGCAAGTGCGAACGAGATACAATGTCAACACTGCTAGTGTCGCCACCTACGAAGAGTTTTGCGTAATGTTCCCTATTATCTAATACCGTCAAATTGGGATGGAATGGAAAGTTTTGCGTCTTTTGGCATAAGATTACGGGTAGCCCAAACTAACGTGAGTAGTACTACTCAACGGATTTTGATTAAAAAAAACAGTAATGTAGCCAATCCAGAAACTAATAATGTTTTCAGTGAATGCGAAAGTATTTCTATCTGCCTGTATATACAAGTATCTGTCTGTTACCTTTGCATGCATTTAAACCACTGAAGCGATTTAGATACAATTTGATATGGATATAGTTTAAAACCCTAGGAAGGATATAGGAAAGCTATTATCCCGGAAAGAATCACTTAAAGGGGTGAAAAGGAGGGGAGAACTTTGTACGGGGGAGCGATGTTTTAAGCCTACGCCTGAAATACTTTAATAGCAATTATCCTCTAAGGCAATTAACAAGCCTGGGAGCAGGTATAAAGGAGAGGGCAAATGCACAAAAGATCCCACTGGGTCGAAGTGCATCCGAAAGGGCCCTCACCTAGATAAGATAAGATAAGATAACGAGATCCACGCGGACGAAGTCGCGGGCTAAAGCTAGTTAAAGGATAAAAGTGAATATTCTTCAAATCGTTTACTTCATTCCCATTTATTAAAATTTATGTTACTTACAGCGGATGGATATTTCATGTGGTAATGACTTCAACAACTCAGACACCTACAAAAGGGTACTTACCAAAAAAAAGTATCAATTTAACAATAATCGCGAGGGCGATAGGCCTGCTAAAAGCTAAATACAGCATCAGCATCAGCTATCTTCCATCTAAAAATAGTTTTCCAGTGATCAATTATCCAATTCAGCAGCCAGAGTATAATGGGGTAAACGGTCCTCATGTTTACTAATAATGGAGACGTATTTCAGTGCGTCTGCCCACGTGATAATTTTCTCAATGTCACCGTGGTAATGAACGTGAAACCGAGGAGCATCCTGGTTAACTGGCTTCTTAGAGATGTAGGTATAGTGTACAAATAGTTATATTTTTCAACCAACTCATATTTGTAGTCTTTGTGGTGACTCTGTGTCAATGACGAAAACAGTTTAAAAAAATTGTTTATTAATATTGATTCCACGGCTGGGTTCGCAATTTGGTATTATCTCAAAATCAAAATCAATTATTTATTCTGCAAATAGGCCACAAGGGCACTTTTACATGTCAAATGGTATTCTACAATATAATATTAATAATCTTACACAATAATCATTTTAAAATTGCAGATTTTAACCAATTAGTACCTAAATGGTTAACAAACTAAATGTCACTAAATGAAAACTAAAAAAATCCAAAATTGTAAAATATTATCAAATACATTCGATATAAGGTCTGTATCAGAATTAACAATAAGTTTATGATATTAATTTAGTACCCCAGAGATGTATAATGTCTCTGAGCATCCAAATACAATTAATAATTATTCTAATGTTCTTATAGAGATGTATACTGTCTCTAAGCGTTAAAACAGAAAAAAAGGATCATTAATGTAATATTGTCAGAGATGTACAGGGTCAATAACAATAAAACGTGTCAAGAACAGAATGATGTCTCTCGTCAAAATAATGATAATAACACTAGTATTTAGGTAGTTACTATGCCCTTGCAAGCATGAACAGACCGGACTCCACAAATCTATAACTAAGATCCACATTTGCATTAGGTTTTCATTGGATTTGTGCGACTAGGACCCCGAACTGCATGTATGGCAATTGCATGAGGTCACAATACTCAGTCATGAGGGATCGACTAAGACGAATATAGTTAAGTAACATCGTCTCCTAAAGGCAAGCCTATTAGGGTCGTTTCGCCGGTTAGCGACCACTTAGCCGAGTTGCTCACTTTAGATTAGTAAATGTATACCTATTCAATGTACACGCATAATAGATGGTATTCGTATAGGTTCTGAGTATAGTCAAGTTTTGAAACCTACAATAAAATATAGCACTTTCATCCATAGATTAGGAAAAAATATGGAAAAGGTTTCAAAATAGCGAATTCGCTGGATAGCGACCGCTTTAGTCGGTTTGCGACCACCCGTTAGCTAGTTGGCGACCACTCTTGCAAATAGTGTTTAAGTAGTTAATAAAACGATGCATCATCATCATCATCATATCAGTCGAAAAACGTCCATTGCTGGACAAAGGCCTCCCCCAAAGAGTGGCCATCAGTCAACTTGCGGGGGGCCTACCCACGCCGCGCCTTCCGGTACGTGGTCGCCACTCGAGAACCTTTCCGCCTCAACGGCCATCGGTTCTACGTGCAATGTGCCCCGCCCACTGCCACTTAACCTTAGCGGCTTAGGGCTATATCGATTACCTTGGTTATGCTGCGGATAGCCTCATTTCTGATGCGATCACGCAGAGAAACTCCGAGCATAGCCCTCTCTCCATTGCCCTTTGGGTGACTTTGAGCCTTCTTATGATGCTTCTTATGATTTCTGAAGCGACCACGTTTCGGTGCCACACGTGATCACTGGCAACACGCACTGGTCAAAGACTCTCGTCTTCAGACACTGCGGAATATTAGACGAAAAGATGTGCCATAGCGTATCTTCCCGAACGCTGCCCAGCCGAGTCGGATTTTACGATTGACCTCTTTCTCAAAGTTGGACCTACCTGACCTGACTGCCCTTATACTACTACAAATTGTTACTCTTCTAAATCTACTTTACATTCCTTGTCAATGCAAAATAGAATCGAAAACGGCGCGCCATCTCGCTCACACCATAGTGCTATTATATATATTGCTATTACAGTCACACATGTCGTTCATAGTAGGTATCTAAATGCCACCATTTTACAAGCTTTTATGTAACTTTTAGATTAAATTCTACTTACCTACACTAGCTTCTGCCCACGACTCCGTCCGTGTGTCTCGTTTATATCGTAGCTCCATACAAAATTTCAACCCCTATTTCAGCCTCTTAGGGGATTATTTCGGGGATAAAAACTATCCTACGTCTTTTCCCGGGACTCAAACTATCTCCATACCAAATTTCATCAAAATCGGTCGATCGGTTTAAGCGTGAAGAGGTAACAGACAAGACACACTTTCGCATTTGTAATATAACCATATCATATAATCATATGAATTATTCATTTTATAATTATATATTATTATTATCTCCACATATAATAAATCTCTAAATTAAAAAAAGAATCAGCCAGTTTGAAACTAAGCTTTGCGCGGTTCGAATGTTCTCAGCATCCCATGAACGGAAAAATATGAAACATTTTATATAGGTACATTATTATTCTAGCTGCAACTTAGGATAGTTTTTATCCGACTGCGACAGTTAATTAATTTTCCGAAATATACGACTTCATTTAATTTTTCATTTATTTTTATTGAAATCAAACGCTGCTCCAACTGTCAGCTATAAGAACCGTCAAATTTTCGTCAAAATGGCGGAATTGCCTTGCCTTTCACTTATTAATAATTTAAATCCCGTCTACGATAGACCTTTACGAGACAAATGCTAAAATATAAACCATAAAAAATATTCGATTCTGATATGAGAACTTATATGCGCAAATGTCGTTTTATGTCGTAATTTCAATAAATGAAATCAACAAATTTGAACAATATAATTAACACGAATTTGTTTTTTTTGAATGACAATGGCACGCGCTCGGCGCATTCAGCCAAAGTACCTGCGGCGCTACCACGAAAACCGATACTCAATGTTCATATATTTGCATCCCTGTCACTCGAGTATGGTTAGTGCGATAGAGATAGAGATACCCGAATATTTTCGAATTCCGAAGTTCGTGGTTATAGCTCAGGAATCGAAAATATGGTAAATAATCATAATGTATTTTCTCGAAAAAGAATTTAAAATAAATATAGTCAAATGGAGAAAAAAACAAAGCAAGAGGTTATATAGGTAATGATTAAATTATAAGAGTCCAAAGTTTTAAGAGGGGGTATGTTCTGTCCCTTTTCCGCAAAACGCACCTTCATATGAAACGATTGATTTTTTAATATGACGCTCGAGTATATTGACGTCACAGTCCCTCATCGTTTTCTCACTCTAACAAGCAACATTAAAACGGATGTAGCTTCATAATTTTTTGAGATATTTGAATGGGAGTTTCATTATCTTCTATCTATTTTTACATAATAAATGCCATGTCCTGACTGACTTATTCACTCAATCACTCACTCACTCACTCATCAACGCACAGCCGAAACTACTAATCTTAGAGAGTTGATTTTTGCACAGTATGTTGCTTTTATAACGTGGGCTAGGGATAAAAAGGCATTTTTGAAAATTCTACCCCTAAGGGGGTAAAATGGGGGTGCAAAGTTTGTATGGGAGAACCTTTTTTTTTTGAGCTATAGACTTAAACTTTGTAAAAAAATTAGTTATTAGAATACAAATGAAACACTTTCAGCGTTTTGGAAAATTCCACCCCTACGGGGGTAAAATAGGGGTGCAAGGTTTGTATTGGGGAAACATTTTTTTTTTAATTAGAGACTTAAAACTTTGTAGAAAGATCAGTCATTAGAATACAAATAAAGAACTTTCAGGGTTTTAGAAAATTCTACCCCTAAAGGGGTAAAATAGAGTGCAAAGTTTGTATGGGAAAAACTACTTTTTTTTAAATAGAGACTTAAAACTTTGTGGGGAAATTATTCATTAGAATACAAATAAAGTACAGATTCAGTGTTTTAAAAAAATCTACCCCTAAGGGGGTAAAATAGGGGTGCAAATTTTGTATGGGGGAAACAATATTTTTTTTAAATAGAGACTTAAAACTTTGTAGAAAGATTAGTCATCAGAATACAAATTAACTACTTTCAGCGTTTTAGAAAATTCTACCCCTAAAAATAGGGGGCTAAAATAGGGGTGCAAAGTTTGTATGTGGGAAACTATTTTTTTTAGCTAGAGTCCTAAAACTTTGTAGAAAGATTATTTAAATACAAAGAAAGTACTTTCAGCGTTTTGGAAAATTTCACCCCTAAGGGGGTAAAATAGGGTGCAAAGTTTGTATGGGAAAAACATTTTTTTTTTAATAGAGACTTAAAATTTTGACGAAAAATTACTTATTAGAACATGAAAAATACTACATTCGGCGTTTTACAAAAATCATTCCCTAAGGGGGTTAAAAAGGGTGCAAGGTTTGTATGGGGAACACTTTTTCTGAGCTAGACACTTAAAACTTTGTAGAAAGATTACTTATAAAAATACAAAAAAAAAAGACTTTCAGCGTTTTGAAAAAATCTATCCCTAAGGGGGATAAAAAGGGGTGCAAAGTTTTTATCAGGGAAAGTTTATGTTTTTGAGTTAGAGACTTGAAACTTTGTAGAAAAATTACTTATTAAAATACAAAAAAAGAACACAAATCGTTTTAGAAAATTCCACCCCTAATAGGTTTAAAAAGGAGAGCAAGCTTTGCATGGGCAACACTTTTTTTTGAGTTAGACTTAAAACTTTGCAAAAAGATTACTTATTAGAATACTAAAAAAGAACTTTCAGCGTTTTAGAAAACTCCATCCCTAAGGGGATCCTTAAGATCCTTAAGAAGGGTAGCCAGTGTTGTGTGGGAAAAACTTTTTTTTTTACTAGACTTAAAACTATTCAAAATGTTACTTATTAAAATTAATAATAAAGTACTTTCAGAGTTTTAGAAAATTCCACCCCTAAGGGGGTTAAGAAAGCTTTGTATGGGCAACACTTTTTTTGAGCTAGAGACTTAAAAGTTTACGAAAAAAGTTCTTTCAGCGATTAGAAAAATTCAACCTCTAAGGGGGTTTAAAAGGGGGTTCAAATTTTAAATGGCGAGCAATAAAATTTTAAAGTGTGAGTAAGAGATTTTTAACTTCGGTCTTATTCTGTACGTTAATAGACTACAAAACTGATTTCAGAGTTTTTCCAAATTCATCCCCTAAGAGTGTTAAAATTGGTTCAAAGTTTGAGTATTTCAAGGCATTTTTAAAGTAGGTATGAGATTTTTAACTTTGGTTTTAGACTGTTTGTTCACAAACTAGAAAATGAACATCAACTTTTTTTTTAATTATCCCCTAAAAGAGGGTTCAAATTTTGTATTGAGAGAAATCATTTTCTAAGACGATAAAAAGTTCTACGCGGACGAAGTCGCGGGCAACAGCTAGTATTACATATACCTACTATAGACATAACATGGATTGGCGCGGCTTAAATACCTACCGACACAATTGGCTTGCCAAGCTAAATATCGCGGGTGCCGCAAGAATCCATAAGGAAAGAAAAAGAAAAACGATGTGGTCGCTATCCGACTTCTTTGGTAATATTTTTTTTGGGTACGCGACCACCCCATTTTATTTAAATCTATTTTTATAATATGCCGAATTTCAACGAAATTATTACAATAGCTAAATCATTTAAGCAATCAACTAACTAATTTCAGCATAATAATAAAATTAAGTGACGTAACTAAAGTTTTCGCGCCAACTGTCGCGTTATTTTTTTTACAGATTCACTGCACGTCAACACTTTTCGGAAGCAATGTGTGAAATGTGTGAATTGAGGTTATTTTTTCTTGCTTTGGATTAAGCTTTGGGGTTTAAAGTGTATTTATTCTTATTCTGACACTATTCAAGAATAGTTAATAACTAATTCGTTTTCTGTTGGGTTTGTAGAAATGTTAATATCTTTAATTGAAGCAGCCTAGTCCGTCAAGTGGTCGCCAACCGAAGGTGGTCGCGTTACCGGCGAAACGACCCTATGCTACTCCCATAAATAACATGCACATGGTATCTGCTTGTTTATGAACTCGAGATGCTTAGTAGGTAGCTAGTGTGTTATGTAAATCAAACCTAAGGCCTGTACCGAAATAGTACATTATTGCCGTGGCCGGGAAGGAGGCAATTGCAGGCTGAGTATTTTGTTTAAACGGACGAGCTTGCGAGTCCGTTTAATTATAATACGAAGCCTGCAATTGCCATTCCGGCTGAGGCTAATATAGTGATTTTCTCAAAAATGGGGGAATAAAAAAGAATAAATTGAAATCAAGCGTTATTATTAAATACAAATTGAGGATACTGCAAATTACATAAAATGAAACGTCATAATTTTTTTTAAACAGAATCGCAAGTGTATTTTTCCACCAAAAAACGCAATCTTTTTATGACACATACAAAAATGTCGCGTTTGCAACAGAAAAATACGACTTGATTTGGCTGAATACGACCTATGCCGTCTTTTGTAAGCCAGGTTCTACTTTTTAAAAAGTTTGGTACTCGACAAATAAAGGAATTCATATGTAACATTCCAGGCGGCCTGCAATGTTTTTTATTTTTTAATTTTGATCTGGCCTTAAACTATACACTTTACCTTCCAATATGTAGCGAGTTATGTTCACTTTGCGGGCCTTTTTTGAGAAAAGTATTTTTACATATACACATATAAATAAAAGAAAACTGTGATTGAACTACACATAATTTCTTGGTAATATGTTACGAAGGCAAGCTTTAGCTGACGTTTGATGTAAAAAAAAGGGTTTTATTCATATCTGTGTACAATAAACCCGTTGGCAAGCAGAAACAGAATATTTTTTTTGCGAAGATTTCGCTTTGTCTGAAACAGGTGTATTGTATTACAAAAAAAAAACAATGAAAATGTATCACAACAAGAATCGGAACATACCTATTACATTAGCAATTCTATAAGCCTAAAATCTAAGATAGTGATAAAAAAAAATATTCTTATCTCAAAATCAGTTGAAGTTGAAAGTAGGTAATCCATGTTTTCATACAAACTAAAATTCTCAGAAAAACTGAGGGCATCGATGTACGCAAATCCTCGTTACTGCATTAATCTTGAACAGGATGGTGAATTTTAGATACCAACATGATGAAGAATTACTGATCCTTATTTCACCACCATCAATGGTCATTTGAAATAAAAAATATAGCCCTGGCGTGCAGTTTAAGCTCAACTCAGTGCTTCGCAAATTTATAGTGAGCCTTGAAGGGACAATCGCTACTTCTTTAAATTTTAAAGAAAATTGGTAATTGATGTTGATTACTCAATCTTTAGTGTAACAAATTATTTTGTTGTTTAAACACCTAAAATCTAAGGAAAATAAATGAAATATCACCAAAAAATATTTGTAAAAATACTTTTCTCAAACTTGCAATGAAATGTTGACATGACTTACTTCAAATTAGGTCCGGAAATACTACGTAATCCGGTGCGACTAGTGAAGATGATATGTAAAGGAATTTCATACAACCTTACACACCTAGGCCTGCAAAGCAACCGTCTTTTGTTTATAAACGTCAAATTGTGACAGGACGTCTTGGCATTCAATCACCAAAAAAAAAAAGAATAGGACTAATGTTAATGTCACCGGGTAAAACGTTGCTTCAAACAGGTTAAAAAAAAGTTTGGCGCGTAAATTGAAAAAAGTTTTCTTTTCTTGTTGGCCGGATTTGTCAATAGTTCGTAATTATTTTGAAACTTTCTAATAAAAGCCATCGATTTCGAAATGAGTTCGGACGAAAATGATATGGAATTGAACTGTACGCCTCCGGAATTGAGCAGAAGTAGTCATGAATAATTTACTGCCCCCGAAATCAAAAGTTAGGTACAGTCGCCATCACATACATCGGAGCAAACAAGCACGTCACAAACATCGGAACACACCTCTATTTTCAAGGCATTAGGGTGCATGTGCCGATATTTTTGAACACCTATAGTGTATCTATGTATGTGATGGCGACTGTACATGACGGCGTATGAAAATTTCATAAAAATTACAAGTGTTTTCTTTGTCGTCGTCTATATATATAGTTAGATATAAGTTCATGTAACTATAAACTAATACTTAATTTAGGGAATAAGCGGAATATTTGTTAGTAAGAAATGTGGGACACAATTATAGGTTATGATGTGACAGCACTGACAGCTATCAGAAACGTATTATTTAGTTGTACGAATAAAACAAATTGAAATTGACTACTTTTTATTTCATTGCAAGTTTGAGAAAAGTACTATACAAATCTCGGCGAGAAACGGGGTTGCCGGCCGCGTATCCCTATATCCGCTATATCTACTTGGCCTGCAACCCTTCGTTTCCTGGCCTCTATAGTAATGTACTATTACGGCACAGGCCTTACATACCAAGACGAGAAAGTGTGTTTTTTGGCTAATTAGCGATAAACTTATTGTGTTCTTGGAGCACAATATCGATATTTTACAAATATCGATATAATATTATTATTTGCGCGGCTCTGCCCACGTATTACAAAGAAGCCATCCAGAATCCCAGGATAAGACACAGCCTATGTCCATCCTGAATGTATATACGAGTATGTACTGTTCAAATAATTCACTTGAGTAGTTCCAGAAATTAAATACAAAGCTACAAACTCGCAAATTTTTCGACTTTAAGTATTTTATAATATGGGTATAATGAGATATATGTAGATAATCCTGAACAGGACAGGTATAGGGCTTTGTTACGATCATGGAGTTCAATTTACGGCACGGACTAGTGTTTAGTCAAATCGCTTCGAGCTTTGACTGGTGAAAGCATAAAATAATTCACAATGATATTTCACAATGTAATTTCATCCTACTTACAAGGAAGCACACTGCTGCATCGCTTAGGCTGTGTTCAAATAAATATAGTGGTATAAGAGTAAATGAGGAAGCATTTAGTCTCCAAGGTTGCACTTATCGCTTATAATTATTATTAGATGCATTGTTTTGATTATGAACTAGGCGGACTGTGATAGGGTTGTGTAGGAAATCAAAATAAGTTAGCAATTTTGAATGAATTTAATTTAATGACCCAATTAGAGCAACACTTTATTTAACTTGCAATGTATGTATGTATGTGCCTATACTTTTTGTTCAGGTCAAATCTAGCAACTGATTTTTAAAGCAGTTAATATCCTCAATCGATTGAGCCGAAATTTACATAAACGTTTAGTTTGGATGACAATGTAAATGAATCTCCACTTATAATAAATCTCTAAATTAAAAAAAGAATCGGCCAGTTTGAAACTAAGCTTTGTGTTGTTACGAATATTCTCAGCATCCCATGGACGGAAAAATATGAAACATTTTATATAGGTACATTATTATTCCAGCTGCAACTTAGGATAGTTTTTATTCGACTGCGACAATTAATTTATTTTCCGTAATATACGACTTCATTTAATTTTTCATTTATTATTCTTAAAGTATATCGCCGCCACATCTGTCAGCTTTATAAAACGTCAAAATGGCAAATTGCTTTTCCTTAATTTCACCTATTAATAATTTAAATCCCGTCTTAGAGAGACCTTCACGAAACACATACCAAGAGGTAAAGCATAAGAAATTAATCGATTCTGATATGAGAACTTCTATGCGCAAATGTCGTATTAAGGCGTAATTTCAATAAATGTATCAACAAATTCGAACGATATAAGTAAAACAAATGTTTTTTTTTTACTCTCTCTTTGCGCATTCAGCCAAACCAAAAAACCAAAACTCGGAATTCGTATATCTGCATTCCTCTCACTCGCGTAATGTTAGTGCGATAGAGATACCCAAATATTTTCAAATTCTGAAGTTCGTGGTTAAAAGAAAATACGGAACACTGTAGACACTAAGTAAATAAAATAATCACAATGTTGTATTTTCTCGAAAAAGGACTTAAAATTAAGTCAAATGGAGAAAAAAACAACGCAAGAGGTTATTTAAGTAGTGACTAACTTATAAGTGTCCAAAGTTTTAAGAGGGGTTATGTTCTGTCCCTTTTCCGCAAAACGCACCTTCATATGAAACGATTGTTTTTTTACTATGAGTACTATAACGCTCGAGGATCGTGATGTTACGGTCCCGAACGTTTTCTCACTCTTATAAGCTTAAAACGGTTGTAGCTTCGTAATTTTTTGAGGTATTTGAACGGGTTTTTGATTCTTCTTTCTTTTGAAGTAATAATAAATTTTGAGTCTACTCCCCTATTTGGAAGACAAGCGGAAAGAGTACCTAATTTATATATAATAGATATGGCTACATTTAATCAAAAAATTAATAAGAATTTAATAACAATTGAATATTTGAAAAACTATACCTATCTAAAACTAAACTACTTATAAAATAAAATAACTTATATCTAAAACTAAACTACTTATAAAATAAAATAACTTACAAATAAAACATTTGCCCCAGTTCGCCGTCGCTGGGCAACGTGCCCAGAAGGCTGGCAGCATTGCCACGTTGGATGGCAATGCTTATCCTCTGTGCGAGGTATGAGCCAGCCCTCCGGTCACCCGTTATTTCGGCGAGTCGCTTCGAGCACTCTTTAAAGACCCTGTGGGCACTTTCCCCCCAGGGTCCTAAGGTCTCATCCCCAAACGGCTCAAATATGCAACCACTGTTAATGTTTGCATACTTGCGCCGTTTGAGGAGCTCGGCAGAGTTGGCTGCAGCGCCAGCCTTCACGGAGGTGCCACGGAGATGGGAGAGCGCTAGGGTGTCGGCACATGTCGCGTCCCATACTAATGGCCGTCCCATCTTCCATGGCACGAGGGTCATACCATTGGGCCTTTTGCCATCCTCTCGGGCAAGACCGGATGGCTCCAAGATGGCAGGTGCTCCTGCACTGGCTAGGGCCCGACGGATGATATCGTTCAGGCTAGCATATCGAGGTGCACAACCTGCACTTCTGCAGCAGGATAGACCATGGTGGCCGAGCTGGTCGATATAATATATATCGACGGTGGAAAGGCAAAACCACTGAAGCGACATTTTGGTCAAAATAGAGTTATATATATCGTTGAAATCAGCGTTTTTTTCTTTCATGTCGCTTAAGGTAATACAAAAATAAGCGCCAAATTTATAAAATGTTACTTTATGCGACACACTTTTTGAGTAAAATCTAACCTGTGTCACTTAACCGTACACTCAATCATAACCATGGTCGCATACAGTATTTTTAAAAATCGTTCATTTTCGATGTCATGCCACTTACAGTGTTTCTTCCAGGTACATATTTCATAAGATAAGGTACTTAAGTGTTTCTTCGGACATGTTGAAAATAACTGTTGTCGCATGATGGTGTCGCTTCAATGGTTCTTCCGGGATTTTTTGGGGGCTTTTTCACTTAAGCGACATTTATTTTCGAACCCGCCTTGTTTAGGAGAATAACATTATTATTATTAAATAGCTATTATAATTTGAAATAACACGTGCATATAACTCAACGCTCTAAGTTAACAAGAAATAAAGTTACGATTTTTTTTTCAAAAAAAAAACTTTAAAATGCTCTCCTGTAAAATTCAAAAAATGTCGCTTCAGTGGTTTTGCCTTTCCACCGTCGATATTAAAGATGAGTAATTTGAAGAAATAGATACCAACATGAAAAAAAATTTTACGGATTGACAGCAAAATGTATTTATAATAATTATATTTATGGGAACAATAATGTAAATGCATATGTCCTGACTGACACACTCACTCACTAACTGATCATCTCACAGCCGAAACTACTGGGCCTAGAGAGTTGAAATTTACACCAGAACCTACCTACCTGTACCTTTTTTTTTACCTTTTACAACGTAGGCGACGGATAAGAAGAGATTTTCGGAAATCATAACCCTAAAGGGGTTAAATAGGGGTGCAAAGTTTGTATGGGGGAAACATAATTTTTTGAGCTATAATGTAAATGCCGATGTCCTGACTGACTCACTCACTCACTAACTCATCATCTCTCAGCCGAAACTACTGGGCCTAGAGAGTTGAAATTTACACCAGAACCTACCTACCTTTACCTTTTTTTTACCTTTTACAACGTAGGCGACGGATAAGAAGAGATTTTCGGAAATCGGAAATAGGGGTGCAAAGTTTGTATGGGGGAAACTTAATTTTTTGAGCTATGCAAAGTTTGTATGAGAGAAACTTCTTTTTGAGATAGAAGCCTAAAAGTTTTTAGAAAGATTACTTATTACGATACAAATAAAGTATTTTTAGCGTTTTGGATAATTCCACTTCTAAGGGGATGAAAAAGAGGTGTAATGTTGGTAAAGGGAATCTCAAAACTTTTTAGAAAGATAACATAATAAAAAAAAGTAAAGATATGAGATTTGTAACTTCGATCTTAGCCTGTTTAGACTACCAAAATTATTTCAGCATTTTTTGAAATTCTTCCCCCAAAGGGGATTATAAGGGCATTCAAAGTTTGTATGGAGAGCAAGATATTTTTAAAGTAAGGGATTTGTAACTTCGGTTTTAGACAAAACAAACATGCTAAAATACTACAAAACTTCTTTCAAAGTTTTTTTTAAATCATCGCCTAAGGGCCGGTTTTTTAATCACCAGATAAATTTATCTATCAGACAAAATTATCATTATCCTTTTCCCTAGACATATAAAAAAAATGACAGCCTAACATTTATCTGACAGATATGTTTTATCTGGGGGTTGAAAAATCGGCCCTAAGAAGTTCAAAACGGGGTTCGAAGTTTGTATAATATAGAGCAATGCATTTTTATAGTAAGAAATTTGTAACTATGGTTTCAGCCTGTTTACTATTAGGGTTCAAAGGGGGTTCTAAGTGTGTATAGAGAGCAAGTCATTGTGAAAGTAAGAGATTTGTAACTTCGGTTTTAGACTGTTTACTAAAAGACTAGGCACAAAACTAATTTCAATGTTTTTTTTTTAATTAATTCCTAAACAAACTTTTAGACGATAACATGTTACACGCGGACGAAGTCGCGGGCAACAGCTAGTGGTACTATAAAGCTGCTCAAATCTGGTAAAAAGAGGCAGTCACTCGTCTCAATACTGTAGTAGAGATGACATACTAGTTAGACGTCTGGTCTCAAACTAGGGCATGCATTGCTAGGGGACCCTATCCGGTTCAACTTGGTACTAGAACACGTCATAAGAAAGGTAGAAATACTAGACGGCAGAGTGATGTTGAATGGTCGGCACAGAATAACTGTTGTAAAGAGAATGAAGGCACTGGTGAAGGGAGGCTCGATTGTCGCCGGATCAGCAAGGGCAAATTAGAATGCTTATCTACATATGCGGAGATATAAAACATTTTGGAGCCGAGGGAAAACCTGAATGTGCAATTTTGCACGGTGGCCTTTATTAAGGAGTGGAGAAATTAATATACCTGGGTTGCATAAACAAATGCTTCAGCCCGGGAAGTGATGGGATTTTCCGCGCACGTGGCGGGCAGTAATTGCGACTTTACGGGCAAGCGATATATAAAAGATTATTTATCGATTATCCACGGGTAGGTAATTGCAGGCAACCCTAAGGAATTCAACAGTACAATGCGTCGCATTTATCAATATACAAAGTATGTCACAGAATATTCCTCACAGTTCATTTGCCTATTTGATAACGTTATTTGGCTACACGCTCTGGAACTTTAGGAAGTTTGTTTTTGATGCAATGTTCGATATGTGGAAGATTTTTAACATAAGTAAGTATTTAAGTAAGTATAGTGTTTTATTTGTTAACCACTATAACTACCTATGTAGTTATAGTGGTTGTGGACCACTCATGCATAAAAGAAAAACCTACCTAGGGAGGCAAATCGTGCACCTAGAAGAGGTACAACATATCACCGCCCAAAGAATTTGGAATTTCCTGGAGGCAACGGGTCTTAGCGGTGAACTCTAAAGAAAGGGCTGCCACAATAGATCACTTACTGGTCGAAGCGGCATATTAAGGCCCACAAAACAAATAATAATAATACAGTGGTTGTATTTTTTTACAGTTTCATGACATATTTAATGACTTTATGTTATACCTAAGCTTATACACAGCACACTTCCTCTGGCGCCCACGACTACCTGTGATCTCCCATGCATCATATCCGATACGAGTGCGTGCGCTCCACCGTTGATGCCATAGTGACGAAGTTTGATAGCAAGCACGTCATGACGTTCCAACGTCAACCGCAATGGGCGTGGCACAAGGATCGTCAGTGTCGAATATACTTTTCTCGCTGCTTCTCAACGACCTTCCAGAAGCGACACCGGCGGGAGAGGTGTATATGTACGCTGACGACGTTGCTGCTGTAGTGTGCGAACCTGACATCGACACGCTCGAGCAACGTTTGAATGAAGTCGCAGATCAAGTGTCACAATACTTCCGGAACAATGGCTTGGTACTTAACTTAAAAAAGACCCATTTCATCCACTTCCATCTGGGAGGTAAGGTTCCGAGAAGCCTTGAGATTCTTGTCGATGGCACCAAATTAGAGCAAGTGCAAAATACTACATTTCTGGGATTCGAGCTGGACAGAGGGCTTAAGTGGGAATCGCACATCACTAAACTAAGTAAAAAGCTGGGGAGTGCCTGCTTTGCCCTACGACGCTTGGCGAGGATAATGCCCAGAGATGTAGTACGCTCATGCTATTTCGCCACTGTGCACTCGCTTCTACAATATGGTACAGAGTTGTGGGGCCGCGCCGCCGACTGGGAGCGCGTATTTCGCATGCAAAAGAGAGCCGTACGAGCGATTGCACAGGTAGGCCAAAGAGTCTCTGCAAGACCTTACTTCCAGTCCCTCGGGATATTCACGCTACCTTCCATCGTTATATTTCAGGTGGCTACATACGTGCGGTGTCATTTAGACGAATACTCGATACACGGTCGTAACCTGCGTAACGCTAATAAACTTGTTGGTGTTAAACATAGACTAGCGAAGTCTGGCAAACTAACACATGTCATGGGACCAATGGTGTACAACCAATTACCGGCACATATCACAGATGCACCATCACTGGCCAGCTTCAAATCACGACTCAAATTATGGCTTATCGAGCACACTTTCTATAGATTTAGCGACTTTAGTACGCAATAGGTCGCACTTTATTTGTGTAATGTGTACAATTATGTACATACAATTCGTTGTACCTATGCTTTAATTTTATTTTTTGACTTTTATGATTATTTATTATTTTTACAATTATGATTAAAATTTTGACATGTAATATGAAATATTATGAATAAATATGATTATGATGATTATGATTATGATTATGATTATTATAAGGTAAGTGGCATAATTTACTGGCCAGACAATACACACTTTTTTGCATCAATGCTTTCTTTGCAGGAACTATGCAAAGATTTAACGTATGTTTCTTTCTCTCTATTAGAGACATTACCGTTTTTTTGAATAAGCTCGACGATTGTTTTTTGGCAAACATGACGTACTCAAGTACCTAACTACTTTTTTGTGGCGTTACGCAAGTAGCCGATACCATGCGTTTTCAGCTGAGTAGCAAAACTGTTACGAAAAGGGAATCCACCGAGCGGGGTGCCAGCAGCGATAAGGCCAGAGAAATAAATAGCAGAAAGCAGAAATATACTCACCTATTTTTTTAATCCCTCCTAAATTTTGTTCCAAACACTGTCACTGTTCCTCATAACACTGTCTGTATGTAAAGCCATAAAGTTTATTATGTTTTATTATCACATGTTGGTAAATAAACGACATATTTCCGTTCTCGGGCAAACAATCTATATTTAATAAAAGCAGCTGTTTGTCACCTAAGCTTGGCTGTAAAGAGACGTACTTCGACGGAAAATTACGGTAAAATACGTCATTCGTTTATTTATAAGACGATAAAGAAGTTTATTAAGTAATTCTCCGTACGTAGCAGATCGCATAAGGGTCGCATGTTCCATCTTGTGGTTAAAGTCCAATTTATTAATTAGCTTGTATTTGTAGCATAATATCTGGGTGGTGGTCCGGCTTGAGGATTTCCAGGCTGGACCCCAATACAAATGAGATAGTCTCTCGAGCTGCCAGGGTCGCCAGTATTATAGAAGTCAATAAAAAAACTTTGGTGTTTTTTAAATTGTTAGTAACCAGATAAACTGTAAACCTTTATATTCTGATAGTGAGAATAAACACCCGAGAATTAATTAAACAAATAATTAAATAAAACCTTTCTAACGGATTTTCCGCTCGACACATGCTTAAATTCCTATTTAATTAAGAACTTCAAAAAATTAAATGCGGTATTTTTATATGAAGACAAATATGGATTACGCAATCTTATGTACTTATCATTAAACCCACCCACGTTTCAGGCGCCTAAACACTGTTCCTGACAAACCATCATTTCATTTATTATATTTGCTTGCTTTTGCTTAGCTTAGGTATAGTAAATACAACTTAATACGAATTTGCGTAACTAACACGCAGATTGCAATCGTAAAAATCTGTCTTTGCCTAGCCTTCCATTACTATTTAAGTAACAAAGGGGGCATCCTCAAATTAATTAACCCCCCCTCCACTCATGTAACAGCACCGTCACGCTTAGCTGGGACCCCCCCCCCCCCCTTCAATTCCGTTACGTAACAAGTCTACAGGGTAATATTCAGAAAAGAAAGATAAGTGGTATTTTAGATACTTTTTAATCATAAATCTGCATTTTTTTAATGAAACATTAGTGTAACAAGTGTGTAACAAATTACATTGAAATTTTGCTGTGCAGTGGCTGTTGAAATACTTGAGTGACATTCTTTGTATGCCTTATAAAGGCCTTTTGATAAATTTCACCTATTTTCGATGTCACCGCCTTCAAATATATTCATTTACTTATAATTTAGCGTAACACACGGCACAAATCACAAACAACTGCGTCACTTGCAGTACGGCACTTTGCACTTGTATTTTGTTTTCGTTTGGAGGGTAGACTTTTGTATCTGTCTGTCATTGTCACGTAGCGCGCTCGGTGTTGCCAATATTTTCTTAGACAAATACTTTTTTAAGTATACTATTATAAAAAATCGTGCGTGACGTAACGCAAACCTTGACACCCCCGTCCCCCAAAGTAACAGGACCGTAACGCTTGGCCGGACCCCTCCCCCCCCCCTCCCTCCAATTTGCGTTACATAATTTGTGGACGCCCCCAAAGAAAATCGAACCAAAAAAAAACAAACGCTCGATTTGATCGATTGGATATAAATCGAATGTAAGCATCTTCCATAAAACGCATACATCCCTATTTGCTTTAATATAAAATAATCTAGGCCATGTGGGTAAACTTTACAGTGTACCGCGTACAGTCACCGGCATTAATCTCCACTTATAATAAATCTCTAAATTAAAAAAAAAATCAGCCAGTTTGAAACTAAGCTTTCTGTGGTACGAATGTTCTCAGCATCCCATGGACGGAAAAATATGAAACATTTTATATAGGTACATTATTATTCCAGCTGCAACTTAGGATAGTTTTTATCCAACTGCGACAATTAATTTATTTTCCGTAATATACGACTTCATTTAATTTTTCATTTATTATTCTTAAAGTATATCGCCGCCACATCTGTCAGCTAAAAGAAACGTCAAAATCACAGTAATAAGAAATACTACGGACAAAATGGCGGAATTGTTTTGCCTTTCTTTCGCCTATTAATAATTTTAATCCCGTCTGCGATATACATTGACGAGACACATAGGTACCAAAAGCAAATATAAAATTAATCGATTTTGATATGCGAACATATATGCGCAAATGTCGAATTAAGGCGTAATTTGTACAAATGTAACAACAAATTCGAACAATATAAACTTGGTTTTTTTTAATGGCACGCGCGCGCGCTCTTTGCGTATTCAGCCAACCCACGAAAACCGAAACTCGAAGTTCGAATATCTGAGGGCCTACCGCGAACGGCATTCGAAGTTTTCCCTCTCTGTCGCACTTATGTACGAACTTGTAAGTATGACAGAGAGGGGAAAATGCCTTTCGCGGTAGGCCCTCTGCATTCCTGTAATTTGTTAGTGCGATAGAGATAGAGATACCCGAATATTTTCGAATTCCGAAGTTCGTGGTTTAAAAGAAAATACGGATGTCGGATAGATCTAAATTAATATTTTATGTGTGAATATGGTTAAAATTATTTGGAAATACTATTGTTGTTATTGTTTTAGTATATTTGACTAGCTTTAAGTTTAAAATTGTACGTCCGAAATGGGCAAGCTGTTGGACTTTATTTTACCCAAAACAACTAAATGTACACATTTCTGACAATAAAGAATTCTTATTTTATCTTATCTTATCGAAAATAGGGATGTAGACACTAAACAAAATAATCATAATGTTGTATTATCTTGAAAAACAACGCAAGAGGCTATATAGGTAATCACTAGGTTATAAGTGTATAAAGTTTTAAGAGGGGGTTTGTTGCGTCTCTTTTCCGCAAAACGCACCATCCTATAATGAAACGATTGTTTTTTACTATGACGCTCGAGGATCGTGACGTCACGGTCCCTGATCGTTTTCTCACTCTAACAAGCGACATTAAAACGGTTGTAGCATCGTATTTTTTTGAGATATTTGAATGAGTTTTTCGTTTCTTCTTTCTTTTGAAGTGAGTCTACAGCTACACCTCTATTTGGAAGACAAGCGGAAAGAATCCATACTATCCATACTAATAATCCATTATTCCATACTAATTATATAAATGCGAAAGTGTGTCTGTCTGTTACCTCTTCACGCCTAAACCGCTGAACCGATTTAGATGAAATGAGCCCCGGGGAAGGACAAAGGGTAGTTTTTATATCTGAGGGGCTGAAATTGGGGGTGGAAATTTGTATGGAGCTACTTAAACCGCTGCACCGATTTAGATGAAATTTGGTATATAAATAGTTTGAGTCCCGGGAAAGGACATAAACTAGGTTTTATCCCGGAAATCATCCCCTAAGGGGGTGAAAAGGGGATGAAATTAGGGGTGAAAATTCGGATGGAACCCATTTTAATACAATTTGGTATAGAGATAGCTAGAGTCCTGGGAAAGGACATAGGATAGTTGTAATTCCGGAAATCACTCCCTAAGGGGGTGAAATGGGGGGTGAAAATTTGGATGAATCCCGTTTAGATGAAATTTGGTATAAAGGTCGTTTGAGTCCCGACGAATGACATTAGATAGTTTTTATCCCGAAAATCATTCCTTAATGGTTCAAAAGATATAGAATAGTTTTTGCCTCGGAAATCATCCCGTAAGATGGTAGAAGTTTGTTTGCATTATATTTTCTAAGTATTAAGTTCTACGCGGACGAAGTCGCGGGCAACAGCTAGTCTATATATATAAATACCTATGTCCTGACTGACTTATTCATTCACTCATCAACGCACGGCCGAAACTACTAATCTTAGAGAGTTAGAAAAAAATTGTTATTAGAAACCAAATAAAGGACTTTCAGCGTTTTGGAAAATTTCACCCCTAAGGGGGTAAAAAAGGGTTGCAAAGTTTGTATGAGTGAAACTCTTTTTTGAGATAGAAGCTTTAAAGTTTGTAAAAAGATTACTTATTAAAATACAAATAAAGTGCTTTCAGCGTTATGGAAAATTCTGCCCCTAAGGGGGTTATAAAGGGTTGCAAATTTTGTATGGGGGAAACTTTATTTGTTTAGCAAGATACTTAAAACTTTGTAGAAATATTACTTATTAGAGTACAAACAAAGTACTTTCAGCGTTTTGGGAAATTCCCCCCTTAAGAGGGTTAAAAAGGGTTGCAAAGTTTATATGGGGGAAACTCTTTTTTGAGATACAAGCTTAAAAGTTTGTAGAAAGATTACTTATTGAAATACAAAAAAAAAGTATGTTCAGCGTTTTGGGAAATTCCACCCCCTAAGTGAGCTCAAAGTGGGTGCAACATTTGTATGGAGGATTTAGCTGACTTACAGTTTTGTAGAATGCTAACTAATTAAAATTGAATACTTTCAGCAATTAAGAAATTTGAATTGATTGAATATATGCCGGTATCATTAGTTTAAAAATCGATGAAATTTATTGGTTTCACTCGCTACGCTCGTGATTCAAATATAGAATCTTTCGCTTGCTCGGGACTCAGCATCAACACTCGCAGCAAAAATCTACTTTGCTCTCTTGTTGAACAAATAACTATTTCATAAAATGAAAATGTTACAGGCTCCTAAGTTGTTTCCTTTAGTTATTGATGACAACAGGTTTTTACTCACATACATTTGTACATCTCCAAGAATGTACAGTGGCGTCAATTATATTTATCACTTTTCTATTCACCACGAGTCAACGTTTTTAATAATAACTAAACACGCATCATCAATGTTTACAAATATTTGTGAAATGACTTATAAGAGTTATAAGGCACCTCACAGACTGGCGCGGCCTGGCCGCGGCGGACAATAGAAAACTTGTTATTAGCTGTCAAATTTACTATGGTCCGCCACCGCAGGCCGCGTCAGTGTGATGCAGGCTTAATGGCGCGCAACTATCTACTTTGCTCTCTTGTTGAATAAATAACTATTTCATAAAATGAAAATGTTACAGGCTCCTAAGTTGTTTCCTTTAGTTATTGATGACAACAGGTTTTTACTCACATACATTTGTACATCTCCAAGAATGTACAGTGGCGTCAATTATATTTACCACTTTTCTATTCACCACGAGTCAACATTTTTAATAATTACTAAACACGCATCATCAATGTTTACAAATATTTGTGAAATGACTTATAAGAGTTATAAGGCACCTTACAGAATGGCGCGGCCTGGCCGCGGCGGACAATAGAAAACTTGTTATTAGCTGTCAAATTTACTATGGTCCGCCACCGCAGGCCGCGTCAGTGTGATGCAGGCTTAATGGCGCGCAACTATTTTTTTTCGTGAAGTTCACGCAGTGCGCCCGCAGCGAGGCTTATATGAAATCTCTAAACATCCATTACAAAATAAAATAAATATTTTCTTATTCAATATAACTTCATGTAAAATGTTATCAAAAGTAAATAGTTTTACTAAATGAAACGTTTCTATACCATATCCAAGAAGAAATAATCAATTAATTCACAAGAAAGATTTAATTTGTTTAGTCGAGTAAGAATCCATTTGCCGAGAATTAAAAACAAACCTGTATAACCCGAACAATTTAAGAATGCGCCGAGTTCATACATTCACCTTGCTGCAAGGTGCCAACGTGTCTCAATCGAGATATAAACATAACTACACGAGTGTCGTAATGTTATTAAACACGCGTGTTTAATAGCCAGGATTATGAGCCTAAAAGCGGCACAATAAGAGGCACGTTACGAGCAAATGTGCTGAAAAATATAATGTATACTCCAAGTATTATGAAACAAGTTCTAAATTATGTCAACAGGTGGTGGGGTACGCGGTAGTGGTGGCGACGTTCGCGCTGCAGGCCCCGGTGCGCTGGGCAGCGGCGCGGCTGCACGGGGCGCCGCGGCTGCTGCTGGCCGACGTGTACCACCTCGTGTCCTTCCTGGCCACGGTCAACGTGTGGCGCGGCGTGTGGGGGCTGCTGGACGTATATCTGTTCCCTGGTAAGACTATAATGCATGACAACAGGCGGTGGGGTACTTGGTAGTGGTGGCGACGTTCTCGCTCCAGGCCCCGGTGCGCTGGGCGGCGACGCGGCTGCACGGGGCCTTCCTAGCCACGGTCAACGTGTGGCGCGGCGTGTGGGGGCTGCTGGACGTATATCTGTTCCCTGGTAAGACTATAATGCATGACAACAGGCGGTGGGGTACTTGGTAGTGGTGGCGACGTTCTCGCTCCAGGCCCCGGTGCGCTGGGCGGCGACGCGGCTGCACGGGGCCTTCTTAGCCACGGTCAACGTGTGGCGTGGCGTGTGGGGGCTGCTGGACGTATATCTGTTCCCTGGTAAGACTATAATGCATGACAACAGGCGGTGGGGTATTTGGTAGTGGTGGCGACGTTCTCGCTCCAGGCCCCGGTGCGCTGGGCGGCGACGCGGCTGCACGGGGCCTTCCTAGCCACGGTCAACGTGTGGCGCGGCGTGTGGGGGCTGCTGGACGTATATCTGTTCCCTGGTAAGACTATAATGCATGACAACAGGCGGTGGGGTACTTGGTAGTGGTGGCGACGTTCTCGCTCCAGGCCCCGGTGCGCTGGGCGGCGACGCGGCTGCACGGGGCCTTCTTAGCCACGGTCAACGTGTGGCGCGGCGTGTGGGGGCTGCTGGACGTATATCTGTTCCCTGGTAAGACTATAATGCATGACAACAGGCGGTGGGGTACTTGGTAGTGGTGGCGACGTTCTCGCTCCAGGCCCCGGTGCGCTGGGCGGCGACGCGGCTGCACGGGGCCTTCCTAGCCACGGTCAACGTGTGGCGCGGCGTGTGGGGGGCTGCTGGACGTATATCTGTTCCCTGGTAAGACTATAATGCATGACAACAGGCGGTGGGGTACTTGGTAGTGGTGGCGACGTTCTCGCTCCAGGCCCCGGTGCGCTGGGCGGCGACGCGGCTGCACGGGGCCTTCTTAGCCACGGTCAACGTGTGGCGTGGCGTGTGGGGGCTGCTGGACGTATATCTGTTCCCTGGTAAGACTATAATGCATGACAACAGGCGGTAGGGTACTTGGTAGTGGTGGCGACGTTCTCGCTCCAGGCCCCGGTGCGCTGGGCGGCGACGCGGCTGCACGGGGCCTTCCTAGCCACGGTCAACGTGTGGCGCGGCGTGTGGGGGCTGCTGGACGTATATCTGTTCCCTGGTAAGACTATAATGCATGACAACAGGCGGTGGGGTACTTGGTAGTGGTGGCGACGTTCTCGCTCCAGGCCCCGGTGCGCTGGGCGGCGACGCGGCTGCACGGGGCCTTCCTAGCCACGGTCAACGTGTGGCGCGGCGTGTGGGGGCTGCTGGACGTATATCTGTTCCCTGGTAAGACTATAATGCATGACAACAGGCGGTGGGGTACTTGGTAGTGGTGGCGACGTTCTCGCTCCAGGCCCCGGTGCGCTGGGCGGCGACGCGGCTGCACGGGGCCTTCCTAGCCACGGTCAACATCTGGCGTGGCGTGTGGGGGCTGCTGGACGTCTGTCTGTTCCTTGGTAACACTCATTCTTGTTAGAAAGAGTAATGCAATCTTATATTTTACTTCGTCTTGCAACTGTCGGACAAAGCTGAGCCCTCAAGAGGAACGCTATGTGACTCTTTGTTTTGTTCATTGCTTGACGATAATTACGGCTGATTAAAGGCGGGTTGCACCATTGTACGATTACAGACCGATCAACGTTAAATATGGCACCAGCCCCTGTCTTTCTATAGAAACTTGTCAAACTTTCCATACATTCAGATTTAACGAGCACGCGGCTTACGACTACAAACGGTTTGGTGCAATGCAACCCAACCTAAGTGACATGATGTGGGCCTCTGTATTTGTAGCAACAGTTTCGGATCGCAGGTTAAATAGGTACATGGCCGTATTCCTTAATGGGGATTCTGGGTGGGGTTATCTACGTAGGTAGGTACAACATTTTATTCATCTCTGTATTTGTATACTGTTTGGTATTGTGAGATTTGCGAGTCAAAACATTCATTCTTTGACTTTGTCAACAGTTTGAGGCCAATAAAAATCTCCAGACCGAATTGTTCATCTTTGTTTTCTTCTACAGATTCGCCAAAACTCAGTAATTGGTGCACACACGTCGTGAGCCTCACGCTCTTGATGCTCCTAAACTGCTCCAACTCAATCCTGGTGCGAGGCGTGTACATCGACGGCGAGGAGCCAGCCGGTGAATGCGTGGTATTCCCTTGCCACTATCTAAGGCTCTTCTTCCACAAAGAAAGAACCAAAAAGAGACATAGACAAGCGCTAGCCGCAGCTGCTCTTGCGGCCAACAGAAAGATAGAGGAAGCCAGCTTACCTTTACAAATGCCGGAGGAGAAAGTCTAGAAAAGATGGGGATGTATTATATTTTGAGATTGATAATTTAGTTTCTTTATCAGTTTTGTTTTGGACGGCTTATGGTTGGTGTTATTGATAGTGTTAAGTAATTGTTGCTTAGTTGCTAGGATTTAGTAATCCGTCATTTGTTACCCAGTGAAACTTGATTTTATATCATGCGATATGAGTGCAACATCCCCATTTTGGGTAATCAATTTTTTTAAACTTATAAAACGCTTTTCGTCGCAGAAAATGATCCAGGAGTATATTTGCGTTTGTGGACGGAAACATTGTTTTAGAAATAAAGTATCTTATTTGTAAATATTATCTATGAAATCGTAGAGTAAAAAGTTCTAATTTTTCAAGAGAGGTCAGTACCTCCTACTTGAATATAGAAAGAATGGAATGTATTTAATCTACATCAGACTGTGGCAAAACAGTATTTTAAATGGTATTATTGTATCTGCATTTACAGTTTTAGCATACGGCTTCGAGTTTTGTTGAAAGAATAATGATAATAAAAAAAACATAACACATTCCTATTTGTTTCGGCAAATTCATTACATGCATTGTTTATATATATAGATATAACTATTAATTTCTTAACAACCCCGTTCCCTCGAGAATTATTTAATGAGTTGAATTTCAGATTAGGTAAATTGAAATACATTTTAATTGTGTATTATTACATTTATTAGTCTGGTTTAGCGACTAGTCATTTACTGCGTGCCTATTTTATTGTCACAATGCATTTTTTCATAGATTTTATTTTATAGCTTAGTAAAGTTAAAAATCGGAGGGTTACAATTTCTCTGCCAACTTTTACTTACATAACAATCAATAATTTTCAATGATACATTCAAGGATGACTCGCGTATAACCCACTACTGGAGTAATTCTATCTAATCTGCATGATAATCGCGTAACTTTTCCGACGCGTGTTAGCACACTCGTTCATAAAGTTACATGATTAAACATATTAGGTGTGATATCCGAAACTAAAAACGAAAATAATTATGTTAGCACTTTGACTGATTGGCGACGAAAAGGTGTTTATTTTGTTCTAAAATTTTAATACCATCTTAGTTTTTGTTATACTATTATCGGTTATTACCGTAGCTACCTCTTCAGGCTATTCTATCTACTAAGCTTTAATACTCATATAAATATTGCAAAGCAAAGTTCTATTATATATGTATTATCAATATATCATGGTGCTTGTGACAGCAATTAGGTACCTGCCTATATGTGTATTAAATTAAATTAAAGAAAGTACTTTTGTGACAGACAAACGCCAAGTCTCTCGTGTATATAAATTCTTATTGTAATATTTAAGTAAGCTATCCTCGTGACGAAAGTACATAATAAATAAAGAAATGATTACATTATCTGCTGTTTAATTAACTACTTTCAATTAAATATAAAACTATTGAGGCGGCACATTCCATTGAAGATATTTCTGTACAAACTTATACCATTCATAAATTAAACAATAATAATGAAATACTGAGATTAATACTGACGGATTGATCATAACATAACATAATAACGCTTTGGACCGTACTCAATTGAAATATACCACGTTTTTTTAAACGATACATCAGTACGGCTATCACTTGGACGGCCCGCGAGCTGTGTCGAGGCGACATAGACTACCCGTCTCTTTTTAAGCGTTTTAATTAGAAAGAGACATATAGTCATTGTCGAGGCGACACAGCTCGCAGGCCGTTCTGTGATAGCCGTGCAGTTGTCTTTACTGCACGGCTATCACAAGACGGCGCGCGAGCTCTCTCGATTTTTCTCGCACTATCCCTCTCTCTCTTATATATTTAAGAAGACTTAGAAAGAGACGTATAGTGCGAGAAAAATCGAGATAGCTCGCGCCGTCTTGTGATAGCCGTGCTGATCTGGTGAGATTAGTTAGGTATTGATCTCCCTCTGTGCTAGCACATAGATATTTAAATTAAGTATAGGTAACGTAATTATCTCTGCATTACGCATTGCTCGAAGGATCAAATCTCTCGTACCTATGGAGGGACCTACCGCTACTGATATTGATGATGAGATTGATGAGGAATGACCTCTATTCATTTGAACCTATAAGTTAATCAATTTTAATATTATTATTCTCATATAATGTTTTTTATGTAATCCAGTGGCCAAAAATGCCATACGATAAATAAATTATTTGAGGAGTCCGTCCCATTTCAATTTTCTACTTTACACCATCGCAGCATTCGAAAATATCTCTGGAATGCAAAGCCTTTAGCGTAAGACAAAACAGATCTAAATATAGCCTGGAAGAAACCCATAGGTCCTTGCCCTTACAAAATTAAATGTTCAACTATCATGCCCTTATGTCTAAGACGTTAGGGTTAAATTTCGCAGTATAACATTTGACCGTACAAGTTTGCACATATTCATTGAAACGTCGAAGTGATAACAGCTATCACATGAGTTACGCGCTGGTGTGTACATAGTCTGAGTTTATAAATATTGCATCTGGGTGGTCTTTAGGTATATTATTTGTTCTTCTTCCGTTTACAAACAAAGTGGAGGCCTCTTCACATAGGAATGTAGAGATCACATTATTCGTACTCGTTGTTATGATGCCATAGAGTCTATTGGAATCCTTAAAGATTCTCCAGGTCACATGAAGCTGTCTTTGGAGATACCTCAAGTTATTGATCAGGGATTTTGCTGGTATGCTATGTCTACCCACTGCTTGTGTGTTGATCTGAATAGTAAACCGGAGAAACTATTCTAGTTGATGCCTTTCATAAGCGTAAACCTAAATAAAGGTATTACAAAGTTGCTTTGGAATCTAGGTAGGTATACTAATCAATCAATACTAATAAAAAGAGGTAAAGATGAGAGTTTTGTATTTAGGGGGCAATCTTCAGAACTACCTAATCATTCTTTAGATACTCGTCCAATATCAGAATGGACAAGTGGACATACGGCTAGTTATATTTTATTCCACGGCTTCGCATGCGTTTTATGCACAACGCAGCGTTACCTATAGACTTTTAGAATAGAATAGAATGATATTTATTCAGGTAACACATCGCATCATAAGTAACAAAAAACAAGACACATTAACAAATACATCGAAGACGTAGATCGGGATTGTGAACCTGAAATGGCTTCCACTCAGCAATGCAGTTGACACGGGTAGCGTGATCAACAGCGCTGGTTTTCTGTGGAGCCAGCGGGGTGTGCGGGACAGCGTACCTACCGTGCGACTTGTGTTAGTGTTAGATGATACAAGAATGTTATCAATATAAAATATAATTATATATTTATATACATGTTACAACGATAAACAATACAACACGATTATTATACATATAATTTTATTATTTAGCGGTTAACTAAATTGGGGCTAATTTTTTCAGGAATTGGAGCTAATAATGGTGTTTTGGATATCCTACCCTCAGGCAACAATACCTTGTTGAGCCATTAGGTGTTTTTTCAGTTTGGACTTCAACCCTCTAACAGTAATGCTCTCCTTGATTGGCGGTGGAATGTTATTCCAACATTTTGTGGCAGCATATCGAAAGCTGCCACGAAATGCAGCAGCATGAACTTTTCTTTGTGCGACTAGTCTGGGTTCCAAATCCGGTAATGGCAAAGCAAGTATAACATAGTTGGGCAATTCTCCGAGACAGACTCATTTGCCTGACTTCCATGGCCGATTTTTTTATTGACGTTAATTGGATAGTTCATCGATAAATTGATAAAACACCTTCAAATATATGCAAATCAGGAGGGGCGCACCTGGATATCCAGCAAAGCAGAATGAAAAATATATGAGCCATAAAAGTCAGGAGACTTTCCCAAATAAGTTTAAAGCTACGTTACCTAAATAAGCCGATGTTCATCGGCTTCAGTGTATTCACACTGGATTTATTGTCATACAGACAATGAGTTTCGGAAATATCTCAAGATATTTGAATCTTGTGGTCAACCACAAGATTCAAAAAGCAGCCTGGACCAAATCGAAATATTGGCAGACTTACTCATCTAGCTCAAAAAATCTAAGCGAAGCCGATTTATGTTATATCATGCTGCTACATCGCTGATGAAGCTATGTGTGACAGAACAGATACACCACTGCTACGATTAATTGGCGAGTTAGAGCGTTGGTTTTAAATGGTCACGGTTTCCAGGCGTGAGTCGGAGACAAGTGATAAAAATACATTTAGATAGTATTTAAATTACTTATATCGTTTTAAAAAACCGGTATTATTATGATTTATCAACTCATTCTGCATACGTGAATAATATAAATCTTATTCAAATATTGATAAATTTTTGAGTAATTTGCTTCAATTGCTTGAATTCAGGGTTGGAGACACGACATGGAAGTCAGATTTTAACAGTTTATGCATTTTTTAAATAAGTTCTATATGACATAGCATAAAAGTAATATGGTCTCCAGTTAGAAAATAACGTATTTAATCCACTGTATTTATTATAGATTTTATTTTGCATTATAAGCAGAGGTCGGCGGGGGTGAGCTGTTTTCAGTTTTTGCATAACATGGACATACCTTGTCATTCAATAGTATATGCCCCATGTGTAATTATTAACTAATATGTAATGATTTTATTTAGGCTGCCTTTCTGCTACGAGCTTTATGTCGCCATCAAAACAAATGAATTTTATTAGAATACTTTACATGGTTTAAATTACACAAATGGTCAATGTTTAATGTGAGTACCATTTAGTACAATAAATAAAAAACCGGCCAAGAGCGAGTCGGACTCGCGCACGAACGGGTTCCATTTGTTTTTAGTGTTTGTTTTTATAGCGGCAACATAAATACATCTGTGAAAATTTCAACTGGAACTATCACGGTATCAGTGAGATACAGCCTGGTGACATACAGACGGACGGACGGACAGCGGAGACTTAGTAATAGGGTCCCGTTTTACTCTTTGAGTACGGAACCCTAAAAAAGGTAGTACTCGAGGTAGATACTCGTTTTGTAATGCATTTTCATTTTATGTTTAATCATTTCAATTTTGTCTTCTTTTAATATTTCTTTATGGCACCTTATCCATCTACAATTACATACATAATACATCATCTACAAGACACACAACTACATGACATTAATGACTTAAAAATAGCTCATCCCCGCCGACCTCTGATTAGGCTTTAAGTGCGGGGCCGTGCAAAATTGCGTGCTCGGAGAAATGCTCAGTTACTTAATTGTTTCTTTAAGTAACATACTAAAATCATCAATATCATCACAATAAAAAAATACACAAAATAAAAATTATATAAAACTTTCGCGTTTTTATTTACAAACAGTAAATTGAAATAAGTAGAATGCCAACGCTACGAGCTCCTCTGGTCATGACATCATAATAGTTATTTTAATACAGTTGCTCAAAAAGTGGTACTTTTTGTAGCTGCAAATCGTGCGCAAAGTTGTATTTTGCGCACTAGTGCTTTTTACTTTTCCACGTGTATCGAACGACGTTTTTTAATACAGTTGCGAAAAAAGAAGAAAAACAACAAGTAAGGAATTTGAAACTTTTATATTATTAATTCTGTAACATCATTGTAATACAGTTGAAAAATAATGAAGTTGTTCAAAAATTTATATTTTTTTAATACTGTTCTTACTTGTTGTTTTCTTATTTTTTCGCAACTGTATTAAAAAACGTCGTTCGATACACGTGCGGAAATGTCATTCTTCACTCGTCCCGACCCTTTTTTTTTTTTTATATATTCAAATTACATCTTACAAAACATTTATATTCTCGCCAAACTGTTACGTTTGATGGCGAGACGCGCTCAGATTTACCACTCGCCTACGGCTCGTGGCAAGATATCTCGGTACTCGTGAAGTAATGACATACTTTCGATTACGATACAAGTGCAGAAAATAGGAACGCACGTGTATCGTACAATGTTTTACAGTACATACGTCGGGTGACAAGCAAAAGTCACTACCAAAACTGTCACTGATCTTCAAAACCTCGTATCTCGGTACGTAGTCGATATCGAGATACGACCTTTAATTTAAGTAGGTATTTGTTACTTAGTGAGTTTTGCTTGTCACCCGACGAATTATGGCTCTTTAAAGTTTCGACATATGCACGGAAAGTGCTCTTTTCCGCACACGTGCGGAAAAGTAGCACCATGTGTACTGTAAAAAAATTGCAATCGAATAATGCCTTTGTGGTAGAAAATACACAATATCTCATCTCAAATTCCGTTATGCAAGAATTCATATCCATATCCTCGGACGTATGGTACATTAACTACTTCAATTTACGATTAAAACAAATCAACTATGGTCCGAGTGCTCGACGCTGTACTAGTACCTTTATGGCATGGGTACTCTTTAACAAGGAAATATGGGTTAGGTAAATTCGAACTAAGAGGATTTTTCTTCATTCGAATTTAAGCCATGTCACTTTGACATAGATTATACTCGTACAGCGTCGAGCACTCGGGCGTTTGCCTTATGGGTATTTCCACTATTTAAGGTTCAAAAGCGTATGGTAAAGTCGCGGTAGTCCAGCCTGGCCAGTTGTTGGGCGTTGGTGAGGTCGCACTTCTCGATCTTGCAGCCGGGCGAGCCTGTCGTGCTCAGCCAATCGATCCTGGAACAATTAACATAATACGAGTAAGAGCACAGCGGAATGTCATCGTGCTCATATTTGAAGCAGTAGTTTTCCTGTGGTGAGTACGGTTGCAAGAGCTGGATGCGGTGTGTTGAGAGTGAGGGTGAGCATTCGTCTCTAGCTACCAATACACAATGAATCCTCAAATCAATCAATGGTCGGCAATGCGTGTGAATCTTCTAGAGTCGCAACTTCGCAAGTATGTAATAGGCTACGGTGTCTGCTAAACACCAGTATGGTCAACCAATTTGATTCCTAGGCCATCATAGAACCTGCCGTTGTAAATGCTATGTCAATACGGGTTACTAGGAATATTGCGTCGCTAGTAGCAGTTAAAATGACAGGGTTCCTCGGTGGCCTAGGAATCAAATTGGTTGACTGTACCTACTGCTCATCTCATATTGAATGTGGCAAAAACAAAATACGTAGGTACCTACGATGCGAAAAAATGGTTCGAACTGAGATATTCATTCCATATGATTCTATGATATAATTTTGAAGTTATTTATCGGCCTGAGACCACATACAAAAACAAATTACAATGATATTTGAACCAAGCAGTTCGGATAATGAATCAAATTAGAATTTTTCGAAGAATTAAGCCCAGAAAGATGGAAATCGTTTTAATACCTTCATTTGGTACTTAATACGTGTAATCTGAGTTTGCCCAATCCCAGCTTAGGAGGCGTGCGTAAATTTTTGCTCTTTTTAAACGACTTCAAAAAAAGGAGGAGGTTCTTAATTTGTATGTTTTTTTTTTTTTTTTTAATGTTTGTTACCTCAGAACTCCGTCATTCATGAACCGATTCGTACAATTCTTTTTTTAACTGAAAATATATGCTTCCAGATTGTCCAAGCAGGACAATAAAAATGTAATATTCTTCTTAATACATTTATTTATTTCACAAGCACGAAATTAATGACAAAATAGCTCCAGGGTACTTTCTTTGCGGGCGGCCTCTCACTTCGGTACCGTCCCGACCTATTACTACAAAGTACCCCAACAGATACGAACGCATAGAACAGTTGAGGCAGCACTTCTGGGACAGGTGGCGACGAGAATTCATAGCAGAGCTCCAACAGCGTACGAAGTGAGAGGCCGCCCGCAAAGAAAGTGCCCTGGAGTCAAAGGAGTTGGGTCAGTGGGGTCCGACGAAAGAGGCGTTAGGGGTCGAGAATTTAAAATAGCTTCAACCTGTGCAAACAGCGTTGCTAGCTCCTCAAACGTCAGGGAAGCCCCCCCAGCAATACGTCGAAGATGGTACTTAGCCGACTTAACCCCGGCTTCCCAGATCCCTCCGATATGGGGAGAATAAGCTGGACTAAACATGAATTTAATTCCTTCATCATTAGCAAAATTAGTTATAGACTGACGACTGGATTTAATCAATTTACCCAGTTCATTGTTTGCACCTTTAAAGTTTGAACCATTATCACAAAAAATTGTAGAAGGTCTGCCTCTACGAGACACAAACCGTCGCAGGGCAAGAATGAATGCCTCCGTACTGAGGTCACTCACCAGTTCAAGATGCACTGCCTTGGACGTGAGACACACGAATAGGCATAAGTAACATTTTGAAGTGCGGCTTCCTTTTCCTTTCTTACTAGAGATCATAAATGGACCAGCCATATCGACGCCGCAAGTATAAAAAGCATATGGAGAGTTTACTCGTTCAGCAGGCATGTTACCCATGATAGGTTGGACGGTTTTACCTCTAAGTCAGACACAAATAATACATTGTCTAGTTATGCTGCGAGCCAAGTCCCTACCCCCTACAGGCCAAAATTGTTCTCGGACTGAAGCCAATAGGAGTTGAGGACCGGCATGAAACAAGCGTATGTGTTCGTGTCTCATTATTAACTTAGCCAAATAATGCTTTGCATTTAATATGATAGGATGTTTCTTGTCGTAATCGAAATTGGAGTTTTGGAGTCGACCTCCCACTCTTAGAATTCCGCTTGAGTCTATGAAAGGGTTTAAAGATAATAGTTTCGATCTACGGTGAACCGGTTTACCTTGCGAAATATTCTCTATTTCACTCGCAAAGCATTCGGATTGACATGACTTTATGAGCAATAGTGAGGAGTTGTCTAGTTCAGTTAAATCAGGTTGTCCCATTAATTTGGACTTATTTGCTCGACAATTGTTTATAAATCGTAATACATAGGCATAAGTTCTCTTCAATTTGGTTAAATTTGAGAATCTATCAAAATCTACAATTTTGTCGTTAGTGATTTCTACACAACATTTTACCGAACTCGAATCTTTACATATTTTGATCTCAGGTAGATCAACAGTAGATGTTTGTGCGTGATTTTGAATAGGCCAGTCAGAAGGACCCGACTCGAGGAACGACGGTCCGTTCCACCAAAGTGAACAAGAAAGTAATAAACTTGGGTCTATACCTCTGGAAGCAATATCTGCAGAATTCTTATCGGTAGGCACATGATTAAATATATAACCAGGTGTCAACTCTTGTATCTCATTAACACGATTACACACAAATGCTTTCAAATCTTTACATTGAGTTTTAAGCCAACCCAAAACTACAGTGGAGTCAGTCCAAATAAATTTATCTTTTATGTCACAACGCAATGACTGACAAACCTTATCACAAAGCTGAGCTCCGAGGAGCATACCCAGAAGTTCAAGCCTTGGAATGGTGGTCGGTTTCATAGGTGCCACACGTGCCTTGGCACATAGCAAATGGACAGTGACTTCTCCATCACTACCCACAGAACGCAAATACACACATGCGGCGTATGCATGCTGTGAGGCATCTACACAGCAATGCAATCCAATATATTTAGGGTTATCGCACAGCACACGCCATTATTGTCCAAGCAGGACAATAAAAATGTAATATTCTTCTTAATACATTTATTTATTTCACAAGCACGAAATTAATGACAAAATAGCTCTGCGCGACATGCGCTTGACGCTGAGGTGGCTCGCTGACTGGCGGTGCGCGAGCGCAGCCGCCCGATCTGCCCTTCAAACGCCCCGTCCTTTGCCGTCGTCCGATGCCCGCGCGTACACAGATTGGTCCCATTGTTTCCAAAACCCCAGTTGGATGATGGCAACCATGAGGAATTGAGGGAACTCCTCATATATATTAGGCACGCGTGTAGTAATTTCGGTATTTTCTATTATAATTCGTGTATTTACACCCGGAAATCATAAATTTGGTGAAGTGGAAGTGATGATGAAGACCACAGATGGCTTGTGGAACTTCTCAATGATGTACTTCAAACTATATAAGTACGTCACAGATTCTTATATTATTCCGTTGAAAAAGCAAACAATGAAGTGCCAAAGGTAATTCTGAGATCCTTGAGGAATCGACGGAAGTCCTCAAATATTATCGGCCCACATACAGCGATTTGGTTTATTGGTCTAAAAATCAACGCTTTTGTTCTCGAAAATCAGTTCATGTGGTAAATTGGAAAAAAAAATGTGGAAATGTTAATGTGGCTTGGCGGAGTACTGAATTGAAGTCAGTTAAAACTTTGTTTTGAAAGTAAATTATTTCATGTAGCACAATAACGGTACTTCGGACAGAAAATGTATTCTATTCAATATTAAAGAGGGTCAAATTCTGCGTAATATCTCAAACTTCAAATTCGATTCAGTGGTCTAGTCGAAATCAAAGGTTAGAAACTGGGAATTTTTTGTAGTTTAGGTGCAAACTTCCTTTTTGCAACTTTTCAAGACCGACATATCTTTGAATAGTACATTGTTGTAGAGGCTAGAAAGTAAGCAATAGATGGACGAGTTAGTTCGAGGGCCGACGCGTAGTGGAGGCCCTCGAAAGTACGAGTCCAGCTATTGCACTTTCGGCCGAGGCTTAACATAGTGCTTTTCACGTCTACTGCGAGGAAATTGCAAATAATCATAATTTTAAATCAAAATTAAGTTCCTAATTGAAGATCATAATACTAATCAAAAAAACAAAAGAAGCGCGGCAGCGGGCAAAAGGGTAGGGCCCCTTTTTCCCGGCCGGCTTTAGAAGTGGATACTTCTTTGCTCGCGTTCTTGTATAGGGGTACAGTTCAAAATGTATCACGTGACTTCCGGAATAACTTTTTGTAGAGAAGCCTAATCTGAGATCAAATAATTGTTTGTTACATGTTTTAATCCTTCATTATTTGCCTTTAGTTGTTAATCACAAAATGTTATTTAGTTTATGTGGCGGACATGAAAATAATGCTGACATGACCGCCATTTTCAATGTAACGCGAGTCAAATGAACTACGTCAGTCAATGTTGCCATATATACCGATCTATCTGTACTTATACAGATTTTAGTGAATTAATTCAGATATATTAGGGTTCCATAGCCAACAAAGAAGTATCCACTTAAACTTAATTAACGGTTGTATCTCCGACACAACCCGCTTCTTTTTTAGTACTTCTTTTTAACCTAGGTATCTATATATCTACTGATACTGACATGTGATCCATGATGGGCTTGTGCCCTTGTATTTTGCCGACGATGGTGCCTTTCTTGGAGTTCTTCACCCACCCCACGACGCCAATCGTCTCAGCTACTTCTTTGCAGTATTTGGTGAAATTACATCCTGAAATGATCATAAAACATCTTAATGTTTGTCAAAAAGTGGTTGGTACACGCTATTGTTGCTGACTGTACGTTCCAATGAGCCCAGACACGACGGGTTCAGGCCCTCGTATTTGTAGTTCTGCGGGTTTTGATATCTTATGTATGCTATGGCCACCTTCTACTGTCTACATTATTAGACCAGCTCTATGGTAACATAATATTGGATTGTCATTTGACTAACATAAGTGAACACATTTGTAACACGATTAGACATCGGGATGTTGGTAAAAGTTGACTTGCAAGATTTGACCAGATTGCCAGTACAAGTTACATAAAACCTTGTAAAAACCGTGCATGGTTCGTAGATTTATAAGAGGAAACAATAAGTACCAACGCAAAATAGGCGCATTACATTTATGACGTCGAGTTGCGGAAACCCAGCCCGCGTATAGATGAATTATCGAGAACATGGAATTGCATTTGTAGTGGTTGTACCGTTTGCAACAAAAGGAGAACGTAAATAATATTCACAATTTGACACTGACATTATTTTGGTATTTAGTTCTTCAATATATAACAAACCTCTTTTTATGCTGAGAGTACGAGAAAATAGAAAATTCTAATATAGAATGCCTGTAAACATACAATGCTACTACATATATTATGCAATTCCATGCTCTCGTTAATCTATATATTATATAAAAGGCAAAGTCCTGACTGACTGTCTGACTGACTCACTTAAATCAACGCCCAGCCCAAACCATTGAACCTAGAGAGCTGATTTTTTCACAATATGTAGTTTATATAAAGTACCCACTAAGAAGCGATTTTTGAAAATTCCACCCTCAAGGGGGTAAAAAGGGGGTTGCAAGTGGAGTAAAATTTTAAGTGAGAGACTTAAAACTTTGTAGAACAATTAGATATTAGAATACAAATAAAATGCTTTCAGCCGTTTCGAAAATTCTACCCCTAAGGGTGTAAAATAGGGGTGCAAAGTTTGTATAGGGGATTTTTTTTTTAATAGAGACTTAAAACTTTGTATAAAGATACATACATACAAATACATTAGAATACAAATAAAATACTTTCAGCGTTTTAGAAAATTCTACCCCTAAGGGGGTAAAATAGGGGTGCAAAGTTTGTATGTGGGAAACTTTTTTTTTGTACTAGCGATCTAAAACTTTGTAGAAAAATTAGTTATTAGAATACAAAGAAAGTACTTTCAGCGTTTTGGAAAATTTCACCCCCAAGAGTGTTAAATAGGCAAAGTTTGTATAGAGGAAACACTATTTTT
Source organism: Epinotia brunnichana (assembly GCA_963854355.1). Lineage (NCBI taxonomy): Eukaryota > Metazoa > Arthropoda > Insecta > Lepidoptera > Tortricidae > Epinotia > Epinotia brunnichana. Next base: position 29,020,070 of record OY977936.1, on the reverse strand, counting down.
TTTTAATAGAGACTTAAAACTTTGTGGAAATATTAGTCATTAGAATACAAATAAAGTACTTTCAGCGTTTTAGAAAATTCTACCCCTAAGGGGGTAAAATAGGGGTGCAAAGTTTGTATGCGAGAAACTTTTTTTTTAGCTAGAGACCTAAAGTGTTTTAGAAAGATTAGTTATTAGAATACAAATAAAGTATTTTTAGCGTTTTGGCAAATTTCACCCCTAAGGGGGTAAAATAGGGTGCAAAGTTTGTATGGGAATAACTACTGTTTTTGAAATAGAGACTTAAAACTGTGTAGAAAGATTACTTATTAGAACATGAAAAAAACTACATTCAACGTTTTACAAAAATCATTCCCTAAGGGGGTTAAAAAGGGGTGCAAGGTTTGTATGGGGAAAACTTTTTCTGAGCTAGACACTTGAAACTTTGTAGGAAGATTACTTATAAAAATACAAACAAAGTACTTTCAGCGTTTTGGAAAAAAACCACCCCTAAGGGGGGGGGGGGGGGGGGGATAAAAAGGGTTGCAAAGTTTTTATGAGGGAAACTTTATGTTTTTGAGTTAGAGAGAAATTAAAATACAAAAAAAGAACATAAAGCGTTTTAGAAAATTACACCCCTAAGGGGGGGGGGGGGGGTTAAAAATAAGAGCAAGCTTTGCATGGGCAACACTTTTTTTGAGTTAGATTAAAAAGAGAGACTAGAAAAGGATTTTCAGTGTTTTACAAAACTCCACCCCTAAGGGGGTTTAAAAGGGGAGTGTTGTGTAGGAAACACTTTATTTTAACTAGACTTAAAACTATTAGAAGATTACCTATTAATATAAAATAAAGTACTTACAGAGTTTTAGAAAATTCCGTCCCTAAGGGGGTTAAGAAGGGGGCAAGCTTTGTATGGGCAACACTTTTTTTGAGCTAGAGACTTAAAAGTTAGTAGTAAGATTACTTACTACAATACGAAAAAAGTTATTTCAGCGATAAGAAAAATTCGACTCCTAAGGGGGTTTAAAAGGGGGTTCAAATTTTAAATGGAGAGTAAGAAAATGTTAAATTGTGAATAAGAGATTTGTAACTTCGGTCTTATTCTGTACGTTAAAAGACTACAAAACAATTTTTTTGAGTTTTTCCAAATTCATTCCCTAAGATTGTTAAAAGGGGGTTCAAAGTTTGTGTATTTCAAGACATTTTTAAAGTATGAGATTTTTAACTTTGGTTTTAGACTGTTTGTTCACAAACTAGAAAATGAACATCAACGTTTTTTTTAAATTTATCCCCTAAAAGAGGGTTCAAATTTTGTATTGAGAGAAATCATTTTCTAAGACGATAAAAAGTTCTACGCGGACGAAGTCGCGGGCAACAGCTAGTTTATATAACCTATAAGTAGGTACCTAACTAATTCTTAAAACCGGACTGAAGTCATTCACAGAAAGAAGGTAGCTTTATGCGCTTTTTGAGGTCCGGATTAAAATATCATGGACCATTCACTCCGTATTCAATAAAAACTGGTAACAATGTACCTAGTACCTACCTACCTAATAGTTATTTGTTATACAAGGGTGCAAAGTTGTATTTTAACCGCGAGTGTGGAATTGAAACACGAGCTAGCGAATGGATTCTAGGGTTGAACAACGAGTGGTTCAAAAATAGAATCCTGAGCGAAGCGAGTGGTTCAAAAATAGAATCCTGAGAGTAGCAAGTGTTGCAACAGACGAGACGTCAAAAAAACAGAAAGAAATAATTTAAAAAAAAAAACATTAAAAAGAGAATAAAACGTAGTAAAGGAAAAAAAACCATTAAAAATGAGAAAAAAAAACAAAAAAAACATTAAAAAAGAAACAAAACATTACAAAATTATAAAAGCAATTAAACAAGAGGAAAAGAATCATTAAAAAAAACAAAAATATACATTAAAATATAAATAAACATTAAAAAAAAGAAAAAAACAGTACAAATAGACAAAAAAAGGTAAAAAAAAAACATGGAAAAATGAAAAAAAAACTGAAAAAACTAAAAAGAATAACAGCAATAAAATAGAGACAGAAACAAAAAGTTTCAAAAAACAAAAAAAACGTAAAAAAAGACAAAAAAACTGAAAATAAACATTGAAAAGAGCACAAACCACAAAAAAGAACATTCAAAAAAGAAATAAGATTTAAAAAGTAGAAAAATGAAAAAACATTGAAAAACGCATTAAAATCAATAAAATTTAAAATTCATTAAAATATAGACAAAAACATTTAAAAAACTTAAAAAAGAAAATGAACAATAAAAGAGAAAAACATTTAAAAAAAGAAAAAAACCAAAAAACTGAAAAACAAAAATATAAAAAAAGGAAAAAACGCATAAAAAGAGAAAAAAGACCAAAAAATACATTAAATAAGAGAAAAATTGCAAAAAAAAAAATCAAATTTAAACAAAACATTATAAAAAGTAGACAAAATAAAAAACATTGAAAAACGGTCGTATTTAGCCAAATCAAGTCGTATTTTTCTGTTGCAAACGCGACATTTTTGTATGTGTCATTAAAATATTGCGTTTTTCGGTGGAAAAATACACTTGCGATTCTGTTTAAAAAAAAATATGACGTTTAATTTTATGTCATTTGCAGTATCCTCAATTTGTATTTAACGCTTGATTTAAATTTAGTCTTTTTTATTCCCCCATTTTTGAGAAAAGCACTATATTAGCCTCAGCCGGAATGGCAATTGCAGGCTTCGTATTATAATTAAACGGACTCGCAAGCTCGTCCGTTTAAACAAAGTACTCAGCCTGCAATTGTCTCCTTCCCGGCCACGGCAATAATGTACTATACCTTCCAATATGTAGCGAGTTATGTTCACTTTGCGGGCCATTTTTTGAGAAATAGTACATTACTGCAAAGGCCGTGAAGTAAGGGATTGATGGACGAGTTTGGGCTAGACGGCCGAGTCGTAGACGAGGCCGGATACAACGAGTCCAGCAATCCCTGTTCCGGCCGAGGCTTGTATAGTGCTTTTCTCAAACGATGTGAGAAGAAATGACAAAAAACAAAAAAAGAAGAAAAAAACAAAAAAATGGACAAAAAAAAAGAAAAACAAACAAAAAACATTAAAAAAAAAACAAAAAAAGGAAAAAAACAAACAAAAAACAAAAAAAAAAAAACAAAAAAAAAAACAAAAAAAAAACAAAAAAAAAAACAAAAAAAAAAGGAAATAAACAAAAAAAACAAACAAAAAAAAAAAACATTAAAAAACATTAAAAAAAACTAAAAAAAGGAAAAAAAAAACAAAAAAAAACAAAAAACATTAAAAAATACAACAAAAAACAAAAGAACAAAAAAAAAAAAAAAACGACCAAAAAACATTAAAAAAAAACAAAATATAAGGAAAAAAAAAATTAAAAAAAGTAAAACAAAAAAAGGAAAACTTGAAAAAATTAAAAAAAAACGACAAAAAAAACAAAAAAACATTTAAAAAAGTAAAACAAAAAGGAAAAATAGATAAAAAAAAACTTAAAAATAACATAAAAGACCCTACAAAAATTTTAACATTAAAAAATAGACAAACATCAAGAAAAGAAAAGATTTTTTTTAATCATTAAAAACGATAAACACTAAAAAATAAACGAAAAATAACAAAAAAAATGTAAAAAACTAACAATTTTTTTTTTACAAAAAACTAAAACAATTAAAAAAAAGTATTGGTGGTTGGCAGTATGTATTTTTTCCTTTGTCTGTTTAATATCAGTTAGCAAATTTAAAAAGTTAGAGTAGCGGCCAATAATGTTTTTAGTTAGGGTTTTCATACATTACTTCTTGGCCTAGGCCAAGAAGTAATGTAGGGAGCCATAAACAAGGAACTTCATGTCTTCATTTCGTGACATTAACGCATACATTTCCGAGCATGTTTGAGAAAAATAACTTATTAACCAACTGCTGCTAAAGTCAGCAAAGGCCAGCTCTATGAAGCTCTATGACCTATAGCTAATGAAGTTACTTCTTGTACCTACACTACATAAATACGATTCGATAAGAAAGTAGGTTCTCGATGTATCATAAAATAGGGTGGAAACTTCATTAGGTCAGTATCTAGATATTTCCTACATCTTATTTAAACATTTTCCTTATTATTTACCTATTCTATGCCATAATTATCGCAGTCGTGGATTATTACGACGACGGGAGACGCCAACTTAACTGTCGAAATTCAAATAGTTAGCTGTTTAACCGACTTCAAAAAAGGAGGAGGTTATTTATGTTCCACTGCATGTTTTTTTTTAAATATATGTTCGCCGATTGTTCCATCAATTGTGGACCGATTTCCAAATTTATTTTTGTGGTCCCATTGTCACCAAGTTAGGATCTGATAATGGCATCCCAGGGAAATTTAGGGCAACCCTCAAATTTTATAGGCACGCGTATAGTAATTTCAGTATTTTCTATTATAACTCGTGTATTTACCCTCGGAAATTCCAATTTTGGTGAAGTGGAACTTTTGTTGGGAGGTAGAAGTTGAAGTAGCAACTAATGAAGTGTTCATTCTGAGATCCTTGAGGAATCGACGGGACTCCTCAAATATTATTAGCCTACACATAGCGACTTGGGTTTTTTCTGTAATAATTAACGGATTTGCTCTCGGAGAGCAGTTCATGTGGTAAATCGGAAAGGAAATGTGGAAATTTATATGTACCTATGTGGCTTGGCGAAGTACTGAATTGAAGTCGGTTTAAACTTTGTTTTTAAAGTAAATTATTCACGCTTAAAAAGGACGGGAATACGACGTCCGATTTTTCCTTCCGATAATCTGATCAGACTATCGGACTCTAACTGTTTATGTTTTTTTTTACTTGTATCGGTTTAAAAATAATATAAACTGATCTTTTGAATGAATCCAATCGCTGACACCGACCTACATGCGTACGCGCAGCGCCGGTCCGCGTCTAATTATACCTACAACGCTGATTAGCCGATCAACCGTCGATATTTTTTTATACTTAACTACTAGAGTTACTATTAGCTATTTGAGTGGTTACTATAAATAAGCGCTTGCGTGCTTTGGAAGGCACACTAAGCAGTTGATCCCGGCTGCTGTCTGTGACAGTAGTCGTTAAGCCGAATTAGAGGCTTCGGGCGGCTTAAGAACCTCTAACAGTCGAGTTGCCCACTCACTTGACAAAGGAGGGACAACTGTCACTTGCGTCCGCAGGAGCTACCTACCACAACCCTGCACGTGTCCCCTGGGTGGTACTAAAAAGTGACAAACTCAAAAGGCCAAATAATGTAAGTATGCCATACGATTAAATAAAATATTAGCTAACTGGTTTCCAGACGGTCCTGCGTGGTGGACAGCAAGTGACAAGATGAAATGACTAAAGGATATCGAATTACCTTGAGATTTATATCCCTGTCTCACTCTATCTTATATATTCCAGGTGGATTGTAGCCCGTCACGCAGGTCAACCTGGACGCGCATTTATAGCCAAGTGTCGATATCATAGAGGTAGAATAGATAGAGGGAGTCACCCACACATACACACATGAGTGACAAAGATGTGTGCATAGGCAATACCGCAAGTGGGAACGAGATACAGTGTCATATTTTCTGTCCCGTATACGGATTTTTTGTTTGCCACCAGCTTGTTTGCCACCACCCCTGTCAAAATTTGTACTGAAAGTGACACCACCATGACGTCACCGATATAATACGACTAAATTATAAATAATAAATACTACCTGGACCGTAAGACACCCGTGTACGCTTGTTTCCTGGACTTGTCTAAGGCTTTCGACCTTGTGTCATATGATGTGTTGTGGGAAAAGCTTGAAAGGGCGGGTGTCCCTGTCGAGCTTGTCAGCATATTTTCATACTGGTATCAACATCAGACCAACTATGTAAAATGGGCAAACGCACTATCTGATCAGTATAGACTTGAATGCGGTGTGAGGCAGGGAGGCCTAACCTCTCCGAGGCTCTTTAATATTTATGTAAACCAATTGATCGTGGAACTCAGCAGCACCTATGTCGGATGTCATGTCGATGGCGTTTGTTTTAACAATATAAGTTACGCGGATGACATGGTGCTGTTGGGTCCCACGATCGGTGGTTTGCGTAAACTAGTAGCGATTTGTGAGGCCTATGCAGGCAAGCATGGATTGAAATACAACTCGAAAAAGAGTGAGCTCCTTGTATTTAAAGGCAAAAACAGACCGCCTGCGTCTGTCCCTCCAGTTTACCTCAATGGTTCACCATTGCAGAGAGTCTCGCAATTTAGATACCTGGGGCACATTGTCGATGAGGAGTTGAAAGATGATGCCGACATAGAAAGAGAGCGAAGGGCATTGGCTGTAAGAGGGAACATGCTCGTTCGTAGATTTGCTGGTTGCACACTTGACGTCAAAGTCACACTTTTCAAGGCGTTTTGCCAAACATTTTACACCAGCAGTCTATGGACCAGCTACACCCAAAAAGCGTATCATGCCCTTCGTATATTATACAACAACCTGTTCCGGGCGATGGTGGGGCTTCCTCGACACTGCAGTGCGTCAGGCATGTTTGCAGATGCGCACACAGACGATTTTTTTGCGTTGATGCGTAACAAAGTCGCCTCGTTATTACGCCGAGTGAGGGGAAGCCCCAACAGTCTCCTGCAGGTCGTGGCGGGAAGGCAGGACAGCGCCTTGCTCGGCAGGTTCAATGGGCTGCACGCTCCTAGTACGTGTGCACCTCGTTGAGGCTGCCAAGTCTGGCTTTTAAATTATAAACAAAATAATGTTTTGCTCTACTAACATAGGTCATTAAGTATTTTTTTTTTCCTTTTGCTTACTAACAATCTATGGACCATGTTGTCTGAAAATAAAGTTTTTTTTTTTTTTTTTTTTTTTTATTTATTTATAAACTAGCTGTTGCCCGCGACTTCGTCCGCGTTGAACTTATACTTAGAAAATATAATGCAAACAAACTTCTACTTACCATCTTAAGGGATGATTTCCGAGGCAAAAACTATTCTATATCCTTCGAAGGGTCTCAAATTATCTCTATACCAAATTTCATCTAGGTACATGGATTTTATCCAAACTTTCACCCCCTATTTCATACCCTTAGGGAATGATTTTCGGGATAAAAACTATCTAATGTCATTCTTCGGGACTCAAACGACCTTTATACCAAATTTCATCTAAACGGGATTCATCCAAATTTTCACCCCCATTTCACCTTAGGGAGTGATTTCCGGAATTAAAACTATCCTATGTCCTTTCCCAGGACTCAAGCTATATCTTTACCAAATTGTATTAAAATGGGTTCCATCCGAATTTTTACCCCTAATTTCACCCCCTTAGGGGATGATTTCTGGGGTAAAAACTATCCCATGTCCTTTCCCAGGACTTAACCTATATCTACACCAAATTTCATCAAAATAGATTACATCCAAATCCCCCCCCCCTTTTTACCCCCTTAGGGGATGATTTCCGGGATAAAACCTATTATATGTCCTTCCCTGGGACTCAAACTATTTATATACCAAATTTCATCTAAATCGGTGCAGCGGTTTAAGTAGCTCCATACAAATTTCCACCCCCAATTTCAGTCCCTCAGATATAAAAACTACCCTTTATCCTTCCCCGGGGCTCAAACTATCTGTGTACCAAATTTCATCTAAATCGGTTCAGCGGTTTAGGCGTGAAGAGGTAACAGACAGACGGACACACTTTAGCATTTATAATATTAATATGGAAGTATGGATTATTAGTATGGATAGTATGGGTTCTTTCCGCTTGTCTTCCAAATAGAGGTGTAGCTGTAGACTCACTTCAAAAGAAAGAAGAAACGAAAAACTCATTCAAATATCTCAAAAAATTACGAAGCTACAACCGTTTTAATGTCGCTTGTTAGAGTGAGAAAACAATCAGGGACCGTGACGTCACGATCCTCGAGCGTCATAGTAAAAAACAATCGTTTCATTATAAAGGTGCGTTTTGCGGAAAAGAGACGCAACAAACCCCCTCTTAAAACTTTATAAACTTATAACTTAGTGATTACCTATACGAGTATAGCCTCTTGCGTTGTTTTTTTTCGAGATAATACAACATTATGATTATTTTGTTTAGTGTCTACATCCCTATTTTCGATAAGATAAGATAAAATAAGATTTCTTTATTGTCAGAACTGTGTACATTTAGTTGTTTTGGGTAAAATAAAGTCCAACAGCTTGCCCATTTCGGACGTACAATATTAAACTTAAAGCTAGTCAAATATACTAAAACAATAACAACAATAGTATTTCCAAATAATTTTAACCATATTCACACATAAAATATTAATTTAGATCTATCCGACATCCGTATTTTCTTTTAAACCACGAACTTTGGAATTCGAAAATATTCGGGTATCTCTATCTCTATCGCACTAACAAATGACAGGAATGCAGATATACGAACTTCGAGTTTCGGTTTTTCGTGGTTTGGCTGAATACGCAAAGAGCGCGCGCGCGTGCCATTAAAAAAAACCAAGTTTATATTGTTCGAATTTGTTGTTACATTTGTAGAAATTACGCCTTAATTCGACATTTGCGCATATAAGTTCGCATATCAAAATCGATTAATTTTATATTTGCTTTTGGTACCTATGTGTCTCGTCAATGTATATCGTCAATGTATATCGTAGACGGGATTAAAATTATTAATAGGCGAAAGAAAGGCAAAGAAATTCCGCCATTTTGTCCGTAGTATTTCTTATTAGTCTGTGATTTTGACGTTTCTTTTAGCTGACAGATGTGTCGGCGATATACTTTAAGAATAATAAATGAAAAATTAAATGAAGTCGTATATTACGGAAAATAAATTAATTGTCGCAGTCGGATAAAAACTATCCTAAGTTGCAGCTGGAATAATAATGTACCTATATAAAATGTTTCATATTTTTCCGTCCATGGGATGCTGAGAACATTCGTACCACAGAAAGCTTAGTTTCAAACTGGCTGATTCTTTTTTTAATTTAGAGATTTATTATAAGTGGAGATGACATTAGACGTCAAGAGTGTATTAGCTTCTGATACTTCTTAATTTAGTATGGTTAATTTACCATCGTCCCTTTTGGGTATACGCTAGGACGCCATCTATATATCCTCTATCTACGGTCGATATATATGTTATCCTCATGGATAGTCATGACTCATGACCTATACAACCTAGTACTTACGACCCTAACCCCGGAATCTAACCCCCGCCCGGCCGCCCGTCCCGTCCAAGATCCGGGCTTCTAGAGCGCCCATCATCCGAAATGTGTTCGAGCCGAAATTTTTTTGAAGTGGATACTTCTTTGCTCGCGTTCTTGTATAGGGGTACAGTTCAAAATGTGACTTCCGGGATAACTTTTTGTAGAGAAGCCTAATCTGATTTTAAATAATTGTTTTTTACATGTTTTAATCCTTTTCTATTTGCCATTAGTTGTTAATCACAAAATGTTATTTAGTTTATTTGGTGGACATGAAAAGATTGCTGAAATGACCGCCATTTTCAATGTATCGCGAGTCAAATGAGCAACGTCAGTCAATGTTGCCATAAATACCGATTTATCTGTGCTTATACAGATTTTAGTGAAAGAAAAGAAGAAGTATCCACTTAAACTTAATTAACGGTTGTATCTCCGACACAACCCGCTTCTTTTTTTTTAGTTACTTATACTCACTTATACTAGAAGTTATATTATATTTTTTTTAGATAATAAAACTTTTAGGGTTGCCGTGTCACTGCGTCTTGGAGTGACATGTATCGTTCCACATCGGTGTCACTGCGGCTGCACCGTCGACAAATTTGGGCACCATGGCCTCTCCTGCCACAGGAGCGCAGGCCGCATCCCGCGACACGCCAGCCTGAACGACCTCATCCGCCGGGTCCTCGCTAGTGCCGGAGCTCCGGCCGTCTTAGAGCCTACTGGTCTTGCCCAGGACGACGGCAAGAGGCCCAACGGCATGACGCTCGTGCCCTGGAGCTTGGGAAGGCCACTGGTATGGGACGCTACCTGCGTCGATACCTTTGCGCCGTCCTACCTTCCTGGAACCTCAACTAGGGCTGGTGCTGCTGCTGACTCAGCCGAGTCACACAAAAGGCTCAAATATGCTGGCATTGATAGTGGCCTCATGTTTGAGCCTTTCGGGGTCAAGACCTTAGGGCCATGGGGCACCAGCGCTTAAAAACTCTACAAAACACTTTCGCAGTGCCTTGTCGACGCTTCTGGTGACCAGAAGACTGGCACATTCCTAGCCCAGCGTATAAGTATTGCCATACAACGTGCAATGCCGCCAGCCTTCTGGGCATCCTGCCGCCTGGCGCCGATCTGGGCCAAGTTTTCTATTTGTGATGTTATCTTTATTTGTTTTATTAACCGACTTCAAAAAAAAGGAGGAGGTTCTCAATTCGGTTGTATTTTTTTTTTTTATGTGTGTTACCTCAGAACTCCGTCATTTATGAACCGATTCGTACCATTCTTTTTTTAATTGAAAGTATATGCTTCCAGGTTGGTCCCATTGTTTTTAAAACTCCAGTTGAATGATGGGAACCATGAGGAATTGAGGTAACTCCTCAAATATTTAAGGCACGCGTGTAGTAATTTCGGTGTTTTCTATTATAAATCGTGTATTTCGTTTATTCGGAAATCATAAATTTGGTGAAGTGGGAGTGATGATGAAGACCACAAATGGCTTGTGGAACTTGTGAATGACTTTAATGAGCACATGCAGAGAGGCCCTGAGGAAGGTGCAGAGAACGGCATGCATGGCTATAACAGGGGCGTTTCGAACCACGCCTACAGCGGCGCTAGAAGTCCTACTGGACCTACCGCCACTTCACATGGTGATTAAGTCAGAGGCGCGCAAATCGCTCTACAGATTAAGAACTCTTGGACTGTGGAGCGATAGCACGCCGAAGACTAAGCACACACACATGGAGACTGATGGTTTCTTAGACAGAATAACAAACATGGGAAGCGACAAAATGCTACCCAAGTATGTATTCCATAGGAACTACACAACAAAAGTTCCAACCAGGGCTGAGAGGGCCGAAGGTCAAGAACCACCAAAATCTGGTATCGAAGACAGTATATGGTACACGGACGGATCAAAAATGGAATCCGGTACGGGAGCAGGCATTTATGCAAATGACTATAGTAGTAGTGGGTAGTTTGGCATATTTATATTCAACAGATCCGGATATCCGGATCTTTCGGATAATACGGATCCACAAGGTTTTTTTGATATAAAGTAGGAATCGTAAGCTTAAACTAGGAAAAAACGGCTATACCACCGTATACCTGAAAGATTTTAAATAGGTACGCATTCCCGAGGTCCTAAAGGGTTTAAAACTTTTTTTTTTCAACTTTTTACTTACAACTACAAACTAACTGGCAAAGTGAGAGTTTCGTCACTGAAAGCTGTCACTTGAATAACTACAACAGGGGTAATCAACGTAACGTTCCGAACGCGCGCTAGGACAACCCAACTCTCATTTTTCCATATAAGACATTCAGATCTACCCTACGTGCGCACAATCTGGTGCTCGTACATACATTTCAATGAGCTCTAGATACGGAGTTAATTCAATAGGGTTGTAACTAGGTATCTAGGAGGAAAAAATGACAATGTGAGCGGGACGAGGGAAATGTGTTTGTCTAGCAGGGGACATTCATTTAGGCAAGACTGTATAATATGGCAAAAGCGGTGAACGGGCCATGAATATAGCGTACCATGCTTATTATATTACAGGATCATATTATAAGTAAAGAACACCACACTAAAAATTTAAAAAAATTGTTCAATTATAAAACGTAGGTAGTTACTCACTACTATTTTAGGCTAGCTTAATTTTATTTATTTAGATTTAATTTTCAATCTTTACTTGCACACAAATACTTAATAACTTAAAGATAATTATTTTTATACCAACAATTAATAATAAATTTTACGTACGTAAAAATAATGGTCGAAATAAAAATGCTAACCGTGTATCGTGTTTTGAGGATCGCCTTTTAACACATAAAAACACCGTCGTTTGCATATTATGGGTTTAAATATGTATTATAAACCCATAATCTTAAAATCTTTTAGGCACTTTTTTACTGATATTTAACTAGTTTAGTTCAGGACAATATGGCTAAGTAAAAAAAAATACATGTATATCAAATTGAGTAGTTTTTAACCAACTTCAAAAAAGGAGGAGGTTATATGTTCCAATGTATGTAATTTTTTTTTTATGTATGCTCCCCGATTTCTCCGTCAATTGTGACCGATTTCCAAAATTCTTTTTTTATTCGATAGAGTATATTCCTGAGGTGGTCCCATTTTCTCCAAGTCAGGGTCTGATGATGGGATCCCAGGGAAATTAAGGGCAACCCTCAAATTTTATAGGCACGCGTGTATAGATTTCGGTATTTTCTATTATAACCCCGTGTATTTACCCTCGGAAATCGTAATTTTGGTGAAGTGGAACTGATAATGAAGACACAGATGGCTTATGGAACTCCTCAAAGATGTAAAGTACGTCAATGATTCTGGCATGATTCCGTTGAAGTAGCAACTAATGAATTGTTAATTCTGAGATCTTTGAGGAATCGACGGAACTCCTCAAATATTATCAGCCCACATATAGCGACTTGGGTTTTTTCTGTAATAATCAACGCATTTGCTCTCGGAAAGCAGTTCATGTGGTAAATTGGAAAGGAAATGTGGAAATTTTCATGTACCATGTGGCTTGGCGAAGTACTGAATTGAAGTCGGTTTAAACTCTGTTTTCAAAGATATTATTACTAGGTACAGTCAAGGTCACCAATATTATGTATATACCCAAAGTTGCAAAACTATGTACCTCTATACAACAACCTTACTTCCGTAGTAATAAGGTCTGTATACATATTTCTGTAACTTTGTGGTGTATACATATTGGCGACCTTGACTGTACCTTCTCGCCTTTAACTATGTGAGATAACTATGTAGGTACTTATCAAAATCCCTGTAATAAAATTGTTAAATTCTTTTGTTGGAATGCTTTATTCTTTTGAAATCCGAAAGTAATTAGGAATCCGAATAAAGTTTCAAACTTTGAAATTTTGAAGCGATTAAAAGGATCATCATTTCGAGTGTCGAGCTCTTCACAACTTTCTTCAACGTCTACCAGATAAAGCTTCTAATTATATTATTATCCTTTATTATACTTTTTTTGTTTATAAGTTGGAACATTCTGGTCTAAGTGCCGTTGGTTGGTATATTTGCCATATTTAGCAGGTAAGTACATACCTACTTTATGTAATGAGATCTGTCTTATAATTAACCGACTTCAAAAAAAAGGAGGAGGTTCTCAATTCGGATGTATTTTATTTTTATTTTTTTATTTTTAATGTTTGTTACCTCAGAACTCCGTCATTAATGAACCGCTTCGTACAATTCTTTTTTTAACTGAAAGTATATGCTTCCAGATTGGTCCCATTGTTTCCAAAACCCCAGTTGGATGATGGGAACCATGAGGAATTGAGGGAACTACTCAAATATATTAGGCACGCGTGTAGTAATTTCGGTATTTTCTATTATAACTCGTGTATTTACACCCGGAAATAATTTGGTGAAGTGGAAGTGATGATGAAGACCACAGATGGCTTGTGAAACTTCTCAATGATGTAGTTCAAACTATATAAGTACGTCACAGATTCTGATATTATTCCGTTGAAATAGCAAACAATGAAGTGCCAAAGGTAATTCTGAGATTCTTGAGGAATCGACGGAAGTCCTCAAATATTATCGGCCCACATACAGCGATTTGGTTTATTGGTCTTAAAATCAACGCTTTTGTTCCCTAAAATCAGTTCATGTGGTAAATTGGAAAAAAAATGTGGAAATGTTAATGTAATGCTTAGCGGAGTACTGAATTGAAGTCGGTTAAAACTTTGTTTTGAAAGTAAATTATTTATAATGTCAACATGGCAAAGGGGACTGAAATTAATTCATTGCGTGCTTATCGAATTGAATAACTTATGCACTTAAGTACACTACAGATAATTTAAATACTAGTTACTTAGGTACTTCGATTTTTTCTTGCGTCAGGATGTGTGCTAATTCCTAATTAAATTGATCATCAAAATTAATGAAAATCTCAGACACTTCGATGTATAAAATGTCTCATTATGAGCAGGTATACCTGGATGGAGTGAGGTAGAGTTTCGCTTGGTCGTATCGGTGGCGTAAATAAAGCGGCATTTACCTAGTACCATAATTTCTACTAAAATATTTCAAAAACAGCTTGCATCATTTAGCGCACGTTAGTTTAAGGTATGTATTTATTTGTTTTTTTTACTTACATTTCCAGCGAGAAGGCGTAAGTAATCTTAAGATTTTAGATTGCCAAAGCGAGTAGTAATCTACTTAATTGAACAAGTATTTGTGAAAAACATCGTTAACATACGACAGCTGCAGCGAATACCGGCCAAATAGATAGGTAAATAACAAAGAAATAAATATGAGCGATAATCTTACACAAATAAATAATAACGAAAACTCAACGCACATAAATAAAATGCTCTTATATGTTATCCATACACACCTTGCACCTGCCCATAGACTTCGAACTCCGTAGAACACAACTGGTTAGGATCCTCAGTACCCATCGTAATACACGCACTTTAAATGTCAAACACAAAAAAGTAGTGAAAATAAAAAGTATTCGTTTTTACGGTGTCCGCCCGCCCAAGACGGGTGAGTGAACGGACAGCGCGCCCAAGTGCCAATGTTACGTCGCCGCCCTGGTTTGTGTACGAGAAGTATTTATAAACAAACCTTCAAGTGCATGATGCATACGCTTGTAAAAACTAACTACCCGTACGTAATTTATCGGGTTTAAACAGGGCTTTAGAGTAGGGCGACCGGGGCGGCCGCCCGAGGCGCAGAGATGCATAGGGTGTTTCGCTACTAGGTGTAGGTAGGTATAGGGTTAAAATATAAAGGGCGCCAAAGGTGGCAATGGCCGGCCCTGGGGAAAAGAGTTTTCTACCTCAAGCAACCCTTATAAATTACTTTGTTGTACGCATCGGTCTATTCGTTTTTTTTGGCAGGGTGTATCAAGCATCAAGCTTGCAAGTGAATCGATGATTCGTATCGTATCCCGTACAAAAAAGAGCGCCTAGAAAGAGCGGTTCGCGTAGCGCCTTTTGCATAATAATACTCAATAGTATTATCCCCTGATGTACGGTGCAGTGTGAAGTACCGTCCGAAATTTATATACAAACTGAGGTACTGGCATTGGCATACAACGTATCGAACCGTCGCTCCGCGCCCCGCAGCGGCTATGCTTAAATACAATAAAACCGAAATAGTTTATTAGGCGTTCATCACCAAGTCATCACGTCGCATTCCGCTGCGGCGCGCGGAGCGACGGTTCGATACGTTGTATCATGACTTTGTATGCCAATGCCAGTACCTCAGTTTGTATATGGATTTCGGACCGTACCTACTTCACACTGCACCGCACATCCGTCCGGCGAAATTTTAACGCGGCTCCGGGGGGCAATCACGTAACGTTCCGAACGCGCGTCGGTACAATTTAACTGTCAATTTGCAATGGATCAAAGGGCACAGTAATTCACGCGGTAACGATGCAGCGGATGCACTGGCTAGAGAGGGTTCAGAGTCAAGAGCTGTAGGACCGGAACCCACAATTCCTCTACCCTCTGCATGGCTGCGGAGCACACTGCGACTAAACACCAAGGTAGAACACCAAAAACATTGGAACACCCTAGGAACCTGCAGGCAAACCAGGGAGGCCCTCCCGACAATCAACCCCGGATTGTCAAGGAAGCTAAAGCAGCTAAAGAGGCCGGCACTCCGTCTTCTGACAGGAGCTATAACTGGTCATGCACTACTAAACAAACACCTTTTTACTTTAGGTGTTACAGACAGTCCTCTCTGCAGAGCCTGCATGGAAGAGGACGAGACAGCCGCCCACGTCATCCTGACATGTCCTGGAGTGGCGGACTACAGGGCAAAGTACCTCGGAACACCGGGGTCACTACCGGAGGCCGTCGGCAACGTAAAGGGTCTGCTAGGCTTCCTGGTGGAACTGGGTTGGCACGAATAACAGTAGTGCCAAAACCCCTACGCAAAATAGGCGCATTTATGACGTCGAGTTGCGGAAACCCAGCCCGCGTACAACCTATAACCTATAACCTAACTGTCAATTTTCCATATAAAAAGTGACATTTAGACCTACCCGACGTTTGTACAATGCGTTACGTGATCGACCTGGGGACAGATTTTTGACTTTCGAGCGCTCGACTCTTTCACTCGAAAACTCTCAAAAATTATGGAATGCTATAAGCGATAGAAAATTTAAAAACGAGTGGGATTAACCACTCGTATCCAATTCTATCGGTAGAAAGTAAGTGCCTACAATTATGACACTACAATCCTATTTCCTTTTATTTAATTTTCGAGCGCTCGAAAGTCAAAAATCGGTCCCCTGCACGCCGCGATGCGAGTGCAACATTTGTATTTCGTAATAGACCTTCGTAGGTGGCATTCTCCACATATTTCCCCAATTTCGGTCCCCTGCACGCCGCGATGCGAGTGCAATATTTGCATTTCTTAATAGACCTTCGTAGGTGGCATTCTCCACATATTTCCCCAATTTTTCATTAAATAATTTCTATGTCTAAGTCAATTATTTTGCATCTATCCCTGTTATCATAAAACTCAAGCTCTTCTGTTTAGGTGGTATCAATCTACAGTCCTGTAAACTATAACTGATTTAGATAATATATACCTATCTAAAACAGCATAGCAAAACCACTGTAAACGGAGAATGATATTAATGATATGTTTGATCCACGTAGCCTTAGTGCGGAGTGTTTTTCATTGGTCAAACACTTATGTAGGTATACCTACTGGTTGTTTCCTCGAAGAACCGTTATGTAATGTAGTTACCAGCCAGTACCTACCTACTAACAGAGTGCGTAGTTGTATAAAAATAAAATCCTTAACCCATTTCGACGTCATGTCGTTGATGAGGAAGCTGGGCCAATCTGTGGTCAATCATTTAATTGTAATTGCTCGACGGAACTGGCTACTCGAGGGGGACGTCCGACCAACTCTTATATATACCTAATGGTTGTGCCATTACGTAGATATTTAGATGAGGGTTATTGGTATAGGTAATACTACTCATTACTGGGGGCAAGGCATTGCCACGTCCTGCTGAGCAAAAACAAACAAAAGCACATCCGTTTAGACACCGATACACGACCGACTTATAACTAAACATAGAGATTTTATTTATTAATAGATTGTATTCAAAGAAATTTGATACTTTTTTGGAAGAAAACAGTAAAATAATAGGTACACAAGCGCTGCATGTGCTGCTGCTGACGGCCCCATCGCCCACCAGATTTCTGGTGCAATCAGTCGACGTAAGGCAGCTTGTGGTGGGCTGTTAGGGAGTAGCGACCCTACGTACCTGAGTGCTTCTGGGGGTGTCCTGTGGTCAGGTTGAGCCAACCAGGTGGATGGTTGCACAGGCCCCCCCGCCTCTGGCTTGCCTTAACTGCCTGTCCAGAGTGGAGTCGCAAGAGCTGTTGCTAGAGGGTAGATGTGGACACCTAAGTGGCGAGTTAGCTAAGTATATGTTTAAAGTCTAATGCCACCTATCTATCCTCCCAGCTCTCTGACTAGACCGACTGATAGTATAGCTTCGTACCGCTCATACCGTCTGCCGCGCCGCTGGACCGTGGGGATGCGGCTAATAGCGTATGTCAAGCGGATCGTGCGTGACCCTGGAAAATGGCGGCAATTAAAAATAAAAACGGCCAAGTGTATAGTCGGACTCGCACATGAAGGGTTCCGCGAAATAAATTGCGTACTTATGACGTACTTATTAAAAAAAAACTACTTACTACATCTCGTTCAAATCAATTTTCGGTGGAAGTTTGCATGGTAATGTACATCATATATTTTTTTTAGTTTTATCATTCTTTTATTTTAGAAGTTACAGGGGGAGGGACACACATTTTACCACTTTGGAAGTGTCTCTTGCGCAAACTATTCAGTTTAGAAAAAAATGATATTAGAAACCTCAATATCATTTTTAAAGACCTATACATAAATACCCCACACGTATGGGTTTGATGAAAAAAAAATATTTGAGTTTCAGTTCCCCTAAAACTTAACGTTTTTTTTTTCGATTTTTGTGTGAAAATCTTAATGCGGGTCACATAATACATCTACTTACCAAGTTTCAACAGCTCTTATAGTTTCGGAAAAAAGTGGCTGTGACATACGGACGGACAGACAGACAGACAGACATGACGAATCTATAAGGGTTCCGTTTTTTGCCATTTGGCTACGGAACCCTAAAAACGCATGCTGGTAATGGCTGGTACAGTTCCCGGCAAACAACTTGAACATGCGGGACGAAGTGGGGGGGCAGCACACACGTACATACAATTCGCCTTTGCGCAGGCAAGGTCATTTGCGCACGAAGTTTGCCGTCTACTGTAACATGAAATCTATATGCTACGTTTACACTATACCACTTCCACTGCCGTTCACGCTGCCCTGCTTCCTGCCGTAATACTTCTGTGAAGGGCCATTGACTTACTATTACTACGTATAGACTGGCAACCCAGAACATTTTTCTTGACGTCTTTCAATCAGGCGGCCATCTTGGAAACTTAAAGAGTATGTGAACGTGCACTAGATGCGACAATTTTCTGAGTTAGGATTCAGATATAGCCATAGCGTGATTTAAAACTACTTATTCATTTAATCACCGACATTTGGTGTTTGTAATTTTTTATAAGTACTGGTATCTTTATAGTTCCCGAGGATGGCGTATTAATGCATTTTTTTGCAATTTGTGTCAGATGTCGAAGTCCTATTTAAGGTCCATGCGGATCCTCAGATATCGATTTTGAAAGCAAGTGGAAATTAAAATGGACGGCGGCTAATGTTTATTATTCTTCTTAATTGGTAACGGGTTCATTCATATTCGGAGATCCTACTCTCGTTCATTATTTATACATAGGTATAATAGAACTCGCCTAAGATTTAAATGAGTAGAACTTAGTACGATCTAAATAAGTAGCAACTAAACGTTGTCAATAATTCATCAGAAATATTAATTAAATTTAAAAGAGCAAATGGTTGCTGCTATTTTGGCGCAAAAATTATAGTATTTTATGCAACTGTTGTATAAGAAGGGTCTTAAAAGGCGAGTGGCGTGGGTTGCGATGCGAGCCTTGGCGAGCATCGCAATTAAAGACGCCACGAGCGTTTTTAGACCAGTTATACACCGTTGCATACAATACTTTTTCTACGACAAATTTAAAATAAATAGCAGACTACAGAATAGTTAAAGTCTTCAGGCAGCAAGTTTTCTATTCGTACTTTTGCTACTCACGCAATTTCTTCAGGAGTGCTGTTATTAATTTCTTCGACCATTTTAAAAGGAACGTACACTTTGTCTTCACGAACACGAATAAAATCTTAATAGTTTAGGACTAATAGTTCATAGTCTTTTAATTTTGAACTGTGTTTTGGTGGGAAATTGGAAATGTGACAGCTCTTGCTTATGGTTTGTTTTGTTTTTAATTTGTTTGCACTTGCCATCCGAACCAAACCGAATCTGTTTATTTTTATAAATAATACCAAGAATTTAGAAAACATGTAATTTAACACACAATAGATGATGATTTATTATTATTGTATCTAGTAAATAATATTAGAAGAGAATATACAAATGTTTAATCGTAAATAAATACTTTTATTTCGAAATATTTGTTTATGAAGTTGGCACCACTGCAATATAGCGGCCGATTTAAAAAAAAGTTAACAGTGCTTTTATGAAAAATGTACGGACCAAAAAAGTACGCTAAACAGTGCGTTTTTGGGCCATAGAGCATAGAGTTTTTTGACGACTTATTAGTGGTGTCATTGTATTTGAGCTACAGCCTATATAAATGACAGATAACGGTACAGGAGTAGAAAAAGATCTTTAACGCTTCAAATAGTCAGTCTAGTAAGTTTAATGTTCGACTAAAAAGGCAAAATAGTATTAGGAAATTGTCACTTCTACATTTTTTAATCTTTGAAATAATGGCCGCCTTTATGGCGCGTATCTTATAAATTAATAAAACATTAATGTTATTTTAAAAAATCCTGAATTTCCGATGAAAAGTGATTCCCGTGCTGTTACTGTTGTTGTGTTTGTGGTTGGTCACAATCACAATGCACAAAAAGGCATTTTTAAAAGTTTTAAGTCCAACTACCTACACTCGTAAACTCACGGCCTGCAATCTTTGAACAAAATATCCGGGCGTTAGTATTGTGGTCACGTGATTGCACGTGATTGGCTAATGCTAGTGACTAAATATTTACCGCGCTTCCCTCACCCCCGCACCTACTGCCATCTTCAAGCTGTCCGAGCTGTCACTCTTGGCGCTTGTTTTTGAATTTGTTTGAGCGTTTTAACCAATATATGTTTTGACATAAAAGAATAAATTAAAAATATGCAAATGTCAAGTTGAAATTTGAATTCAAATGTTTGAAGTTTCATTGAAAAGTCAGAAAAAATACGGATTTATCTTGTTATTTCGATATGTTTCGCAGCTTTTTCGTTTTAATTAATGTATTAGATCTCTTCGTGTACCTACTCGTGAACGTGTTGAGTTAGAATATTCCAGAGATAGAGACTCATTATGGGTGGAAATAGTAGGATAAAATTTGTGGTGTAAGAGAAAGACACAGACCAGGATTCTTTGGCCAACTCGTGTTCCTAGAGTGCAATAGAGTATTTAAAAGCAACTTTGGCCTTATCAATAGCCTGCCATATCAGATCTCATAATAGGGATAATTCATATATTATATGTATTTGTCCCCATGCAGGAAGTTGACGCCTTAGGTACCTACCTACCTAAGGTATGTACTTATGTGAACGAGTTACGATAGTGTGAACGAATAAATCCTAAGCTTTTATACTTAGTTAAACTAAAGTGCTGTTTGAAGTGGAAACCCTGGGGCCGTGGGGACCGGGCGTGAAGGCCCTGTATAAGGAACTTTCGGAGCGGCTCATCCAAACATCCGGAGAGGGCTGGCAGCTATTTTGGCCAAAGGGTTAGCCTAGCAATCCAAAGAGGTAACGCTGCCAGCCTTCTGGGCACCATAGCCAACGACGGCGACCTGGGGGCATTTACTTTTTATAGTTTTAGTTTATAATATAGGTTTAGTTTAATTATAATTCTTTATAAATTTTATTATGTTACCATTATACTTAAATGTCTTAGATAATATTAGATTAATTAAAGTGCTTGAGCGATATACCTAGATATTGTTAACATAATTTATTGTCACGGGACTCGCGGGCAAGCTTGCCAAGTCTTTGAGTGAATTCGTATCCTTATTGCATAATTTTAAAATAAAAATACATGTAACCTTATAATTGAAGTTTTTTTTTAGAATTGTTCTGTAACTTAGAAAATGTATATGTCTATTTAGAAAACTGGTGCACCCTGCAGGATATTTACTTGCCCCGTATAGGTAGGTACAGGTCGGCAAAAAAAACTACGGCTGGTCCGTAGTTTTTTCGGCTGAGCTGTGCCTACTGTACATAAATGGGGCATTGCGGGTCATAAATATATACACATCGTAATAGTTCCAAACCTTCCTGCAGGAGGGCGACACTGCTTCCTACCCATTTGGGCCGCCGACATAGATCTCTATTACAATACATTAAAAATAGGTACTCTGTGCCACTGTGCCATACACTGGCTGTTCGTTTCAGTTCTCATGCCAAAACATGCATTAAAATAAAAAAAAAAAAAAAGGTCTCGTCAATTTCAGTGGAACCCTATTGGCTAAAATGGCTGTATGACAGTTGTGCGTCTGATACGTTAGTATCTCTTAGTAGTCTGTGCGTAAACTACCGCCATCAGTGCTCGCCATAGACTAAATCAACATACGCTCATGAGCCTATGTGACATTCGCAAACTTTTGCTATGTGATGTCTGCTCTAGTAATATAACTCAATGTGAAGGGCAGTGAGCGTTTACATTGCCACTCCATACTTCTTTTGTGTTGGGCCTCGGGCAGTGGAGGACGACAGACGTCAGCTAAATTTAAATTATTGTGAAATGGAGGACGCCTTACTCATACCTTCTGCGCCTTGCCTCCTGAGTTTGTCTAATTATTTTAATGTTATGAAAAGTATTCGACGGCGAAAACGCCGTCGTCGTACCAGGAGATGGTGGATGCTGAAAATCCTTCGCAACAGAACACTGATAACAACATGATCACATTTGTACACTAACTAGCACGGCTACACAAACGTTGATAACGCGGTGACGGTGACGGTTGACGATGGATTGATTGAGTGTGACGACAGTATGTAAACACTCACTCGCGCTGCCAGTGCCAGTCCTTTGACTTCCGCCACAAAAACCGCCAAAAACGGGAGCGTAGGGCAGTGGCAGCGGCATGAGAAGTGGGTAGCGCGAGTGGGTATTTACATACTCGCGCTGCCCACGTCCAAGCCCACTTCCCTGCTCACTTCGGCATAGCGTACATAGCATAAGGCGTGAAACACACTGGCGGGCCAACCTCCGAGCGATTGAACCTTAGAGCATTAAACCAACCGGAGACGACACGCGCACACTTTTCTATCTCAAAAAGTCTGCCGTTTTCGGCGCGGGGGACGAGGCAACGCACACAAATCATGTTAATACCAATGCATTTTTCCGATAGTGTCACTACACACGCACACGACAAAATTATCAAACACCAGCATAAACAATACTCACACAAGTACAAACACATACACAGACAACCTGTCCGTGAAAGAGATGACGTCAGCTCGAAGTAAACATCGATAGTGCGAGGAACACGTCGATAATAAATAATAAACTTATCGATATTTCATGTAGGTCCGGAAACGAATGCTCAAAAAAGGTATAGAGGGAAATGCATGGAACACAATTTTTGACTTCGTAACTTTGTTTGGACTAGTTAGGAGGTAAACAAATCAAAGGTCCTTGCCCGTAACCCTTGAGCCGGAGGGGAGGGGGGGGGGGTTTCAAAGTCCCATTATTCGGTTTTTCACCTATATCTCGGAAACTATGCGTCCTAGCGACATAACTATTCTAAACAAAATGAAAGGTGATTAAATTTGCCACAATTTTTATAATATCAAGTTTTTCGATATCTTGTACAGTTTTCGAGATATAAGATATTATACCATCGAGTACTATCGAGCTGATCTGATGATGGAGATGGAAGGCGGCCATAGGATATCATATTGAAATGCCATGATCGGTACTTATTAAAAGGGATTTTTTTTTATGCACGTAATATACGATCTTTGGACAGACGGTAAACGGATAACAGGATTTTTTTTCCACATGAATAACTGGCCTGAATTTTGGTTCAGGCAGGACAGGTTAACACTGTACTGTATCTTTTGGAGATAACATAAAACAAGAAACAAATAATAAAAAGCAACTTTTATAAAATAACATTCAAAATGCTGGGAGCAAATAGTGCTAGTCTCGTTTAGGAGTCCACGACACATGATTTCCACAAGCTCGGATACAGACATCCTGAATCATTACATCTTTTGGGAATCTGAAAAATAAATTATAAGAATAACATACTTATAATGTTTATCGACATTTGTTTTTGTGCTGTCCCTTCACTAACTTTCCTAGTACAGTGTTGCTAGAGTAACAAATTTAAAATGCATATTTACGGAACAAGTGACGATCGTAAATTCCGTATAATTAATAAAATACAGCCTAAACATGTTATATTTAAAACATTAAATAAAAATATTATATGGTGAAAATAAAAGAATAAATGAATTTGCAAACAGTAATCCATCATTAATTAATTAAACATCTACAATTATAAATTTCACGTTATTTATGGTTGGTACCATTTTTATTGGATAAACTGTGTTAATAATAACGAATATAA
The DNA here is from genome assembly GCA_963854355.1 of Epinotia brunnichana. Classification (NCBI taxonomy): domain Eukaryota; kingdom Metazoa; phylum Arthropoda; class Insecta; order Lepidoptera; family Tortricidae; genus Epinotia; species Epinotia brunnichana. Next base: position 28,996,106 of record OY977936.1, on the reverse strand, counting down.
AGTAGAACTTATAATTAAACATCTATACAGTCAACTTTAAAAAATACCCAAAAGTAGAGCTAGTACCATTAAGTGGGAACACTGTTAGATTGACAATATTTTTTAGTTTTTTGCAAATTTAATGCACTATTTGATAATATTTAAACGTAATAATACTAACAGATGAAAAGTAACGTTATCCTTTTGTACATTAGATATTTCTGATCTCTTATTACACGAGAACACGTTGCAATTCGGCATTTTTAGCTCAGGTCATTCCGCGCTCACTGCGATTCATTGAATGGCGCGGATTTTTTTTTTTTTTTTTTTTTTTTTTTGAACCTGACTGTTCTGCCGTGCAGAACCTAAAGTGCAGTAACTCGAAAAAGTCCATTTCGAGATAAACGCAAAAAACACTTTAAAAGTAGTTTATTTCCGTTCGTTCAAGCGGTATATACTTATAATTTATTGTCATGGAAAGCGCTCAACACATAGAATACGATGACGTTAAAAACAATGGTTTCAGTGTACACTGAAATTAATTATGAGGCTTTTTCAAAATTTCAAGCTCGTACTGCACTCTTTGAGACAGGCAAAAACAAAAGAAATACCGCTTAAAACACAGTAAAAAGTCGGGTTACTGTCCATGTTTTGCATTTACTTACACAGACAAGTGATGAATTACCGTTTAAACCACAGTACGCGGAGCTATACTACTGCGTTTTAAACGGTATTTTGCTTGATTTTTAGTGCTACGAGCATCCGTTACTGCATTTAAAACAGGTTTTTGTAAAAAAAAAGTATGACTGAAGCCTTTTTGCCAATAAAATGATTTAATATTTAATTGTCTTCAAAACTACATATGCTCAGTAAATGTCAAGTCAATCAGGCTTCTTTAAGTGGGAGAAAAACGACTAGCAAGATTTAAATAAATTTATTTGTGATTTATTATTGGAGATCCTAAATAAAACACACATTTCGTGAAATTGTAAGCAAACAATGTTTATTACACATAATTATGTATCCCTTCTAATAAAAAAAGACGACTACTTCAGTATAATGCTACTATTTATTCTTATGTACTGTTAAAATAGCACTTTAATCTTATTGTTATTGTCCGTTTAGTTACTTTGTCAGATATTAAACTATAACTAATAAGATCGTAATTACTAATAAAATGGACGGCACACATATATAACCATTCATTAGGCTATTAGTAACAATAAAAAATACAACAATATACAAAAACTACTACAACTAGAGCTTTTTCCAGTTAGAACAATGTGACTTCTAAACATAATTAGATTAGAATACTTTGGTAACCCCTGGGAATAAAGATATATTTTTATTATACTGTGTATACCCTTATAAAACAAAGTAAAATTTTAGCTGGGATTAGGTATATTAATTTATTTCAGTAATGAGGTATACGAATAAAATTTGTTTTTAATAACTCACTTCTAAACTGTTTTGTAAAATATTTCACTAAAACTTTTCTATATAAAACGAATAAAAAAATGGTCAAGGCTTGGAAAACTTAACTGTGTCAGTTCAGGCAAACAAGAAAAAACTAAAAACAGGTATTTAAATTTAAATATGGTGATCATTATTATTAGGAAATACCCCACGTACTGCCGTTGTCAGACGGGTAATCACGTAATGTTCCAAACGCGCGTTAGTACAATCAAACTGTCATTTTTCCATATAAAATATGATATGACTATAACCATTACTGTAACACAATATTATTTGCAAATATAAATAAATCAATAAACACTTCCCCTGCTAAACAACCCCCTACTCATTTTTCAATTAAATCATGATTTGTAATTCAAATATTTTAAATGAAATTGATGATGCAGAGGTTGCGGTTTCCTTCCGATGTGACATACAAGATCTCAAAAAACATGTACCCTCAACCAATTTAAAGCTAACGATTGCCTCACAAAATATCAGGAGCGTCTATGGAAACTTTGATGATTTCATACTTACCTTAACGGACCTTGAAATCGATCCTGATATTCTAGTTCTCTCAGAATGTCGCCTCTGTGATCACAAGCCTATTCCACAGCTCGACAGCTACTTTTCTCAGTATACCATCAATACATTAAACCAGAACGACGGTGTGGTAACCTATATTAAAACACATTTAAATGCAAATGCTAAGGAAATAAAAATTGAGCATGCAACTTGTATCCAAATTCAATTACAAAACACTGTAATTCTTGGCATATACCGCTCACCATCTAACTTAAGTGCTCAAAACTTTATTAATTCTCTAAATAATCACCTTGAAACGCTAAAATCTTTTAAAAACATTATTATTACAGGTGATCTTAATATAAACCTCATCTCTAGAGACCAGGAACCTACTCATGAAAACTTAAATAGACAATACTACCTTAATATGCTCTCTTCACATGGTATCCTACCTGGGCACTCCATACCTACCAGACTAGCAAACTGTCTAGACCACTTTATGCTAAAAATAGAAGCTGAAAAAACTACTGCTCACATCGCTATTCTCAACACCTCGGTAACTGACCACCTTACTATATTCCTAGCCTTAACGACTGATACTTTGACTGACTATGCTCCTAGGAATACTGTAACTATCAATTATGACAAAGCCATTCAAAATCTCATAAGTAAAAACATCGAGATTCTACTTCTATGTAACGACCCTTACTACGTTGTACAACAGCTGATTAATAGATTGAACCAATCTCTTGAAGAGAGTAAAACGACCAAACTAATACCAAGAAGCCAGCGCGTTATTAAGCCGTGGATTACCCCTGGTATTCTGCGCTGCATTAAAAACCGCAATAGATTACAACTGAAAGTTCGCTCGGAACCTCATAATGAGATTTTGAAGGTCACGTTTAAGAGATACCGTAACTTCTGCAATAACTTGATCAAAAAACTAAAACGCAAATATGAAAGGGATCAATTGACTAACTCAGCTAAAAACTCAAAAACACTCTGGAAAACTATTAAAAAGATTACACACTACAAATCTACAAAAATTAAAAATACTGAATTACTTAACAGTAATCCATCACCAACTATTTCTGTTAATAATGTCAACAACTTTTTTGCGGAGATCGGAAAAACACTGGCCGAGAATATTAACAACTCAAATTATTCAGCTGATAATTCGAACGACGATGACCAGCCCCATTGGACGACTTCATCCTTTGTTCTCCTGGACACTGACCCTCAGGAAGTGGGTGCCATCGTCATGAGCCTAAGAACGGAAAGTGCCCCTGGATGGGACAACATACCAACCAAATTTCTCAAACTGCTAAAAAACCATGTTGCTCCTGTTATTAGCCACTTAGCTAATCTTTGCTTCAGCACAGGAATGTTCCCCGGCCCACTTAAACAATCTATTGTCACTCCTGTGTACAAGAGTGGTGAGAGAGACGACGTCAACAACTACAGACCAATATCAGTACTGCCAGCTATTTCTAAAATAATTGAAAAACTAATAAATAATAGACTAATAGCATATTTAGATAAATTTAACATCATTTCTGACTTCCAGTTTGGCTTTCGGCGATCTAGATCCACTGAGGACGCGATTCTTTCACTCACAAACCTAATTATAGACAAAATAGAAAGTGGAAAAAAATGCTTAGCTGTGTTTCTCGATTTAAAAAAGGCCTTTGACACCGTCTCTCTCCCCACACTCGTACGCAAGATGGAGTGCGTTGGTATTAGGGGACTCCCACTGAGATTGCTAAGTGACTATCTACATGGTCGCACTCAAAAAACTAAGTTGGGAGACCACATAAGCAATGAAGTTGACATCACTTTTGGCGTCCCCCAGGGAAGTATCTTGGGGCCCACGTTATTTTTAATCTACATCAACGATCTAATTAACCTAAATGTAAACCACGGTAATATCCAGTCTTATGCTGATGACACTGTCATCGTCTTTGAGGGTGATTCCTGGGAGTCGGTGTTCGTGAATGCAAATGTGGGTCTTGGTAGGGTATCCTCGTGGCTAAAATCCAACCTCCTCACTTTAAACGTTAAAAAAACGAACTACATTTGTTTTACCAAGTACAATAGCACTCAACCACAGACTAACCTAAACCTCAAAATACACACCTGTTCACTTACTGATCGCCTTCTATGTAACTGTAAGGACATTGAGAGGGCTAGTTCCACTAAATACCTTGGTGTCATCTTAGACCAGCGCCTATCTTGGCATCAGCATATTGAATTTGTAAATGGTAGAATTCGAAAATTGGTATGGATCTTTAAAATTCTTCGACATATTGCAAACAAGACACTACTTAACCAACTATATGTATCGTTAGCGGAATCCATCATGACCTACTGTATCACCGTCTGGGGTGGAGCAACTAAATCCAAATTCTTGGAGGTTGAAAGAGGGCAACGGTGTCTGTTAAAGGTAATGTACTTGAGGCCATACAGATTTCCCACAAATGAACTGTATAAAATTAGTGACCAATTATCAATGCGAAAACTGTATATCCTCCATACAACATTAAAGTTACATAAAACACTAAAATTTAATCCAACGCTTCTAACTAGAAGACGTAAAAACACCGTTGCCCCACTTACAACATATAGATCTTTGTTTGCTAAAAGGCAGTATAAGACACGTGCAGCATACCTTTATAATAAAATAAATGTTAAAATTAATATCTATCAACAAAAGAAATATAATTGTAAGAGGTCTCTAACGGAATGGTTAAAGATGCTAAGTTATGAAGATACTGAACTGTTACTTAATCTTGTATTAATCTAAATTTAATTCTATAGTTAGTAAAACATAACAAAATGGAAAATGTTATATATAATATATACCTACTTTATCAAACAACACACACGCACGCACACACTAACACACACGCACGCACACACTAACACACACACTCACAAGCGCACACACAGGCGCGCACACACACACACACACACACACACACACACACACACACACACACACACACACGCACACACACACACACACACACACACACACACACACTCAACTTTAGGGTCACGACACTATGCCTGTGATACCTAATTCGTCTTTGTTTTTATTTTATGTTATAAATATTTACCTACATATAAGAAATTAACATTAACATTAACTGCTTTTTTATGGAGGAGCGGGTCTTCCTGACACAGGTATTTTTTACCTACTAGGAAGACCCAACCTTATTTTCAATGTAACCTAGCAATCTATGAAATAAAACATTTTCATTTTCATTTTCATTTTCATTTTCATTTCAAAATACGACATTTAGATCTACCTGACGTGCGTACAATGTGTTACGTGGTCGACCTGCTGGTGCAGATGAGACAGGTAATTGCCTACAAAACACAAGCCAGTTTTTGAGCATCAAGGTTTTGCTTCCTTAAGTAACTGATACCAAGCAAAAGATCAAGAGGTGCAGTTTTTCTGACCTATATTAAGTGATTTTCATGTTTAAGACGACCAGCCTACATAATAAATAGTGATAATCTCAAATGCTCCAGTAAAACTTGGCTCCAGTTCCGTAAGGAAGCAATGCCGTCTTAAGAAACTGCAGGGTTCACTGATGGCCCAAAAATCGGCTCGTGTTTTGGTGGCATTTACCTGTCTCATCTGCACCTGATAACGCATTACGTGGGGTATTCCCTAATAATAATGATCACAATGTTTAAATTAAATAATTTTTGTTTATCTTATTTGCCTGAACTGACACAGTCAAGTTTTTTTGGTGAATTATTTGATTCTTGTACCTCGCTAATACATATTATTAATAAATAAAATTACCCAGCTAAAAATTTAAGTGGTTTTATGAGGTATATCTTTATTCCCTGAGGTTACCCAAGTATTCTAATGACATTATGTTTAGAAGTCACATTGTTCTAACTGGGAAAAGCTCTATTTGCAGTAAATTTTGTATATTGTTGAAGGTTGTATTGTTACAAATAGCCTATTGAATGGTAATATATGTGTGCCGTCCATTTTATTCGTAATTACGATCTCATTAGTGACAGTTTAAAAACGTGTCTTGTTTGTCCGTTACAATAAGATAAAAGTGCCATTTAGCTACATAAACTGAACAATGTATTATACTGAAGTAGTAGGTAGTCTTTTTTATTACTGTCATACATAATTATGTTTAATAAACATTGATTACTTACGATTTCAACAACTAGGTGTGTGATTAATTTACTATCTCCAAAAATAAATACCAAACAAGTTTATTCCAATCTTGCTAGACGATTTTCGGCCACTTAATGTAGTGTGATTGACTCGACTTTTACTGAGCAAATGTAGGTTCGATGACGATTAAATAATTTGATCAATTGGCAAACAGGCCCCAGTATTTTTTTTTACAAAAACCTATTTTAAATATAGTAACAGCACAAAAAATCGAGCAAAATGCCATTTAAAACGCAGTAGTTAAGCTCCAGACACTGTGGTTTAGGCTGTAAAAACACACTTTCTGTCCACGAGTACAGTGACAAAAAACAAAGGCATTGAAAATACCATCTTAAGTGCAGTACCTCGGCTTGCTACTGCACTTAAGATGGCAATAAGAGTAATATTTAAATAGGGAGGGTACCGACTAAAGTAAGGTAACATACTTTTCACTGCGTTTTAGTTAGTAATTATGTCTAAAACTCAAAGATATTCGAAACACAGTACGAAGAATTTGGAACAAAACTTTGATACTGCAGTTTAGTTAGTTTTTCACGAATAACTTGTTGAGTTCATACAGGCTAAAACATCTGATAAATTACGATTCTACTGCGTTTTAGTTGGTAATGGTCCAATATTCGTAGCCGTAGACGTTTTAACTGCGGTTTAAGTAGTATTTTGTGTTCTACGCTAGTCCATTACTGTACTTTAGGAGATTTTTTTTTACATGTTCCAGTTGTCCAAATGAAATACCGATTAGATAAACATGTGCATCTTGAAATACTGATCACAGATCATCAAAAAACAAAAAATCCCAAAATAGCCCGATACTGCACTTTAGGTTCTGCACGGCAGTGTTGCTATGATAGGACGAACCCAATATAGCAGTCGAACTGCGTGGTTGGAGGGTAGCTTGGGGAAAATCCAAGGGGAACCTCCGGCACGACCACGCGGGAAGGGGTAAACACTGGAATACTCTAAAAGTTTGCGCTCCAGTGAGATTGGTTGAACGGTTTCAACCGAATCTGAGGTGTGAGTGGTGATGAACTACTGGGATTGCTGGTTCGCTAAAACCTACCCTAGCTGAGAAGAGTCCAGCAAGAAACTCAGCTAGGCCCGACATCGGTCGGGTTTGTTGAATGGCGCGGAGCGCGCGGCAACTAGTTTTATATAACCGCTATGACCGGCGGTCTCGTACCTTTGGCAGAGGGGAACGCCTGGCAATGGCTACTCCGGTTGGTTTAATGCTCTAAGGATTGAACCGCTCGGTGCTAACGTCATTGTCGGCTCAAAATTATTTCAGCAGAGTTAAAACATACCAAGGAAACTTAAATAAAAAAAGAATCAGCACCAGTATTGGCTTAATTTTAAGATATATTTTAATTTTAACAATTTTCACTTGAAGTATTCATGAATAGCAGCATACTAAACGCTTCTGAAGTGTCAAGCACATACTAGTGTCAAGTGTCAAGCGCTATCACAAAGTTATGTAAAACTTGTCTTGATCTTTACTTCATTGCAATAAACATTATTTTGCAGTAGCCTGATAATTTGTAATCATTGTCGAATTCGATTCTTGTCGATAAAATAAGTTTAGATTCAGAGACCGGACACATCGCCGCCGGCTTCCGTAGCAGATATTTATTGCAAGAAAACTCAATAACTATCCCTCTAGTTATCACAGAAGTGTTTAGTATTGTGTTTACCTTTCAAAGTTTATACAAAAAAAATATAGTGAAATTGGGTTGAGAGTTGAATTTTTTTCGCACTTAAACTCATAAATCCTGCACAAAATGCATGTTTGCAACAGCGGAGATCTAAAATTAGATAGAGCTGTAGAAGGATGGCTGAAAATCGATAAGGTACCTTATTTTACTTGAACTATTTTGACATTAGGTTCCTGTTTAAAAAAAGTTTTTTTCATCTTAACTGCTAGCAAGGTCATTTTAATAAACTCACAACTGATGGAAAGTATCTTTGATTGGATGGTGTGAGGTAATTGCAAATTGAATCCAGTTTGCTCCAGAAATTTCAGTGTATTTTTTTGACTTGCTACTACTATTGATGATTGTCTCTAATTTATGCATGCATAATATACGGAGAACTATAATATAAGTAGCCAAGCATATCATATGCTTGCAATACTGTCAAAGTTCCTGTAGACTTGAACCCCATTCATAATTATTCTGAATAAGTCTGTGGCCTCTATTAAATAGCCAAATATCAAAATATTCAGGAACATTGACTACAATATGTGCATTAGACTGACATTGGTTGAAATACTCTTGGAATCTCCCATATCAGTAATAAAGTTGTAACTTATCTTATCTTATTTGGGTGGATAGTGCTAGCATAAGAAAGAGGTCTGCCAAAATGCTTATAGTCTCTGCTATAATACTGCCGTGCTTACGATAACAGCAGTAACTTCGTTCAAAATGCAATTCAAATGTTTACCTGAGTCTAATTCAAATAAAGAAAAGAATTGAATAACATTCCGAATAGAGTTACTGCTGTTATCGTAAGCACGGCAGAATATATCTGTAAATTATGTTATAATTTGTTAGGTAAAACTTTTACACAGACAGTTTGTTTTTGTCCTATGTTACTTTACAGTTTAGTGCAGCCATACTCAACCTTTTTTGTCCCAGGGCCGCAAAAACATATTAGCTAAGGAACCCCGGGCCACTCGAAATGGCTCGGTGGGCCACAGGTTGAGTATAGCTGGGTTAGTGGATCCAGAGGGATGGGTGGAGGATAAACAATTGAATACCTGATTTAGAGCAGTTTCTCTACCAAGCTCAAAGTTTTTTTCTGTTGTGGTACTATACAAAATTGTGTTGTTGTTAAAGTTGATTAACCCTATATCATGCTAGTTACCAATGATCAGTTCTAATTACCATAATAGTACCTAGTATAACATTATACTCTCTAGCATATTATGGCAGAATATTTGTAACTGTTTATTTTCTATAGAAAAAAATATATACCTATATATATATATGTCGGCAAATTAACAATCAAATTTCTTTTGTGAAAAACCTCACCAGCAAAATAAATATGTTTCAGTATGGAATGTGCCGTTACTTTACAGCTTAATATTGGTTTTTCATCTCTTATCCAAATCTACTGATTTAATCTTTATTTTATGCTTATCTAACTGCATGATTAAGTCAGTCCTAGGTAACTACTTCTTAAAACAGAAACTTAAGTAGTGTATTTATTGTATGTACTATCACAACGAATAATAATATTAGGTTCTATATTATAGTACTATGATAGCACTGAGCCTTACCTAAAGCTAATAAAATTTAAATATTTGGTAAAGGAAAACATTACATGAAAGTGTCAATATTAAGTTCCCAAAAAAATTACTAATAATATATTGCATAAATGTAATCAAATTGACATAATTCCTTTCACTACCATTTAGAATTCAGACACAAATAAGGAGGTCCTTGACGACATAGCCAACTCGCGATGGGAAAAGCTGCGCGCGAGTATGCTGAAGCGGCAGAAGTTCGGCACGGCGGGGCTGCGCGGGCGCATGGGCGCCGGGTACACCGGCATGAACGACGTGGTCGTGCTGCAGACCGCGCAGGTCAGTCCCATACAACACTAGCGCACGCCGACACAAGTTCGGCACGGCGGGGCTGCGCGGGCGCATGGGCGCCGGGTACACCGGCATGAATGACGTGGTCGTGCTGCAGACCGCGCAGGTCAGTCCCATACAACACTAGCGCACGTCGACACAAGTTCGGCACGGCGGGGCTGCGCGGGCGCATGGGCGCCGGGTACACCGGCATGAACGACGTGGTCGTGCTGCAGACCGCGCAGGTCAGTCCCATACAACACTAGCGCACGCCGACACAAGCTCGGCACGGCGGGGCTGCGCGGGCGCATGGGCGCCGGGTACACCGGCATGAACGACGTGGTCGTGCTGCAGACCGCGCAGGTCAGTCCCACACAACACGGGCGTGCGCCACAAGCTCGGCACGGCGGGGCTGCGCGGGCGCATGGGCGCCGGGTACTCCGGCATGAATGACGTGGTCGTGCTGTAGACCGCGCAGGTCAGTCCCACACAACACGGGCGTGCGCCACAAGCTCGGCACGGCGGGGCTGCGCGGGCGCATGGGCGCCGGGTACACTGGCATGAACGACGTGGTCGTGCTGCAGACCGCGCAGCTCAGTCCCATACCTACACCCGCACACCCTGACACTAGCGCACTCCGACACAAGTTTGGCACGGCGGGGCTGCGCGGGCGCTTGGGCGCCGGGTAATAACGTGGTCGTGCTGCAGACCGCGCAGGTCAGTCCCACACAACACGGGCGTGCGCCACAAGCTCGGCACGGCGGGGCTGCGCGGGCGCATGGGCGCCGGGTACACATGCATGAACGACGTTGTCGTGCTGCAGACCGCGCAGGTCAGTCCCTCGCAACACGGGCGTGCGCCACAAGCTCGGCACGGCGGGGCTGCGCGGGCGCATGGGCGCCGGGTACACATGCATGAACGACGTGATCGTGCTGCAAACCACGCCGGTCAGTCCCACACAACACGAACGCGCGCACAAGCTCGTCATGGCGGGGCTGCGCGGGCGCATGGGCGCCGGGTACAGATGGTAGCCACCGTTAAGTTACCCACACACATAACCTACCTGGCTCGCAAGTTTTGTCCACTAAAAGAGAAGAAAGTAATAAGTTGCTGGTTTTTTTTTTAATTATTGGTACAAAGCTTTTCTTGACGATTGTACTTTTACTTACCTACTCGTTGAGTAGATTCTAATGTGTCGAGCACGACGGGGTAATCTTGTGTAATTAAGAAGTTCCTATGAACATCTTCCGTCTCCATCATCTGACCAGGTTTATGGTACCATAGTACTGCATTGTCATCTGACTAACTTATTGTACAAAAATTCAACTCCATTGGACTTCAGGAAGTTGGTCAAAATTTACGTGCAAGATTTGACCCAAACTAACTAAACATTAGCATACATACCTACCTACTAACTAAGTAACAGGACAAGTAAATATAAAGCTGTAAGTACCTAAATTAAAAAGTCAGTCCTATATAACGCAATGGGTCAGTGGGACAGTCATGGGAAGGACATTAATTCGTGGACCTTTTTGAACCTTAATGTCGTTGTGACAAGACCCAAAATAGTCCATGTTCCTTCTTTCAATGTCCTTGGGCTGTACAATCAATTTTAATGTTTGTATCGACCGAGCCTCCTGAATTTAACCCTCAGCGTCTCTGTTACTCAACGTAACAACAAAATGTTAATAGAGGGTTCATGGGCTGTTTCCGATTTTAAGTATAGTTGGTACCTAATATTACAGTAAGTCAAATAGTAACCGGTTGTGGTAATACATATCAGTGTTCGTCTTATCTAATGTCAGTAAGTTGGAACCGCAACGGAGTTTATATCGATAAGGTGTTGTTAAAATAAACGGAACATAAAAAAGTTAAATTGCAGCGCTATTGTGATATATATACACACACATACATTCATATTACGAGATAAGATGTATAATTTCATTCATTTCAGGTAGCGATAGGTACTCATGGTACGGTCAGCCTCACAAGGGGCTTAACACATTTGTACCGTGTCGCATTAAACGTCATGCTAAACTGCCATATGAAGTTGTCAAACGAGTGAAAACGACAAGGTACCAGTGGCGGAGCGCCTATACAAGCCGATTTCCACCGGCTTGCCTAAAATGTATTTTTTCTACTCCTGTACCGTTATCTGTCATTTATATAGGCTGTAGCTCAAATACAATGACACCACTAATACGTCGTCGAAAAACTCTATGCTCTATAGCCCAAAAACGCACTGTTTAGCGTACTTTTTTGGTTCATACATTTTTCATAAAAGCACTGTTTAACTTTTTTAAATCGGCCGCTATATTGCAGTGGTGCCAACTTCATAAACAAATATTTCGAAATAAAAGTTTTATTTACGATTTAACATTTGTATATTATACATTATTTACTACAATAATAATAAATCATCATCTATTGTGTGTTAAATTACATGTTTTATAAATTCTTGGTATTATTTATGAAAATAAAGTTCGAATTCGGTCCGGGTCCGGATTAGTTTTGGTTCGGATGGCAAATGCAAACAAATTAAAAACAAAACAAACCATAAAAAAGAAGTGTAACATTTCCGATTTCCCACCAAAATATATACAGTTCAAAATGAAAAGATGAAAGATGATAAACTGTTAGTCCTAGAATATTAAGATTTTATTCGTGTTTGTGAAGATAAAAGTGTACCTACGTTCCTTTTTATATTGTCGAAGCAATTAATAACTGCACTCCCGAAGAAATTGCGTGAGTAGCAAAAGTATGATTAGAAAACTTGCTGCCCGAAAAGGCTAACTATTTTGTAGTCTGCTATTTATTTAAGATTTGTCGTAGAAAAAGTATTGTATGCAACGGTTTATAACTGGTCTAAAAACGCTCGTGGCGTCTTTAATTGCGATGCTCGCCAAGGCTCGCATCGCAACTCACGCCACTCGCGTTTTAAGACCCTTCTTACAAAACAGTTGCATAAAATATTATTTAGGCAAGCCTATAGTTATATACTCTAAACTCTTTCATAGATTTTTTGTTCCGGGTAGCTCATCGAAAATGTTTACGCGCCGCCACTGCAAGGTAGGTACTTAGGTGTTCAGCAACTTATGAGGCCGACTGTACCTACATAATCTCAACCTTTCCCGGTTGTACCCAAAAGGAGCCCGGGTCCGTTTTGGCACCTAATCTCAAGATTTGGCGTAGGCACTAGTTTTACCAAAGCGACGGCCATCTGACCTTCTAACCCAGAAGGAAATATTAACCTTATTGGTATTAAACCGGTGTCCTTATGATGTTTTCCTTCACCGAAAAAATTACTGAAGAACTATTGTTAAATATCATATGATATTTCATACATAGGTTTTTTTTTGATAGCGGGCAGCTGGGATTCGAACCCACGACCTCCAGATTGAAATTGATTTTTCTCAAACATGCAATGAAATGTCGTCATTACGTGGGTTATATCAGGCTTCAAAGTATCACGTTTCGGGCGGATCAACTCGAGAGAACTGTAAAGGAATTTCATACGAAATTGAAGGCCTAGGCCGGGAAGTAATTTGTTTTTAATTTTCATTATACTATTTGCACAGCATCACGGCATTCAGCCATGAAAATTAGTTTGATTTGAGGAGTTTTTATTTATTTATTTCATTGCATGTTTGAGAAAAGCACTATACATGCCTGGCCGTGAAAAGAGCTTGCCGGCTTCGTTATCACTATCCTACTCTCTATCCTAGTCTATACCTACTCACCCGGCAAGCCCTTCTTTCCCGGCGTCTACAGTAATGTAGGTACTATTCCTTGCCTCTCGGCTACAGCGGTTCAGTCTGTTAACATTACAAATATCTATAAAGTAAATAAATCTTACTCTCCTTATTAAAATGTCTTTGGTTACAACCGTAATAGCCTATACAAGTACCTACTTAAATCTTATTTGTATGTACCTAGGTAAATGGATTCTCAAACCCAACCAAAGGGCAATGGAGAGGGCTATGTTGGGAGTTTCTCTGTGTAGTAGGGCAGACTGCCGGAACAAACTGTCGTAACTAAATGCGGACACTCCGAACAAAAGAACCAAATTTTTTTCAGGTACTAGTTAGGTACATAGCTTTAAGTTTTTGATAGGAACCAACTCCTCCGACGGCCATCTTTTTTTTAATGGGGTCCATTTTGAATTATATGTATATTATTAATATCTCGGGATCTAAATCAGTTAGAATCACAAACTTGGTGTCTAAGTATACATATTTGGGGTCAGGGAATTCAACTAGATATTTTTTAAGGTCGAATTCCCACAGGATACCAAACGGAACCCTGTTACTAAGCCTCCGCTGTGGGTCCGTCTATTTGCGTGTCAGTAATAGCTAGACTGTTCAAATTTTCACAGAGTTTGTATTTATATTGTTGTTATAAGTTATAACCAAAATTAATAAAAATAAAAAAATATTAAAAATTAAACAGTGCTCCTTGAAAGTCATTTTAAGGCGTTTTTTTGCTCGCCCATTACAAAAGATCTATCTCTAGAACCGTAATAGATAGACACTTGAAATTTCCGCAGACTATGTATGACTATATCTATTATAATTACAAATAAATCAAATAATAATAAAAATAAAAAGTTAACAGTCTCGCTATTCCTGACACGTAGACAGACGGACCCACAGCGGAGGCTTGGTAACGGGTTCCGTATGGTATCCTTTGGGAACTCGACCCTAAAAATATCTAGTTGAATTTCCTGACCCCAAATATGTATATTTAGACACCAAGTTTGTGATTCTAAGTGATTTGGAACCGAAGATATCAATCTTCGGTTCCAAATCACTTAGAATCTAGATATTACAGGATAATATACCTATAATTAAAAATAACCCCCATAAAAAAAAGATGGCCATCTTTTTTTTATGGGGGTCATTTTTTTATGGGGGACGGAGAAGTTGGTTCCTATCAAAAACTTAAAGCTAACCAGTAGGTACCTGAAAAAAATTTGGTGCTTTTGTCCAGCGTGTCCACATTATCACGTAAAACTGCCCTACTAGTGTGATCGCATCAGAAATGAGGTTATCCGCAGCAGAACCAAGGTAACCAATATAACCCTCCGAATCGCTAAACTTAAGTGGCAAAAGAAAGGTTCTCGAGTGGCGACCACGTACCGGAAGGCGCGGCGTGGGTAGGCCCCCCACAAGGTGGACTGATGACCTGTTAAAGGTCGCGGGAGTCCGCTGGATGCGGGTGGCGCAGGACCGGTCACTTTGGCACTCTTTGGGGGAGGCCTATGTCCAGCAGTGGACGTATTTCGACTGATATGATGATTCATTTTTGTATAATGCAGTTACGCCTGCTAACGGTATTTATAAACTTCAAATTAAAGGAAAAATTGCAAAATTTAGGCTCCGAGCCGGATACGAACCGGCGGCCGGCTCGGAGCCTAAATTTTTAAATGTTTCCTTTAATTTGAAGTTGATATGATGATGATGATGAAATCCGTTGATCTATATCTAGATATCTCTTTTACGGGAAATCCGTTTTCTTCAGGTTTTCACTAATTACGCCTAGCATATCTCGGTCTCTTAGGTACTATAGAAACTTTACCAGCTTAGACTATAGAGATGGTAAATCAAGGAACTTTCTATATTTATGTCCATAACTGATTTGTTTGTTACTCGTTCTGCCAAAAACAAGCAATAATTACGTGAAACAAAACCTCAGTAAAATAAACAACCAATACAATACGTGAGCCAGATAAC
This sequence comes from Epinotia brunnichana, assembly GCA_963854355.1. Classification (NCBI taxonomy): domain Eukaryota; kingdom Metazoa; phylum Arthropoda; class Insecta; order Lepidoptera; family Tortricidae; genus Epinotia; species Epinotia brunnichana. The sequence goes on along the minus strand of OY977936.1, from coordinate 28,980,634 downwards.
TATATTAAGTGTCGATCGTTCGTTTCCAGGGCCTATGTTCGTATATACAGAAGGAATGCCACCAGAGCCAGCTCCACAATGGAATGGTCATCGGATACGACGGCCGATACAATAGCAAACGGTGAGTTTACACTGTAAGCGTGTGCTTAATTTCTTTTGCATGGTCGACAACCGGCTTCACTAGGTTATTCGTACAGTCGCCATCACATACATCGGAGCAAACAAGCACGTCACAAACATCTGAACACAACTCAATTTTCAAGGCATTAGGGTGCACGTTCAGATATGTTGACATCCTGTAGTGTTCAGATGTATGTGATGGCGACTGTACCTTATGCTTCTTTTTTTTTCGTCTGAGTTAGGAGTATGACTTAAGGGGCTACCCGAGGTTTTCATCGATTATTGACTAGTTTTGAATCGATACAAATACTTTTGCACTACAGATAGAATTATAAGGTAAACGGTTTTCGATTTTTCAATCTTTAATCTCCATTTTGGTGTACCATATTTTGAAAGTAATGAATAGTAATTTTTTCATGATTTTTTTAAACATTGTCTAAAAAAACACCTTCTTTGTTATAAAATTGCTGTGAAAGATCTAACATATACGAAATCTACATATTTGAGTTCGTCTCTGGTGTCTCCATAAACGTGTGTAGGGTTTTGATTTTAAACTAATTGAGACAAAAGTTATGGCCAGAAAACCTGTTTTTTGGTCTAAAATTGTTCTACTTTGATGCCAAATATCTCGAAGACAGTGATGTTTGAAGTAAATATGGGATAATATATTGCTTAAAACTGTTGTTGTTAATATGATAAGCTACAAAAAACATTAGAAAACTAAGGGATTCAGATTGAAGGTCATTGGCGTATGGGACCCCCCTTAATAAGATATGTATCAACATTTCATATGCTGCACTTTTTAACCCCCGACGCAAAATGAGGGGTGTTATAAGTTTGACGTGTCTGTATGACTGTGTCTGTGTGCCTGTCTGTGACCTCGTAGCTCCTAAAACGAATGGGCCGATTGTAATGCGATTTTTCGTCCGAAAGCTGACGTAATCGAGATGGTTCTTAGCTACGTTTCATCAAAATCGGTTCAGCCGGTTTTGAGATAGGTATTGAACTTTGAAATTAAAATGTCGGGGGTATTTCAACTTTTCTACTAACTTGCGTATGTCTCAAAAAAGCCTTGGAGACCATTTGCCCCAATCGCTACTCCATACAAAACCCTATTCATTCTGTATACATTTTATAATTCAATAACAATAGGAAGAAATCTGAAAGAACCGGTGTTTTTTTTTTATAATTTATTTCTTGTGGGACACCCTATAAGTTGTTGTATTATTCATTGATGTTAACCTGTGTAGTGTGTATTGATTATCTGCGTACGGATAATGTACCAACTGACTCCCCGAGAAACCGAATAAGTTGTATCAAGTTTCTGTAAAAAATTTTTTTTTGTGATAAGTTTTTACTGCCAACTGGTCTTTTTGCACACTTGTGAAGGCGATTCTAACGATCGAGACACGACAGAGCTATGACCACGAACTTCGAAACTCGAAGTTCGGGTATTTCCATTTCTATCGCACTCACATTACTCGAGTGACAGGGATGCATGTATACGAACTTCGAGTTTCGATTTGCGTGGTAGCGCCGCGCCGCTGTTTTCTCATGACCTCATGAGTCATTAGTCATTTCGGAGTGTCTAAGTATGGCCACCTTCCGTCTCTATCTACTATAATATTTCATTGTAATCTAACTAGCTTTAATTATGTGTAGGTACCCAAAATTTTAACTCGATTAGACTACGGGAAGTTGGTCAAATTGTAATTGTAGTTGCAAGATTTTATTACAGACAGGTAATAGGGCAGGTAAACTAAATAAAAGGTTGTAAATATACCAAACTTTATTCTGCCAAAGGATTTCTCTGCAAATCAGCTAACGGACAGGGGTCCGTACGGGAAACTGTATGATGTCTAGATAGACGTTAGTAAACACCACGGCCCTATTTCACAAACGTGACAATTGTCACCTGATACGACATTTCGCCATACATTGCTTGTTTTAGAAGTTAAAGGTGAACCAGCAATGTACTTACGGATAATTGTCGTTGTCAAGGGGCCAGAGCATCAACCTGTCTACATTGAACACGTCTATTTATTATTATTCAAAGTTAATAGTCTCCGTTTAGAGATAAGCTATCGGCTCTCTTGAAAACAATACAGATTTCATCATGAGAAACACAGTAGTTACGTAGGTGACGTAGGCGCTCGTGTGTTTGCTAATAATCGTAAAACGACGTTCATTGTCACACGTTGCATAACGGAGTAACGCGTAGATATACTAATGAAATTGTATGTTACACGAATGCGAATAACACGGGCGAATAATATGATATTGAAGAATTCACAACTGAAATAATTTGAGACGCTTGTGAAATTATAAGATGTATACGAGTAAGTACCCTCGACAGCCGAAGCTAATATGCCTCACTTTATCTTCAACATTTGTAGGAAAAGGTATTTTCAAGTAGACAAAAGATGGGAATCGAGTTCTGTGGTTGCCTCGCCTCTGCTGCATAAGCACCATAGTAGTGTATGTAATAGTTTCGCAACTACGCACAAATACTTGCAGGTGTAGTACGAAAAGGGGTGTAGACAACAAATAAAATAACCAATAACTATGAATTTCCTCGATAAAGCATTAAACATATTGTCAAATGGGGTAAAAAGTAAAGCAGGGGATTAAATAATCACAAAGTTATGAGTGTTCAAAGTTTTAAGAGGGGGTTTATTCTGTCCCTGGTCCGCTAAACGCACCTTCATATGAAACGATTGTCATTTACTATGATGCTCGTCGATCGTGACGTCACGATCCCTGAGCGTTTTCTCCCTCTAACAAGTAATATTTAAACGGTTGTAGCTTTTTAATTTTTTGAGATATCTGAATGGGAGTTTCGTCACTAGGCATATTTTTTGCCTTCTTTCTTTTGGAGTAATAATACATTTTGAGTCTACATCCCTAGTATCAGAGGCGAGTATTTTGACTCGAAAAATGATCTCGGAAATAAAGCCATTTTTATTATTTATTACATCAACTTGAATAAGTAGATATAATATGGCTCTGTTTAGAGATTACTTTTCAAAACATAATGTGCACTTCAGGTAATACGTAACAGACATGAAATAATTAAATGCATCAATTATATAATATAAGTAACTAAGTAAGCTAACCTAGAGAGATCCACATCAAAGACCGTCTCGTACACAGAAACACGGTTGCTGACAACTTAATTATTAGCAGATACCTATGCTATGTATAAGTAAATTATATTTTGATTTGTGGAATGACTTATACATTCTCTGCTCCTGCGGACCACTCATGCACAAAACAAGTACCTATACCTAGGGCAGCACATCGTGCACCCAGAAGAGGTACAACATATCACCGCCAAAATAATCTGGAATTTCCTGGAGGCAACGGGCCTTAACGGTGAACTCTAAAGAAAAGGGCCAGTGTGGCGTTCAGTCCCCAGGATGTGGTGATTGGAGTAAAAGAAACTCTGAACGTCAGCAAGAAGGAATAATATATTTATTTAAAAATTAAAGGTCGTGGGCGTAAAGGCCCGTCTGGTTTTATGACGTATGTCGGTACTCCCCTCGGGCGACGGCGTAACTACTAACTCCTTCAAGTCGTAGCTCGTAATCTGCCACAATAGATCACTTGCTGTTCGAAGCGGCATATTGAGGCCCAAAAATCAAAAATAATAATATTATACATTCTCATATCTCCACAGCTTTGCGGAGCTGACGGCTCGCGTGTTCATTTCCGCGTCCATCCCGGTGCACCTGTTCTCCGCGGTGTGTCCGACGCCGCTGGTGTCCTTCGCCACCATCCTGTACGGCGCGGCCGGCGGTGTCATGGTCACCGCCTCGCACAACCCCAAGGAGGACAACGGGTACAAGGTGATCATATAGTTATATTCAGCCGTTAACTGCCACGTACCAGGAGGCGCAGCGTGGGTAGACCCTCCCACAAGGTGGACTGATGAGATGGTAAAGGTCGCGAGAGTCCGCTGAATGCGGGTGGTGCAGAACCGGACATTATGGCGCTCTTTGGGGGAGGCCTATGGCCAGCAGTGGACGTCTTTCGGCTGATATGATGATGATGATGATCAACTGCCAGCTTCACGGGAGCTGACGGCGCGCATTTTCATCTCCGCGCCCATCCTGGTGTGCTTTGCCACCATCCTGGTCATGGTCACCGCCTCGCACAACCCCAAGGAGGACAACGGGTACAAGGTGATCTCATAGTATTCACAAAGAGAAGATTTGACGTATTTTTTAAACTGTCCATCGGGCGCCGCATCTAACGCACTTGTGACCAGCTGACCTTGTTGCCACCCCTATATAGTCAGCTGGCGTTTTTATTTCTTTGAGATATGGGGTTAGCTAATATTTGATAATATTATCAATCGGGAGGAAATGATAAAAAGCATAATTTTTGGGAGGCTACTGTTGTTAAACCCACCAACGGTGCCCTAGCTGACGTCCACATAGCTACATGGTACAACTCTCTGAAGTATCTTGCAAGTTATCGCCCGGAAGTCATTTTAGTCTAATCCCGGGGACTATTAGAACCGCGCGTTTCAACCGCTCGGAGATTTGTCAACATATTTTGAACTGACACATCATATTATATTCCCCGTTTCAGGTATACTGGGGCAACGGTTCTCAGATCACAGCTCCACACGACCAGAACATATTGGATGAAATATTGCAATGTTTGAAGTAAGATTTTCAAATTCAAAATTTTACACAATAGGCCCCTGGTCATTCAAATTCTTTTCATATTAAGTTTCCTTCTGAACCAATGCTTTTCGTGACCTATTAGAGAAATAGATTTAACATCATCATCATTTTAGGTACCATAGATCTGTTGCTCCCAAATAATTACTGTTTTACCCAGTAAATGCCCATGTACGGAACCAATATTCTAAAGTCTATGGTTGCGCAAATAAATTGTGGCAGTGACATTTCTGAAGTATATTTAGATATTGAACATCTGAAGATAATTCGCAGTATACCAGATTCGCACTGGAACACGACGGGCGTGCGCACTCACAAGCTCGTCTCGGACTGCCAGGAGGAAGTCACCTCGCGCTACATGGAGTACATCGCCGACAGTGTAGGCATGGCCGCTCGCGACGATAATGTGCGCGCCGCAGTGGACACTGTGTACAGCGCGATGCACGGCGTCGGGTACAACTACGTGGTGGAGGCTTTCAAGGCGGCCGGTTTGAAGGTTGGTACAGTTCAGTAAAGTCTGTCGATGTCCCTCGGCCGCAATATACATTGCTGTGGTAGTTTAACCGACTCACTCTGGGAGACTAAAGCGTAGACTCTCACTTACTCGTCTCAATATCTCTCAATCGTAGACTAAGATTTTTTTACGATGCCATTCGCACCAGTTTTTGGAGAGGAACAAATGTTTATATGGGAGCAACTACATTTAAAAAACATGAATAAGTACCCAAAAATTTGAGACAGTTTGACTCTCTCCAAAACGCTTCATACTAATTGAAAGTATGACGTCACAATCTGGTATTTGTACTAATCGTTGTATGGAAAATCAAGTAAATTGCTGTTTCGGTCGCAAAATACTGCGTTTAGTTGTTGTACAATTTTTTTTCTATAAAAGCGTAAGAATTCTATTGGTAGCTTTAAATTTACTCTTGGGCAATAAAAAATAATCATATTTTTTCTAAAGTTTCAAGGTGGCTTTTGATTATTTTCATTGTATTTTTTATTTATACTTTATTACAATAATTTGATGGTTTACTATCCGTTTAGCAACACAACGTTATCAGTTTTAACATGAGTCTACACCCCTATTAGAACATATAGAACATTTTTCGTGACTATAAAGCGGCAATTACATTAACTCCATCGCCGCATTCAACGTGTGTCAACCGCAACAGTGCAAAGAATTGTATGGAAGACGATAGTCGGCCGCATTCAGTGACCGACGCACGACGGCTGCCATCACCTAACTAGGTATGTGACAGTAGGCGGACAGAATAATGAGAACCTGACAGTCGTTGGCCGAAGTAGTTTGAAACAAGTTTGGCGACCGCATTACGCGTCCGAAGCAGTGTAATCAATACAAAACTAAAATTTAAGTATTAAATTAAATAATATGAAAAGTTCAATCTCAACTAAAAACGGAAGGTTCACTTTTCACTTATTTCACACGGGTTTATTGCAGGCGCCGATCAGTGTGCCGGAGCAGCAAGACCCTAACCCCGACTTCCCGACAGTGGTGTTCCCCAACCCTGAGGAGCCGGAGTGTTTGGAGCTCAGCAAACGTCTTGCGGAGAAGCGCGGAGCGAGACTCGTCCTGGTCAACGACCCTGATGCTGACCGGCTGGCTGTGGCTGAGTTCGACCAAAGGTAATATTGGACTTTATGATCAATGGAATTAGGTTTATTATTCTGAGTTCATGCAGGTCAGCTAGTGGCTAGCAGTGAAGCGCGACGCAAGGCTCGTCGTAGTCGATGACCATGATGCTGACCGGATGGCTGTGGCTAAGTTCGACCAAAGGTCATATTATAAAAAACGAGGTTTTTGTTTATTCGTATGGCACTAACACAGTCGTTCGATACTTCAATTATAATGTTATTTTACGTCATATCTGGCCATAAAGTAGGATTTACCGCACGCTATGCGTGCGGAAAATCCCACTTCCTGGCCAGATAGAGACGTAAAATTTTGTACTCACCACGGGCGGTAATAAAGAAAGCCTCAGAGCGCATATTTATCGCCCTTGCCTTCGGCTCGGGCGTCAAATACCTGCGATCTGAGACATTCTTTGTTTAACCGCCCTAGGTAAGTAATGTACTATTATCAAATAAGTACTGGATCCAAAGGCGCAAGACTGGTCCTAGCCAATGTTCGATTTCGGACAAAGGCATTGCCATATTCGGCTTTATAATCCACGAGATAAGGTTCAAGATCTTGAACGCGGAACAGCGCGAAGCGCGGCTTGTCCTAGTCAAGTACCTGATCAAAGGTATATGGGCTTAATGGTAAATTAGATAAGGTTCATTATTTCATGGTCTTCTCTCCCTCTCGCTGAGCATAAGCAGAAGTACGTGTTCGGAAGCGCGGATATCATGTTTTTTTAAATTTAATGATTTGTGCGTTTAAATAAATAAAAAACCGGTCAAGTACGAGTCTGACTCGCGCACCGAGGGTTCCGTACAAACTTTCATACACCATACCCGTCATGTCAGGACCCCATTCATTCTTGAACAATTTGAAACAGCTCATAGTAGAAGTAAACACAAAAAAAAAAAAAAACTGCATTTTGGTACTAACAATTTACAACCTAGTAGGTATATGTTTGTTTATCAGCGATAGCTTTTTATCACGCGTACCAATTTCGATTATTTATATTTTATTTGAAAGAACTGTAAAAAAAAAAACAGTTTTAGAAATGGCAACTCAAGCCCTTTCATATGATACCCCACTTGATCTATTTACTAGACTTTGATTTTTTAACCCCCCTCATATTAGTCATTTAAACAGAAAATAAAAATGTATATAATTTTTTTTCATTTTCCATACACAGTGTCTTAACTCTTTTAACAGTTGTTCCAAATTTCAAATTGATACCTTAAGTAGTTCCTGAGATATTTAACGTTGTGACAGACGGACGGACGGACCGACGGATAGACGGACAGAGTCGCACCATAAGGGTTCCTTTTTTATCTTTTTGGTACGGAACCCTAAAAAGTAATCACTAAGTTCCCTCAAAAATTTTTAGAACCAATTTTAATATGTTAGCTTTTGTGCATAATTTGTTACGAATGTTTTAAGTGTATTTTAGACCTATGTTCGTGATTTTTTTTCTATCAAGCGTAAATTGCTTAATCATGTTTCGAATCACTGATCTCCCTGCAGAAAAGCCTCAAGTTTTTTTTTTTGAAGCCATATTATTATAAACAAAGGCATTATATTGTTTCAAAAACTCTATTCGCTTAACTTCTCTGAACCTACGGCGCCTTAAGATGAAGGCAGCTCTTGGCAACTTTAGGCGTTCGAAATGTTTTACAGGCGATATTTGAAAAAGAAGTATATTGTTTTGAGTAGTCAGACCTGGAAGGTGTTCTCCGGCAACGAGATGGGCGCTCTCCTGAGCTGGTGGCTGCTGCGGCAGGCCTCGGCCGACCACGACGACTGCTACGTCATCACCAGCATCGTCAGCTCCAAGATGCTGCGTGCCATCGTGCACGGCCGAGGGCATTTCGTGGAGACGCTTACTGGCTTCAAGTGGATGGGTCAGTGCCAGTTACATAATTCAAAACTTTAAAAAAATTTGGTTGTCTATAAAGTAGGTTTACGGACGATAATTTTACGTGATAACGGTAACGTCATAAAGCCGAACGCTCGGCTCAGGCGGAACGGGACAATGAGTCATACTTTTTCGTGCGTGCTGCCGGTGTTCATCGATTTATAAGACGATATCACGTCAAAAACGATTGATCCGAAAAAATCTAGTTAAATTCAAATCCCGTTGCATTGATCCAAATGCATGACAAAAAGTCATAGTTAAGGACTGACTGACTTGGACCCGATCGTCTGATTGTTTCTAAGTTTATGTTTGTTATTATTTATTATAGTTGCGGTTATTATTTAGTACTAGTGAACCGCCCCGGCTTCGCACGAGTTTATATGTAGGTATAATACATATAAACCTGCCTCTTGAATCATTCTATCTATTAAAAAAAGTTTTAAAGATCTAAGCATACATAGGGACAGACAGACAGTGGAAAGCGACTCTGTTTTATACTATGCATTGATAGTGTCAATATATATATTTTTAATGATCTCTGGGTGATGACAGGTGTCAAAGCAATATTCATGCACCAATCCTATAAATATTGCTGATGTAAGTCTTACAGATAGTTGAACTCGTCTCTGTGCGGTTGTATGTGTGCGTGCGTGTAACTGTCGCGGTGTGGGTGCGTGCGCCTGAAACTATGAATGCCACACAAATTAAACCTGTGCAGCGCACGCACACATACAGTCGCTGCGCTCAAAAATGAGTATAACTGTACTGTAGTTATACTCATCTTTGAGCGTGGCAATGAATTCATATATCTTCTAAGTAGGTACAGTCACAAACCGGGATTGTTGAGCCACTTGCCATTACTCGTAATTTACAGTCGCCGCGCTCAAACATGAGTATAACTGTACTGTAGTTATACTCATCTTTGAGCGTGGCAATGAATTCATATATCTTCTAAGTCACAAACCGGGATTGTTGAGCCACTTGCCATTACTCGTAATTTACAGTCGCCGCGCTCAAACATGAGTATAACTGTACTGTAGTTATACTCATCTTTGAGCGTGGCAATGAATTCATATATCTTCTAAGTAGGTACAGTCACGATCCGGGATTGTTGAGCCACTTGCCATTACTCGTAATTTAAAGTCGCCGCGCTCAAAGATGAGTATAACTGTACTGTAGTTATACTCATCTTTGAGCGTGGCAATGAATTCATATATCTTCTAAGTAGGTACAGTCACAAACCGGGATTGTTGAGCCACTTGCCATTACTCGTAATTTACAGTCGCCGCGCTCAAAGATGAGTATAACTGTACTGTAGTTATACTCATCTTTGAGCGTGGCAATGGATTCATATATCTTCTAAGTAGGTACAGTCACGAAACGGGATTGTTGAGCCACTTGCCATTACTCGTAATTTACAGTCGCCGCGCTCAAAGATGAGTATAACTGTACTGTAGTTATACTCATCTTTGAGCGTGGCAATGGATTCATATATCTTCTAAGTAGGTACAGTCACGAAACGGGATTGTTGAGCCACTTGCCGTTACTCGTAATTTAAAGTCGCCGCGCTCAAAGATGAGTATAACTGTACTGTAGTTATACTCATCTTTGAGCGTGGCAATGAATTCATATATCTTCTAAGTAGGTACAGTCACGATCCGGGATTGTTGAGCCACTTGCCATTACTCGTAATTTAGCCGTGTATTGAATAACCGATGTCACCGACTGGCTGACAGCTATTAGATTTGCATTACACGGCCAAATTAGAAACATGGGTAAGTGGATCAACAATCCCGGTTCGTGATGGTACATTGTACTCAGAAGCTAGATATATGCATGATTGTCATCGGCAACATATGTTGGTTCAAGTCAGTTTCGATCGATAATTGTTTATTGTGTCTGAGTTTTGTATGAATAGTGTGAAGCGGTAGTTTTTTATAGTAATATTTTATATGGAAAACTCCTACGTGTATCAGACATATTAAAATACTAGCTGTTGCCCGCGACTTCGTCCGCGTATAACATGTCATCGTCTAAAAGTTTGTTTAAGGAATTAATTTTAAAAAAACATTGAAATTAGTTTTGTGCCTAGTCTTTTAGTAGGTAAACAGTCTAAAACCGAAGTTACAAATCTCTTACCTTCAAAATGGCTTGCTCTCTATACACACTTAGAACCCCCTTTGAACCCTCATAGTAAACAGGCTGAAACCGTAGTTACAAATTTCTTACTTTAAAAATATCTTGTTCTATATTATACGATGAATAAAAAAAAACGCTGAAATAAGTTGTGTAGTATTTTAGCATGTTTGTTTTGTCTAAACCCGAAGTTACAAATCCCTTAATTACTTTTAAAATGTCTTCCTCTCCATACAAACTTTGAATGCCCTTATAATCCCCTATGGGTGAAGAATTTCAAAAAACGCTGAAATAATTTTGGTAGTCTAAACAGGCTAAGATCGAAGTTACAATAAATCTCATATCTTTAATTTTTAATATGTAAGTAATCTTTCTAAAAAGTTTTGAGATTCTAGCTCCAAAAAAATCCCCTTTACCAACATTGCACCCCTTTTTCATCCCCTTAGGGGTGGAATTTTCCAAAACGCTAAAAATGCTTTATTTGTATCGTAATAAGTAATCTTTCTAAAACCTTTTAAGCTTCTATCTCAAAAAGGAGTTTCCCTCATACAAACTTTGCAACCCTTCTTAACCTCCTTAGGGGCGAAATTTTTCAAAACGCTGAAAGTACTTTATTTGTATTATAATAAGTAATCTTTCTACAAAGTTTTAAGGCTCTTGCTCAAAAAATTAAGTTTCCCCAATACAAAATTTGCACCCCTTTCTAACCCCCTTAGGGGTATGATGTCCAAAAATCACTTCTTATCCGTTGCCTACGTTGTATAAGGTAGTTCTGGTGTAAATTTCAACTCTCTAGGCCTAGTAGTTTCGGTTGTGAGTAGATGAGTGAGTGAGTGAGTCAGTCAGGACATAGGCATTTATATTTTTGTTCCCATAATAGTATTTTTTGTACTCGACGATTAAAATATGTGTATTAAGATTTCATAGAGAATACTGCAACGTCACTCTTTTCATAGTTGTAGTCCATGTTACTGTCGAAACAATCGAAATAACTACTTCTCGATACGCTCCAGACAACTAAAATAATTCGACCAATCACGTGGCTGCTTTACTGAACTGTAATGAATTGGACCAATAGAATCGCTTTGATGTCGTACGCTCGTTGATGTCTTTTAAGATATCAACAAGCGTACGAGCGATGAGCTGCACTTCGTTTCAACAGTATCGAGTTTGTTTAATTAGTTCAGTTGACTCGTAGAAAATTAATTTTAATGAACTCGTACAAAAAGTATTGTTCACAATAGTGTTATAATCAAGCTTTTTAATCTCGTACCTTACTTAGGCCACTCAGCAAGCTTCGTGGCCTAAACACGGTACTCGACTAAAACGCTCTATATTATAACACGACTGTGAAAAATACTATTACGCAACTGTTGTATAAGAAGGGTCTTAAAAGGCGAGTGGCGTGTGTTGCGGTGCGAGCCTTGGCGAGCATCGCAATTAAAGACGCCACGAGCGTTTTTAGACCAGTTATACACCGTTGCATACATTACTTTTTCTACGACAAATTTTAAATAAATAGCAGACTACAGAATAGTTAAAGTTTTCAGGCAGCAAGTTTTCTATTCGTACTTTTGCTACTCACGCAATTTCTTCAGGAGTGCAGTTATTAATTTCTTCGACCATTTTAAAAGGAACGTACACTTTTGTCTTCACAAACACGAATAAAATCTTAATAGTTTAGGACATTAGTCCTAAACTATTAAGATTTTATTCATGTTTGAAAAAGACGAAAGATGATAAACTATTAAGTTTATCATCTTTCGTCTTTTTATTTTGAACTGTATTTTGGTGGGAAATCAGAAATGTGACAGCTCTTGCTTATGGTTTGTTTTGTTTTAAATTTGTTTGCACTTGCCATCCGAACCAAACCGAATCCGGACCCGGACCGAATTCGAACTGTTTTTTTTTATAAATAATACCAAGAATTTATAAAACATGTAATTTAACACACAATAGATGATGATTTATTATTATTGTAGTAAATAATTTATAATATACGAATGTTAAATGGTAAATAAATACTTTTATTTCGAAATATTTGTTTATGAAGTTGGCACCACTGCAATATAACGGCCGATTTAAAAAAAAGTTAAACAGTGCTTTTATGAAAAATGTATGAACCAAAAAAGTACGCTAAACAGTGCGTTTTTGGGCCATAGAGCATAGAGTTTTTCGACGACTTATTAGTCGTGTCATTGTATTTGAGCTACAGCCTATATAAATGACAAATAACGGTACATGAGTAGAAAAATATAAGTATTATACTTTTTGCTGTCAATCCGTACTGTTTTTTTCTGTAGGTATGTATTCCTTCAAATGACTCATCTCCACTTATAATAAATGTCTAGTCTTTAATATACAGATTAATTTAGGTACTCTTTCCGCTTGTCTTCCAAATAGGGGAGTAGACTCAAAATGTATTATTACTTCAAAAGAAAGAAGAAACGAAAAACCCGTTCAAATATCTCAAAATATTACGAAGCTACAACCGTTATAATATCGCTTGTTAGAGTGAGAAAACGATCGGGACCGTAACGTCACGATCCTCGAGCGTCATAGTACTTATAGTAAAACAATCGTTTCATATGAAGGTGCGTTTTGCGGAAAAGGGACAGAACATACCCCCTCTTAAAACTTTGGACACTATATATGGTATAACTTAGTGACTACTTAAATATTTTCGATCTATCCGACATCCGTATTTTCTTTTAAACCACGAACTTCAGAATTCGAAAATATTCAGGTATCTCTATCTCTATCGCACTAACATTACTCGAATGAGAGGAATGCAGATATACGAACTTCGAGTTTTGGTTTGCGTGGTTTGGCTGAATGCGCAAAGAGAGCGCGCGCGTGCCATTAAAAAAAATCATTTGTGTTACTTATATTGTTCGAATTTGTTGATACATTTATGGAAATTACGCCTTAATACGACATTTGCGCATATAAGTTCTCATATCAGAATCGATTAATTTCTTATGCTTTACCTCTTGGTATGTGATTCGTGAAGGTCTATCGGAGACGGGATTTAAATTATTAATAGGTGAAATTAAGGAATAGCAATCCGCCATTTTGACGTTTCATAAAACTGACAGATGTGGCGGCGATATACTTTAAGAATAGTAAATAAAAAAATAATGAAGTCGTATATTTCGGAAAATTTATTAATTGCCGCAATCGGATAAAAACTATCCTAAGTTGCAGCTAGAATAATAATGTACCCAGGGATCGGAAACCGGTATTGTTTGTATGGGAACGAAAACGGTTCTTTTTCGTTCTTTTGATAATAATTTCATTTCTAATTGGGCAATCTAATAATACGCACTCGTTACCTCAAAACACAACTGAGTCCTACATGTGAAGTATAAAATAGTTCGAGATTTGTGGTAAACCGAGGTTTTAGCAATTAACCGGTTCCGATCCCTGAATGTACCTGTTTAAAATGTTTCATATTTTTCCGTTCATGGGATGCTGAGAACATTCGTAACACACAAAGCTTAGTTTCAAACTGGCTGATTCTTTTTTTAATTTAGAGATTTATTATAAGTTGAGATTATGAAAACGTGTTACTCTTACCCACGTCTTTAAAGTCGAAAATCGCTCGACATGCTAGCGAGCTAAACACGCTGGCACACCGGCCACGCAAGTGCTCATGACTAAGAACCGCGAATCGGTTTGAAACATGTCGAATGATTTTCGACCTAGTGACCCGTTTTTTACAAGCTTTTATTTTAGTTCACCTGTCCCGTTGTCTGTCTATAATCAAATATTGCAAGTTAAATTTGACCCACTTCCCGGTTTCCGATTGAGCTGAAATTTTGCATGCATATGTATATCGCATATGACAATACAATATTATGATGACATGGAACAATTCTGATGCTGGAGCTTGAAGGTGGGCATAGGAACTCCGCAATAAAACGACACAACCCCATCGAGTTTGGGCTCGTTAGAATCGTTAGAATCGTCTCAATGAGTAGTTGATGATGGTATACAGAAAAGTACAGTCGGCAATAAAAGCTTGTAAGTACCTACCAAAAATTTAAATTTTGACAGAAACTTGTTATATAAATAGAAATGTTTATTGCGTGTCACATTACAGGTTGCAGATGGTGAACGTTATGTTTTTAACCGACTTCAAAAAAGAAGGAGGTTCTCAATTCGTCTGTATTTTTTTTTATGTGTGTTTGTTACGCGATATCTCGGTAATTTATGAACCGATTTAAAAATGTTATTCTTTGTTTGAAAGCATACACTTCCAGATTGGTCCCGTTGTCACCAAAATCCAGTTCTGATGATGGGATCCTGGAGAAATCGAGGGAACTCTTTAAATTTTATAGGCAAACTTGAAGCAATTTGGCTACTGATTTGAAGTCGGTTAAAACTTTGTTTTGAAAGTACAATTATAGAATGATCCTTATTCCACTTTGATATATGTAACTTAGGCAACACGGCGCTACTGCTGATGCAACAAGGCAAGAACCCGCGGTTCGCGTTCGAGGAGGCCATCGGCTACATGTGCTCGCCGCGCGTGCCCGACAAGGACGGCGTGTCCGCGGCCGTGCAGGTAATACCATCATGGGGGGCATCGTGGTAGCATGCTAGCGATCCCATGATGCCCCCCTTAACGTTCGAGGAGGCCATCGGCTACATGTGCTCGCCGCGCGTGCCCGACAAGGACGGCGTGTCCGCGGCCGTGCAGGTAATACCATCATGGGGGGCATCGTGGTAGCATGCTAGCGATCCCATGATGCCCCCCTTAACGTTCGAGGAGGCCATCGGCTACATGTGCTCGCCGCGCGTGCCCGACAAGGACGGCGTGTCCGCGGCCGTGCAGGTAATACCATCATGGGGGGCATCGTGGTAGCATGCTAGCGATCCCATGATGCCCCCCTTAACGTTCGAGGAGGCCATCGGCTACATGTGCTCGCCGCGCGTGCCCGACAAGGACGGCGTGTCCGCGGCCGTGCAGGTAATACCATCATGGGGGGCATCGTGGTAGCATGCTAGCGATCCCATGATGCCCCCCTTAACGGCTGTGAGGGTCAACGCCGCAGAGTGGTTTAGTGGGTATTACCTCATACGAGGGCTGCCTTTTAAGTTCTGTCGTTTGCAAACCTCCCGTGATTGCATAAAAAAGAACTAGTGTCATCTTAAAATATTTGAATTTAGAATTCGAAAACAAAAAAATGACTCGAAATCGGCCCAACCGTTTTAGTACTGCGTTCGTTCAAAGTTGACAAGTCAGTTGTGAAAATGGAAATTTCGAAGGAAAATTTATGTGCGATAATTTTTTACAACTTCAAAAGGGGCTTAACGCGACTTCAGTGCTTCGAAGATGTGACTACGGTTTTCAATGATAAAGCACCATGCCCCCGGACTGTGGAACGCTGGTATTTAGAATTTCAACGTGGTTGCTCTAGTCTTGGTGATAGACATCGTGAAGGTCGACCAAAAACAGCCGTAACCCAGGAGAAATTAAAATAAAAATGAAAATGAATTTTATTTGAAGGATAATAACTAAATAAGTAGGTACAATTTCCTTACTTACTACTTGTCTTATTGCTAATACATATGTATGAGCTTTTATGTATGCTCAGTTGCGTTGAGGTTAGAACATCCGAACTAGGTCATCCTGTATCTCAGGGTTCTTTACTCTCTGCAACCGGACGATATGGACATGTTGTATTTAAACAAGTGGTTGCCAAGGAAGCAAATACTAACTTAAATTACCCTTCCAGCCCGTAAACTAGAGCAAGCTGTGTTTTACGGGCCGGGATAACTAAGCAGGAGAACATTGATGCTGTACGGCAACTGATCGTCCAAGATCGCCATGCGACATACCGTGAGATAGAAGCTTCCTTAAGTATTTCAGGGACCAGTGTTCACAGTATCTTGCATGATCACTTAGGCGTACCACCTGGCCATAAAGTAAGAATTACCGCACGCTATGCGTGCGGAAAACCCCACTACCTGGCCAGATAGAGACGTAAAATTTTGTACTCACCACGGGCGGTAATAAAGAAAGCCTCAGAGCGCATATTTATCGCCCTTGCCTTCGGCTCGGGCGTCAAATACCTGCGATCTGAGACATTCTTTGTTTAACCGCCCTAGGTAAGTAATGTACTATTATGCAACTGTTGTATAAGAAAGGTCTTAAAAGGCGAGTGGCGTGGGTTGCGATGCGAGCCTTGGCGAGCATCGCAATTAAAGACGCCACGAGCGTTTTTAGACCAGTTATACACCGTTGCATGCAATACTTTTTCTACGACAAATTTTAAAAAAATAGCAGACTACAGAATAGTTAAACTTTTCAGGCAGCAAGTTTTCTATTCGCACTTTTGCTACTCACGCAATTTCTTCAAGAGTGCAGTTTTTAATTTCTTCGACCTTTTTAAAAGGAACGTACACTTTTGTCTTCACAAACACGAATATAATCTTAATAGTTTATCATCTTTCGTCTTTTCATTTTGAACTGTATTTTGGTGGGAAATCGGAAATGTGACAGCTCTTGCTTATGGTTTGTTTTGTTTTTTAATTTGTTTGCAACCTTTACAAGGGGCAACCCACGCCACTTGCCTTTTAAGACCCTTCTTATACAACAGTTGCATAAAATACTATTACGACATTATCAGTGGTGACGAATCTTGGATATATGCCAACGATCCCGATTCTAAACAGCAGTCGACTGTTAAGGTGTTCCAAGATGAGCCAAAACCGACCAAAGTAATACGCTCACGCTCGAAAAAAATGGTCGCCACGTTTGTGGCGAAAAGTGGCCACGTTACCACCATCGTGCTCGAGGATCGTAAAACGGTTAATGCTGACTGGTATACCACTGTCTGTTTACCAGAAGACATCGGCGAGTTTCGAAAAAATAACCCAAGACGTCGTATAAGACTGCACCACGATAATGCGAGCTCGCACACCGCCCGGCAAACAATTGCGTTTTTAAATGAGCAAAACGTCGAAATTCTGGAACACCCGCCGTACAGTCCAGACTTAAGCCCTAACGATTTTTTTACTTTTCCAAAAATCAAGCAACGACTTCGTGGTCAACGGTACCAGACGCCTGAAGAAGCGGTTGAGGCATACAAAACGGCCATTTTGGAGACCCTGACTTCGCACTGGAATAAGTGTTTCGAAAACTGGTTTGATCGAATGAAAAAGTGTATTACATATCACGGTGATTACTTTGAAAAACTATTAATACCATTTAACACTTAAATTGTCTTTAGTTTTTCTAAACGATACAACTTAAAAGGCAGCCCTCGTAAGGGCGAGTCCCACATACCCCTTGGGCCTTCCCCGGGTCCGGGGAGATGCGTAAAGGCATTCCCTCTGCGTCAACAAAAAAAAAGGTAATACCATCATCATTGTGTCATCAGTTATCGGAATTAGGTTCAAAATAAATAAACCTAAATTGTTCCCGCGAGAGTTATGGGTTTTTACAACTCCCGAGGGAGTTATGAGCTTGTGTTTGATTTGTTTGGTTTAAGCAAATCTAGTTGGCCGCGCGCCACACGAATTCTGCTCTGTGATTGGTTGAAAAACTGAAACTGCGCCTTCCACTCGCACTGATCTGGAAGTGAAGTTGTCAATTTCGTAAATTTTTGATTGGTGCACTTGTATGAAACATAGATTTTTCTGTCTTTTGTAGTTAATAATTTCCTCGCAAATGTGATGAAAAACATTGTGTATGACACGGGCTTAAGAATATTGCAAACTCGAGTCATCAAAAGCTTTTATATATATATATATATATAGATTCTTGTTCACAATATTCCACTTACGCCCCTCGTTAAACAATGTACTATTACGTCATACCTGGCCATAAAGCAACAATTATCTATATATGTATTAATTACTCATCACGGGCGGTAATAAAGAAAGCCTCAGATCGCATAATTATCCGTCAAATACCTGCGATCTGAGAAATTCTTTGTTTTACCCTAGGGCGGTAAAACAAAGAATTTCTAAGTAATGTACTATTTTGTTTTTTTTCTGTTAAGGTGGCAACTCTGGCATCCCACCTGTACTCGTCCAGGTCCTCGCTGGGCCAGCAGCTGCAGGCGCTGTACCGCGAGTACGGGTACCACGTGTGCCTCAACGGGTACTTCATCTGCCACGACCAGGACGCCATACACGACATATTCTCGCGGGTCAGGAACTACGAGGGACCCGGCAAGGTACACATCACAGTACGGGTACCGCGTGTGCCTCAACGGGTACTTCATCTGCCACGACCAGGACGCCATACACGACATATTCTCGCGGGTCAGGAACTACGAGGGACCCGGCAAGGTACACATCACAGTACGGGTACCACGTGTGCCTCAACGGGTACTTCATCTGCCACGACCAGGACGCCATACACGACATATTCTCGCGGGTCAGGAACTACGAGGGACCCGGCAAGGTACACATCACAGTACGGGTACCACGTGTGCCTCAACGGGTACTTCATCTGCCACGACCAGGACGCCATACACGACATATTCTCGCGGGTCAGGAACTACGAGGGACCCGGCAAGGTACACATCACAGTACGGGTACCACGTGTGCCTCAACGGGTACTTCATCTGCCACGACCAGGACGCCATACACGACATATTCTCGCGGGTCAGGAACTACGAGGGACCCGGCAAGGTACACATCACAGTACGGGTACCACGTGTGCCTCAACGGGTACTTCATCTGCCACGACCAGGACGCCATACACGACATATTCTCGCGGGTCAGGAACTACGAGGGACCCGGCAAGGTACACATCACAGTACGGGTACCACGTGTGCCTCAACGGGTACTTCATCTGCCACGACCAGGACGCCATACACGACATATTCTCGCGGGTCAGGAACTACGAGGGACCCGGCAAGGTACACATCACAGTACGGGTACCACGTGTGCCTCAACGGGTACTTCATCTGCCACGACCAGGACGCCATACACGACATATTCTCGCGGGTCAGGAACTACGAGGGACCCGGCAAGGTACACATCACAGTACGGGTACCACGTGTGCCTCAACGGGTACTTCATCTGCCACGACCAGGACGCCATACACGACATATTCTCGCGGGTCAGGAACTACGAGGGACCCGGCAAGGTACACATCACAGTACGGGTACCACGTGTGCCTCAACGGGTACTTCATCTGCCACGACCAGGACGCCATACACGACATATTCTCGAGGGTCAGGAACTACGAGGGACCCGGCAAGGTACACATCACAGTACGGGTACCACGTGTGCCTCAACGGGTACTTCATCTGCCACGACCAGGACGCCATACACGACATATTCTCGCGGGTCAGGAACTACGAGGGACCCGGCAAGGTACACATCACAGTACGGGTACCACGTGTGCCTCAACGGGTACTTCATCTGCCACGACCAGGACGCCATACACGACATATTCTCGCGGGTCAGGAACTATGAGGGACCCGGCAAGGTACACATCACAGTACGGGTACCACGTGTGCCTCAACGGGTACTTCATCTGCCACGACCAGGACGCCATACACGACATATTCTCGCGGGTCAGGAACTACGAGGGACCCGGCAAGGTACACATCACAGTACGGGTACCACGTGTGCCTCAACGGGTACTTCATCTGCCACGACCAGGACGCCATACACGACATATTCTCGCGGGTCAGGAACTACGAGGGACCCGGCAAGGTACACATCACAGTACGGGTACCACGTGTGCCTCAACGGGTACTTCATCTGCCACGACCAGGACGCCATACACGACATATTCTCGCGGGTCAGGAACTACGAGGGACCCGGCAAGGTACACATCACAGTACGGGTACCACGTGTGCCTCAACGGGTACTTCATCTGCCACGACCAGGACGCCATACACGACATATTCTCGCGGGTCAGGAACTACGAGGGACCCGGCAAGGTACACATCACAGTACGGGTACCACGTGTGCCTCAACGGGTACTTCATCTGCCACGACCAGGACGCCATACACGACATATTCTCGCGGGTCAGGAACTACGAGGGACCCGGCAAGGTACACATCACAGTACGGGTACCACGTGTGCCTCAACGGGTACTTCATCTGCCACGACCAGGACGCCATACACGACATATTCTCGCGGGTCAGGAACTACGAGGGACCCGGCAAGGTACACATCACAGTACGGGTACCACGTGTGCCTCAACGGGTACTTCATCTGCCACGACCAGGACGCCATACACGACATATTCTCGCGGGTCAGGAACTACGAGGGACCCGGCAAGGTACACATCACAGTACGGGTACCACGTGTGCCTCAACGGGTACTTCATCTGCCACGACCAGGACGCCATACACGACATATTCTCGCGGGTCAGGAACTACGAGGGACCCGGCAAGGTACACATCACAGTACGGGTACCACGTGTGCCTCAACGGGTACTTCATCTGCCACGACCAGGACGCCATACACGACATATTCTCGCGGGTCAGGAACTACGAGGGACCCGGCAAGGTACACATCACAGTACGGGTACCACGTGTGCCTCAACGGGTACTTCATCTGCCACGACCAGGACGCCATACACGACATATTCTCGCGGGTCAGGAACTACGAGGGACCCGGCAAGGTACACATCACAGTACGGGTACCACGTGTGCCTCAACGGGTACTTCATCTGCCACGACCAGGACGCCATACACGACATATTCTCGCGGGTCAGGAACTACGAGGGACCCGGCAAGGTACACATCACAGTACGGGTACCACGTGTGCCTCAACGGGTACTTCATCTGCCACGACCAGGACGCCATACACGACATATTCTCGCGGGTCAGGAACTACGAGGGACCCGGCAAGGTAATTGTTACAATCACTTTAAGCCTGTCACAGACTCGTCTGAATCATGTATAGGATTACTAGTTTCTGCCCGCGACTCCGTCCGCGTGGTACTCCTTTATATCGTAGTTCCATACAAACTTTCACCCCCCATTTCACCTCCTTAGGGGATCTTATATTTAATGGTTAAGTATGAGACGGATCAAGGAAAGTGTCTTATTCGCCGTCCTAAACCCAAAACGCAAGTGAGGAAACTGTTTATATTTTTCAAAAATAATTGACGCAGCTGAAAAGTCTGCAACTTTTTTCTGGTGCTAAGGAAGGTTATTCCTATCACCAAAATAAAATCAGGCACTTCTAAAATTTTCATCCATTCCCAATAAGGAACATTACGCAAAACTCTTCGTAGGTGGCGACACTAGCAGCGTTGACATTGTATCTCGTTCCCACTTGGGGTATCGTCTATGCAAGCATCCTTGTCACTCATTTGACAACCAATTGTGCATGTGTGTGTGAATCCCTATATTTCTATACTGGATTACTAGTAGTGGTAGTGCTGCCTCTGGCGGCAGAATATTGCAGTAATGTTTCCTATTGGCTGTGACCACAGGCCACGTCAGTCTGTGATAGGCTTTTGTGAACGATGCCCCGTCCGCTTCGCCTCGATGAGACGGGCAAATCGCCAGCCACCTAACAATGGGCGTTTTTATAAACGCGGCGGTCAAACCGCGCGGGTGAACCGCGGCGTTTGAACCGCTCGCCACACGACCAACAACACTTTTGGGAGTGTCAATCCCCGTAGCTTCGCTGCACTGATGGTGGATAGGGTGATGAAGAAAGGCAAAGAAATTGATTTTAATAAAGGTATATTTTCACTTTTACACGAGTTTACAATTTACTAAATAGGAGCTCTACTTGTTGGAGCTTGCGAGACACGATTTGTACTGAGCCCTGGAGCCTCTTTTATACCCCTAACTCGATCCAAGTCGAGGGAGCTTAGGCACGCAATATTTTGTTGGTTTAGGCCAATTAAATAATTCCTAATTTATGGCATAAATTAAGGCCTCGCCTACTTTCATTATAAAAAAACCAATTAAACATTCTACATTCCAATAAGAAAGCCTTGTTGGAACAATTCTACTTTCAGGAGGGAGCTATGGCCGTAGCCTTATATAATGCTGCTGCTTTCAGCCTCCTGACGTGTTATTTCAATTTACAGGAATTATTTCTACATTTATTTTAGGCAGACCTTTCTACATATAATAGGCTCTCTTCGGCTCTAATTACTGAATTTACATATAAATTGTTATAGTACTTCTTTTAAAGTACGGCGCGTCACATGCGCTTTAATTTGACGTATCATTCACTATTCTAGCTTAAACGGTTATATAATTATGCCTGTTTAAGCCGAGCACAATAGGCGCATTTCACCATGACGACCTGTCACTTTGCAATTCTTCCATACAATAATATTAACCAATCAGGAAATCTGACTCGAACTTGACCAATACGTTAAAGGCTCACGCTATGGTAATGCCTTCCTGATATACTCGGGCTTATTAATTTACATTACATTTTTCCTCCTAAAATGAGGTTTCCTATATGCCCAGGCATGTTCTGGGGTCCTATTCACTATTAATATTCACAAATAAGCTTACACAAGCAGCGCAATTCGCGTTACGCTACTTGTGTAATCATTGCTGCCTCTATTGGCTTGAGTGAATTTAAGTATGCTAGTCACAGATGTGACTTGTTCACGGACTCGCTATAGATATAGTCTCGAGTTGCCGGTTCCTAAGCTCATTTGCCCGCGTCTCTCCCTCGGAGACGGGCGGCTCTCCGCAGAGCGATATTTATGCAATTATTACAATGGGTACTTCGTACCTTTAGCCTCCCTATGGGCTATTCAATATAAATGTACTGTCGGTACATGGTTTTAAAACAAATTACTCGCTTTCCAAATTAGCGGTAAGCTTTATGAGCTGAACTATTGCGTTATCGCATTCTAACTTTAAATAGGGTATTCAAAATACTATTAGGTATTACTTATTTATTATTACCATAATAAATTGGGATGCTCTGTCCCTCTTATTCTTAGGCATACATCTCCCTCTCACGTCGGCCACTCGCAGGTGGCATGGAAGGTGTGTTCTGTCGCGCACAATCCTCCCCCTCAGTATGAGTTGAAGACTCATACTAAAGACGGTATCGCTAAGCAACAGCACACACCAATGCCTTAATCGTATTTCACTTAATGATCGTACCGTGGTACCTTGATTCGCACTATCTAGTTCACTCACTGTCTTTGATTCGCACTTTCTAGTTCACTCACTGTCTTATTTTATTTCACTTCACTTAGCATAACCACCAGTCGCTATGCTCTTCTGGCGGTAGTACAGGGGCCTTTCTAGGCACCGGCTGTATGTAGTAATTTTCCTTGTCCTCATCGGCGATGCGGATGGGGATGGACACTTTTAGCTGCATTTTGTCGCTAGCAGCCCTTATCAACGTATCAGGAGGTTGTGCGATGCGCAACCGCTTCCTACGGTGTCGCGTTCTCTCGGGCATCGGTGTAACACTCCTAGCGGGCTCCGGCCTTACCGGGCTCCGCGCTGCAACTTCCTTATCTTCGATGATGTGGGTCGGTGGCTGGTCCGCGACCTTGGTAGCCACACTTGTCGTTTCAACGTGCTGCGCCGCTTTTTCGGCAGCAGCCACGATCTCGCGTGTCCGGCGCTCGGATGCCTCCCGTAGCAGCCGACGCAGTGGTAACAGGATTGGCGGTTCAGCCAGGCGCCCTCTGCGCCATGTTGATTTCGTAGAAGATGCGGTCGGAGGAGTTGTATTTGCGCCCTTCATCGGTGAGGGCGATGCAGGCGGTGCTATACGCGCGAAGGCTGGAACTCGACCTTCAAAAGGAACCCTAGGTTCATCCGAGGGCGGTGCCCTGCTGCCGGGCCTCGGATCAATACATTTTTCCATCGCCAGTATTTCCGCGAATCCCTGGCTCCATTTCTTCTTTATATTGTCCAAATTATTCAGGAAATTGGTTCTCATGACTTCTATT
Organism: Epinotia brunnichana; assembly: GCA_963854355.1. Lineage (NCBI taxonomy): Eukaryota > Metazoa > Arthropoda > Insecta > Lepidoptera > Tortricidae > Epinotia > Epinotia brunnichana. The sequence continues at coordinate 28,956,256 of OY977936.1, read as the reverse complement.
TCCATCTCTTTCTGTTTTCTGTCTCGTTCCATTTCTTTTATTTCCGCCGCCAATATCTTGATTTGCCTCCTGTTCTCTTCTAACTCCTCCGCCGAGTAGCCCTTTGGGTCGCTGGGTGTTCGCTCTTCAAAAAAGGGGTCCCTGCAATGGACCCCGTAGATGTTCAGCGATCCAAAGGGCGATCTGTCGATGTGGGTGACGCTGCTGTTGTCGCTTCTATCGCCTCGGGCCTCCACGTGAAACCCTGGTGGTGCGGCACCGCACCTCTGGTGGGGCTGTAGGTGCCGTCGCTCCTTCGAAGAGTAAGGGGCCCCCCTTTGGGACCGTAAATGAGCGTTGCCGCGGCCACACCTTGTGGCTCGGGGACGCTTATGCGACTCCATGTCGCGTGTCTGCAACCACGCACCGGCAGTTCCAACAGACACGGCCTGCAACTACGCACCGGTAGTTCACACAGGCACCGCAGAAAAGATGCGCTCCGTCAACGACGAACACGCAGAAAACCGGATATCCGGATCGAAGGAGCAAAATCGACGACTTCGACGAAGCTGTCTCGGCGTGTAGTATGTGAGCAGACTGTAGCAGCGAGAAGGAACTGAATTTAAATTTTAAACACTTTGAAATTTGTTGGAGGTACTTGAAGTTACTAGGAGAACTACTGTTGAGGCGAGCGAACACGATTTGTACTGAGCCCTGGAGCCTCTTTTATACCCCTAACTCGATCCAAGTCGAGGGAGCTTAGGCACGCAATATTTTGTTGGTTTAGGCCAATTAAATAATTACTAATTTATGGCATAAATTAAGGCCTCGCCTACTTTCATTATAAAAAAACCAATTAAACATTCTACATTCCAATAAGAAAGCCTTGTTGGAACAATTCTACTTTCAGGAGGGAGCTATGGCCGTAGCCTTATATAATGCTGCTGCTTTCAGCCTCCTGACGTGTTATTTCAATTTACAGGAATTATTTCTACATTTATTTTAGGCAGACCTTTCTACATATAATAGGCTCTCTTCGGCTCTAATTACTGAATTTACATATAAATTGTTATAGTACTTCTTTTAAAGTACGGCGCGTCACATGCGCTTTAATTTGACGTATCATTCACTATTCTAGCTTAAACGGTTATATAATTATGCCTGTTTAAGCCGAGCACAATAGGCGCATTTCACCATGACGACCTGTCACTTTGCAATTCTTCCATACAATAATATTAACCAATCAGGAAATCTGACTCGAACTTGACCAATACGTTAAAGGCTCACGCTATGGTAATGCCTTCCTGATATACTCGGGCTTATTAATTTACATTACATTTTTCCTCCTAAAATGAGGTTTCCTATATGCCCAGGCATGTTCTGGGGTCCTATTCACTATTAATATTCACAAATAAGCTTACACAAGCAGCGCAATTCGCGTTACGCTACTTGTGTAATCATTGCTGCCTCTATTGGCTTGAGTGAATTTAAGTATGCTAGTCACAGATGTGACTTGTTCACGGACTCGCTATAGATATAGTCTCGAGTTGCCGGTTCCTAAGCTCATTTGCCCGCGTCTCTCCCTCGGAGACGGGCGGCTCTCCGCAGAGCGATATTTATGCAATTATTACAATGGGTACTTCGTACCTTTAGCCTCCCTATGGGCTATTCAATATAAATGTACTGTCGGTACATGGTTTTAAAACAAATTACTCGCTTTCCAAATTAGCGGTAAGCTTTATGAGCTGAACTATTGCGTTATCGCATTCTAACTTTAAATAGGGTATTCAAAATACTATTAGGTATTACTTATTTATTATTACCATAATAAATTGGGATGCTCTGTCCCTCTTATTCTTAGGCATACATCTCCCTCTCACGTCGGCCACTCGCAGGTGGCATGGAAGGTGTGTTCTGTCGCGCACAGCTTTAGTCTGTAAACGAATACTTGCTGTTCCGACGAGAAACAGATGTAGGATTTAATTTTTATTTATTTTATTTTTCTTGATAAGGTAATAGGTATTTTTTCATGCATACAAGACAACACAATTAGTAAAGAATTATTTTCCTTGTATTTTGGGGCTAGTTTTTCGGAACTGGCAACTTTCTGGTGAATTCCAAAGCCTTTTCCGGCGCTTGCAGCGCCACCTAGAGATTAGAAAAAACTCTTGCTACCGTTGCGACACGAAACGCACGCTCCGCGCCGATCGCGAATTAAAATTACTTTTTCATCTCTCCTGTTCTGAAAGTTGACTTTTCAAGGGCATATAGCCGGGTGGAAAATAGCGTTTTCTCCCCTAGGGTGGAAAGTAATTTTTTTTTATTGTTACGGTCAGCCACGGAATCGAAGATAATTGAGTTACTTCATATTATTAAAATAAAAGCTGTACATATATCGAAACTCAGCTATACTTTAAGCGACGGGTTCATTACGACGATGTTGATAAAAAATCCTTTTACTGTTGGAATTTTTCTTCCTAATTACAGAAAATCAACATTCAAAATCATTTCTGTAAATATCGGCTGCCCGCCATAATGCTATGAAACTTTTTTTTTCACGTTTCGGCATGGCCCTCTAGATTAGTAGCGTCGCGGCCTACTCGATTACAATCGATTACAATCGAGTAGGCCGTAGCAAGTGGCCAGTGCAAAGAGGTTAGAGGTTGGATATAGTTTTAATTATTTTACTTAGGTATATCTAAAATCGAATAATTAATTTATTTCATAATAAGCAAATAATTCTATACATTTATTTATAGAATTATATAAATACAAGAAATAAGATTAAAACTATTAGATCAGATGCATTTTTTTAAACTTTTCTAAAGGGCAGTATTTCAACTGATTACTCTTAATATACCTGTAGACCAATCAAATTAGCTTACCCTGGACATAATTCGTAAACTCGTTGTTTTTATTGTTTTATCGGATTTTACTATTCAGTATCAAATATTAATGAAATATATTAAGTAAAAAATCCGCGATCGTAACCGTAGTTAAAAAAAACACGAGTTAACGTACACTACTTAACTTTTTCCTAAAAGTAAAAAAGGTAACCAAGTACCTTGTTAGTATAACTTTGAGGTGCATTCAAATTCGATCACTTCATAGCAAAATTAAACTGATATCAAATTCGCATATATGTTTTTTTTCACAGTTTTCCTCTGATCTCATTATCTAGACAAGCCAAAATGGTAACTATGATGTTTTTATCTGTTTAAGGTATATTGCGTATTTTTAGACATTTAAGACAATAATTAAACATTTATTTTTAACGTTTTAATAATAATGTATTTCTCAGTAATTATAAATAGTAACTATGAATTTTTTGTTTACTAATAGCCTTTTGTGTACGATAATCATGTTTTCATCAAAATTAAGCATGTTAATTTCACGCTTAAGAAATTGAAAATTTTATTGAAAATACTCGCGACCTTGTCGTGGAGTCAGATGCATGCGGTGGGTGCGAGGCGGGGAGAGAGTGGGGCGCCAGCGGGCGAGCGCACGGCGAACCCGTCTTAACGAGTTTATTTCAATTACGTGTTTTGCACCGACCGCGCCGTGTACAAATAAAACAAATATAACGGAATATCCTAATTGTAGGATTTTTAGCACTAATGAAAAATCACAGTTTGTCCCTTACGCCTTTTGCAAACTCTGGTCCAAAGGGCGTAAGGAACGATTGATTTGCTTTTATCATCGAAAACATAAGTAAACTCTTAACTGTTAAGTAAATGAAAGAGATGATGCCATGATCGTAGTTAGCATAAAAAAAACCGGTCAAGTGCGAGTCAGACTCGCACACCGAAGGTTCCGGACCACCCCGTAAAATAGAAACAGGTCCACTATAAACTGACACTCACTAAGTAAGTATTTACATACTTAGTGCGTGTCAGTTTATACTGGACATCAAATTTTCAGTGATGTAACTAAAAATTTACTGTTTTCACAATTTTTCCTTTATTTGTGCTATAAATACTTCGTACCAAATTTCAAGATTCGGAGTTCACGGGATATGGGCATGGGCATTACGTCCCTTACGCCCTTTGAGCCTACGGTAGTCGATATCCTTATTGGCAAAATTGAGCCGACACAGTTGGCCAGAACGCCAAAAAAAAGAGAAGATATGCTTATCCACCCAGAGATGGGATAAATTTATTCGAATACGAATAACGTTTAAGAATAAATAGGATTATTCGCGAATGACGAATAAATATTTTGAATAATTATTCGCCAATATTTATTCGCGAATAACTTATAATTCGCATAATCATTCGTAATGCTTTTCGGGAATAATATTTTGAACGAATATTGTAGGAATGCTTTTTAATAGAATATATCTCAAAAACGTAATATTTTCCTACAGACAGAACAGTGATACCTAGTTTCTAAATTTGTTAGAAAAAGGTTACCGCTTCATCAAGGGTACCAAGTTACATCGCCGTGCATGGTGAAATCGATATTAATTGTAATTATTTCACCTGTTTTATTTTTACTATTTCGGCTTTATTGGGACTCGGTGCACATGAGAGGCTCTGTGTATAATATATTGTAGGTAATATTAGATTTAGGTACCCGACTAACTTAGGATAAGCAATTGTATATGTACTAATCACTATGGACATGGTCTGAAATAAAAAATTTAGAATTTGAATTTGAATTTACCACGGGTGAAAAAATAACCGGTCAAGTGCGAGTCAGACTCACGCACCGAGGGTTCTGGACCACCCCGTACAATAAAACCAAGTCCACTATAAACTGACACTCACTAAGTATGTATTCACATACTTAGTACGTGTCAGTATATACTGGACATTAAATTTTCAGTGATGTAACTAAAAATTTACGGTTTTCGCTATCTTTCCTTTATCTGTGCTATAGGGCGTTGCTTCGCACCAAATTTCAAGTTTCTGAGTTCACGGGAAGTAGGTTTTGCTTCCCTTGCGGCAAATTTGCGGCATAAACGGCTGTATCTTTTGATTGTGTTGGCTTAGAAGTTTGATTTTTTCACAGCTCCAAGAGACAGTAAACCTGAGTATTTGATATAAATTTCAGCTTAATTCATTTATTTGTTGCAGTATGGGTCATACAAGATGTTACATATAAATACAGTTCCAGCATAACCCTGTTAGGGCACAGCAAAATTAATATAAAAAATATTAATTCTAAAATAATGCATGCACACACTATGCACAGGAATTCAAACTTTAAATGATTGATACCTCCACGCGTTCCTGAGAAAAAGGGATTTGACAGACGGACGGACGGACAACAAAGTGATCCTATAAGGGTTCCGTTTTTCCATTTCGAGGCACGGAGCCCTAAAAACACACAGATCAGAATATAACATGATTAAGTACATACAATGTACAATTACAGGTATATAGTTGAACAATCTTACATGCGTAATCGCCTCTAATAACATACATTGATCCAATTACAGACAGTGGCTGTCCATAAATTACGTCATTTCAAAACGGGGGGGGGGGGGGTCCTATTGGATGACGGTAGTCATTTTATGAGGCGGGTAGTGTCCATTTAGGAATTAACAGGATGATGATAGGAGGGGGGGTCAAGAATTGACAAAAAACAACCGGCCAAGTCCTGAGTCATGGATGTTTTCTGTGTATTTAAGTATTTATTTATCTATATAAGTATGTTTATCGTTCGTCTAGTACCCATAATACAAGCTTTGCTTAGTTTGGGATTAAGCCGATTTGTGTAAGATTGTAAAAGAAAAAACAAACTGGTTTTTAGTATTTGTTGTTATAGCGGCAACAGAAATACATCATCTGTGAAAATTTCAGCTGTCAAACTATCACTGTTGTTGAGACACAGCCTGGTGACAGACAAACAGACGGACAGCGGAGTCTTAGTAATAGTGTCCCGTTTTACTCCTTGAGTACGGAACCTTAAAAAAACAATGGTTCAGTTTCAATTGTTTTTTCGAGTTGTTGAGTCGCCGCTGAAGATGGAATTGTCCCGTAAAAAAATATTACGACTTTCAAAGTGGATTAACACAAAAACAATGTGGAGACCGGATGATTGCTGCTTTTAGTAATGAAACACCTTCAAAGACGACAATATACAGGTGGTATTCAGAATTTCAACGTGGCCGAGTATCCCTCACGGACGACGCGCGTGAAGGTCGACCAAAATCGGCAGTTACGCAAGAAAACGTCCACCTTGTGAGTCAGCTGATAAAAGAAGACAGGCATGTGACATATCGGGAAATTCAGGAGTCTTTGCGGATAGGAATGAGTCAGATACAAATTATTTTACAGGAAGAATTAGGCGTGCGAAAGTTGTTTTCCCGTTGGATCCCGCACTTATTGTCTGACGAGCAGAAAATGACTCGTGTCAATTGGTGCCGCAAAACATTGAATAAATTCAACGGAGGAAGCTCAAATGCAGTTTTTAGTGTCGTATCAGGTGACGAGTCGTAGATATACGCATATGAGCCTGAAACTAAAAACCAATCTCGAGTATGGGGTAACGAAGACGAGCTTCAAGCCAACAAAAGTTATTCGCTCTCGCAGCAAGGCCAAGAAGATGGTGGCTATGTTTGTCTCCAAATCGGGTCATGTGGCTACTTTTCCACTTGAAGATCGTAGAACGGTCAAAGCCGATTGGTATACAAGTATTTGTTTGCCGATGGTCTTTGCTGAACTTAGGAAAAAAGGCCTAGTCGCCGCATCATCCTTCACCACGACAATGCCAGCCCTCACACCGCTCGTAAAACAAATGAGTACCTGGAAGGTGAAAAAGTCGAATTACTGGACCATCCTCCATACAGCCCTGACCTAAGTCCAAACGACTTTTTCACATTCCCCAAAATCAAGGATAAGTTGCGTGGTGGGCGCGGTGTTTCGGCGGCCGGCAGAAGCAGAGGAGGCTTTTAAATTTTTTAACGACTGGTTTGAACGCATGGAAAAGTGCATAAAATATAAAAGAGAATACTTTGAAAAACAATAAAAATACTTAAATCAATGTAACTGCATATTTTTTTATATTCCCGAAACTTTCAGTTTGACCCTCGTAGTGACCCTGCCTGCGTAGCCGGAGGTCCCGGGTTCGAATCCCGGTAAGGGCATTTATTTGTGTGATGAGCACAAATATGTGCTCCTGAGTCATGGATGTTTTCTATGTATTTATGTATTTATTTATCTATATAAGTATGTTTATCGTCGTCTAGTACCCATAGTAGTTTGCTTAGTTTGGGACTAGATCGATTTTTGTAAGATTGTATAAGAAAAAAAAAAGAAAATAAAAAATCTGTTTTTTAGTATTTGTTGTTATAGCGGCAACAGAAATACATCACCTGTGAAAATTTCAACAGTCTACCTATCACGTTTCGTAAGATACAGCCTGGTGACAGACGGACAAACAGACAGACAGACTGACGGACAGCGGAATCTTAGTAATAGGGTCCCGTTTTACTCTTTGAGTACGGAACCCTAAAAACTGTTAGGAGGGTAGGCGCGTCAATGAAACAAGACGATCGGGTATAGACTGATGTATTGTATAGATACCGTGCATTATACATAACACTTTTCCCCCTTAATTTTTAACTAAAATTAACACTAACTTATCTGCATATCTACACAGTTGGCTACTGGCATGAAATTTACATTTTAAGCATCAATTTTACGAGCATTTAAGACTTAAACCTATACCTAAAATAGTTGTTTCTTTATATAATTCAGTGTCATTGGGTCAACAGCTGTTGTATTGAGTCATGAACCGGAACACATTTACATGTAGGTAAAACGAATATCCACCTTAGAACAAATAGTGTAAGGTTGCGTTTCATATGATACTTATTGAGTAATGAAAAGAAATTACTCTAATGAGTTAAATACAACAAAATCGGGTGACCGAGTCCATTTATTACAATTAAGACCCCATGTGCACGATGTAAAGTTTAAATTAGAAAATGTATATTTGTGACATACTATATTTTCGAACTATTTATAACAATATACTAGGTTGATACTAGTTAGACTTTTCTTAACTAAATGTGTTTACAATATAAGTACTTACTTATGATCCTTTAAGGTTTCTTTTTATTTTTTTATTTTTTTACTATGTAGGTAGGTATTTATGTAGCAAACTTTATACAACCACCTCGATTGTAAGTAAGTATCTTATCTAATAACTACGATGTGCATAAAAATAATGAGAGTAAAGACTGCTGGGCTAAGCGTTACGTAACCTTTCTAGGCATTTTAAAGCCTCTTTCCTGCGTAAACGAGGACTAGGATCCGGCGCTGGTGACGTTTGTCTAGGCGAGCCAGGGGAAGGTCCTGGCGTCGCGGGCCCCGCCGCGTGACCCGCCATGCTGTCATAAAACTCGTCAATGTCTGTATCGTCTGCCTTGTTTACGGGTGACGACCGCGACGGCTGTGGAGACTCCGATGAGTCATTAAACACCTGGCTAAGCGAATGACGCGATTTCGTTTGACTACGAACGTTTGCTTTATTCGTTAAAATCTGGTCAACATGACGTTTATGAGTGCGCCCATCACTCGCTTTGACCTCGTATGATACGGGACTTGACCTTTTTATTACGACGCCTTCCTGCCATTTACGCCCCGTCTTAGAATAATCTCTAAATAAAATTTCATCCCCTGGATGCGCTTGGCGCAGGGCGCCCGCGCGGCGCTGCTCGTGAGAGAGCTGCGCGTCGCGCACTGCGTCCGTGGCGTCCGGACGCAACAAATCCAGCCGCCCGCGCAGCCGTCGGCTCATCATCATGACTGCTGGTTCCCGACCGGTTGTAGCTTGCTCTGTATTTCTGTAGGTGAAGAGAAACCTGCTGAGTGCCGTATTTGGGTCTTCGTTTTCGACTTGTGCCTTTTTGAGGACACGTTTAATTGAGCGCACAGCATTTTCTGCGGCCCCATTGCTAGCCGGGTGGTACGGTGCTATCAAGGTGTGCTTAATACCATTCCGAATCAAATATGAAGCAAATTCAGATGACGAAAACGGAGGCCCATTGTCGCTAACTATTCTCTGAGGCAAACCAAAACGCGCAAACATTTGTCGCAAATTACCAATAACCACTTGCGCTGAAGTGGTTTTTACCTTCTCGGCTTCAATCCACTTGGAGTGCGCATCTATGACCACTAAATAGTAGTCATTGCAAAAGGGACCTAAAAAATCGACATGCAGGCGGGACCAGACCTGAGGCGGCCACGACCACGAGTGCAGCGGTGCCACTGGCGCGACGGGCCGCTGCGAGCGGCACGCCAGACACTCATGCGCCACGCGCTCAATATCTGTGTCCAAATTCTCCCACCATACGTAGTTGCGGGAAATTTGCTTCATTTTCACGATACCCGGGTGCCCCTCGTGAATCTCCTTTAAAACCCTCTCTCGTAAGGGTTTAGGAATTACAATACGGTATCCCCATACCAGGCACCCTTGCTCGATGTGCAAGCTTTCTTTCCGGTTGAAATATTGTTTCTCAATTTCTTCACAAGCATTGGAGGGCCAACCAAACATGACGTATCCATACATTCTAGACAATAAAGGGTCTTTCGACGTCTCAGTTTTCACGTCCTTGAAACTGAGTGGAAAGTTGTCCTCTATAAAATGAAGGTAACTAAACTCTTCCCGACAGTTCACTCTAAATATTTCTTCCGTCGATCCTAGAGGAAGCCGAGAAAGTGCATCCGCGAAACAATTTTGAGTAGACCTTACAAACTGTATTTCGAAATCGTAAGCGGCTAACTGACAGCGTAACGTTGCAAACGGCTAGCGGCCGTCACCGGTATACCTTTATGTTTGCCAAATATATAACTCAAAGGGTGATGGTCGCTGCGCAATACAAAATTCTTACCATACAAATAATGGTGATGTCTGGTCACTCCAAACACGATAGCCAACGCCTCCTTATCCAACTGTGAATAGTTGAGTTCGGCGGCGTTGAGCGTGCGCGAGGCGCAGCACACGGGGCGCTCGCAGCCGTCGGCGCCACGCTGAGTGAGTGCCGCGCCCAGTCCGTAGCTGCTGCTGTCCACTGACAAGATCAGAGGGCGCGACGGATCGTAGTGAGCTAAAACAGGAGCGCTGCCTAAAACCTTTTTTATTTCGCGGAATGCCCTTTCGCAGTCGTTACTCCATTCCCATTTAGTATTTTTCTTTAATAGATTGTACAGCGGTTTCAAGGTATCACTCATATTTACGCAAAATTTTGCGTAGAAATTTATAAGTCCAATAAAACTTCTCAATTGTGTTACGTTAGTAGGGGCGGGCGCTGCTACTATGGCATCAATTTTTCTTTCGTCTGTGTGCAAACCGAATTTATCTATTTTATATCCAAGATATGTGACGCTATTTTGAAAGAACTCACATTTACTAAAATTGATTCTTAACCCGTTATTTTTCAGCCGTTGTAGCACCGCCCTTAAATTTGCCAGATGGGTTGGTTGGTCCTTGCCAGTGACACAAATATCGTCGGCAAACACAGCCGTTGACGGCAGCCCACTCAAAGTCTCTTCCATTATTTTCTGGAAATTTTCTGGAATACATTTTATTCCATACGGGACTCGATTATACACGAAAGTACCTATATGTGTGGTCACTGCTGTCATCGGCTGTGATTGTTTATCTAATAAACATTGTTGGAAGGCATTGGACAAGTCTAATTTGGTGAACTGCTCGCCGCCACCTAGTGCCGTGAACAGGTCCTCGATCCGCGGCATCGGGTAGTGGTAATCTTTTAACAATGGATTTATAGTGATTTTGTAATCACCGCACAATCTGATAGATCCATTTGGTTTGACCACCGGCACGATAGGCGTGCCGTAGTCGGACCGTTCCACTTTATAGATGACCCCCTCCCGCTGCAGCCGGTCGAGCTCGCGCTCCACGGGCTCGCGCAGCGCGAGCGGTAGCGAGCGCGCCTTCACAAACACCGGCGTCTTATCTTTTAAGTGCAAACACAGTTCCGATTTAAATGTGCCCAACCCACCTGCAAAAACCTCCGGGAACTCATTTTTTAAGGATCTCGCCATTGAATCGTCTTCGACAATATTATGACAATTGACTGACATATTCAACTTTTTAATCCATGTTCGACCCATCAATGGCGGTCCCCCGTTTTCAATAACATACAAATTTAGTATTTCCGATCTGTTGCCACAAGCAACGCTGACGCTTATGTAGCCTAATGTTTGGATGACGTCACCAGTATACGATCTAAGTGTAAGCTGCTTACTTTAAATAGGCAATTTATGAAAATGTTGGTCATAAAAATACTTTGATATAGCTGAAATTTTGCTTCCTGTGTCAACCTCAAAATTACAGGTTACATTTTCAACCTTCAAAGATGCATGGTAGGGGCCGTCACCCTCACTGCTAACTACTAAATTATAAAACGGACAGTCGTCACTGGCATCGCTATCATCGGGATTATTGAAATATAACTGACCTCTCGACATCTTCTTTCCAGTTGTACTACTAACTGCACTTTTTACTTTACACATTACCTTTAAGTGCCCTTTTTGTCCGCAATTGTCACACGTATAATTCTTGAACCGACACCTGCCATCAGCATGCCCCGCCTTGCCGCAGCGCCCGCATGCGCGCTGCCGAGAATCGGCGCGCGCGGCGGCAGCGCCGGCGCCCATGCCCGAGCCGAACCGATGCAAGCCGTCGTCCCCTAGAGCGGACTGTGTGGCCGTCCGCGCTGCGCCCGCGGCCCGCGGCGCGCACGCGGTCGCCGCGTGTCGCTCCGCCGCCTCCAGCGCCAGCGCCAGTTCCACAGCGCGCTTGTAGTCTATATTTTGCTCAGCAAATATCCTGGATCTCATGTCTTCATTGAACAGCCCCGACACGAACTGGTCACGAAGATTTATCTCGAGACACGCGTTAAAATTGCACGTTTTTGCTAAATGTTTAAGTGCTTGGAGGTAATCTCGAACACTTTCTCCTTGTCGCTGTATTCGCTGTCGAAACACGTGCCTCTCCGCTATCTCGGACCTCTGAGGTTCGAGATGTTCCTTGACCAGTCTCACAAGCTCCTCGAATGTTCTCGTTTCCGGATTAGCCGGAGAACACAGGTCGCACATTAACTCGTAACATTCCGGGCCGATAACAGTCACTAACGTAGCTACTTTTAAGCTATTGTCTATAGAATTTACTTTTATATATTGTTCAACACGTCTCACATACGCGTCCCAATTATCACTAGTGATATTAAAACACTCAATACGTCCAAACGGCATTTTTTTAGGTTTAATCACGCACGCGTCGATCAAATGTAATAAGTATTTTTATTCTCGTTCGCCAGTGTTAGGAGGGTAGGCGCGTCAATGAAACAAGACGATCGGGTATAGACTGATGTATTGTATAGATACCGTGCATTATACATAACAAAAACGATGACGTAATATATGGACAAGCCCACACACATGACATATTGAAACAAACCTGTTAAATGCCCCATGAAGCGACTCATTTAACTCACAAAAATATTGTTAATTAGTAGAAAAGGGTATTAATACTTGAAAATAGGTACACTTGTAGTGATCATGTTAAATTCGTGTACGTGTTACAACGAGCAACCGCATCCTTAAATATTATTCGTGGATTTATTGGAATGAAATGAGAATAAATCATTCGTCATTCGAAAGTGTAGACGAATAATTTATTCGCGAATAAATGTTTATTCGAATAATTATTCGAATAAGAATCATTCCAACAATGCCCCTTTCTGCACCCACACAAGTAACATATTTTATTTAAATAATTCTATACAGAAGACTGAGCGCTTATAAATAGGTAATCGACATTCCACGACAATTATGTCTCATGCTGAACAATTTAGTTATTATCGATCTAATGAACACAATATTTCAATAAATCTCCACCCTAGCCGAACCGTGGTAAACGCCACGTTCGTCTTTATAAATGTTTGACCTATCCATAATAAATGAAGGCCGAAACGCATTGACAGCGGTGGCGAAGCGGCGGCGCGGCGCAGTGTAGAGGTGGTACCGGCTGTAATGTTCGATCTAATAAAGCCGGGAAAAAGCGTTCGGATTCTTTCATATTAGCTCGAACATTACAAGTACCGCCTCCGCGCCACCCCGCGCCGCTTCGCCACCGCTGTCAGTGCGTTTCGGCCTTGAATGTCTGCGACTCGCGACAGCACGGTCGGTAGTTGAGATGCAAAGCAATGACGGCCTTATTCTGCAAGAGATAAGGTTCATATTAAAACTTTAGTACGAAAAAATATGAATTAATTAATAATCGTGGATATTTTTTGTTTAATTTGTTTCTTATAGTACTAATAATATGTTGACAGCATAAATCAAACACTTTCCAAGTAGTTATGTATTTTGGTTTTCCAAAAACTAACAATATTTGTGATTTTAGAAATCCGCAAAGAGAATCTGTTTAATTTTTAATAATTTATCAACACACATAATATACTATTCAGAATAATTTGTTAAATTGCAGTTATCTATAATTTCTGGTAAGATAATCCAGAAAATGTGTAACTTACTGAACTTTCTTTATTATTGATAGTCCCGGTTGATTAATTAGATTAATTTTGATTTCTTTAACTGGAATGCAAGCGTCATATCATAATAGAGACACTTTTACAAAGTTACATATTATGCTGCACTTATGAAATCAGAATTTGTTAAAAATTTGAATTTTTGATTTTTTTACAATGACGCGGAACCCTAAAATGTTTAATTCTTTTTATTTTAACTATAACTAACAATACTTTACATCATACAAAAAGAAAATTACAGTTATCGAATTATGTCCGGGTTTAGCTAATTTGATTGGTCTACTGTTTTATAAAATGTACGTGCAGTATTTTACTTTCCTCACAGTCGAAATGAAAAGTAGAGTGTTTAACTCGGGTGAAATTACCCATTTCCCCTCGAACTATTGGCGCTCTCACTTCGTTCGAGCACCAGAAATATCTCGGGTGCAATGGGTCACTTTCAACCCTTGGTTAACAATCTACTATTTACCAACATATACTGTTGCATCTTGCTTGACAATCAACCTGGACATCCATAAAACCAGTGCCTATGAGTGAAGTGTGTGGGTCCCAGCTGGGGTGGCTATAATCCTGAAATCCAGACCAGAAACGACGAGGAGAAAGCGCAGCTGGATTCACGTGAGTAGCTACTCTGATAAACTGCCCCTACACTTGCTTTGTGGATATTTCGTGTTGTGTTCCTGGTGGTGCGGTCGCCAGAGCTGTCGAGGATGGGCTGTGTTAAGAGTAAGGTTTTTGTCTATAACTGTCAACACAATGAATCCTCAAATCAGAAAAGGTTTGCCAGCGCACTTATGATTTGTTTGGAGTCGTAGTATACAAAATAAAGACTCTATTCTGTATTTAGTTTTATCCTGAAATGGCCCACGATCTGTCTAATGTGGTCGACCGACCGAGCTGGTGAAATACTATACATTTTAATAGTATATTTTGCTCTATTTCATATTTAGATATTGATTCGGTTACTGCGGTAGTTGCGCGGTGCGAGAGGGGTAAAAGCGCTAGCGAAATGCGCACTAGATTGAGCTCTAGGGTCAATCAACTTTTTCTTGATGTTATTCTGTCCCGGTAAGCCAAGAGACAACAGTGACAGACATTCTTAGAAAATATACTATACATGGGACTCCTATCATGCTAAGGACCAATATAACAAGAACACGTGTTTGTTGGATTTAAATCCCATAAAATCATAGGTTTTAAGAGTGACCCAGGAGACGTAACCATGGCAACGAGCAACAAGAAATAGTTGATTGACCTCTAACACCGCACAAAAACCCGCAGCGTACCGCGCAGGTACAGTCGCCATCACATACATCGGAGCAAACAAGCAGCTCACAAACATCGGAACACACCTCTATTTTCAAGGCATTAGGGTGCATGTGCCGATATTTTTGAACACCTATAGTGTACATGTATGTGATGGCGACTGTACCTACTCAGTTAAACAGAAGACCTACATTTAATCTTTATTTCAATACCCTAAATGTTTATTTCAGTACCCAAAAAAGGTGGGATCCTGCGAAATCGTATCCGTGAATGACTTTGCTGCTGGCGTTAAAGTTCCTGAAGAAGACACGGACGACCGGCATCTTAGTAAGAGTAAGAACTGTTTGTGTCCTTCTCTGGGTGGAGGGATCTTATAGTGCATGTTGTTGACGAGATTTTATCACAAATGCAAAGCTTTTTATCCTACCACGTAAGGTAGTTTTTCCCAGATAACGACATTAACAAAACATTTTATCAACCCCTATTGTTAACCCCCGACGCAAAGAGAGGGGTGTTATAATGACGTGTCTGTGTATCTTTGTGTATGTCTGTGGCATCGTAGCTCCTGAACGGATGGACCGATTTTAATTTGTTTTTAGGGTTCCGTACCTCGAAAGGAAAAAACGGAACCCTTATAGGATCACCTTGTTGTCCATCCGTCCATCAAGACCCTTTTTCTCAGGAACGCGTGCAAGTATCAAGCTGATATTTATATCAAATACTCAGGTCTACTGTCCATTGGAGCTGTGAAAAAATCAAACTTCTATGCCAACGTAATCAAAAGACACAGCCGTTTATGCCGCAAATTTCCGCAAAATTTTCGAAACTCGCAAGGGAATCAAAAACTACAGGATACTTCCCGTGAGCTCAGAATCTTGAAGGTTGGTACGAAGCAACGTCTTATAGCATAGATAAAGTAAAAATTGCGAATTGTTAAGTTACATCACTGAAAATTTAATTCCAGTATAAACTATTCACATACTTAGTGAGTGTCAGTTTATAGTGGAGTGGACCTATTTCTATTGTACGGGGTGGTCCGGAACCCTCGGTTTGCGTGTCTGACTCGCACTTGACCGTTTTTTTTTCGAAAGCTTACGTGATCGAGATGGTTCTTAGCTACGTTCCAACAAAATCGGTTCAGCCAGTTTTGAGATATTGCTTGAATTTTGAAATTAAAATGTCGGGGGTATTTTAACTATTCTACATTTTTAATTATTAACCACAGTACAGTCATTAGAGTCCATGTGTAGATCATTTTGAGCACTAGGACTGCTTAGCAACTTCTGCTGCTGACTGTACTGCGGTTAATAATTAAAAATACCCCCGACATGTTCATGTAGGTATACGATGGAAATCGTGCACGTAATCAATATTGGCTCGCATTTTCCATTCACTGGAATAATTTATCCCATAAAAAACATTCCATGTAAAAAATAGGCCAAGTCTCGGAACTCTTCCACAGCAAAAAGTGGTGAATTTTTTCGTAGAGCCAAGTCAGGCATTCTTATTAATCTTTATTTGCTTGCGAATAAAAATTCTGGAATCACACAACTTTACTGCATTTACAATTGTTTGCATACCTAAAACTATGTAAGTGTTATTGCAAAGTCACAAAATTTTGTTTAGCAAGCAAAAAAAGATGAATAAGAAGGCCTGACTTGGCTCTACGAAATATCTCACCCATAGATTTATAAAGTAAAGATACGCCTGTCCGAACAATTCGCTTGGCATCTGTCCTGAAGAAAAAAGAGTGGCGCCATCTACTGTACGGACTGCGTACCACATGATTGGGTGGCCGGATTAACCTTGTAAGGGGGACTTTTCTCAATATTAATGAAGTGGCTGGCAGCTGGCATGTGGTGGCTGGTGATGGCAGAGATAGTAGTACATATGTAATAAATAAGTAATTATAAATGTGAAAGTGAGTTTGTATATTTATTTACTTTAACGGCTCAACTACTGAACGGTTCGTTCAGAAAATTTGTCAGGGATGCGATAGAGGATTTTTCCGTAACAAATGTAAGATTTTAATACACAAAAACACTACTACAGTGCTGGACAAAAAGAATCATACACTTACACGGAAATGAGAGTTTCTTTCTGAACTACTTTATGAATTCGATTACATATATTATATCTTAGGCAAACTTGTAGCACATTCCATGGCTTATTATATATAGATATAAAAATTTCAACATTCAGCAAATTTATTTATTTACATGGGTATTTATCAATAGCACTTCATTTTGCTCTGGACAAATTAAATCATACATTAAACACAAACTCAATTAAACTTAATCTAATATTTTGTGTGGCCTCCTTTTGCTTTCAAAACCGCTGCTAATCTTCTAGGCACGCTTTCCACCAATGACTTTAGGTATTCAGGGTCGATATTGTCCCAAGCTTCTTCCAGTGCACCGAAGTAGGAATCCTTGTTAGTCACATTTGTTTTATTAATTTTGCTATCCAAATAAGACCATAAATTCTCAATCGGGTTGAGGTCGGGCGATTGTGGCGGCCATTCAAGCTGTTTGATCCTATTTGCCTTGAAGAATGCAGCGGATATTTTAGCTGTGTGCTTCGGGTCATTATCTTGCTGAAATAAATATCGGCCCTCCAAGCCACATTTAAGCAAAGAAATCTCTAAATTTTCTTGTAATATGTTAATATAATCTACAGCGGTCATTATTCCATTAATTCGAGCTAAGCAGCCAACTCCAGACCAAG
This sequence comes from Epinotia brunnichana, assembly GCA_963854355.1. Lineage (NCBI taxonomy): Eukaryota > Metazoa > Arthropoda > Insecta > Lepidoptera > Tortricidae > Epinotia > Epinotia brunnichana. The sequence goes on along the minus strand of OY977936.1, from coordinate 28,938,753 downwards.
CAAATGAGCCCCACACCATAACATTACCTCCACCATGCTTCACAGTTTTTTGTATGTTGCGTTCTGCCAACGCTTCGCAAGGCTTACGCCACACTCTGAACCGGCTTTTTTGTCCAAACAGCTCGAATTTACTTTCATCAGTCCATAAGATTGACTTCCAGTACTCCAAGGGCTTTCCAATATGTTTCTTCGCAAATGCAAGACGCTTTGTTTTGTTTTTACTGCTTATAAATAGACGCTTAGATGCTAAACAGTTTTTTAAACCATTTTCTCTGAGCCTGCGACGTACAGTTCGAGAACTGACCCTAAGATCCATCGTTTCCGTAATAGCTCTCGATGATATTTTTGGATTTAGCTTCGCACATCGAACAATTCTAGCATCATCGCGCAGAGTTGTTGATCGCTTGCGACCGACTCCACAGGCAAGTTCGCCACAGTTCCTTGGTTTTCATGTTTCTTCCAAATGTGCTGTACAGCTCCCACAGAGATGGAATATTTTTCGGCAATTTTCCGAAACGAAATTTGTTTTTTCCTATCACGTATAACCAGATTACGAACATCTATGGAAATCTGTTTTCCTGACATCTTCAACATTGAAATAATACATGAAAGTTACTTCAAATGGTCAAGACTGACACAATGACCTATTTTTATTTTGTTTCTAGCCAGGCAATTACGTGGTACAATTTTATTTCTAGTAAAGCGTCCGTATTATTTATTTTGTCCAGAGTAAAATGACGCGGTAAAAGTAATCAAGCACTAGAAAACAATATTTTGAGAAGATCGCTAATATTGTTATATTAATAATAGAGCTCATTAAATGTCCTAAAAGTTTTCTATACAAACATCACGTGGTGAAGTTCACAAAAAAAGTTGTAAAGGAAAATATACTTTTCGTGTAAGTGTATGATTCTTTTTGTCCAGCACTGTATATCCAAATGATAGAAAACCACTCGGGCGCTGGGGACCGATTTTTGACTTTCGAGCGCTCGATTCTTTCACTCGAAAACAGTAAAAAATAGCGATAGAAAAACTAAAAACGAGTTGTATTGACCACTCGTATTCTACTCTATCGGTAGAAAGTAAGTGACTCCAATTTTGTCTCTACAATCGTATTTACTTTTATTTAATTTTCGAGCGGTCGAAAGTCAAAAATCGTTCCCCAGTTTAGTGACTTAGGCCGCAAAGGCTCACAATAATTACAACACAAATATTTTTTCAACACACCTGCTCGTAAAGTAGGTCTTATTACAGCGTATTTACACTGATAATGCAGAATATTACCCATGCCGTGCCTTTTACATTACATTATCGCACTAGTGCCTTTTCATTACATATCTTTTTAAATATTAGCAAAATAATGCAGAATATTACCCATGCCGTGACTTTTACATTACATTATCGCACTAGTGCCTTTTCATTACATATCTTTTAACATTTTCATGTTTTTTTTTTTTTTTTTTCCTCGCAAATGTGTTGAAAAACGTCGTATGAAACACGTGAGCATTGGTCATTACACTTCTCGTCTCCATTAAGCCTTCGCCTTCGGCTCAGGCTTAAAAACCGACTCGAGTGTAATGACCAACATAGCACACTTGTATCATAATGTACTATTAGTTGCACACCACTTTACAATGAAACAAATGATAGAATTAGAGCCAGATAACATGACATTATGTGTCTCTTCGTCAAACAATGACGAACGACGAGTCAACTCGTTAAAGTTGAAAATATTAAAGTAAGTGTTCAAATAAATGCATGCTGAGTCGGGGCCTTTTCGTGGACCATGTATTTTTTTTTTTTTTTTACGTTCTGTGTTTTGTTTTTTACACCCATTGTTTTGTCCACGAATAAATGTTTTCTTTCTTTCTTTCTTTCTTTCTTTCTAAATACATTTCAAACGACTTTCTTTTGTACATTATTATTATGCATCTACTTACCTACATTAGTAGAAGATACGTATAAGAAACAATAACAATCAAATGTATAGTTATATATTATCAAACAATGTCCATAGTCAATGGTTCATACACCTGTATAATAATGACGCCCTTACAAGGTTACTTTTGATTGACTAGCGGTTGCGTACTAACAAAACGTAATGGCGCTAGGTAACCAAATAATTCTTTTGAAAATGTGTTACTAAGCGATAAAAAAGAAACTGACGATACTTACCGATGATACGATATCCCATGTATTTTTTTTAACTTTTGTATCGTAATTTTTGCACCCTTTTACGGCGCAAATGGGCATTTTGAGACAGTCGGCTCTGACACACTCTGACAGCTGAACGGTACGGGGTCCTGCCACAGACTAAGGCACGGTGGCCCTCCATTGCTAGTTTAGGGCCACCGCATTGGACGAATTACTCGTGCGGGTTGGGCCTATCTTTACTTTATATATCTACTAGCGACCCGCCCCTGCTTCGCACGGGTTTATGTGCATACGTAATACATGCATGTATGGTTTGTATTACACATATAAACCTTCCTCTTGAATCACTCTATCTATATAAAAAAACCGCATAAAAATCCGTTGCGTAGTTTTAAAGATCTACGCATACATAGGGACAGACAGACAGACAGCGGGAAGCGACTTTGTTTTATACTATGTATTGTTGATCTCACCACTTTTTACTGTGGAAGAGTTCCGAGACTTGGCCAATTTTTTACATGGAATGTTTTTATGGGATTTCATTTCTTTTTGTAGGTTATTGTGTTATCAACTTTGTAGGGAAATGTTATTTACCAACCGCAAATAACGTTTGTATAGTTTTGCGCAAAGCAACTGCAAAAGTAACTTTGTAATCGCATGTATTCGTATAGGATTACAAACTTATGCAGTTTATATATCTCTGAATCGAGACGGAAACTGTATTTTTAGGTTTTTTTATGAATGGATAGGCTAAAAGCTAATTATGTTCAAAATTTGGAGCTTGTGGGTCTAGTGATGTGCAAATTGCGGAAAGTTTCCAAAAAGTTGGAAAAGTTCTCGGTAATTTTTAGAACTTTTCACAATAAATTAAGGAAATTTGCGTACTGAGAAGCATAAAAATGTAACTCTTATACACTAAGCATAACAGTTACAGTTTAATGCTTCTCAGTTCGTAAATTTCCATGTTGGAAATGGAAAGTTTCAATTCCCATACAAAAATGACGAAAATTTCCGAAATTTTCCTATGTTAAATTGCAGAAACATTTCGCAACATAGGAAACTTTCCGTTGGCACATCAGTATGTGGGTCTGCTAGAAGTACCTTAGAATTACGACGATCATAAGTGAGTCAGTGAGTATGTCAGTGACAAAATTAAGGAACTTTGAAGGGCTTTTTCTTAAACTAAAAGTTCAAATTGAATGTTATTGAGAATATATGTTAGCCATATTATGCCCTATGTGTAACTGAAAATTCAGGGTTCTGGCTTTGGCCAGCACGAAATTACAGGATGTGTCTGTCTGTCTGTCTGTTACCTCTTCACGCCTAAACCGCTGAACCGATTTAGATGAAATTTGGTATACAGATAGTTTGAGCCCCGAGGAAGGACATAGGGTAGTTTTTATATCTGAGGGGTGAAATTAGGGGTGAAAATTCGGATGGAACCCATTTTAATACAATTTGGTATAGAGATAGTTTGAGTCCTGGGAAAGGACAAAGGATAGTTTTAATTACGGAAATCACTCCCTAAGGGGGTGAAATGGGGGGTGAAAATTTGGATGGGTCCCGTTTAGATGAAATTTGGTATAAAGGTAGTTTGAGTCCCGAAGAATGACATTAGATAGTTTTTATTCCGAAAATCATTCCCTAAGGGGATGAAATAGGGGGTGAAAGTTTGGATAAAACCCATGTAGGTACCTAGATGAAATTTGGTATAGAGATAATTTGAGACCCTTCGAAGGATATAGAATAGTTTTTGCCTCGGAAATCATCCCTTAAGATGGTAGACGTTGGTTTGCAATATTTTTTCTAAGGCGGTAACAAGTTCTACGCGGACGAAGTCGCGAGCAACAGCTAGTGTTAAATAAAGGGGCATACAAAACAAAGACACTACACTACATACAGTAAATTGGTTTGCCTGTCAGTAGATGAATCATGTGGCAATGGTTCAGGTACTGACAGTCAAAGCGAGCTGTAAATGCCCTCAGGATGCCGTTGGGGCTGGCTCGTACCCTGCGCGTCAGGGATGTGCATCGCTTACGCATGGTGGTGTAGCGTGGAAGACCCATCAGCGCCCTGAAGGCATTGTTGTATTGTACACGAATGGCGCTGTATTGTTTTTGCGAATATGAGACCCACAGGCTGCTCGTGTAAAATGTTGTACAAAAGGCTCTATAGAGAGTCACAACAGATGATGAATAATTATTATTGTAGTAATTAATTTATAATATACAAATGTTAAATCGTAAATAAAAACTTATATTTCGAAATATTTGTTTATGAAGTTGGCACCACTGCCATAAAGCGGCAGATAAAAAAAAGTTAAATAGTGCTTTTATGAAAAATGTATGAACCATAAAATTACGCTAAACAGCTTAGCATAGAGTTTTTCGACGACTTATTATTGGTGTCATTGTATTTGAGCTACAGCCTATATAAATGACAGATAAAGGTACAGGAGTAGTAAAAATAAGCAAATGGGTGCATCTCATCATCGCTAATAGACTTGCACGATCTTTAGCGGGACAGGAGAAAATAATATTTTGGAAACTTAGCGTTCCAATGATTAGCCTGTTTGGCAGACGTTCTAGGCACGGGCTTGGACCAGGACTACACGAGCGGCGAGATGGTGATAATGCAGTGCAGCAACGGGCTGGGAGTCATCGTGCGCACCAGCGGCACCGAGCCCAAGCTCAAGTACTACACCGAGCTGGTCTGCAAGGCCGACACACCACAGTGAGTAAAACAATATGTAAAGGATTAAGTACGTACAAAACGACTACTGTAAAAACCTCGCTCCAGCGTGGCAGATTGGCGCAAATTTTACAGAAACTAAGCTCTTAAAAGTGACTAGTTATGTGTGGTTTGCAAGTCTCCCCGGGCAGACAGTCTCGTTGGTCGGACTTTAAGTAAATTAATACAAATAATACTGTTTTTTCAGAGAGCAAGAACAAATGAATGCGAAACTGAAGGTGATGGTTAAAGAGTTCATGGAAGAATTGGTGCAGCCCCGCAAGCATGGTCTCATCGGAGAAATCGCCTGAAACTAAACTAATCGCACTACTTTACCAATACCCAGTTCTTGTGTTATACGGCTGAACACGGCAATCTGATTGACCTCAAATTACTTATATTGCGTTTTACAATGATGTAGCGTTCGTGATGTTACCTATGTAGAATCTGGTGCATATTATCAATTTATCAGCTACTGGGACACCTGAAACTTTTTTTAACTTGGAAACTACCTATCCTATCCTATACTATTAAACAAGCAATATTTGTATATATATATATATATATATATATATTTGTAATCACGATCTCGGAAACGGCTCTAACGATTTCGATAACATTTGGAATGTAGGGGTTTACGGGGGCGAAAAATCGATCTAGCTAGGTCTCATGTCTGGGAAAATCGTTTTCTCCGTATTTTCACCCGAGCTGAGCTCGGTCGCCCAGGGACTATTTACTTATAGAAAAACCAGTTAAAATTTGAATGCATATTTCCGTATACATGCCTCGAGCTCTTACAAATGTTACGAATACCTACCTATTTATAGACGGATGATGGCAGCGTCGTCACATACAAATTTAATCAGTAGTGTAATTTATTTTAATTTATGCTAAATTGAGCATTACTAACAAATATTACTATTGTTTTGTTTAATATGGAAATATTACAATACGTATGTAAAAAGTATAAAAGCATTTATGCATTGAGTCGTGTCATAATGAACGTCCGTGTTATCGTGAATTTATGAAGTATTTAATGTTTTCGTATATGACTACAGTCCCCCGCGGCTATGAAGTCAATCCTGACACATTGCGCAACTATGAAGTTTCTGAATGATGACAATGTCAACCATAGGAAAAAATTACATATTCAACCCTAGAGGCATGTCTCAGGATTGACTTCATAGCCGCGGGGGTCTATAGGTAGTACTTAATATTATTACTGAATGCCACGGTGGTTTGACATACTGAGAATCATGTGAGAATCAGAACATGAACAAAATACTTACCTATTTGGAAATCAATTTGATGTGATAATGTGAAAAGTTAGCAACATCATGATATACCTATTAATATATTAAACTAGTGTATTACTCGTATAAATTCTAACATTCCTTTTTGTTTTATTACATATAATAAAAGACAAATGTAAAGCGGCTTGTGGAAAACTACTTGGTTACTTATTTTTAATAATGTTTAAGACCAAAATCAGCGTCTGTATTTTGACTATTTACCTACCTTATTTATGAACCAAAACACGAAAATGTATAATAGAGCTAACTTATTTAACCCTTTGGCCGCCATTCTTCACGTACGTGTGTAAGTGACACCTATACCTACGCCAAGTATTTTTGCATAGGAATGTGAATATGAACCTTAGTTGACAATAACATCTAAATGTGCTCTTGGCGCCGTGGGCACGAAAACGCAACGCTTTTAGGTGTTCTTGACGTCCAAAGGGTTAAAAAATATGGCATACGTAAATATATCAAACTACAGTAGTTTTGTTTGACTGGAGTAGACGTGAAGTGATCCGTAAAGTTAACTGTGAAAAATCACTGTGATACATTATCTGTATAGGTGTATAATGGTGGAAACCTTTATTATTTAATTCAAGTTACCTATGTAATTAATTATTTTAAACCTTTGTTTTTACTTTGCTTAGACATTTAAAAATACCAAAGGTAAATTAAGTGCCTAAAGTTGCTAAAATCCCATTAGTATTTTAATATTTCTACATATTTGTGAATATTTATATCGTGCAATTACAAATAAAACAAATTATACATTGCAAAAGTATTTTATTCCGTAAAGGTAAATTAAGTGCCTAAAGTTGCTAAAATCCCATTAGTATTTTAATATTTCTACATATTTGTGAATATTTATATCGTGCAATTACAAATAAAACAAATTATACATTGCAAAAGTATTTTATTCCGTAATTTCATTTTAATGATAATGATACCACCTCGTGACGTAAAATTACGAATAACCCGCGTCCACTATTATCTCTCTATTTTAACCCCCGACGCAAAAAGAGGGGGTTAACACTCCTAATTAGCCCATGCATAAAGATGAAGATTCGTGCGCACAGCTTATTGGGCCGTACATAATAACAGCCCTACCCGGGACGTGTTTCTGCCACGAGATGTATAGGTCCATTAAGCCTCTCACAGACTGGCGCGGCCTGGCCGCGGCGGTCAATAGTAGACTTGTAATTAGCTGTCAAATTTACTATTGACCGCCACCGCAGGCCGCGCTGTGATTCAGGCCTTAGGACCTAGTCCTCTTCTTCCGCAGCAGCGGCCGCAGCCGCCGCGGCCAGCGCGGCTTGCTCGGCCGCCAGTGCTTCAGCCTCCAAACGCAGTCGCTCTCTCTCCTTCAAACTCGCATCGATCAGCTCGTCTAGCTCTGGGCTCAATAGAACCGATAGGCCGTCGACTACCGACACCTGAAATATTAACCATATATTATGATAGGTAGCACGAACTAGAGTCTGATGTGAGTGGTGTCAGAAGCATTTTATTTATATTTTTTACTTATCAAATAAACTGTGATCTGTACCTATAGGCCCATCCCACTGTCATTTTGGCGCGAAATGACGCTTATCTATGGTAACCTCCTGTGGAGCCTCCACTGTGGAGGTCTATAGTCTGTGGGCCTACCACAAACGGCATTCGAAGTTTTCCCTCTCTGTCGCACTTACGTACGAACTTGTAAGTATGACAGAGAGGGGAAACTTCGAATGCCTTTTTCGCGGCCTACCCTCTGGACGTTTAGGTATTTCAAAAATGTAAACAAAAAACACCACGTGACTTGGTCTTTCAGCGAATAAGATAATACCATAGATACAAAAATAAAAGCGGCTAAGTGCGAGTCAGACTCGCACATGAAGGGTTCCGTTAAATAAATTGCTTTCTACGATTTATGACGTATTAAAAAAAAGCTACTTGCTAGATATCGTTCAAACCAATTTTCGTTGGAAGTTAGCATGGAAATGTACATTATATATTTTTTTTAGTTTTATCATTATCTTAGTTTAGAAGTTACAGGGGGGGGGGGCACACATTTTACCACTTTGGAAGTGTCTCTCGCGCAAACTCTTCAGTTTAGAAAAAAATGATGTTAGAAACCTCAATATCATTTTTGATGACCTATCCATAGATACCCCACACGTATGGGTTTGATGAAAAGAAAAATGTTGAGTTTCAGATCTTAGTATGGGGAACCCCAAAATTTATTCGTCCACCAGCTCGATGGGTTGATGACATAAAAAAGACCGCGGGTCATTTCTGGATGAGACTAGCACGGGACCGGGATAAGTGGCGTACGCGAAGAGAGGCTTATGCTCAGCAGTGGGCGATTAAAGGCTGAAAATGATGATGATGAAAATTTATTGTTTTTTTTCTATTTTTGTGTGAAAATCTTAATGCGGTTCACAGAATAATATACATCTACTTACCAAGTTTCAACAGTATAGCTCTTATAGTTTCGGAAAAAAGTGGCTGTGACATACTTACGGACATACAGACAGACAGACAGACATGACGAATCTATAAGGGTTCCGTTTTTGCCATTTGGCTACGGAACCCTAAAAAGTTGATATGATTGGTTGAATGACCAAGTCACGTGGGTTTTTTTGTTTACATTTTTTTAAATACCTAAACGTCCAGACTATAGCTAGGGGTGTACAGCGCATCGCACACATTTAAGGAGACGCTACACGAGCGAAATCGGCAGGACTGCAAAGCAAGGTCACAGAAAATCTAGTATGGAGTGACCTTTATTTGATTGGAAGCCGTGCTTCCGACACGTATCCACACGTGCTGAATCACGCTGCAGGTCTGCCGATTTCGCTCGTGTTGCGTCTCCTTTAAGGACCAACCAAATCAAGGTCACTCTATACTAGAATTTCTGTGACCTTGCTTGGCCGTCCGACAAAATCGGCTCGTGGAGCGTCTCCTTTACGTTTCATATTATACGTTCCGTTATACCTAGTAAAAACATTAATTCAATTTTACAATATTTTGCTAACGTCGCCATTGCAAAATCGTGGCTATAGTATTTTCTTCTTAGGTATATTATATAAAGTGATTATTTCCAAAATGGATGAATATTTCGATAACAAACATAGAACCTAAAACAATTATAATTTTGGATGTTCAGTTATAGCACAGTCTAACTACATACAGTCTGCAAGCTTAGGGCCACGCGGGTTTACGAGAGGGGAGGAACGCGGGGAAGCGGGAGACGAGGAAGTTTACTATTTTGAACTATTTTGAAGGTGTGTCAAGTTTGACTTTTTATAAAACCGACTTTAAATATCGGTAAGGTTTAGGTGTTTTTTTTATAATGTCACTTAAATTGTGATCCAAATTGATATCTGAGGGCCCGAGGTCTTTTAATATAAGTCGAAGTTCTTTAAATACAGTCTCATTTCGTTCAAATTGAATTGCCGCACTGAATTCTTGAAAATCTTGAAATTCTTGAAAAACAGTCCGATTTGGTTCAGAATCGATATCTGAGGGTCCGCGGGGCCTCTTAATATGAATCCGAGCTTGGATTGTAAAAAAGTGGCCGCCATCTTGAAATTCTTGAAAAACAGTCCGATTTGGTTCAAAATCGATATCTGAGGGTCCGCGGGGCCTTTTAATATGAATCCGAGCTTGGATTGTAAAAAAGTGGCCGCCATCTTGAAATTCTTGAAAAACAGTCCGATTTGGTTCAAAATCGATATCTGAGGGTCCGCGGGGCCTCTTAATATGAATCCGAGCTTGGATTGTAAAAAAGTGGCCGCCATCTTGAAATTCTTGAAAAACAGTCCGATTTGGTTCAAAATCGATATCTGAGGGTCCGCGGGGCCTTTTAATATGAATCCGAGCTTGGATTGTAAAAAAGTGGCCGCCATCTTGAAATTGTTGAAATACGGTCCGATTTGGTTCAAAATAGCAGCAGGGTGCCTACGAAGCAAGAGGTCCTGGGTTCGAATCCCGGTAAGGGCATTTGTTTGTGTGATGAGCACGAATATTTGTTCCTGAGTCATGGAGGTTTTCTATGTATTTAAGTATTTATTTCTCTATATAAGTATATACATCGTCGTCTAGTACCCATAGTACAAGCTTTGCTTAGTTTGGGACTAGGTTGATTTGTGTAAGATTGTCCGTAAATATTTATTTTATTATTTATTTATTTAATGTTTTTCAAAACCGTATTTTGCTTGGAGTATTATGTGATCCGTCGACATCCATATCCCACTGATTGTCTATTGCCTAAAAATGACAGCTAATGTCATCAGCATCACTTAGGCAGTGGACCTTCTGTGCCTATAGGTAGGTACCTATTAAATGAACATACGACATCGGACATCAATGCAACAAACTAAAACAACCAGTTTATTGCATGGAACTAGTGCATAATATTTGTAGTTTCATATTTTTTATGGTAAGTAGGTAGGCTTACCCCGCTCACCCCGGCTGACCTTATAACCTAAGTAGGTATGTAGGTACGTATCACGTCGCTATGCATTTCCAGGTAACCCTAACAAGTTGAGATTTTTTTTATGTGCCGTTGTATATTCTTCACAAAACTTCTTGTGCCTACTAGTTATTGCTGTCAACTCTTGCTACTTCATTTACCTACTAGTAAAATCTCTTACTTCAGCGAATATATCTGTCGATCCGTCCCACAGTACCAGGTAACTCTGTAGAATCTGGGTAGCGGGAGCTATCATGGGAAATATTTGACCTAGCATCCTGAAAAAATAGACTCTATATACCTAATTTCTTGTCCTGTTGAATTGTTACATATATTAAATTCCAACGAAGTTATTAAGAAGGCAATGACTTACTCAAAAAGCGGAATGCAGGTTTCAGTGATGAACTGCATCTCGAGGTCAGGGATGACGGTTTTGTTGCCTTGGTCCAGGAAAATTGAAGGCACATCCTTACGTCCTTCCTCTGTCTCGTCTTGGTTGAAGAACTCTGTTAGCACCTCCGCCTGAAAACGGCGTCTATTGTTTGGTGGTGGTCAACAAGAAAGCCTTTTGGCACATTTGATTTTGAGTTTTAGGAGTGTGGACACCTCATATAAGTTGGACGGAATACTTGAAATTCCTCACTAAATCCGTTGAAGGACTCAGTCAAAGGCGCAATTCAGCCTATGCTTATAATCTCCACTTATAATAAATCTCTAAATTAAAAAAAGAATCAGCCAGTTTGAAACTAAGCTTTCTGTGGTACGAATGTTCTCAGCATCCCATGGACGGTAAAATATGAAACATTTTATATAGGTACATAATTATTCCAGCTGCAACTTAGGATAGTTTTTATCCGACTGCGACAATTAATTTATTTTCCGTAATATACGACTTCATTTAATTTTTCATTTATTGCCCGACGACGGCAGAGCCGAACGGAAGGGATATGTTTTTAGCAGTCTATGTTTGTATGTTCCACTGTAGCGTTTTAAATACTGAACCGATTTTGATAAATGGGGTGTCAATCGATTCGAAATTATGCTCCGGGTAACAAAGGCTACCTTTTGTATGAAAAAGAGAAATATGATGGCTGTCACATACAAATAAGTGACTGATTTTGAAAAAAATATTTTGCTATCATAGCGTGTGGGGAATCAAATCAAAGAGGAGAAAATTTCGAGTTCAAATATATTAAAACATTATTAAACTTAAGTATAAAAGCGATAAGAAGACGATTAAAGTTTATATTAGCCTGAAAGAATACTACTAGCGCTATCTATCGGCAATTCTGCAAATCACTTTGTTTGACAAGCGTTTTGTTTGAATATCATCGAAATCGCTGAGGAAGAAGTAAATACTGAGACTCATTACCATGAAATATCGAACTCATCTCCAATTCTCTTCATTCTCACGGGTTCTTTCTATCAAGGCAGTGATATTTTCAGTTCGACTACCAGATGCAAGCAATGCACAGCCAACGCAACATCCGAAATCGCACATTCATCCTCAAATCCCCTACAGGGCTGGAAATCTTCAGATATTGACCGTGTGTTGATGTATGGTGACAAATATCATAAGGATTGCCTCAAAAATCTAGATATACAGCCTGACCATCTCGTTATCGATGAGTTGTTGCCTTGTATTATATTACCATTGCTACCAAAATCCAAAAGTTATACACTGGATATTGGAAGCGACGCCGCAGTAGGCTTAGTGAATCCTACAACGACTGTACTTGGTGGCTAATACACTAGTATTAAAGCAGGACTGGAAGAGCTGTCACGATGTCACATCTTGCATTGTTACTTGCAATGATATTTCCGTGACAGTAATTTCACAAAATCAAAAATTTTACTTTATTTGACTCTCACTCTCGGGGTCCAAAAGGCCGCGTCGCACCTAGCGCTGGTCGTGCAATGGTTAAGATTTTTCCAATACTACATACCTTATCAAAACACCTACATTTCGTTCTGGCAGTGGGGTCGAGTAGAGATATTCAATTTTCTCTCACAATAGTGAAGTCACATTTAACAGAAGAAGACAGCGCAGCATTTATTAAAGGGCACCAAGTAAATGAAGCCAGTTCGAACGAACTTCATGACGGAATAATAAGCACTACTTACTCTGTTAATGCCAAATGAGATTCCAGTACCGAACATCGCGGAGGTAATATCAATCAATCAATCAATTCATTTATTCAGGGACCAACATGGATCATTATTGTTAGTAATAAAATAATACTTAGCTTAATATTAGTAACTATAAAAATAATAGAATAGCACACATAGTCAATTTAAAGCAATAATAATACAGTTTAGGTCAGAATGAAATTTACATTAAAGGTAAGTAGCTAAGTACAGTCAATTAATAGTACATTATGATACAAGTGTGCTAAGTTGGTCATTACACTCGAGTCGGTTTTTAAGCCTGAGCCGAAGGCGAAGGCTTAATGGAGACGAGAAGTGTAATGACCAATGCTCACGTGTTTCATACGACGTTTTTCAACACATTTGCGAGGAAAAAAAATAAATAAATAAAAAATGAAAATGTTAAAAGATATGTAATGAAAAGGCACTAGTGCGATAATGTAATGTAAAAGTCACGGCATGGGTAATATTCTGCATTATTTTGCTAATATTTAAAAAGATATGTAATGAAAAGGCACGAGTGCGATAATGTAATGTAAAAGGCACGGCATGGGTAATATTCTGCATTATCAGTGTAAATACGCTGTAATAAGACCTACTTTACGAGCAGGTGTGTTGAAAAATAATATGTATATGAGAAATTCAAATTAAAAATGTACAGGATGTCAAGTTAAATAATTAATTACTCATTTAAATCACAAAATGTCAAATGTTATGCGACCTCGTAGTTAACATGTGTGTTTGTGTGCATCATACAGCAGTGGTTTAGATACCCACAGTCCATCCGTTCAGCGATATTTTTCAGGATGCTGTTGGCACTGGCCCGTACCCTACGCACCAGGGATGTACATCGCTCGCGAATAGTAGTGTGGAAACAGTCCACACTCGCCTCTGCGAACATCCCTGACGCGCTGCAATATCGGGGCATCATTCACCAAGTATATAGCAAAATCAGAAACTGCACAAATACAAAAAGCAGTGAGTGACTGAAGCATTGACGAGAATTAGCGAACGAGGTTATTTATTTATCGTATGACGGTTACACACTGGAACATATATGTATTCGTATCGATGTCGCTGATAGAGTTCTTGTGTGCGCTGCGAGGTTCAGAAGGAACAGTGATAAGTAGATACCTAATTGTCCTCTATACATTTGATAGTAATTTTGTAATATAAATATCAAGATTGTATGTAAACAGTTTTATAATATATACATATCAAGATTGTAACATGATTAAAAAAAGGAAAAATATGAAATAAATAGTCAATTAAGTTTAATATTTATTTAAATTACCCCATTGTTACCCTCACATATCAGTCATATCACCAATATTTTTTAAATAAAATAGGATTTCAAATAATACCCGACTACAGAACACATCTAAAAAGTATAAAATAAAATAAAATTTAAAAAATTAATACCCGACTCCGGACATACGATCTGAAAAGTATTAAATAAGAAAACAATTTACTTCTGAAATCAAAACCTGACATTAAACTCTCTCATATTTGGATGAAGCCGTGGTCGCATGCCTTTGGAGCCTGAATATATGTTGATGCATGCGACCACGGCTTCATCCAAATATGAGAGAGTTGAATGTCAGGTTTTGATTTCAGAAGTAAATTGTTTTCTTATTTAATACTTTTCAGATCGTATGTCCGGAGTCGGGTATTAATTTTTTAAATTTTATTTTTATTCTTAAAGTATATCGCCGCCACATCTGTCAGCTAAAAGAAACGTCAAAATCACAGTAATAAGAAATACTACGGACAAAATGGCGGAATTGCTTTGCCTTTCGTTCGCCTATTATTAATTTTAATCCCGTCTACGATATACATTGACGAGACACATAGGTACCAAAAGCAAATATAAAATTAATCGATTTTGATATGCGAACTTATATGCGCAAATGTCGAATTAAGGCGTAAATTGTACAAATGTAACAACAAATTCGAACAATATAAACTTGGTTTTTTTGAATGGCACGCGCGCGCGCTCTTTGCGTATTCAGCCAAACCACCGAAAACCGAAACTCGAAGTTCGTATATCTGAGGGCCTACCGCTAACGGCATTCGAAGTTTTCCCTCTCTGTCGCACTTATGTACGAACTTGTAAGTATGACAGAGAGGGGAAACTTCGAATGCCTTTCGCGGTAGGCCCTCTGCATTCCTGTCATTTGTTAGTGCGATAGAGATAGAGATACCCGAATATTTTCGAATTCCGAAGTTCGTGGTTTAAAAGAAAATACGGATGCGGATAGATCTAAATTAATATTTTATGTGTGAATATGGTTAAAATTATTTGGAAATACTATTGTTGTTATTGTTTTAGTATATTTGACTGGCTTTAAGTTTAATATTGTACGTCCGAAATGGGCAAGCTGTTGGACTTTATTTTACCCAAAACAACTAAATGTACACAGTTCTGACAATAAAGAAATCTTATTTTATCTTATCTTATCGAAAATAGGGATGTAGACACTAAACAAAATAATCATAATGTTGTATTATCTCGAAAAAAAAAACAACGCAAGAGGCTATATAGGTAATCACTAAGTTATAAGTGTATAAAGTTTTAAGAGGGGGTTTGTTGCGTCTCTTTTCCGCAAAACGCACCATTATAATGAAACGATTGTTTTTTACTATGACGCTCGAGGATCGTGACGTCACGGTCCCTGATCGTTTTCTTACTCTAACAAGCGACATTAAAACGGTTGTAGCTTCGTAATTTTTTGAGATATTTGAATGAGTTTTTCGTTTCTTCTTTCTTTTGAAGTGAGTCTACAGCTACACCTCTATTTGGAAGACAAGCGGAAATAATCCATACTATCCATACTAATAATCCATACTTCCATACTAATATTATAAATGCGAAAGTGTGTCTGTCTGTTACCTCTTCACGCCTAAACCGCTGAACCGATTTAGATGAAATGAGCCCCGGGGAAGGACAAAGGGTAGTTTTTATATCTGAGGGGCTGAAACTGGGGGTGGAAATTTGTATGGAGCTACTTAAACCGCTGCACCGATTTAGATGAAATTTGGTATATAAATAGTTTGAGTCCCGGGAAAGGACATATAATAGGTTTTATCCCGGAAATCATCCCCTAAGGGAGTGAAAGGGGGGGGGGGTGAAATTTGGATGTAATCTATTTTGATGAAATTTGGTGTAGATATAGGTTAAGTCCTGGGAAAGGACATGGGATAGTTTTTACCCCAGAAATCATCCCCTAAGGGGGTGAAATTAGGGGTGAAAATTCGGATGGAACCCATTTTAATACAATTTGGTATAGAGATAGCTTGAGTCCTATGAAATGACATAGGATAGTTTTAATTCCGTAAATCGCGCCCTAAGGGGGTGAAAATTTGGATGAATCCCGTTTAGATGAAATTATGTATAAAGGTCGTTTGAGTCCCGAAGAATGACATTAGATAGTTTTTATCCCGAAAATCATTCCCTAAGGGTATGAAATAGGGGGTGAAAGTTTGGATAAAATCCATGTACCTAGATGAAATTTGGTATAGAGATAATTTGAGACCCTTCAAAGGATAAAGAATAGTTTTTGCCTCAGAAATCATCCCTTAAGATGGTAGAAGTTTGTTTGCATTATATTTTCTAAGTATAAGTTCTACGCGGACGAAGTCGCGGGCAACAGCTAGTCTCTATATAAAGTGCGGACTACAGTACTAACGGCAGTCTTCTTCACGGAGCCCCAGTCTTTGATCTGGTCGCTAAGGTCTGCGGCGTTAATCAGCAAGGCCTGCAGAGCGGCGATATGACTGCGGTGACCTAAGAGGTAGTCACTCGCTATCATCTTGTGTTCGTCGAGGTTTCTGTAAGGTATACAATGGTTGAAACGAGGGTTTTTGTTTTTTGTGTAATATTTTATTTGAGTAAAAGCAGGGGCGGCTCACTCCGTGATTTGGTCGCGCCGCTACAAGTCCACCAGCCAGCCTACCGGCCCTAGGGGATATGTTAGCGCTGCTACGGCACGCACGCGTTCTTTCGCATCGTGTTGCTTGCGATAGAAAGGGACGGCCACGTTTAGGTTCGTTCGGCATACCTAATAACAGGGGATGTGTTAACAGAGAACCGTCTCTATGTACCTATTACGTAGTACTATCGTTTATTCTGTGGTAAAATGCATAGCCAGATCCCAGTTCGAAGAAAGATAGTGACGCTCCGTCACGTGTTCTTCGCTCTGCCAGTCTGTTCAGGACACATGTACTGCTTGAAGAAGTTGGTCAGGTATGTGGCCACCACAATATCGTGCAATATAGCAGCGCCTCGAGCACGTCGTAGTCCTCCGTGTTGAGGATGCACAGGGTCTGCGCCAGGAGCCCTTGCCCTACACGGACAGGTTTGTTTAGAACAACCCATAAATGTAGATACTGACTTGAAGTAGTGGGTCAGGTCTGTGGCCACCACGAAGTCTCGCAGCAGGAGCAGCGCGCGGTCGTAGTCGCGGCGTGGCAGCGGCTCGAGCACGTCACAGCCCTCCGTGTTGAGGATGCACAGGGTCTGCGCCAGGTGGTGCCGCTCCGTCAGGCTGCCCTCGCTCGTGAACAAGGCGGCCAGTACCGTCTCTGTTAGGGAATGTTGGTCAGGCATTGTTAGCAAGCAAGTCGCGATTGCTTGTGGAAGCTAGGCGAAACATAAACTTTCATAAACTTATATTGGCTCAAAAAACCGTTAAAAAAGTAACAGCTAAAATCGAAAAACTATACTTTGTATTTATAATATCACTATAAGGTAAACGTGCGAGTGCTCGACGCTGTACTAATATATGGCATGGGCACTCTATGTCAAAGCATATGGGTTAAATTCGAACTAATAGGACTTTTCTTCATTCGAATTTAAGCCATTTGACATCTATATAGAGTGCCCATGACATATACTAGTACAGCGTCGAGCACTCGCACGTTTACCTAATTAACTATATAATATAACTTACGCCCATTTATCTGATAATTGGTGGGCGTTCCACGGTGATCTAAATCATGGACAAGACAGGCTATCAGGAACATCAGTGCTTGCAGATCGCTGATGAAGAACACATTATTTTAAATATTTCATAAGATAGTTTTAGTAAGATATTTTTATAGTTTTAGTTTATAATATAGGTTTAGTTTAGTTTTATTTCTTTATAAATATTATTATAGACCGTTTTTCATAAGATTCAGATTTCAGATTTATTTATTTTATTTCTCTAAGATTACAAATCATTTAGGCGAGAAACAAACAACATTTGAGTATATATATACATAGTCTAATAAAATAAGTATGCAACAAAAAGTAAATGAAGGCATTTTACTATTCAATTTGAAAAGAAAGATTAAGCTGAAAATCAACTCACGTGAAGTATCCGCGTCTCACCAACTGGAAGTTCATGAGAGCGGCGTACCCCCACTGCGTGACGCTGAAGGCGTGGTACCAGTTATGGTATGGCACGTCCCGATAACTCTTCCGTACTTGAAGCACGAATCGGGCCAACTTGGATTGCTTCAAGTCGAATCTAAAATAATTTTGAATACTTAGGTATACTGATATGGGTACTTGGCTTAAAGTAGCTTCATGTATGTATTACATATATCTGAACCATAATCCCATATTGTAAATTAATCATCCTCCTAGCGTTATTCCCGGTTGTGCCTTAAAGGAGCCCGGGGTCCGCTTTGACACCTAAATCCCGTGGTTTGGCACAGGTTCTAGTTTTACGAAAGCGACTGCCATCTGACCTTCTAACCCGGAGGGAAAACTAGACCTTATTGGGATAAGACCGGTTTCCTCAAGACGTTTTCCTTCACCGAAAAGCTAACGGTAAATATTCCGTACATAAGTTCCGAAAAACTCATTGGTACGAGCCGGGATTTGAACCCACGACCACCGCTTGACAGCCGCATGCCTGAACTACTAGGCTACCGTAGCTTCATATTGCAAATTAATATTGTCGTAAAATAAACGTAGTCAAGTAAGCAGTCAGCCCCACGTTGGCCGCCAATCATGTGTTTAATGAGAAAACGACGTAAATAGCGGAAATAAAATTGATAATCAAAGAAAATACTGCGCTAATTTTTGAAGAACAATACTTATGATATGAGGCTGTAAACTGTACAGTTTTGAAGCATGACTTGCACAGTATATATTTTACCCCAGTTTTCGATCTTCTTATTCAGTAAATGATAATTAAATGTTATTTAAGTAATTTGATTAAAAAAGACGCGATCTACGTTAGTTATTAGACATCATCATTACTTTCGCACTAATCCCAGATCATTAAACATCTTCACAACCAAACAGGGCAGCTCCCTAAAGGCCAGGCCGCGCGAATTGAAATGCAGAGACTTGAACTCAGGAATATTGTGGAACCCCTTGCAATCAAGCACCTTGGACACTTCCGCGTCGCTCACCTGAAACCGAAAGTTTATTAATCTGAACATTCTTAACCTTAGCTACTTAAGTAAGACATATCTAAGCCGTAAATAATGTTGGTTGAAAGACCGTTAAAATGATAGGGCGATGGTAAAGTGAAATGTTCCTGGTAGCTATAATTGAGTACGAATGAGCATCTATTTTACCTTAATATGATACATGACCAAATCATTCGCCAGCATATTCCTGATATTTGCTTCTTGTATCTTCTGGTACACCACAGAGTGTATGATGCTCACGCCGCAGTATACGCTGAACGAGAGCGCCACTTCCTCGTCCGTGGCGTCAAAGTACGGATCGCCGATCTTGTTTATCAGTAACCCGACACCTATGATGCCTGTCTGCTCACGGATTGGGAAGGTAAGGCTGTTTCTAAAATACAAGCAATGGTCAGTATTTAGATATAATCAATCAGGAAATCTTGCATCTGGTGCAGCCTTCATGTCTGTGACATAGCGAATAAACTGCTCGAAACTCTACGCTGGTACGAACACGTTTAACGTAGGTGAAGATTAACCGGGAAGATTGGTAACCTTTTGTGGAAGGATATTGTCCGTAACTTGGTCACGTATTTCGGCCCCATGTTGGGCGCCATCTGTGTGTTCAGAAAATGACGCGATTATAGAAGATTAATTTGAATGGGGATTTTCATTTCAACCATTATGAAATGAAATTAAATTAAATGATTATGTCTTGAAACACCAAGGGTGCGTGTCACAACTAATCACAGAAATACTTTAACGGACGTACTTTATGTCGATCCCCGAACGCGTATCTACGTTAGGGTCATAAGCCGGGTGCTGCGGAGCATGTCTAGTGTTTACAATGGTGCCGGTCTGGATCACGTGCCCCGCAATTCCACGGTCTATTGGAAACCGTCTTTCGTATGTTTCGTCTGTCTCTGAACCCTTTAAAAATACAGTTATTAGAACGTCACAAAATAATACAAGTATGAAATAATTCGTAAGATTGCTCTTTCCTTTCATCACCACGCCACGCAGGGCCAACGACACGCTTAACTCTTCTTCTGTTTATCTTCATAGGCGTGTAGAAGGAGACCTTTACAAACAAAGCATAGACCGTGGCATGTACCTTCACGTAGCAGGTCTCGACGAGCTCCATCCGGTCCAGGTCGACGAGCATCACGAGACAGTGCTCCGCGCCGACCACATGCTTCCCCTGCTCCACGGTCAGCTTCATCAGCGAGTCCCGGTTCGTCACCTTTTGGTACATTATTGTAAAAAAATTATTGGTAAGTATATATCTATTTATACCGGCAATAAAAGGATGCAGTCCAGAATCAGGTGGACACTTTCCCTAATTCATTACTTTCTGGCCTCGGATGCAGTTGTAAGATACTTAAAGTACGACAATTATATTAACTCCTTCAATATTAATTAATGTCTCACTCTATAATTCTATATTATAGTTGCGTCTTTTGCTCTTGCGGGACTGCTATCAGGTTAATGATGAGTAATATTTGGAAAACGCGATATAGAAACTAAATTTCTTCAGCCAATGTACTTTCGTAATTTTTTTCTATTTTAATACAGGTAAATACCTAATTCGGAGACCAGGATGGATTTGGCATTCGTGAGTAAGTAGGTAGGTACTAATTAATTTACTTGGTTGAACAATCGCTTAGCCGCGCGTAGAAGCTTCTGGCACTTATGTTTCGTAGCGCTTTCGTGTTCCAGTTGAATCGTCTTCTTCACCGTTGGCCAGGATAGCCTGCGCACCATTTTTACATAAAGGAAAAGCTTTAATAATTTTCTCCAATGTCTTATTTTTTTTAGACTGACTACCTTGATTTACAGTCACGAACCGGGATTGTTGAGCCACTTGCCATTACTCGTAATTTAGCCATGTATTGAATAACCGATGTCACCGACTGGCTGACAGCCATTCGATTTGCATTACACGGCCAAATTAGAAATCAACCATCCCGGTTCGTGATGGTACATAAATATCATACTTTATTGATACACTAGCTGTTGCCCGCGACTTCGTCCGCGTGTAACATGTTATCGTCTAAATGTTTGTTTAAGGAATGAATTAAAAAAAAAAAACATTGAAATTTGTTTTGTACCTAGTCTTTTAGTAAACAGTCTAAAACCGAAGTTACAAATATCTTACTTTAAAAATGTCTTGCTTTATATACAAATTCAGAACCCCCTTTGAACCCTCATAGTAAACAGTCTGAAACCGTAGTTACTCTTACTCCTTTTAACCTTATTAGGCGATGAATTAAAAAAAAACGCTGAATTAAGTTTTGTAGTATTTTAGCATGTTTGTTTTGTCTTAAACCGAAGTTACAAATCCCTTACTTTAAAAATGTGTACTATTAAGCTTATTCTGTGGTCTTGCTCTCCATACAAATTTTGAACGCCCTATTAACGTTTTTCAGTGAAAATTAAAAAAATAAAACACTAAGTTTTTTGTTATTGTAATAGGTAAGTATTTTTTCTGCAAACTATCAAGTCTCTAGCTAAAAAAAACTGTTTCCCATACGAACCTTGCACCCCTTTTCAACCCCTTAAGGGGTGGAATTTTCCAAAACAAAGGCAGTACTTTTTTTGTATTTTAATAAGTAATTAATCTTTCTATAGATTTTTTAATTTCTACCTAAAAAAAAGTTTCCCCCATACAAACATTGCACCTCTTTATCCCCCTCTTAGCGGGTGCAACTTTCCAAACCACTGAAAGTAATTTACCTATATTTGTATTCTAATAAATAATCTTTCTAAACAATTTCAAGTCTTTAGCTCAAAAAAAAGTTTCTTCCATACAAATTTCGAATCCCGGTAAGGGCATTTATTTGTGTGGTGAGCACGAATATTTGTTCCTGAGTCATGGATGTTTTCTATGTATTTAAGTATTTATTTCTCTATATAATTATGTATATCGTCGTCTAGTACCCATAGTACAAGCTTTGCTTAGTTTGGGACTAGGTCGGTCGATATGTGTAAGATTGTCCGCAAATATTTATTTATTTATTTATTTATTTTACCCCTTTTTATCACCCTTACGGGTGGAACTTTCCAAACCGCTGAAAGTACTTTATTTGTATTGTTATAAGTAATCTTTTAAAAAAGTTGTAAGACGTCCGCTAAAAAAATATATATTTCCTCAATACAAACGTTACCCCCTTATACACCCCTAAGGGGTGGAATTTTCTAAAACGATGAATGTATTTTATGTTTATTTTATTATCTTCCTAAAAAGTTTTGAGATTCTAGCTCAAAAAAATCCCCTTTACCAACATTGCTCCCTTTTTTCATCCCCTTAGGGGTGAAATTTTCCAAAACGCTAAAAACACTCTATTTGTATCGTAATAAGTAATATTTCTAAAAACTTTTTAGCTTCTATCTCAAAAAGGAGTTTCCCGCATACAAATTTTGCAACCTTTTTTAACACCCTTACGGGTGAAATTCTTCAAAACGCTGAAAATACTTTATTTGTATTATAATAAGTACTCTTTATACAAAGTTTTAAGTCTCTAGCTCATAAAATAAACTTTCCCCCATGCAAACTTTGCACCCCTATTTAACCCCTTTAAGGGTAGAATTTCCAAAAATCCCTTCTTATCCGTTGCCTACGTTGTAAAAGGCAGTTCTGGTGTAAATTTCAACTCTCTAGCCCCAGTAGTTTCGGCTGTGCGTTGATGAGTGAGTATGAGTGAGTCAGGACATAGGCATTTATATATTTGTTTACATAATATAATTAGTATACTTTTTGCTGTCAATCCGTACAGTTCTTTTTCCTGCAGGTATCTATTTCTTCACATGACTCATCTTTAATACATAAATTACTCTTTCCGCTTGTCTTCCAAGTAGGGGAGTAGACTCCAAATTTATTATTAAGTACTTCAAAATAAAGAAGAAACGAAAGACCCATTAAAATATCTCAAAAAATTACGAAGCTACAACCGTTTTAATATCGCTTGTTAGAGTGAGAAAACGATCGGGGACCGTGACGTCACGATCCTCGAGCGCCATAGTTAATGGTCGCACCACACTTTGGGGTTCGTGTTCGCGTTGCGTCGTTGCCTCTCTTTCATTTGCCGTAGGAAGGAAAAAGATGCAACACGAATATTTGGGCAAACACCCCCAAGTGTGGTGCGACCATAAAAAACAATCGTTTCATATGAAGGTGCGTTTTGCGGAAAAGGGGCAGAACATACCCCCTCTTAAAACTTTGGACACGTCTTATAACTTATTGATTACCTAATAAAACCTCTTGCGTTTTTTTACCCGCGGGGTACCCTCTTAAAACTTTGGACACGTCTTATAACTTATTATATGTGACAGTCCATGGCTATAGGGCCCTCATGGCAGGTATTGAGTTAAGCACAGATCCTAAATCTACGTTAAATAAGCTATCTAATACAAAAAAAAATCATGACCCTAAGTCCCATACATATTTTTGTAAAAACATCAAATTTACACATGCTAAAATTGCACTTTTGAGAAATCGTCAAAAGAAGTTTGAAACTAATTTTAAGTATGTTCCCATTGAAAGTTACATAGATTATGATTTATTTTGTAACTCAAGGTGTTTTTCTTTGGAACTCGGTCATGTTTTTTTTAATGTGACTTCCAGATCCTGAAAAAACAGCCTTTGGAATTAAAGAGCATTGCTCATATGAACGAAATTAATAAAAATATTTTTTCGGCTGTTTCTTTAATATGTTGTAATCTGAACCATTGTATATAGTAGAACACTGATTGAACTTGCATTTTAGGATAGAAATAAAATCACATAGTTAACGAAATATCTTTATTTTAATTAAAATGTGATAATTATTATCAGTTACATCTTCCCTAGAACAATAACAAATTTGGTATAGTAAGTTCTAAATTATATTTAATCAATCTACAGGAGTATCACAAAAGTCTTATTATTATTCTACAAGGGGGGGGTCAAAAATCACGGCCCTTATTTCACATGCCAATTATTGTAAGTTGCTGGATTATGATTTTACGATAGTTGGAATATGAAAAAAAATACTTGTAAACAATTCTATCCGTTGTGCTTTGTCATTTTTGTATGCGATTTCCCATAAGGGCCCTTTTATACTAAACTTTGAACTCAATTTTATTAAAGAAAGAGTTAACGTACACAACTGACACCAAGGTACAAATATACCTCTATTTGTATATTTTACTATTTTGCATAAAACAAAAAATATATAATTTCGAAGGATTTTACAAAAACGCTAATATCTCCGTAACTAGAAACTGCCATAAGGGCCCTTTTCTTATGGACGGTCACATATATATTACCTATATAACCTCTTGCGTTGTTTTTTTCTCCATTTGACTTCATATTAAGTCCTTTTTCGAGAAAATACAACATTATGATTATTTTATTTAGTGTCTACACCCCTATTTTCGATCTATCCGACATCCGTATTTTCTTTTAAACCACGAACTTCAGAATTCGAAAATATTCGGGTATCTCTATCGCACTAACATTACTCGAGTGAGAGGAATGCAGATATACTAACTACGTGTTTCGGTTTTCATGGTCTGGCTGAATGCGCAAAGAGCGCGCGCGCGTGCCATTAAAAAATAAACAAATTTGTGTTGTTACGTATATTGTTCGAATTTGTTGATACATTTATTGAAATTATTACGCCTTAATACGACATTTGCGCATATAAGTTCTCATATCAGAATCGATTAATTTCTTATGCTTTATTTCTTGGTATGTGTCACGTGAAGGTCTATCGTAGACGGGATTTAAATTATTAATAGGTGAAATTAAGGAAAAGCAATTACGCCATTTTGAAGTTCATAAAGCTGACAGATGTGGCGCCGATTTCCCTCAAGAAAAATAAATTAAATATTCAATGAGGTCAAATGTTTCGAATTAGTATTTTATGAAACTGTTGTATAAGAAGGGTCTTAAAAAGGGAGTGGCGTGGGTGGCAATTAAAGACGCCACGAGCGTTTTTAGACCAGTTATACACCGTTGCATACAATACTTTTTCTACGACAAATTTTAAATAAATAGCAGACTACAGAATAGTTAAAGTTTTCAGGCAGCAAGTTTTCTATTCGTAATTTTGCTACTCACGCAATTTCTTCAGGAGTGCAGTTATTAATTTCTTCGACCATTTTAAAAGGAACGTACAGTCGTACACTTTTATCTTCACAAACACGAATAAAATCTTAATAGTTTAGGGCTAATAGTTTATCATCTTTTGTCTTTTCATTTTGGTGGGAAATCGGAAATGTGACAGCTCTTGCTTATGGTTTGTTTTTTTTTTATTTGTTTGCACTTGCCATCCGAACCAAACTGAATCCGGACCCGGACCGATTTTAAACTGTTTATTTTTATAAATAATACCATGAATGTATAAAACATGTAATTTAACACACAATAGATGATGATCTATTATTATTGTAGTAAATAATTTATAATATACAAATGTTAAATAGTAAATAATTACTTTTATTTCGAAATATTTGTTTATGAAGTTGGCACCACTGCAATATAGCGGCCGATTTAAAAAAAGTTAAACAGTGCTTTTATGAAAAATGTATGAACCAAAAAAGTACGCTAAACAGTGCGTTTTTGGGCCATAGAGCATAGAGTTTTTCGGCGACTTATTAGTGATGTCATTGTATTTGAGCTACAGCCTATATAAATGACAGATAACGGTACAGGAGTAGAAAAAAAATATTAATCGTCGCAGTCGGATTAAAACTATCCTAAGTCGTAGTCAGGATATTAATCTACCTATAAAAAATGTTTCAATGTTCT
The DNA here is from genome assembly GCA_963854355.1 of Epinotia brunnichana. Lineage (NCBI taxonomy): Eukaryota > Metazoa > Arthropoda > Insecta > Lepidoptera > Tortricidae > Epinotia > Epinotia brunnichana. The sequence goes on along the minus strand of OY977936.1, from coordinate 28,912,766 downwards.
TGGGATGATGAGATCATTCGTAACAAAAAAAGTTTGAAATGTTACTGGCTGATTCTTTTTTTAATTTAGAGATTTATTATAAGTGTAGATTACACAAACTTGTGTGTCAGCAAAAAAAACAACAAACTTTTTTTACACAAAAACTACTTATTCAAAGCATCAGAGGATTGAGAGGACAAATTAAACCACCGTAAGGACTTCGGTGCTTTACAAGCGGACGATCTTTAGCTGTTGTGGCTAAATTACGGGGATACCCAAACTAGAACTCACAGAAAACACTCGTAGACGAAGGTGCCGACATGTTCTTCCTGCATCTTCGGGGACACCACGCAAACGACGAGCGCGAACGGCCTGTCCACCACCGGGACCAGCAATATGTGCTTCTTTCCGAGCTCTTCCAAGTACTGACACAATATACATCTAGGTTAGTTAGGATATGGAATATAATCACGAGTCACGATGGACGTGGAAAAAGGTATAGATTCACGTTTTTGTACTTATGTCATTGTGGTTGCTCACATCACAACACAATGATATTCACAGTTACGACCGTGGGGCTCGTGAAGGTAGGGAAGTATTTAGGTAGGTATATATTGACCCGGCCAGGAAAAGGTAGTAAGGTTCTAAGAGAGGTAGGGCACAGCGGAATGTCATCTCGCTCGTATGTGGAGCAGCCCAACTGGGGAAGTATCTCCACCTTACAGAAGACCGCAGCCATAATAGCACCACTGCTTTGTAGTGTTGCTATATTATTGCATGCTATGAAGTATTTGGTGTTGTGTTCCTGGTGGTGAGTAAGGTCACCAGCCCAGCTAGCACACTAATCGGACATATATTTACGTTCGGACGTATAACTTTACGATTGTGCCCATTTTTACGTTACTTAGCTAACATTGTAATCACGCAGCATATATTTATGCCATAGCGTAAAATATACGTAGCAAAATTATTACATTCATTTCATTCGTTCAATAGTAGTCTATGGTTAGAAGCCTATTATAATACTACCTAATTAAAGAATAATGATAAGCACTGCACAGTTTACTAAACAGTTGTTCTCCTGTATTAAGTTGTGTTATAATAGTTTTTTGTTTTTATTTACGTTACTCCCACCCCACAAAAAGTTTTACGTAGTGGTTTTAAGTAATTTAGCGAGTACCAAAACACATGTTAGTTTATAATAAAATCAATAATATTTTTAAATTTGTGTAATATACTTTATTACAACACAAGCAAAAAATCATAATCATTGCGTTATTTATACTAATTTATAGTTAGTAATCATGATCTAGCTAAAATTAAAAATGCTAGATCATTGTTTCAGGAGACGATAGGAGTTTTGAGACTGAAACCGTATGTGTTGTGACAGAAATTGGAGAAATCCTGCGAAAATTATATTGTTTTCATAGTGTTAAAATTTATCCGGGGTCTCGAGTGACCTACATAAAATTTCGTCCGTCAACGGCTCATATCGTCAAGTTTTATGTGCCAAAATCAAGAGCATGTTAGCATTTGACGTAAAGCAAATAGTTTTATGTGCAAGACATATAAATGGTCACATTTTACGTAAATGATGGTATAGCATGTTAGCTCATGACGGTAAAATTTTATACGTCGGTTGTGGACATAAAACATGTGCATAAAAGTCGTCATTTTGCTAGTGTGCTAGCCGGGCAGGGGGGCTAGCACAGTAGGCTTTATGTCACGTTTTACGTGACGTTTCAGTACATTTTCGCCGACATAAAACCTAGTGTGCTAGCTAGGCAGAGCTCCCTAGGGTGCGCTGTGTTGGGACTTGGGAGGAATAAAGGGTCGGCAACGCGCTTGTCGTTCTTCTGGAGTCACAAGTGTCCATAGGCTACGGTACTAGCTTAACATCAGGCAGGCCGTAAGCTTGTTTGCCAAAAAAAAAGGTAGCATTATTGTATCAAAAAGTTATAAAGGAAAGAAATCAACGTACCTGTTGCGGACAGAAGTTACCGGGGGCAGCGAAAATAGTGTTTACGTGAAATAAATGCGTGTGAAAAAACAAATGTGCCGTGTAGTGCAAAGTTTGAGTACGAGATTGCATGAGAAACGGCCAGAACGAACGTCCAGAAAGTACTAAAATGCGCGCGAGCCGGCGCACGGACATACTTACCGACAACGTGGCAGCGCATCGTCACCACGTCGTTACGCGACCTTAACGCGCGAGATTACGGGAACTTTCTTGTCTTGACACGCCCATTTTGTGGAGTATATAAGCGCCACGAAAGGCCGCAAGCGACAGTTCAGATTCTAAAAGGTTCAGTTCAGTTTCTAAAAGGTTCTAATCGGAAGAAAAGTAAAAGTGAATAAATAAGTGATATCCAAGTACTAAGTAAAGTGCAGTAGTGTTAATTGTGTTGATATTAGTGCTTTGATAGTGTAGTAAATCTAGAATAACGCAAGTATGTAATAATTAATTGTAGGTACTTAGTGTTTAATTCTGTAAATATAAGTATGCATGCGTCAGTAAATTCGTGTTTTCTTGTGTGGCACCTGCGTGGACCTTTGAAGGCTAGAGGTTAGCCAGATCTGAGCTCCGTTTACTCCTTTATTTGCTCTGAACCTGGGCAAGTCGATAATAAGGTTAGGTCGTGCTACCCGTGGCGAGGTAGTATCACTGTCGTACGGTAGCCGTGGCTGTGTTTTCCTCTCGCTCGCGCGCCGAGAGAGACATACCTGCCGAGTCGAAGGCGTACATGTAGGCGTGTGCGTCCACGGCGGCTATCCCCTCGACGTCCGGTCGGCGACAGTAAGTACCTAACAGAAAAGTAGGTAGGTACTTACAGGAGAAACAATATTTTGAACGTCTTCATACAAGTCGCTGAATAACATCGTCTGTTGATATGCATTTTTTATGATGTTTACGAATTTTTGACATTCCTGCAATAAGATATGAAAATCGTGTGATTATTCGTTTTTTAGTCAATTATCACATTCCAGCGGCGCTACCACGAACTTCGAATCTAGAACTTCGTATATCTCCGTCTCTATCGCACTTATGGTTTATGGTACTCGAGCGAACGAAACGGAGATACCTATACGAAGTTCGAGATTCGAAGTTCGTAGTAGCGCCGCGATTTTCAAACGAAAACTAAAAAAATGGCTTCTCGAGCACACATTCTATAGCTTCGACGAATTTATAAACATTGTATGAATATTTTTAAATATTATTGCAATCATAACTTAGTAAATATTATTTGTAAGTACACTTTTTGTGTAAAGCTAATATTATTATTACAATTTTTGTTTTTATAAATTCCTGACATCTAATATTGACAATTATGAATAAATGAATATGAATATAACCAATGGCAAAATCTACAATACGCAAATTATACAAAACACATATTGTGAAACACGCAGAACGTACAACAAGCAAAAAGTACATTCGCAAAATGTACAAATCAAATACAAATCGCAAATTTATTTTCCGTTTTGTACATTTTGCGAATGTACCTACCACTTTTTGCTTTTTGTACGTTCTGCGTGTTTCACAATATGCGTTGTATTATGTATAATTTGCGAATTGTAGATGTTGCCATTGGTTACATTTTGCGTGTAGTGTAGGTACATTTTGCGTTTTGTGCATTTTGCTCCGAAGGGCTTCCATGAGTTGTAGGATATTAATAGTATTATTTATTTTATTTAATAAACAGAGTATATAAACATGGGTACATTAAAGCCTCTGCTAGACGGTCGCCAACACGCCCCTCCGACAGAGCGACCTTGGTCCGCACCGACTGTGTAGACAGTTGTTTGCAGGAAAAGTTGATACTACAGCGGTCGGTGCCGACCAAGGTCGCTCGGTCGGAGGGGCGTATTGGCGACCGTCTAGCAGAGGCTTAACTAGGTCTCACAAAACTGTCGGAACAGTCGGTATGTGTGATTAAATAAACATCATAGTACAGAGTTAATAATTAATTAATTACTAATTTGTAAACAGGTTAAGCACCAATGATTGTTGAACCTGCGATTTTGGCCCGGTAAGCCAAAGGCAAAAGCAGTATAGGTAATGTAATGCAAAATACCAATACCTAACTAAGTACCTACCTACATACTATATTTTTCATTTCACTTCTCATGCTCGAAAAGTGTGTCATTCATTAGGCTTAGCAAGTGGGGCTAAAGTAGTACATTTACAATAGCCCGGCAAATATGTATACCTACATATTTATGATTTTAATTCATTTTAATTTGACCAAACCCTTTAAAACAACATTTGAATTTGCTATCAACCAATCAGAAAACAGAATTAATTTCATAAATCAGGCGTTTTTTACAAGCTTTTATTTAGTTTCACCTGTCACCTGTTCCGTTGTCTGTATGTAATCAAATCTTGCAAGTTTTTGACCCACTTCCCGGTTTCCGATTGAGCTCAAATGTTGCATGCATATGTATATCGCATGACAATGCAATATTATGATGACATGGAGCTGATCTAATGCTGGAGCTCAAGGTGGCCATAGGAACTCCGCAATAAAACGACATAACCCCCTCGTGTTTGGGCTCGTTAGAATCGTCTCAATGAGTAGTCGATGATGGTATGCAAGTAAAGTCGGCAATAAAAGCTTGTACTAAAAATGACATTTTTGACAGAAACTTTATTCTCTAACTCACAAGTGCCACGTCCAAACGTTCGAGCGTGGTTGACTACATACATGGCATAAGCTATGAGATTGAACGGGATAGACTGTCATGTATGCTGTCCGCCGCGTTCGGCCGTTTGGACGCGCCTATAAGCGGTCAGAGGCGTTTATTATTGATGTCAATATTTTGTATGTGTCAAAGCAGTTTATTAAAAAAATCATGCCGCCAATTTGGACAATTATTTCGCCGTTGAATTTATTATTGATTGTGGATGAATAATTTTTGTTTTACTATTTTCTCGCAGTCGAAGTGAAAAGTAGAGTGTATAACTCTTTAGAGTTCGCTACAGGGGTAAAAGAGTGTTATTTACGGTTTAGTTATATAATATTACGAAAACAGGTTATGTGCGTACACTGTGACCCTCGAGTAGCGACCGCCGCTACTAGGGCTAGCTAGGGGATCCGCGCCTTGCCGTGTCGGTACACATGCGGGCTCTTAAGCCTCACGATATGAGCCGAGCAGGCATGTCGCTATACAATTGCCCCCTTTAAAACATCTTGCGAGATCGCTAACCACATTTGTAAATAGTTCTAAAAATACATACTTGAAATCAGCCGTCCGAGTGCTCATAAATTCTACCATATTGGATATCTTAAATAACGAGTTGTCAAACGCTTAACTTAAACAAATATTTCTGTAACTTAATTTTATCTCAATGTTCTCAGTTCATACTGATAGGAAACACTTGACAAAATAATATTAGCTAAAGCTACAGTTAAAAATTAACTCAAGAGCCAATGATAATTAATGACCCACAGTATCCACAAAGTTCAATACAAACAAAGGTCTTTTTCTAATGGTTCGAACGCCATATTATTTCAAGTGGTTGTGAGAAACAAGCATAAATAGTTTCATAGTTCTCGTAAACGAGCTTCGATAACAGCGTTTCGAGTGGGCAATAAACACTGACATTATTAACGCTGTCAAAACAATTTAGATTTTTTTGGCGCGGTCATAAAATTACAATTGTCAAATTGTAGTGTGGCGCCGTGGAATTTTAATGACAAAAAATGAGTAGACGCCACATATGTACCGTTATTAACCGTTCTTAAAGTTCTCTGATTTTGTTGCTGTTATATTATAACTTCGGTGAAATGATAACAAATGTCGGTTTCTTTTCATCTAATACTCAATAATCAGGATGTTCTGACATTTAATACAGCTAAATGAAAACATTACACAATATTTAAATTCTTATGAAATTACTGAAGTACATTTTTTTAAATCTAATACCATGTAAATAGTTTCGTACTTACAATACCTAGTCGGTCCTTAAGTTCTGTCACAAATGTTTTGCCGCATAGTAAATGATACCAAGAATGTCTTTATTTAATGCTATATATGGTTTGGTAGCTCATTAAATACTGATAAATTATAGTATTTTATGCAACTGTTGTATAAGAAGGGTCTTAAAAGGCGAGTGTAGTGGGTTGCGATGCAAGCCTTGGCGAGCATCGCAATAAAAGACGCCACGAGCGTTTTTAGACCAGTTATACACCGTTGCATACAATACTTTTTCTACGACTAATTTTAAGTAAATAACAGACTACAGAATAGTTAAACTTTTCAGGCAGCAAGTTTCCTATTCGTACTTTTGCTACTCACGCAATTTATTCAGGAGTGCAGTTATTAATTACTTCGACCATTTTAAAAGGAACGTACACTTTTGTCGTCACAAACACGAATAAAATCTTAATTGTTTAGGACTAATAGTTTATCATCTTTTGTCTTTTCATTTTGAACTGTATTTTGGTGGGAAATCGGAAATGTGACAGCTCTTGCTTATGGTTTGTTTTGTTTTTAATTTGTTTTCACTTGCCAATTCGAACTGTTTATTTTGATAAATAATACCAAAAATTTATAGAACATGTAATTTAACACACAATAGATGATGATTAATTATTATTGTAGTAAATAATGTATAATATACAAAAGTTAAATCGTAAATAAATACTTTTATTTCGAAATATTTGTTTATGAAGTTGGCACCATTGCAATATAGCGGTCGATATAAAAAAAGTTAAACAGTGCTTTTATGAAAAATGTATGAACCAAAAAAGTACGCTAAACAGTGCGTTTTTGGGCCATAGAGCATAGAGTTTTTCGACGACTTATTAGTGGTGTCATTGTATTTGAGCTACAGCCTATTTAAATGACCGATAACGGTACAGGAGTAGAAAAAAACGATTATTGGATTTAAATGCTTAACGCCATATTACACAAATGCTGGTTTCTTCAGAGATTTTGCACTTTTTTAGCCAATCAAAAACACGGACGTGATTCACTGTATTTTTTCCCATGATTCTTAAAACCTTACAAACTTACGTGAGATTTCAGTCAGAACCCCTCCTTTAACTCTCCCTCCTCCATTTGAAAGCATAAGATAAGTAAGTCTGGATAAAACTAATTTTCATATTCACATTTTACGTAGTGTACTTGTTGCCCACAAGATCAAATTTACGAGTTTTCTTGAAAACGTAAAAAGTTCGTAAAATTCTCGATGGGAGCAATTGGAATTGAAAGCTAACAGAAAATCAAATGCTAGTTGCTAAGCATGGTCTAAAATCGAGGTTTCAGAATAAATAAAAAAAACCTTGTCGGTCATCCGGAACACTGTTTTTTTTTATTTGTTGTAAGTGGTATTTCTGTTAGATGCGGTGTGTTTTGGGTTCACGATTAACTCAAGTTACAAGGTTGTTTTGTCATATTACGAAAATTGTTTAAAATGTTTTGTATTGCAATTTGAGTCGTGTAAAATAAGCTTTTTAATCATGTATAATACGAATATGAATAAGTTTATTGCTGAGTTTTATCTATCAAAAACCTGGTGACAGAACTTAAGGACCGACTAGGTAAATTATTCACATTAAAACACAATAGACAAACAACATAAAAACATTGTTGTATAATATAGGCTTATAATAACACAAATAAGTAGGTAAATGCTAAGATCCTCTATCGTCACGCTACGCTATAACCAGAGATTGGACAAATTTGCAACATTGCTCGCAATCTCCGGAAATTAAATTTTTATTTCAAGAAATAATTATTAATTTTGGAGTCATGTCCACATTATTGCGAGCAATGTCGCAAATTTGTCCGATCTCTGGCTATAACATAAACATCATTGCCCAACCGTAGTGGAAGGGAAAATAAACTTTAGACCTATAGTGCCATGTAAAAAAAAAATATATACCTAATACGAGCTGTAAATATTCGCCTTATTAAAAACCGTCCGCGAACCTGACTGGTTTCTTAACTACTATGCCACTCCTAGGGTCGATAGTTCGTCTTCCCATGAGCTGTCACAGATTCTAGCCATAAGGGCTGCCTTTAACGAGCGATGAAAACGCTCAACTTTAGCATTGCTCTGAAGATGGTACGCTGTAGTCCTGAATTTATTAATGCGTAGTAATACCATTAATTCCCTAAAAAGGCTACTTTTAAATTGACGACCCTGATCGCTCGTGAGTCTGATCGGGCAACCATAACGCGTGATCCATCCGTCGTATATAGTCTTGGCAACAACCTCGGCTGTCATTTCTTCTATTGGAAAAGCCTCAGGCCAGCTAGTACACCTATATATAATAGTCAGTAGGTAGCGGTTTCCACGTGGAGATGTCGGAAGTGGTCCAACCAAATCTACGTGTATGTGCTCCATCCAACCAGCGTCTTCGAAAGCCTTTAGTTTCGAAATTGTATGTCGGTTCCGGTTCACCTTTGACCTCTGATATTGTATACATGACTTTGCCCAATGTCCTACATCTTTGTTCATGCTAAGCCAAAAGTACGTATACCGGGATGACTCAAATTGTGCACGCTATCAAATACGTCTAAGCTTCTCGGGTATGTACGGTCTGGCCTCATTTGATGAAATTTCGCAATACACGGAACTACTACACGTTGGTATTGCAATTTCTTTTAACACGATGTTATTATTACTTTTGACTTGACCCAATTGCGTCATCCGTCCCAGGTAATCTTTCGCTTGCTCAGCGGCAAGTTCCGAGTAGTCACGTACCGTGGGGCAAAAAGTTGTCTCTATGCGGGATAAGGTGTCAGCAACAATGTTTTCTTTTCCACTTATGTGCCTTATGTCCATAGTAAACTCGCTGATGAATAACAGTTGTTTCGTACGCCGTGGCGTTTCATTATTGTTACTATTTATTTTATGGAATGCATGAAATAAGGGCTTATGGTCAGTATACACTATCAAAGGTACCGAACGACTTACGGAAAAACTTTGTAGCCATGTATACAGGAAGAAGTTCCCTGTCATAAGCGGAATAGCTTTTTTGTGCGTTATTTATTTTTTTCGAATAAAAACCTAAAGGTTCCCAAACACCCTTAACTAACTGTTGCAAAACTCCTCCGACCGAACTACTCGAAGCGTCCGTCATGAGAGCCACCTGCACATCTAGACGAGGATGAGCCAGTGTAACGGTTTTTTTTAGGCCCGCTTTACACTACTCAAAGGCTACATCGGCCTCGGTTGTCCATATAATTCGTGTTTTATCCTTTTTCTGCGCATTTACTAAATATTGATCTAATTCCGCTTGAATTTCTGCCGCTCCCGGTATGTGTGAACGATAGAGATTCAACTGCCCAGAAACCTACGCAATTTCTCCACAGTTTCGGGTTTAGGGTAATCTACAATGGCCTTAACTTGTTCATCCAAAGGCCGAATGCCTGTGGTACTAACTTCGTGACCTAGAAATTCTAGCCTCGGTTGTCCCAAACTACATTTTGCCCAATTAATTGTTATTCCAAATTTGTCAAAACGTTCGAAAACTTGCCTTAGATGCTCCTTATGCTGCGCCTCATCGTCGCTCGCAATAAGTACGTCATCAAGGTAATTGAACAAAAAATCCAGGCCCTCCAGAACTGAATTATTCATGAAACGCTGGAAGGTCTGGGCAGCATTACGGAGTCCAAAACTCATTCAGGGGAACTCAAATAGGCCTATCGGTGTTATAATGGCTGTTTTTTTCGATATCCTCTTTGGCCACAGGAATGCAATGATATGCTCTATTAATATCCGATTTCGAAAAAAACTTTTTTCCTGCCAATAAGTATGTGAAATCATGCAAACGCCGTATTGGGTACTTATCCGGCTTAGTAATTGCATTCAATGCCCGATGATCCCAGCAAGGACGAATTTCACCATTTTTCTTTTTTACAACATGTAACGGACTGGCCCATGCACTTTTAGTAGGCCATATGCCAAGCTCTTGCTTAAGGCGAAATTCCTCCCTGACTTTTTTATATATATCGGGTGGCAATGGCCTTGCCTTAGCGTAAATAGGTGGCCCCGTCGTCTCAATATGATGCACGATATTATGTACTTGAGCCTCCTTGAACGTTGCGGGCTTCGTAATGCTCGGAAATTGGGATAACAATTAATGGTACGGATGGTTATCATCGATAGTCCTAATGGTAGGCTGATCACTACTCACGATTTGCGCTTTCACTTTGAGCTCTGTCACCTGATCGACTAATTTCTGGGCACTTAAATCAACCAATAGCTTATGAAAAATTAAAAAATCGGCTCCTAGTATTGGCTGTTTAACATTAGCAATGACAAATTCCCATCGAAATGGCCTACGTAACTTAAAGTCTAAGAGCATCGATTTTACACCATAAGTTTTATTTCTGTACCGTTTGCGGCGAAAAGTTGAAGTTCTGAGCACTCACCCGTACACTGTTTCCTGGTTGCTGGTATCACTGAAATATTAGCACCTGTGTCCACCAAGAAACCCACTGCACACAGAAGAGCCACTGCGGCGTGATGGTGAAGCACTCCTACGTCTGGATGCTGACCGGCCTCTTCGATAATTTCGGGCGCAGTTTTGCTCCGACCGCTCCAAGTCCCTCATCCGATCGCTCAACTTGGCAATCTCAGCCAGGATAACTGCTGTATACGCCATGATCTCGGGCGCCTCCGGTATTAGTGTCTGTAATTTGATGTTGTGTCTTGTTTGCCTCCGCCCGGCGCCGTTTCCGTTTCTCCGGTAATATTTTAACGCACTAAATTTCACCAAGTTATTTATTGTCCGAAACTAAAACGTAATATATTATTAATTCTTATCGGGGTCACCACTTTAGTGGTCCGACTACTGGGGTGTATTAAAAGATTGTCCTTTACGGTTTAGTTATATATTATATTACGAAAACAGGTTATGTGCGTACACTGTGACCCTCGAGTAGCGACTGCCGCTACTAGGGCTAGGGGATCCGCGCCTTGCCGTGTCGGTACACATGCGGGCACTTAAGCCTCGCGATATGAGCCGAGCAGGCATGTCGCTATAACTCTGCCTAGCTAGCACACTAGGTTTTATGGCAGCGAAAATGTACTGAAACGTCACGTAAAACGCGACATAAAACCTAGTGTGCTAGCGGGGCTGGTCTAAAAGCCATATTACCACTCGAACGATAACCATCTCGTGGTAGTATGGCTTATTTTAGACCCTTGTCATACAATCTACTATAAGTCCGTCCGTCCGGACGGACTGGTCAGTCCTGACCAGTTGTGAATGATTTCTCAGTCGGTCTTGGTCCTTCCCTCTGATACCCTGATCAACCAATAGCACATCATAATACCTCCCAGTAAGTTCTATCGAATTAACACTTTTTGCACGAGAAAATAATTATCTTAAGTTGAATTAGGTAGCGGCGAGTTTCCAGTGACAATTTCGAGCCATTCAATTGTACCTAAGCTGAGCACACTGACCAAAATCTTATGCTTCTTCTCTAGCACTGTTTTGCCGACGGCTTCAATGTAGGCCTCCATGCGCACCCCGTTCACCACCACCGCGAATACCAGCTCCGCGTCGCATTCATCAGTAAGCTTTGGATCAAATTGAAATAACCAAATTTACTTCAGCCCAGCTAGCATGATGGCGTTTATGTCGGGCATTAATTGTATTCCTCGCGCTTGTAGGTACAGTCACCATCACATACATCTGAGCAAACAAACACGTCACAAACATCGGAACGCACCTCTATTTTCAAGGCATTAAGGTGCATGTGCCGATATTTTTGAACACCTATAGTGTACCTATGTATGTGATGGCGACTGTACATCATTGCTAGCTAGGCAGGGTTAGTAGCGCACATCCCATTTGTCAGAATCGCTAACATAAAGTACCTATCATAATAAAGTGTCTCTTTCTAGCAAGAAACTAATGTTTACGTTAGCGATAAAATGCTATAAGCATATAGGTAATACACTAGCTAGCAGGTATACCCTAGCTTAATTATGAAAAACCACCGCCAGACGAGCGAAATCGCGTGTTTTCGGCTCGTCTGCATAAGTGCCAGATGCAAGGCGGCCAGCAAACCCTAAAGCCTCTGCTAGACGGTCACCAACACGCCCCTCCGACCGAGCGACCTTGGTGGGCACCGACCGCTGAAGTATGAAATTTTACTGCAAACAACCAAACTAAAGTGTCATTCAATAGAACTTGCAAATTATGTAATCAAACAATGTATTGGAATTTACATTTCAAATGTCAATTCCAATACATTGTTTGTTTACATAGTTTGCAAGTTCTATTGAATGACACTTTACGTGTAGTGTCTAGACGATCGGTGCGGACCAAGGTCGCTCGGTCGGTGGGGCGTGTTGGCGACCGTCTAGCAGAGGCTTTAGTCACTCCACAGGTTGACCTTACTCAGCCGTCCGCCGCGCTCGGTCGCAAAGACTACAATATACATACTGAGATAGACAGGCAACTCTACCAAATTGAGAAGGCATTTTAATGCTTGCGTATACAGGCGCCATCTCTTCTGCGATACTTAAAACTTATCTTTGAATGTACAAAACATACAAAAAGTGCGTCGGTCACAGGGTTTGAACCCCGGCTCATCGACTCCAAATACCGCCGTCTGTACCCCTAGGCTACTGATGTCTTATGACAATACGGCGAATTTTGAAATACCTTGACAGCCTAGCCTAGCAATCGCTAGAGCTTCAGAGAGTTCGCCACATATCAAGTAGGTGACACTATTTTCAATAAGAAACTGGATTTGCATTAAGTTCTAAGTTCGCATAGCATGCTCGGTCGTCTGGCGTAGGCTATACTTAGAGAGATAATCTTAATAGGCTAAATAAATATTACCTAGTAGGCATCACGAAATTTGTGTTTTTTTAAGTAAATAAGGTAACTAGGTATTACATACGTAACTGTTGATCTTAATCTGTAATTCAGAGCAATCGTCGTCTTCGAGGCTAATGACTAGGTCGAGAACTTTCCCAGGATCGCTACTTTGAATACTCTTGCGACTGGATTTTTTTAAACTCGGCATTTTTAATAGGTTTGCACTTTATACATTGATATAATAACTATAGCAAATTATTTTATAAAACAAGTTTATTTTACCTCCATGACAATCTGTCAACAGCAATGGCCAGCAATATCTTATGTAGGCCCAAAAGCGAGTTAGCGACCATGTCGCGCGATTTTTATTTTAGCTTGAACAGCCTGACACATATTTTATCTGTTGCATAATGACATGACGAGAACATGACATGACATGACATGACAGTCGGGATCCGAAACTAAATTCTGATGAAAAAACAGCTGATGAAAAGCGCTATTTAGTTTACATACCGTTTATTTTACGTATATTATAATGGCAGAAATACAAACTCTTATCGAGATGGGTTTTTCTAAAGAAAGAGCGTAAGCAAAAGCTTGCAAAATATTCCAATTAGTTGTTACTTTCAGATTGACACAATGAGTTTGTTGTTACAGGGAGAAGGCTTTAGCGGTTACGAATCACAAGGGCGTCGAGCCGGCTATGGAGTGGCTTTTAGCACACGCTGACGACCCAGTGCAGAGCGTTGGGAATACAATTGGGTCGAGTTCAGAGGCGTGTGAGGCACCGTCAGCCGAGCCGGCTCCGTCCACAGACGCACCGCCGGCCGCCGAGGAGGAAGCGAAGTCTTTCAAATGTGATGAATGCGGGAAGTTGTTCAAGAATCGGGATGAAATGGAATTCCATGCAGCCAAGACCAACCATAGCAGTTTCTCAGAGTCTACAGAGGAGAAGAAACCACTGACGGAAGAGGAGAAGAAGGCTCAGCTCGCACTGCTCGAAGAGCGAATGAAACAAAAGAGAAAGGAGAGAGAAGAAAGAGAAAAGGTACTTATTTGTCATAGTAAAATTAGATGTACCTACTGTATGTATCAGATGTATCAGTTTTGATTAAATTTGGTATTCATATAGTTTGAGTACTAGAGAACACATAAAACACTATTTATCTAAGAAAGCAATCTCCAAAAGGGTGAATGTTTCTACTTGGCTTCGAAAACAATTTCCGCTGCCTAGGCGCAAAGCAATACACCAAATATGTTGTGATTATGTTGACTGAGGTGGTTAAAAGGTTAACAAGTTTTATGTGGTGATAGCTGGTTTAGTTGATTGTATTCAATATCCATTTTCTGCTTACTGAGAATGAAAGGAAATAATTGGTTGGCCTGGATAGCCTGTGGTACTGTCTAATACTCATAGTACCAGGTAAGCTATCTTTAATTATGTAGGCTAGGCAGTTCACTAAGTTGCAGCCTGCTTAAAATGCAATGGTTTAAATCCCAGCTTAAACAGGAATGTGACAAACATACTTTGATCAGTGAATGTCCCCTAATGTTGGGAATTTGGCCACAATTATGATGTGTATATTTCCTGAGTCTTGAACTATGTATTTTAAGTAGTATACTATGTATATTGTATCTAGTAACACAAAACCAGACCCCTTTGGGATTAGTTTTATTTGTGTAATGGCAGATTCAAACTGGAATGGCAGTGGTCGGCAGCAGCAGGTTCGCGCGACCTTTTCAAGCTTTTCAAGCGATACTGGACTTTTAAGTATGTAGATAAAGTTTAAAATATATCACACTGAAAGTGCTCATTGCGCCACTACCATTCCGGACTGAATCAGCCTTAAGATTGTTGCCAGTAACCAGAAGTAATATTTGCACTCATCACACAACTATTTGGGATTAGTAACCCACAGCTGCTAGCATTGCATTGCACTACCAACAAAGTGTACACAATACTATCCATCCAGTTTTTGTTTGTAGGATGTTAACAGGGTGGTAAACTTAAGGTAAACTACAATTATTGGTGGCCAGGATGTTAGGTTGCCCTGGAAATAAGTCTTGATGAAATAGGCTGAGTTGTAAAAAGCTTTTGTACACATTAAATGTAATTATTAGCTTTTGCCAGTGACTTTGTTCACATTGACTTCCTTTTGTTGGACTTTTACTACAATAAAAAGTATTATGTTAATCTAAGTTATACTCTATTTGTATACTTAAATTAATCATAATCCGTTCAGTCGTTTTTGCGCTTTTTCAACCGACGAAAAAAAGGAGGAGGTTCTCAAGTCGACGTGTATACCTATACATTATTTTTTTATGTATGACCACGCATAACTTTTTACAGAGTAGTTCGATTTTGATAATTATTTTTTTATTGGAAAGGGTAAAAAACCAACCCTAAGGGTAGGAAAATAGGGGTTGATTGATTTTTCGTCAGTTAAAACTTTGTTTTCAAAGTAAATTATAGTAACAAACAGCCAAACTTTCGCATTTATAATATTAGTAGGATTCACTTGTCACGTTGCACCAATTGCCACATTTATGGACGTAACTACTTTGCAGGCCGAGACGCTGGAGCGTGAGCGGCTGCGCATCAAATCCGGCAAGGACATGCAGGACGCGCGCCTGCGCATGCAGGAGCAGGAGATGCAGAAACTGGTGGAGCAGCGCCGGCGCGAGAAGATCGAGGACCAGAGAGCGCGAGACCGAGTCCGCGCGCAGATTGAGGCTGATAAACAAGCCCGCAAGTATGTAGGCATACCAGCAGCCGTAATATAGTCACTAAGCACGTGCCACTCCCGCAGCTTGTGCCACTCAACGTTCTGTGTGCGCCGATGCTATACAAAATGTATGTGTTCAGTATACAGCCGAACCAATGAACCTCAATATTTACGAGAGTAGGTATTGACCGGCAACAACCATAGACACAATCTGTCAAGTGTCAGTGTCGAAAAAAGCCTTGCAAGAAAATAACGCTATCAGCTACGGTGAAAATCAAATATAAAATAAGTAGAAACCAACTATCTACAAGTGCACTGGGAGCAGAAGAGGGGCGCTATAGTCGACAGTAACGGGTAAGTCGGTCTCTCCTTTCTTTGCGGGTATTGGGGTTCATCGGGGTTTTTACAGTCCACTACTTTTCTCGTGGCTTTATGCCACATTTTCTGGCCCTTCTCACCACATTCAGAATTAACCTTCTGGATTTTGAACCTAATCCTAATATTGACAAAACTTCTTATTTGTTGCCCTAATTTATTGTTCCCCATATCGCGAATCGTATTCGCTATTCCCCGTACGCACATTGCGAATCGTATTCCAAAGACTACAATACACATACTGAGATAGACAGGCAACTCGACCAAATTGAGAAGGCATTTAATGCTTGCGTATACAGGCGCCATCTCTTCTGCGGTAGTTACAACTTTTCTTTGAATGTACAAAACATACAAAAAGTGCGTCGGTCGTAGGGATTGAACCCCGGATCATCGACTCCAAATACCACCGTCTGTACCCCTAGGCTACTGATGCCTTGTGACAATATGGCGAATTTTGAAATACCTTGACAGCCTAGCCTAGCAATCGCTAGAGCTTCAGAGAGTTCGCCAGCTATCAAGAAGGTGGCACTGTTTTCAATAAGAAACTGGATTTGCATTAAGTTCTAAGTTCGCATAGCATGTCGTATTCGTCGCTATTTTTGGTAGTATTTAATTTTATTCATCCTATTCCATCTGACAGAACTGTCCGTGACAGAAAGATGGAAGGCGAGGCACAACTATTGTTGCAAATAAATGCATTGACACTCAAAAAAGAATATTTGTTTAAGAAACTGAAGAAGGCTTACGATTTATCCAAAACAGTTAAGTTGAATAGTTTAGACTCGGTACAAAACTTCATGGTACAGTTTTCAGAACTCGATGACGCTCGTGGCGACTTTGAGCATATTGTAATGGAAATTGCCATGCTTGAGATGCAAACAGACCCTAAGTTCAAACCTTCGTCAGGCCCATTAGATAGTTTCGATGATCTGTATTACGCTTGCAAGAAAGTAGCTTTGAACTGCAACCGTTTAGGCCAGGAGCCAACCGAAAAAATGTTTGTTCAAAAAAGTGATGATTGTCTAACTAGGCCGGTCTTACCAAAGCTTCTTATTCGAATTTGATGGTCAAATGGAGAATTGGACCACATTTCATGATACATTTGTGTCATTGGTTCATAGGCGCAATTTCGAAAATATAGATAAATTCCATTATCTGCTGTCCTGTGTCAAGGGTCCAGCACTGAATATGGTCAGGAGTCTGCCGATCACTGCCTATAATTACCCTGTAGTGTGGCAAAGTTTGCTTGATAAGTACCAAGACGTCAGGGCGTTGACCGGCAGGTATCTGGACAAAATGCTGAATTTCTCACCTTTGACTAAGGACAACGTAGAAAATTTAACGTCTTTCGTGGAGACATTTGACCATGCGATTCAGGCCTTAGAAATTTAACATTTAGATGACTATCTTATTTGTCATTTAGCATTGCGCGGGTTAGACAGTCATACTCGAAAATTGTTTGAAGAAAGTCGCGATCCAAACAAACTGCCGACCTTTAAGGAATTAGTTAATTTCGTGAACAAACAAATCAAAGTGTTGGAACATACATTTCCGACTACCGGCTCCGGGGCTAATTTTTTTTTTATTTTTTTTTTTTTTTTTTTTTTTTTTTTTTTTTTTTTTATGGCAATCGTCATTAGACATTCCTGCCAGCTTCACGTCAAAAATCGAACGATATGGAAAACGGTAATAAAGCCAAAAGTTGAAAGTAAAAAAAGGAAAAGGAGTATAATCGAGTTACAATTTTAGCTTATTAGTTGTTAAAAAGTTTGCAAGTAAACGAAAAATAGCGGGGTTAGGGTCCAAAAGAGAGGGCATATGGGTGGGGAAAGGGACTTTTTGGAAGATCAGACCAGAGTATAAATTAGTATGATTCAGGAGTGGTTCAGGCTGCCCTCGTCAAGACCACATTCACAAAGGGAGGAGTCCCGAATCCTCAGCCGGGCAAGGTGGACAGGAGAGTGGCAGTGACCTAGCCTCATGCGAATGATAGAGGAGGTGGCTTTTTTGCTCAGGACAATTTTCGAAAACCAGACTTTTCGACCGACATCCGGCTGCAACGCAGCTAATTTTGCGCCTTTGTTCCTACTTGAGACGTGCCACCGGGAATTCCAGCATTTAAATAAGTAATTCTTCGGGAGTGATAAGAGATCGAAACAGCAATTTTTAAAAAAAGGGAACTTGTCGCCACTGCAAACGGCATCCTTAGCTAGGCGATCCGCTGCCTCATTACCAGGGATACCAGAGTGGCTAGGGATCCAAGCCAGAATAACTTCATAGCCATTGAGGTAACAGTCATTAATTTTATTCTTAATCATAAATACAAGAGGGTTGTGAATTTTAGTCGAAAAGGGGTTAGAAATGAGCGATTCTAGAGCGCTTCGCGAGTCTGAGAAAACAATGGAGCGTTTAAGGCGAGCCATCAAGACGTATTCCAGGCATTTCAAGATACCTACGCACTCACCAGAAAAGACGGAAGACTCAGGAGGACATTTCACTTTCTGCACTATGCCGTATTGGGAATGAAACGTGCCAACTCCAACACAGCCAACTGGGGAAAGTTTGGAGGCGTCAGAGTACAGGGTATGCCAATTAGACCAGTCATTTCCAAGAATACCTTGTATCCTTTCTCTAGCGCAGACATCACCTTTTAAAATGTTAAAATCCAAAATAATTCGAGGTTGGAGAATTGTCACGTGATAGGGAAATTCAAACATTGGAAGATTTGGGGAGTGATAGGTTGGGTCCTTGATTAGCTGAAACCTTCGGAAGCTGGTAATCAAACATGGAGGGGATTTGTTAACCCAGTACGGGGAACTGCGAAAGAGAAGATTGAGATCCGTAATTTTGGGAAAAATAGGATGAACCGAAAATTGGAAGGTACGGAATAGATAGCGATCTGAGAGGAACTGCCGACGTAAATCAAGGGGAGGTTCTAAGCATTCAACCCGAAGAGCGTTTAATGGACTTGATCTCATGGCGCCAGAAACAACGCGGAGTGCCTTGGACTGGATTCGTACGAGGTTCCGTAAAGCAGCCTGGTTAGCAGGTTCCAGTAAGAATGTTCCATAATCTAGGACACTTCTAACTATAGCGTTATATAGTAACTTTAGAGCAAAGGGGTGGGCACCCCACCACACACCCGCTAAACTTCTGAGTATATTGAGATTTCGTTCGCACTTGGCCTCGATGTATTCGCAGTGAGCTAGCCCCGATAATTTACTATCAAGAACCAGACCTAAAAACTTAAAGTGAGGTTTAACAGGAATATAGTGACCACTAAGCGAAATATTGACAGGAGGGAGAGTTTTTTTCCTGGAGAAAATGACAATATTACTTTTGGAGGGAGATAAATCGAATCCATGATGGGAAAGCCAATTATTTATAGACTTTAGAGACAGTTTAATGCGCTCAGCTGCCTTGGAAATGGAAGAGTTTGAGGAATATATTAGAACATCATCTGCGTATTGCAAAATGCTAGACTGCTCACGGGCGGAGCACAAGTCAGCAGTGTAGATATTAAATAGTAACGGGCTAAGGACAGACCCTTGTGGTAAGCCCTTCCAAATCGATCGGGTTGGAGCAGTGTCCCTATCATTACCTCGGAGAGTGATTGATCGATCCGAAAGTATTCTAATTATGAGGTTACTCAGTCTCGGTGGAGAGTTAATCTGACGGAGTTTGTCCGAGAGGATGGGTAATTGTACATTGTCATAAGCAGCCTTAACATCTAAAAAGGCAGCCACGACCGATTTCCCGCTGGAGAAGGCAATACGTATGTCAGTCGTGAAAATACCCAAACTGTCTATAGTGCTTCTACCTTTTCTGAAGCCAAACTGGTGAGAGGGGAGAAGATTATTACTCTCCACAAACCACTCCAATCGGTTCTTTATTAGGTGTTCCATTGTTTTCAACAAGACGGACGAAAGAGCTATAGGGCGATATGAAGATGGATCGGCGGGATCTTTGTTTGGTTTCAGAATGGGAATTATTAGTTGGGACTTCCATAGCCGTGGAATGATACCGGAGACGAATATAACATTGGCAAGTTCCAGATAATACGAAAGGAAAGAGTCGCACGAATTACAAAGAAAAGAATAAGGGATACCATCATGGCCTGGGGTAGAGTCCTTGACTTTGCTAAGGACAATTTTAAGCTCTACCAGGGAGAAAGGTTCATCAAGGGGATCAAGGGAACTTAAGCAATAGCCCGGGTTGGACTCTGCAGAGGTTGGGGTATACTGAGGCGCAAGGGAGTCCATAAAAGAATCCGCCCACTCCCGGGAAGGAGGGTGAGCACGGGAAAAAGACTGTTTACATCCTCTATATTTCCTGATGTTGCCCCAGAGGAAACGGGCCGGGGTGGAAGGGGAAATGGATGAACAGAAGGACACCCAGCCTTCTCTCTTCTTTGACTGTAATAGCAGCTTGGTTTCAGCGATGCATTTACTGAGCTGGATATAATTGTCCTGACAAATATTATGGCGATATTCAATTTCGCACTGTTTCCTGTGCTTAATTGCAGCCGTACATTCAGGATCCCACCAAGGAGGGGAAGGGATTCTGTCCGACGCGGTTTTTTTAAACGGAAATACCAGTTCGGCACATTGGATAATACCCCTGGAAAAAGACTCGGCGCATTCATCGATGTGATCGGCTGAAATCGGAGGTAACGATGAGCTAATATTAATCAGTTCGGATTTATACTCATCCCAGTCAGCATTTAGTAAGGAAAATTTAAGGAGGGGGAGGTTAGGAGACCGGGAGTAAAAGGAATTAGGTGACCGAAGAGAAGTAAGTAAGATAGGGAAATGATCACTCCCAAAAGAGGAGTTGAGAGTTTCCCACGAGAGAAGAGGAGCTAGGTTAGGGGAACACAACGAAATATCCACTGCACTAGGCGACTCACTAGGGCGAGAACGTCTAGTAGGAGAGCCGGAGTTGAGGATACATAGATTGAGGGAGTCAAGTATTTCGAGGAGGTCGTTTCCACGAGAGTCTGACTTTCCACACCCCCACACGCGGCTATGACAGTTAAGATCTCCAAGGATTAGAAGAGGAGAAGGGAGGGACTGTAAAATAGAAGACAATTGAGATAGGATTAATTTAGAAGGGTGAGGGATATATACTGAGACAAAAGTGCAGTTATCAACACGGGCTGCTACAATATTGAAGTCACTGGGAGGAGGAATAGTTATTGAGGAGAATAGAAGGGAATTTTTAATAAATAGAGCACAACCACCAAAGCCGTTGGGTCTGGCATCGCAAATGAGCGCAAAGCCAGGGATTCTAAAGTTATGACTCGGTTTGAGCCATAGCTCTGATATTGACAAAATTGAAAGTTTGTACTTGTTTATTAAATAAATTAGATCAGATTTTTTATTACTAATGCTCCTACTGTTCCATTGGAGGGTTGTTTGGGCCATGATTCAGCGAAGAAATGAGAGTTGAAAGGAGAGGGGCAACGTGGGACAACAGGTTTACCTCAGCGTGAGACGAGGAAAATAATTTTGACACGGCAGAGAGAAGTTTGAGAACGATGGAAAGGGTATTTTCCGAAGCAAGAGGATTATTGAGCGCCGTACCAGTTACTGATGAGAGGGGATTGTCGCTAGAGAGGGCCATGTGAGCTTTCCTGTCGTAGCCGTATCGGGGCGGAGGAGGGGGTCGTGGACTGCTAAAAATAGTTTTTTTGTATGAATTGAGCTTATTGGGGGGAGGTGGGGTGGATACTGCGTTCGCAAAAGACTTATTAACAGTCGGATATAGTTTATCAGCCTCAGAATAGGAAATGTTTTCCTCGGCCATGGTTTGCTTGATATTTGTCTGGCGGAGGAACTCAGGACAAGACTTGCTGGTAGCTAGATGGGTTCCTTCCCCATTACAATTTACGCAGTTAAGAGACTCCGCCTCACAAGAGTCTCCGAAGTGCTCTCCACCACAACGGAAACAGCGAGGGGACGATCTACATTTCTCCTTAATGTGGCCAAACCTGCAACAGCGGAAGCATTGGATCGTCGGGAATGTATAAAGATCTACTTTGAATGAGTTGTAGCAAGCGTACACTCTTGACGGAAGAACCTGACCGTCGAAGGAAAGGACAACAGTCTCTGAAGGGAGCCATTTGAAAGAGCCGTCCTGTCTGTTGGTTTTTTTAAAATTGAGACGACGCGACTTGGTAACGCGTCCACAGCCCACAGGGACTTTTACGTTGTTAATGATATCCTCAGGGGACCATTCAGTGGGAAGACCTTTAACAATGCCCACTCTGGTCACATTAAAAGATGGGATAAAAGACTTCAGTTTCTTGTTCGTGAGAGATTGAGAATCAAGAAAATCGTTCGCATCTTGAAAGGAGTGAAAGCTCACTGTAACCCTATTGCGCCCTAGCGCTTTCACAGACCCGTCAATAACATTGGGGAATTCCCGGTGGTGGCTTTGCAAAAATTGACCAAAAGATACGGGGTGTAGAGTGGCCCCAAGGGATTCGCTATCATATTGAACATGGACCGTGTATGGTCCGGGGTCGCTTTTTTCATAACGAGACCTTTCCGAGGACGCCACGGACGGAGTCATTTGTGGAGTTGATGCAGTTGTCGTCGGCGGAGAAGTCTGGAGATGGGCTGGAGGGGTCGCCTGGGACGGAGTATCCTGAAACCCAGAGCGCTGACCAAGGGCCAGCTCCGAGTCTTGAGAGTCTTGCCGAACGGGCTGAGCGAGTGGTAAGCCAGAAAATGAATTTTGTAATAGTATTTCAGTACTCAGGCTATCTACCACTGACCTTTCCCCTGCGCCGGATTGAGAGCGGGAGCGGGAGCGGGAATTTGAGCGAGATCGTGTCTTCTTTGCTGAGGTTTTGACATTAACAGGAATACCAGATCGGGGCTTCTGCATTAGGTATTGTCTACGCTTGCGTGCAGTAAGGTCACGTAGGTCACCATCACAGATGGTTACGAATGCTCCTGGGGAAGTAGGAGACCGAACCGACCCCCCCGGGTCCCCAGGGGACTCGTCCCCCATTAAAAGTTAGTTAAAGGTCGTCCTTACGGAAACGGAATAAGTAGGAAAACAAATAAGGATATGCTACTCGAATCCAGGTAAAATTTGCAAAGATTGCTCTGCTTTCAACTGCTAAAATAAAATTAATTTTTTGCCGCGATTGACGTTCCGCTGACCATCAGTTTTTCGACACACCTTTTGGTATATGTATGGCTCAAAAAATTATTTTATTTTACACAAATTCCAAGTCAAGCCAAACGTCTCGAATACGAATTACGATTTACCGGGGCTAATTTCAATGGTCAACAAATCAAAGTGAAGTCACCTGTCAACTTCACAAATATGCAACCGAGTCATAAACCGGCCAGTTTCAAATATTCGAACGCGACCTCGCCCTCACAAAAGGTTGGATTATCTGTTTCGCGTGATAATAATTCGAACCAAAACAAACTAACTTGCGTGCATTGCAACTCAAATCATCTGATTTATCGTTGCGAACAGTTTCGTAAACTGTTAGTTCAAGACAGGATTGACCGTGTCAATGTCTTGAAATTATGGACCAATTGTTTGAAAAGTGGTCATGATGTGTCAAATTGCAAGAGCATCATGACGTGTGGAGTTTGCGCTCGTAATCACCACTACTTGCTACATCGGGATGCGAGTGTGGCGCTGGCGCCGGCCGTGCCGGCCCCGCAGCCACCCCGCGCTGTCCTGCACGCAGCGGGGCCGTCGTCGTCGCACTCCGTGAGTGTGACGCCCGCATCTGCCGTAACCGAGAATCTTCATTCCGTGAATGAAAACGCGAATTCTTACGGTGTAGTGTTGGGGACTACGAGGACTCTAGTTGTTGACGTCACTGGTCAGCATCAGAATTGCCGTGCGGTTCTTGATTCTGGAGCTCAGAGCTCGTTCATGACTTTGAACTGTGCTCAACGTTTGGGCCTACGCCGCAACAAGTGTCAATTTACAGTGTCTGGACTAGGCGGTGACATTGTCAAAAACTTTGGCATGGTGACCTGCGACATGAAACCGTGTAAATCGGACGTTCCGAGTTTCCAGGTGGATATGGTTGTCGTTGAGAAGGTTTCATCCGAGATGCCAAATGTTTCATTTCCACAGGAAGTTGTGGATGAATATAAGAACGTCGAATTGGCTGATCCGTTGTTCTTCAAGAAGTCGTCGATTGACATTTTGCTGGGTAACGATGTCGTGTCAGAGCTTATTAAGGACAAGCCCATGAATGTCAAACCAAATATCCCGAAAGTCATTGAAACAGTTTTTGGTTACGTCGTGAGTGGAAGATTATACAATGATGGCAAACAACAGCCACAAAACTTTCACCTGTCAGTTTCTCAAGAGAAGACTTTGGACAGAACGCTGCGTGACTTCTGGGAAGTAGAAGAATTGCCGTGCAAACCTGTGCTTAGCCCTCCGGATCAACTGGCTGAAGATATATACGCACTTCATCACTCTCGTGATGAGGGGGGGAGATATATAGTACCGTTACTTTTCACACCTGATGCTCCACTACTTGGAGATTCCCGCGCTGCAGCTGAACGACGACTGCTAGCAACAGAGCGGAAACTCGCACGCTCTCCAGTGCTGCAACAAGCCTACAACGATTTCATGTTGGAATATGAAAAGCTTGACCACATGGAATTGTACACTGGTAGCGAACCGAGTAGGTATCTGATCCCGCACCACAGTATACTTCGACCAAGCAGTACGTCAACTCCTTTGAGAGTCGTATTTGATGCTAGCGCAAAAACGAGTTCCAACCTCTCTCTCAACGATACGCAGCTGACAGGACCAAACGTGATATAATAAATTTTCGATTATTTGAATACTGTTTCGCAAGTGATATTTGTAAAATGTATCGTGCTATCCTGGTAAGCGAATCGGATAGAAAATATCAACATATATTATACCGATCGACCGCTGACGAACCCGTAAAGGTTTACGAGTTGAAAACTATTACGTATGGCGTAAGTTCAAGCCCGTTCTTGGCTATCCGCACCTTGCTGCAATTAGCGAGTGATGAAGGTGAACGTTTCCCTTCTGCTGCTAATGTCGTTAGACAAGGCATCTACATGGATGATATTCTTTGGTCATGCGGCACGTTCTCTGAAGCGTGTGGGTTACAAGATGAAATAATTCACATGCTGCAGTGCGGAGGGCTAGTTTTAAAGAAATGGTCGAGTAACTGCGAACAACTTTTCGAACGTGTTCCAGAAGAACATCGCGAGAAAACAATAAACTTTCAAAAGGACAGGGGTGATATTTCAATAAAGCTGTTAGGCTTGAAATGGTCCCCAGTATTCGACGCGTTTAGCTTCGCCTTAAATAAGCGAGATACCGTCAATACAAAGAGATCTGTCTTAAAGACACTGGCATCTATTTATGATCCCGTTGGATATATTGCTCCTTGCACCTTCCTCGCAAAGTGCATTTTACAGGATCTTTGGAAGCTGGGCCTTGGTTGGGACGATCCACTGCCTGTAGAAGAATGTCAGCAGTGGGTAGAATTTATAGACGAGTTACCCCTGCTATCTGAGTTGCAGATTGAACGACATATTTTGCTTCCAGATGTCACTGAATGCGAACTGGTAGGATTCAGTGACGCATCTTCTCGAGGCTACGCTGCATGCATTTATGTCATTTCACGACGTCACTTAGAAGTCAAGTGACTCTTAATTGCTAAGTCGAAAGTGGCACCTGTCAAGGTTGAGACCATACCTAGAATGGAGCTTATGGCTGCCACGCTTCTTAGCAAACTTATGAAGTATGAATGTGAATGCTTATCGCGGATCAATGTGACCAGAATCACAGCACTAACTGATTCGTCTATTGTATTGGCATGGATACAAACTGATGCTTATAAATTAAAACCTTTTGTGTGTAACCGTGTTACACAGATAATAGAGTCAATACCTCCTCACGCATGGCGTCATGTCAAGAGCGAGAATAACATGGCAGATGTTGCCTCGCGTGGTGTTATTCCATCACAATTCATGGCTTGCAGGACGCAATGGTTCGAGGGACCTGCCTGGATGTATGGGGATCATGGAAATTGGCCTGTGTCTACATACATCAACAAACATGAATCTGAAATCCCGGAGATGAAAGCTACCTCCAATACGTTCAATTTGTTGTCTCAACAAGCGGGGGAAGAAGATAAAATGGAATTTATTGAACCAGTTTTCTTCTTTTTCAAGAATGCAAAGAAGTATCGCTTGGATATTGCGTTTTCTGCGGCGGTTCCGCGGTGATGTTTCCGTCTGCAACCAAGAAGTCTTGACTACTAACGATTTGAATCAAACTCATGATTGCTTAATTAAAGTAGTACAAGGCACCTACTTCAAGGATGAAATTAACACTTTGAATAAAGGCAAAACGTATATTCCTTCGTTAAGGAAACTTGCCCCCTTTATTGATGCCCGTGGCTTCCTGAGGGTGGGGGGTCGTATTCCTCACTCTGATCTGCCATACAATGCGAAGCATCCCTTGCTGTTGCCGAAGCAAAGTAGGTTTACGAAACTTTTGGTTGAATATTTCCACAAAACATATTTACATTCTGGACCGCAAACCCTACAAAATATAATCAATCAAAGATATTGGATATTGTCGGCTCGTAGCCTCATTCGGGCAACTTTGTTAAGATGTAAGACTTGCTTCAAATGTAAACCAACCCTGCTTCAGCCAAAAATGGGTGACCTTCCGTCGACACGGCTGCTGCCTAACAAGGTGTTTGAGCATGTAGGTGTTGACCTAGCCGAACCTTTCTATATAAAAGAAAGCTTGCGACGTAACGCAAAGATAGAGAAAGCTTATCTAGCAGTGTTTGTATGCTTCTCTACTAAAGCCGTGCATCTGGAGGCACTTTCTTCATTATCTGCAGATTGCTTCTTGGCTACTTTGGATAGATTTGTGTCGCGTCGAGGTCTTTCGTGACACTTTTATTCCGATTGCGGATCAAACTTTATAGCAACGAGCAAGCACCTTGGCGAAGTGCAGAAATTTATGGCTGATAACGACAATCAGGAATATATATTAAATGGTTGTACTCAACGTTTGATCAACTGGCACTGTAACCCTCCCAGTGCTCCACACATGGGTGGTTTGTGGGAAAGTTGCGTGCGCATAGCTAAATATCATCTTGTGCGTGCTGTCGGTGATAAAGCTTTGACCTTCGAGGAGCTTACTACAGTATTCTGTAAAATAGAAGCCATAATGAATTCCCGTCCATTGTGTGCTCTACCGGCTAGTGATAATCCTAACGAGTTCAATGTACTCACGCCAGGACATTTCTTATTAGGTAAGAGTCTGACGGCTGTCCCTGAGTATGATTTACAAACGGTGCCTGTTAATCATATGTCACGATGGCAATATTTACAGAATTGCTCCCAACTCTTTTGGAAGAAATGGAGCCAAGATTATTTGAACACTTTACAGCAAAGGTCAAAATGGTTTGCCTCGCCGCCCAACCTTAATGTAGGAGACTTAGTGTTGGTTAAGGATGATCGCGTCTCTCCTTCAAATTGGCCACTGGCAATTGTCCATCAGACACATCCCGGTTTAAATGGTATTGTGCGCAAAGTTACTTTAAAAAAAAAGGAAATACCATACTATCGAGGCCAGTGAATAAACTGTGTCCTTTACCCTACACTAACTTACTCCCCTTTCCCTTTAATATTTTTTAATAATATAGGCTTTATTTTATTTTCTTGTTGTTGCGCTATCATATGCGCAGAAGTCCATTCCTTACTTATCTTTGTTTTATCTTCATGTTATGGGAAAGCTACATAGTGCTTTCGGTGCGGGGTGTTCAGTATACAGCCGAACCAATGAACCTCAATACTAACGAGAGTAGGTATTGACCGGTAACAACCATAGACACAATCTGTCAAGTGTCAGTGTCGAAAAAAGCCTTGCAAGAAAATAACGCTAACAGCTACGGTGAAAATCAAATATAAAATAAGTAGAAAACAACTATCTACAAGTGCACTGGGAGCAGAAGAGGGGCGCCCCTTCCACGTTATAGTCGACAGTAACGGGTAAGTCGGTCTCTCCTTTCTTTGCGGGTATTGGGGTTCATCGGGGTTTTTACAGTCCACTACTTTTCTCGTGGCTTTATGCCACAGTATGAAAGAACTCGTCCGCAACTTGTGTGCGGCCGCTCATCTGGCCGCTGTTATCATCGTTATTTTTATTGAAAAACAGACAATGAAAGCCCAATGTGTCTGAGCCTGATTAGTGACGTTATCGTTATTGGTGTTCCAGACTAGTAGCCGCCGGGCAGCCGGTCCCGGAGGCGGCGCCGCCGCCGGCCGCGGCCGCGCCGGCCGGCGCGCCGGTGCCGCGCCCGAGCTACGAGCAGGCGCGCATCCAGCTGCGCCTGCCCGACGGCACCGCGCTCGCGCACACCTTCGGCGCCAAGGAGCAGCTCGCTGCCGTCAAGTTAGTTGTTATGTTTAGTTGGTGTTCCAGACTAGTAGCCGCCGGGCAGCCGGTCCCGGAGGCGGCGCCGGCCGGCGCGCCGGTGCCGCGCCCGAGCTACGAGCAGGCGCGCATCCAGCTGCGCCTGCCCGACGGCACCGCGCTCGCGCACACCTTCGGCGCCAAGGAGCAGCTCGCTGCCGTCAAGTTAGTTGTTATGTTTAGTTGGTGTTCCAGACTAGTAGCCGCCGGGCAGCCGGTCCCGGAGGCGGCGCCGCCGCCGGCCGCGCCCGCGCCGGCCGGCGCGCCGGTGCCGCGCCCGAGCTACGAGCAGGCGCGCATCCAGCTGCGCCTGCCCGACGGCACCGCGCTCGCGCACACCTTCGGCGCCAAGGAGCAGCTCGCTGCCGTCAAGTTAGTTGTTATGTTTAGTTGGTGTTCCAGACTAGTAGCCGCCGGGCAGCCGGTCCCGGAGGCGGCGCCGGCCGGCGCGCCGGTGCCGCGCCCGAGCTACGAGCAGCCGCGCATCCAGCTGCGCCTGCCCGACGGCACCGCGCTCGCGCACACCTTCGGCGCCAAGGAGCAGCTCGCTGCCGTCAAGTTAGTTGTTATGTTTAGTTGGTGTTCCAGACTAGTAGCCGCCGGGCAGCCGGTCCCGGAGGCGGCGCCGGCCGGCGCGCCGGTGCCGCGCCCGAGCTACGAGCAGCCGCGCATCCAGCTGCGCCTGCCCGACGGCACCGCGCTCGCGCACACCTTCGGCGCCAAGGAGCAGCTCGCTGCCGTCAAGTTAGTTGTTATGTTTAGTTGGTGTTCCAGACTAGTAGCCGCCGGGCAGCCGGTCCCGGAGGCGGCAGAAAACCGCTGCTTGGCTTTTGTAAACTGATAGTTACGTATTTTATCAAATGTTAAATGGATGCTGGTGGTTTTAATATTTAGTGCGAGAACGAGAGAGATCCGCGCCACGACCGACGGATTGGCTACGGAACCCTAAAAAAAGACAATTCATGCTTCATTTAAATCTATATAATTACTTCCGGATGGAAAGTTTGTTGGATTCTTGTATAAAGCATCTTAGAATAACGTTTAAGAATAAAATAAACAAAGAAAACACTATTTTCGAAACCGTATTTTGCCTCGAGTAGTATCAACTTCCGATGCACAATGCAAAAGTGGGACTGGCATAGTGAACTCGCCCTGGGGGCCGATTTTTACTTTCGAGTGTTCGACTCTTTCACTCGAAAGCTGTCAAAAATGATTGACTATTTTAAAATAGCAATAGAAAATCTAATAAAAACGAAATTATTTTAACGAACGTATTTGACCACTCGTATTCAATTCTATCTGTAGTCTTCATCTTCTTTAGGTGCCATATCCTCTACGGATGTCGGCTACCACAGTCCGGGACTGTTCTCTATTCGCAGTCTTTCTGCCCAGGGAGGCAGCGTCAATACCCATCCAACTTGAGGTTATCCATCCATGTTAATCTTTTTCTTCCTCTGCCCCTTTTCCCCTCAACTTTACCCTCTATTATCGGTAGAGTAAGTGCCTGCAATTTTGACACTACAATCGAATCGTATTACTTTTATTTAATTTTCGAGCGCTCGAAAGTCAAAAATCGGTCTTTCTCTAAACGTGCGGATTCTTTTACACAGTACCTACTAGTAACTTGTATACAATTGTGCGCTTGTGTTCTAGGCTGTACCTGCAGATGAACGCGCAAGGGTACGCCGTCGACGACAGCTTCAAGCTCATGACCACGTTCCCCAAGAAGGTGTTCATGCCCGAAGACTACGAGAAACCACTCGAGTCACTAGGTGATACCCTGTCTTTAATGGTTTTTTTTCTACTCCTGTACCGTTATCTGTCATTTATATAGGCTGTAGCTCAAATACAATGACACCACTAATAAGTCGTCGAAAAACTCTATGCTCTATGGCCCAAAAACGCACTGTTTAGCGTACTTTTTTGGTTCATACATTTTTCATAAAAGCACTGTTTAACTTTTTTTTAAATCGGCCGCTATATTGCAGTGGTGCCAACTTCATAAACAAATATTTCGAAATAAAAGTACTTATTTACGATTTAACATTTGTATATTATAAATTATTTACTACAATAATAATTAATCATCATCTATTGTGTGTTAAATTACATGTTCTATAAATTTTTGGTATTATTTATAAAAATAAACAGTTCGAATTGGCAAGTGCAAACAAATTAAAAACAAAACAAACCATAAGCAAGAGCTGTCACATTTCCGATTTCCCACCAAAATACAGTTCAAAATGAAAAGACAAAAGATGATAAACTATTAGTCCTAAACTATTAAGATTTTATTCGTGTTTGTGAAAACAAACGTTCCTTT
Source organism: Epinotia brunnichana (assembly GCA_963854355.1). Classification (NCBI taxonomy): domain Eukaryota; kingdom Metazoa; phylum Arthropoda; class Insecta; order Lepidoptera; family Tortricidae; genus Epinotia; species Epinotia brunnichana. The sequence goes on along the minus strand of OY977936.1, from coordinate 28,882,092 downwards.
TAAAATGGTCGAAGTAATTAATAACTGCACTCCTGAAGAAATTGCGTGAGTAGCAAAAGTACGAATAGAAAACTTGCTGCCTGAAAAGTTTAACTATTCTGTAGTCTGCTATTTATTTAAAATTTGTCGTAGAAAAAGTATTGTATACAACGGTGTATAACTGGTCTAAAAACGCTCGTGGCGTCTTTAATTGCGATGCTCGCCAAGGCTCGCATCGCAACCCACGACACTGGCCTTTTAAGACCTTTCTTATACAACAGTTGCATAAAATACTATTTCACATATTTATGATATATATATATATGTATACATATTTATGATTTTAAAAGCATTTTAATTTGACTAATCAAAACACTTCACCGTATTAAATCCACCAATCACAACCCTTTAAAAAAGTCGTTTGTATTTGCTATCGACCAATCAGGAAACAGAATTAATTTCAAACATCAGGCGTTTTTTATTCCCTAATTATAAAAACAAGACAAATAAGGCAAAATGTAAAAATACATTAAAATAGCATGTCAAAAAGAAACAGGTTGTGTCGGAGATACAACCGTTAATTAAGTTTAAGTGGATACTTCTTTGCTGGCTATGGAACCCTAATATATCTGAATTCATTCACTAAAATCTGTATAAGTACCAAATCGGTATATATGGTAACATTAGTGTTGTAAAAGACTCGAGTTCTCTGAATCTTCATAATAAGACTCAGAGTCTAAAAACGACACTCGGCTCAATATTTCAAGACTCCACATTTTGCAAGACTTCTTGCTGAGTGAGTCTAGCGAACTAAACGAGCGTGGCATCAAGACTCGAGTCTCTTTTCGCGGCTGAGTCCTTTTTTGGACTGAGCTCCGAGTTCCAAGAAACCTAGTTGTTTCACGGTTTGAGCCCGATTCATACCCAACTGCCCGCGCGGCTTCGCCCGCGTAAGGCCTGAATCACACTGGCGCAGCCTGCGGTGGCGACAGTAGTAAATTTAACACTGGCTGTCAGAATTACTATTGACCGCCACCGCAGGCCGCGCCCATCTTGAGAGGCTTAATGTCTGAATCAAACTCATGGGTCACACCAATCGTCATGTGTCGGGGATGCCGTGCTCGTCATGGGTGTCACTTTCTGGGTATTCGAGGGTGTAGATTCCAAAACTGATGTCCAATTTGGAATCCAAAATGGCGGACATGGCTTTTTTCCTAAAAGTCGTCATGGGTGTCACTTTCTGGGTATTCAAGGGTGTAGATTCCAAAAATGATGTCCATTTTGGAATCCAAGATGGCGGCCATGGCTTTTTTCCTAAAAGTCGTCACGGGTGTCACTTTCCGGGAATTCGAGGGTGTAGATTCCAAAATTGATGTCCATTTTGGAATCCAAAATGGCGGACATGGTTTTTTTCTTAAGAGTCGTCATGGGTGTCACTTTCCGGGTATTCGAGGGTGTAGATTCCAAAAATGATGTCCATTTTGGAATCCAAAATGGCGGACATGGCTTTTTTCCTAAAAGTCGTCATGGGTGTCACTTTCTGGGTATTCAAGGGTGTAGATTCCAAAAATGATGTCCATTTTGGAATCCAAAATGGCGGACATGGCTTTTTTCCTAAAAGTTGTCATGGGTGTCACTTTCCGGGTAATCGAGGGTATAGATTCCAAAAATGATGTCAATTTTGGAATCCAAAATGGCGGACATGGCTTTTTTCCTAGAAGTCGTCATGGGTGTCACTTTCTGGGTATTCGAGGGTGTAGATTCCAAAGATGATGTCCATTTTAGAATCAAAAATGATGGACATGGGTTTTTTCCTAAAAGTCGTCATGGGTGTCACTTTCTGGATATTCGAGGGTGCAGAATCTAAAACTGATGTCCATTTTGGAATCCAAAATGGCAAACATGGTTTTTTTCCGAAAAGTTCTCATCGGTGTCACTTTCCGGGTATTCGAGGGTGTAGATTCAAAAAATGATGTCCATTTTGGAATCCAAAATAGCGGAAATGGTTTTTTCCTAAAAATCGTCTTAGGTGTCACTTTTTGGGTTTTTGAGGGTGCAGATTCCTATAATTATGTCAATTTTGGAATCCAAAATTGTGGACATGGCCTTTATTTTCGTAACAGTCGCCATGGGTGTCAATTTCTTGGTAATAGAGGGTGCAGAATAAAATTGAAGTCCATTTTATAATCCAAAAAGTTGCACATTCCAACAATGATGTTAATATTGGATTCCAAAATTTATTTTAAGTATTTCATACCAAATTTGCATACAGTTTGACAACAAGGAACCAAAGCACTATACAATTTAAAATTATAGTAGGTAGGTGTGAAAAATTATCTACAAAATGATAAATCTAAACATCAAACGGAACCCTAAAAAGGCCCTCTAGGCATTGTACCGAGTATGCTGGCGGTATTTCCTCATTGAACTGCAATGCTGATTGATGCGTTGCACGAGAAAACCGCCAGCTCTTCGATTACCGTTATGATGATACTAATGCTGAAATAACTCTCGATTCTGTAAATTCCTATAATTGAGGAGCTAAAACCTATAGTTAAATTCAAAATTGATATTCAGAAGCTTAAAAACCACTATCTTGAAATAACTTCCAAAGTTGAGGAAAGCCTCGTTTTCGACCATGTTTTTCTCCTATGTCGCTGAACTGAAGTGTAATGTATTGGTGCTCATTAGACGCATAATTTCATGTTCTTTAATTTCCTAGTTAGTTACTTTTCGCTAGGATGCACCGTATAGAATCTACGAGTGAGAAACCAAAAAAAGTCTCAAAATTTCGAGGATTTGTGGCTGCCAAAAGTTGTCTCGTATGAGCATTTTTGATATTTGCTCGGTTGTATCGATGTAAAAAAAAAAACTTCTACACCACCTTTTGCAACGTAAGTACCTCCCCGTGCTTTGAACCCCTACGGACTGGCCTATTAAACGTTTTATGAAAAAAGCGATATCATAACATAACGATATATTTCGTTATGATATCGCTTTTTTAGCGTTAGTGTTAAACAATATCGTTATAACAAAATTAGTATTCTCCATAACGATATAAATATCATAACATAATTAAATACGGTCGAATAACGTTATAATATCGTTTTAAAATGGGTAGCCTACGGAGCCTACATTACGTTATATATTATATCGCTTATAAAAGTATCGCTTTATATATTGGTTTAGATTTATAACGTTATAATAGATACCGCTTTACAGCGCGTCAAATATCGTTTTAAGTATAATGCTTTAAAAAACCTAAAGGAAAAATAACGTTAAAACGATAGCGCTATGCGAGAAAGCGCTATTTAAAGGCCTGATAGAAGTTACTGTACTTCAGTGCCTCAAGCTTTTAAATCTTTATTACATCTTTATTACAACCACGTATGATGTCACTCCATCCAACGCGATCAAGGGCCAAGTGATTAATGCCATTAAAATATAAATATTTTTTTACTTTTAATTGCACATTTTGAACAAATTCTGTTTTTAAAAATATATATTTTTGTTATTTTTTTAAATAAATTTTCGTTTTTTAACTTTGGAATTTATTGCCATGTTTAGATACTTTTTTCCCGTACTGTTTTATTTCAGTTACAAATTCATAAATTGTATCGATTTCTGACAACTTACGCCCTTATCATCAGAATCGAAACCAATGATTTGACCACTATACTAGATTTAAAAAAAAATCCAGTAGCCATCTTCCGGCTCCATCATGAGACCCTCGCCATCATGTGCAATGGTAAGTGCTGACGATAACAAAACAAATGAGCTTAACCTCGACTATCAAAGCACTTTCCGTCATAGAGTTCCATTGGCCATCTTCCGGCTCCATCACGAGACCCTCGCCATCATGTGCAATGGTAAGTGCTGACGATAACAAAACAAACGAGCTTAACCTCGACTATCAAAGCACTTTCCGTCATAGAGTTCCAGTGGCCATCTTTCGACTCCATCATGAGACCCTCACCAACATGTGCAATGGTAAGTGCTGACGAAAACAAAACAAACGAGCCCAAACTCGACTATCATAGCACTTTCCTTCATAGAGTTCCATTGGCCATCTTCCGGCTCCATCACGAGACCCTCGCCATCATGTGCAATGGTAAGTGCTGACGATAACAAAACAAACGAGCTTAACCCGGACTATCAAAGCACTTTCCGTCATAGAGTTCCAGTGGCCATCTTTCGACTCCATCATGAGACCCTCGCCATCATGTGCAAGGGTAAGTGCTGACGATAAAAAAACAAACGAGCCCAACCTCGACCATCATAACACTTTCTATCATAGAGTTCCAGTGGCCATCTTCCGGCTTCAGCATCAGATCAGCTAAATGGTGACAAAGTATTGCATTGTCACCAAACATACATAAGAATTCCAAATTTCAGCTCAATCTGATAACGGAAAGTGACTGAAAACTGGATTGCAAATTTTGACGGACAACTTACATACTCGTATTTACATATATAGAGGGACGAACAATGCAAATTAAATAAAAAAAACGTATAATAAAACAATATGGCGCCTATTTTTTCCGATTCTCACTTCGGATTCGTTCGTATTATATTTCTAACTTACTCTGTATTTAATTTGGAAACTCATTGACTCGAGTTTGTTTGAAGACTCGAGTGGTTTTAGAGACTCAAGTCGTCGGACAGATGACTCACGCTCGACTGGACTCTAGACTCGGGAGTCTTCGAGTTCCCCGAGTCCCGTATATTTGAGTCGAGTCTCCTGAATCAGGACTCTAGAACTCGAGTCTTTTACAACACTAGGTAACATTGACTGACGTAGCTTATTTGACTCGCAATACATTGAAAATGGCGGTCATTTCAGTATTATTTTCATGTCCGCCACATAAACTAAATAACATTTTTTGTACTCGACGATTAAAATATGTGTATTAAGATTTCATAGATAATACTGCAACGTCACTCTTTTCATAGTTGTAGTCCATTTTACTGTCGAAACAATCGAAATAACTACTTTTCGATACGCTCCAGACAACTAAAATAAATTCGACCAATCACGTGGCTGCTTTACTGAACTGTAATGAATTGGACCAATAGAATCGCTTTGATGTCGTACGCTCGTTGATGTCTTTTAAGATATCAACAAGCGTGCGAGCGATGAGCTGCACTTCGTTTCAACAGTATCGAGTTTGTTTAATTAGTTCAGTTGACTCGTAGAAAATTAATTTTAATGAACTCGTAAAAAAAGTATTGTTCACAATAGTGTTATAATCAAGCTTTTTAATCTCGTACCTTACTTAGGCCACTCAGCAAGCTTCGTGGCCTAAACACGGTACTCGACTAAAAAGCTCTCTATTATAACACGATTGTGAAAAATACTATTGTGATTAACAACTAATGGCAAATAAAGAAGGATTAAAACATGTAACAAACAATTATTTGAAATCAGATTAGGCTTCTCTACAAAAAGTTATTCCGGAAGTCACGTGATACATTTTGAACTGTACCCCCAAAGAGAATATAAATAAGAGACGGGACTTCGAACAAGGTTTTGGATGACAGTGACATTGTCATTTGATTTAGACATGACAACTCATTCGAACTTCAGCTAGTTTGAAATACCACAATACCAATAAAAATAAACGCTAGTACGGAAGTAGACTTACCAACCTAACGAACGAGGACAATAGTAGGGTTTTAGTACTTAACGTTATCGATAATATTAGAACCCAACGTTATCGATATCGATAAATTATGATTAGGGACGTCGTTGGGCCCACTGCATGAACAGAAAATTGCTTTACAAAATCTAAAACTAATCCGATTTAGGTATGAAATAATAAAAGGAGAACAAATATTTCATACAGTTTATTTCACATTTATTTTCAAATCACAGTATATTTACAAAAAATCGCTATGAATTCGATTGTTTATCATAAGTAAATCAATATTGGCTCTTGATATTTCGTTATTAATACTTACGTGTTTTATTTTAAGATAATTATTAATTTTATTTCGTCAAAAGCATTGTTTGTTTGACACACTCATGTTACCTCGTGAAGTTATAATATCCATGGTAACCGGCCGAAGTCACCATGACAAAATGACAGACAGAGAAAGAACGGAAGTAGGAGATAGCATGAGTCCGCCATAGCAAGAGCACATATAGAAAACTTGTCACTTGTCAGAACTTGTCAGATTTGATCTGAATTTGAGCAGTTGGACGTCATTCATATTTTTGTTCCTAGTTGCGCTATACTGTGTACCCCTATACAAGAACGCGAGCAAAGAAGTATCCACTTCAAAATGTCACCGATAAGGATCGTCATAATACATGGCATAAGCTATGAGATTGAGCGGGATAGATTGCTGTCTATCTCGCTTTATCTTATGCCCTGTATGCTGTCCGCCGCGTTCGGCCGTTTGGACGCGCCTATAAGCGGTCAGAGGCGTTTATTCTTGGAGTCAATATTTTGTATCTGTGTCAAAACAGTATTAAAAAAAATATGCCTCCAAATTGGACAATCTTTTCGCCGTGGAATTTAGTATTGATTGTGGATGAATAATCTTTTATTTTACTTTTTTCTCGCAGTCGAAGTGAAAAGTAGAGTGTGTAACTCTGGTCTATAAGGCATATTACCGCTCGAACAATTTAAACATCATCTCGTGGTAATATGGCTTATTTTAGTTATTTTAGACCCTTGTCATACAATCTACTATAGTAGCATGCATCCAATAATAATAAATAAAAATGGCGTAGGGATGATGTGACGGCCCCATCGCCCACCATATTTCTGGTGCAATCAGTCAACGTAAGGCAGCTTGTGGCGGGCTGTTAGGGAGTAGCGACCCTACGTACCTGAGTGCTCCTGGGGGTGTCCTGTGGTCAGGCTGAGCCGATCGGGTGGTTGGTTGGACAGGCCCCCCACCTCTGGCTTGCCTTAACTGGCTGTCCAGAGTGGAGTCGCAAGAGCTGTTGCTCGAGGGTAGATGTGGACACCTAAGTGGCTATATGTTTAAAGTCCAGTGCCACTTCTCTACCCCCCCAGCCTCTCTGACTGGTGTTACCCTTAGGCCATTTTTTAATGTCGCTATTAATAGGGGCCCATCTAGCAGGTAGCGAGTCACCGTCTGCCAGAGATAAAAAATGAGACAGTTTATTAGGCAGGCGTCCGATGTTTCACCCAATAGCCCAGCCACTAGTCCATCATTTTCACCCAATAACCCGTTTTCTTTAGATTCCATCAACCAGCAATAGTCCCTTTACACCCCAGCGGGTGCTTTCTCTGTGTGCGTCCCATGACACGGGCAGGGTCAGCATCCGCTCGGTGTACTCCTTGCATTTCATTAAATTGTCAAAAGGGCCTCTACGTGTTGGCTCAGTTGGTACTTTGTTGGTACCTAGCCCCACGTACGCCTCCCAAAGGTCCGGGATATCATTGTCCCGTGAGCGGGAAAGAAATAAAATAAATAAATATTTGGGGACAATCTTACACAAATCGACCTAGTCTCAAACTAAGCAAAGCTTGTACTATGGGTACTAGACGAAGATAAACATACTTATATAGATAAACTAGCGACCCGCCCCTGCTTCGCACGGGTTTATGTGCATAATACATGCATGTACGGTGTGTATTATACATATAAACCTTCCTCTTGAATCACTTTATCTATTAAAAAAAACCGCATCAAAATCCACGCATACATAGGGACAGACAGACAGACATCGGGAAGCGACTTTGTTTTATACTATGTATTGATATAGTATTTTATGCAACTGTTGTATAAGAAGGGTCTTAAAAGGCGAGTGGCGTGGGTTGCGATGCGAGCCTTGGCGAGCATCGCAATTAAAGACGCCACGAGCGTTTTTAGACCAGTTATACACCGTTGCATACAATACTTTTTCTACGACAAATTTTAAATAAATAGCAGACTACAGAATAGTTAAACTTTTCAGACAGCAAGTTTTCTATTCGTACTTTTGCTACTCACGCAATTTCTTCAGGAGTGCAGTTATTAATTTCTTCGACCATGTTAAAAGGAACGCACACTTTTGTCTTCACAAACTCGAATAAAATCTTAATAGTTTAGGACTAATAGTTTATCATCTTTCGTCTTTTCATTTTGAACTGTATTTTGGTGGGAAATCGGAAATGTGACAGCTCTTGCTTATGGTTTGTTTTTTTTTTAATTTGTTTGCACTTGCCATCCGAACCAAACCGAATCCGGACCCGGACCGAATTCGAATTTATTTTTATAAATAATACCAAGAATTTATAAAACATGTAATTTAACACACAATAGATGATGATTTATTATTATTGTAGTAAATAATTTATAATATACAAATGTTAAATCGTAAATAAATACTTTTATTTCGAAATATGTTTAATAAATTCTTGGTATTATTTATAAAAATAAACAGTTCGAATTCGGTCCGGGTCCGGATTCGATTTGGTTCGGATGGCAAGTGCAAACAAATTAAAAACAAAACAAACCATAAGCAAGAGGTGTCACATGTTCGTTTTCCCACCAAAGACGAAAGATGATAAACTATTAGTCCTAAAGTATTAAGATTTTATTCGTATTTGTGAAGACAAAAGTGTACGTTCCTTTTAAAATGGTCGAATAAATTAATAACTACACTGCTGAAGAAATTGTGTGAGTGAGTAGCAAAAGTACGAATAGAAAACTTGCTGCCTGAAAAGTTTAACTGTTACTGTTTGTCTGCTATTTGTTTAAAATTTGTCGTAGAAAAAGTATTGTATGCAACGGTGTATAACTGGTCTAAAAACGCTCGTGGCGTCTGTAATTGCGAAGCTCGCCAAGGCTCGCATCGCAACCCACGCCACTCGCGTTTTAAGACCCTTCTTATACAACAGTTGCATAAAATACTGTAAATACATAGAAAACATCCATGACTCAGGAACAAATATTCGTGCTCATCACACAAATAAATGCCCTTACCAGGATTCGAACCCGTGACCTCCGGCTTCGTAGGCAGGGTCACCAACTAGCACAACTACCAATGTTTAGTAATTGATAAAATGTTTTAATCTTACCCTTCTTTTTCAGGTCTGGTACCATCCGCAGTGATAATAGTTTCGCGAGGTCAATAATAACATGCATAAAAATACAAAAGCAAATAATTATCTCTTTTATAATTAATTTATAAAAGCATTTGAACTGATTCGGGATTGTATGATCTAAGATAATGGTGGTATATTATTAGTAAATAAAATGACTTGTTTCTGATCGAACTGAATGTATTTTGATATTTCAAGAATTATTTGCGAGTTGCTAAGTTTAGATACCTGTGTAGGTATACCTAATTACTAAAATAAATGTTTTTTATTATTTAGCCTCGAATGGAACTAGAATAACATGAACATTTCGCAAGGCAATAATACTGAAGAATGTTGATTAGGGCCTCGTGTCTTGTAATATTTACGGTGATTAGCATGCCTTCAAATTACACGTGTTTACTTGCGGACTGTAGTTTTCTTCATAGATATTATATGGGCTTTTTTAAAAATTCGTGTACCCTATAAGCGTGAGTTGGTAAACAAAAATTAACTCAGTATCAGTTTTGTGACGAAAATTAGGCATACAAATTATGTGAAAATGAACATGTTTCACATTTAGATCATGCATATAATTTATAAATTGAAATGATACATATATTTTTTATACTAACTGAATACTTAATTGTCCGCACAAAACTGACACTGAGTTATTTATTGTTTGACGACTCATGCTAATTGGGTAGGTACAGAATTTTTTGAAAATGCCCTTATACTTTAATTATATTTTCCGCTATTGTTTTATACCGGATTAAGCGTATTATGGATGTTCGCAAGTCCATAGCAGTTACAAGCACATTGCCGATCTTTATTTGATTTGAGAATTCGCTATGTTGATACTCAAGGACACAAATGCAGGTTAAACAGTAGCTTATGACCACTTTAGATGGCATGGCGTTGCATGGTTTAGGTCATCTATAGGTACAGTCGCCATCAGATATATCGGAGCGGCCAAAGTGCTCACAAATATCTGAACAGGTCTCGAGGCATTTTATAAAATAATTACTTGGTTATGTTTTATTTCACCATGTATCATTTAGTCAAATCATAGAGAAAATATACTTTATTTATGGTCAAATGTATGGTTTGGCATAACATACTCTTCCCGAAGTATTGCATGGTATACGATTTATATCCTAATTGAGTAGTGCATGGGATACAAATTAGTATGGTTATATTTCGTTAAGTGGGTAGAAATCAGTTCTGGCGCTTCGCCGGCCGCTAACGCGGCACGCTCGCTTCGCTCACTCGGCTTGCGCGCGCAGTTCTTCCAAACACTCCTCACTTCGCGCATCGTTTTACCTACACCGACTTGCCTTATCTATTTTTATTTATTTAAGTTACCAATGATTAATAAGATGCACCTTTTGATCGAAATCGTTTTTGGTACTAATTTGTACAAACTTTTCCTTTATTTATATTGCCATGACTCCCTAGCTCATTTAGCTTTCAGCGTTAAAAAGATATCAGATCATAAGTAGCGCCAAGCTTCCTACACCAGCCGGCGTAAGTCTATCACTACCAGCCACGCTCTAAAAATTCAACAACTTGGCTAAAAAGTATAGCTTTGTTGGGCACATCCCGGTCGCCGCATAGACTCGCGCCGAAAGTATTTATGATGCGTATATGTATTTTAGACCAATCAAATTAGCTTACCCTGGACATAATTCGTAAACTCGTTGTTTTTATTGTTTTATCGGATTTTACTATTCAGTATCAAATATTAATGAAATATATTAAGTAAAAAATCCGCGATCGTAACCGTAGTTAAAAAAAACACGAGTTAACGTACACTACTTAACTTTTTCCTAAAAGTAAAAAAGGTAACCAAGTACCTTGTTAGTATAACTTTGAGGTGCATTCAAATTCGATCACTTCATAGCAAAATTAAACTGATATCAAATTCGCATATATGTTTTTTTTCACAGTTTTCCTCTGATCTCATTATCTAGACAAGCCAAAATGGTAACTATGATGTTTTTATCTGTTTAAGGTATATTGCGTATTTTTAGACATTTAAGACAATAATTAAACATTTATTTTTAACGTTTTAATAATAATGTATTTCTCAGTAATTATAAATAGTAACTATGAATTTTTTGTTTACTAATAGCCTTTTGTGTACGATAATCATGTTTTCATCAAAATTAAGCATGTTAATTTCACGCTTAAGAAATTGAAAATTTTATTGAAAATACTCGCGACCTTGTCGTGGAGTCAGATGCATGCGGTGGGTGCGAGGCGGGGAGAGAGTGGGGCGCCAGCGGGCGAGCGCACGGCGAACCCGTCTTAACGAGTTTATTTCAATTACGTGTTTTGCACCGACCGCGCCGTGTACAAATAAAACAAATATAACGGAATATCCTAATTGTAGGATTTTTAGCACTAATGAAAAATCACAGTTTGTCCCTTACGCCTTTTGCAAACTCTGGTCCAAAGGGCGTAAGGAACGATTGATTTGCTTTTATCATCGAAAACATAAGTAAACTCTTAACTGTTAAGTAAATGAAAGAGATGATGCCATGATCGTAGTTAGCATAAAAAAAACCGGTCAAGTGCGAGTCAGACTCGCACACCGAAGGTTCCGGACCACCCCGTAAAATAGAAACAGGTCCACTATAAACTGACACTCACTAAGTAAGTATTTACATACTTAGTGCGTGTCAGTTTATACTGGACATCAAATTTTCAGTGATGTAACTAAAAATTTACTGTTTTCACAATTTTTCCTTTATTTGTGCTATAAATACTTCGTACCAAATTTCAAGATTCGGAGTTCACGGGATATGGGCATGGGCATTACGTCCCTTACGCCCTTTGAGCCTACGGTAGTCGATATCCTTATTGGCAAAATTGAGCCGACACAGTTGGCCAGAACGCCAAAAAAAAGAGAAGATATGCTTATCCACCCAGAGATGGGATAAATTTATTCGAATACGAATAACGTTTAAGAATAAATAGGATTATTCGCGAATGACGAATAAATATTTTGAATAATTATTCGCCAATATTTATTCGCGAATAACTTATAATTCGCATAATCATTCGTAATGCTTTTCGGGAATAATATTTTGAACGAATATTGTAGGAATGCTTTTTAATAGAATATATCTCAAAAACGTAATATTTTCCTACAGACAGAACAGTGATACCTAGTTTCTAAATTTGTTAGAAAAAGGTTACCGCTTCATCAAGGGTACCAAGTTACATCGCCGTGCATGGTGAAATCGATATTAATTGTAATTATTTCACCTGTTTTATTTTTACTATTTCGGCTTTATTGGGACTCGGTGCACATGAGAGGCTCTGTGTATAATATATTGTAGGTAATATTAGATTTAGGTACCCGACTAACTTAGGATAAGCAATTGTATATGTACTAATCACTATGGACATGGTCTGAAATAAAAAATTTAGAATTTGAATTTGAATTTACCACGGGTGAAAAAATAACCGGTCAAGTGCGAGTCAGACTCACGCACCGAGGGTTCTGGACCACCCCGTACAATAAAACCAAGTCCACTATAAACTGACACTCACTAAGTATGTATTCACATACTTAGTACGTGTCAGTATATACTGGACATTAAATTTTCAGTGATGTAACTAAAAATTTACGGTTTTCGCTATCTTTCCTTTATCTGTGCTATAGGGCGTTGCTTCGCACCAAATTTCAAGTTTCTGAGTTCACGGGAAGTAGGTTTTGCTTCCCTTGCGGCAAATTTGCGGCATAAACGGCTGTATCTTTTGATTGTGTTGGCTTAGAAGTTTGATTTTTTCACAGCTCCAAGAGACAGTAAACCTGAGTATTTGATATAAATTTCAGCTTAATTCATTTATTTGTTGCAGTATGGGTCATACAAGATGTTACATATAAATACAGTTCCAGCATAACCCTGTTAGGGCACAGCAAAATTAATATAAAAAATATTAATTCTAAAATAATGCATGCACACACTATGCACAGGAATTCAAACTTTAAATGATTGATACCTCCACGCGTTCCTGAGAAAAAGGGATTTGACAGACGGACGGACGGACAACAAAGTGATCCTATAAGGGTTCCGTTTTTCCATTTCGAGGCACGGAGCCCTAAAAACACACAGATCAGAATATAACATGATTAAGTACATACAATGTACAATTACAGGTATATAGTTGAACAATCTTACATGCGTAATCGCCTCTAATAACATACATTGATCCAATTACAGACAGTGGCTGTCCATAAATTACGTCATTTCAAAACGGGGGGGGGGGGGGTCCTATTGGATGACGGTAGTCATTTTATGAGGCGGGTAGTGTCCATTTAGGAATTAACAGGATGATGATAGGAGGGGGGGTCAAGAATTGACAAAAAACAACCGGCCAAGTCCTGAGTCATGGATGTTTTCTGTGTATTTAAGTATTTATTTATCTATATAAGTATGTTTATCGTTCGTCTAGTACCCATAATACAAGCTTTGCTTAGTTTGGGATTAAGCCGATTTGTGTAAGATTGTAAAAGAAAAAACAAACTGGTTTTTAGTATTTGTTGTTATAGCGGCAACAGAAATACATCATCTGTGAAAATTTCAGCTGTCAAACTATCACTGTTGTTGAGACACAGCCTGGTGACAGACAAACAGACGGACAGCGGAGTCTTAGTAATAGTGTCCCGTTTTACTCCTTGAGTACGGAACCTTAAAAAAACAATGGTTCAGTTTCAATTGTTTTTTCGAGTTGTTGAGTCGCCGCTGAAGATGGAATTGTCCCGTAAAAAAATATTACGACTTTCAAAGTGGATTAACACAAAAACAATGTGGAGACCGGATGATTGCTGCTTTTAGTAATGAAACACCTTCAAAGACGACAATATACAGGTGGTATTCAGAATTTCAACGTGGCCGAGTATCCCTCACGGACGACGCGCGTGAAGGTCGACCAAAATCGGCAGTTACGCAAGAAAACGTCCACCTTGTGAGTCAGCTGATAAAAGAAGACAGGCATGTGACATATCGGGAAATTCAGGAGTCTTTGCGGATAGGAATGAGTCAGATACAAATTATTTTACAGGAAGAATTAGGCGTGCGAAAGTTGTTTTCCCGTTGGATCCCGCACTTATTGTCTGACGAGCAGAAAATGACTCGTGTCAATTGGTGCCGCAAAACATTGAATAAATTCAACGGAGGAAGCTCAAATGCAGTTTTTAGTGTCGTATCAGGTGACGAGTCGTAGATATACGCATATGAGCCTGAAACTAAAAACCAATCTCGAGTATGGGGTAACGAAGACGAGCTTCAAGCCAACAAAAGTTATTCGCTCTCGCAGCAAGGCCAAGAAGATGGTGGCTATGTTTGTCTCCAAATCGGGTCATGTGGCTACTTTTCCACTTGAAGATCGTAGAACGGTCAAAGCCGATTGGTATACAAGTATTTGTTTGCCGATGGTCTTTGCTGAACTTAGGAAAAAAGGCCTAGTCGCCGCATCATCCTTCACCACGACAATGCCAGCCCTCACACCGCTCGTAAAACAAATGAGTACCTGGAAGGTGAAAAAGTCGAATTACTGGACCATCCTCCATACAGCCCTGACCTAAGTCCAAACGACTTTTTCACATTCCCCAAAATCAAGGATAAGTTGCGTGGTGGGCGCGGTGTTTCGGCGGCCGGCAGAAGCAGAGGAGGCTTTTAAATTTTTTAACGACTGGTTTGAACGCATGGAAAAGTGCATAAAATATAAAAGAGAATACTTTGAAAAACAATAAAAATACTTAAATCAATGTAACTGCATATTTTTTTATATTCCCGAAACTTTCAGTTTGACCCTCGTAGTGACCCTGCCTGCGTAGCCGGAGGTCCCGGGTTCGAATCCCGGTAAGGGCATTTATTTGTGTGATGAGCACAAATATGTGCTCCTGAGTCATGGATGTTTTCTATGTATTTATGTATTTATTTATCTATATAAGTATGTTTATCGTCGTCTAGTACCCATAGTAGTTTGCTTAGTTTGGGACTAGATCGATTTTTGTAAGATTGTATAAGAAAAAAAAAAGAAAATAAAAAATCTGTTTTTTAGTATTTGTTGTTATAGCGGCAACAGAAATACATCACCTGTGAAAATTTCAACAGTCTACCTATCACGTTTCGTAAGATACAGCCTGGTGACAGACGGACAAACAGACAGACAGACTGACGGACAGCGGAATCTTAGTAATAGGGTCCCGTTTTACTCTTTGAGTACGGAACCCTAAAAACTGTTAGGAGGGTAGGCGCGTCAATGAAACAAGACGATCGGGTATAGACTGATGTATTGTATAGATACCGTGCATTATACATAACACTTTTCCCCCTTAATTTTTAACTAAAATTAACACTAACTTATCTGCATATCTACACAGTTGGCTACTGGCATGAAATTTACATTTTAAGCATCAATTTTACGAGCATTTAAGACTTAAACCTATACCTAAAATAGTTGTTTCTTTATATAATTCAGTGTCATTGGGTCAACAGCTGTTGTATTGAGTCATGAACCGGAACACATTTACATGTAGGTAAAACGAATATCCACCTTAGAACAAATAGTGTAAGGTTGCGTTTCATATGATACTTATTGAGTAATGAAAAGAAATTACTCTAATGAGTTAAATACAACAAAATCGGGTGACCGAGTCCATTTATTACAATTAAGACCCCATGTGCACGATGTAAAGTTTAAATTAGAAAATGTATATTTGTGACATACTATATTTTCGAACTATTTATAACAATATACTAGGTTGATACTAGTTAGACTTTTCTTAACTAAATGTGTTTACAATATAAGTACTTACTTATGATCCTTTAAGGTTTCTTTTTATTTTTTTATTTTTTTACTATGTAGGTAGGTATTTATGTAGCAAACTTTATACAACCACCTCGATTGTAAGTAAGTATCTTATCTAATAACTACGATGTGCATAAAAATAATGAGAGTAAAGACTGCTGGGCTAAGCGTTACGTAACCTTTCTAGGCATTTTAAAGCCTCTTTCCTGCGTAAACGAGGACTAGGATCCGGCGCTGGTGACGTTTGTCTAGGCGAGCCAGGGGAAGGTCCTGGCGTCGCGGGCCCCGCCGCGTGACCCGCCATGCTGTCATAAAACTCGTCAATGTCTGTATCGTCTGCCTTGTTTACGGGTGACGACCGCGACGGCTGTGGAGACTCCGATGAGTCATTAAACACCTGGCTAAGCGAATGACGCGATTTCGTTTGACTACGAACGTTTGCTTTATTCGTTAAAATCTGGTCAACATGACGTTTATGAGTGCGCCCATCACTCGCTTTGACCTCGTATGATACGGGACTTGACCTTTTTATTACGACGCCTTCCTGCCATTTACGCCCCGTCTTAGAATAATCTCTAAATAAAATTTCATCCCCTGGATGCGCTTGGCGCAGGGCGCCCGCGCGGCGCTGCTCGTGAGAGAGCTGCGCGTCGCGCACTGCGTCCGTGGCGTCCGGACGCAACAAATCCAGCCGCCCGCGCAGCCGTCGGCTCATCATCATGACTGCTGGTTCCCGACCGGTTGTAGCTTGCTCTGTATTTCTGTAGGTGAAGAGAAACCTGCTGAGTGCCGTATTTGGGTCTTCGTTTTCGACTTGTGCCTTTTTGAGGACACGTTTAATTGAGCGCACAGCATTTTCTGCGGCCCCATTGCTAGCCGGGTGGTACGGTGCTATCAAGGTGTGCTTAATACCATTCCGAATCAAATATGAAGCAAATTCAGATGACGAAAACGGAGGCCCATTGTCGCTAACTATTCTCTGAGGCAAACCAAAACGCGCAAACATTTGTCGCAAATTACCAATAACCACTTGCGCTGAAGTGGTTTTTACCTTCTCGGCTTCAATCCACTTGGAGTGCGCATCTATGACCACTAAATAGTAGTCATTGCAAAAGGGACCTAAAAAATCGACATGCAGGCGGGACCAGACCTGAGGCGGCCACGACCACGAGTGCAGCGGTGCCACTGGCGCGACGGGCCGCTGCGAGCGGCACGCCAGACACTCATGCGCCACGCGCTCAATATCTGTGTCCAAATTCTCCCACCATACGTAGTTGCGGGAAATTTGCTTCATTTTCACGATACCCGGGTGCCCCTCGTGAATCTCCTTTAAAACCCTCTCTCGTAAGGGTTTAGGAATTACAATACGGTATCCCCATACCAGGCACCCTTGCTCGATGTGCAAGCTTTCTTTCCGGTTGAAATATTGTTTCTCAATTTCTTCACAAGCATTGGAGGGCCAACCAAACATGACGTATCCATACATTCTAGACAATAAAGGGTCTTTCGACGTCTCAGTTTTCACGTCCTTGAAACTGAGTGGAAAGTTGTCCTCTATAAAATGAAGGTAACTAAACTCTTCCCGACAGTTCACTCTAAATATTTCTTCCGTCGATCCTAGAGGAAGCCGAGAAAGTGCATCCGCGAAACAATTTTGAGTAGACCTTACAAACTGTATTTCGAAATCGTAAGCGGCTAACTGACAGCGTAACGTTGCAAACGGCTAGCGGCCGTCACCGGTATACCTTTATGTTTGCCAAATATATAACTCAAAGGGTGATGGTCGCTGCGCAATACAAAATTCTTACCATACAAATAATGGTGATGTCTGGTCACTCCAAACACGATAGCCAACGCCTCCTTATCCAACTGTGAATAGTTGAGTTCGGCGGCGTTGAGCGTGCGCGAGGCGCAGCACACGGGGCGCTCGCAGCCGTCGGCGCCACGCTGAGTGAGTGCCGCGCCCAGTCCGTAGCTGCTGCTGTCCACTGACAAGATCAGAGGGCGCGACGGATCGTAGTGAGCTAAAACAGGAGCGCTGCCTAAAACCTTTTTTATTTCGCGGAATGCCCTTTCGCAGTCGTTACTCCATTCCCATTTAGTATTTTTCTTTAATAGATTGTACAGCGGTTTCAAGGTATCACTCATATTTACGCAAAATTTTGCGTAGAAATTTATAAGTCCAATAAAACTTCTCAATTGTGTTACGTTAGTAGGGGCGGGCGCTGCTACTATGGCATCAATTTTTCTTTCGTCTGTGTGCAAACCGAATTTATCTATTTTATATCCAAGATATGTGACGCTATTTTGAAAGAACTCACATTTACTAAAATTGATTCTTAACCCGTTATTTTTCAGCCGTTGTAGCACCGCCCTTAAATTTGCCAGATGGGTTGGTTGGTCCTTGCCAGTGACACAAATATCGTCGGCAAACACAGCCGTTGACGGCAGCCCACTCAAAGTCTCTTCCATTATTTTCTGGAAATTTTCTGGAATACATTTTATTCCATACGGGACTCGATTATACACGAAAGTACCTATATGTGTGGTCACTGCTGTCATCGGCTGTGATTGTTTATCTAATAAACATTGTTGGAAGGCATTGGACAAGTCTAATTTGGTGAACTGCTCGCCGCCACCTAGTGCCGTGAACAGGTCCTCGATCCGCGGCATCGGGTAGTGGTAATCTTTTAACAATGGATTTATAGTGATTTTGTAATCACCGCACAATCTGATAGATCCATTTGGTTTGACCACCGGCACGATAGGCGTGCCGTAGTCGGACCGTTCCACTTTATAGATGACCCCCTCCCGCTGCAGCCGGTCGAGCTCGCGCTCCACGGGCTCGCGCAGCGCGAGCGGTAGCGAGCGCGCCTTCACAAACACCGGCGTCTTATCTTTTAAGTGCAAACACAGTTCCGATTTAAATGTGCCCAACCCACCTGCAAAAACCTCCGGGAACTCATTTTTTAAGGATCTCGCCATTGAATCGTCTTCGACAATATTATGACAATTGACTGACATATTCAACTTTTTAATCCATGTTCGACCCATCAATGGCGGTCCCCCGTTTTCAATAACATACAAATTTAGTATTTCCGATCTGTTGCCACAAGCAACGCTGACGCTTATGTAGCCTAATGTTTGGATGACGTCACCAGTATACGATCTAAGTGTAAGCTGCTTACTTTAAATAGGCAATTTATGAAAATGTTGGTCATAAAAATACTTTGATATAGCTGAAATTTTGCTTCCTGTGTCAACCTCAAAATTACAGGTTACATTTTCAACCTTCAAAGATGCATGGTAGGGGCCGTCACCCTCACTGCTAACTACTAAATTATAAAACGGACAGTCGTCACTGGCATCGCTATCATCGGGATTATTGAAATATAACTGACCTCTCGACATCTTCTTTCCAGTTGTACTACTAACTGCACTTTTTACTTTACACATTACCTTTAAGTGCCCTTTTTGTCCGCAATTGTCACACGTATAATTCTTGAACCGACACCTGCCATCAGCATGCCCCGCCTTGCCGCAGCGCCCGCATGCGCGCTGCCGAGAATCGGCGCGCGCGGCGGCAGCGCCGGCGCCCATGCCCGAGCCGAACCGATGCAAGCCGTCGTCCCCTAGAGCGGACTGTGTGGCCGTCCGCGCTGCGCCCGCGGCCCGCGGCGCGCACGCGGTCGCCGCGTGTCGCTCCGCCGCCTCCAGCGCCAGCGCCAGTTCCACAGCGCGCTTGTAGTCTATATTTTGCTCAGCAAATATCCTGGATCTCATGTCTTCATTGAACAGCCCCGACACGAACTGGTCACGAAGATTTATCTCGAGACACGCGTTAAAATTGCACGTTTTTGCTAAATGTTTAAGTGCTTGGAGGTAATCTCGAACACTTTCTCCTTGTCGCTGTATTCGCTGTCGAAACACGTGCCTCTCCGCTATCTCGGACCTCTGAGGTTCGAGATGTTCCTTGACCAGTCTCACAAGCTCCTCGAATGTTCTCGTTTCCGGATTAGCCGGAGAACACAGGTCGCACATTAACTCGTAACATTCCGGGCCGATAACAGTCACTAACGTAGCTACTTTTAAGCTATTGTCTATAGAATTTACTTTTATATATTGTTCAACACGTCTCACATACGCGTCCCAATTATCACTAGTGATATTAAAACACTCAATACGTCCAAACGGCATTTTTTTAGGTTTAATCACGCACGCGTCGATCAAATGTAATAAGTATTTTTATTCTCGTTCGCCAGTGTTAGGAGGGTAGGCGCGTCAATGAAACAAGACGATCGGGTATAGACTGATGTATTGTATAGATACCGTGCATTATACATAACAAAAACGATGACGTAATATATGGACAAGCCCACACACATGACATATTGAAACAAACCTGTTAAATGCCCCATGAAGCGACTCATTTAACTCACAAAAATATTGTTAATTAGTAGAAAAGGGTATTAATACTTGAAAATAGGTACACTTGTAGTGATCATGTTAAATTCGTGTACGTGTTACAACGAGCAACCGCATCCTTAAATATTATTCGTGGATTTATTGGAATGAAATGAGAATAAATCATTCGTCATTCGAAAGTGTAGACGAATAATTTATTCGCGAATAAATGTTTATTCGAATAATTATTCGAATAAGAATCATTCCAACAATGCCCCTTTCTGCACCCACACAAGTAACATATTTTATTTAAATAATTCTATACAGAAGACTGAGCGCTTATAAATAGGTAATCGACATTCCACGACAATTATGTCTCATGCTGAACAATTTAGTTATTATCGATCTAATGAACACAATATTTCAATAAATCTCCACCCTAGCCGAACCGTGGTAAACGCCACGTTCGTCTTTATAAATGTTTGACCTATCCATAATAAATGAAGGCCGAAACGCATTGACAGCGGTGGCGAAGCGGCGGCGCGGCGCAGTGTAGAGGTGGTACCGGCTGTAATGTTCGATCTAATAAAGCCGGGAAAAAGCGTTCGGATTCTTTCATATTAGCTCGAACATTACAAGTACCGCCTCCGCGCCACCCCGCGCCGCTTCGCCACCGCTGTCAGTGCGTTTCGGCCTTGAATGTCTGCGACTCGCGACAGCACGGTCGGTAGTTGAGATGCAAAGCAATGACGGCCTTATTCTGCAAGAGATAAGGTTCATATTAAAACTTTAGTACGAAAAAATATGAATTAATTAATAATCGTGGATATTTTTTGTTTAATTTGTTTCTTATAGTACTAATAATATGTTGACAGCATAAATCAAACACTTTCCAAGTAGTTATGTATTTTGGTTTTCCAAAAACTAACAATATTTGTGATTTTAGAAATCCGCAAAGAGAATCTGTTTAATTTTTAATAATTTATCAACACACATAATATACTATTCAGAATAATTTGTTAAATTGCAGTTATCTATAATTTCTGGTAAGATAATCCAGAAAATGTGTAACTTACTGAACTTTCTTTATTATTGATAGTCCCGGTTGATTAATTAGATTAATTTTGATTTCTTTAACTGGAATGCAAGCGTCATATCATAATAGAGACACTTTTACAAAGTTACATATTATGCTGCACTTATGAAATCAGAATTTGTTAAAAATTTGAATTTTTGATTTTTTTACAATGACGCGGAACCCTAAAATGTTTAATTCTTTTTATTTTAACTATAACTAACAATACTTTACATCATACAAAAAGAAAATTACAGTTATCGAATTATGTCCGGGTTTAGCTAATTTGATTGGTCTATTTAATAAGCGACGGGTCTATACTTAGCCAAGATATAGACCTTAATAAAACTTGAGAAATGAAAATAATGGCAAATGATAATTTGACCAAATTAATAAAATGCGCACTGTAAATATGATGTGTTAAAAATTCGTTTGGCAAAAATGAAACTAATGCATTAAGTTTTTTGGGAAGTATTTGTCGAAAAATATTTTGCCCTAACGGACGTAATAGCACAGATTATATAATGGTAATGGGTAATCTCCGGAACCACTTAAAGCTGCGTTCTTTGCAATACGTGCCATGGTATAACAGCTAGTAGTACTTAAATAAAACAATCAATTTAAAATCCATCGTTAATTTATTTTATTCACATAAAAAGACATTAAGACTGAATAATATTATGACATCAAATAAATATGAATAATGACATTAATGACATTCAGGTAAAATAAGTTAGTAAGAGATAGTATAGTGATTATTTATTCCTCTTAATCTCACTTTGGTACTTTTATATATGAATTAACTACCTACAATAGTAAAACTGAGGGAGTGAAAAGTATGATGCAATGTATCTTGAAAACATTTATTTTGCCCTTCAGTTATTTTTTTTAAATCAATTAGTTCAGATATTTATCATCAGAATTCGATTCCCGTAGGTATCAAGGACTACCAAAAGATTCGGAACAATAAATTAAATATTTCTGTTATTTAGAGAAAGAGACACAGGAAGAGAGGCAAGCAGTAGAAAAAACATAAAATCTATAATGAGACTAGTATTCCTACTTACTATGTACCATAATCACAAGTCCATTGATGAACACAGTAACAATTCATCCATGTTTTGAAATCAATCTTAAAAAAATAAATATATTATGCTATGATATTTATGACTATGTGACATCAATGAACATTGTCTTTAAAACAGAGCAATTTTACTAATTAACACAACCCACAATTCAAGCATCACAGATAGTTAGCATTTACCAAATTACAGGTTCGAATCCTGTCTAGGGCTCAGACAATGATGGTTTATTTTTCCATTGTATTCATTCTCTGTATCATATCATTTACCAAATTATCCCTTTAGGCGACGCAGGTCGGTTTCTGATTTTGTCATATTCTTAGGTCAGTTTCTTTTTTGGCGGTTTTGTAATATGTCATTTCCTTATTTTACCAGCTTCGAAGTAGTACAGTTTCTTATTTCGTTAAATTCTAAGTTAATGTTATTTTCTAATATTTGATTCTTAGTTTGTCGGATTCGTAGTAAGTGGATCATTACTGTTTGTAGTTATTATATAATATATGTAAGTGTATTCTCTTCTACATATTGTATTTCTACATTTTGATACGTAAAATGCAGGAATGAACATAAAATTCATTAACACCGAGGTTAAATGATGATGCTGATGATGATCCATCTACTACGAATCCGACAAACTAAGAATCTGACCTAGTCTGAAAAAGACAAATATAAGAAAATAACCTACTTAGAATTTAACAAAATAAGAACCTGTACTACTTCGAAGCTGGCAAAATAAGGAAATGACATATTACGAAACCGCCAAAAAAGAAACTGGTCAGTTCTAAGAATTTGACAAAATCAGAAACTGGCCTACTACGAATCCAACAAAATAAGAAACCGACCTGCATCGCCTAAAGGAAATTATCAATATTATCTTTGCCCTTTTGATACAGCATCAATGGCTGGCTATGCCTATTCCTCAATAGGGAATTACATGCATGAGCATAAAATTCATGTTCATTGGTATTTGATATCAAGATTGGCAAACTGAATTGGTAATTATGATATTCATATATAGTTATGTATGAGACTGACAAAATATGACTTGTGGTGAATTGCTTAAATTCACTTGAATTCAACAAACAGCCTAGTCAACAAACTCCTGTCTATAACCAATTAGAAAGTGATAGGTGATAGCAACTATTATTTCACTATTATGATTAACCCTTTAACCTCCATTGTCTGATATATCAGATAATGATAAAGTCACAGTGTAAATGACACCTTGAGATGAAAATAGCAAGTAACCTTTTTGATGTTTGGCAGTTAAAGAAATGAATATCAATAAATTAAAGATAATTTAAAGAGTGAACCATTGCAACCAAGTTATAAATTTGTACCATTGTACAATACCAGAGGTACTGTAGGGCAGGTACAGGGCCGGCTGGGTCTGGTCACAGTTGGTAAGGACATTGCCACTTGTGCCATGCACCACACCATCACAATCATATGGTTTAAGTTGCTTATTTAAACAGATACGTATTTCAAATAAATAGCTTTTACCATTTTCCTTTCTGCATTCCACAACTGGATTAACACCAAGGTGAACCTTGATTGCATTGACTATATCAACTACGTCATAGCCTTTGTTCAGTGACGGTACAATGTCGGCTTCACTGAGGATATTTGATATGTTGTAGGTTTTGTGGTACTCGAGGCCTCTGGTGAAGTATTTGAGTTCCGTGTTGAAGTTTTCTAGGGTTTCTGCAGCACAGGTACCATGCTTGCTCCATTCATGAGCCCAAAACGAATATGTTGATGTGCCTGTGTAAAATATAACATAACAGTTTATTAATTCCATAAGACAATTAAAACTGCAGTGGTATATGGATATGTAGGTACTAAACAGAGATGCTAAATATTCACTATTGGGTAATTATTTAATTTATCACCATACAATATAGTTGTTTGCTCATAAAATATTGATTATTTACGACTCATTCTTATTGCTATTGTTTAATTTACTTCTCTGTTAATAATAGGGATGTTACAGAGCTTCGGTTCGGCCTCTAAAAAAGGCGGGACTTCCGATTGATATTACGCCTCTGACACTTTTGAACCAAAGGTCATATTGGAGGTCAAAGGCAATACGGCCTGACACTCATCTCCCCATGTGACACATGCTGCAATGCACTACAAAGTACAAATTTGTACACCTAATACATCTCTTTTCCACCCTCACCTCCGACTCAAACTTTGGTTCTGATAATGACTCTGATACACTAAATATAAAACCACTGAATCACACTTTGGTTCTAATGAAGCCACCTCTATTACATCCATGGTTATAGATATTAAAATATTTTAGGACTGCTGATGAAGGCTAATTTTTGGCTAAATCCTTCCATTTGTCAATCAAGTTAGTATAAAAACAGATAATTGAGATAATACATAATCCAGTAAGATCCCTATAGACACTACAATTTGCTGTTAGATCTCAAAGTTACTGTTTTAATGATATATAATACTGACCTAATTCAATATTGGTCCACACATCAATTAACTCAGTTTCAATTGGTTTAATAGCCTCTGGATCGAAATGTGCTGATCGATTACAGAAAAAGGGTCCCAAGGTTCCGTATTTAGTCGGCCAAATGCCGTGGATGGACCAGGAATCCGAGACGCTTGGCATTGAACATTTATTTGAAGGATTCTTTTCCTTCCATTCGTCACACGCAGTTACTGGCCACTGTTGCGTGAAAATCAGCACGTCCCAATCATGGTCCTTAGTACGCCAGTGTCCTGATTTTTGCGGTTGTGCATAATCGAAGCTAAAAGAACAAATATCGTATTACTTTCACATGTGCTTAATTCTAAACACGATTCACAAACTTGAATTCTTACCTTGAATACAGCAATAATATTGTGAGAAAACATCCACTAGATAACATTTTGTTAACTATTGATAACGGCTAAGAATCAGATAAACATTTACAATATTCTTCTAGAATGCGGATAATAATAAATTGTATTTGTCTACGTTCACCTAACTTAGCGTAAGGTTCGAAACTATTTACGAAACGTCAACGTCGTCAACGTCAGTCGGAACGTCATTACGTCGCTCAGTATTTTTGTTTTAATTCAGACAGGCTATACCATACATACTGCCTCTTATGGGGTCTACAGATTATATGATTTCACCACAATTTGTCAGTACAACATGTCGAAGTCATAATTGGGCATGTCGTACAGATGTAACAATCCGACCACATGTGCATGCAATTTCTCAGAACAACTCGTTTGACAGTTGGATCAGTAGCGCAACATGCCTCCAGACGATAGCAATTAGTCAGCTTCTGACAAATCCTGACATGTATAGACCCCTTTACGTCGCTCAATTCATTCACTCCTTTTGTGTACGATCAGTTTAATGGAAGTAAACACTCATGTTCGGCTTTTAAAGAAATATTATTACATGTCATAAACGCAGGAAATAACATTTATTTAGGTTTAAAAAAAAGGAACCTATTAGAAAGATTCACAAGATTATTAGGTATGTCAAATCCTGAATGACACATTAAGTTTATATTTATGTTTGTTGCAAATACATTAAGTTTATCGAACGTGTTTATCGTTCTGACACTTATCGGTAGATGTCGTTAGCACCCTATTTATACTTGACTGGCACTACGAGTCATGCCGTGTACATAGTTACTTTAAAAAAGTAAGTTGGGTGGGAACTTGATCGGTTATTGACATACTTACTCGCTGTAAAAATATTATTGTAAATAATGTTTGATTTCCTCGCTTTTTGGAGAAAAGCACTATATCTGCCTCGGCGGGAATGGCAATTCGTGGATTCGTTTCTATTGTCGAATTCAGCTTCGCTTCATCCGGCAAAATCAACTCATCCACGAGTTGCAATTTCCCGGCCTCTGCAGCAATGTACTATTTCTGATCCATTTTGGATAATATAATGAGAAATTTTATAAACTCTCACTAGATCCATTCCTCAAGGCTAACAAAAGAAACCCAGTAGATCCATTGTAAATACGAATGTAGGTATCTAGCGGTAAAAAAAACATCAGATACGCAGTGGATCTGATTGATAGATTAATGAGATAGCTCGAAAATTGGAGTCCTTTTTTGGGTATAAATTATTAATGGTGTTGATGAAATTATTAATTTAAAAAATCGCTACGGGCGACATGTTTCGACCTCTTCGGGAGCCCCGTGGCGACATTTAATACGTGAGTTTAACCGTTTAATTATAAGTATTGAATTAACATGTCTCACGAAAGTTTAAATTCGTAAATACGGTTTTCAGACTTTTAACTCTTACCCTTACCTACCCTTTACTTATAGGTACTATTAAGATCCTGCTTCTTGCCGACTGCCGTACCTATTTCATAATTCTAGGTCAATGGAAAACAATCTATAGATTTAGATTCCTAGCGAGTGTCAAAATATGCGGCCCTATGCGGCATAAATTATACGCAAATTACGCAATCAAAAGCGCCACGCGTTCCTGACAAAGGGACAGACAGACAGACAACTCCTTTTGAGGTGCGGAATCCTAAAACTGGAGTGCCCTGAAATTTGCAGTTTCACTAAGTAGATGGCATACCTATATTCGACGACCGACGACCTATCCGACGTATTGACGACCGCTTTAGCCTAGTTGGTAGTGACGTTGCCTACGAAGTAAGAGGTCCTGGGTTCGAATCCCGGTAAGGGCATTTATTTGTGTGATGAGCACGAATATTTGTTTCTGAGTCATGGATGTTTTCTATGTATATGCATTTATTTATCTATAAATAAGTATATTTATCTTCGTCTAGTACCCATAGTACAAGCTTTGCTTAGTTTGGGACTAGGTCGATTTGTGTAAGATTGTCCGCAAATATTTATTTATTTTATTTTATTTATTCACTCGTGACTCACACCTGCCGCAGCGGTGCAAGGTGTAGCAACATCTTTAAAATAAACCTAAGCGTATAAAATAAAATATATATTTTTTTTTACGTCATACCTGGCCATAAAGTAGGAATTACCGCACGCTATGCGTGCGGAAAACCCCACTTCCTGGCCAGATAGAGACGTAAAATTTTGTACTTACCACGGGCGGTAATAAAGAAAGCCTCAGAGCGCATATTTATCGCCCTTGCCTTCGGCTCAAATACCTGCGATCTGAGACATTCTTTGTTTAACCGCCCTAGGTAAGTAATGTACTATTTCAACACATTCGCTCGTAACGTGCCTCTTATTGTGCCGCTTTTGGGCGCATAATCCTTGGTATTAAACACATGTTTATATGCCGATTCAGACACGTTAGCACCTTGCAGCAAGGTGTATGTATGGACTCGGCGCATTCTTAAATTGACCGGGTTATACAGGTTTGTTTTTAATTCTCGGCAAATGGATTCTTACTCGACTAACCAAATTAAATCCTTCTTGTGGATTCATTGATTATTTCTTGTTGGATATGATATAGAAACGTTAGAAACTATTTACTTTTGATAACATTTTACATGAATTTATATTGAATAAGAAAATATTTATTTTATTTTGTATTGGCTGTTTAGAGATTTCATCTAAGCCTCGCTGCGGGCGCACTGCGCGAACTTCACGAAAAAAAATTGTGCGGAATAGGTAATTTCACAAATATTTGTAAACATTGATGATGCGTGTTTGGTTATTGTTAAAAATTTTGACTCGTAGTGAATAGAAAAGTGATAAATAGATTTGACGCCACTGTACATTCTTGGAGATGTACAAATATGTGAGTAAAAACCTGTTGTCATCAATAACTAAAGGAAACAACTTAGGAGCCTGTAACATGTTCATTTTATGAAAAGGAATTTTTCCTCGCAAATGTGTTGAAAAACGTCGTATGACACGCGTGAGCTTTGATAATTACATCCTCGGCTCTATTATCACGCTCACCTGCGGTTCGCGTGACAATTCCGCCTCTGATGTATTGATCAACATACCTCACTTGTATCATAATGTACTATTATCCAACAATAGTAGTTTATGCAATCGTTATATAATGGATGCTTTTTAAGTCGAGTATTAGGTACCACGTTTAGGTCACGAAGCTTGCTGAGTGGCCTAATTAAGGTACGAGACTTAAAAAGCTAATTATATAACTATTATCTACAATACTTTTTCTACGAGTCAACGGAAATAATAATTTATTAAACAAACTTGGTATCTATTGAAAATCGCCCTGCTGAAATGAAGCGCAGCAGCTTAGTAATTTTGCGCGTTGATGTCTTCACAGTTATCTTATACAGCTCCTGGATTCATAAGATGACTGCTGGCGGTTATCTTATGAAACCATACGAGCTCCGTGACGAGCTCGTGGAGCTCCAGGATTAAAAAGTATGTGATCTTAGTTTCGTGTACGAAATCTTAATTCAAAGATTAAAGTCGACAAGTAGAAAAATATATATTTGAATACATCGACACGTATATATATGTGACTAATAACTCATATAAGCTCTTGTAGGGAATATGGGCATTCTGTTATAATATAAGAGTCCCTGGGCGACCGAGCTCTGCTCGGGTGAAAATGGAGAAAATACGGAGAAAACTAATTTTCCCGGACATGAGACCTATCTAGATCGATTTCTCGCCCCCGTAAACCCCTGGATTCCAAATTTCAACGAAATCGTTAGAGCCGTTTCCGAGAACGTGATTGCAAATATATATAAGTACTAGCTGTTGCCCGCGACTTCGTCCGCGTAGAACTTTTTATCGTCTTAGAAAATGATTCCTCTCAATACAAAATTTGAACCCTCTTTTAGGGGATACTTAAAAAAAAAGTTGATGTTCATTTTCTAGTTTGTGAACAAACAGTCTAAAACCAAAGTTAAAAATCTCATACTTTAAAAATGCCTTGAAATACTCAAACTTTGAACCAATTTTAACACTCTTAGGGGATGAATTTGGAAAAACTCTGAAATCAGTTTTGTAGTCTTTTAACGTACAGAATAAGACCGAAGTTAAAAATCTCTTACTCACACTTTAAAATTTTATTGCTCGCCATTTAAAATTTGAACCCCCTTTTAAACCCCCTTAGAGGTTGAATTTTTCTAATCGCTGAAAGAACTTTTTTCGTAAACTTTTAAGTCTCTAGCTCAAAAAAAGTGTTGCCCATACAAAGCTTTCTTAACCCCCTTAGGGGTGGAACTCTCTAAAACTCTGAAAGTACTTTATTATTAATTTTAATAAGTAACATTTCGAATAGTTTTAAGTCTAGTAAAAAAAAAAGTTTTTCCCACACAACACTGGCTACCCTTCTTAAGGATCTTAAGGATCCCCTTAGGGATGGAGTTTTCTAAAACGCTGAAAGTTCTTTTTTAGTATTCTAATAAGTAATCTTTTTGCAAAGTATTAAGTCTAACTCAAAAAAAGTGTTGCCCATGCAAAGCTTGCTCTCCTTTTTAACCCTATTAGGGGTGGAATTTTCTAAAACGATTTGCGTTCTTTTTTGTATTTTAATAAGTAATCTTTCTACAAAGTTTCAAGTCTCTAACTCAAAAACATAAACTTTCCCTGATAAAAACTTTGCACCCCTTTTTATCCCCCTTAGGGATAGATTTTTTCAAAACGCTGAAAGTCTTTTTTTTTGTATTTTTATAAGTAATCTTTCTACAAAGTTTTAAGTGTCTAGCTCAGAAAAAGTGTTCCCCATACAAACCTTGCACCCTTTTTTAACCCCCTTAGGGAATGATTTTTGTAAAACGCCGAATGTAGTATTTTTCATGTTCTAATAAGTAATTTTTCGACAAAATGTTAAGTCTCTATAAAAAAAAAATATGTTTTTCCCATACAAACTTTGCACCCTATTTTACCCCCTTAGGGGTGAAATTTTCCAAAACGCTGAAAGTACTTTCTTTGTATTTAAATAATCTTTCTACAAAGTTTTAGGACTCTAGCTAAAAAAAATAGTTTCCCACATACAAACTTTGCACCCCTATTTTAGCCCCCTATTTTTAGGGGTAGAATTTTCTAAAACGCTGAAAGTACTTAATTTGTATTCTGATGACTAATCTTTCTACAAAGTTTTAAGTCTCTATTTAAAAAAAATATTGTTTCCCCCATACAAAATTTGCACCCCTATTTTACCCCCTTAGGGGTAGATTTTTTTAAAACGCTGAATCTAGGAACTTTATTTGTATTCTAATGAATAATTTCTCTACAAAGTTTTAAGTCTCTATTTAAAAAAAAGTAGTTTTTCCCATACAAACTTTGCACTCTATTTTACCGCTTTAGGGGTAGAATTTTCTAAAACCCTGAAAGTTCTTTATTTGTATTCTAATGACTGATCTTTCTACAAAGTTTTAAGTCTCTATTTAAAAAAAAAATGTTTCCCCCATACAAACCTTGCACCCCTATTTTACCCCCGTAGGGGTGGAATTTTCCAAAACGCTGAAAGTGTTTCATTTGTATTCTAATAACTAATTTTTCTACAAAGTTTAAGTCTATAGCTAAAAAAAAAAAGGTTCTCCCATACAAACTTTGCACCCCTATTTTACCCCCTTAGGGGTAGAATTTTCAAAAATCCCTTTTTATCCCTAGCCCACGTTATAAAAGCAACATACTGTGCAAAAATCAACTCTCTAAGATTAGTAGTTTCGGCTGTGCGTTGACGAGTGAGTGAGTGAGTGAATAAGTCAGTCAGGACATAGGCATTTATTATGTATAAATAGATAGAAGATAAAGAAACTCCCATTCAAATATCTCAAAAAATTATGAAGCTACATCCGTTTTAATGTCGCTTGTTAGAGTGAGAAAACGATGAGGGACTGTGACGTCAATATACTCGAGCGTCATAGTAAAAAACAACCGTTTCATATGAAGGTGCGTTTTGCGGAAAAGGGACAGAACATACCCCCTCTTAAAACTTTTGACTCTTATAACTTAATCATTACCTATATAACCTCTTGCTTTGTTTTTTTTCTCCATTTGACTATATTTATTTTAAATTCTTTTTCGAGAAAATACATTATGATTATTTACCATATTTTCGATTCCTGAGCTATAACCACGAACTTCGGAATTCGAAAATATTCGGGTATCTCTATCTCTATCGCACTAACCATACTCGAGTGACAGGGATGCAAATATATGAACATTGAGTATCGGTTTTCGTGGTAGCGCCGCAGGTACTTTGGCTGAATGCGCCGAGCGCGTGCCATTGTCATTCAAAAAAAACAAATTCGTGTTAATTATATTGTTCAAATTTGTTGATTTCATTTATTGAAATTACGACATAAAACGACATTTGCGCATATAAGTTCTCATATCAGAATCGAATATTTTTTTATGGTTTATATTTTAGCATTTATCTCGTAAAGGTCTATCGTAGACGGGATTTAAATTATTAATAAGTGAAAGGCAAAGCAATTCCGCCATTTTGACGAAAATTTGACGTTTCTTATAGCTGACAGTTGGAGCAGCGTTTGATTTCAATAAAAATAAATGAAAAATTAAATAAAGTCGTATATTTCGGAAAATTAATTAACTGTCGCAGTCGGATAAAAACTATCCTAAGTTGCAGCTAGAATAATAATGTACCTATATAAAATGTTTCATATTTTTCCGTTCATGGGATGCTGAGAACATTCGTACCGCGCAAAGCTTAGTTTCAAACTGGCTGATTCTTTTTTTAATTTAGAGATTTATTATAAGTGGAGATAATGTTAAGAAAAAATGCTATATTACAGGATGGAATAGGTTTGTAAGCGGTGCGCATAGAAGGGCAAGGCTAGCTTTCCAGCACTGGGTATTGGTGGGTAAACCTTCCTCTGGCGATGCGTATAAGGAAATGAATAACAGTAGAAAAATCTTTAAGGTTAGATTAAAATGGTGCCAAGACCATGAGGATCAAATTAAAATGGACATAATTGCTACACAACATTCAAATGGCAAGTTTCGTGATTTCTGGAAAAATACTAAAAATTGCGGCCCAAAACCTAGTCTACCCGTAAGTGTGCAAGGGGAAAGTGATCCGCTTAAAATAGCAAACATGTTTAAACAACATTTTAAAGTTGACTCTCCCTTGAATAATGTAAATAACAATATTAAGTTCGATGGGGGGCACGATCATGGTACGAGTCCGGCACCGATATTTAGCGCGAAAGAAGTGGCCTGGGTTATTAAGGGGATGAAAAGGGGTAAGTCGCCGGGGCATGATGGGCTAAGCATCGAACACCTGCAAAATGCGGGCCCCCACTTGCCGCGTGTACTGGCAATGTTTTTTAACCTCTGTCTTACACATTCATTCCTTCCATCGCAACTTACTCAAACTATTGTGGTACCCATTGTTAAAAGCAAGACGGTGGATGTTTCTGACATTAGTAACTACAGGCCAATATCTCTTGCAACGGTGGTGGGTAAAATATTTGACAGTTTGCTTAACCAACATTTAGAGAGTCGTGTTAAGTTACGCGACGGTCAATTTGGCTTTCGTAAAGGCTTATCAACTGAAAGTGCTATTCTTTGCCTGAAGCAAACTGTAGGGTATTATACCGATAGAAACACTCCTATTTATGCGTGCTTTCTCGACCTGTCCAAAGCTTTTGACCTTGTGTCATACAAATTATTATGGAAAAAGTTAGAGACAATGGGCGTGTCGAGTCAGCTAGTGCGACTTTTACAGTTTTGGTACGGCAGTCAGGCCAACAGCGTGCGCTGGGCCGGCCAGCTGTCCGAGCTGTATAGGTTGGAGTGTGGTGTCCGACAGGGGGGACTGACCTCACCTTTGTTGTTTAATGTATATGTTAACGAGCTAATAGGCGAGCTAAGTAGCGCACATGTCGGCTGCTCAATTGATGGTTTATTCATAAACAATATAAGTTATGCAGACGACATGGTGTTGTTAGCGCCGTCGATTAGTGCGTTAAGGAAACTAGTAGAAATCTGCGAGAGGTATGCCAAAGCCTACGGGCTGAGATATAACCACGCCAAAAGTGAAGTTATGATATTCAAGGCCGGTAAAAAATGTCCAGGTAATGTCCCGCCCATCAGGCTAAATGGAAATGAACTTACATGGGTTAATAAGTTTAAGTACTTGGGGCACATTGTTACATCAGACCTAAAAGACGA
This sequence comes from Epinotia brunnichana, assembly GCA_963854355.1. Taxonomy (NCBI): domain Eukaryota; kingdom Metazoa; phylum Arthropoda; class Insecta; order Lepidoptera; family Tortricidae; genus Epinotia; species Epinotia brunnichana. Next base: position 28,848,625 of record OY977936.1, on the reverse strand, counting down.
CGTGGATATTGAGAGAGAGAGGAGAGCGTTGGCGGTGCGTGGGAATATGCTTGCTCGTAGGTTCGCTCGCTGTACAGACAGTGTCAAAATCACGCTGTTTAAAGCATACAGCCAGACATTTTACACGAGCAGCCTTTGGGTAAGGTATACTCAGCGTTCCCTTAACGCCATTCGCGTCCAGTATAATAATGCATTCAGAATGCTGATGGGGCTGCTGTCGTGAATGGTCATGATTCACGATAGTATTTACATTGGTGTTTATAATTATGTCTCAAACAGCCGATTTATTTTATGTAGCAACACCGACAACGAATCATTTTTATAACAAGGTTGACGGGTAGGCGGGCTGTCAGAGTTTCTAACAGCTATATTGGGAACGAACAGTTAAGTGCGGTTTGTAGTGGTTGATTTGGAGGAAAACCAGGGTGAGCTCTTTCCATAATCACTTTCGATGCGTCCTATGATATTGTAACGATTTGGTATCATTTACACGTGTGTTCATGTGCTTTCACAGATCGGACGATGATTGTTTATGATGCGATGTATTTATGTGCGTCCACAGGTCTCATTCTCTTTGGGAGGCGTATTGGTATATCATGTAGATGAATAAGGTTTTCCTACAGGTCGCGCATGTACGTGACCTGTAGGACACACAACACAGTTCTTATTTGTGGAGTTCTTTAGTGTTAGAGGATTAGTTACAAGTGTAACAACAGGGTAGTTCGGTAGTCGCGGCTTCAGGCCATATCATCATCAGTCAAGGGTGCACCCGGGTAACTGGAACAATAGTGTGTGAATTGGGACAGTATCAATGGTGGTAAGGGATGTCTATAAGGGGAGGTTGGAGGACATTCTCGGGGACGAAAGTCCCCACACGTCATAGGGAGCTGGTACGCACGAGGCGGCAGCCCCTATGTCAGATATATAAAGGATTCCGCAAGTTGTAAGGGTATGTTTATAGTTGCATATATGCGAATACGGGTGTCTTAGCTTGAGTGCTATAGGTTCTCATTCGCGGCCAGAAGTGGCTTCGCGACAGCTGCCTTGGTTCTGCAGTGCTTCGAAAATGTTCGCGGAAGCACGCACTGATGGTTTTCACGCCATCTTGCGCAAGCGAGCGGCATCTCTAATGCATCGGGCAAGAAGCAGCTCCAGCAATATTCTGAATGTATTAGCTGATAGGTATGACTGTGGCATTTACAGACATTGGGTCAAGCTGACTGGGAAGCTGAACACTGAGTATAGATTAATATAGCTTAATTTAATTTACTAACATATCTTAATTGATTGTGTAACTGTGTACTAACAAAGTTTATGGATTTATATCTGAAATAAATGATTACAATACAAATACAATAATATATATACAAATATTGCTCGTTTAATAGTATAGGATAGGATAGGATAAGCCTTAAGTTTATTTACAAACATATTGTATTTTGCTTCATTTCGAATACTTACGGTTCACTAATGTTTCCCAACCTAAACTCTAAAACCTAATTAGATTCCAACATACGTCAAAAAAGTGTTGCCATTAAAATGACATATTAGTGGATCGGTAAATTTTCACTTCTGTAAATGTTATAGGTTAAAGACAACCATTTTAATAACAATATTTATTCTTCAATTTCTGAACAGCTTAGATCATCCTCCTCAGTATTTATAATAAAAGGTTCAACCACATCGTCAATTAAGTTGTCTAAGTTGAACATTCTGTCTTCAATTTTTATAACGTGGTCTATGCAAGACTTCCAACGTTCCGCTGTCACCTTCTGCAGACCTTCTTCAAATAACGACTTTACTTCAGCCATTTTATAAGTTTTATTATTTGAGGCCACATGCCCTTTTATTTGAGCCCACACCAACTCGATTGGGTTTAATTCGCAGTGGTAGGGAGGGAGTCTTAAAACTGTAATATTGTGAGTGGCTGCTAGTTCATCAACTGCCAGTTTATCATATTTTGGTTTTGCTTTTTCTACCAATTCCCACAACTCTGTCCTTAACATACTAGCATCGCATTCAATGCCTCTTCCTTGCAACCACTTAATTATTTGGCCCTTGTTCCATCTTTTTATGGGTCCACTTTCTAATTTTCTAGAGTGGTATGGTGCATTGCTCGGTTTTTGAGATACAGCCTGTTGACAGATTATCTATAAAAACGGCAAAAAAATCAAGTTTTTTGTATGGGTACTAAAAAATATTTTATTTTGTTTTTAGTATTTGTTGTTAAAGCGGCAGCAGAAATACATAATCTGTGAAAATTTCAACTCTCTAGCTATCACGGTTCTTGAGATACAGCCTGGTGACAGACAGACGGACGGACGGACAGCGAAGTCTTAGTAATAGGGTTTCGTTTTACTCTTTGAGTACGGAACCCTAAAAACGAGAGGCCTGAGAACCATAGTGCGTATTCCACAAACAGAGTTGTCCAAAAAGCACTTCGTTAAGTTAAAAAACCCGAAGGGTCCGTGCTTGTACATATTGTTGCTCCTTACTGACCTGGTTAAGAGTCTCGACGAGTACGAGACTGCAGAAGTAAAGGGAATTCGTGTACAAGAAGAAAATATCTACATTGTAAATTGCAACCAAATAGTTGGGAATTGTGCACAATTCAATTCAATTCAATTTCCCACCTCCCAGCAAACACCCTGAGGACACAATACCAACGTGTATAACTTTACAACAAGTTGCCTGGTGAGTGGAAGACTATTATCTTATCTTATCTAGGTGAGGGCCCTTTCGGATGCACTACGACCCAGTGGGATCTTTTGAGCATTTGGCCTCTCCTTTATGCCTGCTCCTAGGCTTGCTCCATCATTTCCACAAAACGGATGATGCAGTTCACCGGGAGCACATTGAATTCCTTTGGTTGCGGATAGCCGTTACCAAAATAATTCATTATTTGTCTGGCAAGGGCTTGACATTCACACAATACGTGTTCCATAGTCTCATCCTCCTCGCCACACATTCTACAGTCTAAACTATCCGCTAGTCCCATCTTGGCCAAGAGATCCTTGACCCCGAAGTGACCTGTGAACACCCCATATATAGGTAATTCTGAGTTGCTTCCTACTGGATTTCCAGAGTTTTCTGGTCCAGCTAGTGTTGTGGATAACGCTCATTTCGAGGCTTATAGACTCGAGCCCTAAAGACTCCCGAGGCTTAAAGACTCGATGCTGTTTAAGAACCGTGTTGGTTTATTGCACGTATATGAATGCTAAATATTGACTTTTCGTCACTTGAGTCTTTAAGCCTCGGGAGTCTTTAGGGTTCGAGTCTTTAAGCCTCTAAATGAGCGTTATCCACAACACTAGGTCCAGCCCGAGTCCACTCCTTCTATGAAGAACTTAGAGTGCATTAAGCCATCCTCATTCCTCCACTCGTGTTGGTGTTTGGTTTTGGCGTAGGCTTTAAAGGCTGATATTATGATTATCTGCGAGAGTCCCACAAATGGTTCTGGACCTACAAAGTGATTTGTAGAGCCCCCTCTTGCAAGCTCATCTGCTCTTTTGTTGCCGATGAAGCCCTCGTGCCCCTTTGGGTTTATATTCTCTTTAGAATATAAATAAGAGACGGGACTTCGAACAAGGTTTTGGATGACAGTGACATTGTCATTTGATTTTGACATGACAACTCATTCGAACTTCAGCTAGTTTGAAATACCACAATACCAATAAAAATAAACGCTAGTACGGAAGTAGAATTACCAACCTAACGAACGAGGACGATAGTAGGGTTGTAGTACTTAACGTAATCGATATCGATAATATTAGAACCCAACGTTATCGATATCGATAAATTATGATTAGGGACGTCGTTGGGCCCACTGCATGAACAGCAAATTGCTTTACAAAATCTAAAACTAATCCGATTTAGGTATGAAATAATAAAAAGAGAACAAATATTTCATGCAGTTTATTTCACACTTATTTCCAAATCACAGTATATTTACAAAAAATCACCAAGCTGTACACATATCTTTGCGGGTCGCAATGAATTCTTCTCGAACAAAGAAACCTCGCGCTTGTAGGTTTTATCCAAGTACCAACCGTTGTTTATCATAAGTAAATCAATATTGGCGCTTGATATTTCGTTATTAATACTTACGTATTTTATTTTAAGATAATTATTAATTTTATTTCGTCAAAAGCATTGTTTGTTTGACACACACATGTTTTCTCGTGAAGTTATAATATCCATGGTAACCGGCCGAAGTCACCATGACAAAATGACAGACAGAGAAAGAACGGAAGTTGGAAATAGCATGAGTCCGCCATAGCAATAGCACAGATAGAAAACTTGTCACTTGTCAGAACTTGTCAGATTTGATCTGTATTTGAGCAGTTGGACGTCATTCATATTTTTGTTCCTAGTTGCGCTACACTGCTCGTGCCTATTACTAGACCTAATCTTTTCAAAAATAAACTTAGGAATAATTTGACTTTTTAAATGTATGTGTGGCGTTGGGATAGTGGGACTATTTAAGGATGCAAAATTTTGAATGTTTCATTTATTAATGAATAAGTGCTTGGATGTGGATGAGATACAAACAAACCTTTATTAAAAACTAGCTTCTGCCCGCGACTCCGTCCGCGTGTAACTCGTTTAATATCGTAGCTCCATACAAACTTTCACCCCCATTTTACCCCTTTAGGGGATGAATTCAGAGATGAAAACTATCCTATGTCCTTCTCCAGGACTCAAACTATCTCTATACCAAATTTCATCCAAATAGGTTGAGCAGTTAAAACGTGAAGAGGTAACAGGCAGACATAAGGACAGACAGACAGACACACTTTCACATTAATAATCGAACGAGGGAGCGAAGCGAACGAAGCAGCTTGGGCCGAAAATCATTTGTCTTTCTGGCGTCCAGTGTCCGGTGTCTGTCCCGCTGTTCTCATCCACAGGTCACAGTTGTCTGTCTGGCGTCCAGTGTCCGGTGTCTGTCCCGCTGTTCTCATCCACTGGTCAGAGTTGTCTGTCTGGCGTCCAGTGTCCGGTGTCTGTCCCGCTGTTCTCATCCACAGGTCACAGTTGTCTGTCTGGCGTCCAGTGTCCGGTGTCTGTCCCGCTGTTCTCATCCACAGGTCAGAGTTGTCTGTCTGGCGTCCAGTGTCCGGTGTCTGTCCCGCTGTTCTCATCCACAGGTCACAGTTGTCTGTCTGGCGTCCAGTGTCCGGTGTCTGTCCCGCTGTTCTCATCCACAGGTCAGAGTTGTCTGTCTGGCGTCCAGTGTCCGGTGTCTGTCCCGCTGTTCTCATCCACAGGTCACAGTTGTCTGTCTGGCGTCCAGTGTCCGGTGTCTGTCCCGCTGTTCTCATCCACAGGTCACAGTTGTCTGTCTGGCGTCCAGTGTCCGGTGTCTGTCCCGCTGTTCTCATCCACAGGTCACAGTTGTCTGTCTGGCATCCAGTGTCCGGTGTCTGTCCCGCTGTTCTCATCCACAGGTCACAGTTGTCTGTCTGGCGTCCAGTGTCCGGTGTCTGTCCCGCTGTTCTCATCCACAGGTCACAGTTGTCTGTCTGGCATCCAGTGTCCGGTGTCTGTCCCGCTGTTCTCATCCACAGGTCACAGTTGTCTGTCTGGCGTCCAGTGTCCGGTGTCTGTCCCGCTGTTCTCATCCACAGGTCACAGTTGTCTGTCTGGCGTCCAGTGTCCGGTGTCTGTCCCGCTGTTCTCATCCACAGGTCACATTTCTCAACCGATTCTCGTGAAATATTGTGAGCAGGGTCGTTAATTATTTTTCATCTCTCCTGCTCTGAAAGTTGATTTTTCATGGGCATATAGCCGGGTGGAAAATAGCTTTTTCTCCCCTAGGGTGGAAAGTATTTTTTTTTTATTGTTACGGTCAGCCACGGAGTCGAAGATAATAGAGTTACGTCAAATCATTAAAATAAAAACTTTTCACAAATCGACACTCAGCTATATGTACCTGCATTAACGAGTTGTTTATTACGATTATAGGTTGATATTAAATTATTTTTCCTCACAGTCGAAATGAAAAGTAGAGTGTTTAACTCGGGTGAAATTACCCATTTAACCCTCGAACAATTGGCGCTCTCACTTCGTTCGAGCGCCAGAAATATCTCGGGTTAAATGGGTCACTTTCAACCCTTGGTTAACAATCTACTATTTCATATCTCATGCTCTGAAAGTGGGTCGTTGTTGTTCTAAAAAGTGTGCTGAAAGTGATACGTTTCTGCTCTAGAGCAGAAAAGTAGTGTATTCCAATTGGTCCTCGCCTTAGGTTATTTCATTGCAAGTTTGAGAAAAGCACTATACAAATCTCGGCGAGAAACGGGGTTGCCGGCCGCGTATCCCTACCCGTCTATAACTATGTACTTGGCCTGCAACCCGTCGTTTCCTGGCCTCTATAGTAATGTACTATTACCACAAATTTCAAAAGAACGATGTACGAAATCATATAAGTACCTATACCGATTTTATAAAATGGCGGTCCGCAAAGAGAGTTAAACCTTTCTCGGAAATTGTGATGCTAACTTATTTCAGTGATTTATCGAAGAAATTAAAACTATCAACGCTGTGGAGTATGTATTCAATAATGCTTAAAACCACTAACATGCCGTGAATTTAAAGAAATACCTACAGTAAGCTGACATAGTTTCTAAAAAGGCAGTGGGATGGCTTTAAAAGCAAAAAGTCCAAGATTTTTACTGCAAATGAGATAAAAACCTTCTTAAATGAAACTCCTAATGGTGTTTATTTGGCAACAAAGGTAATAAAATAGTATTGTAGGTCATATTATATTGTAGATGTAACTAAATTTCTATAGAAATCGTAAAAAAATAGTTTTTGACAAATACCTACGTAATTTATAAATAAGTACTAAAATTGTTTTGTTTTCAGGTGGCGCTAATTTTTGGAATAATGAATAATGAATGTGAATATTCCAGACAAAAATACTACATTTAAATTCGCAAATTGCTCTACTTTTCCATTGATTTCAAGTAATTGGGAATGGATGAAAGTTTTAGAAGTGCCTGGTTAATTTTTTGGTGATTGGAATAACCTTCCTTTAGGTAGCACCACTTTGAATAAACATTGTTAAATTTTCCTTCTGTGGTTTTTTTTTACTTTCCTCGTATTCGATATGAAAAGTAGAGTGTTTTTAACTAGGGTGAAAGTCACCCATTTCTGACTCGAACTATTGGCGCTCTCACTTCGTTCGAGCGCCAAAATATCTCGTCAGAAATGGGTGCCTTTCAGCCCTTGGTTAACATTCTAATAATGAAAATAGAACTTCGTTTTTCAATAATATGTGTCCTTGTTTAAGGAAAAAATTGCCAATCTATGGAGATTCCAAACGTAGCAGCGTCGCGTCATCTGTCAAAAATCTACTTAAACTTGCTGCTGTGGGTGGTAGGGCAGGGCATAAAAAAATAAAAAATGTACGCCATGTGATTGGCTAGTCTCAATCCCAGCACAGTACTGCAACATTACGGCGCCGGTGGTGTGATAGAACTAGACAATATAGTAGTACAACTTACGATATTTCGTTTTCTTATATACTCGTATTAATTACTTAAATTATTAATTTTAATGAACTCGTACAAAAAGTATTGTTTACAATAGTGTCATAATCAAGTTATTTAATCTCGTACCTTACTTAGGCCACTTAGCAAGCTTCGTGGCCTAAAGACGGTACTCGACTAAAAAGCTCTCTATTATAACACGATTGTGAAAAATACTATAACTTTTTTTGTCGAGTCACTTTTAAGAAAATAAAAATAGTAGATTGTACAACAAGTGCATAAAACGAGCCATTTACCCGAGCCGTTCCGGCGACGAGGGTGGATAGTAGTCGAGGGAAAAAATGCCTTATTTTTGCCCGAGTTAATACACACTACTTTTCACTCCGATTGCGAGAAAATATTTGCAGAATTTAATAAATAAGTAATAGTTCTTTCCGTAACTTTTCTTTTTAAAGTTTTTATATTTAATTTTCGACACGTGATATTAGACTTAGGTACTTCATACTAATAAGTCATCAAGTCAAGTTCGATACGTTTTCAAATAATAATTGACTTCGATTTCATCTCGTTTCAGTACTTAATAGAAAACACGGGTGTGAAATTTATTAATGCAAATCAAATAAAATAACAAGTTTATTCTACGAAGTTTTATTGTGCGTGTGGCTGTTGAGCCCGATTATCTTAGTCATAAAAACAATTTTACTTTGTGCACTAGAGCATAAAAGTGGTATTTTGTGCAGCATACATCCAGCACAAAGGCGCAGCATGAGAAGTGAAAAAAATATTTTTTTCAATAAAACAGTGAGATCAACAACTTGCAGAGCCACTAGTATTAGTATTAGTATGATATAACTTGCTTTAAATTTACAACATTTCACCTCAGCAGAGGTGAAATGTTGTGTGTTTCGCTCGGCGGTAAAATTGTTCGGCGTTTGCGCGTGCCTTGAAAGCCTCGCTGTGCTCAGGATTGTACATTTGAACCATTTGCTTCGCTCATGGTTTAATCTTACAATACTTCGCTAGCTCGGCTTTCAATTAAAGCACTTGCACCAAACAACAACTTTACTTTGCAGCCTTGCATAACAAATAACTATTAAGGCTACATACAGCTGCGATTTAACTAACTAGTAAGTAAAGTTAATGACGAAGCCTTTGCGGATTGTTCTATTGTTGTGCGCTTGTATGTGATGATGCGATGCGTGTTGCTGTTTAATAGTGGTACCTACCTGACGAAGCCTACGTTGCAGATTTAAAATTTTCTAATTGATTGTTGCCTTTTTCTATGTTTTAAATAAATCATTTTGATTATAACCCGTACTAGGTACGTTGCCTATTTTTAATAGGAGTAAATTTTTTGAATAGCCTTACCAAAGTTGCTTAGTGATCAACGTTTAAATCAAAATGTACCTAGCGTTCGTGTCGACGCCATATTCACACATGGAGTACGGAACCTTAACGCCATAACTTTTTCTCCTATGATCCGTTAATTGCACGGGCCCATAATGCACTAGTAATTGACGGATGCCTGCTCGGTGGATCGCGACGCGCGCGCACGCCACAGTTTTTCAGACGCGCACTGGACCAAGTGACGTAAAAACTACAGTAAAGCTTGCACTATTTATTACATACTTGTGCTGACTATGAAATGGAGTGTATGTAGCCTTTTATAAGCTCGGATTTAACGTCCGTACCGCTGGCTTAACGTCCGTATCGACAATGAGGGCACATTTGTTAGGTATGTGTCAAACCGAATTCCGAATACACCATAGGTGTGAGTGAGCGAAGTGATCATAGCTTAGTGGTACCCGCAAGATGGAACCAATACTGTGGGTTTAGTAACGTTGGGCAATTTTAGCAAATAGGTCACCGTGAGTGGTTAGGTACTATAATTGAGCGCTCCTACCTAACAATGACTACCTATTTGCCCCTTTGAGTTGAAAGTTCAAACGGTATATATTCGCTTTCGCAAAAAACTTAGTGCCTGCGCAAATACTTGGATTGGGTAGCTTAACTAAGGATGAGTTAGTAGGATAACTTAAAGAAGGAGGGAGGGTGGTAAAGCGCCGAGCGAGCACGACCCGCGTTCGATATGTGGAGACCTTAATGGCTAAAGCCCCTGCTAGACGGTTTGGTCGGCACCGACCGCTGTAGTATGAAATTTTACTGCAAACAACTGTCTTATACACGGTCGGTGCGGACCAAGGTCGCTCGGTCGGTGGGGCGTGTTGGCGACCGTCTAGCAGAGGCTTAAGAAAAGACGTGCTCTTTGGCATGTAGCGCATAACTTGCCTTCTGATCTTCATCCTTTCACCTGGCTTCCCATATTATATTAAAATCTATAACAACAATATTCCACAATGCATATATTCGAAGGGACACCTTCTATTCGCAACTTTTCATTTCCCAAACTCTGAAACTGTAAATATTTCTGGATTTATTTCAGGGCCATCGTGTAGAACCCTATAGGTTAGGTTAGGTTAGTTTATAAAAATCCTGAAATATTTAACAGTTTCAGAAAGTAAGAGGTTGGGAAATGAAAAGATGCGAAATGAATCAGGTAGCCAAACGTTAAAACATGTCGGACACTGGACGCCAGACAGACAACTGTGACCTGTGGATGAGAACAGCGGGACAGACACCGGACACTGGACGCCAGACAGACAACTGTGACCTGTGGATGAGAACAGCGGGACAGACACCGGACACTGGACGCCAGAAAGACAAATGATTTTCGGCCCAAGCTGCTTCGTTCGCTTCGCTCCCTCGTTCGATTATAAATGTGAAAGTGTGTCTGTCTGTCTGTCCTTATGTCTGCCTGTTACCTCTTCACGTTTTAACTGCTCAACCTATTTGGATGAAATTTGGTATAGAGATAGTTTGAGTCCTGGAGAAGGACATAGGATAGTTTTCATCTCTGAATTCATCCCCTAAAGGGGTAAAATGGGGGTGAAAGTTTGTATGGAGCTACGATATTAAACGAGTTACACGCGGACGGAGTCGCGGGCAGAAGCTAGTTTTTAATAAAGGTTTGTTTGTATCTCATCCACATCCAAGCACTTATTCATTAATAAATGAAACATTCAAAATTTTGCATCCTTAAATAGTCCCACTATCCCAACGCCACACATACATTTAAAAAGTCAAATTATTCCTAAGTTTATTTTTGAAAAGATTAGGTCTAGTAATAGGCACGAGCAGTGTAGCGCAACTAGGAACAAAAATATGAATGAATACAGATCAAATACAGATCAAATCTGACAAGTTCTGACAAGTGACAAGTTTTCTATCTGTGCTATTGCTATGGCGGACTCATGCTATTTCCAACTTCCGTTCTTTCTCTGTCTGTCATTTTGTCATGGTGACTTCGGCCGGTTACCATGGATATTATAACTTCACGAGAAAACATGTGTGTGTCAAACAAACAATGCTTTTGACGAAATAAAATTAATAATTATCTTAAAATAAAACACGTAAGTATTAATAACGAAATATCAAGCGCCAATATTGATTTACTTATGATAAACAACGGTTGGTACTTGGATAAAACCTACAAGCGCGAGGTTTCTTAGTTCGAGAAGAATTCATTGCGACCCGCAAAGATATGTGTACAGCTTGGTGATTTTTTGTAAATATACTGTGATTTGGAAATAAGTGTGAAATAAACTGCATGAAATATTTGTTCTCTTTTTATTATTTCATGCCTAAATCGGATTAGTTTTAGATTTTGTAAAGCAATTTCCTGTTCATGCAGTGGGCGCAACGATGTCCCTAATCATAATTTATCGATATCGATAACGTTGGGTTCTAATATTATCGATATCGATTACGTTAAGTACTACAACCCTACTATCGTCCTCGTTCGTTAGGTTGGTAATTCTACTTCCGTACTAGCGTTTATTTTTATTGGTATTGTGGTATTTCAAACTAGCTGAAGTTCGAATGAGTTGTCATGTCAAAATCAAATGACAATGTCACTGTCATCCAAAACCTTGTTCGAAGTCCCGTCTCTTATTTATATTCTAAAGAGAATATAAACCCAAAGGGGCACGAGGGCTTCATCGGCAACAAAAGAGCAGATGAGCTTGCAAGAGGGGGCTCTACAAATCACTTTGTAGGTCCAGAACCATTTGTGGGACTCTCGCAGAGAATCATAATATCAGCCTTTAAAGCCTACGCCAAAACCAAACACCAACACGAGTGGAGGAATGAGGATGGCTTAATGCACTCTAAGCTCTTCATAGAAGGAGTGGACTCGGGCTGGACCAGAAAACTCTGGAAATCCAGTAGGAAGCAACTCAGAATTACCTATATATGGGGTGTTCACAGGTCACTTCGGGGTCAAGGATCTCTTGGCCAAGATGGGACTAGCGGATAGTTTAGACTGTAGAATGTGTGGCGAGGAGGATTTGACTATGGAACACTTATTGTGTGAATGTCATGCCCTTGCCAGACAAATAATGAATTATTTTGGTAACGGCTATCCGCAACCAAAGGAATTCAATGTGCTCCCGGTGAACTGCATCATCCGTTTTGTGGAAATGATGGAGCAAGCCTGGGAGCAGGCATAAAGGAGAGGCCAAATGCTCAAAAGATCCCACTGGGTCGAAGTGCATCCGAAAGGGCCCTCACCTAGATAAGATAAGATAATAGTCTTCCACTCACCAGGCAACTTGTTGTAAAGTTATACACGTTGGTATTGTGTCCTCAGGGTGTTTGCTGGGAGGTGGGAAATTGAATTACACGTTACCGTTACCGTTACACCTGAGGCAACTAGTGTATTTGCCTCGTTTTGTCATTCCGAAATGTAGAAATGTGTATGGCAAACGAACATGGGAACACCTGTTACCAAATATTCTTAATCAACTACCCGACGATATTGTCAAAAGCATAAGTGATAACCCACATAAATGTAAACGTACTTTGAAAGAGTTATATCTTGCTGATGTGCCAACTGCACAAACATTCCATGTGTAAAAAAAATAAAAAATAAAAAAAACACAGTGTAATAAAAATAAAAAAATACTTTATTCATAAAATTTTGAAGGCTTACTAAGTTTATAAAAAATATTTTTGTCCCATTATTACGAACACAAATGCCAAAGACAATGTGAGAGAGACGAACTTTAACGACACTTTAGCTAAAATAGGTTTGTTGAACGATTATGAATAAGGCCAATAGTAATTAACTAAGTACCTACTATTGTAAGTAACTATAATATTAAATTAGCTAAAATAGAACTGCACCCCTGTAAAAATATATATTTAATTAATTAAAGAGCGAATACAGCGGCAGATAAACCTTTACGGCTTTGTCCGCTGTACAAATGTTTTTTTTGTATTGTTTTTTGTAGTAAATAAATGAAAAAAAAAAAAAAAAATTGAATTGAATTGTGCACAATTCCCAACTATTTGGTTGCAATTTACAATGTAGATATTTTCTTCTTGTACACGAATTCCCTTTACTTCTGCAGTCTCGTACTCGTCGAGACTCTTAACCAGGTCAGTAAGGAGCAACAATATGTACAAGCACGGACCCTTCGGGTTTTTTAACTTAACGAAGTGCTTTTTGGACAACTCTGTTTGTGGAATACGCACTATGGTTCTCAGGCCTCTCGTTTTTAGGGTTCCGTACTCAAAGAGTAAAACGAAACCCTATTACTAAGACTTCGCTGTCCGTCCGTCCGTCTGTCTGTCACCAGGCTGTATCTCAAGAACCGTGATAGCTAGAGAGTTGAAATTTTCACAGATTATGTATTTCTGCTGCCGCTTTAACAACAAATACTAAAAACAAAATAAAATATTTTTTAGTACCCATACAAGAAACTTGATTTTTTTGCCGTTTTTATAGATAATCTGTCAACAGGCTGTATCTCAAAAACCGAGATAGCTTGAGAGTTGAAATTTTCACAGATTATGTATTTCTGTTGCCGCTATATTATTATTATTATTCTGGTAGTGGCTTTCGGGCTCTCAAAGCCCCTATATCACTGCGACCATCGCTGATCTATTGTGATCGCCACTTACTACAATTCTTGGTCAAGTCCTGCAAACTCGAAGAATTGCAGGATTTTGTTGAACTCAAGAAATTTGATCTCCTCCGGGCACATGCATGTGTTTGCCCAGGAAGGAGTTACGACGTTATGAGGCAAGGGCAATCGGTTAGGATGTGTGTAGGCGTCTCCTCTGCTTCAAAGCAGAATCTGCACTGCCTTGTGTCACACAGTCATATCATTTGCATGTGCTTATTTAGGCGGCAGTGCCCAGTAAGCTCCCTGACCAGCATGCGTAGGCGGTTCCTACTTAGCGCCAAGGCGTCAGAAGACGCCTTTTTGCTAAAGGCTCTAATAAGTGCCTTGGAATGTTTCAGTCCTGGGTTATTTCTCCTGGCTTGAATGGTCTTGTAGAAACAATAGGCTTTTAGGGATACCACAGAACGGCTCTGGTCCGCAGTGTGTTCCTTTCGCCCCCGCTCGTGCAAGCTCATCAGCCTTTTCATTTTCCTCGATACCTGCATAACAACAAATACTAAAAATTAAAATAAAATATTTTTTTAAGGGGGGCTTCCATACAACAAACGTGATTTTTTTGCCGTTTTAATAGATAATGGTACGGAACGATACGTTCGCGAGTCCAACTCGCACTTGGCCGGTTTTTGTAATACCTACTTACTACAGATTATATAATCATTTTTATTAGTCACAAGCTCGGCCCGGGTATTGCAAAAGAACGCGCAAAGCCGAAGGATAAAATATAGTAATGTGAAAGAAAGTGTGACAGAATTTTTGAAATCGGTAAACTGCTATCGGAGGTTACCCCATACAATAACATACATACCTACAATTTCACAAACTTACAAAGCGACAACCTCACTAACTTTCCCTAATTTAAATAGGTACGAGTATTAGTAACATAACTCATACAAAAGATGAGTACCTAGTTTTTAGCAAAAACCTTTACGCAATAATACATCTCATTCAAATCAAAAAGCGTTCAATGAAGATCTTAATCCTGCATATAAATAGGTATTAGGGCGTTTTCTGGCAAATCGTAAAACCTAGCCGGCGCGGCGAATTAGGGAAGGGCACCTTGCGCAATGTCACGGGTTCGATTACCTGGCCCTGCGTGACCCTTCGAGATGCCGTGCCGGCTCGCTATCTTACTATAGGCACCTTACTCATTTAGAATACAATATTTATGACCTTACCTTTATCTTACTGTACTATATTTATTCTAACATTATAAAGTGGTAATCTATATTTACATTTATAGGTACTTCTATACTTTTTTTTCGGAAAATTGAATTGTTTCGGATAATCGTATTGAACCTGCTCACAAAATTTCACGAGAATCGGTTGATAAATGCGACCTGTAGAGGTTAATAGCCGGACAGCGGGACATCATACATCAACTTCGTTCGCTCGTTCAATTATCAAGAGGAAAAGTCTGTGACATAGGAAAGTTTGTATATAATGAGTAGGTAATCTCCGGACCACTGACCCAATTCCAAAAAAAATATTACCACTACATACAACCTTACAAAGCTACAATCTCACAGACTTTTCCTCTTTATAATATTAGTATTAAGGTCAAGGGCCGAGTGCCTGACACTGTCCTAATACATGACATCTTCAATCTTAAGTCAAAACTGTAGAGCTGAACAGGTGTCTGTTCTACTCCTGTACCGTTATCTGTCATTTATATAGGATGTAGCTCAAATACAATGATACCACTAATAAGTCGTCGAAAAACTCTATGCTCTATGGCCCAAAAACGCACTGTTTAGCGTACTTTTTTGGTTCATCAATTTTTCATAACAGCACTGTTTAACTTTTTTTTAATCGGCCGCTATATTGCAGTGGTGCCAACTTCATAAACAAATATTTCGAAATAAAAGTATTCATTTACGATTTAACATTTGTATATTATAAATTATTTACTACAATAATAATAAATCATCATCTATTGTGTGTTAAATTACATGTTTGATAAATTCTTGGTATTATTTATAAAAATAAACAGTTCGAATTCGGTCCGGGTCCGGATTCGGTTTGGTTCCGATGGCCAGTGCAAACAAATTAAAAACAAAACAAACCATAAGCAAGAGCTGTCACATTTCCGATTTCCCACCAAAATACAGTTCAAAATGAAAAGACGAAAGATGATAAACTATTAGTCCTAAACTATTAAGATCTTATTCGTGTTTGTGAAGACAAAAGTGTACGTTCCTTATAAAATGGCCGAAGAAATTAATAACTGCACTCCTGAAGAAATTGCGTGAGTAGCAAAAGTACGAATAGAAAACTTGCTGCCTGAAAAGTTTAACTACTCTGTAGTCTGCTATTTATTTAAAAATTTGTCGTAGAAAAAGTGTTGTATGCAACGGTGTATAACTGGTCTAAAAACGCTCGTGGCGTCTTTAATTGCGATGCTCGCCAAGGCTCGCATCGCAACCTACGCCACTCGCCTTTTAAGACCCTTCTTATACAACAGTTGCATAAAATACTATTTCATTTGATCGAACCAGTTTTCGAAACACTTATTCCAGTCCAAAGTCGGGGTCTCCAAAATGGCCGTTTTGTATGCCTCAACCGCTTCTTCAGGCGCCTGGTTGACCACGAAGTCGTTGCTTGATTTTTGGAAAAGGAAAAAAATCGTTAGGGCTTAAGTCTGGACTGTACGGCGGGTGTTCCAGAATTTCGACGTTTTGCTCTTTTAAAAACGCAATTGTTTGCCGGGCGGTGTGCGAGCTCGCATTATCGTGGTGCAGTCTTATACGACGTCTTGGGTTATTTTTTCGAAACTCGCCGATGACTTCTGGTAAACAGACAGTGGTATACCAGTCAGCATTAACCTTTTTACGATCCTCGAGCACGATGGTGGCAACTTGGCCACTTTTCGCCACAAACGTTGCGACCATTTTTTTAGAAGTGCTCCGTGAGCGTATTACTTTGGTCGGTTTTGGCTCATCTTGGAACATCCAAACAGTCGACTGCTGTTAAGAATCGGGATCGTAGGCATATATCCAAGATTCGTCACCACTGATAATGTCGTAAACATGTTTCGAGTTTCCTCGATTGAATTGCCGCAGAGTTTTGCGACACCATCGAACGCGAGCCGTTTTTTGGTCTTCACTGAGTAAATGTGGTATCCAGCGTGAGATCAACTTTTTTACACCTAAGTGATCATGCAAAATACTGTGAACACTGGTCCCTGAAATACTTAAGGAAGCTTCTATCTCACGGAATGTCGCATGGCGATCTTCGACGATCAGTTCAATGTCTCGATTCAACAAGCGTAATATTTACAATTAGATTCCTAGGTAATTTTCTAAAATCATTGCGTTATCCGAAATCTGACAAGAAGTCAGATTTCGGACAACGCAGTGAACCGAAACCGAACCCCACTTTTTGGTGGCACAGAGTGCCTAGAAATTTGGACAGTCTGAGGCTGCTAGAAACAGACTAAGTACCTATATACCTACCTTCGTTATTAATTTGGTTGAAGGATATATTATATCTTTATTTTATGCTACCAACAAACGCGTAAAGATAAAACGATTAAGTATTTATAAAACAATTGTACATTTTATTTATTGTCTAATTTGTTTTATATTTTTTTATATGCTCACAATGTTCAAATGCAATGTATATTGTTACTGAATGAAATAAATGAAATGAAATGAAATTCATTTATAAATAACAATATTCCATTAGAGAATTGCAGGAACATGGAAACAGGGGTAGGTAGGTATGGTTTACTGGGCAATGTTGTTACCTACTTCACTCCAATAAGTCAATAAAACTAAATAAGCTATCCAGCTACCACCTTCACCTGTCGACGCAGCCATGTAAGTCGAATTGTGCATTGTCCAGTAGGTAACATCCGTCACCTGTCGACGCAGCCATGTAAGTCGAATTGTGCATTGTCCAGTAGGTAACATCCGTCACCTGTCGACGCAGCCATGTAAGTCGAATTGTGCATTGTCTAGTAGGTAACATCCGTCACCTGTCGACGCAGCCATGTAAGTCGAATTGTGCATTGTCCAGTAGGTAACATCCGTCACCGGTCGACGCAGCCATGTAAGTCGAATTGTGCATTTTCCAGTAGGTAACATCCGTCACCTGTCGACGCAACCATGTAAGTCGAATTGTGCATTGTCCAGTAGGTAACATCCGTCACCTCAAAGAACATGAGATCGATCGACATATTGGTTTACAGCAATTTTCGTGGATGGATGTTGTGGTCGGCATGGCCCAATTTTTCGCACTTTAGGTAACATATAGTAGTTACTTATATTTTATAATTCTAGCTACCAAACTTAACTTTCCCTTTTTTGGAAATGTAAGTATATATAACATGTATATGCTTAAACAACCGGCCCGTAATTGTGAAGACTCACTTCCGATCTCACTGTTGAAGGAAAACCTTTTACGGAAGTGTCATCTTTTAAGTATCTTGGTAGCCTAATCAGATCCCATCTAGGATCGCTAGAGCTCCCTCTACTTTTGGTCGACTGACACATCGTGTGTGGGGATCACATGATCTTAAGTTACAGACAAAGTTGTCAGTGTACAAAGCCATGGTACTACCGATTCTCTTGTATGCTTCGGAAATCTGGTGTCTGTACAAAGGCGACATTCGCTTGCTGGATACGTTCCACCTACGGTGCTTGCGCTCTATTCTAAGAATAAAGTGGCAGGATCGCGTCCCCAACACGGAAGTACTGCGTCGATGTAAGATGTCTGGCATGGAAGCTTTGCTGATGAAAGGTCAGCTAAGGTGGTGTGGGCATGTTTGGCGTATGGATGATTGTAGACTACCGAAAGCCGTTCTATACTCCGAGCTATCAGCTGGCAAACGGAATCGAGGTGGGCAGCATCTACGCTACAAGGACGTGCTAACGCGTCACCTAACTGCCTGCAAAATACCAACGCATAAGTGGGAGAAGCTTGCCTCGTTGCGCCCAGAATGGCGCTCTCGCATCAAAACGAGCATCAAGCAATTTGAAGCTGCTCGTCTCGTCGACCTTGATGAGAGACGTCAGGCACGAAAATCGCGTCCAAAGCCCAACTACAATTATACGTAGAATAGCTCTGGTCAGCTTTACTGTGATTGTCCCATAATATTTACTATAATATTTAATTTACTATAACATTCATCATATCAGCCGAAAGACGTCCACTGCTGGACATATGCCTCCCCCAAAGAGTGCCACATTGGCCGGTCCTGCGCCACCCGCATCCAGCGGACTCCCGCGACCTTTACCAGGTCATCAGTCTACCTTGTGGGGGGGCCTACCCACGCCGCGCCTTCCGGTACGTGGTCACCACTCGAGAACCTTTCCGCCCCAACGATCATCGGTTCTACGTGCAATGTGCCCCGCCCACTGCCACTTAAGTTTAGCGATTCGCTTATAGCTGTGCTACCAAACACAATGTATGAGTGAGGCCGTAAATTTCTCTCCACAATACCGTGTCGCATTAAACGTCATGATAAACTGCCATATGAAGTTGTCAAATGAGTGAAAACGACAAGGTACTCAGGTGTTCAGCAACTTATGAGGCCGTGTACCTGTACTACCCAATTGGTCCTATTAACAATGCCTTAGTGCCATGCGTCTATTCACGGCATGGTAATGGCCTAAGTGCCAAACGCTCTAAGGTTCCTTTACCCTGAGAACGACACATTTTTTGTCCTGACAGTATTACATTACAGTATTGTAGATTTAGAGTGCGTGAAAACCGATGCCAAGTCGATACGTTCAGGGAAATAGACCCCAATGTGAAGTCTGAGCTACAACAACGAGCTTCGATATTCGAAGTTCGGGTATCTCCATCTCTATTGCACTTACAATCGAGTGACAGAGATACGAACTTCGAGTTTCGAATTTCGTGGTAGCGCCGCTGTATTGGCTTGCGCATCCGTAAATGATGTTGTCTCCCTTATTATCTCTGCAATAGACCGAAATATATATTTATAATCTGCAATAGACCGAATGATTAATGATGAACCTGGTGAGATAGATCTCTCCTAATGATAATAGAATCTAGAGAAGATAGCCGAGCGAAAGATTAAAACACTACTTACTTACTTAGGTAATTTTAATCTGGAGCGGCATACACAACGGCAGGTCTAACAAGTGTCTTGCTCGCGGAGAAGGTGCCGTATTGATGCACCTTGGTTTGCGTTGTTGCGAGTATGCTATACGTCAACGTGAATTTGCGCGATTTCTCCATGTCTTCGGCAAAGTACTTTTGTACCAAAAAGCCGAAGCTTAGGTAATGTCTCAAGGCACGTGAAATCCGAATTAGTTGTCTAATAGCAGATTTGTAAAGAGCAATGCATGTTAACTGCACCTTTTAACAAAAGCTTCGAAAAAACTATTTCCGATGCTCACGAACAGTATAAACAATCGCAGTCGCGTGCGCAGTGTCTAATTAATCAGAAAAACGCGTCACGCAGCGTTTGCGCGCGTTTTTGCCGTGCGGCCACGCGTCCGGAAACGCGCGTTTTTGCGCGCGCATTAATTCCCTAGAAGAGCAACGACCGGTGTGACCGATATGGACCTGGGGGTGGATTAGGGTTCCGTAAATACAAAAAAAAACCGGTCAAGTGCGAGTCTGACTCGCGCACCGAGGGTTCCGTACAAACTTTCATACACTATACCGGTCACGACCCCGCTTTATTTCGAGAAAATCTTAACAAAACCTAATGTCCGAGTCCAGAATGGTATTTTTAGGGTTCCGTACTCAAAGAGTAAAACGGGACCCTCGACTAACTAACTACTAAGACTCCGCTGTCCGTCCGTCCGTCCGTCCGTCTGTCTGTCACCAGGCTGTATCTCACTGATACCGTTATAGTTCCAGTTGAAATTTTCACAGATGATGTATTTCTGTTGCCGCTATAACAACAAATACTAAAAACAAAATAAAATATATATTTTTATTGATAATGGTACGGAACCCTTCGTGCGCGAGTCCGACTCGCACTTAGCCGGTTTTTTCAATATTTTCCTTCAAAAATCAAAGTTTTACAACTGTAGAAAAAAAAATTGTTTTAGAATGTGCAACTTAAGCCCTTTTATATGGTACCCCATTTGACCTACTATACAGGGCGTCCCACGCCTATGCCACATGGAGGGAAAATACCTTGAATATTGTATATAGAAGTTTTTACTAAAAGAAGACATTATTTTAAT
Organism: Epinotia brunnichana; assembly: GCA_963854355.1. Classification (NCBI taxonomy): domain Eukaryota; kingdom Metazoa; phylum Arthropoda; class Insecta; order Lepidoptera; family Tortricidae; genus Epinotia; species Epinotia brunnichana. The sequence continues at coordinate 28,827,931 of OY977936.1, read as the reverse complement.
TTAAATAACAATTTAAACTGCATTCATAGATTTTTACATATTTACATGGTTGAACAGGGAATCAAACCCGCTACACGAGAAAAAAAAATAATCTGTTGCTTTATCATACCGATCGAAAGGCTACATCATAAGGATTATTTTTTGCTACATAACATAGTGTCAGAAATAAAAGCAAGACCGTGAATTTTAACATTTTAATTCAAAATTAATCAATTTAATTTATCAAATGCTCAAAATGAATCCCATTGACAAAATCATTTACGCGTCTTTCGGCAGATTCAGGATACAGCAGAAACTTGATTGGACAGAAACTCGATTTGTTGCATAAAACCAGGTACCAATGGGCCAAAGCCAGAGTCGACCAGATTCAAAACAGAATCGCTGGCAATGCTATACGGCTGGAACCAAAATGCGCCTTTAAGGTGGTCGACTCTGGCTTTGGCCGATAGTACCTACTAATTTCGTATCTCTTTATAATTTTATCATGCACTTACATTATAATAGGGAAATGATGTGAACTTCTCAAGTGGGTACTTTAAAATGATAATGTCCGTTGTATGTCCTTCTTTACGGCAATGTCAGGTTTTCATTTTTCTGAACAAATTTCACATCAAATGTTAAAATGCATGGCCTTCCTTTTATTTCTGACACTATGTTATTTAGCAAAAAAATATCCTTATGATGAAGCCTTTCGATCGGTAGGTATGATAAAGCTACAAGGTATTTTTTTTTCTAGTGTAGCCGGTTTGATTCCCGGTTCAATCATATAATTATTTAAAAATCAATGAATGCAGTTTAAATTGTTTAATAAATCAAAATAATGTCTTCTTTCAGTAAAATGTTCCATCTACAATATTCAAGGTACTTTCCCTCCATGTGGCATAGGCGTGGGACGCCCTGTACACTTTGAATTGTTGCCCCCCCTCTTATCCGTCTTTTTCACAGAAACTAAAAATAAATATTAACGTTTTTCATTTTCTATACACGTGGATTACCTTTTTCTACAATTGTTCCAAATTTCGAATTGATATCATTAGTCGTTACTGAGATATTTAACGTAAGCTTTATCATCATCATCATATCAGCCGTAAGACGTCCACTGCTGGACATAGGCCTCCCCCAAAGAGTTCCAAAGTGACCGGTCCTGCCTGCACCACCCGCATCCAGCGGACTCCCGCGACCTTTACCAGGTCATCAGTCCACCTTGTGGGAGGCCTACCAACGCCGTGCCTTCCGGTACGTGGTCGCCACTCGAGAACCTTTGGAGCTCCACCTTTATTATTTGTTTATTTGACATGAATTGTGATTTCCAATTAGGGAACCATTGGCAGCCTCGAAAACTTCTGGTTACGTTCTCATAAATAGGTTACAAGCAGATTGAACCGCTTCAAATAACACGACTGACTTGATAATAGGTATCTAATGTACATGCGAATAAATTGCCTCAATTTGTATAGCTCAGATCGTTTATGATGGCAACACTAAATAGTGAGTCGCTATCTAAACTTCGTGTTAAAATATGCCATTTACCTACCTATTACTTAGTTACCACTTTCTTCCGATAAAATTAATACATTGGACATTTTACAGCCATGCATGTAAACACCATTTCACTAGCTCCATGTTTCACTTGACATCACTGTATATTTTTTAGGGTTCCGTACCAAAAAGGTAAAAAAGGAACCCTTATGGTGCGACTCTCCGTCCGTCCGTCCGTCTGTCACAACGTTAAATAAATATCTCAGGAACTACTTATGCTATCCAGGGATCGGAAACCGGAGTATAAAATAGTTCGAGATTTGTGGTAAACCGAGGATTTAGCAATTAACCGGTTCCGATCCCTGATGAAATTTGAAATTTGGAACAACTGTTAAAAAGGTTAAGACACGTGTATGGATGGAGGATAAAACATTTTAATATACATTTTTATTTTCTGTGTAAATGACGAATATGAGGGGGGTTACAAATTCAAAGTCTAGTTCATAATCAAGTGGGGTGTTACATGAAAGGGCGTGATTAGCGCTTCCTAAAACCATTTTTTTTTACGGTTGTTAAATTTTGATTTATTAAGGAATATGTTGAAAAAAATACCCCCCTCCCCCCCCCGCGCGCCTTATCTCCAAAGTTTACCAAGCGAAAGTTCTGAAATTATTACATAATAATAATAATAAAATAATACATAAATACATATTACGGGACAATCTTACACAAATCAACCTAGGCCCACGGTAAGCTCAATAAGGCTTGTGTTGTGGGTACTAGGCGATGATATATATAATAGATAAATACATATAGATACTTATATACATATATAGATAAGATAAAGAGTAACATAAAAAATACAGGATATCTAGCGTTTTTTTTTATTTATCAAAAATAATTTCTTAATTATGTTTGTAATTTGATTACGTTTGTATAAAATTTTATGTATTCAAATTCCTATGAGATTATTGTTAACGTCCCCCCTCCTTTCAAATACAAAAATATTAATCGAAATCGGTACGCGTAATAAAAAAATATCGCTGATAAACAAACATACTAGGTTGCAAGTTATTAGTACCAAAATGCAGATGGCGCTGTACAACGGTAACTTCTACTATGAGCTGTTAAGATTGTTCAAGCGTGAATGGGGTCGTGACGTCACGGGTATGGTGTATGAACGTTTGTACGGAACCCTCGGTGCGCGAGTCAGACTCGCACTTGACCGGTTTTTTTTTACAAGCTTTTACTTGATGCAATGTTCTTATGTGAGTACCTACAGCGGAGTCTCAGTAATAGGGTCCCGTTTTACTCTTTGAGTACGGAACCCTAAAAACATGGTATAAGTAAGCAGCGAATTGGAAAGTCAACAAGTTTCACAGCTAGTTGCATGAATTAAAACGTACCTAATGAAATTTTAAGAAATCAAATTTTTAATGTCAGGAATAATTATTATATTTTTATTTTTTTTATAAAAGGCTTTCTACGAGGTCAAACGAAAGATTTGCTAGCGAGATAAACGTGTTTTACGCGAATGAGAGAACTTCCAAAGTTATACATTTATTGAAAAAACAACAAGAATATACTACATACAAATTATATACTTACGAAGACTAGCACTATAAAATCAAATAAAAGTTTATATTTATTAATCCCATGAATGCAAAGACGAATAATTATGGAAAGTAATGTTATAGGTAACATTGCATTTTTACCTGCAAATTTACTTAAGTATAATTATAGCGTTACGAGTAACACTTTTTCTTTGGTTAAGCGGTTAAGGGCATTTAAAAAAAAATATATATATAACCATGAACCATGTACTCTAGTACTATATTTATAGCTAGTAACTTAATTTTAGAGTAAAAACACCGCACGAGGAGAAACAATGGCGTACTCCTTAAACACAGATTTTACAGCAATTTCTCTGTAATCTCAAGACCTAAAAATGACATAAAGATTGAAAGTGATGGTCCATTGTGTTTGCTTGTCAACCACCACACATTGAGCTCTAAACCGAAGCGGTGAGCTCTGCAGTAAGACGGTACCAGTGTTGGGAGAGCTCAACTTGTATATTACTACGGTTGTACATACATTGTACGAGATGTGTGAGCTTTTCTGACGGACCATTGACAATTGTTGATTACAGGGAAGCCAGTAATTGGTAGTAGAGTAGTAACAGAGCCATGCTACACCTATGTTATTCTCAATTTGTTTCCCCTCACCTTACTGCACACTCAAATTTTGCTAATTTTGTGTGTGAAATACTTATCAAGTACAAAGCCAATATTTTGTCAAATTAAAGACATGTGACGTATCGGGGTAAGATTATTTTGGCTGTCACATGAGGCGTGAGGGGACAGGTGAGGTGCAATTATAGTTGAGGTGACCAATGTAAGTTGAAGGCGTACGACGCCGTCACAGAAGAAGTAATTGTCTTTAATAATTATTGCACTCCGCGAATATCTTGATGCTGCGATTCGTTATAATAATGCGTAATAAGAGGTCTTAATTATACTGGTTCGTTTGGGATGAGGCGGGGGAAGTGTTGAGAATAACAGCTCTGGATTCAGCGGACTCATCTCTCGCGTGGATTAAACCAAACGAACAAACGGGCATTTTTGTACTTACGATTGAGAGAACCTTCGATGAAAACGATGGGTAGGTAAGTATTATAAGTTTAATTAGTGTATCTGTGTATCTGTTTGTGGCGTCGTAGCTCCCAAAAGGATCGAAAGTCTTCTTTGTCGAGATGGTTCTTAGTTATGAGTTTTCTGAAAAGTGACAAATGTCTCCGGCGATTTGTTAAATTTTGTTTTGCCTACGGTTAAATAGGTTGGCATTCTGTTGGATAAATTATATCACAGCGGCATAGGATTGGTGATGTCACGAGCCGTCAAAGATATTCTCGGGCCGTTCGAGATGATGCTAATAGTGATCTCTATGAAAAATGTCACTAAAATGTCGAAGACACCAAAATTTCTTATTCTGGGGTATAAAAGAGATCATGTCGAACGACGATCTCAATGTCTGCGGCGCTACCACGAATTTCGAATCTCGAACTTCGTATATCTCCGTTTCGGTCGCTCGAGTGCCATAAACCATAAGTGCGATAGAGACGGAGATATACGAAGTTCGAGATTCTAAATTCGTGGTTATAGCTCTGGTGCTACATACCTTTCGCTTTTCTTGATTGTGTTACTTCACAATCGATTATAAAATAACAATATATTTTATTATTATTTCTACTGTAGGTACTCAATTTTAAGAATCAATCAATGAATCAATCAAATAATTTATTTGCAGAAAAAGGGTAGTTTACATGTCTTACAGTAAATACATTATTGTTTCACCTTTTCCTGCTGTTACAAACAGCATGCAAATAATATGTACATCTATACCATAACATTTTTGTAACTATAGTGGCCCTTAATTAATTCAATAACATTTGCAACAAATAATTAAAATGTTGAAGTATTTAACACTTGTTTAATTATGTCCACATTTTAAATTGTAACAACTTATATTATTCATTGTTATCATGACAAACATGAAATAAAATTTGTACAAATTACATTTAGTGGTTCAGATATTCGCTGATGTTATAAAAGCACTGATTTAGGAGCCAAGTTCTAAGAGTTTGTTTAAACTTATTGCACCCAAGTTCCTTTATTTCGACCGGCCAGTTATTGTAAATCATGAATTCATGATGCTCATGTTATAGGCATTTCTTTTATACATGTTAGTCGTACAGCGTGGTTGGAACAACAGACTTTTATAATGCGTCCTTGGATTATTATTAAACATATCGGAACGCTTTGTGAAATATTCTTGGAAAGTCTTGGAAAAACTGCAAATTTTCAATATGCACATGCATGCTAAGGGTAATATGTTAAGTTGTTTGAATAGGGGTTTACAACTAACTGCCTATTCTAGCATTTGCTATTGCACGAACACATTTCTTTTGTAGTTTGAAAACCCTTTCAACTTCTACTGAATTACCCCATAGGATGAGGCCATAACCAAGAATGGATGACACATGGCCATGGTAAGCTGTAAGCGCCGAGTCATACGACACGCACTGTCTCAGTTTTTTCAACGCAATTATGAACCGAGGGGTAATCAGTAATCACGTAACGTTCCGAACGCGTGTCGGTACAATTTAACTGTCAATTTTTCATATAAAATGTGACATTGAGACCTACCTGGCTACCTGACGCGCGTACAATTCGTTACGTGATCGACCTGCCGGTCTAATCTAGAACATAACGAGTTAATCTGTTCCTTCCAATTTAAATAAGAGTCAATACATAAACTTAAGAATTTAATTGTTTTTGTTTCCTGTAGCGAGATGTTGTTAATACTGATATTGAGTTGGGGGGGACAGATTGAAATTGCATTATACTGTGTTTTATTCAGATTAATGAGAAGGTTGTTCTTATGAATCCAGTTATTCATATCTGATAAGGCTTCATTAAAGTCGGACTCGTATGTGCACTGATTGTCTCCCTGAACTATTATAGTGGTATCATCTGCAAAGAGTATGATTTTGGGCTTCGTAGCCTTAGGAAGATCATTTATAAACACTAAAAATAACAAAGGACCTAAATTACTGCCCTGAGGCACACCGGAAACTACAGTGCGAATAGGTGACCTGTAAACTGTACTTACTTTATTAATCTGATTTTTAATTTCTACAAATTTAGAGATTTCTGTACATTGCTGTACATATTTATAACAAAGGTGTATTGATTTACAATAGCGTAATCCAAAATTATCGTGATTTAATACTTAAAAAATATATAAGTGTTCGCTTGATTAAGAACTTATGTGAAAAGGAGCGCGTAAAAACTGTTGAAACTTGGTAGTTTTGAGCCAAAGACTATTATACTGTCAGTATTTGTAAGCTGTCAATATTATCCACCATTATGCCACTGAGTCAGTGGCATAATTGCATGGTCGAGGAAATTTAATGTTTAGCACTTTTGGACTCTGTCCAAAAGAGATAAACATTCAATTTCCTCGATTGTACACTAAAAAAATATATAAGTATTCGCTTGATTAAGAACTTACGTGAAAAGGAGCGCGTAAAAACTGTTGAAACTTGGTAGTTTTGAGCCAAAGACTACTGTCAGTATTTGTAAGCTGTCAATATTATCCACCATTATGCCACTGAGTCAGTGGCATAATGGCATGGCCGAGGAAATTTAATGTTTAGCACTTTTGGACTCTGTCCAAAAGAGATAAACATTCAATTTCCTCGACTGTACAAAAAAATTGGTGATACTACCATCTCGATCGCTACCGACCACTCGTTGCATCTCGATCGCTGGGAGAAGACATAATCACGAGTGTGAGATTTTAAGAATACGGAAATTGGTTTTCATTCGACATACGCTATGTTTTTTCGAGATATGTCTATTAGACATTAATTATGATTATGATTAGACATCATCTCGAACGGTCCGGGAATTGGCCTCCTGATCCCAGATCTTTCCTATTGAGCCATTCTATACTAATATGTATATACAATGTTACTAATATATACACGCGAAAGTAACTCCGTCTAGGTGTCTGCCTATTTATTTGTTCCTGCCTGCCTTTTCACGTGTAATAGAGTCTGACTGAATTAAATACTAAGGATTATTCTTATCGCCATCTCACCCAAGGGTGTGAAATGAGAGGTACCTACCGTGAAGTTGCTTATGCAACTTTTACATGTGTATGTGACACATCTACTATATCATCTGCATCGCTATACCCCTTTGCTGTACAGTCACGAGCATCAACATCTGCTAAAGGGAGCAAAAACATCTGAAACATCCGGCGACATAACCTACCACTGGTAGGTTATGTCACTTATGTCGGTGCCCGCGTGGTAGGCTACCACGCGGGCACTGATAAATTGGAGCGCCAACACTATAGTCGCCCGCCGCTAATTCATATTCGAGACGTATAAAAAGCGAGCCAAGAAAGGCTGCGCGCACGCCGCCGGCGGCCGTGAGTCACTTCCGAGGCGGATTCCTGGCCTGGCCCTCGCGCACTGACGTCACGGGGTGGCGCGCTGACACATCGCTATTTTAAACTACATTCCTGTCTAGTCAGATACTGGTTCCATTACAAATTATCATCTATCTAGTTTATTTCATGATCCTTAGGGCAAATATTTGTCATGAAGACGGTTTGTTTCTGACATTAAGCATGTACATACTCGTATGTACCTATATGTTTTGATATAATAAGTTACTCATTGCTGCTTATACATTTTTGCACAACATCAGTTAGGCAGTAACTGCTCATCGAACCGGCCCTAACACGACGGATTTATCGTGTGTTGTTTAGCTTTAGCCATCTTAGGTCTCAATAAATAGAGCTGGCAGCTTCCTGGCTCAACGCATTAGTATTGCGATAATAGTTATTTGTGTCACAAGGGAGCAAAATAGTATATTTACGGCGAGGCCGGTGTATTGAATCCTGAACGTAGCGAGGGATCCTACAATTTAGGATCAATGTAGGAACAACGTAGGATCCTGAGCGTAGTGAGGGATTCAAGTGTTAACGCCCAAGATGAAAATAATTTTGCTCAGGAGTAACATGTAACTTTTCACACACAAAACATTTGCAAAAAAAAAAAAAAAAAAACAACAAAATAATAAAAAACAAAAAAAAACAAAACCAAAAAACAAATGGAATAAAAAAACAAACAAAAAAGAAAATAACAAAAAAAATACAAAAAATAAAACAGAAAAACGAAAAAAATACAAAAAAATAAAAAAACAGCAAAAAAACCAAAACAAAAACAATCAACAAAAACAAAAAAAACAACAAACATAAAATAACAAAAAAATACAAAAAAAAAAACAAAACAAAAAACAAACTGAAAAAAACAAAAAACTAAAAAAAAATAAAAAAAAATACAAAAAAAACCAACAAAAAAACAAAAAAATAAATTAAAAAAAAAGGCAAAAAAATATAACCAAAACAAGCAACACAAATAACAAAAATAAAAAAAAACTAAAATAATAACAATTAAAACACGGAACAAAAAAAACTAAAAACTAAAAAAAAATAACAAAAGAAAAAATAAACAACAAAAAAACGAACAAAAACATAACAAAACGAACAAAAAAAAAAAAAAAACAAAAAAACAAAAAAAAAAAACAAATAATAACAAAAACAAACAAGAAATAGAAACAAAAAAAAACACAAAAACAAACAATTAAAAAAAAATTAAAAAATATCCTCATATATATGTATACATATATATATACGTACATTGCACGTAGAACCGATGGCCGTTGGGGCGGAAAGGTTCTCGAGTGGCGACCACGTACCGGAAGGCGCGGCGTGGATAGGCGCCCCCACAAGGTGGACTGATGACCTGGTAAAGGTCGCGGGAATCCGCTGGATGCGGGTGGCGCAGGACCGGTCATTTTGGCACTCTTTGGGGGAAGCCTATGTCCAGCAGTGGACGTCTTTCGGCTGATATGATGATGATGATGATGATATATATACGTTTTTCGATTACGATGAAATTACAATCGATCATTTTATCAAGATCCTATTGGCACATTGCGTAAATGCTACAAGCCAATGAATAAATTAAAAAAGTAGCTTGAACAGAAAAGTAGCATTTTGCTCCCTCTCGTCGGGGACCAAAACTTACTTTTCTGAATGAGAGGTGTGAAAAATAATTAGATTAGTTTATAACGGTAACCGGTAGCGGTACACAGTGGTGTAATGTATTGTCATTTGATTTAGGCATACATGAGTCAAAATTGGTTTGCAATTATTATAACGGACGACTTAGAACTTACGTAGCTTGTCCGTCTGTCTGTCTGTCTGTCGGTCTGTCCGTCACCAGGCTGTATCTCATGAACCGTGATAGATAGACAGTTGAATTTTTCACAGATGATGCATGTATTTCTGTTGCCGCTATACAAATACTAAAAAACTGATATTTTTTACCGTTTTTATGGATAACGGTACGGAACCCTTCGTGCGCGAGTCTGACTCGCACTTGGCCGGTTTTTTTGTACCACGTCGGTGGCGCTTTTCTTGAGGAACCCCATACAGGGCTGTTATTGTTTACGCGCTCATGCGACTCACCCCACCCGTCACGCCTAACGAAACTAGACCTCTACCTACGCATAGTTACTACGAATCGCGGCGTCACGATATATTTGTGGGTGAGCGTTGAGGCGAGCTTAAAACAAGTTACAGAACAGAATAGAGGGGCTGTTGTGGTAGGGAAAAGATGGCAGGGAGTTTGACCCTACACGTCAAATTAATAATAGTTACGAACTTGTGCAAAAATTACCAACAAATACTTGGACATCTCTCGGTAGGCCACATCAGATACTGATTCTGAACTATAGAAAGGTAATATCACCAAACAAATAAACAGCTGAGTCGTATTTTTTATGAAAATTGGTTATAAAAAACCTAGCAAGGAGTGACATTTGCAAGATATTCACTTTCAAGCACTATCGAATGGTTTTGGTGCGTGTCTAAATACACATCTTATATTAGCTTGTTCTAAGATAAGGGGCCCAGCCCATTTATCAAAAGCTTGTAGCTTGTCATACAAGCGGAAGCCTCTTTTCAACTTCTTTTATTAGAAAGCGACTTCCGTTTGTATTACAAGTTACAAGCTTTTATAAATGGGCCAAAAGTGTTATTAATGGCTGCACCTATTCATAAACATTCAATAAACCTATTGTAGCTAAAGTGCCGTTACGTTAACATTCGAGTTATCTTTATCTGTCACTTGGTCATTGGTCATTCGTAAGAAATGGACTAAACCCATTTTTATAATGACAGAGGCATTTTAAGTTCTTTAGATTTTGTCAGAATTTTACCAAAATAAATACTTAAAAATCTGACACAAGTCGTCCTTGTCCTAAACTAAACAAAGATTGTACTATAGGTAAAACGATATTTACCTATCACTTTTTTTAGGGTTCCGTAGCCAAATGGCAAAAAACAGACAGCCACTTTTTTCCGAAACTATAAGAGCAATACTGTTGAAACTTGGTAAGTAGATGTATTCTGGAAACCGCATTAAGATTTTGACACAAAAATAGAAAAAAAAAACAATAAATTTTGGGGTTCCCCATACCAGGGGCGGTTCACTCTGTGATTCCGTCGCGCCGCTACAAGTACATGCCGGCGGCCGCCAAATTGGCGGTGTTGGTACAGGACGCTCGCACGGGTCGCAGCGCGTTGCATGCGATAGAACGGGATGGCCACATTTAGGCACGTTTGGCATACCTAAACAGGGAATTTTTGTTAACAGAGAACCTTCTATACGTAGTACTATTACTTATTCTGTGCCCATACTTAGAACTGAAACTCAATTTTTTTTTCATCAAACTCATACGTGTGAGGTATCTATGGATAGGTCTTCAAAAATTATATTGAGGTTTCTAACATATTTTTTTTTAAACTGAATAGTTTGCGCGAGAGACACTTCCAAAGTGGTAAAATGTGTCCCCCCCCCCCCTGTAACTTCTAAAATAAGAGAATGATAAATCTGAAAAAAATATATGATATACAAACTTCCAACGAAAATTGGTTTGAACGAGATCTAGTAAGTAGTTTTTTTTTAATACGTCATATATCGTAAAAAGCAATTTATGTAACGGAACCCTTCATGTGCGAGTCTGACTCGCACTTGGCCGCTTTTTTATAAATACCGAGGCGCATATAGGGCGATGATTTGATGTGCGAATTATCAGGACCGCGAACAAATAATACTTTGTCCTACTTTCTTACTACACGTGATTCACCTCGGGGAATAGTTAAGTAGGTCCAAAAAAAGTATAAGAGTGTACCTACTCTTGTATAAGCATAACTGTAAAAATCGGCCAAGTTTGAGTTGAACTCGCACACGATGGGCATGGGAATGGAATCCCGCACCTACCACAAACGAAAAGAAAGGTTCACATTAAATAAATTCTATCTTTAACTTTTTTCTTCCTTCCATGATGATACAGACAGGCAGAGAGACAGACAAATGAAAATATAGCATTAGTAAAACGGCCCCGTTGGCACCGTTTGGGTACGGAACTCTAAAGAGAAGTGATTGAACCATTATACGTATCTGCTGAACGGTCGGTGACGTCAGATGTTACCCGTGTAACCTACTTCCGCATTCGCCTGTCTAACTTTTTAAATAACGTATTGTCAAACGTGACGTGGCTGATTCGGCATGGTTCGCAAAAACAATTGTATCTATCCAAATATCATAAACCCTCCATGATGCGTTCAAGAACCGCACATTATGGCCACCATAAAAATAGACTGTTTTGTTAGAACAAATTTCTTATCTGTGAAAATGTTATTATTGCTAAATAATAACATCGATTTCGATAATATTATTTCATTAAAATTTCGAACATCTCTGAAATCAAAGAAATTTGATTTGACCTCTATTCTAATATCAGTCGAGATGACGTTTAGTTCGAAATGAATTGTCAATTTGCATACAAATTTGACAAGTGTCGCACGTAAGTAAGATATCGAACGATATGACAGTTGGATCCGACTCTAGTTTGTCTCTGAATTAAGAAAAAACTATGACAGCTGCCAGAAAACAACGCCGCGATGCCGGTCATAATATGCGGCTCCTGCATGCATCGTGGAGGCGGAGGAGGTGGGTGGGTGATATGTGGATAGATAAAGAAGTGTATGTAACTGTACATAATTAGGCATTAAGACACTCGAGTGATGTTATTATGAAACTCGCCTTCGGCTCGTTTCATAAACCCACACTCGTGTTTAATGCCCTTCATTATGTACAGTAACATAAACTACTATAACGCGAATTAGTTGCTATTAAATATACTAAGATACAATATGCCATATGCCTGGTATGCCAGGAACCTAATTCATGTGAAATATTGATCTCTCATTATATATTAGATTAGAAGTTTTCCCTTAAAATAGTCGTAAAAAGGTCGTAAGTATATACATTAGAGGAAGTAAGTATAATATCGCTCCAGAACCGCTGCCCTAATCTTTATATGTTTATTTCGTAGGTAGGTACATGTCCTAATCGCAAAGTTGCCTATAAAATTTGTATGTTCGGGAAATAATATAATGTCTTTTACGTCATACCTGGCCATAAAGTAGGAATTACCGCACGCTATGCGTGCGGTAAACCCCACTTCCTGGCCAGAGAGAGACGTAAAATTTTGTACTCACCACGGGCGGTAATAAAGAAAGCCTCAGAGCGCATATTTATCGCCCTTGCCTTCGGCTCGGGCGTCAAATACCTGCGATCTGAGACATTCTTTGTTTAACCGCCCTAGGTAAGTAATGTACTATTTCAACACATTAGCTCGTAACGTGCCTATTATTGTGCCGCTTTTAGGCTCATAATCCTGGGTATTAAATACGCGTGTTTTATAACATTACGACACTCGTGTGTTATGTTTATATCCCGATTATAGTATATTGTGATTTGTGATACAAGTGAGCTATGTTGATCATTACATTTATTACACAACAATTATCACGCGAACCGCAGGTGAGCCTTATAGATTCGTCATGTCTGTCTGTCTATCTGTCTGTCTGTCTGTCTGTCCGTCCGTATGTCACAGCCACTTTTTTCCGAAACTACAAGAGCTATACTGCTGAAACATGGTAAGTAGATGTATTCTGTGAACCGCATTAAGATTTTCACACAAAAATCTAAAAAATACATTACGTTTTAGGGGTTCTCGTATACACAGAACTGAAACTCAAAAATTTTTTTTTCATAAAATCCATACGTGTGGGTAGTGTTTATGGATAGGTCTTTAAAAATGATATTAAAGTTTATCATATAATTTTTTTCTAAACTGAACAGTTTACGCGAGAGCCACTTCCAAAGTGGTAAAATGTGTGTCCCACCCAAAAAATATATGATGTACATTACCATGCAAACTTCCACCGAAAATTGGTTTGAACGAGATCTAGTAAGTAGTTTTTTTTTAATACGTCATAAATCGTAAACCGCAATTTATTTTACGGAACCCTTCATGTGCGAGTCCGACTCGCACTTGGCCGCTTTTTAATATTAACCTGCAAACACGCATCAACAATGTTTACAAATATTTGTGAAATTACCTATAATGGCGCGCAACTATTTTTTTTCATGAAGTTCAGGCTGAGATTATATCTAGGGTTTGCAAGATCCGCCAATATTTCGGATCCGGATATTTCGGATATTTAAATTCAGCAGATCCGGATATCCGGATCTTTCGGATAATACGGATCCACAAGGTTTTTTTTGGTATAAAGAAGGAATTGTAAGGTTAAACTGAGAAGAAACGGTTATACCAACGTATACCTGAAAGATTTTAAACAGGTACGCATTCCCGAGGTCATAAAGGGTTTAAAACTTTTTTTATTCAACTTTTTACTTACAACTACAAACTAACTGGCAAAGTGAGAGTTTCGTCACTGAAAGCTGTTACTTAAATAACTACAACAGGAGTTATCAACGTAACGTTCCGAACGCGCGCTAGGACAATCCAACTGTCATTTTTCCATATAAAATTTGACATTTAGATCTACCCTACGAGCGCACAATGCGTTACGTGATCAACCAGCAGGTCGAGTTAAACTCCGTACCTGGTGCTCGTACAAACATTTCAATGATCTCTAGGTACGGAGTTAATTCAATAGGGTTGTAATGTAACTAGGTATCAAGGCAAGCCTAGGAGGAGAAATTGACAATGTGAGCCGGATGAGGGAAAAGGTGTTTGTCCAGCAGGGGACATTCATTTAGGCAAGACTGTGTATAATATAGCAAAAGCGGTGAACGGGCCATGAATATAGCGTACCATGATTATTATATTACATGATCATATTATAAGTCAAGAACATCATACTAAAAATTTAAAAAAATATTACAATTATAAAACGTAGGTATTGTTACTGCATTTACTTTTTACTTCCTGTGTTAAATAGACTTCCTCAATATTTATTTAGATTTATTTAAACGAATCCCCTTATTCATAAAACTTAAAATTCCTCTGCAAAATAAAATGTGCTTTGTCCCAGTTTTACGAACACAAATAACAAAAGTAAAGTGACAGATAAGCACAATCGAATTTTAACGCCATTTTAGTTAAAATAGGCTTGTAGAACATTTATGATTACGGGCGTAAGTCTTTAGAAGGTAGCTATTATAGTACCTATAGGTAATATTGGATTTATATAATTACTTTGTGTCTGCCTACGGTGAATTACTTAGTGCATTTAAACCAACGCCAACTTTCGCCATCAAATTGCGGCAATTTTACTATAACAATTATAGTTTGTGGAATGTAATAGGTGTGTAGATTTAATTAGTTTTTGTGACTAATAAATTAAAAACAAAAATAATCAGGTCTGGGATGATGAAGTGGCGAATAAAGACAGAGATTGAGTTATACCATTCGGTTTTCAGCGTGGACTCGGTAAAAACATCATTTAGTAGCCGTATTTTCGGTTTTCATGGTTGTATTTTAAGGATCCGTAATATCCGAAATATCCGGATCCAAGAGCCTGTCAGATCCGGATCGAAAATTTGGCGGATATCCGGATATTTCGGATATCCGGATATCCGGATTGCAAACCCTAATTATATCTCTAAACAGCCAATACAAAATAAAATAAATATTTTCGTATTCAATATAAATTAATGTAAAATGTTAACAAAAGTAAATAGTTTTACTACATGAAACGTTTCTACTTATTATTATTACTACTACTTATTTATTATAATACACCTGAATGTATGATTTTAATGATACTTTATATACATTTGAGTTCATAAATTCAGAAAACGCTTGCATTGCTATTGAAAAATGGACAGACCTTTCGCACCTACGCTAAAGCGGCGACCATTGGCAAGAAGCACAACGACGACACCGATCAAGGCCCACCGAGTACACCATAGATGTGACCACGACCATTGGCAAGAGACACAACGACGACACCGATCGAGGCCCACCGAGTACACCATAGATGTGACCACGACCATTGGCAAGAGGCACAACGACGACACCGATCGAGGCCCACCGAGTACACCATAGATGTGACCACGACCATTGGCAAGAGACACAACGACGACACCGATCGAGGCCCACCGAGTACACCATAGATGTGACCACGACCATTGGCAAGAGGCACTACGACGACACCGATCAAGGCCCACCGAGTACACCATAGATGTGACCACGACCATTGGTAAGAGACACAACGACGACACCGATCGAGGCCCACCGAGTACCCCATAGATGTGACCACGACCATTGACAAGAGGCACAACGACGACACCGATCGAGGCCCACCGAGTACACCATAGATGTGACCACGACCATTGGCAAGAGGCACAACGACGACACCGATCGAGGCCCACCGAGTACACCATAGATGTGACCACGACCATTGGCAAGAGGCACAACGACGACACCGATCGAGGCCCACCGAGTACACCATAAATGTGACCACGACCACCCTCAGAAGAGTGTACGACTGGGAAGATGTTTTGTTGACGTATTTGGGAGGCTCTTGTTGCTATGTTGCTAAACTCACCATAATCATAAATTCAGATTAGTAGATACTTTGCTGAAGCACATTGTTAGAAGGGTCGTCTCTCTCTCTCTATCTCTGTGACTCTCCGCTTGGTATCATTATTTTTCACTGTCATGTATAATGCTGATCATAATGCCAGCAAAAATGATGTTTATCTTTATTTATCAGTCTATCTATATACGTTCTAGCCTAGCTTCAGTTTATTTTGCATTGTAGCTGTTTTTCTTCATTTGCTATCAATATTCTTCAACTCTAACTGAAAGATACTTATAAAAATAATGAGAACTATGCTTTATATTTTTTGCCCTTACCAACAGTGTATTTATAATGAAACGATCCGAGCGTCTCGATCTCTCTCCCACGCCACAGAATAACCTAAATTTGCTAATCAGAGCAAAGAATTTAGGCTACCGACTTCAATGATCACTTCTCTGTAATCCTAGTAATCCATTCCAACGTTTAATCAAAATTAGGTCCTAATTAAATAATGACACTTTACTTTAGTTTGAGTACTTACCAAAGAGACCAAGGTCATTCGAAGCATTTTATGTGACAATATCCTAATCATTAACAGGGCGGCTCGGCTCTATTTCAGAGGTTGTATGTTCAACCTCTACATGCAATGCCGGATATTAGGTACATACTGGATATTTTGAATCAAGCTGCTGAATAAATAGGAGAAAATCCGAAGATGTGAAATGACGACTACTTCACATCTTCGGATTTTCTCCTATACTCAGGGTTAAAACTCTGTACCTTACCTCTTGATATGCAGTGAATAAAACCAGTTTAGAAGTGTTTCGTCTTCGTTATTCCACCACCATGAGCTCCTCCCATACACTACCAACGTACCGACTACGACCGGAGGGTAATCAACTAATCATACTTATATATCGGTATGTAGTAGATTCAGATATTGCTAATTATTTATATTTTGCTATTAAAACAGACAAATTTATTTGTACTTACATTATTTATCGTTAGATATGCCTCCTGGGGCCCAGACTACGATTTCGTGTCATTGAATTAGGAATTTTTTGACATTTAGTTAAAGTTCAAACTTGATTTTGAAATTTGTACAAAGGGCCTTAGGAGGTTAAGCAAAACTTAATAGGTAGGCCCTTAATACCTACGTCCCAACCCACAAATTTAATAATTAAAACAAATACTGTTAATGGCACGAACGTAGCCTATTGATTACCTGTACTCAGCAAGGGGCCCCGAAGTCCAAATTCAGCGGTCAATGTCATCAGTGTCATCACATCCGACGAGTAATTGTAAAATTTTGAGTATTTATTTTTTAATTAAAAAGAAAATGAAAATGAAAAAATTAAAGAAGTATTGTCAATTCCAATCCCAGTTTGTTCCTTTGTAGCCAACTCAAATAAATTACAATGGATTCTTTTTATTGGTTAATTTCACCCCGATCTAGGTCAGCAATTGTTGGAACGCCGCCGGTAGCATAACTTTTTGAACGCTTATTAGCAGATCCTAAGGTTTCATGAGGTCCGTGCGTGCTTCGCGTGGACAGTTTTTAGTGCGTAGGTACGGTATAGTGGGATTTTTTTACCTATTTTTTTATTTTTATTGCATTCAACTAATAGTACCTAAGTAGTAGGTAGAGTAATCATCTCATGTTCAAACTAATGCCTGTGCCAAATCTTGGGATTAGGTGCTAAAGCGAACCTCGGGCTCCTTTAGGGCACAACCGGGAATGTTCCCGAAATTGAAATTATTTATTTGCATAGACACAGTACAGGGGTGTTCAAATGTATTATGGCCATGTGTATCTAGCTTGCAGGCATGTACAAGTCAGTTAGGTAACGTATCAATAAAATTAAACATAAATAAAAATAACTACATAATACATATAATTGAATTAATATTTTTGTTACATAACAGGCATAACTATAATAAGTAATCGTCAAAGAGGCAGAATAAAATTATATAACTAAATACTACAAACTCTAAATAGGTACTGTTGATGTTCGAGATACGCCTTTACAAAAGCCAGTTTGTTTTTTATTTTTTTTTTATTTATTACATATATAAAAGAAAATACATTTGGTTAAATCTAACAGTGTCTTTAAACCCTATCGGGTTTGTATCGACACAGCAATTCGTGAACAGTAATAAGATTCGATCTTAGTAATTAATTTATACAGGAAGGTAGCACTAAATAAGCGTAGCTTAGGTACGATAATTCCCTATGTTATGATTATTACGATTATTCCCTATGTTAGACTGCGTTTAAAGGCCTTTTGCCTCTAACATCTTTATTTCCTCTAGCACCCTGCTAGATATTATATATATATATTATATATATAGATTGTACTTTGCACGTGTTTCTTGTAAGTAAATCATTTTGTGACTTCATGGGTATCACCCTCGAAGTCAAAAGGTTCATTATTTTTACCCGTGTTTGCCTTTCGAGAACTTCGCCACGTATTTTAAAATACGAGTGATGTGTGTGACCTAACAAAATAACATATTTCTCTTAAGTACAGGCAAGGCAAAGGAAGAAATTTTATGCTTTTTGAAAAGTGGTACACAACTTTCGTCCCACCATAAGTTACTAATGACTCAGACACACATTTAATTTTTTTGTACTTATATTGAAAACTCTGTCCACTTCCACTGCGTTTCCCACAATATCAACGCATAACCGAGGACAGTTAAAGTTCTCCGAGTGCTTGACACTTTTGAAGTCTGGAAGGAGTTTTTCTTCGTGCCTGTATGATCCTAATACGGGTTGACCCTTTCAAGTACCTAAGTTTTAATTCCCTTCTCAAACAAAGAAAATTGGCGTGTAGGTAAGTGACATTTTTGCATGTGAGTTATGGCCGCCAAATTAATTCAAGTAACCAGGCTGTTTTATTATTAGGTACATATTCTAGACATTGGGCGCTAAACAGCATTAACCTGTGACGTGATACGTTTACCATGGCTCAAAATGTACCAAAGTAGATCTTATTACAGGGGCATAGAGTCTAGCGTCCGCCAAATTGCCTTGACGCGTGTCGTTCAGACCGATCTCCGAGTTTAATTTTAGCAATTTAGGTCGTTGAACTTTGTTCCACTCTCAATTTTTGCACTACAAGTGGTTGCAATTGATAATTTCAACAACTTCACTTAAACATGGTCCTTTTCCGAATTGTCTTCGTCGCGGCATCCTTTACGTCATTTCATGTACGAAATGACGACTAGGTATGACAAATTATAAGATATCGTGTAAACCCGTATGTATAGTCTTGCTAGTTGGTACTGGGTATAGTTTAGTTTCATTTTATTTCACGATAAAAATTACAATATAAATTTGCATAAATGTCAAAATTACAAGAATTTCTATCATGATCGTCAATATAATTGAAATGTAAAAATATATATATTTTTTTTTTATCTCACAAAAACTTAAACGCTAGTTTTACAAAATATGTTCCAAACTGAGGACAGTTTGTTGGCGGATAATATATGTATTTAAGTAAAGTAAGTATACCTCGGTTACGCAACACGTCATGCCTTGCGCTACTTAACCTTTTATCTTTATGATTCTATCTACCAAAAAGGATAATAAAAACAAAAAATACAAGATGTCCGGTAATTAATGGTCAACCTTCTAACCACGAATAGGGCACCTAAGTAAGACTGGTCGAGAAAATCGACTTTAAGGTTTAGTAAAATAATTGAAATGTAAAAATAAAATATGATGTCCCAAAAAGGATCGTCATTTGTTATAAAGTAATAATAAAATGTAAAAACGATTCATGTCAACATAATAAAAACAAAATATATGTATAAAAAAATTCAAAACATAATTCCCTCAATAAAGACTAACACTAAAACTTAAAACAGAACATAATAATACTTAATAACATTTGATATAATTATACAATCAATCAACAGGCGGACATGTCAATTTAATGGTACATCATTTAAAAAGTAAGTTCCATGTACTCGTTCACGGAGTACAGAGGGTTGATCAACAAAAGATTTCTCAGCTTGCGCCAAAATGTTTCGTCAGATTGTTCATTTCTGATATCGGCAGGTAATCGTTCATAGTATGTGGGGCCGATGACGCGGGGGTTCTTTGTTGAAAGCGCCATGCGACGAGGAACCGTTCTCAGCCACCCTGTAGAACGAAGCTGTTTCCCTGGAAAGTCCACGCGTTGGAACTGAGAAATGTTCGTTCTTACAAATAATAAAGAGTATTACATATTTGCGGCGTTTGCCGTGGAGACCTTGGGTCCTTGGGGACCGGATGCAATTAACCTTTTTAAAAAGCTAAGTCACATGCTCATCCGGTCCTCTGGTGACAACAGGGCTGGCTCGTTCCTCGCACAGCGAATTGGCATTGCCATTCAACGGGGCAACGCAGCCAGCCTTATGGGTACTCTGCCTAGTGGCAGCGATTTGGGGGAAATATGTGTATATAGTAGTTTAGGTTCACATAGTTTAGGTTAGGTTTAGTTAGTTTTTAACTTTCTGTTTCATGTTTTTTTAATTGTTGTAAATAAATGATATTACACTATAAAGAGTCGAATAAGTATTGTGAGTCATATCATAATGCGTTGAGATTTGAAAAATTCTCTACAGAGGTGTTTTACTCCAACAAGTGTACGAATTGCTCGTTTCTGCACAATTAACACTCTCTTTGCGTCTGTGGATTTTCCGTAAGAAATAACTGAGTGGAAATAAGCAATGTACACCTGTTTCAATGCCTCCCCGGAGATCAATGGTTTCAATTTTCTCAAGGCAAAGACGGCACTACCCAACCTATCACACAAACTATCTACACGGCCCTTCCAATTCAAATTCGAGTCATCTATGAACCCAAGGAACTTGCTCTCGTTACATAGTGGCATAGGACTACTGAGCTACTGACCATACACGGCGGAAGCGAGTCTTTCGAACAGAGCATATGCATATATGAGAGCATGATGTTAGATTTTGAACAATTTAAAAAAAACCATTTGCCGAGAACCAGTTCCTTAATTGACTGCAAGCCTCACCAATCGTATGGCTTAGCTGGTCGTACGCTAGGGCTACACACATCGCGATAGATTTATCGCGATAAAACTTCGTCTTCGGCCTACGGCGAATGTGCATGGCCACACTGAAATGCCGCAGAGTTTATCGCGAACATGGACGAAGCTGTCGCTCTGTATTTTATGGCGCTTAACAATTATTTTTTGGCTTTGTGCAAAATAAAAAATAGAAAAAAAGCGAAGAAAAGGCGGCAATGGATGATTACTATTCATCGAGCAAGAACTAGGTAATTACTAATTATTTACTTAAAAATATATTGGTATTTGATGAGACCTTAGAGCATTTACTAACTAGTTAATAATAATAAATATTTTTTTCCAAAATTCTGTCATTACTCCAATCCATCGTAAAGTCGTAAACAACCAAAAAATCCGCAAACGTCCGCTACGCACGATGAAGTTGAGCCGACTGAAGTGTGGCCGGCCTGGCCGCGCAAGCGAAGTTCATCGCGATAAAATCCTTTGATGTGCGCAAATTTACCGACAGCGGGGCGAAGGGTCTGCGGCTTCGGGCGAAGTGCCGAAGTATTCGCGAATATTCGGCTACATACATCGCGATAATGCGAATGTTCGCGTTATCGCGATGTGTGTGGCCCTAGCATTGAGTAACTAGCACAGTTGTGTCGTCATCGGCAAACAATACAGACAAACCAGCCACTATGTTCAACGGAAGGTTATTTTCTCAAACTTGCAATGAAATGTTGACATGACTTACTTCAAATTAGGTCCGGAAATACTACGTATCCGGTGTTACTAGTGAAGATGATATGTAAAGGAATTTCATACAACCTTACACACCTAGGCCTGCAAAGCAACCGTCTTTTGTTTATAAACGTCAAATTGTGACAGAACGTCTTGGCATTCAATCACCGAAAAAAAAAAAGATTAGGACTAATGTTAACGTCACCGGGTAAAACGTTGCTTCAAACAGGTTAAAAAAAATTTGGCGCGTAAATTGAAAAAAGATTTCTTTTCTTGTTGGCCGGATTTGTCAATAGTTCGTAATTATTTTGAAACTTTCTAATAAAAGCCATCGATTTCGAAATGAGTTCGGACGAAAATGATATGGAATTGAACTGTACGCGTCCGGAATTGCGAGCAGAAGTAGCCATGAATAATGTACTGCCCCCGAAATCAAAAGTTAGGTACATGACGGCGTATGAAAATTTCATAAAAATTTAAGTGTTTTCTTTGTTGTAGTGCCTCGTCTATATAGTTAGAAATAAGTTCATGTAACTATAAAGTAATATTTAATTTAGGGAATAAGCGGAATATTTGTTAGTAAGAAATGTGGGACACAATTATAGGTTATGATGTGACAGCACTGACAGCTATCAGAAACGTATGATTTAGTTGTACGAATAAAACAAATTGACTACTTTTTATTTCATTGCAAGTTTGAGAAAAGCACTATACAAATCTCGGCGAGAAACGGGGTTGCCGGCCGCGTATCCCTATCCGGCCTCGCTACGCTCCGCCGTCTATATCTACTTGGCCTGCAACCCTTCGTTTCCCGGCCTCTATAGTAATTATAAACAATAAAAATAAGGTATTTCCCAGGGCAGAACCCTGAGGAATATCAATATTTATGTCCCTTGCGTCGGATTGTAGTGATTTGCCGTCAGTGAGTAATTTCACAACTTGTTTCCGGCCTGACAAAAATGAGGTGAATAGATTAGGATTTGTTTTGGATTCCATATCGATTTAGTTTATTCAGTAGTAATGAATGGTTAATAACGTCAAAAGCCTTTGACAAATCACATAATATTCCTGCCATCTTACTCCTATCGTCCAGCCCAGTCATGATACAGTCGAACATCCTATACGCTGCTGTGGTTGTCGACTTTTTTTGTCGGTACGCAAATTGATTGTCCGTTAACAGGTTATTTGACTCCCAGATAACGCATTAGCTGAGACGATAAGATAGATTCCACTAGTTTGGAAATAGTGGGTACTAATACTACTAATAACATACAAGTGTGACGTTAACAACTATAGTGGGCCTATAGTTGTTAACGTCGCACTTGTCACCCTTCCCTTTAAATATTGGACACACCCTTGTATTTTTTAAAACATCAGGATATGTACCAGTTTCAAACATAAGGTTTATAAGGACAACAAGTACGTCGCCAACAAGTGGCCATATCCAAAGAAGAATATTAGGTGATATGTCAAATATATCAACCGTGCTACGTTTCTTCAGCATGGGGAGAAAAGCCGTATCGAGCAAGTGACGAGTGGTAGGGTAAAAACGGGCACGTCTGACGCTGCCAGGTGCCTATGAAGGAACTGCGTGGGTTTTAGCATGTCGCTCTGTATAGCGTAATTAGATGCCACTCAAAGAAAATGAGAGTTCAAAGTATTTGGTATGTCCTTCTTCTGTACTTCTAAGTAGGTTTATTGTGGAATTACAGAGGCAAATACTTTGAGATCTCGCCTATACTCCATCGTGACTACTATGGCAATAAATGTGAATAGCTATTCACACAGTTCACTACGGACACGATTCAAGCATTGATTATAATTAAAAAGTAGGTAACCTATTTAACTACGCAAGCAGATCTAGTCATAACAGGCATGCATAGCACCATGATTTCCTGGTTAGAAATAATATAACAATAATATAATAATATTCTAACTATTGAACAGTTCCCACTCACTTCATAGTTCAAATTCAAAGAAACCTATGTTTTAAACAGGTATCTATAAACCGTGACGTAGAGATGGGCAGAGTAAATAGGTACCAAGTATATTGCGGGTATTTACCCACCTCTACCATCTTTAACTGTATGCCAAATTTCGTCAAATTATTTGAGACGGTTTTTATTGCTTGATTAAATAAGTAAAAACATCCAAACGTTCACCTTTCATCTTTCATATACTTAGGCATTAAATTGCAAAAAAAAAACCAAGTGCTTCAATGACAACTCTTACGACAAAGACTCTATTTTCTTAGCTTAGACTTAAGATTTTATTTAGAAGATATTTCAAACATAACAATACTAATGTTTTCTCGTTTCAAAATGGTTTTCCTTGAAGTTTAAAATGACCTATGTTTCGAATAACGTTTTCGTAACGGGTTTTAAGTAGTTTCATAGTCCTTCCGTCCGGCCACGTAACTGAGTTTTGTAACCAGCTACGAAATGGGAATATTTTTTATCGCTTTGGAACCCAGTTACGTATTGAGAATTTATTATCTTAGTTTGTAACTACTATTTCCCTGTTTATAACCAGTTACGAACTGGGAATATTTTTTTCACCTCACTAGCTCGGAAAGCCCATTTTTATTCTTTAAAAACAGATAGCAAAACTGCATTTTATCCACAAGAGTGCAAAGAATATTTGAAATCCGAACGTGTTATTAGTTTCAATTCTTAAACATAATAACATGTAAAGGCCAGTCCAGACAGGACATTTTTCGCCCATCAGATTTATTTTATTTAGGTACCTTTTTTTTAATGTTTTATTCTTTTTTTAATTCTTTTTTTCTTTTTTAAATGTTTTTTTGTTTTATAAATCTTTTTTCTTTATCTCCTTTTTAAAAAAGTTTTTTCTCTTTTTAAATGTTTTGTTTCTTTTTGAATGTTTTTATGTATTTTTTTTCTCTTTTTAATGTTTTTTTGGTCTTTTTATACGTTTTTTTCCTTTTTTTTTTTAATTATTTTGTTCTTTTTTTAATGTTTTTTGAAATTCTATTTATTTTTTTGATGTTTTCGTCTACATTTTAATGTTTTTTTAAATATTTTATTGATTTAAATGTGTTTATTCAAGGTTTTTTTTATTTTTTCCACTTTAAAAAACAAAAAAAAAAAATTTTATGTTTTTTCTTTTTGATTTATTTTTGTGGTTTTTCCACTTATTTCTCTTTTTAAATGTTTTTTTTTGTTTTTTTTCTTTTTTTTTTCTTTTTTTATATTTTTTTTACGTTTTTTCTCTTATTTTAATGTTTTTTGTAACTTTTTTTCTTTTATTATGTTTTTGTCTCTATTTTATTGCTTTGTTTTTTCAATGATTTTTGCTTTTTTCTCCTTTTTATAGATGTTTTGTTTCTTTTTGAATGTTTTTTTTTATTTTTTTAAGTTTTTTTGGTCTTTTTTCTCTTTTTTACGTTTTTTTCCTTTTTTTTAATGTTTATTTTTTATTATTTCAAGGTTTTTTGAAATTCTCTTATATTTTTTTGATGTTTTTGCCATATTTTAATGTTTTTTTTATTTTTTATTGATTTATATGTGTTTTTTAAGGGTTTTTTCTTTTTCTTTTACTTAAATTTTTTTTTCACTCTTTACATGTTTTTTTGTCTTTTTTTACGTTTTTTCTCCTAATATAATGTTTTTTGTAACTTTTTTCTTTTTACATTTTTTTTTTTGTTTTTTGTCTTTTTTTGTCGTTTTTTACGTTTTTTTTCTTAATGTTATGTTTTTTGTAACTTTTTTCTTTTTTATATGTTTTTGTCTCTATTTTATTGCTTCGTTTTTCTTTTATTAGTCTTTTTTAATGTTTTTTGAAATTATTATTGCCTTTTTTAAAGTTTTTCCTTATTTTAATGTTATTTTTTTTGTTTTTCAATGTTTTTTCTCTTTTCCTCTTTATTAATTTTTTTTTTTAATTTTGTAATATTTTGTTTCTTTTTTCATGTTTTTAATTTTTTTTCTTATTTTTAATGTTTTTTTCCCCCTTTTTAATATTTTTTTTTAATTTTTTCGTTACTTTGCTTTTTTGTTTTTTTTTTGTTTTTTTTTCCTCGCTTTAGTGAGGTGAAAAAATTTGTGTTACACACGGGTGCAAGTTATTTTGACGTCTCGTGTGTTGCAACACTCGCTACGCTCAGGATTCTATTTTTGAACCACTCGCTTCGCTCAGGATTCTATTTTTGAACCACTCGCTTCGCTCGTGGTTCAACCATAGAATCCATTCGCTAGCTCGTGGTTCAACCCTAGAATCCATTCGCTAGCTCGTGTTTCAATTCCACACTCGCGGTTAAAATACAACTTTGCACCCTTGTATAACAAATAACTATTA
The DNA here is from genome assembly GCA_963854355.1 of Epinotia brunnichana. Classification (NCBI taxonomy): domain Eukaryota; kingdom Metazoa; phylum Arthropoda; class Insecta; order Lepidoptera; family Tortricidae; genus Epinotia; species Epinotia brunnichana. Next base: position 28,801,817 of record OY977936.1, on the reverse strand, counting down.
TCGCTTTGAAACCCAGTTACGTATTGAGAATTTATTATCTTAGTTTGTAACTACTTTTTCCCTGTTTATAACCAGTTACGAACTGGGAATATTTTTTATCGCTTTGAAACCCAGTTACGCATTGAGAATTAACTATCTCAGTTTGTAACTAAGTACTTTATTGTAAACTAGTTAAGTCATAAAAAAACGGTGGTAGCGCGCTATATGTTACATATAGAGAGGAGGTCAGATGGCAGTCACTCTACTGAAATAGGTAATTCAGACTTGTCAAATCTTGGACCATGGTCAATAGTGGACCTCGGATTCCGTAGCGTCGCAGCGGAGAATGCAACCTAATAATAATAATAATAACGAACAAAAAATAGTAGTTATATATATTTATATATATATAATAAATTAAACCAAATATCACCATTCCTGTGCTTAAAATAAAAATATCTGTCTACGCAGCAACAACTAGGCTAAGTTTGTTTAAACAACATAAGGGCATATTAGTTCAATACAGTGTCCTAAATTAATGGTTCCACTGTGTAGATCATGTAGAGCTCGATCAATCTCTTTGTTGATGTCTTCATATTCCTGGTTTTTTTTTTATTTCTTGTAGTTCTTATTTTTATTGCTATACGAAATGTCGTAGCATTTGCTTTCGTTTTCCAACGCTTGTATTACTTCTGGGAAAGTTGGATTCTTGCGTCCTATATACTTATTAATTTTGGAATGCCAACCCTCTAAATTATTTGTGGTTTTTACGCTTTCACCATTGCAGTTCCACGTGTTTCGGAAACATTTATTTTTAAACCATTGATGATAAAAATATGAGTTGAAATTTGTAATAGTCTCCCCAGTTGGCATCCTACTTAAAATATAACTGAATCCGCTATGTCTATACTCAGCAAGTAGTAAGGCTAAAGCAGCACATCTTTGTATGGCCATGTAAGCTTGTTTCCATACTTTTGGCCTGGGGTGGACGTATCTGGATTTTCAACAGGGAAAAATCATTCCTACTTTGTAGCCAGTTACAAATCAGTTACAAGTTGAGACAAAGAATTCTCTATACGTAATCTGGATTTCCAACTAGGAAAAATAATTCCTACTATGTAGCCAGTTACAAATGAGTTACAAATAAAGACAAACAATTCTTCCTTCATAACTGGGTTCCAAGCGATAAAAAATATTCCCATTTCGTAGCTGGTTACAAAACTCAGTTACGTAGCCGGACGGAAGGTTCAATAGTAATCAATAGGCTTAGGTAGCTTGGCCTCTGACTGAGCGAGAATAGTTTCCGCTAACTCCGCCGAGACACCGAACCGACCTTTCGGTTGGCGTCCGATGTTCGCGCTATATTTAGCACGCCCGGAGTTTTGCTTTTGAACGCTCGGGGGAGTTAGGGGTCTATTGCACTTTAATTATGTTAAGTAGGTATAAGATGGGTAAAATGTACAGTTCAATATTAAACGAAAGATCCAGTTAACTAAGATTTTGGAAAAGGCATGAGTTTTGCCTAGATTTTCATACTAAGATTTAAGGTTATCTATTTTCATATGTCGGGTCGGGTCATATATAGTCCTACTTGTTATGGCGATTTTTTGGCCGAATGCTGCACTTTGTGAAGAAAGCAAGCCACTTTGCACAGTGATAGTAGGGAACAAACTGAGTGATTAGACCCGCAGCAGCGGAAGTTTCACCCCTTAGGAACAGAGATGGCGCCACTTCTTTAAAAAATATTTCAAAAAATTGGACAAGCTAAACTAATGGGTCAATTTTAATGTGTTATACCTCAAATTAAAGCTCATTATGTATATTAGTTATAAAAAAATAAAGCTAAAAAATATTCAGAAAACTTTTGAAAAAATGTTAAGTTTTTTTTTCTTACTTGATTGGTAGTTTTTACTTGATTTCATAAAAAAAATGTGAACAACATTAATGGTTTAATGCATATATATATTACTGAGTAAATAACAAGTATTATAAAAAAAACTTGACACCAATACCTTTCTTACTTCACGAAATATTAAAGATTAAATGTGAGCGCCATTTCTTTAAAAAATATTTAAAAAAATTGTACTAGCTAAACTAATCAACCAATTTTTATGTGTTATACCTCAAATGAAAGCTCATTATATATATTAGTTATAAAAAATAAAGATAAAAAATATTCAGAAAACTTTTGGCAAAAACCGGCATGTTAAGTTTTTTTTTATTACTTGATTGGTAGTTTTTACTTTTACTTGATTTCATTAAAAAAAAATATCTAAAATGAATGGTTTAATGCATATATATGGACAAGCTAAACTAATGGGTCAATTTTAATGTGTTATACCTCAAATTAAAGCTCATTATGTATATTAGTTATAAAAAAATAAAGCTAAAAAATATTCAGAAAACTTTTGAAAAAATGTTAAGTTTTTTTTTCTTACTTGATTGGTAGTTTTTACTTGATTTCATAAAAAAAATGTGAACAACATTAATGGTTTAATGCATATATATATTACTGAGTAAATAACAAGTATTATAAAAAAAAATTTGACAGCAATACATTTCTAACTTCACGAAATATTAAAGATTAAATCTGAGCGCCATTTCTTTAAAAAATATTTCAAAAAATTGTACAAGCTAAACTAATGGGCCAATTTTAATTTATAATACCTCGAATAAAAGCTCATTATATAAATTAGTAACCAAAAAATATTAAAAAAATATATTCCATTTTTTTGGCAAAAACCACCACCGTGTGAATTTTTTTTTTTACTTTATTGGTAATTTTTACTTGATTTCACTAAAAAAAATTGATTGGTACAGCCATTTTTGCAGGATTTACAGTGGGCAGGCAGTACATGGTAAGCTGACGCGACGACACCCACAATTAACGCATCACAGCCAGATTTGCAGCCACAATGGTCCAAGAGGCTTAGTTGCGACCTAATCGCCTAATAATTTTTTTTAAATATTTTTTAATGAAGTGGCGCTCTCATTTAAACTTTAATATTTTTCGAAGTATGACAGGTATTGGTGTCGATTTGTTTTTATATTACTATTGATTTACTCAGTAATATATATATGCATTAAACCATTCATGTTGCATATATTTTTTTAATGAAATCAAGTAAAAACTACCAATCAAGTGAGAAAAAAAAAGTTAACATGCCGGTTTTTGCTAAAAAATTTCTGAATATATTTTTTTTATATTTTTTTGTAACTAATACATATAATAAGCTTTCATTTGAGGTATTATACATTAAAATTGGTCTATTCGTTTAGCTTATTATATTTTTAAAGTGGCGCCATCTCTGTTCCTAAGGGGTGAAACTTCCGCTGCTGCGGGTCAAATCACTCAGTTTGGTACTGACTATCACTGTGCAAAGCGCCTTGCTTTCTTCACAAAGTGCAGCATTTTGTTCATAACAAGTAGGACTAATAAAGTGAAAAAAAAAAACAAAAGTTATCTTTTTCCTGTGGTTAGCTGATAACAGTAGGTACCTAATGCACATGTCAGTTATAATTTAATCACATACGTATGTGGCTGCCTTTCATGCGGATATTATGTGAGTGACGCCAATTTTTTGGTTAAATTAGCCGTTATACAGGTTGTTTGGTCCATCGTTTGCCAAATTAAAACGGCAGGTAGTTTGGGTCATTTGCTATCATTTTTCTGAAAAATTAATCGATTATTTAAAAAAATACATTTGGAGGTATTAAAAAATCGATTGTTATTTTCAAAAAAACCGATTTAATAATCGATTTAGATTTTAAAATAAATCGCTTGTTTTTTTGGCTCTACCACTTCTTTTTTTTATTTAAGTTGAAACGCGTAATTTTTTCACATACTTACCAGATGCTACGCGTGCGTTCGTAATGGTTGTAGACAATCTGCAAGCCTTGTTTGCCTACTACTCATACTTAGAATATGTTTCGTATGCCGATTACGAGCCAAGTGCGGGACCTACACAAAATTGGCATATTAATAAATTTCCTCATAGGTTTTTTTGGCATTATTCCACATCATTAGAAAGAAGATAGAGTAGAGAATTTTTTTTAAGTAATTTTAAGAACTTGTTAAAATTTTAGTTTTTTTTTAATTGCAGGTCAAATTATTCCAAGACGAAAATTTTGCACCTAGTTTTTTTTGAGGGCCAATAAAAAAAATTGTAGACGTTACTTCAAGTTGAAACGCGTAGGCCCTTAGAATTTTACAAAATTTATTTAAAAAAATATAAAAAAAAGACCCATGGCCACAAAATTTTTTTGAATGCCGAAAATGAAAGCACGAATATTTGTCCCTGAGTCATGGGGATTTTCTATGTATTTAAGTATTTATTTCTCTATATCGGGCCCCTAGTACGCATAGTACAAGCTTTGCTTATAGTTTGGGACTAGGTTGATTTGTGTAAGATTGTGTCCGCAAATATTTATTTATTATTTAATGAATACCTGCCGTTTTAATTTGGTAAACGATGGACTAAACACCCTCTATATAATTTTTAACTTTGCCTACCTTCACACCACAGGAAAGATACGAATGACGGAATGACCCAGCCCTCTGAGTAGTCTGAGTACGAGCCCCGATTACGTATTTCCATGAATCTCGTAGCCTATTACTTGCTTATCTATTAGGTTCTTGCAAGAATTTCCTGCCATTATACAAATAAAAAGAAACCTTTTTATTTCATTCTTCTCTTGTAAGTAGGCGAACTTGTTCTAAAGAGCAGCTTATATTATGTACAGTCAACCAATTTGATTCCTAGGCCATCATAGAACCTTGCCGTTGTAAATGCTATGTCAATACGGGTTACTAGGATTATTGCGTCGCTATGTAGGTAGCAGTTAAAATGACAGGGTTCTACGGTGGCCTAGGAATCAAATTGGTTGACCTTACATGTGTACATATGTATGTTACGCACACTTACGAGTATAAGCATTATTTATAAAAAGCCCTCACTTTTAACAGCTAATAGGGCCTGAAGAGGAAAACTGCAAGTTTATTGATAGTTCGACGACCGACAGAATACTAAGAATAGGTACTAAGATACGCAATGAGTAAGCCTGACAACTGTTTAGCTTTACTTCTGCAAACTTACATTTGCTAAACGCAAACAAAATAAGTCATCCTTCCTTGAAGAGAATAAATAACCTCGATCTTATTACCTTGGCGCGGCATCCTTGTTGATAAATTCTTTATCATTTGGACTGCAAAGGTATGTTTGCAGCTGTGTCGTAGTAAATTATGTTTTACTTAGTGCATTCATTTTTGATGCAAAATATTTACGTTTGTGTTCTCGCATGGATACACTTTCGATATCGTTTGTATTCGGTTAGCCACATGCGTGCTATGCAGTGTGTAATAAATAATATCAAAACGCGCTTTGTCAAAAGTAAATAAACCGTACCTAAATGGCAATGTCATCAAATTGTGTTTCTAATATTATACACATTTATGAAAGCATAGAATAGGATATGTTGTGTTTTATGCCTACTTTATTTATCAAGAGATTAGAACAGATCATTACATCAGAGGCGGAATTGTCACGCGAACCGCAGGTGAGCGTGATAATACTTAGAGCCGAGGATGTATTATCAAAGCTCACGCGTGTCATACGACGTTTTTCAACACATTTGCGAGGAAAAAATCCTTTTCATAAAATGAAAATGTAACAGGCTCCTAAGTTGTTTCCTTTAGTTATTGATGTAAACAGGTTTTTACTCACATACATTTGTACATCTCCAAGAATGTACAGTGGCGTCAATTATATTTATCACTTTTCTATTCACCACGAGTCAACATTTAATAACCAAACACGCATCATCAATGTTTACAAATATTTGTGAAATTACTTATAATGGCGCGCAACTATTTTTTTTTCCGTGAAGTTCGCACAGTGCGCCCGCAGCGAGGCTCTTCCTAATCCGAATTTTGCGGATATAATATGTTGTCAAAACCCTTATTTTATACGTTCTTTAATTTGAGATAGGTGTCGGTCGGATTTACGGTAACTCTTGACGGAATAATAGGTTATCACGCGCCATTTCGCAACTGATATAGTAAACTACGGTCGCTACGGTATTCTTCGATTCGAAATGTCACATGGTAGGTACCAATTGGTAGCACGAATCGAACGTTAAATTACGCATCGAAAACTAAACGCTAGCGACTAACGTTATGCAGTTAGTTTCAGAGTTCAACGACAGCATGAGATCAGTTTATTACAGAAACACTTGTTAATTTTACAAAAAAAAAATAAATTGGTTCAGCGGTTTTAGCGTGAAGAGGTGGCCTGACAGACAGATAGATAGACACATTTTCGCATTTCTAATATTAGTATGGATTACGTTAACTAATGTTGTTATATCAAACATGAACACCCATGATATTATATAAATGTATGTGTGACAAAGAAACATCCTAAAATAAGTAAAATTCAGTGACCGTTAATCAATTTATTTTGAACAATTTCGTGGAAACATCTTATTTATATTTATATTTATATTTATTTATTTGGTATTAATCATACACTGTCAATTGGGTACATTATAACTTATAAGTAAATTAAAATTAAAACTACAAATACTGGCTTACAAATGTCCCAAGAATAATATTAAAAAAATGTTACATAATGTCATTGAATAAGAATAGCTTGAATATAAAATGATGAAATAGTAGATTGAATATGTCCGCAATTAAAATAATATGATACAATCAAAATGTAAGTATTATCAATGTCATTTCTAATTAAATGTCAGCTCGACATATTTATTCATCCAGGAATTCCTTCACAGAGTAGTAAGCCTTGGCTGCGCAATATATTTTAAGTTTATGTGTAAAGTTAATTTCAGTGTCTAAAGTTCTGATTTGCTCTGGTATTTTATTGTAAATTTTGGCACCCATTATTTATACCAAGAGACTTGCCAGTTTTCTGGAGCCTGTGCGCAGGGACGGCCAGTCCCGGTTTCCGTCTTGCTGAATAACAGTTACCTATAGGGAACTCCTCGGGGTTTCTTCTAACATACTTACCGACCTCAAATATGTAGAGAGAAGGCACTGTTAGTACTCCAAGAGTCGCAAAAAGTGGCCGTGCTGTCTCATCTGATAGAACACGGCAAATCAAACGGATCACTTTTTTTTGTAATATGAATGGCCGGTCTCTATCAGCTGCCAGACCCCAGAGATCGATTCCGCGTATTAGGTGCGTGTGGAAGTAGGCATAGTACGCTGTTAGCAGGTTGTGTAGCGATAATGTGCGAGTTAATCGGGATATGGCATAGTAGGCCGAATTCAATTTTTTTAATTCTTACATAGTCTATATGTAGACTTTTGCGAATTTCTCTTTAGTCAAATAGCTATACTTATTTAAAAAGAAACTTTAATTAAAACCGTTCGTAATAACAATAACATTGATAATTTATCGATAATAATGCATGCACACTGATACACTGCTACCGCCCTACGCCGCGCACTCGAAGCTGCGTAAGTGTAAGGCCTGAGTGGACGCTCGAATCGGGCGTGCAGGGGAGCGGGGCGTGCGGCGTGCATGTTAAACAAATGAAACTCATACTGGTGTCCTGAGTAGACGCTGCAAAAAGTGAATGCACGCTCGCTCGCCCCGCTGCACGCCCCGCCGAACGCTCTGCTCCGAACGTCCACTCAGGCCTTACACTAAGGCCCCCACACACCGAACGCGGGTCGTGCGCGGCGCGGGTCGGGCGCGGTTGAAGCGGTATATTCACACCGCAAGCGGGCGGCGTGTAGTAACGCGGACCCGTCGCGGCAGCAACGCGGGCCTGCCGTTAGCCGTTACTACCGCGTAGGTCCCGCGTTCAAAAGGACGGCAAAGAGAATACTCCCGGCAGCACCAGTCGACTTCAAGATGTGGAACGGTGAAGACTCCGACGAAGAAGACCTATAGCAATAAGCTGGCTCTTAATAAAAAAAAAGAATTTGGGTTCACGACCAGGGGCCCGTTTATCAAAAGCTTAATGTAACTTGTAATACAAGCGGAAGTCTCTTTCTAATGAGAGAAGTTGAAAAGAGACTTCCGCTTGTATTACAAGTTACAAGCTTTTAATAAACGGGCCTCTGAATAGAATCTGTAAGACGCCGTTATGGGGAATATCATCGCCTGTGTAGGGAATTGGAAAGTTACGAAGATCGTTTTTTTTACTTATCTACTTACTATCTACTCGGTATTTCCGAATTTCCCGAAACAGTTTTGAAGAATTGCATGAGATATTGCAGCCTAAAATAACAAAAATGGACACCAATTATAGATCGTCAATCCCGACCATCACGGCTAAAGAAGCACAAGAGGGCCGCGACATACTCTCGAGGTCTGTCGCACTATCCGTCTCTTTCTAAGTGGTCTAATAAGAGAGAGACGGATAGTGCGAGAGAGCTCGAGAGTATGTCGCGGCCGTCTTGTGATAGCCGTGCAGAGAGAGACTAGCCATAAATTAAGTTTTAATTACCCTTTCATTTTTGTTTCAAGTTATAAACTCTAAACTTTTACGTTCCGGGTAGCCCATCGAACATTTTCAAGCGCCGCCACTGGTAGGTACCTACCTATGTCGTTGTATGTATTGTATAGAATAGTGAATACAGGGTGGAATTTCATAAACTGTACATAATAAAAGGAGAAAAATTTCAGCCAATTTCATCGGTGAAACGGTGTTTTTTTTTTTTTTCTAGTCATTAGTTTTTTTTTTTACAGAATTTTGAAAATTTTTGTAAAAACTCGGGTAATACACCTAATTCAGACGGTATAACTTTTGATCCAATGGTCCTAAAATGAAAATAAAAACTGCGGAGTATTACCAAGGGACAGGTTAATAATTCTTAATAACAATAAAAAACCAACTAGAAGAGAAAATCCGCAAAAAAAAATATTGTTTTTGAAAAATGGCTACAAAAATTACGAATTTTAAAAGAAAAACACAATTTTCTGAAAAAAACGCATATTTAGTTACCATTTTTTTTGCTTAGTATTAATCCTCACTTAATGCCGATTCTAAAACCGTTTTTAAACTGTCTCAGACTTTGAAAAATACCACGCTAATGGGTACGTAAATCAAACCATAATTTTATTAATTTTAATCCTCTTAAAATCCTTAATGACCGCTTGTTCCCAGGTAGTTGAAGGGTGTTATTGGGTTTTAGGTGGAAATAACAAATTACGTACTTAGTATTAATCCTCACTTAATGCCGATTCTAAAACCGTTTTTAAACTGTCTCAGACTTTGAAAAATACCACGCTAATGGGTACGTAAATCAAACCATAATTTTATTAATTTTAATCCTCTTAAAATCCTTAATGACCGCTTGTTCCCAGGTAGTTGAAGGGTGTTTTTGGGTTGAAGGTGGAGATAACATGAGGGATATAAAGGCATTGGGCAATAGGTCAACTATTCATTCGCTCGCAAATCGCAATTGCTTGTCTTTGCTCGTCACTTCTTTGATTACTCCAGTACTTGTTCAGTTTGAATCATCATGCCCCGCTTACGAGAGTTTTCGCCGTTACAAATAGCCAACATGCACTATTATTATGGATTGTGCCATGGATCTGCAAGAGCTGCGTGTATCGCCTATTTGGAGCAGTATCCTAATGACGTTCCAAGACCTGCTGCTCGCCACTTTCAAGAAGTTCATCGCCGGTTGTGCAATATTGGCCTGGGATACGGTGGCCGAGATCGCCGAGAGCCAGGAAACATAATTGATGTTGCCATAGAAGAAGCAGTTCTCAGAGACTTGTACGCGGACCCAACCACGAGTCTAAGACGCTTGGCATTGAGGCACGGAATCTCAAAATTCTCTGTCTGGAAAATTTTGAAGAAGGAAGGACTGCATCCATTTCATTATCAACGGGTACAAAATTTGCAAATTGGCGATGCCCGCGATAGGTGTGTTATGTCGACTTGGATACTTGGCAATATCAGAAGGGATCCGGAATTTACTAGAAGAATTTTATGGATGGACGAAGCAAGATTTACTCATACGGGAATAACTAACTTCAGAAATTTACACACATGGGCTCACGATAATCCAAACCTAGTAAGACCATCTAATTTTCAAGACCAATTCTCCATAAACGTTTGGGCAGCGGTACTCGACGATCAATTGATTGGACCAGTCTTCTTACCGAATACTTTGAACGCCGACAGATTTTTACTGTTACTGAGAGACGAGCTCCCAGAGCTTTTGGAAGATGTGATGTTAGATGTGAGACAACGCCTGTTTCTCCAAATGGATGGATGCCCAGCTCATTGGGCATTAAGAGTTCGACATTTTTTAAATGAGCAATATCCCAATAGGTGGATCGGCCGAGACGGCCCCGTTGGATGGCCTGCAAGATCGCCTGATATGACGCCGTTGGATTATTTTCTTTGGGGTGATATGAAGCAACGGGTATATCACAGAATCGTCAATACCGAAGCAGAATTGCACGACAGAATTTTAAATGCAGCACAAGAAATAAAAAATAATCCGGGAATGATTCGACGGGCTACGCAACAAATTCAAGCTCGGGCCACATTGTGCCTTCAAGAAAGAGGAGGTCATTTTGAACAATTAATACCATACAGGGAACGCCCTTTGCAACACTAGAATAAGTTTTTTCTTTAATAAAGGTTTATCAATCGAATTTATGACTTTTAATTAAAATACATGATTTTATTTACGCAATTTTTAGGACTACTTTTCTTCCTATTGTTTTCTCTACCTAAAACCCGATAACACCCTTCAACTACCTGGGAACAAGCGGTCACTAAGGATTTTAAGAGGATTAAAATTAATAAAATTATGGTTTGATTTACGTACCCATTAGCGTGGTATTTTTCAAAGTCTGAGACAGTTTAAAAACGGTTTTAGAATCGGCATTAAGTGAGGATTAATACTAAGTACGTAATTTGTTATTTCCACCTAAAACCCAATAACACCCTTCAACTACCTGTGAACAAACGGTCATTAAGGATTTTAAGAGGATTAAAATTAATAAAATTATGGTTTGATTTACGTACCCATTTGCGTGGTATTTTTCAAAGTCTGAGACAGTTTAAAAACGGTTTTAGAATCGGCATTAAGTGAGGATTAATACTAAGTACGTAATTTGTTATTTCCACCTAAAACCCAATAACACCCTTCAACTACCTGTGAACAAACGGTCATTAAGGATTTTAAGAGGATTAAAATTAATAAAATTATGGTTTGATTTACGTACCCATTTGCGTGGTATTTTTCAAAGTCTGAGACAGTTTAAAAACGGTTTTAGAATCGGCATTAAGTGAGGTTTAATACTAAGCAAAAAAAATGCTAACTAAATCTGCGTTTTTTTCAGAAAATTGTGTTTTTCTTTTAAAATTCGTAATTTTTGTAGCCATTTTTCAAAAACAATAATTTTTTTGCGGATTTTCTCTTCTTGTTGGTTTTTTATTGTTATTAAGAATTATTAACCTGTCCCTTGGTAATACTCTGCATTTTTTATTTTCATTTTAGGACCATTGGATCAAAAGTTATACCGTCTGAATTAGGTGTATTACCCGAGTTTTTACAAAATATTTCAAAATTCTGTAAAGAAAAAACTAATGACTAGAAAAAAAAAAAACACCGTTTCACCGATGAAATTGGCTGAAATTTTTCTCCTTTTATTATGTACAGTTTATGAAATTCCACCCTGTATATTCACGCCTTTATCCCTAAAAGGGGAGGGCAGAGCAAATGAAACTTGTGTTCCAGTGCCACTTTTAGCATAAATGTGGCTATAAAAGATCGACAAACTGTGATATTGCAGTGTTAGCTTGCTAGCCTATCGCCCACAGCACACTTCAACCATGTAAGGGAACATGGTCGACTCTTACGACACCCACGGGAAGAAAAAGGGGGGAGGGGGGGTGCTATTCTAACCCGACACCACACGGGGATGTATTGTAAGTTTGATACAAATACCTAGGTGTCCGATTCGAAACGGTCGTGATGAACCATGAAAATCTTTGAGTACTGTGCTGCCAATTTTTACGCCAAACAAGATTAGGTAGGTACTTGTTACACCTTACGACTTATCCTAAAGCGTGACCTTAGCGTGGCAAGTTTATCGCGACTGGGAGGAACAAAAAGGTATCCCAAAATGAAAGGGAAATAAAAACTCAATTTGTGGTTATAAACAAATATGTAGATAAATAACGCTTACCGCAAGCAAATGGCTAGGCACGACCCGCGGCCGCGCCAAAGAGAATATAATCACCGCGCTGCCCGAGTTGTAACTTAGCGCGTTCGATGTGTGTTTGAAGTGTAGTTTAAATGTTTTACAACTTGCGCGGGCCCGCGCCCGACCCGCACCCGCGACCGGTGTGTGGAGGCCTTAAGGTGTTTGCACTAGCAGGTCGAAACTTTTAGGGTGAATTTTACAAGGAGAATTACAAAATTTTAAAAATGCATTAAAAATCGAAATACTAGTTTAAAATTGCATTTATTAGTGGTACCTACGTTATTCCACATGTCTTGTAGTTTTGTTTATTACTGCGATTTTTGCAACAAAACACGCTACAGACCGGCATTTTGTTAAAAATCCGGAGCTCTGGCGTGAGCAACGGTCGCCGCGCAAATGAGTCAGCGCTTAGAGCGGTGTCCGCCTATATGATCAATTTGATCATGTCGAGGCGACACGCACAACGCCCGCATGCCATATCTCCTTCTTTCTATGATCTGAGATTGTAACTTGTAACTCATACTAACCCTACAGGACTTTTATTTGTCACGCGCTGAAGTTCTATGGCGAATTGGCGATTAGGTAAGTAGGTATACATAATTATTAACAACCTTGTAAATTATTACCGATTTAATTGATTGAACAAGGTAGGCTCCATATACATTTTGATTTATCCTTAAAAATATACGAGTATATAAGTGTTTGCTCTAAGGCTGCTGTGTGTCATGTCATGTTCATATTCCGGTGATTTCTAAATTAACCTATCGAAGCACATGTCATCAGTCGCTACTGTCGCTAGTCAGTACCTACAATCACAAAATTCTATGAATTCATAATTGCTGTCGCATGGACTAATCTAACTCTCTCTTTCACAGGAAAATATAACTCTCAGCGAAAAGGGGCCTTAGCGCGTTTGGCACTTACGCTGTTGTTACGCCGTGAATGACCTAATCTAAGTAATGTAATGACACTGTGCTAATAATCAACAAGTGCTGTTTCAGGACATTTTCCCTGAGTTCAACATATGCCTGAGCCAGCTAGGTATTATTTTTGGCTATAAAATAGGCAATCAGAACTTTATCTGAATATTTTTGGTTAAACTACCTATGACAACAGAATTTTGTCCCAATTTTTTTTCCATGCAATACTTATTTGACAATGATCACTTGTCAGAAAGTTATTGTAGCAACTTTTATTAGGGCTATAGTTTGTCAAGATGCGTTATTTAGGCAAATGATTATAATATGATGATAATTATTAATAAAAAAATTGTACCTAATGCGAATAAAATTTGCGGAAGAAAGATTGTTAATTCAAATAAATGTTCGCCATGTGCTTTATTTGGTTAACATTTTTGACCCAATGTATATGGTCCCACATTTGAAATGCGCAAAGGAATTCGAAAATAAATAACATAAAAACCGAATCAGGGTAGGGTACCTCACTTCTACCTGCGGTCTTCTCTGGGGGCAGGGGAGTGGTTTCCAAAAACGAAGGGCTCTCGAGTTGAACCGGGACTGGGCGTCTAAACATGTATGCAAAGTCTACTGCAATATTCCCAAGTAACAAAAAGTGGTGTGGTAATTGTCCTAGAACCACCATATTATATGGATTGTAACGGAATAATAAGCGCTTATAACCACGGAAAAGGCCCAATTTATAGGCGTAGTTGTGCCAATAAAGCACAACACAACAACAAGCACAAGCTTGTAGTAGAATTGGTAACTAACCAATTAAGCCAATAGTAGGCTTATATTTGGACTACGCAAAACTATCTGCTCCCGCGAAGCTAACTATTAGCGCCAGCTTATTGAGTAAGTTGTATTTAAAATTAAAATAGGATGCAATTAGAAATATAGTCAGAAGTCGCTATGTTTCACAGTAAGCATTTCGAAGAACGTTACCATCCCTTTATAGGAACAAATAGTTCTTTATCAGAACTATGTACAATATCGCCATATTGTTAGGAATTAGGGTTCCACAATAATTTAAATGCACTAACACCAGATTTTTGAAATAGCCTATGGTGTATTTTTATTTATGTCAAAAAGCGTTGAGACAGGAGATCTTTTTGATTCAATAAGTGTTATTCAATATTTTCTTCGTACGTATTTTGTATTGCAATGGCCTTCAATATCACTTTCGTCATAGTGTAAAGATTCCTTGCTAATACTCATCGCCAGAATATATGAGTCGGATCAAGCAAAGTGTCTTATTCGCCGTCCTAAACCCAAAACGTAAGTGAGGAAACTGCTTGTATTTTTCAAAAATAATTGACGCAGCTGAAAAGTCTGCTACTTTTTTCTGGTGCTAAGGAATTCCTATCAACAAAAAAAAAGCGGCCAAGTGCGAGTCGGACTCGCACATGAAGGGTTCCGTAAAATAAATTGCGCTTTACGATTTGACGTATTAAAAAAAATACTACTTACTAGGTCTCGTTCAAACCAATTTTCGGTGGAAGTTTGTATGGTAATGTACATCATATATTTTTTTTAGTTTTATCATTCTCTTATTTTAGAAGTTACAGGGGGGGGGGGGGGGCACACATTTTACCACTTTGGAAGTGTCTTTTGCGCAAACTATTCAGTTTAGAAAAAAATATATTAGAAACCTCAATATCATTTTTGAAGACCTATCCATAGATATGTATATACATATACGTATGGGTATGATGAAAAAAATTTTTTTGAGTTTCAGTTCTGTGTATGGGGTCCCCTAAAACTTAATGTTTTTTTTCGATTTTTGTGTGAATATCTTAATGCGGTTTACAAAATACATCTACTTACCAAGTTTTAACAGTATAGCTCTTATAGTTTCGGAAAAAAATGGCTGTGACATACGGACGGACAGACAGACAGACAGACATGACGAATCTATAAGGGTTCCGTTTTTTGCCATTTGGCTACGGAACCCTAATAATCAGGCAATTCTAAAATTTTCATCCATTCCCAATTTCTCTCATACGTCCTTTATTGCCTCCTATAAAATTAGCACCAGATATTTGGAATTAGCAAGACCATTAAAAACGATTGTACTCCTTTACGGGCTTTATAAAGATTATTTAGGATACTAATGGTCATTCATTTAACACATACAGATTATAGCAGCATTTATTAATGCTCAATAAGAACAACTACATTTACTCTTAGAATAAGCCCTTAAAGAACTAATTTATTTATAACGGATCCACAAAGCCAATATAAAACCAAATAAATAAAATAAAATATATGTCTAAACATTTGCTTATCATTTGCTTCAAAAGATGTTTATACCCTCAATGTTCAGTTGGCAAATGTCTATTTGGAAAATATGATTTACCTAAGTACTACATATTTATATCTCGAGTTGTCATAATCATA
Source organism: Epinotia brunnichana (assembly GCA_963854355.1). Taxonomy (NCBI): domain Eukaryota; kingdom Metazoa; phylum Arthropoda; class Insecta; order Lepidoptera; family Tortricidae; genus Epinotia; species Epinotia brunnichana. Next base: position 28,786,273 of record OY977936.1, on the reverse strand, counting down.
ATGTAGGACGTTTATAAGTTTTATAACGGAAACCCAAAAGTAATTTTTCATAATACTTACCTACGTAGTTACCCCCCTCATGTTCACGCCATGCTTATTACCACGTTCTTGCGATGTCTCCACCTGGAGGGACTTGCATTATATTTAATGTCTGATATTTTTTATTTACTACCTAGGTATTAATTATAATAAGGTGCCTACTCCAATGTGGCCTAAATATGCAAACGTCCGCGTGCGTCACGCCAAATGTGAACACAATTGAATTTGCATGTGTGTGTGTGTGACGTTCGTTGATTGACGAATTTTTTCAATATGTGTAGGCGGCATTTTTAATTATGCTTTAGAATCTAAATATCGTAAATACTTATATGAATTAAACTTGTACCTTTACGTAGGTACGTGAAATGTATACCTACTTAAAACTTAAAACAGTTTATAAATATAACTTGGTTAGCTCTGACGTCCAGTAATAAAACGTCTCGCTACATTAAATCCAAAGTGATTCAGTGATGAATGAGGCATATCACAATAATTAAAAGTAATTACCTATATGTCAAAATACCTCATCCGTTTCCACATAGCTCCATGCGAAGAGTCGATGAACTTGCCCTGTGCGAAATTGGCGAGCGAACCAGTGGCGCACACTGGCCGTCTCCCCGTCACCAAAAACACCATACATACTACCATTCCAAACTACACAACATCCATTGCGTGGATAATGGTTACTCCGTCAAATATTCTTACTTCCCAGCGTGCAATGTATATCGACTACACAAATAGGAATAATGTGATAGGCCAAACGTTGACTCGTGGTACGGGGACCGTCTCCGACGCAAGGTCGCGCCGCCCGACGCCCACTGTTATAAATACACGCAGACATGCAAAAATGTTATACCTACATAAACATTATGTGCCCTAATATGTGTGACAGCCGGGCGAAGCCGTCGCTCGCAATCTTTGACGAGCTGCAAAGATCGAAGTAATTTATTACAAATTTTGAATTTCTAGGTTTCGAAACGAGCTACACATAAATGTTTTGTCGACTAGGCAATAGCAATATTTCATCATTGTGCGCCGGTTTTTTCACTCTCATGACACTAGTGTTTCAAGACTTGATTTTGTCTTGTCTGCTGTCTTCGTTCTTGTCTCTTCCAGGTCCATATTTCTCCTTAAAAAAACAAATACAAAACTATTTGCGCAAATATAGAATAAATGACATACCTAGGTGTTGGCTTCTTAGTTAAGGTTCAGGGTTAGTTCAGGGTCTATCCAGGTGCCTCTACCGATGATTCATGTTACCCAAAATAGTCTAGGTTTTCAAGTTGAGCAACACATTACATTTCTCGCGATCCACTTTGATTTGTCTCAGACTCCACTTAGTCCATTTTGGGTGCCAAACTTTCAGTTACTAAAAAACATAGTTATTTATGTGTAAATCGACTTGTGTTGGGCCCTATTTCCACAATTTTACAAGTAACAAATGTAACAATTTTGTCGGGCAACCGCCTTTGCTCGCTGACCCAGAAATGTTAGTCGAATTGTCACAGTCACATAACAATTTTTAAGATACCTAGTGAAATAAGTAAGGGCCTGTCTTCCATTTTACAGTATTCAAAATACATATAATATACTAGCTGTTGTCCGCGACTTCGTCCGCGTAGATACTTTTAAATGTCTTGCTCTCTATACAAACTTCGAAGCCCCTTTACTTAAACCTTCTTAGGCGATGAATTAAAAAAAACGCTGATATAAGTTTTGTAGTCTTTCAGCAAACAATTAAAAACCGAAGTTACAAATCCCTTACTTTAAAATTGTCTTGCTCTCCATACAAACTTTGAACACCCTTATAATCCCCTTTAGGGGATGAATTTCAAAAAACGCTGAAATGAGTTTTATAGTCTTTTAACAAACAGGCTAAGATGGAAGTTACAAATCTCATACTTGAAAATTTTCTTGCTTTGCATACAAACTTTGAACCCTCTTCGATTACCGCTTTTCGGGGAAAAATTGAAAACAAAACACTAAGTTTCTTTATTGTAATAAGTATTTTTTTTACAGCAGTTGTCAAGTCTCTAGCTCAAAAAAAGTGTTTCCCATACGAACCTTGCACCCCTTTTAAAGGGGTGGAATTTTCCAAAACAATGGCAGTACTTTTTTGTATTATAATAAGTAATCTTTCTACAAAGTTTTAAGTTTCTACCAAAAAAAAATTTGCCCCACACAAACAGTGCACCTCTTCCCCCTCTTAAGGGTGGAATTTTCCAAACCACTGAAAGTAATTTACGTATATTTGTATTCTAATAAATAATCTTTCTACACTATTTCAAGTCTCTAGCTCAAAAAAAAAAAGTTTCCTCCATATAAACTCACCCCTTTTTATCCCCCTTAGGGGTCGAATTTTCCAAAACGCTGAAAGTACTTTATTTGTATTGTAATAAGTAATCTTTCACCACAGTTTTAAGTCCCTCGCTAAAAAAAATATTTTCTTTATACAAACGTTGCACCCCCTTATGAAGTTATAAACCCCTAATGGTCGAAGTTTCTAGAATGCTGAAAGTATTTAATTTTTATTTTAATTAGTAAGCATTCTACAAAATTGTAAGTCAGTTAAAAAAATGTTTCCTCCATACAAATGTTGCACCCACTTTTAACCCCCTTAGGGGTGGAATTTACTAAAATGCTGAATATACTTTTTTTGTATTTCAATAAGTAATCTTTCTACAAACTTTTAAGCTTCTATCTCAAAAAAGAGTTTCCCCATATAAACTTTGCAACCCTTCTTAACCCTCTTAGGGGTGGAATTTTCCAAAACGCTGAAAGTACTTTGTTTGTACTCTAAGAAGTAATATTTCTACAAAGTTTAAGTCTCTTGCTAAAAAAGTAAAGTTTCCCTCATACAAAATTTGCACCCCTTTTTAACCCCCTTAGGGGCAGAATTTTCCAAAACGCTTCAGCACTTTATTTGTATTTTAATAAGTAATCTTTTTAAAAATTTTAAAGCTTCTATCTCAAAAAAGAGTTTCCCTCATACAAACTTTGCAACCCTTTTTACCCCCTTTTAACCCTTTAGGGGTGGACTTTTCCAAACCGCTGAAAAAACTTTATTTATATTCTAATAGGTAATCTTTTTACAAAGTTTTAAGTCTCTAGCTCAAAAAAAAATGTTTTCCCCATACAAACTTTGCACCCCTATTTCACCCCCTTAGGGGTGAAATTTTCCAAAACGCTGAAAATTTTATTTTAATAACTAATCTTTCTACAAAGTTTTAAGTCTCTAGTTCAAAAACAAAAGGTTCTCCATACAAACTTTGCACCCCTATTTTACCCCCTTAGGGGTGCAAATTTTCAAAAATCCCTTCTTATCCCTAGCTTACGTTATAAAAGCAACCTACTGTGCAAAAATCAACTCTCTAGCCCCAGTTGTTTCGGCTGTGCGTTGATGAGTGAGTGAGTGAATAAGTCAGTCAGGACATAGGCATTTATATGTATAGATGGTTCCTATAAAGCTAACCTCTCACTGTTGGGTAACCTAATATGTCGATGGAAGTTAAGCCGCTAACATCTCTAATATGAGCAAAAGAGATCTATGACGTAGGTAGGCTAAGAAAGTGAGATTTTTGAAATTGGCACGTTCTTTAAGAAAATCTCATTAATAGCAGTTTTTTAAATAATTTAGGACAAACCCAATAATTTCAATTTCAACCTGACAAACATTATAGAAGGGTACCTATAGGTAGATCGCACAACACAAGGCATTGGATCCATGTAATTTATATGTCAATTTTTTAAAAGTGTTTATTATTAAAATTTTGTGACTGTACACGATTAACAATAACATCGTTCAAACATCTGGGGGCACAGCAGTGCCCCCGCTAAGTCAAGCAAAACAAAGAGGCACGGCCGTACCATCCTTTTCTCGAAGCCATTCAGGTCATTTTCAACATCCTGTAATTTTGTGCTGGCTAAAGCTAGAACCCTGAATTTTCAGTAACATGTAGGGCATACTATGGCTTACATATAGTGTCAATAACATTCAATTTGAACTTTTAGTTTAAGAACTATGCCTATGGTCCGTCAAAAGTTGTTAATTTTGTCACTGATATACCTACTCAGATACTCACTTATATACTGATGATCAACATAATTCTAAGGCACTTCTAGCAGACCCACAAGCTCCACACTTCAAACGTAATTGGGTTTTAGCCTATAAATTCATAAAAAATCTAAAAATGTTGCAATTTCAGTCACGTTTCAGAGATATACAAACTACATAAGTGAGTTTGTAATCCTGTATAAATACATGCGCTTACAAAGTTACTTTTGCAGTTCCGCCCTGCAAAACTATACAAACGTTATTTGCGGTTGGTAAAATAACATTTCCATACAAAGTCTACAAAAAGAAATAAGATCCCATAAATAACATTCCATGTAAAAAATAAGCCAAGTCTCGAAACTCTTCCACAGTAAAAAGTGGTGAGATATTTCGTAGAGCCAAGTCAGGCATTCTTATTAATCTTTATTTGCTTGCTAAATAAAATTTTGTGACTTGGCAATCACACTTACATAGTTTTAGGTACCTATGCAAAAATTAGTAAATGCAGTAAAGTTGTGTGATTCCCAAGTTGCAGAATTTTATTTAGCAAGCAAATAAAGATTAATAAGAATGCCTGACTTGGCTCTACGAAATATCTCACCACTTTTTACAGTGGAAGAGTTTCGAGACTTGGCCTATTTTTTACATGGAATGTTTTTTATGGGATCCATTTTTCCCGTCGATTAACAGTGCGTAGCGTGTCACCGCCGGGCTGGTTTAGATTAGCCAGCACAATCAGCGAGCGTTTATCGCGGACGAACAAGGTCGCGGGTGAACGCACTCCGCTCCAGGTAAATAGGTAACGACTAATACAATACCATAACCTACACAGATAAATAATAAGCTATAAATTAAATTCAATAGTCATTTATTTCAGATTTTGCATCCATATTTTACACATTTAAATAGTACAATTAAAAAAAAACAATAAAAATGCTATGAATAGTCTACTATTTCAGCGACTGATGGACCACTTATACGAAACTGGGTAAAAAAACTTAAGAAATCGTATATCCGGATGTCCGGCTGTCAGGTTGTTCGCATTTCTCAGCCGATTCTCGTGAAATTTTGTGAGCAGGTTCAATAATTATTTTTACATTTTTTTGATGATTCAAATCCGAAATTAAGATATACATGCTCGCGAGTTCCACATCTCACAACACAAAGCCACTAGTGTATGTACATAGTTGTAACTTGTTCTACATTACACATTTAAAATTTGCAGGTAACACAAACAAAACAAATGCTTACCTATTCGAACAGTCCACAACATTCACGTTTTTTACCTTTACTTATTCACTCAAGTCTATAGTCAATGCAGTAGGTACAATAGTGTCTTGAATTCATCATGGGTTACCTATATAAGAGATACACAATAAACATACACATAAAGATTACATATAACCTACTTACCACGGACGGAAAGATCAAGGATATCTGAGATCGCAGGTATTGGCGAGTTCGACACGAAGCAAGGGCGGGCGATAAATATGCGATCGGCCGAGGCTTTCTTATTAACGCCCATGATCTCTACAAAATCTTCTCTGGCCATAGACTGGGATTTTCTGCTGGCAAAGCAGGCGGAGAATGCCGATTACGGCGCGTGACGTCACCCTTTTGTCGCATATGGTCACGTTGGCAACTCGTCCCGTTGACAATTCGTCCCCTTGGCAATTCGTCCCGTTCGCAACCCGTCCCGTTCTCGATTCGTCCCGTAAACGCAACTCGTCCCGTTCGCGACTGGTCCCGTTTGCAAGTCGTCCCATTTGCAACTCGTCCCGTTCGCAATTCGTCCCGCAAACGCACCTCGCCCCGTTCGCGAATCATCCCCATACCGATGTCTAGCAGTAAGAACTACATTAAAATCGGGCTATTAATTTTGTCAAGAATTTTTTTGTTGCGTTTGTTGATTCATTTACAACCTTTAACGGGAATAAATGGGATATTGCATACGACTCGCGAACGGGGCGAGGTGCCTTTGCGGGACGAATCACGAATGGGACGAGTTGCAAATGGGACGACTTGCAAACGGGACGAATTGCCAAGGGGACGAATTGCCAACGGGACGAGTTGCCAACGGGACCATATGCGACAAAAGGGACGTCACCACCATGCTCTACATTATTAGACCACAGATAAAATGAACGACCGGCATCTGTCACATTGGCAGTCTGTGGTAAACAATGTTGAAGGCTCCGCCACACAATGTGCCATCATGGGGTGGGACAGGGACGCAGTTATGCGTTGGAATGCGACGGAAGTTGGAATTCATATTCATATAATTTTTTGCATAACATGTGTTTACATTGGTGACAAAATATAGTTTGTTTTCAACATGTACCCTTTCGGGCATGGCAATCTACTACAATACAACGTCTACAATCTAACTATAAATTACACTATAGAAATGATGTGAGCATGCTAAACATTAAAAATGAATTAAATTCAATTTATATACATACATGCTCATTATTCTTATGTATGTGTTTCTCCGTTTAACTCATAGTTGCGTCCTGTATGATGGGCCATGACGACCCATTGTGTAGAGGAGCCTTGATAAGTGTAGTGTTAATAATGCGCCTCCAGTTGGTCCTGCCTCGATCTATCTTGTAGCTTGCAGTCCGCCACGCAGGGTTGTGTTGCCTTTAAAAATGCATAAAGATAACTTATTAACTTACAAATGTACATTTTATAATATGTAATATCAAATCTGTGATATAAATATCAATTTACATCCATGTATTTACCAAAAATAAACGGAAAATTTTAAACTTTTATGTTCCGAACCGGATTTGAACAGGCGACCACAGGCATAAATAGAGCAAAAGGACAAGTATGCATGTGGTCGCCGCTTCAAATCTGGCTCTGAGCAAAAAAAAAACAATTTTTCCTTTAATTTGAAATTTATACATATTGTTAGCAGACGTTACGGCTTAATGCAAAAAAAAATATACACTTACTAAGAGTGATAGAAAAGAAAAACAACAACACATGTGCCAACAACATATTTATTGCAGCTTTCTTTGAAAATTTATTTAAAATAAAATAATAGGTATACCAATTTTTGGGTATTCCTTATTACTAGTCCATAGTTATTTTATTAGATATACTAGTATAGATATACTGGCTGGCGTCTGCGTAGAACTTTTTATCGTCTTAGAAAAATGATTGCCCTCCACATAAACTTTAAACCCTCTTTTAGGGGCTAAATTTAAAAAAAAACGTTAAAATATATTTTTTTCGTTTTTAAAAATGTCTTGCTCTCTACACTAACTTTAAACCTCCTTTTAACACTCTTAGGAGACGAATTAGAAAAAACTCTGAAATTAGTCTTGCAGTCTTTTAACATACAGGATAAGACCGAAGTTATAAATCTCTTACTTTAAAAAATCCTTAAAAAATGCTCTCCATATAAACTTTGAACCCCCTTAGTGGTGTTGAAAGCACTTTTTTGGGTGGAGTTTCCTAAAACGCTGAAAGTTCTTTTTTGTATTCTAATAAGTAATCTTTTTACAAAGTTTTAAGCTTCTAGCTCAAAAAAATGTGATGCCCATACAAGCCTTTTATTTTTGAATTTTCTTAAACGCTGAATAGCACATTACTTACCCAGGGCAGTCAAACAAAGAATGTCTCAGATCGCAGGTATTTGACGCCGGAGCCGAAGGCAAGGGCGATAAATATGCGATCTGAGGCTGTTTTTACTACGGCCCGTGGTGAGTACACAATTTTACGTCTCTCCCTGGCCAGGAAGTGGGATTTTCCGCACGCGTAGCGTTGTTCCAAAACGCTGAAACATTACAACTATACAAGTAATTTTTCTACAAAGTTTTAAGCCCCAACCTAAAAAAAAAGTTTCCCTCATACAAACTTTGCACCCCTTTTTAACCCCTTTAGGGGCGGAATTTTCCAAAACGCTGAAAGTGGGTACTTTTTTGCATTTTAAATTTTAATAGGTAATCTTTCTACAAAGTTTTAAGACCAGCTCAAAAATAAAGTTTCCTTCATGCAAACTTTGCACCTCTATAATAACCCCTTCAGGGGTGGAATTTCGAAAAATTATTTGTTATCCCTAGCTCACGTTATAAAAGTAACCTACTGTGCCAAAATCAACTCTCTAACATTATTAGTAGTTTCGGCTGTGCGTTGATGAGTCAGTCAGTCAGTCAGGACTTCTTCCTTTATAGATATAGAAGATGTGTGTCTATTGACACATTGTAAACAACATAACATACTATGCACTTTAGTTGTTGTAAATAAATGAAGTATGAAGTTATGTAAAAGGAGGTTTTTTACTAAAATTTCATAAGAAAATTTTTTGTACGTACACGTACTGTACGTAGTTAGGCGTTTGACTATTCTATTCTGAATTAAGTGAAAAAACAGTAAACATACGAGTATTTCAGGCATTTGATACTCATGTCGGATCGGATCACCAAGGAATCATAGCTAGGGTATTTTTGCATGGCAAAGAGGTCATAAAAAGCAGAGGGTTCCGTACAAATTTTCATACACCACGACATTAATTCTTGAACAATCTAAACAGCAAATAAAAACAATTTTTAGAAAGTGCAACTCAAGCCTTTTTATATGATACCCAACTTGGTCTATTAATGAGACTTTGAATTTATAACCCCCCCTCTTATTCTTTATTTTCATAGAAAATAAAAATGAATATTCAAATTTTTCATTTTCCATACAGTTGTTTTTTACAAATGTTCCAAATTTAAAATTGATAGTGTAATAGTAGTTCCTGAGATATTTAACGTTGTGACAGACGGACAGACGGATAGAGTCGCACCATATGGGTTCCTTTTTACCTTTTTGGGACGGAACCCTAAAAAGAAACCGTGGGCGATTTGCCCCAGTGAATGCATCAAACACCAAACAGTTAATTGTCCCATTTGCGCGATTCGTTATAATCGTCTGCGAATGTTGATGGTCCCGCGCGGTATCGACCCGTCGCGTCGTCGGGTCACCTTCCATCTCGTAATAAACGAATAATGTGGTTCGTAAATTTGACCGGAGTTAGTCATCTGGCCAATAGTACTTTTTATATACTTACATTAGTATTTCGGGAACACTATTTTCAGTCTCCGCAAACTCCAATCCTATATTCAATTTGGGGTTGCACGGCGCACACGGTAAAAAAGCAATTTGAAGCTCTTAAAAAGTAAAAACAACTTAAATTATGCCGTGGAAACCATTACTAGAATTAAATAATACAGACATACTTAGTGTACGACCTGAGTGCCCGCTCGAGTTGGGCGTGCAGCGGAGCGGGGTGTGCGCCGTGTATGATAAACACAGGCAAAACGCTTGCCGGCCCACTGTGGGCTGAGAATCAGCTCTCCATAGAAATAGACAATTCAAAATTTAAGGAGACACGCCGAACAGACTCAAAATCATTTTCTATAGTCAAGACGATGAGTAAAAGGTAAATCAAACAACAATATATTTTAAAAAATACTTAAAAAAACATTGTTTTTTTTATTGTCCGCGAGGGTATTAGGTACGGTTTTCGTTTTACTTTTAGAGAAAATCCAATTTTCAACATACGCTCATTGCAATTTTTTTTTTTTAAATTATATTTCTTTTTAGCGCTCCAAATTATCCCAAAATGATGTTGTGGTATGAAAATGACAAGAAGAAGCCATTTCCCGAAAAAGCCCACATGCAGTGCGCCCCGCCGCACGCTCCGATGTGAACGGTCACTTAGGCCGTAGATGAAGATCTTTAATCTAACAAAAGAGTAGCTGGCCCGCTGGCCCATACACAGGCAGTCAATAAGTTAAGTATATTGATTTCGCCATAGTAGGATAGCATCAATATTGATGCGCACCAAGTTGCACAATCCTAACCTATTTAACCTAAACTAAAAATGTACAATAACTTTTAATTTGACGTACAAAGATTTACATATTATTTATTAGCAAGACAAATTCTGATGTAACATTAGAAATTACAATTAACAAAGTAATAAATATTCCGAAAAAGTTTAATAAATAATACCTACATAACAGTTAAACGGAGTAAAGTATACCGCAAGCATCACATCGCGGGATCTTTGCTCTAAGAACTAAAGTTAAAAAAAAACACAAATAAGTGGAAAGTAAAACAAACGAAGATTAATCAATTAAAGTTACGAATTAAGCTATTTTCATCTCTCCTGTTCTGAAAGTTGACTTTTCATGGACATATAGCCGGGTGGAAAATAGCGTTTTCTCTCCTACTTTGGAAAATATTTTTTTTTAATTGTTACGCTCAGCCACGGAGTCATAGATAATTGAGTTACTTCATATTACTAAAATAAAAGCTTTACATAATATATATCTAAACTCAGCTATACATTAAGCGACGGATTAATTATACGACGATGTTGATAAAAATCCTTTTACTGTTGGTATTTTTCTTCCTAATTACTGAAAATCAACATTCAAAATCATTTCTGTAAATATCGGCTGCCCGCCATATAGCATAACTTTTTTTTTCACGTTTCGGCAGGGCCCTCTAGATTATTTGCGTCGCGGCCTACTCGATTACAATCGAGTAGGCCGTGGCAAGTGGCCAGTGCAAAGAAGTTAGAGGTTGGATATAGTTTTAATTATTTTACTTAGGTATGTCTAAAATCGAATAATCAATTTATTTCATATTAAGCGAATAATTCTATACATATATTTATAGAATTATATAAATACAAGAAATAAGATTAAAACTATTAGATCAGATACGTTTTTTAAACTTTTCTAAAGTTTATTATTCTTAATATATATACCTGTTTTATAAAATGTACGTGCAGTATTTTACTTTCCTCACAGTCGAAATGAAAAGTAGAGTGTTTAAATCGGGTGAAATTACTCATTTCACCCTCGAACTATTGGCGCTCTCACTTCGTTCGAGCGCCAGAAATATCTCGGGAGAGATGGGTCACTTTCAACCCTTGGTTAACAATCTACTAGTTATTATGTCATGTATCTTAAGTAAGTACTCAATGATAAATAGGGGAGGGTTACTAATACCCTCTATCTTCCAAAATGCAATCAAATGAAAATAACACATTGTATAATGCGGTAGTTTTGGAAACCTGAACGTTTTGTAAACCTCCGCAATCTTTAAAAACTATAATTTCTACTATGCAGCATTAACTATGGTTTGTGCCACCGTGGTCGTCGTCAATTTAATTCTAATCCCACCCAACTAGAGATTCACATGTGGTTAAAGACAGGTAACAAGTATCTACATAGTCAATCCCATCCAGGAATTGAGCCTCCAGCATTTGCAGGGCCAAATCTATATCAATGTCATAAAGACTTTGTCAGGAAAAAACTTTTCTCGCTTTATCTTTACTTTGATAACCACCTGCAAAAATATTCTGAATTCTGAGTCGCTTACGAAATTTGTGCTCACAAGACAGTATGTAACGTTTCGGAAGACAACCGATATATGTCTATCTTTCTAGGCGGTCTTTATGACATACTTGACAGACTGAATAAGTTTTAGCAGGAGCGTACCTCCTGATTGTGAAAGAATCCGATTCTATTACTTACAATATTTCATATATACCCTCCGATTTCAATATGATATTTATGTATTCGATGTGCAATCTTGGAATATAAGTACAGTACAGATCATGTTTTACACGTGAAACCAATCTGCTACATATGGTAGGACTTATATAAAGCACTCGGTAATTAAAAATACTCTTCATTTTGCAATAAGAAAAAACATTGCGAAACGAAAACGTAGCAAACCTTTTACTACATATATTAGGCCCAGTCACGTCGAGACATTTTCGCGAAAAAACTCGAAGACACGTCTGAGTCTGTAACTGACCTTGCCAACAAGGTTGTGTAAGGTCGGGCAAACCAGCCCCCTAGCGCCAGCCCGGGCCCCTCAAGCGCCTTACCCCCTCCCGGGCTGGATAGGGTGACGACAAGCGCTGTTACTAACCTAAGATGCCCTCTGCCGTGTGATTCGAAATATTGGGGTTTATTTTAGCTTCAATTTCATTGTTTATATGTAAGTACTTATACTTAATTGTGAATTAGAAGTAGGTAACATGTCGATTCTGTAACTATTTGATTTAGCTAAATGTAAGTACCTATTGATTGCTCGGATTAAAAAGGTAACTACTTGAAGCTTATGACTGAATGAGAATATTTGGTTACGAAAGAACAATACTGTACTTAGGTAAACTTTTTCGGAGATCGTCCATACAATACTTAAATATCAAACCAAAACCAAATGGTTTACTAAGGAATTTATTAAGCATGGTTTTACTTTATTACCACTTTGAAAAACAAAGACTAGCTTTAATATATAATTAAGAATTAATTTCCTTCCTGCTAGCAAATTACATAAAATTATATCTAATAAATAATTCGGTTAACATTTACTTCGGTATTTGACCAAAGTAAAATGAGCTTCTTTTTATGAAACGTCAAAAACGCTCCGTTACTATGGAATTTGTAGGGATTAGTTGCTTGTCAGGTGACAATCAAACAACGTCCTTATTGTTCGTTTTTATGAATTTAAAAATCCTAAAATAGCATACATAAATGAAGGATTGATAATTTCCGAATATTTTTGTAATGTTTATCTGTTGCTAATGAAACATCAATTTATTTTCACTCTTGTCAAATACTCTATTGCTTCATTTTGGTAGTTTTATCAAATTGTTAGCTTCTGCTATAATTTCGCATAGTTCGTGAAAGCATTCGTAAACTTTCTCGGTGCTTTGTCTCGTTCAAATACTTATGTAGGTAGTACCTAAGTTAGTTAGTTAGGTCTAGGATATCTATATCAAACACTTAACTAGACCGAACAAACTGGAAGTATCTTTTGTTAACCTTTTGTACTTTTACTATGGGTTACATAAAATGGTTTACTTTCTCGTTATTGTTTGTGGAATCGAACATTCCTGTAAATAAGTATGGCCTAATATCAACTAGCTGATTATATAACTAGGTAGGTACCTAAAATTTAATTTAGGTTTAGTACTTATAGTGGTTTACTCTACAGGCACGAATGTATTCGAGATTTAGACAAAAACTTGATCATGAAATGAATGTCTGTGTTTCACTAGCTGTTGCCCGCGACTTCGTCCGCGTAGACCTTTTAATCATCTTAGAAAATGATTTCTCTCAATACAAACTTTGAACCCTCTTTTAGGGGATAAATGAAAAAGAACGTTGATGTTCATTTTCGTAGAGCATGTTATCGTCTAAATGTTTGTTTAAGGAATGCATTTAAAAAAACATTGATATTGATTTTGTAGTTTTTTGCAGTCTAAAACCGAAGTTACAAATCTCTTACTTTCAAAATGTCTTGGTCTTCATACAAACTTTGAACACCCTATAATCCCCGTTAGGGGATGAATTTAAAAAAAAACGGCCAAGTGCGAGTCGGACCATTATCTATAAAAAACTGTTTTATTCTGTGTTTTTAGTATTTATTGGTATAGCGGCAATAGAAATACATCATCGATGAAAATTTCAGCTGGAACTATCACGGTATCAGTGAGGTACAGCCTGGAGACAAACAGACGGACAGCGGAGTCTTAGTAATAGGGTCCCGTTTTACTCTTTGAGTACGGAACCCTAAAAACGCTGTATTGAGTTTTGTAGTCTTTTAACAAACAGGCTAAGACCGAAGTTACAAATCTCATACTTTAAAATTTTCTTGCTCTGCATACAAACTCTGAACTCCTTTTTGTAATTTCATAAGAATTCTTTCTACAAAGTTTTAAGTTTCTACCTAAAAAAAGTTTCCCCGATACAAACATTCCACCTATTTTTCCCCCTCTTACGGGCGGAATTTTCCAAACCACTGAAAGTAATTTACCTATATTTGTATATAAATAAAGTCTCTAGCTAAAAAAAAAGTTTCCTCCATACAAACTTTCACACCTTTTTATTCCCCTTAGGGATGGAATTTTCCAAAACGCTAAAAGTACTTTATTTGTATTGTAATAAGTAATATTTCAAAAAAGTTTTAAGTCTCTCGGTAAAAAAATATTTCCTCCATACAAACGTTGCAACCCCTTAGGGTGGACTTTTCTCAAACGCTGAAAGTATTTAATTTTTATTTGAATAAAAATTCAAATCACTTTATTTGTATTCTAATGACTTATCTTTCTACAAAGTAGTAGTAGTAGTAGTAGGCTCTATATAAAAAAATATTGTTTCCCCCATACAAACTTTGCACCCCTATTTTACCCCCTTAGGGGTGAAATTTTACAAAACGCTGAAAAAATTTTCTTTGTATTCTAATAACTAATTTTTCTACAAAGTTTTAAGTCTCAAATAAAAAGATTCTCCCATACAAACTTTGCACCCCTATTTACCCCCCCCCCCCCCCCCCGTTGGGGTGCAATTTTCAAAAATCCCTTCTTATCAAAAGCAACCTACTGTGCAGAAATCAACTCTCTAAGATTAGTAGTTTCGGCTGTGCGTTGATGAGTGAGTGAGTGAGTGAATCAGGACATAGGCATTTATATATATTATATAGATTATACCTATTCATAACCTGGGTTATTGAGAGAACACGACACGAATAAGTACCAATTAATTGTAAGGCTAAGGCTTAATAAAACTTACATACTCGTATTTGTTACAGAAACATCAAATGTTTTTAGTCAATATCAATGAGTAGTGAATCTCTACGAGTCTATACTCCACACTTAGCTTAACAACAGATCACGAATGTTACGTAATTATAGTAACTGTATTATAGTAACACTAGGTATCATTCGTGAATCTGAAATGCTATGGACATAACCTTAAAAATTGTACATTCGGTGAGTTTTGAAGTTAGAAAGCCCCGGATAACTTTATTTGTTAAACGAATAGGTCTACCTACGTCTTCAATTTATAATTATGGATACAACACGTAAAATAATATCGAGACAAAAACGCCGACCACTTGTTGTTGACATCTGTGGTGTGGTAAACCATGGTAAACAGAATGGCGGATATTTTTCCGTAGGTTGGACAACCTAAAGTGTGGTGTTGCCATGACTCAATGAAGGTTTTTGTAGCCCTGGATTATTGTTAGTTTCATAGTAACTTGATAACATACGTGAACCCGCATTCAGGAACGAAAAGTGGTACGCATGTTTGAAATTACTTTTGATACACTTTTAATGCATTATTTACTAAAATAATTCAAAAGGAAAATAGCAAGTTTAGTGAAAAACGTTAGCCATTCCGGACTTATATGTAGAGGGTACGAATCAAATTTTATATTTTTCTGACTTCGATGTGCGAGATAGTGTAATGGGACACTGAATTTTTGAATGAACTCGAAAATTATATAGGTACACTTTGAAAAAAAAACGCGTTATTAACAGGAAACGTTAATTAACTTAAACTACATTTATATAAGCATAAACATGTCTGCTAATCAGATATACCTTTACAAGTTATTATAAAGTTCAGTACTACACCAGTAGAGGTACGCCGGTGAACGCCTGTTTCTTGGATTTATCCAAAGCGTTCGATCTCGTGTCGTACGATATTCTGTGGGACAAATTAACCAGTGAAACTAGCGTGCCGGCCGAGTTGATTGAGGTTTTAAAGTTTTGGTATGGCAACCAAATCAACTCCGTCAGATGGGCAGGCATGCATTCAGATGAGTACCAGTCAGAGTGTGGTGTAAGGCAAGGAGGGCTAACCTCTCCGAGGTTATTTAATCTGTATGTAAACCGTCTGATGGATGAGCTCAACAAAGCCTATGTCGGATGCTCTATTGACAATAAATCAATCAATAACATAAGTTATGCAGATGATATGGTTTTGTTGAGCCCTTCCATCAGTGGGCTGCAAGAGCTGCTGGACATCTGCGAGAGGTACTCGGTGAAACATGGGCTAAGGTATAATGGGAGGAAGAGTGAGGTACTAGTCTTCAAAGCGGGGAGAAAATCCTATAAGACAGTGCCGCCGGTGATCTTGGGTGGAGAGCAACTTAGGATCACAAAAACCTTTAAATACCTTGGTTACTTGGTCACCGAGGACCTCAAGGATGACCTTGATATCGAAAGGGAACGCAGGGCGTTGGCAGTGAGGGGAAATATGCTGGTTCGCAGGTTCGCTAGGTGTAATAAGGACGTCAAAAAGACGTTGTTTAAGGCATTCTGCCAATCCTTTTACACCTGCAGCCTGTGGACCAGCTACACCCAGCGGTCGTATAACGCCCTGCGCATACAATATAACAACGTCTTCAGGATGCTGTTGGGGCTGCCGCGATATTGTAGTGCGTCCGGAATGTTTGCGGCAGAACGTACATATGACTTTTACGCAATAATACGCAGCAGGACGGCATCACTAATGCGGCGGATGTGTGGCAGCGGTAACAGTATCCTGAGGACGCTGGCTGCGAGGCTGGATGCTCCATTACCTAGGCACTGGAACACCCTACATTGTGCAGGACCCTATGCTAGGGGATGGAGCATCTAACTCAATTAGGATTAACTCCATTAGGATTATAGGATTAAATTAATTTGTAATACTAACCTTAGTCATAATTCGTGATTGTATACTAACAACTTATGGACATTACCTAGTCCGAAACAAATAAAGAATTGAATTGAATTGAATAAAACAAAAATACCTGAAAGTTAGAATTATTTAAGTGAGAGGCATTGACTTTTTTTCAAATGTAAGTACAACTATTGGCGGCCACCCAGGAATAAGTTAGATTTATATTGTGAGTTTACTTTTTCTTTTCAATATATAAATCATATGCATATATACCTTATTTAAATGCGAAAAAAGTTCAGTTTGACATCATTTGTATGCTTAACTTTCGTTACAAAACTGACACTGAGTTAATTTTTATTTAACAACTCACGCCAATTGGGTACACGAATTTTTAAAAATGCCCATTTATTGAAAAAAACACCGGTAACTTCCGTTTGCCAGGTTCACGCAGAAGACAATCTAAAACAAAGGAGAAAACAAACATTAAATTAAACATTTAATTACTATACTTACCCAAATAAGTATGTATTAATTGTATAATGTTGTCATTGTGTTCTTGTAACTTGTAACAAAAACCTCTTAAAATTGTTCAGGGTCAGGAAAAAATCACGACAGATCACGTTGGGGGAGGGGGGGGTATAAGGTGACCTCACGTGTATTTTTCTCCACACGAGTAGATACTTTTTCTCGGTTTCGTTAAACATAAATCTTTACTTAGCACTTCAAAATAGCGAGTCTATTTTACGAAATTTTGTGCCCTGCCCGCTCGGTCTTGGCTTGACTTCATAAAATAGAAAGATAAACAAGATTTACTATATACAATACTATTTATCTTACAATTAGGTCGAATGAAAATTAATATACGTGAGGTTACGTGGGGGGGGGGGGAGGGGGTACCCAAGAACCTCACCAAATATCACCAAGGGGGAGGGGGGGGGGATTTCCAAAAGTAGCCGAAAAAACCTCGCGTGATTTGTGCAAAAAGCCCTTACACAAATCAACCTAGTCCCAAACTAAGCAAAGCTTGTACTATGGGTACTAGACGACGATATATATACTTATATAGAGAAATAAATACTTAAATACATAGAAAACATCCATGACCCAGGACCAAATATTCGTGCTCATCACACAAATGAATGCCCTTACCGGGATTCAAACCCAGGACCTCTTGCTTCGTAGGCAGGGTCACTACGTCACTACACTACCAACTAGGCTAAGGCGGTCGTCAAATAAAGCAAAACATTGCTTGTCTATAAAGTCGCCTTACGGACAACTTTTTTACGTGATAACGTCATAAAGCCGAACGCTAGGCTCAGGCGGAACGGGACAATGAGTCATACTTTTTCGTGCATGCTGCCGGTGTTCATCGATTTATAAGACGTTATCACGTCAAAAAAAAACCTTATTTGGACTTATTGCCGTACTAGATAATTATGTATACTATAAGGTGATTATAAAACATAGCTCCAAGCAACGGGAACATCCCTATAGGTTTTGGATTCCTCTGCGAGTATACGTTATAAATGCGTTACTGAAAAACAGGATTTTAACAAACAGACGGATAACGAATAACGAAGTAATCCCATCAGAGTTAATTTTTCTTTTGCGGTACGAAACCCTAAACAGGTAAAAATTTGTAGCCTAAAGATTAAGAATAATCGCTATGCGTGTGCGGTAACTCGACTCGATAAAGTGTCGACTCCGGACTTGCGTACGTTTTTCAGACTTCATACACTTTTTCCTAGTAACATCCGCTAAACGCACTATTTAGCATTCCTTGGTAACGTCATGCAATCTAAATTTATTTTCACGTATACAAGCATTGGAACGCAAAGATAGCGTGCGCATAGATTCTAATAAAATGGACCAATCATATGCGGTCGTTTTTTCTAAACTCTAATGGCTTTCTAATTCCTGAGCGCTAGCTGGCCATGCGGCTAGCTGTCTACTTCATTTCACAAGGTGGAGTGCGCAAATACGTTGGTAATATATTATTATTATTATCCTTATAAGTCCCAAATGGATTTTAGCGATTTTTTCTACTCCTGTACCGTTATCTGTAATTTATATAGGCTGTAGCTCAAATACAACGACACCACTAATAAGTCGTCGAAAAACTCTATGCTCTATAGCCCAAAACCGCACTGTTTAGCGTACTTTTTTGGTTCATAAATTTTTCATAAAAGCACTGTTAAACTTTTTTAAATCGGCCGCTATATTGCAGTGGTGCCAACTTCATAAACAAATATTTCGAAATAAAAGTTTTTATTTACGATTTAACATTTGTATATTATACATTATTTACTACAATAATAATGAATCATCATCTATTGTGTGTTAAATTACATGATTTATAAATTCTTGGTATTATTTATGAAAATAAAGTTCGAATTCGGTCCGGGTCCGGATTAGGTTTGGTTCGGATGGCAAATGCAAACAAATTAAAAACAAAACAAACCATAAACAAGAAGTGTCACATTTCCGATTTCCCACCAAAATATTTACATTTCAAAATGAAAGACGATAAACTGTTAGTCCTAGAATATTAAGATTGTATTCGTGTTTGTGAAGATAAAAGTGTACGTTCCTTTTAAAATGGTCGAAGCAATTAATAACTGCACTCCTGAAGAAATTGCGTGAGTAGCAAAAGTACGAATAGAAAACTTGCTGCCCGAAAAGGCTAACTAATTTGTAGTCTGCTATTAATTTAAAATTTGTCGTAGAAAAAGTATTGTATGCAACGGTTTATAACTGGTCTAAAAACGCTCGTGGCGTCTTTAATTGCGATGCTCGCCAAGGCTCGCATCGCAACTCACGCCACTCGCATTTTAAGACCCTTCTTATAAAACAGTTGCATAAAATACTATTGTATTTGGAACATTTTGGTAAAATTATCGAGTTGGAGTTTTCCATTAGGTAAAGTTCGAAACTCGATTTGAATTTGTACTTTGTACACGTAGGCGGGGACTTAAAGGATTGAATTACGTACAGGAAGCGAAAATTATAATCATTTAGATATAACATAATACCTACAGTGTGTACCTAACAGTGTGTGTAGTAACGATATACCGAAAACATTGGCAGTATGTACACTTCGACACACATTGTTACTTTCCTGTATTTTGGTAAGAGAATTTAGTTTTTTTTTCCACCGTACGTCCATTTCTATCAATTCAGGATAATGGTATGAAACCAGGGTGTCCGTTTTCGTTGAGCAGTCACTTAGATACACTCTCTAAGCGATCTTACATTCCTTAGAAGACACTGACTTTGACTGAATTGCAATCTTTGGTGGCATTCTGGTACTGCAAATTTTCAAGGTAATAATTGTACTTTCAAAACAAAGTTTTAACCGATTTCAAATCAGTAGCCAAATTGCTTCAAGTTTGCCTAGGTATAAAGTTTGAAGAGTTCCTCCTCCTTTTTTGAAGTCGGTTAAAAACGGTTATGTCTTGCTAACTGATAACTTCATCATTTTCTTGCCCTTATCCCATTTATTTGGGGTCGGCGCAGCATGTCCTTTTCTTCCATACCTCCCTGTCACTCGTCATCTCGGCACTTACTTCCTTCCTCTTCATATCCTCTCTCACACAGTCCATCCACCTTTTCCTTGGCCTACCCCGTTTCTTCCATCCCTCCACGTTCATACCTAACACTCTTTTGGTCACATGACTGTCATCCCTCCGCATAATATGCTAACTGATAACTTATTAAATGGATAAATAAATTTTGATTAGTATGTCCTGAACGGAACGTAAATTAATCTCCACGCTATTTCGGTAATTTATATAATATAGGTAGGTACCTCTGAAGCAAGATCTGTATTTATAGGGTTCCGTAGCCAAATGGCAAAAAACGGAACCCTTATAGATTCGTCATGTCTGTCTGTCTGTCTGCCTGTCTGTCCGTCCGTATGTCACAGCCACTTTTTTCCGAAACTATAAGAGCTATACTGTTGAAACTTGGTAAGTAGATGTATTCTGTGAACCGCATTAAGATTTTCACACAAAAATCGAAAAAAAAACATTAAGTTTTAGGGGTCCCCATACTCAGAACTGGAACTCTACAATTTTTTTTTTATCAAACCCATACGTGTGGGATATCTATGGATAGGTCTACAAAAATGATATTGAGGTTTCTAATATCATTTTTTTCTAAACTGAGTAGTTTGCGCGAGAGACACTTCCAAAGTGGTAAAATGTGTGCCCCCCCCCCCCCCCCTGTAACTTCTAAAATAAGAGAATTATAAAACTGAAAAAAAATTTGATGTACATGCAAACTTTCACCGAAAATTGGTTTGAACGAGATCTAATAAGTAGTTTTTTTTAATACGTCATAAATCGTAAACCACAATTTATTTCACGGAACCCTTCATGTGCGAGTCCGACTCGCACTTGGCCGTTTTTTTGTCTTCTAGTTACCTACTTACGGAGATTTATTTTTCTGATTTCATTTTTTTACCATCATTTTAGCTATCAATATTTTTCTTTATAAAGTAAACGTTTGTATAGAGCATAACAGTTATTTTCGTGTCTGAATTAACTTTTCTTTTACATAGGTAGGTCTAACATTATAAAGGTCCGAATATCACACTAATAAATTTAAAAACTATTGTTTTGCGTTCCCTGGAAACTCCCTGATCGATGATCTAAATACTGAGAAATCCTAGAATATTAATAGATTTATTTAAATGTGGCAGATCGGAGCGTATATAAAATTATATTACATCTTGATTTGCTCCTAGATATATCCCCCAGCGCTGCTGTAGGCAACAGTGGCGGAGCGCCCATACAAGACGATTCCCAGATTCCCACCGGATTGCCTAAAATTTATTTTTAGGCAAGCCTATAAGTATACTCTTTCGATTGTTCCGGGTTCCCCATCGTAAATTTTCACGCGCCGCCTCTGGTAGGCAAAGTATATTGAATTTGAGCCTGCCACATTTTGGCAGTTACGGACGTGACGTGTCTGTTAAATGGCCGGAGGCCCCAGCGTCGTGTGACCTCGTCGTTGCGCGCGCGCCGACCCGCGCTGCCATTCGCACCAACTAAACTCTATGTCGCTATGAAACCCAGCTGTAGGTACTGACTATTATACGACTTTTCGGCTAAGCGCGGGGAAGCACATCCATTGAACTGACCACAAATACCACTGAGTTTTCCTGTGAAAAATTACTAAATGGCATTAGAGAATAAATTTACGCAGTCAGCCTGCAGAGGGGTAATCACGTAACGTTACGAACGCTCTTAGGTAAAATGTATTGCTACTAAGTATGTATTACTACCCTTTTCTCTATCCAATTCTTTTCGATCTAGGTATGGTTCGTTATATATACCTACGTCTCTTGAAGCCCGTAAAAACATCTATTTAGTGAAATATTATTTTAGACTACTAAGTGGGCTTGTAGTTAGTTTCTGTAGAACTGGGGACAATTCCTACCTACCACTGAACAAGATTAAAATATTAAAGAATCTGATTCTGATCATCAGATCTGATCGGCAATTACGGCACATGATAACTCTATATACTATATCTAGCTTATTTTTACGATAAATAAACGTCAAATAACGCTACTTATTAGCCAAATTGAATTTACCGGTAATTTACCGGTTTTGCCTCACTCAAGTCGGTAATTTACCGGTACTGAAATTTGCCCAGTAATTGCATTCCCTTGACTTGTACTAAATACTGTACGTACGACTTAGGCACTTTATTGCAAAGTAAGTAAGATGGCTTAAATTCGAATGAAAAAAATCATCCTAGTGCAACGTCGTGGACTACTAGTAGGACGCTTAGTTATTACCTTAACACAATTATAATTTTCCAATTAGACGCATATGTACCCACACAAGTTTAGATTTGAAGTGATTACTTACGAGTACATTCACTCTTAATGTTTGGTTACATGAATAATACCAAATATACGTATAATGTAGTGTGTGTGATGTGTGTTAACAAACATCTAAAGAACTCTGTTACTTTACTTAGTAACTGTGGTGTTACTGTACCAACATATTGAGGGTTACTGTACTTATTGCACACCAGGCGTCAGACGATCGTCTGACCTGACCGGGCATTTGAACCTTAATTTCGTTCCTTAGTTGACATCAAGGTCAGAAAAATAAGGTAAATATATTCGCATGAACTGCTTTAAATTGCTCGTCCTCCAACAGTCCTTCAAGAAATTGTATGTTGATTTTGTGAAAACAATTTAGTATTAGTTCTAACATGGCAGGGCTCTACACCCTAGATTTAGTGTTATTGTTGTTTGTTGTAGGTACACTATTCTACCTAAGTATACCTTAACACATTTCTTTTAAAATTCTTGTGCCAATAAATAGGTGTTTTACCCCAGTAAAGATTGCAAATGGACTCGCCTCATCGAGAAACAATTGTTTAAACGTATTCGCATCCGGACTATTTGTTGAGATTCGTTACTACTGAGTTGTTATTCGGTACGTGCTAATGCGCCCCACCTCACCCGTTTCGCCTAACGAAACTAGACCTCTCATTACGCTTAGTTGCTACAAATCCCGGCGTCAATAATATATTTGTGGATGAACGGACAAGTTACAGAATAGCGGGGTAGAGGTTATTATGCCGAAATAGGTATTAAAATAGCCGGCCCTCAGGAGGAAAAGGTTGGAAACGCGCTTGTGGTTCGTCACCTTGCCACCATCGCAGTATATTTTGAATATCATCCTCACTGAAAGATTTCAACTTTTAGAGACTGTGATTCCTCTTACTCTCCCCTGTAGGTATACGAATTCAAAATATATCCGACAATTCGCTTAAATGGAACTAGTAATAGACTGATTCATAAATTCATAATTATCACACATTCCGGGGTCAAGACGAGTGGTGAAGAAACACGCCTGGTGTGCATCTTTGTTTAGCTCCTGTATCAGTAAACACCAAGACGAGTGGTGAAGAAACACGCCTGGTGTGCATCTTTGTTTAGCTCCTGTATCAGTAAACACCAAGACGAGTGGTGAAGAAACACGCCTGGTGTGCATCTTTGTTTAGCTCCTGTATCAGTAAACACCAAGACGAGTGGTGAAGAAACACGCCTGGTGTGCATCTTTGTTTAGCTCCTGTATCAGTAAACACCAAGACGAGTGGTGAAGAAACACGCCTGGTGTGCATCTTTGTTTAGCTCCTGTATCAGTAAACACCAAGACGAGTGGTGAAGAAACACGCCTGGTGTGCATCTTTGTTTAGCTCCTGTATCAGTAAACACCAAGACGAGTGGTGAAGAAACACGCCTGGTGTGCATCTTTGTTTAGCTCCTGTATCAGTAAACACCAAGACGAGTGGTGAAGAAACACGCCTGGTGTGCATCTTTGTTTAGCTCCTGTATCAGTAAACACCAAGACGAGTGGTGAAGAAGCACGCCTGGTGTGCATCTTTGTTTAGCTCCTGTATCAGTAAACACCAAGTGTACTTAAGTAGTTAGACACGAAACTGTCAATAAATCAATGCACCCTTTTAGGCATCCTCCCACTTTAGTCGTTAAAGATAAACATTACCAATGAAAACAAATGACATCCAGCAAAACAAAAACAAGCCAAGAAATTATCGACCCGACTCGGTTCTTTGTGATTCTTTAAGTTAAATGTTGAAAAAGTGCAGGCTAATATGAAAATCAAATGTAGTGATTCATATTACACATCACCTTGATGAACAATGCAACAATGTGCAGATATGTGTTGAATGTTGAGGTAGTCGGTGAAATTCACTAACTACCTAATAGCAACTCCTATAAACCGTTTGCAAGCCCACTGCCGCAAGAAATAACATGTTCTATTTTGTTAACCATAAGATTTCGTTGTTGATTCTTGGGCATTCGAATTTATCTTGCCATAGGTTGAGCTTTGTTATATTACAAAGTGACATGTCTAATTTTACTGTTAGAAGTAAGTAGAGTGGAAGTAGATCTCGTATTGCCCTCATAATGCACCAGTAATTGTCAATATACTTAAGTGTTAATATTAATGGCTTGGAGCACGAAATCATCAGCAGGTTTAGGAAATCATTTTCAAATCAGTATTTAACGTAATTATTTTACGATTGCAACTGAAGTAATATTCCAGAATAGAGGTGTTGCTATAGGTTCACGAATGCACATTAAGGGTGTGGGCTAAAATTAAGAGAAGATAATTATACTTGCCGGTGTCCAGGATATACGAAGATGCTTGTTTTCAAAAAATCAAAATAATGCAATGTAAGTTATTGTTCGTTTTCAAACAGCTACTCCATGAGTTAACTTGATTTAATCTACTTATATATCTGTATATTAGTAATTCGAGGATTACTTGCAGTATAAATGACACGATGAGGATATTAATCGACAAATCTTTAATTTTAATTTTTAAGTCACGTTCAACTATCGTTAACTATGATGATATAAAAAGCTTGTTAATTCGAATTATTTAACGCTCTTCATCTGACCATAACAATAGATGTAAATCGATCCTGTATCATTTTGCCTTCAATTCTATCTTCATCTACCTATTAGTTGTAAGTAGGTACTAAAGACTAAATACACGTCTACCTATACCTACTGCTTTGGCTGAGGTGTTACATTATAGATCTCCTATCCTATCTGAACTGTAATTGTTTAAAAACATTACACTCCTTTTCGTTGGGCAGTCGTGTAATTGTACTTTTCTCTGAATTAAACCACCGAACGAGGAGTTGCTTCCATAATGTTAAATAAACAAGACAGCGTTTTCTTAGTCATCATACAAACCAAGTAAGAGTGACTGGGTTATATTTATATCGATGTTTTGGTTGAAGCGAATCGTTGTCTCATTTGTGAGTTAAAAATGGTACCTACCTATGGAGATGAGGCCGTCCTCGCTCGATCTCATTTCTCCTTAAGGTGACCCCCATAAATTGACTAGCCAGACCAACGCAATTTTTTTTCGATGAAGCGCGTGTATGTCAACCGTGTAGAGAAAAATGGCAATACGTATAACCAGCTATTTAACGTGAAAACGTATTTTCTCTCCCGAAATGGTGTTGTGTACCTGCTAATCCCGCTTATGAAATCTTTTAAATTTTAACAACAGTTTCTTGCACAAATAATATGGGTGTGAATACTGATGTAAACTAGGAAAACCTGTAGATTAAAAATATGGAGCTCTATCCTATAATGGTGAGTATGGCATTATCCAGTATGCGATGGTCGTTTAATATACGAAAGAAAGGTGATGTCCAGTCCAATAAGTTATGTTCTAATAAAAAAAAAAATCAAACTGACGCTTCGTTACCTTCACTGTAACAATTAAGACGCATTCCAGTGAATCATCCACCCGAGACTTGTATTTTTATTGGCTGTTTGCAGTATTAGGTGCCTGTCTCGACAAAGATATATTTCACAGATAAGCAGAGGTAAATGGAACTTTATCTACCGGGTATAAAGTCTACAGTTTAGTTTATGGCCATGGACGGCATCGTACTCGAAAGCGTTTTGAAATCACCTCACCGGTAGCGTTTGAAAAAGGCATTATGTCTGATCTGACGTCACATGAAATTTGCCTACAAAGCGGAAAATCCAATAGAGCGCGTAATACGAAGCAAATGTCCCCTCATTGGGGACAGCGACAGTCTGGTTTCACGCTTTGTTCTTAATTTCTTGTCTAGACGATTTTATGACAGGAACACCGAGTAGATAATGTCTTTTTAATGGACTCAATAGTCAATACCCGCTCCTAACAAGAATCTTACTAGAATGATGAGTTCACAGACAAAATGATAGCAAGAATGGCACAGGAAAACGCCGACCGCCGGTCGAAAAATACACGAAAACCAGTTTGAGCTGCTTTAGTGCAGATTCGGCAGTTCGATGACTTGAATGTGTGCGAATTTAGGAGGGTGTGACAGAGAGGGGGTGTTAATTGCAGTCATCAACCGGTGATTCATCGCCTTTGTTCACTCACCTGGTCCACGTGGGGCACTAACACGTGTTCTGCACTGGCCGAGAACCGCCGACACGGTAAGTGTACTCCAACAAGCGCCTGGAACGGTCATCACCAGAGCACCTGATGAAGTACAATGGGCGTGCGGCGGTGGTTTCCAAATATTCGCAAAGTTCCTTGGGGTTTGTTGGAGAGGCTCCGCGCGCTACTTCAGGTACCTGACTCGTGAGGACAGCCCTGGCGCCTGGGTAGCACGCGGGGACGCTCCTACAGTGTGGCTACATGTGTCGGGAGCGCGCGGTGCGTGCGCTCGGGGCGGAGGCCGAGGCTCGACTGCAGCTTCAGCCCGCCGAGTCGTCCCCCCGCGCGTCGCCAGACGTCAGCTGACCGCGGTTGCACCGGCCCTGACATTGGCGCGCCCGCGCCAGGGCGGGGGGGGCGAGGTCGCTGACCCCGCCCGCGGAAGCCTCTTCGCGAATCTCCCCCGCGCCACGTATCCCCCCCGCCCCCACGACGTCTGTCAGCTCACTGACATTCTACTTTTGGGACGCTGAATGATTTTAATAGGTTTTTTTAGGTCTACATTCAAACGTCGAGATGGCCGAATGGCCAAGGCCTAATCGCAGAATCTGAAACAATCATCTCCCAAATTTTTAATAAAACTCTATCGCATCTCTATACCATCTTTGTAACTGAATGGAATTAACGAAGCGGCAATGTAAACTGATTATTTAGGACACACTCATAAAATTAATAACTCCGGCTATTATGAGAAAACCATGCAGAACTAGGCAAGGTTGGTACAACCTTAGTTGTTCCTGAAACTAGTTCCATATTTTGTTAGTAACAATACTATGTTAGACACATGCAACAATGTGATCAGATCACTATTGGTTTGAAATAAAGTTGCACGAGCTAGTAATAGGACGGTTGCCGACAATATGTGCGGGGCGCTATACCGACTCTACATGACAATATTCTTTGACCATGGAGACTCTTAACATCTCTTCTCTATTCTTTTATTTTGACTCTTGACGCTTTTAAAATCTCTTTATTGTTATTGAACGTACCTACTCTGAAACCACATCTCACGGCAAACGTGTGTCATCATTTGTCTGGTTTTTCATTGTTGCCAAAGTATTCATGTCACTTATTAGTATTAGGTAGTTAAGTACCAATTACTATTAAGTGATATGCAAGTGACCAAAGCAAAGCAAACAAAGCAAGGTAAGTGGTTAAGTGGCATGGAAGTGCTAGGTACCTACCATTGTAATTGTATTTGTGAACCCATGGGGCCTACTTGCAGAACAAATGGGTCAACATCTGGAACAAAACTATGTCTTACCTGTACAAAATAGGTATAATTACTTAATTTAAAAGTTCAGGTAGGTATGTACTTATAAATTATTTTCCGATCATAAGAATCATAACAATTTATAAGTCGCAAAGGCAATGTACATAATCTGAATGAGTCTAGCGACAAAATTTGGCTTTACAACTTTTAATGTGTCCAAAGAAAAGTTGAACATTCACATAAAAAATGATTTTAACACTAATAAGGTACCCTATCTACCGTCGCCAAAACCTTAATTTCAAAGCCTTGTAAAATAATTACAGTATGATTAATAAAGAAAAGCCATTCATAGGACTGCTAATGATTTATTTAACAAACTAATTATTTAAAAAAATGTTGCTAGTGGGCTAACTTAGGCACCGGTCGCCTAATATAAGGCCCGTTATAATAGTATTTTATGCAACTGTTGTATAAAAAAAGGTCTTAAAACGCGAGTGGCGTGGGTTGCGATGCGAGTCTTGGCGAGCATCGCAATTAAAGACGCCACGAGCGTTTTTAGACTAGTTATACACCGTTGCATACAATACTTTTTCTACGACAAATTTTAAATAAATAACAGACTACAGAATAGTTAAACTTTTCAGGCAGCAAGTTTTCTATTCGTACTTTTGCTACTCACACAATTTCTTCAGGAGTGCAGGTATTAATTTCTTCGACCATGTTAAAAGGAACGTACACTTTTGTCTTCACAAACACGAATAAAATTCTTAATAGTTTAGGACTAATAGCTTATCATCTTTCATCTTTTCATTTTGAACTGTATTTTGGTGGGAAATCGGAAATGTGACAGCTCTTGCTTATGGTTTGTTTTGTTTTTAATTTGTTTGCACTTGCCATCAAAACCAAACCGAATCCGGACCCGGACCGAATTCATACTGTTTATTTTTATAAATAATTCCAAGAATTTATAAAACATGTAATTTAACACACAATAGATGATGATTTATTATTATTGTAGTAAATAATTTATAATATACAAATATTAAATCGTAAATAAATACTTTTATGTCGAAATATTTGTTTATGAAGTTGGCACCACTGCAATATAGCAGCCGATTTAAAAAAAAGTTAAACAGTGCTTTTATGAAAAATGTATGAACCAAAAAAGTACGCTAAACAGTTCGTTTTTGGGCAATAGAGTATAGAGTGTTTCGACGACTTATTAGTGGTGTCATTGTATTTGAGCTACAGCCTATATAAATGACAGATAACGGTACAGGAGTAGAAAAATACTTAAAATTGAAAAATTTGTTTATGGAGTTGGCAGCACTGCAATATAGCGGCCGATTTAAAAAAGTTAAACAGTGCTTTTATGAAAAATGTATGAACCAAAAAAGTACGCTAAACAGTGCGTTTTTGGGCCATAGAGCATAGAGTTTTTCGACGACTTATTAGTGGTGTCATTGTATTTGAGCTACAGCCTATATAAATGACAGATAACGGTAGGTACAGGAGTAGAAAAATTATTTAAAACAATCGTTTAATCAATGTTTAATCATAACTATCGTCTAGAACCTAGAACCTAGTAAGTAGTCGTAAAATACACTTTTTAATTAAATTGATTCAATAAAATATTGAACCTATTCCAAAATTATAGCTGCCCCTTAATATAATAAACTTAATAAGGAGTATGAAAAAGAAAAATTGCTATACCTATATAACGACAGTAACTTATAACATAAGAAAAAAACACATACTGTGTGAGATTCTAGATATCAACCTGTATCCTGATAGTCCTGATATATAGAAATCGGTTCTTTATTCTAACATTATTTTTTTGATTTACTTTTAGTTGATTAAGTGTCGTAAAAATACGTAAAAAAATTAAAATAACATCATTTGTACCTATAATTGGATGTTAAACAGATTAAACGCCTACTTTCACTAAAAATAGATTGATAGATAGATAAATAATTTATTTGGCATTTTGTAACACCCAACAAACAAAGTTAAAAGTACACAAAAAATACAGAAAAAAAGGATAAAAGAATAAGTAATAGTTATTTGTGTCACAAGGGAGCAAAATAGTATATTTATGGCAAGGGCGGTGTATTGAATCCTGAACGTATAGTGAGGAATTCAAGTGTTACCGCCCAAGACGTAAATAATTTTGCTCCTGAGTGACACATGTAACTTTTCACACCGACTATGAGGAAAAAATTTGCAAAATTAAAAACAAAAAAAAGAAAAAAAACAAAAAAAAAAACAAAAACAAACAAAAAAAAACGAAAACAAACAAAACAAAAAAAAAAAACAATAGAATCAACAAAAAACAAAAATACCAAAACAAAAACATACAAAACAAAAAAAGAACAAAAAAAACTGAAACAAACAAACAAAAACAACAACATAAAAGCAGAAAACAAAAAAAGAACAAAAATAACAAACAAATAAATAAAAAAAATTACAAACAAAACAAACAAACAAAACAAAAAAAAACAAAACCAAAAAATATATAGGTACTTAATATATAATGCGTTTGTCGATTACGATGAGATTACAATCGATTATTTTTTAAGATTCTATTGGCACATTGCGTAACACAAGCCAATGAATAAATTTAAAAAAACCGGCCAAGTGCGAGTTGGACTCGCGCACGAAGGGTTCCGTACCATTATCTATAAAAACGGCAAAGAAATCACTTTTGTTGTATGGGAGCCCCCCTTAAAAAATATTTTATTTTGTTTTTAGTATTTGTTGTTATAGCGGCAACGGTGAAAAATTCAACTCTCTAGCTATCACGGTTCTTGAGATACAGCCTGGTGACAGACAGACGGACGGACGGACGGACGGACGGACAGCGAAGTCTTTGTAATAGGGTCCCGTTTTACTCTTTGAGTCCGGAACCCTAATATAGACATACCTACTGTGCGTTGCAACACTAGCACCAATCCAATGCCAAAAAGGTACTTGCTCAGTTTTGCTTTGCTCGCGTGAGCAAGCACTGATGCACTGATGTTCTGCTAGTACAGTCTGCCTCATAAGTTGTTGAACACGTACTAAGTACCTTGTCGTTTTCCCTAGTTTGACAACTTCATGTGGCAGTTTAACATGACGTTTAATGCGACAAGGTACAAAGGTGTTCAGCCCCTTGTGAGACTGACCGTACCTCAGGTCACGATGCAGGTGAAATATTAAAAGAAAAATAATAATAAATAAATAAAGCTTGCAATTCATATTGAATAAATAAAATAAAATAGGTCTGTGTGATATATACATACATAGATGAGTACCTGGGGGCCGATTTTCGACTTTCGAGCGCTCGAAAATTAAATAAAATTAAATACGATTGTAGTGTCAAAATGGCACTTACTTTCTACCGATAGAATTGAATACGAGTGGTCAATACCACTCGTTTTTCAATTTTCTATCGCTATTTCGCAATTTTTGGCCATTTTCGAGTGAAAAAGTCGAGCGCTCGAAAGTCAAAAATGGGTCCCCTGGTAAAAATTACAGTTATGAAGTGTAACTATGTGTCGACATGGAATGCACCTACCTATATATTATGAAAACGTGTGGTGGGATGTGTGATGTCCCTTAGAAGCACGCCTATATTACAAATTAAATTTACTTTAATTTTTTTCAATTTCGGATGATATGTAAAGGTTGGAAAATAATAAAAATGGCAGTGCGTTTGAGAAAAATCTGAAATGCACGTTTGTTTGTCACCATAAACGCATGAAGGTACTCTCGAAATTTGAAGTAGTGTAGAAAACCATAACTGCGAGTTTTTAAAGGTTGGGCGGGGCTAGGGTTGCCATACGTCAGGATTTGTCCGGACATGTCAGGATTTTTGAACCTTTGTCCGGATTGCGGCCGGACTTGGCAAGTGTCAGGATTTTTAGGAATGACCTCATATAAAAAAAAGTTTACGAGATATATTTATTACTTACAAAGTTTACACAGTTTTAATGAGTGAAAGAATACACAAAAGTTGTAATTAATCAACAAAAACAATAATATTTCTTTCAAAATAATTTAAATAGGAAAAATTACAGCTAAAGAGATCTCTAATCAATTTGTGTGCAATCTCTGTTACAAGAAATGTCAGGATTTTTAGGGTGATGTCAGGATTTTTATCAGGACATTTAATTCTTCCATATGGCAACCCTAGGCGGGGCCATCTTAGGAGCCGGGGCCCATCCTGGGTGCACCTACCTTAGTCAAATATTATGCATTAAACAATCTGACTCGACACATGGAATACCAATATGATATCGTTGTGTTGCTCGGATTTTGCTCTGGCACGTTGCTCGACGCGCGTTACTATAATAATATCATATTGGTATGCGATTCGTCGAGTCGGAATGACCCGCAGGAGAAGTAACTTAAAGATTGACCAGACAATGTCAAAATACAGCAGCGTTTCGAAGTACCTACATATGAGTAGTCTAATAATCCGACAGGCATTCAAGTAAGTATATGTAAGTTTGTATACTTTCTCCAACAACGGAACGTGCAAGAGCGAGACCCAAGCAACCCCTACAGCTACAGTTAACATCAAAATTACAGAATCCTTACGTTACAGGTAGAGTTGACAAAAATGAACTTTAGGTAATGTCGAGATGTGTGTTGTTTCTCATATTATTTAATCACATAGTAATACCAAAAAAATATTAAAATCAATAATGGTTTAATTCATATGTTTTTGTAACTTTGGAAACGTATACATAAGTAAAGCCAGGTTTAAACGAAGCCAGTAACGCTGGCGCCAGTCCTCAGACAAGCCAACGCTGGCCTGAGCTTTTTTTTTTTTTTTATTTATTGACCAATATAACCTGAGTAGTACCTACATTTTGGTATACATTTTTTTCACCAGCGGAAACCTCTGGGGTTTATATGCTGATGAATAGTTCGCTATGGTACATTAATTTTCAACACACCTGCTCGTAAAGTAGGTCTTATTACAGCGTATTTACACTGATAATGCAGAATATTACCCATGCCGTGCCTTTTACATTACATTATCGCACTAGTGCCTTTTCATTACATATCTTTTTAAATATTAGCAAAATAATGCAGAATATTACCCATGCCGTGACTTTTACATTACATTATCGCACTAGTGCCTTTTCATTACATATCTTTTAACATTTTCATTTTTTATTTTTTTTCCTCGCAAATGTGTTGAAAAACGTCGTATGAAACACGTGAGCATTGGTCATTACACTTCTCGTCTCCATTAAGCCTTCGCCTTCGGCTCAGGCTTAAAAGCCGACTCGAGTATAATGACCAACATAGCATACTTGTATCATAATGTACTATTACTTGACTACATCACCGTTATATGTAGACTCATAAATATTACAATACACTCGTATTGGGTTCAGATAACGTCAGATACCTTTTGATACTAGGTATCGATTGTAAGCTATTTACGTATTTATGCTGTAGTTCTTTAGGTAGTTGGTTTATTATATAAGGAAGAAGATATCTGCCACCACGCTGCTATAACCACGAACTTCGAATCTCGAACTTCGTATATCTCCGTCTCTATCGCACTTATTGTTTATGGTACTTGAGCGACAGCGACGGAGATATACGAAGGTCGAGATTCGAAGTTCGTGGTAGCGCCGCTGGCCCGTGTTGTTTAGATGAGGCCAGTGAGTTCATTTCATTCTTGGATAATTCTTGTGGTGAACACACGTTTTGTGTTTAAAAAAAAAAATTGTGGACTAATGCGGCGGCGGTTGATAAATAAATGCAGAATTTTTAATGCAGAAAAATAAAAGCGCAGAGTTGATCAATATATTAGACGAAGAAATCGTAAAGGATAAAATACTTTGGATGAGAAAATGGTTAAGCTATAGATTTCGAATACTCTTCATTTTTGCTTTAACTTCATTGATAGTCAGTCCTTTTGTCCTTTATTCAATCCATCACGCAGGGCTTCTAGTGCCGAAGCGCGCATTTGCTTATTTTTGTAAGCATCGCAACGCTTATCCAACAAGCACTCGCTCTCTATATTCCATTTTTTTGACATCGTGGAAAATCTTTAGAAAACCAAACGCGTATACCTACAGTCTACAGATATGAGCCAGCGACTGGCGCGGTGCGTCTACACGCGTCCTCACACTGGCGCGGGGGTTGCGGGGCACGCGGGCGGGAGTCACTGGCTTGAAAAATAGGCCGGTGCTCTATTCCCGCCAGTGCTGGCAGCCAGCGCTGGCTTGTCTTGAAAAACGGTTTATACGAGGCCAATAACAAGCCAGCGCTGGCTGC
Organism: Epinotia brunnichana; assembly: GCA_963854355.1. Taxonomy (NCBI): domain Eukaryota; kingdom Metazoa; phylum Arthropoda; class Insecta; order Lepidoptera; family Tortricidae; genus Epinotia; species Epinotia brunnichana. The sequence continues at coordinate 28,752,202 of OY977936.1, read as the reverse complement.
CAGTGTCACTGGCGGCCCGCACTGGCTTCGTCTAAACCTGGCTTAACATAAGTAACTTCGATTGTACGTAAGTAGAAGGAGCATAATATTAGGTCCGAAGTACCTACTTTGGACCTTATAAGTAGGTCTCAGGATTTACTCGCATCTTCCGCGACCAAATTATGCGAGTGATACCTCAGATATTAAGTACTTTCACTGCCAGTAACCCGCCTAGCGGCCCCTACGCCGTAGTCGCTTTCCGCTACATACGGTGAAAACCACGGGGTCCGCTACGCGCTACGCTCTTGGTAGTGATTGTATAACACATTCAGTGCCGAGAATCGCTACGCGCTACGCTCATAGCCGATCCCGTGGTGTTCCCCGTATGTAGCGGAAAGCGACTACGGCGTAGGCACCCGATAGTCGTGTTCCAGGCACTGAATGTGTTAAGAGTCCGCAGTGCCAACTTTGCACAATGGCAACATTTGAGTGACGTAGCGTAGGCCCGCACGGACGGTTTTCAAGCATACGCAAAAAAATCGTGTCGATGCTGGACCGACTCAGGGGAAGTACCAACAGCATTTTAAGTGTCATTGCAGACAGATATGACTGCCCAATCTTGTCGCACTGGGTTGGGCAGACTAAGTCCGTTGCACAATTGGTGTGCAAATAGAGTAAATTTAATATTATAAATAATGTGTAACTAGTATATAAGACTAACATACCTAAGTTAAGTAAAATACTATAACAATATATGGAATAAGATACATCGTTGGGAATGACATACCTATTACCTTCTTTTATTCTTCCATGAGTAATCGTAGTTGTCATACAAACCACCCTTATTCTAATAATTCTTTAAGAATAGATAGATTTCTAATTGCCAATCTCGTCGACTGAAGATTCCTTTGTTCAGGCCACGCCTTTGGCTTGAATCATGTTTAAACATTTTTAATACCTACATAAGCTATTAGTGTCAAAATACACTTTATCTTATCATTCCGCTAAACTGTTACTCAATCGTGCAATTCGAGCATGTAATTTTATACTGTCATAGATAATCTAATTTTAGAGATGAAATACCTAGAGATGGCACTTTTAATGTTGTATTGGTATTCAAATGAATGATGAAAGAAATGATGACATATGGAACGGAAACTTGGACGCTTACTATGGGCCTCATAAGAAGGCTCAAAGTCACTCAACGGGCGATGGAGAGGGCTATGCTAGGAGTTTCTCTGCGCGATCGCATCAGAAATGAGGCTATCCGCAGCAGAACCAAAGTAACCGATATAGCCCTCCGAATCGCTAAACTTAAGTGGCAGTGGGCGGCACATTGCACGTAATACCGATGGCCGTTGAGGCGGAAACGTTCTCGAGTGGCGACCATGTACCGGAAGGCGCGGCGTGGGTAGGCCCCCCAAGGTGGACTGATGACCTGGTAAAGGTTGCGGGAGTCCGCTGGATGCGGGTGGCGCAGGACCAGCCATCGTGGCAGTCTTTGGGGGAGGCCTATGTCCAGCAGTGGACGTCTTTCGGCTGATATGATGATTCAAATTAATATAATAAGTAATAGCATATTTTTTTCATTAAGCAAAAAATAAGGTAAAGACCCTTTAGGCAAACATTTTTAATTAAAGTTATCTAGAAACCTGTTTCACCATCACGATGGTAACTTGCTTAAAGCTGTTTTTCCACCAGCGTTTTGCATCAGGAACGGCTAGGGGCGACTAAAATTAGAGTTAGGTAATTTTTAACCGACTTTAAAAGAGGAGGTTATTATGTTCCACTGTATGTATTTTTTTCATGTATGTTCGCCGATTTCTCCTTCAATTTGTGGACCGATTTCCAAAATTCTTTTTTTATTCGAAAGAGTATACTTCCGAGGTGGTCCCATTGTTACCAAATCAGGATCTGATGATGGGATCCCAGGGAAATTGAGGGCAACCCTCAAATTTTATAGCCACGCATGTAATGATTTCGGTATTTTCTATTATAATTCGTGTCGCAATCGTACTTATGATGAAGATCACAGATGACTTATGGAACTCCTCAAAGATCGTCAAAGTTTCTGACATGATTCCGTTGAAGTAGCAACTCATGAGGTGGTAATTCTGAGATCCTTTAGGAATCGACGGAACTCCTCAAATATTTATTATCAGCCCACAGAGATAGCGACTTGGGTTTTTTCTGTAATAATCAACGCATTTGCTCTCGGAAAGCAGTGCAAAATTGGAAAGGAAATGTGGAAATGTTCATGTACCTATAATATAAATAAATGAAAACAATAAATTAAATTGGTGCAAAAGCTAATCTTTATTTTATCACCGATAGAAGTTACCTACTCGCCTCACTTCCCCGCGGGACGCCCCTTCATATTTAACACTTAATAGTACTAAGTATGACATACCAAAACCTTGAATTGTGTTTTCATCGGGTTATTTGGTATTTATATCCACTATAAAGTTGGCGACGGCCACCAGCAACGGCCCTCTCATGTGGAGGACACCAGGATCTCATACTGAGCGCACTGGAGCCCTCCTCGCGCCTCGCTTGCTACGTCATCAGGCTAGATCTAGGGCCATACGATCGTCGTTGCCTTCCCTGGGGCATACCTAAACACGGTAGATGCTATTATTGGATATGGAATGATGGCTTATGGACGCACTTTTAAAACATACCTAAATAAAATATTACAATTACAAACTAGATTGTTAAAAATTTGGTGGATAAAAAAACCAAGGATACTAGCTGTAGTACTGATAAATATAAGGCACTATTTAAAAAACTTAACATACTGCCGGTGCATGAAAAAGTTAGGTATCTAATAGCAAGTGACCAATTCAAGGGAACGGAATTCAAATCACGCCGAGTGTACACCCGCACATTGAGAGCTACGACGCGTCGAACTTACACGGAACGGAACCCGTAGCTAACAATTACTACGGAGAAATAACATTTAAAGTACTTAACACCTCGTATTTTCAACACAATCTTTCCTGAACATGAATGTACTAGCAAGGACATCTTCAAAAAGAGGTTAAAAAACTGCTAATAGATACCCTCTAATTAATCTAGTATAGGTTTTTATTTTTATTCTTAACTAGCTGTTGCCCGCGACTTCGTCCGCGTAGAACTTTTTATCGTCTTAGAAAATGATTTCTCTCAATACAAAATTTGAACCCTCTTTTAGGGGATAATTAAAAAAAAAGTTGATGTTCATTTTCTAGTTTGTGAACAAACAGTATAAAACCAAAGTTAAAAATCTCATACTTTAAAAATGCCTTGAAATACTCAAACTTTGAACCAATTTTAACACTCTTAGGGGATGAATTTGGAAAAACTCTGAAATCAGTTTTGTAGTCTTTTAACGTACAGAATAAGACCGAAGTTAAAAATCTCTTACTCACACTTTAAAATTTTATTGCTCGCCATTTAAAATTTGAACCCCCTTTTAAACCCCCTTAGAGGTTGAATTTTTCTAATCGCTGAAAGAACTTTTTTCGTAAACTTTTAAGTCTCTAGCTCAAAAAAAGTGTTGCCCATACAAAGCTTTCTTAACCCCCTTAGGGGTGGAATTTTCTAAAACTCTGAAAGTACTTTATTATTAATTTTAATAAGTAACATTTTGAATAGTTTTAAGTCTAGTAAAAAAAAAAGTTTTTCCCACACAACACTGGCTACCCTTCTTAAGGATCTTAAGGATCCCCTTAGGGATGGAGTTTTCTAAAACGCTGAAAGTTCTTTTTTAGTATTCTAATAAGCAATCTTTTTGCAAAGTTTTAAGTCTAACTCAAAAAAAAGAGTTGCCCATGCAAAGCTTGCTCTCCTTTTTAACCCTATTAGGGATGGAATTTTCTAAAACGATTTGAGTTCTTTTTTTGTATTTTAATAAGTAATCTTTCTACAAAGTTTCAAGTCTCTAACTCAAAAACATAAACTTTCCCTGATAAAAACTTTGCACCCCTTTTTATCCCCCTTAGGGATAGATTTTTTCAAAACGCTGAAAGTCTTTTTTTTGTATTTTTATAAGTAATCTTTCTACAAAGTTTTAAGTGTCTAGCTCAGAAAAAGTGTTCCCCATACAAACCTTGCACCCTTTTTTAACCCCCTCAGGGAATGATTTTTGTAAAACGCCGAATGTAGTATTTTTCATGTTCTAATAAGTAATTTTCCGTCAAAATTTTAAGTCTCTATTAAAAAAAAATATGTTTTTCCCATACAAACTTTGCACCCTATTTTACCCCCTTAGGGGTGAAATTTTCCAAAACGCTGAAAGTACTTTCTTTGTTTTTAAATAATCTTTCTACAAAGTTTTAGGACTCTAGCTAAAAAAAATAGTTTCCCACATACAAACTTTGCACCCCTATTTTAGCTCCCTATTTTTAGGGGTAGAATTTTCTAAAACGCTGAAAGTACTTAATTTGTATTCTGATGACTAATCTTTCTACAAAGTTTTAAGTCTCTATTTAAAAAAAATATTGTTTCAACACTGAATCTAGGTACTTTATTTGTATTCTAATGAATAATTTCTCTACAAAGTTTTAAGTCTCTATTTAAAAAAAAGTAGTTTTTCCCATACAAACTTTACACTCTATTTTACCCCTTTAGGGGTAGAATTTTCTAAAACCCTGAAAGTTCTTTATTTGTATTCTAATGACTGATCTTTCTACAAAGTTTTTGGTCTCTATTTAAAAAAAAAATGTTTCCCCCATACAAACCTTGCACCCCTATTTTACCCCCGTAGGGGTGGAATTTTCCAAAACGCTGAAAGTGTTTCATTTAATAATAATAATAATAATATATCTATCTACCGATGTACCCGTGAATGGGTTCTAGCAGGTGTACTACATGACATTAAATTTCGTCTCCAAAGGGCCTCTACGTGTTGGATCTATATCCCCACGTACGCCTTCCAAATGACCGGGGTTCGCCCCGTGAATTTAAATCGGAGATAATAATAATAAATATTACGGGACAATCTTACACAAATCAACCTAGGCCGGTAAGCTCATAAGGCTTGTGTTGTGGGTACTAGGCGACGATATATATAATAGATAAATACATATAGATACTTATATACATATGTAACATCCATAACTCAGGAACAAATATTCGTGATAGACACACAAATAAATGCCCTGACCAGGATTCGAACCCGGGACCTCCAGCTTCGTAGGCAGAGTCAATTTGTATTCTAATAACTAATTTTTCTACAAAGTTTAAGTCTATAGCTCAAAAAAAAAGGTTCTCCCATACAAACTTTGCACCCCCATTTTACCCCCTTAGGGGTAGAATTTTCAAAAATCCCTTCTTATCCTTAGCCCACGTTATAAAAGCAACATACTGTGCAGAAATCAACTCTCTAAGATTAGTAGTTTCGGCTGTGCGTTGATGAGTGAGTGAGTGAGTGATTGAGTGAATAAGTCAGTCAGGACATAGGCATTTATTATGTATAAATAGATAGAAGATAATGAAACTCCCATTCAAATATCTCAAAAAATTATGAAGCTACATCCGTTTTAATGTCGCTTGTTAGAGTGAGAAAACGATGAGGGACTGTGACGTCAATATACTCGAGCGTCATAGTAAAAAACAATCGTTTCATATGAAGGTGCGTTTTGCGGAAAAGGGACAGAACATACCCCCTCTTAAAACTTGGGACTCTTATAACTTAATCATTACCTATATAACCTCTTGCTTTGTTTTTTTCTCCATTTGACTATATTTATTTTAAATTCTTTTTCGAGAAAACACATTATGATTATTTACCATATTTTCGATTCCTGAGCTATAACCACGAACTTCGGAATTCGAAAATATTCGGGTATCTCTATCTCTATCGCACTAACCATACTCGAGTGACAGGGATGCAAATATATGAACATTGAGTATCGGTTTTCGTGGTAGCGCCGCAGGTACTTTGGCTGAATGCGCCGAGCGCGTGCCATTGTCATTCAAAAAAAACAAATTCGTGTTAATTATATTGTTCAAATTTGTTGATTTCATTTATTGAAATTACGACATAAAACGACATTTGCGCATATAAGTTCTCATATCAGAATCGAATATTTTTTTATGGTTTATATTTTAGCATTTGTCTCGTAAAGGTCTATCGTAGACGGGATTTAAATTATTAATAAGTGAAAGGCAAAGCAATTCCGCCATTTTGACGAAAATATGACGGTTCTTATAGCTGACAGTTGGAGCAGCGTTTGATTTCAATAAAAATAAATGAAAAATTAAATGAAGTTCGTATATTTCGGAAAATTAATTAACTGTCGCAGTCGGATAAAAACTATCCTAAGTTGCAGCTAGAATAATAATGTACCTATATAAAATGTTTCATATTTTTCCGTTCATGGGATGCTGAGAACATTCGAACCGCGCAAAGCTTAGTTTCAAACTGGCTGATTCTTTTTTTAATTTAGATATTTATTATAAGTGGAGATTATAAGGTAATGTGATATGTAGGTACACAAAACAAAAATATATTGTAAAGAAAGTGAGTGCAATCCTCGCCAATAAACACTATGTTTGGCGAACTTATAAGTAAGGTTAACCGGGGCAAATGCGTCAATGGGGTAAATGCGTCTTTTGAAGATATCTTGGAAACGCAACATTTTAAAACTATTACAGCCCTCGATGTTCAAAGTATGGTTACCAAAGTTTCGATTTAGACCATTGTAATAGTTCTAAAATGTTCAGCTTCGGAGATATCATCAAGAGACGCATTTACCCCATCGACGCATTTGCCCCGGTTGACCTTAATAAAAAATGTAACTTATTATTTTTAGAAAAAAATAAACTCCTAACCCGTGAAAATATTTCCTTTGTAGAGCGTTGACACCCTGCCCTGCCGTTATCTTATCATTACCACGACGTCATACCTACTTTGGTTTAATTACGTCTGCGTCAACCGACGTGCTAAATGGTTATGCGAGTGAAACTCGACAATAATAAGTAGATATATTATGTTAGTTTCCCAATTCGGCCCCTAGAAGCTAGTTTAGAGGGATGATGACACTACCTACTATATCTAGAGGCATGAACATGACATTCTGCTGCGCCATACTTCGACAATCGCATAAACCTCAGCGATGCGATTTTTGATGTCTGACTTTGTGTTGGGCATTACTTTTAGCCAGTGATATTGTATAAATAAAGTTTGCTTGGTTGCAACCGCGAACGGCATTCGAAGTTCGCGGTAGGTCCTCAGTAGTCCCTCTCTGTCGCACTTAAGTACGAACTTGCAAGTATGACAGAGAGAGAAAACTTCGAATGCCTTTCGCGGTAGACCTTCTGCCTGTCAAAGATCTCTGTCGCATCGTCTCGCTGGAAGGTCGCGCAGTACCCTTTGCCAGGGCTCGGGGTTCGAAGTTCGCGCGCCAAAGTGAACTCGACCGGCTATTCACCCTACCCAACATAATTACCTTAATGGGATAACTATAAAGAAACTCGTTACAAGAATATCTACAAATTAAATGATGGATCACCATGCTAAGTAGGTAATTAGGTATAGTCCGAGTATGTGTGACATCATACCTAGATAGAGTGTATTATGGAATTTAGTTTAATTTCGAGGTCTTGACTATTGTTGTACATTTATGATTTTTCTGAGAGTTTCCTTTTTAGGGTCCCGACCAAAACTGTCTGTCTGTCTATCTGTCACAAAGTAAAATATCTCAGGAACTAAGTACTTACTTAAATTTGGAATAGTTTTAAAGAAAGCTAATCCACGTGTAAACGGTTGTTCGTGTTTGGGATGATCACTCCTGCGTCTGTGAGTTGGCATTCTGGACTCGGTCAATATTGTTATTTTTTTTCAAAATAAAGAGTGGTCGTGATGACGGGTATATTGTATGAAAGTTTGTACGGAACCCTCGGTGCGCGAGTCAGACTCGCGCTTGACCGGTTGTTTCTCTTAAGGCCTCCACACACCGGTCGCGGGCGCGGGTCGGGCGCGGGCCCGCGCAAGTTGTAAAACATTGAAATTAAACTTTAAACACACATCGAACGCGGGCCCGCGTCCGACCCGCGCCCGCGACCGGTGTGTGGAGGCCTTAAGAGAAGTTGGAAACGCATATTTCATATAGGTACTTATATAAGTAGGTATCTAAGTGTGTCGTTGATAACGCTTCCAGTTAAAGACAAAACCTCCAAGTTTTCCACCGTTCGGTTTGATCACATACACTTCATATTGGATCCATACGAGGGAAAGAGAAATATCTGAATAAAAATAACTACTTACCATATTTTTCGTTTGTTATAGATAGAATAGATAGTCAATTAATTTTTTTTTAACACGATCAGGTGGAATTTATAATTCTACTACGAACGTACCTTCTTATTAGTGTAGATTTAACCAGGGATTCCCAATGTGTTATCCGCAGTTATCTATGCGAGATGACGTCGGCAGGTCGACGCGCCCGGTGACTCGGGCGACGCGACCTCGAACTGCGAAGGTCTGAACCTGAACTGAACTGCGGGCGAAGATGTCTGCCCAAAGGGTACAGGGTCAACAGTGTGACATCAGTGGAAGAGAAACGAACAGGTGAAGGTATTTTGATACATGTCAAATTAGTGTTCTCTTAAAAGAGAGCACTCCTCCTCCTGTTTTGTTTTGTTTTGTAAACAAAAGTGGCTGTAACAGGAGCGAATAGTGAACTTTGTCTGCTCGCAACACCCGTTCCAAATCGGCGGCAATTTTTTGGGTAGATTATAATAAAGTACACTTTTTATTTTAACTATGCTTGTGCTTTTTATTTGTAAGTCCCTGGGCGACCGAGCTCTGCTCGGATGAAAATGGACAAAATACGGAGAACGAATTTTCCCGGACATGAGACCTATCTAGATCGATTTCTCGCCCCCGTAACCACCTATATTCAAAATTTCATCGAAATCGTTAGAGCCGTTTCCGAGAACGTGATTGCAAATATATATATATACATACATATATACATACATATAAAGATCTATTGTTTCAACCACGCTGTACGACTGACATGTACAAAAGAAATGCCTATAACATGAGCATCATGATTTACAATAACTTGCCGGTCGAAATAAAGGAACTTGAGGGCAATAAGTTTAAACAAACTCTTAGAACTTGGCTCCTAAATCAGTGCTTTTATAACATCAACGAATATCTGAACCACTAAATGTAATATGATGTATATGTAGGTAGTTTTTAGTCTGTACACAATTTATTTTATGTTTGTCTAAAATTGTAACAATACTTACTTATATTATTCATTGTTAATGAATAATATAAGTAAGTATTGTTACAATTTTAGATGTTGGCATAATTAAATAACTGTTAAATACTTAAATATTATAATTATTTGTTGCAAATGTTATTGAATTATTAAAGGGCCACCATAGTTACAAAAATTTTATGATATAGATGTACATATTTGCATGCTGTTTGAAACAGCTGGAAAAGGTGAAACAATAATGTATTTACTCTAAGATATGTAAACTACTTACCCTTTTTCTGCAAATAAATTATTTGATTGATTGATTGATTGATATATATGCAAATATTGCTCGTTTAATAGTATAGGACTAGAAACTGCGTCTCTAATTCCAAGATATGTATAGGGCTAGGGATGAAATTATAACTCTTCGAACGCTAGTCGCAAAGTAGTTGCGCGACATCCGCGGGTCGACGAGCTGCGTTGACATTGCGGCTCTACATTTTCGGACATAGTTCTGAGATCCTTTGAAGTTTAAATAGCGCCGATTGTCTAAGTACAATTATTTTATAGCTACAGTCAGCATCGGCAGCAGTCAAATATATCTGAATATCTACATCATAATAGAGTAAGAATGTGTTTACGATACCTAGGTATTTATTTGGCTACTGTGGCTGCTAGCACCACATGAGTGAAGAAACCTGCTACCTACTACACCTACATACAAAAAGAGCTTTAGTTAACTATTTTACATATAGGTTCATGATGCTGACTGTACATAATATTATGCATAACATAAGTCATGTAACAGACCCAAGGCATGCGAATTCAGAAGTGCAAGGCTAACAATCTAAGGTCTGAGAGAAACAAACCGGTGGTCAATTTGGTTCGCCATTTCGCAAATACTGATATAACTGACTGTACTGTTAGTATGGTTTAATTTTGATCAAAAGATGCGGAAGTATTAATGAACCATACATTCCAAAGCAATGAAAACGGTTACTAAGAGTAGTATAGAAATTCTATACATACCTTGTATGCCGAATCACACGTTTTAACCGTACGTCAACTTTATATCCTTAAAATTTCATTATGTACACACAAAACCTCTAAATATATGACTTGCTACGACACACTACTTAAAAAACGCGTCTTTAGGTTACCAGTTCCTAGAGTTCTTTCCAGCTTTGGTAAACGTTTTGGCGATTATATTAGGGTAGCAATATATAACACTTTACTGAAATATTGTAACCTAACGGGCAGCACAAAAAATGAAGCCAAATCACTTATTTTTAAATTTCTTCATTCGCTAAATTATGCCGAGACTGAAGCTATCTTTAATATCTAAGTTAGTCTCTAAGTATAAACTTTTCAATGTAAAATATTTTTTCTTACTCCTCCAAATGTAATAAATATCTGTGGTAACTTATTTCTGATGTTTAAAAATTTAACTGGTTCTCCACGATACAGGCGTAGCCTAGTGTGGGGACCCCTGGTAACTATGTATAACTCATTCTGTTTAAATAAATGACTTTTTTACTTTACTTTTTTTTTTACTTTTACTATACCGTGCTCGTTTTTTCTTATGTTTAGTTGTTTGGATCGGAGGTTCCAAGAACGTCACGCCACATATTGCTCGGGTCAGTAGCAGCCACGAGCGAGCAGTAAACACGGAGTGGGTGCATTTTATTAACGGGGCTATGGCTGTAAATCTTAATACAACCAACGTGAACGTAGAAACAGTAGCATCAATTAGAGAAAAAAAAAGCGCTAAATATAATATATAATCAAACCATATAATCTATTCATGTATCAAAATATTGGTTTGTGTCACAAGGGAGCAAAATAGTATATTTACGGCGAGGGCGGTGTATTGAATCCTGAACGTAGCGAGGGATCCTACAATAGAATCCTGAGCGTAGCGAGGGATTCTAACGTAGGATCCTGAGCGTAGTGAGGGATTCAAATGTTAACGCCCAAGACGAAAATAATTTTGCTCCTGAGTGACACATGTAACTTTTCACACCGACTATGAGGAAAACATTTGCAAAAAAACAAAAAAAAACAAAAACAGAAAAACAAAACAAAACCAAAACAAACAAAACCAAAAAACAAACAAAAAAAATATAAAAAAATAAAAACGAAGAAAAAAACAACAAAAAAATAAAAAAAGAACAAAAAACAAACGAAACAAAAAAAGAAAATAAAAAAAAACCCAAAAAATATTACAAAAAAAAAGAAAAAATACAAAGAATACAAAAAAAACAGAAAAAAAACGAACAAAAAGAAAAAACAGCAAAAAACCAAAACAAAAACAAAAAACAACAAAAAAAAAACGAAACGGAAAACAAACAAAACAAAAAACGAAAATACGACAAAAAAAAAATTAAACAAAAACAAGCAACTAAAAAAACAAGAAAAAACAATTGAATCAAACAAAACAAAAAAAAAACAAAAAAAAAAACAAAAACAAACGAACAAAAATACAAAAAAGAAAAAACAGCAAAAAACAAAAACAAACAAAAAAAAAACGAAACGGAAAACAAACAAAACAAAAAACGAAAATAAAATGACAAAAAAAAAACAAAAAAAAACAAGCAACAAAAAAACAAGAAAAAACAATTGAATCAAACAAAACAAAAAAATACAAAAAAAAACTAAAAAGAACAAAAAAACAAAAAAAAAACACAAAAATACAAAAAAAAAACGAACAAAGAAACAAAAAAATACAACAAAAACTGAACACAAATAAAAACAAAAACAAACAAGAAAAAAAAAACCATCCTCACGTAGAACCGATGGCCGTTGGGGCGGAAAGGTTCTCGAGTGGCGACCACGTACCGGAAGGCGCGGCGTGGGTAAGGCCCCCCACATGGTGGACTGATGACCTGGTAAAGGTCGCGGGAGTCCGCTGGATGCGGGTGGGGCAGGACCGGTCATTTTGGCACTCTTTGGGGGAGGACTATGTCCAGCAGTGGACGTCTTTCGGTTGATATGATGATGATGATGAAATTACAATCGATTATTTCATCAAGATTCTATTGGCACATTGCGTAAATGCTATACAAGCCAATAAATAAATTAAAAAAAGTAGCTTGAACAGAAAAGTAGCATTTTGCTCCCTCTCGTCGGGGACCAAAACTTACTTTTCTGAATGAGAGGTGTGAAAACCAATAAATCGGTTCAGCGGTTTAAGCGTGAAGAGGTAACAGGTACATACACATTTTCGCATTTATAATATTAGTATGGACTATGGATACAATATTATATTTTTTTTTAATGTTGGTATTTACAATATAATAATACATCTTTATTTTCTATAGTAAATACATGATAATTAACATAAGCTAACATATTATATTATATATCATAATTATAATATTATACCTATGTATTATGGATATACAGGTTGGAAATAGATTTTGGGTCAGTGTGGGCAGCTACCAGAACCCTTGTTGCTAGGCGAAAATGGTCTAATATGGTATGGTATGGTATGGTATAGTATATGGTATGGTATGGTAATGGTCCTTCTATTTCAAATTAATGAAGATTGGCATGTACAGATTTTGGAAAAAACATAAGTACAAGATGCGAGAAAATGGTCATTTTTGACAAACTGTTTTTTTGATGCGAATCGATCCCATTCCTGTCCGGGATCAAAAGCTTATAAAGATAGAAGGTCTCCTAAGACCATTTTCGCCTAGCAACACGGGATCTGGTAGCTGCCCTCACTGACCCAAAATCTATTTCCATCCTGTACTTGTTTATAGTAGGTACTTATGAATTGGCGCGACTCAAATACTGACTCAATTGGCTGACCATGCTTAATTTCGTGGGTGCCGCAAGAATCCATAAAAAAAGAATAATAAAAAATATGTGGTTGCTATCCGACTTCTTTGCTTATTATGTATTTGGGTACGCGACCACCCCATTTTATTAAAATCTATTTTTATAATTGCCGAATCTCAACTAAATTATTACATTTAAGCAATCAAATAACAAATTTCAGTATAATAATAAAATGAAGTGACGTAACTAAAATTTTCGCGCCAACTGTCGCGTTATTTTTTTTACAGATTCACTCACTGCACGTCAACACTCTACGACAGCAATGTGTGAATTGAGGTTATTTTTTCTTGCTTTGGATGTTTGGATTAAGCCGGCGGTTTTAAATTGTATACCTTTTTATTATATTCAAGAATAGTTAATAACTTTTTATTTTTCTGTTGGGTTTGTAGAAATGTTAAGGTGGTTCGATTGCCATACAAAACGTTATTTGACATTCGCAGGCTAACGGCGTGATATTTTAAGAAACTTATGTAACAAACGTTCATAAATTGGCTTCCCATTTGCGCCAAATTCCCCCTTTCCTAGAATAAACTTGTATAAACTAGATCAATTTGAGAAATTGGTCTGGGACGTGATATTTTGGGAAAACAATTTTTCTCAAAATAATCTAGTTTATACAAGTTTATTCTAGGAAAGGAGGATTTGGCGCAAATTGGAAGCCAATTGATGAAAGTTTGTTACATAAGTTTCTTAAAATATCACGCCGTTAGCCTGCGAATGTCAAATAACGCTTTGTATGGCAATCGAACCACCTTAATATCTTTTCACACCTCTCATTCAGAAAAGTAAGTTTTGGTCCCTGACGAGAGGGAGCAAAATGCTACTTTTCTGTTCAAGCTACTTTTTAGGGTTCCGTAGCCAAATGGCAAAAAACGGAACCCTTATAGATTCGTCATGTCCGTCCGTCTGTCTGTCTGTCTGTCCGTCCGTATGTCACAGCCACTTTTTTCCGAAACTATAAGAGCTATACTGTTGAAACTTGGTAAGTAGATGTATTCTGTGAACCGCATTAAGATTTTCACACAAAAATCGAAAAAAAACATAAAGTTTTAGGGGTCCCCATACTTAGAACTTAAACTCAAAAATGTTTTTTTCATCAAACCCATACGTGTGGATAGGTCTTCAAAAATGATATTGAAATTTCTAACATCATTTTTTTCTAAACTGAATAGTTTGCGCGAGAGACATTTCCAAAGTGGTAAAATGTGTGTCGTCGCCCCCCCCCCCCCCTGTAACTTCTAAAATAAGAGAATGATGATGAAAAAAAATATATGATGTACATTACCATGCAAACTTTCAACGAAAATTGGTTTGAACGAGATCTAGTAAGTAGTTTTTTTTTAATACGTCATAAATCGTAAAAAGCAATTTATTTAACGGAACCCTTCATGTGCGAGTCCGACTCGCACTTGGCCGCTTTTTTTATTTTTTTGTTTTTTTTTGCTTTTTTCTTTTTTTGTTTATTGCTTTTTTTGTTTTTTTGTTTGTTTTTGTTTGTATGTTTCAGTTTGTTTTTGTAATTTTTGTTTTGTTTGTTCTTTTTTTTGTTTTGTTTGTCTTTGTTTTATTTGTTTTTATTTGTTTGTTTTAGTTTTTTGTTGTTGTTGTTTTTGGTTTTTGTTCTTTTTTTGTTTGGTTTTTTTGTTTCTTTTTGGTTTTTGTTTTTTGTTGTTTTTTTGTTTTGCTTTTTGTGTTTTTTAATGTTTGTTTTTTGTATGGTTTTTTTGTTTTGTTTGTTTTTTCTTGTTTTTTTCGTTTTTCGTTCGTTTTTTTTTTGTTTTTTTTATTTGTTTTTGTTTTGTTCTTTTTTTGTTGTTTGTTTTTGTTTTGTTTGTTCGTTTTTTTGTTTGTTTGTTGTTTTTTTTTGCAATTTTTTTCCTCATAGTCTGTGTGAAAAGTTACATGTGTCACTCAGGAGCAAAATTATTTTCGTCTTGTGCGTTAACACTTGAATCCCTCACTACCTGAGCGTCGCTACGCTCAGGATTCTATTGTAGGATCCCTCGCTACGTTCAGGATTCAATACACCTCCCTCGCCGTAAATATACTATTTTGCTCCCTTGTGACACAATAGTACATTACTGAAGAGGCCGTGAAGTAAGGGATTGCTGGACGAGTTTGGGGTAGACTAGTAGTAGTTAGGTAGGTAAAAAAAGAAAAGAATTAACATACATAAAGGGAAACAAAAATGTAAAAAGGGAAAAAAACATACCATACAAAAATTAACTTGAAAAATAACATAAAAGATCATACAAAAATTTTAAAATTAATAAATAGACGGCAAAACAAGAAAAAAAACGTTGAAAAATCATTAAAAAATGATAAAAACAAAAAAAAACAGGATAAAAAAGGAAAAAAGAAAAAAAACTGCTCATTTTAAAAAAAAACGTAAAAAAACATTGAAAAAAAGAAAAAATCATTTAAAAAAAAAAAACAACAAAAAAAAAAAAGCTCATTTAAAAAACAAAATACCGTTAAAAAAGGTTTAAGAAAAAAAAAAAAAAGATTAAAAAAAGAACAGCTAAAACAATAAAAAAAACAAAAAACGTTAAAAAACATTGAAAGAAAAAAAAAAAACATGACAAAAATGGGGAAAAAAACATTTAAAAAGGGAAAAGATATAAAAAACTTGAAAAATAACATAAAAGACCATACAAAAATTTCTACATTCAAAAATAGACGGCAAACAAGAAAAAAAAACATTAAAAAAACGATAAAAACAAAAAAAAACAGGAAAAAAAAGGAAAAAAGAAAAAAAACTGCTCATTATAAAAAAAACGTTAAAAAACATTGAAAAAAAGAAAAAACAAACAAATAAAAACGAAAAAAAAACCAGATCATTTAAAAAAAACCGTAAAAAACATTAAAAAAAACAAAAAAAACGTTTAAAAAAGAAAAAAAAATAAAAAAGGGAACAGCTAAAACCTTTTAAAAAAACATAAAAAACGTTAAAAAACATTGAAAGAAGAAAAAAAACATTAAAAAAGGGGAAAAAACATTTTAGAAGGGAAAAGACAGAAAAAACTTGAAAAATAACATTCAAGACCATACAAAATTTTCAACATTCAAAATTAGACGGCAAAACAAGGAAAAAATACATTTAAAAATTATCAAAAAACGAGAAAAACTAAAAATACAAAAAAAAACAAAAAAAGACAAAAAACAAGGTAAAAAAACATTGAAAAAACATTAAAACATAAAAAAAAAGTAAAACATACAAAAAGGAAAAAAAAAGAAAAACTTGAAAAATAACATAAAAGACCATACAAAATTTTAAACATTAAAAATTAGACATAAACATCAAAAAAAGAAAAACACTAACTACTACCTAGTAGTGGTTGGCAGTATGTAATTTTCCCTTTGTCTGTTTAATATTAGTAAGCAAATTTAAAAAGTTAGAGTAGCGGCCAATAATGTTTTTAGTAAGGGTTTTCATACATTACTTCTTGGCCTAGGCCAAGAAGTAATGTAGGGAGCCATAAACATGAAACTTCATGTCTTGATTTCGTGACATTAACGCATACATTTAGGAGCACGTTTGAGAAAATAACTATTAATTGAAGCAGCCTAGTCCGTGAAGTGGTCGCTAACCCGTAACCGAAGGTGGTCGCGTTACCGGCTAAACGACCTAATGAATGCTGGCGAATGGTCATTTCAATCTCTGTGCCGTACTTACCTACTGCGTATGTATACGCTATGTTACATGAATATTCGCTGCGCGGCGGGCGTATAGCAATTATCAGTTCTCGTTAACCGATCGTTTTAACACCCGTTTATTGAACTTGTAAACTGTTAGCGTTTAATTAGACGCCAGAATTAGCTGCAAACTGCACAATTCACTTAGTTCATAATTTAAATGGATAAAACATAAGTATTCCCTACCTGCACGAGCTACGGAGAAGTTATCATAGCTAAGTGGTTCAAGCATGCGGCTTGGCTATTGAGTCGAGACTCGAGAGTGCTGGCTCGTATCAATAAGTTTTTCGTAATTAACCCTTTTCCAGGCCGGCAATTGAAAAATGTCAATCAAAAGTCAGTATTATTCATTGACATGATGAGACACGTTTGACAGTCTGTATGTGGTCGATATAACGCCTCTGCCTGGAAAAGGGTTAATGTACGGATTATCATTCGCTTTTCGACATTTGACCACAAACAATTAACATCGCGAGGAAACCTGCAATCCATATTTCCATACTAATATAATAAATGCGAAAGTAGTAAGTCTTGTGTGCCTGATACCTTTTCACACATGAACCGATTGAAATGAAATTTTGTAGATGGAGATAATTTGAGACCCTGGGAAGGACATAGGATAGGTTAGGTTAGGTTGCTTCCTTGTTTCAATGTTTTTACAGGATTGCTTTAATTACTTGTATCAATGAAATCGTACTACCTACATCCTATTTTTGTATTTTGTCATTTTTGGAAGTTTGTTTCGTTTTTGACATTTATTTAAACACTAGCTGTTGCCCGCGACTTCGTCCGCGTATAACATGTTATCGTCTAAATGTTTGTTAAAGGAGTGAATTAAAAAAACATTGAAATTAATTTTGTACCTAGTCTTTTAGAAAACAATCTAAAACCGAAGTTACAAATCTCTTACTTTCAAAATCTCTTTCTCTCTATACAAACTAAGAACCCTCTCTGAACCCTCATAGTAAACAGTCTGAAACCGTAGTTACAAATTTCTTACTTTAAAAATGTCTTGCTCTCTATACAAAGTTCGAACCCCCTTTTAAACTTTTTAGGCGTATAAGTTTTGAAGTATTTTAGCAAACAGTCTAAAACCGAAGTTACAAATCCCTTACTTTAAAAATATCTTGCTCTCTATACAAACTTTGAACACCCTTATAATCCCCTTTAGGGGATATATTTCAAAAAATGCTAAAAAAAGTTTTGTAGTCTAAACAGGCTAAGATCGAAGTTACAAATATCATACTTTAAAATTGTCTTGCTCTCCAATCTCTCCATACAAACTTAAAAATTAAAAATAAAACACTCGGTTTTTTTATTGTAATAGGTAAGTATTTTTTCTACAAACTATCTAGTGTCTAGCTAAAAAAAATGTTTCCCTTACGAACCTTGCACCCCTTTTTAACCCCTTAAGGGGTGAAATTTTCCAAAACGCTGGCAGTAGGTATTTTTTTGTATTTTAATAAGTAGGTACTTAATCTTTCTACAGAGTTTTAAGTTTCTACCTAAAAAAATGTTTTCCTATACAAACATTGCACCTCTATATCCCCCTCTAAGCGGGTGGAAATTTTCAAACCACTGAAAGTAATTAACCTATATATCTGTATTCTAATAAATAATCTTTCTACACAATTTCAAGTCTCTAGCTCAAAAAATACGTATCCTCCATAAAAATTTTCACCTGTTTTAATCACCCTTAGAGGTGGAATTTTCCAAAACGCTGAAAGTTCTTTATTTGTATTGTAATAAGTAATCTTTCAACAAAAGTTTGTCGCTTGCTAAAAAAAAATATATTTACAAACGTTGCACCCCGTTATACACCCCTAAGGGGTGGAGTTTTCTAAAACGCTGAAAGTATTTTCTTTTATTTTATTATGTAATCTTTTTAAAAAGGTTTGAGATTCTAGCTCTAAAAAATCCCCTTTACGAACATTGTACCCCTTTTTCATACCCTTAGGGATGGAATTTTCCAAAACGCTGTTTTTTTATTTGTATTGTAATAAGTAATCTTTCTACAAACTTTTAAGCTTCTATCTCAAAAAGAAGTTTCGCTCATACAAACTTTGCAATCCTTTTTAACCCCCTAAGAGGCTGAATTTTCCAAAACGCTGACAGTACTTTATTTGTATTCTAATAAGTAAGCTTTCTACAACGTATTGAGTCTCTTGCTATAATAATAAAGTTTCCCATGTACAAAATTTGCACCCCTTGTTTACCCCCTCAGGGGCAGAATTTTCCTAAACGTTGAAGGTATTTTATTTGTATTCTAATAAGTAATATTTATACAACATTTTAAATCTCTACTCTAGCTCAAAAATAAAGTTTCCCCCATACAAACTTTGCACAGGGGTGCAAATAGGGATTTGACCCCTTTAGGGGTAGAATTTCCAAAAATCCCTTCTTATCCGTTGCCTACGTTGTAAAAGGTAGTTCTGGTGTAAATTTCAACTCTCTAGCCCCAGTAGTTTCGGCTGTGCGTTGATGAGTGAGTGGGTGAGTCAGTCAGGACATAGGCATTTATATGTAGGTATAGATAGATAGAAGATGACGAAATATCTCAAAACCGTTTTAATGTCGCTTGTTAGAGTGAGAAAACGATCGGGGACTGTGACGTCAAGATCCTCGAGCGTCATAGTAAAAAACAATCGTTACATATGAAGGTGCGTTTTGTGGAAAAGGGACAGAACATAAAACTTTGGAACTTAGTGATTACCTATACATATAACCTCTTGCATTGATTTTTTCTCTATTATCCTTTTTTCGAGAAAATACATTATGATTATTTTATTTAGTGCCTACCTACAGCCGGGTCCGCTGCACCAATGTTTTCCATGTTTTTAAACATCTAACATGTTTTCCGCAGGTTCGGCAAACAAATTGGGTTTTGTTTTGATTGGCAAAATATGTTTGACGTTTAAAAACCACGAAAACATGGCGCAGCGGACGCGGCTTACGGGGTGTAGTTTCGATTCCTGAGCTATAACCACGAACTTCAGAATTCGAAAATATTCGGGTATCTCTATCTCTACTCGAGTGACAGGGATGCAGTTATACGAACTTCGAGTTTCGGTTTTCGTGGTAGCGCCGCAGCCGCCGCAGGCACTTTGGCAGAATGTGCAAAGAGCGCGTGCCATTGCCATTCAAAAAAAAACAAATTCGTGTTAATTATATTGTTCAAATTTGTTGATTACATTTATTGAAATTAATCCATAATGCGACATTTGTGCATATAAGTTCTCATATCACAATCGAATATTTTTTTATGGTTTAACTTTTGGCATGTGTATCGTAAAGGTCTATCGTAGACTGGATTTAAATTATTAATAAGTGAAAGGCAAAGAAATTCCGCCATTTTGACGAAAATTTGACGTTTCTTATAGCTGACAGTTGGAGCAGCGTTTGATTTCAATAAAAATAAATGAAAAATTAAATGAAGTCGTATATTTCGGAAAATTAATTATTTGTCGCAGTCGGATAAAAACTATCCTTAGTTGCAGCTAGAATAATAATGTACCTATATAAAATGTTTCATATTTTTCCGTTCATGGGATGCTGAGAACATTCGTACCACACAAAGCTTAGTTTCAAACTGGCTGATTCTTTTTTTAATTTAGAGATTTATTATAAGTGGTGATGGAGATTATCTAAAAAATAAAATTTATTTGTAGTTAGTTTTTGGCATGAAGTACCAAAGCTAATAATTTGAATTTAATATATGTAGTAGGTATATATGTGGGCAATTTATGAAATAAAAACTGTAGGTGCCGCTACACCAGAACACCAAAAAAAAATCTAATTATAGTTTCCATTATTTTGACATATATTTGTACCTACTAAAGTTTCAGGCAATATTTTTGTAGTGATGGGTTTTATTATGTAGTATAGTTTACCAAAAAATCAAATTAATCGCAAAGACCGAATTCAAGAAATAAATTCAAAAGTGAAAAAAAACAAACCGCCATATTACGAAAACTGACAAGTGTACATGGCTCTTCTTTGGGGAACAGACCTTTGCCTACAAGGAGTATCTAAAAATGAAATTACTAGAACATTTGACAGAAAGCCAAATTTTGTATAGAAACACGGCTATAGCCTTTCGTACATTTGATCGTCGTCGCTTGAAAATAGTCGTACGAAATGATGAATGTTCGACAGTTGCACTTCAGTAGATTATCTCTTTGAACGCCAAGAGCTCCTTAACCTCTGTGACCGCCATAGTGAAATTCGTACGACTCACACGCGAAAATCTTTGTAGCAAAAGGCGGAAAATGAACCTTACTTGATAGCACGCAGGTTGCCTTTACATGACACAGTGACAGTCATCTATACATGACAGTGGCGTCGTAGGCACGGCAGCTCTTGTCATATATACGTAACTGTGGCAGTCAAGAGGTTAAGGGGTCACTTTGTGTCCAGCCCATCGAGCAAAGAGCGACTATGCAGGTGTCATAGCATAAGTAGGTGTGCTGTCAAAGTAACCTTCATGTTTTCAATTAAGGGGATCACTCATTATAGCAAAGATGTTGGCGTATAAACCTTATTTTTGTGCGTGATGAAAGGTGTTCAAAGGCAGACAATGTCATTATATGGAATTCCCTTGTCAGCGTCAGGTATCGCGGCGCTCGTAAAAAAACCTGCCAAGTGCGAGTCGGACTCGCGCACGAAGGGTTCCGAACCATTATCTATAAAAAACTATTTTATTCTGTTTTTAGTATTTGTTGTTATAGCAGCAACATAAATACATCATCTGTGAAAATTTCAGCTGGAACTATCACGGTATCAGTGAGATACAGCCTGGTGACAGACAGACGGACGGACGGACAGCGGAGTCTTAGTAATAGGGTCCCGTTTTACTCTTTGAGTACTGTGACGTCCACTCGTCACTCTGAGGTAAGTGTCTCAACGGCTGTTAAATAAAACACCGATTTATTTGGCAGATAGTCACCGGGACCGCGCCCGCTCGGGTTGAGTGCCAGTTGTGTAATGATACCCACACCCGCGCGTCCAGCTCCCGCCGCTATACCGTTTAATCGTCACAAGTACGGAACCCTAAAAACAACTGACTAATTAAACATGAGTGTGTTCACAATCAATACTAATAAAATGAAATAGGGCATGTAATTTTATGCCAAAAAAACTACGATGAAACTGTTGCTATAGCGTTTCATGTACGTACCTAAGTATTCTAGAAATCTAGGCCATCGCGAGCTCGACTGGAAAGCAATTACTCGGCAGACGTGGCCTGAAACTTATTAAAGCTGCCTACGCTAGAGTAATAAATCTCTATAATAAACTTTGATACCTTCATTATTACTTAAGCACTTCTAGAGTAAGATCGTTTGACTATACACTCGGAATAACCTAGTAAACTATAATGACTAACATGCGCTAGAGTGGTTTTATATTAATTCGGTTTTCATTATATCCCTTAACCTTTTGAACGACGTGCCTCATGTACGAAATTGACGCCTAAACGCCAACGTAGTGTGTAAGAATGTGATTATGAGCCTAAAACGTCTGCTAGACGCTCGCCAACACGCCCCTCCGACCGAGCGACCTTGGCGGCACCGACCGCTGTAGTATGAAATGTTGCTGCAAACAACTGTCTACACGGTCTGTGCGGACCAAGGCCGCTCGGTCGGAGGGGCGTGTTGGCGAGCGTCTAGCAGACACTTTACTTATAACCATTAAGTGTTTTGGCGTCCAAATGGAAAAAGTTACGAAACTAACGAGCCGATACCGCGCGTGCGTAACTTCAGTGAATAAATAAAACAATTAAAAGTTTAAACTGTATTAAACTAATAAATAATTCGCTGTAATATAATATTTACATCAGATTAAGATTAACAATCAATATATTTGTAATACAGTACAAAAAATATCTTTCATAAATAAAACGCAACTTTGTAAGTACAGTTTTTTCTTAATCTAAATTGAACTATCTAGCCTAGATAATTTCGCTAAGTAGGCTGGTCATATAAATTAAGTTTTACAAATTAGTGGCTCATTCTCCAGTTGCGCACAAAATCACAATCGTGGGTGCACACACCACTATCGTGGACGCCATTATATCTACTCATAACCAAACGAAAATATATAATATAGAGTAATAAGTAATTCATTACTACATTTATCGTGAATACATATACTATAGAGTAATAATTAATTCCTAATTACATGTGCGTTTTTTCAAAGAGTGCCATCAAACTATTGTGATCGTGCGCAGAACACGAGAATAGTAAAAATGCTGCCCTTTGAGGAAAATACTTTAGGGCAAAGAAACTGAATAAGACTAGGTACATACATGCAGGCTTATCAGTTTAAGTAAAGGGAAAATTACATTAAACGATTTTTGAAAATAATAGTATTTTATGCAACTGTTGTATAAGAAGGGTCTTAAAAGGCTAGTGGCGTGGGTTGCGATGCGAGCCTTGGCGAGCATCGCAATTAAAGACGCCACGAGCGTTTTTAGACCAGTTATACACCGTTGCATACAATACTTTTTCTACGACAAATTTTAAATAAATAGCAGACTACAGAATAGTTAAAGTTTTCAGGCAGAAAGTTTTCTATTCGTATTTTTGCTACTCACGCAATTTCTTCAGGAGTGCAGTTATTAATTTCTTCGACCATTTTAAAAGCAACGTACACTTTTGTCTTCACAAACACGAATAAAATCTTAATAGTTTAGGACTAATAGTTTATCATCTTTCGTCTTTTCATTTTGAACTGTATTTTGGTGGGAAATCGGAAATGTGACAGCTCTTGCTTATGGTTTGTTTTGTTTTTAATTTGTTTGCACTTGCCATCCAAACCAAACCGAATCCGGACCCGGACCGAATTCGAACTGTTTATTTTTATAAATAATTCCAAGAATTTATAAAACATGTAATTTAACACACAATATATGATGATTTATTATTATTGTAGTAAATAATTTATAATATACAAATATTAAATTGTAAATAAATACTTTCATTTCGAAATATTTGTTTATGAAGTTGGCACCACTGCAATATAGCGGCCGATTAAAAAAAAGTTAAACAGTGCTTTTATGATTTTTTTTTCTACTCCTGTACCGTTATCTGTCATTTATATAGGCTGTAGCTCAAATACAATGACACCGCTAATAAGTCGTCGAAAAACTCTATGCTCTATGGCCCAAAAACGCACTGTTTAGCGTACTTTTTTGGTTCATACATTTTTCATAAAAGCACTGTTTAACTTTTTTTTAAATCGGCCGTTAGATTGCAGTGGTGCCAACTTCATAAACAAATATTTCGAAATAAAAGTATTTATTTACGATTTAACATTTGTATATTATAAATTACTTACTACAATAAATAAATCATCATCAATTGTGTGTTAAATTACATGTTTTATAAATTGTTGGTATTATTTATGAAAATAAACAGTTCGAATTCGGTCCGGGGCCGGATTTGGTTTGGTTCGGATGGCAAGTGCAAACAAATTAAAAACAAAACAAACCATAAGCAAGAGCTGTCACATTTCCGATTTCCCACCAAAATACAGTTCAAAATGAAAAGACGAAAGATGATAAACTATTATTTAGTCCTAAATTATTAAGATTTTATTCGTGTTTGTGAAGACAAAAGTGTACGTTTCTTTTAGGGTGGTCGAAGAAATTAATAACTGCACTCCTGAATAAATTGCGTGAGTAGCAAAAGTACGAATAGAAAACTTGCTGCCTGAAAAGTTTAACTATTCTGTAGTCTGTTATTTATTTAAAATTTGTCGTAGAAAAAGTATTGTATGCAAAGGTGTATAACTAGTCTAAAAACGCTCGTGGCGTCTTTAATTGCGATGCTCGCCAAGGCTCGCATCGCAACCCACGCCACTCGCGTTTTAAGACCCTTCTTATACAACAGTTGCATAAAATACTATTATAACATAAAAAAATCTAAAACTATGGCAGAGTAGGTGCCGTCAAACGTATTTTCCTGAAGGAAGGTTTTGCATGTTTTCAAAAGTGGCATAAATTACACAAATACGTTTTTTTGGAAATGTTGTTTCAATAA
This sequence comes from Epinotia brunnichana, assembly GCA_963854355.1. Classification (NCBI taxonomy): domain Eukaryota; kingdom Metazoa; phylum Arthropoda; class Insecta; order Lepidoptera; family Tortricidae; genus Epinotia; species Epinotia brunnichana. The sequence goes on along the minus strand of OY977936.1, from coordinate 28,727,442 downwards.
GCGATTTATAACTTTTTTTCTACTCCTGTACCGTTATCTGTCATTTATATAGGCTGTAGCTCAAATACAATGACACCACTAATAAGTCGTCGAAACACTCTATGCTCTATGGCCCAAAAACTAACTGTTTAGCGTACTTTTTTGGTTCATATATTTTTCATAAAAGCACTGTTTAACTTTTTTTTAATCGGCCGCTATATTGCAGTGGTGCCAACTTCATAAACAAATATTTCGAAATGAAAGTATTTATTTACAATTTATTATTTGTATATTATAAATTATTTACTACAATAATAATAAATCATCATATATTGTGTGTTAAATTACATGTTTTATAAATTCTTGGAATTATTTATAAAAATAAACAGTTCGAATTCGGTCCGGGTCCGGATTCGGTTTGGTTTGGAAGGCAAGTGCAAACAAATTAATAGCGATAAATGCGCAGTAATAACATTTACGCGAAAGAAAGATCCCATACTATTTAATTACTGCTTGTGTGGTGGTAATCTGGCACGCCAGAATAGTATACGTGATCTAGGTGTGATACTTGATGCTAAATTGACATTTAACTCTCATATTGATGATATTCTAAATAAGTCGTATAGACTGCTGGGTTTCATTCTTCGTGTTGCGAAACCCTTTAAAGGACCTCTTACTTATAGACTCCTTTATAATAGCTATGTCCGAAGTCGATTGGAATTTGCTTCTGTAGTGTGGAATCCCTGCTTTACTGTACACGAGGTTAGAATTGAAAGACTCCAGAAAAAGTTTGTTAAGACAATGGAATTCCGAACAGGTGGTAACTATGAAGATTACGCCTTATCATCCACAAGACTCCATATCCAACCCCTTTCACTCAGACGCACTTGTACCGATTTACTTTATCTGTTCAAAATTATGAATAATCTAGTTGATGCCCCTGAACTATTACATAATATATTTTTTCATGTTCCCCGTAGATTAGAACGAAGTTGTCGCAAGAAGGCCTTATTTAGTATTGCAAGCAGCAGAACTAAATACGCACAGCATTCATATATTAAGCGCGCATGTAAACTGTATAATGAAAAATGTATGGACGCAGATTTGTTTGGCAACTCATATAGTATATTTAAAAGATTAGTTTTTTCTTTAATCTAAGAATGTTAAAACGCAGTTACCTTAACCTTTTCATTAACTTTTTCTTTCTTTTTTTGCATTGTATAATGGTGTAACTAAGTTGTAAAATATACTTAACTGTCATAAGTGTATTTACAACACATATATGTATATATATATTTATATATTTATGACATTTGGTATTATATTAAACATATTTTCCAATTTTTAATATAACTTGTAACTTTGTAAACATTTATGAAACTATAGGTCTATTATAGCATTACTCACATAGCCATAGCTAAGTTACTTATGTGTTTTTTAAGACTGTTTGTTTCTCAATTAAAAAAAAAAAAAAAAAAAAAAAAATTAAAAACAAAACAAACCATAAGCAAGAGCTGTCACATTTCCGATTTCCCTCCAAAATACAGTTCAAAATGAAAAGACGAAAGATGATAAACTATTAGTCCTAAACTATTAAGATTTTATTCGTGTTTGTGAAGACAAAAGTGTACGTTCCTTTTAACATGGTCGAAGAAATGTCCAGCGCAGGCACGACGGCTCCACGCAGCGCGCGCGCTCGGCACGCCGGGACAACTTAAGCAGCCACTTAGAGCAGCGAGCGGGCCTGGCTGCTGCGGCTGCGCGGCATGTGGCGCGCGCGGGCTCTGGGCGCGAGTCGCGCGCGCGGGGCGCGGCGTCAGCGCGGCGGCGGCGCGCCCGGCGGCGTCCAGCGCAGGCACGACGGCTCCACGCAGCGCGCGCGCTCGGCACGCCGGGACAACTCCTCGAGGACGTCCTACATCCAACAGAACAGTTAAGCGTGTGCCAGACGGATGTAATCCAGCGTCCCAACAGGGGTGATCTTGCTTGTTGCCTTTCATTGCAATCTACACTGCAGATGTAATCCAAATTATAATATGACCTTCATCGTCCTTGGAGGACGGGCGCGTGTTCCCATCCGCAGTTGGAGCGTGTGGATTACCTACATCCGTTTAGCTGGCTGATTACATCTAACCACGCGCTGTGACAAGCGGCGGGTGCGCACGTATGCGAGTGCAAAATGTAACGAACGAGTACGTTATTTCACGGCAGGAGACGACTCGCGACTGATACGCGAGCGTGTTGGTGGGTGGATAAGATCCGTGTAGCCGAAACACAATCCGCGGATGGAAACTAAGTTCTCACCAAGGTCATCCCTGTTGGGATGTTGTATTACATCAGTCTGGAACGCGCATTAAGAGCACCCGCATATTACAGCCACTAGTGGCCGCCACTAAACGCGACCACTCGCACGCACACAAACCACTAGTGGGCACGTCTAGTCGCATAGTAGCAAGGGCGAGCCACACCCGCAACTTGTGGCTTGGACGCCACTAAACGCCCGGTGTTCGTTGATGCTAGGTAGAGAAATAGTACATTACATCAGAGGCCGGGAAAACACGGATTTCGGGCCAAGTAGGTATAGACGTTTTCACGCCGAGGCATGTATAGTGCTTTTCTCAAACATGCAATGAAATAAATAAATAAAAATCCACAAATTAAACAAATGTTCATGGCTGAATGCCGTGATGCTGTGCCACAAATAGTGGAATGAAAATTAAAAAGTTACTTTGCAGGCCTAGGCCTGAAAAGTTGTATGAAATCACATTTCAGGCCGCCTCGAGATGCTGCGCCCGAAAAAGGATACTTCCGAGTCTGTTATAAGGAACGTAAAGAGAATATTTCACTGCATGTTTGAGAAATAGTACATTCCTGCAGACGCCGGGAAAGAAGGGCTTGCCGGTTGAGTAGGTCTAGACAGCCGGCCTGGGCCGGATAGTGATACGAAGCCGGCTAGCCCTTTTCACGGCCAGGCATGTACCTATACTGCTTTTCTCAAACATGCAATGAAATAAATAAATAAAAACTCCTCAAATCAAACAAATTTTCATGGCTGAACGCCGTGATGCTGTGCCACAAATTGAGGAAAGAAAATTAAAAAAAAAAATCATTTCCCGGCCTAGGCCTTTAATTTTGTATGAAATTCCTTAACAGTTTTCTCGAGTTGTTCCGCCCGAAACGTGATACTTTGAAGCCTGTCATAACGCACGTAATGACGACATTTAATTGCGTGCTTGAGGAAATGTATGAAAGAGCTCGTCCGCAGCTTGTGGTGGCCACCGGTGGCTGCGACTAGTGTAATGCGCGGCGGCTATAAGGCGTGCTCTCCCGTTGAAATGCAGATGAGCTGCATGCGAGTGAGCGAGAGTACACGGCACAGCGCGACTTGCGTCCGTGACGAGCGAGAATAGGAGCGGTTACACACGGCGACTTTGCAGCGCTATACAGTATCGGTACAGGTGACCAAGTGCCGCGCGATAAAAGCGCGTTCGTGAAATCCAGTGTGTAACCGCTCTAATACGAAACAGACAGAGGGTGCCCATCGTATTCACATCCTTATGCACATTTCCAAAAGCTAGAGTATTACAGATTTACTAGTCTAAACTGACAACCAAAGTCTAGTGGTCTTCGACCAGCATTGCCTTGAAATATTCAAAGAACCAGAACTGAACAAACAGGGAACATTACGCAAAACTCCGCGTAGCGGACGACACTAGCAGAGTTGGAATTGTATCTCGTTCCCACTTGCTGTATTGTCTATGCATGCATCCTTGTCACTCATTTGAGTCCCTATCTTCCTCTACTGGTTTACGGTTTGTGCTAGTGCTGCACTCTGGCGGCAGAACATTGCAGTAATGTTATATTGTAACCTGTACCATTGTTAAATGAGCCCTGCACGTGTAATAAAATTGGGTATTTGACAACAGTGAAAATAACTTGTTTTTTCATTCGCACCAGATAAACATTACGAAAATACTCGGAAAGTATCAAACTTTCATTTAGGTATGTTTGCTATTAAAAAAAATAATTTCATAAAAACTAACAATAAGGACGTTGTTTGATTTTGACGTCACAACATAGTAATCACTACAAATTCCATACTAACAATAAGGGCGTTGTTTGATTTTGACGTCACAACATAGTAATCCTTACAAATTCCATACTAACAATAAGGGCGTTGTTTGATTTTGACGTCACAACATAGTAATCCCTACAAATTCCATACTAACAATAAGGGCGTTGTTTGATTTTGACGTCACAACATAGTAATCCCTACAAATTCCATACTAACAATAAGGGCGTTGTTTGATTTTGACGTCACAACATAGTAATCCCTACAAATTCCATACTAACAATAAGGGCGTTGTTTGATTTTGACGTCACAACATAGTAATCCCTACAAATTCCATACTAACAATAAGGGCGTTGTTTGATTTTGACGTCACAACATAGTAATCCCTACAAATTCCATACTAACAATAAGGGCGTTGTTTGATTTTGACGTCACAACATAGTAATCCCTACAAATTCCATACTAACAATAAGGGCGTTGTTTGATTTTGACGTCACAACATAGTAATCCCTACAAATTCCATACTAACAATAAGGACGTTGTTTGATTTTGACGTCACAACATAGTAATCCCTACAAATTCCATACTAACAATAAGGGCGTTGTTTGATTTTGACGTCACAACATAGTAATCCCTACAAATTCCATACTAACAATAAGGGCGTTGTTTGATTTTGACGTCACAACATAGTAATCCCTACAAATTCCATACTAACAATAAGGGCGTTGTTTGATTTTGACGTCACAACATAGTAATCCCTACACATTCCATAGTAACAATAAGGGCGTTGTTTGATTTTGACGTCACAACATAGTAATCCCTACAAATTCCATAGGTACTACCGGAGCGTTTTTGACGTAATTCATAAAAAGAAGCTGATTTGACTTTTTCTCAAAAATGGCCCGCAAAGTGAACATAACTCGCTACATATTGGAAGGTAAAGTGTATAGTTGAAGGCCAGATCAAAATTAAAAAATAAAAAACATTGCAGGCCGCCTGGAATGTTACATATGAATTCCTTTATTTGTCGAGTACCAAACTTTTTAAAAAGTAGAAACTGGCATATATAAGACGGCACAGGTCGTATTCAGCCAAATCAAGTCGTATTTTTCTGTTGCAAACGCGACATTTTTGTATGTGTCATTAAAAGATTGCGTTTTTCGGTGGAAAAATACACTTGCGATTCTGTTTTAAAAAAAAATATGACGTTTAATTTTATGTCATTTGCAGTATCCTCAATTTGTATTTAATAATAACGCTTGATTTAAATTTAGTCTTTTTTATTCCCCCATTATTGAGAAAAGCACTATATTAGCCTCAGCCGGAATGGCAATTGCAGGCTTCGTATTATAATTAAACGGACTCGCAAGCTCGTCCGTTTAAACAAAATACTCAGCCTGCAATTGTCTCCTTCCCGGCCACGGCAATAATGTACTATTGTCAAATACCCAATTGCTGAATATAGTTAACGAGTAGAATAATACACGCATTGGGTAGCTCACCTGTTTCTTTAGTACGATGTGCTTCCCTTTCCAATACTTCATAAGACCTCTTTCTTGCAACGTCGATACAATATCTGAGGATGCAATGGCGAGGTCTTTGCTAAGATCTCTGATAGACAGAGTGGGGCCAGGGGCGGAACACAGCCTTTTCAGGAGCGCTTCTTTCCAATAGGAGCGGTACGAGATGAGACCGAGATCTGAAAGGGGCGTTTCAGGGGAGCCCACTTTGCCTTCGACTTTCGTTAGGAGGTAACCTGCGGACAAAATATGTGTTGAATACGGGTCTTGTTCTAGAGAAGTGTTAGAAACAGATTATCTTCCTTCTCCGCTTTGCCGTATTTAACATGTGGTGTATGGTTGTAGTTGTAGCCAAGGAAAACGACGACAGACGTAATGTAGGGTCATTTCGCCGGTTAGCGACCACCAAATTTTATGTGTCGGTTAGCGACCACTTAGCTGAGTTGGTCAACTGAAAGCATATGTTCTCGTTTTTTTTGTAAATTCCTATTCTATAACTAAAATCAATAATGCATACGGCTAACTGTTTCAATAGGTTCTGTAGAATAGATGTTACATTCAATTGAAAAAAATAATTTTTGTCTATAAAGTCGATTTACGGACTATAATTTTACGTGATAACGTCATAAAGCCGAACGCTCGGCTCAGGCGGAACGGGACAATGAGTCATACTTTTTCGTGCGTGCTGCCGGTGTTCATCGATTTATAAGACGTTATCGCATCAAAAACCATGGCCGCGTAACCGGCATACTGACCCCTACCGCCTTAGTGGATATTGAAGAGCTTCTATTGTACTTAAAATCGATAATTAAATGATTATAAAATCTAGACGTTATATACACCGTGGGCGTTAATAACCCGAAAGATTTTAACCACGCATTCCGGAGGTCATTAGAAGTAAAAAATGTTATATGAATCCAATCCAAATTCAGCAAAAAAAAAAAAAATTTTTTTTCTGTATTTTTTTCGGTTTTTGTAAATAAAATTCGGATAAGTATCGCTTCCTGGATGGAAATCATCCCTTTTAATAAAATGGTAACAATTATTTCTCCAAAAAAGAATGAATTTAGTGAGTGGTAGCTGTCACTTTGATGTATGTCAATAACGACTCGAAACTTGGCAACATCGGTAGCAACGTCTCCATCAAAAGAGCTTAATGCACTTTACTAATCACAATAAATAGTTTACATGAAAATGATAATATCGTCAAAACTAAGCAGGATTTGACTGGGGTTCAAATAACATTTTTTGCGCCTAATGACCTAAGGAATGCGTGATTAAAATATTTCGGGTTATTAACGCCCACGGTGTATAAGTACCTAAGTTAACAAGACATGGAAAGTGTGAGCTCAGTTTTAGGGTATATTTATTGAGATTGTTTTTTTTTATTACCATACTTTTCATGGGGTTGCATGCAAATTATAACTAACCTCGCCTAATACGGGTCTTTACGCACGCGATTCTAAAGCCTATGAATCATTCAGTGACGTTGTACGGCTCTAACTTACAATACTTATTAGGAATACAATCATGAGGTCAATTTGGTACGACATTTCGCACCCGTTAGGCTACGGCGCACGTGGATACCAGGCGCGCACAACTTTAACGAAGTGTTAAATACTTGCTGGAATATTTTGAAGTGGCGAATGAATAGTCGATTGGGCGATCGACTTGGGCGGTATATTGCATCCTGAGTAAACCAAAATTCTCTGAAAGCGACAGTATACAGCAGAGACAATTCAAGAGAGATTCTAATCTAACCAGGGATTCTAAAGTAGAATCCGGAGCATAATGATGAATTCACGTGTTTACGACATTTCGCACCCGTTCTAGCACGTTAGGCTACGGCGCACGTGGATACCAGGCGCGCACAACTTTAACGAAGTGTTAAATACTTGCTGGAATATTTTGAAGTGGCGAATGAATAGTCGATTGGGCGATCGACTTGGGCGGTATATTGCATCCTGAGTAAACAGAAATTCTCTGAAAGCGACAGTATACAGCAGAGACAATTCAAGAGAGATTCTAATCTAACCAGGGATTCTAAAGTAGAATCCGGAGCATAATGATGAATTCACGTGTTTACGCCCAAGACGGAAATAATTTTGCTACCGAGTGGCACATACTGGTTTTCACACCTTTTATGAGGTAAACAGAAAATAAACAGGGAATATCAGGGAACAAAAGTACAACTTTGATCCCTCATTTGAGGGCTACAATAGTTATTTGAGTCACAAGGGAGCAAAATAGTATATTTACGGCGAGGGCGGTGTATTGAATCCTGGACGTAGCGAGGGATCCTACAATAGAATCCTGAGCGTAGCGAGGGATTCTAACGTAGGATCCTGAGCGTAGTGAGGGATTCAAGTGTTAACGCCCAAGACGAAAATAGTTTTGCTCCTGAGTGACACATGTAACTTTTCACACCGACTATGAGGAAAACATTTTCAAAAAACACAAAAAAAAACAACAAATAATAACAAAAAAAAACAAAAAAAAGAAAAAACAACAAAAAAAAACAAAAGAAAAAAAACAAAACAAAAACAAACAAATCCAAAAAATAAACGAAACAAAAAAATAAAAACAAAAACAAAAATTAAAATTATTAAAAAAAAACAAAAAAATAAACGAAACAATAAAAGAAAATAACAAAAAAAAAACTAAAATAATTACAAAAAAATAAGATTTTTTTTACAAAGAATACAAAAAAAAACAGAAAAACTAAAAAAAACACAAAAAACGAACAAAAATACAAAAAAAGAAAAAACAACAAAAACAAAAAAAAAACTAAAAAAACGAAACAAAAAACAAACGAAACAAAAATAAAAAGAAAACAAAAATAAACAAAAAAGAAAAAAAAACAATTGAAACGAAACAAAAAAAACTAAAAAATTAAAAACAACAAAAAACAAAAAAAAACGAACAAAAACCAAAAACGAACAAAAATACAAAAAAATTAAGGAAAAAACAAAAAAAAACAACAATAACTGAAACAAACAAAAAACAAATAAAAACAAAAAAAAAACAAGAAAAAAAACAAAAAAAAAACAAATCAAATAACAAAAACAGTATTTAAAAATAAAAACAAAAAAAATATATAAAAAAAAGAAGCAAAAACAAAAAAAAACTAGTGGCGCAGGACCGGTCATTTTGGCACTCTTTGAGGGAGGCCTATGTCCAGCAGTGGACGTCTTTCGGCTGATATGATGATGATGATGATGATATATATACGTTTGTCGATTACGATGAAATTACAATCGATTATTTTATCAAGATTCTATTGGCAACTTGCGTAAAAGCTACAAGCCAATGAATAAATTAAAAAAGTAGCTTGAACAGAAAAGTAGCATTTTGCTCCCTCTCGTCGGGGACCAAAACTTACTTTTCTGAATGAGAGGTGTGAAAAGATTATTTTCTGAATAGCAGCTGTGAAAACCATAATTATACAGAGTAAGGAGTCCTACTCCTTGTACGAGTAGGTATGGCCGACAAGAATCCGCAAACATAACTATTTAGGTAGGTACTTCTAGACAATAGTTATTTTTGTGATTTTTTATTTTAAGATGCTTTATCCAAGAATCCAACAAACTTTCCATCCGGAAGTATTTATATAGATTTAAATAAAGCATGAATTGTTTTTTTTTTATAATTTGTCGTGAATATTATAGAGCAACTGTAAATGAACCAAAATAAAGATAAAAACCATTTATTTATATTTTTTCTGACTTTTCAGAAGCTAATTAAGTTATAATTTTTTTGATGTCTGAAATTTTGTTGGATTTTGTATTATAAATTATTTCCAAATTTGATTTTTTTTCCATACAAGTTGTCAGTTGCCTGGACTACAATCAAAACAAGGGAGGAGGGACGAGAGCTATAAATAGGGGTTTTGTGGCTGGGTTACTACTCGATATAGGACCCGGACTATAGGTACAGGGTGAAATAATATATGCGCTCTGAAGGAAAACTACCTTAACTAAGCTATCTAGAGCTCTTTTAATATAAAGTAAACATGCTTTTAATTTCCCTAAGACGAATAACTGCAAAAAGCCTCGTAGGTACACAGTTAGAAATCGAACCCGGTCAAATCTGTTGATTTATTGCGGAAATTAATAGTGCTGGTCTAGAAAAATGGAGTAGGTATCTCCCCGTACAAGCAGGATCTACCTACCTATCGCTAAACTTAAATTTCGACGCAGGTGATTTCATAGAAGTATGTCCATCAGTAAAAAAAACAAAATTCCCTGCGGAACATGGACTTAGGGAATGCAATTACCGGGCAAATTTAATTACTGGTAAATTACCGACTTGAATGAGGCAAAACCGGTTAACCGGTAAATTACCGGTAAATTCAATTTGGCTAATAAGTAGCGTTATTTGACGTTTATTGGTCGTAAAAATAAGCTATGATATAGTATAAAGAATTATCATGTGCCGTAAATGCCGTAATAATCAGAATCTTTAATATTTAAAACTTCCTCAGTGGTAGGAGGGTAAAAAACACAACCGAAAACGTTCCTTGGAGATTACAGGTAGGTAGGAATTGTCCCCAGTTCTACAGAAACTAACTACAAGCCCACTTAGTAGTCTTAAATAATATTTCACTAAATAGATGTTTCTACGGGCTTCAAGAGACGTATATATAACGAACCATACCTAGATCGAAAAGAGTTGGGTAGAGAAAAGGGTAGTAATAGTAACAATACATTTTACCTAAGAGCGCTCGTACAAACGGTTTAATAACTTTTTCTAGGAGTGGACCTCATGGGGGTTCCAAATTGCGGTATTGGTTTAGCGATTCGAAGGGCTATATCTGTTACCTTAGTTCTGCTGCGGATAGCCTCATTTATAATGCTATCACGCAGATAAACTCCCAGCATAGCCATCTTCATTGCCCTTTGGGTGACTTCTAGCCTTCTATTGAAGCCCATAGTGAGCGACTACATTTCAGGTGCCATATATTATGTTATCACTGGTAACATACGCTGGTCAAACCAAGCCGACAGGACTGGAACTGGACAGTCTGTCATAGGTATATACAATCATATATATAATCGTCTACAATTCTGAGCGTAAAACGTCTGATTGTAATGGGAGTTGGCACTAAATGGGTATTTGACATGATCTTCGTCTTATCCATGTTCATCATTAGACCGACTCGCTCGGAGGCTTTACTGAGGTCATCGAGCATCGTACTAAAGTCCTCCATGGTCTCAGCCAAGACTACTAAATCTTCAGAAATTTGAAGGTGAGTGATGTACTCGTCGTTGATGTTTGCCTTCTCCAGTCCAGAGTCTTGAAAAAATCCTCCAGTGCAGCGGTGAACAGTTTTGGGGAAAAACACCTCCTTGACTGACTCCCCGCTGCAGCAGAATAGGTTTCGCGTTCAAATCCTGGAGTCGCACTGACACAGTGGCGTTTTCGTACAAACACTTCAATACTTTGATATAGCGGTAGTCAACTTGGCACCGCTGGAGAGACTAGTACAGCCCAGGTTTCAATGAAATCGAAGGCTTTCTCGTGGTTCGCGAACGCTAAGCAGAGGGGCAGGTATACTCCTCAGTCTTCTGTATAACCTGGCGGTGTTGTCACCCTTTTTAAAGAAAAGCACCACCACACCTATGTTCCTTGCCTTTGGCTTTCTCCCTCCCAGTAAGACGAAGAGAGATATTTCTTTGGATTGTAATGATGAGTATACCTCAATAGTATGTTAAATAAGGCGTCTAAGGGGGGTTACTCAAACTGATTATTATTCATATTTTATAGAACGGAACCGAGCACGTGTTTATATTTTAAGAAGCTTCTACAATCGATTGCATTAATTTGGTCCTACATGAGGTAAGATAACGCTAACAAGTTTATTCAATTGACATTTTTACATGATAGAAGTATAATCATGATGATGAAGCATTAACAATCGTTAAAATGTAGAATTTTACTCATAATTTGTGTTTCGGTAAATTACCGGTTTTGATTTTAACTTACCGGTAATTTACCGGCCTCATATTTAGTCAATTTACCGGTTAACTGGTTAACCGGTTTGCATTCCCTACATGGACTACGAATAATTTAATTCGGAAAGCGATGCTTTCGGACAAATAACTTTCAGCCATTATGAAGTGCACGTACCCTTCCAAAATTGGAGGTACCTATTTAATTTAACACATTCAATGCCGGGACTGCCTACGCCGTAGGTGATTTTCGCGACATACGGGAAAAAGCGCCAAGTGCGAGTCGGACTCGCACATGAAGGGTTCGGGAATTGCGGTTTACGATTTATGACGTGTTAAAAAAAACTACTTACTAGATCTCGTTCAAACCAATTTTCGGTGGAAGTTTGCATGGTAATGTACATCATATATTTTTTTTAGTTTTATCATTCTCTTATTTTAGAAGTTACAGGGGTGGGGGGGTGGGGGGGGGGGGGGGGGGACATTTTACCACTTTGGAAGTGTCTCTCGCTCAAACTATTCAGTTTAGAAAAAAATGATGTTAGAAGTTGAAGACCTATCCATATATTTTGAGTTTTAATTCTAAGTATGGGAAACCCCAAAATTTTTTTTTTGTGTGTGAAAATCTTAATGCGGTTTACAGAATACATCTACTTACCAAGTTTCAACAGTATAGCTCTTATAGTTTCGGAAAAAAGTGGCTGCGACATACGGACGGACAGACAGACAGACATAACGAATCTGTAAGGGTTCCGTTTTTGCCATTTGGCTACGGAACCCTAAAAAGCACGGGATCAGCTACGAGCGTAGCGCGCAGCGATTCTTGGCACTGAATGTGTTGTTAGAATTCGTCCCAAAAAAGTTGTTGTATGTGATCCATCAGTCACTGTTGTATTGTAACGTAAGTAGTTAACGTTCGGCCACCCCAACGTTCAATACGCAGAACGATAATTAACCGTAGCCGTCAGGACGCGCATCTACAATTCGTCGGTCGTCTCACGCCCCCCAGCCCACGGGGGGTTGTCTAGACGCCAGACCGATCTATACTGCAGCCATCGATCCGGGTCAACGACCCGCCGGCCCAAAACAAACCGTTGTGGCCAGCGGCCAGGGAATTGGGCGGCGATAGTTTTTTTTAACTCTTGAGGTAGGTCACGGTTTACAATGGGGAAACTTCACGGGGAAACCTGAAGACGTATCCAAGTAGTATTGGATGGTTCTAGGCTGTGTTACTGCTGAACACATTGCCTACTCCTCTTGTATATGAAATAGGCATTATCCTATCCAGGATCCTCACTTTATAGCTGACATTGTCAGTTTTCAACAAACAGTGGTGTGTGGGGTTGTCAACAATGAGTGCGATAACTTTACCCAAAAATCCCAAAATAATCATTGCTAACTAACAGGACTATGGAAATTTAACTCCATAAACAATAATAATAGGCCAAGAAAATTAGATCCAAAAAAGACGTTTTGAGGAATTAATTCCCATAAAGCTGGAAATTGTTTTAATACCTTAATTTGGTCCTAAATGCATGTAATCCGAGTTTGCACCATCCCAGGAGGTGTGCTAATTTTTTATATGATCCTAAATTACTCGAAAACAAAAGAAGATCGTGGACTGATGTTAAGCATGGAGTGTTCTTAGGACCTGCCAGTACACCCCCTGAAAGAATCATCAAATCCCTCGTAGGGGGCCACTCTCACTAGCTTAGCCTGCTAGACCCCTTATCCCAGTTCCTTACCTTATTAGACCTTTGATTTCGACTATACCACTGAACCAAATTTGAAGTTTTAGATATTCATTTGACGCAGAATTTGACCTTCTTTAATATTGTTTCGAATACATTTTCCATCCGACGTACCGTTTTTGTGCTATATGCAAATAACTGAAAAAAGAACAAAAACTTCGCGGTTATTGGGCTCCCAAATGTTTAGCACACCTCCTGGGATGGTGCAAACTCGGATTACATGCATTTAGGGCCAAATGAAGGTATTAAAACGATTTCCAGCTTTATGGGAATTAATTCTTCAAAGAATTCTTATTTTCTTGGCCTATAACGCCATTTTATTAAACGACTTTCAAGATTCCATTGGATTTGACCCTTAATAAATAAGTATTTCAAAAGAAAATTTTATAAAAAAAAATATAACTTGTACACAGTAAAACTAGGTAAAAGTTACTACACCTAATTACAAGATAGAGAAAATGCTTCCACAAATCCAGTGAAATTGGATATTGTTAGAGTATTGTTATGTCTACAGTACTCGAGTTGAGATAACATTTATTCTGTATGACTAATAGCGTAGCAACGAAGAAAAAATATTTATCAAGGGACAATTTTTCGTCAGGCTCAAAGTCACTCAAAGGGCAATGGAGAGGGCTATGCTGGGAGTTTCTCTGCGCGATCGCATCAGAAATGAGGCTATCCGCAGCAGAACCAAGGTAACCGATATATAGCCCTCCGAATTGCTAAACTTAAGTGGCAGTGGGCGGGGCACATTGCACGTAGAACCGATGGCCGTTGGGGCGGAAAGGTTCTCGAGTGGCGACCACGTACCGGAAGGCGCGGCGTGGTAGGCCCCCCGCAAGGTGGACTGATGACCTGGTAAAGGTCGTGGGAGTCCGCTGGATGCGGGTGGCCCAGGACCGGCCATTGTGGCACTCTTTGGGGGAGGCCTATGTCCAGCAGTGGACGTTTTTCGGCTGATATGATGATGATGATGAATTTTTCGTCGGCGGTATATTATTTCATGCTACATGTGTCACTGATTATCTATCATTCATTACGAGAAATATCTATAGCAACAACAACATCGATAGGTATCTAACGTTACCTTAAGGGTGAGTATCCACCACAGCTGTAGTAGCGGAAAGGTATGTGAGGAAAAAAACATCAGTAGCATTGCAAGCCTCGCTAGCGCATCTCTGTTTACATTACGCAAAACTCTGCGTAGAGTTGACATTGTATCTCGTTCCCACTTGTGGTACTGTCTATGCGTACATTCTTGTCACTCATTTGACAATCATTTGTGCATGTGTGTGTGAATCCCTATCATCCTCTACTGGTTTACGGTTTTTGCTAGTGCTGTACTCTGGCGGCAGAACATTGCAGTATTCATCCCTATTGGTGGATTTTTCCCCGCACACCGCTCCGCTACCTCCGCGAAACGATGACGAACTTCGTTCGTGTATCTCCCTCTCTGTCGCACTTGCTGGTTCGAGCGACAGAGTCGGAGATAGTACAGGAACGAACTTCGTTTTCGTTTCGCGGTGGCGCCCCTGGTAACCTGGTACCCACTCTAAATAAACCGGATACATTTAGTGTATCAGTTGTAAGCAGCGCTACTATCCACCTTCAATAGGGGTGTAGACAGTTCTTTTACGAACAAATGTATGTATGGGAGCAACTACAATTAAAGAACATAAATTTGAGACAAAGATTGACCTCGCTGGCTACAGCCCAAAACGCTGCATACTAATTGACTTAAAAGTATGACGTCACAATCCGCTATTTGTACTAATTGTTGTATGGAAAATCAACTGAATTCCTGTTTCGGTCGCGAAATACTGCATTTAGGTTTATAGTTGTCATACAATTTTGTTCCTATAAAAGCGTAAGGATTCTAGCTTTAAATTTACTCTTGGACAATAAAATTGCATATTTTTTCTAAATTTTCAAGGTTGATTCATATCTTTTTATGATTTTAATTATATTTTTTAATTAATACTTTATTACAATAATTTGATGGTTTACTATCCATTTAGCAACACAAAATTATCAATTGTAACATGAGTCTACACCCGTATTGTATATTAACCATGCCATTCTCCGTGATCCACCAGAACAAAGCATCTTCAAAGCTGAGACTCACATTCACTGGTCACGACTGGGTAGGTAGCACCCCGGACTTCAATCGTTTACGGGTTCCACCACCTTGGTGGTGTCTAGATTTTTAAGTGTCTTATAACTTATACGTCTCGTAAAATCCAATCCTAGCGGGGAGACGAAGAATGCAGACGAACCAAATTTGCTTAGACGCACGTACAACCCAACAAATGGCGCCCAACGCGTTTTCCATGTTACTCGTACTTAAAAACAACCACACAAATATGTGGGATGAGTGTACTTACTGAAGTCGATCAGAAGTCTTCCATAGCCTTGTCTTTGGTACGGAGGGAGCGTTAAGATGCAGGATACGTTGTAATTCAGAAATGAATTCTTTTCCTGCAAAAAAAACATATTATTAGAATAGGTATACTAATTATGAATCTGACGATTATGACCTTAGGATTCATTCTCACCCGCTAAAATATAGATATGAATGAAAAACAGTCATTCAAAACCAAATATGAATTAACTATGCGTAACTCGCGGTTCTATTTCTATCAAATTCAATAGTCGTTTGATGCAATTTGTGCATAATATCGACGATTGGCAAATTGTGTTTGGATTTGAATGGGTATTGTAATAAGTTCATTATTAGTTTTCATTGTATTCAGCACCTTCGTACGTGGTGTACCATACCTATACAGAAAAGAAACAAGCAGCGAGTTCATTATTGAGTTTCTGCTAATTTGGCTTGTCTGTGCATCAAGGTCGGTTGTGATCTATCACAACAACATCAACCCATCTATGTATGGTTGAATGTTTTATTTATGAACATGTTGGTTGGGTAAATCGCTCGTTGAGATGAGCGTAGCGATTCTTGGCAGTGAATGTGTTAGGGGCCAGGAGGTCAATCGAAGACATACCTACATTTCGAATAACAGTATCATTTAATGTAGATCGCGCGCTCGCTTCTGGGCGCACCCAGCTAACTTGTCAGAACGAGCACGAAAATTATATTGAATTTAGATTGGAATGCAAAACTTAGCTCTCATATTGACCCTCATAGATGAGTCGCCCACGTGCTATAGTCCAACCGCTTCACTCAGTCCGCGCGGGGGGTATAACGGGGGAGCGGGCGTCGTGTCGTGCGGCCCTTTATCGTCCGCGCGGGGGGTATAACGGGGGAGCGGGCGTCGTGTCGTGCGGCCCTTTATCGTCCGCGCGGGGGGTATAACGGGGGAGCGGGCGTCGTGTCGTGCGGCCCTTTATCGCCCACACGGGGGGTATAACGGGGGAGCGGGCGTCGTGTCGTGCGGCCCTTTATCGTCCGCGCGGGGGGTATAACGGGGGAGCGGGCGTCGTGTCGTGCGGCCCTTTATCGTCCGCGCGGGGGGTATAACGGGGGAGCGGGCGTCGTGTCGTGCGGCCCTTTATCGTCCGCGCGGGGGGTATAACGGGGGAGCGGGCGTCGTGTCGTGCGGCCCTTTATCGTCCGCGCGGGGGGTATAACGGGGGAGCGGGCGTCGTGTCGTGCGGCCCTTTATCGTCCGCGCGGGGGGTATAACGGGGGAGCGGGCGTCGTGTCGTGCGGCCCTTTATCGTCCGCGCGGGGGGTATAACGGGGGGAGCGGGCGTCGTGTCGTGCGGCCCTTTATCGTCCGCGCGGGGGGTATAACGGGGGAGCGGGCGTCGTGTCGTGCAGCCCTTTATCGTCCGCGCGCAGGCGAGGACTGAGTTAAGCGGTCGGACTATAGCCCTTAGCTGTCAAGTTGCATAACTTCCAAACATATTACACGTGATTATTATTCTGTCTAGAGTTACAAATTAATGTAAACATCTAGTGGGAGGATTTATTTCGGGATCTCGATACAGACCTATCAATTAGAGCTAGATTCACTTGGAAATATTGAATACTACCTAATACTTCGTCCGCGTATACTGGTTAATCGCCTTAAGTGACTGATACTACGCCACAAAATATAATAGCAAATATCATAAAAGACTTCTTACAGGAAACATCAATTATCGCACTCCCATATAAACTGTCACCCCCATAAGGGATTATTTCGGGTTAAATCCTATTTCCTTCCCAGGGTCTCGAACTATCTCCATATCAAATTGCATGTAAATCGGTTCAGCGGTTTAAGCGTGAAAATGTAACAAACACAGGCAGACAAATACACAGACAGAAGTACGGATTTGTTATATTTAGACAGGACAATGTTAAATATTTATTAATTACACTTCAATCGATATAATCGTTGAGTGCGTAAGTATTTCTGGTAGTGGCTTTCGGGCTGTCAAAGCCCTTATATCACTGCGACCATCGCTGATCTATTGTGATTAAAATTAAGTGTGTAAGTAACGCAAGCGGGACCGCCGCGCCGCACGCAAATGTACGGTAACAGGTAAGCGACTCAGTGACCGAGCGCTCCCGCAAGCATCGCGCACTCAACGCGTCCCGCTAGCGTCGCGCAGCTGTGTGACCAAGCCCCAAGAAACACAACTTTTCCTTATTTCTCTGAAGAATTGTAATCTACGTCAGCGTTTTGAAAATGTACACGAAGAATTGCTATGTTGTGGGCGTGAGCCCACTACACCCCCGCTTACTAGGGCTGTTTGCTGGCATCAGCAAAGTTCTACTTAAGTGAAATACGAGACGCACAGGTGGGCGTGACCAATGCGTAGGCGGTACTTGCAGTTTAAATATTTTAGTGGGAAATACAGTATTATTATTATCAGGCAAGCAGCAAAAAAACCAGCTATTTTTAAAACGAACAGTGGCAACAATCTCGTGGCACTACAGGGGCCCATTTCTTAAAGCGTATTAGTCTAATAATACTAGTGTTTTGTCTCGTAAATAAAACCAAAAAATGAGACAAAACACTAGTATTATTAGGCTAATACTTTTTGAGAAATGGGCCCCAGTTCACTACACTCATAGCTGATGATATGAAAAAGACCGTAGGAGAGACTCTGAAGGCTGCCACTAAAACAGTGAAGGTTAACATTCACCACTACAGAAAAATAAAAAACCAGCCAAGTGCGAGTCGGACTCGTGCACGAAGGGTTCCGTACCATTATCTATAAAAAAACTATTTTATTCTGTGTTTTTAGTACTTGTTGTTATAGCGTCAACAGAAATACATCATCTGTGAAAATTTCAGCTGTGAAACTATCACTGTTGTTGAGATACAGCCTGGACAGCGGTGTCTTAGTAATAGGGCCCCGTTTTACTCTTTGAGTACGGAACCCTAAAACGAGGTGGCATCCACGCCACGCAAGTTTTTGCACTTCGCAATGACGTCGGCGACAGGTGGGTTGCAACATTGACCAAATTGAGTTCAGGTCAGTGGCGGTGCGCTTTCTCTATTCGATCAACCAATAAAGTAAGACTGTCTCAAGATGAAAATTTTATTAAAAATCAGTAGGTATAGTAGTTCTGATATCGTTTCAATCTCGAGTTTCCTGGTCGCACAAGGAACCATTTCCCTGTAGTTTTGGATTACCCTTTTAAGTTATTTGAAAACATACTGAATATGGTTATTTAAACATATCTATTTTTTCTGTCGTTTTAGTCGTGGTCACGTCGAGGTATCCACGTCGGTGGTAGAGGCGGACACAGCTCTCCGCACGATCTCCCGCCATCTTTCTCTGTTGGCGGACTGTTTGGCGCAATAATATATGCGGTTTCCTATTGCGTATTTCACTTGGTCAGTCCAGCGCATAGGTGACCTGCCGCGCGATCTAGTCCCTCCACCTTACCCTGTACGACCAGCCGCTCGATGGAGTCGTTATCCCGCCTAGAGACTTAAAATACCCCAGGTAAACAAGTTAATAACGCGACAAAGAAACTGAAAGCGGTTGAAACACCAGTTGACTCAGCCGCCTCTTAGCAACAATGAATGCTAGATTGTAGCAGTTGGTAGAACTTCGCTCACTTTTATGCTAGCAGTAACATAAGTATGCCATGCCACGTACACGAGCGACCTGCACCTGGAGGCGAAAGTTATCAAATATGTATAGCCAAGTAGCCAGTGTGATCTATTCTGTGTGCGCCCCAAGTGACAATTTGCCAATGCAAACACGCGGGGAGTCTAGACGATGCACACACGTAACGAAATAAATCTGCTCCAGCCAGTGTTTTCGTATACCTAAACTCGCTTTATAAATGTATGTACCTAATGCTACGAGTACGCATGGGAAATTGTGAGGGACTTCTTGCCCTCAACTCAACGTTTATTTCGCGTTGCGATATGCCTTTTTGCATTGCGTCAAGGATTGCATGCAGGGAACGTTTTCGTTCCTTTTCCATACAAAGGTCATGTGCTGTGTTGCCAGTTTATAGTTTGTTCCAGTTAAAATTACGAAAATGCAGTGCGTGGGATTTTACAACTTCTTTTGTTGCTAAATATGAAAGGAAAAGATTATAAAGAGATTTCATAAGACTGACCGAAGTCTGCCACGTGTACTGGAGTTGCTACTGTTTGTTATATTGTTTATGCGTAATTGTTTTTCAACCCCATTTCATGATAACATAGAAACAATAGATGTCTGTCATGGTAGGTTTTAAGTACTTTTCGTCATTTTAACTGGAACAAACTAGTCTGCTAAAATTGTAACATGTAAATGCATATGTTTCTTCATTAGGACTAATTAAAGCTTCCTTTCCGGCCAATATACATATGTTTTAAATATTGTGACAAAGTGGACCCGTTCAGTGGGGGCCACGTTTTGGTTTACCACTATCATGGCATTCTACGAAAAAGAAACGTACCTATACAAATTTAGAGAAAGTGAAATATATAATAATATTATTGAATAAAATAATATGGACGTCCATTCGAACGTTATAAAACCGTAAACATCAACTCTCAAAAGAGATGCCGTAATCAGACGAAGGACAGGCTATTGTCGGTAGAAAAAAAGAACGACCCGATTAAGGTGGTTCGATTGCCATACAAAACGTTATTTGACATTCGCAGGCTAACGGCGTGATATTTTAAGAAACTTAAGTAAATGTAAGAATTTTTCATAGACTGGCTTACCATTTGCGCGAAATTCCCCCTTTCCTAGAATAAAGTTGTATAAACTAGAATAATTTGTGAAAAACAGTTTTCCCAAAATATCACGTCCCAAACCAATTCTCAAATTATTATATTCTAGGAAAGGGGGAATTTCGCGCAAATGATAAGCCATTTTTAACCGACTTCAAAAAAGGAGGAGGTTCTCAATTCGGTTGTATTTTTTTTTTTTTTATGTTTGTTAGGTACCTTAGAACTCCGTCATTTATGAACCGATTCGTACAATTCTTTTTTTAATTGAAAGTATATGCTTCCAAATTGGTCCATTGTTTCCAAAGCCCCAGTTGGATGATGGGAACCATGAGGAATTGAGGGAACTCCTCAAATATATTAGGCACGCGTGTAGTAATTTCAATGTTTTCTATTATAACTCGTGTATTTTCACCCGGAAATCATAAATTTGGTGAAGTGGAAGTGATGATGAAGACCACAGATGACTTGTGGAACTTCTCAATGATGTACTACAAACTATATAAGTATGTCACATATTCTGATATGAATCCGTTGAAATAGCAAACAATGAAGTGTCAAGCAAAGGTAATTCTGAGATCCTTGAGGAATCGACGGAAGTCCTCAAATATTATCGGCCTACTCCCTTTGTCTCTGTGTCTTTTGTGTAGTAAATAAATGTCTTCTTTCTTTCTTTCTTTCTTTCACATACAGCGATTTGGTTTATTGGTCTAAAAATCAACGCAATTGCTCTCGGAAATCAGTTCATGTGGTAAATTGTAAAAAAAATGTGGAAATGTTCATGTGGCTTGGCGGAGTACTGATTTGAATAGGTTAATACTTTGTTTTGAAAGTAAATTATATGAACACAAGTTTCTTAAAATATCACGCCGTTAGCTTGCGAATGTCAAATAACGTTTTGTATGGCAATCGAACCACCTTAACAAAGTAGATTTGACCCTTTATTTGTTTCCACCCACACACTTTGAAGGCACAATGTACCCTTTCTTCAGCACCATCAACTCTCGCAACGCAATTCTATACTTTTGTATTGTTTACACACGTCCTTTACAATAACTTGAAACTTAATGTTTCGTTTCAGACATAAAAGCCTTTCTCTAAGGAGCTTATTTATCAAGAAGCTTATACTTTCTTAGGGGATTTTATTTTTAACGATTCGGGAAGTGGGGGGGCTGCCTTAGGAGGTCGATGACCTGGTACAGACAGTCTGCGGTTCCATCCTTTGTCTGTATTTAAAGTATACTTAAATTGTAAACTTAAGACACCTTTGCACTTGACATTCGTGCGGTGATAATGATATGGTGCTTAGGAGTTATGGATTGTGTTAGCTGATACCATAGAGTTTAAATCTATGATACAAGTTTAAATTAAGAGTGAAGGATTACAAACATTGCACATTACGATAGATCGATTTAGTTTACATGTGTTGTGGAACCAATTTATAAATTTAACAGAATCTACGATAATAATGACACCGTCGAATCACCCAAAATTTCATTGATATGGTCCTTTTATAGTAAAATGTTTTAAGGCGACGTAAACCCAGAAAATGTATTTAAAAAAAGTAGTAGCGCTTGTTTGGATCATAATACGGCTGCCCTAAATTTAATTAGCAATCTTGAGGTCTTTCTCGAGGGACTATAGCTATTCGAATACTGAGATTTTTGACTTTCACTCGATAGAAAACAATCACGAACATAGGTCTAAAATACGCTTAAAAAATTCGTAACAAATTATGCACAAAAGCTAAACATATTATTAAAATTGGTTCTAAAAATCGGCAATATCATGTTTGAGGGAACTTAGCTATTACTTTTTTATTTATTTAAATGCACAAAAAAAAAAAATTAAAAAACATGATATCCGCGCTTCCGAACACGCACTTTCATCTCGCCCACGATTATGCTCAGTGAGAGGGAGAGAAGACCGTGACTTCGTCTTCATCATCCCATTACGAGCTGGAGTGTTATTAACTTCGTCTATTTCCTTCGGTCTTGACCAGTTTGGGTTACTTCTTCCTATCTTATGTCATCGCCTAAGAGCATATTTCCTGCTCCACACAACGCCGCCAAGTTTTAGTCGTAATATACGTCGGTATCATAATAATTTACTTTAAAAACAAAGTTTTAATCGACTTCAAATCAGTACCCAAATAGCTTCAAGTTTGCCTATAAAATTTGAAAAATTCCCTCAATTTCGTCAGGATCCCATCATCAGATCTTGACCTGATGTCCATGGGACCACCTAGGAGGGATACCCCTTCAAACAAAAAAATAATTTTGCAAATCGTTCCAGGCGTCTTCGAGTAATCGGGGAACATACATAAAAAAACCGACGAATTGAGAACCTCCTCCTTATTTTGAAGTCGGTTAACAAGAAATCTGGGGTGTACAATCGACTTGTTCTAGTGAGAATGACAACCATGACAACAAATGGCAACCATAAGACTTCTCGCCAAAGGGTGTTCCGGGGCAACCTACCGAATTCTACACCGGAATATGACGACGTAACGGAGCCACGCTGTTTCGTCGCCTAAATAATAATTTGTTTTTAATTTTATAATTGGTTGTTAGTCTTCAAGGTATTTGTAAGTCTTAGATGCCTTAGATGAAATACATGGTTTATCTTAAGGCGTATAATAAGGTTGACATAGAAATGCTTTCTGAAAACAGCAAAATTTCGCGAACTTCGTGCGGCGCAATGCCATTGACATGTCAAAAGATTGGCATGAAACATAATCTCATTAAAAAAAACCGGCCAAGTGCGAGTTGGACTCGCGCACGAAGGGTTCCGTACCATTATCTATAAAAACGGCAAAAAAAACACGTTTGTTGTATGGGAGCCCCCCTTAAAAAAATGTTTTATTTTGTTTTTAGTATTTGTTGTTATAGCGGCAACAGAAATACATAATCTGTTAAATTTCAAGTCTCTAGCTACCACGGTTTTTGAGATACAGCCTGGTGACAGACAGACGGACGGACGGACGGACGGACGAACAGCGAAGTCTTAGTAATAGGGTCCCGTTTTACTCTATGAGTACGGACCCCTAAAAAACCAAAAACGATCCTGTTATTTCTTTGGTTTTAAAGTGCAAATAAATTTAAGTGAGTAAAAAGCCGGATGTGAATCGTTTCGGGGGGTGCATCGAGTCTTACCCTACTGGACGAGGTTATTGACCAGACGCCGTCTTAGCCTACACGAGGAGCCTTGCCGAAATGCGAATATATTACTAAGACCTAACTGAGATAGAAAAAAAAAACAAGATGCCAGATGTTTTTATCTAACAAAGCTACACGACAAACAAAGACACAGACAGAATATTAAATTATCATGCTTATAATTAACATCTTAGACAAGTTGAAAAACACCCGATATTTTAATTTAAAATTTTAATATCTCAAAAACGGCTGAACCGATTTTGTTGAAACGTAACTAAGAACCAACTCCATCACGTCAGCTTTCAGATAAAAAAACCGCATTCAAATCGGTCCATTCGTTTAGGAGCTACGATGCCACAGACAGACACAGACACGTGAAACTTATAACACCCCTCTTTTTGCGTTGGGGGTTAAAAATTAAATAAAATGGTGTGTACGAGTATGTGCACTCATACTGATATGGCCTTTTTTTTTTTTTTTTTTTTTTTTTTTTTTACGTTGGGGGAATGCATTGATGCACCGTCCGCCCAGTCGGAGGGGGACCGGACAGGTGTGTGGGACTCCAGGACAGAAGGTCCAGACTACCCACTAAACCCCCAACGATTGTCCAGCCATTTTCGCTTACAAGGAGGGTCAAAGGTTCGCTTACGCATGCAACTTTGACCCTCGCGACTAGCCCGCTTTACAGGCCTGGCCAGGGAGAGCGCCCCGGGACAATTTCGAGGCGCTTCAGACTCGTTGACTTTTGGTTAGCTAGGGTCCCCTAACCCTGCAACCTGGTCCACTACGGCGGGGGGAGCAAGTGCGCATAACGCCGACGTGCGCGCCCCGCTCTACGTCTGCGGATATGGGGAGCGGAAGGGTCGTCCTCCCGCGCTCTTTCCGCAGCCTCCTTCTGCGCCATTACGGAATTGCAGAAGGAGGCCATTGCTTCCCATCCTACACTAACCAATATAATGCTCACACAGGGGAATATAAGTTAGAGTGAAAAGTTACAAAGCAATTTTAACCGACTTACAAATAATTGAACGATCGAGCGAAGTGAACTAAGTTCTCCGTTTTAGCTTGGGCCCAAAATTATTTCTTATGCCCGGATGTCAGGCTGTTCTCCTCTACAGATCGCATTTCTTAACAGATTCTCTTGAAATGTTGTGATCCGGTTCAATAATTATACTTATAAATAGGTTTTGTTGTCGATACAGTTTTTAGAAATAAAAAACCTTTTTTTTTAGGACAAGCTCGCAATTTCTACTGCTCATATAGAGCCACTAGTACAAAGTGAATTCAAAAATTATTGTACAAAGTGAAAGAGATAAAATAACATAGGCTGTCCAATCTATAAAATTTAGGTTAATGCGCGGTAAAAATAGAAATGCCTACTTAAAACAGTAGGTATGAAAATGATAACCTATTTCTAGGTAGTCAGGAACAGTCTAGCTAGTTTTCATCATCATTTGTTACTTCGGTACAGGTTGTTAAACTCATCTTTGCGTTTGTCTGTATATGTGCGTGCGCTTGAAACTGCCGCTGTGTACCTGCCTACACCTGCCACATAAATCAAACTTGTAGTCACAAACGCACGCACACGCAGCCACGAGCAAAGATGACTCGAACTACGAGTATCTACAACTGCCACGTGCCTTTGTGGCGTTTCTGAACCTCTCAAAGCGCCGGAGCTTCCATATCGGTAAAGGTCTACGAAAGCGCTAAGAACATCATTTTGCTTCAAAACGGAAACGCAAGGCTCTCGACTTACTACGCCGTAGCCGCTACGTCACGTAGTTTACGTGGAGAGTGCTACGGTGCTACGGCGTAGGCCATAGTACCGTATCGTGAAATGGTTGCAGCAGAAAAGAAACCTTTTTGACACAGGATAGGACGGACATTTCCGTACTGACGGTCTATCCGACAGAAGTGTGCACGTATTTTGGAGTGGAAGCTTTAAAATTGGACCTTATTTTGTATAAACAAGGTTCATAATAATGTTTACAATACTTTAACGTACAAGATACAAGCTCGAACGATTAGAAAAGGCTGTTGCGGCACGACTGGAGCGTTATTGTATTTTATAATGCGGTTGACAATTTAAATTATTGAATTCGTACTGTCCGGATTTTTGGTTTTGCTTTACTTTTTTATTTGTTTCATAATAGGAAGTTTATTATTTTAAGAAATCACCAACTCAAAATGATATAAGGACTAAAAATACCATACCTACACAGTAAAAATAAAACCTAGTGCACAGTTTAAAGGGTTAAAAAGTTAGGCCATTGACTTTGAAAAGGTGAATTAAATGATTCCTCGAATAAAAGATATTATAACATATAAATTGTCTTTATTATTTTAAATTTAATCGTTAAGCAGGAGTTGGCATATTATATATCAATATGTATGCATGTAGGTACAGGTAAAGTGTAGGTATAATATATGTATGTGTGTGAGTATTTTTACGCACACATACGTACACTTGACGCACAAATATGAACCTACTAAAGCTAACTCTTGGGCTGTTGACGAGACGAAAAACTAGATGACGCGCGGCATGCACAACCTTGACTGACGTCTCTATCTCTATATTATTCATAGTACCTACTCTTTGCGTCTACCTAAGTTTAAATCGACATCATTGCCAAAACTAAAATAATTCTGTCGCCATTATTAGTTCTATAGATATTTACATATAAATTATGTTAGTTTAGTTCATATTTTGTATTGTATAAATTATTTATAAATTTTATTGATCTCACTGCAACATGCGTAGCCAATGTTGTCTATATCAGAAATAAATACCTCCTAATATTTATTAACTATTTTATTTACGTTAAGTAAATTGTAATATATATGATGTGGATGTAATTAAAAAGCATGTCTTCCAGCTACATTCGTGTATTCCCGAATCCCGACGCGGCCGATACGTCGGCCCGACAATCAGATGCTCTGCCAAAACGGGATTAAATTCGCCGACCAGCCGTGTAATTGAATCCAGGTACATCCAGACAGCGCTTACTGTGCTAAGTTTGATAAGGGATCAGTTACCGACACTAAAAATAACCTTTTGATAATCCTTTAGATAGCCACTGAGGACTTGTGTGAGGGAATTATTCTGGCCTTTAGTCGAGACTGGCAATTGTCAAGTAAATTGATGTTCTTTTGGCTGCACTAAAACAAGTCGATTCTCAGACTGCTAAATGCATTACCTTATGCTTTATGTTTGACCTCAGCAGTTCAAACGAGCATGTTTTGCTGCTAGAATAATAATAACCTTAAACTTAATGGTCAGGAATATTTGAACAAAAACAGGAACACGTCGATTCATAGTACTACATTCAAATTTCATAGTAGACCCCCCTAACGAAGCGCTAAAAAATTTACACGTTCGAAAACTCTTAAATTACCCTAAACATTAAAGTTATAAAGAAGTTGTTACAAAGGGTTGTTTTTTTATGACAGAATATTAAAATGAAAACATTAAAAAAAAGACAGTGTTGCAAAAAACACGATTTTTATCACGATTATTAATAATTCTAGATTTAACCATCTTTATTTTTGTGAACGAACAGAACCACGGACGCAGATAATTTATTGTACAAATGGAAAATTGACTACTCGAAGTTAATAGCTGAATCTGAAAAATGACAATGAAAAATACCAACACGGAAATTGTCCTGCCTGAAAGATGCTCAAATAGTTAAATTGCCAAATTACTTGCATGTTAAACGACCTCGACAGTGCATAATCATTAAGGCTCAACAAACACTAATACTTAAGTCCTCTACGGACACGTTAATTCACACTTATACACATAGCCACCTACTACTGCTTACTACCCCATTCAGCGACGCGTCAGCTGTGGGGGCAACGACCTGGGGGGCTGAATGCACCCCCGGCAACCCCCTTAAAACGTACGGCGTACGTCGAGATTTTTGTAAATAACGCTTCGTGGATTTTGCGTTAATTTGAATTTTTGCGGCTTCGTCGTACGCCGGGATTTGATTTTAAGGGTAGCGAAAAATATTTGAGAGATGGATTAATACAATACAACAGTCAGCAAAATACTTCGGTATACACCCTGCATAGAAGTTTGCATGCAGGATGGTTTCGTTTGTTGACTGTAAATGTTGTTTCACCAGCAAATATTTTGATCAAATGGTTTTCCAGCGGTAAATAAATACTGATAAATGATGATTAATTTCAATCCCATTAGAGAACCATTTTGATCAAATGGTTTTCCATCGGCAAATAAATACTGATAAATGATGATTAATTTCAATCCCATTAGAAAAGCAACCGTCCCGCCGGAAGACACTCAGCCCATCTAAAGTACTATTTGTATGTAGCTCCCAGACGTCGCTGTCTGGCAGAATTTAGCTGTACGTCTGCGACGTTCCGGGGTCCAATACAAACAGTAGAAAGCCCTTTGAACAACGTACAAGGTAACGACCTATTAGGTACAACAACAGGCTAGTTTTTAACGGGTAATTTTCACACATTCACTGCCAAGGATTGCTACGCGCAACCCGTGGTTTTGGTGTGGAAAGTGACTAGTAGGCGCCCGATAAGCGGGTTGCTGGCAGTGAAATTGTTAACTGCTGTAGTAATTGTGAAGTCATTTTATTACTATGAAGTTTGTAAAGGAAACACAAACTATGGCGCCACAGTTTGCTATGATCAAGTCGCCTCTTCCGCATAAGAATTTGCCGATTTAAAAATATTTACAAGTGTAAATAACGTTCAGGTTCTCTCTGTGTATTTTCATAAACTAACTTATTAGGTAATTCATTTGCGAACATAATAGTACATAATGATACAAGTGAGGTATGTTGAACATTACTCTTAAGTCTGGAAAGAAAACGTACACAATACCACCTGTCAAATTAAATGGCACCCCGCTAAAACAGGTTTCAAAATTTAAGTACCTTGGCCATTGGGTCTCCGAGTCCCTCTGTGATGACTTGGACATAGAACGGGAGAGGAGAGCGCTGGCAGTCCGGTGCAACATGGTGGCCCGCAGGTTTGCAAGGTGTTCAGAGCAAGTTAAGTTAACGCTTTTTAAAGCTTTTTGCCAGACTTTCTACACCTGCAGCCTGTGGGTTAACTACACGCAGAAGGCTATCAGTGCTCTAAGAGTACAGTACAACAATGGTTTCAGGATACTGTTGGGGCTGCCTCGTTTCTGTAGCGCGTCGGGGATGTTCGCTGATGCGCATGTTGACGGGTTTGCCGCTATTATGCGCAAAAGGGTAGCATCCGTGGTGCGCAGAATTCGGGGCAGCCCAAACACTCTACTGAGTACCATTGTTGACAGATTTGAAGGCCGTATCCAGAAACACTGGAACGATATTCATTGTTTGGTTTAATACCTAATGTTTATATTTCATGTACCCACTAACACTAGAATTAAGTTTTTCATATGTTTTTGCTTTTACTAACAACTATGGACAATGTTCCGAAATAAATTATTTGAATTGAATTTGAATTGAATTACATCAGAGGCGGAATTGTCACGCGAACCGCAGATGAGCGTGATAATAGAGCCGAGGATGTAATTATCAAAGCTCACGCGTGTCATACGACGTTTTTCAACACATTTGCGAGGAAAAAATCCTTTTCATAAAATGAACATGTTACAGGCTCCTAAGTTGTTTCCTTTAGTTATTGATGATGATGACAACAGGTTTTTACTCACATATTTGTACATCTCCAAGAATGTACAGTGGCGTCAATTCTATTTATTACTTTTCTATTCACTACGAGTCAACATTTATAACAATAACCAAACACGCATCAACAATTTTTACAAATATTTGTGAAATTACCTATAATGGCGCGCTACTATTTTTTTTCGTGAAGTTCGCGCAGTGCGCGCGCAGTGCGCCCGCAGCGAGGCTTAGATGAAATCTCTAAACAGCCAATACAAAATAAAATAAATATTTTCTTATTCAATATAAATTCATGTAAAATGTTATCAAAAGTAAATAGTTTTACCAAACGAAACGTTTCTATATCATATCCAAGAAGATATAATCAATTAATTCACAGGAAGGATTTAATTTGTTTAGTCGAGTAAGAATCCATTTGCCGAGAATTAAAAACAAACCTGTACGAGGGCTGCCTTTTAAGTTGTGTCGTTTGGAAAAACTTAAGACAATTTAAGTGTTAAATGGTATTTATTGTTTTTCAAAGTAATCACCGTGATATGTAATACACTTTTTCATTCGATCGAACCAGTTTTCGAAACACTTATTCCAGTCCGAAGTCGGGGTCTCCAAAATGGCCGTTTTGTATGCCTCAACCGCTTCTTCAGGCGTCTGGTACCGTTGACAACGAAGTCGTTGCTTGATTTTTGGAAAAGAAAAAAAATCGTTAGGGCTTAAGTCTGGACTGTACGGCGGGTGTTCCAGAATTTCGACGTTTTGCTCTTTTAAAAACGCAATTGTTTGCTGGGCGGTGTGCGAGCTCGCATTATCGTGGTGCAGTCTTATACGACGTCTTGGGTTATTTTTTCGAAACTCGCCGATGCCTTCTGGTAAACAGACAGTGGTATACCAGTCAGCATTAACCGTTTTACGATCCTCAAGCACGATGGTGGCACCGTGGCCACTTTTCGCCACAAACTCCGTGAGCGTATTACTTTGGTCGGTTTTGGCTCATCTTGGAACACCCAAACAGTCGACTGCTGTTTAGAATCGGGATCGTAGGCATATATCCAAGATTCGTCACCACTGATAATGTCGTAAACATGTTTCGAGTTTCCTCGGTTGAATTGCCGCAGAGTTTTGCGACACCATCGAACGCGAGCCGTTTTTTGGTCTTCACTGTGTAAATGTGGTATCCAGCGTGAGATCAACTTTTTTACGCCTAAGTGATGAACATGAACAAAGGCACCACACCCAGCCAGGAAGCAAGCCTGACCCGGACGAGCCGGATATACCAGGGGGCGCAATTTTGTGGGGAGTGACACGCTCTGGGATTGGAAGGGAAGACCGACCAGCCGCAACCAGTCGGCCACAATCAACCGGCTATGCAGCCTTTAGCCAATATTGGAAATTTATTACATATATAAAAGAAAATACATTTGGTTAAATCTAACAGTGTCGTTAAACCCTATCGGGTTTGTATCGACACAGCAATTCGTGAACAGTAATAAGATTCGATCTTAGTAATTAATTTATACAGGAAGGTAGCACTAAATAAGCGTAGCTTAGGTACGATAATTCCCACCCGGGTAAAAACACCGTTTCTCATGCCAATATGTAAGCGATTCGCTACCTGTTAGGCATTTCCTCTCAACTCATTCCAGTTTGACCAATCGTAAGTCTTACAATAATTGAATGGGATTGGAGGTCACGCTTATACTGGTCAACTAGTGAGTTGTCATTAGACGTTATGAGATTCACATCCCCGTACAATGCTTGTTGGACACGCGGAAAGTAGGAAGGTCTTAAGCGTCAGGTATTTGCAGTCGCTTGAGACCTGTTACAAAAGAGAATAGTTTTAAATACTGCGATAAGATGGAACGAGTTGTGTCCCGGGTGGTGGGGCGTAGGCGAGTACAGGCTGATTATTAAGTTTTCAATTATTGTTTATAGTTATTTATTTATTTTATATTTATTGAGGTTATTATTAGGTTTGTTATTAGTAATAATATTTTTGCGATTACTTTACATAGTTAATGGCATGGTTGGTTTCTTAATGTTATTGATTTGTATAATATTATCTATAGGTAGTGATTGTTACACATATACTTACACACACATGCAAACGTACACACACACATACGCGCTAATTATTTTTATTTATTTTGTCATTAGATAATTCGCTTGTTGGTCAACATTGTATATGTTATTATTGTAATTTTCAAGGAAATATTTTTTTAGGAGATACTTTTTATTTTTTTCATTAATTGTGTCCTTTAAATGGAGGGGTAAGGCGTTATACAATCTCGGTACCATGTAGGCCACTGTTCTTTCCCCGTATTTATTGTTACTTCCGATAGTAGTTACCATTTTTTCAGAGTTTATCCTTAAGTTGTGGGATTTTATTTGCCTTGGTTTCATTACCTCTTTATTGTGTATATTTTCCATTAATGTTAGGTATTTTACTACTTGGTTTTTTAGTCGGGGCTTAGTTTACTTGGTCGGGGGATGAGCGTTGGTGAAATGATGCACGTTGCTTCGTATCAAGTCTTCTCGTGTTGAAGGTGTCCTCGGAGATCAGTTGAATCATCAGTTTCTTCCATTGCGTCGATTTCTCGTGCAGTGTTGTAGAAATTCTCTTTAATTGTGTGCCTATGTGGTTGTATGTCATGAGGTCATAACATGACTCGCAACCACGACAACTACTATTTTCCAGTACGTATTCATGTGGGTGAATGACTTTCTGCTTTACAAGAATATACGTGATGCGGACACTATTACTTTAAACTTTGTCACTACACACTAAATATTGTCTCAGCTTGAGAGCTGAGGGTACAACCTATTCAATTCACCGATACCACTTTTTTTACTGTAGACAAAGACACAAGATTCATTATTTACATAAACATAACCGAAATATTAACACTGCTCACTGCACAACAAAACAGTGTCACAAACACTGTCACTTGGAGAGTTGACCGGCAGCCAGTATTTACTCGTAATTTGCCTGTTTACGTGATACGGACTCTGTTACTTTACATTTTATCACTTCACACTATACACACCTATTTTAAATACACCGATACCACTGTTTTTTTTAACTATACAATAGACACAAACACAAGATTCATTATTTACATAGACGTAACCAAGATAATAATTAACACTTCTCACTGCACACCAAGATAATAATTAACACTTCTCACTGCACAACTTTTTTACGCCTGAAATGCTTAAGGAAGCTTCTATCTCACGGTATGTCGCATGGCGATCTTCGACGATCAGTTGCCGTACAGCATCAATGTTCTCCTGGGTTACGGCTGTTTTTGGTCGACCTTCACGATGTCTATCACCAAGACTAGAGCAACCACGTTGAAATTCTAAATACCAGCGTTCCACAGTCCGGAGGCATGGTGCTTTATCATTGAAAACCGTAGTCAACACTTCGAAGCACTGAAGTCGCGTTAAGCCCCTTTTGAAGTTGTAAAAAATTCTCGCACGTAAATTTTCTTTCGAAATTTCCATTTTCACAACTGACTTGTCAACTTTGAACGAACGCTGTACTAAAACGGTTGGGCCGATTTCGAGTCATTCTTTTGTTTTCGAATTCTAAATTCAAATATTTTAAGATGACACTAGGTAGTTCTTTTTTATGCAATTATTTATATCCCGATTAAGACACGTTGGCACCTTGCAGCAAGGTGTATGTATGGACTCGGCGCATTCTTAAATTGACCGGGTTATACAGGTTTGTTTTTAATTCTCGGCAAATGGATTCTTACTCGACTAAACAAATTATAAAATAATATAATCTTTATTTCATTACAACAGAAGTTATTGGTACAAAGAAGTGTGGTTGAAACTAGTCACATAGTTATCTTTTGTAATTTAAATTATTGGTGCATAATGAAGTCCTTTACTTCCCGTACTAGTTAAAAACTGTATCACGGTGAAGTAAGATTCGTCAACCCACATCAATATAGGTATAACTGATATACAGTAATGTATTTACAATATGCGGCAAGTTAATTATTTTCTTATATTACATTTATGCAGTGGATCATAAAT
Source organism: Epinotia brunnichana (assembly GCA_963854355.1). Lineage (NCBI taxonomy): Eukaryota > Metazoa > Arthropoda > Insecta > Lepidoptera > Tortricidae > Epinotia > Epinotia brunnichana. The sequence continues at coordinate 28,694,171 of OY977936.1, read as the reverse complement.
TTATACAATTTGATGGTACGAGTATGTTAAATAACCAACAATGTAGGTAGGTAGATAATTAGAGTTGGCCGAGCTACATTAAAGTAGTCCATTCAAAAGCAACTCCACCGTCCAAGGGCGAAGAATCCAATTCCAATGTCAGCCGGCACAAAAGTCGGTACATTCAATAATCTCAACCAAATTGTGAACAAGTTAGCTTAGGCATAAACAACTAGGGGTGCTAGGTCGGGTAACCTCCTCGAGTGTCTGGACTCTACCGATTCCTCTTGATTCGGTTGATCCGCAGGAATGGGTAGTGTCTTGGCCGGTGCGCTCTGGAGACAACGGCAAGTGATAATTTAGTGAACCCTAAGTTATCGCTTGCTGGTGTTACCAATAACCCGACACGGGGGGGTCGGGGGGTTCCGCCCAGGGAATCGCAAGATTCCCCAGGTGCGGTTTGAGGGAGAGGCCATTGCCGTTTGCCTCTATAATAAATAACGGGCCCGGAACCCTGACAAATCCTCTGCTATCAGAGGATTCATGTTAGGCGCGGGGGCTGCAACCGTCAGGCCGGGGCCGAGTTGTGGCTGCGAGGGAGAAAACCTCTATAAAAAGTTACAAGGGGACCTGAGAGGGTTAATCCGAGGTCTATCGCCCTCTCCCGGCGTAGAGGTCCTTTAGTCGGGTCGGGAAGCGTGTAGTGTCGCCCTGCACGCTTACGACGGGAAGGGGGGCTTTTACCTCAGTAGTGAGGGCAGCTGCGGCTGTTGCCGAGGGGCGTCGTGGTGAAATGTTCGCGATCCCATGACGCCCCTACTACACGGCAGAGAGGGCATACCTTGGTGGTTTTAGACGGTAGTCCAGGGGGTTCCCGGGAGCCCGTCATACCCATCCTAGTTCCATATGTATGGCTAGGTGGGATGCGTAAAGGCATTTCCCCAAGTAAAAAAAAAAAAAAGGCATAAACAACTAGTATATGCAAAAAATACAGATGCATTTATGCAAACTTAATATTCTATTTTCAATATATTTACTTATTCTTATGTACTATTAAATATACGTACGTGTGTGGAATGTGTATCTGAGTGAGTATGTGTGTGTCTGTATATGTGAGTAGGTGTGGGTGTATTTTAGGCCATTTACTTTATCAGTTTTTCTGTCTCTTCGTAGCTAAGTGAATTCAAAAAGATATCAAATACCCGTCTACATTCATAGGAACTTAAGTCACGTAATTTAATGTATTTACTTATATGATTATAGATTTTGGGTCCGAGATTTTTTTGGAATTTACGGGAAAACGCTGACTTGGATGAAGGGATATATATAATAAACAAAGTCAAGACGGCGGCGTGTTGGAGAATAGTCAGGCTGATTTTGATGTTGTGATAATATTAAGCCCTTAATATACAATTGCCTTATAGTAAGCACTGATGTATCTTTATATAAGGTCTGAGTCGGATATCTAAACTTCTTAAATGACATTACTTTAAGAACTGCGCGCTGGGCACGCTCAAGTGTTAGTAATGCAGTTTTTGCAGCGCCTCCTCATGCTGTGATGCAGTAAGATGCAATTGACTGACAGAGTGCATAGTATATTGTAACTAGCAACTTACTGTCACAGACATGTCTGAGGTTCTTAAATATATAAATAAGTTTCCGTACTCTACCAGTTACATTTGTAAGATGAGCATTCCAGTTAAGGTTTTTATCTAGTTCTACACCTAGATATCTGATCGAATCAGTGCGTTCAATCGAGGGACACGTACATCCCTGAGAACAAGAGTGGACTTTAATCGATACAGTACCCGGAAGTGGTTGAGTATTGTTACGTATACTAAACGTAATGTACTTAGTTTTTAAGGAATTTATGGTAAGGAGATTATAATCTAACCACTCCGTAACTAGGCTAAATCCTTAGGCTGTTTTTTCTAGGCTGTCCCATGTGCTATCCTGGAAAATTAAGACCGTATCATCAGCAAACGTTATGATCTGTCCATTAATTGGAGTAAGTCGACAAAGGTTGGTTAATGTAAATAAGAAAAAGGGTAGGTCCAAGCACACTTCCTTGCGGTACCCCGTAAATGACATTTTCTTCAGTGCTTAGGTGCTCGCCCACTCTCACAGTCTGTTTTCTATTTGACAAATAATCGCTCAAGAGTAATAGAGGTAAGCCACGAACACCTACGCTTTCTAATCTCTTTATAAGGATGGGGACAGATACTGTATCGAAAGCTTTTTTATGTCGAGAAATATACCTAAGACTTTCTTTTTATTGTCAATTTTGTCCACTATGTAAGATGTTACTTGGTTAACAGCATCTCCAGTAGATTCTAAAGTCATATTGATTAGGCGAAAGAATATTGTTTTTTTCCAGGTATGATTTAAGTCTATTATTAACAAGTTTCTCGATTATTTTAGAAAGTGACGGTAAAAGTGAAATTGGTCTGTAATTAGTTATACAGTCTCTGTCCCCTGACTTGAAGACCGGTATGACCACCGATTTCTTCCAGGCGTCCGGAAACTTTCCCTCCTGGAAACAAAGGTTGCAAATAAAAGCTAAAGGCTTACTAATAACCTCGGCACTAGATTTTAAAAAGTTGGAAGATATGCCATCGTTACCAGTAGCTGAACTAGATTTCAAATTACGAATGATTTGTTTGACTTCAGTTTCATCAGTTGGGTTCATAAACATTGAGTTAGTAGAAGACATCGTCATTTTTATAGCATTGGCCCTCTTATGTTCCGAAAGCTGAGATTTGTTAATGATCTCCATAGCTAAATCATTTCCAATATTAGTAAAATATTTATTAGCGTAATTTACTGATTCGAGAGGACTGGAACTCATATTAAGTAAATGTGTCGAGTTATCCGGTTTATCAACCTTTCAGATACCCTTGATAATATCCCATTGTTTTTTGATATTACGAGTGTTTGCTTTGATTAGTGCCCTTGAATGGGCTCTTTTGAGGTTGTTCAGCATATTATTACACGTGTTACGATATCGGCGGTAAGTAATTTTGAGAATCATATTATTCGGATCCTTTTTCAGTTTTAAGTGTAAATTATCTCTATTCATAATGCAGCGTATTAAACCTGGTGTGATCCACTTCTTAATATTGTGCTTACGTCGAGATGTAGTTACATAACGAGTATGTTTATTTAGAGTATTAATTAAGAGATAAATAAATATATTTGTGGCTTTATTTGCATCCTTGCTTATCAACAGCTCGGTCCAGTTGACTAACTCGAGTTCTTTAATGGCAACTTTATAGTCGATCATTTTTACTTTACGTAAAACAGACTTAGGTGATTGGTGGCCTGACAGTGAGATCATAACACAAGAGTGGTCTGTAGTTGTAGTATCGCAAACGATTGTTGAATTTGGGAGCTTGGATTTAACAAAGCAATGACCAAGACAATTGTTTAATCTAGTTGGTAGGTTATAGGCTGGTAAAAGACCGGTTAGTGCTAACATATCCAGGTAGTCTGGTGCACGATTATCTTGATTACCTATTTTTATATCAATATTAATGTCTCCCAACACGATTATGTTTTTATAGTGCTTAAGTTTACCCAAAATAATGTCCAATCCAGCTAAGAAAGTATCCGTGTTTTTAAAAGAAGGGGGTCTGTAGATTGAAACAATAGCATAATCTAAGCCGTAAGTTGTTACTAAACAGTTAGCTTCAATACATTCAACAGGTTCTATTGTTTTGAACAGCAAATTTTCTTTTATGTAGATAACAATCCCATCATTTTGATTAAAGTTGTGACAAGTAGCGAAAGACCGATAGTTTTGTAATTTAGGCAGTATAGAATTTTTAGATAACCAGCATTCGGTGAGTACAATGATCTCATAGTCAATATTTAGTCTATTTAGAAGGACTTGTAAATCATTAAAATTTCGACATATCTCTTGAACTGACTAAGACACTTTTGCATTGCTCTGGAATACTCAGCACCGTTGAATAACCGATATTAACATCTTTGTCAATATCGTATGATAACTTTTCTATGTCACTCATGATCAAGTTATTTCGGTGAATAAGTGAATAAGCATCAACGGCGCAGTTATAGTTCAGAGCATAACGAACATTACATTTTGAAATGGCAGGGTGAAAGAGTATGTAAATGTATTGTGTGGTTTTATGTAATGTGTTTTAAGGAAGGTGTACGTAATGGAGTTGGTGTTACGAGTATATGTAACTAAATCGAATTGGCAAATAATAGCAACGGATAAAAATCTCAACCTGTACCGCATTCGAATAGCAAGAAATAGTCACATTCTAGCTCTGGGTGATGCCATTGTAGCGTCCTTTAGTTGAGATGAACTCGTACCGGCTGCAAGTTTGAGGTGTCCGGTGGATGAACCAGCTGCTGGCGGTTCTTTCAAAGTTTCCACTTGCTTGGTAGACTTTAACTGGATAGCAGGAGTTCCTTCCGCATATTTGACGAACACACGTCCCATCGAAGTCCAGCAGTGCTGGAAGCCATGATCCTTACGTAGGCCACGAGCAAGAAAGTGCAGTTTCCTGGCTGTAGGTGTTAGGGATTCCCCTATGAAAATAGATGTGGTTTCCCCTGGCAAGTTCAGGCATTTAGTATTGAACTTTTCTTCTTTATGACTGTTATTATATGCCTTCATTGTTTTCAAAACTAAGGAGCTGGTTTTAATATCCGGGTATTCCACAATGATCACTTTATTTTTGCTGGCTTTAATGCGCCTGATCTGCTTGATACAACCAGTAGAAACCGGGACCTCTAAGAATTGATGTATCTTATTAACAACCTCTTCTAAGTTTTCGTTTTCAAACTCTGGGATATTTCTTATCTCTATAGTAGTGACTCGCTGGTTCCTTTGCATGCCCTCTACTTGTTCTTCGATTGCACAAATTTTTAGGAGAGCTTCGTTATGTCCACTTTCCAAGTGATCAATTTTAATTTTTAAATCATTGTATAATGCAGTAGTGTGCATAAGGATTTTTTCAAGACATTTGCTCGTAACACGCCTCTTATTGTGCCGCTTTTGGGCTCATAATCCTGGGTATTCGTGTGTTTAATAACATTACGACACTCGTGTAGTTATGTTTATATCCCGATTAAGACACGTTGGCACCTCGCAGCAAGGTGTATGTATGGACTCGGCGCATTCTTAAATTGACCGGGTTATACAGGTTTGTTTTTAATTCTCGGCAAATGGATTCTTACTCGACTAAACAAATTAAATCCTTCTTGTGGATTAATTGATTATTTCTTGTTGGATATGATATAGAAACGTTTCATTTAGTAAAACTATTTACTTTTGATAGCATTTTACATGAATTTATATTGAATAAGAAAATATTTATTTTATTTTGTATTGGCTGTTTAGATATTTCATTTAAGCCTCGCTGCGGGCGCACTGCGCGAACTTCACGAAAAAAAATAGTTGCGCGCCATTATTTCACAAATATTTGTAAACATTGATGATGCGTGTTTGGTTATTGTTAAAAATGTTGACTCGTAGTGAATAGAAAAGTGATAAATAGAATTGACGCCACTGTACAAATATGTGAGTAAAAACCTGTTGTCATCATCATCAATAACTAAAGGAAACAACTTAGGAGCCTGTAACATGTTCATTTTATGAAAAGGATTTTTTCCTCGCTAATTAATGTGTTGAAAAACGTCGTATGACATGCGTGAGCTTTGATAATTACATCCTCGGCTCTATTATCACGCTCACCTGCGGTTTGCGTGACAATTCCGCCTCTGATGTAATGATCAACATAGCTCACTTGTATCACAATGTACTATTATAGGTTCAGTCCGTGGAGAGCTGTAGACTCCCTCTGGTTTCAGAAGACTAAGGGCTGACTTTAGTGTTGCCCGAAATCCGAACCCGAAGGACTTTCGAATTAACGAGTAAAGAGACAATTCAGTCTTTAATTTTCTCGGAAAAATCTATGTATATAAACGTATAAGTCCTGACTGACTCACTCACTCACTTAAATTAACGCCCAGCACAAATCGTTGAACCTAGAAAACTGATTTTTTCACGATAGGTAGTTTATATTTACAGGGTGGGCCAAATTTTTTTGTACTTTTGAAACTTTGATGAAAATAAAACCATGAAAGTTAATTTCCTGATCATTTAATTTTTGTGACTAACATCTAATGCAATATTTTTTGAAAATAATATCTTTGAAACGTCCTTCATCTCGTCGCTGGCACTCCTGCAAACGACTACGCAGATTTTAAGAAACTCGCTGACACATGCTGCGAGGGATCTCGGCTATCTCATAAGCGGATGTTTTGCTTAAGTTTGGATATTGTTTTCGGTTTTTTAACTCCAAACTCGACTTTATAAATATTCTCGGACGAAAAAATCGGCGGGAGTGAAATCCGGGCTTCCTACTAAATAGGCGGCGAACTGTTACATACAAATTGTTGCTTTTATAAAACTGTTTTACACAAAAAGCTCGTTGTTGATCATTAAAACGCTTTATTGCAAATAAAACTGCATAAAGTAATGTCAAATTTCCCTGCACTCAAAAATTATATAATTTATTATTATACAAGACATTCAGTGTTGCCATTTACAAAAATGTATGGCCCAACCTGTATAAAGTACCCACTAAGAAGGGATTTTAGAAAGTTCCACCCTCAAGGGGGTGAAAAGGGGGTTAAACGTTTGTATGGGGCTGGAGTCAAATTTTAAGTGAGAGACTTGAAGCTTTGTGTATGGAGTATGGACTTCTTATTACATACAATAATAGTTATTTGTGCAACAGGAGAGCAAAGTTTATTTTTGCTGCAAGTGCTGATTTTTAGTTCTGAGGAAGCGAAAGATTCAATTCGTAGCGAGTGATTTTTAAAGTTAAAATCTTGAGCTCAGCGAGGGACTCAAAAGCACGAGACGCAAATACTTTGCTCTCGAGTAACACATACAACTTTTCACCTCAGCAGTGAGAACATATTTTACACAAAAAAATATATTCATAAGCTTTTACGTACCTATTCTTTTGTGAATATTCAGGAAGAAAACATGAAACACTAAAAACTAACCGTATTATTGTTAAAGTACTGTCACTCGTTTTCTCACGTTTCACTCATATTTCAAACTTTTTTGAAATATTCAACACTAAATGTCTGTTTCGCATACGCTCACCAAAAACTAGCCGTATTGTTGTTTAAATAGGTACTGCCTTCTCCACTGGTTTCACTATATTTCATAATTGGATAAATAATTAATGTATCCTAGTCGTTTTTATATTTAAAAATAATATCAATAGCGCAAGAATGAAGAATAATATATCGAATAAAATCTAAAACAAATTTTTCTACTCCTGTACCGTTATCTGTCATTTATATAGGCTGTAGCTCAAATACAATGACACCACTAATAAGTCGTCGAAAAACTCTATGCTCTATGGCCCAAAAACGTACTGTTTAGCGTACTTTTTTGGTTCATACATTTTTCATAAAAGCACTGTTTAACTTTTTTTTAATCGGCCGCTATATTGCAGTAGTGCCAACTTCATAAACAAATATTTCGAAATGAAAGTATTTATTTACGATTTAACATTTGTATATTATCAATTATTTACTAAAATCATCATCTATTGTGTGTTAAACTACATGTTTTATAAATTATTGGTATTATTTATAAAAATAAACAGTCCGAATTCGGTCCGGGTCCGGATTTGGTTTGGTTCGGATGGCAAGTGCACACAAATTAAAAACAAAACAAACCATAAGCAAGAGGTGTCACATTTCTGATTTCCCACCAAAATACAGTTCAAAATGAAAAGACGAAAGATGATAAACTATTAGTCCTGAACTATTAAGATTTGTTTCGTGTTTGTGTAGACAAAAGTGTACGTTCCTTTTAAAATGGTTGAAGAAATTAATAACTGCACTCCTGAAGAAATTGCGTGAGTAGCAAAAGTACGAATAGAAAACTTGCTGCCTGAAAAGTTTAACTATTATGTAGTCTGCTATTTATTTAAAATTTGTCGTAGAAAAGTTTCGTGTTTGTGAAGACAAAAGTGTACGTTCCTTTTAAAATTGAAGTGAAATTGCGTGAGTAGCAAAAGTACGAATAGAAAACTTGCTGCCTGAAAAGTTTAACTATTATGTAGTCTGCTATTTATTTAAAATTTGTCGTAGAAAAAGTATTGTATGCAACGGTGTATAACTGGTCTAAAAACGCTCGTGGCGTCTGTAATTGCGATGCTCGCCAAGGCTCGCATCGCAACCCACGCCACTCGCGTTTTAAGACCCTTCTTATACAACAGTTGCATAAAATACTATAACAGCGCGCATTTTTTAAAGGGGCGGGGCGGCCCCCGGTCGCGTTTCGATACCTACTGTATATGTGTTGTATAAGTTGTTAAAATGAAGATTGTTAAAACTAAAATCATTAATTGGTCAGCGTATGAAAATTTATATTTATCTATTAAGCAAAATATACTTTATTCCGAGGTGTTTCATGTTTTTTTTAATCAATTTATAATATTCCTTTGTATCCATTTTTTGGTAATTTAAACTTATGAGTACCTATGTTAAGTGTGCTTTCGAACGTTTAACTATTATGTAGTCTGCTATTTATTTAAAATTTGTCGTAGAAAAAGTATTGTATGCAACGGTGTATAACTGGTCTAAAAACGCTCGTGGCGTCTGTAATTGCGATGCTCGCCAAGGCTCGCATCGCAACCCACGCCACTCGCGTTTTAAGACCCTTCTTATACAACAGTTGCATAAAATACTATAACAGCGCGCATTTTTTAAAGGGGCGGGGCGGCCCCCGGTCGCGTTTCGATACCTACTGTATATGTGTTGTATAAGTTGTTAAAATGAAGATTGTTAAAACTAAAATCATTAATTGGTCAGCGTATGAAAATTTATATTTATCTATTAAGCAAAATATACTTTATTCCGAGGTGTTTCATGTTTTTTTTAATCAATTTATAATATTCCTTTGTATCCATTTTTTGGTAATTTAAACTTATGAGTACCTATGTTAAGTGTGCTTTCGAACGTGTTACTTGCTTCGCGCTGTTTAGGGGTTCTACTTTGAAATTCGAATGTCGAACTATGAATTGACCTATTCCTGTCATATTCTTTTTTCGTAATGTAATGAAAGAGCTTATAAAATTCAAGAATTCTGAATTGATTTGACAAAATGGGGAGGAATGCGTTAGATGTTAGAAAAACTATTTTGGACGACTGGTGCAGAATTAAAGGGGTGACTATAAGAAAGCTTGCTAAAAAGTATAATATCAGCCCTGCAGGTAAATTAATAAATAAGTTTGGTACTACTGTCACCTTAGACGATCTGCCAAAATCTGGACGAAAAGGAGGCCCTGCTGACCATGCTGCAGAAAAGAGTCGTTCAAAACTTCAAATGTTCTATCGAAAACCGACTATGTCCATCCGAGATGGTGCTCGTAAAGCAAAATCTTCTATAGGCATGATCCAGCGAATCAAGAAAAGGTGCAACCTGAAGTCATATAAAAAACAAAAAAGCGGCCAAGTGCGAGTCGGACTCGCACATGAAGGGTTCCGTAAAATAAATTGCGGTTTACGATTTATGACGTATTAAAAAAAAACTACTTACTAGATCTCGTTCAAACCAATTTTCGGTGGAACTTTGCATGGTAATGTACAGTCGCCATCACATACATCGGAGCAAACAAGCACGTCACAAACATCGGAACACACCTCTATTTTCAAGGCATTAGGGTGCATGTGCCGATATTTTTGAAAACCTATAGTGTACCTATGTATGTGATGGCGACTGTACATCATATTTTTTTTTTAGTTTTATCATTCTCTTATTTTAGAAGTTACAGGGGGGGGGGTCTATGGATCTATGGATAGGTCTTTAAAAATGATATTAAGGTTTTTAACAAAAAAAAAATCGAAAAAGAATAGTTTGCGCGAGAGACACTTCCGAAGTGGTAAAATGTGTCCTCCCCCCTGTAACTTCTAAAATAAGAGAATGATAAAACTAAAAAAATATATGATGTACATTAGTAGTAGTAGGCTTAAGTACCTATTTTTGTATCTTTGGAACATTATAAAAACCATTTTAACGTTAGAACTACCTATAATGTATAATGTGGAAGAGCGAGGTCTCCTGACACAGGTAATATAATACCTAATAGGAGGACTCGACCACAATGTATTTACCACCTAAGGTTAAATGGAAATAAATTTATGATTATGATTACCATGCAAACTTCCAACGAAAATTGGTTTGAACGAGATCTAGTAAGTAGTTTTTTTTTAATACGTCATAAATCGTAAAAAGCAATTTATTTAACGGAACCCTTCATGTGCGAGTCCGACTCGCACTTGGCCGCTTTTTTTATTACTTGTGTAGAGAACTGGGAGAAGTTTATCAAAAAGTGGTATTTGCAGAGGCCGCTGAAATGTGCCAAATTCCAACACGTACTTGAGACCGGAAAAAAACACTAAATAGTGATACTTGTAGATAATTTTAAAAACTTTAATTTCTACAAACAGGCCATTTACAAAAAAATAATAGTTTCCGAGTTTTAAGCAAAATTCCAAAAAAAGCAGATTTTTTTCACTTTATTTGCGATTCTGTCAATGTTTCGTCACGAAATTTTGTTAGCAAACTCAGATTCGGATTCAGCGCCCCAAAATACATATAGAATGGAAGAAATCAGAACTACCCCAAAACTTTCCTACTCAAAACACAATTTGACTGGATCAGAGCACCGTTAACAGAACGAGTAGTTCTTCCTCGATCACAAGACGCAGTACCACGACGTGGAGCCATTCCTGTTGTTAGGTGAGTCACGAAAATTTGCCATACATTTATATGGCAAATTTTCGTGACTCACCTGACAAAGTTAACATTTCTTAAAGGGTAAGTACCTACACATTATTTGGAAATAGCTAGATCTCAAATAAATCCCTTTATTCAAAACCTGTTTAAAGTTGATTACTTTTCATAAACTTCTGCAGAACCCGTGAAAACGTACCGTGCACCTGTACATACATAGAGTTGTAGGCAACTCTTGTCTTATACAAGTTCCTATATCGTTCCAAGAGTTAACAATTTTATTTTAAGACAGGCTGAGAAATAATACTTTTACTCCGAGAGTGGTCGCTCCATAGGTGACATCTATGTGAAGGTTAGGGAGACTCAACTCGTGATTGAACTTCCGCGTTTAACTGTTTACAGGACAGGTGGCGCTTTGTTCAAAGTCAATGTTACATTCGCACTTTACGCCCACAAGAGATGTGGCTCTTAGCAACTAAAACAACAACTTAGAGCCATGCTATGCGAACTTAGAACTTAATGCAAATCCAGTTTCTTATTGAAAATAGTGTCACCTACTTGATAGGTGGCGAACTCTCTGAAGCTCTAGCGATTGCTAGGCTAGGCTGTCAAGGTATTTCAAAATTCGCCGTATTGTCATAAGGCATCAGTAGCCTAGGGGTACAGACGGCGGTATTTGGAGTCGATGAGTCAAACCCTGTGACCGATGTTTTGTACATTCAAAGAAAAGTTTTAAGTATCGCAGAAGAGATGGCGCCTGTATACGCAAGCATTAAATGCCTTCTCAATTTGGTCGAGTTGCCTGTCTATCTCAGTATGTATATTGTAGTCTTTGCTTAGAGCTAAGCTTTCATACAAATAGTCTAATCAAAGATGAAGCGACGCTATACTAGGCATGTGGAAATACGGAAACGTCCTTAAATTAGCTCTGATGAACAGCCAACGACGTCATCAAGCCAAAGGTTTAGGCAAATTTTCCTAATCACAATAATACGTCGAGAGACAACCAAAACTCGCTCATTACACGTAATAGGTAAAGGAAGACTCGAACTACTAGTTTACATTCTTTCGTATATTTTGTATACTATCACTCATACCGAGAGAGAAACACAAGTTACGGGAGTGGCTCGCCATCGCTACTATTAACCGCCGTAATGTGCGACAGAGTGGCTGCGTTTAGTATCGGCCACTGGGAGCCGTAATGTGCGACAGAGTGGCTGCGTTTAGTATCGGCCACTGGGAGCCGTAATGTGCGACAGAGTGGCTGCGTTTAGTATCTGCCACTGGGAGCCGTAATGTGCGACAGAGTGGCTGCGTTTAGTATCGGCCACTGGGAGCCGTAATGTGCGACAGAGTGGCTGCGTTTAGTATCGGCCACTGGGAGCCGTAATGTGCGACAGAGTGGCTGCGTTTAGTATCGGCCACTGGGAGCCGTAATGTGCGACAGAGTGGCTGCGTTTAGTATCGGCCACTGGGAGCCGTAATGTGCGACAGAGTGGCTGCGTTTAGTATCGGCCACTGGGAGCCGTAATGTGCGACAGAGTGGCTGCGTTTAGTATCGGCCACTGGGAGCCGTAATGTGCGACAGAGTGGCTGCGTTTAGTAGCGGCCACTAGTGGCTGTAATGTGGGCGCTCTTAGCAAGTTTTGGTTGGTTTGTTTTATTACGAATAGGTACTGACCTTGCTGAAGTAGCCGACGACGTGGCAGCCCTCCTCGTCGGCGCACGTCATCACGTAGAACAGGAACGGCTCCACGTCGTAGTACAGTGTCTTGTGGTCCAGGAAGAACTTGGCCAGCAGGCAGAGCTGCTGGCAGTACTGCTTGTGCTTGCGCCCGTCTACTTGCCACACGCTCAGCTTGTCTTTCCTGTACACCTGCCAAGGAATAAATAATTAGAAGAAAGTTTCTGACAAAAAATTATGTTTGCTACCTGGAAGCTTTTAAAGCGCGACGCCATCGTGACGCGTTGAATGCGGGATGCGTGCGGGGCGAGCGGTCACGCTGAGCCACGATACGCGGACGAAACTTTGAAGCTGTAAATTTCTATGTAGAGGATACGAACCTCGTCCCCGGGAGGGTGCCTCCACACGCACTTGGCCTGGTGCCTGGCGGCGCCCGTGGCACTCTTGTGGTGGTTCAGACAGAACTCGCACACGAAAAGCCGCGGCACCCGCGCCGCGTCGCCCGGGTAAGGCGACTGGTACCACACCTCCATCATGAATTTCCCCATCACCACGAATCTGCCGGCAATACAGTTTCTTAATTATTTGATGATGGTTTTCTGCTGGGTCAATGGGCTGATTTTCTTGTGCTTGTGTATCTCGTGTAGTGCGGGATTACCTGGTCCCCATATCCGTTGAGATGTCTCCTAGTTCCTCCTCGATTTTGATGGCGGCGAGGGCCTGGGCCTCGCGGAACAGGCGGAGGTCGTAGTCGGGGGCAAAGCCCTCTAGAATCGGCTCGCGCTCCTCATTAATATCGTCCCCTCCTGTCGCCGCCAGCTTTTCGCGGAGCTCCTGGCTGCCCTTCCATTTGGAGCGCATGTCCTGAAAAAGGTAACTACGTAAGAACAAAATAGATTAGTAGGTATACTCCCTTCTTCGTCGGTTCCTCAAGGCTAGCAATGTCAAAAAGCACTTTTTTAGGGTAGCAATGGCCGGAACCCCTGCAGTTTCGTCTGTCTGTCTGATACTGGCATTTAACTCAGAACTTTCCGATGGTAGCGCCATCTGTGCCATCTGGATCTCAGCCTCCTCCATTATCTTCCTGTAGTTGTCGCGATCCTTGGCAAAGTTCTACCTACTCTATCGTACGTAGAAATTAGCTTGCATTGAATCACCTTGACCTTGAGCTGGTAGGCGCGCTGCTCGATGGTGGGCATGGCGCGCGGCCGCTGCTGCAGGTTAGCGAGCGCCCGACGGCGCGCGGTGGCGGCCGCGGCGCGCTCCTCGGCCGCAGCCACGTTGACTCACCTTGACCTTGAGCTGGTAGGCGCGCTGCTCGATGGTGGGCATGGCGCGCGGCCGCTGCTGCAGGATAGCGAGCGCCCGACGGCGCGCGGTGGCGGCCGCGGCGCGCTCCTCGGCCGCAGCCACGTTGACTGACCTTGACCTTGAGCTGGTAGGCGCGCTGCTCGATGGTGGGCATGGCGCGCGGCCGCTGCTGCAGGATAGCGAGCGCCCGACGGCGCGCGGTGGCGGCCGCGGCGCGCTCCTCGGCCGCAGCCACGTTGACTCACCTTGACCTTGAGCTGGTAGGCGCGCTGCTCGATGGTGGGCATGGCGCGCGGCCGCTGCTGCAGGATAGCGAGCGCCCGACGGCGCGCGGTGGCGGCCGCGGCGCGCTCCTCGGCCGCAGCCACGTTGATTCACGTTGACCTTGAGCTGGTAGGCGCGCTGCTCGATGGTGGGCATGGCGCGCGGCCGCTGCTGCAGGTTAGCGAGCGCCCGACGGCGCGCGGTGGCGGCCGCGGCGCGCTCCTCGGCCGCAGCCACGTTGATTCACGTTGACCTTGAGCTGGTAGGCGCGCTGCTCGATGGTGGGCATGGCGCGCGGCCGCTGCTGCAGGTTAGCGAGCGCCCGACGGCGCGCGGTGGCGGCCGCGGCGCGCTCCTCGGCCGCAGCCACGTTGACTCACCTTGACCTTGAGCTGGTAGGCGCGCTGCTCGATGGTGGGCATGGCGCGCGGCCGCTGCTGCAGGATAGCGAGCGCCCGACGGCGCGCGGTGGCGGCCGCGGCGCGCTCCTCGGCCGCAGCCACGTTGACTCACCTTGACCTTGAGCTGGTAGGCGCGCTGCTCGATGGTGGGCATGGCGCGCGGCCGCTGCTGCAGGTTAGCGAGCGCCCGACGGCGCGCGGTGGCGGCCGCGGCGCGCTCCTCGGCCGCGGCCACGTTGACTCACCTTGACTCACCTTGACCTTGAGCTGGTAGGCGCGCTGCTCGATGGTGGGCATGGCGCGCGGCCGCTGCTGCAGGTTAGCGAGCGCCCGACGGCGCGCGGTGGCGGCCGCGGCGCGCTCCTCGGCCGCGGCCACGTTGACTCACCTTGACCTTGAGCTGGTAGGCGCGCTGCTCGATGGTGGGCATGGCGCGCGGCCGCTGCTGCAGGTTAGCGAGCGCCCGACGGCGCGCGGTGGCGGCCGCGGCGCGCTCCTCGGCCGCAGCCACGTTGACTCACCTTGACCTTGAGCTGGTAGGCGCGCTGCTCGATGGTGGGCATGGCGCGCGGCCGCTGCTGCAGGTTAGCGAGCGCCCGACGGCGCGCGGTGGCGGCCGCGGCGCGCTCCTCGGCCGCAGCCACGTTGACTGACCTTGACCTTGAGCTGGTAGGCGCGCTGCTCGATGGTGGGCATGGCGCGCGGCCGCTGCTGCAGGATAGCGAGCGCCCGACGGCGCGCGCTGGCGGCCGCGGCGCGCTCCTCGGCCGCAGCCACGTTGACTGACCTTGACCTTGAGCTGGTAGGCGCGCTGCTCGATGGTGGGCATGGCGCGCGGCCGCTGCTGCAGGATAGCGAGCGCCCGACGGCGCGCGGTGGCGGCCGCGGCGCGCTCCTCGGCCGCAGCCACGTTGACTCACGTTGACCTTGAGCTGGTAGGCGCGCTGCTCGATGGTGGGCATGGCGCGCGGCCGCTGCTGCAGGTTAGCGAGCGCCCGACGGCGCGCGGTGGCGGCCGCGGCGCGCTCCTCGGCCGCAGCCACGTTGACTCACCTTGACCTTGAGCTGGTAGGCGCGCTGCTCGATGGTGGGCATGGCGCGCGGCCGCTGCTGCAGGTTAGCGAGCGCCCGACGGCGCGCGGTGGCGGCCGCGGCGCGCTCCTCGGCCGCGGCCACGTTGACTCACCTTGACCTTGAGCTGGTAGGCGCGCTGCTCGATGGTGGGCATGGCGCGCGGCCGCTGCTGCAGGTTAGCGAGCGCCCGACGGCGCGCGGTGGCGGCCGCGGCGCGCTCCTCGGCCGCGGCCACGTTGACTCACCTTGACCTTGAGCTGGTAGGCGCGCTGCTCGATGGTGGGCATGGCGCGCGGCCGCTGCTGCAGGTTAGCGAGCGCCCGACGGCGCGCGGTGGCGGCCGCGGCGCGCTCCTCGGCCGCAGCCACGTTGACTCACCTTGACCTTGAGCTGGTAGGCGCGCTGCTCGATGGTGGGCATGGCGCGCGGCCGCTGCTGCAGGTTAGCGAGCGCCCGACGGCGCGCGGTGGCGGCCGCGGCGCGCTCCTCGGCCGCGGCCACGTTGACTCACCTTGACCTTGAGCTGGTAGGCGCGCTGCTCGATGGTGGGCATGGCGCGCGGCCGCTGCTGCAGGTTAGCGAGCGCCCGACGGCGCGCGGTGGCAGCCGCGGTGCGCTCCTCGGCCGCGGCCACGTTGACTCACCTTGACCTTGAGCTGGTAGGCGCGCTGCTCGATGGTGGGCATGGCGCGCGGCCGCTGCTGCAGGTTAGCGAGCGCCCGACGGCGCACGGTGGCGGCCGCGGCGCGCTCCTCGGCCGCGGCCACGTTGACTCACCTTGACCTTGAGCTGGTAGGCGCGCTGCTCGATGGTGGGCATGGCGCGCGGCCGCTGCTGCAGGTTAGCGAGCGCCCGACGGCGCGCGGTGGCGGCCGCGGCGCGCTCCTCGGCCGCGGCCACGTTGACTCACCTTGACCTTGAGCTGGTAGGCGCGCTGCTCGATGGTGGGCATGGCGCGCGGCCGCTGCTGCAGGTTAGCGAGCGCCCGACGGCGCGCGGTGGCGGCCGCGGCGCGCTCCTCGGCCGCGGCCACGTTGACTCACCTTGACCTTGAGCTGGTAGGCGCGCTGCTCGATGGTGGGCATGGCGCGCGGCCGCTGCTGCAGATTAGCGAGCGCCCGACGGCGCGCGGTGGCGGCCGCGGCGCGCTCCTCGGCCGCGGCCACGTTGACTCACCTTGACCTTGAGCTGGTAGGCGCGCTGCTCGATGGTGGGCATGGCGCGCGGCCGCTGCTGCAGGTTAGCGAGCGCCCGACGGCGCGCGGTGGCGGCCGCGGCGCGCTCCTCGGCCGCGGCCACGTTGACTCACCTTGACCTTGAGCTGGTAGGCGCGCTGCTCGATGGTGGGCATGGCGCGCGGCCGCTGCTGCAGGTTAGCGAGCGCCCGACGGCGCGCGGTGGCGGCCGCGGCGCGCTCCTCGGCCGCGGCCACGTTGACTCACCTTGACCTTGAGCTGGTAGGCGCGCTGCTCGATGGTGGGCATGGCGCGCGGCCGCTGCTGCAGATTAGCGAGCGCCCGACGGCGCGCGGTGGCGGCCGCGGCGCGCTCCTCGGCCGCGGCCACGTTGACTCACCTTGACCTTGAGCTGGTAGGCGCGCTGCTCGATGGTGGGCATGGCGCGCGGCCGCTGCTGCAGGTTAGCGAGCGCCCGACGGCGCGCGGTGGCGGCCGCGGCGCGCTCCTCGGCCGCGGCCACGTTGACTCACCTTGACCTTGAGCTGGTAGGCGCGCTGCTCGATGGTGGGCATGGCGCGCGGCCGCTGCTGCAGATTAGCGAGCGCCCGACGGCGCGCGGTGGCGGCCGCGGCGCGCTCCTCGGCCGCGGCCACGTTGACTCACCTTGACCTTGAGCTGGTAGGCGCGCTGCTCGATGGTGGGCATGGCGCGCGGCCGCTGCTGCAGGTTAGCGAGCGCCCGACGGCGCGCGGTGGCGGCCGCGGCGCGCTCCTCGGCCGCAGCCACGTTGACTCACCTTGACCTTGAGCTGGTAGGCGCGCTGCTCGATGGTGGGCATGGCGCGCGGCCGCTGCTGCAGGTTAGCGAGCGCCCGACGGCGCGCGGTGGCGGCCGCGGCGCGCTCCTCGGCCGCAGCCACGTTGACTCACCTTGACCTTGAGCTGGTAGGCGCGCTGCTCGATGGTGGGCATGGCGCGCGGCCGCTGCTGCAGGTTAGCGAGCGCCCGACGGCGCGCGGTGGCGGCCGCGGCGCGCTCCTCGGCCGCAGCCACGTTGACTCACCTTGACCTTGAGCTGGTAGGCGCGCTGCTCGATGGTGGGCATGGCGCGCGGCCGCTGCTGCAGATTAGCGAGCGCCCGACGGCGCGCGGTGGCGGCCGCGGCGCGCTCCTCGGCCGCGGCCACGCACCACGCGCCCGTGACATTGTGGTACATTGGGCACGCGTCCCACGTGAAGTGTCGGGACGCTTTGCCACCTGGAGACAATTAATGCGGTTTTTAAACGATGGATAAATCAGTACAGTATTAGTAACCGGCAAAATCTGTAAATCCTGTGTTAGCATTGGACACATAGTGCGATAGTGTGTGCTACTTTTTAACCGACTACAAAAAAGGAGGAGGTTATATGTTCCACTGTATGTATTATTTATTTTAATTTTTTTTAATGTATGTTCGGCGATTTCTCCGTCAATTGTGGACCGATTTCCAAAATTCTTTTTTTATTCGAAAGAGTATACTACCGAGGTGGTCCCATTGTCACCAATTTAGGATCTGATGATGGGAACCCAGAGAAATTGAGGGCAACCCTCAAAATTTAATAGGCACGCATTAGTGATTTTGGAATTTTTTAATAAAAATCGTGTATTTACCTTCGGAAATCGCAATTTTGGATAAATGGAACTGATGATGAAGACCACAGATTACTTATGGAACTCCTCAAAGATGTAAAGTACGTCAAAGATTCTGACATGACTCCGTTGAAGTCGCAGCTAATGAGGTGTTAATTCTGAGATCCTTGAGGAATCGACGGAACTCCTCAAGTATGATCAGCCCACATATAGCGACTTGGGTTTTTTTCTGTAATAATCAACGCATTTGCTCTCGTTAAGCAGTTCATGTGGTAAGTTGGAAAGGAAATGTGAAAACATGTGGCTTGGCGAAGTACTGAATTGAAGTCTTTAATTGGGTTTATTTTGTGATACTAATTTGTGATAAGACATTGACATGCTTTTGCAGCGTGTAGTGTACTTAAGGAGTAGGCTCCTTAAGTATAAATAAATAAATAAAAGACATCTAAAGATAAGCTACAGAGATCTGTCCTTACCGAGGTGTCCTGTGGAATCGCAGCCGCGCACGAGGCAGCGCCGCTCGCTGGGCTGCGGCGGCGCGAGCTCGGTGACCGGCGACCGGGCCGCAGGAGGACGGCCCTTCTTCTTTATCTCCTTGCTGAAAAACAATAGTAGATTGTGCCTCAAGGGAGCAAAATTATGTACATACGTACGGCGCGGGCGTTATATTGGATCCTGAATAAAGCGGAATAGCGTTTATTCGCGGACGGTCTAAAACGCAAAATGACCACTCATAGGTAGGTTAGGTTCGGTAGGTCTCTTCTAATGGCCGAAAGCTAAACAGCACAGGAATAGGAGCCCCGCGGCAGCGGGGCTCCGTCGACATCGCTAACGTAAAGATAAAACGACGAAAATGTTATAGACATTTTGCGTTCTAGACCGTTCGCGATGTAGACTAAAACCAATATAGGCAAAACATTACACTAGTCATTTTGCGTTCTAGACCGACCGCGAATAACCCCGGAATAGTATTGTACAACAAGTGCATAAAAAGAGCCGTTTCAACCAAGACGATTATATCCACCCGAGCTAGCGACGAAGGTGGATAGTTAGGTCGAGGGGTAAAATGGCTAATTAATTTCTTCGACCATTTAAAAAGGAACGTACACTTTTATCTTCACAAAAACACGAATAAAATCTTAATAGTTTAGGACTAATAGTTTATCAATTTCGTCTTTTCATTTTGAACTGTATTTTGATGGGAAATCGGAAATGTGACAGCTCTTGCTTATGGTTTGTTTTTTTTTTATTTGTTTGCACTTGCCATCCGAACCAAACCGAATCCGGACCGAATTCGAACTGTTTATTTTTATAAATAATACCAAGAATTTATAAAACATGTAATTTAACACACAAAAGATGATGATTTATTATTATTGTAGTAAATAATTTATAAAATGCAAATGTTAAATCGTAAATAAATACTTTTATTTCGAAATATTTGTTTATGAAGTTGGCACCACTGTAATATAGCGGCATTAGCGGCCGATTTAAAAAAAAGTTAATCAGTGCTTTTATGAAAAATGTATGAACCAAAAAAGAACGCTAAACAGTGCGTTTTTTTCTACTCCTGTACCTTTATCTGTCATTTATATAGGCTGTAGCTCAAATACAATGACACCACTAATAAGTCGTCGAAAAACTCTATGCTCTATGGCCCAAAAACGCACTGTTTAGCGTATTTTTTTGGTTCATACATTTTTCATAAATGCACTGTTAAACTTTTTTAAATCGGCCGCTATATTGCAGTGGTGCCAACTTCATAAACAAATATTTCGAAATAAAAGTTTTTATTTACGATTTAACATTTGTATATTGTACATTATTTACTACAATAATAATAAATCATCATCTATTGTGTGTTAAATTACATGTTTTATAAATTCTTGGTATTATTTATGAAAATAAAGTTCGAATTCGGTCCGGGTCCGGATTAGGTTTGGTTCGGATGGCAAATGCAAACAAATTAAAAACAAAACAAACCATAAACAAGAAGTGTCACATTTCCGATTTCCCACCAAAATATATACAGTTCAAAATGAAAAGATGATAAGCTGTTAGTCCTAGAATATTAAGATTGTATTCGTGTTTGTGAAGATAAAAGCGTACGTTCCTTTTAAAATGGTCGAAGCAATTAATAACTGCTGCACTCCTGAAGAAATTGCGTGAGTAGCAAAAGTACGAATAGAAAACTTGCTGTCCGAAAAGGCTAACTAATTTGTAGTCTGCTATTCATTTAAAATTTGTCGTAGAAAAAGTATTGTATGCAACGGTTTATAACTGGTCTAAAAACGCTCGTGGCGTCTTTAATTGCGATGCTCGCCAAGGCTCGCATCGCAACTCACGCCGCTCGCATTTTAAGACCCTTCTTATAAAACAGTTGCATAAAATACTATTTTCTACTCCTTTTTTGGTTCATACATTTTTCATAAAAGCACTGTTTAACTTTTTTTAAATCGGCCGCTATATTGCAGTGGTGCCAACTTCATAAACAAATATTTCGAAATAAAAGTATTTATTTACGATTAAACATTTGTATATTATAAATTATTTACTACAATAACAATAAATCATCATCTATTGTGTGTTAAATTACATGTTTTTTTAAATTCTTGGTATTATTTATGAAAATAAACAGTTCGAATTCGGTCCGGGTTCGGATTCTGTTTGGTTCGGATGGCAAGTGCAAACAAATTAAAAACAAAACAAACCATAAGGTGTCACATTTCCAATTTCTTACCAAAATACAGTTCAAAATGAAAGGACGAAAGATGATAAACTATTAGTCCTAAACTATTAATATTTTATTCGTGTTTGTGAAGACAAAAGTGTACGTTCCTTTTAAAATGGTCGAAGAAATTAATAACTCCACCTACTGAAGTAATTGCGCATAGGTAGCAAAAGTACGAATAGAAAACTTGCTGCCTGAAAAGTTTAACTATTCTGTAGTCTGCTATTTATTTAAAATTTGTCGTAGAAAAGTATTGTATGCAACTGTGTATAACTGGTCTAAAAACGCTCGTGGCGTCTTTAATTGCGATGCTCGCCAGGGCCCGCATCGCAACCCACGCCACTCGCATTTTAAGATCCTTCTTATAGAACAGTTGCATAAAATACTATTATGTTTAAATTTCGACAGTGACATTAGACTTGGGTACCTACTTCATTCATATTTCCAAGTCGTAGAAATGATTTGATACATTTTTAAATACTAATCGACTTATATTTTATCTGGTTTTATTATATTTGGTACTAGATTACAGTAAATCAAATCAAATAACAAGTTTATTCTAAGAAGTTTTATTGTACGTGTGGCTGTAAGGCCACCGATTTTTTTTTTTTTTTTAGCCTGTTTGGGTGTCCCACTGCTGGGCAAAGGCCTCCCCCATTTTCCTCCACTTCGTAATGAAAAGAATTTTTCACTTCTCATGCTCGCAAAGTTCGCCTTTGTGCTGGATGTATGCTGCACAAAATGCCACTTTTATGCTCTAGTGCACAAAGTAAAATTGTTTTAAAGACTAAGATGATCGGGCCTAACAGCCACGCGCACAATAAAACTTCGTAGAATAAACTTGTCATTTGATTAGATTTATTTTAATAAATTTCACATCCGTGTTTTCCATTACTAAATTAATAAAACCAGATAAAATAGGAGTCAATTATTATTTTAAAACGTATTGAACCATTAAATGACTTGGCAGTATGAAGTACCTAAGTCTAATATCACGTGTCGAAAATTAAACATAAAAAACTTTAAAAAGTTAAGTGACGGGAATGAGCTATTATTTTATTTTATTTTGCAATTATTTGTTATTTTCTCGCAATCGAAGTGAAAAGCAGTCGTATAACTCTGGCAAATCAGCCATTAGTTAAGGTGGGCCCAGACGGTGCAGACTTTAGTCTGCGCAGCGTGTCTGTACAGACTTAAGTCGGTGCAAATGGGACGTGTGGACGTGAAGTCTCAAGTCTGTAACGACATCTGTGCATTTTTAGGGTTCCGTAGCCAAATGGCAAAAAACGGAACCCTTATAGATTCGTCATGTCTGTCTGTCTGTTTGTCTGTCCGTCCGTATGTCACAGCCACTTTTTTCCGAAACTATAAGAGCTATACTGTTGAAACTTGGTAAGTAGATGTATTCTGTGAACCGCATTAAGATTTTCACACAAAAATCGAAAAAAAACATTAAGTCTTAGGGGTTCCCATACTCAGAACTGAAACTCAAAAAATTTTTTTTCATCAAACCCGTACGTGTGGGGTATCTATGGATAGGTCTTCAAAAATTATATTGAGGTTTCTAATATCATTTTTTTCTAAACTGAATAGTTTCCGCGAGAGACACTTCCAAAGTGGTATAATGTGTGTCCCCCCCCCCCTGTAACTTATAAAATAAGAGAATGATAAAACAAAAAAAAATATATGACTCACACATAAACCAATTTTTGGTGGAAGTTTGCATGGTAATGTACACATTACCATGCAAACTTCCACCAAAAATTGGTTTGAACGAGATCTAGTAAGTAGTTTTTTTTTAATACGTCATAAATCGTAAACCGCAATTTATTTCACGGAACCCTTCATGTGCGAGTCCGACTCGCACTTGGCCGCTTTTGTATCTGGCATCAAAAAGTCGGCGCAGACATGCGTGTTTGCGCCGACTACTGCACTGTGTGGACGCATGTTCAGACTTGTTTGGGTCAACTTACGACTAATTTGGTTAATTAATTCACAGTTTGCTTTGTTTTTTATAAAAATGAACGATTTAAGAAAATAATCGAGAGAATTCTTAGTTGAATTTATAGATCTATATAAGTCCCTTCCAGCTGTATGGAAAATTAAGTCCAAAGAGTATAGTAATAAAGTAATGAAGACACAGGCTTATGAGATATTAGTGAGAAAATGGAATGAAGTGGAAAACTGGATTCAAAATTTTGAATTTTCGATTGATATCTGCCAATGCAAACGTCCGCACACCACGAGGTTTAAAGAACAACTAACATGTCTGTATCGTGTGGAGGATGTGAGTCGCATATACTTTTGTCCGTGCAACAGTCTGCGCAGCGCAAGTCTGCACCGTCCGGACCCACCTTTAGCCATAGTTAAGTCGAGGGGTTACCTCGACTTAACTATCCACCCTCGCCGCGCCGGTGGCTCGGGTCGATAGAAACGTCTCAGGTTAACTGGCTCGTTTGTACAATCTACTATTGTTTTGGAGTGGCATACTGCCACACCTTCTATGAGGAAAATCGGAATTAAACAGGGAATATCAGGGAAGTTAAGTACAGTGGCTTTTCGGTGAATGAAAACATCGTGAGGAAACCAGTCAAATCACAATACGGTCTAGTTTTCCCTCTGGGTTGGAAGGTCAGGTGGCAGTCACTTTCGTAAAACTTGTGCCTACGCCATCTTGGGATTTGGTGCCAAAGTGAACCCCGGGCTCATTAAGGGAAAAAACTACCGGGAAAAACGCTAGAGGAAGTTGATGATCAGGGAAGATAAGTACAACTTTGATCTTTGACTCTTTTCTGGATAGCAGGTGTGAAAAACACAAGACTATAGGCTCAGACCAAGAAAAAAAGATAGACGGAGCATGACGAACGACCTAGTGAAGCCGGTTTTCAACCAAGCCAAATAAGTTTAGCACACGCTCACGTTCACATTTTCTTGCAAAAAATGGCACGCATTCGCAAACAAAAGCAGATAAGGGCATTGTGAATCTGGCTAACAAAGAACCATTCATGAGCCCACTTCATATAATCTAAACTATAGCATATGTGAATAGGGACCATCCACAAAGTACGTAACAGCCACAAAGAGGGGCACTGTCATGCCAAACGTGGCAGTATGTGTTAAAGACATCGGAAAAAGCGTGTGGGGGTACAAAATACGGAATTCTGCGAGACGTAATATGTGGACGGTATTTTACGGCCAATACGGCTATGTGGAGGAAAGCGCCTAAGAGCAGAGCACCCGCCTAGCGGGTTCCTGGCACATTCCGGCCTAAATCATACTGGCACGGCCTGCGGTGGCGGTCAATAGTAAATTTGACAGCTAATGACAAGTTTACTAATGACCGCCTTGGCCAGGCCGCAGTCTGTGAGCGGCTTAGGCTTAAGGCGAGGGGTACCTCTTGTCATTGGACTTGTCGTCGTCGGAGTCGGTGTCGGTGGTGCGCGGCCGCGTCGCGGTGGCCATGCGCGACACCCGCGCCGACAGGGAGCGCGTCAGCTTTCGCGGCATATTGTTAGCTTGGGACTCGCTCGAGTCGCTCTTGCCTTTTTCGAGCTGGAAATTGTAAATTTATGCACTTCAGATTCAGATCAGGGGGATCAGGGGACTTGCTAAAAGTATATGCAACATATTTATACTAAAATCAAACACTTATACCTCTGATACAAGGAATCTTAAGTGGGTATTACATAGTCCTGAATTTAGCATCCTGAATGACCTAGGAAGCTGATTCAGGAAGGTGTAATCGATTTTAGCTAGTAAGGATCCTAAATCTAGATACGATTACACCTTCCTGAATCAGCCTCCTAGGTCATTCAGGATGCTAAATTCAGGACAATGTAATACCCGCTTTAGCTGGCCTGATTGGATCTACCTACTAACTGAAAATGTATATGAGATAATTATTAGATATTTGTTAGTAATTAACCTGTACCAAACATTTTTAAATCTGTTTATCTATCTAGAGAAAAACACATACAGGCAATAGCATAAAGAGGACATCGGCAACAATATATTAAAACCAACCTCGAATAAAAATAAACACTTTGAAAACATCCCCAACCCGGGTGGTCTCCGTGGGGAAAGCAACCAACACCCTCTAAAGATAAGCACAGACAAGCATTCAACCAACAAGCAACATTACCTATACATATCAACATTAAATACAAGAATATTACGAATACAAGACTAACTCCTAGAACTGGAACAAGCCCTTCTAGAAATCAAGTGGGACATAATAGGATTAAGTGAGGTCAGACGCCAAGGAGAAAGCATAGAGGATCATAATAATTACATCTTGTACCATTATGGAGAAACTGCCGGCATGTATGGAGTGGGATTTATAATTAAGAGCTACCTGAAGAATGATATTGAAGAATTAATCTGTATTTCAGACAGAATAGCACAGCTGAATATAAAGCTCCCCGGGCAAACTGAAACCACATCTATCATACAAGTATATGCACCAACAGAGGTAGATGCAGTGGATGTCAAAGATTCATTCTATAGCGATCTGAAATCAACAATTGAAAAAGCTCACAAGAATATTATGATTATTGGAGATTTCGATGCTCAACTTGGACCAAAGACAACTTCAGAAAATATTTTGGGAAAATTTAGTACTGGAAAGCGGATCAAAAATGGAGATAGACTACTTAATCAATATGGCATTGGAACACAATCTACATATTTTGAACACTTTCTTCAAAAAATAGCTAAACAGAAAATGGACATGGATCTCCCCAAGCGGAACAGTAAGAAATGAAATTGACTTCATTCTAACAAACCAGCCAAAGACAGTAAAAGATGTTGACACTATTAATAAATTCAACTTTAATACCAATCACAAAATGGTCAGGAGTGCAGTACTCAATCAATGTCCGAGAAGAAGTAGAAAACAGATCAATCAAACTCAAAACCAAGTCGAGATTCCGATCCCTGAAAATACACTTGAATATTTAAGGAAATCTCTAGAAAAAACAAGTATTACCAAAAACATCCAAGAAAAATACAACATATTAGAAGAAGAGCTTAAAAACATACACAGGAAATTAAAAATGGAAACACGCACAAATAAGAAGGATAAATTAGGGGAGAAAGCCAGACAGCTACTGAGAGAGAGAGCAATCGTGATTACTGATAGAAAAACTAATCAAAACCAAATAGCCCATACAAGCAAGCAAATAAACATGGAAATAAGGAAACATAGAGAAAGAAAGAAAGAAATGACCTCGCACTTGACCAGTTTATTTTAAAGCAGTGGAATTTATGTACTAAAGGATGAAATTGTAACCAACTTTGGCTGACCTTAGCAGATGAAGGAGGCTTGGTTTTTCCAGTTTTGAGGGGTTCCTTTTTAGGCGTTGGTTCACTATCACTCTCCGAAGACACAGTTTCTGCAGAAGACTGGCTTGAAGAACATGACGAAGCACTTTTATTGTCCACAACTTTCTTGGATGGGGGTCCATTAAGTCTACTTCCACTTCTACGTTTAATATTGTCTTTGGAATTAGAATCATCATTTTCTGCCGTGGTTAGTGGTGATGGAGGAGAGGTATCCTTGTCCTCGCTAGACTTCCTCGTTACTCTTTTATTTCTCGGGGAACCTTTGGGACTTTTTGACGATTTACTCTCCGATTCTGACTCAGAGCTGTTGTCTGGAGAGAATATACTTTTCTTTTTCTGGTCATTTTTTGGCTGCTGTTTGGTCATGGTCTTGGGTATTGGTTTGGGTGTTTTGGCTCCAGCTCCGGCTCGGGGAGGCTTTCCTTTAGCCAGAACACTAGCCGCTGATTTAGGTTTGGCAGAGGAGCGTCTTCGAGGCGGTGCAGGTTTTGGTGGGTCTGGTTTCGGTGAGTCATCATCACTGGATGAAGATACCTTCTTATTGGTTGTTTGCCTCGGTTTGGAGTCTTCCTTCTTTTTTGGTGGTTCTTCATCAGGTTTAACGGGTGACTTGGGAGCGGGTTGCGCAACTGCAGGGGTGTCGGAGGTGGAAGATTCAGAATCTGAGCTACTTGAACCTGACCCAGAGCTGGTAGAGGAACTTCCACTGCTGCTTGAGTCAGAAGAGGACCCGGAACTGCTGTCAGTGCTAGTGTTGCTCACCTTAAAATAATATGTAATTAATTAATAAAAATAATATGCTCGCCATTTTTTCTTTTAAGATTATTTATTTAAACTTTATTGCAAAGTAATATGCAAAAGGCGAACTCAATGCCATGAAGGTACTCTCTACCACTCAACCTTTAGGTCAAACACAGAATAATCATTATTGGTGCCTGGTATAAGTACAAACCAGAAATAAGGGAAACTGACAAATTACTGGTCTTTGCAAAAATACAATAAATAGTTTATAATATATTCTAACAAATATAATATAATATATATGCAATATGCAGGAGTCACTGTAGCCAAGCAGTAAAGCATGCCACTTCTATCTGTTGATTGTGGATTCAAACAACGGCTCGTACCACTAGGTTTAAGAAAAATCATATGTACGAAATATCAATTCAAAGCTTTTCGGTGTAGGAAATCATCGTGAGGAAACCAGTGTTATCCTAATAAGGTCTAGTTTTCCCTCTGGGTTGGAAGGTCAGATGGCAGTTGCTTTTATTAAACTAGTGCTTATGCCAAATCTTGGGTTTAGGTGTCAAAGCAAACCCGGGCCTCCTTTAGGGCACAACCGGGAACAAGGCTAGGAGGATGATGATATTTAAGGGTTTGTTTATTTATTAGGTCTTATGGGTCGACAAGCTCTTTATTCCACATGGACAAAGCCCGGTCCTTTGGAAGGCGTGCGTGGGGATATAGATCCAACACGTAGAGGCCCTTTGGAGACGAAGTTTAATGTGATGTAATACACCTGCTAGAACCCATTCACGGGTACATCGGTAGATACCCGTGAACCGGTTCCAACAGGCGTTGGGGCTATTGTGGGTTATATATGGATAGAGAACGGGTTCTATGGTGATGAGGTTTGGGTGGATTATGAAACTGGGCTATTGCAAAAAGTTCCGGACACCTGCCATAACATTATTGTACACAAAGTTATCGAGGCAGGCGGTGACTAGCTGCTCATTAGATGGGCCCCTGAAAGCGTCGTCGTAAAGACGGCCAGGAGCAACACCGGGTGAGCGGCTCAGGGGTATCGAGAGGTGGTGCTGCGCTTTCTCCGAAGTTACTCGCGGCGTTATGCCCTTTAACACTTCCACCCCTGGAGCATATAGCTCTGACGACTCCTCTCTGGGCGGCCAATGAAGGCAAGCCAGAGCTGAGAGTCCTGCGGGCCCCCTTGGGGTTCCACTCCGACCGACGAAGAAACGCCGGAGACGGAGGCCCTGACCGACTCTCGGGTCCGTGGGGTCGTTACTCCCCAACAGCTCGCCACAAGCTGCCCTGCGGGCTTATTATTATTATTATTCTGGTAGTGGCTTTCGGGCTGTCAAAGCCCTTATATCACTGCGACCAACGCTGATCTATTGTGATCGCCACTTACTACAATTCTTGGTAGGATTTTGTTGAACTCAAGAAATTTGATCTCCTCCGGGCACATGATGTGTTTGCCCAAGAAGGAGTTACGACTGCGCATGAGGCAAGGGCAATCGGTTAGGATGTGTGTAGGCGTCTCCTCTGCTTCAAAGCAGAATCTGCACTGCCTTGTGTCACAGTCCTATCGTTTGCATGTGCTTATTTAGGCGGCAGTGCCCAGTAAATAAAGGATAGGTGCTATGACTTGAAAAACAAAGCAGATTATTATTGTGGTGAGGGACCACATTGTTAGTCTTTGCCTGGAAATACTCATCCAATTTCCCAAATTCACCAGTATATAAAAGGGACTTTCGGGATGTACACAGGCTATATTTTATCCTGCGGCTTTGCTTGCATCCTTTATTATACAGAGGTGGAGCCGCATAGGCGGCTAGTAGTCAATAAAGACATTGGTGCATATTGATACTATTGAAAATTATCATTATCAGACTAAGAATAACACAAATGTGCATATGAAGTATCACAGTTTCCCAATATTTTTCTAATTCTATGATTAAATTAAGAACTGAGAAAAACATGAGAAATACCGATGAATTTAAATTTTCTTCTGTTGGAAATCAATTGAAAACGAGCCATATAATAGAAAGCTAAAAACACATAAGTATATTCATAATTTACAAATATTATTTCTAGGTTATCTAAGTTTCAGTATAGTAATTGCTCGAGTTTTCAATAAGTAACCAAAACCTAAACAACATTTAATATCATAATGCATATCAAGGTGGTAGTCGGGTCGGTAATATCGAAAATTAAGGTTGTTCTTGTCTAAACACAATCAATATTTTTTGAGAACTAGAGCTCAGCTCAGAAGTGTGCGAATAAAAAGTAAAATATTACGAGGAAATAGATAAAAACGATTCTACTCACATCAAGGTTTGTCATGTTTTCAGATTTCTGTATTATGACTTCTCTTCTTACACTAGCCCGTGATTCAAAATGTATTGGGAGAAGAGAAGGGTTCTGATACCGTAAAATAACGAATGATCATTTAAATTATGATTGTAATAAGAACTTGGAGAACACAGACGCCTATAGCCTAGCTATATTCTACAAATTAGTTAAAATCTTAGAATTAGAAACGTAGAAATGTATCATTATTTTCATTATCAATCAGCAACTAACTATCAATGTCACTGTCACTGTCAAAAGTGTCAAATTATAACTTTTTAAATTTATTACAGTCACCTCCACACCGTTGTTCGTGGCGTACTGCAGCTACAATAGATTCAAATTGTCACGACAAATTGTTATATTGAAGCAATGACCAAAGAAACTAAAGGACGTGAAGTATCAACAAAATGAGCGTGCCAAGTATACTGTCATATTGGCGCATAACATGGCGGATGTCATGCTGTTCTGCTATCGATATAACAGGGAACATGTTTATCGATAATATACGAGTAGACAGATCTCAGAACGTACTGGTTTCCTGTTATTATGTATTATTAAGTTATTAAGTAGGTACATTATTTAAGATGATCTAAATGACACTGTATTTTTACATTAATTGTTGTATCAGGCATTACTTAGTGGAATTCCATTATTTAAGTTACTAGAAAAATAATTCTTTGCTAGCATTGTGTGTGTGACGTTAAATAAATATATTTTCTTTCTTCTTTAATTTTTTCTATGGCATCAAACATGGGCAAAAAAATAATGGCTCAGTAATTTTTTCTAAGCAGCAAACAGTGTATTTATCTAAATAAACTTCTAATAATTTCCATTCCAGCTTCTGTGATACCTACACTACAGACTGACAGGCAGGCAAACAAAAGTAAAGTTATTGTATAGTGTCAGTATACCCTACAAATACAAAGTTAACTACTCAAAAAACGACAAGATACCAATATATATTTTGATGGCAGTGCACCATCTCGTAGTATAATAACATTTAGGGTCTTGTTGAAGCATTTCTGACCAAAATGTAGAGAGCAAATGTAGGTATATATCTTTTACATTTTGCCTTATATTTTAAGGTCCAATTGCCTCCAACCTTTTTTTCTTAGCACAATCGCTTCTTGGTAACCTTTATAAATAGCTATATTAGCGATCAATGAAGCCTGTTTAGTTCCAAGGTAGTACCTGCCTACTATACAATTTTACCAATCTTGACAACCCAGACGGTTTTTCAGGTTTTTTTTAATGCAAGATACTGTCTCGAGATCTCACTGGTTATAGAAATAGAAAATTCGATAATGCGAATGACGTCATCGCCATTCAGTATCGATATTTTCAAGAACAACCCTAACTGCCACTCAAACGTAACTTTAAGTACAAAAATATCGAAAATAAAGCTAAATCCTATTACAACACATAACTAATCTTAATCTGTGTACTCATTACAACATAATGCAAATGCTCAGCTCTCGATAATGCTTAAACTATCCAATATTTCAATAAAAATACATTACATACCGGTGCAAGGATAAACTTTCCTGATTTGGGCCTTTGCTTAAGCCACATCCGATTATGCTGCACCTGGGCATGGTCACCACATTCCACTAATTGTGCTCTTTGGCCTTTGTGCAGTTTATAATTTTCAATTAATAGTTATTATATTATTTTGGTATGTTTACATCAGTCGTTGACATATAATGTACCCACTAAACTGACTGGAACTGACATATCCTGGCGCATAAAATGGCGATTTTAGGCCACACTTGACATTTGATCATCAACTTTCGGTTCTGACTGTTATACTACCATCTCTTTTTTGGTAGCCAAATGGTGCTGGGTTAAAATGAGACCGAGTTATTTTTGGGAATTTTATGTCTAAACAAATGATATTTGAAAAATACACCCTGTCCATAGGTTTTCCAATGTCCATGTATTGAAGTCATATGTGACAGTCCATGGCTATAGGGCCCTTATGGCAGGTATTGAGTTAAGCACAGATCCTAAATCTACGTTAAATAAGCTATCTAATACAAAAAAAATCATGACCCTAAGTCCCATACTTTTTTTAAAAAAAAACATCAAATTTACACAATATGCTAAAATTGCACTTTTGAGAAATCGTCAAAAGATGTTTGAAACAAATGAAGTATGTTCCCATTGGAAGTTACATAGATTATGATTAATTTTGTATCTCAAGGTGTTTTTCTTTGGAACTCATTCATGTTTTTTTTAATGTGACTTCCAGATCCTGAAAAAAACAGCCTTTGGAAAGAGCATTGCTCATATGAACGAAATTAATAAAAATATTTTTTTTCGGCTATTTCTTTAATATGTTGTAATCTGAACCATTGCATATAGTAGAACACTAATTGAACTTGCATTTTAGGATAGAAATAAAATCACATAGTTAACGAAATATCTTTATTTTAATTAAAATGTGATAATTATTATCAGTTACATCTTCCCTAGAACAATAACAAATTTGGTATAGTAAGTTCTAAATTATATTTAATCAATCTACAGGAGTAACACAAAAGTCTTATTATTATTCTACAAGTCACACTTTTTTATTTATACACGATTAAAGTTACGTAAAAATCACAATTTGACTCCCATACATTTGGGAAAAGGGCCCTTATGACCAATCACAGACAAAACATATTGATAACTAGCTGTTGCCCGCGACTTCGTCCGCGTAGAACTTTTTATCGTCTTAGAAAATTATTTCTCACAATACAAAATTTGAACCCTCTTTTAGGGGATAATTTAAAAAAAAACGGTGATGTTCATTTTCTAGTTTGTGAACAAACAGTCTAAAACCAAAGTTAAAAATCTCATACTTTAAAAATGTCTTGAAATACTCAAACTTTGAACCAATTTTAACACTCTTAGGGGATGAATTTGGAAAAACTCTGAAATCAGTTTTGTAGTCTTTTAACGTACAGAATAAGACCGAAGTTAAAAATCTCTTACTCACACTTTAGAATTTTATTGCTCGCCATTTAAAATTTGAAACCCCTTTTAAACCCCCTTAGAGGTTGAATTTTTCTAATCGCTAAAAGAACTTTTTTCGTAAACTTTTAAGGCGATGTGAGCTCCAAAAACTGATTTTAAAAAAATCGTAGCTCTTGTTTGGATTATAATACGGCTGCTTTAAATTTAATTAGCAATTTTGAGGCCTTTTTCAAGGGAAATCAGCTATTCGAATCCTGAGTTTTTGACTTTCGCTCGATAGAAAAAAATCACGAACATAGGTCTAAAATACACTTTAAAAAATCATAAAAAATTATTCACAACAGCTAAACATATTAAAATTGGTTTTAAAAATCAGCAATGTCATGTTTGAGGGAAATCAGCTATTTTTTTTTATTTATTAAAACGCACAAAAAATTCAAATTAAAAAACATGATATCTGCGCTTCCCAACGCGCGCTTCCATCTCGCTCACGCTTATGCTCAGTGAGAGGGAGAGAAGACCACGAACCTACGTCCCCTTAAGTCTCTAGCTCAAAAAAAGTGTTGCCCATACAAAGCTTTTTTTAACCCCCTTAGGGGTGGAATTTTCTAAAACTCTGAAAGTACTTTAATATTAATTTTAATAAGTAACCTTTTGAATAGTTTTAAGTCTAGTTAAAAAAAAAGTTTTTCCCTCACAACACTGGCTACCCTTCTTAACCCCCTTAGGGATGGAGTTTTCTAAAACGCTGAAAGTTCTTTTTTGTATTCTAATAAGTAATCTTTTTGCAAAGTTTTAAGTCTCTAACTCAAAAAAAGTGTTGCCCATGCAAAGCTTGCTCTCCTTTTTAACCCTATTAGGGGTGGAATTTTCTTAAACGATTTGTTTTCTTTTATTGTATTTTATTAAGTAATCTTTTTACAAAGTTTCAAGTCTCTAACTCAAAAACATAAAGTCTAGCTCAGAAAAAGTGTTCCCCATACAAACTTTAGTGTCTACATCCCTATTTTCGATAAGATAAGATAAAATAAGATTTCTTTATTATCAGAACTGTGTACATTTAGTTGTTTTGGGTAAAATAAAGTCCGACAGCTTGCCCATTTCGGACGTACAAT
Organism: Epinotia brunnichana; assembly: GCA_963854355.1. Lineage (NCBI taxonomy): Eukaryota > Metazoa > Arthropoda > Insecta > Lepidoptera > Tortricidae > Epinotia > Epinotia brunnichana. The sequence goes on along the minus strand of OY977936.1, from coordinate 28,660,605 downwards.
ATTAAACTTAAAGCTAGTCAAATATACTAAAACAATAACAACAATAGTATTTCCAAATAATTTTAACCATATTTACACATAAAATATTAATTTAGATCTATCCGACATGCGTATTTTCGTTTAAACCACGAACTTCGGCATTCGAAAATATTCGGGTATCTCTATCTCTATCGCACTAACAAATGACAGGAATGCAGATATACGAACTTCGAGTTTCGGTTTTCGTGGTTTGGCTGAATACGCAATGAGCGCGCGCGCGTGCCATTCAAAAAAACCAAGTTGCTATTTTTCGAATTTGTTGTTACATTTGTTGAAATCACGCCTTAATTCGACATTTGCGCATATAAGTTCGCATATCAAAATCGATTAATTTTATATTTGCTTTTGGTACCTATGTGTCTCGTCAAGGTATATCGTAGACGGGGTTAAAATTATTAATAGGCGAAAGAAAGGCAAATCAATTCCGCCATTTTGTCCGTAGTATTTCTTATTAGTCTGTGATTTTGACGTTTCTTTTAGCTGACAGATGTGGCGGCGATATACTTTAAGAATAATAAATGAAAAATTAAATGAAGTCGTATATTACGGAAAATTAATTAATTGTCGCAGTCGGATAAAAACTATCCTAAGTTGCAGCTAGAATAATAATGTACCTATATAAAACGTTTCATATTTTTCCGTTCATGGGATGCTGAGAACATTCGTACCACACAAAGCTTAGATTCAAACTGGTTGATTCTTTTTTTAATTTAGAGATTTATTATAAGTGGAGATTACAACATAAGTCTTCGTTTGTTTACGAAAAAAAATTCGGTACCGTGATTAGTAATGAGACCTAAATCTCAAGTTCCTCTAAATAAAGTTACTTTATTTAACTTTTGTCTTGATGCCCAAGCATCGGAGTTTTTATCGCAAAGTAAGACGTTAGCGAGCTATAATGGAGTCAACATCAGCAATAAAATTTACGAGTGCTGCGACTGCGACGTTTTTCATATTTTCTGATGATCAAATATCCAGTTGTGAATAATTGACACGTCTGGAATCGTCAGTGAATGACACATGGTACATACTATTCAATTTAATAATCGGTCAGTAGGTACATAACATTAGGTCTATCGCAGCGATGTAGTTTGTGTATCAGAGTATGTATAAGTAGTTGTATATTAAAATAGTTAAAGCTGATGTCTATCAGTTTGTAAACTAATAGAAAAATAATATTATTGTTAACTAGCTTTTGCCCGCGACTTCGTCCGCGCGGAACTCGTTTATATCGTAACTTTCTCCCCCCTTTTCACCCCCTTAGGTGATGAATTTCCAGATAAAAACTATCTTTAGTAAGGACTCTATGGGAAGGCCCCGGAATTCAAAGTATCTCTATACCAAATTTCATCTCAATCGGTTCAGCGGTTTAAGCATGAAAAGGTAACAGACAGACAGAGTTACTTTCGCATTTGTAATATTAGTATGGATTGTATGAAGGAAAGGGTATCGATGCATGTAGGCTTTTTTCAGTATTATTTTGCATATTTTTATATCACACGGCCGTAAGGACCTTGTCTAATAAACCGTAGGATTAAATTAACTGACTTATAATTTAAACATTTTATATGTTACATCTAATAGTTTTCAAAATAGCCATAATCAAATGTCTTTTTTACCCCGTTTTAGAAAACATCTTCAAAACTAAGGCCGCCATAAGGTACCTTTACCCTTGGAACGTCAATTTACTTATGTAATGTTAATGTTCCTATTCCCCAGGACTCCCAACTACCGCTATACCGTAAATGGGTTCCATCTAAATTTTCACCACCAATTGACCCCCTTAGGGGATGATTTCTGGAATAGAAACTATTATATGTCCTTTTCCAGGACTCAAACTATCGTTCAACCAAATTTTATCAAAATGTGTCACAAACAAATTTCCACCTCCAATTACACCCCCTTAGGGGATGCTTTTCGGGATAAAACTATCCTATGTCCTTCCTTATCTATCGCTATACCGTAAATGGGTTCAATCCAAATGTTCATCCACCATTTCTCACCCCCTTAGGGGACGATTTCCTCCTTTTATGTGTTCCGGAATAAAAAAAAAATCTTTGTTCTTTCCTAGGACTCTACCTCTCTCTATATCAAATTTCATCTAAATGGGTTCTATCCAAATCTTCAACCCTCATTTCACTACCTCAGGAAATGATTTTTCGGGATAAAAACTATGCATTGTCCTTCCCTAGGACTCCTTCTATCTATTTACCAAATTTCATCTAAATGGGTTTTATCCAAATTTTCACCCCCTATTTTATTCCTGATAGGATGTATTTTGGGATTAAAACTTTCCGTTGTCATATTAACGTTATCTTTCAACCAAATTTCATCAAAATGGGTCACAAACAAATTTTCACCCCCAATTACACCCCCTTATGGGATGATTTTCAGGAGTAAACTATCCTATGTCCTTCCCCAAGACTCCAACTCGCTATACCGTAAATGGGTTCCTTCCAAATTTTCATACTCCATTTCACCCCCTTAGGAGATGATTTCTGGACTTAAATTATGTTAAGTCCTTCCCCAGGACTCTGAACTATCTCCGTACCAAATTTCATCTAAATCGGTTCTATCCAAATTTTCACCCCTCATTTCACCCCCTCAGGAGATGATTTAGGATAAAAACTATGCATTGTCCTTCCCTGGGACTCCTTCTATCTCTATACCAAATTTTAACTAAATGGGATTTATCCACGTTTTCATCCCTATTTCATCCCCTTGGGGGATGATTTTCGGGATTCAAACTATCCATTGTCATCCTCCGGGACTCAAACTATATTTATACCAAATTTGATCGAAACGGAGTCCATCCAAAATTTCACCCCCCATTTCACCCCCTCAGGGAAAGATTTCCGGAATAAAAACTATCCAATGTCCTTCCCCAGAACTTAAACTACCTCTTAACCAAATTTCATCAAATTGGGTTACATCCAATTTTTCACCCCCCCATTTTACACCACACCGCCGTTTCACGCAAAATAGGCACAATGGATGTCAACCTGCGGAAAACGCCCAGTATAACTAACTAACTAACTAACGTAGTATTACAACCCTACTATCGTCCTCGTTCGTTAGGTTGGTAAGTCTACTTCCGCATTAGCGTTTATTTTAATTTGTATTGTGGTATTTCAAACTAGCTAAAGTATGTATGAATGAGTTGTCATGTCAAAATCAAATGACAATGTCACTTTCATTCAGTGAAAGATAATATCTAGAAGTCTAACTAGCGCCGAAAAGTGGCCCCACAAAAAGGATGCACTTATAGGCGGGGATTAAAAAGGATGCCTAGCAGCCGTTCAGTTCGAACATGGCCACCGTGTCAAACTGTTAAATAAACTAAACGTTCGGTTTCAATAAATATGCATTGTTATGCCGTAAAATGGTGTGTGAGTCGTTCGGACAAGCACAACAAAAAAGATGGAATCACTTTTCACAAGTTAATACAGCGATAAACATATTATTTTGATTTTATTGTTATGTTATGATATGATCACATTTTGTATAGGAATGGTATTATGCCAACAGTCACCATTACTTTTTTTAATAAGTAAATAAATATTTAAAAATAAATATTTGCGGACAATCTTACACAAATCAACCTAGTCCCAAACTAAGCAAAGCTTGTACTATGGGTACTAGACGACGATATAGATACTTATATAGAGAAATAAATACTTAAATACATAGAAAACATCCATGACTCAGGAACAAATATTCGTGCTCATCACACAAATAAATGCCCTTACCGGGATTCGAACCCAGGACCTCTTGCTTCGTAGGCAGGGTCACTACCAACTAGGCTAAAGCGGTCGTCAAAGTCAAGTTGGTTTCTATTTTAACCATTGAATATCTTATCAATACTTTGTAGTTTTTATCGATGCCTTTCTAACTATGAAATGAAAAAAAAAGTTTTTAGATTTCCAACACATCCAATTAGAAACGAATTATGGAAAGAAGCAGTGCGTTTGAAACGACACGATTCAAAATGGCATGCCAAAAAAAGGGATGTTCTTTGTTCTTTACATTTCATCTTGCATTCATTGCAAATAAATGTTTTGGTTATATTTCCTCTTTCAAAGATGTGACTGATGCATTTAAATCTTGCAGCCATCAAATTCTAATAATTAAAAGCGCAATAGAACAGTTTTTAGTGATTCAGCTGCACTACATTGCTAAAAAAGATTCCTTGATGCAGTCATCAACGGCATCGGAGTTTATATCGCACGATAAGACGGTAGCGAGCAATGGAGTCGACATTAGCATTAAAATTCAACTCGAATTCATACTCATACTCATTTATTTAATTCTAAAATGCCTTTTTAGTGATCGTGATTAAAAATCGGATTCAAATTAACAATAATATTATTTTTCTATTAGTTTACAAACTGATAGACATCAGCTTTAACTATTTTAATATACAACTACTTATACATACTCTGATACACAAACTACATCGCTGCGATAGACCTAATGTCATGTACCTACTGACCGATTATTAAATTGAATAGTATGTACCATGTGTCATTCATTGACGATTCCAGACGTGTCAATTATTCACAACTGGATATTTGATCATCAGAAAATATGAAAAAAGTCGCAGTCGCAGCACTCGTAAATTTTATTGCTGATGTTGACTCCATTATAGCTCGCTAACGTCTTACCTTGCGATAAAAACTCCGATGCTTGGGCATCAAGACAAAAGTTAAATAAAGTAACTTTATTTAGAGGAACTTGAGATTTAGGTCTCATTACTAATCACGGTACCGAATTTTTTTCGTAAACAAACGAAAACTTATGTGGTAATCTCCACTTATAATAAATCTCTAAATTAAAAAAAGAATCAGCCAGTTTGAATCTAAGCTTTAGACGATCAGCCTTGCATGAACATAATTACCGCTTATGCCCCACAAGCAGGCTGCACAACCGCCGAAAAGCAGCTGTTTTGGGATAGTATCCACGATCTTCTGCAGTCAATACCAACCGATGAGACGACATACATTGGCGCAGACCTAAATGGACATGTTGGGAGTACTACAAACACATACCAAAGAGTACATGGTGATCAGGGCTATGGAAAGTTGAACGAGGAAGGTGAATCTATACTACAATTCGCGGCAACTCATGATCTCGCTATTATTAATACATTTTTCACAAAAGGAGATCAACACCTAATAACATACAAGAGCGGTGGAAACAGCACTCAAATAGATTATATCCTGGCAAACCGAGGAAACCTTGGACTGTTCAAAGATTGTAAAGTAATACCCGGGGAATCCCTGACCGCACAACACAGAATCTTAGTTGCAGAACTCCAAATGAAAAAACCTATAAAAGTAAAGAAGGATTTAACACCAAGAATACGGTGGCATAGACTGGAACGAGAAGAAGGACACCAACTTTGCAATCAAATAGAGGAAGAACTATCAGTCATAAACAACAACCACAGCGCTGAAGCAATGTGGAACTCCTTCCAAAACCTATGTGATCTGAAAGCAACTGAGCACCTGGGTGTGTCGAAAGGGCCTCTTAGAAACGACAAAGAAGCAGGCTGGTGGAAAGACGATGTGAGAGAAAAGGTCGCGCAAAAAAAGACCGTTTTTAAACTGTGGCAACAAACTAACGATGAAGCAGATAAAGCAGCGTACACAAAAGCAAAAAAAGAGGCAAAGCGGGCGGTAGCACAGGCTAAGGCTAGCTCTGATAATAATTTTTACGCAAAACTCGAAGCGGCCAGTAATGACCGAGAACTTTTCCGGATTGCGAAACACAGGAAAACTAACAGCAAAGATATGAAGACCATCAAATACATCAAAAATGAAGACGGCCGCCTGCTCACATCGGACTGTGATATCCAGATGAGATGGAAAGAGTACTATTCACAACTACTCAACGAAACATACCCTAGCAAAGTGCCAATAGAACCAGCGCTCCCTTCAGCAGGTCCAATCCCATGCATACTACCCGAAGAAGTACATGCAGCCATCACGGCTATGGCTAACAACAAGGCTACGGGACCAGACCGTATACCTGCTGAACTATGGAAAAAGCTAGGCACGAAAGGAGTGGTATTTCTGACCAATCTCTTCAATAAGATCCTGATTGAAGGTATACCAAGTGAATGGAGAAAAAGTCACCTGATCCCATTCTACAAGAATAAGGGTGATATTAGACTCTGCGGAAATTATAGAGCCATAAAACTTTTATCTCATACGTTCAAGATATGGGAGCGTATTATCAGCAGAAGACTACTCCAGCTCACTGAGGTCACAGAGAACCAGTGTGGCTTCGTCGCTGGAAGATCGACCACTGACGCAATACATACCATCAGGATCCTAATGGAAAAGTTCAGGGATAACAGAGCTGATCTACACATGGTGTTTATAGACCTAGAAAAAGCCTTCGACAGGGTCCCAAGGAACCTAATCTGGCAGGCACTACAAGCACAAAACGTACCAGAGAACTACGTCAATATTATTAACGATATGTACGACGATGTCACAACCAGAGTACACTGCCCAGCCGGAGTGAGTGATGAGTTCGAAGTGAAGGTCGGTGTCCACCAGGGGTCAGCTCTGAGCCCCCTTCTTTTTAATTTAGTAATGAATCACGTAACTGCCAGATTGCAACAACCGCCGCCGTGGAATCTGCTCTATGCGGACGATATAGTCCTCATCAGCGAGGAAGCGCACGACCTACAGCAAAAGTTGGAGGAATGGAGAGTTGCCTTGGAGGACGTAGGCCTACGGATAAGCCGCCAGAAGACCGAATACCTGCATTGTAACTTTAGCGGTAGCCGAGATTTACATACCATCTCTCTCCAAGGAACACCATTAAACCAAATTAGCAGCTTCAAATACCTCGGCTCAGTAATTTCCAATGACGGGACTATTGATGCTGATGTCATCCACAGAATAAACACGGGTTGGATGAAGTGGAAAGAGCTAACTGGGGTTTTATGCGATCAAATAATGCCGGTACCCGTCAAAGGAATGGTCTATAAATCAGCTGTCCGTCCAGCCATGGTGTATGGCGCCGAGTGCTGGCCTCTTAAGAAACAACAAGAAGACAAATTACATGCTGCTGAAATGAGGATGCTGCGCTGGGCCGGTGGTGTCACCCTGCTGGACCGTGTCCGTAACATCTATATCCGTGGTAGTTTTAAAGTAAGACCTATTCCCGAAAAGATAACTGAGGGACGACTGAGATGGTACGGGCATGTTATGCGCCGAGAACCTGAACACATGACTCGAAAGGTGCTAGATATTGTCCCTCCGCCTAAGAGACGAGGAAGACCCCGACTGACATGGATGGCTACTGTAAGGAGGGATATGCAAGAAGCCCAAATCCAATCAGAGACGACCCAGGACCGAAAATCCTGGCAAAACATAACTAGGAGAGCCGACCCCAAATAATGGGAACAGGACAAGGGAAAGAAGAAGAAGAAGAAGTTTGAATCTAAGCTTTGTGTGGTACGAATGTTCTCAGCATCCCATGAACGGAAAAATATGAAACGTTTTATATAGGTACATTATTATTCTAGCTGCAACTTAGGATAGTTTTTATCTGACTGCGACAATTAATTAATTTTCCGTAATATACGACTTCATTTAATTTTTCATTTATTATTCTTAAAGTATATCGCCGCCACATCTGTCAGCTAAAAGAAACGTCAAAATCACAGACTAATAAGAAATACTACGGACAAAATGGCGGAATTGCTTTGCCTTTCTTTCGCCTATTAATAATTTTAATACCGTCTACGATATACCTTGACGAGACACATAGGTACCAAAAGCAAATATAAAATTAATCGATTTTGATATGCGAACTTATATGCGCAAATGTCGAATTAAGGCGTGATTTCAACAAATGTAACAACAAATTCGAAAAATATAAACTTGGTTTTTTTGAATGGCACGCGCGCGCGCTCTTTGCGTATTCAGCCAAACCACGAAAACCGAAACTCGAAGTTCGTATATCTGCATTCCTGTCATTTGTTAGTGCGATAGAGATAGAGATACCCGAATATTTTCGAATTCCAAAGTTCGTGGTTTAAAAGAAAATACGGATGTCGGATAGATCTAAATTAATATTTTATGTGTAAATATGGTTAAAATTATTTGGAAATACTATTGTTGTTATTGTTTTAGTATATTTGACTAGCTTTAAGTTTAATATTGTACGTCCGAAATGGGCAAGCTGTTGGACTTTATTTTACCCAAAACAACTAAATGTACACAGTTCTGACAATAAAGAAATCTTATTTTATCTTATCTTATCGAAAATAGGGATGTAGACACTAAACAAAATATTCATAATGTTGTATTATCTCGAAAAAAAACAACGCAAGAGGTAATACTCGTATAGGTAGGTAATCACTAAGTTATAAGTGTATAAAGTTTTAAGAGGGGGTTTGTTGCGTCTCTTTTCCGCAAAACGCACCTTTATAATGAAACGATTGTTTTTTACTATGACGCTCGAGGATCGTGACGTCACGGTCCCTGATCGTTTTCTCACTCTAACAAGCGACATTAAAACGGTTGTAGCTTCGTAATTTTTTGAGATATTTGAATGAGTTTTTCGTTTCTTCTTTCTTTTGAAGTGAGTCTACAGCTACACCTCTATTTGGAAGACAAGAGGGCAGAATCCATACTATCCATACTAATAACCCATTATTCCATACTAATATTATAAATGCGAAAGTGTGTCTGTCTGTCTGTCTGTTACCTGTTCACGCCTAAACCGCTAAACCGATTTAGATGAAATTTGGTATACAGATAGTTTGAGCCCCGGGGAAGGACAAAGGGTAGTTTTTATATCTGAGGGGCTGAAATTGGGGGTGGAAATTTGTATGGAGCTACTTAAACCGCTGCACTGATTTAGATGAAATTTGGTGTATAAATAGTTTGAGTCCCGGGGAAGGACATATAATAGGTTTTATCCCGGAAATCACCCCCTAAGGGGGTGAAAATTTAGATGTAATCTATTTTGATTAAATTTGGTGTAGATATAGGTTAAGTCCTGGGAAAGGACATGGGATATTTTTTACCCCAGAAATCATCCCCTAAGGGGGTGAAATTAGGGGTGAAAATTCGGATGGAACCCATTTTAATAAAATTTGGTATAGAGATAGCTTGAGTCCTGGGAAAGGACATAGGATAGTTTTAATTCCGGAAATCACTCCCTAAGGGGGTGAAATGGGGGGTTAAAAATTTGTATGAATCCCGTTTAGATGAAATTTGGTATAAAGGTCGTTTGAGTCCCGAAGAATGACATTATGTAGATAGTTTTTATCCCGAAAATCATTCCCTAAGGGTATGAAATAGGGGGTGAAAGTTTGGATAAAATCCATGTACCTAAATGAAATTTCGTATAGAGATAATTTGAGACCCTTCGAAGGATATAGAATAGTTTTTGCCTCGGAAATCATCCCTTAAGATGGTGGAAGTTTGTTTGCATTATATTTTCTAAGTAAAAGTTCTACGCGGACGAAGTCGCGGGCAACAGCTAGTTGGACATATATCCATATGTAAAAATATAGATAGCAATGTTTGCGTATCTCTGCTCACCCACCGTGTGGCCTACTTGTATTATATTGTAAATAAAAATAAATAATTTGGTATTTAAAATAATGTTTTAAAATAATGTCTAACGCGATATTTATTTACATTTATTTCTGACGTTTCGACACGGGTAATTTGGTATTTTCCCTCGCGAATGAGGCCTACTTCTTAAACAAAAAATATCACGCAAACGTTATCATAACTAAGTTGCTTCTTGTTGCATGTAACCATTCAACAATTATCCGTTTTCGTTGTCACTGTCACATGGCTGTCGTCCGACGTGACGTACGACGGCTAATCACAGCAATGTATTCCTAAATTGACCAATCGCATCCATTTGTGTTTCGTAATTGAAAATAGGCAAATAAAATAATAAATAGAGTTTTGGGTAGCTGTGATTGGATACGTAGTTGACTATGCGCATACCGGGTTTTGGGCACGAGTTTGGGTAGAAATTTGTATGGAGCTCGTGTTCTATATATTTTAACATTCACTGCTGTCATCCAAAACCTTGTTCGAAGTCCCGTCTCTTATTCTTATATTCTCTTTGCATCTGCCTACTAAAATTCAAACGAATGACTTGACGAGCGTTTTTCAAAAAAAGTGTACAAAACAACTTTTTTTTCATAATTCATTTTTTTTTTGTTTTTCTTACTCAGAATCTTTGATACTATCGATCCTCATACAAGAAAAAAAGTGTCCTAAATATTCCATTCCAGATCGTCACATTTTTGTATGCAGTCTTTTTTTATTTATTTATATGATCGTGACGCACTGGAAGAAAAAAATTACATAGTAAAATCTGGGACACTTTTTTTCTTGTATGAGGATCGATAATATCAACGATTCTGAGTAAGAAAAACCAAAAAAATTCGAATTTTGAAAAAAAAAAAGTTTTGTACACTTTTTTTGAAAAACGCCCTACGCGCACCCGATTTGAGCGTGATTTTATATTTATGTGCTTAATTTTACTAATTTACGTTAATTAAAAATAAAATGAGCCTATTATTTTGTCAGATATACATATAATAAGGAATAAAAAGATACAAAAATAAATACTAAACATTGACTAGCAAAATTGTTCAGGTTTTTAGTCAACTCGACCCACTAAAAAACGCGCAATCAGACAATCAGAGCTAACTTTGCGAGCCTAATCTATCGAGGCAAATTAATCAAATCGTGTTTTGGGCCTCTTATTATTATTGTAACAAATATCTTCAAATAACATTTAAATAAGAAACCGTTACAATTTTGATGTCGTTAAGCTTAAGGTAAAGATTCCTTTAAAGTCTTTAAACAAGTTGGCTTTGGTGAACTTTTCGACGCACGCGATGCGCGTTTCTGTAACGCTAGCATTTAAATTAAAACGATAAATTTATGCTTGAGACATAAGGCTGCATATTGAAAAATCTATTAAACTATACGAACGGGCGAGTTGACGATTGCGAGTAAGTAAACGTATAAGTAAGTCACTTGTGGTAGTTATGGTAAAGTTTAGATTTTTAGTTCTATCAGTGACCGCCAGGGGCGGTGTATTGATTTTTCATACAAATCTTTTACGCAGTCAGGGTACTGCTCCTAAAGGCGCATCGACACAATGGGCCATTATAGCGCGAGATAGAGACGCAGTTATGCGTTTGTTATGCGATGAAAGTATGTATTTCTCCGTATGACGCATAGTTGCGTCCTGTACGATGGGTCATGCATGATGGCCGATTGTGTAAAGCGTTTACGAAATTGAATGCTGACTTGCTGCCTTCTACTGCTTCTACTTACGGGGCGGCGCAACGCTGTCAGCGCCGCCACGTCTCAAACTCGTTGTTCAGTCCTGAAATTGCACCTAGTTTTATTTTACGCCGCAATGGTGGATAATAAGCTTACTGCCTGGCTACACAAGTGGTCTTTGTTCAAGGATAATTAACATTTTCTTATTTGTTTTACAACAAGCATTGTCTTATACACCTACGTGACTTAATAAGCCGGAATAAAGAATAGGTTAACGTCATTTATGTACAGTGTACACAGGTGAAATCTTTATGCTTATTTTTAAGGAAATTTATTATCATTTAAATATTTAATTGTCTTATAAGTTATAACAAGACAGTTACATCATGTAGGTATATAAGCGTCCGGGTCTTTTCTGGTCATGAGTAGCACGAGACCCGGCAAAGACTGAGGAGTAGGCTCGGAAACACGAAAAGTAAGATACTCTTAAATAACCATTATACCTACCTACATATTGATCGATATCTAATCATGATTTTATTTTCCTAAGTATAAAAAATTACATAATGAAGATTATAATCCAGTCTGTGGGGAATGCAATGGCTTCCATACATTGCCTTCCAAAAGGTGGAGAGGAAAATGTTTTGATTTATATTGGTCATGAAAAAAAATGTACGTTTCCGACCTCGGGCCATGTGTGCATTTGCAACCATCCTCATTTGAAGGGGCCATTTTTTGGTATTTTTGAAATAGCACTTTAATTGTTGCTTCTATGACAAAAAGGTCTATTGCAAGTTTAATAAGGATTAATTCCTCAGGTATTACTATGTAACATTATGGTTCACTAATGTTTCCCAACTAACGTTTGGCAATCTGATTCATTTCGCATCTTTCAATTTCCCAACCTCTTAATATTTCTGAGACTGTTAAATATTTCAGAATTTTTATAAACTAACCTAACCTAACCTATAGGGTTCTACACGATGGCCCTGAAATAAATCCTGAAATATTGACAGTTTCAGAATTTGGGAAATGAAAAGTTGCGAGTTTGCCAAACGTTGATTGCGAGAAGAATCTGTAAGTCTTATAAAATAAAAATTGCGAGAGGCGTAAAAATTAGTATTTTTCCAACATCTCTCAAACTAGAAGTTTTCGCGCCAAAATTGTACGCTTCGGATTAAAAATATCAAATTTATAGTGATAAGATAAGAGTGATCTATAATGAGTATTTTTAAGTGCTCAAACAAGTCGGATTCACCACATGAGCATGAGAAAACGGGGGTGAATGTGGAAAAAGTAGGCTTCGCCTGCTATGCGACCTCCTTCATAAACTGTTACTGCTAGGGCTAGCCGGGTAAAGTTATCGACTAAAACAAACATAAGGAACTCATTTTCGAAAAAAAAACACAGTATGTTTTCATAGAAAAAAATATAAAAACCGGCCAAGTGCGATTCGGACTTGCGCACGTAGGGTTCCGTACCATTATCAATTAAAATATTAATTTTATTATGTTTTTAGTATTTGTTGTTATAGCGGCAACAGAAATACATCATCTGTGAAAATTTCAACTGGAACTATCACGGTATCAGTGAGATACAGCCTGGTGACAGACAGACGGACAGACGGACGGACGGACGGACGGACGGACGGACGGACGGAGGGACAGCGAAGTCTTAGTAATAGGGTCCCGTTTTACTCTTTGAGTACGGAACCCTAAAAATGACGATAAACTGAAAAAAATATGTCATGTCTGAAGTAAGATTATATATTTTTGACAAAACATATATTTAAAAACTGTACGTGAAAGGCCATTTCGTGGAGTTTATTTAAGGCATGTATTTAACGGATCACCGGATACAGTAAAATATAACGTCAAAAAAACACTTTTTACAGCTGAAAATAATAAATGATTCGCAAAATTTAATCTCCATTTTAATGTGAGATAATAACCTAAATTATAACATCTTAATATCCTATCAAAGAAAATGCTATCCTAATAAATTATTGCTAACCCAAAAATAATTAACACCAAATTTATGTAAAATTATAACCTAAATTATAGCCCATCTTGCTATCCTATTAAAACACATGACTCTAAACTAATCATTGTTAACCCAAAAATATTTTTGTATCACATTTTAATTTAAAATGTCAAGCAAATATGTAACATCTCGTTATCCTAGTAAAGTAAATTACGCTACGTAAATCATAGCTTTCGTTTCTGGGACTCAATCTCCCGCCCTCCGCCCGGGCTCCCGCCCTCCGCCCGGGCTCCCGCCAGAAACTCGCTTCGTCGGCCCTTCGTTTCACGTACGCACTCGACCTACGGCTCGGGAGGTCGCCGGCTCGCTTCGCTCGCCACCTCCCCCCACTCGCTTCGCTTCGGCCTCGTGCACCCGTTCAACTTAGAACCTTAAAAGGAAAAGTTAGAGAAAAGTTTAGACAAAACATCAAAAACTGGAAAAAATTATAAAAGATTTGAAAAAATCTTATTTTGTTGGAAAGCATATACTTCCAGATTGGTCCCGTTGTCACCAAAATCCAGTTCTGATGATGGGATCCTGGAGAAATCGAGGAAACTCTTCAAATTTTATAGGCAAACTTGAAGCTATTTGGCTACTGAATTGAAGTCGGTTAAAACTTTGTATTGAAAGTCAATTATTTGGTCTAAAATTGTTCAATTTTGATGCCAAATATCTCGAAGACAGTGATGTTTGAAGTAAATATGGGATACCATATTGCTTAAAGCTGTTGTTGTTAATATGATAAGCTATAAAAAACATTAGAAAACTAAGGGATTTGGATCGAAGGTCATTGGCGTATGGGATCCCCTTAATGTAAAATTAAGAAACGTTAATTAGGATACCTACAGTTTATTTGCAAACGACCCTAATATACCTAAGCTAAGAGAGCTTAAGAGATAAGGTCGAAAAGTGCATACAGTACCGGTCAAAAGTTTAAGTTCACTCTTTGTTTTAGGTACAAATGAGTACTTTTGGGCATCAATTTCAGACACAATTCACGTACACTAAACAACGCGTTCCCTAAAATCTTATAGGAATGACGGCAAAGGCTGGGCCATATGGCCTTGCCACTTAAAACGTACAATGCTCAGATACAATGTTGGTTTTTAGGGAATAAGTCGTTTAGAAATCTACGTAAATTGTGTCTGACTAATCAAACTCATCTCTGTAAACAATAACGGATCATTTGGAAACAAATTTCAGCTTCCGAACTGCAAAAAAATATTGCCCAAAAGTACTAATTTGTACCTAAAACAAAGAGTGAACTTAAACTTTTGACCGGTACTGTTTGTTTATGATGCTGACTGTACATACTAAAGGACATAAATATCTGTTCACGCTTTATGACATTGTCAACAGTGTCTTGTACTTACTTATGTATTTATCTATCCAAATATCATAAACCCTCCATGATGTGTTCAAGAACCGCACATTATGGCCACCATAAAAATAGACTGTTTGATTAGAACAAATTTCTTATCTGTGAAAATGTTATTATTGCTAAATAATAACATCGATTTCGATAATATTATTTTATTCAAATTTCGAACATCTCTGAAATCAAAGAAAATTGATTTGACCATTTTGACCTCTATTCTAATATCAGTCGATATGACGTTTAGTTCGAAATGAATTGTCAATTTGCATACAAATTTGACAAATGTCACACGGAAGTAAGATATCGAACGATATGACAGTTGGATCCGACAGAAAACAACGCCGTGATGCCGGTCATAATATGCGGCTCCTGAATGCATCGTGGAGGCTCATGATATGTGGATAGATAAAGAAGTGTATGTAACTGTACATAATTAGGCATTAAGACACTCGTGCGATGTTATTATGAAACTCGCCTTCGGCTCGTTTCATAAACCCACACTCGTGTTTAGTGCCCTTCATTATGTACAGTCACATAAACTACTATTATGTACTTACAGCCAGCAGCAGAAGTAGCTACGCAAAAATTATCTAGACAGCCCTTATCCTCTTGACATTAGAGTCGTGTGCAGGTCATTTTGAGCACTTGATCCGCTTATCTTCTTTTGCTGCTGACTGTAGGTAGGTACGTATTAAGACCGCCGGTTGTTAACATCTATTTTAATGTTTTTATGTCTTGTATTTTTCTCATGTTTTGAGTTGTGCAATACAGAGTATTAGTATTGGATTGTACATATATTAATACCCCTTATTGTACACTGTGAAATATCCAATTTCAAGCTACGAACATATCGGTTTGGGATCATACAGCAAAATTCGCTAAGTTGTCCTACATATTTGTGACTTTACCGTAACCAGCTAGCTATTTATCTCCACTTATAATAAATCTCTAAATTAAAAAAAGAATCAGCCAGTTTGAAACTAAGCTTTGTGTTGTTACGAATGTTCTCAGCATCCCATGAACGGAAAAATATGAAACATTTTTTATACTTAGGTACAGTCAGCCCACGAAAATGTTGAGCACTTTAGGACTTTGTCAAATTAAATCACGATAACAGAGAGTGACACGCGTGATGATTAGATGTCAACATTGTCAACCATTTAAATTTAGAACCCATTGTTATGACATTCATGCAAAAGAGTGTAGACTTGTCATTGCATATCTCTGTCTCTGTTCTGCGTTGTTGACAGACTGCAGTTAACTACATTAGGAATAGATGTTTCACAACACAATGTCAAACTTACAAAGCACAAATGAGAAGATTAATTTCGAATAACAAAGTATGAGTCCTCGTGGCGTTGTCAGTAATTGCTTGCTTTCCAATATTGAGGTCTCAGTTTCTAATCTCATACGACGACGGTCTTTTTGTGTATTTTTATTGAAGTTTAGTAATTAGTAATTGGTATGTTTGGTGTTAGAAAAAGGTGAAACACATATTTATGCAATACTAAATGTTCGTGAATTATTTTACGAAATCAGATTATCAGTTTCGGAGATTAAATATATGTAGAAGAATACAAACTTTACCTACTGCTTTATTAATTAAAATCCACCAAAGTCCAATTTTATGACCGTAGATTAAACCTTAATCTGAGCTCGATTATTAATTAAAAATCTAAATAAATTATAATGAGGACAAATCTTAGACTAAATTAGTTTTTTTGCGTGGTTGCCATCATGTCATCAAAATCATCGTCATTCGTGATATGATGAAATAAAACAGGAATGTTCTTTATTACAAAGTAAAATATAAAAATTTGCGTTATTGAAGAATCTGTTGTGCAAACCAGTGATAGCAAATAATTTCTTATCACTCGGGGACGAGTCCTTAGATGACCATCTATGTTTGTTGTAGGAAAATCGGTTTTCTTCATTCATATTCCACAGAAGACTTGTCCGCCAACGATTATTTTATTAGACTATTACGTTGGCTACGAATTATTCCTTCGACAGCATATCGTCTTACTCATTCACAGTATTTACGCTGGGAATAATGAATCGTCAGTATACTGTTCGAATACAATAACATGGATACCGTTGTAAACTAAGACAACATACAAGAAACAACCGGGAAGACTCAGAATAATATCATTAAGTTTGGAAATACAGTTGCCCTCTTGATACTGAGTCACAATTTCAATACTCCATTTCAGATATTATGGCAGGCATCTTAATGTTTAAATATTATTTATTGTAATAAATATTATTCATTGTAATGTTTTAATATTATTTATTGTAATAAATATTATTTATTGTAATTTAAACATTACAACCCGGGTTCGAATCCCGGTCAGGGCATTTATTTGTGTATTTATCACGAATATTTGTTCCTGAGTTATGGATGTTATGTATATAAGTATCTATATGTATGTATCTATTATATATATCATCGCCTAGTACCCACAACACAAGCCTTACTGAGCTTACCGTGGGCCTAGGTTGATTTGTGTAAGATTGTCCCGTAATATTTATTTATTTATTTATTTTATTCATTTATTTAATTTATTATAATAATATATAACTTAGGGAGTCGGAGGAGGTTTCAAATGTAGGTATATGACATTCCAGTGTCAACGAAGATGCTTGCAATTTGCTGCGATAGGGTTCTAAGTATGCTCATCATTTTCATGGGCCGACTGTACATTATTATTCTAGCTGTAACTTAGGATAGTTTTTATCCCGCTGAGACAATTAATTATTTTCTGAAATATACGACTTCATTCAATTTTTCATTTATTTTTATTGAAATCAAACGCTGCTACAACTGTCAGCTGTAAGAAACGTCAAAATAATGGAATTGTATTGCCTTTCACGTCTTATTAATGATTTTTTCTACTCCTGTACCGTTATCTGTCATTTATATAGGCTGTAGCTCAAATACAATGACACCACTAATAAGTCATCGCAAAACTCTATGCTCTATGGCCCAAAAACGCACTGTTTAGCGTACTTTTTTGGTTCATACATTTTTCATAAAAGCACTGTTTAACTTCTTTTTTAATCGGCCGCTAAAGCCGCTATATTGCACTTATTGCAGTGGTGCCAACTTCATAAACAAATATTTCGAAATAAAAGTATTTATTTACGATTTAACATTTGTATATTATAAATTATTTACTACAATAATAATAAATCATCATCTATTGTGTGTTAAATTACATGTTTTATAAATTCTTGGTATTATTTTTAAAAATAAACAGTTCGAATTCGGTCCGGATTTGGTTTGGTTCGGGTGGCAAGTGCAAACAAATAAAAAAAAAAACAAACCATAAGCAAGAGCTGTCACATTTCCGATTTCCCACCAAAATACAGTTCAAAATGAAAAGACGAAAGATGATAAACTATTAATACTAAACTATTAAGATTTTATTCGTGTTTGTGAAGACAAAAGTGTGCGTTCCTTTTAACATGGTCGAAGAAATTAATAACTGCACTCCAGAAGAAATTGCGTGTAAAAGTACGAATAGAAAACTTGCTGCCTGAAAAGTTTAATTATTCTGTAGTCTGCTATTTATTTAAAATTTGTCGTAGAAAAAGTATTGTATGCAACGGTATATAACTGGTCTAAAAACGCTCGTGGCGTCTTTAATTGCGATGCTCGCCAAGGCTCGCATCGCAACCCACGCCACTCGCCTTTTAAGTCTTCTTATACAACAGTTGCATAAAATACTATTATTTCCCGTCTACGATAGACCTTTACGAGACACATCCCAAAAAATAAAGTATAAAAAAATATTCGATTCTGATATGAGAACTTATATGCGCAAATGTCGTATTAAGGCGTAATTTCGATAAATGTGTCATTAAATTCGAACAATATAAATAACACGAATTTGTTTTTTTGAATGGCAATGGCACGCGCTCTTTGCGCATTTTGCCAAAGTACCTGCGGTGCTACCACGAAGACCGAAACTCGAAGTTCTTATATCTGCATCTCTGTCACTCGAGTTCAGTTAGTGCGATAGAGATAGAGATACCCGAATATTTTCGAGTTCCGAAGTTAGTGGTTATAGCTCAGGAATCGAAAATAGGGGTGTAGACACTAAATAAAATAACCATAATGTTGTATTTTCTCGAAAAATTATTTAAAATGTAGTCAAATGGAAAAAAAAACAACGCAAGAGGTTATATAGGTAATCACTAAGTTATAAGTATCCAGTTTTAAGAGGGGGTATATATGTAAAACGCACCTTCATGTCAAACGATTGTTTTTTACTATTTATGAGATCGAGGATCTTGAAGTAATGGTCTCCGATCGTATTCTCACTCTAACAAGCGACATTAAAACGTTTGTAGCTTCATAATTTTTTAAGACATTTGAATGGGATATTCGTCATTAGGCATATTTTCTTGCCTTCTTTTTTTGGAAGTAATAATACATTTTGAGTCTACACCCCTATTTGGAAGACAAGCGAAAGACCCAGCACGGCTATCACAAGACGGCGCGCGAGCTCTCTCGATTTTTCTCGCACTATCCGTCTCTCACTTATTAGAAAACTTAGAAAGAGACGTATAGCGCAAGAAATATCGAGAGAACTCGCGCGCCGTCTTGTGATACGAGTAGCCGAGCAGGAAAGAGTAATCTATCTTCTATACATATAAAAGCCTATGTCCTGACTGACTCACTCACTCATCAACGCACAGCCGAAACTACTGGGGCTAGAGAGTTGGAATTTACATCAGATTTACTTTTTACAACGAAGGCAACGGATAAGAAGGGATTTTTGGAAATTCCACCCTTAAAGGGGTTAAATAGGGGGGCAAAGTTTGTATCAGGGAAACTTTATTTTTTAAGCTAGAGACTTAAAACTTTGTAGAAAGATTACTTATTAGAATACAAATAAAGTACTTTCAGCGTTTTGGAAATTTCTACCCCTAAGGGGGTTAAAAAGGGTTGCAAATTGTGTATGAGGGTTTGAGATAGAAGCTTAAAAGTTTGTAAACAGATAACTTATTGAAGTACAAAAAAGTACTTTCAGCCTTTTAGAAAATTCCACCCCTAAGGCGGTTAAAAGGGGGTGCAACACTTGTATGGAGGACACATTTTTTTAGTTAGTCTTAAAACTTTGTTGAATGATCACTTATTACAATATAAATAAAGTACTTTCAGCGATTTGTAAAATTCCACCCCTAAGGGGGATAAAATAAGGTGAAAATTTGTATAGAGGAAACTTTATTTTTTTAGCTAGAGACTTGAAATTGTTTACTTAGAAAGATTATTTATTACAATACAAATATAGGTAAATTACATTCAGTGTTTAGAAAATCCCTCAAAAGAGTGAATTTGTATGCGGGAAACTTTTTTTAGATAGAAACTTATAACTTTATAGAAAAACTAGCTGTTGCCCGCGACTTCGTCCGCGTATAACATGTCATCGTCTAAAAGTTTGTTTAAGGAATAAATTAAAAAAAAAACATTGAAATTAGTTTTGTCTAGTCTTTTAGTAAACAGTCTAAAACCGAAGTTACAAATCTCTTACTTTCAAAATAGCTTGCTCTTTATACACACTTAGAGCCCTCTTTGAACCCTCATAATAAACAGGCTGAAACCGTAGTTACAAATTTCTTACTTTAAAAATGTCTTGCTCTATTATCCTATACTATTAAACGAGCAATATTTGTATATATATATATATATTTGCAATCATGTTCTCGGAAACGGCTCTAACGATTTCGATGAAATTTGGAATACTGGGGTTTATGGGGGCGAGAAATCGATCTAGATAGGTCGCATGTCCGGGAAAATTCGTTTTCTCCGTATTTACTCCATTTTCATCCGAGCAGAGCTCGGTCGCCCAGGGACTACTACACAAACTTCGAACCCCGTTTTAACCTTCTTAAGTGATGAATTAAAAAAAACGCTGAAATAAGTTTTGTAGTATTTTAGCATGTTTGTTTTGTCTAAAACCGAAGTTACAAATCCTTTACTTTAAAAATGTCTTGCTCTCCATACAAACTTTGAATGCCCTTATAATCCCCTTTGGGGGAAGAATTTCAAAAAACGCTGAAATCATTTTGTTAGTCTAAACAGGCTAAGATCGAAGTTACAAATCTCATATCTTTAATTTTTTTTATTATTTAATCTTTCTAAAAAGTTTTGAGATTCTAGCTCCAAAAAATCCCCTTTACCAACATTGCACCCCTTTTTCATCCCCTTAGGCGTGGAATTTTCCAAAACGCTAAAAATGCTTTATTTGTTTCGTATTATTTGTATCGTAATAAGTAATATTTCTAAAAACTTTTAAGCTTCTATCTCAAAAAGGAGTTTCGCTCAAACAAACTTTGCAACCCTTTAGGGGTGAAATTTTTCAAAACGCTAGGAGTACTTTATTTGTTTTATAATAAGTAATGTTTCTACAAAGTTTTAATTCTCTAGCTCAAAAAATCAAGTTTCCCCCATACAAACTTTGCACCCCTATTTATTTAACCCCTTTAGGGGTATGATTTCCGAAAATTACTTCTTATCCGTTGCCTACGTTGTAAAAGGTAGTTCTGGTGTAAATTTCATTTCTCTAGGCGCAGTAGTTTCGGCTGTGAGTTGATAAGTGAGTGAGCGAGTGAGTCAGTCAGGACATAGGCATTTATATTTTTGTTCCCATAAATATAATTATTATACTTTTTGCTGACAATCCGTACTGTTTTTAAGGCTTCCGTACTCAAAGAGTAAAACGGGACCCTATTACTAAGACTTCGCTGTCCGTCCGTCCGTCCGTCTGTCTGTCAACAGGCTGTATCTCAAGAACCGTGATAGCAAGAGAGTTGAAATTTTCACATATTATGTATTTTCTGTTGCCGCTATAACAAGAAATACTAAAAACAAAATAAAATATTTTTTTAGGGGGGGGCTCCCATACAACAAAGGTGATTTTTTTGCCGTTTTTCTGTAGGTATCTATTTCTTCAAATGACTCATCTTTAATATATAGATTAGGTACTCTTTCCGCTTGTCTTCCAAATAGGGGAGTAGACTCAAAATTTATTATTACTTCAAAAGAAAAAAGAAACGAAAAACCCGTTCAAATATCTCAAAAAATTACGAAGCTACAACCGTTTTAAAATCGCTTATTAGAGCGAGAAAACGATCGGGACCGTAACGTCACGAAGTCACGATCCTCGAGCGTCATAGTACTCATAGTAAAAAACAATCGTTTCATATGAAGGTGCGTTTTGCGGAAAAGGGACAGAACATACCCCCTCTTAAAACTTATAACTTAGTGACTACTTAAATAACCTCTTGCGTTGTTTTTTTCGCCATTTGACTTCATTTTAAGTCCTTATTCGAGAAAATACCTACAACATTGTGATTATTTTATTTAGTGTCTGCAGTGTTTACATCCCTATTTTCGATCTACCCGACATCCGTATTTTCTTTTAAGGCGACGTGAGCTCCAAAAATGGATTTTTAAAAAATCGTAGCTCTTGTTTGGATTATAATACGGCTGCCCTAAATTTAATTAGCAATCTTGAGGTTTTTCTCAAGGAAAATCAGCTATTCGAATCCTGAGTTTTTGGCTTTTGCTCAATAGAAAAAAATCACGAACATACGTCTAAAATACACTTAAAAAAATCGTAACAAATTATGCACAACAGCTAAACATATTACAGTTGGTTTAAAAAATCGGCAATGTCATGTTTGAGGGAAATCAGCTATTACTTTTTTATTTATTAAAACGCACAAAGAAATAAAATTAAAAAACATGATATCCGCGCTTCCAAACACGCACTTACATCTCGCTCACGCTTATGCTCAGTGAGAGGGAGAGAAGACCACGAACCTACGTCCCCTTAAACCACGAACTTCAGAATTCTTCAGAAATTTATTTTAATGTTTTTTTTTGTTTCTCAATGTTTTTTCTCTTTTCCTCTTTATTAAATGTTTTTTTTAATTTTGTAATATTTTGTTTTTTTTTCATGTTTTTTAATTTTTTTTTCTCATTTTTAATGTTTTTTTCCCCCTTTTTAATATTTAAAAAAAAAAATTCTTGCTTTACTTTTTTGTTTTTTTTCCTCGCTTTAGTAAGGTGAAAAGATTTGTGTTACACACGGGTGCAAGTTATTTTGACGTCTCGTGTGTTGCAACACTCGCTACGCTCAGGATTCTATTTTTGAACCCTAGAATCCATTCGCTAGCTCGTGTTTCAATTCCACACTCGCGGTTAAAATACAACTTTGCACCCTTGTATAACAAATAACTATTAACAAACTACCAGTAAATGTAAAATGCGCGGGTAGTAACTCAACCTTTTTAAGAAAATTAAAATCGTGGCTCCTAACCCACTCTTTTTATGACATCAAAGATTTTTATGAGTTACCACAATAATAATATGTTAACACACCTATACTCTGTACGTTTAGGTATTTAAAAAAATGTAAACAAAAAACACCACGTGACTTGGTCTTTCAGCCAATAAGGTAATACCATAGATACAAAAAGTTGCTATGATTGGTTGAATGACCACGTCACGTGGTGTTTTTTGTTTACATTTTTTTAAATACCTAAACGTAGAGAGTATAGTTTATAAATTTAATTTAATCTACTTAAACAAACGACGACATGTAATATTTATAATATTATAAATAAATGACTTATGACTTATGACCTACAAAATTAATTTCAATGTTTTTTTTAATTCATATTTTAAGCAAACACTTAGACGATAACATGTTCTACGCGGACGAAGTCGCGGGCAAAAGCTAGTTATCAATAAGTAGGTAGCTATTATCTTACAATTTTAACGGGTTAATTCACAGTTTAAGTAATTCTTACTCATTAATTAACTAAACTAAAGCATTGCCCTTGTTGGGTATTTGATCAGCAGGTGAACTATCTGTCAGGGGATTATACGGTTATGATCATGGACATAGGATACTCTGGACAGGCTATACGTGATGCCACAACGAGGGACGGAAAGGCTCCTATGCAGCTAAATTAAAAACTGGTCTTAAAATGGCTGATGGCTTACCATAAACAACCTACTTCATTTGGCCGGGTAATGGTTTGTTGGGCACAACTTCATACTTAATCAGTTGTGCCCAACAAAAAAAAGTGGAACTATGACAAGTACAACGAATGATATACCCCTTTCTGTCACACTTATTGCGTTTGGTATAGCACTGTCGCGCTCGCTCGTGGTATGTATTATTATTACCATGGCCTGTTCATAGTATCCTATGTCCATGGTTATGATATTCTAAATAGAACATTATTTTCACTTAAGTACCATCAATAATAATAATAGTACATTATAATACAAGTGAGGTATGTTGATCATTACATCAGCGGCGGAACTGTCACGCGAACCGCAGGTGAGCGTGATAATAGAGCGGAGGATGTAATTATCAAAGCTCACGCGTGTCATACGACGTTTTTCAACACATTTGCGATGAAAAAATCCTTTTCATAAAATGAACATGTTACAGGCTCTTAAGTTGTTTCCTTTAGTTATTGATATCAACAGGTTTTTACTCACATACATCGGTACATCTCCAAGAATGTACATTGGCGTCAATTCTATTTATCACTTTTCTATTTACAACTAAAGGAAATAACGGTTCGATTGCCATACAAAGCGTTATTTGACATTCGCAGGCTAACGGCATGATATTTTAAGAAACTTATGTAACAAACTTTCATCAATTGGCTTCCCATTTGCGCCAAATTCCCCCTTTCCTAGAATAAACTTGTATAAACTAGATTAATTTGAGAAAAATAGTTTTCCCAAAATATCACGTGACAAACCAATTTCTCAAATTAATCTAGTTTATGCAAGTTTATTCTAGGAAAGGGGGAATTTGGCGCAAATAGGAAGCCAATTTATGAAAGTTTGTTACATAAGTTTCTTAAAATATATCGCCGTTAGCCTACGAATGTCAAATAACGTTTTGTATGGCAATCGAACCACCTTAAGAGCCTGTAACATTTTCATTTTATGAAAATGTGTTGAGAAACGTCGTATGACACGCGTGAGCTTTGATAATTTTATCCTCGGCTCTATTATCACGCTCACCTGCGGTTCGCGTGACAATTCCGCCTCTGGTATAATGATCAACATAGCTTACTTGTATCATAATAATGTACTATTTCACCTCACTAGCTCGGAAAGCCCATTTTTAGGGTTCCGTACCAAAAAGGTAAAAAAGGAATCCTTATGGTGCGACTCCGTCCGTCTGTCCGTCTGTCCGTCTGTCCGTCTGTCCGTCTGTCCGTCTGTCCGTCCGTCCGTCCGTCCGTCCGTCCGTCTGTCACAACGTTAAATAAAATAAAAAAAATAAAAAACATTTATTTCAGACCATACAGCTCCATAGTTTTGTTAGTAAAATCTTACGTGTTAAATATCTCAGGAACTACTTAAGCTATCAATTTGGGAACAACTGTTAAAAGGGTTAAGACACGTGTATGGAAAATGAAAAAAATAAATAGACATTTTTATTTTCTGTTTAAATGACGAATATGAAGGGGGTTAAAAAATCAAAGTCTAGTAAAAAGACCAAGTGGGGTATCATATGAAAGGGTTTGAGTTGTACTTTCTAAAACCATTTTTAGGGTTCCGTAGCCAAATGGCAAAAAACGGAACCCTTATAGATTCGTCATGGCCGTCTGTCTGTCCGTCCGTATGTCACAGCCATTTTTTTCCGAAACCATAAGAGCTATACTGTTGAAACTTGGTATGTAGATGTATTTTGTGAACCGCATTAAGATTTTTACACAAAATAAAAAAAAAAAAACATTAAGTTTTAGGGGTCCCCATACACAAAACTGAAACTCAACAAATTTTATTTCATCAAACCCATACGTGTGGGGTATCATTGGATAGGTCTTCAAAAATGATATTGAGGTTTCTAATATTATTTTTTTCTAAACTGAATAGTATGCGCGAGAGTCACTTCCAAATTGGTAAAATGTGTGTCCCCCCCCCCCCTGTAACTTCTAAAATAAGAGAATGATAAAACTCAAAAAAATATATTACGATGCAAACTTCCACCGAAAATTGGTTTGAACGAGATCTGGTTAGTAGTTTTTTTTGAATACGTCATAAATCGTAAATTTTTGACGTTTATTTCACGGAACCCTTCATGTGCGAGTCCGACTCGCACTTGGCCGCTTTTTATGTTTTTCTACAGTTGTTAAATTTTGAGTTATCAAGGAAAATGTAGAAAAGAATACCATTCCCCCCCCCCCCCCCCCCCCCTTATCTCCGAAGTTTACGAAGCTAAAATTCTGAAAAATTTACATATGATTAAGAGTAACATAAATAATACAGAAAAAATAAAACGATATCTCTTTCTAGTGTATTTTTTTTATTTATCAAAAATAAATTCTTAATATTTGTAATTAACTTACTTTTGTATGAAATTTTATATCTTCAAATTCCTATCAGATTATCGTTAAAATAAAGTCTTTCAAATAAAAAATAAATAATTGAAATCGGTACGCGTGATAAAAAGCTATCGCTGATAAACAAACATAAGTACTATTAGGTTGTATGTTGTTAGTACCAAAATGCAGAAGGCGCGTTGCAACGGTAAGGGTAACTTCTACCATGAGCTGTTTAAGATTGTTCAAGAATGAATGGGGTCCTGTCATGACGGGTGTATGTCAGACTCGTACTTGACCGGTTTTTATTCTTTAAAAATATTTTAAATCCGAACGTGTTATTAGTTACTTTTTTAAACATATAGCATGTAAAGGCCAGTCCAGACAGGACATTTTTCGCCCATCAGATTTTTTATTTTATTTTAATTAGGTACCTTTATTTGAATGTTTCCTTTTAATTTTTAAATGATTTGTTTCTTTTTGAATGTTTTTTTTTATTTTTTTATCTATTTTAGGTGGTTTCTTTTCTCTTTTATTAATGTATTTAAAGTTTTTTGAAACTCTTTTTTCTTTTTTGAAATGTTTTTGTTTATATTTAAATGTTTTTTTTTATTTTTTTAATGATCTAATTGTGTTTTTTCAATGTTTTTTTTTCCTGTTTTTCAATGTTTTTTTTATTTCTTAACGTTTTTTTCTTATGCTATATTTTAATGCTATTTTTTCTTTTTTCCTCAATTTAAATGTTTTATTTTTATTTTTTTAATGATCTAAATGTGTTTTTTTAATATTTTTTTTTTCTGTTTTTCAATGTTTTTTTTATTTTTGAACGTTTTTTTCTTATGCTATATTTTATTGTTATTTTTTCTTTTTTTCTTTTTTCCTCTATTTTAAATGTTTTGTTTCTTTTTTAATGTTTTTTTTTTCCTTTTTAATGTATTTTATTGTTATTTTTTAATTTTTTATTTTTTACGTTTTTTTCTGTTTTTGTTTAATTATATCTTTATTTTTTTATCTTTTAATGTTTTTTTTTATCTTTATGTAGTATTTTCCTCGCTTTAGTGAGGTGAGAAGATCTGTGTTGCACACGGGTGCAAGTTGTTTTGACGTCTCGTGTGTTGCAACACTCGCTACGCTCAGGATTCTATTTTTGAACTACTCCCTTCGCTCAGGATTCTATTTTTGAACCCTAGAATCCATTTGCTAGCTCGTGTTTCAATTCCACACTCGCGGTTAAAATAAAATACAAATTTGCACCCTTGTATAACAAATAACTATTTTCTAAGTGAATTTTCCTTTCTATATTTCTCTACACAGGTTGTGGCCTGTAATAGGAGCAAAAAATTAAACGGTAGATTATTAAGCTTGTGAACAATTATTTCCACATAGTTAAACTTGAAAAAAAAAACTTCTTTTTTGAATTTTTTTTTCTTCAAAATAAGTTTAGTTGTATTTTTTTACTCTTCTGGAGTGCTATCAGTAACGTTTTATTTGAGACACTAAAAAAATTAAATAAGTAATAAATAAATAAATAAATAAATATTACGGGACAATCTTACACAAATCAACCTAGGCCCACGGTAAGCTCAGTAAGGCTTGTGTTGTGGGTACTAGGTGATGATATATATAATAGATACATACATATAGATACTTATATACATATATAACATCCATAACTCAGGAACAAATATTCGTGATAAATACACAAATAAATGCCCTGACCGGGATTCGAACCCGGGACCTCCAGCTTCGTAGGCAGAATAAAAATTAAAAAATCACAAAAATATCTTTTGAAAACAAAAATGCAAAAACTATTATGACTCGTTACATGATGTTACCTCAAAATCCGCATTGACTGTTGTGCTATGATGTCGTGGTGCCAAGAAACATTACTTGGAGGTCATAACTTTAGATCAAAATATCTCCGAATCAAAACAAAATTAAAATGAGTGGGACACAAGGGGTTACTACAGATGCTCTAAGGAAGCGTCCCTTTGAATATTTGCTCCTATTACAGACCACACCCTGTATATGTACTCTTAGGTACTTCTCCCATCCATAGGTCCATAATATAAAATAATATATCGATGGCTTTACATTTATCGATAATTTTTCACACCATTGGGATATCGATATTTAGTGTCGACAATTGCCTATCACTTTTTCGTCTGTGTACGTATTTACTATTTACCAGATCGTTACCGCCCCAAAAACCAGTGTGATAAGGACAACTGCAGCTCCGACTAAAAATCCTAAGTAAAAATCATAAGAATCGAGGTTTCGTTCTCGACTGTTTCCTCCTCCGAAACTTTATCAATCCTAACAAAATTTTGGGAAATGAATAAGAAGGATATGTTAAATGTCGGGCTGTTTTGATTTTTGCGCTTATTGTTAACGGATTTGTGTAATAATAAATTTGTGTATGTTTGCGGACTATGTAATTGGGCCGTTTTAAGCTTTCTTTGAAGTAACCTAGCACTCATAAAAATAACAATATCAAAAATATCAAAACGTAACTACCAACACCAACACAGATATTGTTGATATTGATCTTATTTCTAAAACCTCGGAGGAAACAGTCGAGAACGTTTGTATGGAAAAATTACCAGTGGTCTCTTAATTAATAAAACAATAATTATTTTATTAAAAAAACACAGATGGGCATTTTCGACTTCTTCATATCCGCGACAGAGGTGGCAGTAATTCCCAGATTAGTGGAGTTGCTGCAACTCGCACTGGCAGGTCTCTCGGTTCTGCAGCTGGGCTCCAATAACTACCCGCCACAGGCTACAGTTTTCAGTAAGTTGGTTTATCTTTTTAATAAATTTGAACACTAGCTTCGCCCGCGTATTGAAATAACGCTGGCAAACCTTGATTTTTTCACGACCTGAGTAGGTACTTGATTTGATGAAATTCAAATCAAAAAATCAACGTGCTACCTTTACGCGTTCCTGAGAAAAAGGGTATTGACTGACGGACAGACAGACAACGAAGTTGAACGAAGTGATCCTATATGGGTTAGATTGTTCCTTTTCAGGTACGAAACCTTAAAAACGAAGACTTCGTTAACTATCGCCCGAAATAAGTACCTACCTTAAAACGCCCTAACTTCGCATGCTTTTAGACATACTTAATATTTTTGAATATTCCTTCTTAACGACATGTTTGCATATTATTCATAAAACTGTGCTTTGGCTTTGTCCCTTTCTTACGAACACAAATATCAAAGAAAGTCATAGAAAAGGTCAAAGTGATAGATATTTTACCGCCATTTTTGTTAAAATAGACTTGTAGCACGTTTATGAATACCGCCGTTAGTGTTTAAATGGTGTGAATTATGTTATGACTTATGATTAACACCGCCTATCCCATACAATAAACATTACCTGTACGATACAGATTATGTGTATTGACTCGAACTCCTGTGTTCTTAAGGCGTCATCGTATTTTCATACAATTGACTACGATGATTGAGGGTTGTCAAAAATTCTGTTTTTACTACAAATAAGAGAAGAATTATGCTATATAATATAATTACTAAAAATATGCATGAAAGAGCATTTGGAATAATGATTGAAGTACTACGTAAACGCACCTGTTAACCACTCTATGCTGTGCCGCTCGCTACGGACAAACGTATTCACGAGCCAAAAAAACACGTGGTCACACCCAAAACATTTCAAGACACTTTAAAAGGAAAAATGGTAGTTACGAAACTGCCATAATTGACAATAGTAAATAAACAGCAAAATTTCCCATCAGATTTGGTAATTTAATAAGCCACATTTGGTACAAATTGTAGTAGACATTTTTACACTTTCTTTTTAGGCGAAATTAAGCCTGACAGGCGAAGATAAGTTGTTTTATGGTACCTAATTAGGCCAGTCATATTTGACTTGTAAAATGTGCTAGCTTACGGCTAGATCTAGTTTTTTTAATATGTTGTTAGGACCACTACCAGCACTGTTTATCCAAGTTTGCAGCTTTGAAAGACGTGTGCTAACTTTGCAGCACACGAAAAACCACGAAAATTTCGTAATTTTTTTTGGTATTGTCAATATAAGTCCTACACTATGCGTTTTGTGTCCTAAACTATGTTATTTTTTTTTAAGTAGACTTAAATTGCTACAATTTGTGACCAGAACCAGCTCTGTAGGTTCAATACTTACCGAGATAGAGCTCTCCAAAAATTTGTTGTTAAGCCAAGTTTAAATCGTTATAAATCCTAATAGGCCAAGAAAATTAGATCCAAAAAAAACGTTTTGAGTAATTCATTCCCATAAAGCTAGAAATCGTTTTAATACCTTCATTTGGTCCTAAATGCATGTAATCCGAGTTTGCACCATCACAGGAGGTTGTGCTAAACTTTTAAGAGCCCAATAACCGCGAAATTTTTGCTCTTTTTTTAGTTATTTGCATATAGCACAAAAACGGTACGTCGGATGGAAAATGTATTCGTAACAATATTAAAGAAGGTCAAATTCTGCGTCGAATGAATATCTAAAACTTCAAATTTGGTTTAGAGGTATGGTCGAAATCAAAGGTCTAATAAGGTAAGGAACTGGGAAAAGGGGTCTAGCAGGCTAAGCTAGTGAGAGTGGCCCCCGACGAGGGATTTGGTGATTCTTTCAGGGGGTCTACTGGCAGGTCTTAAGAACACTCCACGCTTAATATCAGTCCACGATCTTCATCTGTTTTCAAGTAATTTAGGATAATACTAGCTGTTGCCCGCCACTTCGTCCGCGTAGAACTTTTTATAGAAAATGATTTCTCTCAATACAAAATTTGAACCCTCTTTTAGGGGATAATTAAAAAAAAAGTTGATGTTCATTTTCTAGTTTGTGAACAAACAGTCTAAAACCAAAGTTAAAAATCTCTAATTTTATAAATGCCTTGAAATACTCAAACTTTGAACCAATTTTAACACTCTTAGGGGATGAATTTGGAAAAACTCTGAAATCAGTTTTGTAGTCTTTTAACGTACAGAATAAGACCGAAGTTAAAAATCTCTTACTCACACTTTAAAATTTTATTGCTCGCCATTTAAAATTTGAACCCCCTTTTAAACCCCCTTAGAGGTTGAATTTTTCTAATCGCTGAAAGAACTTTTTTCGTAAACTTTTAAGTCTCTAGCTCAAAAAAAGTGTTGCCCATACAAAGCTTTCTTAACCCCCTTAGGGGTGGAATTTTCTAAAACTCTGAAAGTACTTTATTATTAATTTTAATAAGTAACATTTTGAATAGTTTTAAGTCTAGTAAAAAAAAAAGTTTTTCCCACACAACACTGGCCACCCTTCTTAAGGATCTTAAGGATCCCCTTAGGGATGGAGTTTTCTAAAACGCTGAAAGTTCTTTTTTAGTATTCTAATAAGTAATCTTTTTGCAAAGTTTTAAGTCTAACTCAAAAAAAAGTGTTGCCCATGCAAAGCTTGCTCTCCTTTTTAACCTTATTAGGGGTGGAATTTTCTAAAACGATTTGTGTTCTTTTTTTGTATTTTAATAAGTAATCTTTCTACAAAGTTTCAAGTCTCTAACTCAAAAACATAAACTTTCCCTGATAAAAACTTTGCACCCCTTTTTATCCCCCTTAGGGATAGATTTTTTCAAAACGCTGAAAGTCTTTTTTTTTGTATTTTTATAAGTAATCTTTCTACAAAGTGTTCCCCATACAAACCTTGCACCCTTTTTTAACCCCCTTAAGGAATTATTTTTGTAAAACGCCGAATGTAGTATTTTTCATGTTCTAATAAGTAATTTTTCCTCAAAATTTTAAGTCTCTATTAAAAAAAAATATGTTTTTCCCATACAAACTTTGCACCCTATTTTACCCCCTTAGGGGTGAAATTTTCCAAAACGCTGGAAGTACTTTCTTTGTATTTAAATAATCTTTCTACAAAGTTTTAGGACTCTAGCTAAAAAAAATAGTTTCCCACATACAAACTTTGCACCCCTATTTTAGCCCCCTATTTTTAGGGGTAGATTTTTCTAAAACGCTGAAAGTACTTAATTTGTATTCTGATGACTAATCTTTCTACAAAGTTTTAAGTCTCTATTTAAAAAAAATATTGTTTCCCCCATACAAAATTTGCACCCCTATTTTACCCCCTTAGGGGTAGATTTTTTTAAAACACTGAATCTAGGTACTTTATTTGTATTCTAATGAATAATTTCTCTACAAAGTTTTAAGTCTCTATTTAAAAAAAAATGTTTCCCCCATACAAACCTTGCACCCCTATTTTACCCCCGTAGGGGTGGAATTTTCCAAAACGCTGAAAGTGTTTCATTTGTATTCTAATAACTAATTTTTCTACAAAGTTTAAGTCTATAGCTCAAAAAAAAAGGTTCTCCCATACAAACTTTGCACCCCCTTTTTATCCCTAGCCCACGTTATAAAAGCAACATACTGTGCAAAAATCAACTCTCTAAGATTAGTAGTTTCGGCTGTGCGTTGATGAGTGAGTGATTGAGTGAATAAGTCAGTCAGGACATAGGCATTTATTATGTACTAGCTGTTGCCCGCGACTTTGTCCGCGTAGAACTTAGAAAATATAATGCAAACAAACTTCTACTTACCATCTTAAGGGGTAATTTCCGAGGCAAAAACTATTCTATATCCTTCGAAGGGTCTCAAATTATCTCTATACCAAATGTCATCTAGGTACATGGATTTTACCCAAACTTTCACCCCCTATTTCATACCCTTAGGGAATGATTTTCGGGATAAAAACTATCTAAATTCATTCTTCGGGACTCAAACGACCTGCATGCACCTTGAAAACTACCTTCATTCTCCCACACGGCCATTCTGACAAGCAGCCTTCTTGGCTCGCGATAACAATCAATTGCTTAAAATCAACACTTAAATATTAATGTACTCAATTATCATCAACATTTCATTATGTCATAATGTTTTTGTTGAAGCTGTTTTGCATGCACACACATGCATCTATATCTATTGTATGTTTGCGAAACCCCGTCAGTCTTCAATAAATTCTATTACAAGCAACACGTATTTCTTTAATTCCAAAACTGCAAGATCAAAAAGCAACCTTATTACAATCACCATATGGTCCACATCGAACTGGATAACATAAAAGAAGTTGAATCGCTGCGAACTCCGAGAACAAAAGAACTGCATTCCTGAGCGATAAGAACCCGGCGCGGCGACCAGTTTTTTCATAGTGAACATTTGTGATCTAGTGCAGTTGTTATGAGCGTATTAGCGAGTTGAAATTTCAAGTTATAAAGTTATCTATTCGGAACATTAGAGTGCGATTAAACAACATTACGAAAGTGAACTTTATCGTTATCTAAATAAGAGACTAGTGTGAATTTTAGTATTACAAAATGTCAACAACGGAACAATTAGTTACAAGGTTAAAGGATACGGCAAGTATGCTACAAAGAACAGAAATAAATCTAAAAAAATGCCCTAAAGCACGGCTAACAAAAGGTTATCTTGAGACGCGATTAAACGGCATAGAACAATACTGGAATACATTACAAACCGTACATCAAGAGCTTTTAAAATGTACGCCAACGGAGAAAAGAAAGGACATACCTTATTTAGTGAATGAAGATTATTACACTTATGAAGACGTATACTTGGGTTTGAGTGGAGATATAAAAGACATGCTATCGTCGTTATCGAGTAGTCAATGCAATCATACAACAAATGCAACCGTTGCAGAGGAGAAAGTGAAATTGCCGCGCATCCAGCCACCTGTTTTCAGCGGCATTTATGAGGACTGGCCAACTTTTCAAGATTTATTTGAATCACTCATACATAACAACAGCTCATTAACCGACGTGATGAAGCTACATTTTTTAAAAAATAGTGTTAGTGGCGAAGCGCAAGCTTTACTAAAGAACATAAAAGTAACAGACAGTAATTACGAAGAAGCTTGGAAAACTTTGAAGAATCGTTACGGAAATAAGAGAATAATCGTTAATACAATTTTGAAAAGATTATTCTCGCAAAAAAAGATTTACACGCAAACGGCAAACCAAATTAAATCGTTATTAGACACAACTACAGAGTGTTTGAATAGTCTAACCAACCTTAAAGTGTCCGTATACTCCTGGGACCCGATTATAGTACATCTGGTTGTACTAAAACTCGACACAGAGACTCACAAGGATTGGGAAGAATATTCTTTCAAGAGCACACCGGACGATCTGCCAATGTGGTCGGAGTTAAAGACATTTCTTGAAACGAAATTTAGGACTTTGGAATTTATACAAAACACAACGCCAGCCGCTTCTTCAGCTTATAGGCAGACGACGCAGAAGAGCTTCCATACAACACCATCAGTATATTCTAGTGATCAGAACGGCTTCTATACAACGGCACTACCACCTTCAACAAGAACATGTATCAAATGCAACGACCACCATACACTGAGTCACTGCAAGGAATTTGCAAATATGGATATAAATGACAGAATTGATTACGTGAGAACAGAAAACTTATGTTACAACTGCTTGCTGGGTGGTCACCCCGTGTTCAAGTGCCGATTGCCAACATCGTGCCAAATTTGCCACAAACGTCATCACTCTTTATTACATCACGTCAAGAATGACAACATGAATATTCATGTAAGTCAGGTGGATGCAGATGCTGGTGAAGACAAACACACAAACATACAAAACGAAGAAGAAAGTTTAACTCTTGCCACTCACTTCACAACCAAAAGGTCAACTGCGTTATTGGCTACTGCGCTTGTTCCAGTACAAGATGAAATGGGGCAAGTGATCACACTACGCGCTTTGATCGACCAAGGATCGCAGGCTAACTTCATCACCGAGAGAGCCGTACAGTTAATGAAGTTGCAGAAGAAACCTGCCAGAGGTTCAGTCACAGGAGTTGGATCTACCAAAACTACTATCAATAGTGTAGTACAGTGTCAGCTTTTATCAAGATGCGACACTGATTTCAATCTGAGAATTGATGCATATGTTTTAGCTACGCAACTGACCACTGAGCTTCCGTCAAGAGTAATCCACAACCCTCATCACGCTTGGCAGCACATTGATGGCCTTAATCTGGCAGACCCGGGTTACTATCAACCAGGTAGAGTAGACATGCTTCTAGGCGTTGACGTTTATGCACATATTCTGAAGAATAACATAATCAAGGGTCCTCCAGGCTCTCCGTGTGCTCAAAATACAAGCCTAGGATGGATTCTGTTTGGAGACGTTGCAAGCAATTCCTCAGAAGAAGTTATTGTTATGCATCATAACCTCAGCTTAGAACTTCTGGTAAAAAATATGTGGGAACTGGAATCGACAGAGAAACCAGAACTTACAGCTGAAGAGAAACTGTGCGAAAACATTTATGCAAACACAACTACTAGAACAAAAGAAGGAAGATATGTAGTGAAACTGCCAATAAAAACAGAGAAAATAAAATCAACAGATGGAGAAACAAAGGATATAGCACTGAGAAGATTCAAACAATTAGAACGAAAATTTGAGAAAAACGAAGAGTTCAAAACAGAATACACCAAAGTCATAGAAGAATATTCAACACTGAACCACATGGAAGAAATTCCGGATACTGAGATAGACAATCCATCAGTATACCTGCCACATCACGCGGTGGTCAGAAATGACAAGGATACATCTAGAGTAAGAATCGTTTTTGACGCTTCTTTAAAAGGCACTAATGATATCTCACTTAATGAAGAGTTACTGGTGGGTCCACAGCTCCAAGAAGACCTAAGAAACATAATCATGAGATGGCGCATGAAGAAAATCTGCTTCGTCGCGGACATACAGAAAATGTATCGCCAAATTTTGGTTACAAAAGAAGATTCAGATTTACAAAGAATTCTTTGGCGCAAGGATCTAGGAGATCCTATAAAGGAGTACCGCCTCCTTCGCGTCACATTTGGAACAGCATGTGCACCCTTCTTAGCTGTAAAAACGTTACAGAGAGTCGCAGAAGATGAAGGAACACAGCACCCTGTTGCTGTCCAAACGATCAAAGAAGATTTCTACATGGATGATCTTATGTCGGGCCAAGACAGTGTAGAAGAGGCCATAGATGTTGCTAAACAAGTGGCCGATATAGTTAAAAAAGGAGGGTTTGACTTACAGAAATGGTCTTCTAACAGTCCCTATTTTCTGAACCAGTTCACAAGCGATGAAAGAAATAGTAATGTGAACATGGCCTTTAAACTTGATGGTACTGTACGTGCACTGGGTATATCTTGGAACATGGGTCAAGACTGCTTTCAATACAGCCTCGCACTGCCTCCGGCATCAGAATCGATTACAAAGAGGAACATATTAGCTGAAACACAGAAACTATTTGATCCATTAGGATGGTTGGCACCGAGCATAGTTCAGGCAAAAATGCTGATTCAAAAACTTTGGCTGCACCGATCCAGTTGGGATGAAGAAGTAGAACCTGAAATCAAAGAAGAGTGGTTAAACATACGTGACAATTTTGAACATCTAAAAAATGTGAAGATACCGAGATGGCTACACGCAACTAAAGAAAGATTAACCAAAACAACAATCCATGGATTTTCTGACGCATCAACTAAAGCCTATGCAGCTGTCGCCTACTTAAGAGTAGAAACGGAAGAAGGCGAAATCGAGACAATTATCATTGCTGCTAAGGCTCGTGTCGCTCCTGTCAAGCCGTTGTCCTTACCACGTTTAGAATTATGTGGAGCTACACTGCTGGCAAAGTTGCTGAAACAAATTAGAGAAGCCATGAGGATTCCTGAAAGTCTTGTGTTCGCATGGACTGACTCAACCATAGTTCTGTCATGGTTGAAAGGAGACCCTAATCGATGGCAAACGTTCGTGAGAAATCGCGTCGTGACAATTCTGGATGACATCGGAGATAAGTGGTATCATGTTTCATCATCCTCGAACCCAGCTGATGTTGCATCTCGGGGGTCACCATTACCTGATCTTATTTCGCATAAATTAAACTCCCCAGTGGTAAATGGTGGAATGGTCCGGAATGGCTTAGGTCACATGACATTGAATTTCATAAAACTGATACCACTACTGACCTAGAACTGAAACGCGATATCCAAGCTAACCTGAAGGTAAAAGAAGATGAGCTAACAATCCCAGATCAATTTGATGAATTTGACGATTTACACGATCTCATAAAAACAATCTCGTACTGTAGACGATTTCTATATTTCAAGAAAGTTATCCCTAATTCTCCATTTACCACTGGGGAGTTGGATAAATCGTTGAAGATTTGCATAAAATTAGTTCAAAGGCAAGCATTCAACGACGACATAATCAGGTTACAGAAAAACAAACAAGTCAGACACGATAGTAAGTTGAAATCTTTGAACCCATACCTTGACGATGAAAATATACTCAGGGTGGGCGGTCGGCTTAAACATGCAAACATGAGCGAAGAAAGTAAGCACCCAATCATCCTGGACACTCAAAATCGACTTACCTTTTTACTTGTGGCTGACGCTCATCAAAGAACGCTTCATGGAGGACAGCAGTTGATGATGTGCTATATAAGGAATAAATACTGGATCCTTAGGTTGAAACAGAATGTCAGGTCCTACATCCACAAATGTCTTACATGTGCGCGACAATGTGCAACAGCTAAGAAGCAGTTAATGGGAGACCTGCCTAAAGAACGAGTTACACCAGCCCGCGCATTTCTGAATAGCGGCGTCGATTTTGCAGGTCCATATCAGACACTTATGTCAAAAGGCACAGGAATAAGAACCACGAAATCATACATATGTATTTTCGTGTGTATGGTAACTAAAGCCATACACTTGGAACTAGTCGGAAATTTAACCTCTGAAGCCTTTATTGGAGCCTTTAATAGATTTGTTTCACGGCGAGGAAGGTGCGCGCATCTATGGAGTGACCAAGGGAGAAACTTCGTTGGTGCAAATAAAGAGTTGGCAAATGCATTTAATGAGGCCAAATTGGATTTCAATGATGAGATAGCTACCAAGCTGGCAAAAGACGGAACTCAATGGCATTTTATACCAGTTTATAGTCCGAATTTTGGCGGATTGTGGGAAAGTGGGGTGAAGTCCATCAAGTTCCACCTAAAACGAATTCTGAACTCACACCTCACGTTCGAGGAGTTGATAACTCTGCTTTGCCAAATAGAAGCATGCCTGAACTCTCGACCATATATGCCCGTAGATGACGATGTAAATACAGATCCGTTAACACCAGGACATTTTTTAATAGGAGAAGCACCGATAACTGTACCATCAACAACTTTCTCTGAAGTCAAAATAAACATTTTGTCTCGTTGGCAACGCTTGCAGAAATTGTTAAACGATTTTTGGCACAAATGGCAACAAGAATATTTATCTTGACTACAACAAAGAACAAAATGGACTAAGAAAGAACCAGAATTTGACGTTGGTCAAATTGTATTAATAAAAAATGTAAATTTGCCCCCTGGGAAGTGGTTGTTGGGCCGTATCTTAGAGAAACACCCTGGCGCCGACGGGTTAACACGAGTATACAGCGTAAAGAGTGGAGAAAACACTGTAAAACGTTCTGTAAGCAAGCTCTGTTCCTTTCCAATAGATATTAATCCTGAAAATAATTAAATAATCGGGTAATATAATAATATTATGTACAATGCTCTTTTAATTAAGAGTGTCGTATAAAATTATGTGTCATTCCAGATCTCTTTCCTATTTTGATGTTAATGCAAACCTGGTTAAGAATTCTATGATACAATCCTTGATAATAGATTTGATTGTATTCCTTTTATATGTAGTTAAGTTGATCTTTGCATGTTATATAATATTGATAAAAGGATAATCAATATCCTTTTGGTGGGCGGTATGTTGAAGCTGTTTTGCATGCACACACATGCATCTATATCTATTGTATGTTTGCGAAACCCCGTCAGTCTTCAATAAATTCTATTACAAGCAACACGTATTTCTTTAATTCCAAAACTGCAAGATCAAAAAGCAACCTTATTACAATCACCAGTTTTTTTTTTTTTATAATGTCAAGTCAATGTCAGATATTGAAATGCCCAGTTAAAAAAACTTACCTACTGCCATACTGGTATATAAAAAAACGACACTATAGCGCAGAAAATATAACAAAGTTTGTCGAATACTTACAAAGTCTTAACTTCAATAGTGTGTATATGGCTAACAACCCAAATGAGGCTTTCGAATGTTTTATCGATGATTTTCAATTATTTTATAACTTATGTTTTCCACTTGTCAGATACAAAATATCAACTTTTAAAAAACCGAAATGGATAACTAATGGTATTCGAATTTGTTGTAGGAAAAAAAGGAATTTGCTTTGGAAATATAGACTAGACACGGGACAAAAACTACTTAAAAGTATATTCTAATAGACTTAAAAAAATTATATCACTTACGCAAAAGTCTCAAAATGACTATTACATTAAAAACTCATCTAATAAATGTAAAGCTACATGGAATATCATAAAAAAATCAAAAACTACTTACTTGAGGGAAAATATTACCCCCATAAAACATGACGGTATACAAATAAATGACACGAAGGTTATCGCACAAACATTTAACGAGCACTTTGTTGAACAAGTTACATCAAATAACAATGCTGACATCATATCTAATAATCCTAATTCTATATCAAAAAATAATCTTACTATGACATTTAAATCTTCTAATTCCATTTTTATGAAACCCACATGCCGTCATGACATTCATACTATAATTAATTTATTAAAAAATACGCATAGTACTGGTTTCGATGGCATTTCATGCAAAATTGTAAAAAAAGTAGCGCATATAATAGCACCAGTAATCAGTTATATTACAAATCTATGTATTGAAAAGGGTAGTTTTCCTGAAATATTAAAGACAGCCGTAGTGAAACCTCTATTTAAGAAGGGTGACAAAGAAAATATGAATAATTACAGACCAATAGCCCTATTATCAATCTTTTTGAAAATTATCGAGAAAGTTATTTACAATAGCCTTTACCAATACTTTGAGACTCACGACTTATTTGCAGCAGAACAAAAAGGTTTCAGAAAAAACAAGTCCATTAATATGGCAATTTATGATCTTTTAAAAAAAGTTATGACGGAGCTAGACAAAAAAAGACCCGCTGTTGCTTTATACATGGACATGTCGAAGGCTTTCGACTTTGTTGATCATAACATTTTGTTAAATAAATTATATAATTATGGCGTACGTGGTAATGTTCACGATTTAATTAGATCTTATTTAACCGGACGAAAGCAAATGGTTACAATAAATAAAATTTGTACTAAATCAAAGACTGAAATATCTGTATCATCTGATTTTAAAGAAATAAAATACGGAGTGCCCCAAGGCAGTGTATTAGGCCCTTTGCTTTTCCTTATCTATATTAATGATTTGCCATTGACTACTGAGCACTCAATGATCATGTTCGCCGATGATAGTACAATAATATTTACTGGAAATAATACACAAACAATACAGATTGAAATTAACAAAGCAGTTGACACAGTAATTACATGGTTGAATATGAATAACTTATACATTAATTTAAATAAAACAAAGATAATGAAATTCAAGCAAAGAGTTGATAGAATACCAAATCTCACCGTGACATACAAAAACCACCAAATTGACGAATCAGACCTTACTAAGTTTTTAGGATTAAGTTTAGATAATAAGTTGACATGGAAAGATCAGATTGACATTATATGTAAAAAACTTTACAAATTCTCATATGCATTATATAATCTTAGTAAAATAGTAAGTCAACCAGCTGTTCTAACCGCTTATCACGCGTATGTTACTTCGACTTTAAGATACGGTGTCATGTTCTGGGGCAATTCCACAGACAGAGAGATGGCCTTTAAAGCACAGAAACGATGTTTACGATCAGTATGTAAAATACCATCAACGGAATCTTGTAAACCGCATTTTATCAGACTTAGCATACTTCCACTACCGTGCCTCTACATATTCGAGACCGCAGTTTACGTTAAAAACAATATGTATCAGTTTTCTGTTTTTAACAGTACTCGCTAATGTCATAAAATATTTACGGAATCAATAAAAACGGGTCTTCTTGCTAAAAGTATTTT
The DNA here is from genome assembly GCA_963854355.1 of Epinotia brunnichana. Classification (NCBI taxonomy): domain Eukaryota; kingdom Metazoa; phylum Arthropoda; class Insecta; order Lepidoptera; family Tortricidae; genus Epinotia; species Epinotia brunnichana. The sequence continues at coordinate 28,619,432 of OY977936.1, read as the reverse complement.
CGGAATGGCACCGAAAATCTATAACAAATTGCCAAAAAATCTATGCAAAGTAGATGATTTGATAGAATTCAAAAAAAGCCTGTTTACCCTTTTAGTAAAAAAAGCCTATTATTCACTGAATGAATATTTTACGGATTGTGAACTATAATAATATAATACTTACTCTAAATTAGATGCATGCTGCTCCATCTTCTCATAAGTATTTGTATGCCATATGGCAAAACATAGTGGTACATAATTTTAAGTTCTTTGACCATCCATATACCTATGTTTACAAATAAATGATTTTGAATTTGAATTTTGAATTTCAAATCACATGGCAATTGTCAAATCACATGACCTTAAACTAATGCAAAATCAGATCGCGATGGTCAAATCAAATGACCTTAAACTAATGCAAAATCACATAGCGATGGTCAAATCACATGACCTTAAACTAATGCCAAATCACATGGCGATGGTCAAATCACATGACCTTAAACTAATGCCAAATCACATGACAATGGTCAAATCACATGACCTTAAACTAATGCCAAATCACATGGCGATGGTCAAATCACATGACCTTAAACTAATGCCAAATCACATGGCAATGGTCAAATCACATGACCTTAAACTTATGCCAAATCACATGGCGATGGTCAAATCACATGACCTTAAACTAATGCCAAATCACATGGCGATGGTCAAATCACATGACCTTAAAATAATGCCAAATCACATGGCGATATAGTTAGTTTACATTAGGAATACTAGTACGATAGTCAGTGCATTGAAGATTGTTGGCCGGACAATCGCCAAGTACATGAGACGATCCGTACAAGTAACCAAAATCGCATGATTAGTTTAGAGAAATATCTAAGGAATCAGTTAATTCGCATCCCATGTCGGGAGATACTAAACGCATATTGTCATGAGACACGTACCAGTTTAATATACTCTAACAGTATATCTGTCATTGTCATTGATTTGCATGATAACGCAAGGACCTCTATACTTGCTATCCAGTTTATTGACAGCGCGGGGATTTTGTTTTAGTAAAACAATATCCCCGACCTTAAATGGAATAATTTTAGCTTTAGTCTTGTCAAACTGATCTTTCCAATATTTAGCACGCTCGTCCATCCTTTCTTTAGATTCTAAACGACAAGCATCCAGGTCCAAACGTTCCACGTTATCTACTAAGGCTGATATAGCGGGTGGTGACTGATCGCAACCCATGAGTAGTTGGAAGGGTGTACAACCGGTACTTTTATTAAATGTACTATTAATTGCTAGTTGTACCTCGCCTACCGCATCCTTCCAACTTCTCTTAGAGGTGTTTTCTACAATGGTGAAACAATTAGTCAGAACTTTCATTATACGTTCCACTTGCCCGTTTGCACGACTGACGCCACTAGCTATGAAATGTAATTCAATTGACCACATCATCTACGAGTATGGTTATTCAACACTAAAGTGTTGACTGATTTTTCTTGTTTGTTTTTCTTATTTAGACGTTGGAAGCAATTATCGAACGAATGTCCCTTCTTGTTACAATAAGTGCAAGTTGAAGCTGCCGGGAGTTTAGTCGAGGGAACCGGTTCTTCCAGTTCTTTATTCATTACATTAGCTCGGCAATTTTTTTGTAAATGACCTAGTTTGTGACATTTATGGCAACGCCTACCAGACGTATTGTTATCAGAAACAGTGGGTCTTGATCGTTTGGCTGGGATATTATCGCATTCTATACTGGGTCTTTTTCGTTTATACGAATTCAAACTCTGAATCAATTGTGGCAAACTTTTTGGCGTCAATCGTAACAAATCGGAACGTATACGAAAATCAGACATACCCGAAATCACAGCTTCCACTAACCGCTCCTCAGTCACCGCCACGCCAACCGCCTTCTTTGCCAGCTCCCATTTCCGCGTTGCGTATTCAGCCGAGCTGCTGGCCTGGTCGCTGGTATAATCCATGAAGAGTACTAGATCATCATAGTACCGGGCCTCATCTGCAAACGTTTTAATAAGGCGGTCTTTAAGTTCTGGCCAAGTAGTTAACGAGGCGTAATTACGACGAGCTCATTCGGCAGCCCGTCCTTTAAGGTGTTTTCGAGATAAGTTAAGAGTCTCTCGTTCAGTTAAGTCAAATTCTGTTTTAATGTCATCTACATTACGACACCATATTTGAATGGTATCTGTTCTATCATCTGGGTCAAAAGCGGGAACATAAATATGCTCAAGGTTACGAAAACGTGGCGCTGGTTTAGTGACAGAAGCACCAAATGCAGTGGCAGTCGTTTGGATAAGTTTAGACATCATTTCTTGCATCATATTTTGCATGAAATCGATAGGAACGAAACCTGTCCTTGTGTGTTCCTTGTTGCCCAATAAACCGCTGCCGCCTGTGATCTTCACTGGTTGTGTAGGCCGCTGGCCGAGGACCGGCGATGCATCGTGTTCACGTCGCTCGTTCTCGGCGCTGGACGGCGTCCGTTGGTCATCCGGTGGCCACTCACGATCTGTTGCATTATCCATTGTTGTGTTGCACCTGAAATAAAATTTTAAAGCCATAGACAGTGTGTACGATCCAACTTCTGATGTGAGGGAAAGGAGAGAAGAAGATAAACAAAAGTTAAATAGAAATAACGGGTATATTTTAAACCAAGCAAATAGCATACTTACAATGGTTAAATTAATAACGGTAACCGTTAAGCCAAGCTATGATAAAATATAATCATTATCAGTACCTCAATTAGATACTCTATAAATTAAAATAACACAGCACAGTATTTTGAATAAAACAAAATGGCAATCGCAATTTTCGTACATTTAAGATGACACAAATAAATTATTCATGATTTACCTGACAGTTCAGAGCACTGGTCGTACCGTGTCCGAGGTTGGACGACTTCTGATCTGTCGACAGGTGCTGGTGCCCCTTTTAATACCTGTCAGAGTGACGTCATGGAAGAAATCGAGTGGCGTGATCAGATATTGGCAACAACAAGTTTTGTACCCGTTTCTGTAATTAATTTTATTTGAAAACTACCTTCATTCTCCCACATATATACCCCTCAATTTCATAACGTTTTTTTGTCTATACCAGTATACCTACATACCTGTACTGGCTTATCTACACACTGCACTGATACTTTAATTATATGCTAGTATCTATTTGTTCGACGATTGTATTTTTTTTGACATAACGCACGAAGATTTTTGTAAATGTTTTTATATCTATATGTAGTGGGCATTAGTGGCTTATCACGATGTTTTTCTTGTAGGTGTACCTACCTGTGCAAAAAGTGTCAAAAAATAATAAAACAGAATTAAAAGTAGATTTTTTTAAAGGAAGTTTTAGGACATGGTGTTGATTGAATATATGCACTTTATTGCCTATTCTATTTTTACTCATGAGCATTTTGTTTGGTTACTCTATCTTGAACAGTTTACCTATTATGACACTTTAAATGACAACCTGCTTTTTTATATTCTCCTAAATTACTCGAAAACAAATAAAGATCGTGGACTGTTATTAAGCATAGAGTGTTATTAGGACCTGCCAGTACACCTCCTGAAAGAATCATCAAATCCCTCGTCGGGGGCCACTTTCACTAGCTTAGCCTGCTAGACCCCTTTTCCCAGTTGCTTACCTTATTAGACCTTTGATTTTGACTATACCAGTGAACCAAATTTGAAGTTTTAGATATTCGACGCAGAATTTGACCCTCTTTAATATTGTCATGAATACATTTTCCGTCCGACGTACCTATTTTGTGCTATATGCAAATAACTGAAAAAAGAGCAAAGCTTTCGCGGTTATTGGGCTCCCAAAAGTTTAGCACAACTCTTGGGATGGTGCAAACTCGGATAACATGCATTTAGGGCCAAATTAAGGTATTAAAACGATTTCCAGCTTTATGGGAATTAATTCTTCGAAGAATTCAAATTTTCTTGGCCTATAAACAGTTATTTTATCTAAAAAAATATCAAAGTAACCTAATAATCATTTTAAAATACCCATTCAACGATACCCAACATGACATAGGTCGCAAACTTTTTTTTCTTTTTAGGGTTCCGTACTCAAAGAGTAAAACGGGACCCTATTACTAAGACTCCGCTGTCCGTCCGTCCGTCCACCAGGCTGTATCTCACTGATACCGTGATAGTTCCAGCTGAAATTTTCACAGATGATGTCTTTCTGTTGCCGCTATAACAACAATTACCAAAAACACAGAATAAAATAGTTTTTTTATAGATAATGGTACGGAACCCTTCATGCGCGAGTCCGACTCGCACTTGGCCGGTTTTTTATAATATTGCGTCTGGTGGCCGCCATTCTGAATTTTGATTATTGTTATTTCTTTATTGACACCTGCAAAATTAAAACAAATCGATTGATGTATGATTCATTAAAATCGACCTACGACTATAATTTATGGATGTATGTATGTTTGTTTGTTCCTTTGAGGCACTCTAGAGATCAAACGCGTGGGTCCATTTTAATTAATCATACATCAATTGATTAATTTTAATCTTGCGAGTGTCACTGAAGACGTTAACAATAATCAAAATTCAAAATGGCGGTCACCAGATGACATTATTTTAAACTAGCTGTTGCCCGCGACTTCGTCCGCGTAGAACTTTTTATCGTCTTAGAAAATGATTTCTCTCAATACAAAATTTGAACCCTCTTTTAGGGGATAATTAAAAAAAAAGTTGATGTTCATTTTCTAGTTTGTGAACAAACAGTCTAAAACCAAAGTTAAAAATCTCATACTTTAAAAATGCCTTGAAATACTCAAACTTTGAACCAATTTTAACACTCTTAGGGGATGAATTTGGAAAAACTCTGAAATCAGTTTTGTAGTCTTTTAACGTACAGAATAAGACCGAAGTTAAAAATCTCTTACTCACACTTTAAAATTTTATTGCTCGCCATTTAAAATTTGAACCCCCTTTTAAACCCCCTTAGAGGTTGAATTTTTCTAATCGCTGAAAGAACTTTTTTCGTAAACTTTTAAGTCTCTAGCTCAAAAAAAGTGTTGCCCATACAAAGCTATCTTAACCCCCTTAGGGGTGGAATTTTCTAAAACTCTGAAAGTACTTTATTATTAATTTTGATGAAATAATACGAACTTTGTTTATAACAAAAGGATTTAGTTTATTAAAATAGAAAATACAGATTACTATGAACGTGCTACTGCGCTTACAAGGGCGAGAGTGCATACGTCTTTTTATAAAATATCGAGACGGTGGTCGTGCGTGTTTGCCCGCCTACATCTATCAGGCGCTGTAGTTATGCGTCCCAATTCCAACACCCTCCTCTGGACGCAAACCCATTGTCATTGCAAAGGTCAGCTGCTTTGGCCGGTGCAATCCCTTTGTGAACACATCAGCCAACATGTCTTGAGTGCTTTTGTAGCGAACGGATATTTGTTTCTTGGATATACGCTCCCTCACGAAATGATAGCGTATATCGATATGCTTGCTTCTGGCATGGTAGATGTCATCACCTGAAATGCTGATAGCACTTTGATTATCGCAAAACATAACAATTGGTATATTTGACATTGCAGGACAAAAGTCCTCTTCCAATTGCTTGAGCCAGATAGCTTCCTGTGTTGCCGTAGATAGTGACATATACTCTGCTTCGGTTGTTGACAGAGCGATTGTAGGTTGCCTTTTAGAACACCAGCTAATGGCAGACCCCAAAAAGTAAAAACATATCCAGAACATGATCTTCTATCTTCAGTATCTGTAGCCTAATCGGTGTCACAGTAGTAATGATTTATATTTTTCCTCCATGGCATGTATCCACTGATCTGCCTTATTGCTCTCTAATGCTTCGGAAAGGCTTTGTGGATCCTTGTCCACGATACTCATAGCTGATTCGCCATTCATACACATAAAAGATGCATTTTCTTGGGGAGGATTAGCTTCGTAAAATTAATTTCGACGACGTCTTGGACGAAGATTCATTTTAATGACTGGAATATCAATGCTCTCTTCAGGATTGTAAGATTCATCGTCAGGATCTGAATCAACCGATGCTGGTGAAGAAAACGAATCAACATTCAGAGACGTTGTATTCAACTCGTCGATTTTAACAGAGTCATTTTCATCTCTGATTTCATCTTTTTCGTCATTGGCATTTTCTTTATTATCCTCTTCGATATCATCTTTCTCTTCATTAGCATTTTCTTCAGAAAAAGGTAAGTAAACTATTTTAGATTCAGGTAAGTTCAATTCCCAAACCTCTTTAGCTGATGTGGCCTCTCTTACATGCACATATATTATGGGGTCGATAAGTAAAATGAGTTTCGACTTAACTTTAATGTCCTTTTTTGCATCTACAGCCTTGCCGGTTTCTGTTTCGATACATTCCCACAAATCTTCTAATTGCAAGTAGGCCTTCACTGCAAAACTCCAAGTGGCATAATTTTCTCTTCCAGATAACTTTTCTATACTCAGACCACTATTTGAAGCCATTATGATCACATATACTTGAAATTATGCTGAAACAAAACCTACGTGATGTCGCAAAATTTGAGGTTATAATGATTTGTACTTTTACTTTAAAAACACTTTGACTTTTACTTGTTTTACTATTTAGGCATGGGGCGGCCCATAACCTGATGAAATAATACGAACTTTGTTTATAACAAAAGGATTTAGTTTATTAAAATAGAAAATACAGATTACTATGAACGTGCTACTGCGCTTACAAGGGCGAGAGTGCATACGTCTTTTTATAAAATATCGAGACGGTGGTCGTGCGTGTTTGCCCGCCTACATCTATCAGGCGCTGTAGTTATGCGTCCCAATTCCAACAAATTTTAATAAGTAACATTTCGAATAGTTTTAAGTCTAGTATAAAAAAAAGTTTTTCCCACACAACACTGGCTACCCTTCTTAACCCCCTTAGGGATGGAGTTTTCTAAAACGCTGAAAGTTCTTTTTTAGTATTCTAATAAGTAATCTTTTTGCAAAGTTTTAAGTCTAACTCAAAAAAAGTGTTGCCCATGCAAAGCTTGCTCTCCTTTTTAACCCTATTAGGGGTGGAATTTTCTAAAACGATTTGTGTTCTTTTTTTGTATTTTAATAAGTAATCTTTCTACAAAGTTTCAAGTCTCTAACTCAAAAACATAAACTTTCCCTGATAAAAACTTTGCACCCCTTTTTATCCCCCTTAGGGATAGATTTTTTCAAAACGCTGAAAGTCTTTTTTTGTATTTTTATAAGTAATCTTTCTACAAAGTTTTAAGTGTCTAGCTCAGAAAAAGTGTTCCCCATACAAACCTTGCACCCTTTTATAACCCCCTTAGGGAATGATTTTTGTAAAACGCCGAATGTAGTATTTTTCATGTTCTAATAAGTAATTTTTCGACAAAATTTTAAGTCTCTATTAAAAAAATATATGTTTTTCCCATACAAACTTTGCACCCTGTTTTACCCCCTTAGGGGTGAAATTTTCCAAAACGCTGAAAGTACTTTCTTTGTATTTAAATAATCTTTCTACAAAGTTTTAGGACTCTAGCTAAAAAAAATAGTTTCCCACATACAAACTTTGCACCCCTATTTTAGCCCCCTATTTTTAGGGGTAGAATTTTCTTAAACGCTGAAAGTACTTAATTTGTATTCTGATGACTAATCTTTCTACAAAGTTTTAAGTCTCTATTTAAAAAAAATATTGTTTCCCCCATACAAAATTTGCACCCCTATTTTACCCCCTTAGGGGTAGATTTTTTTAAAACACTGAATTTAGGTACTTTATTTGTATTCTAATGAATAATTTCTCTACAAAGTTTTAAGTCTCTATTTAAAAAAAAGTAGTTTTTCCCATACAAACTTTGCACTCTATTTTACCCCTTTAGGGGTAGAATTTTCTAAAACCCTGAAAGTACTTTATTTGTATTCTAATGACTGATCTTTCTATAAAGTTTTAAGTCTCTATTTAAAAAAAAATTGTTTCCCCCATACAAACCTTGCACCCCCGTAGGGATGGAATTTTCCAAAACGCTGAAAGTGTTTCATTTGTATTCTAATAACAATTTTTTCTACAAAGTTTAAGTCTATAGCTCAAAAAAAAAGTCCTATACAAACTTTGCACCCCTATTTTACCCCCTTAGGGGTAGAAATTTCAAAAATCCCTTTTAATCCCTAGCCCACGTTATAAAAGCAACATACTGTGCAAAAATCAACTCTCTAAGATTAGTAGTTTCGGCTGTGCGTTGATGAGTGAGTGAGTGAGTGAGTGAGTGAATAAGTCAGTCAGGACATAGGCATTTATTATGTATAGATAGATAGAAGATAATGAAACTCCCATTCAAATATCTCAAAAAATTATGAAGCTACATCCGTTTTAATGTCGCTTGTTAGAGTGAGAAAACGATGAGGGACTGTGACGTCAATATCCTCGAGCGTCATAGTAAAAAACAATCGTTTCATATGAAGGTGCGTTTTGCGGAAAAGGGACAGAACATACCCCCTCTTAAAACTTTGGACTCTTATAACTTAGTCATTACCTATATAACCTGTTGCTTTGTTTTTTTCTCCATTTGATTATATTTATTTTAATTTTTTTTCGAGAAAATACATTATGATTATTTACCATATTTTCGATTCCTGAGCTATAACCACGAACTTCGGAATTCGAAAATATTCGGGTATCTCTATCGCACTAACTATACTCGAGTGACAGGGGTGCAAATATATGAACATTGAGTATCGGTTTTCGTGGTAGCACCGCAGGTACTTTGGCTGAATGCGCCGAGCGCGTGCCATTGCCATTCAAAAAAAACAAATTCGTGTTAATTATATTGTTCAAATTTGTTGATTTCATTTATTGAAATTACGACATAAAACGACATTTGCGCATATAAGTTCTCATATCAGAATCGAATATTTTTTTATGGTTTATATTTTAGCATTTGTCTCGTAAAGGTTTATCGTAGACGGGATTTAAATTATTAATAAGTGCAAGGCAAAGCAATTCCGCCATTTTGACGAAAATTTGACGTTTCTTATAGCTGACAGTTGGAGCAGCGTTTGATTTCAATAAAAATAAATGAAAAATTAAATGATGTCGTATATTTCGGAAAATTAATTAATTGTCGCAGTCGGATAAAAACTATCCTAAGTTGCAGCTGGAATAATAATGTACCTATATAAAATGTTTCATATTTTTCCGTCCATGGGATGCTGAGAACATTCGTACCGCAGAAAGCTTAGTTTCAAACTGGCTGATTCTTTTTTTAATTTAGAGATTTATTATAAGTGGAGATAAGAAAAAAAATAAAGTCGACGAACTATGTTATGTTGGGTATTTCAAAATCATTAATAGGTTTCCTTGATATTTTTTTAGATAAAATAACTATTTAGGATTTATAACAATTTAAAGATGGCATAACAAAAATTTTTTGGAGAGCTGTATCTCGGTAAGTATAAAACCTACAGAGCCATTTCTGGTCACAAAATGTAGCAATTTTTGAATACTTTAAAAAATTACTTCAGATATTATTTAAAAAAAATCGCACAGTTTAGGATTTATATTGACAATACCGAAAAAAGTGCGAAAATTTCGTAATTTTTCGAGTGCCGCAAAGTTAGCACAGGTCTTTCGAAGCTGCAAACTTTGATAGGTATACATTACTGGTAGTGGTCCTAACAACATATTAAAAAAACAGAACTAGACGTTAGCTTGCGATTTTAGCGAATTTTCTGGTCAAATATGACTGGCCTAAATTAAATGCAATACAAAACAGATGGTGAAAAATTCGACTTCATCGTGGTGGGCGCGGGCTCGGCGGGGGCGGTGATTGCCACCAGGCTCTCAGAAGTAACCGATTGGAAGATTCTGCTCATCGAAGCTGGAGAAAACCCTCCTATTGACTCCGTGGTAAATAATTAATTGAAATTATATTCCAATAATGGCTTGAACAAGCGGTGGTTACTAGCAAGTGACGAGAGTGACTGAGTGAAAAGTTTGACTGGAACGCACCAAAGAAAGACTACTAAACGTTGTGTGTGGCTCCAAATATCTCAATAATATTTATAATATGTATGGTCTGTTTATCATTAATTTAGAGTTCGGAGTACTTTAATGGGTCATAGAATTTCATATAATTAAATAAAAAAGAATGTAGGTATGTACTTATGTGTAATGTTCGTGATAGTTCGTGATTTTTACGCGAGGTACCTCAATTATTTAAGTCGTAATTAAGCCTTATGTTGTCTATAGACGTTGTGCACATGACCGGGTTAAGTCGCGAAATAAAGTACAGTAGGGTTAGTAAGAGTTACAATCGAAAACTCACGTTCGATTACTACTTTCGGGATCGAATAAACGCGCTTCGAATAGATTTCGATCTCGCTACCGTATTATTTGATTCGTCCTGTCAAATGTGTAACTCATACTGCCGTTGTACTCCAAAAACAACTGCAAAACGTTAGTCGCTAGCCTTTAGTTTTCGATGCGTAATTTAACGTTCGATTCGTACACCAACGTTATAACATATTATTTCGCCAAGAGTTACCGTAGATCCGATCAACACTTATCTCAAATTAAAGAACGTATAAAAATAAGGGTTTGAATTGACAACATAAGGTCGTTTCGCCGGTTAGCGACCACTTAGTCGAGTTGCTCACTTTAGATTAGTAAATGTATACCTATTCAATTAACACACATACTATATGGTATTCGTATAGGCTCTGAGTATAGTCAAGTTTTGAAACCTACAATAAAATATAGCACTTTCATCCATAGATTAGGAAAAAATATAAAAAAGATTTCAAAATAGCGAATTCGCTAGAAAGCGACCGCTTTAGTCGGTTTGCGACCACCCTGTTAGCTAGTTGGCGACCACTCTTGCAAATAGTGTTTTAGTAGTTAATAAAACAATTTATCATCATCATATTTAACGGCCTTTGTAGCCCAGTGGGTAGTGACTCTACCTACAAAGCTAGAGGTCCCGGGTTCGAATCCCGGACAGGGAATTTATTTGTGTATTTATCACGAATATTTGTTCCTAAGTTATATCCACTTATAAAAAATCTCTAAATTAAAAAAAGAATCAGACAGTTTGAAACTAAGCTTTGTGTGTTACGAATGTTCTCAGCATCCCATTAACGGAAAAATATGAAACATTTTATATAGGTACATTATTATTCTAGCTGCAACTTAGGATAGTTTTTATCCGACTGCGACTATTAATTAATTTTCCAAAATATACAACTTTATTAATTTTTCATTTATTATTCTTAAAGTATATCGCCGCCACATCTGTCAGCTTTATGAAACGTCAAAATGGTGCTTTTCCTTAATTTCACCTATTAATAATTTAAATCCCGTCTTCGATAGACCTCCACGAATCACATACCAAGAGGTAAAGCATAAGAAATTAATCGATTGTGATATAAGAACTTATATGCGCAAATGTCGTAAATATTAAGGCTTAATTTCAATAAATGTTTCAACAAATTCGAACAATATAAGTAACACACATGTTTTTTTTTTAATGGCACGCACGCGCTCTCTTTGCGCATTCAGCCAAACCACGCAAACCAAAACTCGAAGTTCGTATATCTGCATTCCTCTCACTCGAGTAATGTTAGTGAGATAGAGATAACCGAATATTTTCAAACTCTGAAGTTCGTGGTTTAAAAGAAAATACGGATGTCGGATAGATCGAAAATAGGGATGTAAACACTGTAGACACTTAATAAAATAATCACAAAGTTGTAGGTATTTTCTCGAAAAAGGACTTAAAATGAAGTCAAATGAAGAAAAAAACAATGCAAGAGGTTATTTAAGTAGTCACTAAGTTATAAGTTTTAAGAGGGGGTATGTTCTGTCCCTTTTCCGCAAAACGCACCTTCATATGAAACGATTGTTTTTTACTATGAGTACTATGACGCTCGAGGATCGTGACGTTACGGTCCTGATCGTTTTCTCACTCTAATAAGCGATATTAAAACGGTTGTAGCTTCGTAATTTTTTGACATATTTAAACGGGTTTTTCGTTTCTTCTTTCTTTTGAAGTAATAATAAATTTTGAGTCTACTCCCCTATTTGGAAGACAAGTGGAAAGAGTACCTACCTAATCTATATATTAAAGACTAGCTGTTGCCCGCGACTTCGTCCGCGTAGAACTTATACTTATAAAAATATAATTCAAACAATCTTAAGGGATGATTTCCGAGGCAAAAACTATTATATTTCCTTCGAAGGGTCTCAAATTATCTCTATACCAAATTTAATCTAGGTACATGGATTTTATCTAAATTTTCACCCCCTATTTCATACCCTTAGGGAATGATTTTCGGGATAAAAACTATCTAATGTCATCCTTCGGGACTCAAACGACCTTTATACCAAATTTCATCTAAACGGGATTCATCCAAATTCCCCCCCCCCATTTCACCCCCTTAGGGAGTGATTTCCGGAATTAAAACTATCCTATGTCCTTTCCCAGGACTCAAGCTATCTCTATACCAAATTGTATTAAAATGGGTTCCATCCGAATTTTCACCCCTAATTTCACCCCCTTAGGGGATGATTTCTGGGATAACAACTATCATATGTCCTTTCCCAGGACTTAACCTATATCTACACCAAATTTCATCAAAATAGATTACATCCAAATTTTTACACCCCCCCCCCCCCCCCACCCCTTACACTCCCTTAGGGGATGATTTCCGGGATAAAACCTATTATATGTCCTTCCCCGGGACTCAAACTATTTATATACCAAATTTCATCTAAATCGGTGCAGCGGTTTAAGTAGCTCCATACAAATTTCCACCCCCAATTTCAGCCCCTCAGATATAAAAACTACTTTTTGTCCTTATCCGGGGCTCAAACTATGTGTATACCAAATTTCATCTAAATCGGTTCAGCGGTTTAGGCGTGAAGAGGTAACAGACAGACAGACCTTTCGCATTTATAATATTAGTATGGAAGTATGGATTATAAGTATGGATAGTATCGATTATTTCCGCTTGTCTTCCAAATAGAGGTGTAGCTGTAGACTCACTTCAAAAGAAAGAAGAAACGAAAAACTCATTCAAATATCTCAAAAAATTACGAAGCTACAACCGTTTTAATGTCGCTTGTTAGAGTGAGAAAACGATCAGGTACCGTGACGTCACGATCCTTGAGCGTCATAGTAAAAAACAATCGTTTCATTATAAAGGTGCGTTTTGCAGAAAAGAGACGCAACAAATCCCCTCTTAAAACTTTATACACTTATAACTTAGTGATTACCTATATAGCCTCTTGCGTTGTTTTTTTTTCGAGATAATACTACATTATGATTATTTTGTTTAGTGTCTACATCCCTATTTTCGATAAGATAAGATAAAATAAGATTTCTTTATTGTCAGAACTGTGTACATTTAGTTGTTTTGGGTAAAATAAAGTCCAACAGCTTGCCCATTTCGGACGTACAATATTAAACATAAAGCTAGTCAAATATACTAAAACAATAACAACAATAGTATTTCCAAATAATTTTAACCATATTCACACATAAAATATTAATTTAGATCTATCCGACATCCGTATTTTCTTTGAAACCACGAACTTCGGAATTCGAAAATATTCGGGTATCTCTATCTCTATCGCACTAACAAATGACAGGAATGCAGATATACGAACTTCGAGTTTCAGTTTTCGTGGTTTGGCTGAATACGCAAAGAGCGCGCGCACGTGCCATTCAAAAAAACCAAGTTTATTTTGTTCGAATTTGTTGTTACATTTGTAAAAAATACGCCTTAATTCGACATTTGCGCATATAAGTTCGCATATCAAAATCGATTAATTTTATATTTGCTTTTGGTACCTATGTGTCTCGTCAATGTATATCGTAGACGGGATTAAAATTATTAATAGGCGAAAGAAAGGCAAAGCAATTCCGCCATTTTGTCCGTAGTATTTCTTATTAGTCTGTGATTTTGACGTTTCTTTTAGCTGACAGATATGGCGGCGATATACTTTAAGAATAATAAGTGAAAAATTAAATGATGGTGTATAATTACGGAAAATAAATTAATTGTAGCAGTCGGATAAAAACTATCCTAAGTTGCAGCTGGAATAATAATGTACCTACCTATATAAAATGTTTTATATTTTTCCGTACATGGGATGCTGAGAACATTCGTAACACAGAAAGCTTAGTTTCAAACTGGCTGATTCTTTTTTTAATTTAGAGATTTATTATATCTTATCTTATTTTATCTTATCTAGGTGAGGGCCCTTTCGGATGCACTTCGACCCAGTTGGATCTTTTGTGCATTTGCCCATCATTTCCACAAAGCGGATGATGCAGTTCGCCGGGAGCACCTTGAATTCCTTTGGTTGCGGGTAACCGTTACCAAAGTAGTTCATTCTTTGTCTGGCAAGGGCATGACATTCACACAATAAGTGTTCCATAGTCTCATCCTCCTCGCCACACATTCTACAGTCTAAACTATCAGATAGTCCCATCTTGGCCAAGAGATCCTTGACCCCGAAGTGACCTGTGAACACCCCAGATATAATTCTGAGTTGCTTCCTACTGGATTTCCAGAGTTTTCTGGTCCAGCCCGAGTCCACTCCTTCTATGAAGAGCTTAGAGTGCCTTAAGTCAGCCTCATTCCTCCACTCGTGTTGGTGTTTGGTTTTGGCGTAGGCTTTAAAGGCCGATATTATGGTCCCCTGCGAGAGTCCCACAAATGGTTCTGGACCTACAAAGTGATTTGTAGAGCCCCCTCTTGCAAGCTCATCTGCTCTTTCGTTGCCGATGAAGCCCTTGTGCCCTGGTATCCAAACTAGTTGCACCTTATTGTGCCTTCCAAGTCTGTTTAGTGCTTAGACGCCATTATAAATTAGTTTAGAGTCCACTTTCGGCGCCGTAAGCGCTTTAAGGGCCGCTTGACTGTCACTGAGTATATAGATAGTTCGCCCTTTGGTTCGCCTGTCTATATTCTCCTGTACACAAGCAATTATGGCGTATGTCTCCGCTTGGAAGACAGTTGCCAAACTACCCATGCTTATACTACTACTATAGTCATTTGCATAAATGCCTGCTCCCGTACCGGATCCCATTTTTATCCGTCCGTGTACCATATACTGTCTTCGATACCAGACTTTGGTGGTTCTAGACCTTCGGCCCACCCAGCCTTGGTTGGAACTTTTGTTGTGTAGTTCCTGTGGAATACATACTTGGGTAGCATTTTGTCGCTTCCCATGTTTATTATTATGTCTAAGAAACCATCAGTCTCCATGTTTGTGTGCTTAGTCTTCGGCTTGCTATCGCTCCACAGTCCAAGAGTTCTTAATCTGTAGAGCGATTTGCGCGCCTCTGACTTAATCAGCATGTGAAGTGGCGGTAGGTCCAGTAGGACTTCTAGCGCCGCTGTAGGCGTGGTACGAAACGCCCCTGTTATAGCCATGCATGCCGTTCTCTGCACCTTTCTCAGGGCCTCTCTGCATGTGCTCATTAAAGTCCTTGGCCACCATACCAGGCTACCGTACAGTATTATGGGTCTCACCATCATGGTGTAGATCCACTTCAGTACCTTGGGGTTCAGTCCCCATGTTTTGCCATACGCTGATCTACACATTCCAAATACCCTCAGGGCCTTTGTAATGGTGAGATCTGTATGCTTCTTCCAGTTCAGTTCCTTATCCAGTGTGACACCTAGATATTTCACGTCATTGGACAGTTCTAGTACCCTTCCGTACAGCTTTAACTGCTGTATTCCGCGAAGGGTCCTTTTCCTAGTAAAGGGTATTACTACAGTTTTGCCTGGATTAATGGATAATTGGTGACAGTCGCACCATCTCTCCACTTCCCTCAGTGCCTTGTTCATGATTTCTGATACCGTACTTGGGAATTTCCCATTAACCAGTATCACTAAATCATCAGCATATCCTACCGTGTGGATGGGACCTTTATTGAGTTCTATCAAGAGTGAGTTCACCACCAAACTCCATAGAGTTGGTGAAAGTACCCCACCTTGTGGACATCCCTTTGTGGCCGTGGCCATTATCTCATCCCCTAAAAGAGATGACTTTATCAGTCTGCCATTTAGCATGTTGCCTATCCATTTACATATGGTCGGCTCTATACCATGTTTTGCAGCTGCTTCGCTAATAGCATTATACGTGGTACGATCAAACGCTCCCTCCACGTCTAAGAAAGCCGCCAGACATAGTTCTTTATTCTCTATAGCCTGTTCAGCATTGGTTGTTACCAGATGAAGTGCCGTTTCCGTTGACTTCCCTGGCTGATATGCACATTGTAGTTCGTGCAGCGGATGTCTCCTTAGTGGGCCATCGCTTATGTGTCTATCTACCAACTTGTCCAATGTTTTGAGGAAAAATGACGATAGACTTATCGGCGTATACGATTTGGCCTCACTGTAATCCGCCTTACCCGGTTTGGGTAGGTAGGTTACTTTTACCATCCTCCACACACGCGGTACGTGTGCGAAGGCTAAGCACGCCCTGTACAATCTGCTAAGGTGCGGGATTAGTACAGTAGCGCCATCTTGTAGTAGAATGGGGTAGATTCCATCTGGCCCCGGGGCTTTGTAAGGTTGAAATGTCGAAAGTGCCCACTTTATCTTTTTATGATCTACTACCTTTTTAGACGTTTCCCAATTGTGTCTCGTTGTACTTGTGGTTTGTTCCAACGCACTAATTGTGCAATCGTCTGTTACGCTCTCGTGTATTACTGAGCCTGGGAAGTGCGTATTACACATTATCTTAAGGGTCTCTTGCCCCGTTTTCGTCATTGTACCGTCATTGTCCCTGATGGATGTAAGCGGGACCAATTTTGTGGCTGCTAATGCCTTTGTTAGTCTCATTCCTTCCGGTATTGACTCGATCTGATCACAGTGGTTCCTCCACGCTCTCCTTTTCGCTTTTCTCACAGCCTTGCTGAGTTTTGTGAGTTTTTGTGCATAATACCCAAAGTCATTAGATGACTTTGGGTCATTAAATATTGCCCTGGTTTCCCTCCTGAGTTTGACTATTTCCGGGGTCCACCATGGTACCTTTTTAGCCAGGGTTTTCTTTTCCGGGCAGTTATTAGTGAAGGCCGTGTATACGGCTTGTACTATTTTGTCCGCTTCGAATTCTATGTCAATAATAGAGTTTAGCTTTCCTTTTGGGTCTCCTAGGTTCACTTTTAGGTCAGTTCTTAAGGCCGACCAGTCCGTGTTCCTAGGATTCCGTTTACGTACCGCATTTGTTTGTATTCTAGTTTGGTACCTAAAGCAAATGTATCTGTGGTCCGAAAGGGAGATGTCATCAGATACGTGCCATGAGTTGATATTGCTACTAGTGTTATTAGAAGCCAACGTTATATCAATAACCTCCCCCCGCCTAGAATTGACGAAGGTAGGTTCATTGCCTTTATTCAGTAATTGTAAAGAAGAGCTTACCAGGAAATCCAATACCTTCTCTCCTTTCCTGTTGACATCTGAGCTGCCCCAGATGACATGGTGAGCGTTCGCGTCGCAGCCGATGATCAGGTTGGTGTTCGCCCGACTGCCGTATGCAACAAGATCCCGCAGTATTTGTGTTATGGGATCCGTTGCCCCGTAGGGGAGGTAGGCCGATGATAGAATGAGCTCCTTACCCTCCCCCTTGTTTTGGATCATCACCGTGGTGAGATCCCTGCAACAAAAAGCATGTAAAGGCATAGCATTGATGCCATTTTTGACATAGATACATGTCCTCATATTATTGTTATTATCTGGACACAGGTGGAAAATTGTTCCGCCCGTTCCACCTAAACCTCTTATTTCACTTTTATATATGTATGGTTCTTGAATAAGAGCAATATCGAACTTGTCGCCTTTTAGCTGCCTCGCCAGAAGGGCAGTGGCCGCCTTATTGTGTTGTAAGTTAATTTGTACACACCTTAAACCCGCCATTGGAGCCCTTATTGTTTTGGCTTGCTGAGGTCAGCAGCCACTTCCTGGACAGTCTCGTCACAGGACATGGGTGACATGGAGGCCTCCAGGTACAGATCTGCCATTCCCTGCAGGTCCTCTGAGTCGATCGTCAATATCGGTGATGACTCTCGGGCCTTGCGGGATTCAGCAAGTCCGTAACTGGAGCCCGCCATGTCCCCTGCCTTTAACTTCAATTGGCCCTCCTCCTTGGCTACCTCGGCCTCCTCAGCCTTCTCGCCAATGGTTGGCGCCTTAGCCTCCGGAGGTATGCCCTCCTCAGCCTCCCCAGGTGGCGGACCCCACGCCCTCCCCTGGCGTCGGACCCCCCACGCCCGTCCCCGCACAAGGGCCGTCCTCAGCCCCTTCAAGCCCCCTCTCCTCCGCGTCCTCTAGGAGCTTGAAAGAGCTCAGGTCAACCCCCGTATGTAGGTGGTAGCCCGCGGCCTTAATGACGTCGGCTGACACCCGGTCCATCAGTATGATGCGCCTGGTGGTCGCGTCCGACGTCAAGGTGTCTACCACCTTCCACTCCTCCGTGTGCAGCGCCGGATTGTACCTCTGCAACACACGGAGAAGTAGCTTGACGTCATGGCCGCCAACCATTTTCGTTTTCCAAGCCATTTTAATTGGTTTCGGAAGATCCTTGGCGTCCATGACTTTTAGGCGCA
Source organism: Epinotia brunnichana (assembly GCA_963854355.1). NCBI lineage: Eukaryota > Metazoa > Arthropoda > Insecta > Lepidoptera > Tortricidae > Epinotia > Epinotia brunnichana. The sequence continues at coordinate 28,600,831 of OY977936.1, read as the reverse complement.
GGCCAGCAATTTCCTCGCTTCCAATTGCTGACCTGAGCCATGTGGTGGACTCTCCCCCTTGGCAATTGACGTGAAGAGCGCCCGCCACTACGTTGCCGAGCGTGACTCGGGGTAGGGGATCCGGAGCATCAACCAGGAGCCCCAGAATGAGCCCCTGGATGGCGCCCAGATGCCCCAACCCGATCTTCTCAGCCGGAAAGGCCACCGGGACGATGGCCATCCTCTCGCTTGCCGCTACTTCAGCGAACGTAGCTGCGACTTTCGTTCGCTTGGGGTTGCTGACAAGCAGAGACGAGTCACCACTGGCTCCCAGTGTCCTCTTATTTTGCACCATCCCTGGCCCCGAAGTGGGTGCATCCGGGAGGGTGCTCTCGCTCAATGTATGAGCCCTCGTCCTGGCATTCTCTCGCCTCTTCTGCCTCCTGCTACCGACGACTCCTCCACCGGACCACGCATCCGCACCCTGGGGTACTTCCACGCTATCTACGGCGCCCGGTTCGTCAGCAGGATTTGGAAGAGGACCAGCCGGCTGGTTGCAGTTGGCCACAGTTCCGCTTACCGCCCCTCCGGCATTTGCGCCAACCGGTCTCCTTGCGGGGACCTGCTGGGCGTGTCCTCCTTTCGACCCGTGGGGAAAAGATCGGACGATGCCTCCGGTTTGGATCGCTCCACTATGGCCTCTGCCTCTAAATGCGCCACGCGCCTTCTGCGTCCTTGCGGACCCCCTTGCTCTACTGCTACCCGCTCTCGCTCCCCTGTCTAGGACAGTAGTGCGTACCGCCGGTACAGCATTTGCGCTAAGCGCCTTGGCCTCATCCTTTGCGGGTACGGCTTTCCCTCCTTCCTTCGTCTTTGGTTTTAACGTATCCATGAGACCTCTTCGTTACTTCATCGGATTGGCTCCCCACCCACCATGGAGCCCACACCTGGGATGCGTTAACGCACCAGGGCTACCAAACCGACATAGCACCCCAAAGTATGTTGCCTGTGAGTCCGCACGGTGCCGAGTCACTCGTCATCTCCTCAGACGACTCGTAACCCGTGCTCCGCCGACTACATACCACCATACCCCAGGACACTCGCCTGCGGCCATCAGACTGGACGCAAAAGCCGATTGATCATGGCTGGCTAGACCATGACCGCCCGTGTGAGGTGAATCCTGAGCTAAAGAAGAGTGTTGTCTTCCAGCAGTAACTATCCCGACCGCTGGTCGACTCAGCTTCCAAGACCTCCCTCTCCACGGCACTAACACGCGGGTGGCATTTTACTGCTAACCATCCTTCATTGTGGATGGAAAGCCCGCTGCGACATGCCACGTCATCGCTTACGGCTGATTGGATGGGATATACGGGATAGGATTGGTTGGGATACAAAAGGGAAGGCTCAACTGATTGTTTCTGTTCTGCCTGTTTCCAAAGATTTATTATAAGTGGAGATGGAGATGAGTCATTTGAAGATATAGATACCTACAGAAAAAAACCAGCCAAGTGCGAGTTGGACTCGCGCACGAAGGGTTCCGTACCATTACCTATAAAAACGGCAAAAAATCACCTTACTAGTAACGATTGCGAGTAAAGTAAAGTAAACGTGTAGGTAAGTGGCTCATGTTAAAGTTTAGTTTTGTTAGTTCTATGAGTGACCGCCAGGGGTGGTGTATAGATTTTTCATACAAATCTTTTACGCAGTTGCTAGCGAGGAAAAAGTAAACGCGACTCACGTCAATCCCATGGTAAGGGTACAGGAGTAGAAAAAGATAAATCAAAAACGCACGCAGAGGGCACGAACACATACACTCATCTGAATAAGAATAAGAGTAAGAATAAGAATAACTTTATTGCTTTCATGTTGGCATCATATGACCCACACAGTGATAGTCAATAAAATACATATGTTTCAATATTCTCAGCAGCTTACAAATCGTATTATGTTCTCTTCATCCATAACAATAGGTGTGAATGAATTACTTAGGAATTAAGGTGTCAAACATTGGGACGTTTACCTACACTATGTACGAGTATCAGGTACTAGTCGGTATATGCGATGTTCCAATTCGCGATTGGTAAGCACTGTCAAGTCATAACGCGAAACATTTTTTTCAGATTCCTGGCTTATTCCCTGCCGTCGACTACTCTATGGCTGACTGGAACTACTACAGCGAAGATGACGGGTATTCCAGCCAAGCTCACAAAACGAAAAACATCCATTTAACCCGAGGGAAGATGCTTGGAGGCTCCAGTGGTGCCAACTACATGTACTACGTGCGAGGAAATAAGGCCGACTACGAGAACTGGGTAGACATGGGTGGTAATGGATGGGATTGGGATAATGTTACGTACTACTTCAAAAAGAGCGAAGGACTCAGAAGCGACGCGGTCTTGCAAGGTGAATCAGCTGAACTGCACAATACTGACGGCCCCTTGGGAGTTACTCGACCGACTTGGGATAAACAAGTAGATAAATATCTCAACACATTTGGCGAAGAACATAAAATCCACATTGATTCAAATGGTCCTGAACAGCTGGGTTATTCGTTACCACAGTACACAATAGCTGACAAAAAACGACAAAGCACTGCAGTAGCTTTCCTCAGGCTAGTCAAAGATCGAAAGAATATTTTCGTCCTCAAGAACACCTTATGCACTAAAGTACTTTTCGATGAAAATAAGAGAGCTACCGGAGTAGAGGTGAAGTTGCCAAATAAAGAAATCATTAATCTTTACGCTACAAAAGAAGTAGTCTTATCAGCTGGTTCCTTCAATACCCCTCAGTTATTGATGTTGTCGGGCATCGGTCCTAAAGACCACTTAACTGAGAATGGTATCACAGTACTATTAGACTCACCATTAATTGGTAAAAATTTGCAAGATCATGCCACATTAATTGTTATGCTAACAGGTGAAAAAGGCATACAATCAGCACCTCAGAACGTCGAAGTATTAACTGATCTGGACCAATTCCCTACTCCTACCATAATGGGCTATGGTGCTTTATCAAAAGACAGTACGGTTCCAGATTACCAAACTTTGATTTTCCCGTTCCCAGCGGCTACCGTGTTGTCGACTCTAATATGTTCTTACGTATTTAGGCTGGATGATAAGATCTGCACAGCTGTAGCACAGACGGGTCAAAAGCAGGAAACTCTCTACACGATACTTACATTGTTGCATCCTGATTCCAGAGGGCACATCGAGTTGAGGAGCAACAATCCTGAGGAGAGTCCAAAAATATTCCTCAATTACTATTCAAATGACACAGATTTGGAGAAACACGCTAACAGCATAGAAGACTACTTAAGAGTTTTAAATAGCGAGTATATGAAAAGCCTGGATTCTACGGTTGCAAACTTACGGGTACCTCAATGTGCTGGCATAGATTTTAATACCCACGAGTACTGGAGGTGCCACGTTTTAAATACTGCTACTACCCTGTGGCACCCAGTGGGAACGTGTGCGATGGGCGTGAAGGGAAAGAGTGTGGTAGACCCTGAGCTGAGGGTGCGGGGAGTCAAAGGGTTGCGGATAGGTGACGCCAGCATCATGCCGACCATCACCAGTGGCAACACTAATGCTCCTTGTATTATGATTGGGGAAAAACTTGCTGACATGATTAAAGGCGCATATGGACAATAACAATATTTTACAATGGACTAGTCAATGTCGGGTATACATGTTTCTTTGTACTCAATGACAAATGACCGTTTTGTTTCTTTGTATGAATTTCCAGAGGAGGTTGTATTCATATGAAATAAATATTATTTTAAATCAGCTTGTGGTTTAATATTTACTTTCACCACATTTACTCATACACACGTACCTAAGTTGTCAATAAATTCTCAAAACATCCCTACTTTGGACTGCACACAATGTAACTAGAAATACTAATACAATATGCAGCAGCTTGCAGCTCAAAGAATCAGGAAGGCCTCATTAATGGACTTATTCATTAATGGAGTAAGCAGCACATTTCTCCATACGAATCATCTCGACTGTATATTTTTGATTGAATGTGTGATTTTGGATTCTAAGTAGTGCTAACCTTTTTAAAATACAGTGTGAGTCTTTATAATGTGCACATAGCAAAATGGGAGAAGAAACTACGCCCAATTTTATCGACGGAAAAAATGTTTAATTTTATTTTTGCCTAAATATTTTGATTTTTTATGATTTGTTTAGTTTTTTATTTCGCAATTCCATACTATCTCCACTTATAATAAATCTCTAAATTAAAAAAAGAATCAGCCAGTTTGAAACTAAGCTTTGTGTAGTACGAATGTTCTCAGCATCGCATGAACGGAAAAATATGACACATTTTTTATAGGTACATTATTATTCTAGCTGCAACTTAGGATAGTTTTTATCCGACTGCGACAATTAATTAATTTTTCGAAATATACGACTTCATTTCATTTTTAATTTATTTTTATTGAAATCAAACGTTGCTCCAACTGTCAGCTATAAGAAACGTCAAATTTCCGTCAAAATGGCGGAATTGCTTTGCCTTTCACTTATTAATAATTTAAATCCAGTCTACGATAGACCTTTACGATACACATGCCAAAAGTTAAACCATAAAAAAATATTCGATTGTGATATGAGAACTTATATGCGCAAATGTCGCATTATGGCGTAATTTCAAAAAATGTATTAATAAATTTGAACAATATAATTAACACGAATTTGTTTTTTTGAATGGCAATGGCACGCGTTCTTTGCGCATTCTGCGAAGTGCCTACGGCGCTACCACGAAAACCGAAACTCGAAGTTCGTATAACTGCATCCCTGTCACTCGAGTAATGTTAGTGCGATAGAGATAGAGATACCCGAATATTTTCGAATTCCGAGGTTCGTGGTTATAGCTCAGGAATCGAAACTACACCCCGTAAGCCGCGTCCGCTGCGCCATGTTTTCGTGGTTTTTAAACGTCAAACATGTTTTGCCAATCAAAACAAAACCCTATTTGTTTGCCGAACCTGACTGAAAACATGTTAGATGTTTAAAAACATGGAAAACATTGGTGCAGCGGGCCCGGCTGTAGGTAGACACTAAATAAAATAATCATAATGTATTTTCTCGAAAAAAGGATAATAGAGAAAAAATCAACGCAAGAGGTTAGGTATATGTATAGGTAATCACTAAGTTCCAAAGTTTTATGTTCTCCCTTTTTCACAAAACGCATCTTCAAATGAAACGATTGTTTTTTACTATGACGCTCGAGGATCTTGACGTTACAGTCCCCGATCGTTTTCTCACTCTAACAAGCGACATTAAAACGGTTTTGAGATATTTGAATGGGATTTTCGTCATCTTCTATCTATCTATACCTACATATAAATGCCCTGACTGACTCACCCACTCACTCGTCAACGCACAGCCGAAACTACTGAGGCTAGAAAGTAGAAATTTACACCAGAACTACCTTTTACAACGTAGGCAACGGATAAGAAGAGATTTTTGGAAACTCTACCCCTAAAGGGGTCAAAGTTTGTATGGGGGAAACTTTATTTTTTATAGCTAGAGACTTAAAATTTTGTATAAATATTACTTATTAGAATACAAATATAATACTTTCAACGTTTAGGAAAATTCTGCCCCTAAGGGGGTAAACAAGGGTTTGCAAATTTTGTATGGGGGAAACTTTATTATTTTAGCAAGAGACTCAATACGTTGTAGAAAGCTTACTTATTAGAATACAAATAAAGTACTGTCAGCGTTTTGGAAAATTCAGCCTCTTAGGGGGTTAAAAAGGGTTGCAAAGTTTGTATGAGCGAAATTTCTTTTTGAGATAGAAGCTTAAAAGCTTGTAGAAAGATTACTTATTACAATACAAATAAAACAAAACAGCGTTTTGGAAAATTCCACCCCTAAGGGTATGAAAAAGGGGTACAATGTTGGTAAAGGGGATTTTTTTGAGCTAGAATCTCAAACCTTTTTAAAAAGATCGCAAGTGACAAACCTTTGCTGAAAGATTACTTATTACAATACAAATAAAGAACTTTCAGCGTTTTGGAAAATTTCACCCCTAAGGGTGATTAAAACAGGTGAAAATTTGTATGGAGGAAACTTTTTTTTTAGCTAGAGACTTGAAATTGTGTAGAAAGATTATTTATTAGAATACAAATATATAGGTAAATTACTTTCAGTGGTTTGAGAATTTCCACCCGCTAAGAGGGGGATAAAGAAACTTAAAACTCTGTGGAAAGATTAAGTACCTACTTATTAAAATACAATAAAATACCTACTGCCAGCGTTTTGGAAATTTTTCTCCCCTTAAGGGGTTAAAAAGGGGTGCAAGGTTCGTATGGGAAACACTTTTTTTTAGCTAGAGACTAGATAAATAGTTTGTAGAAAAAATACTTACCTATTACAATAAAAAAACCGAGTGTTTTATTTTTAATTTTTCCCTGAAAAGCGTTCAAAGTTTGTATGGAGAGCAAGAAATTTTTAAAGTATGATATTTGTAACTGCGATCTTAGCCCGTTTAGACTACAAAACTTATTTCAGCGTTTTTTTAATTCATCGCCTAAGAAGGTTAAAAGGGGGTTCGAACTTTGTATAGAGAGCAAGACATTTTTAAAGTAAGAAATTTGTAACTACGGTTTCAGACTGTTTACTATGAGGGTTGAGAGAGGGTTCTTAGTTTGTATAGAGAGCAAGAGCTTTTGAAAGTAAGAGATTTGTAACTTCGGTTTTAGATTGTTTTCTAAAAGTCTAGGTAGAAAATTAATTTCAATGTTTTTTTTTTTATTAATTTCTTCAACAAACATTTAGACGATAACATGTTATACGCGGACGAAGTCGCGGGCAACAGCTAGTTGTAAATAAAACGTTACTGCTCTTAAACTACACTGCCTATAAACACGAAACAAAAAAAAATCGGCCAAGTGCGAGTTGGATTCGCGCACGAAGGGTTCCGTGCCCTTATCTATAAAAATATTTATTTTGTTCAGTTTTTAGTATTTGTGATTATAGCGGCAACAGAAATACATCATCTGTGAAAATTTCAACTGAAACTATCACGGTATCAGTGAGATACAGCCTGGTGACAGACAGACGGACATACAGATAGACGGACAGTGGAGTCTTAGTAATAGGGTCCCGTTTTACTCTTTGAGTACTAGGTAAGTCCGTAGAGTATTTCTTTGTTGCAAAAGGTGCAACCGAGCAAATATCAAAAAAGGTTACACGAGATATCTTGGGACAACTTTTGGCAGCCACAAATCCTCGAAATGTTGAGACTTATTTTTGTATCTCACTCGTAGCTTTTATACGGTGCATCCTAGCGAAAAAGTTACTCACTAGAAATTAAAGAACATGAAATTATGCGTCTAATGAGTACCAATACATAACAATTCGGTTCAGCGACATAGTAAAAAACCGGCTAAGTGCGAGTCGGACTCGCGCACGAAGGGTTCCGTACCATTCTCTGTAAAAAACTATTTATTCTGTGTTTTTATTATTTGTTGTTATAGCGGCAACAGAAATACATCATCTGTGAAAATTTCAGCTGGAACTATCACGGTATCAGTGAGATACAGCCTGGTGGACGGACGGACGGACAGCGGAGTCTTAGTAATAGGGTCCCGTTTTACTCTTTGAGTACGGAACCCTAAAATCCATGGTCGAAAACGAGGCTTTCCTCAACTTTGTAAGTTATATCAAGTTAGTAGTTTTTAAGCTTAGAAAAGTTTTTAAGCTTTTGACTATCAATTTTGAATTTAACTATAGGTTTTAGCTCCTTAATTGTAGGAATTAACAGAATCGAGAGTTATTTCAGCATTAGTATCATCATAACTGGTAATCGAAGACCTGGCGGTTTTCTCGTGCAACGCATCAGCATTGCAGTTCAATGAGGAAAATACCGCCAGCATACTCGGTACAACGCCTAGAAGGCCTTTTTAGGGTTCCGTAGCCAAAATGGTAAAAATGGAACCCTTATAGTTTCGTCATGTCTGCCCGTCTGTCCTAGACATGCGAGCCGCGCCGGCTAGCCGCCGCCATAAAGACGCGGCGCGCCGCCGACTTGTTCGAAATTCGCGCCGTGCAAGATAGCAAACTCGCCCACGATTGGCCAGCGCTAGGCAAACTCGCGTCTAATGCTCTAAGGCTCATCTTTGCATAGGTCTTCATAATGTGTTAACTGCGGATGGAATTAAGAAGGTATCCGAAATTGACGCACTTGTTACGAAGTGCAAAAAAATTGTAAAAGCCGTTCGGTACCGTCTACCAGATTTAGAAAAAGAAGCCGATTCCCAAGTGCAATACTTGACGATGTAGGGAGGAGTCCTTACATCGTCGTCCCTATCGTGTGAATTCCTTCTTCAACAAACGCGAGCACAGAAAGTGGACCTGGATGAGTCCCGACGGTGTGACTAGAAACGAGATTGACTTCATCATGTCGACGAGGAAGCATATATTCAATGATGTCAATACGTTTAAAACCGGGAGTGATCACCGCCTGGTAAGAGGCATATTGAATAAATGTGTCAAGCGAAAGTGCTCTCGGCTGATGAAGTCTACGCTCCGTCCAGCATCCACCCAAATCCATACCCCCGAGAGTTTTCAGCTGGAAATCCAAAACAGTTTTGATTGCCGAGGTGGCGATTTGGACGAACTCAACGACGGGTTTGTGGAAGCTGTCCGTGCCACTGGATCTAAGTTATTCAAGACCCGGAGGGCCAACAGAATTAAAAGGCTCTCTAGCTCCACTCAGAAGCCCACGAAGGAAAGGAGTGAAATAATTCTGCAGTCTTCAGCCGATGCCACTTCTCAATAAACAGATCTATAAGTCCCTTACCCGCGATCTGCGCCAATTCAATACGAAACGAAGGGCTTTAAAGTGTTCTCACGAGATCTGTCTATTGCGCAGAATTGAAAACTGAAGACGGAAAAATCGTTTCTTCCAAACCTGAGCTTTTAAGTGAGATACAGCGTTTTTACGGACAGCTATACACATTTACCCGCAGACCCGAGGTTGGTCTGACGGAAGAGCCTAGAGCTAGACTAACCCGACAATATACCGACGGCATCTCAGAAATCAGCCTGTACGAGATTAGAAAGGCTCTGAAACAGCCTAAGAACAGCAAGGCGGCCGGTGAAGATGCTTACGGCCCTTCAGAAGTTGTTGGAAACCGTCTTATTAGAAGGGAGACAAAGGTGAGGGAGTGCTGTTCTTCAAAAGGGTGACAACACTCTGTTTAAGAACTACCGACCCATCTCACTTCTCAGCCATGTCTATAAGCTGTTATCAAGACTCACTACGAGTCGTCTCGCACGCAGGATTGATGACTTCCAGCCTCCCGAACAAGCCGGTTTCCGAAGCGGTTTTAGTACCGTAGACCACATTCAGACGCTCCGTCAGGTTAAGTATACAGAAGACTGAGGAGTATAACCTGCCGCTCTGCTTAGCGTTCGTGGAAAGCCTTCGATTCGATCGAAACCTGGGCTGTACTACAGTCTCTCCAGCGGTGCCAAGTAGACTGTCGCTATATCGAAGTACTGAAGTGGTTGTACGAGAGCGCCACTATGTCAGTCCGACACCAGGATCGGAGCTCGAAGCCTATTCCGCTGCAGCGGGGTGTCAGACAAGGGAATGTTACTACCCCAAAACTATTCACCGCTGCACTAGAGGATGTTTTCAAGACTCTGGACTGGAAAAGGCTAGGCATCAACATCAGCCGCGAGTACTACTTCGGTTTTCTGATGATATAGTAGTCTTGGCTGAGACCATGGAGGACTTCAGTACTATGCACGATGACTTCAGTAAAGTAAAGCCTACGAGCGAAATGGTCTATGTAAGGATGAACATGAATAAGACGAAGATCATGTCAAATGTCCACGTAGTACCAACCGAGAAAGAAAGAAACAATGAAAATATGAGCCGCCGGCTAGACGCCGCCGCAGCGAAAATTTTGCCGACGCGCCGCCGCCGACTGTTTTGCACCCGGCTCGCATGTCTAGTCTGTCCGTATGTCATAGGCATTTTACTCGAAAACTATAAAGTGTACGAGGGGTGGCTGAAATAGTATTTTTCACAATCGTGTTATAATAGAGAGCTTTTTAGTCGAGTACCGTGTTTAGGCCACGAAGCTTGCTGAGTGGCCTAAGTAAGGTATGAGATTAAAAAGCTTGATTATAACACTATTGTGAACAATACTTTTTGTATGAGTTCATTAATAGTATTTTTCACAATCGTGTTATAATAGAGAGCTTTTTAGTCGAGTACCGTGTTTAGGCCACGAAGCTTGCTGAGTGGCCTAAGTAAGGCACGAGATTAAAAAGCTTGATTATAACACTATTGTGAACAATACTTTTTGTACGAGTTCATTAAAAATAATTTTCTACGAGTCAACTGAACTAATTAAACAAACTCGATACTGTTGAAACGAAGTGCAGCTCATCGCTCGTACGCTTGTTGATATCTTAAAAGACATCAACGAGCGTACGACATCAAAGCGATTCTATTGGTACAATTCATTACAGTCCAGTAAAGCAGCCACGTGATTGGTCGAATTTATTTTAGTTGTCTGGAGCGTATCGAAAAGTAGTTATTTCGATTGTTTCGACAGTAACATGGACTACAACTATGAAAAGAGTGACGTTGCAGTATTCTCTATGAAATCTTAATACACATATTTTAATCGTCGAGTACAAAAAAATAATTTTCTACGAGTCAATTGAACTAATTAAACAAACTCGATAGTTTCGACAGTAACATGGACTACAACTATGAAAACAGTGACGTTGCAGTATTCTCTATGAAATCTTAATACACAGATTTTAACCGACGAGTACAAAAAGTAATCTACCTAACTATGAAAGAAAAGACGTAACTGGGTAGTTTATTTTTATTTTTCTATACAGGGTGTTCGGCACATGAACCGTCAAAATTTTTTGGCGTGCTGGTAGGGTCATTTCCTACCTTTCCAGCCTAGGAGCCTGGGTCCTAAGAGTTACTGTCAAGGATGTAGGATTTTTTTATTATTTTTTCCAAAATTACCCAAAATGTGACATTCGAAGCCTCATAACTTTTTATGTGTACGCTTTTTCATGCACAACTTGTTTAATTGTCTTACGTGTACGTAGTGTGTTTAAAAATATTTTTTTGTAACAAATAACACCACAAAATGAACACGTGGGGCTTTTTGTTAACAAACAAAACGAATGTACAAAAACTTCTACACTTCAAAATTCAATTAAAAAAAAAAGACAGCTTATGAAAGCTTCATTTTATTTTAACATGTTCTTTAGTTTATGACGTTTCCAACGGTATGCTACACACAGCAATACATACTTGAAAAAATACTGGAATTAAAGTTTTAGTCAGAAGGGTGAAGAAAGTTGTACTTAAGAAAAGATCGCATTTATATAAAACAATGTTTTATTCAACGTAAATCTTGTTCGAAGTAGCCTCCTCTGTTCCGTATGCAAGCCCGACACCTTTTTCTTATTTCAACCGTTGTCGTGGCCAGCACCATTTCTTGTCTCATGGCATTTGTATGCGGCGTTTATTCTTTCTATCAACACCTCTCTTGTAGGCACTTCCGTGAAATAAACTAGCTCTTTGGCTCTTCCCCAAACGTGATAATCCAAAGGAGTCAGGTCTGGAGATCTCGCGGGCCAAGCGATGGGGCCGGCTCTGCCTATCCATGAATTAGGAAATGAGTTGTCGAGGTGCTCTCGAACTTCTCTCTGGAAATGTGCCGGGCAACCATCATGCTGGTAGACAATCGGCACGTCTTCATTGAAAATGTGAATTTCAGCTAGGAGCTCCGGCAGGACAGTTTCTAAAAATTGTAGATAATCAGGCCCACTTAGTCGAGCTGGTAAGTAGTGTGGCCCAATGAGAAGTCTCCCTTTCACGCCAGCCCAAACGTTGACACTAAATTTATGTTGAAAACTAGTTTGTCTCTTCACGCGAGAATTCTGATCGGCAGATGCCCAGTGATGTAAATTGTGCAGATTCGTTGTGCCTTCTCGATTAAAACTGGATTCGTCCGTCCACAGAATTCGTTTTAAAAACTCGTTGTCATCCACGTCTGTGTGCATTAAAAATCGACAGAATTCCAAACAGTTGATAGGATCGCCTTCTTGAAGACCTGTAACAATTAATAAAATTCATAAGTCTCAGACAATTTCACTTTTAAATTTATCAAGCTTCGTCGCAATCGCTCTACGTTTTATCACTTATTACTTAAGTCAAGTTCAACGTAGTCTAAAATACAAATTTGATAAAAAAAAATATTTATTACCTTGCACCGGCGTGTAATGAAAATCATGCTTGTTGTTATTCCGAAGAACCGACCACACTTTCCAAATTCCTAAGTTAAGTGTGCGAGCAACGACACGAATGCTGGTATTTGGATCTTCTTCTAAGGCTTGAAGTATTTGTTCGTCGACTGCCACATTCTGTTGCCTCACATTGACTCGAGGCTCTTGAAAGTTTAAGTTTCCGGTCTCTCTCAAACGCCGATAAGTCGTAGAAAATGTATCATGATGGGGTAGTCTTCGATAAGGAAATTTTGCTTGGTAAATCCTTCGAGCTTCACGAGCAACGCCATCGGCCCTGCCATATGCCATCAGAATATCGGCGTACTCTTCGTTGGTGTAGTTAGGCATAACAATAACAGCAAAATAAAACAACAGTAACGAAATTCAATAACAACGTAACAAAAACGAAGAAAATAACTAAAAATCAACAATTGAACAACTCGTCCCAGGCACATCCAATAGCAGAGATAGTCTTATCTCGAATGACACAGGTAGCGTCACGTTGGCGGCGCCGGTCAGTCTAACCCAAGGTCAAAAAGATACGAGATAAGATTTTTTCACGCATTAGAAAGGGACAGCAATTTAACCAGCTTGTCTTTCGTTAAAATTCGTTTTTCTACTTTATGTGTGTTTGTCTTGACATAAATAAAATAGTTTTCATTTCATTTTCATTTATATCAAGACAAACACACACACATTGTTGTCCCTTTCTAATGCGTGAAAAAATCTTATCTCGTATCTTTTTGACCTTGGGTTAGACTGACCGGCGCCGCCAACGTGACGCTACCTGTGTCATTCGAGATAAGACTATCTCTGCTATTGGATGTGCCTGTGACGAGTTGTTCAATTGTTGATTTTTAGTTATTTTCTTCGTTTTTGTTACGTTGTTATTGAATTTCGTTACTGTTGTTTTATTTTGCTGTTATTGTTATGCCTAACTACACCAACGAAGAGTACGCCGATATTCTGATGGCATATGGCAGGGCCGATGGCGTTGCTCGTGAAGCTCGAAGGATTTACCAAGCAAAATTTCCTAATCGAAGACTACCCCATCATGATACATTTTCTACGACTTATCGGCGTTTGAGAGAGACCGGAAACTTAAACTTTCAAGAGCCTCGAGTCAATGTGAGCCAACATAATGTGGCAGTCGACGAACAAATACTTCAAGCCTTAGAAGAAGATTCAAATACCAGCATTCGTGTCGTTGCTCGCACACTTAACTTAGGAATTTGGAAAGTGTGGTCGGTTCTTCGGAATAACAACAAGCATGATTTCCATTACACGCCGGTGCAAGGTAATAAATATTTTTTTTTAACAAATTTGTATTTTAGACTACGTTGAACTTGACTTAAGTAATAAGTGATAAAACGTAGAGCGATTGCGTCGAAAGCTTGATAAATTTAAAAGTGAAATTGTCTGAGACTTATGAATTTTATGAATTGTTACAGGTCTTCAAGAAGGCGATCCTATCAACTGTTTGGAATTCTGTCGATTTTTGATGCACACAGACGTGGATGACAACGATTTTTTAAAACGAATTCTGTGGACGGACGAATCCAGTTTTAATCGAGAAGGCATAACGAATCTGCACAATTTACATCACTGGGCATCTGCCGATCAGAATCCTCGCTTGAAGAGACAAACTAGTTTTCAACATAAATTTAGTGTCAACGTTTGGGCTGGCGTGGAAGGGAGACTTCTCATTGGGCCACACTACTTACCAGCTCGACTAAGTGGGCCTAATTATCTACAATTTTTAGAAACTGTCCTGCCGGAGCTCCTAGCTGAAATTCACATTTTCAATGAAGACGTGCCGATTGTCTACCAGCATGATGGTTGCCCGGCACATTTCCAGAGAGAAGTTCGAGAGCACCTCGACAACTCATTTCCTAATTCATGGATAGGCAGAGCCGGCCCCATCGCTTGGCCCGCGAGATCTCCAGACCTAATTCCTTTGGACTATCACGTTTGGGGAAGAGCCAAAGAGCTAATTTAATTCACGGAAGTGCCTACAAGAGAGGTGTTGATAGAAAGAATAAACGCCGCATTTGTAACCATGAGACAAGAAATGGTGCTGGCCATGACAACGGTTGAAATAAGAAAAAGGTGTCGGGCTTGCATACGGAACAGAGGAGGCCACTTCGAACAAGATTTACGTTGAATAAAACATTGTTTTATTTAAATGCGTTCTTTTCTCAAGTACAACTTTCTTCACCCTTCTGACTAAAACTTTAATTCCAGTATGTTTTTCAAGTATGTATTGCTGTGTGTAGCATACCGTTGGAAACGTCATAAACTAAAGAACATGTTAAAATAAAATGAAGCTCTCATAAGCTGTTATTTTTTTTTATTGAATTTTGAAGTGTAGAAGTTTTTGTACATTCGTTTTGTTTGTTAACAAAAAGCCCCACGTGTTCATTTTGTGGTGTTATTTGTTACAAAAAAAATATTTTTAAACACACACTACGTACACGTAAGACCATTAAACAAGTTGTGCATGAAAAAGCATACACATAAAAAGTTATGAGGCTTCGAATGTCAGATTTTGGGTAATTTTGGTAAAAATAATTAAAAAATCCTACCTCCTTGACCGTAACTCTTAGGACCCAGGCTCCCAGGGTGGAAAGGTAGGAAATGACCCTACCAGCACGTCAAAAATTTTTGAGGGTTCATGTGCCGAACATCCTGTATAGTCTCCTTCTACCAAAATGCATTTATTGCATTTGTTAAATAATGACATTAAACCATTAAAAAAAAACTTTCGGTTTGTCGTCAAACTACATTTAATTAATTGTTAAGGCATGTACAGGTCGATTCACGAAAGCTGGCATGAATGGATTGAACGAAAGTAATGTCACTTGTCACTGTGAGTGGCAGTGTGAGTGACGTTCTTATACAGGGGCCTCCTAATATTTTGTTAACATGTACCTAATACGTTTTCGTTATTCAAGAAAAAATAAATTATATTATTTTAATCTGCACCAAGTATCATGTTAATCCTTTTAGTAATTATTATTAAAGTCCTTTGTAAATAAAACGTATATTTATTTTTATGACTTATTTTTAATGAATAGCTTGTTTGAATTGTAAAAAAATCTAAAAAAAGAGCAGACCAAGGAGTCCGTCGTCAGCAGAGTTTGTAATTTATTTATATCCTCTTTTCACACTGACGCCGCAATCTACAAAATGACGGCGAAAAGATTCGAAATTCTTACGAAATTTAACTGTGTAAGAGTGTGGCGGGATCGTGGAGCGTAGTGACAGCAAAACAAGGAACTGTAGTAAACGTAAGTTTATTTGAAAACTTTAAAATTAAATCAAAAAACAGGTAACACCTATTTGCGTACGAGCGCCGACCCACAGTCGCAGGAGCGTGCACTCGAAGCGCAAATAATACCGCGGGCTAATATAATATACAAGTCTCCGAACGTCCCACGAGTGGAAGCAGACAGAAAAGCAAGTATAGAGCCGTGTACCTTGTAATAATCAAGACAAATAATAAAAATCACATTCAAGTCTTACACATCCTACGACAAACAAACGTTAGTGCGTTCTATCTGACGTGCAGCGCCATCTAGCGGGTAATTGGATAGGCTGTTTATGGCTGTTTATGTGTGTATTTTCTTACAACTGTTATTTTCGCGTTTCACGGCATCGTAATTGTGCTTGAAACATGGTTATAATTATATATTTATTAATTTATAAAATGCAAAATCTCTGAAACACAATTATCATAATTACTTTTTGCATCAACCTGTATTTGATAATTATGTGATGCACACATAGACATTATCATTCACTCGTTCAATCCATTCATGCCAGCTTTCGTGAATCGACCTGTACATACATTATAATTAAGGTGTTAAAATTCAATCTCCAATTAAAATGCAATAAGTTACCTAATAAAATAATCGACTTACTTGGCATAATATCATCCCTATAGAGAAAAAGTGATCATATATTATAAAGGTTTTACTGAAGTTATCGGTTTACTTACGCGTGAAAAATGATGCCATTTTCCTTGGAATGGTCGGAATGGTTTTTGAACCACTTTACAACACATGAGGGCATCTTAAATTAGAATAAATCTTGTATTTTGTTAGTAAAAGCATTCCCGACCGTCATGTCTGTCACTCACTAACATCCCAGTCAAACTGAAGTCGTATGCGGCACAGTTTGTAAGGACCGCCCACAGCGGCACAGTTTTTGTTGCGCTAGAATTGAGCGGACAGAATGCTTCCATGTTATTTTTGTTCGTAGGCCGCGCCACCTTGATTTAAATAAAGACGCCGCTGTTGAGCGGACGTAGCTAAATAATTAAATAAGTGAAGTGTAGTTCCCAGGATTGGGTAAGTGTTGCAAAATTGCTCATTATTTAGATAAATGTAGTTATAATAATAAATAAAATATCTTTATTTCAGAACATTCCATTCCATACAATACAATACAATATAATATAGGTACATTCAGATTATTTATCTAAAACAGTGCTACTTTAATTCATATTAAATAATTATAAAAATGTCAACAGAAGTGCAGATGTGAAAATGTCAAGGTTTCTTAATTAACTACTGATTTCAAGAAAAACGTCAACAGAGCAATAGGTACATAATATGTGAAAATGTCAAGAGGTTGTCTAGGTAGGCATCTTAATTAATAATTTTAACCCAGGTACTCAGGATGGAACCGTCTGATCTATCAGCGATGACCTTCAGTATCCTGTTGTCGCTGCGTCGGATGCGGCTTAGGATATGTAACGTATAGTAATAAACCACAGGTTTCTGTATTTAATGGATGCTTCGTATTAATACTATTAATGGAAACACCATATTATAAATTCCGCCAGTATCTCTGCCGACACCGCACATCTGTCATCTAGACAGTTTCGTGTGTGTTGCCAGAGTACCTAGCGCGTTTATTAAACGCTACATCCTCTTCCTTTTTAACAAATTTAAGGATTTAAACCGTAATCAATTTGCACATGTGAACGAACAACACAAAAGAATCTGCATTAGAGCTATTAAGCTCTCGGACTCTTATACATTACGCTACTATTTGGATTACAGAGAAATCACCCTAATGATATTTGTATTCAATAAGCATATGTAGCACCATCAAAAATAACAATTTGTTTCACAAACTACACTTTGATACTACACTTGGAACACCACCTACATGTAGGTAACTTAGTATTATATCAAAGACAAATGATCATAATAACAAGTGATGATAAAACTTTCACCTATCAATTAGTTCAACAAATTAAACACCTTAAATCTTTTCCTATAATATCATGAATACTTAGGAATATGGAATACAGAACACATGCCTGATCAGTCTCAGTATCAGTATTATCTCCAATTAAGCTCGTTATGTCACTATTCTATACCTCTATCAACACTATATTATATTACTTAAGTACCTCTCCCCTTTCTTTCGGTTTTTTTTTTTTTTTTTTTTTTGATTGTTTTTTTTTTTTTTTTTTTTTTCCTCATGGCCTGTGAGATTTGCCCATACCCTATAATGACCCCGCATCCTATACCTTATCCATATATAATAAATCATTATTACATTAGTAGATATTGTGAAGCAGTCCTTATATTTATAGTTACCTAGATATTTTACTAGGTTGCCATATTATACATAGTGAAAAACGTATCCACTGGCCAGGTCAAATTCCATTTTACATTGATGACATAAAGACTACCAGGCAAAACTTTTCTCATTTAATCTGTAGGTATATATATAGGTGCTACAATACGGTACTTAACAACCTTACAAATTAATTACATTTAGGTACATCAACAACATCATTCACTCTTATTCGTGAGAGGAAGTCTGGTGGCCAGCAGTGGGACTAGTATAGGCTGAGACAACGATTAGGAAAGTCGAAAATACTAAACATTAAGCTCCACTTATTTAAATAAAACTGGATGCTATTTGATCGTAGGTAATAATTTGACATCATTCGCTTGCATAGTTACTACCTTCACTCTCAATGCCATTAATTAAATTATTTACAATGTCTTGCAACAACCGACAGGGCCGAAGCTTTAGTTTGAATGAGACAGCCAATAATACACACTTACTTACACCTGTCAAACGGTTGGATATTTCAAATTCAATTAAATTTATTTGCCAGAACATACACCGTTACACTTAAGGCTTATACACCCGCTAACGTCCTCGAGTCGTCGTCCGTATGGCCCAGCGCGCGACTGATCGGGCCTGCCGAGCCTCCGCGCTCGCGCATTTTGTAGGTATTTAAACATAGTAATTAAGATAATCATTTTATCTATTCAAACTCTGCGAATTTGTTTATAAATGTTTCATAACTTTATTTGAGTACAAAATTTAATTTAAAATATCAATAGTTTAGTCTTTTTGTATATTGAATAAACTTTACAAAAAGAGGTAACTTTGGGATTTTTTTCTATCGAGTGAAGTTCATTAGATCGCGTAACTGAATACGACTTTGACTAGATTAGATCCTTAAGTAATACGTATCTTTATTTTAGAATTTTAAACCCTATTTTCTATGTCTGAGATTGTTTTTTTAAAAACTCGAAAACGCTGCCCCTGTTGACTGTCAAATGGTATTCTACAATATACTATTAATAATCTTACACAATAATCATTTTAAAATTGCAGATTTTAACCAATTAGTACCTAAATGGTTAACAAACTAAATGTCACTAAATAAAAACTAAAAAAATCCAAAATTGTAAAATATTATCAAATACATTCGATATAAGGTCTGTATCAGTATTAACAATAAGTTTATGATATTAATTTAGTACCCCAGAGATGTATAATGTTTCTGAGCATCCAAATACAATTAATAATTATTCTAATGTTCTTATAGAGATGTATACTGTCTCTAAGCGTTAAAACAGAAAAAAAGGATCATTAATGTAATATTGTCAGAGATGTACAGGGTCAATAACAATAAAACGTGTCAAGAACAGAATGATGTGATGTCTCTCGTCAAAATAATGATAATAACACTAGTATTTAGGTAGTTACTATGCCCTTGCAAGCATGAACAGACCGGACTCCACAAACAGCACCTGATCACGAGTATGACGCATATTTTAGCCATCGCCTCCCTCAACCATATGTTAGGGAAGGTGGCGACCAGATCAACGACGCCACCGTAAGCAAAGCCCTTTAAGCGAGCATGACATATTCAAGCCACACTGGACATTGATAATAGCAAAGATTAAAGCGACTTGTTCGGCGAGAAAAAGCATTACGTGCTCTCATGTTACATAAAACGGAACAGCTATTTCCGGTACTTATAATAATTACAAAGATAATACGCCAAGACAATCATATTCGAAGGTATATTAATTCTAATAGAATTTGTTGCTACTGGCTTAAAGGCATTTTTGTCGTATATGAAATCGTTGACATTATAATACGCCTTGCTTAGCAAATATTTTTTTATATGAGACTTAAATTTACTTAACGGCAAATTAACAATTTCGGTAGGTATTTTATTGTAAAAACGTATACAGTTCCCCACGAACGACGTGCTAACCTTGCGAAGACGACTGTACTGCACTGCGATCTTGTGTTTACTTCTGGTGTTGTAGTCGTGGATATCACTGTTGAGTTTGAAGTCCTGAATGTTTTTCCGCACATACATAATATTCTCAAGAATGTATTGGCATGCTACAGTAAGAATATTTGCCTCCTTAAATTTGTCGTAGATGGAGCGTACAGCTCGTTTCTGTAGCACGAAGATGGTCTGGATATCAGCCGCTTTTCCCCACAACAGGATTCCGTAGGACATAACACTGTGGAAGTAACTGTAGTACACCAGCCTGGCCGTCTCAACGTTTGTTAACTGTCTTATACGTCTTACTGCATAGGCTGCAGAACCAAGTTTGCCGGCTAGGGTGTCGATATGCGCATGCCATTGTAGTTCAACAATCAAATGTATATATTATTAAACAATGTCCATAGTCAATGGTTCCTACACCAGTATAACATATAACACTGTAATTCCAGGCGGCCTGCAATGTTTTTTATTTTTTAATTTTGATCTGGCCTTCAACTATAAACTTTACCTTCCAATATGTAGCGAGTTAAGTTCACTTTGCGGGCCATTTTTGAGAAAAGTACTTTTTCTCGGTTTTTCGGTGGAAAAATACACTTGCGATTCTGTTTAAAAAAATATATGACGTTTAATTTTATGTAATTTGCAGTATCCTCAATTTGTATTTAATAATAACGCTTGATTTCAATTAAGTCTTTTTTATTCCCCCATTTTTGAGAAAAGCACTATATTAGCCTCAGCCGGAATGGCAATTGCAGGCTTCGTATTATAATTAAACGGACTCGCAAGCTCGTCCGTTTAAACAAAATACTCAGCCTGCAATTGCCTCCTTCCCGGCCACGGCAATAATGTACTATTATCTACGCACATATCATTAGTGCTCTAAAATGCGTTCAGAAACCGTCGGTAATGACCAGCATTATTACAACCAATTTTACTATGACAACTTTCTTGTCTGTGGTAGTAGGTAAAATCTGTACTGTAATGTTATTACAGTACAGATAATCGGTATCGTTATGAGTTTAAATTTGGAACAGCTGTCAAAACTCAGTGGGTCTCTAGTCTAGTATCTATAGATATTAAAACAGTTATGGATACGAAACGTCAATTTATTATGTTTTTTCATTTCACTTTTTTAACATTTTTTTCTTTTTTACTTTTTCAACTTAATTAACTTTTTTTTTACTTCTTTTTACTTTTTTTTACCTTTTTTACTTTTTTTTTACTTTTCGAACTTTTATTTCCGGTTTTTAACTTTTTTTTAACTTTTTTGCACTTTTTTTATTTTTTTCATAATTTTTTGCATATTTTTTTTGACTTTTGGTCACTTTTATTCCTTTTTTACCGTATTTTAACTTTTTTTTTTACTTTTTTTCACTTTTTTTGCTGTTTTTTACTTTTTTCACTTTTTTTTTACGTTTTCTAACTTTTTTTTTACTTCTTTTTAAATTTTTGTCACTTTTATTCCTTTTTTACCTTTTTTTTCCTTTTGTTTTACTTTTTTTTACTTTTTCTTACTTTTTTTTCCATTTAAAAAAAAAAAATCACTTTTTTTCTTTTTTTTTTTTTTTTTTTCAATGATAACTTACAGGTAGCACTCGTAGCAATGCAGGTCATTTTTCTACGGCTTCTGAACCCATCTTAGAGTACTTATGATATGTGTTTAGATAAAGTAGTGTATGCAACTGTACATAATTAGGCCTTGAAACACTCGTGTGATCCTATTATGAAACTCGCTGACGCTCGTTTCATAAAACCACACTCGTATATTAAGGCCTCTCATTATGTATCAGTAGCATAAACTACTATTAGCGTTTTGAAAAATTTCACCCCTAAAGGGTTCCAAAGTTTGTATGAGCGAAACTCCTTTTTGAGATAGAAGCTTAAACGTTTTTAGAAATATTACTTACTAGCTGTTGCCCGCGACTTCGTCCGCGTAGAACTTAATACTTAGAAAATATAATGCAAACAAACTTCTACCATCTTAAGGGATGATTTCCGAGGCAAAAACTATTCTATATCCTTTGAAGAGTCTCAAATTATCTCTATACCAAATTTCATCTAGGTACATGGATTTTATCCAAACTTTCACCCCCTATTTCATACCCTTAGGGAATGATTTTCGGGATAAAAACTATCTAATGTCATTATTCGGGACTCAAACGACCTTTATACCAAATTTCACCTAAACGGGATGCATCCAAATTTTCACCCCCCATTTCACCCCCTTAGGGAGTGATTTCCGGAATTAAAACTATCCTATGTCCTTTCCCAGGACTCAAGCTATCTCTATACCAAATTGTATTAAAATGGGTTCCATCCGAATTTTTACCCCTAATTTCACCCCCTTAGGGGATGATTTCTGGGGTAAAAACTATTCCATGCCCATTCCACGGACTTAACCTATATCTACACCAAATTTCATCAAAATGGATTACATCCAAATTCCCCCAAACCCCCAAACCCCCCCCCCCCTTTCACCCCCTTAGGGGATGATTTCCGGGATAAAACCTAATATATGTCCTTCCCCGGGACTCAAACTATTTATATACTAAATTTCATCTAAATCGGTGCAGCGGTTTAAGTAGCTCCATACAAATTTCCACCCCCAATTTCAGCCCCTCAGATATAAAAACTACCCTTTATCCTTCCCCGGGGCTCAAACTATCTGTATACCAAATTTCATCTAAATCGGTTTAGCGGTTTAGGCGTGAAGAGGTAACAGACAGACAGACACACTTTCGCATTTATAATATTAATATGGAAGTATGGATTATTAGTATGGATAGTATGGGTTATTTCCGCTTGTCTTCCAAATAGAGGTGTAGCTGTAGACTCACTTCAAAAGAGAGAAGAAACGAAAAACTCATTCAAATATCTCAAAAAATTACGAAGCTACAACCGTTTTAATGTCGCTTGTTAGAGTGAGAAAACGATCAGGGACCGTGACGTCACGATCCTCGAGCGTCATAGTAAAAAACAATCGTTTCATTATAAAGGTGCGTTTTGCGGAAAAGAGACGCAACAAACCCCCTCTTAAAACTATATACACTTATAACTTAGTGATTACCTATACGAGTATAGCCTCTTGCGTTGTTTTTTTTCGAGATAATACAACATTATGATTATTTTGTTTAGTGTCTACATCCCTATTTTCGATAAGATAAGATAAAATAAGATTTCTTTATTGTCAGAACTGTGTACATTTAGTTGTTTTGGGTAAAATAAAGTTCAACAGCTTGCCCATTTCGGATGTACAATATTAAACTCAAAGCTAGTCAAATATACTAAAACAATAACAACAATTAGTATTTCCAAATAATTTTAACCATATTCACACATAAAATATTAATTTAGATCTATCCGACATCCGTATTTTCTTTTAAACCACGAACTTCGGAATTCGAAAATATTCGGGTATCTCTATCTCTATCGCACTAACAAATGACAGGAATGCAGATATACGAACTTCGAGTTTCAGTTTTCGTGGTTTGGCTGAATACGCAAAGAGCGCGCGCGCGTGCCATTCAAAAAAACCAAGTTTATATTGTTCGAATTTGTTGTTACATTTGTAGAAATTACGCCTTAATTCGACATTTGCGCATATAAGTTCGCATATCAAAATCGATTAATTTTATATTTGCTTTTGGTACCTATGTGTCTCGTCAATGTATATCGTAGACGGGATTAAAATTATTAATAGGCGAAAGAAAGGCAAAGAAATTCCGCCATTTTGTCCGTAGTATTTCTTACTAGTCTGTGATTTTGACGTTTCTTTTAGCTGACAGATGTGGCGGCGATATACTTTAAGAATAATAAATGAAAAATTAAATGAAGTCGTATATTACGGAAAATTAATTAATTGTCGCAGTCGGATAAAAACTATCCTAAGTTGCAGCTGGAATAATAATGTACCTATACAAAATGTTTCATATTTTTCCGTCCATGGGATGCTGAGAACATTCGTACCACAGAAAGCTTAGTTTCAAACTGGCTGATTCTTTTTTTAATTTAGAGATTTATTATAAGTGGAGATTACGATACAAATAATACGAAACAAATAAAGTATTTTTAGCGTTTTGGAAAATTCCACGCCTAAGGGGATGAAAAAGGGGTGCAATTAGGGCCTGCTCCCGGGAAATCCCGGGAATTTTATAGTCTCCAAAAAACCGGTACTGAAGGCTTCGTCCCGGTTCTCCCGGTTTTTTTCATATTTGAAAAATATTAGTGTAATTTTAGTATTTTCACGTCTATTTGTTGAACAATCGCGAGCCGCAACACAAATAATAATGCAATTTGCGTATACAAGATAAACACGCCGTTTTCGACTCGCTAGATAGAATCCTCTCAATAGTATTTAATGGCTGTGTGTAACAGTGGATAATCAAAGCTTGTCACTGAAATGAAATTCTAGACAACGTTTTAGTAGGTACGATGATGATGCTGTCCTGCCTGGCCGATTTCGACCACAGCGACTGTGTGTTCTGGAATTAATATTAACGATTATTATTATAACTGGATCAATATGACTGGAGTGTTGTTGTTTTACTCTCTGGTGCGCTCTCATGTGGCTTGCATACCCTATCTTTTTTGCAAAGGTACGAGCGCAATTTGAGCAGGTTAATTCCCCGCCGACGAAGTTGTACTGGATAGCCTTGAGCTCGTCTCGCTTTTTATCGAGCTCGTTACGACGCTCAATTTCGAAGGACCTGTTGATGGAACCCATTCGGGCCGCCGTGCTGCCTTCTCCTACCACTCAGAGGGGAACTTGCATTTCTTCAGGTGTCTTTTCAGAACATCCTTATAGCGAAGGTATTGGCCACTCTGTCGTCCAACATTTGTGACACGTGTCTACATCACCGATGTTGCCTCATCAGATACACGTCAATGCCTCCGACATTTGCGCGCCTCAGGACATTTGTATTCCTGACAGCTGCTGACCGCGACAGACTGTTTAGAATACAGAAACGCGCCCTGCGTATAATCGATGGAAAATCTGTAAGCTATCCTGCACAGACGCTATTTAAAAAACATAAAATTCTCACCTTACCATGCATGTATGTACTGACTGCCTGTATGTACGTAAGAAACAACATGCATGACTACAAACTGAGTTCGTCCCGTAGGCGACCTCTGCTGATCGTTCCGAGACGCCGGCTGGCTAAGTCACGACG
The DNA here is from genome assembly GCA_963854355.1 of Epinotia brunnichana. Taxonomy (NCBI): domain Eukaryota; kingdom Metazoa; phylum Arthropoda; class Insecta; order Lepidoptera; family Tortricidae; genus Epinotia; species Epinotia brunnichana. The sequence goes on along the minus strand of OY977936.1, from coordinate 28,575,824 downwards.
GTCACTCAGCATCATGGGGCCCACCCTATACAACTTGCTCCCGACTGACATATAAAACTCACCCAGCAACAGTATTTTCAAGAACAATCTTAAATCATTGCTTATGGAACAGGCATGTTACTCAATTGACGAGTTTTGCACACTCATAAGGATCCAGCACCGTAATGTGTGACTGTGTGTACCTAACTTAATTTAATTTAATTGTGTTTTAAAAATTATGACTTGTAAAATGTACTTTTACCAATAAATATCTGTATTCTGTATTCTGTATACACGGTCCCTCCACTTGATGTTCATGATGTCTCGGAGACATTTTAAGTGGAATCTGTCGAGTATGCGGATGTGTTTTCGGTAGAAGACCCATGCTTTGGTAGGGTATAAGAGATAAGCAAGCACGGCAGCCGGGTAGGCGTTAACTTTTGTGGCAAGTTTATTGTGCTACCAAGGTACTTAGACTTATCCACTTCAGATAACGCTTCTCCGCCGATGCTAACAATGGTACTACTGGTATTAGGCACGTTGTGCAGGACATCCATGGCAGTCATGACTTCTGTCTTTTTCACTTTTGTCTTAAGGCCAAATATAGTGCAGTGCAAGCTTCGTTGAGATTTGTCATTAAGCTCTGCAAACCTTTTGCAGTATCAGACGCTCGAAGTTGTAGACTGTACTATCCAGTTAGGTAGGTCCAACTTCGAGAAAGAGGTCAATCGTCGGATCCGACTCGGCTGGGCAGCGTTCGGGAAGCTACGGCACATCTTTTCGTCCAATATTCCGCAGTGTCTAAAGACGAGAGTCTTTGACCAGTGTGTGTTGCCAGTGATGACGTATGGCACTGAGACGTGGTCGCTTACAATGGGCCTCATAAGAACCCAAAGGAACTCCCCTTTCGGTGACTTTCAGCCTTGGAGAAGGCTATGCTGGGAGTTGCTCGCATCAGAAATGAGGCTATCCGCAGCAGAACCAAAGTAACCGATAGAGCCCTCCGAATCGCTAAACTAAAGTGGCAGTGGGCGGGGCACATATGATGATGATGATGATGAGATGGTTTATTTAATGATCCCACTCTAGATACGTTCAAAAAGCTGTTTAAATTGCTTTATTGTATAAATAACTAATTGCACCAAAATAGTATACCAAGAACCGGGAGAACCGGGAATCCCGGTACCAGCAGGACTCAGAACCGGGAAATTGAAATCTTGGAACCGGCCCCGGTACTGCAGGCCCTAGGTGCAATGTTGGTAAAGAGGATTTTTTGGAGCTAGAATCTCAAAACTTTTTAGAAAGAGTAAATAATAAAAAAAATAAAAGATATGAGATTTGTAACTTCGATCTTAGCGTGTTTAGACTACCAAAATTATTTCAGCGTTTTTTGAAATTCTTCCCCCAAAGGGGATTATAAGGGCATTCAAAGTTTGTATGGGGAGCAAGACATTTTTAAAGTAAGAGATTTGTAACTTCGGTTTTAGACAAAACAAACATGCTAAAATACTACAAAACTTATTTCAGCGTTTTTTTTTAATTCATCGCCTAAGAAGGTTGGCAAAACTAGCTTTCCACAACAAAAAACATATATTAAATTCAAAAATATCGAAAGAAACGAAAATAAAATTTATTAAATCATACATATGGAGCATAGCATTGTACGGAAGTGAAACTTGGACCTTGACCCAGAAAGATGCGGAGATATTAGAAGCGTTTGAGATGTGGTGTTGGAGGCGAATGGAGAAAATTAGCTGGAGAGATAGAGTAACCAATGAAGAAGTGCTGAATAGAGTGGGGCAAACCAGGCAGTTAGTTAGGAACTTAGAAAATAGAAGAGGGAAGATGATAGGGCACCTCTTACGACATGACAACTTCGTACTTAACATAATTGAAGGAAAGATAGAGGGGAGGCGAGGAAGAGGAAGACCTAGAATAGACTACATGGAGCAACTCAAAAAGAGAGTTGATGTTGGGTCATATCGTGAGGTCAAAGAGATTGCGTGGGATCGAAGTAAATGGAGGGCCTACTTTGAGCTACACTGACAAGAGCCTAGCTCTTAAGTAAGAGAAGAAGAAGAAGGTTAAAACGGGGTTCGAAGTTTGTATAGTATAGAGCAAGACATTTTTAAAGTAAGAAATTTGTAACTACGGTTTCAGTCTGTTTATTATGAGGGTTCTAAGTGTGTATAAAGAGCAAGCCATTTTGAAAGTAAGAGATTTGTAACTTCGGTTTTAGACTGTTTACTAAAAGACTAAGCACAAAACTTATTTCAATTTTTTTATTTATTCCTTAAACAAACTTTTAGACGATAACATGTTATACGCGGACGAAGTCGCGGGCAACAGCTAGTATGTAATAATTTCAGAATTTTCGGAGACAAGGGGGAATGGTATTTTTTTCAACATATTCTTTAATTAATCGAAATTAAACTACTGTAGAAAATATTAAAAACGGTTTTAGAAAGCGCAAATCAAGCCCTTTCATATGATACCCCACTTTTAACTAGACTTCGAATTTTTAACCCCCGCCCCCTTCATATTCGTCATGTACACAGAAAATACATTTTTTTTATTTTCCATACACGTGTCTTAACCTTCTAAACAGTTGTTATAACTTTCAAATTGATAGCATTAGTAGTTCCTGAGATATTTAACGTTTTGGTACGCAACCCGAAAAAACGATGAGCTACATATACTTCACCGACAACGTAACGACCATTTATCAAATACACCTTATTTCAAGTATACACATCAATACCATGAGTTTGTTTGATCATATCAGCCAGTTTTTCTCCAATCATAATACAAGGTGCATTAGTGTTGCCACTGGTGATAGTCGGCATGATGCTGGCGTCGCCTATCCGCAACCCTGTGACACCCCACACCCTCAGCTCCGCATCTACCACGCTCTTACCCTTCACGCCCATTGCACAAGTTCCCACTGGATGCCACACGGATGTAGCGGTATTCAAAATATGGCACTTCCAATATTCAAGCGTATTGAATTCTATGTCCGTACATTGAGGAATTCTCAGATTAGCAACCATAGAATTAAAAACCTTCAAATATGTGTTTCCGGTGACAGTTATGTAATCAATTACACTTTTCGCGTGCAATTCTAAGTCTGCATCATCGGAATAGTACTTTGTAAGGATTTTAGGGCTGACTTCAGGATTTTTGCTCCTCAGCAAAATTTGTCCTCTGGACTTTGGATGAAGTAATGATACTAACGTGAAAAGGGTTTCCTGCTTTTGACCAATATCTGCAATAGCTGTACAAATACTATCTTCGAGCTCTATTACAAAAGAACAAATAAGAGTGGAAACTAAAGTTGCCGCTGGAAGTGGATATACTAATGTTTGATAATCTGGGATCATAGATTGCTCTTCTAGAGTCTCGAATCCCATTATTGTCGGAGTCGGAAACCAATGAAGATTTGCTAACATTTTAAAGTTTTGTAATGCAGAGTCAATGCCCTTCTTACCTGTCAGGACTACAATTGTTGCAGCATGGTCTTGTAAATTTTTACCAACAAATGGTGAATCTACCAACACTTCAATATCATTTTCAATTAATTGACTTTTTTCACCGATCCCAGATAGCATCAATAGTTGAGGGGTGTTAATAGCACCGGCTGATAAAACGACTTCTTTGTTAACGAGAAGTTTGAAAATTCTTTTGGTAGGTAATTTTACCTCCACACCTATCGCTTTTTTATGTTCATCCAAAAGCACCTTAGTGCATAAGGTATCTCTGAGAACAAATAAATTGTTCCAAATTTTGTGACGGAGGAAAACGTTGGCAGTACTTTGTCGTATTTTGTCCCATAGTGTGTACTGAGGCAACGAATACCCTAACTGATCGTATCCATTCGTATCGATACGGAAGACCGATTCATTTGTAAATGCTTGAAGATATTTCTTAGTAAAATGATCCCAGGGAATCCAGGTGACTCCCATTGGGCCATCAGTTCTGTGCAGGCTGGGAGACGCCCTTAAGATATCAGCACTTTTCATCGATTCGCTCTTTTTGAAATAATGCGTGACGTTACGGTAGTCCCAACCCACACCACCCATAGCGCTCCACAGCTCGTAATCCGCCCAGTTCCCTCGCACGTAATACATGTAGTTGGCGCTGCTGGATCCCCCGAGCATCTTGCCCTGCGTTAAGCGGATATTCTTTGTCCTATGAGCCTGGCTGGAGTAGCCGTCGTCTTCGGTGTAGTAGTTCCAGTCAACAGAGGAGTGGGCCACGAATGGAGCTAAACTGGGTAGCTGAAATGAAAAAGAGGGTTTCAGAAGCCTAATATAGAGTAATATTAAGATTAAATTGATAATAGTTAGATACAATTAAAGAACATATTATGTGGTTAATTCATGATCATTAGCGTAAGTCTTAACTGTGAAATGTGTGTGTGTATAATTTGCTGCTTTGTGACATGAAAACTACAAATAATGAGACGGTTTTTTTTGTGTAGCATAATAGTAGTTTATGCAACTGATACATAATGAGAGACCTTAAAACACGAATTAGTTTTATGAAACGAGCGTCAGCGATTTTCATAATAGGATCACACGAGTATTTTAAGGCCTAATTATGTACAGTTACATACACTACTTTATCTAAACACATCGTAGCACTCTAAGATGGGTTCAGAAGCCGTAGGGAAATTACCTGCATTGCCACTAGTGCTACCTGTAAAATATCTTAGCATTTACGATATCCGGCGGAGTGTTCCTATCGTTCTCGGAGTCACTACTACTCATATTTTCAACTAAAATGTAAATTAAAACAACTTTTCACAATTCTACTTTCGTAACAGCAAAAAACGTACAAATAAATTACAACAGTACCTAATGGCGGCAATTCGATTCTCCGTCAAGACGAATGTTTTTTTTTTTAATCATAGAGTAAACGAATGATGGCCCTATTCTCATGTCCCTCGAGGTTTATATTAAAAATATAATGAATTGACGTTTCGTATCGATAACTGTTTTAAAATCCTATAGATACTTGAATAGAGACCCACTTGAGTTTTGACAGCTGTTCCAAATTTAAACTCATAACGATACAAAAATCTGTACTGTAATAACATTAAAGTGCAAATTTTACCTACTACCACTGACAAGAAAGTTGTCATAGTAAAATTGGTTGTAATAATGCTGGTCATTTCCTACGGTTTCTGAACGCATTTTAGAGCACTAATGAGACCGTGCGTAGATAAATATATTTGCCTCAATTCCGTGGCGCCCGGATACATGATGACATTACCACAGTGTCTAGGGGCGGGTCACCCCCGGCTTCGACCAGCAGCACCCTCCACTCGACCACCTCCGCGAGCCGCGAGGCTATCACGCAGCCCGCCGACCCGCCTCCCACCACGATGAAGTCGAACGTTTCACCATCTGCCATTCCGAGAGATTCTATTAAATGCAAGTTCACAGTATAGATCAGGCTAGATCTTGGAACATTATTCGGATGCTAATAACGTCTCCGACTACAACAACAAGATACAAAACTATGGTCCAGAACTCCAGAATATAATTAAAAAAAAATACCGACAGCAAAAAGAGAGGAGAGTAGATTGGGTATCATGTATCAAAATAGTATTTTTCACAATCGTGTTATAATAGAGAGCTTTTTAGTCGAGTGCGGTAAGGTACGAGATTAAAAAGCTTGATTATAACACTATTGTGAACAATACTTTTTGTACGAGTTCATTAAAATTAATTTTCTACGAGTCAACTGAACTAATTAAACAAACTCGATACTGTTGAAACGAAGTGCAGCTCATCGCTCGTACGCTTGTTGATATCTTAAAAGAAATCAACGAGCGTACGACATCAAAGCGATTCTATTGGTCCAATTCATTACAGTTCAGTAAAGCAGCCACGTGATTAGTCGAATTTATTTTAGTTATCTGGAGCGTACCGAAAAGTAGTTATTTCGATTGTTTCGACAGTAACATGGACTACAACTATGAAAAGAGTGACGTTGCAGTATTCTCTATGAAATCTTAATACACATATTTTAATCGTCGAGTACAAAAAATTAATTTAATATTTATTTTCATTTTCATTTCGATCCCACCCCGATGTCAGTGTGCCCCGCTGACTCATATTTGATTCAGATTTGTAGTAGGTATAGTGCATGTTGTTAGGGGAAAATACTTCACTTTCGGATACCGGATTCCAAAACTGCCGGGAGACAATCTCTAAAGAGTCAAATTCCCCTGTAATGACGTCATCAAAAATGCTGCGGCCGCGCTTGGAAAAGTGTAAATTACACCCAAACCATACAACGTACATACACATGTGAGAAACCAAATGAAAGCTGAATAAATTTTCAATAGTTAATTTATACATTATATTTCAAAATATACCCCAGTTTGTACTGCTGTACTACTGTATTAGCAAAAGTATAAAAAAATCAACAAAAAAACTATGTACTTTCAGACTTTGCGGCAAAACAAGAAAAGATAAACGAATGTAATGTATAACACAAATGACATCTAGTATTATATATTATATATAACACACGTTTATGTATATTACATGGTTCAGGTAAAACTCCCACTTTTCAAAAAGCCTCCGCGGCAATGAAGATTATGTCATTACTAATGACCTAGACACTTTAGAGACTGTCTCTTTGCGGTTTTGCGGTACACATAACACGTCTAACAACATACCAAAAGGTTCATGCTGGTTTCTGGAAAATAGTAATTTCGATAAAATTAATCTTGTAGGGAAAATTCGCTTCGCGTTGTTGGTTTTTTGAGTACAGTTTTCTGAATTTTGCTCTTTGTCTTAAAATAAAAAACTAAAATGTAAAGCTGAAATACTAGATATCATTTGTGTTATACATTACATTCGTGTATCTTTTCTAGTTTTGTCGCAAAGTCCAAAAGTCCTTAGATTTTTCTTTAATTTTTTTATACTTTTGTTAATAGTACTTAAACTAGCATATACATTAAAATATAATGTATAAGTGAACTATTGACAATTTATTCAGCTTTCATCTGAAACCCCACATGTGTATGTACGTTGCATGGTTTGGGTGTAATTTAAACTTTTCCAAGCGCGGCCGCGGCGTTTTAGATGACGTCATTACATGGGAGACAGAGTCCTTAGAGACTGTCTCTCAGCAGTTTTGGAATCCAGGGGGCATGCCTAACAACGTACTAAAATATGGAGCCGGTATCCGAATAAGAATATTTTTAAGAATATTTTTATTTGTAGAAAATGGGTGTACATAAAAGATCTTAAAACTTGTTTTGGCGTCTCCATCTTCAGCCTGATTCACAGACATACAAATCTATAGTATCTTACAGTTAATTACCTACTTAATATTAAACTTTAAACATTATAGATCCCGGGGTCTTACAAAGTGCTCCGAATTGCCATAATACATTTTGTCAAGACACCAGGCATATAATTTACTTTTAAACTGGGGCAAGTCTAGTTCCTTCAGCTCTTTTGGAAGGTAGTTGTAAATTTTGATGCACATGAATATAATGTTTTTGCTGACAAGGGCAGATGTTATTCTCGGATAATTTAAGTTTGACCCATGTCGAGTATTGTACCTTGAGGTGGAAGCAACACTAGAAAATGAACTTAAATTGGTTTTTACAAATAGGCTCACTTCGTAAATGTACAGAGAATGTAGCGTTAATATTTTTAATTGTTTAAAAATCGGTCGACATGAGTCTGTTTGTTTAGCGTCATAGAGTGCGCGTAAACATTTTTTTTGAAGTCGAAATACTTTGGTGACGTTTGTGCTGTTACCCCATAAAATTATACCATATCTAAGATTCGACATGACATAGCCATGGAATGCCAGAAGGGCTGTTTTTTGAGATGTGATTGCTTTAAGCCGTCTGAGAGCAAAAACAAACCTGCTAAGCTTATCAATGAGATTATCTGTGTGTTCTTTCCAATTATTGTGACAATCGACGGTTACTCCTAAGAAACGAATAGAAGAGACTCGTTCTATATGGTGATTACAGAAGTTAAGATTACAAAATAGCTGTACACACTTAGGCTTACCTTGGGGTGCATAAAATTCTACAAATGTTGTTTTTGATACGTTTATCTTAAGGTTGTTGTCCTCCAGCCATGTAATGATATTGTTAAGCGCCACGTTTGCTTCTGACTCATAGGATAAAGGGTCATCGCCTCTTACAACCAAAGAACAGTCGTCAGCAAAAAGTACAATTTTATGTTTGGTGACGTCAGGTAAATCATTTAAGTAAACTAGGAAAAGTAGGGGTCCTAAAATACTCCCCTGTGGTACACCATATCTAACATTGCTGAAATCAGATCTATGGGTCTGAACTGTTTTTGTTTTAGGACAGAAACTAGTTATTTCAGTGCACTGCAATCTATTCAGTAGATAAGATTTGTACCATTCATAGGCATTACCTCTTACCCCTAAACTGTATAATTTAGAAAGTAGTAACTTGTGTGTAACTCTATCGAACGCTTTTGACATGTCCATGAAAATTGTCAAAACTGGGATACTTTTATCCCTGCAGTCCATGATAATTTTTAATACGTCGTAGATTGCCATAATAGTAGTTTTATTTTTACTAAAGCCAAACTGGCTTTTTGATAATATATTATATTTATTTAAAAAAGATATTGTTCTGTTATATAGTACCTTTTCGAATACTTTAGCTAGGATTGGTATCAGTGATATCGGTCTATATTGATCAGAATCTTGTCGATCACCCTTTTTGAAAATTGGTTTTGTTATTGTGACCTTTAACTGCTCTGGAAAAATACCTTGCTCCATTGACTGGTTTATGATATAACTTAAAGGTGGTGCCAAAGCAGTACAATTATCTTTAAGTATACACGTTGGCAATTCGTCATATCCGGTTGAGCTTGTATTCTTTAATGACATAATTATTTTACTTATTTCGTTCACATCTGTTGGTTTCAAAAACATTGAATTTTCAACTTTTTGGTGAGTTGTATATTGAAGTTTTATATTATCGAAAGTGAAGTATTTGTTCGACGGAATCCCCTAACAACACGCACTACTTAGTAGAGGTACCGTAGTACTTGACGCCGAATCAAAGCTTGAGAAAATGCTAATGTGACCGTGATCGGTTTGACAGACTCAAAATTAGTGACCTTTCGTTATTTGTGTTTTTCCCTAATAAGTATCCCAGAGCTCAATACTGCCCAAAACCTACTTTGCACATTCAATATTAATGGACGTACTGTGTTATTGTGATAGTTTTCGGTTACTGATTTTAAAATAGCCAATGATTGTGAATATAACTTATTAAACTACGAGTAGGTATCTTTCTTATCTACAAATAATGTAACCATTGAAATCACGATGTGTGAAAATGCTCTGAAACCCCGAAACTTACTGAAAACTTCGGCCTGCGGTGGGTAGTCGATAATGTAGTACCTTACAGGCAGCCAGGCCCAGAAACTCAACACCAGTTGAATTATATACATGGAGGGCCTCATCAGCTTGACTTCGATTTTTGGTATGAACGGATCGAACAAATTATACCAAGCCATTTTAGGAACTCGGTAAATTGATATAGGTACTTACAACTGGAACAAACATGCAAATCGTTAATAGCTCAATGGAATCAAATATCTGCCATTTTGAGATACTTAGATTCGCTGAAAAAACACTGTGTAAGTACAGTCGCCATCACATACATCGGAGCAAACAAGCACGTCACAAACATCGGAACACATCTCTATTTTCAAGGCATTAGGGTGCATGTGCCGATATTTTTGTACACCTCATAGTATACCTATGTTTGTGATGGCGACTGTACCTAAACCAAAGTATTATCATCTTTTTTTACTTCCAGCCAAAAAAGCGGCCAAGTGCGAGTCGGACTCGCCCATGAAGGGTTCCGTAAAAGAAATTGCGATTTATGATATTCAAACCAATTTTCGGTAGAAGTTTGCATGGTAATGTACATCATATATTTTTATTAGTTTTATCATTCTCTTATTTTAGAAGTTACAAGGGGGGCACACATTTTACCACTTTGGAAGTGTCTCTCGCGCAAACTATTTAGTTTAGAAAAAAATTATATTAGAAACATCAATATCATTTTTGAAGACCTATCCAATAACGTATGCGTTTAATGATTATTTTTTTTGAGATTCAGTTTTAAGTATGGGGAAGCCCCAAAATTTATGTTTTTTTTTTCTATTTTTGTGTGATAATCTTAATGTATAAATAAATAATAAAATAATTAAATACATTTACTTACCAAGTATCAACTGTAAAGTTCTTATAGTTTCAGAAAAAAGTGGCTGTGACATACGGACGGACAGACAGACATGACGAATCCATAAGGGTTCCATTTTTTGCCATTTGGCTACGGAACCCTAACAGACATGACGAATCAATAAGGGTTTCATTTTTTGCCATTTGGCTACGGAACCCTAAAAATCACGCTCTTGGGAGTTATCGAAAGTGCAGTCATTTGCCATACCGAACTATACAATAGTTTTCTTATTGTTATTATAGCCCGCGAGCTAGGAGCACTTTTTTGTCAGTCACTTTCTCCCGTGCGACTTGTGAGAAGGTTCAGAATGTTGTATCATGAAGCACCGTGGACGTCAGCTGCGGCTCCGTCGGTGGGTTGACACGCAAAAGCATCCCAAACACGTAAAAAAAAACACGTAAATAAAGCTGCACCGATTTGGATGTAATTTGGTATATAAATAGTTTGAGCCTGGTTGACTTTTATGTATGTTTGACATTGTCTTTTTTAATTGTTGTTAATTGTTACCAATTGTTTTGTTTTCATTATTATTATTATTTTGTATTAATTATTGAGTGTATGTTTACTCATACTTTTTTTGCGTTCTGTATGACATGTCAAAAGTGCTTATTAATTTATTATTAAGCCTACTTGAATAAATTATTTTTGAACTTGAACTTGAACTTGAGTCCCGGGGAAGGACATAGGATAAGTTTGATCCCGGAAATATGATAATAAAAAATGAGGGGGTGAAAATTTAGATGAAACCAATTTTGATGAAATTTGGTTTAGATAGTTTAAGTCCTAAGAAAGGATAGGATAGTTTTTATCCCTAAGGGGGTGAAAATTCGGATGGAATCCATTTAAATAGAATTTGGTATAGATACAGTTTGAGTCCTGGGAAACGACATATAGGGTAGTTTTTATCCCGGAAATCCACCCCTAAGGGGATGAAAATGGGGGTGAAAATTTGTATGGAGCTACTCAAACCGCTGCACTGATTTGGATGAAACATAAGACTGTTTTAATTCCGGGAATCACCCCTAAGGGGGTGAAATGGGGGGTTAAACTTTGGATGGAACCCGTTTAGATGAAATTTGGCATAGAGATAGTTTGATTCTGGAAAAATGATAGCGGATAGTTTTTAAGTCTGCATAAAAACGTTGAATTGACGCTTTTCGGGGAAAAATTGAAAGAAAACACTTAGTTTTTTTATTGTTATAAGTATTTTTTTTACAAAATATCAAGTCTCTAGCTCAAAAAAAATGTTTCCCATACGAACCTTGCACCCCTTTTTAACCCCTTAAGGTGGTTCGATTGCCATACAAAGCGTTATTTGACATTCGCAGGCTAACTGCGTGATATTTTAAGAAACTTATGAAACAAACTTTCTTTAAATGGCTTCCCATTTGCGCCAAATTCCCCCTTTCCTAGAATAAACTTGTATAAACTAGATTAATCTGAGAAAAATAGTTTTCCCAAAATATCACGTCCCAAACCAATTTCTCAAATTAATATAGTTTATACAAGTTTATTCTAGGAAAGGGGGAATTTGGCGCAAATGGGAAGCCAATTTATGAAAGTTTGTTACATAAGTTTCTTAAAATATCACGCCGTTAGCCTGCGAATGTCAAATAACGTTTTGTATGGCAATCGAACCACCTTAAGGGGTGGAATTTTCCAAAACGCTGGCAGTACTTTTTTGTATTTTAATAAGTTTTTTTAGCCGACTTATAATTTTGTAGAATGTTTACTAATTAAAATTAAATACTTTAAGCATTTTAGAAACTTCGACGTTTAGGGGTTTATAAGGGGGTGCAACGTTTGTATGGAGAAAATATTTTTTTTGCGAGGGACTTAAAACTTTGTTGAAAGATTACTTATTACAATTCAAATAAAGTACTTTCAGCGTTTTGGAAAATTAGACCCCTAAGGGGAATAAAAAGGGGTGAGTTTATATGGAGGAAACTTTTTTTTAGGTAGAAACTTAACACTTACCTATTAGAAAGATTACTTATTAAAATACAAAAAAGTACTGACAGCGTTTTGGAATATTCCACCCCTTAAGGGGTCAAAAAGCGGTGCAAGATTCGTATGGGAAACACTTTTTTTGAGCTAGAGACTTGATAGTTTGTAGAACATTACTTATTACAATAAAAAAACTTGGTGTTTTCTTTTATTTTTTTCCCCGAAAAGCGTTAATAGGGGGTTCAAAGTTTGTATGCAGACTTGCAGAGCAAGAAATTTTTTAAGTATGAAATTTGTAACTTCGATCTTAGTATGTCTGTTAAAAAACTACAAAACTCATTACAGCGTTTTTTGAAATTCATCCCCTTAAGGGAATTATAGGGTGTTCAAAGTTTGTATGGAGAGCTAGACATTTTTAAAGTTAGGGATTTCTAACTTCGGTTTTAGACTGTTTACTAAAAGACTACAAAGCTAATTTCAATATTTTAAAAAATTCATTCCTTAAACAAACATTTAGACGATAACATGTTCTACGCGGACGAAGTCGCGGGCAACAGCTAGTTAAATATATGTTTGACAGGCTGCATGTGGTCAATATAACGCCTCTGCCTGGAAAAGGGTCAACAATAAGACAATGAAACATTTATAAAAAAAGCAATATAAATGCTCTCGTTATTGAAATATTAAACAATTTAAATAACCCATATGGAGCTTACAGTGAAAAAAAAATCAAACAGCATGAAGTATTCCAAGTATTCAGAGGTGAGTAAAACAGTGAATAACAAAACCGGTCTAGTGTGAGTCTGACTCGCGCACCGAGGGTTCCGTGGAAACTTTCATAGAACATACCCGTCTTTTCCCGCCCTTTCATTCCAATAAAACCTTAACAACGCATACTAGTACAGTCGCCATCACGTGCATATGTACACTATAGGTGTTCAAAAATATCGGGACATGCATACTAATGCCTTAAAAATAGAGGTGTGTTCCGTTGTTAGTGTTGCATACACTACTTTCAGAAGCCATAGGAAAATGACCTGCATTGCCACCTGTAAATTATCTTTGAAAAAAAGTGATTTAAAAAAAAATGTAAAAAAGGGAAAAAAAAAATATTTTTTTTTTTAAAAAGTGAAAAAAAGTAAAAAAAGTGCAAAAAAAGTTATAAAAAGGTTTAAAAAGTAAAAAAAAGTGAAAAAAATGAAAAAAAAGGAAAATAAAGTGCAAAAAAAGTGAAAAAAGTGCAAAAAAAGTAAAAAAAAAAGTGAAAAAAGTAAAAAAAATTAAAAAAGTGAAAAAAAAATTGAAAAAGTAAAAAATATGTGAAAAAGGTAAAAAAATGTAAAAAAAGTTAAAAAAGTTAAAAAAATTAGAAAAGTAAAATTAAAAAACATAATAAATTAACGTTTTGTATCGATAACTGTTTTAATATCTATAGATACAAGTACTACATAGAATAGAGACCCACTTGAGTTTTGACAGCTGTTCCAAATTTAAACTCATAACGATACAAAAATCTGTACTGTAATAACATTACAGTAAAGATTGTACCTACTACCACAGACAAGAAAGTTGTCATAGTAAAATTGGTTGTAATAATGCTGGTCATTTCCTACGGTTTCTGAACGCATTTTAGAGCACTAATGAAATGTGCGTAGATAGTACATTACTGCAGACGCCGGGAAAGAAGGGCTTGCCGGGTGAGTAGGTATAGAGTATAGAGATAGTGATACGAAGCCGGCAAGCCCTTTTCACGGCTAGGCATTTATAGTGCTTTTGAAAATTTGTGCTCAAACATGCAATGAAATAAATAAAAAAACTTCAAGAAATTAAACAAATTTTCATAGTTGAACTCCGTGACCATTGCCACAAATTGTATATTGAAAATAAAAAAAAATTACTTCCCGGCCTAGGCCTTAAATTTCCTATGAAATTCCTTTACAGTTCGCTCTCTTCTTCTTCCGCCTGAAACGTGATACTTTGAAGCCTGTTATAGGTAACGCACGGAATGACGAAATTTCATTGCGTGTTTGAGAAATAGTACATTTCGATGCTAGTGCGGAAAGTATGTCATTACTTCACTAGTGCCACGAGCCGTAGGCGAGTGGTAAGACTCGGGACGAGTGAAAAATGACATTTCCGCACGTGTATCGAACGACGTTTTTTAATGCAGTTGCGAAAAAATAAGAAAAACAACAAGTAAGAATTGTTAGTATTAAATTTTTTTTTTTTTTTTAACAACTTCATTATTTTTCAACTGTATTACAATGATCTTACAGAATGAATAATATAAAAGTTTTAAATTCCTTACTTGTTGTTTTTCTTATTTTTTCGCAACTGTATTAAAAAAAGCGGCCAAGTGCGAGTCGGACTCGCACATGAAGGGTTCCGTTAAATAAATTGCTTTTTACGATTTATCATCATCATCATCCTCCTAGCGTTATTATTCCCGTTGTGCCCCTAACGGAGCCCGGGGTCTGCTTTGACACCTAATCCCAAGATTTGGCATAGGCACTAGTTTTACGAAAGCGACTGCCATCTGACCTTCCAACCCAGAGGGAAAACTAGACCTTATTGGGAATAGACCGGTTTCCTCACGATGTTTTCCTTCACCGAAAAGCTAACGGTAATTCCGTACATAAGTTCCGAAAAACTCATTGGTACGAGCCGGGATTCGAACCCACCCTTTTTACGATTTATGACGTATTAAAAAAAACTACTTATGTAATAAACTATATAATAAAAATGCATCATGCGAGGAAATAAAAAAAATATGCATAAAAGGTGAAATTTTGGATTGTCACGAACTCACGAAATCTCATTCCCGCATAGTGTGCGGGAATATTGTACTGAAATCCATTCCCGAATGGGCTGGTCACTTTCCCCTTTATATGGTTCAATATAAACACGGGAAGTGGCCCATGCCAGCATGTTGCAGCACGGCGTCGCGGAAGGTGACCAGCCCGTTCGGGAATGGATTTCAGTAAGTACAATATTCCCGCATACTGTGCGATAATGAGATTTTGTGACAATTAAAATTTCAAAGTTCAAAGTATTTATTTGTCATAACACAGGTCCCTGACGGTCGTGTTTTTGGTCATCGCCACTCGTTGGGAATTACCTACTTTCAGCACTTATATCATAATTATCATAAATAACCATTTTACGTCCATCGTCCTCACGTTAGGTTAGTATTATCTAATTATTTAAATCTGTCTGAACTTTTGAACAAAATAAATCCTAAGTACGATTTGTGGTTACTTAAGTGTTAAGATATAATATAAAAATCAGGAAAGAGTTACAAGCACAAGCAAATATAGAAAGAGAGAAAGGAAATAAAGTCGTGATAAAGTACGATAAATTGGTCATTTTGAAAGACAAAGAGTCTAGGACACTAAGCAATAATAAGACAACCTTATCACTATCTCCTCAACACCACCCTTCTATAAACAAACCGGCAATGAATGAACAAGCAAGTAAGAAAAACAAAGTTTTTCCCACTACTTCTCAATCTGAGCACCCTAAAGATAAACATACGCAACGGACTTCGAGCTACCCTGATGGACTGGTCAAGCAAAGTATGCTAAACTTCCTAACAAACAAAAACCCCAACTCCTTGTCACTACAAAAAGATTCAACAAGCACATAGCAACTGGCAACCCCTTCTCAAGCACTGACACAAACACAAAGAAAAAATCATCTCCCACGCCGGTTGGTCACCGAGGGAGATTACGACCGAAACCCTCCAGAGATAACTGAACATATTAACAAACTCTACATTGTCACGTATAACGTAAGAACACTATCATCACACGAGAAACTAATTGAACTATGGGATGCAATGAAAAATATAAAATTTGATATAATGGGCATATGCGAGGTCAGAAGAACTGGATGCTCAATAGAAGAACACAACGAATTTATTCTTTGTACAATTGGAGCAACACCTGGACAATATGGCGTCGGCTTTATCATAAAAAAACACTGAAAAACTCCATAGAGAGCTTCGTAGGGATATCTGAGAGAGTGGCCTTACTGAAACTAAAACATGGTAACCAACACCTCGACATAATTCAGGTATACGCTCCAACTGAATCAGCGGATGATGAAGAAATGCTACGGTTCTATGACACAATAAACGAAGCGTTGAAGCTTACGGGAAAACACGTAATAGTTATGGGAGACTACAATGCGAAAATTGGACAACCAGAACCCGAAGAATATTTAATAACTAAACGCTACGGCTACGGATCGCGGAACGATAGAGGGGAAAAATTGATTCAATTCGCGTACGAAAACAATTTGTCCATACTTAATACTTTCTTCATCAAGAGAAATAACCGACGATGGACATGGAGATCTCCTGATGGCCGTACAAAAAATGAACTCGACTATATTTTGTCTAACGAGCCGTCATGGTTTCAAAACATCGAAATTATTAACACTACTTACCCATCAGACCACAGACCGGTACGAGGCACAATAGTGCTCCATACCGACAAAAAAAGCAGAGTCAACTACAACAAGATACCTAAAAGTCAATTAAAATCCGAACACGAAATCACTGCGTATATAGAATCTTTGGAGCATTTTAAGACTAACCTCCTGGACTATGACGCCAATACAACGGTACAATACTACCACGACACGATCATTAACGCAATAGAAAGAAGTCTTGAAACAGCACACCAACATGGTAAAGAACAGCCTGAAAACTCCACTATCACCCAGTACACAAAAAGGCTAATAAGACGCAGGCACGAGCTACAGAATACTAAACCGAAAACAATACAAATGAAGAAAGAACTAAGCGCGCTATATAAACTCACAAGCAAATGTATCAAAAACGACTATAGTAAACATCGACAAGAAGTATTCAGAAAACATCTTGCCTCATCTGGAAGCCTAAAGAAAGCGTATAAAGAACTAAGAACACATAAAAACTGGATAGAAGGCATAAAGAACGTGGGACAAACAACACACAACAGAAGCGACATCTTAACGGTGGCAAGCAACTTCTATAGAGCGTTATATAAAGAAAACAAACCTGTAAATGTAAACTGTTGCCCAGCGGAGCAAGCTACACCCTATGATGTACACGAGATCGAAACAATCAACGAGACCGAAGTAATTCAACATATAAAGAGATTAAAACTGGAAAAAAGCCCCGGCCCTGACAAAATTACAAACGAAGCAATCAAACACGCCGCAACTATCCTAGCCCATCCTCTTACACATCTCTTCAATCTAATACTGAAAACAGAATCAACACCAAAACAGTGGTCGGAGTCAAACATAATTATTTTATACAAAAAAGGAGACCCCAACGACATTGGAAATTACCGCCCTATAAGTTTGCTGCCGAGTCTCTACAAACTGTTCTCTTCGGTATTAGAAAAAAGAATAAGCAAAACTATAGAAAACAACCAACCTGTGGAACAAGCAGGCTTCAGAAGTGGCTTCTCAACAATGTATCACGTGCACACTGTAGAGCTCCTAATAGAAAAATATCAGGAATTTCAGAGGCCGCTCTATATTGCCTTTATAGATTACCAGAAGGCTTTCGATACTTTATCACACTTATCTATCTGGGAGTCACTAAAAGCACAACACGTAGAGCCCCAATATATCAATATTCTGAAATACTTGTACGAAAATAGCACAAGTAGAGTACAATTAGAAAAAACCGGCCCACCCATAAGAATCGAACGAGGCGTCAGACAAGGCGATCCGATATCCCCAAAGATCTTCATTGCAGTGCTCGAATCAATAATTAGCAAACTAAACTGGACTAAACTAGGGATACCTATCAACGGAAAACACCTCCACCACCTTAGATTTGCCGATGACATAGTGCTCTTTTCTGAACGCTTTTCAGAACTTGAATATATGATACGCACATTACAGACAGGTAGCAGGGAGGCAGGACTCGAAATAAACTTTACCAAGACAAAAATCATGACTAATAGCATAGAAATCCCACTGAAGATTGATCACACCGAAATGGAATATGTCCACAAATACATATATTTAGGTAAACAGATCTCGTTCGACAGAAACAACAACGACCATGAAATTGAGAGAAGGATCAAGATTACTTGGAACAAATTTTGGAGCCATAAGGAGATATTAAAGAGCACATTACCTATTAAGTTCAAAAAACAAATAATGGATTCGTGCCTGCTTCCATCACTAACATATGCAGCTCAAACTTGGAAATTTACACTTAAAATGAGGAATAAAATTAAGACATGTCAAAGAAGTATGGAGCGCAGCATAACAAACATTAAAAAAATTCATAAAGTTCGCCATAGCATAATCAGAAACAAAACAAACGTGATAGATGCAGTCACATATGCGATGAAACTGAAATGGAAATGGGCAGGACACGTCGCCAGAATGCAAGATAAAAGGTGGACCAAAAATGTGACAAGTTGGGCCGGACCATCAGGCAAACGTAAGAGAGGAAGACCCTATATGCGATGGTCAGACGAAATCAGAAAAATTTCAGGCACAAATTGGATGGAAAAAGCACAAGACAGAACTAACTGGCTTACTCTGGAGGAGGCCTTCACCCGAGAAGGGGTTCTTGCGACATAAAATAATAATAATAATAATAAATAGTTAAATAATTAATAATAACGACACTAACAAACACATCTGACATTAAATATTATTATGACATTGTACAAGTACTGGCAAGAAATAAAAGGCTTTTTTATTTTTTATTTTATTTTATTTTATTTAAGTGTTAAGATATAACATTTTGAAACTAAGAACACATAATACATAATAATAACGTTCATGATTGTCACACAGTTTAATTAAATTTATATATGAGTCTGCTCGCGCCCAAGGATGTAGCAGAACGTCCGAAACCTCAAAGAGGTACATAAATAAGTTTTCACAAAGATGCTCGGAAATGTAGACGCTTACAAAAATAGACTGCGAAACACAGCGTCACGAATTTACAGATCGATAATGGGATTTATATAGGAAATTGCCCGCGAGTTTGTAATAGTACATTACTATAGAGGCCGGGAAACGAAGGGTTTGTTTCTCGCCAAGATTTGTATAGTGCTTTTCTCAAACTTGCAATGAAATAAAAAGTAGTCAATTAGTTTCATTCGTACAACTAAATAATACTACATAACCTATAATTGTGTCCCACATTTCTTACTAACAAATATTCTGCTTATTAGTCCAGGCAAAGAACTGACAACTTGTATGGAAAAAATGTCAAATTTGGAAATAATTTATAATAGCAGATTTTTTCTTTGTATTGGATATATTATCAATTAAATAGTTACCTAGCAACAAAATCCCACAAAATTTCAGACATCAAAAAAATGATATTAACTAGCTTCTGAAAACTCAGTAAAAATAATAATAAATGGTTTTATCTTTATTTTGGTTCAATTACATTTGCTCTATAATATTCAAGATAAACAATTTAAAAAAAACATTTCGTACTTTATTTAAATCTATATAAATACTTCCGGATGGAAAGTTTGTTGGATTCTTGAATAAAGCATCTTAGAATAATGTTTTAAAATGAAATAAAGAAAAAAACGCTATTATTAATTAATGTTTTTCAAACCCGTATTTTGCCTGGAGTATTATTCCCTAAATTAAGTATTAGTTTATAGTTACATGAACTTATATCTAACTATATAGACGAGGCACTACAACAAAGAAAACACTTATAATTTTTATAAAATTTTCATACGCCGTCATGTACCTAACTTTTGATTTCGGGGGCAGTAAATTATTCATGGCTACTTCTGCTCGCAATTCCGGAGGCGTACAGTTCAATTCCATATAATTTTCGTCCGAACTCATTACGAAATCGATGGATTTTATTAGAAAGTTTTAAAATAATTACGAACTACGAATTATTATTGACAAATTCGGCCAACAAGAAAAGAAAACTTTTTTCAATTTACGCGCCAAACTTTTTTCTAACTTGTTTGAAGCAACGTTTTACCCGGTGACATTAACATTAGTCCTAATCTTTTTTCTTTTTTTTGGTGATTGAATGCCAAGACGTTCTGTCACAATTTGACGTTTATAAACAAAAGACGGTTGCTTTGCAGGTGTGTAAGGTTGTATGAAATTCCTTTACATATCATATTCACTAGTCGCACCGGATACGTAGTATTTCCAGACCTAATTTGAAGTAAGTCATGTTAACATTTCATTGCAAGTTTGAGAAAATTACCTTTACTGGTGCTTCAGCAGTTTTATTACAAACTGTAGAATTTTACTTGAGCCAGTAGTCCAAATTGAAGGTTTGCCAACGCGCTATGGAGCGCAGTATTCTAGGTGTCAAAATGACGGATCGGGTCCGAAACACTACACTGCGCCCCCAAACACGCATAGATGATGTGGGTGTAAAAACTGCCAGGCTCAAGTGGGACTGGGCCTGCCACGTCTGTCGCATGCATCCAGATAGGTGGGCTAGTATAGCTAACAAGTGGGCGCCACATGACGGGCGACGCAGACGGGGCCGACCTAGACGGAGATGGCGGGACGACCTGGATGTAATTGGGCGGAAGAGGCATCTAGTAGGGACGTATGGAGATCACGGGGAAAGGCCTTTGCCCAGCAGTGGGACACACAATAGGCTCATAAAAAAAAAATCTTATATTTTTCAAATTTCCGAGCATTTTTTGAGAATAGCGCCCTCACTCCTCACATACCTCGGCCCTGACTCGTATGACTATCCGTCTATATCACACTTGGTAGGCAATCCTTTCCTTCCCGGCCTTTGTAGTATTACATATGTAGGTACCTCTAATATTAACTAAACCGTTTAGGAACATTAATTATTGTTATTTATACAAGTAGTTGTGATCTTTAGCTGTTTCATTTAACCACGGAACAGAAAAAACACTGTTTTTACTGTTCTGTGCATTTAACCTATGTTTGTTGAAAATAGAACAGGCCTTACCGAACTGTAAGCCAAGATAGTTAGAAGCTAAGAAAACTAAATAGATTTAAGGTTTTTAACTCGAACTTTAAACCTAGCGAAGGTTCTTTTCTTTTTGTAGCTACGAGTACTTTCACATCCTCAATTTATCTGCCAGCAAAAGAATCGTACGTGCGGATCCGATATCGGATGTCAATTGCTGCCTAAATGGGGTGAATAAATAGTACATTACGGCAGAGACCAGTGCCCTATCCCACAAAACTTTACAAGTGTACAATTCGCCAAAATTGTCAAATTGTAAACAAAAAAATGTACCATAATAATTACAAATATTATACTGCAAACTTATACATATGTATTATGTACTAGCTGTTGCCCGCGACTTCGTCCGCGTATAAAATGTTATCGTCTAAATGTTTGTTGAAGTAATGAATTAAAAAAAAACATTGAAATTGATTTTCTACCTAGACTTTTATAAAACAATCTAAAACCGAAGTTTCAAATCTCTTACTTTCAAAATCTCTTGCTCTCTATACAAACTAAGAACCCTCTCTGAACCCTCATAGTAAACGTCTGAAACCGTAGTTACAAATTTCTTACTTTAAAAATGTCTTGCTCTCTATACAAAGTTCGAACCCCCTTTTAACCTTCTTAGGCGATGAATTAAAAAAAAAGCGGCCAAGTGCGAGTCGGACTCGCACATGAAGGGTTCCGTGAAATAAATTGCAGTTTACGATTTATGACGTATTAAAAAAAAACTACTTATTAGATCTCGTTCAAACCAATTTTCGGTGGAAGTTTACATAGTAATGTACATCATATATTTTTTTTAGTTTTATCATTCTCTTATTTTAGAAGTTACAGGGGGGGGGGACACACATTTTACCACTTTGGAAGTGTCTCTCGCGCAAACTATTCAGTTTAGAAAAAAATTATGTAAGAAACCTCAATATCATTTTTGAAGACCTATCCACACGTATGGGTTTGATGAAAAAAATTTTTTTGAGTTTCAGTTCTGAGTATGGGGACCCCTAAAACGTAATGTTTTTTTTAAATTTTTGTGTGAAAATCTTAATTCGGTTCACAGAATACATCTACTTACTAAGTTTCAACAGTATAGCTCTTATAGTTTCGGAAAAAAGTGGCTATGACATACGGACGGACAGACAGACAGACGGACGGACATGACGAATCTATAAGGGTTCCGTTTTTTGCCATTTGGCTACGGAACCCTAAAAACGCTGAAATAAGTTTTGTAGTCTAAACAGGCTAAGATCGCAGTTACAAATATCATACTTTAAAATTTTCTTGCTCTCCATACAAACCTTGAACGCTTTTCAGGGAAAAATTAAAAATAAAACACTCGGTTTTTTTATTGTAATAGGTAAGTATTTTTTCTACAAACTATCTAGTCTCTAGCTAAAAAAAGTGTTTCCCATACGAACCTTGCACCCCTTTATAACCCCTTAAGGGGTGAAATTTTCCAAAACGCTGGCAGTAGGTATTTTTTTGAATATAAAGTAGGTACTTAATCTTTCTACAGAGTTTTAAGTTTCTACCTAAAAAAAATTTTCCTACACAAACATTGCACCTCTTTATCCCCCTCTTAGCGGGTGGAAATTTTCAAACCACTGAAAGTAATTGACCTATATATTTGTATTCTAATAAATAATCTTTCTACACAATTTCAAGTCTCAAGCTCAAAAAAAAAGTTTCCTCCATACAAATTTTCACCTGTTTTAATCACCCTTAGGGGTGGAATTTTCCAAAACGCTAAAAGTTCTTTTTTTGTATTGTAATAAGTAATCTTTCAGCAAAGGTTTGTCGCTTGTCTTTTTAAAAAGGTTTGAGATTCAAGCTCAAAAAAATCCCCTTTACCAACATTGTACCCCTTTTTCATACCCTTAGGAGTGGAATTTTCCAAAACGCTGTTTTTTCTATTTGTATTGTAATAAGTAATCTTTCTACAAACTTTTAAGCTTCTATCTCAAAAAGAAGTTTCGCTCATACAAACTTTGCAACCCTTTTTAACCCCCTAAGAGGCTGAATTTTCCAAAACGCTGGCAGTACTTTATTTGTATACTAATAAGTAAGCTTTCTACAACGTATTGAGTCTCTTGCTAAAATAATAAAGTTTCCTCCATACAAAATTTGCACCCCTTGTTTACCCCCTTAGGGGCAGAATTTTCCTAAACGTTGAAAGTATTTTATTCGTATTCTAATAAGTAATATTTATACAAAATTTTAAGTCTCTAGCTATAAAAAATAAAGTTTCCCCCATACAAACTTTGCATCCCTATTTGACCCCTTTAGGGGTAGAATTTCCAAAAATCTCTTCTTATCCGTTGCCTACGTTGTAAAAGGTAGTTCTGGTGTAAATTACAACTCTCTAGCCCCAGTAGTTTCGGCTGTGCGTTGATGAGTGAGTGGGTGAGTCAGTCAGGACATAGGCATTTATATGTAGGTATAGTCGTATAGATAGATAGAAGATGACGAAAATCCCATTCAAATATCTCAAAACCGTTTTAATGTCGCTTGTTAGAGTGAGAAAACGATCGGGGACTGTGACGTCAAGATCCTCGAGCGTCATAGTAAAAAACAATCGTTTCATTTGAAGGTGCGTTTTGTGAAAAAGGAACAGAACATAAAACTTTTGAACTTAGTAATTATGATTACCTATACATATACCTAACCTCTTCCGTTGATTTTTTCTCTATTATCCTTTTTTCGAGAAAATACATTATGATTATTTTATTTAGTGTCTACCTACAGCCGGGTCCGCTGCACCAATGTTTTCCATGTTTTTAAACATCTAACATGTTTTCAGTCAGGTTCGGCAAACAAATAGTTTTGTTTTGATTGGCAAAACATGTTTGACGCTTAAAAACCACGAAAACATGGCGCAGCGGACGCGGCTTACGGGGTGTAGTTTCGATTCCTGAGCTATAACCACGAACTTCGGAATTCGAAAATATTCGGGTATCTCTATCGCACTAACTATACTCGAGTGACAGGGATGCAGTTATACGAACTTCGAGTTTCGGTTTTCGTGGTAGCGCCGTAGGCACTTTGGCAGAATGCGCAAAGAACGCGTGCCATTGCCATTCAAAAAAAACAAATTCGTGTTAATTATATTGTTCAAATTTGTTAATACATTTTTTGAAATTACGCCATATTGCGACATTTGCGCATATAAGTTCTTATATCACAATCGAATATTTTTTTAAGGTTTAACTTTTGGCATGTGTATCGTAAAGGTATATCGTGGACTGGATTTAAATTATTAATAAGTGAAAGGCAAAGCAATTCCGCCATTTTGACGGAAATTTGACGTTTCTTATAGCTGACAGTTGAAGCAACGTTTGATTTCAATAAAAATAAATGAAAAATTAAATGAAGTCGTATATTTCGGAAAATTAATTAATTGTCGCAGTCGGATAAAAACTATCCTAAGTTGCAGCTAGAATAATAATGTACCTATATAAAATGTTTCATATTTTTCCGTTCATGGGATGCTGAGAACATTCGTACCACACAAAGCTTAGTTTCAAACTGGCTGATTCTTTTTTTAATTTAGAGATTTATTATAAGTGGAGATAAGTTTGCAGTATACAAATATGTCACTTCTGTGAAAGCGTATCACAAAGAATAAAGGTAAGTATTTATGTTACGACAGCTACATAATGGGGCTTCAATTTCGAATAAATTGCACTCAATCGATGCGGATATACGTAGAGATATCATACAAAAGAAAAAAAAGAAAAAAAAACGATTTCATTAGTTTTACCTAACGTTAAAATGACGAAAATTTATTTTTTATTTTTTCGATAAAATAACGTAACAGTTACATAGAATATTAAATTAGAAATGATATTTTGTATGAAAAGTATAGACTTAAACGTAAATTTTGTGGAGATAATCGCAAATTAATGACTTACTCCATAGTAAAGGCTATGCTGTGACGTCATAGCATAAGCCCGTTTAGTATAGAGCGTTTTCGGGGGGTGCCGGCGCGCGCAGATATCAAATGCATATAACATCAGAAAAATAAATCATAACAAAGTTTTAATGCTACAGTTGTTTTAATGCTGGATTATACTTATGTTTTTCGTAATAAAATATTAAGATGCAAGTTCCCTATTGTAGGATTGTTGATTTGTAAATATACAAGCAAAAAATTGTAATGTTACAACTACAAATGTATAAAATGGGAATTAACACTGAGCTAGATGTCTTTAGGTCAATTGCTTACATACCATTTAGATGCGCAGTCCAGGGTTCAGGAGTCACAGCCAGTCACAGGCACACACACGAATTCACACGCGGGCTAGGTTAGGTATGTGACATCACAGGTGGAGCGACATACGCCCTATTCTAATGCAAGCAATGGGTCATCTGTCGGTCATCGTCATTAGGTAAGCGCCGTGCGCCCGGGAGTTGGCGGGGATGGAAGATTGTTTATTGAACATACCCCCGCCCTAAACATGACCATGTTTACGAAAACAAAAAAAAAAAAAAAAAAAAAAGGAAGGTTACTTTGAGGGGTTCTCAAAGGGTAATCTAATAATCCGATTGGTAGGTCTTGTCAGAACACCCGTAGTCGTCCTAACTTGTACTACACGCACGACGCCGTCTTTTCCGGGATGTATTGATATGATGCGACCACGTCGCCATTCCAAGGGAGGGACGTTATCCTCTCTAAGAAGAACCAAATCACCCACTGTGAGAGGCTCAGTATAGGCTGCCCATTTAGGCCTTGTTTGCAACGTCGATAAATATTGGGTTTGCCATCGTGACCAAAAGTGTTGAAGCATCTGTTGTACGAGTTGAAATCGTGTGAGTTTATTAGTTTTAATGTCCTGCAACGGGTATTCGGGAATCGCAGTTAAAGGCTCTCCAATAATGAGATGTCCTGGTGTCAGGACTTCTAGGTCGTTAGGATCCGGCGATAAAGGGCACAACGGACGCGAATTAAGGACTGCCTCAATTTTAGTGAAGACTGTCGTTAGTTCTTCATAGGTGAGGGGGGTGTCTCCGACGACACGTTTTATGTGGGTCTTGGCTGACTTTACAGCCGCCTCGAAAAGACCACCCCAGTGTGGGGTAGTAGGGGGATCGAAAATCCAAGTGATATTTCGCTTTGCCATTTCCGAGCCTAGGGTATGCTTATTTAAGTTAAGGAAATTATGGACCTCTAAAAGATGGTTATCCGCACCCACATAGTTACGTCCACAGTCCGACCGAATAAGCGAAGGGGTGCCGCGACGAGAGGCAAAACGAGTAAGGGCGGCGAGGAACGCTTCTGTTGTGAGGTCTGACACTACCTCCAGGTGGACTGCCTTGGTCGCAAGGCACACAAAGACGCAGAGGTAAGTTTTAATTAGTTTCCTGTTTCGAACGGCTTGAATTTTTGTGTAAAATGGCCCAGCAAAATCTGTACCTACTCCTTTAAATGCACGTGTAGCCGTGATTCGGTCTTTTGGGAGATCTCCCATAAAAGGTTGCCGTGCAACGGCATTCAAGCGATAGCAGGGTAGGCATTTAAACAAAACATTGTTAATTAATCTACGCACGGATAGGATCCAAAATTCACGGGATAATATGGCGTGTAAGGCACCAGGTGAAGCATGGGAGTTGACCTCATGGTAGTGGGTTATTAATAATTTCACGAAATTGCCGTTTTTCGGTAAGAGTATAGGGTGGCGGGCATCAAAGGGTAACTCGGAATATCTTATACGACCTCCTACCCGCATTAAACCAGTAGTGTCAAGGAATGGGTTTAAGTTTCGAATGGAAGAACGTACAGCTTGTCCACGTTTAAGGATACCAATCTCCTCAGAGAACGAAAGTTTCTGAACCAGTCTGATAAGGAAGTTAAGGGCGACTTTCCGTTCAGTCACAGAAAGAAAGGGAGATATCTCACGTTGATTGCGCAAACGGGCATTATTAACGAATCGTAAAATGAAGCCGGTGACGCCAATAAGTTTTTGGAAGGAACTAAAACGGTTTAAAAGGAACTCAGGACTTGGGACGCAACTTGCACTGGTGACTAAGAGGCAGCGTAGTCCAGGAAGTTGTGCAGTCTGAGATGATTTGTCGGATGGCCAACTAGATGAAGGCTGCAACAGCCACTTTGGGCACCACCAGAGCTGGTGGTTGAGAAGCGCCCGTGGGGATAAACCGCGGGAGGCACAGTCGGCAGGATTCAGATTGCCAGGAACATGTCGCCAAATAGAGATGATCTCAGCATTTTTAATTAGGGAGACCCTATTGGCTTCAAAAGTTTGAAGTTCGTGGGGTGAAGTATTGAGCCAGGCGAGAACAATTTGGCTATCCGTCCAGGTATAGATGGCGTCCAACACTATTGACTTCTGCAGACAGGAGGCAACGTGTTGGACTAATTTTGAAAGGAGCGCAGCTCCCTGTAATTCCAACTTTGGAATTGACAAACGGGTCCGAATTGGGGCAACCTTAGTTTTGGACATTAACAAATGGACGGAGCAATTATTCAACTGATCTACAGCTCGGAGATAGATTACTGCAGCGAATCCAGCTTCTGAGGCGTCACTAAAACCATGTAAAGTATAAGACTGGGGTGTGGGGGGAAAAATACGTCTGGGTATATGAATCTTATGAATAGAGCCTGCCAGTTCACTGGTAAAGGTCAACCACTCGGCAGCTAGTTCTGGGGTAAGTGGTTCATCCCACTGAAGGCCCGAAAGCCACAGGCGCTGTATAAAAACCTTAGCCTGGAATACAAGAGGTGAGATCCAACCACTGGGGTCAAAAGTACGGGCTATCACGGACAGAACTTTTCGTTTGGTTGGGGACTTGTCAGAGTCTACACAGGTCGTATAGGTAAAGGTATCCGTCACAGGATTAAACTGAACTCCGAGGACCGCTACTGTTTGGAGGTTTTCGTTGTCTTGTATGGTGTGAAGGGGTTGAATGTGGTTAGGAGGAAGATCTTCTAATAGCGCTGGCTCATTCGAGATCCACTTTCGTAATTCGTAGCCACCTGCTCGCATTAGGGATTCTAGGTCTGATTTAAGAAGGCGTGCTTCTTCGAGGCTGGAAGCACCGGTCAGGCAATCGTCGACATATACATCGGACTCAATGACTGCTGCCGCCTTAGGGTATCTAGAGCGTTCCTGTTGAGCTAATTCAAGGAGCACGCGGATTGCAATATATGGGCTAGACCGTAGACCGTAAGTATTCGTATTAAGCTCATACGTAATGAGGGGTTCTGAAGGAGACTCGCGCCACAAAATCAACTGATACCGCCTGTCCTCGGGATGTACCCACGACATCCGGAACATCATACGGATGTCAGCTACAAACACAATTGCATGTCTACGAAAGTTGAGAAGGATGTGCGTGATGTCACGCTGGAGCTTAGGGCCCGTGTGTAGACACTGATTAAGGGATATTCCGTTCGAGGTAGTACTACTACCGTCAAAAACGACACGAATCTTTTCATTATCACCGGTTTTAAAAACGCAGTGGTGGGGGATAAAATAATGTTCCATGGAATGTAAGTCCAAAGAAGACACCGACATGTGATTTAAGTTGTAGTATTCACGCATAAACTCGATATATTGCGATTTTAATCGGGGATACCTTTGTAGTCGCCGTTCTAAGTTAATGAATCTCTTTTCCGCTATAGATCGGGACTCACCTAGGGAGGGACGATCACATAAAAAGGGTAATTTTGTCACAAAAGTACCATCAAGGTTTCTCCTAATGGACGATTTAAAGAATGTCTCACACTCAACATCCAACGGGTTTGTTTGGGGTGTCTCTGGAAATTCTTCTATTTTCCAAAATCGCTCTACTATTTGGGATAAGGAAATACCAGTCATAGGGAGCTCGGGACTGGGCAGGTCCTTGACTGGCCCGGACAAGACATAGCCAAAGACGGTTGATATAGCAGTCAATCCGCAGGGTTTTAGATTAATTAAATCTGGGCGTAGGAGTGAGCCTAGGACGTCGGCTCCCAAAAGCACTTGAACCAAATCAGGTTTGTAATACAAGGCGTCAGCCAGAGGTAAGGATTCCGCAATAGATCGAACAGACATGGGTAATTCTACGTCGGGATGAACACCGGCGATGTTATCCACTACTACAGCTGAGGTTGTAATAACCGGGTAAGGACAATGCACAGGCTTGAATGTAAGAGGGATACAACCGCGAGCTGGCAGGGTAGGAATGTTTCCAATGCCTCGAAGTAACATTGGGGACAAAGGGGGTGACAAAGGCATATTTAATTTTGTTACCGCAAGATCACAAGTAACTAGGCAACCTTGAGCACCAGTATCACACAAGGCCCGAGCTTCAACATAATATCCGCTAGATGTTTTCACCTGAATCACGGCGGTGGGGAGTAAAACCAAGTCCGAATTTATAACGGTTGAAGCACGGGTAGGGTCAGAAAGAGGGGAGCAGTCTAGTTATTGTGAGCTCTCATGATGAGAGCAATGCGAGGAATACGGTGACACGTCACGTTTATCTCTTGTGGTGGTGGGAGTAGGGGGGCGGTCGTGGCGCTCACTGCGCCGAGGAGGTGGGGAAGTGTACCGATTGGGTGAGCGATTCGAGGCACGGTGCCATGTCCGAGATGAAGACGGCGGGGGGGATCCTCGTGGCGAGGCTGGCGGACTCGATCGAGGTGAGGACCGGTTCACGTTATAATAGCGGGAGCGGAAACCCCCGCCCGTGCGAGCATGCGGGGAGGCCGGCCGCGCTGGTTCCGGAGAGTTTCGGAAAGACACTGATCGAGTCTCTGGTTTAACACGGGAGGGGTAAACCGGGTTCCGCGGGTCATTGAAACAAAGGAGGGTATGATGCGTCGGGCGCCTACAGGTTCCACAGCGATAATCGCGCATGCACGATGAAATGGTGTGTTTATCTAAACATCTATAACACAGGCCATTCATTTTCACAAAGATTGAACGATCGCGCGGGGTCATATCTAGGAAATCTTTGCACTCGCGTAGATAATGGGACCGGCTAGAACACATAGAACATTTTTGTTCGCGCATGTCAGTCTCGGCAACTAAGAAATTACGTGTGGGTCTCATTACTGGTGGGGGTTTTGAATGAGAAGACGGTGCGTCTACTAAAGAGGTATTTCCAACATTGTCGTGGTGACGACATTCCTCTTCCAGGAAATCAATCAGCTTATCAAAAGTAGGGAGGTCCCTAAGGCCATCGCCGTAACGACGCTCAAATCGCGATCGTAAATCCGTGGGAAGTTTCGCGAAACAAATGTGTACAAGGATATATGACCAATGTTTGACCGGTAATTCAAGTCGTTCTAAACAACGATATGCAGTAAGGAGGGGGTTAAGGAAAGAAACTCGTAGACCAGTCAACCGGGAACTGATATCAGGCAGGGACATAATCTGTGCGATGTAGGTATCGGCAAGTACTCGCGTATTATGGTATCTCCGTTTGAGAAGGTCACGGGCTACACTATAATTGCCGGCTTCAACTTTTAAATGTTGTACTAAACGTTTCGGTTCATCAGACAACGCACTCATTAAATAGTGCATTTTATGGGTGGAAAGCAAGTCACTTCGGGCATCGACAACACTGTCAAATTGGTCTATAAAACTAATCCAAGCGTCCGGACGTCCGTTAAAGCGCGGTATCGGAAGATCTGGCAACCGTTGGGAACGAGGGAGGTCAAGGTCACCCACAGCTGTAGCTCGGTCGGGTACTGAACGCATTGGGGTACTGGCAGAGATAGGTGCTATCTCATTACGCCTAACTTTAATATCTAAGATCTGATCGCGGACCGACTTAATAATGTCTTGTACATAGGTATATTCCTCCACATCTATAGCCCGATCCAAGCCACCCAATAGCAGGGCACTAGCGTCACGAAATTCCTTATACTGCTCCTCGACTTCACTAAATAAAACTATCAGTCGGGCACGGTCGGTCGAGTTAAGCCGTTGATAGGCGTTAGAAATCCAATCACTGGTCAGTCTAAAAGTACCGATTGATTTTCTATACTCCGCCGTTTCCGTAAATAAGGTTGCCCGCATAGTATCATTATCTCCGTGGTCACTCATTTCAACTCGTATAGGCAACAGTTAGCAACAAGAAAAATGCACATATAAAAGTTATACACTTAATTTGAATCTTATATACTTACAAACAAGGCCCAATTTGGAAGCGCGTTCCTTAAGTACACCACGAGGTGCAAAGGTATGCAGCACTGTGCAAAAGGGTTTAGGAAACACGATTACAACGAATAAATCCCTTTCGAGAACTATTAATTAACTACAAAATAATGATTATGTGATATTTAATACTTAATGCATTATTCGGCCCTTCAAGCAAATTTAGACCGTCGACGTATAAAGATAAAGCACAAATTACGATAAAACGGCTCGGGTGTCTGTGAACGGGTAAACAACTTTAATTTTTAATGGTTAAAACTTTAGGTAAGAAAGCTATGGGGGTTCAAACTACGGCGCAAATACAATTGGGGGATGCTTGAGTCTTGTTTACAAGAAGGAAGATATTAATTTCACCAGAGGCTATGAAACCACGCTATGCTACCAATGTATAAAATGGGAATTAACACTGAGCTAGATGTCTTTAGGTCAATTGCTTACATACCATTTAGATGCGCAGTCCAGGGTTCAGGAGTCACAGCCAGTCACAGGCACACACACGAATTCACACGCGGGCTAGGTTAGGTATGTGACATCACAGGTGGAGCGACATACGCCCTATTCTAATGCAAGCAATGGGTCATCTGTCGGTCATCGTCATTAGGTAAGCGCCGTGCGCCCGGGAGTTGGAGGGGATGGAAGATTGTTTATTGAACAACAAATATGTAACAATTTATTTAGCTTCTTTGATGTTGAAGGTAGTTTCACTTTATATGCAAATCGCAAAAAATAACATTATTTATAATTACTAGCTACCCGCGCGGCTCCGCCGCGTTTACAAAGAATCTAGGCGGAGAGACGCGACGGTATAAAATATAGCACATACTTAATCCTATAGGTCCATTCTACATATCCCTTATATTCCCCCCGAGATCCCTTATAGGGATAATTCGCCTTTGTACCTACTTTAATCTTACATATCATGTTTATGTTTTAACCTGTTTTATGTACAATAAAGTGCTTACATACATACATACAATCTACTTACTGAAGAAAGGGTTTTTAGAATATGTTGGGTATAGTTTCTGAGATTACCCTCAACATACAAACTTTCATTTCAGAGACATTACACCTGTTTATTATTAGTATCGGCACAGATCAAAGAATACTGAATCGGGGACCGTTAATGGTTTAAAATAATATTTTACCGGTTATAGTTTCATTTGACTATTTATACCGCTAAATAGTTTATACTAATTTATGTTTTCCAGTATTAAGTCATATCGTTTTGATAAATTACAATTTATATAACCAACCTCCTACCTGTAATCAAAATATAATTATCTGAACCTGAAATAATTTGGATGGTATTCAAGTCAGGTCAACAAAGTCGCCAATGGGAGTCCCCGGCCATCCGAAAAGAAATTTGTTTAATCAAGTTTCGTTTTCTACATCTTTATTTATACTGGAAATTAGGCGGAGCCTATCGGGCGCCTACGGCATTGTACTAAGTAAGGTTAACAAAGCCGTCTATGGGGTCCACGACAATTAATGGATTTAATTAAACCTCATTCTTCTCCCAACATCTCGAATATGGGAAAATAAGTTAGTATATAAACTTTTCTGAAGTAAAAAAGAACATGGCAAGTAATACTGACGTCTCTATAAAAAAAACCAAAATTGACACAATACGTCTGTCAATTTTTGTAAATAAACATTATTTACAAAAGGCCGTTTATTTTATATTTTTCTTACTTTTCTTAGTGTTGTATCCATATGTGACCGACTCAACATTTATAATTTCTCATGCTGAAGAATTTAGTACAGGTTTGAGTTCAATTCCTGTTTATAATTTTACATTGTCATCTCGAGTCAAAACAGAAGTTACGCCACGTGACGTCACGCAGCTAAAGTCACGTGGTCAGCGCACAGTAGTTTCTTTAAAGTTATATTTTAGTACCTTACCGATAAAAAAATAATAAACGAAGACCTTATTGCAAATCTGCAGCATGAGACGAATCGAGTGACATATCATTTATCAAAATCGGACTATAACTGTAGATCTGATGGCATGTACAAAAATCGGGCTCGCGTAGTAATAATAAAGAAGATTATAGTGATCTTACTACGAGCATTACCTACGTACCAACATACCAACTGACATTACAGTGGACTTGCAAGCTAAACTGACCATTTTAGACATCATACATAAACGAAAACGAAAACATTATTTTTGGTAAATTTAGTGATAAATTGACGCACACGTGAAAATATTCAAATGGAAGGATATCACGCAAAATGTAAATGATTTAGGAATAATGGAGAAAGATTTAAAATACTTAAGGGACACTTTGTGGCAAAATTGGAAAAGGCGTACAATGGTAAGTACCTATATTTTTTTTAAACCTACCTAAATTTATGACACCTGGAATCTCCAATTTTTTTCAGTTTTTTTTATTTAAATTGTATTGCTAAAAAATTGATAATAGCGGACTTAAGGTACAGTATTTATATTGAACTTGTATAAGTATATTGCTTGATTGTGTAACTTGATCATGAAGTTTACTTTCAGGAAAAAAGAGATAATCGCTTTAAAACGGGTTCAGAAGGAGATAACAAATTAAATATGATGCAAATGATGACTTAATTTTACCCATTATTGGTAAAGGAGTCCCCAGTTATAAACGGAATAGTTTGTGCTGAATCTTCTGGTTCAAGTGCTCCACAATCAACCGAATTATCTTCCTTAGAATGATCTCTATGACGATCAACGAAACCAGCATCATTTTGAAGTGGAGCATCTATCGGTATTAATGATCCATCTATAATACCTGCAACCCTGGAAAAATTTACATGTGATGCTGCAATAAAATTTTGAGAAATTGAGTTTCTATTTGTTGGCCATCTTACTTCATTTCCCAGTAATTTGTCCACTATTTGTGCACATACAGACCAAATCAAACGACACATTGTCATTTTGGAAACACCATGAGCATCACCAGTGACGTGATAATGGGATCCTGAGGCCATCCATCTTAAAACAGTCAGTAACTGTTCTTTAGGATCAAGAGCGTGACTTCTTCGTGCCGGATGTCTAAGGTTTCCACCAATAGTCTGTAGTAGATATTCGACGGTAGATTTACTCACACTGAACCGCTGATTAAATGTAAAATCCGTTATGGTCAAAGTTATATTTATACGTTCTCTGTATTTCCTAGGAAGTCTTACAATGAATTCTTCTTCACTATCACTGACTGCTACTTGAACTAAACATTTCGTGGTACTTACAAAGGGTTCGAATCACTAAATATTTTAAAATATACTGCAATCTCCACTTATAATAAATCTCTAAATTAAAAAAAGAATCAGCCAGTTTGAAACTAAGCTTTGTGTGGTACGAATGTTCTCAGCATCCCATGAACGGAAAAATATGAAACATTTTATATAGGTACATTATTATTCTAGCTGCAACTTAGGATAGATTTTATCCGACTGCGACAATTAATAAATTTTCTGTAATATACGACTTCATTTAATTTTTCATTTACTTTTATTGAAATCAAACGCTGCTCCAAGTGTCAGCTATAAGAAACGTCAAATTTTCTTCAAAATAGCGGAATTGCCTTGCCTTTCACTTATTAATAATTTAAATCCAGTCTACGATGTCACCTTTACGATACACATGCCAAAAGTTAAACCATAAAAAAATATTCGATTGTGATATGAGGACTTATATGCGCAAATGTCGCATTATGGTGTAATCTCTATAAATGTATCAACAAATTTGAACAATATAATTATATATCTTTTTTTGAATGGCAAACACACGCGCTCTTTGCGCATTCTGCCAAAGTGCCTGCGGCGCTACCACGAAAACTGAAACTCAAAGTTCGTATAACTGCATCCCTGTCACTCGAGTATTGTTATTGTTAGTGCGATAGAAATAGAGAAACCCGAATATTTTCGAATTCCGAAGTTCGTGGTTATAGCTCAGGAATCGAAACTACACCCCGTAAGCCGCGTCCGCTGCGCCATGTATTCGTGGTTTTTAATCGTCAAACATATTTTGCCAATCAAAACAAAACCCTATTTGTTTGCCGAACCTGACGGAAAACATGTTAGATGTTTAAAAACATGGAAAACATTGGTGCAGCGGACCCGGCTGTAGGTAGACACTAAATAAAATAATCATAATGTATTTTCTCGAAAAAAGGATAATAGAGAAAAAATCAACGCAAGAGGTTATATGTATAGGTAATCACTAAGTTCCAAAGTTTTATGTTCTGTCCCTTTTCCACAAAACGCACCTTCATATGAAACGATTGTTTTTTACTATGACGCTCGAGGATCTTGACGTCACAGTCCCCGATCGTTTTCTCACTCTAACAAGCGACATTAAAATCGATTTTTGAGATATTTGAATGGGATTTTCCGGATTTTCGTCATTATCTATACCTACATATAAATGCCTACTCGTATGTCCTGACTGACTCACCCACTCACTCATCAACGCACAGCCGAAACTACTGGGGCTAGAGAGTTGAAATTTACACTAGAACTACCTTTTACAACGTAGGCAACGGATAAGAAGGGATTTTTGAAAATTCTACCCCTAAAGGGGTCAAATAGGGGTGCAAAGTTTGTATGGGGGAAACTTTATTTTTTGAGCTATAGACTTAAAATTTTGTATAAATATTACTTATTAGAATACAAATAAAGTACTTTCAACGTTTAGGAAAATTCTGCCCCTAAGAAACAAGGGGTGCAAATTTTGTATGAGGGAAACTTTATTATTTTAGCAAGAATTTCAATACATTGTAGAAAGCTTACTTATTAGAATACAAATAAAGTACTGTCAGCGTTTTGGAAAATTCAGCCTCTTAGGGGGTTAAAAAGAGTTGCAAAGTTTGTATGAGCGAAACTTCTTTTTGAGATAGAAGATTAAAAGTTTTTAGAAAGATTACTTATTACAATACAAATAAAAAAACAGCGGATTGGAAAATTCCACCCCTAAGGGTATGAAAAAGGGGTACAATGTTGGTAAAGGGGATTTTTTTGAGCTAGAATCTCAAACCTTTTTAAAAAGATTACATAATAAAATAAAATAAAAGACTTTCAGCGTTTTAGAAAATTCCACCCCTTAGGGGTGTATAAGGGGATGCAACGTTTGTAAATATATTTTTTTAGCAAGCGACAAACCTTTGTTGAAAGATTACATATTACAATACAAATAAAGAAATTTCAGCGTTTTGGAAAATTCCACCCCTAAGGGTGATTAAAACGGGTGAAATTTGTATGGAGGATTTTTTTTTTTTGAGCTAGAGACTAGACATTGTGTAGAAAGATTATTTATTAGAATACAAGTATATAGGTAAATTACTTTCAGTGGTTTGAAAATTTCCACCCGCTAAGAGGGGGATAAAGAGGTGCAATGCTTGTAAAGGAAAACTTTTTTTAGGTAGAAACTTAAAACTCTGTAGAAAGATTAAGTACCTACTTATTAAAATACAAAAAAATACCTACTGCCAGCGTTTTGGAAAATTTCACTCCTTAAGGGGTTAAAAAGGGGTGCAAGGTTCGTATGGGAAACACTTTTTTTAGCTAGAGACTTGATAGTTTGTAGAAAAAATACTTACCTATTACAATAAAAAAACCGATTGTTTTATTTTTAATTTTTCCCTGAAAAGCGTTCAAAGTTTGTATGGAGAGCAAGAAAATTTTAAGTATGATATTTGTAACTTCGATCTTAGCCTGTTTAGACTACAAAACTTATTTTAGCATTCTTTTTAAATATATCCCCTAAATGGGATTATTAGGGTGTTCAAAGTTTGTATGGAGAGCAAGATATTTTTAACGTAAGGGATTTGTAACTTCGGTTTTAGACTGTTTGCTAAAATACTACAAAACTTATTTCAGCGTTTTTTTAATTCATCGCCTAAGAAGGTTAAAAGGGGGTTCGAACTTTGTATAGAGAGCAAGACATTTTTAAAGTAAGAAATTTGTAACTACGGTTTCAGACTGTTTTCTATGAGGGTTCAGAGAGGGTTCTTAGTTTGTATAGAGAGCAAGTGATTTGTAACTTCGGTTTTAGATTGTTTTCTAAAAACTAGGTACAAAATAAATTTTAATGTTTTTTTTTTAATTCATACCTTTAACAAACATTTAGACGATAGCATGTTATACGCGGACGAAGTCGCGGGCAACAGCTAGTTACTAATATTCGTATAGTAGCAAGAGGGTGTGACACACGTTTAGAGAATTGTTAACTTGTAACTACAATTCTACATATATGTATAATTATTACTACAATTTATCTACAATAATTATTACTAAAATACATGGATCGTATGTTAAGTTTTGTGATACAATAAATTGTAGACTTGTCAATACAATTTTACATATTTGTAAGAATTTTCCACTACAAATTTGTTAATTGTATATTTTGTGGTACGCACACTTGTATTATTACAAACTTGTAACTTCACATTTGTAAAATTGTAATTGTAAGTTTTGTGTGATAGGGCACAGTAAATAATCCGAGCCGTAGGCGAGGTCCGGCTATAATACGAGGCCAGGATGGCTATTACGGTCGAAGCAAGTAGGTACAGTGCTTTTCTCAGATATGAAACAAGAATATAAGATAATAATATACTGGTATATAAGACATATTCAAGGTAACATTCATATTCGGGCATTTGCTTATTTTGTATATTTTGACTGCTGAAGATTTGTAATTTATTTCCTTTTGTAGCTGTTGCGAACGCAACTCTTTTTTGTGTATACACTTTATTATAGGTACCTTTTTCATAAGCAGTAGCAAAACGCGCCCGTCAGGCACGGTTTGCATGAGGGGGGCTTTGAATGTTGGCGCTACACATGTGTGGGTTCATCCCTACCTAAAGCAACTGAATATCTCACTGGTCACTAACTTTGGACGTAACATATATACCACCACTTCTGTAACTATCTAAACGGCCACACTCTCCTTGCTTTTAATCAGAGCCTATATAATTGTAAATTATATTACAGTCAAACTTTTATTGAAGTTTTATTTAAAGTCGTCGAGCGAATAACACCACCGGCATCGGCGCAAACAGTAGCCATCCGATTGTCTCTTGCTAATAAATATATATATATAACTATGCTATTAAATTTGTATAGTTCTTTATGCTTACGTTCTCTTTGTTGAGTACCACACAACGAAGCATAGAATATACTGTTAGACGGCTGCATTATTTGGCGCAGATGATTGAAATAAGCCAGAAACACATTCTCTGACCAAATATTAGCTTGATTTTCTTATTTCCACTTAATTAATGTCTCGTTTTTATTTAAATATCTGTCGTTGGATTTAGGCGGAAGTAAATTATGTTTAGCTACTTAACTCCGCCTCCGCTTTTAAGCGAGGAGGAGAGCCGTCTAGTTCGGAATCAGACTCGTCTGAACTCATTTTTGCAGAATTGTAATTTATCACACAAACAAATTATATTCTTTGAAATCCCGCCCTAATTTCATTGCGTTTTCTTTTTATAAATACTGCGTTTAGTTATTTGCACTGTATTACCAATCAAATTTTTTAATGATAAACTTGAACTAATGTTTAATGCTTTTAATTTTAACTCAGACGTTTTTTCTAAACAACAAATAAAGGAATTCCGAAATATCAACAATAATCTTAACTTTTTTCCATCTTTATATACAACACATTATGAACTAAACGCAGCATTCGAACTTTTCCCCACTTACCTTGTGGGTTATCGGCCTTGTCGCTACTGTTTCTTTTTTAATATGCATCATGAGTTTATTGGTGTAAATTTGTCGTATGCATATGCATATTAAAAAGTATACTTTAAATAAGAATATATTTGAATCAAAATAGCGTTCAAGATGATTACATCTCTTTCTAAATTCATATACGACCTCATCGCCTTCACATCCTTAGTCTTTAGGTCGGTGACACATGATACGTAATAGGAATTAATTACATACTTACTTACTTACCTACTATACTTCGTTTTTTTTAAGATTAGAATTATCTGTCAAACGGGTAAACAAAGAAGCAGTGGTCGTAAACCTTCTTCGATTTCGATCGATACCACTGAATTTCTCGGAACTTATGTACATACATACGAGTACATATCATTTGATATTTACCGATAGCTGAACGCATATATTTTATTTTAAAATGTTGTATATCGTAGCCAACGATATGCCAGCAGTCTCGGCAGTCTTTTTCACACGGTCTGATTTAGTGGGATACTCCTTTCTATGGCACATTTCTGACACTCATTTGTAAATATGCACCACCCGTTTCCTTCTATCCTTTTCACTGGCAGTCAGAGGATTCTGCTTTTGCCTTTTCTTCTTTGGAGATGAAAAAACATTAGCCGGAACCGGCTGCGACTTCTGTAGCCCACTCGGGCCAGCCTCGGCTTCATACATTGTAAATGTGCACCAATAAACAAAATATCTAAATAGATCAACAACTAATAACAAAATCAATAAAAACGATAACAACAATCTTTAAGTAAGCTTACAGGAATAGAAATCACAACCGACTCAACCGACAACAATATGAACTCGAATGAAAAACCCACATGAGTGAATTACAGATAGTGACAGTGACGTTTAAAAATTGTGTGAGAACTCTGCCTCTTTAGGTTTTTTAATGTACAACCTTTCCATGAAAAATTGCAAACGCAATTTATTAAAATTCTTATCTTTTCATCTTAGAATATAAATTAACTAATATTATGTTTCTTATCTG
Source organism: Epinotia brunnichana (assembly GCA_963854355.1). Classification (NCBI taxonomy): domain Eukaryota; kingdom Metazoa; phylum Arthropoda; class Insecta; order Lepidoptera; family Tortricidae; genus Epinotia; species Epinotia brunnichana. The sequence continues at coordinate 28,535,799 of OY977936.1, read as the reverse complement.
TTCACAACACTGAGTAATGTATGTATTACTAAAACATGATAATAAATACGTGATATTTATTAACTCGTATTCACTGTTCGATCCGCAGAGTGTGCCCGATAAAAAACCTTATATCTCGTTCTGCAAAGGTCTCTCTAATGCTAAAAAAAACGAAGTATAGACAAATATTGATTCCAAATTTAAAATCTCGCGTTTTACTGGACACTTCTAATAAGTCTTCGGTATGTTCCACTTACTCTTTACGTCTTTTTAGCGATGTTATGGCAACATTACTTTTGAGAAAATTTTAATACAGTACAGGAAACTTACCCAGAAATATTTTAAAACTACACTCAAAACATTTTAAACTAAGTATCTACCTTATATGGAATATGGACTCTAATCTACCTACGCGAGCAATGTGTATGAAAAATAATTAGTTTTTAAATAAAAAAAACCGAACAAAACTGCAGTTGTTGCTTCCTATAAGGTTGAAAGAATAATTCGCAAACCACCTGCTGTTGTTGTAGTACTTGTAGTGAAGATACTTCCCCTATCCGGAATTCACACTGTGCGTTGTTTGTAAATTTAATTGAAACTTGTTGTGGTATTTGTGGCTGTATTGAGAAACATTTAGCTTGTGTACCGGGACCCGGTTCGAGATTCCAAATGTGACGTCCCCGATGATATTATTTATCTTCGTCTTTCAAAATCAGGATTTATTCAGGACTAGCTGTTGCCCGCGACTTCGTCCGCGTATAACATGTCATCGTCTAAAAGTTTGTTTGAGGAATAAATAAATAAAAAGCGGCCAAGTGCGAGTCGGACTCGCACATGAAGGGTTCCGTGAAATAAATTGCGGTTTACGATTTATGACGTATTAAAAAAAACTACTTACTAGATCTCGTTCAAACCAATTTTCGGTGGAAGTTTACATGGTAATGTAAAAGTAAAAAAAAGTAAAAGTAAAAAGTCATTTATTTAAACAGAATGAGTTTTACATAGTTACCAGGGGTCCCCACACTAGGCTACGCCTGTATCGTGGAGAACCAGTTAATTTTTAAACATCAGAAATAAGTTACCACAGAATTAATTACATTTGGAGGAGTAAGAAAAAATATTTTACATTGAAAAGTTTATACTTAGAGACTAACTTAGATATTAAAGATAGCTTCAGTGTCGGCATAATTTAACGAATGAAGAAATTTAAAAATAAGTGATTTGGCTTCATTTTTTGTGCTGCCCGTTAGGTTACAATATTTCAGTAAAGTGTTATATATTGCTACCCTTATATAATCGCCAAAAATGTACATCATATATTTTTTTTAGTTTTATCAATTTTATCATTCTCTTATTTTAGAAGTTACAGGGGGGGGGGGGGACACACATTTTACCACTTTGGAAGTGTCTCTCGCGCAAACTCTTCAGTTTAGAAAAAAAAATATATTAAAAACCTCAATATCATTTTTGAAGACCTATCATAGATTTTTGATAAAAAAAAATTTTTTTGAGTTTCAGTTCTGAGTATGGGGACCCCTAAAACTTAATGTTTTTTTTCTATTTTTGTGTGAAAATCTTAATGCGGTTCACAGAATACATCTAATTACCAAATTTCAACAGTATAGCTCTTATAGTTTCGGAAAAAAGTGGCTGTGACATACGGACGGACAGACAGACAGACGGACATGACGAATCTATAAGGGTTCCGCTTTTTGCCATTTGGCTACGGAACCCTAAAAACATTGAAATTAGTTTTGTGCCTAGTTTTTTAGTAAACAGTCTAAAACCGAAGTTACAAATCTCTTACTTTCAAAATGGCTTGCTCTTTATACACACTTAGAACCCCCTTTGGACCCTCATAATAAACAGACTGAAACCGTAGTTACAAATTTCTTACTTTAAAAATGTCTTGATCTATACTATACAAACTTCGAACCCCGTTTTAACCTTCTTAGGCGATGAATTAAAAAAAACGCTGAAATAAGTTTTGTAGTATTTTAGCATGTTTGTTTTGTCTAAAACCGAAGTTGCAAATCCCTTACTTTAAAAATGTCTTGCTCTCCATACAAACTTTGAATGCCCTTATAATCCCCTTTGAGGGAAGAATTTCAAAAAACACTGAAATAATTTTGGTAGTCTAAACAGGCTAAGATCGAAGTTACGAATCTCATATCTTTAATTTTTTTTATTATTTAATCTAACTAAAAAGTCAAACGGATCGATCGGGTCCGAAACTCTACGCTACGCTCAAAAACTTGCATTGCTGACGTTGGCGCCAAGACCGCCAAGCTGAAATGGGAATGGGCGGGCCACGTTTGCCGCATGCACCCGCAGAGGTGGGCTAAATTAGCTTCGGAGTGGGTGCCGCATGGTGGGAGGCGACGGAGTGGCAGGCTGAGAAGGAGATGGCGGGACGACCTGGACGTGTTTCGCAGCGATTGGCCGGAGATTTCTCGGAATTCCGAAGTTCGTGGCTCAGGAATCGAAAATATGGTAAATAATCATAATCTATTTTCTCGAAAAAGAATTTAAAATAAATATAGTCAAATGGAGAAAAAAACAAAGCAAGAGGTTATATAGGTAATGATTAAGTTATAAGAGTCCAAAGTTTTAAGAGGGGGTATGTTCTGTCCCTTTTCCGCAAAACGCACCTTCATATGAAACGATTGTTTTTTACTATGACGCTCGAGTATATTGACGTCACAGTCCCTCATCGTTTTCTCACTCTAACAAGCGACATTAAAACGGATGTAGCTTCATAATTTTTTGAGATATTTGAATGGGAGTTTCATTATCTTCTATCTATTTATACATAATAAATGCCTACGTCCTGACTGACTTATTCACTCAATCACTCACTCACCCTGTTGATTTTTGCACAGTATGTTGCTTTTATAACGTGGGCTAGGGATAAAAAGGGATTTTTGAAAATTCTACCCCTAAGGGGGTAAAATGGGGGTGCAAAGTTTGTATGGGAGAACCTTTTTTTTTGAGCTATAGACTTAAACTTTGTAGAAAAATTATTTATTAGAATACAAATGAAACACTTTCAGCGTTTTGGAAAATTCCACCCCTACGGGGGTAAAATAGGGGTGCAAGGTTTGTATGGGGGAAACATTTTTTTTTTTAATAGAGACTTAAAACTTTGTAGAAAGATCAGTCATTAGAATACAAATAAAGAACTTTCAGGGTTTTAGAAAATTCTACCCCTAAAGGGGTAAAATAGAGTGCAAAGTTTGTATGGGAAAAACTACTTTTTTTTTAAATAGAGACTTAAAACTTTGTAGAGAAATTATTTATTAGAATACAAATAAAGTACCTAGATTCAGTGTTTTAAAAAAATCTACCCCTAAGGGGGTAAAATAGGGGTGCAAATTTTGTATGGGGGAAACAATATTTTTTTTAAATAGAGACTTAAAACTTTGTAGAAAGATTAGTCATCAGAATATAAATTAAGTACTTTCAGCGTTTTAGAAAATTCTACCCCTAAAAATAGGGGGCTAAAATAGGGGTGCAAAGTTTGTATGTGGGAAACTATTTTTTTTAGCTAGAGTCCTAAAACTTTGTAGAAAGATTATTTAAATACAAAGAAAGTACTTTCAGCGTTTTGGAAAATTTCTCCCCTAAGGGGGTAAAATAGGGTGCAAAGTTTGTATGGGAAAAACATTTTTTTTTTAATAGACTTAAAATTTTGACGAAAAATTACTTATAAGAACATGAAAAATACTACATTCGGCGTTTTACAAAAATCATTCCCTAAGGGGGTTAAAAAAGGGTGCAAGGTTTGTATGGGGAACACTTTTTCTGAGCTAGACACTTAAAACTTTGTAGAAAGATTACTTATAAAAATACAAAAAAAAAAGACTCAGCGTTTTGAAAAAATCTATCCCTAAGGGGGATAAAAAGGGGTGCAAAGTTTTTATCAGGGAAAGTTTATGTTTTTGAGTTAGAGACTTGAAACTTTGTAGAAAGATTACTTATTAAAATACAAAAAAAGAACACAAATCGTTTTAGAAAATTCCACCCCTAATAGGGTTAAAAAGGAGAGCAAGCTTTGCATGGGCAACACTTTTTTTTGAGTTAGACTTAAAACTTTGCAAAAAGATTACTTATTAGAATACTAAAAAAGAACTTTCAGCGTTTTAGAAAACTCCATCCCTAAGGGGATCCTTAAGATCCTTAAGAAGGGTAGCCAGTGTTGTGTGGGAAAAACTTTTTTTTTTACTAGACTTAAAACTATTCAAAATGTTACTTATTAAAATTAATAATAAAGTACTTTCAGAGTTTTAGAAAATTCCACCCCTAAGGGGGTTAAGAAAGCTTTGTATGGGCAACACTTTTTTTGAGCTAGAGACTTAAAAGTTTACGAAAAAAGTTCTTTCAGCGATTAGAAAATTCAACCTCTAAGGGGGTTTAAAAGGGGGTTCAAATTTTAAATGGCGAGCAATAAAATTTTAAAGTGTGAGTAAGAGATTTTTAACTTCGGTCTTATTCTGTACGTTAAAAGACTACAAAACTGATTTCAGAGTTTTTCCAAATTCATCCCTTAAGAGTGTTAAAATTGGTTCAAAGTTTGAGTATTTCAAGGCATTTTTAAAGTATGAGATTTTTAACTTTGGTTTTAGACTGTTTGTTCACAAACTAGAAAATGAACATCAACTTTTTTTTTAATTATCCCCTAAAAGAGGGTTCAAATTTTGTATTGAGAGAAATCATTTTCTAAGACGATAAAAAGTTCTACGCGGACGAAGTCGCAGGCAACAGCTAGTCTTTCAGGCGACGCATTGTTAAACAATAATTTCTAAAACCGGGCACGCGCGCCCCGCAACCCGCACACACCCCGATAAGTAATGTAAGTATTTCAAGACGCGGCGGAACATAGACGCCTTGGAGTTGTCTTTACATTTTATACCTATATTTTTTCATTATGTTTTTTTTATGATATATTACATTTTTTACTTAGTTAAATATTTAACACAATGATTAGTTTTTTTAATTATTTATTTTTATACTGAACATAATTTTTATTTTACATTGATATTATATACATAAAACACTTATACAGCGTGTGTCTTAATACTGTGCACATAGCAAAATGGGTAAAACTACGCCCAATTTTATCGACGCAAAAAATGTAAAAAAAAATCTTTTGGCTATTTTGATTTTTTATGATTTTTTAAATTTTTTATTTCGCAATTCTCTACTATTATAAATAAAAAGTTACTACTCTTAAACAACACCACCTATCGACAGAAAACAAAAACAAAAATGATCATTAATAACAGGCTAAGGCATTAAAATGATAATTGTAGAAAAAAATCACGACCCCAATTTATTATTACGTGGTTTTTCATAAAATTATGTTTACTTTTCCTACTTTTTTTTCAAAAATTTAAAATAACTCATTTAAATGTCCCATTTACCTAACTTTTTTATTATTTCATATTATTTTAAACCGTATTAGCTTTCGAACAGTAAAATTACCACGTTTATGACTAAGATACAACTTTTGTTATCAGCGGTCAAACAAACTTCCCACTCCCAAACCGTCGTAGCACTTACAGTAACTGGCAAAATACGGTCTCTACCTGCGACATAGTAGCACGTGCGTAGTGCGCAAGGCCATTGTTTGACCGCTGATAAAAAAAGTTGTATCTCAGTCATACACGTGGTAATTTTACTCTTAGAAAGCTAATACGGTGTAGAGTAACATGAAATAATAAAAAAATTAGGTAAATGGGACAGTTTATTGAGTTATTTTACATTTTTTTTTTTAAAAAGAGAGAAAAATAAAAACAATTTTATGAAAAACCTTGGAATAATGAATTGAAGGCATTTTTTTTTTCGACAATTATCATTTTAGTGCCTTAGCCTATTATAAATGATTATTTTTGTTTTTGTTTCGTGTCGATAGGCGGTGTAGTTTAAGAGCAGTAACGTTTTATTTACAATAGTAGGGAATTGCGAAATAAATAACTAAAAAACATCATACAAAATTCAAAATAGCCAAAAGATTTTTTAAACATTTTTTACGTCGATAAAATTGGGCGCAGTTTCTCCCATTTTGCTCATAATAAAGAATCACACTGTATAGGTAATCATTATCGAGTTTATATTTTGAATATTATACAATTATTTACACAATACTTACAATTAACCCTTTATTTGGCAAATAAAAAAAAAATCGTGAGTTCAAGTGCATTAAAAAAATACAAAAAGCACATCAAAAAATGTGTATACTGTGTCATACATCATCAAATAAAGGGTTTAAATATGATACAATTAAAAAAAGGGAAATGCTTAAAAATATATCTATATGATACAATAAAATGATCTATTTACATTTATACCTCTTATATAATTTTAATTTAATTTATTTAACTAAGCGAAGCTCGTTGTCGCTTAGTCTTACTAAAGTAATTAAAATTCTGAAAATGAAACAACCTGGCTGAAATTTTCAATATTATTATCAACCACAAATGCAATGTTTGCATCTGATTGTTCGTAGCAAGTTGAATCTGGCACAGTATTTTCCTTGTTTTGGATTTTTTTCGAGATAGTTGAATTGTCTAGTTGCTCGTTGCAAGTATCTGGCACAGTCTTTTTATTGTTATGAACAATCACGTAATCCGGATTACGAATTGGCTTATTCCTGGTGTGCCTTGGGTCAACAAGTTCAGGAAGAAGACAGTCGTCATAGAATCTTAATAACTTTGGTTCCATCTCTTTTTCCCAGAACGCATCATCCTTTTCAATAAGCTCAGTTTTTATTTTATTATTGCCATACCATATACCCAACAAACAGCAATTTTTTTTGCAGATATGAAGTTGACCTTGTATCTGAAAATACCAATCGGATTTTTGGTTAATAAACACCTCACCATTTTTGTTTTTATAAAAATGCATTTTATTATTTTGTATCGCGTCTTCTATGCCATTTTTGAATGGTGCAATAGGACATTTGATTTCCACAATCATATCACTTGTGGTGATACCATCAGGTGTAGCACCCAAAAATGGATATTTTTCGTCTATAAACAAGCCGCAATTTTTAATTTTGATTTTATGCATTGAAGACAGTTGCTCGAGTGCTATTTTCTCATATTTTTTTCCATGACTAATAGATTGAACATGGTCGATGCTGGGTTTATAAAGCATATTTTTTACTATATTTTGGCAAGAGTTCGTCTGCTTTCTCTTTATAACCTTGCCAAAATTTGATGCGGTTAACATGTTGCGACGTAGCTCAAGCCATTCCCCAGATTCATTTTGTAGGATGGTCCTTTTTTCGATTTCTTTCCGTTCTTCATCTGTTTTTGATAGATTTTGTACAAAAGTCTTTTTTGATTTTTCGAAAGTATCTTTGTCCAAGTCCGGTTTATCTACTACTTCGCCATAATCCAAATTTAGCATTCTTGGTACCAAAGAACGATTTTTTTTTCTAGTGTTGAGTTTAGCCTTGAGTCGTTTTTTATTTATTGCATTTTCATGTTTTTTTATGGACAGTCTGGGACTTGTCCCATAAATATTTCGCTGAACAGTTGATAATAATTTGCCAGTATTGAATGAAATCAAAGCTCCTGAGCATCTTGCTTGATAGGAACGTCTTTGAGCATAATTTACTCGTTTACCCCCGACCAGTTTTGCTATTACTCCATTAAATCTTTCCACAACGTTGCTGTCTACGTCTTCAATTAAACTGTGTGCTTTATCAGCTAATTGTGCAACAACTGTTTAAATTTTTTGCCCAAGAAGACTGCCAAAAAATGGGTTTGGGGCATCTAGATCTGGACCCATATGTTTGCATAATTGCCGATTACAATTTGCATGAATATTAAAAGCATGGAAAACAGACGTATTGATGTCTTTGTATAAACCATCTTCATTTTTTGTTTCTTTGTGAAGTTTTATAGCATCACAAATATATTTTCTTGACCGCAGTATCTTTTGTTGTGTTAAATTTTTCCTGTCTGCTGCAATATATTGCGTATTGGAGGCCAGTTGTTGCAGTTTATTACAGTAGTTTCTCAGCAAATGATTGCGACAGTAAATTTTTGCAACTGTGATGCCTTGATATGGACGAGCATTTATTATTTTTGAATATGTACTACTGTCGCCATCAGCGATAAACCTTGAATAAATCAATCCATGCATGTCAATTGATTGTTTGAATCCCTCGGTTATTATTGTGGACTCCATGGCAGTAGACGCACCATTGAAATTTTTGTAACAAGTGTGCTCTTTTGGCGTTACTTTTTTTTTCTCAGCTCGAGCGCAAATGCAACAATATTTATTTTTAACGCACATATATAGCACTTGGCCGAAACGTCTACCAATTATGGCTGCAGCCCCGGACAATGCCGCATAATTAGTCCTGTAAGATCGCTTACACCAGCAGCCATCTACAATGACATCTACTAGCGGTATACCGTCTTTATTGACGCTCCCTTCCTTTATTGCGGGTTTTTTTTCTCTTTCGCCAGCTTTTTTCATCTCATCCCATGCAGTCTCTTCCCAGTCATCACAGATATCGTTTTGCATTTTATTGTATGTGAAATCAGACATATTGGGCAAACCTACTCCAGCCAAAAATTGGTTGAGCTGTGCTTCACCACAACCAGCAGCCATAACTCCCGCAACGGCGTCTTTGTTTACATCAGCCAATGACGATTTTATTTTATTTTTGTAACCACACAATAAACAAACATACGTAAATTCAGATTGCAAGCCTACATGATGTTTAGACTCTAATTTCAATGTAGCTAGTCCACAATCAAACAAAGACTTGTGTTCTGAGAATTTAACAAGCTCTGTTACAAAATGGCTGACATCTATTATTCTATGCCCTATATCTTGTACATCCGGCTCAATCTGAAACAAATATAAAAAATACGTATCAGTGCATGGAATGTGATGGCGGGAGAGTCTATTGGTCATGAAGGGAAATGTGAATGAATGGCACTCCAGCAGCTGTCTTCAATGCATTGAATCAAAGTTGAGAATTGCGGCTTGTTTATTGACGAAAGGTGTTCTTTTTTGGGTTCTGCACCTGATGGGGTCACCAAAAGTGACATGCAAAAATCGCGTAAGTTTAAGCCGTTTTAAATAGTATTTATTTTATAATATAGCAGGCAGAAGCCGGAAGGCGAGGCATGGGTAGGCCCCCCACAAGGTGGGCTGATGACCTGGTAAATGTCGCGGGAGTCCGCTGGATGCGGGTAGCGCAGGACCGGTCATTTTGGCACTCTTTGGGGGAGGCCTATGTCTAGCAGTGGACGTCTTTCGGCTGATATGATGATGATGATGAGGCAGAAGCCTAGTTGAAAATATAGTATTATAAGTACTCACTTTTCTCTCAGATGTAACTTCGAGAGTTTTTCCTGGCAATCAAATAAAGACTTGGGCTGAGAAATGTTCAACTGTCTGTCGGTCTGAAAATAAAATAAAAAATATTTATTTTTATTTAGAGCCTAGTACTTCAGAGATAAGTTAACAAAACTTTAGACTAGTGCCTCGGTTATGTATGAAGAAGCACTAATTTTTTCACAATGTTTATCTGTCTGAAACAAAGATATATATGAATATCTGCATAAAATTGAGCTATCCAGCAAATTTTAAGTTAGTCTTTTAAAAGTTACAAAAAATAAATAATACTTCTTTTTTTTTGTGTAACAAACAAAAATGGCCAATATTATACTTACTATAAGCTACAGGAATGCCTTCGTTGTGTGAGATATTGTTGTTATCCGTATCAGCAGTCCTAAAATAAAATTGTTCTTTTAAGTTTTAATTGCAAAGTCATTATAATATATTGATTGTACCGGATAATCAATAATGCAAAATACATAGTAAAAACACTTACGCGGGCAATACGTTTTGTAATTCTGCATAAATCGGTAACGTGTTGTCTTGATTTCTAGAAGATACAAAATAAAGTGTTTCAGTGATAAAATATATAACTTTTACAAACCGTCATATTATTGAAATATGTAGGTTTAGGAATTTTTCATACATACCTTTCTAAAAAGCTTGCCGACATTTCTTGATTTTTATTGCAATCCGATGACGACTCTATTGTTTTGTTCTCCGAACATTGTTCCAACGATTGTTTCCTATTATATAACTAATATTTTAGTACCACTAAACACTTATCAGAAGATATTGTGACACAAAAGGTGGAAAACAAGATATATTTTTTTTAATATCAAAAATAAATATTGTGATGTAAACTTACCTCTTTTTCGTCATATTTGCACATTTTTCTAACAGACAAGCTCTTCTTTTCCTTTTGGAACGTCTTTCTTTCGTTTTTCCCATTTTTATTTAATACTAGCTGTTGCCCGCGACTTCGTGCGCGTAGAACTTATACTTAGAAAATATAATGCAAACAAACTTCTACTTACCATCTGAAGGGATGATTTCCGAGGCAAAAACTATTCTATATCCTTCGAAGGGTCTCAAATTATCTCTATACCAAATTTCATCTAGGTACATGGATTTTATCCAAACTTTCACCCCCTATTTCATACCCTTAGGGAATGATTTTCGGGATAAAAACTATCTAATATCATTCTTCGGGACTCAAACGACCTTTATACCAAATTTCATCTAAACGGGATTCATCCAAATTTTTACCCCCATTTTACCCCCTTAGGGAGTGATTTCCGGAATTAAAACTATCCTATGTCCTTTCCCAGGACTTAACCTATATCTACACCAAATCTCATCAAAATAGATTACATCCAAATTTTCACCCCCCCCCCCCCTTTCACCCCCTTAGGGGATGATTTCCGGGATAAAACCTATTATATGTCTTTCCCCGGGACTCAAACTATTTATATACCAAATTTTATCTAAATCGGGGCAGCTGTTTAAGTAGCTCCATACAAATTTCCACCCCCAATTTCAGCCCCTCAGATATAAAAACTACCCTTTGTCCTTCCCCGGAGCTCAAACTATCTATATACCAAATTTTATCTAAATCGGTTCAGCGGTTTAGGCGTGAAGAGGTAACAGACAGACAGACACACTTTCGCATTTATAATATTAATATGGAAGTATGGATTATTAGTATGGATAGTATGGGTTCTTTCCGCTTGTCTTCCAAATAGAGGTGTAGCTGTAGACTCACTTCAAAAGAAAGAAGAAACGAAAAACTCATTCAAATATCTCTAAAAATTACGAAGCTACAACCGTTTTTAAACGGCCTCCGTAGCCCAGTGGGTAGTGACTCTGCCTACGAAGCTGGAGGTCCCGGGTTCGAATCCCGGTCAGGGCATTTATTTGTGTGTTTATCACGAATATTTGTTCCTGAGTTATGGATGTGTTATACATGTATATAAGTATCTATATGTATTTATCTATTATATATATCATCGCCTAATACCTACAACACAAGCCTTATTGAGCTTACCGTGGGCCTAGGTTGATTTGTGTAAGATTGTCCCGTAATATTTATTTATTATTATATTTATTTATTTTAATGTCGCTTGTTAGAGTGAGAAAACGATCAGGGACCGTGACGTCACGATCCTCGAGCTTCATAGTAAAAAACAATCGTTTCATTATAAAGGTGCGTTTTGCGGAAAAGAGACGCAACAAACCCCCTCTTCAAACTTTATACACTTATAACTTAGTGATTACCTATACGAGTATAGCCTCTTGCGTTGTTTTTTTTTCGAGATAATACAACATTATGATTATTTTGTTTAGTGTCTACATCCCTATTTTCGATAAGATAAAGTAAGATTTCTTTATTGTCAGAACTGTGTACATTTAGTTGTTTTGGGTAAAATAAAGTCCAACAGCTTGCCCATTTCGGACGTACAATATTAAACTTAAAGCTGGTCAAATATACTAAAACAATAACAACAATAGTATTTCCAAATAATTTTAACCATATTCACACATAAACTATTAATTTAGATCTATCCGACATCCGTCTTTTCTTTTAAACCACGAACTTCGGAATTCGAAAATATTCGGGTATCTCTATCTCTATCGCACTAACAAATGACAGGAATGCAGATATACGAACTTCGAGTTTCGGTTTTCGCTGTTTGGCTGAATACGCAAAGAGCGCGCGCGCGCGTGCCATTCAAAAAAACCAAGTTTATATTGTTCGAATTTGTTGTTACATTTGTGGAGATTACGCCTTAATTCGACATTTGCGCATATAAGTTCGCATATCAAAATCGATTAATTTTATATTTGCTTTTGATACCTATGTGTCTCGTCAATGTATATCGTAGACGGGATTAAAATTATTAATAGGCGAAAGAAAGGCAAAGAAATTCCGCCATTTTGTCCGTAGTCCTTATTAGTCTGTGATTTTGACGTTTATTTTAGCTGACAGATGTGGCGGGGGTATACTTTAAGAATAATAAATGAAAAATTAAATGAAGTCGTATATTACGGAAAATATCGTCGCAGTCGGAGAAAAATTATCCTAAATTGCAGCTGGAATAATAATGTACCTATATAAAATGTTTCATATTTTTCCGTCCATGGGATGCTGAGAACATTCGTACCACAGAAAGCTTAGTTTCAAACTGGCTGATTCTTTTTTTAATTTAGAGATTTATTATAAGTGGAGATAAATAGATAGAAGATAATGAAACTCCCATTCAAATATCTCAAAAAATTATGAAGCTTGTTAGAGTGAGAAAACGATGAGGGACTGTGACGTCAATATACTCGAGCGTCATAGTAAAAAACAATCGTTTCATATGAAGGTGCGTTTTGCGGAAAAGGGACAGAACATACCCCCTCTTAAAACTTTGGACTCTTATAACTTAATCATTACCTATATAACCTCTTGCTTTGTTTTTTTCTCCATTTGACTATATTTATTTTAAATTCTTTTTCGAGAAAATACATTATGATTATTTACCATATTTTCGATTCCTGAGCTATAACCACGAACTTCGGAATTCGAAAATATTCGGGTATCTCTATCTCTATCGCACTTACTATACTCGAGTGACAGGGATGCAAATATATGAACATTGAGTATCGGTTTTCGTGGTAGCGCCGCAGGTTTTTTGGCTGAATGCGCCGAGCGCGTGCCATTGTCATTCAAAAAAAACAAATTCGTGTTAATTATATTGTTCAAATTTGTTGATTTCATTTATTGAAATTACGACATAAAACGACATTTGCGCATATAAGTTCTCATATCAGAATCGAATATTTTTTTATGGTTTATATTTTAGCATTTGTCTCGTAAAGGTCTATCGTAGACGGGATTTAAATTATTAATAAGTGAAAGGCAAAGCAATTCCGCCATTTTGACGAAAATTTGACGGTTCTTATAGCTGACAGTTGGAGCAGCGTTTGATTTCAATAAAAATAAATGAAAAATTAAATGAAGTCGTATATTTAATTAACTGTCGCAGTCGGATAAAAACTATCCTAAGTTGCAGCTAGAATAATAATGTACCTATATAAAATGTTTCATATTTTTCCGTTCATGGGATGCTGAGAACATTCGAACCACGCAAAGCTTAGTTTCAAACTGGCTGATTCTTTTTTTAATTTAGAGATTTATTATAAGTGGAGATAAATAGATAGAAGATAATGAAACTCCCATTCAAATATCTCAAAAAATTATGAAGCTACATCCGTTTTAATGTCGCTTGTTAGAGTGAGAAAACGATGAGGGACTGTGACGTCAATATACTCGAGCGTCATAGTAAAAAACAATCGTTTCATATGAAGGTGCGTTTTGCGGAAAAGGGACAGAACATACCCCCTCTTAAAACTTTGGACTCTTATAACTTAATCATTACCTATATAACCTCTTGCTTTGTTTTTTTCTCCATTTGACTATATTTATTTTAAATTTTTTTTCGAGAAAATAAATTATGTTTATTTACCATATTTTCGATTCCTGAGCTATAACCACGAACTTCGGAATTCGAAAATATTCGGGTATCTCTATCTCTATCGCACTAACCATGCTCGAGCGACAGGGATGCAAATATATGAACATTGAGTATCGGTTTTCGTGGTAGCGCCGCAGGTACTTTGGCTGAATGCGCCGAGCGCGTGCCATTGTCATTCAAAAAAAACAAATTCGTGTTAATTATATTGTTCAAATTTGTTGATTTCATTTATTGAAATTACGACATAAAACGACATTTGCGCATATAAGTTCTCATATCAGAATCGAATATTTTTTTATGGTTTATATTTTAGCATTTGTCTCGTAAAGGTCTATCGTAGACGGGATTTAAATTATTAATAAGTGAAAGGCAAAGCAATTCCGCCATTTTGACGAAAATTTGACGGTTCTTATAGCTGACAGTTGGAGCAGCGTTTGATTTCAATAAAAATAAATGAAAAATAAAATGAAGTCGTATATTTCGGAAAATTAATTAACTGTCGCAGTCGGATAAAAACTATCCTAAGTTGCAGCTAGAATAATAATGTACCTATATAAAATGTTTCATATTTTTCCGTTCATGGGATGCTGAGAACATTCGAACCGCGCAAAGCTTAGTTTCAAACTGGCTGATTCTTTTTTTAATTTAGAGATTTATTATAAGTGGAGATAAAACCGCCAAATAAATGTCAATGTCGTCCGCAAGCCGACTAGCACAGACCCGTTGCTGACAATGGTCAAGAAGGGACTGACTGAGCGCCTGAGTGGGGCGAGGATTGCATAGGATTGCCTCCGCGCGCTGGCTTATAACCAAAGGACGTAAACGACAAAATGGTTTTAGTTGTTTAATTTACTTAGAAACGATAATTTGAGAAATTCCTGCTTAAATTTTAAAGAATATGTATAGACTCAACTACGGAGAAAGTTAAGAGGCTTAAATCGGTCCCGTTTGCCCATAAGATGTGAAAATATTTTTAAAAAGAGGTATGTTTGATATTATTTTCTCTGTTACAAAAGTTATCTAATCATGTATTGAAAACTAACAAAACAAGGTTTTTATCATGAATTATCAGGTCACCAACTTATAATTTTCATTCGTTATGTAATTACTGAAAAACATTGAGATCATTGACTCCAAAATTACCAATGCGTCCTCTTAATATAAAGATTAGGTACACTTTCCGCTTGTCTTCCAAATAGGGGAGTAGACTCAAAATTTATTACTACTTCAAAAGAAATAAGAAACGAAAAACCCGTTCAAATATCTCAAAAAATTACGAAGATACAACCGTTTTAATATCGCTTATTAGAGTGAGAAAACGATCGGGACCGTAACGTCACGATCCTCGAGCGTCATAGTACTCATAGTAAAAAACAATCGTTTCATATGAAGGTGCGTTTTGCGGAAAAGGGACAGAACATACCCCCTCTTAAAACTTATAAGTTAGTGACTACTTAAATAACCTCTTGCGTTGTTTTTTTCTTCATTTGACTTCATTTTAAGTCCTTTTTCGAGAAAATACCTACAACATTATGATTATTTTATTTAGTGTCTACAGTGTTTACATCCCTATTTTCGATCTATCCGACATCCGTATTTTCTTTTAAACCACGAACTTCAGAATTCGAAATATTCGGATATCTCTATCTCTATCGCACTAACATTACTCGAGTGAGAGGAATGCAGATATACGAAATTCGAGTTTTGGTTTGCGTGGTTTGGCTGAATGCGCAAAGAGAGCGCGCGCGTGACATAAAAAAAACATTTGTGTTACTTATATTGTTCGAATTTGTTGATACATTTAATGAAATTACGCTTTAATACGTCATTTGCGCATATATAAGTTCTCATATCAGAATCGATTAATTTCTTATGCTTTACCTCTTGGTATGCGTTTCGTGAAGGTCTATCGGATACGGGATTTAAATTATTATTAGGTGAAATTAAGGAAAAGCAATTCCGCCATTTTGACGTCTCACAAAGCTGACAGATGTGGCAGCGATATACTTTAAGAATAATAAATGAAAAATTAATGAAGTCGTATAGTTCGGAAAATTAATTAATTGTCGCAGTCGGATATAAACTATCCTAAGTTGCAGCTAGAATAATAATGTACCTACAAAAAATGTTTCATATTTTTCCGTTCACGGGATGCTGAGAACATTCGTGACAACCCAAAGCTTAGTTTTAAACTGGCTGATTCTAGAGATTTATTATAAGTGGAGATGATTGGCACGTTGCTCCTCACCTCCTGTAATTTAGGTGAATATATATGCAGTGCTCTTTGCCCACGTACGGAAATTTGCAAGAATAAGTATAAAAGTAGGGTTTTTATCAAACCGAATTGAAAACATTTAATTTTTTCAAGTGGACCATTTCATGATTTACTTCGCTTGAATTTTTTTTAAGCGGCTCGTATTTTTTTATTTCTCCCTTGTAGGTAGGTACTTATAGGTGTTGAGATTATTTCAGCTTAACATCTCGGCTCTAAAGACTATCCTCCACAAGCTATAGTATACCTACAGGATGATTCAGGAGACGTGAGCAGGATCAACACTACGGATTTAGTAGATTAAAAACTACTCAATCGTACCAGCATTGGTAAGTAAGATTAACGTTCATTTTTTTTAAGTTTTCTTGGTGACCATGATTTGAGAATTAAACTTTTACATAACAAAATTAAAAAAATAATAACGGCGTTTAACTTAGTTACGATGGTGAACGATCCATTAACATTTACCGTATATGTAGGGTTGGGCCTGCTCACGTCTCCTGAATCACCATGTATAGTTAGTACATATAGTATATAATACGAAGCCTGCAAATCTGTAATTGACGTTCCGGCAGCACTTTAAGGAATTTATATGTAACATTCCAGGCGGTCTGCAATGTTTTTTAATTTTTTTAATTTTGATCTTACCTTAAACCATACACTTTACCTTCCAATATGTAGCGAGTAAAGCGGCAATTACACTTCGTCGACCGCGAAAGTGTAAAGAACCCGTTAGTCGGCCGCATTCGGCGATCGACAGCTGCCAACAAACTGACATTGGCGGACAGACTAGTGTAAAGATGACGTTTGTTCACCTACGTAGTTTAAAATGAATTCGGCGACCGTTACCAGATGTTAGCAAAACATGTTACAAAACATGTTTAGGTACAGTTGCACGTCCATTGCGACTTTGGTTAGAGTAAACGATGTAATTGTTTGACACTTTTCTTTTGACATCTGACATCTATCATCCCAGTACAATTCATTCCATGACAAAACATGACCCCCTCCTCCGCAGACGAACGCGGGGAATGTTTTCCATCCATGACGGAAATAGTAGTTTATGCTACTGATACATAATGAGAGGCCTTAAAATACGAGTGTGGTTTTATGAAACGAGCGCTAACGAATTTCATAATAGGATAACATGAGTGTTTTAAGGCCTAATTATGTACAGTTGCATACACTACTTTCTAAACACATACTTATCATAAGTACTCTAAGATTGGTTCAGAAGCCGTAGGAAAATGACCTGCATTGCTAGTAGTGCTTTAATTTACCTGTAAATTATCTTTTAAAAAAAAGTGAAAAAAGTAAAAAAAAAGTGAAAAAAAGTAAAAAAAAGGTGAAAAAAAGTAAAAAAATAAATAAAAAAAGTAAAAAAAAAGTGAAAAAAATTAAATTAAATAGCATAATAAATTGACGTTTCGTATCGACAACTGTTTTAATATCTATAGATACTAGAATAGAGACCCACTTGAGTTTCGACAGCTGTTACAAATTTAAACTCATAACGATACAGAAATCTGTACTGTAATAACATTACAGTACAGATTTTACCTACTACCAAAGACAAGAAAGTTTTCATAGTAAAATTGGTTGTAATAATGCTGGTCATTACCCACAGTTTCTGAACGCATTTTAGAGCACTAATGATATGTGCGTAGATAAACATGTTTTCTCAAAAATAGTATGAAATGTTCCTATAACATCTGTGAAGATAGTATCCGAAAGTGACTCATCCTGGACCATTTCTAGAAGTGTCCAGAAAAACGCAAAAGTGTCCAGTAAGTAAGTATGAAATCCCATTACATATCATAATATTTCAATATGGAACTATTTTTTTTATCAAAGATAAGATAAGGAGGTTGTTGGCAGTTAAGAGGACGCGCGGTGAGTACGGTAAAACCTATTTCTTTCGCGTTTTGCGCTAATTAGAGGTGTTTTTGTGAATGTGTGCGTAAATCATCAATGTGTGCGTGCAATGCCCCCAGTTTTCTAATTTTGAAACCGATCCGATCCGATTTGGACCGATCTGACCCACCAAAAACAGGGTTTCGTAGTACCCTATTTTCTCTTCCAATTTTGCACCAATTTTAGTTTTTCTTTCACTTATATTATTAAGAGGGCTTCGGCTATGTCTCTAGGTTTTCCGTTTTTCATTTGTGTTCGTTAAATTAGTTTACTGAGCGTGTGTTTATGGCACCGAAAAGCGGCGAATTTCGTTGTTTAAAAGGGTCTCTAATTATTAAAATAAACAAATAATTAGGTAATACGAAACATAGGGACATGTTAGAGGTCAGTATTTATTATATGAATGCAAAATATTTGCTCTTTTGTTATTATCCAGGGAGGAAACGGGGGACTACGTTTGTATGGAAAAAAGGCCACCCGCGCATCGTCTTAAGGGCCTTTAATAAAAAGGAGGTACCATAGAGGTTGACCTGTCCGAATTGCACTTGTATTGCACGATGTAAAATGGCGGAAGATTCAGTTTAATCGTGTTTTTTACTATTTTGATACTAAATAGGAATCAGGAATTCGATAATAACTGTAGAAAAAGAAGAATAAAATAAAATATTCACAATAAACATAAAACTAATACGAAATTTATGTATTTAAATATTTATTCTATTGGGGTTGTGGCATAATATCAGTATCTTAAACACCATATAGCAATAAAAAAAAGTTGCACTGGTATTTTGGCGGGATTGACTTCATTGAAATAAAATAAAATTGTTAAAAATGAGTACTGATGAATGAAATTGCATGAAAACAGATTTCTATTTAAAAGCTGAGTCGAAATTGGTGATAAATAATTTACTTTTAACTACCTACGTATGTCCAAGGAGAGATAATTGCACAGAATTTGAAAAAAAATCATCAAGTAGAAAGCTGTACATCAAACTACAAGTTGTTCACAAAATGTATTTATTTTTGAGAAAAGCACTATATTTGCTTCGACCATAAGTGTGCCATCCTGGCCTCGTATTATAGCCGGACCTCGCCTTCGGCTCGGCCGGCTAAATCATACTTGTCCATGATGGCTTACTTACTGGTCTCTGCAGTAATTTACTATTACAATGCACTTGCTCTGAATGTGCCCCTTTATATGGTTCAACATAAACACGGGAAGTGGCCCATGCCAGCATGTTGCAGCACGGCGTCGCGGAAGGTGGACAACCCGTTCGGGAATGAATTTCAGTACAATATTCCCACACACGTGCGATGATGAGATTTCGTGACAATTCAAATTTCAAATTTCAATAGTCATTTGTGCAAGGGGGGATAGTTGTATTTTACCTGCGAGTGTTTATTTGAAACACGAGCTAGCGAAAGTATTCTATGATTGACCACGACCGAAGCCAGTTTCAACACACGAGACGTAAAATAACTTTTCACCCGTGTATAACACAAATATTTTCACCTCACTACAGCGAGGAAAATATGAAGGGTACAAAAAAAGTTTAAAAAAAAGCTAATAAGAAGTAAAAAAAAATCTAAAAAGTTTAAAAAAGTAAAAAAAGAATTTTTAAAAGTTTAAAAAAAGAAAAAAAGTTTAAAAAAGTTTAAAAAAGAGTAAAAAGATAAAAAAAGTTTTAAAAAAAGTAAAAAAAAATATGTCATAAAATATACAAAAAACCAAAAGTAAACATTTAACGTTCTACGTCATAGTACTTTTAACGTTCTACGTCTACTTTCTTCACATGTGAATAAAAAGCGATTTTCTCAATAGATATCAAACATACAAAAAGGCATTTCCGAGCTAGTGAGGTGAAAAGTCAAAACATAGATCACCAAATTTCACCTTTTATGCATATTTTTTATTTCCTCGCATGATGCATTGTAAAATGTTGTATGATACACGTGCGGATTAGTAATTCCCAACTCGTGTCGATCAAAAACACGGTCGTGTTTACCTACTTTTCGCACTTACAATACAATACAATACAAATTATTTATTTACCATAACAACGTTACACTTGTATCATAAATAACTATTCTATGTTTGTAAACAAAAAACATGTTGGCCACTCCCCTCAAAGAGAATATAATCACTATTTCTGTTCGAAAAACATGTAAGATGTTTGCAAACACCGAAAACACGGCGCAGCGGACGCGGCTTTAGGTGAACGACGAAGTGTAATTCCCGCTTAAAGCCTGCAACACACTGGCGCGGCCTGTGGTGGCGGTCAATAGTAAATTTGACAGCTAATGACAAGTTTACTATTGACTGCCGCGGCCAGGCCGCGCCACGGCCAGTCTGTAAGAGGTTTTAAGTTTGCGGGGGATTTTTGAGAAATAGTACATTACTGCAAAGGCCGTGAAGTAAGGGATTGCTGGACGAGTTTGGGGTAGACGGCCGAGTCGTAGATGAGGCCGGATACAACGAGTCCAGCAATCCCTGTTCCGGCCGAGGCTTGTATAGTGCTTTTCTCAAACGATGTGAGGAAATAATAAATAGTTATTTGTTATACAAGGGTGCAGTTATTATTTAACCGCGAGTGTGGAATTGAAACACGAGCTAGCGAATGTGAGTGGTTTAAAAATAGAATCCTTTTCACCTCACTAAAGTGAGAAAGATTCTAGATAAAAAAATCTAAAAAAGAAAACAAAAACATTAAAAAATAATAATATTAAAAAAACATTACAAAAGAGTAAAACAAAAAGGAAAAAAATATTTAAAAAAAAACAACTTAAGAAACAAAAAAAAAAACAACTAAAAAAACAAAAAAAACGCCCAAAAAAATGACAAAAAACTAAAAAAAAGGAAAAAAACAAAAAAATTGACAAAAAAAAAAGAAAAACAAACAAAAAACATTAAAAAAAACAAAAACATTAAAAAAAAACAAAAAAAGGAAAAAAAAACATAAAAAACATGAAAAAAACAAAAATACAAAAAAAAGAAAAACTAACAAAAAACATTAAAAAAAACAAAAAAAAAGGAAAAAAAACAAAAAAAAAACAAAAAAAAAACAAAAAAAACAAAAAAAACGCCAAAAAAAATGACAAAAAACTAAAAAAAAGGAAAAAAAACAAAAAAATGGACAAAAAAAGAAAATCAAACAAAAAACATTAAAAAAAAACAAAAAAAAAAGTAAAAAAAAGGAAAAAAAAAACAAAAAAAAAACATAAAAAACATTAACAAAAAACAAAAAAAAACAAAAACATTAAAAAAACAAAAAAAAAGGGAAAAAACAAACAAAAAACATTGAAAAAAACCAAAAAAACAAAAAAAAAACAAAAAACTAAAAAAAATGAAAAACAAACAAAACATTAAAAAAAACATTAAAAAAAGTAAAACAAAAAGGAAAACTTGAAAAAATAAAAAAAAACGATAAAAAAACAAAAAAACATAAAAGACCCTACAAAAATTTTAACATTAAAAAATAGACAAACATCAAGAAAAGAAAAGATTTTTTTTTAAATCATTAAAAACGTAAATCATTATACTTTAGTACTGATGTTGTTTGCTTTACTGGTAATAATAGTAGTAAATTATAAATTCCACAGTGCCTTAGATTTACTGTTATGATGTGTCTTTTGTTGAAATAAATAAATGTTAAATGTAAATCGTGGTATTAATATGGCTTATTTTAGACTCTTGTCATACAATCTAACTATTCTTTTTTGCGACTTATTTCATGGTCATTAGAAAAACATATATACATACAATTGATTGTACATTTGATATATTATGCATGCATTTAATCATTATTTTTGACAGCACAAATAAAATTAACGCCATAAACATGATTGACATCTAAGGAGGATACCTCATGTCAAAACTATCAAGTAGGCAGCAGTGCGCCAAAAAAAATTGAATAAATAACATAATATCGTATATATATACAGGGTGGAAACATAAGTCGGGCCCTGGAGGGAAACTACCTTAAATCCTGAAGCTGGCTCATTTTACTTTAAGGAGACATTCCTTTATTTTTAATAAGAAATAACTGCATTCAAAAATTTTCAAAAAAGCCTCACACACGGCTGGGAATCGAACCCGGTCGAATCTGTCTAAAAATCCGAGTTCGTTTTTTGCGTTAATTAATAGTTCTAGGTGTAAGGAACTATTGTTGCTGAGGAACTCTGTATCTGCAATCACAGGAAAATGTTGAATTTAATAGTTTAATGTACGGAAATGGACCTTTCCATACTAACCCGCTTAGTATGTCTGTATGTAAGTATGGGGAGATGTGACATCTGAAACTAGACGAAATTGGAAATTCGTAGTATTATTTATTTATTTTCATCATTTACATCAATCTTTTCAAAACTGTAATAAAATATCATTCCCATACTTAGATACCCATATTAGGTAGGGTAGGTACATACTGTTTGTACGAGGAGATCCATTTCCGTATTTAAACTGTGAAATTCGGTATTTTCCTGTGTTTGTAGATACAGGGTTCCTTAGCAACAAGTGTTCCATACATCCAAGACTATTTATTTACGCAAAAAAACTAACTCAGATTTTTAGACAGATTCGACCGTGTGACCGATCCAGCAGTGTTTTTGACGAAAAGAATTTCATTTCGTCAAAAACACTGCTGGATGCGGGTGGCGCAGGACCGGCCATTGTGGCACTCTTTGGGGGAGGGCTATGTCCAGCAGTGGACGTCTTTCGGCTGATATTTAAAAACATTATAACCGTTTTACATAACAATAAAACGATTATTATATGCCGAGAGAAAACACAGCGTCGCATTATGAAGAAGCAATGTGCCAACTCACCTGTTGTCAGATTAATACTTACAAATCCTGAACGGGTCTCTTGTTTCTGAACCTGTTTTGTCTGTCAACGTCACCGCTAGGCGGGAAGCCGTTCCTAGCCATGCCAGGTTGTAGTCCCAGTCCCGACTGAATGCTTCGATGAAGACTGCTCCACCATCTGCTGGATCGATACTGGCGTATTCTGGGACTATAGCCGACCTTTCGGACGCGAAGAGGTCGAACTCGGGTTCTCCCCACAGCCTGAACACCTCTGAGGTAGCTGCAGGAAGAAGGTGCCACTCCAGCAGTGGTTGTTTCCGAGACAAACGGTCTGCTATTGTATTGAATCTGCCCGGCAGATACTGAGCTGACAGAGTTATATCCCATTGATCCTCTACTGTTAGAAGTTGGAATGTGAGGCTCGGTAGACCTATCGATTGGTCCCCCCCTCTCTTCGAATGTAGGCGATCAAACAAATTTCCCTCATACAAATTTTGCAACCCTTTTTAACACCCTTAGGGGTGGAATTTTTCAAAATGCTGAAAGTATTTTTTTTTGTATTCTAATATGTAATCTTTCAACAAAGTCACTTGCCAAAAAAATTAAGTTTCCCCCATACAAAATTTGCACCCCTTTTTAACTCTCTTAGGGGCAGAATTTTCGTAAACGTTGAAAGTACTTTATTTGTATTTTAATGAGTAATCTTTATCCCCTATAAATTTTTTGCACCCCTTTTTAACCCCTTTAGGGGTGAAATTTCCCAAAATGCCTCCTTATCCGTTGCCTACGATGTAAAAGGTAGTTCTGGTGTACATTTCAACTCTCTAGCCCCAGTAGTTTCGGCTGTGCGTTGCACTCATCAATCAAGTGAGTGAGTCAGGACATAGGCATTTATATTTTTGTTTCCATAATATAGTTAATTAGTATAGTTTTTGCTGTCAATCCGTACAGTTTTTTTTCCTCTAGGTATCTATTTCTTCACATGACTCATCTTTAACATAGATTACTCTTTCCGCTTGTCTTCCAAATAGGGGAGTAGACTCAAAATTTATTATTACTTCAGAAGAAATATCTCAAAAAATTACAAACGTTTTAATATCGATTTTTAGAGTGCGAAAACGATCGCGGACCGTGACGTCACGATCCTCGAGCGTCATAGTAAAGGCCTCCACACACCGGTAGCGGGCGCGGGTCGGGCGCGGGCCCGCGCAAGTTGTAACACATTGAAACTACACTTCAAACACACATCGAACGCGGGCTACTTACCTATTATAATAAAAAAAAGACCCGTGCCCGCGTCTGGTGTGTGGAGGCCTTAAGACATTGAATATTAATTTTACCTAACGGTACCTAGTTGATTATTGATTAAGAAATGGAAGTTAATACTTAGTTCACGCGGACGAAGTCACGGGCAAAAGCTAGTATTAATAAATAAAAGTGTAATAATAAGTCTAGAAACGTTAGAACGTCACTTTTGCAGAAACAATCGATCTACAGATAGATAACGGGTTATTTATTATGTTAATGTTTATTTTCGACAGCTTAGGTATATATGAGTAGCATCTCAGAACGGTGCACAGTCGCCATTCACGTTTCTATTGATGTGGAAAGAGACAAATATGAGTCCAATACATGCCCACTACTCGCCGGTATCAGACTTCTACGAGGGAAAATCAGTATTCATCACTGGAGCAACCGGATTTCTAGGAAAGGTTAGTGTAGTGAGCCTGGGTATACCTAAGTTAAAGCAAATTATTGTCAAAATTATTTTCTAGAGGAAAAGAAAAGAAGCCACTGTACGAGTAAACTAAGCAGTAACTAACCCTATTCACTATTAAAGGTACTGGTTGAGAAACTACTTCACGACTGCAGCGGCATCCATAAGGTCTACATTTTGACTCGAGCTAAAAAAGGTCTCTCTCTTAATGAAAGAGTACAGCAGCTCATGGACAGTCCGGTAAGTATAATATGTACCTACTGATTATTATGGTAGCATTTTTAATCATCTCTTCAGTACATCTGCCAGGAAGAAGTGAACCGTCAAAAACATAAGAACATGCCTTTTCTCAAAAATGTCCCGCAAAGTGAATATAACTCGCTACATATTGGAAGGTAAAGTGTATAGTTTAAGGCCGGATAAAATTAAAAAATTAAAAACATTGCAGGCCGCCTGCACGGCTATCACAAGACGGCCGCGACATACTCTCGAGCTCTCTCGCGCTATCCGTCTCTTTCTAAATGGTCTAATAAGAAAGAGACGGATAGCGCGAGAAAGCTCGAGAGTATGTCGCGGCCGTCTTGTGATAGCCGTGCTGGAATGTTACATATAAATTCCTTTATTTGTCGAGTACCAAACTTTTTTAAAAGTAGAAACTGGCATATAAAAGACGCCACAGGTCGTATTCAGCCAAATCAACTCGTATTTTTCTGTTGCAAACGCGACATTTTTAAATGAGTCTCAAATAGTTTGCGTTTTTCGGAGGAAAACACACTTGCGATTCTGTTTAAAAATAGTACATTATGATACAAGTGAGGTATGTTGATCATTACGTCAGAGGCGTAATTGTCACGCGAACCGCAGGTGAGCGTGACAATAGAGCCGAAGATGTAATTATCAAAGCTCACGCGTGTCATACGACGTTTTTAACACATTTGCGAGGAAAAAATCCTTTTCATAAAATGAACATGTTACAGGCTCCTAAGTCGTTTCCTTTAGTTATTGATGACAACAGGTTTTTACTCACATATTTGTACATCTCCAATAATGTACAGTCGTGTCAATTCTATTTATCACTTTTCTATTCACTACGAGTCAACATTTTTAACAATAACCAAACACGCATCATCAATGTTTACAAATATTTGTGAAATTACCTATAATGGCGCGCAACTATTTTTTTCGTGAAGTTCGCGCAGTGCGCCCGCAGCGAGGCTTAGATGAAATCTCTAAACAGCCAATACAAAATAAAATAAATATTTTCATATTCAATATAAATTCATGTAAAATGTTATCAAAAGTAAATAGTTTTACTAAATGAAACGTTTCTATATCATATCCAACAAGAAATAATCAATTAATCCACAAGAAGGATTTAATTTGTTTAGTCGAGTAAGAAACCATTTGCCGAGAATTAAAAACAAACCTGTATAACCCGGTCAATTTAAGAATTCGCCGAGTCCATACATACACCTTGCTGCAAGGTGCCATCGTGTCTTAATCGGGATATAAACATAACTACACGAGTGTCGTAATGTTATTAAACACGCGTGTTTAATACCCAGGATTATGAGCCCAAAAGCGGCACAATAAGTGGCACGTTACGAGCAAATGTGTTGAAAAATATATTATGACGTTTAATTTTATGTAATTGGCAGTATCTTCAATTTGTATTATAATACAGCTTGATTTCAATTTAGTGTTTTTAGGGTCCCGTAGCCAAATGGCAAAAAACAGAACTCTTATAGATTCGTCATGTCTGTCTGTCTGTCTGTCCGTCCGTATGTCACAGCCACTTTTTTCCGAAACTATAAGACATATACTGTTGAAACTTAGTAAGTAGATGTATTCTGTGAACCGCATTAAGATTTTCACACAAAACTCAAAAAAAACATTAAATTTAATACACAGAACTGAAACTCAAAAAAATTTTTTTCATCATAACCATACGTGTGGGGTATCTATGGATAGGTCTTTAAAATTATATTGAGGTTTCTAACATCATGTTTTTCTAAACTGAATAGTATGCGCGAGAGACACTTCCAAAGTGTTAAAATGTGTGTGTGTCCCCCTGTAACTTCTAAAATAATACAATGATAAATCTAAAAAAAATATATGATGTACATTACTATGCAAACTTCCAACGAAAATTGGTTTGAACGAGATCTAGAAAGCAGTTTTTTTTTAATACGTCATAAATCGTAAATAGCCATTTATTTAACGGAACCCTTCATGTGCGAGTCCGACTCGCACTTGGCCGCTTTTTTTATTCCTCCATTTTGAGAAAAGCACTATAGAAAGTACTATGGAAATTGCAGGCTTCGTATTATAATTAAACGGACTCGCAAGCTCGTCCGTTTAAACAAATACTCAGCCTGCAATTGCCTCCTTCCCGGCCACGGCAATAATGTACTATTGTTGAACTTTCTAGAATAAATACACGAGTAATAACAGAAAATAACGAAATCACTACACGTGTGCCTATAAAATTTCAGGGTTGCCCTCAATTTCCCTGGGAGCCCCTCATCAGATCCTGACTTGGTGGCAATGGGACCATCTCAGGAGTATACTCTTTCACATTAAAAAAAATTTTAGAAATCGGTCCACATTTGACTGATAAATCGGTGAACACACATTACAAAAAAAACGTACAGTGGAACATAATTGTAACCTCCTCCTTTTTTGAAGTCGGTTAAAAAAGAGAGAAGGGGGCGCGCAGCAAGTGTATGTGATACCTACTTCAATGATTCCAGTTTACTAGTTGTTTGATCATCAACATCGCTAGCTTGTCTTTTTGAGTTTGAAGCATATTTCATATTTCAGGCATTTCAAAGATTAAAGAACAACAACCCGGAAGCTCTAAACAAAATCTCCCCCGTGGCTGGAGACCTAGCAGCTTCCGACCTCGGGCTCGACGCTAATGACAAACAAACTTTGCTCGAAAATGTACGTATAAGTCAATAAAGTGATTCAATTTTTCGCTGCATTGGTATCGTGAAAAACGTCTACGATGCAACCAGGATCTTTGCCCAAAAAGCAAAACTATTTCCCCTACAGCCATATCCAACAAAAAACTACTTAAATCCTTTCAATTGCGTACTGTTTGCCTTTCTTTTCGTTTCCAAAATGCTTGATAAAACATAAAACACACAGTAAGATTCGTTATGCTCATTTTCAATTCAAAAATCAACTTTGCAAATTAGGTGTCGGTGGTATTCCACTCGGCAGCCACACTAAACTTCAATGCACCTCTCCGAGTCGCTCTGGGGATCAACCTGGAAGGCACCATCAAGGTGCTAGAACTATGCAAGCGCATGCGATACATACATGTAAGTGATTCTATTCTATCTATTGTACTAGTAAGATTTATTTATTTAAAGTTTGGCTTCAGACATAGGCCTCCCCTCGACCGTCTACTCTGCATCCACGCGTTGCCATTTAAATACCAAGTTTGACAAGCAAATTTTATAAAAAAATCAAATTCTATATTATTTTGTTTAGCTTTATTCCACAAATATATTTTTTACTTTTACTTTATATACTACGTGCAATCTACGTATATATATATATGAGGATAAATTTTTTTGTTTTCTTTTTTTGTTGTGTTCTTTTTTTATTTGTTTTTTTTTTAGGTTTTGTTTTTATTGTTTTTGTTTGTTTTTTTTGTTTGTTTCAGGTGTTGTTTTTTTTTTTGTTTTTTGATATTTTTTTGTATTTTTGTTCGTTTTTTTTAGTTTTTTTGTTGTATTTTTTTATTTCTTTTATTTTTTGTTGCTTGTTTTTGTTTGAATTTATTGCCGTTTTTCTTGTTTTTTTTTTGTTTTTTTTTTCTTTCGTTTTTTGTTTTTTATTTCTTTTGTTTTAGTTGTTTTTTTTGTCTTTTTTGCAGTTATTTTTTGTTTTTGTTGTTTTTTGTTTTTGTTTGTTTTTGTTTTGGTTTTTTTGCTTTTTTTTATTTTTTTTGTATTTTTGTTCGTTTTTTTGTATTTTTTCGTTTTTCTGTTTTTTGTGTACTTTTTTTGTTTTTGTTTTTGTTTCGTATGTTTTTAGTTTTGTTTTTTTTTCTGTTATTTTTTGTTTTTGTTGTTTTTTTGTTTTTGTTTTTTTTGTTTTGGTTTTTTTGCTGTTTTTTTTTTGTATCTGTTCATTTTTTTGTATACTTTGTATTTTTTCTTTTTTTTGTATTTTTTTTTTGTATTTTTGTTATTCTTTTTTGTTTCGTTTGTTTATTTGTTTTTTGTTCTTTTTTTTCTTTTTTTCTTTCTTTTTTTGTTTCATTTGTTTTTGGTTTTGTTTAATATGGTTTGTTTTGTTTTTTTTTTAATTTTCTTTTTTTTGTTGTTTTTTTCTTTTTTTTTGTTTTTTTTGCAAATGTTTTCCACATAGTCGGTGTGAAAAGTTACATGTGTCACTCTGGAGCAAAATTATTTTCGTCTTGGGCGTTAACTGTCAATATCCTCGCTACGCTCAGGATTCAATACACCGCCCTCGCCGTAAATATACTATTTTACTCCCTTGTGACACAAATAACTATTGTAACAAACATTTGCAAAAAAAACAAAAAAAAACAACAAAAATTAAAAAAAACAATACCAAAACAAACAAAACCAAAAAACAAACGAAATTAAAAAAAGAAAAAAAAAAACAACAAAAAAAGAAAAAAAAACAAAAAAAACAAACGAAACAAAGAAATAAAATAACAAAAAATTAAAACCAAAACTAAAACAAACAACAAAAAAACGATAAAAATGAAACAAAAAACAAACTAAATTAAAAAACAAAAAAGGAAAAAAAATACAAAAAAATACAGAGGCAAAAAAATCAAACAAAAAAAAACAACAA
Source organism: Epinotia brunnichana (assembly GCA_963854355.1). Classification (NCBI taxonomy): domain Eukaryota; kingdom Metazoa; phylum Arthropoda; class Insecta; order Lepidoptera; family Tortricidae; genus Epinotia; species Epinotia brunnichana. Next base: position 28,506,386 of record OY977936.1, on the reverse strand, counting down.
AAAAACCGGAAAAAAAACGATTAAAACAAACGAAACAAATAAAACTAAAAAAATATAACAAAAGAAACAAAAAAAACAATAAACAACAAAAAACAAAAAAAACGTACAAAAAACAAATAAACGCACAAAAATACAAAAAACTAACAAATACCAAACGACGACAACGAACAAAAACAAAAAACAACAAAAACTGAAACCAACAAAAAAAAACAAATAAAAAAAACAAAAAACAAAGAAAATAAAACAAACAAACAAAACAACACAAAAAAAAACAAAAAAAAAACAAACAAAACAAAAAAATATATCCACACATATATATACGTACATTGCACGTAGAACCGATGGCCGTTGGGGCGGAAAGGTTCTCTCGAGTGGCGACCACGTACCGGAAGGCGCGGCGTGGGTAGCGCCCCCCCCCCAAGGTAGACTGATGACCTGGTTAAGGTCGCGGGAGTCCGTTGGATGCGGGTGGCGCAGGACCGGTCGTTTTGGCACTCTTTGGGGGAGGCCTATGTGTGGTGTGGACGTCTTTCGGCTGATATGATGATGATGATGATATTGACAGTATCTAATTCAAGAATACAATTGTTTCATTTTTAGGTTTATGACTTTTTTCTTAGTTGATTACGATGAAATTACAATCGATTATTTTATCTTATCAAGATTCTATTGGCACATTGCGGAGTGCTACAAGCCAATGAATAAATTAAAAAAGTAGCTTGAACAGAAAAGTAGCATTTTGCTCCCTCTCGTCGGGGACCAAAACTTACTTTTCTGAATGAAAGGTGTGAAAATAGTTATTTGTGTCACAAGGGAGCAAAATAGTGTATTTACGGCGAGGGCGGTGTATTGAATCCTAAACGTAGCGAGGGATCCTACAATTGAATCCTGAGCGTAGCGAGGGATTCTAACGTAGGATCCTGAGCGTAGTGAGGGATTCAAGTGTTAACGCCAACGACGAAAATAATTTTTTCCACCGAAAAACGCAAACTATTTGAGACGCGTACAAAAATGTAGCGTTTGCAACAGAAAAATACGACTTGATTTGGCTGAATACGGCCTGTGCCGTCTTTTATATGCCAGTTTCTACTTTTTAAAAAGTTTGGCACTCGACAAATAATAGTACATTACTGCAAAGGCCGTGAAGTAAGGGATTGATGGACGAGTTTGGGCTAGACGGCCAAGTCGTAGACGAGGCCGGATACAACGAGTCCAGCAATCCCTGTCCCGGCCGAGGCTTGTATAGTGCTTTTCTCAAACGATGTGAGGAAATGATAAATAGTTATTTGTTATACAAGGGTGCAGTTATAATTTAACCGCGAGTGTGGAATTGAAACACGAGCTAGCGAATGTGAGTGGTTTAAAAATAGAATCCTTTTCACCTCACTAAAGTGTCTCACTAAAGTGAGAAAGATTCTAGATAAAAAAATCTAAAAAAGAAAAAAAAACATTAAAAAATTATAATATTAAAAGAGTAAAACAAAAAGGAAAACAATATTAAAAAAAACAACTAAATAAACAAAAAAAAACTACTAAAAAAACAAAAAACACCCAAAAAAATGACAAAAAAAACAGGAAAAAACAAAAAATTGACAAAAAAAAAAGAAAAACAAACAAAAAACATTTTTTAAAAAAAAGGAAAAAAAAAAACTAAAAAAACAAAAAAAGGAAAAAAACAAAAAAAAAAAAAACTAAAAAAAAGAAAAACAAACAAAAAAAAGGAAAAAAAAACATTAAAAAAGTAAAACAAAAAGGAAAACTTGAAAAAATTAAAAAAAACAAAAACATTAAAAAAAGTAAATCAAAAAGGAAAAATAGATAAAAAAAAAAAATAACAAAAGACCCTACAAAAATTTTTTCATTAAAAAAATAGACAAACATCAAGAAAAGAAAAGATTTTTTTTTAAATCATTAAAAACGATAAACAACACTAAAAAATAAACGAAAAATAACAAAAAAAATGTATAAAACTAACAATTTTTTTTTTACAAAAAACTAAAACAATTAAAAAAAGTATTGGTGGTTGGCAGTATGTATTTTTTTCTTTGTCTGTTTAATATCAGTAAGCAAATTTAAAAAGTTAGAGTAGCGGCCAATAATGTTTTTAGTTAGGGTTTTCATACATTACTTCTTGTCCTAGGCCAAATAGTAATGTAGGGAGCCATAAACAAGGAACTTCATGTCTTCATTTCGTGACATTAACGCATACATTTCCGAGCATGTTTGAGAAATAGTACATTACTGAAGAGGCCGTGAAGTAAGGGATTGCTGGACGAGTTTGGGGTAGAAGTCGTAGACGAGGCCGGATACAACGAGTCCAGCAATCCCTGTTCCGGCCGAGGCTTGTATAGTGCTTTTCTCAAACGATGTGAGGAAATAATAAATAGTTATTTGTTATACAAGGGTGCAGTTATATTTTAACCGCGAGTGTGGAATTGAAACACGAGCTAGCGAATGTAAGTGGTTCGAAAATAGAATCCTTTTCACCTCACTAAATTGAGGAAAATTCTACATGAAAAAATCAAAGAAATAAAAAAAACATTAAAACAGAAAGAAAGTATTAAAAAAAGAGAAAAAAAAACAAAAAATAAAAACATTTAAAAAAGAAAAGAATTAACATACATAAAGGGAAACAAACATTTAAAAAGGGAAAAAAACTTGAAAAATAACATAAAAGACCATACAAAATTTTAAACATTAAAAATTAGACATAAACATCAAAAAAAGAAAAACACTTTTTAAAATGATTATAAACGATCACTAAAATCACGAACATTAAAAAAACAAAAAAATTAAAAACAAAAACAATAAAAAAAGAGCACCTACCTAGTAGTGGTTGGCAGTATGTAATTTTCCCTTTGTCTGTTTAATATTAGTAAGCAAATTTAAAAAGTTCGAGTAGCGGCCAATAATATTTTTAGTTAGGGTTTTCATACATTACTTCTTGGCCTAGGCCAAGAGGTAATGTAGGGAGCCATAAACATGAAACTTCATGTCTTGATTTCGTGACATTAACGCATACATTTCCGAGCATGTTTGAGAAAAGGAATGTATATGTAACATTCCAGGCGGCCTGCAATGTTTTTTATTTTTTAATTTTGATCTGGCCTTAAACTGTACACTTTACATTCCAATATGTAGCGAGTTATGTTCACTTTGCGGGCCATTTTTGAGAAAAATATAAATACTCCTCCGTTTTTTTCGTCGGTTGATAAAAGTTGGGCAAAAAACACTGATTGCACCTTGGTATCTTCTAGGCGTTAGTCTACGTGTCGACCGCGTACTCCAACCCGAACCAGGTGGTGGTGGAGGAGCGGGTGTATCCCCCCGCAGCCGGCATCGACGACGTCTACAAGTTCATCGACCAACACGGAGACGACGAGGCAGCGACGAAGAAGCTCCTGAGTAAGAATTAGTTCTGGATGTTTATGTACGGCTGGCGTCAATAGTAGATTGTACAACAAGCGCATAAAACGAGCTATTTAACCCGAGACGTTTATATCCACCCGAGCCACCGGCGAGGGTGGATAGTTAAGTCGAGGGGTTAAATGGATAATTAATGCCCGAGTTATACACACTGATTTTCACTTCAATTGCCAGAAAATTACATATAATTGCAAAATTAAATTAAATAATAGCTCATTCTGTCACTTAACTTTGTTTATTTATTAAGGACATTCAACAATAAGCATACCATTACATAATATAGCAAAAGCACAAATTAAAACTAAGTACCTAATTAATTACAGAAGGACACAGCATGCACCAACTAATAGAGAAAAATAAAAATAAAAACAGATTACAAAGATTGCTTTTTAAAGTTTTTATGTTTAATTTTCGACACGTGATATTAAACTTAGGTACTTCATACTGCCAAGTCATTTAATGGTTCAATACGTTTTAAAATAATAATTGACTCCTATTTTATCTGGTTTTATTAATTTAGTCATGGAAAACACAAATGTAAAATTTGTTAAAGCAACTCAAATCAAATGACAAGTTTATTATATGAAGTTTTATTGTGTGTGGCTGTTAGGCCCGATTATCTTAGTCTTTAAAGCAATTTTACTTTGTGCACTAGAACATAAAAGTGGCATTTTGTGCAGCATACATCCAGCACAAAGGCGAACTTTGCGAGCATGAGAAGTGAAGAGATATGTTTAGTTGTAGTTGTAACAACTAAGAGCTTTCGTTGTTTGTTTCCACTGCAGTTCAGGCACAGAATAGTTGTGATCAAGATTCAGGCTGGTATTGGGACCATAATTGTGTATGAAATACCCGTGAAATTGCATTTTTCACAACAGTTTATTTCTATTTTTACAGATGGGTGGCCAAACACGTACTGTTTCAGCAAATCCCTTACAGAAGCGTACCTAGCAGAACACCACGGGAATGTACCCACTGTAATTCTGAGGCCGTCTATTAGTAAGTATTTAAGAAAGATCTTCTGGCATTAAATATGAACAATGTTATTTTTCACACCTCTGATTCAGAAAAGTAAGTTTTGGTCCCCGACGAGAGGGAGCAAAATGCTACTTTTCTGTTCAAGCTACTTTTTTTAATTTATTCATGGGCTTGTAGCATTTATTTACGCAATGTGCCAATAGAATCTTAATAAAATAATCGATTGTAATTTCATCGTAATCGACAAACGTATGTACATATTTATAAGTATTTTTTTTTGTTCTTTTTGTGTTTGTTTTTTGGTTGTTTTTTTTTTCTTCTTTTTATTAGTTTGTTTTTTTTGTTCTTTTTTTGTTTTTCGCTTTTTTGTATTTTTTTCATGTTTTGTTTGTTTGTTTCAGTATTTTCTTGTTTTTTAATTTTTGTAAGTTTTTGTTTTTTGTTCTTTTTTTTGTTTTGGTTTTTTTTGTTTTATATGTTTGTTTCAGTTTTTTTAGTTTTTTGCTGTTTTCGTTTTTTGTTCTTTTTTTGATTTGTTTGTTTTGTTTTTTTTTTGCTTTTGTACATATTTTTTTTTGTTTTTGTTCCTTTTTTTGTTTTTTTTTTGCAATTTTTATTCTCATAGTCGGTGTGAAAAGTTACTTGTGTCATGAGTGACACACTCCTGAGGGAGCAAAATTATTTTCGTCTTGGCCGTTAACACTTGAATCCCTCACTGTCACTACGCTCAGGATTCAATACACCGCCCTCGCCGTAAATATACTATTTTGCTCCCTTGTGACACAAATAACTATTAGTATTATATTCCCAGTAACAGCAGCACTGAGTGAGCCGCTGGAAGGTTGGCTGGATGGGTGGCAAGGCAACACCACAATACTGACCATGTCAGCGCGGGGCTTCTTCCGAGTCATCTTGTGCGATGCGCCAGGTGTGGCTGGCATAATCCCAGTGGATTACGTCGCCAATATGGCTATAGTGGCCGCCGTTCAATCCAAAAAGTATGTCTGCATTTTGTAACCGTCATTCTTACCATAATAGGTAATCACACACATCCGGTCCGGCGAGTAAGTCGAATCGATAATCTCCTTTTATGAAGTCGGTTAAAAAGCAATGACTTCGAAAAAGGAGGTTATCGATTCGAATCGTAGGTATGTACGCAATATTATAGCTGTCATATGGCTGTCATAATATTTAGTTACTCACGTTCTTCAAATACCTATCATACGGAAAACACGTGTTCTCCATATTTTGCTATAAGCACAGTATAAAGAACTACAACCAGTAGGCAAGCTTCATTCATCTTACGAATTTACGCACCCGCTTAGCGTAACCGCTCAAGAGTCAGGGTTGTCAAAAATATGTTTGGAGAGATATTCATTTATTTATAACTAGCTGTTGCCCGCGACTTCGTCGTTCGCGAATTCTAAATGTTTGTTGAAGGAATGAATAAAAAAAAAACATTGAAATTAATTTTCTACCTAGTCTTTTAGAAAACAATCTAAAACCGAAGTTACAAATCTCTTACTTTTAAAATCTCTTGCTCTCTATACAAACTGAGAACCCTCTCTGAACCCTCATAGTAAACAGTCTGAAACCGTAGTAACAAATTTCTTACTTTAAAAATGTCTTGCTCTCTATACAAAGTTCGAACCCCCTTTTTAACCTTCTTAGGCGATGAATAAAAAAAACGCTGAAATAAGTTTTGTAGTATTTTAGCAAACAGTCTAAAACCGAAGTTACAAATCCCTTACTTTAAAAATATCTTGCTCTCCATACAAACTTTGAACACCCTTATAATCCCCTTTAGCGGATATATTTCAAAAAATGCTAAATTAAGTTTTTCAGTCTAAACAGGCTAAGATCGAAGTTACAAATATCATACTTTAAAATTGTCTTGCTCTCTGTAGTGTATCTGTGCTTATCTAGTGCGCATACGTCACGATGACAGCAGTCATGGCCCGACCGTTATCGGGAGTGGTGGTGCAGCTGGCTAGCCAAGCTATACAGATATACCCTTAGAAGCGGCAAATAAGTGAATACTACATGTGGCGACGAGGATAAAAGTAAGTACTAAAAGTACTTTTACTAAAAAAGAAAAAGGGTATGGGGATATTATAGGTTGTTGTTGGTTTGAAATGCACTCCTATAGCAAAAGGGAAATGAAAATAACCCATTAAAGTCACAAGTATCTACTTAAAAAGGGACAAGCATAATTATAATTATGCATTACGTCAAGAAATTCCAGACTCGTCATGCAGTTTAGTATACGAGTTTAGTTTATTTAAAGTACAACGTACAGCGATTTACAGAGCTGATAATGAATATTTAAACCGGTACTCTTAACGGTCTTACATTGCTCCTTGTCCAAGTCGTTAGATTTAGGCTAACATTGGCAATGATTGTTACCAACCGAATGTGTTCAATAATGATAATAATATAATTTGTTTGCAGAAAAGGGCTAACGTTACATGCCTTAGAGTAAAAACACTATTGTTCCACGTTCTCTCAGCTGTTCTCAACAGCATGCAAATACATAAGACTTATGTTTATTATAGTGGTTGTTAATTATGTTTAATAACATTTACAACCAACTAATTGAATATTTAACTAATTATCACTTTAAATTGTAACATTTTATAATACCAGAATTCAAATAAAATTTGGTAAACAGGAAAAGTGAATACTAATTACCAACTTAAATACTTTGGCGTATAACGCCTTATCTAACTAATTTGTTCAACTACATCTGATTGACCCTAAAGATAATGCATCAGTGCTATTATTGAATGCGTGATTAATCCATACGGTGTATGGGGGGGTGCTCACGGTGATAAAATCCGTGAGCCTGATCCTACAACTCCCTATGTAGGATGTTCACAAATTGGAACGTCGAAGTTTTGTATGTTACCTATGCGTATGCCAGGTATGTAACTAAACTGTACGGCAACAGCAGGAATGGCTTCAGCAGGAAAATTAACTGTAAACATTATAATGGCAGGGTACCTGGTCATCAATTGGCAAGATTGGATATTAGGCAGTGTTTAAACTGGTCATTTAATTGATAATGTGGCAAGATTTTATTATAATGTATGTTTGCCACCCAAGATAATTAAATGTTTATCGAGGCATAACTTATTATTCAGTGTACTTATCTAAATGTTGTTGTAGCCTAATTCAACATAATAATCGAGTGCTAAAATACGTAAGTAACTATTTAAATGCGCTGCCTCTTTTATAATAAGAATATATGATACCTTTAATATTCGATCATTAAATTGAACTGAGCAGATTACTGAATCTGGACATTAAATTGACACGTGTTTGTATATTAATGGTGGAATAAAAAACCTGATTACTAAATCAATAAAAGCAGATAAACTGATCTGTTCATTAAATTGGCATATATGTACAGAATTGCAGATCATCAAGTAAAGAGCAGCAGATTGAATGTGGACATTAAATTGCCACGTGTTAATTACTTTTGAATTAACAAAACCTGATTACTGAATCAGTAAAAGCAGATAAACTTATCTGGTCATTAAATTGACATAACAGACTAATTCTGAAAGAAGCAGATTACCGAATCTGGACATTAAATTGTCACGTGTTATATACTTTTGAATTAACAAAACCTGATTATTGAATCAGTAAAAGCAGATAAACTTATCTGGTCATTAAATTGACATAACAGACTAATTATGAAAGAAGCAGATTACCGAATCTGGACATTAAATTGTCACGTGTTAATTACTTTAGAATTAACAAAACCTGAGCACTGAATCAGTAAAAGCAGATACTCGTAAACTTATCTGGTCATTAAATTGACATAACAGACTAATTCTGAAAGAAGCAAATTACCGAATCTGGGCATTAAATTGTCACGTGTTAATTACTTTTGAATGAACAAAACCTGATTACTGAATCAGTACAAGCAGATTAACTTATCTGGTCATTAAATTGACATAACGGGCTTATTTTGAAAGTAGCAGATAACCGAATCTGGCAGACAAATATTCCGCTTAGTAAATCCATTTGAGCAGAATACCTGACAATTAAATTATCATAAACAGATGGCTGTTAAGTTATCTGATTATTAAATTGATTGATTCACCCCAAAACATGTCACATAAATTGCACAAGGTGCAAATAAAAAAAAAAAAAAAAAAAAATGTGGTGGGTCGATGCACACCAAATTGCACAAGGTGCAAGTGAGCACAAATGTGGTGCTTCAATGCACACCCAATTGCACGAGGTGCAAGTGGGCACAAATGTGGTGCTTAAATGCACACCCAATTGCACAAGGTGCAAGTGAGCACAAATGTGATGCTTATATGCACATCAAAGACTAATTAGACAAAGTGACAGAGAGCACAGTGTTGCAAATATGCCATGGAGCATATAAAGTGCCAAGTACATGAATATATGCCAAAGTGCATTAAGTGATAAAACGTATAATTACACGAATAATTTTCTGTTCCGTGTCTGTGGGGTAATGACCCAAGACGGGGACATAAATATCGAATATAGGTGTAACATTAACGTTACCTACATACTATAAAGTAACATCTATTTGCAATAGTTATTGTTATTGATATCTTTATGGATTTTCATTAAAACCCAGAATAATAAAAATTGTATTTGAAAATTGAATCGTATGATAATTTAAATGTTGCTTGTTTAATTTACTTAAAAAATAACCTGACGATCACAAAACAGGTTCCTAAAATTTACTATGTGTAATTTTGAGTGATTCGTATATTGTGAATAGATGAATAAATTATAATTAGCTAAATAGTCATTCTGCCCACATATCAAGTAAGCACTATATTTCAGGTTATCCATTGATTAGTGATAATGCATATACGAATATATATTTCTCAACTATTGGACATAAATTACCTATAATTATATGCGACGCGACACAGAGATCACATTCGTTTGAGTTGCCCTGAATATACGTTCGAAGAGTGACAGCGATGACCTCTCGGGTCATAAAGTGAGGTCTTGGAACTACTTGCATTATACAACTGATATGGTCACTACGTATAGGGTTAAACACAATATAATATATGGTTGTCAACACTTTATAAAAGGAACATTATCAAGTGCAAGTAATACTTGTGATGACTAATTAATTAATAACTTGGTGTTACGTTACATACAAAACATACCTTTCACATTATCAAGGAAGTTATTATGGCATTTACATTAATTTACAATGAGGAAGATATAGTTCTGTGTTGTACATGTGTCTTCCGAGTAATTGAGGGATTCTATCACAAAGTACGGATGTTAATTCGGAAAGTAGTATAGTATTACAAACAAGTTACGAGATTGGGAAGTAACGGATATATCTGGACTAAGCATCCACGTAAGGTTTCTGAATCAGCGTGTGACTTCACAATGTAGCACTATACCTAAACATATTATGTATCAAAGTAATTTGATCATGTAGATGATCACGATTTTCATCCAGTTTTGCCGTACTGATGTGGAGCTTTGCAAGTATCTATGTATAAATTAGATGATAGTAAAATGATAAAGTAAGTAGTTACCTACATAGTATGTAGTTCTTGAAGGTGGGCAATTAAATAAAGTATCATAGTTATGAAGTTCGACATATAGTGAAACGAGTATTCCATTGGTGGGCGGAGAAGTGGCACATATTTGAAAAGAAATGTGCCAAGCATGGACAAGAATTAAATAACACTTCCTAATCCTAACAGATTGTGGATATTGATTGTGGGTTGCGGACAAGCGGGAAAAAAGGGAACTGATGTAATGGATACCTGAAGTGTATTTAATGTAACATGAAGATAAAAAAAATATATACATCGAGAACCCTTTATCAATTAATACCTTTAATAAATTTGCACAAAAAAATAAAAATAGATAAAAAAGAATTGCAGGGACGGTAAAAGCGATTGTAGCTTATTGAGATAAATACAATGTCATTAGTAGCAGTCAACGTATTTAATTAATATGGCTATCCAAATTGCGAATACTGATGATGTTTATTTTGGCTGTTATAGAATAAGGAACATGCTAAAGTAAGTCATGTGTCTAAGATATTTCAGTAACATATCTGGATACTTCATCGCGTCAACGTTATGTGCCAATTAATGGTGGCAATAATTGATGAGAATATGTTAATAAATACTAAGTCCACAAATTACTATTAGTTGAATAGGAAAATGTAATAAACAACTTTTATAATCAATATTGATTATTGCCTTACCATCCTAGCTGGTAGTTAACTGATACTGTGCCTAGTTTAAAATATATTTCACAGGAAAAGTCATTATTTAAATGAATATGCTAGGTATTTAGGGCAGTCGATATCTTTCGAAAAGGTTAAGGAAGAATTACTATCAGACAGCGTAAAATTGGAACAAAGCCAAATCTGGAAACTGATAACAGATTGGTGTCAGAGTCGATTAGTAGAGTCGAAAATGTAGTCGATATGCAGAGTCGATATGTAGAGTCGATATGTAGAGACTATATGTAGAGTCTATATGTAGAGTCAATATGTAGTCGATATGTAGAGCCGATATGTAGAGTCGATATGTAAAGTCGATATGTAGAGTCGATATGTAGAGTCAATATGTAGAGTCGATTTGTATAGTCGATACGTATACTTAGTCGATATGTAGAGTCGATATGTAGAGTCTGATATATGTAGAGTCTCCAAACCACGAGTTTAAATTTAACCAGTACACAAGTGTGCCTAATTCAGTCATGTATGGCATTGTGTTGTTCAATTTATGTTGATATATGTATAGAACAGAGGCTAAGTATAAATACCTACTATATTCGTTGCGCGTTCCTTCGAAGCGCTAACGGAATCTACTATATGTAACGATGTGTAAAAAAAGGTGTACCTCTGTAAGATAAATACAAACGGCTAAAAGTTGGAAATGGAAAATAATATTTACATCAAATACCACAGGTAAAACTCTGGTGGCGGCGTAATTGATTCCTCTAATTAAAACTTCCCTGCATACTATTGGGGGTAATATTAAATCGGACATTGAAATACATCATGTTAGAATTATTGATGTTTTATGACTTCTATGAGTTAGGTACCTACCTTAAATGAATGTACATTAAACTACATGTGTGATCTAGCGAGAAATGTAAATAAACAGGTGTTCCTCAGTAGGATTGTAATTTTATAATATCGGACTAATGTCATTTATAAATTTTATAATAAACCGACACAGTTTCTTACGCCGGGTTTTCTCGTGGCTGAGGTTCATTTTTAGAAACAGTGGTAATTACAGGTGTTAAGTGCATAATATTATTAAACCCTGGGTTGAAAAAAAATGAACAAATAAAACAAGCTTAGGTTGGACTAAGTACGAGATAGGCACTCGCACTATTGAAAAGAGGAAAGGTGATGATACTGGTGATGTCGAAGTCTGAAATGATAGTACTGGACAAATATATCGGAGAAATGTCCTGCCTATGAAAAAGGGTGAAGGTCAATGAAAAGTTTGTAATCAAGAGACTAGAGAGCGAGAGGATTCAAATATGCAGGAATAAAGTAAAATTCGTTCACTAGTAAAATTCATAAATACGTAATAAATAAACATGATTCTATACTTGAATAGATAATTTAATTTACATAAATAGATTACATGAATAGGTTTCCTTTTCATTAAAACAAGAAAGGGATGTAGTGTATCTGTGCTTATCTAGTGCGCATACGTCACGATGACAGCAGTCATGGCCCGACCGTTATCGGGAGTGGTGGTGCAGCTGGCTAGCCAAGCTATACAGATATACCCTTAGAAGCGGCAAATAAGTGAATACTACATGTGGCGACGAGGATAAAAGTAAGTACTAAAAGTACTTTTACTAAAAAAGAAAAAGGGTATGGGGATATTATAGGTTGTTGTTGGTTTGAAATGCACTCCTATAGCAAAAGGGAAATGAAAATAACCCATAAAAATCACAAGTATCTACTTAAAAAGGGACAAGCATAATTATAAAGTCAAGAAATTCCAGACTCGTCATGCAGTTTAGTATACGAGTTTAGTTTATTTAAAGTAAAACGTACAGCGATTTACAGAGCTGATAATGAATATTTAAACCGGTACTCTTAACGGTCTTACATTGCTCCTTGTCCAAGTCGTTAGATTTAGGCTAACATCGGGAATGATTGTTACCAACCGAACGTGTTAAATAATGATAATAATATAATTTGTTTGCAGAAAAAGGCTAACGTTACATGCCTTAGAGTAAAAAACACTATTGTTCCACGTTCTCTCAGCTGTTCTCAACAGCATGCAAATACATAAGACCTACGTTTATTACAGTGGTTGTTAATTATGTTTAATAACATTTACAAACAACTAATTGAATATTTAACTAATTAAAACTTTAAATTGTAACATTTTATTATACCCGAATTCAAATAAAATTTGGTAAATATGAAAAGTGAATACTAAGTACCAAGTTACATACTATGGCGTATAACGCCTTATCTAACTAATTTGTTCAACTACATCTGATTGACCCTAAAGATAATGCATCAGTGCTATTATTGAATGCGTGATTAATCCATACGGTGTATGGGGGTGTTCACGGTGATATAATCCGTGAGCCTGATTAGGGAGTTGTAGGATGTTCACAAATTGGAACGTCGAAGTTTTGTATGTTACCTATGCGTATGCTAGGTATGTAACGAAACTGTACGGCAACAGCAGGAATGGCTTCAGCAGGAAAATTACCTGTAAACATTATAATAGCAGGGTACCTGGTGATTGAATTGGCAAGATTGGATATTTAGCAGTGTTTAAACTGGTCATTTAATTGATAATGTGGCATGATTTTATTATTATGTATGTTTGCCACCCAAGATAATGAAATGTTTATCGAGGCATAACTTATTATTCAGTGTACTTATCTAAATGTTGTTGTAGCCTAACTCAACATAATAATCGAGTGCTAAAATACGTAAGTAACTATTTAAATGCGCTGCCTCTTTTATAATAAGAATATATGATACCATTAATATTCGATCATTAAATTGAACTGAGCAGATTACTGAATCTGGACATTAAATTGACACGTGTTTGTATATTAATGGTGGAATAAAAAACCTGATTACTAAATCAATAAAAGCAGATAAACTTATCTGGTCATTAAATTCGCATATATGTACAGAAGTGCAGATCATCAAGTAAAGAGCAGCAGATTGAATGTGGACATTAAATTGTCACGTGTTAATTACTTTTGAATTAACAAAAACCTGATTACTGAATCAGTAAAAGCAGATAAACTTATCTGGTCATTAAATTGATATAACAGACTAATTCTGAAAGAAGCAGATTACCGAATCTGGACATTAAATTGTCACGTGTTAATTACTTTTGAATTAACGAAACCTGATCACTGAATCAGTAAAAGCAGATAAACTTATCTGGTCATTAAATTGACATAACAGACTAATTCTGAAAGAAGCAGATTACCGAATCTGGACATTAAATTGTCACGTTTTAATTACTTTTGAATGAACAAAACCTAATTACTGAATCAGTAAAAGCAGATTAACTTATCTGGTCATTAAATTGACATAACGGGCTTATTTTGAAAGTAGCAGATAACCGAATCTGGCAGACAAATATTCCGCTTAGTAAATCCATTTGAGCAGAATACCTGACACTTAAATTATCATGAACAGATGGCTGTTAAGTTATCTTATTATTAATTAGATTGATTCACCCCAAAACATGTCACATCAAATTGCACAAGGTGCAAATAAAAAAAAAAATAAAAAAAAAATGTGGTGGGTCGATGCACACCAAATTGCACGAGGTGCAAGTGGGCACAAATGTGGTGCTTAAATGCACACCCTATTGCACAAGGTGCAAGTGAGCACAAATGTGATGCTTAAATGCACATCAAAGACTAATTAGACAAAATGACAGAGAGCACAGTGTTTCAAATATGCCATGGAGCATATAAAGTGCCAAGTACATGAAAATATGCCAAAGTGCATTAAGTGATAAAATGTATAATTACACGAATAATTGTCTGTGGGGTAATGACCCAAGACGGGGACATAAATATGGAATATAGGTGTTACATTAACGTTACCTACATTCTATAAAGTAACATCTATTTGCAATAGTTATTCTTATTGATATCTTTATGGATTTTAATTAAAACCCAGAATAATAAAAATTGAATTTGAAAATTTAATCGTATGATAATTTAAAATTTTGCTTATTTAATTTACTTAAAAAAACTGAAGATCACAAAACAGGCTCCTAAAAACTACTATGTGTAATTTAGAGTGATTCGTATATTGTGAATAGATGAATAAATTATAATTAGCTAAATAGTCATTCTGCCCACATATCAAGTAAGCACTACATTTCCGGTTATCCATTGATTAGTGATAATGCATAAACGAATATAGTTCTCAACTATTGGACATAAATTACCTATAATCATATGCGACGCGACACAGAGATCACATTCGTTGTGCTAGCTGCTGGATGGTGTAACGCAGTTGAGTTGACCTGAATATACGTTCGAAGAGTGACAACGATGACCTCTCGGGTCACAAAGTGAGGTCTTGGAACTACTTGCATTATAAAACTGATATGGTCACTACGTATAGGGTTAAACATAATATAACATATGGAGGTCAACACTTTATAAAAGGAACATTATCAAATGCAAGTAATACTTGTGATGACTAATTAATTAATAACTTGATGTTACGTTACATACAAAACATACCTGTTTTAGGAATAAAACTACACATTTACATTGAGTGCAATCCGTAACCTTTATTGACGGCTGGCTACAACGACAACAGAGTCTATAGAACAACCTGACAGCTACGTTCGGAAACATCTCCCTTTCTTTAAAGAACTGATCTGAAGACACTACATAATCCCTTAGATACTGCGGTTGCATCCTAGCACGCCCACTGCGGCGTACGCTCTCTTCAGCCTCTGCTGATGGGAGTGCCTGACCTCTGGTGTCGTCGTCAGGATGCTCAGGACTCGGAGGTCTCATAGACTCCGCTAACGGTTCCACTAGTTCGAAACCTGAAAAGTCCTGCTTTCTATTCTGTGGAAAGTGTAGTGGTTGATCTGGAAATTGTATCAGATTTGAGTGGCTGGCTTCTGCGTTAACTCCAGCATAGGGCTTGATATGTATTCTACTTCTTCTGTATGCTTTATCCTTTACCTGAATAATGTATGATCTTGCATCAATCTTCTTGGTAACAGTACCGAAGCTCCACTTCTTATTTACTTCGGGCTGTAACTGAGTCAATACTTTCTGTCCAACCTGTAATCCTGGAAGCTCAACACATCTTTTGTCACTTTCCTGCTTCATTTTCTCTTTTCTTACTTTTATTTGGACTGGAACACCCTGAACTATCTGAGGTTTTAGATGTCTTAAAAGGCAAGGAAGTCCAGAACGAGTTCTCCTGGAAAATAACTTCTGAGATGGACTTGTTTTATCCATTTCGATAGGAACATTGCGCTGATGAAGTAAGCTATACCATAAATCTTGCTTGGTTTCCAGGCTGTGAATGACCAACTTCTTTGCAATCTTTACTGTGGCTTCCGCTTTTCCGTTAGATTCTGGGTGATGTGGAGATGAAGTCACATGTTCAAAATTCCATCTATCTGCAAACTTTTTGAATACCTCATTTGCAAAATTAGTGGCATTGTCTGTGCAAACTCTCTGAGGGATGCCATGTCGAGCAAAATTTTTCTTGCAGATGGAAATTATTTCATTAGCGGTAAGGTTAGTGACTTTGTCCAGTTCAAAAAAATCCGAATAGTGATCTACAGTGACCAAATATTTTAAATCTCCGACAGAGAACACATCCATAGATACATATTGAAAAGGATAAACTGGTACATCATGACACAGCAGAGGAAGCTTTTGTTGGGACGGGGCATGCGCTGCACAGAATGTACATTTTTCTATATACTCTTTTATTTCATTTGACATTCCAGGCCAGAACATGTTTCCCTTAGCCAGACGAAGTGAACTAGCAACTCCATTATGACTGACATGAACTTTTTGTATCATTTCTCCTCTTAATGCTTCTGGCATCAAAACTTGGTTATTTCTGAAGATGAATCCATCTGATGTGGAGAGTTCATGCTTGAATTTGAAAAACATCTTGACCTCTTCAGGCATATTTGATATGTATCTGGGGAATCCGTTCATAATATAGTGTATCAGCTGTAGACAACAAGTATCTTTACCTGACTCTTCTCTGATTTTGTTTAACAGTTTATCGGTAATTTTCAAGTATTTTAGACCAGATATTTTGCTTATGAGACTATAAACTTGTTTTTCCTTAATCTTTTTTTCCAAATCATACGGGTTACATACTTCCTCTATGGGTGCTCTAGACAGGGTATCTGCTACAACATTTTCTCGTCCCTGAATGAATTGTAATTTCACATTATATTTTTGCAGGGTAAGTAGCATCATTTGGAGCCTTTTAGGAGCTTCAATCAGTGGTTTGTTCACAATATTGATTAATGGTCTATGGTCTGTCTTGACAATTATTTTACTGTTGCCCGCAATATACTGATTAAATCTTATGCAAGCAAAAACCACTGATAGCATTTCTTTTTCAATCTGAGCATATTTCTTTTCTGTTTTTGTCAAACATCTAGATGCAAAAGCTATAACTTGATTATCTTGATACATAGCGGCACCCAAACCATACTCACTGGCATCACATTCTAAAACAACTTCTTTATTCACCTCAAAATACTGCAGTGTAGGTAAATCACTTACTTTCTTTTTAATCATGTTGAATTCTCTATCTTCTGCTTCAGACCATACAAAATCCACATCTTGTCTTGTTAGTCTTCTAAGGTGAGTAGCTTGAACACTGAGGTTATTTATGAACCTGCTGAGGTATCCAACCATTCCCAGAAAACGCAGAACCTCTTTGCTGGATGTTGGAGTAGGCATTTTGCTTATAGCCTCAACCTTGGATGTATCTACCTTTAGACCCTCATTAGTTAGCATGTGTCCATAAAACTTCACTGATGTTCTTAGCAGATTGACTTTATCTTTATTTAATTTACAATTTATTTCTCGCAGTCTTTTAAGTAAGTTTTCAAATTTTATATTGTGATCCACTACAGCTTCCTCCATTGTCTCTCCTATTCCATAAATTAAAATATCATCCGCTATGATTTCAATGCCTTTCAGGTCCTTCAGGAGGCTGGTTAGTTGTTGCTGGAATATTTCTGGCGATGAACAAAGTCCGAATGGGAGCCGGAGCCATCTGTAACGAGCAAACGGGGTCCAAAATGTAGTCAATTTACTACTTTCTTCAGTAAGGCGACACTGCCAGAATCCCTTTTTAGCATCCACAGTACTGAAAACTTTAGCTTTACTGAGCTCTGGCAACATCTCATCTAGTGTAGTAAACTGGAAATTTGGCCTCTTTAACGCTTTGTTTAAAGGGATAGGGTCCAAACACAATCTGAATTTTGAATCACGACTAACAATTAATATGTTATTTACCCAATCTGTGTGCTGCGTCTCTTTTGCAATGATACCATCTGCTTCTAATTGTTGCAACTCCAGTTTCAATTTTTCTCTCAGTGCAACTGGAACCCGACGTGCTGGCTGAATGCGAGCAGGGACTGATTTATCCACCTCCAATGATATTTCGCCTGGGAGGCTGCCATAGCCTTCAAACACGTCTTCATATTTCTTCATAATCTGCTCTGCTTGAGATCGATCAATATGAGATGTTACTGCTCCACAGTACCTAATGAAGCCCAGAGCTACACAGGCTTTCTCAGACAACAGGGGCTCATGCTTGACATCAACAATATGAAAATTTATTTTGTACTTTTTTCCTTTGTTGCTGCACTCAAATGATGCCATACCATAGTTTGTAATGGAGGAGCCGTTAAAGCATTTGAGTTTTTGATGTGATGTAGTCAATTCCGAGAAGTCTTTTTGACCTGTTAACTTTTTATAAAATTCACCTCCCATCACACAAACATGGGCTCCCGTGTCCAGAGTGCAGTATATATTATATTGTTTGTCACCCACATGGAATAAAAGTGGTGCCTCTACATGACCAGTTTCTTTATTATTTCGCACCTCTGCTATAACCACACTGTCATCGGAGTCTTCATGTATTTCCTTAACTGTGCCACGTTTCTTACAAACTTTTTTAAAGTGATTTCGGCCACCACACTCTTCACACCGCTGTCCCCAAGCTGGACATGCTTTTTTCTGGTAAACATGAGTCCCTCCACAAAACTTACAATGTTTTGGCTCTTCTTTAAAGGACTTATTTTGCTTATTATTTCTGCAAATTTTATTTATCTCAGATTTTTGCAAATCTGCTACTTGAGCCATAGCTCGTTCGGATGCTCGACATATATTCACGGCGATTTCTAAAGTCAAGTCTTGTTTTCTCAAAAGTTCTTTGATAACTTCACCATCTTTTATACCAACCACAATCCTGTCTCTTAAAATCTCTTCTTCCAAGTCTCCATAGTTGCATGGCCTTTTAAGTTTTTTTAGAGACAGCAAATACTCGTCGAAACTCTCTTCGGCTTGGTTTCTTATATTAAATAAATACCTAGAGTATATAATGTTGGTTTTTTTAAATATGGCCTCTTCCATTTTTTGAAAGATCGCGTCCTGATTCTTTTTCTCGTCATCAGTTAAGCCAAAGTCCATGTATTTTTTCATTGCTGCGCTTCCGATCGCGCTCAGGAGAAGACCTGCTTTAGTTTCCTTTTTTTCGGGACCCCAACCTTGCATTCCGGTTGCAACGCAGTAATCCTCCCAACGATTTCACATTATCAAGGAAGTTATTATGGCATTTACATTAATTTACAATGAGGAAGAGTAGTTCTGTGTTGTACATGTGTCGTCCGAGTAATTGAGGGATTCTATCACAAAGTACGGATGTTAATCCGGAAAGTAGTATAGTATTACAAACAAGTTACGAGATGGGGAAGTAACGGATATATCTGGACTAAGCATCCACGTAAGGTTTCTGAATCAGCGTGTGACTTCACAATGTAGCACTATACCTAAACATATTATGTATCAAAGTAATTTGATCATGTAGATGATCAAGATTTTCATCCAGTTTTGCCGTACTGATGTGGAGCTTTGCAAGTATCTATGTATAAATTAGATGATAGTAAAATGATAAAGTAAGTAGTTACCTACATAGTATGTAGTTCATGAAGGTGGGCAATTAAATAAAGTATCCTGGTTATGAAGTTCAACATATAGTGAAACGAGTGTTCCATTGGTGGGCGGAGAAGTGGCATATATTTGAAAAGAAATGTGCCAAGCATGGACAAGAATTAAATAACACTTCCTAACAGATTGTGGATTCCTAAGCGGGAAAAGAGGGAACTGATGTAATGGATACCTGAAGCGTATTTAATGTAACATGAAGATAAAATATATATATATATATCGAGAACCCTTTATCAAATGATACCTTTAATAAATTTGCACAAAAATAAAAATAGATAAAAAAGAATTGCAGGGACGGTAAAAGCGATTGTAGCTTATTCAGATAAAGACAATGGCATTAGTAGCAGTCAACGTATTTAATTAATATGGCTATCCAAATTGCGAATACTGATGATGTTTATTTTGGCTGTTATAGAATATTTAGGGAACATGCTAAAGTAAGTCATGTGTCTTTATATTTCAGTAACATATCTGGATATTTCATCGCGTCAACGTTACGTGCCAATTAATGGTGGCAATAATTGATGAGAATATGTTAATAAATACCAAGTCCACAAATTACTATTAGTTGAATACGAAAATGTAATAAACAATTTTTATAATCAATATTGATTATTGCCTTACCATTCTAGCTGGTCGTTAACTGATACTGTGTCTAGTTTAAAATATATTTTACAGGAAAAGTCATTATCTAAATGAATATGCTGGGTATTTAGGGCAGTTGATATCTTTCGAAAAGGTTAAGGAAGAATTACTATCAGACAGCGTAAAATTGGAAGAAAGCCAATTCTGGAAACTGATAACAGACTGGTGTCAGAGTCGATAAGTAGAGTCGAAATGTAGTCGATATGTAGAGTCGATATGTAGAGACTATATATAGAGTCTATATGTAGAGTCAATATGTAGCCGATATGTAAAGTCGATATGTAGAGTCGATATGTAGAGTCGATATGTAGAGTCGATATGTAGAGTCGATATGTAGAGTCGATATGTAGAGTCCATATGTAGAGTCGATATGTAGAGTCGATATGTAGAGTCGATATGTAGAGTCTGATATATGTAGAGTCTCCAAACCACGAGTTTAATTTTAACCAGTACACAAGTGTGCCTAATTCAGTCATGTATGGCATTGTGTTGTTCAATTTATGTTGATATGTGTATAGAACAGAGGCTAAGTATAAATAACTACTATATTCGTTGCGCGTTCCTTCGAAGCGCTAACGGAATCTACTATATGTAATGATGTGTAAAAAAAGGTGTAACTCTGTAAGATAAATACAAACTGCTAAAAGTTGGAAATGGAAAATAATATTTTAATCACATACCACAGGTAAAACTCTGGTGGCGGCGTAATTGATTCCTCTAATTAAAACTTCCCTGCATACTATTGGGGGTAATATAAAATCGGACATTGAAATACATCATGTTAGCATTATTGATGTTTTATGACTTCTATGAGTTAGGTACTTACCTTACATGAATGTACATTAAAATACATGTGTGATCTAGCGGGAAAAGTAAATAAACAGGTGTTCCGCAGTAGGATTGTAATTTTATAATATCGGAATAATGTCATTTATAAATTTGATAATAAACCGACACACAGTTTCTTACGCCGGGTTTTCTCGTGGCTGAGGTTCATTTTTAGAAACAGTGGTAATTACAGGTGTATAAGTGCATAATATTATTAACCCTGGGTTGAAAAAAAATGAACAAATAAAACAAGCTTAGGTTGGACTAAGTACGAGATAGGCACTCGCACTATTGAAAAGAGGAAACGCTTTTCAGGGAAAAATTTAAAATAAAACACTTGTTTTTTTTATTGTAATAGGTAAGTATTTTTTCCACAAACTATCTAGTCTCTAGCTAAAAAAAAGTGTTTCGTATACGAACCTTGCACCCTTTTTTAACCCCTTAAGGGGTGAAATTTTCCAAAACGCTGGCAGTAGGTATTTTTTTGTATTTTAATAAGAAGGTACTTAATCTTTCTACAGAGTTTTAAGTTTCTACCTAAAAAAAAGTTTTCCTTTACAAACATTGCACCTCTTTATCCCCCTTTTAGCAGGTGGAAATTTTCAAACCACTGAAAGTAATTTACCTATATATTTGTATTCTAATAAATAATCTTTCTACACAATTTCAAGTCTCTAGCTCAAAAAAAAAGTTTCCTCCATACAATTTTTTACCTGTTTTAATCACCCTTAGGGGTGGAATTTTCCAAAACGCTGAAAGTTCTTTATTTGTATTGTAATAAGTAATCTTTCAACAAAGGTTTGTCGCTTGCTATAAAAATATATTTACCAACGTTGCACCCCCTTATACACCCCGAAGGGGTGAAATTTTCTAAAACGCTGAAAGTATTTTATTTTATTTTATTATGTAATCTTTTTGAAAAGGTTTGAGATTCTAGCTCAAAAAAATCCCCTTTACCAACATTGTACCCCTTTTTCAAACCCTTGGGGTGGAATTTTCCAAACCGCTGTTTTTTATTTACCTTTAGTCCATACAGGTTTTCCACAAAACTGCTATATAAAAAATGTGAATTACTCAATGTCCGACAACTATACATAATGCTGTTAGTAATCAATCAGCACAAGCTCACCCCCTACGATAAGGATAAGTTTGCTGATAAGCGTGTTGTGATAAATGTATGCTCACCACTTACATGCAAACTGGCCTCTGCCAGAAGGCAACAAAGTTTCATGTCAAGATACTTGTACAATAAAATTAATAGAACTATATATGTATATCCCCTTTCCACTCATGAATGTAAGAAAAGGCTTAAAAGTTGGCTGCTGTCACTGGACTATGACCAGACTGAGTTTACTGTAAGTAGTAAATAATATTATGCACCTATACAGACTTAACACACACATACTCACACACAAGCTCACACACACACACATACACACACACACACACACACACACTTCCGTAGTTTTATAAATATAGTTAAATAAGAATACATAAAATAAATATCTAGCACCTAAGGAAAGTATATCAAAAATGTATCCACTATACTCACAAACTGGGAGAGGACACTGACTTCTGTAACACAGGCTCAGCCTAGCTCAGAAGTCAGAGGCTTCACAAATACCTGCTGTACCATTTTTGGAAATAAACGATTTATTATATATACTATTTATTATTATTATTGTAATAAGTTATCTTTTTACAAACTTTTAAGCTTATCTCAAAAAGAAGTTTCACTCATGCAAACTTTGCAACCCTTTTTAACCCCCTAAGAGGCTGAATTTTCCAAAACGCTGACAATACTTTATTTGTATTCTAATAAGTAAGCTTTCTACAACATATTGAGTCTCTTGCTAAAATAATAAAGTTTCCCCCATACAAAATTTGCAGCCCTTGTTTACCCCCTTAGGGGCAGAATTTTCCTTTACGTTGAAAGTATTTTATTTGTATTCTAATAAGTCATATTTATACAAAATTTTAAGTCTCTAGCACAAAAGATAAAGTTTCCCCCATACAAACTGTGCACCCCTATTTGACCCCTTTAGGGGTAGAATTTCCAAAGATCCCTTCTTATCCGTTGCCTACGTTCTAAAAGGTAGTTCTGGTGTAAATTTCAACTCTCTAGCCCCAGTAGTTTCGGCTGTGCGTTGATGAGTGAGTGGGTGAGTCAGTCCGGGCATTTATATGTAGGTATAGATAGATAGAAGATGACGAAAATCCCATTCAAATATCTCAAAACCGTTTAAATGTCGCTTGTTAGAGTGAGAAAACGATCGGGGACTGTGACGTCAAGATCCTCGAGCGTCATAGTAAAAAACAATCGTTTCATATGAAGGTACGTTTGGTGGAAAAGGGACAGAATATAAAACTTTGGAACTTAGGTATTACCTATACATATAACCTCTTGCGTTGATTTTTTCTCTATTATCCTTTTTTCGAGAAAATACATTATGATTATTTTATTTAGTGTCTACCTACAGCCGGGTCCGCTGCACCAATGTTTTCCATGTTTTTAAACATCTAACATGTTTTCCGTCAGGTTCGGCAAACAAATAGGGTTTTGTTTTGATTGGCAAAACATGTTTGACGTTTAAAAACCACGAAAATATGACGCAGCGGACGCGGCTTACGGGGTGTAGTTTCGATTCCTGAGCTATAACCACGAACTTCGGAATTCGAAAATATTCGGGTATCTCTATCTCTATCGCACTAATTATACTCGAGTGACAGGGATGCAGTTATACGAACTTTGAGTTTCGGTTTTCGTGGTAGCGCCGGAGGCACTTTGGCAGAATGCGCAAAGAGCGCGTGCCATTGCCATTCAAAAAAAACAAATTCGTGTTAATTTTATTGTTCAAATTTGTTAATACATTTTTTGAAATTACGCCATAATGCGACATTTGCGCATATAGGTTCTCATATCATAATCGAATATTTTTTTATGGTTTAACTTTTGGCATGTGTATCGTAAAGGTCTATCGTAGACTGGATTTAAATTATTAATAAGTGAAAGGCAAAGCAATTCCGCCATTTTGACGAAAATTTGACGTTTCTTATAGCTGACAGTTGGAGCAACGTTTGATTTCAATAAAAATAAATGAAAAATTAAATGAAGTCATACGAATTTCGGAAAATTCATTAATTGTCGCAGTCGGATAAAAACTATCCTAAGTTGCAGCTAGAATAATAATGTACCTATATCAGATGTTTCATATTTTTCTGTTCATGGGATGCTGAGAACATTCGTACCAAACAAAGCTTAGTTTCAAACTGGCTGATTCTTTTTTTAATTTAGAGATTTATTATAAGTGGAGATTACATGATTCATTTTCAAGCATTTCATAATTAGGTATCACTCATCTCGATGTTCTCGCACTATACACCTCTCTTTCTATGTGTTCTAATAAGAGACAGATGGATAGTGCGAGAAAAATCGAGAGAGCTCCCGCGCCGGCTTGTGATAGCCGTGCTGCTGCTCTTTAAATTTATTTATATAAGTTTAAAAAAGGCGGCCATTTTTTTTCGTTTTCAAAATCGTTATTGGTTCCGAGGGGCTTTTTAATAAGAATCCAAGATTAGATTTTCAAAACGTGGTCGACATCTTGAAATTCTTTAAATACAGTCCTATTTGGTTCAGAATCGATATCTGAGGGTCCGCGGGGCCTCTTAATATGAATCCGAGGTTAGATTGTACAATAGTTGCCGCCATCTTGAAATTCTTTAAATACAGTCTGATTTGGTTCAAAATTGATATCTGAGGGTCCGCGGGGCCTCTTAATATGAATCCGAGCTTGGATTGTAAAAAAGTGGCCGCCATCTTGAAATAATTTAAATACAGTCCGATTTAGTTCAAAATCGATATCTGAGGGTCCGCGGGGCCTCTTAATATGACTCCGAGCTTGGATTGTGAAAAAGTTGCCGCCATCTTTAAATTCTTTAATCAAAGTCCTATTTGGTTCAAAATCGATATCTGGGGGCCCGCGGGGCCTCTTAATATGAATCCGAGCTTGGATTGTAAAAAAGTTGCCGTCATCTTGAAATTCTTTAAATACAGTCCGATTTGGTTCAAAATTGATATCTGAGGGTCCGCGGGGCCTCTAAATATGCATCCGAGCCTGGATTGTTAATAAGTTGCCGCCATCTTGGACCCTCAGATATCGATTTTGAACTAAATCGGACTGTATTTAAAGAATTTAAAGATGGCGGCAACTTATTTACAATCTAAGCTCAAATTCGTGTTAAGAGGCCCCTCGGACCCTTAGATATCGATTTTGAACGAAATGGGACTGTATTCAAAGAACTTTAATATGGCGGCCTTTTTTACTTTCCCACGGATTTATATTAAAAGACCTCTCGAGCCCTCAGATATAAATTTGGAACACAATTTAAGTGCCATTATAAAAAAAACACCTAAACCTTACCAATATTTAAAGTCGGTTTTATAAAGTCATACTTGACACGTTGACACCCCTTTGGAATAGTCAGTCTCATTCAAATTTCCTCGTCTCCCACTTCCCCGCGTACCCCCCATCGTTGGCCCCATTTTGAAACCCACACTCGTATTTAATGCCATGAAGGGCATTAAATACGAGTGTGGGTTTCAAAATAGCATCACACGAGTATCTTTATGCCTAATTATGTATAGTTACATACACTACTTTATCTATCCAAGTATCCACTTATCATAAGCCACCATGATGCATCCAGCCGCATATTATGACCGGCATCGCGGCGTTGTTTTCTGGCAGCTGTCATAGTTCTTTTTTAATTCAGAGACAAACTAGAGTCAGATCCAACTATCATATCGTTCGATATCTTACTTAGGTGGGTCATTGTCAGTCACAAAAACAAAAATCATCTTTCCGGTGGTCAAAAGTTACCGGGCTTACGCTCACATATAATATGTTTTTATCACATAGGATTATAGAAGGGGCAACGCCGTTTATGCGGATTCAGAGATCAACCAAAAATTAGGCTTTATAGCCCTTAACTTTGGCAATGTCCACCGAAGAGACGCGAACCTAAATCTGACAATGACCCAGGTACGTGCGACAGGTAAATAATTATAATTCATTTTAATTATTTCAGTCCTGGTGTAATCGTTGCTTATTAATTTATAACGCTCAAGTTTCTAGAGAAAATAAGAGTCCCACTCTATGAGAGTTTGTATGTTCTCATATCTTGCAAATTATCATATATTTTTGCCGACATTAAATTGTTACGTCATAATGTATAAAGTGCAGGGTAGGGACCTAATGTCTGATTTCAACAATTCTTTCACCAGAATATAGAGTACACTTCGAGATGGACATGTCCTATTAACTTATCCAGAGTTGGGCAAAAGTTATCTTGAATAAGAATAAGAACAGAATTTTTATTCTTATTCCCATCGATGGGAATAAGAATAAATTCATGCGCTCGTTATTCCGGAATAAATTGAACAGGAATAATTCACGCTACTTTTATCTTAAATAAGGAATGAAATACGGAATAATTATCCCCCAATGGGGTTATTCTAACTGACATTTTATTGAAATAAAACGTTTTTTAAATAAAAGATAACTTTGTGGTATCGTCGGTAAAATTTTGTAAGGTTTTTTCACGCAATGGATTTTATGACATGTTTGGGTTCATTTGGTTTGTTTTGATGAGTTCTATACGTTATACTTGGTGACGATGATCTGATGATGGAGTCAGGAGGTGGATAGTGGAACTCCTCAACGGCTACTTGTATATCCTCGAGTTTGGGTTAATTTGGTTTGTTTTGATGAGTTCTAAACACTATTCTTGATGACGATGGTCTGATGATGGAGTCAGGAGGTGGATAGTGGAACTTCTCCACTATCCACCTCCTGACTCCATCATCAGACCATCGTCACCAAGTATAAAGTGTAGAACTCGACAAAACAAACCAAACGAATCCGAACTCGAGGGGTATACAATTAACCGTTGAGGAGTTCCACTATTCACCTCCTGACTCCATCATCAGACTATCGTCACCAAGTATAATGTATAGAACTCATCAAAACAAACCAAATGAGCCCACACTCGAGGATATACAAGTAGCCGTTGAGGAGTTCCACTATCCACCTCCTGAATCCATCATCAGACCATCTTCACCAAGTATAATGTATAGAACTCATCAAAACAAACCAAATGAGCCCACACTCGAGGATATACGAGTAGCCGTTGAGGAGTTCCACTATCCACCTCCTGAATCCATCATCAGACCATCTTCACCAAGTATAAAGTGTAGAACTCCACAAAACAAACCAAACGAACCCAAACTCGAGGGGTATACAATTAACCGTTGAGGAGTTAAACTATCCACCTCCTGACTCCATCATCAGACCATCATCACCAAGTATAAAGTGTAGAACTCGACAAAACAAACCAAACGAACCCAAACTCGAGGGATATACAATTAACCGTTGAGGAGTTCCACTATCCACCTCCTGACTCCATCATCAGACCATCATCACTAAGTATAAAGTGTAGAACTCGACAAAACAAACCAAACGAACCCAAACTCGAGGAATATACAATAAACGGTTGAGGAGTTCCACTATCCACCTCCTGACTCCATCATCAGACCATCATCACCAAGTATAAAGTGTAGAACTCAACAAAACAAACCAAACGAACCCAAGCTTGAGGGGTATACAATTAACCGTTGAGGAGTTCCACTATCCACCTCCTGACTCCATCATCAGACCATCATCACCAAGTATAAAGTGTAGAACTCGACAAAACAAACCAAACGAACCCAAACTCGAGGGGTATACAATTAACCGTTGAGGAGTTCCACTATCCACCTCCTGACTCCATCATCAGACCATCATCACCAAGTATAAAGTGTAGAACTCGACAAAACAAACCAAACGAACCCAAACTCGAGGAATATACAATTAACGGTTGAGGAGTTCCACTATCCACCTCCTGACTCCATCATCAGACCATCATCACCAAGTATAAAGTGTAGAACTCAACAAAACAAACCAAACGAACCCAAACTTGAGGGGTATACAATTAACCGTTGAGGAGTTCCACTATC
The DNA here is from genome assembly GCA_963854355.1 of Epinotia brunnichana. NCBI lineage: Eukaryota > Metazoa > Arthropoda > Insecta > Lepidoptera > Tortricidae > Epinotia > Epinotia brunnichana. The sequence continues at coordinate 28,478,206 of OY977936.1, read as the reverse complement.
CACCTCCTGACTCCATCATCAGACCATCATCACCAAGTATAAAGTGTAGAACTCGACAATACAAACCAAACGAACCCAAACTCGAGGGGTATACAATTAACCGTTGAGGAGTTCCACTATCCACCTCCTGACTCCATCATCAGACCATCATCACCAAGTATAAAGTGTAGAACTCGACAAAACAAACCAAGCGAACCCAAACTCGAGGGGTATACAATTAACCGTTGAGGAGTTCCACTATCCACTTCCTGACTCCATCATCAGACCATCATTACCAAGTATAAAGTGTAGAACTCGACAAAACAAACCAAACGAACCCAAACTCGAGGGGTATACAATTAACCGTTGAGGAGTTCCACTATCCACCTCCTGACTCCATCATCAGACCATCATTACCAAGTATAAAGTGTAGAACTCGACAAAACAAACCAAACGAACCAAAACTCGAGGGGTATACAATTAACCGTTGAGGAGTTCCACTATCCACCTCCTGACTCCATCATCAGACCATCGTCACCAAGTATAATGTATAGAACTCATCAAAACAAAACAAATGAGCCCACACTCGAGGATATACAAGAAGCCGTTGAGGAGTTCCACTATCCACCTCCTGACTCCATCATCAGACCATGTTATGTTCTACATCAACCGAGTGCCTCTATACCGATACCAAATGCGCTGTGTTTACCCTCAAGGGCCCCGAGTATCCGAATCCGAACCGAACTACATTCGTATTCATGGAATATTATTTAAAATAAAAAATCAGGATTAGTTTTATTTGAATAAGAATAAGTTATCTTAATTTTATTCTTATTCCCAAGAATTATTCCCGACGAAACTTATTTGGAATAACTTTGACGGGGATAAAATCAATGTGATTTTATTCACGCGTTATTCTTATTCTATTCATGATTTTATTCTTGAATGCCCAAGTCTGAACTTATCCTACTGCTGCTCCGCCTGCATGCTTTGTGTTTTCGCAATTTCAACCCCCTTTTATCGTTTCAGGGTATGAGTACCTATTGGAAAACACTGAAACTACTCGTAGTTATCTTGCATTTAAAATTTAATCTTGAATTTATTAGAAATTCCGATTCCGGCACTTATAGATTATTTGGTCCCTACAAAAACTTTCAAACCATGTATAACTCTTTCAGATAAGGCTACCATCAAGCAGGCCGTATGAAAGTTTTTCACCGTCGTGTTATAAAAAAAAGCAGCCAAGTGCGAGTCGGACTCGCTCATGAAGGGTTCCGTAAAATAAATTGCGATTTACGATTTAAAACGTATTAAAAAAAACTACTTAGTAGATCTCGTTCAAACCAAATTTCGGTGGAAGTTTGCATGGTCATGTACAGTCAAGGATTTTAATTTCCAACCCACCTAAGGTTAAATATCGTATAGCAAACTGTCACCCAAAGTACTTTGACATATCGCATGCATTGTGTTATGTTAGTAACTAGGCAACAGATTAGCAACGTTGACATATGTGTATTTAACTTTTGAACGTGTTATCTCATGGAAGTCATGAATTCCTTCCTGATGCAACTCCACTATTTGAGCTCTTAATAGTTCACGGTTAGCGGCCAGCATTTTATTTTTCAAATTAATAACGTGAAAATTATTTTACAATTTTCTCGATTGACACTGACACATGACGCAAAGAGGTTATATGTAATGTGAAGTGACAAATAATACGTACTGACTTTTCAATACTATTACTGAAATAGAGTTTTCGACCTTAATGCATTGCGAATGTCTAACGACATTTCAACGAAATGGGTAGGGAATTAAATTCCTTGACTGTACATCATATATTTTGTTTAGTTTTATCATTCTCTTAGTTTAGAAGTTACAGGGCGGGGGACACACATTTTACCACTTTGGAAGTGTCTCTGGCGCAAACTATTCAGTTTAGAAAAAAATGATATTAGGAACCTCAATATCATTTTTGAAGACCTATCCATAGATATACTAGAAGACCTATCCATACAAGTATGGGTTCGATGAAATTTTTTTTTGAGTTTCTGTTCTATAAGTATGGGGATGGGAACCCCCAATTTTTTTTTCTATTTTTGTATGAGAATCTTAATGCGGTTCACAGAATACATCTACTTACCAAGTTTCAACAGCATAGTTCTTATAGTTTCGGAAGTGGCTGTGACATACGGACGGACAGACAGAAATGACGAATCCATAAGGGTTCCGTTTTTTGCCATTTGGCTACGGAACCCTAAAAATATAATTTTTGGTTTCCGAGATTCATCCACCAACACAAATTCATCAAATTAATAATTTTATTTTAGAGGGGAAGTGTCAGTCTACAACTGTTGTACCAGTGGAGTCAACCCTATCACGTGGGAAACGATGGCGAAATTATTTATCGATTCGAGCAAGGCGGACCATTTTCGTAAGTCATTTCACTTGGGCAGTCCATTTTTGTATCACCCAGCCTACGCTAGCACGATCACGTTTATGTCGGGTATAAAGCATTCGTCCCTCGCCCACTTTACGACGAATGGTATAAGTTAAGGTATAAGTATATCCGACATATAAACGTGATCATGCTAGCCGGTATTAATATCAATGGTGTGTTCTTGTCGCACTTGAGATTCGCCGACGACATTGTTTTGTTTGCCGAGACCCTGGATGAACTCCAAAATATGATCCAAGACCTCTACCATGCTTCCTTGCAGGTAGGTCTCAGGATGAATATGTCCAAGACTAAGGTTATGGCGAGCATTTCCAGTGACTCGAATTCAGCAATAACAGTTGGAAACGAGTCACTGGAGATGGTAGAGCGGTACGTTTATCTTGGTCATACTCTATCCTTTGACAAGGAACATCAAACCAAAGAGATCTCCAGGAGAATTCAGCTGGGTTGGGCGGCATTCAACAAGTTATTAGATGACATCCTCAAATCCGTTGACGTTCCACAATGCCTGAAGACTCGTCTCTATAATCAGTGTGTCCTGCCCACAATGACGTATGTTGCTGAGACATGGACGCTCACAAAGGAGACTGTGCATAAAGTACGGGTAGCACAGAGAGCCATGGAGCGCGCCATGCTTGGCATTAAGCTACAAGACCGAGTGAGGAATATTGAGATCCGACGTCGCACTAAGGTGCGTGACGTCGGCGAAGTCATAACCAAACTCAAATGGAGTTGGGCAGGACATATTGCCAGGCAGCGTGACGGTAGGTGGACCAAAACGTTAACGGATTGGTGGCCAATTGCAGGAAAAAGAAGCGTTGGTCGTCCACCAGCTCGATGGGTTGATGACATAAAAAAGACCGCGGGTCATTTCTGGATGAGACTAGCACGGGACCGGGATAAGTGGCGTACGCGAAGAGAGGCTTATGCTCAGCAGTAGGCGATTACAGGCTGAAAATGATGATGATGATGCTAGCTAAGCGGAAGCACCTAAAAGTGTCGTGTGTTCAGATGTCGTGCCCACGACGCCGTAGAAGACTATAAGTAAGTTTAATACTGTACGCTGTCCAATCCAAGTTCCCTCAATGCTCAAGCACAAGATTTTGTGTGATGTATTTAGTTAGCAAAAATACATTATATTGCTTGTTGAATGACATTCAAAGCGTTAATAATGCGACGAGTCCTTGAGACGAATGTCCTTGAGTTCCAAATGAACTCAAGGACTCACTAAAAGTACCTATGTACTGTACCTATACTTATCAATACTGTCCATGGTTGGCATTACCACTGTATGTCTCCTTGCGGCAAATTGTTCAGATGGTATGCACATTTGAAATCGGCATACCATCTGTAGAAATTCGGTGAAGGAAAACATCCTCAGGAAATCTGGGATTGAAACTGGGAAATGGGTTCCTTATAACTCTTTTTTTACCCATCGAAATGGTAATTAACTGTTCGTGTGTTTGCAGATACGTTGCCCTGCCCAGGATTAGTGATGACTCGGTCACGCGTAGTGTTGGCAGTGCTCACGCTACTCACGCAAACACTGCCAGCATACGTGATGGACGCGTGGGCGTATATCACACGGAATCGTCCTAAGTAAGCATCATCATCATGACTATCATATTATTATCAATGTCCCACCCACTACCTATTTAAACACAGAGCTTTGCTCATGGATGAGAAGGCCGGTGGACTCTAGTATCTACCTATACACAATATCCATTACGTTTATCATCGGCCACTGCTAGACAGAGTGACAATGTGACCGGTCCTGCGTCACCCGCATCTAGCGGACTCGCGTGACCTTTACCAGGTCATCAGTTCACCTTGGTCTACCTTTTTTTTTTTTTTTTTTTCGTGTAGGAAACTTGCGTACCAGGTACCCAATCATTGGGGGATGACTGGGTTATGTGGTATTTCTATCCACTAAAAACTCCACGGCGGCCGGCAACTGCGCTCTCATGCGGAGGACTCCAGGATCTCATACTGAACGCACTGGAGCCCTCCTCGCGCCTCGCCACATTTGGCTCGTCTTAGGATGATGATGTTCGCCTTCCCTGGGGTTTTTAGGTGAGTGCCCCGGCCCCCGCCAGAAACACTGCGAACCCGATGACCTCCTTTAGTCTACCTAGGCTGCATACGTGCCTCTCGAGAATCTTACTGCCCTAACGGCCATCGCGCTTCGGTTCTACGTGCAATTTGCCCGGTACACTGCCACTTAAGTTTACACATTACGTTCAGTCGACGTCAAAGATATGTTTACAGTTTTGCACCATTGTCAGCTCCCAGACCATAGACTGTGGGTACATACATACCTACGACACTACCTACTATTGATTGCTGCTTACCTGCTATTGCCAGCAATGTTCATCTGCTACATGTGACCAAAATGACCTAAATTTTGGGCTATGGAAATAAAATATGTACACCTATTGTGTCAACGGGAAGATTCAAACTGATAAAAACTATCGTTACAGGTATGTCAGGTTACACGGACGGCTAATCAGGCTACGAGACCAACTAGATTTCTTCACTACGCGCAGTTGGTCGATGCGAAGTGACCGCGCGAGCGCCCTGGCGACGGCGCTGTCCGGCGTCGACTCACGCCGCTTCCCCTGCCATCCAGCGCACGTGCACTGGCTCTCCTATATGACCATCTACTACAGAGGCGTCAAAAAATTTCTATTTGGCGATAAATTACATAATTTTATTTAACGCTAGTAATAGTAGATACTAAGTAAAGGACCATTCTTCAGAATTGGATTATTCGTCTCATTCCCGTGGCGATAATTATTATTTATAAAAAAATCTATTTGTTCAAATTCAAATTGTTTATTGCATAAATCACATTATCTATTCTACCTAGCTAACTAAACAATATAGTATGTAATTTAATTATTTTAAACATGTTTGTTATATTTTGGTAATGTAATGAATCAAAAGAAAAATATTTTAATTTGCAAGATAAGATAAGATAAGAAAATTGATGTTTTTTCAATACACCTGTGAACGACGCGTGGCGTCGACGGGGTCGATGTGCGACAGGCCAGAACTCGACCTTCGCGACCCTACAGTCACCTAACAATGGGTGCTTTAAAAGACGCGGCGGGCGAACCGCGCGGGTTAACCGCGGCGGGTGAACCGCTCAAGCGTGTTTTTAAAACGGCCGTAACGCGCTTTGATAGCGCAGGTGCTCTTGGGGAGCACGAATCCCGCAGACTGAGCTGCACTGTGGAAGGACGGGGTGATGGTAAAATAATACTTTGATGAAAATAAATTTCACTTTATAATATAAAAATGGACACAAACTACTGGCTATTACTTACTTTCCCTACTTCCTATCACAATTTCTCTACTTAAGTTTTCCTCTGCTTCCTAGGAGCTCCCACTGGTGGGCCTGTTTTATACCCCTTAGGTCCACTAAATTAATGGGATCTCTGTCCAGCAAAATTATAAAATTTTAGGCCTATTGGCCCTATTGGGCGCTTTCAGGATTTTCAATTTACGAGGCTTCGCCTACTTTTACTATCAAAAAACTACTTTTCACGTTTTCCTGGTTTTCAGGGAAACCCTAAGGGTTTTCACATATTTTCCTTCAAAAGAACTATTTCTGGGCTATATTTTGCAATATATATTAGTTTTCCCGCTTTTCTCGTTCAAATTGGGAAACTCGATAATTACGTAAAACTGCGAAGTTTTGTAACATTAAAAAGCTTCGCCAGGTCCTAATGGCTTTAATTAACATTGGTACTAAAAAGTAATTATACATACGTAAGGGCATTTACCTTACCTTTCTAACGGTACCCTAACTGTCTTCTTACCTCATTTGGTTACGATACTATGGCCAGTAGAGACCGTCCATTTTCACATTTTCATTAACTTGGTAGCGTAAGTCTGACTTTTTGCTCCAATCTTTTTAGCCAATCAGAGAAATCAACTCGAACTTGGCAACTCTTGCGCAATATTACATCAGAACCTTGATACATTTTAATCTAGAATTTACTTTACTCATTTAGTAACTCTAGTCACCGATGTCCCTTGTTCACGGACTAGATCGGGAATATATATTTTCACCTCACTAGCTCGGAAAACCCATTTTTATTCTTTAAAAACAGATAGCAAAACTGCATTTTATCCACAAGAGTGCAAAGAATATTTGAAATCCGAACGTGTTATTAGTTACTTTTTTAACCTGTTGTCTCCCGACTTTACATAATAACATGTAAAGGCCAGTCCAGACAGGACATTTTTCGCCCATCAGATTTTTTATTTTATTTAGGTACCTTTTTTGAATTTTTTATTCTTTTTTTAAATGTTTTTAATTCTTTTTTTCTTTTTTAAATGTTTTTTTCTTTTTCTCCTTTTTATAAATGTAATTTCTCTTTCTAAATGTTTTGTTTTTTTTAAATGTTTTTCTGTATTTTTTTTTCTTTTTATTGTTTTTTTGGTCTTTTTTTACGTTTTTTCTTTTTTTTTTAATCTTTTCTTCTTTTTTTAATGTTTTTTGAAATTCCATTTATTTTTTGATGTTTTCGTCTACATTTTAATGTTTTTTATTGATTCAAATGTGTTTATTCAAGGTTTTTTTGTTGTTTTTTCCACTTTTTCTAAATATTCTTTATTTTTTTTAATGTTTTGTTTCTTTTTGGTTTATTTTTGTGGTTTTTCCACTTTTTCTCTTTTTAAATGTTTTTTTCAGTTTTTTGTCTTTTTTTTTATCTTTTTTTACGTTTTTTCTCTTATTTTAATGTTTCTTGTAACTTTTTTTCTTTAATATGTTTTTGTCTCTATTTTATTGCTTTGTTTTTCTTTTTTTAATGTTTTTTGCTTTTTTCTCCTTTTCATAAATGTTTTGTTTATTTTTGAATGTTTTTGTTTTTTTCTTTTTTATATTATTTTGGTCTTTTTTCTCTTTTTTATACGTTTTTTCCTTTTTTTTTAATGTTAATTTTTTATAATTTCAAGGTTTTTTGAAATTCTCTTATATTTTTTTGATGTTTTTGCCATATTTTAATGTTTTTTTTTATTTTTTATTGATTTATATGTGTTTTTTCAAGGTTTTTTTCTTTTTCCATATTTTTAATTTTTTTTTCCACTTATATTATTACGTTTTTTTTATTTTTTTTGTCTTTTTTTGTCATTACGTTTTATCTCTTAATATAATGTTTTTTGTAACTTTTTTCTTATTACATGTTTTTTTTAGTTTTTTGTCTTTTTTTTCTTTTGTTACGTTTTGTTTCTTAATATTATGTTTTTTTATTTGTTTTTGTCTGTTTTTTGAAATTATTTTTGCCTTTTTTTAAAGTTTTTCTTTATTTTAATGTTATCTTTTTTGTTTCTCAATGTTTTTTCTCTTTTCCTCTTTATTCAATGTTTTTTTTTTAATTTTGTACAGTTTTGTTTCTTTTTAAATGTTTTTTATTTTTTTTCTCCCTATTTAATTTTTTTTTTTTAATTTCCTTACTTTACTTTTTTGTTTTTTTTGTTTTTTTTTTTCGCTTTAGTGAGGTGAAAAGATTTGTGTTACACACGGGTGCAAGTTATTTTGACGTCTCGTGTGTTGCAACACTCGCTACGCTCAGGATTCTATTTTTGAACCACTCGCTTCGCTCAGGATTCTATTTTTGAACCACTCGCTTCGCTCGTGGTTCAACCATAAAATCCATTCGCTAGCTCGTGGTTCAACCCTAGAATCCATTCGGTAGCTCGTGTTTCAATTCCACACTCGCGGTTAAAATACAACTTTGCACCCAGTATAACAAATAACTATTAGTCTCGAGTTGGTTTCTTAACAAACTACTTTAGCCATCTCTCCCTCGATTATCAAGGGCTCTCCCTCTATCGATTTTCATGAAATAGTTACTGAAGGTACCTGGTACCTTTATCTTTACTTTAAGCTATCAATTAACTACGTCTGTACTCATAGTACTTCAGTCCTAAATAAATTACGCGCTTCTTATATGAGCCGTTTTGCTTTAGGAGCTTAATCTGGGCACTATTGCCGTCCTTATGTAAAGGGATTATAACAAAGACTTTAGTTAGCTAATCATTAATTTATTGCTTAACTAATCGGCCACTTAGGCGCCATCCTCTTCACAAATCTCTCTTTGTGGCCCGTAGGCGCTACTTTCTCTACACATCTCTTTCTGTCGCCTACAATACCCCCGCCGCCGCCGGTATGTATCGCAGATACATACTGAGTTGCAAGGGCTTGCGACAGTCTACGTTAAAGTCTTTTTACTCACGGTACGATTCGTTACCAATTATACTTTTTAATCACTTTCACTATCATGTTCATTCACTGTTTACTCACAGCCACCAGCCGCCGCTGCGGTTTGGTGATGGGTTCTGTACGGGTCGGAGGTATACATTTTCTTTATCGCTGTCCGCTCTTCGTACTGGAATAGACACTTTCACTTCCATTTTCTCTTTCTTCCGTTCTCTCGCCTTTCAACAGGCTGCTTCTACCAAAGCGACGGGCGGGCGTGCAATGACCGTTCTCCTCGCTGTCACGTGCTTGTGGTCTTGAAGCGCAGCTGTGCTCGGTGCCGCTGCTGCGGTGGTGGGCGCTGCGGCCGGCGGGTGGGCGATGCGACTCCTGCGCCATGCCGCCCACTCCACTTTTCTGTTAGAAGATTTGGGGGTCATCTCTGTGGTGACCGTGGTGCTCCCGGGCTCCGGGACTATACTTGACCTCTCCGTTCCGGAGGTCAATGTTTTGGAGGCGGCCGCGACATTGGCGCCTCTCGGTGTTGTAACTGCAGTAACATGGTAAGCCACGGCTTCTTCGATATCCGTGGTTGTTGACACGGCGGACTCTGAATGTCATCATAGGCGCCCATCTGGCGCACTTTGTAGGTGCAGACTCACTCGCTGTCGCTGTGTGTGCTGCGTACCTCGGTACCGGCCCTTGAAACGGGACACACGGTACATCTGCTGGCTTCGGACCCCGAGGGTCTACGAACCTTTCTTCTTTTAAAACTTTATTTAAACCTGTCTTTCTTCACCCTCAACTGAACAGGTACCGTGAATTCGGCTAACGTTCCGTCAACGACGTACGCGCCTCTCGGATTAAATCCGGATCGAAGAACCCTATCGACCGTCAATGACCTTGACGTTGCCTTTTTGTGTAGGCGGACTTGCAACTAAACGAATTTGAACATAAAAAAAAACTGACTTTAAACTTTACAAAAACTGAATATAAACTTTCTAAAACACTTTGAACTACATGTAGACTTCTTGAGGCACTGTTGAGATTACTATAGGAATTCAATGTATAAAAAAAAATATAAAAAAAATATCATTGTTACCGATTAGAACAACAGCACAACACTACGTCGCGGTGTGGCTGCACCGCGCATGGCATCATTGGCATCACATGGCATTAGAGAAGAAGAAAAACATCTGTCATCTACACTTCTTCAACACATGTCAACGACAAGAATACTAATAAATAATTTACTTATGTAAAGCTAAAGAAATACATTTATCTTCTACTAGCTGTTGCCCGCGACTTCGTCCGCGTAGAACTTTTTATCGTCTTAGAAAATGATTTCTCTCAATACAAAATTTGAACCCTCTTTTAGGGGATAATTAAAAAAAAGTTGATGTTCATTTTCTAGTTTGTGAACAAACAGTCTAAAACCAAAGTTAAAAATCTCATACTTTAAAAATGCCTTGAAATACTCAAACTTTGAACCAATTTTAACACTCTTAGGGGATGAATTTGGAAAAACTCTGAAATCAGTTTTGTAGTCTTTTAACGTACAGAATAAGACCGAAGTTAAAAATCTCTTACTCACACTTTAAAATTTTATTGCTCGCCATTTAAAATTTGAACCCCCTTTTAAACCCCCTTAGAGGTTGATTTTTTCTAATCGCTGAAAGAACTTTTTTCGTAAACTTTTAAGTCTCTAGCTCAAAAAAAATGTTGCCCATACAAAGCTTTCTTAACCCCCTTAGGGGTGGAATTTTCTAAAACTCTGAAAGTACTTTATTATTAATTTTAATAAATAACATTTTGAATAGTTTTAAGTCTAGTAAAAAAAAAAGTTTTTCCCACACAACACTGGCTACCCTTCTTAAGGATCTTAAGGATCCCCTTAGGGATGGAGTTTTCTAAAACGCTGAAAGTTCTTTTTTAGTATTCTAATAAGTAATCTTTTTGCAAAGTTTTAAGTCTAACTCAAAAAAAAGTGTTGCCGATGCAAAGCTTGCTCTCCTTTTTAACCCCATTAGGGGTGGAATTTTCTAAAACGATTTGTTTTCTTTTTTTGTATTTTAAAAAGTAATCTTTCTACAAAGTTTCAAGTCTCTAACTCAAAAACATAAACTTTCCCTGATAAAAACTTCGCACCCCTTTTTATCCCCCTTAGGGATAGATTTTTTCAAAACGCTGAAAGTCTTTTTTTTTGTATTTTTATAAGTAATCTTTCTACAAAGTTTTAAGTGTCTAGCTCAGAAAAAGTGTTCCCCATACAAACCTTGCACCCTTTTTTAACCCCCTTAGGGAATGATTTTTGTAAAAAGCCAAATGTAGTATTTTTCATGTTCTAATAAGTAATTTTTCGTCAAAATTTTAAGTCTCTATTAAAAAAAAATATGTTTTTCCCATACAAACTTTGCACCCTATTTTACCCCCTTAGGGGTGAAATTTTCCAAAACGCTGAAAGTACTTTCTTTGTATTTAAATAATCTTTCTACAAAGTTTTAGGACTCTAGCTAAAAAAAATAGTTTCCCACATACAAACTTTGCACCCCTATTTTAGCCCCCTATTTTTAGGGGTAGAATTTTCTAAAACGCTGAAAGTACTTAATTTGTATTCTAATGACTGATCTTTCTACAAAGTGTTAAGTCTCTATTTAAAAAAAAAAAAATTCCCCCATACAAACCTTACACCCCTATTTTACCCCCGTAGGGGTGGAATTTTCCAAAACGCTGAAAGTGTTTCTTTTGTATTCTAATAACTAATTTTTCTACAAAGTTTAAGTCTATTGCTCAAAAAAAAAGGTTCTCCTATACAAACTTTGCACCCCCATTTTACCCCCTTAGGGGTAGAATTTTCAAAAATCCCTTTTTATCCCTAGCCCACGTTATAAAAGCAACATACTGTGCAAAAATCAACTCTCTAAGATTAGTAGTTTCGGCTGTGCGTTGATGAGTGAGTGAGTGAGTGATTGAGTGAATAAGTCAGTCAGGACATAGGCATTTATTATGTATAAATAGATAGAAGATAATGAAACTCCCATTCAAATATCTCAAAAAATTATGAAGCTATATCCGTTTTAATGTCGCTTGTTAGAGTGAGAAAACGATGAGGGACTGTGACGTCAATATACTCGAGCGTCATAGTAAAAAACAATCGTTTCATATGAAGGTGCGTTTTGCGGAAAAGGGACAGAACATACCCCCTCTTATAACTTTGGACTCTTATAACTTAATCAATACCTATATAACCTCTTGCTTTGTTTTTTTCTCCATTTGACTATATTTATTTTAAATTCTTTTTTGAGAAAATACATTATGATTATTTACCATATTTTCGATTCCTGAGCTATAACCACGAACTTCGGAATTCGAAAATATTCGGGTATCTCTATCTCTATCGCACTAACCATACTCGAGTGACAGGGATGCAAATATATGAACATTGAGTATCGGTTTTCGTGGTAGCGCCGCAGGTACTTTGGCTGAATGCGCCGAGCGCGTGCCATTGTCATTCAAAAAAAAACAAATTCGTGTTAATTATATTGTTCAAATTTGTTGATTTCATTTATTGAAATTACGACATAAAACGACATTTGCGCATATAAGTTCTCATATCAGAATCGAATATTTTTTTTATGGTTTATATTTTAGCATTTGTCTCGTAAAGGTCTATCGTAGACGGGATTTAAATTATTAATAAGTGAAAGGCAAAGCAATTCCGCCATTTTGACGAAAATTTGACGGTTCTTATAGCTGACAGTTGGAGCAGCGTTTGATTTCAATAAAAATAAATGAAAAATTAAATGAAGTCGTATATTTCGGAAAATTAATTAACTGTCGCAGTCGGATAAAAACTATCCTAAGTTGCAGCTAGAATAATAATGTACCTATATAAAATGTTTCATATTTTTCCGTTCATGGGATGCTGAGAACATTCGAACCGCACAAAGCTTAGTTTCAAACTGGCTGATTCTTTTTTTAATTTAGAGATTTATTATAAGTGGAGATAACTGTGCGCTGTTTTATAATTACTACAATGCTAGCGTAACTACATGTGGTGACCCCGACGTGATTGAACATGAAAATTCCACATCATTGAAAAAATTGAACATCGGCGACGTGCGGATCCTTGGAAACAAGTGGAATCCCGAAGTCCAGCCTGAGCTAAGCATTCACCTAGCAAGAGCACAGAGATCACTGAGGAAACCCTATACGTGAAGTATTTAAAATATCAAATAATTTGTGTTTGTGACGAATTCATGGTTGCCTTGATCCTGCTCTGCTTAAGGTTGTATTATTTCATGCTACATTATAACGAAACAATATTTCATTTATTTACTATAATTGACGATATTATTATTGCTAGAATTTCATGATGTTCATACATACAGTTCGTACGAATATTTAGTGACAAATTGTCAAATTTCAAATCCAATTTTCTAAAACAAAATAACTGTCAAATATTTATATGAATATTTATATTTTAATCAAGGTTCAGGGATAATTTGCATGCAAAGGCATTGATATACTATAAAGCTCCATTACCACTCATTTCTCATTCATATGGTTGTTCTCCATGAAGGACTACAACTAGAGCTTTGACTTGTATGGAAAAAGTGTTACTGTCATCAATGTGACCCCCAGAAAAATCTGACATTTGGAGATTACTACGCGAGCCCGAGGGCCGAAGGCCCGAAGGGCGAGCCCACGCGGACACACACCCCCCGCACCTTCCCGTCACAAGCAAGACTAGAGTGCAAATTCCTACTTACAAAAATACCCACCGCTTTTCCCTTCCCATAGCGGAATTTCACTTTCCTTTTCCTTGGATATACAAATACCTAATCCAGGCAGATTTTGAATAATAAAAGACAAACACAACACCGGCACCGCGGCGCGCTCGCGCGCCGCGCCTTTGGCGAAAAACTAGTTTACTAGAATAAAAATGCAGGGATTTTTGTGCATGCTGCTTCCTGAATCTCTTTGAAACACTGTTGCCACTGGCGGGACCCACGGTAGCTCAGTTGGATAAGAGCAATGGACGGATTCCAGAGGTCCTGGGTTCAAATCCCGCCCGTGGCAAATAATTTTTCAATTTTCCTCTTTGATCGAAACTTTGAATTTCGTTAGCGGACGTTTCTGCTTAGTATAAATTTACTCTTTGAAACAATTTGATGTGAGCTGGCTTTCCGCGCCTCTGCCGCCCGCGTCGCGAGGGCTGCATCTTCGCTGCATTCGGACAGCTCTCCTATTTGCCACTGGTTCACACAACAGTGGCCTGCACGGTTTGAATTTTATTTCAATTTGTAGGTACAGTTTGTTCAATTTATTTGCTTCGTTTGCTTAACAAGTGCTATTTATATCTAATTGTTCTTAAAATGTCTGACCAATTAAAACAGTTAGTGCGAAAACGTGGTGCCGTTAAGGCCAAAGTAACGTTAAAGAAATATATTGACACAATAAAGGCAATTTCAACTGAGAACTTCACTAAAGTTTTATATGGAGAACTCCAGTTGAAGTTGGCCCGTTTTCAGGAATTGTTGTCTCATTTTGATGAAATTCAGACAGAAATAGAAAATTTAATCGAAAAAGACAAATTAGACGAACAGCTGTCAGAACGAGAAACGATTGAAGACTCTGTTATAAAGTTGATTTCATTGTCACAGATAACGCACATATCTAGTAGTGTGAACAGTGGGTATACACGCTCGTCAAGCTGGTTTGACACTCTTGACAGTCGTAATTACCTACTAATGACATAATCTACACTTATAATAAATCTCTAAATTAAAAAAAAGAATCAGCCAGTAACATTTCAAACTTTTTTTGTTACGTATGATCTCAGCTTCCCATGAACGGAAGAACATGAAACATTTCCTTCCGGCTGATGTTACACTACACCCAAAATAAAAACCTCTTTTTTCGAAGGACACTAAGGTAAAACACCCAATGTCCGACACAGCACCATTGATCGACATTAAAAAAGTAAACAAAAAAAGTTAAGAGTAGTTTCTCTTTTATGATCGCATTTGAAGCATAAACAATAGACGAGGGTTATCTAGCTGTCATTGACGATGACGTTTCATACATTCGTCCATTTTGAATAAAATGGCGGAGTGATATGTTTCGACCACGAGAGTTCTCCAACGAAAATCCAGTTTTGTTAGTGAAATCACTAAGGAGGTGAGTCAGATTTATTGCCCATAACTTTTAATTGCTTTGCTTTATCGAAAATGTTAGTTATTTATAAAATTAAGATAGAAATTCACTACTTCTTAATTATTTCATTACAAGGGCAAGGTTATATTAACATGTCAAAACACGCCTGTCGGTAATTGGAGTTTATTTCTTCGCTTGTTGTTTAGCTATGTTTGTCCAGCACTCTAAAAATATAGTTCTTTCATTTAAATTGGCAAACTGCTTCCAATGATCGACAGCCGTGTCGATGATTGGATTTTCCATACGTTCCAATGATCGACAGCCGATGTGTCGATGATTGGATATTCTATATGTTAGTGTATATGTTCCAGTAACCGACATTATTTTGCAGGAATGGTGCCAAAAAAAAATACACGCCTTTTCAAAATGCACAAGCGATAGAAGCAGTCAGAAAAGGTGCAAAAACTGCGACTGCTGCAAAAAAATTATTGTACCCAGAATTACGTTAAATTTATTATAAATTAATGAAAACGATTAAAAGACTGAACTTTTTGTTTCGTTTTCGATTGCCTAGGTGGCGATGTTGACGAATTCAACGACGGGTTCGTGGAAGCTATCCGTGCCACTGGGTCTAAGTTCTTCAAGTCCCAGCGGGCCAATAGAACTAAAAAGCTCTCTAGCTCCACTCAGAAGCTCATGAAGGAAAGGAGTGAAATGACTCTGCAGTCATCAGCCGACGCGACTTTATACAGGCAACTCAATAAACGGATCTTTAAGTCCCTTACCCACGATCTGCGCCAATTCAATACGAACCGTATTAAAGAGGCCATCTAACGAAATAAGGGCTCTAAAGTGTTCTCAAGAGATCTGTCTATTGGGCAAAGCCAGCTCGCAAAGTTGAAAACTGAAGACGGGAGAGTCGTTTCTTCCAAACCTGAACTTTTGAGTGAGATAGAGCGTTTTTAAGGACAGCTATACACGTCAAATCGCAGAACCGAAGTTGGTCTGGCGGGAGACCCTAGAGCTAGACGATCCCGACACTGTACCGACGACATCCTGGACATCAGCCTGTACGAGATTAGAATGGCTCTGAAACAGGTTAAGAACAGCAAGGCACCCGGTGAAGACGGAATTACAGCGGAACTCCTGAAGGCGGGTGGAAAACCGATCCTTACGGCCCTTCAGAAGTTGTTCGACACCTTCTTACTGGAAGGGAAAACGCCAAAGGCGTGAAACAGAGGTGAGGTGGTGCTGTTCTTCAAAAAGGGTGACAACACCCTGCTGAAGAACTACCGACCCATCTCACTTCTGAGCCATGTCTATAAGCCGTTTTCAAGAGTCATTACGAATCGTCTCGCACGCAGACTTGATGACTTCCAGCCTCTGAACAAGCCGGTTTCCAAAGAGGCTTTAGTACCGTAGACCACATACATATGCTCCGTCAGGTTATACAGAAGACTGAGGGGTATAACCTGCCTATGTGCTTAGCGTTCGTGGGACTACGAAAGAGCCTTCGATTCGATCGAAACTGGGCTGTACTACAGTCTCTCCAGCGGTGCCAAGTAGACTGACGCTATATCGAAGTACGGAAGTGTTTGTACGAGAACGCCACTATGTCAGTCCGACTCCAGGATCGGAGCTCGAAGCCTATTCCGCTGCAGCGGGGTGTCAGGCAAGGGGATGTTATTTCCCCAAAACTGTTTAGCGCTGCACTGGAAGATGTTTTCAAGACTCTGGACTGGAGAAGGCTAGGCATCAACATCAACGGCGAGTACATCATTCACCTTCGGTTTGCTGATAAAATAGTAGTCTTGGCTGAGATCATGGAGGACTTGAGTATTATGCTCGATGACCCCAGTAAAGCCTCCGAGCGAGTTGGTCTAAGAATGAACATGGATACGACAAAGATCATGGCAAACGTCCATGTAGTACCAACTCCCATTTCAATCGGACACTTTACGCTTGAAGTTGTAGACGATTATGTATACCTAGGACAGACTGTCCAGTTGGGTAGTTCCAACTTTGAGAAAGAGGTCAATCGTCGAATCCGACTCGGCTGGGTAGCATTCGGGAAGCTACTCAAGCTACGGCACATCTTTTCGTCCAATATTCCGCAGTGTCTGACTTTGACCAGTGTGTGTTGCCAGTGATGACGTATGGCACGGAAACGTGGTCGCTTTCTATGTGCCTCATATATATATATATATATATTTGAACTGTTTATTTCAATTGATAGACAACAAAAATTATTCAGGTACAACTTAACCCAATCTTAAATTTTAAAGATTATTAGCTAAGTTTAGTTAGTTATATATCATATCATTGACATTTTAATTAAAATTAAAATTATTGTTAGTAAGTTTTTGATAGTTATTGTTAGTTAAGTTAAGAATTAACATTATTTTTTACACTCAGTATGGCTTTCTTAATTACATATTTGGCTTTATGCGGTTTATCCCTTATACAATCCATTACATTTTCCAATATATTTGTAGGGAAGCTGTTTAAGATAACAGGCACATAACTGGACCAGACCCTATGTCCATAAAAGTTTTTGCTGATTGGTACCGTAAAGGTTTTATTATTTGTTAGTGTCCGGAAGGAATAGGAAGGCTCAAAGTCACTCAAAGGGAAATGGAGAGGGCTATGCTGGGAGTTTCTCTGCGCGATCGCATCAGAAATGAGGCTATCCGCAGCAGAACCAAATGGCCGTTGAGGCGGAAAGGTTATCGAGTGGCGACCACGTACCGGAAGGAGCGGCGTGGGTAAGGTGGACTGATGACCTGGTAAAGGTCGCGGGAGTCCACTGGATGCGGGTGGCGCAGGACGGGCCATTGTGGCACTCTTTGGGGGAGGCCTATTTCCAGCAGTGGCTGATACGATGAGACTTTTTTTTTGGGAATGGTGTTGGGGGTTATGTTGATATTTGGATGACGATAAATAGAACATGTTGATTACTAGATCTCAATTATTGGAACAAGTCGACTACTGGGTGTCGATATATGGGATTTTACATGTCGATAACTAGGCTAAAAATAATCTAAATCTATTTTGTTTTTTTTTGTTAGTTATTAGTACCACACTTTTTTTTAACTTAAAATAATATAGAATGAACCCTAAACTTTTACCCAGTGCATTAAAGTGTCGTGTAATATCATAAAGAAACGAGATATTTACAAAATGCTCGAAATTTTACGTTAAAGTGTCGATAATTGGGTGTTTTACCTTACTCTCGATACAACCCAAATTCAAGTGGACTGCGTCCCATTACGAATGAGTCTCTAAATACTCTATTCCCAAAATACCCTAAAATAGCTACACCTAACAGTGGCGAAATATCCTAATGTTATAATCGCTTATTCACAAAACCCTCTAGTCCCAAAATACCCTAAAATCCCATTTTCATGAATTTATACCACTTTTTAATCAATCGCTTTAAACAGAAGGAGGTCCGCATAAAATATTAGGTTTCTGAATTTCGGTTCGTATCTGCTGCTATTAATAAATAAATAGTCTCATAACTGGTTAGGGACGGCAGTCAGTGACAATTGGAAAACCTTAAAGCTAATAATGTTCAAAACAATTATCGTTGATAGTATTTAAGGCGCTGTATGCAGCTGCGCATCGAAAAAGTGCCTTTTCCAAACCGATTATTAGTATACTTGTACTATTGCTAGAGATCCAAATTTTTGATATGTATATCTTCAGTTCATTGGCTATGTTCGTGCTTCATAGAATCACGATTGCTCACAAAAACATTGATAGATTTTGCCTTTTAAAACAGTGCTTTTTTACCACCAAACTCGAAATATCTCAAAAGTTATTTGGAACATTACAATGAAATTTGTTGTGATAGGTAGCTTTTTGGTAGATCTATCTACCGGCTTCTTAGAATTTCAATATGTTTGATAATTCAATACATTTGGTCATTTGTCTGAAAAACCGGGTGCCCGCGTCGTGCATGCGCGGTGGCGAGTACGAGTTAGTACGCCCGTGGCCACTGCTGACGACGGACCTGTGAATGTTTACCTGGCACGCAAATACGCCTTTTTACAGCAATTATTTCGAGTTGTCACGGTAAATAAAAATACTTAAAGGAATAGGAAACGCTAATACATGCTGGAGAACACATTCGAAATGATAGAATAACAAATATAAGGTATGCGATATTTACTACAGTAAAGCGTTTCTACATCCGCACCTAAAACGTATTAATAGGTAGCTGGAGCATATTGACAAGATGTCAATAAAAATCTTCAGTTATCCTGAATACGTAGAACCATTAGGTAGTAAGTAGTCGGGTGTAAATCGGATTCGGACACGAGCACATGGTTAGGGGGGCAATGGTACCAATTATGGACTGTACGAATAATAGATTTATTTATTCATACATAAATATATCAAAAGCATTTAGGGTTATTGCGCCGGATAGCGACTACCTAGTCTAAAGTCGTAAACGAGTTGGTGAACTGAAGTATATTTACTTGCTGTTTAGTAAATTCTATTAAAAACGAGTGCGGAAAAAGATCCTGCCACTCCACCAGCAGCAGGCCACGGCCCTTCCTCATCTTCGTCATATACATACATGCATACATACGCTACGGCACATCTTTTCGTCCAATATTCCGCAGTGTCTCAAGACGAGAGTCTTTGACCAGTGTGTGTTGCCAGTGATGACATTTGGAACGGAAACGTGGTCGCTTACTATAGGCCTCATAAGAAGGCTCAAAGTCACTCAAAGGGCGATGGAGAGGGCTATGCTGGGAGTTTCTCTGCGCGATCGCATCAGAAATGAGGCTATCCGCAGCAGAATCACGGTAACCGATATAGCCCTCCGAATCGCTTTACTTAAGTGTCAGTGGGCGGGGCACATTGCACGTAGAACCGATGGCCGTTGGGGTGGAAAGGTTTTTGAGTGGCGACCACGTACCGGAAGGCGCGGCGTGGTTAGGCCCCCCACAAGGTGGACTGATGACCTGGTAAAGGTCGCGGGAGTCCGCTGTATGCGGGTGGCGCAGGACCGGCCATTGTGGCACTCTTTGGGGGAGGCCTATGTCCAGCAGTGGACGTTTTTCGGCTGATATGATGATGATACATACGCTCGAAAAACATAAACTTCCTTCTGAGGCAGTCGGGTACAAAGTACTACAGGGTGTTCCTCTATACAGCTGCAAAACTTTGCCGGCTGTTTGTGCACATGATACCCATCACAAAACACTAAAGTATGCCGTTTCACATCTGGCACTCACTCTGCCGCCACTGCTTCTCTAAATAAATGCCTCTCTAAAA
This sequence comes from Epinotia brunnichana, assembly GCA_963854355.1. Taxonomy (NCBI): domain Eukaryota; kingdom Metazoa; phylum Arthropoda; class Insecta; order Lepidoptera; family Tortricidae; genus Epinotia; species Epinotia brunnichana. The sequence continues at coordinate 28,458,113 of OY977936.1, read as the reverse complement.
AAAGCAAATAAATGTGACGTTATCTAAGTGAACATACCTTTTGTCGGTATGAGGACTCACTCACTCACTCACTTATCAACGCACAGCCGAAACTACTAAGACTAGAGAGTTGAAATTTACACCAGAACTACCTTTCACAACGTAGGCAACGCTAAACAGGATTTTTGGAAATTCCACCCCTAAAGGGGGTAAATAGGGGTGCAAAGTTTGTATGGGGGAAATTTTATTTTTAGAGCTAGAGGCTTAATTTTTTGTATAAAGATTACTTATTAGAATACAGATTAAGTACTTTCAATTTAATTCAATTTATTTTGTTAAACATACAAAATATAAGACCTCTATGCTTTACCCACAATGTAGGTTTACAAAATATTCCTTTAGCCAGCTAATATATTTATAAAAATTGAAAAAAAAAATCAATACAGTGATTGGTGTTAAATACTTCAAACACATGTCAAAAACTCTCAAAAATACTATAACTAAAGAATACTATAACTAAGGAATGTCTGGAATGGAACCATGTTATGTCGTAGGATCGTTTAAGTAATATTTAATGGTATAATAACACTTTTCAATCAAATATGAAGTCAATTGTCTTTTAAATTTATAAATATCCAGTGTTTTAATTCGGTCTGGAATTTTATTGAAAATGTTCGATCCGATTCCCAAGATTCCACCTCTTATTAGCGCTGTGTTGTTGCTACCCTGCAAAGTTTTCAATTTATGTTTGTATTGTTTACGTTTCGGAAATCTGCGGCCTTCTGAAACGTTACTGAACATCCTTGGATTGGTCTTGACAAAAATATCTACTTCTAGGATATACAGTGAAGGCAGTGTTAATATCTTATGAGATTTAAAAAATGGTACACAACTTTCAACGTTTAGGTAAATTCTGCCCCTAAGGGGCTTAACAAGGGGTGCAAATTTTGTATGGGAGAAACTTTATTATTTGGTCAAGGGTGAAGACACTTAATACTTTAAAATTAAAATAAAGTACTTTTAACACTTTGGAAAATTCTGCCCCTAAGGGCAAGCATATAAGGGGGTGCAACATTTGTATGGAGGAAACATTTTTTATTAGCTGAGACTTAAAACTTTGTAGAAAGCTTACTTATTTGAATATAACTAAAGAACTTTCAGCGTTTTGAAAAATTCAACCCCTAAGGGGTGAAAATTTGTATGGAGGAATCTTTATCATTGACCCTAACGATCGATGCAATAAAAGTACAGGGTGCAACTTTTAAGATTTTAGTCGGTTCGATTACCGGGTGCGACAAGTCACACAAACAAAAATCTTTGAATGCAGTTTTCGTTCTTTTAAAAAATAAAGGAATGTTTTCTTTGAGTAATTTTTTTTACCTACAGTATTAAGAGTACTTCCCCATCAGGTGGCATTACAAAATTCCACCCTGTATATATATTTATTCCATATTGTTTGTGTTAGTACATATTTACTAAATCTAAAAGATTTATTCCATTTTTCTTTCTTATATGGACCCCATTCGGGTAAAAGCCATATATCGCCAGATATTAGGAGAAAAGATGGGCACTGGAAGCAACAAACTGGTCAGGGCCGAAGGCAATAGAAGGAAAGGTAGACGACGAAGACGTTGGACCAATGACATAACTGAGGTCGCCGGACCTAGCTGGATGCAGTTGGCTAAAGGCCGAGAAAAATGGCATGAGATCGAGGAGGCTTTTACCTTAATTTTTACATTTGCTTTAAAAATTAAATATTTAATATAAATAAATCAAACAAAAAAAGACAATTAAAGCTTAATTTAAATTTATATAATTACTTCCAGTTGGAAAAATTGTTGGATTCTTGAATAAAGCATCTTAGAATAACGATTAAAAATGAAATATACAAAAAAACGCTATTATAAATTAATGATTTTCGAAACCGTATTTTGCCTGGAGTATAGAGTCAAGTAACAAGTGTAAGTCCAATCTTGTTGGCTTGTTGAGAGTATCAAGGTCTATCGCGGTGTGGCCGCTGGTCGAGGTAGCAAGGTAAGCAGCACGCGCCGCGCGAGCGCAGTGACATAACACGTTTAGGTATTTAAGAGACAAATTGAAATTGTTCTTTTTATATGATGTTTGGTCAAATTACATTTTTTAATAGACATAGTCATGTACTGAAGAACTTGCTGGTCTTAAAATAACCACCCTGTATAATAAAATGCTCTTCTGACTAACAGTGGTCTAATTATCCAGTTTTTGATCAGTCAGTCATACATATGTAATATAGGTAATAATATAATTTGCCAGGAGATAAATAGATGAACATAGCTATTTGTTTATTATTTTTGATGGTTTCTTAAGCGGGCGTTAACCGGCGCTATAACTTTACCTAGAAGTAATCGATTTTATTTCGGTTTAAAAAAAACTGTAATATATTAGTACAATCCATAATTGGTGACGTACTATTATTTATATTCCCTTTGGAAGTGAAGATGTACTATTATTTTATCAGTTCTACGTATTTGGAAAACGGAAGCACCCACCTAGGAACTGGGAAAATGCTAGGTGGATTGATGATGAAGAAATATGTACTAACATATCTTTGGAAAGTAAGTGTCCATAATTGATGTCATCATACTACGATGCACTTAAGAACGGTAACTACCTATTATCGGACGACCGCTTTAGCCTAGTTGGTAGTGACCCTGCCTACGAAGCAAGAGGTCCTGGGTTCGAATCCCGGTAAGGGCATTTATTTGTGTGATGAGCACGAATATTTGTTCCTGAGTCATGGACGTTTTCTATGTATTTAAGTATGTATTTCTCTATATAAGTATCTATATCGTCGTCTAGTACCCATAGTACAAGCTTTGCTTAGTTTGGGACTAGGTTGATTTGTGTAAGATTGTCCGCAAATATTTATTATTTATTTATTTATTCCTTATTTTCTAAAATAATAGATTTAAATAAATAAATAAATAATAAATATTTGGGGACAATCTTACACAAATCAACCAAGAATTGAAAAATAAAACAATTATTCAAGATGAAAAATATGATCCGCAAAAACGAGCCGAATACGGATGCTAACAGAATAAGGCCGTTAGCGGGGTGCGCGGGACGCGCGTCTCCCACTCCGTCTGCCTCACCTCCGCAAATACCTAAATATCGTCTAATAAGAGCGCCTTAATATGCACTATGTCCTTGACTTTTTTCATATATTTTTTTACCCCACGGTTCGAATGTTACGACTTTCAAAGCAATTTTCTCCAAATTTATGAACTTAATCAACGAGCTTTCTAAGAAACTATGTATCGGCTCACAAAATACTTTAGTCTGTATTTAAAATTTAATTTTCATAGGCCTTTACAGTTTTTGAGTAAAATTCCTGTGATATACAGACATACAAACAGACGGACATGACGAAGATATATTTAAGGGTTCCGTTTTTGCCATTTTGGGTACGGAACTATTAAAATCATCTCAATATATGTATAAATCCGAGGACAGACTGATTGAAGGACCGACAACACATCGACACTATAAAGTTTGCTTTTTAACAAAGGAACCCTAAATTTCAGGAATGAACCTCCTTCTGTTTAAAGCAAATTATTAAAAAGTGGCATAAATTCACGAAAATTGAATTTTAGGGTATTTTGGGACTAAAGGGTTTTGTGAATAAGCGATTATGACATTAGGTTATTTCGCCACTGTTAGGTGTAGCCATTTTAGGGTATTTTGGGAATAGAGTATTTTAAGACTCATTCGTAATGGGACGCAGTTCACTTGAATTTGGGTTGTATCGAGAGTAGTGTCCTTCGAAAAAAGAGGTTTTTGAGAGAAGGTGATTTCGAAATTAGGGTCTATTAATGATTAGAGTATTTTGGGTGTAGTGTAAAATCAGCCGGAAGGAAACATTTTTTATAGGTAGATTATTATCGTGACTGCGACTTAGGATAGTTTTTATCCGACTGCGACAATTGATACATTTTTCGAAACATTTGACCTCACTGAATATTTAATTTATTTTTCTTGAGGGAAATCGATGCCACTGTCAGCTTTATGAACGTCAAAATCAACGAATTCGAACAATTCGAACGTAACACAAATTTGTTTTTTTTTAATGGCACGCGCGCACGCTCTTTGAGCATTCATCCAAACCATGAAAACGGAAACTCGAAGTTCGTATATCTGCATTCCTCTCACTCGAGTAATGTTAGTGCGATAGAGATAGAGATACCCGAATATTTTCGAATTCTGAAGTTCGTGGTTTAAAAGAAAATACGGATGTCGGACACTAAATAAAATAATCATAATGTAGTATTTTCTCGAAAAAGGACGTCAAATGGAGAAAAAAACAATGCAAGAGGTTATATAGGTAATCAATAAGTTATAACCCATGTCAAAAGTTTTAAGAGGGGGGTATGTTCTGTCCTTTTTCCGCAAAACGCACCTTCATATGAAACGATTGTTTTTTTTATGGTCGCACGACACTTCGGGGTGTATGCCCAAATATTCGTGTTGCAAATTTTTGCTTCCTACGGCAAATGAAAGAGGGGCAACGACGCAACGCGAACACGAACCCCCAAGTGTGGTGCGACCATTACTATGACGCTCGAGGATCGTGACGTCACGGTCCCCGATCGTTTTCTCACTCTAACAAGCGATATTAAAACGTTTGTAGCTTCGTAATTTTTTATATTTGGATTTTTCGTTTCTTCTTTCTTTTGAAGTAATAATAAATTTTGAGTCGACTCCCCTATTTGGAAGACAAGCGGAAAGAGTACCTAATCTATATATTAAAGATGAGTCATGTGAAGAAATAGATACCTACAGGAAAAAGAACTGTACGGATTGACAGCAAAAAGCATACTAATTAACTATATTATGGAAACAAAAATATAAATGCCTAATGCCTATGTCCTGACTCACTCACTCAATCATCAACGCACAGCCGAAACTATATTCCAGGCAAATTACGGTTTTGAAAAACATTAATTTATAATAGCGTTTTTTTTCTTTATTTCATTTTAAAACATTATTCTAAGATGCTTTATTCAAGAATCCAACAAACTTTGTATCCGGAAGTATTTATATAGATTTAAATAAAGCATGAATTGTTTTTTTTTTATTATTTATCTTGAATATTATAGAGCAAATGTAAATGAACCAAAATAAAGATAAAACCATTTATTTAAACTTTTGCTGACTTTTAAGAAGCTAGTTAAGTTATAATTTTTTTGATGTCTGAAATTTTGTTGGATTTTGTCGATAGGTAACTATTTAATTGATAATATATCCATTACATAGAAAAAATCTGCTATTATAAATTATTTCCAAATTTGACTTTTTTTCCATACATGCTGTCAGTTCATTGCCTAGACGACTACAGGGGCTAGAGAGTTGACATTTACACCAGAACTACCTTTTACAACGTAGGTAACGGATAAGAAGGTATATTTGGAAATTCCACCCCTAAAGGGGTTAAATAGGTGTGCAAAAATTGTATGGGAGAAAGTTTATTTTATGAGCTAGAGACTTTAAACTTTGTAGAAAGATTACTTATTAGAATATAAATAAAGTATTTTCAGCGTTTTGAAAAATTCCACTCCTAAGGGTGTTAAAGAGGGTTCCAAAATTTGTATGAGGGAAACTCCTTTTTGAGATAGAAGCTTAAAGTTTTTAGAAAGATTACTTATTACGATACAAATAAAGTATTTTTAGCGTTTTGGAAAATTCCACCCCTAAGGGGATGAAAATTGGGTGCAATGTTGGTAAAAGGCATTTTTTGAGCTAGAATCTCAAAACCTATTAGGAAGATTACATTATAAAATAAACATACAATACTTTCAGCGTTTTAGAAAATTCCACCCCTTAGGAGTGTACAGTCAAGGTCACCAATATGTATATACCCAAAGTTGCAAAAATATGTATACAGCAACCTTACTTCCGTAGTAATAAGGTCTGTATACATATTTCTGTAAGTTTGTGGTGTATACATATTGGTGACCTTGACTGTACAAGGGGGTGCAACGTTTGTATTGAGAAAATATTTTTTTTAGCGAGCGACTTAAAACTTTTTTGAAAGATTACTTATTACAATACAAATAAAGTACTTTCAGCGTTTTGAAAAATTCCACCTCTAAGGGTTATCACCAAAAGGGGTGAAAATTTGTATGCAGGTAACTTTTTTTTTGAGCTAGAGACTTGACATTGTTTAGAAAGATTATTTATTAGAATACAAATATAGGTAAATTATTTTCAGTGGTTTGGAAAGTTGCACCCGCTAAGGGGGGGATAATATTTCAGCGTTTTTTTTTTATTCATCGCCTAAGAAGGTTAAAAGGAGTAAGAAATTTGTAACTACGGTTTCAGAATGTTTACTATGAGGGTTCAAAGGGGGTTCTAAGTTTGTATATAGAGCAAGACATTTTTAAAGTAAGAGATTTGTAACTTCGGTTTTAGACTGTTTACTAAAAGACTAGGTACAAAACTAATTTCAATATTTTTTTTTAATTCTTTCCTTAAACACACATTTAGACGATAACATGTTATACGCGGACGAAGTCGCGGGCAACAGCTAGTACCTACTAAGTAGGTACCTAGTCGTCTTGGAAAGACGTAAGTCATTACGTACGGTGCTCAATGCTGCTATATTTCAGAAAGTTTATAAGAAAACTTTAGGCTTTTAAATTACCTGAGTTTGTATAAGAACTTTTCACTGCTGTACAAGTTTTCTTATAATAAATCTAACTAATATATATTTTTTTCACATTGGCGTTCTAACGAAACTGTACGGTTCTACCTATTTTTAATTCTTATTGAACCAGCAGCCGATAACAAACACTTCTCAATTGTATAGGCTTGGAATAAGGTACAATACTTAATAGACAAGTTTTACCTAAAAATTAAATTTATATTAAGTTACTTACCTTATTCCAAGCCTAATTTCATTGCTGCCTGCTGGCGTATGCTCAATAACATTCAAATACCTACTTATTTACCTATTATTTACCTATTTATTGTACCTTTCTATGTTTAATAACATTCAAATGTATATCTTAGTATTTAAGCTTATTTCTCAGCTACACAATTTAGTAATTTAGCTTATATTTCAGCCACTAAACCTAGTTTTTAAGCTTGTATTTCAGGATAAAACTTTAGTGCTTAAGCTCTTTTTTCAGCTGTACCTATAAAGTACCATAGGGTCGTTTCGCCGGTTAGCGACCACTCAGCCGAGTTGCTCACTTTAGATTTGTAAATATATACCTATTTAATGTATGTACACACATAATAGATGGTATTCGTATAGGCTCTGAGTATAGTCAAGTTTTGAAACCTACAATAAAGTATAGCACTTTCATCCAAAGTTTAGGAAAAAATATGGAAAAGGTTTCAAAATAGCGAATTCGCTAGATAGCGACCGCTTTAGTCGGTTTGCGACCACCTGTTAGCTAGTTGGCGACCACTCTTGCAAATAGTGTTTAAGTAGTTGATAAAACGATGCATCATCATCATCATCATATCAGTCGAAAGACGTCCACTGCTGGACATAGGCCTCCCCCAAAGAGTGCCATAATGACCGGTTCTGTGCCACCCGCACCATCGGATTGTTGCGATTTTTACCAGGCCATCAGTCAACTTGTGGGGGACCTACCCACGCCGCGCCTTCCGGTAAGTGGTCGCCACTCGAGAACCTTTCCGCCTCAACAGCCATCGGTTCTACGTGCAATGTGCCCCGCCAACTGCCACTTAACTTTAGCGGCTTAGGGCTATATCGGTTACTTTGGTTATGCTGCGGATAGCCTTATTTCTGATGCGATCACGCAGAAAAACTCCCAGCATAATAGCCCTCTCCATTGCCCTTTGGGTGACTTTGAGCCTTCTTATGAGGCTTCTTATGATTTATGAAGAGACCACGTTTCAGTGCCATACGTCATTACTGGCAACATGCTCTGGTCAAAGACTCTCGTATTCAGACACTGCGGAATAGGTATTGGACGAAAAGATGTGCCATAGCGTAGCTTCCCGAACGCTGCCCAGCCGAGTCGGATTCGACGATTGACCTCTTTCTCAAAGTTGGACCTACCTGACAGGCTTGATACCACTACAAATTGTTACTCTTCTTATCTACTTTTACATTGCTTGTCAATGAATAATAGAATCAAAAACGGCGCGCCATCTCGCTCACACCATAGTGCTATTATACAGGGTGTTTGGTACATCGTTTGCCAAATTAAAATGGGGGATAGAAGGGGTCATTTGCTTCCTCCTACGGCTCCTAAAAAAAATCTTAGGCCCACGGATTTTTTAATGATATTTTTTTAATTTTTTTTGAAAAATCCTAGAGAGCGACTAGTTTAAACTTAAATTAAAAAAAGTTTTATTGCCTAGACCCGATTTTTTTATTTTATTGCAAGGTGTAATGTTGTACGGTTCTATCAAAATCAAAATTACCAACAAGTCGCGTCTAGTTATTTTTTTATTGACTCAGAAACGTTTTTCAAGGCGTGAAAATTCAATGAAACTGGAACTTTGATTATCATTAAAAAAAAAACTACAAAAAACCATGCTCTTGAAATTGTTTAAAAAACATCTCTTGTCTGTCCTCTTTCTAATGATCAGTGATCGGATCTAGGATGCAATTTGGGGTGAACGACCTCAAACGTTATGGTTATCGTGGATGTGTCTCGGATTTCCCGGGAGTTTGGGAAATGGGCTATTGTAAATTAAAAAATACGTCACTTAATATTTGCACACTTAAAGAACACTAGAATTGTGTAATGATGGGTATTTATAACTGTAACTATTATTATTTGTCGATATGTTGAAAATGTGATAAGCAGGGCTCGATTTGAATGACAATGTCAGTCAAGACATTATATACTGCTCATTTCAAGTGGCCATTTCATTTAATAAAAGAGGTTGATAAGTTGTAATTGTTTACGAATATACTATTAGAAGGCATTTTATGTGCGGTGCAGTGCAACGTCATCGGCACTAAAAGTTCGAGCCCTGGTGATAAGATTAACAAGATGGTGATACTAATAACTAATAAAAATTATTACTTTTACTTGTATACCCTGGTAAACATACAAGAATAATAAAAATACATAAAAGATAAGACATACAAGTTACGTTCAGTTATTCTATTCTATGCAGTAGGTACTGTAAACATTTTTGTTGTTTTTACATTTTCTGTAAATTTTATACTGTAAACTAATTAAAATTAAAAGTTATTTACCTCTTTGTAAAGGTAGGTAACAAAAAAAGTCGCGGGATTGTAAGTCATATCCATCTTAATATTACGGACTTAAACCCCGGGAAATTGCATCCTAGATCCGATCACTGCTAATGATGTACAATAATGCCATACAAACCCTACACAACTTCATAAACTTGTCAATTTTGTGCAATAGGGACGCATTAGGCTGATAATCGATGTGCGGGATAAAACGTTGTTTTTGGTAAACACCACGCGCACACCAGGTAAAAACTGTTATCTCCCTCTTACACAGTAGAAATGCATCATCCGTCTCTCTCTTTCATCGGATAAACAATAAACCGGTTCACAAAGCTGCGGTGAGGGCCCTTCGTGGAGTCAAATTTGTTAGTCGAGATTTGACTGTCTTTGGTGACTACTCGTATTGCGTTTGTTATCCCATTGCAGCGTCGCGAATCATTTAATTCTAAAACCGTTATTTGTTTTTCTACGTTTTGTTCGTGTTATTGTTAAGTTTTGTTAGTGTTTTTGTTCAACTCTGACGTTGCTAGTTTTGTTGAGATTTACTACTTTGATAATGGCGACATTCTCTAATGAAGAATACGCGGACATGTTGATGGCATATGGAAGGGCCAATGGTATTGCAAGAGCAGCACAACGAATCTATCAAGAACGGTTTCCTAATAGACGATTACCTACTCCTCATACGTTTCAAAACACTTACCGGCGCATACGCGAGACTGGGAATTTGAACATTAATGAACCAAGAGGGATAGTGGTGCGACACAATGTTCAAATTGATGAGCGGATTTTGGCACTGTTCGAGGAAGAACCGACTAGAAGCATTAGAAATGTAGCTTCGTTACTTGAAGTTTCTATCTGGAAGGTGTGGAAAATTCTTAGACAAAATGACAGACACGATTTCCATTACACTCCAGTACAAGGTATGTAATTTTTAGTCAAACCTACAATCCGTACACGTACAAGCTAACATGCGACTTGCCTGCAATGCAAAGCCAATCTGGCTTCCTCACTTTGTCGCCTTTGTTATGCAGGTAAAGGCCGTGATGTCACTCACGTTAGCGTGTACAATCATAACAATTTCAAATTAAGTCTTGAATTGACAGTAAGTAAAACATTCTTACGCGTATTTTATGGTTACAGGTCTGGAAGATAACGACTTTGCGAACCGTGTCCGGTTTTGTCGTTTTATGCTGCATACGGATTTAGATGACCGGGAATTCTTAAAAAGCATTCTATGGACAGATGAGTCCAAATTTACGCGTAACTAATTTCAGCATAATAATAAAATTAGGTGATGTAACTAAAGTTTTCGCGCCAACTGTCGCGTTATTTTTTTTTCAACACATTTGCTCGTAACGTGCCTCTTATTGTGCCGCTTTTGGGCTCATAATCCTGGGTATTAAACACGCGTGTTTAATAACATTACGACACTCGTGTAGTTATGTTTATATGCCGATTAAGACACGTTGGCACCTTGCAGCATGGTGTATGTATGGACTCGGCGCATTCTTAAATTGACCGGGTTAAGGTTTGTTTTTAATTCTCGGCAAATGGATTCTTACTCGACTAAACAAATTAAATCCTTATTGTGGATTAATTGATTATTTCTTGTTGGATATGATATAGAAACGTTTCATTTAGTAAAACTATTTACTTTTGATAACATTTTACATGAATGTATATTGAATAAGAAAATATTTATTTTATTTTGTATTGGCTGTTGAGAGATTTCATCTAAGCCTCGCTGCGGGCGCACTGCGCGAACTTCACGAAAAAAAATAGTTGCGCGCCATTATAGGTAATTTCACAAATATTTGTAAACATTGATGATGCGTGTTTGGTTATTGTTAAAAATTGACTCGTAGTGAATAGAAAAGTGATAAATAGATTTGACGCCACTGTACATTCTTGGAGATGTACAAATATGTGAGTAAAAACCTGTTGTCATCAATAACTAAAGGAAACAACTTAGGAGCCTGTAACATGTTCATTTTATTAAAAGGATTTTTTCCTCGCAAATGTGTTGAAAAACGTCGTATGACACGCGTGAGCTTTGATAATTACATCCCTCACTTGTATCATATTACAGATTCACTGCACGTCAACACTTTACGGAAGCAATATGTGAAATGTGTGAATTGAGGTTATTTTTTCTTGCTTTGGATTAAGTTTTGGGTTTTAAATTGTATATATTCTTATTCTGATACTATTCAAGAATAGTTAATAACTAATTCTTTTTCTGTTGGGTTTGTAGAATTGAAGCGACCTAGTCCGTCAAGTGGTCGCTAACCGAAGGTGGTCGCGTTACCGGCTAAACGACCATGATTTGTTTACTTCAAAACCAACCACCTACACCCAATGCGGTGTTTGTTTATATAACATAGTATTGCCACCGGTCTACCGACCGTGGATACATCGCCACCTGTCTAATTACAGTGGATACCTACCGTCCACCTATTTCATATTGGACGGTAGACTCAATTGAGAATCCAATGATGGCCGCTAGGTTCGCAGCCGATGTCGTTAGCTGATTCAAAAAGTGGGGAGAAAACCAGAATTATAGCACCTGTCACTTGGAATTAGGCAGTGTTGCCAGTGGAAATAGATGTTGCCATCTCAATTGTATAGGCTTGGAATACGGTAAGTAACTGAGTGCTAACGTGAGGCAAAGTAGCTTTTTAATTTTTAGGCCGAGCACTGTCATTTCATAGTGTGGGGTCTATTACAAATATAAAATATTTGAATTTCATTAGCTCTGTCCCTTTCATTACGATACGAGAAATGTGAGTGACAGGAATAGGTCGAATCCGACTTACGATTTCGTAATTTCGTAGTAGACCACCAAAAAAGCGCTAAACAAAAACACGTTCGAAAATTCATAAATTAAGGTAAAAACCAAAATTTTAACCCATATATGCCCCTTGATTCGAAAACGATCAACGTCATAATATGACCGTAATTAAGTTTGTAATTGGTGTTGTATTTGCCTTCTGATTCGAAAACGATCAGCACTGCATCTGCCCAGAACTATTGTACATCTCCGATTCTTGTAAATTTTGGATATGTTTGTTATAATAGATACCTATAAACGTAAAAACTACTTTTTTGGCAGTTGGTATTGGATAAGGACCATTTTTTTTAATGTTCGATAACGAAACGTTGGGCATTTAAGTGACGAATATATAAAATACTAAGTCAAAGACAAGTAAATTTATTTCTATTTATTTATTGAAAAGAGAGAAAGTATGTATGTATCTATTTAACATTTTAATTTAGGAATGAAATGCAACAAAACATTTGGCATTAACCGTCAAGCTTTTGCAATGAGCACAACGCAATCGGTTCGGCTTGCCTCTTATGTGCTGTTTGCAACCGTCTCTGCCATAATACGGAATCATAGATTCATCGATGCTGAAATTTTTCCATAACGTTTCGTTCAGCATCTCAAATGGTCGCACTTTTGCAATCTTGTCACCGGGTGCCCAATTTGAATTAACGGCAACATGGAGGTAGGTATCTCAAAGTTTCCTCAAACCCGTTTCGTCGCATAGATTTAGCTATCAACAATTTGTGAGTATCCATCCTCATTACTCTCCCATTAGATACGTCGTCGCGGCAGTGCACAATAGCCTGTCAATATAAGAATGCCTATGAAGCAACAGATTTCGTCATCAGATAGGGTAAACCTCATACTTCCTTTCTCTACGGCATTAATTACTGTGTGACTAACAATGTGGATGATTACTTCGTGACTAAAGAATATCGAAGAAATCCAGTGGATCTGACGCATCACATATAGGCATGACTGATCTTGGAGCTGGTGCAATCCACTCACTATCTACTGCCAGTAAGTCTCGTTTCACCCATTTACGAGCTTGGGGGTGACGTGGTCGACTCGGTGGGGCTGGCGGTATATCTGGTGTTCTGTCTCGTCTACTTAACTCTGAAAGCAGAATATCATCTTCGGACTGGCTGTCATCGTTGTCGCTATTACCGTGAAGTACCAGTTCAGCAGGTGCCAGAAGTTGCCTACGTGACAAGTTCTCAAAACTTACATACATTTGTCTCGTCGCCAGAATCCGAGTCTGAAACTAATCCATCGCCAGGAGGGTTCATATAAATATCTAACCCTGTTGCTTCATTTTCCGAGTTGAAATTATTTACAACATCGACTATTTCGTTGGTTGACAACGGCTTGCTCCTTTTGAAACACAAAATGCCTATTTAGTATTATTCACCGCATATTTTCCCACTGTTTCGTTTTCGATACACTGTTTAATTAAACCCTTTTTAGGTGTCTGAATACAGACAATTGTTTATTACAAATACAAAAAAATGTGTCTAAGTCATCTAACTTTATGTTCTCATTACACAAATTCCTATATTTCAGTTAATTTGGGTAATTACTTACTTTTTTGTGGACGACGCCATAATTTTAGCACGCAAAAATCAAGTCGCAACTTGCACTCACACATTTACCGCCAAATAAGTTAAGGCACTCGATGAAATCAATGACAACTAGAAAAAAGTACCCTTTCCTTGTCATACATGGCGGTGGCATGCACATCCCGAACGAAATGTATACGTTATTGGACTTCAATGACAGGTCCTTATTTTGATTCGTTTTCGAATCAGTAGGCTTATAAGGAACCACTTCAAAGTATAGTTACGAGCATATATGTTGCTGTTCGTTTTCGAATCAGGAGGCATTGAAGGGACCAATTAAATATATAGTTCTGGGCATGTATGGGTTAAAACTTTTGTTTAGAATGTGATTTTTGAAATGTAAAATTATTTAACAAAATATTTTAATAGAACATAATACATTTGAAATAAAACACGACATTTAGCGCGTCAATTAATAATTCTAGTTTTAATAATATTTAAGTTGACCCCCTCCCCCGCAGACGAAAGCAGGGAATGTTTTCCATGTTAGATGTTTGCAAACACCGAAAACGCGGCGCAGCGGACGCGGCTTGTAGTTTTCAACCGTTAAAGAAAAAAAGTAACCATTACTGGCTCCATTCCATTACTGGTCCACCACGTTAATTACTGAGGAGACATAACAGCGTGGCTCCGTTCAAAGCATAGAGGTAGAATAGATAGAGGGAGTCTCGCACACATACACACATGAGTGACAAAGATGTATGCATAGGTAATACAGCAAGTGGGAACGAGATACAGTGTCATATTTTCTGTCCCTCATCGCGTATACGGATTTTTTGTTTGCCACCAGGGGGCCTACCGCGAAAGGCATTCGAAGTTTCCCCTCTCTGTCATACTTACGAGTTCTTACTTAAGTGCGACAGAGAGAGAAAACTTCGAATGCCGTTCGCGGTAGGCCCTCTGCTTGTTTGCCACCACACCTGTCAAAATTTGTACTGAAACTGACACCACCATGACGTCACCGATATAACACAACTAAATTATAAATGGCATTAGACGTCAAGAGTGTATAGAACTTTATTCATAAAAGTCAATGTTTTACAAGTCGGTATATGTACATTATATTATAAGTAGTATCAAATTCAACTTAAAAACCAGAAAAAAAAAGAATAAATAAAACTAAATAAAACTACTTATGACTAAACTAAGGGGTCTCCCCGCGGCATGGTGCCGAAGATGCTGGCAGCATTTCCCCGCTGTATCGCAATACTAATGCGTTGAGCGAGGAAGCTGTCAGCTCTTCGGTCCCCGGTGGTGTCGGCTAATTTTTTGGCGAGCTCTTTGATTAGGTTGAGTGCGCTGGGACCCCATGGACCAAGGGTCTCGACGCCGAATGGAACAAAGCAGTATTCAGCGCCGAGACCCCTATATTTATTAACTTTGGCCTTTTCCGCAGCCTCTGCAGCCGCACCGGCTCTGGAGGATGTTCCGTGGAGATGAGATGGGGCCAATGTGTCGACACAGGTGGCGTCCCACACGAGCACCCGACCCATCTTCCACGGAATTAATGACATTCCATCCGGTCTCTTGCCATCGTCCCTGAAAATGCCGGGCGGCTCTAACAAGGCCGGCACATTGACGCTGGCAAGAGAGCGGCGTAGAATGTCATTCAGAGCGGCGTGCCTGGAAAACCGGCCAGCGCTTTTCTGGCAAGAAAGCCCATGATGTCCCAGTGAGTCTACAGAACTGCCGCAGGGACATCTGTGTGGAGTGCATATAGGAATCCCGAGTCGCAGACATGTTGAGATACGGAGCGTTTCAGGCTCCAAGAAAGTGCCAGTGTTTGGCGACGGGTAAGCGTGGAGCCATTCACCGGATTCCTTGGTACCTGACGCCAAAAGTCTGGCCCGCTCCGCACCTGTACTGCGGCTCAGGAGAGAATCAACATAAATTTTGCAGCATACATCGTCCCAGCTCCTTTGGCAACGAGGATGGTCTGGGAAATCTTTTCCCGGGCAAGCGGATGACCAAGCGTTTTTTGCCTCCATCAAGCCAGCAGTTTCAAAGTTTGAGGGGGCACCCCCAAGGATTTTGCCTATGAGACTAGCTGAACTGTGGATGGAAGACAAAAAAGCTGGCAGAGAAACACTAGAAATTTTTCTTATCCCTAGCCCACCATGTCTAATGGGGAGGGATGCTTGGGTCCAAGACTGGTCGCTGAGCTGTATATTCAAAATTGATTCTAAATTTGATTTTATAAGGTCGTCTAGTGGTGCCAATATACTTTGAAATTTATAAAATGGGCTGCAGCGAAGTACATACGTTAATTTGGGCACGAAAAGGCAGAATTTTAGCAAGGTTAAGGCGTAATGGGGGCTTATTTCTAAAAGACGGTTGGAACAGATTTGGAATTTGGAAATTGAATTTTGTATATAATCTTGAAAAGAGTCCTCGAAAATAGGGGACCCTAGGAGGCAAAGTGTTTTTGTATCTACAATATTTATGTTAGGCGTCAGAGTATTAAATTTCTGCTTGGATATCTAAAACATTTAAGCTGGAATTTTGAACATATAGTTCGCATTTGGTGAAATTCAATTCCAAGCCAATATTTTTAAATTTCGACTTTATCGTTGCTAGATCGGAAACAACGGTATCCACATCGCCTCCTAAGGTTCCATCGTCCAGATACCAGACGTTAAATTTAGATTTGAGATTTTTTATAATTGGGTTTATCGCCAAACTAAATATTGCTGGCCCGAGTGGATCACCCTGCTGACATCCGACTTCAGACGATAGTAAATGTTCCCGGTACAAAAGATTAGTCGGGTCTGCGTATGAAAGCAGTAAATAGTTGTAAATTTCGGGAATGTTTTGTTTTACTTCTGACAGCAGAGTGTCCCTATTGACTGAATTAAATGCATTTTTCACATCAATTTTGACCAACACTTCGGCCGATGCATCTGAGAGGTACGTGCGCAAGGAATGTACGGCTGCCTCACACCCGCCTTTGGTGCCAAAGCCTAGTTGTACGGGTTCGAAAAGGGGTTGTAATTTAGATAAGATATGCCGAACTGCAATTTTGGACGCAAGACGCCGAAGTGTTGTACCAACGGCTATGGGTCTCACCCCTCCGTCTTTTTTAGACAGTGCGATCAGGTTTGCACCGAACAAAATGGGGACTATTTCGGAGTTGATATTGCCAGAGAACATTTTATTTACTAATTTAGTGATTGAATTAAGAAGTTTTTTGCCTGCATCGCCAGCAGAGAGAGAGACCAAATCTTTCAGATGCTGGGGTGAAATACCGTCCAGACCAGCTGCTGATCCATTTTTAAACGAAAAAATCGCTTCGTAAATTTCTTTACTGTTGATTTCCAAGCAGAACTGGCTAGCCGTTGGTGGATCGAGAAAATATGGAGTCGAAGGAGCTGGGGGATGTTTGCTCTGTAGGGCCGAAAAGGTTTCAGGGGTATCTGGTGACAACACATCGCTTGAAAAAAGAAGACGAGCGGCGCCTTTCAAATCCCCATCACTTATTTTCGTCTCGATATTCTTGCGGAGGTTGAACGATCGAAATATTTGTCCGTCAGCTGTGGAAGGAACAGATGCCTGAACAAAACAGTTGTTCTTGATTTTTTGAGTAAGAGAAGAGTTTGAATTGTCTTTGTTTATGTGTAGGGTACGATAGGAAAATAGGAGAAGGTTGTGCCAGTCTTCGATACTATTGTTTTCGGAGCATTTATCAATTATATTCGAAAGATGGGCTGCGACTGTTATTCTGGCGCCGCGTGGTATTCTTTTGATTATGGGAGTACTGTTTTTTAAGTTGCTGATGAGGAGGTGGAATGGTAATAATGTAGAAATATTAGTGGTAGATGCTACAGAGGGTGGGATAAGAGTGCTGCTGATTGATGGAGTACCATTTTGACTGTGGCAGTTCCTGTGCGACTTGGTGAAATGTATATTAAGTCCTCTTACACTTTTAAAGCTTTTCTGGCAGAGGCTGCACGAGTAATCAGTCGACGTATTGTCACCAGGCTGGGACGTAGCCATAATTTAGAGTGCTTTTTGGCATAACAATGTTTAAAGAGAAAACCAATCGAAAAGAGTCGCTGGGCCGAAATAATAAGTGTTGTCGCCAAGTCCATATCATGATGTATACCAAACACATACACCTTTTCATATGACCAGGGAAATAATTACTCTAGTAATGCATTACTTTGATTTTCTTCTTTGCCTTATTTCTACCCAATATAACATAGTGCAAGTATAGTACGTTGTGACTCATACCTTGATTGTGTGATGTCTCGTTTGCCGGCCATCCATGTCCAGTCCTGCAGTTCAGCCGACAGATCTGCCAGTCTCGCCTTACTGTTTCACCACCTAGGGGTTTAATTATATCATGATTCCTCCCTTCATGGAATCACATAAGTGTCCTAGATCTACCTACATATTGTTATTGCTATACATTAACTTGACCATCATATAATGTCACTATGGTGACCAGGCTTAGCGCTATGGCACTACGGAGAGGGCCCATCACGTCCCTCACCGCGCTCACTCGTATCTTACATACAAGCCAGAGCTCACCTCATCTACCGGTAGGTCCCAGCTATGGCATGGGAGTACATTTGGGCTCTTTCCTCGGTAGCGAACCACCCTTACATTGTGCAGTGGCCAGAGCCAGAGCACTTATAAAAGAGCCCTATAAATCAGTTACTACGGTAACTTCATAAGGTCCATGTGGTCCCCGAAGGACTCATATATCAAATCACTTAGTATAGTTAGTATTGAAAGTGATATAAAGTAAACCTAAGACACTTAGCTTTCCAATCCGGGTCCCCCTCGAGATGAGTATACTCATGCAATAGCTGCATAGCACTTGACACTGACTCTACTGTTATTAATTTATTATAAGACTAACTGTACGTAAAGTGATCATAAATCTTTAATAGACAGTATTGAGTTGACATTCGAGAGTGGCGCGAAGTGACATGACGTATGCTAATGACGGTAAGAAAAATAGGAGTTGCTTACCATAGAGTTCAATGTTGCTATATACAATATTTACATTTCGCGGAAGTGTCGCGACACTCCCGCCGGGAACGTTTATAGTAAAGTTGTCATCAGATTCTGCGTCCATTCCCTTATCTTTTCAAGGGCTCGGACCGCAGCGATTCGTTTATGTTTTACTTCCTCAGGTCGATCCTCTTCAGTCGACGTATCTTTGTCTTTCATGGAATCGTTGTCCATCATATTATTTGAATGATCTCTCAAATCCTCATTTTGAACTCTATCAGCAGTATCAGCACTCTCAATGTCTAGATCCGGTCCCTTACTTGTGACACTCATCCTATCATCTATCATTTCATCGTCCATTTGCTGATTTGCAGATGTTTCCTTCTGAGCAACATCTACTCCTGTGATAACCTGAGGCAAAACTTCTGTCTCCTCTGAAGTTTCTTCAGGTAACCGACGAGATTTTAACCTTTCTTTATCTTGAGGTACTGTATCCGGTCGTTCGTTGTCTTCTTTTTCTAGAGGATATAAATGCGCAACGGAGCGCGTAAATATAGTCTCCCCTACTTTCACTCGTGCAACTCTAATCAAACCGTCAGAACCTTTCATTAAAGAAACTATCTTTCCTATTTTCCAGCCTTCACGGTTCTTATCTCCCTTTATCTGAACAATTTGGCCTTCTTTCGGAGTTAGTTTTGAAGTCACGCGTGGTTGTTTGTGTAAGTGACTATATCTCTCCCTTAAGCTTGGCAAGTAGCGATTTTGAAACATTTCTTTGAATTCATCTAACATTACCCGAGCCTTTCTCCAACCCATAATTAAATTGGTTTTTGTTGACGTGCCTTGTAATAACGCATCATTATCTGCAGTTTCTAGAGTGACACATCTGCCGGGTTGAAGAAAATCGCACGGTTTCAGAATATGCTCTAGTTCTGTATCAACACATGTTAATGGTCTGGTGTTTATTACTGCTTCTATTTCCTTTATCATTGTTAACAGTTGACTGTCTCTTAAGAGGTGTTTCTGAAGTGTTCTTCGCATACAGTGTTTAACTAGTCCTACCAAACGTTCGTAGAACCCGCCGTGCCATGGTGCAAGTTCTGGTATGAATCGCCATTTTATTTTATTCTCAACGCAATATGCATTGGCCACTATATCTGCGATCAGTTTAAAATGCAATGCATTGTCGGAAGTGATAAGAGTTGGAACTCCCCTGGTTGAAATCATTCGCCTTAAAGCGAGTAGACCTTCTTCAGCCGACAGATCTTCAACCACTTCTAGATGTACAGCCCTAACTGCAAGACAAGTGAATAAGCATATCCATCTTTTGCTTGTTCCCTTTTCTGTCTTAACTAGTATAGGTCCAAGATAGTCAGTTCCGGTAAAGGTAAATGGTTTGCTGTAATTAACCCTTTCATGTGGCAGCGCAGGT
Source organism: Epinotia brunnichana (assembly GCA_963854355.1). Taxonomy (NCBI): domain Eukaryota; kingdom Metazoa; phylum Arthropoda; class Insecta; order Lepidoptera; family Tortricidae; genus Epinotia; species Epinotia brunnichana. The sequence continues at coordinate 28,438,065 of OY977936.1, read as the reverse complement.
GTAGATGGTAGTTTAAATGGTCCACCACCATGTTTTAAACATCGAGTACATTTTCTCAATATTTTACTAACTTGAATTTTGCCTTGCGGTATCCAGTAGGTTTGACGTATTATACTCAGTGTGTGGTTCACACCAACATGATAGTTCTTTTCATGTGTGTCCATTATAACTTTATTAGTGAATTCACAATCTTTTGGTATAATCACTGGATATCTCTTGTCAAACGACCATTCGGCATATTTAAGTCTGCCTTTGCAACGTAATATGTTGTCAATGTCCTTGAATAGTCCCAGATTCCGACTGAGACTGGTCTCTTTGCCATTCACTTCATCCCGAAAATGTTCTGCTTGTACTTTCTTAATTTCTTTTAAAATACTGTCTACAGGTTTCATTCCTTCTGGAAGTTCTTCTAGTGATTCTTGTAACTGTTCACTTAACCCGTATCGTGTGTCCTTTTTTGCCTTTAACTCGTCATCTGGTCTTATATCTGTTTGTATATTCTCTGCATTTGGCAGACCCTCCCGCGCCAGAAGAGAAACTGTTCTAGATGGTCCGACTGGCCATTCTGTATGCTTCTTCTTTAAGAATTTTGGTCCCAACAACCATCTTGATCTCTCATCTTTTGAAGCGGACGGTCTGGTTCCTAAATCGGCAGAGTTCAGTTCTGAGGGTACGTGTCTAATTATGAGGTCTTTGTTTTGCTTCACTTCCTCCAATCTTCTGGCTACAAATGGCACAAGCAGTTTGTCGGAATTGTACCAATCAATCACTATCTGACTGTCCGTCCATAATGTCTGTCGAGTGACATTCAGCTGTAAGAATCTGAGGACATATTTGATCAGTCTGCTCCCTATAAGAACTCCAAGAAGCTCTAACCTGGGAATTTTCAAATCCTGTTGGTTTTTGATTGGTACCAGCCGTGATTTACCTATCAAAAAATTAATGGAATTTCCCTGCACTAGATAAACCACGGCAGCATAAGCCTGCATCGAGGAGTCTGTGAAGCAATGCAATTCTGTGTTTTCAGCGTTAAGGTTAGTAGTTCTTCTGGGCACACGTACATTTTCAACGTCTTTCATGTCTTTCAATATCATCTTCCAGCGTTCTACGGTTTCCTTTTCTAAAGCAGTGTCCCATTTCACCTTCGTCTTCCACAAGTCTTGTAGAAGAATTTTGGCTGCTAGCATAATGGGCACGGTGAAACCGCAGGGGTCGTAGACAGCTGCTATCGTTTTCAGGATACCTCTCTTTGTGTAATTATTGTTCTCGTTGACCTTTGCCCTTATATTCAGTGTATCGTCCTCTAGATTCCAATCTAGACCTAACAATTTTACTGTTTTGTCAGGACATGCGTCCGGAATATGGTCCAAGAAGTTTTTGGAGTTGGAACTCCACTGCCTCAAATTCATAGAGATCTGATTGAATGTGTTCTTTAAATCGTGATACAATTCTAAGGCTTCTTTAACACTGTTGGTTCCAGTTACAAGGTTATCGACGTATATATCGTTCACTAATTTTTTAACGCTCTCGTTTTCCGATTTTGTTAAGTGATGCTTAACTGTGGCGTTCAAAATGAATGGAGATGAAGTCAGGCCAAACGGAACGCGCGTGAATCTTAGGTGCACGAGATTATCATCTACTGCTGGTTTTCTAAGATCCTTTAACCATAAGAATCTTGTTACGTCCCTGTCCTCTTGTTTGAGACCTATCTGGAGAAAAGCCTTTTCAACGTCAGCTGTTAGTCCAATCGCGTGACATCTGAATTTGATCAACAATCCAGTTAAGTCCTCCAGTAACAGGGGTCCACAGTAGAGATGTTCGTTTAAGCTTTTGCTATCCTTAACTCTCGCGGAGGCGTCGTAGACAATACGAAGAGATTTACCTGGTGTCGAGACGCCATGGTGAGCAATATAATGCACCGCGTGGTCTACTTTTCCGTCGGGAACTTCTTCAATTATTCCGTTATTTAATTGTTCCTTTAATGTCTCATCATATAACATTAAAGTATCTGAATCTAGTCTTTTAAGTAAGTTTACTAGACGTCCAACTGCTAATCCAAAGTTAGATGGCAGATTTGTTGGACTATCACTCCATGGCCAACTGACATAGTATCTCTTATCTCTGTACTCTGTCGTTTCGTTGAAATGTTTGATGGCCTCTTCGTCTCTGTTTGCCTTTGGTGAATCAGTGATTCCTATCGATTCCAAGTCCCACAAGCGTTTTAAATTCCCATTATCCAATGGTGGGTCTGGATGATTCAAACCGACTTCGCAGGAGGTTTGAAAATATGTCAGAACAGACAACTGTTCGATTGGTTTGGTGGATATTCTACCAGAAAGTATCCAACCGAATTCTGATTCAACCAAGTACAGGTCTTCCCCAATTCGTATCTTGTTTGTAGACATAATCGTGTAATAATAGTCATTTCCGAGTAATATGTCAATCCGATCAGACAATGAGCCATCATCAGCTAACGGGTAGTTTCCATCATTCTTCCAGCCAAGTAATTCTTCTTTTGGATAAGGCACTCCTTGCGATATTGATGTTACTACGTTAGCAAATAGTGTTTTGACTGTGTTATTCCTCGTCATGATGCCTAGTTTTACTAGTGAACTCTGTATCTCCCTAGGATTTTGGCATCCAAACGTAAATATCGCTAGATTGTTTTGTTCTTCCACTTGAAGATTCAGGTCCTTAGCCATCTTTTCAGTTATGTAGCTTCTCCCACTTCCAGTGTCTAGCAAAATCCGACAAGTCCTTGTGATGTTGCCATGACCTTGTACCTTGACTACAGCTGTTTGTAATACAGTCTCCTTTCTGCATATGTGCATTGCACTGGTGGATGCTTGCTCTTTCTTTGCTCCTTGAAACTTATTGGGACACAATGCTTGATTATGAAGTCCGTGTTTACCGCAGTATTCACATTTCCTTTTTTGACGGCATTGAAACCTGTTGTGTCCTTTTCTAAAGCAATTAAAACATCTATCTTTCAGTTTTGCTTTTCGTTCATCAATGGTTCTAGCTTTGTCGCAATTTACATTGAGATGATCTTCTGTGCAAAAAATGCAATGCCAACGTTTCATCCTTTTTCCCGTATTATAGGTTCCCCCTTCTTTCTTGTGATCAAGTTTCCTTTTAATAGGTTTCCTCTCTTTTGAGTTCCAGTTCGTCTTAAATTTAAAGTTATTCTGTTGTCTCTTAAACTGTTTTGTACTATTTGGAAAACTATTTTTTGAGGGTCCTGGTCTTTCCATAATTGCTGCGTCCTTGACGTGCAAGGTCTCTGTTGTGTATGGGGCCTCGACCGTATCACTCGTACAAGGCCTCTGAGTTATCCTCATCGCTTCCTCTTTTGTAGAGACTATCAAAGACAGATGTTCGAGAATACTTTCTACGGTCTTTGTACCATCGGACCCAAGTCTCATCTTGGTGTCGTAGATAATATCAGCAGGAAACTTTTCCATGACCAGGAATCTCATTTGATTTGTATCCATGTTTTCTCCCATGGATTGGAGAACTCTTAGGTGTCGTTGAAGTTCGTCTAATGTTGTTCGGCAACCATCAAAATTTTCGGCACGTTTCACATTGTTCAGTGCTCGGTGATGTGCATGAATGACTTCATGTTCTTTCCCATACCTCGCCTTTAGAGTGTCTATGGCAATTTGGTAACTCTTGTTAGTGGTGTTGAATCCATCCACTAATCTGGCTGCATCCCCCTTAAGGGAGCTCTTAAGGTACAGCAACTTGTCTACGTCATTCAATTTTCTTCGGTTGATGCTTGAGTTGAATTGATCCCAAAACTGGTGCCAGTCCAGCAAGTCACCACTGAACTGCGGCAGATTTAAGTCTGGCAGCTTGCTATATGTCGACGGTTCAGCTTCCTTTGCTAAAGTTGTCGTTTGTTCACATTTTAATTTTAACCTTGTTTCCAGCTCGGCCAAATTTTCTTCACCTTGTAGCTGATAAGTAGTGAAATTGGATATCTCATCTGGATCAGGATTATTGCATATATTGAAATAATTATAGAGTTCAGATGAAAAACGAGACAGGATAGATTTCAGTTTCGCTGATACTACTTTGGCTGTGTCTATGTTATCATCATTCAAATTATCATAGAGATCATGAGCTTGAGCTGATAAAGATTTCACTTCTTCAATAAATTTGGACAAACGATTTATTAGTATTGCCTCCATTATTTAGTAGGTAGATAATTCTGAAAATAGTTTTAATATATGCACCTATAAATATGTTTATTACCTATGTATGTTTCTAAGAATATAATTGTAATATTTGCATAATATATTCTATTTGTTTGTTTCACTGTCATAATTTCATCGGCTAATCCTTAAGGTTGATTGGTAGAGAGTACCCTATGGTATTAAGTCTGCCTTTTATATATCAACCTGTCCATTTGCACAATAAAGAGTAAATATTTAAATATAGAAGAATTTATTTAAGATGAATATTTATTCGCACCTAAACAATCCACCCTAATATAAACCTTACACAAGGATCTATATTGTAATAAATATCTGCCATTATTAATTCACTTGAAATAATTGTATGCATGATATAAAGATCCGTAATCACCATTAAACTAGCATAACTGTGTTGTTAGCGTTCATTAAATAAGATAAAACTAGTGGTACCGCTAGTTTAAAATAAAATTTCAATCCTGTTTGTTTGTAAGAAACTGTACATATTAGTGCAAGATATTAGTCATGTACATGTGTAAATATACACTGCTATTGTATTCATACTAATCTCAAACCATAATAACCACTGGGTAATTTCAATGAAATTGTATAAAATTATTGTTTAAATTTTATTACTATTATAGAAAAATTGTGATATCAAATCATTTCATTGTAATAGTACTACTATATTTGAAATGAGGGCTATAGCAATATAAGAAATAGCTTTAATAATGTTTGCTTAAATTATTTATTTAATTTCATAGCATAATTATTTAAAACTGAATTTCATTGCAAACAAATATGTATTTATATCAAAATTTCATACAAACTTGTTTGTACAGTAACAAAGTGAACCACTCTACTAACTAGTAACAAATTAATACCCTATAAGGCCTTAAATTTTCAAATTTAATCCACATGAACTAAAACATTCCATACTGGATATAAATCTGTGATAAAGTTAGTTATAGCCAGAGTACGTATCGTTTTACGCTAGTCATATACGTGAAGCGTGTTCATGGTTATACATTTGACTAAAATAAGGACATAATGCTCACTTATAACCACGTAATCGTAAATCATTAATTAGCAAACTAGGTAACAATCTGACAAAATTTCAGTATCGTTTTCAGACTTGCAAATTGATTACGACGTAGGTATAATATGCTGTGTAGCAACCCCACAGTCGGGAATAACACTTTGTATGAGCCTCCAGCGCATGTTCACCGGCTACTTACTTATTTGAAACATGAAACGTTCTCGTCACTAAATTTAGTGATCGAGAGAAATCACAGCAATTCGAAAACGTAATTATTGTTTGTCACTAGCTTTGATCACGTATTAGTAGGCTAAAACTAACTTTAACTAAACTTTTCAACTAAAAACTTTGCCGTACACAAATTTCATCCTCACACAATAGAAAACAAATAATTCTCATAAAATATCTTGTCATGACACTCACCTGACGATATTTTCACAAATTTATACGATTTACAATGTTTTAAATCACTTTTCCACCAAAAATTCACTTGAACTACGATTTTAGCAGACGCCGCAAAGTTTTGAGGGAAAATAAATGCGTAATGGCGGCGCGGCCGGATGGGAGAGTAGAGTACCTATTTGTTAAGCCGTCTACACACGTAGTGACTACACGACAAGTTGTCTTCGCGACTTGTTAAGGTCAAATTAACATTTTCTTATATTGTTTAGTATACAATATTATTATATCAACATGTTTCTATTGATTATTAGTATGTTATATATTAATTATTGAATTTTGCACAAGTTGACGAATGTTCATTATTGTCATGTTTTCTATCACTTATTTATTCTAATGATAAAGCTAGACATTAAATGACTACATATAAGCATTTATATCATTATCCGTTCGAAAATAAAATTATCTGATAATTTTATTTAAATCAATGAACAAATTTCTTATTAACTATTGCAGTATTATTTTTTAGTATTTTATTTGAAATTAGTCAAAGCCACGTATGACCTGCTCAGTAAGGCAATTAGCCTTGGTCTAAATCATGTCAGACAATTATCCATCACAACTTGTATGACTCTCATTCCAACTACATCTGTATCTCTGTTGCTACCGCGACCAGTTGCATTGTCTATAATGCCCTTAGCGGAAGCTTCTAGATTTTACCAGAACAATGGCCACGTAAGTTCCGCTTACAGAACTCTTTTGTAAAAAACCACTTGGAATTGTATTTCTGCGTGTACTACCTGAACTTAATATTAATGCCTTTATTTAACAAAGTAGTTATTTAATACATATATACCAGTAAAAAGCTGAATATAGGAAATAATTAAACGTCATGTACCAAATTAGTTTCTTCACTGGACACAGATGGCGCTAAGAGTTATGAGTCACAACTTGCAATTTATTTTATTTATTAGATATCCTTATAAAATCCTTTTCTAATGCATTATTCATTTTATGGGTTCTTGTCAATATCTCAGTGCTCTCCACCATGTCGCCAAGTCCATATCATGATGTATACCAAACACATACACCTTTTCATATGACCAGGGAAATAATTACTCTAGTAATGCATTACTTTGATTTTCTTCTTTGCCTTATTTCTACCCAATATAACATAGTGCAAGTATAGTACGTTGTGACTCATACCTTGATTGTGTGATGTCTCGTTTGCCGGCCATCCATGTCCAGTCCTGCAGTTCAGCCGACAGATCTGCCAGTCTCGCCTTACTGTTTCACCACCTAGGGGTTTAATTATATCATGATTCCTCCCTTCATGGAATCACATAAGTGTCCTAGATCTACCTACATATTGTTATTGCTATACATTAACTTGACCATCATATAATGTCACTATGGTGACCAGGCTTAGCGCTATGGCACTACGGAGAGGGCCCATCACGTCCCTCACCGCGCTCACTCGTATCTTACATACAAGCCAGAGCTCACCTCATCTACCGGTAGGTCCCAGCTATGGCATGGGAGTACATTTGGGCTCTTTCCTCGGTAGCGAACCACCCTTACATTGTGCAGTGGCCAGAGCCAGAGCACTTATAAAAGAGCCCTATAAATCAGTTACTACGGTAACTTCATAAGGTCCATGTGGTCCCCGAAGGACTCATATATCAAATCACTTAGTATAGTTAGTATTGAAAGTGATATAAAGTAAACCTAAGACACTTAGCTTTCCAATCCGGGTCCCCCTCGAGATGAGTATACTCATGCAATAGCTGCATAGCACTTGACACTGACTCTACTGTTATTAATTTATTATAAGACTAACTGTACGTAAAGTGATCATAAATCTTTAATAGACAGTATTGAGTTGACATTCGAGAGTGGCGCGAAGTGACATGACGTATGCTAATGACGGTAAGAAAAATAGGAGTTGCTTACCATAGAGTTCAATGTTGCTATATACAATATTTACATTTCGCGGAAGTGTCGCGACAAGTGTATAAAATTGTTACTTACAGAGGATAAAACTATGTACACTACCTATATTCACAATATTTACAGAATATCAAAATAAACTCTAATATAAAACTGTGATGAGTGTATTAGCTTCTGATACTTCTTAATTTAGTATGGTTAATTTACCATCGTCCCTTTTGGGTATACGCTAGGACGCCATCTATATATCCTCTATCTACGGTTCAAAGGCTACAATATTATATGCATACTGAAATAGACAGGCAACTCGACCAAATTGAGAAGGCATTTAATGCTTGCGTATACATGCGCCATCTCTTCTGCGATACTTAAAACTTTTCTTTGAATGTACAAAACATACAAAAAGTGCGTCTGTCGTAGGGTTTGAACCCCGGCTCATCGACTCCAAATACCGCCGTCTGTACCCCTAGGCTACTGATGTCTTATGACAACGCGGCGAATTTTGAAATACCTTGACAGCCTAAGCCTAGCAATCGCTAGAGCTTCAGAGAGTTCGCGTCCTATCAAGAAGGTGGCACTGTTTTCAATAAGAAACTGGATTTGCATTAAGTTCGCATAGCATGGCTCCGTTGTCCGCTGCGGCCAGGCCGCCCGCCAGTCTGTGAGAGGCCTTAAGCCTGCATCACACTGGTGCGGCCTGCGGTGGCGGACCATAGTAAATTTGACAGCTAATGACAAGTTTTCTATTGTCCGCCGCGGCAAGTCCGCGCCAGTCTGTGAGAGGCCTTAGGCCTGCAACACACTGGCGCGGCCTGCGGTGGCGGACCATAGTAAATTTGACAGCTAATGACAAGTTTTCTATGGTCCGCCGCGGCCAGGCCGCGCCAGTCTGTGAGAGGCCTTACCCGCTGGCCGGATCTAGTATAGGAGACGCTACACGGGCCGATATCGGCCGGACTCAACACCGGCCGACGCGTGATTTGGCTCGTGTGGATACGTGTCGGAAGCACGGCGGCCGGCCAAATCAAGGTCACTCCATACTAGATTTTCTATGACCCTGCTTGGCCGTACGACAAAACCGGCCCGTGGAGCGTCTCCTATAGGCGGCCCGGCCCATACACCATTATCATCACCATATCAGCCGAAAGACGTCCACTGCTGGACATAGGCCTCCCCCAAAGAGTGCCAAAATGACCGTTCCTGCGCCACCCGCATCCAGTGGACTCCCGCGACCTTTACCAGGGCATCAGCCCATACACGGTGAAGTATTATCACGCGATCCATGCGCTGTCTCTATCTCATTGCATATTATAGATAGAGACAGCTATGGTGGATCATCAGTAGGTATTTAATCAGTAATCACCGTGTATTGGCCGCCATAGGCCTAGGTCGCGGACCTGAAGCGAAAAATCAGCGGACAAATCCGCAGTGTGAATGTTGGGCTTTATTTCTATTCACCTTTGACCTGGCAGCATGTGTCAATGTCATTTCAATGTACCAGTCTGTGTTATCTGTATAATGAAAATGAACGACGAAGTAAACTGTCATGTTTACCTTTTTGTTGATAAAATTTCCCACATGATTATGGTGCGATTAGTGTGATTTAATGTCAATTTCCTTGCAATTTTCATGATAGTGTATAGCTTTACCATCTGCCTTGTGCTTGATTAGGAGCAAAATGTCTTCAAGCTCTGTAGAAGACATTCCGGAGCAGTGTAAGGTGAGCGTATAAATATCTAAGGCCTTGCCCATTCTTTGTTTTGGTGTATATTAATTCGACCTTGGGCAAACTAAGTTTAATCTAACACTGATTTCTTACTTATGATTATTCTGAATATGCATACGAGTATCTTCATTCTTTTATATTGACGTGACTTTTTATGTTAGCATATTTACTACTATACGTAGTACGTAGGCAAAGCAAATCGTAGTTCTATTTCATCATCACCACGTCAGTTTTATAATCCTGTAATTGTAATTTACACATATCTTGAAATGCATAGAGCTAGTAAAAGAAATATAACTCAGCATGTTCAAAGATTATTATAACTTTTCTTGAAAAATCGTGTACCTACCTATATTTATGTTCTAAATAATCTTGATAATTCTGATATGTAACAATTTACTTGATCTCGCTGGAACTAACTCGAAATACCGTAAAATTGGTTTGTCAAAGTATCCCTCCACCAGTGGCGGCGCGTAAAATTTTTCGATGGGCAACCCGTGATAAAAAAAGTTATGAAAGAGTCTAGAGTACTCTATAGCACAACTATAGGCTTGCCTTAAAAGAAATTTTAGGCAAGCCGGTGGGAATCGGCTTGTATGGGCACTCCGCCACTGCCGTCCACTCTCTCGCCTCTTGCATTTTTTGGTGCACACTGCACTGTGTAGGTATGATTAGAGTTATACTTATATTTTTTCATAAAATTGTCACCATTTTACTTACTTTTTAGGGTTCCGTACTCAAAGAGTAAAACGGGACCCTATTACTAAGACTCTGCTGTCCGTCTGTCTGTCACCAGGCTGTATCTCACTGATACTGTGATAGTTCCAATTGAAATTTTCACAGATGTATTTCTGTTGCCGCTATAACAACAAATACTAAAAACGGAATAAAATAAATATTTTTATAGATAATGGTACGGAACCCTTCGTGCGCGATTCCGACTCGCACTTGGCTGATTTTTTTTTACCATGTGGTGTCACGTAGACAATATTTTGCCATTAGTCTATTATTTGCATTTTGGAAGAACATTCTAACAGCATCAAACATGTCTAATGCTGATGCTCAATTTTATCATAGAGTTCCTATGATGCTTTATCATTGAATCAGCTCTGTGACAGGTGCTTTTCTTTGTGTTGATCTATTCCCTTCTATTACGAATTTTTGTTTATCAGTTTTTTGTTTTTTCTTTTTTTCCTTTTTTGTTTTCATGTCCATTTATCATGATCTCTTGGGGGTTGTAGTCTGCCCCAGACATGTAGTGTGTATTAAATAATTACCATATTGTTAACAATATGGCAGTGGGCGGGGCACATTGCACGTAGAACCGATGGCCGTTGGGGCGGAAAGGTTCTCGAGTGGCGACCACGTACCGGAAGGCGAGGCGTGGCGTGGGTAGGCCCCCCACAAGGTGGACTGATGACCTGGTAAAGGTCGCGGGAGTCCGCTGGATGCGGGTGGCGCAGGACCGGTCATTTTGGCACTCTTTGGGGGAGGCCTGTGTCCAGCAGTGGACGTCTTTCGGCTGATATGATGATGATGATGATTGTTAAGAACAAATAATGTGCAGCACATTTAAGTATACTGTGACACTGGGGAAATCACGCCTTTACAATAAGTAATTATTAATAATATAAGCCTTTATTTAACGACTTTATATATACAAAAAAAATCCTATTTAAATAGTTATATTAGACATCAACACTGTTGTCTTGCCTTCCGGCATAGGCCTCCTCTAAAGATTTCCATCTTTTCTATCTGTTGCTTTTCTTCTCCTTATATGTTTCCTCCTATTAGTCTAAGGTCATCCTCCCATCTCCGTACCTGTCTACCTCTTTTCCTTTTTCCTTCTCTTGGGTACCATTCTGATATTCTTTTGTCCATTTATCTTTTTTGTCTCTAAATATGTATGTAAACCAAATATTAGTTAATGTTAAAACAAACATATAATAGTAGTTTATGTGACTGTACATAATGCAGGGCATTAAACATGAGTGTGTGTTTATGAAACGAGCCGAAGGCGAGTTTCATAATAACATCACACGAGTGTCTTAATGCCTAATTATGTACAGTTACATACACTAATTTATCTATCCACATATCATAAGCCTCCATGATGCATTCAGGAGCCCCATATTATGACCGGCATCGCGGCGTTGTTTTCTGGCAGCTGTCATAGTTTTTTCTTAATTCAGAGACAAACTAGAGTCAAATCCAACTATCATTGTCACATTTGTCAAATTAGTATGCAAATTGACAATTCATTTCGAACTAAACGTCATCTCGACTGATATTAGAATAGAGGTCAAATCAAATTTCTCTGATTTCAGAGATGTTCGAAATTTGAATGAAATAATATTATCGAAATCGATGTTATTATTTAGCAATAATAACATTTTTACAGATAAGAAATTTGTTCTAACAAAACAGTCTATTTTTATGGTGGTCATAATGTGCGGTTCTTGAACGCATCATGGAGGGTTTATGATATTTGGATAGATAAACGTCGTAAATCATCAGAGAGCAATGACCATTTATTAATAATATTATCTTTCATTCCAGTTAAGGTTATCAGTTTAACAAATATCAATAATTAAATAATTATCCATGTAGGTAGTACACAAATGTAGGGACGGGCACGGATTTATCTAATCTACTCATGCATTCAATTATTGATTGTTGAGTTTTATTGAGATGGCTGTGATATGGCGACATACTCGTGAACAGAGGCTTTAGCACACTAGGTTTTATGTCGGCGAAAATGTACTGAAACGTCACGTAAAACGCGACATAAAACGTAGTGTGCTAGGGCCTCAGGTGCTGTTTGTGGGGCCCAGACCGTTCATGCCTGCAAGGGCTGTTTTTAACCGACTTCATAAAGGAGGAGGTTATATCTTCCACTGCATGTATTTTTTTTTATGTATTTTCGTCGATTTCTCCGTCAATTGTGGACCGATTTTCAAAATTCTTTTTTTATTCGAAATAGTATACTTCCGAGGTGGTCCCATTGTCACCAAATCAGGATCTGATGATGGGATCCCAGGGAAATTGAGGGCAACCCTCATATTTTAAAGGCACGCATGTAATGATTTCGGTATTTTCTATTATAAATTATAATTTATAGTTGTTTAATTAATAGTTGACCATCTTAATGTGCACTTGGAAAGGCCAGCTTTCGTACAAATTCGCCCAACGCAACCGCACCATTTAGTTGGCGCGCGTCTCGATGTAACAATGACAGACAGGCAACTGCGGAACCCTACACTGCGCGTGGCCCAACACGCACTTGGCCGGTTTTTTGGTGTAAATACATATTCAATTATTTTTTATTTACCTTACGAACAATATTAAATAAAGTCGCCGTCAATAGAACTTGCAAACTATGTAAACAAACAATGTATAGGAATTGACATTTGAAATGTAAATTCCAATACATAGTTTGCAAGTTCTATTGACGGCGACTTTAGTTATTGATTGGTTTACTTATAATTTTATTGAGGCATTCAACTATTTTTGACGGCAAAATTACAGACTATTCTAATTTACTGAATAACTGCCACATGTTTCAAACATACGTACATAGTAGATGTAGTTCAACAAATTTTTATTTGAAGTAACAAGTTGTAGACTAAATTATCTATACTCTATACTAAGTTAATATTATATTGAAAATACTGTATTTTGAGTTGACTTTTTTTTAAATTGAAAAACTATTATCATGAGAAATTTTACTCATTTAAAACTTTGTTGATTGTTATCTTATTCTTTTGATTGCCTTTTATTCCTTTTTTGTGTAATTATTCCATAATATTTTATTTACTTTACGAAGAATATATATTTTTTTACTTTACGGTTTAATTAAATTTACGGGTTAAATAAAAACAGATGACTTATGGAACTCGTCAAAGATGTCAAAGCTCGTCAAAGATTCTGACATGATTCCGTTGAAGTAGCAACAATTGAAGTGTTAATTCTGAGATCCTTTATGAATCGACAGAACTCCTCAAATATTATCAGCCCACAGATAGTGACTTGGGTTTATTCTGTAGGTAATAATCAACGCATTTGCTCTCGGAGAGCAGTGCATGTGGTAAATTGGAAAGGAAATGTGGAAATGTTCATGTACCTATGTGGCTTGGCGAAGTACTGAATTGTCAGTCAGAAAAGTCAGTTTAAGTTTTTAAAGTAATTATCTTGTTAAACTATCTAGGTAGGTACTAGTGTTAATCTTTTTTTTTATTAACATGAGATACATCATCCTGTTTTTGTTATTTATGCTTAGAAACCTTATACATCTCAGAATATTATTACAACCACAAAAGAGATAAGTACAGAAGCACAGAATAAGTAATAGTACAAACAGAAGTCAATCTCATGTATGTACTACACTTCTCATACCTACGCTCGGCGGTCGCTCTAGGGTTGTCAACTATGGCTTATGCATAAATAACTATCATGGTAGTGGCACTCGTATCTAGTTGTATATACCGTAACCTTAAAATTACCGCCCAGACGAATTAATATTAAAGTGGAGGGGGTGACTGAGGGGGCTACTCCAAACCCGCAGTACCTACCTATAGCCCGTAATAGCAAAGAACTTATCGTTTAAAACAAAACAATAAACCTGCCTACTATTACAATACAAAAAGTTTACAGAACAGAAACATACAAAATTTTACGTTTGTTAATTTTCACTATCGAAAATCCCTAATAACTTCTAAACGGAAACTACAAACTACAAAAACAAAAAATAGTACATTACTTACCTAGGGCGGTTAAACAAAGAATGTCTCAGATCGCAGGTATTTGACGCCCGAGCCGAAGGCAAGGGCGATAAATATGCGCTCTGAGGCTTTCTTTATTACCGCCCGTGGTAAGTACAACATTTTACGTCTCTATCTGGCCAGGAAGTGGGGTTTTCCGCACGCATATGCGGTAATTCCTACTTTATGGCCAGGTATGACGTAAAACATGTTTTCAACTTACGTAAGGTTGCGTGAAATTATCTTACTGCGTGCACGGCTATCACAAGATGGCACGCGAGCTCTCTCGATTTTTCTCGCACTAACCTTCTCTCTCGTATTAGAAAACTTAGAAGGAGAGGTATACATAGTGCGAGATAAATCGAGAGAGCTCGCAGACCGTCTTGTGATAGCCGTGTTGGTTTACACTATGCCGAAGTGAGCAGGGAAGTTGGCAGGACGGTGCCGAAACGCCCGTCATGCCCACTTCTCTGCCCACTTCCCTGCTCATTTCGGCAAAGTGTAAACCAGGCATACAAAAATTTAGTTACTTCGTTTATACTGATTCAAAATAGGAAACGATTATATAAATCGATCTTCGATATATTCTTCGGGGGCCGAGGCGGGGCGCTTACCTACCTACCTACCTAGCCGTTCTGTGTAACGTTAAAACGAACCATCGAAATACAAACAGATACCTACTTACCTCTCTGAATCCACTGGTATCGTAATAAATGACAATTCACCGTTTAATGTCGAATTTAAACAACCGTCCACTGAACAGTTATGATAACCAACTTCTTTTTTTTGCTCCATTATTGCACAAATCACAGGCGCGTGTCTAGCGAATGACACGCGCGCTCGGAGTAGGTATCCTTATCCTGAACTCCCTGAGATATCGTGTCCGTGAGCGGTGTATGTGTGCGTTGCTCAAGCGCACTTTGTATGTAGATTGTCTTCGGTACCTATCTATTTTGTGCTACAACTTAGTAAAGATGAAAAACCCCCGACATTTTAATTTCAAAGTTCAATATCTCGAAAACGGCTGAACCGATTTTGTTGAAACGTAGCAAAGAACCATCTCGATCACGTCAGCTTTCGGACAAAAAACCCGGTTTCAAATCGCTCGATTCGTTTAGGAGCTACGATGCCACAGACACACAGACACGTCAAACTTATTTTTAAATATTATGGGACAATTTTTACACAAATCGAACTAGCCCCATAGTAAGCTCAATAAGGCTTTGTGTTATAGATACTAGACAACGACCTTTTCCCTGCTTACTCGTACCATCTAACTTGTACACAGTGAACAATAGGGCTTTGTGTTATAGATACTAGACAACGACTTTTTCCCTGCTTACTCGTACCATCTATCTTGTACACAGTGAACAATAAGGCTTTGTGTTATAGATACTAGACAACGACCTTTTCTCTGCTTACTCGTACCATCTATCTTGTACACAGTGAACAATAAGGCTTGTGTTATAGATACTAGACAACGACCTTTTCCCTGCTTACTCGTACCATCTATCTTGTACACAGTGAACAATAAGGCTTTGTGTTATAGATACTAGACAACGACCTTTTCCCTGCTTACTCGTACCATCTATCTTGTACACAGTGAACAATAAGGCTTCGTGTTATAGATACTAGACAACGACCTTTTCCCTGCTTACTCGTACCATCTATCTTGTACACAGTGAACAATAAGGCTTTGTGTTATAGATACTAGACAACGACCTTTTCCCTGCTTACTCGTACCATCTATCTTGTACACAGTGAACAATAAAGTATTCTGTTCTATTCTCTATTCCAGGATCTGTTCACTCAAGATGGCGTGCTCCTCAAAGCGTGCATGGGCCGGCCGATCGCGGACCTCAACTCCATCGGCATGCTGTGCGTGGTGCTCAACCCGAACGGGACCAAGTGCATCGAGTGGCGGCCCAACGACCTCATCACCATCGACTCCGACACGCAGGACCAGGAGTGGGCCGTGGTTAACACCATAGGTATTTATCGTATGGCGCTTACACACTGGTACATATATGTATTCGTATCGATGTCGCTGATAGAGTTCCACTGTGCGCTGCGAGGTTCAGAAGGAACAGTGCAGCTGCCGAGTTTGTTGTTCTGTTAGCACAACAAACTCTGTTTGTTGTCCGCGCGTGTAGGAGTAATCCTACGGACGTAGAACAACAACGACATCCGTAGGAAAACCATAGGTACACTATGCGTATACTCTAACGGCGAATTGATCAATCACACTCATTATCATCATATCAGCCGAAAGACGTCCACTGCTGGACATAGGCCTCTCCCAAAGAGTGCCACAATGACCGGTCCTGCGGTACCCGCTCCCAGCGTACTCCCGCGGCCTTTACCGGGTCATCAGTCCTCCTTATGGCTTTGGGGGTTCTACTCACGCTGCGCCTTCCGGTACGTGGTCGCCACTCGAGAACCGTTCAGTCCCAACGGCCATCGGTTCTACGTGCAATGTGCGCCCACTACCACTGATACAGTTAAATGTTGTTCAGATCACCCTTCACAATGATCATCAAGGTCTTAACAGAGACCTGCTAGAATCTTAAAGCATGATAGAGAAGTGTTTACTTAATTTATCGTTAATGTAGTTATTTTGGCCAACAGTCAACCACAAATAACTCTCCCTCAGGCCGAAGACAACGCACTCTAAGCGGCAACCTCACGTCCGACTACGCCACTGCGCGCTCCCGCATCATAAAGATCCCCCTCGATGACCTCAAAACCTTCCGGGTCACCCGCAACAACCAGCAGATGCAGTTCTCAACTAAACCGGGAATCTGGCAGACCACCTTCTATTTCCAGCATGGCAACGCCGAGATATTCGTCGCCAATTTAAAGAACCACTCCAAAACAGCCAAGACTAGGCACGACCGGAACACATATGTGGTCGTAGAGCCGAATGTGGACGCAGCAGTGCTGAACAAGAGTTTTGCTGAGCTTGATATCTTCACGGAAAACACTACGGATGTTGTGTGGAATCTGGTGTCGAATTTTAAGCAGAGGCCCTATGAGACTACTATGACTGCATTTTCTAAGCTTACGGATATTGGTATGTATTTATTTGTCAAAAAACAATGTAGAAACAGTATATTATTAGTAGGTTTCCTAACCTACCTGTTCTGTACCTACCTTAAATTGATATTTTTCTGGTGCTGACCAGGATCGAATCAACATGAGGGTTGCTCAACAATCGACCTCGAGAAATGTATGTATTGTTACTTAGCTGATGATTGTAGTTACGAGTCATAGTCGCCCCTAGGGCCTCAGTCCGCTTTGCCAAAAATTCGGTGCTGGCCTTTCCTTGTCATAGAGAAAGAACAGGATGTTAACTTAACACGAAAAATCGTCGGAGCTCTACAACGCAATCGTAGTGAACATTATTTTATTGGTATGTTAGCGACTACATCTGCATTGAGAATTTTATGAAGCTGATTTTGAACTCTACGATTTCTCGCTCTATTTAGTTACTGCGGCATAGCTGATGTCCAAAAGAAATTGCCGGAACAATTTTACACATAGGTAGTTAAAAACGAAGCCACTAAGACAGTTTCTTTATTTTTTGAAATTTGATAAATTACGCCCAACTTACTAATAACTGCTAAATACAAATCACAATAATGTTTTCAACTATCAATTTTCAGCTGAATGCAAATCAAAACAATGTTTTCAATTACCTATCAATTTTTAGTCTACTATGGCAACGAGGCGAACGGCAAACGCGACGTTTCGGAGGAAGTGGCGGACTTACTAACGAAGAGCATGAATGCACTGGAAGAGGCCACCACAGTCACTAAATCCGACGAGTATGAAGTTATCAGCGTCAAGCCAACGCTGCCGCCTCGACCTAACATACCTAGGTAGACAATTACTACTTATAATAATGCAATAATAATTAATTTGTGATTTTGTGGGTAGCCACATTTGTACCAAAGACAACAAAATGAGAACTATAACTGTGGCAGCTTAACCTTCCCGCCTGACTTTGTCGTCTTAGAATATTAATAGAATTTGAAATTAATTCTCTATTTTGGACATTTATAAAAATACTTCGTTTCATTTACTGGCCTACGTCCAGCAGTCGACATCTTTCGGCTGATATGATGACATTTACTGAGATGATGTTTAGACGCTTTAGAAGTGATATCGTAAACTTTCTTCTGTGGTGGGGTGGGGAAGTTATCGGTTGACCAAAACGATTGCCTCATTGAGCACTCTCGTTATTTATATATATAAACGTAAAAGTCGTGACTGACTGACTCACTCACTTAAATCAACGCCCAGCCCAAACCACAAAATAGGGGTGCAAAGTTTGTATGGGAGAAACTCTTTTTTTCAGCTAAAAAATTAAGACTATGAAAAGATTCCTTATCAGAATACAAAAAATAGTACATTGTGATACAAGTAAGCTATGTTGATCATTACATCAGAGGCGGAATTGTCACGCGAACTGCAGGTGAGCGTGATAAGAGAGCCGAGGGTGTAATTATCAAAGCTCACGCGTGTCATACGACGTTTTTCAACACATTTGCGAGGAATAAATCCTTTTCATAAAATTTAAATGTTACAGGCTCCTAAGTTCTTTCCTTTAGTTATTGATGACAACAGGTTTTTACTCACATACATTTGTACATCTCCAAAAATGTACAGTGGCGTAAATTATATTTATCACTTTTCTATTCACAACGAGTTAACTTTTTTAATAATAACCAAACACGCATCATCAATGTTTACAAATATTTGTGAAATTACTTATAATGGCGCGCAACTATTTTTTTTCGTCAAATTCGCGCAGTGCGCCCGCAGCGAGGCTTAGATGAAATCTCTAAACAGCCAATACAAAATGAAATATATATTTTCTTATTCAATATAAATTCATGTAAAATGTTATCAAAAGTAAATAGTTTTACTAAATGAAACGTTTCTATACCATATCCAAGAAGAAATAATCAATTAATTCACAAGAAGGATTTAATTTGTTTAGTCGAGTAAGAATCCATTTGCCGACAATTAAAAACAAACCTGTATAACCCGGTCAAGTTAAGAATGCGCCGAGTCCATACATACACCTTGCTGCAAGGTCTTAATCGGGATATAAACATAACTACACGAGTGTCGTAATGTTATTAAACACGGGTGTTTAATACCCAGGATTATGAGCCTAAAAGCAGCACAATAAGAGGCACGTTACGAGTAAATGTGTTGAAAAAGTCTTTTGTGTTTTGGAAAAATGGGGGTAAGAGTATATCAGATACCTAGGGCGGTAAAACAAAGAATGTCTCAGATAGCCGGCATTCGACGCCCGAGCCCAAGGCAAGGGCAATAAATATGCGATCGGAGGCTTTCTTTATTACCGCCCGTGGTGAGTAGACAATTTTACGTCTCTCCGTAGCCAGGAAATGAGATTTTCCGCACGCCCAGCGTGCGATAATTGCTACTTTGTAACGTAAATGGTTTTTTTTTGACGGGGGTGAAAGTTTGTATGGACCTACGATATAAACGAGTTTCACGCGGACGGAGTCGCGAGCAGAAGCTAGTATGTACATATATTTACGCGTACAGTATCGGTGTATTTTCTTTATATTAACAATAAGTGTTTGATTGCAGGGGAACTCCGCTGTCTACTGAGAAGTGGGATGGTCTCGCAGACCCACAAGGCAGGGTCATGGAGGTCGATGGTGTCAAACAGCTCATCTTTAGAGGGGTAAACAAGTGAAAAACGTACCTTTTTAGGAATCATTTTTGGATAAATCCAATGCATATTCTGTAGTCGAACACAATTTGATAACTCGAATCCCCCAAAAATGTTTATGGGGTAAATCGCTAGTAACGCCCGTTCAATAACTGGCCACCTCATACTAAAAGTGAACTCTATTCACCTATAATAGAATTCATTTTAGTATAAGGTTTTCATTACTGGCCACACTTCCCCTCATACTAAAAATGAACTCTATTCACCTATTATAGAATTCAATTTAGTATAACGTGGAAATTTATTGAACGGTGGCCAAGTTACTGGCGATTTACCCTGCATATTATGTTGCTTTTGTAAACGGGCGTTTTCACTAAAATGTAGAATTTTGTTTTACCGGTTCAGAATCATGAGCACTCTTGATCCCGATAAAGAAAAAAAGTGTCCCCAATTTTCCATACATTTGTTAGCAATCCACTATGTGACGGTCCATACAGAATGTATGAAAAAACGTGACATAGTGGAATAAAAAACTGGGGAAACTTTATTTATTTATCGGGATTAAGTAACTGCCCATGATTCCGAATAGGAAAAATCAAAAAAAACATCTGAGAAAAAAGTAAAGGTCGCACATTTGAGTGAAAACGCCGTAACATTTGAGTCGCTTAATTTCAAACCCGGGTAAATCCATCTGTCAAATCATGCGATTTTGCTATTAAGAAAAGGTGATAAGGTAGATATTTGCTGATAGGGTCGAATGGATTTATCCGATTTTGAATTTAAGCGACTCATTTATATTTCCAGGGTGTAGCCCACTCTATACGTAACACAGTCTGGAAATACCTGCTAGACTACCACCCATGGCACATGACGCACGGAGAAATACGAATGTTAAAACGCAAACGCACAGAGGAATACTTCTCTATGAAGCTCCAATGGCGCTCCATGACCGAAGGCCAGGAGTCCAGGTTCTCAGAGTACAGAGACAGGAAGAGTCTAGTGGAGAAGGATGTCAACAGGACAGACAGAACCCACCCCTTCTACGCTGGTGACAATAACCCGAATCTGGTAGTGTTGCAAGACATTCTGATGACATACGTGATGTACAATTTTGACCTCGGCTATGTGCAAGGCATGAGCGATATTTTAGCGCCGCTGCTTCTACTTTTGGGGAATGAGGTTGACAGTTTCTGGTGTTTCGTTGGGTTTATGGAGAGGATTGTAAGTATAGTTCAGGCCCCTGTTTCACCAACTTGACAATTGTCACTGACAATTCGCCATACATTGCTTGTTCTAGAAGTTAACCCTTTACCAGGCCCCTAAGAACTAGCGTGCCTTCATACGTACTTTATATACTGTTACAACCGTATTGAACGCCTTGTAAAAAATGTATTTACGAAAGTCGGAGATGTTCCTTTAAACCAGAAATAAAAATGTGGGTTAGGTTATCCCATCGCCTGTCTAAGTAATTAAGTGACATACTCGATTTTGTCTTATTATATTCTTGATTAGGCGAAGGGATATATTCCTCCCACATCTTATATCGGTTATCATAGTCAAAGTTGAACTCCAAATCTACATACTGCGAAACATAATTCGAATACAACAATTATTTTATTACTTACGTGAGTTTTTATGACATGACAAGACAATTTACCGGGCCATGGGAAGAATAGCTCCCGCACAGTTAAACTCTAATAAGGCCATGGGATAATGTCAACCCACATCCTGAATCTGTTCATCTCCACTTATAATAAATCTCTAAATTAAAAAAAGAATCAGCCAGTTTGAAACTAAGCTTTGCGCGGTTCGAATGTTCTCAGCATCCCATGAACGGAAAAATATGAAACATTTTATATAGGTACATTATTATTCTAGCTGCAACTTAGGATAGTTTTTATCCGACTGCGACAGTTAATTAATTTTCCGAAATATACGACTTCATTTAATTTTTCATTTATTTTTATTGAAATCAAACGCTGCTCCAACTGTCAGCTATAAGAACCGTCAAATTTTCGTCAAAATGGCGGAATTGCTTTGCCTTTCACTTATTAATCATTTAAATCCCGTCTACGATAGACCTTTACGAGACAAATGCTAAAATATAAACCATAAAAAAATATATGATTCTGATATGAGAACTTATATGCGCAAATGTCGTTTTATGTCGTTATTTCAATAAATGAAATCAACAAATTTGAACAATATAATTAACACGAATTTGTTTTTTTTGAATGACAATGGCACGCGCTCGGCGCATTCAGCCAAAGTACCTGCGGCGCTACCACGAAAACCGATACTCAATGTTCATATATTTGCATCCCTGTCCATCAAATTAAGTACTTTCAGCGTTTTAGAAAATTCTACCCCTAAAAATAGGGGGCTAAAATAGGGGTGCAAAGTTTGTATGTGGGAAACTATTTTTTTTAGCTAGAGTCCTAAAACTTTGTAGAAAGATTATTTAAATACAAAGAAAGTACTTTCAGCGTTTTGGAAAATTTCACCCCTAAGGGGGTAAAATAGGGTGCAAAGTTTGTATGGGAAAAACATATTTTTTTTTAATAGAGACTTAAAATTTTGACGAAAAATTACTTATTAGAACATGAAAAATACTACATTCGGCGTTTTACAAAAATCATTCCCTAAGGGGGTTAAAAAAGGGTGCAAGGTTTGTATGGGGAACACTTTTTCTGAGCTAGACACTTAAAACTTTGTAGAAAGATTACTTATAAAAATACAAAAAAAAAGACTTTCAGCGTTTTGAAAAAATCTATCCCTAAGGGGGATAAAAAGGGGTGCAAAGTTTTTATCAGGGAAAGTTTATGTTTTTGAGTTAGAGACTTGAAACTTTGTAGAAAGATTACTTATTAAAATACAAAAAAAGAACACAAATCGTTTTAGAAAATTCCACCCCTAATAGGGTTAAAAAGGAGAGCAAGCTTTGCATGGGCAACACTTTTTTTTGAGTTAGACTTAAAACTTTGCAAAAAGATTACTTATTAGAATACTAAAAAAGAACTTTCAGCGTTTTAGAAAACTCCATCCCTAAGGGGATCCTTAAGATCCTTAAGAAGGGTAGCCAGTGTTGTGTGGGAAAAACTTTTTTTTTACTAGACTTAAAACTATTCAAAATGTTACTTATTAAAATTAATAATAAAGTACTTTCAGAGTTTTAGAAAATTTCACCCCTAAGGGGGTTAAGAAAGCTTTGTATGGGCAACACTTTTTTTGAGCTAGAGACTTAAAAGTTTACGAAAAAAGTTCTTTCAGCGATTAGAAAAATTCAACCTCTAAGGGAGTTTAAAAGGGGGTTCAAATTTTAAATGGCGAGCAATAAAATTTTAAAGTGTGAGTAAGAGATTTTTAACTTCGGTCTTATTCTGTACGTTAAAAGACTACAAAACTGATTTCAGAGTTTTTCCAAATTCATCCCCTAAGAGTGTTAAAATTGGTTCAAAGTTTGAGTAATTCAAGGCATTTTTAAAGTATGAGATTTTTAACTTTGGTTTTAGACTGTTTGTTCACAAACTAGAAAATGAACATCAACTTTTTTTTTAATTATCCCCTAAAAGAGGGTTCAAATTTTGTATTGAGAGAAATCATTTTCTAAGACGATAAAAAGTTCTACGCGGACGAAGTCGCGGGCAACAGCTAGTACACAATAATGCATGAATATTTAGCAATGTTTACGATTACATTACCTTTCAAAACTCAAAATCTACAAAATATCAAAAAATTGTCGACCAAAGTTCTTCTGTTTCATAGAAATTAAGGAAAGTGTTTGAATTTCTCCGTAGTTTACTGAAATTAGAGTTCAAGTGGATTAAAACGGCTGCCAAAGATATATTACGCGATTAAGAAGCGTGTTGTGAATGAAGATCATAAAATACTATTTTCAAGGATTGACAAAATATTTTGTAGGAGGTTTGGAGTTAAAACCTGACTAAGGTAACCGATATAAGATGTGGGAGGAATATATCCCTTCGCCTGGTAAAGGGTTAAGGTGGTCGCTAGGTTACTTGTGGAACCAGCAACGTACGAAGAATTGTCGTTGTCAAGTTGGTGAAATAGGGGCCAGATGGTATTTAAGCAGAATTTTGTCTGTTCTCGCACTGAAGTAATTTTACAAATAAAATACCAATATCACTGTGCGTCACCATTAATGAATTTCTCAGGCATACAACTTCGACATGGATCAGGCGGGCATGAAGCAGCAGCTGTTGCAGTTGCAACAGCTGCTGACCTTCTGCAGTCCTGAGCTGGCACACCACCTGGCCCAGAAGGACTCCGGGAACATGTACTTCTGTTTCCGCTGGCTGCTCGTCTGGTTCAAGAGGGAATTCTCTTTTAGGGACATTATGAGGTAACATACGTATCTAATAATGTACGGTCGAAGTCAAAGGGGGCTGAACACTTTTGTGTCGTGTCGCTTTAACGTCATGTTTAAACTGCCATACGATGTCAAACGGGTG
Organism: Epinotia brunnichana; assembly: GCA_963854355.1. Taxonomy (NCBI): domain Eukaryota; kingdom Metazoa; phylum Arthropoda; class Insecta; order Lepidoptera; family Tortricidae; genus Epinotia; species Epinotia brunnichana. Next base: position 28,413,810 of record OY977936.1, on the reverse strand, counting down.
AGAGCACAAAGGTATGAAGGTGTTCAGCTAGTTATGAATTTGACTGTACAACATAAGTGGCCTAATCCAATATCTTACGAGATTGTTGTTCGTCAAAGTTTTCTTTCATTAATTGTGGATTTAGTATCAAAATTGTTTTTCTGTACAGGCTATGGGAAGTACTTTGGACGGGGTTACCGTGTGCCAACTTCCACTTGCTAATCTGTGTTGCCATTCTTGACGCCGAAAAGGACATTATAATCAACAATAACCATGGTTTTACCGAAATACTGAAAGTAAGATTTCAGATACACATACTTATTTATAACTATATTTTATTTACGATTGTGGTTCAGAGTTCAATGTGTCATCTTAGAAAGGTAGAGCAGAATGTTATCTAGTGAGTAGTGCTGTTTTCCTGTTAGTAAGGTAACGACCTCCTGAGGAAGCTTTGTGTGGACAGAAAGGGCCTGGATTTGTCTCTTGCTGCTGCAATCCTAATGTTATTTGGCTCATTGATGTCGTGATAATAAAATAAAATTTTCAGCATGTAAACGACCTATCAATGTGTCTGGACGTCGACAAAATACTGAGCACGGCCGAGGGCATATACCATCAGATTATATCAGCGCACCACCTGACGGACCAAATCAGGATGATACTAGGAATGACCCCTCTTAACGTCTCTATATCAACGAACTCCGACGACGAGCCCACAACGAGCGGAGTAAACGGTATGGAGAAAACTGAGAGTGCCGGGAACCCCTTCTTGAATCCAGTGATGGATGAAGTTATGTATCAAATAGGATTAGACATGAATTTTTGAGCACGCGGTGAATATTTCTGTGTAGATAATTTTGCGTAGATTAGACACCATTGTTGCCTAAGGAATGTGTAGAATTTAGATCATAATATGTGCACTCGTCATGAAATGAACACACCTGCCGAATAAAGCACCAATAACAGTGATCGGTAGATAATGTTTTAATAAGCCATTAATGTGTATTATTTTTTCAATTTTGGAATGATATTCAAATAATCATTTTTATTAGCATTCATAATCGGGGTGTATCGAAAATCTCCGTTATTACATGGCAATTTGATTTTACAATTAAATATTATGTTTCAATATTAATTCTTAATAAATATGCCATCTTCAGTCCCCAATTTATATTTACCTGTGAGTACAGTCGACTACAAAGAGATGTATCCATATGATGTTACAAAAATATGTATACATAGAAAATATGTACCATAGTAATAAGATATGCAATATATGCATACATAATTTCGTAACATTAAAAAAACATACTTATCTTTGTAGTCGACTATACATATTGGGTGAAAATACAATACATCCAACGCAGTGAAATAAAATAATCATAAGCTAAATACTAAAGTTTATAATAAATTAATATATATTCTGCTTTGGCTATGTGGTGTAAGCTAACGCACGTTTTTAGGGTTCCGTAGCCAAATGGCAAAAAACTGAACCCTTATAGATTCGTCATGTCCGTCCGTCTGTCTGTCCGTCCGTATGTCACAGCCATTTTTTTCCGAAACCATAAGAGCTATACTGTTGAAACTTGGTATGTAGATGTATTTTATGTGGGGTATCATTGGATAGGTCTTCAAAAATGATATTAAGGTTTCTAAGATCATTTTTTTCTAAACTGAATAGTTTGCGCGAGAGACACTTCCAAAGTGGTAAAATGTGTGTCCCGCCCCCCTGTAACTTCTAAAATAAGAGAATGATAAAACTAAAAAAAATATATGATGTACATTACCATGTAAACTTCCACCGAAAATTGGTTTGAACGAGATCTAATAAGTAGTTTTTTTTTAATACGTCATAAATCGTAAACCGCAATTTATTTCACGGAACCCTTTATGTGCGAGTCCGACTCGCACTTAACCGCTTTTTTAACTTTAAATTCTTCCAGTGTGTGCTGTAAGAAGACGTTTAAATCTGCGTTTTTTTTTAGTTTTTGTATGTATGTGAAAGTATGTATATTAATAAATCATCAATCACGAATATGTATTTGTATGTACGGAGAATTAAATGTGTAAAAATAATGAATTAGTAGAATCAGTGAATTACTAAGAAAACTTGCATTGTACCTTCTTTGCCATAGAGTTCCTTTTATAATAAAGTTAAGTAGCTAGTCCTTCGATGCAATTCTCGGTACCAACTCGATGTATCTCCTATAGTATCATTCAATAATCTAAGCAGTAATGCTCCTAGATCTGCATCCCAATTCTGCAGACTTCATATTTTCCCCGCATAAGCCTATTGCTTTATATTAAAATGGTTCTTTTTTTTACAGGAACTCGAATATAACGGATTAAAAATATCTGTTGTAACCACCAGCGTGTGGGCCTTGCTTGCCTAAACTACGATATCCTATAAAATTACAGAGAGACTGGTGAAAGTGATAATTTTTGTATTTTTATAATATACTTATGCACTCTCTTTACCAATTGCAGTGGCAACTAAATCGAAAACGTTTAAAACTGGAACGTTTTTTTTATTTAAAATATCTTAGTGAGATATATACCTACATACATCGCAAAAAAACGTATTAGGACTAGAGCTGGTAAATTTACGTTTTCGTGTAATTCTTTTGGCATAATTTCGAATAAAGAGGCTATTATCCTGGCGTTATGTTCCTGCAATGGTGCCTTAGCTAAAATTATTAATAATAAGGGAAAAAACGCGAACGAACCTTCCAGAATTACAGAATGCCCAGTTTATTCATTGCTATTTGACCTAAATATATCGTGCTTGCTTCTTCAACAATATCAGTTTTCAATTTTGTGCCATACATAATGTTGTTTTGACTGTACATAATACACTAATTCCACTATTTGCAGCAAGGGATACGCGAGTTAAAAGCAGATCTTTAAAATAAAATTAGTGTTTGAAATGATATGTCAATTCAATTTATATAAAGTTGGTGTTATATTAGTAAAATTGTTTTGCTATTTATATCTTTTTGTGTCAAGTCTTACAAATGAAAATAAATGTTTGACAGGCAACACATCCTTCTATAAGTGTTGGAACTGAGGCTACAGAAAAAGACAATGCACAAAGCAGTGTACCAAAAATCAAAATTTGGAATGGCACACTTATATAGTGACTGTTTATTTTTCCATTAGATCAGCTTAATTTAATTGTACCTATTTAGTAAGTTAAACATAATTAATCATACATTTACCACATTTAGTACCAATCTTTCTTATCTATTATCAGAAAATGTATAAAACAGCAAGTGCACTTCCACCCCTAGCTAGAATGTTAAGCATTTGTCTGACATAAATCACATTAAGGTCTCTGCCCACTACACCGTATCATACCATGACCATACTATGAATGTATCAGGCAATAGTACATTATGATACAAGTGTGCTAAGTTGGTCATTACACTCGAGTCGGTTTTTAAGCCTGAGCCGAAGGCGAAGGCTTAATGGAGACGAGAAGTGTAATGACCAATGCTCACGTGTTTCATACGACGTTTTTCAACACATTTGCGAGGAAAAAAAAAATAAAATAAAAAATTAAAATGTTAAAAGATATGTAATGAAAAGGCACTAGTGACATAATGTAATGTAAAAGTCACGGCATGGGTAATATTCTGCATTATTTTGCTAATATTTAAAAAGATATGTAATGAAAAGGCACTAGTGCGATAATGTAATGTAAAAGGCACGGCATGGGTAATATTCTGCATTATCAGTGTAAATACGCTGTAATAAGACCTACTTTACGAGCAGGTGTGTTGAAAAATAATATTATTTGTATGGAAAAGTATGCGACCATACCCACTAGACTGTTCCATCACCGGTCCATCATTTTCATGTATTTGACACATATGTTCATAGCATGATATGGTGTAGTGGGCAGAGACCTTAAAACATTCGTCCTTTACTAACAAGTATTTGAGCGTGCAAGGGACAAAAGCTTTATGTCTGATATAAAAGTGATCATGTTATCCAGGCACTGATCACTGACTTAATAAATTTATTATTCTGTAACATCAGCAAGTTGCTTTGATAGTATTAGATAGTGAGTTCAAATAAAGGGAACTTGACTTTCCTGCAATCAAGTACCTATGTCACCAATCACCATCAAAATTGTTATTGTAAATGTATTTTTAAATATTGTAATTGCTGTGTACAAAAGCTGTAGATATTTAAAGGGTAGTTGCAATTTGAATATCCACTTAAGTTAGATTTCTTTTGTATGTTAAGTTATTGGAAAAATATAATATCTTTGGCACTAGACAACATTTTATTATTCTTTGGAGTTTGTAAACATATCCCACCTAAGCTTCAAACTTAGACATTGTCACATTATTTTCTGTCTTAGTTTATACCCATAGAAAATTACATGATAAATTAGATGATGTTTCTATTTCCATTGTTTCTTTTCTGCAACCTTCTCCATCTCCATCTTTGATAAGGTCAGCTCCCACATATTGGCCACAAGCCACAATAAAGGTCTTAATGTAATAATTTAGAGATCATTATATTATAATTTGTACTTCTTCTTATCTCATTATCAATAAAATCCAGACAATTTACAAGTTGAGCACATTCATTGACATTTGTGAGTGAGACTTCAAATGGACATTCAGCCCATACCTCGTCTGGTATGACTTGTCACACAGGTGACAGTGGAAGTTCTTGACCCCCGTATGGGTTAGTGAATGCCTCTGTAACTCAGATTTTGAGAAAAATCTCTTTCCACAACTCTCACATCCATATTTTTTCTCCTTTAAGTGATTTTTACGTATATGAGTGCTCCGCGAACTAGATGAAATAAAAGTGGCATTGCAAACTTCACATTTGTGATTTCTAGTCCTCTTGTGATTCCATAGAACATGTGAATGAAGGCCGCCAGGTACTTTGAACTTCTTTGGACAGTATTTGCAGCTGTACGGCCGGTCATTGCTATGTGTCAACATATGAATTCGTATGTACCCAGGTGGGTATGATTTTCCACACTGATCACATTGCCTTAGCATTCTGTCTGAACTGTTTTTTTCTTTATGATGTCCATTTGGTTGGCAAGAATGAGCATTGAGTTCATTTTCAGAGAAAAACCCTTCCCAGCAATTTTCACAGACGTAAGGTTTCATATGTAGTTTACGATGCAACACAAGGGACCGAAAATCTTCAAATTTCTCATGGCAGTAGTCACAGTCGCGCCCTATCGAGGATTTTACAGGATGATTATTAATGCAGTGTGCGCTTAGTTCTTTTGTAGAATGAAACTCTGCTTTACACTCAACACAAAACATTAGTTTCATTTCACTCGCTGTAGTGTGTTCTATAGGTCTATTTTTGCGTTTCTCGTATTTTTTCATTTGGTAAGTCTTCCCATCTTCTTCCGATTCGTAACTGTAGTCAATGTCATCATTTTGTACAGTGCTTGAACTTTCAGCCAATGTTTTAGCACTAGATTCTATTAAGTTTTTAAAGGAGTAGGTCATGGTGAGGTGATATATACAGTTAATGCAAATATTTTCTGGATATTCCACATCTGGTGAGACCTGGAAAGATAAGCTTCATAAGAAAAATAAAATACTGCTGATAACAATAACGTAGAAAATACATGCAATAAAATTAGAACACATTAGCAGAGAAGTAATAAACTGGACTAAATTTAATTGAATAGGTATACCTTATAGCTGTAAAAGTTTTCTAAAATATCTGACAGCCTAATGTTGTCGCCACTAATTGTAATTGTAGTATGGATATATCGCATCTCCTTGCCGCTGGCTAGACATGTGCGACAATTTTCTTTGTAATCCATTTCCATTATTAGTTTTTCCTGTCTTTTTATTTCAATTTTTTTTTTCTTATTCCCGAATAGAAACCATCCTTGAAGTAGCTTGACGTTTGTTTGACGTTTCCGGTTTCCTTCTATAGTTCGAAGTTCGAACGAGTTCGAATGGTTGGTACGACTGTAATTAACCACAGGTTAGGTACACTTTGTTCAAATTTGGAATAAATGATAAGGCCGGTTGACAGTCAAATTGCCCAGCACGGCTAGTATTCAAATTTCAAAGGCACATCAAAAATTACTAAAAACCTAAAAATACTTTTTTACACAGCTAAAAACTAATTGTTCATAATTTCCCTTTTTATATGGCAGGCAGTTTGAATTAATAACCAAAGAGAATATAAGAATAATAATAAATCTCGAACTTCGTATATCTCCGTCTCTATCGCACTTATGGTGTGTGGTACTCGAGCGACAGAGACGGAGATATTCGAGATTCGAAGTTCGTGGTAGCGCCGAAGAGACGGGACTTCGAACAAGGTTTTTGATGACAGTGACATTGTCATTTGATTTTGACATGACAACTCATTCGAACTTTAGCTAGTTTGAAATACCTATAGAGGTAGAATATCCTCTATCTACAGAAGTATTCAATTCAATTTAACACAATACAAATAAATATAAACGCTAGTACCGAAGTAGACTTACCAACCTAACGAACGAGGATGATAGTAGAGTTGTAGTACTTAAAGTTATAAATATCGATAATATTAGAACACAACGTTATCGATATCGATAAATTATGATTAGGGACGTCCTTGGGCCCACTGCATGAACAGAAAATTGCTTTACAAAATCTAAAACTAATCCGATTTAGGTATAAAATAATAAAAGGAGAACAAATATTTCATACAGTTTATTTCACACTTATTTCCAAATCACAGTATATTTACAGAAATTCACCAATCCGTACAATGATGTAATATAAAAAATAGGTAGATAAGTATGTTTGTGTAAGATATGACCAGCGAGTCGTGACAATAGCATTTTTATCAAATGCTTTATATGGCAACAATTTTACTTATGAAATAAACTGTCAGTTATAAGTACCTATGACGCCTCCATACATTTCGTGTTACCAGCATGCGTTTTTTTTTAATTTGCCGCCATTTTTCACTGTCACGACTCGCTGGTCAGACTATACAAAATTCCGTGTTTGAAACTGAGGGCCTACCGCGAACGGCATTCGAAGTGTTCCCTCTCTGTCGCACTTACGTACGAACTCGTAAGTATGACAGAGAGGGGAAACTTCGAATGCCTTTCGCGGTAGGCCCTCTGGCCAGGCTAAGCACACATGCATCAACTGCGAATATTGCAATTACACACTAATAATGGATGTCAAATGAAAGCAGGACGGTATGATTATTTCCGGGAGTGAAACAGAGACAAGTAAATGTGTCGTAACGTCCGATTCTGAGAAACATATACTTGTCTCTGTTTCGCTTCCAGAAATTATCATACCGTATCCTGCTGTCACTTGACTTGCTGTCAATGGACAAAGAGTAAAATAAGTCAGACTAGTCACCTTGCCTCTTATTAATGTGTATTACATAATATTATGTACTATTTAACATTTATTAGTGCAAACATATGTCTCGATTTAAGAGTCATCAGAATGCTCGGCTCTTCATACAAACGAAGTTTAGTTCTCATTATAAAACGGCTTACTGGAATGAAAATGAATGAAAATGAAAATATATTTATTGTAGAATCAGTAAATCAGCTTATTTAAGTAATACATCATGATAGATAGAGTGCACTATTTTTAGATAAGCCTAGGAACGGTGTCCTGTGCCCTAAACTAGGTAAACCTGTCTTATAGGGAACAGGGGAAATAACATGACACTTACTGAAATTACTAAGTCTCTGTTGCTAGAAATTAAGAGGAATGCTTATTTGCGATTTTTCCATACAAACGCTCTCGACTGTTGACTGAACTTACAGCGCCTCAAAAATTGCAAAAACGGCTAAATTGAAATGGCTGCAAAAAAGGCGCAGTATACAAATATAACAACAAATATCCAAAAAATCAAAACATAGCGGCGTAGATTATTTCTTCCTATTGCAGTTTAAATTTATGATGATTGGTAGCGTTTTGGAGGAGGAAATAGTCGAGAGGGAAACCTCGATTTTTGAGTTTTTTTAAATGTTTAAGTTGCTCAGCTAGGCATTTCTCTTAAGATTGAAAAAAACTGTCTAATTGTTTTTTTTCTACTATATTTTAGTGACAACAGAAACAAATTTCTGACCTAGATATGGCGGATGTCATTATTCCCATTGTCTATCTATACAAAAGAAAGTTTCATGTTATTCCAGATTGCCGTTTTAAAATGACAACCAAACTTTGTTTGAATGAAGAGTCACGCGTTCTGGCGACTCTTAAATCGAGGCATATGTTTGCACTATACATGTGCAATAGTATACATGGCAAATATTTATATTAATAAGGCGAATTTTGAAATACCTTGACAGCCTAGCCTAGCAATCGCTAGAGCTTCAGAGAGTTCGCCAGCTATCAAGAAGGTGGCACTGTTTTCAATAAGAAACTGGATTTGCATTAAGATCTAAGTTCGCATAGCATGAGTCTGGTTTCGACCGTCAGACTTGTTCGTTGTCAGATATGTCTAAATGTTCAGTCAAAAACTGCGTAAATACCAACAAAAAAACAAGAAAAAAAGATGGGATATATTTATTCCAGTAAATGCTCTTGATAACGTATCGAAATGTGTGTAAACTCGTTGTAATTCAATAGTGTTAAAAATGTTTTAAATAATTAGTTTTGTTAGTTCAAATGACGTACGTCGCAGAACATAAATCTAAGGAGTCGGTATTAGATACTTTTTTTATGACGTTGTTACCTACGTCATATGGTTTTCATATTTAAGATTTCCAAGAAATCCTCAGCGACATGCAAAATGGGCTGCAGTCATAGCACGCGACAGTCGAGACGATTTATTTATAAACCAAACGACTTTAAAATAAAAAGCGAAGTAAAACATCAATATGTTACAATCTGTGAGCTATAAATTTGCTACACGATATAATATAAAATAAATGTACTGATCTTTAAGACATATTCTATAAAGGAGACACCCGTTTAGCGGACATGATTGTACACCGAAATGAAAAAACAATAAAGAACTTTCTATTCTATTCGCGCGTCGTTTTTTGGACTCATTTTTCTGCTTCGGATAATAATATACGACAAAAAATGGATTAAACAGCCAACTAAAACTGCCATACCTTTCATGGAAAGAAATGGACTAACGAGTCCAATTTTAATTTCAATTCTTTCCAATAATTTGTCAGGCAAAATTAATAAGTTTATATGGATCCAGTTTATAAAACAAACAAAATACAGCAAAAACAAGTTTTGTATGAAAAACTTAATTTTGCTGATTTTTTTTACTATGGTACTTACTGAAGTTACATAAACTAATTAAAGACCTGGACGGTATTCTAAGTACAAAGTTTTAGAGCAAACTAGCTAGTCGTTTTAAAATGAGAGCGTAACCACGTTTGTATGGAAAATTGAGCTTACTGCGGGCGCTTAATTAACTATAATATAATTGTATAATCCAATATCAATACATAATTTGGACATTTGCAACTGTTTATTCCCCACTTGTAAAATAAAGAAACCTGATTTATTTGTGATATTGGTCTTTCTGTTTAAATTCCTACATAAAATATTGTTAAAATAATTTTATAACGCGACTCCATTCATTCGCTATTTAGTTTTGACGTGAGCATTTAAGTCACACTATGATAAAATCTCAATAAACTAAAAAGTATTTTATCTGTTGATGATGATTTGCTAATATGGTGCTTAAAATCTAAATAACTGAGTTCTTTTTTTTATGAAACATACAGGGTGGAATTTCATAAACTGTACATAATAAAAGGAGAAAAATTTCAGCCAATTTCATCAGTGAAACGGTGTTTTTTTTTTTTTCTAGTCATTAGTTTTTTTTTTACAGAATTTTGAAATTTTTTGTAAAAACTCGGGTAATACACCTAATTCAGACGGTATAACTTTTGATCCAATGGTCCTAAAATGAAAATAAAAAATGCAGAGTATTACCAAGGGACAGGTTAATAATTCTTAATAACAATAACAAACCAACTAGAAGAGAAAATCCGCAAAAAAAATTATTGTTTTTGAAAAATGGCTACAAAAATTACGAATTTTAAAAGAAAAACACAATTTTCTGAAAAAAACGCAGATTAAGTTACCATTTTTTTTGCTTAGTATTAAACCTCACTTAATGCCGATTCTAAAACCGTTTTTAAACTGTCTCAGACTTTGAAAAATACCACGCAAATGGGTACGTAAATCAAACCATAATTTTATTAATTTTAATCCTCTTAAAATCCTTAATGACCGTTTGTTCACAGGTAGTTGAAGGGTGTTATTGGGTTTTAGGTGGAAATAACAAATTACGTACTTACTATTAATCCTCACTTAATGCCGATTCTAAAACCGTTTTTAAACTGTTTTTGAAAAATACCACGCTAATGGGTACGTAAATCAAACCATAATTTTATTAATTTTAATCCTCTTAAAATCCTTAATGACCGCTTGTTCCCAGGTAGTTGAAGGGTGTTATCGGGTTTAAGGTGGAGATAACAAATTACGTACTTAGTATTAATCCTCACTTAATGCCGATTCTAAAACCGTTTTTAAACTGTCTCAGACTTTGAAAAATACCACGCTAATGGGTACGTAAATCAAACCATAATTTTATTAATTTTAATCCTCTTAAAATCCTTAATGACCGCTTGTTCCCAGGTAGTTGAAAGGTGTTATCGGGTTTTAGGTAGAGAAAACAATAGGAAGAAAAGTAGTCCTAAAAATTGCGTAAATAAAATCATGTATTTTAATTAAAAGTCATAAATTCGATTGATAAACCTTTATTAAAGAAAAAACTTATTCTAGTGTTGCAAAGGGCGTTCCCTGTATGGTATTAATTGTTCAAAATTACCTCCTCTTTCTTGAAGGCACAATGTGGCCCGAGCTTGAATTTGTTGCGTAGCCCGTCGAATCATTCCCGGATTATTTTTTATTTCTTGTGCTGCATTTAAAATTCTGTCGTGCAATTCTGCTTCGGTATTGACGATTCTGTGATATACCCGTTGCTTCATATCACCCCAAAGAAAATAATCCAACGGCGTCATATCAGGCGATCTTGCAGGCCATCCAACGGGGCCGTCTCGGCCGATCCACCTATTGGGATATTGCTCATTTAAAAAATGTCGAACTCTTAATGCCTAATGAGCTGGGCATTTATCCATTTGGAGAAACAGGCGTTGTCTCACATCTAACATCACATCTTCCAAAAGCTCTGGGAGCTCGTCTCTCAGTAACAGTAAAAATCTGTCGGCGTTCAAAGTATTCGGTAAGAAGACTGGTCCAATCAATTGATCGTCGAGTACCGCTGCCCAAACGTTTATGGAGAATTGGTCTTGAAAATTAGATGGTCTTACTAGGTTTGGATTATCGTGAGCCCATGTGTGTAAATTTCTGAAGTTAGTTATTCCCGTATGAGTAAATCTTGCTTCGTCCATCCATAAAATTCTTCTAGTAAATTCCGGATCCCTTCTGATATTGCCAAGTATCCAAGTCGACATAACACACCTAACGCGGGCATCGCCAATTTGCAAATTTTGTACCCGTTGATAATGAGATGCAGTCCTTCCTTCTTCAAAATTTTCCAGACAGAGAATTTTGAGATTCCGTGCCTCAATGCCAAGCGTCTTAGACTCGTGGTTGGGTCCGCATACAAGTCTCTGAGAACTGCTTCTTCTATGGCAACATCAATTATGTTTCCTGGCTCTCGGCGATCTCGGCCACCGTATCCCAGGCCAATATTGCACAACCGGCGATGAACTTCTTGAAAGTGGCGAGCAGCAGGTCTTGGAACGTCATTAGGATACTGCTCCAAATAGGCGATACACGCAGCTCTTGCAGATCCATGGCACAATCCATAATAATAGTGCATGTTGGCTATTTGTAACGGCGAAAACTCTCGTAAGCGGGGCATGATGATTCAAACTGAACAAGTACTGGAGTAATCAAAGAAGTGGCGAGCAAAGACAAGCAATTGCGATTTGCGAGCGACTGAATAGTTGACCTATTGCCCAATGCCTTTATACCCCTCATGTTATCTCCACCTTCAACCCAAAAACACCCTTCAACTACCTGGGAACAAGCGGTCATTAAGGATTTTAAGAGGATTAAAATTAATAAAATTATGGTTTGATTTACGTACCCATTAGCGTGGTATTTTTCAAAGTCTGAGACAGTTTAAAAACGGTTTTAGAATCGGCATTAAGTGAGGATTAATACTAAGTACGTAAGTTGTTATTTCCACCTAAAACCCAATAACACCCTTCAACTACCTGTGAACAAACGGTCATTAAGGATTTTAAGAGGATTGATATTAATAAAATTATGGTTTGATTTACGTACCCATTTGCGTGGTATTTTTCAAAGTCTGAGACAGTTTAAAAACGGTTTTAGAATCGGCATTAAGTGAGGTTTAATACTAAGCAAAAAAAATGGTAACTAAATCTGCGTTTTTTTCAGAAAATTGTGTTTTTCTTTTAAAATTCGTAATTTTTGTAGCCATTTTTCAAAAACAATAATTTTTTTTGCGGATTTTCTCTTCTAGTTGGTTTTCTATTGTTATTAAGAATTATTAACCTGTCCCTTGGTAATACTCTGCATTTTTTATTTTCATTTTAGGACCATTGGATCAAAAGTTATACCGTCTGAATTAGGTGTATTACCCGAGTTTTTACAAAAAATTTCAAAATTCTGTAAAAAAAAAACTAATGACTAGAAAAAAAAAAAAAACACCGTTTCACCGATGAAATTGGCTGAAATTTTTCTCCTTTTATTATGTACAGTTTATGAAATTCCACCCTGTATATCTTGATGCAGGTTATAAGTTAACGCTATTAGCAACTACTGAAATATAGCTAGAGTTGTCATTTTGGGGCACATTTCTAGAAATTTTTGTTCGGCATTGTGAGTCTATTTACTTTATGGTACGTCAATGTCCAGAAATTTTAAAATCCGCCCACAGATAATAAAAATGTAAGAGACATGTCGTAATAATATTGTTCAACCAAACGCTTCGTGAAAAATATCATGATCTCGTCTGTCAATTCTTGTATTTTTTTTTTCCGTGTTGTGGCTTTTTGCTGCTTAGGCACTTTGCCAATGTCAAGTGGGGGAAGTTTTGGCTTTACGGTTCCGTGGAGTGCACCTAATAATTTTGCCCCAGGGACTAATTGTACGTAACGACCATATTTGAATATTGGTAATAAGTGGATAAAAGAGTGCTTATATATATTCATAAATAGTTATAATTTGATATTATTTTTATCTATAAAATAAGCCAAAGCCTTAGCGACTTTGGGCTCAAAACTAGCCAAGAGAGTTTTAACATTAGTAGGGAGTTGGACTTTAAGTTTTGTTAGTAGGTCATAAAGAGAGAAAAGAGTTGAAGGACACTCGAGAAAAATGTGATCAATTGAACCTACATCATGCCCGCACAGACATTCCGCACTATTTATGACTTTGATTTTAAATAAAAATTCAGGGGAGCACAAATGTCCCAGCCTGAGGCGTATGATGCAACTAGTTACTCTTTTTTTAAATTTGAATTTAAAAAACCAGGGAGAAGCCGGAATATTTCTTTGCAGTTCGTAAAACTGCAACTTGTTATCGGTAGCCCATAAAGCCGACCATGATGAAAATAGTTTTAACGATGAGATCGCGTCCAAGTCTTTGCTAAAGCTTTAAAAGAAAGTTCTATCACCGTTTTCTGCTGCTTCCTTTGCAGCTTTATCCGCTAATTCATTTCCATGTATACCCTTGTGGCTGGGGATCCAAGATAAGATTACTTCCAAGTTCAGAAGTCGACAGGATAGGAGACCCTCCTTGATGAGGCAAACCAACGGTGTTTTGGCCCAGTTTTTAATTGAGTTGTTTGTAATGGCTTGGATAGAGCTAAGGCTGTCTGAAAAAATGACTGCGTTTGCCAGTTTGTGTTCTTTAACATATTTAACCGCCTTCAGAATGGCAAAGCATTCCCCAGTATATATAGAACAGATATTGGGCAATTGGAATTTGTGTACTGAGTTAAGGTTATCGTGAATGAAAGCACATCCTATGGGCCCATCATTGAACTTAGAGGCATCTGTATAGAGACGGTCCCAATTTTGCCACCTTTCACCAACCGAGGCTAGGAATTTTTTGTTAGCTGAAGAAGAGGACCTATCGACTCCTATGTTCACTGATTTCGGTTGGAACGTAATTGCATCAAACGGGGTTGAGTATATAGGCATCTTAGGGAATCTTGTTAAGGGAGACTCAGTCTCAATGTTATTTAATCTGATTAGGCTAGTCAGCAAATTTGGAATCGGTTTGCCCGGAGCGGTCCGGTTGGCTTCAACGTGGTCTCTCAGCATATTCAACTTAGGAAAAATGGGGTGGTGCTCAAGTTGAGCGCTCCGGAACAAGTATCTGTCTGCCAGGTATTGGCGTCGGACCGTGAGGGGGGGATCAACGCATTCCACTTGGAGAGCTCTGATGGGAGAAGATTTCATGGATCCCGTAACTATTCTAAGAGCCTTGCTTTGTATTGAATCCAGTTTTTTGAGGTCTGATTTATTACAAGGTTCTATCAATATGGAGCCAAAATCCAAATGAGACCTGATTAGAGCGTTATAAACCAATTTTTGCGAGTAGGGATGGGCTCCCCACCGTGCACCGGATAGGGCTCGGATGACGTTAAGGTTCTTTTCACATTTTGCTACGACCCTATTTATATGTTCAGACGGGGATAATTTGGAGTCCAAAATAACACTTCTTGTATTTGCACCTTCGACGTTTATTTTATTTATGTCAACGCGACAGGCAGTGTCACTGTCAGCGACTAAAATAAAAGGCTCACCCCACGTTCCGATTGGTGGATGGTATGAGCGGTACGCAGCTATAAGATAAAGCTAGGTGAGAATATGAAAGGACTCCGATAAGCCTAAAGCCGAGCCGGGGTTATATTAGAGAAAACACGGCGCAGCGGACGCGGCTTTAGTTTGTCTATCTTTTTAGCCGCGTCCGCTGCGCTGTGTTTTCGGTGTTTGCAAACATCTAACATGTTTTTCGAACAGAAAAGGGGAGTAGCCAACATGTTTTTTGTTTACAAACATAGAAACATGTTATCCGTCACCAATGGAAAACATTCCCCGCGTTTGTCTGCGGGGGAGGGGGTCATGTTTTGTCATGGAAAGAATTGTACTGGGATGACTGATGTAAGATGTCAAAAGAAAAGTGACAAACAATACATCGCTCACTCCAACCAAAGTTGCAATGGACGTGCAACTGTACCTAAACATGTTTTGTAACATGTTTTGCTAACATGTTTTGTTAGTTTTTTGGCGCAGCGGACACGCCTTTAGTTCCTGATCTCGTCTCAATTGCTCAAAGGTGAACTAAAAGAGATCCCTTACAGGTATAAGTACGCCTTTGTAGTACAAATTAACCTATTTTTCTGTATTTTTTACCAGTCTCTTGTGTACAATAAAGTTCATACATTAGGCGATCCTATCGCTGAGAAGCAATATCTTCCAGACAATCTGTAAACAGGTAAACTTAAACAGCGTACACAGGTCTTTAGACATGTTAGCCAACATTACCAACAGGGAACAAGATTTTATTAGCTGATCTTACTTATCTGTGGTTTGGATTGCAATCATAGACAAATGTCACTTTGTGTCATATCTACTTTGACGAAAACGGAAAAGAAAATCCAACTAAAAATAAAATGTCTACAGTACCCGACTGTAATTTTCAAAATATAAATAATTCTACGATACCCTCTAAACAAAACAAGAAAAAGAAGCGTAAGAACAAAAATAAGTACAAAAACAAACAATTGGCCGCAAAGAAAAAGGTTTTCAAACACAAACCAGTGAACAGTAGTGCATCTAAAGTTGTGTTTACCATGTCTTCTTGGGCAGAGCAATTTACTTTCGCGGCTACTTGGCAATTGAAACACCAATTAGCATACTGGAAAGCTAAAGCGAAGTCTTTGGAGTACGAAAATGGTGTTCTACATGATATCATTCGCAAAAACCAGCATGTGATTTCTGGCGGAAACCCATCTAGCATACATAGAAAGGTGGGATCTGAAGAAGATAGGAAAGAAAATGAAAATGCGACTGAAACTGTACCTGAAATGTATAGCCCAATAAAAGAAGGTAAATTGGGGGAGTGGGAAGATACCGATGGTTCAAACTCTCAATCAATGTTAGTGGACATGCAATCTGATAGTGAAGAAGATATTTCAGATCAAAAGCAAAACATAGAAGTAAGTGAAGAATTCATACAGTTTTTGATGATCAATGCTAGGCATAAAGAAGAACTGAAATTGGAACGACAAAAACGAATTGAAGCGGAGGAACAGGCAGTTATGGAGGAAAGAGAGGCAAAGTTAAATGCAAGACGGCACTATGGTTTGACAGCCCAAGAACTTTATGGAGACAAATGGCAGAAAATCGCAGCATTAGAGATGTCAATGAAATCAAATTTTATGTCGAATATTGATAGCAATAAGGCTTCGTACTGGCCCGTGATACCCTTTAACTTTGATCTGCATTATTCATATGCAACCCAAAAGTTTTGACCTTAACTTTGTTTTGTATTCAAGATGTCAAAACTATCATTACTAATTCATTTCTGTCATTCAAGGCTTACTGCCCAGCTAGCATGATAGGTTATATCACACATTGTACGGCCCAAATGTACTGAAACATCCTGTAAAACATAATGCGACTAGGCCTGCTGGATGTTTTATATGGCCTGTTAAAACAGCCTGTGTTTTTACATTTCCTGAGCCTGATTTATGTAAATAGGTGTCACTTGTTCTTTTTGATCACAGTTATGTTAGGAGAGTCCATACATGTTAGCCTAGTTAGTGAACTAACCTAAATATCAATAATTTTACCTGACCAGCCTTTAATGGTGTATGTTTTTAAAAATAATTAAATTTCAACAATAATTAAAAATAAATTGACATTGTTGGTAATCTTACACTAGTTGACCTAGTCCCAAACCTAACAAAGCTAGTGTATGTGTTATACAGTGGCTACTACACTGAAATACATACCTATTTATATTGATAAACATATTATTATGCTTTATATAACATCTGGGACTTATGAATAAATATTTACTGGGGTTCAAACACATCAGCTTCATAGTTAGATCACTGCCAACTAAGACAGCTGTCAAAAAAATGCAGATGATGTATGTTATTGTAATATTAAATTCATAAATAATTATATTTGATTTTAATTGTCGTGGACCCCCATATAAATATATGTATACTACGGGACAATCTTACACAAATCAACCTATGCCCACGGTAAGCTCAATAAGGCTTGTGTTGTGGGTACTAGGCGATGATATATATAATAGATAAATACATATAAATACTTATATACATATATAACATCCATAACTCAGGAACAAATATTCGTGATAAACACACAAATAAATGCCCTGACCGGGATTCAAACCCGGGACCTCCAGCTTCGTAGGCAGAGTCACTACCAAGGGGCCAAGAGGCCGTTCATTGATATGATACAGAAAACAAATATGATGGAAAAATAAACCATCATCATCCATAGCCTTAGACAGGACTCAAACCTGCGACCCTGCATTGTCGGTACAGTGCCCTCACCACTGAGCTATGAGGACAGTCACAGATGTAGCAAATCTTTCAATCACATTCGGGGCCGCTGCTAGCGACCTCTGTGTTTTCTTGATTGTTCCACGTTAAATTAACACAAACAAAAATATTTCATAAAATAATTTGTTTAAAACAGATTATTAATATATTGCATAAACAAAAAGGAAAGTTTGTCAGTCTTTCAGATTTAACTTGCCCAATAGCAATGTTCATCACAACCATTAAGTAATTATCCTTCTCTGAATACATGATATCAATGATGTCATGCTCATCCCTACCTTATGGTAGCATTCCCCCAACGTAAAAAAAAAAAGGCTAGGAAAAGACGAGCACGACAGAGGTATATTTTATTTATTTTTTTAGTCGCGCGAGCCATCTCGCTTACACACCCGAGTAAATAAGATGGCGGTGACACTAAAAAAATGGAGCATAAGAAATTGTACTCGTAATAGTCTCTTAAGGTGATTCTCACTGCCAATTTTGTAAGACTTTTTTACTGTAATTAATTAAATATTAATATGACATACAAGTGGAATTGAACTGACTACGTACATGTTTTCAATGCCAATATTGTTATCTCCACTTATAATAAATCTCTAAATTAAAAAAAGAATCAGCCAGTTTGAAACTAAGCTTTGCGCGGTTCGAATGTTCTCAGCATCCCATGAACGGAAAAATATGAAACATTTTATATAGGTACATTATTATTCTAGCTGCAACTTAGGATAGTTTTTATCCGACTGCGACAGTTAATTAATTTTCCGAAATATACGACTTCATTTAATTTTTCATTTATTTTTATTGAAATCAAACGCTGCTCCAACTGTCAGCTATAAAAACCGTCAAATTTTCGTCAAAATGGCGGAATTGCTTTGCCTTTCACTTATTAATAATTTAAATCCCGTCTACGATAGACCTTTACGAGACAAATGCTAAAATATAAACCATAAAAAAATATTCGATTCTGATATGAGAACTTATATGCGCAAATGTCGTTTTATGTCGTAATTTCAATAAATGAAATCAACAAATTTGAACAATATAATTAACACGAATTTGTTTTTTTTGAATGACAATGGCACGCGCTCGGCGCATTCAGCCAAAGTACCTGCGGCGCTACCACGAAAACCGATACTCAATGTTCATATATTTGCATCCCTGTCACTCGAGTATGGTTAGTGCGATAGAGATAGAGATACCCGAATATTTTCGAATTCCGAAGTTCGTGGTTATAGCTCAGGAATCGAAAATATGGTAAATAATCATAATGTATTTTCTCGAAAAAGAATTTAAAATAAATATATTCAAATGGAGAAAAAAACAAAGCAAGAGGTAATGATTAAGTTATAAGAGTCCAAAGTTTTAAGAGGGGGTATGTTCTGTCCCTTTTCCGCAAAACGCACCTTCATATGAAACGATTGTTTTTTACTATGACGCTCGAGTATATTGACGTCACAGTCCCTCATCGTTTTCTCACTCTAACAAGCGACATTAAAACGGATGTAGCTTCATAATTTTTTGAGATATTTGAATGGGAGTTTCATTATCTTCTATCTATTTATCTCCACTTATAATAAATCTCTAAATTAAAAAAAGAATCAGCCAGTTTGAAACTAAGCTTTGCGCGGTTCAAATGTTCTCAGCATCCCATGAACGGAAAAATATGAAACATTTTATATAGGTACATTATTATTCTAGCTGCAACTTAGGATAGTTTTTATCCGACTGCGACAGTTAATTAATTTTCCGAAATATACGACTTCATTTAATTTTTCATTTATTTTTATTGAAATCAAACGCTGCTCCAACTCTCAGCTATAAGAACCGTCAAATTTTCGTCAAAATGGCGGAATTGCTTTGCCTTTCACTTATTAATAATTTAAATCCCGTCTACGATAGACCTTTACGAGACAAATGCTAAAATATAAACCATAAAAAAATATTCGATTCTGATATGAGAACTTATATGCGCAAATGTCGTTTTATGTCGTAATTTCAATAAATGAAATCAACAAATTTGAACAATATAATTAACACGAATTTGTTTTTTTTGAATGACAATGGCACGCGCTCGGCACATTCAGCCAAAGTACCTGCGGCGCTACCACGAAAACCGATACTCAATGTTCATATATTTGCATCCCTGTCACTCGAGTATGGTTAGTGCGATGGAGATAGAGATACCCGAATATTTTCGAATTCCGAAGTTTGTGGTTATAGCTCAGGAATCGAAAATATGGTAAATAATCATAATGTATTTTCTCGAAAAAGAATTTAAAATAAATATAGTCAAATGGAGAAAAAAACAAAGCAAGAGGTTATATAGGTAATGATTAAGTTATAAGAGTCCAAAGTTTTAAGAGGGGGTATGTTCTGTCCCTTTTCCGCAAAACGCACCTTCATATGAAACGATTGTTTTTTACTATGACGCTCGAGTATATTGACGTCACAGTCCCTCATCGTTTTCTCACTCTAACAAGCGACATTAAAACGGATGTAGCTTCATAATTTTTTGAGATATTTGAATGGGAGTTTCATTATCTTCTATCTATATTTATCTCCACTTATAATAAATCTCTAAATTAAAAAAAGAATCAGCCAGTTTGAAACTAAGCTTTGCGCGGTTCGAATGTTCTCAGCATCCCATGAACGGAAAAATATGAAACATTTTATATAGGTACATTATTATTCTAGCTGCAACTTAGGATAGTTTTTATCCGACTGCGACAGTTAATTAATTTTCCGAAATATACGACTTCATTTAATTTTTCATTTATTTTTATTGAAATCAAACGCTGCTCCAACTGTCAGCTATAAGAACCGTCAAATTTTCGTCAAAATGGCGGAATTGCTTTGCCTTTCACTTATTAATAATTTAAATCCCGTCTACGATGGACCTTTACGAGACAAATGCTAAAATATAAACCATAAAAAAATATTCGATTCTGATATGAGAACTTATATGCGCAAATGTCGTTTTATGTCGTAATTTCAATAAATGAAATCAACAAATTTGAACAATATAATTAACACGAATTTGTTTTTTTTGAATGTCAATGGCACGCGCTCGGCGCATTCAGCCAAAGTACCTGCGGCGCTACCACGAAAACCGATACTCAATGTTCATATATTTGCATCCCTGTCACTCGAGTATGGTTAGTGCGATAGAGATAGAGATACCCGAATATTTTCGAATTCCGAAGTTCGTGGTTATAGCTCAGGAATCGAAAATATGGTAAATAATCATAATGTATTTTCTCGAAAAGGAATTTAAAATAAATATAGTCAAATGGAGAAAAAAACAAAGCAAGAGGTTATATAGGTAATGATTAAGTTATAAAAGTCCAAAGTTTTAAGAGAGGGTATGTTCTGTCCCTTTTCCGCAAAACGCACCTTCATATGAAACGATTGTTTTTTACTATGACGCTCGAGTATATTGACGTCACAGTCCCTCATCGTTTTCTCACTCTAACAAGCGACATTAAAACGGATGTAGCTTCATAATTTTTTGAGATATTTGAATGGGAGTTTCATTATCTTCTATCTATTTATACATAATAAATGCCTATGTCCTGACTGACTTATTCACTCAATCACTCACTCACTCACTCATCAACGCACAGCCGAAACTACTAATCTTAGAGAGTTGATTTTTGCACAGTATGTTGCTTTTATAACGTGGGCTAGGGATAAAAAGGGATTTTTGAAAATTCTACCCCTAAGGGGGTAAAATGGGGGTGCAAAGTTTGTATGGGAGAACCTTTTTTTTTTGAGCTATAGACTTAAACTTTGTAGAAAAATTAGTTATTAGAATACAAAAGAAACACTTTCAGCGTTTTGGAAAATTCCACCCCTACGGGGGTAAAATAGGGGTGCAAGGTTTGTATGGGGGAAACATTTTTTTTTAAATAGAGACTTAAAACTTTGTAGAAAGATCAGTCATTAGAATACAAATAAAGAACTTTCAGGGTTTTAGAAAATTCTACCCCTAAAGGGGTAAAATAGAGTGCAAAGTTTGTATGGGAAAAACTACTTTTTTTTAAATAGAGACTTAAAACTTTGTAGAGAAATTATTCATTAGAATACAAATAAAGTACCTAGATTCAGTGTTTTAAAAAAATCTACCCCTAAGGGGATAAAATAGGAGTGCTAATTTTGTATGAGGAAAACAATATTTTTTTTAAATAGAGACTTAAAACTTTGTAGAAAGATTAGTCATCAGAATACAAATTAAGTACTTTCAGCGTTTTAGAAAATTCTACCCCTAAAAATAGGGGGCTAAAATAGGGGTGCAAAGTTTGTATGTAGGAAACTATTTTTTTTAGCTAGAGTCCTAAAACTTTGTAAAAAGATTATTTAAATACAAAGAAAGTACTTTCAGCGTTTTGGAAAATTTCACCCCTAAGGGGGTAAAATAGGGTGCAAAGTTTGTATGGGAAAAACATATTTTTTTTTAATAGATAAACATGAAAAATACTACATTCGACGTTTTACAAAAATAATTCCCTAAGGGGGTTAAAAAAGGGTGCAAGGTTTGTATGGGGAACACTTTTTCTGAGCTAGACACTTAAAACTTTGTAGAAAGATTACTTATAAAAATACAAAAAAAAAGACTTTCAGCGTTTTGAAAAAATCTATCCCTAAGGGGGATAAAAAGGGGTGCAAAGTTTTTATCAGGGAAAGTTTATGTTTTTGAGTTAGAGACTTGAAACTTTGTAGAAAGAATACTTATTAAAATACAAAAAAAGAACACAAATCGTTTTAGAAAATTCCACCCCTAATAGGGTTAAAAAGGAGAGCAAGCTTTGCATGGGCAACACTTTTTTTTGAGTTACACTTAAAACTTTGCAAAAAGATTACTTATTAGAATACTAAAAAAGAACTTTCAGCGTTTTAGAAAACTCCATCCCTAAGGGGATCCTTAAGATCCTTAAGAAGGGTAGCCAGTGTTGTGTGGGAAAAACTTTTTTTTTTACTAGACTTAAAACTATTCAAAATGTTACTTATTAAAATTAATAATAAAGTACTTTCAGAGTTTTAGAAAATTCCACCCCTAAGGGGGTTAAGAAAGCTTTGTATGGGCAACACTTTTTTTGAGCTAGAGACTTAAAATTTTACGAAAAAAGTTCTTTCAGCGATTAGAAAAATTCAACCTCTAAGGGGGTTTAAAAGGGGGTTCAAATTTTAAATAGCGAGCAATAAAATTTTAAAGTGTGAGTAAGAGATTTTTAACTTCGGTCTTATTCTGTACGTTAAAAGACTACAAAACTGATTTCAGAGTTTTTCCAAATTCATCCCCTAAGAGTGTTAAAATTGGTTCAAAGTTTGAGTATTTCAAGGCATTTTTAAAGTATGAGATTTTTAACTTTGGTTTTAGACTGTTTGTTCACAAACTAGAAAATGAACATCAACTTTTTTTTTAATTATCCCCTAAAAGAGGGTTCAAATTTTGTATTGAGAGAAATCATTTTCTAAGACGATAAAAAGTTCTACGCGGACGAAGTCGCGGGCAACAGCTAGTACATAATAAATGCCTATGTCCTGACTGACTTATTCACTCAATCACTCACTCACTCATCAACGCACAGCCGAAACTACTAATCTTAGAGAGTTGATTTTTGCACAGTATGTTGCTTTTATAACGTGGGCTAGGGATAAAAAGGGATTTTTGAAAATTCTACCCCTAAGGGGGTAAAATGGGGGTGCAAAGTTTGTATGGGAGAACCTTTTTTTTTTGAGCTATAGACTTAAACTTTGTAGAAAAATTAGTTATTAGAATACAAATGAAACACTTTCAGCGTTTTGGAAAATTCCACCCCTACGGGGGTAAAATAGGGGTGCAAGGTTTGTATGGGGGAAACATTTTTTTTTAAATAGAGACTTAAAACTTTGTAGAAAGATCAGTCATTAGAATACAAATAAAGAACTTTCAGGGTTTTAGAAAATTCTACCCCTAAAGGGGTAAAATAGAGTGCAAAGTTTGTATGGGAAAAACTACTTTTTTTTAAATAGAGACTTAAAACTTTGTAGAGAAATTATTCATTAGAATACAAATAAAGTACCTAGATTCAGTGTTTTAAAAAAATCTACACCTAAGGGGGTAAAATAGGGGTGCAAATTTTGTATGGGGGAAACAATATTTTTTTTAAATTGACTTGACTAATCTATGATGACTAATCTTTCTACAAAGATTAAAGTCTCTACTTTAATCTTTGTAGAAAGATTAGTCATCAGAATACAAATTAAGTACTTTCAGCGTTTTAGAAAATTCTACCCCTAAAAATAGGGGGCTAAAATAGGGGTGCAAAGCTTGTATGTGGGAAACTATTTTTTTTAGCTAGAGTCCTAAAACTTTGTAGAAAGATTTTTAAATACAAAGAAAGTACTTTCAGCGTTTTGGAAAATTTCACCCCTAAGGGGGTAAAATAGGGTGCAAAGTTTGTATGGGAAAAACATATTTTTTTTTAATAGAGACTTAAAATTTTGACGAAAAATTACTTTTTAGAACATGAAAAATACTACATTCGGCGTTTTACAAAAATCATTCCCTAAGGGGGTTAAAAAAGGGTGCAAGGTTTGTATGGGGAACACTTTTTCTGAGCTAGACACTTAAAACTTTGTAGAAAGATTACTTATAAAAATACAAAAAAAAAAGACTCAGCGTTTTGAAAAAATCTATCCCTAAGGGGGATACAAAGGGGTGCAAATTTTTTTATCAGGGAAAGTTTATGTTTTTGAGTTAGAGACTTGAAACTTTGTAGAAAGATTACTTATTAAAATACAAAAAAAGAACACAAATCGTTTTAGAAAATTCCACCCCTAATAGGGTTAAAAAGGAGAGCAAGCTTTGCATGGGCAACACTTTTTTTTGAGTTAGACTTAAAACTTTGCAAAAAGATTACTTATTAGAATACTAAAAAAGAACTTTCAGCGTCTTAGAAAACTCCATCCCTAAGGGGATCCTTAAGATCCTTAAGAAGGGTAGCCAGTGTTGTGTGGGAAAAACTTTTTGTTTTTACTAGACTTAAAACTATTCAAAATGTTACTTATTAAAATTAATAATAAAGTACTTTCAGAGTTTTAGAAAATTCCACCCCTAAGGGGGTTGAGAAAGCTTTGTATGGGCAACACTTTTTTTGAGCTAGAGACTTAAAAGTTTACGAAAAAAGTTCTTACAGCGATTAGAAAAATTCAACCTCTAAGGGGGTTTAAAAGGGGGTTCAAATTTTAAATGGCGAGCAATAACATTTTAAAGTGTGAGAAAGAGATTTTTAACTTCGGTCTTATTCTGTACGTTAAAAGACTACAAAACTGATTTCAGAGTTTTTCCAAATTCATCCCCTAAGAGTGTTAAAATTGGTTCAAAGTTTGAGTATTTCAAGGCATTTTTAAAGTATGAGATTTTTAACTTTGGTTTTAGACTGTTTGTTCACAAACTAGAAAATGAACATCAACCTTTTTTTTAATTATCCCCTAAAAGAGGGTTCAAATTTTGTATTGAGAGAAATCATTTCCTAAGACGATAAAAAGTTCTACGCGGACGAAGTCGCGGGCAACAGCTAGTTAAACATATTTGATATTTTTAATCCCTTGTTCCATCTAGTCATACACTTAGTTCTACATGTATGACTAATAAGAAAAAAAATCCGCTTAGTTCTACATCCATGTATGACTTCTTTGAACACGTAAAATGGTACTTTTTTGTTCTGTCTAGTCATACACCTACACGATGGAAAATTTAACGATTGCAGAGATGAGATCCAATTTCTGGATTGTTCATGCTCTATATTTACCAGATTCCGTTTTATATTGAATCTTTATTGACCAAATTACTAATTTCACAAATTCCGAATTTTCCACATTTATTTTTGAGTGAAGTTCAAAGTAGTTTTAGAGAGATTCTAAGGCAGGTCGGTGTAGGTAAGACGACGAGCGAAGCGAGGAGGAGTGTTAGGAAGAACTGCGACCCTGCGCGCGAGCCGAGCGAGCGAAGCGAGCGTGCCGCGGTAGCGGCCGGCGCACTGTGGGCTGAGAATTGGCTCTCCATAGAAATAGACAATTAAAAAATTTTAGATTACTTTTTTTTCGGGAAATGGCTTCCTCTAGTCATTATCATACCACAAAATGATTTTGAGATAATTTGGCCCGCTAAATAAAGCCTTATAATTTTTTCAAAAAAAAATTGTATGGAGCGTATGTGAAAAATCGGATTTTCTCTGAAAGTAAAACGAAAACCGTAATATCCTCGCGGTTGGTTACAATACTAATTGTTTCTGATTTTTTGACGTACTTAGTTTTTAAAGAATAGGTGCCGTTTTTTTTTGTAAAATCAAAGTTTATTTTAGCATTTTTTTTGTACTTTTTTTGTTTGATTTACGTTTTACTCATGTTTTTGACGATAGAAAATGAGTTTGAGTCTGTTCGGGCAAAAGACTAACTAGTAATGATCTTTTTTCGAAAAAAAAAATGTATAGCGCCGTTATTTAAACATCTTTTTCTCCTAAATTACCAAGAACACCGTTAAATCCTCCTAGACACTTATACAATGAATTATTTATGTTTTTTTGAATGATAATTATATTAAAAAAAGTAAAAAAAAAATTTTTTTTTTTAAGAAAAGGGCACATAGTTTAAATAAATTGAGGAGATTTTTTTCAACCAATCACAGAGAAGAATTCTTGTGACGCGCGGCCAACTAGATTTGCCAACCAATTTGTTTGATTTGTTTTTAACCAATCAGATCACACACAAGCTCATAACTCCCTCGGGAGTTATAAATCCATAACTCCCGCGGGAAGTCTATAATACACCCTTTACCAGCAAGTGTGATGAAAAGGACATTTCCCACATTGTTTTTATTTCTTGTCCTTTTTGCATTTGTTCGGTTCTGGCGCTTCGCCGGCCGCTACCGCGGCACGCTCGCTTCGCTCGCTCGGCTCGCGCGCTGTAGGGTCGCAGTTCTTCCTAACACTCCTCCTCGCTTCGCTCGTCGTCGTACCTACACCGACCTGCCTTAGAATCTCGTGTAGGTGTATGACTAGACAGAACAAAAAAGTACCATTTTACGTGTTCAAAGAAGTCATACATGGATGTAGAACTAAGCGGATTTTTTTTTCTTATTAGTCATATATGTAGAACTAAGTGTATGACTAGATGGCACAAGGGTTTTTTAATACCCCATCGGTAGCAAACAAGCGCGCGTTAGTTACCGTAGCATATGGACGCTTGCAACACCAGGGCACTAGCATGCGCGTTGCTGACCCTTTAAAAACCTGTACACTTCTTTCTTGAAGAACCCTCCCTACACTACTATAGATCCTCGGGAAAACCGCGGAAGGGAGTTCATTCCACAGCGCAGTGTTCGTGGGAGGAAATGTTTCTGGGAGTACCTACTATCGGCCAAAAGGCGCTGTCAACACCAAAAACGCACACACTGTCTATTTGTATCGGAGTACCTAAACGAGATCGAGTGTTACTTGGGCGGCGGAAATTTTCATAGCCTATTGAAGCGTTCATAGCCCTGCGGCGCCTGCGAATTGGAAACGATAACGCAGGTAAAGCAAAGATGGCAGCGGTCAGTCCTTGGATGGCTGACCGCCTGTTTGAGTGGTTACTATAAATGAGCGCTTCCGTGCTTTGGAAGTTGATCCCGGCTGCTGTCTATGACAGTAGTCGTTAAGCCGAGTTAGAGGCCTTCGGGCGGCTTAAGAACCTCTAACAGTCGAGTTGCCCACTCACTTGACAAAGGGGGGACTGTCACTTGCGTCCGCAGGAGCTACCTTTTTTTTTTTTTTTTTTTTACTTGGGGAAATGCCTTTACGCATCCCACCTAGCCGAGGAACTAGGATGGGTATGACGGACTCCCGGGAACCCCCCGGACTACCGTCTAAAACCACCAAGGTATGCCCTCTCTGCCGTGTGGTAGGGGCGTCATGGGATCGCGAACATTTCACCACGACGCCCCTCGGCAACAGCCGCAGCTGCCCTCACTACTGAGGCAAAAGCCCCCCCTCCCGTCGTAAGCGTGCAGGGCGACACCACACGCTTCCCGACCCGACCAAAGGACCTCTACGCCGGGAGAGGGTGATAGACCTCGGATTCACCCTCTCAGGTCCCCTTGTAACTTTTTATAGAGGTTTTCTCCCTCGCAGCCACAACTCGGCCCCGGCCTGACCGTCGCAGCCCCCGCGCCTAACATGAATCCTCTCATAGCAGAGGATTTGTCAGGGTTACGGGTCCGTTATTTATTATACGAGTAGTATCACATTGCTATCACTGTGGCTATCATCATAGCGATTGAAATCGACACGTAATAAAGACTGACAACTGCAGCGCTCGGCCTACCGGCTAATCAGTTATGGGATGGACAATAGAAATACTAAATAACTTACTTTTGTTTGTATTCTACCCACTTGGTTGTGCATATTGCGGTGATAAATATAAGTACTATTATATAATATTAAGACTATTTGAAATGTATTCTTTGCATTCGTACACATTGTTAAATTATACTTTAAGGCATGTTACTGTATTTCTCTAGATAAGTGAATTGAATTCTTTTGGAGAAATAAATTCTTAAACCATTATAGAGGCAAACGGCAATGGCCTCTCCCTCAAGCTGCACCTGGGGAATCTTGCGATTCCCTGGGCGGAACCCCCCGACCCCCCCGTGTCGGGTTATTGGTAGCACCAGCAAGCGATAACTTAGGGTTCACTAAATTATCACTTGCTGTTGCCTCCAGGGCGCACCGGCCAAGACGCTACCCATTCCTGCGGATCAACCGAATCAAGAGGAATCGGTAGAGTCCAGACACTCGAGGAGGTTACCCTACATAGCGCCCCGTCCGCAGGAGCTACCTACCACAACCCTGCACGTGTCCCCTGGGTGGTACTAAAAAGTGACAAACTCAAAGGCCAAATAATGTATGCCATACGATTAAATAAATACTTGGGCGGCCAGGTTTTAGAAGAAAATAATGAATAAATATTAAATAAAAAAGTGGATTATTTGTGAAATATGGCTCTTTAGCGGTTTAGGTGTGAATATGTGGACTTCATGTTTTTAATTGCAGTATGGGACGTCAAAAAAATAAGGACTTAGAACCGTTTAAGATGATTTTAAGACCCAATCTTTGCAATTATTTTCTATCGAGCCGATTTCGACCAATTATGTTTCAAGTCCGTCTACGGTCTTGGAAATATGATGAATATTAACTTAAGTATTTTTTTTGATGTGCTAGAACCAATCGTTTTTCTTAATAATTGACTTTCAAAACAAAGTTTTAACCGACTTCAAATCAGTAGCCATATAGCTTCAAGTTTGCCGATAACATTTGAAGAGTTCCCTTGATTTCTCCAGGATCCCATCATCAGAACTGGATTTTGGTGACAACGGGATCAATCTGGAAGTATATGCTTTCAAACAAAGAAATAATTTTTCAAATCGGTTTATAAATTACGGAGTTATCGCGTAACATACACACATAAAAAAAAAAAAAAAACGTACAGAGGAATTGAGAACCTCCTCCTTTTTTGAAGTCTGTTAAAAAACTACTTAAATACTATCAATTTCAACAAATTAGGTCTTGTCAGCCTCTTAATTTTGGTTCCAGCCGTATAGCATTGCAAGCGATTCTGTTTTGAATCTGGTCGACTCTGGCTTTGGCCGATGGTATCGTGCGCGACCATCTCCACTTATAATAAATCTCTAAATTAAAAAAAGAATCAGCCAGTTTGAAACTAAGCTTTGCGCGGTTCGAATGTTCTCAGCATCCCATGAACGGAAAAATATGAAACATTTTATATAGGTACATTATTATTCTAGCTGCAACTTAGGATAGTTTTTATCCGACTGCGACAGTTAATTAATTTTCCGAAATATACGACTTCATTTAATTTTTCATTTATTTTTATTGAAATCAAACGCTGCTCCAACTGTCAGCTATAAGAACCGTCAAATTTTCGTCAAAATGGCGGAATTGCTTTGCCTTTCACTTATTAATAATTTAAATCCCGTCTACGATAGACCTTTACGAGACAAATGCTAAAATATAAACCATAAAAAAATATTCGATTCTGATATGAGAACTTATATGCGCAAATGTCGTTTTATGTCGTAATTTCAATAAATGAAATCAACAAATTTGAACAATATAATTAACACGAATTTGTTTTTTTTGAATGACAATGGCACGCGCTCGGCGCATTCAGCCAAAGTACCTGCGGCGCTACCACGAAAACCGATACTTAATGTTCATATATTTGCATCCCTGTCACTCGAGTGTGGTTAGTGCGATAGAGATAGAGATACCCGAATATTTTCGAATTCCGAAGTTCGTGGTTATAGCTCAGGAATCGAAAATATGGTAAATAATCATAATGTATTTTCTCGAAAAAGAATTTAAAATAAATATAGTCAAATGGAGAAAAAAACAAAGCAAGAGGTTATATAGGTAATGATTAAGTTATAAGAGTCCAAAGTTTTAAGAGGGGGTATGTTCTGTCCCTTTTCCGCAAAACGCACCTTCATATGAAACGATTGTTTTTTACTATGACGCTCGAGTATATTGACGTCACAGTCCCTCATCGTTTTCTCACTCTAACAAGCGACATTAAAACGGATGTAGCTTCATAATTTTTTGAGATATTTGAATGGGAGTTTCATTATCTTCTATCTATTTATACATAATAAATGCCTATGTCCTGACTGACTTATTCACTCACTCACTCACTCATCAACGCACAGCCGAAACTACTAATCTTAGAGAGTTGATTTTTGCACAGTATGTTGCTTTTATAACGTGGGCTAGGGATAAAAAGGGATTTTTGAAAATTCTACCCCTAAGGGGGTAAAATGGGGGTGCAAAGTTTGTATGGGAGAACTTTTTTTTTTTGAGCTATAGACTTAAACTTTGTAGAAAAATTAGTTATTAGAATACAAATGAAACGCTTTCAGCGTTTTGGAAAATTCCACCCCTACGGGGGTAAAATAGGGGTGCAAGGTTTGTATGGGGGAAACATTTTTTTTTTAAATAGAGACTTAAAACTTTGTAGAAAGATCAGTCATTAGAATACAAATAAAGAACTTTCAGGGTTTTAGAAAATTCTACCCCTAAAGGGGTAAAATAGAGTGCAAAGTTTGTATGGGAAAAACTACTTTTTTTTAAATAGAGACTTAAAACTTTGTAGATAAATTATTCATTAGAATACAAATAAAGTACCTAGATTCACTGTTTTAAAAAAATCTACCCCTAAGGGGGTAAAATAGGGGTGCAAATTTTGTATGGGGGAAACAATATTTTTTTTAAATAGAGACTTAAAACTTTGTAGAAAGATTAATCATCAGAATACAAATTAAGTACTTTCAGCGTTTTAGAAAATTCTACCCCTAAAAATAGGGGGCTAAAATAGGGGTGCAAAGTTTGTATGTGGGAAACTATTTTTTTTAGCTAGAGTCCTAAAACTTTGTAGAAAGATTATTTAAATACAAAGAAAGTACTTTCAGCGTTTTGGAAAATTTCACCCCTAAGGGGGTAAAATAGGGTGCAAAGTTTGTATTGGAAAAACATATTTTTTTTTAATAGAGACTTAAAATTTTGACGAAAAATTACTTATTAGAACATGAAAAATACTACATTCGGCGTTTTACAAAAATCATTCCCTAAGGGGGTTAAAAAAGGGTGCAAGGTTTGTATGGGGAACACTTTTTCTGAGCTAGACACTTAAAACTTTGTAGAAAGATTACTTATAAGAATACAAAAAAAATACTTTCAGCGTTTTGAAAAAATCTATCCCTAAGGGGGATAAAAAGGGGTGCAAAGTTTTTATCAGGGAAAGTTTATGTTTTTGAGTTAGAGACTTGAAACTTTGTAGAAAGATTACTTATTAAAATACAAAAAAAGAACACAGATCGTTTTAGAAAATTCCACCCCTAATAGGGTTAAAAAGGAGAGCAAGCTTTGCATGGGCAACACTATTTTTTTGAGTTAGACTTAAAACTTTGCAAAAAGATTACTTATTAGAATACTAAAAAAGAACTTTCAGCGTTTTAGAAAACTCCATCCCTAAGGGGATCCTTAAGATCCTTAAGAAGGGTAGCCAGTGTTGTGTGGGAAAAACTTTTTTTTTTACTAGACTTAAAACTATTCAAAATGTTACTTATTAAAATTAATAATAAAGTACTTTCAGAGTTTTAGAAAATTCCACCCCTAAGGGGGTTAAGAAAGCTTTGTATGGGCAACACTTTTTTTGAGCTAGAGACTTAAAAGTTTACGAAAAAAGTTCTTTCAGCGATTAGAAAAATTCAACCTCTAAGGGGGTTTAAAAGGGGGTTCAAATTTTAAATGGCGAGCAATAAAATTTTAAAGTGTGAGTAAGAGATTTTTAACTTCGGTCTTATTCTGTACGTTAAAAGACTACAAAACTGATTTCAGAGTTTTCCAAATTCATCCCCTAAGAGTGTTAAAATTGGTTCAAAGTTTGAGTATTTCAAGGCATTTTTAAAGTATGAGATTTTTAACTTTGGTTTTAGTCTGTTTGTTCACAAACTAGAAAATGAACATCAATTTTTTTTTTAATTATCCCCTAAAAGAGGGTTCAAATTTTGTATTGAGAGAAATCATTTTCTAAGACGATAAAAAGTTCTACGCGGACGAAGTCGCGGGCAACAGCTAGTCTGAAATAAATAAGTTTCGGTTAAAGTTTAATTTTTGGTACAAGCTTTTATTGCCGACTGTACTTTTCTGTATACCGTCATCAACTACTAATTGAGACGATTCTAACGAGCCCAAAATCAACGGGGTTACGTCGGTTAAGTACTGAATTGCCATGGCCACCTTCTGTTTCCATCATCAGATCAGCTCGATGGTACCATAATATTGAATTCTCACCCAAACAATACCTTTACCAAAAATTTCAGCTCCAATCGGTTGAAGGTATCTGCTTCAAAATTGAGATGCGAGATTGCACCCGAACAAACATAGTTACTTAGTTGCATACATAGCAAGTTAATAGAAAGCTTGTAAAATATAGGTGACAATATGAAATTAGAGCTATCATTGACCATTTTTTGATGACAATATTAAGTAAATTTCATGTTCAATTATAGTAGATTCAGTCATCAATTACTTATAGGTAGGTACTAAGTTAGTAAATTATTATACGTTAGTCTAACGTATAATAATTTACTTTCAAAACAAAGTTTTAACCGACTTCAATTCAGTACTCCGCCAAGCCACATTAACATTTCCACATTTTTTTTCCAATTTACCACATGAACTGATTTTCGAGAACAAAAGCGTTGATTTTTAGACCAATAAACCAAATCGCTGTATGTGGGCCGATAATATTTGAGGACTCCTCAAGTCCGACTCCCGTCTCACCGTCATCGACTTCCGTCGATTCCTCAAGGTAATTCTGAGAACCTTTGGCACTTCAATGTTTGCTATTTCAACGGAATCATATCAGAATCTGTGACGTACTTATATAGTTTGAACTACATCATAGAGAAGTTTCACAAGCCATATGTGGTCTTCATCATCACTTCCACTTCACCAAATTTATGATTTATACACGAGTTATAATAGAAAATACCGAAATTACTACACGCGTGCCTAATATATTTGAGGAGTTCCCTCAATTCCTCATGGTTCCCATCATCCAACTGGGGTTTTGGAAACAATGGGACCAATCTGGAAGCATATACTTTCAGTTAAAAAAGAATTTTACGAATCGGTTCATAAATGACGGAGTTCTGAGGTAACAAACATTAAAAAAAAAAAAAAAATAAATAAATAAAAAAAAAAATACATCCAAATTGAGACTCTCCTCCTTTTTTTGAAGTCGGTTAAAAACAGAGGTGACAATATGAAATTAGAGTCCGTTGACATTATTGTATAGATGCAATAGAGACACTTATTAGAAGCTTAAAGTGTCTGCTAGACGGTCGCCAACACGCACCTCCGACCGGGCGACCTTGGTCCGCACCGACCGTGTAGACAGTTGTTTGGAGCTAAATTTCATACTACAGCGGTCGGTGCCAAGTTGCCAACCAAGGTCGCTCGGTTGGAGGCGCATGTTGGCGACCGTCTAGCAGGGGCTTTAAGCGGTCGGTGCCGACCAAGGCCGCCCGGTCGGAGGTTGGCGACCATCTAGCAGGGGCTTAAAATATGTAGACATATTACAATATTTTTAGACGCTTAAAATTAGTCGCTGACCTATTAATTGGACAGTGTTATGAAATAAGCGATCAAGTTAATTACAGTTTGGCGAGGCAAAATATGTAACTATAAGCTATAAGTATTTTTTTCGAGTTCAATATGTAAATAAAAAAAAAACCACAGCGCTTAGTTCGCAATTCCATAACACAGTACTTCCAATTTAGTAGACAACTATGTCAATTTGAAGGCAAAAATGACAATTTAAAGAAGCTGCATTAATTGCAACCCTTAGTTATTTGCATTGTATTTTTATAAGTCAGTCTAATTATTAAACTATTAAGTACATATTATATAAAATTGGACCGTTACTTATAGAGTGACAGACAACGAACAGCCTATTTAAACCGCTAGCGGCTAAACATACAAGCATGAAATTTAGAACATATTCTTCAAGTGACGTAGAGGCGCACTAAGGAAGGATTTTTTGAAATTCAACTAAGGGGGTGAAATTGGGGATAAAGCGTTGTATGCAAATCCGTTATTTTTGAAGGTAGATCTATGTAATTCGAGACTTGGCTTTTCGGTCAGAAATAAAAATATGTTTGCTTTGAGCATTATCGGATATTCGTGCTTTAGAGGGGTGAAATGAAGGGTGAAAGTTTATATGAAAGTTTCGTTTTTTTTGAAGCTATTTGAAATTTGGCTTTACGGCCACAAACAAAAATAGGTTACCTTGAAGCATTCGTAGATCTTTCTACTTTAAGGGGGTGAAAGTTTATATATGAAAGTTTAGTTATATTCGAACTTGGAAGCTGTCCACGATTTTGATCACAAAGTTATAATGACATCTAAGTATTCTTCATGCATCAACCATCTTGAGTAAAACAACCCTTGGCATGATAAAATCGGAGGATAATAATACCATAAAATCATTTCGAGTTTACTCATCAATACTAAGCTGAAACTTCTGAACCAAGAGTCTTGAAATTGGTAAGGTAGGTTACTTATTCAAGGTAGGCAAGCAATAAGTTTTACGGGGGGGGGGGGGGGGGGGGGTTTACGGGGGGTGTAAGGGTTTTACTAAACTCAACCTGTGGGTTTAAAAAAGGTATAAATGTGCGTATGGAAAACAAGTCAAGCGCGGTGACGTTCATGTGGTGACGTGGAAAGGTGCATGGTGAATTACTAACTGAAGTCTCATCATCATCATTACTTAAGAGCCTTGCTCTTGTCGGTGGAGTAACCGCCACTTTTCTCTGTCCATTGCCAGCCTCTTGACTTCCTCATATGACTCGACATCAGCTTTGTTTTATTTGGCTAGAATATGTTAGCCTAGGCCTTCCTCTGCCTCTCTTGCCTTCAATTTTACCCTCCAGGTTGTTTAGGAAGAAACTGTCGTGCCGCATCAGGTGACCCACCATCTTGCCTCTCCTATTTCTTATACATCCTAGCAAACATCTTTTCTCATTTACCATCCTTAAAACTTCTTCGTTTGTCTTTCTCTCCGTCCAGCTAATCCTTTCCATCCTTCGCCAGTACCACATTTCGAAGGCCTCCAGTCGTTCTCTGTCTCTCTGGGTTAGCGTCCACGACTCGCTCCCATATAAAGCAATGCTCCAAATGTAAACTTTTAAGAGATTGCCGAAGATAGTAATCAGTTACAGCAATTAGTATTAAAACTGGATGAAATTTTCAATCAAACCGGACTTAAAATTAACTGCAACAAAACCAAAATTCTCACCATCTCTAAACACACAACAGTATACAGAAACCCAATCGTAATCAGAGATACGACAATAGAGCAAGTTCATAAATTTAAATATTTGGAAAGTATCATTACCAGTGACTCTAGGTGCACCCCTGACATCATACAGAGGATTGCTATGGCCAAAAAGGCATTTAATAACAAAAAGCATCTCTTAAAAGCACGCATATCAAAAACAGCTAAAAAGCGACTGATTAAAGTTTACATTTGCAGCATTGCTTTATATGGGAGCGAGTCGTGGACGCTAACCCAGAGAGACAGAGAACGACTGGAGGCCTTCGAAATGTGGTACTGGCGAAGGATGGAAAGGATTAGCTGGACAGAGAGAAAGACAAACGAAGAAATTTTAAGGATGGTAGATGAGAAAAGATGTTTGCTAGGATGTATAAGAAATAGGAGAGGCAAGATGGTGGGTCACCTGATACGGCACGACAGTTTCTTCCTAAACATCCTGGAGGGTAAAATTGAAGGCAAGAGAGGCAGAGGAAGGCTAACATATTCTAGCCAAATAAAACATAAAGCTGATGTCGAGTCATATGAGGAAGTCAAGAGGCTGGCAATGGACAGAGAAAAGTGGCGGTTACTCCACCGACAAGAGCAAGGCTCTTAAGTAATGATGATGATGATGATGATCAAATAAGAATTATACTCTATGATGGTTATAAGAAATAAGCGTTATACCGAATGATAGTTATACTAAATAAAAATATATATTTTGATATTATACCAAACGTTTATATACAAATATACAATGTAAATATACAATGAATGATTCTACCCTTTGAAATTATATCAAAAATCGTTATGTCCAATGAAATTATATTATTTGTTTTTATGCCGATCATTACACACCCAATAAATAGATGCCCTCTAATATATGTATTTATTTTTTAATTATTAGGTAGATAGGCAGTATAGGCACACAATTTTTGAAGAGAGTGAGTGCAACATTCGCCTGTAAACGCTGTGTTTGGCGAACTATTTGTCATAAAAAAAGGAACCATATTATTTTTATTTAATCTGCTGTCACTACTACCCGCTATATCGCTGTCGTGTTGTTTGTGGCGTAAAATTTACAGCTTAAGGGGACGTAGGTTCGTGGTCTTCTTTCCCTCTCACTGAGCATAAGCGTGAGCGAGATGGAAGTGCGTGTTTGGAAGCGCAGATATCATGTTTTTTAATTTTAATTTTTTGTGTGTTTTAATAAATAACAAAGTAATAGCTGATTTCCCTCAAACATGACATTGCCGATTTTTAGAACCAATTTTAATATGTTTAGCTGTTGTGCATAATTTGTTATGATTTTTTTAAGTGTACTTTAGACCTATGTTCGTGATTTTTTTCTATCGAGCGAAAGTCAAAAACTCAGGATTCAAATAGCTGATTTCCCTCGAGAAAGGCCTCAAAATTGCCAATTAAATTTAGGGCAGCCGTATTATAATCCAAACAAGAGCTAAGATTTTTTTTAAATCCGTTTTTGGAGCTCACGTCGCCTTAACTTCGTTAATAAGGTCCGATCCGTCTGGTAATATCCATTAGTAATAGGTATGATTTATTCTATGGTCGGAACAATACCGATTTTTTTCTTCAAGGGCTGCAGGACAATACCAAGATAGGAATGGACATGGGAATGAAATTCTATGGACGCCTCACCAGTCTCACCACCGATGTCCATGCATATTCTTGTGCTCTATATCTCTCGTCTACACTCGTGCCTCATTGTCCCATGTCCCGAGGCCGGCGTCCCCACAATGCGAGTAAACAAACACGCTACCGCTCTTGTCGATGACAACTCCAATCCTATAAAACCTATCCGGACGCGGAGCTAGGAAGATGTGTATGTGGCAATAGAACTTATTAGGATAACGTATTACCTAACTTGGCTTCTTCTTTGTCTTGACCTTATCCCTTATTAGGTGGGGTCGGCTATCCTCATTCTACGGCGCCAAGAGTTGTCGGGTCTTGAGTTGTCAGGTCGGGTAATTGGCCTTTTTTCATCAGTTTGGCCATAGTAATCCACCACGTCAGGGGGTCGTCCTCTTCCTTTCTTGCCTTCCGGTAGAGCCAGCGCTTTCTGTACGAGGTGGCCATTGTTACTCCGCATAACATAACCACACCAACTTAGGCGGGTTTCTGTTGGCTTTTCGAAACAAGAAGAAAGAAAGTTTTGTACTTTGTCCAGTCTTATAATTCCGCCAGCCCATCTCAAAATTTTCATTTCGGCCACGTGTAGTTTCTAGATATGTGTTTCCTTGACAGGCCAACACTCGGGCACCATACAGCATCGCTAGTCTTAGTGCTGTTTTATACACCCTAACCCTTTATGTGACTCGGTATGCGCGGATTGCAGACTCCGGTCACTGCTCGCCATTTTTGCCAAGCGACGCTTACTCGGTGAGAAACATCTATTACTATTACTCTCTTCTATAACATAACTAAGCAAAAAAAATAAATTGTGTAACCCTTGCTCCCGCTCTGAATTCTTAGTTTTGGAATGGTTGATCTTAAGATCAAGCTTATACATGCATACCTCTAAGCAATCGGGTCCTAGAGCTAGAGCCACCTATATTTTATAAATGTTTATGATGCTGACTGTACCATAATTTAGACACATGTCAGTGTATCAGTCTAAATTCGAAGATAAATCCGGAAGACACCGCGGTGCACATTTACCATAGGGAAGGGATTCAAGGTGGCTTCAAGCCCTATTTTCCATCTCCAATTTTTTCCGACGCCTGGGTCCAGCTAGGTACAGTTAGGTATAACTTATAATTATCAAATGCCGGCACTTTGAATTTGGATTAATAACTCACTTCATTCTCACTGCCTAAACCCTAGCTATGTCAGTCTAGTCTAGTTAAGAGAAAACGTTATATCTGTAAAAAACGTTACCTACCGTCCATAACGTGGATCTATTATAAGCTTTTATCTATTCAAATAGCATAAACCCTCCATGATGGGTTCAAGAACCGCACATTATGACCACCATAAAAATAGACAGTTTTGTTAGAAAAAATTTCTTATCTGTGAAAATGTTTTTATTGCTAAATAATAACATCGATTTTGATAATATTATTTCATTCAAATTTCAAACGTCTCTGAAAAACAAAGAATTTGATTAAACCTCTATTCTAATATCTGTCGGAAGTCGTTTAGTTCGAAATTAATTGTCAATTTGCATACAAATTTGACAAATGTCGTACGTAAGTTAGATATCGAACGATATGAGAGTTGGATTAGTTGGATCCGACTCTAGTTTGTCTCTGAATTAAAAAAAAAACTGACAGCTGCCAGAAAACAACGCTGCGATGCCGGACATAATTAGCGGCTCCTGAATGCATCATGGAGGCTTATGATATGTGCATATATGGATAGATAAAGTAGTGTATGTAACTGTACATAATTAGGCATTAAAACACTCGTGTTTAATGCCCTATATTTTTATAATAATAAAAGGTTTAAAATTTAAACCTGGAAAGTAATGTTATTTTTTCAACTGTTGTTTCATGGGTTTTTACGAGTCCTATTTAAAGTTTAAATAGGACTCGTAAAAACCCATGAAAAAAAAAAGCGGCCAAGTGCGAGTCGGACTCGCACATGAAGGGTTCCGTAAAATAAATTGCGGTTTACGATTTATGACGTAAGTATTAAAAATAACTACATACTAGATCTCGTTCAAACCAATTTTCGGTGGAAGTTTGCATGGTAATGTACATCACATATTTTTTTTAGTTTTATCATTCTCTTATTTTAGAAGTTACAGGGGGGGGGGGGGACACATTTTACCACTTTGGAAGTGTCTCTCGCGTAAACTATTCAGTTTAGAAAAAAATGATATTAGAAACCTTAATATCATTTTTGAAGACCTATTTATAGATACCCCACACGTATGAAAAAAATTTGAGTTTCAGTTCTGTGTATGGGGAGGAACCCCTAAATCTTAATGCTTTTTTCGATTTTTGTGTGAATATCTTAATGCGGTTCACAGAATACATCTACTTTTCATCTAAGTTTCAACAGTATAGCTTTTATAGTTTCGGAAAAAAGTGGCTGTGACATACGGACGGGCAGACAGACAGACAGCAGACATACAGACAGACAGACAGACAGACATGACGAATCTATAAGGGTTCTGTTTTTTTGCAATTTGGCTACGGAACCCTAAAAACGGCGTTAACAGAGCGAGATATCGCAAAAATCGAAATATTTGGATGTTGATATTTTTATGATAGGATCCCGGAAATTCCAATACATTTGGGTATTACGTAGAATTGAATATTATGTAAATAAGACTAGTGTTAAATATTTAAAAAAACCTATTGCGGTTACTTAATTTAGGGTGACCCGAAACTTTTGCTCTTGAGTGTATGTGCAAAATTAAATAAAAACTTGAAAAATAGTAATGACGGTTTATGCGTTCTATGGGACCATTTCATTAGTTCTATACTTACCTACTTATTAAAATTTTTGTTGGGGTATTGGTTGAAAATGTTGCAATCCCGAACAACTTTCAACACTGTTACTTGTCAGGATTTTAATCTTGCTCAAGTTAGGTGGTTAGTGATTATTCAATACTAAAATACCTATTCATGCTAAAAGTGGCACTGGAACACAAGTTTCATGTGCTCCGCCTACCCCTTTTAGGGATAAAGGCGTGATTGTATGTAAGTATGTATATGTATTTAAGGCCTCCACACACCGGTCGTTTGCGCGGGACGGGCGGGGGCCCGCGCCCGACCCGCGCCCGCGACCTGTGTGTGGAGGCCTTCAAACTACCTCATCATCCTCCTAGCGTTATTCCCGGTTGTGCCCTTAAAGGCGCCCGGGGTCCGCTATGACACCTAATCCCAAGATTTGGCATAGGCACTAGTTTTACGAAAGCGACTGCCATCTGACCTTCCAACCCAGAGGGAAAA
Source organism: Epinotia brunnichana (assembly GCA_963854355.1). Lineage (NCBI taxonomy): Eukaryota > Metazoa > Arthropoda > Insecta > Lepidoptera > Tortricidae > Epinotia > Epinotia brunnichana. Next base: position 28,373,380 of record OY977936.1, on the reverse strand, counting down.
CTAGACCTAGTCTAATCCCAATAGGGATCAGACCGGTTTCACTAGACCTAATTGGGATTAGACCGGTTCCACTAGCTAGACCTTATTGGGATTAGACTGGTTTCGATGTATTTAAACTACCTATTCACATTTAGACACGATTTAATATTACTTAAAAAGTAAAAACACATGCAACATTACCAAAATTAAGCTAGACTTCATCTCCACAGGCCGAACTTAACTCGAACATTAAGCACAACCTCATCCAAACATTCTAAGCTCCGTCCTTATCCGAGAGCTACAAAATTGGCGCTCAAACGGTATGCGAGGCAACCTGTTCTCAGGGGGGCGCGTCCCCCCTTCTCCACCTCGCCCCTCCCCCCTTCCCTCTGCGTCCAGCGGCAGTGCCTTCCGAGACTCGGGCGCAGGAGTACGGCGCACGCGCGACGGCGTTTGACAGTTTTTTTCAGTGATTTAAAGTGATAACCAGTGTCCGGATTGCAGTGGTTTAAGTGCAGATTCTGAGTTGATACTGTGTTCTGTGAATTGATACTCTTTTGATGCGGTGTTAAACTCTGGGGGTTGGTTTAAGTTTCATTACGAAAATTATTATCAGAGCTTTCTATTGGGATTACGCACGTAAATAACAACTTAGTTTAGTTAAATGTAGTTGTTTATTCGTTGTATGATAGTTGCCTTTATTCTGAATAAGCATTAAAATCTGGCGGGAATCGAACCTATCACCGCTAGCTTTACAATCAAACAGGACATTAACGTGCCGGTCAATCAAGAAAAGTAACTTCAGCCTACAGTAAAGTACTTATATTATAAACCAAACTAGACCATCTAAAGTTTTCTGATATTACAACAACATAACAGCCAACTTCCCTCTTCCTAATGTTGGGCAGAAACACGCGTAGGTAAACATAATTTGCTCAAATTATACGTAGAAAGGGTTCTGATAATCGTGACCCTGGTACACAGTTAAATTAGCCCCTCAACTGCTCTCTCTACAATTTCCATGTAGTAATTGCATCAAATAGGTAAGTGATCTTGGAATTGAACGAAGGAAAGCTTGGGTACCTAAGCTTTTTGTCGTATGAAAAGCTCCCGTAAATTAAACGGAACTTTATGACAGTTAGTTGTCTCGTAATAAAAGGATTACGAGATAAACTTGTCTGTAGTAAACTCTGAGATTGTTGGTTTAAGCAACAAATTAAGTTATGATCAAAAAGCTTAGGTATTGCAATTGTTTGCTAGGTACAACTATTTAGAACATATCATATCCTTTATACGACATGTTTATGTACATACATGGTAAACTGAGTAATATAGGTAGCAGTGGCGGAGCGCCCGTACAAGCCAAGTCCCACCGACTTGCCTAAAATTGATTATTAGGCAAGCCTATATATATCGTTACAGTATACCTACTCTAAACTCTTTCATAAAAAAAAATGTTCCGGTTTGCCCATCGAAAATTTGCACACGCCGCCACTGATAGGTAGTACCTACCTATCTAACTATAAGGAATAGGATCTACCATTCCTACAAACTAGCACTACCTACTACCTATCCACCACAGTAAGTGGATAGGTAGATAGGTATAACACAAAACCTGAGGCCTGCGTTTTTATGAGAAATTGGTATAATTTAATGTCTATTCACCAATCATCTTGTAGATATTAGAAAACTGAAAGTAGGTACCCACTTAAAAACTCGGCTGATACGCTTTAGAATTGTTCTATTTTGGCATCTGGTATAAAGCTGAAGTAGGTACCTAACTACTTCGTAGCTTCAGTCAAAGAAAATGGAAACCTTTTTAGACTTCCCTATGCAAACTATGCATGACGACTACTTTCATTCATTGATTAAAATCAAAAAAATGTACGTAAACAACGTGTTCTACATCGAATACCTAGGTACGTAGAACGCCACTTTTATCAATATTAGGATTAGGCAATACCAATTACATTATCTGTAATTGAAACAGTTTATTAACTGGCAGACCCAATCACTGTCCAACAACTTCTACCTGATTTTGAGATTCACCAAGCTAACTAATATTTTCGAAATCTTTCCACATATTGTGGTCGATATAGGCTGATATCTTTTGTAAAGAAAATTGAGTGTAGCCTGGATGTTTTAACATGGGATATTTTTTACCCCGGAAACCATCCCTGAAATTAATGAAATTGGGGGTAGAAGCTGATACGGAGTTCACGCGGACAAAGTCGCCGGCAAAAGCTAGTCTTAAATAATATAAAATAATCATGCTCATGCGAAACCTTAAGCCTTAATTACCAATATATTATCAGTTAATAGTCCAAGTAGCAGTCCATTAAACGTACGATATAGTTCTTGGCCGGCCAACAAAAACTAGTTCAAGCGAGCAGTTGGACTACATTTTTGTTATAACATTCTTTAGAATAGGCAGATCTAAAACGAATGTAAGTGCACCTTACCTATAGTGTATTTTTATTGCAAGAGTCTAACATTACTTTTCATGAGTTAGGTATATTTCTTAACATACAACTGTAATTAACATCAAAATGTGTCCAAGTATCTTTGTTATTATAGCACTATTATCTGTGTTTATTAACCCCCGACGCAAAAAGAGGGGTGTTATAAGTTTGACGTGTCTATCTCTAGCATCGTAGCTCCTAAGTAAACGAATGGACCGATTTGAATGCGGTTTATTTTATCCGAAAGCTGACGTGGTCGAGATGGTTCTTAGCTACGATTCAACAAAATCAGTTCAGCCGTTTTTGAGATACATATTGAACTTTGAAATGCAAATATCGGGGGTATTTCTACTTTTCTAAGTTGTTAATTATAAATTTTAGGGCGCTATAATAGATGTCATAGGCAGTCAAACAGGCCATAGTATAGATAGATATTTTAGGGCGCTATAATAGATGTCATAGGCAGTCAAACAGGCCATAGTATAGATAGATATTTTAGGGCGCTATAATAGATGTCATAGGCAGTCAAACAGGCCATAGTATAGATATATATTTTAGGGCGCTATAATAGATGTCATAGGCAGTCAAACAGGCCATAGTATAGATAGATATTTTAGGGCGCTATAATAGATGTCATAGGCAGTCAAACAGGCCATAGTATAGATAGATATTTTAGGGCGCTATAATAGATGTCATAGGCAGTCAAACAGGCCATAGTATAGATATATATTTTAGGGCGCTATAATAGATGTCATAGGCAGTCAAACAGGCCATAGTATAGATAGATATTTTAGGGCGCTATAATAGATGTCATAGGCAGTCAAACAGGCCATAGTATAGATAGATATTTTAGGGCGCTATAATAAATGTCATAGGCAGTCAAACAGGCCATAGTATAGATAGATATTTTAGGGCGCTATAATAGATGTCATAGGCAGTCAAACAGGCCATATTATAGATATGTATATATTTTTACCCTGTGAACGAATCTCTCAATTTTCAATATTTCCCGAAACCGGTATCATGTGCACGCTGTGACACTATTTGCTTAAGTTAAACACATCAGAGTTTGGTATTCTCAACCGTCATGTAAGTCTCTGGGAATACAAAAATACTAGGTATGTGTAGCATTCGATTTTTAAAGTTGCTTAATTACGATCCGCCCGTGTGTTATGTACAAAGAATGCGAAGCCGCGGGACATCATAGCCTATGCCCACCCGGAAGGTTCATAGGGAACTTGCAGCTTTTTATTTCATTACGAAAATCAAAAGTATGATCCAGAGGAATATCAACTGGACAGTGTTATGGAATAACGAACTAAGCGCTATCGTAACCGATAGCGCTTAGTTCGTTATTCTATAACACTGTCCCTGTAGCATTAAAACTTTCTTATGATTTCTTTTTCTGATGTTATATGCATTTGAAATCTGCACGTGCTGGCGCCCCCGGAAAACGCTCTATATTAAACGGGCTTATGCTATGACGTCACAACTGATATTCTCGGCGCGTTTACTATGGAGTAAGTCATTAATTTGCAATTATCTCCACTTCTAATTCAATATTCTGTGTAACTGTTATATTATTTTATCAAAACTTTTTCTTTTCGTCATTTTAACGTGAGATAAAACTAATACAATCGTTTATATTATTTTATTTTTCATTTGTATGATATCTCTACGTACCTATATCGCATCGATTGAGTGCAATTTATTCGAAATTGAAGTCCCATGCAAGTTCCCTATTTATTCTATTAACTGGCGAAATAATTTTTGAAATCGGATGGGCAGTTCCGGAGATCACCGATTACATACAAAGATAAAAACTAACAAATCTTACTCCTTTATTGGAAGTATGGAGTACGAGCAGTATAGATTAAGCTCTTACTTCAAATAAACACACAAAGCTTTAAAACTCTTATGAATAAAAGGAAAAACGCTATAACTTATTTAAATGTGGTAGTATGTAGGTAATTCGATATTTTATATGGAAATGCAGTACAATTCAAAATTCAAATATTTATTCTGTAAGTTGGCCTTAAGGGCTCTTTCACATGAGAGCTTACAAATACAATTTATTAACATTAAATGACTTGAATACATAACAACAATGAAAAACATAGGTACACACACATTAGCCGAGAGATGTATTATAGAGTCTCCGTCTACAAGCTGCCCCTTTTCATTGCTCTCGACTATGATCTCATGTAGGTCCCGTACAGATGGCAAAAACCGATGTAAAAGTTGTAGCTTCCGGGATCGGTAGAAACCCGGGTAAAGCAGCAAGTCTTGATACAATTTGAAAGTCTATGGGATCTCTATAATGTATGCAGTTCGTGGTAAGGGTGGCATTCAAATACCACGCGGAACCGTTGACATGAGCTCACGAAAACCTGCAGGGTAAGCGCGTAACTTTTCAAACTCGCGTTCTGTCGCAACGCAAATTTAGGTACGCAATTTCCGAACTGGAAAACAGCTGACAAAAACGCTCTATCGAATCTTCGAATTCATCATTTTTGGGAGTCTTTTTCCGTTAGATTGTCTTGCAGGCATCATTCGTTCATTCGTCATAAAGCATGTTCCTCAATTTAAAATGTATCATGGGATCATTTAAAATGTATCAAGGGATTATTAAAACGGTTCGCTAGTTAAATACTCTAGTGGCTTTATGAGCGGTAGAAAAAGCGATACTTTCTTAAAAAAAATACAACTCGGAAAACTCAATCGATAAAAAAAACTATGTAATTATTGAACACGCCGGACATACGAAATAATTTTGCCTAAGCTGAAACAGAGAACTTTGTCCGCTTCGCTCGCTCGATCAATTAGGTTTGTAGCACTTAAAAACATTCTGAAACTTTAACATGATGCGTTAGAAGTTAACGTTATCGGAAATAAAAGGGCAATAATTAAATGTCAGGACACGTACTTTAATAACAATGAGTTTCAAGATCATGGATCTCAAATAAGTACCATTCCGCCGTGCGTCCAAGTGAATTTAAAATAGTGTTAACAATGTTCCTCAGGACGCGCAGAACTTGTTTGCGCCGGGACCGAACCTGCGCCAAAGGTTGTCACGGGAATACATATTGCATTAGCCGCGTTATGTAGCAGCAATGTACATTGAACGTTCCTATACTCGTATCAATTGCAATGTGAGGTTACAATGAAAAGTCCTGAATCAATGTAACGCTACAGAACCTTACAAATGTATTTATTATAAAGGGAATAGTTTTTTGTTAGGCACTGCACTAGCAAGCTTCGTCCTCGGCTTCATCTAGCTTTGTTTTAACTGGTATCCGTCGCTTAGCTGTCAACGTAAATAAAACTAACAGAGCGGGCAGTCATAGTGAAGCCTGAGAGCCTTTAGAATACGATTGGAGCGTAGATAGTGGATATAATTGATGTCGTCCTAGCGTATGCCCAAAAAGGACGATGGTAAATTAGCCCTACTAAATTAACAAGTGTCAGAAGACTAACACTTTCTTGACCTCTAATTTAGTCATGTTCTATCGGTTTGAGTACAATATTATGAAAGGTGGTGACAAACAAACAAAGCCCATACGCGCTGAGGGACAGGAGATTTGACATTGTATCTCGTTCCCACTTGTGGTATTGTCTATGCATACATCCTTGTCACTCATGTGTGTATGTTTTTATGTGTGTGTGTCCCTCTATTCTATTCTTCCTCTATGGATTGGGGTCTGCATTTCTGTCTCGGTTGCTCTGACACGTTCATATGCCAAAATAAATGATTTCGCCCGATCCCAAATACTGTTTTGAGTGATCACGGACCGTATAAGAATGCCTTTATTTCTCAATCCAACATAAATGTAGGTGTACCGAATTTGTAATTTTTCCCGAAACATGCATAACATAAAACCTAACTTCAGTCTATTTACAATTAGTATGTCTGTTTTTTTTCTCTATCCGTACTTACCTCTTATTTGCATTATTATTATTATTTAAATTATAAAATGAATAATATTTTTTTTAATTGAATCTTGCACTTGTTAGTTTTATTTATATGTTATAACTATATTTGCATGCATTTAGAAATGTGTCTGATAGCAAGTAAATGATTGATTATGATTATTTTATCTGTTTGTTATAACTGATTTGTATCATATAGATCATGTTTAAATCAAACATGAATATAAAGCTAACATCACTCTATTTCACCACTGATGTAGCACACCTAGAATACCAGAATAATGTTGTGACTTGCTCTAAAATGACCAACTGCATAATGATTAGATTGCTCCACGTGGTCCAAATCGATAAGATGCCGATTGAATGCAAATGGTCCAAACGCATCCGTAACGGATTTACTAAAGTGCCCATTGTGCAGCCCAAATCTGTTTGCCACAGAGCCCTCAAGAAACCGAAGCCTTAAGTCGACAGATCATCTCAGCTCATTTTTTATTCTTATACGAAGAAATAGAGTTCAAAATACATAGTAATTCAATTCTTACTTGAGCAAGAGTCACATCAGTGAAATAGAATATTGACAAGAGCATGTCAATTTAAAAATGAGCATAAATGCTTCCTTGATGTTAATGGAATTGGTATTTTAGAATCATATTCTGCTTGATGGTTTGGAAAGATGGCTGTACCGCCGAGTTGTACGCATATCTTGCATTTAAGTATACTATAATATTGACTGTTGAAATTAATATAAATAGTCGCAAAAATACGCAAGATTATCATCGTTACATCTGCGACAGTTTTATGTATTACGAAAAGAGTGCTTAAATGATTCCTGATTCCAACCCTTTTGTGAATTGTTTATACATCTAGGAACCAGCTCATAAAAACATATAAAAAGTGAGCTTAAGGCATTTTTACAATGCCGAATTTCCACCAAAAACGTGCACGGGAAACAAAAAACTCGGCAAAGTTTAAATTTGGAATTTCTTCTGTGAAGATCGTGCAGTAACTCATGCCCTCGCGCATAACGTGTTGACGTTCGACTTTGGACATTTTTGATCCCTGCCGCCGGCGCGCGATGCTGGATTCTTGGCGATAATTTGCTTAGAAATTGCTTTTATTTGGCGACACTTATGGTATCAAAATTTCATAATTACCCATTAAAGTTGGGGTTTGTATACTTGAATCAGTAATTGGTAAATGTACGTTTAATTGCTTACCTGAATTTGAGTGCTGTGTATACCTGGAATAAAATATTTACATTTTTTAATGGTTAATATTTGTATAGTCTTTATTATGAGCTCAGCCGATCTAAAAGCTTAGTAGATTAATCTACATAACAATAAAATATAATAGGTAATCATTGTGTCCCAAAAAAGCGGATAAACTTTATTTGAAAATAAGATACCGTGATGTATGATGTCATATATTAAGTTAGAATTTAAACTTTAAATTAGTAAATAATACTAATATTTACACGGTTAAACTCATGTAAGTATAATACCTATATAAGTTACAAGTCGTGTATTATTTACTTACTCATTTCTGCCTCATTGTTTTAGATAGAAAGATAGATAGATGTTTATTTGTAAAGTCATGTACATGAGATCTTAAGATTATACAGAAAGGCTTCCATGACACCCTGTTAGGGCACACAAATGGTCTTATAAGTAACTTAATTCTATATTTCAGGTCATGTTTTTTTATGAAAAGTAATGTAAATGTCAAAAATATAAATAGATGTCAAAGTTAAATCTAAGTTTTTTTACTCTCTTAGTTAATTTACTCAATTGGTTCAATTACAATTTACTTCCTACTATTTATTACTAAGTTACCTACTTTTATGATGCGTCAGGGTTTCATCATTTAAGAACTCCTCCACTGAGTAATAGCATTTATGAATGAGAAATGTTTTAAATTTTTTGTGAAACTTTTTATCACTTGGTTCGAATTTGATCTCGTCGGGTATTTTGTTTACAACTCGAATACATACAAAATGAGGCCCGTTTCTATGGATAGCTAGTTTAGAGTTTGGTTGAGTTTTACATATTTTAATAAAATTCGTTGTTATATTAACAAACACTGCTTAACATCAGGCAGGCCGTAATCTTATTTGCCACCGTCGTTGTATAAAAAAAGGCGGGTTAATTAATATGGGCCTGGAATAATTTAAATGCTGATAGGTAATTACTAGACGACATAAATATAATGTTCCTGTGAAAATCGTTCTCCGGAAACGCCAAGCGATCACAACCTTTTATACCGTGTAAGAATTGCTTAAAATAAATGAAAGGCTTCTCTTTAAGGTTATCTGCTCTATCGCAGCATTACAGGGCAGATCACGTACACAAACATATTATTTTTGCTCATAAAATCCGGATTTTATTGGCACAAACCATCCAAGTCTTGGCCAGAGTTAATTGAGCTTCCCTCTCCTTATTTATATAGCGTGGTAATTAGAGAATTTAATAGCCTCTCGGCCGCTGCGCGGGTCTTGGCTAAATGGTAACTTAGTTGAAGCTAAATTATCATACCTAGTTTCAGCTAAAAAGGGAGCGTATTAGTTTAAATAACGTATTTAAAGGTACCGCGCAAAATCTTTTTTACAGGCGCAGTGAGATTTAACACTGTTCACACTTTTCTTGGATTAACCTAATAATCTTATTATTTTAGGCTTAAACTAATCTTATGGCTTTTTTCATAAATACTCATCAAACCCATTTTAGCTAAAATGCCCTTAAAGTTCGTATGTCTTTTATCTGTCACTTTGACACTTGTGTTTGTGAGAAAGGGATAAAACACATTTTAGTTGACAGAGGTTTGTTTGTTAAGTTTAAGGGGCTATTTCAATGTCAACAGTTTTGTAATTGAAAATTAATAATGATAGATCGCTCAGATTCAACTTGGAATTAGTTTATCCCTAAAATGGTAGAGTGTTTCTTTGAACTACGCATAATTCATAAGTAAACTGAATTTTGCTTATTCTTATTCATTGAATAATAACAGCTAATAGCGATGCTCAGCTGTCATTTTTTACCGTCGGGATGTTATTTTTTTCTGCCCCAACCTACCTGCCGCAGATAAAGTGCAGTTTTAACAAAGACAACACTTGTATCTGCCCTAAACGCTCTTTAATACCTGAGCTGTTTGACTTACCTCCCACGTGTAAAAATAATTACATTTTAAAATGCTTTCTGCTTGTATTGTGTTTAATCATTCTATAAAAGAAAAAGAGGAAATTAAGTTTTTATACAGCTGAAAATGTCGCCCAACAAATATTTACTTAATAGGGAGCTTGCATCTTTTTATTTTATTACGAAAATCAAAAGTAAAATCCAGCATTAAAACAACTGTAGCACTAAAACTTTCTTACGATTAATTTTTCTGATGTTATATGCATTTGAAATCTGCACGCGCCGGCACCCCCCGAAAACGCTCTACATTAAACGGGCTTATGCTATGACGTCACAGCATAAATTCTCGGCGCGTTTACTATGGAGTAAGTCATTAATTTGCAATTCTCTCCACAAAAGTTGCGTTTAAGTATATACTTGTCATACAAATTATTATTTCTAATTTAGTATTCTGTGTAAATGATGTCATGTTATCAAAAAAAAATATCGTCATTTTAACGTGAGATAAAACTAATACAATCGTTTTGTTCTTTTTTTTTTCTTTTGTATGATATTTCTACGTAAGTATATATATCCGCATCGATTGAGTGCAATTTATTCGAAATTGAAGTCCCATGCAATTTCCCCATTCCGGCAGTGTTTATTTTTATTCGACTGCGACAGAAGTAGGGTTATGTTTTGCGAGTGTATGTATGTATGTCTATTTGTTTGGCACCCTCTGAGGTGACATTAGATTCCTCTTAGTCGTGGGAGTGATTATAGGCTTTAACAGTCTTTATATTGTGATATTTGTAAAAAAATTGTCATCTTTTTGAGTTTATTTTTCACATGTCAAAAATGTTGAAGTACCTACTAGCGATAAGCGTAATATTTACCATTTATGTTGCTGGAAATTCCTGGGTTGGTATAAGACGTGGCTCGACATAAGTGACAAAAGTGTATTGAGTAATACAAATCTCAACCAAATTGGTCTGCATTAAGACTCCGTTACTCGAATGTACGTAACCAGAGCTGCCTACAATTATTAGTGATAATAAAATGCAGTAACACAACTTTGTCATACGCCAAATGAAAGATTTGAATGCAAATATGCTGCGTATTCCAAACACGCTTGCTCTTAATATCTGTTTTACTTTAAAAAATACTTAAATTACAAATGACGAACATATTTACCTGAGTTTGGACTCGTGCCAAATCAGAAAATGTCGTTGTATCTCCAAAATATGTGAGCATTTTAATAATGTTAATTTGTTGCAGGTTGCTATATTTTAAGTAACATACTAATGATACGTTATTGCAATACTAAAAATACGGTCGTTGAACTAATTTTATACAAATATTGCATATAACTGAAAATTCATTTTGGATTACAGATAGATACGATATTGTTGTTATAAAATAAAATAAAATAAAAATCATTTATTTCAGACTACTGTTGTTGGTCCATAGGTATTTTGTTAGTAACAATAATCAGCTTAAGTTATGTTAGTGTGGAATTGAATTAAGTACATACAAGATTTTATTAAATTACATTACGTTCCATTGAATTAGAATTGAAATTAAAAAAAATTAATAAAATTAAAATAAATTAAATGAAAATAAATTAAATTAAAATACAAATTCAGGATACATACAAAACGGCGTCACCTTTTGCTGACGTGCATCTGTATAAGGTGGCACATTATACGCGAGTCAAACCGCCCGGCTATGGTCTTCAGGATGGAGTTGGAACTAGCGCAAAGTCTGCAGAGCAAGGAGGCAGTTTTTTTGCGCATAATGGCGTAGAAGTCGTCCGCTCCCGCGAGCGCAAACATACCTGATGCACTGCAGAAACGCGGCAGTCCCAGCAACATCCTGAAGCCATTGTTGTACTGGACTCGATAGGCGTTGATGGCCTTCTGCGTATAGTTGGTCCATAGGCTGCTCGTGTAGTATACCTGGCAGTAGGCTTTGAACAAAGTTATTTTGACCTGCTTACTACATCGTGCGAACCGCCGAACCAACATATTGCATCTGACCGCCAACGCCCTCCTTTCCCGCTCTATATCTGATTGGTCCTTAAGGTCATCGGTTACATAGTGGCCGAGATACTTAAACTTGAAGACTCGTTTAAGGTCGCCACCATTTAGCTTTATGGGAGGCACTGTCTCAGGCAACTTGCCTCCGACGGCCTTAAATACCAGATACTCGATCTTTTTCACATTGTACGTCAAGCCGTGCGACAAAGCGTACTTCTCACATGAGCCCAGCAGCTCCCTAAGCGCCCTGACCGACGGGCTGAGCAACACCATATCATCAGCGTAGCTGATGTTATTTACGATAACATCATCCACACTGCATCCGATGCGTTTGTTGCTAAGCCCGACAATCAGATCATTCACGTACAGGTTGAAGAGCTTTGGTGAGGTAATACCCCCCTGCCTCACCCCACATTCCAACCTGTACGTGTCTGATATGTTATCCGCCCATTTCACACCGTTCAGCTGGTTCTGATACCAGTACTGAAAGATGCGCAACAGCTCTGCCGGCACATTACTACTCCTCAGCTTGTCCCACAGGACGTCGTACGACACAAGGTCGAACGCCTTGGAGAGGTCTAAGAAACAGGCGTAGACTGGCGTTCGCCGCTCTGTATAGTACTGGACCGTGTGTTTCAAACCAAGGATAGCAGTTTCGGTAGACAGCCCGGGTCTAAACCCGAACTGTGCATCGTGCAGGTGTACATAGTCATTAAGACATGTATTCAGCAGGCTGTCGAGCACCTTTGCCAAGACGGTGGCCAGAGAAATGGGCCGATAATTGCACTTATCAGTTACATTACCCGTCTTGTCCTTAACAATGGGGACAACCAGTGTCCGCATCATATCCTGGGGCAGATAAGAATGCGCTATGCACAGTGAGTAGAACATCGATAGTACCCGGGGGAGGTGGACACCCGCGTGCTGCAGGTTATTAGTGTTATGATTTATCGGTAGCGCTAACAAAAAGACATCAACGAATCCTTTCAAAGCGGCCATTTATTTGGGACGGCGCTGTCATAAAGAACGTTGCGTTTGATATTATTTCTTTAATAAAGAATTAATTTGTGATAAAGGGCGGGAGTCCGACGAAAGTTACTAATTAGGTAGTATTAAAGCGCAAAATTATCTATAAAAAACTAAGATAAGAAGTTAATCCGTTTCGAATAAAGACCGGTTTTTTACCGATGACAAGAGCGAACGGATAATGGCGACATGATTAGTATGAAACCGTTAGCTTTTACTTAATATATCCGCCTAACTATCGCATATTTATAACTTGTGTGAGCTTAGCAGCAGTGGACTTCTTTCGGCTGATATGATGATGATGATGAGCTTATACGTCCTCTTTATACATGCAGTGATTACATACGTTCAATACGCCAATGCACATTAGGTCTGAGAAACTCCAATTATGCGAATCGCAAACTGTATCGACTTACTTACCTCTCATTCCTTATTGAACTTGGTCACAAATTTTGTAGCCTCTTTCCGTAAACGGGGGTTAGACTTATTGAACTTGGTCACAAATTTTGTAGCCTCTTTCCGTAAACGGGGGTTAGACTTATTGAACTTGGTCACAAATTTTGTAGCCTCTTTCCGTAAACGGGGGTTAGACTTATTGAACTTGGTCACAAATTTTGTAGCCTCTTTCCGTAAACGGGGGTTAGACTTATTGAACTTGGTCACAAATTTTGTAGCCTCTTTCCGTAAACGGGGGTTAGACGTATTGAACTTGGTCACAAATTTTGTAGCCTCTTTCCGTAAACGGGGGTTAGACTTATTGAACTTGGTCACAAATTTTGTAGCCTCTTTCTGTAAACGGGGGTTAGACTTATTGAACTTGGTCACAAATTTTGTAGCCTCTTTCCGTAGACTTATATTGGTTTACCAGTGGCAATTTGTCAGTAAACGTGAATGAGCAACATCGACGCGAGGAAAACTTTTGTGCATTAAAAAAATCTTAAAGAAATCTGGTAGTAGGTAGTACCATTGGTAATAACTACTACATCTTAGTTATTACAATAGTAATTACCATTACCTCTATAATATATCACTTTCTAATTATGGTTTTTTATGTTGAAAGTTGGGTGGTTCAGAATTACTGCACTAGAGAGAGAAATATTTACCACAGGTGTCGAGTTTGTGTAATTACTTTAAAAACAAAGTTTAAACCGACTTCAATTCAGTACTTCGCGAAGCCACATAAGTACATGAACATTTCCACATTTTCTTTCCAATTTACCACATGCACTGCTTTCAGAGAGCAAATGCGTTGATTATTACCGAAAAAACCCAAGTCGCTATCTGTGGGCTTATATAATATTTGAGGAGTTCCGTCGATTCCTAAAGGATCTGAGAATTACCACTTCATGAGTTGCTACTTCAACGGAATCATGTCAGAATCCATAAGTCATCTGTGGTCTTCAGTTCCACTTCACCAAAATTGCGATTTCCGAAGGTAAATACACGAATTATATAGAAAATACTGAAATCACTACATGTGTGCCTATAAATTTTGAGGGTTGCCCTCAATTTCCCTGGGATCCCATCTGGGATACCTCAGAAGTATACTATTTCGAAAAAAAAAATAATTTTGGAAATCGGTCCACAATTGACGGAGAAATCGGCGAACATACATAAAAAAAAAGCGGCCAAGTGCGAGTCGGACTCGCACATGAAGGGTTCCGTGAAATAAATTGCGGTTTACGATTTATGACGTATTAAAAAAACTACTTATTAGATCTCGTTCAAACCAATTTTTGGTGGAAGTTGACATGGTAATGTACATCATATATTTTTTTTCGTTTTATCATTCTCTTATTTTAGAAGTTACAGGGGGGGGGGCACACATTTTACCACTTTGGAAGTGTCTCTCGCGCAAACTATTCAGTTTAGAAAAAAATGATGTTAGAAACCTCAATATCATTTTTGAAGACCTATCCATAACTCACACGTATGGGTTTGGTGAAAAAAAATTTTTTGAGTTTCAGTTCTGAGTATGGGGGATTTTTGTGTGAAAATCTTAATGCGGTTCACAGAATACATCTACTTACCAAGTTTCAACAGTATAGCTCTTATAGTTTCGGAAAAAAGTGGCTGTGACATACGGACGGACAGACAGACAGACAGACGGACGGACATGACGAATCTATAAGGGTTCCGTTTTTTGCCATTTGGCTACGGAACCCTAATATAAAAAAACATACATACAGTGGAACATATAACCTCCTCCTTTTTTGAAGTCGGTAAAATAAGTTGAACCTTAGTACTTACTTGCACACGCTGGTCCCTCGGTCAAGCAAGTATGTTAATCACAATCGAAACTTTAAACGACAGACTTAATACTTAAGTGAAACTAAAGAGCACGCGTCAAAAAAGATTTCTCAATAAATCATACGAGGTTATTATCGGAGGTAAAAAATAATTACTTCATTGCTCGGTACAATCGAAGATGTGTATCTTAGCCATTCATGGTTGCACAATGCGTGGTTTTGTGTTAAATGATGGGTCTTTAAAACTGAGGCTATTATACTTTTACAAATAATATATGAAATGGTTTAAATGCAAACAACTTTAAAACATCTAACAAATTAATTAATAAGAAAAACGTTCAACATCCGTGACATTCTCATTAAAACTCATACTCATAGTTAACGAAACATTACCGCTCAAGGTTTTAGGGTTCCGTAGCCAAATGGCAAAAAACGGAACCCTTATATATTCGTCATGTCTGTCTGTCTGTCTGTCCGTCCGTATGTCACAGCCACTTTTTTCCTAAACTATAGAGAGATACTGTTGAAACTTGGTAAGTAGATGTATTCTATGAACCGCATTAAGATTTTCACACAAAATTCGAAAAAAAAACATTAAGTTTTAGGGGTTCCCCATACTCAGAACTGAAACTCAAAAAAATGTTTTTCATCAAACCCAATGTGTGGGTTAATTATCTCCACTTATAATAAATCTCTAAATTAAAAAAAGAATCAGCCAGTTTGAAACTAAGCTTTGCGCGGTTCGAATGTTCTCAGCATCCCATGAACGGAAAAATATGAAACATTTTATATAGGTACATTATTATTCTAGCTGCAACTTAGGATAGTTTTTATCCGACTGAGACAGTTAATTAATTTTCCGAAATATACGACTTCATTTAATTTTTCATTTATTTTTATTGAAATCAAACGCTGCTCCAACTGTCAGCTATAAGAACCGTCAAATTTTCGTCAAAATGGCGGAATTGCTTTGCCTTTCACTTAAATCACTTTCACATTAACCAATTTAAATCCCGTCTACGATAGACCTTTACGAGACAATAAATGAAATCAACAAATTTGAACAATATAATTAACACGAATTTGTTTTTTTTGAATGACAATGGCACGCGCTCGGCGCATTCAGCCAAAGTACCTGCGGCGCTACTACGAAAACCGATACTCAATGTTCATATATTTGCATCCCTGTCACTCGAGTATGGTTAGTGCGATAGAGATAGAGATACCCGAATATTTTCGAATTCCGAAGTTCGTGGTTATAGCTCAGGAATCGAAAATATGGTAAATAATCATAATGTATTTTCTCGAAAAAGAATTTAAAATAAATATAGTCAAATGGAGAAAAAAACAAAGGAAGAGGTTATATAGGTAATGATTAAGTTATAAGAGTCCAAAGTTTTAAGAGGGGGTATGTTCTGTCCCTTTTCCGCAAAACGCACCTTCATATGAAACGATTGTTTTTTACTATGACGCTCGAGTATATTGACGTCACAGTCCCTCATCGTTTTCTCACTCTAACAAGCGACATTAAAACGGATGTAGCTTCATAATTTTTTGAGATATTTGAATGGGAGTTTCATTATCTTCTATCTATTTATACATAATAAATGCCTATGTCCTGACTGACTTATTCACTCAATCACTCACTCACTCACTCATCAACGCACAGCCGAAACTACTAATCTTAGAGAGTTGATTTTTGCACAGTATGTTGCTTTTATAACGTGGGCTAGGGATAAAAAGGGATTTTTGAAAATTCTACCCCTAAGGGGGTAAAATGGGGGTGCAAAGTTTGTATGGGAAAACCTTTTTTTTTGAGCTATAGACTTAAACTTTGTAGAAAAATTAGTTATTAGAATACAAATGAAACACTTTCAGCGTTTTGGAAAATTCCACCCCTACGGGGGTAAAATAGGGGTGCAAGGTTTGTATGGGGGAAACATTTTTTTTTTAAATAGAGACTTAAAACTTTGTAGAAAGATCAGTCATTAGAATACAAATAAAGATCTTTCAGGGTTTTAGAAAATTCTACCCCTAAAGGGGTAAAATAGAGTGCAAAGTTTGTATGGGAAAAACTACTTTTTTTTAAATAGAGACTTAAAACTTTGTAGAGAAATTATTCATTAGAATACAAATAAAGTACCTAGATTCAGTGTTTTAAAAAAATCTACCCCTAAGGGGGTAAAATAGGGGTGCAAATTTTGTATGGGGGAAACAATATTTTTTTTAAATAGAGACTTAAAACTTTGTAGAAAGATTAGTCATCAGAATACAAATTAAGTACTTTCAGCGTTTTAGAAAATTCTACCCCTAAAAATAGGGGGCTAAAATAGGGGTGCAAAAAGATTATTTAAATACAAAGAAAGTACTTTCAGCGTTTTGGAAAATTTCACCCCTAAGGGGGTAAAATAGGGTGCAAAATTTGTATGGGAAAAACATATTTTTTTTTAATAGAGACTTAAAATTTTGACGAAAAATTACTTATTAGAACATGAAAAATACTACATTCGGCGTTTTACAAAAATCATTCCCTAAGAGGGTTAAAAAAGGGTGCAAGGTTTGTATGGGGAACACTTTTTCTGAGCTAGACACTTAAAACTTTGTAGAAAGATTACTTATAAAAATACAAAAAAAAAGACTTTCAGCGTTTTGAAAAAATCTATCCCTAAGGGGGATAAAAAGGGGTGCAAAGTTTTTATCAGGGAAAGTTTATGTTTTTGAGTTAGAGACTTGAAACTTTGTAGAAAGATTACGTATTAAAATACAAAAAAGAACACAAATCGTTTTAGAAAATTCCACCCCTAATAGGGTTATAAAGGAGAGCAAGCTTTGCATGGGCAACACTTTTTTTTGAGTTAGACTTAAAACTTTGCAAAAAGATTACTTATTAGAATACTAAAAAAGAACTTTCAGCGTTTTAGAAAACTCCATCCCTAAGGGGATCCTTAAGATCCTTAAGAAGGGTAGCCAGTGTTGTGTGGGAAAAACTTTTTTTTTTACTAGACTTAAAACTATTCAAAATGTTACTTATTAAAATTAATAATAAAGTACTTTCAGAGTTTTAGAAAATTCCACCCCTAAGGGGGTTAAGAAAGCTTTGTATGGGCAACACTTTTTTTGAGCTAGAGACTTAAAAGTTTACGAAAAAAGTTCTTTCAGCGATTAGAAAAATTCAACCTCTAAGGGGGTTTAAAAGGGGGTTCAAATTTTAAATGGCGAGCAATAAAATTTTAAAGTGTGAGTAAGAGATTTTTAACTTCGGTCTTATTCTGTACGTTAAAAGACTACAAAACTGATTTCAGAGTTTTTCCAAATTCATCCCCTAAGAGTGTTAAAATTGGTTCAAAGTTTGAGTATTTCAAGGCATTTTTAAAGTATGAGATTTTTAACTTTGGTTTTAGACTGTTTGTTCACAAACTAGAAAATGAACATCAACTTTTTTTTTAATTATCCCCTAAAAGAGGGTTCAAATTTTGTATTGAGAGAAATCATTTTCTAAGACGATAAAAAGTTCTACGCGGACGAAGTCGCGGGCAACAGCTAGTTTATGGATAAGTCTTCAAAAATTATATTGAGGTTTCTAATATCATTTTTTTTCTAAACTATATAGTTTGCGCGAGAGACACTTCCAAAGTAGTAAAATGTGCCCCCCCCCCCCCCCCCCTCCCCCCTGTAACTGAAGAGAATGATAAAACTAAAAAAAATATATGATGTACATTACCATGCAAACTTCCACCGAAAATTGGTTTGAACGAGATACTTAAGTAGTTTTTTTTAATACGTCATAAATCGTAAACCGCAATTTATTTTACGGAACCCTTCATGTGCGAGTCCGACTCGCACTTGGCCGCTTTTTTTAAATGAAACAATAACATTGTTTTAAAGAGTCCTTTAAAAAATAGATCATGATGCAGTAAAAACATGCATAGTTTCCTCTATTGGGTACTACTATTTGACGCTATTAAAGTCTTAATTATACTCAATTTTTTATAAAGAGTGTAGGTACTAGTTATATTTTTCCATAGTCGTTGGCTACATAAATTACCTTGTTTGTATTATAAAGACGCGTATTATGTTATTTATTATTCGTACATAGCAAGGACACCAATATATTCATCAGTCAAATTAATTTTAAAAGTCAGCTCCAGGAACAAAGTTACACGTTTTTTGCCATTAATAAATTAATATACCAATTGTTGCAATTCCATCTTTCAATACTAGTTTCCATTTAAATGGCATTCCAGTTTTTGTTGCGTGGTGTCTTTCTTGATCGCGGACATTTGTAAGCATTCGTAGAGCTGTACGTGATGTACCTACTTCTGTTCCAGTTTATTAATTAACACATTCATATCCCACAATATAAATATACAAAGCGTATGTTGAAATTCTCTCTGCTGGTTCACTAGAACTGGTATGTCACTAGAAGTACTAGAACTAGAACGAGGTATAATTCTTTTTTAGGGTTCCGTAGCCAAATGGCAAAAAACGGAACCCTTATAGATTCGTCATGTCCGTCTGTCTGTCTGTCCGTCCGTATGTCACAGCCACTTTTTTCCGAAACTATAAGAGCTACACTGTTGAAACTTGGTAAGTAGATGTATTATGTGAACTGCATTAAGATTTTCACACAAAAATCGAAAAAAAACATTAAGTTTTAGGGGTCCCCATACTCAAAACTGAAACTCAAAAATTTTTTTTTCATCAAACTCATACGTGTGGGGTATCTATGTATAGGTCTTCAAAAATGATATTGAGGTTTCTAACATCATTTTTTTCTAAACTAAATAGTTTGCGCGAGAGACACTTCCAAAGTGGTAAAATGTGTCCCCCCCCCCTGTAACTTCTAAAATAAGAGAATGATAAAACTAAAAAAAATATATGATGTACATTACCATGTAAACTTCCACCGAAAATTGGTTTGAAAGAGATCTAATAAGTAGTTTTTTTTTAATACGTCATAAATCGTAAACCGCAATTTATTTCACGGAACCCTTCATGTGCGAGTCCGACTCGCACTTGGCCGCTTTTTTTTAAATAACGAATGGTTCAGTAATTAATTGTACTAATGAAGCCATTAATAAAGGTATTTAAATCGCAAAGATTCCCCCTTTTAGTCAGTCGCATCCATTCATGCCCAGGTATAATTTTTGCATCACTGTTAGACTGACAACACCATTCGTTATTGCTGTAAAATCTTTATTTTCATTTAATATCCTGAACTATTAAAACAGCGACAAATCATCTTTTATGCAACCAAACATCTCTTAATCCTGCGTTTATTTACTGAAATTCCGACTTAATGAAGATTAACTTAGAGTTGCTAATCGTAACGAGGTTAATGTGGTACTTGTATATTTTTTCTCAAGCGTTTAAGATGCAGATGCGGTAGTACTGTACTAACACAAAGTTATTTTTGCCGGTAGCGATGTCGCTGTTGTCACTCGGTAGACTTTAATTTAGTATGTAGATACGTCTACTACGATCTGAATTAACTTTGCGGTTGTGAAGCTAAATCGAATCGCTACCATTCAGCTGATAGAGATCTGGGCAATTAACTATCGGACTCGTTTAACCGGCGAAAGTTGGAGTTTTTTAACATCTATAATTTGAATAGAGCTACAAGCCTTTTAGGTGACGTAATGGTTTCGACAATATTATAATTATCGCGCTTTGTAATTATTAATTAATGTAGAGAAACTGGCTAACAAACATACAGCCTTATTAAACATTCTTACGGCATCTGTACGGTCACCAATAAATTATAATTTAAGTTCATAAGTAACAAAGTTGCTTATTGAATACATTACTCATTTAAAGCAAGGTGTCAATAATTTTTTGAATTTGCAGTAATTTATATATTTTATCTATTGCAGGGGCCAGTGACAATGTTCACGCGGTGAAGCCAGCGCGATGTGGATCGCGTATGCACTGCTGCTCGTCGCGAGCGCGGCGGGCGAGCACGTGCGCGAATTCGTCGTGCGTGAGAACGCACGCGCAGGCACCCTGATCGGTCATCTTGGGGACGAGCTGCCCGACGCGGCACCGCCTTACACCATCGTCCCCGTCCCGGGCTCCGCCGTCAATGACGATCTCAGAATAGACCCCCATACGGGAGAAATCAGGACCAGGGTCCCACTTGACAGAGAGAATAGAGACCACTACGCGCTGGTGGCTATTCCGGCAAGCGGTGATAATATAAGAGTCGTCGTAAGGGTTTCTGATGAAAATGATAACGCGCCGACTTTTCCTACTCCTGTTATGAACGTAGAATTCTCAGAAAACACTCCTCGTGATGTTAAGAGGAAACTAAATCCTGCTAAAGATCAGGATTTGGGAGTGTTCAATACTCAAAGGTACAATATAGTATCTGGGAACACTGATAACGCATTTAGGCTGTCCTCTCATAGAGAACGAGATGGAGTTCTATATTTAGACTTACAAATAAATGGATTTCTAGATAGGGAGACAATAGACCATTATGAATTGGTCATTGAGGCGCTAGATGGAGGTGCCCCTCCGTTGCGAGGGACAATGTCTGTAAATATAACTATTCTAGATGTAAATGACAGCCCACCTATTTTTACTGAAAGCGTGTATGCAGCAAGCATTCCGGAGAATGCTACGGTTGGCACGCCTGTTCTAAAAGTATCTGCGACTGATGCCGATTCTGGGGAAAACGGGCAGATAGAATATTCAATTAATAGAAGACAGAGTGATAAGGAGAACATGTTCAAAATAGATCCCGAGACGGGTGAAATTACCGTGAACAAAGCCTTAGACTTCGAGACTAAAGAATTACACGAACTGGTAGTCGTAGCTAGAGATAAAGGCGCACAGCCTTTGGAAACGACTGCATTCGTCTCCATCAGAGTCACGGATGTCAACGATAATCAACCTACTATAGACGTTATTTTTCTAAGCGATGACGCTACTCCGAAGATATCAGAGTCCGCGCGTTTAGACGAATTCGTGGCTAGGATATCTGTTCACGATCCTGACTCCAAGACGGAATACTCGAATGTGAATGTCACGCTGAGCGGGGGCGACGGTCACTTTGACTTGCGAACACATGACAACATAATCTATTTGGTGGTGGTAGCTTTGCCGTTGGATCGGGAATCCCAGTCGTCGTATACCTTGAACGTTGTTGCGACTGATAAAGGCTCGCCGCCGCTGCACGCATCGAGAATCATAAGCCTCCGTGTTACTGATGTGAACGATAATGCTCCGATGTTTCCTGAATCAGACTATAAAGCGAACGTCTTGGAAGCTGCGACGCCTGGTACGCCGGTCGTCCAAGTATCCGCCTCTGACGTGGATGAAGCTGAGAACTCCGAGATTCGTTATTCGTTGCTCCCGACGCCGCAATCGGATTGGTTCTCTATAGACGAGCGGTCGGGGCTGGTGACTACTAAGGCTAGGGTCGATTGCGAGACGAACCCGATGCCCCGTCTCACGGTGGTAGCGAGAGACAGGGGCAGTCCATCGCTGTCGTCGACAGCGACGTTGGTAGTGACAGTGTTAGATGTGAACGACAACGAGCCGATCTTCGACCAGTCCTTCTACAACGTGACCGTCCAGGAGAGCGAAGTCGTCGGAAGCTGTATTTTAAAGGTGAGTCCTTGCAATAAATATAATCATTTCAAATTATTTCTTAATAGTTATTAGTTAAACTTGTGCACATTATTTACAAAAACAATTCTTGGACCTAAATAAATTAGACCACCTAAACCTAATGTTTAAACCATGAGTTGGTGGTTGATATAAAAAATATAAACTGGCGTTTGAAACCAGCAGAATTATGACAAATTCGTTGTGTGTGTGGTAGATCATGGCGGTTTCTAGGAATATGGCTGTTCATACAAGTTGAAATATGCAGGCCATGCATGACTTATGTGACCGGTGCTTAAAACTTTTACTGCAAATAGATTTGCAATTGATATCTGTTAAGTTTCATCGATACTAATTAGTAGTTATAAAAGTGGACACATAAAAACAAAACGGTTGATATTGATTGACAGATTATTGCAATTTTATTGCCACGACTTTTCCGGTACAGGAGACGAAACGTTTATAAGTTTAACTGTCTTCGGGGTAATCACGTAACGTTCCGAACGCGCGTCGGTACAATTTAACTGTCAAATTTCCATATTACCGTGACATTACGACTTACCCGACGATCGTACAATGTGTTAATACGTTGATCGACCTGCAGGTTAACCTATCACATTTATCCTAACGGAAGCGTGCGGAGAGCTTGCATGCGGAGAGCTCTTGTTATTTTATCCTAATGGATGCGTGCGGAGAGCATGCATGCGGAGAGCTCTTGTTATTTTATCCTAATGGATGCGTGCGGAGAGCATGCATGCGGAGAGATCTTGTTATTTTATCCTAATGGATGCGTGCGGAGAGCATGCATGCGGAGAGCTCCTGTTATTTTGATTTTTCCTTTAATAAAAACAAGGATAGCTGGCACGCGGGGTGCGGGTTAAAACTACCAGTGAAAATGATCCCGTAGGTACTCTCTGCATACATTTACACGATTTTAAAAGTTTACATAATTCGTAAACAAAGAAATGGCATCGTTACTTACATACACCATTCCTTATTGGATAACGTGAAAGTTTACAAACGAGTTGTTTACATACACACAAACATAATTCGCGAAAATATCTCCTCAGCCAACAATTACCCCGGCGAGAACTTTCATTAACTCTTATCTCCCCCATAACTCGCGGGTTAATTTCTTTTAATATATTCCCGCGATATTGAAGTAGTTATAAATAAGGCGCATAAATCTATCGGGAGTGATGCCGGTTTGGGCGCATCGCATATTGCGATCTAAATTGAAAATTAAACAGTGTGCGCGAGAGACGCGGCCGCGGGCGCGCTTTCGGCGTACGCGCAGCTTGACTATCCCGTGGCTTCCACGTTCCCCTGACAACGCGTGCCTCAATAAAATCTCATTTCTCGGGCATCTGGCTGGTGCTAGTGTTACTTTCTAACCACGCTATTGTTTTGATGGCAGGATAAGGTAAGGTGGGGCAACGTATAATGTACCTACTAGCGACCCGCTCTGGCTTTGCACGGGTTTATATGTATAATACATGCATGTATTATACGTATAAACCTCCCTCTGGAATCACTCTATCTATTAAAAAAAACCGCATCAAAATCCGTTTCGTAGTTTTAAAGATACATACATAGGGACAGACAGACAGACAGCGGGAAGCGACTTTGTTTTATACTATCTAGTGATATGTGAAGCGTGTTAACTCAGGTATACATAAGCAATATGGAAAACTGGACTTATCTCTAATCTCTAATGTAAAAATATGGTTACGAAATCAAGATTGGCATTATGATTATGATTATGATTATGACTTTACGATTTTTTTCGCGCTACCATTAGTATAATATTCTCCTCCATATTTTACAATGCAAATATAACACCTAATATGTTTCAACAAGGTTCGAACAAAACGATTATTTTATTAAAATGATCATCAATCATTATCATACTTGATTTGCATTACAAAAACATTGAATTACATAAATAGTGATGACTTATCTACTTCTATCGCAAAAAATCTATACAGTTCAAATAAAGAAGCCGTAATGATAAATTAGGTATTGAACGTCGTTTCTACATATCGGTATAGGTAGGTACTTACTCGTATTACATTTCAACGCTATTTCATGTTCCACTATGGTTTCTACATGTCGGTACTAATTCGTTTGTCCTTCTCACTAAGACTTCTTGGAACCCGTAGCTATTTACTTCTGCTGCTCATTGTACATAAGCAAGAGCTTGACTCCTGTGTATCTTACTTTGTTTTTTTCTACTTCTTTGGAATGCTTTGAGGTCTATAAAATATACAGTGTGATTTTACCACACATAAGCATAAAAGCACTCGCCGCGACTTAAGCCTATTGTTATTGCTAATGGACACTTATTCTAACTTATTCTGGATGCACTATACAATACACAGCGCAATGTGCTTTTTAACTTCCAAGTTTTTTGATTTAATTATGACCCGAGACGTAGAAATTTAAAAGGTGTTCGTTTGTTAGGTTTAATCCTACAGCAAAACGCCATTTAAAAAAGCGTACAATTGAATTGTAGTGTCGACACCTGACGCATTGCGATGTCACGAACTCACGATTACAACGCTGACTCTATAACTATACTATCTAAAGACTGTGTTACTTTATCGAATTCACTGTGAGATGACTGCACGTCGTGCAGTTGGTAAGACAAGGTGATCAAGTATAGTGGTTGAAGTGAAATTATCAGGTCTCGTATCGTTACACTTTTTGTTCAACACTTGAGCATATAGGTAGGTAATCACAATACTACCTGAGTGTTCTAAACATAATTTTGTAATTTGATAGCTTATACCTCGACAACTGTATGTATTTTTATCTGATCTGAGAGTGTGTTGGGAATCGAGGATGCATGGAACTCCTAATGCTCTTATTCATAAACGTCCATCAAACCTATGTTAGCTAAAATGTCGATTAAATTAGTTTGTCTTTATCGCTCACTTTCACATTTTTGGTGGTGTAAAAGGAACAAACTACATTTTAGTTAACAGAGTTTTGTTAAGTTTTATGAATAAGGGGTAAATATTTAATAAGCACACCAATAGCAATTCTTTTACATATTAGAAAAGAGTGCGGGCCGCTTTTCAGACACGCCGCACTAAATGACATTCTACGCCGCTTTCTTGCCAGCGGCAATGTGCTGGCCCTGTTAGAGCCATCCAGCATTCTCAGGGACGATGGCAAGAGACCGGATGGAATGTCGTTAATTCCGTGGAAGATGGGTCGGGTGTTGGTGTGGGATGCCACCTGCGTTGACACATTGGCTCCATCCCATCTCCACGGAACGTCCTCCAGAGCCGGTGCGGCTGCAGAGGCCGCGGAAGAGGCAAAAATTAATAAATATCGCAAAATGCGCCGAATACTGCTTTGTTCCGTCCGGCATCGAAACCCTTGGTCCGTGGGGTCCCAGCACCCTCAATCTTCTCAAAGAACTTTCACAAAAATAAGCCGACACCACCGGGGACCGAAGAGCTGGCAGCTTCCTTGCTCAACGCAATTGCGATACAGCGGGGAAATGCTGCCAGCATTTTCGGCACCATGCCGCCGGGAGACCCCTTATTTTAGTTACTAGTATAAGATAGATTTATTTATTATTTCTTATACAACAAGTTTAGTGCATAAAAAGAGCTATTATAATAATGTAAATAAATTGGTGCTGTAAGTAGTTTCCTTGGCCAATTACGAAGCATGCCATAACGAGTAGTTATATCTCTTTACAAATTACGAACTAAGTTATTATGAAATATTAGATTGACTTATATGGAGACAATGCACAATGTGGCATTAAGTAATTCTCCGTTCGAACTTGTTCTAATGTTAAATTGAGATAACGCAACTGGAAAATTTGACCAGACTAAAATAAATGCAAATCAAATATTAATCTGGCCAACCATCCGTTGAGTGGAGCTGAGAGACTCATCATATCTCTTTCGTACGCTAGTATAACCTACCTACTATTACGCCAAAGAAAGAGGTGAGTATAAAATTGGTGGCTAATAGGCTATACGCCGAAGCACTTACGAATTATTCAGTTCGTGTGTTATGAAATTAAAACAAAAGAACACCAGCCACCCTGATCGCGGTCAGCCAAATTGAAGTCTTGTGTCTGTGGCAAAGAATATAATTTTCTGCGACTTTTATAAGTGTAGCGATTATCTATCATATGAGCTAGAGAAACGCTTAACTAGGTCGATCGAGAATGTAGTGTGAGAGTTCAGCTAATGATAGATATTGGTTGTGAATCAATTTGATTTTGTATTCCAGGCATTTAAACTTGGGTATACGCTACGCTGTAGACATGCTATTATGAATAGTAATAATAATAACAGCTATGAATTGATTATTAGTGGTCGTAGGTGAGTTACAAAACAATACATTTTTTTATACAGGTAGTGTTAGTGCTCCAACTGCACTGGGTAATTCAATCTAAAAGCGATAAATATTCGCTGCCGACGCGTTAAAATGTTTTATCGTCAATAACATCATAGTATGCGGTGGTGCTCGGTCGTTGATGAAAAAGGACCATAATACCGTATAAAAACCTTCGCAGCTTCGCGATAAACTGACGTGTTTCTAAATTCAAACATGATGTTTCCACACTTCATACATATATTTAAGTAGCTACCGTGAGGCCTGCCTGAACCACACTGACGCGGCCTGCGGTGGCGGTCAATAGTAAATTTGCCAGTTAATGTCAAGTTTATTAGATCGCCACCGCAGGTCGCGCCAGTCTGTGAGAGGCCTAAGGCCTTTAGCAGACCTGGTGGGACCTGCGGTGGCGGTCAATAGTAAATTTGCCAGTTAATGTCAAGTTTAATGGATCGCCACCGCAGGTCGCGCCAGTCTGTGAGAGGCCTAAGGCCTTCAGCAGACCTGGTGGGACCTGCGGTGGCGGTCAATAGTAAATTTGCCAGTTAATGTCAAGTTTAATGGATCGCCACCACAGGTCGCGCCAGTCTGTGAGAGGCCTAAGGCCTTTAGCAGACCTGGTGGGACCTGCGATGGCGGGCAATAGTAAATTTGCCAGTTAATGTAAAGTTTAATGGATCGCCATCGCAGGTCGCGCCAGTCTGTGAGAGGCCTAAGGCCTTTAGCAGACCCGGTGTGACCTGCGGTGGCGGTCAATAGTAGATTTGCCAGTTAATATCAAGTTTAATGGATCGCCACCGCAGGTCACGCCAGTCTGTGCAAGGCCTAAGGCCTTTAGCAGACCTGGTGGGACCTGCGGTGGCGGTCAATAGTAAATTTGCCAGTTAATGTCAAGTTTAATGGATCGCCACCGCAGGTCGCGCCAGTCTGTGAGAGGCCTAAGGCCTTCAGCAGACCTGGTGGGACCTGCGGTGGCGCTCAATAGTAAATTTGACAGTTAATACTTAATGTCAAGTTTTCTATTAACCGCCACTGCGCGCACTGGCGCGAGTGTATTTGTGGCTTACCGCGCATACATGTCACGGAAATTTTGCGAATGTGGGTTCCACACATTGGCAATAGCCATACATCCGCATTTGTCAATATAACGTATCGCGATTATCGCGGATATAATCTTAAATCAAAATATGTACATTCAACTCGACTTGAATTTCCACTTCAACAACTTAAACATAATGGTTAAGTAATCTACTTCACTTCCTCCATGTTTACTGTCATCAAACTATATCCTTCAGCCCGGTAGCTTCTATAAGCCGCCATCTTGGAATTCCGTCGCCTTAGTAACGAACGGTGGCGTAGCGTAGGCGCGCGAATACGGTAATGTCAGTTATTATTTGAGGCGTTAGGATACTGTTGGTAATAAAATATTTTTTGCAGTAGTATCTACATACTTACTACTTACAAAGAAAGGGAGCTAGAGTATTTGCCCTACACATTTAGATACAATTTTAAGCAATTCGAGGCCCGGCTCGTGGTGTTTACGAGAAAAAAAAACTCAATGAATGAAGTTCGGTCAGGTTAGGTTTTAAATATTATTTCAGGGTATAGTATGTAGTGTCTTAGCACGAAAGTTTTTATTGTACGAACTGCAACTATTCAAGTAATAAATTATGCATCTTTTCATCTGATATCGCACGCGACTGCGATGAAGCGGATGCTCTGACTAATGCTAGACCAGAAATATAACAGTTTATTTGAATGCCCTAAGGTTGGCCAGCCTGCCGCCGCGAGGTTTTTCCTTTCATGCTGTGCAACGATAGTGATAATTTACGAGCAGTGTCTAATCGTTACAGCTCGCTTTGTTTTCTAACAGATTCGTGGCTCACAATAGTATTTTTCACAATCGTGTTATAATAGAGAGCTTTTTAGTCGAGTACCGTGTTTAGGCCACGAAGCTTGCTGAGTGGCCTAAGTAAGGCACGAGATTAAAAAGCTTGATTATAACACTATTGTGAACAATACTTTTTGTACGAGTTCATTAAAATTAATTTTCTACGAGTCAACTGAACTAATTAAACAAACTCGATACTGTTGAAACGAAGTGCAGCTCATCGCTCGTACGCTTGTTGATATCTTAAAAGACATCAACGAGCGTACGACATCAAAGCGATTCTATTGGTCCAATTCATTACAGTTCAGTAAAGCAGCCACGTGATTGGTCGAATTTATTTTAGTTGTCTGGAGCGTATCGAAAAGTAGTTATTTCGATTGTTTCGACAGTAACATGGACTACAACTATGAAAAGAGTGACGTTGCAGTATTCTCTATGAAATCTTAATACACATATTTTAATCGTCGAGTACAAACATGGTTCTTTTACAATTATTATTTTAATACTAATTGTATTGTACAACTATAATCTGAGTGCTCTTTTAATAAATTGGACCAGGAAAAACCTAAACAGCCGCTAAACACCTCGGGACAAGTTCTCTTATGGAGCCCAGTCACGCGATTGCTAATGATGGTAATGATGTAACATACAATTTATGAGGCCAAACGTGGGCATGCCAACAGGCTTGTCAGATAAATTTAAAAGAAAAAAAAACAGCGCGATATTCACCCAACGGTGTTTTCTCTGTAGCAGTTTCTATGGTGAGCGGTGAGACGTTTTTGTGGATTCATACTAACGAGTATGTGTTTTTAATTTGCCTTCGAGTTCGTCTGCGTGAACTCACAGATCGGGGTGAAATTGTCTTATATTTTAATCCATACACATTTTCACATTTGATATAACTAAGTATAGGTAATAACTGCGCTCGCGAGGGTTTCGGTCTGTGTCAATTCGCATCACTCCACCAGGGGATGGATTAAAAAAAATGCGTCGCTTATTCTTATGTCCATTGCAATTTCATCAAAAATGATTTAGTACCTAGTTTAGGCGTGAAAAGGTAACTGACTGTTACTTTCGCATTTAAATAATAAATAAAATAAATAAATATTTGCGGACAATCTTACACAAATCAACCTAGTCCCAAACTAAGCAAAGCTTGTACTATGGGTACTAGACGACGATATAGATACTTATATAAAGAAATACATACTTAAATACATAGAAAACATCCATGACTCAGGAACAAATATTCGTGCTCATCACACAAATAAATGCCCTTACCGGGATTCGAACCCAGAACCTGTTGCTTCGTAGGCAGGGTCACTACCAACTAGGCTAAAGCGGTCGTTTATAATAATAGATAGATATTATGGATTGAGAAGTTGAAACAAATAAGAATGACTGCATCTGCAATCGTCGTATACCCACACCCCACGAAATCCATGCCGCTACTAGCCACATCTAATTTATTTTATCTGATTTAGAGCAAGATTATGGATTTCACGAACGTGATAATTTGTATAGCAATATGCGTGTGTATACTGTCTAGTATCCAAGGACAAACGCGTGTTTGTTGTCACGTCATTATTAATTCAAATAAAACTTATCGTTGACAGAATATTCGTTGTACACGAAAACGCGGCAAATTAATCAAACGAAAACTAAAAATATCGTTAGATGGACGTCGATTTTCCAGGAATAACAATGCAAAGACGTTTTTCTACGAGAAAAACTCTGATTTATACGCAACATTGAAATATGGTTTTCTATTTCAAGATCGGCATCCGTTAAACGGCATGCAAGGAAAGTATTGCACGCGAACGCAGAAAGCATTCTGCACGTAACAAGTTGTGTAACTCTTCACCTGTAAATATGTTCGCAACTTAGGGTTCCTCGGGCGAAATTTAGTCTTATTCAAAAGCAGAGCCAGATACAGAATTATTTAGCCTGCCTTACTGAGGTAAAGTTTTGATAAATAACATTTTGATTACTGCTTAATACACTGCAGGCAAACAAGACTTCTAATAAAGTTTGACACTGCGAGTCTTGTTATTCTTTTTTAGGGTTCCGTACTCAAATAATAAAACGGGACCCTATTACTAAGACACCGCTGTCCGTCTGTCTGTATGTCTGTCCGTCTGTCACCGTGTTAGTTTGACAGCTGAAATTTTCACAGATGATGTATTTCTGTTGCCGCTATAACAACAAACACTAAAAAACAGAATTAAATAAATATTTATAGATAATGGTATGGAACCCTTCGTGCGCGAGTCCGACTCGCACTTGGCCGGTTTTTTCTTTTAGACTGGCGTTGGCCTGCGGTGGTTGTCGATAATAATTTTGACAGCTATTGTCAAATTTACTATTGACCTCAGGTCGTGCCAGTGTTTTTCTGTGACTTAGAAACATAAATAACAATCATTTTATTGAAATGATGTTCAAAAACCACAAAGCAAGTGTTTAAGTATTTTTTTTATTAAGTATGTGCAACTCGAGCTTGAAAAAACAGAACCCACGTGTCTTTGGTAGGTAATCTGTTGGAAAAGAAAAGCGTTTCGTTTCTCACGAAGGATTACATAAATAACTGTTATTAAGTACTTACGTTAAGAGAATATAGTTACGGAGCACCTTACGCACAAGTATATTAATCATTCAAGGCATGTACTGGGTTTGCAATAGAACCACCCGCCACTGTCTTCGCTTGTTTAGAACCGTCCTGACGGGCAAGTTTCGCGACTTCTGGGTACGAGTATTGGTGGTCATGCAATAACAATTGAATTGACAACGTCTTTTTATGGTAGAGAAAAAGCTGTACGGTTATTTTTTGTCGCGCAACAAAACATTTAAAACTTAGTTTTATCTCCCTAACTAGCGGGTCGGCGGCTTCGCACGGGTTTATATGTATAATACATGCATGTATTATACATATAAACCTTCCTCTTGACTTGAATCTATTAAAAAAAAACGCATTAAAATCCGTTGCGTAGTTTTAAAGATTTAAGCATATATAGGGACAGACAGACAGCTGGAAGCTGTTTTATACTATATATGTAGTGATAAGTATCGACTAACGACGGTCCAAGGTTTGAACTTGACTTTTTTTTAGGGTTCCGTACCAAAGAGTAAAACGGGACCCTATTACTAAGACCCCGCTGTCCGTCTGTCTATCTGTCTGTCTGTCCATCTGTCACCAGGCTGTATCTCAACAACCGTGATGGTTAGACAGCTGAAATTTTCACAGATGATGTATTTCTGTTGCCGCTATAACAACAAATACAAAAAAAAAACCGGCCAAGTGCGAGTCGGACTCGCGCACGAAGGGTTCCGTACCATTATCTATAAAAAAACTATGTTATGCTGTTTTTAGTATTTGTTGTTACTTATAGCGGCAACAGAAATACATCAATGACAATTTCAGCTGGAACTATCACGGTATCAGTGAGATACAACCTGGTGACAGACAGACGGACGGACGGACGGACAGCGGAGTCTTAGTAATAGGGTCCCGTTTTACTCTTTGAGTTCGGAACCCTAAAAAACAGAATAAATAAATATTTTTATTATAAATTATATATTTTTTATCTTTTTCTTTTACAATCTTACACAAATCGGCTTAGTCCCAAACTAAGCAAAGCTTGAACTGTGGGTACTAAACGACGATAAACATACTTATATAGACTCAGGAACAAATATTTGTGCTCATCACACAAATAAATGCCCTTACCAGGATTCGAACCCGGGACCTGCGGCTTCGTAGGCAGGGTCACTACCAACTAGGCTACAGGAGGCTCCCATACAACAAACGTGATTTTTTTGCCCTTTTTATAGATAATGGTATATACGGAACCCTTCGTGCGCGAGTCCGACTCGCACTTGGCCGGTTTTTTGTTACCTACCTTACTCGTATAATTTGATTCACTACTTCATTTTAACATTGAACGTCGATTATAGATTTATTCGATTCATAGACCTATTTGTTCAAATTGAGTACTTCATTCCCTATAACAGCATTCTATCCCATTTAGGATTATCTAAAACCCCACTCACTAGTCGGGAAGCGACTCTAACTATCGATAGACTAAGAATTGACTCGATAGTATCGATTTCCGTCGATTTATCGAGCGATCGTTAAGGCTGGCAATTCGTAAATATGCCATCAAACGTTAGTTCTGTACATTAGAACCGAGTCGATTAAGAGATAGCGATAGATATATCGAGTGGAGCTTTAATTAGTTGCATTTAGCGTTTAACCGTTTCTTTTCTACTCGTAAATATGGCCTATTAGTGCATTAATAACTTTTACCGCAAATAATAGCATTAAACACGACCTAACATTTGTTATGGACACATTTATTTACGTGGGGTGGCCAGAGGTAATCTTATTTATGAAGAAGATAATTTGCCCCGTATGTTGAACGGATTTAAATGTAAAATTCTATAATTTTATGTCTATGAAACTGCACGAAAGGGTTTATTAACTTATATGTAGTATACTCGTTTCCATTTTGAAGATAATGAAGATGCCCACGTACCTATTATTTAGCGGCTTTATAATGTCAGGTTTATATTTCGGGGTAAGCAAGACGAATAATATGTGAACAGAATATACAAAAAAAACTTATTTTATAAAAAGGAGTTAGGGTCATTTCGCTGGTTAGCGACCACCTAATTTCATGTGCCGGTTAGCGACCACTTCGCTGAGTTGGTGAACTGAAAGCATATTTTCTCGTTTTTTTTGTAAATTCCTATTCCATAACTACAAACAATAATGTATACGGCTAACTGTTTCAATAGGATCTGTAGAATTGATGTTATCCGACGCTAACCGAAGGTGGTTGCGTAACCGGCGAAATGACCCTACATTGTGAAAAAAAATCCTAATATTATATATTTTTTTAATAAAGATCCTCGTTTTGTACAAGTTAAACTTTTTAAAAATCCGCCATCGTACAACACAATTAACTTTTTAATACCGCGTGCAAGCGAAGGTTGTCTTCGAGCCACAGATAGTCTTATAATTAAACTCGGTGTTGCTATGAATATTCGACGCTCTATTAAAGGATTTATCGGATAAAATATCCATTTTTAAACGCGTGATAATCGATTACGCCCGCTATTTTTTTATTTAATATTTTGAATACGCATTAACTGAAATACTAAAGGATATGCGTGTAATTTGTAGGTGCCTAGACGGGTGAGTGACGGCTTACTCCCTTGATTTCAGTTTATAATTTACGTTAATAGTATGGCTTCGCGTTTACGATTAAAATCCATACATGACGCATCCTATGGAATTAATTACGGTCCGTTATTATCCCCGCAAATCTTGGGCTGGAAAATGACTTACACCCGTTTGGGTGTAGGTATGTAAAAGGGGAAAATTAGAGTGATTTAACACAGGTGGTGACCTGCCTTAGAGTGTGATGTGGCTTATGCTCCTTGAGACCCATGCCGTACCGCAGGTACACATGCCTTTTTCCGTGGATGATTATTACTAGTTGATATTTAGGGTTTGCAAAAAGTAAAAGATTTATTGTCATGGCATATTACCACATATTTGCAAACCATGCAGAGAGATAAGATAGACTTTTAATAAAAAACGAATCTTGTATCGTAGTAGTAGGTAGGTATAATTCAAAACACAAGTATTCACTGTTCAACTACAAAACAACGCAAAAGCAAGGCTGATCGAGTAAACCAACATTGTTAATGAATCGGTGTTCTTAATTTAAAATTCAAAACTACAACTACAAGCCATCGACGATTGCATTTTGCATTTATTTCATTTTGTACGCTGACCAACTAAGAAAGGAATCATAGAGTATTATATATATATATATATATATATATATATATATATATATTTGCGGACAATCTTACACAAATCAACCTAGTCCCAAACTAAGCAAAGCTTGTACTATGGGTACTAGACGACGATATAGATACTTATATAGAGAAATAAATACTCAAATACATAGAAAACATCCATGACTCAGGAACAAATATTCGTGCTCATCACACAAATAAATGCCCTTACCGGGATTCGAACCCAGGACCTCTTGCTTCGTAGGCAGGGTCACTACCAACTAGGCTAAAGCGGTCGTCGTTATAAGTATTATTTGCCAAGAAGGCGCGTACACTTTTCAAGTTGGTCGGTTTACATTAGTAAAAAGATTTCATTACGAGGTGCATTCCCACAGTTGTGTATAGAGACTAAAGATAGAGAGTTTTTTTGCCAGCACAGTCTAGGGATGAGATCTCTTGTTATTGATTAGTGCTCTAATTAGTGAGGTTATGCAGTTGATTGACTTTGCTTTTTAGACTTTTGCGTATTGTCCAATTTGCAGTAATGCTGATGAGTGGTTAAGTAAATTTTAATGTATGTACTATTTTTATAAGTATGTCTACACATGTACCTAGCTTGGCTATTTTTGTGTGTTCCAGGAGTATTATGGATAATAAAACCGACACAGTTTAAATGTTAAAGGTGTAAGTTTGTGTCGATTGTCCTCGCTCTTTCACGGAAAACTAAACTAAAACTTTACTTCTTCCCGCGTCTTCGTATACGCGTGTAAATTATGACCTTAATATTCTGGTTTGCAAATTGAATAAAAAGTGGGATATCTATGCTCAAAATGAATTCGTTTATGTGGAGGGAATCTCCTTAAACAACTCATCCAATTTCACATGTTATTCCACCTGGTTAGAGAATGGATGTTCCGGATCATAAGTTATTTTACAAAAAGCTCGCGATAGCTAATACATAGTATGTGTATAAAGTGATCGTTTAGTCAGGTTATGGTACTGGCTCCAATCGCACGTGGCGAGTCGTGTCCGTTGTTGACAGCTTGAAGGCTACGGACCGGCCATCTTGAAAAAGTTGTCCTGTCAGCTCTAGTCTATGGATGCGCTCTTTGAATATTGCTGACATGAAGTAGCAATCTGAGTTTGTTTTTTTCCAGTATGTATCCTAGTATCCTTGAAACTTTTTTTATGTAAGTTACTTTTCTTATTGAGATAAATATTGTAAATGTATGTTGAAGTCAAACAGGCATCAGTGTCACCCCTGACAAGACTGAGAAAGAGCGGCAAAGGAAATCTATCGTCTCTTTTTATCTCATCTTACTTGTCTTGAAAGAAGCAGAATGTTTAGTAAAACGACAAAACATTTCGAAAAAAGGGAGACCCTTAGTGCCCTTTTGGCTTGTCTTGGCGGAGGGACTGCCGTGCATATTAAACAAAACATGCTCTGGTGTTATTTTTTTTATTTTTTATTTGTCACAGTTTTCTGGTGATATAAATGGAAAACAAGGCTACAAATACAATGCTTGGTATAGTAAGTTAAGATTTATTTACCTCGAGCTCATTATTTTTAATCAACATTGAATCAGTACTAACAACAATAAAATTTACATTACATATTCTAATAGAAAAAACGCTTGATAGCTTGCCATCACGTTGTTACAGCTTAGCAAAGTTCGCTTTGCGGCCAATGCGGCACTGTCGTCACGCGATCCGCTTGAGAGATACTATATTGCCTGCATAGTTTCCGTTTTTTACACCTGCCTCCATAAGATTAATTCTAGTCGGATTTTGTAAAGTAGCTTAACCAACTTTATATTCAGTTTAGTAAGTGTCGCTGAAGACGCAACTGACCCTTAAGTTTTACAGGACCTACCCTGTTACGTAAGGTCCATGCCCGTTTTACTCTCCGGCACAAATAAGTTTGTATCGGCGTAGTGATGTGCAGAATGAGAAATCGATTATTGGTAAAGAATGCGCGACACCGAACGGCGGGGTGCCTCCATTAGTTCGATTGCATGAAGAGTAAGGGTGTTTTACTACTACCTTATACTACTTGGATTAAAACGAAGGTAAATGGCTGGGTACTTACGTTCCAGCTGACATAAGTTTGATAATTACTTCTTGTTTTTAATTATTTTCGTGTCTGGTAACTTACACTTTACATAACAAGTTCTAGAATAAATATTATGGTAACTCCTTACCTTCCAAATGATACATATGCTATGGTTATACGTAATTTCTGAACAGCGAGCGTGTAAAATTTGCACCCGCCGCCACCGATCACCTACAACTCACTCGATACAACAATCGACTCACTTTAATAATGGAGATGGTGGTTGTCTTTTTATTCGATGAATATCAACTTGTCCAGTGTGATTCGGACTTTACGTATAGGTTAAATAGTATTCGTTTAGGTTAAATGTTATTCGTTTGCAGAAAGTAGCGCGACTTTATTTTTTCGTTTGAAAATATGACTTATTTCAATAAAATAAAATAACGAAGATAAATTGATAAACAAGGCTAAGCATGATATGTTCTTTTTAAAGCATTAATGAGGCTGAATTCGTGTATAGTTAATTTTATATCTAAAACACAGCTACATATCTAAACAACTTTGATGATGTTGATATATATGTATATTATAAATATGTAACTTATTGTAAAATTCTGCAACACAATTTAAAACTTTATAAAATCTCTAACTGAATTAAATATTTAATCGTCATACGGCACAACGAACCGTCCATTACAATACAACACTAATAATATAAAACGAAACAGAAGGTTTTTCGTCGAAACTCATTTCGTTGCGTCTTCTTTTAATAAAACTCAAATTTCCTTCTCACTCTCACCTCGTACATCTAGGTAGGTGTGAGAGGAACGGGGCAGGGGAGCAGGCGGGGAAATTATAGGGCTGTCCGCGGACGGATAATGACGGACGCCGAGCGACCGCTTCGTTAATGAGAATTGTGGTGGCAACCCTGCGTCTTCTATTTTCAAATGTTTTTTATAACGGTCCGAGGAAATTGTTCTATCTAATGATAGTGTGTTGGGTATGCTATGATAATTTAAAAGAACCTTAAGACGGCGTGTAAAGGGCTTATTTCGACTAGTAGCGTTGCGATGGTTACCTAGGTGAACGTGCTATGCGAAATGTCAAAACGCTTCGCTGGAAATTCAAGTAAATTACTTGTGCGCTACTGGAACTCATTATCATTAGTAAATTTTTACAGCAGCGTTTCGGGACGATTCGGACGTTTTGACAGACAGTTGCCTTCGACTTGAACAGTTGAAGCTGTGATACCAGGGTTCATCTTACTGGCTTACCCGCTGGTAAAACCTCATCGAGTAGGTATATAATATTTATTATTTAAGCTTTCAAACTACTAAGTAATTCGTCCTTATAATCATTTTATGGTCCCCTGGAATGATATAAACATTTTATTATTATGATTGCCCCCTTGAAAAGCACCAAACACATAATTTGTGACCCTTAGGATATTGTCTCCCATATTCATAAAACTTTGAACGCCTATCTCAGTTGCCTTTTTCTATCTTACTTGTAATGTAACGTGTAGATATCCATTTAACTTGACGCATATAGACACTCGGTCCTTAAATCTATGTTAAATTGGTGTGGTGTAATGTGTAACTATGTAAAAAGCGGCCAAGTAAGAGTCGGACTCGCACATGAAGGGTTCCGTGAAATAAATTGCGGTTTACGATTTATGACGTATTAAAAAAAAAACTACTTACTAGATCTTGTTCAAACCAATTTTCGGTGGAAGTTTGCATGGTAATGTACATTATTTTTTTTTTTTAGTTTTATCATTCTCTTATTTTAGAAGTTACAAGGGGGGGGGGGGGGGAGACACTTTTTACCACTTTGGAAGTGTCTCTCGCGCAAACTATTCAGTTTAGAAAAAAATTATATTAGAAACCTCAATATCATTTTTGAAGACCTATCCATTGATACCCCACCCCACACGTATTGATTGGGTTTGATGAAAATTTTTTTTTTGAGTTTCAGTTCTGAGTATGGGGACCCCTAAAACTTAATGTTTTTTTTTCAATTTTTGTGTGAAAATCTTAATGCGGTTCACAAAATACGTCTACTTACTTACCAAGTTTCAACAGTATAGCTCTTATAGTTTCGGAAAATAGTGGCTGTGACATACGGACGGACATGACGAATCTATAAGGGTTCCGTTTTTTGCCATTTGGCTACGGAACCCTAAAAATAGGTGTTTGTGTTCAATCGTTTTGCTCCCATGATGTTAATCAAAAACAAAATGATGGACTTTTTTTTCGCTTTTCGCATAATTTTCTAATCTTTATTAACGAGATATAATGTAGAATACATAGTCTACATACAATCTTATTGACACATCCATTTAGCTAAGTGTTACATTAAAACAAATTTGAAAACTAAAGAAGTCGTATCTTTGTAATGTACGAGTATCTTCGCTGGGTTTACATGACTATGCACATTACGTATTTCCCACGTTTTCATTTAAAACTGAACTAAGTATACTTGCTTATTTGAATAAGCATTGTCTTTGATAGGCCATAATAACACAGTCATCGTCTAAAGTGTTCACGGCAGTGTATTACATTTGCAATATTCACACGAAAGTTGATATAAAGTTAATAATGAAAGAAAATAAAGAAATAAAGATACATTTATTCACAAACACACAGGCCACACATATTTAATCTAATCTATTGAATGAAACATCTCTTAATCATCATTGAATTCGGCTAAACTAGAAACTAAAACAAAGTTTCTATAGGTCAAGTCGACCACTTACGGTGGTTCGACGGCCATACAAAACGTATTTTGACATTCGCAGGCTAGGGGCGTGATATTTTAAGAAACTTATGTAACACACTTTCATAAATTGCTTTCCTACTTTCCTAGAATAAACTTATATAAACTAAAATAATTTGAGAAATTAGTTTGTCACGTGATACTTTGGTAAAAAAACGATTATTCTCAAATTTAAAGTTTATTCTAGGAAATGGGGAATTTCGTGCAAATGGAAAGCCAATTTATGAATATAATAAGTTTCTTAAAATATCCCTCCGTTAGCCTGCGAATGTCAAAAGACGTTTTGTATGGTCGTCGAACCACCTTAACTGACATGGTGCGTGTATACTTGAGATTATTTTAATTGGCCGAATTGTATCAAAGCTGGTAACTAGTCCATTCAAAAAGGATATTCCAATGACATTTTTATATAAAGTCTGATTCCGATGACAGTTTTATATAAAGTCGGATTCCAAAGACAGTTTTGTATAAAGTCGGATTCCAATGACATTTTTATATAAAGTCGGCCTCATTCAATATTCTCAACCCTTTGACATCGCCCCTCGCACCCCTGTCCGCTTGTCCCGTTACGGGCACCGTTTCAGGGTTGCATTACGATTACAGACTGATCAAGTGATCAACGTTAAGACCGGCTCCACACGTTGGCCCCAATATTGGCCCAAACGCTACTCGTCCAACGTGTGTATTTAGAAAATGGCATTGGTCCCAACGTTGGGGCGAGAGTTGGTAGTTGGCCGGCTCGTGTCGGTTTCATCAAAGGAATCTCCAAGGCTCCACACGTTGGTATAATTATACGAGCGTTGGGACCAACGTGTGGAGCCGGCGTAAAGCTGGAAACGCACAGACAGCGGTGGCGGTGCGGCGCGGAGGCGGTACCGGTTGTAATGTTCGAGCTAATATGAAAATGTCCGCACAGAATACCGCGCTGCGTCGCGTCCCGCCGCGGTATTCTGTGCGGACCCTTTCGCATTAGTTCGAACATTATAGCTGGTACCGCCTCCGCACCGCGCCGCGCCGCACCGCCACCGCTTTCAGTGCGTTTCAGCCTTAAATATGGCGCTGGCAGCTGTCATTCCATAGAAACTTGTCAAATTTTCCAAACATTCCAATTTTAACACCGCATACGATTATAGACGGTTTTGTGCAACTCACCCTTAGTAAAATGTTGACGATTAATATCAGATTAAGTTCTTACTCCCATTTGGTGAAATCCGACCTTCACGAATCGACTTAAGAAATAGCTTGTTAAAAATCGCAATCCAGGGGTGCTGTAAGTTTAACATGTGTATGGCATCGCAGCTCACAAACGGACGACCTGAGTTGGCGGTGTTTTTGAGTTGGCGGTGTTTTAATCGAAAGTCTTGTCTGTCGAGATGGTCCTATGTTTGTGGTGTTTTAAAAATGTTCAATTTATGTTTTCTCAATTTTTTTTAATTCGACATTTTATATCAATTTCATACTAAAGGAAAAATTCAAAAATGTTAATGCTCCGAGCCTGATTGTAACCGACAACCACAGGCATCATCATCAACCAACTGAGCTATCGGAACAATCCGTCACGGCACCCAATTCTTCAATCACTTGCCTCTTACCACGTGTATGTGTTATCATGTTCCCTCATCCTCACTTTCATGTCTTACAAAATCAGTTTGACTGAGATACGAAACAAAATTGATATCTTAGGCACCCAATTTGTCAATTAAGTCTAACGCGGCCCTGAATGTAGTGTCATAAAATCGAGCGACAAGTCCACCATGATTCGATTCCATCTTCCGATCGATTCAATCCATTGGCAGTTAAGTTTTCCGAGAATATAGAATGGTCGCCTGATAGTAAAGGTGTCTACTATTAATATTAGCATACGGAATCGTAAATGCAAATCGATACTGTCATTAAACTATCCAACCGTCTTCCTTGGGAAACAGAGGTAATTCAAATTGATAGGTATTTTCCTCCTAGATTCTTGGTGTTGAGATCATGCGCCTTTAAAAATAAAGAGAATAAACATTTATTATTTTTTATCATTTTAAATGCGGTCGTGGATCTAAATTCCACCTCGTGCCGATGAGCGCGGAACTTATATGTACGGAATATAATTTGTATAATTTTTCGGTGAAGGACAAAAAATGGGAGAAAAACGAAGAAATTCGAATGATTCTGCGTGAAATGCTTAACCCGCACTAGACCAGCGTGGTGCTGTTGCTAAGACTTTCATCGTTAGCCTAAGATCCATATTCAAAGGACCCTGGCATAAATAAATATGTTTCTGATACTTGTTTAAAAAAAAAAGAAGATGTATTGTCGCAAAAAAAACCCCACAAAAAACACAAAATCGAACACTGAATGGGTACTTTTATAAAACAACACAATACAGAAAATAAAAGAGTCTTAATTGTTTAAAAGAAAATAGCTGTCGGCACAACTGTAGTCTGTATTTGTTATGATTTTAATGCAATTCCCTAAAGCCTCATTTGGATATCTAACACAAAATAAAAGCTTGTAAAAAAAAAACTTACACTAGTTTTCTAGCACTGGTTTGAATTCTCTCAGGGCGATTAAAGTGATTCTTACGTAGAATACGTTAGAATCGTTTTAATCAACAGTAACCGTCTGCATTTAATCTAGGATCTCATATAAATAGGTACAATATACCATTATTTTATTAAAACATAAATTTAGGGTTCGTTTAAAAATCCCGAGGCTCTAATATAAGTGTTAGCCGAGTTTAAACGGCAGATTACTGTCGCGGGTCCGCTACGACAATAAAACATTTATGCTGCCTCGTGAAACGTCATGTATTATTAGACGCAGGAACTGTTTTATTGCATAAATTTGCAACGTCGTAAATCTGCCCTTGATTGTTCAATGCTGGATAACGGTATGATCAATCAGGTGAAACTTTCAATGACTGGGATTATGGAAGTACTTAATTAAATTTCAAATATTTTATTAGCTAGTTGAGCTCGTTTGAACCCGGGACATTTATTAAGCATTAGGGCTTGTTTCCATAAAATCGGCTGTCGAGTTCAACAGTCGAGAGCGCAATATTATACTATTTATTTCTTGTATATGTATTTCTTGAATGGATACAAAGTCCTTCAGTCGGCGCAGGAAGAAAAACCGTGTTACCAGGCCTTAATGTGAAAAAAAAGTTTATTACAAAGTATCGTCTATGTTCTATGTTTCAAGTACGAAGATATTTTTCACCGCTTTTGTTTTATGGCTATTTGTTTGGCTGACCTGAACCGTACATATAGTCTAATTTTAATCTCGGATAGCAGAATCAAGCCTGGCAAAACTAAAATCATATCTGCGAAATGTATCACTAGCCATGACTTGGTACTAATTCACAGGACGTATCGACTCGATATTGTTCGGAGTTTTATCGAATCAACTCTGTTAGTTATGCCATGCGCCTATCCAGGTCCTAACTTTCCAGAAGTTTTGTCACACCTTCGGGCCTATTCATAATATGAACCTTAGGTTTATTAGTATAAGGTTCAACTTAGAAGTCTATTCTTGAACGAAATACGATTTTGGGATAGTTGTGTTCGTATCGTGTTTCGATAATGCCACGGTTGCTTTTTGCTCACGAATATGTCTGCTCTATGGATTTTGGTTTCTGGCTATGTTGATTAGGGTAGCACGAGTGTGATAGTATGGTTTTGTGACGTGGGAAATGTAACAAAGAAATACACCACAACATTAAATTCATATTTACATTCTTAGTGCACTATGTTTACTTGATATTTTCTCTTCATGCGTGATTGACCATATATGACTGATATCGTGTTTAAATGATCAATGATTTGCTTACAGTGACAGCCGGATGACAAATTGTGACACATAAACATACGATACTCAATAACTACGCTATTAGTAAACAAATACAGTCAACCAAAACATGTGGTTCCTACGCTAATACGCATACGTAAAAAATAATTTTGTTTTGTATGGGGACAATAAATTGAAAAAAGAAATGAAGAAATGAGGTATTTATTTATTTAATTTTTATTGCACTAAAGAAGAACTTATAGTACAAAAGGCGAACTTAATGCTATAAAGCATTCGCTAGTCAACCTTTAAGGTAAAGCAGATACATTATGTTTAATAAAATGCGCTTAAAGTTCTGGTACAGTCATAAGAATAATATTTCCAAAGATTAATAGCGTTTAATAGCGTCGGGGGGCGTCGTGGTGGAATGCTCGCGATCAGAATGCGCCCCCATTAACGGCAGGGACGGAAACGCCGGAGTGGTTTTAGTGGGTAGAGTGTAGACTGCCCCTTCTCTTTAAATAGAGTTAGCTGGAGGGTGAGAGTCCCACATACCCCCCATTATAGCTTCCCCAAGCTGGGGGGATGCGTAAGAGCATTTCCACTCCGTCAACAAAAAAAAAGGTATTAATGGCGTGTCCAGGCTAAACA
Source organism: Epinotia brunnichana (assembly GCA_963854355.1). NCBI lineage: Eukaryota > Metazoa > Arthropoda > Insecta > Lepidoptera > Tortricidae > Epinotia > Epinotia brunnichana. Next base: position 28,329,657 of record OY977936.1, on the reverse strand, counting down.
CCTTAATCGCTCAGGTACAATTGACTGGGGCTGTACGACTGGATACAATAAAAATTATAAAAAATGGACAAAAGAAACCACTCTCGCCAAACAAACCAATAATTTAACAACCGATATTCCCGCAAGACGGATGGACCGAAGCAAAATTGTTACCGGCTCGTTTCGATTTCTCGATAAAATTTTCGTCTTTAATTTTTCACTCGATTCATTTCATTCGATTCTGTTCCATTATCAGCAATGTGATTGTTGGTTGCCAGTGTCGAAAGTCGATTTATGATTTAATTATAAGGTTACGGCCGTACCTTAGTCTATACTAAGGAAAGAGCGTATGTCCTTATATATTTAAAATGTTTTTGGGCTCTTTTGAAAACATTAGGGTATTTATTATCGCAGTGAAGAAAGCGCCTATTTATATCTGAATCGCGTAGACTTGTGCCTTTGTAATTTCAAGCAGCTTTGGGGGCAATGCACTGAAGTAACTATCGCTTTAAGTGTAGCGAAAAATTTAATAATAGCTCGCAAATTGCCTTTTTCTGATTTGACTTCACTCATTTAAACGCCAATCGAAGGACACCTTTTCACTCTTCATGTAGGTACATGGACACGTTTAATGAATTTAAATGTATAGGTACATTTAATATAATATTAATATACGGTATAAAAATAAATACATTAAGTATATCAAAAACACAATAGAATATACAATGCGCCGGCACGTCTGCTGGTCGAAGGGAGGGTAGGACGCAGCCAACGTGTCAGCGCAAGTGGCGTCCCACATCCACGCCCATCTTCCACGGAATCAACGACATCCCGTCAGGGCGCTTACCATCGCTCCGCACAATCTGGGGCTCCAGAGCGGCGGGAACATTGGCACTGTAGGTACATATTTCTGTTGAAATAAATGAGTGGCGGTGAAAAACAATGTACCTATTAGGTATGTACAGCTGTTAGTTTAATAGTTTATTCATAGTTTATATTTTAATTACTTAATAACAAAAAATGACTGTAACCTACAACTTATCGTAAAAACTATAACTGGCCAAATGCAAACAAATTAAGATATGAACACATAGAACTGATTTATAGCAAACAAGAATCTAAATGTTCTCAGCCCAAGTTTGATGTTCCGTTAATTAGCATGTATATTCATAAACCGACGCCATTTTATTTTATTTATACTGAATCTATAATGTAGAGAGCAAAATATTTGAAATTTTTTTAGGAAAGCTTTTAATAAATTACATATCGAATAGAGATTTTTAAGAATACCTTTGCCCATATAAGGAACACGTCAATAGGACACTGCCGGGCCGATAGGTAATCAATACCTTCCTACCTACTTACCTATGTATTTTGTAAACTCATTCATTGTGTGTAATAATACCTACCAAGTTATATAATTTTTAGTATGGCAATGTCAACAAAAGGGATAAGGTAATGACTAATGATACTATTGCTTACTTATATTATCCGGGTATTTAGACGAATGGCGATAGATCGGAAAGCAATAAAAAAATAGCATTGTGAAACTACTGAATAATTAGTAAAATTTTACAACCCATCCAATCCAAAATTCCCAGATTCAATTTAGCCCCACACGCGATAGCGACAAATCCACCGAGCCGACCCGAAGACGTCCAAAGATCAAAAGATATGCAAATGTAGGGTCAATACTCCCTTAAGTGACCCATATAATACCCTGCGTCTTAAGTTCTGTTTTTTTTCCGCGACAGAGGTTGCCCCTGTCAATAAGTATTAACGATAATATTGCTAGCTTTAATCTGCTGCGATTAATTTTTTGTGGACGTTTTTTAATCAGGTAAAAGGCTTTTATTAAAATCAAGTTGTTTAGAGTTCTGGCTGATTGAAAGTGACGACATTCGACGTAACGAATAATGTTGTCACTTCATAATTGAACATTATTCGAGCACCTGAGCTGTAGGTGTACGAAGAAAATAATGCGTGTATGTTCCAATTGTTCCATTAACGTATTCTAGTTCGGATTTTCCTGACTAAATGTTCTCCTTTTGGTCAAGGCATTTGACTAATATGTTGCTTCCCTATTTAGAAGCATGGGTCTAGGAAACTAGGAATGTTGTTCGGTTTTAGACTCGTTATTAACCTTTACCATTTTCGTCTCATTTGCGTACAGAGCAGGTTATTGAGGTTCCGGTGGAAGAAAACGTAGTTATAGAATTTTACGCTTTTGAAGTTCCTGATACTTATGGCGACTTTAACCTTTAAAATGTGGTTCCGCTCGCTCGCCAATAGTAGCTCGATATGCTGTGCTATTCGCCCGCGCATTAGCCAACTCGCGACGTTTGAATAAAAAATCATACTGCCAAAACAAATTATGATTTCGGCATAAACTACGTCCAGATTTTAGATCGATGAGTAAACTAATCTGTTTTTGAAAGAACCGCGTCGATATCACTTGGAGTTGGTAAGCTGTAGCAAAATTTTGAAGTAAGTACGATGCGATTTATTATCCACTAGCTGTTGCCCGCGACTTCGTCCGCGTAGAACTTTTTATCTTCTTAGAAAATGATTTCTCTCAATACAAACTTTGAACCCCTTTTTTAGGGAATAAATAAAAAAAAAGGTTGATGTTCATTTTCTAGTTTGTGAACAAACAGTCTTAAACCAAAGTTAAAAATCTCACACTTTAAAAATGTCTTGAAATACACAAATTTTGAACCCCCTTTTAACACTCTTAGGAGATGCATTTGGAAAAACTCTGAAATTAGTTTAGTAGTCTTTTAACGTACAGAATAAGACCGAAGTTACAAATCTCTTACTCACACTTTAAAATTTTCTTAAATATTTTTTACGTTAAATTTGTCTGTCGAGTCACGAATTTGCCGTATAAATGTATGGCTAATTTTCGTGACTCAGCTGACAAATGTCTTAATGTTACCTTAACTAGGGTACTTATGTACATTTTATTTGAAAACAACCCATCTGCTTACAACCACACAAGTAAGTTGCTTGTCTGCCACAGTCGTATTATTCAAAAAAATTACCTTTCATTGACAACATTGCAATGTTGTAATCAATATTCTGCAAATAAACATTCATTCATTAAGTTTACTCCTTTTTATTGTGCCTTAAATCGGTTTGATCATTATCATGATGGAAAAATCGTGTAACAATTCCAAAAACGGGTTTTTAAGATAGAACGAAGAGTCGCTAGAACCTTATAGCCCTTTGAAGCCAGTTTACTGGCTACCATGTGAAGGTGTGTATTGTACGTAAAGTATTTTCGATGATTCTAGTTCCTTCTTATCTTACACAAACTAAACTACGTTTGTGTTTTGCCCATAGATATGCGGTAGGTAGATAGTGGTGGGGGCGCTTTACTTGAATTGAACTATCCATATTAATACACAGATACATAGTAAATTGGTGTTATAATTAACACTTTAAACTCTCGCGCTTTGGACACACATGTATACTTTTACTTCTTTCAACTGGGCTCATGAATGGTTCTTTGTTAGCCAGGTGTACAATGGTATCATCTGCTTTTGTTTGCAGACGCGTGCCATTTTTTGCAAGAAAAAGTTTAGCGTCACGTGAAATGTTCATTGAATAATGAACTCTATTCTCTTTACAATACCTATTGCTCTGTCTTTACAAGATTACCTATTCGTATGTAAGTCAGGGTAAGTAAGCAATTCCAAAACTAAACGGGATAAACCCGTCGTGTTTGGGCATATTAAAATACTCTCAAGACTAGTTGATGATTGTGAAGAATAAGTAGGTTGGTACTCTCGGAAGAAAGTAGAAAAAATGTTTTTTTATAGAATATATTTCAAAATATCAGTAACCTACGATGGCGCCCAGCACACACAGTGGTCTAGGATTCATTTGGACTTCATGGGTCCAATTTTAGGAAAAACCAACCTCGTAGTATCTTATCTTATCTTATCTTATCTAGGTGAGGGCCTTTTGGATGCACTTCGACCCTTGTGCATTTCCCTCTCCTTTATGTATTCGCTCCATTAAATCCACAAAACGGATGATGCAGTTCACCGGGAGCACCTTGAATTCCTTTTGGTTGCGCATATTTAGCCGTTACCAAAGTAGTTCATTCTTTGTCTGGCAAGGGCAAATATAATTCTGAGTTGCTTCCTACTGGATTGGAACATCGTAAGTATCCACACAAATCCCTCGACGTGATACGCATGTACTCGTACAAATGAGTGTTGGTACATGGTACCTACATACAAGTAGGTAATGAGAAGGTTTGTACCTACTTCTATGTATATTTTAATGCAATACTGGATACGTGATAACGTAACTTGTTTATTTATTCCTCTTACATTCATTAAAGTCAAGTAATTGAGTACCTAAAGCGGAGAACCGGGAACACACTACTTTAAAGGTATTAACGTAATTATTGTACGAGTGTAGAGTGTTAACAACTATTTCATCATGTCCACGTGTTTCAAACGTGTTAAACATAAGATTTGTATATAATGTATGCTCTTTTAACCGACAATAACGAGGTATACGTTTAACATGTGTTTCTGTGGGTCTGTCTGTGGCATTATAGCTCTCAAAGGGATGAACCAATTTGAGTTCCGTTTCTTAATCGAAAGTCTTGTCTATCCAGGACTGATGACTTTCATTAATATGCCGACCGCTGTCGTAAAATATACTCAGACATATCGCGCTTGGTACAGTCACCTGCATCAATATATGACTATACAAACGACGCAAAAATATCTGACACGCCCTTATAGCTCTAGAAATAGAGTTGAATCAGATATTTTTGAGTGCCTTGTTCAATAATATATGATTGCAGGTGTACTTAGCGGAAGTTCTAATCAGGCGATATTAGTCCACAGTTCTTCAGAGCAGAAGTATATACAATAATATCGACTGTGTGCATCTTTAATTTTATTGTTTGTCATGAATAACATGTTAGAGTCTGAGGTTGATATCTATGTTATTGTGGGAACATTATTCCAAACACATGTTCATGAAATGTTACGTAATCCGTAAACCGGCTTCTCACTTCTTCCAAAATGACAGCAAAGTTTTTTTGATTCTACGTACATTCTCGTAACGATCATAGATATTAGATAAAGCTCCATACATACACATGTATAATAAAGCGACATTTCTGCATAATCGACTTACAATTCTAAGTTTTATTTTATATTTATTTAAAACATAGCCCAGGCTACAAATTCCGATGTTATCTGCTTCTGACGATACTAATAGTTATTTTTGAATGTTAATTCTGATATAATAGATCGGTAGTTTGTCGCTATTTAGGTAATGTGTAGATTAGGCAGAGATATCACGACACCTTTTGACGTAAGTAATAGGTACATTCATCATACATAGAGGAATTACTCTAGATTCCTTCGGGTTCATTCGTAGTGAATTTACATATGTGATAGTAATCCAAATGTATCTAATTTGCCTAGGGTAGGTTAGGTTTTCGATAATGATTTTATGTTTCGTATAAGTACAACTCGACCAAGCTAAGAATGCACCTCGCGTCGAATAAGTTACACTGAGCGAGATGCAGTCATAGCTTGGTCGGGATATATAGTTTTATGTTTTACTTTTTATGTACCTAAGTTATGTAAAACCGTGCCTAAGTTAAAAGTAAATCAACAGCATAAAATATTAAGCTTAATAATGCTTGTGTTTAGGTACGAGACAACGTCATACATATTTAATAGGTATCTATAAATACATAGAAAACGTCCACGAATAACGAAAAATTATTATAAGTTATTCATGTTCATCACACAAAAATTTGCCCTTACCGGTATTTAAACCCAAGACCGTCAACTTCATAGGCGGGGATACAACCCACTACGCTAAACCGTTCAAGATTAGTTTATTAGTAAAAAATGTTGAAGATTTGCAACGAAGCAACATAGATCGATGTCCTTTATGCCTATCAAGCTCAGACTACACTAATAGACATACTTTTTCCACAATACATAAACATGACGCTACAGCGTAGAAGGGTGCGCGAGCGCTGACACAGACAAGTTTTACAGATGATCCACTATTAGTCAATTCTGTCCATTAAGCCGTGCACAATTTATGACAGGTTGTGGCTCTGACAAACTAAGATTCAACAGTGAAATATGACGTTGTCATGACGTAGCTGCCATATTCACTTAATACATTAATTGGTTAATTAACCAGTCTATGTGACAGACGAACAACATCGTCGAAGACCCAAGCATCAACTTCGGTCAAGCCATGATAAATAAATGGCGCAAAATCGGGACCAGTGGCGACCAGTGGCGCCAAATCATGAAATGGCGGCGTTTCACGATATGCCTAGGAATTTCGTGATCTGCCGGATTTTACAATCGGCCACCGACATCAACACTACACTGGGATGTTCACCTTATTGAACGAGCGAGCGAAGCGAACGAAGTTCTCCGTTTCAATTTGGGCTAAAATTCTTTCGTATGTCCGGCTGTCCAGATGTTCGTTCGGCTGTTCTCCTCTACAGGTCGCATTTCTCAACTGATTCTCGTGAAATTTTGTGAGCAGGTTAATGATTATATAAGAATTTTTTTTTTGATTCAGCTCTTCGAAATACAAATAATAAAATTTAAAAAAGACAGACTCGTTAGTTCTATAGCTCACTCAGCCACTAGTGTTTATTTAATTAATTCTGAAAACTATACGGGCCATAATTAATGCTTTAGCGAATATCATAAATGTATATGATTTTTAAATGGAAGTACTTTCTCTGTACGTGTTCACTCTATGGTGCGCAAGAGCATGATAAAAAGCGTTCGCAGCTCGCCGCAGGAGGCGAAGGTTTAGGCTAGACTGGTTTTTAGCTTCGCTCATTCTATGACTGGGCCTTAACGATGTATTGATTTTAAATTTTTGTATTGAGTACTCTATTTCTTGTATTTCTGTAGAATTTGCTTCGTTGCCTGGTATGGCTTCACTACATAGGAAATAAAGAACCGTACCTCTGCTTATGTAGGTACAGTCAAGGCCACCAATATGTGATAATATGTATACACCACAAAGTCTCAAAAATATGTACACAGACCTTATTTCTGCAACAATAAGGTTGTAGTATACAAATTTATGAAACTTTGAATAAATAAATATTGGTGCAATTGACTGCTATATATAAGTTTATTTCTTTCGCTGCCTTAATTAAATTAACTTTTTGCAGAATAATGGTCGCATTCGAGGCAATTTGTATTCCACGATATATAGAAACATTCTGCAAGAAAACGTAATGAGCGCAATTTGGTTTCTAATGATATCAAATCAAAGTTCTCATTACAATCATGACCTGAAAGTCAACTGCAACCTCATCCAAACCACTAAACCACATGTTACTCTAACTTTTACAACCAGACGGAATAAAACTTACTGATTACTTTTTCAAATTCTTGTCTTTACTCTCGCTTGTATTCAATTGTGAACTTTGTTGCTCAAATACTTACACGGTATATTTTTTATATCACAAATCTACACGATACGAGCTTCTAAATGAAAACAGTCCAATACTGGTTTCGTACGAACGCCTAGAGAAATGCCATTAATATGCAACACACATAAATACCAAATTAATTCTACCCATCACCTTATCTCACAGCTACCGTATCGTGTTTGAATAAGGAGTATAATCGCTTGGCTTTTGTTTTGATCTCGTGCAGTCCGTTGTGTTCTACTTTCGCCGAGATATGGTCATTTGGAGATCTTAAAATTAGGTGTGATTTTTATGATTTGCGGAAATTGCACCAGCACGGTCGTACTATTAAGATAAGGAATACCGTATTGCTTTTATGATATACAAATTAAAGTTATATTAAGTATGTACTTTTCGTTTCCGAACATCCGTCTTGGAAAGATCAAGTGAACGGGATGGCGGACAAAGAATACCTACGGGTTGGTAAAATACCGCCATATTTCCTAAAATTGTGCAATGTTGTACAGTTGTTTTAATCCTGTGATGATCTTCATTCAATTTTGCATCTAAACTGCAATAAATAATAGTAAAAAATAACGACGAAAAAAACCACGTTAACGAAGCGGGATATCGCAAAAATCTTAATTTTTGGATATTGATATTTTCATGATAGGATTCTGGAAATTGCTAATACAGTTGGGTATTATACAGAATAATATATTATGTAAATACAACGAGTGTTAAATATAAAAAAAAAAACTATTGCGGTTATTTAATTTAGGGTGACAAGAAATTTTTGACCGTGAGTGTACATTAGTTTAGTGTGGATTAAGTGAAATTATGAATTGTGACAAATCAGAACCATAATTTTATTAGTAGGTATAAAATCCGTTACCTTAATAAATGAAGCGAGTTTAGTGAATAATGACAGTGAAGCGCAAGCGCACATTACGAGATCATAATGTATTTCGGCAACTAGGTAGGTGCTTACTTACCAAAATTCCGACTTTGACTCAACCCACGTTTTCGATCCCGGTTTTCATTACACTTACTCTTGTAATAGTTATAATTTAAATATAATACAAAATGTACAATCATCTTAAAAAGCATGAAATTGGCGATAAATTATAAAAAAGGTAATATTTATTCATCCCACTCAAATTCACTACATTTTAGCATAAAGTATGCATTTATTTAGCAAATTTCACCTTTCAATATTGTCATTTTATTTATTATCTATTAGCGTGAATATCCGTGTCAGTGCACTAATGTAAATTAATGAACAGCCTTGTCCTAGAAGCATAAGATTTGTGTTATTAATAACGGTACCAATGATAATTATGAGTTCAAAGTTCGAAAAATAATACACTTGAGCAGTTAGGTCCTGACAGTAGAAGTTGTAGAGGTTAAATAAATAGAATGGCTGTAATAGGCAGAAAACCGAATATCAGAATTCTTTAGAATGCACTTGCTCGGAAAGTGTGCCTTTATATGGGTCAAAATAAACAAAGGAAGTCTTCTATAATAATATCGGGCGAGTATTCCCGCACACGTGAGGGAATTAAATTTCATGACCATTAAAATTTCATCGTTTTATATATGTATACCTATTGTTTATTTCCTCGCATGATGTATTGTAAAATTTTGTATGACAACGTGCGGATAGGTAATTCCCAACTCGTGTAGGACTAAAACATCATGTACCTATCACAGGGATCGTGTAGGACAATAAGTCATGAAAATAACTTAGGAGCCTATAAAATTTTACAAAAAGGTTTTCTACCTTGCCAATGTGTTGAAAAACGTCGTATGAATCGAGTTGGCTTTGATAATTATATTTCTGACTCTCTTATTTGGCTTACCTGCGGCTCGGGTGAACAATTCCGCCTCGATTGTAATAATCAACATAGCTCACTTGTATTACAATATTCACAATGTACTTATTGCACATTTTAGAAATTATGTTCGTTTAGGTACCCGAATACATAACGCTATTTAAAATAAGATTCTGTCAAAAATAAAATTTTTGGTACAAGCTTCTATTGGCGACTGTACTTTTCTGTATACCATCATCAACCACTCATTGAGACGATTCTAACGAGCCCAAACTCTACGGGGTTACGTCGGTTAAATACTGAATTCCCATGGCCACCTTCTGTCTCCATCATCATATCAGCTTGATGGTACCATAATATTTCATTGTCATACAAACTATAGTTATACTCAAAATTTCAGCTCAATCGAATAACGGCAAGTGACTGAAAAATTGATTGCAAATTTTGACGGACAACTTACATACTTATATACCTACTTATATACTTACATACATACGAAGAGGTCAAGTTAATATAAAGCTTGTAAAAAAACACCTTCCACCAAATATGCATTTATTTGTCTATGTCATCATGAGAAAGCTTAATTTATATACCTACTTACATACATACGAACAGGTCAAGTCATCAGATCAGCTTGATGGTACCATAATATTTAATTGTCATCCAAACTATAGTTATACTCAAAATTTCAGCTCAATCGAATAACGGCAAGTGACCGAAAAATGTATTGCAAATTTTGACGGACAACGTACATACTTATATAACAGGTCAAGTTAATATAAAGCTTGTAAAAAAACACCAGCCACCAAACATGTATTTATTTGTCTATGTCATCATGAGAAAGCTTAATTAGTGATAATGATAAATGTAGTAAGTAGTGAAAAGGCGACATTTAGGTTAAAGATGTTTCCATTTATCTGTGATTCCATTTTGAAAGTTTAAGTGTCTCAATTGTTAAATAAAGATTTACTTATTTATGTTTTATTCCTCATGTACGGTCATTAAATTTTTTACAAAAACGAATTTATACTATTTACTTAAGAGGATTGTGAAGTGTCCATACGCGGCGCGAGTAGGTATTTTAAAAAATGATATCTGTTTCACACCGCTCTGTGCCTCACCCGGTTCGTGCGATAGAGAGAGTTGCCAGACCTGGCCCCGTAGCATGGATGGCCTATCACGCGATAAGTGACAAGATAACGGTGTCGTCTCGTTCTATCGAACGGTGTCAGCCAGGGATGGATCATGTCACTTATCGCGTGATAAGGCCATCCATGTTACGGGGCCTGCAGGTAACTGCCTACAATTTCTTGTTGAAATATTGTTTCGGGTGATAACGTATTTACCCCCCTAAACCTTTATGAAATGAAACAATTTTGGTATAATTAGATTTAGTACACTTTATTCTATGTCTGTACGTTTTCCTTTTTTAGTAAATCAGTTTAGATAAATTAAAAAAAAAACAGTACACAAAGTTTTTAAGTCAAAAATACAGATTTTTAGATGCTAACAACTTATAACGTAAGCAATATTTCTTAAAAATCGAAACGTACAGACCTAGTTTTTCATTATATCTACAACATATCCAAAAATTATAAAAATCGAACTATGTTTGCGGGGTGAAAATCTTTATCGCTTTTTGTATGAAAATTTACAGGTTCACAATTCTCTTAACATCAAGTTTACTCAAGATAAACTGGGTATGAGTACGCACACGCAGAATCTTTACGTATGTTCGCAAACCACATTTTACTGACCATGTTTACAAAATTATCGATAAATTCGAGTTTATTGGAGCCGTAAAAACCTTAATCGGGCTTTGAGAGGTTTACTTTTGATTCATTAACTAGATATTAGTATTACCAGTAGTTGATATATTTGAAATGTCTTGCATACCTACTTACTGTATACCTACGTAAGTATATTACTTCAAATCGTAGTATTTGACCGTTATAAGTATATTTTAGAATTAAATATCGTGACATTTTTTCAGCTTAAAGTATGACTTCATTTAGAAGAGCACAAATATTTTGGGAGAATGTACAGAATTCATAATTATAGGTGAACTTAACATACTTTAGTATTTTCTCTTTTTCTGACAGCAAATAATCACTAAAGGAAATGTAGTAGCAACTTAAGATGCGGAAGATATTAGTCAATATAAAATATGGAATTCACAACTTTTGTTTTCACCAGGCATACGTTAATAAAGACGTTAAAATGCGGATGTTTGCAAGAAATTTATTAATTATATTTCCTATTGTGGGTTAATCGTTTTAACATGAGTTTTAGCAATGTAGTGAAATGTTCAACTTTGTCATACTTTTCTCCCTAGAGTTATGGGGCGCCAGTAAGAATATTAAAACTAATTGTCTCATTTGTCTGTAGATGATGGATTTAATGTAGCAATTAATACATTAAATCATCCTTTTTTTTGAGGTTAATTGGTGTAATTTGGCGTTCGAGTATTTATCAGACGATTCAGACGCAATGTTAGATCATATTTTTTAATTTTATTTCTTACAAATAATCTTAAGTGTCTTCATAAACCCATTGGGTATTGTTGTATTGTAAAAATAAAAAAACAACCATATTACCTCTCTTTCTCACAATACCTAGTACCTAGTAAATGAGAAGAAGAGAGGGTATTGGACCCAACAGTTCCAGTGAATTATTTATTGAGATTTAGTCTAAAACCTCCAATCCAGCTCAAAAGCGTTTCGTCACTTCATAAACCGTACTAGAACAATCTATCCAAAGTTTCTGTTGCCTCACAACATTCCATCTAACACCGCGATCATTTATTAAGCCAGCTTATTATACCTACACTTCACCACCTGCAAGCTAACTCCCAACATAATCCTTGGCGTTAAAGTTCACTTTCGGGTAATAGCCAAGTGTTCTGAGTCGGTAATTAAGGTCCGGTGAGATGGCTGTGCTGTGCCTGTGCGTCCACATGATATTGTTTTTTATGGGTGGATAGAGAGCCATACATCGGTTGATCTAATGGCGTATTGAATGCCACAAAGTTGCGTAGTTAGACAATTCTTGTAACGGAACGTAATTTCTCACGGTATTTAAAATATGACTTAAATTGATATTGTTCTGAACAATGAAGTAATAAGTTTTCTTTTATGTTTGAAATGGCACAGTTAATGGCGAGTAACAAAGTTTAGCTGGCTGTGTCAGTGTGAGTGTCTTGTACTAAATATAAATGCTGTGAATAGTTAAAGCATTACAATTGATACAATTCCACGTGGTATCATAAAATCACGTGCGTGTTAGTTTATGAGACACCAATTTCGGGGTACTAAAAGACGTTTTAAATATTTACGTAGAAAACCTTTACAATATATTTAACCAAAGTTGGTAAAGTCCGATTGCATACTTTGGTAATGTAAAATATTGTTGGTAGTACTGCCAAAGATAATCCCAGGTCCTCAGTTCGAATCCCACTATTTATTTAATCAATACATTTAAGTATAATTCCACGTGGTATCATAAAATCACGTGCGTGTTACGTTTTAAATATTTACGTAGAAAAACATACTTAAATGTATTGATTATAAATAGTGGGATTCGAACTGAGGACCTGGGATTCTCTTTGGCAGTACTACCAACAACATTTTACATTACCAAAGTATGCAATCGGACTTTACCAACTTTGGTTAAATATATTGTAAAGGTTTAAATATTATCTAAATACAGGATTTTAGTGGAATTGATTTGCAAACGTCCTTGTCAACGCCATAACTTAGATAGGGTTATCGAAAGTTTAGTTACAACCTCATTGTTGGCTCGGTACTGTGAATTCGCAATTGTGCTAATCTGTAGATTTATGCATGAATACCTACGTTTGTGAACAGTCGCATTGTTAGCGGAAACTTGGCTTGTACTCGTCTGTGCGTGCTGTTCATATAATTTTGTTTAGCCAAATGATCTACTTACTGTTGTAGATCTTTACCTGTATGTTTTGAATGTAAATAAAATAACCGGTTAATAGAAAAGAATGACTTAGGGCCAATTAAGTTTTCCCTTAATTTATTATTAGTGAAGATAACTGGAATAAGAAAACCGTAGGTTCTTGTTATACGCGAAAATTACGTGAAAACTAGTATACGACATTGACTGCACCAAACTTACAAATATGTTAGAGACTGAGATATATAATACTATGATGTTAAATAATGTACAAACCCACTTTAAAGCAAGAAGTGGCCGACACCAAATCCGATCACATGAGTACAGTCAGCATCAGAAGTAGCTAAGCAAAATAACACGCTCAAAATGACCCACACAGATCCTTATTCCCTTGACATTAGAGTCCGTGTGTAGATCATTTTGAGGACCAGGGCCGCTTAGCAACTTCTGCTGCTGACTGTACCAGTGAGATTTCTGTTTCACCATTGTTATCCAACAGTTGTGCATCAGGTGGCATAGTTCAGGAATTAATTATTGGCGAGATAGGCACCGCCCCGCGGTTAGATCTTATCGTTTACTATCCGACCTCCGCGTTTGTCAATTGCAATATTGCTTTGAGCCACTTTGAGGCTCTCAAAACTTCGCATTATAGTTATGATTAAGCTTTACTGAGGTTACTAGAAGTATAATTAAACATATACCCCGTTAATAATAAAACTTTACGCGCCTTTGTTACCTTAAATGTGCTTTGCCTCTTTCCCACAAAAAATATAAGTGCCAAGAAACTATTTTAACGGTACTTTTGCTAAAATTGTTTGGATGGACGTTTATAAATAATCGCAATAATTTCGACGTATATCTAAATTGGATGTTAAAGGCCTTGTTCTGAAATAAACAAATGTAGGTATAATTCGCTCTTATCTTATAGTCTTAACTCTCTCATTTATCTCCTAATCCAATTGGTGTACCTCCTGTAATCAAGTTTGACATCCACTGGTTACACAACTAGGTCAATAATAGGTACGATCTGTCAGATAAAAATCTCGCCATGCAAATACCGTGACTGATTCAGTGAAGTTCAAACTTCTGAGCGGTGAAAGTGCTACCGTGTATTAATTTAATCACCTCGGAATTAATCTATGCCAATTAGATTAAACACCTGTTTAAAAGGGCCGATTGATATCTAACTAAGAGGCGTCATTCACGTCTCTAATTTCATTACATTCGAAAGTTATATTATATAAGTATTAATTAAAAAATAAAAGCTTTTGTAGATTGTCGTCAAATGATCACACGTTACGTTGAAGATACCTGTCTGGTACCCATCAGATGTTCGACACATGTGAATATACCTACAGTGCGTGTCCTGTACAGCGCGTTAGTGTTTCTTTTACTATACTGCCCGCCTAAGCTGAATGCCGCTATCTCAAAATGATATTATGTCATTGTAAGTTATGTCAATTTAAGTAGATTTTAAATTGCATGTTCCAATGACATTTCATTTTGAGATAGCACCATTCGGCTTAGGAGGGCAGTATATACTATACCGTCTGATTCTCTTGCATTATGACGTGAGTTTCATGACTCAGTAATCAAGCTGGTCGATTGCGTAACGCATTGTATGTACATCAGATTTAAATGTCACTTTTTGTATGGGAAAATTACAGTTTAGTTGTCCTAACGTCCGTTCAAAAATTTCATAATCACCTCTCAGGACGCAAGCGCATAGATGACGATGAACACTGCCCACCTGACAGAAGGTTCTTTTTCGTACCTAGGAAATTGTCGGATGGGATTCTGCTTTTTTACTCCAGCAGGGCTAGCTAACTATCGAAGGCTGTGGCTCTCATTGGGTTTGCATCGAACGTTTAATATTAAAATTTCTATAAGTACGGGTTTACTCGGCGGACTAGTCCACAGAGGTCCATTTCAAAACTTAATCAACCCCCGTTACATCAAATTAACCTACGTCTATACACTCCGGTGCTGTTATATAAGTACCTAAGTCAATCTGCTATTTTGTGAAGATGCACGCTCTACGGTATAGTATGAATATGATAGTAAATCGCGACAATTTACGACTGAATCTATGAATAGTCTTTTGCAGTTAAATGCATTGTAAGTATTTAACTGTAAACTTCGGGCTCGAGCTTTAAAACGGAGGCTTTTACGGGCACTCTAACAATCACGAGGCTTTATGAAATGCGATAATAATTATTAATAACTAATAGTCTTTTCTACTTAATTGACTATTATAGTGTATATTATGAATACTGTGAGTGTTTTATGCATACTTGCGTCCGTATGTCCTGTATATAACTGCAACGGTAACTTTTATAGCATGTTAAAATAGCACAGTTTACCACAAAACATTTGTCCAGTTAATCAACCTTTTTATGGACCGCTGATCATAATTTTGCCTTTACGAAGGTGGAAAGACTTGCGTGTTGCGTTTAGGTTTCTAGATTTTCATAAATATATGTTGTCCATTAAACATTAATATACAGTTTAACGCTAGAATTAAGTGTACAAATCGCAACAGCGCGTACCTAAGACATAGATTCCTTAATTGACAGACAATTAATAACCATTAAACTACTATTGCAATAATAAATTGAATTTGTATATATGTAACTCGGTAAACAGGGCATAAGGCTCTGACAGCCGAAGGCTAGCTAATGAACCTTAGAATCTATAGTGATTAAAGTCGTAAATAACATTAACTCCAATTTCAACCTTAAAGCTTGTTGATAAGTCTTAGGTCGCTGCAGGCTTCAGGTTTAATTAATTCTATTTGATTACTAAATACTCGTTTGGCACATACAATCCTAACTGACGTAAATCCCGGGTTCAGGAAATCGATTCCCAAATCAATAAAGATGATAATAAGACACACTTTTGCTAAGATTAATAGGACTGTTTATATTCATATGGTTTATGGTTTAAGATTCCTTGAATCTATTATTTTACATGTATAAAATGCATTGATTGATTGTTTTGGTAGAATGTCGCGAACAATTAGGGGGTTGTTATACATTTTGAAATATGGCGACTGTGGCCTGAGTGTGGACACCCTCATTAAATTTTATCTTGCCTCTGACTTGGACTTATAATGCTTAGTTTTAAAGCTGTTTCAATAGTCACCCATAATAATATTATAAATGCGAAAGTGTGTCTGTCTGTCTGTCACCTCTTCACGCTTAAACGCTAAACCGATTGCGACGAATTTTGGCATGGATATAGTTTGAATCCCGGGGAAGAACATACGATAGTTTTCATCCCCTAGTAAGGTGAAATGGGGGGGGGGGGGGTGAAAGTTTGTATGGAGCTACGATAAAAACGAGTTCCACGCGGGCAAAAGCTAGTAAAGTAATAAAGCTATAGTTATAATAATAATATGTATTATAATCTTTATTTTGGACCTTTTACATTGCATGGTGATAGTTATATGATCAGTTTTTTAGGATTGTTTTTATCTCTGATTCTAATTGATTGTAGAAAGTTACAAATTGCCCTTCCATCCTTAGGGTCTTAATCGTGTTAAGCATTGTATGTCACGTCTTGATCGATTAAATCAGAGAAACAAAGAGTCAGTGCTGCCTACTGAGCTTAGTTGTTATGCAGTTCGCATTTTGCAAGGCCGGCGAGCTCATGTGGGACGCAGTACTTAGCAGCTAGGCTTAGCGAGTCATGGTACTTGAAACTTAATGGCTTTATACCGTTTATCGGAACTATTGACTACGTATCAGTTTAAAGAACAGGCATATAGGGTAACCTTTATGACCTTATTAGAAGTCGACTTTAATTTATCACCCTGCAGTTACTGATATGAAGATAATTGATAAAGAGATATTTTAGTTTATTTGAACCCAAGAATCACAAGTGTGTCCCTTTGAGATCGTCCAATAGTTTGTAGTACCATCTTGGGACTTGGGTTGCTTTAACGTACGTACGTAAAAATCCGAAGATGTGTGCAAATTGCATTACAATTATTTAATTGTATGGTTAATATTATAACTAACTAAACCATATTCAGTGTTCGGCTAGCCTTATATTCGCCTTAGTGGGGTAAAAAGCCGCTCATTTGGGTGCGCGCGCCGCTCCGTCTGCGCAGGTCATACTGATTACCCAACTTTATTGCGTCGCCAGTTATTTAAGGCCGATTGTGCACAGCCTAACGTGGGCCATTAAGGATACCCCATTTGACGTGAATTTTACTGTTCTAATGATGTCGTGATGTATTTTAAACCTTTAAGTCTTTTCAGGGTAATGGCTTCGGAATTGAAGTTAGATAGAAAGTTATAGTTTTCTGTTTCTGATAGGTACCTCCGCAGTAGTTTATGCAGTAGCGGCTCTTCTTTTGATGTTGAAGTTTCTTGCCTGAAGACGTGCCTAGCGCTAGCTTTTTGTTTCATAAGTCGTTATCAGCTTTAACTCATGTTCATATTAATTCGCACCTCGCACCCTCTCATCTCCAGACGAACTTCTTTTATTTCTTCATATACATAAACTAGCTAGCCCGCCCGAGTATGCCTACGCTGCGTATGCTAATGGAACTGAGGAATACGACGCGAATATGAAATGGAGGAGGCATAATCATTGTTATAAATTATTTTTGTAAAATATTGCTACTCAATTTTGTACTCTCGCCCCGTTATATTTAATTAGTGACTTTTAGTTTCACCGGTGAAAATACAATAGCCATCATGCATATTATGCAAGAGAATCCAAGTTTAAGCCATGCCCCTATTGAAGAGACTCTTCACAGAACTTTTACCAAGTCATGGAAGTGCAGTTCGTCTTAACTATGTATTTAGTTCTGAAATATGGGTTCCTTAAAATTGAGACAGCCAGGCTGCTTATTCTAAGCTACAACCCTGTGGTCGGTTCATACGTGGAAAGTCTAGGGGAAGTATAATTAGTAATGGTAAGGTGTCTCATCCGAAGACGCAATTACACTGTCTGCGCGGGCGATGTCTGGCGCGCGATAGCGCGAAATCATAAATACAGGTAACTGTCTACCGCGCATTGTCTCTGCCTTTTTGTGCTTGTGTTCAAGTTTTGAGATCTGCATATTGAAAAAGAATACTGAACTGGATATAAACTTTTTCATGATTTATTAAGAATCTTATCTTTACAATATAATGGTACAATATTTAGAAGCACCTCAGTTTTCTGTGACTAAAATTTTCGCAACTTGCATTTATTAACTGATTTTTTTAACCCTATTTATTTTCGTTCTTTGTTACTCTGTTTTATAAAGATCTTTTTTTTAATTCTATGACAGTCAGTAATGCCAAAAAGTACTCTTTTAAACCCGAGCTTTAGTAAATATGTAGGTACCTACGCGGACAGCAATAGCGTTTTAATGTTCTCTAGATACTTGCGCATTATGCGTAGCAAGTATCTGCTGTAGTGGCAATCAGCTGCCTTTTCGTAGGCTTACCTCTGCGATCAGCTGATTGGTATCTTAAGCCGCGTTTCTAATCCCGGAGCAGATGCGAGTTATATGCACCGTCTCGTTCACTCCACGGCGTAAGCGCTTGAAGATGTATTGATCTAGTTATCCGTTTCATCTTTGTATTTTGCACGAATTACTGGCTTTTGGCTTTGTATTTAATTAGAGATAGGTATATATGAACTGTATTGTTCCAAATAAAATTCCTTATTACTATTTTAAATGGATGTTGAATCGATTTTAGTGTTGAGTAAGATATACTCGTATTATATTGTTTTGTCTTATGATTTGTTCAGGACCAGAAACTGCCTAACTAAAGCATGTGTCTAAACTTAACATACTTTGCTATTTTATAGAATAAGTATCACCCCACATTTTCTACTCCCCTTTCAATTCTAATCTGGCTGGTTATGATATAAAAGTTTGTTTTGTCATTTAACGCACCGCAATTTTTACATCTTAAAATGCTACTATTGAAATATAAAGTCAAAGACAGTTTCAGTCGAGTTTAAAATAATCGTAGTAGTTAGGCGAGTTGTTTTGTAGTCAAGAAGGGTATCTTTTACATTTGGTTGGGTTGGACTTGTTAAGCCTCGGTTCTACTGTTCCGTCTTTTTTGCCGTCGCTCCTCAATCAGGCGCCCACGTCGCCGCGGTTGTTAATTAAAATAAATTACGAGTGCGATCGATGACGCTGCGGATGCGAGAATAGAAACCAGGCTGGTGCAGGGAGGTTCGCGGTAACGGTTTTTAGTGTTGGCTTTTCGATGCATGTTGAGGCGGTACCCCGAAATCCGAATATCGAAGTTCTCTCTCGCTCTTCGCATTTCTAGTATGAGGGGCAGGTGTGGCGACACAAATTTTTCGATTTTAGAATTTAATCTCAGCATGGCGGACCCATGCTTTTCATTTATAGTCAAAATTCACTAGGACAGAAGACATATTTTAAAGGTGTCAATTAAAAATACACTCAAGAGCAAAAGTTTCGGGTCAGTGAAATACCGTCATATTTCCTAAAATAGTGCAAGGTTGGACAGTTTTTTTTTCCTGTCATGATCTTAATAGATTTTACATCTAAACTGCAGAAATAAAAGTAAAAAAAAACACGTAAAGGATGATTCACGCTAAAACGGGCCGTCTCCGGCCCGGGCCGTTTTCTAA
The DNA here is from genome assembly GCA_963854355.1 of Epinotia brunnichana. Classification (NCBI taxonomy): domain Eukaryota; kingdom Metazoa; phylum Arthropoda; class Insecta; order Lepidoptera; family Tortricidae; genus Epinotia; species Epinotia brunnichana. The sequence goes on along the minus strand of OY977936.1, from coordinate 28,309,860 downwards.
GAAAAACGCGGCGTTTTTGCGCGGCTGACGTCATACCCAAGCCCGGCCGGGCCACGGCCGAGGCTCGGAAGCGGCTCGGTGTCGGCACGGCCCGGTCGCTCAACTGTAACACCACCGTTTGACGGCCGTTCTACCGCCAACCGAGGCTCGGAAGCAGCTCGGTCCCAGCCCGGCCCGGAAACGGCCCGGAAACGGCCCGGTTAACTATAACAACGCTCCAATGCCCGTAGTCCGGTCTCGGCTCGGGCCCGGCACGGACATATACATCAAAAATACAAAGGCTGTTAGCTGTCATATATGAATATGTGAAATATGGTAGTCCATCTAACCTTGCATTTAGTCGGTTTACATTATGTGATGTTGACCTCATAAAAAATAGTTTAGCACATGTAAAGGTTTATTACAACGATACACTGACCGAATTTTAAGGGCTATTGTACATTGTTAGATATTTTTGTATGAGGCATCTTATGAAGAGAAATCATAACGTCTGATTGTTCTAATAGGTAATTAAATAGATATATTTACATTGTATTTAACAAAAACCAGTCAGATTAGGACTGATCCATGATATTATTTAATTATGAGTGACTAGTTTCCGTTTAACTTCGTCCGCGTGAAACTCGTTTATAACGTTATAAAGCTCCATACTAACATTCGCCCCGTTTTCTCCCCCTATAAAAATAACATATGTCCTTCAAAAGGATTCAATCGGTTCAGAGATTTAAGCGTGAAAACGTAACACACAGACAGATATATTGCCAGAGCTTTCGCATGTATAATATAAGTAAGGATTTAGGCTGGGCACAAACGTTCGGTATCCGCGTATGATTTCTGCATGGTAGGACACCGTACGTGGAACCCGAACGTTTGGGCTCAGCCTTAGAACTTAATTTGTTGTTCCGTTATCAAACTGAATATCCAGAAGTAGCTTCTGGTTGTCTAACTGGTTATACTAAATACAATAATAAATAAAACAGGACAAAGTATAATTTTATTTTTATTTTTGCAAATCTTGGAAAATCACAATATCTGACAGATTTGACATGGTATGTGTAACACACGACTATTAGTTTTTTTTAATGCTTAGCTCATTTACAAAAACGCGTTCTTATTATTAGGTAAATTACAGTTTTCGTACTGATATCGCCTTGATTTACTCGTGCCTAAGATTAGTCAGATGTAAGGAATGTGCGGATAGATTTCCATCTTCCTAGAATGAGCAGATTTTTTAAACGCCATTCATCACTGGCAAAAAAAGACACCTTAAATGCAGATAAGTATATATTTCCCCTAGTAAATTATACACTTATCTGCATTTATATCAAACTCGTACCGTGCCTTCAGGGGGGTCTATCCCAGAAGTTCCATATTTTCATGTCAGACCCACCATACCCCTAGCCATACCCCTGGGGGTAGGGTGGGACTGAACCATACCACCGTTAGTAGTGCTGGGATTTGATGCAAAAATAGAAAAATAAATAGGTACCTAACAGATACAAATATTTATTTTATTAAACTGAAAATAACGAAAGCCGTTCTGGCAAAACCAGTTAGGTAGGTTAGGTTCGTGAGGTATCTTCAGATGCCCGAAGGGCAAACAGACCAGAAATAGGAGCCCCGCTCCGCGGGCCATAGGGCTGCCATAGCCATGTCACGCACTGAAAAATTGATTCATAATCATAACCGTGCGTTCTGCTCTACATTCAACTTCAAACTGAGCGGCATCGAAGATCATCGACCACCAGCTAGCCGCCGCCTCGCTTTAAGCGCGCTGTCGCCCAGCCGTAAGGTGCAACCGCGCGGACACCTCGGTGGTGCTGAGCCGTTGTTTCCGTTACGTGCTTGCGTATGATTGACGCCTGGTTTACGGCGAGCCGATGAGGTGAGGCGGCGCCGGTCCCGTGGCGAGCGGTTACGCGGGGCGACAACCTTAAGAGGCTGACAAGACCAAATTTGTTAAAATTGATAATATTTAAGCAGTTGTTTAAGAAAAACTATTTGTTCTAGCACATCAAAAAAAATATATGTTAATATTCATCATATTTCCAAGACCGTAGACGGAACATAATCAGACGAAATCGGCTCGATAGAAAATAATTGCAAAGATTGGTCTTAAAATCATTTTAAACGGTTCTATGTCCTTATTTTTTTGACGTATGGGTCTGCAATTCAAAACATGAAGTCCACATATTCATACCTAAACCGTAGACGAGCCATATTTCACAAAAAATCCACACTTTTTTTTTTAATTTTTATTCATTATTTTCGGCTAAAACCTGGCCGCTCAAGTAACACTCGCTCTCGTTTACTCCGATACAAATAGATAGTGTGCGCGTTTTTGGTGTTGACAGCGCCTTAAGGTGGTTCGATTGCCATACAAAACGTTATTTGACATTCGTAGGCTAACGGCGTTATATTTTAAGAAACTTATGTAACAAACTTTCATAAATTGGCTTCCCATTTGCGCCAAATTCCCCCTTTCCTAGAATAAATTTGTATAAACTAGATTAATTTGAGAAATTTGTTTGTCACGTGATATTTTGGGAAAACTATTTTTCTCAAATGAATCTAGTTTATACAAGTTTATTCTAGGAAAGGGGGAATTTGGCGCAAATGGGAAGCCAATTGATGAAAGTTTGTTACATAAGTTTCTTAAAATATCACGCCGTTAGCCTGCGAATGTCAAATAACGCTTTGTATGGCAATCGAACCACCTTAAGATTATCATTAAGAACAATCATATAAAACTTAATTATAAGTATTTATACTTTGTCACATGGGCTCAGGGACTGCATAACCGAAAAATACCGGTATTCTATTTTTACGTTATGACGTCATATCGGTTGTCAAATGGCGGTTTCGGTAGCAGAACCTTTATATTCCGCTATCGCTTATTCTTTATTTTTTCCGGTACCGTAACCGCTTTTTATAGGTAACCGATATATCGACTTTGGCCTGGCATTGTTGCCAAACCGCCGGCAGCCGCACAGATGTTTTGTCTTTTTGTCTTTAAATGTTTAGTAATAGCCAATGCTTCTTCTGTCAATGTTTGTAGTGCCAGCTCACTTATTTTTTTTTTCGGTTACCTTTATAATACCGTTATTTCAAAACGGTTACGGTACCGTTATGTTCGTGCGGCGCGCACAACCTTTACGACATAACGGTACCGTAATTGAATAGCGTTTTTATACCTGTATAACCGTAACCGAAATAAGTCCCTGAATGGGATGCTATTTAGGTAACACCAGTGTACGTAATATTTGGAAAAACAAAACCTGAAAGCATATAGTGCACAGCACTACGGTGGTATGGTTCAGTCCCACCCTACCCCCAGGGGTATGGCTAGGGGTAATGGTGGGTCTGACATGCAGAAAAGTTCCATATGGATCTACCGGGATATTAATTTTTTTTCATATCAAACGTCTACTTCTGCTAACAAAGTACAAACTTTGTCTATACATATAACTCTTAAAATATCAAATGCATAAGCGTGCCTTTTACGTTCATAGTAATGTTTGAACGCTGTTAATCGTGTAGGTACAGTCACAAAATAGAAATAAGAAAACTTTAAAAAAATGGTCAAATAAATTGTTGGAGAATCGAAATACAACTGATTCACCCTAGAGCACATCTCCGAAGATAGGTAGGTACTCAACTGATTTAAAACTAAAATAAAACCAGGTGTAAAACCTAGTATATGGAACTATTGGGATCATTTGTTTGACATTTACAAATGTACCGATAGTTCCATATGGAACTAGAAAATATGGAACTTCTGGGATAGACCCGTTCAGAGCGACAGCAAATTTCCGATTTCCGCTTTTGCTAGTCTGAGTAACATGCATGTGAACTAACCTTAACCTAGGTTAGCGAATAACATTACTTGGAAATGGTAACCAACCTAACGGCTCGTAACGTAGCCCAACTAACCTTATCCGGATAAAACCTGATGACAGCTAAGTGTTTTGTCTATGGCCATGACTTGATGTCAAAGTCAAGTTCCATTATGAAAGCTGGAAGTAATCCAATTTACCGTTGGAATAAAAAAAAACACCAATAGTTTTATTTACAAAATTGAATACTAAAGTATAGTATAGGTAGGTAAACTTATTGAGTAGTAGATCGGCTGCGACTGGCCGCCTGCTGACGGAGAAGTGATGGCATGGCAATAATGGCATCCGATAGGTCATCGTCTTTTCGCCGTGCCCTGTGTGAAGAAATTATTTCCATCCGTTGACAGAGAAGTAATGGCATCCGATGGGCCATCGTCTCTCCGCCGCCGTTACATGTGGTGAAGCAGTTGGGTCTACCCGCTGGCAGAGAAGTGATGGCATCATGCTACGTGTGATGATGCTGGATCGGAAACCAGCTCGTTTGGCTATCAGCCTGTTGTGGCTGCAGTATTGTATCATCTAGACCGGCTAACGTTGCTCGTACATGTAACAAGAAATAAAACATCCAAAGTAAAGTTTTATTCAGTGAATTAAATAAATGCAGGGTTCTTTTAGTTTTATTTTTGGTAGTGGATTATTAATCAAACTCAATACAGCAAGTTCTTTTTCATAAAGCAAGACTACGCGATAACGATAAGCTGTAAAAATAGATAATGCTGCACGATTTAAGCTTTTAAATAAACCGTAAGTGAATTAATCGTCTTATAATTATTAATCGTATGGCGGTTTCACACTGGTAAATATATGTATTCGTATTGATGTCGCTGATAGAGTTCCAGTGTGCGCTGCGAGGTTCAGAAGGAACAGTGCAGCTGCCGAGTTTGTTGTCTTATAATTATAATAACAGCATACTATAGATATATATAATTATAACGCTATCTCCGGAAAGAGTACCTAGCTAAACCTATTATTTGCAGTTATACCTACCTATGTACGAGTACCAATCTTATCCTACTATTGCTCAGTAGGTATGCGGTGTTGTGTTGCTGGTGACATGTAAGGTCGCCAGAGCTCCCGAGGCTGTGTTGTTTCCGGCTTGTGTTATGGCCGGGTTGATTCTTGCTAACAACGCGCAACGGAACGAATCCTCAAATCGATAAAGGGTCGGCACAGCGTCAGTGATGATTCTGGAATCGCATCAGGCAGACCGTATGCCTACAAACTAAAATTTCTAAAGCTATCTCTTTCGGCATATCGTCAAACAATACTATTAAACCCAGTAACAGTAAGGGTCCTTTTGCGTACAGAACCCAAAGAAGACAAAATGAGAACTTCCTCGGATAAATGGTTCTGGATATTGCCCCCTACATCCAAACTTACAAAGCACAACCACAACCTCACAATCTCACAGACTTTTCCTCTGTATTATATTACTTCAGATAAAAATACTTGATCCAAATTTTGACGCTGAAGTGTATTTAATATCTCTTTGCAATCCAAAAATGAGAGTGGACCATAACAGCATCATCATCCTAGCGTTATTCCCGGTTGAACCCTAAAGGAGCTCGGGGTCCGCTTTGACATCTAATCCCAAGATTTGGCGTAGGCACTAGTTTTACGAAAGCTACTGCCACTGACCTTTCAAACCAGAGTTTCCTCACGATGTTTTCCTTCACCGAAAAGCTAACGGTAAATACTCCGTGATAAGTTCCGAGAAACTGATTGGTACGGGCCGGGATTCGAACCTACGACCGCCGCTTGACAGCCACATGCCTTAACCACTAGGCAACAGCATTAAAAATAATAATTTATGAGTACCTACTACTTTCTAAGCTAGAGCAATATTTACTCCCATTCTGCTAACATACTTCGACTCGGTTCTATAAAGATGCGTTAAACCCACAGATTAATATAAGGAGATCGGATATGCCGGCCAATTTGTATTGAGTACGCCTGTCGCAAGTTTTACCCACACAAAGCACAATTAATTGACAAGACAAAGCACGCACACTTCTAAAGCACACACACTTGTATACCTACGCTTTTATTGGACAATACACGCGCATCATATCAGGCATTTTGGGAAGAAACGTAAATAATATTCTCTGTGATCAGCACGCGTGCACACTCGGTAACAACGGACGGTGAACTAGCGGCAGAGTATGCCCATTGAGCTAACAACTGCGACGCGGCCGCCGGCGGCTTGTGCTCTATGCTCTGAGGTTAAACCATATTTCTCAGTACATCATCAGTTACCCAGTACTCACTGCAACATTATGCTGAGTCTAACCCCTTTTTTAGCATCACACGTTGTTATGCCTTGTTGTTTTTAGGGTTCCGTACTTAAATTGTAAAACGGGACCCTATTACTAAGATTTCGCTGTCCGTCTGTCTGTCACCAGGCTGTATCTCAAGAACCGTGATAGCTAGAGAGTTGAAATTTTCACAGATTATGTATTTCTGTTGCCGCTATAACAACAAATACTAAAAATAAAATAAAATATTTCAACAAACGTGATTTTATTGCCGTTTTTATAGATAATGGTACGGAACCCTTCATGCGCGAGTCCAACTCGCACTTGGCCGGTTTTTAAAGTTTGATTAATACACTGCGTGTATAAAATGTGATGTATGATTGATGCTCGCCCGCAGGTTTGCACGGTGTAACGAATCAGTTAAATTGACGCTCTTTAGAGCTTACTGTCAGACATTCTACACATGCAGCCTGTGGGTGAGGTTTACACAAAGGGCCTGTAATGCGTTACGCATACAATATAATAACATCTTGAGGATGCTGTTGCGGCTGCCGAAATACTGCAGTGCATCTGGCATGTTCGCGGGAGCGCGACTCGATGACTTTTTTGCCATTAGGAGAAAAAGAGTCGCCTCCATGCTAAGGCGAGTGCGCAGCAGCAGCAACGGTCTTCTCGGGGCGTTGGCTGAAAGACTCGACTGCCCGATGATGAAGTTTTGGGTTGAGGTGGCTATAGGGAGAGTTAAGTAGCCTTGGTGTTCTCTTCACTCTCTCAATAGCCAACTCTCGTTAGAAAACCTAAGAATTTTATGTATTTTTTAAAGCTTTTATTTTCTTACTTTATTTTATTTTTTGTTCCCAAGACTAACATAACACGTAAGATTTTACTAACAAAACTATGGATCTGTATGGTCTGAAATAAATGTTTTTTTAATTTTATTTATTTATTTATTTATTAAGCTTTTCCATGTCTACGAAAATTAGGTTAAACGGGCTTTATAAAACAGGGGCTTAATATATGTAGATATTATAGATTAGTACGTACCTATTTTTAGCAGCCAATCTTAAGCTGGCGTGGGTTGTGGGTCTTGAAATCATCTTTCGTGTTGTACGGTTCATCTACTTTCTTAAGTAGGTACCTCGACTACGCGATAAGCTATAATAATACACTATGCTGCAAGAATAAACAGTAAGTGAATCAACCAGCTATATGTAGGTATACAATACACAAATACCTACAATATATATAATTATAACCAGCACATTTGAAGCAGGAGCAGCCCAACTGGAGTAGTGCCTTCACCTTACAGAAGACCGTAGTCATAATAACGCCACTACTTGCTCTGTCGGTTAGGTATGTGGTGTTGTGTTCCTGGTGGTGAGTAAGGTCGCAAGAACTCCCGAAGATGTGTCGTGATGAGAGTGAGGGACCCGTGATCATCTCTAGCTATCACCACAACGAATCCTCAAATCAATAAAGGGTCGGCCACACGCTTTTCATTATTCTGGAATCACATCAGGCAGACCGTATGCCTGTTTTCCACCCACTTAGTATAAAAGAATACTTCCAAAGCTATCTCTCTCGGCATATCATCAAACGATACAACCCAGTAACAGAACAGACGGACGGAGCCTGAGTAGTTGAAGGATCCTAGGTACAGAGTACAGAACCAGAAAAAGACAAAATAATAACTTACTCCTCGGATAAATGGTGCCGCATAATACTCCCTAGCTCCCTACATACAAACTTACAACCTTACAAAGCTAATACAATCTCACAGACTTTTCCTCTTTATTATATTTCTACAGATAAAAATACTTGACCCATATCAAATTTCAGTAATTCGGTACATTTTTTGACTTTACTGATCGAAATAAGGTCTAACGGGCTTTATAAAATCCGAGCTTAATGGAAGTAGATATTATATATACCTATTTGTAGAAGTCAATCTTAGGCTGGCGTTGGTTGTGGGTATTGTACACGTCTTTCGTGTTTCAGGGTCCACCAAGTTTCGTTAGTAGGTAGGGTACCTCAAAAACCACATGAAAAAAAATAAAATAAAATTGGTAAACACGATAAAAGAATACCTAAGGATACGTACCCCCGAACACACAAATGAATGACGTGAATGTGTGGAAACACATTCACATAAACGAAAATGATACGCATACGGAGGGTTCCGTACTTCAGAAGAAACAGGTGCCAAGAGTTCAAATGATACAGCCCTGTAACAGATGGACGGACGGACATACAGGAGCCTTAGGATCAATTTCAGCCAAGGTACTTAGATGGAGATTTGACACCATATACTGACATCAAAATCTCAAAAACTTCTGTTCAAATTAAATTGCCCTATTGGATGTCATAAGGTCATAAATGTCGTCATCATCATCATATCAGCCGAAAAAAGTACGTTGCTGGGGATGCCTATACCTACCTACCTACCCCAAAAATGCCACAGTTACCGGTCCTGCGCCAGGCGAGCGCATTTGCCTACCAGGTCATCAGTCCACCTTCTTGAGGTACTTGGTCACCACTCGAGAAACTTTCCGCACCAACGGCCATCGGTTCTACGTTCAATCAAGGCCCCAAAAATACCATGGAATCACCATCATCCTCCTAGCATTTACCACTAACCGTCAGGCAAGAGATAATTTGAAATTATAATTTGTTTCTGGATCTCTACCATTGGCCTGACGGTCGCATCAAATATGTTTTCAAAGGAAAAGCTTCGTCGCCAACCATGACAAACAGGGTGGTACCCGTAATTATTGAATTCGGCAAAGATCGACCAGGTATTTTAAGTATTATTATTTAATTTCTGTCCTTTAGGAATAGCTCTTAAGAGCTATTCGCAAAAAAGCTGCCATATCGCTATTCCGGCCTTAAGATCCAACATCCACGTAGATAAATTTGTAATGTGCGTCAACCAAGGTCAATTAAACTATGGAAAATGATTTTTTTGTGATTAAAGTATACAGAACCACTATTTACTGGTGCTTCGATACAAAAATGCTTGCCATCTAATGCTCCAATGCAATTTGGGAAACGCCACAGCCTTTCAAATTCATCTGCAATTTTCCTCCACGTCTCTTCATTTGGCTGTGGCCACCACCTCTTTCATTAAACAAAATATTGCTCGACAAGTTTCGTTAACAATTTTACAAACGGTAGAATGACCAATTCGAAAATTGAGCCAGAGTGTTTTGAATGAATCCCCTGTAGTCAGGAATCTGCAAATAAATTTTACCTTAATTTATAATTTACAAATGGATTTTAATTTTAAATAGATATGATTGGGTAGCATTATTTATTTAATTTGTTTTTCTCCTCAAGCGTCAACTCCGAGCGATTGACTGTTGTTACCTACAGTTACCAAACACTTATAAATACATATTATTTAGACATTCAAGTAACAATAACGCACACATTTATGTTTACACAAAATATATACGCATTGCTGCACAGCATAAAATATAGGATCTGCCCACCTGATTGTACACAAACACAGACACCGTAGCGTATGGATACTTGCGACTTCACTAGTACCTATAACAAGCATGTTCTCAACCCTTCATTCAGACCTCTGATTACGCGTAGTTTCTACGAATCACGGCGTCAAGATATATTTGTGGGTGAACGTTGAGGAAGTTGAGCTTAAAACAAGTTACAGAATAGCGGGGCTGGAGAAAAATGCAGGTAATTCACAACTCACCCACACTCTCATAGCGCATACCTACTTAGATTTTATTGAATTTGCATTTTGCTTACCTTAAACAAAGAGCTAGTCGATGTTCGGAGGATATCGGTTTCTGGAACCTAGTAATTTTCTTTTCCAAACAGTGTTTAACTTTTTCATGGATAGAATCTTGTGTCACGTGAAAATAATCATAAAATTTGTCATCATAGGTCCAAAGATCTTTACACAACATTTTGAACTCTCCTCTTGCTCCACGGGAACGCCAAAGTCGATGCACGCCAAATTGTTTTGAAGAACATAGTATCTTCTTCTTCGACATTTTATTTAGCTTTGTTTATCGTATTTTATCGTATAAATGAGAGAACTTATGCAAGTATGTTGCAGTGCTGGAATAAATTACAATGACAATGACTCAGTGACAATGACAGACTTTCTTTGACATTAGAACGACGGAAACGGCCCGGTCGCTGCCCGCTGTGATTGACACCCAACGCTCGGAATCGGCCCGGACGTGGCACGGCGACCGAGCCTCGGTGTCGGCCCGGCCCCGGCCCGGTGCGAGCTCGGTGACATAACGTTTGCACAATGTCCCGGCCCGGTGTCGGCTCGGCGTCGGCCCGGAAACGGCCCGGAAACGGCCCGGTGGTGAAAGGTGTATCAAAATAAGCTCGGCGACGGCTCGGTAAGTTTACGGCCCGGGCCGGAACCGGCCCGGTCTAGCGTGAATCATCCTTTACCAGGTGTAAATCGGACTCGTAAAAACCCATGAAAAAAACAACGTTAACGAAGCGAGATATCGCAAAAATCGTCATATTTGGGTGTCGATATTTTTATGATAGGATCCCGGAAATTGCTAATACATTTGGGTATTACGAAGAATAGTATATTATGTGAATAAGACTTAGTGTAAAATATTTAAAAAAACCTATTGCGGTTATTTAATTTAGGGTGACCCGAAACTTTTGCTCTTGAGTGTACATACATTGTATACCTGCAATTTCGATATTTATATGTTGAAATTGAATTTGCATGGTTCGGTAATTGGTCGATTACGTATTGAATACATTTAATTTGCTTTACGACCTGCTTTCTGGTCTGAGCTTAATCATAAATAAAATAGTAATTGATTTTGCTGAAGTTAACAACATGACACACCGATATTCAGTAGTGCTAGGAAATGAGATTAACCTTGGTATAAATCAGCAATCGCGAAGCAGTCTAACAACATTTTTCCACCCGAGTGGAGCCGAAGACTAGAGCTGGGTTGGACGCGAGCGTAAAACCTCGGTGCTTGTTTACTCGAGTTATCTTAATCCGTAGTTAACTCGAACGCCCACCGCTACTGACAGAGCTGCAGAGGGTTGCCATGATTTCAAGCTCTACGGATAAATGATATTTTATAAGTACTCGTTTTTTGTTGTTGTCTCATCATCACACATGTTCACTCATCCACACTTGCCAGCGTTCATCCATAAGCATCGGTGTCATCACACAGACTGTTGCATCTTTGCCACCACCGTAGTGAAAAAAGGTGTATTTTTCAAAAAACAATAGGAAAATCTACTCAACATTATTTTGTAATACATTTTTTTTTATACAACGACGATGGTAATCTTTCAATCAGTTAATTAATCTTACCACGCACGCGCCCTTATATTATAGCCTTGTGCAACTAGGTACGAATACCAAGGTGGAGCAAAACCTTACACTAAATCCTCGCCTATTCTAAATTCTTCATTCTCGTAACGTAAATGTACATACTGCAAATTATTGCAAGTTGCACCCCCATTTATACTGGGTAAAAATTTAATTCATGATACAAAATAGCTAAATGTGAAGCTATTCATAATTCTAAACAATTTTTACTGTGGGATCAAATTTGTGTTATGCCAAAAAAAAGTCCAGCTATTTCATAATCTTTGCTCGTAAAAGTGTCTCGAATCATGGATAGATTCACATTTTGCTAATTTGTATCACGAATTAAATTTCACTCTGTACATCTTGATCTTCAAGAAGTTAATATTCTCTGTAGACAACAGTTGCGTTGTGCACTCTACAGTTCAATGTGTCCTCAATTAGCCGAGTTCAACTTTGCAAACAAAATGCCGTAGATAAATGCACGTGTCATTATCACGTTCTAGTTCGAACGGGACTCTTCACAAATAGCTAGAAAGTTTTAATGACGCTTATTGATTCTGCAGTATGGACTTGTTGACTTGCAAGTACAGGAATGCAGATTTCTAGGAAACTGGGTTTTTCGTTTATTCGGTTTTAGTGTTAATATAGACCTCAAAGAAAGTGTACGTTATATGTAGATGTTGAACATAATTGATAATGTTTATTATGGCTTATAAACATTTTATTGTAAAATAGTCAAAATGTTAGTTAATTTTCCACATTAATGATCACACAATACGACTCTTCTGTTTGAAATGGTTACCCTACTATTCTAAACACTAGAGCCTAAAGTCCTGTGAATTGGAACAATCGTTACTATCTAATCTAACACCTACGCCTTTCACAATAGAACTCAAAGTTGAACCGAAGTCGGTCCGATTTATGATAATTTAGATTATGATGTTTATGTATGAAGTAATTTTAGGTAAAGCTCCGGGCACTAGATAAGTTACTTATCTGTACAAGGCGTGATTAAGTACAATTAAGTTTATCTGAGCTGTGAGTCAAGTTATGTTATTTAACTTGTTCGGCTGTGTACGTGCAGTACAGCTATAGTTAATATTTATAAGGTGTTCACAACTTAATAACTGACGTGTTGTAGTTTGTAGCACAGTTTTTTAGTCTCAATCCCGCCTTTTCTCATATCTTGATATAAATGTTTTTAACATATGTTATTGATGTGTTGTGACAAATTGAGAGGAAAGGCACAATCCGCGAGCTATTGTCTAAACACGCATTTCCTCCAGCAATACAATTTATCATACAGACCACGCTCAAAATTTGCATGTAATTCCTATTGCCCCATTACCCAGGCCACATTATCCACCGACCTAACTTGAAACCCCAAACTGGATATATCGTTTTACCTGCCAAAGAACAAGGAGGTCAAACTATACTGGTCAGTTACCAATAAAGTTGTCAGTCGTACTGATAGACAAGTAAGGTCATACTTTCGTAATTTGGATGAATTGTGATCCATTATGTGCATGTCGTATAGTCAAAAATGAATTGGTGAAAGATGTAGGTATAGTTAACAGTGGATGGGAATAACGAATTAACATTTCATTATACGTACAAAGCACGATGCCTCGAATGATTAGCTACGTAATGGTGAATTTACTACTATCATTTGGCACTAGATTTTTATACACGTTGTAGTTGTAAACCCATTATTCTGAGAAATGTACCAATTACTTATTTTGCTAATACTGAATTTACGAGGAACTCTTCATAAGTACAGACCTACGCGATCCCGCAAAATATCCACGTTCACTCATTTGCGATTTATTTATTCTAGATTATATCATTAAAAAGCGAATAAAAACTCAGTTAGGGCTCACTGCCACAATTCGACTCCAAATAAAACTCATTTGACGGGGTTAAACGTGAAATAATACTGACGTTTTCTTTCGGTTCGAATTGTATTGAAATTATATCATTAATCAAAGCTTAACGTTACCATGAAGCCACCTTAGTTATGAGAGAATTTTAATACGCTCTTTCGGATAATTTTGGAGAGTTGGTGTGAAATTGTGTACGTGTTTGTGAGGTATTTATGCATGTGGATTATAAAGGTAGTGTGAGAATAGTACATTATGATACAAGTGTGCTAAGTTGGTCATTACACTCGAGTCGGTTTTTAAGCCTGAGCCGAAGGCGAAGGCTTAATGGAGACGAGAAGTGTAATGACCAATGCTCACGTGTTTCATACGACGTTTTTCAACACATTTGCGAGGAAAAATTAAAAAAAATTAAAAATTAAAATGTTAAAAGATATGTAATGAAAAGGCACTAGTGCGATAATGTAATGTAAAAGTCACGGCATGGGTAATATTCTGCATTATTTTGCTAATATTTAAAAATGTATGTAATGAAAAGGCACTAGTGCGATAATGTAATGTAAAAGGCACGGCATGGGTAATATTCTGCATTATCAGTGTAAATACGCTGTAATAAGACCTACTTTACGAGCAGGTGTGTTGAAAATATTTTTTCAACACGCCTGCTCGTAAAGTAGGTCTTATTACAGCGTATTTACACTGATAATGCAGAATATTACCCATGCCGTGCCTTTTACATTACATTATCGCACTAGTGCCATTTCATTACATATCTTTTTAAATATTAGCAAAATAATGCAGAATATTACCCATGCCGTGACTTTTACATTACATTATCGCACTAGTGCCTTTTCATTACATATCTTTTAACATTTTCATTTTTTTTTTTTTTTTTTTTTTCTCGCAAATGTGTTGAAAAACGTCGTATGAAACACGTGAGCATTGGTCATTACACTTCTCGTCTCCATTAAGCCTTCGCCTTCGGCTCAGGCTTAAACACCGACTCCAGTGTAATGACCAACATAGCACACTTGTATCATAATGTACTATAATGTGTAATTTTATTGTGTAGTAGCTGTCACTATTGCCCGTTATTAAGACTATGGGTGACGATAAAAATAAGTTTTTGGAAATTTTCGTCGATGTTTTTGCTGACGGATATTCTTCGAAAACTAAAATACATTTTTTGAAAACACATTGGTCACTAAAATATTAAACTATATGACAGTAATTTATTTAAACTCGATTGCGCAATACAAGAAAAATACTAGGCTACCATTGTTAAAATTGTATTAATATTATTAACCATTATTTCAATTGTATTATTCTATTGTTTTCAGGTAAGCTCAAAAAATATATTGCTGAAGCGCTACCGCTGTGCGAATGATTATTGAGGTAAGTCGTCCATGGCTCATGTTTAACCGACTTTAAATCGTTTATCCACAGATAAAAACTGCCGAAATAGTTCTTAAAGATTGCTGTCGGCATTCTTCACACGACCAAGTTCCGATTTGACAAACCGTAATATGTATAAAGTATATATTTCGAGGAGCCGCGTCCACTGGAGGTACCTGCGGTAATAGTGGCAATTATTTCGGGTACAATTTGAGACGCCAGGTAGGGCAGTTGTATTAGGACGGAGGCTCTCAAAGAGTAGATATTTTTCACTGATTGAGATCTTTCTACTGTTTTTGATCTTTTTTTGACTATGATTTTCAAGGAACGTTGTATATTTTTATTCAATTAAAGTGTTAGTGCGGAATAATACACATGTAGGCAGGAAAACCAAAAGTTTATTGGCTTTAGGTGCGTGCGATTACTCCATACATTAGTTCTGACTCCTGGGGTGTTATTCGCTACGCGTTAATGCGGCTCACCCCGCCGGTCACCCGTTACGAAACTAGACCTCTACCTACGCTTAATTACTAGATACGCATCGCGGAGTCAAGGTATGATTGTGGGTGAGCGTTGAGGTGAGCTGGGCTGTTATTCTCTACGCGATCGTGCGTCCCACCTCACGCGTCACGCGTAACGAAAGCAGACCTCTCCCTACGCTTAGTTACTAGGAATCGCGGCGTCAAGATATATTTGTGGGTAGGCATTGAGGTGAACTTAAAACAAGTTACAGAATAGCGGGGCCGTACATTTTACTACAAGCGAAGCAAATGTACAAAACTGTAAGGTTTCACAACTAGGTAACTCAGCAAAACAAATATACCTATCTGTCAAGTCATCACGGGCAGAAGCCGGTCATTAGCATGTCAATGTTTGAGAGCCACAGGCCCGCAGGTAACGTCGGCCGCGGCGCCAGCCACAGGTTTTTTCCCATCCCTATCATTTGACAATCCCTTTGTGGGAATCCAACAAAGAATGGGATAATGTAAGGAATACGCCTACACTACCAACTTCGAGATTTGAGAACCGGCAACTTCAATATTAGGTACTACTATAATTCCTTTATTATACGCTCTATTTTGTTGGTGAAACTTCAATGCTGAGTTAATTTCGAAGATATTCGGAAATCAGGTTATTGGGACTTTCTAAGAAGCATATAAGTACATAAAATTCCCTGGCAATAATGACGTTATAAAGTTGTAACCCCTGTACCCGCGCACCGGTGTGTGTAGGTAAGTAGGTATACTGTAACAAAATCCTTAAAAAAACAAATATTATTATAACTCTTAAAATGTATCTACAGTAAGGAAATGTTTCAATCAATCCAATGATAAGTAACTTACTAAGAAAGAAAATGTTATTCATCCATGTAAGTTGCTTTATTCATGACTATAATCAGTACCTACATAGAAATTTACTTATAGTGGTCTCCGATTTCTTGGCTTTTATGAATTCGCATTCACTGCAATTTACTCATAAAACTTATATATTATTTAATAACGTATAATTAAATGTTATACCCTATTTATCTCTCCATGACTGTGGAATAAACTTTCAGCAAATAAATAAAAGCTTGCTGTAAACTACTGATCTACTTCGCTCAAAGGAAAAGTCGAGTGGGCTTTGCAAACGGTTGCCTACAATTTATAACCCGAGCTACCTCCGTCTACTCCGGTTGCTATCTCAGAATATAGGATATATCCATCAATTTTTACAGTATATGTGCATTACCTAGAAAATGAGTTTAATGATCATGCAAAATAAACAATATAATTAGCCATTAAACTCGGCTAAGGCAAATAATTTAATAGTTCATACTTTGTTAGACCCTTTTTATTGCGAAAGTATAAAGGCACCGCCCATTAAGCATTATAAACAAATGAAGTATAGATGCTTTAAGGCTGTTGTAAAAGTGTTATAAAGCCTTAAGCATCGATTGTTGCTGTATTAGCAGGATTACTCGAATTCCCGCTCTATTTGCCCGCCATCTTGTCTGCAAGTCTGTTGCATTTACGGCCCACATTAAGCGTCCTATATTTAGACACGTAAATTATTTACTTTATTTACGAGCCATATAAACATCTGGGAGACTTTTAGTGTACGTCTCGATTTGAGCAACTATCTAAATATGCTGGAATGACGAAAATATGTGTTGGAACGTAGGAAAGACAACTAGTAAAACTGAGTTATTGCTAAATGTTACATATTACTGTCTAAGCTAGACCAAAACGGGTCTATTTGTGTAAAAGGTTTTTTCAAGTACATGCACAAATATGAGACGCGTTGAAACTTAAAAAAACATGTACCTAACTAGTTAAACCGAGCTATTTTGTAAACCAGAACTTTTACTCCTTTTTGGATATTTACAAGAGGGTTTTTGCAACTATATGAGGTCAATGTGCTTGACACTGACCAATAGGGGTGTAGACACCAAATTTTAAACCCCCTGATATTTTCATTTCAAAGTTCAATATCCCAAAAACGGCTGAACCGATTTTGTTGAAACGTAGCTAAGAACCATCTCGTTCAGGAGCTACGATGCCACAGACAGACACATAGACACGTGAAACTTACAACACCCCTCTTTTTGCGGGGGTTAAAAATAACCAATAATGATGAATTTTCTCGAAAATGGATTAAAAATATTCTCAAATGAAGAAAAAAGTAAAGCAAGTTTTAAGAGGGGGTATATTCTGTCTCTTTTCCGCAAAACGCATAAGAAAACCGACTAGTTAATCTGACTAAATGCGCCTCAATTCTACCTATTACTAACCTAGAACAAAACGGCCAATTGGCTCTTTGCAAAGGGGATTTATTTAAATAAAAAAATATAAACACTCCACCATCCAAGTCAATAGAATTACCATTGAAATATGTAATGGCATAATGTTACCAAGAAAAACATGTAAAGCACTTTAGCTGTCATCCTGACGCGCAAATGGTAGGAGAGAACCTCTTCATAGCCGACCGTATAAAAGGACGCCGGAGGTACAAAAAGCTAGCATTACTTTAGATAGTTTAGATGTTTACTTGTATTATTTTCTAAATTTCATTCGTCTCAGTGTTATTTTAGTTGATAGAAAAATTCGTATTTACTTAATTTTACACGGTATAACCCTATAATAGATTTAGGTTTGGGTCTCTTCTTTGGACATTGCCAAAGTTAAGGGATATAGAGCCTTATTTTTGGTTGGACTCTTAATCCGCGAAAACGGTGTATTCTCTTAAACGTTTTAAATGCACGGAAGCCTCATAACTATCGACCACAGGAAATACGACTTTTGTTTATCTCAATCTGTATGACCCCACGCATATTATTAAATGTATACATTTTAGGACATATTTATTTGTAAATATGCCTCGATATTAAATTTGTACCCCACACCCACTGTAAGAGACACTTTTATGTCTTCCGCGAACGAGAAAATGAAATGCAGTAGATATTAATTTATATATATGTAATTCATATCTTGAATTACAACATGTAAATATAATTATAACTATTTTTATTAACAACTTGGAAATAAAAAAATAAACTAAATTAAAACTACTCAAACAACCCACCCCGCGCCACTCCCGGTGCAAAGGTGCCCATCACGCTCGCCGCATTGCCGCGTTGGATTGCGATGGACAACCTTTGCAATAAGAATGACCCGGAGCGGGGGTCGAGGCCTCTTTCCCGCAGGCGGCGCCCCACCTCCCTAAGGAAAGACTTTCCCTCCGAGCACCAGCATCCCGTGGTCTCAGCGGCAAGAGGGACAAATAAGTAGAGTGAGAGCACTGCGTATTTGTCCCTCTTACGTGCAGCCGACCACTCAGCAGCAGCTCCTGCCACTCGTATCGTGCGGCCCAGGTGGGATGCTGCAAACGTGCTGACGCATGTTGCGTCCCACAATAGGCATTTACCTTTTTGCCAGGGTACTAAAGTGAGGCCGTCAGGTCTCTTTCCGTCGGACCCACTGAGGCCTGGTGGTTCCAGGACGCAAGGGATATTGGCAGATACCAGCGCCCTCCGGATGATGTCATTCAGGGCGTGGTGGCGAGGGAATCTGCCGGCACACCTGAAGCAGCTGAGAGCATGGTGGCCATTGCTCTCCACTGTGGCACCGCAGATGCATGCATGGGGTTCACAGACATTACAGCCAAGGCGGAGAGCAACAGCCACCCGCATGGAGTCGTTATCGAGCAGGGTACCCATATGTGGAGACGGGAGAGCGTGCAGCCACGCACCGGACTCTGGCCTCGACACCGCCTTGAGCCTGGCTTTCTCCACACCCAAGGCGGTTTCCAAGAGGTTATCAAATAGACGCTTGACTCCTGGGCTGTCCCACATCCGTTGGCTGCTAGGTTTTTCATGAAAATTGATTTTACAAATAAATAAGTAATAAGTAGGTATGAGTATATCCGAAAATTACTTAATTTGGTTTTCGAGACCAATACCTACAGCTTATGTTTATTGTTTTTATCCAATAAATATAATCTTATTAATGAATATGTGGTTGCGCCCATGGACATTTATGCTGTAAGTTACACAATGGAATATGACCATTATGACGATACAAGCACCTTAGGTTACAGGATCGAATTTTAAAACGTAGTAAATAGCGTACAAATTATCACCTCGCCACCGTCTTACTCGATAAACAACGCTATTATGCCATACAGCTTTACCACGCACTAAAGGAATAAAACTTGCCTTTACGGGTTAAAAAAATGTTTAACCCCATTGTCCTAAGGGGTAAAACATTAACACGTTTCTAGGACAGTCGGGCATGAAAGGGTTTAAAACGTTTACTTTCAGTTCAATCAATTCGTTCTTACCACTTACTCGTATTTTCTATTTCATACACGTATTTTATGTTCTGCACATGCAGCAGTAAGTGATACCCAAGTAACATGTATATTACGTCTTATGTATACCTACATATATATTGTAAAAAAATACAGTCAATAAATATGCCTATCTCAGTGTTTTCTTAAAAACTAAGTTATTTATTTATTGTATGGCGGTAATAATATATGTATTAGTATCGATGTTGCTGATAGGGTTCCAGTGTGCGCTGCGAGGTTCAGAAGGAACAGTGCAGCTGTCGAGTTTGTTGTTCTTTTAGCACCACCCGGAGGTAACGTGTAGAGTTTCTAGGGTTATTCCTACGGACGTAGAACCACAACGACCCCAAAAACTAGTTGACCTACGCATACGAACAACTATATTACCTTACTAACTACGAGTAGGTATACTTATTACCAGCGAATATTTAACTGAATGAGGGAGCGCAGTGAACGAAGTTTTCTGCTTCAGCTTGGGCCAAATCTCTTTCGTATGTCCGTTTGTCCGGCTGTTCTCCTCTAGAGGTCGCATTTCGCAACCAATTCTTGTGAAAATTTGTGAGCAGGTTCAATAATTAAATAGAATCTTTTTTGATGATTCAGATTTTTCGATATAAAAATACTTATTTTTTTTTTAAAAGACCACATAGCCACTAGCTAGTAATATCTTATACGTAATAAAAAACAGTGAAAATTATAAATCAATTTAGAAAGTACTAAACTAATGCATTTTTAAACGCATGACTACATTTTTGTATTCAAGTGTACATTCCAAAACGTAGCCCCGCCGGGTCAGGTCCTAGCTTCATTGGAAACTTCGAAAAAAGCACTCCGGCGCAGGTATAAAGCCCGTGACGAATAGACAACAAAGAATGAAAAAACACCCGCCATTCTTAAAGATGCGCGAAATTGTGATGCGATGATTTTGTAGTTTAGTAAATTGTTTTTTTTATTCTAGTTTGAATATAACGGTGTGTTTTTAATATGCAATTACTTTTACCATAACGTAGACGGTTTGCGGATTGCTTTTCAATAACGGAATTCACGGATACGGTCGCAAGCGCAATCCATAATCACTTCTCTAGTAATCTTAAGTCATTGTTGAACGGTAAATTATGTATTTCGCAGAACCAAAAACGACTAACTGACAAAGTTTAACTGGAAGTGACCCCTTAGAGGGATAAGTTCGCCTTTGTACCTACTTTTCTCAATTTTCGTTTTATTATTGTGTACGATAAAGAGTTTTTTCTATATACGCATGCGCCGATTAAACCGCAGAAACAGTATGGTTTCTTGAAATAACTTCTCATCGATAGGCAATCTCCAAAATCAAAACAGATAACACTAAAAAGCGACCGTGAACCCAAATTAGACGCGTTCGCTACGAGTTCCCGTGAAACAATCTACGCACGTGAGTAGAAACCTTTGCCTTTGCTATTAAAAATCCCTCAAGCCGCTCTATAAAAGTCATTAACTCTGACTGAAGATAATTGATGAACGTTACAGATTACTGCCTTGCTCTCAACATGAACCAACCAAGCGAAAAACTACCCTAAACCTTTAATGTTTAGGTTCAAATTTGAATGTTCGCTGTATTGAACATGCAGTAAAAGTTCCGTGTTGGGCGTTAGGCCTGTTTTTTCTCTCAGCATAGAACCTCCGGTATTATTATAAAATCGTCAAGTCCAAACCCCATTTTTGTTTCGTATATGGAGTGTGACTGTGTGAGTTTAGGGCCGCAGGCGAGTTTTGATGTTAGTGACATAAAAAATGGAGTTGTTGATAGCAAGACGTGGTTACGTCTAATGTCCAGTGGGATAGTCAGGAATGATGGACAAGTCGAATTAGGTGTACCAAACACTGTACGCGTAACCAGTTGATGACGTAGACGAAAAAATTATAAATATTCAAGTACCTATATGTGTGTTTTAATCCCGAAACATACATTTCTAAACGTACACATATTTTCTAAAATGAGTTCCTCCATATTCCTACATGGATTTGTTCCAAAGTTGTCTGTCGCAAACTACATGCGTGACGTGAACGCGTCTTCATACGCCTATATGGGTGTAGGGCTGGAACAGGTTGCGCAGACTCGGATTTCATCAATACGCGAAGCAACTCAAGCGAAACCTCTGCTCTGCTCAATATATTGGCTACATTCTTCATATTAGAAAATAAGTTAATCGTTCCTCACTCACCGAGATTCTTACATGAGTACGGCCTTACATATTATCTCGCTGTGTTCTTTCGCGAGATCTCTCAAGTCGAGCGTGCATGAAAGGATGCCTGTATCCACGGTGGATACAGGCATCCTTTCATGCACCGTATCCACCCTATCTCGGATTAAATACTCTCCACAAGGACTCATTATCGTCACTGCGCTCCACTGCCCTAATCTCAACCGGATGTCCTGTTTTTTATCCCCAGCTTTAGATAAACTGAATACAGCGTTCGTCTTGCTTCCTCACTTACATGATTGATGAGTGATGTTATAATATTGTTTAGGGACAATCGTATTGTCAATAAGACCTTTCGAAGTCAATCGAATTTAATATGTCGCGTCTATTTTAGGCACCTCACGTTTTTTGGACAATATGTCGTTTGTAATACGAGGGCTTGTTAGAAATAAAAGCCAGCTCGTGACAAAAGGTTGTATCTGTGATAACTCGTATTCTTTTAATTATTGGTATCCAACCAACATGTCCAATCTGCTTATTACTTATGGACCTTATGGTAAACGTTCCAGCAGTGATCGGCGCTGGCTCTTTACCTGCTTAGACACTTTCAATATTAATTCAAAAATTAGGAATGTAGGTGTCAAATAGCGGGACTTTATGTATTATTAGTTTACCATTGTTGTGATTGGGTTCATGGTGAGCAACATTACATTTCAAGGGTTTTCATCGGTATTATTAATTCTTCTTCTTCTTCTACTTACCTAGCGTTATCCCGGCCTTTGCTACTCGCTATTATTATGAATTATTAATTACATCAGTATTATTAATTATCTAGGTATATTATTTATGACACATTGATAAGCGAAGCGTGAACTTTCGAATCCCATCATCACTAATACAACGATTTCGAACCTTGGAGTAAAACAGCTTCTATGGATCATTACGGATAGCAATATCTTAATAGGGTAGGTATTAGGGGTTATTTAAATTAGGAGTAAAATCTGTTTTCTATATAGCTCACAGGCTAACAATGTTCAAAGGGCTAGAATCCACTGTGCTTCTATTAAACCTCTTTCCAATTAGAATCAATTCACACTTATTAGCAAACACCGACTATTCTATTAAATTCCTTCTAACTATGTGAAGTTAATACAATGATAGCTATATAGGTGACAGCGTAGTTTCATTCATTCAGACGTTCATTCGTTCACTCGTTTACTCGTTCACTAGCGATCTCTCGCCAACTATTAAAGTCTTGTGCAGATATGTGATGAACTTGCAGTTGGGAAACGTGGAGGCGGCAATTTGGATTCTAGACTGTGAGACGAGATATATAAATCGTGGTTAAGAAAGGTGCATTTGTTTATTAGTGTGCAATTTAAAGAAATCAATGTTCATATTCTGAAATAAAAAATAAATAAATAAATAAATATTACGGGACAATCTTACACAAATCAACCTAGGCCCACGGTAAGCTCAGTAAGGCTTGTGTTGTGGGTACTAGGCGATGATATATATATAATATATACATACATATAGATACTTATATACATATATAACATCCATAACTCAGGAACAAATATTCGTGATAAAATACACAAATAAATGCCCTGACCGGGATTCGAACCCGGGACCTCCAGCTTCGTAGGCAGAGTCACTACCCACTGGGCTACGGAGGCCGTTAATAAGCCAAAACATTATACATTGCTCATTATGTTAAAGTAATATATATATTATCGTATATATAAAGACTAGAATGCTATGATTATTTATAACTGTGTTGGATGGTGCTCCGAAATTTGAATTTGTGTGTCTAGTTTATAACTTCTATCCAATTGTGTAATTATGCTGGTGGTTAGTTTTAAATTGGGTGCATTTTTCAGTATTTTCAAAGTATGTAGCTCTTAATCCGATATATATAGGTACGTTGCAGGGAGAGCTAAGTTTGTGAGGGTACAAAGTTATGTAAGTATATGCTACAGATAACTGCCGACTGATAAATGCCTTCTCCACGAGGTTAATCGTTGGCGTGGCAGTTTCCACTGTCAAGTGCCGACATCCATTTGCGGTCGTTATTTTAGTTTCACCGCATTAGCCCGTGCCACATGCCTAGGAAATGAAAGCTTTTGATCTGGGTTTTTCTATTAATGTTTGTGTTGAACTCCTTCTGATTATAAAGGTACCTTCTCCGTTTGAAGTAGATTACAGTTTACCTGGTATTAAGAATTCCTAGAATCTATTGGTAAAAGTTGACTCGGTATTTGCCGTCGTTAGATATGCCCAGGCCGATATTTGGTATTTGTGATTCGATTTTCTGTCGAGTGTTTTGCTAGGTTGGAACTTCTACTGAGGTAAAAGTCTGTGACTGGCCTGATGTTGCTTGACACTGCCACAATAGTTGCCACCTTCAATATTAATTCATAGCAATTAAGGTGACAAGCAGGGTGTTTTAACAAGTTTCCCTACACATTTTTACACATGCAAACTTATTTGTTATAGATATTATTGTGTAGCTAAGATATGCTTTCGCTATATTTTACATAGTATAAACCCGGCGGTTGAAATATAACAAAACCATAAATAATTTCTCATAAACATACTTCACATTATTTTGTGCCGATAAAGTGCATGACCGCAATACTTACCATTTGAGGTTTAGTCATTATTTTTGAATATGATGAAAGTAATATAACGTAAGTCTTTTAAAGCTTTTATTTACAACAGAATATAATAATGTAGAAATGTTCAAATACTGACATCAGTTTACTTTATTTATTTAAAGTGTGGCACTCTTTAGCACCACCCAGGGGACTAATGCAGGGATGCGGTAGGTACAAGTAGCTCCTGCGGACGCGAGTAGCAGTTGTCCCCTTTAGAGTTTACTGAATATCCCACATAAAATTAAACAAAATTTATTTATTTATTATATTTATAAATATTTAAAAAGATTTAGGAATACAATCCACATAACATTCCACAGATAATGGAAAATTCTACAAAACAGTAAAGTTAAACAATATTCAAGATATCATTAACCATATACTGAAAGGATATGTAGAAGGCACTCAGTACCTACTTACAGGACTATTGTCAGCTTCATAAGTAGCGCATAGTTTTAGAACCTCTTCACTCTTACTCTTTTGACACCTTCAAGCTGTCGTACTTCGACAAAGTACTAAAATTATTAGTTACCTTTGAGACTAACGATCAGTCAAGGCACGAGCTCGCGAGGCAATTGGCAAGACAACATGCAATTACGGAAACTTTGTAATTGAACATTTCCAAGCAAACTGTGCGTTCTGAAAACGATGTACTCTGTGCGTTTTCACTTGTAACTTAGTATGTTTGAAGGATTCTTAAAACAAAAAATTGTTAAACGCATGATCTTATATGAAAACACTGATGATTCTCTGCTGTCATTGGATACGTATGGAAACTAAAGAAATAAAATTTACTGCTTTTTATTTTAATGTTGTTAAGTAAGTAAACACAATCCGGTCAACCAACCTTCATATCTTTGTGAATGGGTACGAATACGGTACGCAATTTATAATGACAAAATGCTGTTAGTTTCTTGTCCAGTAGCTGTTATGCTTAACGGACTTGAAGTGTTTAGTGCTCTGATAATGAAGGTATTTTAATATAGGTAGTCGGTAAAGTTTCTACCCATAGAGGAAGTCCCTGGGGCTCGATCAATCGATCAACTGGTCGGCCGAGGTGTGGAGGCTCGTAATCAGGTGCTGACCACAAGATTAAAATATACTTTGGTATTGGTAATTGGCAAGCATTATGAAGATTGATACACTTGAGCGTTAAAAATGATCGGAGCATTTATATAAGTGTTCCGTAATCATTAAATAATTTGAAATCTATACTCGTAAGTATGTACGGTCAAAGAATTTAATTTCCTACCCACTTTGGACTTTGTCAAAGTGACGTAATCAATCAAAACGTAAGAGACTTCTTATGATTTTATTTACAGTGTCACTTTGAAATAGTCCTAAATGGGTAGGAAATTAAATTCTTTGACTGTACTTTACGACAAAGGATTCTGTAAGTCTTTGTCGTTTTTCTGCATTTTCATGTATATTTAATGTGACATGAAGTAACCCAGATATAATATAGATTTATATCAAAACCAGGTTATGCCTGACCAAGACGGACTCGCAGATATTATCAGCGAATAGCACAAGTTCAGTAGTCTATGGAGGCTGTGTTTACTTAAATTTTGACAGGCATCTGATGGTGATGAATGCCAGTGCCCAAGCGTTTTTCCTACCCTCAGAAGAAAATTAAATTGACTATTGTTTCCTATACGGATATTACCTATGTACAGTGTAATAGATAGTATCTTACAATTTAAATTTACCTTTGATCCTAATTCGTCAGGTAGGTAGTAGGCACCTACCAGTGGCGGCGCGTGAAAATTTTCGATGGGCAACCCGGAACAAAAAAAGTTGTGAGAGTTTGGAGTAAGTATATATAACTTGGCTAAAAATTAATTTTAGGGAAGCCGGTGGGAATCGTCTTGTATGGGCGCTCCGCCACTGGTACCTACGACTAAAAACGAAATTTCTACAATAAAGTCTAAAATCAATGAGAAGTTGAAATATTGGCAACATAACACATAAACTGCGATTTTGTTTTTAATTTTGTATAAAGCAGTTTTACGCTGCTAATGAAATTTATAAATTTCATTTTAAATTTCAAATTAGGTATATGCTATTTTGTTATATCTTCTTCGTGTGAAGGGATCAAATAATTGAAATTATATTTTATTTTGCCAATATTTTTTTTGTTATATTCCAAGCAACATTCTACTGATTTTTCAATGAAAACTCTCTGGACGATTTCAATTGATACTCACAAAATAAATGGTGTTAAATTTTAGGCATTTTGTATGTAGGAATTTAGGATAACAACAAATGCGCATTATTCCGTGCGTGCGGAATTTTATACGTGGCAAAACATGATTTTGGAATTGTTATGTTAGGAAGTGTCGCGTAGTAATTTTGTTATTTGAAATTATACTATGGATCCAATTTGAAGGTACATAATCTATTTAACTTTATTTGTACATAATCTTCACCTTCATCTCGCGAACATTGTTACGGTTTCCCAAACGAAGGCCTTTCTCCGTGTCATTGTTTACAGGGTCCGGACGTATAATGCTATGTTTTTGCCATTTTTTCACACACTTCTCGCGGAGAATGCTATAATAAATAATATTCAAGAATGGGTGATTAATTTTAACCCATGAGAAAATTAAAATGGTGGTCTTCACGTTTAAAAGTTGTAAAGAAATTGCACTGCAGTGCACGAATCGTAAAGTGTTCCGGCAAATATTGCACCGTAAATTATATTAATTAAATATGAGTTATTTAAACACGCAATTACACTCTTTGCAGGCCAGTTGGCCTCACAATTGCTTATAATCGTCGTTTTTAATGGCATCTCACCAGAATGGGGGTGTAGGTAGTTAGGTACTTCAACTCGTGTACCTATGTATTTCTGTGGTTAAAAAAATGTGTATATTACCTACCTTACTATCCACTTCCATACGTTTTCGATTATTTCTGGATCTGTGATTTTAGCATTCTATATATTATTTTTAAGGGGTTAAGTCGTATTTCCTCCGAAAATCCCAGTAGAAACTTATTGTTCGATGTCGATATATATCTCTCTTTTCCATGACCATCAAAACCAAACTCATGCATTGTTTTAATTTAGATAAACCACGTTGTATATAGTTGTACTTAGTATTTAATAACGTTTAAAGGGTTGGTCCATTAACCCTATTAGTTTCACGGTACAGGAGTTTACACATTCATAATTTATACATGCACTGGAAGTCACCGTTTTTCTCCCGGAGTTCAATATTCCGTTTCGTTTCGTAATATTCAATATACCTGACATTACGGTATCTATATGACAGTAACAGCTATGTTTGTCTGGTTGGCCATTAACGAAATAAATAAATAACCATGCCTCTTCCACTATCGGTGCATGGAAATGACATTATTTCCGTTGGAATTCTAATGATCTGTTCTGGCCACTTTTATTTCCTCAAATACGCAAGCGTTTTCCATAATGTTACTGAATGACGTTTTGTGATAGTCATCAATTGTTGATGACAGAATGATGACAAAACTGACAGAAATTCAAATAGAGCCAGTCATAACCCTGTGTATACCTATACATAGCTTATACACCACTTATAATCAACACTCATTGATCGCTCTTCAAACGATTAAGGTATTGTATTTACAAAGTACTTACAGCTCTATCCGTTTAGGATTTTACAGCAATACTTTGATTTAATTAAAATTTACTGCATGCGCTTAGTACCTACACTGCACAGGATGGCCAAAAAACGTATGTATGAAATTATTTATTGTAATAGCTACACGGTTTTATGATTCAGATTCTTCACTGGGTCTCTAGAAGCGTGGAATACATCTACAGGTTTGGAAACGAATAAGTATGCAATTTGTATAGGGTGATGATTGTTACATTCAGTGCCAAAAACCGCCCGATTAAATCAAAAACAACTCTTTCCGTTGCAAAATCTTCACGCGTTCGCTAACTAAACACCTTTTGGAATATCACGAGAAAATGTAAATAAACGTTTTGAAACCTAAACTTAGCACTTTAGAGTAAAGCAGCAATTTGTACCAGCTTGTACACTGGCTACTTAAGCGACTTCTAGGGCAACCCAAGCTTTAATAAGGCGTTTGGACATCGTTACAGGAAAAAAGTGGTCCTATACGAAGTTAATGCAGTGCAATTTAGAGTTATGGGACCACATAGGACGTTTGCCCTAGTTTCTAGGGCGGATGCCAGTATATTGATTATTAGTTGGTTGTCAATGGTCTTAAAAGTCTTATAGGAGGTGGTAATTGGTTTTTCTAGCATATCATTTACGATTTATTACTATAAACTGCTCATTACAGCTTGCTATGGCTAGAAGATTGGAACCAGACTATATCGACTTTTTAAATTGTTTTTTCTCCAGCCATGTGTGACGTTGTCTTGTATTTAATTAACATAATGTTGGTGTGTCAAATAAATAATGTTTCTCAGCAAGGAGAAACAAACTGTATACACATGAGCTCATTAAAAAAACTTGTAAAATATGATTCAAATGGCTCACGTTGTCAGTCTGTCATATTGTTTTCCAGTTTCAACTAGGGCACTACCTATACGTAAATGTACGTATTCAGTCAAAGCTCATACGTGCTTTGACTGGAGCTTTAGAAACCCACGCTATCAGTTAGAAAGCTTGCCACTATCACGGTTGGCCGTTTTTACAGCTTATTTATGGTAAACGGTGAATAACGTCTAGTACTTAGTCTATGACTGGAAAAGGTTACTATTTTACAAACTATACTATGATTTAAGGCGATAGGGTTTGCTTTACTTAAAACTAGCCCAGATCATTACAGAGAGGCGGATCCGGGGGTTAAAATAATAGCCTTAGTCAATCTTGAAAGTCCATTATATATACTGGTTAAACAATTTTTGTAATCGGTTGAGTATATACAAACTTACAACCTTATCCAATTTTTTTTTAATATTATTATGAGTACAGAAGTATAGAAGAACCATGATTTACCCCGTTATTCATAAAACGTAACAAATCTTTGTTAACGACTCTTGTCTAACATCTAACGACAAATTTGTGTTTTGTCCCCTTCAATAAATACCAATATCAAACTGACTGATAAAGACACGAATATTAACGTAGTTTTAACTAAAATAAGTTTGAAGAATGTTTATGAAAAGGCGCATTAGACTGCAAATCACGGGTTAAGGAACAGTCGAGTGGGCTCTACACCAATTTATATTTTTTATGCCTTATTATTGCACTTCCCAAAATACTTGTTGGTAATGTATTGGCGAATTTCTTTTGTTACTAGGCGTCGCCGTGGTGGTCGATTGCGTAAGGTTTCGTACTTACGTTAGGTGGATCTAAATCTATGACAATTGAGTTGTCCTAACGCTCCCTCGAAAATATACTCAATCTGATCACTATAGTTCTTCATTATCCAATGTTCAGGCGATATCAAACCTTATCACCGTCTATCTCTTTATATGCGCATTCATGATTGCTTATCAACAGTAACTACTGTAACTAGCTTGTATTTGTGCTAATGCCTTTATTAAGTTGTTAGGAAACGAGACAGTTGCAATTGAATTCACTTTGAAACCGTTATTTCGTATCGCATAGTTTTCTGCTAATACTTTAATGTTAATTCTACTTACTATATTGTCTAGACATTAAAAAAATACTACCTAAAGCCGAATTCATATTTGTCTGCATTGACGTTTTGTGAGGCAACAGAACGATACCCGTTTCATAAAGTCTACGATATTTTAGTTCCTATTTTTGACACATCTCAACACCCAGACGTCAGTTTGACAGCATCAATAATAGGAAATTAAATATCGCGCACAAAATAACAGTTATATTTCATCTGATGTGCTCTGACATGACGGCCACTGTAGTGTCTGGCAAGTACATATTAATCCGGCTCTAAAGTCGTAATTAATTAGTTTACTGGGCCTTTCCCGCAAGTCGACATCCATAGTGTAGGTACTTTGCGTGTAAAAAAGGGGGTGGCCCTGCTCTAACCACCCAAGCTCCTTCACGAAGCAAAGCCTTGACATTATTGCTTCATGTAACGTGGGTTCATGCTTACCGGTAATATTGCAGTGGAGTATAGTCACAATAATCCGTAACATGTGCAAGGGTTCTCAAAACTCTTTGATCATTACAGTGTTCAAATTTTCGTTAAAGTTTAGTATTTTGACTATTAGGTAGTGTTTAGATTATCGGGAGTACCTTATGTTTGTATGCGCCAACTTTGTATTAGTCATTATAATCATTATTCATTATAATTTAAGAGCTTAGCTCTTGTCGGTGCAGTAGACGCCAGTACTTCATTAGCCATTATAGTATGGCCCTAATTCTCATAATAGTCCCGTTCCGTCCCGTCTAGAACATGACTGAGTGCTTCGTCATATTCATGTATTAGTGAAATTAACTATAGTTACATACAACAAATTCTAGTGAAATGTACTACCATCTCATGAATAGATATAAAGATAGACTTACATGTAGCTAGACGTTTCGTACATAGTAGGTAAGAGTTGACAACTATAGTTTAGTGCTTACGCAGACAATGTGGCTCGATATTTAGTGCCCCATTCATCGGTTTTTAATTATTTCCCTTCTGCGCCAGGCCTTATAACTTAAATAAACGCCGAGATAGAATTATGAAGCATTCTTAGCTTCAGATTAAGTTATTAGTGCAGCTTAGGAGCTTGTATCATGATAGTGATATTTATAATGTATCGTAGAGGTACTAAGCCGTGTTGTATAATGTTGTGTTTATGCGACAAACTCATGGTGAAATGGGTTGAGTAGACACTTACGTGTACCAATTTGAAATCAATATGTTTCCTTTTTAACCCCCGACGTAAACGAGGGGGTTATCTATTTTTATTCTATGTAATTACCTTACATTTTACGGTAGGCTCTCATTTTTGAGATGTCCCGTCGAATCCCATGCGTCAGGTGTCTGAGCTAGGGTCGACTCGGACATGTAAACATCATTCATGTAGGTATGTATCTTTCAAAGTCAGAATGTCACACGCATGCAAATAATGCCCCCAAGGTGGACTGATGACCAGGTAAAGGTCGCGAGAGTCCGCTGGATGCGGGTGGCGCAGAACCGGTAATTGTGGCACTGTTTGGGGGAGGCCTATGTCCAGCAGTGGACGTCTTTCGGTTGATGCGATGGTGCAAACAATTCTCCGTTCTGTCAAATTCAGATCTCGATTGGGATCCTAGTTTATACTGAATAAAAAAGTATGGTTTGACCAGTGAGGATTGCAGTAAGCTGAAAGAGCGCATGTCACCAGTAACCCCACATACTGCGCAGATAGCGATCGTGCACAGTTAGGTACGTGGTGTGCGCAAGCCTTTTAGCCAACTAGTTTTGGCGGCAGCTTATGTTTACTACTTGCGCACTTGGTACTACAGGTATTTCTGCTCTTATAATTGGATGGAAGAGGTATAGACATGCAAAGCAACAAACAAAATGTTTAAAGTGGGAGGCTTCCAATGTGGTAAGTTAGTTTTAGAACGTTTAAGGCAAACGTACTTAAGGCCTCCACACACCGGTCGCGTGCGCGGGCCCGCGCACGCGACCGGTGTGTGGAGGCCTTTATACTCGACTTTGCACTAGTGTATAGCAGATGCAGTTTATGTCAAAGTAATATGGGTTAAATTACTAAAAAAACTAGGTAAGAGCATTTTTCTTCATTCGGTTTTAAGCCATGTCTCCCATAGGGAAGCTTCTAATTGAAAACTAATGCAGTTCTCGTGTTTTTCCCGGAAAAACCACAACTAAACATGCCTCGCGAAAAAGTACATTCAAAAATGGTATTTGCACATTGCTTTGCCTGCCAAACGATCCGTGAATGCAGAGTGCATATCAATTTAGCAATGCTACGTATATATACTAGCTCTATTGCCGCATCCCTGTTGCAGTCGCCGAGCAGAACCATGAATAAGACCCAGTCACATACAGTTAGCAGGTTACAGAAACGAAATCCTTGTTTTATATACACCCCCCATTGACATTATGGTCTAACACACACAACAATTAACCCAATTCCCGTTCCAGGAAGCTTAACGCAGAACCGCTTAACTGTAAATCGGGAACGCTCCTATCGCAGCATCGGCCGCAGCACAATAGCGGCGAGTATGTTATCCATTCGCATTTGCGTGCTTATACACGTCGCCCGACGGCTACGTAACTGTATAACATTTTTGACGTTGGCTAGTTATTTATAACCTTTGCTGGAAGATATAGTTGTCGTTCGCATTAGAAGGCACAAGCTTACTTGGAATGGTCTGGTGACCACACTTTGATAACTTCTTGATGTTATTTAAGGACCGATTTTTGGTAGGAACTATATTCGGTTTTTATAGGGTACCGGCTTTAGTGTTGCAAACATCCTTAAGGTACTGTGACCGCTTATAATCAAGCGGTCACACACAAAACAAACAATAACGCTTGTTTGACATCATGCTTGTACAAAAAAGTACTTATCAGTAAAGATAAGCAAATAATTGTTAACACTATAATTTCATAATCGTATAACATTTTTGACCTCAGCCCAACCCTGTAATATGATCTATATTTTTGACCTAATCTCACACTCTAGGTGGCAAAGGCTGCACTTTAAAGCTTGTTCCAAATTATCGAGGTGACGCGTAGATTTTGGGTTTTAAATTTTACCAACTAGAGGTTTATTGGCTCTACACATGAGGACAAAATAATGAATTAATTAATCACTTAAGTCACTCAAGTTAACTTAACCATGAAAACTAACGATTTAAAGTTGAAACATCAGCGGGATCTGCTGTCACAGGTATCTCCATACTTACTGGGAGATCCTTTGTGAATTTCAACTTTTATTTTAGATTTGACTTTTTTCTACATGAATCAAGACAAGGTGGACTGATGAACTGGTAAAGGTCGCGGGAGTCCGCTGGATGCGGGTGGTGCAGGATCGCTCATTGTGACACTCTATGGGTGAGGCCTATGTCCAGCAGTCTTACGGCTGATATGATGATGATGATGATGATGTAAGGAATTCATCAATTTTCCACAGGATAGGCAGATATACTTATTTAATCCCATCGTCATCAACTCAATAAAGTGGCATAACTCACAAAAGTCGTAATGTCCTAGCATCCCCGCCAGCCGCGATCACAATAACTGTCGCGTCCCGGGATAAGTCCGCGACCCATAACTACCAGTAAACGATGACGGCGGAAACTAACTTCCAGAATTATGGACATCTCGAGCACTAAATACGGTTTATTTGAAGTTATGGCTGTCCGTCCGTCTTTATTATGATGTTGATATATCTTAACTATCCTTCAGGGACTTGGTTAGGTACTGCTGTATCTAAAGTCAATATTATAATATAGTTAGGTAAATATTGTGTTAAAGTAAACCTTTTATTAGGTACTTCTCAGCCAAACGTGCAAAAAATATAGCATTTATTTGGTAACCTAGCAGATTGAAGTTTTCACGAATTCATAAATACTTAGTCCTTCGAAACCACCATAAAACGTTTACATTGCATACACAAACCGATAATTAGATAGTTAAAACAGTTAAAACAGTTCATAAGTGACTATAATGTCGTGTAGAATAGAATATAATAGGCGTTTATTCTTGGCAACACAGCCAAATGGCCAATGGCCAATTCTTATCTTCTGCTGGGCATTTCAGTAGGAAAGTTTTTGTTGTTGGTCTCGTCAGTGTAGCGTGTACTTTGTCCCCAAGTACAGTAACACAATACGCGGCCGTAACGGAGCCGAGCCCTTGCAGTCGGCTGGAGCCGTAAGGTTTCCGAGGAATTTCGGGGCGAGCCATTTTGTGAGGGCGAATCTGATTTCGTTTTTTTAAAGTGAAAGTGTATACTTTGAAAGTAAAACCAATTTAAGAGTTATGAATTTTCGTTTTATATATTTTACCGACTCCCGCAATCTCATCTTTGCATTTTGATGGCTCTAGGTTCCGTCTTGATATTTTTATCGTGTAGATGTTCTATTTATCTTGTCTTGCGGTGACTTTGCTTATTATGAAAAGCCCTTTTTTAGGTACTGTAACTTAAAAAAAAATATAACGTAGGTTCAAATTTGTAGGTTTCGGGGCTGTTTTAATTCATGGTTAGCAGCTATCCAGCAAGGGCTTGCTTCTTCCAAACTCGCGCGTTATATTAAAAGCAACCAAACACTAAAGACTCTCACACGATTTTAGATCGACTGACAGATGACTGCCTGATGCCATGCTCATTTATTATGTCGCTTGCCCTAATACGTTCTTAGGGGGGTTGCACACGGCGACTGTTTGCAGAGCTAGAAACGTAATAAAAACCGATACACGCGGTTTCGATAAATGACCTAATGTCGCGCGACTGTCGCGTGTTTATGAAACGCGCCTTTATTTATTTATTTAAACCTTATTGCACAAACAAAAAGTACAAAAGGCGGAGGCTCTTAAGACGAAATGAGCGGTTTCACTCGAATCCGAATATGTCATTAAAGTGACATTCAATTTTGTATTAAGTAATAACGTCTGCTAACGAAATGAATGAAGTGACATTTGCTCGAGGGTTTATGGTTAGGTTGAATACGGATAATACGCTTCAATATCGTATCAATACGTTAAGTATACCCTAGAAATGTAATTGCAATACTAGCTATATGTACATGGCGTTGCTAGTCTACGCAGCGAACACAGACTTGTAACACCATCCACAAAAGCTATAGTAGGTATTTGAAATGAAATGAAATAAAAATCATTTATTTATTCGAAACATACTATAAATATTAGGTAGGTCTTCTTCTTTAAATTTAAGAGTTATCCTCTTGTCGGTGGAGTATTTTCCACTTCTCTCTGTCGTACGCCATCTCCTTGACTCGCTGATACGACACGACACCAGCTTTTTCCTTTATTTGGTCCATGTAACTGCGCCGTGGTCTTCCCCTGCCTCTCCTTCCTTCTATCTTTCCTTCCATTATGGTTTTAAAGAAGTTGTCGTGCCGTATCAAATGTCCAATCATTTTCCCCCTTCTAGCGCTGATGGTGTTCAGGATCGCTCTCTTCTCTTTTACCCTTCTTAACACGTCCTCATTTGTTACTCTCTCGTTTCATCATTAGGTAGGTACTTAAACCAAAATACACTAAAAGCTAGAAACTAAATAAATACGAGCATGCGTATATATATTTTAAAACTATCTGTTAGCATAATGCTGACTCACGAGCCAGCGCTGGTCTTCCGGCGAGACCAATATATTTGAGTTTCAGGGATGTCGTCCAGGACGTAGAGTTCGTATATGCAACCTCTACAGTGATGGCTGTACAAAACAATTCTCATTTCAAATTAAGCTGTCTGGAAGTCAATAAATACAAGAAGGTTGGCTGACGTCAAGGAGTGGCCCCCGTGGTTTTGGCCGAAACTCATACCGCTCATACGTCTCGCAACGTACTTGAATAAACATATTTATCTATCCAAATATCATAAACCCTCCATGATGCGTTCAAGAACCGCACATTATGACCACCATAAAAACAGACTGTTTTGTTAGAACAAATTTCTTATCTGTGAAAAAAATATCTGTCTAAAAATAATAACATCGATTTCGATCATTTTATTTCATTTAAATTTCGAACATCTCTGAAAAACAATGAAATTTGATTTGACCTCTATTCTAATATCAGTCGACATGATGTTTAGTTCGAAATGAATTGTCAATTTGCATACAAATTTGACAAATGTCGCACGTAAGTTAGATATCGATCGATATGATAGTTAGAGCTGACTCTAGTTTGTATCTGAATTAAAAAAAAAACTATGACAGCTGCCAGAAAACAATGCCGCCATGCCGGTCTTAATATGCGGCTCCTGAATGCATCATATAGGCTTATGATATGTGGATAGATAAAGCAGTGTATGTAACTGTACATAATTAGGCATTATGTACAGTCACATAAACTACTATAATCAACACCCATTTCATAAATCCTCTAATGTGTTCTGAAACCATATATATTTTATGACCACCATTATTGCAACCAGTAACGTAACATCAGCGTTTTATCTGTGCCATTGTTATTATAAATATTATAATGTATGAAAAATCTAGTTGGTCATGATTTGAAATCTAGTCGGCCATGGCGGTGCAATGGCGGTTATTCTAATGGTTCCCGAACACATCATTGAGGATTTATAATATGTGGGTAGATAAAGTAGTGTATGTAACTGTACAAAATTAGGCATTAAAACACTCGTGTGATCCTAATATGCAACTCGCTGACGCTCGTTTCATAAACCCACACTCGTGTTTAATGCTCTTCATTATGTACAGTCGGCCAAAAATGTGGTCTACTACCCTACATTTACCTCATACAAAACATATTAATATCCAAAAACATAGTTTATTTGCACAACTTGTGATGGGTCGCGAGACTCTGAGACTTTGCTAGATTTAAGTGTTTTTTTTTATACCACGTCGGTGGCAAACAAGCTTACGCCACCTGATGGTAAGTGGTTACCGTAGCCTGTGGACGCTTGCAACTCCAGGGGTGTTACATGCGCGTTGCCGACCCTTCAAGAATTTATACACTACTTTTTTGAATAACCCCATACTGTAGTCCCTTGGGAAAACCTCGGCAGGGAGCAAATTCCACAACCTGAGCGCCCGACGGAGGAAATTTCTCTGAAAGCGTACGGTACGCGACCATTTAGGTTCCAGGGTGTGAGGATGAATGCCCTGCCGATGGCGAGCGGTGCGGTGGTGAAAAGCAGCCGTAGGCATCATGTCGAACAGTTCTCGGTCGAGGTTCATTTGAACGTCATGAAACAACAAGGTCGATTTCCACTTGCAATAATATTATGACAGTAACCTTAGCGACAACAGAAACTTTTGTCAAAACTGGTAGACCACTTTCTTGGCCGACCGTACGAGTATAGGCACATAAAACTACTATAAAATTCTGTGTCTGTTTCTCTAGCCTCTGAGCATCTTCCCTACAGTATATTAGTGAATGGCATTGTTAATCTGCATAGATTCGGTAGCCATACAAATGGGCGTTGCTGGCTAATGCCAGCCCCATGCCTCACGCTAAGTGGCCGCCGCGAACTAATGAGAGCCAATCCCTCACCGCCGAGATAAACGAATATACATTGCAACAAGCAAACAGACGAATAGACAAATGTTTACAGTAATCTGGTTGCTTGCGTTTTCGCTCACAATATGTTTACGTGTTATTTATCAATTTCCTTGGTTATCTGGCTCTGGCTATAGCTCTTTTCTCTACTTTATTCTCCTGGTTAAGTAAATCTTATCCTTTTACAACAATTTCGAGGATATTGTCATCATAATCATCATCATATCAGCCGAAAGACGTCCACTGCAGGACATAGGCCTACCCCAAAATGTGCCAAAATTACCGGTCCTACGCCACCTGCGTCGATATTATCATATTTTCTTACGGGCCTGCTTTTAGTCAGAATAGAGTTAAACAAAACAGATAGAACATAGAGAAACGTTTTACTATTCTATATACATACGAAAAATGGCTTTAGTATTTAGGTTATGAACGAAACTGTCTAAAGCCGACGAGACCTTGTCCCGGTAATACCCGATGACGGCAAAGCCTAAAGGAAGTGTAATGAAATAATTTAGCACTCTATGCATACTTGAGAGTATTTGAGTTGACCGAATTACATCAAAATAGTCCATTCAAAAAGCAATTAAGATTCCAATTAAAGTTTTATAAGAAGATTCTAATTACAGTTTTATAAGAAGATTCCAATTACAGTTTTATAAGAAGATTCCAATTTAGTAGTTTTATAAAAAGCGGCCAAGTGCGAGTCGGACTCGCAAATGAAGGGTTCCGTTAAATAAATTGCTTTTTACGATTAAAAAAAACTACTTACTAGATCTCGTTCAAACCAATTTTCGTTGGAAGTTTGCATGGTAATGTACATCATTTATTTATTTAGTTTTATCATTCTCTTATTTTAGAAGTTACAGGGGGGGGGGGGGGGGGGGGGGCACATTTTACCACTTTGAAAGTGTCTCTCGCGCAAACTATTCAGTTTAGAAAAAAATTATATTAGAAACCTCAATATCATTTTTGAAGACCTATTCATACAAAACACGTATGGGTTTGATGAAAAATTTTGAGTATGGGGAACCCCCAAAACTTAATGTTTTTTTTCTATTTTTGTGTAAAAATCTTAATGCGGTTCACAGAATACATCTACTCACCAAATTTCAACAGTACAGGTCTTATAGTTTCGGAAAAAAGTGGCAGTGACATACGGACGGACAGACAGACAGACAGCCATGACGAATCTATAAGGGTTCCGTTTTTTGCCATTTGGCTACGGAACCCTAAAAAGCTGGCTACAGTAAATAATCTCAACTATATGTATAGGTAGATAATTTACTTTCTTCTGTCATTGGCATTAGCCGCTGCAGCTATCTCTGAGTTTGCTAGTTATAACGAGTGATGTTTGTCTTCGCTGGTTTCTCAGTATCAATACGACGTAGCGGTAGTTAGTCAGAGGTGTGATGTAGGTAAAGCGTCAACCGACACCAAACGTCGACATCGAACCCGCGACCCCGGCAACCCGACACTGCGGTCGCTGAGGTAACCGAGTCAGCGCCTCGAGCTTTACTCCATTACGGTTATAGCTCTCGATTATCCCATTGGATGGTGGGTCAGAAAAAAAACACCACAATTTACGGGAAGTCAAGTTATGATAGGACATTTTTTTGGACATTATAAAGAATAGATGTGACGATAATAGAACACAGAAATAATTCAGCATAAATATCAGTAGTACGGTAAACGTCGTTGTGGTCGAAATGCCTAAAATAGGAATGAAGAAAAATCCTCTGAGTTAAAATTGTTTTGACATAACGTCATTATTGCCACGAAAGGGTTAGATCTTAGCATGGTGCGTTTAAAATAACTAAACATAAAACCATAATAAAAAGATATAATGTCACATATTTCTGATTTACTTTTTTTGAATTAAGGCGGATTTAAGACAGCTGCAGAGCTGGAATGCCTACAACTTAGAAAAGTTGACAAACCCCCGACATTTTCATTTTAAAGTTCAATATCTCAAAAACGGCTGAACCGATTTTGTTGAAACGTAGCAACGAACCATCACGATCACGTCAGCTTTCGGATTAAAAAAACCGCATTCAAATCGGTACATTCGTTTAGGTGCATCAATGCCACAGACAGACACACACACATACACACAGACACGTCAAACTTATATCACCCCCCTTTTTCCGCCGGGGTTAAGAAAAAAAACCGGCCAAGTGCGAGTCGGACTCGCAAACGAAGGGTTCCGTACACAGATGTATGAATATAAGGAGATCGGACATGGCGGCCGATTTGTATAGAGTGAGCCTGTCGCAAGTACATTAACCCACACAACGCCCAAGTAATTGACAAGACAAAGCACGCACACATCTAAAACACACACACTTGTATACCTACACGCTTATTTGACATTTTACACGCGCATCATATCAGGCATTTTGGGAAAAAACTTAATATTCTCTGCGATCAGCACGCGTGCACAGTATGGCAGTGTATGCACATTGAGCATACAGCTGCGACACGGCCGCAGGCGGCTTGTCCTCTCTCTAGTATTCTATGCTCTGAGGTTCCGTACCATTATCTATAAAAACTGCAAAAAAATCACGTTTGTTGTATGGTAAATTTCAACTGTCTAACTATCACGGTTCATGAGATACATCCTGGTGACAGACAGACAGACAGACAAACGGACAGCGGAGTCTTGGTAATAGGGTCCTGTTTTACCCTTTGGGTAACGGAACCCTAATAAAAGTCACTGCGAAAAACAATACAATCAAATGGCGCACTGCAGTAAAAGATTTCCAGAGTAAAAGACATCAACGTGCTCGCTACGATTCCATACCTCGCTCGAAGCAGAACAAATGGGGAATGGAATGGATGAAAATTTTAGAAGTGCCTGATTTTTTTTTGGTGTTAGGAATAACCTTCCTTAACACCAGAAAAAAATTGCAGTCAAAAGACTGCAATTTTGCGTTTGCAAAGGTGCGCCAATTATTTTTGAAAAATATAAACAGTTTCCTCACTTACGTTTTGGGTTTAGGACGGCGAATGAGACATTTTCCTTGATTCGTCTCATATTACAAAAAATATCTTAAAATTCCGTGGTAAACTGACACTGGCAATGATATTGACAGCTGCAGCAGCTATATTTGTCATTGCCAGGGTCAGATATTTAATAGTATTTTTCACAATCGTGTTATAATAGAGAGCTTTTTAATCGAGTACCGTGTTTAGGCCACGAAGCTTCCTGAGTGGCCTACGTAAGGTACGAGATTAAAAAGCTTGATTATAACACTATTGTGAACAATACTTTTTGTACGAATTCATTAATAGTATTTTTCACAATCGTGTTATAATAGAGAGCTTTTTAGTCGAGTACCGTGTTTAGGCCACGAAGCTTGCTGAGTGGCCTAAGTAAGGTACGAGATTAAAAAGCTTGATTATAACACTATTGTGAACAATACTTTTTGTACGAGTTCATTAAAATTAATTTTCTACGAGTCAACTGAACTAATTAAACAAACTCGATACTGTTGAAACGAAGTGCAGCTCATCGCTCGTACGCTTGTTGATATCTTAAAAGACATCAACGAGCGTACGACATCAAAGCGATTCTATTGGTCCAATTCATTACAGTTCAGTAAAGCAGCCACGTGATTGGTCGAATTTATTTTAGTTGTCTGGAGCGTATCGAAAAGTAGTTATTTCGATTGTTTCGACAGTAACATGGAGTACAACTATGAAAAGAGTGACGTTGCAGTATTCTCTATGAAATCTTAATACACATATTTTAATCGTCGAGTACAAAAAATATTTTTTGAAATATGAGACGGATCAAGGAAAGTGCCTCATTCGCCGTCCTAAACCCAAAACGTAAGTGAGGAAACTGTTTATATTTTTTTTAAATAATTGACGCAGCTGAAAAGTCTGCAACTTTTTTCTGGTGTTAAGGAAAATTATTCCTAACACCAAAAAAAAAAATCAGACACTTCTAAAATTTTCATCCATTACCCATTGTGTGTCTCAATCTTCTCAACTTAAACTTTTCTCAACAGTGGATGGCATTGGGGGGACGTTTTACGTGTTTATACCGATCGTGACGTACGGTCAACCAATTTGATTCCTAAGCCACCTTAGAACTCTGTCATTTCAACTGCTACGTAGCGACGCAATAATCCTAGTAACCCGAATTTACATAGCATTTACAACGGCAAGGTTCTATGATGTGGCCTAGGAATCAAATTGGTTGACTGTACATGTTCTAAACTGCAGACTTCAAGTCTCCATTATTTTTAGGCGAAAGTCAAACAAGTAGGAGGTTCTCAATTAGTTGTTTTTTTAGGGTTTCGTACTCAAAGAGTAAAACGTATTGGGAAAGATACCTCACATGCTGGAAATTCATTAAATTCGCGCAGAAACTTAGCAATATAGGCACAAGGGAACACGCAATGACACATCAGTGAATATTTTTAGGGTTCCGTACTCAAAGAGTAAAACGGGACCCTATTACTAAGACTCCGCTGTCCGTCCGTTCGTCTGTCTGTCACCAGGCTGTATCTCACTGATACCGTGATAGTTCCAGTTGGAATTTTCACAGATTATGTATTTCTGTTGCCGCTATAACAACAAATACAGAATAAAATAAAAACAGAATAAAATAAATATTTTTATTGATAATGGTACGGAACCCTTCGTGCGCGAATCCGACTCGCACTTGGCCGGATTTTTATATATGTTTGACGATAAAAAAAAAATTTAAATATACCATTTCAATTTTTTTTTTTTTGTGGTTTTATGATCGTCAGGTCAGGATCTGATGATGGAATCCTGGAGAAATCGAGGGAACTCTTGAAGTTTCATAGGACTGAATCGAAGTCGGTTAAAACTTTGTTTGAAAAGTAAATTATTGTCTGGTTGTTTGTTAGTGTCTACTACGGATGTCGTGAAAATTAGGGATTTCATGGCGCAACCACAGGAGCCTAAGCCAGGCCGTTTTTGGCGTGTTGGAAACATGACTTGGTAACCGCGCATGCAAGCGTATGGCCAAGTGTGTGAGCAGGACCAACTGATTATCACTACAGGGTTGAGATCAAATTGAAAAAAAAGAAAACAAACGGAATCATTAATTGCAAAAGATGCTTATCTCTCGACTGAAACAGCTAGTGAACATGAGCTACTGAATCATTTCTCTTTTAGTATTTATCAGTTGGCCGTTGGGGCGGAAAGGTTCTCGAGTGGCGACCACGTACCAGAAGGCGCGGCGTGGGTTTATTCACAATAAAAGATTACATTATTAATAAAAAAAAACAACAAGGTGGACTGATGACCTGGTAAAGGTCGCGGGAGTCCGCTGGATGCGGGTGGCGCAGGACCGGCCACGTTGGCACTCTTTGGGGGAGGCCTTTGTCCAGCAGTGGACGTCTTGCGTCTGATATGATGATGATGATGATGTATCAGCTTGCTCTGTTCCTAAGATTGTTAGTATTTTACCAATTTGCTATTTTCTTAAGGATGAAGTTGGACAAAGCTTTTTTTTTTTTTTTTTGACGGAGTGGAAATGCACTTACGCATCCCCCCAGCCGGGTAGCTATAATGGGGGGTATGTGGGACTCACACCCTCCAGCCATCTCTATTTAAAGAGAAGGGGGAGGGAGTCTACCCACTAAAACCACTCCGGCGTTTCCGTCCTTGCCGTTAATGGGAGCGCCATGGGATCGCGAACATGTCACCACGACGCCCCCCGAAGTTGGACAAAGCTAACATACTCGTATGAATATAATTTCTCACCAAATGGCAATCGTTCCATTAACAAGCTATCGCCGTCGTGTGTACACGTCTTGCAGAAAGCATCATCAATTCCCCGCTACCTCCATCCGTTAGGGGCTGGTGGCAGATAACCTAATGGTAATAGTTTAGCTTACTGGAATATTGCATTGACATGAAGACGGTTACACATTGCTCTATTCTATAGCTTCCAACCTGGCGGTAAAGCAGCTATTCATTAACACAATTGGTAAAACATTAAAAATGGATGCATTGAGATATTGGCAGTTTTAAAATGGGGGTAAGATCAGTTTCCGTAACATGTATCGGGGTAAAGATATTGAAAAGATTAGGAACCACTGCTCTATTCGGTTCGTCTGTTTTGCATTTCAATATGTTTTACGCGATCTGACATGTTAGAGGGGCACACGTGGCAGGT
Source organism: Epinotia brunnichana (assembly GCA_963854355.1). NCBI lineage: Eukaryota > Metazoa > Arthropoda > Insecta > Lepidoptera > Tortricidae > Epinotia > Epinotia brunnichana. Next base: position 28,266,162 of record OY977936.1, on the reverse strand, counting down.
AGTGCTCTGCAGCCCTAGTATAAGTTTTATCGATACAATACGTTTTCGAACGCGTTTGCGTTTAGTTTCAATTTGTATGACAACGCGTAGTTCCTGATAGTTACTACCAGTGGCGCTGTTCGCGTTGTCATACAAATTGAAATTAAACGCAAACGCGTTCGAAAACGTATTGTATCGTTAAAACTTATACTAGAGCCTCACATGAATGAAACACGTAAGGCACCTTTCGATAAAAAACCGCATTAAAATCCATGTTTATTTTCCAAACTTATTTAGTAAATTTATGAATGGGGTCAATATTCCACATAAACCCTAAATATCGTGACGTTATTAGCTAGGTACAATACTCTCAATTAAAGACAACCGCACGCAAATTGGTTTAGCCTTTTGGAAGCTGCGATCCCACAGACAGACATAGATACACACACACATATACACATGTTAAACTTGTAACACTGCTTGTCAAGATACGAGTAAGGTGGGTGGGATAAAATGTGAATATTTACTAATAATTACAACTTTCACAAATATGTACAATAATTACAACAGATACATAATTACGTATATATAGATATAGACAATAATAAAATTACCAAACACGTTCCAGAAACTTTGACATGCTAGGTATATGCTGTAAAACATCAATAGATATTGTTTCGATGGTAAATATGTAGGTACTAGAAATTAGTGTAAAATTTTTTTAACTATGGACATTTCAATTAATTTTACTTTTGGAACATTATTGGCACGCTACCTTGAACGTTTTCTCTATCGTGTAATTGTTTGGAATCAAGTTAAAGTCTACTTTCTAGAAAAGTCTTTTTTTCAGTAGTGTCTCTTGAGTTTCTGGTCTCTCAATCAACACTGAACAATGCCAGCAAATCAATCAAAACGCACAATATTTCCGGCCAAATCGTAACTAAGTCAAGTGTCTTCCTCGGAGCGTTCCTTGCCTCAACTCGCACAGCCTTTTTTTCGCTTTTTAGACTACCCTCACACAAAAAACAACCCTAACTTGAGCTCCAAAGGGTTAAAAATACAAAGACTACTTTCCACAGGCGCAAGCGCTCACTCTTATTTAAATAAGGTAGTCGGCGTGCGAGCGAGGTGAGTGGATTTAGTGCCGAGTGAGAAAGGGATGGGCAAAGCGATGTTGCCGCGTTTTAAACTAGTGATGGGGTATAAAATATATCGATTGCATTTTGTTATGGCTGTTCGAATGTCTTTGTACTAAAAAAAGTACATTTCTGATGATGTTCTTAGTTGTTTACGTTTTTGAACTAAAGGTTACATTTTTTAGTAAATACTTTAATGTTAGATTTTTGTTTATTTGTTGTTTTGTTTGTTATTTTTTTGTTACACATTATATATAAAAATTATAAAGTGTACGTTTCATTTGTGTTTTTGTCGCTTTTTGTATGCATGGACTAATTTATCAGTCATAAACCACTTTATTGATAGTATCATGTAATAAAATAGAGTTGTTATTATTTTAGTATTTACAGTTCTTTAAATTGAGGTTATATTTGATGCAATAGAATAAATAAACTTCATTGAGTCAGAATGCGTATGATTTCGTTTATAATGTCAAAAATCACTTTCTTTCGAATGGAATAAAAAAAAACTTTTTTGACATTGTCACGTTAATAAAAGGCTCATAGATCTTGAGAATCAACAGATATGAAATAATAGGCCAATATCTTTTCTGATTCCGCTCTTGTCGGCGTAACACAAAGTAAGCCCTCCATCTATTCCGATCCCATGGAACCTCTATGATATCTTGGTACGACCTAACATTAACTCTCTTTTTAAGTTGCTCTATGTAGCTTATTCTAGGTCTTCCTTTTCCTCGCTTCCCTTCTATCTTTCCTTCAATTAAATTAAGCATGAAGTTGTCATGCCGTATATAAAAAAAAATTTACTGTTTATTTTCAGATCTGTGTGTGTATGAGGTGCCCTATCATCCAATAAACAAAATGCAAAATAACTAAAATGTCGATTAGATGACATCGACAGTGTCCCATCCCTGCCGGCCAGATGGCGTCGACAGGCCGCGAGCCGACAAGTCGAATTCGTTCGGAATTCCTCGCGCCTCCGCCTTCGTGACGCATGCGCCCGCGCGCCCATGGATTTCGGGGATCTATAGCGATCTATACAGCTTGTTTTACGAAATTGAAAGTTCTTTCACTGAGGTTTGGAGGCTTGTAGAATGGGGCGATTACTACGTGAAACGTTGATGTGGTCAACGTTCAATAATAACGTCTTAAAAACGATATTCATGATTAATCGATATTATTATTTATTCATGATTGATTTTTTTATCGTGAAATAAATTAAACTAATCTAACTATTTAACTAGCTAAAGTACATAAATACTCTCGCTTTATTTTTGAAATATAAAATCAGTATTTAATACAAATTATTGCTTGATTTTTTAGGTTTATATTTTGAGTAAGATTAGTGAAAAATATTAAGAAAGAGAGATAAATCAAAATACTATTATTGCACATAATAAGAACAGGGGAAGTAATTAGAAAAATGTACTAAACTGGCACTCGCTCTTGAATTTTCTTGATTTAATATTTTTTTTGCTTACTTAGCTACTAATTATATCTAATTATTCTTATCTATGCTGGATGCGGGTGGCGCAGGACCGGCCATTGTGGCACTCTTTGGGGGAGGCCTATGTCCAGCAGTGGACGTCTTTCGGCTGATATGATGATGATGATGATGATGATGATTCTTATCTAAATAGTATCTATCTTAAAAGTGGGTAGGTTACTTGGATGACAGTGTAATAACAAGTCAAGATATAAAAATGTGGATTAAAAGCCTATTTACTGCTTAACAAACTTCATGGTTTTATTGGATTCATTAACAGATAAGTAGATCCTCGTACCTCTTAGTATGAATATTTCAAAAACTTGATTGTGTATCCCACAGCCTTTCCCGCACTAAAACACAAACTTCACGACATTTCTCAACAGAAAAAACCTTATATTGCATATTTGAACTAAAGCAAGGCTTTAAATTTCATGTGTTAATTGTTTCCCTACTGCATACGGCATAAACTCTTCCAACTCCACCACTGCCAACAAATAATAAACCTTAAGCTTTGACGTTATGGTTCATACTTGTTTAGCTTTGTGCATAACTTGTGGATCTTCCACTACGTCCCAGTCAACGGAAAGTGAACATATACCTGTAGTCCATAAGGTTTTATATCGTATGAAGTTATGTTCAAACAGACTGGGGGCGTGATTGCTGTACTCATTTGAGTGTTTAGGAGATGAAAGATAATGGTTTAGTTTTGGACTTGGAAGGATTGGGCTTTAAAAAAAACCTGCATATATACATAACGCATATAGAACCAAAAATACTTACATACCTAATATAGTTCCTAACGGAGATGAATTATGTTAACAAGTCTTACATGCCCATTAAAACTTTTGAAGTAATAAAAATACAACTCTAAAAGCACCAATTCAAATGGACCGCCTCTGACCGTTCAATTACAATATAAGAATAAACTTCAAATTAAAGGAAAAATTGAAAAATTTAGCCTCCCTAAGGTGTTGTGAGAAGGAACTGATTGAAAGGTTAGTAGCAACGGGCCATGTATGCCTGTGGTCGCCGGTTCAAATCCAGCTCGGAACCTAAATTTTTCCTTCAATTTGAAGTTTATAAATATCGTTAGCGGCGTAACTGCGTTATACAAAAAAAAGTAATTTAAGAATAGTGCCATTGACTTTGCAAAGAGTACACCTGCCGAATTATGGTATATGTGTTTTATGTATGTGATGAAAAAAACCGATACCACGATACACCCCAATCGCATTGACGAGAGAACACGGTTTGAATTGAAGTCTCCACCCCGCTATAGACTTCGTTAATCAAAATAATCACATTTTTTTTAAATGAACGCTGATTAAATAAAATAAAACGCCCATAAAAATTGTAACAATAGGCGACGTACATTTAAAACCAAAAAGTCCCGAAAAAACATGACACATTTTACCACATATCCAACCGTTCCCAAACAGTAGTCGTGTTTGCTTAGCCATTAGCAAGTGGAGGCACTAAATGCTCGGGCTTTTTTTTTAGTCCCCACGTTGGAAAGCATTGTCTTACTTAATTTATTTTCCAAGCTTTGGACTCATTAAAACTGTGTGCTTTGATTTTAGTGAGCTTAAGGCGGTCGAATTAAAAGCTGGGCTGTTTTAATGGTTTCAGTTTTGAATTTTTGTTGATTTATACATTACTTTCATTTAGGTTCAGTGCAGCAGGCCGAGTTGTTTTTTAGTGTTTTTTTGTGTTGGAAATTAATTATTTATATTAAATATTCGTTTTTTTTTGTTTTTCTTCTATACCTACTTAATAAGTTTTTACGTGACTATTGTCTCTTTTTAAACTTCATTTAGTTTCTATCTGTCAGTTAGTGGTATGTTGTTTGAAAAGGATACTCAAAAATACACCCAATTTCACTATTGTCGAGAACAAGTTAAAAATAAAAACCGGCCAAGTGCGAGTTGGACTCGCGCACGAAGGCCACCATTATCTATAAAAACGGCAAAAAAATCACGTTTGTTGTATGGGAGCCCCCCTTAAAAAATATTTTATTTTGTTTTTAGTATTTGTTGTTATTTATAGCGGCAACAGAAATACATAATCTGTGAAAATTTCAACTCTCTGGCTATCACGGGCCTGGTCACAGACAGACGGACGGACGGACAGCGAAGTCTTAGTAATAGGGTCCCGTTTTACTCTTTGAGTACGGAACCCTACAAACGTATTAATTTTACCACGAAATGTGGCAAAAGAAAACAATATTTCAAGAAATCAAAAAATCGTCCCACGTCTGCCGATGTCGGAACGGACACGTAGCTCGGAATTACGATTCACCACAAATGTGGCAGACGTCGTGTCGTGCCACTAAAACGTTTTTATTAAAAACGCTTTTTTGCTACGTAATTTACAGGCGGAAGCGGGAGCGGGAGCAAGGGCGGTGCATTTTTATGTAGGTATACGTATCCCGGCGAATCTTGATCCCTGTGACAGCTGTCATCTCAGAACAATTCTACGTTTTAAAGGTATTTATCACATCTGTCATAAGCATCAAGATTCGCCGCGATGCGTATAGTTGCAGTAATTATCTCGATGGATACGAGTACAGTAAACAATGGAAGTATTCATTCATCCTGTACCGTTTGTCACGGAATTACACGACTTTTTATAACCGAGGAGTTTTCGTCAAGAGCCCATATCTCACCCCTTAACATGGTCATTCGAACCGGATGACTGAATGTGATGATGAGGTCGTTCGTGAGATCATCACTCATGACTTTTACGGGAGATGCAACAAGTGATGTCGATTAAATACAATGTCTCTTCTGCTCAAATTCATGCAAGAAGTCATACAACAGTAATTACAGTTGAACATTGTTTGTGCAACAATATTCAATTATGTTGAAACTAAATAGTTCTGCCATCATTTCAAATCTAGCTTTCATAATATGAGAAGTCAAAATCTTCACAATACTTCCTAGAAGAGACTAGGTAGATAACCGATATAGTAGATCTTCTAGATGGTTGTATAATGTAACGAGAAAGGAAAGGGAGGGAGAGAAGGACGGTCAAACAAAAAGATGCAGCAAGTAGGTACAAGCTAGGTAGCAAATTATAATGACAATATGAAGTTCATTGTTACACAGATCGCTGACTCCTGTGCATTAGGCGCCTGCTGTTGAAACAGTTCTCAGTAAGCTCTATCAGTTGGTTTATCGTCCACGTTCATCTGTCGTCGTGTACGTCCGAGTTTAGAGATTCTGTGTCTCCTAAATGCACATCCTCTCGGCCGCAGTAGTTGAAGGGGTCGCCAGAGCCGAAATACTAGGTAGAAACGTTAGTGTTCTGTTAATAATCCCTAGTAAATAAGTCAATTGTTCGTAAAATCAATCATTATCATAATATTGTCTCCGGTTTCCGTGATTAACATATGCGATGGGTCCGTTCAAATCGTTACATTCACTGATAAATTCACATTCTGTGTTAGGTTTGGTACTGCCTAAAAGATTGATCGTGTGTTGACAAACCTTACTTTATTCTTATCCATTTTTGAGGTTGCCTGATTGCTGTTTATTTTTATAATTTATTTGTTATTACTCTTTATTTTTACTACACTCAGGTCCAGGTAAACACTTGACTTTTCAATGGTTATGGTTGCTCTTTCACTTAGCTGCTGTCTTCGCATACCTCGCCAACACTTATAAAAATCCAGCACAAAAATGTTGAACACCGGATACGGCGTCCTCAATCTAGGGTGTCTAATCTATGTGACAAACGTCAAAGGCATAATTGGTTAAATTACTCGAGCTCTCTCTTAGAACAAGTATCCCAATGTGTCGGGGAGAACTGCAATTTATTTCTACGCCTTATAAATTAAGTAAGTCTAGAGATGTGTAAGCATTAAGCAACATCATTAATAGCTCCCGGTTTTATACGTCCGTTAGACCTTATGCCAGTAATGTCAAAAAATGTATACTGAGTTACCTACTAAATTTGATATAACATTTACTCTTCCGCATTTTTTAAAAGCCTTAAAAAGCTATATTAAACACCGAATAAGGTTTCGCCTAAAATCCGTTAGGTTCTGTGAAACATTGTCATGACCTTTCCCATCAAGCCCACGCAAAAAATGAGACAAAAGATAACAGTGTCACGGGTTAGCAACCAAATAACTTTATTTTATACCACAGCGGTGGCAAACAAGTACACGGCCTGCAGAATCCGTAGCCTATGGGCGCGTTGTCCCTTCATTGATTTGATACGTTTGATACTATTAGTTGAGTAAATTAAAGTAAATTCTTATATTCAGTATTTAGTCCGTATTAGAGCAGGTAGCCATAATGATACGCTTTTCTCAAAATGTGTCCTCATTTGAGCGTCGAAACTTCACCGAATTGGTTTCGCATGTGGGATAAGGGTAAAACTTATGTCAAGTGCAACAAAAGTATTCCAATGATGATACAGTACCGGTCAAAAGTTTAAGTTCACCCTTTGTTTTTGGTACAAATTTGTACTTTTGTGCGATAATGTTTTGCAGTTCAGATGTCGAAAATTGTTTCCAACTGATTCGTTATTGTTTACGGAGATGTGTTTGATTAGTCAGACACAATTTACGTAGATTTCTAAACAACTGATTCCCTAAAAACCAACATTGTATCTGATCATTGTACGTTTTAAGTGGCAAGCCCATATATGGCCCAGCCTTTGCCGTCATTCCTATAAGATTTTAGGGAATGCGTTGTTTAGAAATGTATGTGAATTGTGTCTGACTAATTAAACAAATCTCTGGAAACAATAACGGATCAGTTGGAAACAAATTTCGGCTACCGAACTGCAAAAAATTATTGTCCAAAAGTACTCATTTGTACCTAAAACAAAGAGTCAACTTAAACTTTTGACCGGTAGTGTATAGCTTATTTTAATAATTGCGTATGTGGACGCCAGACGCCACAAATGGAACAAAATTGTTGTTTTTCATGTGTTTGTTTTGTATCAATTATCAAAACTAATAAAGTAACTTTTTGTTCACAGGTAATGCCGTGATACAATCTCGAAAGAGGTAAAGTTATGGCGTTTTTTTCCTGCTGATTCAATGCTTGGTGAATCCCGTCACGTCGTGGTATAACCATGGGAGAGCTGTATGATTTGCATTTTACTAGAATGGACCCTCTTCTTTTTTAAATCATAAATATATCTGCAACAATTAAAATAATAAACAAAAATAAATTTATGAGTAGAGCCTTACGGTGGGTATAGATAAAATAAACGAACGAATATTCTTATGTACATTTATGGTCATACTTGGCTAAGAAAAATTTTGACAGATTGTGCTACTTACGTTTACTTGTTCATCTGATATAGTCCTATATTGGAGAGAATCTATTTAAAAAAAAACTAATTTTTTTAATAGCTTGGAATCAGGCCTATTTTTAAACTGCTCAGAACTACACACAACTAAAAGCATAAGCAACGTAACAATAACGGACTCATACACACAAAAAAATATATATTTAAGCCGATGTAGTTCACTTTCGCCTATGCTTCCACTCAAGGGAAGATACGAATAGTATTTTTATGAAACCTCTTGATAGGATGTATGATAGTTTCTTAAACAAAATTAATGCAAGTGAAGTAAATTAAATAAAGTATGTATCGAATTGAATGAAGGATCACAAGCCTTCATTACCCACATTCTAGATTAAAAAGCCAGTTTATATGAGCTTAAAAGCTTATACGGCTCTACGCTCCGCAGTAGGTTGACAAAAAAAGAACAATAATCGAACATTATTGCGTTCATTTGCAAAGAGAACGCATTAATGCTTATACCAATAATAAATAATGTTAATGAAAGATCCAGTTCAACGTTAACATTAAACATTATATTGATTACCGTCTCAAGTTTATAATCATATATAAGATTGAAAAAAAAACATATTTGTATGTTTCACATAAAGATGCGATCTTTTTGGAGTATTACTTCGATGATGTCGCCACCATAGTTTGGGAACTTTAAAATTGGAGTGTTTTAAAGCTGCTCATTTTATAACGCATTCAATACATATACCTGCGATTTTAAAAACGTTATCATGGCTACTCAAACGTGAAGTAATTTTGATTAATCAGCTCCAACCCCTTATACATACTTAAGAGAGCTTACTCTCTTAAGTATATATATTAAGATAGATGTATATGATAGAAAATACATTGCAATACCATCAGATGCCGTTTTCACGCAGCTATGAACTTTCATGCAAATATCTTTAAAACAGACTATAATAACTTCTTGTACATTATAAGTGTAGCTTTTTATCGACCAACCAGACGTTGATGTCATACGAGTAACTTATATGCGATAAAGATCGTCAGTGCAATGCCGACTCAATAATCTTGTATAGTTTGTTGCCAGCCACAGGTAAAGTTCATCGCCAACGGGCGTCACAATTACTATAGGCATAAGGGCTATATTTAACATATGGGCTACGTGGTTGATGGCGGTTCTGTTGCTGATTTCATTCAAGTCTACTTCTAAGGTACAGTTCATTACTAATCCATTCTAGACCTTTAGTGAATCATCTTCCACCTAATAGAGTTTCCCTGTTGTACCTTAAAGAAGCCCAGAGTTGGCTTTGGCACCTAATCCAAAGATTTGGCGTAGACACTAGTTTAACGAAAACGACTTAAAGCGAGACCTTTTGTCGATGACGTTAAAAATACTCAGTTAATATTATCTGATCTGGCATAAGGTTTAACGGGCTTTTATAAAACCTTAAACTGAGGTATATCGAATGAAATATGAGCAATGTTTTGAAAACGTAACGAATAGGCTAACTAACACATTCCAATTTAAATGAGTAAATGTATCGCTTCGTCACACGCGTGCGCTCTGAATGTCGCAGCCATGTTGAACCAAGTATCAGGAAACGTTGTTGCCTTATGTTCTATTGTCTTTTACACTTGAGTATACAACGTTTTTATTAGCTATTTAAATGTCATAGCATCGCTGCATCGCGATCCACGACACAATTATTATTTACACTTTTGTAGCTCTTTCAAAAATGGATATTAACTTTGTCATTTAATCAACCGAGACGTTTTCGACTCGGTTGCGTATCGGGAATAATAATTTAATGTTTGTTTGTTTGCTTTTAGCTGTTGAAGTGTTAATGTCCGTCTTAGCACGTTTGGTATATGAATTATTGAGTAGACGTACGTACTAAACAGTGACGTGACAAATCTCTTTGTGTCTTTGTCGCGCCGGTGGTATGTTAATTTATATAATTTTCATATCGTTAGTTTTCGGTATTTTGTAGTCTGAGGGACTACAACTTTTGTAAAAAATATTTGATCACGGCAATCGGCTGTTTAATCAGCATATTGCAGCTATGAAAAGCGTAAGTTAACCTGAATGGTCGCGTAAGGCACGGTTTCAGAGAAATTTCATCCCTCGAACGGTCCGGTTGTGGAATCAGCTCCCAGCCGAGCTTTTCCCGAGGGGCTACAGTATAGGGTTCTTCAAGAAAGGAGTGTATAAATTCTTATTTATTTAATCGTATGGCATACATTATTTGGCCTTTGTGTTTGTCACTTTTTAGTACCACCCAGGACGCAAGTGACTGTTGTCCCCCCTTTGTCAAGTGAGTGGGCAACTCGACTGTTAGAGGTTCTTAAGCCGCCCGAAGGCCTCTAACTCGGCTTAACGACTACTGTCATAGACAGCATCCGGGATCAACAGAACTGCTTAGCGTGCCATCCAAAGCACGGAAGCGCTCATTTATAGTAACCACTCAAACAGGCGGTCACCCATCCAATGACTGACCGCTACCATCTTTGCTTTACCTGCGTTATCGTTTCCGATTCGCAGACGCCGCAGGGCTATGATCGCTATACATTCTTAAAGGGTCGGCAACGTCCATGTGGCACCCCTGGAGTTGCAAGCGTCCATAGGGCTACGGTGACCGCATCAGGCGGGCCGTATAAGCTTATTTGCCACCGACGTGTTAAAAAAAGTTATTATTAGGTTAGGTTACCATTTGGTCATTCTGAGTGATTGCAAAGGAAGATTGACAGTACCATTACTCCAGGCAAAATACGGTTTTGAAAAACATTAATTTATAATAGCGTTTTTTTTCTTTATATCATTTTAAAACATTGATCTAAGATGCTTTATTCAAGAATCCAACAAACTTTCCATCCGGAAGTATTTATATAGATTTAAAAAAAGAATGAATTGTTTTTTTTTAATAATTTATCTTGAATATTATAGAGCAAATGTAAATGAACCAAAATAAAGATAAAACCTCGTATTAATATTTTTTCTGACTTTTCAGAAGCTAGTTAAGTTATCATTTTTTTGATGTTTGAAATTTTGTTGGATTTTGTCACTAAGTTACTATTTAATTGATAATATATCCATTACATAAAAAAAATCTGCTATTATAAATTATTTCCAAATTTGACATATTTTCCATACAAGCTGTCAGTTCATTGCCTGGACTACATCGTTCCGCGCCCGTCCCGATCCGGACAGAGTCCGGCGGGCACCTGAGGGGTAAATTAATCACGTAACGTTCCGAACGCGCGTCGGTACAATTTAACTGTAATTTTCCATATAAAAAGTGACATTTAGACCTACCCGACGTTCGTACAATGCGTTACGTGATTGATCCACTGGTCGCCGAGTTTTTCATACATTTACCCGTGCACCGGTTGGCAAACGGCGAAACACGTCAAAATTACGTAGGAAACAGAAAACTGCACGGCTATCACAGCGGGGCTAGCACAACTGACACAACAAGCGCGACGCGAGTCGAGAGAATCCACCCGCCTCTATCTAATTTGCACAATACGAGTGAGACAGGAGTCGCTGAGTCGCGCGCGACACGACTTAGCAGCAAGTTGTGCTAGACGTACAGGACAGCCTGCGAGCCGTGTCGCGGCGAGATAGACTATCCGTCTCTTTCTTATTAGAATGCTTAAGACAGACTATCCAAGTATCCAGTGTATGTAACCGCGACACATCTCGCGGGGCCTCCTGCGTAGGGAACAGTGGCGTAGGCCCGGGCAATGGGTATACGGGATGGCGTACTGGCCTGAGTTATCATCCTTAATGCAAGTAATCTGACAATAATATCTATTATTTCTAATATATCACACTAAGCTATATTTAACTCCGTAAGAGTCAAGATAACATAGACGATGTTTTTCGACATCGATATTTAAAATCAAATAACGGACATGACACATACATTGCTCTACATTAAACAGTGGTTGCGTAATGTATTGTTTTAAATCTATGCCGCCCATTCTATTACTGCATACCAACATGACATTGGTGGCATATCAAATACAATTCAAACTTATTTATTCATCAATTCTCTGTCACTTATGTGTCAATTTTGTAACTAATGGGTCCTAGCAGGTTTACATTTGCATCAAAAAAGTTTGACCTGCATAACCCTACATATAAATTATTGCTAATATAACATTGACTAGGTACACTAGGTTGATTGTGAAATACTTATGCATATTTAAGATTTAAGTCACCATTATCATCAAAGAAGGGCTGTTATTTTAAAAAGCGTTCGTTGCACATTGCGTGTTTAAAAAAATATATTTTATCTACACCCATATCATAAATCCTCTACAATGTGTTCGGAAACCATATATAATGACCTCCATTATTGCAACCAGTAACGTAACATCAGCGTTTTATCTGTGCCAGTGTTATTATAATGTATGAAAAATCATAATAACATCGATATCGATGTTATTATGGAAATATAGTTGGTCATGATTTGAAATCTAGTCGGCCATGGCGGTGCAATGGCGGTTATTCTAATGGTTCCCGAACACATCATTGAGGATTTATAATATGTGGGTAGATAAAGTAGTGTACATAATTAGGCATTAAAACACTCGTGTGATCCTATTATGAAACTCGCTGGCGCTCGTTTCATAAACCCACACTCGTGTTTGATGCCCTTCATTATGTACAGTCACATAAACTAACTATTAAAGTCAAGTTTGTATGAGATGCAGTTTTTTTATATATCTACCTTTAGCAATATGTATAATATAAAATAGGTATGCATTCAGAAAAATCGGAATACAGACGAGATTAATATAATAATTAAGAAAAAAATTCTCGAACATACAGTGATTAAACATAGAAGCATCTGGAGCAGGCTACAGATCCGCCTAATAACTTCTTTACGAGATGGCCAATATTAGTCCTTAGTTCATTGTAATAAGGCCCTTGGCAAAGCTTTGATACGTTGGTCGAGAGTTGCGGACACCTTTTTATTCAATGATTTATAAATGACAGCAGCCTCTCTGACCTGATTGTCGATTATTTATGAGAATCCATACACTGGTATGAAATTGACTATTCTACTAGGCAACATCCGTTATTTTACTATTTTAAGTGGACTATAGAAAAGCCAGGTAGACATTTATTACGAGTTTTGTACATAATGCATGCTTTAATTTACAATTGAACCTATAACACATTTCACAATGTAATCACGTTCAATCAACTTGAGCGTTTCGTTCCCGACTTCATTAAGACAACGAGTTTCAAACACACATTACCTCTGACAGAATACTCCAGAATACTGTTAAAATTTACTATATTCCTCGCATTAGTATATTATTAAGGTGTCACCGCGCGGGCGGGGCAGCCACTTATCGGAATGCCTACCAGGGTTGCCCAGGAATCTTGCAATTTACACATCACTGGATAAATATTGTAACACGGTAAGAATCAAACTAAAGTAAGGTCAAACTAGTTTTCAAACCTAGGTACGCTTACGTTGTTAACGATTGACCTTCAAATGTTCCAATAAAGTTTGATCTGAAATTAACACCTGAGAAACTGTCGATTGGCTTGTTTTAAATGGAATGGTTTGCATGGACATCAATCGTCTCCACTCCATATAGTTGGAAAAAAATGACACGTTATAAAATAAAAATAAGGAATTTAGTTCGCTCGTCCATACAATCTGGAAATCGGAGTAACATCCAGTTGATTTCACACGTTTATATTATAATTAGTATCCGACCGAAGGTTAGGTTTCGGTGTCGGCCAAAAAACGGCCGAACCTTTCGGCCGGGCCGAAACTTACGAAACGGTACTTCGGGTCGCGTTCGGCTAACTTCGGGTGCGCTCGTGCCAACCGGCAATATGGCGTAGCTCGTCGGCCACCGGCTCAGTGAAGTGACGCTTTGTGTGCTTGTTCCCGGAATTATGGTAACCTCGTTTTATTTTATACAACCTTCACGAATTTCAGGTGTTACATTGTTAATATGTGTATAAAAGCGGTTTTAAATCATTTTTCAACGATTTTAATAAGTCTACAAAAGGTTCGGTTTCGGCTGAAACTAGAGCCAAAGCCGAACCTTCGGTTTCGGTTTCGGCAAAAAAACATGTTTCGGTCGGACACTAATTATAATCAAGTAATGGAATTTACGAGGCGATCTTTAAAGCAAAATATATAATTAAATATATTTTATTAATCAGTAATTATTGTAAACGTGGATGTTCAGTACTGTAGTTACGTGTCTTTTTGTTGACCACAATAACATCACGAGTCCAAATCATGCTCAAATCTGTTAAAATAACAGCAACCTTCTCCCTACATTTTTAAGTTCAAATTGATGCCAAATGTGTCGTGATGATGCGAGTTTGAGACTGATTACTTACGATATGACGAAGTCATTGCGGTATGGAAATGGTTTATAATAATACCTTTACCTATTTATGGTTTCTCATAATTGCATTTCGTTTATGGTTCCTTTTAATATAAGGTTATAATATATTCTCGTTCCCATATAGTGAATCCAGTTTTCACCGTATAAAATTGTAGATAATATGCTTTTACGGCAGATGTCCATTAAATTTATAGCTAGTAGGAAATGATTGTAATTAGCAGTCTTTAATTATTGAAATATGTAGGTAATTAAGTACCATACAAAAATATATAGCTATAAGTCAATGTTGTCAATACGAGGGTCTCGCCTGCGTTATGTTATTCGCCCTAGGTATTTCAATAAATCATTTGTATCCTCATTTTTGCAACTACCTACGTTTCTGTAGTTGCGTGAATGACTATATCCATGAGCATAGTTCTTACTTATTATAAAAAAAAACCAAAGCAAACTAGTATATGGGCACAATACGACAAACTACATCGGAGATAAAAAATATCGCAAAAGTAAGAAATCGACATGGCTATTTAATGATTCACAACATTCAATGTAATAAGCAGTTCGTTTATTAAAATTGCAAAATAATTGACTCTATTTAATTAACTGTTAAAATTGTTTGAATCGGCATCTCTACAACCTTTTTTCTGTAACCCGACACCACAGGGTCCGCCGCTTAAAAGGGAAATCCAGTAATGCCTTCACGGTAGTCGCCTCGTATTTATATCAAGAGGGCGGAGCTATCGACACTTTTTTATCGACAAGTTTTTACCGACACTGGTGCGACACTAGTTTTAATTGGCGTTAGACTTGTTGGACAAGGGGGTGGGAACGTTTTTAATGACTTTATTGTTCGTTGTAGCGATTTTTTGCAGTTTGGCGGAGACGGTAGAAGTAATAGATACGCTATCGTTGAATTCCCACATGAAGGGTTGAGTGAGGTAGTAATTATACATTATACGTAGGTCTGTATATATTTGTTAAAATTAACAACAATCGTACAGGCGTATAACAGCTAATCCTCTTATCGTGTTCGTTGGCAAGGTTATTTCGTTCAAAACCAAACAAAAGCGTATTACAGCAAGGTAGAAGGTAGTCGCGTAAATTTCCGAATGAGCGTAAGGACATACCAACTGTTATTTCCAGCTTGAAAAACGGCAGTTGATATGTCCTTTTGTTTTTTTCCGTGAAGAAAACCTGCGAACCAGGTATCCAGCTCTCGGGGGAAGTCTGGGTTATGTGGTATTTCTACCCACTAAAAACTCCACGTCAGCTGCCATCTGCGCTAATTAATTCGGAGGACTCTAGGATCTCAGATTGAACGCACTAGAGCCCTCCTCGCGCTTTGCCCCTGCGGGCTCGTTCTGGGTATCTTCGTCGCCTTCTTTGTGCTGTGGCCCCCGCCACAAAAACCACTGACGACCCCGTTGACCCCCCTTAACTCGCCTTTTACGACAGGCGGGGGAGACCGTAGACCTATTCTTGCCCGAGTTGATATGTAATGACGCTCGTTGGAAAAGTTACGGGATTACCCCGCAGATTCCATTTTAGCGTGTGTGTTCTCGATGAGCAACAAACGTTTTCATTTACTGCATGTATTTGTATTACCCTCCAGTGTTTTTCCCGTCGTCGCCAGTAAATGGCATTCCGAGGCTTCTTGCTGGGGAAACAATTTGGACGAGTTTGCGGCTCGGACGCAATCGTGCTTTATTATTTCGAAGGCACCGCGGTGCCTCGTAGGTTATAGTCTGCGGTTAAGGCTGTGCTCCGAACAATAAGCGACGGCGGGCTGGTGATTCAAGTTTGTTTGCTAGATTAAGTTATTTTTGTTTTTATATTTTTTTAGAGCCTTAGCCGAGCTTTAACGCAAGCAACTTTCAATCTGGAGGTCGTGGGTTCGAACCCCGACTCGTACCACTAGATTTTAACAAAAGCTTACATGCCAAATATCA
Organism: Epinotia brunnichana; assembly: GCA_963854355.1. Taxonomy (NCBI): domain Eukaryota; kingdom Metazoa; phylum Arthropoda; class Insecta; order Lepidoptera; family Tortricidae; genus Epinotia; species Epinotia brunnichana. Next base: position 28,249,942 of record OY977936.1, on the reverse strand, counting down.
TTTGATATTTTACCCTTAAGAGGAATGCCTATCTGCGAGTTTCCCATACAAACGCTCTCGACCTCCCTGGTTTTTGAACCTAGAGCAATGTTTTTTTCAAATTAGGTCAATATCATCAATATCTATGCCGCTATGTTTCGCTTTTTTGGATATGTTTATTTTAAAGAAACTTACAGCGCATCAAACATCGCATAAACGGCTTAATTGAAATGGCTGCAAAAAAGGCGCAGTATTTATACAAATATAACAACAAATATCCAAAAAATCAAAACGTAGCGGCGTAGATTATTTCTTCCTCTTGCAGTTTATGATGATTAGTTGCGTTTTAGAGGAGGAAATAGTCGAGAGCAAAACCTCGATTTTTGAGTTTTTTGCGTGGGAATTTTAGTTCAAGCTGCAGTTGTCCTTATCGCATAGCAAAGCAAAACAATATAAGCTTGTGCGTTAGGCTCATCGGCAAGGTATCAATGCGCCACATTTGTGGTGTTATTTAATGGAAAGCCAATGTCGATTGCCCAGTCATGTTTGAAGCGATGTTATTCAAACCTTCATTCCATTACATTCGCTTCGGTTTTCTTCATTCTCATAACAAATATTTATAAAAACTTACTGGTATGGAGAATACCTCCGTTAAGCCCGCTATTAATTATTCTACTGCACTTCCGTATTTGGCGCGATTGAATCTGTATGTATACTTAAAGATGTATATAATTATCTGAGTATTTGATATTAATTAATTAGATAGGTACAGTCGCCATCAGATACATCGGAGCAAACAAGCACGTCACAAACGTCGGAACACACCTTTATTTTCAAGGCATTAAGGTGTATGTGCTGATATTTTTGAACACCTATAGTGTACCTATGTATGTGATGGCGACTGTACCACCACGCGTTCTTGAGAAAAATGGTCTTGAAAACAGACGGAGAACGAATTTATCCTATTCTTTTGAGTTACTGAACCCTAAAAACAAAACAATTAGTACAAATGCTATGCTACGTATATATTATGTTGGATTAGGAGAAAGTTCTGTCAAAAAATTCATTTTTGGTACAAGCTTTTATTGCCGACTGTACTTTTCTGCATACCATCATCAACTACTCATTAAGACGCTTCTAACGAGTCCAAACTCGATGGGATTGTGTCGTTTTATTGCGGAGTTCCTATGGCCACCTCCAGCTCTAGCATCAGATCAGCTCCATGTCATCATGATATTGTACTCAATTACTATATTATACTCAATCGGAAACCGGTAAGTGGGTCAAATTAAACTTGCAAGATTTGATTACAGACAGACAGACAACGGGACTGGTGAAAGTAAATACAAATAAAAGCAGTAATAATAATAATAGCCTCATTTTCTTATTTTGAAGCACGGAACCCTAAAAAACAATACAATTAGTACAGAAGCTATTCTATATGTCGGAATAAGTAAGAAAAAAAATAGTTATAAAAGTAACGCGTCAGGAGTGCGCGAAACACATTGCAATCAAATTGGAATGCGAAAGAGTTATAGAAACGAATTTGTAACAGTTTCAAAATAAACAACATTATCGTTAGAATTATAAAAGCGACATATTGTTTGCTAGTCGAAGGGGATCTCACTTCAAAAGTTCAAACAGACAGCAACGCAATAAACATCTTTGAGTATTCATTAAGCAAGATTACCTTGTTCTGAGTTAATTGTTGGCTAATCCCTGTAAAGTCCAGACGTTTAATAGTAATCCAGCTCGAGCATATAATTAAGTTGCCCATGTGCATTAAACAACAAATTAACTCCTAACTTGAGGTGCATTTTGTTTACGAGACTTCTAAGAACCTGGGATCCCAGTTGAAATCGTAAAGTATAATTAGGAAACCTAAAATGTTTTTACAGGTTTTAGTGGTAGGTACTTTGAATTTTAACTACTTATGTTTTAATGTGTTTTGTTTTGTCGTTTAAATACGTGTTGTTTGGTTTTCTTGTAAATTAAATACATAGCTTTATACGTTCCAGAGCACAGCTCTATAATGGCGTTATTATTTTTATTATTAATTTATTACTAAGACTGCGGTCTTCCGTAAGGTAGAGGTAGTTAAACAGTTGGTTACATGTGAGGAGCTGAGACGTAGCCAATGTCGTATGTTGAACAGAGGCACAATCTCCATTTAAATAATTTCCTTCGCATATTATCGCTCGAAGGCTTCACAATTAATCTACTGCAATTATTAACAGCGATCCTTATTTAAGGATACCTAATAAAGCTGCATAAGTTTAAGGCATTCCGTTCTGGAATAAGCTTTTATCTGACTGTACAAATCTTACTTTGGAATGGTACAAACCAATGCAGCTTGGTTAGCCTCAAGTCTAATCAGATGAAACTATGCTTTAGGAAGAATATTTTATTTATTCAATTTAGGCCAAATTCGCCCAAGATCAATTTAATCTGAGGTTATACATCAACATTGTGTAAACTTGGAATAAACTTTATTCCGGTTCAAATAAGGATAGAGTTTATTCTCAGATAAATCCATATAATTTTTAGGGTTCCGTACTCAAAGAGTAAAACGGGACCCTATTACTAAGACTCCGCTGTCCGTCCGTCCGTCTGTCTGTCACCAGGCTGTGTCTCACTGATACCGTAATAGTTCCAGTTGAAATTTTCACAGATGAGTATTTCTGTTGCCGCTATAACAAATATTAAATAAAAAAAAAAAAATTATTGAAAATGGTACGGAACGCACTTGGCCGGTTTTTTATATTAATCTGAGACTGTTCAGTAGTACTCTGTACTACATAACAAAGGGTAGTTTAAACTTTACATGTTATATCCCAGTTTGCAGAGGAATGTGTAGTGTGGCTAAATCCCCACGCCCGTGTGGCGAAGGCTTTACCGCTAGGCAGACCGACGATCCTCGGGCACGCACCAATTAGCGCACTCGTCGCGCAGAAACACCATCATAAATCTGATTGGACCGTTAGTATCGGGCCACGAAGTCGGCAACTAGGCCCGCTTTCAATGTGAGCACTTTCCTGGCTTCTCGTAATCGTAAGCATAAATTAGCCACATATAACCAGCCCTCGCAAATTCGCGAAACACTATGTAGGTTAGGTTCGTTAGGTAGTTTCAGATGCCCGAAGGGCAAACCGCCCAGAAATAGGAGCCCCGCTGTGCGGTGCTCCGTAGAATCTTTCGAACTACGAACAAAATGGCGAAAGGGGCATACTGACAAGGCATAAATTACTTGTTTAACAATCTCTACTGCATTCATCCCTAGTTTTATAAAAATCCGTTAGACCTTATCTTGGTCAGTAATGTCATAAAATGTTACTGAAAGATCTGAAATTTGGTCTAATGCATCTTAATAAAACCGTCTCTTGTCTTGCCCTATAAATTTTACTTTTGTGCGATAAAGACCAAATAAACATGACAACTGCCTACTTTTGCAGGCTTCTCCAAGGAATACTGCCAATTTTATTGTGGTTACTGGCCAGTAAAAAGTCGGAGGGCCCTCCGCGGTAACTCTACCGTCGCAATGAATACCAAAATGTATAGTACGAGTATAGTAATTAATCAATACTAATATATAAAAATCCACGTAGATGGCCAGGCAAAGGAGAAATTACCAGATGTTACCATCATAGTTGTTACAATTCATGGAAACGGTTAAAATACCGAGGGAAACTGAACTACATACTCGTAAGGTTGACAAAAAACGATTCCATTAAAAACAAAATTGACCAGTGCCTGTCTGTTTAAAGGCTGTTTCGAGTAGCCTATACCTATGTATAGGCTACCCGAAACCGTGAATAAATATAGGTATAGACCTATATTTATTCATGGTTTCAGTTAATAACTTAATAGGTTTATTACGAATCGCGCTCCTAAGGGCCCCACGCCCCCTGCGGCTCGAAGAATCTCCCGAAGAGATCACTGGAAGTTTTTCCAAACGCAAACTTTAACATTAACAATTCGCCTATTAATAAATTATTGTTAATAACCACTGATTTATAGTGGTTTGTGAACACGCATTTATTTATTTTTTCCTTGAAGTCGGAGGTTAAGGCATTTTGAATTATTGACCCATAGAGCCACTTTTTAAAAGTTTTTTTCCTCTGGATCTCCACGAGTTCCTGTTTAATTATTATTAAATTATTAAATCTTTATTTCGGACTTGTATTGTATCCATATATTGTTAGTATTTTACTTAACCTAGGTATGTTAGTTTTATATACTAGTTACACATTATTTATAATCTATTTGCACACCAATTGTGCAACGGACTTAGTCTGCCCAACCCAGTGCGACAAGATAGGGCAGTCATACCTGTCTGCAATGACACTTAGAATGCTGTTGGTACTTGCCCTGAGTCGGCCCAGCATCCGTCCGTGCGGGCCTCGGCGAACATACGCGAGGCGCTGCACCACCTAGGCAGTCCCAACAGCATCCTGAATGCATTGTTATAATGAACACGCAGGGCATTATACGCTCTTTTGGTATACTTTACCCACAGGCTGCTCGAGTAGAATGATTGACTATAAGCCTTAAATATAATGATTTTGACATCGGTGGAACATCGAGCAAACCTGCGGGCCAGCATATTCGACCTGACTGCCAATGCCCTGCGCTCACGTTCAATATCCAGGTCATCGCTCAAATTGTGCGTTAAAACGTGACCTAGATATTTGAATCTCTTCACAAAAGACAGGGCGGTCCCCTGCAGCCTCACTTGAGGTGTAAAGGTAATGCTTCTTCCGGCTAATTGCCTAGGAATGTGTCCAAGTCATCCAGCCCATCCGTCCGTGTGTCTGTCTGGGCCTGCCTCATCTGCGTCGCCCGTCATCTGCCATTCACCTTCGTTATCATCAGCCATAGCTTCCACTGGTGAACGTAGGCCTCCATGTTGCGCCATAGTATCATAGGACTCAATTGGGCTGGGCAGCATTTGGGAAGCTTCGTCGAATCTTTACGTTATGTGGCATCCACTTGGTTGCTATAATAGCTCACCTATCCGGAGCACCTATGTCAGCTATGCGTGTTTCGGAGCACAGCGTAGTGTTCAGGATGCGATCCATCCTCTTAACACGTAGATTGTTGCGCTGCACATGCTGGCGTTGGGAACGTTGTGTACCTATGTAACCCCTTTTTCACATGGGTATTTCCCAACATGTGTCTAGAGTATTTATTATCTAATTATAAAATAAAGGTTCGATCCACAGGACAATCAGCATAATTACCGTGTATCGACATTAACGACCTGTATTCGGCAAGTAGGTAGTGTAGGTACGCCGCAAAAGCCAAATAACTACAACTTGGAAAAGTTGAAAAAACCCCGACATTTTCATTTCAGAGTTCAATATCTCAAAAACGGCTGAACCCATTTTGTTGAAACGTAGCTAAGAATCATCTCGATCACGTCAGCTTTCGGATAAAAAAACCTGATTTAAATCGGTCCATTCGTTTAGGTGTTACGATGCCACAGACAGACACACACACAGACACACAGACACGTCAAACTTATAACCACCCTCTTTGTCCGTTGGGGGTTAAAATGGAGGTTCTCAGTTAAGCTGCATGTTTGTTTTTTTTTTCAAATCCTAGTTTACCAGCGCTTCATAAAAGCAGCGCTTTCATTTGAATGTTGCAATACGTCGTTGTATAGGTAGTGGTTGAGTGACCAATGCTTTGCGTTTTACTGAAACGAAGTATGTAGAGTTCAGGTTCGCTACATTCGGTATTCGAAAGTAAATTCAAAATAAATAAGTATGGGCCGGGACTTTGCAGAAGACTGTTAGCTAAACGAAATTTCGAAATAAATGAATGATGGGGAATATTGAAAGTAAGAAATAAAATTAAGGTGCCTACAAAATAACTTAATTTGTTCGGATACTAAAATGGTTAGTGTCTCTTCGTGATTAAGTATAGAGTGACTACATAACAGTTCTAAGATAAACTCGCCCGAACTCGTAATTTCTATTTTATTTTACTAAAATACGATAACAATATCTCGAATTGATATACAACATAATACTTTATTGTATAGTACACTGACAGGATAAAACATTGAGAACAAAAAATAAATACATAGGTAATTATACTAATAAAAAAGACACGAGATAGTAAAAAAAAATAAGGAATTTACTACGCAAATAAATAAATAAACATGAGTTCAAGCCTCGTTTGCAACACGTAGAGCATTTAGCAATTGTTTAAATTTTTGCGTTGTTTGTTTTTTTATTATTATTATTTTCTTATATAGCTTTTATAGATATGTAATCCAGGGACCAAAATGCCATACGATAATTAATAATAACACGTAGAGCAAAAAAAAGACTACAAAAAATGGAAAAAGAGTCAAACATTGTGCAGTTTATATTACATTGCGAAGGTTTGAGAAATGGCTCGTATTGAACTTAAAAATACTTGGTGGAACCAAGCAAGTGCAAATTTTTTACTCAAACGGTTTAAAAAGGGATTTCGCTATAAAAACTTATACCGCGTCTCAAGGTTTATCGATCCGAATTAACTGGAATGAAGTTTTTGTGCGAGAACTGATTATTAACGACGGGCAAATTTTTAACGACTACATTACACATAGCAGTGTTTTGCTATGTGTAATGTTGTCGTTAAAAATGGCAGGATAATTGACGTGGACGTCTTGTGTGTTGATTTTAAAAGTGGTTTAAAAGCGATTTCAAAAAAAGGAGGAGGTTCTCAATTCGGCTGGATGTTTTTTTTAATAGAAGTTATTCATTATATTTATGAACCGATTCCTACAAAAAAAAAATATGTGAAAATAATATGTTTCCAGATTGGTCCCATTGTTACCAAGAATCCGTTGGATTATGGGATCCAATAGGAAGAAAAAATTAAATACCAAGTCAAATTGAAAGTTCTTAAATTTCTCGGGCTAGTATAAACATTTTTATCTATCCAAATGCTGTCATAAACCCTCCATGATGCGTTCAAGAACCATAAAAATAGACTGTTTTGTTAGAAAAAATGTCTTACTCGTATCTATGAAAATGTTATTATTGCTAAATAATAACCAGGGAGCGAAACTTTGGTGCCGATGACAGACATATGACGTCAAGCTACATACAGAGTGTTTCTATTAGGGCTTGCGATCGTGTCCGGGTTTCGTGTAATCGTGTCGGGTACCCTGATCGTGTTACACGAACGCGGTTTTAAGCGACCGGTCCGAACGGATCCTGACGTGATATGATCTATTTGCTTAGACTTACAACATCTTTCCTTTGCCAACCTCTAACTTCACTCCTGCTTGTCATGTCACTGTCATTCAAGATTTCTCCGTGCATGTCAAATAATGTACAATTGTATGTTTATTAAACCTGAATACTTTCTCATTATTTCAAATCCGTGTAATGATAATTATTACTAGATGATAATTATTCATTTTAAATTCAAACATCTAAGGTAGAAGTACTAGTGCTCGATGCAGTACTAGTACTCGTCATCCATACTAATTGCGATAAATAAGATAAGATTACCGTTACTTTCATCGCAACTAGATTTATCTTATTTATCGCAATTGAAAGTATGGATGACGAGTACTAGTACTGCGTCGAGCACTAGTATTCTCTACTACGTGTGCGCCGCGCCGCCGCCGCCAACCGCGTCGAGCACTTGTACCTTAGATGTTTGAATTTAAAATGAATAATTATCATCTAGTAATAATTATCATTACACGGATCCGTTCGGACCGGTCGCTTAAAACCGCGTTCGTGTAACACGATCAGGGTACCCGACACGAATACACGAAACCCGGACACGATCGCAAGCCCTAATAGAAACACTCTGTAATATGTAGCTTGACGTCATACGTCTGTCATCGGCACCAAAGTTTCGCTCCCTGATAATAACATCGAATTTCGATAATATTATTTAATTCAAATTTCGAACGTCTCCGAAAAACAAAGAAATTTGATTTAACCTCTATTCTGATATCAGTCGAAATGACGTTTAGTTCGAAATTAATTGTCAATTTGCATACAAATATGACAAATGTCGCACGTAAGTAAATTATCGAACGATATGATAGTTGGATCCGACTCTATAGTTTGTCTCTGAATTAAAAAAAAAACTATGACAGCTGCCAGAAAACAACGTCGCGATGCCGGTCAAAATATGCAGCTCATGAATGCATCATGGAGGCTTATGATATGCGGATAGATAAATTAGTGTATGTAACTGTACATAATTAGGCATTAAAACGCTCGTGTGATGTCATCATAAACCCACACTCGTGTTTAATGCCCTTCATTATGTACAGTCACATAAACTACTATAGTGAATAACAATTGAGTGCATAATACATAACAACCAACATACGATACCAACGTGTCTGAAGTGCATTAACAAATGGACGTTAAAGCTGAATTCACGACTCAACGTCAGAAGATTCGAAAGCCTACTTTCCTTTAATTAAGAGGTCCCAAAAATTTGTAAACAAATAAAGTAAAATAAATATTTACAGACCATCTTACACAAATCGACCTAGTCCCAAACTAAGCAAAGCTTGTACTACGGGTAGATACTAGACGACGATAAACATAAAAAAAATATCTTTAACTCACTGCAGCAGCACATGTAAGCTTACATGTGCTGATTTATAAAATTATAAAAAATGTAAAGTTGACGTCATATTCTTTTATTTATCTAAAATAACGCTTGCCAAAACAGTGTACCTAAGTCACACTTCTCATTCTTATTCCTAAAAAAAAAACATAGCATAATATAAAAACAAAACGAATTCTCCGGGATTCGAACCCAGGACCTCTAGCTTCGTAGGCAGGGTCACTCAAAAGGTCGTCAAAAGTGTCCTAAATGAGTCCAGTGAGCTGTTTGATGACGATGAGGTAGGTGGTGCAGGTGCTCGCGAAGGTGAGCACGAGCGAGCCGTCGAGTCTGAGCACGCGGCCGATGGTGACCTTGAAGGGGCGCAGTTCCAGGTGCTGCGAAGCTAGCTTCAGCACGCCGTGCAGCTCGTCATCAGCGCACACTTTTTTTTTTTTTTTTGAGCCTGACTGTTGCTATAATAGGACGAACCCGATATAGCGGTCGAATTGCGTGGTTGGAGGGTAGCTTGGGGAAAATCCAAGGGGAACCTCCGGCATCTGCGCACACGCATAATATCAATCATTTTGTACCTGCAGCCTATGGATCAACTATTTACACTCAAAAAGATTTCGGCGCCCTACGCGTCCAATATAATAACGGCTTTAGGATGCTGCTGGGGCTGCCGCGCCATTGCAGTGCATCAGGGATGTTTTGCGAGAGGCGCACGGATGGCTTCCAGGCCATAATGCGTAAGCGCGTCGCGTCATTGTTGAGGCGCGTGCGCGGCAGCCCAAACAGCCTCCTACAGACGGTGGCAGCGCGCCTAGACGGACCCTTTCTGCTGCATTGGGACAAAATGCGTAGGTAGGTAGGACGTCTAACTGACCTTTATTTGTAATTTATTTTTTATGATTTTATTTGTAATAATGTGGTCTGATTTTAATTTTATTGTATTTTCTTTTAGCTTTTATTATTTATTATTTGAATATTTTGTACTTATGGATCTTTGGTCTGAAATAAAGCATTATAGTCCAGGCAATGAACTGACAACTTGTATGGAAAAAATGACAAATTTGGAAATAATTTATAATACTTAGCTGATTTTTTCTTTGTAATGGATACATTATCAATTAAATAGTTACCTAGCCACAAAATCCAACAAAATTTCAGACCCCAAAAAAATTATAACTTAACTAGCTTCTGAATAGTCAGAAAAAATATGAATAAATGGTTTTATCTTTATTTTGGTTCATTTACATTTGCTTTATAATATTCAAGATAATATTAAAAAAAAAACAATTAATGTTTTATTTAAATCTATATAAATACTTCCGGATGGAAAGTTTGTTGGATTCTTGAATAAAGCATCTTAGAATAATGTTTTAAAATGATGTAAAGAAAAAAAACGCTATTATAAATTAATGTTTTTCAAAACCGTATTTTGCCTAGAGTAAACCTTACATAATAACATTTCAGCGGGGTTAGCATAACAATTGGGAACGGATGAAAATTTCAGAAGTGCCTGATTATTTTTTTGGATCAAGGAAAGTGTCTTATTCTCCGTCCTAAACCCAAAACGAGGTCGTCGTTATAAGTAGATATTATGTTTACACTTTTGGCCCTTACTCCATGATAATATTTATAATAAAGCGAAAAATGTGAACATCTCTTTGACGTCGACTGTACACATCTTCCATTGCACCCGCATGCCTTTGGTTTCTTAAAGTAAATATCTCTCGTAGGGTTTATTTAAACCGCACAGTTAACTTTTAACACCATTATCGGAGAAAAAATAAATTAACCAAAGATCGTAAATTAAACTTACAAAAGAACGAATTATATCAATTCTGACAGATACGATCCATAAAAATTGATGGACATAAAACTACAGTTACGATACTATGCTTCCGTTGTTCTGTCCCTTTTTTGCTCGGTGAATACGAGAGTGACAGAGTTATTGCAATAACTTTTAATGCGCGTCTCAAATAGGATATATAAAAATGATGATCTGGTTGTTCAACTCGAGACTCAAAATCCTTTAAGCTGTTGAGTTAAGGTTATAGTTTTTTTGTAACCAGTTTGAACATTCCAAACTTGACCACCAGTGTTGCCATATTTGTGTAACCGTGAAATGTTTAATTTCTTTAAATGCCCCCCTGTAGCTGTTATCAAGGTAACAAATTGCACGCTATATTGTGTAGCATTGTCAAAAACAAACTGAAATATACAGGCAAACTCACATCTCAATGTAGGAATTTGAAGACTTTTTCAAACTACATATATATATATATATATATATATACATTACATACTTATATACAAATTTTGCTAGAACACGAGTAATCATTGTTTTATTATTCTTATTTTAGGGTCCCGTACGTAAAGAGTAAAACGGGACCCTATTACTAAGACTTCGCTGTCCGTCCGTCCGTCCGTCCGTCCGTCTGTCTGTCACCAGGCTGTATCTCAAGAACCGTGATAGCTAGAGAGTTGAAAATTTCACAGATTATGTATTTCTGTTGCCGCTATAACAACATATACTAAAAACAAAATAAAATAAATATTTTTATTGATAATGGTACGGAACCCTTCGTGCGCGAGTCCAACTCGCACTTGGCCGGTGTTTAGTGTGTGCATAGGCACACGACCCGCTCGTATGTACTCCGGCCGCAATTGACAACGTCTCGAACACATTCGTTTGTGCCTAAGAGCAACAATATCCGCGCCATATAACTCTGCGTACGCAGAATAGCCCTGTTTCAGAAGTTACAAGTTAACAGCACAGTGCGCCGTGTAATTTTTGTGCAGACGCATTTCTGCTGCACACAATAGACTGTTACGCGCTAGTTACAGGTCCCGTTAGCAATAAACTTCCCTAACTATGCAGCTATTCCTATTCTCTCGGAACTTGTTCGAAATTTTCAGTAAATAAAATTTAAGTATGGACTAAACTGAACATCTTAAGATTGAAGTTTATTTAAGTGCTCGTGCGAATGATTTTGATAGATGCAGTCCATGGGAAGGAAATTTTTCTTAATTCGCTTTTAAGGGGACGTAGGTTCGTGGTCTTCTCTCCCTCTCACTGAGCATAAGCGTGAGCGAGATGGAAGTGCGTGTTTGGAAGCGCGGATATCATGTTTTTTAATATTATTTTTTTGTGCGTTTTAATAAATAAAAAAGTAATAGCTGATTTCCCTCAAACATGACATTGCCGATTTTTAGAACCAATTTTAATATGTTTAGCTGTTGTGCATAATTTGTTATGATTTTTATAAGTGTATTTTAGACCTATGTTCGTGATTTTTTTCTATCGAGCGAAAGTCAAAAACTCAGGATTCGAATAGCTGATTTCCCTCGAGAAAGGCCTCAAAATTGCTAATTAAATTTAGGGCAGCCGTATTATAATCCAAACAAGAGCTACGATTTTTTAAAAATCAGTTTTTGGAGCTCACGTCGCCTTGTTCCGTTTTAAAAACTGTGTACTTTAAAAACGTGGATCATAATTTCAATCACGTTCTCTTCTTCATTGTAATTTTTGTCAGTGTCATTCTAACTCTTCGACAAATTACATATACTTACTTACACATTTTATGATTTATATTAAAAACCGTAAATAACTCGTGGTAGGGTTTTGTTTTGACGCTGTTTAATAGAAATGCTTTTCGCCTATCAAATGAGACCTTTTTAACCGACTTCAAAAAAGGAGGAGGTTCTCAATATGTCTGTATGTTTTTTTTTGTGTGTGTTTTTATGCGATAACTCGGCAATTTATGAACCGATTAGATTTTTTTTTTTTGTTTGGAAGCATATACTTCCAGAGTGGTCACGTTGTCACCAATATCCAGTTCTGATGATGGGATCCTGGAGAAATCGAGGGAACTCTGTCGTCCTCCCCAAAGATACAAAATGAAACGACAAATAATTAAGTAAACATTTCTCTTCATTATACCTTGGACACTGTGTGTGGTATTTTATCTCGTAGTTGATTTTGAATCTATATATATAAAAGAAGGTTGTGTTAGTTACACCATTTATAACTCAAGAACGGCTGAACCGATTTCTATGATGTTTCATTTGTTAGATATGTCTCCGCACAGAATAGCAGAATAACCACAAATAAAACGTAATGAAAAAATAAATTATAGGCAAACTTGAAGCAATTTGGCTACTGATTTGAAGTCGGTTTAAACTTTGTTTTGAAAAGTAAATTATTCAGTAGTGGGAATGATTGTGTCACGAAATTGTGGGCGTTGACAATGCCCGCCCTAAGCGGCACATTAGTACTCACATTGATTGCATTATTGTAAAACCTATTAGCTGTAAAACCAATAATTTTCATTATCTTCACATAGAATAAAGACTGTGTTGACAGGCCGCCATTCTTGTTTTATTTGTTTTAACAATATGAATGTCACTTTATTTCATATATTTATTGCGTAGATCAGCACGTAAAAATAAAGTAACTAATAAATCTTCTCCGAGAGATTTCAATCACATCACCTCGCACTGTATGGGAGCAATTTGTATGGTTTGTCTATATTTTTGTACCGGTATATCTGTCTTTTTTAATTTCCTTATCTGTGTCTCCTTGCTTGGCATTGGCGTTCCGTCTTTTCCGCCACTGGAATAATTCGATGTAAATTAAATCGTATGTATATGTTTATGGGCATTACGATTTTCATATTTCATCGGTGTACAACCATTCGCATAGCATCCCTGCAACTGACACTGCGCAGCCTCAAGGTTTACAGCGCGCATGTGCAGACGTAGGTTATTCATATTTCTCGTTTATTTGGTATTGCCAATTAGTGTGGTCGTAAAGGCTGACCATTACGGGAGGTCCTTGATACAGGCAGATTGCGGGAGGTTTTATCAATCTACCTCTCATTTATACAGGGTGTTCGGAATAACGATGCAGGAACTTCAGGAGGTGATACACTAGACTATTAGGTAGAGTGTGAACCTTATGTCTTAGTCCTATCTGTGTATTTTTTTAATCGAGTTTTAAAAAGTTTATAGTTTAAAAAAAACATCGTTATTCCGAATCCTGTAGAAATTGGTACGTGTTGAGGTACAGATGAGGTCCCCGAAAGTCTCTTTCATTTTGCTTATTGGTTCAGTCAGTGGTTGACAGTTTTAATTTTTTGTCATGTTACAGTAATTTGTCTGAAAATAATATACAAGCAAGTGGGAAAATAATTACCTACACATTTGTCGGTCCCAGGAAAAAGTGACCGCTATGTAATATTACCTAGCCAGTAGTCAGTAAGGGGATTATGTAGGTGTTACAGAAAAGCGTTTGTGAGCTAGTTTCGAAATACTAGCGGTGTTCTTCTTATTTTTTTTTCTATTGGTGAATATAGACAAACGAGTTTCTTCACTACAGTCTGAAAAGGTCGAATGCCATCATGAAAAGAATGAGATCGTTCGACCTATTGTAATTAATCCAGATTGTACGATTACGATAGTATAATAAAATATAATGACAGCAGTAAAATATAATTTACTTTAAAAACAAAGTTTTAACCGACTTCAATTCAGTACTCCGCCAAGCCACATGAACATTTCCACATTTAATTTCCAATTTACCACATGATCTGATTTCCGAGAGCAAATACGTTGATTATTAGAGAAAAAAACCAAATCGCTGTATATGGGCCGATAATATTTGAGGACTTCCGTCAATTCCTCAAGGATCTCAGAATCACCTTTGGCACTTCTTTGTTTACTATTTCAACTGAATGATATCAGAATCGGTGACGTACTTTTATAGTTTGAAGTACATCATTGACAAGTTTCACAAGCCATCTATGGTCTTCATCATCACTTCCACTTCACCAAATTTATGATCTTCGGATGTAAATACACGAGTTACAATAGAAAACACCGAAATGACTACACGCGTGCCTTATATATTTGAGGAGTTCCCTCAATTCCTCATGGTTCCCCTCATTCAACTGGAGTTTTGAAAACAATGGGACCAACCTGGAAGCATATACTTTCAATTAAAAAAAGAATGGTACGAATCGGTTCATAAATGACGGAGTTCTGAGGTAACACACATAAAAAAAAAAAAAACATACAACCTAATTGAGAACCTCCTTCTTTTTTTGAAGTCGGTTAAAAATCACGCTTCAACTTATTATTGCTGGTTTAGAGATTTTTTAATCTATAAAGATCAAAAAATGGACGCTGTTTGACCATAGAAAGTCACTTGTTCCTATTTCCCTTTCAACTTCATACTATAAAAATAATTTTCTGATTTGTCTATGATTGAATTTTGTTGTTGGGTGTTCTCCTTCGGGGTTGATAATCAGCGTCGCCATTCCGATTGGACTGGTGCAGATAGCTGTGAATCGTCGCATTCGCAGCTTTGCAAGCACTTCGCAGCAACTTGAATTTTTTTTTTTTTTTATGGATCCCAAAGATTTTTACAGTCTCTCAAGAAACGGCACTCATATAAGAGCACTATCGTGTATTATAAGGCATACCTACACAATACACATATGAAGCACAGTAAAAGGCTTTTCTTTGTCACAAAATCTTTTACATCAAAGCTTCTATTTTACTGGCTGTTACTGGAACATTCCTTTATAACTCAAAACCTCTAGTTAAAGCAGCAGATTTATTTGGAACCACTTCCACACATCATAGTACACTTCAAGAATTTGAAAGCAACCAAAAATCACCCTTAAGCATACAGTAGTTACAGCATAACAGTGGATTCGAGATGTTGGAAAACATTTTGTTTTTGTACGCATAATGTAGAATCCGTACGCGTCGTGTTGATGGGTTACCGGTTCGGGTCTGCCTGTAACAAATATTTGAGCACAATGGAAATGTGTGTTTATGTGTCTGTTTTATGCTGGGTTTAACGGATAGTTACGGATTAGCGTTGTGCGTTACGTTGTGCAACGTTAATATGTACAGGTCCACATTATAGTACGAGGGATTGTAGGTAATTAAACGAAAAACAATCCATTTTTAACAATGTATTGCGCTAATTAAGCTCTTTTCTGTATCATAAGTCAAATAATAATCTGTTTAGTCAGTTTTAAAAGTGTAACATGCCGATTTTGCCACGATGCCATTCGCGTTATCTGCAGTTCTACCGTTCCAATAAAATAATATGTAAGTACCAACAAATACTCAGACGTGGAAAGTAACTTGTCGCGTCCGCAATAAACATAAGTGCTAGAGAATGCGTCGTTAATGCGATACCTACACGTTCTAGGTTGTCGGTTTGTACATTTGGTACTGTTTATATGCCAATGTGGTTGGGACACACAGCTAGAAAAGATTGCCAAGGAACTGCCAGCTGACGACTTTTCATTACACGGCATACGTAAAACTTTTATTAGGGGACGATCTTACACAAATCTAATTCCTTATAGTAAGCCCAATAAAACTAAGCCCAATAAAACTAAGCCCAATAAAACTAAGCCCAATAAAACTAAGCCCAATAAAACTAAGCCCAATAAAACTTTTGTTAGGTACGGGTACTAGACGGTACTTAAATACATAAGTAGAGAACATGCGAGACAAAAAAATATTCATGCTCGTTACATAAATATTTTCCCCTACCGGGATTTTCACCCAGTAGACTAAAGCAGTCGTCCAGTGAATAGCTATAAGATAATTTACTTTAAAAACAAAGTTTCAACCGACGAAAAATCAATCATCCCCTATTTTCCTACCCTTAAGATAGGTTTTTTTCCAAATTTATATGGGACCAACTTCGGGGTTATACCCTTTCCAATAAAAAAATAATTATCAAAATCGAACTACTCTGTCAAAAGTTATGCGTGGTATAACATAAAAAAAAATTATACGCGTCAACTTGAGCCCTCCTCCGTTTTTTTCGTCGGTTGAAAATTATATTAAAAGTGCCTTGGATCAGTTTCATCAACAGCGATAACATGGGCTTTTACACTGTTCTGTGACATGAGACACATACAATAACCTCAAAGCAAACATGTGGTGCCCATGTCTAAATATAGATGAATATTGTCTCGCAGTGATATCGAATAAATTATCCTGACATGACATATATAATTATATCAAAAAGTGTCCGATACCTATTGGTGGAACTAAAATATTACTTGGTATTACCCACGCCCAGGATCGTGCAAAGTTGAGAAAAGCGAGTAGGAAAGCGGAACATGGCAAAAGCCGGGATAACGCTAATACGTAGAAGAAAAGTATGTTCACTGGGAAATCATGCAAACAGGCGCTTTTTGTCGATCTTAAAGTGATTTATTTTGAACGCATCCTTGCTTACCATGTGTACGACGTCCTTAGATCCCTATAGATCCAGAATGTGCGATCCCATCGCGCGATTCTTACAATAGTTGTCGTCTAAACACAGACCCTTGTTATTGGGACGCCCACAGTCACATTTTACACTGCGCAGGACTCCTAAAGTGGGGGGATAGAGCAAATTGAAAGGGAAATGAAATTCAATTGAGCCTGAGAATTGTATGGAATTGTTTTGCAGTTAACAGAAGTTACAACTTTCAGTTGCCAGTTCCGCTTGTATATTGTATTAATAGTAATATTAAAGGTAATTGATACTGTTAGAAGAACTTATAATTTTCGCCGTGTTAGTATGTGAAAAATAGTTATAAGTAAAAGTGTACAGAACATATTAAGTGCTATTTTTGTACGTTTAAATATGTTCTAGGTATGCCATGACTTGGATAAAAACAATTTAGGTATTACACAATTTAGAAAATAAAGCGTAGGTATGTTTGTAAAAACCTCCAATATAGTATTCCGGGGTAATAGTGGTGACAATCCCGCAAAAACCGAGTACTTACTTACCAATTAATTCCATGTCTGGAATTTTTGTGCCAATTAAGGGGTGTTTTACTTTAGTCTTTTATTCGATAAATATCTGTAAGTATTCGTTTTGTAGGATTTACTAAAGTATTAATTATGGAATAAATAGTAATTATGGATTCTCAAGTATCGATTTTGATGCAGCTGGTTTTATAAACACAGCAATCCCCTGTTAATTCCGCCGGCGGTCGCGCTGGCGCGTTGTTCGCACGGCGCGGCGCGGGCGCACTATTTCACACTTTATCAGCGAGCCCATGGCCGCGTACGCATAATTCAGACCTACTGCAGCCGCTGCCTTACTAACAGTAAGTCACGCGTATGCGCAATTACAGCGTTTTCACACTGACGTCTTTGAAATCCTTCCATATAATTTACTATTCGAAACAAAGTTTTAACCGACTTCAAATCAGTGGCCAAATTGCTTCAAGTTTGCCTATAAAATTTGAAGAGTTCCCTCGATTTCTCCAGGATCCCATCAACAGAACTGGATTTTGGTGATAACGGGAACAATCTGGAAGTATATGCTTCCAAACAAAGAAAAAAAATTCAAATCGGTTCATAAATTACCGAGTTATCGCGTAACAAACACACATAAAATATAATAAACATACAGACGTATTGAGAACCTCCTCCTTTTTTGATGTCGGTTAATAAATATAGTTGGGATCTCTTTTAAAAATCCATACAGAAACCATAACTGAATAGTTCCAAATTATTTGGAATATTCAAAATAAATTTCTCTTACATTTTATAGCCTTAAATTTTTACAGCAGCGGGTATAAAGTGGTCTCGGACCGTGAAGAAAACCGTTGCTTATGTCACCATTTTAACTTTTTGCCCATAAAAAGATTAGGGTATGAAATGTAAATAAATAGTAAAAAAGTGCAGTTTTTCCAGTACGCTAACAAATGTGCACTAACTGGCACAACGTTTTATTAAGCCGTATGTTGCATATTCTGTGTGCTATGTCGCGACCCAGGTTGCCATGTTGCTGTATTAAATGCTGTGATTTAGTTCTCTA
Organism: Epinotia brunnichana; assembly: GCA_963854355.1. Classification (NCBI taxonomy): domain Eukaryota; kingdom Metazoa; phylum Arthropoda; class Insecta; order Lepidoptera; family Tortricidae; genus Epinotia; species Epinotia brunnichana. The sequence continues at coordinate 28,231,518 of OY977936.1, read as the reverse complement.
ACATCGTGTGTCTCTTAAACAAAGCAAGGCTCGCTGTGTGTTTTGTTGAGGTATTTTTCATTTAACTGGACCGTCGCATAGTGTAGGTATTTAAATTCTCAGAAAGGCTGTTTAATACGTTATCATCAGTAAACCTAGATCGAGATAAGAGAGAGATTAGGCTAGGTAGAGATTGATCTATCTTTACATTATGTTCACGAGTTCATATTTAGAGCTAGGAAAACCATCAAACTTATCAACCTGTATTACACAATGTAATTGTTATCCTCCGTTGTGTTAAAAATCAAAATGCTTAAACCTCGAAACGTTAACACATTCAAGCTGACTTCACCGTGTTTCATCAGTATCCAAAACCATGTCAGAATATTTGTCGCGTCATTACAAAACACCTAAAACATTGAACAAAAACCTCTAACATTTACCCATTATACATTTTAATGGGTACCCATTCAAAAACGCGGAGCTAAAGTGAAAGCATGTACTTGTACACATATAAGGGTGGGGTCACACCAGCCAAAGGTCCCACACAATGACCTTACAAGTGTCAATTCATACAAATGCGTTCCATTATATCTTGGTCCGTGTTAGAAACCGGCCGTGTGCGTTTCTTGTGTTATTACGTGGCATGTTTAAGAGATGGGGCTCTTGTTAAGATGGTTGTTTGTATTTTGTTGATATAAGCCCATTTGCGTTGGTTCTGAAATTGGTTATTGAATATAGGAATAGATGCTGACGATTTTTGTGTTTACTGTTGAGATTTTAGGATCCTGTAGTAAAGGTTAATTACATATTTGTTTATTTTAGTGTGATAGGAATCATTGTTATTTTTAGAGTTACTTAACGAGTCTTTAATCTTAATGTTATACTATACTGGCCCTATGTACTGCCCGCGAGTTTGTAGAATTCTGAAATTGGTTATTGAATATAGGAATAGATGCTGACGATTTTTGTGTTTACTGTTGAGATTTTAGGATCCTATAGGGAAGGTTAATTACATATTTGTTTATTTTAGTGTGATAGGAATCATTGTTATTTTTAGAGTTACTTAACGAGTCTTTAATCTTAATGTTATACTATACTGGCCCTATGTAGGTACTGCCCGCGAGTTTGTAGAATTCTGAAATTGGTTATTGAATATAGGAATAGATGCTGACGATTTTTGTGTTTACTGTTGAGATTATAGGATCCTATAGGGAAGGTTAATTACATATTTGTTTATTTTAGTGTGATAGGAATCATTGTTATTTTTAGAGTTACTTAACGAGTCTTTAATCTTAATGTTATACTATACTGGCCCTATGTACTGCCCGCGAGTTTGTAGAATTCTGAAATTGGTTATTGAATATAGGAATAGATGCTGACGATTTTTGTGTTTACTGTTGAGATTTTAGGATCCTATAGGGAAGGTTAATTACATATTTGTTTATTTTAGTGTGATAGGAATCATTGTTATTTTTAGAGTTACTTAACGAGTCTTTAATCTTAATATTATACTATACTGGCCCTATGTACTGCCCGCGAGTTTGTAGAATTCCAGCAAAAAGCATCATACATATGTCCTTCTCCAAGATTCAAACAATCTTCATAGCGAATTTAATCGAAATCGGTTCAACGGTGCAGTCGACATCAAAGATTAGGTATGTTAACACTTTTGCGACCTATTGCTTTGTAATAAAATACATAGATATCTTTGGCATCGGCTGTGCTAGCGTGATAAGAGGGGTAATCACGTAACGTTCCGAACGCGCGTCGGTACAATTTAACTATCAATTTTCCATATAAAAAGTGACATTTAGACCTACCCGACGTTCGTACAATGTGTTGCATTGTACGCACGTCAGATAGATCTAACTGTCACTTTTTATATTTGGAAAAAATTACAGTTAAATTGTCCTAACGTTACTGTGGTATTCATAATATATTTTGGATGGACGTGCAAAGTTCCAGTATTTTAATTACTACGTTTGACTAGTATATGTGAAACTACTGTAAGGGCACTGAGTTACGAGTGTTTAGAGAAATACTATACAACATTTATATTCAACAACGTCTTGCTTACTTTCCAGCCACACGATATCTGCATAGTCAGCCATTTCTCCATTGGACACAGTCAAATAAGATTCTAAATTGAAACTTATTAACTGCCAGTCACTGATTTGGAAAGACACCCGTAAAGGTGTTTATACAACTAATACAACCTTTACACAACACACTACTAATCCTACGTGAAACGGAACGTTACATTTGATCCCTGGGCCTACACGGCATTGTTCTATGTGTACACAAAAGTCGGTGGACCTCTTTCCACACTGTTCCCCGTATTTTTATAAATATGAGTAGCAGCATTCCGGATTCGGCTCGGTGTTAACATATTTTCTAATATGTCAACTCGGTATTGTTGCGTGTTTGTGGCATTGTGTCGTCTGTGTAACGTCAGCTTTTTGTTATGCAGATGACATAAAATACATGGCATTGATAAGCCTTCTTGCCCTCACGAATTTAGTAATGGTTGGAACACTTGGAACATTGACACTGTAATCAATCTAGCATTCGCAATTCAAACACGCTAGCAAATGTAATCCAGTTAAACCCCACTTAAAGATTTTAGCACTGTGAATTCAATTGCATATTACCTATTTTATTCCGACTTTGTCGCTAGTTTCCATTCGCGCCTGTATTTCCAAAAGGGTAGAAAGAGTACATGGAATTTAATATTTAGTGCCACTTCTACCAATTGTATTACCTATGTTGGTAATTAACGTTAGGTACGTTAATTAAGTAACGTACCTATTAGTTTTTGCTCAAATATCACTAATTTATCGTGGTCGAGATGATATGAAATGGTAAAGTACAATAATAAAGTATCGTCAGCAAAAAAGACAATACATACATAGGTTTGTATTTCTTTTCTTGTAATGCGTATGGATGGACCAAATAATAAAAATGTTATTTGATCCGTACATAACCCATGGACCCAATAATAAAATTATTCTGAGGTCCATGTTACTATTACTTGCTATTACTTACTAGGTGAGTATTTTTCTGACTTCTATCATTACGAAAACATACTATCCGAATTTGTTATTAAATTTGAATATGTATTATTTTTATCATGTCTGAACAATGATCTTTGTCATATAGTTTCTAAGAATTGGTTTTATTACCTATAAAAAGATAATATTATGTATATTATCGAGACGTAGAATTCTATGTTTTATTAATTATTCATCAGTTTCTTTTATTCTTTGTAATTTATTTAAATTGTCGTCTAAGTCCTATTGTTAACGATTTATTGGATATTTTTATCCATACTTGTAATATATAGGTACACAATAAACGTATCTCGCGAAACGGAATGTGGGAAGGTTGATTCATTCTTCTCTCAGTCCAATGACAATAGGGATGAATACTGCAATGTTCTGCCGCCAGAGTGCAGCACTAGCACAAACCGTAAACCAGTAGAGGATGATAGGGATTCACACACACATGCACAATTGATTGTCAAATGAGTGACAAGGATGTATGCATGGACAATACCGCAAGTGGGAACGAGATACAATCTCAATTCTGCTAGTGTCGCCACTTACGCAGAGTTTTGCGTAATGTTCCCTATTGTTGGACAGAGTTGGGAGTGCGTGGGATTGTTCAGTTTCTTAAAACATGTGTAACTTTGGGGTTGAGCGTAGTGTCCGATTTTGAAAGTCGGTGTCTAAAACTAAACAACCATACAACAAAAAACCTATTGTATCCTTAGGTATGTAATTATTAATATCATTTTATTGCTTGAACTTTTAATTAGTATGTCAAGGGACATGTTTAGGTTAGGCTGTTTCCAACTTTAAATTCAATACTAATTCTGAACTAAAAGTTACATTTTGACAGTTCCCTGAATTTTGTGACTGACAGTTTTTTGAATTAATGATCCTTTTTCACAAAAACCGATTTTTATATGCCGATTTTCGCGAATTTCCGTGCGCGGGAGAAAAGCAAAGCATATTGAGCCAACATTAACTAGCAAGCGAGACTACTTATAATGTTCGAGGGTATTATTATGAGCCGTAGGTGTCCCATGCACTGCTGGACAAAGGCCTCCCTCTTTTTCTTCCACATATCCCTGCCCTGGGCAGCCTTCCACCAGTCTTAGTCAAACACGTCAAGCTCGTCTAGCCATCTGCTACGTGGTCTACCGCGATGCCGTATTCGGTTCTATGGGACCCACTTGGTGGTCATTGTAGCCCATAACGCTCCTAACCCCCTTCCGGCAACGTCGTTGCCCTTATCTCTCCAACCAGCCGCCAGCCTTTTGAACAATTTTTGTTTCGTGATTGGCCTGCAGTGCGTCCAGCTACAGATGTGTCTCCTTATGGCCTCTCTGGGGGGCCTTAAGGGCCTCCTAGAGGGAGGGTCTGAACACTTGTTCAAGGGTACCGGTGAACAGTTTTGGTGACAGCGGACCGCCTTGCTTGACCCCGTTTTTAGATTAGATTATATTAGATTATTTATTTCATGATAAAAATTTGCATTATTTAGGGTTCTTTATTTACATTAAACGTTCGAGGGTTACACTCGCCTTAATTTATCTAACGGCAGTGGCGTATTTTGCTAAAATAGAGATATCGTTTTCTGCTCCGCTTCAACAAACGACGCACGCTACAACCTAAATTCACCAAGAATCTTAATAACATTGCACCATTTTCATCTTTCACACAAAAATCTCCCACATCAAGTGACACAAAATTATAGTAAAAAAAAACAGAGTTCCGTACGAGTCCGGCATTCTTACAGCGCTCTATTATCTTAGAAACGAATGTCACCTTAAAATAAATCGTATCCTATTGTCTTAAGACAGAAGTTGGCTTGCCTTTATGGTTTGACGCTTGCAATCAGTTTTTTCTATCGGTGTTCAGAGAATGTGATCATTTTATGTCGACGGAACGAATATCATATACACACGACAATGTTTTTTGGGGGCTGTCTACGTTGTTCTGATTGCTAAACTGTAAACTCTCTTTGATTGGTGCAATTTTTTTTTAAATGACAGGAATCTGGCAATTATTGTTTGAATTTTGTTATAAATACTATACTAAACATACTAAACGAAATATATACGTCCTTGGTACAATTTGTCATAGTGTACTGCATACCTGTCTGGGGAGGTGCATCTAAATGTCGTTTTATTGACTTAGAACGTGCACAGCGGGCACTACTAAAGGTCATGTATTATAAAAAAATCGGATTTCCGACCCGACGACTGTACCAAATCAGTGACGTCCTCTCGGTTCGAAAATTATATATTTTACAAAGTACCTTAAAAACACACAAGACCTTACCTTATAACCCAAACTATAAAAATAAAAGAAAAATAGGTAACGTGGCTAACTCTTTAAAAACTAGAACGCAATTTGCCAGGTCACAGTTTATCAGTAATTCTGTACATATTTATAATAAAATTAACAAAGTTTCAGAAATTTATCCAAAACTATATCACGATTGCAAGAAGCTGCTTATAAAATGGCTTAAAACAAAAACCTACGATGAAGCGGAAGGTTAATTACAACGTTACTCTTAAGTCCCGTCCCGTATAAAATGTATCGCACACCCACGCATACATACACGCACACACACACACACACACACTTACACACTCACACACAAACACTTACAAACACTTACACACACACACAAATATACACACACACACACACACACAGACACACACTCCCTCACACATACTATTTTCTAGTCTAGTATAAAATTAAATAAAAAAACCTGTTAAAACATTTTGCGTTAGCATAATACCTATTATAATCTATGGAAGAGCGGAGCTACCCAATACAGGCATTGTTTGCTTACCGGGCGGCTCCATCCCTATCATAAATTTAGTCTATAATTTAAGAAAATAAAGAATTTTGTATTTTATTTTGTAAATAGCTAACTTATTTTATTAAGTAGCATTACCTATTACACTCTACTCCCAAACGCGAAAAGTAGGGAGTGATTGTAGTTATTTACACAATTACAAGTAATGATAGATTAGGAACTTGGATTAGACACCTTAACTTTTTTTATTTGTTTGTTATTGAGTTTGCTTTTCTAGAAAAAAATAATAGTTTAGGGAAAAATAAGCTGTCTAATATTCATATGAACCTTCAGAATACTTGACGAACTTTCTTTGTTTGTGACCTATTTAGCTCCATTTTTGCCTCATTTACATTTAAATAGTCGCAACAGAGCCATGTCGTTCATCCGACGACACGTGTACGTCACGACTTGATAAACAGTTTGCACTAAACGTCTTCGTTACCTCCGCAAAAACGTACGATGCGCTTCAGCATTCCTTATACTGTTTAGATCCCATGTAATTTATATGATACATTCCCTCATCAGTGGCTTTTGAACCCTATCCCGTTTGGAGAAGATCGTCATTTCGATGTAGGAATATGTTTGAGTTACGACTTTTCTTAAGTTCAATGTGGGGTAGAAAGAATGTGTCATTACGTGTTTGCGAATTAAGGTCTAGCATGAGTGCTGACAAGGGGGTTTCAAGACTTTCAAGTGGCTAATGAGTTATTTTCGCTCTAATTGCTATGAAAAAGACGACCCTGTTACGACTGCGTGCTAGATAGTCTGCAGTACAACTTTATCATCTTTGCTTTTTTCTGCAAAATATGGATGTTAGTTTTTATTACAATCGCCATTTTGAGATACGTCAGAACAAATATAAATGTCGTTGTGGGTTTTTACTGAGCAAAAATGTTGTTAGAGTGTTATGATATGACGATGTATTTATTTAGATCTCAAAAATACTTTTTATATCAATCTACTTACACACGATGCGATGTATCTCGGAAACCATTAAGTCTACCCCTACACACTGGTTACCTACACTGTGCCCCCCCCCCCCCCCCCCACCTACGAGGGAAGCCAAAAATAATGAGACCACTGCTTCGCTACCCATCCACGACTAGTTCTGTTATCCACCAAGGGCTTGCATTCCGCAATTTCGAAATTCCGGAATCTCGGGAAAATTTTCCGATATTACAATTCCGGAATTGGTACACTCAGAATATCGGAAATTCCGGAATTGAAATGTTATGTATTTCCAGAATTTCATGACCGTTTATTTTCATAGTTTACCATAAAACTAGATATTTAAAGTGGAATTATTATACGTTAAGCTCAGCTGGTATCAGTTTGTGTTTTAAGCATTGATTTTGCTCGCAAATCTTATGAATCGTGAGAATTATGAGAATCAATGCCATTATTGTTTTACCATTATCTATTCGAGTATTGTTCTCAGCCCAGTTACAGTTAAATAGTAGTGACATTAAATATTAGTAAATGAATTTTGTCATAGTTATTTATTTTCCGCTGTCTCCACAAACCTGGTATATAAAATACGTATTCATTCCTTCAAGGTCAAGCTGGGGAAGCTTATAAAAGAGGGTGCTGTGAAAGTATTCAGAGAATATTGGTTGCCCTTTTTTAAAGTTAAATATTTTACTTTAGTTTCTGATCTGACTGACCATCACGTGATCATCCTCTCAAAGTAAACACAAACGTGATTTAAAATAGTAGGTACATTTATTTCTGCCAAAACATATATGCTTATTTTAGATAGTTTCCTTTTTAGATGCCTCCGTGACTTTATGAGGATTGTTTTTTTGAAGTTAATAATTTTACTTTAGTTTCTGACTGTGATCATATTCAAAGTTAACACAAACGTGATAAATATAAGCAAGCATTTTCGTAAGAGTTTTTTTAAAATGGTACTTTATCTATTTAGATTTTCTTTCTCCGAGTATTTCTGTGCCTCCGAAAAATGGTACTTCTATGGCAAGAATATTAGCTCATTAGATAGTTTCCATTTTAGATGGCTCCACGACTTCATGGAGATTCACTGTTTTGACCGTGTCAGGAACACTGAAATTCTCAGGCGAGTTAATGTCACTGGTATCCTATCTAATGAGGTGAAAGATACGTTGGTATAGTCATGGACATGACTCCTGCGTTTGATACGAGGGTAACGGAGCGCATCATTCACTGCGAACTACAGAATGATAAGAGAAAACAAGATGGTCAGTATTTGCGGTACAAAGATGTGTTGAAACGTCACATGAAAAGGGCCAACTTAGATCCATCCACCTGATAGGCATTAGCTGATGGCCGTTCAGAATGGAGGCAAACTGTAATCACACGCGTGAACGATTTTGAAGCCAAGCGGCGCGCAGAACTCGACGCTAAGACTACTTACCAGCGGCCATACGATATAACCATGGCGGAAGGGTGCTGTGCCACCACATTTGCCGCGAAAATTGTCTACCTATGTCAGTCACTTCAGGGCACCCGCGACGTTATCAGCAGTAAAAAGCAGTCTCTGCGGCCGAATGAAGCTAAAAGATGATGAATCATATTAGGCCGTATAACAAAATCCGCCCAGCCAAACAATACATTGTTCCTGTACTTATTTTTCAATAAAACATTACCCTTCCCTATTTGAAATTAATATTTATTGGCTATAAAACGATAATAGTGTGTTAAGGTAAATAATGTCATACTTAAATTGAATTACAATTACCTTTTAAAGGTAAATCCCAATTCCGGAACCAATTCCGGAATTGAGGGCCAATCTCGAAAATCAGTTCCGGAATTGAAAACCATCCGATATTGCAATCCCCTATCCACCACCCCAGCGCCTAAAGTCCCGAAACCCATCATACGCTGAGGACGTCCATAGCCTAAATATCTCCGAGGAAATATGAATTGACCACTGCTAACTTATGTATGGAGAATATAGACCCCACTCGCAAACTTCCAGGGTCTGGCCTGCCGCGGAAACAATGGACTGGCCACGGCCGCTGCAACTACTTCCTGCACAAGTGGGGGTGGAAAGCCTCTGCTTTGTGCGAATGCGGTGAAGAGGCCCAAACTATGGAACATATCGTTCAACGTTGCCCCCAGCACTCGTATCCAGGACCAACGGAAGACCTGCTGCACCTTACACACGACGCAGCTGCATGGCTCAACACTAATGACTAAATTAATGTCTTGTCCATTTGTCACTTTTTTTATCGAATATTAATGTTAAACTAGTTGCATATTTTAAATGTAAGTACGCCATACGATTAAATAAATATCTACTTACGTATATATGTAAATATATAGTGAAAACGTATACCTACGCATCCGACATATCTAAGTTTAGTTTTATTCTAGCTGACCAGACAGACGTTATTTTACTTTCCGAATTTTTTTACGAATTTCCTCAAACATTTTAGGGTGAATATGACATAAGTATTGTTGTAAAAGCTACCGCCATAATACAACGCTTAATAGTCGCGAAGCTTGTTCCAAAACACGTGGGAGTTAAGATTGTCGCAGTTCGTACGAAATGGATAAAAAACCGATCAAGTTTTGCATAAATTTTTACTGACCGTACCTTAACGAGGGGTCGAATTGTTATTAGTTTATAAGTGATATTATTACAAAATGTATTATGATTTTTTGTGCCGTTAACTAAAATGTTGATGATTTATATAGATGCCCACTTACAAGATTATTCAATACGAAAAATATGGAATTATTAAATAAATGACACATTTACACTGAGGTTTAAGGTTCATATTGACGTTATGTAATTGTAAGCATCAATCGGATCATTTAGGTTAAATACTGTTTTTTTGGGTCTTATTTAACTCACAGTTACGACTACTACCTAATAAGTCTTAAATTACCAAAAGTTAAACTTTTGGCAGATCTTTCGCCATAATTTCTATATTAAACCTTAATCTAATAACGTACCTGACAAAATTAACCCATATTTTTTTATTCCAGGTTGGTACTACAGCTAGATCTCCTTGCTGCATTATTCAGGTATTTAATAGTATTTTTCACAATCGTGTTATAATAGAGAGCTTTTTAGTCGAGTACCGTGTTTAGGCCACGAAGCTTGCTGAGTGGCCTAAGTAAGGTACGAGATTAAAAAGCTTGATTATAACACTATTGTGAACAATACTTTTTGTACGAGTTCATTAAAATTAATTTTCTACGAGTCAACTGAACTAATTAAACAAACTCGATACTGTTGAAACGAAGTGCAGCTCATCGCTCGTACGCTTGTTGATATCTTAAAAGACATCAACGAGCGTACGACATCAAAGCGATTCTATTGGTCCAATTAATTACAGTTCAGTAAAGCAGCCACGTGATTGGTCGAATTTATTTTAGTTGTCTGGAGCGTATCGAAAAGTAGTTATTTCGATTGTTTCGACAGTAACATGGACTACAACTATGAAAAGAGTGACGTTGCAGTATTCTCTATGAAATCTTAATACACATATTTTAATCGTCGAGTACAAAAAAACTATTACGTCACTTAAGTACATTTTTCTATTTTGCAAATACTCCCAGTTGCATACAATGTCATGCCTACGAATGGTAGGAATAAGCATTGGCATAATTCAAACAGATTTTCACGTAAGTATATACGAGTATAAAGCCAGCATTAAAAAGAAAAACAAAAATCGAGTTGAGTTCTAAACAAGATCAACTTTTTATTCTCAAGTAAACCCGCAGGCAGAAACTAGAGCTGGTTTCATCGCAGATTAAAGCAGCGCGTATCGAACTAATAGAGAGGGCCGATAATGCTCAGTTACGGGGCCCGCTCGCCGGGCCGTGTTCAAATTCTTACACGGGACTTGAATTAAAACTTGAATGGAGCGTCAGCAGACTTATCTTTTTTGATATAGTATTTTTTAGGTACATATTTTTTTGTGTAATTGTGTTTTTAGGGTTCTGTAGCCAAATGGCAAAAAACGGAACCCTTATAGATTCGTCATGTCCGTCCGTCTGTCTTTTTCCGAAACTATAAGAGCTATACTGTTGAAACATGGTAAGTAAATGTATACTGTGAACAGCATTAAGATTTTCACACAAAAATCGAAAAAAAACATTAAGTTTTAGGGGTCCCCATACTCAGAACTGTCTGTCTGTCACAGCCACTTTTTCCGAAACTATAAGAGCTATACTGTTAAAACTTGGTAAGTAGATGTATACTGTGAACCGCATTAAGATGTTCACACAAAAATCGAAAAAAAACATGAAGTTTTCCCATACTCAGAACTGAAACTCAAATTTTTTTTTGCATCAAACCCATACGTGTGGGGTAGGTCTTCAAAAATGATATTGAGGTTTCTAACATCATTTTTTTCTAAACTGAATAGTTTGCGCGAGAGACACTTCCAAAGTGGTAAAATGTGTGTCCCCCCCCCCAGTAACTTCTAAAATAAGAGAATGATAAAACTAAAAAAATATATGATGTAAACTTCCACCGAAAATTGGTTTGAACGAGATCTAATAAGTAGTTTTTTTTAATACGTCATAAATCGTAAACCGCAATTTATTTCACGGAACCATTCATGTGCGAGTCCGACTCGCACTTGGCCGCTTTTTTTTATTTTTTGTCATTGAATCAGGACAACGAATACTCGCCTGGAAACGAGTAAATGTATTTATTATATTTTACGAAAAAAATCAAATGTATGTTTTCAAAAATAATATTAGGAAGCACGAACAAATCTAGATTCTCACGATCACATAATTTGCATAAAATTAATTGAATACCTAATGCATATATTTTTTCTGAAGTTTCTTTCTGACCGTACAGTAACTTGACGTAAAACTGTCACAATGGATTCAACTTAACACCGCCGCATAACAGATCAGATAACTATAATGATCGATGAAATAAAAATAAGGTTTCCGGACAATAATAAGCGGGTTAGTTCATGCCTTTTCGTTTATTGTGTACCTACTTATTTGTTGCTTTGATAGATTCTCAGTGACACCCGGATATCATTTGAACAAACATGCTGTAGAAAATCGTACGAATTTACTTATGGATTTTGTACTTAGCTTACTATTATATAATAAAAAAAACATGCGACTGAAGTGACCAAACAACTTAGTAGTAAGTAGTGGTTAAGAAACATCTTAGAAGAGAGTCGAGATTTATATTATATGATGCCTACATTCTGTTAGAATATCAACCAGAGTGCATTCGCCGGCATCAAAAATAAAACTTTCGCCAGACTTAAAAAAGAAGCCGAAACCAAAACATTCGGGCTCTTTCATAGTTTGAAAAGGGCATCGAATCTAAAGCCTCCGCAGCCTTATTCAGCCCCCACGCTTCCTCCCAGGTTTTTATCGAATTCACACCCGTAGAACAAAAGCGAAGAAAACAAAGTGTTGCCGCTGGCGACACCTGACGAAGTGAGAATGAAACTTGATACCAACTATAAACACCTACAATCCAAAACCAACTTTAATTCAACCGTTTAACTTTCAATTTGGCGGAACACGTCACGATCCAGACATAATTTTCGATGTCATTGAAAATTGTATGTTCTTGAAAAGGTTTAAGGTTGCGTTTTGAATAGAGGATCGTTTTATTAAGATTCAGTGTGTACGTGATACGGTCTACATTTCGCTTGGTACCTAGTTTCATATTGGAATAATTTTATAGTTATTATGGTATTGTATCGATATGTTTTTGATATTGCAATCGCGATAGGTTTCCGTTTTAAATGGCTAAATATTGAATCGACCGTGCAATATACAATAGGCAATTCCTAAATGGTCTAAGTAAATACATATATAAGTACTTGATATAATACAAGAATTATAAAGCCATAAACTGGGGTGCACGCACGGTTCAGAATCAGAACGTTAAGAGTAGGTAATATAAATATACGCACACAAGTAAGTAAATGAAGCTATCCAAATGACTTGTGATTTTTATTATCAAACTTATTTACAAATCGGTGACATTTTACGAAAAACTTAGTTCAGGGAAAAAATAGGACGGACCTTGTCATGTGCAAAATGTGAGGCACATATGACAAGGTCGTCCTATTTTTTCCCGGGCACTGTACTAACGTGTAACTTAAGAAACTGATGCATTCATGTTCATAATATTTTTCCATGCAGAATGACTGCAATAAATAAAATTTCTTGTAAGTACATCAAAAATCTTTAAAAGACGTGAAATGATCTCTAGTTCATAAATAAGAACTGACAAAAAACAAAAACTTATAATTCTCTCGTATTTCGTTCAATCGTGCCATTTTGAATAAAACCCTGCTCGTGTGAATAAAGTACAAAATAGTAGGACAGGCGAATTTGAAAGACGAGCTTGCGAAAATGAATCTTCGAACGGCGCCAATACATAAAAGCATTTAAATAATTTTAAGTAAGAATGCCAATAGAATGGAGTTAATAAAATGCTAAAGTTTATATTAAATGAACACATTAAATCAGCAATGGATTTAGATAAGGTTTTATTATTTAATGCTACTGTTAAGGATTAAGGCAACGAACTGTCGTTATTGTTCAATGTCAAGACCGAGACGACCTACAAGTTTGTATAACTCCAACCAAAGGAGTACCCACGGGATATTTCGTGCTTACGAATTCTTGTCATACTTATGTCGGTATGCATGGTTGAATAAAATTACAATACAAGACATATCCCACTAAGTTTTGAGGCGGTGGTACGAGTAGGTATATGTTCTCTTTTGGCCATTTCGCAAAAAAACCTTTTCTATCTCTACGAGTGCTGACAGGATATCATGTCCTTGTCGCCTGAAAGTACGGGGTAGTTTGCGTCAAATCCGGTAGTTCAAATTTTCCATCCGAAAATACCGCGTAATCCCTAAAGGACTCATTTTTAGGGTTCCGTACTCAAAGAGTAAAACGGGACTCCGCTGTCCGTCCGTCCGTCCGTCCGTCCGTCCGTCCGTCACCAGGCTGTATCTCACTGATACCGTGATAGACAGCTGACATTTTCACAGATGATGTATTTCTGTTGCGGCTATAACAGCAAATACTAAAAACACAGAATAAAATAGTTTTTTATAGATAATGGTACGGAAACCTTCGCGAGTATTTACCTTTTAAGGATGATTTTAAAGTAGACAAAATGTACTAAAAATAGTCCTTTAGGATTATAATTTTATAATTATAATAAAAACTTTTTCGGTATTTTCGATTTTTGACAAAGTTGCGTTCGGCGCTCGAGGTCACAAACTTGGATTATTCATTAGGCCAACACCATAACAAGTCTGCAAAAAATCAGAACTATCGGATTTGCCGCAAACTCTGGATGTATTAAGTTACTGGACTAACTGGTGTTGTGGATGCGATATATTAGACATCCGCGGACGCGGATGTTCTTAGGCTCACATCCGCGGATGCGGATGTTTTGAGGCTCACATCCGCGGACGGGGATGCGGATTTTGGGGTCAAACACCCAAAAAAATAAATAAACAGCGACCTGATATCGCGCAGTAATAATAATAAGACTCGTTGCGTTGCGACTGAATTGTAATATTTGCGAACAAAATAGAAAAAATGCGACGTAGTTTTAGTCACGAGTGAACACGGCGAATCGTATGATTACAGTAACGAAATTAAGGTTTTTTTGACTTATGACAGTGACCCAACACGCGCTCCGTTCTTATCCCGCCTTGCACTACATCTGCATCCACAAAAACTCCACATCGATTTTTGCGGGTGCGGACGCAGATGTCTGCAACATCCCTGTTGGATATCAGCACAGACAGAGTCGGCACCCACTGCGAGCCATTGACCCGAACCGGCTCTAGGTATAATAAAGTATGCTTTTGCATGATCTTAATTACTATTTTCGAGAAACTAAAATCGGTTGGAGCGGCAGTTTCTGTCGAATTCGGACCAACTCTGAATCATCTGATTGCGGTTCTGAGATAAGTACTGGGTATATTATAGGTAGAGGTACTTTAATAGGTTGACTAAAGCCTTGGTCAGACACATGGCGCGACGCAGCGCCACGGTCGCGCCGCGTGATGCCGACGCGATGCCTGTTCAAACAGGGCGCGCGCGGATCGCGCCAGCCTCGCGCTCTCAACACGCCCTCATCGCGCGCGCGAACGCGGCGCGACCGCGGCGCGATGCGGGCGTGATTCGCTATTATTTACAGGATACCGGAAACATTAATTTTTCTATATCCATACCTAATCACAAAATAACTAATAATTATGCTACGCTCGCACTACGCACTGCGCGCTGCCTAACGTCCGACTGAATTGTGTGACCCAGCGCGGCGCAGCGTGCCGCCGCGTCCGCGCCGCGCAGCGCTGCGCCCGCGCCGCGTGAACGCAAAGGGCCGCGCGGCGCGGGGCGCGACAGAAGCGGGGCGCGATGCCGGCGGGACGCAGTCTGTTTGACGTCGCTAACCTGTTAGCATGTGTCGCGGTCGCGCGGCGCGACCGCGGCGCTGTGTCTGACCAAGGCTTAAGGGCCTACGCTAGCTGACGCTGTTTGCACGGAGCGGGTGGACGCCTATTGAAAAATAGTATAAGCAGCGCTAACTAACCCGCGGCGGGTGCATAGAGCGGGTACCCGCAGGCGTGCGCCCGCTCCGTGCACCCGCGTCAGCTAGCGTAGGCCCTTAACGTATTCTTCTAACTAATCAATAATGTATGTGTTATCCTATAAAACGAGCAACATTATAGTATATCTATTTATTTATTTGTTTATAAATGGGTTCTCCAAAACATAGTTTCCATAAGTTCTACAATACCTACAAGAGTTCAAAGGCGGTAAAATCGAACTAGACAGATAATGAAAAAACAAGTTTCCTCCGGACTCCTAGTAGGTACCTTTTTTTTTTTTTTTTTTTTTTTTTTTTTTTTTTTTTTTTTTTCGTGGGGAAAATGCATTTACACATCCCGCCTGGCTGGGGAACCAGGACGGGTATGACGGACTCCCGGGAACCGCCCGGACTACCGTCTAAAACCCCACGGTGCTCTGCGCACTGCTTTATGGCGGAGCCACGGGAACGCTCACGCACACTTCCGCGACTCCGCCAGCAGCTGTCCCCATGTGAGACCCGTCGCGAGAGGGGAGGAGATAAATACATGTCCCCAGAATAACATTTTAAGGGGCGTGCCCGAACACCCGACACGCCCTTCAGCTCGAGGACCTCTTCTCTATGGGTGGCAGTCGCCCCCGTGACTGCCACCCGGAGGTCTTCGTTAAGGCGGCAATCGCTGGTTGTGCGCGGCGCGCCTGCGTCCGATCCTGCGGCGGCGCATTGGGTCAGCCTCAGCCCGGGCTTCCCGCTCGCGCTCTGCCGCCTCCTTCTCGGCCATAACGTGCTCGCTAAAGTCCAGCATCGCCTTCCAGGCTGCTTTGCTGGACACCATAGCCCGCACTACGGCTGGCAGCGACAGATCTTGCCCTATTCGGGCGACCAACTCCTGTCTTTCTGCACTCCAAACCAGACACTCGGCCAACGTGTGTTGCACCGAGTCTATGCCGGCTCCGCACTGGTGGCATTCCGGGGTCGGCTCTCTCTGTGCGATTTTGTGCAGGAAGGTGCCGAAACAACCGTGTCCCGACAGCACCTGCGTCAGCCGGAAGGTGAGAACCCCGAAATGCCTTTCAACCCAGTCATGGAGGACTGGGTGAACCGCGTCTATGGTGCGGGAGCCGGCGCTCGGCTGTTCCAGCCGCTGCTCCCATACGTCCATCGCCTCCTGCAGCAGCTCGGTTCGCCGCTTCCTTATTTCCCGTGGAGCTAGCAGGTCCCCCCGGTCTCGCGCCTCCTCGCGCCACAGATACAGGTCCGCGAGGGCCCTTGCGTCTAGGTCCCAGGGCATGGTTCCGGCTAGCACACACGCGGCTTCCGCGCTTACGGTGCGATACCCTCTGATTGCCCTCAGAGCCATCACTCTCTGCGGTCGGCGCAGCTGAGCGATGTTTTGGCTGCTGAGCGCGTCTACCCATACTGGGGCACCATAGAGCGCCATAGAGCGCACAACCCCCGTGTACAGGCGGCGACATGAGGCCTTGGGCCCTCTCAGATTTGGTAGTATCCGCCCAAAGGCTGACGCCGCACGCAGCAACTTGGGCGCCAGGCGCTCAAAATGTGCTTTGAAGTTCCATTTACTGTCAAGCATGACGCCAAGGTAGAGCAGCGTCGGCTTGACAGCAATTGGAACTCCTCCCACCACAATCGCTGTGCCGGCTGCGGGCGCTCTCCGTGGACCATAGAAATATATGGCCTCGGACTTCGTCAGAGCCACCTCCAGGCCCAGCCGACGGATTTTCCCCACGCAGTGGGCAACTGCTGCCGTCGCCAACACGGCTGCGTCGCGATAGCTGGGTCCCTGGGCCGTTACGAGCGTATCATCTGCGTAGCAGATGACGTTGACTCCACGCAAGTTTTCCCCCCGCAGGACCCAGTTGTAACCTATATTCCACAGGAGTGGCCCTAAGACCGACCCCTGTGGAACTCCACAGCGCATTTCCCTCCTGCCCCATTCCCGTTGCCCGGGCCAGGTTATGAACCTCTCACTAAGGTACGCCTTGATGATGCGAAACAGATGGAGGGGTACTTGGTGATACCGCAACGCCTCCTTTATTGTGTCCCAAGGTAGAGTGTTAAAGGCGTTGGCAATGTCTAACGATACCGCCAAGACGACCTCACCCCGGGACACGGCCTCGTTCGCCACTGTCTTCACCCGCTGTATTGCATCGACCGTTGAACGGCCCCTGCGGAAGCCAAACTGGCAGTCGGCTAGATCCGGCCCCTCGCACTCCAAGTGCCTGATGAGGCGAGCAGCAATTATTCGCTCGAAGAGCTTACCCACTTCATCGAGCAGGATTATCGGCCGGTATCCGGACGCAGAGTCTGCCGGTCGCCCCTCCTTCCGGAGCAACACCAGCTTCCCTGACTTCCATTCCTTCGGGAAGCAACCCTGCTCCAGACACGCGGTCAAGAGACGCAGCAAATTCGGTTCTAACGCGTCCATGGCCAGGACCCAAGCACGGCCAGGAATGCCGTCAGGCCCTGGGGCCGTGTTCCTAGCACCAAGCCGGTTGATCGCCACGCTCAGCTCGGCAGGACGAATTGGTGGGACGGTGTCCTCCTATCTTGGCCTTGCCACTGGCGGTGCCATTATAGGCGGCTGGTGGGGTCCCCTTTCCGGGAAAAGCCCTGCGACCACGCGAACCACAAATTCTGGCTGGAGTGTTTGGGTCAGCGGAGGCGCCCAGGGGCGCAACTTATTTCGGACCAGTTTATATGGCCTTCCCCACGGGTCGGCGTTTAGGGTCTCGAGGAATTCGGCACGACTCGCCTCAATTGCCTGTCCTATGGCCACCGAGAACCCCAGTTTGGAGGCCTTATAGGCCTCATATAGGCGGCGCTCCTCGCCCTCGTCGGTTTGCCTGCGCCTTCTTTGTCGCATGTACTGGCGCCGCGCGGCTACACACTCATCGCGCATTTGCGCGAGCTCGGCGGTCCACCAATACACGCATCGTTTAGGCGGCAGAGGCTTGGCCCGGGGCATTGCCGCGTCACAAATTCGCGACATGGCCTCCCGGAGCCGGGACGCTTCAGTCTCTACCTCAACCATTCCCTCCGGTACAGGTAACCAGGCCTGCACGGTCGCCGCCTCTTTCAAGAGTTCCCGGTCGAGTTTGGCGAGGGCCCACCTAGGGCCGCTCTCGACCGGGCCATTCTGGCTTGAGTTGTTCGAAGTCAGTGAGGGTGTGGAGACTTCAAACCGAATGTATCGGTGATCCGACAGCGTCTCCACCCCCACCATGACCTCCCATCCCTGAACACGGTGCGCCAGGGAGGTACTCGCAAACGTAATGTCCACGATGGAGCCACCCTGTTGCCGTACACACGTGTTTGCCGTTCCCTGGTTGATAACAGCCAGACCTGTCGCGATCGCCCACTCCTCTAGGGTTGCACCTCGCGCATTCGTCGCAGGGGAGCCCCAAGCCGTGGATTTTGCATTAAAGTCCCCGGCAACGATCACCGGGTGCGGGAGGAGCTGACCGACTCGAGCCCCTATTTCATCCAGGAACCGCTCAAAGTCGGCCAGACAGCGGTTTGGAGAAAAGTATACCGCTATAAACCAAACTTCGCCACACAGCGCCACCACGTAGCCCTTCCCTTTTAAAGCGTCAGTCAGCGGTGGACCTCCAGCCATCGCCCGCCCAACAAGTGCCACACACCCGTCTGCATCCCCTATCCAGTCATCCCGGGGAGGGTTCGAGTACGGCTCCGCCACCACAGCTATGTTAATCGTCCACTGCGCCAGGGACTGGAACAAGAGGTCCTGGGCCCTGGCACAGTGGTTGAGATTCGTCTGCAGTACGCGAATGGCCATCTTAATCAATGGGCATTCGATTCTCCTCCTGCGCATCCGACCTGCTGGCAGGTGGCTGGGCGGGCTTGGATGCTGCCTCAGGGCCAGCTCCAGCCTTCCTCCTTGTCGTTTTCGGGCCTGGGGTTGAGCATGTCTTTGAGCCCAACCTATGGTCTGCCTTTTTCGCGCCGTTCGCACACACCAAACAATGTGGCGTCGCGGAGCAACCAGCTGCTCTGTGACCTGGTTGTCCACATCGATAGCAAGTATCGCTATGATCAGACTCGCAAGTGCACTGTGCCCTTACGTGGCCCTTTTCAAGGCACTTGTAGCACCGCATGGGACGCTGATCAAGCAGCCTCACCGCGGCACGGACCCACCCTACCTGGAGCCTCCCGTGGTCAGCTTCCACTACTTTTTTAGCTGCCGCGACCGGGCAGCGGAGCCAGATTGAGCCAAGGCCGGACGCATCCTGGCGGATTTCGCCGGTTTTAATCTGGCTCTGCTCACACCCACCGCTCTTGGCGACGGCAGCAACAACCTCCTCGGGTGACACCGAGTCGTCAAGCTGCGTAAGACGCAGTTCTGCACACATCACCGGTCTATAGACCCGGACAACATCTTGGCCGAGCTTGTCAGCCAGCTCTTTGGCCAGTGAATCAGCCTTCTCGCCACTGGCTGCTCCCGGGACCTCTAGAACTCTGGCTCCTGTGGCTGCCCGCTTGAATTTGACAGCGCTGATGCCGAGGCGCTCAAGGTCAATGCTCTCCTTGGCTTTAGCAAGAACCTTCGCGTACGTCACGCCCTTTTCCACGGCGTCAGGCTGAAGAGTCAGCACTACTGCTGCCGAGCGAGGTGGGCGGAGTTTGCGGGTTTTAGGCTTATTAGCCTTTTGTCCCGGCTGCGGCTGAGAGGCCGAGCGAGGGTTTGCCACCTTGTTTTTCTTTCCTCCAGTCGCCACATTCCAGCTTTTGTCCAAGGAAGCAGGGACTGGAGGCAGTGGACCAGGAACTGGTGCCACGGGAGGGAGATCCGCGACGGGTTTAACCACTGTACGGGTCGCTGTCTTCTTCCATTTCCTTTTCCCTTTCTTCTCCCCTTTTTGGGGTTCCTCCGTTTGGTTTGGAGGGCCTCGTTTTGGAGCCGCAGCTGGAGCTGGCTCGGGAACAGGCGCAGGCTCCAGGCTCTGAGAAGCCGCCCGCTCAGCTTGTTTTTTCTGTTCGTGGTCTAACAGGGGTCGCATTTTTTGGGCCGGTAGCAGCCTACCCTCGAGCTCTAGAGCTCCCAGCCTCGCATCTAATATCAACCCCACCTGAGCTGTCATAGACCGCACGACATCGTCCATGTTGAAAGGAGCTGAAGCACCTTCGCACGAGCTATTGGGGGGCTGCGTGTTCTCCATCGGAGATTGGACCGGAGACTGCCTCTTGTACTGGTCCTGAATGTCCGCTCTCAATTGCGCCATCTCGGAGCGAAGCTCCGTCAGCTCAGCTCGCAGGCGGTCATTTTGCGCCTGCAGTATCCTAGTCTCTTCCGTAGATGTGCGCTGCTTAAGATATACCAGCACGGCTCTGATACTCTCAACAGCTTCATTAAGAGTCTTCATGGAGGTGCCTTTGAGGTTTTTTGATTTGGTGGAAACCAAGGCTATGGACTGCAAGCTGCTCTGCACACGCTGGTATAGCGAGGCCGCAGAGAGCTCGTCCTCCGCAAAGGCCAGATCAATGACCTCTTTTATGGTGCCGGCCTGACTTCGATCCAAGAACGACCGCTGTAGGCCGTCTACCTCCTCCTCCGCCCCTACTTGGAGCCTCTTGGCGCGCTTCAGCTCCTCTTTGGCCTTAGCAAGGCCAACATAGTGCCCCGTAGAGGGAGGCCGACCGCAACCTCTCTTTGAGGTTGATTTTGGCTTCTGCTCTGGGTTCCCTTCGGAATCTGACCCCGAGCCGCTGAGACTACGTTTCCGCCAGAACCGTCCCTTGCCCCCATCTGCAGTTGCACAACTCATGGCTGAGTCTGACTCAGCCGATCCACCTTTGTTTTCGTAGTCAAGAGCTGACTCGGAGCGCATTGTTATTAGGCTCCCTGTGTCAGACTCGTTGTCCACCTCTTCTGTGCCATTACGGGCTTCGATTTTTTCATTTTCGGATACCTTAGGAGTCGCTGACCGCGGCCTTAGTACCATTCGCTCCACCCGGGCGACCGGCGTGTTCGCTGGCGCCTTTTCTTCTGATTTTGTTTGGCCCTCAGAAGGGCCTTTCGTATTTTGGCCCTGAGAAGAGCCGTTTTGAGCAATTGTTTTTAAATTTAAATCCATATGAAATCCCACGAGTAGGGGAGAATTAAACGACTCCACTTGGGCAGAGATCCCCAGTACCTCAAGTGGCCCTTATACACTGCGAGGTCGGGCGGTATCGCAGGTTTAGCCTCTAATGACTGATATGCACTCCAGCCGCTCCGAAAAGCATCCTGACGCGGAGAACCCTCACGCCAAGAGTTGTGATTTTTTTATTGGGGTTGTCTCCCCTTGGCCCAGCCAATTAAGGCAAGGCCGCCGGTCTCGAAAGTAGGCCTAAAACATGACCAGACACTACCCCGAGATAACGGCTCGGCCATCGGTAATTGAACTCAGCAATCTGCGTTACTAGCTCCGACACCGAAACTAGCAGCACCCAACGCCCTATATGGTTTTTAAAGAGGTGTCCGTCCTCATAGTCCCCATCCGCGGACAGCGACCCTCGTTCCGACCCCATGGGCCGGGTTACGAGTCGGCCGACAGCTAACCTGAGTAAACCATCTCCCTCCACGGGTAATTTTTAAAGAGGTTTTCTTCCTTTTGGCCCAAGCTCTCAAAGGAGCAACGGCCCTCGTTCCAGGAACCTACTGGGCCGGGTTACGAGATGACCACCTGAATGGCCTCGCCCGCTCATCTCCTACGCCTTCAGCGCCCATCTCTTGTGCCGCTCTTTGTCTGGCCCCTCTCCCCTCGCCTTCCCGGTATAGGTAGCCCTGTCCGGTATAGCCTCGGGGATCATAGGGACACGCAAGCCCCCCCACCACAACAAGGTGACAGCACGTCGGGGGGGTCCTAGTAGGTACCTACTTTAACTTGAATTTAGTTATATTATTAGATAAAGATCTTGAATCTCGTGTAATATTTTTGACAATTATTCAGTAACCGAGAAATAAATGTTTGAATAAATTATCATCAATTACCATGCTTAATACTTAGGACATAATTATGTTTCAAATAAAGTATGCGATATGAACCTATCATTAACGTTATGGTGAATGTTATTATAAAGGAATCTATAACTTCAACCTTACCTACCGCCATAATGGCAATCGTAAAACTTCCAATGGTTTTACGTACAAGAACATGCACTTATTTTTTGTCGGCCATTTTAAATTAATGACCGATGGATCACAAGCACTTTACAGTCCATTTCCTCGTGCTAATATTATGTCTTCCAGTGAACGTTGCTATTTCCCATTGGTCTTAATGAATGCGTTTATACACTCGCTGTCAAAATTTTTTGGTCACCCTAAATTAAAGAACCGCCATAGGTTTTTTTTAAATATTGAACTCTAGTTTTATTTACATAATATACTTAACGTTATAACACCCAACTGTATAAGCAATTTCCGGAATTATATTATATCATAAAAATATCAATATCCAAAAATTAAGATTTATGCGATATCTCGCTCCGTTTTCATGGGTTTTTACCTGTAGGTCGATCACGTAACGCATTGTACGAACGTCGGGTTGGTCTAAATGTCACTTTTTATATGGAAAAGTGACAGTTAAATCTTACCGACGCGCGTTCGGAACGTTACGTGATTACCCCTCTGGTAACGTTATTTTGTTTACTGTTATTTTTGCTGTTTCGATTTAAAATTAAATAAAGATCATGACAGGATTAAAAAAGCGGCCAAGTGCGAGTCGGACTCGCACATGAAGGGTTCCGTAAAATAAATTGCGGTTTACGATTTATGACGTATTAAAAAAAAACTCCTTACTAGATCTCGTTCAAACCAATTTTCGGTGGAAGTTTGCATGGTACTGTACATCATATATATTTTTTTGTTTTATCATTCTCTTATTTTAGAAGTTACAGGGGGGGGGACACACATTTTACCACTTTGGAAGTGTCTCTCGCGTAAACTATTCAGTTTAGAAAAAAATTATATTAGAAACCTTAATATCATTTTTGAAGACCTATCCATAGATACCCTACACGTATGGGTTTAATGAAAAAAAAAATTTTGCGTTTCAGTTCTGTGTATGGGGACCCCTAAAACTTAATGTTTTTTTTCGTTTTTTGTGTGAAAATCTTATTGCGGTTCACAGAATACATCTACTTACCAAGTTTCAACAGTATAGCTCTTATAGTTTCGGAAAAAAGTGGCTGTGACATACGGACGGACAGACAGACAGACAGACAGACAGACATGACGAATCTATAAGGGTTCCGTTTTTTGCCATTTGGCTACGGAACCCTGAAAAACTGCACAACCTTGCACTACTTTGGGAAATATGACGGTATTTTACCGACCCGTATTCTTTGTCCACGAGTGTAGTAGGTAGTGTTGTAAAAGACTCGAGTTCTCTGAGTCTTCATAATAAGACTCGGAGTCTAAAAACGACACTCGGCTCAATATTTCAAGACTCCACATTTTGCAAGTCTTCTTGCTGAGTGAGTCTAGCGAACTAAACGAGCGTGGCATCAAGACTCGAGTCTCTTTTCGCGGCTGAGTCCTTTTTTGGACTGAGCTCCGAGTTCCAAGATACCTAGTTGTTTCACGGTTTGAGCCCGATTCATACCCAACTGCCCTCACGGCTTCCCCCGCGTAAGGCCTGAATCACACTGGCGCGGCCTGCGGTGGCCATCAGTAGTAAATTTGACAATGGCTGTCAGAATTACTATTGACCGCCACCGCAGGCCGCGCTCATCTTGAGAGGCTTAAGGTCTGAATCAAACTCATGGGTCACACCAATCGTCATGTGTCGGGGATGTCGAGGGTGCAGATTCCAAAACTGATGTCCAATTTGGAATCCAAAATGGCGGACATGGATTTTTTCCTAAAAGTCGTCATGGGTGTCACTTTCTGGGTATTCAAGGGTGTAGATTCCAAAAATGATGTCCATTTTGGAATCCAAAATGGCGGCCATGGCTTTTTTTTCTAAAAGTCGTCATGGGTGTCACTTTCCGGGTATTCGAGGGTGTAGATTGCAAAAATGATGTCCATTTTGGAATCCAAAATGGCGGACATGGCTTTTTTCCTAAAAGTCGTCATGGGTGTCACTTTCTGGGTATTCAAGGGTGTGGATTCCAAAGATGATGTCCATTTTAGAATCGAAAATGGTGGACATGGGTTTTTTTCCTAAAAGTCGTCATGGGTGTCACTTTCTGGATATTCGAGGGTGCAGAATTTAAAACTGATGTCCATTTTGGAATCCAAAATGGCAAACATGGCTTTTTTCCGAAAGGTTCTCATGGGTGTCACTTTCCGGTATTCGAGGGTGTAGATTCCAAAAATGATGTCCATTTTGGAATCCAAAATAGAGGAAATGGTTTTTTCCTAAAAATCGTCTTAGATGTCACTTTTTGGGTTTTTGAGGGTGCAAATTCCTATAATTATGTCAATTTTGGAATCCAAAATTGTGGACATGGCCTTTATTTTCGTAACAGTCGCCATAAGTGTCAATTTCTTGGTAATAGAGGGTGCAGAATAAAATCGAAGTCCATTTTATAATCCAAAAAGTTGCACATTCCAACAATGAAGTTAATATAGGATTCCAAAATTTATTTTAAGTATTTCATACCAAATTTGCATACAGCAAGGAACCAAAGCACCATACAATTCAAAATTATAGTAGGTAGGTAGGTGTGAAAAATAATCTACAAAATGATAAATCTAAACATCAAACGTCTCGGTGGTCATTGATCGTATATTTCAGAAAAAGATATCAGACAAAAAAAAAGATACACGGAGCATTTTGAACAACCTTGTCAAGCCGGTTTTTAACCGTGCCTAATAAGTTAAGAATACAAAGTAAACCATTCAAAAACGACGTTCATGTAGCTGAGCTGTCAATATCATATATGTAATAGGTCAATCCGTAGAGTATTTCTTTGTTGCAAAAGGTGGTGTAGAAGATTTTTTTTAATATTGTTTAAGGGTTCCGTTTTTGCCATTTTGGCTACAGAACCCTAAAAAGGCCCTCTAGGCATTGTACCGAGTATGCTGGCGGTATTTCCTCATTGAACTGCAATGCTGATGCGTTGCACGAGAAAACCGCCAGCTCTTCGATTACCGTTATGATGATACTAATGCTGAAATAACTCTCGATTCTGTAAATTCCTATAATTGAGGAGCTAAAGCCTATAGTTAAATTCAAAATTGATACTCAGAAGCTTAAAAACCACTATCTTGAAATAACTTACAAAGTTGAGGAAAGCCTCGTTTTCGACCATGTTTTTCTCCTATGTCGCTGAACTGAAGTGGTACTCATTAGACGCATAATTTCATGTTCTTTAATTTCTTAGTGAGTTACTTTTCGCTAGGATGCACCGTATAGAATCTACGAGTGAGAAACCAAAGAAAGTCTCAAAATTTCGAGGATTTGTGGCTGCCAAAAGGTGTCTCGTATGAGCATTTTTGATATTTGCTCGGTTGTATCGATGTAAAAAAAAAACTTCTACACCACCTTTTGCAACGTAGGTACCTCCCCGTGCTTTGAACCCCTACGGACTGGCCTATTAAACGTTTTATGAAATAAGCGATATCATAACATAACGATATATTTCGTTATGATATCGCTTTTTTAGCGTTAGTGTTAAACAATATCGTTATAACAAAATTAGTATTCTCCATAACGATATAAATATCATAACAGAATGAATATCATAACATAATAAAATACGGTCGAATAACGTTATAATATCGTTTTAAAATGGGTAGCCTACGGAGCCTACATTACGTTATATATTATATCGCTTATAAAAGTATCGCTTTATATATTGGTTTAGATTGATAACGTTATAATGGATACCGCTTTACAGCGCGTCAAATATCGTTTTAAGTATAATGCTTTAAAAAGCCTAAAGGAAAAATAACGTTATAAACGATAGCGCTATGCGAGAAAGCGCTATTTAAAGGCCTGATAGAAGTTACTGTACTTCAGTGCCTCAAGCTTTTAAATCTTTATTACATCTTTATTACAACCACGTATGATGTCACTCCATCCAACGCGATCAAGGGCCAAGTGATTAATGCCATTAAAATATAAATATTTTTTTACTTTTAATTGCACTTTTTGAACAAATTCTGTTTTTAAAAATATATATTTTTGTTATTTTTTTAAATAAATTTTCTTTTTTTAACTTTGGAATTTATTGCCATGTTTTGATACTTTTTTCCCGTACTTTTTTATTTCGGTTACAAATTCATAAATTGTATCGATTTCTGACAACTTACGCCCCTTATCATCAGAATCGAAACCAATGATTTGACCACTATACTAGATTTTAAAAAAATCCAGTAGCCATGTTCCGGCTCCATCATGATACCCTCGCCATCATGTGCAATGGTAAGTGCTGACGATAACAAAACAAACGAGCTTAACCTCGACTATCAAAGCACTTTCGGTCATAGAGTTCCAGTGGCCATCTTTCGACTCCATCATGAGACCCTCGCCAACATGTGCAATGGTAAGTGCTGACGAAAACCAAACAAACGAGCCCAAACTCGACTATAATAGCACTTTCCGTCATAGAGTTCCATTGGCCATCTTCCGGCTCCATCATGAGACCCTCGCCATCATGTGCAATGGTAAGTGCTGACGATAACAAAAAAAACGAGCTTAACCACGACTATCAAAGCACTTTCCGTCATAGAGTTCCAGTAGCCATCTTTCGACTCCATCATGAGACCCTCGCCAACATTTGCAATGGTAAGTGCTGACGAAAACAAAACAGACGAGCCCAAACTCGACTATCATAGCACTTTCCATCATAGAGTTCCAGTGGCCATCTTCCGGCTCCATCATAAGACCCTCGCCATCATGTGCAAGGGTAAGTGCTGACGATAAAAAAACAAACGAGCCCAACCTCGACCATCATAACACTTTCTATCATAGAGTTCCAGTGGCCATCTTCCGGCTTCAGCATCAGATCAGCTAAATGGTGACAAAGTATTGCATTGTCACCAAACATACATAAGTATTCCAAATTTCAGCTCAATCGGATAACGGAAAGTGACTGAAAACTGGATTGCAAATTTTGACGGACAACTTACATACTCGTATTTACATATATAGAGGTACGAACAGTGCAAGTTAAATAAAAAAAACGTATAATAAAACAATATGGCGCCTAATTTTTCCGATTCTCACTTCGGATTCGTTCGTATTGTATTGCTAACTTACTCTGTATTTAATTTGGAAACTCATGGACTCGAGTTTGTTTGAAGACTCGAGTGGTTTTAGAGACTCAAGTCGTCGGACAGATGACTCACGCTCGACTGGACTCTAGACTCGGGAGTCTTCGAGTTCCCCGAGTCCCGTATATTTGAGTAGAGTCTCCTGAATCAGGACTCTAGAACTCGAGTCTTTTACAACACTAGTAGTAGGTACATTACTCACCTTGTTCAGTAAAAAAATATAACCCTCCTTGGGCAGTCGGGTAAAAAACGGTCTGACTGCAGATATATTTGACGCTCGAGCCGAAGGTAATGGCGATAAATATGCGATCGGGGGCTTCCTTTATTACCGACTGTGGTGATTACACCATTTCA
This sequence comes from Epinotia brunnichana, assembly GCA_963854355.1. Classification (NCBI taxonomy): domain Eukaryota; kingdom Metazoa; phylum Arthropoda; class Insecta; order Lepidoptera; family Tortricidae; genus Epinotia; species Epinotia brunnichana. The sequence continues at coordinate 28,203,511 of OY977936.1, read as the reverse complement.
AGTCTTCCCCTGGCCAGGAATTTGTTTTTCTCAAACTTGCAATGAAATGTTGACATGACTTACTTCAAATTAGGTCCGGAAATACTACGTATCCGGTGCGACTAGTGAAGATGATATGTAAAGGAATTTCATACAACATTACACACCTAGGCCTGCAAAGCAATCGTATTTTGTTTATAAACGTCAAATTGTGACAGAACGTCTTGGCATTCAATCACCAAAAAAAAAGAAAAAAGATTAGGACTAATGTTAATGTCACCGGGTAAAACGTTGCTTCAAACAGGTTAGTTTGGCGCGTAAATTGAAAAAAGTTTTCTTTTCTTGTTGGCCGGATTTGTCAATAGTTCGTAATTATTTTGAAAATTTCTAATAAAAGCCATTGATTTCGAAACGAGTTCGGACGAAAATGATATGGAATGGAACTGTACGCCTCCGGAATTGCGAGCAGAAGTAGCCATGAATAATTTACTACCCCCGAAATCAAAAGTTACATGACGGCGTATGAAAATTTCATAAAAAATATAAGTGTTTTCTTTGTTGTAGTGCCTCGTCTATATAGGTAGTTAGATAAATATAAGTTCATGTAACTATAAACTAATACTTAATTTAGGGAATAAGCGAAATATTTGTTAGTAAGAAATGTGGGACACAATTATAGGTTATGATGTGACAGCAGCAGCTATCAAAAACGTATTATTTAGTTGTACGAATAAAACAAATTGACTACTTTTTATTTCATTGCAAGTTTGAGAAAAGCACAATATAAATATCGGCGAGAAACGGGGTTGCCGGCCGCGTATCCCTATCCGATATATATCTACTTGGCCTGCAACCCTTCGTTTCCCGGCCTCTATAGTAATGTACTATTACCGCACGTATAGCGGGCGGTAATAGCCACTTTGTGATTAGACCGCCAAGATAAAACAGCATGATTCACCTAAATTATCATAATTTCGGATTAAGGCTTTTGTACCACTAGGCTTTATTTGCATACTAAGTGATTTTATCGCAGTTCTAAAATTTGCGATGAAATTAAAGTCGCAAGGAATCTTTTGTTTTATAAAATATTCTAATTAATATATCTTGGATACAATTTTAGGAATTAGGGCTATTGTATTAATTTATAATATACAGCAACATATTTTTTAAAGAAGTAGTTTGGGCTTGTGCACAAATCACGCGAGGTTTTTTCGGCTACTTTTTGACCCCCCCCCCCCTCCCCCTTGGTGATATTTGGTGAGGTTCTTGGCTCCCCCCCCACCCCACCCCACCCCTCCCTCCCCCACGTAACCTCACGTATATTTTTTTATTCGACCTAATTGTAAGATAAATTGTATTTTACATAGTAAATCTTGTTTATCTTCCTATCTTAGTAAAATAGACTCGCTATTTTGAAGTGCTAAGTAAAGATTTATGTTCAACGAAGCCGAGAAAAAGTATCTACTCGTGTGGTAGATATTTTTTTTTAGTTTCGTTCTCTGTAGAAAAATACACGTGAGGTATCCTTATACCCGGTCCCCCAACGTGATCTTTCGTGATTTTTTTCCTGACACCCCCCCATCGAACTTCGCGTGATTTGTGCACAAGCCCTTTCTATACCTCTTATTAATTAATATATCGATTGAGAAACACATCACAGGGAATGTTGTCGTGTGTAAGCTTTTAGTAGTCTTGTGCTAAGTGTTTATTTTGTATAAAATAATATATGACTTGAGTAGTTATTTAAGCCGGGGCCTAGGGGCCTACGGGCCTTGGAGGTACAAGTTACATATTTATGACTAAATGTTTTAGCATTACTGATTATAGTGACTATTAAGGAGATGCTTAAGAAAATATAGATTAACGTACGATATTGACTCTAACATCGTTAATGACTGTGATAACATGAAAATTGTGCACATGCTTACTTACATACATCACCCGTTTCTCCTTAGCCGAACGAGTAACTAGTTATCTAAATACAAAGACACATGCACACAGTACTTATCCCTTTAAAGTCATCTCTTCTAGTTAACCTTTCATCACCAGGACTACATAAACCTACACAATTAGCCCACATCGGCTTCCCGATAACTCACGAACGGTAGCTTTGAACCAACGATAGCCCCCGGGTGCGATACCATCGAGTTGCCACTTTGATTATAAATGTACTTTGTTTGACACTATGTCTTTGGCGTAAGATTCTAATTTGCCTGATACGGTTACATTTGTTTCCTTTCTATTTATATAACGATGAACATTCTTTGCGAAATTTGATTTGACCACGTGGACTTCTAATGGACATTTGGTTAGTTCTAGTTAGAGTCGTGAGTGGAAAAAAGCTACACTCAATTAATGTTGGTATACAATGACTTTAAAAAATAATATTTCCTTCCAACTAATCGTCCAAACTCGAAAGTCTTCGAAACTAATCCCCCTGTACAAAAAACCCGTTTACCGAAATTCTGAATTTTAAATCATTAATTTATTCGAGCAGACTTTTCGGGACCGGCAATAAATAGGCGCGGGACAGACGAAAGCCGGCGTACACGACATAAATACTGCACTTACAAGCCAAACAATATCATATTCGCAAAAACATTACATCCAAAACCCAACCTTATTTCGTTATTGTTAAGGTCTCAGTTCCGTTGAAGGTTTTACGGTGGTTATTCTGGAATCGCGTGATGGTAACTGGAAAGACAATGCCATATCGTTTTTGGAGACAAGCGGAGGTGACAGCCGGCCTCTGGTTTTCGGGATTTAATTCGCGAAATTGTGAGTCGAATTTTCACAATGGCCGCATCGCATTGTAATGGGCCCCTGACACTGACTGATGTGGGCATATACTCGTAGACAACGTTTTTTACCGCCTTTGTCCTATAAATTGTATGCATGCAACGTATTTCTTGCAGCAACTAAGCACTTTTTAATTGGTTCTTAAATATACCAAAAACGAGTTCGAAAGTAAGTCGGCATAGAAAATTTGCTCGTTATATTAATACCTAATACCTACATCAAAATTCACGTAAGATAATTCCATATCAAATAAAAAATACTTAGTACACTAAAAACTTTACGTCTCTCCCTGGTCAACGTGGGATTAGCGTGCGGTAATCGCTACTTTATGGCCAGGTGTGACGTAATTAATTTAACACCTTGTTTTACAGACATATCGTTAACGTTCACTAATATTTGCAAATAACTTTAATGAATAAAAGAGCAGTTGAAACAATAGTGATAATAAAAACAATGTTTAGTTCTAAACTGGCCTTGTTGTATCCTACAATAACTCGTGTTCATTGTGTTCCTTATGTATAATAAAATAGGTCTTAAAATTCTTTGCATTCGCGTGAAATTTGTCATAAGAACGTTGATGTGTTTATGAGCCTGTCATTGCGTATTATGTTTTAACGGTTTATTGAAATATTACAACGACACGTTCTTTAATTTTCTATATTCAATATTCAATATATATTTATTTCAGGTTACTGGACCCATAATGTGTTAGTTTGTGTATTTTCGATTTGTCTGAATTATTTAAAGCTCGAAATGATTTACAGTAAACCTGGTTTATTACGTAGATCAATATATTATTGAAACTGTTTCGGAAATTAAAGTATGACCTCCATGCAAGTTAACATAATTCATGATGTCATTCAAGACAGTCGTCTGTAAGGTTCATTCAACACTTTGAATGAATACTACATATTACAGTCAATTTCCATTTACACTGGTTAGGTACTTCAACAGCTATGATGAATCGTAAAATGTATGTCTTTATGTAAAATGTATTTTTGTAAAAAAGTAAACTATTTTAAAATACACGGATGTTAGTAAAATATTTATTTTTATTTTTTTATTTATTGATTAAGACATAAGTTAAGCTTAACATACCTATAATAAAATATTTTCCTTTAATATCCTAGATAAACGAAGAATTTGTCCGTATACAAAAAAAAAGGAAAACTAATTACTACTATTATTAGAGAAAAAATTAAAGTCCAACTAAAATACTTATTGGGTCAACACGTGAATGTAAAATAAAGAAGTTGTTTAAATAAGGCTTCATTTCCCGAGGCCGAGATTACGTGTGCGCGCTGGCGAATTCACGAAGTACAGTCGCGTGCGATTGTGCTTTCCAAGCGAAGGACTTTACTACTGTAAAAGAATTAAGGAAGTTTTTCCCTGTCAAATTTTTTTTGATGAAACTAAGGTAACCCCATATCGAAGGTCACTTAATCGCTGTTCTATCGTTATGAAGTCCCGAATGTTTTCTTTACGCCCAAGTTAGTACACGCCACAAATTAATTTAGTGGAACGTCAGAATAGAGTCATTGTATCTTGTATCTCAACTTTCGTGGACAACGATCATCGCAGTTGGGATACATATATTCAGAGGGTGCAGTTTGCAATAAACAATTGGGTGAGGGAGGCGACTGGTTTCACCCTATCGTTTCTGGTGTTCGGCAGGGAACTTGTTCCTTGTCGCTCGCATTACTTGGACAGCGATTTAGGCGTGGAGGTGTTATTCCTTCCCCGTGGCGTATACGCGGAGAATATGGGTTGTCTTAAGGAGGTATTCAGTACTGTGCAAGAAACATGGGGTATAATCCAGAGGCAGGATTTGTATTAAATTATGTCGTATAAAATCATGAAGCTTGGAAACAAATTGCGGCTCATTATTACACATAATCATCATTATGGTACTCGCGCGTGTATACGGTAGGAGTATTCCTAGGGAGCCCATCTTAGCCATCCTAGACCCATCCTAGGGACTGCTCTGCTTTTCTGGTTTTCTTCTATTAAGACTTCGTCTATGAAGGCGAAGAAACTAGTAGTATTAAGATGATCTAATAGTACTAGTTTTTTTTACAGCTTCGTGCCATTACACCTTAAGAGAAGAATAGCATTTAAAGACTTACAGTGCCAGTTTAGAATAGTTTTATTCCACTCTGGTACATTAAGAAATAAACACTTACACATTATTTATTTGAGTAAATATTCTTAGTGTCACATTAAATTACTAAGCATTTTCCGTGACACTGTATCCACTGGTAGCTCTTCCCGGTAATTTATCTGATGGGCGAATATTTGGCTCCAATATTGCCTGCATTCGACATTCAACGCGCTCAACGTATCCAACGTGGGTACTTACCCAAATTGGGCATTGACGTTCGATTCAAGAGAACATCTCGTTAATTATGACATTAAGGAAGTTTTATTTTAACGTGGAAGATTGTTGATGTTCAAGTGAACTGAAATAAATAAATAAATAAGCAGCAAGGGATGTCGTATAGTACTCATGTAATTAGTGCACTGAAATAAATGAAAAACTAATCTTAAAAAGATTTAACTTACCCGCTAATGCAAACTTATTTAGTGCGAATATTTGTTGAATTTCTTTGTTTTGTATTTTAGCGCGTTATTTTAGTATAATAGTACCATACCTCGAGTTCCATACCTAATATAAATATAAAGAAGAAATATATATTTTTACTTACTGGAAATATATTTATGTACTTTGTAAGTATGTCTGGAATAAATAACGTTAAATAAGAAATTTATAAATAATTGAGTTTTATGCAGCTTTTGAGATAATCACGTCAGTTTGCGAGCTTAATAGATACATAAACACTAATATAAGTAGATACATGTGTTTAAAATACTTAGTTTAATGGAAAAACATTTATACCTTCGAAATACTTTATCGTCACTCCTGTTCTAAAAGTTTACTTTTCATGGGTGTAGCTGGGTGAATAATGGCGTTTTCCTAACTGGAAAGTTTTTTTTGTTTATTGTTTTAATTAGCCACACATATTGTTAAAATAAAAGCTTTTCATAAATCTTAACTCAACTATACATTAAACGACGTGTTCATTACGATCTATAGGGTGATATTAATTTTTTTTTACAGAAATAATAAATAAATAAATTAGTTATTTATTTAGGTATTAACCCATAAAATTACATTGGTTACATTAACCCTAAAATTGACATTGTATCTAATAATGCACACATTTTTTGGTCATCTTTTTCCATTTTTTTCTAGAACAATTTTTTGCGCTCTATACAGCACAGCGCAAACGAGACTTGAACGCACGTTTTTGTTTTATTTTGCCAAGTTTAGGGTTAAAAATTAAAAATATACAATTAGGATGCAATTAAAATAAAATTTAAATTATTTTCCAATCACAGAAAAAGTGTCGTTGACATCTTACTCGTTAGGTAGCATGTTGTGCACACTACCTTAACAATACTGTTTGTCGATTCGCTCACTCTCCTGACAAAGGACCAGTGCCTCTTACGCATAATAGCGTAGAAGTCGTCCACTCTGTTCGCGGCGAACATACCAGACGCGCTACACCGCCACGGCAGCTGTAACATCACACGAAACGCGTTGTTGTACTGTACTCTGAGTCTGCTGAACGACCGCTTCGTGTAATGGTACCACAAGTGACTAGTGTAGAACGCCTGGCAATAGGCCCCAAACAGAGTCATTTTCACTTGGTCAGAGCAGTGAGTGAACCGACGTGCCAACATGTTGCTTCGCATAGCAATGGCCCGTCGTTGCCTCTCGAGATCGTCGTCGTCTTTAAGTTTGTCTGTCAGTATATGTCCGAGATACTTAAAACTATTGACATTTTTTAATTCAGTCCCATTCAGTCTAACGGGCGGCACTACATCAGGTCCGTTGCCGTACTTAAATACCATTGTCTCGGATTTTTTCACGTTATATTTAAGTCCGTGCAGTGCAGCATAACGCTCGCATATGGATATCAGCATCCTCAGTCCCGTGATAGATATCCTAGGGTGAAATGGTTTACTTTCAGCTCTTGGTTGACAATATCCATCCGCATTTGCGTTGTGGTATTTGTGCGACGCTAAGTCGGTGGAAACAACCATCTATCCGACGAGCCGTTATACCCAACGAAGGCTTTTCTTGTTGAATGTACCTAAGGTTAATAGTTTATCTTTACTAGTACTTGCATTTGATTTTGTTGGAAGTTTCTATTAGCTAGTTAGAGAGAACGGATTTATTATAATTTGCTACTGTTAGTTATAAGTTTATAACGATTTGTACTGGGAGTTAATGCCATTTATGCTATCGGGTACGTTAATAATGTATTACACCGAAGGGTTTTAAATTCATTATTTATACTACAGTTTTACACATATTTCAAAAATTTCTAAAAATTATGTATGTATGTAATCTTTCTTTAAATAATCCTTGTTACGCTATGACTGTCTACGTTGTTAGGTTACAAACAGAAAGCGCTATTTATAATTATAAGTAGTTTTAAAAACCCAAAAACCACGGGAATATTTTCTCCCAAAAAATGGGAGTATTACATCTAAATAACACAAAATCAAGGAGCCAACCCCACCACACCTCATTAGACTAATTAGCTTAAAAGAAATGATCGTGAAAACGTCGATCAGCTCCCGTCGATGCAGGCGCGCTATCTCGATGGCGCTGCTAATGAAAAGCACCTTGTACGCTTTATTAACCCTAATGTATGCAGTGATGGGCTAGGTGATAGCTGAATGTCAATGTTTGTTTGGGTTTAGATTTAGTTTTTTGTATGTATGTGTATGTGTTGGTGAATGTGTGCTCTGGATAGTAAGAATGGTCTTTAGAATGGTGAAGTTTCTCGAGCGTTGATAAAACTTTAACGTTACTGTTAACGACGTTAAAAAGAAAAAAAAAATGTGTCTTATGAAATAAGTGAAAGCAGAATGTCAATACTTGTACTCTATACATTTTTTTTGTGAGTATCTGTTGGTGAATGTGTGTTCTAGATAGTGAAATACTCCTTAACGGAACGGTAACGGTTTGCAAAACTTTAATTTACGCTATCGTTAATAACGTTAATGTTAAAACTTTTATTTTTTAACGCCATTGAAGTATTATTATACATTGTTTAATGAAGCCATTTCCTTACAAGGATTATTTTCTTGACATATACATATAACTTACTAAGTTTCTTCAGAGAGATATATATTTAGTTTTTTTCTCGACATTTTTGATTTCTCGAGGCCAATTTCTAGACTTTTTTCGAGTATTGAGTTTTTTTATAAAAAAACAGATCAAATTTGTTGAATATACAATAAAGAAATAAAAATTGTATCTTTTATATTTGTATTGCACTATTAGTTATCATTAATTTGTAGTATTTCGTGCGTCTCAATTATGCAAGGAAAGAAACAAAAGTTAGATTCTTGGTACAAAATAATCAAAACTGAGTCAGAATTTCCTTGCCCTTTTATCCCATTTCAAAACTAAGTTTAGTAAAACTAAAAGAATTCTCGAGTACCGGTCATTTTTTTCTCGTCTCGAATGGAGCAAAATTTCTCGAGTTTTCTCGAGTTCGAGAAGGCTCGAGCAGAAAACCTAGTCCAAATATGTTCAGGGAGTTGCACCCACAAGATGGTCTCACATACATATAGGTAATGTTTGGAGTGACGGTCCGAGGAAAACGAAAAATCACTGTAGATACGTCCGTCCATATTAATGACGTCCATCTTGTTCGTTCCTCATTGTTTTAGCTTTTATTCATAGTATTGTATCCTTATTTTGTTCGAGCATTTAAATGCCTTAATAATGTTTAGATAATTCTAAAGACAGAGAAATCTGCATTAAAAAAACATGGTATCATTCAATTTGAATCACTGGCTTTCGAGTCAACTCGCATTAAAGCTACAAGTATTTGGAAATTCGATTTAGTCCCCAGGTTACTCCGACCGATCATCGTTCAGGAGCCTGTATCCAGAAGTCATTGGTGCTCGTATAACGCGAATTTATGGTCCCACGTCGGCATAAACCTATTCAGCACCTAGCATTAACTAAGAATACGGCCATCCGTAATGGCGAAGGCGGCAATGATGCAATATGCTACAAACATACATTTTCCGCGAAATATCACTAGTAAAAAGAAAACGATTCGTTATTACGCCTATTTTTTTTACATTAGTGCGCCAGTTTATGGTCCAGAATTTGCAAACAAACTTTACTCGGTAATACGACTTTGTGAATAAAAGTATGTTCAGAAAGGGTATAGGTACAGTAAGGGAAATGTTTTCACGTACAGTCAGCCTCACAAGGGGCTTAACACCTTTGTACCGTGTCGCATGTCGCAACTTATGAAGGCGACTGTACCACCGTAGAACCCTATCGCAATAAGGTGACATATCAGTCGAGTTTGAGTGATGGCGGCCTGTCAATTGCGACATGGTTCTACGGTGGTACGTGAATACATTTCCCTTACTGTACATATCTGCAGTGCGGCGTTAACATACAAGACCAGTTAGGGTCGCCATCACATACATATATTTTTGAACACCTATATAATAGTGTACCTTATTATATAGGTGTTCAAAAATATCGGCACATGCACCCTAATGCCTTGAAAATAGAGGTATGTTCCGATGTTTGTGAGCTGCTTGTTTGCTCCGATGTATGTGATGGCGGCTGTACCTAACTATGTTAGTGTCGTCTATTGCACATGCAACAATAGTTTTATACAATACGTATGTACAGTTCAACACAGTCATATAATACATATTCCCCCCCTTTAAACAATAAAGTTGAAATTATATGCATAAGGTACTATGCTTGTGTAAAGTGCTTATTCACTTTGTACGGCCGTAGTCTTTGTATGGCGGAAAATTTATAAATATTAAGGACAGCCAATGTTCGCCGATTGAGAACCTACTGCAATCCTCATTTACTAACTACTAAGGTATCTAATATTATCAATTTTACGAGCCGTTCGTTATTGTCAGATTTTCAGAAAACAAATCTTAAGACTTACTTCCTAGTCGGCGAGTATAGCCTTCAAATACATACCAACTGACTTCATGACTACAAAAACAGAACCTCACATTTATCGAAGTGCCGCTCTTGTAAATAACAGAATCGTTTTTCAACCGACCACATTGAGAAATTACCTTTAACTCCAATGCAGTAAAAACTGTTAACATTGTCACAGAATAAAATAAAGGAAGCATTTTGAAATAATTCTAGTGTTATGCATTAGTTTGTTTTAGCATATCTCCTTTAAGCTGCCCGCGTGGCTTCGCCCGCGTATTGCAAAGAACGTAGGCAAACCCGTGGGATAAAATATAGCCTATAACCATCCAAAAAGTCCATTACACACGTAGGTGAAAGAATTTTTGAAATCGGATAAGCGGTTCCTGTTATACCCAAATCATCATCATCATCATATCAGCCGAAAGACGTCCACTGCTGGACATATGCCTCCCCCAAAGAGTGCCACAATGGCCGGTCCTGCGCCACCCGCATCCAGCGGACTCCCGCGACCTTTACCAGGTCATCAGTCCACCCACGCCGCGCCTTCCGGTACGTGGTCGCCACTCGAGAACCGTTCCGCCCCAACGGCCATCGGTTCTACGTGCAATGTGCCCCGCCCACTTAAGTCATACAAACATACATAACAACTACAACCTCACATACTTTATAATAACACACAATATGTGTTAAATTGTCATGTATGTCTAGTCCCTTTGTCTCTGTGTGTCTTTTGTGTAAGTAGTAATAAATGTCTTCTTTTATTTTTTTATTTTATTTATTATTGTAAACATCTATTGTAGGTATACTTGTTTGTTTACCCTGTACTAAGACATGTTATTTAATATCGTATGCTTGCTGTTCTACTGGGTTCCGTAACACAGGGAATCCTAGCTCGGGACCCAATGACTTGTATCCTGTGTACCATGTTTTTGCCGAATAAATATTTGTATTTCTATTTCTTATATTTTATAAGATGGTATATCTGTGACAGGAACGCAGCTAGATAATGCTGGCACTAGTGAATCCTTTTTAATGTAACTTATTACACTACTGCAGTTAAAAGTATGCGGCAGAGTATTTTTCTCAGAATGGTTTTAGGAAAAAATGATTGTTCTTTTACCCTTCCTCTACAACTAAACGGAAGATGATCAGAGACATTGCAACTGTAACCTGTATCGAAGCACGTTCACTACGCAGTTGGTGTGCAGTTTCGCACCAGTTGCAGTTGGAATGCAGCCTGTCTATCTGGGCCATAAGGTTCAAAAATAAATATACTAGTTCGTAGAACAGTACTTTCTGTTTTTTATGACATTGTAAACAGCATTTCTAATCTTGCAGTCTGTTTGAGTGAATAAACTTTTTCTGTCAATTGGTATTTGCCAGGTTAAATCTCCTATTCTGTAAATTGTAATATTATGAGTTTAAATTCACCAAAGGCGGTGTTTTCTTGTTAACTTCTTTAATAATTTTAGATGTTCATGTTACTATTTTTTTTTCTTAGAAACTGTCATATTCTCTGAACACATCGTTGATTGACCCATTTGACAAACGATCCGTCTAAAGCCTGCATCACACTGGCGCGGCCTGCGGTGGCGGACCATAGTAAATTTGACAGCTAATGACAAGTTTTCTATTGTCCCCCGCGGCCAGGCCGCGCCAGTCTGTGAGAGGCCTAACGTCGGTGCGTTTCATTGGATCGTTTGTAGGTATATGTGTCAAACGTCATCGACAGAAACGGAGGACATTTTAAATTGTTTCGCAATTAGGCTGATTATATTGCTTTTGATCTATAGACTTTACCTAGTTATAAATTGAGTGGCAGCTCCAACATTGGGTGATCTTCACAATACCGACGACCGAAAGCCGAACCCGTATAAATCTGACCTCGGATTACGAATACTTGATAATATTCTCAGGGCCAAGTTATGTTAAGGACCTGCCGTGAGGTAATTGCTCCTGTTTGTGAATCGTATAGTAGTCCTGCGTCCCGCCATCTTTATTACCTACATGCTTAATCGCAAAGACATTAATGCGCTTCTGAGAAAAAACACCATTTGTGTTTGAGAGCACAGTCTGCTTTTATTGTTAAGTACTTTTATGTTAATTAATATTTTATGACAGTTTCTTTTTATCTAATTAACGAGACCGGTAAATACCATTTAGCAGTCTTCGATGGGCTCTTAAGATTGAAAATTACGGCACTGAAGGGGCAACGATCGGTTAGCAACACTAAATGTTGAAGGTCATACAAAGCTGTCTATTCTAATATGGCCTAGATTTTGCGACCGCGGTCTTTTATAAGGTGGTAGTTCCCCAGTCAGGGTGCAATATTTTTACTGTATTTTATTTTTATCGCGCTGTGACAAAATAACTTGATAAATCGTGAGTCACGTGAATCACTAGCATGCATACGAGCAATTCATGAATAAAAGCAACTTATCTCCAAAAAAAAAAAAACGGCCAAGTGCAAGTTGGACTCGTGCACGAAGGGTTCCGTACCATTATCTATAAAAACGGCAAAAAATCACGTTTGTTGTATGGGAGCCCCCCTTAAAAAAAATATTATTTTGTTTTTAGTATTTGTTGTTATAGCGGCAACAGAAATACATAATCTGTGAAAATTTCAACTCTCTAGCTATCACGGTTCTTGAGATACAGCCTGGTGACAGACAGACGGACGGACGGACGGACAGCGAAGTCTTAGTAATAGGGTCCCGTTTTACTCTTTGAGTACGGAACCCTAAAAATAATTTAAATTTTGAACTGTTTATTTCTTTTAAAAAAATATACATTTACATTACTCGTATGCTTGTGCTTTTTTTGCCATTGGAAAATTATCAAAAAAAAATTAAATCACCGTTTACACACCAATTTTATAATTTACTTATTGAACTTCTTAAAGGACTCCATCTTTGCCAATTCTGTCCAGGTCTCGTTAATCATCCCGTATAGACGCATTCTGGAACACACGGCCACCCTTACAATGTGACAAGGCATACTTTGTTATATTTACAAGAAACAGGCATTTCATTGCAAAATATCAATAACACCATGAAGTAAACTATGGACCCAATGAACAAGCAATTAGGCACAAGTTCGCGTAACAAGCAAAACACAAATCCAATACAAAAAGGCTCATGTACATTCAAAGTCATAGCACTTACGCTGCACTAGGTTAAAGTTACCCTCACAGAAAACAATTACCGAGTCAAATGCTAAAGCGAGCAGTCGGTCTCACGACCAATGGTAATAAATAATAAACACAATTTCTTACAATAGAAAAACATAAAACTGCAAAATGTCAACAAAACCTTTTAAGGGCACGTTTACCTTACCGGTCGAATAGGCGGGAGCCAAATGTGGACTCGATTCTACAAGGCATAGGGTTCAAGTTTCTTTTGCTACGAGCAAGGTAAAGGCTCAAGCAATAAACCCTACTGGGTGCGCGGTGTAATGTTCGTATTTTAAAATATTTTCTTGAAAGTAATTTGTTTCACATACGTTTAAATGTGTTAGGAAAGTGTGCCTCCATTTTGTAAAAAAGGTAGCTCTTAATATGTAAGTAAATCGATATATTTTCAGTTTAGGTGCAAATACAGAAAATTATAATAATTATAAAAGAAAATTGTAGTTGAACGACCCAAACAAGATAAAAACTCGGTTTTTATTTAGATTTCGTAGAGGCATGACACATAATACATAGTACGTATTATGTGTCATGCCTCTACGAACAATTTTCGCTGCAAAGCGGAAAGTACTTCTACGCGCTACGTAGCGTTGTTTGATCTATAATAAGTGAATTATTTTCAAATAATCGAAATACTCGAGAATTATCAACCTTCAACCATTTTTTGCTACGTTAAATACGTATTCTTAAATACATAAAGACCAAAAAAAGACGCTGTTTGACCATAGAGAACTGTGACGTCACTAGTCAGATGTATTTCCATACAAACTTAATTCTAACAGAGCGTTTTTGACTGTAAATAATAAGTTGCCGACTTGAATATCAGTCAAATACCGTCTTCAACAGTCGCAGTCAAAGATACGATACCCAATGCAGGGTTACTTTGGCACATAAAAAAGTAACAACCTGAAAAGTTAACTGAAACTAAAAAATGTGGTGATTTGACCCTGTTCAAATGCATAAAAAAAGAGATGGACAGAATAATTCATGAGGGCCAAAGTTACCTCCCAGGGCCAATGTAACCCGCATTTACATTATAAATAAAAAATTTCGCTCGATTACAAAGAAATAAGGCGCAAGAATGTAAACATGTCTTTAACGTCGAGTGTACTTACATATTTATGAGTTACGGCAACCATTAAAAAATAAGTAGGTAAAGAAAGTTGATTACTGACAATAATTGCCTAATATTTCTTATGTAATATAATATAATATTAATTACGTATCTAATTGTATTGTGTACCGTTATATAAGGGCAGCACCTAAATGGGCGCGGTGTAGTTGTCGCATTAGCGTGGTATCGCTCGCACATTGCCCTGTAATAGGTTGCATTCCCAGGAAATTCCAATTACACCCATATAGGGGAGAGGGCTATTGTACCTGGGTGGATGAATTAAAAAAGCAGAGGTTAAAGTGGGTTTAGGGAGCTTAGTCCTTATGCAAATAGGCCGATTTTTGAGTTCCGATTTCTATTTCCCGTTGATCGTAGGTAGGTATTACTGGATGCTCATTGATCTTCTATCGCTACGTTTTTTAATTACACTCATATAGGGGAGAGGGCCGTTGGGGCGGAAAGGTTCCCGAGTGGCGACCACGTACCGGAAGGCGCGGCGTGGGTAGGCCAGGCCCCCAACAGACAAGTGGACAAGGTGGACTGATGTCCTGGTAAAGGTCGCGGGAGTCCGCTGGATGTGGGTGGCGCAGGACCGGCCATTGTGGCACTCTTTGGAGGAGGCCTATGTCCAGCAGTGGACGTCTTTCGGCTGATATGATGATGATGATGAGGGGAGAGGGCTATTGTACCTGGGTGGATGACTAAAAAAAGCAGAGGTTAAAGTGGGCTTAGGATGCTTATTCCTTATGCAAATAGGTCGATTTTTAACCGACTTCAAAAAAGGAGACGGGTCTCAATTCAATAGTTTTAATTTTTTATGTATATGACGATTACTCGAAGACGCGTTCGCATCGGTTCGATACGTCAGTCCCAGGTGGTCTCATATTTATCAGGGTTCATTCTGGAGAAATCAATGATCAATGGTACACTTGAAGCGATTTGGGTACTGAATTGAAATCGGTCAAAACTTGGTTTTTAAAGTAAATGATTGAGTTGTGACTTCTATTTCCCGTTGATCGTAAGAATTACTAGATGCTCATGCTCTTCTTCTATCACTAGGTTTTTTAATTACACCCATATAGTTAAGAGGTTTATCGTACCTGGGTGGATGACTCAAAATTCAGTCAAAGTTAAGTCGTTGTGCATAGTAGGTCGAATTTTGACTTGTGACTACTATTCGATTTCCCGTTATAATTCTGGATGCTCATGCGCTTCTATGGGTAGTTTTTTATGACTAATTTAAAAATGTACAAAAAAAAAACCTTGTAAAATATATACTCGCGGTTTTGAAACTCTTGCTTATTGTGGCACACTCTAAGCACGCTATATATACTTTTAGGGGATGCAAGTAGTTTTGTTTTAATAATGGGGAATGGATGAAAATTTTAGAAGTGCCTGTTTTTTTTTTTGGTGATAGGAATAAACTTCCTAAGCACCAGAAAAAAGTTGCAAACTTGTCAACTGCGTCAATTATTTTTGAAAAATATAAACAGTTTCCTCACTTACGTTTCGGGTTTAGGACGGCGAATGAGACCCTTTCCTTGATCCGTCTCATATTACAAAAACATATTTTAAATATCTGACTCTGGCAATGACAAATACAGCTGCTGGAGCTGTCAATATCATTGCCAGTATCAGTTTACCACGGATTTTTAAGATATTTTTTTGTAATAAATATGAGAAGGATCAAGCAAAGTGTCTTATTCGCCGTCCTAAACCCAAAACATAAGTGAGGCAACTGTTCATATTTTTCAAAAAAAATTGTCAAAGCTGCAAAGACTGCAACTTTTTTCTGGTGCTAAGGAAGATTATTCCTATTACCAAAATACAAAACAGGCATTTCTAAAATGTTCATCCATTCCCATTAGGCTTATAAGCATTTTGACTTAATGTGTCCTATCTTCTTCAATGTTGAACAGCACAATTAGGTACAGAAAAAACAGTCAATCCTCACGCAGTAACTAGCAAATATGTACCTACGTTTATGTATTAATATCTAAGGCTTATATTAGGTGTATCATTATTTAAAATAAACAAAGCGGCAACTGAAGCACTGCCTGAATTATATTTAATAAGGACCTATAATGTGTTCGGGACTATATAAACTCCTACGTTGTTCTAAATAGACGCGGGGGCAATTCTTGGAGTTTCCATTAAAAAGGCTTACGGTTCTATTGATAACTAATGACATAGGCTGTTTTAGCAGACCGCGGGTGCCAGGGCGTGACTGCCACCACACGGGGCACCATATTAGGCCCTAGCGGCGCTAGTTGGAGCCTGTGCCTTAGCTGGTGACAATTAAAGGTATCACGATCTGCTGCAGATTAAGTGTTGGGGGTTTTATTGGTTGGGAAATTATAATACTTTGTTGCCTTTTGTGTCCTCGTAGGACCTTTCTAGAATTGTCGTGCGTTAGAAAATCTACTTGAATAGCATACCTACCATTTGGTGCCTGATCAGTTCCATAATCAGTATCGGGTTAACTGTTGCACTTTTAACTAACGTCTCATGAGATGACTTTCATTATTTCATCTTACTTGATAAAATTATGAGTTTTTTTAAGGTTTCGACTGGAAAACAGTTGACCGTTGAATGTATTAGAAATAACTTTTGATAATAACCAACACAACTAAAGTTTATCTAACAAAACGGTCACACGGACTTAAACCGTCACACTGATATCTATTTTGGAGTTACAATCAGAAATCAGAAATTTATTGATAAACCACATTGTTTTACAATGACAACAGTCATGTAGAAAGATAAGATCGTCAAAGATATCCTCTTCTGCCGTAGGTATAAAAAACCAACATTATGCGCGTTTAATCAGATGTTAAATTGGTTTATTTTTGTTTTTCTTTATAGACATGGTATTTTATCACTATTGCCTACCCTAGTTGAAAGCGAATGTGCACATGAATTCTTTGCAGCATAATTATATCTTCAGATACATTCAAAAGCAATAAAAACGACAATCGTAAATGTTGTATACTTGTCAAGCATCTCTCTTTTCAATTAAAAGCAACAATTATTCAGATACAGTCCGTACTCATACTCATAAAAACTTTAGAGCTTAGTACTTATATTTTAATTAATTTAACCATATAGGTAGGTATATTCTCTATGGAAAAAAGGGTTAAAGAATCCTTACCCCGGGTATCTCACCGCTATGAAACCTGCATGGAATGGAGCTTGAGCTGTTTATATGACTTAATAAGAATAGAGTTAAATCCAACATTAGTCCTTTTGATTATTCTCATTCTCCGCCCGACGTCTACGCGCCAGCTTCGGAGCAACTGCCATCCGGCCACAAGGAGCCATGGCCCACCTGGAGGGCGCTGAATAGGCTCAGATCGCAAGTTGGCCGCTGCAAGGAAGACATGGCCAGATCGGGACTGCATCGTGGGTAATTAACCCAATGTGTTTGCGATACAGCACCGCAAACTATGGCGCACCTGATGGCGTGCCCCACATGCCCACACTCTTGCTCGGAACACGACCTGAGGGTTGCGACTGCCAGAGCTGTCCACACCGCTGTCCATTGG
This sequence comes from Epinotia brunnichana, assembly GCA_963854355.1. Lineage (NCBI taxonomy): Eukaryota > Metazoa > Arthropoda > Insecta > Lepidoptera > Tortricidae > Epinotia > Epinotia brunnichana. Next base: position 28,185,872 of record OY977936.1, on the reverse strand, counting down.
GCATCTCTTATTTGAGGAACCTCGACACGAATAAAAAGAAGATCTCATTACTTATTCCACTTTGGTAGAATCGGATCTAATTATTGCAGATTATACGAATATATTATTTTGGTCAATGAAAACATTAGTAAGTAATGATTTCATACGTTTTTAATACACCTAAACTAACTTAACTTCCTGCAGTTACTTTTATTTAATACTATATTTTTTAGTAAAATTCTCAATGAGATCCTTAATTACCATAGGTTAAATAAACAAATATAAGTTAATAGTGGCGTATATTTATGAAATTAAATTAAGATTAACTGAAAGTGTTTTAAATTCTTTCTTTTCCTCGTGTGATTCAAGATCATCTCAATAAACCCAGGCATTTTGGGGCTAAAATTATTTCATCATTACGCCTTGATGATTCGGCCGTTTCTCGTAACCAAGCCTTCGCAGGAAACAAATTGAACTTTAGAATAAAGTATGAGAGTTGGTTTTAAATTGTGGTAGATACAATTCCGCCATTGGTTGTAAAGCGAGATATGGCGTTTTTTCTCTGTTGTCGGTTTTTATGAGCGGCTAGTGGTTGATGGTTGGTGTGGTAATTTGGGTGGGGGACGGGGTAATTACGGGGCTGCCTGTGTCATTGTCGGTATCTCGCCGGCAATTCTAATTCTGAACGAAATTGAATAAAAAATCGATGTCGATTTTTGATGGAGCCTCAAAGCTGCGGTTTGTAGGGGATTACTATTGTTTGGTTTGTTGGAAAAAGGATTACGGCTGCTAACTCAAACCAGTAGCGACTTACAGTCACATTCATATATCCAAACAATCCTTTAAAATGTTCTCAGTGGTTATACGATGAGTCGAAGAATTGCTTGAAAGTCGCTTTGCAAAAGCTTTGAACATTACATATTTTGTTTTTATTAACTAATTCTATTGTAACTTATTTACTTAATCTAGTCCGTTTTTAAATCTTTTCCGCATTGATACGAGGTCTACAAATGGTCAGTTAAGTGAACTGCTGTTTCTGCATTTCGTAACTTTATTCGATCAAATGAGGTCTGCGTACACCCTACAGAGTGTATACTGTATTTTCCGAAAATCGTTTTTTCTAAGAGGCGATTAATGCCATTCGCAAATTTTACCACTTTGTTTTTTCTCGTTAGCTTCCTTTCCCGAAAGCATTTGTAACCATTCGCATTTTTTCCCAATTTATTTATTTTTCAGCAGTTTATTTTTTCAATAGGTTTTTTACCCATTCGCATAATTTACCACTGTATTTTATGAGCCTACTTTTGTTTGTCTTAGTAGTAAATTGCCTAATTGTCATTAGTAGTAAGTTTTAATAACAAGTTTTTCCACTCTTTTATAAAAAAAATAACCTCGAAGACGAAAGCGGGAGCATAGCTCCCGCTTCCGTCTTCTAACCTATCCGCGATCCTAGTCGGTTTTGCCATTAAGCCCCTGTTCCCTACTGTCTACGATATAACACCACTATCTTGGCATTGGTTGATTTCAGCGAAAAGTTTTTTTGATGCCTACCCTTTGAACAGGGACTTAGTGGCAAAACCTACTCGGATCGCGGATAGGTTAGAAGACGGAAGCGGGAGCTTTGCTCCCGCTTTCGTCTTCAAGGTTATTTTTTTTGTAAAAGAGCGGAAAACCTCGTTTTTAAAACTTACTACTTATGACAAAAAAAAATAAGCTATTAAAAAAGTTATATAGTGAGAAATTATGCGAATGGTTAAAAAACCTATTGGAAAAATAAGCTGCTGAAAAATAAATAAATTGGGAAAAAATGCGAATGGTTACAAATGCTTTCGGGAAAGGAAGCTAACGAGAAAAAACAAAGTGGTAAAATTCGCGAATGGCATTAATCGCCTCTTAGAAAAAACGATTTTCGGAAAATACAGTATACACTCACCCTACAGCTCATACTGTAGGTATCTATTCAATCAAAACAATTTTCCTAAAGAGGATGCATGATAGGAATGCAAAATGGCGGGAAAAAATAAATTTATTTACAAGTTCTGTACGCTTAAACACATCGACATTATTGTATGAACACATTACTTAGAAGAAGCGGAATGTCTTAATGTTACCAAATTAGTGTTTATGTTAAAAAAACTCTAATCTATCACCATCCTGCTCTCACTTATCATATTTATCAATCTTATACTAGGGGATTAATCATCATCACTCACTCTTCATGGCAATAAAAAAGTATTAGTATTGGGCGCTCCTTGGAAATACTGGCGTACTGGTAATGTTTTGTCATTATAGAAATATGTTTAGTAGCTGCGTGATAGCTAGCTACCTACCCTTTACGCACCTGTAAGTGTAGTGAGGAAAACTCGAACGTCATAGTAGCGATTTCCATGAATGCACACGTTTGCTGTTGGTGAATTTTTCAATTCTACTCCTATATTGGACGGACAGTATTCAGTAGGTACGGTATCTACTGCTGAAGCTACCTAAAAAGGATAAAAATTTAACTCCTGAAAAACAATATTAGAAACCAACGATATTATTTTAACTTATTCAATTTGCTATGTAAATATTTGTGGTGTATTTTCAATATACGTAAAAACGATTTTCAAAAACTCATCACGGTAGGTACCTTCGAAATTGAGGAAATATTAATAAATATAGCATTTTTATTTACACCATAACGTATTCCAGGAATGAGGTATAGTGGACTGCGCAAATGTTCTATGTAGATAATTTTTTTATGTCGTAGATAACCAAATTTGATTCCTGGGAATATAGTCGCAAGAACACTTACAAAGTGGCCTTCGAACATTCCCAACCGCTAGAAATAAAAACGCCAAGAGTTTTCCACGAAACCTACACTTAGTTTCATTATTCCACCAAATTTCAAATGATACACAAAATACACCACTAGGCACTCTAATAGGCCCCGAAGCCCGGGCCTTATAATTTGGCCTGGCATTATTACGCTCGGCCCGGCCGAGTAATGTCCACAAAAAACGGACAATAATGATGGATAAAAAATAAGCCGCCATCTTCGTCTAGCGCAGGGTCTATTTTAGAACATTTGGTGGTCGGATTTTGAATTTGAAAAGACTGATTGTATAAGTGTAGCCTGCCAGTCATATGAATGGAGATTTATAGGCAAAGACAGTCTCATATTTGACTGGGTGTTGCGCAAAACATAAGATAATGTTTATTACAGCTTTTTTTATATTGACTGTAGGACGGCCTATCAAAAATGCATGTATGTATTTAACATGGTGATAGTGATCACAAAATAATTCTAGTTAATTTCAATGTTTACTTGACATGTTTTTTTACTTTACCAGTCATACGCAGAAAGCTAAAGTAGATAATAATTGAATTTAGTAGGTATTCGTACTGGTTGCTATAGTTGTTATTTTCTAAGCCGTCCGTTCTGCAGTGCGGCGTTCTTTAGTGCGGAACGGACGGCTTAGAAAATAACAACTATACTTGGGATTTCAAGCAAAATTTACTTAAATAACTGTGCGTGTGTTTGACAACCTTCTTTGTCCTCCGCTTTGTTATTTCCTCGTAAATTAAAATAAACAAAACAAAAGGTTAATAACAAAGAACCTTTTCCTAATCACCGCACCCACGGTCGATCGACGCTTTTTTACACAAGAACGACGTGATCGTTATGAGGACACGTAGTACCAACATAATAATATACTAATTCCTATCTAATTGCATGGGTAGGGACTGAGGTCTCCCGAGCGAAACTGACAATATTTTGTCGCAAAAAATATTTTCTTTTATTGTGGTTAGTTACACTACTCATACTTATCTTATCATACATATATTAAACAAATTGTCCTCCTAAGTTAATGCCGGACATTTTTTGAAATTATAAATTCATGGATAAATTACATACCAGTGCAATGGTCAGAGGGATCTGTCTCCGAACATAAACAAGTACTATAATACCTGTATGTTTTTTATTATTCTTGAATTACAAAATTCATCTATGTACATACTTACCTATTTTTTGCATTACAAATCATCTCCATGCTCTTAACTGCCTTAGACATTACATCCAATTTCTAGTAATTTACAGGTAACTTAGTAAACGTGGTGACATCTATCGTGAGTAATTTAGTAATTATTAATAAATTACATTCAAGTGTAATACGCGCTTCGCGTGACGAAGATCTCTGGACGTGGTGATCCTGGTAGTTTGTTGGGTGCAATTAAGTGTATAGTGACATAGATGAACTGATACATTAATACGTACAAAAAACTAAGAGGTGCTTGTATGTTGTATGTATGAGGGAGTTGCCCGTTGCAGTCTAACTACTTGCTTTAGATTCAACTGTCAAGGAGTGTGCTATTGATGACAGTGGTGTTGGTGTACTCGGTAGTGGGTTTAACTTACCTAACTAACCGAAATTTAAAAAAAAAACCGGCGAAATTTAAAAAAAAACTGGCCAAGTGCGAGTCGGACTCGTTCACAAAGGGTTCCGTACCATTATCTCCACTTATAATAAATCTCTAAATTAAAAAAAGAATCAGCCAGTTTGAAACTAAGCTTTGCGCGGTTCGAATGTTCTCAGCATCCCATGAACGGAAAAATATGAAACATTTTATATAGGTACATTATTATTCTAGCTGCAACTTAGGATAGTTTTTATCCAACTGCGACGGTTAATTAATTTTCCGAAATATACGACTTCATTTAATTTTTCATTTATTTTTATTGAAATCAAACGCTGCTCCAACTGTCAGCTATAAGAACCGTCAAATTTTCGTCAAAATGGCGGAATTGCTTTGCCTTTCACTTATTAATAATTTAAATCCCGTCTACGATAGACCTTTACGAGACAAATGCTAAAATATAAACCATAAAAAAATATTCGATTCTGATATGAGAACTTATATGCGCAAATGTCGTTTTATGTCGTAATTTCAATAAATGAAATCAACAAATTTGAACAATATAATTAACACGAATTTGTTTTTTTTGAATGAGAATGGCACGCGCTCGGCGCATTCAGCCAAAGTACCTGCGGCGCTACCACGAAAACCGATACTCAATGTTCATATATTTGCATCCCTGTCACTCGAGTATGGTTAGTGCGATAGAGATAGAGATACCAGAATATTTTCGAATTCCGAATTTCGTGGTTATAGCTCAGGAATCGAAAATATGGTAAATAATCATAATGTATTTTCTCGAAAAATAATTTAAAATAAATATAGTCAAACGGAGAAAAAAAACAAAGCAAGAGGTTATATAGGTAATGATTAAGTTATAAGAGTCCAAAGTTTTAAGAGGGGGTATGTTCTGTCCCTTTTCCGCAAAACGCACCTTCCTATGAAACGATTGTTTTTTACTATGACGCTCGAGTATATTGACGTCACAGTCCCTCATCGTTTTCTCACTCTAACAAGCGACATTAAAACGGATGTAGCTTCATAATTTTTTGAGATATTTGAATGGGAGTTTCATTATCTTCTATCTATTTATACATAATAAATGTCCTGACTGACTTATTCACTCAATCACTCACTCATCAACGCACAGCCGAAACTACTAATCTTAGAGAGTTGATTTTTGCACAGTATGTTGCTTTTATAACGTGGGCTAGGGATAAAAAGGGATTTTTGAAAATTCTACCCCTAAGGGGGTAAAATGGGGGTGCAAAGTTTGTATGAGAGAACCTTTTTTTTTTGAGCTATAGACTTAAACTTTGTAGAAAAATTAGTTATTAGAATACAAATGAAACACTTTCAGCGTTTTGGAAAATTCCACCCCTACGGGGGTAAAATAGGGGTGCAAGGTTTGTATGGGGGAAACATTTTTTTTTTAAATAGAGACTTAAAACTTTGTAGAGAAATTATTAATTAGAATACAAATAAAGTACCTAGATTCAGTGTTTTAAAAAAATCTACCCCTAAGGGGGTAAAATAGGGGTGCAAATTTTGTATGGGGGAAACAATATTTTTTTTAAATAGAGACTTATAACTTTGTAGAAAGATTAGTCATCAGAATACAAATTAAGTACTTTCAGCGTTTTAGAAAATTCTACCCCTAAAAATAGGGGGCTAAAATAGGGGTGCAAAGTTTGTATGTGGGAAACTATTTTTTTTAGCTAGAGTCCTAAAACTTTGTAGAAAGATTATTTAAATACAAAGAAAGTACTTTCAGCGTTTTGGAAAATTTCACCCCTAAGGGGGTACAATAGGGTGCAAAGTTTGTATGGGAAAAACATTTTTTTTTTTATAGAGACTTAAAATTTTGACGAAAAATTACTTATTAGAACATGAAAAATACTACATTTGGCGTTTTACAATAATCATTCCCTAAGGGGGTTAAAAAAGGGTGCAAGGTTTGTATGGGGAACACTTTTTCTGAGCTAGACACTTAAAACTTTGTAGAAAGATTACCTATAAAAATACAAAAAAAAAGACTTTCAGCGTTTTGAAAAAATCTATCCCTAAGGGGGATAAAAAGGGGTGCAAAGTTTTTATCAGGGAAAGTTTATGTTTTTGAGTTAGAGACTTGAAACTTTGTAGAAAGATTACTTATTAAAATACAAAAAAAAGAACACAAATCGTTTTAGAAAATTCCACCCCTAATAGGGTTAAAAAGGAGAGCAAGCTTTGCATGGGCAACACTTTTTTTTGAGTTAGACTTAAAACTTTGCAAAAAGATTACTTATTAGAATACTAAAAAAGAACTTTCAGCGTTTTAGAAAACTCCATCCCTAAGGGGATCCTTAAGATCCTTAAGAAGGGTAGCCAGTGTTGTGTGGGAAAAACTTTTTTTTTACTAGACTTAAAACTATTCAAAATGTTACCTATTAAAATTAATAATAAAGTACTTTCAGAGTTTTAGAAAATTCCACCCCTAAGGGGGTTAAGAAAGCTTTGTATGGGCAACACTTTTTTTGAGCTAGAGACTTAAAAGTTTACGAAAAAAGTTCTTTCAGCGATTAGAAAAATTCAACCTCTAAGGGGGTTTAAAAGGGGGTTCAAATTTTAAATGGCGAGCAATAAAATTTTAAAGTGTGAGTAAGAGATTTTTAACTTCGGTCTTATTCTGTACGTTAAAAGTCTACAAAACTGATTTCAGAGTTTTTCCAAATTCATCCCCTAAGAGTGTTAAAATTGGTTCAAAGTTTGAGTATTTCAAGGCATTTTTAAAGTATGAGATTTTTAACTTTGGTTTTAGACTGTTTGTTCACAAACTAGAAAATGAACATCAACTTTTTTTTAATTATCCCCTAAAAGAGGGTTCAAATTTTGTATTGAGAGAAATCATTTTCTAAGACGATAAAAAGTTCTACGCGGACGAAGTCGCGGGCAACAGCTAGTCTATAAATATTTATTCAATTCTGTATTTTTAGTATTTGTTGTTATAGCGGCAACAGAAATACATCATCTGTGAAAATTTTAACTGTCTAACTATCACAGTTGGTGACAGACGGACAGACAGACAGACAGACGGACAGCGGAGCCTTAGTAATAGGGTCCCGTTTTACTCTTTGAGTACGGAGCCCTAAAAACGAAGTTGTGACCTATTAAACTTTTCGTCAAAACGACTTTAAATTGATTAGTTACTAGGTACCTACATATTTGTACTTTTACTAGGTACCTACAGTTAAGAATCTAGGTGCATTACATATTTGTAACGTACCTATTTACCTAAACAGCATTTATGTATTGGCCAAAGCATATGTACAGCTAAAGTCATACCTATATATATTCAGCCTTTTTCATTAAAAGCGTATTTGTATATGTATGTTATACGTGTACATTGACTGTACCGACTGATACAAAAAACCGGTCAAGTGCGAGTCAGACTCGTGCACCGAGGGTTCCGGACCACCCCGTCCACTATAAACTGACATCACATCATAGTGCGTGTCAGTTTATACTGTACTTAAATTTACAGTGATGTAACTAAAAAAATACGGTTTTCGCAATTTTTCCTTTATCTGTGCTATAAGACGTCGCTTCGTACCAAATTTCAAGATTCACAAACCCTGTAGGTTTTGATTCCCTTGCGAGTTTCGAAAATGTGCGGAAATTTGCGGCATAAACGGATCTTTCGATTGCGTTGTCTTAGAAGTTTGATTTTTTCACAGCTACTAGGGACAGTAGACTTGAGTAGGTATTTGATATAAATTTCAGCTTGATACCTCATGCGTTTGACTGAGAAAAAGGGTCTTGACGGACGGACGGACGGACAACAAAGTGATCCTATAAGAGTTCCGTTTTTTCCTATCGAGGTCCGTACCTCGAAAGGAAAAAACTTAACCCCTAAAAAATACATGAGATGTCACAAAATAATGTATTAGTTAATCACGTATTACGTAGCTTTCATTCTTGATAGGATGGTGCAGTAATTCATTTGTAATCCATACAGAACAAGAGAACATATAATATGTAATAAAATAATAAAAACGCTAAAAAAAGAATATTATCAGTATCAACTACAAAAATATCGCGGAGATATAAAAAATACGTGGAAAGTTATAAAGGATGTATGTAGTTTAAGTAATAACAGAAACCATGCTAAAGATTTATTAGAAATAGGACAAAATGAAACAGATTCCCTAAACATAGTTAACAGATACTTCACATCAATAGGGAAAACTCTTGCTGACATCACGCTTGCAAAACTCAATAACACAGACACTCAACTGGCATCCAAAAAATCAAGTGTAACTGAAGCAAACACTTGCTCCTTCTTTCTCTATCCCACTGATAGTATAGAAATATTGACTACAATATTGTCACTAAAGTCTGGCAGTGCACCAGGCGAAGATGGCATTACTTCCGATCTGCTGAAATTGTGTAGACTATCTTTAGTAGATCCAATAACATATCTATGTAACTTATGTTTCACAACGGGAGTCTTTCCAGACATATTTAAGCGAGCAAAAGTTACACCGGTTTTAAAAAATGGGAATAAAAAACTTCCTAGCAATTATAGACCCATAGCGTTGATTTCTGCGATATCTAAAATAATTGAGAAACTGGTGAATAAACGACTCAAAAGATTTTTGGAGGGAAACTCGCTTTTAGGCAGCAACCAATACGGTTTCCGAGCAAAAACTTCGACTGAGGACGCAGTACTACATCTTACAACCGCTATTACAGAACATCTTGACATTGGAAAGAAATGCTTGGGGGTGTTTCTCGACCTACAAAAGGCGTTTGATACCGTATCTTTACCAATTTTGTTAGCTCGATTGGAGAATGTGGGAATAAGGGGCATTGCGCTGGAATTCTTTACAGATTATTTGACTGGTAGAATGCAGTGTACCAGTATTAATAAAGCCAATAGTGAGTGGAGTCCTATAGAGTATGGCGTGCCGCAAGGTAGCTCCCTGGCCCCGACTCTGTTCCTAATCTACGTAAATGACCTCTGTAAAACCAACATACCCAGTTGTGAGACGCTTATGTTTGCTGATGACACAGTATTGCTATTTTATGATAAGAGTTGGGACAGAGTTCGTATGCTTGCTGAAAACGGTCTTAGATTAGTCACCGCATGGCTGGAGGACTCTCTTCTTTCACTTAATGTAACCAAAACAAATTACATCTGCTTTAGTAAGACAAAAGCCACTAAACCAAGAGAGGATTTTAAGGTAGCAGTACACACATATCCGTGCAACAGACGTATAGCTAGCAACTGTAACTGTGCTCTATTGACACGCGTCGATCATCTTAAATATCTAGGTGTTCATATTGATGCTCATCTCAACTGGACTCCTCACATTACCGCTGTGGCTTCCAGAGTTCGGAAACTCCTATATGCTTTCAGGAATATAAGAGAGGTAGCAAGTAAACCGCTTTTAATGCAAACCTATAAAGCGCTAGGCGAATGCATTGTTAATTACTGTATCAGCTCCTGGGGCGGTGCAGCCAAGACGCACATGATAGAATTAGAGAGAGCCCAGCGAGCGCTTTTAAAGGTCATTCTGCGTCTACCGTTCCGTTTTGCAACTACTGAATTATACCACATGTCATTGGTACCCTCGGTTCGCAAACTGTATATCTTACAATGCCTGAAGAGATACCATCGCAAAGTTGTTCCTATGTTACCAGCAACAAACAAACGCATTGACCGCTGTCCTCTCCCGACATACAAAACTAAATTTGCTCGGCGCAACATTAACTACTGTGCTCCATTTATCTATAATAAAATAAAATTAGATCATACGTACCTGAAATCGCTACCTAACTATGCATTTAAAAAAACTGTGTGGACATGGTTGAGTGATAAAAATTATGATGAGACTGAAAACCTTTTACGACTGGGATATTTTGGCTCGTACAACTAATCAGTTTTAACATAAGTTCCTACCCTAAGGAGTCGTCCAAATGCACACACACACACACATACACACACAAACACACACACACACACACACACACACACACACACACACACACACACACACACACACACACACACACACACACACACACACACACACACACACACACACACACACACACACGCACTCGCACGCACGCACGCACACACACCAACACAAAAATAAATAAAAATTGTTTGAGTTAATACAGACCTAACATATGTATTCTTTAAATATAATGTAAGTAACAGTAACCTAACCTAACAATAGCCTAACTTAACAGTAATCCAAATATTATTACTTTTTTACTTTTTAATATATTTTATTAGTACTTAAGTCAGTTGTTCTTAACAACTTTCTGTTCATGTTTACGGGCAACCACTGGGGGCTGCAACACAGTGTAAACTAACGCAGTCTCCAAGGCTCCAGTTGTAACAAACTTATGTTTTTGAACAATAAAGATTTATTATTATTATGTATGTCTTTCCCGCTCACGGGACAATGATGTCCCGGACCTTTGGGAGGCGTGCGTGGGGCTAGGTACCTACAAAGTACCAACTGAGCCAACACGTAGAGGCCCTTTTGACAATTTAATGAAATGCAAGGAGTACACCGAGCGGATGCTGTCCCTGCCCGTGTCATGGGACTCACACAGAGACAGCACCCGCTGGGGTGTATAGGGACTATTAATTGCTGGTTGATGGAATCTAAAGAAAACGGGTTATTGGGTGAAAATGATGGACTAGTGGCTGGGCTATTGGGTGAAACATCGGACGCCTGCCTAATAAACTGTCTCATTTTTTATCTCTGGCAGACGGTGACTCGCCAACTGCTAGATGGGCCCCTATTAATAGCGACATTAAAAAATGGCCTAAGGGCAACACCAGTCAGAGAGGCTGGGGGGGTAGAGAGGTGGCACTGGACTTTAAACATATAGCCAACTCGCCACTTAGGTGTCCACATCTACCCTCGAGCAACAGCTCTTGCGACTCCACTCTGGACAGCCAGTTAAGGCAAGCCAGAGGTGGGGGGCCTGTCCAACCAACCACCCGATCGGCTCAGCCTGACCACAGGACACCCCCAGGAGCACTCAGGTACGTAGGGTCGCTACTCCCTAACAGCCCGCCACAAGCTGCCTTACGTTGACTGATTGCACCAGAAATCTGGTGGGCGATGGGGCCGTCACATCCCTACGGCTATTATTATTATTATTATGTATCTCCGATTTAAATTCACGGGACAAAGCCCGGTCATTTGGAAGGCGTGCGTGGGGATATAGATCCAACACGTAGAGGCCCTATGGAGACGAAGTTTAATGTGATGTAGTATTATTATTATTATGTATCTCCGATTTAAATTCACGGGGCGAACCCCGGTCATTTGGAAGGCGTGCGTGGAGATATAGATCCAACACGTAGAGGCCCTTTGGAGACGAAATTTAATGTCATGTAGTACACCTGCTAGAACCCATTCACGGGTACATCGGTAGATACCCGTGAACTGGTCCCAGCAGGCGTTGGAGCTATTGTAGGAAAATGGAAAAGAGAATTGGGTCTATGGTGATGACATTTGGGTGGACAATAAAATTGGGTTATTACAAAGTGGTCCGGACACCTGCCATAACAATGTTATCCACAAGGTTATCGAGGCAGGCGGTGACTAGCCGCTCATTAGATGGGCGCCTAAAAATGCCGTCGTAAAGACGGCCAGGGGCAACACCGGGTGAGCGGCTCAGGGGTGTCGAGAGGTGGTGCTGCGCTTTCTCCGAAGTTACTCGCGGCGTTATGCCCTTTAACACTTCCACCCCTGGAGCATATAGCTCTGACGACTCCTCTCTGGACGGCCAATGAAGGCAAGCCAGAGCTGAGAGTCCTGCGGGCCCCCTTGGGGTTCCACTCCGACCGACGAAGACACGCCGGAGACGGAGGCCCTGACCGACTCTCGGGAGCACTCGGGTCCGTGGGGTCGTTACTCCCCAACAGCTCGCCACAAGCTGCCCTGCGGGCTTATTATTATTATTATTAATATGTAGACGCCATATAACTTCTCGATGCTCACGGGCATTTGACCCCATATCAATATACATTGAAAAAACAAATTGCAAACAAATGTATGGCGATTACAAATTATTTTTTCAATTACTCCCGACGCAAGCACCGTGGCCGGCGGGCGAGTTTAAATAAATATTCGCTTTTGTAATTGGTGCGATTAATTTCATATTATTCGATGCGATTTTTAATTAGATATCGGGAGTGTTGGTAATAAATGAATGATTTTGGAACAACATGGGTCAGATAACCAGGTTACGAATATCCACATCTGGAAACACTGGCAGACCAAGTTTAAGGTAGGTAGGTAAACCCGATATTTTATTCATATGATAAGAACACCCTAAACTTTTTATTTTACTGACAGTGAGTTTACATGTGACTGTACATAATGAAGGGCATTAAACTCGAGTGCGGGTTTATGAAACGAGCCGAAGGCGAGTTTCATAATAACGTCACACGAGTGATTTAATGCCTAAATATGTACAGTTACATACACTACTTCATCTATCCACATATCATAAGCCTCCATGATGCATTCAGGAGCCGCATATTATGACCAGCATCGGGGCGTTGTTTTCTGGCAGCTGTAATACTTTTTTTTAATTCAGAGACAAACTAGAGTCGGATCCAACTATCATATCGTTCGATATCTTACGTACCGACATTTGTCAAATTTGTATGCAAATTGACAATTCGTTTCGAACTATAGGTACGTCATATTGACTGACATTAGAATAGAGGTTAAATTAAATTTCTTTGTTTTTCAGAGACGTTCGTTTGAATGAAATAATATTATCGAAAACGATGTTATTATTTAGCAATGCCTAATAACATTTTCACAGATAAGAAATTTGTTCAAACAAAACAGTCTATTTTTATGATGTTCATAATGTGCGGTTCTTGAACGCATCATGGAGGGTTTATGATATTTGGATAGATAAATATTTATTAGAGTCGCTTTCTGCGATAATTGCGCGGTGCGAGAGGAGTGACAGCGGTGGCCGCGCCAGTGAAGCGGGCACTATACAACTCGACCAAGCTAAGAATGCACCTCGCGTCGAGCAAGTTACACTGAGCGAGGTGCATTCTTAGCGTGATCGAGTTGTACATGCTACTTGCACTGTAGCGACTTTCATTCCAATGTCGTACTTCGTTAACCAAACGTATAACCAAATATTAATAATTCATAGTTAACGGATTATGACATCAGATTACAATACTTCTCCAAAAGGATAGCTTATCGTTATTAAATTACTGCGTCGAGGTGAAAGTCGTGACAGTGATCGCTATTGCAATGACTCCAGGCCCCGTAGCATGAATGGCGTTATCACGCGATAAGTGATAGGATAAGCCGTCGTCTCGTTCTATCGAAGGGTGTCAGCCAGGGACGGAAGCTCTATCCTGTCACTTATCGCGTGGTAAGGCCATCCATGCTACGGGGCCTGGCGCGTAGCACAGTTTGAGTTCTAAAGTCACACAAACATATCCCTCCCGCAACGCGCAGGTACCGTAGAAACTCGATTAAACCGCAGGCATGTAACAGAGAAACCTAGTCCGTCCGTGCATATCATATACTCATTGTATTTGACACTAGCGATCCGCCCCGGCCTCGCACGGGTTTATATAAGTTTATATGTATAATACACGCATGTATTATACATATAAACCTTCCTCTTGAATCATTTTATCTATTAAAAAACGCAATCAAAATCCGTTGCGTAGTTTTAAAGATCTAAGCATACATAGGGACAGACAGACAGACAGACAGCGGGAAGCGACTTTGTTTTATACTATGTAGTGATTATCATGCCAAACTCGATCAAAGCCTTTTTCTGCGCATACCGATAAGGGATCACAATCTCATCTACATACAAATGGTGAAATGTCACTGTCATTGCCCTTTAGCCATTTTTTTTACAATCACACAGTAGTCTTTAGTGAAGCCGACTCATAACATCAGGGATTTGTTTAATATTCATACAACGTTGCCAGGTATTTTTAACCCAACATTAACCGTATCTTCTTATCCATTCCAAAGCGAGTGCGATGCTTCGGAAAATATACATGTTACTCAATTAAAGCACGATAAATAGTCAACCCATAACACTTAGTCATAGTTATGTACTCCCTAATCGTCATATACATACATATACCCCGGTACTAGTGACCCGGCCCGGCTTCGCACGGGTTTACGCATTGTGGTTTGGCAGATTAATTGTACCTATGTAAATTTAGCTATAAGCCTTAAAGAGAGGATAAAAAAAAATATATATGTTTATAATATATGCACGTATTATATTGTATTTTACATATAAACCTTCCTCTTGAATCACTCTATCTATTAAAAAAACCGCATCAAAATCCGTAGCGTAGTTTTAAAGATCTAAGCATACATAGGGACAGACAGACAGCGGGAAGCGACTTTGTTTTATAATATACTAGCGACCCGCCCCGGCTTCGCACGGGTTTATATGTATAATACATGCATGTATGGTATGTATTATACATATACACCTTCCTCTTGAATCACTCTATCTATTAAAAAAAACCGCATCAAAATCCGTTGCTAAGTTTTAAAGATCTAAGCATACATAGGGACAGACAGACAGACAGACAGACAGCGGGAAGCGACTTTGTTTTATACTATGTATTGATGATAGTGATAACAGAAAAAAAAATTGCGGACAATCTTACACAAATCGACCTAGTCTAAAAAACCGGCCAAGTGCGAGTTGGAGTCACGCACGAAGGGTTCCGTACCATTATCTATAAAAACGGCAAAAAAATCACGTTTGTTGTATGGGAGCCCCCCTTAAAAAAAAAAAAATTTGGTTTTTGGTATTTGTTATAGCGGCAATAGAAATACATAATCTGTGAAAATTTCAAATCTCTAGCTATCACGGTTCTTGAGATACAGCCTGGTGACAGACAGACGGACAGCGAAGGCTTAGTAATAGGGTCCCGTTTTACTCTTTGAGTACGGAACCCTAAAAACCAAGCAGATCACTAATACCTACTGTTAAACGCTACGTCTAGTTAAGTTTTAATATGTAGTCCCTGGGCGAGCTCGGGTGAAAATTGAGAAAATACGGAGAAAACGAATTTTTCCGGACATGAGACCTATCTTGATCGATTTCTCGCCTCCGTAAACCCCCGTATTCCAAATTTCATCGAAATCGTTACAGCCGTTTCCGAGAACGTGAATGCAAATATATATATATATACAAAATATTGCTCGTTTAATAGTATAGGATAATGTGGAATATACTTAGATAAAATAAATGAATAAATAAATAATCCAACGAAACTGGTAAGCAAAGCGTAAGTAGTGTGAAATGTTAACCTCACTTAAATGGAAGCATTAAAATACTCAATACCAACGTTGACCGCCGTAGAGAAACTAAGAGCGCTAATTGTGTGAGGTTGAGATTATTTAATGTGGCCTTTGTGTAAAAGTGTAATTCGAATAGGAATCTTCTACCTTGATCGGTAGAGTTGTTTTTGAATGCACTTCTTGGATGCAATTCGGCCAACTTAAATAATGTTATACCTACCCATTGTTTTGTTCAATCTAATGGTTGTGTACTCACAAAACTTACCGACCATTACACCACAGGTCGCCCAGTATTATAAGTTGTACTTCCCATTACGCTTACATTTATTGTTGCGAATTTATGGGCCAAATAATTCTAGGTAGGTCAATGACTTTTTGAGAAGAAAACGATTAGTGAGTAGTCTCGGACTGTGTAATATAAGTCAAATTTACGCTGAGAAGATGTTACCTCATAATTTTAAAACTGTTTGTGAGTAATTTTTTGCTTAATTGTTCTTCTCTTGTTACAGGTATGTGTTGGATTTAGAGCTGCTGAAAGAAACAGTATAAAGTAAGAAGATCCACTGAGTCGGTTAACAAATTACATTAGCATCACACGTCACAAGGAAAGCGACATGAACGTAACAAAAGTAAAATTAAGTTATTAAATATAATATGAGCACACTATTTACTGTTAACATTACACAGGGAACACATGATTGATAAAACACAATTTATGCGGTTTTTTAGTATAAATAAGGGCTTGTGCACAAATCACGCGAGGTTTTTTCGTCTACTTTTTGACCCCCCCCCTTGGTGATATTTGGTGAGGTTCTTGGCTACCCCCCCCCCCCCCTCCCCCACATAACCTTACGCATATTTTTTTCATCCGACCTAATTGTAAGATAAATAGTATTTTACATAGTAAATCTTGTTTATTTTTCTATCTTAGTAAAATAGACTCGCTATTTTGAAGTGCTAAGTAAATATTTATGTTTAACGAAGCCGAGAAAAAGTATCTACTCGCGTGGTAGATATTTTTTCTTAGTTTCGTTCTCTGTAGAAAAATACACGTGAGGTATCCTTATACCCCCCCCTCCCCCAACGTGATCTTTCGTGATTTTTTCCTGACCCCCCCCCCTATCGAACCTCGCGTGATTTGTGCACAAGCCCTAAGAGAGTTTGTATATGAGTGTGTGTGAGTGTATGCGCGTGCGTAAGTGTGCGTGAGAGTGAGTGAGAACTGAGAACCCATTCAGCGCCAGTGACGACACACATCCGTCAGAGCGCTACGAGCGCTGTTCGCTACATACGGAGTTTAAGGTGCTACGGACTACGGCGTAGCGCTACGAGCGTAGCGTGGCCGTGAATGGGTTAACTGTTTGTTACGTTTTAGGTACTGTTTTGATCCTTGAATTCATAAGTATGGTTCGAAATCCGGGCTCAAAAAAAAATTATTCAGACTCTAGACAACAAACATCTAGAACTTTGATTGCTTATAAACATTATAAGCGTTGTTACTTTAGTTGCTATGATTGCAAGGTTATTTTCTGGGTAGCGAAGAGTTAAATTTATATACTCAGATAATAAGTTCCTCTGCCGTACTAGCTCAACAAACCGCACGACGCGATAAAATCTTATGCCTAAGCTCTTTCTAAGTAATTAGCACTGTTGGTAGCCATTTGTACCTACTAGAAACGTATTCATACAATCTGCTAGTGTAAAATACTTGGCTGATTTATTATGTAATCAAAACAAAACCAGACATTAATATGTCATTAAAAACAAAAACGCGAACTTAAGTTTCGTTTCGTTAGCCATTAATCAGTAGAGTATACCTACCAACGTAGCTGAATCAAGTTTTAAATATTTGCTTTTTTTCGTCATTTCTTTGTGGGTGTACTTAGTTCTAGTCTGCTTAAGAGCCACCAAAAAATTGTTCAGATGAAGAAAGAGCTCTCGAGGGAGTGCAAAACGATGTTTTTTTTGGTAGTTTCCTTGAAAGGGAGTTGAAAGTTTAGCGAATCTTATTTTTTTGTATTACTGTGATTTAGTCCACGCAAGAGTCTAAAACTGTTTACGTATGTTTACTTTACTTTACTTTTCTTTTCTTTATTATATTGTTGAGGGCAAGTTGAATCTTACTTTTATCACAATGGTATTACTACCTATGAATATTTTTATAGTTATTTATGACAACACTGCATAACGAACTCAAATTTATTTGTTATCTTAAAGAATGCAAATATTTTCGGTGTATTTTGACAAAAAAATTAAAAACCCGGTGGCTCCTTTATTAAGAAATAATAATGTCACATTTCACGAACTTAAGACAGATGTGCGTAATTAAAGATTTAATTAGGATTCTTTCCAAAAACCGGTATGTTTTATGGCATTGACTCTTGTATTTATTGCCACTAAAATATGAATAAGTTATTGCCCATCCGTTAGGTTTTTCATTTACTTACCTACCGCGTTATATTAATTTTACAAGGTTTGACTGTTTGACTGCTCGTTATTTCCTTTTTCTTTACAGTAAGGCTATTCGGCGGTGCGATGTCAGTAAGTCTAGGTAGGTACATCCGCATTTGGTGGGGCGGAATATGCATGCGGTATTTTGTACAGTAAGGCTAGGTACATCCGCATTTGGTGGGGCGGAATATGCATGCGGTATTTTGTACAGTAAGGCTAGGTACATCCGCATTTGGTGGGGCGGAATATGCATGCGGTATTTTGTACAGTAAGGCTAGGTACATCCGCATTTGGTGGGGCGGAATATGCATGCGGTATTTTGTACAGTCACAAACCTGCCAGAGCTGTATTATTCTTGGAATCATTACTCATAGGGTATATAATTATACATCTGAATGTCTGTCAATTTTGACCAGCTTGATAGTACTGGCTTCTCACGGGGCAGCTTGGCCCGGCAGATATTAATGTGGACTGTACTAAACCTAAAAGAAAGCCTTTACCTATCGTTCGAATGGTCTAGAAAGTGGCATTGTACTTTATAATTTGTCTTCACCTAATACGAGTACAATGTTTACCTATCTTGTGAAATATTTTGTTTTATTAACAATGGAACTCAATTTTTGTACAAAACTTCAACAAACATAGAATTACGTATTTAGTTCCGCCACTTTGGTAAATATTTTTGTATTACTAATTGTTTCATGGGAACAGCCAAATTGGCCGCCATCAAACTTGTAGCGGTATCGACCGGATTGGTATCTTTAAAAAAACGAAATACAACTATTTTTTCTATTTAAGGCGAAGTTTCACGTTAATGTTCTATGTGCGACAGGTAGATTCATTTGTTTGATTTGAGGACTCACCTTTAGGTATACCTACATCTACATTCTATAGATAGAGCAACAACTTATGTAAAGCTTCACCTTATAGAAAAGTCGTTATCTAGTTGATGATTAAACAAAATAACATTAAGTTAATCATCATTAGAAATAATAATTACCTAGTACATTCGTTTAGTAGGTAACGATAAAGAAACCACATAACAACCAAGTCTTTCATATAGTCGTCAAAGACATAATACATGTATAGTTAAATATACTAAATGATATTTTGAATTTTCGATATCTCTTAAAATTACTACCGTAGTGAAGATATACCTAATACCTAATTAATTGAAATAAGGTAGAGCGTTAAAAAAACCTATTGAGAATTTACTGTTTACCCGAATGCATGCCTTTTGACGACCGGGTACCCTAATGGGAAGTGATCAATTGACGCTGCCTAAAGTGCATTCATCCTTACTTATCTTATTTGGTAAACAACATTCTAACCTCAAAATGCATCTTTTTGGGATATAATAGCAATCTTGTGAGAATTA
Source organism: Epinotia brunnichana (assembly GCA_963854355.1). Classification (NCBI taxonomy): domain Eukaryota; kingdom Metazoa; phylum Arthropoda; class Insecta; order Lepidoptera; family Tortricidae; genus Epinotia; species Epinotia brunnichana. Next base: position 28,166,324 of record OY977936.1, on the reverse strand, counting down.
GATCATGCCGAGACGACATTTCGGACATCACTTCACTTTTTTTTTGTCTGGAAATGCTTCATTTATTTTAATTTAATTTAATTTTTTTTTTTTTTTTTTTTAATTTAATTTAATTTTTTTTTCTTGAATGTTAGGCATGCCAGTGGGAATCGGCTTGTATGGGCGCTCCGTCACTGGTACCTATTACTTATTATGTAGGCAGTGTATGACCTGTATGAAGGCTAAATAAATTTTAATTTTTTTTATTTTATTTAAAATAGCTAGTATAGCCTAAAAAGATACATTTTGAGGTTAGAATGTTGTTTACCAAATGAGACAAGTAAGGATGAATGCACTTTACGAAGCTGAAGGTCCTGGGTTTGAATACCGGTAAGGGCAAATATTTGTTTCTGAGTCTTGCATTTACTCGTATTCTATGTATTATTTAATATTTATTGCACAAAATAAGTTTTTTTTATATATTGTCGTCTAGTAGGTACCGATAACACAAGCCTTATTGAGCTTACTATGAGGCTAGTTCGATTTGTGTAAGATTGTCTCCTAATATTTAATTATTAATGCCGGATACAGCTGAAACAAAACCTGTGACGTCAGTAAAAGTAAAAATCTTCGCCTTAATCGCAGTTCAATCCAAATACCGACTATTACCGATTCGTTCACCACATACATATTTATCGAAACCAATGTTACCGTGTGCCGAATTTTACCTAGCCTATTATTTAATTGCTTCAAATTGCCTTTAATAGATACCAGTTTTCCATAAGCCTTAAATTGATCAGCGTAGGAGCGAGATTGCTGTGTCAGAATTATAATTGGGAATAGTCATAATTGTGGTCACAGATAAAACGGTGTTTTGACCGAAAAGTATGGTTGTGATGTAATCGTTTATAAAAAAAGGTTTTCTAAAAAGTCGTTTAAATTGATTTTCAAGTCAAATAGGTGTTGATCATTAAATAAAATAAAATTTGTTATTTTTAAATGTCAATTCGAACCTCATGCGGTATTTTAGTTTATTTTAACTTAAATTCAACATTTGGCCTTATGCGGATTTTAAGGGGTCAATCTGATAAATATATGCATTTCTATTTGATTTCAATGTGTATCGCGCTTCCGCATACAATGACAAGTTCATAGGTACTAACTTCAGAGGTACATATTTGCCGCAACGTCTTTTAGCAGGTATACGGGGACATAGGTTGTTAAATTTGTCTTATTTCTACCCTAATAATAGTGGTGGGGGTCGAATTAGGCCCTACCAACTAATTTGCTGGCCCTGGCCCTGTTTAATACCGGTCGTAAAAGATCGTAAACCTGTTGGTTTATAGTACTAGCTCTGCGGTCTTCTTTTTCACAGCTACAGACTCAAATAGTTGGTACTTTGTTTCCAAAAAAGATTGTATGTTTAAATATTACCATACTTACCTGAAGCATTTCTAAAAAATAAATCCTGAGCATGTAATACAAGCCTCTGTAATCTGTAAATTAGCCCCAGCTGGCACTTTTTAATGTTCCGAGGTTGTAGTGAAAATCAAAAAGTTGGTGCGAATGTATGTATATGAATGAATGTATATATATCTCTATAATGTACATATGTGTATTGTTCATATAGGTATGCGGGCTGATATGACAGGATGGCACGCAAACAACGATAGATGTCATTCATTCCGTTCGTTTCGCGCCAATTATGTGAATACCCATATCCAAAGGCATCCTAACAATATCATACCTTCTGTAGCCATGCAACGAAACGGTAAAAATATTCAATCTCGCATCAAAAAAAGTGATCGGCTTCCATTGGCGTTTAAAAAAGGAATTTACATTGAAAACGGTTTGTGATTGTCTCTCGGTACTGCCGCGTTATTTTAGATTAGTCGTATGTGTATTCTGGTTCTAACCGGATTTACGTCCTTCTTGGTTGTCTCTGGGAGTAGAATGGTCCAAGATAACACATTTGCGCCGCACACCGTGATACTGTATATCATCTGCCGGCGGCAGCACTACGAACATCGTAGAATGGAATCTACTTAGAATTCCAGACCAAATAACATAAGATTATGTTACCGACATAATTGTCGTACATTTAGAATGCAGATGACAAAACATGGTTTTTGTATGTTGTTGACGTAAAGATACACAAGATCTGCAGGTCAATTGCGTGACTATTGATGAGAACGTAAGTCGGCTTGGATGACTAGATAACTTCTAATGTCAAATTTAATAATAATGTTTAGTAGCATAAATACAAGGCCTTTTTATGCGATTAGTCATTAAAGTAAAGGTAAATTAACAAAATGACGTTTGATTTTTACCATGATTACTTTAAAGCCGAAAATGGTGCTACTGTAATGACACTTGATTGCTAGTGTATGTAAATGTGAAATGGTAATTTTTGTGCCTCATTTTTATCTTAGCTCACGTAGGTAATAACAAAAAAGTAAAGACATTATATAGCTCGTAGATAACGCGTGGCAATTTAATAAATGACAAGTCATCAAGTCGGACTGGCTAGAGAAACCAACGCAATTATCATTAAAAATTTGCCAACTGTTATTACACTAAAAAAGTGTGACATTGAACATTAAATGCAAATACAAGTTTGAGAAAACTGCCTGTAGAAGGCAGCTTAAGTAAAGGGGATAAATATACTGAAATTACGCATATATCTTTTTAAAATAGAAGTAGGCAAACAGACTTGAAAAGTAGGCTCATGCAGATTATGGAGATACGTATCTAACATTTTTATACCCTTTTAAGTGAGGTAGTAAAGCCTGTCTATCTTAGATTTTATGACTGTTTACACGATATAGGTTGTACTTACTTAAGCAACTTTTTGCATGTCCCATTACCGCGCAAGTAAAATTGTATGAATAGAAAATTATTTTCAGACAAACTTTTAAAGCGTATGGAAACTTCTAACTCTTCATATTTCTACACACAAAGGTCAACGCACCATCGGAATGCCACACCCCCCGCGCGCTCACCATAGAAACATAATTAGTGTTCTCATCTCATTCTGACCACGGCTACATCGCCTTACACAGCAGCCATTGAACACGTACAAGTTTCACCCAAGTCGGAATCCTAACTAACCACGCAATGGACAGTTAAAATGAATGAATCTTGGAAGACTCGTTGACTAGATTGACCAGTGCTCAATCATAGTGGAGTCATCCATTAGATGTTGACAACGCTTTTAATTAATTCCTGTTAATTTGATAGGCAGGTTTTTGTGGCGAGCTACATTATGATTGAAGGTTGAAACGATACTCGACTTTTTGCAATTTATCAGTCACCATTTTATTTTTCCCTAGCGTATGTTGGTCTTTAAATAGGTACCTATAGGTAAACGAATTTCATTTTTAACCCCCAACGGAAAAAGAGGGGTGTTATAGTTATAGGTTGATTACCGTAGTGTGTTTGTTACTATGATCGATCTACATTAGTTCCGCTAATAATACTTTTTTTATAGTATCTAACAATATGATGCTTTGTGTATTTTGAATATTATTTTATTCTTGTTTCTTATTATTGACGATCGAGAGGATTCTTATAAATTTGACATTGTATGCAAATCTATAGTGTCATTTTTATCTCGAAATAATTAAATCTAAATTTATGTTGAGTGTAAGAACTAAATTGCATTTCTACAAACTTTGAATATGTAAAAATTTGTTTGAATGAATCTTTTTCGACTTAAAACGGGTAACATACAATGCTTCTAACATTAAAAATAAAAAATAATAACAATATTAGCAATCGAAGGTACATGAAATGCGTCACCATTACAAAGTACCTATAGTACCTATAGTAAATAAATATGGACACAAAAAGTATACAAATTCGGTCACAAAACGCACAGCAAATCGGACAATGCCAATCGCAATACATTACGAATGGCAAATCACAAATCCGTGAATTATAGCCCCGGTGCACTTGGCAGGGCCCTGAATAATCGGCACTTTGATAAATTATTTTTGGCAACCTTTTAAATTTGCTGCTTAAGGTCAGCCCTGTTTAAGTTACGACGCTTAACCACCCAATGTGTATTGAAATTGTAATCGCGTTTAAAATTTGTCTGTATGATTTCTCGTAAGCCTTTGATTCCATTCCGTATGTAACATATTCATATCTAAAAGTCTTCTGATCGCGTGCGGTGGCATGATTCACGTATAGGTACCTACTTGAATTACATATATTTAATTTTCACAATTTTTATACACATCTTTAGTGTTTCATATATTTCTATATGAGGATAAATGCGACCCTGCAGGGTACGCGCCTATTTAAAAAAAACGCGCGTTAGGGCTATCTCCTCACATTTTTTTGATGAAGAAAATTATACATAATTGATGCTTCCTGGCGCAATTACTCTGCTGGAATTCTCTCATAAAAACACCTGATCTCATGTCACCTGTCTAAAACAGTCTTCGTACAAAACCATTTCGAGTTTTCTAGATCTCTGAATATAATTTTAATTGACAACAGGATTAATTTATGACTTATTTATACCACGCTAAACATTACTGGTTTTTCCACCGCCTACAGTCTAAAAAGCAACATCTAGTATGAATCGTTATCTTTTAGTGGATAATAATAGTACTCGTAGATTAGCCGAAGTTCGCAATTAACATTTTTGTATCGACGAATCGCACTAGGAACAATAAATATGGTCGAATAGAGGTGTAGACACTAAATAAAATAATCAGTAATGTTGCATTTTCTCGAAAAAGGATTAAAAATGTAGTCAAATGGAGAAAAAACAACGCAAAAGGTTAAATAATCACAAAGTTATAAGCGTCCAAAGTTTTAAGAGGGGGTATGTTCTGTCCGTTTTCTGCAAAACACACCTTTATATGAAACGATTGGCATTTACTATGACGCTAGACGATCGTGACGTCACGATCCCGGAGCGTTTTCTCTCTCTAACAAGCAACATTAAAACGGTTGTAGCTTCGTAATTTTTTGAGATATTCGAATGTGATTTTCGTCACTAGGCATATTTTTTTGCCTTCTTTCTTTTGAAGTAATAATAAATTTTGAGTCTACACCCCTATTCCATTTCATTGCTTGTTAGGGTTCCGTACTCAAAGAGTAAAACGGGACCCTATTACTAAGACTCCGCTGTCTGTCTGTCTGTCTGTATGTCCGTCTGTCACTAGGTTGTAGGTTGTATCTCATGAACCGTGGTAGTTAGACAGTTGAAATTTTCACAGATGATGTATTTCTGTTGCCGCTATAACAACAAATACTAAAAAACAGAATTAAATAAATATATATACATAATGGTACGGAACCCTTCGTGCGCGAGTCCGACTCGCACTTGGCCGCTTTTTTTTATTCTTCATTTAGAAAAATTTAATTACGTCAAACTACGTCACCCTCTTCGATCTGTTTGTAAGTAGTACAACAACAAAGTATACGAGTACATATAAAAATATACATACGTAAATTTCAATTGGTATAACCCACGTGTGTCGAGATTAAATTATAGTGAACATACAAAAATTAAGTTTAAACTGGCACTGCGCACCGGTGGAGGCGGTGGACAAAGGCCCTTACCGTCGACACTTCATAAACTACGCTGCGTCGTCGGCGCGGCACGCGCTCGCCAGGAGCCCGGGGCTATGCGCAGGCGCCGCGCTCAGATCGCGGCTAGATCCGTTGTATTTTCAGTGGGGTTTAAGTACAGCATCGTTGGTATTACCTGAAAAATTGTTTCTCGGGCCCTTTCGTATAAGATAATAAGACTTTCCTGGCATGGGGAACTTGCATGGGACTTCAATTTCGAATAAATTGCACTCAATCGATGCGGATATACGTAGACATATAATACAAAAGTAAAAAAAGGAAAAAAAAAACGATTGTATTAGTTTTATCTCACGTTTAAATGACGATTTTTTTTTATTGTTCTTTCGATGGAATAAACATAACAGTTACACAGAATATTGAATTAGAAATGATATTTTTTACGACAAGTATAGACTTAAACGCAGATTTTGTGGAGATAATTGCAAATTAATTACTTCCTCCATAGTAAACGCGCCGAGAATATATGTTGTGACGTCATAGCATAAGCCAGTTTAATATAGAGCGTTTTCGGGGGGTGCCGTCGCGTGCAGATTTCAAATGCATATAACGTGAGACAAATAAATCATACGAAGTTTTAATGCTACAGTTGTTTTAATGCTGGATTATACTTTTGATTTTCGTAATAAAATAAAAAGATGCAAATTCCCTATTACAGGATGTTATCAGAATCAGTGACATGAGTCAAACGCGATATCCTTGGGATGGCCCCCCGGTCAATTAAAACAGATGCAGTCAGGGCCCTGGCATTAAGACGAGAGTCTATGTACCTATTGCTGAATCAATGAGCTACATATGTTAGTCTTGTCGTCACTTTCTATTAGACCTGTGAGACTAGAAGCCAATTTCTGGTCATTTTGTTGTAAAAAACTGCTCGTGAACATTTAAAACGTATTAACTGCATCTCTTTGAATTATACCGCTATCATGTACAATGTTTGGTGAGAGAGAAATAAATTATGAATAAATTCTTTGATCTTTATCCCTAAAAGGGGTAGGCAGAGCACATGAAAATTGTGTTCCAGTGCCACTTTTAGCATAAATGTGGGTATAAAAGATCGACAAAATGTGATATCGAAGTGATAGGTTGCTAGCCCATCGCCCACAACACACTTCAACCCTGTTCCCTTAGTCGAGTATAGGCTTGTTGCGTGGTGTTAAGATTGATAACGTCGTGTTGCTAAATGGATAGTAAACCATCAAATGATTGTAATAAAGTATAAATTACAAAATATAATTCATATCATAAAAAGATATGAACCTTGAAAGTTTAGAAAAAAAAGTTATTTTTATTTATTTTCCAAGAGTAAATTTAAAGGTACCAAAGAATCCTTACGCTTTTATAGAAACAAATTTGTATGACAACTATGGACCTAACGCAGTATTTCACGACCGAAACAGCAATTTACTTAATTTTGCATGCAACGGTTAGTACAAATTGCACGGACTGACGTCATACTTTAAAGCCAATCAGTATGAAGCGTTTCGGCTGCTGTCAGCGAGGTCCGTCGTTAACTCGATTTTTTGGGTATTAATTTCCTTTAAATGTAGTTGCTTCCATACAAACATTTGTTTATCTACAAAAACTGGTTAGAATGCCATCGTAAACAAATTTAAGCCCATTACGACACCCACGGGAAGAAAGGGGGTGGTGCTATTCTAACCCGACACCACACGGGACTAACCCGACACCACGCGGGACAAATCAGTAGGTACATATTAATGATTCGAATCGATTACACTTTGGATTGATATATTCAGGTACTTACTTAAATTTAGTATCACAATGCAATGAAAGTAAAAATGAATGCTTATCCTATTCTAAATAGTTACCCTAGCTAGGGCGAAAAGGAAATATCTCATCATAATTTTTTGAACTCCGGACAAAAATGAGGGGCGACATGTGTACCTATCTATGTCAGTCTGTGGCATGGTTTCCAAACAGATGAACCGATGAGTGCGGTTTTAGGGTTCCGCATCAAAATGGTAAAAAATGAACCCTAATCGTGCGACTCGGTACGTCTGTCACAACGTTAAATATTAGGTCCTTACCTATGAAATTGGCGGTTTTTTCACAGATATTATTTTGTACGTAATTTATTCATTTCTATTGCAACTTCCAAATTATTTTTTAATTTCATTATTAGACTATGTAACAAAGGTTTTAAATACAAAAAATAGGTTTGAATTTTTTATTTAGTGTTTCAAATTAATGCTTGAAAACCGCCCTTTTCATATGCTGCCGGTTAAAGTGTTTCAATTACGTATAGTTTTATGATGCGAACTATTTTTAAGGAATGAAGATATGTGTAAAGTAGCTTAAAAGTTTTCTATATTCCTACTAAAATTTAGTTTGCTTTGAATTTGACATTGCTGAATAATCCGCAAAATTTAATGTATGAAAATCACAGTTTTCATAAAATTCTCCATACACACCGCCAATTTCATAGGTAAGGACCTAATATCTCCGAAACTACTTATGCTATTTGTTTTTAATTTGGAATAGTATGGAAAATGATTTTTTTTTACATTTATTTTTTAATCAAAAGTACTGTAGTTCCTAATAGTTAATTATAAGTCCTGAACATTCATCAACATCATACTTATATGAAACTGGCAGCACATTAGCACCTAGAAAACCATCGTACGGCAGAAAATTCTAGTAAGTTTCTTCATACACACAGCCAAACTTCTAATTTAGTAGTTCTAGCTTTATTGTGGTGGTAGTCCACGTGGATAAGAAGTTAGATAAGCAAAATCAACACATCAAGTCTTACCAGATAATGGTTAATTTTACTTTAGGCCTCATTTTCCCATCTCAGGTACATAGGAAGCTGAATTCATTAATCCCGGAGCGTCAATTTGACTGACAGACCAATAAGCGTCGGCCTAACTGGCTGATTGTGGGATTAGCCGCAACTGTTATGTAGCGATTGCTACAATGGTCGTATAATTGCTGTTATGCCACTTCATTCATGCGGTGTTAAGAGATGTTTATTTGATAATTTAAAAAGTAAGGATTGGTTTTATGAATTATGAACAAGCACCTTATTGATCAAGGAAATATTTATTTGTTTTATGGGCTAATTAGGATGTTACTTCTACCAAACCTACTAACCGTAACTACTTAAGTTTTATTTACGAGTGCCTGAGTCTGCTTGCACTCGCACTGAACCAACCTGCCAAGCGATAAGCAGAAGTGCTATAATTTCTATGAGTAGGGTACCTATTATACTGGATGCGGGACTAAAATTACGGGTGTCTGAAAAATAATTTTTTTCTCAGCTAAGTCAAAATCTTCACACAGGCAGTGGCTGTGATTGCTGAAGAATTTGTACGTTAGATAGAATGTACTAGTAAATGACAGAATGTATGTCTTTGTCTTAGGTTTTACTTTACTTTCATTCAGTTTAGTTCGACCACCAGTATTGTAAATTTTGTAGCAGTAGTACTAGAACGTAGAAAAAACATATTTTATTTCGTTTGAATGCTTACATAATACCAAAACGATGTGATTACAAACCGTTTATGGATCATTTCATTTCATTAAACTATTCAATATTATACCGTAAATATTCGACGCAATCCATTCAAAAATGTGCCTTATTAACTTCAAGAGGTACACACATTAGTAATGTTCTTTTTATACGAATAGTTGACAAGCGGGGGGCAAGCGCCTGGTGTTTTAAGGTCGATTTCTGAGTGGTATGTCGCATTTTATGACTGGCCGCCGCGGAGTCGTGATAAGGAAATTAATACTGGCCACTTGTAAAGTAGCGGTTGATAAGTGTAGCCAAGGAAATTAAATGGGAGATTGAAGCAAAGAACCGGGGTCACTCACAAGCACTACGGTGCTTAAATAGTAATAAGTATGTTTTTATTATAGCCATGGATGGTTTGCTAGACATTATTTATCAGTCGCGGCGCGTAAACATTTTGGATGGGCAACCCGGAACAAAAAAGTTATGAAAGAGTTAAGAGTTTAAAAATTGCCTAAAAATACTTTTTACGCAAGCCGATGGGAATCGGCTTGTACCCGTACAACTTCGCTCCGCCACTGTTATTTATTGAATACACTGACAAGTAGAATTTATCGGAATGATGGTCAAGTTCATTTCGTATCCTCTTGGACTTCGTATAAGATTTCAGATACTTTTGATCGAAATTGCATTCCAGTGCAAACTAACTAAAGTTACATTAAATGATGGAAATATAAACCATCATCGTCTGAAGCCCAGGGCAAGAATCGACCTTGCGACCTCTGTATTGCCGGTACAGTGCTCTCCCTCTGAGCTACAGTGACAGATGAAGCGTATCTTTCAATCATATTCATAATCATATTCGGCATTATCATATTCACGAAAACAGAAATGTTAAAAAGAATAATTTGTTTCGTTAAAAGAAGTACCTAGTAAAAACTTGCTGTATTTAATCGTTTCGTCGGATCAAATAAACCGATTAGACTAAGATTTCAATTTAAAAACAATAAAACTATGATTCACAATAGATATCCGAAAGCCCGTGATATTGTTGATGATAAACCGTCGAAGCACTTGAGGTCAGACCATAAAAATTGTTCGAGAATTTTATGGGATTTTTATTACTTTCGATACATTTATAGCTTCTGCTATCATGTTTATGATACGCAAAGGTCGAAATGCTAATGAAAATTACTAATGTTTTAAGGAAGCCTCTCCTTGTTTCCTATATATACATCGTCCATACCTGAAAACTCATACTTCACCGTATTCAGGTAAGTAATCTGCCGGTCGATTGCGTAACGCTTCGTACGTATGTTAGGTAAATCTAGAGGTAAATGTTGTTTTTTGCAGACGATTTGAACAGTTACGCAATATCACGCGATAAGTGATAGGATAAGCGCGTCGTCTCATTCATTCTATCGAACGGTGTCAGCCAGGGACGGTATCTCTAATCCTATCACTTATCGCGTGATAAGGCCATCCATGCTACGGGGTCTGGTCAGTTACTGGACCACTGGTTGCTTGAACCCCTTGAGCGCTACGTCAAACGGATAGTTTCACTTTAAATACCAAAAATATCCTGATGAGTGAAATTTCAAGTAAATTTTAATACTTATACATAATTAACTTACGATTAAATTGATAGGAAAGATCTTATCTCTAGATGACCAACGCCAAAATGCAAAATGGCCGCTTTCAGCTGTCAAACGTGAATGACAGCAAAAAATAATTGACACTTATTCAAACACTTTTTGCATCACAAATCATTGTCGGTTTAAATAAGATGGATTTGTACGCGAGCTAGGATCGTAGTTTTTGATTTTTTTGTCACAATCACAATTGATAGACTTCAATCACAAAGTAACTTTTTGCTACTGCGCTGCGTCCATAATCCCGAAAAATAAACTGTATTTTCCCATGGCAAATTATAAGCTTATAAATGTAAGATTGTTATCTTGGTATTGATTACTTCAATTATGTGATTTGTATGTCTTACCAATCAAAAATACTGTCAACTTTGAGATGAGGTCTCACGCGATCTTGATTTGCAGCATCCATTTTTTTTAAAGATACGTCGTGTGTCTGTATATATATATATTATAGTTAATTAGACATGTGTTATAAATCATACGGGCACGTTTGCGCCTGTCATAGGCTATGCGGAAAGTCATACGTTAGCTTTATCTCTTATTGGGGGTCAATATCAGAAAATAAACTGTTCCTTAATATGAAATACAAATTATGCAAGGTCGAGGAGGCTATTCCGCCGTAGGGTTAACTACTGTTATAACTCCCATTTTTAAATCCTCATCTATTTACAATGCCTACAAGTACCTATGGGCAATAAAAAAAAGTTACTTAACCTTCGATTTTACAATGCTTTGCGCGAGAATTTTTAATAGCCCTGATTTGATATGTATTGTAAAGTCCGCTGTGTGTAGTTGGGGTTACTTAAAATGACGAAAAGTGCAACCATTACTTAATTTATTAATTTGTATCATCAAGTAGGGTTGTAAAACAATTACGTATAAACAATGGAACAAACAGCAGCTACTACACGTGCCACAACTCGGTCAGTTATATGACGTCTCTTTGTTATGTTTTCATTTAATATTTAGCAACAAAAAGTACATTAAGTGCATTTTCGTCATTTTAAGTAAAACAAACTATGTGTTCGAATACCTTGCCCTTATGTTCAAATACCTTGAAAAGTTGATATTTGGGCCTGGGTTGTTTGGGCTTAGTATTGTTAGGTATAAGCAGTGGTACATAAGATTGACCATTAAAAAAATACCTACTTTTGTGATATTGCAATAAATTATTGAGTATTGAAATAAGTAAAATTTGTTTCGTACAGGTAAAAGAATTGTACTCGCCACATAAAAGCAGTGTATCGAACAATTAATTCAAATTAGTATACGGAACCGTTTGCATAAAATTACCATACAAAACTGCCTAACAAATTTTTTGCTCATTCATTTTTTATGATTATCTTTTTTTGCAGACGTTACTATTGATTTGTATGCGAATAAGTAAGTATGCTAATTTTGCGAGGCTCCGTTGTGAATGAAGAATGGGGTCCTTTATGCCCTTTGAAGTGTTGGTGTCGAACACGAGTTCAACGCGCAGATGATAATAAAATGTCATCACGACCTTTGTTTTGTTATTAGCCGTGTGTGTGTAAATTACAATTTTATTGTTTGATAAAAAATATTGTATTATGTGAACTATAAGCACACAATGGGGAATAGATGAAAATTTTAGAAGTGCCTGATTTTTTTTTTGGTGTTAGGAATAACCTTCCTTAACACCAGAAAAAAATTGCAGACTTTTCAGGTGCGTCAATTTTTTTCAAAAATATAAACAGTTTCCTCACTTACGTTTTGGGTTTAGGACGGCGAATGAGACATTTTCCTTGATTTGTCTCATATTACTAAAAATATCTTAAAAATCCGTGGTAAACTGACACTGGCAATGTTATTGACAGCTGCAGCAGCTATATTTGTCATTGCCAGGGTCAGATATTCAAAAAAAAAATTGTAATATGAGACGAATCAAAGGAAATTTCTCATTCGCCGTCCTAAACCCAAAACGTAAGTGAGGAGACTGTTTATATTTTTCAAAAATAATTGACGCACCTGAAAAGTCTGCAATTTTTCTGGTGTTTAGGAAGGTTATTCCTAACAGCAAAAAAAAATCAGGCACTTCTAAAATTTTCATCCATTCCCCATTGTCTAAGATATTTGATTTCGCTCAACTACAGCTTCAACACCGGCTAGTGAAGCTAAGAAATAGATTTTTTTACAATGATACAAGTTAAATATGGCGCTGCCTAAGGATTCAACCTATTTCAGCTAAAATATCGCTAAAAATTGTTGACTTTACCTGTCACTTTGTGTTCGTAAGAAAAGGACAAAACACATTTTATTTAACAGAGGCTTTTTAAGTTTTATGAATAAGCAGCCTTCATTTCTGCAGTGTATTTCGTTAATTGGTTTCTTATGTTGTCAGTTAACTACGTTGTTGACTGCACAAGCTGTCCAACACAATCCAACTCAGGCTTTCGTTATTTCCCACAAATTCCAGTTCCCAATCATTAATGATATCATTAATATCACTCGCGGGAACTAATCAAAAATGGCAAACATTTAATCGCTTCGTATAAAGTCTGTCCAGGGCCGTATTAAGGGAGTAATTATTTAAAAGAATTAAAATCAGATAAAGGCGAATTGCCAGTTTATCACTTTTGGAGGCTGCGTCGGAGACTGTTCATTTGGTTTGGGGTTCACCGCGCGGGGCACAAGCGAGTGGCGGGCTGGATAACTAATTAAATGAGCGAGCGAAGCGAAGAATTTCTCTGGTTCAGCGTGGAAAAAAATCGTATGTCCGGCGTATGTCCGGCTGTTTTCCTCTACAGGTTACATTTCTAAACCGATTTTCGTGAAATTTAATAAGCAAGCTTAATAGTGATATAGGTAGTTATTTTGATGATTCAGTTTTTTCGGATATTAATTAAAGTGAATGTATGAAGGGCAACGAAATCGTGTACACTTTGCATTAAATATAAACTGTACCCTATTTAGTAGAATATAATAGAAAAGCTTTATTCAACATCACATTAAGTACACGAAATTATAATTAAACATACATGTGAACCTTAAGATTATTCGGATAAGTAGGTGCTGTGCCTTATTTAGAAGTTTTATTATTGTAGCCGATGGACTGCCATTCTCTCTTCCCTTGTTCCGCCCTCACTTGGATGTTCAAGGGCCAACCAATAAGCTCGCGAACACTCGCATTATAGCAATCTTTAATCGCAGTACGATGGTTTTAATTACCGGCTAACCGAGGTTTAAGACTCGGGACTATTCTCATTTTTAGGGTTCCGTACTCAAAGAGTAAAACGGGACCCTAATACTAAGACTTCGCTGTCCGTCCGTCCGTCCGTCCGTCCGTCTGTCTGTCACCAGGCTGTATCTCAAGAACCGTGATAGCTAGAGAGTTGAAATTTTCACAGATTATGTATTTCTGTTGCCCCTATAACAACAAATACTAAAAACAAAATAAAATATTTTTTTAAGGGGGGCTCCAATACAACAAACGTGATTATTTTGCCGTTTTTATAGATAATGGTACGGCACCCTTCGTGCGCGAGTCCAACTCGCACTTGGCCGGTTTTTTAACACTGTTCCCGATAAGACGCGCTTCTTTTTTTTAGGAACTTTTTCAATATGAATATGAAGAAATTTAATGCGAGCCTTTTTGTTATAGTTCAAACAAACACACAGCCTTCCTGATGGTAGATTAGATTCGATTTGAGGATTCCTTGCGTCGACAGCTAAAGAGAATTGCAGTTTGATTCACTCTCAATAAGATACAAATCATAATTGTATGGAACAGAGGCTCTATTCAACTTAAGTTTTTGAGTCGAAATCTTTGTTGTATTTTTCAATGCTAAATTGAATTGTAAAAATTGCACTGAAGCCCCCATGAGTGAGGATCGTGTTTGTCACAGCATGCTATTGCTGCCCTTGCAGTTCCGTTCCTCGTCAAGGGGTCCTATAATGGCTAGAAGTGACACTGAATCAAATTCCATGTGCTTTGCTACCCCTTTTGGGGATATAGCATGGTTAGCACAAGACAGCGCGCGAGCTGTGTCGCGGCGTAAAATCCGGCAGATCACGAAATTTCTAGGCATATCGTAAAACGCCGCCATTTCATGATTTGGCTGAATGACATCCGCCATATCGTTCAAAACTTGACTTTTAACGATTTGTCTAATGACGTTTAGGCAGATCATGAAATTCCTAGGCATATCAAAAGGCGCCATTTCATGATCTGGCTAAGTAACACCCACCAGTGACGTTTAGGCAGATCATGAAATTCCTAGGCATATCATGAAACGCCGCCATATCGTTCAATACTTGCCGTTATAAATACGTAAGTAGGATTTGCAAACAAGTTTTTCCGCTCTTTTATAAAAAAAGAGACCCTCGAAGACGAAATCGGGAGCAAAACTCCAGCTTTCGTCAAATCATGAAATGGCGGCGTTTCACGATATCGGCCGCCGACACATAGACTATCACTTTCTTTCTAATTAATAGAATATTTCTAGTTAGTTCTATAAAGTACCTGCTTGACTGAAGAATACCTCCGTTTTATGGGCGTCCCTGCATTTCTTTTTGTATATTTAATTTTATTTGTAAGCAATTGTGGTGACGGTTTAACAAAAAGTTGGTGCAAATTGGCAGGTAGGTTAGGTGTTATCGATAAGTTGTTTTACCTTATGTTTAGCCTACTTAGCTACTTACTTATGTATGTTTGAATAGTTTGTATATGATTTATCTACTTTTTCACTGACTATATTTGCATCACTATAGCTAACTGTGGTTTTATGATAACACATTCAATTGTCATCGATCAAAAGCATTTGCATATATTCGACACATTGAAGCTGACAAAAAGCACAACAAAAAGATTTTTATGTAGGTAATAGATAATGTTTTTTTTTACGAAGCATTATCGCTTTGTAAACTATTGTTGTTGATGTGTTATAGGAGAATCATTGCATTGTTATTTATTTATACCCTACGACGTATTCACGACGCTGTGAGCAGTAGTGACATTGCGTCTGTTAGTCATTGTCAAATTTATCATAACTTTGTAAACGCATGTTAAAACTAATCCATACTACCTAACGTTATCCCCGGTTGTGCCCTAAAGGAGCCCGGGGTCCGCTTTGACGCCTTATCCTAAGATTTGGCATAGGCACTAGTTTTACGAAAGCGACTGACATCTGACCTTCCAACCCAGAGGGGGAAACTAGACCTTATTGCGATTAGACCGGTTTCCTCCCGATGTTTTCCTTCACCGAAAAGCTAACGGTAAATATTCCGTATATAAGTTCCGAAAAACTCATTGGTACGAGCCGGGATTCGAACCCACGACCGCCGCTTGACAGCCGCATGCCTGAACCACTAGGCTACCGTAGTTTCCACTAGGCTACCGTAACTTCCGGTCCGACGTCAAAAGCTATTATTCCCTTTTAATAAAGACTTTTCACGTCTTCGTTTGCGTAGCGATTTTGATGCTGACTGTACCTACCGTTTAGTCAAGTTGTCTGAGTATTTATTTATTTACATTGTTAAATGCTATGCAAACACATTTATACCTGTGCATATACCTTTAGAACGTAAAATAGCGAGCGAAACTACAATGTAACGTCCATTTTATAGCTAATCTGGTAATTAATTAACGGCAATCCGGCTGTAAAAGGTCTTATACTCTTATGCTTGCCTATTGATTTATAATTTGTATTAGCCATTACACTGAAGTTATTGCTTATTTATTTTTTAATTACAAGTTAATTACCTTGTAAAACTTATGAGTTATTTAGATATTGACGTTTTATGGATAGGTTTACGTCTACTCCCGTGTTACAATGAAAAGGGGTCACTCACCGTATTGCGTAAGCTTTTGTGTTTAAGTGTACTTAAGTTATTTTGCGCAACCTTAAAATTTAGGTTTGGTTATACAAATGTTATATGTATAATATGTTCTATTGTTATTGAAATAAGAAATGGATACAATAACCACACATACATATTGTCAATGTGTGTGTCCTTCTTAAAATTCCACTATCGGGTGTCATATAATTTGATTCCTCTTTACCTACAGTACCTATTTTTCAGCGTATTGGCCGTTACTTTAAACCTGAAAGCAATAACTACACAGACACATCAAACTTATAACACCCCTCTTTTTCCGTCGGGGATTAAAAATGATGTGCGACATCCATAGGTAACCTACCTATTTGTAAAGTAAAAAAACTTAGACACGGCCGAGGGTAAGGATTGGCGACCAATTTTTTGATAGGTAAAGGTACTAAATACACAATTACTTTTAAACGAATACGCAAATACACACTATGAACTTATGAAGTATTGTGTAGATGAGCGATTATTGTAAGCTTATCTATAGATCACGCACGGTACCGGCCGCGTCCAGTAGGCGACCCGCCCTCTCTGATTATACGAATTATACAGCCTCGACAAAAAGACGTGCTGTGCGCTCCACTGTGTATACTCGTAGTCCTAACATAAATTCTATTGAACGTTCTAAACATCACGAACGTGTCTTCTGTGATAGAAGTTATGCCATAATTTCTTATGTATTATATATGTTATGTCAATGGCGGTGGAAACTCATAGGACATTATTTCACAAATCATATGTTGATATTGACGATTAAATACCTTACACGTTGCAATTGCAATGTAGCTCAAGTTATTTTTTATACCATGTCCGTGGAAAACAAGCAAACGGCTCGCCTGATGGTGTAGGCTATATATGACCACCTTAGTCTATATGCCTATGCTGGCAACCCCAGACACATCGTTGCACATTGGCGACGCTTTAAAAATGTATGCTCTCCGATGAACCCCATAGGTACCGTTGTGATGTATTCCTTCGGGAAAACCTTGGCATGAGCTCATTCCACAACCCCCCGAGCGTCGGCCGAAGGTCGAGGACCGAAATCAACAAGTGTCGATTACACCATAGAGCATTCACTGGTCTTTTCTAGCCGACTTGCGCCAGGGTTAAAAAAAACCGCGTCATGAATCTCATCTGCATCAAACCCATCTGAAGACCAGCCTACCCTGCAGTCGGGTATTAGAAGCTGACCCCACAATGGGCGTCATTAATAACCAGGCTTGGTGTAGCGGCTACGGACAGACGTCTACCCGCAGAAATTAATTAGATACGCAATACGCCGTACGTACAGTCGGCTAAGGTTAATATTTACATTTTATATTATTTTCACTTCATCTCCTTTTTTCGTGTTGATGTTCCTCCGCGGCGGATTTATCCATCTCTATAATGTCTAAATTCTGCGAATATTAAGTTTCTACAATGATAACACAAAATTATTATGATTGTTATTTAATTTTCTTACTTACCTACTTTAATGTTGTAACGCGTATTCTTTATTCACTTCAAACAATTAGTAGGTCAACATAAATATCCGCAACAGGCTTCGTCAACAATACATACTAACCTAAACTAACAAAAAGGACCGCCCCGGATCGTTGGTGGCCCGAAAGTTCCCATGACACTGGCGGCCTTGCCACGCTTATCGTAATTGAATCGTATCGAAATCTGTTGAGCAGGAACGATCCGGAACGAGGATCGCAGCCCCTATCCCTAAGCCGCCGACCCAAATCCCGTATGAAGTCTTTGGCCTCCGTACCTACCCCAAGGTCCCGCGGTCTCCACCGCCACTGGCGCAAAGTCGTACATTGGCTCCAAGGCCTCTGTACTTGGCATGTTTTATCCGAGCCGCCGACTCGGCAGCCGACGCTGCGGATCTGATGGAAATGTTGTTAACCCATGTTCAACGTGTCATTGTCTCGTAAAATATTTATTTTTTTGCACAAAAAAGAAGGTAATCTTAATTGTAAATCTAGACGGAATGTTTGTAAGTATAAAGTCGACTTCATTTTACCTTTCCCAGTGTACCAAGTGTGAGCGGAAGATCTCATGTTATTATTAAAGATAATCTAAGAACTAGATGTATACAAGTAGCCTTGGAATAACAGTACCTACGGCAAGAACTTTCTACGATACCGTTGTCACTTAGAATTAATGGAAAAAGGTTGTTAAAATTACATTGTTGATCTTCTCATAATCGTACAATTATCACTACATAGTATAAAACAAAGTCGCTACCCGCTGTCTGTCTGTCTGTCTGTCTGTCCCTATGTATGCTTAGATCTTTAAAACTACGCAACGGATTTTGATGCGGTTTTTTATTAGATAGAGTGATTCAAGAGGAAGGATTATATGTTTATATGTACCATACATGCATGTTATTATTATTTGCATACATATGAATCCGTGCGAAGCCGGGGCGGGTCGCTAGTTCTTTTATAAATTAATATTTGCTGTCTACGTCATAGCTGGTTTCACTAAAATATCGTTAAATAAAGATAAATTCGAGGATGTAAATATAACATATTAATAATAATTCAGATGTATAAATAACAACCTGAAAAGTTAATGAAATCTGAAGCCACCAACCACAATCTGAAGACATAAACACAACATTACAGCCGAGTTCAGCACATGTTCGCTTCCTGCGTTTTTATGTTTGTATTTTAACTTTGGAATGATCTACATCTAAACCGGTACTAGTACGTTTTCTATATTTATCTACTGTACTTAAGTTAATCTGTGCAACCCGTTGCCGAGCGAAAAGCAAAATTCTCCGCAACGAGTGTGTTATTAATGATGCGATCTTTAATTACCGCTCATTGAGTCATCTGCGTGCCGAGTATCATTCTTATAAGGACCTACTTCCGTCTACGGCGATTAAACTTGAAACCACTTAATAACTATTTAATGAAATTGTAACTTTTGGCTTATTCTGTTTTCAATTGCAAAGTAATTAAAAATTTAGTTACTCCATGTAATACGTAGAGTGCGCTCGAATTAGAGGCATCCTTAATTTTAATATCTACAGTGTTTTATTTTTTACTTTATTTCGTTTCTTGTGTTATGTGGCTGCCATAAAAACTATGTTTTTGCTCTTAAAATTGTCCAAAAGCTTCAGCTAGCTTGCAAGTATCATTATAATCCTGTATGCTTAATTGCATTTTATTTATGTACCTAGTCTAATAAAATAATAATGTCTTAACATAATGCCTACCGCTTTTCTAAATGAACTAATAATCAATAAATTATTTAATAGAAATATTAGAAATTGCGAACAATTATTGGAAGCAGGTCCGTGTATCGCAGAATATAAATAATTAAGTGTATAATAATAAGTATAATTACGGTGTACGGTAAGTACCTTCGGCTGAAATTCTTACACGGGGCGTCGCTTAGCGGGATCGCCGACACGAAAACTTCATCAACGCGTGCGTGTGCGCATCTCGCTCGCCTTGGCGCTAAATACCATACAATAATTTTTTTATTTAAGAAAATGCTGTTTACTGAAGTAAATTACCGAGGATTATAATAAATGCTTTTAATGCGAGATAAAAGGATTCAATTTTAATTTTTCTTATGTGGTAATGAACTGTACCAATTGTGGAATTATGACAAAAGTTGATCACTTAAAACTTATTTTTAATGCACATCGATTATGGCGGCTTTATAAAACAAATTTTAAATTTTGAACAAACAAAATAAAATTAAAATAAACGGTTAAATCTATGGTCGGCAAAAAATTGGTACTAAAGGGAACAAGCCGTGCACCGACTCTCAATGTTAAGCGGGCACATGCTGGTCGACAAACATGAGGATTATGAACCGTGGCCAATTTATAAACTTAAGTTTCCTGACTTTCCTGCAGCACCGTCCTACTTTATTCTTAGGCAGAAAGTGTATCAATTTAATGAAGGCTTGGTTATAACTGTGCTTTGTTTGTTTTCAGGTAAGACCATGAACGTGACTAATGGAAAAGCGTGTATATGGTACGTCTATTACGTTTTTAAATGTTTTATCTCAATGCTATTTCATTCATTCATCGGCATTCATTGGAGCCTAAATTCAAGAATTAGTGGGCCATTTTACGGAAAGTTGTACACTCGATTTATTTTTTATTTTGATATAATCTTATTTTTTCTACTCAGAATCGAAAGCACTTTCGAACGTTATAGGAGAAAGAAAGTGTTCCAAGATTTTTTATTCCATTTCGTTACCGTTTGCATACTAAGCTCGTATGATGGTAACGGAACGAAAAAAACCGAAAATTGTATGTAACATTTTGGACACTTTTTTCTATTATTAGGTTCGAAAGTGCTTTCGATTCTGAGTAGAAAAAACCCGATTTTATCAAAATTAAAAAAAAAAGTCGAGTGTGCAGCAACTTTCCGTAAAATGGCCCAAATAACTGACGTTGGGTAAAAACGACTTATTGATAACACAGTCAAAATTTAAAAAAAACCTATTTTTAGCTTAATATTCTGGTAAAATGACATTGAATCTATTCTAAATTGCAGAAATTATTAAACATTTATTTTTAAATATATATTTTATTTTGAGTCACGGCGCATTCTATCCTATACTATGAAACGAGCAATATTTGTATATATATATATATATATATATATGTATGTATATATACATATATATTTGCAATCACGTTCTCGGAAACGGCTCTAACGATTTCAATTAAATTTGGAATATAGGTGTCCGGAAAAATTCGTTTTCTCCGTAATTTCTCCATTTTCATCCGAGCGGAGCTCGATCGCCCAGGGACTAATAGATATTTTATACCTATACTGAAAAATCATAATTCACTGTCCTTCTTAAAACACATTCAGTGCAGGTATTAAACAATAAATACAACGCTAAATCGGCCAGTTTAACCAAACGAGCACGAAAGGAGGTTAAATGCCAGGAAATATTACAGATAATGCATGTGATCACACCTTATGTCGTGCGGTAATGGGGTTATGTGAACCCAGCTTTATGACGCTGCATCGATGAGATAGTTAGGTCGGAACACACAAGTACTAAAAGAAATCAGTACATTAAGCATTCCAAAATGCTAGTATATTTATTTCTTACAAAAATTCAATAGTAAGTACAATATTTTTTTAAATTTGCCAACAATTTTATTGGATAATATTTGAAGTACCTATGGCAAAAAGAAAAAATTCAATCGCATTTTTTTATATTTTGTTTAATATTAATTTATTTACTTATTATTCACCATTGACACGACGAATATAGCACGACATTATAGTCTTTTTCGGTTCGGTCAGTTAAACATTAAAGCCCGGTTCACATTCGTCTGTCGTGTTGTGTTGTGAGTGTTGTGACGCATCAGAACGGGTACCGGATTCATACATTTAATATGGTTGCGTTCACATTTCTCTGATGCCGTCAGTATTGAACCGGGCTTTACATTTGAGCTACTGGTAGATTAATTTACACTGTGGCAATGTATCTTTAACATTTTGAGTACCATTCTGACATCGGAACCGGGACTGTCAGAATACATGCCTTATAATCTCTCAGATCTATTCTGTTATTATTGGCGTATAAGTTTGTGAATATATTCCATTCGGCCATATCTCACGTGAACAAGAACTTCCTCGTACCAAAACCCCATTAGGAATAAGAAGCACTAGACTGGCGACGAAAGCTGCCATCTGTTAGGGAAGATTAGCATTAACCTGCCGACGACGTCTTCGGGAGCTAAGCTGACATAGAAGGGCAGATATGTAGACAGTATTTTCATCTGTTTTATTTATTTATCATATGGCGGTTACCCACTGGTACATATTCGTATCGATGTCGCTGATAGAGTTCCAGGTGCGCTGCGAGGTTCAGGAGGAACAGTGCAGCTGCCGAGTTTGTTGTTTTAGCACCATCCACCAGCCATTAGCACCAGCACGTAGAACAACAACGACCTTTTCATCTGTTTATTTTGATTATTGGTAACGGTAAATCCTAGTAATATTATAAAAGCGAAAGTTTGGATGTTTGTTAGGTACTAAATCACGCAAATTGGCTGAACGAATTAAGATATAGATTAACATATAGAATAGGTACTTTTTATCCCAGTAAAAGTCCAAAAAAGAAAGTCAACGCAAACGAAGTCGCGGGCAAAAGCTAGTAAATAAATTAATTGAATGTAATTTATTTCTTTATTTCGTGTTTCACTTTAAACCTATCTTTCTCTTCTCTGTCTTCTGAACAATACATATTACCAATATACACCGAGCCTGTGGAAAAGGTTTTCACTACATCTTTATGTGTAATGCAAGTAGCTATAATTTATAAGCCATAGGTGTGCACACCCCCTTAAGCTGAACTACCTACGTGAATAATAACTGCGCAGGATTATCGCAGGAGCCCTCGACAGTAATGGCGTCCGTTTCCCGGTGCTCTATCGGATGCTCTTGACATTGTCCTCTGTCAATTTGACAGATTTACTTAAACGATGTTGCTTACATGAGCTCATCAATTTTTTTTACTGGTTTCTTACCAGTCCTTTGTCCTATTACGTATATGAATTGCTATTACGCCTATTACATACAGGCACTAACACTTCATTAAAAAAAAATAGTCCCTATAGATATTTTTTGCAAAATTGCTTTTGTTGGTACTTGTAAAATTTTGGCAAAAATCTCCTTCATGCTTATGTATATGTCGGCGGCCGATCGTAAAATCCGGCAGATCACGAAATTTCTAGGCATATCGTGAAACACCGCCATTTCATGATTTGCCTAATAGTTGACCAGGCATATCATGATGTGCCTGATAAAAAATACGGCAGATCGATTTAGTGGCAAAACCGACTCAGATCGCGGATAGGTTAGAAGACGAAAGCGGGAGCTTTGTATTTGTGTGTATTTTTTATACTCGTATACCTACCAAACAACTGCGATTTATCCAGTCTCCAGCTGGAATCTAATAATACTTCAAGGAGGTAATTGTTTGAGTTAAAATCTGCACGGTTTTAGAATTCTATAACATTTATTTTGTGCCTTTGTTTTCGTGGGAGTGAGAGAAGTTTAGGTGTGAAATTTACGTCACCCCACAAAACCATGTTTTGAATTCAGTAAGTAAACATATATCGTTGTTAAACCTTGTCGGTGTCCGCACGTAGGAATTCCTGTCGCCTACAACGACACTAAAACTCACTAATTTAAGCCATGTCCCTCAACCGTGTCCCCAACACTACACTCCATCAGGACCACAGACTAGCAAAATGCAAATCCTTATCGAGCCCCCCGTGTGCTGTTTATGACGAACATGCGACAAGATACATCTGTGATGTTTATGTTATTGCCCAGTCTGTGGGCCGTGCTGTATGGAATCTGCGGGAAATATGACGTGTAAGCTGTGACCATGAAAAAGTTTAAGCTCTCATTCTTATCATTCTTATTGCCTTTTAAGTTCTTAAGGATCAAGCTAATGCAATCGTGTAGTTTTTTTACCATCATGCACCCAACGCAACTCAAAAAAGTTAAATTAGTGTTCTTTTATTTTTATTATTAAAATAGGTTCTACGCATTTTACCACCATTTCGCCTGATGGTTACCAGCTTAGCGTTGATTTCTATCATGATTTTTATATAAGCTAATATTGATTAACTTATACCGTGTAAATGCTCTTTCAGTCGGCATTGATCGTGCCGCTGCCGCGATCACGAAATACATTTTTCTAACAATACATTGCCTGTGTAAAACCCGCAGTTTACAACATAACATTGTATAAAACACACATACATTATTAATGATGGCTACAACCATTAACTCGCCATCAACTGAGTACACGTATCACTTCCGCAGCGTTACTTATGGAGCTTGTAAATCATTTGTTGTGCTTGCGAGTTATTGTCAACTGCTTTAATAAATTTGTGATCGCGTCGGATTGTTGGCTTGAGTAATGATTGGGAGATATTTCATTGCGGTTTTGATAAGGTGACTGCGGTCATACATGTCTTTGTACTTAGTGAGCCGGTTAGTGTAGGTTTTGATATAACATGGTAAAACAAGTAGACTGAATGGTAACAAGATTGTACATCTGAAGAGCATTGAATTTGATATCTTTATCGAATCTTAATCTGTTTGAAATATTATAAGTAACTACAGGTTGTGTAAATAAGAGTGCACTATTTCATTCCAAAGTAACCCTTAAACTAGGGAGGATTATTAGGGTAACTCATAGTGCACTCTTATTGAGACACATGTTATACATATATGTACAACGTAATAGAAAATATTTAAAGACAATTATAACTTTTTTAATCGACGTATCGATTCGCTGGTTGCCTACATTTACAAAACAAACAAGTACCTACGATTGACACATATTACCTCACTTATTGCGTTCCATATACGATTATATGTATATCATTGTTCTACACAAATTCCTGCCCCGAGTTCGGATTCCAATCACGACGTGACAGGCATACAAATTAGCAGAAGTAGGTACTTTTTGCTTGAAAACATTTATTATAGTGTCTTCTAGTTATAACGAGTGAGACTGGTGCAAAATACAAGTTTGCAGGGCATTTTTATTTGTATAATTTTTTACTTTCCTTGTTTTTTTCATGGTCCCATTCGAACCAGTTTCTAGGGAGGACCAACTGTATGGAACCAATTACAATTAGACCACAACAAAGGCAAACATAACATAACATCAGACATCGGTAGCTGTGGCAAAAAACGGCACATACTAAGTAATTGACATGGCATTATGACGCCTCTACTATCTGTAGGTATACATCGTTTATATAGAAATCCTTTTTAGGGTTCCGTAGCCAAATGACAAAAAACGGAATCCTTATAGATTCGTCATATCTGTCTGTCTGTCCGTCCGTATGTCACAGCCACTTTTTTCCGAAACTATAAGAGCTATACTGTTGAAACTTGGTAAGTAGATGTATTCTGTGAACCGCATCAAGATTTTCACACAAAAATCGAAAAAAACATTAAATTCTAGGGGTTGCCCATACTCAGAACTGAAACTCAAAAAATTTTTTTTCATCATCCAATACGTGTCAATCTATGGAAAGGTCTTCAAAAATGATATTGAGGTTCCTAATATCATTTTTTTCTAAACTGAATAGTTTGCGCGAGAGACACTTCAGAAGTGGTAAAATGTGTGTGTCCCCCCCCTGTAACTTCTAAAATAAGAGAATGATAAAACTAAAAAAAATATATGATGTACATTACTATGCAAACTTCCACCGAAATTTGGTTTAAACGAGATCTAGTAAGAAGTTTTTTTTAATACGTCAAAAATCGTAAATCGCAAATTATTTTACGGAACCCTTCATGTGCGAGTCCGACTCGCACTTGGCCGCTTTTTTTTTTCTTGAATCATAAGAATCTTATTGGTAACTTTTAATTTGCTCTTGGACGATTAATTTTCTATTTTCTCTCATGTTTTTATGATATGTTTTTTTTTTGTAATTTATAAATTATTGTGCTTATTTGATGGTTTACTGTCCATATAGTGACATCATTTTATAAATTTAAACTTGAACAAACTTCTCAATTTGTCGTTAGGTGGCTTGCTAGTTTGTTCGGTTTTATTATGACTAATGACATCTTCCTCGTCAAGATGACAAAATAAATCGCGAGGGTTACATGCACTATTAATTTGCCATGTTACGAAGAAACCTTAATCGTCGTTATTGCACAGCCGGTACCTACTCGTACGTCTTCAAGATATCGGTGTAACAAGTTAATTGCTCCTAACGCGGCTGCGACATGCGGCCGTAGGGAACGCCGAACAGAGTACCGAGCATGTTGGTTGGACTGACCAATCGTACGTACGACAGTTGTGATGTCAGAATAGCACTTGCCGAGATTATTTCATACTACGAGTATGGCCAAAGAACGGTCAGCTCCGCTAAGGACTTGGTTACAGAAGTAGGTATAATTGCTCGTAATATGTGGACACGTCATGCGACGTATGCTTATCTTGAAACAGCAATTGTTGAATATTTTTTTTATTTCACTAGCGAAGCAACTGCCCGTGCTCAAACTATATTTTGCAGACCACTGTACCTACATCTAATGTTGCCGTTATTTTCCTACGACTACATAATGTCGTAGGAAAATGTTGATTGTTTGCCTATTACCGTGTAGCAAGTTGCTACAAGGTAGGCAATCAACCGAACGCTTGCAACGGTCTTCTGGCGTTGCCAAAACTTGCTGACACTGTGTCCAACCCCAACTAACTCTCATTTAAGGCTCGCCGCGACACTTATTTATAGCAGCGCCGATACGTTACTCGAGCGTCACTTTCGCCTTAACCTGTTTTAATCGATTACATAAACGGCAGTAAGACTTCTACGGAATGGCGAATAAATTATGAGACGGGGATCGTAGGGATTGTAGTCATTAGTCATATGTCATAATAATAATAATGGGTAGTGCATCCTTGTGATGGATTGGACAACAGATAGATCTCCATTGAGAGAATCTTCAATTATGTATGACTTGATAAATGTCTGTTACAAAATGGTTGGGACTAACAAATTGAGCCTAAGTTTACGAAGTTTAGGCACCAATGTATGTAATTGATATTAATTTATATTATGTCATACAGGAAGTCGTAATCGGTCGAATAAACCATCAGCCTGAATATATGCATTTGCGTGTATATACACGGTGCTCGCGAGGAATCCAAAAGATTTTAATCACGCATTCCTTAGGTCATTAGGAGCAAAACATGTTATATGAACCCCAGTCAAATCCGGCTTAGTTTTGAAGATATTATCAATTTTCATGTAAACTATTTATTGTGATTACTAAGTGCATTAAGCTCTCTTGATCGCGACGTTGCCACCTATGTTGTCAAGTTTCGCGTCGCTATTAACAGACGTCAAAGTGACAGCTACCACTTACTAAATTCATCCTTTTTTGGAAAAAATATTGTTACTATTTTATTAAAAGGGATAATTTTCATAGAGAAGCGGTAGTTACCCAATTTTTATTTAAAAAAAACTGACATCAAAAAAAAAATAACCTGAATTTGCCTTGGGTTCATAATATATAACATTTTTTGCTCGTACTCGTAATGACCTAAGGAATGCGTGGTTAAAATCTTTTGGATTCCTCGCGAGCACCGTGTACCTAGATATATATTTAACAAATATATTGCATTTATGTGTTTGTATGACATCTTACCAACAATGTCTCTGCTTTGCCTGGTAGAGAATATCCAATAACGTAATTTTCGATTTTTGTACGTTAAGATTTATTTTACTGCAATCAAGATTTTAATAAATAAATAGTGAGGATACTACGTGGTGTTAGTTAGCAGATTAACTTCAATGATAGATGAAGAACAGCTAATTATAAGTACCAAGCCAAATATAGCCACAATCGATGTTGAAAGTCTCGGAAAGTTAAAAAAGAACTTAAGTCGCTATAGAATGTGTACTATTCGAAGTTGTTTAATATCGGAAGCGGAGGTAAGTTACACTTAATGAGAGTAGTCGGACTAATGTGAAACTCGTTTAGAGGAGAAGATAAGTAGGGTTGGTAGCTATGAAAACACATAGGTTTAAAAAATAACACCAATGTTTAAGTTGGGCATACAATACACGTTACGGTCGTCCGGAGAGGTTACCGAAAGCGTCCCCATACACGCTTGTATGGGGGCGCACAGATTCACCGTATGGTGCATGACACTAGAAAAATTGGATTATCGATTTTGTTCCGGTCGTCTGCACAAGTCTGTTCTAATACACGCTGAGGTCTGTTCTAATACACGCTCGGGTCGACCTGTGCAGGTGTACCTCCGGTCGACCTCTCCAGCAGCCACCTAGAACATTGTTATATAATAAATCCTTAAATATATATTGGTGGTAATCATGACTTGATTAAATAATTAAAAATATCTATAAGGAAAGGGGAGAAGACCCGCCATGTCTTGATTGTCGAGATGTTCGTTGACGGTGGTTGACGACACCAAACAAATGAATCTATTAGAGTGCGATTTTTTTAAATCAAACGTCTCTTGATATTGTTCTTAGGTATGTTTGTCGTATCGGTAGTTTTTCAAAATGTAGTTATTAATACTAAATTGCAGCTAGACAGCTCGAAACGGGAGACGTGGCAGACCTGGTCGGCGATGGCGAGATGACTTAGAACCTTTTTACAAGAATGGCCAGAGACTGCTCAAATTGGGGAGCATTGGAAAAGGTGGGCGAAGGCTTTTTCCCAGCAGTGGGACACTACAGGCGCTTAATAATAATAAGTCATTTATACAAGAGTTAGCACTGCCATGTCGACATCCCTGATCGCCGGATAACTCGAAACGCCACCATCGGCACTTTGATCTTGTATCACAGCATCCATGGTCGGCTTCCTCAGTCGCCATCTTTTTCTCCCATCAGCAGCATATAAATGCAAACCTGCTACAGGCAAAGATGTATGAAAAGTAACACAATTGAGCGATCGTAAGAATTATTAATAGGATTGTGTAATTGCGTCTATTCATGCTCGCAAAAAATATTCTAATTTACAATAAAATCTTCGAAAAAGGAGATTTTTTTTTCTATTTACTTAGCCCGGTCTACTTATTGAAATAAAGTGGATACCTTTGTAACATTTTAATTGTTCAATTATGCCCACAAACCCCCACACACAAGACTCTTTTTTACATCACTTTGATAAAAAAACAGGCGTCAAAATGACACATGCCTACATGACATTAATTAAGGGTTTCAATGAGGCTTTGTATCAATAAAAACTTAAATACACTCTGTAATCCAATCAAGATAAGAGTCAATTTTGAATGACAGTTGCTTTTACGTAGTGTCCTCAGTACGCCATTGACGAGGTTTTCCGTCAATCGAAAAGCGATTTTATAAGTATTTAATACGGTTGTTTTTTATGCGATGTGTTTCCATGAATACTTTGTTGACAAAGACCACCGATTGAGCGATCCGATCGTTTTGTGCTCGATAACAGATCGAGTCGATGCAGCATCGATTGAGCCGATTTGGCTCGTTATTTCAGACGTTGATTAGTAAACGTCCCATTGTTTTTACCAGTACACAAAAAGGAGTGATGCTTTTAGATTGCAACGTTGTTGGTAGTGGCTGTAACAATTCGCTGGATAACACTGAGATAGATACATGTAGTGTGTCTATATACCGTCTGGCTGAACCGTTACCCCTGGAGGGGAGGCCCAGGATCAGGTATAACGGCACAATGAAGGAGGCCTATGTTCAGCAGTGTATGGACAGAAGCTGATAAAAAAGAAACAAAGAAGACATTTATTCACTACACAAAATGCACACAGAGAAATCAACAACAATCAACTTTTGTAACTAAACTTCTTAACACCTTTTAATATTACAATCATTCGATCTTCATGATTTGACATCTCAAACTTAAATGCTCCGTATTAAGTTGGAAATATTGAGGAGGAGAACGATGCGTATTAAACAGTAACGCGCAGTTAAAGCGTGGTTTTCCTGATATCAATAGTATAATAAAGAAAGTAGTCATATTTACTCGATGCTTTCATCAATCTGTCAGCTACGGTATCGTACAGTAGTATGCCATTCTTACCTACTGAATAGATTTTTGGTATAATAAATCTATGTGCCATGCTAGCTATCCATCTCACTGCCTCATCTTGTAAAAATGAAGAAAAGTTAGTTCACAAGTGAAGAGTCCAAATTCATCTGGTGACGTTTACAAATTTCCGCACTGTCCCGACGGCCATGATGTGTGAAAAAAGCGTCCTTGCGCATACGCACCCGGCGGCTGGCTAATTGGTCGCGCGCGCTCCCCATTGGTCGGGGGGCGGCGCTTAATTATTTAATAACTCCACCCCTTTTTTAATTAAAGACAGTTGCACATTGACGAGAGCGATAACGGGTGAAATTAGGCATATTGTACCTGATTTTGTGTGTTGGATTTACTCAGTTGTTATGCGATGTCGCGTCATATTGAGCTCCTGTGATTCGTTCTAACCGCTATAGATTAATTAGAGCATTAGAAAACCTTCGTAAAATAAAAAACCAATCGAGGCAAAATTTAAAAGTACTCAATTGGCTGAAGTCTTTATTAGACTATCCAACCAGTGTTTTGTGAATTACTGGGAATGCTTCTTTAGTGGCTATTATGCAAGCCCCGTGCATTGCCTAACGGTTGATTGGCTAAAAGGTGATGATCACTTGTTATTCTCCGCTCCTCTTTCAGCATTTTAGAGGCTGTCGAGACCATCCTTGATTTTATTAGTATATAGTTATAATCTAGGCGCCCGCATTGTAGCGTAGGTACCGCCATGTACACTCGTATGAAGCGTTTCTGGCACGTGGCTATTGTGGCTAAGCAATTGCTTTGCTGGACCGATGGATCTTAACTGGTCCCGCAGTATACCTCGTACCCTGTCCCTCGACGCCCCGGACAAACAAACTGTCGGACAGTTGCTTTTGCATCTATGATAGGTACCTACCTATCAGTACCTATGACTTATTTCTGCCTTGTGCCCTTGCAGTAGGTGTGGATGTACAATTGTACACCTAGAATCGTTTCCTCAATCTGGAATCGGGCTACTATAGTACCTACCGTGAGTAGTTGCCCTTACCATAGCCTAGCTGTGGCGTCTAGTCCGGGTGTGGTTACACTGCAGGCAAACCTGTACCGGCTCGTATCGACGGGATGATCTCGTAATCATTGAGTCGCGAGAAATGTAATATGCTCACGACTGCATGTACTCCCTGCGGGGTAGTCACCAGGGCAATACTAAATACTCTGTCTCGTAAATGTTGTTTATTGTGTCATTCCCTGGGCATAGATGCACCTTTAGGAATAATACTTAAGGACTTTGGGGTAGGTATTGACTACCAACAACTCTCATCATCATTGGCCTCTACGTCTTTATCAGACGATTCAAGCAGCGCTTTGTGGATGCATAGTAGAGCACTTTTTTAAATGGTTATGTAGCCCTATACAGGCGCGACATTGTCTTCCGCAAAGGTGGCAGGAGAATTGTGCATTAGGTAATGGCGGGGTGTTTATTTGTCTTCTTCTTCTTTTACCTTCAGGCCCCGGCATGTTTCTTGCGGCCGTCCGTGAGAGCCCTTCGCCACTTAATCCTATCTTCCGCAATGTGCTCCCAACATTGGTGATTGATGCCGAATGCTGTCATATCCCGTTGTCATTTTGTTGTTGGATATTACAATAACTCTATACAGGTGGAAAAAACGTCAGGATGGGTAAATGCGGTAATACTTCAAACCAATTTTTTACTCCAAAGTTCGTAATTTTTTTCAGTCAAAATGTAATTTTCTCTTCGTTTTCTGTGTTTTGTCCGGGATCTTTTATTTATTTCCAGAAGTTACAGTTTGTAGATTTTGAAGGCATGTTTTTCACTAATTAACAAGAAAAGAGAACATCATGGAGTCGATCTAATAAATAAATACCTAACTATAGTTCAGTTGGTCGATTACGTAACGCATTGTACGTGCGTCAGGTACATAACACAGATCTAAATGTCACTTCTTGTATGGATAATAACAGTTGAGTTTTATCCTAACGTTACGGTTGAAAAGTTACATGATCATCCCTCTGGTTAGCTATGTATAATGATTAATGAAACCCAATTGGTGCTGAAGGACATAACATGCATTTTGATAGCAGGTGATATTGAAGTAATAATGTCTCTTTCACGTTCATTCCATTAAGTTAACTACTTTAATGCCATATAAAATGTCATAAAAACGTGAGTTAGTATTCTTAGCAAGTGTCCAATGGAATTCACCAAACGACAGTGACCCCCAGAATTTTAACGAACCTAAGTAGGTATTCCCAGTCATTCTGAACTTGTACCTAGTATTCTTGTCATGTTTCATTTTTGGTGGCAGAGGCACGAAGCCAGACAGACGACTTTAGGGTGGTGATACTGGGTTTTCTAAAATTGTAGGTGATTAACATTGAGGACATATATTATATAGACTCTTCGTGTCACAATCTGCGACTCTAGGTACTGCTTTATTACTTTACCTGAACAAAAATGCCACAAACTTGCAGTTATAAAATGGTAACTTTTCTACCAACAGACAGAGTCACTGGAAACCACTAGTGAAGATGCTAAAAAAACGACGAGGAACAAAAGAATCCGAAACCCAACGCGTAATGGGGATCACGTAGGTCGCGCATCCTCCTCTAATCAACGGAACTGCCGCAAGTGCGAGCGAGATGCATTTTAATAATAACCTAACCACAGCTATCATTACGTTTCCCGGCTTCAGTCACGCTATACTGTATTTGAGGTTTTGTGCGGAGAAAAAAGTGTAATCATATGCCGTCTCTTTCGTCATCACCTTTAATGTCATTGCATCTCTTTCCTCGTTCTCAAATTATAGTCTTTGGTTGTTGTAAGTATAGACAGAACCAAACGCAGTAGCACAATTTTGAAAACAAAATGTACTCATTCTTCATTACGACCGTATTAGAAAATTGTCGTTTTATACTAGCACGACTTTCCTCGGGAATTTCATGGCAGTCAGCTAGGATTTACTTGAACTCCTCCCTTCCCGAAAAAACACACTTCTTGTAAATGTCCTTCAGTTGCAAGCCTCTATGACTTATTGTTTCAATATTAAACAAAACATCAGTAGCACAATACTGTTATTTAACTTGTCACTTTGTGTAACTAACATATTGCAAGCATCACTCATTTGCGCTTGAGTATTTTTGCCGCCAGCATTTACCAACTTGCCCGTATCTTTTCACAACCAAAAGCTATCTTATAATCAACCTTATCATGAAGACTTAAGAGTTATAAGATAGTGTAGCAATAACGGAGGTTTAAAATAAGACGTTTTGAGTTTATAGTAGAAGCATTCCACAAACTGACTGGAAGATATTTTTCAAGTTAGAGTTATGGGTTAGATATTTCTTTATAGGGTTGGTTGTTTGTATCAGCTTAACTATTTGCTAACTTAATGTGAGTACCTACTCGTTCCAGTTCCTGTATTTCTGTTATTGTTGAAATGTTTATCGTATTTGGGTTATCGTATCATGATTGTGGTATTTGGGGAATGTAAGTTTGGTCGTACAAAATTTAAGTTTTAGTCCTTCTGGAACCCCAATGTGTTTTCTTCTTTGGGATTGACTTTAATCTTAAACCTTAAAAGTTTACTTACCTACATTTTCTGGCACCTCAAAAGATATATCAAAACTCTATGCTCGCAAAAGTATGGGTTAATAATAGGGATGGCACCAAAATAGCACCTCAGATCTGTTAGAAGTCATTGTCTGCTCAATGAGCGATTTGCTATCTGGGTTGTTTGATATGTAGATTTTACCACGTTTTACCTATATTATAAAAAAATGCTCAAATATCCCCGCTGTGAAACTATTAGCTACAGGACCATACCATGTATGTAATGTAGCAGTGCGTTACTTTATTTCTTTTTGCACTAAACCGCTAGTAACTTACTAACGGCAATCATGAAATGTCTCGCAAGTTGCTTTCTAAGATAGTAATTGAAGTATCGTTTTTTAATTCAAATGGTGTAACGAGCAAAACCCTGTACCCAGACTAGCTTAACCGATCGTATATCGTGGGCGCTGATGGGTGAAAGCTTGTCACTGCTCAAGTTTCCGGCAAAGGGAATATCGAATTAGGGCAGCATAAGTCGACAATAATGAGCCGACTAGTTTTTGTTTGGGGCTAACAGTCCCGCGCCGCAGGCAGGTAATGATGAACTTTCCTGGACGTGTGTTGGATTATAATATGTATAATACTATGTAATATGGACCCGTTTTAGTTTTTAAAGTCGTATTTCAACGTTTTATCCTATAGTGTGTCTGTCTTCACGTTCAAGTTCCCTTTTGAAGAAGACGCATGGTTTTATCATATCATTAATTAAATAATTAACAATCTGACGTCATAGCTTAGTAACTTTCATCCTCTTCCAGTCATCCGGTTAACTTGAAATCCGTGTAATATTTTCACCTTGGAAATTAAATGTATTCAACATTTAATTTATGATGAGAAATTAAAATGAAGTTAGTGGCAATATTGTGGATTATACTGTTGCACCGAGCTAGGCCGGCAACATTTTTGATTGCCAGTAATTATGCAGGTCGCAATGAGCCGTCGGTGCGGGCTCGTGTCACGGCGCTATTTAATCCATCATGGCAGAGCACGATCGTGAGAATTTGCTAAATACTCCATAATCCACTTTTGCAAGGATTTTGATGGATCTGGGAAAGCAATAAGGCGCAAAACGACTAAGTACAGTCACCGGCTTCAATATATGATGCATCAAAGGCCGCAAAAAGATCTGATACGCTCTTACGGCTCTAGGAATAGAGTTGTCATCAGATATTTTTGCGGCCTTTGTTCCATCATATATTTATGTCGGTGACTGTGAGCATTCGCTTATGCTGGTTTTGTAACGTATCGAACTACACTGGGCTGCAAAAGAAGGTATAACAATTTTAGTTATCGGCACATATATGAGTGTTATACCTTCTTTTGCAGCCCAGTATAGATTAATTTTACTGTTACCTAGTCATTGACATTTAACTTTGAACTATGTAGGTACTGAATGCTTTATGTCAACAAAGTCGTTACTCGTTTACTTAATGTATGAAACCTCTATAAGCTATTGGTGCATTATTGTTATCAAAAGTATTTGTACAAATGCAACATTAGCGTTGAAAAAGTCGTGATTCCAGCACACGGTGAGATCTGTCTTCACGCCGAGATATATTGTGCGGAAAATGCTACATTGAAAACTTAATTTTGCTCGCCTGGTACACTGCATGCCATCACAAAATGTTCATAGAGGAAATTGATAAATTATAGTCATGATATGTGATCGTTTTAATATAAATAACTTTACCGACAAATCAAATGCATATGAAATAAAATAAAAGTTGAACATTTCAACAACAATGTAAGGAGCCAAATACCGCAATAATTGACCGCATAAACAAGATTCATCCACCTAGCGAAATAAGTACGCTAAGCTAGAATTTTGTTTCTCGATAGGGTTGATCTGTAAATACATACATACATATAATCACGCCTCTTTCCCAGAGGGGTAGGCAGAGATCACGGATCTCCATTTGAAAATGCTATGAATAAACCCCTCTATCAACCTCCAGCTAGTATATTATTGGTAAAATGTTACTGCTAGTATACCGAATGGTTATGAGCCGACGCCGGCGAGTGCTATGGCCCTTTTGAAATATTAAATGCCCCAAGCATGTTCAGTGGTAGGTAATTATTTACGCACTTTCATACCTGTCCAGTTTATGGGGGAAACTGTTTGTTACTTGTGCTAGTCTTGGCTTTATGGTTCTGATATTTAGCGAAAGTGGATGGATGAGAGTAACGGCAGTTAGTAAAGTAGGCAAGGTGCAGAAAATGCATACATGTAGCACGCGTAGATTTAGTACTCGCAAAACGAAACAATCGGTATAAATAAAAAATAACGATCAAGAAATTTATTTTCTAGTTAGGGTGAACTTACATATTGTCCCAAGAAATTATTGACGCTTTCAACCTTATATCATGGCAATAATAGCGATAATCCTGTTAAGTATTTACATTAACAATGGTAAACATTTTGTTAACTATTTTGGCAATCAATAAGTGTTTTAACCAAATCGACCAAGTTACACCTATTAGAAAGTATATATTCCATGATTTTATATGACATACCTACAGTATCCTTTCGTCCATTGTCGTATTTTTGACCCTTGACACATACCTACAGAGGAGTCTTGTGACTCCCAAGTAGGTGAACCAAAAGTTTATTGTTGTTGTATTTGAAAGGTGTCTTAATCGAGCCTGTTCTTAAATTGTGATTCCTTGTTTCGGGGTTTTTTCAATTTTTAGTATTTACAACGGTTTTGTATAGTCAACAGCAGAAATAAGTTTACAGTTTTCAAGACAACGGAATGAGGTGCTAAAATGTTAACTTACATTTGACTTTACGAGTACATGTCTGTTTCTCAATGGCTACGAGTAGATCGTTTTACGAGATAACAATCAAAGAAAAACAATAAATAGGTAACTGCATACAAATGGAAACCGCTACTGCGCTTCATGAACATATCCCACAATATGTTAGCCAGCGCCAACTATTTAAATATTATGTTAGAATATCATACACATGACCTCTCCCACTCTCACATCGGGACATCCATACGTTATCCACAGTACCGTCCGTCCACTGTCACGATCCGTGTTCCCAGGGTCCCGTTGTATTTATGAATCTAGTAATGTAAGCACGTAACGAATATTAAAGTCACTTTGAGGACAATGATTTTGGACGGCTCACGACTTTTGAGGGGGTTGCATGTGTATCCATTGAATGTGCAGATTCGAGGTCTTCCTGATCTTTCACCAAATAAAAGGGTTAAGGTTTAAAGGGTGCATCTATCTCTCTATCTAAATATAGCCCCGTTGATCCCGTTGATCCAGATTCCAGACTGTCTTGAACTGTTTTCGGTAAAACTATTAGGTAATGCTATACCGCTTGTTCAAAGTTCGAATAGAAATTTCACCAGTAACTGGTTAGGTTTCGTCCGTACGTTAGGTAGGTATAAATGTATTTTTTTTTGTATCGTGAAGTTGCGCAATTACCCGACAGTGATGTGCCTTCTGACTCAAACATAAAGACGTTGCTGGTCAGAAATGCCTCCTACATCGCATTAAAAACCGAAAAGCTTACCGCAAAAAGCTCGTTTACCCGTTCCGTTCCGTGTTTAAAGCAAGACATTGCATTTTAACGATATTATAAGTGGTGAATAAAGCTTTGGTATTATCAAACGGAGTACGATTCCACAATTCATGTGCATGTGAAAGCCAATAAGAATGAGGTTTATTAGTGGAATGTAAAATAAATGTTGCAAGTATTCTCAAATCTCTATTATCGTAATTTCACTGCACTGAATATTCGGGGTTTTGAATCTTTTTATCCGGAATTATGTCAGCAGCGTTGTCAATGCAGTATACAGGGTGGAAAGATAAGTCGGGCCCTGGAGGGAAACTACTTTAAACCATTAATCTGGCTCATTTTACTTAAAGGAGACATTACTTTATTTTTAAAAATAACCAAAACTGCATTCAAAGATTTTCAAAAAAGCCTTACACAGGGCCAGGAATCGAACCCGGTCGAATCAGTCTAAAAATCTGAGTTCGTTTTTTTGCGTAAATTAATAGTTGTAGGTGTAAGGAACTATTGTATTGCTAAGGAACTCTGTATCTGCAATCACAGGAAAATGCTGAATTTCATAGTTTAATGTACCTACGGAAATGGACCTCCCCATACTAACCCGCTTAGTATGTCTGTATGTAGGTATGGGGAGATGTGACATCTGAAACTTGACGAAATTGGTAAATTCGAAGTTTTATTTATTTTCATTATTTACACCAATCTTTTCAAAACTGTAATAAAATATCATTCCCATACTTAGGTACCCATAGTAGGTACCTACCTACTGTTTGTACGAGGTGATCCATTTCCGTATTTAAACTGTGAAATTCGGCATTTTCCTGTTATTATAGATACAGGGTTCCTTAACAACAAGTGTTCCATGCATCCAGAACTATTTATTTACGCAAAAAAATTAACTCAGATTTTTAGACCAATTCGACCGGGTTCGATTCCCGGCCGTGTGTGACGCTATTTTGAAAATCTTTGAATGCAGTTTTGTTTCTTTATAAAAATAAAGGAGCGTCTCCTTTAACACATTCACGGCCGGGCTAATCTCGAAGCGCTACGCCGTAGTCCGTAGCACGTTAAACCTCGTATGTAGAAGAAAGCGCTCGTAGCGCTCTGACGCATATGTGTCGTCACTGGCCATGAATGGGTTAGGTAAAATGAGCCAGCTTAAGGATTTAAGGGAGTTTCCCTCCAGGGCCCGACTTATATTTCCATCCTGTATATCTGTTTTTTTTTTATTAATAATCATTTCGTGCGATTTCATTTGACTGGATGGGCGCGGGCGGTCATCGTTGCAGGTTCTTTATTATTTTTTACATCCGGGTAATTTCAGTGGTATTAACTCAGTGAGTTTTTCCCATGACGCCTTTTCGCGTTATAAAAAGTGCTTTGGTTTTGAAATGATACTCAAACGTAGTGTGGTTTTGGTTTTTCTCGCTGAAATGATTCGTAAGGACTTGTAATTTTAGGGATTATGTTTCGGGTTAATTCGGCCTTAATGGCCATCTTTATGGGAGCTTTGACTCTGGAGGGTTCAAGGATGTGGTCCAATAAGCTATTATAAGTATAGTCAGGATTGGTACTTTTTGCGTTGTTATCCCGATTCAAAAGCCTCTTCGCAACATAGTTACTAAGTAAGTTTACTATGTTTGAATAAAGAATTTCAATACGTACGCAGAGTATTAAATGTCAGCAGCGATTAGACCGCATGTAGTTCACTAAGTAAGTTATTTCATTTCCAATATTTTTACTGTGCATTGTTTCCCTCAGTGTGTTCGACATTAAATATATTTGTATCGAACGAAGTTTACGGCTGACTAGGGCTTACAATCGACCATGTTTATATTATAGTGACCATAATTTTCACAATAAAAGCTAAGCGCACGTAAAGGCAACAATGCTGACATTCATTTTAAAGATTTAAATATTCTCAATTCAACTTCTATTACTAATACGGTGTCTCCTGCCATCCCAGCAGAGCGTATAAGTGCTCGTTCTGTATGTAAGCTGCTAGCTAGATAGTGTGTGGGCATTCCTGCCATATGCCTTTCTAGTACTTTAATAATAGGTACTACTTATTGTAGATGCCGAAATGTTTGAAGGAGTCGTACTATGTAAAGCGTCATTGTTATTGCTTGGAATACTGTTTAATACTTAGGGCAGCAACTGGAGTGCATTTCGTGCGCGGATAAGCAAAATTAGTCTCTTTGCTAACGTGATAAACAACATAAGAAAAAAAAATGGATTTAATTGATCAATTTGAATAAAAACCATGAAAATAATTCTCTGACAAAAGCAATTATGAGCTTTATTGCAATGAAATAAGGATGTTTTGTGAGGCATAATTATCGTGGTAGCACATAACGTAACCGGTGGTCACGCGAGTCGCATCACGTACTAAATTATCTCGTACGATACGGCGTGAAGGTAATTTTGTAATGCACTAGGATGTGCGCGCCGCTTCACACCTGCTTTCATGACACGATCGGGATAACCTTACTTCTGCAATGCTTTATATTATATACAAGATGACATTAAATATGTTATCAAAAATTATAAAAACTGATAAAACTGAGAATATGAACTTGTATCATTCTAGAAACAAATTAAAGGTTTATTTATCATTCAATTTTGTACTCGAAATACTCGAATGAAACACATTCCAAAACAAGTTAGGTACATGTGTTATTATTTCTGTTTAATTTTACAAAACATGCGAATGGAAGACTTACACACAATTAGTGTCAAACAAAAATGGCAATGTCCATTCCCGTTTCAAAGAATTCCAGACTATCTGTCAATATACGGGAAAGGCAGTACTGCTGTAATCTCACACATGATTAATCTCAGAAAATTACTTACTATACTCCGCTTAATTTCATTAAAGTTCCCAATAACGGTGCGCGTGCACGTCCGCCATTTCGCGCAAGCGCTAAACAAAATGGCGGCGCCCATTTCGGTTACAGGAAACGCGTATCTGTCAACGCGGCCGCATCGCAAGTGGGCATTGTATGATAATCGCACCGCACCGACAAAGTTTAGGTGGGGGGCCAAGAAAATAGCGGATTAGTGGAAGATTTGTACAGTATTTCAAACCGAGGCTTGATTATTAACTGTTTTTCTTAAGATTTACTATGTAATCACAAGTTACCGTCTTCTATACTTAGGTACTTTATTACTAAAAATATGTAAAGAGGAAAATTCGGTGAGATTCTAGCTTTGTAAGTTTGTATGTACGGGGTAATTTCTGGAACTACTCAACCTATAACAATAACACCGGTAAATAAAATGAACTTTCAGGATGGACGAAGGCATATAATATAACCCACCTGGGCTCTGTAATACCTACGCGAGTGGAGCCGCGCGTGCAGCTATAGTCTTGTATAACTTGCAGAGGCTCGCAGTGTGGCGATGCTGTACGACGTTACAACAATTATTCTTTTTCGGTTTGATTACGATGTCTTACTTTAAAGTATTTTTTTTTGTTCCTGAGTATACAAATTCATACTTCCGTAGAAAAGGTAACATTGAGGTCATTGAAATTGATTATTATTAATACGTTTACTCAATATGCCAAAATCAACTCGACGTAATACGGTCAATGGACATAAAAAACGTATGTATACAATCCAAGTTTCCCATTTGTCGTAACCTTAACATCAAAATGCATAACGGCGACTTTCAATAAAAAGTTATATTAAGTACTTGTAATAACATAATTTGAGACCCGTGTCATACGTGTGTAACTTTTTTTACCCAAGACCTGTGACTCACTGTCTAAAACTAGAATTTTCCTAAGACTCGCCAAATCCGCTTTCGTGCAAGACAGCGTATCATGCCTCCAGTTTTGTAGCCACATCCTAATTCGCTTCTCACCGAGCATTATTCCCTTATTTGCTAGGAAATATGGATATTATTGTTATTACGCTTCGTGACGCGTCGTTATTGGTCGGCCCGTAACAAGGTGCGCGTGAGCGTTGATTCCACTTCGGCGGCCATTAATCCTAATGCTGCAACTTGCAACCATAGAGGATACATAGCGTACAAGGGAAATAATTGCAGACCTCTTCCCGGTGGAGTTGCGTAATGCAAAAGATCCTAAAAAGTATGTAGATCTTCGGCTGTTACATCACTCACTAAACATAAGGATTATAGTCGGAGAGTGACTAAAGCAATGGCTTTATAGTGTCACATGTTTGCTTGCCGCGAAAAGAGATCTTACTGCGTGATGTCTGCTGAATTACTGATGCATTCTACTACTTTTTGATAGCTCGAACTTAATTATGAAATTGACTTATTTCAAAAGAAAATGCACTGGAACTTTATGATGCGAAAATGGTTTTCCCTGTCTTTA
This sequence comes from Epinotia brunnichana, assembly GCA_963854355.1. NCBI lineage: Eukaryota > Metazoa > Arthropoda > Insecta > Lepidoptera > Tortricidae > Epinotia > Epinotia brunnichana. Next base: position 28,124,709 of record OY977936.1, on the reverse strand, counting down.
TGACATTTACTTATATAGGATTGAATTTCACCTAGCCTATCGAGCAAGTTTTTTCATTATATTTATATCTACTTACTTATATGGTTTACGAAGGACAGGACAGAATATACTAGCTTATAAAATGCTCGGTTATAACTACGTAGTTATGTCATTATTTTGCAGTTTGAGTTACTTTTATTTTCATTTTAGTAGGTATAATTTTTATGCCTTTACAAAAACATTCAAAATAAATGAATGATTTAATTGGTGTCAACATGCCATACGTGCTCAAATTGCTTGCTTAGTTGGTAGGTAAGCCTTTGATGCGTCACTGTGTTTTATAAAAAGATGAGATGACTTTTGTGAAGTTAGTGATTATTGGATAAAAATAATTGGATTGCACGTTTTTGCGACGTGACATGTGTATGGTTTTATGGTCATTATTTGTAAAACGCATTGAAAAAAACTTATTTCCCAATAATAGTTAAAGATGAGTATAGGTACAGCCTGTTCTTTATTGGTAATAGTTATAGGTACCTATATGTATATTTTATTTGTGGTTAATTTGTTTTTAGGGTTCCGTACTCAAAGAGTAAAACGGACAGACAGACAGACGGACAGCGCCGTCTGTCTGTCTGTCTGTCTGTCTGTCCGTCTGTCACCAGGCTGTATCGCATGATTCGTGATAGTTAGACAGTTGAAATTTTCACAGATGATGTATTTCTGTTGCCGCTATAACAACAAATACTAAAAAACAGAATAAAATAAATATTTAAGGGGGCTTCCATACAACAAACATGATTATTTTGCCGTTTTTATATATAATGGGACGGAACCGGCCTTCGTGCGGGAGTCCGACTCGCACTTGGCCGGTTTTTTATTTTAATTTATTGTGTGATAAAATGTCCCAAGCCCGCGAACATCTATGAAACGTTATGGAAGCCCTTGATATTTATGTTGGATCCAGCCTATGCCTCCGCCTGAGAAGTTCAAATTACATTTCCGAGTGTCCGGCCCTGCACGTTTAGCACAAGACTCGCTTTCTTATCACCTAGAATAAATAGAAAGGGACGGGTAGTCTATCTCGTACGCGATAGGGTTTCCGCCCAGTCTTATGCTAGCAGTAGCCGTGCCTCTTTGGCATTTCCCTGTTCTTTGGCCAACGTTCCATCTTCCTACCTTCCACGTTGCATCTTCTGGAATGTGATCGCTACTCTAAAAATAGCAGATTTAATCACTCCTTGATGACCCTTGATTTCATCGCCTTAAAATTAATTGACTACGAAAAGCTTACCTACGACTTATCGCAAAAAAACAACGTAGGTACTACAAAACATAGGTACACGATAATAAGCATTTATAAATAAACAGGAGCAAGCTCGAAATAGAAATAATTGTTTGTATGAAAATGAATGGTAAAACACTTGGGGTTTGACATCCGGTGCGCCGCCCCGTGTGTTGCGTGGTCGTAGATTTGATTTGCAGATGAATTTGCTTGTGCCACAAGCGAGCTTCAGATCTCATGTCTTGCTCTTAAATAATATCTTATAGTACGGGGTCCTGTCACTATATCTACTTACTTTTGCCCTAGGGTTTCATTAGACCCAATATTTCACTAGACTTATCGAGTGAACTTTAACTATAAAGTTTATCAATTAAGAAAAAAATGCATTAGGTCTAATGAAATATTTAGGGCTAAAGTATCTAACAAGGGAGAACCCATATAATTCTTAGGTAATTTGAAATCGAAATTAGATAAACGTGGGCACAGGCACGTGTCATGATTGTTTTAAATGTTGAATTGAGTTAGGAGTTTTAAATTTCGAAAATTTTCTACGCTGGTATTTAACCTATTTACACCACGCACGACGTGGACATATCCTCCTCGGATGGGCAGATGACATCTCGCCTACTACCAGATATCGCGGTACACCGGTTGGTTCCGTATTTTGGCAACATTTGCAGATTGATTGAAAAAACTGACTACCGGTATTTTGTGCCAATGTCAGGTGACATACTTACTAAGTACTTACACAATACTTACTAAGATTTTTTTCAGAGATCCTTATAAATCCTACCTTTAACTCATCATCATCATCATATCAGCCGAAAGACGTCCACTGCTGGACATAGGCCTCCCCCAAAGAGTGCCACAATGGCCGGTCCTGCGCCACCCGCATCCAGCGGACTCCCGCGACCTTTACCAGGTCATCAGTCCAGTCCACCTTGTGGGGGGCCTATTACCCACGCCGCGCCTTCCGGTACGTGGTCGCCACTCGAGAACCTTTCCGACCCAACGGCCATCGGTACTACGTGCAATGTGCCCCACCCACTGCCACTTAAGTTTAGCAATTCGGAGGGCTATATATATATTCCTTTAACTCATTAGTTAGAAAATAGTATAGTTATAATTATTGAATTTTAGTTGAAAACAATCCAATTTCCGCACCCGTCCTAAGCTCTCCCTCCTTAAAGATCAGCAGCAGCTATTACCATCATCATCCTTGCGTTATTCCCGGTTGTGCCCTAAAGGAGTTCGGGTCCGCTTTGACACCTAATCCCAAGATTTGGCATAGGCACTAGTTTTTACGAAAGCGACTGCCATCTGACCTTCCAACCCAGAGGGAAAAATAGACCTTATTGGGATTAGACCGGTTTCCTCACGATGTTTTCCTTCACCGAAAAGCTAACGGTAAATATTCCGTACATAAGTTGCGAAAAACTCATTGGTACGAGCCGGGATTCGAACCCACGACCGCCGCTTGACAGCCGCATGCCTGAACCACTAGGCTACCGTAGCTTCTGCAGCAGCAGCTATTACCGCTGATACGAAATTCGTCAAGTAGTATTTCTATGTATATGCTTTTATCACAAGAACACGATTAAAGCACCGTGAGCGTTATCTTGCGATGTTTTCAGCCTCCGCTGCAAAACGCTCCGTTCTCGTAACAAACGTATCAGAGCTGACACATAACAAAGGCGTGCTCGCCACAAGATTAATTAGCGCAGATATGAATTGCAGATGCCTCTCGTTTGTAATTTCAACATCCGACTTGATTTCTGAATCTAAAGGAGCCTTTAAATTAGCAACGTATGCCATCCTCTTTTTTCAAACTTCGTGATTCTTACTTAGTTTATTAACCCCCGACGCGAAGAAGTTTAACATGGTTAACAAATTATTACTAGTGGCTTTGAGCTAGAACTCGCGAGTGTCTTTTAAATAAAAACGTAAAATTGAAACTACAAAAATAACAAACTGTATAATTAACAAACCTGCTCACCATATTTCACGAGACTCGTTTGGGAAATGCGACCTGTAGAGGAGAGCAGCCGGACAGTCGGACATCCGGCCAAACGGAAGAAATGTTGTCCAAGCTGAAACGTAGAACTTCGTTCGCTTCGCTCGCTCGTTCAAAAATTGTAATAACCTTTCCGCTGTGATACCTACTTTCACGTTTGAAACTACAGTACCTTATTAAAATATGTTTAGATTTCAACTTTTTGTTTATAACGTATTGTTTGTTTGTTTCTAACGGTTTGTTTTTCTTTTTGCGCGCAGGTTAATTCTAAAACGAACCGATTAATTAATGCATGCAAGCGTTTAGAACTGAATGAAAATCAAATCTGAGTCGAATGTTAAATACACACACACACATGCACAATTACAAATACATGCATGCGAATAAAGGTTTGCAGAAAGGTTAGTAAAGGGTAATCGCCGCGGCGCATTTGTCGTCAGATTCATTGTGTTTCAAATTTCGCGTAATAATCGAATATTATTGCCGCGCACAAGGCGCGGTGTGCGCACGCATTTAGTTATGCTAATAATAATGTATGCGTCTGCGCAGGCCGCTGTGCACTTCACATGAGTTGGAGAATTTAATGAAATTGAGGAACAGACGATTTTTTCGTGCGTTAGAAAATCTGATCAATTTTTTACATAGAATCTACATAGGTAACGACTTCGTTGAAGGTACCTAAATAATTATTTTTTTGTATTCAAATTACGCACAATCTCATATCTTATGCCATATGTATGCAATCAACCACGCTTGAATGTGGTATTTTCAAAATATTCGATGTCATCTTGAAAATTATGATGAATTAACAATTAAAAGGCAATGTTAGTTTGGAAACCTACGACGAGAGCTACCTTTTATAATGGTTTCAATTGTGTTTTCAAAGACCTACATAATTGAACTTTAATGTGCGTTTATGGAATTTCAAAATATAATTTTCTTTTCTACTTAACTCTGAATTAATTGAGTTTATAAATACTAGATCGTACCCCATGCGGCACGCACAGAGACGTCTCTAAGACAAGAGTATACGAGATATGGCGGGCACAATAGGAATACGCTTGTCTACCCTTGCTTATCTAATTGCGTACGGCAAACTAGGAACATTGCTGAATTTCTAGCTAAGAGAAGCAAATATCATGTATTCAGAGTATTCAGACCCATATTAATGAGTTCATGTGATTAAATCACTGAAGCTTGAATATTTAGAAATAATATTCTTGTGTTTGTTTGAATATACCTAAAGTTTTGGATTCTGAGCATGTTACTTACACACATACCTGTAACATTATTGTATTTTATACACATTTTTATTTACGCATAGGCTGTTATTGTTATTCTGTTAACACAAAAGGTTTTTGTTTTCACAGAAGTAAAGTTTAAAATGCTGCAAATTGCCGGTCGGAGGGTCCTAAACACTCGTAAATTTCGAGAAATAGCTACTCTTTAGTAAAGTGTATATAATGCAAAGGTTACCTATACAGTTAATTAAAGGGCACTGGTTTACAAACATATTATGTTGCATTATAACAAATACATTATTTTTCGGGTACCATCAAAGATGAAAATATGTGAGTGCATAGATCTATCGGAAATCATGTTAGTTTTGGCAGCACGATCTATGTACGGATAGCCTTGGTGTGCATTAGGTAATGTCGCAGTGGGCTCAAAAAAGGGGAAAGATCACACACGGGTTGAAAACTTATAAAAGACAGGAAGAAACGAATTAAGTCTGCCAAATGAACGATGAGAATGAGAAATCGCGGCAAATTCAAAAATTCGGAGTGTCCCTTACGTGTAACGCGAAAACCAGGCTTGAGACTTGTAATATGTATATTTAAAATTAAAAACGATTTTATTAATTTACCTGTACATAGTACAATCCTAACTAATAATATAAACTAGCTATGCATTGCAACTTCGTCCGCATGACACACGTGAACTTGACCTATTTATGGGTTAAAAAACTATGCGCATATGTATATGGTTTGGTTTATGCTTATCAACTATACATACACATCAATTCCTCTTTTGAGTAAAATTCTCTTAAAAAGCAAAAAGGGTCCAATTTATTATCGAACAGTTACTTTTTTAGTTACCATGTCAAGTATCAAGATATATATCAAGAGACGCCACGGGAGACCAAAGAGCTGGCAGTTTCCTCGCTCAACGCATCGGCCTGGCGATCCAGCGAGGAAATGCTGCCAGCGTCTTCGGTACCATGCCGCAGGGGCCATTTTTAGATATATTTTAGTTTTATTTAGATGTATTTTAGTTTTAGTTTAGTTCAATTATAGTGCTGTAAACGAAATAAAATTTACAGTAATAAAAAAAAAAGTATCAAGATTAGGACATCATACAAATTTAAGGCGTTTGACACATCTGACAACGATATTACTGTTGCCATATAAAAAGTTTAATTTAAAACTCATTCTCATCTTTCATATGCCAGACTCTATATCAAATATGCAAGATGTAAGGGACGCGATGACGAGTGACAGGGAGGTATAAAAAAAAGGACATGCTGCGCCGACCCCAAGTAAATGGGATAAGGGCAAGAAAATGATGATCAAGTATGCAAGACATAGACAGCATCGCATTAATTGCTGTTGTTAGAGCACGCTTACAATCCTTCCTAATGCATGATTGACATCATTTGTGATGCACCCCGATGCTCTATCAATTCTATCATACACGTTATGTCTTCTAACAGACAGAGGTTTGATAATTACCTATACAGTTTTTTTCGATAAAATTTTTGGAAGTTTTATAGTAAAAGCATTTTTTAAGAAAAGCTCATACTCCGATGCCAGTTTTATAAAATGTAGGCCACCTTAAATAATCACAACCATAGCATATAATATACGATACGTGTGTGTCCGCCGTGTTCTATTAGGTAGTCCGTCCACGAACAACGTTTTTCGTTATCGTTCGTGAATCGCTACTAGATTTGGCCTGAGTCAATGGTTATTTGAGATAGGTACCGTTCGGCCAAAAAAGTGGTCTACCAGTTTTGACAAAAGTTTCTGTGAGATTTGATTGTCCTTAAGGTTAGGCTATAGGTTATAGGTTGTAAGCGGGCTGGGTTAAGGTTGTCCTTAAGGTTACTGTCATAATATTATTACAAGTGGAAATCGACCTTGTTGTTTCATGACGTACAAATGAACCTCGACCGTAGGGTGGTAGACCACCATAGACTATATTGAATAACCTGTAATAGACTTGTCAGTCAAGGATTGCAACTGCAGCGCGCCTAGCGGCGTCGTTTCTAACTAAGAATGTATGTAACATAACCATACAAAATACAAAAAAAAATTCTTTATTTTCTTAAATTATAGACTAAATTTATGATAGGGATGGAGCCGCCCGGTAAGCAAACAATGCCTGTATTGGGTAGCTCCGCTCTTCCATAGATTATAATAGGTATTATGCTAACACAAAAGGTTTTAACAGGTTTTTTTATTTAATTTTATACTAGACTAGAAAATAGTATGTGTGAGGGAGTGTGTGTCTGTGTGTGTGTGTGTGTGTGTGTGTGTGTGTGTGTGTGTGTGTGTGTGTGTGTGTTTGTGTGTGAGTGTGTAAGTGTGTGTGTGTGTGTGTGTATGCATGCGTGGGTATGCGATAAATGTTATACGGGACGGGACTTAAGAGTAACGTTGTAATAAACCTTCCGCTTCATCGTAGGTTTTTGTTTTAAGCCATTTTATAAGCAGCTTCTTGCAATCGTGATATAGTTTTGGATAAATTTCTAATACTTTGTTAATTTTATTATAAATATGTACAGAATTACTCGTAAACTGTGACCTGGCAAATTGAGTTCTAGTTTTTAAAGAGTTAGCCACGTTACCTATTTTTCTTTTGTTTTTATAGTTTGGGTTAAAAGGTAAGGTCTTGTGTGTTTTTAAGGTACTTTGTAAAATATATAATTTTCTAACCGAGAGGACGTCACTGATTTGGTACAGTCGTCGGGTCGGAAAGCCGATTTTTTTATAATACATGACCTTTAGTAGTGCCCGCTGTGCACGTTCTAGGTCAATAAAACGACATTTAGCTGCGCTTATACGTAGAGCACAGTAAGTAGGTATATATATTATATATACAGTAGGTAGGTATATACTGTAGGTATATGTATATTGCTATACTTAACTTTGTTTGACTAGTTAAGCTTTCGGATTCGTCCGTTTTCCATGAAAATCCTTTTTATATAACGACATACCTACTATAAAAATAGTTTCGAAGGTTCTCACAGCCAACTACTTAAACTCACAGACTTAACTCTTTATACCTAATATCGTTAGATATTCAAATGTGTTCTTGAATCGTTTATCTATCAAACATATTAGATATATTTAAAATGGAGTTATTGCTCCCATAGTACGAGTAAGCACGTCAGAATTTTTTTCGTAAAACTAACATTGGTAATAATTTATTTAATTGCTATATTGAAGTGGTCTGTACTATACTCAAAGACATAAATAGACAAAATATTCTATGCATGTTCAATGCAAGGTGCGTGGTATTGCATAATGTTTCGTTTTATTGGCAATAATAGCGCTGGAGTCGCCGAGGCGATTCAGGCCTTACCTTTAGAACCCTGTGAAACAATTTGCATGGCGAAATTCATGTATGGTTTACGGGCTAGTTAACAATTATATATAAAATACTCACACAATACACATATATATTAAATGACAATCGTGCACAGCTTGTGTAATTGGTACCATGTAGACAATGATATATTTAATATGTAATACCTATACATATAAAACATCCAAGACTCAAATCAAATATTCATGCTCATCTCACAAATATTTGCCCTTACCGGGATTCAAAACTAGGACAGTCCGCTTGGTAGCCACCCACTAGGCGTAACTACTCGCCAAAATATATACGAAACTAGGACAGTCGGCTTGGTAGCCAAGGTCCCTACCCACTAGGCTTAACCACTCGCCATAATATATATGAAACTAGGACAGTCGGCTTGGTAGCCAAGGTCCCTACCCACTAGGCTTAACCACTCGCCATAATATATATGAAACTAGGACAGTCGGCTTGGTAGCCAAGGTCCCTACCCACTAGGCTTAACCACTCGCCATAATATATATGAAACTAGGACAGTCGGCTTGGTAGCCAAGGTCCCTACCCACTAGGCTTAACCACTCGCCATAATATATATGAAACTAGGACAGTCGGCTTGGTATCCAAGGTCCCTACCCACTAGGCTTAACCACTCGCCATAATATATATGAAACTAGGACAGTCGGCTTGGTAGCCAAGGTCCCTACCCACTAGGCTTAACCACTCGCCATAATATATATGAAACTAGGACAGTCGGCTTGGTAGCCAAGGTCCCTACCCACTAGGCTTAACCACTCGCCATAATATATATGAAACTAGGACAGTTGGCTTGGTAGCCAAGGTCCCTACCCACTAGGCTTAACCACTCGCCATAATATATATGAAACTAGGACAGTCGGCTTGGTAGCCAAGGTCCCTACCCACTAGGCTTAACCACTCGCCATAATATATATGAAACTAGGACAGTCGGCTTGGTAGCCAAGGTCCCTACCAACTAGGCTTAACCACTCGCCATAATATATATGAAACTAGGACAGTCGGCTTGGTAGCCAAGGTCCCTACCCACTAGGCTTAACCACTCGCCATAATATATATGAAACTAGGACAGTCGGCTTGGTAGCCAAGGTCCCTACCCACTAGGCTTAACCACTCGCCATAATATATATGAAACTAGGACAGTCGGCTTGGTAGCCAAGGTCCCTACCCACTAGGCTTAACCACTCGCCATAATATATATGAAACTAGGACAGTCGGCTTGGTAGCCAAGGTCCCTACCCACTAGGCTTAACCACTCGCCATAATATATACGAAACTAGGACAGTCGGCTTGGTAGCCAAGGTCCCTACCAACTAGGCTTAACCACTCGCCATAATATATACGAAACTAGGACAGTCGGCTTGGTAGCCAAGGTCCCTACCCACTAGGCTTAACCACTCGCCATAATATATATGAAACTAGGACAGTCGGCTTGGTAGCCAAGGTCCCTACCAACTAGGCTTAACCACTCGCCATAATATATACGAAACTAGGACAGTCGGCTTGGTAGCCAAGGTCCCTACCCACTAGGCTTAACCACTCGCCATAATATATATGAAACTAGGACAGTCGGCTTGGTAGCCAAGGTCCCTACCCACTAGGCTTAATCACTCGCCATAATATATACGAAACTAGGACAGTCGGCTTGGTAGCCAAGGTCCCTACCAACTAGGCTTAACCACTCGCCATAATATATACGAAGTGAGAATCGTGTTTAAGTAAAGGAATAAAGAACATGTGTTATAAAAAGCGTTTTGTAAAATAAATCTATCTTCGCAACATTTAAATACAATTATATTGGCTACGATTGAAGACTCTATAAAGACGTATTTACATTATAAAAAAATCCAAATTCAAACTTGCAACAATGCATTTTGTTAGATAAATAATGCACTAAAACTATTCTTTAGATTTGTCTACAGTCAAAGCTTATTTGCGCCTCTGAAATTATGATGAAGTTTAATACCTTCGTACATTTAATGTTGAAAATGGACTGACTGACACTTTTATAGTAGGTAATATGCCTATAAAATCATAGAATGGGTAATGTAGTTACTATTCTCTGAATAATTCGTTACGGAGACTTGATTAGGGACTATATAATAAACGGTTATTCATTGATGAAGAATTTAATATCTGTAACGAATACGGTAAACTTCAGTAAAGTAGGTACACAGTTTTAGAGGAAGTTGTAATTTATGTAGTTGATTAATGTTTTTCGATAGTATTATTGTTTGTACAGTTGTACACAGTAAATGTTGCAATCCAATAGAATTAACATCTATTTTCTATTATTTAAGATTACATGACAGTTATAGGCTACATATCATTGCTGTTTGACACCAGAAAACTGTTGTTAACATACCTCCCAAGGTACCGGTATTTAGTGTAGTAAATAAATACCCTCGCAGCTAAGTTCGGTCGGCTCTTAAAGTATGTATACAAATGTGAGTTTTATTCTGCAGACAAAAGTTATAAAACGTATAGGTACCTACATATTATACTTAGACGCAACTATACTTATTTTTGATTCAATTGCTAGAATTAGGCCTACGATTTGCTAGTCTTAATCGACAGTACGTTTTGTCTTACTATTACATTTTGCATTTGTTTCATCTGTCCTTATCTGATTTTTAAAAGATAGAGACGACATAGTCATGAACGTGGGGATATCCCTATAATATAACGGGGACATGTCAGATTTTGATGTCTAATTGGGACCCAAAAAATCGGTCTTTTAAAAGAGAATGGAATGAAATAAGACCTAGAGCAAAAAAATGCTGCTATCGTATCTTTTCCTATGTGTTATGGTGATGCAGTAGGTATACTGAAACACAATTCAACCAAACGTGCAAGCGTGAGACAATTTTAGTTATATACGCGTCAACTAAAACTATTTATTACTGCACAAGAAAGGCATTATAGTATTATGGTCCGTATTAATAAATATCTCCATTAGACCGCATTATTCAGATGTTGTCTAGTGGACGGACGTCTTAAGTTTCGTTTCGTGAGTGCAGTAAATCCGCTCGGTCGTTTCGAAAAGTTCAAAGAAAACTGACGAAACCGCTCATTGAATCGGTCGTGGTTTCTAACAATTACTCAGAAACACGAGCTTTTAGCGGTCTTACTGCGATATTTCATTCCTAGACAGCCAGCGAGCTCGATCATGTGGACTCAAAAAGTATGTGTACAAAATGGGATGTAAGTTGTATTACGGTGTTTCCTACGTTTAAGTATCTATGGTTTATTATACACTTAAACACTATGAATGTGATGCAAAGTCGAATCCAGGTATTTAAATAAATAAATAAATATTTACAATCTTACACAAATCGACCTAGTCCCAAACTAAGCAAAGCTTGTACTATGGGTACTAGACGAAGATAAACATACTTATATAGATAAATAAATACATAGAAAACATCCATGACTCAGGAACAAATATTCGTGCTCATCACACAATTTAATGCCCTTACCGGGATTCGAACCCAGGACCTCTTGCTTCGTCGACGCTGCCTGTTACTACCAACTAGGCTAAAGCGGTCGTCGCCGCATTACTTAGTTACAAGGAGGATCGCGCTCAGGGCCTTTATTTGCAACTAGCTAATTAATTACAATACCATCTCAATAGCATCACGTCTCACCCACAGCATATGGCTAAGCGCTTACGTGAGAATTGAGATACCGCATGCCAGAAGACGCTTCACACATTATTGAACGCGGGCCGAAATTGGGTATGGGGAAAGGATGAACATTTTAGAAGTGCCTGTTTATTTTTTTGGTGATGACCTGATGACCTTCCTTAGCACCAGAAAAAAGTTGCAGACTTTTCAGCTGCGTCAATTATTTTTGAAAAATATAAACAGTTTCCTCACTTACGTTTTAGGTTTAGGACGGCGAATGAAACACTTTCCTTGATCCGTCTCATATTACAAAAAATATTTTAAATATCTGACCCTGTCAATGACAAATATAGCTGCTGCAGCTGTCAATACCATTGCCAGTGTCAGTTTACCACGGGTTTTTAGGATATTTTTGAGGGTTTCAATTAAACTGGTACTAATTATCAAAATAATCATCTTTTTGGTAGCATTTTCGGTGCAGCGTAGTGTTGTTTACGGGATTGTTTATTACAATCGTAAGCTTAATCAGTGTTAATAACATTAATATTAACCTTAATTAGCAATTTTGATTGATAGTGTCTATAGATACCAACTCCGTTAACACAGCAATGTAATAATTTTAATACACTCGCCCACCTCAGTCGTTCAGTTGTGACTTGTGATGGAAGCATGCAATAAAAATATCGAATCAAGGTGATTCTAACTGTGCTACACATTCAACATAATATTAATAAAAAAAACTCATTTAAAAGACGTAAAAAATCTCTTAATATATGTTAAGCGGGTCACAAAAAATTCAATCACAACGTGTAATGTGGAGAGAGATTATATTTATGTCGCGTCGACCAATCAGCGACCGCGAAAGTAAACGGAGGCAGAATAGTTTTGAATTTCTAGCCTCTGGCCACCGACATCGAATATCTATATCTACTATGCGATTCAAATAACATTAGACATCTTCATTCGTTTTACAATTGCCAGCTACAGATGGGCAGTTTTGTGACTATTGTTTTCAAAATCGGCAAAATATATTCTGCGTAATACCTACTAAGATTTTTGTAAGTGTGAATGTATTTTTGAAAATAATGTTACTAAATATACATATACCGACCGCTTTAGCCTAGTTGGTAGTGACCCTGCCTACGAAGCAAGAGGTCCTGGGTTCGAATCCCGGTAAGGGCATTTATTTGTGTGATGAGCACGAATATATGTTCCTGAGTCATGGATGTTTTCTATATATTTAAGTATTTATTTCTCTATATAAGTATGTATATCGTCGTCTAGTACCCATAGTACAAGCTTTGCTTAGTTTGGGACTAGGTTGATTTGTGTAAGATTGTCCGCAAATATTTATTTATTTATTTATTATATATTGTATAGTCCTCCTTGTCGTATCCGACGACTGCGACCCTTACTAAGTTCGGCTTTGCTAGCCGTCTTCGTGCTCATCAGAGAAAATTGTAATGTTACTAATAATTACACGGTTAAACTAAGTGTACGACACGAAAGTTTAAATTCGAATACTAATATTATTTGAACCGCATAGTATATGCATTCGATAAACCCAACAGTGTGTTTATAAGTTGAATTTCGAAACAGTGATAGCAAATGTATGGATTTTATTCTATCTACCATAAGTTCACACAATGAAGCCAAAGGTCCTAGCCTCTGTCGCTTGCTGCCAAGCGGTGGCGCTTTGTTGTGTCGAACTACTACAATACAACTTATAAACAATTTAAAACTTTAAAACAATTAAAATGTTGGTATTGTTTATTTTCATTTGTTGTAATATCTAACATGGCAATTTGATGTGTGGCTATAGTACATTGTGATACAAGTGAGCTACGTTGATCAATACATCAGAGGCGGAATTGTCACGCGAACCGCAGGTGAGCGTGATAAAGAGAGCCAATGATGTAATTATCAAAGCTCACGCGTGTCATACGACGTTTTTCAACACATTTGCGAGGAAAAATTCCTTTTCATAAAATTAAAATGTTACAGGCTCCTAAGTTGTTTCCTTTAGTTATTGATGACAACAGATTTTTACTCACATACATTTGTACATCTCCAAGAATGTACAGTGGCGTCAATTCTATTTGTCACTTTTCTATTCACCACGAGTCAACATTTTTAATAATAACCAAACACGCATCATCAATGTTTACAAATATTTGTGAAATTACTTATAATGGCGCGCAACGCGCAACTATTTTTTTTCGTGAAGTTCGCGCAGTGCGGCCGCAGCGAGGCTTAGATGAAATCTCTAAACAGCCAATACAAAATAAAATAAATATTTTCTTATTCAATGTAAATTCATGTAAAATGTTATCAAAAGTAAATAGTTTTACTAAATAAAACGTTTCTATACCATATCCAAGAAGAAATAATCAATTAATTCACAAGCAGGATTTAATTTGTTTAGTCGAGTAAGAATCCATTTGCCGAGAATTGAAAACAAACCTGTATAACCCGGTCAATTTAAGAATGCGCCGAGTCCATACATACACCTTGCTGCAAGGTGCCAACGTGTCTTAATCGGGATATAAACATAACTACACGAGTGTCGTAATGTTATTAAACACGCGTGTTTAATACCCAGGATTATGAGCCCAAAAGCGGCATAATAAGAGGCACGTTACGAGCAAATGCGTTGAAAAATAAATTAATTAGGGGGCTTAAATTGGGATTTCTATTTATTTATTTTCTGAATATATAAAAACGACTGCGATGCGTTTTGTTTACTATACTTCTGGATATAAATGTATATTATAAGCAGATTATAAACTGACGGGTAGGTTAGGTTAGATTATTTTATAATCTAACGCGACAGATTATTAACCGAAGATGTTTACAATTTTACGGTGACATAGGATATCCCGACAACGTTACAACGGCGCATATACATAATACACATGTTCATTTAAATATACATTTTCAGCGATACGGATACTTAAGGTACCTAAACGTGTTGTGCCTGATTTGATCTGATACTGGTCCAATAGGTACTCGATATTTTAGTTAGTTTCGTTGTTTTGTAAAGTATATTTAGGAAATTTCAAAATAGTGACGAACCCTTTACCCGGTCACCTAAAAAAAACGAAATATATTAAAATAAGTTTATTGAGCATTACAACAAAAATGTGGAGGCTACCTTTTTTATGTAGTTGATTATAAAACTAACCCGTTACGGTATCATATAGATTATAGAAAAATTGCCTAGGATTTCATCGCATGATGTAACCAGTGCCGCACTGCCGTCGTAAACTAAAAGGACGCATCTGACTATATTACTCATAGACAGATGCGTCCTGTTTAAATGAGACTTATAGTCAGATGCGTCCTTTTCGAATAAGACTCATAGTCAGATGCGTCCTTTTTGTTTACGACGGCAGCCGCACGTGGTGCTGGGCCTATCTATGGCTTGTACAAACAGTACTTACCTATTATCTGCCGATCCTGTTACGTTACAGTAAAGCACCCGCTTCTCAGACGTTATGACGTGCGTACGGAATAGAAAGCGAGTTGGAATTGTGGCGCCATTTTCACACGGAGAAAGCCCAGGTCAAGTGGGAAGTATCGGAGATAGTCCGGCCAATTTGCTACAGGCTGAATCGTGCGCGCGTGTGAACCGTCAAGCTTATGTGTTAGGAAACTTGGGCCATGCTTCATCTGTGCTAATCTAATATCTGAAGTTTAGGACATTACGAGTACAACAGGTAAAACTATAGGTCACCTTAATATAACCCTAAACAGTAGGTACCTAATCTCCGAAAGGTTGGCAATATAGCATGCTCCTAACCAGAAGATGTATCTCGATTGTCGGTATATTGCTGTGATTATGACGAGAATTGCGGTGTTACCTCTATTTTTACTGTCCCCAAAGTAAACTCGTAAAAAAACTAATCAAATAGTATGTGCCTGTCGGTCGTCCCAAATATCGCTGGGAGGATAACGCCTTGGCCACGACTTTGGTCTTAAGCGACCTGCGACCAGCGTTTTATCTGTTCATTGCGCGGTCGAGACGCGCAACGCACTGTGGTTAGTTGGGATCACGCGCAATGAACAGATAAAACGCTGGTCGCAGGTCGCTTAAGACCAAAGTCGTTGGCCAGGGGGTTGTGGTGGAAGCGGATCTGCGCGAACTCGGAGCTGGCGCTAGCTGGCAAGACATAGCGCAGGATCGAGCAAAGTGGAGTGTTCTTGTGTCGGAGGCTAGTTAGTTAGTTAATAGTATGTGACGTAAATAGCCGCATCGCTGGTAGGGCCTGGCCACATGTCTGCGTTTAGTATCGAGAGACGAGAGTTTTGCGGTGCGGCGCCGAACCGCCGACATGTGGCCGGACCCGCAGTGTACAGTCAGCATCAAAAGTAACTACGCAATCGAAGACGTCAAAATTTCTTATTCCCTTTTAATAAAGACTTTTGACTTCTTTGTTTGCGTAGCTACTTTTGATGCTGACTGTACCTATCAAAAGGGACTCTGAGATCCTTTTGGAGACAACCGGGAAAAACGGTAGGAGGTTGATGATGTAGCCGCAACGCAGATTGTACAAAAAGCTTTGTGTAAAATGCTTGCGTTAAATTTTACTAACGTTAACATGAATGTCTTATCAAAATGTCAGAATAATATTGTAGCTGTAAATAATAATAATGGTGATAATAACGATCCTCACCTGCCTACCCTTTAACTAGATCGAGGCGTGAAAGTGATGTTCAGAACGGTTCCGCATATTCCGTAATGGGTTATCTCGGCATAATGAAATTGCTATGCGTTGCAGAGCTTACACAACTCCAGAACTAAACGGTGCAGTCGTAGGCTGTAACAGGTTCCATAGGTTTTATTTAGATTCTGAATAGGTGTTAAATGAGCAGCCATTTCATCAGATTACGACTAGCAACTGATGCATTATTCCAGTACTACTATATACTACCTGTACTTTGCTAATTGCTTTGTTAACTTATAATATCTATTATAATTTAAAAACAAAAAGATATATAAACAATAAAAAAAACGTATGACCATGCTTTTCCCGGCTTTAATACTACGAAAAATCATTCTCTATAAAAAATAAAGCAAAAAGAAACATTCCCTCGCTGGGATTTGAACCCCCGACCAAAGGTGTTGTAAGCCAATGTTATAACCATTCGTCTAATCAAGCGATGACAGCTGCGGTGAAATTACTACTATATTGCACTAACAAATCTTTATGCGAGAAAATCTCGAGAAAACGAATTTTCTCGGAAACGAGACCTATCTAGATCGATTTCTCGCCCCCGTAACCACATATATTCCAAATTTCATCGAAATCGTTAGAGCCGTTTCCGAGAACGTGATTGCAAATATATATACAAATATTGCTCGTTTAATAGTATAGGACATTTATAAATGTTTTGTGTAATGCTGGAAAAAAAATGCCCAAAATACTTACTTACCTATAACTACTAAGGTGACAAAGCACAGGTTATCATTAAACCAGTAAGTTAAAAAATATCGCTTCTTTCAAAAAAAAAATTGACTAAAATTAGACTAAATAACTAAATTATTCGTAAAAAAAATATGGGTTATAAAAAACAAGATGCACGTATGCGGCTCTGTCCGCGTTTTACAAGGAACGTAAGCGAAGCCACAGGATGAAATATAGGCAATTTTAATCCCGAAGGATATATACCTACTGGTGAAAGACTTTTTGAAAGTTGTCCCAGTGATTACTTCCTATCCTACACACAAACGTACAAAGTACAATTTTTTTTTAATAACGAAGGCTCGTGAGTTCTACTCACAGTGTCACTAGTATAGATAGGCACGTTAATTTTTTTATGATATATTTTAATTACATCCCTTTTAGGCAATAATTGAAGCATTCTAATGTCCTTCATACGATTCTGTGCACGCTATGCCGATACGATCGGAGGCATTTGTGAATGGGGCTCACTACGTAAAAACGTTATTTAATTAACGTAATTGGCATTTATAGACCGTTTTAGCGATATTTAAAGTTTACTGGTAGATACCTGACTAGATTATTATATCCAGGGTTTTACTACATATTAAGCTTTATCATAATATGAACTTACGTTTAAATTTCTCAATCTCGAACCAAACCTTGTGAAATTGCTTAATTTAACTACATTTAGTATGTACAGTCAGCCTCATAAGTTGCAGTTCAGTTTCATAATATGTCAATTTAACATGACGTTTAATTCGACACGGTACAAGCGTGTTATGCCCCTTGTGTGGCTGACCGTACCTTACATTATGCGGTCTAATTAATACATGCCAAAAAGTCAGTACCTATTACAGTGAGAGTGCTAACCAAAAATTCATTTTATTCTAAGGAACAAGAACAAATTTGTGTCTCCGCATTTGCGAAGATTTTGATTCCTACGCATACGGGTTATAAAGCATATGGTATACCAACCCTATAGTATAGGGTTATCTCACAGCACTTTATAAAAAAAAAATATGCAGCTCTAGATGCCACGCCACTGATATAGACACCCAAGAAAATATATATGAGTGTTAGTTACCGTACAAAGCTGATGCCACCCAGCTAAGTAACCTTTACATCGGCAGCTCATTAGAAACTAAGCCGAGCAGGTGTAAACACTGTCGATTACATCACTCGCAAATGAATGACGGGACATTACTGGAAGCCCTAATTGACCATAAATCTGTACACGCCCTTAAGAATATTTTAGTATAATTTTCTAGCGGCACTATTGATTGATTTTGCTCGAATACTCTTGCCTCACTTTGTACTCACATAAGGGTCTACACCGACCACAAACTTGCTGCCTGGTCGTATAACACCATGGGCACTAAATAGTAGCTATATTGCCCGCGTATTGCAAAAAAACGCAGGCGAACCCGCGGGATTAAATATAGCCTATAACCATCCAGAAAGTCAAATTGGATATGCGGTTCCGGATATTACCCATTACATACAAACATACAATTTCACAGTTTTCCTCTTTTAGTGTAGATCAGTTTGCAAAATAGTCAAGCAAAGAATGCTCGTTTCTACAATACATAAGTGAATTAGAGGTATAGATTAGATACATTCATTAAATTGTATGAAAGGTTAGTTGCCGTGATTGCAAAACGAAACAGGATGACCTATCGTAAATTTCAGAGACGTGACAATGACAATGCCATTGACGATTGTCAGGTTCGTGCATCTTGAATTGTCGTTGTCTTCAGCATTCCGACACACAATGCGCCCAACGCCTTAGCGAGGATAGAAAAAAAAATTTTTTTTTGCTTTATTTGTACCTACCTCGTACCTACTATGTATCGACATTAGGTACTACAGGAACAATGGAAAATTACCGGCATCGGTCATGTGGCCACCCATGCCAGAAAAATACGAAATCAGCAGGTTGATAGCGTAACAAACACATTGTAGGTATGTTAGGTAGATCGAAATGACAATTTTTATATGGAAAAATGACAGTTGAATTGTCCTAATGAGCGTTCGAATTGTAACGTTACCCCTCAGAATGTCCGTAGGGATTCAAAAGCTTTAAAATATATGATTTCAGGCAGCTTCCTCGTACACATTTTAAATATGCAAACGCACCCTCTTTACAGCTTTATGATAGTAGTGCACATTACTGCTCCTTAGGACCGGGACAAGTCGGTGCAGACCCGCCTAATTGGCAAGTTAAATGCTAGCAGGTTCATTACGACACAGCGTAATTAGGTGAAAATTAATGTTGGATTTAACGTTATTTATTGAACATTAAAGGTCTAAAGGAAGCGGCTTTGATGAATTTAATTGGAGGAAGTAGATATATCAAGCTGGACTATAGTTGCGCTGCGGCCGTATATTATATTTCAAATAGCGCAGCTATTACATAGATAATACTCGTACTTATGTTGTAAATACGTTGTGTCTGTTTGTCTGTGGCGCTTTTGGATAAATGGTGGTACCGGTCGAACTGTTCGATTATTCGCCGTGTCCGGGGTATTGTAGCTACCCAGTACTACGAGTATTATACTGTTTCTCAAATGGTATGAGGTATAAGTACACCCTCAAGTTGGGTGTTCTGTTTCTCACGTCACTTTTTATACTCTTATGGATGTATGCAAATCGTAAACTGTTAAACGACGTAAATGTAATATCATACAGTAAACCCATATAATAACACAATGGCCACAATTAAAGAATCCACGCTTTATCGGCGTATCTAATATTTTCCCATGCATAAAACTTGGGTAAAAGCGGGATTTGTTATCTAGATCTGTCAAATTGTAGGTTTGCTGTTGACGGTTTACGAGCTGGCCGGAAACAGACACACATGTGTGGTAGCGTGGTAAAAAGTTAAAATTAAATTTTTAAATCTTGCAAAATTGGTCTCCGGGTTTGATTAAATATTGATCCACGCTGGCCCAGTGCGGGTTGGGGTACGTTTCTTGCACGAACCTTTTGCAAGTATCTGTTTGAACTTATCAATGACTGGTAGAGAATGACTTGATGCATTAAGTACGCCTTTTCTACTTATTTGTTTTGTGCAATAAAGTTTAAATAAATCAATGACCGCGATTATCAATCACAGAAGCGCTCAGTGGCCAAGTTCTACTTAACCCACACGATTAGCACGAACGAGTCGGTACAATATGATTAAAATCAGTTAACGATTCTGGCCCCGTAGCATGGATGGCGTTATCACGCGATAAGTGACAAGATAAACGCATCGTCACGTTCTATCGAACGGTGTCAGCCAGGGACGGATGCTCTATCTTGTCACTTATCGCGTGATATCCATGCTACGGGGCCTGATGCTACTAGTAGCGCCGCAAAGGTGTCAAAGCGGTCGGGCGGGTATGCGGGAGGCGACTCGAGGCTAACGTCAGAACCGTTAACTGATTTTCAACCGACGAAAAAAACGGAGGAGGTTCTCAATTCGACGCGTATATATATTTTTTTTATGTATGACCACGCATAACTTTTTACAGAGTAGTTCGATTTTGATAATTCTTTTTTTATTGGAAAGGGTATAACCCGAAGTTGGTCCCATATAAATTTGAAAAAAAAAACCAACCCTAAGGGTACGAAAATAGGGGATGATTGATTTTTCGTCGGTTAAAACTTTGTTTTCAAAGTAAATTATAATCGTATTGTACCATGAGCGCTTCATTTCGCAGATTAAATGGTTTCAAAATTTTTCACTTTGCCAACACAAAGTTTAAGCCTAATATAACTTGCCAGGGTATCTGCCAATTAACTGACGTTAACTTAAACTGAATTAAGCTAATCTTACAAAATAGATACAGGTTGTAGCTTAGGTGCATACTAGTAAATATCCAGTTATCTCGCTCGTTGTCGCTTTTCAATTAAGTTCAGATTAAACTAGAATTGCAGAACCATACAAAATGTGTGACATTTTAAATGGAATCCGCCTTCAGATGGTTTCCCATTACATTTACGACTACTATGCTGAAATAGGCATACTTTATTCAAATTAAGAATAATTCGGCAATAGTGTCTCATGATCCTACCGATAACATTAATTATTTATTCCGCGTGGGTTTTCTATTTCTGTATAATGTTTGTTGATATTTTTTTTGTAGTTATGTAATAGAAATAATAAAAGTTACGTTTACCCAGAGAATAATTGGGTAACTTTTCGAATGAGTGTTGGAACATATCAATCGTGACTTATACATTCAAAAAGCGGCCAACAGCGAGTCGGACTCGCACATAAAGGGTTCCGTTAAATAAATTGCGGTTTACGATTTATGACGTATTAAAAAAAAACTACTTACTAGATCTCGTTCAAACCAATTTTCGGTGGAAGTTTGCATGTTAATGTACATCATATATTTTTTTTAGTTTTATCATTCTCTTATTTTAGAAGTTACAGCGGGGGGGACACACATTTTACCACTTTGGAAGTGTCTCTCGCGCAAACTATTCAGTTTAGAAAAAAGATATGTTAGAAACCTCAATGTCATTTTTGAAGACCTATTCATAGATACCCCCCCCCCCACACGTATGGGTTTATGAAAAAATAAATTTTCGAGTTTCAGTTCTAAGTATGGGGAACCCCAAAAATTTATTGTTTTTTTTTCTATGTTTGTGTGAAAATCTTAATGCGGTTTACAGAATACATCTACGTACCAAGTTTCAACAGTATAGCTCTTATAGTTTCGGAAAAAAGTGGCTGTGACATACGGACGGACAGACAGACAGACAGACAGACAGACATGACGAATCTATTAGGGTTCCGTTTTTTGCCATTTGGCTACGGAACCCTAAAAATGACAGTTCATATGTCAGAGCGTTCATTCGAAAAGTTTTGCAATTACGTTGCCGGTGTAGTAAAATTAAACCATAGAAGCGACAGACGATCCCAGTTCCGTATAACGTCCTACTGTCCTGATTCCGACCACATCTCATCTGTTCCCTCCTTACTCCACCTAATTATACATTGCCAGAGGCATCTTTGAGAAAGCCAGTTTATTCAATGATTTGCAATTTAATGCCCTTGCTCTGCATAATACGATCGATTTTGCTTTGAATAAGTATGAATTACATACTAGGTCGTATATAGGAATGCTAAGTGAATGTTCGATATTAAGTGGCGAGGTAAGGCTCAGTTAAATTATGTCGTTCAAAACCATCCCATCTTGTATAATGCCTGTAGAAAATTGTTCGTTACACTTCTACGGTAAAAACAAATCGGTGTTGATGCTGAACTATTCTAAAATCAATTGTTTATAAACACAATCACCCGCTCTTAGGAATTAATATCATCATTGGATAGTAGCATCTTAGTTTTAAGGTAATGTCATGATCCTTGAGGGATTCTGTCGTTTTGCCAAAGTTATTTTGGTAACATTTCATCACCCAAACAAATTTTGGCAACCGTGTGTTTGGAATGCAATCTTTGGAATAAATTTAGTAGACACATTTTCATTTGGTAAAATTTTCACTCAGCATAATATTACCACGGAATATAACGGTCAGACATTTGGTGTTTTATCAAATACTTTATTAAGGCAGAAAATCTTTAGACAATACACATTTGGTCAAATGAATTGCTATGACAAAAAAAAAAAAAAATATATTATTAAGAGCGTACATTAGCTGAGCCTTTTTTCAGATTCGAGAATTCCCAATAAATATTTCTGTCGCACTGACGGAGGCGGGGCCGTGCGCGAGACAGACAGTTGCATTTAAATTTAGAATACAATGTTACACAATTCATCGGCGATGTTGACATACCACTGTTGGCTATTAAAATATAATAGTCTGGAATTCAATTCAATGCTGTGTTTATAAAAAAATACAGGTTTTGTTGCATTTTTTTTTACACTTGCAGCTTGCGCGGTTTCGCCCGCGTATTGCAAAGAACGCAATATACATAGCCTAAGTCCATGTCTTACACAGGTGTATGGATTTTTGAAATCGGATCAGTGGTTGAGGTTCCGGAAATTACTTCCTACATACAAAAACATTTCTGTCAAAAAAAATATTTTTGTACAAGCTTTTATTGCCGTCTGTACATTTCTGTATGTCGTCATCAACTAGGTACTCATTGAGACAATTCTAACGATCCCAAATTCAACAGGGTTATATCGGTTAAGTACTGAATTCCCATGGCTACCTTCTGTCTCCATCATCAGATCAGCTCACAATATACATAGCCTAAGTCCATGTCTTACACAGGTGTATAGATTTTTGAAATCGGATCAGTGGTTGAGGTTCCGGAAATTACTTCCTACATACAAAAACATTTCTGTCAAAAAAAATATTTTTGTACAAGCTTTTATTGCCGTCTGTACATTTCTGTATGTCGTCATCAACTAGGTACTCATTGAGACAATTCTAACGATCCCAAATTCAACAGGGTTATATCGGTTAAGTACTGAATTCCCATGGCTACCTTCTGTCTCCATCATCAGATCAGCTCAATGGTAGGTACCTACCATAATATTGAATTGTCAGCCGAACTATACTAATACTCAAAATTTCAGCCCAATCGGTCACCGGGAAGTGGGTCAAATTAAACTTGCAAGATTTGATTACAGACAGACAACGGGACAGGTAAAACTAAAATAATAAAAGCTTGTAAAAATTTTAGATTTTTTAAGCAAAGTAAATATTTTCAAATAGTCACGTTCAAGTCACGAACATAAAATATGGTATCATATAACAAAATTCGCTAAGTTGTCCTTCTATTAGTCACTTTTCCCTATCTATTGTCTTACAATTTTAACGGGTTAATTCACAGTTAAGTAATACACATTTATTAACAAAGTATAGCCCTTGTTGGGTAATATTTGCCCATCAGGTGAACTATCTGTCAGGGTAGGTACCTATTTTACGGCAGTATGATATTCGAAATAAAACTTTATTTTGACTTACCTGCTATCAATAAGAAGTGAATTTCCCTCTTATACTTCTCACAGAAGGCCATATAAAAAGAAAATATCGATGACTTTAGATTCATCGATAACTTTTCACACCACACCACTAGGATATCGACGATTGCCTATCACTTTTTCGTCTGTGTACGTATTTACCATATCGTTACCGCCCCAAAAGTTAGTGTGATAGGACAACTGCAGCTCCGACTAAAAGTCCCAAGAAAAAATCATTAGAATCGAGGTTTCGTTCTCGACTGTTTCCTCCTCCGAAACTTTATCAATCGTAACCAAATTTTGGTAAATGAATAGGAAGGAAATGTTAAATGTCGGGCTGTTTTGATTTTTGCGCTTATTTTTAACAGATTTGTGTACTAGGCGTATGTTTGCGACTATGTAATTGGGCCGTTTTAAGCTTTCTTTAAAGTAACCTAGCACTCATAAAAATTAGAATATCAAAAAAAACAAAACGTACCGACACAGATATTGATAATATTAATATTATTTAAAAAAATCATAAATCTACGGTCAAAAACCTCGGAGGAAACAGTCGAGAACGTTTGTATGGAAAAATGGCCAGTGGTCTTTCCTCTTAAGTAACGATGCCTATAATATTGTTTAAAACAATATTTAGTCGCAATAACGCTCATTCATTAATTAGTTATAATTCTTGAACCATATAACAACACTTAATATATTTACATAATATATGATATAATTATCGGGTGCGCTTTTGTTCCCATAATATTTTAAGTCCTATATTATTGGAACCCCAACAATGTTTTTTATACAATTTTACACCATAATCTAGACACGCGGCTGCGAGCGTGTCAAGCCAAGTTCAAACAAAGGAACTGGCTAGCCAGCGCCGAGCGTATCATTACACGAACCACTTGGTGCCACTTTTGACCCTTCTATAACTCAAAACCTCTTTAACGTAAACACATAAAACTACGTGTGTTTAATTATATCCATAAGGACATCTAGAAGCCCACATTTTAAGAAGCTTGCTCAAACGGTTATAAAGATATGAAGGTCAAAAAGTCGTATATTTTAGCACTGACTGACTGACATATAGTACCTAAACCTAACCTACTTCCAGATGACCTAGAAGGATGAAATTTGGAATCCAGCTCGGTAAATGTGTGTAAGCGTAGGAAAAAATCTAAAAATAAAAAAAAGTAAAAAAATAGGGGGGGTCCCCATACAACAATTTTTTTTTAATTGTTGCGTTGGAACCGTTACAAGCGGATATTTGAAACTATCCCAATATATGTATTATTATATTTGCTATATAACAGAAATATAAAAATAAAGTTAATTCAAAAAATAAGTGGTGTCCCCATACAAAAAACATGTAATACGCGCTAAACAAGTATTAAACTTTAATTCAAATCTAACCTACTTTAAGATCTCACATTTCTAAATAACAGCAATTGTTATAGGTATCCAATAAAGCAAAGACATAGAGTTTAACACTTGTTCATAATGTTAATTTGTTCCTATAAATACATATTTGGATTTTGCATACAACTTGGCACTCATTTAGATCTCCATTCATTTTGCGGCGAAGCCCACAGCCAAGCATATTTTTTGTATTGAACTTGGCTCTCCTTTTTTACATTCATGTTTTTGGTGGGATATTCATTATTCATAATACCTAGTTCTTATTCATAACGATCTTAACTCAGAACGATTCAAATTCATCATGGCGATAATCATAAATTTCTCATATAATACTAATTAATGCGTAAAATTGTTTGTGAAGTGATATTATGTAATTTTTTTTGTTGAAAATTAAGGTAACCCATTCCTTGCTTGTAACGAGCTAGTTGTGAAAATACCAAGACATTCCTATACACTGTTAGATATATTATTTTCGAATAATTATCATTTGCCCGAACCAACTCTTTGTAAGTAAAACTAAATACCATGCAGTAATAATATAATGATCCAGCCCCCATGCGCCCCACGCTTTAAATAACTGAATATCAGCCTCCTTTTATTTTAATACCTATGAGTGAATGGTCCATAGTCTTCACATTCAGTTTAGGGCCGGGAACTTCATATATCCTCGTACATTTGAATTGCTGCGTGGGTATATGCAAAAACAGTTGTTGAAAAACTTGGTGAGATTATAAATGTCTTATATTAATTTTGATGAAGCGGCGTACTCTGTTTACAGTTGAGAATCAATAACACGATCGATGACACGGTTATAAACAGCCACTCCAATAGTTTAATCTATCCATTAACTCACCGGCTTTGATTAAGTGCTTTCATCATTCAATCATTAATTCAACTTTCGCTACTATCTCCGGTATAAATCCAGAGCAACGCAAAACTTACGGTGACAACATTTAACCGGTGTTTATCGATAAGATCCCAATAAATCAGTCTCCTGCCTATTTGATTAATGTTTTAGATCATTACACCTTTAATAGTTAACATAGTCTTGCAAAAAGTAGACCAGTTGATCGATCAGAACTGAGACTTTAATTAGATATATATATACGCTGTGTAATAGCAACTGACAACAACCTTAGTTAAGTAACATAAGAACTATTATATGATGAAAATACCGCCGCAAATAAAATGAAATAAAGTTAATGCACTACTTTAAATGCAGTGTGACATACTTGATAAAGACTATTTACATTTCATTGCAGATACGGTCGCAATAAAAATATTATAAAGTTTATTTATTACTGCAGTTAAAGCTTAAGAAGGCACCATTAGTTGATGATGATGATATACGAAGCAGTTGTTCTGAAACACTTATATAAGGGGATATGAAAGAAAGTCGGCCACTGTGTGGGAAATCTATCAGTTTTCCGTCAACTCCTGCTGTCAGAACATATGATTTCTAACCGCGCTAAGGCACATTGTACATAAAAACAAGTCTATTGAGTCAGCTTTGTTTATAAGTAATAAGTTTACCGCGAGAATGCTACAAAGTGGTAACATACTACAGTGACTATCTGTGGATCGGTCATTGTCAGATTTAGGTTCGCGTCTCTTCGGTGGACATTGCCAAAGTTAAGGGCTATAAAGCCTAATTTATGATTGAACTCTGAATCCGCATAAACGGCGTTGCCCCTTCTATAATTCTAAGTGATAAAAACCTATTATATATAAATGTAAGCCCTTAACTTTTGACCACCGGAAAGATGATTTTTGTTTTTGTGACTGACAATGACCCGGATACATTTTACCAATTGGGTCATACAGCTTGAGTAAAACAAAAGTCGTCTTCCTGTGGTCAATAGTTAAGGCCTCCGTGCATATAAAAAAAAACAATGTCCACAGAAGAAGCGCGAAGCCAAATCTCTGTATGGCCCAATTATCAGTTAACTGTGTAGTACCTACTTAAATTGATCTAAAAAAGTTATCCATTAAATTGCTGCCTCTAATCCAATGTTCTGAACAGTAATGAATGACAAATAATATTTTTTTCAATGAAAATAACATTGAAGTAATAAACGAGTTCATGCAATGAGCAAGCGATATTACCAGCTCATCGATTTTCACTCCATAAACGCGCAAATTACTGCACATACAATGCTGAATAATGTAAATTGGAACACATCTACTTAGTTCTTTAGTAGCTTCTACAAAAACACATTTATAGTGGTAGAGATATAAGTCAACTTACTATACTCGTAATACAGTGGATAAAACATTTATAATTAAGTCCCGTAGTTAATAACTACAGCTTAGAAAAGTTGAAAAACCCCCGACATTTTCATTTCAAAGTTCAATATCTCAAAAACGGCTGAACCGATTTTATTGAAACGTAGGTAAGAACCACCTCGATCACGTCACCCCTCTTTTTCCAGCGTGAAACAAAAAGAAAACAAAAAAAAAACAAACAAAACACAAACAAAACAAAAGAAAACCAAAAAAAAACAAAAAAAACTAACAAAAATACACGAAGCCACAAAAACCAAACAAAAAAAACCAAAATAAAAACAAACAACAACAAGAGAACAAACAAAAAAAATAAAAATAAAAAAAATGAAAAACAAAAATCAAAAACGACAAAAAAAAAGAACGAACAAAAAAACTGAAACAAACAACGAACAAAAATAAAAAAAAAAACGAAAAATAAACAAAATTAACAAAAATTAAAAAACTAACAAAAATAAAAAAAAACAAAAACATCAAAAAAACTGACAAAAATACAAGAAACAACAAAAAACCAAATAAAAAAACAACATAAACAAAACAAAAAAAGAACAAACAAAACAAAAAAAAAACATCAATAACAAAACAGAAAAAGAACAAACAAGTCAAAAATAGAACAAAAAAAACTGAAACAAAAACAAACAAAACCATACAAATAAAAAAAGAACAAAAAATATATACATACCTATATATATGTATATACGTTAGTCGATTATGATGAAATTATAATCGATTATTTTATTAAGATTCTATGGGCACTGAAAAAACAAAAAACGAACAAATAAACCAAAAAAAAAACACAAAAAAACAAAAAAAAACAAAGCAAAAAAAACAAAAACAACAAAAAAGAACAAAACAAAAAAAAACTGAAACAAAAACAAATATAACAAAAAAAAACTTACATAAGAAACCTGAAAAAAAAATAAAAAAAAACAAACAACCATACAAATAAAATATATACTTATATGTATAAGTACGTTAGTCGATTACGATGAAATTACAATCGATTATTTTATTAAGATTCTATTGGCACATTGCGTAAATGCTACAAGCCAATGAATGAATTAAAAAAGTAGCTTGTACAGAAAAGTAGCATTTTGCTCCCTCTCGTCGGGGACCAAAACTTACTTTTCTGAATGAGAGGTGTGAAAAATAAAAAGTTATCATAGTTTGGTTAAGATTCTTAGCATACTACAAACCAGGACAAAAGTATTTGTATGTTCAACCTACAAACGCTTTACGATAAGCTACATACATCAGACGCTGTTGTAATTGGGACGATGGGTTAAATCTATGTTTAAATGCATTTTTATAGCCATTCATTTAGACACCTCACGAGAAGGAAATCTCAAACTGACGATAAATTAGTCGCCGCTGTCATAGTCCTTTCACCATTAACACTTGCAAACGTCCTCAAGCTATAACGTGGCTTACTTCCCCAAGTTCGTATCTCACTTATTTTATTTTAAATGCAATCGTGCGATGTATACAATAAGGTGTATTATTTATACACCTAGGAATTCAGATAGGAGCTCGAGAGAATAAATTGTGACTATGTGGCAATGGTCTAGCGCAACAAGATCAATTTCCTGGATCAGATAGCTTCTCTATAATTATTGCAATTATTTGCGTTTACTTGCACTTGCGTTGTTGGGAAAGTCTGACTAACGATTGAAATTATTCGACATGTTACTGGCGACCAACTAATAAAGTAATCACTGTTTGTAGGGGCTATTTAATCTAGTTGCTGTGGTAATTACTACGTAAGTACACGAAAAGTGATACTTAATTAAAAATAATGTGCTCACAATAAAATTTAAAAAACTGTCTAACTATCACGGTGCATGAGATACAGCCTGTTGACAGACGGACGGACAGCGAAGTCTTAGTAATAGGGTCCCGTTTTACCCTTTGGATACGGAACCCTAAAAAAAAACCATTTTTCTAAAACACCAAAAATGGTTAAGTGTTTCAATAAATATCGGGTTAAACCCTAAATTCTTATATAAATGTGTACAAGGCGCGAGATATACACCGTGGGCGTTAATAGCCCGAAATATTTTAACTTTTAACCACGCATTCCTTAGGTCATTAGGCGCAAAAAATGTTATTTGAACCCCAGTCAAATCCTGCTTAGTTTTGAAGATATTATAATTTTCATGTAAACTATTTATTGTGATTAGTAAAGTGCATTAAGCTCTTTTGATGGAGACGTTGCTACCGATGTTGCCAAGTTTCGAGTCGTTATTGACATACATCAAAGTGACAGCTACCACTCACTAAATTCATTCTTTTTTGGAGAAATAATTGTTACCATTTTATTAAAAGGGATGATTTCCATCCAGGAAGTGATACTTATCCAAATTGTATTTACAAAAACCGAAAAAAATACAGAAAAAAAAAATTATTTTTTCTTGAATTTGGATTGGATTCATATAAAATTTTTTACTCCTAATGACCTCCGGAATGCGCGGTTAAAATCTTTCGGGTTATTAACGCCCACGGTGTATATATAATTTATTCCGTACTTAACACAGGAGATAACCTATATCTTTATGTACTTACAAAAAAACATACAGTTTAAGTACAATAACATACTAGTCAGTCCAACCAAGACTTAAATTCATTCAGATCATTAATTGACTTAACCAGGTAATTCGTTTATCAGCACTGGCCTTAGAAACCGCCGCCAGCCACACTTTCTACGATGTGACAACTCGGCCTATCCATTCAATTGCGTGTTTTTAGAATTGCAGAAATGCCCGTGCCTAGTGAATTTTATGCTAAGTTTTTGTCGAGACTGTCTCACAAATCAATAACACGGAATACTTACTGTCAATTTGATTGAAACTGGCTTAGGTACAACTGTTTCATTCATGATTATATGGGTTTGTTTATGAAACTGTAGGTTGCGCCTAATTTCACATAAAAGTCGTATTTTATTTGATTTCAGCTTAGTTTTTAGGTACAGTCGCCATCACATACATCGGAGCAAACAAGCACGTCACAAACATCGGAACACACCTCTATTTTCAAGGCATTAGGGTGCATGTGCCGATATTTTTGAACACCTATAGTGTACCTATGTATGTGATGGCGACTGTACCACTTGGAATAAAGGCTTAATCTGACGCTCGACGTCAAAATGCAATATTATTCATATTGTATAATTATAGATATTAAATTACCGGAGTGAGTCTTACCTATTTATGTATGAAAAATATGATGTTGTGCACATAGTTATGGAATCTGTAAAGTCTACATTAAAAATATTTCAAAATTTAGCGCCTCATTACAAAAGAATAAGGTGCTAATGTGTGAAATATTATCTTTCACGTCTACTGAAGGTAGGTATTTAAACATAAACAAATCAACATCAACAAAATATACCCAAAAACAATGAAGAGAACTTGCGTTGCCCTTGACAATAGTTGATAAAAATTACGATAAAAAGCGTTTCATAAGTGTCTATTGTCAAAAAAGTAACGATTGATGCAAAAAAGCGAATCCGTCTCACAATTAGTCCGGTATTCTTCGGCGGGCACCTGACGCGGTTGACCCACATTCCGGGCAGATTTATAGTAGCGCTGTGTAAGCAGGGCTACCGTTCCAAGAAAATAACTACTGGCATTCCTCTTCGATATAGCTCCATATGCGGACAAATAAAAAACATAAATCAAAATGGAAACTGGCGTCTCTTTTCTAATTATTGGCTAACGGAATTTCTTCTAATTATATTTGTCACCCATTTTTTACAAGACACATGTTTACCAGCAGGGTGCAGGGTATCGCGTAACGCGTCAGCGTTATGACATAGCAATTGTGTTACGGATATTGATTTCTGTATCGATAAATAATAAATCATCATCATCGGCCTATATACACATATTGGGAATTGATTATGTCATATACTGGATTGCTATCTATCAGTGTGTTCTCTTCTTGATCAAACTGTCTTCTTTCCCCTATTCACACTCGCGAGTACCACTTAGCATAATTTAAATATATCCAAGCATACAGTGTGATAACCCTGCCGCATGCATTCGTAGTCATTGGTCCCAGTTCACGTGAGCCCAATGCGCTTGCGAAGAGATATCACTTCCTATGCAGTGATTTATTCGCAAAATCGCTGTTATTGCCTACACGCAGTACAATTATTAATCGCACCGTGTCGTCCCCGATATAACGGCTTCTGGGACTATTAAAGATATTACGCAACTAGCAGAACCATAGTCTTGGCTAACTTCCACTCACGTCTTCGATCAATAAGTGAAATGGGAAAAGCAATGAATGTTCCATTTTCATCCCACCAATGACATTGACCCTCACAATATAACACCAATATCCTCACAATACAAAAAAAAACTTAAAAAGGGTCAAGCGTCCAAACCGGAATAGAGGTTATTCCGAGATTAGTCCATACGATTTTGACTTGTAATCCCAGATTAAGTAATTCCTGTTTGGTTGAATGCGGCCTTAACGTCGTAAGGCCCATCGGCTTAATTTTAAAGGACCAAACATTTCAGCTTTTCACCACCATAACTCCTTAACTTTTTGTGATAAAATTTGAACCCTATTACGGATGCGAAAATTTAAATAGCTTGATATTTTTGACCTATCTTTTAGGACTCTAGGCTGTAGTTAAGACAGTCCTTAAAATAGCTTGTGCCTTACGAGCCTTCATTGCAGTTTCTGTATGTACCTACATTATTAAGGTATCAAATTCCTACTCGCATGTTTTAATCACCATGTATCTATTTATGTTACGTAAATTATTAATTTGCAAATTTTTTTTCAATCAACTTTTCGCTTCTTAATCCGACTGCCTTTTAAAAACCCTGTTTTCACAGTTTTTGCAATTAGTGTGAACTAAATTTCAACGCCGTCGTCGCCGCTATCATTGAATTGACGCTTACCTAAATAGACTAGATCCTTATTGATTATCTGCGTCTACTTGTGCAATTTCCCCTTTTAGCTGTAAGTGGACCAGTTATTGAACAGAGTCCTGATATCTTTGGAGCTTTATTAGTATTATCGGCCTTCCTTATATGCTTTGGACAAGTAATAAAATTATTGTAAGCACCGAGCTTTGCGCTAATTCGATTTATTAAGCGGAATCTAGATCGGTTATGTCTGAGTTTAATTTATTGCGGCGTATGAAAGTGTTTGACAATTTGTTAAGTTCAACTAAGTCTGTAAAGGTACGTTTGCGTTTAGTCCGGACCTTATTTGAATATTCCGTGGCTAGATTTGACATTAGTTTTGTTCAGTATTTTACTCGAAATACGTTTTGTTTCACGTTTAAATTTTTAAGTTTTCTATTCGGAATGCATTGCTATGATTCGTAAACAACAGTAGTATGTGTGACCCAGTCAATAGGTAAGTAATAAGTAAATAGTACCTAAGATATACCGGACTAATTACATTGTAGGTAGGTACTGCGAACTGATTCATATTAACAAAACCTAAAATTACCCTATTGTGATCACCAACACAAAATCACTAATGCATTTTGAACAATTGTTTTTTTCTACAAGTTTAGTTTATTGTCAATCTGATTGACAAATCCACTGTAGACTTAACAAATTAGTTGAGTCCTGGATCAAGCTAAAATAGTATTTACGTGGTTCGAGTAAGAACGTCTACAATGACTTGAAATTGGTTGTCAGGCAGCCAGTAAATTACCAAACGGAATGCGAGCTATATCGGATTTCCGAACTTCAAAAGCCAATTAAATGGTCGGTTTTATTGATTCGGATACTTTATACTTATTTGCCTTTAAGCTCCGAATTTACATAACTTTTGTTTTCGACCATACTCCAATATGGTTGAGTAATGTTTATTTGGGTAAGTAAGTAGTAACGAAATTTGAGTCAATATTTCATCAGAGACCTTTAGAGGTTTTTAGATTATGTTGGTTTAATGCATGGTCTGATCACCAGTCAGGTTTCCCTCTTGTTCTGTATTGCCCCTGAGCTCGTTAATGTTCATAATAACAAATACAGCAAATTAGCAAATAAGCAACTAGCACAACGTTTCCACAATCATAAAGGAAATTGTTTCTCATATTCATAGTAGAAAGTATGACAACTTAATTATGTAGGAATTACTACTAAATATTTCCTACCACAGTAGATTTTATAGCTTAAAGCAGTAAAACAAATCTGTAGAAACATCGGATGCGACGCACTCACACGGACACAAAGTCGCAACAATAAACTTAAATGCAAGTCGGAGTAGTCGGCGGTGATTGGTATGTCCTTTACTAGCTGGGCTTTTCAGTATCTTTATGCAAATATGTTACAAAAAAATGTCGCGCAAGTATGTTTCCGAAAGTTAAAGACTCTGGATTCTAATTTTTTATTGTTGAAGTTGGTGCAGGATGTATTTTGCTATCATATTTTTATATCGTCTCTCACGCAGTCCATTAATTATTTTATTTTTATTTATATATTTGACACCTAGCGTGCTTGGCAGCTATTCTCTGATGGATTCAGTTGGTGGATATTATAGTCAAGTGAGGAACCCGGTCTAATCCCAATAAGGTCTAGTTTTCCCTCTTGGTTGGAAGGTCAGGTGGCCAGTCGCTTTCGTAAACCTAGTGCTTACGCTATCTTGGGATTAGATGCCAAAGCGGACTCGGGCTCGTATATATAGGGCACTACCGGGAGAAACTGCTAGGAGGATAATGATGAGTCAAGTTTTAAAGCGATTATCTTCATTCTGAAGCAATATGTTTTCACACATAAGTCATTGTTTAAAATATCATTAGCAGAATATATCGCGTGTAAATGATAATTTGCTCGGTTGTAGACTCGGCCACGTTCGACGCACGTAGGTGTTGCAACATCATTATTCTAATCATTGCTGAAGCGGAAATGACAGGCTTGAAAGGTTTTTTGACATGAAACACGTTTAGTACAATAGTAGGGTTAGTAGGTATATCATTAACAGTATTTCGATTTCAACCTATGATTCATAATCTTGCACAGAAAAAATGTCTACAAATACAGTGTTCCTGAGAAGATCTGAACCAATTAAAAAACTTTACTACATTATTGTTATTTTTTAAATATTTTTGCTGTAATTTGAATAAACTTACATACGAAGAATGAACCTCTCATAAGTAAACTTCTTATTAATATCGAGGAGAAGGGACATTCATTTTCATCGGTTGTTAATTTTTGACTCTTTGCATCGTAATATCAGATTCTTACATGTCCAATGCTTAACGTAATTTTTTTTCTGTTTCAGGTAATAATAAACATTAGTTCACCATTTGATGTGGTCACTGCAGCAGGTTAGTCTGTAAACATGATTCAGTCAAATGCACTAGTTTTAAACTCATGTATTTATCACGCATAACGCCTGATAAACGACAACATATAAATCATCCGTCATTTTCTATCAAGGGACGAGTGAAAGAGTCAAATTCTTTATCTTGTTACGCGTTGTTTACGCGATAAACACAACTATTGGAGGCCGTTTCATGTAAAAATTGCCGTGATTTTGGGGTCCTGTCCTACTAATTTTAACACTCTAGTGAAACATACGTCTAATGAAATATTAGGGTGTTTAATTAGACGTACCTAATGTTTCACTAGACCTGATGCATTTTTCTTCGAAACAGTGAACTTTTCGGGTTTTCTTTGAATATCATCAAATAGCAGTCATTAGGTTGGGTTTGTTTTGCAATAATCATATAAAGTTTATAATTTAAGAAAAAAAAACATTAGGCTAAAGTAAATAGTTAGGTCCAACAAGGTACAACTGTGATTTTCATGGCTAAGGTATGTGATGCGGCCTTCACGATGGTTTCCTTCAAAGTGAGATATGGCGACAAGGTTATAAAGTAGGCAGGTGGGCGGATACGTCGATAATTTACTTTACTTACGTTATCCGGCAATGGATCCCGGAGATACTGATCTGCCCCGATTTTGCATACGCCATTTGTGATTTGATTTTCTTAGTCGGGTCGGTACACATTTACATAAGTGTATATGTAGGTGATTTTTTATCGGCGATCCTGGTCGATTGCGTAACGTTTTGTACACGTTAAGTACCTAAGTGGATCTAAATGTCATTTTTTGTATTGGAAAATGACAGTTGAGTTGTCCTAAAGCTCGTTCAAAAACTTACGCGATCACCTCTCTGTAGTGGGAAAATGTTAACAAGTAGCCAAAATATTAAGATCTAATTCCCAATTAAGTTTTGTAAAGGAAATAAATTTTTGTTTTAAGTATCAGGTGAATAAAAAAAATAGTTCTTGATCATTAATTACAATCGTCAACGTTGTACTTACTTATTGCTTTCAAGAAGTGTAGTCGTTTTAGATAGACCAACAAACTTGCATTAATACTTAACGACACACTTCACCTATATGTCATGGAAGTTAATTTTCTGAACGAAGTGTTTTCGTAAATAAACATAACATTTATTTGAAAGCGAACTAAATATACTACCGAAAACAACTATTACATCACTCAAAATTATAACGACGTATGTCCTTTCAAAATGCACATGCACATACGATCTTCTTGATCAATTTTATCACTATTAGCATACAAAACCTACGTCGTGACGAAAAAAGAGGGGGAAAAAAGGCACTTTGTTAGAAACCTCTCGTTCGGTGGCAAATATATGCAAGATCATATCGGGCTAAAGGCTTGGGAAGATTTTAGTTCTCTCGTGATGATATTTTATTGATATTTGTTAATACTTACTCAAATGTCTGCATCTTTGGCTCCTGGAGTTGAAACGCGTTTAAGCAATGGTACCTAAAGTATTCAACTAATTTATATTTAGCGAGAGTATCTAGTAGGTAAATACTTATTTAAACGTTACACAATTCATTAATCGTATAAAAATATGGATATTCTATATCGAGCCGTTGTCAATTTTTTTCCTTCTAATTTCTTTGGAAAACACTGTGTAGTATTTTCTAGGCTGCTTTCCTGTTGTTCTCGAATGTTTTCCAAAGTATATAACATTGTTAGTTGTAGATAAGTGACAGATATAATGGCACACGCGTAACTGTTCAATCGAGCGCTAGGCGACATCTACCTACTGTCATCTTTACCTTATAAAAATGACAGTCAATGTAGTGCGTTTGAAAAGTTTCGCGATAATCTTGAATGACCATTATAAATAATATGTAGCAGCATATTACAGATCAGCAAAATTGTATTACTCGTAGCAAGAAAATTTAAGAACCATTGAACCTATGGTTGTTAAACGGTGTTGTGGTTAACAACACCTTTGAAATGTGTTGTATAGAGCTATGATTTAAATATCAAACACTAAGTCAGAGGTTAAACTAATATTTGCAATATTACACCGAAGATCATTGAATCCATTGAATTCGCGGAGTCAATGTTATCAGCATGATTTAGTGCTTCACTGGAAACATTTGCAATGACACTACCGGAATTTTCAGGTCAAATAATAATTAAATCTGATAGTTAGAATATATTTAAATGTTGATTTGACTGATCTGATGAAATATATGTTGCCCAAAAACCTGTAAATTAAAAATCTGAATGAAATATATATTTTCAAATAAACTTAACTGGTTGAAGTAGGTACTCCAATAAAACAGCTGGGTGTTTTATACCCGTATCTATTCCAAATTAGATATGAATATTTGGTTCCAAGATAGAAAGTTACCTATCTAACAAAACGCGACATCCATATCCCGTTCTCGTATAAATCAAAAACAAATGAACGTGTGGCCGTGCGAAAACCATTCCGTTTTCAAATTTCCAGTACCGTTTTTAATTAAACGCAGAGTTGCGCGCGTCGCGAAGCGTTATCATTGCGAATGGCCGGTGTGTCATACAAATGGTGCCATATTTTATCTAAATAATCGTAGTTTTTTAATTTTGTAATATTTTTTATACAGCTGTGGTGCGGATGAATCATGATTATATGGGACTACATGTTTCTGTGTGCATAATAACTTTAGAAATACAGAACTGACACACAGATAATGTGCGCGTAGGTGTATACCTACGTAGTGCGTAGGTACACACAGTCTGGTTTACACGTGGTCGTGACTTAAACATATTATATTATAGACATAGGCGCATATACCTTAAATACTTAAATATGCAGTCTCAGGATATCTATTCAGTAAGTACACTTTGCCATCCACTCCAGCTATATCTTGTGAATTAATTACTATTATAATCATACACACCTACACAAACCGGAATATTTCTACACAAACCGGAATATTTTTACCGTGATAAAACCGTACGAATTGTCGCCTGTGTTTTATTTTGTTTGCCTTCACCGCCGCTAGGTTTACGCGGGTAAAAGCTAGTAGTCAGATAAACATGAATGTTGTGGGGCAGCCGGTATCCAACAAAAGTAAAATTTTAACCGGTGAAGCAAATTGCAAGCTTCCTCTGAACTGTTCTTGGAAGACTAAAATATACCGTTTAAATATTAACTTTAGATTGAACGAGATACCTGATCGATAACATTTTTATAACACTTTGGGGAAATTGATCTGTAATGGAAACGATTTTTTAATTAATTTCGTTTATCGTGTAGAAAAAAAACTCATTATATCTGACCGATGGGTGTTCCCAGGAGTTTAAGTTATGGGCATCAGTTTGCGCGTTACCGAGATATGCATAGGTACAACAAAATATATCCGATATGTCAATTGGTACTACCTATACAGTCTAATCCTAAATATTGATATCCAGTGATATGTAGTTTCTAAGATTGTTTTTAGCGATACGTACCACTAGCAAGTTGCGGTTTAACGTCATACAAACATTTTGACCCTCGGTCAAAAACGGCATATCTATCAATAGCCAAATCTCACTGACATCTGACAGATTTACTTTCTAAATCTTATGATAGATCTATCATAAGATTCATACGATATATATCATAAGATACGCATAAGAGTTAGCTATGCTTACGTATTTGGTGAGCCAAGCTCTAAAACAATATTTTTCATTGTTTTAATTAATCAGATAAAATATTCCATTTTTAAAATCCGACTAAACGGCCGTCCGTTGACGTGGCATATTAAAACGTAAGTGGCCAGACAGCCAGTTACCTCTTGACATGCAATTTTCGGACGCTCATTTATCAAGTGGGCTGCGTAGCTTGATGGTTTATCGATATCGATAAGCTTCTTTTGCATTTCTAAGCATCATACTACGTGAGTGTGTACGTCAGATGTGGCCGGAGTGTGTGAAGTTGATTCAATAATGTTCAATTTTTCAGGCAACTTAGATGCTAGTTTTACGGGAACTGTGAGGTTATTATAAAATACAACACGTGGTGCTTAATTTGTAATGTTTTATTTCCAGTAAAAAGATTATCTACCTTCACTGGTTTTCTTAAGGCATCGAAGTCTACCACGTTCAAGTAGTTGCTCTAAACTTCTGGATGCCTAACCCTTTCAGACCCGAAAAACAAGACCCTGCCAACGTAAAATGAAGTATATGACAAATGTTTTTATTTGACAATTAAATGTAATCAACCCGCACGATTGTATTAGCCGGGTCCGAAAGGGCTAAATTACATAATAAGGAACCTACCTATTACCTTCGCGATATACCTATTTTATTTATAGTTTTATAGAAATTAGTAAATCAATAATTTAATCACCAACAAACCACTTCATATGCTCGCTATCGCGCATGTACGGCGCGCACCCCACGCAATAATGTAATGAAATATCGATATCGATAATCGACCGAGGGCGCTACCAGTTATCCGTCAGATCCCGACCGGGATCAAAACAATTAATCTTTTACTTACAAGAGCTGACCCTTAGCAGGGATGGCCAAGTTAATCAATTTGCACGTACTGGCTTGTTATGATGGAAATAATATTTAAAAAAAAGTTTGGGGGTTTAAGTAACTAAAACAATTACCGCCACATTATTGTTTATTGCTACGAAAGTGGCAAAGAATAATACGGTCTGCCTGATGTATACATGATGCCTATGAACTCTTGCAACTCGAGAGGAGTCACCAAATACAGTCAGCAGCAGAAGTTGCTAAGCGTTCCTAGTGCTCAAAATGATCTATACGTATGTGCATAAATGACACCTTGATTTATTTATTATGTATGACTGAGTTGAGAAATGATCGTAACTTATCTGACGTTCGGCGGTCAAACTATTAAAATATTATTTTATGAGAGTCATTACGAAATAAGTTAAGATTAGATATATGTCATATACTCGTATGTGCCTAATTTAAGTGGTAAGACTTATTGATTGTTATTTATCTTTCTGTTAGCAGTAAGTCACTGCGCTAGCATCGAGACAAACCAAACGGTTTAACGATGCTATTTTAATTTATTTACTATATTTTTGTATAATTATCTCTCAATAAATAAAAATAAATAATACATGGACTCTAATGTCAGAGGAGTAAGGTTCTGTGTAGGTCATTTTGAGCGTGTTATTTTGCTTAGCTACTTCTGATGCTGACTGTACAACAGCTTTTTATGTGATCAAAATATACTTACCCATTTAGTCCACTGGGTATCCAAAGTGTTGCATATGTAACTGTGCATTTTATTTAATATACCTATAATAATATTATTGGACAAAACATCCAAAATTGAATCTAAGCAACTTTCCAATTTCGAATATAAATCTTACGGTTACGGTACGGGAAGGGCAAGCCTTCTCCATACAAATGTTGTGCAAGTTTTTCTTCATTTGTGTTTGCGCTATAAATATAAGTTTTAGTCAGTACTCATATTTTTTGTTAGCTATTCACTGATGTTTTTTTGTATATATATATTTTTAAATCTAACAACAATTTTAACATCATGGCATGCGTAAATCCAATATGAACAAGCAAAAAAAAAACGAAAATTCTGTAATGCCAAAACCGACGAAAAAAAACTTGCACAACGTTTGTATGGAGAATGCCTTGCCCTACCCGTCGCCTTAAGGTGACTGTCACTGATCTGTCAGTGATCTAACAGTGTTTCTACAGGGCAGACACAGGAATTTGCATAGCTGTCAATTAAGTGTTACTTTATTAATCGAGAACTAGAATGGTCGTTGTTCCACTTTGCTTACACGGCTAACATAAATTGTTCACTTGTGACTTAATATTTTCAAAATGAACTTTATTGCAAGCGCGTTTAGATTCAAAACTCATTATCACCGTATTGAGATTTCATACTTTCAGGAACTAGGTGGTCTCGTGAGAATTGTTGGCCGTTGTGTTCAATCAATTATTGTAATAATATTTAATTGTTAAATTATAATTGTTACATTTAAAGAGTCCTATATTACAACCTGCCTTTTCTCATATTTAGAGTTACCCCAGTTGCTAAAAAAGTTCGGGGTCCGCTAGCTACCTACTCACAACAGTGGCGTAGGTTCTATTTTTTGCGAAATTGATGTGACTCACCAACCCAGATGGAAATTTAGACCTCGTTCTGATTATGTTACAAAAATAAAGTAGGTACATGCATTAAGAATCCCCGGCAAGCTCGGCCGAATTTCACCTTCCCATACAAACGGAGAGTACGTGTCATTGTATATCTAGGTCTATAACTAGTTTATATGGCTCCAGTTTACAATATAAAACAAACGAAATACCTACAGCAAATACAAGTTGTGTATGAAAAACTTAAATTCGCTGTAAGTTTTTTATTTACTATGGTAATCTGAAGCTACATAAACGAATTACAGACCTGGATGGTACTTAACTTATTCTAAGTACAAAGTTTCAGAGCAAACTAGCTAGTCGTTTTAAAATAAGAGCGTAACTTAACTACTTTTGTATGGAGAACCGAGCTTGCCAGGAACTCTTAAATGTAGTTGTGGTACTTGAAGGCAAATAATAATTAAGTGATATTGTAGCGTTTTTTACTTCAATGCTCTTCACTCTTAGGCTATCGATCAAACTTTACCACAGTTGAATTCGAGTACTTAGTGTCCTGGGTTCGAATCCCGGTAAGGGCATTTATTTGTGTGTGATGAGCATGAATATTTGTTCCCGTTTCTATGTATTAAAGTATATATATTAAGTAGTTATCGTCGTCTAGTACCCATAGTACAAGCTTTGCTTATAGTTTGGGACTATGTCGATTTGTGTAAGATTGTACGCAAATATTTATATTTATATTCTTGAAAAACCCACGTTCGCTGGATTGTCTTCAAGACAATGTCTTGCCCAATTTAACCACGCTTTTTGGCTCCTAACGAAATCCGCCATCTTTTTTACCGTTATCAAGAAAACAATTTTCTATACTGTATGAATTCGGGTAATTTTGAGACTGTATTAATATTAATTAATATATTACAACACGAACCATTAGCGTTTAATTAAAATCGTTTTTATTGCGCATTTTCTACATTATTATTTCAATATTTTCAACTCCTGTAATTTTCTATACAATAATTAATAGGAATAAATACCTCCCTTCATGTACCTTTAAATGTAAATTATCTACCTACTATTTTAGTGTAATACAGATGCATATATAGCACAATTCTTTAAAAAGTACTTCATTTTTTATCCGCCGCGGAGATAATTGAAAGTCTTGGAGTTATTTCCAAGTCACTGCGGCGAAGGCTAGTGTTACATTTGTTATTGCTTTCACGAAGACAACACTATATTAGAGCCACTCCGCTGCTCATATCCACAAAAAGTTTGATAAAATCGGTACACGACCTAACTGTAACGTACGAAGATAAAATTCTTTCTCAGAAACCAGTAGGTATGTGAAGTTGTGAACATGTTATGATATTACATATAAGTGTTTCTTCGGAATTAGACATTTTAATCGCTATTATACATTGGTTAGTATTTCCCTGTGCAAATGCTCAATTTTGAAATCCATGTTGTTTGTCTTTATCTTACGGTTATCTTGGTTGCAAAAAAATAAATAAAAAACCCTCAGTGTGTTACGAAATGATGATAAAAATATTAAAAATCCTCCACTTAAAAATTCTCTAGATGCATTCAACCTAATTTGTGGTAAAAGTTTTATTAAAATATAATAAGATATTCAGATTTCTAAGAAATATTAGCGTTCTTTATTCAGCCGTCTCCGTTCGCTTTGAATGAGAGTACTTCTAGTTCATCGGGTTTTAATCAATCAACTGTTCATTTAACGTTATAAACTAATGTATTTTCGACGTGCTTCGAAAATCCAAATTATCATGTTCCATTTGTGAATGCTTTCACAAGTAAAAGGTCAGTGTGCACAGATATGGATCGGCGAGCTGAAGAAAGGTGGCCCATTGAGGTCATTCTATACAGAGGGAGTTGCTTCAGATGTACGAGCTACGTTTGATAATAGACGGCCGTACATTCGGGTACAGAGGTGTACCGCAATAGCTCATGTTGAAATTATGACTAACATTGAAGTGTCCACTTTCCTATAGGTAGTTAAAATGTGCAAAAGCGTTAAACCAATTACCACCACCCAAAAAGAACCTGCAAAATGGATTATGAATCTGAATATAAATAGTAAGCAATCATTCTTTGTACCTACCTCTACTGGCCAATCATCGGTTCATGGGAAAAAAAGTAAAGGGTTAAAAATACTACATATATTTATTACACTTTATATCCTATCGGGTAATAAATAAGGTAAATGTTCCAATATTTGATACCTTCATCTGAATAATTTGGCACCAGCTTTATCGCTATGCATGCTAAGATTGAAGTTGCCAACTACA
Organism: Epinotia brunnichana; assembly: GCA_963854355.1. NCBI lineage: Eukaryota > Metazoa > Arthropoda > Insecta > Lepidoptera > Tortricidae > Epinotia > Epinotia brunnichana. The sequence goes on along the minus strand of OY977936.1, from coordinate 28,081,437 downwards.
TATATGGACAGTGTCGAGCACTGGGAGACCTTGAGTAAAACATTTATTCAGAGGATTAAATTAACAAATAAAAAATGTCATATCTGTTTCACTTTTACCAATGAAAACAAAAGCAGCGTCAAAGTGCCCAATAAATATTAATTGTAACTTATTTCGAAAATGTGTTCGCGGTAACTTCCTTTACCTACCACGGAACTAGTGATGGGAATGAAGTAACGAAACATCGATACGCCTCTCATTGTTCGATTCATCGCCGTATTCAATAGCCAGTATTGTTTATTTAATATAGGTATAGCATACGTATTGAGATGTTCTCATTAGATAGTCATGTGTGCTTATTCATTAATAATTATCATATAGGTATTGGTTTCATATTTGTAAATTATTTGTTTATGTATTAAATTAGCTTAATTAGTTGCAAAGCATGCAATATTGACCTCAATACTATTCTGTACCAAGTGGTATTTTTTTCTAAAAAGATGTTATTACTTGTTGGTACTTTGGCGTATACCCGAGGGATTTTAATATGATTCTACATATACAACAAAAACAACAACATATATTTGATAATTACGTTATTATCTAATGCAAAAATTATTCGATGAGATAATAATGGTTTCCTGAATTTATTTAAGTATTTAATAATTCTTGCACAAAACAAGAACTTACCGTACAAAAGGCGAATGTCTGTATGCAAATGAATGATATAAATCTGTTTCTAATTCTCAAATCTTCGTCTATTATTATTTATTTCCGTCAAGATTGACGACGAGGTCAAAATATGTAGTCGTATAGCATCCAAATACCAAAAACAATGTCAATTTGTCGATATTTTGACATCCCTACCCGGCCACCCCGCCGCGTCGATCACAAGTCTACAAATTGTGTATGAGTCGGCATTTCTCGGCTATTCAATAACTCCTTTATCACAGATTGGTATCATATCCAACCACACATATACGAGCTAAAACCAACCTTAACACCAACATGTTGGAGTCAATAGGAGTGCAAAATTTGTGTTAAATAAAGAACAATATAAATGTACAATAATGAAATCCTTGGTGTAAAGTTATGTTAGTCTCAGGTGAGTAACCATAGGTACCTCTAAGACATAATATTGGCAGTCGTTATTCTACCTATGACAGTAAATTGACTAAGTATTTTTATGCGCGTAGGATGATTTTTACCGTAAGTTTCTAAAAACGATTCTCAACCGAATGGTAAACCCAATTAGGTATTGGACGCATGTTTACAATTACTTGCCTACTCGTTTTGTATTATTGTTTGGCCGTATCTCTATTCAGTCAATTATTTTACCAAAAGTAGCTTCCAGCCTACACGGCTGATCCTTCACAAACAGGCCGCGCGCGAAGGTGAAAAGTCTATTAGAGATTTAAACTTTAATAACATGTAGGAAGCTCGCAATTGTGACTGTAAATGTGCGTAATATACGACCTTGCAGAAGTTCTCAGAGCGTCCAAGTAAACCCTACATTCGCCGCACGCTGGCAAAAAAACAATTTAAACTTTTTAAACGGAACACGTTTTCCAATTTGAAAACCACATTCCGTTTTTAAAAACAACGACGCGTAGTGTTGCACGTAATATCGACAATGCTTTTGAGTGCACTGCCCTAAAACCATAGTTCTTTTGGAGATATGCGTGCAAAGGCGTCTTTAACCCTTTAGTTTAATGTTCAATTTCAACTGATCTGGGTATCGCGCGTCGGATCGTGGCTAGTATTATAACGGTTTTAAACGTCAATCTTGCATCAAGCAAATCACTTTTGCTATGCCATATTACTTTGACTTTAATGGCAATTGTAACGTAATGGAATAAAGTTCACAACCGTTTGATAGTATGATTGAACCGCTTTCTTAGTTTGTATGTCCTAGGTGTCAGACATTTTGACATATCGAGCGTCGATGACTGAACTTTTATTCCTTTTGGTTTATGATGATGTGAATGTTCATAACGTAAGTACGTTTACCTATGATATTAGTATCCCTTTTTAACCACTAAATCAATCAAATTGGTAGGTATTTCACTGATAAATAGTCAACTCAGCAACTCTTTATGAAACGCCAATAACGCTCTGTTCGTATGAATTTATTAAACGAGCGAGCGAAGCGAACGAAGTTCACCGTTTCATCTCGGACAAACATTCTTTCGGTCAGAAGTTCGGCTGTTCTCCTCTGCAGGTCGCATTCCTCAACCGATTTTCGTGAAATTTTGTGAGCAGGCTATATTGTTTTTTTTTTCAATACAGGTTCAGAAATAAAATAAAATGTTTTGAAAAAAAGACAGTCTCGTGAATTTTTCAGCGCATCCACTAGTTGATAATTCATCATTCATTTATTTGTTGCTTTAAGACAAAAGGTCTTAAAGGTAATGAATAACTTGAACCGGAAGGCTATATAATGCAATCCTTTCGTAACCCTCACAATTTCTTATCTTTATTTGGATAAGACACAGGACATATGTACAAACTAAGAAAGCGGTTGAATCATACTGTCAAACAGTTGTGAACTTTATTTCATTAAGTTATGATTGCCATTATCTGTATTTGAACGCTTTTCGGCTGATATGATGATGATGATGATGATTTAGATAAAAAATATCCAACCTTCCTTAGGTTATCAGCCATAGCGATTGTTGGCTACAAAAACCTCAGATGCTCAATAACATTCAGGAGGTATTCCTTGGACGTGGGTAATTTAAGGCCAAACAAAAAAGTGATTGGGAAAGTGTTTGATTGCCACGTTGCGCAATGATTGTGATTTGTCGCCAACGCGAGTGCCAGTTAGTCCGTTGCTCTCAGTGTAGTGATTTCTAGTAAAATACTGTATTTAACTAACGAGGATCGATCTTACAAAATAAACAGTTTTAGTAGATACAGGTTGCAGTATCAGGCATATTTCACTATAGGTGCCGCCATATTTTATCAAAAATGTTGATTATGCGGGTTTTTTTAAGATATTTTATCGACTTACTGAGCGTCTTATTGTGTTGGTATTTCTTTTTTGATTTATTTAATTATCTTACTACTACAAAGCACCTGTTTGCTTAATTATCATAATTGTGTCATCAGTGTTTTAAAACCGTCAGAACTTTTATTTAACGCGGAATTTCCTAAAATAAGTAAATAAAAAAATTCAGTCAATAATTAAATAAAACAATTTATCATGTAACAAATACATCCCGTCGTTTTAAAATAACGTACATAACAACGTTAACACCTAATTAGTTAGTGTTTAGAAATTTGTATGTGGATATTTAGCTTAATGGTGGGCTACACTAGTTTTGTGTTCGCGTTGCGTCGTTGCCTCTCTTTCATTGGCCGTAGGAAGGAAAAAGATGCAACACGAATATTTGGGCAAATACCGGCAAGTGGAGTGCCACCATAAGAGAGGATTTTTATAATTTTCTCAGTCTACCCGACCACGAGCGCTGAAATAGTGCTTGAAACCTCTAGATATATTTACTACGTATTATACAAGATATCCGTTTAAATCGTTTTGTTTAATAAATAATAATCTCGGAAATCAAAGACAATATTAAACATTGGTGATGTCAAATTCCAAACATCCTATACCGCTGCTCGTCGCAGGAATCGGCTTGTTACGGCGTAGGCAAGTTCGCTCAAAGTGTGATAATATAGCACAAATGACCGTTCCCCCGGCCGGCGACAAGCGCGAAGCCCGCACATCGAGCTTAGGGCGCCGACAACTTTGCGACCACTACGCGACTCCAACTAAATACTCTCTCTAATTAAATATTTAATTCCATAAGCATACATAGATAATCTCAAGTAATACCGTTAGAAAAGTGAATTTGATCTACGAAATTAAAGTATCAAATTCATAGAAAACGATAGTTGAGTGTAAATGTAACATACCTAAGCTCGACAAGATTATTGGTGTCCAATTTGCAGAATGTGCTCGCAATTTTGAAAAATCTGTATACAACCGACTTGGCTTGAAAATGAGTCATGAACCTATTGATTGGAGATGAAATTCACAAAACCTTCCACGGTGATCACCCTTATAGTTTCGTCATATCAGCACAGAATAAGTAATAGTACAAGATGTCAGTCTGTCTCTCCGTATGTCACAGGCATTTTAGGAGGATAGGTGTATTTTTTTAGCCGCTACGTAGTTCTGTAATGAAATGAGTAAAAAATATTTTTTTGTGGTTTGTTACATGTATGGAGTGTACTCCATTACATGTAACAGCAAGTCAAAAAAAAAATATTTAAGTCCACGTGTGCACATGAATCGATAGGCCTTTCAAAATAAATATAGTTGCTGTTTTTTAGGGTTCCGTACTCAAAGAGTAAAACGGGACCCTATTACTAAGACTCCGCTGTCCGTCCGTCCGTCCGCCCATCCAACCGTCCGTCCGTCCGTCCGTCCGTCTGTCTGTCACCAGGCTGTATCTCACTGATACCGTGATAGTTCCGGTTGAAATTTTCATAGAAGATGTATTTCTGTTGCCGCTATAACAACAAATACTAAAAACAGAATAAAATAAATATTTTTATGTATAATGGTACGGAACCCTTCGTGCGCAAGTCCGACTCGCACTTGGCCGGTTTTATTAATTCAAGTTGAGACCATAGTCGCGTGACTTCTGAAAATTACAGTAGGCAAGTACTAGCTCACAGTTTTTCCTTGCCCTTGCCAGACAAAGAATGAACTACTTTGGTAACGGTTACCCGCAACCAAAGGAATTCAAGGTGCTCCCGGCGAACTGCATCATCCGCTTTGTGGAAATGATGGAGCAAGCCTGGGAGCAGGCATAAAGGAGAGGGCACATGCACAAAAGATCCCACTGGGTCGAAGTGCATCCGAAAGGGCCCTCACCTAGATAAGATAAGATAAGCTCACAGTTTGGTTGATATCCATTCATTTTTTTTACATTAGGCGGGCAAGCTAAATCTAACCAATACAAATCAAGAGTAAGTATATTTTCTTACCTTACTTATTCATCTACCGCAAAATTGTATTAAGTCTTGAAAGCTACTATTAGTTAGTAGTGTTAGTACCGAAGCGTATACTTAATTGCAATAATAAGTCCAAATTGACTTAAGGTGCTTACAGCTCCCAATGACCTTCGATCTGTTGCTGTCCGTTTTTTCGTGATTTTTGTAGCTTACCGTATTAACAACAACGAGGTTTACCGAAATAGTGTCCCATATTTACATCAAAACTCACCGTTTTCGAAATATATGGCACCAAACTTTAGCAGTTTTAGGCCAAAAAACCAGTTTTTTGGACGAAACTTTTGTGAAAATGAGTTAAAAATAAAAATCACTCGTGGGTTGTTAGAGACGTCAATAAGAAACAGTTACATGTAAATTTCAAATTATATAAACGTGCATAAACAACATACTAATATCGAAAACAGAGCTTTTTTGGATCATGTTTGAATAAATCATAAAAAAATATAATATACATTTTTTTCTAAAAAACTTTCGTGCAAAAGTAGATAAAGGATTGAAAAACCGATTAACGTTTGTGCCATAAATATATCTATTGTTATGTCGGAGGAATATCAACTCAAAATTCATCAAAACTAGTCAATTAGCGCTTGGAGCCCCTTAATAGTTAGTTTACCAGGAGAGCAGCTGCGAAATGAAAAGTTTCGTCACTTTTGGACTTTGGACCTTAACAGCATTCGCAAAGCAGTCGAAAAGTAAAGAAAGAAAGAAATAAACATTTATTCAAGACAAAAACAAAGCAAACATTATACTCAAAACAACATTCAAGATGCATAGGCGAAAATATGTCAACATGCGACCGTAACGACTGATATTGTAAAAGCGTTGTGTGGCCACCCTTAGCCGCGTGGGCCTTACCGTTAAAGTCGTATCTGCAATCGCACGCTTGTAAGCGGCCTTAGACAATGCGCCCGATGAATAATGTTCCTTGTACTGCAAATGTCAGGGCTTGTTATGACGTTTGTTAGTTTGTCCATTTCTATATAGCTGGCTAATTTTATCGATGGAGTCGAGCTGTTTAGAAAGTTCCCTGTAGTAAGTATCCATTCTGACGTCTTCAGGATTTATATAACGGGTTTATTGGATGGTTGTAAGGTGGGTGGTGTTGGTAAATCTTCTTGACTACATATTTCCATAGTATTTTTTTTCTTCTACGCAAAATTTGCAAGATTGTGGACAATGACGTGACCCACCGAGTGAACTCAGCATGGCTAAAGTGGAGATCCCTGTCTGGCGTTATGTGCGACCCAAAAATGCCTATTAAAACAAAAGGGAAAATATACAAAGATGTTGTCAGACCCACTATGATGTACGGAGCAGAATGCTGGACCGCTAAAAAAGGGCACGAACAAAAGCTGCACGTGGCAGAAATGAAAATGCTTAGGTGGGCTGGCGGTGTCACACGCCTCGATAAGATCCGGAACGAATATGTCCGCGGCTCGTTCAAAGTTGCACCGGTCACGGAAAAACTCCAAGAAAGAAGGATGAGATGGTATGGACATATTATGCGACGAGATGAGAACTACTCCGTGAGGAAAACCCTGAACATCCCAAATCACCCCCGAGGAAGAGGAAGACCACCTGCAACGTGGTGGTCCAATGTCGAAAAAGAGATGAAGCCACTTAACCTGACTACATCGACAACCCAGGATAGAATATCCTGGCGCCAACGTACGAGGAGGCCCGACCCCATCTAAAATGGGAAATGTGCTGGGCAAAGAAAAAAGCAAAATTTGCAAGATTAATAATTTTTGTTCAACAATTTAACCTGTACTCGTGCATCTGTTAAACCGAAATACTTACTTTGATTTTATAATCTAGTTTGTTTTTTTACAATGCATATGTGGATAACTATTACTTGAACTCTACCAGAATGCATTTTTTTTTGTCTACGAGTAACTTCCAAGTGCATGCTATTTATTGTTGTTAAAGTTTAAGTTTATTTTAATATCCTTGAACTAACGTAAAATTATATTAGTGCTAATTAATACCTAAACCACCCAGGATGCCGTTACCTAAACCGCTAGGGATGCACCTGCGAATCGATATTATAAATAATCGATTCTAGTCGAATAATTATCGATATGTCATGCGGTGCAGCCCTTTCCTTGTACACAGGTCTTCCTTGTAAACGATGAAATATATTGTGGATTTTAATTATCAGTTAGTTAATTATAAACGTCAAAAGCGGATGCGGTAACTAGGGGTGGTGAATTCAGAACAACCACTGAAACGAAGAGTCATGTATGTACCTACCCAAGAACAATATTTTTTATAATTTACAATATAGACCTCCGAAACAATGAATAAAAAAAAGAGTGTGTGCAAGATAGGGATATATTATATGTTGATACATAATGAAATTATGAAAATTGACGTAGTTTATTTTTCAAGTGCTGTAGGTAGTACGCAAATACAGAGTAAAATTTTAATACGCATTTGAATGCTTTAGATGCCCTGCGTACGATTGACTGCGCTGCGTGGATCAATCATAATTTAATTTCGCACCACACTGAGCTCTCGGGTTATTATCATTTATACGGAGAAGTACCTGTTCTTTTATCAATAACGAAGGTTAACTAGATAGGTGTTGTATTGTGCCAATTTGACAAGTGCCGCATATCTACAGGTACGAACAAAACAGCGCCGATAATGGGTGCATCATCATCATCATATCAGCCGAAAGACGTCCACTGCTGGACAAAGGCCTCCCCCAAATAGTGCCACAATGGCCGGTTCTGCGCCACCCGCATCCAGCGGACTCCCGCGACCTTTACCAGGTCATCAGTCCACCTTGTGGGGGGCCTACCCACGCTTCGATAATATTAGGTTCCTTTATTACAAAGGAAAAAGTTGCATAAATTGCGTATTTGTTCTACGTATTAGAGAGTGTTGTGCTGATACGTTAAATTCTCTTAACTTTCACATTAATTAATTAGGTACAAGAACATACTCCGCATTTCCTTAACTACATCACTTCAACTATCTTACAAGAATATCTGTCCTCATAAATTCTAACGACCAGTCGAAACCGAACTCTATCACCATCATTCAAAGTCCAAAACCACTTGACGACGCACGCCCGTTTTCCACTGACACCGCTCCGAACATTTCAGACAATTGCAATTATTTCCATAGTACATTTCCGTTGCGAAATGGTTCCGCCGTAAATAATATTAACACATCGCGATTGGGTCGGTGTATTGTGTCGGCATTTGTGGAAAGCACGAACGCGGTATTTGGGTAAGGCGGGGCTCAGTGACAGCGGTGAGCGATTTCGTAGCCTTTAAGTAATACGAATGTACTGGTATATCAGAATCATTAATAATTAGTTGAGCTGGCTCTATTTGCGATTTGGTTTCGATTTCACGCCATAGTGTGCGCTGGTTCATGATTATCAAAAGAGAAATCAATTACAGCTGAATTCCCGTCGTCGTCTATAGCCTAATTTTTTTTTTTAATTTTACAGAAAAAAAAATGTTAGGTCGCTCAGTACTTGGTATGCGTCAACGGCATGCATGCCTTTCTACTAAAAAAAAATGTTTGTCTTTCTGAACGAATATTTACAATTTATTTGATTTATGTTTTTTTCGAGTCTTTTTACGAAACACATCAATAACTAACTCACCATTTCTTACCCAGCTATACCACACCACAAGATAGACAGCGATACACCAGCCTTCTGGCCAGTTAGTTGCACTAAACCGAGTTTGACGTCTAAGGGCACGCCCAGAAATGAGACACTACATAGACTAAGTATATAAAAATGTCGAGTTCTAAATTCATAAACTCCACTGTCGGGTAGCCCCATAGTGGCGTCTATCCACAATTCCACAGTCAGATCAGACTAGCAGCAGAAGCAGCTAAAGCTGCGTAGGGCCAAACAGAAAAAGGGCCATTAATCGGCGTTGTTTAAAGTTATCAACGCCATTACTGAGTCCCTACCCTGCAAGTGTTGTTTTTGTTTGATTGTAGAGGAAAGGGGTCTGCCCTTTAGTATTAGATATATTAGCAACTCCAGACCCCACACATTGCTATGCTCTAAAACAACTTACGGTTATTACGGTTGTAACAACACTTATAACCTTTTCCTGACACTGCGCAGCCAACGCGCATAACTCCTATACAACGTATCTACAGTCAGAACATGCTATACTTAAGCCCTTCAGTTTTAATATAAGCATAGGCCAAATATGAGTTAAACGATAACTCATGGTAATGTCTTGTTCGCCAGTTATTATGCAAAGCCGTAAAACAGTATTGACTTTTAGTTTGCCGCTTTAATGGAAAGAAGTATAATTTTTAATATTATAATTATCACTTGTGAAGTTGCCACGTCTGGATTTATCCCGATTGAATGGCAAAATGTATGCATAATTATGTATCCCTGTTTTATTTTAAATAAGTAGACACTAATTTCAAAAACGGTAATAAAAAGTTTTATTACGACCAATGGACATTCTACTAGCTAACTCAGCATCATCATCATCCTAGCGTTATTCCCGGTTGTGCCCTAAAGGAACTGGGTCCGCTTTGACAACTAATCCCAAGATTAGGCATAGGCACTAGTTTTACGAAAGTGACTACCATCTGACCTTCCAACCCAGAGGGAAAACTAGATCTCATTGGGATTAGACCGGTTTCCTCATGATGTTTTCCTTCATCGAAAAGCTAACGGTAAATATTCCTACATGTTGTACCAATTTATTCGTTTAAGAATGAATTGAAAAAAAATTATACATAGTTAAGAGCCTTAATCTAGTCTACGATCTAACTTTTATCAATTTCGTGACGGCAATTACCCATACTTTTTATATGGGTAGGTAATTGCCGTTACGAAATTAACTTTTATTAACTATGTACATTTTTTTTGCAATCCACCCTTGATTGTTTGAACAAATAGTCAAACCTTCCTAGGTATGACGTTTAAACTCAACTATCGTTTTCTATGAGTTTGCTACTTTAATGTCGCAGACCAAAGTAACTTTTCTAACGGGTCATGAAAGTTATCGTTACAGGTACATTTTACCTACGAGCAGTCGAGCAATTAAAATCATACCGTTTTATAGAACTGTCGACGCAAATATACAGCCATCACTTTGCATCTGCCACGGTTAGGTCTAACGAGTGATCTTACTGGTTGTTTAAAACATCCATATAACTGTCAGCAACCAACTAAGTCTACGTGAATAATTTAATCGGCGGTAGTTGTAAATGCGAAGCGAAGGCCGTAGCCATAATAACACCACTACTGAACTCTGTGCATGGTTATGTGGCGCCGCAACGAAAAATTTTGCTGCGCGCGCGATGCAAAGCCCGCCTTTTTCTGTACCAATCGCGGGTTTCTGCGGCGCGCGCGTCGCAAAATTGGTAGCTGTCTTGGCTGCCTGCTTACCATCAGGGAGCCCGAGTGATTGTTTACGATTGACGTGGTATAATAAAAATATATGAGATATTTCCCCCTCTAGCTTTGATAGTAATATTCTAGATATTTCGCGCGTACAAATGCGAAACGGAAGCGGCAGTGATTTTATAATAAAATAATATAACATAAAATATTTCATCATGCACTAATTCTCTTGGACATAAATTGTTAAACAAAACACTGCACTGGAAATATGGTCCCAGGAAAAAGTTCCACAGCATATTCCAGTAAATTCACAGTGTGAAGAAATTTTTATGATTGACATTGAAATATAATACGAAACGCTTATGCGTTGTTTTTTGGAGTATGTATACAATAATAAATCAAATTTTATTTTAACGATGTATTTCTCTGCTGACCGGAGTTGTTGTTCATACAAATGTGCAGGTACTGTAGGTACAGGTCCTTTAGATGCATTTCTCACACAATACAATACCTACCACTGAAATGACGAATGGAAACCTTTAAAAGCGCTCAATAGATCGGCGATCGTTCGCAAAGGCATATTATTCAAATGTCCACTTCTAGACTTTAGTATGTATTTTTGCAACAAACAAATGCATCGACCTGTTTTGTGTTTAAAAACAGTTAAAAAAATTAATGAATCTGACGTTATGTGATGGTAGCATATTGGTAGCTGGGCGTTTTCAAAAAAAGAAGTCGAATCGCGTATAATTTTATACCTGGATTAAAATAGTTTTATTCTACTCACAAGTTTTTTCGTTCCGTGACATTACCGTCTCCGTAAAAGTTTGTATGGTAGCGTAATGGAAATCACAAAATTGTATGAATAACGCGGGATATATATTTTTTCTCCTATTAAAATCGGACAAATGGAACATCAAGAACGCGCTGTTATCATCATCATCATCATATCAGCCGAAAGCCTGCTGGACATAGGAGGTGCCACAATGGCCGGTCCTGCGCCACCCGCATCCAGCGGACTCCCGCGACCTTTACCATATACGCTGTTATAATATAGGTACGAGTATATAGTATTTGTAAGGAACTAGAACGAAATGACGCCACAATATTCTATGGTCAACAGACTCCATTTTTTGATCTGCGTTTATTTAAAAATCTTTATCATACCAAAAGTTCGTTGAAGCGTCACGTTTTCCGAGTATTTTAATGAGTTTTGTTTATTGGTATTGTTATAATAATTTATTGTTACTTGTCAACCACCGGATTGTGTGCAAATGTCGGAGTGTAAATATTTTTTTATTTTTTTTTTTTATTTAAATCAGGTAATTACAAATATGGGCATATTACAAATACGTTAAAGACTAACATACAAATCAATATAAACTTATTAATCACTAGTAAAACACACTATCACTGCCATATGTTGCGCAACTTTGTGGTGTCAGGTAACTGACCGCGAATATTCCTTATAGGTACTCCAGGCAAAATACGGTTTTGATAAACATTAATTTATAATAGCGTTTTTTTCTTTATATCATTTTAAAACATTGATCTATGATTCAAGAGTCCAACAAACTTTCCATCCGGAAGTATATATATAGATTTAAAAAAAGAATGAATTGTTTTTTTTTTTAATTTTTTATCTTGAATATTATAGAGCAAATGTAAATGAACCAAAATAAAGATAAAACCATTTATTAATATTTTTTCGGACTTTTCAGAAGCTAGTTAAGTTATCATTATTTTGATGTCTGAAATTTTGTTGGATTTTGTCACTAAGTAACTATTTAATTGATAATACAGGGTGGAATTTCATAAACTGTACATAATAAAAGGAGAAAAATTTCAGCCAATTTCATCGGTGAAACGGTGTTTTTTTTTTTTTCTAGTCATTAGTTTTTTTTTTACAGAATTTTGAAAATTTTTGTAAAAACTCGGGTAATACACCTAATTCAGACGGTATAACTTTTGATTTTTTGAAAATAAAAAATGCAGAGTATTACCAAGGGACAGGTTAATAATTCTTAATAACAATAGAAAACCAACTAGAAGAGAAAATCCGCAAAAAAAATTATTGTTTTTGAAAAATGGCTACAAAAATTACGAATTTTAAAAGAAAAACACAATTTTCTGAAAAAAACGCAGATTTAGTTACCATTGTTTTTGCTTAGTATTAAACCTCACTTAATGCCGATTCTAAAACCGTTTTTAAACTGTCTCAGACTTTGAAAAATACCACGCTAATGGGTACGTAAATCAAACCATAATTTTATTAATTTTAATCCTCTTAAAATCCTTAATGACCGCTTGTTCCCAGGTAGTTGAAGGGTGTTTTTGGGTTGAAGGTGGAGATAACATGAGGGGTATAAAGGCATTGGGCAATAGGTCAACTATTCAGTCGCTCGCAAATCGCAATTGCTTGTCTTTGCTCGCCACTTCTTTGATTACTCCAGTACTTGTTCAGTTTGAATCATCATGCCCCGCTTACGAGAGTTTTCGCCGTTACAAATAGCCAACATGCACTATTATTATGGATTGTGCCATGGATCTGCAAGAGCTGCGTGTATCGCCTATTTGGAGCAGTATCCTAATGACGTTCCAAGACCTGCTGCTCGCCACTTTCAAGAAGTTCATCGCCGGTTGTGCAATATTGGCCTGGGATACGGTGGCCGAGATCGCCGAGAGCCAGGAAACATAATTGATGTTGCCATAGAAGAAGCAAATCTCAGAGACTTGTACGCGGACCCAACCACGAGTCTAAGACGCTTGGCATTGAGGCACGGAATCTCAAAATTCTCTGTCTGGAAAATTTTGAAGAAGGAAGGACTGCATCCATTTCATTATCAACGGGTACAAAATTTGCAAATTGGCGATGCCCGCGTTAGGTGTGTTATGTCGACTTGGATACTTGGCAATATCAGAAGGGATCCGGAATTTACTAGAAGAATTTTATGGATGGACGAAGCAAGATTTACTCATACGGGAATAACTAACTTCAGAAATTTACACACATGGGCTCACGATAATCCAAACCTAGTAAGACCATCTAATTTTCAAGACCAATTCTCCATCAACGTTTGGGCAGCGGTACTCGACGATCAATTGATTGGACCAGTCTTCTTACCGAATACTTTGAACGCCGACAGATTTTTACTGTTACTGAGAGACGAGCTCCCAGAGCTTTTGGAAGATGTGATGTTAGATGTGAGACAACGCCTATTTCTCCAAATGGATGGATGACCAGCTCATTGGGCATTAAGAGTTCGACATTTTTTAAATGAGCAATATCCCAATAGGTGGATCGGCCGAGACGGCCCCGTTGGATGGCCTGCAAGATCGCCTGATATGACGCCGTTGGATTATTTTCTTTGGGGTGATATGAAGCAACGGGTATATCACAGAATCGTCAATACCGAAGCAGAATTGCACGACAGAATTTTAAATGCAGCACAAGAAATAAAAAATAATCCGGGAATGATTCGACGGGCTACGCAACAAATTCAAGCTCGGGCCACATTGTGCCTTCAAGAAAGAGGAGGTCATTTTGAACAATTAATACCATACAGGGAACGCCCTTTGCAACACTAGAATAAGTTTTTTCTTTAATAAAGGTTTATCAATCGAATTTATGACTTTTAATTAAAATACATGATTTTATTTACGCAATTTTTAGGACTACTTTTCTTCCTATTGTTTTCTCTACCTAAAACCCGATAACACCCTTCAACTACCTGGGAACAAGCGGTCATTAAGGATTTTAAGAGGATTAAAATTAATAAAATTATGGTTTGATTTACGTACCCATTAGCGTGGTATTTTTCAAAGTCTGAGACAGTTTAAAAACGGTTTTAGAATCGGCATTAAGTGAGGTTTAATACTAAGCAAAACAAATGGTAACTAAATCTGCGTTTTTATCAGAAAATTGTGTTTTTCTTTTAAAATTCGTAATTTTTGTAGCCATTATTCAAAAACAATATTTTTTTTTGCGGATTTTCTCTTCTAGTTGGTTTTTTATTGTTATTAATAATTATTAACCTGTCCCTTGGTAATACTTTGCATTTTTTATTTTCATTTTAGGACCATTGAATCAAAAGTTATACCGTCTGAATTAGGTGTATTACCCGAGTTTTTACAAAAATTTTCAAAATTCTGTAAAAAAAAAACTAATGACTAGAAAAAAAAAAAACACCGTTTCACCGATGAAATTGGCTGAAATTTTTCTCCTTTTATTATGTACAGTTTATGAAATTCCACCCTGTATATCCATTACATATAAAAAATCTGCTATTATAAATTATTTCCAAATTTGACATATTTTCCATACAAGCTGTCAGTTCATTGCCTGGACTATTAGTGAAGGAAAGGGGTAAGGGTAGGGGAAGGGGTAGGGGTATATATGAAAGTAGTGACATGTTCCCTGCTGTTTCGCGGCCCTATCTGTGGAATACCGGCCCTTAGTTAAAATTTGTGTACGCCGTGAATGTGGCAGGACCTTACTCTAGTTTACTCTGCTGTCATATTGGCGTGAAATTTGTATACCCGCGTTCCTACTGTTTGTAAACAGTTCACTCTCTTAAATAAAAATGAATTTACTCAAACAGTCAACTGCTTCCCATTCTGAACTTTATAATGCAAAAGTTATGGTTCTAATTAGACTAGGGTTTGTGAACTGAATATTCCATTTTATTTCTCAATGTGGCTTCGATGCTCTATTTTTTAAAACTGAATGCACTCTGACCCATTGCCAGCATTCAAATTACCCTTATTGTAACTTAGACCTTTATGGTTTCTTGTAGTACCTAAATGTATAGTATGTATTATATTTTTTGCAAACTTGTATTGTTTCTGCCAAATAGCAATCTCGATTTAAATCTAACGCGAGTATTTGTCTGTTATATATTATTTACCAATATATGTATCCAGATAAATTTTTGTCAGTTTTCGTATGCATTGATTTTATTAAATAAACTGAAGCTAAAGATTAGACTAGATTAATTTATTTCAAGACATAAATTACCTACCTAATATAATAATATTAACATTATACGACTGTAAGTGTATATTATTTCCCCCATATTTATTTTTATATGAACATATTACTCTAACAGAATTATTTTGTTACAGGTAACATCAAATATGAATATCAGCACATCAAATGTAAGTTAATAATTAAAAAAAAAACGTGAGAAAAAATACTAAGTAAAGATATGCAAACCTACATCTTCTTTATGCCTGCGTGTCAACGTCTGTTCAGTACAGAGATACTAAACTCGTACCCATTTTTTAAATCAAATCCTTAATTTAGTTTCACTGAGTGGCACTAGCAATATTAACGCCCACGCTATCGAAATCTATTCGAGGCTCGTTTTTTCGCTAGCGACTGTAGTAACGTAGAGTGAGTTTTCATTTGCATTTCATGGTAGCGGGAACCCCTCACTTCACAAAATATTTTAACATTTTAAATGTTTATTCGCGCGCTCTGGTAGAGGCCTCTTTTTCAGAAATAGTGTAATTCGCTCTTTATATAGGTAAGTTTCAGGTTTATTAACATGTTTGAAGTGTCAAAATGCTCGTATTGACGAGGACTACAAGGTGCAACAATAAAAAAAAGTCAAGAATCTTTTTCGTAATTTAAAGAAAAGTGAAAAAAATCTGGATCCATTGAATTCATACATATTTTTGAAATTCAAAAAACACTTCGAGGTATGATTCTATTCTACATTTTAAAACCACTGGCAATAAAATATTTTAAAAATTCGGATTAGTTAGGTGTCCGTTAAGGTGTGGTAAGAGTTGAAGTGAGTTCGCGCGCTGTTCACTAGATGATTAAGATAAGGCACAGAAGAATTTATACTGATTTAAGGCCCGCGGGCCCTCGGCGGGCCCGCGTTCGATGTGTGTTTGAAGTGTAGTTTCAATGTTTTACACCTTGCGCGGGCCCGCGCCCGACTCGCGCCCGACCCGCGCCCGCGACCGGTGTGTGGAGGCCTTAAATGTTATTGTACAATTGAAATAATTTAAATAAACACCTTTATTATAAGATTAATTAGGGACTCCTAGGTGAGTCAAAGTGAAGTGAGCTCAACCGCGATTCGGTAGTATATGGTTTAAATTATTAAGACGCTCAGATGAATTTATTTTGATTTTTGTATTATAGAAATATAATAAATAGGTAAAATAAATAAAAACGTGAAATTTGATGTCAGTTCATTTTTACTGCGCACAAATACGCTAGACACCGTGGTTTAAAAAGAAAAGAAGAGCGTTTACGCATCCCGTCCTGTCCGGGGAGGCAACACGGGTATGACTGACTAACCGAAGCTAGACTACCGTCTAAAACCACCAACGAGTTCCGGCGCCGCCTTGTAAAGTGGGGCGTCGCAGGATCGCTCCTGGCATTCAACTACGTACGTCCTGGCGGGCGGCCCACAGTAGCAGGCCACATACATTTCGAGGCATCAGCTCCAGTCCTGTGGAACCTTTACATACAGGGACCCCGACTCCCTGCATGGTTCCACTACGGCGGAGGTAACAGATGCGCATAGCGGCTGGCTCTGCCCCCAGTCCGTCGCCGGCGAAGCGGATCCGCGAGAGGATCATTCTCGCGAGCCCGTTCCGCAGCCTCCTTCTGTGACATTACGTCATCACAGAAGGAGGCCATCGCTCTCCATGCCTCCTCGCTGTTGAGCATGGCGTTGACGACACTCGACAGCGAGAGCTTTGCCCCTAGCGATATTGAATTTAATAAAAACGTAAATCTATGAGAGGAGGTCAAACGTTTGGTACACCTGGTTCTGTTCAAAATGAGGCTCAATCCTAAGTCGGATACATATTTGTACGTGTAAAAACGTTTCAACCAAAAGTTGTACAAAGGACCACCGGCGTTACACCAGCCTCGAGCCGAACTAATATGATCAGAGTAGTGCACAAGTTATTACGAGCGAAGCCCCGGGCCGTAACTAGTGTAACAATCGTGTCCATAATTAAGCACAAAAGTCTGTTATCACAGCTTCTCAAACCGGACAGGTGAGATAAAGCCTGAATTATAACATATCGGCGTCTTTGACAACAGACCTTATCTGTCACGCCACTCCGAATGGTCTCAAGTGTTGTTGGGTTTTAATAAACATAATGCGGTTTTAAGTTGGCACGCCGGGTATCTCCCGCTGACACGATGCGAGTATTTATGAAATGTTTCATTTATTGCAACACTTAGGTATCACTGGTACATGCTAACACCAATATAATGTGTGTAAATGTGTATTTAGTAATGTCTCACAGCTGAATGCAGAATATATTATACTTACAAAGTATATCTTTCTGCGCTTGTTTGGTTATGTTATAGGAATGAGCTCGACCATTTGGCAGGTTTTATTATCTTTAAAAATACAAACATAGCAAATTGCGTACGAGTTCGACATAAGTAGTAATAACGAAGGAAACAGAGGTCACATAGGTAACATTTACACAGGGTTTGTGATATTTGTGGCACATCATTATTGGTTGGAGTATAAAAAAACTTATATATAAATAACATTACATTTGAATGCGCTAAAACATCAATCGATTTCAAAAAAGAAAATTTAGATTGGAGTTTTCCTTTGTGTTGCATAGCATTGTCCTCATCTGGATCATGACTATGATGATTTTCATCTTGCATAGGTATTGGTTTTTTTAACTCTAGCTAATAAAGTATGTGATAAGTGATAAACTATAAACTTGTTGAAATATTTCTAGCTTTTTGAACGGGCAGGGGGCTCAATTCTCAGACAGTTCGAGATGATCTCTATTTGAGACAAGATGTCAAAAAAATGGCGAATGTCGTACGTAAAACCATTTTCTGTGTTCTCAAAATCTCACACTTGAGATATTTCTAGTCCCAGTGTTGAAGATGCAACGAGTGGTCAGTAGCGATCGAGATGACATATCACATCACAGATACCACGCAGATTGCAATCACAGATTTTTTGTTATTTGATTTGCCAGTGGCGGAAAGTATTTATTAGTAGTATGTCGGCATCTTGCGTATTTATAACGACAGCGCTTAATATTATATCAAATACTCTGATTTCTATTATGCCCCAGGATAGAAAAAAATCTTATTCATAGAAGGACGATTGTGACATTATGGTGAGAATTTTCAATAGAGATAACGTAATCCGTGATCGTCCCGAATAGAGATAATCTCGAACAACCCGAGAATTAGCTCTTTGCTACATAACGTAAGTACGGTTTTGATTAATTACCTAGTTTATTTATGGCAATCTACTTTTATTATGAAATGGCATTGTACATTAGGTTTAAACATACTCAAAACATGTTTATTTTTATATAAACTTGTTTAGCATACTGGCTTGAAGATAAGAGTTAAAAAACAAACCCGCAAGTCCTTACACAAATTCTTTGCGAACCTATTACCATAATGTATTCGTCGGTTTGTCAACTCGGGCTAACTCGTGGTTAAGTTAAAACAAACAAAAGCTCACCTATTCATGCGCAGACGCAGGTAGCGAAGCTTTTGAACTTGAAGCTTTGATCGATATCGAAGGTTTTAGTCGGTATGTGTGATTGGCTCATGGTTGAGTAGGTTAGATTGTTTAGGTTAGTTAATGACTTGACACCTATTACTACATACACATTAAGAGAACAGTATCATAAACTTCACAATTGGGTTCAGTGTTTAAGTTGTACGTTGTTAGATACAACACAAACGAACCCAGGAGCCTGAAATCTTCGAATTACGGAAGCACCTGGACGGAACAGGTAATAATGACAGAAGGCTACTATAGGACGATGACGATGACACAGATACAGAATACCTATTGGGGTCGGTCGGTGACAGCTGCCGGCGGTGCCATATTTAACGTTTAACGGCCCGTAAAGAGTGGTCGATACAACCTGCCCTTAATGAGGAAATCTCACTAAGCTGGGTTATTTAATTTATACTTGAGATTATTTGAGTTGGCCGAATTGCAACAAAGTAGCCCATTCAAAGAGCAACTCTATCTTTCATTGTAGAAGATTCCAATTGCAAAGACAGTTTTAAAATAAGTCAACCATGTGTAGAACGTTTCACCAAAATGCGAGGTATTCAAGATCAAAGCATTGAAGTAAATTAATATTTTTATTTTTATAACTATGTAAAGTATATTTAAGTGGCAGTGGGCGGAGCACATTGCACGTTGAACCGATGGCCGTTGGGGCGGAAAGGTTCTCGAGTGGCGACCACGTACCGGAAGGCGCGGCGTGCGTAGGCCCCGGTAGACTGATGACCTGGTAAAGGTCGCGTGAGTCCGCTGGATGTGGGTAGCGCAGGACCGGTCACTTTGGCACTCTTTGGGGGAGGCTTATGTCCAGCAGTGGACGGCCTACGGCTGATATGATGATGATGATGATGAAACTATACATATTTATTTAAGAATATGCATTATTTTAGAATCAGTCTGTAAGTGTTCTTTCCACATATGGTTGAGAAAAACCCTTTATAACCATTAATAATTATGGACATAGCAGTACTTATAGTAGGCATTATGGAATGTTGTACCAGTGCATAATGAAGGGTTTACTGACAAAGTTTGAGGACGGGTCCATTTTGCGACGTCAACGTCGCTTGTTCTTAGGGTACGACTGCTGTGACGGGCGGTGGAGGTTTGTTTGTTTGTAAAAGGTCTTTATTTGTCATTACAACAAGTACACTGTAAGTACACTATCACATAGACTTACACACGAACAACTAAAATTAAAGCTACTTTATACAGGCTAGTTTTCGCCTTTGAAAGGCGGTGGAGGTAACACATTTGAGAATCGCCCAATAAAATTATTTTTTAAATTTATATCTTAGTGTAAAGCATGCAGAAAAGCTACTAAAGAGTAGGTATTGAAATTCATAAGTGAAGGCATAAATATGCTGTCATCAAGATTGAAGATGCGTAACGTTGTCACTTACCAACTCTGAGGCTAAGATGGAATATCTTTGTATATCTTTGTATGTATGGTGTTGGCGCGTGCGAGCCAGCGCCAACACCGTCCTAGCAATGATAGCGGGCAGACTAGACTGTCACTATATTATGCATTGTTGCAACAGGCATGTAAGGACTGGTGTAGGATAAGAGAATGTTAATTATGGTTGTGTGTTGTTTGACTTATATAATGAATGTTTTATTTATGTGTTATGTTATGAGCCTATATGTAGCTTGAAATAAATGGATTTTAATTTAATTTAATTGTGCTATAAAATTACAGTAATTTAACTCTAATAAAAAAAAAAACTTTCTAATTATTAATTTCATGAAACGTGTGTGCATAGAAGCATACGGTCCCCGACAGGATACGGTACTTGTCATCTTATTACGTTAACCACATTCGCCGCTACCGCTCGACGTGTGCTCTAACCCTTAGCAGTAGGCCAGGTCGTAAATACTCACATTTACAAGTTAAATATAGAATCCCCTCTTTTTCCTTTTTTCACCTTTCCCATTCTCACGTGCGGAATGAATTATTGCAGACGAAGCGCACCTTAAGCCAACATTACATTGGCGCAACGTATATTCCCATCCTTCTCAAATGTAACGCAAACTGCAGAGATAGCTGAACCCATATGTTGGCACAAGTATGAGTTCGTTTTTTATATCGTTGCCGATATGTTTGCGAGTATTTTATTTCAATTAGTACATAAGAGTGATTTACTGACAATTGTAATATTTTATAGTGCCAGTGATTTATAGGTGTAATCTGGACTTGTTTTACTGTTCCGTGTTATTTATAGGCTGTGTAGTAAAAAGTAAAATAGGGCCCAACAGATTAGCTGAAGTGATTAGGTACGAGTAAGAGGATTTTTTTCGTTTTATAACAGACGATCAAACCAAATAAAATATCAGATGTAAGTAGGTACTTATAAGTCACAAAGTATTGCTTTCGTTTACAAAAATCAGAACTTTTAAAGTCGTGCTTAAATGCTCATCTGATGATAAATAAAAAAAAAACACTAATTCAATCACGAACATTGATTGACAAATTTATCTGTGGTATAAGCCAATCAACTATCACCTCTTTGTCGGGGCCTTAAGAACGTTCCATGCTTCATTTTATTCAGCTGGTCCTATACTGGCATAAACATAGCCGACATCGAAAATCCAAATATGAAAAAAGAAAAAAAAGCAACGTTCGAAAATCTTGATAAAACCCGCGTGGGGCGGTGACATCGCCGAGTAAACAAATAAAACGAAGCTGACAAATGCGTGTAGGGCCAAGTGTTAATTAGGGTTCCGTACTCATTTTTGTTTAAATAGGTAAAATATGAAGTAAATAATGGGGACCCCGCGCTCCTTAAGGGCACCACCGCCCGGGAATAACGCTAGGAGGATGATGAAGAAGTCATCATCATCATATCAGCCGAAAGACGTCCACTGCTGGACAGAGGCCTGCCCCAACCGGTCCTGCGCCACCCGCATCCAGCGGACTCCCGCGACCTTTACCAGGTCATCAGTCCACCTTGTGGGGGGCCTACCCACGCCGCGCCTTCCAATACGTGGTCGCCACTCGAGAACCTTTCCGCCCCAGCGGCCATCGGTTCTACGTGCAATGTGCCCCGCCACTTAAGTTTAGCGATTCGGAGGGCTATATCGGTTACCTTGGTTCTGCTGCGGATAACCTCATTTCTGATGCGATCACGCATGATGAAGAAGTAAATAATAATAAAGCACTCAAGAGTGTAAAACATATTAATAACAAAATCTATTAATAATATCCCTCGCGGAAATGGTATTGGATTGGTCATATCCTTAGGAAACCCGATACCAAATTATCCAACAAGGCAGAAGGCTGCTGCCCGGCAAGGAAAAAAAGGTCATCCCAGAAGGACTTGGCGGTGTTCCAT
The DNA here is from genome assembly GCA_963854355.1 of Epinotia brunnichana. Classification (NCBI taxonomy): domain Eukaryota; kingdom Metazoa; phylum Arthropoda; class Insecta; order Lepidoptera; family Tortricidae; genus Epinotia; species Epinotia brunnichana. The sequence goes on along the minus strand of OY977936.1, from coordinate 28,059,211 downwards.
AGAGCAAGGAATGGGTGCCTTAAGGAGACGCTACACGAGCGAAATCGGCAGGCCTGCATGCAGTCCTGCAGAGTGATTCGGCACGTGTGGATTCGTGTCGGATGCACGACTTCCAACCAAATCAAGGTCATTTCCTAGTAGGTTGCTTCATGTTAATGCGAACACTAGAATGACAAATTCAAAAAGCGCTTGCAGCTGTAGACGGAACCCAAAAACGATTTAAACAAAAGTTACTAAGGTGTCGGGCGGCCGTGTCGCGTTATCTTCGCTTATGAACGCTGATCAATCAAAGTTGGAAATTAAAAAGTTGAAACAATGAGGGGTTGCTGGCTGGTGAGAAATGATGTCTTTTTAAACGAGCTTTTTTATTTTTATTATGTAGGCTGACATGGTCAGTTACTTTGAGGTGGGAATTTAAAATCGGAATGACCTTGCTGGTGTCTTTACAAATCAATTTATTTAGTGGCCGTCACAGGCACATAAAGAGGTTTCACTTTATGTTTCAGGTACGATATTTATTTATTTCAGAGTTGAAATTAAATATTTATGAATAATCGTGAGTGTTTCGTTGCACTTAAATACATTATGTCTGACAAAATATCTCCGAATTAACATTCATTTTGATTAAATGCCGCATAATTCAATTATTATTATTAAGAGATAAACTAAAGAATATTCGTAGTTGCATATTTTATTCGTAATAGACATAGGCACCAAATACAATCGTAATTGTTTAATTACGAGTGTTAAAGAAGCCGATAGCTATTTTTTAAATTAACGCATAATAAGAACATTTCAGCTCTAATTATACTAATAACTCTAATAACATTTTTGCCATTGCCAAGCGCTCAAAAAACGTTTCCCATGACAGTGTAATACTGGCCGCATAGTTTTCATAATAAAGCGTTAAATTTTAATTGAAAATTGCTCTCTGCGACGCGGGCGCAAAAAGTGGCGGCGGCGTGGGCCGAAAATGGCCGAGGGTCGCCGGACTCTGCCGAACGCCACCGCTATTATACGTAATTACTCAATCGGTGATGTGTATTTTTCTTAACACACACATGGATTTGTTTTGTAAAAAAGGAATTCAAAAGTTGACAAACTAACGAGGTTACCAATTGGAAGACGTGGGGTATGGAATGTTTCTCGAATCACTTCTATCTGCAACAAACATGGAAACCATTTTGACAATATATATGCCATGTTTTTTTAATGATCTTTGTATTAGGTACTTATAGTTTAAATAAATACATGGATGAATCAACTAATTCTTGTTGTGATTCAGTCCAGTTGTGTAACTTGTGTAGTATTTAGTTAGCCAAAAGACGACTTACTTGAGTTTCTGAAAAAAACTGTATATACAATTATACATGGCCTTCTGACGTGCTTAGATTGGCTTACTAAAATGTGAACAAAACCCTACATTTTGTGGAGATTAAAAAAATAAAATATAAAAATACATAGTTTAATTACCCCGGTAAAGTCACCATTGCAACTGGTGAAAGAAAAAAGCTGATTCACTTTAAAACATTTTTAAATTTAATAGTACATTACTATAGAGGCCGGGAAACGAAGGGTTGCAGGCCAAGTAGATATAGACGGATAGGGATACGCGGCCGGCAACCCCGTTTCTCGCCGAAATTTGTATAGTGCTTTTCTCAAACTTGCAATGAAATAAAAAGTAGTCAATTTGTTTTATTCGTACAACTAAATAATACGTTTCTGATAGCTGTCAGTGCTGTCACATCATAACCTATAATTGTGTCCCACATTTCTTACTAACAAATATTCCGCTTATTCCCTAAAATGAAGTATTAGTTTATAGTTACATGAACTTATACCTATAGACGAGGCAGTACAACAAAGAAAACACTTATAATTTTTATGTAATTTTCATACGCCGTCATGTACCTAACTTTTGATTTCGGGGGCAGTATTCATGGCTACTTCTGCTCGCAATTCCGGAGGCGTACAGTTCAATTCCATATCATTTTCGTCCGAACTCATTTCGAAATCGATGGATTTTATTAGAAAGTTTCAAAATAATTACGAACTATTGACAAATCCGGCCAACAAGAAAAGAAGACTTTATCCAATTTACGCGCCAAACTTTTTTTTAACTTGTTTGAAGCAACGTTTTACCTGGTGACATTAACATTAGTCCATAACTTTTTTTTTTTTGGTGATTGAATGCCAAGACGTTCTGTCACAATTTGACGTTTATAAACAAAAGACGGTTGCTTTGCAGACCTAGGTGTGTAAGTTTGTATGAAATTCCTTTACATACCATCTTCACTAGTCGCACCGGATACGTAGTATTTCCGGACCTAATTTGAAGTAAGTCATGTCAACATTTCATTGCAAGTTTGAGAAAAAATGTCTGCCCTGACTGTACTACTTAGTATAACAATACGTAAATGTCTACTTTCTACTTTACGACATACATTGTACCATATGAGATGAAAGATTGAATAATGAATACATTAATAATTACTTCAGTTAATACGTGAGTCACCTCGAAATTGTTTCATTAATGTCAGAGGCTGAATCATACAAATATTTAAGTATTTTAATACGGTTGACATTCGTAGTAATTTACGTAATTTTGATACTTAATAGTTTTTAAACTAAGAATAGATTTCACATTAATTATACATGCACAATTAACATCTGAAGTAGAAATTGATCAATCCTATAAGCCTTACCTAATCCTAGGTATCTTAATACCTACATTATAGTAAAGGGTGGGTGGTGGGGAGGTAGGTATCGGGGCAAGTTTGACAAAGTGCAAGGAAGCGACGCTTTCAGCCAGAGCTATATCAAAACTGCCCCAGAGCTGTAATTCTCGCCGTTTTTCAACCGTAACAAAATGTTACAAATCGACCGGGTATTTCTACAGACTAAGGAGCCAATACAGGACGGCATAAAACTGTAAATGGGTATCTAGATTTACAGTTTCTACTAGGTACACTGTTGTTACCCATGTTAAGAACACTGTAAAACATCACGAATTGTACTTAAGTATAAATTAATACTTTCGTTCCACGGTGAACGTTCAGTGCCTTCAACGCGCATAATAAATAAGTAAAGTCGACGTCAAAAATACATAATATACATATGACTTATTACATGGAAAACGGTGCAAAAACGTAAACATATCTTTAAATAATAAATAATAATAAATACTCCATTTATTTCAGGCAAAGGCCCATAGTTACAAATACCTTAAAGACTAACATACATACAATTATAACATTAAAAACTAATTATTATTTAGGCGACGAAACAGTGTGGCCTCCGTTGACGTCGACTCTAGGTATACGTCAAACTAAAGTGTTCCTGAGGAAGCATGACCCGGCAGCGACTGTATTAAATTTCCTTAATTATGTATGTTTTTTTATTCAATTTAAATAATACCAAAGTATTTTTGTAGCAAAGCATAACTGTTCGGAATAACATCGCAAGAAACTTGTATCTTCTGTGGAAGCACCCCGTTACGAAAAGAAACAAATGACGTCCGTTACGTGACTGCTTATTATTATTTATCATGGCATCTCACCTGACTCTAACTATCTTTAAGAGATGGCAAGATTTATCACTTTAAAGGTTCTGTGTTATTACCCGTTTTAAAATCAATTAATCGAGTATTGCAATTTTTAATTGTACGGTTGTCATTCTGACATTCAATTCAATTCAATTCAATCATTTATTTGCTCTAAAACACATTTCTCGATGCATGCAAATATAATTATAACATACAAATAAAATTAACAAGTACAAAATTTAATTTAAACAAATATTATTAACTTACATTAAATGTCACAACAAAATAATATTCATTTTATAATACGAACATTGAAGCATATGAACATTGAATTTGTTCATATTTTTTTTTTATTTGGAGGTTTTTTTTCTTACTTGCTTTCTCAACGGGAATAATTTTAGACGTCTTACCAGCATCTCATTCATTACACAAGTCGATACAAAATCATCTAAAGACCTCATTATAAAGCCCCTAGACAAATAAGCGGGGCATGACCTACGTCCTTTTAAATCGCCCTAAGTACCTATGTACTTACCTCACAAATATCAAATATATGTAGACTCGTTTCGGCTAGGAATAGGTAGAGTATGACCTAAGAAGACTACTCCATTTTAAATCTCGCGCTATAGCAGCTGTTCTATGAAGCCAAAGACACGCATGTCACCCTTATGGTATTTACACAATTTACATCAACACCACAATCTTCCCTTCCAAATTAGTTATCCAGCGGAAGCCCTAAAGAACAAACAATCTCATATTCAGACAAGTCATCTAACTAAGTCTATAATTTACTGCCTAACTACACCTTTCCTCAGAGAGCCTTAATTGAAACAGCCTGCCTGGCTGGCCATAACTTGGCTCCGCTGGGCTGTCAACGTCCCTATTATCGACTAGATAGAACGTTGAAACATCGAAAAGAGAGTAACTAACTGTACAGACGTTCAGTCATTGGAAAGTAATCCTTATTCCCTGCTGTAGAAAATCTCTGTTAATTGTAATATGTGGAATGAAGTATAAATGGGTTATGCTGACGTTCTCTGCTTTATTTCTTTAATAATACGCTTCTATGTTAAGGGTAAGTGCGCTGTGTACAAACGGTACAAACCAGATCGCTGTGCGCAGTTGAAACACGTTGGTAAATGATCAAACGTAGAAACGCATGTCAAGTTCTGGGGCAGATCAATAGAAACAACACGATTTACCTTTTCTTAGGTACTGTAAAAGGTAATCTTAATAAATCTAACCTTATTCAATACAGATTCGTTTGAATATAATGCGCACGCAATACATTATTGTCAATGGAAAATTTATATATTTTTATATGTTTTTAATTAATTGGCACTATTCGTATGTAGCTTTTCAACCACTTGCCGTTATCCGATTAAGCCAAAAAGTAGGATACATAGTTACATACTAAAAGTGGGATACCTACTTATTTAAGTTTGGTGACAACGCAACATTGTGGGACCACTGAGGTGATCTGATGATGGAGACAGAAGGCGGCCAGTCAAGTGTCAAAATATGGGTGCATACAACTTACTCATAAATACGTACCATCGCTCTTATGCTGGCCATACACCATCCTTCCTATCGTCAAATCGGCATGACGCTACCGATTGGATCAGTTAGAACTGACCGTGTGTGTGAGGGAGTGGATAGGCATGACAACTTGACGGCACAATCGAATTTCGATTATTTTGGCTTGATCATGGCGATTGGATCATGCCGATTGGACTATAGGAAGGATGGTGTATGACCAGCATTATGTAAGCGGATTAAGGTTTCGGTATCTACATATTTATGAGTGGATTAAATCGATACATATGTTTTCACTTGACTGGCCATAGCCACTACTAAACTACATAAAGATTAATCCGTTGTTTTTGGGTTTATTGGAACCCTCTTAACCCTTTGAACGCCAAGAACGTCTAAAGGCGTCGTGTATTGTCGTTCTCGAAGCGCCAAGAACGCCTTTAAGAGTTATAACGTCCTCTGTCAAAACAACCTTCTCTCTTTCATATAAGGTTCGTAGTCACTTTCTTATGGAAAAAAGGTTGGCGTGTCAGTGACACTTGATGTAGATGCGCCAATAAAATCTTGTACCAAAAATTTAAATTTGACAGAAACTTATTTTTCATTGCGTTTGATTACAAACGACAGCCCAATTTCAGTTTAATTTTTACCATACCGTTCGCCTTAAGCACGTACTTCATTTACAGTCCGTTTACTCCACGCGAAATGCAACTATATTGCCTTGGTGTAGAGTTGGATTTAAAGTTTCCTCGGCGATGTCTGTTAAAGGGGTGTATTAGATAAGAGATATTATTTATGCCGAGGCAGTGATACCATCGGGTGGGAATGGGTTTTTAAATAAGATCGCTTTCATTAAGGATTACTTGCGATTTGTTAAGTGATAGTGAAAATGGTAATTATTATGATTATACAGTACTGACTGTATTAACACTTAGGATGTATATTGGACTCAATTTAAGGCCAGAATTAATTACACAATTGTGCAGTTCAGTGGAGTTCCTCGGTAACAGAACTCTACCAAGTTATCAAATATTTTTACCATTTTGAAGTATAACATCATCTGTACGAGTATCAATGTGACCTACCTGACTACTGACTTGGTAGGTCATCTTGATCCTTTCTATCTCTTTTTGCAGCGATCATTCTTAACAGATCGTTTCCTACTATACAACTGGCCGAATAAAATGAATGCCATCCATTTTAAATTGGAAACAGACCAACAAGTATAACGTGCCCAAGATATCATGCATATCATATCTTTAAAGGCTTCGGTAGACAGCGAGCGAGGACGGGACGCCGGCGGGACAGTAAGTAGCAGCTGTAATGTACTATGTAGTTAATCCTAGTACATTACATCTGCTACCGTCCTGCTGGCGTCCCGTCCACGCTCGCTGTCTGCCGAAGCCTTAAGTCAAGTTAAGTCTTAAAGAAAACTTCTGGAAGACATGGAACACCGTTCTTGCTCCACATTATTAAAACTACACGGTCTCATCTACACGGTGTTTCCGGGAATTTCCGTTAACTTCGGCATATTGCAGAGTACATTCACAGAAACAAATTAGCATAATTATTTCTTGAGAAAAAAAAACTAAAGAATTTTTTTTCGATTTTTTTACAAATCTATTAACGCATAGCATTAACGGTTATTGTCTTATTGTACAAGGGTCTTGAAACACATGAAATAAAAAATATGTACGTATGTTAAAAATATGTAATATCGAACGAAGTCTTTGTTAACCTTCCTGTAGTGTATAGGAACTTTACAAAATTTTAAAAGCTGTCATCATCCGTCACACGTCACAGTTAAGAGCCATTTACACTGGTTAACCAGTCTGCAAAACTGATTAAATTAAACATTGAATATCTTGATAACAGTAAGAGTTAAGATACTACTGTCTTGGAGAAATTAACTTTATTTGATCTAAACTACTTACTAAACTAACTTTGCAACTATCGGAAATTGTCATGAGCACGTTGTATCGGTACTAATATTATAAAGAGGAAAAGTCTGTGAGATTTAAGCTATGTATGTTTGTATGTAATGGATAATTTCACCTACTTGTTAGAATGGACTTTCTGAATATTTTTGGCTACGTTTTATCCCGCGGGTTTGCCTGCGTTCTTTGCAATACACAGGCGAAGCCGCGCGGGCAGCTCGTTTAGTATAAATCCACTATACTAAACGGGCAACGTGTAATGATAACAACCGCTATTCTACGATAATTTATCTCCTGTTATTGATCTTCGCTTTCCTGTTACGTGTTCCAAATAATACCCTAGCTGACAGACTGACCACTGAGTCCCGGTTTTATTGAGGGCCTGTTGCATCAAACTGTATGTAACTGTATGTGTAAGGTACGCATGTTGAAATCCGACAGAAAAAAAATCACATTAAATCTATTTATTATATTGAAGTGCGTTCAAGCATATTTGGATATGTACGCAAGGGCGAAAACGTTTATTTACGAATTTCTCCGTTTCAGTTTGGGCCTATTTCTCTTACTTCGAACTTCAAGGTCCGCCGCCCACATATACACATAATCGTCTACAACTTCGAGCGTAAATTGTCCGATTGAAATGGGAGTTGGTACTACATGGACGTTTGACATGATCTTCATCTTATCCATGTTCATCCTTAGACCAACTCGCTCGGAAGCTTTACTGAGGTCATCGAGCATAGTACTCAAGTCCTCCATGGTCTCAGCCAAGACTACTATATCATCAGCAAACCGAAGGTGAGTGATGTACTCGCCGTTGATGTTGATGCCTAACCTTCTCCAGTCCAGAGTCCTCCAGTGCAGCACTGAACAGTTTTGGGGAAATAACATTCCCTTGTCTGACACCCCGCTGCAGCGGAATAGGCTTCGAGCTCTGATCCTGAAGTCGGACGGACATAGTGGCGTTCTCGTACAAACACTTCAGTACTTCGATATAGCGGCAGACTACTTGGCACCGCTGGAGAGACTGTTATACAGCCCAGGTTTCGACCGAATCGAAGGCTTTCTCGTAGTCCACGAACGCTAAACGATTATGTATACCTACAGGTAACTATGACTGGGAGAGACTATGCAGTTAGTCGGTATAATTCTTTCGTATGTCTGTCCGGATATCCAGTTTTCCGGCTGTTCTCGTCTACAGCCTATTCTGTAACTTGTTTTAAGCTCACCTCAACGCTCACCCACAAATATACCTTGACACCGCGATGCGTAGTAATTAAGCGAAGGTAGAGGTCTAGTTTTGTAACGGGTGACCGGCGGGGTGAGCCGCATGAATGCGTAGCGAATAACAGCCCTAGTCGCATTTCTCAACCCGGTCTTTCTTCAGTTTGGTGACTGTATCTAATTGACGCGACTCTATATAAAATATTCGTAAAGCGTCGGGTTAATTAGATTAAACACGACCGCAGTCACAAATCTGGAGAATGGCCGATAGGTCAGGAAACGAATGCTCAAAAAAAGGTTTTGAGGGAAATGCTTGGAACACTATTTTTGACTTCGTAATTTTGTTTGGACTAGTTAGGAGGTAAACATATCAAAAGTCCTTGCCCGTAGCCCTTGAGCCGGAGGGGATTTGAAGGTCCCATTTTTCGGTCTTACGCTTATATCTCAGAAAGTATGCTTCTTAGCGACATGACTACTGTTACAAAATGAAAGATGATTAAATTTGCAACAAGTTTTATTCAATCAAGTTTTTCGATATCTTGTATAGTTTTCGAGATATCTGCTCTTGAAAATCTGTAATTTTGGAAAACAAAAACTACCTTCTTCGTCTTTGACGGCTATTCCTCATCAACCTCAAGCACGAAAGTACGAGTAGCATATCATCAAAGGCGCTATCGACTCAGCAAGCACCGAGATAAACGTCAAACAAGAAGAGGTTTTGTTTAATGTTTATATCAGTGTTTTTGGTGAAATGGAGCTCAACAAGCTTGCTGATAGATAGCGCCTTTGATGCTATGCTACTTTCGTGATTGAGGTTAATGAAGAATAGCCGTCAAAGACGAAGAAGGCAGTTTTTGTTTTCCAAAATTACAGACTTTCAAGAGCAGAGTCAGATATCTTTTGGGTATCCCTTCACTACATTGCAAACATTTCCAAAAAGCTCGCTCCGTAATACTTTTACATAGGTATTATCACTATTTATAACAACCATTATCTAAACTCCACGCCAGTTGAAAGCGAAAAAAATGTAAACAAATATGGCTGACTATCAATTTCATTTGTTGTCCCGTGTCTAAATCGAATCGATAACAAAATAACACTGTTCATGTCCCATCACTACCAATTGAAGTTTTTTCATAGATTCAGAGAGATTAATTGATAGTCAGCCATATTTGTTTACATTTTTTTCGTTTTCAACTGGCGTGGAGTATATACATGCAAGTATGTACCTCTTAAATATATTTCCATTATCAAGTTCCTTTTTCTGGATCCGTCATTAAGTCAACTTGATGGTACCTATTATATGGTTGCCATTACTAAATGAAGCGGACTTTTTTAAAAACTGTCAATGGGATTTGAATTTTCTACCTTGGACGGTAGAGCCGCTTTTTTATATATAAAATTTAATTTAGAGGTTGCCTAAATATAATCTAAAACTTATAATATAGATAATACAAGACTAATATAAATACAGAGTGTGGCCTGTAATAGGAGCAAATATTCAAAAGGACGCTTCCTTAGAGCATTTGCAGTAACCCCTTGTGATTCATTTTATTTATTTTTGGATTCGGAGAAATTTTGATCTAAAGTTATGACCTCCAAGTAATGTACCTATCTTGGCACCACGACATCATAGCATAGCAGTCAATGCAGATTTTGAGGTAACATCATGTAATGAGTCATAATAGTTTTTGCATTTTTGTTTTCAAAAGATATTTTTGTGACTTTTTATTTATTATTTACTTTTTGTTTTTAAAATAAAAAGTTACTTATAGCACTCCAGAAGAGTAAAACAATACAAGTAAACTTATATTGAAGATTTTTTTTTTAAATAAAACCACGTGGAAATAATTGTTCACAAGATTAATAATCTACCGTTTAATTTTTTGCTCCTATTACAGGCCACACCCGTGTATAAGACTTCTAAAAAAGGTGTGAATCCACATTAAGTTGATCCATGCAGTCGATTATATTCTGCCTTAAGGATGTTAGAAATCACCCTTAACCGGTTTGAACTGGTTAATTAAGGCTAGGGTTGTCACAGCTTGGGAAATTTATCTCGTCCTTGTTAAATAAATTTTAATATAAAACAGCTATAAACCATTGGCTTCTGTATAAATATAGAAAACTAGCTGTTGCCCGCGACTTCGTCCGCGTAGAACTTTTTATCGTCTTAGAAAATGATTTCTCTCAATACAAAATTTGAACCCTCTTTTAGGGGATAATTAAAAAAAAAGTTGATGTTCATTTTCTAGTTTGTGAACAAACAGTCTAAAACCAAAGTTAAAAATCTCATACTTTAAAAATTCCTTGAAATACTCAAACTTTGAACCAATTTTAACACTCTTAGGGGATGAATTTGGAAAAACTCTGAAATTAGTTTTGTAGTATTTTAACGTACAGAATAAGACCGAAGTTAAAAATCTCTTACTCACACTTTAAAATTTTATTGCTCGCCATTTAAAATTTGAACCCCCTTTTAAACCCCCTTAGAGGTTGAATTTTTCTAATCGCTGAAAGAACTTTTTTCGTAAACTTTTAAGTCTCTAGCTCAAAAAAAGTGTTGCCCATACAAAGCTTTCTTAACCCCCTTAGGGGTGGAATTTTCTAAAACTCTGAAAGTACTTTATTATTAATTTTAATAAGTAACATTTTGAATAGTTTTAAGTCTAGTAAAAAAAAAAGTTTTTCCCACACAACACTGGCTACCCTTCTTAAGGATCTTAAGGATCCCCTTAGGGATGGAGTTTTCTAAAACGCTGAAAGTTCTTTTTTAGTATTCTAATAAGTAATCTTTTTGCAAAGTTTTAAGTCTAACTCAAAAAAAAGTGTTGCCCATGCAAAGCTTGCTCTCCTTTTTAACCCTATTAGGGGTGGAATTTTCTAAAACGATTTGTGTTCTTTTTTTGTATTTTAATAAGTAATCTTTCTACAAAGTTTCAAGTCTCTAACTCAAAAACATAAACTTTCCCTGATAAAAACTTTGCACCCCTTTTTATCCCCTTAGGGATAGATTTTTTAAAAACGCTGAAAGTCTTTTTTTTTGTATTTTTATAAGTAATCTTTCTACAAAGTTTTAAGTGTCTAGCTCAGAAAAAATGTTCCCCATACAAACCTTGCACCCTTTTTTAACCCCCTTAGGGAATGATTTTTGTAAAACGCCGAATGTAGTATTTTTCATGTTCTAATAAGTAATTTTTCGTCAAAATTTTAAGTCTCTATTAAAAAAAATATGTTTTTCCCATACAAACTTTGCACCCTATTTTACCCCCTTAGGGGTGAAATTTTCCAAAACGCTGAAAGTACTTTCTTTGTATTTAAATAACCTTTCTACAAAGTTTTAGGACTCTAGCTAAAAAAAATAGTTTCCCACATACAAACTTTGCACCCCTATTTTAGCCCCCTATTTTTAGGGGTAGAATTTTCTAAAACGCTGAAAGTACTTAATTTGTATTCTGATGACTAATCTTTCTACAAAAATTTAAGTCTCTATTTAAAAAAAATATTGTTTCCCCCATACAAAATTTGCACCCCTATTTTACCCCCTTAGGGGTAGATTTTTTTTTTTAAAACACTGAATCTAGGTACTTTATTTGTATTCTAATGAATAATTTCTCTACAAAGTTTTAAGTCTCTATTTAAAAAAAAGTAGTTTTTCCCATACAAACTTTGCACTCTATTTTACCCCTTTAGGGGTAGAATTTTCTAAAACCCTGAAAGTTCTTTATTTGTATTCTAATGACTGATCTTTCTACAAAGTTTTAAGTCTCTATTTAAAAAAAATGTTTCCCCCATACAAACCTTGCACCCCTATTTTACCCCCGTAGGGGTGGAATTTTCCAAAACGCTGAAAGTGTTTCATTTGTATTCTAATAACTAATTTTTCTACAAAGTTTAAGTCTATAGCTCAAAAAAAAAAGGTTCTCCCATACAAACTTTGCACCCCCATTTTACCCCCTTAGGGGTAGAATTTTCAAAAATCCCTTTTTATCCCTAGCCCACGTTATAAAAGCAACATACTGTGCAAAAATCAACTCTCTAAGATTAGTAGTTTCGGCTGTGCGTTGATGAGTGAGTGAGTGAGTGATTGAGTGAAAAAGTCAGTCAGGACATAGGCATTTATCATGTATAAATAGATAGAAGATAATGAAACTCCCATTCAAATATCTCAAAAAATTATGAAGCTACATCCGTTTTAATGTCGCTTGTTAGAGTGAGAAAACGATGAGGGACTGTGACGTCAATATACTCGAGCGTCATAGTAAAAAACAATCGTTTCATATGAAGGTGCGTTTGCGGAAAAGGGACAGAACATACCCCCTCTTAAAACTTTGGACTCTTATAACTTAATCATTACCTATATAACCTCTTGCTTTGTTTTTTTCTCCATTTGACTATATTTATTTTAAATTCTTTTTCGAGAAAATACATTATGATTATATACCATATTTTCGATTCCTGAGCTATAACCACGAACTTCGGAATTCGAAAATATTCGGGTATCTCTATCTCTATCGCACTAACCATACTCGAGTGACAGGGATGCAAATATATGAACATTGAGTATCGGTTTTCGTGGTAGCGCCGCAGGTACTTTGGCTGAATGCGCCGAGCGCGTGCCATTGTCATTCAAAAAAAACAAATTCGTGTTAATTATATTGTTCAAATTTGTTGATTTCATTTATTGAAATTACGACATCAAAAGACATTTGCGCATATAAGTTCTCATATCAGAATCGAATATTTTTTTATGGTTTATATTTTAGCATTTGTCTCGTAAAGGTCTATCGTAGACGGGATTTAAATTATTATAAGTGAAAGGCAAAGCAATTCCGCCATTTTGACGAAAATTTGACGGTTCTAATAGCTGACAGTTGGAGCAGCGTTTGATTTCAATAAAAATAAATGAAAAATTAAATGAAGTCGTATATTTCGGAAAATTAATTAACTGTCGCAGTCGGATAAAAACTATCCTAAGTTGCAGCTAGAATAATAATGTACCTATATAAAATGATTCATATTTTTCCGTTCATGGGATGCTGAGAACATTCGAACCGCGCAAAGCTTAGTTTCAAACTGGCTGATTCTTTTTTTAATTTAGAGATTTATTATAAGTGGAGATTATATTACTATTTTGAAATCGACCTATTTATAACAGAACATACGATAACTTATACTTCATACCATATTATAAATGCTGACCTTAGTGTTAACACTAGATATTATATATTGGTACTTGTTGACTTTCAACTACGCGCATCTTGATAATAATATTAATTAATAGTGTTTGAACATTCAAGTCATACAAAGTAAAATAGAAGTACATATCACTCATAGTCAACACAATTTGTAGGTACTATTTAAGTTGCACAATTACATATCTATTTATTTTAATCTTCCTTGGTACCTTTTAAGATGTTACTGCATAAAATTAAATTCTTATAACTGTGAGTTAGGAAACGAATGAAGGTATGGAATGAACGGCGGTGTCCATAGAGAGAGTGAATAGATGGTCCCCATTAAATAGGAACAATTTGAGAACGCGTAGGACAAAAGCGATGCAGTGCGTTAGATTGTGGTGACCATGCGACGGGATATTTTGTTTTGAGGACTCGTTTTTATGAGACGTTTGTATGAGACGTTTGTATGAGACGTAGAATGATAGAAATTAGCAGAAAATATGTACAAGTTATTGAGATGTTATCTAATATAGAAATGATGCCTCGCGACACCTAATCCCAAGATTTGGCATAGGAACTAGTTTTTACGAAAGCGACTGCCATCTGATCTTCCAACCCAGAGGGCAAATTAGACGTTATATAAAAGCGAGAAAAAAATGAACAACATGAACTAGAATCAATCCTTTGTAAGCTGACAACAAAGAAACAAAAAAGCGTTCAAAGGGCGATTGAAAAAAAAACATCACAATGGCTAACAGTAATACCGACCAAAGCTGATGATACCGACGTAACAGCAACGCAGTTTCGTGGTGGCCTTGCGATCAGATACGGTCATGAACCCTCTGGCCTGCCACCAACTTGCGATGGTTGCGGAGAAAATAGTTTCAACCTCAACCATGCACTTAATTGCAAGAAAGGAGGGCTTATAAAAAGAGGCCACGACCAACACAGAGACGACATCAAAAACTGGGCGGAACTAGCATGGGGTTCGGCTACTACTGAGCCAATAATGCGAGCCGCAACCAGATCAATCAGGGCTAATAAGCGACTTACTAATCGAAAGTGTATGGGAGCCAGCGAGGAAGGCGTTTTTTGACATTTGCATCGTAAATGCCGACGCCGCTTCGTATGGCTTACTCACATGGCCCACAATCGCCCAAAACCACGCTCGCGAAAAACACCGCAAATACGACCTGGCTGCAGAAGATCTTAGAGTCTTATTTACTCCCCTTGTGGTCTCCTGTGATGGCATCGTCGGAATGGAATATGAATCCTTTATAAAGAAAACATCTCTAAAGCTATGTGAAAAATGGTCCAAACCATACTCACAAATAATAAGCTGGATCAAAGTCAATATACAGATATCCATCATCACAGCGGTCTCTTTGAGAATTAGAGGAACGAGAAGAAGAATAGGAAGATTTGGATGCGAAGACGGCTCTGGAATACCCACCATAGAACATTAACACCATAGATTCCTCTTCTTTTTTATGATATTATTATATATATATTGTATTATTTAACGTAATAAACTATTAGTAAAGTAGTAAAAAAAACTAAACGTTATTGGTATTAGACCGGTTTCCTCACGATGTTTTCCTTTACCGAAAAGCTAACGGTAAATATTCCGTAGCATAAGTTCCGAAAAACGCATTGGTACAAATCCCGATTCGAACCTACGACCGCCGCTTGCCAGCCACATGCCTGAACCAGTAGGTTACCGTAGTTAATAAAATTAATAGGAATGATGCCAATAGGTAAAGGGTATGATTTTATCAGTAACCTAATAAATGCATTTTCAGTTCCTAGAATAATAGACCTGTCACCTAAATTGAATCACCTAATAATAGTAAAAGGATTACCTACCTAAAATCAATAAAGAATTACTTACTTGGAAATAATATCTATCACCAAATAATTATATTGGGTTTCAAAATAATGAAATTGTCACTAAAACAGAATCACCAAACAATATAAAAATGATTAAGTACCTTAAAACTAATCTTTAATCACAGGAAAAAATATATATATATATATATATTTATTTATTTTTAAGTGACTGAGCCCCGCTTTTGTTTCTGGGACTCAGTCTACCGCCCACCGACCAGGCTCCCGCTAGAAACTCGCTTCCTCGGCCCTTCGTTTCACGTTCGAACTCGACCTACGCTCCGCTCGGGAGGTCGCCGCGCCGGCTCGCTTCGCTCGCCACCTCCCCCCACTCGCTTCGCTTCGGCCTCCTGCACCCGTTCAACTCAGGACCTCCTTCGCGAGCTTCTGGCTCCGCGGGCTTTTATATACACTCTAGGGGTAGGACAGGCAAGACCACATGGAAGTGGGGTGCGCTGATTCGGGTTTAGGTAGCTATTTTTACCATTAATCGTTTATTTACATCTAAAGTTATTTAGAGTAAAACCAACTCATATCTTTTGAAATTTATAGCATTGACGAAAAAAAAAGAAGCTGATTTGACTTTTGTCAAATATCGTATTTGACTCCGCCCCTATTAGGCATTTTTTCATAAAATTAAGGAACTGATCTATTTATTAGGTGACAGATCTATTATTTTGATGACAGATCAGGCTATAGAAAATAGGTGATTTATATTTAGAGACAGTTTTGATTAAACTGGTGACTAATATATAATTAAATTGAGATTATAATTAGGATATTGCAGATTAGTGACACATCTAATAATTAGGGTGACAGAAAATATTGTTGCCATAGGTAAATACTACCTACTTTAAAATTAAATTTATTTTTATTTTTATGTAGAAATACCTACTACAATAATTCCACTTAACACGTGGATATGTCTACGGACATTCTTTGGTGTGGTAAACGGAAATTTTCAATCATTCCATACTTAAATAATTTCAGTGCCAGTCCGTAACCCTCAATAAATACCTACTTATTGAGGGTTACGGACTGGCAGTGAAATTATTTAAGTATGGAATGATTGAAAATTTCCGTTTACCACACCAAAGAATGTTCGTAGACATATCCACGTGTTAAGTGGAATTATTGTAGTAGGTATTTTTACATACACAGTGGCTAACTACAGGTGAGATTTACTACTTACTTTTTACCCTCGCGTTTAATAAGGCAAGTAAATTTAAAAAAAAGAATATTTGGAGACTATTGCCATTAATAATTGATTGACTTGGAAGAACAAAATTTCACTGCTAAACCTACATAATTAAAAAAAAACTTAAGAACAGTCCTAAATAATGTAAAAATCACAGCCACTCTATTAACTAATGTAAGTGCAACCGACTACCGCCCGACCGGCCCGCTTTCTACACAGAATAATGGGTGCCAATTAATAATTGTACCTACTAGAGACACCAGCCCCGACCAACGTAAATTGACCCGTGAACCCCATAGTTCAGGAACTTGTGAACTGTATTCAGAGTGTTTAAAGGAATAGCAAGTATATATGTGTAAATGTAACCTTAGTTCTTAAACCTTTCTCCTCTCAGCATTTTTATTAGGTACCAATGAGCTTACTTCTGGTTCTAGACTTAGTGCTTGTTATACATTTGAAAAGTAATAAATGCATTAATCTTAAGATAAGAGGAAAAGAAAAGAGGCTGACTTGTGGAGGGGCAGAAGAGCAGATATTTACTTTATGCACTCTAGTGCATAAATATTGTTATGCTAGAGCGTAATGCATTGTTATGCTCTAGCATAACGATCAGTTTTATGCCTATACATAAAATAAAGACAAAAAAAACCGGCCAAGTGCGAGTTGGACTCGCGCACGAAGGGTTCCGTACCATTATCTATAAAAACGGCAAAAAAATCACGTTTGTTGTATGGGAGCCCCCCTTAAAAAAATGTTTTATTATGTTTTTAGTATTTGTTGTTATAGCGGCAACAAAAATACATAATCTGTGAAAATTTCAACTCTCTAGCTATCACGGTTCTTGAGATACAGCCTGGTGACAGATTATCTATAAAAACGGCAAAAAATTACGTTTTTTGTATGGGAGCCCCCCTTAAAATTTTTTTTTTTTGTTTTTAGTATTTGTTGTTATAGGGGCAACAGAAATACATAATCTGTGAAAATTTCAACTCTCTAGCTATCACGGTTCTTGAGATACAGGCTGGTGACAGACAGACGGAATGACAGCGAAGTCTGAGTAATAGGGTCCCGTTTTACTCTTTGAGTACGGAACCCTAAAAACGAGCATGTGAACGGTAAATAAAACATTATTAGTTTAGTGCTAATGCGTTTTTGTGATAAATGTATACCTTATGATCTGCATAAAGCACCTTTGTAAAAAGAAATACTTATTGGTACCTACATATGCAACCATATTTCTATTCTATTCTACATATTGCTACCGTTACTTACATTTAAGGGCTTTAAGGTCCTGTCTAAATCCAGGCTCCATTCCATATTCATTTATATCTAGAGCTTAGGTATTGGATTTAATTGGTACCGTTGATTTACCGCCGATGATTTCAATTAAAATATTTGCTCTTAATTGTTTTTAATAACACACCTCACTTGATTTATGAAACTGGCTACTAGATGCTTAATAAATAGCTTATTGAATGTGATTCTAGAAATAATACTGTAAAGTTTTATTAATGTTTCACGTTTAAAGTTAACCTACTTTACAACACCAGTCATTAGACGTTTTATGGACTTGTTTTCAAAGGTTTTTTTTACATATTTTTATCCGCATCTATTTCGCATTTTTTTTTCTCTACTTTTACACGTTGGTATGTTTTATCGGTTCTTATGTCAATATTTGAAGAACTGGCGCCTAGTTTACCGACAAGAGCCAAGGTCTTAAATATTGATTATGATGTCAATATTTGATTAATTTGGATCAAAGTAATATTAGACTGGAATATACCACTTATATCATTTTACTACGCAGCTCGTCACTCTTTTTCAATTCACCATGACGTTGAATTGGTGATTTCTTATGTAGATCCACCAACCTATATATTCTTAACTTTCAACAGGTTAAAAATACTCTGATTGGCAAGCAATGGTATTTCAGCTGCCCCGGCTTCGTCTCCAAGCCTAATTATCCGCTCGTATGACGTCACGACGTAGATCTTAACCATACTTAGTTGCAAACCGAACCCAACTCACGTACCCATCATTTAGCTAGCGGCAAAAAAGGCCCAGTCCCACATCATTAGTGGCCAAACGAACAGACAGACGTCTCACTCAGTGCATAAACAAGATGCGCCCAGTGAAATATTAGATGCAAACGAACACGCAAAAATGTCGCGGGATTAACATAGGGATATGGCGAAGCAGCGCAGATTTCATGGGAGCAGAGGGCGCACTTATCTATATACCACAAAATAATGGCAGCGCTCCGTATTGATGATCGCTTTAGAGCTTTGTAATACCCATTGTTCACCAATTGATGGTCTGTAGGTATTCGAAGTGATTTGGAAACCAGTTCTGCTTCTCCCGGCCCACTGAACATAATTTTAGATTAACCTGCCTTTACCGTTTATATGTCTTGAGACAGTCTGTAAGATTTACATATTATAATACACTTATCTCGCACACTCAATGAAGAACTTCAAGTAATCTAATTTATGACGGAACTTTGAATAGTCTACTGAAGCAGTGATAACACAGTATGATTACGAAAACAGACATCATAGCTTGAAGTCTCACGAGATTTAAATAATGTGGCATTTTATTGTCAAGTCGTATTACTCGTATTGACCTCGTTCTACTTAGGATTGTTAAATAATAATAATAATGACTCTTGTAACAACAAGATTTGTGTAAATGCGTACTTTGTTATGTCTTAAATGTACCTTCTGTTGTTAACTGGTGTGCGCATGCGACGCAAAAGTCTACCGCGAAATTACTGCGGCTGGATACGCGGTGGGTTTCCTCACGTCAATACTAAAGGGATTTATACGGCTATACAAGTTTTGTTTCGCGGGGCATTTTGTTGTCAAGCTACCATTACCATTCCGATACCTTGGACATTTTTGTATGTTCTTTTACTAGATTTCTGTATGTTATTCGAAGCAGGGTATCACTGTAAGGTAAGGAATTTACTCAGTGATTCCACTCCTGACTTCTGTGATTGTGTTGTAGGTTTAAATGCAAATCTCTATATTTTGTGTAGGTACTATTCATATAAAAATAGTGCGTACCTACTGTTTTATTCAATCGTTCAGCCGATAATATTTCTATCGCCGGAGAGCTAAATATCACTTGCCTACCACTAATATTGAATACTAGAAAGTTTGTGAAATAGTTTTAAATTAAAAAAAAAAATTATATTTAATACTAGTATGTTTGTATGTTTGGGTAATCTTCGGAACCGCTTGTCCGGTTTAAAAAAAATATTTCTTTTACGTATAGAATGAACTTTCTGGATGATTATATGCTATATTTTATCCCGCGGGTTGCCCTGCGTTCTATACAATACAATTTAAACACGAACAAAGTCGCGGACCAATGTTGCCGGTTTAGCCTAGTAAAATTGCAATTTGTAGCTTCGCTCATGGGCCCCTGAAGCAAGTTTTCCACATACCGTTTGAGACTAGAGCGCTAATAACATGCACATTCTTCGACCAATATTGGAACAGGAAAAGCGTGATAAAGGCGCTTCCTCTACAAGATGTAACTGGGTTGAGGATTCCTAGCTGGATTCACGTGTGAAACTCCTAGTGGGGCTATAAGGGCTTGTAAAATGTGAGACTATGGCGGCGTAGGCGATAACGCGCCGTGTTAACATGGCGGCTGACGGAAGGATGGATAGATGTGCGGGCGGCGTGGGGAAAAGAGACATAGATAGTTTTCAATAGGAATTAGTAGGTGAACGGAAAACTTAGACGGTTACTGGGAAACATTGAAAAGAAGACACAAAGCACGGTAGAAATGTAACAAACAAGAAAAATATTCGTCCATCGCTGACCATCGACATAGACTACCTAATCTATTCGTGCTCACAAAATACCTCTAATGCACTTTCGGTTATAAGACTTCCAATTGATATCTACTAATATATACCGTCAGTAAATAACCAGACTTAATCTCACTTAAATTTATTTAGCATTTGCACTAATACAAATACGTTATAACGTGCAATAAAATAAACATAAAAAGTGTTTTACATATTACAATCAGCTGATAACGTAGCTCCCGGAAATTTTGATATATGGTACGGAAAAATATAATTGAGTTTTTTTACCGGGTTAGTAATACGTCAATCTTTAATGGCCACACTCTTATCTGTGGCTAGGTCGTTTACATAATTGCCGATGCAAAAAGTTCTGTTGATGTAGTGATCTAGGAAGCTATGTGATTTCAGAAGAATTGCGCATGTCCTACGCGACGCAAGACGAGAAAATCTACCCTTCTCTTTTAATTTGCATAGTGCGAGTGAGACAGGATTTGCTTCATTTTTAAACAAATTAATTTCACAAGGCAAACTAAGCTAATCTTCTTTTGTTTTATAGGGCGGAAGCTCCACACGCGAGCGGTGCTTTCTACCTACTAAATGAGTCCTAAGTGTGCCATTCAAAATGTAGGTGGATAATGGAAACAAATCAATTCCCCAGTTAGAGTCAGCCGCGGGTGTCGGCGCAGTTAGCTTTTATTATAATAATGTTTCAACGGCTAGACCTAGAAACGCGTCCTACAGACCTTTAATGCCAGCCCCCGGCAAACGGGTCTGGCTTCTTAGCACTCGACAGAGTTCGAACAGTACCCAGACCATAAGGTAAACGTGCAAGTGCTCGACGCTGTACTAGTATATGGCATGGGCACTTTATGTCAAAGCAATATGGGTTAAATTCGAACTTAGAAAATTTTTCTTCATTCGTATTTAAGCCATGTCACTTTGACATAGGGTGCCCATGTATATACTAGTACAGTATCGTCGAGCACTCGAACGTTTACCTAATTACCTTACCTCATTTCATATAACAATACATTTTTAACGCACAAATTCGTCCACGTTTCTTCCTCTATCTAGGATATCAAACATTGAACTAGTTTTTTTTTTTTTTTTTTTTTTTTTTTATTTAAAGTTCCAAATAATTCATACTTATCGCAAAGTTTCAGTAATGTATTTATATTCTTCCTTGAGTATGGAAAGTTTGACCATGTTTTGCACGGGAAGTACCTTACAATATTGGAAAAGGTGAGAGTAGTTATTACTGTAAGTTATTTTTAAATTTTTTGGTATAATATTTTTTAGTATACTTTTCTGTAGATTAAATATTTTGGCTAGATTGGTTTTGTACGATTTTTATTACCATTTTATGATTTTTTTAATTATTTCGATCATTTAGTGTGTTTTAAACATAACGATGCGAATGTTTTTGCGTTTCAAACCGGTTTTCCTTGAAATCGCATGACGATTAACGAAATATTTTTCTAATGTTATATGGAATAGGGTATATTTAGGTACATATGTCTAAACTTTGTGTAGGACGCGATTTAATAGCTATATTTTGTATGACGAGCACACCAAGGTTATGAAACACTACAAAGGTGATACTGTAATAAAATGGTATGTAATAATCCAACCCGCACTGGGCCAGCGTGGAGACTGTGCCCAGCAGTGGGACGTAAGTATTTAGATGATGATCATGATTATGATGAATACATTTCGCAGTAATTGATAAAACAGTTGAGTTTTAAAACTAAGTAAAACTCGTTTTCCCCTGAACAATGTCAATATTAGATTTTATTGAAAAAAAACCGTGATTGAAATAATACAATGGTGACATGACCTGAAAAGCTTGAGTTTGTTTTATGATTCTAATTATTATCTACTATATCTCTGTACAAATATATGTACTGTCATAATATTTTGGTATACAGATGGAAACAAAGTCTGTAATCTTATATAAAATACGAGAAGAAATTTTGTTGAATAATTTTATTTATTTTCTTTCAATATATAGTTGCTGCTTTCAAAATGTTTACTATGCAGGTTGTCGGAAGAGTCAGAGCTACATGTTGAATTGATAGCGCCATGAATTCTTTAATTTGTCGCACTCAATCCAATCGAGACAGTTTATGCTCTAGAATTATAATCTTAGTTCTAATTAATTTAGCTATTCATTATTTTACTTTATTGGTACAACTTCATCTTACCCTAGACTTGTCATCCGTTTGCAATGAAACATTACTACTTCCTAATAATAATAATACGAGCGTTTCTATTTTTTATGAGAGCTATTAGTGTGTACAATGTGTAAATATGTTAGCTCTGTGATGCTACTTATTTAGAATTCCCTATGCCAGATTGATATTCCAAATTTTAATTTTAATATTTTAAAATAATGTTTTTCACAATTTTTAAACGTTCTGTTTTAAAACACAACGTCTGTCTTGTGGCTCATTATAATTATAGATAACAGGTGTAACTGATAACTCCATGAGTTCCAAGATAAAGGTAAGAAGATAGTTCGGGACTCACCAGATATCGCTTTCCTATTATGTAACAGTATCTTTTGTGTAAGTAATAAAGTAAAGTTATTCTTATTATTCTATTCTAAATTGGAAATGATGTTGATTTGATCAGACTGACTCACAGTAGATAAATAACGAATATCTACAAAATCGAGCCAGCCAGCCTAATTTAACAGTTCCTTTCTAAACTACTTACTGAAACAGTATCTCGTATCCACGACATGAAACGCCATATTCGATTGAAAATAAGAAACGCCACATTAAATCAAAACTCAATTAATGGAATCGTCCAATTGAAAACCGCTTTTTACTCAAGCGACAATCTACAAACTGGGTTAGCACTAAGCGACAGAAATTATGAATAACGTGAAAGTATAGATTTATGGCCAGGTTTATCATGAACTTAATGTTGTGTCGTTTTAGCTTCCGTGGCGCAAGCGGCGCTTACTACTGCAGTGATACCAGTGATATGTCACCATCACAGTGAAGGATTAAAGTTATAATGGCGTTGGGAGGAGCATGATATGTGAACGATTTAATGTATCAAGCCTCCGATCATGGTTTTTTGTGAAATAACCGTGA
This sequence comes from Epinotia brunnichana, assembly GCA_963854355.1. Lineage (NCBI taxonomy): Eukaryota > Metazoa > Arthropoda > Insecta > Lepidoptera > Tortricidae > Epinotia > Epinotia brunnichana. The sequence continues at coordinate 28,035,784 of OY977936.1, read as the reverse complement.
TAATAGCCCATTAAAGCATAAACACAACTGCTCTTGCAAAGAACACAATGAATATCACGCGTAGCACTTTAGTAGGAATATAAACGCTTTTCATAAATTCATGCTCGCGTTCGGATTCCTTGAGATTTTTACGTGTGTTACAGCAATATTATTAAAATTTTATTGCACAAGACACCTTATTAAACCTATGGAGACAAAAAACAAAATACTATCGTGTTGTGGGAAGTGATACTAGCGCCATTGAAAGCGGTTTAACGAGCAACAATAGGTGCTTAGCACATATTGTCAAGTTTTTCCTCCTGTGATTGGCCTTTGTGGATAAGATTATTAATTGATTTAGACAGTTCCGTTTTTAATTAGTGATGAATTAATATTTTTTGCGGTCTTAGTCAGGAATATTGTATTAAAATACTTGTACATTCGGGGTAAGAAAAGGTTCGTCACCATAAAGTCGACATTTGCTTGCATCAAGGCAATTATCAGTCCTGCCAACGTTTCATTTCAAACGGAACTGAAATATCGCATTGATGTTTGCATTTGCAATAACAGGCTAATCTCAGAGTAAGCCTGGGCGCAAACGTTCGGTTTTCGGATTCGGTTTTCGACTGCCAGCCCTCTAGAGCGATAATTATTGTTCTGTAAACGCCTGCGACCGCTGTAAGTCGTACGCGGATTCCGAACGTTTGCGCCCTGCCTACTGCAGAGTAGGCGTCAAATAGTGACTCTCGTACCTAATATTCAGATTTAAAGATATTTCGCTAATGTTATAGCCAGCTTCATAATATCAATAATTGCAGCTATTTCATGGATATTTAAATTCCTCGGCATTATGAAATTAAATACTGACAAACACTGACAATTAAATATAATATGTTGGTTTGGAACTCTTACAAAGTTGCTTATGTGACTAGGTCATTAAAAAGGTTTGATGTTGATACGAAACTAGATGTAGGTCAGAGGTGTAAACTATTTTGATTCTTGTTAACATATCAATTAAGTATAATTTTATATGCACTTGTCTACTTCGTACTTTGCTTTCAAAAGGTAGTAAGAGTCTATGACTTTATAAAGGAATGAATTTAATAACTGACGAAGGTTTTCGTACCCCGACTCTACGTCGTTTTGAAGCAAATCCTGAAAAGCCAATGTTTCATTTGTTAGCTAGTTGAAAGCATTCGAAAAATTAAGCAATATTTTACAGCCCACAAATCACTCCTTTGGTATTTATATCAGTAACATTTATCACATTCACATTGACTGATTGACAAGGAACTGTCACGATCATAATTTCTCAGAAACACCTTTAATGTTCTGAGAAATTCCGTCTATAACTTTAAAAGGCTACTTAACCAATAAATATAACAGGTAGGTAAGTGCTCACAACTTTCTTTGCCATATAGATAAAGGAATGTATGAAAATCGTCAATAAAACCAACATAGTTAATGTTATGGACCTGTCGTTTACTAGAAATCTACGATTACTGCCGTAAAGCTGAGTTTAGATACATCAATTTGTATCGAACTTACTACTAAAACATTTTAAGTAGGTACTAATAACAACAAACTTACATGATCTTTAAATATAAGTTGTCGATTTTAATACTTCCAGAATAAACGAAGCTTTCTTACTGATAAATAATAAAAAAAAATTATACTGGATGAACCGACTAGGGTGCGATTTTTTAAATCGAAAGTTTTGTCTATTATCGGGGTGGTTTTTATCTCTGTTGGTGGCAACTATTCATGTTATTAGATACCAGCTTTACTTGGACAGCATTTACCTAATACGTAAGCCGTGAAGTTGTAAGACACATCAAACAACTTACCTACACTACAGATGGCCTACACTCCCTTGTTTGTAAGTGTGAACATGTCTTCATTAACCATAATAATTCGTTTTTAATTTTATAATTGTATGTATGTTAGTCTTTAAGGTATTTGTAACTATGGGCCTTAGATGCCTGAAATAAATGGTTTATTATTATTATTAAGTGCACAAAACAGAACCGCTTGCATACATTAGGATATCAATAAAATATTACAACGAGTTTCTTCCGGTACTGGGTTCCTCAAATCAATAAAGAGTCGGCAACGCTTTTCAGATTCAGTGGCTGATGTCTGTTTACCACCAGGCAGACCATATGCTTTGTTGCCACCGTCTCGTAGTATTAAAGAATAAAAAGCTTTGGTAATAAATTGGCGCTGATTCAATTAATTTACTTACTGCTACTTTGCGTTACGGACTCTGACCCTTTATTTAAAAAAGTTTAAGACTTTATAAAATAACCCTCAACTCACCGTTGGAGTCCGTGCCGCCAGTAAAAGTTCGCTTCTATAATTATAGGTATAAAAAAAGCTGCCAAGTGCAAGTCGGTTTACGATTTATGACGTATAAAAAAAAACTACTTACTAGATCTCGTTCAAACCAATTTTCGGTGAAAGTTTGCATGGTAATGTACATCATATATTTTTTTAGTTTTATCATTCTCTTATTTTAGAAGTTACAGGGGGGGGACACATTTTACCACTTTGGAAGTATCTCAGACGAATCTATAAGGGTTCCGTTTTTTGCCATTTGGCTACGGAACCCTAAAAAGAGCCGTACTTCTTTAAGTATAATTTTTGAAATTACATATAATAAACTTGATTCGTTTCTAAAAGTTTGCCAGTCTCTGGAGTAGAATATTTTGTTCCGATATTACCGTTAGTCTAAGACCATTGATCAGGCATGCAATAGGAAGTGTTTCAATGGTGTTACAGCTTTCGCTGCCACGAACTCGCTATGCTAGAGGAGTTCACTTTGTAAGTATGGGAATTGGATAGGTTGATACAGAATGTATCAAACCGATCAGCTAATATATCATAGGACTAAACGTTTATGGAACTCATAGGTAAAGGCAAAACAGGAAAACTTCCATATAAATGGTTACTTAATAAGATATATGGCAATCTTTCGAATTTAAGCAGTGCATTTAACTAACTTAAAACAAATTAAATACAGTATTGTATGAGGGTATTTTTCCTTTTTTAAACTCACTTGATATTGAGTAGGTTCTTATAATGAAACATATGTTAATTTTTTTAACTTCTTATGTTCCTATTGGATATTCTTTTATGTGTTCGAAATGTTTCTATTTTATTATCGATAGCTGCTCTCTCAGAAATCGATAATTATAATCAACTTCATCCGTCTTGTCTTATCTTAAAGCACGGCATTTTCCCCGTAATGAATCAGGCTATCAAGCTTGGGGCCGTGGAGTCTAAATATTTATACATATTTCCCTGTAAAGTTGTGAACAAACAGGTAGCATTCATACAAACTTTAGAAAATTGTGTTCAATTTATTTAAATCAGACCAGTTCCATAAAATATGTTCGTAAAATTACACCAAGGCTTACTTGCTACATAATATTATTATATCATTATTCATAATAAATGGTAAACACTCCTTCCGGACTCCATGCGGATAGTAACCCAGTGTTTGTACATAATGCCCACACCGATATTCGAACCCGGGACCGCCGGCTTCGTCGGCAGAATCACCACCAACCAAGCCTAGTGGTCGCCAAATTCATAGTTAAGTACTGCCCGACACTAAATGTAGGATACTACATGTGGCGATGGCAATAAATGGAAAAGATTTTTGTAGGTTCATAAAAAAATATTTACTTAATAATTCAGGTACGATTTTAATAAGATCTGTGAATTCATTTTAGTGAAATTAAAACAAATGTTTCCTTTATGCAAAGTGAGCAATTTTAAGGATTTAGAGTTTCCCTCCAGGGCCAATATAGATTTTTTCCAACCTGTATAATAAAGTAAACATAGGCACAACTGATCATGTCGACTATGAATACAAGTTTGTTACATTATAATTCATATTGCAATACAAATAGTATTGAATGCCATTATCTCGTGACTAACAAGTCAATGAATAATAGCACTATGTGGGATTATAAGCAGCAAACCAAGTCAATAATATTGACGTAGGTATCATGTTTCCTCTTCAAATATGCCTTATCATACTTAGTTATCATATATAGATGACAAAAACTATTCAAATAAAAATGATTCCACTGATGAGTTTCCAAAGTACCTATTTAGCGCATGTTTTTTTCTGATTATAATCAATTACCAGAGGGGTAATCACATAACGTTCCCAACGCGCGTCTTTACAATTTAACTGTCAATTTTCCATATAAAACGTGACGTTTAGACCTACCCGACGTTCGTACAATGCGTCACGTGATCGACCTACCGGAAGAGACATTTGATGATTCTCCAGGAGCTCTGCAGACGTGAATAGAAATAAACCATTTGACTTTAGGGATTAAATACGACCAATAATATTGACAGTAATCATACGTCTAAGAAATAACACATAATATAATGTGGGTTTTTAATACTTTCGTCACCAACAAATAACCGAGTTGGTGAGTGGGCGTGAAATATTAGCTGATATAATTTTACATGTCATAACTGGCTTTTATTTATGACAACGCCTTAAACGCTTATATGTTATGACTTAATCAGTGTCTTTTATTTATAGTAAATGTAACAAATAACTGCCCATTCCTAGTGCTATTGCATAACATTAATATAATGTCCTGTTTGAAAGATAAATGAATTCAAGTGCAATTGACTACAGATATTTCTTCGCCACATACGTAATCGCTGCAAACGAGAATTTTCTCTGTTTTGATTTACGATTAACTTTACAAACGGATTCCAGATTAGACATAATAATTAGTATGCTAAACGGCAATGTTTCACATAAATTAAAATCACTTTTTTGCGCCCGTGAAACACGAACCTCCAGGCCAATTACTCCAAGCTCTGCCGAAAGCTCAACCCGTGTACGTATTATTAGATATATTGAGTATCCTCACTGTAGAAACCTATATGGCAAACTTACTAAATTCATAGTGGCTTGTATTAATTATGATTATAGATTGGGACACTGACTCACGAAACATACAATCCATACCAGTCCACAATAAGTAAATTTATAGAGTGAGAGTTTGCGAACCCGTAGCTAACAATTACTATACAACGTGTCCCAAAACTCAACGATAAGCCGGCACCAGAGGATGGAGCTGCTTATGATTAGTCGAGAAAAAATAAGGAAAAAAATATATCTAAATAAGTAGCTCCATCCTCTGGTGCCGGCTTATCGTTGAGTTTTGGGACACGTTGTATACGGAGAACACCTCGTATTTTCAACACAATCTTTTCTGAACATGAATGAACTAGCAAAGACATCTTCAAAAAGAGGCTAAAAACTGCTAATAGATACCCTCTAATTAATCTAGTATAGGTTTTTATTTTTATTCTTAATTATAAGGTAGGTAATAACAGTAATAAGATAGGTATACAAAATAAAATAAAAATATTGTAAAGAAAGTGAGTGCAATCCTCGACAATAAACACTGTCTTTGGCGAACTTATATGTAATAGAAAATGTAACTTATTATTTTTGAAAAAAAAAAAACAGATTTTCACGAACAAATTCGTTAGACTGCAAAAGTTTTTAGCTTTGTTTGTCCTTTAATAATATTGAATCGGCAATGCAGCGGTCTAGTAACTCACAATCTACCATAATATCTATATAATTTAGCTATCGATTAATTACGTTTTATCCTGGACACTGTATCACATTATTCTGGGATTAGCGACGCGTATAGCTGCGCCTCGCCTGGGCAGCCGCCACATCTTTCATATGGTTTCAATGTAGCGTATTAGTGCACTAGATGAAATGTAGATGCGGTAATTCCATTAGTTACTTTCTTATGTCAATTAGACCTAGGGCCCTATTTCACCATTTTGACAATTGTCACCTGACAATGACAATTCCATATACATTGCTTAGTCAATAAGGTGTCCAGCAACCACCTTCACCTGTCGACGCACCCATGTAAGTCGAATTGTCATTGTCAGGCGATAATTGTCGATTTAGTGAAATAGGGGCCAGGCGGGATACGTATCTTTTTAACCGACTTTAAAAAAGGAGGAGGTTATATGTTCCACTGTATGTATGTTTTTTTTTTATGTGTGTTCGCCGATTTTTCCGTCAATTGTACGGCCTCCGTAGCCCAGTGGGTAGTGACTCTGCCTACGAAGCTGGAGGTCCCGGGTTAGAATCCCGGTCAGGGCATTTATTTGTGTGTTTATCACGAATATTTGTTCCTGAGTTATGGATGTTATATATGTATATAAGTATCTATATGTATTTATCTATTATATACATCATCGCCTAGTACCCACAACACAAGCCTTATTGAGCTTACCGTGGGCCTAGGTTGATTTGTGTAAGATTGTCCCGTAATATTTATTATTTATTTATTTTAATTGTGGACCGATTTCCAAAATTATTTTCTATTCGAAAGAGTATACTTCGGAGGTGGTCCCATTGTCACCAAATCAGGATCTGATGATGGGATCCCAGGGAAATTGAGGGCAACCCTCAAACTTTATAGACATGCATGTAGTGATTTCGGTATTTTCTATTATAATTCGTGTATTAACTTCGGAAATCGCAATTTTGGTGAAGTGTAACTGAAAAAAAGAAATAAAGGTAAATAAATATCGCGTTAGACCCGGATTAAACAGTATTTAAATAAGTGTAACTGATACTGAAGACCACAGATGACTTATGGAACTCCTCAAAGATGTAAAGTTCGTCAAAGATTCTGACATGATTCCGTTGAAGTAGCAACTCATGAAGTGGTAATTCGTAGATCCTTTAGGAATCGACGGAACTCCTCAAATATTATCAGCCCACAGATAGCGACTGGGGTTTTTTCTGTAATAATCAACGCATTTGCTCTCTGTAAGCAGTGCATGTGGTAAATTGGAAAGGAAATGTGGAAATCTTCATGGACCTATGTGGCCAAGTACTGAATTAAAGTCGGTTTAAACTTTGTTCTTAAAGTAATTATATCTTAGTAGTTTTATTGTATAGAGTTTAGAACAATATTTACTAACCACCGGTTGGTGACCGTGCCCGCGAAGCTGACGATCCTGAGTTTAAATCCCGGTAAGGGCAAATATTTGTGTGACGAGCATGAATATTTGTTTCTTAGTCTGACTGTTTTATATTTTTTGAGTCTTTTTATCTATGAAATATATCATCGTATAGTGTCCACAACACAAGGTTTATCAAGTTTACTAAGGGATTCGTTCTATTTGTGTAAGATTATCCCCTAATATACTCGTATATTAATAAATACAGCCGTGTGTAGCCAGTAAGGTATAACTAAGTATTTGCGAAATAAATAAATACTAACAAGACTATATGCACCGTTTTCGAAGTACGTTGGAAATAGACAATTAAACATACTTAGCTGCATTTCTGTCAAAAGAAATGTTGCACTCCGTGTTCATCAGCGTCAATTTAAATATATATCTAGGTATGTCAAATATATACCTTGGCTCAAAATATGCATTGAGCCTTAATCCAAATCCTGCTTTCATTTTAACTCATTTGTGCTTTGGCAAACACGTCCACAAAATATTTCATTCCAGCTCACGACATAAATACTTTATTATGTATTTTTATTTACCAAGCATAAAAAGTTCAAAAAATATATCACGACTTGGGAAAACTAACTGAAAAAAAGTTTCTGTCAAAAATTTCATTTTCGGTACAAGCTTTTATTGCCGACTGTACTTTTCTGCATACCATCATCAACTACTCATTGAGGCGATTCTAACGAGCCCAAACTCAATGGGGTTGTGTCGTTTTATTGCGGAGTTCCTATGGTCACCTTCCAGCTCCAGCATCAGATCAGCTCCAAGTCATCATAATATTGTATTGTCATGCGATATACATATGCTTGCAAAATTTCAGCTCAATTGGATAACGGGAAGTGACTGGAAAATGGATTGCAAATTTTGACGGACAACTTACATATTTACATACATACTTACATATTTACATACATACGAACAGTGCAAGTTAATATAAAGCTTGTAAAAATAGTTTTCTTTTTGTTCAAAACTTAGCCTATGTCACCCGGAGCATAATTTCGAATCGATTGATACCTCATTCATCAAAATCGGTTTAGTAGGTATCTTAAGGGGATCCCATACGCCAATGACCTTCAATCTGAATCCCTTAGTTCTCTAATGTTTTTTGTAGCTTATCATATTAACAACAACAGTTTTAAGCAATATATTATTCCATATTCACTTCAAACATCACTGTCTTCGAGATATTTGGCATCAAAGTAGGACAATTTTAGACCAAAAAACAGGTTTTCTGGCCATAACTTTTGTCTTAATAAGTTTAAAATCAAAACCCTACACACGTTTATAGAGACACCAGAGACGAACTCAAATATGTAGATTTCGTATATGTTAGATCTTTCACAGCAATCTTATAACAAAGAAGGTGTTTTTTTAGACAATGTTTAAAAAAATCATAAAAAAAGAACTATTAATTTCTTTCAAAATATGGTACACAAAAATGGAGACTAAAAATTGATGATAGCCGTTTACCTTATAATTTTATCTGTAGTGCAAAAGTATTTGTATCGATTCAAAACTAGTCAAAAATCGATGAAAACCTCGGGTAGCCCCTTAAACGCGTAAATACAAACATAGCCTGCTAAAATCATATCCCTTCCGTTCGCCTCTGCCGTCGTCGTGCAAAAAGGGCTGCCATCTTTCATTTCTCACTCTACGGTAACTATTCGAAAAAAAACCGCATCTACATTAGTGGTGCGCAGCCGATTCTAATTAAGCAACGCGGAGATTTATAAGATATGGCGGCATTAGCGCGATTTATCCCGGCCTCGGAATAATGAGATAACACTAATGGCGGTGTACCCCGCCATTTGCTATTAATTATTATAATACCTATTAGTTACTGGCGTGCAAATAAAACATTTTCGTTTTTGTGTCTCGGGAGACAGTTGTAAGAATTGTCGTAAAGATGATGACTATCTTTACGACACCTCGATCAATCAATTCAATCAATCAATCCTGTCAATCAATTCTCTTCTTCTTCTCTTCTTTTTTTACAAGCTTTATATTAACTTGCACTGTTCGTATGTATGTATATAAATATGTAAGTATGTAAGAAAATATGTAAGTATGTAAAAAAATATGTAAGTATGTAAGTTGTCCGTCAAAATTTGCAATCCATTTTTCAGTCACTCCCCGTTATCCAATTGAGCTGAAATTTTGCAAGCATATGTATATCGTATGACAAAACAATATTATGATGACTTGGAGCTGATCTGATGCTGGAGCTGGAAGGTGGCCATAGGAACTCCGCAATAAAACGACACAACCCCATCGAGTTTGGGCTCGTTATAGAATCGTCTCAATGAGTACTTGATGATAGTATGCAGAAAAGTACAGTCGGCAGTAAAAGCTTGTACCTACCAAAAATGAAATTTTTGACAGAAACTTATCTTTAGTATAATTATCCAAATGCAAAAACACATTGTGTTGTAGATTTTTTTTTGATCTACGAATAATTAATGCGATTGGTAATTTATGCTTACTTATTTCAAGTACTTAAATAAAGATTGATTCAAAACACGAATTTAAATATCCATCTTACCAATTTTGTTTTAAGGTTCAAATCTCCATTTCCAACTGGAATTTCATAAACTAAAAGCAACAATTCGTGTGGGGCCTATTACAAACAACGGCGACATTCTCATCACAGCGATCTTCAAATCTTGGTGAACAGTTAATACGAGTTCCTAGTGATTATCCATTGATGGCAATCGTATTAGTGTCTAGTTTATCACTCGGGGGATTATTCTCATCGCCTCGGACTTAAAAAGCTTCATTGTAAATTGAATCTTATTATGTAGAGTGTAAGTTCATATCTCATTGCTAGGTGTAAAATGTCTGCTTGCATTTTATCTAGTCCTTTTTAAGCTTATCGCATAATGGTTACGCAAATAGGCATTGTTTTGTCGAGATTGGGTCCAATGGTTTAATAAGAGTTGCCTCAGTTGTTTTGTTTTTCGTTTTGTGACTTTTTGGTTCTTTTCATCTGTTTCTTATTTGACTACTTAGTGTTTTCAGAAAAAATAAATAAAGTAGCTTAGCAGTTTAGAAAAACATTATACCAGCGATGTATTTTTCTGTACGTTTTAGAGCCATTTGACATCATATCGTTATCGAATTTTCAAACTTTCGAATTATCCAGCAAATCTCCAGCTGCCTATCTTAGAATGCATATAATTATTATTATGAGAGGCGTGAGTCAAAAAACGGTGAGTTATCTAGAACCTGGTTAAAAAACTACGGATCATTAGCATATTTAGCCGGCGCTGATTATTTGTTATTTAATTAATAAAGTTCAATGAACTTTGTAATTTTATAATGGCTGCCACTCGGCTAGCATGATTTCTCTCCTAAAAGTGTGCCTATATTTTTAATACCTGACCTCACTGTTTAATTGTACGTCTTAAATGTGCACTTTCCCTACAAAGTCAAAATCATCAAAATTGGCAAAAAGTTCTAATAATTCCTTTAGATTCAATCGCAGGACCGTGAAAAGGCGACAGACGTATAGACAAAGTTTGTTACTTTCGCATTTAAAATGGATTTATAGCCAATGTTACCAAACGCCCTTTCACACAGATGTATGAATATAAGGAGATCGGACATGGCGGCCGATTTGTATAGAGTGAGCCTGTCGCAAGTACATTAACCCACACAACGCCCAAGTAATTGACAAGACAAAGCACGCACACATTTAAAACACACACACTTGTATACCTACACGCTTATTTGACAATAAACGCGCATCATATCAGGCATTTTGGGAAAAAACGTAATATTCTCTGCGATCAGCACGCGTGCACAGTATGGCAGTGTATGCCCATTGAGCATACAGCTGCGACACGGCCGCCGGCGGCTTGTCCTCTCTCTAGTATTCTATGCTCTGAGCCCTTTCACAATCAGCGTATGTATCTACTATGTAAGTAAAAGACGGCATGCTAGCACTAGGTATACTTGCGATATAGACTACATGAAAAAAAAATGCTTAACTACTTATGTGTCCGATTTCGGTTCATAAATTTGACCTTTGCCTAGTTTGAAACTTTTTTTGAGATCAAAGATCGACTTTTAATCCACATATCGAGAGCATCTGGCAATCTTTCACTTAAAGTCTGTGTTATATAAGTTTGATTTATAAGGTAATTATGTTTTGCTAACACGTTATACATATGTTTTAATTAATACAGCCTAGCCTAGTGGTCAGTGTTTTTAAGTTCTAAATATTAGACAAATATGTCATGACTTGAATCCTTCTTTACATCATAATAGAGTCTTCAATAAAAGCTTAATTCATCATCATCATCATCATCATCATCATCATATCAGCCGAAAAACGTCTACTGCTACTACGCCCCAAAGAGTGCCAAAATGACCGGTCCTGCGCTACCCGCATCCAGTGGACTCCCGAGAAAGCCTTCGATTCCGTCGAAACCGGGGCTGTATTACAGTCTCACCAGCGGTGCCAAGTTGACTACCGCTATATCGAAGTACTGAAGTGTTTGTACGAGAACGCCAGTATGTCAGTCCGACTCCAGGACCAGAACTCGAAACCTATTCCGCTGCAGCGGGGAGTCAGGCAAGGAGATGTTATTTCTCCAAAACTGTTCAACTGGAGGATGTTTTCAAGACTCTGGACTGGAAAAGGCTAGGCATCAACATCAACGGTGAGTACATCACTCACCTTCGGTTTGCGGACGGCATAGTAGTCATGGCGGAGACCATGGAGGACTTAAGTACGATGTTCGATGACCTCAGTAAAGCTTCCGAGCGAGTTGGTCTAAGAATGAACATGGATAAGACGAAGATCATGTCAAATGCCCTTGTAGTACCAACTCCCATTACGATCGGACACTTTACGCTCGAAGTTGTAGACAATTATGTATACCTAGGACAGACTGTCCAGTTAGGTAGGTCCAACTTCGAGAAAGAGGTCAATCGTCGAATCCGACTCGGGTGGGCAGCGTTCGGGAAGCTACGGCACATCTTTTCGTCCAATATTCCGCAGTGTCTCAAGACGAGAGTCTTTGACCAGTAAATGACACCAATAAAAATAATGTTTTTGTACCAGAATATGAAGGTGTTGTGGTGACATATAACTTTTAATATTTCATTAATATTATTCCGTTGACCGTTCCCATAAGATATTCTAGTCTATCAGTCATTAGTACGTACTCACTAGTGTTGAACTGTAATTTCTGGGAAAATATAAACTTATCTTATTGTTTTCCAACCATACTTATGTCATTACTTCTCATCAACGCAGCACAATAGTGGTGTCCCATCAAAACCCAATTTCGGTTAAAACGTCGGTTAACAGTTAAACCCGGAGTAAAGGTCACAGAATCCGTATTTAATAGCACCCAACTATTCGTAGCGCTCCCATAGAACTGGTATCAACCGTATCACCGTTCCAGTGGTAGTATAAAGGTGTAAGTACACCAGGCTTTCACGGCGCTTATAACGTTCTATAAGCGCTGTATTAGAAGTATGGTGCGAGTTTGTAGTTGGCAGCGGTAGCGGTTTCTAATATTTCCATAAGCTTGTTGCAACTTTTAACGTCTAGTATCGTTTATGGAGTGTTATCAGTTGAATACATTGTTGTAATCTGTATTTTACTCAACCGTATTGATTACTAATAATTTCACCAATAATCTGCCATTACAAAATAATCTTTTGTATATAGCAATTTTTATATTTATATAAAATGATAAATTACATACTTTGGCGTTAATTCATATAAACACATTAAGTTTATATTAAATAACTTCATAACACAAACATACAGTGGTGTCTGTAACATTTGTGTTTCACTTGCGCCCGCGCCGTAATTTGAGAAATGGAATCTTCAATTAGACAGTCTCACTTTTGAGATTCATTACTCGGCCAATTTCGCTAATGGCGGCGGTGGTGACCGTTATGTTGATACACTATGTCAAATTGATGGAATGGATGTGTGCCGTGTCCGCAGGAATGGGGCTTAGGGGAAACGAATGATCTTCATTTATTCTACCGCAGCGGAATTGTAATGGCCGCGTTTATCGTTATAGGTACACGAATGCCTCTCTGCTACGTAATATAAGTATGTAGGCATGTAATATATAGATATTTTGCTTGTGATAACGCAACCATCCTGGAGGTATGTAAAATGGTTATAAGGTCCGCGGGTAGGTACCTCAGCACATGCAAAAAATGTTAAGGCTACGAAATAAAACAAAGTTGTTTCACTTTCACGGTTGCTGACCCCGGGTTAAATATCACGTTTGTAACATTTGAATTAAATTAAAAAATAAGAATAAAACTGCATCACCTTTTATTTCAGTCACACGTCAACGCGTCCTAAAGTGAAATCCGATCCGAGGTCCGCCAATCCTCAATCAGAACGCGTGCGCAACAAACGAAGACACGTCTCGAACCGCGTTGCTCACGCGCAGGCAACAGTCAGCATATACAAACAATCGTTAAAACCGAAATCGGATCATGTTTATATGTAATCTATGACATTACCTTACACGTAGTGTAAAGTTTCACACATAAATATGACGCTTTTATACTTTATAATCCCATTTTTACGTTTTTTCTAATCATGCATTGTTAATTGCAACCACTAGTTTAATAATAAAAGGATCCCATACTTCTAATCAGCTAAGCATGAAGAGTCTCGTTACAAAAAAAGACTAATCGTGGTAAGTTTTTAAACAAAAGTAAATGTAAAGCGCAGTCAGTACCCAAGGTGTGCGCAAGAGCATGTTGTCGCGACCGCAGCGTATCGGGTGACCTTCCGCAAATACTGACATCTGTCGGCGTAAGTGTACACTGCGCAAACAAAACAGAAGAATGGAATACTCAATAACACTTTGCGCACCCAACGCAGAGCAAAGTTCAAATGCTAATACTCTTTATCGCAAACCGCAAATACAATTTAATTTAGAATTATTAAATAATACAGGTCAAGAGATTCAACATCGATTGCGATTCAATATAGGTAAGGCCATTTCTAAGATTCTTTATGTCTTAAACTCGTACGGTCAACCAATTTGATTCCTAGGCCACCGTAGAACCCTGTCATTTTAACTGCTACATAGCGACGCAATAATCCTAGTAACCCGTATTGACATAGCATTTACAACGGCAAGGTTCTATGATGGCCTAGGAATCAAATTGGTTGACTGTACATGATACATATATTATGACAAGATTGACAAGTTATAAAAGGCGGTTTAACAGCGGAGTCGTAACGTAAATAATACGAGGAGACGAGTAACTAAAAATGATTTAGAGTTGGTTGCGTTGGGTAGTGATGGAGTTGCAAGTGGTACCACCATGTAATAAATAGGAGTCGATAAAAAATCAAATACTTACGGGCATAATTGGAACCTTGCCTTTATCAAAACTGAACTTATTTTACTCATTACTAAAATAATATAGAGGTAGGTACAAAAGTGTGTATAAAGTTTGTTGAATTTCAAATTTTAGAATTATATTATGTTCAACTCTTGACAACTACACTAGTAAAGCAAGTGAAAGACTGGACACAAACAAATAAACACGACGCCTTTAGGTATCCGTTCTACCTTGTAGCAAATCATATTGAAGTTGTTCCACAACAATGGAACATTAGACACTGGTTTTAAGTTGAAAGAGATGGCTCGATACTAAAATGACGGAACAGTAAGCACTTACACTTGTCTAGGTTACTGAAACTATTAAGGCATTCTTCTTTTTACTATGGTTTCATGTTTGGATGTGTCGTAAAAACTCAAGGTACGTAACAGAGTACTCCGCTTACCTTATGTGGAATAAAATATAGTACATTACTTACCTAGGGCGGTGAAACAGAGAATATCTCAGATCGCAGGTATTTGACACCCGAGCCGAAGGCAAGGGCGATAAATATGCGATCTGATGCTTTCTTTATGGCCGTCCGTGTACTTACACACAGTTTTACGTCTCTCCCTGGCCAGGAAGCAGGATTTTCTGCCCACGTAGTCTGCGCTTAGAGGTCCTAAGCGCTAAGTCACGGACAAATGAGCGCAACGAAAAATTCATTTTCTAATATTTTTTCAAATTACGTACTTATATTAATTGATTATTAAATCTTTCTCTCACTCTAACAAAGAATATATCTAGCTTTCAAATGCATGACCATAAAAATCCCATGACTACGTATCATAAATAAAGATGATAGAAACAAATCAATCAATACAGCGAACATCTTAGGAATATATTACAGCAACGACAAATTGCAAAAACTATTACTTGTGAGATCAAACATAGATGTATAAAACATTAATAGAGCATAATATTATAAACTTCCTACAGAATTGTATTGAACTTTTAAGGCGTTAAGGCTGAAACTCGCTTAACACATGTTGTGGTCATATTATAATAGAAGATGACGTTCCCAGAAGCTCACACTCAGTCGATTTATTTGCAGCACAAGTGAACTTGGTATCAAAGTATAATGAACTTTATTGCATTTATAATAATGTTTAATCGTTTTTCTCCGTGAAGCATGCGATAACTAAAAGTAAGTTTGTAGGTGGAGTCACTACATCTCCAATATCGGTTTATAGAGCTAAGCATTTACCTCGGGTGATATAATACTCTACATATTGGATACACGAAGATTAAGTTTCTTTAAGGATGAATTGGTTTAGATTGATATGAGTTTTAGTACCTAACTGGTTCATCGCCATTAACTCGCACATAATACATCAAAATTGGATGTTTCTTCGCAAAATTAAGAAATTTACAGATCAGACAAAATGACGTAAAATTTTTTTTTTAAACATCTTAAAAAGGAAAAGTATCTTATCTATACATATAAAACTCTTGCGTTACTGGTCGATTGACAGTCAGCGCACAGCCTAAACCGCTAAAGATATAAGCATGAAATTTGGAACATATATTCTTTACAGTACGTGGACGTGTACTAAGAAAGGATTTTTCCAAATTCAACCCTTAAGGGGGTGAAATAGGGGCTGAAACGTTGTATGGAAATCGTTCATTTGGAATGTTATAGACTTGAATCTTTGTACGAAGAATTTTTACTAAAAAACAAAACAAATGATTTAGCGTTGTTATAAAAATTCATCCTCTAAGGGGGTTAAAAAAGAGTTGAATGTTTGTATGGGAAACATGTTGTTTTTTAAGTTAGACGTTTAAAACTTCGTTCACAAGCTCCTTATGTACAGTCAAAAACATTCATAAGGGCAATTTTTCTAATTGATCCCTTGAAGGGGTTAAGATGGAGGTTGAAAGTTCACATAAGTAATGTGTGATTTTTAATGATAAACGCATGAAATTTGGAACATATATTCTTTACGTGTACGTTTTCTTGTACTAAGAATTTTTTTTCCCAAATTCAACCCTTAAGGGGGTGAAATAGGGGCTGAACCGTTGTATGGAAATCGTTAATTTGGAAAGTTATAGACTTGAATGTTTGTGTGAAGGTTTCTTGCTAAAAAGCAAAACAAATGATTTAGCGTTGTTATAAAAAATCATCCCATAAGGGGTTTAAAAAAGTGTTGAAAGTTTGTATGGAAAACATGTCGTTTTTAAAGTTAGACGTTTAGAACTTCGGTCACACACAACCTCCTAATTTATGTACAGTCAAAAACATTGATAAGGGCATTTTTTCTGATTCATTCCTTGAAGGGGTTAAGATGGGGGTTGAAAGTTTACATGAGTAATGTGTGATTTTTAACGATAAACTGTGGCATCATCTCCACTTATAATAAATCTCTAAATTAAAAAAAGAATCAGCCAGTTTGAAACTAAGCTTTGCGCGGTTCGAATGTTCTCAGCATCCCATGAACGGAAAAATATGAAACATTTTATATAGGTACATTATTATTCTAGCTGCAACTTAGGATACTTTTTATCCGACTGCGACAGTTAATTAATTTTCCGAAATATACGACTTCATTTAATTTTTCATTTATTTTTATTGAAATCAAACGCTGCTCCAACTGTCAGCTATAAGAACCGTCAAATTTTCGTCAAAATGGCGGAATTGCTTTGCCTTTCACTTATTAATAATTTAAATCCCGTCTACGATAGACCTTTACGAGACAAATGCTAAAATATAAACCATAAAAAAATATTCGATTCTGATATGAGAACTTATATGCGCAAATGTCGTTTTATGCCGTAATTTCAATAAATGAAATCAACAAATTTGAACAATATAATTAACACGAATTTGTTTTTTTTGAATGACAATGGCACGTGCTCGGCGCATTCAGCCAAAGTACCTGCGGCGCTACTACGAAAACCGATACTCAATGTTCATATATTTGCATCCCTGTCACTCGAGTATGGTTAGTGCGATAGAGATAGAGATACCCGAATATTTTCGAATAGGGAACATTACTGCAATGTTCTGCCGCCAGAGTGCAGCACTAACACAATTAGTAAACAGTTTTTTTGACAACTTTGACAAGTCCTTCAAAGCTCTGGATCAAATAGTGAAGAAAATATTTCAATGAATAAAATGCATCAGTGCCGCGTAATTGGATGCAAGAATGAAGGGCATCATTCATTTCCGAAGGAAACGATGATATGAAAACTATGGGAAGCGGCAATACGTCGTAAAGCAAAAAAAAGCCCTCATCCACCTTTAAATGGCTATAGGATGCCATTTTAATATCACAGTACAGGTATTTTACACACGAATGATAATAAAACGATTGTAGTTTAACGCGTTTTCATCAATTATTCGTTATTGTTTGTTAGGTAAATAAATATGACATTGTACGTCATGGCGGTTTGTTGGTGCCGGTTAATGTACGGCCCGATAATACACGTCCATCTATCGTTATCTCTCTATTTTTGTATAAGTTAAAAAGAGACATAGATATAGAGGATGCCAATTATTGGGCCGTACATTAACCGGCACCGGTTTGTTTACGGGTTGTGTTAGTGTCGCCCCCTACGCAGAGCTTTGCGTAATGTTCCCTATTCCGAAGTTCGTGGTTATAGCTCAGGAATCGAAAATATGGTAAATAATCATAATATATTTTCTCGATAAAGAATTTAAAATAAATATAGTCAAATGGAGAAAAAAACAAAGCAAGAGGTTATATAGGTAATGATTAAGTTATAATTATAAGAGTCCAAAGTTTTAAGAGGGGGTATGTTCTGTCCCTTTTCCGCAAAACGCACCTTCATATGAAACGACTGTTTTTTACTATGACGCTCGAGTATATTGACGTCACAGTCCCTCATCGTTTTCTCACTCTAACAAGCGACATTAAAACGGATGTAGCTTCATAATTTTTTGAGATATTTGAATGGGAGTTTCATTATCTTCTTTCTATTTATACATAATAAATGCCTATGTCCTGACTGACTTATTCACTCACTCACTCACTCACTCATCAACGCACAGCCGAAACTACTAATCTTAGAGAGTTGATTTTTGCACAGTATGTTGCTTTTATAACGTGGGCTAGGGATAAAAAGGGATTTTTGAAAATTCTACCCCTAAGGGGGTAAAATAGGGGTGCAAAGTTTGTATGGGAGAACCTTTTTTTTTTGAGCTATAGACTTAAACTTTGTAGAAAAAATTGTTATTAGAATACAAATGAAACACTTTCAGCGTTTTGGAAAATTCCACCCCTACGGGGGTAAAATAGGGGTTTGTATGGGGAAAACATTTTTTTTTAAATAGAGACTTAAAACTTTGTAGAAAGATCAGTCATTAGAATACAAATAAAGAACTTTCAGGGTTTTAGAAAATTCTACCCCTAAAGGGGTAAAATAGAGTGCAAAGTTTGTATGGGAAAAACTACTTTTTTTTAAATAGAGACTTAAAACTTTGTAGAGAAATTATTCATTAGAATACAAATAAAGTACCTAGATTCAGTGTTTTAAAAAAATCTACCCCTAAGGGGGTAAAATAAAGGTGCAAATTTTGTATGGGGGAAACAATATTTTTTTTAAATAGAGAATTAACACTTTGTAGAAAGATTAGTCATCAGAATACAAATTAAGTACTTTCAGCGTTTTAGAAAATTCTACCCCTAAAAATAGGGGGCTAAAATAGGGGTGCAAAGTTTGTATGTGGGAAACAATTTTTTTTAGCTAGAGTCCTAAAACTTTGTAGAAAGATTATTTAAATACAAAGAAAGTACTTTCAGCGTTTTGGAAAATTTCACCCCTAAGGGGGTAAAATAGGGTGCAAAGTTTGTATGGGAAAAACATATTTTTTTTTAATAGAGACTTAAAATTTTGTCGAAAAATTACTTATTAGAACATGAAAAATACTACATTCGGCGTTTTACAAAAATCATTCCCTAAGGGGGTTAAAAAAGGGTGCAAGGTTTGTATGGGGAACACTTTTTCTGAGCTAGACACTTAAAACTTTGTAGAAAGATTACTTATAAAAATACAAAAAAAGGCTTTCAGCGTTTTGAAAAAATCTATCCCTAAGGGGGATAAAAAGGGGTGCAAAGTTTTTATCAGGGAAAGTTTATGTTTTTGAGTTAGAGACTTGAAACTTTGTAGAAAGATTACTTATTAAAATACAAAAAAAGAACACAAATCGTTTTAGAAAATTCCACCCCTAATAGGGTTAAAAAGGAGAGCAAGCTTTGCATGGGCAACACTTTTTTTGAGTTAGACTTAAAACTTTGCAAAAAGATTACTTATTAGAATACTAAAAAAGAACTTTCAGCGTTTTAGAAAACTCCATCCCTAAGGGGATCCTTAAGATCCTTAAGAAGGGTAGCCAGTGTTGTGTGGGAAAAACTTTTTTTTTTGCTAGACTTAAAACTATTCGAAATGTTACTTATTAAAAATAATAATAAAGTACTTTCAGAGTTTTAGAAAATTCCACCCCTAAGGGGGTTAAGAAAGCTTTGTATGGGCAACACTTTTTTTGAGCTAGAGACTTAAAAGTTTACGAAAAAAGTTCTTTCAGCGATTAGAAAATTTCAACCTCTAAGGGGGTTTAAAAGGGGGTTCAAATTTTAAATGGCGAGCAATAAAATTTTAAAGTGTTAAGAGATTTTTAACTTCGGTCTTATTCTGTACGTTAAAAGACTACAAAACTGATTTCAGAGTTTTTCCAAATTCATCCCCTAAGAGTGTTAAAATTGGTTCAAAGTTTGAGTATTTCAAGGCATTTTTAAAGTATGAGATTTTTAACTTTGGTTTTAGACTGTTTGTTCACAAACTAGAAAATGAACATCAACGTTTTTTTTTAATTATCCCCTAAAAGAGGGTTCAAATTTTGTATTGAGAGAAATCATTTTCTAAGACGATAAAAAGTTCTACGCGGACGAAGTCGCGGGCAACAGCTAGTTTATAATATGTAGATCTATCAGGAAGTATATTTTTTTAAACTTGCCCCCTAAAGGGGCAAAATAGGAGTTGTACCGAGAATACATTCATTTAAAAACTTAGAAATTTGACAGTTCATATATACGTTCTTTATTTATAAACCAGACAATGGACATAGGTAGCGTAAAATTCATTCCCTAGGGGGTGGAAAGGCCATATGGAAAATAAGTTCAAACTTAGCGCACACACTCCTTTTACCTATATAGTCAAACATGCTGAGTACCTACGGTGATTTCTGAAATTCATGCCCTAAAAGTGTTAATAAGGATATTATATCGTTTTTAAGGTTCCAGGGCCAAAATGGCTAAAACGGAACCCTTATAGTTTCGTCATGTCCGTCTGTCCGTCTGTCGGTATGTTACAGGCATTTTACTCGAAAACTATAAGGTTTATTTGAATAAAATTTGGAGGATAGGTGTATTTTGTTAGCCGCTACATAGTAGTAGCCGCTAAATATTTTTTTAGGGGTGCTCTATACATGTAACGGAAAGTCAAGTTGAAGCGTTCATAGCCCAGCGGCACCTGCGTATCGGAAACGATAACGCAGGTTAAGCAAAGATGGCAGCGGTCAGTCTTTGGATGGGTGACCGCCTGTTTGAGTGGTTACTATAAATGAGCGCTTCCGTGCTTTGGAAGGCACGCTACGCTAAGCAGTTGATCCCGGCTGCTGTCTATGACAGTAGTCGTTAAGCCGAGTTAAAGGCCTTCGGGCGGCTTAAGAACCTCTAACAGTCGAGTTGCCCACTCACTTGACAAAGGGGGGACGACAACTGTCACTTGCGTCCGCAGGAGCTACCTATTTACCACAAACCTGCACGTGTCCCCTTTGTGGTACTAAAGAGTGACAAACTCAAAAAGGCCAAGAAATGTATGCCATACGATTAAAAAAGCTGCCAAGTGCGAGTCGGACTCGCACATGAAGGGTTCCGTTAAATAAATTGCTTTTTACGATTTATGACGTATTAAAAAAAACTACTTACTAGATCTGATTCAAACCAATTTTCGTTGGAAGTTTGCATAGTAATGTACATCATATATTTTTTTAGATTTATCATTCTCTTATTTTAGAAGTTACAGGGGGGGGGGAGGGACACACATTTTATCACTTTGGAAGTGTCTCTCGCGCAAACTATTCAGTTTAGAAAAAAATTATGTTAGAAACTTCAGTTCTTAGTATAGGGAACCCCAAAACTTATTGTTTTTTTTTTATATTTTTGTGTGAAAATCTTAATGCGGTTTACAGAATACATCTACTTACCAAGTTTCAACAGTATAGCTCTTATAGTTTCGGAAAAAAGTGGCTGTGACGTACGGACGGACAGACAGACAGACAGACAGACGTGACGAATCTATAAGGGTTCCGTTTTTTGCCATTTGGCTACGGAACCCTAAAAATCAATAAACGGAAACTCAAAAAAAAACCTTGTATCTAATTCGACGTTTGGCACATTAATCGTTAGGCCTTTCAAAATAAGTATAAAGTTTCTTAGCAATTTTTTTGATAAAGGGAATATAGTCGGAGATAATCACCCCGAAAGTCTAATCTTCAAACGCTGTGATAAAAGAAAATTAAAAACATCATGGACATAGTGCTTATTAAATTCTTTCACCGAAAATTATTTTTAACTAGATCAGTTCAAAGGTTTTCGAGTAATTGCTGAAAAACTGCCTTCCCTATAGATAAGGATGTAAGTGACATAAGATTTTTGTGACGATACCACCTTTTTAATCGGCACGGAACCCTTCGTTGTGCGTGGTCCGAGTCCGACATGTTCTTGGCCGGTTTTTTATCGTTTAGTGTAGAATGTGTAGAATACGATAGATTTTTTAATAAATATAATTTATTTGAAAAAAATGTTTTAACCGACGAAAAATCAATCATCACCTATTTTCCTACCCTTAAGGTTGTTTTTTTTCCCCAAATGTATATGGGACCAACTTCGGGGTATACCCATTCCAATAAAAAAAGAATTGTCAAAATCGAACTACTCTGTAAAAAGTTATGCGTGGTCATACATAAAAAAAATATATATATACGCGTCGACTTGAGAACCTCCTCCGTTTTTTTCGTCGGTTGAAAAATCGATTGATATGAATGAGTGTGTTTTTTTATACAGAAGACGTATAGACTTATAGGTAGGTAAATACGTAAGTGGTTTTAACCAATTATAACAAATTAACTGATAATAATGTCCGGGCCACAAGTTTTTGATGAATTGCATCATTTTATTTCAAGTGTTATTCATAAGGAAAGTAAGTAGTAGCAGGCCGTTGCCGGTGTAAAAATTAAACAATTATTGCAGAAATTACACTTACTACGCGGGCGAAGCCGCGGGCAAAAGCTAGTGATACAATAAAATGTCTGCCAACCTTCTCCTGCAAACGATGAAACAAAACCCAGTGTCAGTAGGTACCAAAGGTAGCAGTATTTAATTCGAAAAGTAAAATAAATTGTGCATTACATTGACACAGCTAATGAACAAAAGGAAGCAGGAATGCAAAGGTCAGCCTCGGCTTCGACGATGTACAATCAATTAAAGAAATGCGATACTGTAAAGGTACAGTTCAAGATATTTATTTTCAACACACAATTCATCTACGGTATGCATACTTACTGTGCTATAACTTCAAAAAAGAACAAAGAAAAGTTTTTGAATTTAAATGTTGAGATTTGTAATGGTTTCCAAATATAATAACTAATAACCGATAAGCGAAATAGGGAAGCAGTTACTTTCCACGTAGCAAGATAATAAAAAGTAACATAACGCAGCATTATAAGTTCGTCTTAGTTAGTAGAATTGCGTTTTCTCCAATATCCTCGGAAATGTCCGTCTTACCGTTGCAAAAACTGTCAAGTCACTGCAAACAGCAAAATGCTCGCTCAATAGGGAACATTACTGCAATGTTCTGCCGCCAGAGGCAGCACTACCACTAATAGTAAACCACTATAGGAATATAGGGATTCACACACACATGCACAATTGATTGTCAAATGAGTGACAAGGATGCTTGCATAGACAATACGGCAAGTGGGAACGAGATACAATGTCAACGCTGCTAGTGTCGCCACCTACGAAGAGTTTTGCGTAATGTTCCCTATTAAAACATTTCCACGTTTTCTTTATTTTTTAATTGTCATAGACTAAACGGCTGACTTTTGCAAGTGGTGAAGCGACGTATTTATAACGTCACGAATAAAAAAATAAAAACATTTACAAAATAAAAAAATATTTACAATGCATTTCGTAACGATTGGCTAGGCTAGAGATTGCTCAAAACCGGAACGAGTGCAAGTGGCACTCGAGAGAGGAGGCCAGCAGTGGGACACTATGTATGGGCTTATTATAATATCATTGGGAATGCGTTTAGTCTTAAAACTCCTATTAAATTTATGTGTGCCATGCTGGGTTACTTATAGAATACAAGTAGAACGGAGAACTTTGTTCATGAAGTACGTTTTATTTTATGATTATGCTTAATTATAAGTAGTAACATACCTATTAAAAATACTTTTTTATTTCCTCGCAATGTTGGAGAAATTAGAAGAGCACTACAGGTATATGCCTCGGAGGGAATGGCTACTCATTCAGATCTTGTCGGACTCAGCTTCGCTTTACAAATACTACTTATCTACGAATTGCTTTTTTGCAACAATGTGTACACCCTTCGTTATTCCGTATCTGTCAATTTGACATTTATGTTTGTGAGAAAGGGATAAAACACAATTGAACTACCCGAGGTTTGTTTAGTTTTAAGAAGATTATTAATTTAGAATTCAACCCAATTTTATAATAACAGATTATTTTTTACTTTATCAATAACATCTAGGATAAATAAAGAATACTCTTCGTAAGGAGGTCACAATTCTGAATCATTTTTTAATTACCCGACATCACTCATAAATTTATTTAAGTCTTTTACTGAACATTATAGGGTCGCTTTCCGCTCGCAGCTCTCAGAAGCTGTTCAACTAATGACACTACAAATCCTTCGCAGTCCGGCCCAGGTATTGTCCTCCTCAGTTTTATTTGCTCCTGGTACTGTCGTCTCTACCTTTTTCTTTTTAATTCAGACAATTTTTAAATGGCTTACCTTTGATACCATTATTGTGTGCCAATCAGTTTGAATTACAATGTCCTTTAGCAATGGCCGAACTGAGTAAGAATCTTTATTATTTTTCTTACAAATCATTTTATTTTACGTTTTTGTTTCAAGTAAACAAGGCAGCTGTTCGCTTTATTTAGATGAGACCCAAGTTCGGATGCATCTTGAATTTAAATTCGATTTTGACGTTCTGAATACTGGTTTTATGTAAACGTGCAATTGTTATTTTCGTTATTTATTGATACAGTTTTAACTGGACGTTGTCAGGTACCAAGATTTAAGGTATTCTTTCAACTTATCTTGTGTTCAATATCTACCTATAAAGCAAAAACGAGTCCAAAAAGAATATCTGAGGCGGCTTCTGTAATGTATGACGATCACAATAAATATTAGTCTAGCAATATATTCTAAGTCTAGAGGCTTTATAAACAAGCGTCATTAATGTCATTATAACAAATCGATTAAGACCTCATTTGTCAAATACGATGACAGGTTCGGAAAATAAGAGGTAACTTATAAACGAACATTATAAGTTACATTACTCTTTCCTTTGTCGCTCCCAAAAAAGGTTTTATCGGAACCGCCCGAGTGCTAATCTCAAAAAAATCATACGAAAAAAATATTACCGACTCCATTAAATCTGCCTAATTGAGACGCGACAATTTTAAAGTAACACTTGAAACGTATTAAGTACTAAGATGTAAGTGAGAGTGAGTAATAAATCTCTTTCTGACCACTCTTATCTCTATACTGAGGTAGCCGATATTACCAGTTTCAGGGCGCTTGGAAATTTAAATATAAAACAGCTTTAGTATTTCATCGACTCCGAGACCGCTCGCCATTATCAGCAGTCATATTTGAACTTGGTGAATTATTGCCTATGGTCTACTTATTACCAATATTATATATGAAACCTTTGCGTGTCAATTACTTTAATGGGTGTATATTCGACATCGTTTTTACCAGTATGTGCACTATAAAGTCTGCTGTTCCACCAAATCAAAGCAGTGTTTTCTTACTTAGCTGACGAAACTTGATGGAGATGACTTTGTAAATTATTACTTTTCTGAAAATTAAACGTACTTATTACAAAGCAAGTAAGCGAAGCCGTGCGGGGTTAAGTATACATATCCATACTGAAGTTTCGTTTTATATACTGGTGAAAGAATTTTTGTAATTGGATCAAGATCAAGTTCCGGAGAGAGAATTTGAAAAACTTACAAACTGTTACACTTTCACAAACTTTACCTCAATAATATTGGTATAAATGATATTAGCATGTTACTTGTTATTTTGCACCTGCCTATCTCGGCCAAAGATACGAAGCAAAACTTAAGATCGGTAGTTTGTTTGTTTGGCTAGTTACGATACGACATTGGGGTTTTTGTAATTTTCGAGAAATTAAGTCTTATCATGAAAATATTTAACATAATTTAGTATGTAAGATTAGTGTAATTGACGGGTGATTATTGGAACATCGTGTGTGGCTCGTTGCTTATCGTACTCATTAAACACAGTAAGTAGTGGAAAGTTGAATTTTCTTACGACTAAGTAAGTAAGGTAGAGTAAATTACCATTTTTCATAAAAACCTTAATGCACCATAAGGTATGTTTAAGGTGTGTTTGTTTAAAAACTTCGGGAAATTCCGGGTTTAAGTTAGAAAATGCATTTTGTTGTTGGCATGCCAGTTATATATTTTTGGAATAGCCATTATATTGGGTTGGCGAGAGCATGCCAGCAATAGCGCCGAGTGGAGGAAAATGGGGGAGGCCTTTGCCCAGCAGTGGGACAAGAAAAAGCCATTATATATGTGTTTTATGGCTAAACCACGAAACTTGTCTACAATAACTAAAGATGAGAAGATGAAGAGGTATTGTTTGATTGAGCTTAAATCGAGAAAGTTAGTATAGATACGCACTGATACGATACTGTCGTTCATACGATTTCAATTGTTGTAAATTTAATTTCGATACGTATCAATCAGGGCAGTTGAATCGGACCTATAATAATAAAGTAACCCGCATCTGATTGGAGCATTGTACGAAATGTTTCTCGGAATCTCGTAGCGTGTTCAAAACTACTTTTGAACGTAATTGTCCTGAGTTGTGGTATTTTTCAACTGCAACAGAGTTGCAGTTGAAAAATGTGTGCTGCCGAACGAAATTGTATGAAAGTCACATGTAAAATATGCGAACGTTTGTTACAAATTGAATAGAAAAATACCGTCATTTTACATTTTATTTCACTTAATTTATAAAACTTCTTATTAATGTGTACTCAAATGTGGTTTGTTTCTCACCTAAGTGATTTGTAATCTTAGAGAAATAAATAAATAAAATGTGAAAATGGAACACTTTTTTGATCAACGTTCATGCAGGTTCTTGAAAATGAATTATGTTTACATTATTTCAAGCTATGTTGTATTTTTAATAATAAGATAAAGCATTGAAACATAACGCGCCCGTGAACTAAATACATTTCAATTTTACTTCAAAATAAGCAAATAGTCATTTTGTGTTCCTTCAGTCGTAATACAACCAACTTATGAACCATCAAGCGAACTAATAATGAACGCAGATAAAATAGACGTTGAGCAATGTATTACACATTCAAAGTTAATGTGAATAAATGGTGTTTTTACCAATGGCCAATGTTGCCTCCTAAATGAAGACAAGAACAAAATTACACTTCATATCGGCAAGACTACATAGTTAAAGCTTGCGAACCCTCACAGGGTATGAAACGAAACTTTATATCAATGGAATTAGGTTGTAAATTCTTGTACGCTTGTGTTTCCGTTTGTTCGCCATTTATCTTTGCTTTGGACGGCAGTGCAATTAATCAAGTGTCGTTGTCACGTCCATAATATGTAGAAGATAAAGAGAAAAAGATGATTTCTTGCTAATTACCAGAGTGTTTTTGGTTTTAGGATCAACACGTATGTAATCGCGCTTATCTTTAACACGTTTTGAGATTTTAATTGTTTCCTTTTTGTATAGCACTATTGTTGATTAATGTTGTGGAGTTAAGAGTACTTTGACTAAATTACCGGCGCTTGTGGTTCAGAGGGGTAATCACGTAACGTTCCGAACGCGCGTCGGTACAATTTAACTGTCAATTTTCCATATAAAAAGTGACATTTAGACCTACCCGACGTTCGTACAATGCTTTACGTGATCGACCTGCAGTTGGAACTGCTTTGAAATGAATATAAATATTATCTAAATTCATGTAGGTATGCTTACATTTAACATATATCTACTCTACTTAGTTAAATTGAAGGCATCTGGTATTTAAATTGATTACCCTTTTTTAGTATTTGGGGTTTGTTTTAGTCTCACATTATGGACCATTTGACATTAACCGATCGTTAACTCGAACCCGCATGGTGCCCGGGCTCTATCAGTGTAACACAGCGCATGTTAACTTAAGTTTACCTACACCTTTATCCAACGACCACACAGATCAAATAGAATTAAATGTTGCTAATTAATTACCTGGACAATCAGATAGGTATAGGTTCCTAGGCAATTAGTTCTGGCTCCTAGTGTGATACGGGGGAATTGATAGCCCTACGGTACTAGGCATTAAAGATATTTGTCAACTCCAGAGTTGATGCCATTGTGTTTGGCAGTGGAGGTAAACGAGAGGTTTAATGTTCGATAAATCATGAAATATTTACTGCAACTGAGTGCAATTAAGCGCATGATGAAATGAGGACTTGAGTGATGAGGCATTCATAATTGCGTATTGAACTTGGATGGAAACGGCATATACCTAAAACACTGCTTAAATATTTACGTCTCACTGTTATGCACAAGTCTCCTCTCATGGACGAGAGGGAATGCGCAGTAGTCCCCACGATTGCCTGGCGCGTTTTGGGGACTTCACCTTCACACACATCTTTGAATTCGCAGATTCGGATATTTTCCTTCAATGAATTTAATGGTTACATACATAAGTTCACTCTCTACTGTTTTATTATTTATTATTGGATATTATACTAATGATGTTGTCGGTTTTTTCCAGATGTCAGCAATCGACCCGGACTGCGGAGTGAACGCGATCGTGAATTACACTTTGGGCGAGGATGCCCTAGCCCGGCCGCAGTTCTACGTCAAACCAGACAGCGGGGAGCTCTGTGTGGCCGCGCCCTTAGACTACGAGACTAACACGGATTTCGAGTTCCCGGTTATTGCTACTGATAGAGGTAATCATCTTCAATATCTTCCTGTACACTTCCTGTATGAACTGAGTTTTTATTGAATGCTGTACTTTTTTTGCACGGCCGTCGACTATTTACTTGTTGAGAGTGTGCCAAAGAACCCAAACACGAAGGGTTTGACTTATGCAGTTTAGAAATTGCTTCGACCACCTTCTGTCTCCATCAGCAGCTCGGTAGCTATTTTTACTGCACGTACGTGAATTATATTGATTGAACTTCCATGAGATGTTTTACTCTGTTTTACTTAATTTTCATATAAATAGATTGTTCAATATTGTAATCGACATGTCATGAGAGTATAATGATGTATGGAAATAATGACTAAAGCCTTTAAACGACCAAAGCTTCAGCGTTTATCATACTCGTATGTGTTGTAAGACCACGATACCCCAAGATAATAGAATATTATTTCGGTAATTGTGTTTAGAAAGAAAGAAAGAAAATTGTTTGGTATTCATATACATACTGATGACGATCTCTTTGTGAACCTATACTATTTTACTCGACATTTTCTAATGTAAATAATATGTAAATTTTCAAAACGAAATAAGTAAATGTAATCTAATACAAACCGAAAAATATACTGAACTAAGGTTTTTTCAAATAAATTAGTATTATTTTATTGATTTTTTTATTAATCGAGTTTAGATTAATTTAGTACAGGGAAATGTTACATTATTTTATTGCTATTACGATACGACAGCCATGATTGATATGAATCATTTACCTTGTTATATAGGTTCATAACTGAATTGCGTAGCTGTCCTAAAAGAGTAAACACAACAGTGGCAAAGTCAATTTGATAATTAAGTCATTTCACCACTTACACTAACGATCGATCCTCAAAGCGTTGGTCAAAATACACTCGTCCTCGAAATTAAATTCCACAAGTGTCAGGCATCTGCTGATTTATCGTTGAACCAACTATCACTCTTTTTGTTTACTCTCGACTCACTTTATGTTGCCGACGGCCTGAGAACTGGAATTTGGAAATTCTCAGTCTTAAGTAGATAAACACTATCCTGAATTTAATGCGATGCTGGAAAATTTGTAGGGCTTTCATGACTTTTTGCTTTCAATTGCAGGGCATACTTCTTGTTCTTTTTAATGTTTTTTTACTTTTAACTTATGTTGATATACTTGTCTGTAAGAAATATAACCAAAGTGTATTTTGCCTAACCCTTTTAAATAAAACAACTAATAATACATCAAGTACCATACTTTGTATGCTACATTCCGATCATATATAACTACAACTATTTCAATAAACGCTAATGTAACACTTGCAAAACAAAAGCAAATGATTTTAGTATCGTACTGCATGTTGACATCGGTATAAATCAAGCCGCTGTCAATTAAACATAACATTACAACAATACTCAAACAATCAAGGGACCAATTATTTATTTATTCACAGGGGGCCTCTCCACAACCGCCGTAGTGAAGATCCAAGTACTCGATACGAACGACAACGTCCCCGCATTCACTGTTAAGGACTACAACGTCTCGTTGCAGGAAGGAAGAATATCATCTTCGGAGCCTATTGTTGCTGTCACTGCTACAGATGCGGACTCGGCCCGAAACGGCGCTATAACCTACAGAATCGTAAACGGAAATAACAATGATGTCTTTAGAATTGATAGATCTACAGGAGAGATATTCGTTACCAAGCCATCATTGATTAGAGCGAATGGTAAATTTGACTTGGCAGTATCGGCGACTGATGGAGGTGGTTTGAGCGCTCCGCAAGCAGCCATGGTGCACGTCATTGTGATGCATGCAGGAGTGGGCTCGGCGCTGTTCGAGAAACCAAGATACAATTTTCACGTCAAAGAAGATGCCCGGATTGGATACGTCGTTGGGACTTTGAAAGCTACTGTTGCGGAGAGAGGTAAGTTCATTCTTATTGAAATGTCTTCCATTAGGGAGATCTACACGATTTTAGCATCTATGTTTTAGGATTTGTACTTTATATTATGTTTACACTTATTCAAATAGTTAGAAGTAAATTGTGGTGTAGAAACGAAGAGTAGCTACAAAATTTCGCGATTAAATTACCGTTTGGCAGATACTAATACATGTACAAATAACCTTTACTTCATATGAAGAACCTTGATATGTGTAGTACATACAGTACAGCCCATGCAGGTTTCTGTCAACATATACGAGTACACAGCAATTTAACTCTTGATATGTTTTTCATTGTACTTTAACTTTCTAAAATCAATGGCATGTATAAAAAATCGAATCAAAACCATCTAGTTTTGGGAAAAAAGGCATATTAATATCAGTGGTCCGATAACATTCTTCGAAAAGAAAGCTAACACAGACGTTTAGGGTTACTTACATCGAAAACTACTTAAGGATAGAGTCAATATGAATGCGAGGAACAGAGCTACCGTGGAGTCGAATAACCTTATGGCTTCATTTCGTTCAACAAATTTATTGAGATCGTGCTTCTGCGAGAGGAGGTAAGTTAGGAGCGCGGGCGTCGGTCCTCAGAATCGTATCAAGATTGTGGTAGCCGAGATAGATTATCAGACATGGGATTTTCACGACATTTATGACTAAGTAATTAGTAGGTACCTACAATTGTAGAGTAAAAGGGAAAAACAAGTACTTATTTCAAATTAATAAAAGAATTGTGACATAATAAAACATTGAAATTCATATTTTTTTTGTAAAAATGCGTGCTTTTCAACATATTTTTTTTAAATAATCCATCGCTACTTTGTAACAGAAAATATTTGTAATATTTTTACTTTATACCAATGTATGGAAGATAAATATGCATTATATATTTTTCTGGCTGTGCAGTTAGTTACTTACTCATATATTTGCTGTTGATTTTATCAAGACTTAAAAAACACGGCTAAAGTACTAATCATGTAAAACTTGGTCAATTAGTCTCGTAACAGCATCAGGTATTGATCTGATCTGTGATTTGGCAATCTTTCGCCTCAGCGTATTTATTACGCCACAGCGATGCTCCTATGCGCAAATACGTAATCGTCCATTGTCTGAAGCGATCACGATCCTATGATTGGCGGCCTTCTCCCAGCCTTTACTGGCATTCAAATATTCTTATGACATACTCACGCCCTTTCTGTCCTAATATTAGAAGTTTGAAGTCTTCATGCAAGCAAACCCGTTGTACAAGCTGCCCCGGACTATTGTTTTTACTTGAAATCGGTATTACGAACTTTGATTGAGATCGATGTATCTTGTCTCGTATACAAAGTAAGATAGACGCTGCATATGTTTAAGTTACTATTATTTGTTTATATATATTAGTAAAGGTGTAGGTTCTGAGTGTCAGCTCATTAAAAGTAAATAAAAGGAATAATATAAAGTCGGTTAAAAGGCTGAGATTAATACAATACTATTCGTTCAATTACAATAATGTATTGTTTTTCCAAACGCAACATTCCGTAAATAAATAAAGTTTATTTGCGCGTTTCGGGGTATTTTATAGGTCTTAAAACAAAAATACAAGCAGGCAAAATTTGGTCAAATTTGTCCGAATACATTGGACTCCCTGGCTATAACGCGGAGCAATAAAATACCGGGATCAATTAAACGGTTCCGATTCGAGAGGAGAGGCTTTGATGCACCGCAGCCTTCTGTCACACCGTCAGTTGTGAGCTTAACTTCAGAGCTGTTATTGGTTTCTGATTTTTCTGAATGATTTTTTCGATATGTTTAGCATTTCGTTTTGCAGTTAGGTACAACGTATAGATTTGAAAAACAATGTTCACATCAAAAATGGGCCATGAAATCTAACATGCAATTTTGTTGCAAATATACGTTGTAAAATTCGTTTTAATGAATGGCATCGTTAAATTTCTGTACAGACTATCAGAAAATATGTATTTTAAACTTCCGTTGGTAAGCTGCAGTAAATTAATTAAATTTTACTTACCCTTTTAGTAAGTTAGTAAAGGAGCTTAAATATTTATACATATGCAAATAGTGGCCATAGTCCCTCAAAAGCTTTGCTCTCGTTATTTGCTACGCTTCGGTGTGATAGGAGGATAATCGAACCATCGCTGTTGATTTAGAATTCCGTAGGAAACTAATTAGAATAATTCTCACGAAGACATGTGACATATATTTGTTTTTCCATAACCGCTCCAGAATTAAGATCGAAAAAGCATCAATTTAATCTTAATGTTTCAAAGATTTTTTTTTTATTAAGATGCCTATATGACAAATTTCGAAAAATAATAAATATTTCTAACAACATTACCAATAAGTTAAAGGCGTTTTTTGATATAAAACAAATTAATATCCTTTTAAAATGTAGGTGAACGCGAAAAAAATGGACCAAGAAGCAACATGCTTTATTAGCAAATGCCATTCAAAGCAGCATAAGAGCATCATATAATTCCAATCTTGTTTGACACTTTTCCATTCCCTTTATTAACTCGCGTAAGTCAAACCGCGGCACAACCCTACGCCAGCGCATGTCGCAAGCCGAAATGCCGTAACACCAGTGGCACTTACGCTCTTAATACCAATAATCCTATATGAATACAACGTTGTCTGTAATCCCTGAAATATTAAATGCCTTTTAGTTTCAAATGTAAATGTAATTCAGCTATATTGCGACTTTATTCATCGATATGTAGAATTATGTAATTGAAGCAATTTGGCAGGCGAATCGATTAAGGGATTATTGGTTGGATTTTTATTGCGTTGTGAATCAGTGTATCATGGCAAAGCTTTATGGATATTGTTATAATTTTGTATACACAGTGCAATATCAACAATAATACTAGTAGGACTGTGTTTTAATTAATTATTACGTCATACCTGGCCATAAATAAGTAGCAATCGGAAAATCCCACTTCCTGGCCGGGGAGAGACGTAAATTTTTTGTACTCAAACCGTGGTACCGGCCGGTAGTAAAGAAACCCTCTATATCAAATACCTGCGATCTGAGATATTCTTTGTTTTACCGCCCTAGGTAAGTAATATGTACTATTGTAGCTATGTTTTGAGCGTTTATAAAAAGAGGATGGCTATAACTATTACAATATAACCATTTCCAGATTGGTAGTGAAACTAGTAAACCAGTACCTGGGTAGGATACGTTGCGTACGCCTATAGGTCGGAGCATCGCTGGTAAATCAAGGGCCGGCTAATAAAGCACGGCTATCTCACCGCAACGCGTTGCATTTCACTAATATTTATACAACAAGGCGAGTGCGACGACTGTTTGTTACACTGTTACGTAATAAGTTCTTAAAAATCGCTCATGTAGGTGCCCACTTATAGTATTTTATGCAACTGTTTTATAAGAAGGGTCTTAAAATGCGAGTGGCGGGAGTTTTTAGACCAGTTATAAACCGTTGCATACAATACTTTTTCTACGACAAATTTTAAATGAATAGCAGACTAAAAATTAGTTAGCCTTTTCGGGCAACAAGTTTTCTATTCGTATTTTTGCTACTCACGCAATTTCTTCAGGAGTGCGGTTATTAATTGCTTCGACCATTTTAAAAGGAACGTACACTTTTATCTTCACAAACACGAATACAATCTTAATATTCTAGGACTAACAGTTTATCATCTTTCATATTTTAATTTTGATTTGAATTGTATATATTTTGGTGGGAAATCGGAAATGTGACACTTCTTGTTTATGGTTTGTTTTGTTTTTAATTTGTTTGCATTTGCCATCCGAACCAAACCTAATCCGGACCCGGACCGAATTCGAACTTTATTTTCATAAATAATACCAAGAATTTACAAAATATGTAATTTAGCACACAATAGATGATGATTTATTATTATTGTAGTAAATAATGTATAAACAAATGTTAAATCGTAAATAAAAACTTTTATTTCGAAATATTTGTTAATGAAGTTGGCACCACTGCAATATAGCGGCCGATTTAAAAAAGTTAAACAGTGCTTTTATGAAAAATGTATGAACCAAAAAAGTACGCTAAACAGTGCGTTTTTGGGCCATAGAGCATAGAGTTTTTCGACGACTTATTAGTGGTGTCATTGTATTTGAGCTACAGCCTATATAAATGACAGATACGGTACAGTAGTAGAAAAAGAATTAAATAAATTAATATTTATGGGTCAAACAGAGTCAAAAACCAAAAGTTGTCTTTGTTTGGTCTGTGGTGCATAGTTAAGGGCGTATGTGCGCATAAGATTATAATTATATGAGGAGGTGCCGCGCCGTTTATGCGTATTAAAAGCCTAACCGACATTTACATATTCCGAAATTTCGAGCCATTTAATAGCGCTAATGATCAACGGCTAGTTAAATCGTAGTATTT
The DNA here is from genome assembly GCA_963854355.1 of Epinotia brunnichana. Classification (NCBI taxonomy): domain Eukaryota; kingdom Metazoa; phylum Arthropoda; class Insecta; order Lepidoptera; family Tortricidae; genus Epinotia; species Epinotia brunnichana. The sequence goes on along the minus strand of OY977936.1, from coordinate 28,000,779 downwards.
AAAAATCAATAATATCAATGTCAATATCACGAGCCGTCATCGCTACTAGATTGTCCTAACGCGCGTTCGGAACGTTACCCTCTGACAATGACAATTCACTGCTGGGCCGATAAGTAAGGAATGCCAATTTGACGTACACTATAGGTGTTCAAAAATATCGGCACATGCACCCTAATGCCTTGAAAATAGAGGTGTGTTCCGATGTTTGTGAGCTGCTTGTTTGCTCCGATGTATGTGATGGCGACTGTACCTACATTGCTTGGTCAACTAGCAAAGGTGGTTGCTGATCAACATAGTAAAGTTACTTATCGACAAAGCAGTGTACATTGAATTGTCGTGAAATATTGGCCTGGCCTAGTAGTATGAAACGTTTTATGGTTACGTTTTTCGTGACGTTTCAGTACATTTAGGCCGTAAACGTGGCCATAAAACCTATCGTGCTAGCCGGTCTAGTGGTGCTCCGTATTGAACATCGCGGTGTGAGCTGCGCCCGCCCCGCCACGTTTATTCTGCTGTAACGCGCATACCTCTAAATCACTGAATTGCCGTCGACCGTTAGCGCACTTGTCTATGGGAAACGCCATTGTCCGACACAGATAGCGGATACTTTTGTTGCGTGCATAAATTATGTAAGCATGAGTATAAGTACTGCTTAACTGGGACAATGTTCAACTGGGTCCCGTGAACAATACATACCCGGGGAACCGAATCGTGTCCTACGACTACAACTGGGGTATCTGCTGGACAACCGGCTGAGGTTTAATAAGTTTTGCCGAATCCACCAAACCAAAAATAAGACATAATTTTGACGTTATTCCTGTACACTACTTAATATTGTCGAATAATTTTTCGTATTCGTAGACCGCTACTATATTTTAATTAAAACTAGGTACCTTTGCCAAGCTAATGGTACGCCCGCTCAGTAGCTTAGTATGGCACGCGCAACAAAATGTAAGAGAACCCTTAAAAGAAGCACAAAGTCTTGTTTCCAATCAAAATCAGACTAATAATAGGCACTACTTGTAGTATCTCGTACCTGCACATAAAATAAGGCTTTAAACTAGATATGATATGCCCTCGTTGTTTGCAAATATGCAACTTTGTAATTGCAAAGGCAATAAAGTAAGCGAAGGAACCGATATAGAAAATGAAATCTTTAGATTTAAGAAGATATCTCTTAAAAATTATCTCACATTGTACACCCGGCGTGTGGTCCAATGCGGGAGCTTAAGTGGGCGAAATAATAAATATTGTATTGATTTTGGGTTAGGTTATATTATAGGTTATCAGGTTATCACTATCACTAAATTTCCCTTCCCAGCACTACGTACGTATTGTATGTCCGAATTAACATTTTGGTAAAAACAGACTCCGAAGTTTTTTCTATATCGTAACGTGTAGAACTCCGATCCTAACAGAGAAAACGGCTTTTTGCTTGTTTTAAAAACAAAAATTTGTGATTGCGATGATATCTGGATTTTGTTTATTAAGACCTATATAATATGTTTGTATTTGCCATCTTAAAAAAAATTATGAGTTCCTAAGGTGCTAAAAAATCAGGATATTTAGTAAAATAAACATTACCTTTCATTCGATGGCCGGCACCGTTGCGTTTAGTCCTTAAAGGCCACACGGGGTCAAAATAATCTACTTAAAGGAGAAATACTCAAAATAAATATAGACTAGTTACCTACACTATTACCTATTAAATTAGTAAGTAGAAGCATAATTTATTAATCTGTAAATAGTAAATTGATCAGTAAAGTAGAATCTCAACTAGTCGAAACATAATCCAATTTAAACTTTCGTGCGAGTCATCCTGAAGAAGAACTCCCGAAGAGGTCGAAACTTGTCGCCTGTCGTGACATTTAATACGTGAGTTTAACCGTGGAGTAGTATTTTAGTCGAAACATTTCAAGGACATTACGTGTGCCTGAGTAGATCGCTTTATTTTGTGCGTTGAGCCAGCCGGCCCAGCCTTGAGTTTAATTAGAAAGAGCTCCATAACATTTATGTTCGATGTTCCAGCACGCCCCCGCCAGATTTATGACTAACTTGCCCCGAGATAAACATTCATTAATTAAAAAAATATAATATATTGTAGATCCGGACTTATAACGTGTTTTGACAATGTCCAGCGAAATTTCAGACTCACACACGATGTGCATTTTTGTTCACTACCTACTTATCCGTGCTTTTGGACAAAATCATTATTGTTACATAGGTATGCATTCAACCAATGTCGAAAATATTAATAAAACCAAACATTAAAAGTTGAGTCAAAATAAAAATATTTTGGTAGGTACTCTTGAATTTCCTAACCGTACTTACGGAGTTTTTGCCTGGCTTAATCTAATCTACAACAAGATTACTTCTGAGACTAATAAAAATAATTGCAATGTATCCTATTACATCCGGTGTGATTACACGCGTGTGGCGGTCCAAGTAAATCGATATTTGATTAGTATGGCAAAGATTAACGTGACTAATGATTCGAGTTTATAGTGATCTCACGAGAGAAATGCATACCTACTTACATCTCAAGTAGGTAGGAACTTTGCTTTATGAGGTTGGTTTCGAGAAGGAAATATGCGTCCCTAATAAATGCTTTTTGACGGAAAGTGTTGTTAGTTTTTAATCAAAATTTCCACGTTAATGTACACTTAGATATACTTAAACAGTTTTTAAAAGAAAATACACCGCGGAAAGGACGACGCCTATGCCCGAATAACTTCATATAAATTCGCACATACCCGATTCTTACGGAGGCAAAATTTAAAATTCGAATCCCCATTGCCCAGAAATCCAAGGATACGAATCGTCTGCGCCCGCGTCGAATAAATCCTGCGCAGGTCAACGACCTCGCCACGGCGACAGTTTTTGCTCCCAACATTTTAGACTTCTTTTTCAAGCGTACCGCAATTATTTTCGACTTTTTGCCTGACGCTATTTGGCTGAATTTAAACTGAAGATGTTTTGCACGTAATTGTTATAAAAAAGGTTTAAAATACAATTATAACACTGCTTTAGGTATCCCCTAGTTTTTGTGAAGATGTGAACAAATGCTTGCGAAATATCACAAAATTGGATCTAAATCTAAACTAAACTAGCAATGTAGTAAATAATAAGTGACTTCTCTTAGTTTTACACATAACACGGTGTGGTGTGAATGCAGTAGGTATTGTTCTATGAAATGTTTTGTTTTACTTGTATATCTGGGAAAACATTTTTTTTAATGAAAAGTACAATTCACTTTTATTACATGGTAGGTAACTACTCATCGGACCCAGATTAGACGTATAGTAAACTGCTTACTGGAAATATCTATTTCAAGGGCGCCACATAGGGAAAACTAGTTCTTATGGTATAAATAGATCTGTTTAATGATTCTCAGAAGTTCTTCCTTTGTTAAATGCAGTTCCATCAGATAAATAAGCTTATTCCCACTGGAGATAAGCTAGCTTCTATTTGATAATTAATTCATTTAAATTGATTCAGTGGACAATTCCTAAGATCCTTAATTGAGCTGCCTTCGTGAGCAGATAATCTTCGGTAATGGAGTCAATTTAGAAGGGCAATGCAAATTTTGTAAAGGTATAGCACCGGGTTTTAATGAATCAAAGGTTCGGAGGTTAGCTTTTGATGGGCTTGGTTTGATTAGAGATCCAGCAAGAAGGAAAAGACAAGCCTTGTTTAGTTCCCACAATGCGATCAAATGCATTTACAGCCGATTCAGTCCACCTTACGTACATTTTCTGGTTTCATTTTAACGCCATCTTGGAAAACTTAAGTAATATTGTTTGAAAATACGCATATGTTATGTCCTAATTAAATTATGTAGTTCAGTTATCAGTTATCGAGTAGGTACTACTTATTAAGTATCTGATTCGTGTAACAACACACAATACCTACTGTAGATAAAATCCGTTGATCATTACATTTATGGCAAGCTCGACGACGACGTACGTCTTGTAACAAAGTAAGGCGGCCCGTTAATTTGGTGTTTTCGGGATCCTTTACCTCTTACTAAAATTGTGGATTACAATAATTTAAGACTAAGAATTCACTTTCAAATATACGAGACAGGGAAGCTTAAAGTTAAATCGAATTAGCGGGCAGGTCTCTTAAATTTAATTTATCCGGTTTGACGAAGGTCCAGATTAACGCATCTTTATTATAATCATGTTCCACTAAACTGTACGATTTGATATTTCCTTATTAATTCCTATATACATCTGTTTGTAAGTAAATACCCGGCTAACACTTTAATGCAAATGGCAGAGAACAATGTTTAAATATCTAATGCTGTTTGAGTCTGACAATATCCGCGCACCTTGAAGGAGAAATAAATCTCGAAAATGTTGCCGTTGTATTCATTCAGTTAGGCTATTTCACGCAATAAATATGTCTTTGTGAAATGAAAGTTGTAATATAGGCAGTGATCGTAACAAACTAGTTCCAGAAGTTAGGATTTATCACAGACTTTTAGCAACTCCGTCTCATTATCATACCTTTATTCAGTGCCAAAACACTCAATAAAGTAGGCGCATTGAAATAATAAAAAAATACAGCTACCTGGCACCAGGACGAATTCTGTAAAATCAGTGACCGAAAATAAGGGACGACGTTTCGCCTGAGCGGCTGCATAAACAGAGAGGAGACAAAGGGGTATCGCGGGGGTGCAGGAAGGGGGGTACGAGGGAGGTATAGGGTTGACTCTCTTAATTCACTTGGCCATTATATTTTTTGCAGTGGTGAGTAAGAAGTAGTAGGTACTTTTTCATCAATATTGTAAAACGGTAGGTTTATAACCGTCCCAACCCCACCCCACCACTTTGCGATACGTGTTTATCGAACACTTTTTCGTAGGGCGATTTTCGTGATAGGTGAGTTGAACTCTTTGGTGGTTTAAAATTCAACTCACTAACGATTTTTACATTCTAGTTTCGATAACTGTTATTTGCTAAAATGCTATATGGCCCCTATCGTTTATTTTCCATATGTACCTACATACTATAAGCTCCTAATATATGTACCTACTCGTTATATGTCTGTATGCGCCTATAACAATGCAACATAGAAATATGTTCTTTCCACATCGCTTTGTGAAGGCGTTATTAAACATTGGCCAAAAAGCCTAAAAACCCGGAGCACCGGAGTAAAAAACGTTTCAATGACCGTTTTTTCGATTATTTTCTATTTTGACAGCCCTACATGATACTCGCAGAAACAAAGACCGTCGCGATGTCCCCAATAAGACGGTATATCAATCTGAGCGTCAAGTGCCCAAACTGGCCCAAAAACGACCGCAAAAAGCGCCAAAAAAATGTCGACAATGAGCGCCTTTAAATCGTTGCGAGAGCTGCCAATTAAAAATTGATAGATATAAAAGGTTTTTCAGGGGATTATGAAATTACAATGCAGTGTTACCTATAAATACGGTATATTGCAAACGAATATAGCTTTTTAACAAAGATTGATTAAGCTTTAACAAAATACGTACGTAAAGTAAAATTTTAATCGCTTGCCAAAAAATATACTGCCTTCGCACCAAAAAAATACTGACTTCCACATCAAAATTTAACAATTGCACATCATAACCGAATTTTGATGGACGATTACTATAGTATATATATAGCCGTGCAAAGCTGTCTTTTTTAGGATGTTAAGTTTTTTTGATATACTTACCTTTAAATACTAGGTACGCTTTATCTACATGCCTCACGGACCAAATGCAATTTCACAATTCAATCGATCGTTTTCGCATTTTTGGTATGTACACCTTGGTAAATCGAATTTCATACCGATCCGTGAATCTTCGCATAATTCACAGACAACGGACAAGCAGACCTATCTTCCTGGAACCATAGACGATTGATCGAAAGTAACATAATAGGGATATAAATATTTATGGACCGTAAATTGCGTGGTCAGTCAAACCTCTAGTCGGGTAAATCGAGTCGGGTATTCCAGATTCAGGGATACCCATCATGATGAAATATCGTAAATTAACTATTCTCTCCACAACCAAAAGAAGCATTTCTTGACTCAATGAATTTAAATATTAAGTAGAAATGGTTTTCTCGCGATATGAATGACATATATGAACCCACGGGGATATTTATCTAATTGTAGGTTACCCAACCTGTTGCTACTGCTACTGAAATTACGCATACCTTGTGCGATGCTTGTGAATATCTCTATACTATTTATATGGACTATTAACTAAATATGAATTTGCAATCCTAGGCAAGCAGCCGCGCTACAGCATCCTCTCCGGAGACCCGGAGCGTCACTTCACCATAGAGCCTCTGACTGGAGCCATCAGGACTGCTGGCGCATTGGATCGGGAAACCAGGTCTTCGTATCTGCTCAACGTCAGAGCGACGAGCGGAAATTCAGCCAGTTATGATCAAACACAGGTAAATATTAAGTGGTAATCATTATAAATTATGGTTTGATGGATTCTAAACCTTTTTGACCATCGAGGAAGCGCGCTACTCCTGAGTCCTGATAGAATGTCTCCACTGTAAAGTTACAGTGTCCAGATACTACCGCAATGAACAAATCACAAAGTAGAACGGTACAAGAAGGGCCGGTATTCTATTCGCGTTATTTGACAAATACAATACAATACTTTATTGATAACACCATAGTTACAAGTCAAATGATTATTACAATAAAATAAATAAAAATAATTTATTTCGGGTGTCATTGACCCATAAAACAACATCATACAATTTATTAAAACAATATTCAATAAAATCGACACTAAATGAATAATTACAATGTTTTACAAACACAAATTTAAAATAAATTAATAATTAACAAGGAGACCACTGTATGCGGGTGGCGCAGGACCGGTCATTGTGGCACTCTTTAGGGGAGGCCTATGTCCAGCAGTGGACGTCTTTCGGTTGATATGATGATGATGATGATATTTTACGTATTCAATAATTACGTGTATAAAAGACGTTACCAGAACATGCTGAGTGCAACAAAAATATACCTGAACATTGAGTGCGATAGAGAAGAAATATCTTTGCCGATCAAGGAATAGTCTTGGAATAGTATAAACAGATGGGTCTTGATGAGATTTGTGAGCAGATTTTTGATAAAGTTCATGGTATTGAAATTATCATAAAAATATATATATTTCTATTATCCTTTTTCATCCTAGGCTAAGTTTGTAGCAGGAACAGGTTCTGATAGATTCCCATTTCCCACGGTTGCGATAACTTACTTATTAATATTTTCCATGTATTATTAGAGGATATAATAGATGCCGTCCTAGCGGTACCCGAAAGGGACGATGGTAGATTAACCTTACTAAATCAAGATGTTATCTTATCTTATCTTATCTTATCTTATATAGGTGAGGGCCCTTTCGGATGCACTTCGACCCAGTGGGATCTTTTGTGCATTTGCCCTCTCCTTTATACCTGCTCCCAGGCTTGCTCCATCATTTCCACAAAGCGGATGATGCAGTTCGCCGGGAGCACCTTGAATTCCTTTGGTTGCGGGTAACCGTTACCAAAGTAGTTCATTCTTTGTCTGGCAAGGGCATGACATTCACACAATAAGTGTTCCATAGTCTCATCCTCCTCGCCACACATTCTACAGTCTGAACTATCAGATAGTCCCATCTTGGCCAAGAGATCCTTGACCCCGAAGTGACCTGTGAACACCCCAGATATAATTCTGAGTTGCTTCCTACTGGATTTCCAGAGTTTTCTGGTACAGCCCGAGTCCACTCCTTCTATGAAGAGCTTAGAGTGCCTTAAGCCAGCCTCATTCCTCCACTCGCGTTGGTGTTTGGTTTTGGCGTAGGCTTTAAAGGCCGATATTATGGTCCCCTGCGAGAGTCCCACAAATGGTTCTGGACCTACAAAGTGATTTGTAGAGCCCCCTCTTGCAAGCTCATCTGCTCTTTCGTTGCCGATGAAGCCCTTGTGCCCTGGTATCCAAGCTAGTTGCACCTTATTGTGCCTTCCAAGTCTGTTTAGTGCTTGGACGCCATTATAAATTAGTCTAGAGTCCACTTTCGGCGCCGTAAGCGCTTTAAGGGCCGCTTGACTGTCACTGAGTATATAGATAGTCCGCCCTTTGGTTCGCCTGTCTATATTCTCCTGTACACAAGCAATTAAGCAAAGATGTTATCAGAAGACTAATACATTCTTGACGTCTAATGTAATTTATAAATTAGTCGTGTTGTATCGGTGACGTCATGGTGGTGACAATCAAAAATCCGGTATACCGACGCGATGAGGGACAGAAAATATGACATTGCATCTCGTTCCCACTTGCGGTATTGTCTATGCATACATCCTTGTCACTCATGTGTGTATATGTGTGCGTGAGTCCCTGTATTCTATGCTACCTCTATGATTATGTACAGCACATGTATAGTGCAAAAATATAAAAAAAAACATTAATAAGAGGCAATGTCTGACTTATTTTACTCTTTGTCCATTGACAGCCAGTCAAGTGGCAGCAAGAGACGGTATGATAATTTCTGGGAGCCAAACAGAGACAAGTATATGTTTCTCAACATCGGACGTTACGTACGACACATTAACTTGTCTCTAATTCGCTCCCGGAAATAATCATACCGTCCTTCATTCATTTGACATCCATTATTAGTGTGTAATTGCAATTTTCGCAGTTGATTCATGTGTGCGTAAGCCTGGCCATTTTTAAACACGGAATTTCGTATAAGTAGACAACATATCTACCTACCTCTATTTTATATTACATCATTGTTTTTTAAACACATAAAGATTTAAAAATGGACGCCGTTTGACCATAGCTAGAGAATCGTGACGTCACTTGTTCCTATTTCTCTACAAATTTCAATCTAACAGAGCGTTTTAACGTTTCTTAAAAGTTGCTGATTTGACTATTGTCCAAATTAGAAGATCAACCTGGAAACAAAATAACCAAGATATTGTTGTTCTTCCACAGGTCCAAATAACTCTAGAAGATATCAACGACAATACCCCCGAATTCGGCACCTCGTCAGTCCGCGTGTCTGTGGCTGAGTCTGCGGTGGTGGGGTCTGTAGTGTACGCAGCCAGGGCCACGGACGAGGACGAAGGGAACAACTCCCAGTTGACGTACCAGCTGGTGTCCGCCACTGGATCACCAAATACCTTTGCTGTCAACGCGCAGCATGGATTGGTAACGCTTCTCAGGTCAGTTATATTTTGCTTTTCAATCGACAAGTTGTAAGAAAGTAGGCGGAATTGATTTAGCATAAACGGCATTTGATAAGTTCCCGCTTCGACTCTTCGCGTCATCATTATTTGTTTCATTTCACAGATGACGACAAGGTATTAACTAATTAAGTTTTGCTTTTGAACATGGTTTACGGTTAAAGTTCTTGACGTGTTATTTGCAAATTTAAATATGACATGTATAATTCATCACAATTATTGCGTTAACACTGATAACGTTCAAGTACCTACCTATAGCATACAATATCTTGTTACAGGTCTTTGGACTACGAAAACCTGCTGCGTCACACCCTAGTTATTTCTGCCAAAGACGGCGGAGTGCCATCTCTTAGTGCCAACTTGACTTTAACAGTGGATGTTCAGGATGTTAACGACAACACGCCAGTGTTCGAACATGAATCTTACAGCGCAAGTGTGCTGGAGTCTGAAGCTATTAATACAAAGGTAACTTAAGAAAAACCTATTCCTTTATATGCATTCAAATTTTCATTTGACTATGTCTCAAAGCGAAATTTACACATGCAAGAAATTGCATGCAAGTTTAACTACATTGCGGGGTTTGATAGATCAATTGAACTCAGCGTGTTCGGTAACCCGCAATGTAATGAAACTTGCATGCTTGCATTTCTTGTATGTGTATTTTTCGCTTAAATGTAATTTGTGGCACTCGGTTTCCTGAGTTAAGAAACACACAAACAATGTGCATGTCTCACGTATACATTTATGAGGAACCAGCTTTTGGGGGAGGGAAACATCGACTTATATCATTTTAATGATTTATATTTTCCATACATAATGTACGGATTTACGGATCATCAAATATTATTAAATATCGGACGTGGTCTTAAAATTATTAAATTCTTTACAGATTTTAGAAGTTCAAGCAATTGACAAAGATACAGGCAACAATGCACGTTTAACTTATCGGATCCTATCAGCCGGGAACACCACTAATGAAGGATTATTTCAAGTCCAACCCACAACAGGCTGGGTGTACCTTGCCAAACCGCTTGACAGAGAAACAGCGGCGCAGCACAAAATGACAATAACTGCTACTGACAACGGCATACCTCCTCTATCAGCGAGTGCCAGTTTAATCATAAACGTCGTCGATGCCAATGATAATGATCCTGTCTTTCCAAAAGCAGCATACGAATTCAAAGTGGAAGAGAATATGAACGTTGGTGCATTTGTTGGTAAAATAGCGGCGATAGATGCTGATCTAGGTGACAATGCACTGTTAAGATACAGTTTGTTTCCTACAAATACTAGTTTTGCTATCAACCCGGTGACAGGTGAGTCGAAAGTTATTATTATTCAAGGTAAACGTTTCGTAAAGGTTTACGCGGTTCGGCTCGGGCTGCGGAGGTTGTTTGTAAAGGATTCAAGTGCGTAAACGCAAATAAATCTTCAGCTTGTTAGTATTTGAGAAAGCATATTAAGGGTCGGCCATTTTTTCATACTAAGTACTTTAAATAGATACTATAAAGATATAACACACAATAAGTTACAGAAATTTTTAATAGATACTTTAACATAGTTCAAGAGTAATTCCTGTATTTGGTTAGAGTATCACACCATTCACTTCACACATACAATTTTGTACCTTGTTCAACGCAATAAATTTTACTGTATTTTTTTTTAAAGAAGCAACATTACTTTGATATTCAACAACCAAGTATTTAACACATTTCAATATAGCATTCCGATAATATCGGGTATTACATAACCCCGGTTCAACCAATTTTGAAAGCAATAATTCATAAACAATTCCCATACTCATTCATAATGCAACTTTACCGTAAGCCCAACGATCCGAGGATCCTATCCTCTATTTGATCAGCCAAAGAATAATTCCTACCTCTCAACGCATTGTTTAGATGGCCGGCGCTTTTGAAAGCTAAAACCCGAAGTGTGTTGTGCCTTAAGACCCATTGACTGGGCAAACAGGCCGAGCAAACAAACCACAATAATACCTGCACAATTTTGAGGAATTGAGAGCACTTTTTCCCAAGAATATCATTAACACGCCATTTTTTATTGCCTTTATGTATTACTTATTTTAATTAGAAATACTAATTTTAGTTGTTGATATTTTTTATTAATTAAAACTTTTCTTTACTCAATCGGAATTTAAACATTGTTCATATCGCGTGGTCTTCAAATTATATAAGTTGTGTGTTAGGTCCAATAAGAGTTAGAACAGAGGCTGTATTCAGTACGTAGTTATGAGATTCTAGCTCTTAGTGATATTTTGCAATATGGTCACCATGCCGCTGTCTCTAGCGATCTGGCAATTTTTGCTTTTCGTCGTTTTTTACTTTTGTCAGATAATCAAAGTTTGCATGGTGAAGGTACATTTGAATTGACTACGGTATTTGATCAAATAACAAGTCTATGTAGCATTTATGTAGTAACTTCTTGAGCGTAGATTTCACGCAGTAGGTACCTGATTATCGGTATACCAATGATATCATTGGAATCGCAGTTTTTCGCTTCTTAATATGGGCGTTCGCAAAAATGGGGGGTGGCAGTTCGTTATCGCTCGATAACTGACTGATGAATGGCCTCCCGTACCATCTCAATTCGGCTTATCTTGCATCGACACCCCGCGAGCTAGTTAGTGAATCTCTACCCTCCTGTCCCCCACAAATTCGTAAATCATTCCGAATGACGTCTGTATGTGAACCCGATTGGCTACGACCAGGAATCAGATCCAAACAGCTGCTTCTACAATGTTTTCGGAGGCAAAAACTTCAGCCTTTTATGTGCATAATCGCATCGCAAACCTGTTGATTTTATTCGTCGGCACCTTCTGATCCGCGAATCGGTTCCGAGAGCGATCCGAGTAATCGAATTACCCACTTAGCAGTTGGCGAGTTTGCTCGATTATTAATCAATCGTTTATGGCAATGTTTATCGGAAAGGTCGTGGCTAGCGTCGCTACGGGAGGGAGCCATAATTAATTTATGCGCGTCAATTGCGAGTTATAAACGTCGCCGCGCGCGCTTGCGTCCTGACCCACCATTAACTATTATTAAAATATTACTATGTAGAAGCCTCGCTATTCTCCGCTATGTTTTATGACCGCCTCACTAGGGCCAGATACTGTCGTCGAGCATTAAAGCTCATACGTTACAAATGTACGTGTAGGACGTCGCCCGGCCGTACAACTCGTTCGGTTGACGGATACCTTTTATTTTCATATGCTATTGAAATGAGTAATAGGTGTAAAATGTTGCTGGAATCCGACTCTCTAAAGGGTGACTATAAATTAAAATAATGACGCGTATATTGCTGGTGAATTAAAAATGTAATTGTGACGCTGAGAAATGTTGGTTTGTTTTAATAAATTTGCCTCTCTCAGTGAACGATAGGGTAAAGCAGTATATTTCTATCTGACTTATATCTTGTATATCACCAATATAAAATCCGGCTGGAGTTTTAGCGCATTGGAAATAACGATGCACATTTTTTTTTGAGCTCGCTTTCTTCGCTCATTACGCCAGTGCCTGGCACATCTTATTATCGGTCGACAGCTTTATCAACCACCAAATCGAAATCTACCCAAAATATGAAAGCATAAAGTTGTATTTAGATTGTTCTGTCTTTGCGAAATCACGTTTATCGTCCTTCCCCGTTTCTGTCATCACGATTTTTAGGATCCCTATACGGAGTTGGGCCTCGGATAATCATAGTTATTCCGCCTCAGGCGATCTCTTTTATGAATTCCTAATTTTGGGCCCGGCCGTTACTATAATGGAATTTAAATTGTATTTTTTTATGAACGAGATGTAGGATTTCCAGTATGTTAATTGCATCTACGTGAAATTTGCATCTACGTTTTCAATTAATATTGTACAGTATATGATTGTATTGCCCAAATATAGTCATCTATGACCAATTTGCCACCATAATGAGATTACGGCAACTGTTCTTAAGGAGTGTCGTGTCGTATTTAGACGACATTGTAATTTTTTAATGATTTATGTTATTGTTATAGGAGTCATCACAACTAAGGATTTCCTGGACCGCGAGTTCAAGGCTTCCTATTCTCTGTTTGCCGAAGCCAAAGACCAGGGAACACCTGCCCGCTACAGCAAAGTGCCTGTTTCTATCAAAATTACGGACGTTAACGACAACTCACCGGAGATTATTGACCCCAGAGAAGATGTTGTCAGTGTAAGGGAAGAACAACAGCCTGGGGCAGAAGTGGCCAGAGTGAAAGCTATAGATAGAGACAATGGGGTTAATTCATCTGTCACATATTCCATCGTTAACGAGAGAGATTCTGACGGATTTGGTGTTTTTGTTATTGATCCAAAGAGCGGAGTTATTAAAACGAGTACTGGTAAGCACAAATAAATTTCTTTACTTGGCTAAAGTGGCTTCATATTTCTGTATCATACGATATCTAAACGGCACTATAACATCTTATCACCGCAAAGCTTCGCAAAGTTCGACTAATCAAATATTTTCATTCCAGTTCTTGATCATGAAGAGAGGTCAATATACCGATTGACTGTGGCAGCTACTGACGGCGGCGTACCTCCCAAGCAAACAGTCAGGCAGTTAAAAGTAGAAGTATTAGACTTAAACGATAACAGGCCTACATTCACGAGCTCGAGTTTGTCTTTTAAGGTAAGGAAATATGTTGATGTTTATAAAAGGTTATCAATCTTCTTTTTTAAATAAATGAAACGTAGTTAACTTGGATTCGTATTTTAGGTCAAAGAAGATGCCAACATTGGCCACATTGTTGGTACAGTAGCGTGCTGCGATAGTGAAATAAATGAAAATCTTATAAACGGAGAAGAAAAACAAATTTCTTACCTACTGATGCCTTTGACTGCCGACTATTCACCGGGTACTTTCGAGATCGACAGAAGAACGGGCTCCCTAGTTGTAGCGAGACAACTGGATAGAGAATTACAGGATGAATATAGACTGGAAGTCAGAGCTTTAGATACTTCAGCTACTAATAATCCTCAAAGTAGTGCAGTGACTGTAAAAATAGAGATTGTTGATGTAAACGACAACGCTCCTCAATGGCCGCAAGATCCAATACGCATAGAAATTTCAGAGGTGACTCCTTTAGGAATGACAGTTTATAATTTTACTGCCAAGGATGCCGATGCTGGGCCGAACGGCGAATTGAATTTCAGAGTCGTGTCATCATGGCCTCCATCATTTAAGACGTTTGCTTTAGACCCTCTCACTGGGTCAATGACACTTACGTCAACTCTTGATTATGAGGTTTTGAAAGAGTATTGGCTTGTGATAGAAGCTACTGATATGGCAGTTAATAAAACAGAAAGAATGTCAACATTAGCTACTGTGCATATATCTATAACTGATGCTAACGATAATGTACCGAAATTTGTATCTAAAAATAAATCATCTGTGGCTTTAAATACTCTTACCGGGACGTTATACCAAGCATTAGCTATAGACGCTGACTCAGGAGACAATGGAAAAGTATCATATTATATATCTAATGGAAATGAGCTGTCATATTTTGCAATGGAGTATGACACCGGAAGACTAACTCTATCAAAGAAATTTTCTTCCGATATTACAAAAGTTCGACCTGGTCAATATAAAATGAACCTCACCGCATCAGATCACGGAATGCCATTTAATAGGCAGAGCCATATGGTGCTGCAACTCAATTTGCAGGAGTCGACTAATGTCCCACCGAGATTCACTGAAGCTTTTTACAAAGCGAATATTAGTGAAGACATTCGTCCAGGAAGCATTGTTACGCGACTAACTGCTAAATCATCCAGGGGTAATCCAGGTACGTACAAAACCGAACAAAGAAAACTTGGTGCCTTAAAAATAATCCTTAATTATTTTATTAATCTGTTTTTCTTTATTTTAGGAAATTTGACATACATCATTCCATCAGGTGTGGCTGACGAAAAATTTGTTGTAGACTCACGTCGAGGAACAGTAACAATCAAATCTAAAATTGATCGAGAAGAGAGAGATCAATATACCTTCCCGGTTTATGTCACCGATACTAGCACATTCCAATCTACTACGAATTTTGATGTTACCACTGTGACAATAAGTGTTCTAGACGTAAATGATAATCCACCCACTTTTAAAACCGGTTCGTGCTATCCTTTAGCCGTCCCTGAAAACAATGAACCGGAAGTGATTCACACTGTCGCTGCTACTGATAAAGACATTGGAGCTAACGGAATCATCACATACAGTATTACCTCTGGTAATAATGGAAACAAATTTTCCATTGATCACACAACAGGACAATTAACTGCTAGAACTTTGGATAGAGAAACGCAGTCAAAGTATCAACTTACTATATCTGCATTTGATCATGGCTCACCGGTAGCCTTACAAGGATCTTGTAATATTTCTATCATAGTTGAAGATCAAAATGACAACGATCCTATATTTGACACTGGGCATTACTCTGCTGCGTTACCTGAAAATGCACCTTTAGATACATCAGTCATAAAGGTTAGGGCGACAGATGCTGACCTTGGTTTTAATAAACGTATTGTTTATTCACTGGCTAATGAAAGCCAAGGATTATTCAGGATTGATAATAAAACAGGAATCATTTTCACCACAGGGTAAGTTAAGTCATACAACCCAATTAATATTATAAGAATATCATTATTGAACAATTATTTAATTATTTCATTCATAATTTCAGGTTTTTTGACAGAGAAGAAAAGCATGTTTACCATTTCGAAGCGGTAGCTACAGATGAAGGGCGATACGTTGCTCGGTCGCAAAGAGTTTCCGTGGAGATATCAATAACCGACATAAATGATAATATACCAATATTCACGAAGTATCCTTTCAAAGAAAACGTCGCTAAGTTGACCCCGCCTGGACAAAGCTTGCTTCGAGTGTCGGCAACGGATAATGACATAGGCACGAATGCAGAAATATTATATGAACTTATTGATACGTCGAACAATAAATTTCGTATCAATCCGACAACAGGTGTTTTGACCGCAACACAAAGCCTTGCGAGCGAAAACGGAAAACTCATTCACCTAAAAGTAATGGCAAAGGATAAGGGAAATCCACCTCAAAGTTCCACAGGACTTATAGAAATCAGAGTAGGGGAATTTTCTGATCAAACACCTCTACTGAATTTCCAAAACGAAAGTTACAACGTCACCATCGAAGAAAATTTTCCGTACGGTAAAAACGTGTTACAAGTAACAGCGGTCCGGAGTGACGGCCGGCGCCAAAGAGTCATTTACGAATTCGGGAACGGAGATGACCAATACGCATTTGAGATCGACTCTAGTTCGGGAGTTATACGAGTAAATAACTCGGCCAATTTGGATTATGAATCGCACCCCGGCCCGACGCGGCATCTCGTCGTGGTCGCCCGAACAGAAGGCGCGCCGGTCTTATACGGCTACTGCGACGTAACAATAAATCTGTTGGACCAAAACGACAACGCTCCCAGATTTACGCAACAGCAATACATCGCAAACGTTCTTGAAGGGAACACTAAGGGCGAGTTTGTCGTACAACTCGCTGCAAAGGACAGCGACCGCGGAGTGAACGCGAGGATCCTATACCACATAGTAGACGGCAACCACGATAACGCGTTTATTATTGAGCCAGCGTTCTCAGGATCGGTCAAAACAAATATAGTGCTGGATCGCGAGATAAGGGAGATGTATAAACTGACAGTCATTGCTACGGACGAGGGCGACCCACAGATGACCGGCACGGCCACGCTCCGCATCAACGTGGTAGACGTAAACGACAACCAACCTACATTCCCGCCACCAAATGTCATCTCGGTATCAGAAGGTTTGTTTTCCAAGTTTTTGCACTCGTTTACGTATTCGGTTTTAAATTGCTGTAGGTCGGCCTATCGACTTTTCGAAATAAATTGGTAGAACAAAAAGCGTCTTACAAAGAGGGAGGCATTTTACATAATTTGTATTCCCAACTCCGCGAGCCCACGACGTTTCGATTCCAGCGTCGAGATTAAATAAAAGGGACTCCTTAAGGATCAATATTTATTGGATGGTATTACATTTTTTCGAGTGCATGTTTTAGCGGTGCCTCCCCCAAAGATTCGCGTTGGTTTTTGTTTTCTTTTTTATCATTGTACGTCGACAACGGTTTTGTTTTAGAGGTTATTTTGCTGATCGTTAAAACGGCAGCCGTTTCTTAAAGCGAGAGAGTATCGTGGACGTCTTTTGACGTTTCGTTTTTGTTTTTGCAGGAACGGAAGTGGGGTCAGTGCTGACATCCGTTACGGCGAATGACGTTGACACATATCCTGCTCTCAAGTATTCTATAACTCAAGGAGACGACAATAGGTTCTCGATCGACAGATATAGTGGGAAGATTGTTATGAATAAAGCTCTGGATTTTGAAACAAGGAGGCTGTATGAGGTGAACGTGAGCGTTTCGGATAATGAACATGTAGCCAAGACGACTTTAACAATCAAGGTGTTGGATGTTAATGATAATGCACCAGTGTTTGATGAAATATCCTACAGTAGAATTTTACCAGGTCAGTATAAATATAAAAACGTGCCTACCCAACACAAATATATTTTGAATATAATTTCATATTTTTACACGTCCTTTTTGATACGTTTCAGAAGGTGCTGGCAATGTCGAGATTGGCTTCGTTAGCGCCAAAGACAGAGACAGCGATGTCAATGGAAAAGTCTCATATTCAATCCTCGGTGAAAACAAGGGTTACTATATAGACGCCGTATCTGGTGCTATCTTCGTCAACTACAGCACTTTGCCGAGCCAAAGAGACACTCAGTTGGCTGTGATGGCGACTGACCACGGCAAACCCAATAAGAGTGCTGTGGCCGCCGTGAGGATCAGCACGGGAGCGTCGTCGGAGATCAAACCGTTTATTGGACAGGATACTTACAGGTAATTATAAAATATTTGATTAGGTACTTTTTTAAATACCCGTTTTACTTAATATTATCCGTGGATGTCTGCCCATTAAACCTTCTTTACTTGTACTCGAATGAAATATTTTAAAAATTCTCATGAATCATATTTATCAATTCCAGGATCACTGTCAACGAAGACACAGAAAGAGGATCTTCACTGCTTCAGATTGGCGGCATTAATGATGTTCTTAAGAAATACAGTCTAGAATTCCATATTATTTCAGGAAACGAGGGT
Organism: Epinotia brunnichana; assembly: GCA_963854355.1. NCBI lineage: Eukaryota > Metazoa > Arthropoda > Insecta > Lepidoptera > Tortricidae > Epinotia > Epinotia brunnichana. The sequence continues at coordinate 27,982,372 of OY977936.1, read as the reverse complement.
GATTCCTTTGAAGTGACCCTTGATGGAGCACTGATTTTAGTCAACAAACTTGACAGAGAAACTCAAGATTCGTACGTTCTCGCTTTAGCAGCTGTTGAGCAAGGAAAAATGATTTCGTACAGTCTTAACAAAACGTCAATAACAGTATTTGTAACTGTAGCTGATGCCAACGATAATCCTCCAGTATTTTCGTCTGGCGATTTTGAACTTACTGTCAGTGAAGATGCCAAACCAGGGTTCATCTTGACTAAGCTTACAACCACTGATGCCGATTTATATGGAACTCCTAATTCAGCAATTATTTATAATATCACATCTGGTGACGATGATAATGTATTCTATGTTGATCCAATTACTGGTATATTGACAGTTAACAAAAGTCTTGATTATGATGTTGGCAATACGGAATACAAGCTTATTATTGTTGCATGTGATCAAGGCATACCATCACTGTGCAATGGGATGTACGCCAACGTTGGCATAATTGATGAAAATGACAATACCCCGGCTTTTCCGGTCAACGAATACTTTGAGTCGGTAGCAGAGAATGAAAGAGTCGGTACGTCAGTATTCACAGCAAGAGCAACCGATTTAGACAAAGGCAAATATGGAATACTAAACTACACCATAGTACCGACATCACTGAGCTATAATAAAAATGATGATTCGTGGAAAATGTTTCAAATAGACTCGTCGACAGGATTGATCAATACGAATGCAGTTTTTGATTATGAACAAAATAATAAATATGAGTTTTCCATTAAAGCCTCAGACCTTGGCGGAAAGTCATCAACGGTTAAGGTCAGGATTGATATTGAAAGTCGAGATGAGTTCTACCCACAATTCACACAGAAAACTTACAATTTTCCTATTCCGACGAAAGGTCCACTACCTGCTGGATATATGATTGGTCAAACGACTGCTACAGACAGAGATAAAGGAGTTGATGGAAGAATAGCATACCAACTCTCAACATCTCACTCTTACTTTAAAATAAACAGGACAACCGGTGTTATAATTCTGAAGAAAAGAGTAGAAACAGTGCAAAGCCTGTTTGGAATTCATAAATCTATAAGCTTAGTAATTACGGCAAGTTCTGGAAGACAAGGGTCCTTAACGAATAAAACCGCCGTGGAAATACTGCCTGATTCTTCTGCAGTTGTATCCGATATTAATATTATTAAGGACTCAAAAGTTGCTCCTGCCAGTGGGCTCTCAGACTGGGCATTAGGTCTACTCATCGTCTTTATCTTCATCATAATAATTTTTGCTGCAGCATTTCTATTTCTACACATGAAAAATAAGAGGCACAAAAAGGTTAATAAATCTGGCCTGAACTCTGAAGGAGTTGGTGCCACAAACAGTTATGTAGACCCAAGTGCTTTTGACACTATTCCCATAAGAAACACGGGTGCCGTGGGTGCTGGTAACCAATTTGCTCCCCCAAAATACGACGAGATTCCGCCTTATGGTCCACACACCGCTAGTTCTAATTCAGGTGCTGCTACAACATCAGAGTTATCAGGTTCAGACCAATCTGGTTCTAGCGGCAGGGGCTCCGCTGAAGATGGGGAAGATGGAGAAGATGAAGAAATAAGGATGATCAATGAGGGACCATTACAAAGGGATTCTGGTATTCATAGACAAACTGACGGAGTAGATGATGACAACTTATCTGATGTTTCCGTACACAATACTCAAGAATATCTAGCACGTCTAGGCATAGTGGATACTGGTACTGGTGGTGGAGCGTCTACGTCATCCAGGAGATGTTCTGAAAACGTAGTTAATAAAGATAACATTCTGCATCATGGGTCTATAGATCCGATGCATATTTTCGACGAAGATGGAACCAATGAAAATGATATAACTAATCTTATTTATGCAAAATTGAATGAAGTGACTGGAAGTGAAAGAGCAAGTAGTGCAGACGAGAACAGTGCTGCTGTGGAAAGAGCCATGGCTTTGGGCGCTTTTCCAAGTGCTCCAGGCGACAATACGGCTGTTCCCACAGCGGGGCCATCCATGACGGGAAGTCTTAGCTCAATAGTACATTCCGAAGAAGAACTGACTGGAAGCTACAACTGGGACTACCTTTTAGACTGGGGACCTCAATATCAACCATTAGCGCACGTGTTTTCTGAAATAGCTCGTCTCAAAGATGACGCGGTTTCATTACAAAGCGGTAACAGTGGTGCGTCTAGTGCTAAGAGTAAAGGGACATCTATATCCGGCGGTAAGAGTGTGCCGCCTCCTTTATTAACCACTGTTGCTCCTAGGAGTTGCCCGGCGCCGTCGCTATCTTGCAGACAGCCTCAGCATTTGTTACCTAGGTCACCAATTAGTCATGATGTGCCTGGTGGCTTCTCTGCCGCTGCGGCTATGTCGCCTTCATTTTCACCCTCTTTGTCACCTTTAGCTACTAGATCGCCTTCTATGTCTCCATTAGTAGGACCAGGGCTGCCGCCAAACACGGCTAATAGAAAAACTCATTCAACGATGAGGATATGAACTTTAATGTAATTTAGCGGTTTGTAAATATCAGAACGACTGTTTTGCCCATAAGTATTGATAGTAATATTTATTCAACTGATTTAATCGGTTTAGCTTTGTATTCTAATTTAATCATTTTGTGCATGTTGTACATCTCTGCGCCCTGAATATGCTCAAAGTGATGTATTAAGCGCTTATTACCGATTTTCCGGTAAATGTAAATATATCCATTCGGGTTGTAACTTTAATCTTGTAAATATTAGGTTGTATAATTTAGTGCCTTGTAAAATATAAACTGAAGACTGCCATGTTATTATTATATTTTGTAAACAAACAATCAGCTTTACTGTAAGCTATAAGTTTATACTTAGATATTGCAATTGATGATGATGCTTTATTGCAAGAGGTGTGTATTATAAAATGCAGTCACAAATTTCCAGTAGGTGATACAATCTGTTTGTAACTTAAGTCAATGTGCCTTTACGTAAACTGTACATTGTTATTACTGTTCAAATATACAATTTCTTACCCGCGATAAAGATGCCAGATTATTCATTTTAACCAGTTATACTTACAGGCGTGTTCGTCGTTTTAAGGAAAAGTATTTGTATAAGATGAATGGAATGACGCGATGAACTTCAAAGCTTTGGACTTAAATACGTTTTTAGGGTTCCGTAGCCAAATGGCAAAAAACGGAACCCTTATAGATTCGTCATGTCCGTCCGTCTGTCTGTCTGTCTGTCCGTCCGTATGTCACAGCCATTTTTTTCCGAAACCATAAGAGCTATACTGTTGAAACTTGGTATGTAGATGTATTTTGTGAACCGCATTAAGGTGGTTCGATTGCCATACAAAGCGTTATTTGACATTCGCAAGCTAACGGCGTGATATTTTAAGAAACTTATGTAACAAACTTTCATCAATTGGCTACCCATTTGCGCCAAATTCCCCTTTTCCTAGAATAAACTTGTATAAACTAGATTAATTTGAGAAAAATAGTTTTCCCAAAATATCACGTGACAAACCAATTTCTCAAATTAATCTAGTTTATACAAGTTTATTCTAGGAAAGGGGGAATTTGGCGCAAATGGGAAGCCAATTTATGAAAGTTTGTTACATAAGTTTCTTAAAATATCACGCCGTTAGCCTACGAATGTCAAATAACGTTTTGTATGGCAATCGAACCACCTTAAGATTTTTACACAAAAATCGAAAAAAAAACATTAAGTTTTAGGGGTCCCCATACACAAAACTGAAACTCAATTTTTTTTTTCATCAAACCCATGGTGTGGGGTATCAATGAATAGGTGATGATATTAAAAAATGATATTAAGCTTTCTAACATCATTTTTTTCTAAACTGAATAGTTTGCGCGAGAGACACTTCCAAAGTGGTAAAATGTGTCCCCCCCCCCTGTAACTTCTAAAATAAGAGAATGATAAAACTCAAAAAAATATATGATGTACAATCCATGCAAACTTCCACCGAAAATTGGTTTGAACGAGATCTAGTAAGTAGTTTTTTTTTATACGTCATAAATCGTTAACTGCAATTTATTTAACGGAACCCTTCATGTGCGAGTCCGACTCCCACTTGGCCGCTTTTTTTAACAATACATTACACACTTCAAAAGTACTGTATTTTAAAGGAGGATAGGCACAATATGAAATGATCTCAACCTGAAGCAGTAGTAGGTACCTACTCGTATGTACGGTCAGCCTCACAAGGGGCTTAACACCTGTCGTATTAAACCTCATTTTAAACTGCCACATGAAGTTGTCAAACGAGTGAAAACGACAAGGTACTTAGGTGTTCAGCAACTTTCGGGGCCGACTGTGCCTAAACAATATATACCTACTCACATAATAACAATAGGTTATCCGATAAAAAAATGGTCTGCCAACAAAAATGCCATTATTTTGTGTTAGTATGTAATTACGTTCATCATTATTAGCTTCAACATTGGCTCGGGTCTTTGGAACAGATTTTTTTTTGATAACTAATAGGTATGAAATGGAGTAAATAGTTTAGACACTTAAAATATACTTAGTCCTTATATAATCGTCCAAGCATTGAATGCTGTTTGTTTACCTGCAGGACGATCACGTAACGCATTGTACGTGCGCCGTGCGTCAGAGGCCCTAGCACGACAGGTTTTATGTGACGTTTTACGTGACGTTTCAATACATTTTCGCCGTAAAACGTGACGATATAACCTATCGTGCTAGGACCTCAGGTAGATCTAAATGTCACTTTTGTATGGGAAAATGACAGTTGAGTTATCCTTCGTGTGTTCGAAAAGTTACATGATCACGTCTCTGCTTGATTGACGAATCGTTCATGAAAGTGAATTAATGTTAACACATTACATTAGGCATACATCTAGTTAGGGTTCCGTACCAAAAAGGTAAAAAAGGAACCCTTATGGTGGTGCGACTCTGTCCGTCTGTCACAACGTTAATATCTCAGGAACTACTTAACTAACTTTACGAAATTTGGAACAACTGTTAAGATGGTTAAGACACGTCTATGGAAAATGTTTTTTTTTTTAATACAGGAAAAATAAAACGATATCTCTATCTAGCGTATTTTTTATTTATTTATCAAAAATAATTTCCTGATTAAATTTGTTATTTACATACTTTTTTATGTAATTTTATGTCTTCAAATTCCTATGAGATTATTTTTAAAGTCCCTTCTTTTAAATAAAAATAAATAATCGAAATCGCTGATAAACAAACATACTAGGTTGTAAGTTTTTAGTACCAAAATGCAGATGGTGCTTTGCAACGGTAACTTCTACTATGAGCTGTTTAAGATTGTTCAAGAATGAATGGGGTCCTGACATGACGGGTATGGTGTATGAAAGTTTGTACGGAACCCTCGGTGTGCGAGGCAGACTAGTACTTGACCGGTTTATTTTTATTTTAGTTTTATTCAGCTGTACTCGTAGGTATTTGATATTTTTTTTAAACTCTTACGAAGACAAGGTAAAGTAATTCTGCGTCAAACGAAGACATCGCGTTACTGGTTAAACTTATTATAGAATGGCATCTTTAAGGATATTAGACTTGTAAATCTTTGGAATACTATTGTTCTGTGATTTCAACTTAGAATTGATTATATCTTGATATTTAAACTCTGTTTTTATTGAATTGTTAGATACTTCAGTGATTACTGATTAGCAATTTAATATGAGCAGAGAATGTACTGTAGTGTAAATAAATAAGAAAATATTTTAACTATAAGCCAAAATGTCCTGATGTTATAATGAAAGTAAATAAAAATGTTGAAAATTTGATAATTGGTTTTATTCATCGTTACATATTTTTATTAGCTAATGAAATTAATGACAAATTGTAAAGTAATGATATATCACAGTTGGATATTGATATACTAATTTTATGTCGAGAAATGAGCACAAATATTTTATCAAAGCACGTTTTGAATTTGTTTCTACAATTTTGTTTGATTAGGTACATTATGATTACAAAATGAATTACAGTTGTAAATGAACAATACAATACCTATAACAATGATTATTTGTCTAAGGCCATTACAATAATTGCATTATTGTGAACATCCTACTTGCTAATAGTAAAACACCAGTTTAGGTCTTACACCTAGAAATGCCTACCTATATCACTACACTTTAAGTATCAATTCTATAATGGTGTCGCGGACATTGGTTTTAGTAAGACGGATCAGGGATAATAGTCCTTTGGTCTGTAACAAGAGCAAATTACTATAATTTACTCTAAAAACAAAGTTTTAGCCGTCATCAACTCGAGCAGCTTGTCGGGCTTTAGGTACCTACATCAAACGTCTTTTGTAAATTTCGATCACTAAAAAATAATAACCGATTCATAATTTAGCTCTTGTTATATGCCAGAACCTGTACCTCTAATTAGCTGTTATTAAAGGATCTTAATATTATAATTATATGTAGGTCGGTATGCAAACGGTACAATCCGTCTTACTCACAAAACCTAACATGATCTAGTAAAAACGGCTTATGTGTCGTTCACAAACAGGTATGTACTTGACATATGGTTACAGCTTACAATCACATTGCGGGGCAGTACAGTTAGCATCAAAGTAAACGAAGACGTCAAAAGTCTTTATTTAAAGGGAAGAACATTTGACGTGATCGATTGCGTAGCTACTTTTGATGCTGACTGTACACTTGAAATCATTTGAGTTGGCCGAATAGGGAACTTGCATTCTTTTATTTTATTACGAAAACCAAAAGTATAATCCAGCATTGAAACGACTGTAGCGTTAAAACTTTCTTGTGATTTATTTTTCTGATGTTATATGCATTTGCACGCGCCAGCACCCCTCGAAAACGCTTTATATTAAACGGGCTTTTGCTATGACGTCACAACATAATATATTCTCGGCGCGTTTACCATCGGCGTCGGTGAGTAAGTCATTAATTTGCAATTATCTCCACAAAGTTTGCGTTTAAGTATATACTTGTTATACAAAATATAATTTCTAATTCAATCTCTTTTTTGCCTGGCTCCTTCCCATTTACTTGGGGTCGGCCCTTCTAATCATGCGTCGCCAGGCCGGCCGGTCCTGGGTCGTCTCTGGTCTTAAATTTCCCGCTTCCATGTCTTTTCTCACTACTGCCATCCAGGTTAACCGGGGTGTCTACCTCGCCCCTGGGGTGCAACAGTCATGTCTAGGACTTTTCTGGTCATGTGCTCTGGTGGTCGTCGCATCATATGACCGTACCACCTCAATCGGCTTTCTGCTAGTTTATCTTGGATAGGCTTTATTTTGAAACTGCCTCTTATATGGTTGTTCCTTACATGATCAAGCCTCGTAACGCCATAATTTCTAATTCAATATTCTGTGTGACTGTTGTGTTATTTTATCGAAAAATAACCATTTCTTTTTCGTCATTTTAACGTGAGATAAAATTAATACAAATGTATTTTTTTCTTTTGTATGATATATCCGCATCGATAGTAGTGCAATTTATTCGAAATTGAAATCCCATGCAAGTTCCCCATTGCATCAAAGTAGTCAATTCAAAAAGCAACTCTACCATCCAAGGTAGAAGGTTCCATATCCAAAGGCAGTTTTATAAAAAAGTCCGTCACATTAAATAATCTCAACCACAACAGCCTTCAAAACCACATGGTTTTTTTTATTTACAAAACTGAGGTTACAACCTATTTATATTCAAGTTTCTCTTCGCCATCCAAAACTTTATCGACATAAATTCGTTCATATACCTACCATGCACAATGCGTTTAACATCTCAACATTCTCAACCGTTATTTTTAAAGGGTAATTATGTACTTCATTTTACCCATAGTAACTATAGTTACTTTTTTAACACATTCTTATTTATTTTAGGTTATGTTGGGACATTGGGGCTCTTACGCGACCACCTGAAGAAAACAAGGTTTTAACAAAGAAATTTCTACAGACTAAACATACAGCTTTAAAAAACGTTTTTAATAATTATTTAACATGAATCTACTAAAATGATAAAATATTCTTTCAGTAGGTACTCACCTAGTGGTCAAAATTTGGTGGTCGCTAATCGGCCCAATGCCCCTTTGGAAGTCCACTAATGTTAAATATCAATGTGTCTACTTATACTAGGGTCTAAGGCGTGACAGTTATCCGAATACTTAACGTGTAAAAAATGAATGCCTTGTTTTCAAACAATGATCTGACTAGGTACAGTCTAGGGCGAACGAATATGTACTCGTACAGTCAACCAATTTGATTCCTAGGCCACCGTAGAACCCTGTCATTTTAACTGCATTTTTAGCGACGCCATAATCCTAGTAACCCGTATTGACATAGCATTTACAACGGCAAGGTTCTATGATGGCCTAGGAATCAAATTGGTTGACCGTACCTACATAAATATCTGTAGGTACACGTTTTTATGACATTGACAAATACGGGTGGCTATCTTGTTGCATAACAACTATTGTAATAATATCGATTGCCATAATACTTTACGCATAAAGTTGATGCTCATATATATTTTTTGGCATAAATTATTTTATGGCATAATTGTTCCCTGTCATAATTATATGGAGTCATAATTGGTTAAACCATAATGTAGAACGGCATACATAATATTGATATTTTTAATTATTTTTACTAATAATTGTTAATGTCATACATTTATCAAGCACTAATATTGTTGATTATAATTTTAATCTTAACTATCGTTTTGCATAAATTATAATGACGGCCTTAAGATGGTGGGAGTTTTTCTAAAAAAGCAACGAAAAATTATATTAAGTAAGTAAGTATTTTTAATATATAAAAATAAACTTATCTTAGAAATCAACCAATGCCAAGATAGTGGTGTATAAAGTCCAAATTTTCACGTAGGCAGTAGAACAAAGACTTAGTGGCAAAACCGACTCGGATCGTGGATAGGTTAGAAGACGAAGGCGTGCGTTCATCTTCGAGGTAATTTTTTTGTATAATAGAGCGGAAAAACTTGTTTGTTAGCTTTTATATTGACTGCCCCTTGCTAGTTATACTCTGACCTAGAACTGTGACCCAACATAAAAACATTATGGTTCAAAACGTTATGCGCATAAATGTATGACTATATACAATTATGCGTAATGATGAGTATGACGAATCCACGTATGCCTATCAACAATATGACTTTTAAACTTTATGCAATACACTTACATGTGTATTTGTCGGGCTTCGCAGCAAAATTTTTGATTAAGTGTTAATAGTGTGTGTGCGTGTGTGTTAAGTGTGTGTGTATGCGTGTGTGTGTATTTGGAGATAATCCCTCCGAAAGTCACAAACAATTTATCTTTTTTAATTTAACTGATGGTATACCTACGGTGCTTATCTATTAACGTGGATTAACTAGTAAAAGGTGCGGAATCCTTCATTGTGCGTGGTCCGCCATGCACTTGGCCGGTTTTTTAGAATTTAGATAATAAGCTTTTTCTCAATTTAGACTCACTAGTATTTTTGATACGGTGAAAATAAAACGGGGACACTAATTTACATATTTTGATCAGGGTATCCGTTAGTGACCTGTTTTATTCACAAAGTCAGATCATGTTTTAAATAAGTACAATCACGTTTTCCCAATCAAAACGGATTTTTTTTAGACGAGATTGACGATATTGGAACACTTTACAATGCTGGTGGCGGTCTCGGTAATTATTATCAACGAGGAAGGATATTTACTTCGAGCAACGCGGCCTTCCTGGCGGAATATTACAGTCAAATATTTCTGTCAAATTTTCTTGCGGGGTTGGGGGGGGGGGGGGGGGGGGGGGGGATTTACTGTACCTAATGATGACACATGACATGACACAGTACACCGAAAAAACTTCCACACCTTTATACATTCGACAGAGGGGAAATGGTGCGAATGCCTACTCCCTTCCGTGTTGCTCGAAGGATATTTAATACAATTACTAGGGTCTGGATACAAAATCGATATAAGCTTAACGCGATGCTAAGATTTCGAAAATTTCGTAGATTTTTCGTTTATGATTTTTTACAATTTTTTAGGTAGGTATGGTATTGGCTCGACTATTTCTTATATTCAGTCTTTTACATTAGATATTTATTCAGACGTGATAACAGTAGATCACATAAGGGGGTAGATGTCAGTTAAACTCAGTTTTTCTTACTTAATTAACAAAAAATTAAGAAAAATGTCTTTCTGTTAATGAAAATTAGTCTTAGCATCATGATTTAAGTATTTTGACCTAATGTAACGATTCGTATTTCTTTTATTTGACGTACAGTTAATGTCCTTTTTCCTGCAATGCTTTTGCCTGCTGAGGTACGTATTTTAGACACAGTTTTATTTTGCTTCTTCGGATTAAGTTTGGGTTTATTTCATGTGGCGAAACGTTACCTTAGGGCTTAGGTCAAGCAAAGCAAAGGTTTAGGTAACGCATTGAAATCATTCGTCTTAGAAATATTGGGGTACATCAACGATTTTTTGTTTTATTGTAGGTCGCAAGTCGGGAAACAACAGTGTTGGAAAATAAAGAATACCTATGGCTAATGTGAAAAAAAACTTGTTTTAAAGAGTGTCCCAACAGCTTTAAGGATGACTCACGCTAGAACGGGCCGTGTCCGGTACGGGCCGTTTTCTAAGAAAAACGACGGCGTTTTCGCGCGGTCGAGCCATACCCAAGCCCGGCCGAGCCACAGTCGGGCCGTGCCGACACCGAGCCGCTTCCGAGCCTCAGCCGTGGTTTTTCTTAGAAAACGGCACGGGCACGGCACTGCCCGTTCTAGCGTGAGTCAGTTAGTGTGAATACTCACCAGAGATGTGCGAAAATGTGTTTTCATATTAGGTATATGAAACACAGCTTCAAAAACAAGTTGCAAGAAAAAGTTGATGGACCCATTTAACAATTGAACATCGAATCTAAAACACAGACAACTTAGTTATTGTCCGTTTAGAAAAATGCTTTCAAAATACCGTCTCTCAGATGAAACTTCAAGAGCTAAATTCGTTTGACAGGACTACTGCTGGATTGGGTGGATAAATGCATGTCGATAATAATGTCATCTGACGTCATGGATTTCTTGCCGGGAGTGTCTAATCTTTCATCTTCGGTGTTTGGTGTTGGGATGAGTCCGTTTGCTACAACTGGCTCCTAGAAAAGACAGGTAGTTAATTAAATAATATTATATACATTAGAATAACGCAATGACATATGAGTTTGTATCGCAACCAAGAATAGAACCTGAAATGTATTAAAAAACGTTAACCATTTGGAGTTATGGATATGTGAGTTTAAGCAAACTTGACGTAGGTACACGCCTAGTACCACCTTGTACTACAAGGCAAGGTGATAACTTAGTTGCTAGAGATGCGGATAGATGGCGAAGTAATTTTGAATTGGGAAGTGAATAGCTACCTATATTCAGAGCAATGACGCGTAGTTAGTATCCAAGAGGCAACCGGATGGCTCGAGGTATTTGAGCTCCCGAAGTATTGTGGAACCTCCCTGTGCATCCCGAACTGAGCCAACTTAGACTGGGGCGGAAATGACAAATGTATGAGAAGAAAATGGTCGCGAGGCAGCCGATTGAAACAGCGGTTGCCTGAAAGTGTGTACACTTTATATAATTAAATGCTGTTTCAATCGGCTGCCTCGAGACAATTTTTAGGGTTCCGTAGCCAAATGGCAAAAAACGGAACCCTTATAGATTCGTCATGTCTGTCCGTCCGTATGTCACAGCCACTTTTTTCCGAAACTATGAGAGCTATACTGTTGAAACTTGGTAAGTAGATGTATTCTGTAAACCGCATTAAGATTTTTACACAAAACAAGAAAAAAATATTAAATTTTGGGGTTTCCCATACTTAGAACTGAAGCTCAAAATTTTTTTTTCATGGGATATCTATGGATAGTTCTTCAAAAATGATATTAAGGTTTCTAACATCATTTTTTTCTAAACTGAATAGTTTGCGCGAGAAACACTTCCAAAGTGGTAAAATGTGTGTCCCCCCCCCCTTTAAATGCTGTTTCAATCGGCTGCCTCGAGACAATTTTTAGGGTTCCGTAGCCAAATGGCAAAAAACGGAACCCTTATAGATTCGTCATGTCTGTCCGTCCGTATGTCACAGCCACTTTTTTCCGAAACTATGAGAGCTATACTGTTGAAACTTGGTAAGTAGATGTATTCTGTAAACCGCATTAAGATTTTTACACAAAACAAGAAAAAAGATATTAAATTTTGGGGTTTCCCATACTCAGAACTGAAGCTCAAAATTTTTTTTTCATGGGATATCTATGGATAGTTCTTCAAAAATGATTTTAAGGTTTCTAACATCATTTTTTTCTAAACTGAATAGTTTGCGCGAGAAACACTTCCAAAGTGGTAAAATGTGTGTCCCCCCCCCTTTAAATGCTGTTTCAATCGGCTGCCTCGAGACAATTTTTAGGGTTCCGTAGCCAAATGGCAATAAACGGAACCCTTATAGATTCGTCATGTCTGTCCGTCCGTATGTCACAGCCACTTTTTTCCGAAACTATGAGAGCTATACTGTTGAAACTTGGTAAGTAGATGTATTCTGTAAACCGCATTAAGATTTTTACACAAAACAAGAAAAAAATATTAAATTTTGGGGTTTCCCATACTTAGAACTGAAGCTCAAAATTTTTTTTTCATGGGATATCTATGGATAGTTCTTCAAAAATGATTTTAAGGTTTCTAACATCATTTTTTTCTAAACTGAATAGTTTGCGCGAGAAACACTTCCAAAGTGGTAAAATGTGTGTCCCCCCCCCCCTGTAACTTCTAAAATAAGAGAATGATAAAACTGAAAAAAATATAAGATGTACATTCATGCAAACTTCCAACGAAAATTGGTTTGATTGAGATGTAGTAAGTAGTCTTTTTCTAATACGTCATATATCGTAAAAAGCAATTTATGTAACGGAATCCTTCATGTGCGAGTCCGACTCGCACTTGGCCGCTTATTTTTTTTCATCCCCGCCTCGTTATTTCACCCCAAGTCTTAAAGGCCTCCACACACCGGTTGCGTCCGACCCGCGTCCGCGACCGGTGTGTGGAGGCATGTTGGCTTAGTTCGGGGGGCACAGGGCGGTTCCACAACACTTCGGGAGCTCAAATACCGCGAGCCATCCGGGTGCCACTTGGATACTGCAACTAGGCGTCATTGCTCGCGTAGTTGCAGTATCCAAGAGGCAACCGGATGGCTCGCGGTATTTGAGCTCCCAAAGGGTCGTGGTACGAGTGCTTTTAAAAAATTGTTTTTATTAAGTACCTACTCATCGTCGTACTCGTACTCCGAAAGTTGGTCATAGACATAGATTGAAACCAATTATAAAATGAACGCTAGTCCACTAAGGGTAACTATCCGCCAGAGGCGAAGCTTTGTTAAGATGTGAAAATAAAAAAATGTATAGGTAAATGAAGTATAAATTTGTAACGAACTGTACCATGCCATACCTACGGATAAGTATCATGTGAGAGAAGAAATTTAATTAATATTATATCACTTTTGGAGGGATTAAAACTTAAATAGACTAAAGTTACCTAATTTAAGACGGAAAATGACTATGACTATAAAATATGGTAGTAAATTAATTTAATTAAGTTATATTAATCAGAAATTTAGGTATGGGTTATCTGACACGAGCAGTGATCAGTTTCCCAGTCAGCTTGACTTGAGCTTGGCCTGCATATGCCACAGTCATATCTATTAGCTAATACATTCAGAATGTTGTTGGAACTGCTTCTTGCACGATGCATTAGAGATGCCGCGCGCTTGCGCAAGATGGCGCCACCATCAGTGCGTGCCTCCGCGAACTAAGTAGTGCACAGGCACTACTTATTCCGCTTTGACACCTAATCCCAAGATTTGGCACAGGCCAAATCTTGGGATTAGGTGTCAAAGCGGACCTCAGTCTCCTTTAGGGCACAACCGGGAATAACGCTAGGAGTATGATGACATAGATTAAATGTTATAATGAGGCAAAATTACCATGGTGACAGCATCGCAAGCCATCAGTTCCTTCTTCGAGAGGTGCTCGACGACGGCGGCCGCGTAGCAGTCGCCCAGCATATTGTTAGTGGTGCGTATCCGGTCACTGAAACGCATATAATAAAATAGATAAATATTAGGGGTCTTGGGGACAACTACAGGGACTCCACCACTCTCACTCTCTGTACCTAGGTATATGATACTAAGGTACGTACGTAGTTGCTGAAAACCTAAGTACCTTGTCGTTTTCACTCGTTTGACAACTTCATATGGCAGTTTAACATGACGTTTGATGCGACACGGTAAAAAGGTGTTAAGCCCCTTGTGAGACTGACCGTACTGTATCATCCTTGGTATCATTACTCATAGTAGACCGGGAGATGCTGACACACATTTATTTTTATTATATATTTATTGTTTTTATTATGTATTTGTACCAAGTATTATGGCGACCCATCAGGGGTCTAATTACGTAACGAAGAAAAGGAAAATGATGGTCATAGCGCTGGTACCAGCGCCCCAAACGCGTGGGCGTTAATCGAACGTGTCGGTAAAATTACGAAATTCAAACGATTTGTTACACAAAAATTCTTGTATTTTCCGATAGTCGATGAAAAAATAAGTAGGCGGTAGCGTAATGCCATACTTCTCCGGTGTGACTTAGACCCCGCCATGCCGACAAAAACACAATAATTATAAAGAAACCAATTCAACCATTTAATTATTTTTGCACAGCTAATCATCGTCGAGTAGCCATTCACGACAATCACCATGCCATACTTTTCCGACGGTTCCAAATGGCCACCATACCGCAGCAAAGTCGTAATTTTTTTTGTGCTAAACGATTTGTACCTCGCTTTATTTTTTTTACCAGTTCTTTGTAAATTTATACCAAATACTCAGGTCTACTGTCCCTTGGAGCTGTGAAAAAATCAAACTTCTAAGCCAACAATCAAAACCTACAGGGTACTTCCCTTGAACTCAGAATCTTGAAACGTGTTATGGCACAGATAAAGGAAACATTACGAAAACCGTCAATTTTTAGTAACATCACTGAAAATTTAATGTCCAGTATAAACTGACACGTACTAAGTATGTGAATATTACGTACTTAGTGAGTGTCAGTTTATAGTGGACTTGTTTCTATTGTACGGGGTGGTCCGGATCCCTCGGTGCGCGAGTACGACTCGCACTTGACCGGTTTTTTAGGATAGAGCAAATTGTGCCTCTTAAATAAATAAAAGGAAACGTCTGTGATATTCTAGCTTACGAGCAATCTCCGGAACTACTCATCCAATCTTACCAGTGTATCAATTGACTTTCTGGATAGACATAAACTATTATTCTGTGGGTTTGCCTGTGTTCTTTGCTATACGCGGGCAAAGCTGCGCGGGCAGCTATTCCATACTTATATTATACATGTAAAAGCATCTCTTTATGTTACCTTTTCACGCTTAAACTGACTGAGAGGGCAAAAATGGTATAAAAACTCCAGGGAAATAGGGGGCGGAAGTTAGTATGGAGGCACGATCTAATCGACTTTCACGTGTACACGGGCAAAAGCTAGTAAATAATAATATAAGTTTCTGTCAAAAATTAAATTTTTGGTACAAGCTTTTATTGCCGGCTGTACTTTTCTGTATACCGTCATCAACTACTAATTGAAACGATTGTAACTAGCCTCGAACTCAATGGGGTTACGTCGGTCAATTACTAAATTCCCATGGCCACCTTCTGTCTCCATCATCAAATCAGTTCGATGGTACTATAATATTTAATTTTTATCCAAACTGTACCATTAGGTACCCAAAATTTCAGCTCAATCGGTTGAAGATACTCGTATCTGCTTGGTGAGCAACGGTTGCGTGCACAGGAAGATTTACCCTCAGTTACCCTGCACGTGTCCCCCGGGTGGTGCTAAAGAGTAATCAACTTCTGGCTGCTGCACTGCTTCTTCTGATAGCCTCACAGCAACATACAGTTCTAACCCACGATGGTCTCAATATTTTATAACGAATTGTATCATGCCATACGAATAAATAAATAAATCTGCTCCAATATTTAGTTGCAATATACCACACGAACAAATATAGTTACAGACATACATAGTTACATAGTTAGGTACATAGTTACATTGCAAGTAAATAGAAAGCTTGTAAAATAGACTCACACGAGCCAGTCGACGGCGAACAGCAGCGACACGTCGTGCGCAGGCGCGTCCACCGCAGCGAGCACGACTAGCAGCAGCACCATGGCCGCGGACGGCACAGACGCTGACGACACTGACGCTGCGGTCGATGTCAGGCTGGAATAACAAATCACAGACATCATTCATTCTGTTCTTGACATGTTTTATTGTTATTAACCCTGCACATCTCTGACAATATTACATTAACGATCCTTTTTTCTGTTTTAACGCTTAGAGACAGTAATACCCTGAGAAAATTACGGTTTTTTTGGAAATAATTCAATATCAGGCTAATTATTTGTATACGGCTTTTATATGTTATTTTAAACAACTTTTACTATGGACATCAATAATTCTATGGACCGGAAGTTAGGAAAAAAAATTAACCCGCAAGCAAAAATGCTATCAGTATTTTTATAATGAAAACATGTTTGAGTACACAAATTTGGAGACTTACTACCTGAATCCAAAAAAATATGCATCAGGAAATAACGGCATTTTAATTAAATATTTTACGACCTTGAGATAATATTGAATTTCATCTGGCCTATAGAAAGGTTTATTCACTAACAAAAATAAGTGGATTATGCGCGTATCCCAAAGAACGTATATAGACGTAGTCAATTATAAAGTAAAGAAAGTTTATACCATTTTCGCCTGATTTTACGGAATTAATGAAGATTACTTTTCATTATTTTTTACCGTATCGGTATTAAATTTAGGTGGATTATTAATGAATATTTTGTCAAATTACCCAACCTATCGGTGTAAAAATATGGCTGATATCGATATATTGTTGTGTTTTCATAGAGCGAAACCGTAAAGTTCTCAGGGTAGTAAGTATACATCTCTATAAGAACATTAGAATAATTATTAATTGTATTTGGACGCTCAGAGACCTTATACATCTCTGGGGTACTAAATTAATATCATAAACTTATTGTTCATTCTGATACAGACCTTATATCGAATGTAATTGATAATATTTTACAATTTTGTTTTTTTTTGTTTTCATTAATGACATTTAGTTTGTTAACCGTTTAGGTACTAATTGGTTAAAATCTGCAATTTTAAATGATTATTGTGTAAGATTATTAATATTATATTGTAGAATACTATTTGACATGTAGAAGTGCCCTTGTGGCCTATTTGCAGAATAAATAATTGATTTTGATTTTGATTTTTGACCATTATCCTAAAGGAGCCCAGCGGGGCGGGCTAGCACAACTGACGCCGCAACGCGACAGGAGACGAGAAATCCACCCTCTTCAGACAGACCTATTACTAGGCCTTTTCAATCATAGGTACTTAGGGCATTTAATCACTTCACAGAACTAAGTAGGTACTACTGTGAACTCAGAATTTTACATACATCTTTGAAATTCGCATCCAACTTCCTTATGATGTTTCCGTACCTATACTAATTCCGAGATACTCAGTGGTATGCGGCAGGGTTCGGTTCCTATGACTCTTGGTGTAAACATCTTACGCTTGATTTTGACTACTACCGCTTTTCAGGCCAATTACAACCGTTTCAGAAAGGAGACAGATGGACGGATGTCGTTGTCTCTCGGCTTTCATATGCTGTATGAGACAAAATATATGGCAATCAATAAAACAAAGAATTGGTAAATAGGTTGTTTCTCTAACATGCCTCACCGTCACAATCACACATACTTTGGAAGCAGCTGGTCTCAAGCTCGCCAAAAAGGTTCAACACCTTCATCATTGAAGACGGTTAATGATGAAAACAAATACTTACAAAATAGTAGCGAGCTGCGCGAACCCAAGATGCATATTGTTCATCTGACAGACGAACACACTGGCCGCAGCCAGGAATAGTGCGGTGCCGTCCATGTTGATGTTGCAGCCGATGGGCAGCACGAAGCGCGTGATGCGGGGGTCGATCCGGAGCGGGCCTTCCATCGCGCGGAACGTCACTGGGAGGGCTGCGGCTCTGTACAGTAATAAATAAATGCGGTGTACTTACAGTAAAAAGAAGAACCCTAGTCGAAATGTTACACAAACGCAAACTCTCACAATAGGAATTCACGACATCCTAAGAGGTGGATTTCGGACTGTCTAGAACCTACTTTGACTACATTTGATATTTGCCTAGAGCTTAAAGTGACTTCCTTCCGTCAATTGTGGACCGATTTCAAAAATATTTTTTTATCGAAAGAGTATACTCCTGTGTGTCTCATTGTCACCAAGTCAGGATCTGATGATGGGATCCCAGGGAAATTGAGAGCAACCCTCAAATTTAATAGGCACACCTGTAGTCATTTCGGTATTGGTTTCGGTTTCGTGAATTGGAAAGGAAATGTGGACATTTTCATGTACCTATGTGGCTTGGCGAAGTACTGAAATGAAGTTGGTTTAAACTTTGTTTTTAAAATAAATTATTATGTTACGGTCTCGGACTGTCTAGAACCCAATTTGACTACATTTGCTTATTCGCCTAGAGCTTAAAGTGACTACTACATAATGGGTCGAGCGCTCAAATCTAAAGTCGGTTCTGGCGCTTCGCCGGCCGCTGTAGGGTCGCAGTTTTTTCTAACACTCCTCCTCACTTCGCTCGTCGTCGTACCTACACCGACCAATGGAGGATTTGAGTGCTCGACCCATTATGTAGTAGTTATTATACAAACAACTAAAATAAAATAAAATAAAAAAACCTTGTATTTCTCACAGATTACAAAAAATTACATATTGTTTGTTAGTAGAAACTTAAACTTAAATGACTATGATAAAAAAAATTGCTAGGTGTATTAGTAATAAGCTGGTCTACAAGAACCCCTGGGCGGGTAAAGGCCTCCTCCAAAGGATGACCATGTGTCTCTGCCCTGTGCCACTTCGAAATTGTTCATATTCTTCTATCTTGGTGCCTTGTCTTCTCATTTCCGATATGCCTTTATTTATACTTTATTTTATTTCGATTATAGCTTTTTCAAATTAGTTCTATTAGGCAGTCGTGAGTCGATAGGGTTCTGGCGTTATAGGTTAAAATATACCTGTAGCTGTTTTATAGTAGTTTTTTATTTTTATTTTTTTGATATATTGCTTTCTTGTGCTATATATTCCTTTGGAGGGTTGTGGTCGTGATCTTCCACGGTGACCAGCCGGCTTGGAAGATGTTTATTGTGACCAAAACTAATAACAAAACAAAAGCAAGTCAGAAGCAACTCACATTATGCAAATATCGGCCCTAAATAATCAAATACGTACTGTATTTACCCTTCTACATGGCAAAGGAAAATTTATTTACGTTTATTTTTTCGAATAATCCAAGAAAGACTTTTGAAGGAAAGACAAAACAACAAACACTTTGGTACCTATTTATAATTCTAGCGTGTTTTGCTTTAATTTTAAACAAGGCTTTGGCACAAAAAATATGCACGTATTTGAATGTAATGAATGTCGCATATAAACATTTCGGTGAAACAATTCCGGAGATTTAAGATATTAAACAACCGTTTTATACAGATTTTTGGCAACTCTTTCAGCAATCTTAAACTAAAGTACGTTGTTTTTTTCATTGAATGACTTTTTACTCAAAGATGATTAAAATAAAGCGCACTTGCAAAATAAAACTTATTGTTCGTATTGGCCACGTAGGTATTGGCAACATCTTCCATGTTGGGAGATGAAGATAGATAAGTATAAATAAAAAGAACGTACCTACTTCTTGCGTGTAATTAGTGTCGTTGCTGACTGTTCCATGGTAATTCTACTAGTTTTATGGAAGATTAAATCACAAATATACATTAAAAACTCACGTGGAGGCGGTAGCAGACGCGGTCAACATGGCATGAGACAGTCCCCAATAGAACTTGTACGGGTTCTTCCGAAGAAACAGGAAGTAAATGAGCTGCATTACGATGAGCTGATAGAGGAACACGCCCACCGCCACCGTGGCGATGAACCAGGCCAGCTGGGACATCACTTGAGCTGGAAAATTGGAAAACTAGCTAGCTAGTAAGCTCGGAAAAACTCCATAGAATGAGCGCCATGTCTCACCGGGACGTCATGGCGTGTCGCAAGCTCGCGAGCTACCGTATGAACTGGCACTCGTTGCCTTACGATCTGGATGCGAGCGGGCTTAGTTCAGCTCCAAAAAATATGTTTAGATGCCTACGGAAACCAGAATCTGTCATTCGCGATACAAAATAAATTGGCCTGGCAGCAAAACTTCTGTAATGTGTAACTTTTTTCTTGTTTTATTACATATTGAAGTATTTATTGATAGAAGATGACCTTTTCGGATATACTTCAAAATATATATATTTCTAAGCATAATAATTAACAATATTGGTTTTATAGATCAGCCAATTGAAAAAAAAAATTTCTTGAAGTAGTACTTTTTAAAAAATCGATCTAGGAAAGCAAGGCAATCACTTATGCACAAGGTAGACAAAATAAAATCAATACCTTTACCTCCTAACCTAGGTAGATACTAATTTATTCATGCTTTCTTCGTATGATTTCGACGTATTCAAATATGACACTTTTGTTAATTGAATATTAATGAATGATGGAAAGCTTACCAACGTTACTAACTCCTAGAATCTTTCCAGCGATGACGCTACTGACTCCCACAGGAGTAAACCACATGACCCCAGTCACCATCTTCATGATAACTTCGAAGATAGCTTGAAAGAAGTCGATGACTACCTGGCCCTTAGGCCCGAGTGTGCCGAGTAAACTCCCAAATACAAGACAGAAGAAAACTAGACCAAGGGTGTTGGTGCCTGACCTGAAATAAAAAGTATTTGAGATTTGTTATGGATGGTATTTAGGCAAGATGTAGACAGAAACAGCTGGTACTTTGACTATAAGTATGTAACTATACTAGACGGTATATAATCAATGATGATCTATTTTCTTCATTTCCTTAGTGTTGTATCCATATGTGGCCGACTCAATTTCTTATGCTGAAGAACTTACTACAGGTTTGAGTTCAATTCTTGTTTATTTATTTTACATAGGTAGTCATCTCAAGTCAAAACAGGAGTTACGTCACATGACGGCACGCAGTCAAAGTCACGTGGTCAGCGCACAGTAGTTGATTTAATTTGAATTTTTAGTACTTTTTCGATAAAAGATGAAAAAACGAAGAGTTTATTGCAAATCTCCAGCATGAGACGAATCGAATGACATCGTTTATCAAAATCATATGCTGGCATGTACAAAAATCGACCTCGCGTAATATATATACAGATTTGGAACCTGAGTTATTTTTGACTACCTATACAGTATAGAATAGTTTCGATCTTTAGCACTCTACGAAAATCAGAGAACTTGAATTACCCATGTGTCACCGGACGTCTCTTCTCGAATGTGTTACATTACATGTACATACCACCAGTTGACACCCCGTTCGGAATGTGTAAACATTATGTGGGTGATATTATATTGTCTTACCTATAGGACACAACCCGGACTAGAGTAGGCATCGTGTCATTGTCAGTCAGGTTCCTCGCGAACAGGGAAGGCTCCTCCGCGTACACGGTGTGGGCTTGCTGGAACGCGGCCTGCACGATGTTGTCCGGGAAAATGTTCCTGACGTAAAAAAATATTCGTCAGAAAAATTATATGACAGCCTGATCGATATAATATATCTCCATGACGAAGAAAAGAATACCAAAGCAATTATCCATTGGGATTCCAGTGTTGTCATTGTCATGTCTAGTAGCCGATCGTTTAACCAATTTGGTTAAATGGGTAGATAAAATATATTTATTATTATTATAGTTGCAGAAAAATCTGAAAGTTTCCTATACAATGTGATTCTGAAGCTAGTAAAATGCAAATTTCTACTAGCTCTTTACCTTTCACTTTGTCCATTATTTTCAAATGAACTCACCGACCAATGTCCAGAAGACTGTCAAGAATACTGTGGTCTCGTTTATTTTCAACGGCCCCTACAAAGTCTTCTCTTAGCTCCGGTTTTCCAGGATGTATCATCATAGCAAGGAGTAGCCCCAGGAAGGCATTGAACATGGAAGTCAGTATGAAGTAGAGTAGAGTTCGAACTGCAATCCTTCCGCTCATCTTGGCGTTCAGGCTGGCAGACCCAGCGATCAGGCTCGCTATGATCAAAGGCAGGATCATTAGCTTCAGTAGCCTCATGAAGAGCTCGCCAGGGTATGATATCAGCATCAAAGCGTCGGGACCGACATTGTATGGACGAAGGCCGAAACCTGGAAAAATATTTGTCGTATTTTGATTGCTATAGTAGTTTATGTGACTGTACATAATGAAGGGCATTAAACAGGAGTGTGGGTTTATGAAACAAGTGTCAGTGTTGGCCACATCTATGATTAATTTACGAAACTATTCTAACGATAAATTCGATATTATTCTTAACGTCGTTTCGAATAACGGTGAAAAAGGTTTCCCCACTCCTAGATTAGTGACCAGACGATTACGTTTAAACTCATATTGTCAGCCCTTTCCTAATCTTTTTCTGATTACCATCATGGGTCTCTATTAATAGCTCCAACCAATTTGTCAGAGTCGACGTGTGCCAGGCGCTGGGTTTCCGAAAGTCAAGGTCAGTCACGCGATTTCCAATCTAAGCCAGGTAATCTATCTGCAAAGGTCTAGGTCATGAATACTTAAGGGATTTCAATATGCTAATGTGAGCCGTACTCGTAATAGAAGGGTTTCAAAACCATTCAGAGATGATTTGAAATGTAACGCAACGATTATATGTAGGTATTTAATCTAACGTACGTTTACCCACTGGGCGTGGAGGTATCTTTTGCACGGCGCAGCGAGTTGTTCCCATTAAACTTTACCAAGCACTTTCAAAAATATGTCCTTTATGGTTATTACGGTTATCAGTCATCACAGTGAAGAAGTATTATGGCAGGTGGTAGGTTGTACCTACTAGGTTGTAGTGATGATGTCGTCTCACCAAGTGTTCTGTACGATACGAAGGTCCTATTTAAAATAGTGACTCGCTCAACGTGGACTTTTGACCTTCTATTCGTAGGACGATGACGTCCGCGGTTTAGGTTTCCTTCCTTTGATATAATCAATTAGAATAATCTTATCACATATTTTATTTCTTGCGAACAGAAACTGAACAAAAGGATTGACGGGAAAATGTTTGACGTATGAGGTTTTGATCAAATGTAAACTATTTACTTAATCGATTAATGTTTACTACTTTTCATCGAAAAGCTTGGCTAGAATGTAACCACCACTTTACTTGTCACCATTTAATTGATTAATGGTAGAGACCTTTCAACACTTCGAGAATTAATGTTTCTATAAACTACTAGTTTACTCAGATACCAATCAGATAATATCTTCTTTACAAATAGTGATGTTGAATAAAGCTTTTCTACTTCTACTTCTACATATAATAAAGCTGAAGAGGGTCAAAAATCTGTACATGGAATATGTTCGAAAAAAAGTTGGCTGAGAATCGATAACAGAAAACAGGACACTTTCCAACAGTTTTTAGAATTTTGGTCTGTCTGTCTGTTCATTCATCTGTTGGTATGTTTATTTGATCAGTTTGAGTCCTAGGAAATGATATAAAATAGTTTTAATCCCGGAAATCATCCTCTAAGGGGGTGAAATGCGGATGGGGAAAAAGAGTGAAAAGTTGTTTAGTATGAAAAACATATATATAAGTTTCATGTTATTCCAGTACGCCGTCTTACAATGAGAGCTAAACTACGTTTGTATGGGGACCTGACTTGTGTCGAGCTTCCTGGGGACTCTTAAGGAAAGATTAAAATTGCGCAAAGGGAACGTCAACGATTCTCACAGCAAGTCTTTGAACCGAGTTAGAGGGGCAAAACTGCAATCTGAATGCCAAAGCTTATTCATTTTATTTTAATTCACGTTAATAGGCGTCATACGCATATAATCAATATAGGCGTTATATGTATACTTACATAAATAACAATACTATGTAATAAATAAATAATAGAATACTTGGAAACGCCTTGGATTTAACTTTTTAACCTCCCAAGTCCCAGATCCCAGAGATTTTGTGATTTTGAATTTAGGAACTTCATTAATTCGATTATAGTTTGGAGCTCGTTTGAATTTGGACCTGTAGACCTGGGAACCTTCAGTAGGTATTAGAATGGAAATGGCTACAGTACAACTGATAAAAAACGCGTTTAAAAAAAAGTTTTTTTTCAAGTGTCCCTGCCGTTGCCCAAATGCGATAACATAAATTGTACGAGTATGCATGCAAAAATTACGATATTTTTCACCTCTATTAAGTACTATGACTATGAATGAGGATTTATACGAATATATATTACTAGGACACGTTTACCTTAATTAGTTAATTTACTTACCGATGGCGATGCCAGTGAGGACGCCGACCAGCGTGACGACCAGCATGGTATTGTCCATGAACCACTTCTTGACCCCGGTGGGGTCGACCGGCGCCGCGCGGTCCTCCGTGGTCTTCGGCCCCCGGTCCCCTGGCCCCATCTTCGCGAACAGATACTCTGAAAACCGTTCACCTTTCTCCATCACAAGAATATAGGACCCTACAGCCCAGATCTCAAGATCTGGTTTCGCTCACACGCCCCCTTTCCTAATAACCTATTTTTCGTACGACTGAAGTGCACCGGTCACATAGGTTTTATGTTTATACACTCCGCATGTTCGTCACGTGTAGGAATTTATTTTTATGAATGAAACTGATGCTTTTTTGTTACATTTAACCGATTCCATTAAAAGTTATTTTGATGTATTGTCTTATTCTTATATTTCACTGCAATGTCATCCCAACGCTGCACTTCGGATGACTGAACTCGATATGTGCTGAAACGGTTAGATGACTCGCTACTTTGGTACTTCTTTCTTTCCTTCATAAACGTTTATTTAAAAGAGCACGATTTCTATTGATCCCTTTTATTGGTAGGTCTCGCACTTGTGACAAGAGATAAAAAGCAATGTATGTGGCACCGGACGATTCATGGTAGTCCAGTTTTTACGTAAGGAAGCCATGTTTGAACTGCGCGCGCAGGCATCGATTGCTTGCCGTTCACTTAGTTGTATTAAACATCTATAAATAGATTATTAAATTGTGGGCATTACGTCTTATGTTAACAACTAGACTTTGTTATGTACCTACAGTTTGAAATATATTACGTAAAACTGAGCTAAAAGCAAGAAATTGTTTTACACATGCGCATTGAGTTAGTCGATAAAATGTGTCAAGTTACTTAGTAAACAAACTTTGTAAATACGAAGCCGTTGATGATGATTTTATAAACGTATTCGTTTCTTTGATTCGGAACCTGTGTTAACCATTACGCAAGGTCATAAAAATAAACTAGTTACCTACTCAATAAATGTTTTGGTTTACAATTATTTAAAACACAAGTGTCATGCCGGTTTGACGTCATTTTAAAATCGTCACTAGTCGTAATCACGTGGTGAATCGTCTTGCCCATCAGTTAATTAATGTTGGCCACTGGCCAATCATAGTCCAACTGCTAAAAATACGTTAAAATAAAGATACTAAGTAGGATCAATTAAGCGATATCTCCATTCATGATGACAAAAATCTTAAGCGCGAATCGACATTGCGTTTTTACAGCACATAACCTCGCCAATTTTTATGACTTTTGTCAAACTCCAATTCCAACTTTCTGTGACTTTGGTCATAAACTTTCAAAAGTTTTGACAGTTTGCTAGTGAAATCGCCACTTATCTCAAAGGTTTTAACTTGGTCGCCATGTTATTGTTATTAAAACAAGTCGAATTGCAAATCAGCTGTCACAAAAGTATGTATACCTAAGGTACGTCACTATACAGGGTGAACTATAAGACATCATACAAAACCACCTTTTTATAATAATTTTCCTAATACAGGTTGATCCATACATTTTTGTAAATAGCAACACTGAATATCTTGTATGATAATAAATAAAACAGTTTTTGGGTGGAGAGAAATTTGACATTACTTCATGCAGTTTTATTTACAATGATGAAGCGTTTTACTGATCAACTGCGAGCTTATTGTGTAAAACAGTTTTCTCAAACTTGCAATGAAATGTTGTCATGACTTACTTCAAATTAGGTCCGGAAATACTACGTATCTGGTGCGACTAGTGAAGATGATATGTAAAGGAATTTCATACAACCTTACACACCTAGGCCTGCAAAGCAACCGTCTTTTGTTTATAAACGTCAAATTGTAACAGACTGTCTTGGCAAACAATCACAAAAAAAAAAAAGATTAGGACTAATGTCAATGTCACAGGGTAAAACGTTGCTTTAAACAGGTTAAAAAAAAGTTAGGCGCGTAAATTGAAAAAAGTTTTTTTTTCTTGTTCGCCGGATTGGTCAATAGTTCGTAATTATTTTGAAACTTTCTAATAAAAGCCATCGATTTCGAAATGAGTTCGGACGAAAATGTTATGGAATTGAACTGTATGCCTCCGGAATTGCGAGCAGAAGTAGCCATGAATAATTTACTACCCCCGAAATCAAAAGTTAGGTACATGACGGTGTATGAAAATTTCATAAAAATTATAAGTGTTTTCTTTGTTGTAGTGCCTCGTCTATATAGTTAGATATAATTTCATGTAACTATAAACTAATACTTAATTTAGGAAATAAGCGGAATATTTGTTAGTAACAAATGTGGGACACAATTATAGGTTATGATGTGACAGCACTGACAGCTATCAGAAACGTATTACCTATTTAGTTGTACGAATAAAACAAATTGACTACTTTTTATTTCATTGCAAGTTTGAGAAAAGCACTATACAAATCTCGGCCAGAAACGGGCTTGCCGGCCGCGTATCCCTATCCAGCCTCGCTACGCTCGGCCGTCTATTTCTACTTGGCCTGCAACCCTTCGTTTCCCGGCCTCTATAGTAATGTACTATTTATAAAAGCAACAATTTGTATGTAACAGTTCGCCGCCTTTTTAGGAGAAAGCCCGGATCTCACTCCCGCCGATTTAATAACAATATCCAAACTCAAGCAAAACATCCGCGATGAGATAGCCGAGATCCCTCGCAGCATGTGTCAGCGAGTTTCCCAAAATCTGCGTAGTCGTTTCCAGGAGTGCCAGCGATAAGATAGGAGTCATCTCAAAGATGTTATTTTCAAAAAATAAATTGCATTAGATGTTAGTCACAAAAATTAAATGAGTAGAAATTAATTTTCATGGTTTTATTTTCAACAAAGTTTCAAAAATACCTACTTTGTTTTAAAACATCCAGCTAGTTACTTAAATTTATATGGGGCCAACTTTGGGGTATACCCTTTCCAATAAAAAAATAATTATCAAAATCGAACTACTCTGTAAAAAAGTTATGCGTGGTCATACATAAAAAAAATAAAAATAAACGCGTCGACTTGAGAACCTCCTCCGTTTTTTTCGTCAGTTGAAAAATAATCATATTTGGTTGTAATCATATTTATTACTTGGCTTAGTCAACGGATTAGTTTTAGAAAATGACAATAAAATAAGCGTGTTTTATACGAAAATCTTTTTTCTAGAATCAAAAATACCTCTGGACATCGGATTACCTACCTATTCCACTCTAAGGCAGGTCGGTGTAAGTACGACGACGAGCGAAGGAAGGAGGAGTGTTTGGAAGAACTGCGACCCTAACGCCTTTAAATATATTTATATAATTTTACCATAATTTTACGCGCACTTAAAATTAAGACGCGCAACGCACTGTGGTTAGTTGGGATCACGCGCAATGAACAGATAAAACGCTGTTCGCAGGTCGCTTAAGACCAAAGTTGTGGCCAGAGGGTAATAAAGCGCGCGAACCGAACGAGCGAAGCGACTGACTTTATACGAAAAGGGAAAAAAATCGGTGAATTACAATGAGTATTACTGAGAATTCGGTCATGAGCTCATGACACATTAGACAATATGAAAATTCGGGATATGACATTAAGTCTAAAATAGTTAGGTAAAATGATGATTCGGGTTTGTGATTTTAAAGAAATAGATAATAAAATAAGGTGTATGTATTTTAGGCATTGGAATATTAGGCCTAGGAAAAAAATGGTCAAATAAAATTAGTTTAGTGAGAATTCATTTATAAATGAGACACTACGAAAATTCGGGATACTGACATTAAAAACAATTATTCATTAGGGCTAATGAATAATTAGGAATAATTAATATTCGGGTTTGTGATTTTAGGGTTCACAACATTAGGACTAGTGAAATTAGGTATACAATTCATAGGGCTAACGGAGGGAAACCATAATTTATTCATGTATTAATTTATTTTTCATTTTACTTCCCGTGGTTGCCCCCCTATCACTATGCCAAGAGAAGATTTTGACATTATTTTCGTTGTAAATACTCATTCGTTAATGAGTATTTACAACTAGTAGTTATGGCCCGAATGCAGACCCTATTTTCATCAACGATAAGTGGTAATTAGTGGGCATTTATTACCATAACTCACTACTTGATATAGTGTAGGGTTTCCAAAATTTAAGATTAGGTATGCTTAGACATTTATTTTGTTACAAAATTAACAAAAGTTCACAAAATGTATTTTAATAATTGAAAAATGACATTCGTCATCAAGTGAGCCGGAAACACTAAGTAATGTTGTGTTTTATGTTTCACCCTGTATTTTTATTCAAACTTTAATTTTGACGATTCAGCAAAAGTACCGGTGGGTTACTTTGATTTGGGGGGTGACTGAATATCTATCTTGCTGTATACTCGATTAAATCTTCTTAATTTCAAATAGTTCTGCTTTTATACTACATTCTAAATGATCAAAGTAGCAGTAGCATTTTTTTCCTAAAGTAACTACCACATTACCTATACACCTATAAAAAGTTGCTGGCTTTACTATCAGTCGACGTGCCTATTCACGGTCATCCCTTCATTTAATCTAAAATGTTATAAAATATACTATAAATACAGTTAGCATCTGCTAGCGCATTTATAATTAGTAGCAGCGAGAGAGCGAGACGGTGTCGCGAATCATCATTATTCGATCATTGATCTTTGCAAACTTTATTCATGACTATTTAGTATTTGCCTACGACTTCGTCCGCGGAAACTCCCGGATCAACACAATACTCAATTGTATAAATTTGTCGTAAAAGGTAAGTAATTCTATATTTTATTCCACGTTAAGAAACTACCTTTGTTCAAAATTTTATCGAAATCCTGTGTGCGTGATTGAATAACAAACATCCAAACATTTATAACAGGTACCTATTAGTATGATACAACAGCCAGTTAAAAAAACACGGTATAGTCCGACAAGCCGCTATTTGACCCTGAGATGGAGTCCCTTGAAACAGCAAAATATATGGCAATAAAGCCCCTGCTAGACGGTCGCCAACACGCCACTCCGACCGGGCGACCTTGGTCGGCACCGACCGCTGTAGTATGAAATTTAGCTCCAAACAACCGTCTACACTGTCGGTGCGGACCAAGGTCGCCCGTTCGGAGGGGCGTGTTGGCGACCGTCTAGCAGGGGCTTTATGTACCTACATACGTCATGAGTCGGGACAGTGTGTACCTATTGGCTTTGTGTTGTTTGGTGAATGTAAAAATTCTATGCTTTATAATAAATACCTATTCATCTATATCTGACTCCAAGTAGGTATTCGTATTTAAATATTCTTCGGATTGTGCCTCCGAAGACTCTGAATTTGATTGAGTCGCTTTCAAAACCGCCAACCTCAATTAGATAACGTTCGGCTTGGATTCGACTAAAGGACCTTTTTTCTATTTCTCTTTTTCCCTAACAAGGAAAATAAATATTAGTTCAATCTAACGAAACTAACCAGTTCAATCAATACTACGACCGCACTATAAAATGTCAGCAATGGTCATGTGTTACAACCAACCAATTTCAAGACATTGTTTATAGAAATACTAGACTATTTAATTATATTCAAAACAAGCTTTCTGACATCGCTATGGATTGCTTTCGGCATATTTATTGTAATTTTTATACAACGACGGTGGCAAACAAGATTACGGCCTGCCTGATGTTAAACAGGTACCGTAGCCTATGGACACTTGTGTGTGAGAAGAATCACAAGCGCGTTGCCGACCCTTTATTCACTTGAGGATCGCTGTGTGGAATTTATTTTACAAACGCGAATTTTTTTTTCTTTCTTGTTACATCGGTGACATTCGATGACTTCTATTAACTTCTGTTGTCAAAGCGTACTCCTTGCCAGTAAAATATAGTACATTGTTTAACAAGGGGCATATGAGGTATATTGAAAACGAGAGTCTGTCTATTTGATGACTCGAGTTTGCAATAAGTATTCTTATGCCCGTGTTATACACAATGTTTTTCATCACATTTGCGAGGAAATAAATAACTACAAAAGACAGAAAAATCTTTGTTTTATACAAGCGCTCCAATCAAATGTTGACGAAATTGACTTCTCTTCCAGATCAGTGCGAGTGAGGGGCGTAGCTTTAGTATTTCAAGCAATCACAGAGCATGGAGCATGTGGTTCTTGCAGGGCATGGCCTGCTCGATTTTATTTTCCAACCAATCACAGAGCCAGAATTCTTGTCGTACGCGGCCGTCAAGATTTGCTTAACCAATCAGATCACACACAAGCTCATTACTCCCTTGGGACCATTATTTCCCGCGGGAACAATTGAAGCCATTGTCCTTCTGTATACAGGCATGGAATAACACCATTTATGAGCAAGTATGATGAAACATTAGTTCCATTCAAATCTGGAACGTAGCTAGGGTCAAAAAGAAACTTTTCAGTAGCTGAAAACGATGCATCTATAGACACTAGGTAACGACTATATTGACAATGTTAAGAGTGAGACTTAAATAGTCTGCAGTAATAGCTCTACAAATAGGCTTGTGTTAAATAGTTATAAGCCTGTCCCCATTATTTTTAATTGTAATGTGATTGTACTGGAATGTACACATGTTAATGAATGACAGTGTACTGATTGGTAAACCGCATAATTTCCTTTTTTGAATAGTTTGAATTACAATAAGTTTCACCGGATTTATGTCAGTATTTGTGAATTTACGAAGAAGTTACCAACCAATTATACAGGTTGGAAAGATAAGTCGGGCCCTGGAGGGAAACTACCTTAAATCCTTAAGCTGGCTCATTTTACTTAAAGGAGACATACCTTTATTTTTAAAAAGAAACAAAACTGCATTCAATGATTTTCAAAAAAGCCTCATGCACGGCCGGGAATCGAACCCAGTCAAATCTGTCTAAAAATCTGAGTTCGTTTTATTGCGTAAATAAATAGTTCTGGATGTATGGAACACTTGTTGCTAAAGAACCCTGTATCACAGGAAAATGCTGAATTTCACAGTTTAAATACGGAAATGGATCTCCTCGTACAAACACTATACCCTGAGAAAATGACGGCTTTTTTGGAAATAATTCAATATCAGGCTAAATATTTGTATACGGCTTTTATATGTTATTTTAAACAACTTTTACTATTGAAATGTATAATTATATGGACCGGAAGTTAGGAAAAAAAATTAACTCGCAAGCAAAAATGCTATCAGTATTTTTATAATGAAAACATGTTTGAGTACACAAATTTGGAGATTTACTACCTGAATGCAAAAATATATGCATCAGGAAATAACGGCATTTTAATTAAATATTTACGACCTTGAGATAATATTGAATTTCATCTGGCCTATAGAAAGGTTTATTCATTAACAAAAATAAGTGGATTATGCGCGTATCCCAAAGAACGTATATAGACGTAGTCAATTATAAGGTAAAGAAAGTTTATACCATTTTCGCCTGATTTTTACGGAATTTATGAAGATTACTTTTCATTATTTTTTACCGTATCGGTTAAATTTTGGTGGATTATTAATGAATATTTATTTAAATTACCCAACCTATTTTTTGGTGTAAAAATATGGCTGTTATCGAAATATTGTTGTGTTTTCATAGAGCGAGACCGTAAAGTTCTCAGGGTACTAGGTAGGTACCTACTATGGGTACCTAAGTATGGGAATGATATTTTATTACAGTTTTGAGAAAAATTATGTAAATGATGAAAATAAATAAATAATACTACGAATTTCCAATTTCGTCTAGTTTCAGATGTCACATCTCCCCATACTTACATACAGACATACTAAGCGGGTTAGTATGGGATACAGAGTTCCTTAGCAACAATAGTTCCTTACACCTAGAACTATTAATTAACGCAAAAAAACGAACACAGATTTTTAGACAGATTCGACCGGGTTCTATTTCCGGCCGTGTGTGAGGCTTTTTTGAAAATCTTTGAATGCAGTGTCCCCTTTAAGTAAAATGAGCCAGCTTCAGGATTAAAGGTAGTTTCCCTCCAGGGCCCGACTTATCTTTCCACCCTGTATAGTGTATATTGCTATTGCACTTCTTTTTAGCAACATGTTGACGTATATAGCATTTCTATCATGCATCAGAACTAAACTGGACCGATGCTTTGCTATTTTCCAAATCAGTGAGTCGCGTCGTTGCCTTATACCTATACAGGCGGCAAGCTCTACCGAATAGAACTGGGTAAAATTATCTAGAAACTACTATGTTTGTGGGATAATGTTTTTTTATATAATGATGTTTACATTTACGTTCAAATTACGTACTTAATCAACGAAATATTTCTTTTTTTTTATCTTAGAATATAGCCTTGGTACCTATGTACCTACCTAATAAAATAAAATCGTAACTGGACTTCAAAAACAGAGTAGTGATAAATGTTAAGTGTAAGCTGTACAAAATTGTCTTATATCATTAGTTATCTACACTTTTCAGATTATGTTAGAAAGGCGTTAGATCACAAAAGCGTTTATTCGCAATTCTTCAATTATTCACTACAAGTTCTTAAAACGGTTTAAACGATAACGTGAATTAGAATTGGGAACTAGGTAGCATTGTGATGTATCTGTTACACATATAGTATGAAAAACTTTTTTGGGTTCCGTACTCAAAGAGTAAAACGGGACCTTATTACTAAGACTCCGCTGTCCGTCTGTCTGTCCGTCCGTCTGTCACCAGGCTGTATCTCATGAACCGTGATAGTTAGACAGTTGACATTTTTACAGTTGATGTATTTCTGTTGCCGCTATAAATAAATAAATAAATAAATAAATAAATATTACGGGACAATCTTACACAAATCAACCTAGGCCCACGGTAAGCTCAATAAGGCTTGTGTTGTGGGTACTAGGCAACGATATATATAATAGATAAAATACATATAGATACTTATATGCATATATAACATCCATAACTCAGGAACAAGTATTCGTGATAAACACACAAATAAATGCCCTGACCGGGATTCGAACCCGGGACCTCCAGCTTCGTAGGCAGAGTCACTACCAACTGGGCTACGGAGGCCGTTAATATATATATAACATTAAATACTAAAAAACAGAATAAAATAAATATTTTTATAGATAATGGTAGGTACGGAACCCCTCGTGCGCGAGTCTGACTCGCACTTGGTCGGTTTTTTGGAATTATGAGATGATTTGGAATGATGACACCTCACAGTATTTGACGAATGTGGTGGAATGCTATTATGAAGAATTGCGTTTGTGCAGGATTGGCTAGAAAAATGCCACTTTCCTTTTTAATGCTGCGCATGCACCAGAGATGTGTCGAACTCACTCATGGTAAGTTAGTTAAGGACGATGTGACTGCCATCGATGTAACATCATTTATTTATATTTCCAAATTTAAAAACAGTGAGAAAGTTGTAAACAATAACATAGCAGAAACGGAACAGATGGATCTGATGGATGGATGGATATGGATATCATATGGAAATACATACCTACTCCGAATGAACATAAGAAATCGTACTGAACAAACTTCGTAGCTTTCTTTTAAGGTTTTGAGCCTTTTACATCAGCTTCAGACGTTTGTTTATTTAGTTTGCTCGTTATTTTCCATTTGCACGCATGTTCGCGTGATACGGAGTTGTGAAATAAAAGATAAAAATTGAAAACAGGCGATAATAAAAATATGTCTTGCACACACCAAACTATTAACTACAATTGAAGAAAGTAACCACAATGCATGCTTACCCTTTAGTTGTTTAATTTTGGCAGTTTTCCGTCACTTCCGCGAAAAAATATTACACAAGAATACCTATATATATTCATAATCTTACATAGGTACTTAATTTAAAACACCATTCCGAATTCACTTTCATCGAACGACAACGAATCAAATAGGTACTAGTTAAGATGATTTAAACATTGCAAGCGCACCAAGTTCTGCTTTACTCTATTTCATAATGCACTTAAAATATCCAGAAACCATAGCATTGCAATATCAAGTTTAATTTTAATTTCTGTCAATGGAAGGTAGGTAGGTAATACACACTGAGTGAAAAATCGCAGAGAAGCGGTGGCGTTCGAATGCATTTGGCAACTACAACGCGATGGCATGGTTTATTTTAATCGTAGAACGTTGTCTTGTACTTTGATACTAATAGATTGGTAATAATTATTAGCATTTCCTTATTCTGAAGGAGCGAGTATACAGGTACTGAAGTAGTTTGTTTTCAAATGATATTATTATGATTGTAGATAAATAGGTACGTTCAGGAAAATGCAGCTGCTTCTCTGGATTAATATTATTTTATGCATGACTATTACTCTTTCTTATCTTAGATCTAAGTCAGTTTTGAAATGACAGATGTCAGAATAGATTTTGAATGATCACTTTTGTGTAGTGGCTATGTCATGAGCTGTAAAAATCAATGTGGAATCGCACTTACTTGTAAGTGTCATTCCATGCTAATCTCCACTTATAATAAATCTCTAGAATCAGCCAGTTTGAAACTAAGCTTTGGGTTGTCACGAATGTTCTCAGCATCCCGTGAACGGAAAAATATGAAACATTTTTTTGGAGGTACATTATTATTCTAGCTGCAACTTAGGATAGTTTTTATCCGACTGCGACAATTAATTAATTTTCCGAACTATACGACTTCATTAATTTTTCATTTATTATTCTTAAAGTATATCGCCGCCACATCTGTCAGCTTTGTGAAACGTCAAAATGGCGGAATTGCTTTTCCTTAATTTCACCTATTAATAATTTAAATCCCGTCTCCGATAGACCTTCACGAAACGCATACCGAGAGGTAAAGCATGAGAAATTAATCGATTCTGATATGAGAACTTATATGCGCAAATATCGTATTAAAGCGTAATTTCATTAAATTTATCAACAAATTCGAACAATATAAGTAACACAAATGTTTTTTTAATGGCACGCGCGTGCTCTCTTGCGCATTCAGCCAAACCACGTAAACCAAAACTCGAAGTTCGTATATCTGCATTCCTCTCACTCGAGTAATGTTAGTGCAATAGAGATAGAGATACCCGAATATTTCGAATTCTGAAGTTCGTGGTTTAATTAAAAGAAAATACGGATGTCGGATAGATCGAAAATAGGGATGTAAACACTATAGACACTAAATAAAATAATGACAATGTTGTAGGTATTTTCTCGAAAAAGGACTTAAAATGAAGTCAAATGGAGAAAAAAACAACGCAAGAGGTTATTTAAGTAGTCACTAAGTTATAAGTTTTAAGAGGGGGTATGTTCTGTCCCTTTTCCGCAAAACGCACCTTCATATGAAACGATTGTTTTTTACTATGAGTACTATGACGCTCGAGGATCGTGACGTTACGGTCCCGATCGTTTTCTCACTCTAATAACCGATATTAAAACGGTTGTAGCTTCGTATTTTTTTGAGATATTTGAACGGGTTTTTCGTTTCTTCTTTCTTTTGAAGTAATAATAAATTTTGAGTCTACTCCCCTATTTGGAAGACAAGCGGAAAGAGTACCTAATCTATATATTAAAGATGAGTCATTTGAAGAAATAGATACCCACAGAAAAAAACCGGCCAAGTGCGAGTTTTACTCGCGCACGAAGGGTTCCGTACCATTATCTATAAAAACGGCAAAAAAATCACCTTTGTTGTATAGGAGCCCCCCTTAAAAAAATGATTTTGTTTTTAGTATTTGTTGTTATAGCGGCAACAGAAATTTCAACACTAGCTATCACGGTTGTTGAGATACAGCATGGTGACAGACAGACGGACGGACGGACGGACGGACGGACAGCGAAGTCTTAGTAATAGGGTCCCGTTTTACTCGTTGAGAACGGAAGCCTAAAAAACAGTACGGATTGACAACAAAAAGTATAATAATTATAGGTATATTTATGGGAACAAAAATATAAATGCCTATGTCCTGACTGACTCACTCACTCACTCACTCATCAACTCACAGCCGAAACTACTGGGCCTAGAGAGTTGAAATTTACACCTGAACTACCTTTTACAACGTAGGCAACGGTTAAGAAGTAATTTTCGGAAATCATACCAAATGGGGTTCAATAGGGGTGCAAAATTTGTATGGGGGAAACTTGATTTTTTGAGCTAGAGACTTAAAACTTTGTATAACGATTACTTATTAGAATAAAAATAAAGTACTTTCAACGTTTAGGAAATTTCTGCCCCTAAGGGGGTTAGAAAGGGGTGTAAATTTTGTATGGGGGAAACTTTATTTTTTAGACAAGCGACTTAAAACTTTGTAGAAAGATTACTTATTATAATACAAATAAAGTACTTTTAGCGTTTTGAAAAATTTCACCCCTAAAGGGTTGCAAAGTTTGTATGAGCGAAACTCCTTTTTGAGATAGAAGCTTAAAAGTTTTTAGAAATATTACTTATTACGATACAAATAATACGAAACAAATAAAAAAAAATAGCGTTTTGGAAAATTTCACGCCTAAGGGGATGAAAAAGGGGTGCAATGTTGATAAAGGGGATTTTTTGGAGCTAGAATCTCAAAACTTTTTAGAAAGATTAAATAATAAAAAAAAGAAAAGATATGAGATTTGTAACTTCGATCTTAGCCTGTTTAGACTACCAAAATTATTTTAGCGTAAAGGGGATTATAAGAGCATTCAAAATTTGTATGGAGAGCAAGACATTTTTAAAGTAAGGGATTTGTAACTTCGGTTTTAGACAAAACAAACATGCTAAAATACTACAAAACTTATTTCAGCGTTTTTTTTAATTCATCGCCTAAGAAGGTTAAAACGGGGTTCGAAGTTTGTATAGTATAGAGCAAGACATTTTTAAAGTAAGAAATTTGTAACTATACGGTTTCAGCCTGTTTATTATGAGGGTTCAAAGGGGGTTCTAAGTGTGTATAAAGAGCAAGCCATTTTGAAAGTAAGAAATTTGTAACTTCGGTCTTAGACTGTTTACTAAAAGACTAGGCACAAAACTAATTTCAATGTTTTCTTTTTAATTTATTCCTTAAACAAACTTTTACACGCTGACATGTTATACGCGGACGAAGTCGCGGGCAACAGCTAGTTATTAAATAATTGAACATTAAACGTATGCCAGGACTATGTGAATTAAGTATGTTTTGTGTATTAGGGCTACCTACCTATCTATCAGATATAAGGAAGTACTATACCCATTTTAGGAGTTACCCTGTCCGTTTGTCCGTCCGTCACAACGTTAAATATATCAGGAACTACTTAAGACCTCAATTTGAAGTATGGAATAGTTGTAAACGAACCTAACGCACGTATTAGGAAAATGTATTTACTATGAAAAATTTAGGTTTTGAGGGGTGGGGGGATATTCAAAATTAGGTCAAGTGGGGTATCAAATGAAACGGCTTGAGGAGCACATTCTGAACAATTCACCAGTATTTACTAACCATGAAACTGCTTCTGTTGTTTAAAAGGCGGATCCAATTCCGACTTTAGAACCATTATTCACGACTTAGCCGCTTGCTTGCCCTATAAATAACACTTTTTTCGATTGTGTGTAAACGAGAAGAAAACTTAACTCTCAAGCTGCTGATCAAGTACGTTCAAAATGCTTAAAAAACGCGAGTATCAAAACAAACCAAGTTGAAAACTTCAATCAGAAACAACAGAAATACAAAAATTATGTGACAGCAGTATGAATTTTTTTCACTGTTAGGTACCGTGTAAAACGTGAATAAATAAAGCTACTTATATTTTTTTTGTGTTAACTGTCTGCACACTAGACCGTTTTAGGAGACATTATTAATTCTCACTAAAAAACATGAAGCAATATTTATAATGCTCCTTATAGTAATAATGTAACCATGGTCCTTTCGTTCTCATACCATGGATACAAGTAACGATAATGCTGATGAGTTTTTATATAAAGTGACAAGTCACTTATTATTCGCTAATACATTTATTTTCTCAAATATTAGACCTTACAGCGTAGGTCATTAAGGTCACTAAGTGCGCATATCTGGAATGGAAGAGTTGTACGCGGGATTCTCAATGAACAATTGACTACATTGATCCCACACGTGATGTTGTGCAAGTACTCGTAACCAGACAGTTGATGAAAACGCGTCCCTTTTTTACTGAACTAATTTGGTTTATTTTATTGCGACATGCATGAAATGTGGGAGAGTATTTTATATTCCTTCGTGCTCTGAATTAAGCCGAATATAATAGTAAGGGAGTCAAAGCGGGGCGGGGGGTTTTGGCATTTTTTTAGTTCCAATTTTATCCTCCTTAAGAAAGCATTTTTAGGAAACTTCGGATGCTCGACATATTTCACGTTCTCGTCCGTTGTAAGTACTATTGGTGTTCTCAAAATAAAAGTTACCTTGCCACGAATTTCCATTTTAAGTGGCATATGATTCGTCACCCATAAATCACATACGCTTGAAGATGCCCATGTCTTTAAGATATGTTTTTACAGTTTTGCTTTCATATTTGATTTTTCTCTGAGCTCTCTGTAAGATTTTGCGACTCGGCCGGCCGTATTTTTCTTTAATCGAGCCCCCTCAGAATGTTTCCCTGAACCAGGCCTTCTAGTAGTACTTTTTCACAAAGAAAAGCACACAAAATAAATATAAACAGAGCTTCGGTTCTTACCCATTTGTACAAAATGTTCCACTATCTTCAGTTTCGGCCGTAGGGAATGTGTACCTACTGTAGAAATTACAATCAGTTTCTCGACGTCGTTCTTTTCGATTTACCATAATTTCAAGAGAAAAAATCCAATGCCCGTGAAACTTACCAGATTGATTGACAGATATGTACACTTTAAATTAACCGTAAGATGCAATTGCTGTCTCGATTTTTCAAAACATTTTACATATTTAAATCTTTGTCCAAATTTCATTCCGAATACGTTATTTGCATAATGATAATAACATTATTTCATTAAGTAGGTATTTGTAAACATCGGCAAGGTTTATTTTGCTAAAGGATTAAGTACCTACCTACTTACCTACGGTTTTGACTAAAAACTATTGCCCGACTGAAGTGTTTTTTTCTAGAGATAGATTCAATGGAAAGATTGGCAAGTTGCTCTAAAGCCACGTGTATAGCGGTTCTATATTAGTTTTTTTTTTAAATAAGAAAGTTATTTCCTTAATTTTTTCCGATGCATCTCGTAGTCTTTATATAATAATAACAATAGTTAGGCATAATTATTTGGTATATTTGACATAAGATCTGATTTTGACAAAACTGTGCTTTCCCTCTAGCTTACTTTTTACACGATCTTATGCCTAAATAAGCGATTTCAGTTGAACCCGAAGGATTTTTTTTAGAATTTGCCGACCCTTTAAGAATGTATACACTCCTTTTTCGAAGAACCCCATATACCCTGAGAACTTTACGGTTTCGCTCTATGAAAACACAACAATATATCGATATCAGCCATATTTTTACACCAAAAAATAGGTTGGGTAATTTGACTAAATATTTATTAATAATCCACCTAAATGTAATACCGATACGGTAAAAAATAATGAGAAGCAATCTTCATAAATTCCGTAAAAATTAGGCGAAAATGGTATAAACTTTCTTTACTTTATAATTGACTACGTCTTTATACGTTCTTTGGGATACGCGCATAATCCACTTATTTTTGTTAATGAATAAACCTTTCTATAGGCCAGAATGAAATGCAATATTATCTCAAGGTCGTAAATATTTAATTAGAATGCCGTTATTTCCTGATGCATATATTTTTGTATTCATGTAGTAAGTCTCAACATTTGTGTGTTCAAACATGTTTTCATTATGAAAATACTATAGCATTTTTGCTTGCGGGTTAATTTTTTTTCCTAACTTGCGGTCCAAAGAATTATTCATTTCAATAGTAAAAGTTATTTAAAATAACATAACAAAGCCGTATACAAATAATTAGCCTGATATTGAATTATTTCCAAAAAAACCGTAATTTTCTCAGGGTAATACTGTAGTTCCAATTATCACAATAATCCAATTTCATTCATTAGATCGTGCTGCCACCTATAGAGAAATTTAAGAACTGCTCTGATCCGGAGCTGCATGGTAAACAAGATCATGGTACGCTGACACCAAAGCAGTGTAAGTTCACTCTGTGCGATAGAGAGGGCGCTGTCAACCAATTATTTATACATGTCAGTGTATTGCGTTGTCGGATGTTTTATCCCAATGTTTAATTTGTTGAATTTAATGTGTGTTTTTCGTGGTATAGTGTAGACGTTAGACAGTGACACAGTACAAAAAAAAGTCTCCCAAGTATATAATATGAAATGGGATAGCCCAACATATAATATGAAATGTCAGTGACGAAATCGGCGTTTTTTAGATATCAATAGAATCTAAAGTATAAGAGATATGGAATTGAAACTTTATATGTTTAATAAGTTTACTATTGACATCATATCCCGAGAATTTTGTTTATCTGGTATAATCCAAACACAAGTTATGATGGTTCAAAAAAACGACGAAGCGCTTCGAGAAAAGATAGGTAGTGCCTGCCCTTGCGCTTCGCTTGGCTTGTCTTGGCGGGGGCACTATCGTGCCCCCAGATATCGCAGTGATAGGTTGCTATCCCATCGCCCACAACAAACTTCAACCCTGCTCCCTTAGTCGACTTTTACGACACCCACGGGAAGAAAGGGGGTGGTGAAATTCTACCCCGACACCACACGGGGGGAATAAAATAGAATTTGTTCTAATTTAAAAAAACAAACGAAATGAAACAAAACTGACCCTTTTGGGACTGAGAATTATTTAATTTCATGTTTGTGTCATGAATCACATTTTTTTTGAAATATTTACCAAGGCTTCATCCTCCTAGCGTTTTCCCGGTTGTATTATGCTTATTCCATAAAATAATCAATAATCAATGAATGTTCAATTTAGATACAGTACCGGTCAAAAGTTTAAATTCACCCTTTGTTTTTTTGCGAGCGTACACATTTGTGTTTTTTTGCGATAATGTTTTGCAGTTCAGATGTCGAAAATTGTTTCCAACTGATTCGTTATTGTTTACAGAGATGTGTTTGATTAGTCAGACACAATTTACGTAGATTTCTAAACAACTCATTCCCTAAAAACCAACATTGTATCTGAGCATTGTACGTTT
The DNA here is from genome assembly GCA_963854355.1 of Epinotia brunnichana. Lineage (NCBI taxonomy): Eukaryota > Metazoa > Arthropoda > Insecta > Lepidoptera > Tortricidae > Epinotia > Epinotia brunnichana. The sequence continues at coordinate 27,940,753 of OY977936.1, read as the reverse complement.
TAAGTGGCAAGGCCATATGGCCCAGCCTTTGCCGTCATTCCTATAAGATTTTAGGTAATGCGTTGTTTAGAAATGTACGTGAATTGTGTCTGACTAATTAAACAAATCTCTGGAAACAATTACGGATCAGTTGGAAACAAATTTCGGCTTCCGAACTGCAAAAAATTATTGCCCAAAAGTACTCATTTGTAACTAAAACAAAGAGTGAACTTAAACTTTTGACCGGTAGTGTAGTTATTCGGACCTCGGGAAGCATAATTTCGGTTAACACATACTTTCAGTCTGTCTGTGTGTCTGTCTGCCTGCCTGCCTGCCTGCCTGAGTGGTGAGTTTAAGAACGCTTAAAGCAAAAACAGCAGAATTAAGCGCATAGGTAGTCTTTATAAAGTGCATTGCAGATACACGATTAAGTCCATGGTAAAGCAGATCGATTTCGTGAAATAAAACTCTATTACCATTACGTACCTAGAGGAAGGTCGCTATACAAATACAAATTATTTATTTCGGACTATAAAATCCATAGTGTTAGTGGTTACAAACTTAGAGCTATGGTTAGTGCTGTAATTGGACCGGCGCTTATTTGGACCATCTAATTATTTTAAACTCTATGCATATCTAGGTACGTATAGTTTAAAATATTTAAATAGTCCAATAAAAGCGCTGGTCCAATGACCTAATCAAAATATAAATTGTAGGTACTCTCGATTCTATTGAGGTATTTTTTTATGTAAGTTTGAACAAAGCATGAAAAAAATGTACATTTGAATTAGCATGTAGGTATTCGGAAATACCAAAACAGAGTGTGGGGTTGCCAGGGAGCATGACATGAATGTCCACCAGCACACGGTAATCAGTGAGTATGTCTCGGCCGTCTTGTGACAGCCGTGCAGGACGGACCGCGGGCTGCGTCGCGGCGACACATACCTACTATCCGTCTATTTCTAAGCGTTCTAATTAGAAAGAGACGGATAGTCTATGTCGCCGCGACACAGATCGCGGTCCGTCCTGCACGACTATCACAAGACGGTCGCGACATACTCTCTCGCTCTCTCGCACTATCCGTCTCTTTCTAAGTGCTCTAATAAGAGAGAGACGGATAGTGCGAGAGGGCTCGAGTCTTGTGATAGCCGTGCTGTGTTAACCGTGCAGAGATTTTTTTTTTTTTTTTTTTTTTTTTTTTGCGGACAATCTTACACAAATCATCCTAGTCCCAAACTAAGCAAAGCTTGTACTATGGGTACTAGACGACGATATACATACTTATATAGAGAAATAAATACTTAAATACATAGAAAACATCCATGACTCAGGAACAAATATTCGTGCTCATTACACAAATAAATGCCCTTACCGGGATTCGAACCCAGGACCTCTTGCTTCGTAGGCAGGGTCACTACCAACTAGGCTAAAGCGGTCGTCAAGTCGTAAGAGATCAAGATGTATCTTGCGAGGTGTCAAATAGCTATACGAAAACACATCTTCGCACATCTCTGGTTCACTCTACACTCTACGTACAGCAACCTATAAATTAAATTCAATCTATTTTCTGGTTTCAAATAACTTGTATGGCCGTCGGTACTAAAGGTTTATAAAGGTCTTTAAACGAAAGAGGGAAGGAAAATCTCCAAAATGTGGGAGGCATTTTGGAGACCCCCACAGACGCCCCGCCCGCTAAATGCATTTGGTGGAGCGACACAGTGCTTGGCCAGCCAGGGGTTTTTGAGACATGCTTTTTATCCTGAGTCTAGTTTAGGATAGGCCATATAATTTTGTCTCCACTAGACCAGCTTAATGAAAGCGTTAATTGCATTGTCTGCTGAATTAGGGGAAGGTTGCTATTATTGAACCGGCGCTTTGATTGGACCATCAAAATATTATAATCCAACTTTTTTTTTTATTTATTCAAAAAAAGCAATTACATTTTACAACTTTCATATAACTCGCCAAACTGTGACGTTTGATGGTGAGAAACGCTCATGTTTTATACTAAATAACCTATTTTAATCTAACAATTTTTAATGAGATTTACATTCTTATTTAGTAACATTTCCTAATAGGGATAAGTTTGCCTCTTATACCTACAATTAAGTGCTTACGCCATGCATTTAACTTAACAAAAAAACAACTAAGCATGCTCGTAGGTTTATTTATCCTTAAAGTTTCCTTTTAGCTAGCTAGTCGACGGTGACTCGCTATCAAGGAGGAAGCCCTTTAACTTTGATTTTAACACAGTTTTGCTTACTGTGAGAGTTTCTCTTAAGATATTAATTTAGTTAAATATTTTTGGTACAGTATATTTAGACATTCTTTCACCATAATAGTTTTTTGTTTTCTGTTGTACTAGACTAGTTGTTTCTCTAGCCCTTCTTGTATTATATTTATTACTAATTTCTAATTTGTGATCATCATTATAATAATGTTCTAATCCTATTAAATATTCAACCTTTTTATCGACCGGTAAGATCTTACATAAGGGAAATAACTTGTCATATTCTTTGTTGCATTTTTTCCTAACTTTTTTGCTAATGAGGAATTTTATTAATCGAGTTTGTAGTTTTTTGACATCATTAATGTAAGTTATAAATGTTCGGCCATAAACAATAAAACCATAGCTCATCAGGGAATCGGCGAGCGCGTAATACACAACCCGTAATGTGTTTTTATTTAATGTACTATTGAGTTGATATAAGTTTGCCAATACAGACCTCAGTCTATTACATAATTATATCGGTTACATGTGGCTTCCAGTTAAAGTTCTTATCAATTCTTAAATCTAGTACTTAAACGTTTCTACGTATAATAACTTATCGCATCTACAGTTGCACTTATTAGCATGTAAACAATCATATGTGTGCCCTATTATATCGAGACTCTGTGCGTTCGCAGTTTTAGCTACCTGATTGTATGGCGAGTGTATATGCATGCATCTAGTTTTAGCGAAGATAATGATGATTCCGGTGTCATGTGCCCACTTTGTACTTCTACTACTACTACTAAACTACGCATGCTACGTAGAGTTTAAAATATTTAGCAACCTTCTCCTACATAGGTAGGTATGCACATTATCAACTCAATTGGACTTGGGGAAAATAGTCTAGAATTAAAAAAAAATATTAAACTTACCTACTTACTTTACAGTAAAAAGAGGCGATTGGGATGCAAATATAAAAGTGCCCAGACTTATTTCAGGCAAAAACAAACCGAGTGAACCCAAAACCTAGTTTTGTAGCTCAGCAAACTTTGCACCTCTGTTTACCCAAATGGCTTCGTGTATTGCAGCGATTTTGCGCTTGGTGCTCGGGATCCGCTCGCTGAGCGAAACGAGCGAAATAAAGAGAGCTCTCCGCTTACCGTACCTAATAGCCGACAAGCGATTTAGTTTATGCTAGATTTGAGCTCGTCCAGCGCATGAATTCACGGAATTTTAAAGGATTATGAAATACAAGCAACACAGACTAAGCAGCGTGTACTTAGTACACGCTGCTTTAATTAGTAGTACCAAAGTAGTTTGTTTAGTTGAACGTTGGAAAATACATACGCCAAATCTTTTGTAATTCGACGGTTTAAGAGTCATAATTATAGGCATACTATGACGGTGGCAAACGAGCACACGGTCTTCCTGACGGTATCGTAGTTCATGGACGCACGCGACTCCAGATGTATCACAAGCGCGTAAACAAAAAAACAAGGCATTTACAAATACCAGTGGCGGAGCGCCCATACGTAAGCCGATTCCCACCGGTTTTTCTAAACTTTATTTTTAAATATATACTCTAAACTCTTTCATAGCTTTTTTTTGTCGGGTTACCCACCGAATTTTTTCACGCCCTGCCACTGTTAACCACTAGCAGTCCCAATTTTTTTGTATTTTTGTCCATCGAAATTGGACTGGTGAAAGAATTGTTCATCGAATGAGTGATTCTGTAGTCTCCCATACAAACTCACATAACAAACGTTTATTTTTTAAGTGAGTTAAAAATAAGTACTAGCTGGGTAGCTAGAGGGTTTCACCAGCGTATTGCAAAAAACGCAGGAAAACCCGCGGGATAAAATAGCCTATAAACACCCAGAAAGTCCATTCTACATACACGCAAGTGATTTTTTTTAAATCGGATTACTGGTCTCACAGACACTTCCTTTTCAAAATATTAGTATAGATTAATCATCTGGGATAGTAAATCAGTTGATGAAGTTGCACTTACAAGTGGACACTGAAGTCACGCCAAATAGCAACCATTACCGCGCACTGACACTCCACGCATGATTTGTTTACACTGAGAGCGTGATGGCGTGATCACGCACGCTGACACGGCTATGGTACGACCGCTACTGTCAAGGACTCCAGACGGCATTCTGCAAAGTTTTGCAAGAACTATATTTGACTGCAGTTTCAAAGACACCACGGGACAGCTCTACGAGGATCTGTCAAGAGCATTTTAAGTAGAAAAAAAACAATAGGTATATTTTTTTCGAAACAAATCCACACAAAGTTGAATTCGTCTACCTCTTTTGTTCCGAACTTCCGACAGGTCTGAAATAAAATTGTCGTAGACATTTAGAAAATATACTTTTTTCGGCAGTCAGAAAATTACTTTTGATACTTTTATCAAAGTAACAGGGAACAGAAATCGCGGGAGGCAAGTCAGGGCTGTAATGGATGTAATTTAGGGCTTCAATACTAGATTCCTCAATAAACGTACGTTTAAGTATACTCACATAATTATTGCATAATAATAAGAACTTATGTGGTAATTTGTGTAAAATATTTGAAAAAAATTAAACAAGAAGAATAATAGTACATTATGATACAAGTGAGGTATGTTGATCATTGCAGATTAACAGAGCCGAGGATGTAATTATCAAAGCTCACGCGTGTCATACGACGTTTTTCAACACATTTGCGAGGAAAAAATCCTTTTCATAAAATGAACATGTTACAGGCTCCAAAGTTGTTTCCATTAGTTATTGATGACAACAGGTTTTCACTCACATATTTGTACATCTCTAAGAATGTACAGTGGCGTCAATTCTATTTATCATTTTTCTATTCACTACGAGTCAACATTTTTAACAATAACCAAACACGCATCATCATTGTTTACAAATATTTGTGAAATTACCTACAATGGCGCGCAATTATTTTTTTTCGTGAAGTTCGCGCAGTGCGCCCGCAGCGAGGCTTAGATGAAAATTCTAAACAGCCAATACAAAATAAAATAAATATTTTCTTATTCAATATAAATTCATGTAAAATGTTATCAAAAGTAAATAATTTTACTAAATTTAACGTTTCTATATCATATCCAACAAGAAATAATCAATTAATCCACAAGAAGGATTTAATTTGTTTAGTCGAGTAAGAATCCATTTGCCGAGAATTAAAAACAAACCTGTGTAACCCGGTCAATTTAAGAATGCGCCGTGTCCATACCTTGCTGCAAGGTGCCAACGTGTCTTAATCGGGATATAAACATAACTACACGAGTGTCGTAATGTTATTAAACACGCGTGTTTAATACCCAGGATTATGAGCCCAAAAGCGGCACAATAAGAGGCACGTTACCAGTGCTACCTAACTGCGCCTAGCGAACTCAGAATTATACCTAAACTTTGCGCATCGGTACCGGTACATCCGCCAGTGGGCTGGCGCACGCGCTCACGGCCGGACGCTGCTTACGCGCACAATAATAGTTATTACCAATTCTTTAGAAATGAGTATATTATTCACCGCACTGCAGTGTTGTGGGGTGTATGAACAATAAAAAAATAGACATTTATCATTTTCACAGACCATGAAACGGATGAAAAGTTAGTAACTTACCTACTTTGTACTAAGTACCTACTATTTAATTATTTCCATGACAGGTACAAACTAGTGAGTTTGAACAAAGGCGTAATGTTTTTTTTACGGAACACCTAATACTTATTTCAAATACTTACGTAATACATTTATAAGGCCTGCTTGAGTTTTGGTAATTTGGTATACCTACCTACCCCGAGCCGTAGCCGTAAGTTAAGGTACAGTCGACGCCAAAAATATGTTTACAGTTTTCGCCTTATTACAATGGAATAAGGTGCAAAAGTGTAAACATATTTTTGGCGTCGACTGTACTCCGCCACTGCCATTATGTCCAAATTAATTATTTAGTTGTTTGTATTGATTTCATGTTTATATTTATCCCTGTCTAGCAGCAATTAGTATAATATTTTACTTAGTAAGATTTGCGGGGTGCATGCATTGCACGGCCTAAGAAAAGGCGTAAACATCGTCGTTGCTATAGGGACTTATAACCTTTTGGAAGGGCTTGGAATGCAATCGTGAGGATGAAACGTAGGTAATCAGAATATTTTAAAACAACTTATGCCTAGTGACTAATTCCAAGTTTGCAATGCTACTTTTAAACTTTTATACAATATGACGTTATTTATATACTTACGTTATAGATAACGAAGATAGGTATTCGTAGGTACCTACCTACCAAACTTATTTCGTACTGTCGTCGGGATACACCTACTTTAATGAAGTTACCTACACAACAAGTTTCGTTTTGTTATATGTGGTACTTAGCTGGTAGATGAATAGGTAGGAGGTGCCTACATTTTGACTGTCGTAACGTAAAGACAGGGTGAGAGATACTTGACATTAAAAAATATTTAACATGCTGCGTTGATAGGTATGCCTGTACACTCGGCTACAAAGGTATCGCAACTTTTCTAAAATTCGTTTCAAGCGATTATTACTCCTAAGATACTTACTGTCGATATTAGTATCGTTTGAAAGGTAATAAAACCCCCTAGGATTTAGCTTTCAAATGATACTAATATCGACAGGGTACTTACAGTAAGTATCTAAAGAGGAGTAATAATCGCTTGATACGAATTGTAGGAAAGGTGCGATACTTTTGACGCCGAGTGTATGTAGGTATGTATGTAAGTAACTATGCAGTTCAGATACTGGCAGACTCTCGGGAAAACTTACAACTCTTTTGAAAAATTTAAATTAAAAAACGATAACAATTAAATTAGGTAACCTAATTAGTGAAGTGCATGGAATGTGTGGGTGTTTTTATTTCACTCAACTATTAATAATAAAATCATTTGTAAGTGGTGTCAACCCTAGCGTCTATTGGCGGGCAACGACCGGCACGTTCAAGGTCGCTCCATTGTTAAATTCAGTAGGCATGGAAAGCGGTAGGTTTGCGCTTTTTTATTCAGAGTCGAGCATCTGTTCATTAGAACTATTATATAATCTGTGACGTTACGAGCAAATGTGTTTAAAATTATATTGCGAAGAAGGCAGTTTATAAGTAAAATTTCCGTGGTGTACGGTGTTCCTTGATATTATTAAAGAAAAAAAAAAAAAAAAAAAAAAGTTTCAGATTTAGCAGAGTTAGATACGTATGATAATTGATAATGTATAACTAAGTGCTAATGAAAAATTTGAAACGATGGCACTAAGGGTATGTTGCACCTACTTACTGATTACTGATCAACGTTAAATATGACGCCGGCAGCTGTCAGTCCATGGAAAATTGTCAAACTTTCCATATATTCAGATTAAACGAACACCGCTTACGATTACAGACGGTTTGGTACCAGCAGGTACCAAAGCACGTACTTTTTGTTATTGGTGACCAGCAGGCACCAAAGCACGTTCTTTTTGTTATTGGTGACCAGCAGGTACCAAAGCACGTTCTTTTTGTTATTGGTGACCAGCAGGTACCAAAGCACGTTCTTTTTGTTATTGGTGACCAGCAGGTACCAAAGCACGTTCTTTTTGTTATTGGTGACCAGCAGGTACCAAAGCACGCAACTTTTCGAACGCACGTTAGAACATAACATTTTAAAGTTAAACATTACCACGCTGGCATGATTTAAACTCCTATTTCTTCATTAAACATACATACATAACATACTCAAAAAAATACATACTACCTACTACAGCAAGTTGTTCCGTAGCCTATGAACGCTTGCAACTCCACGGGACTCCTAGTTTTTAAGGCGAATGAAACCCTGAAAATGTTGTCCCACTGGCTCGCAAATATTATCGAACGATTCGATTTGCTGTGCTGTTCGCTCACACACGGAATCTAGCGAAAATCGGTAAATTTATAAAAAAAAACCCGGACAAGTGCGAGTTGGACTCGCCCACCGAGGGTTCCGTACAAATTTGTAGGTACTTAAGACTATATTTTAATCGACTTCAAAAAAGGAGATGGTTCTATGTTCCACCGTATGTATGTATATTATATATTCTTTTTAATGTATGTTCACTGATTTCTCCGTCAATTGTGGATCGATTTCCGAAAAAATATTTTTTTCGAAAGTGTATACTCCTGAGGTGGCCCCCCACTGTCACCAAGTTTGATGTATGAGATCGCAGGGAAATTGAGAGCCCTCAAATTTCAAAGGCACGCGTGTAGTGATTTCGGTATTTTCTATTATAACTCGTGTTTACTCTCGGAAATCGCAATTTTGGTGAAGTGGAACTGATGATGAAGACCACAGATGACTTATTGGAACTCCTCAAGGGTGTCAAAGATTCTGTCATGATTCCGTTGAAGTAGCAACTAATGAAGTGTACATTCCGAGATCACGTAACGTTTCGAACGCGCGTTAGGAAATTTTAACTGTATTTTTTCCATATTAAAAGTGTCATTTAGATCTACCTGACGCACGTAGTAGGTACAATGCGTTAATAAAGATAAAGGACCTTGACAGACAGACAGACAGACAAACGGACAACAAAGTGATCCTATAAGGGTTCAGATTTTTCCTTTTGAGGTGCGGAACCCTAAAAAGTGTCAAAATATCGCATACCTACAGTCGTAGTCTAATTTTGTAGACATGTAAGACTCTGACCAGCGAATCATGCATGACATGCATGTCACAAAATAAATGCGGCAAATTTCTAAAAAAACTCATGCTAGTAGAACGACCTGCATAGCGGCGTACCTAATAGATATTTATTACTGACAGCTTATTTCATAAGTGAAATAATGATATGAAGAATTTGGTGAAAGTGCTCGTGACACGACTCGCTGGCAAGACTCTAATTTTTGTTCGAAAAAAATCTAATAGTGAAATTGAATATTGTTAGTGACATATGAAAGTTTAAGATAGGTATATTTTGTTCAAATATTGCTATTAGAATCTGAGGAGTAATCGCGTAACGTTCCGAACGCACCTGAGGGGTAATCACGTAACGTTCCGAACGCGCGTCGGTACAATTTAACTTTCAATTTTCCATATAAAACGTGACATTTAGACCTACTCGACGTTCGTACAATGCGTTACGTGATCGACCTAAGGTTTTCAGGTTTTATATGGAAAATTGACGGTTAAATTGTATCGACGCGCGTTCGGAACGTTACGTGATTACCCCTTTGCTGGTAGCTTAGTTTCAGAGCCTTCGAAATACATGTTGTAACTAGACACGACATACGCCTTAAAACCAAGTACTTAGATGGACTTTGCGCAGAATGGCCCGCGTCGGCGAGAGGGATCCCCCCTAGTGTCGACTCACGATATTGTGAAATTGACGACCCATTTCCTTCCCTTTTTTAAACTAACAAAATTAGGGTTTACGAAAGTTAGTTTTATTACTCATCCGTTTTTCCCTACTTCCTTCCATGAATATGAATTGTGGCAAAACTTATTTATTTGATATTTTAAGTAAGTGCATGCATACTTAATGCCTTAGGTACAATTAGTATACGTCATAACTTTCGTATCTACACTCAAGAGCAAAAGTTTTTGCGATATCTCGCTCCGTTAACGTTGTCTTTTTTTCATGGGTTTTTACGAGTCCGATTATAACATGGTAACGTGTTTTTTTAAAATGTCATTTGTGTAGTTTAGATGTAGAATTTAATAAAGAGCATGACAGGATTAAAAACCTGTACAACCTTGCACTATTTTAGGAAATATGACCGTATTTCATCGACCCGAAACTTTTGCTCTTGAGTGTATTATTTCAATTATTTGTACATACATATTACATTGTTCGTTTAGCCACGCCACGTGCCATCCCATCAGTCCACTTTGCAGCCAACATTTTCAATAATGCGCCATAAATTAGAAAAGTGATTAAAATAATGACTCGAATTATCTGCTATAGTAGTGTGACTGTAAAAATGGATTCGTATAAAGGCATCATATTACATATTGATGATTTTGCATGGTCTGCACAAACGTTGAACAACCAGGAAATATAAGTAAGTATAGGTATAGTTATACCTACCTATGTGTATTGCCTGAAAACTTTTTGGAAAAAAAATGGAGATCCTAGAATATAGTCAGCCTTGAGAACTGCCTACATTCAAAGATAATCACTGCTGATTCATCAAATTATTCACCGGAAATACTCATTTAATTATCTACTATCGCAAGTTTTAAACGCCAATTGATAATACAGATTTTTTATGAATAGTCATTACCATGCTCTCAGCTTTATTCTGTTTTTAAATTAAGTTCGATTACCTAATCCCAATCTAATGGCGTAGACACTAGAATATTTGACTTTTCAACCCAGAGGAGAAACTGGAGTTTAAGTGAGAAAGTGTGAGTGCTTAAATGATAGATGTTGTTTCCGAATGCATCTGTAATATCTACGTTAATAATAAACAAATAATAACAATTGACTGCTGTCTTAAACAACAGCTGTGATCAACGGCTTAAGGCATGTTAGCAACTCCATGCTTGCACCATTTATAATGGGTTTTGGAACACTTTGATAACCTTGGCATATCGTGACGGTTGACATCCTCGTTATTTAACTAGTAACTGTGTCCAATAATATTTTTTCTTACCTTAGGTAATTACATTTTTTTTCGTTCCGAAATAAATAATCCTACCACATTTTTTCTTAATAAGTTTGGAAACCGCATTTCCGTTCAGAAGAAATTTCGTTCTAAAATAGTAATAAAATAACGTGTAGGTAATTTACGATATCCTGGCTAAAGCGAGTAACGAAATTGAACAATCTAATTAGACGGTAATAAATTAATTTGGTACACCAGACACCACACAGATACAGCTGAAATGAGACGGGTGTGGCTGAATAAAAAATAAAAGCAAATTGGGGGACAAGTTGTGCGACGACGCTGCATCCTAGATTAAGATATTCGAGGATGAAATGACTGGATTCCATTAGGATTATGATACACCCAGATTGTACAGAATTGCGAATAGGAAAAAATGATTTTGTGTAATAGTAAGGACTGTGGAGAATATAGAAGTGGCGAAATGCTGTTGTAAAGAATATGGAGACAGTAAATTGAGAAATCATTTTAAAATGGCTGACAGCTTACCAGCACCACTTCTTTCAACCGATTGTGGTGGCAATGGCAACCAAAAGAATGTGGAACTCTGATAAAGACCACAAAATGAATAGATATCTCTGTCACTCTTATTGAGATTTATATGCGACCATCTCATTCTCATTTGAAGCGTTCATAGCCCGGCGGCGCCTGCGTATCGGAAACGATAACGCAGGTCAAGCAAAGACGGCAGGGGTCAGTCTTTGGATGGGTGACCGCCTGTTTGAGTGGTTACTATAAATGAGCGCTTCCGTGCTTTGGAAGGCACGCTTAGCAGTTGATCCCGGTTGCTGTCTATGACAGTAGTCGTTAAGCCGAGTTAGAGGCCTTCGGGCGGCTTAAGAACCTCTAACAGTCGAGTTGCCCACTCACTTGACAAAGGGGGGACAACTGTCACTCGCGTCCGCAGGAGCTACCTACCACAACCCTGCACGTGTCCCCTGGGTGGTACTAAAGAGTGACAAACGGCCGGGTATCTTTTGTTATCACTAATCCTATTGTTAACGCCTAATGACCGTCTCAAGTGTATCGGGCCTTCGTATTTGAAATACACTATACCTAATTACTGGACATCTATTCCCAACAATGTATTAGGTATGTTTGGGCCGAATGCCTGCCCGACCCCTTATTCTGTAAACGCCTCTCGTGTGAACGCGCCTCATTGGTTTGCAAGTTGGCAGCACTGTTTGCCTGTCAAATGAGGACACGTAACCTCACTTGTAATAATTTTTTGACACCACGTCAGACACCGTGCTTTGGTTGTTTTTGTTGTAATAACTCGCTTTGCCGACACACGTTCGAGTTTTGGTTGGATATTTGGTGAAAGTGTTAAAGGACTCGTGTTGGTGGCTTGATGCCCGAGTCTAACATTTGGTGAAAGCGGACAATTGGTGATTTGTGCTTGGCGGAACGCGTATTGACGGCCCGGCCGCTCGTGGAAAGACACGGCGCTGCCCTTGGCCCCGGATACCTACCAGGGAAACTTGATTTAACTTGACTGACCATTGACGGATAACGACAGACTTGACAAAATATCGTGTCGCCGGGAATCCAGTAAGTATAAAATCTTGACACTTTGAATAGCCATTATTGGCATTATATGACCCGCGATTCGCGTGGCAGTTCGGTTCACTCGCACCAGGCGAGGAATCGAACAAGGTACATTCGTATTGTATTCGTTTTTGCTCATGCGCGTCAATTGTGACGTATCAGTAGGTACAGACGTAGTGCATAATGGTTTCCCATCGTTTTTTCACGGAAACGTACGAACGTGTCTTGCTATTTCAGTCGGTCACGGTACAAAAAGTACTGAGGTTGACTGATGTAGCATGAGTCATGACAAATACGAACATTTCCCAGAAAATACGACGGGAAATGATTATTCACTACATCTGTAAGTACCTATAATTATGCTCCATTAGTTATGACTTATGACTATGTCGCAGTCGCCATATTTCATCAGATTTCTGTCAGTTGATACGAATAAAACAAACGAATAATTAGGTAATTTATATGTAACTATTCCCGTTATAGCCCTCGAAAAAAGCAAAGTCGCATAAGAGGTACTTACAGTTCCCGAATAATCCATATCTCGTTTATGACCCAAAGTTTGTGGTGGAATTAGATAAGTTTTATTAAACCGTTTTTTTTTGTATTATCGTTGTTTTTAGAGTTCATTTCATAGGCACATAGCCAAAGCTTTCGCTGTCTTATGCCATTTCTGAATTAGAAGCAATGAAATTCTACAATAAATAATATATTGCAATAGCAAAAACGGATGCACGGAGTCAGATCAAATTTGGCATAGAATAATTTTTTAATCCGGAAAATCAACCCCCCAAAGGGATGAACGTGAGTACCGGCTTTAACGCGGACGGTGTCCCGGGCAAATACTACATAGTAAAGTAATATCCCATAAAACATTCAATGTAAAAATTGGTCAAGTCTCGAAACTCTTCCACCGCTAAATACACACACACGCACCCACGCACGCACGCAATCTAGTGTTAGTATTTACATAAGCAAGATAGCTAGGTAATAATAATTGTTTAGCGTAGTAGGTAGTTGTCTCTTTTTGAATTTTAGATTATTATTATTTTAAAGGTCCTGGCAGAAGTCATTTTGTTAAGTTTACTTCCGGTTTGAATGAGTAAAGTCATAACTTCATGTTCATAGCCAAAAAAGTATTAATTTAACCACCTAGATATATTTTTAGGGTTCCGTAGCCAATTGGCAAAAAACGAAAACCTTATGGATTCGTCATGTCTGTCTGTCTGTCCGTCCGTATGTCACAGCCACTTTTTTTCCGAAACTATAAGAACTATACTGTTGAAACTTGGTAAGTAGATGTATTCTGTGAACCGCATTAACATTTTCACACAAAAATAGAAAAAAAAAACAATACATTTTAGGGGGTTACTTAGAACTGAAACTCAAAACCATATTTCATCAAACCCATACGTGTGGACTGTGGGGTATCTATGGATAGGTCTTCAAAAATGATATTATTGAGGTTTCTAATATCAGTTTTAATACCTAAAGTGAATAGTTTCAAAGACACTTCCAAAGTGGTAAAATGTCCCCCCCCCCTGTAACTTCTAAAATAAGAGAATGATAAAACTAAAAAAATATATGATGTACATTACCGTGCAAACTTCTAGAGTCTTCTAGATCTAGTCAGTAGTTTTTTTAATACTTACGTCATAAATCGTAAACCGCAATTTATTTTACGGAACCCTTCATGGGCGAGTCCGACTTGCACTTGGCTACTTTTTTAATCTTTGTCTTAGAAACGTGCCTATGGTTTTTAATCGCGAAAGTAACTCCGTCTAAGTGTCTGCCTGTCTATTTGTTCCTGCCTGCCTTTTCACGTGTAATAGAGTCTGACTGAATTAAATACTAAGGATTATTCTTATCGCCATCTCCCCCAAGGGTGTGAAATGAGAGGTACCTACCGTGAAGTTGCTTATGCAACTTTTAGATGTGTATGTGACACATCTACTATATCATCTGCATCACTATACCCCTTTGCTGTACAGTCACGACCATCAACATCTGCTAAAGGGAGCAAAAACATCTGAAACATCCGGCGACATAACCTACCAGTGGTATTATGTCAATAATGTCGGTGCCCGCGTGGTAGGCCACCTACCTACCACGCGGGCACTGATAAATTGGAGCGCCAACACTATAGTCGCCCGCCGCTAGTTCATATTCGAGACGTATAAAAAGCGAGCCAAGAAAGGCTGCGCGCACGCCGCCGGCGGCCGTGAGTCACTTCCGAGGCGGATTCCTGGCCTGGCCCTCGCGCACTGACGTCACGGGGTGGCGCGCTGACACATCGCTATTTTAAACTACATTCCTGTCTAGGCAGATACTGGTTCCATTACAAATTATCATTTATCTAGTTTATTTTATGATCCTGGGTGAATTTAGGTTAGGGCAAATATTTGTCATGAAGACGATTTGTTTCTGAGTTTAAGCATTTACCAATCTATCTATGTATGTATAACGTCATCTAGTAATAGAGTTACAAGCATTGCTTAGTTTGGACTTTTTATCGTAAGAAGAAGTTTTCATTTGGGTTCAAGTAATTTTATTTAAAAATGTGCAAAATCTTGTTACTTAGTTCGTGATTTTTATCAATATTAAAACTTCCTAGACCAAATTAGTAATAGAAGCCTTTGTGAGTAAGTTAAGTACCTAACTTTTGTTGTTTTTTCTTAGATGCTATAGTGCAAAGTTAACACAAAAAACATAAGTGCGCACTTGAGTGAGAAGCAGTAACTTATTTACCTAATTTAGATAATTATAAAGTTATTATATTATTCAATTAAAAAGATTAATAACAAAATTGAAATGCATTCAAATTCTACAATTTATCTTCACTAGGTATACATAGTATAAAACCAAGTCACTTCCCGCTGTCTGTCTATCCCTATGTATGCTTAGATCTTTAAAACTACGCAACGGATTTTGATGCGGTTTTTTAAATAGATAGAGTGATTCAAGAGGAAGGTTTTTTTTTGATTTTAGTATTAAGTTGCAAGTGCAATTTAAATTAAGTATCTAGTCTTAAGTCGCATGCTTTTTTCTTTCGTTTATTTTGTCACTTTACAACTTTTACTGTTAGTTCTGTACCTACCTATCATATTAATGCCATGCCATGTTGTGGATATGAATAAAGGTTTAATCTATCTATTATAATTATTTGCTTGCTTGATAAAACTCTGCAGCTTGAGAATCTTGGAAAGTTATGTAAAGCCCTCTTGGTCTCTGAAAATTTCTAAAATGGCCCGAATGGCTTCGAGAAAAGTATAGTACCGCCTGCCTTTTTATGCTCTTTTGCTCGACTGCCGTGCCCCCAAATTATAATTTTATACGTTTGCATATTTCGATGTCTATTATTCAATCACGCAAAAACGGTTGTACAGATTACGATGATTTGGCATTAAAACACATTTTGTTAAAGACTAGCTTGAAGCTCGCGACTTCGTCCGCTTGGCATTCGTTTATATCGTACCTCCATACAAACTGCCACCCCCATTTTACCCCCTTAGGGGATCATTTCCGGGACAAAAAGTCCTCTCCGGGATTCAAACTATTTCCACACCACGTAGTGAGATTTTTTTATAGTGGTTTAGGCGTGAAAAGGTAGACAAAATTACTATCCCAATATTTTTCTAGCCTCGTTGTCCCATTGCTGGGCAAAGGCCTCCCCCATTTGCCTCCCGCCATTCCAAGCAGAACGCGTCCAAATCGTCCCGCCATCTCCTTTATTCTGCCTCAGGGCTGTTATTCGCTACGCGTTAATGCGGCTCACCCCGCCGGTCACCCGTTACGAAACTAGACCTCTACCTCCGCTTAATTACTACGCATCGCGGTTTCAAGGTATAATTGTGGGTGAGCGTTGAGGTGAGCTTAAAACAAGTGATAGAATAGGGGGGCTGCTCCGGTGTCCGTCTTGCGGGGTCCATTCTGTACTTATTATTCTGGCCCGTATTTCCATAAAATTAATATTTTTATAAATAAGTAAGTATGGATAATTAATCGTATCGGGTTTTTCGTATTTGTGTTGATATTTAATAATAAAATATGATTCAGGGGGTTTACCGGAAAAACCTTTTAGTCTGATAACAGCTGAAACGAATTCGTGGGCGGCCATCAATTCGGTTTCAACTCCAGTGTGGATTAATCACATCGTGCGCTAGGCACGTATTAAAAAAATATATTTAAATTAATATCACTAATAATAAAAAAATAAGAAATGATCTCGTGTGTGTTTTGGTGTATTATTTTGTTTAGTTTGTGTGACTGCAGCGATGTGTTTCATGAAGGAAGTAAAATAACATTCCGTCCTAATTATCCAGCTGATTTTTTTGGCTACGCTGTTGCGATTAGTGATGCGGGGTGAGTATAATTTAATACACCGTGTATTCCTTCATTTCCGTTAAATTCGATACATTGAGTTGTACGAGTACACTGAGAAGAACGAATTAGTACAAAAATATTATACATCGATGGATACCTACTGTAAAACGGCCTTTATGACGTATCAATGACTGGGACTGTCAAGGCCCAGGGCAATATGCACCAAAAAGTTAATCCTTTTTTTTTTTTTTTTTTTTTGGAGAGGAAAATGCTTTACGCATTCCTCCCGGGTGTGGGGACGGACCCGGGGGGATATGTGGGACTCCTCGTTGTGGGCTAATGAGGCCCCGAGTCTACCCACTAAAAACCTCTCCGTCTGCCGTCTTTATGCCTTAGCGGTGGGCTGAAGGAACGCTTGCGCTTTACTTCTTCAGCACCACCAGCGCCGCTCCGATTTTCGGAACACCGCCTCCGGAGGTCCTTGTTGACCTCGTTCGTTTTGTGCCACTACAGGCACCCACTCAGTGACCTGGTGCGTGAGGGATGGCAGGCGTCCCCATGCCTGTCACCCCCTGGTCACTCTACGGAGGCAGGCGGCGATCCTGTGCTGCTCGCCTTCGTCTAGCACGCCTGCGGCGCCGTGGGTCGGCCAATGGGTCGTCCTCCCTGGCCCGTTCCGCCATTTCCTTCTGCTGAACTATACTTTCGCAGAAGGCCTTAACTGCTTGCCAAGACCTGTCACTGTCAACCATGGACTTGATCACGGCTGGGAGTGACAGGTCCGGCCCCACTATGGCCATCTGAGGGGTAATCACGTAACGTTCCGAACGCGCGTCGGTACAATTTAACTGTCAATCTTCCATATAAAAAGTGACATTTAGACCTACCCGACGTTCGTACAATGCGTTACGTGATCGACCTACAGGTCGCTGCGCTCTGGCCCCCACACTGGACACTCCTCCAGCGTGTGACCAAAAAGTTAATCCTAGCTTAACATACTGAACTAAGTACCTACCTCAGATTTATACAAGATCTGAGGGGTAGTCACGTAACGTTCCGAACGCGCGTCGGTACAACTTAACTGTCAATTTTCCATATAAAAAGTGACATTTAGACCTACCTGACGCGCGTAATTAAATTTTTAATTGAATTTTTAAACTTAGTTTAAATTCGTAGTCCAACTTGTCTTAGAGAAATTAACTTTATTTAACATATAAAATGTTTTTTGAATTAATTACAAATAAAATAGGCACTGATTCTAGGTAGTGACTTGCTAGGTGGTTAAGGATTTTCACAAGTCTGCATCGAGAGATACTTACTTACTTACTTTACGGCATAGTTAACAAACTGTATGTTTTTCCGATTTTGGTACGTCAAAATATCAAAAATTACAGTCAAATATTGCAGATCGTTATTATTCATGTATTATTTATGCCATGCACAATATTTCATAAAGTCATTTTGAATTTATGTAAAAATCGGGTACAAAAAGCTAGGAGTCTTCTTGTAGACAATTACCTACCCAAATTACGTTCCGATCATACTTAACAAGTAATTAAACGCAAACGCACTTAAAATCAGGGTCCCGCAACAAAATTAGGTCTTGAAAGGCCTTAAAACTTTGTAAGTACCTACCTAGGTGCGTCCACAAGAGACTAAACCAAACAAAACATTTTTTTGACCCAATTATCCTACAATAGTTTTACTTCTACCACACTGTTCGCAAAATTTAAATACCTAACTACAACGGCGGTATGCGATACGCATTGCAGCAACAACCCTGAAAAATTAGACCTACATCCCGTTTAGTCATTCGTTCATCCCAATTGTGAAGGGACGTTTTGAAAATGAACTAGACATGTAGAACAATTCAAAATTATGTTTTGTTTTTAAGTGGGTGCTGCTTTATTTGCAAACCGATATACTTAAAGCCCTACAGTTTAGAACGTATTAGGCCTGTCTCATCCGGAACAACTTTTTTGAACGTAGGCTAATTTGGTTTCTGGGTTTCATATAAGATCGACATGAATGTTTAAATGACCATTGTTTATTTTCTCTGTGATTTCATTTTGACACCAACGGTGCTTTAATAGCAAACTTGTTATTGGCGTATGTTTTAAAAATTAATTAAATCAATTCATTAATTGAATAATTCTTCCAAAATTCGGAATCATTAACGGTCGTTTATTGATTAAAATAAAGAAACACGTATCTAAGAATACAACCCGCGGCTATTTTAAAATTATTTGTTTGTCATAGACTTATAGTGGGCGCTCCAAAGGCGACCATCAAAGGCTCACCACTCACAACAGGTGCCGTCTTCAGCTGCCCTCTTCAAAATTTAGAAACAAGAATTGTCACCTGCACGCCTTTGAATGTGAACAGCCAAGGTATTCCTAATCTATGTATATTGGGCAACGTTGTAGGGAAACATCGTATTGACAATCTACTAATAAAGTTTGTTAGACCTGCTTTTGAAGATTGATTTTGATTGAACATTAATACGTAATATAATACATAAGTACGTATTGAAATAATATACTCGGTCAAGTCACAAGTACCCATACGTGGGGAGGCATTTGCGTCAGTTTTGTTCGGCCACTAGGTGAGTCACTGAGCAGGTTGAGTTGAGACAAAATTAAATTCAAGCTCACAATACAGTCGAGACACCTGAAACCTAAAGTAAGATATGATTCACATTCTGTTAGAATGGTATGCCAGCAACCCCCCAGTGCCAAATACTCGTACTTTTGTGTATTAAATGTATGTATCCTGTCAATCCTGATTGTTTCAACACATTTGCTCGTAGCGTGCCTCTTATTACGTTGCTTTTAGGCTCATTATCCTGGGTAATAAACACGCGTGTTTTATAACATTACGACATTCGTGTTTTATGGTTATATCCCGCTTAAGACATGTTGGCACCTTGCAGCAAGGTGTATGTATGAATACCATTCTTAAATTATCCGGCTTGTACAGTGTTTTCAGGGTTCCGTACTCAAAGAGTAAAACGGGACCCTATTACTAAGTCTTCGCTGTCCGTCCGTCCGTCCGTCCGTCTGTCTGTCACCAGGCTGTATCTCACTGATACCGTGATAGTTCCAGCTGAAATTTTCACAGATTATGTATTTCTGTATAACAACAAATACTAAAAAAAAAAAAAAAATTTTTTTACTGATAATGGTACGGAACCCTTCGTGCGCGAGTCCGACTCGAACCTGGCCGGTTTTATTTTAAATTCTCGGCATATGGATTCGTACTCGTCTAAACAAATTAAATCCATATTGTGCATTAATTAATAATTTATTCTTGGATATGATATGGAAACGTTTCATTTAGTAAAAGTAAGTACATTGTGATACAAATGAGCCATGTTGATATTTACATCCGAAGATGTAATTGTCAAAGCTCACGCGTTTCATACGACGTTTTTCAACACATTTGCGAGGAAAAAATCCTTTTCAAAAGATGAAAATTTTATAGGCTCCTAAGTTATTTTCTGTACTTAGTTATTGATGGCACCAGGTTTTTACTTACATATTTAACATCGCCAAGAATTTCCAGTGGCGTCAATTCAGGTATCACTTTTCTATTTACCACGAGTCCTCAATTCCGCCTCGGATGTAATTATCAACACAGCTCACTACTCAATATACTATTACCTATGCCTGTTCCTTTAGTGATACATGCTTCTATAATTTCAGGATTTCGCAATGGAATGTGGTTTGGAGCCAGCTTGGCAATAGGACCGACGGGGAAAATGGTGGTAAGTTGTATTTATATTTTGTTACAATGAATAACGCATCACGTTTGGTTTAAATTCTTCTGAAAATACCTTACAGTTCTCACGACACAGGCTCGACCTAGTGTGAGGACTATAGCAACCCTCATGTTAAAAATCTTAAGCTAAGCTCTTTGTAATTCTTCCTGTCTGTAACTCATTAGGTAAATAAATAAATTTTGTATTTTTGTATTTGTATTGTATAATATGCTCAAATCCGGTAACCAGATTAATGTATGTTTTAAATGTAAGTTAGCAAATAACTACCTATTTGTTTAAACTTTTGATTTGAACGTCAAACACGTCAGCAAATAACTACATATTAAATGAGCGTTTTTCAAAAAAAGTGTACAAACAACTTTTTTTCAAAATTTTTTTTTTGTTTTTCTTACTCAGAATCTTTGATACTATCGATCCTCATACAAGAAAAAAAGTGTCTTAAATATTCCATTCCAGATCGTCACATTTTTGTATGCAGTCTTTTTTCATTTATATGATCGTGACGCACTGGAAGAAAAAAAATACATAGTAAAATCTGGGACACTTTTTTCTTGTATGAGGATCGATAGTATCAACGATTTTGAGTAAGAAAAGCCAAAAAAATTCGAATTCTGAAAAAAAAGAAGTTTTGTACACTTTTTTTGAAAAACGCCCAGGTACGTCTACTACATACCTACAAAACAAATACTTACACGAACATACATACATTCGAAAAATCACGTAACGTTCCGAACGCACGTTAACTAGGACAATCCAACTGTCATTCTTCCATATAACATTTAACATTTAGATCTACCTAACGTATACAAGTGACATTGTGATACAAGTGAGCTATGTCGATTACTATATCAGAGGCGGAATTATCACGCGAACCGCAAGTGAGCGTGATAACAGAGCCGAGGATGTAATTATCAAAGCTCACGCGTTTCATACGACGTTTTTCAACACATTTGCGAGTAAATAATCCTTTTCACAAAGTGAAAATGTTACAGGCTCCTAAGCTATTTCCTTTAGTTATTGATGAAAACAGGTTTCTACTCACATAATTGTACATCTCCAAGAATCTCCAGTGGCGTCAATTCTATTTATCACTTTTCTATTTACCCCGAGTCAACATTTTTTTTAATAACCTGCAAACACGCATCAACAATGTTAACAAATATTTGTGAAATTACCTATAATGGCGCGCAACTATTTTTTTTCGTGAAGTTTGCGCAGTGCGCGCGCAGGTGTTAAAGCGAGGCTTAGATGAAATTTCTAAACAGCCAATACAAAATAAAATATAAATATTTTCGTATTCAATATAATTTCATGTAAAATATTATCAAAAGTAAAAAGTTTTACTAAATGAAACGTTTCTATATCATATCCAACAAGAAATAATCAATTAATTCATTAGAAGTATTTAATTTGTTTAGTCGAGTAAGAATCCATTTGCCGAGAATTAAAAACACACCTGTATAACCCGGTCAATTTAAGAATGTGCCGAGTCCATACATACCCCTTGCTGCAAGGTGCCAACGTCTCTTAATCGGGATATAACCATAACTACACGAGTGCCGTAATGTTATAAAACACGCGTGTTTAATACCCAGGATTATGAGCCTAAAAGCGGCACAATAAGAGGCACGTTACGAGCAAATGTGTTGAAAAATGCATTACGTGATGGACCAGCTGCTGGTCGATCACGTAACGCATTCTACGCGCGTCAGGTCAGGTCAATGTCACTTTTTATATGGAAAAATTACAGTTAAATTGTCCTAACGCGCGTTCGGAATGTTATATAATCACCCCTCGGGAATATGGAGCAAACAAAATAAGTTTTAGCATAGCTCTACTATTCATCAAGACGATCCTATCGAGCCCTAAAGGAATCCCTCATGGACATTATGCATGATTCATCATGATTCATGTAGCTGTAAAAACCTATTACATTAGTGGCATGACAACTAAGTAATATGACACATTTCCTGCAAAAAATTTAATAAAAGTTAGTAAGTTTCAAAATGTTAGTCATTATACCACTCGATAAAATAAACACTCCGTCTCTTCATAGCTAAGAGTTTATTATAGTTTTTTTTACATTTATAAAGCTGTAGAGGATAAATACTTAACTTTTCATTTATCCTATTAGAGTCGGAGTCGGTGTTCGTGAATGCAAATGTGGGTCTTGGTAGGGTATCCTCGTGGCTAAAATCCAACCTCCTCACTTTAAACGTTAAAAAAACGAACTACATTTGTTTTACCAAGTACAATAGCACTCAACCACAGACTAACCTAAACCTCAAAATACACACCTGTTCACTTACTGATCGCCTTCTATGTAACTGTAAGGACATTGAGAGGGCTAGTTCCACTAAATACCTTGGTGTCATCTTAGACCAGCGCCTATCTTGGCATCAGCATATTGAATTTGTAAATGGTAGAATTCGAAAATTGGTATGGATCTTTAAAATTCTTCGACATATTGCAAACAAGACACTACTTAACCAACTATATGTATCGTTAGCGGAATCCATCATGACCTACTGTATCACCGTCTGGGGTGGAGCAACTAAATCCAAATTCTTGGAGGTTGAAAGAGGGCAACGGTGTCTGTTAAAGGTAATGTACTTGAGGCCATACAGATTTCCCACAAATGAACTGTATAAAATTAGTGACCAATTATCAATGCGAAAACTGTATATCCTCCATACAACATTAAAGTTACATAAAACACTAAAATTTAATCCAACGCTTCTAACTAGAAGACGTAAAAACACCGTTGCCCCACTTACAACATATAGATCTTTGTTTGCTAAAAGGCAGTATAAGACACGTGCAGCATACCTTTATAATAAAATAAATGTTAAAATTAATATCTATCAACAAAAGAAATATAATTGTAAGAGGTCTCTAACGGAATGGTTAAAGATGCTAAGTTATGAAGATACTGAACTGTTACTTAATCTTGTATTAATCTAAATTTAATTCTATAGTTAGTAAAACATAACAAAATGGAAAATGTTATATATAATATATACCTACTTTATCAAACAACACACACGCACGCACACACTAACACACACGCACGCACACACTAACACACACACTCACAAGCGCACACACAGGCGCGCACACACACACACACACACACACACACACACACACACACGCACACACACACACACACACACACACACACACACACTCAACTTTAGGGTCACGACACTATGCCTGTGATACCTAATTCGTCTTTGTTTTTATTTTATGTTATAAATATTTACCTACATATAAGAAATTAACATTAACATTAACTGCTTTTTTATGGAGGAGCGGGTCTTCCTGACACAGGTATTTTTTACCTACTAGGAAGACCCAACCTTATTTTCAATGTAACCTAGCAATCTATGAAATAAAACATTTTCATTTTCATTTTCAAATTATATAAGTACCTAGTGTAAGGTTTCGTTAAATAAAACCACACGATTTCTATAAATATAAGTAAAAATGCAAAAATAAAGGGTAGTCGGCCGGCCGTTCTGACGACAGAGCGGGGTACTCAGGGCAATGACTGGCGAGACGGGACATTCTGGGTCGAGCGTTCGAACTGAGCGGACGCGCGAGAAGGAATAGTGCTATTTCACTATACGTTTAAACTGAGTTCATAATAATAAGTTTGGTGGCTTGTGATAGCCTTTATAAGTTTAGAGGTTTATGGTAGCCTTTATAAGTTTGGTTGGCGTTTATAAGATTGGTTGGCGTTTATAAGTTTGGTTGGCGAAATATAAGTTTGGTTGGCGAAATATAAGTTTGGTTGGCGAAATATAAGTTTGGTTGGCGAAATATAAGTTTGGTTGGCGAATAACAAGTTTGGTTGCTGAGATGCCTTGTACGTGTAAAATGGAATAAATACGTGAATTGGTTCAAAGTGTTCCTTATTTCTGAAATCCCCTAAATCTCAGAAGTGGGATAACGAGTTCCTGTAAGTACACGCCTACACATGTTTATACTGATTTAGTACTGATGTTCCCAAGTTATTTTTAATACAAAAAAGATGCATTATGATCCTAAGTAATATATGAAATGACGAATCATGTAGACCTCATTTTGTAAAACTAAACATACTAACACTGACATCCTTGTATATTCTTGAGACGTGCAAATTCGTGCGGAAACACCCTAGCCTTTACACCCACACTACGACTCAGAAAGAATCTGATCCAAAACTGTAGCCAAACTTCAAATGATCTCACAGGGACCACATTCCATGTCGATAAAAATATATAATAACTTACCGAGACACATATCAACTGAAGAGAAGTTTTGTTACTAAACTAAAAAAATAATCCTGTTGTTACAAGCTTTTTACACCATCAATGAATATATGAACATGTAACCTAGAAATAACAAATAGGTATATACTTTTACCCTTGTTAACATAAAAAAAAAGGAAAAGCTTCGATGGCAATTAACACTTTATTTTTTTTTAGGAAATGTTAGTATTTGATATTTTTATTCTATAGGTTAAGTTAACTATAAGTTTTGCTTTGCCCTAACAGGGCCCATGCTGTACTTTATACCCTTGTAATATTTTGTAATACCATGGTTTGCAAACAATAAATGAATTATGAATCATGAATCACTACGTAGTATAAAACAAAGTCGCTTCCTGCTGTCTGAATGTCCCTATATATGCTTAGATCTTTAAAACTACACAACAGATTTTGATGCAGTGTTTTTTTTTGATAGATAGTGATTCAAGAGGAAGGTTTGTATGTATAATACATGCATAATATGTTACAGAAATTCTGATAATTTTAGAGGTTTATAATGTGATGTCGTAAATAAACACTTTTTTTTGCGCTTACACTGCAAACGGTGGCTGAACCCTACGAGATAGATCTAAATAATGTACTACAGTATTTTACACCTTAAAAAGGTCTACAAAAGGTCCGCGATAGTATATGTCTATCTTTTAGGGATAACCCACAATAACCATTTTTAATCCTTTAATTTTTACGAGAAATGATGGTTTATTTACGAAGCGATTTTAACTTTTTAAGCAATACAGTATTAGTCCCTTATCCAATTAAGTACTTTAAATACATTGTGTAACCTATAGACTGCGCAGGGTGGTGAGCGTAGTGTTTGTACATGAGCGTCTAGTGTCTAACCTGCGAGTTGCAGTGCGCCCTTGATGTTGAAGGTCTTGCCGGGACTAGTCAGTGATGAGAGATACTCAGGGGATCGTGAGCTCCCTGTCCAGTGTGACACTACACGTCTGTCCTACTTGATCTGGCTTATAAATATTAAATAATGAAAGTGGACATTACATTACCTAAATACTCTTGTTTCATTACCATAATTTCAAATTATAATTATGTGTGTGAAGTGAAGATATCAATTGATTTAATTTTAATTTTGCGCTTGTACATTATTTTCTTTTTCTCTTTCTTTCTTTCTTCAAAAAGGCAGATACACAGCATAATAATCATAATTTTGGTACGAGTATTACCGATTTGATTTTGATCCCATGCTTTTATTCCATTCCATCCGTTATTCATGTATCGTTTAGTGACCAGTGATTTTCAATCTGTGGGTGGGGGTCGCGAAGCTTCTTGAAGGGGGTCGCGGCTGCATACTTTTGTTAGTTACAACATGTAGGGATTAAATATTTGTAAAAATAGAACATATAATTTAAGAACAGGGCAGTGGGGGGGTCGTAAAATATTTTATTACTCTAAGGGGGTCGCGCCATGAAAAAGTTTGAACAACGATATGTAGAGTCGATATGTAGAGTCGATATGTAGAGTCGATATGTAGAGTTGATATGTAGAGTCGATATGTAGAGTCGATATGTAGAGTCGATATGTAGAGTCAATATGTAGAGTCGATATGTAGAGTCAATATGTAGAGTTGATATGTAGAGCGAATATGTAGAGTCGATATGTAGCGTCGATATGTAGAGTCAATATGTAGAGTTGATACGTAGAGCGAATATGTAAAATTTGCGACAAGTTGCACAGAATGAGCGGAGGGAGTAAACGTCACCGGGGTCTGAGAACTTCTACTCGCGGACGGTCGCACACAAGGCGTACCCGTAGCCGCAGCAACACGAGCGTGCACAGAATGAGCGGAGGGAGTGAACGTCACCGGAGTCTGAGAACTCCTACTCGCGGACGGTCGCACACAAGGCGTACCCGTAGCCGCAGCAACACGAGCGTGCACAGAATGAGCGGAGGGAGTGAACGTCACCGGAGTCTGAGAACTCCTACTCGCGGACGGTCGCACACAAGGCGTACCCGTAGCCGCAGCAACACGAGCGTGCACAGAATGAGCGGAGGGAGTGAACGTCACCGGAGTCTGAGAACTCCTACTCGCGGACGGTCGCACACAAGGCGTACCCGTAGCCGCAGCAACACGAGCGTGCACAGAATGAGCGGAGGGAGTGAACGTCACCGGAGTCTGAGAATTCCTACTCGCGGACGGTCGCACACAAGGCGTACCCGTAGCCGCAGCAACACGAGCGTGCACAGAATGAGCGGAGGGAGTGAACGTCACCGGAGTCTGAGAACTCCTACTCGCGGACGGTCGCACACAAGGCGTACCCGTAGCCGCAGCAACACGATCGTGCACAGAATGAGCGGAGGGAGTGAACGTCACCGGAGTCTGAGAACTCCTACTCGCGGACGGTCGCACACAAGGCGTACCCGTAGCCGCAGCAACACGAGCGTGCACAGAATGAGCGGAGGGAGTGAACGTCACCGGAGTCTGAGAACTCCTACTCGCGGACGGTCGCACACAAGGCGTACCCGTAGCCGCAGCAACACGAGCGTGCACAGAATGAGCGGAGGGAGTGAACGTCACCGGAGTCTGAGAACTCCTACTCGCGGACGGTCGCACACAAGGCGTACCCGTAGCCGCGGCAACACGAGCGTGCACAGGAATGGTCGCGCCCGGACGAGTGCGGGCTCGCAGCGTCGCAGCCGTAGCAAAGAATTACAGGTGTAACAGCTTCCTTATTCACGTGGGCAGAGCCCTTAACGGGCTGTCGAGTGAGCATGATATTGATGAGTTTAATACAAATACCCAATCGAAAGGGCGTATTTTATCGCGTAAATTCTTTAAGTGAGCTTGCCCTTTCCTCTTGCTTTTCTGGTTTTTGTTACTGATTTAGTTATTATCCTTCAGATAAAATTCATTTTCAAAATTCATTATTTATTATTTTACTACTTTAATACTTTATGTAATTGATTAGTCTAGTTCAATGGACAACAGTCTATACTTCTATCGTGATGTTAACTTCTATATATTGCTATTTGTGAGAACCTATAATTGGCCTCCTATTTCTATATCTGTTGTTATCCTATTTCTATATCTGTTGTTTTGTGAGCTAATGGTTTTCCAATAAATAAATAATGTAGTGCATTCGACAGGCTCAGCTTTATTAAATATTTCAATCGACGGAGTAAATGCGTTTCGTGCCGAATACTGGATAATCAGTTACTGGAAAAACCTACATCAGATCATTTATTTCGGAAAACTGGTTCCATTGTTTGTTAGTAGGTTAAAATGCTATGTTAGACACACAAAAAAAAAAAAAAAATTAAATAACCTAAAATAAATAAATATATAAATATTCTCTCTCATCCATGAGTGGAGACCTGATATTGTGCCCAACAGTGGGACTTATATAGGCTGATTTATTATTGTTATAAATAAATATGTCTAACTTAAAGATACTGTTACCAATTTGATGAACAGGAAGTCGACTTGTTTCGTAACTTTCCCATCATATTACGCGTTGTGTTGTATATTTGCGTCTATGCGTACCAACCTCCTGCCTCGCTAGGTTGACCTAGTCCCAGATAAAACCAAAATTGTAAAGAAAATTATATCAAGTTCAAGATCGGCGTTAATATTCCATGACAGTCCATTTAAATAATTCAAAGCCTATTAATATTTCTAACCATCAACTGAATTAATTATATCCATAAGTTATTTGAAGTTTCTTTTGACAACTTTCCAAGGAATGACGTCAATATTGGCTGCAGCAAGGGACTGGCTACTAAACTTAGATATAAAATTTTATTGTAACTTTAATTCACTTCAATGTAAACTTAACTTCAACTGTAATAAAGCCAAATGATAAATAATAATTGACTATGATAGAGCAATAGGCTTGATTTCGAAGTATCCATTTCAAGAATAGCTCATGTATGCAGTGCAGTGTATATTTTTTTATCTAGTGACAGTCTTACACCGAGCAACCGCACATAGCTATTTATAAAGAAGCAATCAAGCTGCAGTTTTTGCACATTGACGCAGAGTTGCACTTTCCTAAAGGAAGCGAAGGTGACCAAGCTGTAGAGAGGGTGTCTGCTTGATGTGATCTTTCAGATGCTGCGAGCGTTAGAGCAACGACGGCGACTATATTTACTGGTGGATACGTAGAGAGAGATGAGATGACGATGCAGAGATGAAAATAGAGCTAAGTAACCAGCTCCCGGTGGTCTACAGACCTTACCGCCTGTCGCACAGTGAACGCGAAAAGGACGGAGGAAGGAGTGAGGAGTATAGGGCAGGCACAAAAATGGGTCACGTTGACGCGCTTTCCAGGAACCCGGCAGTCGATGTAGACAATCTGAATCCTGATCATTTCCCTTCAGTGATGACAATAAATAATGATGCCAGCGAGGATGACATTATATCCGGGTAATAAATACTATTGCCATTATTATAAAGGTTTCTTTTTCTGTTGCTTTATTTGCTCGTGTGATCTAGTAATTAAGTGGCTAATAAGGATTGAAATGTAAATTTATACATACGAGTAAATAGTAGTAGTACTTACAATACGGATATTGTGAATTATGAGACTTAAAAATAATGTATGTGTTTAACTGATGTATGAAGGAATAAATATGGAATAATATATCTAAACTTACAGTAAGAATTTTATAAACAGGTGAGAATGAAGTAATTGCTTAAAATATGATGTTTAATTGATTTATATGATATAGTTCACACTGATTTTGTCATGGATTAAAGCGAAGTGTCTCGTCTCGCCGAGTGTAAGGTTCCACTTGGTGCGTGCATGGGGACATGCACGTCGTCAGGATGGTCGAGTGTAAGGTTTCGTTAAATAAAACCACACGATTTCTATAAATATAAGTAAAAATGCAAAAATAAAGGGTAGTCGGCCGGCCGTTCTGACGACAGAGCGGGGTACTCAGGGCAATGACTGGCGAGACGGGACATTCTGGGTCGAGCGTTCGAACTGAGCGGACGCGCGAGAAGGAATAGTGCTATTTCACTATACGTTTAAACTGAGTTCATAATAATAAGTTTGGTGGCTTGTGATAGCCTTTATAAGTTTAGAGGTTTATGGTAGCCTTTATAAGTTTGGTTGGCGTTTATAAGATTGGTTGGCGTTTATAAGTTTGGTTGGCGAAATATAAGTTTGGTTGGCGAAATATAAGTTTGGTTGGCGAAATATAAGTTTGGTTGGCGAAATATAAGTTTGGTTGGCGAATAACAAGTTTGGTTGCTGAGATGCCTTGTACGTGTAAAATGGAATAAATACGTGAATTGGTTCAAAGTGTTCCTTATTTCTGAAATCCCCTAAACTAGTAAATATACTTACTACTACATTTCGTTTTTTGGCCGCACTGAAGTTCGGGCGATTGTATGGGGAAATCGGTAACTGAGCACTCGCCGGCGCTTGTGTCGAATTCGGCCTAGTCATCCTAGGTACCTAGTCATTCTTAACACGAATTATATGTTTAAAAAAAACTGTTGTTTCTCAGATCTGTGCACCTCGCTGGGGCCGCAGCTCTTGGGCAATTTCGGACACTACAAATGTAAATGGGGCATGTTATCTACGGACAAAGCGTTTAGAGAGATTGTTAACTCCTTTCAATTATAATGGTGAGTACCTACACCTTGATCTATAGAGTATCCACACATACAAACAAAGTGACAAAGATTGCATTGCATAGACAATAACACAAGTGGGAACGAGATACAATGTCATATTTCCTGTCCCTCGTCGCGTATAGGACTTTTTTGTTAAAATTAAATTGCAACTGACGTCATGTATATAACACGATTGAAGCCTCTCACACGGCCTGGCAGCGGCGGTCAATAGCTGTCAAATTTACTATTGACCGCCACCGCAGGCCGTGCCAGTGCGTTGCAGGCTTAAAGTATATAGGGCATGAGATGTCAAGGATGTATTAGTCTTCTGATACTTCTCAATTTAGTCAGGTTAATTTACCACCATCCCTTTCGGGCATTCGCTATAGGACTCCATCTATGGAATCCTCGCGCACCGAGGCGACAATTCATCCGGTCGTGGTTGAGCGAAAACACTCTGTCAATGCCATAAAGCGCTAGAGAATCCCGTGCCATGATTTTAGTTTTCTATTCAACAAACATCGGTTATGTTAGACAGTGTACTTTCTGTAGTAGACAATATTTGTATCATTGTACTCTAACGCTATTACTTAAATACATGACCATAGTTATTGTGAAGAACGATTCAAGCTTATAAACACTTGAGGATGTAAGTCGTATTTTTATAGGTAAACAGTTTTTGGATATAAATAACTCAAGAGCTGATTATTCTGATTACCATTTCAATGCCGAGACGACGTCAGTGAAATACTACGGGGTGGCGCAAGCCGGCATGTCCACCAAAGTAACAGCGGATACTATTATCATCGGAGCACCGGGACTGCTGCTGTGGTCAGGTTCGTTAATCTTTCTCTTTAAACCCCGACGCAAGCGACGGTGTTATAACTGTTAAGGCAGATTTAGACAGGGTCAGTGACTGACTTCGAATTCGAGACAAGTCAGCGCTGACTCGAGAAAAACCCAATGTAAATTGATTTGAAGTCAGTACAGCGGTGGGAGGTCAGCGCTGACTTGTATATATATTCGCACACGAATATTTTGAGGTCCATCGGCGCCCCCCGCCGTACTCACCCTGTCTAAACTTGCTTTTATATTATAAGTTTGACATGTCTATTTGTGTATCGCGTCTGTGGCATCGTAGCTCAAAATCGGATGAATCAATTTGAGTCCGGGTTTTCGTGTTTAGGGTTCCGTACCAAATAGGTAAAAAGGAACCTTTATGGTCCGGAACTAAGTACTTATACTATCAGTTTGAAATTTTGAATAGTTGTTTAAAACGCTAACGCACGTGCATGGAAAATTATAAATGTTAAGTTACATTTTCGTTGTCTGTGAAAATTACGAACACGAGGGGGGAAGGGGTAAAAATTCAAAGTTTAGTTAATAGTTCAAAAAATGGAGTATGAAAGGCCTTGAGTTGCACATTCTGAAACCAAAAAATACCATCTCCGAAGTTTACAAAGCGAAAAATGTGAAATTAATACATAGGTACCTATGATTAATATTCACATAAATATAACTGAAGAAATATAATGATACCTCTATGTAGCGTATTTTTTTCATTCATCAAAAATAATTTCTTCACCAAGTTTGTAATTTAATTACTTTTGTATGTATTTTTTCTCTTCAAATTCCTATGAGATTATTCTTAAAGCAGGTTCGAACCTTCTTTCAAGTTAAAAACGAATAAGCGAAATCGATACGCGTAATAATTATCGCTGAAAACAAACTTACTAGGAAGCAAGTAATTAAGTAGTAAAGCCGGGTCACCTGCGCCGTGTTTTCGGTGTTTGCAAACATCTAACATGTTTTCCGTCAGTGTCGGCAAACAAATAGGGTATTGTTTTGAGTGGCAAAACATTTTTGACGTTTAAAAACCACGAAAACATGGCGCAGCGGACGCGGCTTAACAAAACATAGACGGCGCGCTGTACCATGGTAAGTTCTACTATGCGCTTTTAAGATTTTTGCAGAACTAATAGGGTCGTGACGGGTATGGTGTATGAAAAATTTGTACGGAAACTTCGCACTTGACCGGTTTTTTTTATCGAAAGTCTTGTCTGTCAAGATGGTTCTGTCAGCCTCATAAGTTGCTGAACACCTAAGTACCTTGTCGTTTTCACTCGTTTGACAACTTCATATGGCAGTTTAACATAACATTTAATGCAATACGGTACAAAGGTGGGGCTGCCCGTACACGCTTTGCTTAGTTTGGGAATAGGTCAATTGACAACATTTTATAAATTTAAGCCCTAAGGTCGATTAGCTCATTGTATTCTACTCGAAAAGAGGAACATGCTGGTAGTTTTATATTTCCAGTATTATTTATCTTCATTTATTTACGATTTTTTAAAATGCATTCATAGCAAAATCCAATTCTACTGCAGAATAGGCACCATGCTTTAGTCCCGTTTCGACGAAAACGTTTAAAACGTTTAAATGTCATTTTCGGGTGGGTTACATTGACGCCATCTTGACAATGTTTGTTTTTAATTTGGTATATGTAAACAAGACTAAAGCAAGGTGCCCATTCTGCAGTAGAATTGGATTTGCTATGAGTGCATTTTTAAAAATTCGTTAATAATTGAACATAAATAATACCGGAAATATAAAACTACCAGCCTGTTCCTCTTTTTGAGTAGAATACAAGGAGCTAGTCAAGTCGTGGACTTAGTATTATGAAATGTTGTAAATTTGTGCGTTGTTGTCCCCCAATTTTTATATTTTATAAAAATAAACCCCAGTGCCTGAGTATTTCATTGCAATTATGTTTTAGGTGGCATAGTGCAATATACGTACGACCCCGATGAGAAAAGTGTATTTTTGTATAAAAATAAAACTTACAATCCATACTACACTCCCGATGTTCACCCTGACGAGTATTTTGGTAAGTTTTTATAAATTTCATTAATTTTTTCCACTTTTAAGCTAGAAGAAGTTGGGTATTTAGGGCCGTTGAACCAACTCACAATTACAGGTCGATCAACGCCGAATATGGCGCCAGGAGCCGTCATTCCATAAAATACTGTCTACCTCTCCATACATCCAGATTTTAACGAACACTGCTTACGATTATAGATGGTTTAGGTGCCGGTGCAACCAACCCTAAGTATGATATATGAGTGTCAAAATCAGGAATAATAAGTTTCTGTCAAAATTTTTATTTTTGGTACAAACTTTTATTGCCGACTGTACTTTTCTGCATACCATCATCAACTACTCATTGATACGATTCTAACGAGCCCAAACTCGATGGGGTTGTGCCGTTTTATTGCGAAGTTCCTATGGCCACCTTCCAGCTCCAGCATCAGATCAGCTCCAAGTCATCATAATATTGCATTGTCATGCGATATACAAATGCTTGCAAAATTTCAGCTCAATTGGATAACGGGAAGTGACTGAAAAATGGATTGCAAATTTTGACGGACAACATACATACTTACATACATACGAACAGTTCAAGTTAATATAAAGCTTGTAAAAACTAGGCATATTTTTTGTAGCCAATGCAATAGTTAACTGTTTAGTTACATATAATTTGTTTCGACCATACAAGTAATAAGCGTAAAAGCACGTTACACACACAATAGGGCTGCAAATAGGGTTGTCAGGTGAGTCGCGAAAAAATACCGGACAACCCCCAAACAAGGGGCGGGGGGGGGGGGGGGGGGATGGTGTAAGCTTGGTCGCAAAAAAGACGGGGTTCGTAATAAAATATAATAAAAAATCGCGTAATGTAATCATCGACTATGTAAATGAAACTCGAAAAATCAAAACAAAACACACCGGGCGCGCGCGAGTGGGGGAGTGGTGAAGTGAGAGCCCACAGACGCAGATACAGACAGCGAGCGAGGAGCGCGCGCGAGTTTTGCGTTTGAGGGATTTCATATGCCTACATTTGTAGGCGCTTGTGACCAGTAGTACCGACTTTCCTCAAAATACCGGACATTGTTCTGTCCGGTATGACCATTTATTTTTTACCGGACAGGCCTCGAAAATACCGGACTGTACGCCTAAATACCGGACATCTGGCAACCCTAGCTGCAAATGGCCTTAAATAAAGCTTTGGACGTGTCCATAGGAAAGACTGAATACTTACTCATACTTAAAATATATGTCGGCGGCCGATCGTAAAATCCGGCAGATCACGAAATTCCTAGGCATATCGTGATTTGGCTAAATGACATACGCCATATCGTTCAAAACATAACGCTTAACGATTTGTCTAATGACGTTTAGGCAGGTCATGAAATTCCTAGGCATATTATGAAACGCCACCATATCGTTCAATACTCGCCGTTATACGTAAGTAGGGTTTGCAAACAAGTTTTTCCGCTCTTTTATAAAAAAAATAATAACCTCGAAGACGAAAGCGGGAAGGCTTTCGTCTTCTAACCTTTCCGCGATCCGAGTCGGTTTTGCCACCAAATCGATCTGATGTATTTTATTACCAGGCACATCATGATATGCCTGGTCAACTTTTAGCCAAATCATGAAATATAAATATGAAATGAAATGAAAATGAAAATGAAAAAAGTTTATTGGACAAAAAAAGATACACAATATGCTAATCACGACCCTGCGTCCTGAGCTAGGAAACCCTGTGTTACAGGACTCAGTATGCCTAGGAATTTCGTGATTTGCCGGATTTTTACAATGTGCCCGGTATAGAGCTAGGAATATCGACGATATGCCTGGTCAACTATAAGCCAAATCATGAAATGGCGGCGTTTCACGATATGCCTAGGAATTTCGAGATCTGCCGGATTTTACGATCGGCCGATCCGATTTTAGTATAGTAAGTGATATACTGATATATATGTATATATCACTTACTATAATAAAATGTTGCTGCGACTTTATCTCAATTTTGACTTAAGAATAAATCGTTCAAATCATGGTCTAAGGTAGATCTAGTTTTAAATGACACTTATCATTAATTTGACTCAACAGGTTACAGCGTGGAATCCGGTGTATTCGAAGATGGCGGTAGTACACTCTACGTAGCTGGTGGTCCGAAAGGCAAACGAGGTTTTGGCATGGTAGTATTACTTAATACTTGAAAGATAATTAATATTATAACATTATTTTAAAAAAATCGCACTAAATAATGTATTAGGGTAAACGTATATGGGTAAGGCCGTATATTTTGCCACTTAGTAACATACCTAGATACTTATATACTACGTGTACGTCTACGTTAGTAGAAGAACACTAAATAGCATGATTTGTATGAATCCTTACAACAATTCAACGTTACGTTATAATACAATCAACGTTTCCAGCAACATTAAGTGACTTAGAAGTAATGATTTTCATTCAAATAAAAATAAGGTTAAGTGAGCTATTATGCCAAACAGTTTTAGTTTAAATAAAATTTGGCAAACCGAAATCAGGCAAAAAGTTGTTAGGCCAAACATAGGTAACCCTTTGTTTTCCTATGACGAGAGAATATATGTAAGTATATAACTACTTACGTGTTTTTGTCAATTTCCGTTAATTGCAAGGGGGCATAGTTTCATTCAAATACTTAAAGTAAATTTCTCCAAGACAGTAGTATCATACTGGTATCAAGATATTCAATGTTTAATTTAATCAATTTTGCAGATTTAACCAGTGTAAATTGCTCTTAACTGTGACGTCTTAACAGCTTTTTAAATTTTTTAAGGTTCCTATAGATACACTACAAGAAGGTTTACAAAGTGAGTTAGTTCGATATAAACATTTTTTTTTATTTCATGTGTTTCAAGACCCTTGTACAATAAGACAACAAATGTTAATGCTACATTAAATTATTTTGTACAAAAATGGAAAAATATATCGTTATCGTTATTTATTTCAAGAAAAAAATATGCTTATTTGTTTCTGTGAATTTACTCCGCAATATGCCGAAGTTAACGGAAATTCCCGGGAACACAGTGTATATGAAATTAGTAGGTACTTATCGTAGGTAGGTACGTAAATTCTATTCGTGTATCTTTTTTTTATCACGTAACTTTTAATTTGCTAGGTACTGGTATTTGAGCCCGCTACTATAGAAGACGCACCTCTCAACATTCTTGCCAGACTCGAGGGTCCTCAACTTGGGTCTTACTTCGGAGCTAGTCTCAGCTGCCTGGACATTAATGGTGACGGCAGGACAGATCTTCTGGTGGGAGCCCCCAACTATGTGAAACACTTCCCAAAAGATGATGTATACGACCAGGGAGCGGTGTTTGTTTACTTAAACAAAGAACAGGTAATAGTAAAATCTTAAAAAAAAAAAAATTAATAAGTTAATCAACTAAAATAATAAGATCTTGGCTCCCAATACCATTTCATGTCATTTGACGTTGAAACCCTTGGGCCGAGGGTCCAAGCACTCAGAAACTTTAAGTTCTGCAAAAGGCTTGTCGGCACCACAGGCGACCAAATAGCTGGCAGCTTCCTCGCACAGCGGCTTAGTATTAGGTACTTACTAAACAGCGAGGAATTGCTGCTAGCGTCTTTGGTACGATGCCACGGGGCTGTTACACATACCTACATAGTTTTTACTTTTGGTTACTGTTAGTAGATTTATTTTATAGAAGCAAATATACTTTATATTAATTGTGATCTTGCATATTTATTTTAGGCGACAGGTTTTATTCTTGACTACGCAGGCCGAGTGACTGGATCCGAAGCCAACGGAGCGAAGTTTGGTTACTCGATAGCAAATCTAGGAGACATTGATAGTGACGGATATAACGGTAAGATAAGTAAATACTGCCAAAGTGAAAATTGGACTCAGTGTAAAAAATTTTATACTCCGAAGTTGGCAAACAATCATACGACCTGCCTGAAGGTAAGCCAGACACCGTAGCCTTCTTGCGCGTTGCCGACCCTTTATTGATTTTGAGGATTCAATTTTTTGACAGCTAGAGGCAAACGCAGACCCGTCCCCCTCAATACTTACAGCGTAATCTCGGGAACTCTAACGACCTTAGAGTCACCACAACCCCAATACTCACAAAATAGTAGTGCTATTATGGCTGGGGTCTTTGTTGAGGTGGACGTACTTCCCCAGTTGGGCTGCTCCAAACATGAGCGAGATGACATTCCGCTGTGCCCTACCTTCCTAACCTACTTCTTCCTTTGACATTATAAAAAGAAACGACGAAATGCTTGCTTTCAGATATTGCAGTGGGCGCACCATGGGAAAACAACGGTGCTGGCGCCGTATACGTTTATAGAGGACATAAATACGGACTTAAACATGAATATGTGCAAAGAATAGTGGCGAGTGAAGCAAGGAGTTTTGGTATGGCTTTAGCAAGGGGTCAGGCTGTGGATAAATGTAATGGTGAGGAAGATAAATATTATTAGATCAACGAGATAGGTATAAGTACTCTAGAAACAGGGTTATGATTTTCTGTAATTAGAAGTATTTGATAATGGATTGCGTATCGCTTTACAGTCTTTACACGTACGTTAGGTAGATTTAAATGTCATTTTTTGTATGCGAAACTGACAATAGAGTTGTTTTAACGATCATTAGAAAAGTTACGCAATCACTCGTTTGAAAACGTAGTGGGAGAAAGCCTCCAATGAGATGGCCCGAATATCCAGCCTGGGGCAGGCACAAGACCGGCCGTAGTGGAACTCATTGAAGAGGCCTTTATCGAGCAGTGGACTTCCTCCGGCTGAAATTATAAAGATGATGAAAATGGGTTTCGCTTATACATAATCCTGTCGCTGGGCTATATTTTTAATTCGCTTATTTTTCTTGTAGATCTCGTTGTTGGAGCTCACGAGACTGGCGCAGCCTACATCTACAGATGCATTTCCACTGTGAAAGTCCAAGCAGCCATTACTATACCAGGGGCCTTAAACCTCCCGCAAAACACAACAAATTTCTCCGTTCAATGCTGCGTTAACGTTCAGCCTCTAAGGGTATATCCTACAGTAGTTGTGATGGGTCAGTAGGCAATGAATGATACGTTTTAGCAATACCTGTGGTTTATTATTATATGATAAAGTATTTTGTAACTAAGTATCTATGTACATGTGTCAATCTAAAGTAATAAAAATTGTCACTACCTACTTACAAAAACCTCGCATCTGAATGCACACTGCCTGACGGTAAGTATTCATACTTAGTTTTAATTTTGTTCTTAAATAGGAGTTACAAATTTAATAATTTCGGTACCTATTAGTCACTTCATGTAGTTCCATGTTTTCTTTTTTCATTACAGATTTCACAGCCAAGTTAACGATAGACCCTGCAGGCAAACGAGCCACAATCGCTGGGAATTCAACATACGCGTACAAAATGTCAGCAGTTCCTTCGTCCGACAGTTGCGAGGACAAAATAATTGAAATTAAGGTTTGTATACGACATGAGAATGATTGATCATACAACTAGTAGTGTCACAAAATATATCTAAGTATCTGACAGCTCGGGTCCGTCCGCTAGGTGCAAAGAAAGCACGGGATAACTTTTATCGTAACGAAATGAAAGTCCATTCTTTACACAATTTTTGCAATCGGATAATTGGTTCCGGACATTAGCCCCTTGATACTCGCTTACAAATCTACAACCTCACAGACTTTTCCTTAATATACTTACTCGTAATATTAGTATACTTTAATTTTTACTATATTTAGATAACATTCATGTGTCACAAAACCCTATAACAGCCAAGAACAATGAAAATGGTTGTTCTTTGTGTTGCATTTCTATAAAACGTTTTCATTGCTCTTGACTGTGAATCTGTACATGTCTGTTTTTTTTATGCAGCCCGGAGCAGATCTATCGCGGCCGATATCAATAACGCTTGATCTGGAACCTACCGACAGAATGCAAAGTAAGCACAAATATAGGAATCCAACAGAAAAAAAACCGGCCAAGTATGTGTCAGACCACGCACAAAAAAGGGTTCCGTGCCTAATAAAAAGGTCGAATCGTCACAAAAATCTTATGGCACTTAAATCCTTTTCTATAGGGAAGGCAGTTTTTAACTCGAAAGCCTTTGAACCGATCTTGTTCAAAATAATTTTCGCTGAAAGAATTTAATAAATAAGCACTATTTTTTTATCGCACCGTTTGAAAATTAGAGGGGGGGGTGCGAGTACAATGCCTGTGACATACGGGCAGACGGACAAACGGACATGACGAAACTATAAGGGTTCCGTTTTTGCTATTTTGGCTTCGGAACCCTAAAAACGAGTAAAAAGTTATAGGGGAGTATGAATACTTACCTGAGTAATTTGTTGGATGAGCAACCGATGGATTCTAAAGACTAGTTTTTAGATTAACGGTGATCAGCTCTGTGTGTCAGGCATAAGGCAAAGCAAAGGCACGTGGGATGGATTATATTTCATCTACGTCCTTTTACCGTTCTATTGTACAACATGTAGATAGATGCCATGCTAGTGACACGCTTATCCGAATTTTAGGAATGTCAGTGCGGGCGTCGGCAAGTTCGCTTCGTACACTATCCTTATCTTCTAAGTTTTAAAGTTGCGTTCATGTGTCTCCGCTCCGTCCATGATGCGTCCACAACCCACATTTCTTTGGTTTGTCTTACGGCTGTTAAGTATGTCCATAAGCACAAACACGATCAGCAGATTGTTCCTACTGTTCACAGGCGATCCCACTAAGTTTCTTACTAACGCCGGGAGAATATCCAAAGACTCGAATCTGAACACCGCAATAAACATCCAATTGGTGAAAGATTGTGGAAAGGATCTGATCTGCAAACCATGGTTTGAGATGACATTGGATGCAATGAACGAGTGAGTAGCATATTATATCAAGCTTGAGTAATGAAATAAGGCAATTATATTAACATGACTATGAACCTGCGCAGGCCTTACGTTCCAGGGGCTGGTGGAAGACTTGGAGCTATCCTCAAGGTGCTGAATAAAGGGGAACCAGCTTTTGGAATACGTGTCAATCTGACATTACCGTCGCTGCCTAAGAGGGTGCCCCCGACATGTAATTTACAAGGTAGTCATCATCATCATCATAATCATCATATCAGCCGAAAGACGTCTACTGCTGGACATAGGCCTCCCCCAAAGAGTGCCAAAATGGCCGGTCCTGCGCCACCCGCATCCAGTGGACTCCCGCGACCTTTACCAGGTCATCCACCTTGTGGGGGGCCTACCCACGCCTCGCCATTGATAAAGCTTAATCAAATAAATTAATGTTCGTTTTGTATATTTCTAGGACTAGATTTAACCTGCGACCTACCTTCGCCATTTAACCAGAACGAAACATCTGAATGGGAAATAGAATTTGAATACACCCAAGATTTTAGAGAAACAGGCTTAGCAATGTTAGACGCAAATATTGACGACCCTGTGCCCAACAGAGTGGTCAGTGATAACCCTACTCCGTACTTGATTATCAGTATCATGCCGGTGGCAAATATTAGTGCTACTGGGTGAGTAAACTATTAAGTAATTTAAATATTTTAAGCCTTTGAACGCCAATAACACCTGAAGGTGTCGTGTGTTGTCGTGCCCGCCGCCAAGAACCCCTATAGGTGTTACCTATGACGTCCGATGTCAAAGCAACCTTCAGTCTTTCATATAGGTTTGTATTTGCTATAATATAACGTCATAAACGTAAAACCTTATACCTACCCCTTCTAGATAACCATATGTTTGACATACCTTGGTACCTACGCTAAGAGAGTTGGTGGAAAGAAATAATATTGGCATTATTTAACAAGTCGTTAAGTTTAACAAGTTTTTAAGAGAGGTAGGGCACAGCGGAATGTCATCTCGCTCGTATGTGGAGCAGGAACCTTACAGAAGACCGCAGCCATAATAGCACCACATGCTTTGTAGTGTTGCATGCTATGAAGTATGTGGTGTTGTGTTCCTGGTGGTGAGTAAGGTCGCCAGAGCTCCCTAGGGTGCGCTGTGTTGGGAGAGAGGGACCTGCATGTCTCTATCTGCCAACACAGCGAATCCTCAAGTGAATAAAGGGTTGGCAACGCGCTTGTGATTCTTCTGGAGTCACAAGTGTCCATAGGCGACGGTACCAGCTTAACATCAGGCAAGCCGTAAGCTTGTTTGCCACTGTCGTAGTATAAAAAAAAAAGTCGACGATATATTGGCCTCACCTACATTTGCACAACTTGTTAGTTAGGCATAATTAGTATAATGTAATAGTATGAGAAAAAATACCCTGATTAGTCAATGACATTGACACAAGATTGAATTTCACCTGGCCTGTGAAAAAGGCTTTTTCACGTTACCTTTATAAATAAATGCATTTTATTCTGCAAGTAGGCCGCAATGGTACTTTTACAAGTCAAAATTCTACTAGCTTTTCTGAAAAAGAACACCACTGTTAAGAAGAAACGCCGAAACAAACGTATTTTTAGTTAAATGTATTTTTGCATG
The DNA here is from genome assembly GCA_963854355.1 of Epinotia brunnichana. Lineage (NCBI taxonomy): Eukaryota > Metazoa > Arthropoda > Insecta > Lepidoptera > Tortricidae > Epinotia > Epinotia brunnichana. The sequence goes on along the minus strand of OY977936.1, from coordinate 27,899,005 downwards.
ACTAATAACGTTTTTGCCAATTAGTTAAGCAATTTGTACCTTTTTAGGGTTCCGTAGCCAAATGGCAAAAAAACGGAACCCTTATAGATTCGTCATGTCCGTCCGTCTGTCTGTCTGTCTGTCTGTCTGTCTGTCCGTCCGTATGTCACAGCCACTTTTTTTTTTCGAAACTATAAGAGCTATACTGTTGAAATTTGGTAAGTAGATGTATTCTGTGAACCGCATTAAGATTTTCACACAAAAATCGAAAAAAAACATTAAGTTTTAGGGGTCCCCATACTCAGAACTGAAACTCGAAATTTTTTTTTTCATCAAACCCATACGTGTGGGGTATCTATGAATAGGTCTTCAAAAATGATATTGAGGTTTTTAACATTATTTTTTTCTAAACTGAATAGTTTGCGCGAGAGACACTTCCAAAGTGGTAAAATGTGTAACTTTTAAAATAATAGAATGATAAAACTAAAAAAAATATATGATGTACATTACCATGTAAACTTCCACCGAAAATTGGTTTGAACGAGATCTAATAAGTAGTTTTTTTTTAATACTTCATAAATCGTAAACCGCAATTTATTTCACGGAACCCTTCATGTGCGAGTCCGACTCGAACTTGGCCGCTTTTTGGACTTAAATTTGTCATAGTTACACGAATAAGTACTAAGCAATCAATGCTATCTGGCATCACATAACTTGAAATTGTCTACGAATGAGAGAATAGATAATACTACTTCGTGTGGATCATAAAAAGATCAATTTATTGTACCTAAATATTTAACTATTTTTTGTTTTTACTGAAATCTCACTTTCAGAAAAGCACGTCCTAACGCAACGCAGACAGTGTCCAGAGAGAAATTTGATGCAGGTGTCCAAATTCCATTAGTCCATTATTTCCAGGTTAGTGTTTTGAGTTGATTGTTAATATTAACGATTTACATAAATGCGTTTCTTCCTATTCGCAATTCCTCACAAACAAAAACTGGTTTGAATGTCATCATGAAAAAAATGGGATTATTCTGATAAGTCTATCTATTGTACAAAATTGCGAATAGAAAGTTGTGTTTAAATGAGGGCAGTGGGGAATAACGAATGTGTTTTGTGCGTGAAGAATTACGTTCCTGCATAACAAGAAACTCTTACATACCTACAATAATCCATCACAAAAAAGTAAATTTTGGGGATCTAAACTTACTATTCGTGCTTTACTTAAATATTATTTGATCCAACCTAATGTAAATTTACCGTTTTGCCATTGCAGATCACCAACGCCGGACCATCTGATTGGCGTGAGTTGACTGCTAGGATACTTGTATCAGGAAAGGTTGGTTTCATGATTGTGCATACTCTGATAAATGTCCAATTGTCAGCGCTGCTGGAGCAAACTATTATCATCATCATCATGACTAGTCTTTCGTTCTTCTGCAAGGCAATGAGAAAGTGCCTTTCTTAACTTTTTATCATCGTCGTCAGACATCTCATCTCACTGCTGGGCAGAGGGTTCCTCTCAAAGATGAGAGATAAATATCACTTTCAAGTATTATTGTTAGCTTTTATACGCATATAAGAAAAGCCTTACCTTAAGACTCCTAGAGAAATGGGGCTAATTAATAAGTCACATTTTACACATTTGCCTGTTCAGCTCATACTTCATCATGATGAGCAATTCTAAACTATAAATCATATTTTACCTAAACTGTCCTTACTTATCCTCTTTTTCAATTTATACATGAACTAATAAATCAAGGGGGTGCTATCATATTGCTTGTACAAAATATCATTTTTCAAAATCAAATATCTGCTTGAAAGCTTTAATTTCATATCGCACTTAGAACTCTGCTTAACACAAAAGAAATAAACTCAAAATATTACAAATGTTTCACTTTAGGGGTCACCGATGGTGAAAGAAATAGCCGGTTGCGCAGATAGCTGGGACTCGGGCAACCTAATCTTGTCGTGCAGTTGGCCAGTGAAGGCAAAGCAGTCCTTGCCCGTAGTGCTGTCGATGGCGTACGATCTAGCTGTCAACGGTAAGAGAGGGGACTCTAAGTCTTAGGATCAGAACATTTCAATTTATTTGTAAACTCATAAAAGAAGTAATCATCACTATGCCCTGATGTTCCGTATTAGATGTCGGTCCACCCAGTGGTGACCAAAACAATTGGCTATCGTCACTTTTTTGTGTAAGATTTGGTATTCCTAACAGATTCCTCAGCGACGTTAAAAGTTTAAAATTAAATTAACATTAAAATCATTTTTTTCGGATTATGAATGCATAATTTGCCAGTAAAAATATATTTACTTAACAACTAATGTTAGTATTTAACAAGTAACATAAAAGCTAACTAAGTAATATCGGCGTGAGGGGGCACGCACCGGAGCATGCGCCTCGTCCCAATACGGCATTATCGAGAAGTCCACCCGACCAACAAGCTATTTCAAGATGCTGTTGGTAGATCCTACGCCGTATGTACCCTCCGCATACTGATGCCAGCCTGCTGCGCATTATTGCGTGGAATCGCGTTAAACTTACTCAGTCTTGAGGTACCTAATTAAATAAGCACCCACTATGTTGTCCAGTATTTTGAACTTTATGGAACAGGGCGGACAGTTAGGTTGGGGGCAGATGGAGTGTTATTTGAAATTAAATTTAATCTTTAATATAATTACTAATGTATTGTGAAAACCCGCAGAAAAATCTCTCGAGGCAGATACGACATGCAACATTACTTCAACTTTATTCCTCGACCAGCAAAATATGTAAGTCTTTTACTTTTGAATATGTGTGTTAAAAAACCGGCCAAGTGCGAGTCTGACTCGCGCACCGAGGGTTCCGTACAAACTTTCATACACCATACCCGTCACGTCAGGTCAGGACCCCATTCATTCTTAAACAATCTTAACAGCTCATATAGTAGAAGTTATCGTTGTACAGAGCCATCTGCATTTTGGTACTAATAATTTGCAACCTAGTATGTTTGTTTATCAGCGAATTTTTTTATCACGCGTACCAATTTGCATTGTTATTTTTTTATTTTGTGTAAGATTTGGTATGGTTGACTTTAAAATCTCATAGGAATTGAAGGTCATTAAATTTCATACAAAAGTAATTAAATTATAAACCCAGTTAAGAAATGATTTTTGATAAATGAATACAAATACGCTAGATAGAGATATCGTTTTATTTTTCCTCTTAATATGTTACTCTTAATAAATAATACCTACAGGAAAAATCATATGTAATTAATACAGAATTTTCGCTTGGTAAACTTCGGAGATAATCTATTAACTTGACTTTGAATTTGTAACCCCCCTCATATTCTTCATTTACCTACACATAAAATAAAAATGTACCTATATTATTTTTTTTAATTTTCCATACACCTTCTTAAGGTGGTTCAATTGCCATACAAAACGTTATTTGACATTCGCAGGCTAGCGGCGTGATATTTTAAGAAACTTATGTAACAAACTTTCATCAATTTGCTTCCCATTTGCGCCAAATTCCCCCTTTTCTAGAATAAACTTGGATAAACTAGATTAATTTGAGAAATTGGTTTGGGACGTGATATTTTGGGCGTTAGCCTGCGAATGTCAAATAACGCTTTGTATGGCAATCGAACCACCTGTTGTTCTAAATTTCAAATTGATATCTTAAGTAGTTCCTGAGATATTTAACGTTGTGACAAACGGACAATCGGGACAGATGGACAGAGTCCATAAGGGTTCCTTTTTTAACTTTTCGGTACGGAACCCTTAAAAATTTGCTATCCTATAGGATCGAAACGATGTTTAATACGTTTGTAAACGTACAATTCAAATATATATTTTCTATGTTTTCATTCCAGAAACCTCACTCTTACTACCTTATTGGTTTTGGAACCTGCCCCAGTGCTTTGGATTCCTATTATAGCAGCTATAATTGTTGGACTTCTACTGGTGGCTGTATTATCCTTTACGTTGTACAAAGTGAGTAAATACGCTTTTAAACATGCAAAACGAATATTATGTTTAACATATGTAAAATATACAGCGGGGCTACCACAAACTTCGAATCTCGAACTTCGTATATATCCGTCTCTGTCGCTCGAGTACCATAAACCATAAGTGCGATAGAGACGGAGATTATTTACGAAGTTCGAGATTCGAAGTTCGTGGTTATAGCTCAGATACTTTTATAATGAGTGCTTTATAGGTACACATATTTATTTTCGTCAGTTCTAATTGCAAATAAACTGTATTTCTCAACATGTCGGCTTTCAGTGGGGATTCTTTTCAAGAGCACAAAGGACTGAAGTAAGCAAACAGATGGACCGTGCGACTCTGCTGGAAGAACCTTGCTGCTCCAGCTCGCACTTGTCGCTAGATTCTGCAGCTACTGACCACTCCAAAGAAGACCTAATGAATCGAAGCTGTTCAACCAACTCCCATGCCCCAGAATCGACTTTCTCCAATTGCTTCGAGCCTTCAGAGCTGGACAATAGCTTGCCACCATTAAGCTTTCAAGGCCCTAACGAATCCGCTCAAAATGGAGAAATAGCTCAGTTTCGGTCCTGAAATTGTATCAGAATCAAAAGCAACCGCTCTATAAGAGTAAATTCCAAAACAGTTGTTGGAGACGGACTCAGATATTTCAGAGTAGTTTGATTCATAGTACTTTTGGGCGTCACTTCGCATAAACACCCATATCAATCTGCAACCTGAGATTTCATAACCCATAGACCTTAAAATTATGACTTTCAACAAAAAACAAAAACTTTTTAAAATACAAAAATATAAAAAGCGCAAGTATGAACAGAGCTCGAAAAGGGTGAGCTGTTTTGAGAGTTTGCATAACATGGACATACCTACCTGTCATTTAGTGGTATTTGTCCAATGAGTAATTTAATTACTAATTAGGTGATTTTGTTTATGCTGCCTTCCAGCTACGAGCGTTACGTCGCCGTTAAAACGAATACAAGTGAATTAGAATCTACGGAATGTAATAGTTCTTTACTACAATTACACAGAAACTTTAGAATTAAAAAAAAACCGGCCATGAGCGTGTTGAGCCACTTTCGTCTTTTGTCCGTCACAGTAAGTGTGTGATATTATTTTGTACATTTTTTCATAGACTATTCAACCTATCAAGTTCAAAATAATTTTCCTAGAAAGTTTTTATAAAGTTCTATTTTTGAGATTTTTTTCATATTTTTAAATTTTATGCTCCAAAAGTTAGAGGGGGGGGACACACATTTTTTTTTACTTCTGGAGTGATTATCTCCGAAAATATTAACATTATCAAAAAAATATTTTAGCAAACCCCTATTCATTTTTAAATTCCTATCCAACAATATATTACACGTTAGGGTTAAAATAAAAAAAAAACTCCCCACGTTACGTATAGGGGAGGTACCCTAATAAAAAAAAAACACTTTTTATTTTACTAATTTGTCGGCGTGATTAATATACAGGGGACCATAATATCGGCCTTTAAAGCCTACGCCAAAACCAAACACCAACACGAGTGGAGGAATGAGGCTGGCTTAAGGCACTCTAAGCTCTTCATAGAAGGAGTGGACTCGGGCTGGACCAGAAAACTCTGGAAATCCAGTAGGAAGCAACTCAGAATTATATCTGGGGTGTTCACTGGTCACTTCGGGGTCAAGGATCTCTTGGCCAAGATGGGACTATCTGATAGTTTAGACTGTAGAATGTGTGGCGAGGAGGATGAGACTATGGAACACTTATTGTGTGAATGTCATGCCCTTGCCAGACAAAGAATGAACTACTTTGGTAACGGTTACCCGCAACCAAAGGAATTCAAGGTGCTCCCGGCGAACTGCATCATCCGCTTTGTGGAAATGATGGAGCAAGCCTGGGAGCAGGTATAAAGGAGAGGGCAAATGCACAAAAGATCCCACTGGGTCGAAGTGCATCCGAAAGGGCCCTCACCTAGATAAGATAAGATAAGATAATATACATATTAGTGCCAAATTTCAGCTTTCTAGTGCTAACGGTTACTGAGATTATCCGCGGACGGACGGACAGACAAAGCGAAACTATAAGGGTTCCTAGTCGACTACGGAACCCTAAAAAGAGCTTAGTCAGTACCTATTATTTTTGCAATGCAATGTCATTATCGTTGAAACATAACGAATAATGTTTTGTTTTAATTTTTTTTTTCAGGGTGTATCCGTATTAATATCTATACATGACATTAATGACATAAGAATAGCTCACCCTTTCTGAGCTCTGCACGGTTATTAGTTTTAATATTTTTTGCAGTTTGTAAACAAAGTTACATATTATATAATATTGTCAGTTACGAGTATAAATAGTCATGATTAAGTTAAATAAAGGAATACTCAGAGTAAATTGGCTATTTATTTAACTCCCAATTACGGGTGCGAAACGATGCCTATAATTTTTTGAAATAAAGTCGCAATAATTTTGTATAATTCTCGAGTCGTATAACAACAATTAATACTTATATTTACATAAAATAAAGTAAACATCCGAGTGCTCGACGCTGTACTAGTATATGGCATGGGCACTTTATGTCAAAGCAATATGGGTTAAATTCGAACTAAAATGATTTTTCTTCATTCGAATTTAAGCCATGTCACTTTGACATAGAGTGCCCATGTCATATACTAGTACAGTGTCGAGCACTCGGACGTTTACCTCATACTTATAATTTTATATGATGATCAGTGAACGGCACGACCCGTGCAACACGGTGTCAATGACCTCAATCATTATGTTAATATGGATAACCCCGGGATTCCGGAATTCGAGTCGGTAAAGGAAGACAATATTTTCTCATTTCAGTTAAGTATATAACGAGGACAAGATTAATGATTTTGACTATACAATAAAACAACATGAATTTAATGACCCGAATAACATAAGTAAAAGTAAACATATTTGTTGTTAGAAATTGGTTGCATTCCTTATTAGTAAATTAGAGAAGGATGACATCAACTATGTAAATATGTATTACTATTAGCTGTCTTTTTCGCACCAGTTTAAACTATGCGATTGGTGATAAACGCAAACAAATGAACATCGGAAAAAGGTTTTTGTTGCACTTCATATGGTTACATTTTAACACTTACTTACATATTTTATATGAGTGCACTTTTTACGCAATATAAAATAAAATAAAAGTATATCAATATTTTCTTTAATGATAAAATTTATTAGTTTATTAATTATTCTGACTTCTATTTACAAATACATTTATGAACTCTCAACACAGTTATTTTTGCGAACTAGATCACGGGATTATAATCCATATTTTCTATAATGAACATATTATAATGTTAAGTTTTTCTAATGTACGGTTAGCATAGGCCAATAAAGAACTTTATTACAATATATTTTGGTACCTAGACTCTAAGGCAGGTCGGTGTAGGTACGGCGACGAGCGAAGCGAGGAGGAGTGTTAGGAAGAACCGCGTACCTACAGCGCGCGAGCTGAACGACCGAAGCGAGCGTGCCGCGGCAGCGGCCGGCGAAGCGCCAGAACCGAAAACTTTTTTACTAAGTAACTAATACCAGAGGCGGTTCACTCTGTGATTTCGTCGCGCCACTACAAGTAAATGCCGGCCGGCCGCCAGCTGGCGGTCCATCAGTAGTTGCCGGGCGCTGGTACGGGACGCACGCATGAGTCGCAGCGCGTTGCATGCGATAGAAAGGGATGGCCACGTTTAGCTTACCTAAACAGGGAATTTGTTAACAGAGAACCTTCTGTACGTAGTAGGTACTATTACTTATTCTGTGCTAATACTTACATATTATATATGTACAATTTGCAAAGCGTTACGTTTGCTACCGTCAACTTTGCCCGCTTTTTTCAGAAAAACACGAATTTCTCAATTTTTTTCCATGGCTGGATTCGGTTTTTTGGTATAAGGGCATCTATTGTAGACACATATATACATGCGTTCATTAGGAGAATATATTTTTAAACCAATATTTAACATATTTTTTTAACGATTTTCATCGCGGGCAAAGTTATCTGGACTTAAGCCAACATTGCCCATGTCAATTATTTCCGTAACTATATAGCTCTTATGACGTTAAGACAAGGATCAGTGCGAAATCTCGGGTAATTTTGGCGTTTCCATTTAATCATCCTAGTCTTAACTTGAAAAGTCGTGAGAAATATGGGTGGCAATGTTACATAGGCATTTTGCTCTTTTCCATACAAGTCGCATCAAGCAGTTTGAAATTGTTAGGGTTGTCACTTTTGGCTTAATCTGTGTAGTAGTGGTTTTGTGCCGTTCTTTCACACGACCACAAAATAAAATAGATTCTTTCAACATAAAACAACTTTTATTCAAAATATTTATTTATGAAAAAAAAATTAACAGTCCTTTGGGTTTTTTTTTACTCCTCGTAGCCTAACATAATTTTAAATTTATTACATAAATTTAAATTTATTACATAAATTTAAATTTATTCGTCGTCATTGATATGTGTAACCAGATTACACGATTTACATGCCCCTACCGGGATTTGAACTCAGGACCTTCAGCTTCCTAGGCAAGGTCACTAAGCTCGTCAAACTATACAACAAAACGTATATGGATACTACTTACTACTAAAACACGACCGATTAATAGAAATATAATTTACCGTAACTACATCCTACATAAATTAAATACATAACCTTCCTTTACTAGCGCAATCAGGTAAACAGGATGAGGGTGACAACCCTAAGCCTTTTTTGAGGCTGGGCAATGTTTAAACTCTAGGTTGGCAAAATACTAGATAACATTGCCCAGCATCATAACTTTTGTTGTAAGAAGTATATCCAGATTAAATAATAATAAAAATGATATACAGTTCTTATTTTATTACAAGTAGAAGATTCACAAATCAGAGGCTTTCCCATTTTGTAGAAAAAAAATTCAAACTTCCGCAAGAATTGGCCCGCCAAATCACGACCTTATTCGACGAGTTCCGACATGTTACTTAATGGAGTTAGACGCAAATGTGATGCGTAGTGTAACGTAATAAAAAAGATTTGTGGCAACACCACTATTTTTAGTAGAAAATAGGTTATATCTACCACAGATATAACTTATTTTCTACAAAAAATAGTGGTGTTGCCACAAATCTTTTTTTATTTTTCTACATTAATGGATTTGTTTAAAAATTGCATTTTGGGCAAAGTTTCCCCTGGTGGCAAAGTAGGCCTGTTTGATATTTTCTTTACTTTATTGGCGTCACCAATCCGTGGTAATAAAAACAATATATGATACTACTTCATAATAATGTTATTTAACTTGAATATAACATGAGAATTATACCATTATATGAGTCGCTTAACTTCAAACTCGGGTAAATCCAATCCTGACATTTTTTAAGATTTTGGTAAAAGGGTAAAAACTAGTAACTTTTATTTTGTATTGGCTGTTTAGAGATTTCATCTAAGCCTCGCTGTGAACGCACTGCGCGAACTTCACGAAAAAAAAAAGCGCGCCATTATAGGTAATTTCACAAATATTTGTAAACATTGATGATGCGTGTTTGGTTATTGTTAACAATGTTGACTCGTAGTGAATAGAAAAGTGATAAATAGATTTGACGCCACTGTACATTCTTGGAGATGTACAAATATGTGAGTAGAAACCTGTTGTCATGAATAACTAAAGGAAACAACTTAGGAGCCTGTAACATGTTCCTTTTTGAAAAGGATTTTTTCCTCGCAAATGTGTTGAAAAACGTCGTATGACACGCGTGAGCTTTGATAATTACATCCTCGGCTCTATTATCCACCTCTGATGTAATGATCAACATACCTCACTTGTATCATAATGTACTATTATCTACACCCATATATAATGACCACCATTATTGCAACCAGTAACGTAACATCAGCGTTTTATCTGTACCAGTGTTATTATAATGTATGAAAAATCATGGAAATCTGGTCTGTGGTGGGTTGGTGGTCTGGTCTGGTCTGGTGGAGTTGGTCATGATTTGAAATCTAGTCGGTCATGGCGGTGCAATGGCGGTTATTCTAATGGTTCCCGTACATATCATTGAGGATTTATAAGATGTGGGTAGATAAAGTAGTGTATGTAACAGTACATAATTAGCATTGCTAACTCGGGGCACTTTTTAGGGATTCGATATCGATAAAAAAGATGTCGATATATATTAACACATGTGCTCATTGAAATTTCTCGATTACTATAGAAAGCTTCGATATCATATCTGAACACATATCATATCTGTTTTATTTTGACTTAAAAGTCAATAGACATATTTTAAGATATGATAAAATGCCCCGTTGACCACTGTGGACGTTAAGAGGACGTATATTAATTTAAAGTGGATATTTTCATCTAGACGTCAATCTTTATTACCGACGAATAGGGAAAATATATAAACTGTATATACTATGAAAACTAATTTAGAATAAACAAATAAATGCACGTTTTAATTTGTTTATCGTTTTTATTTTTAAATGAAGAGAAAATAAATAATATTATGTATTTATGTTGAATAACATTTAAATGTTGACAGTAAGTAACATCGATATATTTTTTTGTCGATAAAATATTTTGCTACATCACTTTAGTATAGGTGCCCCGAGTTAGCACAGGTATGATAATTAGGCATTAAAACACTCGTGTGATACTATTATGAAACTCGCTAACGCTCGTTTCATAAACCCACTCGCGTGTTTAATGCCCTTCATTATGTACAGTCACATAAACTACTATTATTCACCTCGTAGACATTAGTCGGTCGCATATATAGAGAGTTTGGGGGGGTATGACTGGGAGTAAATTTACCAGCTAAGGTAGTCTGACTTTCAGAGAGTCTTGTTATGATCAGTGGCAAAGTGGATATTGCAACTGTCGAGGGATTCTTGAGTGTAGTTTCCAAATTTTGTGAGTTGGAGAGTGATTGTTTGTGCTGGCAGGTTGATAAATATTTTTTATCGTTTTCCACAGTTTTTGAGACTTACCTTTACAGTAATTTATTTGTTTATTCTGGTAATTACACTTTAAGTTATATATTAATTTGTCACAGAAGTTTCTGTAGCGAGTGTATACTTTGTGTAGAGCGAGGCTCTAGTTTATCTGTGGAGTTTATCTCTATTCCTGATGCACCTGATTACACCCGGTGTTACCCAAGGTTTTAAATTAAATTTTGAACGACTGATCCTTTTTGTGCTTTTAATTTACAGATCTTAGAGTAGCGTTAAAGTTGTTTATCTACTCACATATCATTAGTGCTCTAAAATGCGTTCAGAAACCATAGAAAATGACCAGCATTATTACAACCAATTTTACTATAACAACTTTCTTGTCTGTGGTAGTAGGTAAAATCTGTACTTTAATGTTATTACAGTTCAGATTTTCGTATCGTTATGAGTTTAAATTTGGAACGGCTGTCAAAACTCAAGTGGGTCTCTATTCTAGTATTAAAACAGTTATCGATAGGAAACGTCAATTCATTATGTTTTTTTAATAGAAACCTGACGACATTTGATCTCGAGTGACATGAGAATAGGGACTTCATTCGTTTACTCTATGATTAAAAAAACAGTATTTTTGACGGAGGACCGAATTGCCGCCATTAGGTACTGTTGTAATTTATTTGTACGTTTTTTGCTGTTAGGTACGAAAGTAGAATTGTGAAAAGTTGTTGTAATTTACATTTTAGTTGAAACTATGAGTAGTAGTGACTCCGAGAACGATATGAACACACCCCCGGTTATCGTAAATGCAGCCAAAATTGCAACAAAGATATTTTACAGGTAGCACTAGTAGCAATGCAGGTCATTTCCCTACGGCTTCTGAACCCATCTTAGAGTACTATGATATGTGTTTTGATAAAGTAGTGTAAGCAATGCAACTGTACATACATAATAAGGCCTTAAAACACTCGTGTAATCCTATGATGAACTTCGCCAACGCTCGTTTCATAAAACCACACTCGTATTTTAAGGCCTCTAATTATGTATCAGTTGCATAAACTACTATTGTTGCAATGTTAACATCATTACTTTCGGTTACAATACTCCAATCGACCATTCCCAAATCCCGAGCAACTGCTTTGTAAGTAGTCGGTTTTTAGCACCCAGCGGTCTCTTTTTTGAAGATTGGGACTAGCGCAGATCAGGCTTGCCATGACTATGTCGTGGTCCGTGACATAGCACTTGCAAACAGCATTGTACAATCATTGTAACTTATAGCAATGTTTCAATATTTTTTTCATATCATGTTTTATTCCGGTTATAGTTCGCGGCCGAGCCATACCCAAGCCCGGCCGAGCCACGGCCGGGCCGTGCCGACCCCGAGTCGCTTCCAAGCCTCGGCCGTGGCTCGGCTGGGCTTGGGTATGGCTCGGCCGCGAAAAAACACCGTCGTTTTTTAGGGTTTCGTACTCAAAGAGTAAAACGGGACCCTATTACTAAGACTCCGCTGTCCGTCCGTCCGTCCGTCCGTCTGTCTGTCACCAGGCTGCATCTCACTGATACCGTGATAGTTCCAGCTGAAATTTTCACAGATGATGTATTTCTGTTGCCGCTATAACAACAAAAACTAAAAACACAGAATTAAACAGTTTTTTATAGATAATGGTACGGAACCCTTCGTGCGCGAGTCCGACTCGCACTTGGCCAGTTTTTATCTTAGATAACGGCCCGGCCCGGACACGGACCGTTCTAGCGTGAGTCATCCTTTAGGTACTCGATTTTATTAATATTTTTAATGGATAATTTATATGGGTGTTGAGATTGTGTTAATAATTGCTTCTAATTTCTCGAGTTCAATATTCAGTGATATTCTGTCTAGTCTATAATAAGTAACAGTTCTATGTTGAACGAGTCACATAGGTAAGCCTATTCTGTTCATCATTCAGATTAAGCTGGTCTACGACAAAAGGTAGTTAACCCATCAGCAAACAAGAGGCCATTGTTGATAGTAAATGACTACAAACAATAATAATGTGAGTCAGATGTTATCATTAACAGGAAATAATGATAACGGGTAAAAATTTATTTAAATTATTAATATCTATTTATGAACGCATCCGCATGATGTACAGTCAGCATCAAAAGTAACTTTGCAATCGAATACGTCAAAAGTTCTTATTCCCTTTTAATAAAGACTTTTGACGTCTTCGTTTGCGCAGCTATTTTTGATGCTGACTGTACTACTGTGGAGGAATTGGATGATTAATTAGATGATATTCAAAGTCCACCTGATGGACGATAATTTCGAAAATACTTAATTTAAGTATATAGGAAAAATCCAAAATTAATATACCTAATAATTGGATGTTTACCCATACTTTTTCAGCTAAGATAAAATAGAACTCATCCTTGTATATGTTGTTGTTATGTGATGTTAATAGGCTTGTTGCGTGGTGTTAACATTGATAACGTCATGTTGCTAAATGGATAGTTAACCATCAAATTATTGTAATAAAGTATATTATCGTAATTTTTTTTAAATCAACGAAAATTTTAATAATTTTTTTTCGTCTCTGATGTCTTACTTTAAAGGTAAAATACAGAAATATGTATGTTTTGCATCTAATTTACTCAAATTAAAATTTAAGAGAGGTAGGGCACAGTGGAATGTCATCACGCTCGTATGTGGAGCAGCCCAACTGGGGAAGTACCTCCACCTTACAGAAGACCGCAGCCATAATAGCACCACTGCTTTGTAGTGTTGCTATATTATTGCATGCTATGAAGTATGTGGTGTTGTGTTCCTGGTGGTGAGTAAGGTCGCCAAAGCTCCCTAGGGTGCGCTGTGTTGGGAGTGAGGGACCTGCATGTCTCTATCTGGCAACACAGCGAATCCTCATGTGAATAAATGGTCGGCAACGCGCTTGTGATTCTTCTGGAGTCACAAGTGTCCATAGGCTATGGTACCAGCTTAACATCAGGCAGGCCGTAAGCTTGCTGTTAAAAGCATGAAAAGCGGATAAATCAATTTCAATGATTCAATCAATCAATCATATAAATCAATTTGACCCGTAGCACCAAAAAGGAGTGAAATTACGACGTTATCTTTTTTTTATAGAGAATTTTAGTTTTTGTTCTGAACGATAGGTCGTGTGTGGTACCAAAGAAAGGGTTTTCTGAGTCGGTTCTAAAAATATATCACATCATTACATTTGAATCAGTTAAAAAATAATAATAATTGTAATAATTAAAAATGAGACAAAAAAGCTATATCTAAATATTTTCCAAATTTCTATTGAAATAAAGATCAATCGCTCCGATTTTAATGCTTTTAACTCCATTTGCAGTTCAGTTTGTCGGGGTGTACCGCTAGCACTAAAATGAAAAATTAATATTTTGAGACATAAAATAATAATTTGAGCAAACTAGATGCAAAACATACATATTTCTGTATTTTACCTTTAAAGTAACACATCGAGAATGAAAATCATCTATTCAAAAAAAAAACCGCACTTGCGACTGAAATATCTGGCATGTCGAAAAATCAGAAATAATTATTAGTATAACTACCTGCAAGAATATTTGTTTTTTTTTGCGGTTCCCGACATATCCAGTTTTTTCGTTTCAACTCCATACATAAAAAAAATAAAACTCATAAATTTTCGTGCCAAATCAAGCCAGAATCATAATTTAGCATAATAATGGCAAGTGATAGCCATTTCAAGCAAAAAAACTTTAGAATGTTAACTTCGATTCCTATGTCTATGAAAGCCGATTTTCAGCCCACTGTGTACCGCCAGCATCCAATCCTAAATCGCGCTGGCATGCTTTTTCGTAGAACCATCAACCGGTAGTTTCTATTAGGTAGGTATATGTACATATGTATACCTGTTTTATAGATACGTGGGCGTTGTAATATATTGTATAGAGCACACCATATTCTCCATTTTAATACGCGTCGAATCTAGCCTAAGATCCATTCCATACATCGGTGAAAAATGTTTGATATCCGATGGTAATTTCGGACACTGTCTAATCGTAATACAACTATTAGAAATAAGACTAGCAGTGCCCGCAGATCCACCCACGTTCTACAAAACACGCGAGTGAGCCACGGGATAAAATTTAACACATGTTGTGTAGTCAAGCAGTTCATACTAATGACGACCGCTTTAGCCTAGTTGGTAGTGACCCTGCCTACGAAGCAAGAGGTCCTGGGTTCGAATCCCGGTAAGGGCATTTATTTGTGTGATGAGCACGAATATTTGTTCCTGAGTCATGGATGTTTTCTATGTATTTAAGTATATATTTCTCTATATAAGTATCTATATCGTCGTCTAGTACCCATAGTACAAGCTTTGCTTAGTTTGGGACTAGGTTGATTTGTGTAAGATTGTCCGCAAATATTATTATTATTAGTATACTATTATGTAATACTATTATTCGCATACACTATCAATCAAATACGAGTAATTAAATTTCTCCAGTAAGAATGAAGTAGGTAGGTACGTCGATCTATACTAAATCTAAATCTTAAATCGCGCTGCCAAACATGACCAAACGCAAACAAATCATTTAATTATTGAGTAATGAGCAATCATAATGAACATATTAATTATTGAATGATGCATGTAGTCCTGTCAAAACAGGATACGCACCTCAGTACGCACCGAACCAAAGGAACGTCTATACTTACCTAATTATTTATTTACTTCACACCTGGCCATAAAGTGGCAATTTCCGTCACTATTACGCATGTGGAAAATCCCACTTCTTAGCGTACACGTAAAATTGGGTACTCACCATGGGCGGTAACACAAAAATCCCTCATATTTAATTTTCGTTTTACCGTCCTAGGTGTGTAATCTTCTATTACGCGTTATGTACAAACAGTGAGCATTTAGAACGGCATTCTGGACTATATTCCTCACTCGCTTTCTCTTACACGTTCTTATGCCGAAATAAACGATTTCAACCAATCCCGATTTTTTAAGCGCTCTCGGTACAGTCGACTTAATATCTATACAGACAACCTTTCAAAAATATCTATACACAGTCTTTATTGACATATCAATTTGGTTGGGGTATAGCAAAGGGGGCGCGGGACTTATAAAATTTTAGATGGGGGTGGTGTTATTGTGACACCTATTTTTTATGATGCCATCGTATAGAAGACGCTAAAATAAACATGTTTTGTATGGGCAACTTTTCTCTGAACTTGATAATTACCGAGATAAATGACGGATTGTAAAATCAAAAATGGCCGAGTTATTTGACCTCAGTGGCTCCAAAAATTACTCAAAACCGAATCGCAGCACCCCGCCATCCACGTGGTCTTGTCTGCCCTACCCCTAGAGTGTTTATAAAAGAGAACGGAGGCGCGGAGGGACAGCAGCCCTTGCCCGCCGTGACGAAGCGCGGGAACGAGCGAGGCGAGCGGCTGAGGCTGGTGCCGAAGCTGCGGAGCCAAGCGAAGTGACCACGCTTCGTAACACAAGGGTGGAAGGGCTGCTGTTCCCGCAGCGTCGGAGCTACGCGAAGTCACAACAACATTCATCGAAAATTTCACACGTCCCGGTCAGAGTGTAGCAAAGGGTGGCACATTTTATTTCCAAAACGGATGGTCACAGAGAAAAGTTTATTTGACATTTTAAGCTTCTTGTAAGATGTTCTTATAGAATACATTAATAAAAATGAGGTGTTACATTGACATCAATTTCCCAATACCGAAATTTTTATAAGTCCTAGAACCGTTTAAAATGACTGACTTTCGAACACAATTATCTCGGTAAATACCGATCTGAGAGAAAAATTTTAATGAATAAAACATGCGCATCTTTATTGCTATACCCTGACCATTAATTTGAAATGTTGCCTATGTAGATACTTATTGGAGAACTCGACTTTACCTTCGTGCGAAATACAAAAATTATGTAAACGATCATAATATGAGAGTTCATCCAACACGTTGGGGAGCAAGCACACTAAGTAGGTACCTACCGATTCCCACCGGCTTGCCTAAAATGTCTTGCTATATATTAACAAACTCGTAAATCATCAAAAAACACTCTTTTTATGCTCCGGGTTGTCCAGTGACAATTCTCACGCGCCGCCACTGGTACCTACCCACCTATTTAGTTTAGAACAAAATTAAGGAAAAACGGCCCGTTAATAGATAAGCATCCTGTTTTTAATTTCCTCATACTGCTAATGCCGGATCAACATAAGCAAATTAAGCAATTGCTTGTCAGCTCACTATGTATTTTGAGTACAAAGATCATTCAGACAGCTCTTCACTTATCTTTTATCAGAACTAATGTAAGTTTGCAGTAATCAGTTTGTGTTTTGACTCAGACGAAGCGAGTGCTTTTCAATGACGGTACTTTAACAAAACAAACAATTTTTAATTAAATTCGTAAAAAATATTATCAGATATGGGTGATTTTTGGTTTTTGTGTGTATTGTTGTTTAGTTTGTGCAATGGCAGTGATGTGTTTCATGAAGGAAGCAAATTAACTTTTCATTCCAATAACCAAGCAGATTTCTTTGGGTATAGTGTTGTTTTCGGTGAAACTAGGTAAGCAAAATAATTCATAAATTAAATCTGCAAAAATATATTCCTATGCTCAGCATGATGTCGATGATGATGAAATCTGGAGTTGATCATAGTGCTCACATTGATATATTTAAGTGTGGCAGGACTTATTTCAAAGGTGCTTAATATCAACGTACATAATTATTATTTGATGATCTACAAATACAAATCTTTATTTTACATAAAAATCTGATCAGATCTAAGATCAGAGTACTTAGCAATATTACGAGTTCAATACTGATTTATTTAAGAAAGCAGCAAACATGGCAGCGGGGTAATAATAAAATAAATCGGCTAGAAAGTTAGTTAGATACGTCGGGTAAGAAATGTAGTAAGGTAAGAAGAAGTTACCTAGTGCGAAAATTATTTAAAATGATTCAACATGGCAATGGAGTCCTTTACAGTGACAGAGCTAGGTTTATTATATTTAAATTAAAAAATCGAGTGTACTTACTAAAGTGATTGGGGTGAATGAACTTATTGTTATCGTGAATAAGCAGTGCGAGCATTTTGCTTCTGTCTAAATAAGTATTCAAACGCAGTTACGTAGGTACATACTTATTTAGCCTAGTTGGGAGTGACACTCCCTGCGAAGGGTTCAAATCGCGGTTAAGGGGACGTAGGTTCGTGGTCTTCTCTCCCTCTCACTGAGCATAAGCGTGAGCGAGATGGAAGTGCGTGTTTGGATGCGCGGATATCATGTTATTTAATTTTAATTTTATGTGCGTTTTAATAAATAAAAATATAATAGCTGTTTTCCATCAAACATGACATTGCCGATTTTTAAAACCAATTTTAATATGTTTAGCTGTGGATAATTTGTAATGACTTTTTAAAGTGTATTTTAGACTTTTATTTTAGAATTTTAGATTTTTATAAGCTTGTTATCCTATGTATATACTAAATATTAATTGAGTGAATGCAGTGGCAGTTAAACCCTGCTGGGTTTTGTCCGCTGTCTGGCCATGTATTGTAAAATAATTATATATATAAATAAATAAAAAAAAAAAAAAAAAAGACCTATATTCTTGATTTTTTTCCATCGAGCGAAAGTCAAAAACTCAGGATTCGAATAGCTGATTTCTCTCGAGAAAGGCCTCAAAATTGTTAATTAAATTTAAGGCAGCCGTATTATAATCTAAACAAGAGCTACGATTTTTTTTAATCAGTTTTTGGAGCTCACGTTGCCTTAAGAAAAATGTTTGATGTTTTCCGTTTATTATTAGATATATCTATCTAGGTAATATTTAATGTATCTCTGGGACTACATCGATTTGTGTAACATTGTCCCAATTATTTATTTAATTAGTACTTGTCTATGCACGTTCAGCATATATTAAGTGTCTCTATTTCTAACAGTAGGTATCAGTTAGTAAGTAACTCACTGATACCTACCTAATATTTACCATAAGCATATTTATTGCCGATTACCTACTATTGGTGGTACTTATATGTATAATCACTCGGCATAGCACCCCTATTCCCCCCCCCCCTGATTCTACCTATCGAATTTCGATCGAATAATGGAGTCTTTTTCAGTAATCTACTAGTGGGGGCCCCAAAGGCATTCAGACCAGGATCGAGGACCATCGCATCTGGAGCGGTCTTCGACTGTTCGCTTCAGGATCTAACAATTAACAATGTCACATGTTCACCATTGAGCCAAAACATAGGTAATGTTGTAGTTAAATACCTTCCTATTGGTCCATGTGTCCAAAATAACTTTTGAAATTTTATTGTTTATTGTAAATTAGGTGATTACTTTGATCCTATGTTTGATTTAAACTTTCACGATTTTCACATATATTCGTTTTAGGTACTACGAAACGGTACTTAAGCGAATGCCTCGGCTGCCCCATACAGAAAACAAGTAACTAACTTTTTTTCTTTTTTCGTTTTTTTGGATATTTGGATAAAGGGCATGGAAAGAGCTTCATCAAAAATTTCCTTCTAAGCGTTATATTTTCCAAGTTATTAATGATTTTAAAATCCAAGTATCTTTTTTTGGTTAGTGCCAAGCAGTTCCACGCTGAAACCAAGTATCTCGACGGTTCTACGCTAAAAACAAGTAACTCAAGAAGATATACTTGGAAATCAAATGGGTTTGGAAGATACTTGGTTTCAACGTTGGTAAGAAAGAAGTTGGTAAACAACGTTGAAATTTATCTAAAAACAAGTATCTGTTATTTAAAATCATATATTGAGGGTATTCCCAAACGTATGGTCAACCAATTTGATTCCTAGGCCATCATAGAACCTTGCCGTTGTAAATGCAATGTCAATACGGGTTACTAGGATTATTGCGTCGCTATGTAGCAGTTAAAATGACTGGGTAGACCGTGGCCTAGGAATTAAATTGGTTGACTGTACAATATAGAACCAAACGTATTAAGTACCTGTTTAACTGTTGTGTAGACTGTGTATGTGTTACGAGTATTGTAGTGACAATGAACATCTCTTCATCATTATCAAAAAGTGGCCTACTTTATATACAATCTGACTTTAGGGCGAAAGTAATAGTTAATCCCACCAAAAACATAAATGTAAAAAAGGAGAGCCAAGTTCAATACAAAAATTATGCTTGGCTGTTAAAATTTAAAAATGTGAGATCTTAAAGTAGGTTAGATTTGACTTGGCCGGTTTTCATTACATCAGTCATTTTATAAAGTTATTCAACATATATATATATATATATATTTTAATTCTGATAAAAACTGGCCAAGTCAAATCTAACCTACTTATAAAGCAAAGAAATAGAGTTTAATACTTGTTCATAATGTTATTTTGTTCCTATAAATAAATACATATTTGGATTTTGCATAGAACTTGGCACTCATTTAGATCTCCATTCTTTTTGCGGCGAAGCCCACAGCCAAGCATAATTGTTGTATTGAACTTGGCTCTCCTTTTTTACATTTATGTTTTTGGTGGGATATGATTACTTTTTGTAAAGAAATTTTTTTTGGCTGGGGCGACGGTGGACCGACCGCGACGCTACAACAAACGTAAGTTTGCTGCTGTCAAATGACGTCAGTATAGCGTTTTCTCACTGGAACTAGAACTGAGTGAGTGAGACAACGCTAAACGCGTGACAGTTGATAGCGGCAAACTTATAGCGAACGGGTTGTATAAAGTATTTATTTATTCATTGAATCTTATGTATATACTTCATTTTTATACTGTTACTGGTTTAGGCATGAAGAACGTTTGTGGTTATAGTATGACAAAATCATTTAATTCATCGTTGAGAAAGAAGCAGGATGAACATAAATGTACATAATAAAACGATAAATAACTAAATCGGTTTGTGTGTGCCTATGTTTATGTGTCATTCGGGAGCGCTTTTATGTAGATTTACTTCTGTTCTGTGTATAAATAATTATGTGGTGCCGCGCGCCGCTGACGACACCGTTGGCCTTTTGTTTAGCGCGTATTACAAGTTTTTTGTATGGGACACCACTTATTTTTTGACTTAACTTTATTTTTATATTTCTGGTATATAACAAAGATAATAATACATATATTGGGATAGTTTCAATCAGCTGCTTGTAACGGTTCCAACGCTATAATTAAATAATAGTATTTTTCACAATCGTGTAATAACCGTAACCACCTACATTTAAAATTTCATCGAAATCGTTAGAGCCGTTTCCGAGAACGTGATTGCAAATATATATTATATATATGTCGGAGAATCGAAGCTGGTTCCAGCCAGACACGCCACCATCGCGCCAACATGACGCAAGCATGACGTCATCAGTAGTCAAGCTTGGATGCGGCCGTCGGAGCGCAGGGCATTCTACTGCCAGAGCTCGTGACGAGCGGACGTGTCTGTTCGATCATACCTTCTAAATTTATTTGTGCCTGCCTTGAATATTGTGGTGATTAATATAGTGACATTCATTAAATCAATATGGCTATTTTACTGCTGCTTGAGGTTACCCATGATGTCTGAACCTGATGACAGGGCTCGCCCACTAAGCCCCCGGTCTCAATCCTACGCCGTCATATATACAAATATTGCTCGTTTAATTGTATAGGATTTTGGTTTATTAGGTGCCGAAAAATTTAAATTACGTTCTACCCTGTAAAATTTTCCATAAGTGAGTTACCTACTTGTTTTCAACATTGGGCAGCCGGCCTGCTTGCGCATTGTGATTGTGATTATTTGTGACGCATAATATCTCTTTCAACCTTAATTCATAATAATAGAAGTGGACAGTAGGCGTAAACTATTAGGCATTGAGTTGATGTGTGTTTTTACCTTATTTCTTCTATATTTCTTTATAATATTTTTAAGTAAGGTCATTATTTCTGTAACATTGTTGTGTGTTTATAGCTACGGGTCGGCTCAGTAACATGAGAGAGTTCTATCGCGACGACATGTGGTTCGGTGCCAGCATAGCAGTGGTACCTAAGGGGAAGTTGTTGGTAAGTGGCTTAAGCGGCATTTAGACTTGGCTAAATGCAGTGCACTAACTGGGGGAGGGAAGATAAACCATCTCGCTCTAATCAGTGAGTGTAAGTGCAGTGAGTGCACTGCATTCAGACAGGTCTAAAGGCCGCTTTACGGCTAAAGGATGATTTAGAGCGGCCAGACACGGCGACCGTATAGGTCGTGAAACGCGTGTTTGTATCGCTGCAAAAAGCCGCCGTATGTGTAATCGGCAATCGCTCAGAGAGCATTCTCCATGCCCGTTTTGAGTCCGGTCACATCCGTTAAAATTGCGTAGGTAACAGTAATTAACATGCGAAATATGTGACGGCAACGAACCCTTTATTTAGTCGTGTTATATATGTCGCCGGCCGATCGTAAAATCCGGCAGATCACAAAATCCTTAATAGGCATATCGTGAAACGCTGCCATTTCATGATTTGGTTAAATGACATCCGCCATATCGTTCAAAACTTTTTAACGATTTGTCTAATGACGTTTAGGCAGATCAACTTTTTGCCAAATCATGAAATGGCGGCGTTTCACGAAATGGCGGCATTTCACGATATGCCTAGGAATTTCGGGATCTGCCGGACTTTTACGATGTGCCCGGTATAGCGCTAGGAATATTGACGAATGCGATGCTCTAATCGATCTGCCGGTTTTTTTATCGCCACATCATGATATGCCTCACGTTTAGTCGCTGAATCAAATGGGTCGTCCGTCATATCAGGACCTTTGGGATTGAAATGAAGTCGAAAACGGCGGACCTTTCCATTCTGTAACTACTTACAATTACAGACGATTTCAAGGATCCACGGCCGGCATTCTGCAAAACAAGGATTCATCTTTAATATTTATTTGCTATATGTAATTGTATACATACAAGGGTGCAAAGTTATATTTTTACCGCGAGTGTGGAATAGGGAACATTACGCAAAACTCTTCGTAGGTGGCGACACTAGCAGCGTTGACATTGTATCTCGTTCCCACTTGCGGTATTGTCTATGCAAGCATCCTTGTCACTCATTTGACGTGCGTGTGTGAATCCCTATGTTCCTATACTGTTTTACTATTAGTGGTAGTGCTGCCTCTGGCGGCAGAACATTGCAGTAATGTTCCCTATTGAAATACGACCTAGCGAATGGCTTCTAGGGTTGAACCATGAACTAGCAAATGTATTCTATGGTTCGAACTTCGAATACCCTGAGCGTAGCGAGTGGTTCAACACACGAGACGTCAAAATAATTTGCGCCCGTGTGTGTAACACAAATCTTTTCACCTCACTAAAGCGAGGAAAATACTACATAAGAAAAAAACATTAAAAACAAAGAAAAAAAAAGAAAAGAACAAAAAAATGTAAAAAAAAACGTTAAAAAACATTAAAAAGAGAAAAAAAGAAAAAGAAAAAAAGAAGAATTAACCTTTCAATGAACATTATAAAAAAAAACGTTAGAAATGGAAAAAAAAACATTAAAAACGGGACAAAAAAAAAGTTTCTGTCAAAAATTTCATTTTTGGTACAAGCTTTTATTGGCGACTGTAGGTACTTTTCTGCATTCCATCATCAACTACTGATTGAGACGATTCTAACGAGCCCAAACTCGATGGGATTGTGTCGTTTTATTTCAGAGTTCCTATGGCCACCTTCCAGCTCCAGCATCAGATCAGCTCCATGTCATCATAATATTGCATCGTCATATGCATGCAAAATTTCAGCTCAAGTGGATAACGGGAAGTGACTGAAAAATCGATTGCAAATTTTGACTGACAACTTACAAACTTAAATACTTACACACTTACATATTTACATACATACGAATGTAAAAATTAATATAAAGCTTGTAAAAACATTGAATATTAAATATAATTAAAAAACAAAAAAATAAAAAAAATTGACAAACATACAAAAAAATTGACAAACATAGACAATAAAACATTTCAAAAAACATCAAGCAAAGAAAAAAAAACATTTCAAAACCATTTAAAGTACATTAACAAAATAAAAAATATTAAAACTAGAAAAAAATACATTTAAAAAGTGAAAAAAATCTTTAAAAAGGGGTGAAAAACATGGAAAAATATCTATAAATAGAAAAAAAACAACACAGAAAATAGACAAAAATATTTTTAAAAACATTAACGTAAAGAAAAACATTAAAAAATTAAAACAAAAAAAATATTTCAAAAAGGTAAAAAAATAATGAAAATAAACAGATGGGCGAAAATTGTCCTGTCTGGACTGGCCTTTAAATGTTATTATTTAAAAAAAAATAACTAATAACACGTTCGGATTTCAAATATTCTTTGCACTCTTGTGGATAAAATGCATCGTTTTCTAAATCGATTATAAAATGCAGTTTTGCTATCTGTCTTTAAAGAATAAAATAGTACATTTTACAACTAGTGTGAAAAGAATGTCTTTTTACCACTAGTACCGAGGTATCTTGCCACGAGCTGAAAGCGAGTGGCAAGACTCGGTACGAGTGGTAAAAGACATTTTTAATACAGTTGCTCAAAAAGTGGTACTTTTTATGGCTGCGTAGCGTGCGAGAAGCTCAATTTCTCGCACTAGTGCTTTTTACTTTTTAGTTCCAAACTATACTTTCGAAACGCAGTAATTTTATATTAGATTTTTTACTTGGAAATTATGAAATTAAAAACGCTTACGAATACTAGGAGTATTTATTTTTGATCGCGTTAGTATGAAAGTCATTTTTGAAGCTGAAAATGTACGCATCTGTAGGTAGACCGCTTAACTCATTCCTCGCTTGCGCAGCGCGCGGGTGCAGGGGTATGACGATAACGGGGTGCGGGCGCCGGGGTTTGCCTTCCGCACGTCGCCCGCAGCCCGTTATAGTCATACCCCTGCACCCGCGCGCCGCGCAGGCGAGGACCGAGTTAAACGGTCCACCTATAGGTACCAGGAGCGCATACGCAAGCAGAAGTTTCGATGCAGCCACTAACAGTTGAGATCGAGGTACAATAATATAATAGTACATTATGATACAAGTGTGCTATGTTGGTCATTACACTCGAGTCGGTTTTTAAGCCTGAGCCGAAGGCGAAGGCTTAATGGAGACGAGAAGTGTAATTACCAATGCTCACGTGTTTCATACGACGTTTTTCAACACATTTGCGAGGAAAAAAAATAAAAAAATAAAAAATGAAAATGTTAAAAGATATGTAATGAAAAGGCACTAGTGCGATAATGTAATGTAAAAGTCACGGCATGGGTAATATTTTGCATTATTTTGCTAATATTTAAAAAGATATGTAATGAAAAGGCACTAGTGCGATAATGTAATGTAAAAGGCACGGCATGGGTAATATTCTGCATTATCAGTGTAAATACGCTGTAATAAGACCTACTTTACGAGCAGGTGTGTTGAAAATTTATTTAAAGAATTCATTAATATATAAATGACGAATATTAATTTATTATTTTTTCGCAATTGTATTAAAAAACGTCGTTTACAACACGTGTGAAATGTCTTTTACCACTCGTACCGAGTCTTGCCACTCGCTTTCAGCTCGTGGCAAGATACCTCGGTACTAGTGGTAAAAAGACATTCTTTTCACACTAGTTGTAAAATGTACTATTCACACGTGTTGTAAACGACGTTTTTTAATACAATTGCGAAAAAATAATAAATTAATATTCGTCATTTATATATTAATGAATTCTTTAAATAAATTTATATTATTGTACCTCGATCTCAACTGTTAGTGGCTGCATCGAAACTTCTGCTTGCGTATGCGCTCCTGGTACCTATAGGTGGACCGTTTAACTCGGTCCTCGCCTGCGCGGCGCGCGGGTGCAGGGGTATGACTATAACGGGCTGCGGGCGACGTGCGGAAGGCAAACCCCGGCGCCCGCACCCCGTTATCGTCATACCCCTGCACCCGCGCGCTGCGCAAGCGAGGAATGAGTTAAGCGGTCTACCTACAGCACGGCTATCACAAGACGGCCGCGACATACTCTCGAGCTCTCTCGCAGTATCCGTCTCTTTCTAAGTGGTCTAATAAGAGAGAGACGGATAGTGCGAGAGAGCTCGAGAGTATGTCGCGGCCGTCTTGTGATAGCCGTGCAGATGCGTACATTTTCAGCTTCAAAAATGACTTTCATACTAACGCGATCAAAAATAAATACTCCTAGTATTCGTAAGCGTTTTTAATTTCATAATTTCCAAGTAAAAAATCTAATATAAAATTACTGCGTTTCGAAAGTATAGTTTGGAACTAAAAAGTAAAAAGCACTAGTTCGAGAAATTGAGCTTCTCGTACGCTACGCAGCCACAAAAAGTACCACTTTTTGAGCAACTGTATTAAAAAAAAGGGTTTTCCGAGCTGGTGAGGTGAAAATTAATGTTCAATACCCAAGAACATCTTGTCGCACGAGACAAACTACCCTCTTTCTAACCAGTGAGAGTAGTAGATTCCTTAAAGGGATAAGTTCGCCTTTGAACAAATGGTTTTTTTTTCGTATTTTCTGTTATATATTTGGTTTTTGCAATAAAGTGTTAACTAAGTACATAATATTACTATATTTATGAACTTTAGATTTGTGCGCCGCGCTGGGCCAGGCCTTACGGGGAACGTCATCTTCTAGCAAACGGGGCGTGCTTCCTGCAGACAAAGAGACGCGGCGAGCCGATATACCCGTTTGGAGAAATGAGTGAGTTCATGAATACCGTTATGTAATCACACCAGCTGCTCGATCACGTAACGCATTGTACGCGCGTCAGGTAGGTCTAAATGTCACTTTTTATATGGAAAATTGACAATTAAATTGTACCGACGCGCGTTCGGAACGTTACGTGATTACCCCTCTGGCCCAGGAGATCAATTCGAGACATGCGTCACGATTTCTACTCTGATTTTGATTTGATTTCAATGTGCGATGTGTTGAGGGTGAAAGTTTGTATAGACAACGTTGCGAGCCTCCAGGTGCTACGCAGTCAAAACCGCAGTTGACAGCTATTTTACCTTATGCCCACCTTATCTATTTTATTTATCCTTAATTATGAGCCCTACAAATAACAAAACTTGACTGATAGACGATGACATTATTTTCACAAAAATGGTCTTATCTTCACCACGTCCCAAGTTGTAATTATAACGTGCTGAATAGAGCAAACCTTTTTCTATTTCTACTTATGTTCCCAAATTAGGATATCGATATTCCTAAATCCCACTAATTGTAACAACGATATCGGATTCTCTATTATCAAAGGAAATACTTACCTACCTACAACATTATAATTATGATAATTTTATCCATGCGTAGTTATTTGTGGAGATATATTAATATTA
This sequence comes from Epinotia brunnichana, assembly GCA_963854355.1. Classification (NCBI taxonomy): domain Eukaryota; kingdom Metazoa; phylum Arthropoda; class Insecta; order Lepidoptera; family Tortricidae; genus Epinotia; species Epinotia brunnichana. The sequence goes on along the minus strand of OY977936.1, from coordinate 27,871,735 downwards.
ATCTAACTATAGGTACATCTATCTATACATATAATAAAGCTGAAGAAGGTCGAAAGTCTGTACATGGAAGATATTCGAAAAAAAATTGGCTAGGGATACTTAAAACGGGTGCGTCTTACGAAATATAACAACATAATATATAATTTCATATTAATAACGTTGACAAGATATAATGAACATTAGCTATAATAACAAAATCAATAAAATTATAAGGAATAATGGTCAGTTGCCATAATATTCATCTTATATAACTTTTTTTACATAACACTCAAATTTACTAATTTCAGTTAGTATAACATGCAAAACGTATAACGATCATAATACATAATATCTTTTAGTATAAGCATTATAAGATATAAGAGACATGAGATATAAATCAGAGCCCGCGGAATTAGGTTAAGGCAGCTAGAAAAAGGGGGCTCGGGGGGCGTAGTAAAAAAACAAATCAACGATTGTATTTTTTGGTAGGTTTAGGTTATGGTTATCTTGTGTCCCTTAGAGCGGAAATAGGCACCCCGCGAAGCGGGGTGACGTCGACACGCTGGCTATTAGGTTAGGTTTAGGTTAGTTTAAAATATTTGCCATGCGTTTCTTAAAAAAAAAAAGTTCGGTTAGGTTAGGTTTAAGGTTACAAGGAGACAATTTACTTTAACTAAATGTTCAGGATTAATAAGTAAGGTTAGGTTGATTTTAAATTAGGAAGACCACATAACACATAAAAAAAATATTTAATTTTAACCAACATAACATGTATATCTTCAATGTTTACTTTTCTTCAAACACAAAATTGAGGCTATCATATACAAAGTGAGCGTATATAATATGAATGTTATATGATGAGTTCTTATATCTCGTATTACTTACCCACTTAAAACCGATAACAGAACACGTTCCAACAGTTTTAGAATTTTTGTCTGTTTGTCTGTTTATCTGTTTGTCTGTTTATCTGTTTATCTGTTTGTCTGTTTATGTAACCGCGCATCACGTGAAAACAACCCTAGCCAATTTTTTTTCGAATATCTTCCATGTATTTAGATGAAATTTGGTATAGAGATAGTTTGAGTCCTGGGGAAGGACATAGGGTAGTTTTTTATCCCGGAAATCAACCCCTAAGGGGATGAAAGGGGAGGTGGAAGTTTGTATGGCGCTACTTAAACCGCTGCACCGATTTGGATGAAATTTGGTATATGAATAGTTTGAGTCCCGGGGAAGGTCAAAGAATAGGTTTTATCCCGGAAATCTTCCCCTTAGGGGGTAAAACGGAGGGGGTGAAAATTTGGATGTAACCCATTTTGATAAAATTTGGTTTAGAGGTAGTTTAAGTTCTGGGAAAGGACATTGGATAGTTTTTATCCCGGAAATCTTCCCCTAAGGGGGTGTAATGGGGGGTAAAATTTTGTATAGTTTGAGTCCCGGAGAATGACAACAGATACTTTGAATCCCGAAAATCATCCCCTAAGGCAGGGGTCGGCAACCTTTTAGCAACCACGGGCCACATAGGAGCTAACAAAAATTACGCGGGCCGCACTTCTTAAATAATTGTGACTTTATCAGGCAATTCCAAAATTCTGAATTCAACGACCTTTACATACAAAATACCCAGGGACGCTCGCGGGCCGCCTGTTGACGACCGCTGCCCTAAGGGGATGAAATAGGGTGAAAATGTGGATAAATCCCATTTAGTTAAAATTTGGTAAACAGGGAAGGACAATGCATAGTTTTTATCCTGAAAAATCATCTCATGAGGGGGTAAAATGAGGGGTGAAAATTTGGATAGAACCCATTCAGATGAAATTCGGTAGGGCGATAGTTAGTCCTGGGGAAGGACATAAAATATTTTTTAGTCCAGAAATCATCTCCTAAGGGTGTGAAATGGGGAATGAAAATTTGGATCGAACCCATTTACGGTATAGCGAGTTGGAGTACTGGGGAAGCATATAGGATAGTTTTATCCCGAAAATCATCCCCTAAGGGGGTGTAATTGGGGGTGATGCAACCCATTTTGATGAAATTTGGTTAAAAGATAGTTTGAGTCCTGAGAAAGGACATATGATAATTTTAAATTCCAGAAATCATCCCCTGATGAGGTGAAATTGGGGGTGAAAATTTAGATGTAACCCATTTAGATGAAAATTGGTATAAAGATAGTTTGAGGTCTTAAGTATGACAACGGATAGTTTTAATCCCGAAAATCATCCACTCAGGGATGAAATAGGGGGTAAAAATGTGGATAAATCCCATTTAGTTAGAATTTGGTGTAGAGATAGAAGGAGTCCCAGGGAAGGACAATGCATAGTTGTTATCCTAAAATATCATCTCCTGAGGGGGTGAAATGAGGGGTGAAATTTTGGATAGAACCCATTTAGATAAAATTTGGTATGGAGATAGTTAGTCCTGGGGAAGGACATAAAATGGAATAAGGGTGTGAAATGGGGGATGAAAATTTGGATCGAACCCATTTACGGTATAGCAAGTTGGAGTTCTGGGGAAGCACATAGGATAGTTTTATCACGAAAATCATCCCATGAGGGGGTGTAATTGGGGGTTAAAATTTGTTTGTGACCCATTTTGATGCAATTTGGTAGAAAAATATTTTGAGTCCTGGGAAAGGACATATGATAGTTTTAAATTCCAGAAATCATCCCCTGATGGGGTGAAATTGGGGGTGAAATTTAGTTGAAACCCATTTAGATGAAATTAGGTATAAAGATAGTTTTAGTCCCTGAGTATGACAACGGATAGTTTTAATCCCGAAAATCATCCCCTCAGGGATGAAATAGGGGGTGAAAATTTTGATAAAAACCCATTTTGATGAAATTTGGTATATAGATAGTGGGAGTCCCAGGGAAGGACAATTCATAGTTTTTATCATGAAAAATCATCTCTTGAGGGGGTGAAATGAGGGGTGAAAATTAGAATAGAAACCATTTAGATGAAATTCGGTATAGAGATAGTTGGGAACTCCAACTATCTCTATAACGGAAAGGAAATCGCATAGTTTTTGTAACGTAAATCATCGCCTGAGAGGATGAGATGAGGGGTGAAGATTAGGATGGAACTCATTTAGTTGAAATCTGGTTAAGAGATAGTTTGAGTCCTGGGAAAGGACATATGATAGTTTTATGATAGTATGAGTATGAGTATCCCGAAAATCCTCCCCTAAGGGGTGAAAATTTGGATGTGAGTGACCCATTTAGATGAAATTTGGTTTACAGATAGTTTGAGTTCAAGGAAAGGAATTTTATCCCGGAAATCAACTCCTAAGGGGGTGAAATGGGGGGTGAATATTTGTATGGAGCTAACTATACAACCCATTTAGATAAAATTGCTCCTGCGGACCACTCATGCATAAAAGAAGTACCTACCTAGGGCGGCACATAATGCACCCACAAGAAGTACAACATATCACCGCCCAAAGAATCTGGAATTTCCTGGAGGCAACGGGACTTAACGGTGAACTCTAAAACAAGGGCTGCCACAATAGATCACTTGCTGGTCGAAGCGGCATATTAAGGCCCACAAACAAATAATAAATAATAATAGATAAAATTTGGTATAGAGGTAGTTAGTAGGCGCGGCGTTGGTAGGCCCCCCACAAGGTGGACTGATGACCTGGTGAAGGTCGCGGGAGTCCGCTGGATGCGGGTGGCGCAGGATTGGTCACTTTGGAAACCTTTGGAGAAGGTCTATGTCCAGCAGTGGACGTCTTTCGGCTGATATGATGATGATGATGATAATGATAAAGATAGTTTGAGTCTCGGGGAAGGACATATGATAGTTTTTATATCGGAAATCTACCCCTAAAAGGGAAATGGAGGGTGAAAGTTTGTATCGAGCTACGATATAAACGAGTTCTACGCGGACGAAGTCGCGGGCAAAAGCTAGTAAACTTTAAATACATAAAATAAACTAGCTTTTCCTTCTATTATAGGGACACATACTATACCTAAAGAAACACTATGTTTGGTAAAATATGGGTAAAATATTTAAACTAGAAGAATAGGTACTGTCAGTCAAACAAACCAACCATGTCTTAGAAAAAGGTAATCATACCAGTAAAATACTACTTCAAACAAAATCAAATATATAAAAGAGTCCACAAACGCTTTTTGAAACTATTGTGCATACTTGTTTACGAATAGGCACGCGTGTTTCATATTTAACTTACGAGTTACGAACAAAGCAACATCGCAAAAACGGAGTAGCATCGAAAATTCCCGTCAAAACGTCGAACAACTGCGGGTCTCGGTTCACAGCGTTCTGGATTTTTAAGCTACCTATTGTGTAAACTGCGACGGTTCAGCCAGGCGATTCACTAGCTGTTTAGACTCGTCCCACCATTCACTCTCCAACTATATCATGTCCTCGAGATCCGTGACGACTATGCGTTACCGGAAATCAATTCTTGAACTGGTTTACCTCAGGCGGGTAGTCGATTAGCGTTGTGAATGTGTCACGTGCTTTCCAGGGCGTTTTGGTCAACCGGCTTACAAAATATTAGTCTGAAAATGCACAGGTGGTAAAATAGTCGTCAGATCATGTAACGGTTGACGCCAAACTTGATAATGAGTAGGTAGCTCGCAGGCCTCGCACGCAGCAGCATTATTTCTAAAGCTAATCACGTTTAGGGAACTAGATGACACAGTTCCTACAAGTAAGCATTCTCAAAGATTTATTTAATGGTCGCATTATGTTTTTTTTGTGTTCATGTTCAGGTTTTGGTACCTACTTATTTTAACTAGGTTAAGTATTGTAATTAGCTTCTTATTGTCAAAAGATGATTGACTGTTGAGTTACTTGAGTTTGTTTCTTCGTTTCTTCTTAACAGTGGTCTTTTTTTTCAGAAATGCTAGTAGATTTTTGACCTGTAAAAGTGCTATTGCGGCCTACTTGCAGAATAAAAATTGTTTAATTCATTTATTTAATAAGACAGTAAGGTTTGCCAAATGAAATATTTCAAAGCGAAAGAAATTGCCAAAGAATTGAAAAAAAATGGAATGTAGGTAATAAGCGCTTGCTGTCGCAAGTGTAGGTACCTACACAGATTGTGTGCTATTTTTTAACCGACTTCAAAAAAAGGAGGAGGTTCTCAATTATTTATTTAGTATTTTCTTGTGTGTTTGTTACGCGATATATCGGTAATTTAGGAACCGATTTGAGAAATTATTTCTTTGTTTGAAAGCATAAATAGGTAGGTACTCCAGATTGGCCCCGTTATCACCAAAATCCAGTTCTGATGATGGGATCCTGGAGAAATCGAGGGAACTCTTCAAATTTTATAGGCTAACTTAACTTTAACTTTATTTGGGTACAGGTTTGAAGTCGGTTAAAACTGTGTTTTCAATGTAAATTATATTGCTTAAAGTAGATAAAAGGCGCTTATAGTCCTTATTGCTTTGAGCAAGATACCTAGGTCAAATTAAATAGTTTATAAGTTATCGCTTATCGCCGAAAAACTGACGGTGAGTCTTGCAAGACATGCAGAAAGACAGACACGACTGACAAGACACTGGATCATTTGTTCTACTTATTCATATTTAACTCCATTCCTAGAGAATCAAGCTTTCATGACGAGTGGCAAGCGCAAGGAATACGGGCAGTACGGCACGCACCTCAACTATTACGCGTACGCGCAAGCCGGGATGGCCGTCAAGGTCACGGGGAACGGCAGCATCATCATCGGGGCGCCAGGGTTGCTGCAGTGGACAGGTTAGTTCAATTCTAAGATGCACTCGTCCGTGGATGTCAGAATGACTACGGTGAAATACACCCTATTTCTAAGATGCACTCGTCCGTGGGCGTCAGAATTACTACGGTGAAATACACCCTATTTCTAAGATGCACTCGTCCGTGGGCGTCAGAATGACTACGGTGAAATACACCCTATTTCTAAGATGCACTCGTCCGTGGGCGTCAGAATGACTACGGTGAAATACACCCTATTTCATCTAATTGACAGTTTGACATTTCTTGGTCTAACACAAGTAAAAATAGTCGCTGACGTCGAGTTCGGCAGTCGTAGTCGTACTAGTAATAATACGTAAGTACCTAATCTTCCCAAAGTGGCCAGAGGTCCGTGTATTTTCGCATATCCCCTGGTACCTATAAAATAAAAAATACACAAATCCCTCATTGCTCTGAAGAGTACGTGTATAAATAAGTATGTATAACTTTACTTTATCGGGAAAATACACCTCACGCGTTCACTCAGTAGATTTTGAAGCCGCATTTCCAATAGGTAGGTACGCATGCCAAGGTCCCGCTGTTTTCACTGCTCGATAGGGTGCGGGAGATTACTAACACGTGTGCCGTAGCGCCCTTATGCGGAAACCGTTTTCACAAGTTCGCTTGGATGACTCATACCTAACATGCCACCCTGAACTCTCAGACCAAGAAAAAAAACAATTTCTTGTTTCTTGGTCGGAGCCTGAATCATACACTTGCACGCTTCTTATTTGACAGATATATTTTACTGGGCATTATGACGAGAGAAATATCCACAAGCGGTAGAACGAGCAGGGAGGGAGTTGTATATCGCCCGTATCGACCAATGAAAAATTGAAAATGCGCATAGTTTCCAAATATTGTTACTTACTAAGAAATAATAATCAATGATTTATTTTTTCAGGTGGAATCGCGGATTACATGCATAGTCCAGATGAGAATAGTGTGTTCTTGAGTAGGAAGCCAGCAACTAATCCATTTTTCACGCCTGATCTTGGTCCCGACGATTATTTGGGTGAGTTTTGTTTGTCAATGCAATCTTTGTTTAAGTAATATACTGTCATAGTCGGCCAATTTGTTTACAAAGACTAATAGTAGGTACCTACGTAATCGGACATCGTCTTTTAATGATATTTATAAATACTTGTGCTGTGCAAACAAAAGTCTATACCTACAAGTTACGTGGTCCACGCGATACAAGTGCAACAAGATGTTGACATCGACTGTATTATGTGGATGGATATAAATGTACCCTACTGTAATATGTGGATATAAATCATAACATAAATGCACATTACAAACATCTTTCTAGCTAGCCCGATCGCGTTTAGCGATCGGTCGTAAAGTATGCGTCCCTTACCATCACGGCTATCACAAGATTCACAAGATATATGTGATAGCCGTGTAGGAAGTATGCAAGTATGTAAGGCAACAGGGACGAATGCTCTATGTCCTACAGAATTGCGATCATGCTAGGCTCATAGGCGGCAAGGACTTGCATAACTTGACACCAGTGGCGGCGCGTGAAAATTTTCAATGGGCGACCCTGAGCAAAAGAACTTATGAAATAGTTTAGAGTATATAACTATAGACGCCCATACTTTTTCGACTGTCATAGATTGTGAACCCGCTATACTGGGTGACATATTTCACGTGAAACAGAATTTTAACATGTGACCAACCTTATCCGTGCCAAACAAATACATCAATTTCATAATGTTCAGTCGGTCGATAGAATAGGTATTCTATCGACCGACTTTAGGACCAACCTTGTCCGTGCAAAAAAAATACAGTTTCATAGGAGACCTCTCCTATGAAACTGTATTTTTTTTGCACGGACAAGGTTGGTCCTGATAGTAAAAGTAGTTAAGAATCGTACATAGATTCTCTTTTTTTTATTTTGTATCACGTAAAATATAAATATGTCTACAATACACAGTGCCCGAGTCATCTTATTCCAGTTACCTAGGTACATATTTTGTCAATTAGAGCTCGCACCACGCTGTTCAGTGCCAATTCTAAACATTGGCCTAGAAATGGAAGTCAAATATAGTGTCAATAATGCTGTGTGAAATATAAGGGTACCTATATACTTGATTGTGTCATGTCCTCTTGATTGTGTTATGTGACAGTGATACTACACTTACTGGCCAGTGATAGGTTAGGCCGGCGGTAGGATGCCGAAGACTATAGCAGCATTGCCGCGCTGCACGGTAAGCAAGGCTAATGCGTTGAGCAATGTACGAGCCAGCCTTGGGTCACCTGTCGCGTCAACAAGACGTTTCGCCAGCTTCTTTAATTCTTCCAGCTTCTTTCGATTAAGATCTATAATAAAATACCAATAGAGATTAAGAAATTAAATATTAGATTATTTAAACAAAAATTGCACCAATGGCTAAATAATAATAATTTTTATTCTTTAAATGATTTTTTTTCTTCTTTGACATGAAATAATGATTTTATAGTTCTGTAAATATTTTAATGTGTAATCTTGTATATTTTGCATACCAGTCATGGTTAAGCATGGAAACCTACCTGTAATTTTGTTTGTAACACCTGTTTGGTAATGTTTAACGCAAATAAATATTCTTATTCTTATTCTTATTCTTGAAAGTGCTGTGTGCAAAGGGACCCCAAGACCCAAATGTCTCCACCTCAAAAGGTTGACATGCATCCAACGTCTAGTGAAATTAATTGTTTTTTCAGGGTACAGCGTGGAGTCCGGTACTTTTGAAGACGATGGACTAACTATGTACGTAGCTGGAGCACCTCGCGCTAAACAAGGACTTGGACTGGTAATACTGGGATACCTACTTAAATATATTACATTACAGAAATATATTACAGTTATATATTACATTCGAAAAATCTGAAATATTTGCGATTGATATGTTTGTTTTGAAGTTTTTCTCTGTATGTAAAGTACCTAGTTATTTTTCGTCGTCTAAAACATGTTAGCCCCAACCCATGTTAGATAGAAACTTTGATTAGTTTTCGCCTAGGTCCATTTGTGTAAGTAATGTTGATCCCCAAATAATTATATTTATACCCATTAGATTTGTAGAACGAACAAACGTCATATTTCATTGAGACGGCATGCTGATCACAATATCTGAATAATTTAATAATCCCTTCTTATGCAATTTGCGGTGTTGCCAGGTTCTAGTTTACGAGCCTCCACACCGTGAAGTAGATCCTCTCAGAATCCGGGCGAAACTAGAAGGTCCACAGCTCGGCGCCTACTTCGGAGCAAGTCTCTGCTGTCTGGACATTAACGCTGATGGCAGAACGGACCTTTTGGTCGGATCACCCAACTTTGTAGGCAAGGGAGAGGAAGTGTACGATCAGGGAGCGGTGTACATCTATTTGAACAAGGAAAAGGTACGACCGGTAACATATTGATAACTTAGACTTACTTTAAGTACTTACCTATATATTTGTAGTTCTAATATATAATTTAATTTTATAAAACCAGCTTCAATTTAGTAGGTTTTTGGCGAAGTCACAAAATGCACTTTGCGCATTTTTTTCCACTTTGCTAAATGAACGGTTTTTCGAGGGCAAATGCGTTGATTACCTATTACAGAAAATACCCAAATCGATATGCGGGGACAGATCATTTTGGAAAGTTCCGTCGATTCCTCAAGAGTTACGTACTAATTTGGTACATTGGTACTTCATTAGATTTGACCGGATAAACCTTTTTCGTTATAGTTAGAAGGTATATATAAAATAGAACATCAAAAACAAAATAGCCTATTTGTCTATTTTAAAGGCAAAAGACCCGACGGAATGATACATGCTCTTTATATAAAGTTAAAAACACGCAGTTTAAATTTCAGGACACTGGTTTCATTCTCGACTATGCAGGTCAAGTGACCGGTTCTGGTGCTAACGGTGCCAGGTTCGGGAACGCCATCGCTGAACTGGGAGACATCAACGGTGACGGATATAGAGGTATATATCTACACGAAAATAACCACAATATTTGTATACTTACACATACAATGTATTATCATTTTAATCTACTTATTAAAGAACGAAGATACCGTCGGCAAGCTAGCGTTAAATGCTTAAAAATCAGCCTGCAGTGTCTTTAACTTTCGGAAACTGGAAAGGACATTTTGATTTTATACTACTTATGTGACTCATCTATTTACGTTTGAACAGTAGCTGAATTGGATTCTACTTAGATTCACTCCTTGCGAAAGAGGAGTTAGTTGAATGCACTGCGTATTCTGTAAGATAGGATGTAACATATTTTTTAAAATATAATCGTACCTATTTATAAACAGATATAGCAGTCAGTGCTCCGTGGGAAAACAATGGTTTGGGCGCTGTTTATATTTACAGAGGAGACAAACGCGGGGTAAAGAGCCAGTACATGCAAAGAATTGTGGCAAGCGAAGCTAGGAACTTTGGGATAGCCATAGCAAAGGGGCATGATATTGATGGGAACCACTGTAATGGTAAGCAAAGACCAGGATCTCCCTTCTTTTTTTAAATAGAAAACGGGTGTATACATTGAATACGGGTGTTTAGTTGACCCTTCTTGGTAATTAATAAAGAAAGTCTTACTTCATCTGCGTTTTATAGAGTAACAACATTCCTAAAAAACTGTGTCCTTTAACATACGGAATACAGCAAAAGGGATGAATTATCAACCTGAAATCGATACTGCATTGCGTCATAACTAGTCCTAAATCAATGAAAAGGTTCATTGATTTGTGATGAAAATTGGGCCTGATGCAAGCAGCATGCAAGAAACTATATTACGTACTTTATCGTTTAGATCTCGCTATAGGAGCTCACGCAAGTGGCACAGCTCACATCTATAGATGCATACCAACACTGACTGTGCACTCAATAATCAAGATCGACCAGGCGGTTGACTTGCCACAAAACGCGACCAACTTCACTGCGGAATTCTGCATCCACGTAGATCAACAACACATTTGGTCTCATGTCGAAATAGGTATAGATAAATCAAAGTTACATTCATACATTTATGAATTACTTAATAAAGTGATCGACAACGATCGTTGATGCATGAAAAACGTCGTTAACTTGATAATTAAAATTTTAATAATATTATTTTTACAGATCTTAGGGCCAAAATAACTGTAGATCCAGAAGCCCATAGAGCAATGATTGAGGAAGATTCGGAATACACTTATAAAGCCAGACCTGGCGTTAGCAAATGTGAGGAAAAAATTGTTAAGGTTAAGGTAAGGATTGAACTGATTGTTTGGCTTACGTTATAAACCCTTTTGACGCTAAGAACACCTTTTTGCATGTTGTCGACACTACGACAGCGAGAACGACTATATTAGCCTGTAACTTATTATTTATTATTCTGTAACTTGTTTTAACCTCACCTCATCGTTCACCCACAAATATATCTTGACGCCTCGATTCGTAGCAACTAAGCGTAATCAGTGATCTAGTTTCGGCGAGACGGGAAAGCCCGCTCCACATTCTCGACAAAACTACACGAAATTTGCCGAATACGAGAGTGTGGAGTGAGTATTCGTCTATGTTCGTATTGTTTTGCGTAATATTCGTGTAGTCTCCGTTTCGTGTCGGTAAAATGGCCAAACATCAAAGAGCTCTCGTGAAGTTTCGTGTTTGCGCGAAACTTCTCCTCCACATTCTCGCTGCGCTATATTAAAGTGTATGAAAATCCAATTACAACTGCCCAAGGCGAGAATGTAGAGGGCCGCTCTCGGTTTCGCCCGGTCTCGGCAAATATTCCGGCGAAATCAGTCTCGTGTAGTTTTGTCGAGAACGTGGAGAGGGCTTAAGGTGAGGCGCATTAGCGCGTGCCGAATAACAGCCCACTTGTTATGGAGTATACCCGCCGTCAAAGTTACTTCAACGCTTTTAACAAAGTTTTTTAGGTGTCGCATTGTACATCCTATCCTATACTATTAAACGAGCAATATTTATATATGTATGTATATACATATATATATTTGCAATCACGTTTTCGGAAACGGCTCTAACGATTTCGATGAAATTTGGAATATAGGTGGTTACGGGGGCGAGAAATCGATCTAGATAGGTCTCATGTCCGGGAAAACTCGTTTTAACCGTAATTTTTCCATTTTCATCCGAGCGGAGCTATGGTAGAATAGCGTCCAATAGGTTTACGTTACAATTTTCGCCTTGCTATAAAGGGATAACTAACATAGTTGTACATTCAATAAGGTAAACTTTCGAATGCTCACCGCTGTAGGTACTAATACTAGTACCTACAGCGGTGAGAACTCGAACGTTTACCTTCCCTATAGCAACTTTGATATTTCGTATTATTCTGTTTCAGCCTACAGCAGATTTATCAAGGCCGATTTCAATTATATTTGACGTGAAACCTATAGAAATCATGCAAAGTAAGTTCCAAGTTTATTACTACGAAATATAACAACCAATACTGTCTAAAACGTTTATTAATGTACCTATATCATCAAGCCAATCTTATCTTTCAATTAGGGAATCTGTCGAAACTCGTTAGTACAGATTTGAAAATATATGTAAATTACTTCTAGAAAACTCCACGACGTTTTCCACCAAAGCTGTAAGATTATCGGAGGACTCCAGCTTACACTCGGAATTTGATATTCAACTGACAAGAGATTGTGGTGAAGACCTGATCTGCAAGCCTTGGTTACAGATGACCTTGGAGACGATGTCCAAGTAAGTTATGGGAATACTAACAACAACCGTGATAAAGGTCAATTATTCATGTAAAAAAGTATACCCTTTAATTTTTTCTTCAAGTCTCTATGATTTTGTATTCTGGTGATATCAACGGCTTACAATGAACCTGTCCAGTCCGCACGTTCCAGGAACAGATAGCAAACTTGGAGCCATTATCAGTGTGCTGAACAAGGAGGAGCCAGCTTTTGGGATTCAGATCCACTTGATCTTGCCAACACAGCCTAAAAGAGTGCCGAAAACTTGTAATTTGCAAGGTAAGTAATAACAAATTTAAAATAAAATAAAAAGAATGTAAGTAACCCATGAGTATGCCCGCCTTTACCTAGCATGTTTTTTTACAGAATTAAACATGATTTGTAAGCTGCCCTCACCACTTTTACGAAACCAGTCAGTAACCTGGGAAGTCGAACTGGAATATACACTGACCACATTTGAGGAAGATATGCTGGTCATAGACGCTGTCATTGTGGACCCTGACCTCAACAGGACGGTCAGCGATGAAGATACGCAGGAATTGCTTTTGAATGTCCTCCCTGAAGCGAATGTTAGTGTAAGCGGGTATGTTATTAATTAAGTATAAGTACCTATTGGGTAAAAGTAAAGTTGTTGTCAGTACCTAGTTAAAACAAGCGCAAAAAGAAGTTGTCAAAAATGTAGACTTTGTTTTTGCGTAAAAATAGTACATTACTGCAGACGCCGGGAAATATACTTGCCGGGTGAGTGAGTAGGTATAGATAGTGATACGAAGCCGGCAAGCCCTTTTCACGGCCAGGCATGTATAGTGCTTTTCTCAAACATGCAATGAAATAATAAAATAAAAACTCCTCAAATCAAACTATTTTTCATGGCTGAATACCGTGATGGTGTGCCACAAATAGTAGAATGAAAATTTAAAAAAAAATTACTTCCTGGCCTAGGCCTTTAATTTCGTATGAAATTCCTTTACAGTTCTCTCGAGTTGATCCGCCCGAAACGTGATACTTTGAAGCCTGATATAACCCACGTAATGACGACATTTCATTGCATGTTTGAGTAAAAACCTTTCCAACAGGTGTAGTTCAATATTTTGTCAGTGACACAAAAATATATAACCAGAAAAACTTTTGAAGTTAACGTATTAATTAGGTAATTATAATATTTATAATAATAATAATCATTTAAATACAGACAAGGTCCATACACATTTGTTACAAAAAAAAATATTAACTGAAAACTTTATTACTAAAATAATTTAAACTAAAAAAATTAAAACTTAAGAACTGAATGAGTGTTAGTTAATAATAAATGGGGTCTAGAAAACTCGTGCGCGCGTCTTTACCATTGTGCATCGGCCTTCCAGCGGGCTAGCATTGGACTGTTCCAGCGATTAGTAAATACGCTCAGCAGGTCGATCACGTAACGCATTGTAAGAACGTCGGGAAGGTCTAAATGTCACTTTTTATATGGAAAATTGACAGTTAAATTGTACCGACACGTGTTCGGAACGTTACGTGAAAACGATTATTACTAATTAATAATCACTGATAGGGTCACTGTCGAGTTTTTGAAGTAGGTACTATTTATATGATACAGATAACTGGAGTAACATAGTAAAATGGTACATTATGTACATTTTGGAACTTTATATAGACCACGGTTACCAGTAGGTAATATAGATACATGCTCTTAGTAACCTGTTTTTAGTATTTGTTGCTATAGCGGCAACAGAAATACATGATCTGTGAAATTTTCAGCTGGAACTATCACGGTATCAGTGAGATACAGCCTGGTGACAGACAGACGGACGGACGGACGGACGGACGGACAGCGGAGTCTTAGTAATAGGGTCCCGTTTTACTCTTTGAGTACGGAACCCTAAAAAGGGTCAATCTACTGAGAATTCTAAATGATAGAAGATCGAATACAGAATCTGTATATAGTCAAAAACCTTTTTCCAAAGACCATGTGAAATTAAATCTTAGGTCATAAAGAGTGACAGGGTATTTTCTCACTTTATCTACTTACTATGTTCATGACGTTTATTTCAGAAAAGCCCGCCCGAACGCGACCGTGGTCGTGTCCAGGGAAAAGCTCAGCAAAGGGAGCCTAATTCCTTTTGTGCACTACTTCGAGGTCAGTCGCTCGTGAAATATTGGATGAGACGTTAACCGTGGCATTTATTTATTACCGATACTCGTACTATGTATACGTATCGAATAAATGACGTGGGAAGAGACATTAATTTTATTATGAAATAGGGTTTGAGCGTGACTTCTCTCGTATAGGTACTTATAACTCTTTAATAGCACTCCCATAGGAACTTTTCGCCTCCATTCCCATCTCTTTGGCGAATGAATACCGGGATAAAAACTACTTATAGATTTGATCTTCGCCCGGACTTAAAACTATTCTATATCCAGATTATACCCGTTAAAAGAATCAGTTAAAATGCAGTTAAAAGTCAAAGTCAGACGACCGCTTTAGCCTAGTTGGTAGTGACCCTGCCTACGAAGCAAGAGGTCCTGGGTTCGAATCCCGGTAAGGGCATTTACTTGTGTGATGAGCACGAATATTTGTTCCTGAGTCATGGATGTTTTCTATGTATTTAAGTATTTATTTCTCTATATAAGTATTTATATCGTCGTCTAGTACAAGCTTTGCTTAGTTTGAGACTAGGTCGATTTGTGTAAGATTGTCCGCAAATATTTATTATTTACTAGCTGTTGCCCGCGACTTCGTCCGCGTAGAACTTTTTATCGTCTTAGAAAATGATTTCTCTCAATACAAAATTTGAACCCTCTTTTAGTGGATAATTAAAAAAAAAGTTGATGTTCATTTTCTAGTTTGTGAACAAACAGTCTAAAACCAAAGTTAAAAATCTCATACTTTAAAAATGCCTTGAAATACTACTACACTCTTAGGGGATGAATTTGGAAAAACTCTGAAATCAGTTTTGTAGTCTTTTAACGTACAGAATAAGACCGAAGTTAAAAATCTCTTACTCACACTTTAAAATTTTATTGCTCGCCGTTTAAAATTTGAACCCCCATTTAAACCCCCTTAGAGGTTGAATTTTTCTAATCGCTGAAAGAACTTTTTTCGTAAACTTTTAAGTCTCTAGCTCAAAAAAAGTGTTGCCCATACAAAGCTTTCTTAACGGGTGGAATTTTCTAAAACTCTGAAAGTACTTTATTATTAATTTTAATAAGTAACATTTCGAATAGTTTTAAGTCTAGTAAAAAATAAAGTTTTTCCCACACAACACTGGCTACCCTTCTTAAGGATCTTAAGGATCCCCTTAGGGATGGAGTTTTCTAAAACGCTGAAAGTTCTTTTTTAGTATTCTAATAAGTAATCTTTTTGCAAAGTTTTAAGTCTAACTCAAAGAAAGTGTTGCCCATGCAAAGCTTGCTCTCCTTTTTAACCCTATTAGGGGTGGAATTTTCTAAAACGATTTGTGTTCTTTTTTTGTATTTTAATAAGTAATCTTTCTACAAAGTTTCAAGTCGCTAACTCAAAAACATAAACTTTCCCTGATAAAAGTTTTGCACCCCTTTTTATCCCCCTTAGGGATAGATTTTTCAAAACGCTGAAAGTCTTTTTTTTTGTATTTTTATAAGTAATCTTTCTACAAAGTTTTAAGTGTCTAGCTCAGAAAAAGTGTTCCCCATACAAACCTTGCACCCTTTTTTAACCCCCTTAGGGAATTATTTTTGTAAAACGCCGAATGTAGTATTTTTCATGTTCTAATAAGTAATTTTTCGACAAAATTTTAAGTCTCTATTAAAAAAAAATATGTTTTTCCCATACAAACTTTGCACCCTATTTTACCCCCTTAGGGGTGAAATTTTCCAAAACGCTGAAAGTACTTTCTTTGTATTTAAATAATCTTTCTACAAAGTTTTAGGACTCTAGCTAAAAAAAATAGTTTCCCACATACAAACTTTGCACCCCTATTTTAGCCCTCTATTTTTAGGGGTAGAATTTTCTAAAACGCTGAAAGTACTTAATTTGTATTCTGATGACTAATCTTTCTACAAAGTTTTAAGTCTCTATTAAAAAAAAATATTGTTTCCCCCATACAAAATTTGCACCCCTATTTTACCCCCTTAGGGGTAGATTTTTTTAAAACACTGAATCTAGGTACTTTATTTGTATTCTAATGAATAATTTCTCTACAAAGTTTTAAGTCTCTATTTAAAAAAAAAGTAGTTTTTCCCATACAAACTTTGCACTCTATTTTACCGCTTTAGGGGTAGAATTTTCTAAAACCCTGAAAGTTCTTTATTTGTATTCTAATGACTGATCAATCTACAAAGTTTTGAGTCTCTATTTAAAAAAAAATGTTTCCCCCATACAAACCTTGCACCCCTATTTTACCCCCGTAGGGGTGGAATTTTCCAAAACGCTGAAAGTATTTTATTTGTATTCTAATAACTAATTTTTCTACAAAGTTTAAGTCTATAGCTCAAAAAAAAAAGGTTCTCCCATACAAACTTTGCACCCCTATTTTACCCCCTTAGGGGTAGAATTTTCAAAAATCCCTTTTTATCCCTAGCCCACGTTATAAAAGCAACATACTGTGCAAAAATCAACTCTCTAAGATTAGTAGTTTCGGCTGTGCGTTGATGAGTGAGTGAGTGAGTGAGTGAGTGAATAAGTCAGTCTCCCATTCAAATATCTCAAAAAATTATGAAGCAACATCCGTTTTAATGTCGCTTGTTAGAGTGAGAAAACGATGAGGGACTGTGACGTCAATATACTCGAGCGTCATAGTAAAAAACAATCGTTTCATATGATGGTGCGTTTTGCGGAAAAGGGACAGAACATACCCCCTCTTAAAACTTTGAACTCTTATAACTTAATCATTACCTATATAACCTCTTGCTTTGTTTTTTTTCTCCATTTGACTATTTTTATTTTAAATTCTTTTTCGAGAAAATACATTATGATTATTTACCATATTTTCGATTCCTGAGCTATAACCACGAACTTCGGAATTCGATAATATTCGGGTATCTCTATCTCTATCGCACTAACCATACTCGAGTGACAGGGATGCAAATATATGAACATTGAGTATCGGTTTTCGTGGTAGCGCCGCAGGTACTTTGGCTGAATGCGCCGAGCGCGTGCCATTGTCATTCAAAAAAAACAAATTCGTGTTAATTATATTGTTCAAATTTGTTGATTTCATTTATTGAAATTACGACATAAAACGACATTTGCGCATATAAGTTCTCATATCAGAATCGAATATTTTTTTATGGTTTATATTTTAGCATTTGTCTCGTAAAGGTCTATCGTAGACGGGATTTAAATTATTAATAAGTGAAAGGCAAAGCAATTCCGCCATTTTGACGAAAATTTGACGTTTCTTATAGCTGACAGTTGGAGCAGCGTCTGATTTCAATAAAAATAAATGAAAAATTAAATGAAGTCGTATATTTCGGAAAATTAATTAACTGTCGCAGTCGGATAAAAACTATCCTAAGTTGCAGCTAGAATAATAATGTACCTATATAAAATGTTTCATATTTTTCCGTTCATGGGATGCTGAGAACATTCGTACCGCGCAAAGCTTAGTTTCAAACTGGCTGATTCTTTTTTTAATTTAGAGATTTATTATAAGTGGAGATGGAGATTATTTGTCCTTATCAGTCATGTTCAGGTTGCGAGACTAGTACCAAACACATTTTAGTTGACAGAGATTTGTTAACTTTTATGAATAATGGCGTTGTCTTTCTGTTACAGGTGACTAACACTGGACCCTCCGACTGGCCTCTTTTGGACGCAAGCATAATTCTGCCTGAACAGGTTCGTTATTCGAGAAAAACTTGTTGATTTTTCTAAATATTTATTAATCTTGGTACACATCGTTTTCGATCAAAAATGGCCTGTAAACCTAGTAGCGGGCGTCCTATATGTGTAAATGAAAGAGGATTCATTTATCTACACATAAAGGACGCCCGATAGTAGAAAAAAGAATGGGGCTTTCTCGTAATCTAAATGTTAAATTAATACCGTTATGGTTACGACATATCTATTAATTTATTCACACAATAATACAATGCAAGCTTACAGTTTACACCAAATCGCTTACACGCTTAAATAAACAAAAAAGATAAACATGCACAAGTAAAAATGTATGTACCTATTCGATATTTAGTGAATGTTAGAAATCATTAATAACCAAAAGCGGCCAAGTGCGAGTCGGACTCACACATGAAGGGTTCCGTTACATAAATTGCTTTTTACGATATATGACGTATTAAAAAAAAACTACTTCATAGATCTCGTTCAAACCAATTTTCGTTGGTTGTTTGCATGGTAATGTACATCATATATTTTTTTCAGTTTTATCATTATCTTATTTTAGAAGTTACAGGGAGGGGGGGGGACACACATTTTACCACTTTGGACTTGTCTCTCGCGCAAACTATTCAGTTTAGAAAAAAATGATGTTATAAACCTCAAAATCATTTTTGAAGACTTATCCATAGATACCCCACACGTATAAGTTTGATGAAAAAATTTTTTTTGAGTTTCAGTTCTGAGTATGGGGACCCCTAAAACTTAATGTTTTTTTT
The DNA here is from genome assembly GCA_963854355.1 of Epinotia brunnichana. Classification (NCBI taxonomy): domain Eukaryota; kingdom Metazoa; phylum Arthropoda; class Insecta; order Lepidoptera; family Tortricidae; genus Epinotia; species Epinotia brunnichana. The sequence goes on along the minus strand of OY977936.1, from coordinate 27,852,722 downwards.
CGATTTTTGTGTGAAAATCTTAATGCGGTTTACATAATACATCTACTTACCAAGTTTCAACAGTATAGCTCTTATAGTTTCGGAAAAAAGTGGCTGTGACATACGGACGGACAGACAGACAGACAGACAGACAGACAGACGGACGGACATGACGAATCTATAAGGGTTCCGTTTTTTGCCATTTGGCTACGGAACCCTAAAAAGGGCTGACGGCGGTACAAATCGTTTCACAATAAAGCTGTTTGTCTGCCTGATCCACTAACGCCCCCTTTTGTTAAAATATTAAATAGTGCGGTGACTAAACTAATTTATTTGAAAATGTTATCAGACATTGAATTGAATATCTGTGGAAATAGCCAAATTTTAGGGGCATAAACGGCATCACCTCTTACTTAATTTTACTAATCCTTAACTATTGACCACAGGAATCACAACTTTAGTTTTTTGACTCTCTGTGACCTATATATATATTCTGTAGGTATCGCTATGGCTGCCGAAGGAAGGCTGCGTGGAGGATGTGAACGGTAACGCGACTGTGCTGGAGTGTACTTGGTCGGTAGGCGCCAACGTTTCCTTGTCCGTGGAACTGCCGCTGCGCTTCGACTTGAAAACTCACGGTAAAAGCTCTATAGGGTTCTTAATGATATATTGCTGGTATCACTATGGCTGCCAAAAGAAGGCTGCGTGGAGGATGTGAACATTGTGAACGGTAACGCGACTGTGCTGGAGTGTACTTGGTCGGTCGGCGCCAACGTTTCCCTGTCCATGGAGCTGTCGTTGCGCTTCGACTTGAAAACGTACGGTAACAGCTCTATAGGGTTCTTAATGATATATTGCTGGTATCGCTATGGCTGCAAAAGGAAGGCTGCGTGGAGGATGTGAACGGTAACGTGACTGTGCTGGAGTGTACTTGGTCGGTCGGCGCCAAAGTTTACCTGTCCGTGGAGCTGCCGCTGCGCTTCAACTTGAAAACGTACGGTAAAAGCTCTATAGGGTTCTTATAGGGGCTATATTGCTGGTATCGCTATGGCTGCCAAAGGAAGGCTGCGTGGAGGATGTGAACGGTAACGCGACTGTGCTGGAGTGTACTTGGTCAGTCGGCGCCAACGTTTCCTTGTCCGTGGAACTGCCGCTGCGCTTAGACTTTAAAACTAACGGTTAGTTAGAATAATAGGGTTACGAAGACTGATAGATTACATTGTCTACTTAGCGAGCACATACAGTTTATACACGTATCAGCAACGCAGTGCCGACAATGTGGCAACTCTGCTTACCCGGGGTAACTCTCGGGGTAATTATCTCATTGATTTCCAAAATTGAGCGTTTTTTATCTAAAAATACTACAATTCCGATGTTTTTGCGGCGGGAAACTGTTTGAAAAAGTGGACACAGTTGATTGTATAGAACATACTGAAGGAAAACTGAAATAATAATGTGAAAAAATATAATAATATTTGACGATGGGCTTTCTACAGGTTCAGGTATCTCCAAAGTTACGTCTGAGCCAAATAAATTCCTAAGTGAGGATTCTTATTATTAAAATACTTGGGAAGTTTTATATTTTTGGGGCTTTTGTCAGCGGAATCTATCTAACGCGGATTTGGCGGTTCTTCGCAATGCGCTGCGGACTGAAATTTTTGGAACTGTTACAGTGTAAAACGAGAAAAGTTTAACGCACTGTATAAGTAAATTCACCCTTTTTGATGTAAATAGGTAGTTGGTAGATAGCATGTCATAATCAAAAACGCACGAAGGGTTCCGTACCATTATCTATAAAAAACGGCAAAAAATCACGCTTGTTGTATGGGAGCCCCCCTTAAAAAAATATTTTATTTTGATTTTAGTATTTGTTGTTATAGCGGCAACAGAAATACATAATCTGTGAAAATTTCAACTCTCTATCTATCACGGTTCTTGAGAAACAGCCTGGTGACAGACAGACGGACGAACGGACGGACGGACAGCGAAGTCTTAGTAATAGGGTCCCGTTTTACTCTTTGAGTACGGAACCCTAAACATGATGATTGATGATTTGGGCACATTCAGACTAACTATTTCTTTGTTAAATATTCTTCTTTTGTTAAATATGCTCTATTCCACGGCGTTTTCTTTGGTATCCTTCTGTGCTTAATTATCCAAGTATTAATTCTTTAGCTTCACGTATTTAACATAAATGGTGTCATAGTACGTAGATTTATAGACATAGTCATGTACATAGATTTTTTTTTAATTGACGACGCCTACGATGTTTTTTTTTGGGAAAGTTATTACATTATGTCATGTAATTTTTTGCATATAAAAAACAGTTTTCCCTATTTTCATAACACGAATGCGTTAATATTTACAGGCAAATTGCTAGAAGAAGCTAAGGAGCGCAACATTACCACAATCTTACACCTCTACGAGCAAAATAAGTAAGTTGAGGATAAGGATAGCTAGGTACTTTACTGGATTTTTCCCGACTTTGACGATATTAAAGTCCTGCCTTTTGTTACCGTACGCCGGTATTAGGTACTTAGGTATAAACCCCCGCTTATTTTATTAGGTTTTTTCCGACATTTGCTTTTTCAGTGGTTGTTACAAGCCTACGGAAAACACTTTTCCTTACAGTTAATAAATGCATTTGTGTACGAGCAATCACTGTAGTAAGTTGTAGCCTATCTAGTTATTTGAAACAGCTGATTTGAACTCAATTCTGTTGTTACATTCCACTCAGAAAGTACTAAAACCGAGTAAAACAAAACAAACTAAAGTACCGAATAGTATTTTTCTCAAACTTGCAATGAAATGTTGACATGACTTACTTCAAATTAGGTCCGGAAATACTAGGTATCCGGTGCGACTAGTGAAGATGATGCGTAAAGGAATTTCATACAACCTTTACACACCTAGGACTGCAAAGCAACCGTCTTTTGTTTGGTGCCGGTTAATGTACGGCCCAATAATTGGCGTCCACTATATCTCTGTCTCTTTTTAACTCATGCAAAAAGAGAGAGAGAAAGATAGATGGACGCGTATTATCGGGCCGTACATTAACCGGCACCTTTTGTTTATAAACGTCAAATTGTGACAGAACGTCTTGGCATTCAATCATCAAAAAAAAAAAATTTGGACTAATGTTAATGTCACCGGGTAAAACGTTGCTTCAAACAGGTTAAAAAAAAGTTTGGCGCGTAAATTGTAAAAAGTTTTCTTTTCTTGTTGGCCGGATTTGTCAATAGTTCGTAATTATTTTGAAACTTTCTAATAAAAGCCATCGATTTCGAAATGAGTTCGGACGAAAATGATATGGAATTGAACTGTACGCGTCCGGAATTGCGAGCAGAAGTAGCCATGAATAATTTACTGCCCCCGAAATCAAAAGTTAGGTACATGACGGCGTATGAAAATTTCATAAAAATATAAGTGTTTTCTTTGTTGTAGTGCCTCGTCTATATAGTTAGATATAAGTTCATGTAACTATACAGTAATACTTAATTTAGGGAATAAGCGGAATATTTGTTAGCAAGAAACGTGGGACACAATTATAGGTTATGATGTGACAGCACTGACAGCTATCAGAAACGTATTATTTAATTGTACGAATAAAACAAATTGACTACTTTTTATTTCATTTCAAGTTTGAGAAAAGCACTATACAAATCTCGGCGAGAAACGGGGTTGCCGGCCGCGTATCCCTATCCGTAACCCTTCGTTTCCCGGCCTCTATTGGCAGAGTGCAAAGCGGGTGGAGGAGGTAGCCTAAACGATCACAGCGCTCGCTACGGCTAAAATTGTCATTTTTGTCGCTGACTTGAGCTGTCAAATCCATATTGCAGTAAACATTTTCTAATCGTTTTTGAGATAAAAATATGGTCCTGGTAAGATGTGTTGTTGTGAATTGTAATAACACCAAGAAGAATAGCGACTGTAAATTTTACCAATTACCAAGACCATGGTGGAAACGAGACCAAAGAAATAAGCTTTTGTTAAACGGCATCGAAACATAAAAATCTGCTTACAAACAAAGTTGGGTATAGCAAAGGGGGCGCGGGACTTAAAAAAATTTTGATGGGGGTGGTGTTATTATGACACCTATTTTTTATGATGCCATCGTATAGAAGACGCTAAAATAAACATGTTTTGTATGGGCAACTTTTCTCTAAACTTGATAATTACCGAGATAAATGACGGATTGTAGAATAGTACGCAGGACTTAGAATTTTTTTTATCGGTGGGTCATCATTATGACACATATTTTACATATTTCTATCGTTTAGGCTACGCCAAAATAAGCATACTGTATACGAAAAAAAAATCTCTAAAATAAAAAATGGCCGAGATATTGGACCTCAAAATTGAAAAGTGTCTAATACTGAATCATTATAATACCCGTATCATCGAAACTGCTGAAGCCACGCGAAACCTATGCTACTCTTAACTCCAAGGCAGGTCGGTGTAGGTTACGACGACGAGCGAAGCGAGGAGGAGTGTTAGGTGTACCGCGACCCTAAGCGCGCGAGCCGAGCGAGCGAAGCGAGCGTGCCGCGGTAGCGGCCGGCGAAGCGCCAGAACCGACTTTTTTTTTGAATTTATAGTTTTCCGAATATTAAAAAAAATTATTCCTAAAATATGTATACGCCCTACACCCCCCCCCTACCCCCCCCCCCCCCCCCCCCAAACACATATATGGTTGCGCCCCCTTTGCTATACCCTGACCCAAAGTTGTCTTGTACGCCGTTGCCGTGACAGAAGTTTGGCGAACCACTCGGGCTTTGATAATACGAGTCATGTCTCCTTGGCGAATGTCTTCAACCTCAAGGACATGCCTAGCTAGCACCAATTTCTTGCCTTTATTCATCGTCTCCGGTTGGAAAATGATTTCGTGGGTGATGTCACGAAACCCCGTTTTAGTCACGAGTAGGCTCATTTCTCACTGAAAACAACAATTTTAATATTATTGGCAATAATGTTACTGACTACCATTGTCCAAAATTGTGTAATATAGTAAAATAACACAAGATTTCATTAATATTTTTCACAATATTTACCTACTTACTTCTTGTTTGACAGCGGTGACAATATTGTCCATAATGGCCGCCTGTCACGTGGCGCTGTCGTCGCGCTCGGTCCCAATAGTAATGTACTATTATAATAATCGTTACACATTGAGGGCTCTTAAAGTCGAGTACCGTGCTTGGGCCACGAGGCTTGCCCAGTTGCCTAAGTAAGGTACGAGAATTTAAGAGCTAATTGTGTAACGATTTTAAACAATACCTTTTCTACAAGTCAACTGAAATAATTAAACAAACTTGGTACTCGTATCTATTGAAAATCTAAGCCCTGCTGAAACGAAGTGCAGCCCACCCGGGCGCAACGTTCGTTGTTGTCTTTTCTTCTGTAGCCAAGACGACGTTCTATTGGTCAAGTTCAGTAAAGGCGCCATGCCATGTGATTGGTCAAATTCATTTTAGTTGTCTAAAAAGTTGTAAAATATATTTTTTGTACTCGACGATTAAAATATGTGTATTAAGATTTCATAGAGAATACTGCAACGTCACTCTTTTCATAGTTGTAGTCCATGTTACTGTCGAAACAATCGAAATATAGTATTTTTCACAATCGTGTTATAATAGAGAGCTTTTTAGTCGAGTACCGTGTTTAGGCCACGAAGCTTGCTGAGTGGCCTAAGTAAGGTACGAGATTAAAAAGCTTGATTATAACACTACTGTGAACAATACTTTTTGTACGAGTTCATTAAAATTAATTTTCTACGAGTCAACTGAACTAATTAAACAAACTCGATACTGTTGAAACGAAGTGCAGCTCATCGCTCGTACGCTCGTTGATATCTTAAAAGACATCAACGAGCGTACGACATCAAAGCGATTCTATTGGTCCAATTCATTACAGTTCAGTAAAGCAACCACGTGATTGGTCGAATTTATTTTAGTTGTCTGGAGCGTATCGAAAAGTAGTTATTTCGATTGTTTCGACAGTAACATGGACTACAACTATGAAAAGAGTGACGTTGCAGTATTCTCTATGAAATCTTAATACACATATTTTAATCGTCGAGTACAAAAACTACTTTTCGATACGCTCCAGACAACTAAAATAAATTCGACCAATCACGTGGCTGCTTTACTGAACTGTAATGAATTGGACCAATAGAATCGCTTTGATGTCGTACGCTCGTTGATGTCTCTTAAGATATCAACAAGCGTACGAGCGATGAGCTGCACTTCGTTTCAACAGTATCGAGTTTGTTTAATTAGTTCAGTTGACTCGTAGAAAATTAATTTTAATGAACTCGTACAAAAAGTATTGTTCACAATAGTGTTATAATCAAGCTTTTTAATCTCGTACCTTACTTAGGCCACTCAGTAAGCTTCGTGGCCTAAACACGGTACTCGACTAAAAAGCTCTCTATTATTACACGATTGTGAAAAATACTATTTTTAGTTCAGTTCGGAGCTTGTAGAAAAAAGTATATGATTATAGTTTTGTTTACGAAGTACTAATTTAAACATTTACATTAACATTTAATTTATTAATTTAAACTTTTTATAGTTTTATTACGTATCCGTTGCTGACCCTTTATTGATCAGACAATTGGGATTGAATGAAAATTTTAGAAGTGCCTGATTATTTTTTTGGTGATCACCAAACCTTCCTTAGCACCAGAAAAAAGTTGCAGACTAATCAGCTGCGTCAATTATTTTTGAAAAATATAAGCAGTTACCGCACTTAAGTTTTGGGTTAAGGACGGCGAATAAGACACTTTGCTTGATCCGTCTCATAGTATAAAAAAAAATATCTTAAAAATCCGTGGAAAACGGACACTGGCAATGATAAGCTGCTGCAGCTATATTTGTCATTGCCAGGGTCGGATATTGAAAATATTTTTTTGTAATATTAGACGGATCAAGCAAAGTGTCTTATTTGCCGTCCTAAACCCAAAACGTAAGTGAGGAAACTGTTTATATTTTTCAAAAATAGTTGACGTAGCTGAAAAGTCTGCAACTTTTGTCTGGTGCTATTCCTATCACCGAGAAAATAATCAGGCACTTTTCAAAATTTCATCCATTCCCAATTCGTTGTGTTGACAGCCAGAGACAAATGGAGGTCCACCCTCGGCAGGTCTGGTGATCTTACTGACCACCAGGGTGGTAATCACGTAACGTTCCGAACGCGCGTCGGCGGTACAGTTTAACTGTCAATTTTCCATATAAAAAGTTACATTTAGACCTACCTTGACGCGCGTACAATGCGTTACTTGATCGACCTGCTGGTACACAACTACACGTACCAAAAGTATTTTATCTTTGATTTCAGGAGTATCTCTATCACTACCAGACTAGTGATGAGTCCAGTACCTCCGGTTTGGCCTTTGATAGTGGGCATAGTCATTGGACTTTTGCTGCTGGCAGCTATTGCTTACGGATTGTATAAGGTATAAATGTGCTTCGAATTAAGGCGAATAGACTACTTATGCAAAAAAAACATACTTTATTATCAATCTGAACGATTGAATTTCTAAAAGCACACTAAATGTTAAGTCAGAATTATTCTTGAAAAGAGGCAACAAAATCTTACGGCTTCAAAACTATATAAGGGATATTTTCTTGGTTCGAGTCCAGTTGAGCAACAGATACCAGAGATAAATCATCCGTCACACCCGCACACGCATACCTACTCCTCAGAACGTCACGGATGTCATATCGACAGCGATTAGTGTGTCGACAGCGACTACAGCGAATCTGCGCGTGATTTCATGTTTAGGTACATTTTAAAGAGAATGGTCATCAATTATTTGTTCGGTTACTGATTAATGAACGGCGTTTGTTGTATTTTGAGAGGCATTTTATCGTCAAACATTTATACTTGTGGATCCGTGAGCTTTAGAAGTCGCGAGCCTGAATTATTAAAAAAAATAATTTCTCTAAATTGACAAAAAAAACTATACAGGGTGGAATTTCATAAACTGTACATAATAAAAGGAGAAAAAATTCAGCCAATTTCATCGGTGAAACGGTGTTTTTTTTTTTTCTAGTCATTAGTTTTTTTTTTACAGAATTTTGAAAATTTTTGTAAAAACTCGGGTAATACACCTAATTCAGACGGTATAACTTTTGATCCAATGGTCCTAAAATGAAAATAAAAAATGCAGAGTATTACCAAGGGACAGGTTAATAATTCTTAATAACAATAGAAAACCAACTAGAAGAGAAAATCCGCAAAAAAAATTATTGTTTTTGAAAAATGGCTACAAAAGTTACGAATTTTAAAAGAAAAACACAATTTTCTGAAAAAAACGCATATTTAGTTACCATTTTTTTTGCTTAGTATTAAACCTCACTTAATGCCGATTCTAAAACCGTTTTTAAACTGTCTCAGACTTTGAAAAATACCACGCTAATGGGTACGTAAATCAAACCATAATTTTATTAATTTTAATCCTCTTAAAATCCTTAATGACCGCTTGTTCCCAGGTAGTTGAAGGGTGTTTTTGGGTTGAAGGTGGAGATAACATGAGGGGTATAAAGGCATTGGGCAATAGGTCAACTATTCAGTCGCTCGCAAATCGCAATTGCTTGTCTTTGCTCGCCACTTCTTTGATTACTCCAGTACTTGTTCAGTTTGAATCATCATGCCCCGCTTACGAGAGTTTTCGCCGTTACAAATAGCCAACATGCACTATTATTATGGATTGTGCCATGGATCTGCAAGAGCTGCGTGTATCGCCTATTTGGAGCAGTATCCTAATGACGTTCCAAGACCTGCTGCTCGCCACTTTCAAGAAGTTCATCGCCGGTTGTGCAATATTGGCCTGGGATACGGTGGCCGAGATCGCCGAGAGCCAGGAAACATAATTGATGTTGCCATAGAAGAAGCATTTCTCAGAGACTTGTACGCGGACCCAACCACGAGTCTAAGACGCTTGGCATTGAGGCACGGAATCTCAAAATTCTCTGTCTGGAAAATTTTGAAGAAGGAAGGACTGCATCCATTTCATTATCAACGGGTACAAAATTTGCAAATTGGCGATGCCCGCGTTAGGTGTGTTATGTCTGTAAGGATTGTGTAAGTAGGTTTGCTATGTAAATAGGCAATTGATACTGGCACATTAACAAATGAATAAATACTGTCAGTCAGCTACCAACCGGCCTTTCAATCATCACATTGGCGACGAGTCGATAAAATATTTTAATTATTTTGGTTAAACCGTGCATTTTGAGTGTTAAACATGCCTATCGGAAAGCTGGAAGCTTTTGACCCGGCATCCAAACAGTGGCCGGCGTACATACGCCGAGTAAAACAGTATATTCTCTTAAACGAAGTGAAGACTGAACTAGAAGTGCCTTTGTTAATAACAGTTGTCGGGGACGTGACGTATGCGCTTATGTGCGATTTGTGCTCACCGGACCTTCCTGAAGACAAAACGTTTGATCAACTTATAGAATTGGTTTCCGGGCATTTGGAACCGCAACGATCAGAGATCGCCGAGCGGCACGTTTTTAGGTTGCGTCGGCAGCGCGCCGGCGAGCCGCTCGCCGAGTACTTGCAGAATTTAAAGCACCTAGCGAGCACATGTAGCTTTCGTACGACTCTCGAAGAGAATCTGCGAGATCAGTTCGTTTCGGGGTTGGCAAATGAAGCTATGCGCTCGCGGATATTTGCCGAAAAAAACATCCAATATAAGGAGGCGGTGGAGCTGGCCTTCGCACTCGAGGCTGCGGAGAAGCACGCGGAGGTGAGCGGCGCGGCGGCGGCGTCGGTGAGCACCTCGGGCGGCTGCGGTGGCGGCGGCGGTGCAGGCGAGGAGCTGCACCACGCGAGTGCGCGGCGCGGGGGGCGCGGCGGAGGGCGCGGACCCGGAGCTGGCGGCGCGGCGGCCGCAGCCCGGCGCGACACGGCGCGCGACGCCCCGGCGCAGTGCTGGCGGTGCGGGAAGGCGCACCGGCCGGACAAATGTAAATACATGCACTACAACTGTGACGTATGCAACCAACGTGGACACTTAAAAGTGATGTGTGACAAGGCGCGTCGTCCGTTCGGGCGGCAGAACTACATGGACGAAGAATCGGACGAGGATTTGCTTAACATTCAGGTGTCATCACAAGGTAACAAACCTTATTTCATTAATTTGAATGTGGATGGACAAGACGTTGTTTGCGAAGTTGATACAGGAAGGACTGCATCCATTTCATTATCAACGGGTACAAAATTTGCAAATTGGCGATGCCCGCGTTAGGTGTGTTATGTCGACTTGGATACTTGGCAATATCAGAAGGGATCCGGAATTTACTAGAAGAATTTTATGGATGGACGAAGCAAGATTTACTCATACGGGAATAACTAACTTCAGAAATTTACACACATGGGCAGCGGTCATTAAGGATTTTAAGAGGATTAAAATTAATAAAATTATGGTTTGATTAGCGTGGTATTTTTCAAAGTCTGAGACAGTTTAAAAACGGTTTTAGAATCGGCATTAAGTGAGGTTTAATACTAAGCAAAACAAATGGTAACTAAATCTGCGTTTTTTTCAGAAAATTGTGTTTTTCTTTTAAAATTCGTAATTTTTGTAGCCATTTTTCAAAAACAATAATTTTTTTTGCGGATTTTCTCTTCTAGTTGGTTTTTTATTGTTATTAAGAATTATTAACCTGTCCCTTGGTAATACTCTGCATTTTTTATTTTCATTTTAGGACCATTGGATCAAAAGTTATACCGTCTGAATTAGGTGTATTACCCCAGTTTTTACAAAAATTTTCAAAATTCTGTAAAAAAAAAACAAATGACTAGAAAAAAAAAAAACACCGTTTCACCGATGAAATTGGCTGAAATTTTTCTCCTTTTATTATGTACAGTTTATGAAATTCCACCCTGTATAACTAATGAACCGGCTCACAAAACTTCACGAGAATCGGTTGAGAAATGCGACCTGCAGGTCGATCACGTAACGCATTGTCCGCGCGTCGGGTAGATCTAAATGCGACCTGCAGGTCGATCACGTAACGCATTGTCCGCGCGTCGGGTAGATCTAAATGTCACTTTTTAAATGGAAAAATGAAAGATAAATTGTTCTAACGCGCGTTCGGAACGTTACGTGAGTACAGGAGAACACCGGGACAACTACCGGACACCGGACAAACGATTTTCGGCCCAAGCTGAAGCATTGAACTTCGTTCGCTTCGCTCGCTCGTTCGATTATGTTATGTATGCTACTTAAAATGTTTACTCTTCGACAGTATGGCTTCTTCTCAAGAAATACGCCAGACTTCAAGAAACTGCAAGAACAAGTGCCTCTCGATGACCCCGGTAGCTCCACCAGTCCGCCTTCCACGCCTCCGGAGACCAAAGTCGTCAATGATTCCACCCACGAGCTGCTGTTTGAGTCAGACTCTGAATGAAATGGTGCTGTTGCGGTCACCGATGTACCCTGAGGACAGGGAACAATTAGGATGGCAGAATTATAATCTAGGCCGCGATTGCAGTGGCACTTATGGTGACGTCCCTAGGAAATCATTGTTCTTTTATGTCTCTGACATTACGATTTTAACCTTTTGAACACCATTCTTCACACTATTATTTACATGAACCTTAGTTAAAAGCAACAAGGTGATTTTGACAGTGTAAGCCTATCCTATGGTCCGGTCCACCTTAGCGCCGTTGGGCACGACAACACGCAAAACTTTTAGGCGTCCAAAGGGTTAAAAGACAGAGACGTAAAAGTGAACATTATCCCTGTTACATATCGAGGAAGACACATTTTGACCGGTAATCAGAATAATAATCGTCAAACTAAACCGTGTGGAGCCGTGTTGGAGTGATGAATGAAAAACTTGTTTTCTCAAACATGCAAATGGAGGTGGCCTGAAATGGGATTTCATACATCTTTTCAGGCCTAGGCCTGCAAAGTAACTTTTTAATTTTCATTCCACTATTTTTTGTGACACAGCATCACGGCATTCAGCCATGAAAATTAGTTTGATTTGAGGAATTTTATTTATTTATTTCATTGCATGTTTGAGAAAAGCACTATACATGCCTCGGCGTGAAAACGGATTCCCGGCCTCTGATGTAATGCACTATTTCACAACAAACTTATGTACCTACTCTATAAGTTGGAAGAATCTCTTATGATGCGTTAGGACATTTAGAATTCCTATTTAATATCTGTGATTTATAAATAAGTAAATACGTGTTCTCATTTTAATCTTGCTAGTTAACTATACTAATTGTAGGTCCTTATAATTCTTTAATATAATTATTTAATTTTGCAATTTAATATAATAAAAATCTAATAATGGATGACTGCTCTTAGCGGGAAATATTTATTATTGTTCCGAAATTCAGATGCTTTTATACAAATCGCGAGTCGGCTCTTTAAAAATATTATTTGAATTATTTAATTTCCGGGATTCCGGGATTGTAGGTATACCTAAAGCATCACATCTTTGTGTTTCGACTAACTCGCCTAGCTGTGACTATGGCACCGAATGTCAAACTGTCCATCATATATTACAGGAATGCCCCTTCAGTGGCCTACCCTAGAAGCCCTGAAAACCTGATCTCCTTCACAACTGACGCGGCTGAATGGCTAAGATCCTTGGATATAAATTTGTGACATACCTGATGAATGTATTTCGATTAATTTAAATAAAAGTAACAATACAATTTTAGTTTGATGTTAACTAATAATGTACTGTTAGTTAAATGAAACACATGCATTAAATAACATTTTGTAAATAGGAACAACTGAAATGGTTTATTTAAATACTTTTTCTACTCCTGTACCGTTATCTGTCATTTATATAGCTCAAATACAATGACACCACTAATAAATCGTCGAAAAACTCTATGCTCTATGGCCCAAAAACGCATTGTTTAGCGTACTTTTTTGGTTCATACATTTTTCATAAAAACACTGTTTAACTTTTTTTTAATCGGCCGCTATATTGCAGTGGGCACAACTTCATAAACAAATATTTCGAAAAAAAATAAATTACATTTGTATATTATAAATTATTTACTACAATAATAATAAATCATCATCTATTGTGTGTTAAATTACATGTTTTATAAATTCTTGGTATTATTTACAAAAATAAACAGCTCCAATTCTGTCCGGGTCCGGATTTGGTTTGATTCGGATGGCAAGTGCAAACAAATTAAAAACAAAACAAACCATAAGCAAGAGGTGTCACATTTCCGATTTCCCACCTAAATACAGTTCAAAATGAAAATACGAAAGATGATAAACTATTAGTCCTAAACTATTAACTATAAAGATTTTATTCGTGTTTGTGAAGACAAGTGTACCTACGTTCCTTTTAAAAAGGTCGAAGAAATGAATACCTGCACTCCTGAAGAAATTGCGTGAGTAGCAAAAGTACGAATATAAAACTTGCTGCCTGAAAAGTTTAACTATTCTGTAGTCTGCTATTTATTTAAAATTTGTCGTAGAAAAAGTATTGTATGCAACGGTGTATAACTGGTCTAAAAACGCTCGTGGCGTCTGTAATTGCGATGCTCGCCAAGGCTCGCATCGCAACCCACGCCACTCGCGTTTTAAGACCCTTCTTATACAACAGTTGCATAAAATACTATTTTGATTGGTGCGCTTGTATGAAACAGATTTTTCTGTCTTTTGTAGTTATTTATTTCCTCGCAAATGTGATGAAAAACATTGTGTATAACATGGGCGTAAGAATATTGCAAACTCGAGTCATCAAATGTCCTCCGCCTTCGGCGTCGGGCTTCTGATAGACTCACGTTTGCAATATTCCACTTACGCCCCTTGTTCAATGTGTGTATGTTATCCTAATTTTCGGTATTCCGGGAAATCCCAAGGAGTTTATTAGTAAGATTAGGTATATTGAGTTCGCCTCCATGCTACTCAACAACAACGCGGTGTAGGTACGGAGGCCCAAGAAAAAATCCGAATTTCCGAACCCTGTGTTATATATACTACAAACTACCATATTTTGAACGCGAATAGTTTTCGAAATATAGTGTATTTTCCTTTTTTCTACCGAAGATAATTCGGGTCTAGTTGAAGGGGCCGTATTTGACTATTTCCGCCTCGCTGAATCTCTTTGTACGCAATCAGACGAGAAACTCGTTCAACGTTTCTCTTTTCCGACTGATTCCTTTATTTTTCGCCACCAATCTTCATACTTATTTGTATTTTCTAAGGTTACGTTCGTAGTGTTTTACAACTTTTTTTATCAGATAAAGATTTTTTCAACACACCTGCTCGTAAAGTAGGTCTTATTACAGCGTATTTACACTGATAATGCAGAATATTACCCATGCCGTGCCTGTTACATTACATTATCGCACTAGTGCCTTTTCATTACATATCTTTTTAAATATTAGCAAAATAATGCAGAATATTACCCATGCCGTGACTTTTACATTACATTATCGCACTAGTGCCTTTTCATTACATATCTTTTAACATTTTCATTTTTTTTTTTCCTCGCAAATGTGTTGAAAAACGTCGTACGAAACACGTGAGCATTGGTCATTACACTTCTCGTCTCCATTAAGCCTTCGCCTTCGGCTCAGGCTTAAAAACCGACTCGAGTGTAATGACCAACTTAGCACACTTGTATCATAATGTACTAATATATTATGTATGTGGACGCATTGTAACTATATTTACAAGCTTGAACTGAAGATTTCTGTTAATTTTGTTGTATGCAATGAAAAGAAAAAGGATTTTTAGAATAAAGATTTTTTTATACAAACGAAGCCTTTTTTCAGCGTATGTTTTTTCATTGCGAATTATCTCCGAATTTTCGTAGCACCACGAAGCTGTCTGAATATGTCCACATTAGAGAAGCATGTGTCCTCATGTTTGCATTGTACTCGTATCTCCCCATTGTCTCACTGAAAAAAGCTTTGGAAATGTGGTGCTGCGAATGTTCAAGTGATGGGAGTCGGCGGAATAAGATAATTCTTACCAACTTTTTGTTAAACCTAAGCGAGAACAGGTACCCTACTTTTTAGGGTTCCGTAGCCAAATGGCAAAAAACGGAACCCTTATAGATTCGTCATGTCTGTCTGTCTGTCTGTCTGTTTGTCTGTCTGTCCGTCCGTATGTCACAGCCACTTTTTTCCGAAACTATAAGAGCTATACTGTTGAAACTTGGTAAGTAGATGTATTTTGTGAACCGCATTAAGATTTTTACACAAAAATTGAAAAAAAAACATTAAGTTTTAGGGGTCCCCATACTCAGAACTGAAACTCAAAATTTTTTTTTTCATCAAACCCAGACGTGTGGGGTATCTATAGATAGGTCTTCAAAAATGATATTGAGGTTTCTAATATATTTTTTTTCTAAACTGAATAGTTTCCGCGAGAGACACTTCTAAAGTGGTAAAATGTGTGTCCCCCCCTCCCCTATAACTTCTAAAATAAGAGAATGATAAAACTAAAAAAAAAAATGATGTACATAAAACTTCCACCGAAAATTAGTTTGAACGAGATCTAGTAAGTAGTTTTTTTTTAATACGTCATAAATCATAAACCGCAATTTAATTCACGGAACCCTTCATGTGCGAGTCCGACTCGCACTTGGCCGCTTTTTTTTAAATATAAAATCACAAATCAATGTGCTGTATTTTTCAATACAAAAAATACAACTATACCGATTAAGCGTAACATAAGTATTTGTTTACCGTTTTTATTGATTTCGTGGAAGCGAAGGACTAGGAGAAATTAAGATATATGGAAAATGCTCCAAGCCTATATGTAAATATATTATGTTAAGGCGACGTAGGCTCGTCTTCTCTCCCTCTCACTGAGCATAAGCGTGTTCGGAAGCGCGGATTTTTAAAAAGTCGTAGTTTTTGTTTGGAGTATAATACGGCTGCCCTTAATTTAAGAGGGCGTAGTGGCGTGGTCTTCTCTCCCTTTCACTGAGCATAAGCGTGAGCGAGATGGAAGTGCGTGCTAAAAGCGCGGATATCATGTTTTTTAATTATATTTTTTGTTCGTACATTTATAAGCAAAATCCTTTTACCAGATTTGAGAACTTATTCATTATACAACTATTAAACCAAAAATCATTGTTAAAGATGGGAGGGTCTTAAATTAGGAGAGGTCATTAAGGATTTACTTAGACTGTGTGAGGGCTACGCCCTACAGCATGGTCTTAAATATAATGTAAATAAAAGCGAAGTGCTCATTTTTAAAGCACGTAAATACAATTTAAACACCTTGCCTAAGATCATGCTGGGGGGCGAGACCCTTAAAATAGTGGACAAGTTTAAGTATCTAGGCCATATGCTCACTGCGGACCTAAATGACGACCTAGATATGGAGAGGGAGAGGAGAGCGTTGGCAGTACGAGGCAATATGCTCACCCGCAGGTTTGCACGCTGTAACAAACAAGTCAAGTTGACCCTTTAAAAGCTTATTGTCAAACATTTTACACGTGTAGCCTGTGGGCGAGATTTACTCAGAGGGCCTATAACATCTTGCGTGTTCAGTACAATAACATCCCCAGAATGCTGTTGAAGCTGCCGAAGCACTGCAGTGCATCAGGCATGTTTGCCGAAGCCCAAGCGGACGACTTTTTTGCCATTCGGCGGAAAAGAATAGCGTCACTGCTAAAACGGTTGCGCGGTAGCAACAACAGTATGCTGAGGGTGTTGGCAGAGCGCCTCGACTGCCCGCTCACCAAATATTGGGTTGAAGTGGTCATTGGTAGCGCCAAGTAGGGAATAAAATATTCACTACTTGGTCCTACCTTTCTGCCATAGGTAACCAAAAGAAGTACCTAAATGAAATGTAAATGTAATTAAAATTTTATTTAAACTAAACTTAGTCGTGTAATACTAATATAGTCTTGTAAGCCCCGTTTTGTTACTAACACTATTATGGATCTCGGTCTGAATTAAACAATTTTTATTTTATTCTTTTATTTTTATTATTTAAAGATCCAACCAAAAGCATCCAAAAGAAGGGTTAGGTTTGAAAAATAAAAGTATCGAGAAAATGATTGCCAACCGTGTTTTTACTTTAAACAGACTGAAGAAAAACAGTTTAAGATTCATATACTTACTGTAAGGGTATACAAATATGTAATCACTATAGATGTTGAGATCTAGGTCGATAAACATTGGCAAATTTGCATATGGGGGCTCTTAATAAGCAATCTTGAGGCCTTTCTCGAGGGACAACAGCTATTCGAATCCTGAGTTTTTGACTTTCGCTCGATAGAAAAACATCACGAACAATGGTCTAAAATACACTCAAAAAATTCGTAACAAATTATGCACAACAGCTAAACATATTAAAATTGGTTCTATAAATCGGCAATTACATGTTTGAGGGAACTTAGCTATTATTTTTTTGTTTATTAAAGCACAATAAATTTAAATAAAAAAAACGTGATATCCCCGCTTCCGAACACGCACTTCCATGTCGCTCACGCTTATGCTCACTGAGAGGGAGAGAAGACCACGAGCCCACGTCGCCTTAAATATGTAATGTCAATTCTAATACGTCACCACTACACTTAAGAAGGGCTTTACATAAATACGTTGTATGGTAAAATTTTACGTGAAGTTTAAGTACATTTAGCCGTGAAGCGTGCTCTCTTTTTGCGTCGGGGGTTCAAAAGTACTTGAAATATATTCAATTAATAAATAAATAAAAATAATATAAAATTAACTTAAGTTACTTAATTAAGATTTTTGACAAATTTGTACTCTGAGATCTCAAGTTAGATAGTGTGAATCATGATAGTGCTCATAGTATACACTTAATTATGTACCTATGTCTCCTATAACTTGCACAGTCAGCCAGTAGTGTATGGGCAGGCCGGAAAATTTCACTTTATTTCGCGAACTTGCCTATTGTGCCCGTCTGCATCATTTATGTAAAAACAATGTTGCCATTGTGCGATGCTCCACTGCAATGGGTATCCGTCACCAATAACCTATTATACGCATTTTCGCAGTCGCAGGCGAATTTACCTCTCATTAAAAATACAAAGTTTTCAGGCAACTTGCAACACCGCCGCAAAACGTACTTTAGGTATATCATTGTTTATGGTGAGATAGTTGGCGGTAGTTTTTCAGCGGATAGGTTGGTACTACATTTTGAGATATTTATAGGGTAAATACCCCAGTGGTCGTCACTGACATATTAGTTGGCACCTTCAATCTTAATACAGAGCAATAGCGATGATAAAACAGGGTGAACATTATTGCAATTACGCTGTCAGATCAGTTTTTTTACTTTTAGCTATTTAATTCGAAGTCGTTCAATCACGTGCCTTGACTAAGTACGCAAATACCTATGCGAGTGTCAACCAAGCTAGCATGATACCCGCTTGCACTTACATACTTCACATTTCACAGTATGGAATCATGCTTGCTAGGCTGACAGCCGGAACATACACTACAGTAAAGCCATGTTAGATGTTTATGCGCCCCTTGTACTGTCACTATATTATTGCACGCTCTTTGACAGTCGACTATCCTTTGAAAAAGGGACATAAATACCTACGTACGGTACTTAAGTTTTTGCTGGTAATCTCATTCGCCAGAGGATTAACTCAAAAAACGGTCTCAAAAGCGAGTGTAGATAAAAACTCAATTTAAAATTAGGGGGGGCACGTTCGTAGGGCCTTTATTTTATTACAAGCACTTGTCTAACGCATTTCGTTTAGTTTATTTTCGAAAATAAGTTAACACCCTAATGTAATGAAAACTTAAAACCTACTACCTATAAGTACGTTAGGATTAGGACATTGGAGGCATTTCAATTGCGTAAAGAAATGCCTAAAGTGGACAAGACGACCCGTCGTACCTACTGATAGAACTGACGATTATACTTACCTACTCACTTACCTACTTACTACGCTGACTCAGCAACCCGAAGTGGATCTTGGCCTCAATGCCATCCTAAGACATGCCACTGTGCTCTGTCCTGGTCTTTCTGAACTTCGTCTATCCAGTGATAACTTGGTCTTCGGCCGAATGGACGTCGACCATTTGGGCGCCCCAGGTATACCTGTTCTTTTGGCGGCACTATCCTCTACCATTCTCTCGTCGTACTAACTGTCTCTGTGTACAATTTTCTGAAGGAATAGTACTTTTTTGTATTTATCGTTCACCATCTTTTACAAATACGGATAGATTTCTTAACTCTCTCGATAATTTTTTAAGCCAAGTAAAAAGTAATCAACATATCGTAGTAGCTGGCGACATAAATATAGATTTATTGAGTGAATCTCCACACAACCTTTCGGAATATACTTTTCTCAAACTTGCAATGAAATGTTGACATGACTTACTTCAAATTAGGTCCGGAAATACTACGTATCCGGTGCGACTAGTGAAGATGATATGTAAAGGAATTTCATACAACCTTACACACCTAGGCCTGCAAAGCAACCGTCTTTTGTTTATAAACGTCAAATTGTGACAGAACGTCTTGGCATTCAATCACCAAAAAAAAAGAAAAAGATTAGGACTACCTAGTCGGTCCTAAGTTCTGTCACAAATGTGTTGCCGCATAGTAATTAATACCAAGTATGTTTTCATTTAATGTTATATATGGTTTGATAGCTCATTAAATACTGATAAATTAGAACGATTATTGGATTTAAATGCTTAAAGCCATATTACACAAATGCTAGTTTCTACAGAAATTTTGTACTTTTTTAGCCAGTCAAAAACACGGACGTGATTCACTGATCTTTATCCCATGATTCTTAAAACCTTACAAACTTACATGAGATTTTAGTCAGAACCCCTCCCTGAACCCTCCCTCCTCCATTTGAAGCATAGGATAAGGAAGTCTGGATAAAACTAATTTTCATATTCACATTTTACGTAGTCTACTTGTTGCCAACAAGATCAAATTTACGCGTTTTTCTGAAAACGTAAAAAGTACGTAAAGTTCCCGATGAGAGCAGTTGGAATTGAAAGCTAATTGAAAATCAAATGCTAGTTGCTAAACATGGTCTAAAATCGAGGTTTCAGAATAAATAAAAAAAAACCTTGTTGGTCATCTGGAACACTGTTTTTTTTATATATTTGCCATATTGAGATAATTTTTCAAAATGTATTGTATTGCAATTTGATTCGTATAAAATAAGCTTTTTAATCATGTATAATACGACTAAAAAAAAGTTTATTGCTGAGTTTTATCTATCAAAAACCTTGTGACAGAACTTAAGGACCGACTAGGTAATGTTAATGTCACCGGGTAAAACGTTGCTTCAAATAGGTTAAAAAAAAGTTTGGCGCGTAGGTAAATTGAAAATAGTTTTTCTTTTCTTGTTGGCCGGATTTGTCAATAGTTCGTAATTATTTTGAAACTTTCTAATAAAAGCCATCGATTTCGAAACGAGTTCGGACGAAAATGATATGGAATTGAACTGTACGCCTCCGGAATTGCGAGCAGAAGTAGCCATAAATAATTTACTGCCCCCGAAATCAAAAGTTAGGTACATGACGGCTTATGAAAATTTCATTAAAATTATAAATGTTTTCTTTGTTGTAGTGCCTCGTCTATATAGGTAGTTAGATGTTAGTTTATGTAACTATAAAGTAATACTTAATTTAGTTCCCTAAAGCGGAATATTTGTTGGTAAGAAATGTGGGACACAATTATAGGTTATGATGTGACAGCACTGACAGCTATCAAAAACGTATTATTTAGTTGTACGAATCAAAACAAATTGACTATTTTTTTTTTTTTTTCTTTTTTTTGTGTAATACTTTATTATTGTCAATATACACAAGATTATAATTAACATAAACTAAATTAAATTAAAACTACGTTAAATCTAAAAAAGGCCCTCGAGGCATTGTACCGAGGATGCTGGCGGCATTTCCTCGTTGAATTGCAATGCTGATGCGTTGCGCAAGAAAGCCGCCAGCTCTTCGGTCACCAGTTACATCAGCCAGACGTTTCGCGATTTCCGCAAATAACTTATGCGCACTGGGACCCCACGGACCGAGGGTCTCGACGCCAAAGGGTACAAAGTTGTACTCTCTGCCGAGGCCTCTATATTTATTGCATTTCAGAAGTTCAGCGTTTTTCGCCGCTGCACCCGCTTTAGAAGTAGTCCGTTGGAGGTGGGACGGTGCCAGTGTGTCTACACAGGTAGTGTCCCACACAAGCATTCGTCTACTTTTTATTTCATTGCAAGTTTGAGAAAAGCACTATACAAATCTCGGCAAGAAACGGGGTCGCCGGCCACGTATCCCTATCCGGGTATCCATATATATATCTACTTGGCCTGCAACCCTTCGTTTCCCGGCCTTTATAGTAATGTACTATTGCTGCTATCATCTTATGGTTTATTCCCTGCAATTTCTAAGCCAACACGAAATGACTCTAGTCTCGATCAAATTTTTATAAAATATAATAATGTCTCAGTAGGCGCAGTAGTACCATGTTCTGTTACTGATCACGACATTATAATGGCGGGTCTTGTAGGTCACCCTACGGAAAAATCGGCAAAACGTAACCGTTACAAGCAAAAAACAGATTACCAGAAAGTTGCAGTCGAGCTTAGAGCCTTAGACTGGTCGCTGGTTACTAGCGAGAGTGACGCAGCCGTGGCCGCTGCAAACTTTAGCCATTTGATCACACAAGCTATAAAAAGAAACAGAATCCTAGTGAAGGTTAGTAGAACTAAATTTAATTTAAAGCCGTGGGTTACACCTGGTTTAATGAGATGTATAAGGCACAGAGATAAGCTACACGCACAGGTAAGAGCATCGCCAAATAGTGAAATCTTAAAACTTACCTATACTAGATATATATATTTTTTTGATAATCTTTTATACAATTTAAAAAACAAATACCACAACAAGCAACTAATGGACTGCAGCAATAATCCCAGTAAGTTTGGAAATCGATTAAGGATATAGCCCAAAACCCAGTAAAGAAAAATGATGCAGAGGAATTTATCCACAATAACAGTAGAAGTATACATGAATCACTAGAAGTGTGCAATCAGTATTTCTCTACTATCGGTAAGACACTCGCAGACAGCATCCAAGAAAACATTTCAGAAACTCAAACTACACTTGCTTCTTAATGTAAACCACTAAAAATGGCTAATAACTCGTTCTTCATATACCCTACCGACATTCATGAAGTGGATAGGATTCTCTCCCAACTCAAATCACACAGTGCCCCTGGTCCTGACGAGGTACTTAAAACTTTTATTAATAAAGGAAATTAAGGACGTGATTTTGGAGCCACTCGCGTACATTTGCAATCTGAGCATCGAAACTGGCTGCTTCCCGGATTGCTGGAAGATTGCTGCAGTATCACCTATTTTCAAAAGCGGTTCCAAGGACATGCCGTCTCATTTCAGGCCAATATCCCTACTGTGTGTT
Source organism: Epinotia brunnichana (assembly GCA_963854355.1). Taxonomy (NCBI): domain Eukaryota; kingdom Metazoa; phylum Arthropoda; class Insecta; order Lepidoptera; family Tortricidae; genus Epinotia; species Epinotia brunnichana. The sequence continues at coordinate 27,830,348 of OY977936.1, read as the reverse complement.
TTCTCAAATATCCTTGAAAAAATTGTCAACACTAGACTGATTGGTTTCATTGAGAAACATCACCTGATCTCAGACACCCAATTCGGATTTAGAGCGGGATTGTCGACAGAGGATGCAGCGATTTTACTCACCAATCAAATTTCTGGTCACCTAGACCGTGGCAATAAGTGCATTGGCATATTTTTAGACTTGGCCAAGGCCTTTGACACGGTCACTGTAACCATACTTCTGAGAAAGCTGGAGTACATGGGCATTAGGGGCACTGCGCTGAATTGGTTCACCAGCTATCTAACTGATCGAAGTCAGATGGTAAAAATAGGACAACATGTGAGTAACCACTTTCCTGTCAGCTTTGGTGTGCCGCAGGGGAGCGTACTTGGCCCAACTTTGTTTACTCTTTATATTAATGATATCCTTACCACTGATATACCTAATGCAAAATGTCGACGACAGAGTAGTGGTCGTACATGGGAAAACTTGGGATGAAACCTATTATCGGGCTGAGAGTGTGCTGGCTGGCGTGGCTTAATGTCTGAGCAGCAATTTGCTGACACTAAATGTTAGTAAGACTAACTTCATAGCTTTCTCAAAGACAGCAGTTTCTTCCCCGCCTGAGAATAAGACTATTAAATGTCACTCTTGTGCGCATTACACTTCGGCATCATCTGTCTGTCACGTACATGGCTGTGCCTGTCAAGAAATTGAAAGGCGCCACTATGTAAAGTACTTAGGGCTCCTCATCGATCAACACCTTTCCTTTAAACAACATTTGTCTCTGCTTGCGTCTAGGGTAAGAAAACTTATTTATGTGCTGAAGCGACTTCGGGACTGCGCTTCCCCTGATGTTACTTCGTTTGGTATATCACGCTTTATTTCAATCCATACTACAGTACGGTGTCGCCATCTGGGGAAGTGCAGCCAAATGCCACATCCTTCAGGTGGAGCGTGCTCAGCGAGCTATATTAAAGGTGATGCTGAGGAAACGGTTTCGTTATCCCACGGATACACTTTACCGAGAGTGTGGGTTTCTTAGAGTGCGCCAGCTTTATATCATGAAAGCGGTCTCGCGGACTCACAGCTGTTTACTCAATTCTGCGCTCTATGAGAAAATCTTAAGAAGACGCATATATAAGGTACCGCTTATGCCAGCGCTCATATCAGCTTCGGCTCGTAAATCTCCTACTTTTTCACATCCCTACGTATATAATAACATCTGCAAGTACCAGAACATTAAACAGCTTTCCACTCCTGAAGCTAGACGTATTGTAAAGAAATGGTTACTAACATCGTCATATGCTGAAACCGAGATACAGATACAGATACAGATTATTTATTCATAAAATAAAAAATATTTTACATGTCAGGAGAGTACATAAAATTTAGATTTTTAGTGTTATCTCCACTTATAATAAATCTCTAAATTAAAAAAAGAATCAGCCAGTTTGAAACTAAGCTTTGCGCGGTTCGAATGTTCTCAGCATCCCATGAACGGAAAAATATGAAACATTTTATATAGGTACATTATTATTCTAGCTGCAACTTAGGATAGTTTTTATCCGACTGCGACAGTTAATTAATTTTCCGAAATATACGACTTCATTTAATTTTTCATTTATTTTTATTGAAATCAAACGCTGCTCCAACTGTCAGCTATAAGAACCGTCAAATTTTCGTCAAAATGGCGGAATTGCTTTGCCTTTCACTTATTAATAATTTAAATCCCGTCTACGATAGACCTTTACGAGACAAATGCTAAAATATAAACCATAAAAAAATATTTGATTCTGATATGAGAACTTATATGCGCAAATGTCGTTTTATGTCGTAATTTCAATAAATGAAATCAACAAATTTGAACAATATAATTAACACGAATTTGTTTTTTTTGAATGACAATGGCACGCGCTCGGCGCATTCAGCCAAAGTACCTGCGGCGCTACCACGAAAACCGATACTCAATGTTCATATATTTGCATCCCTGTCACTCGAGTATGGTTAGTGCGATAGAGATAGAGATACCCGAATATTTTCGAACTCCGAAGTTCGTGGTTATAGCTCAGGAATCGAAAATATGGTAAATAATCATAATGTATTTTCTCGAAAAAGAATTTAAAATAAATATAGTCAAATGGAGAAAAAAACAAAGCAAGAGGTTATATAGGTAATGATTAAGTTATAAGAGTCCAAAGTTTTAAGAGGGGGTATGTTCTGTCCCTTTTCCGCAAAACACACCTTCATATGAAACGATTGTTTTTTACTATGACGCTCGAGTATATTGACGTCACAGTCCCTCATCGTTTTCTCACTCTAACAAGCGACATTAAAACGGATGTAGCTTCATAATTTTTTGAGATATTTGAATGGGAGTTTCATTATCTTCTATTTATTTATACATTATAAATGCCTATGTCCTGACTGACTTATTCACTCACTCACTCACTCACTCACTCATCAACGCACAGCCAAATCTACTGATCTTAGAGAGTTGATTTTTGCACAGTATGTTGCTTTTATAACGTGGGCTAGGGATAAAAAGGGATTTTTGAAAATTCTTCCCCTAAGGGGGTAAAATGGGGGTGCAAAGTTTGTATGGGAGAACCTTTTTTTTTTGAGCTATAGACTTAAACTTTGTAGAAAAATTAGTTATTAGAATACAAATGAAACACTTTCAGCGTTTTGGAAAATTCCACCCCTACGGGGGTAAAATAGGGGTGCAAGGTTTGTATGGGGGAAACATTTTTTTTTTAAATAGAGACTTAAAACTTTGTAGAAAGATCAGTCATTAGAATACAAATAAAGAACTTTCAGGGTTTTAGAAAATTCTACCCCTAAAGGGGTAAAATAGAGTGCAAAGTTTGTATGGGAAAAACTACTTTTTTTTAAATAGAGACTTAAAACTTTGTAGAGAAATTATTCATTAGAATACAAATAAAGTACCTAGATTCAGTGTTTTAAAAAAATCTACCCCTAAGGGGGTAAAATAGGGGTGCAAATTTTGTATGGGGGAAACAATATTTTTTTTAAATAGAGACTTAAAACTTTGTAGAAAGATTAGTCATCAGAATACAAATTAAGTACTTTCAGCGTTTTAGAAAATTCTACCCCTAAAAATAGGGGGCTAAAATAGGGGTGCAAAGTTTGTATGTGGGAAACTATTTTTTTTAGCTAGAGTCCTAAAACTTTGTAGAAAGATTATTTAAATACAAAGAAAGTACTTTCAGCGTTTTGGAAAATTTCACCCCTAAGGGGGTAAAATAGGGTGCAAAGTTTGTATGGGAAAAACATATTTTTTTTTAATAGAGACTTAAAATTTTGACGAAAAATTACTTATTAGAACATGAAAAATACTACATTCGGCGTTTTACAAAAATCATTCCCTAAGGGGGTTAAAAAAGGGTGCAAGGTTTGTATGGGACACATTTTTTTGAGCTAGACACTTAAAACTTTGTAGAAAGATTACTTATAAAAATACAAAAAAAAAGACTTTCAGCGTTTTGAAAAAATCTATCCCTAAGGGGGATAAAAAGGGGTGCAAAGTTTTTATCAGGGAAAGTTTATGTTTTTGAGTTAGAGACTTGAAACTTTGTAGAAAGATTACTTATTAAAATACAAAAAAAGAACACACATCGTTTTAGAAAATGCCACCCCTAATAGGGTTAAAAAGGAGAGCAAGCTTTGCATGGGCAACACTTTTTTTTGAGTTAGACTTAAAACTTTGCAAAAAGATTACTTATTAGAATACTAAAAAAGAACTTTCAGCGTTTTAGAAAACTCCATCCCTAAGGGGATCCTTAAGATCCTTAAGAAGGGTAGCCAGTGTTGTGAGGGAAAAACTTTTTTTTTTACTAGACTTAATACTATTCAAAATGTTACTTATTAAAATTAATAATAAAGTACTTTCAGAGTTTTAGAAAATTCCACCCCTAAGGGGGTTAAGAAAGCTTTGTATGGGCAACACTTTTTTTGAGCTAGAGACTTAAAAGTTTACGAAAAAAGTTCTTTCAGCGATTAGAAAAATTCAACCTCTAAGGGGGTTTAAAAGGGGGTTCAAATTTTAAATGGCGAGCAATAAAATTTTAAAGTGTGAGTAAGAGATTTTTAACTTCGGTCTTATTCTGTACGTTAAAAGACTACAAAACTGATTTCAGAGTTTTTCCAAATTCATCCCCTAAGAGTGTTAAAATTGGTTCAAAGTTTGAGTATTTCAAGGCATTTTTAAAGTATGAGATTTTTAACTTTGGTTTTAGACTGTTTGTTCACAAACTAGAAAATGAACATCAACTTTTTTTTTAATTATCCCCTAAAAGAGGGTTCAAATTTTGTATTGAGAGAAATCATTTTCTAAGACGATAAAAAGTTCTACGCGGACGAAGTCACGGGCAACAGCTAGTAATTAATAATATAATAACAATTGCATGCATGGCATGAAGAAATTTCTTATGTAGGTAGTGCATTTGTAATTATGTCCTTAAGATTAGGTACTTATTTGATTTCTACGTTAAACATAGGAAACTGGAGACTGGTTAGAATACCGCATACAAACTAAACCCTATAAAGCTGTTGTGGAATTTCCATCATCACCTCACACCCAAGCACACACACATAAGAACACACATACACACACACACCCACCCCCACCCCACACACACACACACACACATACACACACACACACACATACACGCAAACACACTCGCTCCCATAATGCATGTCAACAGAATTATTTAAGTTTATATACCAACTCGACTAAATAGTATTATCTAAACTATATAACTAAGTACCTACATTTCATTGACACTCCTGTAAATCTTGTTTATTCACACTCGCAGACTGCATAGATACAGCCTTAAGCCTAGTTTGGAGTCTGATGGATATACCCTATAATATCATGTAACAAGTGTTTTTTGTGAAATAAATCATTTATTTATTTATTTATGTAGATTCTCACTGGCATTTGCCTCGTTGAATCAAGCCGTCGTTCCTAATGTTAGAAATTATATAGTTAATACGCAGTGGTAATCATTAATTTGTATAAATGAGTATGTATTATGACCTAAAACTTGGATTAAAGCAGGACTGACAGTTGGAAGCGCTCGACCAATCAGAGACCACCAGGTGTTACTGCGGCTCTCTGATTGGTCGATAGTAATGGAGGGAAAAGTAACGTCAATGTAGTGGCGACCTGGTCCCATGAGGGATTTTTCGGAGTCAGTCTTGATTTAGCCAGGGAGAAGTCAAATACTATTTGTAATGTATTGTGTGTTAGTCTAATACTATTCATTAATACTGTGTCTTAATGGTAAGTTAACAAAGTGAAGATCAATATAATCAGTAAGTAATTCAATCACTACGTTTGTTTCATTTGAATTTCACCTTCCGCGACTTCGTATGCACTCTCAAGTCGATGATATTTGTTCCTTAATCGAATAACGCAGCCAATTGCGCTTACATCTCAGAAGTTGGATAAGAAAAGGACCTTATAAGTACTAAGCTCACTACTATTTTTTTTCCTCCTTTTGTTTAAACTTACCGCTAAGCCCACGTAAACTTGTTTTTGTTCCTATAATCATAGCGTATGCTGCTAGTTCGTTTCTTTGTAAAATAATATCAAAGGTTAAAGCTTTAAATACCGCGGTAAGAGTCATTCAACAGCTAGAATTGGTAAAATGTTAGGTCACATGGTTCAAAGCAGGGTGATGTATGATTGCGACGCATTATTCCACTTCGACTTTTAATCCACTTGAGCGTGTATTTATTGTTGCTAATAAAATAATGTACAGCTACTGAGTGCGTTGACTAATAATTTGACAAGGTTGGCTTCAGGATTGACGCCCTTTATCCGGGTTTATACAGGTACCAGTAGTAGTAGGTCTTATTTATTAAACAATAATATTTATTAAATTTATATGATAATGTAGCTGTTGTTGAATGCGTATTGGTGTCTAAATAAAACTCTGGTCGGAATACATTTTTATTTGTTCCTTTTTTTTTACTAAAAATACAAAATATTTCTGGAGCTATACTTGCTTCTTGTGTCGCTTAATAGTTTTACTGTACCCTTCATCAGTGACTTCGCGAACAAATTATACGTTTCAGGATATAACAGAAGAAGCAGCTCGTGGAAGGGAACTTTATATCCCCACGAGTCCCACAAAGGATACATCGAGTTATCGACGGTTGCGCAGCACGCCCCGACGCCGCGCCAGGCGAGCAGTCAGACGGCGCGGCGCTTGCGCGGTCGCTCCAGTCGGCCCTCGCGGGGACGCGTCAGCCGCTACTCTGGAGCAGGAGGCGCAGTCAGCGGTCGCGCGGCTAGCGGGCAGCGTAGCCACGCGGGCAGCCAGCGGGCGCGCAGACGGGCAGTGCAGCCACGCGGGAGGTCAGCGGGCAGCGCAGCCACGCGGGTGGCCAGCGGACAGCGCGGGCAGTCGGCGGGCAGCGCAGCCACGCGGGCAGCCAGCGGGCGCGCAGACGGGCAGCGTAGCCACGCGGGCGGTCAACGGGCCGCGCAGCCACGCAGGTAGCCAGCGGACAGCGCGGCCACGCGGGCAGCCAGCGGACAGCGCGGCCACGCGGGCAGCCAGCGGACAGCGCAGCCACGCGGGCAGCCAGCGGACATCGCAGCCACGCGGGCAGCCAGCGGACAGCGCAGCCACGCGGGCAGCCAGCGGACATCGCAGCCATGCGGGCGGCCAGCGGACAGCGCAGCCACGCGGGCGGCCAGTGGACATCGCAGCCAAGCGGGCGGCCAGTGGACATCGCAGCCAAGCGGGCGGCCAGTGGACATCGCAGCCATGCGGGCGGCCAGCGGACAGCGCAGCCACGCGGGCGGCCAGTGGACATCGCAGCCAAGCGGGCGGCCAGTGGACATCGCAGCCAAGCGGGCGGCCAGTGGACATCGCAGCCAAGCGGGCGGCCAGCGGACATAGCAGCCATGCGGGCGGCCAGTGGACATCGCAGCCAAGCGGGCGGCCAGCGGACATCGCAGCCAAGCGGGCGGCCAGTGGACATCGCAGCCAAGCGGGCGGCCAGCGGACATAGCAGCCATGCGGGCGGCCAGTGGACATCGCAGCCAAGCGGGCGGCCAGCGGACAGCGCAGCCAAGCGGGCGGCCAGTGGACATCGCAGCCAAGCGGGCGGCCAGTGGACATCGCAGCCAAGCGGGCGGCCAGTGGACATCGCAGCCAAGCGGGCGGCCAGCGGACATAGCAGCCATGCGGGCGGCCAGTGGACATCGCAGCCAAGCGGGCGGCCAGCGGACAGCGCAGCCACGCGGGCAGCCAGCGGACATCGCAGCCATGCGCGCAGCCAGCGGACAGCGCAGCCACGCGGGCAGCCAGCGGACATCGCAGCCATGCGCGCAGCCAGCGGACAGCGCAGCCACGCGGGCAGCCAGCGGGCATGCAGCCGGGCCGCCAGTGGGCAGCGCGGTCATTGTGAACGACGCACCAGGGACATCTCGGTGAGCCTTCTCATAATACTAACATATAAGTAGATCTTGTATCGGTTTAGAGACTATTGAATTTACCATAATAGGGAAGTTAGGTATGAATAATATTGTACCTGGATTCGACCCATGTAAGAGGAAATAGACTTTGACTATGTGGTTGCATAAGGTAAACGAATGCACCAGTATTTATGGCTGGGTCGAAAAACGGATCGTACAATTTCCCTTGCCAAAGTTAAAAGGTACGAGGGTCGACCATCTGTTGTCTTTCCATTTTCATCTTGCTAAAAGAGCTAGGTTTTCTAATCCGCTTAAAGAGTGTTATTATGAAAAGTTAGTTTTGATAAATAGATGTGTGTATTGTTGGCAAACGTGCAGTAGAATGCATTTTGCATGGACTTGATGATCGTTCTGCTAGGCTTGTTGCGGAAGCAGCCCAATATGTGACAATTCTAATAAATCGCTAACGTATGCGAGTAATGTTAGAAATATAAAGACAAATACAGAGCGTAAGTTTGTTAAGAACTTACTACCAAGAGCATGTAGACAGTCAGGCACGTACACATTCAAAGATTATTCGTTGCTGTAAATGTAGGAAAGATGGCCACGTCACATCACAGTTCAGATATTATTGAAATTTAGAATGTACGCAACCATTAAAGAAATGTGGTCGATGCTCAAGAATAAGTCACGATACTGGGCAGTGTTATGCCAAACTTCCTCAATGTCAAGACTACAATATGTATTGCGGCATTTAATGATCCGGTCTTCCTCGTCAGTCTCCTCCGGTTAAGCTCTGTCCGCAATTCTAATGACAAATATTTTAAAACAGCGTTTGTGAATACGGTCCTTTACGTCCTGTAGTCTCCCGGTGCCGCGAATTCACGGCATCCTCCCGTCAATGGAATTTATATTCAATTTAAATTAGAACAGAGTTGCATTTGTTTTGCATCATTCGATTTTAGAAAAAGAACAAAGTCTACTCTAGTCCGTATTTTGATTTGATTTAAATTGAATTGCCTATTTTCCTGGTATGGCGGGATACCTCAGGTTAAGGTGTCGGAGGTTATGAAGCTATTTAATAATTATAACTAATGGAATCAATATAACTAGTAATCTTCCCTTACTCTTGAGGATTCGGTAACTTTGTAATACAACGTATACCTATAGATATAACACTTTAAACACTCGCGCTTTGTACACATATTTAAATTATTGTTTTTCACGGTTTTAACGCGTTAACGATATTTATTTACCTTTATTTCTGACCTTTCTACACGGGTTTCACCGGTCATGGTCGCAAATGGCAGTCGACCCAGCACGTTGTCAACGGATATATGGGTGTATAGTATTTTACTACCCTCCAAAATTCGATAAAAATATAATAGATGCCGTCCTAGCGTATGCCCGAAATAAGCAAGTTGTCAACGGAGATATGGGTGTATAGTATTTTACTACCCTCCAAAATTCGATAAAAATATAATAGATGCCGTCCTAGCATATGCCCGAAATAGATAGTGGTGAATTTACCTTAATAGATTGGGAAGTATCAGAAGACTGATACATTATTGACGTCTAATGTCATTTGTGATTTGGTGGTGTTATATCGGTGACGGCTATCCCAATAATGTATTGTTTTCCTCTGGGTTGGAAGGTCAGATGGCAGTCAATCATAATCATAATCATAAATCATTTATTCAGTCACACACTAACTAAAAAGAAATAAAAGTCACTTTCGTAAAACTAGTGCCTATGCCAAATCTTGGGATTAGGTGTCAAAGCGAACCCCGGGCTCCTTTAGGGGCATAACCGGGAATAACGCTAGAAGGATAATGTACAATATTTTGACAGATGTGGTGGCAAACAGCAAAGATTCCTTATGCGCGGGGAGGGACGGAAAATGTGACATTGTATCTCGTTCCCAATTGCGGTATTGTCTTGTCACTCATGCGTGTAGGTATGTGTGGGCGAGTCTCTCTATTCTATTCTACCTCTATGGGTACAAATCATTAAACATAGATGACGTTGAAGCTAAATAGGACTTGTTAATTTTACCCAAAGATGTTATGCCATTTAAATTGTTGATAGGATAAACCTATACAGAACAACCTCACACCGTTATACAAAAGATCATTCATCACTTGGATACACTCTAATTTGATCAATTAGTGACCATTAGTAACAAGTTCAAAATAACATTGCGATCGTGATTTAGAAATTTTCGATCCTACCTTTATAGGGGTGCCTCCAGAACCCATAAGTATTCAAAGGGGAGATTTTTGTGGAAGGAGGACTTACTCGTATAGTTCATAACGGGGTGAGTTATTCTGTTGTAGCTGGGGTATTGTGGATGCCTGCCGGAGGAGTAGGACATATTGTGTTTGCTCTCCTCGTAATCTCTGCTTATTGAAGAATGAGTCTTTGATTTCTCGCGATCGTGTAGCTCGGGAGGAAAGTAGATTCCGAACAAATTGGTATTCCTGACATATCTGAGGCTGATTCAGGATATGAAGAAAACCTTTCATCTCGGGATAAAGAAGGACTTTTAAAATTTTTAAATAAATAAAGAGCATTGTACCTATCTAAATATTCTAAATACATAATAAAACTTGGAATTCAATTTTTACATTAAATATTATTCATATATTATTTAAATTAAATTACAATTATACCTAATTATTTCACAATATTGAATTCACGTTACCTTTTGTCTAAAATGCGCTTTTGAAAGGGTGCAATGCTTATATACTGGTTCTTATAGACTCTTACACTAAAAACGCTTACTTGAAGCCTGTTAGGAACATCGATTAATTCAAATTTTCAATTCAATTCAAATAATTTATTTCGGAACATTGTCCATAGTTGTTAGTAAGATTAATGTATTCCGAAAATATTTTGGGTTTTTTTTGGCGTCCCTCGGTGAATCATATATATCTTTCACTAGTGAGATCTTTGGGAAGTTTTTGTGCGATAGGAATACTAAATATTACTGTATTGAACGCTGTATCCACACCCAGGGTCACGGGCAAGTAGAACGCTATAATATAAATTTGGTGGACGGTTTGATAGCCAATAGCATTGGCACGGTTGAGACCAAATGCTTGATGTGCAATGAAGATTGTACATACTTACTACTTTAAAGTCAAGGGCTTAATCGCACCCCCTCTGAGGCGCTATTTGGCACCAAATAAATAATTGGTTAATGGCACCTAGTGAAAGTCGCATTCTTCCAGAGTTAAGTATGTACCGATGTTACTAGCGCTGATAGTAAATGTGTAGATGCAATGAGAGAAGACATAAATGCGCCCGTTAAAGCTTCACACGAAGCTCGTAAAGCTTCACACGAAGCTCAGATATTGTCCTATGCTGCAAAACGTTGCAGTCCTAAAAGTTCGAGGTAGGATATTTAGTACGTGTCAAAAGACAAATCCCAGCGACAGTGAAAATAATAAAAAGCTATAGATTTACTTAAGTTCTAGGGTCCATATGGACTAATTAAAATATACGATGTTCATAGGTAGCAGATTGTTGACACTCAGATGATTAAAAATGGTTATAGACGCTATTCCTCTGTAGTAGCAGTTACTTTGATAAAATCAAGCCTAGGGTGAATTATTTCAGACCTCCATAATGAAAGGCTACTAATTAATTAGTGTAATATACAAAATTTTATATATGTATCGGCAATGCAGAGGTCACAAGTTCGAGTCTTGTATTGGGCTTCAGACGATGATGGTGTACATTGTCCATTATATTTGTTATCTGTGTCATATCGTGTTCTCGTCTCTCTTCTTTTCTTTGTTTTATAAATATTTTAAACCTTAAGTTAAAAATTGATGTTAATGTTAAAAAAATAATGCACTAGTGCAATTGTATTTCGAACATCATAGCAGTTAATAAATGAAAATCATCTTATACCCATATTTTCAGTTTTCTGGCCATGTAATAATTGCCTGTTGATTACAATCATCTTTAACCCATTTATTTCAGTGTTAAGGCCATGAAATAATGCATGTTTATAAAATTCATCTTTAATCCATTTATTTCAGTGTTCAGGCCATGAAATAATGCCTGTTTTTGAAAGTTATCATTAACCCATTTATTTCAGTGTCCAGGCCATGGAATAATGCCTGTTTATAAAAATCATCTTTAATCCATTTATTTCAGTGTTCAGGCCATGAAATAATGCCTATTTTTGAAAGTAATCACTAACCCATTTATTTCAGTGTCCAGGCCATGAAATAATGCCTATTTTATTGAATCGCACTGGCCTGAAATAATGCCCGTATGCGAATACATAATACATCACTCGCACTGGCCATGAAATAATGCCCGTATGCGAATACATAATACATCACTCGCACTGGCCATGAAATAATGCCCGTATGCGAATACATAATACATCACTCGCACTGGCCATGAAATAATGCCCGTATGCGAATACATAATACATCACTCGCACTGGCCATGAAATAATGCCCGTATGCGAATACATAATACATCACTCGCACTGGCCATGAAATAATGCCCGTATGCGAATACATAATACACCACTCGCACTGGCCATGAAATAATGCCCGTATGCGAATACATGACACATCACTCGCACTGGCCATGAAATAATGCCCGTATGCGAATACATAATACATCACTCGCACTGGCCATGAAATAATGCCCGATTGCGAATAAAATTCAGGCCATGAAATAAAGCCTGCCAAAAATAATAAAATAAATGTTTATATTATATTACTAAGTAGTTTACTCTTACAGGCCGTGATATAATGTCTACTTACTTGCAAATCAGTAAATCAAATCCATAGAGTACACTCTAGATTGTTTATTGTGATTCATATCGTTATGTTATTAATGAAATAAGTTGTAAACATGAAATAATGATAATCGCAGATGTATAATGCCACAGCTGGTCCATGTGTATGATATATTAATACAAAATCCAACATATTTTGACAATGTGTAGCAAATGTATTCCATTACACGGGTTTAAACTCGTACGTATTATTTATTCTTATTTGTTAGTTAATATTACGATTTGATGTGCGAGGTCGTTACATCTATTTTGGATGGCCGACTGTTAGAAATTATATAGTTAATACGCAGTGGTAATCATTAATTTGTATAAATGAGTATGTATTATGACCTAAAACTTGGATTAAAGCAGGACTGACAGTTGGAAGCGCTCGACCAATCAGAGACCACCAGGTGTTACTGCGGCTCTCTGATTGGTCGATAGTAATGGAGGGAAAAGTAACGTCAATGTAGTGGCGACCTGGTCCCATGAGGGATTTTTCGGAGTCAGTCTTGATTTAGCCAGGGAGAAGTCAAATACTATTTGTAATGTATTGTGTGTTAGTCTAATACTATTCATTAATACTGTGTCTTAATGGTAAGTTAACAAAGTGAAGATCAATATAATCAGTAAGTAATTCAATCACTACGTTTGTTTCATTTGAATTTCACCTTCCGCGACTTCGTATGCACTCTCAAGTCGATGATATTTGTTCCTTAATCGAATAACGCAGCCAATTGCGCTTACACTAATTATTTCTGCGGACCAGTTATCTCGACTAATGCTCCTCGTTGCATTTTCGGTGCCAAAGCGGAAGCTCGGCGCGACAAATAGCGTGGCGTGACCGGCGATATCGGCAAGGAAGTGCATGTAGTTCGTGTCGTGCAGTGGTATATGTTATTTACTATTATTTCCGTCCTCTTCCGCAAAAGCAAATGAACAAAGATAGAAGATAGATTTTCTGCAAATATTCGTTTTGCGTATCAAAAACCAGGGGCATAAAAGGCTTATCGTTTTAGGATACAATAATAGGTTATGTAAGTGTTAAGAAAGTTTAATCGTCTCCATTAGGCAGGTAGCAAATTTTAACCATTATACATCTAATCATATGGTTTCAATAACAATCATTTTGCTTCTGGAATGACTAATATATCTGCAATTAAATACTCGTCACATTTGAGACTTCATGTCCAGTTTGCAAAATCTATAATTGACATTAATTTGATTACTACTTGCGTCACTTCAGTTGTATCATATTTGATACTGTATGCATTTAAGGGTTAAATATTATTTACTAAAACCAGAAAGATACGATATGATATGATAAATATGATATATGACAATAGGGAACTTGATTCAATTTTGAATGAATTGCACTCAATCGATGCGATGCGAATATACGTAGAAATATCATAAAAAAGAAAAAAAAATAAAAAAACTAATTAACCTCAAGATAAAATGATGAAAAAAAAAATTTCGCTGAAATTACATAACAGGCAGAATATTGAATTAGAAGTGATATTTTGTATGACAAAGTCTATAACTTAAACGCAAATTTTATGGAGATAATTGCAAATTAATGACTTAATTACTCCTAGCGCGCCGAGAATATGAGTTGTGACGTCATAGCATAAGCCTGTTTAATATTGATGTATTTGACTTTATTTAATGAAGTGAAAGTAAGACATCACGTAGTTTACAATATGTAGAAAAAGAAATATAAATTCAAAATTTAGATAAGGCAGTAATACAACAAATATAATGTAGAGCGTTTTCGGTGGGTGCCGGCAATGGTGTAATCTCCACTTATAATAAATCTCTAAATTAAAAAAAGAATCAGCCAGCTTGAAACTAAGCTTTCTGTGGTACGAATGTTCTCAGCATCCCATGGACGGAAAAATATGAAACATTTTATATAGGTACATTATTATTCCCGCTGCAACTTAGGATAGTTTTTATCCGACTGCGACAATTAATTTATTTTCCGTAATATACGACTTCATTTAATTTTTCATTTATTATTCTTAAAGTATATCGCCGCCACATCTGTCAGCTAGAAGAAACGTCAAAATCACATACTAATAAGAAATACTACGGACAAAATGGCGGAATTTCTTTGCCTTTCTTTCGCCTATTAATAATTTTAATCCCGTCTACGATATACATTGACGAGACACATATGTACCAAAAGCAAATATAAAATTAATCGATTTTGATATGCGAACTTATATGCGCAAATGTCGAATTAAGGCGTAATTTCTACAAATGTAACAACAAATTCGAACAATATAAACTTGGTTTTTTTGAATGGCACGCGCGCGCGCTCTTTGCGTATTCAGCCAAACCACGAAAACTGAAACTCGAAGTTCGTATATCTGCATTCCTGTCATTTGTTAGCGCGATAGAGATAGAGATACCCGAATATTTTCGAATTCCGAAGTTCGTGGTTTAAAAGAAAATACGTATGTCGGATAGATCTAAATTAATATTTTATGTGTGAATATGATTAAAATTATTTGGAAATACTATTGTTGTTATTGTTTTAGTATATTTGACTAGCTTTAAGTTTAATATTGTACGTTTGAAATGGGCAAGCTGTTGGACTTTATTTTACCCAAAACAACTAAATGTACACAGTTCTGACAATAAAGGAATCTTATTTTATCTTATCTTATCGAAAATAGGGATGTAGACACTAAACAAAATAATCATAATGTTGTATTATCTCGAAAAAAAACAACGCAAGAGGCTATACTCGTATAGGTAATCACTAAGTTATAAGTGTATAAAGTTTGAAGAGGGGGTTTGTTGCGTCTCTTTTCCGCAAAACGCACCTTTATAATGAAACGCTTGTTTTTTACTATGACGCTCGAGGATCGTGACGTCACGGTCCCTGATCGTTTTCTCACTCTAACAAGCGACATTAAAACGGTTGTAGCTTCGTAATTTTTTGAGATATTTGAATGAGTTTTTCGTTTCTTCTTTCTTTTGAAGTGAGTCTACAGCTACATCTCTATTTAGAAGAAAAGCGGAAAGAACCCATACTATCCATACTAATAATCCATACTTCCATATTAATATTATAAATGCGAAAGAGTGTCTGTCTGTCTGTTAACTCTTCACGCCTAAACCACTGAACCGATTTAGATGAAATTTGGTATACAGATAGTTTGAGCTCCGGGGAAGGACAAAGGGTAGTTTTTATATCTGAGGGGCTGAAATTGGGGGTGGAAATTTGTATGGAGCTAATGAAACCGCTGCACCAATTTAGATGAAATTTGGTATATAAATAGTTTGAGTCCCGGGGAAGGACATATAATAGGTTTTATCCCGGAAATCATCCCCTAAGGGGGTGAAAAAGGAGGGGGGGGGGGTGAAAATTTGGATGTAATCTATTTTGATGAAATGTGGTGTAGATATAGGTTAAGTCCTGGGCAACCCTCAAAAATCACCCCAGAAATCATCCCCTAAGGAACATTTTAATTTTAATTAATTACCAAATTGTATTAAAACCCATTTTAATACAATTTGGTATAGAGATAGCTTGAGTCCTGGGAAAGGACATAGGATAGTTTTAATTCCGGAAATCACTCCCTAAGGTGAAATGGGGGTGAAAATTTGGATGAATCCCGTTTAGATGAAATTTGGTATAAAGGTCTTTTGAGTCCCGAAGAATGACATTAGATAGTTTTTATCCCGAAAATCTTTCCCTAAGGGTATGAAATAGGGGGTGAAAGTTTGGATAAAATCCATATACCTAGATGAAATTTGGTATAGAGATAATTTGAGACCCTTCGAAGGATATAGAATAGTTTTTGCCTCGGAAATCATCCCTTAAGATGGTAAGTAGAAGTTTGTTTGCATTATATTTTCTAAGTATAAGTTCTACGCGGACAAAGTCGCGGGCAACAGCTAGTATAAAATATACGTAGATATGTTATAAGCGGTCTAAAAGTGGCACACTAAAACTTGGTCAAGTCGCACAGCTTGCCATAGTTTTGCGTCGTCAATGGAAACGAATGCTGTCAGAATTTGGTGGTCATTTTATATTTCATACATGGAATTTCGTATAGACAACATATCTACCTATTTTTTATATTACATCGTTGGATGCCGGCGCGTGCAGATTTCAAATGCATATAAAATCAGAAAAAGAAATCATAAGAAAGTTTTAATGCTGCAGTTGTTTAAATACTGGATTATACTTTTGAGCTTCGTAATAAAATAAATGTTCCCTATTGAATTCAATAATTAAATTAAAATTCTTTAATATAATGTCGTGGAGCTATCTTATACTCGTAGGTAAATACACGATGGGTAAGGAAGATTAAATCACGGGTCTTTTTAAAATCACGATCCCTCACATAAAATTCCTCTTATCCTATCCTATACTATTAAACGAGCAATATTTGTATGTATATATTATTTGCAATCACGTTCTCGGAAACGGCTCTAACAATTTCAGTGAATTTTGGAATATACTAGCTAGGCCTCATGTCCGGAAAAAATCGTTTTCTCCGTATTTTCTCTATTTTGGAACTCGTGTATATTGTTGCTCCATACAAACTTTCACCCCCCATTTCATCCCCTTGGGGGATGATTTCCGGGATAAAAACTATCCTATGTCATTCCCCGGGAGTCTAAATCTATTCTGTATCCATGTCCTTGGCCGGGAGGGACTCAAACTATGTCCCAAATTTCGTCTAATAATTTTGATAATTTCTCCTATACAAATTTTACACCTCTATTTAACCGGTTAGGGGTGGGTTTTTTCAAAACCCTAAAATTTATTTTCTTGAATTGTAATAAGGAGTCCATACACAAAGTTTTAAGTCACTCACTTAAAATTTTACTCCATCCCCGTACAAACTTTCAACCCCTTTTTTACCCCTTGAGGGTGAAATTTTCAAAAATTGTTTCTTAGTGGGTACTTACGTTATATAAACTATCTATTGTGAAAAAAATAGCTTTCTAGGTTCAACGGTTTGGGCTGGGCGTTGAATTAAGTGATTCAGTCAGTCAGTCAGTCAGTCAGGACTTTTACGTTTATACTGGATGATTTCGGGGTCATGATCCGGAATGACCAAAAATCGTGGTCGTTCGTGGTCGGTCCCATGGGAAAAGTTGTTCAGTGTGACCATCTTATTCGCTTTTGGACATTCCGGAAATCCGGATCATGACCACGAAATCACCCAGTACATAAGTATATATTTGGGTCATTGTCAGTCCCAAAAACAAAAATCATCTTTCCGGTGGTCAATAGTTAAGGGCTTACGCTCACATATAATATGTTTTTATCACATAGAATTATAGAAGAGGCAACGCCGTTTTTGCGGATTCAGAGTTCAACCAAAAATTAGGCTTTATAGCCCTTAACTTTGGCAATGTCCACCGAAGAGACGCGAACCTAAATCTGACAATGACCCATTTGCACCTTGTACCACTAGCTAATCGCGATAGTTACTTACCGCTCCAGGCCTCGTAGCATGGATTATCACGCGATAAAAGACAAGATAGGAGCGTCGTCTAGTTTTATCGAATGGTGTCAGCCAGTGACGGATGCTCTATCTTGTCACTTATCGCGTGATAAGGCCAACCATGCTACGGGGCCTGGCTGCCATCCGAACGGGATAAAGTCTGCCGGAAATTCTCCCGCGAGAATATTTCCGCCGTTACCAAAGTCAACTAGGTGTCGTAAAAATTTAATTGTTTTATTCGAAAAAGCTCTCATTGTCATTAATATCATCCATAGATTTTTGGTTCGTGGACATTGACGAAGCTAAGGGCTGCAAAGCCTAATTTTTGGTTGGACTCTGAATCCGCATAAATAGCGTCTCCTCTTATATATGTATATGCGATAAAAACATTATTTATATGCACGTAAGCTATTAAATGTTGAGCACCGGTACGACTTTTGTTTTAATTACTTTGTATGGCCCATAATAAAGTGTCGCGTTTTGTTTATTTAAACCCACGGTTTAGGTTTTGGCAATTATTTTACGGGATTATAGAAAAAATAACGGATTCCGGTAAAGACGTTTTGAATTTTTGCGTTAGTATTCTGGGAAAAGCTAATTAGTAAGAAGAAGTGCTAAACGACCAAAGATAATGGGGAAACATTTACAGAAACATACTTTTTTTTAACAAAATTAAATACTTAGGGATAGGCTACATAAGCGTAAATCCAAGAATCGTTTTGAATATTATTATAAATATTTAAATAAAAAACCTATAAGCACAGGATAAAAACGAAGAGAGTCAGTGATCAGATGTGATCAGATACGCAACAATTAAAAAATGAGAACTAAAAACAGTTGTTTTTCGTTATTTCGCTGTGTTACAAAAAATATAGGGCGTTTCTCTGGATATTTAATAAAATATTGGAACAACAACTTGTCTATAGTATCATTGCTTATTATATTGAAACAGCAAACCTTTTCTAGGTACAGTTTTAAAACGTTGTTTTTAATTCAGGGCCTTCGATGTCACCCTGCTTTATTTAATGAGGCCTAATAATTACAAGTATAATCTACATATACATATAACACTCTTGCGTTACTGGTCGATTGACAGACAGCGCACAGCCTAAACCGCTAAAGATATAAGCATGAAATTTGGAACATATATTCTTTACAGTACGTGGACGTGTACTAAGAAAGGATTTTTCGAAATTCAACCCTTAAGGGTGTGAAATAGGGGTTGAACCGTTGTATGGAAATCGGTAATTTGGAAAGTTATAGACTTGAATCTTTGTATGAAGGTTTCTTACTAAAAAGCAAAACATATGATATAGCGTTATTATAGAAATTCATCCCCTAAGGGGGTTAAAAAAGATTTTAAAGTTTGTATGGGAAACACGTCGTTTTTAAAGTTAGACATTTAAAACTTCGGTCATAAGCTCCTTATGTACAGTAAAAAACATTGATAAGGGCATTTTTTCTAATTCATCCCTTGAAGGGGTTAAGATGGGGGTTGAAAGTTCACATAAGAAAAATGTGATTTTTAATGATAAACTGGCTAGAACCATGAAAGCAGGACAGCCGGTTTCTTTTTAACATACTTCAAAAAAGGAGGTGGTTATAAACTGCATGTTTTTCTTTAAGTTATGTTCGATGATTTCTCCGTCACTTGTGGACCGATTTCCAAAATTCTTTTTTAATCGAAAGTGTATACACCTGAGGTGGTCCCATTGTCTTTAAGTCAGGATCTGATGATGGGATCCCAGGGAAATTGAGGGCAACCCCCAAATTTGATAGGCACGCGTGTAGTAATTATAACTCGTATATTTACCCTCGGAAATCGCAATTTTGGTGTAAAGTGGTTTGGTCCTTAAATATGTAAAATACGTCAAAGATTCTGACATGATTCCGTTGAAGTACCAACTAATGAAGTGTTTATGGCTTTAGTTGTTGAGAAATCAACGGAACTCCTCAAATATTATATCAGCCCACAGATAGCGGCTTGGATTTTTTTCTGTAATAATCAACGCATCAATCTCGGAGAGCAGTTCATGTAGTAAATTGGAAAGGAAATGTGGAAATTTCCATAGCAATTTATTCCATTCTTCGCATGCATTTTGCACATAAGTACTATATAATATGTAATTGATATAAATCCCGGTAAACATCTTCAATCAGGCTACTGGCTAAATCGGCTACTGCGCACTCCGGCCAGCTTGCCGGCAACTGTATCCATAAATTGATATATTAAAAAAAAAAAAAAAAAAAAAAAAAATAAAGGGGGAAGTAGTAGCAGGCCGTTGCCGGCGTAACAATTCAACAATTATTGCAAAAAATACACTTACTACGCGGGCGAAGCCGCGGGCAAAAGCTAGTTATGTTATAAAATAAATGTGTTCGATAACTCATTTTTACACTCAGTGACTAGACTACTGCTGCCGCTGGGGCTATATCGAGCACCGATTATTAAACAAGTTTTTAATAAGAATGTAAAGCCAGCTGTTGAAATAATGCTTCAAATACTATTTTAATATTTTTTATGAACGCTGAGGGTGAAATTAATTAGCTTAGCTTATATGGCTGAGCGTGAAAACGACTTGAAGACTGTTGCGGTTGTATCTGCTTAGTGAGTCACCATTTATTTTTGAGGCTTTTCTTTGTCTCATTAAGTCTTCGTTTCAAAACGTGAGACGTCTTTCTAAAAATCGTGCAGAGAATAAATACAGTCGAATTTTTAAAAGTCGTTTAAAAGAACATGTTTTAAAGTCTAATGATTATCATCATGATTCAAATAGTTAGGTAGGCAATATGAATACACATTAACGTATGCCGAATGCACATTAACGTATGCCGAAATGTAGTTAGAATAATTAAACAAAGTGTCTTAATTGAACTAATCTCGTTGGCAGATAACATCCAAATGCTTTTACCTATGTAGCAGGACTGAAAATGTTTTGCGATGGATTTACCCACTCTTACTTGTAGGCCTGTAATCTACTTTTATTGTTCATCTAGGCGTCTCTAGACGGTCGCCAACAAGCCCCTTCGACCGACCTTGGTCCGCACGGACCGTGTAGACAGTTGTTTGTGCAGTAAAATTTCATACTACAACGGTCCGTGCGGACCAAGGTCGCTCAGTCGGAGGGGCTTGTTGGCGACCGTCTAACAGACGCTTAAA
Source organism: Epinotia brunnichana (assembly GCA_963854355.1). Lineage (NCBI taxonomy): Eukaryota > Metazoa > Arthropoda > Insecta > Lepidoptera > Tortricidae > Epinotia > Epinotia brunnichana. Next base: position 27,809,457 of record OY977936.1, on the reverse strand, counting down.
ATTGGTACCTAACCTCATTTTCACTCATGACCCTTTTTATAGCTATAGTTTTCAACCTGTCCAGTTATTTTATTTTACTTTAATTAAAAAAAACAACGCTGTTCAAATATTAAGGAGCCTTTACTTACTCTATTCTATACTAAGAGTGTTAACTACCGAAAATAAAATCGAAATTGTGCTAACTAGGAGGCTAGTGTGTTAGAGAAGATTACTTCGTTTCAAATTTCAACCCCTCAATAGAAATAGGTACATTGAATTACCAATAACCCTGTATGATTATTAATTAATCTTGACACATTCTGATTCAACCATAACAACGGTTTAAATTAATTAAATATAAAATCCTGGGTATTAAATTTACCTACGGGCGGACGGAGGCATGTTAATCCCAACGATTCCAACTTGCTTTCTGAGTACTGCAAATGGCTGGTAGAATGGATACAGAAAATATTCTACAGTAGGTACTACATACCTACAAACAAATTTACTTGATTTAAATATATTCAAACTAGTGGCTCTGTAAGCTGTAGAACTGGCAAGCATGTTTTTTTTTTCGAAAAAGTGACTCGACTTGAAAAATTCTATATAAATAAGGAACCTGCTCGGAAAATTTCACGAGAATCGGTTGAGAAATGCGACCTGTAGAACGGCCGGACAGCGGGACAGCGTGACATCGTGACACAAGCTGAAGCATAGAACTTCATTCGCTTTGCTCGCTCGTTCGAAAATGTAGATAGGAAATAATAATATTATTATATTGTAGTGGCAGTTAAACCCTGCTGGGTTTTGTCCGCTGCCTGGCCGTGTATTGTAAAATAATTATAGTATTTATAAATATTATAGCTATAAAGCGATATTTACACATGCAACTACATTGCGGGGTTTGATAGATCAATAGGGAACTTGCATCTTAATATTTTATTACGAAAAACAAAAGTATAATCCAGCATTAAAACAACTGTAGCATTAAAACTTTGTTATGATTTATTTTTCTGATGTTATATGCATTTGAAATCTGCGCGCGCCGGCACCCCCCGAAAACGCTCTATACTAAACGGGCTTATGCTATGACGTCACAGCATAGCCTTTACTACGGAGTAAGTCATTAATTTGCGATTATCTCCACAAAATTTACGTTTAAGTCTATACTTGGCGTACAAAATATCATTTCTAATTTAATATTCTATGTAACTGTTACGTTATTTTATCGAAAAAAAAAATCGTCATTTTAACGTTAGGTAAAACTAATAAAATCGTTTTTTATTTTCTTTTTTTTTCTTTTGTATGATATCTTTACGTATAGGTATCCGCATCGATTGAGTGCAATTTATTCGAAATTGAAGTCCCATGCAAGTTCCCCATTGAATTCAGCGTGCTCGGTAACCCGCAATGTAATGAAACTTGCAATTTCTTGCATGTGTATTTTGCGCTTTAGGCCGTGGACTCCGATTGATGAAGCACACCACGTACGGCGTCTTCTATACCAATATTATATCTTTATAATATTTGTATAGAAGACGCTGTACGCTTCCTCTTGGAAGTGTTTGTGAGATTGTAGTTTTGTAAGTTTGTATGTAATGGGTAATCTAGTGTTCTATATAATAGACTTTCAAAACAAAGTTTTAGCCGACTTCAAATCAGTACCCAAATAGCTTCAAGTTTGCCTATAAAATTTGAAGAGTTCCCTCGATTTCTCCAGGATCCCATCATCAGAACTAAAATTTGGTGACAACGGGACCAATCTGGAAGTATATGCTTTCAAACAAAGAAATAATTTTTCAAATCGGTTAAATTTTTACGCAGTTAGTATCGCGTAACAAACACACATAAAAAAAAACATACAGTCGAATTGAGAACCTCCTCCTTTTTTGAAGTCGGTTAAAAATTGGAAAAGAAGAAGTTATTTATCACTTTAACCCATTCAACGCGACGAGTGATTCTCGCTACAAAACGGAAAAATGCTGCCACAGCGGTACGGCGTGTAGCACACGTAGCGTTTGCTTAGCCTCGAATGTGTTAAAGAAAACAACATAAATCTATTTATACAATAGTACATTTCGATGCTAGTGCGGAAAGTATGTCATAACGTCACGACTACCGAGATAAAGGCGAGTGGCAAGACTCGGGACGAGTGAAGAATGACATTTCCGCACGAATTGATAATATAAAAGTTTCGAAGTCCTTACTTGTTATTTTTCTTATTTTTTCGCACCTTTATTAAAAAATCGTCTAGTTCACGAAAACCAACTTTTCGCACGCTATACAGCTACGTAAAGTAGTACTTTTTGTGCAACTGTATTAAAAATATGTATCATGTGTTAAATGGGACACTCACTCAGCAACAGCACAGTGTCACGGTGTGCTTGGTCGACAGACAAAATAAACTAAAAAGTGTTTCAAAAGGTTTCAGAGAGGAATTACAGTTTATTAATATAATAGTACATTACTGCAAAGGCCGTGAAGTAAGGGATTGATGGACGAGTTTGGGCTAGACGGCCGAGTCGTAGACGAGGCCGGATACAACGAGTCCAGCAATCCCTGTTCCGGCCGAGGCTTGTATAGTGCTTTTCTCAAACGATGTGAGGAAATAATAAATAGTTATTTGTTATACAAGGGTGCAGTTATAATTTAACCGCGAGTGTGGAATTGAAACACGAGCTAGCGAATGCGAGTGGTTTAAAAATAGAATCCTTTTCACCTCACTAAAGTGAGAAAGATTCTAGATAAAAAAATCTAAAAAAGAAAAAAAAACATAAAAAAAGAATAATTTTAAAAAATATTACAAGAGTAAAACAAAAAGGAAAAAAATATTAAAAAAAAACAACTAAAAAAACAAAAAAAAACAACTAAAACAACAAAAAAAACGCCCAAAAAAATGACAAAAAACAAAAAAAAAAAGGAAAAAATAAAAAAAATGGACAAAAAGAAAGAAAAACAAACAAAAAACAAAAGAAAAAGAAAAAAAAAAGGAAAAAAAACAAAAAAAATAAAAAAAAAGAAAAAAACAAACAAAAACATTAAAAAAAAAACAAAAAAAAAACGGAAAAAAAGAAAAACAAACAAAAAACATTAAAAAAGAACAAAAAAAAACAAAAAAAAAAAGGAAAAAAAACAAAAAAACATTAAAAAAAACTAACAATTTAATTAAACAAAATAATTTTAACATTAAAAAATAGACAAACATCAAGAAAAGAAAAGTTTTTTTTTTAATCATTAAAACGATAAACAACACTAAAAAATAAACGAAAAATAACAAAAAAAATGTAAAAAACTAACAATTTTTTTTTACAAAAAACTAAAACAATTAAAAAAAAGTATTGGTGGTTGGCAGTATGTATTTTTTCCTTTGTCTGTTTAATATCAGTAAGCAAATTTAAAAAGTTAGAGTAGCGGCCAATAATGTTCTTAGTTAGGGTTTTCATACATTACTTCTTGGCCTAGGCCAAGAAGTAATGTAGGCATCCATAAACAAGGAACTTCATGTCTTCATTTCGTGACATTAACGCATACATTTCCGAGCATGTTTGAGAAAATAAATAAATTGACATACTGTTTACTCTACAGATACTTTGGTATACCTAATCCTCGTATTTAATGCGAGCCTGCCACTACCCTGCGCTGATACAACATATCGTGTCGGCATACTAGTACCTAACTCGAGAACCTACTAAACCCCGACCCCAGTGTATGAATATGCTAATATACTTACATCTATTAAATAATGTATCGTCGTCTAGTACCTGTGATACGAGCCTGACCGTGGGCCAGTTCGATTCGTGTAAGGGCAGTATTTTTATATTTGTACCGGACTGACACTTTATCGTTTATTAACTTTTTTTAGGGCGTTGTTACTTTAAACACGGACATTACGAAATCTTAAAAGTATTTATAATAGTAGTTTATGTGACTGTACATAATGAACGGCATCAAATAGGAGTGTGGGTCATCATTGTCATCAATCACACGAGTGTTTTAATGCCTAATTATGTGTAGTTACATACACTAATTTATCTATCCACATATCATAAGCCTCCATGATGCATTCAGGAGCCGCATATTATGACCGGCATCGCGGCGTTGTTTTCTGGCAGCTTTCAAAGTATTTTCTTTAATTCAAATTATATCGTTCGATATCTGACTTATATGCAATAATTTATATGCAAAATTGACAATTCATTTCGAACTAAACGTCATCTCGACTGATATTAGAATAGAGGTCAAATCAAATTTCTTTGTTATTCAGAGATGTTCGAAATTTGAATAAAATAATATTATCGAAATCGATGTTATTATTTAGCAATAATAACATTTTCACAGATAAGAAATTTGTAAAAAACCGGCCAACTGCGAGTCGGACTCGCGCACGAAGGGTTCCGTACCATTATCTATACAAATCTATTTTATTCTGTGCTTTTTGTATTTGTTGTTATAGCGGCAACAGAAATACATCATCTGTGAAAATTTCAGCTGGAACTATCACGGTATTAGTGAGATACAGCCTAGTGACAGACAGACGGACGGACGGACGGACGTACGGACGGATGGACGGACGGACGGACGGACAGCGGAGTCTTAGTAATAGGGTCCCGTTTTACTCTATGAGTACGGAACCCTAAAAAAGTAATTAAAAATAATATACATATTTTGACGGCAACCACTATCCCTTAAAATGAACTAAACAAAACTCTGGATGCACACCGCAAAATAATCATCACAGCACGTAGGTATAAGTTATAAAACAATTGAAAGTCTATAGTTTTATTACTTTTGCATTTTTTTATGTAATTTTTCTACTCCTGTACCGTTATAATGTCATTTATATAGGCTGTATGTAGCTCAAACACTAATAAGTCGACGAAAAACTCAATGCTCTATGGCCCAAAAACGCACTGTTTAGCATTGTTTTTTGGTTCATACATTTTTTATATATAAAAGCACTGTTTAACTTTGTTTTTAATCGGCCGCTATATTGCAGTAACTTCATAAACAAATATATTTCGATATAAAAGTATTTATTTACGATTTAACATTTGTATATTACCTATAAATTATTTACTACAATAATAATTAATCAACATCTATTGTGTAAATGAAAAGACGAAAGATGATAATGATAAACTATTAGTCCTAAACTATTAAGATTTTATTCGTGTTTGTGAAGACAAAAGTACGTACGTTCTACGTAGGTACGTTCCTTTTAAAATGGTCGAAGAAATTAATAACTGCACTCCTGAAGAAATTGCGTGAGTAGCAAAAGTACGAATAGAAAACTTGCTGCCTGAAAAGTTTAACTATTCTGTAGTCTGCTATTTATTTAAAATTTGTCGTAGAAAAAGGATTGTATGCAACGGTGTATAACTGGTCTAAAAACGCTAGTGGCGTCTTTAATTAATACCCACGCCACTCGCGTTTTAAGACCCTTCTTGTACAACAATTGCATAAAATACTATTTGTATTTTATTAGTTATTGATTTTTGTGAGAAACAACCATATAAGAAGAGGCTGTTTCAAAGTAAGGATAGGCTTAGGCATCCAAGATAAACTCGCGCAAAGCCGATTGAGGTGTGAACAGAAAAGTTCTAGACGTGGCTGTTGCTCCCAAAGGGCGAGGTAGACCCCGGTTAACCTGGATGGCAGTAGTGAGAAAAGACATGGAAACGGGAAATTTAAGACCAGAAATGACCCAGGACCGACCGGCCTGGCAACGCATGATTAGAAGGGCCAACCCCAAGTAAATGGGAAGGAGCCAGGCAAATTCCTTTATACCTTTACCAAAGTAAGCAAACGTTAGGTTAGTTGTTTGTTTATCCATTTGCAATGTGAATTGTTTTATATTTTGGAGCCTATTTAGCCTCAATTCTATTTCTAAGGTACTTATTCGATTTTGAGTAATATTTTTATGCTTTAATAATTTTTGTATAATAATTCAATGCTTTTATTCCTACCACCCTTTAACGAAGTTACCAGACGTTGGGAGTCAAAATGCATTATTTATCCAGTTGCAAAGTTAAAGTTTACAGACTTCTGAGCCAGACGTGAATTCACCGAGACAGGAGTGCTATCCTTATCTCGCACGGCTGGTTAGAAAGAGGTGCCGTTTATCTGCCTTTTGGTAACTTAGTAATTAGGTGTATAGGTGTGGTTGAAGTTTAAATAAAAGAGAGGTGGGTGGGTTACACAGTTTGCATACTAACATCAGCTCTATTCCGAATTTGGTGTCAAATCTCCAACGACTACAAGTAGGTATTACAATTAGGCATCTGAGGTGTTTACACAATTTTATTTTGATACGAAATTTTCATAGCCTATTGAAGCGTTCATAGCCTAGCGGCGCCTGCGAATCGGAAACGATAACGCAGGTTAAGCAAAGATGGCAGCGGTCAGTCTTTGGATGGGTGACCGCCTGTTTGAGTGGTTACTATAAATGAGCGCTTCCGTGCTTTGGAAGGCACGCTAAGCAGTTGATCCCGGCTGCTGTCTATGACAGTAGTCGTTAAGCCGAGTTAGAGGCCTTCGGGCGGCTTAAGAATCTCTGATAGTCGAGTTGCCCACTCACTTGACAAAGGGGGGACAACTGTCACTTGCGTCCGCAGGAGCTACCTACCACAACCCTGCACGTGTCCCCTGGGTGGTACTAAAGAGTGACAAACTCAATGGCCAAAATAATGTGTAATGGCCATACGATTAAATAAAATAAATTTTAATACGTGGTCGACTATTTCAACGACTACATATCGATATCGCTACGGTTGAAGCTAAATTTATGGTGAAGTTTTTTCAGAAGCTTTTGCTCCCACTCACACGCATCCAGAATTAGTTACTAGGTAGCTGTCGTGCATTTTTCAGCGGCCAAATCATTCAAAAAATACTTTTGACAGAATAGCTGGAGGTAAATATTGTCACAGCCAAGTTGGTCAGATTGAAGCACAACCTCATTGATGTGCTCCTTTTGTAAAAAGCTCTAGCTCAAAACTTGGTGCCGGTAATTCAGTTAAGCTCCCGGAATAGTTTCAGTAAAGTTAGCGCGCCCATTAACCTGGCCCGTTGGAGATGTCTGGTTTTACACGAGGAAAGTTAAAGTGCATCTCTTCCTTCTAAACATCACAGGGACGCAGTATATTGAGCGCAACACAACTTTGTACTGATAAATTCAAGAAAGCCGATATAAATAGAACTAGCTGTTGCCCGCGACTTCGTCCGCGTAGAACTTATACTTAGAAATATAATGCAAACAAACTTCTACCATCTTAAGGGATGATTTCCGAGGCAAAAACTATTCTTTATCCTTCGAAGGGTCTCAAATTATCTCTATACCAAATTTCATCTAGGTACATGGATTTTATCCAAACTTTCACCCCCTATTTCATACCCTTAGGGAATGATTTTCGGGATAAAAACTATCTAATGTCATTCTTCGGGACTCAAACGACCTTTATACCAAATTTGATCTAAACGGGATTCATCCAAATATTCACCTCCCATTTCACCCCCTTAGGGTGATTTCCGGAATCAAAACTATCCTATGTCCTTTCCCAGGACTCAAGCTATCTCTATACCAAATTGTATTAAAATGGGTTGCATCAGAATTTTCACCCCTAATTTCACCCCCTTAGGGGATGATTTCTGGGGTAAAAACTATCCCATGTCCTTTCCCAGGACATAACCTATATCTACACCAAATTTTGTCAAAATAGATTACATCCAAATTTTCACCCCCCCCCCCCCCCCCCCCCCCCCTTTCACCCCCTTAGGGGATGATTTCCGGGATAAAACCTATTATATGTCCTTCCCCGGGACTCAAACTATTTATATACCAAATTTCATCTAAATCGGTGCAGCGGTTTAAGTAGCTCCATACAAATTTCCACCCCCAATTTCAGCCCCTCAGATATAAAAACTACCCTTTGTCCTTCCCCGGGGCTCAAACTATCTGTATACTAAATTTCATCTAAATCGGTTCAGCGGTTTAGGCGTGAAGAGGTAACAGACAGACAGACAGACACTGTACGGGCCAGTCCCGTACACTCTTGAGATGATAGCTGATAATTATTGATAATGATAACACTGCAGTTTTCCACCATAATTATGATTTATTTGATAACGCAATAAAATGATACAATTGATGTGAATACACTCCGTGGCGGTCGGACATGTACTAACTTAAAGGAATAAAATATATGCTACGTGAAGTAAAATGCTGACGGGCGGAATGCACACTTTTGTACAGACCGTACATGCTCCCGGGCGCGAGATGAAGGAAGATGAAACTTACAAAATTATAATAAAACAAAGATCTTATAAAATTAAATTGCTTCACTGCTATTCACGCGCAGCGAATCGCAGGCCCACGATGGGTGATGTGGCCTTGTCCAATCCTTGTGGTTTTGATAAGTGAACTCCCGTATTGCTGGCGTGCTGTACGTTGATTTTCGCCTTGTGTTGTGGTTTTGAACTTTCGCGGTTTTCATCTCTAGCAACATATTGAATGTGGAAGTCCGCAGTTGCGTCGTTGGGGGGCGCGGGAGGAACCTGCGCCGAGCACCGAAGGCGTAAACGTCGCCATGCGTATACGGTGCATATAACTATCGCAGCGCTCAATAATAAGTATACAACAACGTACTGGTGTACATCATGCGATGATATTCGATCGGCTAGAACACCTCGTGTTTCGCTGGCCTTCATTTGATCAACTTGTCTTCCTATGTCCAAAATTCGCCTTTTTATTTCCGTGCTGTTAGGTGTTGATAGATCTTCAAGTGTCGGTAATGATAAATTCATAATGCTATTAATAGGTGGCATTACTATTCTTATTAAATCTGGTTGGGCGTTAATGTTGTTTGTCTGATACTTATGAGCGAATATTGTCAATGACTCGCTTTTAATAATGCAGCCATCTCCAAGTGATATAATTCCTGTTCCGCTAATTCGCTCGGCGGTAACTTGAGCTTCACATATGATTCTTATAGTTCGATGTCCGCAAACAAAGAATAGATAAGTATTTTCTTTATTCAACCTTTCCCATATGTCTGCGCAAGGTTGTGTGGTACTTTTACATTTAATGTCATTCTTATCCTTGAGACATAAGTTGTCATCTCCACTCATATGATAAATAGGCTTTTGTAAGTGACATAGCTGACTGGATGCATCATGTTGTTTACAATTGTCGGCCTCATTTTCTGTGAGTGTTATATAAGAGTCTTTCTGTATGTTTATTGCCACATACTCGGAAATAAGCGATATGCTGATCATGTTCTCCTTTAGTTGTTGAGGTACGGGTATTAGTCTGTAGATTTCATAGTTGTCACGGCTGACTAACGGAATCCTGATTTCAAAAATAAGATATTTAGGTGTCATCCTTGTCTTGACCTTAAGTAAATGATAAATATTCTGAAGATTTGTTTGTATGTTGTCAATAGGTATGGCTAAGTCTTTTGATAGCTGTCCGGAAATGATGCTTAACTCATTTCTCAGTTGATCTGGAGTTAATAAGTGGATATTGAACTTGCCATGTTGAACATTGGTGATCGTCTCTAATAATGTATCTTGTATGCCCTTTAGATTCATCAGCAAGGAGTTAGTGATAATCGATGATAACATGAATTCATTCGTATGTTCGACAGCTTCAACTTCTTTTGCCAACACATTTGTTGCTTTTTCCAGATTGATAATGCGACGGTTCAGGATCTTGTGTTGCTTGTCCATTGCCTCTTCTACTCTTTTTAGTAAGTTATATTCAGCTTCGACCACTGAGGTTTGATTTTTCCATAACAAAGCCAGATGTTTCTCGTTGTCCTTGATAAGATTGATATCTTTTTCGTATTTTTGGGCAAAACTTTCGTCCAGAATTCCAAACAAACCGTTCGCTGCATATCCGACTCCGTTGATAAGGCCCCGCCGACGGCGGGTCGAGCGTGTGAGTTGCTGAGCGCGCATTAAGCTGTCGTAGTACTCCAGTTCTGAGAACCCGTGACGTAGCTGTATGAGTATTACATCACATTTTGATAACTTATCCGTCTTGATACATATATTTTCTAAAGTTTTGAGATACTCTTGAAATACTCTTAGTCCTTGCCAATAGGGTCCCATGTCGTAGTAAACAATCAGCTTCCATTCGTCGCGAATAAGATGCATATTTGATATTTTGTCAAAATAAACTCCTTGCTGTTTATTTATATTTGTAAGGCTGTGTTTACACTGGGCGGTTGATATAAATGTAAACAGTAACATCAGTCCTAGTGTCAGTAAATTAGCTGATCTTTTTGTGCGTCGTTTTTTAACTTCGGGTGCTGCCTTTTCGCGTTCGGGTTCTGATTTAGTCTCCTCAGCGCATTCTTGCGTGGTGAGCAATTTTGATAATTTCACTATAGGTCTCTTGATAATTCCGTTCTTCGTTTTCACTGATACTACTCGTACATACCCATCGTGTCCCGGGTGTACGGTTTCAACTTTACCAAGTGCCCATTTTCCAGCGGGTACATTGGCATCATGTATGATAACAACGTCTCCAATTTTCATGTTTTCTTTAGGCTTTTGCCATTTGCTCCTTTGTGATAGCTGAGATAGATATTCTGACTGCCATCTCTTCCATATGTCCGAAAATAGTTTTTGTACGAGTTGCCACCTCGTCCGTTCGTCCTTTTCGGTTTCAATAATTGTTAAATTTGGACCACTTGATAAAAAGTGGGAGGGCGTTAGAAAGTCCAAATCGTCAGGGTCCTCGGTGATAGAGCACAAGGGCCTGGAGTTAAGGCATCCTTCCACTCGTGTCAGGAGTGTTGATAATTCTTCATATGTGAGCTTCTGTGCACCCATAACTCTGCGGAGATGATGCTTGAGGCTTCGGACTGAGGCTTCCCACAAACCTCCAGCACTTGGCCATGATGGAGCATTAAAGTGCCATTCAATTTCCATTTCTGATATAGTTCTGAAGAACTCGTCATCCAGTGTATTTTTCAAGTCTATGAAGTCTAGATTCAGTCGCTTGCTAGCTCCAATGTAATTAGTCCCGCAATCACTATACATGTGACGCGGCGCTCCACGACGCGCGGCCAGCCGCCGAAGGGCCGCCAAAAAGGCTGAGCTGCTGAGGTCCGATACTACTTCTAGGTGTACGGCCTTCGTAACCATACACACAAAAACGGCAATGTAACCTTTTGTTGTTTTGACACCTCGCCCTTTACTTGATTTAATTTCAATAAATCCAGTGTAGTCCGTTCTGGTGTGATAAAAAGGACGAGTCGGGTTACACCGCGCTGCCGGCAAGTCTCCCATGATTTGTTCCTGCTTCATAGCTCGATGACGTAAACATGTGACGCAATGATTGATATATTTTTTAACTGCTCGGTTCCCTCCTATGATCCAAAATTGATACCTGAGCTGTCTCAAGGTTAGGCGTGTTCCACCATGGAGAGTCAATTTGTGCGCGTTTTCTATAAGTAGGTCAGTTATGTGACCTTGATGTGGAATGATTAGTGGATGTTTCATGTTTGGATCGATATTTGCCTTTCCTATTCTTCCACGAACTCTTAGCAGTCCATTGCTGTCCAAAAAGGGGTTGAGTGATAAAATATCACTGTTTGATTTCACTTGCCCGTGTCGTGTCAAGTTATTTATATCTTCTCGAAATGATTCCTGCTGTATGTGTTTTATGATCATATTTCTTGCTCTACGTAGTTCGTACACGGTGAGGTAGGATACTGTAGGCTTGTTTTTCGATAAGACGCGCAATACCCACGCGAGTACGCGAGTCATACGGTTGATATTGCTGTGCTTGATTATTAAGTCACTAATGACGTCATTTCGCTGATAAGTTGTGACGTTTGTTTGTTTTGATACTTTGATCTCTTGGTCGGTCGTATAGGTGACTTCTTGGGGTTTTTCTTCAAATGCTGATAACCAAGAAGGTCCTTTCCACCACAATGCATGTTCTTTCAACTGGGAGGCGTTAATTCCTCGACTAGCGCAGTCTGCAGGATTTTCGGCGGATTTAACATATCGCCAACAATCGGCAGGGGCGATTTCTCTGATTTTCTTTACTCTGTTTGATACAAATGGCTTCCAGCGCTGAACGTCGCCTTGTAGCCACCCCAACACCGCAGTTGAATCCGTCCAGCAAAATAATTTGATATTGTATTTTGATAAGCTCTCCTTGATGGTTTTTAGTAATTTGGAAAGTAGTGCTGCTCCAGAGAGTTCCAGCCGTGGCAGAGACACAGCCTTTTTTGAGGGTATGAGCTTTGACTTCGCAGCTACAATTGTAATTTCTGGAGGGGTTGATAATGCACCCTGGCAGGTTTCTCGAATCATGCTGTAAATGACGCATGCATAAGCACTCTCCGAAGCGTCACAAAAGGCATGTAATTCGATGGTGTCATTTTCTTTGGTCTGCAGCCATCTAGGGATATTTATGTGGTTTATTTCATTCAGGTTTTGCTTGATACTTCTCCATTCATTTTCGATAGGTTCTGGTACTTGGTCGTCCCAATCTAAAGGTTGTTTCCAGACAGTCTGAAATAACAACTTCAATTTCGTTGTTACCGGACACAACCATCCTAGAGGGTCGAACACCTTTGATATATCTGATAAAAGAGAGCGTTTTGTTATTTTGTTTGTTGATGACAGCTCCATCTTTAGCTGGAAGGAAAATACATCTTCTTGGGGGTTCCATCGAAGCCCCAGCGTTTTTTGCGACTCTTGATGCTTGAAATCGAATGATTGTTGCTGTTTTGCGCTACTCACATTTTCAAACAATGCAAGGTGATTGGAAGACCACTTCCGCAAGTTGAAACCCCCTGCCTTTAAGAGGTTGATAAGATCCGTTCGCATCTTTTTTGCTGCGTCGATGCTGTGCGCGCCACTAAGAAGGTCGTCCATGTAAAAATCTTGTTCCAATATTTTCGCCGCTTCTGGATAACGGTGAGCTTCGTCCATGGCTAATTGTTTAAGAGTCATCATTGCCAGGAAAGGTGCTGGTTTGGTTCCATATGATACCGTTGTAAGAGCATATTCGCGCAGTGCTTGATTCGGGTGATTTCTCCAAATTATTTTTGGTAAAGTTGGTCTTCTTCGTTACACAGTATCTGGCGGAACATTTTTTCAATGTCCGCTGTCAACGCTATTTCATATTGTCTCCATCTCAAAATCAATGTGAATAAATCTGATTGTAAATTTGGCCCACTGTACATCAGGTCATTCAAACTGTAACCCGACGACGAAGGTGCTGACGCATTATAGACCACGCGCAAGGCCGTCGTAGCTGATTCAGCGCGATGGATACAGAAATGCGGTAAGTAGTTGCTAGGTATTGTGTCTCTTTCGCACTCGCGCATATGTCCCAGCTCGCAATATTCGTTGATAAATGATTTGTAATCTTTTGATAATTGTTCGTTCTTCATCAATTTCTTCTCAATTTGATAAAATTGTGCCACAGCCTTGCTTCTCGATTCTCCCAATTTTTCTTCAATGTCGGGTTTGAAGGGTAAACGTACCACATAGCGCCCATTTGTTTGACGAACTGTTTCGGACTTGTATTGATTGATGCAGTACTGATCCTCTGAGGATAAGTCGTCCGACGTTTCAGCAATGTCCTCGATTTCCCAAAATCTACTGATATCTTCGAGGTTGTTCAGAACAACGTTGCAGTGATATGACTTCATGTTGCCACATAAAATCCATCCGAGATGAGATTGCTGTGCTATGGGAGTAGTTTCGTCCTTTCTGATAATCGAATCTAAAATTATATTCGAGTAGATATCCGCGCCGAGTAAAATGTCTATGGGTTGACTGATGTTAAACTCGGGGTCTGCCAGCTGGATACCTTGGAGATGCGGCCACGATGGTTTGATAAATGATCGGTTAGGTAAGTTATTGATAAGACGACTCATTATAAAAACTTTTGTGGTAAAAGTGTAATCCGTGTGCATCGATGTGGCCTTGATATTGATAAATCCCTTGCAATTATTTTCCTTGGTTCCGATTCCAAATATTGAACCATTGTATTTGTGACGTGGTAGTCCTAGTAGTTGAGCAGCGTTTTCGGTGCAAAGAGAAATTTGGGCACCTTGGTCAATTAAGGCACGTAATTTGATATACGCTCCATCTTTTGACTGGACCTTGATTAAGGCTGTTGATAGTAGGGTTTCTAGTTCTTCTTCTTGGGCAACGTGCCCTGCGTTCTTTGATGTATTTGATTCGTTGGCGGTAGCTTTCTTCTTGCCGACAAAGGCCTCGTGGAGTATCGTATTATGTTCGCCGCTGCAGTGCTTGCATCGTTTTTCTGATAAACATGGATTGCCGTAATGTTTGTATAAGCAGTTCGTACATATTTCCCGAGCGGATATTGTAGCAAGTTTTGTCTCGGGTGTCATGCCTAGAAACTTCGAGCAGCGAAATAAATCGTGATTATAATTGCAACAAGGACACTTTGCGGTGTTCGTTGCGAATGCATGATAATTTTTTGCTGGCGATCCTTGATAATTATTCTTGTTGGATGTTGAATGATACATTTTATTTTCTTTGATATAATTTTCAGCGCGGGGATATTGATATGACGAAGGCTTGTTAATGCTGAATCTTCTCTCGTAGTTTGATGGTTGAGCCGGTTTTGATGATTCTTGTTTCCGACGAGACGACTCCAGGGCCGTAAACTTCATTTCCAAAAATGACAAAAAATCTGCCAGTGTGGGTAGCTCCCTCGGGTCCGCTAAATATTCAATATAGTCGTTATGAGAATCGGTGTCCAATTTCTGTGCTAATAAATGTACTACTAAGGGGTCCCAAGTAGATATATCCACGCCCAAATTTTGTATGGCGTGAAGGCATTCTTTAGTGTTGTCGTGTAGTCTCTTTATTGATGCAGCCGATTGATGTTGCATGATAGGTAATCCGAGAAGGATATTGACGTGGGAACTAAATATTAATTTAGTGTTGTTGTAGCGGTGATTCAAAATTTCCCAGCACACTTGATAATTTTCAGTACTGATCTTTAAATGCTGTATAAGTTTCTCCGCTTCTCCTTTGACCTTGCTTTTTAAGAATTGCATTTTTTGCGCATTTGATATGGAATTGTTCTTATGTATGGTTTCGGTGAACAAGTCCTTAAATGACATCCACTGGTGATAATTGCCATTGAAGATGGGTATTTCAATAGCAGGAGTTGATTTTTCTCGATGCGATGAATCCCACATTTTGATATTGATACTTTTCTTGATTTCGTTATATTTTTGTTCACATCGGTTGTATGTTGTTTCATATTCGGGTTTATCGTTTATTTGTTCACTATCGATCTCCCAATGTAAAGAGTCGACTACAGACCAACGAGCCTGAAGCGTACGTAGAGCATCTTCGAATTCCCACCGTTCGGTAAGTAATTCTAACTCGGTATTGTTGATAGCGCGTTGAAAAGCTTTAAAGTTGCTTTGCTGTTTTCGGTACATTTCTTCCAATTTGCTTTGATTGCCTCGTTCAATCATTTTTGGGTTTGATATTGTTGAGTCCGAGGCTGGTTGTTGTTCTTTTCGAATGCTGTCCGCAGGGTCAACTTCTGTAAGCGAAGTCTGCGGCACTTGTTCCTGGTTGCAGTCCATGTTCAAGTTGAACTGAGAAGTAGCAGGCTTGATAATGGGTTTAGCTTCTTGATGTGTCGGCAGTGATTGTTGGAAAAGTTTGCGAGCTTCGCTGCAGTAAGTTGATATCTTCTCGAAATGATTTTCTGCAAAATACACGTAGTCCTGCGTGTCAAACTCGCAAAGAGTGATATGATTCGTTTGGAACTCCCTCCAATATTGTTCCAGAGTGTCCAATCGACGTTTGATATTTTGTGGAGTCTTACGTTCAGCTCCATCTTTTTTGAAATTTAGTAAAAGCTTTTCGATAGCAATGGCAAGTTGACCTTGAGTATTCAGTATGTCTTCAATTTTCGTCATTTTGCCAAAAAGTTGATATGAAAGGTGATATGTGATTGACAATAGAACGTAACAAATAATAGAACTTATCTATCTTTCGAAGATATTGGCTGTTTCATGCTCAAGTGTTCTCCGTGGATATATGCGCCTTCTCAATCAGACGGTGAGACCCGCTTGTGGGAGGCCGCCTTAACCGATTCGCAATCGCACGGGGTTCACTCTCACACAATACAGCCAGTACTGGTTGATAAAAGCTTCAAGTTTGATATTGATGTTCTTGATATATTGATTGATCTTGATAGTCACTGCTGATAAATATTCTTGATTTTCATAGACACTGCTTGATAATGATGATACACGTTGATGCGATTGTCACAGCCCTTGGTCACGTTGCGTCGTCACGTTGCGTGTCCCAGAATTTGTTTTCACTGTGCACTGATTCAAAATTGTTCGAAGGACCATAAAGATGATCCATCCCAAGGTCGCTGGTTATTCAAAATTGTTCGAAGGACCATAAAGATGTACGGGCCAGTCCCGTACACTCTTGAGATGATAGCTGATAATTATTGATAATGATAACACTGCAGTTTTCCACCATAATTATGATTTATTTGATAACGCAATAAAATGATACAATTGATGTGAATACACTCCGTGGCGGTGAAGTAAAATGCTGACGGGCGGAATGCACACTTTTGTACAGACCGTACAGACACACTTTCGCATTTATAATATTAGTATGGAAGTATGGATTATTAGTATGGATAGTATGGATTCTTTCCGCTTGTCTTCCAAATAGAGGTGTAGCTGTAGACTCACTTCAAAAGAAAGAAGAAACGAAAAACTCATTCAAATATCTCAAAAAAATACGATGCTACAACCGTTTTAATGTCGCTTGTTAGAGTGAGAAAACGATCAGGGACCGTGACGTCACGATCCTCGAGCGTAAAAAGCAATCGTTTCATTATAAAGGTGCGTTTTGCGGAAAAGAGACGCAACAAACCCTCTCTTAAAACTTTATACACTTATAACTTAGTGATTACCTCTTGCGTTGTTTTTCGAGATAATACAACATTATGATTATTTTGTTTAGTGTCTACATCCCTATTTTCGATAAGATAAGATAAAATAAGAATTCTTTATTGTCAGAACTGTGTACATTTAGTTGTTTTGGGTAAAATAAAGTCCAACAGCTTGCCCATTTCGGACGTACAATATTAAACTTAAAGCTAGTCAAATATACTAAAACAATAACAACAATATAGTATTTCCAAAAAAATTTAACCATATTTACACATAAAATATTAATAGAGATCTATCCGACATCCGTATTTTCTTTTAAACCACGAACTTCGGAATTCGAAAATATTCGGGTATTTCTATCTCTATCGCACTAACAAATGACAGGAATGCAGATATACGAACTTCGAGTTTCGGTTTTCGCTGTTTGGCTGAATACGCAAAGAGCGCGCGCGTGCCATTAAAAAAAACCAATTTTATATTGTACGAATTTGTTGTCATTTGTGGAAATAAAGCCTTAATTCGACATTTGCGCATATAAGTTCGCATATCAAAATCGATTAATTTTATATTTGCTTTTGATACCTATGTGTCTCGTCAAGGTATATCATAGACGGGATTAAAATTATTAATAGGCGAAAGAAAGGCAAAGCAATTCCGCCATTTTGTCCGTAGTATTTCTTATTAGTCTGTGATTTTGACGTTTCTTTTAGCTGACAGATGTGGCGGCGATATACTTTAAGAATAATAAATGAAAAATTAAATGAAGTCGTATATTACGGAAAATTAATTAATTGTCGTAGTTGGATAAAAACTATCTTAAGTTGCAGCTGGAATAATAATGTACCTATATAAAATGTTTCATATTTTTCCGTCCATGGGATGCTGAGAACATTCGTACCACAGAAAGCTTAGTTTCAAACTGGCTGATTCTTTTTTTAATTTAGAGATTTATTATAAGTGGAGATCATAAATTGAAATTGAGTATGGTAAATTATGCATAAGAAATAATAGTTATTTGTTATACAAGGGTGCAAAATTATATTTTACCCGCGAGTGTGGAATTGAAACACGAGCAAGCGAAAGGATTCTATAGTTGAACCACGAAGCGAGTGGTTCTAAAATAGAATCCTGAGCGTAGCGAGTGTTTCAACACACGACAAGTAAAATACATTTTCACTCCTTTTATTCGAAAAACAGTCTTTTCTAGCCCGTTTACAGGGAGCAAAACTTGTTTTTAATCCCTATGCATATATTTTTTTCAATATCTTTTTTTCCCTAGGGAGCAAAATTAATTTTTGCTCCCTGCACGCTAGTCATAGACCACATAGAGAAGAAAGCATTAAAAACATTATTAAAAAAATCTGTGGGCCTAAGCGAGGCCAGAGACAATATGTTATTTCAGTAGCGTGTTTAAGGAGACTTTTTTATTGAGTGTTTTTTTAAATACCGCGCTTGTTTGTTCTTGGAGCGTTTAGGGTCTCATATATTGTTTCCTTGAACGCTTTTGAATATTAATATGCTTAATAAATAAAAATATGGATTTATAGACACCTACTACTTTCTTATAGCTACGTGTTATTTCAAACATTGTTTATTTGATAGGTAAGTATGATATGATTACTAATAAATATAAATATATTAAGTAAGTATAAAAAGTTTAAGCCCATGGAACAAAAAGCCGTTATAAAAAGTCCGTATTTTTTATAAAAAAATACCGTCGTGACTAATGACTAACACGTAAAAGCATTTCCTATACTATAATATTTTCAATTTAAGATGATGAATTCATCCAGTTCAACTGAAAATTATACGTTAACACAGGATTTTTAAAAAATGGAAGCAACACACGTCAATAACAAAGCCATATTCTTTTGAAATACCTACTGAATAATACTACAAAATGCATTCTTATATTAAACCTTGTTCTTAGGTAAAAATTATCGTTTTTTTAATTATCATGGAAGGAGTGAAAAGAAGAGTGTATTACGCGGGCGCAAAATTATTTATATCTCGGGCGACGTTGCTTGAATCCTTCACTACGCTCAGGATTCCACGTTAGAATCCCTCGCTACACTCGGGATTCTATTCTGGAATCTTTCCCTTCGTTCTGGATTCAATCAGTCACCCTATCATCATTTTGCTCCCTAGTAATACAATCTACTATTGCACCCGTGTGTAACACAAAACTTTTCACAACACTGTAGCGAGGAAAGTGCAACAAGCAAAACAACTTTATTTAATTTAAATAATATTTTTTTGTGTAAAAAAAATATAACAAATAACAATTTTTTTTGAATTTTGGTCAAGTGCGAGTTCAATTTTAGTTTTTCCATACATTTTAAGATCCAGCGCCTGATGAAGGCAACAAGCAATTCTGAAAAGTTTTTTTGTATGAGAGCCCCCTTAAATATTTATTTTATTTTGTTTTTTAGTATTTGTTGTTATAGCGGCAACAGAAATACATCATCTGTGAAAATTTCAAGTGTCCAACTATGAGAAACTACGCTCCAAGGTCAAATTACTTTGCCCAATAGTGGATAAAATGCGTTTTAGCTCACTGGTTTTAAAGGATAAAAGACGGCTTTCCGAGGCAGTGAGGGGAAAAATGGATTGTACCGTAGTATTTTTTAAATAAAATTTAAAACGTTTGGAATCAAGCCTATAATATTGTCTATAAGTGTCTGTAAGCGCTATTATAACTGCATTACGGCACAAAGTGTTATTTAACTTGGACTGTCTTTGATACTTAATATTATAATTATTTTTCTCAAACATGCTCGGAAATGTATGCGTTAATGTCACGAAATGAAGACATGAAGTTCCTTGTTTATGGCTCCCTACATTACTTCTTGGCCTAGGCCAAGAAGTAATGTATGAATACCCTAACTAAAAACATTATTGGCCGCTACTCTAACTTTTTAAATTTGCTTACTGATATTAAACAGACAAAGGAAAAAATACATACTGCCAACCACCGATACTTTTTTTTAATTGTTTTAGTTTTTTGTAAAAAAAAAATTGTTAGTTTTTTAATTTTTTTTTGTTATTTTTCGTTTATTTTTTAGTGTTTATCGTTTTTAATGATTTAAAAAAAATCTTTTCTTTTCTTGATGTTTGTCTATTTTTTAATGTTAAAATTTTTGTAGGGTCTTTTATGTTATTTTTAAGTTTTGTTTTAATCTATTTTACCTTTTTGTTTTACTTTTTTTAATGTTTTTTGTTTTTTTTTGTCGTTTTTTTTTTAATTTTTTTAAGTTTTCCTTTTTGTTTTACTTTTTTTAATGTTTTTTTTTTTCCTTTTTTTTTGTTTTTTTTTTAATGTTTTTTGTTTGTTTTTCTTTTTTTAAGTTTTGTTTTTTGTTGTATTTTTAATGTTTTTTTTTTTTTTTTTTTTTCCTTTTTTTAGTTTTTCTTTTTGTTTTTTTTTTGTTTTTTCCTTTTTTTGTTTTTTTAAATGTTTTTTTTGTTTTTTTTTTTGTTTTATTTTTCCTTTTTTTTGTTTTTTTTAATGTTTTTCTTTTTTTTGTAAGTTTTTGTTTTTTTCCTTTTTTTTGTTTTTTTTTAATGTTTTTTGTTTGTTTTTCTTTTTTTGTCCATTTTTTTCTTTTTTTTTTCTTTTTTGTCTTTTTTTGGGCGTTTTTTTTGTTTTTTTAGTTGTTTTTTTTTGTTTTTTTAGTTGTTTTTTTTTAATATTTTTTTCCTTTTTGTTTTACTCTTTTGTAATGTTTTTTTAATATTATTCTTTTTTAATGTTTTTTTTTTATTTTTTAGATTTTTTTATCTAGAATCTTTCTCACTTTTGTGAGGTGAAAAGGATTCTATTTTTAAACCACTCACATTCGCTAGCTCGTGTTTCAATTCCACACTCGCGGTTAAATTATAACTGCACCCTTTATAACAAATAACTATTTATTATTTCCTCACATCGTTTGAGAAAAGCACTATACAAGCCTCGGCCGGAACAGGGATTGCTGGACTCGTTGTATCCGGCCTCGTCTACGACTCGGCCGTCTAGCCCAAACTCGTCCATCAATCCCTTACTTCACGGCCTTTGCAGTAATGTACTATTATCTATCCAAATATCATAAACCCTCCATGATGCGTTCAAGAACCGCAACCATCAAAAAATACCACCTGACCACCATAAAAATAAACTGTCTTGTTAGAACAAATTTGTTATCTGTGGAAATGTTATTATTACTAAATAATAATATCGAATTCGATAATATTATTTCATTCAAATATCGAACGTCTCTGAAATACAAAGAAATTTGATTTAACCTCTATTCTAATATCAGTCGAGATGACGTAGTTCGAAATGAATTGTCAATTTGCATACAAATTTGACAAGTGTCGCACGTTAGTAAGATATCGAACGATATGACAGTTGGATCCGACTCTAGTTTGTCTCTGAATTAAGAAAAAACTATGACAGCTGCCAGAAAACAACGCCGCGATGCCGGTCATAATATGCGGCTCCTGAATGCATCGTGGAGGCTTATGATATGTGGATAGATAAAGAAGTGTATGTAACTGTACATAATTAGGCATTAAGACACTCGTGTGATGTTATTAAACCCACACTCGTCTTTAATGCCCTTCATTATGTAGAGTCACATAAACTACTATTACCTTCGGTATATCCATGTTTTTATTTGTATCCTGAAATAAACGAACCTGAATCTGAATACCTATATCCTACATAAATTCAAGATAGATGAATTTACCTACATGGGCGAACAGTCTGGGAAAATAAATTCTCTGCAGTGACTGAAGCGGTACAAGGAATTTGGGAAATTCGGTCAAGACTGGATTTCTTAGGCAATACCCACCTACCCTAAGGCCACTTTCGCATTTGTCGGTGCGATCTCGGTGCCGTATCAGTAAGCTTTCAGTGTCAATTTTCAGGCAGTCGGTACAAATTCTTTACTGAGCGCCTACATTTAAATAAGTGCTTCCTGATTGGCGCGGAACGCGTGGAAGCGGGATAGGGGGCTGATTTTAAACTTTCGAGCGCTGGAAAATATCATAAATGTACAGACAATTGTAGTGTCAAAATTGCAGGCACTTACTTTCTACCGACAGAATTGAATACCACTCGTTTTTATAATTTCTATCGCTATTTTAAAATAGCATTTCATATTTTTATACAGTTTCGAGTGAAAGATTCGAGCGTTCGAAAGTCAAAAGTCGTTCCCCTGTACACAGGTACCGGGGAGCGACTCCCGCCAAATGCTAAAAGGCCGTTACTTACCTAACCTATGGACCCTAAGATGTCTAATAAAATAATGAAATCGTGTGGGTGTAAGGATTGATACAATACCAATACCATTCTGAAAATTATTGCGGATAAGCCTGACTGTGCCATTATGCTACACTGCGCGGGGCTGCATTCTCCCACTAGTGTTATTGAGTGGTAAATATCACTGTAGTTTGTTTTTAGTTCAGTTTTATTTATATATGTGTCAGGAAGTTACACGAATTAAATGATTGAAATTGAAATTGATGAAATTATCTTAAGCGAAAATAGGAAATATCTCACCTGACAAATTAATTGCATTATACCGCGTTAAGTCCTTAAACCTGTTTACGAAGTAAAAAACAAAAACGTGTTCGCAAAAAACATTCCTTTTACCTTCAGCGTCGGCGTAGCCCAATTTTAAAGTAAAAGTAATGCAAGTATTTTCTCTTACGACTGAATGTATCGCCATCGTTTTGGCAAAAAAGCCTTTCAAGGGAGAGTTCGTTACGCGTAACGAGTACCCTGATAAGGGTTGCCATGGGCGATTTGTTTCGGATGCGTCCTTCCCGCATAATTAAGAAATAAAATATTTACAGTATTATTTCCTTATCTAATGAAGCTGTATAAGTGTAATTGCATTATGTTTTCTATATTCATTCAGATCTTTTGGTTCCTGTTTTTACTTTACTCTGTCAATAATTCTGGGAGTTTACGTATATTTTCTTCAATACCCAAACGATTAGTAGATGTATTACATATTTCGACTTTATTTAGATCACCTTCGTCTCTAATGTATGGATCTTTTAATCTAGGAGAGTTGTGATTCTAGTCAAAAGGGGCCATATTCCCCCTTTCAAATCTCTGTCTTTCAAAAACTGTCAATCATTTGCAGATGAAATCTATTTATCTCTAGCTGCTTGCGCGGCTCCGCTTGCGTATTACAAATCCAGGAGAGCCTCTGAATAAAATATAGCCTATATAACGTTTCGATATTTAAGTACCACTGCATACAAACTTTTATTTTAAGGTCCTCAGCGGATTATTATAAGTACGAGTAGGGAGGTACTTATTACGTACTAGCTGTTGCCCGCGACTTCGTCCGCGTAGAACTTATACTTTGAAAATATAATGCAAACAAACTTCTACTTACCATCTTAAGGGATGATTTCCGAGGCAAAAACTATTCTATATCCTTCGAAGGGTCTCAAATTATCTCTATACCAAATTTCATCTAGGTACATGGATTTTATCCAAACTTTCACCCCCTATTTCATACCCTTAGGGGATGATTTTCGGGATAAAAACTATCTAATGTCATTCTTCGGGACTCAAACGACCTTTATACCAAATTTCATCTAAACGGGATTCATCCAAATTTTCACCCCCATTTCACCCCCTTAGGGAGTGATTTCCGGAATTAAAACTATCCTATGTCCTTTCCCAGGACTCAAGCTATCTCTTTACCAAATTGTATTAAAATGGGTTCCATCCGAATTTTTACCCCTAATTTCACCCCCTTAGGGGATGATTTCTGGGGTAAAAACTATCCCATGTCCTTTCCCAGGACTTAACCTATATCTACACCAAATTTAATCAAAATAGATTGCATCCAAATTTTCACCCCCCCCCCTTTCACCCCCTTAGGGGGTGATTTCCGGGATAAAACCTATTATTAATTATTATTTTGTTTGTGGGCCTTAATATGCCGCTTCGACCAGCAAGTGATCTATTGTGGCAGCCCTTGTTTTAGAGTTCACCGTTAAGTCCCGTTGCCTCCCGTTGGGATAAAACCTATTATATGTCCTTCCCCGGGACTCAAACTATTTATATACCAAATTTCATCTAAATCGGTGCAGCGGTTTAAGTAGCTCCATACAAATTTCCACCCCCAATTTCAGCCCCTCAGATATAAAAACTACCCTTTATCCTTCCCCGGGGCTCAAACTATCTGTATACCAAATTTCATCTAAATCGGTTCAGCGGTTTAGGCGTGAAGAGGTAACAGACAGACGGACACACTTTCGCATTTATAATATTAATATGGAAGTATGGATTATTAGTATGGATAGTATGGGTTCTTTCCGCTTGTCTTCCAAATAGAGGTGTAGCTGTAGACTCACTTCAAAAGAAAGAAGAAACGAAAAACTCATTCATATATCTCAAAAAATTACGAAGCTACAACCGTTTTAATGTCGCTTGTTAGAGTGAGAAAACGATCAGGGACCGTGACGTCACGATCCTCGAGCGTCATAGTAAAAACAATCGTTTCATTATAAAGGTGCGTTTTGCGGAAAAGAGACGCAACACACCCCCTCTTAAAACTTTATACACTTATAACTTAGTGATTACCTATACGAGTAGTATAGCCTCTTGCGTTGTTTTTTTCGAGATAATACAACATTATGATTATTTTGTTTAGTCACATCCCTATTTTCGATAAGATAAGATAAAATAAGATTTCTTTATTGTCAGAACTGTGTACATTTAGTTGTTTTAGGTAAAATAAAGTTCAACAGCTTGCTCATTTCGGACGTACAATATTAAACTTAAAGCTAGTCAAATATACTAAAACAATAACAACAATCGTATTTCCAAATAATTTTAACCATATTCACACATAAAATATTAATTTAGATCTATTCGACATCCGTATTTTCTTTTAAACCACGAACTTCGGAATTCGAAAATATTCGGGTATCTCTATCTCTATCGCACTAACAAATGACAGGAATGCAGATATACGAACTTCGAGTTTCGGTTTTTCGTGGTTTGGCTGAATACGCAAAGAGCGCGCGCGCGTGCCATTCAAAAAAACCAAGTTTATATTGTTCGAATTTGTTGTTACATTTGTACAAATTAGGCCTTTATTCGACATTTGCGCATATAAGTTCGCATATCAAAATCGATTAATTTTATATTTGCTTTTGGTACCTATGTGTCTCGTCAATGTATATCGTAGACGGGATTAAAATTATTAATAGGCGAAAGAAAGGCAAAGAAATTCCGCCATTTTGTCCGTAGTATTTCTTATTAGTCTGTGATTTTGACGTTTCTTTTAGCTAACAGATGTGGCGGCGATATACTTTAAGAATAATAAATGAAAAATTAAATGAAGTCGTATATTACGGAAAATAAATTAATTGTCGCAGTCGGATAAAAACTATCCTAAGTTGCAGCTGGAATAATAATGTACGTATATAAAATGTTTCATATTTTTCCGTCCATGGGATGCTGAGAACATTCGTACCACTGAAAGCTTAGTTTCAAACTGGCTGATTCTTTTTTTAATTTAGAGATTTATTATAAGTGGAGATTTATTTGGGCCAATTAGTTTTGATTTCATACCTTGCACCTATTATTTTTGTGTGAATATTGTTTACTTGCTGAGCATTGTTCTATCCTGGCCGATTTCGACCACGTAATTTTAATTTTTGCGGCATACATCATAATGAATGTCCACCGGTAGCCGCGCTTAGCGTCAAGGTGTATTCATCGTAATCTCTTGCACAAGTGTAATTGGTATTAACCGTTCGTGTGGAGCAAGCCTGGGAGCAGGTATAAAGGAGAGAGCAAATGCACAAAAGATCCCACTGGGTCGAGGTGCATCCGAGGGGGCCCTCACCTAGATAAGATAAGATAAGATAACCGTTCGTGTGAAATAAATCCCAACAAAAACATAAATGTAAAAAAGGAGAGCCAAGTTCAATACAAAAATTATGCTTGGCTGTGGGCTTCGCCGCAAAAAGAATGGAGATCTAAATGAGTGCCAAGTTCTATGCAAAATCCAAATATGTATTTATAGGAACAAAATAACTTCTGAGTGCTGGCCTGTCAAAGAAAACAACGTGCAAAAACTCCACACGGCCGAAATGAAGATGCTTCGTTGGTCGGGAGGGGTTACAAGGCTGGACAATTCGTGGTAGTTTTAAGGTGGCCCCTATACCCGAAAAGCTAACAGAACACCGCCTAAGGTGGTACGGCCACGTGATGCGTAGGGATGAAGAGTACGTGGTCAAAAAAGCTCTAAACCTGCCGGAGAAAAAGAGAGGCAGAGGACGACCGCCGTCAACATGGTGGACCAGCATCACAAAACTATCAAGTACCTAGGCATAATTCACCCGACCCGACAACCCTCGACAGAGTTTTGTGGCGCAAAATAATTAGGAGAGCCGACCCTGCCTAAAGCGGGATAGAGCAAGGAAGAAGAAGAAGTTAAAGAGGTTTTGAAAGGCTTGCACTTTAATTAATTATTATAATTATATCTATACCTACACGTAACTTGCTTGATACTGCGCACGCTCGCCCGTTAGTTTAGTTATCCCAGAATAGCTTGTTTTAACCTCACCTCACCGTTCACCCACAAATCTTGACGCCGCGATTCGTAGTAACTAAGCGTAGGTAGAGGTCTAACTTCGTTAAGCGTGATGGGTGGGGTGAGACGCATAAGCGCGTTCCGAATAACAGCCTAGGAGCCTAATTTTGCCTTATGGCGGTGCCTACGTACTTAGTACAGCGATGTCAGAGTTAATTAATGTCGTTAACGTCGACAAGTGCGACAAAATGGTAATTTATCAAGAATGTCACGCGTCGCACTTTAAACCAGTTTTTGTATAGTATGGCACGCCATTGCAGTTTACGGTTAAGTCTTCACCCTCAGCTAGAGGAACCTATCTAGCACGTTACTGAGTAAGCAATTTTCGCTACAAAGTGAAATACTAAATGGGATCGATACCGTGCGTGGCGCAACTAAAAGTAACGGTGAATGTGTTAAGGCGACGTGAGCTCCGAAAACGGATTTTTAAAAAATCGTAGCTCTTGTTTGGGTTATAATACGGCTGCCCTAAATTTAATTAGCAATCTTGAGGTCTTTCTCGAGGGAAATCAGCTATTCGAATCCTGAGTTTTTGACTTTCGCTCGATAGAAAAAAATAACGAACATAGGTCTAAAATACACTTAAAAAAATTCTAACAAATTATGCACAACAGCTAAACATATTACAATTGGTTCTTAAAATCGGCAATGTCATGTTTGAGGGAAATCAGCTATTACTTTTTAATTTATTAAAACGCACAAAGAAATAAAATTAAAAAACATGATATCCGCGCTTCCAAACACGCAATTCCATCTCGCTCACGCTTATGCTCAGTGAGAGGGAGAGAAGACCACGAACCTACGTCCCCTTAAGGAAATGCTAAAAACAGATTAGAAAAAATCTGATGTACCTACTTAGTAAACATGTTTATTCACATAATAAGAGTATTACCTCAACTATTGATTAGTTTTGTCAAATTAGAGTTTAAATTTGAGATTATTTCTAGGTCCCATAGTATTTTACTTAAAGCAAGGGCTGTGTACAGCTAAACATGGGTTTTTTTATATATATTCTAAGATGTGAATGATAGAATTAAACGAGTGTAATGGCTTATAAATAAATCTATGTATATCTTATTTGGTACTTATCCCATAAACATTCTCGTAGTATAGGCATCCATATTTCTGTCACCTAAGGAAAAATTTGTACGCGTAGATAATCATGCAGACGTCGTATAAGTGAGAACACACAAGGCAACGACTTACTGTACTTACTAGACCTGCTTCCTGTTAAGGCAAGATCAAAACTAAACACCTTGAGCTTATCAACCCATTCGGTACCAAGCAACGCTGCCTGATGTGCCTAAGTGTGCGGCAGCATTTTTCGTGCAGCATCAAGTAGTTAGTTCCAATTCAGAAATTCAGTACGTGAAATGCGGCGTGAACCGGAGACCAACGCCTATTAAAAGCATTCAGTGCCAAAATGGTTTCATAGCGCTACGCTCGTACTCGTATTTAGTAGCCGATAACATGCGAGAAACCGTTTGTAAAGGTTAGCGCCTAAAGAGCATAGCGCACCTGGGACCACGGGTTTCTGGCACTGCAAAGTATTAGGGCAAGCGCTCTTTACTAAAATACACGCTGTTTAACATAGCCTAACAAATTATTGCTTTTTCATACATACTTGTTCGTAATATTTCAACGCAGTGCCCAGTAAAATTCAAGAACATTTCTGAATTATATGTTTATTTGGAATACTCGTAAGCTAGTAACTATATCGAATCTGGTTTTGTATATTACTTGGCATTATGTGCAACTGGTATTTAAAAACCTAAACATATTAGTACTTAAAATTTAAGAATTGTATTTAGGAATTAGGAGAGTCTTTGACCTTTTGGTGTGTGTTGCCACTTGCCAGTGATGACATATGGCACTGAAACGTGGTCGCTTACAATGGGCCTCATGAGAAGGCTCAAAGTCACCCAAAGGGCAATGGAGAGGGCTATGTTGGGAGTCTATCTGCGTGATCGTATCAGAAATGAGGTTATCCGCAGCAGAACCAAGGTAACCGATATATCCCTCCGAATCGCTAAACTTAAGTGGCAGTGGGCGGGGCACATTGCACGTAGAACCGATGGCCGCTGGGGCGGAAAGGTTCTCAAGTGGTGACCACGTACCGAAAGGCGCGGCGTGGGTAGGCCCCCCACAAGGTGGACTGATGACCTGGTAAAGGTCGCGGGAGTCCGCTGGATGCGGGTGGCGCAGGACCGGTCAATTTGGCACTCTTTGGGGGAGGCCTATGTCCAGCAGTGGACGTCATTCGGCTGATATGATGATGATGATGATGGTTTAGGAACGACAGTAGTTAATCCCTTTTTTTCTTGTATGAGGATTGATTAGTATCAACGATTCTGAGTAAGAAAAACCCAAATAGACGAATTTGGAAAAAAAAAAGTTTATACACTTTTTTTATTGCTTATTTTTATGTTTTTTTTACCGTTAGCACACACCACTTTAGCAAGCAGTAGTTATTTCCCAGTATTGTTTTATCTTTTGAAGCGGTCTACAGATGTTAACAATTTGTCAGAGCGGGTCTAGTATGTCACAAAAGTCGATGGTCGCAGGGCATCTATAAAAACTCATGAGCTGTGTCAGGGTCCTATTATTGCCTCACTACGGCCACAGTACGGGGTTTTACAGCCCTATTATAAGTGTAAATGGGGTGGAAACACACCCATTGTCTTAGGATTAAACAAATACTGTTGTGGAAAGAATATTGGGCAGCTGTTTGATAAAACCAAGATGTAATACTTCTACTACTTAATCCGACCTTACCATGTTCAAAATATCAAGATATAACTGCTCATACTCAAATAGAAACCGATTCCAATTTCATGTAAAATAAAAGCTTTGCTTAACCAGCGGGCACGTGATCCAATCTTTCTAAAACAATACACTCGTAGGTCCACTATGCTTTGTCATTTTCCTTTTATTCCTCTGAATGGACTAAAACAACGAATAAGCTCGGTCTTTTACAGTCTGTTAAGTAGTACTAATCAAATTGATACTCGTTTATATTTGGTCCTATTCAATTAGCAATAATGGAATAGAGGCCTTAGAGCTAAACGAAGCAAAGGAAATTTCATGGAACCAGTTGGCGTTATCTTTAAATATTACGGCCCAAATCCGCGACATTCTTCCATTTGAACATTTCAGCAGAACTTCCAAGTGCTCGACGCTATACTAGTATCTATATGGCATGGGCACTGCGCTGATGGCGCTACGCTTCCAGTCTGCTCCGACTTTAAGTACCTCGGTTCGCTTCTACTGTGTGATGGTGATATCAACCGTGATGTGAAAAACCGAATGAGCGCTGGGTGGATGAAATGGCGACAGGTCTCCGGAACAATATGCGTTGGCGGAATGCCTCTTCGGTTGAAGGGCAAAATCTATAAGACCATTGTGAGGCCTGTCGTCATGTATGGATCTGAATGTTGGGCGTTAAAGGTGACGGATGAAAAGATACTGCATGTTACGGAGATGAGAATGTTAAGATGGATGTGTGGTGTGACGAAGATGGACAGAATAAGAAATGAGTATATTAGAGGAAGCCTGAAAGTAGCACCTATCATCGACAAATTGAGATCCCATCGCCTTGCGTGGTATGGGCATATAATGCGGAGGGCTGACAGTCATGTGACAAAAAGAGTGTTAGGTATGAACGTGGAGGGATGGAAGAAACGAGGAAGGCCAAGGAAAAGGTGGATGGACTGTGTGAGAGAGGATATGAAGAGGAAGGAAGTTATTAGGATATTGGAGAATTCAATTCGGCCAAATGAATGGTGACAAAGAAATATTCGTCTGACTGACAAATAATATACCTACATATTATTTTCCCCGCATCTGTGTTCGACTGTACTTATATCATTAATTTTGCTCTAACAGCGTCACGAAAAGTGGGCGGAGAAATACTAAGCATAACGCTTTAATATTCTTTCCTCTTTATGAAATGGGGGTTTGTAAACTTTGACTCGTTGTTTTTTGCAATGATTTTAAGAAAATCCAATTATAATGTATTTTTCAAACCACATGCTCGACAATGCCGAATTATAGGTCATGTAAACCCTACCGAAAGCAAGACATTAAATCCCTTGGTATTAGCCGGGTTATAATGTTGTACTGAATTTCATTGTAACCCGCTGGTTAATAATATGATTTCACTTTTCATAATTCTTATTACTATATGCATAAAGTTTAATTTTGCTAAACACAATTTGTCCTAGGCCATGGCCTACTTGATTTGACAAAATAAATGAAGTTTGCCTCCGTGTGAACCCCGGTCCGGAGGAGCGCGGTGCTCGAAATTCGAATTTTGAATCTAGGACCACGGCTTGTGCTTTCGAATTTGGAACGCCGCGCGCCTTCATTTGTTCACGCGTGACGAACAAATCGAGTTCTTGTAGGTGCCTATAGAAGATTTAATTTCAAAAATAATATTGAAAATGTCGAGTGATGAAAGTGTTTTGACTCCTGAGTTTATCAAATTAGATGCCATAGGCATTGTCAACAATCTGCTGCCAGAGAAGTCAAAGGAAAAATACCTAAAAGCCTACAACGATTTTGACAAATGGAAAGCTACTATGTGTCTAATGTTACTATGTACTTTTAATTTGCTAAATAAACATTATTTATCTACTGAGCCTGTTTTTTTGTCTCGCATAAGGCGTGAAAAGTAGAGTATACACCTCGGGGATAAGACTGTTTTAGTCTTGGGCGGTTGAACCCCTCACTGCACTCAGGACTCAGTCTTAATTCCCTCGCTTCGCTCAGGAATTAACTTATAACTCCCTCGCTACGCTCAGGAGTTAAATTATGAGTCCTTCGTTACGTTCGGGATTCAATTCGCTCCCGTGACATAAAACAGTGCTTTATCCCCTTGGTGTATAATCTACTATTACGTCATACCTGGCCATACAGTAGCAATTAGCCCACGCTACGCGTGCGGAAAATCCCTTTCTCCTAGCCAGGGGGGGGACGTAAAATTTTGTACTCACCACGGGCGGTACTACAGAAAGCCTCGGATCTCATATTTATCGGTCAAATACCTGCGATCTGAGACGTTTCTTAGTTTTACAGCCATTGGTATGTAATGATCATACAATTATATGATGACCGTTACATTACCGTTAGGTACTCGACGTTCATACAATGCGTTACGTGAATGACCTACTGAAAGTGAAGTTGTCAATTTCGTAAATTTTTGATTGGTGCGCTTGTATTAAACATAGACTGTTCTGTCTTTTTACGCCCCTCGTTAAACAATGTATTCTGTTTGCTTGTGTAACTGTGTATGAGGACTAAGAGGTAGGTATTTTCATATTCTAGCGCTATCTGTGAGATCCTGTAAGTAATTGGCTTTTTGTTGATAAGTTTTATAGCTGCTGGTTTTCCTAAAAATAAATAAGATGCGAAAGTAACTCGGTCTGTCTATCCCATCAGTTACGTTTTCACACTTGTCCCAGGAAAGGACATATAATACTTTTTTCAAACCACATGCTCGACAATGCCGAATTATAGGTCATGTAAACCCTACCGAAAGCAAGACATTAAATCCCTTGGTATTAGCCGGGTTATAATGTTGTACTGAATTTCATTATAACCCGCTGGTTAATAATATAATTTCACTTTTCATAATTCTTATTACTATATGCATAAAGTTTAATTTTGCTAAACACAATTTGTCCTAGGCCATGGCCTACTTGATTTGACAAAATAAATGAAGTTTGCCTCCGTGTGCACCCCGGTCCGGAGGAGCGCGGTGGTCGAAATTCGAATTTCGAATCTAGGACCACGGCTTGTGCTTTCGAATTTGGAACGCCGCGCTCCTTTGTTCACGCGTGACGAACAAATCGAGTTCTTGTAGGTGCCTATAGAAGATTTAATTTCAAAAATAATATTGAAAATGTCGAGTGATGAAAGTGTTTTGACTCCTGAGTTTATCAAATTAGATGCCATAGGCATTGTCAACAATCTGCTGCCAGAGAAGTCAAAGGAAAAATACCTAAAAGCCTACAACGATTTTGACAAATAAAAACATTACCTTATCTTTCCATAATTGGACTAACGTGTCTAATGTTACTATGTACTTTTAATTTGCTAAATAAACATTATTTATCTACTGAGCCTGTTTTTTTGTCTCGCATAAGGTGTGAAAAGTAGAGTATACACCTCGGGGATAAGACCGTTTTAGTCTTGGGCGGTTGAACCCCTCACTGCACTCAGGACTCAGTCTTAATTCCCTCGCTTCGCTCAGGAATTAACTTATAACTCCCTCGCTACGCTCAGGAGTTAAATTATGAGTCCTTCGTTACGTTCGGGATTCAATTCGCTCCCGTGACATAAAACAGTGCTTTATCCCCTTGGTGTATAATCTACTATTATCCCAAAAATCATCCCCTAAAGTGGTGATGTGATATGGGCGAAAGTTTGTATTGAGATACGATATAAACTACATCCACGCGGACGAAGTTGCGGGCAAATGCTTTTTCCGCGAGGCTAGAGCTCACGCATGTCGTTCTATTAGAGGATTTACTCGCACAACCCCGTTGGACATTCACCCTTAATCAAGATCAGAGCGCGCTGTGCCTACCTAATTATCATTCTGTGCGGGCCAGGCATCCTGCGCTCGAGTGCTTAATTCAACGTTGACAAAACGTGATTAGCCCAGAGCGCACCACTGCATTCACTATTACTACTGATATCATTAGGTACTTTTAGTTAATATTGAATGCCTAGTTTTACTCTAAAACAACATTGCACTGAAGGATTTACTGTCATTCGGCACAAATGGAAATTGGTCAACAAAAAAATGACCATTTTGAAATTGGACCAAAAGTATAATTCTACCAAAAGTGAATATGGTAAAAATTTAATTGTGTGTATAATTTTTTATGACCAATTTTTTCTTGTTCATAATGAATGTTGTCTAATTTAAATAAATATCAAAATTTAATATGAAAATCTACTATTTTGATCAAAGTGCACGAATTCCATATGGACGTATTTCTTTCGACCTATATTAATTTTACTTTAGGACATAATTACATTTTAGCATTATTCAGGCTGGACAATTTTCCATGTCGAGGATTTTCAAATTGACATTATCAATAATTTCGAGTTGTCAATTTTCAATTTGTGCTGAATGCACCACTGTCTATCCACTGAAGCTACTCGACGACGAGTTACGTTTCAATACGAAATAGTGTAGGTAAATAACTAGTTAGTTAATCAAGTAGGGGCCGGTGAGACAGCTCCTGTAACAGGATAGGGGTGAGAGGGAGACTTCAAAGGTATATTTTTTTTCTCTTTATTAAATAAAAAGGGTTTGTTCAAAACTGAACATGCCATCCTTATTGTGACTTCACTACAAATTCACTGTTACTTATTAATCTTATTATCTACGCTTAATACCTACGTTGACAATTTCAATTAACTTTCTCGACTTCCTTGATTGTGGGAAGGCTAGGATAGTGTTAATGACTCCTAAATCATATAGATCACAATTGTACTTAGCTGTGAAATCTCGTCTCTCAGTTCCATTCCGGACACATTCTACCATGATATGGAACGCATCTTCTTTCACTCCACATTCTGTGCAGTTTGGGGTCTGGGTCTTGCCCATAATAAAACCAAAACTGTTCAAAGGAATGTGTCCTGATCGCAGTCTAAGAGACGTTACAACATCCAATCTATCCATGCCAATCCCTACAAACCAAGGAATACGTAACAAATTAGGTTGTATAGTCCGATACCAGGTTCAAACAAAGGTTATAAAGGTCTTCAAAGGTTATTGCCAAGAAACGGTACGAGCTACGCTCGTAGTCGATCCCGCGGTTTTTCTGCTAAATGGCGGAAAGCGCTTACGTCGTACACGCCCGCTAGCCGCTAGGCGGTTAATCGTTTTGTCCTGGCAGTGAAAGTGTCAAACGCTTTGACCTAAAGCCAAATCAGTCGGACTACTGCAAGAATATGTTTAATCCTGACAACTCTTTGGTCAAATAGGTGGTGTGGTGTCGGGTTAGAATGGCATCATTTTCTTCTCGTGGGTGTCGTAATTTGACTACGGGCTCAGGATTAGGTGTGTTGTGGGCGATAAGTTAGCAACCTGCCACTGCAATATTAAAAAAACCGCCTTTAAACCCCCAATTGCTAGAAGTGCCACTGCTTTTTAGGGTTCCGTACCTCAAAAGGAAAAAATGGAACTTTGTTGTCCGTCTGTCTGTCTGTCAAGACCCTTTATCTCGGAACCGCGTGGAGGTATCGAGTTGAAATTATTACCATACTTATACTTACATATAGACTTGAGTCTACAGTCCCTTGAAACTTAAGTTAACGTAAAACAAGATAAGGCCGTTTAATGCCGCAAAAAACGAACGTAACATGGTGGCACCAGTAATGGAATGGAGCCAGTAATGGTTATTTTTTTCTTTAACCGTTGAAAATAAAGACTAGAAACTATTTTTTCTAATATGGTTTCTAACACTGAACCATACACCGTGTCTATCCTACTTTCATCCAGCACAATATTATTGAGATAGGTCGTTTTGATTAAAGATGGTGAATTAAAAATCAAGTGGGGTCCAGTGCTTCTGTGAACAAATCATGATTTCTTAACCGAATGCTTAAGAACTTGAAAAATATGGCATTACCGATGAATTCCTAAAGATATTAGCCTCGTTTCTCAAGGATCGAAAACAACGGACATATGTACAGGAATCCGTGTCAGATCTCGAGCTCATTGGAGATTGTGCAGTACCACAAGGATCATCGATGGGAAATGATCTTTTTACAGTGCTTATAAATGACATGACAGCGGCAACCCCCGAGGCTGAATATGTGCTTTTTGCAGACGACGGATGTGTCATAGTCAATGCCGAATGCCACTTAGAGCTAAGGGATAAACTGTCCAGAGTAATTTCCGCTCTTGCGGACTGGTTTTCAGTCAATGGAATGATACTAAATGTCGAGAAAACCAACATAATGCATTTCCAGCTACGCAGACGCACTAATTTAGATTTAAATATTAACTGTAACGGCACATCCGTTCCCCAGGTCGAGGAAGTGAAGTACCTAGGCTTCGTGATAGACTCCGCCCTCACATGGGCTCCACACATAGATGCCACGTGCGCAAAACTAGCAAACGCATGCTACGCCCTGGCAAGAGTCGCGCCTAGTCTCACAATGGAAAACCTCAAGAAGGTATACTACGGATATTTCCAGTCCATATTAACGTACGGAATCGATCTTTGGGGAACAGCCGCTGACCGTGAAAGACCTCTAAGACTCCAGAAACGAGCAATCCGCACAATCACAGGATCCGCACCAGACCAGCCTGCTCAGAGCC
Source organism: Epinotia brunnichana (assembly GCA_963854355.1). Lineage (NCBI taxonomy): Eukaryota > Metazoa > Arthropoda > Insecta > Lepidoptera > Tortricidae > Epinotia > Epinotia brunnichana. Next base: position 27,773,575 of record OY977936.1, on the reverse strand, counting down.
TATTCCGTCAAAACTATATGCTCACACTGCCGTGCCTCTACATTTTAGAGGTAAGTAAGTATGTGAGACGGCATCTGCACAAGCTCCCCACAAACGCCGAACACCACAATTCCAACAGTCGGAAACGGCATCACTTATATGTACCTGCGAGGAGGCTGACCAAGTCCAGCAAATCTTTGCGGGTCATGGGACCAAAAATATATAACGCTATCCCAAATGAAATTAAAGAAGCGCCCAGTGACATCACCTTCACTTCAAAATTAAAAAAACTATTGGCTGACATGCCATTTTATACTGTGGATGAAGTGCTGACAAAAATGTCGAAAGCGTAATGCACTACGTTTAAATAATACATATACAATGTATAAATTATGTTTTAAATTATCTCTTGTAAATATTTTATAAATTGTTGACGTGTAAATTTATCTATTTTACCAATAAATAACTGAACTGAACTGAACTGAACTGAAAGTGAGTGTAGATTTTTGCCAATTATTAATTACTATGAAAGCTATTTGAATTTCAGTTTATTTTGTGGATTGATATAAATATCTTTCAAATAATGTTGTAATTGAACAATTTGAGTTTAGGTTAATTTATTTGAAATAGATAGTGTCCATCATTGGATCCGCAAAAGTTGCGTTTCTCCAATAATGGATACTTATCGATAACTATGATTTTTAACTGTACATTATAACAAATAGCGAGTCTATTCGTCCGAGCGCGGCTGACTGTATACGGGGCAAAAACTATAAGATAGAGCGAGACAGGAAACATTATATTCTCTATCTCGCTCTATCTTATATCGCTGAGACGTCTGCGGCGCTACCACGAACTTCGAATCTCGAACTTCGTATATCTCCGTCTCTGTCGCTCGAGTACCATAAATCATAAGTGCGATAGAGACGGAGATATACGAAGTTCGAGATTCGTAGTTCGTGGTTATAGCTCTGGACGCTGTCTTCCGTGCTCGGACATCTGCACAGCTGGCACAAGATCGAGATCTTTCCGTCTGTTTCTAAATAGAACACTTAGAGACGGATAGACTGCCTCGGCGCGAAACAGTCTGCACGCGGTCTAGTGCTAGCCTTTCAGGACGTGCATATAAGCTAGCTCTACACAATAGGCGGTGGAATGAGATGAAAGTACATATGTCTTTCTCCCTTTAACGCCTAGTTGCGTCCTGTCCTGTATGATGGGCTATCGTATTTCGCGGTAATAACCGCCCAACATTTTTGGTACATAAGCTTTAATTGCCGACTGTAATTTTCTGCATACCATCATCAACTACTCATTGAGACGATTCTAACGAGCCCAAACTCGATGGGGTTGTGTCGTTTTATTGCGGAGTTCCTATGGCCACCTTCCAGCTCCAGCATCAGATCAGCTCCATGTCATCATAATATTGCATTGTCATGCGATATATGTATGCATGCAAAATTTCAGCTCAATCGGAAACCGGCAAGTAGGTCAAATTTAACTTGCAAGATTTGATTACAGACAGACAACGGGACAGGTAAATAAAAGCCTGTAATAAATGCTTGTAATTGTAAAAATACACGATATCTTCGTATCCTGTCCTGTCCCGTAAAATATAAGCCTGAATAAATATAGGTAAATACTGTAGGTATTTCTTTAAATTCACGTCATGTTAGTGGTTTTAAGCATTATTGAATATATACTCCACAGCGTTGATAGTTTTAATTTCTTCGATAATTCACTGAAATAAGTTAGCATCACAATTTCCGAGAAAGATTTAACTCTCTTTGCGGACCGCCATTTTATAAAATCGGTATACAGGGTGGAAAGTTAAAACGGGGCAGTAAGGGCAGCTACTAGATCCCTTGCCGCCACGCAAAAATGGCATTAGGATTTCATTCCTAACTTTTTAAGTGATGACAATCTACATTCACAGATTTTTGAAAAAAAGTACAGTCAGCGAGAAAATCATCACTTTTGACGAAATTTTTTTTTAATGCCATTCGATCCCAGTCCTATTAAGGATCAAAATACTCTTCGGGACCGACTAATGTTTGACTACTAGAACGCCCAGAAATCAAAGAAAACTTTTTCCATACAGTCAGTATGGGAATCCCAAAGTGCAATTTTTTTTTAATGCCATTTGATCCCATTCCTATTAAGGATCAAAATACTCCTTGGGACCGACTAAAGTTAATAAGCTATCTCTCCATACAATTTGATGATCGTCTAACTAAAGGACTACTTGCACTTTGTATTTGATAATATTTTACAATTTTGGATTTTTCTAGTTTTCATTCAGTGACATTTAGTTTGTTAACCATTTAGGTACTAATTGGTTAAAATCTGCAATTTTAAAGTGATTATTGTGTAAGATTATTAATATTATATTGTAGAACACCATTTGACATGTAAAAGTGCCCTTGTGGCCTATTTGCAGAATAAATAATTGATTTTGATTTTGATTGATTTTGATTTGGGATTCCCATACTGACTGTATGGAAAAAGTTTTCTTTGATTTCTGGGCGTTCTAGTAGTCAAACTTTAGTCGGTACCAAAGAGTATTTTGATCCTTAATAGGAATGGGATCGAATGGCATTAAAAAAAATTGCACTTTGGGATTCCCATACTAACTGTATGGAAAAAGTTTTCTTTGATTTCTGGGCTTCTAGTAGTCAAACCTTAGTCGGTCCCGAAGAATATTTTGATCCTTAATAGGAATGGGATCGAATGGCATTAAAAAAAAAATCGTCAAAAGTGATGATTTTCTCGCTGACTGTACTTTTTTTTTTAAATCTGTGAATGTAGATTGTCATCGCTTAAAAAGTTAGGAATGAAATCCTTATGCCATTTTTGCGTGGCGGCAAGGGATCTAGTAACTGCCCTTACTGCCCCGTTTTAACTTTCCACCCTGTATATGATTTCATATATCTTTCTTTTGAAATTTGCGGTAAAAGACCTTCCACGATTAGATTGGGCTTCTGTTCTGATCAAATCAGGCGTTAAGTCGGTTTCAAAATCACTGGATGAACTCATTTTAATCGCGAAAATGTATTTAAATTAAATTCGTCTTACAATACAAAAGTTCGCACTAGTTTGGCTTCCCCGCCCTTTAACTTTTTTCAAGGACCATAATGCACGTAAACTTTATTACGCGCGTTTTCGGTAAATTAATCGGTGTCTTGCATAGCATATATTTCTTCTTTTAGAAGAAAAAATATGCTATATATTAGGTTCTTAAGAACCTCACTCTTTCTCGCTCTTATTTTCATACTATTTGTATTTATTATTATAGATGAATTATCGAGAACATGGAATTGCATTTTTAGTGGTTGTACCGTTTGCAACAAAAGGAGAATAATTTTCTCTTAATTTTTCTTCACAATTTGACACTGACATTATTTTGGTATTTACTTATAAACCTCTTTTTATGCTGATAGTACGAGAAAATAGAGAATTCAAATATAGAATGCCTGTAAACATATAATACTACTACATATGCAATTGCATGCTCTCGTCAATCTATTTATAGTATTTATTTGAAGGTTGTTATGTGAGCTATCACATGCAATATAAAAAAAGGTTTGTGGGTTTATTCTATTTGTCACTACCTCATAGAGCCTAGTGAATATTTTAGCTAAAATAAAAGTTATGAATTTACAACATAAACTTATTTTATATTTAATAAAATAAATTCCATGAACTAGTAAGAATTAAATTATTTACCTACCTTCGTCAGTGGCGGGGTAAGTATTGATACTTATTAGAATAAGTTCCCGCATACTGCTTATACCTAAGGCGAGGCTCAATAGGAATACACTACTTTTCTGCTCTAGAGCAGAAACGTATTACTTCCAGCACACTTATTAGAACAACAACGACCCACTTTCAGAACATGAGATATGAAAATGTATGAGTAATATCGTCTTAAACTATAAGTAACGGTAAAAAAATCTGAAACTATACATTTGTGATTTTGTACGGAACCCTCGGTGGGCGAGTCCAATTCGCACTTGTCCGGTTTTTTATGTATTCTGCCTACCTCTTCTGAGACTGAATGTATGTAGCTAGCCGTGGCGGAGCGCCCATACAAGCCGATTCCTACCGGCTTGCCTAAAATTTATTTTTAGGCCAGCTTATAGTTATATACCCTAAACTCTTTCCTAACTTGTTTTGCTCTGGGTTGCCCATCGAATTTTTGTCACGGGCCACCACTGGTAGCTAGTATGTACCAGTGGCGGCGCGTGAGATTTGTCACTGGACAACCCGGAGCATAAAAAAGGGCTGTTTTTTGATGATTTACGTGTTTGTTAACATATAGCAAGAAATTTTAGGCAAGCCGGTGGCAATCGGCTTGTATGGGCGCTCCGCCACTGGTATGTACCTATGTGTGTAATAAATATGCAACATCAAAACAATAGGAAATACTTAGGTAAGTCTTGATTTTAAAGTTTAAACTGATGAACTGACCATGGACTAGAACTTATCTTGTATGGTGGAATACATTTAAGCAACAAGCACGTAATCCTTTAATCTTCCGTACAACACTCAAGCTATGAAACCGTTAACTAAGATCGCCTCTTACGTTTTTATATTGTTTACAGAATAGAACGAAAAGCTCACAAAAGATTAATCGAACAGTTCCGCGACCAAAACTCCTGAACCCTTTAGAGGGAATAAACAAACAATTTGCTCTCAAATCCAGCGATTTCATCGTATCAAATCCGCCGCGATTGCGTTCGATGCTGCAGTTTCAGTGCCGCTGACGTCTCGCGCGGAAATCCATTGTGTGCAAAGTGATTGGATGCGGCCTGCACCGCGGGTTGATGCGGTTTCACACTGCGATTTTTGCAGCGCTGCAAACGCTTTTTGTATCGATGCAGGTGATTTTGACAGGTGACATAATTATGGTGTTAGTGTTGCGATACAGTCGCGCTTTCGTGAAACGCGTGTTGTAGGTATCATTGCAAAATTCGCCGTGTTTAATCACATTTTGGAAGCGCTCAGTACGGTTTTTACGATAATCTAAGGGGCCTTCCTGATTTGCGGAGGCGATACGATATCAGAGAGCTGTCAGTCGAGTTAGAATCGATTATTTACGGCAAACCAACATTTAACTGAGTGCTTTCTGACCGGCGCGGGATAGGTGGAAGCGAAGCGGTGCGCTTGCAGTAACTACTACTTATATAAATGAAAGCAAATGTGCAGATCTCTCGCTGACTATTTGTATGTATACAGTGTCTTTTAAATATTTTGCATTGGGTCGCGTATGGCGAATATGACGACCAATGGCACGTCCAAGTTTCCTTATGGCGCGTGTGTTGAATTCGCTTACCGACCCAGTGTAAGCCAGCCCTAACAATCGGTAGCAGCCGCACTCGTCACGACGCTTTGTGGTCTCGATTAGCAGCGACATCTGTCAGCACCGCGACATGTTGCAAACCACTAGTGTGTAATGCTAATTAGCAAGCCGTAGGCTGCGTTAACGCACATACGTCATTACGCCTGGGTGTAAACGCGGCCTTAACTATAGATGAATTATCGAGAACATGGAATTGCATTTGTAGTGGTTGTACCGTTTGCAACAAAAGGAGAATAATTTTCTCTTAATTTTTCTTCTTCAATATATAACAATAGTTATTTGTTATACAAGGGTGCAAAGTTGTATTTTAACCGCGAGTGTGGAATTGAAACACGAGCTAGCGAATGGATTCTAGGGTTGAACCACGAGCTAGCGAATGGATTCTATGGTTGAACCACGAGCGAAGCGAGTGGTTCAAAAATAGAATCCTGAGCGAAGCGAGTGGTTCAAAAATAGAATCCTGAGCGTAGCGAGTGTTGCAACACACGAGACGTCAAAATAACTTGCACCCGTGTGTAACACAAATCTTTTCACCTCACTAAAGCGAGGAAAAAAAACAAAAAAGTAAATTTTGAAAAAAAAATTAAAAAGGGGGAAAAGACATTAAAAATGAGAAAAAAAAATTAAAAACATGTAAAAAGAAACAAAATATTACAAAATTATAAAAAAACATTTATAGAGAGGAAAAGAGAAAAAACATTGAGAAACAAAAAAAATAACACTTAAAAAAGGCAAAAATAATTTCAAAAAACATTAAAAAAGACTGATAAAAGAAAAACGAAGCAATAAAATAGAGACAAAAACATATAAAAAAGAAAAAAGTTACAAAAAACATAACATTAAGAAAAAAAACGTAAAAAAAGACAAAAAAAGACAAAAAACAACATGTAAAAAGAAAAAAGTTACAAAAAACATTATATTAAGAGAAAAAACGTAAAATAAAAAAAAAACAAAAAAGAAACATGTAAATAGAGAACAGTGGAAAAAAATAAAATAAAAAATATGGTAAAAGAAAAAAACCTTGAAAAAACAATATAAATCAAAACATTAAAATATGGCAATGACATCAAAAAAATATAAGAGAATTTCAAAAAACCTTGAAATAGTAAAAAAAAAACATTAAAAAAAAAAAACCCAAAAAACATAAGTAAAAAAAGAAAAAAAAACATTCAAAAAAAAACAAAACATTTATAAAAAGGAGAAAAAAGCAAAAAACATTGAAAAAAGAAAAACAGCAATCAAATAGAGACAAAAACATAATATAAGAAAAAAAGTTACAAAAAACATTAAAATAATATAAAAAACGTAAAAAAAAGCTAAAAAAAGACAAAAAACATGAGTTATACATTTAAAAAGAGAAAAAAGTGGAAAAACCACAAAAATAAATAAAAAAAAAACAAAACATTTTTTTTTTTTTTTTAAAGTTGAAAAAATAAAAAAAACCTTGAATAAACACATTTAAATCAATAAAATATAAAACAAATCATTAAAATGTAGACGAAAACATCAAAAAAATAAATAGAATTTCAAAAAACATTAAAAAAAGAAGAAAAGATTTAAAAAAAAAGAAAAAAACGTATAAAAAAGACCAAAAAAACATTAAAAAGAGAAAAAAAATACAGAAAAACATTCAAAAAGAAACAAAACATTTAAAAAGAGAAACAAAATTTTTAAAAAGGAGAAAAAGAAAAAAGATTAAAAAAACAAAAAAAACATTTAAAAAATAAAAAAAGAATTAAAAACATTAAAAAAAAGAATAAAACATTCAAAAAAAGGTACCTAAATAAAATAAATCTGATGGGCGAAAAATGTCCTGTCGGGACTGGCCTTTACATGTTATTATGTTTAAAAAAGTAACTAATAACACGTTCGGATTTCAAATATTCTTTGCACTCTTGTGGATAAAATGCAGTTTTGCTATCTGTTTTTAAAGAATAAAAATGGGCTTTCCGAGCTAGTGAGGTGAAAACCTCTTTTTATGCTGATAGTAGGTACGAGAAAATAGAAAGTTCAAATATAGAATGCCTGTAAACATACAATACATATGCAATTCCATGCTCTCGTTAATTTATCTATACTCTACGTGATGAAAAAAACTAAATCTACGAATCCTAAAGAGTACGAGTATTACGTCCTTATGAAGAGTAAGCACAGGAACCATGCTCAAGATAGTCAAGATTATTGAACTAGGTGGTATTATTTTAATAAATATTTTCATTAACTCTAACAAACTCATCATCATCATTTCCTTGACCTTATCCCATTTACTTGGGGTCGGCGCAGCATGTCTTTTTCTTCCATACTTCTCTGTCAGCCGTCATATCATCATTCACTTCTTTTCTCTTCATATCGTCTCTCACACAGTCCATCCACCTAACAAACTCATATATAATCTAAATATAATAATGTGTCATAGAAACAGGCTTTTGACAAAAAAAACAAAGCTTTTATTCAACTTGCGTACTGTCCGTAGTAGTAAGTTGTCCTTCCAAATTTTCAAACATTTTTTCAGCCACTTGTCGTTATCCGATTGAGCTGAAAATTTCATAGGTACCGACTTATGCAAGACCAGTGCGTGACAACGCAATATTATAGCAACGCCTACTTCAACTACACAAGATAAACCCGTCGCGTTTGGTTTAGGCTCAACAATAGCTTACCTACACCAAAAATGTCATTTTTGACAGAATTTATATCCCGGTGGACGAGTATAACATAACTAATGAAAAAAGTAACATCTATCATAACCATATCTATCTATAGAGACAGAGTTATTCGGTTCCGTGGATGGAACAAAATCAGCACTTGTAAAGGAACGCAAAAATGTTTTGTAAGTACATGTAAGTTACGGATAGATGACCTTGACCACCGACTTGTCAAGAATGATGTAACTATTACAGGTACCTAAACCTTATAAGAAGGCTCAAAGTCACCCAAAGGGCAATGGAGAGGGCTATGTTGGGAGTTTCTCTGCGTGATCACATCAGAAATGAGGCCATCCGCAGCAGAACCAAGGCAACCGATATACCTATAGCCCTCCGAATCGCTAAACGTAATTGGGAATGGCTGAAAATTTCAGAAGTGCCTGATATTTTTTTTGGTGATTGGAATATCCTTCCTTAGCACCAGACAAAAGTTGCAGACTTTTCAGCTGCGTCAATTATTCTTGAAAAATATAAATTGTTTCCTCACTTACGTTTTGATCCGATCTGATCCGTCACATATAGCATTTTTTTTTTTAATTCTGCTACTTTTTTCTGGTGCTAAGGGAGATTATTCCTATCACCAAAAAAATATTCAGGCGCTTCTGAATTTTTCATCAATTGTTTAAACTTTGTTTTTTAAGTAAATTATTACCCATAAAAAATACTTGAAATATACCTACTTGAATAGCCCCACCCTTGAGTTCTCATACGACAACTGCTGGTACTCGTTGTTTTACATCTCACTCAATCATATTATAAGAAATAAATGGATTTGAAAATCATTAAATTGCAAAAGACATTTATTTTCTTAAGTATATAGGTACAAGATGATAATTAACATTGACGAATGGATGTTTAGATGTTTCTTACTCAATCACGCTTAAACGGCTTAGAAGATAAAATAGATTAAAATATAGGATAGTAAGTATCTCGGGTTAAGTCAGCGCAGACGAAGCCGCGGGCGGAAGCTAGTGTACAATATACCTAGTTGTTCTCACGAGGGAGCCATCCACTCGGCGCAGTGGGCAATAGGGCAGAGTTCCGCTTAAACACAATATGGCTGGCGGAAGTGACCGCAGCGGAAGTCGATAGCGCAGTGCCTTCGCGTGGAAAACACACTAGATTAGTTACCTCGCTGACTACTAGGTACCTAAAACCCAACCTAACTAACAAATCATTTATACGGTGAAATTGTATAGTTTGCAGTGACGGCCAGCCGTCCCATTCTAAACCACTTGTTTGACGAAGAGACAGTTTAGACAGTATTAGATAGATTTTAGCAGCCAAAGTTTAACAACTTTTACTCGAATAATGGGAATAACGACGTAGGTATCCTATTCCAATATTTTAGGCTACTTTTGTCGCTGCTTACTATTATGCTGACTGTTCATATCTAATAAACTAGATTTATGCTATATATGCGTTAGCTAAGTATGTGAAATATCAAACGAATTATTTTTTAGAAGGAAAATAGAGGCATTGCTTCCAAAGTTCATGGGAGTGCGCTGCTACGTGAGGCACGTTGCCGGGTTTTTCCAACCTATAGCAATGTAAGTACACGTAGCAGAACATTCTCAAAACAGAAAATATCAGAAGTTTCTAGGAACTTCCACGAGAACTTATGGTCAGTTTCCAATTAGGAAGTTCCCTAGTAAACATTTAATTGTGTAAGGAAAATGTTGCAGAATTAACGAATCTTTGCACATAGAACGTTTGGCAACTGAAGATTTCTCGTCGGTGCATTGCTGTTCCCACCTGCTTCTACACACTGGTAACAGGTGTAATTTTTTCTAGGAAATTCCCTGAGCAATGGAAGTATTTTAGGTACCTAATTGTTAGAAACGTAGTTATTCCCAGGGTTCCTGTTGTAAATTATACTCACGAAGACTAGTAAATATAAAGTTTATTCATAGACACATTACTATAGAATTAACAGAATATAAATTGTCACACAACTTCTCTATCTGACAGCTAGTCGACGACTGCCCGCACCAGAGGGGTAATCACGTAACGTTCCGAACGCGCGTCGGTACGATTTAACTGTCAATTTTCTATGTAAAAAGTGACATTTAGATCTACCCGACATTCGTACAATGCGTCACGTGATCGACCCACTGGCCCGCGCTTTTATGAACGATACCCATATGACATTATACATTTTAATAGTATTTGATGAGATGAATAGAACCAAAATTACAGAATGTATTAAATAGCTAACAGACGGCCATTCTGCCGTGGGGATGACCCCATCCCCAACTCCGCTCGGCCATTCACTGTTAGGTATGACCTCATGCCTTGATTTGTTTATACACCATAAATTAAAATATGTTGAGAAGCATTGATTACAAGATTTCTACTTATTTTACATTACATTTTTAACTGTACTTATTTATCTTATTCCAGTATATATAACATAAATCTAACATCATTAATGATAGATATTTTCCAGAGTTCAAGAAATCAGTCCACAGTGTTATGTATATAAATAATTATCTATTTCACATTTTAACTGTACCCATTTATTTATCTCATTCTAGTGTAGCACAGATCTAAATACAAACAATGATTGATATTTTTAAGACTTCAAGAATTATATATCTATAAACTTAATAAAAATTAAAATTATCATTCACAGTTTATAATTACTAAGTGTAATTAATTAGTCCAAACCTGTCCAAATACTAGAGTCACACTAGGGGCACACAATTTATAATCTAAGGACTACACTGGGGGTAGATTTCATTATTGCAGCGTTGCAGCCATACTTGGGGATTCTCATTAATTTCAGTGGATAATCATCATTAGTGTTCACGCTTGGGAACTTCATTAGGTATCACACTTGGGGTCCATTGTTATCTACTTGTATTGGCCACACTAGGGGCTAACAGTAACACTTTAAGGATTCTCATTAATTTCAGTGGATAATCATCACTAGTGTTCACGATTGGGAACTTCATTAGGTACCACACTAGGGGTCCATTGTTATCTACTTGTATTGGCCACACTAGGGGCTAACAGTCACATTTGGGGATTCTCATTAATTTCAGTAGATAATCATCATTAGTGTTCACGCTTGGGAACTTCTTTTGGTACCACACTTGGGGTCCATTGTTATCTACTTGTATTGGCCACACTAGGGGCTAACAGTCACACTTGGGGATTCTCATTAATTTTAGTATATAATCATCATTAGTGTTCACGCTTGGGAACGTCATTGGGTACCACACTTGGGGACCATTGTCATCTACTTATATTGGCCACACTAGGGGCTAACAGCAACACTCAGGGTCGTATTTCATCATTCTCTCACTGCTATCTATGCTGTAAGGGTCATAATAGGGAAAATAGTGGTAAGTGTATACGATGTAAGTCAGTTAATTAATAAATATATAAATGACTCAGATAATAGATGTAGTCAATTACTCTGAAAGAGAATCGTCAGTTGTGGAGCTTATTTCATTAGTAACAGCCCAAGTAACACAGAAGCGCTGTATATGATCTGAAAACCTGTCCACAATAGAATCCTAAGCTGTACAAGCCTGCTGAATAAGAGCATTAGAGGCGCCTCTAATGCTGATATAACTCTGATTTGGGCACAAATTAAACAGCTATTAGCTGAATAACTGTAACCAATGACATTATAACAGCATTATTTGAGCATTATTAAAGGTAACAGGCAACCCAAGAGCTGAACATTGACTGATTATGAGACATTACACAGTACAATGGCTGAATAGCAGAGTGTGTGTTACCTATTTTTCAGCACAAACTACCAGCCAGGATCTTTTTAACGCTTCTATGGATTTGAGGAATCACAAGTGGCAGCATTGTGAATATTTTTCACTCCTCTACGACTCCATTATTTTCATAAATGTCGTAACCGTTTGCGTGAACCACATTTCGTGACAGTGTTTGTGTGGAGCAATAGTTCGTAAATATAAAACTACTTGATTTTTTTCTCCATGTACGTAAAATTCGAATGGGAAAGAGAGTTTATTGTCAAATAGTATATGAATATAGATGAAAACTTTCACGCGCTCTCAAAATATTACTGTTTACTTAAAAATTAAAGCAAAAAAATAGGTTGATGATATGATGAAAAATAGGAATATTTTTATTTTGAACTTGTAATTTGGCGGGAGCCAGTTTACTTATAAAATCATTTGATTTTCTTTTCAAATCCAGTTGTTAGTTTCGTTGGCTAAAGAAATATTAATTGTTACTATTATATTACGGTTAAATTAGACCCCACAAAATGGTTGCAATTCAATGTGCACTGTACTAATCACAATTAAATGGTATGGGCTGTTTAAGAATCCACTTGTGAACCACCAATAAACCTTAGAGGCGCTGAGAAAATGAGTCTTCTGATCTTATTAAACTGCATTAGTAGATTTATTGCCGACGCTAGTATAAGTATTCAGCTTTAACGGGGATCATGGGTAACATGTGACCTAATCTATAGCAGTTTACAGTAATTTAGCATCATATTGATCATATTGATTCACTTATAGTGAAGATGTGGGCTATATAAGTGCTATTATAAGATTGCGTGTAACAAGCTGATTACCAGTATTAAAGTTCTACTCTATGCAACTAGACGCATTATATCATTGTTAATTGAAGTCACAGAATAACTTACTGCATTATAGTACTTCACATGTTCTATCTTAGAATGCAAGCATTATAAGGGTACACTTTTGTCATTTAATTCAGAATATAGCTTAGTTTAAATCCATGAAAATGCTTATTTGCTGCTGAAAGTACCATTGATTGCTAAGAGCTGTATAATACTGAACTGTATAACTATATTAATGTTTGCAACATTACAGTGTTGTCTCCGTGACGCTTAATAGCATTACTATACAGGCGAAAGCTTAATTTTCAGCTATTGTCGTTGGATGCTAAAGTTACCGATGTGGACATCTGTTACGTCCTATAATGCAGTATTGTGCTTTTTGGGAGCCATCGTTATTCACGGTTTTAAGTAGTCTGCCGGGAAAATATTGCGCTACGCACGACATACCTGTAATTATCTAGGACGCGTGTTATCTGAAAGGGTCCCCGAAACTTTGAGGCTATCATCTTACTTTGCCTTTTTCTGTTTTATGATTGAGAATCATAACAAGATCGTCCTGCTGAAATACTTTAGTGGATGCTTTATTTTTGTCAAAACGTGGTGGCACCAGTAATGGATACTTTAAAGAGGTCGTGTATTTTCATTAACAATAAAATAATAATGTTTACACTTTAAACAATGATTACGATAGAAAACTATAAAATATATTCGTAAGAAATGAAACATTAGCTTTTTACTAATTGAAGAGACATCTATAGATTTATAGGAAAATTTAGAAAAGCAAAAATATGTCAAATCTCCAGTTATGGACACTTCTCGAGACCCAGTAATGGACCGACGCCTATAATGGATACCCCAATAATGGACAATAGGATTATGCAATGATTTGGTATAGGTCCTTTTTATTCTGGCTTATTTACGGGACAGGAAAATTCGTATATCGTGAAATAAAACGTAAAAAATTCCAAATGAAAGTATTTTAGGTGTATTTTCCTGTAAGGTACCGAGTAATTTATAAACAAACAGTCACAACTTGGATCAGAAACAGAAGCAAATATGTGAAACGCGTTAAAGTTTATATCTCATTTGCATTTTATTATTTTTCAATGTAAGTATAATACTTTTAAGACTGATCGATTTTGATGTTTTTATATGATTTCAATTGAAAGCGGCATAATGAGTCATGCGTTTACTTATAAGGTGGGTGGCGACCACGTACCGGAAGGCGCGGCGTTAGTAAGCCTCCCACAAGCTGGACTGATAAAGGTCGCGGGAGTCCGCTGGCTGCGGGTGGCGCAGGACCGTTCACATTGCAACTCTTTGGGGGAGGCCTATGTTCAGCAGTGGATGTCTTTCGGCTGATATGATGAGGCGCAATTAATGCATGCTTTTACAGGTACACGCGATATTAGCTTAGTTCCCTTGAATCTAATGTGTTCATTCGACATGTTCATTCTAAGAATTTTTACCTTTACGAACTGGTAAACTCCCTGAAGAATTGAATATTCACTTCCAGGTCTCATACACATATTTCCGGGTACAAAAAGTAGCCCTTGTGTGTCCTTCAAAATATTTAACCCTTCTTCCAATACTGTGTCGTGGGCGACATGTAAGTTAATCTTTTCTAGCTCGGAGTCATCGCAATATAATATTAAACTAGAACTTGTGTTATAAACAACTACCGTTCAGTCAATGATTGCCCGATTAAAACATCAGTTTCTAATAGATGATCGTCCACAATGTACGCTACAATATTAGCCTCAACTGCGTCGACCACGACATAAACATTGGTTTTACCTATCGGTACTATACTCCCAAAAGCAAATCCTTTAATTAAGGGGAGACCTGACTTTACTATAGTCACAGAATAAGTAATAGTACTACGTACAGAAGGTTCTCTGTTAACAAACTCCCTGTTTAGGTACGCCAAACGTGCCTAAACGTGGCCATCCCTTTCTATCGCATGCAACGCGCTGCAACCCGTACGAGCGTCCCGTCCCAACGCGTGGCAGCTACTGAATAGATAGAGCCCTTGTAAGGGGCGACCGGCATGTACTTGTAGCGATAAACACAAATCGCGAGTGAGCCGCGCCTGCTATAGTGAGATGAGTCTCACCTGCCACTGATTTGCGAATAAGGGTGCATTCACTACCAAAATCAATGTATGCGGATAGTTTAACTCCATTTAAAGTAACAGATTTAAAATAGTACCTAAAGTATTTTTTTATTTTTTTTTTTATTATTAATAACATCGTTATACGTCGTCACATTATTGTATTATAATTACATTCATGATTTTGTTATTATATTTATTTATTCATTTTACTTACCTATATGTAAGTGTCATGTTTTCATGTTATATTTATTTATTATTAAATAATGCATAGTTCCTGTCATCAGGGAAGGTTCTAATTATTTTCTTTTGCCAATCACGCCAGGTCATGTTTAGCGTACTAAGACCCTGGAACCATTTCTTTGCATGACCTGCTAATTTTGTAATGGCGTAGAAAATAATCTGTTTTTCACTCCATTTATAAATTTTAGCGGTTTCATTATCCTTGCGAATCCAATTTATAGCCGATTGTTCATTAGCATCTGGGTTATATTCGGGAATCACATTTTGCGCCCCTTCAAAGTGGTGATCGGTGTTATGAAACAAACGTGAAAGTTCTCTTATAACGTCGATGTCACGGCGCGGTGTTGCATACGATCTTCTCTTACGCTTTGAGTACTTGCTTAGCCGTGGTTTTGGGCGCGATGATCTTTCGAATGCAGTCGATGAAAGTGAATCATCAAATGATGATGTGTTAGATTGGGAACCACGCCGTCGTTTCGTACTTTTTGAGTGTCAATTTTTAATATACTTGTAGTATAAGTCATCCGAGCGTCGTCTTCGAGATCTGCTACGGTTAATAGTTTGTCGTTTATGACGGCGGCGTTTATTACGCAAACTTGTCACAGACCGAATGGGCAGATCATACCGAATTTTTCTGCGACTGCTGCGAGACTCTTTAGTTCGCCCACGATCACGTAAGAGACGCCGGGGTGGTGGCGTATAGCCTGACGCTTCCGTTTGTTGTATGGGTTCTGACATGACTGACACGTTTCTGGTATGGGTGGAGACTATGTATGCATCCACAAAGTAGCAAAACAAGATAACAGGTAGGTATATACAAAAATGAGTGAGTGAATGCGTGTGTGTATGAAGGAAAAGGAAGAAAGTAAAAGGGGTCGGTGAAGGAGAGAGGAAGAGAAGAAAACAAAAAAATGTATCATTACGCAATGAGTAGGTAGCTACGTGTAACTGAACGTTGTCACCCTATTTTTCTTAAAGTATTAATTAGTTTATATAAGTTGTATTTGTATTGTTCTAATTATTGTTTTTCTTTAATTTTTTTTTTTTTGACGCTTAGAACATAATTATTGTAGGTACTTAATGGAATTTAAGCAGCGTCAGCTGCGGTCATAAATACATGAAATAACAAGAAACACACACACAACAAAACAAAGGGTATACAAATAAACCCCAGAACGGCCAGAACCCAATCATGTATTCAAGTAAATTTTTCTAATACTCGGCCGGGGATCGAACCCGGGCTCTCTTACACACGCACGCCACCAGACGTACTATGTGCTTAGTCTTTGTTATCATAAACGTAGAAAGCAAAGAAACCGACACAAGCCCGGTCGGTACCCTACCTACTTCCGGCGGCTGTTGGTAGGTACGCTTTGCGATGACCATATTGACCTACTTACAACTTTTGTTAGTGCACCCTCAGATGTACTATAAAAGTACATAATTACCACACCCCCCGTTAAACATGTTTATAAAATAAAAAGTGAGCTTATCATTTCAAATCAGACACTTTTGTTTAGTTCTAGAGGTGATTACGCTTGTTGTACTCGCCACATTTAACTTTCAAGGCAAGTGACGTATAACCTACACACTTCGTTCTTAATTCTCGATACTAAGATTGTAAAATAATGTAATTGACATCTTTGTAAGTAAATATACAAACCAATTATGTAGTGATTCACATTATAATAAAGAGGTTACATACCAGCAGATTTTCTCTAAGGTTTATCCCACTTCTGAAATGTTAGAAACGTAGTTATTCCCAGGGTTCCTGTTGTAAATTATACTCACGAAGACTAGTAAATATAAAGTTTATTCATAGACACATTACTATAGAATTAACAGAATATAAATTGTCACACAACTTCTCTATCTGACAGCTAGTCGACGACTGCCCGCACCAGAGGGGTAATCACGTAACGTTCCGAACGCGCGTCGGTACGATTTAACTGTCAATTTTCTATGTAAAAAGTGACATTTAGATCTACCCGACGTTCGTACAATGCGTCACGTGATCGACCCACTGGCCCGCGCTTTTATGAACGATACCCATATGACATTATACATTTTAATAGTATTTGATGAGATGAATAGAACCAAAATTACAGAATGTATTAAATAGCTAACATAATGACGGTAAGTTTAAAGTAATTTATAAAAAATTTGAACATTGAGGCTGTTACTTTACATAATGAATATCGTATCATTTTGCAACCTCAACAATTTGAGTTTTCTAATTTCAAGTTACAATAAAAATGAGGCTGGCTTAAGGCACTCTAAGCTCTTCATAGAAGGAGTGGACTCGGGCTGGACCAGAAAACTCTGGAAATCCAGTAGGAAGCAACTCAGAATTATATCTGGGGTGTTCACAGGTCACTTCGGGGTCAGGGATCTCTTGGACTATCTGATAGTTTAGACTGTAGAATGTGTGGCGAGGAGGATGAGACTATGGAACACTTATTGTGTGAATGTCATGCCCTTGCCAGACAAAGAATGAACTACTTTGGTAACGGTTACCCGCAACCAAAGGAATTCAAGGTGAACCCGTTTTACTCTTTGAGTACGGAACCCTAAAAATTAATACGACACAAAAGAAGCCGAATCCACGCATGTGGAGAATCGCCAATTTATTACGTCTGTATTTTCTCAAATAGTCTGCTGTTGAAAAGACACAGAAAGCTTTTATGTGTAGCACCTTAATTAAGAGTAATTGTGCCCTTAATGGTGCGGATAACGGCAGAGGTATCGATAAGGAATGCTGCAGTTTTTTTTATAAGGTTCAGCTGGGATTTGTTTCAAGGCAATTAATAATGTATCTAATGTCCATTCCATATTAATAGGTGTGAGTTCATTATACAATTCATGTCCTAATACATACATTAATTCTATACTTTCTACAGTTGGATTATTATACCTTCTTATTTTAACGATTTAAGGATGACTCACGCTAGAACGGGCCGAGTCCGGCACGGGCCGTTTTCTAAGAAAAACGACGGCGTTTTCGCGCGGTCGAGCCATACCCAAGCCCGGCCGAGCCACGGTCGGGCCGTGCCGACACCGAGCCGCTTTCGAGCCTCAGCTGTGGCTCGGCTGGGCTTGGGTATGGCTCGGCCGCGTAAAAATGCCGTCGTTTTTCTTAGAAAACGGCCCGTGCCGGACACGGCCCGTTCTAGCGTGAGTCATCCTTTAGTAGGTACGTACTGCGATACAAATGTCACAAAGTTAAAATAAATGAAATGATACAAAACCTACTCGATATAATTTTTTCGAAAAAAAACCTGGTGATCTAAATGGCAACGACCGACGGTGTAGATTTTTACAGCCTCTTGCTTGTACTGAATCTGTTCCGTAGTTGGTTAAGGCCGTCACAATTATGTTTTTTTTAACGTAGGTAAGTCCGCTTTTGTGTTACGTTTGTTTTTGTACTTTTGTGTGATCTGTTACACAACATTTGCTGTACACGCACTACAAAATGAGCGACCTGAATTTTTGGTACCGTACATTCCTTAAATATTTATTGAACACAAATGGGAAATATAAGGTCGTAACGTCACAAAAGTACAGTCAGTGAAGAAAGTTGTCTACCACTTTGGAGCCTTAACATACAAATAATAGAGTCTACCAATTTCTTGGCTTACTGTACCTACTTACTTTGATGTCTAATGGAGGCTTGCAATTAGAGCAAATGTGGAGTGTGAGTTAAACCAGTTAGGTACCTGCACTCAGAGTATTGAGTGCCAGCCAGCCTCTACCAGGTTACCCTATTACAAAGTTATGGGCATTTGACCTTACTTACCTGCAGTTTTGTCCAAAAAAGAATTCCATAAAGAATTAAAATAATATTCTTCTTTACATATCTACATGACTTTAAATATGACATTTTCTAAATATCCTTCTTGGGCTTTACAGGCTTTACACAAACACATTATTTTTGATTAACGAAATACCACGCCCTTTAACTTTATTCTTAAAAACTGTAAAAGTACATTTTTACTTAAATACCTCGGTACCTACTTAAGTACTTACAAACCAACAGTGCAAGTTAAATAAAAGCTTCTGATATACACTTGTTAGGAATCGCAATGGTACCTTACACGTTTAAACCGGATCAAATAACTGAAGCTTATATACTGTGTCTTGAAACCATATGGGTTTGCTATAAGTTATAAACAGTACCAGTAATACACTCCTAAAACATGACGTATAAACGGTATATTTTAGGTGCAAATTGCACAATATTTTCTTCTTCGACTGTGTATAATTTATAGCAAAGCCATATGGTTTCAAGACCATTTTGCCACATGCACAAATGTAGACATATCGTTGACGTCAACTGTACCTCAGAATAAGAAGGCAAGCTCATCGCCGCTAAGGCGTTAAATTGGATCGCGTTAAGCTTTCAAAGCCAACATAATTAAACGATTTTCTAAACTAACTAAGTAGGGGAAACATATTTTATAATAAGCCTTTCATGATTTACTTTCAGGACATGAAATGGAAAATTATGAGATTTATCAAAGGTATTGCCTAAACTAGAAAACATAAATAATTATATTTCGGATCTGTGTATCTTGACTACCTATAGTTAATTTTATTTTTTAGAAGCCAAAACACGATTTCCGAAAATTTCTACTACAGAAAAACAATCCAAGGTCGGCCATTGTTTTCCTTCTTTACGTCAGTTAACTCAAGCAATACCTATAGTCTAGTGCAAAAATATGTATCGATTTAATCCTCTCATAAATATGTACCGAGACCTTAATCCACTGACAACAAGAGCGATGGGAGACATTTATGAGTAAGTTTTATGCACCCATGTGCCCAAATTTTTACACTTGACTGTACATTATCATGTAAAAATTACGGTATTTTACCACATCGAAAATCTCATTGGAGAAAATAAAACTTCACAAAATATTTTACGTCATACCAGGCCATAAAGTAGGAATTACCGCACGCTATGCGTGCGGAAAACCCCACTTCCTGGCCAGATAGAGACGTAAAATTTTGTACTCACCACGGGCGGTAATAAAGAAAGCCTCAGAGCGCATATTTATCGCCCTTGCCTTCGGCTCGGGCGTCAAATACCTGCGATCTGAGACATTCTTTGTTTAACCGCCCTAGGTAAGTAATGTACTATATCGACATTGTCCGGAGACGCCATTCCTGAAGAGTGTCTTCCCGTGCGCGGAAGAGATTAATGTAAGTGTTGTAATTTATTATTAGGTCGAGTTTATTATAAGTTAATAATATTTCGAATTGAAGTGTGAAGTTTCAACACTTTCAACCGAGATGGAAAGTTTTGACACGAACAACGCATTTACAAGTGAGATTACAGGTGAGTCATTTAAGTTTGCGGTTTTAGTCTTCGCAGTTTAATTATTATGTCAAATTATTAGATGGTGAACGACTTGACAGGGCTGTCGCAGCTTCAATCATTTGATGGAGTGTCTTCGCTATTACAATAAATTATTATTATTCTTGTAGTTGGCTATTTTCCCAATCCCGAAAACCCTTATTAACTAAAAAAAACAGAACACAGGCTTAGTGGCGGAACGACCCACCTTTGAGTAGTTGCTTTAACAACGTTAGGAATATTAAAGGCGATTTCATTACTTTTACTAAATGTAGGGTACCAATATCTATTTCGTTCAATTTTGTATCACAGACTCCAATAACTGAAACACTAAAAATAAGAACTCACGTCCCGTATACTGCAACATATTGAAGGGCAGTAAAAATAACCGTAAACTGCCTTTTTCAGTGCCCCTGCGATCGCTTATGGACTTTGTACGGACGGTCGCGAAACGTAAATGCAACAAAATGATGTGAACGAGTTTATTCGATCGAGCATATCTATATATGCTACTGTATCATCTGATACTGTTCGCATCTTTGTCTGGAGGGCTCTTTCTAGCCAGTCACATTTGCCTGTTTTGCTTTAAGGCGACTATTGTACGATTCCCATCGTACGAGCCGGGCCGGTTGCGTGGCGCTGTATCGCATCGGTAGCCGGCCGCGTTTTAATAGAGTGCAGTAGGCAAAAGCCGGACGGAGCCGCAGATGCGACGACAGCCGAGCACGGCTGTCCACGTCTGCAAGGAGCCAACTGGCCGCAAATCCATTCTACTATAAATAAATAGGTATAAGGGGACAATCTTACTAAACTCGACCTAGTCCTAAACTAAGCAAAGCTTGTACTATGGGTACTAGCCGACGATAGAGATACTTATAATTATACATATGATAAAGCTGAAGAGGTTTGAAAGTCTGTACATGGAAGATATTCGTAAAAAAGTTGGCTGGGTATACTTAGAATCGATAACAGAACACGTTCCAAAAGTTTTTAGACTTTTCGTCTGTTTGTCTGTTTATCTGTCTTGTCTGTTTATTTGAAAGCACATCACGTGAAAACTGCTTTTGATGCAAACTTTATTAATCTGTGGAAAAAATCCCCCGCCTGGTTTTAGGCTACAAAAATCTTAAATATTAGGGTTCAAAGGGGGTAAAAAATGGGGTTGAACTTTGTATGGGAACTCCTTGAATCCATGAGCTAAGGAATTGAAAATTGGTAACCACTAACTTCACTGGAAAGTAAAAACAACCCCATTCAAACTTTTAGCAATCTATACATATCTCCACTTATAATAAATCTCTAAATTAAAAAAAGAATCAGCCAGTTTGAAACTAAGCTTTACGCGGTTCGAATGTTCTCAGCATCCTATGAACGGAAAAATATGAAACATTTTATATAGGTACATTATTATTCTAGCTGCAACTTAGGATAGTTTTTATCCGACTGCAACAGTTAATTAATTTTCCGAAATATACGACTTCATTTAATTTTTTATTTATTTTTATTGAAATCAAACGCTGCTCCAACTGTCAGCTATAAGAACCGTCGAATTTTCGTCAAAATGGCGGAATTGCTTTGCCTTTCACTTATTAATAATTTAAATCCCGTCTACGATAGACCTTTACGAGACAAATGCTAAAATATAAACCATAAAAAAATATTCGATTCTGATATGAGAACTTATATGCGCAAATGTCGTTTTATGTCGTAATTTCAATAAATGAAATCAACAAACTTGAACAATATAATTAACACGAATTTGTTTTTTTTGAATGACAATGGCACACGCTCGGCGCATTCAGCCAAAGTACCTGCGGCGCTACCACGAAAACCGATACTCAATGTTCATATATTTGCATCCCTGTCACTCGAGTATGGTTAGTGCGATAGAGATAGAGATACCCGAATATTTTCGAATTCCGAAGTTCGTGGTTATAGCTCAGGAATCGAAAATATGGTAAATAATCATAATGTATTTTCTCGAAAAAGAATTTAAAATAAATATAGTCAAATGGAGAAAAAAACAAAGCAAGAGGTTATATAGGTAATGATTAAGTTATAAGAGTCCAAAGTTTTAAGAGGGGGTATGTTCTGTCCCTTTTCCGCAAAACGCACCTTCATATGAAACGATTGTTTTTTACTATGACGCTCGAGTATATTGACGTCACAGTCCCTCATCGTTTTCTCACTCTAACAAGCGACATTAAAACGGATGTAGCTTCATAATTTTTTGAGATATTTGAATGGGAGTTTAATTATCTTCTATTTATTTATCTCCACTTATAATAAATCTCTAAATTAAAAAAAGAATCAGCCAGTTTGAAACTAAACTTTCTGCGGTTCGAATGTTCTCAGCATCCCATGGACGGAAAAATATGAAACATTTTATATAGGTACATTATTATTGCAGCTGCAACTTAGGATAGTTTTTATCCGACTGCGACAATTAATTTATTTTCCGTAATATACGACTTCATTTAATTTTTCATTTATTATTCTTAAAGTATATCGCCGCCACATCTGTCAGCTAAAAGAAACGTCAAAATCACAGACTAATAAGCAATACTACGGACAAAATGGCGGAATTTCTTTGCCTTTCTTTCGCCTATTAATAATTTTAATCCCGTCTACGATATACATTGACGAGACACATAGGTACCAAAAGCAAATATAAAATTAATCGATTTTGATATGCGAACTTATATGCGCAAATGTCGAATTAAGGCGTAATTTCTACAAATGTATTAACAAATTCGAACAACATAAACTTGGTTTTTTTGAATGGCACGCGCGCGCGCTCTTTGCGTATTCAGCCAAACCACGAAAACTGAAACTCGAAGTTCGTATAATCTGCATTCCTGTCATTTGTTAGTGCGATAGAGATAGATATACCCGAATATTTTCGAATTCCGAAGTTCGTGGTTTAAAAGAAAATACGGATGTCGGATAGATCTAAATTAATATTTTATGTGTGAATATGGTTAAAATTATTTGGAAATACTATTGATGTTATTGTTTTAGTATATTTGACTAGCTTTAAGTTTAATATTGAACGTCCGAAATGGGCAAGCTGTTGGACTTTATTTTACCCAAAACAACTAAATGTACACAGTTCCGACAATAAAGAAATCTTATTTTATCTTATCTTATCGAAAATAGGGATGTAGACACTAAACAAAATAATCATAATGTTGTAAGTATTATCTCGAAAAAAAAACAACGCAAAATGCTATACTCGTATAGGTAATCACTAAGTTATAAGTGTATAAAGTTTTAAGAGGGGTTTGTTGGGTCTCTTTTCCGCAAAACGCACCTTTATAATGAAACGATTGTTTTGTACTATGACGCTCGAGGATCGTGACGTCACGGTCCCTGATCGTTTTCTCACTCTAACAAGCGACATTAAAACGGTTGTAGCTTCGTAATTTTTTGAGATATTTGAATGAGTTTTTCGTTTCTTCTTTCTTTTAAAGTGAGTCTACAGCTACAACTCTATTTGGAAGACAAGCGGAAAGAACCCATACTATCCATACTAATAATCCATACTTCCATATTAATATTATAAAAGCGAAAGTGTGTCTGTCTGTCTGTTACCTCTTCACGCCTAAACCGCTGAACCGATTTAGATGAAATTCGGTATACAGATAGTTTGAGCCCCGCGGAAGGACAAAGGGTAGTTTTTATATCTGAGGGGCTGAAATTGGGGGTGGAAATTTGTATGGAGCTACTTAAATCGCTGCACCGATTTAGATGAAATTTGTTATATTAATAGTTTGAGTCCCGGGGAAGGACATATAATAGGTTTTATCCCGGAAATCATCCCCTAAGGGGGTGAAAAGGGGGGGTGAAAATTTGGATGTAATCTATTTTGATGAAATTTGGTGTCGATATAGGTTAAGTCCTGGGAAAGGACATGGGATAGTTTTTACCCCAGAAATCACCCCCCAAGGGGGTGAAATTAGGGGTGAAAATTCGGATGGAACCCATTTTAATACAATTTGGTATAGAGATAGCTTGAGTCCTGGGAAAGGACATAGGATAGTTTTAGTTCTGGAAATCACTCCCTAAGGGGGTGAAATGGGGGGTGAAAATTTGGATGAATCCCGTTTAGATGAAATTTGATATAAAGGTCGTTTGAGTCCGGAAGAATGATATTAGATAGTTTTTATCCCGAAAATCATTCCCTAAGGGTATGAAATAGGGGGTGAAAGTTTGGATAAAATCCATGTACCTAGATGAAATTTGGTATAGAGATAATTTGAGACCTTTCGAAGGATATAGAATAGTTTTTGCCTCGGAATTCATCCCTTAAGATGGTAAGTAGAAGTTTGTTTGCATTATATTTTCTAAGTATAAGTTCTACGCGGACGAAATCGCGGGCAACAGCTAGTACATAATAAATGCCTATGTCCTGACTGACTTATTCACTCAATCACTCACTCACTCACTCATCAACGCACAGCCGAAACTACTAATCTTAGAGAGTTGATTTTTGCACAGTATGTTGCTTTTATAACGTGGGCTAGGGATAAAAAGGGATTTTTGAAAATTCTACCCCTAAGGGGATAAAATGGGGGTGCAAAGTTTGTATGGGAGAACCTTTTTTTTTTGAGCTATAGACTTAAACTTTGTAGAAAAATTAGTTATTAGAATACAAATGAAATACTTTCAGCGTTTTGGAAAATTCCACCCCTACGAGGGTAAAATAGGGGTGCAAGGTTTGTATGGGGGAAACATTTTTTTTTTAAATAGAGACTTAAAACTTTGTAGAAAGATCAGTCATTAGAATACAAATAAAGAACTTTCAGGGTTTTAGAAAATTCTACCCCTAAAGGGGTAAAATAGAGTGCAAAGTTTGTATGGGAAAAACTACTTTTTTTTAAATAGAGACTTAAAACTTTGTAGAGAAATTATTCATTAGAATACAAATAAAGTACCTAGATTCAGTGTTTAAAAAAAATTTACCCCTAAGGGGGTAAAATAGGGGTGCAAATTTTGTATGGGGGAAACAATATTTTTTTTAAATAGAGACTTAAAACTTTGTAGAAAGATTAGTCATCAGAATACAAATTAAGTACTTTCAGCGTTTTAGAAAATTCTACCCCTAAAAATAGGGGGCTAAAATAGGGGTGCAAAGTTTGTATGTGGGAAACTATTTTTTTTAGCTAGAGTCCTAAAACTTTGTAGAAAGATTATTTAAATACAAAGAAAGTACTTTCAGCGTTTTGGAAAATTTCACCCCTAAGGGGGTAAAATAGGGTGCAAAGTTTGTATGGGAAAAACATTTTTTTTTTTAATAGAGACTTAAAATTTTGACGAAAAATTACTTATTAGAACATGAAAAATACTACATTCAGCGTTTTACAAAAATCATTCCGTAAGGGGGTTAAAAAAGGGTGCAAGGTTTGTATGGGGAACACTTTTTCTGAGCTAGACACTTAAAACTATGTAGAAAGATTACTTATAAAAATACAAAAAAAAAGACTCAGCGTTTTGAAAAAATCTATCCCTAAGGGGGATAAAAAGGGGTGCAAAGTTTTTATCAGGGAAAGTTTATGTTTTTGAGTTAGAGACTTGAAACTTTGTAGAAAGATTACTTATTAAAATACAAAAAAAGAGCACAAATCGTTTTAGAAAATTCCACCCCTAATAGGGTTAAAAAGGAGAGCAAGCTTTGCATGGGCAACACTTTTTTTTGAGTTAGACTTAAAACTTTGCAAAAAGATTACTTATTAGAATACTAAAAAAGAACTTTCAGCGTTTTAGAAAACTCCATCCCTAAGGGGATCCTTAAGATCCTTAAGAAGGGTAGCCAGTGTTGTGTGGGAAAAACTTTTTTTTTACTAGACTTAAAACTATTCAAAATGTTACTTATTAAAATTAATAATAAAGTACTTTCTAGAAAATTTAGAAAATTCCACCCCTAAGGGGGTTAAGAAAGCTTTGTATGGGCAACACTTTTTTTGAGCTAGAGACTTAAAAGTTTACGAAAAAAGTTCTATCAGCGATTAGAAAAATTCAACCTCTAAGGGGGTTTAAAAGGGGGTTCAAATTTTAAATGGCGAGCAATAAAATTTTAAAGTGTGAGTAAGAGATTTTTAACTTCGGTCTTATTCTGTACGTTAAAAGACTACAAAACTGATTTCAGAGTTTTTCCAAATTCATCCCCTAAGAGTGTTAAAATTGGTTCAAAGTTTGAATATTTCAAGGCATTTTTAAAGTATGAGATTTTTAACTTTGGTTTTAGACTGTTTGTTCACAAACTAGAAAATAAACATCAACTTTTTTTTTAATTATCCCCTAAAAGAGGGTTCAAATTTTGTATTGAGAGAAATCATTTTCTAAGACGATAAAAAGTTCTACGCGGACGAAGTCGCGGGCAACAGCTAGTAATATAATAAAGCTGAAGAGGGTCGAAAGCCTGTACATGGAATGGATTCGAAAAAGAAGCGGGCTGTGTCGGAGATACAACCGTTAATTAAGTTTAAGTGGATACTTCTTTCTTCGTGTCCTAAATTGCATCCCATGGATTTGCGATTGATTGCAATCTAAAGGGTAAACCATAAGGTGTACCCGTAAAATATATATCTGAATTAATTCACTAAAATCTGTAGAGTACGGGCCCCGTAGCATGGATGGCGTTATCACGCGATAAGTGATAGGATAAGCGCGTCGTCTCGTTCTATCGAACGGTGTCAGCCAGGGACGGATGCTCTATCCTGTCACTTGTCGCGTGATAAGGCCATCCATGCTACGGGGCCAGTACAGATAAATCTGTATTTATGGCAACATTGACTGACGTAGCTCATTTGACTCGCGATACATTGAAAATGACGGTCATTTCAGCATTATTTTCATGTCCGCCACATAAACTAAATAACATTATGTGATTAACAACTAATGGCAAATAAAGAAGGATTATTAGTATTTTATGCAATTTATTTTTATAAATAATACCAAGAATTTATAAAAAATGTAATTTAACACACAATAGATGATGAATTATTATTATTGTAGTAAATAATTTATAATATACAAATGTTAAATCGTAAATAAACACTTTTATTTCGAAATATTTGTTTATGAAGTTGGCACCATTGCAATATAGCGGCCGATTAAAAAAAAGCTAAACAGTGCTTTTATGAAAAATGTATGAACCAAAAAAGTACGCTAAACAGTTCGTTTTTGGGCCATAGAGCATAGAGTTTTTCGATGACTTATTAGTGGTGTCATTGTATTTGAGCTACAGACTAAATAAATGACAGATAACGGTACAGGAGTAGGAAAAAACATGTACCAAACAATTATTTGAAATCACATTAGGCTTCTCTACAAAAAGTTATTCCGGAAGTCACGTGATACATTTTGAACTGTACCCCTATACAAGAACGCAAGCAAAGAAGTAATCCACTTCAAAAAAATTGGCTATGGATACTTAGAATCGACAACAGAACACGTTCCAACAGTTTTTAGAAATTTTGTCTATTTGTCTGTTTATCTGTTTATCTGTTAATCTGTTTGTCTGTTTATGTGACCGCGCATCACGTGAAAACGGCGGAACCGATTTAGATGAAATTTTGTATAGAGATAGATTGAGTCCTAGGAAAGGACTTAGGATAGTTTTTATCCCAGAAATCATCCTCTAAGGGGATGAGATTGGGGTTGGAAATTAGTATGGATCTACTTAAATCGCTGCACCGATTTGGATGAAATTTGGTATATAAATAGTTTGAGTCCCGAGGAAGGACAAAGGATAGGTTTCATCCCGGAAATCATTATGATTCATATCATCATTAAAAATTTGGATGTAACCCATTTTGATGAAATTTGGTTAAGAGATAGTTTAAGTCCTGGGAAAGGACAAAGGATAGTTTTTATCTCGTTAATCATCCCCTAAGGGGGTGAAATTAGGGGTGAAAATTTGGATGGAACCCATTTGTATACAATTTGGTATAGAGATAGTTTGAGTCTGGGTCGATCACGTAACTTTCCGTACGCGCGTTAGGTAGATTTAAACGTCATTTTTGAAGCTTAAGGCCTCTCACAGACTGGCGCGGCCTGGCCGCGGCGGACAATAGAAAACTTGTCATTAGCTGTCAAATTTACTATGGTCCGCCACCGCAGGCCGCGCCAGTGTGTTGCAGGCTTAAATCTATCCCCTTATGTCATTTTTTTGGCATCCGACCCTAGACGGTGAGTGATCTGTACTGAATGAACGACTGAATGGAAATCCCATACTAAAACGAGGAATTGAAGAAATTATTTGCAACACGTAACTTTTTGACGGATAAATTGTACGATGAATCATGTCAATTACTGACTGACAAAGTCATCATATCTGTCATGTCAAAAGAATCAAACAAATTGTGAACAAAGATTATCGTTATAATACATTAATTTTAAAGTGATATATTTCAAATTGAAGTGTTATTTGAAATGCCGCCGAAATACTCGATGAAGTACAAAAGTACCTACAGAATATCAGAAGCACTAAGCAAACAATGAAAAGTAAGAAGTGGTAAATGTCATATGGTATTTACTCACATTTGTTATTGATCTCACTTAATTTGCTGTGTTATGTGCTTCGTTTCAGATAAAGCAGATCTCTAAGATGATCATGCGATGCTGAGCATCAACGATAAGGAGAGAAAGAATTTAAAAGCTGTACCGACGGAAAGAAATGTTGGCGGTGCCGATGTACAATTGTACATGATTCAAATACAAATAGGGTGCACTACAGAAACATGCACCCAGAAACATGTATGTTTTCATATGCGCGCCCTACACGTCGGTACGTTTGACGCCATGTGCGTTGCTTCATACATGGATGTCGATCACAGAATAATTTACTTATTCTGTGATGTCGATGTAGGATAAGTAGGCACTCATGAGGTAAGGGCTCGGCCATTCACAATCGCACGACACTCTGTCACCGTGATATGGTGCGGCGCGGCGCCGTAGGAGCTATCGTTGCAGCGCCGTACCGAGTAAAAGCTCACAGTCATCATGTTCCTAGCGTTATTCCCGGTTGTGCCCTAAAGGAGTCCGGGGTCCGCTTTGACACCTAATCCCGAGTAAAAGCTCACAGTATTATACTCGTATTCTACGGTGCCGCAACGTCAGTTGATTCGATGCTGTGTGTGTGTGTACCATTAGCAATGTGATATTTTGCTTAGTGTTGGTACCACGTGACACCGTGCATCTACATAATACGGTACCGTAGAAAAGACGTTGCCACTTCGTGAAAAATATAAACACACGGCGCAGCAACATGCGTTTCCACGGGGTGCCAATCTGCGCCATTTCACGTTGACGAAGCCGTGCCGTGAACATGGACCTAGCTAGCCCTAAACTGCAATTAATTTATTATACTTAGAGTTCCATAGCCTGCCGCATTAAAATATTGCGTGATTTAACATATAATTTCTTTATTTCTTAAATATCATATCGGCTTAAACTCAGTTTAAAATGAATACCACAAATGTAGGCACCTTCTTCGGTGTAGTTAGCAGTAAGTTAGCAGTTTGTCGCTGATGGCCTGCCTCACAAGAGGCTGAACACCGCGTGTATACAAGACATTAGTTGAATTGGCCGAATTGCATCAAAGTACCTAGTCCATTCAAAAAGTAACTCTACCGTCCAAGGTTCCAATTCCATTGACAGTTTTATAAACATACAGTGGGCCACATTAAATAATGTCAACCATACCGTATACCTACCGTGTCGTGAACTGCCATACCATACGAAGTTGTGAAATGGGTGATGGTGACAAGGTGCTAAGGTGTGCAGCTACTTATGAGTTCGACTGTACAACAGCCAGTGGCGCAGTTTCCGTTTGTCTACCTTTCTCAAAATCTCCTTAAACTGCTGGTGGTCAATATTGTAGTAATAAATGTAAGTACCTATCAAATCAAAGTTACACACTCGTGCAACAATGTGTATTGCTTTCGGTTTTAGGTGATCCGGAAAATCTGCAACAACGTGGATGATGCTTCTGCTTTTAACTACTTTTCTGGCAGAAAGGCCTTTTATGGTTTTTCCGACGATCAAAAAAGTGGCAATAGTCATCGCGATTATGGCTTGTTGTCTACACATCGTGTTCATTTAGTGAATGTCGTCTTTTTAAGATACAACTTAGTGCTATATTTTTGCTAAAATAACCAGTATCGGAATTTGCATTAAATCAAACTAGTTGGGTCCATATTCAACGTCATCACGGCGTATTTTCGTCATTATTATCTCAGCAAATATTATCAAAATAAATGATTAATCGAATTTGCTTTGGTTAAAAACGTATAAAAACACAGGCTTTGAGTTTTATTTCATAAAAAATCTTGTGTTTTGTCAATCTTTTACGGCGATAATCATGAGGTGATAATACCTAATGACCTTGAGCGTTTCAAACCACCGGAGATTAAGGAGATTTACCTACCCAGTTGCTGTAAGTTCAAATATCATGAAACTTTTTCAAGCACTAAGGTAAGGTCATATATCTAATTAAATATGTATTGCCTACGATGTGTACCTATTTTATGGCTTCATACCTAAAAGCTGTATTACTTTTATCTTTAAAGCGCAAAATTATTGAAAAGTAAGCCTAAGTTAACTATCAAGTTAACTTATTTATTCTAAGAGTACGCGTAGTAAGAAGTCGAAAATAGGAGAGGAGTGTTCGAGAGATTTAGGCATCTTACCAAAAATCAAACGATTTTTTCATTGATGTGGGCCCAACATTTAAAATTATACTACCCATCATTTTGTCTATGGACACCTGAATAAGATGGAAATACAGCATGCTCCCTCTAATGCATAATCAGAGGCGTATTTAAAGATTTTGCGCCCCGGGCCAGTAAGTTTTGCCGCCCCGGGCCAGTAAGTTTTGGTGGCTCGCGCCACCCCTCGGAGCGGCTCGGGCCGCCCCTCGGAGCCTGCCGCCGCGGGCCATGGCCCCCTTGACCCTAGGGTAAATACGACCCTGTGCATAATATTTATAAATCCATCAAAAAGTTTGAACGTAGTCGTTGTGTATCATTTGCTAGATTAAACCAAAGAGGTCTTGTAAAGAAAACAGACAATGAGTCATTGAAAACAAAACATAATCACAGTCGTTGACAGTTTGAAAAGTCAACTAAGTCAGGAAAAATTTGGAAGATTTTAAATGTAAACGATGTACGATATAAAGATAAAAACCGATGTAGTTACAATAGGGGTGTAGACTTAAAATTGATTATTACTTCAAAAGAAAGAAGGCAAAAAATTATGCCTGGTGACGAAAATCCCATTCAAATATCTCGAAAAATTACGAAGCTACAACCGTTGCTTTCTAGCGAGAGAAAACGCTAGGGGGTAAGTACTTATAGTTAAGTACCTATAACTAAATATGTCATATTATGATACTCAGCATTACGTTATTTGGCTATTCGACTGTTTCATAATATCTCGAGCTTATCGAATTCATTTTACTCGGCTTTATTAAGCGGTCTTCCTTGACTTTGCTGCGGTGAGCGAAGCGACAGTTTTCACTTTGTATACAAGTAGGTAGCTAATAATCATCATCATAATATCATGGTACCATCACGCTGATCTGATGATGATTCATCATAACCATGGCCTGGTGTTGTCTGTGACTTTACTATGTAATGCTATTATCCTGTTCTGTGACTTCACTCTACTCCCTTGCTGGGCAGTGGGCACAGAACTCCTCTCATGGTCCTCATGGATTAGTAGGAATGGACAACGTATAGTCCCCATGCTAGCCCGTGCCCTGCCCGACCTTTGAATGTCATCGCAAATGTACGCTGAAATTTATCTTTCACCGAAATGCTAAATATATTATTCCGTATACACCTAAGTTCTGTATAACGCATTAGTATGAGACAGGATCACAGGATTTAAACTTTCAGTATGATTAATTGCATTCTAAGGTATCTGCGGTCAGCTTACGATATGAGCTAATGTTTTTGGCGTAGGCACTCGTTAGGGTTCCGTACTCAAAGAGTAAAACGGGACCCTATTACCGCCTAGACTCCGCTGTCCGTCCGTCTGTCTGTCACCAGGCTGTATCTCACTGATACCGTGATAGTTCCAGTTGAAATTTTCACAGATGATGTATTTCTGTTGCCGCTATAACAACAAATAATAAAAACAGAAAAAAATAAATACTTTTATTGATAATGGTATGGAACCCTTCGTGCCCGAGGCCAACTCGCACTTGGCCGGTTTTTATTAGAGTCGTGTCTGGCCCCTTGCCGGCTAAATGGTTACCGGGTATATGAAAATAATCATGGCAGTTGAACATATAATGCATTTAACACGAAAACTATCACAGATAAGTAGGCATAACTAGTTAACGAGTAATAGACGACCATATTAAAATATATTGAAAACGGGTCACTCGCGTATTTTAGGTCGAGTTTAGCTGTATGTCTGTCTGTCTGTCCGTCTGTCCGTCTGTCCGTCTGTCCGTCTGTACGTCTGTCCGTCTGTCCGTCCGTCCGTCCGTCCGTCCGTCCGTCATGTCCGTGCGTCTTACCTGCGGTTCGCGTGATAAATAATTCCGCCTCTGATGTAATAATCAACATAGCTCACTTGTATCACAATGTACTATTATAGATAATGGTACGGAACCCTTCGTGCGCGAGTCCAACTCGCACTTGGCCGGTTTTTTTTCTTCAAACGACTGCCATCAGACCCTACAATTTTGAAATATGGACGCTTGCCACTACAAAAGAATCACAAAGTGCGCTGCCGACTCTTTATTGATTTGAGGATTCATTGTGTTGATAGCTAGATTAGCTCGAGACATGCAGGTGTCCTTGGAAAACAGCGCATCCACGGATGCTTTGGCTAAATCACCACCAGGAAGACAACATCAAATACCCACAAAGCAAGTAGGGGTATTATTATGGTTGCGGTCTTCTGTAAGGTGAAGGTACTTAATTCACCTGTTGGACTGCTCCAAATATAAGCCAAATAACATATATATTATATAGTACACTTATACTTATTATGGTGATAAAGAGTATACTTTAGGGGTGGCCTGATAAAAAAACATCATCAAGATCTGAAGATGGAAACCATGGATAATCAATGAAACTCGTTAAGTAGTATATATAGCGATGTAGGTATACTCATATTATCAAAGCAATTTGGGTATATGTAAACAAGCATTTTCTTTGTAGCTTACTAAAATGTCTAGTATTCTTCAAGTGTGTGTTACTTAAGGGATGGCAATTTAGGTAGCAATAACTCATATAGCGATTTGGGTATTTCCTAAAGCAAGTTATGTATTTACTCTCAAATTTTCAAATTAAGAGAAGTGGAACTGCCTGAAATGACCACAGATATCCTATGAAATTTATCAATGAAACGTCATCATCATCATCATATCAGCCGAAAGACTTCCACTGCTGGACATAGGCCACCCCCAAAGAGTGCCAAAATGACCGGTCCTGCGCCACCCGCATCCAGCGGACTCCCGCGACCTTTACCAGAAAAATAAAATCAATGAATAGTTTTAGGTATTTCACAATGTTGACATTTTGTTGAAGTAGCAAGTACTCGTACTTAATATCGATGTCAGATTTAAAGATGAAAATTGGACTAATGGCTCATGGACTATTGTCACCGTCACCACCCAACCCTGGAGTTGTTTGTGACTTCATGCTACTTCCCACGACTCGTCGAAGCAATTATTGCGATTTAGGTATACTCAATTACTCATAATAGCGGTATTTGGGTATTTTCTAAAGCAAATTTAATCTCGTGAGTTACAAATGTATAGAGGTGGAACTGCCATAAATAAATACAGAGATCATATGAAACTCCTCTTTGAAAAGTTGGTATTCCACAGTATTGACATTTCGTTGAAGTAGCAACTGCTTAATGTCTTGAGAATACAAAACTTATGTTAGATTTAAAGATGAAGATTTGACTCATGGCTCATATACTATTGTCACCACCCTGCTCTGGAGCTGTTTGTAATTTCCTGCTACTTCCCACGGTTGGGCACTTTAACTGCTCCCATGGATGAGTGGTGATATTAATCTTTGAATTTCTTCGCAGATGCAGGCAGGTTACTTTACGTTGTTAGCCTTCACCGAAATGCTAAAGATATTCCAAAATAACAAAGGATTGATGCCCACAACATGCATCTGTAAGTGACGGACACCAAGTTATATACATCTTTGGTCAGAGTAATACTTTCACTGTGCCACAGAACTAATATAAAGTCATCGTCATCATATTCAAAACCAAAGAATATGCCACTGGGGACTAACCTCTATTCATGTATTAGATCGATATAAATACTTGTATTCTCTCGTCTCCAACACCACCTTTACAGTACAGGTCTTCAAATTCATGTTCAATTTATTCATAAAGTCAATTTACATGTTATCAAGCACAGTCAGAGACCTACACACACTCTTAATTTCTTAATAATAAAGTCGTGTGCAGGTCATTTTGAACACCCGGCCCGCTTAGCTATTTCTGCTGCTGACTGTACTTAAATAAAAATAAAAATTACACATTATGGATTATTCTTCTCTGATTAATGGCAGGGCACTATTTATCCCAATGCATGCCCAGCTTTAAATTTCTAGTAGGTTTCTTTACGATGTTATCGTCTACATACATACAAACATACATACAATCAAGCCTTTATCCCTAAAAGGGGTAGGCAGAGCACATGAAACTTGTTTTCCAGTGCTACTTTTAGCATAAATGTGGGTATAAAATATCGACAAACTGTGATACCGAAGTGATATGTTGCTAGCCCATCGCCCACAACACACTTCAACCCTGTTCCCTTAGTCGACTCTTACGACACTCCCGGGAAATAAGGGGGTGGAGCTATTCTAACCCGACACCACACGGGAATTCCCGTGTGTTATCTTTTATTTTGGTTAAACTAATAATCACTTCCGAGAGCTGCATTATATTAGTACACGCTTACGATTTGAAGCTACAATATTCATTTGAAATTGACACACCACCAATAGAGCAAGTAGTGGTATTATTACGGCTGCTATCTCCTGTAAGGTCTTGACTTCTGAAAGGTCGTAACTGGTGGAGGCCGTGCTTCCTCAGTTGGGCTGCTCCAAATATTAATGAGCGAGATGACATTCCGCTGTGCCCTTACTCTCTCAAACCCGAGTAGATATAAACATAGCATAGTAACCATATTTTATCGTAACGACCCTTTTTTTAACCAACTTCAAAAAAAAGGAGGAGGTTCTCAATTTGGTTGTATTTTTTATTTTTATTTTTTAAGTGTGTTACCTCAGAACTCCGTCATTTATGAACCGATTCGTACCATTCTTTTTTTTAATTGAAAGTATATGCTTCCAGGTTGGTCCCATTGTTTTCAAAACTCCAGTTGAATGATGGGAACCATGAGGAATTGAGGGAACTCCTCAAATATATTAGGCACGCGTGTAGTAATTTCGGTGTTTTCTAATATAACTCGTGTATACGGAAATCATAAATTTGGTGAAGTGGAAGTGATGATGAAGACCTCAGATGGCTTGTGGCACTTGTCAATGATGTACTTCAAACTATAAAAGTACGTCACCGATTCCGATATCATTCCGTTGATATAGCAAACAAAGAGGTGCCAAAGGTGATTCTGAGATCCTTGAGGAATTGACGGAAGTCCTCAAATATTATCGGGCCACATACAGCGATTTGGTTATTTTCTCTAATAATCAACGTATTTGCTCTCAGAAATCAGTTCATGTGGTAAATTGGAAAATAAATGTGGAAATGTTCATGTGGCTTGGCGGAGTACCTACTGAATTGAAATCGGTTAAAACTTTGTTTTTAAAGTAAATTATCTATAAGTTGATATCAACTAGCGCTTCTTGAAATAAAAGGAACAAACTGAAATTTACATACGGCACTTTCAGGCAGAAAATAATAACACGACGATGAAACATGGTCTGCAGCAACGACGTTCATGTGATGCGAGGAGCATTGTACTCCGAATTAATGTAACACTATCTGTCGCAGTTGAAAAATATACATAGATAGTTAAAGCTGCTTTATATGGTAATCATTTATCTAAGTATTTCCATAATAGTATGCAGGTATAGTCAATGCGGCTTACTTTGAATGCTCAGAATATGTCTTTATCGGTACTTAACTTACAGTAATTATACTTCGAATAAGCCGCTTGACTGATGTAAACTCATTAAAAACTATTTAGTGAGTCTGTGACCTGTAGAATCGCGAGCCTGTCTTTTTTTCATTTTACAAGCTTTTATTTATTTAACTTGACCTGTTCGTTTGTCAGTGTGGAACAAATCTTTCAACCTCTACCGATTGAGCTGAAATTTTGGGAATAAGCAAAGTTTGGATGATGATTCAATATTATGGTACCATCGCGCTGATCTGATGATGGAGACAGAATGTGGCCATGGGAATTCAGTACTATAGCGGGGTAACCCCGTTGAGTTTGGGCTCCTTAGAATCGTCTATAATTAAGTAGTAAATAACGATATACAAAAAAATACAGTTTGCAATAAAAACTTCTATCAAAAATGTTTTTTTCATAGAAACTTATTCTCTTACTAGCTGTTGCCCGCGACTTCGTCCGCGTAGAACTTTTTATCGTCTTAGAAAATGATTTCCCTCAATACAAAATTTGAACCC
This sequence comes from Epinotia brunnichana, assembly GCA_963854355.1. Classification (NCBI taxonomy): domain Eukaryota; kingdom Metazoa; phylum Arthropoda; class Insecta; order Lepidoptera; family Tortricidae; genus Epinotia; species Epinotia brunnichana. Next base: position 27,736,585 of record OY977936.1, on the reverse strand, counting down.
TCTTTTAGGGGATAATTAAAAAAAAAGTTGATGTTCATTTTCTAGTTTGTGAACAAGTCTAAAACCAAAGTTAAAAATCTCATACTTTAAAAATGCCTTGAAATACTCAAACTTTGAACCAATTTTAACACTCTTAGGGGATGAATTTGGAAAAACTCTGAAATCAGTTTTGTAGTCTTTTAACGTACAGAATAAGACCGAAGTTAAAAATCTCTTACTCACACTTTAAAATTTTATTGCTCGCCATTTAAAATTTGAACCCCCTTTTAAACCCCCTTAGAGGTTTAATTTTTCTAATCGCTGAAAGAACTTTTTTCGTAAACTTTTAAGTCTCTAGCTCAAAAAAAGTGTTGCCCATACAAAGCTTTCTTAACCCCCTTAGGGGTAGAATTTTCTAAAACTCTGAAAGTACTTTATTATTAATTTTAATAAGTAACATTTTGAATAGTTTTAAGTCTAGTAAAAAAAAAAGTTTTTCCCACACAACACTTCTTAAGGATCTTAAGGATCCCCTTAGGGATGGAGTTTTCTAAAACGCTGAAAGTTCTTTTTTAGTATTCTAATAAGTAATATTTTTGCAAAGTTTTAAGTCTAACTCAAAAAAAAGTGTTGCCCATGCAAAGCTTGCTCTCCTTTTTAACCCTATTAGGGGTGGAATTTTCTAAAACGATTTGTGTTCTTTTTTTGTATTTTAATAAGTAAACTTTCTACAAAGTTTCAAGTCTCTAACTCAAAAACATAAACTTTCCCTGATAAAACTTTGCACCCCTTTTTATCCCCCTTAGGGATAGATTTTTTCAAAACGCTGAAAGTCTTTTTTTTTGTATTTTTATAAGTAATCTTTCTACAAAGTTTTAAGTGTCTAGCTCAGAAAAAGTGTTCCCCATACAAACCTTGCACCCTTTTTTAACCCACTTAGGGAATGATTTTTGTGTAACGCCGAATGTAGTATTTTTCATGTTCTAATAAGTAATTTTTCGTCAAAATTTTAAGTCTCTATTAAAAAAAAATATGTTTTTCCCATACAAACTTTGCACCCTATTTTACCCCCTTAGGGGTGAAATTTTCCAAAACGCTGAAAGTACTTTCTTTGTATTTAAATAATCTTTCTACAAAGTTTTAGGACTCGAGCTAAAAAAAATAGTTTCCCACATACAAACTTTGCACCCCTATTTTAGCCCCCTATTTTTAGGGGTAGAATTTTCTAAAACGCTGAAAGTACTTAATTTGTATTCTGATGACTAATCTTTCTACAAATTTTTAAGTCTCTATTTAAAAAAAATATTGTTTCCCCCATACAAAATTTGCACCCCTATTTTACCCCCTTAGGGGTAGATTTTTTTAAAACACTGAATCTAAGTACTTTATTTGTATTCTAATGAATAATTTCTCTACAAAGTTTTAAGTCTCTATTAAAAAAAAAAGTAGTTTTTCCCATACAAACTTTGCACTCTATTTTACCCCTTTAGGGGTAGAATTTTCTAAAACCCTGAAAGTTCTTTATTTGTATTCTAATGACTGATCTTTCTACAAAGTTTTAAGACTCTATTTAAAAAAAAAATGTTTCCCCCATACAAACCTTGCACCCCTATTTTACCCCCGTAGGGGTGGAAATTTCCAAAACGCTGAAAGTGTTTCATTTGTATTCTAATAACTAATTTTTCTACTAAGTTTAAGTCTATAGCTCAAAAAAAAAAGGTTCTCCCATACAAACTTTGCACCCCCATTTTACCCCCTTAGGGGTAGAATTTTCAAAAATCCCTTTTTATCCCTAGCTCACATTATAAAAGCAACATACTGTGCAAAAATCAACTCTCTAAGATTAGTATAGTTTCGGCTGTGCGTTGATGAGTGAGTGAGTGAGTGATTGAGTGAATAAGTCAGTCAGGACATAGGCATTTATTATGTATAAATAGATAGAAGATAATGAAACTCCCATTCAAATATCTCAAAAAATTATGAAGCTACATCCGTTTTAATGTCGCTTGTTAGAGTGAGAAAACGATGAGGGACTGTGACGTCAATATACTCGAGCGTCATAGTAAAAAACAATCGTTTCATATGAAGGTGCGTTTTGCGGAAAAGGGACAGAACATACCCCCTCTTAAAACTTTGGACTCTTATAACTTAATCATTACCTATATAACCTCTTGCTTTGTTTTTTTCTCCATTTGACTATATTTATTTTAAATTCTTTTTCGAGAAAATACATTATGATTATTTACCATATTTTCGATTCCTGAGCTATAACCACGAACTTCGGAATTTGAAAATATTCGGGTATCTCTATCTCTATCGCACTAACCATACTCGAGTTACAGGGATGCAAATATATGAACATTGAGTATCGGTTTTCGTGGTAGCGCCGCAGGTACTTTGGCTGAATGCGCCGAGCGCGTGCCATTGTCATTCAAAAAAAACAAATTCGTGTTAATTATATTGTTCAAATTTGTTGATTTCATTTATTGAAATTACGACATAAAACGACATTTGCGCATATAAGTTCTCATATCAGAATCGAATATTTTTTTATGGTTTATATTTTAGCATTTGTCTCGTAAAGGTCTATCGTAGACGGGATTTAAATTATTAATAAGTGAAAGGCAAAGCAATTCCGCCATTTTGACGAAAATTTGACGGTTCTTATAGCTGACAGTTGGAGCAGCGTTTGATTTCAATAAAAATAAATGAAAAATTAAATGAAGTCGTATATTTCGGAAAATTAATTAACTGTCGCAGTCGGATAAAAACTATCCTAAGTTGCAGCTAGAATAATAATGTACCTATATAAAATGTTTCATATTTTTCCGTTCATGGGATGCTGAGAACATTCGAACCGCGCAAAGCTTAGTTTTAAACTGGCTGATTCTTTTTTTAATTTAGAGATTTATTATAAGTGGAGATTACAAGCTTCTGTTTAACATGAGTTGTCGTTTGTTAGTTACTGTGCGACAAATCTTGCGACTGAATTTGGAACCAGTTATCGTAATCCGATTGAGCTGAAATTTTGGGTATGAGTATAGTTTGGATGACAATCAATCCAATATTATGGTACCATCGAACTGATCTGATGATGGAGACAGAATGTGGCCATTGGAATTCAGTACCTAGGTACTTAACCGACGTAACCCTGTTGAGTGTGGGCTCGTTAGAATTGTCTCAATGAGTAGTTGATGACAAAGCGGAAATAATTTACAGGGATGTTAATGTGCCAAAAAGACAAAATGCTGTTACGGCCTTACCCACAGGCTGGCTCCCTCGGCTAGGTATATTATACCTAGATCTGATATTTTATCTAATGAAAAATACCGCGATTCACAGATTTTAAAATTTCGATATTTTAGAAATATTCACGCGACTTTTTGTAGCGATACAAATGCGCGTATCACGAACGCGTGAATGTCGCAAGATACTATCCGTAGCGATAGATCACCTGTCAAAATCACCTTTATCGTCACTGTCTCGCGTTTGCTACCCTTTAGAAAGTCGCTAAGTGCAACCCCTCTTAGGTATAAAAACCATCTGTCACTATACCCACAGTTGAAGTGAAACGCATGGGTACGCATGTTTAATCCTCGAGTTAAATGAATACGGCCAATAGTAATTAACTAAGTACCTACTATTGTAAGTAACTATAATATTAAATTAGCTAAAATAGAACTGCACCCCTGTAAAAAAAAATATATTTAATTAGTTAAAGAGCGAATACAGCGGCAGATAAACCTTTACGGCTTTGTCCGCTGTACAAATGTTTTCTTTTGTATTGTTTTTTGTAGTAAATAAATGAAAAAAAAAAAAACACCAAAGCAAACCATGGTTGTTGAGGCACTCTCCACACGCCATCGGCACTAGCTCAACGCACAGCGATTGCCATAATACAAAAACGCTTCTTTTTTGGTTAATGGTTATTAATTACAGCAAGGAGCTACACGGGCGGTTCTACAAGACCCTCACAGACCTGCTCGCATCGGTGAACTGGCTACGTTTCGAGGATCTCTTCGGGGAAACCGAAGTTTTTGTCTATGCAATAGCGGAAGAAGTTACCATGACGTACAACTACCGGAAATATATCCTGAAGGACAGTACGGTCGATATCTGTCTGGCATGCCACCGTCCCGGGGAGTCACTCAACTCAGCCATATTATGTCCGGTTATGGCCATCCTGCTTACGACGAGTACTTGGACAAGCATAATCTTGTAGCCAGGATTATTCACCAGCAATTTGCTCTGCTAAACGGTCTTGTTGACTTCGAAAGCCCTGACTATAAGTACAGTTGGTTCCAGTTCTCGAAAATGATCGTGCCACGCTCTATTTGGATCAATCCGTCATCACAGATATGACTATTCTAGCTAATATGCCTGGTATCGTGATGACAGATCGATCGAAACGCCAGCCGGTACTCGACGACATCACCAGCCCCCATGACGACAACCTTGTGAAGGCCGAGAAGGACAAAGCCAGCAAGTACCTAGAGGCAAGTCCTGGCTTACGAGGTAACCGCCATGTGGGATGTTGATTCGACGATCATTTTCCCAATTGTCGTTTCGGAAAACGGTTTAATCGCGAAGAGTCTCGACCAACACCTTAAGAGACTCTTGCTAGATGGCTGGGTCAAGGGTTAGATACCTACAGAAGGCGGTACTCCTTGACACTGCGCGGACAGTCAGGAGATTCCTCTGGTTCTCCCTTGTTAGACCTAACAACTTTAGCCCTAATGTTTCACTAGACCTAATGCATTTTCCTTCGAAACAGTGAACTTTTCGGGTTTACTTTGAATATCATCAAATATAAGTTAGGTTTGTCTTGCAATAATCCTATAAAGTTTACTATTTAAGAAAAAAAATGCATTAGATCTAGTGATTCATTAGGTCTAATGAAACATTAGGGCTAAAGTTGTTAGGTCTAACAAGGGCGAACCGATTCCTCTCTCTACTGCCCTGATAACTAAAAATAAAATCAAAAATATTTTTAATTCTAATAAATAAATATAAAAAATAAAAATAAAAAAACTGGAACCTTAGGCCCCGACTCGCTGCCAGCGGCACCCTTAGCTTTTATAATGATTTTATGTATTGTATGTATAGTTTTAAGTTTTACTTTTTTATATAATTGTTGTAAAAACCTAACGTAATATGAAAGTTGAATAAAGGAGATATAGTTACCCTCTCTGACCTACGGCGCAACTGGTTGAGCGAACGGGAACTTAAATTCCCCATAGCACACCTAGTTGTTTCATGGGGAAAATGTATGTACTCATGACACAATTTGACAGAAAGTTTGATCATTGGGAATTACTGATTTCCCTATGGCACAATTAGTCACCTACGATTGTTCCCCGGCCCAGGCACACAACTTTAATGTTTCAAGCAATTAAGAAAAGATAGGTATACGATAAATCGGTTTTCATGAAATTTTACTGTAATGTATTATTTACTTCATTGCACGTAAAAAATCCATAAAGTGGTAGAATAAAATCTAGAAAAAAAGATAAAGGTAATTGGGAGAACTTTTTCCTGAGTGGTTATTATTTAAACGGCAGATTCTAATAAGGGCAGATATTTGTACAGTTGCCTATAATAAAATACCTCTATTCCACTAAGTTAAACTGGAAGTTTAAACAGTTGAACTAATTAGACAAAAATATTCCCCTTTATTGCTGTAGTACCATTGGATAGTACCATCAAAGGAACTAGTGACACACTTGTATATCGCTAGTTCCATCGATGGTACTAAAGACCACAGTTCTTAGTACCATTGTCCGATAATAATAACAGTAGGTACTAGTGACACACTGTTGTTTTCAAGTACCTTTAGGAAAAAAACTTCCTGGACATTTAAAAGTTTTATAATTCCGACACCTCCAAATGCAGTTATTATTTTTGTACTTGGTGTGAAAATAAAACTCATACCCATTGTACAACAATAATTTTCCGCGCCCTCGCACTATAACACTTACTTACAACAAAATCATTCATTATTTCACCGGTTTAATACATTTTATTTACGCACAATTTCTTCCAGTAATACCCACCTATCTGGAAGTTGACACTTTTCAAAGTCAATGAAAGTGGATTGCTTATAATTATCATAGCATAGACTATGATAATATCTAAAACAAAATAGTGGCCAGTTTTTTTCCTAATGGTACTTGAAAACAACAGTGTGTCACTAGTACCTACTGTTATTATTATCGGACAATGGTACTAAAAACTGTGTCTCTAGTACCATCGATGGAACTAGCAATATACAAGTGTGTCACTAGTTCCATTTATGGTACTATCCAATGGTACTACAGCAATAAAGGGAAATATTCCAATTATTTCAACTCTTTAATGCAATCATTTCTAATATTTAGAAAATTTAAATAATTCGAATATTGTTGTCTAGTTCAACAACAAAGTTCGAATAAAGTATATATTTACTTTATTAAATATATTATTTTACTTCTGACAAAAAACATAGGTATTTCAACCTCCTATTAATGCACGGTAAGGAATTAAATTTTATTAGGTATGTTAAATAATGGTCTCCTGGTACTTCGACAGCTTTGATGGACCCCCGCCCCGCGACTTTTTTCCCATTTTCATAACCAGAACCTCCTATTTATATATGGTCTCCTGATACTTTTTTCGGAATAATGATTTTATATTGTGAAATTCATCTCTTAGTCATGTTTAATGAAAAATAGTGGCACTTGCGAATTTTTAACACAGAATTTTTAAGACAACTGGTGCTAAAAAAGCGTACAAAATAGTTATTTGTTATACAAGGGGGGAAAGTTCTATTTTACCTGCGAGTGTTCATTTGAAACACGAGCTAGCGAAAGGATTCCATGATTGACCACGAGCGAAGCCAGTGGTTCAAAAATAGAATCCTGAGCGTAGCGAGTGTTTCAACACACGAGACGTAAATAAATAGTACATTTCGATGCTAGTGCGGAAAGTATGTCATTACGTCACGAGTGCCGAGATATCTTGCCACGAGCCGTAGGCGAGTGGTAAGACAATACAATACAATACAATACAATTCTTTATTGATAACACCATAGTTACAAGTCAAATTTGAAAATAATAAGTAATTAAGTATGCCATTTGTTTCGGGACGAGTGAAAAATGACATTTTCGCACGTGTATCGAACGACGTTTTTTAATACAGTTGCGAAAAATAAGAAAAACAACAAGTTAGAACAGTATTAATATTTTTTTTTTTGAACAACTTCATTATTTTTCAACTGTATTACAATGATGTTACAGAATGAATAATATAAAAGTTTCAAATTCCTTACTTTTTCTTATTTTTTCGCAACTGTATTAAAAAACGTCGTTCGATACACGTGGAAAAGTAAAAAGCACTAGTGCGCAAAATAGAACTTTGCGCACGATTTGCAGCTACAAAAAGTACCACTTTTTGAGCAACTGTATTAAAAAAAACTTTTCACCTCACTACAGCAAGGAAAATAAGAAAAAGAGTAAAAAAAAGTAAAAAAAACAAAAAAAAAATAACAAAAAAAAGTTAAATAAAGTTTAAAAATAGTTTTAAAAAAAGTAATATAAAATAAAATAAAAAAGTAAAAAAAGAAAAAAAAAAAAACGAAAAAATAAGTTTAAAAAGTTAAAATTAAAAGTTAAACAAAAATATGTCATAAAATAAACCCTCAAAAAACAAAAATAAACATTTAACGTTCTACGTCATAGTACTTTTAACGTTCTACGTCTACTTTTTTCAACAATTAAATAGTAGATTGTACAACAAGTGCATAAAACGCACCATTTTACTCGAGACGTTTATCCATCCGAGCGAGCTTGCGAGCGAGGATAGATATAAAGTCGAGTGTAAAATGGGTTTTATGGACGAGTTGTACACTCTACTTTTCACTTCGATTGCGAGGAAATGAAACAGCAACACGTAAATATAGTAAATGCTAATTTAATTGTTGTTGTTATGGCTTAAATACTATACTGATCTACTAAATTGAAAAATAAACAAATATAAAAAATAATAAATGAGACGAAATACAAATTATAAGTTTATTCCATGAAGTTTTATTGTGTACTTTGGCTGTTGGTATCTTTGCCTTGGTCTTAGAATACGAACGAAACGAAATAAAATAAAGAGGTTGTTGTATGAAGTTAAAGATGTTCGTGTGGCTGTTGCAGCGATTGCCTTGGTCTTCGACGAAGATTTTACTTTATGCTCTAGAGCATAAAAAGCGACTTTATGTCGCCTACGCACGACATAAAGACGAACTTTTAGAGCATGAGAAGTGAAAAAGCGATTTTCTCAATAGTTAACAAACATACAAAAAGGCCTTTCCGAGCAAGTGAGGTGAAAAGGTATTTAATAAGTTCATATATCACATTACGAGGATGTCCTCTTTTGCAAATGTTTTTAAAACAATAACATGATTGTTAATAACTTTAGTGTGCTATGGGGAATTTAAATTCCCAACGGCTCATCCAGTTGAGCAGCGTATTTGTGCCGTGTTTCTTAATAAGTATTGCGTGGAGTCATTGGTAACTTACTTGTGTTATGGGGAATTTAAATTTCCGACGGCTCAACCAGTTGAGCAGCGTAGTTGTGCCGTGGGTCAGAGAGGATAGGTACTTACATGAAAATAAATAACAATTCGGCAAATGCAAGACCACGTGGTAATGCATCATCAGAACGTGGCCCGTGTTTACTTTATTGGATCAGTGTAAAATGTAAAAATCATTCACTTTACGTTATTCCTCCAACTATCGTCATATCTATTTTATTGTAATTCATTAATTAAAATAGTTTTAAATAATTTTTGTTTTTTTTCTCGAGCCCCCAGCAGCGCAGCGTTCGTATGTCACGAATAAAAAAAACTATACAGGGAGTAGAGAAATAGCAGTGGGACCACGAGAAACAAGTCTCCCTCGTGGTCCCACTGGTGGGTAAATCAGTGGAACCACGAGAAAACTGATAACTAGGTATATAAGATTTTTTAATTATGTAGATATTTAATAGTACCTAGGGTGGTAAAACAAAGAATGTCTCAGATCGCAAGTATTTGACGCCCGATCCGAAGGCAAGGCCGATAAATATGCGATGTGAGGCTTTCTTTATTACCGCCTGTGGCGAGTTCAAAATTTTACGTCTCACCCTATCCAGGAAGTGTGCGGTAATTGCTACTTTATGGCCAGGTATGACGTAAAAAAATACAAAGTGACTCCACCCACTATACCGCTCTAATCCACTGGAGAAATCCATTAATGTATCTGTTTCTAGTTTTTGTTCCACACTAATCCATTATCGCGATGGATTATTTTACATAGCTTTTTTATATTGCGTTCTAATTCATAATCGCGATGGCTCAGCGATTCAACTATTAACTAATTGGCGCGAAGGCCCTGTATAAGGAACTTTCGGAGCGGCTCATCTAAACATCCGGAGACCAGAGGGCTGGCAGCTATTTTGGCCAAAGGATTAGCCTAGCAATCCAAAGAGGTAACGCTGCCAGCCTTCTGGGCACTATAACCAACGACGTCGACCTGGGGGGCATTTACTTTTTATAGTTTTAGTTTATAATATAGGTTTAGTTTAGTTTTATTTCTTTATAAATATTATTTTATACCATTTCGTAATTAAATTGTTTTTGAGAAGCTTGTAAATAAATATTAACTAATTTAATAAAGTAATATAGATTTTTTTTTTCGTTACCTAATTAGCCGTTGCGTGGGGGCTCCTATTTCTGGGCAGTTTGCCCTTCGAGCATCTGAAGCTACCTAACGAACCTAACATACCCCTACCTAGCGTTATACGCGATCGCAACGCAATTTGAGTTTGAGTTTGTGAATAGAGGATTTTTTAGGTAGGGCAGATGCCCCGGTTCTGGCTACTGGGCCGGTTTTGGCCACTTTCAACTTTAAATTGAGTGTACTAAGATACCGAAAACTGAATCGCCAATCAGTCTTAAAGCGGCCACAACTGGGGCATCTGCCCTATTAATGGATTAGCGTGAAACTAAAAGTAGAAACAGATCCATTGATGGATTAGAGTGGAACCAAAAGTAGAAACAGATCCTTTTATGGATTTCTCCAGTGGATTAGAGTGGAAAAGACCGACTCCGCACCCCCAAAACTGAAATGCTTTAAGGAAAATTTCTACTCTCTTTCTTCGTCGAGGCGCGCGACGCACCTTCGCAAAGAGTTTTGCTAGCCCCCTGTTCGGTGTGTGCTCAAAGCAGACGCCCGGATACACCCTACCGACCCGTGGTCACACAAAGTTGCCACACCGGTTTGACCACGGTATTTTATTAAGATTAATTAGATCACGGGTAATGTTTATTTTAGCCTGACCCTAACCAGCCCGTGGTCAGACCAAGTTGCCACATGAGTAGTTAATTCTCTTTGGTAAAAATATTAAATCTAATGACTTCACAAACATTACCTCATACCTTTCTTTGTGTAAGCGTGGTGTGACTACGGATAAATAATAATATCCGTGATCACACCAGTAGTGTGGCAACTTGGTCTGACCACGGGGCTCTTGGAAGGTCATGTATTGTACCTACTTACGATCCCTGACACAGTCTGGGGCTTCACGACGGTAATAAGCACTAATTGTCTTCTTTGAGCGTTTTTGGTCTAAACCTTTGAGAGCATTCGAATACGCCATGGCTACACGCACTATAATCTCAGAACCGTGTAGGTATAGAACCTTTGGCTTTTAGGGATAAATAATAATTTGAAATCTCTCGAAATCTTAATAGGTATTTATACGTTTCAATCGAAAAACAGAGAACTCTTTTATAGTTCTTGGAAATTTCAAGAATATGAATAAAGCTGTAGCGGCTCTAAAAAAAAAAAAATATTAAAAAAAATATTGAAAATCAACATCCTCTTACCAAACTATTCGATTTAAACTATCGATAGAAACTATGCACTACAATGCTCAGATTCCTTGTCATATCAAAGCAATTTCCTTGTGTGTAATGATATGAGAAATACGCTACCAGTTAGTTAAGAATTCCTTGTTTGATATTTATCTATTTATAGTTTTTAACATTGTAGGTACCATCTGCGCGGGTCTTGGCGTCAGTGTGATGTTAGCATTAATTGTCACCACCTTTGCTGCATAGTAGATGTTTGGGTTTAATTTGGAAATTATATTTTATGTGTTGTGGTTAATCAATTAAGTATTTTATTTATACAAAAACTATATATAAACACTATTTGGAATGCAACATTGGTTTTAAATGGTAGTTAAATACTATGAAGGTCTTCCGCCAAAACGTAGCTTTGTCTTTGGTTATTTATCAAAATAGTGCGTTTCGTTTATTCCTGCTAATGCAGTTGATATATGTATTTGTAAAAATAATGTGAGTTTATTTATAATCTTGTATTTTTTTTCTAAAATCGTTGCATTAATGACCAAATAAACATTTATTTCAGCAATAACTTTTAAAGACAAACCATTCGTTCAATGGATTTCCTTTGCAGTAACAAAACGGCGATACCCATTCACCTAGTGATCTGTACGGTCCCTGAACCGTTTTCGAACGTACGTACGGAGTTACGTGGTGCAAATTTTTGACAAGCGTCGGGTCGGCTCAAAAATGACATTTAAATCTACCTAACGTTCGTAAGAAAAGTTACGTGATCGACCCACTGGGAAAGGACATAGGATAGTTTTAATTCTGAAAATCACCCCCTAAGGGGGTGAAATGGGGGGTGAAGATTTGGATGAGATCGGTTTAGATGAAATTTGGTATGGAGATAGTTTGAGTCCCAGAGAATACAAAGGATAGTTTTAATACCGAAAATCATTCCCTAAGGGGATGAAATAGGGGGTGCAAATTTGGATAAAACCCATGTAGATGAAATTTGGTATAGAGATAGTAGGAGTCCCAGGGAAAGACAATGCGTAGTTTTTATCCCGAAAATCATCTCCTGAGGGGGTTAAATTACGGGTGAAAATTTGGATTGAACCCATTTGAATACAATTTGGTATAGATATAGTTTAAGTCCTGGGAAAGGACATAGGTTAGTTTTAATTCTGGAAATCACCTCCTAAGGGGGTGAAATGAGGGTGAACATTTTGATTTAACCCATTTAGATGGGTAAAGAGATAGTTTGAGTCCTGGGAAATGACATAGGATAATTTTTATCCCGGAAATCATCTCCTGAGGTGATGAAATTAGGGGTGAAAATTTGGATGGAACCCATTTAGATTAAATTTGGTATAGAGATATTTTGACCTGCGGAGAAGGACAACGGATAGCTTTTATCCCGAAAATAATCTACAATTTCATCGGGGGTGAAAATTTGGGTGGACCCTATTTATTTGAAATTTGGTATAGAGATAGTTGGAAGGACAATGTGTAGGACGGTTTGTGGTGAAGGACAATGCATAGTTCCGGGGAAGGACAATGCATAGTTTTTATCCCGTAAATTATCTCCTGAGAGGATGAAATGAGGGGTAAAGATTTGAATGGAACCCATTTAAATGATATCTGGTACAGTGATAGTTTGAGCCCCGGGGAAGGACGTAGAATAGTTTTACTCCAAGAAATCAGCTTTTAAGGGAGGAAAATTGAAGGGGAACATTTGTATGGAGCTACTAGAACTGCTGCACCGATTTAGATACAATTTGGTATAGAGACAGTTTGATTCTCGGGGATAGGTCCCGGGAAAGAACATTAGATAGATAGTCATCCCCTAGGGGTAAAATAGGGAATTACAATTTGTATGGATGGAACCCATTAAGATAAAATCTGGTATAGAGATAGATTTTGTCACGAAAATCATACCCTAAGGGGGTGAAATGGGGGATGAATATTTGGATAAAACCCATTTCGATGAAATTTGGTTAAGAGATAGTTTGAGTTCCGGGAAATGACATAGGAAAGTTTTTATCCCGGAAATCATCTCTTAAGGGGATGAAATGGGAGGTGAACATTTGTATAAAGCTACTATACAACCGCTGCATCCATTTAGATAAAATTGTCTCGGGGAAGCACATAGGATAGTTTTTATCCCGGTAATAAATCCCTAAAGGGGAAATGGAGGGTGAAAGTTTGTATCGAGCTACGATATAAACGAGTTCTACGCGGTCGAAGTCGCGGGCAGAAGCTAGTTTATAGATAAAATGTGAAAAATATGGGATGAAAATAGGTGCTGAGGCGACTAGAGACCATATAATGTTGCAAGAGCGGGGTTATAACAGTATCGTTACTATGGTAACACATAGTCAATATATTCGAAAATTCATCGTCTTCTAGCAACTGATACTTAGTCCGGTGGTTTGACCTATAGCTTACGGAGTCGGTATTCCCGAGTTCAAACCCAGGGACCGGCATGCACTAAATCAAAATTCTACAATATAATATTAATAATCTTACACAATAATCATTTAAAAAATGCAGATTTTAACCAATTAGTACCTAAACGGTTAACAAACTAAACATCTCCAAATGAAAACAAAAAAAACAAAATTGTATAATATTATCAATTACATTCGATATAAGGTCTGTATCAGAATTAACAATAAGTTTATGATATTAATTTAGTACCCCAGAGATGTATAAGGTCTCAGAGCGTCCAAATACAATTAATAATTATTCTAATGTTCATATAGAGATGTATACTGTCTCTAAGCGTTAAAACAGAAAAAAAAGGATCATTAATGTAATATTGTCAGAGATGTACAGGGTCAATAACTGTTGCCGACCGACCAACCTTTTTATATAGGTTTTACCTTTTTTGATTTTTACTTTCTTTACTTTTAAAATAGAATGACTTTTGTAACAGAATTTGAGTTGGATTAAATGACTCTTGCTGAATGGAAGTATTCTTCGCGTTTTCCTCAACAACATATGGTGTCAGAAGTGAAAGTATAGCATTACAATTGTGACAATGCCCGTAACGCGATCAATTAAGAAGAAACCATTCTGGACTGCGGAGGTAAGTGAAACCGCTCCAGCCTCATCGTCAGGCATTACGCCTGCTCACACTGCTCAGGTCTGCCACGATGAAGCTCTCTTACAGGAGCGCAATATTCCCGTACCGCCAGAGCCTCAACCTTCTAAGGCGCAATCCGCAGTGCCATCGTGCGCCAAGACGCACTCCGCAGCGCCATCGTGCGCCAAGACGCACTCCGTAGCGCCATCGCGAGCCTCGACCAAAACAATGAAGCTGGCTGCCCTTGCCAAGCATGCTCGCATAAGCGCGGACAGGGAGCGTATGCTGGCCGAGGCGGCTGCAGACCGAGAGCGAACTTTGGCAGAACACGAACGCAAGGCTGCCGAGTTGGAACTGCAGGCGGAGCTTGCAGCCATCGAGTCTGTCGCATCAGAAAAAACCAACTCCACCCAAAAATGGTTGCTTGATTGTGCCGACAATGCCATGTGTAATAGTAATGAACTAGCATTCCCTTGCAGAACTTTAGAGTATATCGATGTACCTACTGCGGGAACTGCACGAAATGTCGCCGTCGCCTCTACAAGCTTGAATGCGCCGCGCGGGGACCAGTGCCTACAGTTCAACAACAAAATAAACACTACACATTCTCAAATATTAGGCACACACCACAATCAATTCGCAACTAACATTTGTAATAGTGAGAACAGAAATAAAACGATTAATAATGTAGGAACACAAGACTCTTTTATTAAACTGGCTGAAGTTATCGCAGATCTTGGAGGCAAGAATAAACAGGTCAGTATTAAACTTCCTTTGTATGATGGTAGTGTCTCCAGCTGGCTCATGTTCAAGAAGACATACTCGCGATCCGAAGCTAGATTTTGTCCAGAAGAAAACTTGGCCAGACTCGATACTGCGTTGTGTGGAGCCGCCAAGGAATCTGTCTCTGCTCTTCTCATGACTGCCGCGCATCCAGCACAAATAATGAGTTCCCTGGAGAGTCGCTTTGGCCAACCGGAATCCATCATTTTACACCAACTCTCGTCCATTAGATCCTTAGCCAGGCTGCCGTTGCACGAGTCTTTGAAGGACCTTAACATCTTCGCGTGCCGACTTCGCAATTGCGTCGAGGTGATCAGAGAGCTGCATCAGCCGGAGTATCTGGCCTCTCCTGAGCTTGCCAATACCATCATAGGGAAATTAACCCCTCTTTTACGTTATAGGTGGTCCGATTATGCGTCTTCGAACGATGTTACGAACAAGTACAAGCTAGAATTATTAGCAGACTTTTTAGATAATGAATTCAAACAGCAATCAAAACATTGTGCATATTATTCGGAAAATGTTTACGGAAAAATTGTCATAACAAATAATTCGCAGATTGTCAAACCAAATATCGCTACTAAGCAACCCGCGAAGGTTTTTCATGCAACGCTGTCAACGAAACCAAAGAGTCTGACAACATGTAGATATTGTAAGGCAGATACACACAATGTTCATGAATGCGAAAAGTTTATTTCATTGCCTATTGACGACCGCTGGCAATGGGTTACTGAAAATAAGGTGTGTTACAGATGTTTATCTAAAGGTTCACATAAATATTTAGCCTGCAAGAAACATTGCGAAGTCGCCGGATGTAAGTACAGTCGGCGACATAATACTTTGCTCCATCGACCCATGGTAGAAACCGCTGCCTATGTCGACGTAGATGAACACGACAAGCCCCAGTCTGATGAGGTACCCACTGCTATTGTATCTCATAGTGCCTCCCCTAACCCAATGTCAATCCAAAGGTCCTTATTAAAGGTACTCCCTGTCACTATTACCGGTCCTAAAGCTAGTTTCGATACCTACGCGCTGCTTGACGACGGGTCTACGGCCTCATTTATCGATAAATCTGTAGCTGATCTGGTAGGTGTTACCGGGCCCAAAAAACACATTCAAGTCGAGTGTATAGGCGGTCTTGGTAAAAATATGGAGGTCAGTTTTGTGAACATTAAAGTCACAGGCTGCCACAGTGTAGAAACACACGATATTGTAGTGAGGTCTATTCCAAATTTGACTATTGCCACCCAGTGTGTTCGTTCAGAGCAAATCAAAAACTGCGATTATTTACGCGATCTAGCCGGTGTCTTGTGCTATGAGAACGCAAAGCCCATGCTTCTGCTTGGAATTGATAATTGGCATCTTACCTTTTCAAAAACTATTCGGCGCGGTAAGCTATCGCAACCAGCAGCGTCTTTGACTCCTTTAGGTTGGGTTCTATACGGCTCTACTTCAACCATATCCAAACCTATCGACTTCGTGAACCATGCTATAACAGAGTGCGAAAAAGATAGTCTAGGGGACAGCCGTACTTTAGATATCCTCATCAAAGACTATTATAGTTTAGACTCTATAGGTATAGAAAAAAGGGATGGCCGCTCTGTTGAGGATCAAAGAGCCTTAAAATTGCTAGAGGAGACTACCAGGCGTCAAGCATCTGGGCGATTCGAGACAGGGTTACTGTGGCGTGACAATATCGAACAGGTCCCCGATAGCCGCCCACTTGCTTTACGCCGTTTTAGGTCTCTGGAGTCTAAGATGATTAAAGACTCTAACTACGCTAGTAAATATAAACAAAATATTCACGCCATGCTTGATAAAGGTTATGCAGAATTGTGCACTGCCCCCCCTTCTGGTATATTATGGTATTTACCACATTTCGGAGTAGTACATCCACAAAAGAAGAAACTTAGGATTGTCTGTGATGCCGCCGCCAAGTGTGAAGGCGTAAGCCTAAATTCCCTTTTACTGCCCGGGCCCGATCTTCTCCAATCCTTGTTGGCCATTTTGATGCGATTCAGAGAAGGCCGAGTAGCTCTTTCGGCTGATATCCGGGAAATGTTTCCACAAGTTAAAATCATACCAGAAGACCGTGACGCTCAGCGTTTTTTATGGCGCGACGATCCTACCCAGCCTATTCAGGAATACCGCATGTCATCTATGATGTTCGGTGTAGTGTGTAGTCCGTTTACGGCCTTGTACCTTAAAAATAAGATTGCCACCGAACATCAGCGATCACACCCGAAAGCTGCAGCAGCTATTATCCGCGACACATACATGGACGATTACTTAGGTAGTTGTGATAATGAACAAGAAGCCGCACTTTTATCCTCAGATATTGTCTCGGTTTTAGCCGCAGCCAAATTTGACATGAGATCTTGGGTATCGAATTCTGAAAAGGCTCTCAACATGCTTCCTCCTGACCTTCGCGCTGTTGGGGCCACAACAATAAATGTATGTTCGGACTCGCGGCCTCCGACACGCGTCTTAGGAGTTTCCTGGGACATCGCTAACGACACACTGTCTTTTCCACATATTGATTTTGATAAAATCTCAGCGAAACTAACTAAGCGTGTTGTCCTTTCAAACCTAATGAAAATTTACGACCCTTTAGGCCTTCTTACTCCCGCGGTTATAAAAGGTCGTGTCCTTTTCCAAAAGACCTGGAAACTTGCTACATCTTGGGATGAATTATTGCCCAACGGGTTCATAGAAAAGTGGAGAGACTGGTTCACAAGCTTAGTCAACATTTTGAACAATTGCGTACTCCGGTGTTATGCCACTAACGACCTGATAAGTTCAGTGCAATTACATGTTTTCGCAGACGCGAGCGAGCAAGCGTACGGTTGCGTCGCTTACTGGCGCTTTATGTGTCCAAACGGAAACATACAAGTCTCGTTGATCAGTGGTAAAGCTCGCGTGGCTCCCCTGAAGCTCACGACCATACCAAGGCTGGAGCTTCAGGCGGCTCTAATTGCTGCTCGCTTATCTGTATTTATCTTAGAATCTCACAAACGAAAGCCAGAAAGGATCTTTCTCTGGTCAGACTCTCAAACTGTACTCAAATGGCTATGCTCTGACCCAAGCACTTTTAAATCCTTTGTCGCTCATAGGGTTTGTGAAATTTGTGAGATCACCAATGTTTCCGATTGGAACTACGTACCTTCATCCTTGAACGTCGCGGACGATGCCACCAGATTCAAGGATGAATTTACAATAAACTCTCGATGGTTTAACGGGCCAACATTCTTGCACCAACCATTAACCGAATGGCCCTGTGAACCTACAACTGTCCACGCACCAACGTCTGAGGAATATAGAACCAAGAAAGACTTGGTGGGTTTGACATTAACTCAGTCACGTGACTTATCATTACCTGTGATTGCTGACTACAGCCGCTTTAGTGTCTGGCTACGGTTTATTCGTGCTACCGCGCGAGCTCACCAGTGTGCCTCGAAATTTCGCCATTTGTGTCAAAATCCTAAATTGCCGCAACTTGGTTTAGCAGTTTTAGATGTAGCTTTTATCTCATCGGCAGAACGCCACGCCTTTCTGCGTATACAATTAGATTCTTTCAATGATGAATATATTGCAATTGACGCTGCACGCCCCGTTTCTAAAGAGAGTAGACTTAAAAACTTGTCGTTGATAATAGGAAACGATAGGCTATTACGGTTGTACGGCCGCACGGGAGCATCCACTGCCATTGATCCACAACCAGCTGTTCTGGATGGGAAGCACTCGCTCACACGCCTACTAATCGGCTCCTACCATGTCAAATTTGCCCACGGAAACAACGAACTTGTGGTGTACGAATTACGACAACGTTTCTACATCATTGGGGTCAGACCTTCAGTACGAAGTGTGGCGAAACATTGTCAGCTCTGCCGGAACATGAAAGCTAAGCCACAGGTGCCACCGATCGGAGACCTACCTGAAGTCAGGATGGCGCATCACGTTCGTCCCTTTTCTTTCGTCGGTGTCGATTATTTTGGCCCATTGAACGTCACATCAGGACGACGAACCATGAAGCACTGGGTAGCACTATTCACCTGCCTGACAGTCAGAGCTATCCACATCGAAGTAGTAGAATCACTATCAACAGACTCAGCCTTGTTGGCTCTACGGCGATTCATAGCACGACGTGGTTGTCCCACATGCATTTACTCTGACAACGGAACGGCTTTTGTTGGAGCTTCGAATATACTTCACGAGCTGTACGACTTCTCAACAAATAGAGGAATAAAGTGGAAGTTCATCCCACCATCAGCTCCATTTATGGGTGGCTGTTGGGAGCGTCTGATACGCAGCGTGAAAACTGCACTCAAGATCACTCTAAAAGACCGATCGCCCCGAGTAGAGGTCCTGAACATATTGCTTGCAGAAGTAGAAGCCATTGTCAATTCACGGCCTCTCACCCACGTGCCAGTGGACGAGGACAGCCAACAAGCACTGACACCCTTCAATTTCCTGATTGGTACCTCAAGCCATGACCAGAGTCTTCGAGAATTTGACGACGCCGACCTATCACGACGCGCTGACTGGCGAAAGGCCCAAAGACTTGCAGAACATTTTTGGCAACGGTGGACTAAAGAATACTTGCCGCTCTTGATACCACGAAAATCAGTTGCACCTCATGAAGAGTTGAAATTAGGTAATGTGGTGCTGGTTGCGGATGGCAATCTACCAAGAAACTGCTGGCCTATTGGACGAGTCACCGAGTTATTTCCGGGTAGGGATAATATTGTCCGCGTAGTGAATGTTGCGACTAAAGGGGGTGTGCTGCGTCGGCCGGTCCGCAAGCTAGTACCACTAGATTGTTAATTGGTGTTCCACACTGCTTGGGGCCATGTTGCCGACCGACCAACCTTTTTATATAGGTTTTACCTTTTTTGATTTTTACTTTCTTTACTTTTAAAATAGAATGACTTTTGTAACAGAATTTGAGTTGGATTAAATGACTCTTGCTGAATGGAAGTATTCTTCGCGTTTTCCTCAACAACAATAACAATAAAACGTGTCAAGAACAGAATGATGAAGTGACGAGATAGTCACACATCATAAATGTAACATTAATTTTAAATTTATCTTAAGGTTCACATGTATGTTTAAGTATAATTTCGTGGAATGTGATGTTGAATAAAGCTTTTCTACTTCTACTTTTACTTCTACTTCTCGTCAAAATAATGATAACAACACTAGTAGTTAGGTAGTTACTATGCCCTTGTAAGCATGAACAGACCGGACTCCACAAACAGCACCCGATCACGAGTATGACGCATTTCTCAGCCATCGCCTCCCTCAACCATATGTTAGGGAAGGGGGCGACTCGATCAACGACGCCACCTTAGCAAAGCCCTTTAAGCGAGCATGATATATTCAAGCCACTGAACATTGATAATAGCAAAGATTAAAGCGACTTGTTCGGCGAGAAAAAGCATTACTTGCTCTCATGTTACATAAAACGGAACAGCTATTTCCGGTACTTATAATAATTACAAAGGTAATACGCCAAGACAATCATATTCGAAGGTATATTAATTCTAATATAATTTGACTACTACTGGCTTATAGGCATTTTTGTCGTTTATGAAATCGTTGGCATTATAACACGCCTTGATTAGCAAATAATTTGTAATATGAGACTTAAATTTACTGAACGGCAAATTAACAATTTCGGTGGGTATTTTATTGTAAAAACGTATACAGTTCCCCACAAACGACGTGTTAACCCTGCTAAGACGACTGTACTGCACTGCGATCTTGTGTTTACTTCTGGTGTTGTAGTCGTGGATATCACTGTTTACTATACACTTTTTGTAGTTTTAATTTTTTTTGTAATACATTTTCAAAAACGCAGAGACTCGATGCCTAAGGAAATTTACTAACATAAAGAATATTCGAGGAAAAAAGTAAATAGGTTTAATAAAGAGTATTTTGTCTTGCAAAGTAAAAAATCGTGTAATAGTACATTATGATACAAGTGTGCTATGTTGGTCATTACACTCGAGTCGGTTTTTAAGCCTGAGCCGAAGGCGAAGGCTTAATGGAGACGAGAAGTGTAATGACCAATGCTCACGTGTTTGATACGACGTTTTTCAACACATTTGCGAGGAAAAAAATAAATAAATAAAAAATGAAAATGTTAAAAGATATGTAATGAAAAGGCACTAGTGCGATAATGTAATGTAAAAGTCACGGCATGGGTAATATTCTGCATTATTTTGCTAATATTTAAAAAGATATGTAATGAAAAGGCACTAGTGCAATAATGTAATGTAAAAGGCACGGCATGGGTAATATTCTGCATTATCAGTGTAAATACGCTGTAATAAGACCTACTTGACGAGCAGGTGTGTTGAAAAATAATTATTTTCAACTTTCTTACAAAAAAAAGTCAACGCACACTTGGAAAACCTGGCCCAAAAAGCGAAAACACGTGTTAACCTCATAAACCGGTTAGCAGGAACATCATGGGGAGCTCGGGCTGACGTCTTGCGCTCTTCCTCCATCGAACTGGTATATTCGCCAGCAGAATATTGTGCTCCAGCATGGTATAGAAGCGCACATACGAGTAAGATCGACGTTCAACTGAACCGAGTAATGTAAACTATATCCGGAAGCATGAAGCCAACTTCCACCAGATGGCTCCCCATGCTGTCGCACATTGCTCCACCAGATATAAGAACAACACAGGCTGCTGCGCGGGAGTGGACTAAAGCAACAACGCAAACGCTGACAATTAGAGAGACACTCCATCACCTGCATCACCCACGTCTACAGTCCCGCCATATAAAGCCATATGGTCCGTCTGCCAGCTACAAGGCTCGGAGCCCTTCAGTATCCATTTGGAGTGGAGGAAGCAGTGGCAGGAACAGGATGGAGCCCCTAACATATACCCCATTAGAATTTCAACGGGCTTTAACAAACACCGCAAGATCTGGGTCACTCTGAACCGCATACGGACGGGCGTTGGGCGCTGCTGCAATCACAACCTTACACAAGTGGGGCATATCAACAGCAGCTGACTGTGACTGTGGTGCTTCACCACAAACCGTCCTACACATTGTTGATGAATGCCCCAGAAGACTATTCACGGGAGTTATGGAAGACCTATTGGCGCTGACTCCTGCAAGTCCTGCAGCAAGGGACTGGCTACTCAACTTGGATATTAAATTGTAATCTTTTAAACTTGTACTCATTGTTCAATTTGTATTTATTTCAAATGTAAAAAAAAGCCTTACTTTATAATAATAATGAACGGGGTCGTGACGTGACGGGTATGGTGTTCGAAAGTTTGCACGGAACCCTCGGTGCGCGAGTCAGACTCGCACTTGACCGTTTTTTTCTGCAATTAGTACTCTACGTACGTCATTTTTCACCTTTCAGCTTAGAGTATGAATTCATGATAAGCAATAGGTAGGCATGAACTTATATTCTAACCAAATTGTTGGTAAAAACATCGTTTTTGTGTGGAATTACTAAATGTATTACATTATTGCAGAGACCGGGAAATTGCAATTCGTGGATAGGTTTATGACAAAAGAGACGAATCCACGAATTGCCGTTCCCGCCGGGGCATATATAGTGCATTTCTCCAAAAATGCGAGGAAATCAAATAATATTTTCAATAATCTTAAAACACCGAGTATGTCAATAACCTATCAAGTTCCCACCCAACTTATTTTTTTAAAGTATGTACACGTCATGACTCGTAGTGCCAGTTTCAATTTACATACTTAAGATAGTTAAAAACATTAGAATCGATCACAGTTTAAAATGTTTACTTATTAAAGACTAGCTGTTGCCCGCGACTTCGTCCGCGTAGAACTTTTTATCGTCTTAGAAAATGATTTCTCTCAATACAAAATTTGAACCTTCTTTTAGGGGATAATTAAAAAAAAAGTTGATGTTCATTTTCTAGTTTGTGAACAAACAGTCTAAAACCAAAGTTAAAAATCTCATACTTTAAAAATGCCTTGAAATACTCAAACTTTGAACCAATTTTAACACTCTTAGGGGATGAATTTGGAAAAACTCTGAAATCAGTTTTGTAGTCTTTTAACGTACAGAATAAGACCGAAGTTAAAAATCTCTTACTCACACTTTAAAATTTTATTGCTCGCCATTTAAAATTTGAACCCCCTTTTAAACCCCCTTAGAGGTTGATTTTTTCTAATCGCTGAAAGAACTTTTTTCGTCAACTTTTAAGTCTCTAGCTCAAAAAAAGTGTTGCCCATACAAAGCTTTCTTAACCCCCTTAGGGGTGGAATTTTCTAAAACTCTGAAAGTACTTTATTATTAATTTTAATAAGTAACATTTCGAATAGTTTTAAGTCTAGTAAAAAAAAAGTTTTCCCACACAACACTGGCTACCCTTCTTAACCCCCTTAGGGATGGAGTTTTCTAAAACGCTGAAAGTTCTTTTTGAGTATTCTAATAAGTAATCTTTTTGCAAAGTTTTAAGTCTCTAACTCAAAAAAAGTGTTGCCCATGCAAAGCTTGCTCTCCTTTTTCACCCTATTAGGGGTGGAATTTTCTAAAACGATTTGTGTTCTTTTTTTGTATTTTAATAAGTAATCTTTCTACAAAGTTTCAAGTCTCTAACTCAAAAACATAAACTTTCCCTGATAAAAACTTTGCACCCCTTTTTATCCCCCTTAGGGATAGATTTTTCAAAACGCTGAAAGTCTTTTTTTTTGTATTTTTATAAGTAATCTTTCTACAAAGTTTTAAGTGTCTAGCTCAGAAAAAGTGTTCCCCATACAAACCTTGCACCCTTTTTTAACCCCCTTCGGGAATGATTTTTGTAAAACGCCGAATGTAGTATTTTTCATGTTCTAATAAGTAATTTTTCTACAAAATTTTAAGTCTCTATTAAAAAAAAATATGTTTTTCCCATACAAACTTTGCACCCTATTCCAAAACGCTGAAAGTACTTTCTTTGTATTTAAATATTTTTTCTACAAAGTTTTAGGACTCTAGCTAAAAAAAATAGTTTCCCACATACAAACTTTGCACCCCTATTTTTAGGGGTAGAATTTTTTAACACGCTGAAAGTACTTTATTTGTATTCTGATGACTAATCTTTCTACAAAGTTTTAAGTCTCTATTTAAAAAAAATATTGTTTCCCCCATACAAAATTTGCACCCCTATTTTACCCCCTTGGGGGTAGATTTTTTTAAAACACTGAATCTAGGTACTTTATTTGTATTCTAATGAATAATTTCTCTACAAAGTTTAAAGTCTCTATTTAAAAAAAAGTATTTTTTCCCATACAAACTTTGCACTCTATTTTACCCCTTTAGGGGTAGAATTTTCTAAAACCCTGAAAGTTCTTTATTTGTATTCTAATGACTGATCTTTCTACAAAGTTTAAAGTCTCTATTTAAAAAAAAATTGTTTTTCCCATACAAACCTTGCACCCCTATTTTACCCCCCTAGGAGTGGAATTTTCCAAAACGCTGAAAGTGTTTCATTTGTATTCTAATAACTAATTTTTCTACAAAGTTTAAGTCTCTAGCTCAAAAAAAAAGGTTCTCCCATACAAACTTTGCACCCCTATTTTACCCCCTTAGGGATAGAATTTTCAAAAATCTTTTTTTATACCTAGCCCACGTTATAAAAGCAACATACTGTTCAAAAATCAACTCTCTAAGATTAGTAGTTTCGGCTGTGCGTTGATGAGTGAGTGAGTGAGTGAGTGAGTGAATAAGTCAGTCAGGACATAGGCATTTATTATGTATAGATAGATAGAAGATAATGAAACTCCCATTCAAAAATATCTCAAAAAATTATGAAGCTACATCCGTTTTAATGTCGCTTGTTAGAGTGAGAAAACGATGAGGGACTGTGACGTCAATATCCTCGAGCGTCATAGTAAAAAACAATCGTTTCATATGAAGGTGCGTTTTGTGGAAAAGGGACAGAACATACCCCCTCTTAAAACTTTGGACTCTTATAACTTAGTCATTACCTATATAACCTCTTGCTTTGTTTTTTTCTCCATTTAACTATATGTATTTTAAATTATTTTTCGAGAAAATACATTATGATTATTTACCATATTTTCGATTCCTGAGCTATAACCACGAACTTCGGAATTCGAAAATATTCGGGTATCTCTATCTCTATCGCACTAACCATACTCGAGTGACAGGGATGCAAATATATGAACATTGAGTATCGGTTTTCGTGGTAGCGCCGCAGGTACTTTGGCTGAATGCGCCGAGCGCGTGCCATTGCCATTCAAAAAAAACAAATTCGTGTTAATTATATTGTTCAAATTTGTTGATTTCATTTATTGAAATTACGACATAAAACGACATTTGCGCATATAAGTTCTCATATCAGAATCGAATATTTTTTTATGGTTTATATTTTAGCATTTGTCTCGTAAAGGTCTATCGTAGACGGGATTTAAATTATTAATACGTGAAAGGCAAAGCAATTCCGCCATTTTGACGAAAATTTGACGTTTCTTATAGCTGACAGTTGGAGCAGCGTTTGATTTCAATAAAAATAAATGAAAAATTAAATGAAGTCGTATATTTCGGAAAATTAATTAATTGTCGCAGTCGGATAAAAACTATCCTAAGTTGCAGCTAGAATAATAATGTACCTATATAAAATGTTTCATATTTTTCCGTTCATGGGATGCTGAGAACATTCGTACCGCACAAAGCTTAGTTTCAAATTGGCTGATTCTTTTTTTAATTTAGAGATTTATTATAAGTGGAGATAAAGGTTTTGTTTTATTAAAATATCTTCAATACAATATCCTTCAAGGGAATATAAGCTAAATTTACGTTTATAGCTAAACTATAAAATAGGTACCTTCAAAGAAGCTCCAGGTGAAGAAGTAAAGAGCTTTTGAAAAGCTCGGGTTACATTATTAGCCCGCTGCCTCTCGTAAAATAATAACAGCCTATCTCTGAAAAGTTGTTAAAAAGTTTAAAGTAAGGGTTGATATTTGGTTTGGATATAGATTCTGTAATTTTAATCGTAAAGAAAGATATTCAAAGAAAACGTTAATAACTTGTTAGGGTTTCAGTAAATAAAGGAATTGACGACTTTAATTGGGCTATAAATTTAAGGTAAATATTGGATATTTTGTACAGAAGCATGAAATAGATAGGAGCAGTCAAAGTGGCCAAGTAAGTATACCGCACCAGAGCTTTATTTCTATTGGAGTAGGGATGTATTACGATGTATTTGCTCTCTTTGGTTGCTAGAATCTATTTTATGCTGACTGTACAATAAGTAGGTACTTAGGTAGGTATTTTTATTTAACCTATACATCAAATAATGTTCTGGGCGACGGGCTAGCAACCGATGACTGGCATATAACATTTTCTCTATAACGATTATATCTAGTTCAAAATGAAAAAGTAACTTTTAATAGTTTGGGTACCATTACAAAAATAAAACTTAAGGGGGTGCCTCGATTCTTGTATACCGTGTCCCCATGTAAAAGATACACGATTATAATATGTCTTCCGCGCACGAGCAAAACGAGAAATGTCCGGAAATAACCATATTTGTGAAGTTTTATTCACTTCGCTGCTATAAAATTTTTGGTGTGGTAAAATACCATATTTTTTACTTGTTTATGTCGTTAGAAATGCATTGTTTGAATTGGCTGAGGTAAAATAGAAAAGTAAAGACCTAACCTAACTTTGGATTCTTTTTGAAGCGAGACAAACTTAAGCAATCGTGTTTTCGCTTCTGACAAACAACAAATTTTATATTGTATAATAATAGTTTATATTGTATATTTATAGATTCTTATCAGGCAGTTGTAAGATAGTATTATAATATTAAAATTCTTGCCCTAAACACGCAGTAGCTCGAGACATGGGACAATACCCTGTTTCGTATCCCTAATTTTACGTCTTGCACCTGACTCGGTCCCGAGCCATTTTAAATTACCCATCACATTAACCTGCTAAATTGCACGTTCAGTCCTCGGCGATAAGGGCGATAGTTGCGAAGCGCAATGAAAACGTAATGGAATGTCCCTAGAATTAGCATTTTTTTCTTAATAGGGGTTTTGGCCATTGATTTCGGAATTATGGGCCTGGGATTTAGAAAAGCTCGTACTTAGGTTACATGACCTTATATACCTGCAACTGTATAAGTAATCATTGATATGTTTACATTGTTTGTATGTTTAATGTTAATATAAGGTACCTATATGTAAATACGGGCCTTTGTTGCCTGGATCAAATAAATAAATAACTGAAGTATCTGGAGTTGGCTCATTTCACGAATGTCGCGAAGTCTAGGGGAATTCGTGGTACGAAATTGTTATATAACAGGCACCTACTTTCGCGAAGACTACACAATCATGAATCACTAGACACTCATTAAAAATGTAGATAGATCGCGCAAACCAAGCGCAAACCCTTCTTCTCGCTCTGCCGAAAGGATGTAAAATGGCCATAACCAAAAGTAAGTGTTTTTATATACCTCCCTAACATTAACCCATTCGCCGCCACAGAATTCAAAGTCTAGTAATAAGGTCAAGCGGGGTATCAAATCAAAGGGCTTCATATACATATTCTAAAACAGGTTTTTTTTTGCAGTCATAAAATTTTGATTTATGAACGAAAATGTTGAAAATAATGCTTGTCAAAAAGTGTTCGCCGGCCGCTGCCGTGGAACGCACGCTTCGGTCGCTCGGCTCAATCATGTTCTGACTTAAGTGGAAGCTGATGCAGGTGGAATAATTCGTTCAACCAATCGGCGCACATGGTGCGTTCCGAATCATACCAATTTGATTCAGTTCACAATTTGACGATCCGTCATTGATAGTTTATAAACTAACGAAAAATAATGCAGTAAATTGTGAACGGTTTTGACAGTTCAAAATTTTACGTCAGTTTATAATATCGCGAGTAAGATTATAAATTGATTATATAATGGCAAGCTTGGTGGCACACTTGCTAAGACTAGAACCAACGCAATTAGGATGCAAAGTTTGCGGCTTCTGTTATGATTAGTAACGTAGGTACTAGAATAGTGGAAACACTGCTCAAGCAGAAGGGTAAATGCATGGGGGGGCGGGGGTTAAGGTGATATGATAATAGTTTTTTTATTATCTTAGAAATATGAAATCCAAAGATACATCCTTCGATACGTTCACAATTAATAGAGATATGTGTTGGAATAATGTATGTGTATTGTGTATGTTATGCAGTATAAACATTAGGTATAAACATTAGGTAAAAAATAAAAACTTCATCTTATAGAGAAATAAAGGAAAAGGAAGAATGTAGAATAAGTTAGAAATAACTACATCGGCTAGCTCTTAAATACTCGTATATGATGATCATGATGAGTCAGTAAAGTGTAGAAGTTGAATGTAAGTGGGTCACTTTTCTACGCAGCTGACTGTACGGGTGCGTAATTGCATTAGAAGGGCGATCAGTTTTAGGGTTCCGTAGTCAACAAGGAACCCTTATAGTATCAATAGCACATTCCCCGGTTTTAAATAATTTTCGATATAAAGCAAACTTACTGTCGGCAGAGCATTTTCAACCGACGAAAAAAACGGAGGAGATTTTTTTTTTATGTATGACCACGCATAACTTTTTACAGAGTGGTTCGATTTTGATAATTCTTTTTTTATTGGAAAGGGTATAACCCGAAATTGGTCCCATATAAATTTGGAAAAAAAAACCAACCCTAAGGGTACGAAAATAGGGGCTGATTGATTTTTCGTCGGTTAAAACTTTGTTTTCAAAGTAAATTATAGTTAATACTCACACCCTGGAAATGGTCGCGTCCGGCACGGTTTCAAAAGAATTTCCTCCCATGAACGCTTCAGCTATTACATGAGCGTCTTTCCGGCGTTTTCCCGAGGTACCTACTACAATACGGTGCTCTTTAAAAATAGATTCTATACAAACACTACAATTCACATATAACTGTAGACTTGCAAGTTTCCATAAACTACGGTACGCCACCGACATGGTATAAAAGAATTATGGCACCAAGTGGTTCGTGTAATATTACACTCGGCGCTGGCTAGCCAGTTCCTTTGCTTGAACTTGGCTTGACACGCTGCCGCGTGTCTAAATAAAAATATCCAGCGACTTTTGAGGCCGAGTGTATTGTTAAATCTGCGACCCAAAGCTTCGGCCAATGACTCAATTACATCAGGCCGTCAAAGCCAATGGATCCTTTTATCTAAATTGTACCCTTTCTCTTGGAACCGATCCAAGTATTCAGATAACATTGAAGTAGGTACTTATAAGATATAACTAGTTTTGGTCTTATTATCTACCGTTAATAATTACAAGTTCTTAGACATAACTTAGCCCATTCGTTTGTTAGCTTCTATTGTGGTTAGATCTTATACTGCCATTTAAATTGAATTGGAATTGAATACGTACATAAACTCAAATAATCTCCACTTATAATAAATCTCTAAATTAAAAAAAGAATCAGCCAGTTTGAAACTAACCTTTGCGCGGTTCGAATGTTCTCAGCATCCCATGAACGGAAAAATATGAAACATTTTATATAGGTACATTATTATTCTAGCTGCAACTTAGGATAGTTTTTATCCGACTGCGACAGTTAATTAATTTTCCGAAATATACGACTTCATTTAATTTTTCATTTATTTTTATTGAAATCAAACGCTGCTCCAACTGTCAGCTATAAGAACCGTCAAATTTTCGTCAAAATGGCGGAATTGCTTTGCCTTTCACTTATTAATAATTTAAATCCCGTCTACGATAGACCTTTACGAGACAAATGCTAAAATATAAACCATAAAAAAATATTCGATTCTGATATGAGAACTTATATGCGCAAATGTCGTTTTATGTCGTAATTTCAATAAATGAAATCAACAAATTTGAACAATATAATTAACACGAATTTGTTTTTTTTGAATGACAATGGCACGCGCTCGGCGCATTCAGCCAAAGTACCTGCGGCGCTACCACGAAAACCGATACTCAATGTTCATATATTTGCATCCCTGTCACTCGAGTATGGTTAGTGCGATAGAGATAGAGATACCCGAATATCTTCGAATTCCGAAGTTCGTGGTTATAGCTCAGGAATCGAAAATATGGTAAATAATCATAATGTATTTTCTCGAAAAAGAATTTAAAATAACTATAGTCAAATGGAGAAAAAAACAAAGCAAGAGGTTAAGTAGGTATTGATTAAGTTATAAGATTCCAAAGTTTTAAGAGGGGGTATGTTCTGTCCCTTTTCCGCAAAACGCACCTTCATATGAAACGATTGTTTTTTACTATGACGCTCGAGTATATTGACGTCACAGTCCCTCATCGTTTTCTCACTCTAACAAGCGACATTAAAACGGATGTAGCTTCATAATTTTTTGAGATATTTGAATGGGAGTTTCATTATCTTCTATCTATTTATCTCCACTTATAATAAATCTCTAAATTAAAAAAAGAATCAGCCAGTTTGAAACTAAGCTTTGCGCGGTACGAATGTTCTCAGCATCCCATGAACGGAAAAATATGAAACATTTTATATAGGTACATTATTATTCTAGCTGCAACTTAGGATAGTTTTTATCCGACTGCGACAGTTAATTAATTTTCCGAAATATACGACTTCATTTAATTTTTCATTTATTTTTATTGAAATCAAACGCTGCTCCAACTGTCAGCTATAAGAAACGTCAAATTTTCGTCAAAATGGCGGAATTGCTTTGCCTTTCACTTATTAATAATTTAAATCCCGTCTACGATAGACCTTTACGAGACAAATGCTAAAATATAAACCATAAAAAAATATTCGATTCTGATATGAGAACTTATATGCGCAAATGTCGTTTTATGTCGTAATTTCAATAAATGAAATCAACAAATTTGAACAATATAATTAACACGAATTTGTTTTTTTTGAATGACAATGGCACGCGCTCGGCGCATTCAGCCAAAGTACCTGGGGACCGATTTTTGACTTTCGAGCGCTCGACTCTTTCACTCGAAAACTGTCAGAAACGATGAAATACTATTTTTGAAATCCGAGCGATAGAAAATTCAAAAACGAGTGGTATTGACCACTCGTATTCAATTCTATCGGTAGAAAATAAGTGCCGACAATTTGGACACTTCACTTGTATTTAATTTTGGACTGACAATGAACTTAGAAAGAGATAAATAAAGATTAATATATTTTATATTATTTTTCTACCGAATTTTGTGAACTTAGTCTTTTGGCGGGTTTGTTTTAAAATTAAATAATTTAACTTGTCTGTCTCTCTCTCTCTCTCTCTCTCTTTGCACAGGTTAAAAAGAGACAGAGATATAGTAATATGTAAAGGCCTGGCAATGATTCACAACAACTCGCTATACTTAGAATGAAAAGTATGAATTGCTGTCTCATTCTAACTAAAGAAAGTTGTTGTGACAAATTGTATCATTTGTAATTTGTATTAAGCCGGGTCCGCTGCACCAATGTTTTCCATGTTTTTAAACAACTAACATGTTTCCGTCAGTTTCGGCAAACAAATAGGGTATTATTTTGATTGGCAAAACATGTTTGACGTTTAAAAACCACGAAAACATGGCGCAGCGGACGCGGCTTTACTTTTATAACAGACGGGAAACGAAACGTTTCGTTTACTAGGTATTATTTACTACGTTCTTAGTTTTTTCTGTTATGTAACGCATAAAACACAAAAAAAACACTTAAACATTAATATTTTAGCCTAAAATAGACCTTCTAATGATGTTTTATTTTTATTCCATGTGTAGAATACAATTTTAAATAACCAGTACTTATCGAATTTCTGCGTACAACAAAGCGCAAAAGTATAAATAGCCAAACCACTAGCTTTCGAGTGATGAATGTCAAAAATACCTATTATTGGGTTCATGCGAAAATAATCGTGACAAATTTTCGCATGCGATTATTTTCTACCGCTCGCTTTTGATTTCGAGCGCTCGAAAGTCAAAAATCGGTCCCCTGCGGCGCTACCACGAAAACCGATACTCAATGTTCATATATTTGCATCCCTGTCACTCGAGTATGGTTAGTGCGATAGAGATAGAGATACCCGAATATTTTCGAATTCCGAAGTTCGTGGTTATAGCTCAGGAATCGAAAATATGGTAAATAATCATAATGTATTTTCTCGAAAAAGAATTTAAAATAAATATAGTCAAATGAAGAAAAAAACAAAGCAAGAAGTTATATAGGTAATGATTAAGTTATAAGAGTCCAAAGTTTTAAGAGGGGGTATGTTCTGTCCCTTTTCCGCAAAACGCACCTTCATATGAAACGATTATTTTTTACTATGACGCTCGAGTTTATTGACGTCACAGTCCCTCATCGTTTTCTCACTCTAACAAGCGACATTAAAACGGATGTAGCTTCATAATTTTTTGAGATATTTGAATGGGAGTTTCATTATCTTCTATCTATTTATACATAATAAATGCCTATGTCCTGACTGACTTATTCACTCACTCACTCACTCATCAACGCACAGCCGAAACTACTAATCTTAGAGAGTTGATTTTTGCAGAGTATGTTGCTTTTATAACGTGGGCTAGGGATAAAAAGGGATTTTTGAAAATTCTACCCCTAAGGGGGTAAAATAGGGGTGCAAAGTTTGTATGGGAGAACCTTTTTTTTTTGAGCTATAGACTTAAACTTTGTAGAAAAATTAGTTATTAGAATACAAATGAAACACTTTCAGCGTTTTGGAAAATTCCACCCCTACGGGGGTAAAATAGGGGTGCAAGGTTTGTATGGGGGAAACATTTTTTTTTTAAATAGAGACTTAAAACTTTGTAGAAAGATCAGTCATTAGAATACAAATAAAGAACTTTCAGGGTTTTAGAAAATTCTACCCCTAAAGCGGTAAAATAGAGTGCAAAGTTTGTATGGGAAAAACTACTTTTTTTTAAATAGATACTTAAAACTTTGTAGAGAAATTATTCATTAGAATACAAATAAAGTACCTAGATTCAGTGTTTTAAAAAAATCTACCCCTAAGGGGGTAAAATAGGGGTGCAAATTTTGTATGGGGGAAACAATATTTTTTTTAAATAGAGACTTAAAACTTTGTAGAAAGATTAGTCATCAGAATACAAATTAAGTACTTTCAGCGTTTTAGAAAATTCTACCCCTAAAAATAGGGGGCTAAAATAGGGGTGCAAAGTTTGTATGTGGGAAACTATTTTTTTTAGCTAGAGTCCTAAAACTTTGTAGTAAGATTATTTAAATACAAAGAAAGTACTTTCATCGTTTTGGAAAATTTCACCCCTAAGGGGGTAAAATAGGGTGCAAAGTTTGTATGGGAAAAACATATTTTTTTTAAATAGAGACTTAAAATTTTTAAGAAAAATTACTTATTAGAACATGAAAAATACTACATTCGGCGTTTTACAAAAATCATTCCCTAAGGGGTTAAAAAAGGGTGCAAGGTTTGTATGGGGAACACTTTTTCTGAGCTAGACACTTAAAACTTTGTAGAAAGATTACTTATAAAAATACAAAAAAAAAAACTTTTAGCGTTTTGAAAAAATCTATCCCTAAGGGGGATAAAAAGGGGTGCAAAGTTTTTATCAGGGAAAGTTTATGTTTTTGAGTTAGAGACTTGAAACTTTGTAGAAAGATTACTTATTAAAATACAAAAAAAGAACACAAATCGTTTTAGAAAATTCCACCCCTAATAGGGTTAAAAAGGAGAGCAAGCTTTGCATGGGCAACACTTTTTTTGAGTTAGACTTAAAACTTTGCAAAAAGATTACTTATTAGAATACTAAAAAAGAACTTTCAGCGTTTTAGAAAACTCCATCCCTAAGGGGATCCTTAAGAACCTTAAGAAGGGTAGCCAGTGTTGTGTGGGAAAAACTTTTATTTTTACTAGACTTAAAACTATTCGAAATGTTACTTATTAAAATTAATAATAAAGTACTTTCAGAGTTTTAGAAAATTCCACCCCTAAGGGGGTTAAGAAAGTTTTGTATGGGCAACACTTTTTTTGAGCTAGAGACTTAAAAGTTTACGAAAAAAGTTCTTTCAGCGATTAGAAAAATTCAACCTCTAAGGGGGTTTAAAAGGGGGTTCAAATTTTAAATGGCGAGCAATAAAATTTTAAAGTGTGAGTAAGAGATTTTTAACTTCGGTCTTATTCTGTACGTTAAAAGACTACAAAACTGATTTCATCGTTTTTCCAAATTCATCCCCTAAGAGTGTTAAAATTGGTTCAAAGTTTGAGTATTTCAAGGCATTTTTAAAGTATGAGATTTTTAACTTTGGTTTTAGACTGTTTGTTCACAAACTAGAAAATGAACATCAACTTTTTTTTTAATTATCCCCTAAAAGAGGGTTCAAATTTTGTATTCAGAGAAATCATTTTCTAAGACGATAAAAAGTTCTACGCGGACGAAGTCGCGGGCAACAGCTAGTACATAATAAATGCCTATACTTCGATTTTTTTAGCATTAGAAAGACCTTTACAGAAGTAAGTGTAAGGTTTTTTATAGAACACGTTTTACGATACCTGCCGTAAATGCGGCGGAATAAGTTGAAAACTATGAGAACATTTTTTAAAACCATATTAGACGATAGCAAAATGTGTAATTTGCATTTACTTAAAATGATTATTTAATTATACAGCATTAATATTTTATTTGTGTTATTTTTAATGTATCGCAAAAAAATTTGCTTGATAAAAAACCCAGAGAAGCAGAGGTTTCAAACAAACGGAACGTTTTAAACGCATAAATTGCGACTAAATTGAAGAGATCGTGTCCCACATCAATAAGAGTTTAGCGTTTTGACATTTGCAATCGGTCGGATAAAATATCCGCCATTTTATTGTTCAAGTTCATGTTTGTTTTTAAACGTCACTCTCATCTAGTATGTCATGTGAATGCAAGTGCGATACTTTGTCATTATCCCAGAATCTTGTTGTTTTGAGTTTTTAAGTTTCATTGTTTTCCGTTATAGTTATTGTTATTATCTTTCGTTGATAGTGCGGTTCAGTTCAGGTGCCTAAGTGCGGCCCTTACTCTGATACTACTAAATAATAACTCCTAATAACTACAAGGTTATATCGCACTAGTGTGTGGTGGACGAGGTCGGCAAAGCTTCAAATTAAGCTAAAATAAGTTCTACTTACTTATTTCAGAGAGACCACTTGATATGCATGCATTTTAAGGTTAAAACCACCCAATTCAGTGTAGTGAAAGGTTAGGTTAGGTTAGGAATAGTTAATAATAATATATATATAATATTTACAAACCTAAGTGATAGGAAATGTGAAATCATTGATAATGTACCTATGATGTAACAAAGAAAAATACACAATAATTTAATATTTTATTATTAACTTCTGAAGAAACAGGTTTACGACACCTGCTTCTTTGTTTATCGAATTTCTAATGCTAAAAAAATCGAAGTATATGTCCTGACTGACTTATTCACTCAATCACTCACTCACTCACTCATCAACGCACAGCCGAAACTACTAATATTAGAGAGTTGATTTTTGCACAGTATGTTGCTTTTATAACGTGGGCTAGGGATAAAAAGGG
This sequence comes from Epinotia brunnichana, assembly GCA_963854355.1. Classification (NCBI taxonomy): domain Eukaryota; kingdom Metazoa; phylum Arthropoda; class Insecta; order Lepidoptera; family Tortricidae; genus Epinotia; species Epinotia brunnichana. The sequence goes on along the minus strand of OY977936.1, from coordinate 27,701,323 downwards.
ATTTTTGAAAATTCTACCCCTAAGGGGGTAAAATGGGGGTGCAAAGTTTGTATGGGAGAACCTTTTTTTTTTGAGCTATAGACTTAAACTTTGTAGAAAAATTAGTTATTAGAATACAAATGAAACACTTTCAGCGTTTTGGAAAATTCCACCCCTACGGGGGTAAAATAGGGGTGCAAGGTTTGTATGGGGGAAACATTTTTTTTTTTAAATAGAGACTTAAAACTTTGTAGAAAGATCAGTCATTAGAATACAAATAAAGAACTTTCAGGGTTTTAGAAAATTCTACCCCTAAAGGGGTAAAATAGAGTGCAAAGTTTGTATGGGAAAAACTACTTTTTTTTAAATAGAGACTTAAAACTTTGTAGATAAATTATTCATTAGAATACAGATAAAGTACCTAGATTCAGTGTTTTAAAAAAATCTACCCCTAAGGGGGTAAAATAGGGGTGCAAATGTTGTATGGGGGAAACAATATTTTTTTTAAATAGAGACTTAAAACTTTGTAGAAAGATTAGTCATCAGAATACCAATTAAGTACTTTCAGCGTTTTAGAAAATTCTACCCCTAAAAATAGGGGGCTAAAATAGGGGTGCAAAGTTTGTATGTGGGAAACTATTTTTTTTAGCTAGAGTCCTAAAACTTTGTAGAAAGATTATTTAAATACAAAGAAAGTACTTTCAGCGTTTTGGAAAATTTCACCCCTAAGGGGGTAAAATAGGGTGCAAAGTTTGTATGGGAAAAAATTTTTTTTTTTTAATAGAGACTTAAAATTTTGACGAAAAATTACTTATTAGAACATGAAAAATACTACATTCGGCGTTTAACAAAAATCATTCCCTAAGGGAGTTAAAAAAGGGTGCAAGGTTTGTATGGGGAACACTTTTTCTGAGCTAGACACTTAAAACGTTGTAGAAAGATTACTTATAAAAATACAAAAAAATACTTTCAGCGTTTTGAAAAAATCTATCCCTAAGGGGGATAAAAAGGGGTGCAAAGTTTTTATCAGGGAAAGTTTATGTTTTTGAGTTAGAGACTTGAAACTTTGTAGAAAGATTACTTATTAAAATACAAAAAAAGAACACAAATCGTTTTAGAAAATTCCACCCCTAATAGGGTTAAAAAGGAGAGCAAGCTTTGCATGGGCAACACTTTTTTTTGAGTTAGACTTAAAACTTTGCAAAAAGATTACTTATTAGAATACTAAAAAAGAACTTTCAGCGTTTTAGAAAACTCCATCCCTAAGGGGATCCTTAAGATCCTTAAGAAGGGTAGCCAGTGTTGTGTGGGAAAAACTTTTTTTTTTACTAGACTTAAAACTATTCAAAATGTTACTTATTAAAATTAATAATAAAGTACTTTCAGAGTTTTAGAAAATTCCACCCCTAAGGGGGTTAAGAAAGCTTTGTATGGGCAACACTTTTTTTGAGCTAGAGACTTAAAAGTTTACGAAAAAAGTTCTTTCAGCGATTAGAAAAATTCAACCTCTAAGGGGGTTTAAAAGGGGGTTCAAATTTTAAATGGCGAGCAATAAAATTTTAAAGTGTGAGTAAGAGATTTTTAACTTCGGTCTTATTCTGTACGTTAAAAGACTACAAAACTGATTTCAGAGTTTTTCCAAATTCATTGTTTTTTCATTCAGTGTTAAAATTGGTTCAAAGTTTGAGTATTTCAAGGCATTTTTAAAGTATGAGATTTTTAACTTTGGTTTTAGACTGTTTGTTCACAAACTAGAAAATGAACATCAACTTTTTTTTTAATTATCCCCTAAAAGAGGGTTCAAATTTTGTATTGAGAGAAATCATTTTCTAAGACGATAAAAAGTTCTACGCGGACGAAGTCGCGGGCAACAGCTAGTAAAGCAATATATTGCTTTAATCTTTCACAATTTTTACATATTGTTTTTACTAAATGGGATTTGCCACGTATGATTAAATTTAATTACCTCTCTGGGGAGTCTCGGTCTTACTCCACCTTTCGGATGTGTCACAATAACCTCGGTCACGAACAGACTCAACTCGTAGACACATTTTTGAATTCTAAATAATAGAGTAGAATATTCCAAAGTCGCTGAAACCCAGTACATCATTTCAAGCTCGCCGTCGTGTTAAGTGAAAACGTACATTCTATTAGGAATGTCTTGAATCTTGACAAATGAATAATTCAGATACGGGTCGGCTTATCTCCTCAAAGTCGAGCTGGTTGTTACAGTCCAGAGTTTTATCACAGTGTAATAGACTTAGTTTTAGAGGATTATTTCGATGCGAAACGAGATCTCGGCCCAATGACGCACTAGGGTCTGTTTTACGGAAACTGCATCTGTGGTATATGTTCTTAAAAATTAAGATTGTTCAAAATAGAATCATTGATTGTTCAGCGTTTGAAAACTTATGTTTTGATCTATTTAAGCAAAACTGACTTCATTTGAGATGTTCCATGTTTTTTTGTCTTCAATTTATAACATTCCTTTGTACTAATATTTTTGGTAATTTAAACTCATAAGTATGATGTGTGTTTTCGAACGTGTAACTTGCTTCGCGCTGTTTTGGGGGTCTACTTTTAAATTCGAATATCGAACTATGAATCGACCTATTCGTGTCGTATTCTTTTTTCGTAATGAAAATGAAAGGGACAGTGCTCATAAAGTTGAAATATTCTGAATTTGTAATAGACCCCACACTATGAAATGTCAGTGCTCGATATCAAAATTAAAAAGCTACGTTGACTCACGGAGTGAGCAAAATCGAATTTGCTCACTGTTTTCACGCAGCAAAATATGCTTGTTGGAGCTGCTGAGGTGAAAATTAAGTATTAGTTTATAGTTACATGAACTAATATCTAACTATATAGCCGAGGCACTACAACAAAGAAAACACTTATAATTTTTATGAAATTTTCATACGCCGTCATGTACCTAACTTTTGATTTCGGGGGCAGTAAATTATTCATGGCTACTTCTGCTCGAAATTCCAGAGGCGTACAGTTCAATTCTATATCATTTTCGTCCGAACTCATTTCGAAATCGATGGCTTTTATTAGAAAGTTTCAAAATAATTACGAACTATTGACAAATCCGGCCAACAAGAAAATAAAACTTTTTTCAATGTACGTGCCAAACTTTTTTTTAACCTGTTTGAAGCAATGTTTTACCCGGTGACATTAACATTAGTCCTAATCTTTTCTTTTTCTTGGTGATTGAATGCCAAGACGTTCTGTCACAATTTGACGTTTATAAACAAAAGACGGTTGCTTTGCAGGCCTAGGTGTGTAAGGTTGTATGAAATTCCTTTACATGTAATCTTCACTAGTGGCACCGGATACGTAGTATTTCCGGACCTAATTTGAAGTAAGTCATGTCAACATTTCATTGCAAGTTTGAGAATAGTACATTATGATACAAGTGAGGTATGTTGATCATTATATCAGAGGCGGAATTGTCACGCGAACCGCAGGTGAGCGTGATAATAGAGCCGAGGATGTAATTATAAAAGCTCACGCGTGTCATACGACGTTTTTCAACACATTTGCGAGGAAAAAATCCTTTTCATAAAATGAACATGTTACAGGCTCCTAAGTTGTTTCCTTTAGTTATTGATGACAACAGGTTTTTACTCACATATTTGTACATCTCAAAGAATGTAAAGTGGTGTCAATTCTATTTATTACTTTTCTATTCACTACGAGTCAACATTTTTAACAATAACGAAACACGCATCATCAATGTTTACAAATATTTGTGAAATTACTTATTATGGCGCGCAACTATTTTTTTTCGTGAAGTTCGCGCAGTGCGCCCGCAGCGAGGCTTAGATGAAATCTCTAAACAGCCAATACAAAATAAAATAAATATTTTCTTATTCAATATAAATTAATGTAAAATGTTATAAAAAGTAAATAGTTTTACTAAATGAAACGTTTCTATATCATATCCAACAAGAAATAATCAATTAATCCACAAGAAGAATTTAATTTGTTTAGTCGAGTAAGAATCCATTTGCCGAGAATTAAAAACAAACCTGTATAACCCGGTCAATTTAAGAATGCGCCGAGTCCATACATACACCTTGCTGCAAGGTGCCAACGTGTCTTAATCGGGATATAAACATAACTACACGAGTGTCGTAATGTTATTAAACACGCGTGTTTAATACCCAGGATTATGAGCCCAAAAGCGGCACAATAAGAGGCACGTTACGAGCAAATGTGTTGAAAAACATATTTTACATATGCATGTAAGCCCGACTATTTAATTGACTAAAGAAACGACAACTTTTGTTTTTGACTCTGTATTGACCATTCCCGGTGGGAGCGGCACCTCGCAGTGCAACCCTATCGCGTGGTTAGCGTCGTTCAATTCAAATAATGTGACTTTTCTTCTTTAATATTTATTATAAAGAGGAAAAGTCTGTGAGATTGTAGCTTTGTAAATGTAATGGGTAATCTCCGGAACCGATTATCCGATTTCGAGAATGCTTTCATCTGCATGTAGAATGGACTTTCTGGATATTATAGGGTTTATTTTATCCTGCGGGTTTGCCTGCGTTCATTGCAATACGCGGGCGAAGCCGCGTGGGCAGCTCTAGTTCTTGATATGAGTTCTTTGCGGTAATATCATTGCACCATTTATTCTGTGCCGAAAGTTTGCAGCCTATTTGTCATTGCTCTACATGCTTCCGTAGTAAGTACCGCTTGATATTCGCTGACAAAGTGTGGAGCAGGCATTAAAAGCTATAAGGTAGGATAGTTAATAATACGTAGTGTAATTTTCAGGCCGACGATTAGAATATCTAATCTCTCTTTTGTATCATACATTAAGCATTGGCTTTATGATACGTTTAATAATTATACAAGCAAACCACACAAAGTAGAGGTCCTAACACAAACTAGATTACAAATGTCAATTAAAGTTACAAGAGGGCACACTAACCTTGTTTTTTAAAAAGTCCTAAACATAAACACAGAGTTTAAAGTAAGAAATATTTTGCTGTAGTATCTAACTATAGTAACTATTATAATATTAGGTAAGCAATGATTTACAAGTTTCCGAAGATTCATATAGGCCAAGGCTGACCACAATCCAATAGACTAAATAAATCTGGGGTTAAATTGTAGGATAATACATTTGTGGTTTGAACCGTCATTACATATGTAAAGTTGGGGTGGGTACATTATGTATGACTTTATATATGCGCAGAAAGCTCGCTTGGTTTGTACCTAAGCTTGCTTGAGAATGGCATGTGTAGTTTTTACCAGAAGTAAATCTAATTTAAACAGTTTGAAACACAATGCGGTGACTGCCAGCGTCCTTTACCTACTAGAAAGAGTAAATATGATTTACATATATTAAATTATTGCATTAAATAAATACGTAGCAGGTTAGTAAGTTAGTATAAAAAAATACACGTTTATTTTAATGTGATTTGAAAGACGGAGACATAAAAGTAGGGATATCTCTATCACATGCCGGGATACGACATGGGATTGGGCTTGAGTAGGTAGTCTAATTGCGTAACTTTATGTCAATCTTTACGCAATTGCCATGGCGCAGTCTTGATTGGAGAATCTGCGGGACGGTTATTCTGTGGCCCGGCCTCGCACCCTTTGCCTGTGGCCTCTGGCACGTCGTGTGGGGATAAAACGCTTTGGGATGACCGCAGGTCTTGTTTGTTATTATAATTCTAAAGCCGGCATTGATATTATTAGAAGGAAAGGTTTTCGTTAAGTACAGCTAGAATAAATTATACTGTAAAATCTAAACCATCTAGTTGAGTATCTACAATTCTAGTATGTTATTCTTTCTTCTTAAATAAGTAGGTACACCTACACTGCAACGTAACATGATTATTATTTTCTCATATAAAGGGTAAATCTGAAAATGTTACCAAAGTAAACCTACGTTATCTACTCTTAAATATGAAGCCATCGTGCATCGCTGAGTAAAACCAAAACAACTAGCTATCCAGACAAAGGGGAGTTTAGGGGATCGTTCCGTTGCACATTTCAAACAAACATTTTGCCAGCAAGTTTGCACTACATTTCGCACTAGTATGGCATGATAATTTGAAAACACTCTAAGATATTTTTTTTAATTTGCGCTATATAATTAGTTACTTTCTGATAGATAAGACAATATTATCTCTCAGTTCTTTCGTAATTACGCAAAGCCGGAAAAACTCTTGTACGCAAAGGGACACGAACAGTTCTCTCCTGCTCGTGATTGATTGATGGCATCGACTACTGCGCATGCAATTAAAAGTTAGTTTACTTAGTTATGAAGTACCCCTGTGTTCGGCCGTGAACATGTCAACTATTTCAGACGCTCGGACGGAAATTAAAATCTACATTTATCACATATTTACCCAGTTATGTACCGACTATAATTATAGCTCTTGGTTTCTAATGAATGACCCTTTTCTGTAAAAGTTTCACGGCTCCCTATGGGTTTAAATGTGTTAATTACTTACATTTGATTCTGAGCTGGTCCTCACATTCTCAAGGATAAATATATTGTTAACCAAAAAAGATCACAAGTACTTAAATATTTATAGACCTTCAATGTTATGGCATGGCCTCAAATCACCAAAGCATTTTAAATTTTTTGGCTTACAATGACAAAAACTTCGGCTACTGTTTTAATAACGCTATCTTTTCTAGAAATTGCCACTCCCACGCTAAACATTTTCACATGTTACGTGATAGCTCATGATCTGAAACGAGCTTGAAAAATTATGTTATGCAACTTATACAATAGTAAAAAGCAGCCAAGGCCGAGTTGGACTCGCCCATGAAGGGTTCCGTAAAATAAATAGCGGTTTACGATGTATGACGTATTAAAAAAAAAAACTACTTACTAGATCTCGTTCAAACCAATTTTCGGTGGAAGTTTGCATGGTAATGTACATCATATATATTTTTTAGTTTTATCGTATACACACATATTTTACCACTTTGGAAGTGTCTCTCGCGCAAACTATTCAGTTTAGAAAAAATATATATCATCACATCACCGATGATTCAAAACCTCAATATCATTTTTGAAGATCTATCCACAATACCCCAAACCTTATGGGTTTGATGAAAACTTTTTTTTTGAGTTTCAGTTCTAAGTATGGGGAACCCCCATAATTTATTGTTTTTTTGTGAAAATCTTAATGCGGTTCACATAATACATTTACTTAGATACCAAGTTTAACAGTATATTTCTTATAGTTTCGAAAAAAAGTGGCTGTGACATACGGACGGACAGACATGACGAATCCATTTTCGGGTTCCGTTTTTGGCCATTTGGTTACGGAACCCTAAAAAGACGTCAGTTATGCTGATAAACAGGTTCACATATTTTGGTAGGTATATTCTTAGACACACTGTTTTTTTCTTTTAATTAAAAACTTCAGGTTAATAGTTCCATGGTACTTAAGTCATATTTCCATTTTGAGAATAAATACTTACACCAAAGGAAACTCAGTGGAATTATTATAATGCACAAAATCACAAGCTATGCCAACCTGCCCATGTTTATCAAATTCTAAGGTCAAATAAAAATAGTCTAAATAGAATTCGGCCCCAGGTTTTTAATTTTACAGGACAGACAGCTGTTGTTCTCCGTGTCTGTATCACCCTGATAGTTAAACAATGATGCAATCATTGAGCTTTACCATTGACAGGGTCACACGACGACGGGATTGGCTAGTAGTAGTAAATAATACAAAAACCAGTAAATTTTCAAAACCGGTTATTGACCGGTTTTTTTACGAATAGCTAAAGATATTATTATTGAAGGATAATTTTACTGTAGGAGTGTTATTTCTGGTTTAGAGGTAGGCGAGGTGTAGTGGGGTAAATAAAAATATATTTTTTCATCATTTTTATAAACAACAGGTGAGAAAAAAAAAATGACTAGGTAACCAAGCAATGCCTAGTGTGGGGGTCAGCATTATGGTATTAGGCTTTGTTTTTAAGAAATAAACAATTTTTAATCGTAATCAACTTTGGTAATTTAAATAATTGTATGTTGGTTCAACTTCTAAGTCTTCCGCGAATTAAACAATAAAATTCGCACACGGCACAACACAACACAAAACTTCTGTGAACTTGTTTTTTTCCCTAACTGACTGATTACGAAAACCTGCAGGATAGCCACGAACCCCTTCTGCCCTTTTGTCGAGCCGGATGTAAAAGTAGATATATACCTACGCAGTCCGTACTTGGTGATCGCCCTTCTGCCATAGAGAGAACTAAATGATCACGCGTGCATTCTCAAGTGGATTCAACGATATGGTATGATTGTGAACCCAGCAAAGATTGTTATTGGCAGCACACTGATTTCTAGAATTGATTTTGTAAAAATATTTCTCCAATACTTTTTGGTGGCGTTGAATTTGCTTAAATCGATGAAAATGAAAAATCTTGGGATCATTATGGATCGCACCTTGTCTTGGGTGCCTCAAGTGAATGAAGTGAGCAGAAAGGTATTTACTGCAGAGACCCCACTGCGGCGGCAGCTCAGGCGGCTTCGTAATTTTATACCTGCCGCAACTAAAATAGCGCTTGCTCAAACATTGATTTCTTTCTATTCTTGATTATCCTGATGTAGTCTTTCTGAGGAGCAACTTAATACGCTTGAACGTCTCCAAAAGGTCTGCATTCGGTTTATATACGTGTTAAGTACTAGAAACACTATATGGTCACATAGTGTTTCTAGTTTCCGTTCCAAACTCAAGTGGCTGCCTATCGCTGTAACTGTCACATTTAGTTCGCTTCTTTTATGGTGTCCTTTTGAACTCGTCAGCTCCCCGCTATCTCAAAAACCGTTTTATTAATTTTAATTATCTCCGATCTTCTTTCTTTTAACTTTGCCTTCGTTATCTTCTAAATGTTATAACAGTTAGTTCCCTATTAAGGCTATTCGACGGTGAAATTGTCTCCCTATTGACATTAGACAGGTAAAATTTATTGGTAACTTCAAATACCTCCTTAAATACCTCCATTACTTGTCTCTCCCCTAATCCAGATAGTGCAACGAAGAGTATTTTTTATTATGTTGTGGATTGTGGGGTTTTTGTGCAGACTGCAGAGGCAACGCGCCTTCGTTATTATAAATATTGATACAACTCATCAGCACTGCACCATTATTCAATATTGTAAAGGCGTTCGATTAGAATAGGAAATCCACATGCAAATTAGCTTAGCAGTGTACATTTTTCAAGTGACTTAGCCGGTATTATATTACCACTATATAAATATAATACATATATTTAACCAACTTCAAAAAAGGAGGATGTTATATGTTCCACTGTATGTATATCAATTGGGGACCGATTTCCAAAATTATTTTTTTTATTTGAAAGAGTATACTTCCAAGATGGTCCCATTGTCACCAAATCAGGATCTGATGATGAGATCCCAGGGAAATTGAGTGCAACCCCCAAATTTTCTAGGCACGCATGTAGTGATTTCGGTATTTTTTATTATAATTCGTGTATTTACCTTCGGAAATCGCAATTTTGGTGAAGTGGAAACTGAAGACCACAGATGACTTATGGAAATCCTCAAAGTTCGTCAAAGATTCTGACATGATTCCGTTGAAGTAGTAACTCATGAAGTGGTAATTCGCAGATCCTTCAGGAATCGATGGAACTCCTCAAATATTATCAGCCCACAGATAGCGACTTGGGTTTTCTCTGTAATAATCAACGCATTTGCTCTCGAAAAGCAGTGCATGTGGTAAATTGGAAAGGAAATGTGGAAATGTTAATGTACCTATGTGGCTTGGCGAAGTACTGAATTGAAGTCGGTTTAAACTTTGTTTTTAAAGTAAATTATTTTTCTCAAACTTGCAATGAAATGTTGACATGACTTACTTCAAATTAGGTCCGGAAAAACTACGTATCCGGTGCGACTAGTGAAAATGATGTGTAGAGGAATTTCATACAACCTTACACACCTAGGCCTGCAAAGCAACCGTCTTTTGTTTATAAACGTCAAATTGTGACAGAACGTCTTGGCATTCAATCACCGAAAAAAAAAAAGATTAGGACTAATGTTAATGTCACCGGGTAAAACGTTGCTTCAAACAGGTTAAAAAAAAGTTTGGCGCGTAAATTGAAAAAAGTTTTCTTTTCTTGTTGGCCGGATTTGTCAATAGTTCGTAATTATTTTGAAACTTTCTAATAAAAGCCGTCGATTTCGAAATGAGTTCGGACGAAAATGATATGGAATTGAACTGCACGCCTCCGGAATTGCGAGCAGAAGTAGCCATGAATAATTTACTGCCCCCGAAATCAAAAGTTAGGTACCTTCATGACGGCGTATGAAAATTTCTTAAAAATTGTAAGTGTTTTCTTTGTTGTAGTGCCTCGTCTATAAACTACTTAGATATACATAAGTGCATGTAACTATAAACTAATACTTAATTTAGGGAATAAGCGGAATATTTGTTAGTAAGAAATGTGGGACATAATTATAGGTTATGATGTGGCAGCACTCAGAATCAGAAACGTATTATTTAGTAGAACGAATAAAACAACTTGACTACTTTTTATTTCATTGCAAGTTTGAGAAAAACACTATATAAATCTCGGCGAGAAACGGGGTTGCCGGCCGCGTATCCCTATATCTACTTGGCCTGCAACCCTTCGTTTCCCGGCCTCTATACTAATGTACATACATATTTTAACGAATTCGACTCACAGTTTTAGGTATTTTATAAATTATACTCATTTCGTTTAAAAACCGGTTTTCAGTGTCATAAACTGGTTATCAACCGAGCGGAAAAAGTGTTGGTTAACCGGTTTTTTGGTTAACCGGCTTGCAAAGGGTTCATTGAGTGTAGACGTTGACAGTGAAGTGGCTGGAGGCGGCGACGCTGAGAGTGACGTCCGCACCGACGCACGCGCCGGTGACGCGGCGCACAACGCCCGCGCGCGCGCCGACAACCGCCACACACGACATCGATGGGATTGACAGGCTTATCTGTAAACATTCATAACTTTTTGAAAGCTGCATAATAAGTCCATACTGAAGGTTACCGCTGACAGAAGTAAGGTAAACGCTCTAGTCCTCGACGTTGCACTAGTGCATGACATGGGCACTGTATGTCAAAGACTAGGCTTAAATTCGAATGAAGAAAAATCCTCTTCGTTCGAATTTAACCCATATTGGACTCCTTACCTAATTGTAAATTCATGACGTGGTAATTAGTTTTTGTAGTTTTTGTCATTTTGGCGCCGCTATTAGCCACTAGGTGGCGTTGTCATGAACAAACTTCGATTGGTAGTGTCTACATTAAAGTAGATGGCGCTGCATGTCCTTAAATCTAATCCATCTTGTGATGTTGCTTTGCTCAACACGCTGCAGGGAGTGAAGCTCCGACACGGCCATCCAGCAGTGCACACGTCCTCGTGTGCGAAGCTGCAAAAACAGGAATCCAAAACAGTATCACATCGGTCGGCCAATCCTGACCAAAAGGTCTATAAAACTACAATTTCAGTAGCTTTAGGTAAATGTAAGCTCGCAGCTTGTGATCAAAGCAGTTACAGCAACATAAAAATTAAATGAATGTTTACGTAATCTTTTAAAAGCTAAAAACAGTATATTTACTTTTTAAGTCCTCGCTACTAAGGATTACATTAACACTTCCTGGACAATCCTAGGGCGACCGAAATTCACCTTGCCTCAACCAAGGGACTACGAGGACGGCCCCAGGATGACAGACTTTCCTGAATAGTCCTCATGGGCGACCGAAATACATGGACAACCCACAAGGACGACCAATGTTCCTGAACCATCCTAGGGTGACCGACAGTTACCTTGCCTTAGCCAGGCAGCTCCGAAGACAGCCCCAGGACGACCGACTCTCTTGGACAATTCTCAAGGGTGACCGAAATCCATGGACAACCCCTAAGAATGCCTGATATTTTAATAGACAATCGTCAAGGCAGCAGCAGTATCCTGGACAATCCTAGGGTGACCGACAGTTACCTTGCCTTAGCCAGGCAGCTCCGAGGACAGCCCCAGGACGACCGACTCTCTTGGACAATTCTCAAGGGCGACCGAAATCCATGGACAGCCCCTAAGACTACTATTGGCTACTACGTTTAGACCGGTTACAAACGGTGACTTTTTGCAGCGATACTAAAGCGCGTTCCTAATCTTTAATAACGACACTAACTATTGATCTCATTTCAAATTCAACTGCATTGATACTGTATCGCATTTATATCGCATTTGCATCGCTGCAAAATTTGAGGTTGATCCAAGGACCGGAAAACCCCTTCTCAGGCTTAAGCCGATCGGTTTATCGACTATGTAACCTTAAGATAAGGTAATCTTACTGAGTAACCCTATTGTTATGGTATATATCGGATGTGGTACCTAACCATAAGGTAACCATGAGTTAACCCTGTTGAGATAGGGTTTTGTGTAGGGTTAACTTATGGTTACCTTATAGTTACCACATCCAATATGCTTACCATACCAATAGGGTTACCCTATCAGTAAGGTTACTCGATCATAAGGTTACCTTTATAGATAGGGTTTAAAAAACCACTTCTAAAATAACCCTATCGAAAACCCTAATAAGGGAAACCGGTTCCGGTCCCTGGGTCAATCCTTAAATAAATCTGAAACATGACGCCACTCTATGAATACCTTTTACCCTAATCCTAGCAGTATAATCGGATGTAAAATACTATGAAATTGGGTAACTCTGCCTCACTATATAGACGTGGATTTTTTTTGGTTCTTTCGTACTTACTTGCATTTCAACGGGATGGTCTTCAGTGACGTCGGCTTCAAGGTCATTGACATCGCTGTAGACCAGCTTGGAGTCGTCGGCGTCTGCGCAATTCCCACACTTCCACACACCCCCGATTAGAGTCAAGTCCTGTTCTGCGAACATTATACGCAATTTCCCCATATTTATTTATCGTATGGCAATTACAAAACACTATTCAAAGTAAAAAAGTTCAAAATAAATATGTCAACTTTTATATGAACTGACGGCTAGGTTCCAATCCCATTCTAATCTTTAAAAATACCTAACTATGTATGTATATTACACGTCATACATTATAGTGTAATGCTTATTCTATCTAACATACACCTTTACCATATTACTTATTCTGTGCCTTTACGTGTTTAATTTGTTTAGGTTTCAAGAGCCTGACTATTTTATTTTATTCCATAGAGCTACTACACCAGAAGAAATTGGGAATATAAAAAAAAACTTTTTCACTTCTCATGCTCGCAAAGTTCGCCTTTCTGCTGGATATTATTCACAAAGTAAAATTGTTTTAAAGACTAAGATAATCAGGCCTAAGAGCCGCACGCACAATAAAACTTCGTAGAATAAACTTGTATTTTTTTTTAATTTGCTTTAATAAATTTCACATCCGTGTTTTCCATTACTAAATTAATATAACCAGATAAAATAGGAGTCAATTATTATTTTAAAACGTATCGAACCATTAAATGACTTGGCAGTGTGCAGTACCTAAGTCTAATATCACGTGTTGAAAATTAAACATAAAAGCTTTAAAAATATAAGAGACGGGAATGAGCTATTATTTAATTTAATTTTGCAATTATGTGTTATTTTCTCGCAATCGAAGTGAAAAGCAGTGTGTATAACTCGGGCATAAATGTGCCATTTTACCCCTCGACTTAACTATCCACCCTCGCCGGTGGCTCGGGTGGATATAAACGTCTCAGGTTAAATGGTTCGTTTTATGCGCTTGTTGTACAATCTACTTTTTTTCACCACTCGAACCCGCAATATTTGAGATGAGGGCTGATTCGTACTGATGCCGGCAGTTAATTAGGTGATGAAATAAGCGGTTGAATGTGGATTTCCATAGAATAAAGGGCGTCTATAAAGCGAAGGATGGAATCTAATGTAGGTACAACCAACTATAATAATGTCTTTATTACTGACGCTCCCAAAAATATCCGGACAACGCCTCTAATTGGAACTGAAATACAATTTGTGTCGAGATATTTTGGGTAGATACCAGTGGCGGAGTGTGAACATTTTCGATTGGCAACCCGGAACACAAAAAGTTATGAAAGAGTTTCGAGTACCTATATAATTATAGGCTTGTATGGGCGGTCCGCTACTGGTAGGTACGTTGGGGAAAACATTGTTATAGCGAACTGTAGGTACCTTGACTGTGTTCTTCTGATTTCTGAACTTCAATGCTTTCTCCGTTTAAAAGCATATTAATAACTGAATCTACGTATTCTTCATCGCTACTAGACAACACATTATTTGCCAAAGATATGAATAAAAAAGTGACAGTCAATATTCTCACAGACATCATTAACATGGTTGAGCGTTGAACGAAGGAGTACTTAATACCTACATTATATTTGCACCGAGAATATATTTGAGACTGATTTACTCAGCTGAACATAATAGTTACTTATCAGTTTCATTGACCTTTTCGATAAATATTGAACGTTATATCACTTAACTAAACTAACAAACAACGATGCAATGACCAATTGACATTAGGTACACACATATTTTTTTTTATCTTCGGAGGAAGTAAGATGATCAAGGTCTCGACTAGTCAATCTTGCATCGTAAAGTAGAATCTAAAAAAACCGGCCAAGTGCGTCTCGGGCCACGCGCTGTGGGTTCCGTAGTTGCCTGTCTGTCTTTGTTACATCGACATGCACGCTATTATTACTCGGTAACTAGTAACGTCTACTTAGCCGTGATAGTTTTCGTTTTAAATAAATTATATGTACTGCCACGAATTTTTTCACATTCACAGTAGTAGCCATTTAGCCCGCAGGGAACACTTGAATCAAGCAAAAATTTGGGCTTTAAAGCCCAATATCTCGCAAATGGACTTCCGAGTTGAAAAAATGGTGACCATGAGACCACTACGGGAGTATAGTTTTTCAAATAAAAAAATAATTTTGGAAATCGGTCTACAATTGACGGAGAAATCAGCGAACATTTATAACGTCCTCCTATTTAGGGTTCCGTAGTCGACTAGGAACCCTTATAGTTTCGCTTTGTCTGTCCGTCCGTCCGCGGATAATCTCAGTAACCGTTAGCACTAGAAAGCTGAAATTTGATATTAATATGTATATCAATCACGCCGACAAGGTGGTAAAATAAAAAGTGTTTTTTTATTTTTTATTAGGGTACCTCCCCTATACGTAACGTGGGGAGTGCTTTTTTTATCATTTCAAATCTAACGTATGATATATTGTTGGATAGGTATTTAAAAATGAATAGAGGGGTTTGCTAAGTTTCGGAGCTGGTGATATTATTTCCCCGTCATTTAATTTGGTAAACAAATTGCTTTCCTTAAAAACATTTGAATCGGATCTTTTCTTCTCTTTCTTCCCGTAATCGTTAGCGTAAATAATATGCACATATTATTGAATTTAAAACTGGACTCATTTCTCTCTTTAACTGTTCACGTCTGAAGCACTCTGCCGTCAGTGAAGCACTAACCGCTTAATCACAACCGACGATCAGAGCAGCGTATGGTACCTACGCGCTGATCGTCGGTCGAGCACTGTTTCCAGCCTTAAACCAGTACGCAACACGTTGCATACCGATATGATATCAAAATCGCACACCCGGCGCCCCGCCCCTTTAAAAAAATGGCGCGCTGTTAAATTGTTTACATAATATTGGGTATATTATTCTTCATGCTTGCGCTATTGATATATAAAATATTGCGTTATGGATATATAAAAACGACTAGGATTAATTAATTATCTATCTAACTAAGAAATATAGTGAATTCATTGAAGAAGACAGTATTTGACAACAATACCTACGCTTAGTTTTCGGAGCGCACGCGCGACTCGCGTAAGCGTAACAGACATTAGATTGAATATTTCAAAAATAGCTCGAAAGTTAAACACGAGTGAAATGTGGGGACATGAGTGACAGTATTTTAACAATAATAGGTACGGTTATAGACCAATCAAATTAGCTAAACCCGGACATAATTCGATAACTGTAATTTTCTTTTTCTATGATGTAAAGTATTGTTAGTTATAGCTAAAATAAAAAGAATTAAACATTTTAGGGTTCCGCGTCGCTGTAAAAAAACCAAAAATCTAAATTTTTTACAAATTCTGATTTCATAACTGCAGCATAATATGTAACTTTGTAAAAGTGCCTCTATTATGATAGGATGCTTGCATTTCAGTTAAAGAAATCAAAATTAAACTAATTAATCAACCGGGACTATCATTAAGAAAGAAAGTTCAGTAAATTACACATTTTCTGGCTTATCTTACCAGAAATTATAGATAACTACAATTTTACAATTTATTCTGAATAGTATTTTATGTGTGTTGATAAATTATAAAAAATTAAACAGATACTCTTTGCGGAATTATAAAGTCACAAATATTGGTAGTTTTTGGAAAACCAAAATACATAACTACTTGTAAAGTGTTTGATTTATCCTGTCAACATATTATTAGTACTATAAGAAACAAATTAAACAAAAAATATCCACGATTATTAATTAATTCATATTTTTTCTTACTTAAGTTTTAATATGAACGTTATATCTTGCAGAATAAGGCCGTCATTGCTTTGTGCCTCAACTACCGACCGTGCTGTGGCGAGTCGCAGGCATTCAAGGCCAAAACGCACAAACAGCGGTGGCGAAGCGGCGCGGGGCGGCGCGGAGGCGTTACTTGTAATGTTCGAGCTAATATGAAAGGATCCGAACGCTTTTTTCCCGGCCGGTATTCTGTGCGGACGCTTTCGTATTAGAGAAGAACATACAGCCGGTACCACCTCCACGCTGCGCCGCGCCGCTTCGCCACCGCTGTCAATGCGTTTCGGCCTTCATTTATTATGGGTAGGTCAATGATTGTCAAACATTTATAAACACGAACGTGGCGTGCACCACGGTTCGGCTAGGGTGGAGATTTATTGAAATATTGTGTTCATTATATCGATAATAACTAAATTGTTCAGCATGAGACATAATTGTCGTGGAATCTCGATTACCTATTTATAAGCGCTCAGTTTTCTGTACATAATTATTTAAATAAAATATGTTACTTATGTGGGTGCAGAAAGGGGCTTTATTCGAATAATCATTTATTCGTCACTAATTTATTCGCGAATAATTTATTCGTCTACACTTTCGAATGAAGAATGATTTATTCTCATTTCATTCGAATAAATAGATACCACGAATATATAATTAAATAAATACATAGAAAACATCTATGACTCAGGAACAAATAATTGTGCTCATCACACAAATGCCCTTACCGGGATTCGAACCCGGGACCTCCGGCTACGTAGGCAGGGTCAATTTGTTCAAATTGAAATGGCATAAAATTACGATACCAACAATGTAATCAACATGCCTATTGACCTTCAAATAGCGCGGCAAGGAGTACTAGACGGCCTTACCTTATACATCACGGGAAGACCGTCTACTCGCCGAGTTTTAAAAAAACCTAATTTTTTGCATAAGTTTTAGTTATTTTGTCAATTTGTTAAAGCGACATTGTAAAATATAATATGTATCATCCTATAAATCTAGGCCGTTTATCCTGGAATAAATAATAACATTGTATAATCCGATCAAACATAACTTTAAATAAAGTATTGCCCACATTGACCTTAATCAAAACCTACAGGGTACTTCCCGTGAACTCAGAAACTTGAAATTTGGTGCGAAGCAACGCCTTATAGAACAGATAAAGGAAAACATTGCGAAAACCGTAAATTATTAGTTACATCACTGAAAATTTAATGTGCAGTATAGTGGACTTGTTTCTATTGTATAGGGTGGTCTGGAACCCTCGGTGCACGAGTCTGACTCGCACTTCACAGGTTTTTTTTGTCACCCGTGGTAAAGCCGAAATAGAAAAAATAAAACAGGTGAAATAATTACAATTAATATCCGTTTCACCTTTGCACGGCGATGTTAATTGGTACCCTTGATTAAGCGGTCACCTCTTTCTAACAAATTTTAAAACTAGGTATCACTGTTCTGTCTGTATTAGGATATTACGTTTTTGAGATATATTTCATTAAAAAGCATTCCTACAATATTCGTTAAAAAATATATTCCCGAAAAGCATTACGAATGGTTATGCGAATAAAGAAGTTATTCGCGAATAATCCTATTTATTCTTAAACGTTATTCGTATTCGAATAAATTTTGCCCATCTCTGGGTGGGTGGCAATAAGCATATCGACTACCGTAGGCTCAAAGGGCGTAAGGGACAAAATATCGAAAATGAGCTAAAATGCAGTCATACTCAATTTTTTTCCCTCTATCGGTTGGTATAGATAACGTCCCGATAGCTTGAAAAAATTGTCCGTTACAACCATGAAAAATATTGCGTTGATACTCAATTTTACCGAGCATTTTTGTCATATCCAATCAAATAAGAAACGTCTCTGATACATTTTGTCGTAACTCTCAGTTCATTGTACGATACGCCATTTTGCTTTGTGAACTTTTTCACAAATGTGTCTGTTACACCAAAATACTCTTGTTTTAAATATTAAATAAGTCTGGATACGCTAATTTGTAATTTCATAAATCGAATAATTCTTAGCTTTAACTTATTAGGGTTCCGTACCTCGAAAGGAAAAAACGGAACCCTTATAGGATCACTTTGTTGTCCGTCCGTCCGTCCATCAGTCTGTCAAAACCCTTTTTCTCAGGAACGCGTGGAGGTATCCAGCTGAAATTTATATGAAATACTCAAGTCTACTGTCTCTTGGAGCTGTGAAAAAAACAAACGTCTAAGACAACGAAATCAAAAAATACAGGCGTTTAATTTCCGCAAATTGTCAAAACCCGCAAGGGAATCAAAACCTAAAGGGTACTTCCCGTGAACTCTGAATCTTGAAATTTAGTACGAAGCATTTATAGCACATAACTAATGGAATAAGTTTTTGTCAAAAATTTCATTTTTAGTACAAGCTTTTATTGCCGACTGTACTTTTCTGCATACCATCATTAACTACACATTAAGACTATTCTAACGAGCCTAAACTCGATGGGGTTGTGACGTTTTATTGCGGATTTCCTATGGCCAACTTCCTGCTCCAGCATCAGATTAGCTCCAAATCATCATAATATTGTATTGTCATGCGATATACATATGCAAGCAAAATTTCAGCTCAATTGGATAACGGGAAGTGACTGAAAAATGGATTACAAATTTTGACGGACAACTTACATACATACGAACAGTGCAAGTTAATATAAAGCTTGTAAAAATTGCGAAAACCGTACATTTTTAGTTACATCACTGAAAATTTGATGTCCAGTATAAACTGACACGCACTAAGTATGTGAATACGTACTTAGTGAAATCCTACAATTAGGATATTCCATTATATGTATTTGTTTTATTTGTACACGGCGCGGTCGGTGCAAAACACGTAATTGAAATAAACTCGTTATGACGTGTTCGCCGTGCGCTCACCCGCTGGCGCCCCACACTCTCCCCGCCTCGCACCCACCGCATGCACCTGGCTCCACTACAAGGTCGCGAGTATTTTCAATAAAATTTTCAATTTCTTAAGCGTGAAATGAACATGCTTAATTTTGATGAAAACATGATTATCGTACACAAAAAGCTATTAGTAAACAAAAAATTCATAGTTACTATTTATAACTACCGAGAAATACATTATTATTAAAACGTTAAAAATAAATGATTAATTTTTGTCTTAAATGTCTAAAAACACTCAATATAGCTTAAACAGATAAAAATATCATAGTTACCATTTTGGCTTGTCTAGATAATGAGATCAGAGGAAAACTGTGAAAAAAAACGTATATGCGAATTTCATTTCAGTTTAATTTTTCTATTAAGTGAGCGCATTTTAATGCACCTCAAAGTTATACTAACAAGGTATTTGGTTACCTTTTTTACTTTTAGGAAAAAGTTAGGTAGTGTACGTTAACTCGTGTTTTTTTTAAATACGGTTACGATCGCGGATTTTTTACCTAATATATTTGATAAATATATGATACTGAATAGTAAAATCCGATAAAACAATAAAAACAACGAGTTTACGAATTATGTCCAGGGTAAGCTAATTTGATTGGTCTATTAGTTTTTAGTGTAGTGTTAGTGTCACGCGAGACTCATATAGATTAATAAATAGTACATTACTGCAAAGGCCGTGAAGTAAGGGATTGATGGACGAGTTTGGGCTAGACGGCCGAGTCGTAGACGAGGCCGGATACAACGAGTCCAGCAATCCCTGTTCCGGCCGAGGCTTGTATAGTGCTTTTCTCAAACGATGTGAGGAAATAATAAATAGTTATTTGTTATACAAGGGTGCAGTTATAATTTAACCGCGAGTGTGGAATTGAAACACGAGCTAGCGAATGTGAGTGGTTTAAAAATAGAATCCTTTTCACCTCACTAAAGTGAGAAAGATTCTAGATAAAAAAATCTAAAAAAGAAAAAAAAAACATTAAAAAAGAATAATATTAAAAAAACATTACAAAAGAGTAAAACAAAAAGGAAAAAAAATATTAAAAAAAAAAACAACTAAAAAAACAAAAAAAAAACAACTAAAAAAACAAAAAAAACGCCAAAAAAAATGACAAAAAACAAAAAAAAAGGAAAAAACAAAAAAATGGACAAAAAAAACACAAAACATTAAAAAAAACAAAAAAAAAAGAAAAACATTAAAAAAAACAAAAAAAAGGAAATTTAAAAAAAAAACAAAAAAACGAAAAAAAAAAACACAAAAAACATTAAAAAAAAACAAAAAAAAGGAAAAAAAAAACATTAAAAAAAGTAAAACAAAAAAAAATTAAAAAAAACGACAAAAAAAAAACAAAAAACATTAAAAAAAGTAAAACAAAAAGGAAAAATATATAAAAAAAACTTAAAAATAACATAAAAGACCCTACAAAAATTTTAACATTAATAAATAGACAAACATCAAGAAAAGAAAAGATTTTTTTTAAATCATTAAAAACGATAAACAACACTAAAAAATAAACGTAAAATAACAAAAAAAATGTAAAAAACCAACAATTTTTTTTTTACAAAAAACTAAAACAATTAAAATAAAGTATTGGTGGTTGGCAGTATGTATTTTTTCCTTTGTCTGTTTAATATCAGTAAGCAAATTTAAAAAGTTAGAGTAGCGGCCAATAATGTTTTTAGTTAGGGTTTTCATACATTACTTCTTGGCCTAGGCCAAGAAGTAATGTAGGCAGCCATAAACAAGGAACTTCATGTCTTCATTTCGTGACATTAACGCATACATTTCCGAGCATGTTTGAGAAAATGTGATTTTTAATACAGTTGCTCAAAAAGTGGTACTTTTTGTGGCTGCGTAGCGTGCGAGAAGCTCAATTTCTCGCACTAGTGCTTTTTACTTTTTAGTTCCAAACTATACTTTCTAAACGCAGTAATTTTATATTAGATTTTTTACTTGGAAATTATGAAATTAAAAACGCTTACGAATACTAGGAGTATTTATTTTTGATCGCGTTAGTATGAAAGTCATTTTTGAAGCTGAAAATGTACGCATCTGTAGGTAGACCGCTTAACTCATTCCTCGCGTGCGTCAGGGGTATGACGATAACGGGGTGCGGGCGCCGGGGTTTGCCTTCCGCACGTCGCCCGCAGCCCGTTATAGTCATACCCCTGCACCCGCGCGCCGCGCAGGCGAGGACCGAGTTAAACGGTCCACCTATAGGTACCAGGAGCGCATACGCAAGCAGAAGTTTCGATGCAGCCACTAACAGTTGAGATCGAGGTACAATAATATAAATTTATTTAAAGAATTCATTAATATATAAATGACGAATATTAATTTATTATTTTTTCGCAATTGTATTAAAAAACGTCGTTTACAACACGTGTGAAATGTCTTTTACCACTCGTACCGAGTCTTGCCACTCGCTTTCAGCTCGTGGCAAGATACCTCGGTACTAGTGGTAAAAAGACATTCTTTTCACACTAGTTGTAAAATGTACTATTAGAGTGTCGTGTCGCGCCTTGTCTCGCCCGCGCTCTCGCGTGCTTCTAGTAACTAACTAGCCGCGCTGAGGAGTTAAAACAAGCAGTAACGAACCCCGAATCAAGTTTTTTTCCTGAATATCCACGAGACGAATAGGTACGTAAAAGCCTATCGTTGTATTTTTTAACGTGACGATGTTCTCACTGCTGAGGTGAAAAGTTGTATGTGTTACTCGAGAGCAAAGTATTTGCGTCTCGTGCTTTTGACTCCCTCGCTGCGCTCAAGATTCTCAGCACCAGCACTCGCAGCAAAAACTAACTTTGCTCTCTTGTTGCACAAATAACTATTAGGGAATAAGCGGAATATTTGTTAGTAAGAAATGTGGGACACAATTATAGGTTATGATGTGACAGCACTGACAGCTATCAGAAACGTATTATTTAGTTGTACGAATACAACAAATTGACTACTTTTTATTTCATTGCAAGTTTGAGAAAAGCACTATACAAATCTCGGCGAGAAACGGGGTTGCCGGCCGCGTATCCCTATCCGCGCGTGTCTATATCTACTTGGCCTGCAACCCTTCGTTTCCCGGCCTCTATAGTAATGTACTATTATGGCATGAAATTGTATAAGAGGAAACAAATATTATGCAAATTAAGAGTCCAACCAAAAATTTGTCATTATATTCTCCACAGATAGGTTTCTATGTAGGTATAACCGCAGATTGTGAAGTGTAGAAAAGGTATATTTCAAATGCAAAATCGTAGGTACGTATTTTGTTTTAGACATGAAAAATTTCGATTAGCGGGTCAATGATTCACCACTTGAACCGAGTGGGTAGTCAGGGATTTCCACATACATATTCATATCCTGAATGCTATAAAAATACGCAGTTGCTCAATACGTTGCCATTCGAAAGAAAAAAACTTCAAAGCCCGACTGTTATTAGGTAAACATCATATTAACCTACACAAATGTATGTCACTAATCACTATCGACGAAACATAAAACAAAACCAGGAGTTTACTCGTCAATTGAACAATCTATACCTAGATGAAGACAGTATGACAATACCATCCGAGAAAATAACTGGAAACCGGCCTGAAATTAAATTTGCAGAGGACAAGCGACAGGAAATTGAGCAAGTGTCTCTTTTCACTTTGATTCGGCTTGGGAGAGCACATAGCAACATATAATAAAAAAGATATAGTAGTCGCTTTTCAACTCCACTCGCCGATTGTCATCCCAACTGTTTATGTGTCATTCAAACTAAATTTGGGTCGTCGATAACGTATACTAAGAAAACTACGAGTACCTACAAATATTTGCCAATAAAGACACAATTACAGTATTTCGCTTCGGTTGCCTCATATGATGGCCGCATCCTTCCGAAACAAATAAGGACTTGGGTTCCCGACTTAAATCGGAAATCGAATCGGTTGCTCTCAAAGCGGTTTCAGATTAGCGATTTTTTTGCGATCGTTTTTATATCGTACCTATAGCCATAGCCGTACCTTTTGTCACACGCGCAACTTAGTTGGTTGCTTAGGAACAAAAACGAACGAACTAACGGAAAATATGCGCGTAAGTTCGGTTAAGTACAAAATGTTTATTCGTATGCCGAAACAATTTTATACGTGTCAAAAAATTCAAATCTCAAGATTCAAATGCCGTATATTGTATCCCTGCAGAGAGTTTTGTGATCCTGTCAGTTCTGTGATCCACAGACCGCATACCTAATAGACTACAGTACCTACAGCAGAGCTCTTTGATCCGTCTTTCAACGTATTACCCATAGAAGTGATTCTCAATTTCACAGCTGATTTAATCTCATTTAACTGGTCGTTAGTTTGAACAGCAATCATTTATATGTAGTGGTGTCTTCCCGTATCTCAAACACGCATTTTAAGAAGTAAATATCGAAGGAATTATTTTAGTTTTAAACAACGCTTAGATTAACATTCGTCAAACAGGCTAAGAGATCTAAACTTTTAAACTTGCTTACATATATTCTTAGAGTAGGTTTTACGCAGGATAGCAATACATTACAAAATTTAAAATGCAAGATTAAAATTTATTCGACAAATTATATAGAGTCTGGCTAACCAAATTTTGTTGACAGATATATCCTTGTGGTATCACCAATTGCCATTGATTTAAAAAAAAACCGGCCAAGTGCGAGTCGGACTCGCGCACGAAGGGTTCCGTACCATTATCTGTAAAACACTATTTTATTCTGTGAAAATTTCAGCTGGAACTATTACGGTATCAGTGAGATACAGCCTGGTGACAGATAAACGGACGGACGGACAGCGTAGTGTTAGTTATAGGGTCTCGTTTACTCTTTGTGTACGGAACTCTAAAAAGGCTAAAAGTCAGTTATCGATTTATGTCATTCATGCAAATGGTTTGCGGTTTATGTTCTATTTTTAATAATATTAACAATGAATACCGAGTACATGTCTACCGAGTGAGGTCCGCAAGCTATTGTTTAAGCTCGTAAATAATTGCGACAATGTGAGAACCCGACGTAAATCGTTGTATAACGAAAAACTAGAATGTTTACAAGTCATAAACAACTTAGTAGGTTGGTGCTGCATAAATATTTTGATACTTTTATGTACTCGTACATACTAGTTCTAACATTTGCCTATAACTTTGATTAGGTAAGTACTTGAATATATTAATACCTGAATCTCATAAACAGGAATGTGTAAAGAAACGGATAAACTAGAAGCTCTGGAAAATATATATAAAATCAAAACATTGGAACTTAAGGAGTTACTTACAGAAAACCAATATTTAGAAGAAATCTGTGAAGTGACTGAACAGTAGTAACTTGATATAAAAATATAAAACGTATAAAATACCTTAGCCGAAAATGTCTAGGTATATGAGCGACGAGCCTGAGGGGTAATCACGTAACGTTCCGAAAGCGCGTCGGTACAATTTAACTGTCAATTTTCCATATCAAAGTGACATTTAGACCTACCCGACGTTCGTACAATGCGTTACGTGATCGACCTACTGCACTTGGCCCATCGTGCCGGTGCAGCATTACTCTAGGTACCTCTATACCTATATTTAACTTATTTTTTAGGTACCTTACGTGTGTACTTACAGAAAATCAAAAATATTTTCTAGTATCAAAACTATAATTCCTACTACACAAAGTGTGACCAGCCCAAAACTTTTTGAATTTCTCGCCAAAACTTTGGGTAAAATTTGGTTAGCCAGACTCTATTTTTATAAACAGTAAATTATGGTCACCCTACATTAAACATTAAAACCTATTTGAAAGACAACTCTGACTACTGATCACACGAGAAAGAAATAAGTTGCAGTTATGACAATGTCAAAATATTTTCATATAACTTTCTAAAGTGAAAAACGTAGAAAAACGCAACTAACAGTGACTTAAATGTGACGGTGCTTTACATGATTATGTGTTACTCATATTATCCAACTAGCATGGTACGTACCTATTCCAACCTATAACTTAGCAATCCTTCACAATATTATGAATGGTAGGTGGTACGGTACACTGGTTGCTCACATAATATCAAAAAAAATATTTAAATAGTTGCTAGAATTAGGCCTGGAATTATGGGTAAGGGTGTAGCAAAGGGTACGTAGGACTTAAGAAATATCATCGGTGGGACACATTGACTTACTATTACTACGTATAGACTGGCAACCCAGAACATTTTTCTTGACGTCTTTCAATCAGGCGGCCATCTTGGAAACTCAAAGCGTATGTGAACGTGCAGTAGATGCGATAATTTTCTGAGTTAGGATTCAGATATAGCCATAGGGTGATTTAAAACTACTTATTCATTTAATCACCGACATTTGGTGTTTGTAATTTTTTATAAGTACTGGTATTGTTATAGTTCCCGAGGATGCACTGTATTGATACATTTTTCTGCAATTTGTGTCAGATGTCGAAGTCCTCCCAACTAGGTAGCACACTAGCGTTAAAATAACCCTTATATAATTCTTATATCGGTCCAGCAAAATGTTAAGGTGTTACAATGCCTGTAAAAAAGGTGTTAGAGCATGCAACCAAGAATCAGGCCCACGATCTTACAGGTAAAGATGTTAGAAAGCCTTTAGAGCAGTGTTATCTGACACCCAAAGTGTTGACCAACCCTCTACAAACACCGTAGTAACGGTTAAGGTGTTAGCTGAGAGTGTTATAACACTCTTGCGCTCACCGAATTCCAAGTGAGCATTTTTACTTCTTACTATAAAATATGTGACAAATATGTCTACCGACAAAATGGCGAAGATAGGTATTAGTGTATTTGACAGGAGTTACTAATTGAAAGTGGTTTGTGTTTGTATTATTAAGTGTAAACAATCTGCCCTTGTGATTTTACGGTAAATGTATACCATGTTTTCCATCTCAATTTTAACGCGCCCACGATTTATTAAAGATTTCTAATAAAACTTATGAAGAAATAGACACCCAAAGTTTTTATAATTTTCTATTCTTGTTTCTTAGCCAGTGGCATGTTAAATTAAGTGGTATCCATAGAATGGCAAGAGTAACATAAATAATGAAGTATTTTGCTGTCAAATATTGAATAACCTAATCAATTCGTAGGTTAGAGTTCACCAAAACAATGGCAAACTTACACTAAAGCTTTAGGCGTCAGTTAAGTCTTCTATAACGCTTATTGAGTTACAACACCTTTAGTCAAGAATATTGTGCAGGCTTTGCCTTCATAACGGTGTTATAACTAACACCATAAGCGTTAGAAAGAGTTTCAATACCTACAAATGTGTTGTTCAACACTTCTTGTATTACTATACTCTTGACCAACTCTCTTATAAAGCCTCTGCCTGCACCTTATAGTAGATATAACACCTTAAGCTTTATAAGACACTCTACGGCCACAACTAAAAAGCAATAAGAGTTAACGGGCACTCTTGTAAAGGTTAAGGTGTTAAAGCTTTGACATCTTAAGTATACTTGCTTTGAGTAACACTCTTATAACTCTAAAACCTGCTTAAGAGCGTTCAATAAAGCTCTAGTAACACTTTTGGAGTTAATATTTTTTCTTAACTCCTCTATAACACTATTAGATCCAACTGAGATCATTATAACTCACTTATAAAGGTTAAGGTTATAATAAAACCCTTAGCTGACACCAAAATATTAGTTGGGCTATTTAAGGTCCATGCGGATCCTCAGATATCGATTTTGAAAGCAATGGGAAATTCAAATGGACGGTGGCTAATGTTTATTATTCTTCTTAATTGGTAATGGGTTCATTCATATTCGGAGACCCTACTCGCGTCGCGTTCATTTTTTATACATAGGTATAAGATAACTCGCCTAATAAGATGTAAATGAGTAGGTAGAACTTACGATCTAAATAAGTACAGTCGGGGAATGAAAAGGTTGATCACCTTAAGATCTGTTTTTGCTTGCTCCGTATAAGTTATCAGTATCTGCTTTATCGACCGAGTGTCAGACACATTCCGTCATAATGAATGTCATTTCACTACACCTCTTTGAATTTTGGAAAACGAGTTAAAAAAAATAAAAAAAACGTATACAAGAAATAGCAATGATGACATTGACAGGACCTGTTACTCACATTTATAGTTTTAATAATTTTAAGCGAAGAGGATTTAATCATAAGATTTGTCAAACTTGACACAACGTAATGGCAAGATCAAACTAATAAAAAGGTTTTAGTTCAACTATTAATAGGCAAGGAAAATTCGTCTAAGTAAATTTGAACTTTGTTGTCAAACAGTTGAACATAATTTTTTAGGGGTTTGCGAACCCCTCCTGCTTTTTCTAAGGCCTCAGTTAAAGGCTCTGAATCAAAAATATATGTTGTTGAAGGAGGTATTCTATTTATTTTTGCCTTTATTAAAGGGTCTCTTATTTGGCTCGAAATTGTCTCTCCACGCATTTCGATCGCCTCGGCTCGGTGACCGCAAGCTAATTGCAATAAATCTGAGCAAGTTTTTGCTAAGTTACCCTTCTGAAATACCTCCTCAACTTTATCACTCAAATTTTCAAAATTGACATTTATTGTTTTAGTCCAATATAGGAGACAACGAATGGCCTCTTGTAATGTCTCTTTTTGTTTTAGAATGCGAAAAAGTCAGGGCAGCATAAGATTTGTCAGCGTAAAGCCGGGTCCGCTGCACCAATGTTTTCCATGTTTTTAAACATCTAACATGTTTTCCTTCAGGTTCGGCCAACAAATAGGGTTTTGTTTTGATTGGCAAAACATGTTCGACGTTTAAAAACCACGAAAACATGGCGCAGCGGACGCGGCTTAAGACAGGTGACGCGAGGTGTCATAATTTTTTACCTCCTCGTTTGTTTCCAGTTCAATTAATCCTGGTGTATGATTATACAACTTTTGTGTGTCAGCATATCTTACTTCTGACCAAGCTTTGCTGCCCAAGTGCTGCACCTCGTCAAGCATTTTAAGAAAATTATCCGGAGTTTTAGGCACAGATGGCTCCTTTAGTTTGGTTTCTATGTCAAACGTAAAGGGTACTTCGGATATAGCATTATTTGTAAGCGGCTCTGGGTCACAAGTAGCCAGGGGGGCTAGCACAGTAGGCTTTATGTCGCGTTTTACGTGACGTTTCAGTACATTTTCGCCGACATAAAACCTAGTGTGCTAGCTAGGCAGGTGATCGTATAAATCGCCACTAACCCCAGAACCTATAGACACATTAACCGGATCCGGATACTCGGGTTGAACTACACCATAATTTGAACCCACTTGTTGGCGAAGCTCGGCCATTTCTTTAAATAATTTTTCAATTATACGGTTGGAACGATGTTTGCGCTTACTTTTTCTCTGGCGATGGCAGCGAGATCGAGCGCGGTTCTTACTGGAACAGGTGGGGCTCGAGGAGCTGCTGCTGCTGCTGCTGCGGCTTCGCTTGCGCTTCTTGCAAGCCACTCCACTGGGACCAGCCACAGCCTCCGGCTGGGCGGCACTACTTTCATTACTATTCATTACTGGTAATAAGGAACAATATTTGTATTTAAATTGTATTTTATATTCTATTCTAACCGATTTTTCTTTTAACGTATCGTATGAAAACGGTTACTACCTTAATTTAAATAATATGCAGTGAACCGAACGGCAAAAACCGTTAGTGTTCACTACTTGATATTAAAAGATAAATTGGTTACTTACGTTCTCACGATATATCGGGAACTTATACAACCTGTACACTTTCAAATGTAGATTTTACTTATTTTATTCACTTGTAATTTGTAACCGTCGCAGGAACAGAGCCCGTGCGCAGTAGTTACTTCGACGGAATCGAAAACGCCAATGATGGAAGGTAGCTAGACATCGTTAAAGTAAACTAAAAAGGGCGCGCTACCGCCAGATGTCGCCACTGAGTCGGAAATTGAAGTCAAATTCGTATGAAAATTTATAAAAGTTTGACGGAAACGGATATGCTCTCTCAATTATAAAGCTTCCAGTGACGGTCAAGTCATTTAATGATTTGATTTGAAAACTGATCAACCTTTTCATTGCGCCACTGTACTTAGAAACTAAACATTGTCAATAATTCATCAAAAATATTAATTAAATTTAAAAAAGCAAATCTTACTAGAATAGATTTGATGGACCTACCCATATGTTATTCATTCACGTCCATCAAACGCCCTTTTGTAGAAACGAGACTGCACGACGATGGAGGTGCGACCTGAAAGTTCAGTCTCACCTTACTTTACACATGAGCAATCTGCCCAAGGGACTAATCTTTCTCAGCCGTAACCGTAAGAGGCTGGCGGCAAACCATAAGTCCATGTAGATATAAAGCGTGTGCGTAATGCTTCTTTTCGTGGTTAAAACTAACCGAAATTTAATTGTACAAGGCCGAAATCAATAATATCGGATACGCCTTTGTTTATTCGTACCATTGGCGACATAGTTATATACGTATAACTTAAAATGCTCATGCATGCATGAATCATCTCCACTCATAATAAATCTCTAAATTAAAAAAAGAATCAGCCAGTTTGAAACTAAGCTTTGTGTGTTACGAATGTTCTCAGCATCCCATGAACGAAAAATATGAAACATTTTATATAGGTACATTATTATTCTAGCTGCAACTTAGGATAGTTTTTATCCGACTGCAACAATTAATTAATTTTCCGAAATATACGACTTCATTAATTATTCATTTATTATTCTTAAAGTATATCGCCGCCACATCTGTCAGTTTTATGAAACGTCAAAATAGCGGAATTGCTTTTCCTTAATTTCACCTTTTAATAATTTAAATCCCGTCTCCGATAGACCTTCACGAATCACATACCAAGAGGTAAAGAATAAGAAATTAATCGATTCTGATATGAGAACTTATATGCGCAAATGTCGTATTAACGCGTAATTTCAATAAATGTATCAACAAATTCGAAGAATATAAGTAAAACAAATGTTTTTTTAATGACAGGCGCGCGCTCTCTTTGCGCATTCAGCCAAACCACGCAAACGATCGTATATCTGCATTCCTCTCACTCGAGTAATGTTAGTGCGATATAGATATAGATATATAGATACCCGAATATTTTCGAATTCTGAAGTTCGTGATTTAAAAGAAAATACGGATGTCGGATAGATCGAAAATAGGGGTGTAAACACTGTAGACACTAAATAAAATAATCACAATGTTGTATTTTCTCGAAAAAGGACTTAAAATGAAGTCAAATGGAGAAAAAAACAACGCAAGAGGTTATTTAAGTAGTCACTAAGTTATAAGTGTCCAAAGTTTTAAAAGGGGGTATGTTCTGTCCCTTTTCCGCAAAACGCACCTTCATATGAAACGATTGTTTTTTACTATGAGTACTATGACGCTCGAGGATCGTGACGTTACGGTCCCAATCGTTTTCTCACTCTAACAAGCGATATTAAAACGGTTGTAGCTTCGTAATTTTTTGAGATATTTGAACGGGATTTTCGTTTCTTCTTTCTTTCGAAGTAATAATAAAATTTGATTCTACTCCCCTATTTGGAAGACAAGCGGAAAGAGTACCTAAAATGATCTATATATTAAAGATGGGTCATTTGAAGAAATAGATACCTACAGAAAAAAAAACAGTACGGATTGACAGCAAAAAGTATAATAATTATATTTATGGGAACAAAGATATTAATGACTATGTCCTGACTGACTCACTCACTCACTCATTAACTCACAGCCGAAACTACTGGGCCTAGAGAGTTGAAATTTACACCAGAACTACCGTTTACAACGTCGGCAACGGATAAGAAGTGATTTTCGAAAATTATACCCCTAAAGGGGTTAAATAGGGGTGCAAAGTTTGTATGGGGGAAACTTTATTTTTTGAGCTAGAGACTTAAAAAACTTTGTATAACGATTACTTATTAGAATACAAATAAAATACTTTCAACGTTTAGGAAAATTCTGCCCCTAAGGGGGTTAGAAAGGGGTGCAAGTTTGGTATGGGGGAAACTATATTTTTTGAGCAAGAGACTTGAAACTTTTTAGAAAGATTACTTAAGATAATAGAAATAAAGTACTTTCAGCGTTTTGAAAAATTTCACCCCAAATGAGGTTAAGAAAGCTTGCAAAATTTGAATGAGGGAAACTCCTTTTTGAGATAGAAGCTTAAACGTTTTTAGAAAGATTACTTATTACGATACAAATATACGAAACAAATAAAGTATTTTTAGCGTTTCGGAAAATTCCACCCCTAAGGGGATGAAAAAGGGGTGCAATGTTGGTAAAGGGGATTTTTTGGAGCTAGAATCTCAAAACTTTTTAGAAAGACTACATAATAAAAAAAATTAAAGATATGAGATTCGTAACTTCGATCTTAGGCTGTTTAGACTACCAAAATTATTTCAGCGTTTTTTGAAATTCTTCCTCCAAAGGGGATTTATAAGGGCATTCAAAGTTCGAGAGCAAGACATTTTTAAAGTAAGGGATTTGTAACTTCGGTTTTAGACAAAACAAACATGCTAAAATACTACGAAACTTATTCATCGCCTAAGAAGGAAAGAAAACGGGGTTCGAAGTTTGTATAGAGAGCAAGACATTTTTAAAGTAAGAAATTTGTAACTACGGTTTCAGCCTGTTTACTATGAGGGTTCAAAGGGGGTTCTAAGTGTGTATAGAGAGCAAGCCATTTTGAAAGTAAGAGATTTGTCACTTCGGTTTTAGACTGTTTACTAAAAGACTAGGCACAAAACTAATTTCAATGTTTTTTTTTAATTCATTCCTTAAACAAACTTTTAGACGATGACATGTTATACGCGGACGAAGTCGCGGGCAACAGCTAGTATAATATAATGGTAATAAGAAATATTGACGACGACTGTCTATAAATTCAAGTCCCTGGGCGACCGAGCTCTGCTCGGGTGAAAATCGAGAAAATACGTAGAAAACGAATTTTCCCGGACATGAGACCTATCTAGATCGATTTCTCGCCCCCGTAAACGCTTGTATTCCAAATTTCATCGAAATCGTTAAAGCCGTTTCCGAGAACGTGATTGCAAATATATATATATACAAATATTGCTCGTTTAATAGTATAGGATATAAATAAATATTTGGAGACAATCTTACACAAATTAAGCAAAACTTGTGCTATTTATTCTAATCGACGATATACTAATACCAAAACAGATAAATACGTTCTCAGATATAAGTATAGAAAACATCCAAAACTTAGGAATAAAGTAAATATTCATGCTCAACACACAAATAATGCGCTTACAAGGATTCGAACCCGGGACCGTTAGCTCCGTAAGCAGGGTCACTACCAACTAGGTTAACTAGTCATCACTGCTTACGGTATTCCCAAGGATTTCAGATGGTCAGTTTATAGTACACCTAAAAGCGAACTAAACAAGAATAAAAAATACACCAGTTGTAAAAAATCCGTAACACATTTACATTGCAAACTGAGCTAGGGTTGCCAAAAGTGTCACTGAGTATAGGGTTGAAAAAATGCGTGCGTACGCAGGTATAGGCTTTAACCAGAACTTGAGAACATATTACATATGTTCGCTTTAAAAATAATGCAATTTTCTGAGCGCGGTAGCGTGAAATGAAAAGAAATGGAGAACCGTGTTTTTATTGGTTTTCTAAGCAAAGTTTCACGTAAAACCTCAATTTACTATTCAGTTACACTTTTACGCCCTATTTTTAATACTCTCCCGGGCACGATATATTTTTGTGGCGAGAAATTTACTTTCTATTAAAGAAGGTAAAACTACAGCCCAGGCGCTTTTGAAAGTGGTGTGTGAATTAATAATTTATTTCGGAAAAATAACTGTTTGCTTTACAATAGATATGATATACACCAATAGGGAAGATGCAGTTTTAATATTTACCATTATTTTGTGATCAAAATGTTGAATAAACATAAAATAATTGTTTCTGAAACGTTTTTACTAATTTCAAACAATAAACACGATTTGAAGTAATGTGAAACGGAACGTGTTTTTATCCACCCGATCAGCGGCTGGTGACGTCACTCTTGTTATAACAACTAATGAAAGGTTATAATTGTTAAGGGAAAGATTGTTTCATTAAAAAAATTTAAGCATTTTGAATAAAAATGGAAGTAGGCTTTATTCAAGCAGACTCTAGAAACCGTCCAAAAGTTAGTGTCGACATAGTCGTAAATTATGGCGAGTGACAAACACAAGTGACGTTACAGGAACTGTAGATCCGTTTAGGCGCCAAAATTTAAATTGTCAGTTTGTAACAGAAATTTTTGACTTTAAATTATAGTATTTTCATTTTTTAATACACTCGTGGTCTATTCTACATGCAATGCTTTCAAATGAAAGCAAAAATAAATATTGCATCTTGCCTATTGTTATAATATATTTAGCTCTCTATATCTATCCGTGGCAGCGCGTGAAAATTTTCGATGGGCAACCCGGAACAAAAACAGTTATAAAAGAGTAGGTTGATGTTGATGTTGTGAAGGGACGCCTGGCCGGAAACAGGCGGGCAGTCGACCACTCGTCGCGGTCATTCAGCCCAATTGCCTGAGGTTTGGGCTCAAAATTACTGGCCCGGCAGCGTTCCCACATCAAATTCTTCCATTATTCTTGTTTTCCTGCAGAACAGAAGGACATCTTTAAGGTTGATATCCGTCAATTCCCGCTCCTCTAACGTATCTTTACCAAATGTGTTAAGCCGCGGTGCCGCGTACATAACACATTCCGCTAGTACATGCTTACTTGTTTATTCCTCCCCACAGTGTGGGCAAGAAGCGTCGTTACTTATACCTATTATCTTTAAGTATCTATTTAGAGTATTGTGACCGGTAATGATACCAGTCAGCAATCTCAGATTGCTCTTACCCAGTTTCAGCAGATACCAGGTCCTTTTGTGATCCATACCTTCTATCATCATCTTTGTCTGTCTACATCCAGATGCTTCCCTCCATTCTCTCTCCCCATCTTGTTCTTTTAGCCTTTCTATGACCCCCTTTGTGACTTGAGCCGAGAAAGGAAGGACCGGTTCTGGGCCTATAAACTCCCTTCCCGCGCCCTCCCCAGCCAGCTCATCCGCCTTCTCATTGCCCACTATCCCCTGATGTCCTGGCACCCACGTCACCGTCACATCTGGTTCTTCTCCTATCTTGCTAAGCTCTTCCTTGCATTCTTTCACTAAGGCGGTTGTTACCGTTGCCCTTCGTAGTGCTTTCAATGCCGCCTGACTGTCCGTATATATCACTACACTTCCAGTCTTTTGCATTGTCTCTCCTATAATCTGTGCGCACTTCGTTATCGCGCACACTTCTGCTTGGAAAACGCTAGCATACCTCCCTAGTGGGATGGATACTTTTTCACGCAGTTTAGGTATAAGTATACCTGCCCCCGCTAGTCCTGTTGATTTTCTTCTTGATCCATCTGTGAAACAGATCGCCATTGGGTGTACGCGGTAGAAGAGTAGGTTGTACGCGGGCTGGGTTTCCGCAACTCGACAGAGTTAAAGAGTAAAGTCTATAAGTATAGGCTTGCCTAAAAGGAAATTTTAGGCAAGCCGGTGGAGATCGGCTTGTATGGGCGCTCCGCCACTGATACGAGTATATATGTATATCTCGGGTGTTTATTCCAGTTTATTTAGTCGAGTCGACACAGTGTGACAGAGATACAATGGCGTAGCCAAATAAATATTAAGGGGCAATGTTACACATATCGAACTAGCAACACAGTATGCTCAATAAAGGTTTGTGTTATGGGTACTAGAAGACGATATATTTAATGGATATAAACACTTCAACGTAAAAACATCCAAGACTCAGAAACAAATATTCATTATCATCACACAAATATTTGCCTTTACCGGGGTTCGAACCCAGGACCTTCAGCTTCATAGGCAGTACCCACTAAACTAACCGGCCGTCAAATTCCTTACAAGTGGTAGGTAGATGCAGCCCTATGTTTTTATTCAATTTAAAGTATAATTTCCCTGGCGAGAACATGCAAGATTAAAGCAGTTTGAAGCGCTCCGCCCTGGCTTACTCTCAAAGAAACTAGCATTAATGCGCCTGATTGCATTTTAACATCCAGCGAAATTGAAAACGTGGCGTAATTTTTTACAGTTATTTTTATAAATAACGACTGTGTGACGGTGAAATCATTTCTGTTCCAAGTTACATTTTTGTTACATTGAATAAGTATTTATGTTGAATTCGTTTTTTTGGTACCACGTCGGTGGCAAACAAGCTTACGGCCCACCTGATGGTAAACGGTTACCGTAGCCTATGGACGCTTGCAACTCCAGGGGTGATACATGCGAGTTGCCGGGCCTTTAAGAATTTATACACTCCTGTTTTGAAGAACCCCATACTGTAGGTAGTCCCTCGGGAAAACATCGGCTCATTCCACAACCGAAGCGTTCGAGGGAAGAAAATTTCTCTGAAACCGTGCGGTACGCGACCATTAGGTACAGTCAGCAGCAGAAGTAGCTAAGCGGGTCGGGTGTTCGAAATGAGCTGCACACGATTTTATTTTTATGTAATTAAGAGCGTGTGTAAGTCATTTTGAACAACCGGCCCGCTTAGCTACTTCTGCTGCTGACTGTACTTACACCCAGAAGTTACTTGGTTTTTTTAATTGATTTTTTTTGTTTACTGTTTAACGAACTATAAATTACATTGCTATTGCTTACGTGCTTACATTTTTTACTTCTCATGTTTGAAAAGGGCATATTAGGCTTAGCACGCGGGACTAAAATAGTACATTTAGCACCTAGGGAAAATATGTATACATATTTATGATTTTAAAACATTTTAATTTGACCAATCAAAACACTACATCGTATTAAATCCACCAATCACAACCCTTAAAAAAACAGTTGTATTTGCTTTAGACCAATCAGGAAACAGAATGAATTTCAAACATCAGGCGTTTTTTATTCCATAACTCACAATCATTTAAAAAAACGCCTCTGACCGTTCTATAGCCGCGTCCAAACGTTCCAGCGTGGTTGACTGCATACATGGCATAACCTATGAGATTGAGCGGGATAGATGATGTCTATCTAGCTTTATCTTATGCCCTGTATGCTGTCCGCCGCGTTTGGCCCTTTGGCGCGGCTATAAACGGTCAAAGGCGTTTATTCTTGGTGTCAATATTTTATATCTGTGTCAAAGCAGTTTATTAAAAAAATCATGCCGCCAAATTGGACAATCTTCTCGCTGTGGAATTTATTATTGGTTGTGGATGAATAATCTTTGTTTTGACTATTTTTTCGCAGTCGAAGTGAAAGAGTGTACACTCTGGTCTAAAAGCCATATTACCACTCGAACAATTAATATTCATCTCGTGGTGATATGGCTTATTTTAGACCCTTGTCATACAATCTACTATTTCGTAGAAAAATACAAGCAGTTTACTGAAAGTATACGAAACTTTTAGCTGATGCTTGAATTTTTATTTAACTATCGCATTGTCATCAAGTGTTCGTCTGCTTACCTTTCACGTTAGTCAAAACAAGTTTTAGATATCAAACTGCTGGGGGAAATACAGCGTATTATTTAAAATCACACTGTTTTGCACAGACAATTGAGGCGCATAAGTTAAGTTTAGAATAAGAATTAAAAAGCAGTGTTTCAGAAAAGCCATTAGTGACTCGAGTTTGAAATGTCTTTATCGCTCGTGTTACGCGTCAATAGCGCGAACACAGATACATAATTTACGTATTTTGAGCTAAATAAAACTGTTAATAAATTAATTACGGCTTATTGGCAAAAGACGCGGCATAATAAATAAATGACAGTTGTACAAGAGGGTGTTGCCATACCAGTGG
Source organism: Epinotia brunnichana (assembly GCA_963854355.1). Classification (NCBI taxonomy): domain Eukaryota; kingdom Metazoa; phylum Arthropoda; class Insecta; order Lepidoptera; family Tortricidae; genus Epinotia; species Epinotia brunnichana. The sequence continues at coordinate 27,664,047 of OY977936.1, read as the reverse complement.
CTGCGCGTGAAAATTTTCAATGAGCAACCTGGGACACAAAATTATAGAGTAGGTATATAGCTAAAGGCTTGCCTAAAATTATATAGGCTTATATGGGCGCTCCGCCACTGCCATACCATACCACAGAATAGTAGGTATAATATGGCCATACTCAACACAGTGACAGGTTATCAATATCACAAAACCCAAGAGTACTAACTGGAAAGTAGGGTCGTTTCGCCGGTAACGCGACCACCTTCGGTTAGCGACCACTTGACGGACTAGGCTGCTTCAATTAAAGATATTAAAATTTCTACAAACCCAACAGAAAAATAATAAGTTATTAACTATTCTTGAATAGTGTCAGAATAAGAATAAATACACTTTAAAACCCAAAGCTTAATCCACAGCAAGAAAAAATAACCTCAATTCACACATTTCACACATTGCTTCCGAAAAGTGTTGACGTGCAGTGAATCTGTAAAAAAAATAACGCGACAGTTGGCGCGAAAACTTTAGTTACGTCACTTAAATTTATTATTATGCTGAAATTAGTTAATTGATCGTTTAAATGATTTAGCTGTTGTAATAATTTCGTTGAGATTCGGCATATTTAAAAATAGATTTAAATAAAATGGGGTGGTCGCGTACCCAAATACATAATTACCAAAGAAGTCGGATAGCGACCACATCGTTTTCTTTTTCTTTCCTTATGGATTCTTATGCGGCACCCGCGATATTTAGCTTGGCTAGCAAATTGAGTCGGTATTTAAGCCGCGCCAATCTATGTTATGTCCATAGTATATATAATATAATAATAATATATAATTATATATTATATTATATAATAATAAATAATTTATATGAGATAATTATATTATAAATTCGAAAGTGTGTATGTCTATCTGTCTGTTATCTCTTCACGCTTAAACCGATGGACCGATTTTGATGAAATTTGGTATGGAGATAGTTTGAGTCCCGGGAAGAGACATACCTAGGATAGTTTTTATCCCCGAAATAATCCCCTAAGGGGGTGAAAGTTTGTAAAGCTACGATATAAACGATTTCCACGCGGACGGAGTCGTGGGCAGACGCTAGTGTAAGTAGAATATAATCTAAAAGTTAAATAAAAGCTTGTAAAAAGGTGGCATTTATATACCTACTATGATTGACATGTGTGACTATAATAGCAATATATATAAAAGCACTATGGTGTGAGCGAAATGGCGCGCTTTTTTCGATTCTATTCTTCATTGACACAGCAATGTAAAGTAGATTTAGAAGAGTAACAATTTAGGGGTGTAGACACTAAATGAAATGACCTATAATGATGAATTTTCTCGAAAAAGGATTAAATGTAACGTCAAATGGAGAAAAAAAAGAGCAGGGGATTAAGTAATCACAATGTTATAGTATCCAAAGTTTTTAGAGGGGGTGTATTCTATCCCTTTTCCGCAAAACGCACCTTCATATGAAATGATTGTCATTTACTATCATGCTCGGGGATTGTGACGTCACGATCCACTAGCGTTTTCTCTCAAGCAATATTAAAACGGTTGTAGCTTCGTAATTTTTGGAGATACGAGTATATGAATGGGATTTTCGTCACTTAGGCTTATCATTTTGCCTTCTTTTTTTGGATTAATAATAAATGGTTAGTCTACCTACACTCCTATTTGTAGTGGTATAAGGGCAGTTAGGTAGGTCAAACTTTGAGAGAAAGAGGTAAATCGTCGAATCCGACTCGTCTGGGTAGCGTTCGGGAAGCTACGCTATGGCACATCTTTTCGTCCAATATTCCGCAGTGTCTCAAGGCGAGTCTTTGACCAGTGTGTGTTGCCAGTGATGACGTATGGCACTGGAACGTGGTCGCTTACTATGGGCCTCATAAGAAGGCTAAAAGTCACCCAAAGGGCAATGGAGAGGGCTATGCTGGGAGTTTTTATGCGTGATCGCATCAGAAATGAGGCTATCCGCAACATAACCAAGGTAAGTAACCAATATAGCCATCCGAATCGCTAAAGTTAAGTGGCGGTGGGCGGGGCATATTGCACGTAGAATCGATAGCCGTTGGGGCGGAAAGGTTTTCGAATGGCGACCACGTACCGGGAGGCGCAGAGTGGATATACCCCCACAAGGTGGACTGATGACCTAGTAAAGATCGCAGGAATCCGCTGGATGCGGGTGGCGCAAAACCGGTCATTGTGGCACTCTTTGGGGGAGGCCTATGTCTAGCAGTGGACGTCTTTCGACTGATATGATGATGATGATGATAAATAGTTTTATTAACTACTTAAACACTATTTGCAAGAGTGGTCGCCAACTAGCTAACAGGTGGTCGCAAACCGACTAAAGCGGTCGCTATCTAGCAAATTCGCTATTTTGTAACCTTTTCTATATTTTTTCCTAATCTATGGATGAAAGTGCTATATTTTATTGTAGGTTTCAAAACTTGACTATACTCAGAGCCTTTACGAATACCATCTATTATGTGTGTAAATTGAATAGGTATATTTTTACTAATCTAAAGTGAGCAACTCGGCTAAGTGGTCGCTAACCGGCGAAACGACCCTAGTAAGTAAAACGAACGCTATATGTAAGTAAGCCTCTGTCATCAGAGATTTGTAATCTGCAAATGACTTGTGGACATGGATGGCTTGCGAATGCAAACAATCTTGCCTTTTAATTTCCTACCCTACACAATGGGTGCGGCGTTATTCTCGTTCGTTAACTCCGGTGTGTGATCATCCAGTTACCCAACTACCCTATATGCGGAGAGGGTAATATTTCACGAATGTATACGTGTGTTTCATATTTGTTAGTTTATTTGTTTGCATAACCCTATCCCCTTTGTTTATCCCTTTATTATTTTGGTACCCTCTTTCTAATTCTTAATGTGAAACACGCCTATTTATTGGAAGGTTCTGGATTTTTTTACTGGTTTAATAGTACATTATGATACAAGTGAGGTATGTTGATCATTACATCAGAGGCGGAATTGTCACGCGAACCGCAGGTGAGCGTGATAATAGAGCTGAGGATGTAATTATCAAAGCTCACGCGTGTCATACGACGTTTTTCAACACATTTGCGAGGAAAAAATCCTTTTCATAAAATGAACCTGTTACAGGCTCCTAAGTTGTTTCCTTTAGTTATTGATGACAACAGGTTTTTACTCACATATTTGTACATCTCCAAGAATGTACAGTGGCGTCAATTCTATTTATCACTTTTCTGTTCCTACGAGTCAACATTTTTAACAATAACCAAACACGCATCATCAATGTTTACAAATATTTGTGAAATTACCTATAATGGCGCGCGACTATTTTTTTTCGTGAAGTTCGCGCAGTGCGCCCGCAGCGAGGCTTAGATGAAATATCTAAACAGCCAATACAAAATAAAATAAATATTTTTTTATTCAATATAAATTCATGTAAAATGTTATCAAAAGTAAATAGTTTTACTAAATGAAACGTTTCTATATCATATCCAACAAGAAATAATCAATTAATCCACAAGAAGGATTTAATTTGTTTAGTCGAGTAAGAAATGTAAGAATCCATTTGCCGAGAATTAAAAACAAACCTGTATAACCCGGTCAATTTAAGAATGCGCCGAGTCCATACATACACCTTGCTGCAAGGTGCCAACGTGTCTTAATCGGGATATAAACATAACTACACGAGTGTCGTAATGTTATTAAACACGCGTGTTTAATACCCAGGATTATGAACCCAAAAGCGGCACAATAGGAGGCACGTTACGAGCAAATGTGTTGAAAAAGTTTTAAACAATTGTTGTTCGATAACAGCCGCAAATTTCCCATAAGAAATGGCCTGGTTGAGAGAGTATCTTTCATAAAAAATATTATCTGCAGCTGATTATTGATGATGGGCGTCTTTGTTCGAGACAGCCGGGTTTTACTCCTGAGAGATGCTGACGATGAGATCGAATACGAAATTTAAAAATGTACCTACATTAAAAAGTTAAAAAAAGATTTTAGTGCTATCCATTGCCCCGATATCACGTAAAGCCATAGGTACTAATATCCATACTTCCATACTATAATCTTCTATAATCTTAGAATAATAACGCATAGAAGGATAGTTTCATACGGCCGACGCGCCAAGCGTGAGGCATAAAATGGGTTCATGTAGTTGTGATCAACTCGTATTCACACGCGCCAACACGCATACAAACGCACCAATTTTGTTCCACCGATCGGCGTACTGGGCCATTTATGGCCGAGTTTTAGTGGCCTCACCGTTGCGCGTGAGCTGCGTTTCTATGGGTTATTATTCTAAGTCTATAATATTATAAATGCGAAAGTGTGTGTGTCTGTCAGTCTGTCTCCTCTTCAGGCTTAAACCAATGAACCGATTTAGATAAAATTTGGTATTGAGATAGTTTAAGTCCCCGGGAAGGACATAGGATAGTTTTTATCCCGGAAATCATATCCTAAGGGGGTGAAATGGGGGGTGAGAGTTTGTATAGAGCTACGATATCAACGAGTTCCACGCGGATGATGTCGCGGGCAAAAGCTATCCATACGAGTACTACTTATATATCCATACTATAAATGCGAAAGTATGTCTGTCTGTCTTTCTGTCGGTCTGTATGTCTGTTACCTCTTGACGCTTAAACCCCTGAACCTGATTCAGATGAAATTTGGTATGTAGATAGTTGAGTCCCGGGGAAGGATATAGGAAAGTTTTTGTGTCGGAAATCATCCCCTAAGGGGGTGATATGGCAGATGAAAGTTTGTACGGAGCAACGATAAAAACGAGTTCTACGCAGACGGAGTCGCGGGCAGAAGTTACCTATAAAATAGCTTCTGGTGACTTCGTCCGCGTTGAACTCGTTTATTTCATCCCCTAAGAGCATGATTCCCGAGATAAAAACTATCCTATGTCCCTCCCCGGGATACAAAATTTCCCTTAACCAAATTTCATCTTAATAGGTTCAGTAGTTTAAGCGTGAAAACGTAACAGACAGACAGAAAGGTAAAGTTACTGCGCATCATACTTCTATAGGTATTAGGTAACTCTGTCTGTCTGTCGGTTACCTTTTCAGGCTTAACGACATTTGGTATTGTGATAGTTTATATCCCGAGGAAGGACACTAAATAGTATTTATCTCGGAAATCATCCTCTAAGGGGGTGAGATTGGGGACGAAAGTTTATACGGAGGTCGTTTTAAAAATATAGTAGCACCTATTTACTTATGACACCAAATGCATCCATTTTAATCTAACAATTCAATCAGAAAGCTCCTCACTGGATCGTACCCGGCCCCTCGTGACCCCCGTCATTAACAGTTGCAATAAACTGGAGCCGATGCTCGAGTAAACAGCAGCCGAGGGACAGGCCGACTGATGAGGGCCTTGACGTACTCTTTTTGTACTACTTACTTATCAATAATACGGAAACCTGGGCGCATGTAATTGTAACAATATGCCCTTGCCAGACAAAGAATGAACTACTTTGGCAACGGTTACCCGAAACCAAAGGAATTCAAGGTGCTCCCGGCGAACTGCATCATCCGCTTTGTGGAAATGATGGAGCAAGCCTGGGAGCAGGTATAAAGGAGAGGGCAAATGCACAAAAGATCCCACTGGGTCGAAGTGCATCCGAAAGGGCCTTCACCTAGATAAGATAAGATAAGATGATAATAATAATTACAACAGGCAATTACATTAAGGCACGTTGCATGAGGCAACCCCAATAGTGTACTTGTTCGCGATGGATACCCCATTTGCTTACTGAAGAGCAAAAACCCGCCGGGTAAAGACTGTATCGAAAAGTATAAGGACAACTTTAGCTGGCTGCCATTCTTGTTTTATTGGTTTTAAAAATATGAACTTCGCTTTATTTCATAGATGCTATGGTATTGAACTCAATTACTTAATTATTTTTTTCGGATTACTTTTAATTTCAAAAATGAGAGGCCTGACACCCGATCAACGAAAACGAATTGTGGACAAATACATACGGGAAAAGGGTATGTCCATGAGAAAGATCGCAGAACTCGAGAAGGTGAGTCGTTCAGCGGTTTACGTTGTTATTAAAAAGTACGGCAAAGACTACTCTTTTAATGACAAGCTAAAAAGTGGTCGAAGAACTGGCAATATCGACTCTAAAATATTGCGAACAGTCCAGTCTCGCCCGGTGCTTCGATAAGAGATGTGGCTAAAAAGAGCAGAATTTCTGTAGGAATGGTTCAGAGCTCCAAAAAGCGTAACAACTTGGTAACCTATCGAAAGCAAAGGAAGCCTAAACGAACTCCAAAACAGGCTGCAAATGTTAAACTTCGTCTTCGAAAGTTAAACGACAAGGTTTTAACCAAAAACGAACATTGCATAATTCAAGACGACGAAACCTATGTCAAACTGGATTATTCTGTTCTACCCGGTCCCCATTAATATACTGTTCGCAAAGGAGAACACCTGAATGAGAACCAAACGTCAATTTATGTCGAAAAATTTGGGTCTTAAGCAATGGTGTGGCAGGCCATATGCGAATGCGGCATGAAATCGACGGCGTTCATCACTACTTCCACGATAACTACCGATCTTTCTCATCTCATCAAAGAGTGTTTGAAAAAAAAGGTTTTGCCGCTGATTTGACGCGACAGGGGCTCTACTTTATTTTGGCCCGATTTGGCTAGGTTCCACTATGCTGCCCGCACCAGAGAGTGGATGGAAGCCCACGGCGTGCAATATGTTGATGAGAATATGAATCCGTTAAATTACTCTGAGGTACGTCCCATTGAGGAATATTGGGCAATCATGAAGAGTACACTTCGGCAACGCTTCTCGGCAGCGGATTCCGTAGACATATTAAAAAAATACTGGCTAAAAGCATCGAAACGGTCACCGTAATCGTTGTCCGTAATTTGATGAGAATGTCCGAAGTCAACCCAGGTAGCAAACTGACGTCAGCGACGTATAAGCGACGTCACTCATAGGTCATAGTAAGGTCGGTCATTTATTCGTCGAGAGCAGACGTGAAAGTGACGTCTATTTAGGGTCGGTACCATTATCGCCACAAAGTGGACGTTTTATTGACGTCAATTTAGGGTCTGTATCTGGACGTACCAAATTCATACCAAAGTGGACGTTTTATTGACGTCAATTTAGGGTCAGTATCTGGACGTACCACATACGCCGCCAAGAGGACGTTTTACTGACGTCAATTTAGAGTCAGTATCTGGACGTACCACATTAGCCGCCGAGTGGACAATTTACTGACGTCTATTTGGGGTCAGTATCTAAACGTACCATATACGCCACCAAGAAGACGTTTTACTGACGTCAATTTAGGGTCAGTATCTGGACGTACCAAATTTATACCAAAGTATACGTTTTATTGACGTCAAATTAGGGTCAGTATCTGGACGTACCACATTAGCCGCCGAGTGGACGTTTTACTGACGTCTATTTGGGGTCAGTATCTGAACGTACCATATACGCCACCAAGAAGACGTTTTACTGACGTCAATTTAGGGTCAGTATCTGGACGTACCAAAATTTATACCAAAGTATACGTTTTATTTACGTCAAATTAGGGTCAGTATCTGGACGTACCACATTAGCCGCCGAGTGGACGTTTTACTGGCGTCTATTTGGGGTCGGTATCTGAACGTACCATATACGCCACCAAGAAGACGTTTTACTGACGTCAATTTAGGGTCAGTATCTGGACGTACCAAATTTATACCAAAGTATACGTTTTATTGACGTCAAATTAGGGTCAGTATCTGGACGTACCACATTAGCCGCCGAGTGGACGTTTTACTGACGTCAATTTAGAGTCAGTATCTGGACGTACCACATTAGCCGCCGAGTGGACAATTTACTGACGTCTATTTGGGGTCAGTATCTAAACGTACCATATACGCCACCAAGAAGACGTTTTACTGACGTCAATTTAGGGTCAGTATCTGGACGTACCACATTAGCCGCCGAGTGGACGTTTTACTGACGTCTATTTGGGGTCAGTATCTGAACGTACCATATACGCCACCAAGAAGACGTTTTACTGACGTCAATTTAGGGTCAGTATCTGGACGTACCAAATTTATACCAAATTATACGTTTTATTGACGTCAAATTAGGGTCAGTATCTGGACGTACCACATTAGCCGCCGAGTGGACGTTTTACTGACGTCTATTTGGGGTCAGTATCTGAACGTACCATATACGCCACCAAGAAGACGTTTTACTGACGTCAATTTAGGGTCAGTATCTGGACGTACCAAATTTATACGAAAGTGGACGTTTTATTGCCGTCAAATTAGGGTCAGTATTTGGACGTACCCCAAGAGCCACCGAGTGGGCGTTTTACTGACGTTTATTTAAGGTCTGTATCTGGACGTACCAAATTTATACCAAAGTGGACGTTTTACTGACGTCTATTTATGGTCAGTAACTGGACGTACCACATACGCCGCCAAGAGGACGTTTTACTGACGTCTATATAGGGTCAGTATCTGGGCGTACCATATTCGCCACAAAGTGGACGTTTTACTGACGCCTATTTAGGGTCAGTATCTGGACGTACCATATTCGCCACAAAGTGGACGTTTTACTGACGTCTATTTAGGGTCAGTATCTGGCCGTACCAAATTCGTCCCAAAGTGGACGTTTTATTCATTTATTGCTTTATGTGGTTTACTGTACAACATTTGGTCGATTCAATTAATATCTGTATATCATGGCTTTAAGCTATTGAAGAAGACGACTAAAGAACGTCTTTGGGGCGTACCTGACCCCCATGGTTGGGTTTAGGAAAGAAACAAATTAAGCTTCAATACAACATTTATTAGTGTAACATGGACCTAGGTGTACAATTGGGTATTTCACACATGTTAAAATATATAACTTGGCATTTCTATATGGATCCTAAACCATCAAAATATCATAATGAATAAAATAGTAAATTCCAAAATTTTACCAAAATCATATTAGATGTGAGATGAAACATCAAAAATTTGAAAAAAATTGTATTTTTTCTTTATTCTCCATAAGTTAAATAAAAGGTACCAATCGAATACATATGCAAAAATAAATTGTATGACAAATACAGCAATATACCTACTTATTTTCACATACAATGGTTGGTTTGATAACTTGGCAACAATGCACCTTTATTGTTTTATTCTGTAAATAGTGTGTTACTTAGTGTTATGATTTTTCTACTACCTACACTTATACAACATGTAAAAGAAGGGTAAAACAAAACTCAACGGGTGATTTTACTCATTATATGAAATACAGAACTATATGAATGACTAGTTTAATCCATAATATTCAAGTTATTCAAGGCCAGTGTTATAGTAATAAAGTATATTAATAGTCAATACTAGGTAGGTGGGGTGGGGGTACACAACGGAGCTTGTGCCTCATCCCATGGCCGCATTATAGGGCAGTCCAACCATTGAACAAGCATACTCAGGATGCTGTTGGTACTGCGCATTGCATGGAATCCCGGCACGCCCGCCGCCGTGAACATGCCGGGCCAGATGAACTGCATTATAGCGAGGCAGACCCATCAGCATCTAAACATGAAAAACAAAAATCACTTTTTAACAATAGGGTATGCTGATGATATAGTTAATATGTGTGCCGACACTATTTAGAACACAACTATAACACTGTCAAAAGATGTGAAATACCTAGGAATAACTCTAGATGACACCAGACGAATTTCAAGCAAGATGTTTATTGATTTTAGGATTTGTTGTGTTGACAGCTAGAGACAAATGCAAGGTCCCTCACTCTTTTTATGCCCGTTCTTCTTGTGACAGAGGTTTTTTCCGAACCCTTTGGTGGTAATTTATCAACATTCATAGGTGGTATGCATGTAATATGTCTAAATTAAAGAATAAAGAACCTTGACTCTCAACACAGCACATCTTGGGAGCTCTAGCGACCACCAGCAGGATACAACACCACAGGAATATGGCAGGCTATAGGCATATTACTTAAATAATGAGAGAATCTTAGTCACAAGTTACCTGAACTTTCTGATGAAGTGCCTGCGGCTGCGGTTTCTACATGTTATTATAGATGTACTTCCTCTCTCTGCTACATTTTTCCAATATCTTCAATTAAAATCTTTCTCCATATCCATATCAATCTTTGTCCATATCAATTGGTAGGTAACTGAAACAAAATATATACTTATTTTTAAGCAGGAACTGGTATGAATTTAGACACGGTGGTGTAAGTAATATCATTATAGAAGAAAAAGAAGAAGAAAATAATTTATTAGCGTAAAGAAAAAACATATATAATCAAAATTAACTTTCTTAAATCTAAACAACGGTATGATATAAATTATATAAATAGAAATGAAACAACCTTATATGTAATCAACGGTATGATTAACTTTATATAGATCTAATTATGATTTTTACCACTTCTTTAAGATACCATAAAGTAAATATACTTACGTCAAAAGGATCTTCGCAGAAATAAATTATTAATTTTGCGAATATATATAGCCAAGCTGCTGAATCGTGAACTGAATTTCATCTTGCAAAGCACTATGTTATTATATTCATATTAAGTATTCGTTGACTGTAAAGCCGCGTCCGCTGCGCCATGTTTTCGTGGTTATTAAACGTCAAACATGTTTTGCCAATCAAAACAGTACCCTATTTGTTTGCCATTATGCCATCTTCAATTTTATGACGGCCATTTTGAACTACAGGTACATTATTAATATCTCTTGTTCTAAATCATTTAGAATCAGAAACTTGGTACGTCTAAATATTAATATATTGGTCAGGGAATTTAACTAAATAGCAGCGTTTTATCTAAAACGATTATTATTATGAAACTAATTACAACTTAATATTGGAGAGTGGCATTGGAGTGGCAACACTGTTTGACAGATGACTTTTTATTTTTTTTTTTATTTTTATTTATTGATGAAAAAGGGCTTGTCGCCAGGCGAACATACCGCCCCGTAAGGGCAACAAAATATCTACAAAAAAAGGAAACTTATGTTCTAGATTTAAACGCTACTTCCGTTAAATAATACAAAATCTCGGCTTCAATCGATATAGGAAGAGACAAAATACTGTTAATATATCCAGTGTCTAACAGTTTCGTGTCGAACCAAGCTGCTCTCACAGCCTCGCTCCGGACACACTCAAGCAGTATATGTACAACATCTTCAACCGTTCCACACTCATTACAATTTGGAGAGGGGACTTTTCTCATCAAATACGCAAACTTATTTGATGGAATGTGGCCAGAACGTAACCTGAGCGCAGTTTTTAATCGGTTTCTGTTATATGGGGCCTGGTCAATCCATGGATAGTAAGATACTTGAGGCTGGATAGTTTTAAACCAAATACCTCTCTCTCTAGAACGTAAATCAAAATACTCTTGCCATTCTACTAAACATAGTTTTTTTACAATTTTAACATAATCCCAGTGCAACGGTAAAACAGTCAATGGAACCCCGTCCACGACAGCCTGTCGTGCAAGGGCATCTACATCTTCATTCTGTTTTATCTGGACATGGCCGGGAATCCATTGAAGTTTAATTTGTTTATCAAAAGCTTGAAGTTTGAAGATTAACTCCAAAATGCGATATGCTACCGGTGAACCTCTCACATGTGAGGTAGATCGAGCTAGGTGTTGTAAAGCACTTTTGGAGTCAGTCAGAATAACAATATTATCAACACTCAAGGATTTGATGTAGGATAAAGCTTCTTCTATGGCAATTAATTCTATATGCATAATAGATATATCAGAGTCAATCTTAAGCTTAGTATAATAATTAACATATGGATCTAAGAACGCTGCACCTCCCTGTAAATTGTCCTTCGAGCCATCAGTAAAGATTTTGTACCAAGATTTGTATTCCTGTTCAATAAAGTTGGAACAGATAAATTTAAGTTCACCACAGGGATAAAAACGTTTGGCACGATCGATAGACGGAATCGAATCGAAAATAACGTTCTGCAAATTTATATTACTAACCCAAATTTCTAGAGAATACATTTCAAGCTGAGGGCTTCTATGTATTGGTAAGGAGTTAAAAGCGATATGAATAGAAGTAAGTAAAGGCATCTTTTTGTTATGCCAAAACCGTGAATTGTTTGACAAAGCTAGTTCATGCAATATATCTATGGTACTATTATTTAAAAAAGATTTACATTTCAACCAGAACTTGCCAGCCAAAAATTTCCTACGAAAACTGAGAGGAGGGAGAGATAACTCAGTCTCCATTACGTGAATTGGCGTGGATCGAATGTAACCACCTATGACACGCAAAGCCTGGTTTTGAAATCTATCTAGTTTCAATAAATTTGTTTTAGAACTATTATCATACAGAAAACTAGCATAATCGATTCTACTACGAATGACAGAGATGTACAATCGTCGTAGATGCTTTTGATGGACACCCCATCCTGGACCTGCTAGCACTTTTAAAAGATTTACAAATTTAGACACCTTTAGAACTGTTTCATTAATATGTTTACCCCATTTTAAAGAACTATCCAGCCACAATCCCAAATACTTAACTTGACTAACCATAGGCATCGATACGTTACAAATACTCAAATCTAACAAACCTCTGAAACTGCCTTTTTTAAACACACAAAACTTGCTTTTAGTCGGGGAAATAACTAATCCTAAATTATTCAATAAATGACTCAAAGTGTCACAAGCAAGTTCGAGTTCTAATACGGCAGCCGTAGTATTGTCTTTCGATACATATAAAACAAAATCGTCAGCATATTGAGAGATCTCTACATTTTGTATATCTTTACAAATATCGATAGTAGCGACATTAAAAAGGAGAGGTGACAAAGGATCACCCTGAGCTAACCCTCGGCACGTTATTCTTGTACCTCTATAGCCCGTGAATGATATATTGAGCTTTCTATGCTTTAAGTAAGACCAAAGATATGTACAAAGTGTAGAGCCGACTCCTAGTCGATCTAATATATGTAACTTGACAGATGACGTTGCGGCTCCTCATTGACTCGCTTCCAACTAACAAAATTCCTCTTGTAGAAGCTTATATTATATTGCCAAAAAATATAGTCTTATAAAAGCCGTATTATCGCTAATAAGGGTGCGTTTGGGCGCAAATTATAAGGACTACTACCTTATACACAGGGCTTGAAATACCGTTAAAAAGTTGGTATCGTTACCACTGTGAGACATATTTAACGTTAAGTTGTATTTTAACGTTAAACCAGTACTGATACTTGTACTACTTTTTACCGGTAATAAAATGGTAATGTTACCGGCTGTCCAATGAGCTAACGTTAAGTCAAAGGTATCGGTAAATCATTTTTAACGGTATTAGGTAACGTTAATAGCAGCTTATTTGTCATTTGATTCACTGATAGATGCCATCGGTAGTAATCGAGTGTCACGTGCATGCGTCGCCGAGTGAGGAATTAAACCAAGTCATTAAAAAAATCTGCATTTATTTAATATTTTGTAAGTTGATTTTCACACAAAAGATTTAGTTTTGACGAGTCTTATTTGGTGACGATGGCCTGATGATGGAGTCAGGAGGTGGATAGTGGAACTCCTCAATATCTACTTGTACACCCCTCGAGTTATACGGGTAAGAAATACGAGATATAAGAACTTATCATATAACAGTCATAATATATACGCTCACTTTGTATAAGCTTGTTTAGTATAACGTTCACTGCATATAATGAACGAAAGGTATAATTTCAAATATATATTTTTATAAAGTATAAAGTTTTTTTCCGCTCTTTTATAAAAAAAAATAACCACGAAGTCGGTGGACTTCTAACCTATCCGCAGGGGTACGCAGACGACCTTGTGGTGACGGTGCGGGGTAACTGCCAAAGTACACTATCGTACCAAATGCAGAGAGCCCTAGACACTATTAACTGAAAATGAATTATCCATTAACGCGGACAAGACGGTTGTTGTGCCGTTCACAAACAAGAGAAAGCTCGATGGTCTGAGACCTCTGTATATGAACGGCAGAACACTTCCGTTCTCCTCCGAGGTCAAGTATCTGGGCGTTACAATCGACCAGAAACTGACCTGGAATCCGCACTTTAACGGAATTTTGCAGAAGGCTAAAGTAGCCCTCTCAATCTGCTGTCGTTTAGCGGGGAATAGATGGGATCTAAAACCCAAAATTGCCCCCTGGCTATACACGTCCATTGTGAGGCCGATGGTGTCATACGCCTCTGTGGTCTGGTACGACACAGAAAACAACAATAACTAAGCTCAGCAGTCTGCAACGGACTGCTTGCATTATCGTTACTGGAGCCATGTCAACCTCTCCAACAGCTGCTCTGGAAGCCGTGCTGAACCTGCCGCCCCTGGACCTCCACTTGGAAAAGGAGGCGAAGTCCAGCATGCTCAGAGTAGCGTCCGTAAGGAAAGGCAACTGGCTGTCCACAGCCTTGAGAACACTCAAGGACTCAGTATACGATATTCCTGTTTTAGGGATGCCACTTTACATAATGCCCCCAAAACTTTGCACGCAGATAAACTACTCTGTGGAACTCCTAAGGAGAGAGGACTGGTTGAACAGCCTCATAGATTGGAAACCAGGTAGCCTGAAGTGGTACACTGATGGCTCCAAATCCGGATCGGAGGTAGGATGCGGAATATATGGAGAGGCACCCAGGGCAGCGATCAGTCTGAACCTGGACAAGCACACTTCTATATTCCAGGCAGAGGTATACGCCATTCTAGAATGTGCGACAACGAATCTGCAAAGCGCCTTCCTCAATCATACTATTTATATCCACTCGGATAGCCAGGCGGCTCTCTTGGCTCTTACCTCTAACGTCACATCGTCGAGGCTGGTCGAGAACTACCGGGAACTATTGAATGACCTGGGTGCCAAAAACAAGGTAATTTTACGTTGGGTCCCAGGGCCCAGGTTGGGTATGCAGGTATCGAGGGAAATGAAAAGGCTGATGAGCTTGCACGAGCGGGGGCGAAGGGAACACACTGCGGACCAGAGCCGTTCTGTGGTATCCCTAAAAGTCTAACCAAGCTCACTCTAAAAACCTATTGTTTCTACAAGACCATTCAAGCCTGGAGAGCTAACCCAGGACTGAAACATTCCAAGGCACCTCTGACGCCTTGGCGCTAAGTAGGAACCGCCTACGCATGCTGGTCAGGGTGCTTACTGGGCACTGCCGCCTAAATAAGCACATGCAAACGATAGGACTGTGTGACACAAGGCAGTGCAGATTCTGCTTTGAAGCAGAGGAGACGCCTACACACATCCTAACCGATTGCCCTTGCCTCATACGCAGTCGTAACTCCTTCTTGGGCAAACACATCATGTGCCCGGAGGAGATCAAATTTCTTGAGTTCAACAAAATCCTGCAATTCTTCGAGTTTGCAAGACTTGACCAAGAATTGTAGTAAGTGGCAATCACAATAGATCAGCGATGGTCACAGTGATATAAGGGCTTTGACAGCCCGAAAGCCACTACCAGAATAATAATAATAATAACCTATCCGCCATCCGAGTCGGTTTTGCCACGATAAGTCAATTTGTAATTGTAAGGTAGGTACTTTGAGCTGTTATATTACCTATATTTGCTGTCAACAGGCAAGTGCCATCAGCAAAATTGGAAAACTGAACAGTCTAAGAATATTATTACTTACACGTGTCATTCTCATATACGTATCCTGACCTTTCCAGCTCTTTATAAATTTGAAATTGCAAATTTTGTTATACCTGGCATACACGTTACGAGAAATCGTTATGATCGCACTGTGCCGTTTAAACTGCACCGATCAGACCTTTCATAACCGTTATTTTCGTGTAACGTTAACGTACGAAACAAAACGCTATACGTATAACGATACTTTGGTAAGCGCTATCCTATACTATTTAACTAGCAATATTTTTATTTTTATATGTATATATATATTTGCAATCACGTTCTCGGAAACGGCTTTAACGATTTCGATGAAATTTGGAATATATGTATTTACGGGGGCGAGAAATCGATCTAGATCTAGAAAATTCGTTTTCTCGAGATTTTCTCGCATAAAGATTTGTTAGTGCAATATGGTACGTAATTTCACCACGGCTGTCACCGCTTGATTAGACGAATGGTTATAACATTGGCTTACAACACCTTTGGCCGGGGGTTCAAATCCCAGCGAGGGAATCTTTCTTTTTGCTTTCCTTTTTTATAGAGAATGATTGTTCGTAGTATTAGAGCCGGGAAAAGCATGGGCATACGTTTTTTCATTGTTTATATATCTTTTTTGTTTTTAAACTATATATTAAAAACATGTTTTTTAGCTTCAACTGCTTAGCGTGCCTTCCAAAGCACGGAAGCGCTAATTTTAGTAACCACTCAAACAGGCGGTCACCATTCCAAGGACTGACCGCTGCCATCTTTGCTTAACCTGCATTATCGTTTCCGATTCGCAGGCACCACTGGGCTATGAACGCTTCGCTAGATGGTGCTCATCATTATCTGAAACTTAATTTAGGCATTAATAATGCCTTTCTTTAATTTTGTGATTCTAAATGTTAAGTTATGAATATTATTGTTAATAATATCGGCCGTAAAAAGGTCCAAAGTTGTGTTAGAGTAAGTATTGCGTGGTGTTGATCGTGTTAAGATGTTTTATAATCTTAACAAAAGACCAAGAGTTTTTAATACTGTATTTTAGATGGTTCAGCGGTTTAAGCGTGAAGCAACTGCGCTAAGAATGCAAAGAATGAAAAACCTATCGTTTTAACTGTACGGACGGTAGGCAACTAGGCAGACAAGACAACCAGAAAATGGTTAGATCTGGCAACGTCGCGCAATGCAATGCATGAATCCAGCGCCGGTGCCGGTGCACGCGCCAGTCGGCCAGTCATGCAAAATGCCTACCTGAGGAGCGGCAACAGCGCGTAGTTCATAACGTTATTTAAGTTTAACGCTATTACGATTTCGTTACGGTGAAGCATAACGTTGTCATTTCAGTATCAGACAAAGCATTATAAAATAACATTGCATTGAAAAACAAATTAAAAAGAAATAGATAGAGGAGGCCCCAACTTTAGTGTCATGCAGAAACTACGAGTCAAATACGGTCAAGAGCTTTCGCGCAGCCGAAAAGATGTCACAAGATGAAATATACATAGTGAACCGTTTTTGTTTTGAGTTTCGAGTGCTCGAATAAATGAAATTGAGTGAGATTTTAAACCTTTAAACTAATTTCTAAATAAAATCGATTATTGCTCCGGACTAATCGATTTCTATTCTCTCAATTGAAAAGATTCTGATTTTTTTGTACAAGTATACAATGAAACACAGCCTAACTAACGTTTTTAGTACATTTAGTCAATCATGGTATTTCGAGAATGAGTTTATAAAGTACGGAAATATGTGACCATCCATTGTGATCATTCGTCAGAAATCGACCGCTCGGTTAAGTATAGACTGACACTGGCAACACTGCACTGCCTGCTTTTTTATCTTTCTTTCGCGGTTTTCGTTGGCTTCAAGTTGGCTTGGCTTCGTAAGTTAAGTTAAGTTCCAAGCTATAAAAAGAAGTAAAGTATGTACCACATCGTGCAGTTTTCCCCGGAAGATGGGGGCTCAGTATCCATCGTACATGAAAAATGGATAACACCAAGAAAAACTGAGGTACTATTATTATACTTATATCCGTGGCGCCATCAATGACTTGACTATGAGGCTTTGCTGGCGCCATGACATGATGGTGTTTCGTTTTGGTTTCTGGGTTGGTTGGTTTGTTATGGCGTGTGGCACGTGTGTGTGTGTGCCGCTAAATGTAATAATGCCATGCTTATGGGGCTTGTAGACGGACTAGGCTATACTTTTCCGGAAATGTGTGGCCGGCAACCATATGCGTTTTGTCCTGGCATGGAAATAAGAGCAAGATGCCCATAGTTGCCGGCCACACATTTCGGTAAAAGTATAGCCCGTCTACAAGCCCCATCCTACCTTTATTTAATTCACGCAGTCCTATATACTTATTGCTTAACCATTAGTTTAACCTGACTTGTTGCATCACGTGTTTTTACAAGCTTTTATTTTACTTTCAATGTTTGTTTCGTTTGTTCGGGTCAAATCTTGCAAGCTAGACTTGAACCACTTCCCGGTGTCTGATTTAGCTGAATTTTGGTACACCTACGTAGCTTCGGTGACAATATAATAGTGGTATACTGTGGTATTATGGAGCGGAGTTGAAGATAGAGACGGAATGTGGACATTATGAACTTTAAACTACACATGCTCACTTTGGTCTCATTGGATTTGCAATAACAAAGTACAATCAGCATAAAACCTTTTAAAATATTTTTAACAGAAACATGTGTATTATGTAGGTGTACTGGCCGCCTGTAAAAGAGGCACGAGCATTTGATAAATTGCTGTGTAAAAATCCCACGCCGGACCCGAAATGGAAAACGTATCATATACAGAGAACTTTCTATGAAACTGGTAAGTTTTAAACTGTAGAATAGCTATAAAATACAACTCAAGTTTTCGAAATCCACATGAGGGGTAATTACTGTTATTAGCGTGAGGGAAAGGCAATGTTGCTTCAGCCTTGCATTTGTTATCTAAATTAGAGATATTGCATATCATCCGCACACTTATATCTTGCGATACTGACCTACACTTAAGGCAAAGGGCAGGTTTAAACGATGTACTTAACATACCTGTAAAACGCTAAATAATGATTGTTCCTAATTTCACTTACACGCCTATCCTATGCTGCATGTTGTTTTGTTATTAATAATCTTGTGATGTAAATTTGTGTGCATCTCTATCTCTATACACAGATGAATTAGAAAAAGCAAAAAAAAAATTGAAGCTTGTCGAAGTAACGTCGGATATTCAAACTGATGCTGACGAAGAAATGAAATCTGATTCGAGACCGAAGCGCCAGAGTACTAAATCGAAGAGATTAATATCATCATCAGACAATGATGATCATGATGAAAGTGGCTTAAATCATCCTCCGCCGCTTAAAAAACAGTTCTCTGAATGTAAGTCATTTCGATTAATAGATTTTATTTAAACTAAGCAACCTCAAAACTACCAAGAGTATTATGATTTTATTTTTTACCTTCTTTGACAGGTTTGATTTGCTTTAACTGTTTAAAACCATACACTTTTGTTTGCAGATATTAACTCGGCTTTCAATGATGAACTCAGCTCAAACGTTATTCAACAGGTTGTCCATGCCACACCAACAAAACATGCTGCTGGTAACTTAAAAAAGTTATTTTTATACATTACACACTTACGTTAATACTACCATATCTATCCATCTGCATTCTTTTTCTGTATTTTTTTTTCAATATTGATTTACCTAAGACTTAAGAGTTAACAGCATTCACAATAACAATTTTTTACAGGGTTTGAAGACAAAATTGTATCTCTTCTCTGTCAGATTAAGAAACAGAATCATGAAATATTGGCAATATTGAAGGAAAAAGAGTGCGAAGGAAATCTAAATAATGATTTTAAATTTCCTTTGAATTCATCAACTGACTTAATCCAGTTGGAATTGTTGTTGAAAGATCAAGAAAAGAAAAACAATTTGGTAAGTTGTATGTAAGCAAGCCTTAGTGCTAAGTAAGAACCGTCTTTGCATGTGGTAAGAGTGCTTACAGGGCACTGTGGCCTGAACAAGCATATGCAAACGATAGAACTGTGTGACACAAGGCAGTGCAGACTCTGCCTTGGAGCAGAGGAAACGCCTACACTCATCCTAACCGATTGCCTCATGTGCAGCTGTAACTCCATTCTGGGCAAACACATCATTTGCCTGGAGGAAATCAAATTTCTTGAGTTCAACAATAATTTCGTGATGTTTTGCCCTTTACCTGTCCTTGTCATAGTTGATCATATTTGTGAGGCACATCCCCCTCCCTCCCTATAGGGAACCGCTGAACCGATTTAGATGAAATTTGGCATAGAGATAGTTTGAGTCCCGGGAAAGGACATAGGATAGTTTTTATCCCGGAAATCATCCCCTAAAGGGGTGAAAGTTAGTATGGAGCTACCATATAAACGATTTCCACGCGGACGGAGTCGCGGGCAGAAGCTAGTTAGTCATATTTCCCTTAAATGACTGGAAAAGTCAGGATTGAACCTTTCCCGAATTTGGTAACCTCCGCCCAAACCTTCATGATACAACATTCTTAACCTTCTCACAAGTTATCGCACGGGAGTCGATTGGTCACGAAAATCTGTTGCTAGCTTGGGGGCTATTAATATCTAATTACTTGCAGAGGGACACCACAGGTACAGTCACCATCAGAAACATCTGAAAACTCAGGGTGGTCAAAAATATCTGACATGTACTTCTAACTTCTTAACCTTGTTCGCTCAGATGTTTTGATGGCGACTGTGTAAATAACAGTATTACAGAAACAAGAAAATATTTGCTCCTTTTAGAGCATACATAACTGGAGTAGCCTTTCAGTAACTTACCCCTTTGTTGAAAACCTTGCACCAATGTCACAAATGTGCAAAAAATCATATGTGTATGTGTGCATCAAAATGAGAATATGTTATTGTTTTTTTCAAGATGTGCGTAGGTAATGACACAGATTGTTCTGCATTTGTGTGTAAATGTTATTTCCTCACCTCCCCGCCAAATTTGACAGACTTCTGCACGAAAATACGCATACAAGGCTACTCCAGTTATGTATGCCCTAAGGGTACAATGATCCAACAATGACACATACCATTAAATGATGTGATTCGTGTGATGTAAAGTCGACAGACACCAAAGTGCTTTTCAGTCCCCATGGCTTTGACTCTGCAACTTATTATTTTATGTTTACAGATTGAATACTTGAGAAGAATTGGAGGGCGGGACTTGGCATTTAAAGTCTCAAGAGTTCTGAAATTTCTTTTAACTGATTGTTTTGCTTCGGAATTCAACTTTTATGGAAAACGCACAAATAAAAAACCTTTTTCGCAACTTCTGCTTTGTGCTGTTGTCATTGGTATGTACAATTTCTCACTTGTATATTAAAACCGGCCAAGTGCGAGTCGGACTCGCGCACGAAGGGCTCCGTACCATTATCTATAAAAACGGCAATAAAATCATGTCTGTTGTATGGGAGCCCCAGCCCAACTCGCACTTGGCCGGATTTTTAGTATCTGTTGTTATAGCGGCAACAGAAATACATAATCTGTGAAAATTTCAACTCTCTAGCTATCACGGTTCTTGAGATACAGCCTGGTGACAGACAGACGGACGGACGATCATCAATTGAAGGTAGAATTATATGACTGTATTTAGCCGGTAAAAATACGTGATGATTTACAGCCGGCATAAAAATCATTTGCCTATAATAGCAAAAGTATCGGACCAGACCGAGTAAAAATATCTGATACTCCACTAAATCAAAATTATGTGACATGATCAGATATTTTGCAGGGCTGCCCATAGTCATAATATGCTGGTGACTGTACAAGTTAGTCTAATTTTATACCCGGTTATTTTAATATTATAGCATTTTACACGCTTGGTAATTTTTACCACCGTGACCAGTAGGTCAATCACGTAACGCATTGTATGCGCGTCTGACAGTAAAATCACAATCTAACTGTCATTTTTCCATATAAAATTGACATTTAGACCTTACAGACGCGCGTAAGAAAAGTTACGTGATCGACCCACTGATGCAAATTAGACCTTTTTCTTAGGTATATAGCCATTCTTCAAACTAGTCCTTAAGATCCTAACACAAGGAACACATCTGAGTTTATACTACACACACAAGAGCTATGTACCCTACTGTACTGTAGTCAAGCGTGCGAGTGTAGATGTTGCGGGATGGGCCTCGGATAGTTATCCAAAAGACTCGAGCCTTTTAGCCCTTTTTTTAGAGTTCCGTAGCCAGAATCGCAAAAACGGACT
This sequence comes from Epinotia brunnichana, assembly GCA_963854355.1. NCBI lineage: Eukaryota > Metazoa > Arthropoda > Insecta > Lepidoptera > Tortricidae > Epinotia > Epinotia brunnichana. Next base: position 27,642,155 of record OY977936.1, on the reverse strand, counting down.
GTAATTTCGACATGTGGACGGACATAATAAAGATGACAGATAAATTGATTTGTTATTTATTTACAGAAGCTATTAAGGTCTCAACTCCAACAACCACGGAGAAAAACGTCGAAGACTGCATCAAGGGTTGGTTAAAGCACGCCCCTGAGAGGGAAAAGAAGCGACTAACTCGCACTAAAGATGTCTGAAAGGAAACGGAAAACACGACTTGAGGTTGGTCGGCGTCAAATGCTGCGAAGGCTTAAAGAGGACAAGGTTAACATTTTCAATGAAGTTCTTAAAAGCACCTGTAATCCATGTACCTCATTACAATCTTTTCATAATATAGCATCTACATCAAGTCACTGTTTTGAGACATCTATATCAACAACTTCATCAGATTTGACAGCTATATCGGTTACTAATGGAAATAGCAGTGACAGCGTTAGTGAATGTGAAGCCCTCATTACTTCAGCGGTTGAACCAGATATTTCTTGTGATCAAGTACCACCACCTGAAGTACACTATTCTTCATCTGAAAATATCCATGATTTGCCTTCTCAATTAAGGTACTGGGCCACCGTGCAACATAGTATCCCACATAATGCCATTGATAGCCTTTTAAAAATAATTTCTCCACTTTGTCCTAGTTTACCGAAGGACAGTAGAACTTTATTGAAAACCCCAATCCATTTAAATACTACTGAGTTAGACTCTGGTGAGATACTACATTTAGGTCTTCAAAATCAATTGAAAAAACAAATTAAATTATTAAGTAAAAATTCTTTAAAAGAAATAACCTTATCTTTCAATGTTGATGGCTTGCCCCTCTTTAAAAGTTCCAACACACAGCTATGGCCTATATTAGCATTAATAAAAAATTGTACTGGTGCAAAGCCGTTTGCAGTAACTTTGTTCTGTGGACAGACAAAGCCTTTACCTTTATCTAGTTTTTTGGACCCGTTTATTACAGAACTGGTTATTGTACTTAGGGATGGGCTTGATTTTGATGGAATTCATTATATCGTAAAGGTGCACAGTTTTGTTTGTGATGCACCAGCAAAAGCTTTTATTAAATGTATAAAATCACACGGTGGCTATTCGTCTTGTGATAAATGTGTTGAACCAGGAGAGTATGTCCAAGGTCGAATCATTTACATAAACATCACTGCAAGTAAAAGAACAGATGCACAGTTTCGCACTCAATCTGATGAGGATCATCACGTAGGCGTTACGCCACTCTTGAGTCTTTCCGTAGATTTAGTGAAAACATTTCCAATTGATTACATGCATGCTGTCTGTCTGGGAGTCATGAGAAAATTGTTGAACATGTGGGTGGGTGGTAACTTATCAGTTCGTCTTCCAAGTCGTTCAGTGAATGTTATAACTGAAAAATTACTTTACTGTGCAAAATTTATACCAATTGATTTTAATAGACGCCCACGAGCACTAAGTGAACTTGCTCGCTGGAAGGCTACAGAATTTCGAACGTTCGTTTTATATACTGGACCAATTGTATTGAAAGATGTGCTTCCAAGTGCTCTTTATAAAAACTTCATGTTATTTCACTGTGCCATAACCATTCTTTGTTCAACCAAACACATAGAAAAAATTGGAACTAATTTTGCGAACGAATTGTTAAAAATGTTTATAAACCATTCCAAAACTGTCTATGGCATGCAATTCTTGATATATAACGTGCATATGTTATGCCACATTCGTGATGATGTTGATTTATATGGTGCTTTAGATAATTATTCGGCATTCCCGTTTGAAAATTATCTAAATGTATTGAAACGTCTGGTTAGGTCGCCTAATAAGCCTTTGCAACAAATTGCAAAACGACTTGAAGAATATGATTTCATGTCAAAAAAACATTCTGTAGATGTTACAGCCTCGGTCTTTTACTATAACGGTTCCGGACCAGTTCCTACCAGTAACAATAACTATGAATACTTTAAAAAGCTGATTTACAAAGGTTTTTCGATGTACGTGTATGAACATCGCAGAAAAGATTGTTACTGTTATGTTAAAAACAAAGTTGTTGAAATACACAATATTATAAAATGCGCATCTAATGACGCAGAGTCTTTGTTCATTTACGGTAAAGAATTTATTACATATGAATCCTTTTATACTTACCCATACGATTCGGGAGTAAATAGCGTCTATGTTGTTTCAAATCTCTCTGACTTAAATATAATTCCAATAGAGCATTTTATAACCAAGTGTATATTAACTCCTCACGAAAGTAATAATTCATTTATTTGTTTTCCAATGCTACGCACATATGTAGATGATTAATGCCTTTAGTTGATGAGAAACTATAAGGCTACAATTTTATCATAATACGGGTGGGTACTAACTGTACATCCATGTAAACATAAATGTTACTTAATAATATAAGTAGATTATTTTTAAAATTATGCCCTTGTTTTATTTGTAAAATAAATATAGCACCCTAAACCACTCCATCAGCCGCCATCTGAAGACGTCTTGCTTGAGGCCGTAACGTCAGACGGCATTGGTGGGTACGTATCTAAATTACATCCCCATAAAATCACGTCAATATTGCGTAATAAAACACTACTTAAAGACGTCTAGAGGTCGTAACTTATGACGTCATTGGTGGGTACTAGATACGTCCCCATAAAATCACGTCAATATTACGTTACAACAACACTACCTGAAGACGTCTCCAGGCCATAACTTCAGACGTCATTGCTGGGTACTAGATACGTCCCCATAAAATCACGTCAATATTACGTTACAACAACACTACCTGAAGACGTCTCCAGGCCATAACTTCAGACGCCATTGGTGGGTACTAGATACGTCCCCATAAAATCACGTCAATATAACGTTACAACAACACTACCTGAAGACGTCTCCAGGCCATAACTTCAGACGTCATTGGTGGGTACTAGATACGTCCACATAAAAATCACGTCAATATTACGTTACAACAACACTACCTGAAGACGTCTCCAGGCCATATTTTTTTTTTTTTTATTTAATAATTTACATCAGAAATATTATTTCCATAATTTGTTAGTAACAGTGATCTTAACACTATGTTAGTAGGTATTTTATCACACTTACAATTAGCAGTTGGATGGCCTATGCAACCTATCCCAATGGAACAGGAAGGGACCATCCAAGCGCGCCGCCACCGTCTGCAGGAGGCTGTTCGGGCTGCCGCGCAGGCGCCTCATCAGGGACGCAACCCGCTTACGCATTATGGCGTGAAACCCATCCGTGTGCGCTTCGCAAAACATCCCTGATGCACTGCAATGGCGCGGCAGCCCCAACAACATCCTAAACCCATTATTATAGTGGACGCGAAGGGCACTGTAAGCCTTTTGCGTATAGTTGATCCATAGGCTGCAGGTGTAAAATGATTGGCAGAACGCCTTAAAAAGGGTAATCTTTACGTTGGTGGTACACCTTGCAAACCTACGAATCAACATGTTGCTCCTGACTGAGAGTGCCCTACGCTCCCTCTCCACGTCCTTGTTGTCACTCTGGGTCTCCGTGACCCAGTGACCCAGGTACTTGAACTCCTTTACCATTTGCAGAGGTGTGCCGTATAGATAAGCCGGTGGAACGCGTGGATAGCATTTGCACCCCGCCTTAAATACCAGCAACACACTCTTGGAAGTATTATACCTGAGCCCATGGGACACCGCATACTCTTCGCAGACCCTGAGCAGCTTGTTAAGGGCATTGACCGATGGGCCCAACAACACCATGTCATCTGCATAACTAATGTTATTCACAAATGTGCCATCCACTGAGCATCCAGTCATAGTGTTGTTGAGCTCATCAATCAACCGATTCACATACAGACTGAAGAGTTTGGGCGATGACAAACCCCCCTGTCTTACCCCGCACTCCAGCCTGTACGAATCAGAAAGCGAGTCGGACCATCTGACAACATTTTTCTGGTGACCGTACCAGTACCTGAACAATTCAGTCAACTCACTGGGCAAGCTGGTATCTTCATACAGTTTCTGCCACAGTTTATCATAACGCACCAAGTCGAAGGCTTTCGACAAATCAAGGAAACACGCGTACACAGGTGTTTCCCTGTCTGTGTAGTACCGGACAGTGTGCTTGAGACAAAGAACTGCAGTCTCCGTGGAGAGTCCGGACCTAAAACCGAACTGTGCATCATTAAGAGTCAGGTGTTTCCCCAGTTCTCTGTCCAACACACTGTCCAGCACTTTGGCCACAATAGTAGCCAACGAAATGGGTCTATAATTATTTATGTCAGCGTTGTCTCCTGTCTTGTTCTTAACAATGGGCACTACCACGGTCCTCATCATGTCATCTGGTAAATACGAATGGCCGACACAGAAGGTGAAGAGCAAGGCGAGTACTCTTGGCAAGTGCACTCCGGCGTTCTGTAGATGTTCTATACTAAGAGAGTCGTAGCCAGGTGATTTTCCGCGCTTCATGCTCTTCACCACCGTGTCCACCTCCTTCGCAGTGACCCGCATATAGGGCCCACCAGCCTGCCGCTCTACCTGCGGGACCTCCCCTCCCGTACCCGTTCGAGACTCGACTTTAAAGTGTGTCCTGAATTGTTCAGCAATTTGGTACGGCTCGCTAATACCCCCGACGCTCACAGGAAGACTCGACCTGGGGCTCAATTTGCGTGTATTTTTCCAGAAACTAGGAAAGTCCTTTTTTGAGTGATGCATCGCTATAATGTTCATCTTAATTTGTTCAGCGTTATCTTGGCACCACTTAAGCTTACGTTTAAAAATCTTCCTAGACTCTAACATTTCATTGTGCAAAGATCCTCCATTCGGCTTACCACACAAAATCCAATTTTGAAATGCAAGTCGAGCCTCCGAGTGGGCCTGTCGTACATGCTTGTTCCAGCCCACAACATGTTTTTTATGTTTAAAACGCTTTTTTATTGAGTAACTTACGGTGGCGGCCTCACTTAAAATATTTATAATTTTTGCATGTAGCTTGTCAATAACTAACCTATGATCTAAATTATTACATTGCTTGTCACTACACTCTCTGAAATCGTCCGGAAAATCAATAAATCTAAGCTTTTCGTGACACAAATTTTTAAATCATGTCAACTGTTCAGATGTCCTTTCCCCCCAAATAATTGAATTTAATGTTGAACTACTAACCTTATTATTAGCCGTCATTAATCCCAAATTACATTTTATTTCTAGCGGGTGATGATCGGACCAATACACATCGCAGTGAACTTTAACGTCTACGACTGTTTTCCAAGCCACTTCAGTTACCAGGCAATGATCCAGCCAGCTTCTCGATCCACTGATGTCACTGACATATGTGTATGTGTCCGAGTCATAACCTAAACACTCCATGTCCGCACACTTCCACTTTAAATCACTGCAATAATTAATTAGTTCTTTGCCAAACCTCCGCCCGGGGTGCGCATTGAAATCCCCTAGTATGTATACGTAGTCTATCTGACATTCCTCCACTATCGCAGCGATTTCTCCTATGCACTCAGCAAACTCAGTAAGTGTCTCAGCCGAGTCCGTAGGCATGTAAACCGAAAACACCAAAAGTTTACGCTCCGGAAGATCTATTCTAATAGCTACTAAGCGCGCACTAATACACTGCACCACCGATACCGATGTAAACAAACGAGTGTCATACAGAATAGCACATCCACCGTACGGTCGGCCTAGACATAAGCCGGCGCTCGTGTCAACAGCTGATTTCCCTGCATACGCAAAAAACTGATCTATGCCTCCCAGGTAAGGTATATTTTCCGGCAGTAGCCATGTTTCTTGCAAGCATATAATCTGTGCCCTGCGACACAACGACTTTACACATTCAACCGATCTTGTTACCGATCTGCAGTTGAAACTGCACAGTTTTATTTCAGTTAATTGCGCCATTAAGTACCGTTTTTGATCCCGTCATTCGCATCCCCGTTTCATATGTGCTCCTATTAAAATAGATAAACCGACGAAATTTTATTCCTTCGGGCCACATAGCACTATCCATAAATGATGACACTTTGGTGTGTGGTACAAATATTTTGTACGCGTCGTATCGCTTAGGGTTTTTCATGTTTATTTTTTTAAGCGTTACAGATATGAAAAATCGTGGATATCTAGCTACGAACCATTTACAAGTCAACGCAAGGGGTGTTCGAAGAAGATACTTTGCCATATATTTATCATTATTTTGACGAGAGACATCATTCTGTTCTTGACACGTTTTATTGTTATTGACCCTGTACATCTCTGACAATATTACATTAATGATCCTTTTTTTCTGTTTTAACGCTTAGAAACAGTATACATCTCTATAAGAACATTAGAATAATTATTAATTGTATTTGGATGCTCAGAGACATTATACATCTCTGGGGTACTAAATTAATATCATAAACTTACTGTTAATTCTGATACAGACCTTATCTCCACTTATAATAAATCTCTAAATTAAAAAAAGAATCAGCCAGTTTGAAACTAAGCTTTGCGCGGTTCGAATGTTCTCAGCATCCCATGAACGGAAAAATATGAAACATTTTATATAGGTACATTATTATTCTAGCTGCAACTTAGGATAGTTTTTATCCGACTGCGACAGTTAATTAATTTTCCGAAATATACGACTTCATTTAATTTTTCATTTATTTTTATTGAAATCAAACGCTGCTCCAACTGTCAGCTATAAGAAACGTCAAATTTTCGTCAAAATGGAGGAATTGCTTTGCCTTTCACTTATTAATAATTTAAATCCCGTCTACGATAGACCTTTACGAGACAAATGCTAAAATATAAACCATAAAAAAATATTCGATTCTGATATGCGAACTTATATGCGCAAATGTCGTTTTATGTCGTAATTTCAATAAATGAAATCAACAAATTTGAACAATATAATTTACACGAATTTGTTTTTTTTAATGGCAATGGCACGCGCTCGGCGCATTCAGCCAAATTACCTGCGGCGCTACCACGAAAAACGATACTCAATGTTCATATATTTGCATCCCTGTCACTCGAGTATGGTTAGTGCGATAGAGATAGAGATACCTGAATATTTTCGAATTCCGAAGTTCGTGGTTATAGCTCAGGAATCGAAAATATGGTAAATAATCATAATGTATTTTCTCGAAAAATAATTTAAAATAAATATAGTCAAATGGAGAAAAAAACAAAGCAAGAGGTTATATAGGTAATGACTAAGTTATAAGAGTCCAAAGTTTTAAGAAGGGGTATGTTCTGTCCCTTTTCCGCAAAACGCACCTTCATATGAAACGATTGTTTTTTTACTATGACGCTCGAGGATATTGACGTCACAGTCCCTCATCGTTTTCTCACTCTAACAAGCGACATTAAAACGGATGTAGCTTCATAATTTTTTGAGATATTTGAATGGGAGTTTCATTATCTTCTATCTATCTATACATAATAAATGCCTATGTCCTGACTGACTTATTCACTCACTCACTCACTCATCAACGCACAGCCGAAACTACTAATCTTAGAGAGTTGATTTTTGCACAGTATGTTGCTTTTATAACGTGGGCTAGGGATAAAAAAGGATTTTTGAAAATTCTACCCCTAAGGGGGTAAAATAGGGGTGCAAAGTTTGTATGGGAGAACCTTTTTTTTTTGAGCTATAGACTTAAACTTTGTAGAAAAATTAGTTATTAGAATACAAATGAAACACTTTCAGCGTTTTGGAAAATTCCACCCCTACGGGGGTAAAATAGGGGTGCAAGGTTTGTATGGGGGAAACAATTTTTTTTTTAAATAGAGATTTAAAACTTTGTAGAAAGATCAGTCATTAGAATACAAATAAAGTATTTTCAGGGTTTTAGAAAATTCTACCCCTAAAGGGGTAAAATAGAATGCAAAGTTTGTATGGGAAAAACTACTTTTTTTTAAATAGAGACTTAAAACTTTGTAGAGAAATTATTCATTAGAATACAAATAAAGTACCTAGATTCAGTGTTTTAAAAAAATCTACCCCTAAGGGGGTAAAATAGGGGTGCAAATTTTGTATGGGGGAAACAATATTTTTTTTAAATAGAGACTTAAAACTTTGTAGAAAGATTAGTCATCAGAATACAAAGTAAGTACTTTCAGCGTTTTAGAAAATTCTACCCCTAAAAATAGGGGGCTAAAATAGGGGTGCAAAGTTTGTATGTGGGAAACTATTTTTTTTAGCTAGAGTCCTAAAACTTTGTAGAAAGATTATTTAAATACAAAGAAAGCACTTTCAGCGTTTTGGAAAATTTCACCCCTAAGGGGGTAAAATAGGGTGCAAAGTTTGTATGGGAAAAACATATTTTTTTTAATAGAGACTTAAAATTTTGTCGAAAAATTACTTATTAGAACATGAAAAATACTACGTTCGGCGTTTTACAAAAATCATTCGCTAAGGGGGTTAAAAAAGGGTGCAAGGTTTGTATGAGGAACACTTTTTCTGAGCTAGACACTTAAAACTTTGTAGAAAGATTACTTATAAAAATACAAAAAAAAGACTTTCAGCGTTTTGAAAAAATCTATCCCTAAGGGGGATAAAAAGGGGTGCAAAGTTTTTATCAGGGAAAGGTTATGTTTTTGAGTTAGAGACTTGAAACTTTGTAGAAAGATTACTTATTAAAATACAAAAAAAGAACACAAATCGTTTTAGAAAATTCCACCCCTAATAGGGTTAAAAAAGAGAGCAAGCTTTGCATGGGCAACACTTTTTTTGAGTTAGACTTAAAACTTTGCAAAAAGATTACTTATTAGAATACTAAAAAAGAACTTTCAGCGTTTTAGAAAACTCCATACCTAAGGGGGTTAAGAAGGGTAGCCAGTGTTGTGTGGGAAAAACTTATTTTTTTACTAGACTTAAAACTATTCGAAATGTTACTTATTAAAATTAATAATAAAGTACTTTCAGAGTTTAAGAAAATTCCACCCCTAAGGGGGTTAAGAAAGCTTTGTATGGGCAACACTTTTTTTGAGCTAGAGACTTAAAAGTTTACGAAAAAAGTTCTTTCAGCGATTAGAAAAATTCAACCTCTAAGGGGGTTTAAAAGGGGGTTCCAATTTTAAATGGCGAGCAATAAAATTTTAAAGTGTGAGTAAGAGATTTTTAACTTCGGTCTTATTCTGTACGTTAAAAGACTACAAAACTGATTTCAGAGTTTTTCCAAATTCATCCCCTAAGAGTGTTGAAATTGGTTCAAAGTTTGAGTATTTCAAGGCATTTTTAAAGTATGAGATTTTTAACTTTGGTTTTAGACTGTTTGTTCACAAACTAGAAAATGAACATCAACGTTTTTTTTTTAATTATCCCCTAAAAGAGGGTTCAAATTTAATATTGAGAGAAATCATTTTCTAAGACGATAAAAAGTTCTACGCGGACGAAGTCGCGGGCAACAGCTAGTATCGAATGTATTTGATAATATTTTACAATTTTGGATTTTTTTAGTTTTCATTTAGTGACATTTAGTTTGTTAACCATTTAGGTACTAATTGGTTAAAATCTGCAATTTTAAAATGATTATTGTGTAAGATTATTAATATTATATTGTAGAATACCATTTGACATGTAAAAGTGCCCTTGTGGCGGCCTATTTGCAGAATAAATAATTGATTTTGATTTTTTGATTTATGAAAGTTGTTCGTGGCAGGAGGGTTAACAAAAAAATTATGGCCGGTTTTTTTCAACGCAGTGGTGCTATGCCAGTCATTCCTCTCGAAGACAGAATTACTGGCACTAGTCACTGGTATACGGAAGTATGCCTGCCTCAAGCCTTCGAACAGCTCGGCGAAGACCATCTGATGAGCGGAACCCGCGGCATTCTTTTTCACCAGGATAATGCTCACACTGCTGCTCGGACCATCGATTTTTTCACACTCCCGGTGTTCAATTTTTGCCGCACCCACCACACAGCCTCGATCTGGTCCCGTGCGATTTTTTTTGTTTCCCACCGTAAAAAAAACTTGCGATGGCGAAGTTTCAACAACCCAAATGACGCAGTTGATGAATCTATGCGTGCATTTTTCGACCTTCCGCAAGATCGATTTTTTTCTTTTTTTTTAAATGGTTTGGACGAATGCTGAAGTGTATCGATGTAACAAGAGAGTATTTTGAAAAAATGTGACTAAATAATAACCATATCTATATGTTTTTTTTTAGTAGCTAGAAATTTTCAGAACAGCCCTCGTACAAGTAAGTAGAACTAGTAGAAGTTTCTATGGGACAGCGATAATTAAAACTATGCCTGCAAAAAATATAGCAATCATTCTTCGAGGCAATTAATGAGTTCTACGCAGACTTAGTCGTAGGCTAAAACTAGTATTTAGATTATAATAATAGATTGTATGACAAGGGTCTAAAATAAGTAATATCACCTTGAGATGGTTTTTAGACCAGAGTTATACACTCTACTTTTCACTTCGACTGCGAGAAAATAGTAAAAACAAATATTATCCGTCCACAATCAACAAAATATTTGTTCAATTTGGCGGTATGTTTTTTTAATAAACTGCTTTGACACAGATAATAAAATTTGGCACCACGAATAAACGCCATTGGCCGTCTATAAGCGCGTCCAAACGGCCGAGCGTGGCGGACAGCATACGAGGCATAAGATAAAGCGAGATAGACAGCAGTCTATCCCGGTCAATATTCATAGCTTATTTATGCCATGGATGCGGTCAACCACGCTTGAACGTTTGGAGGCGGCTATAGACGGTCAGAGGCATTTAATTTTTTTAATGATTGAGTTTTAAAAACGCTTGATTTTTAGGGTTCCGTACTCGAAGAGTACGAAGAAAACTAAGACTTCGCTGTCCGTCCGTCACCAGGCTGTATCTCAAGAACCGTGATAGCTAGAGAGTTGAAATTTTCACAGATTATGTATTTCTGCTTCCGCTATAACAACTCCCATACAACAAACGTGATTTTTTTTTGCCGTTTTTATAGAAAATAGTACGGAACCCTTCTTGCGCGAGTCCAACTCGCACTAGGCCGGTATTTTATTGAAATAAATTATGTTTCCTGATTGGTCGATTTTAATATACGCTGTTCCTGGTTGGTTGATATGATAGCATACACAATTTTTTTTAAAGTGCGAAGTGATTTAATTGGTCAAATTAACATGTTTTGAAAATCTGAAATATGTATATGTTACCGTGAGGTTATGAACACCGTCAGTTTATAATCTTACTCGCGATATTATAAACTGTCGAAAAATTGTGAACTGCCAAAACCGGTCAGATGCAAGTGCAAATGATCGATGTTCTGTTACATATGAATGATCAAGTCTACCAGTACCTTTACGCAGTATGTTTTTATTTGTAAGTGCATGCTAAATTAATAACTTCTGCTTCCATTTAACTCCAGAGGATAAACTCAGACCTACTCAGAACATTTCTCTTTGATATTGGTATTGTAAAGAAATGCAAAGCGCCCCGTCTCGGTCTGTTGTAGAGTGAATTAGTTTTTATTTATTCCGCTTGTTGGTTGGTGTTGCAAGTTTTAATGAGCAAAGTAATTTACAAGTTTGCAGGAAGCTGCGGTCTAGATGGCGAGATCGCCAATGTCGCTTGTCCGCACAATCACAACCAACCAACTACCCCATTCCCTAACTTTCCGAACGAGCGTTAGGATCACTTGGCTGTATTTTTTTTCATACAAAATATGACATTTCGATCCACGTTATGTACTGATATAGTTCAGAGGTTTTGAACGCGCGTTAGGACAATTGAACTGTAATTTTTCTATATAAAAAGTGACATTTACTTAGATCTAACTGACGCGCGTACAATGCGTTACGTGATCGACCTGCAGTGTAGCAAACTGAAGTGACAGTAGAGGGCTGCAGGTCGATCACGTAACGCACTGTACCTGGTCAACTAAATGTCACTTTTAGTATAGAAAATTTTTTTTTGTCTATAAAGTCGGTTTACGGACGATAATTTTACGTGATAACGTAATAAAGCCGAACGCTCGGCTCAGGCGGAACGGGACAATGACAATGGTCACACTTTTTCGTGCGTGCTGCCGGTGTTGATTGACTTATAAGACGTTATCTCGTCAAAATTACAGTTTGTCCTAAACGTACGTTCGACACGTTACGGGATCAGTTGATCACCTCTCAGATCACATCTGTCGCAGAACAGGATGGTCGGTGGAGTAAACAGGTTCTCAAATGGAGGCCACGGCTTGGCAACCGCAGTGTTGGACGCCCTCCGGCCAGAGGACCGATGACTTGAGGATGGTACTGGCTGGTTGGTCTAAAACGGGAGAGCGGCTCTTGTGGCGTACCCTGGGGAGGCCTATGTCCAGCAGTGGACTGCAATAGGCTGATGTGGTGTGTGATGTGATCAATGTCGAAATGGTACGCAAACGACCAGCAGAATACCTTATAATGTACCTACCATCTATCTTATGTAGTATATGCAATAAATAAATTGAATTCAATTGAATATGATGTTGATGATTGTTGATGATGATGATTGATGATGATGATGATGATGATGAATTGAATACGAGCAGACAGCTCGTATACGGGCAGAATACCGGCCTAGTGGAAATACGTGGTGAGCGTTCATAACGCTTCAGTTGGTACGAAATTTTAAACCAACAGAAATATTGTACGTTTTCTACTAAAATATGTAAAAATCTGGTATTTTCGACGATTTTAAACCTTGATCTTTATTAAAATGCCCGGTCACAGTAATCCCTATCCATAGGAAAGTATTCTTGATTCCATATTCAATGAACTTAGACTAAAATTTAACATACCTACCTGATATTCGCCCATACGATTGGGTAACCTATCCAACAAACCCGCTAAGTTAGGACCAACGCTAAAACATTGCGCGGGTACACGCCTTGCATACTAAACTACCCGCCACTGACATTGATATCATAATTATGGTATAAGGTATAAGATAAATAACTGTTTAAACGAAGAAAAACAAAGGGTATAAAATAACGTAGGATGCTATTGCAACCCTTTGTATAGTCGCCTTGTACAACTTTCTCGAAGCTTGGAAAATAAGAACTCATTCGCACGATACTTATAGTTGCTTGAGCATACTTAATCCGAGAACCTATTTAAATATTTATAGAACCCTCAAACATCGCAGTTAGGTTCTAGATGAAATAATATAGTAATTTAAGCATATGATATTGGTGCCGAGAAGTAAAGACATGTATTTAAAATAAGTAAATAAATATCACAGTAATTAGAATCTGATGCTGAACATGTGTGTAGAGTCAGCAACGCGCATTTGATATCTCTGGAGTAACTATCTAATTTAGGTATCTAATAGCAACATGCTGACCTAGTAGCTCAAGAAAACTAGACTCAAATGTATGGAAAATTTGGCAAAATTAATGGAGAACTTAAAAAAGGAGAACCCTAAAAAAGCTCTACAAATGTATAGAGCCTCCTCGTATGATACTTTGTTCCGTTTCGAAGTACATTTTTAGAGTTTTTTTAGGGTTCCGTTCGTCAAAAGGAAAAACGGAACACTTATCCGATCACTCGTGTGTCTGTGTCTGTCCGTCCGTCTGACACAGCCAATTTACTCCGAAACTACTGGACCGATTGAGTTGAAATTTGGTACAAATATGTAAATCGGTGACCCTAACACGGAAGTGTTTAAAAAACAAATGAACTGTAAACATGGTTGCCACTTTTGGGGGGGGAGAAGTGGAAAATTAGAAAAAAAAAATTCAAACTATATCGTGTGACATATCAAATGAAAGGGTATATTATAAAGATCTCAAAAATATGTTTTTCATAATTTTAAAATAAACAGTTTTGAAGTTATTTAAGGAAATAGGCGAAAATTTATCATTTCCTCCCCCCCCCTTATCTCCTATAGGACTGGGCCTAAAAATTTGTAAAAAATACAGAAAATATTCCTTTACCTATAGATTGCAGGAAAACCTATAAAAGTCTATATAACACCGTTTAACCAGTACGAATATTTATAGTTCGATGAATAGCCGAATGATTCAAAAAAAAAATCATAGCAACGGTAAATTAAATAGTTTAGAAATAAATTATACCCTTTTTTTTTTTTTTTTAATTCTATTATTTACTTTAGTCATACATATCTTCGCGATAAAGTGTGAAGTTTTTGAGAAAACTAAACATACAGCTGAAAAAATATAAAAATTAATAAAAACTATTCATATTTGGTGGCAGATTGCGCTAAAACTATAAGTAATATCGCTTTTGTATGTATCAAAGGTTTATAGTAAATTATTAAGGATTATTTGGTTTTTACACTGTTTATTTATCGTGTACGGTTTTCTTTTAAAATGGAAAATACCGCGCTCCGGGACACTTTCAAGGGCGCGGGGGGGTGAAGCTCGCCCCGGAGGGGAGGGGAGAGTAGATAAAATTTAACGTTGCTCTATACCCTACATATCCTGATAGATAAAAGTTGTCCATTAATTTTGCCAAATTTTCAGCTACTTTTCTTGAGCTATAGGTCCATTTTGTGAGAACGTCGTATGTATTTTTGTATTTATTTATTTTATTATCTGTGTGTGTTTGTCACGAATAAAATGTTTGAGTTTCAGTTAATATTATGCATGAGCTTATGCCAACTCGGGCTTAAATTGTATAAATAAGGGCCTTCGACATTTATACGAATATACATACATAAGGATCACCTAAACCCTTAACAATAGTATTTGTATCGTAGGACATTTATAGGTAACGACAAGCGTACGGTAGCGCTCGTAGACTGTGTAGCCAGTCGCAGCATAGCCTTCGTAGCGAGTGCTACGCTGCTACGAGCACCGGAGCTACGCGTCAAAGTTAGTTCACGTAAATTCTTTGAATATGGAGCTTACAATGAACTAAATAAGATGTACTTATGCTCATAGTTTTTCAATTAACTTGTTAGTTAACAATATTAGTCCGGCCTAGTAGATACTATAATGCCCATTTAAGTAATTCTTAGTAAGACTATATAAAAGTGTATTTGGATAGTGAGAATTTGTGTACTTTGGTGATAAATATGTAGCAAAAATGTGATGATTAAGGAGAATCGTGTTAAGCAGGTAAGTTTTTAAGATAATATAATATAAGAATATTTTTTTAACCTTCAACGAATTTTAAACATTTTAGTTTTAATTTTAATTAATACCAAGCAATCGATCGGGTGTGTAAAAGTCAGAAATAAATGAAATTTCTCAAACTTACTCTTATTAAATACTTCAGCTCAAAGCTTCTACATTATTTGATCAACAAATAAGTCGTGTTATCGAGCATTAAAATAAACGCACAAGGCAAGGAATCAGCATTTTCTTTTAAACTAAAACAAAGAAATGTTAATCTAAACAGAATTCAATAAGAAGTAGATATACTTTTTAATAAATATCTATTACTAGAACAGAATTTAAACAAAAAAAAATTGCTTAGGTACTCATATTCCTTCCAAGTACGCTCGGTATTATGCAGAGTGCGAAATGCTATTTCGTATAAATTGTCGTTCATCTGTCAATTACAGTTAGGACGCATTTACGTTGGAGTCCCAGCATGCGACTGGGACGCACGTGAGACGGTCGCATCTATTGGACAGACAGTGCCGTCATTCGGTGGTTTTTTTTTTAATTTTTATTCATTTATTATAAGTTATACGGCTATAGTTTAACGGCTTCCGTAGCCTAGTGGGTAGTGACTCTGCCTACGAAGCTGGAGGTCCCGGGTTCGAATCCCGGTCAGGGCATTTATTTGTGTATTTATCACGAATATTTGTTCCTGAGTTATGGATGTTATATATGTATATAAGTATCTATATGTATGTATCTATTATATATATATCATCGCCTAGTACCCACAACACAAGCCTTACTGAGCTTACCGTGGGCCTAGGTTGATTTGTGTAAGATTGTCCCGCGATATTTATTTATTTATTTATTTATATTATTACCAAAAATATGATTATGTCGTGTTAAAAGGGAATTTGCACTATGCGGATGAGAATGAATGTGAATTTATATAAAGAAAAAACCAAATGTATTAATTTCGAAGAGCTGAAACTGATTACCTTGATCTTTCTTTGGGTGTGCAGTTAGCTCTTGGAGCGGGCAGGCGTGGAATCAAAGATGACATAGTCCGGCGGTCAAATAACGCAGGAAAGCACCAAAATAATGTATATTCCACGAGAAACATAATTTAACTCTGGGCATGTTAGGTCAATGTGTTAACCACAGTTCCAAAAGTACACCGCAGGATCGGAAGTTACGGAAGTAGGGAAAGCAAAGCCTGTGTTTACATTATCTCCACATTGGCTGTTGCAAGAGAAAATACGTTTGTTCGGAAATGGTAGGACGATTTATAAACGTTACCTACTCTAAATGTTCTGACATTAATCAAGTGACATGTTTATAATAAAGTCAAATCAAAGTTATTTTTCATTCATCATCATCATCATATCAGCCGAAAGACTGATTATTACTGGTGGACATCGGCATCCCCCAAAGAGTGCCAAAGTGACCGGTCTTGCGCCACCCGCAATCAGCGGACTCCCTCGACCTTTACCATTTTTCGTTCAATTTTAGTACATTACTTACCTAGGGCGGTTAAACAAAGAATGTCTCAGATCGCAGGTATTTGACGCCCGAGTCGAAGGCAAGGGCGATAAATATGCGCTCTGAGGCTTTCTTTATTACCGCCCGTGGTAAGTACAAAATTTTACGTCTCTATCTGGCCAGGAAGTGGGGTTTTCCGCACGCATAGCGTGCGGTAATTCCTACTTTATGGCCAGGTATGACGTAATAGTAGATTATACACCAAGGGGATAAAGCACTGTTTTATGTCACGGGAGCGAATTGAATCCCGAACGTAACGAAGGACTCATAATTTAACTCCTGAGCGTAGCGAGGGAGTTATAAGTTAATTCCTGAGCGAAGCGAGGGAATTAAGACTGAGTCCTGAGTGCAGTGAGGGGTTCAACCGCCCAAGACTAAAACAGTCTTATCCCCGAGGTGTATACTCTACTTTTCACACCTTATGCGAGACAAAAAAACAGGCTCAGTAGATAAATAATGTTTATTTAGCAAATTAAAAGTACATAGTAACATTAGACACGTTAGTCCAATTATGGAAAGATAAGGTAATGTTTTTATTTGGTACGTTTATTGAGGTTGAGTTGGAGTTTATTATGCCTATGGCATCTAATTTGATAAACTCAGGAGTCAAAACACTTTCATCACTCGACATTTTCAATATTATTTTTGAAATTAAATCTTCTATAGGCACCTACAAGAACTCGATTTGTTCGTCACGCGTGAACAAATGAAGGCGCGCGGCGTTCCAAATTCGAAAGCACAAGCCGTGGTCCTAGATTCGAAATTCGAATTTCGAGCACCGCGCTCCTCCGGACCGGGGTTCACACGGAGGCAAACTTCATTTATTTTGTCAAATCAAGTAGGCCATGGCCTACGACAAATTGTGTTTAGCAAAATTAAACTTTATGCATATAGTAATAAGAATTATGAAAAGTGAAATCATATTATTAACCAGCGGGTTACAATGAAATTCAGTACAACATTATAACCCGGCTAATACCAAGGGATTTAATGTCTTGCTTTCGGTAGGGTTTACATGACCTATAATTCGGCATTGTCGAGCATGTGGTTTGAAAACGTATATTACAAGCACCTATGAATGTCGATAAACTACCATCGGTTTGGAAAGAAAATTTCTGCCTCGAGAAGAACCGGCGTAAAAAACTCAGTGAGGTGTATTTTTTTTAAAACAGTAGAAATATATAATTTCAGTATCAGAGTATTATAAAATAACATTGCTACAGTAGAAAGCCTAATTTATTTATTTTGAGATAGATTTCTATTAAAGTAAAGTAAAGTTCATTTGCAAGACATAGGTTCAAGTGTATGACTTTATCACAAATATTCATATCGATGATGTAATCGTTTATCTTATAATATGCTTTTGAATAATATAGCTGCCCGCGCGGTTTCGCCCGCGTTACTAGAAGTTCAGGCAAAGTCACGGGATAAAAATACACTATAGCCTATGTCCATCCCAAAGGTCCATAATACAGTAAAATATTTTAATAAAAAATTGGGTGTGTAGTTTCGGTAAACGTCTACATACAAACTTACAAATCTATAAACTTGCATTTCACGTACATTACCTCTTTAGTAATAGTATTACTTTCGCTAATACAACTACAGGCAGCATCCATGAAAAAGATAAGAACAATGGTGTGAAACACATATATACATTGTGATACAAGTGAGCTATGTTGATCATTACATCAGAGGCGGAATTATCATGCGAACCGCAGGTGAGCGTGATAAGAGAGCCGAGGATGTAATTATCAAAGCTCACGCGTTTCATATACGACGTTTTTCAACACATTTGCGAGTAAATAATCGTTCTCATAAAATGAAAATGTTACAGGCTCCTATTAAGCTATTTCCGTTTGTTATTGATGACAACAGGTTTTTACTCACATAATTGTACATCTCCAAGAATTTCCAGTGGCGTCAATTCCATTTAACACTTTTCTATTCACCACGAGTCAACATTTTTAATAATAACCTGCATTACGTATCAACAATGTTTACAAATATTTGTGAAATTACCTAACTATAATGGCGCGCAACTATTTATCGTGAAGTTCGCGCAGTGCGCGCGCAGGTGTTAAAGCGAGGCTTTGATGAAATCTCTAAACAGCCAATACAAAATAAAAAAAATATTTTCGTATTCAATATAAATTCATGTAAAATGTTATCAAAAGTACATAGTTTTACTAAATTAAACGTTTCTATATCATATCCAAGAAGAAATAATCAATTAATTCATTAGAAATAAAATAATAAAAAATAAAAATAACTTTATTTAGCCTTCATACAGGTCATACACTGCTTACATAATAAGTAGGTAAGGTACACAATATCTAGTAACAATCAGTGAGTAAGCGTCCTCTGTTCCCCGTACTAGTAAAAACTGTATCACGGTGGAACAGGATTCCCCTCCCCTCGTTGTTGTTTATAATAAGTACTTAATGTTAATTCAAAAATGCTAAGGCCATCACAAAATATGTGGGTAGGTAAATTTAAACATAGAAAAGAAAAATATCAACGCGGTTGGCAAACAAAAAATAACAATATGAATAGAGTGCTCAACACTACACGCCCGCGATAAGCAAAAGGACGTATGTCGCTATGGATCGAGCACAACATATACCCCTTTGGTTCAGCGCGTCAGTGCGCATAACTGGTAAACAAGTAGCATATGCAAAATTAGCAAATGAATCTTATTAAAGGTTACAAGTTAATACTTAATAATTAGTATTGACTCTTCTGATTAAGTAATTAAATTATTATTTAAGTGTGTATATTTGTATGTACGTATGTATATACACACATAAATGTACATATATATATTTGTGCTTGCGCGCATGCGTGCGTGTATATACATTTATATACATATGTGTGTGTGTGTGTGTGTGTGTGTGTGTGTGTGTGTGTGTGTGTGTGTGTGTGTGTGTGTGTGTGTGTGTGTGTGTGTGTGTGTGTGTGTGTGTGTGTGTGTGTGTGTGTGTGTGTGTGTGTGTGTGTGTGTGTGTGTGTGTGTAAGTGTATGTGCGTGTCTTGCCATCTACTTACTTATTAGTTGTTCTGTGCTTCCATAGTTTAGTGATTTTAGGTATTTATTTAACGACAATTTAAAAGAGTAAGAAGTAAGTAGGTCATGTGTTAGACAGTGGCGCAGTCAGGAACAGTGGCGCATAAACGGATTACGAGAAAGGGATAGCTCTATTTTATCCGTTCCGTCTCGTTAAGAAAGCCCTCGACGCAGGAGCACGAACGAACTAGTCGGGTGGTGACTGCGCCGCAAGGTTGTTGTGTGAGGAGGATTTTTTTGTG
This sequence comes from Epinotia brunnichana, assembly GCA_963854355.1. NCBI lineage: Eukaryota > Metazoa > Arthropoda > Insecta > Lepidoptera > Tortricidae > Epinotia > Epinotia brunnichana. The sequence goes on along the minus strand of OY977936.1, from coordinate 27,622,277 downwards.
TGAGTGGTGCAAATTACTAGTTTGAGGTAAGTTTTATTTATGTAACCGTAGCTGTAGTGTTCATCATTCATGCTGATCGTATTTTTTATCACACTATATGCTTATCTGGGGAGGCAGGGGCGTAAAATTTAATCGGAAATAGACATTACATTTTTCATAGCATGTGATTATTTTCAAAATGGCGGTGTTAGTCTACAGTGGAGCAACTCGTAAAGGTACACAGTGGATAATTAAGCACTGTGCACTGTACTAAGTCGACTGTATGATCCAGTGTGTACTACACCTTAATGCATTGGGAATTTCAAATTTTACTGTTAAGATATGAGGTTGATGACTGTAGAAAAAAAGATCCGGCTTACAATAAAAGTTTTTTAACAAAAAATATTTTTTTTTGACAGAAACTCGTTTTTTTTTAGGATGCCTCGTCCGCCAAAGCCGCGTTCTATCGGTGGCCACACCAAAGTAAACATGAAAAAGGCCCTTCAGCAAATCCACCGAGGAGTTAGCGTGTGACAAGCTTCGAAATTATTGGGAATTCCCTTTACAACCCCATTCAGGTAAGATTCTGGAAGGAAGAAACAAGAACTTAGAATATTAAATTAGTTTCCTGAGGAAGAAAAATGGTAATAAGTATTACATACCTGCCGTACCAGATCTCTAATATGTGAATGAAGATGATATTAAGTTGATTTTGCCTAAACATGCAGTTGGTGGCAGTACAACAAGACAGCAATGGTATTATTGCTTTTCCATCGACTTATCTCAATTGAACATGTGCTGAATCATTTTTAATCTCTTAATAACCCATTAAGAATGTCATTTTTTTCCATAAAAGATGTGATTTTTATTTTTTTACTTTTTTTGTAAGTAAAACCAAAAAGAAATGGTTTTATTTTCGTTTACCTAGTTATGTTATAAGAATTTATAAAGATGTAAATATTTTATTTTTGCAATGTGTGATCTCATGTTCTGCTATACGTAATGTAAGTGACTGATTAAAATAAGTCGTTGAGTTTTTTCTTGTTACTATAATTAAAATGATTAATAAACAGTAATACTGTTTGATTTCTGAAAAAAACTGTATTATTTCCCCAACTTAATCCAAAATGATCCAATGTGTACCACCCCGAACCACTGTATAAATGAGGCCGAGCCACTGTTTCGACCCTATCGTACACAGTGGCTCAAATCTGATTTTTTTTTAAAACACAATTATTGTTATACATATGGTTAACTTAAAAAAACGAATAATACATATGTAAAATAGAATAAATTCACTATACACACCCATAATATCACCTTCCTATGACCATTTATTTCGGAGTTATGACCGTTGGAAAAAAAGTGACCCACTGTATACCACATGACCCACTCGTAAACTTATCTTTTTGCTTACTTTGTTGTAAATGCTTGGACCAAGGACAGTTACGAATCGTCTAGCAAACTCAGTATTGCGTTTCGGAACTACGTATACAATATCATTTCTTCTTCGTGATGCTGGAAAATCCGGTTGGTTTTTGTGTTGGGTAAGAAGTATATGTTTTATGAACAATTGCCTAACAGTTAGAACACATGTGTCATTGTACAGAGATGATGTTGGGTAACGAAATTTCTTAAATATCATAACTTTTAGTACAGCCCTTTGTGATCTTTCTAGTTTCAGCATCATTGTTTTTGCTGCTCCTCCCCAAATATTGATACAATAGCATATGACGGACTGGCATAGTGCATAATAGATTGAAATTAGTAGTGTTCGATCACACACATGTCTTAAGTTTTTAAAGATGTAGATCATTTTTCTGACACGTCCTGTAAGACTGCTGATATGCTCTCGCCAGCTGAGGTTTTTATCTATCTGTATGCCTAAGTACCTTATTGATGGAGTCTCAGAGATCACATGGCAGTCGCAGTTTGTGCGAGTATCACAGCTTACATGGGCCTTAATGGATATCGTACCCGCTGCAGGCCGATTGTTATCTCTTATACTAAAGTTTATGAGCTTAGTTTTAGTTAAGTTAAGCGTGAGTAAGTTTTGGTTCAGCCATTGGGTAACCAACTTAAATCCCGTCTGTGCAATACTATTAACATCTGACCAACATTCCCCATAGAACAGTATTACAGTATCATCAGCGAAGGTTATTATTTGTGCATTAGTGAGTGTAAGCCTACAGAGATCGTCTATGTACACGAGGAACAGTGTTGGCCCTAAGACGCTGCCTTGAGGCACGCCATAATCAATAGTTTCTTCTGTGCTATATTGGTTTCCCACTCTTACTGCCTGTGTCCTATCGGTCAAATAATTTTGAAAAAGTTCCAACGGTAAGCCCCGTATACCTCTATTTTCTAGTTTTTTTATAAGTAGTGGGACAGAGACAGTGTCGAAAGCTTTTTTCAAGTCTAAAAATATGCCAGTAGCTTTTTTATTTTTGTCAAGTTTGTCCACAAGAAATGACGTTAATTGTTGTACTGCATCAGCAGTTGACTTGCGTTCTCTGAAACCATGTTGGTTGGGACTTAGAAGATTATTATTTTCGAGGTAACATTTTAATCTCTTATTAATTATCTTTTCTAAGATTTTAGCTAGCGTGGGTAAAAGTGAAATAGGCCTATAGTTTTCTATGCAGTCTCTGTCCCCTGACTTATACATAGGTACAACTACTGATTTTTTGAGCGCTTTTGGAAAGATGCCTATCTTAAAGCAAAGGTTACATATTATTGTTATGGGAAGAGCAAGAGTATTAAGTGCCAGTTTTAAAAAGTAAGAAGATATCTCATCCCATCCTGAAGAGTGAGTATTTTTAAGTGATAAAATTGTAGCCTTTACTTCCTGCTCATCGGTTGGTAGTATCGTCATTGAGTTTAATGGAGTAGTGCTTGGAGGCATCGTCTCAACTCGATCAGTTTCAGGCAGCCGGATGCCAGTCATAATAGTGGTAGCCAGTTCTTTACCAATATTAGTAAAATAACTGTTCGCATGATTTAAAGATTCTTGAGGTGTGGGTTTCAATGTTAAAAGGTGCATGTCATTGCTGTCAGCCTTATTAAAATTGCAAATATTTTTTATTATAGTTGTTATTTTCTAAGCCGTCCGTTCCGCACTAAAGAACGCCGCACTGCAGAACGGACGGCTTAGAAAATAACAACTATAAAGCCCATTGCTTTTTTACATTTCTACTATTTTCCTTAATTAGAGATCTTTGATAAGTACGTTTTAGGTTGCTCAGCATACGGTTGCATGTGTTTCTATATCGTTTGTAAGTTATTCTAATAATATTATTGTCTGGATCCCTTTTCAGGCGTTGGTGAATCTTATCTCGATTCCTTAGGCAGCGAACAATACCTGGTGTTATCCAAGGTTTAACGTTTCGTTTCCTGTGAGATAGTTTTACTAATTTAGTATATTTTTTAAGGGTTCTATTGACGAGACACAGAAACACATGAGTGACCGCATTAACGTCTGCTCCCCTTAACATTGCAGCCCAGTTAACTTGATCTAACTCTGTTATGGCCGAGGCGTAATCAACTTTTTTGTATGTTTTTGATGTATCCGATTTATTTATATGTGCCTTGGAAAAAGATATCATGACAGACGAGTGATCAGTAGTGGAGGAATCGCAAACTATAGTAGTATTTTTCAATTTTGTTTTAACCATGCAATGATCCAAGCAATTACTGCCTCTGGTTGGGAGTTTATGGGATGGCAATAATCCGTGCGAGGCCAACATATCTAGATAGTCAGCTGATCTGTTGTCTTGGGTATTCTCAATTATATTTATGTTAATGTCACCTAAGAGAATTATATTCTGATACTGTTTTAGGGTCTGCAAAAGAGAATCGAGAGAATTAATAAAGTTGTCAGTTTGTCTATAAGATGGAGGTCGATATATAGAGATAATGGCGAATTCTTTGCCAACTGTTGTTAGAAGGCAGTTTGCGTCTTGAATTTCATCAGGCTCGCGTGATTTAGAGGATATTTCATTACTGATGTAGACAACCACCCCGTCATTTTGATTGAGCATTTGATTAGTAGAGAGAGTTTTGTAGTTAGGTATCGTCGGTAAGCAAGAATCTTCACTGAGCCAGCATTCTGTTAATACAATAACATCAAAATTTACGTCTATTCTCTTTAACAAGATCTGAAGATCGTCAAAATTATGTCTTAGGCTTCTTATATTTTGAGTCAAAATCTTAAGCTGCTCTTTAGAGCCAATGAAAGCATTTTTGCAACACTCTGGTTTATCTACTGCCAATGAATTACCGATACTGATACTCTCATCAATATCAGATGACAACAATATTAAATCGGTCATTTTTAAGTTGGTATGTTGTGGCTAAGTAGTCATTGGCAGGCGGAGTTATCAGAATGTTGCTTTGTAAACTATCGTATGTTAAATGGCGTGTGTCATGGAATGAATGGTGTAGCTGTGTTGTGGAAAGAGTGTGATTGGAAGAGTCAATATTAAATGAGAAAAACTTACAGAATAACGTATTAACTAGTCATTGGGATGTTGTAGCTTTGAGGGCTTCAATCTGCTGCTCAGATTTTATCAGAATTGGCTGTGATCCATCTGTCTGTTTGACTAGAACTTTTCCTTGCCAGGTCCAGCAGTGTTTGTAGTTATGGTTTTTACGCAAGTCACGTGCGAAGTAGTGTAGCTTACGGGCTCGTGGAGTCAGAGATTCCGATACATATACTGGCTGCTTTCTCCCTTCTAGGTTTAGATTCAACGTGTTAAATTTGTCGTCCGGGTGTAATTTATTGTATTCTTTAACGGCTTGAATCAGGGCCTTGCCTTGCTGAATGGTCTGGAACTCAACTATTACTAGCTTTTGGTGAGCAGTCTTTAATCGCCTGACATTTTTGAGGTTGTTTGGAGAGAATGAAACTCCCAATGAGCTATGCATCACTGTTATCAAGTCGCTTAGATTTTCATTTTCATCATCGGGAATATTCCTTATTTCAACAGTAGTAGCTCTTTGAGCTCTCTGCAAGTCTTCTACTTGCTCTTCAAGACCATTTATTTTAATCATGGCACTATCGTGTTCAGTAGAAATTTTTTCATACTTGTCTTTTAAATTGTTGTACATCGACGTGGTATTCTCCAGGATTTTCTCAATGTTGTTGTTGGTCTTAATGATTTCTTTGTTTTGTGTCCTCAATTCTTCAATTGCTTCATATAGCTTCGTGTTTTGAGCATCCCGGTCAACTTTAAAGCTATTAAGCATTTCTCGTATTTCTGTTTGAAGTGACGTCATGTCATCGAAGTCCAAACGGCATTTTCGTTTCCGTACATTTCCATGAGATGTATCAGCACTATCTGTCAAGTCAGGATTTGACATTGCTCTATTTCCACTTGGTGGTGAGGGCATTTTGTTCTGCTTTCTTTGCATATACTGCAATCCGTATGCAAGAATTCGATCGTTGAATAGTAGGCTGGTTCGCAAATGAGTTTAACTATTTTTATACTAGGAGTAGACTAATTAGGGTTGAATTTACTTTGCGCAGTATTTAACTTTAAGTGATAAATATAATATTGGAGCACTGTGTAGTCTTATCGCTGCGAGCGAAAGAGGAGGAATTCCTTATATTCATTAGAAGGATTTAATTTGTTTAGTCGAGTAAGAATCCATTTGCCAAGAATTAAAAAGAAACCTGTATAACCCGGTCAATTTAAGAATGTGCCGAGTCCATACATACACCTTTCTGCAAGGTGCCAACGTGTCTTAATCGGGATATAACCGTAACTACAGGATTATGAGCCTAAAAGCGGCACAATAAGAGGCACGTTACGAGCAAATGTGTTGAAAAATTATATTCTCAACGCCTAAGTGACAGACAGGCAAAATGCACATTTATATTCTTGTCTGAACTACAACAACGCGGAACGTTCTATATAAACAGCCCTGTATAAACAGACTAAATATTAGGTATCTAACACGTGAAGCACCGCAACAGGGGTAGATTTACATATTTATTAGACCTTATACCGATGTCTTGCCCTTTGATAGTGTGTTTCACATCCTTATTAACCACATCAAGTTCCTTTTTAAGCATCTTATACGCCTTTCAACCCTTTTCACCCTGACTAATAAACTCAATAGTCCCGAATCCGGGCCAATAAGAGGCAGTGATGGATTAAATGATCTCGGCTCAGCGCACCCCTCGGGGGCTTTTATGCGTGAAGATAAATTTACATTACGCTATTATACAATGCTACTTAATTGGAAATTATCTACTTAAAATGATAAATTTACATTATCCTCTTAGAGGGAATACCTACTGTCGATTATATTACTGATGAATTCTCAAAGTGACTTGAGACGTTGGTGCCGTTTAAGACGCTAGAACCTTTGAGGTAGACTCCCTATAAAGATGTGTTATTTGATGGCCTGTATCTCTTGCCACTGAGGCTAAACTCGGTTCTCGCACACCATCGAGTTGTGAATTCACCTGAACGCGGCTGACACCGCCGGACAGTGGCACTGTCGTTGTCACACAAAACGCGACAGCCCTAACAAGACGAAAGAGCACGTGTTATGCGTAGAGCGGGCTGGCATGTATTAACTGTTCTGGCTGTCATGTATTAACTGTTCTGGATGTCAAACATTAGTTATGTTAGATCAATGTTAGATAGAGCACCTTCTGTACGCAAGTACGGTACGCCTCACAAGGGGCTGAACACATTTGAACCGTATTATAAATTATGTGGCTTAAGACCTGTAAAAAAGTCACAAGTTTGTTGTTTTTTAATTAAAAGAAATTTTAACCAGCACTGGTACAGTCAGGGGTAATAATATACGTACAAAAATAAGGACATAAATATCTGTACAGGACTCTATTGTCAATGTCATAAAGGCGTGTACAGATATTTATGTCCTTATTTATGTACGTATATTATTACCCCTGACTGTACATTCACGGACTTTAATTGTTGAGCTCGCAATAAACTGGTTGGTCCTGTGAAATCAGTGAAATTAATTAAAAAGCTATTTCACCTAAACCTGCCTACAAAACCTCCTTGCCGTGCATGTTGACTTGACATCGTGATTGACGATTCGTTTAACCATAGATTTCCTTTGATAAATATTACAGCGTTTTTTGTGAAAATGGAAATATATTTTCTGCAATGTTCGCTTTCATTTTTTTTGGCTCATATGCTTTTACGTAATCGCAGAACCAAGCGCGTATGTGCGCAACGCTCTACACATTGAACCGGGGCTGGTATGAGATTGTAATTGAATTTGTTGATGCAAAAAGCTTTATACAATCAAAAATAATCATATAGAAATGGTGCCAGTCCACGCTAACATATATGCTGTAGATAAAATTAGCATTTCATTACCAAAAGTTTTGTAGCGGTACGTTCGTAGCTGATAACATGAGAAAACCCGTTTGAAGAGGAAAGCGTCTGCGAGCGGTACGTTCGTAGCTGATAACATGAGAAAACCCGTTTGAAGAGGAAAGCGCCTGCAAGCGGTACGTTCGTAGCTGATAACATGAGAAAACCCGTTTGAAGAGGAAAGCGCCTGCAAGCGGTACGTTCGTAGCTGATAACACGAGAAAACCCGTTTGAAGAGGAAAGCGCCTGCAAGCGGTACGTTCGTAGCTGATAACATGAGAAAACCCGTTTGAAGAGGAAAGCGCCTGCAAGCGGTACGTTCGTAGCTGACAACATGAGAAAACCCGTTTAAAGAGGAAAGCGCCTGCGAGCGGTACGTTCGTAGCTGATAACATGAGAAAACCCGTTTGAAGAGGAAGGTTGGTCCTTTATCCGATTGCCATTTACTTATTTGACGGCATTTCTCAACTCTTGAGGAGTTAAAACATGGGCTTCGTCACTTGATTCACTCATATTTTGTACAGTTTTTAGTTTAAGTTATGTTTTATCTCCAAAAAAACATAACATAATAACATTTCAGTAAAGTTCAATCGCGCTAACTTTTTAAAGAATATAAAGCGCGTTCTTAAACTTTATATAAATTTATATTCGTTCACCATATGAAAAAACTAGACATAATAATAAATGTTCGCGATAAATATCGCATTTCTTCATTGTATTTTAAGAATGATTAATTATTAATATGATTAAAAGAATATTAGAGTTAATACAGGTATTTTTATACGAACTCTACACGGGATTGCATTTTATTTTGTTTCGGAACGAGTTTTTCGTTCCCGCTTTTTGATTTTATTACGAAGGCTTCGAAGTCGAATGACAAATCGACATATTTTATCTTTCTCTTTTTTCGTTACAGAGTGAAAGTGACAGAGAGAATGAAATTTAAATGTTCCAAGTTTGTATTACACCCCGCAGTATAAAAAGATGACCTGCGACTAACCTACGATATGAAAAATAAAAAAAATCGTTTTTTTCACGCTCGCAGCAAAATTACATTTTCCTCGCTGGTTTCAAGCAGCAAAACGGCCATCCAGTGTCTAACAGTTTCATGTCGAACCAAGCTGCTCTCACAGCCTCGCTCCAGACACACTCCAGCAGTATATGTACAACATCTTCAACAGTTCCACACTCATTCATTACACACTGGAACTGTTAAAAGTGGGCTATGTTGCTTCGAGCAACGTGTGTATTATACGGCCTACATATAGGTAGTATACGGCCATGTGTTTTAGACACAACAGGGTCACTACCGAGCAAATATTTTAATTGGTAGGTTGCATCCTTGAATCCCATTCTTACTCATCAAGTAGGTAAGTACATTAAAAGATTACAGAAGCGGTGCGGCGTTAACAATCCCATTATGTCGATTATTTTTCTCATAAGCGTGCGTTCACGAAATGTATTTTTTATTCCATGGCCACAATGTAATAAGGATAACACGAATTCAATAGTGTGTTGCCACATTACAAAACCATCAGTCCCCGTCCACTGCTGTCGGCGCGTGTCAAGAATAAGCCTGAGATAAAAGGTTTCCCGTTTAGTACAACAGTTATTCCTTCGCCGGTAACTTTATTACCTCGCTAATTATTTCGTTTATATTCTCTCCAATCCAGGGCCGCAACGAGATAAATCTTGTTATATACCCGAATAGGGACAATGAGGAAAATGGAAAATTGTAGACATTAATACCATCCACGTATTGCCTCATTTTGCAACTATCAAAGGCCTTAAGCCGATCATATCTTTCACTATCTAATCGCTCGAAACATTTTTATGGGATCGGAAGCGACGAATCTAAATGGACTTCCAGTTCAATTCAATCTCATCCCAATAACAATGCGTCGTTCTAACATGGCTACACGCATATGGAAGAAAGAGCTTCTAAACCAAGACGACTTAGATAGGCTTTCAATACACCGAAACGTGGCCCCAATGAATAAAAATATTATCTTTCCTAAAACTTCAAAGGGAACTCATAAAAACTAATAACCCCAATTTAATTTTAATAAACCAATAAAAAATATTATGATAAGGTATTCTTCTGTATCTAAAACCGCTCGCTCTCTAGATGGGATACACGTATTACTTCTTCCCAGCGTATTTCTATTATTGTTATACATTGGCGATGTAGGGCTTCCCTGCGTTCTTACTACACGGGACAAATCGATTTTTCAATTCAGTTTTTACAAGGTATGGTTTCCCAAAGGCCAGCACGGAAAAGCTCCGTACTTACCCACACAATAATGCTCTATTCGAATTTAATATGAAATCGATTTTGTGTTTCTCGTGCGCCGTTCGCAATAGGGAACATTACTGCAATGTACTGCCGCCAGAGGCAGCACTACCACTAATAGTAAACCAGTATAGGAATATAGGGATTCACACACACATGCACAATTGATTGTCAAATGAGTGACAAGGATGCATGCATAGACAATACCGCAAGTGGGAACGAGATACAATGTCAACGCTGCTAGTGTCGCCACCTACGAAGAGTTTTGCGTAATGTTATCTATTGTTAACAAATACTGCAGACCAAGTAAAATATATATTACTAGCGACCCGCCCCGGCTTCGCACGGGTATGTTTTACACATATAAACCTCCCTCTTGAATCACTCTATCTATTTAAAAAACCGCATCAAAATTCGTTGCGAAGTTTTAAAGATCTAAGCATACATAGGGACAGATAGCGGGAAGCGACTTTGTTTTATACTGTATAGTGATTGTTCGTCATTGTCAATAAGGAAGATTTTGAATTAAGTCGTTATGGCAGTATCGCCTAATTGACCACCGACAAAGCGTACTTAAGATTTAATCATTGAGTAGTTGATGTTGGGATTTGGCTTAAAGAAGAAACAGAAGCTGGATTACCGGGCACACTATACAAGATTATTGTAGACTAGCTGTTGCCCGCGACTTCGTCCGCGTATAACATGTTATCGTCTAAATGTTTGTTGAAGGAATGAATTAAAAAAAAACATTGAAATTAATTTTGTGCCTAGTCTTTTAGAAAACAATCTAAATCCGAAATTACAAATCTCTAACTTTCAAAATGTCTTGCTCTCTATACAAACTAAGAACCCCCTTTTAACCTTCTTAGGCGATGAATTAAAAAAACGCTGAAATATGTTTTGTAGTATTTTAGCAAACAGTCTAAAACCGAAGTTACAAATTCCTTACTTTAAAAATAGCTTGCTCTCCATACAAACTTTGAACACCCTTTTATAATCCCCTTTAGGGGATATATTTCAAAAAATGCTAAAATAAGTTTTGTAGTCTAAACAGGCTAAGATCGTAGTTACAAATATCATACTTTAAAATTTTCTTGCTCTCCATACAAACTATGAACGCTTTTCAGGGAAAAATTAAAAATAAAACACTCGGTTTTTTTATTGTAATAGGTAAGTATTTTTTCTACAAACTATCAAGTCTCTAGCTAAAAAAAAGTGTTTCCCATACGAACCTTGCACCCCTTTTTAACCCCTTAAGGGGTGAAATTTTCCAAAACGCTGGCAGTAGGTATTTTTTTGTATTTTAATAAGTAGGTACTTAATCTTTCTACACAGTTTTAAGTTTCTACCTAAAAAAAGTTTTCCTATACAAACATTGCACCTCTTTATCCCCCTCTTAGCGGGTGGAAATTTTCAAACCACTGAAAGTAATTTACCTATATATTTGTATTCTAATAAATAATCTTTTTACACAATTTCAAGTCTCAAGCTCAAAAAAAAAAGTTTCCTCGATACAAATTTTCACCCGTTTTAATCACTCTTAGGGGTGGAATTTACCAAAACGCTGAAAGTTTTATTATAATAAGTAATCTTTCAACAAAGATTTGTCGCTTGCTAAAAAAAATATTTTATACACCCCTAAGGGGTGGCCTATTCTAAAACGCTGAAAGTATTCTATTTTATTTTATTATGTAATCTTTTTAAAAAGGTTTGAGATTCTAGCTCAAAAAAATCCCCTTTACCAACATTGTACCCCATTTTCATACCATTTTCCAAAACGCTGTTTTTTTTTATTTGTATTGTAATGAGTAATATTTCTACAAACTTTTAAGCTTCTATCTCAAAAAGAAGTTTCGCTCATACAAACTTTGCAAACCTTTTTAACCCCCTAAGAGGCTGAATTTTCCAAAACGCTGACAGTACTTTATTTGTATTCTAATAAGTAAGCTTTCTACAACGTATTGAGTTTCTTGCTAAAATATTAAAGTTTCCCCCATACAAAATTTGCACCCCTATTTGACCCCTTTAGGGGTAGAATTTCCAAAAATCCCTTCTTATCTACGTATCTACTTCTTGCCTACGTTGTAAAAGGTAGTTCTGGTGTAAATTTCAACTCTCTAGCCCCAGTAGTTTCGGCTGTGCATTGATGAGTGAGTGGGTGAGTCAGTCACGACATAGGCATTTATATGTAGGTATAGATAGATAGAAGATGACGGAAATCCCATTCAAATATCTCAAAACCGTTTTAATGTCGCTTGTAACGTAAAAACGATCGGGGACTGTGACGTCAAGATCCTCGAGCGTCATAGTAAAAAACAATCGTTTCAGGTGCGTTTTGTGGAAAAGGGACAGAACATCAAATTTTGGAACTTAGTGATTACCTATACATATAACCTCTTCCGTTGATTTTTTCTCAATTATCCTTTTTTCGAGAAAATACATTATGATTATTTTATTTAGTGTCTACCTACAGCCGGGTCCGCTGCACCAATGTTTTCCATGTTTATAATCATCTAACATGTTTTCCGTCAGGTTCGGCAAACAAATAGGGTTTTGTTTTGATTGGCAAAACATGTTTGACGTTTAAAAACCACGAAAACATGGCGCAGCGGACGCGGACCACAAACTTCGGAATTCGAAAATATTCGGGTATCTCTATCTCTATCGCACTAACTATACTCGAGTGACAGGGATGCAGTTATACGAACTTCGAGTTTCGGTTTTCGTGGTAGCGCCGCAGGCACTTTGGCAGAATGCGCAAAGAGCAATGTCATATTGCCATTAAAAAAAAACAAATTCGTGTTAATTATATTGTTGAAATTTGTTGAAAAATTTAATTGAAATCACGCCGCCATAATGCGACATTTACGCATATAAGTTCTCATATCACAATCGAATATTTTTTTATGGTTTAACTTTTGGCATGTGTATCGTAAAGATCTATCGTAGACTGGATTTAAATTATTAATAAGTGAAAGGCAAAGCAATTCCGCCATTTTGACGAAAATTTGACGTTTCTTATAGCTGACAGTTGGAGCAGCGTTTGATTTCAATAAAAATAATGAAAAATTAAATGAAGTCGTATATTTCGGAAAATTAATTAATTGTCGCAGTCGGATAAAAACTATCCTAAGTTGCAGCTAGAATAATAATGTACCTATATAAAATGTTTCATATTTTTCCGTTCATGGGATGCTGAGAACATTCGTACCACACAAAGCTTAGTTTCAAACTGGCTGATTCTTTTTTTAATTTAGAGATTTATTATAAGTGGAGATTATTGCAGAAACAGTAAAAATCTTCATTATTCTATGTTTGAAAATTATTCAAGTTGATCGTTTTTGGAGGAATGAAAAGGGAAACTACCGTCGTCGTTCAAGATATATACAGGGTGTGGCCTGTAATAGGAGCAAAAAATTAAACGGTAGATTATTAAGCTTGTGAACAATTATTCTTACATGGTAGTATGTGAAAAAAAAAAAAAATTTTTTTTTCTTCAAAATAACTTTAGTTGTATTTTTTTACTCTTCTGGAGTGCTATAAGTAACTTTTTATTTTAAAGAAACTAAAACAAAAGAAAAAAAAAAGAAATAAATCACAAAAATATCTTTTGAAAACAAAAATGCAAAAATTATTATGACTCGTTACGTGATGTTACCTCAAAATCCGCATTGACTGCTGTGCTATGATGTCGTGGTGCCAAGATACATTACTTGGAGGTCATAACTTTAGATCAAAATATCTACGAATCCAAAAAAAAATAAAATGAATGGGACACAAGGCGTTACTGCAAATGCTCTAAGGAACGGCTCTCCTTTTAAATATTTGCTCCTATTACAGGCCACACCCTGTATATGGTTTTGTATGCCCAAATATATGGCATTGTATATATAAGTAAACAGCGTCTGCCGTTTATTTATAACAAATAGTCACCCTACGGTATTGGGTCGTAACTGGGACCGTTTTTATTTAGATATCCCGAGATGAAGAACAAACAGCCCGGCTGAGCCACTTGTGTCGGGAAATTAGGTTTTTACCGATAGGTATATTGATTCTTATACTTTGAAAGTAGACCAGAATTCACAAGAACACGTAATTTGGATAATGGAATGTAAATTAGCTACTTTCCTAAAAAAATAGTCTGTCAGTTAGATTATCTAAAAATATCGGACACGTATTTTTTATTTTGTCAATCAAACATAAAATGGTGGAAATATAGCCCGTTAAAGTTCCGCGTGACGTCAGATTATGGTAGTTACTTACACTTATTAGCATAATGCGACGTCACGTCTCACGTCTCTAGAAGCAAGCGCATGCAACACATGGTAACGCAACGCATACCAAAAAGATTATATTGATAAGAATACGTCAAGTCTTATTTACCTATCAGAGAAACAGAGATTGTGACTGTGTGATGTTTTCAAGGATTGCCACCAGGAATCCACATACATAATTGTATGTAGATTACAAAACCATTCAGCTATTTTGATGGTTGATGTGAAAACGAATAATCATATTTAGTTACCTCATTCAGTGCTAAGCTGCGCTCGTAGCGCTAAGCCGTAGTCCATAGCAGCTTAATCTGCGTAGCGAAGCTCGTAGCCTTCTGACGCATGTGTGTCAGAAATGAGTGGTGAAGGGGTTAAAATAATGGATACGTAATAGGAATCCATATTTTCACCGTATTACATACATGGAAAAAAAGTTAAATAAAATAGATAGTTACACCCTTTTGTTGGTAGTCGACTATAGGTACCTTTAAATATTTAATTGCAGTAAATTTCAATTAATTCTCACTTGATCCCATTTTACAACGAAATACTAAGATACTAACTATACTACAACTCTCTCACAAACTATATCCTGAATTTCCGAATAGGTATCGTAGATAAGGGCCTGCGACTTGAAATATTGAAATTTGTTCGCAACCCGTTGAAACTACATTCCGTTGGTTTGTCCACTCGATACTACTTGAGTGTATAGTGCTTCCACAATGGAAGGCGTATACACTGCTAGGCTTGTGTCTCTTTTCCGCAAAACGCACCTTTATAATGAAACGATTGCTTTTTACTATGACGCTCGAGGATCGTGACGTCAAGGTCCCTGATCGTTTTCTCACTCTAACAAGCGACATTAAAACGGTTGTAGCTTCGTAATTTTTTGAGATATTTGAATGAGTTTTTCGATTCTTCTTTCTTTTGAAGTGAGTCTACAGCTACACCTTTATTTGGAAGACAAGCGGAAAGAATCCATACTATCCATACTAATATTATAAATGCGAAAGTGTGTCTGTCTGTCTGTTACCTCTTCACGCCTAAACCGCTGAACTGATTTAGATGAAATTTGGTATACAGATAGTTTGAGCCCCGAGAAAGGACATAGGGTAGTTTTTATATCTGAGGGGCTGAAATTGGGGGTGGAAATTTGTATGGAGCTACTTAAACCGCTGCACCGATTTAGATGGGTATATAAATAGTTTGAGTCCCGGGGAAGGACATATAATAGGTTTGATCCCGGAAATCATCCCCTAAGGGGGTGAAAAGAGGGGGGGTGAAAATTCGGATGGAACCCATTTTAATACAATTTGGTATTGAGATAGTTTGAGTCCTGGGAAAGGACAAAGGATAGTTTTAATTACGGAAATCACTCCCTAAGGGGGTGAAATAGGGGGTGAAAATTTGAATGGATCCCGTTTAGATGAAATTTGGTATAAGGTAGTTTTTGAGTCCCGAAGAATGACATAAGATAGTTTTTATTCCGAAAACCATTCCCTAAGGGGATGAAATAGGGGGTGAAAGTTTGGATAAAACCCATGTAGGTACCTAGATGAAATTTGGTATAGAGATAATTTGAGACCCTTCGAAGGATATAGAATAGTTTTTGCCTCGGAAATCATCCCTTAAGATAGTAGACGTTGGTTTGCAATATTTTTTCTAAGGTGGTAACAAGTTCTACGCGGACGAAGTTGCGGGCAACAGCTAGTTATAAATAATTCATAACGTATAATTTTAAAAATTTAATTCAATTGGTTATATGAATTTATTGAATATGAATATAAACGACTTAATTACAACAACGTAAGGTTTTTCTAACTGCAGGTCCCTTTTGGAATGTCAGCCGTTCACGCCACGCCATCGCCCAGGTACCAACATCTGGCAACGCAGACTGGACGTGCATATTTTATTATCTGAAATGGACATTTAAAAGCGTAACCATTGTTTAGGATAATACGCGTGTAGAGCTCTGTATAGCAGAACTCAAAAACGATAGGTAAAGTGTATTTTGCAATAGCAATTCCTGACAAAAACTTAAAACACTCGCCGCTATTAAAACCAATCAACACATTTCCGTGAAGTAACTCTAAAAGTTTAAGTTAGCAATCGTAAAATTTAGTGTCTATTATTATCTTAGAATGTTTATCTATTCGGTGCGTTGTTTCTTTATATATTACTAAGTATTTTGTATGAAAAATAAGTAAATTACATTACGATCACATCGTCAACATTTATACATCTCCATCTCCACTTATAATAAATCTCTAAATTAAAAAAATAATCAGCCTGTTTGAAACTAAGCTTTGTGTGGTACGAATGTTCTCAGCATCCCATGAACGGAAAAATATGAAACATTTTATATAGGTACATTATTATTCTAGCTGCAACTTAGGATAGTTTTTATCCGACTGCGACTATTAATTAATTATCCGAAATATACGACTTCATTTAATTTTTCATTTATTTTTATTGAAATCAAACGTTGCTCCAACTGTAAGCTATAAGAAACGTCAAATTTTCGTCAAAATGGCGGAATTGCTTTGCTTTTCACTTATTAATAATTTAAATCCAGTCTACGATCGACCTTTACGATACACATGCCAAAAGTTAAACCATAAAAAAATATTCGATTGTGATATGAGAACTTATATGCGCAAATGTCGCATTATGGCGTTATTTCAATAAATGTGTCAACAAATTTGAACAATATAATTAACACGAATTTGTTTTTTTTTAATGGCAATGGCACGCGCTCTTTGCGCATTCTGCCAAAGGCCTGCGGAGCTTCCACGAAAACCGAAACTCGAAGTTCGTATTTAATAACTGCATCACTGTCACTCGAATATTGTTAGTGCGATAGAGATAGAGATACCCGAATATTTTCGAATTCCGAAGTTCGTGGTTATAGCTCAGCACGGGTATCACAAAACGGTCGCGACATACTCTCGAGCTCTCTCGCACTATCCGTCTCTTTGTAAGCGGTCTAATAAGAGAGAGACGGATAGTGCGAGAGAGCTCGAGAGTATGTCGCGGCCGTCTTGTGATAGCCGTGCAGGAACCGAAACTACACCTCGTAAGCCGCGTCCGCTGCGCCATGTTTTCGTGGTTTGTAAACGTCAAACATGTTTTGCCAATCAAAACAAAACCCTCTTTGTTTGCCGAACCTGACGGAAGACATGTTAGAAGTTTAAAAACATGGAAAACATTGGTGCAGCGGACCCGGCTGTAGGTAGACATTAAATAAAATAATCATAATGTATTTTCTCGAAAAAAGGATGATAGACAAAAAATCAACGCAAGAGGTGTTATGTATAGGTAATCACTAAGTTCCAAAGTTTTATGTTCTGTCCCTTTTCCACAAAACGCACCTTCATATGAAACGATTGTTTTTTACTATGACGCTCGAGGATCTTGACGTCACAGTCCCCGATCGTTTTCTCACTCTAACAAGCGACATTAAAACGGTTTTGAGATATTTGAATGGGATTTTCGTCATCTTCTATCTATCTATACCTACATATAAATGCCTATGTCCTGACTGCCTCACCCACTCACTCATCAACGCACAGCCGAAACTACTGGGGCTAGAGAGTTGAAATTTACACCAGAACTACCTTTTACAACGTAGGCAACGGATAAGAAGGGATTTTTGGAAATTCTACCCCTAAAGGGGTCAAATAGGCGTGCAAAGTTTGTATGGGGGAAACTTTATTTTTTGAGATAGAGACTTAAAATTTTGTATAAATATTACTTATTAGAATACAAAAAAAATCCTTTCAACGTTTAGGAAAGTTCTGCCCCTAAGGGGGTAAACAAGGGGTGCAAATTTTGTATAGGGGAAACTTTATTATTTTAGCAAGAGACTCAATACGTTGTAAAAAGCTTACTTATTAGAATACAAATAAAGTACTGTCAGCGTTTTGGAAAATTCAGCCTCTTAGGGGGTTAAAAAGGGAAGTTTGTATGAGCGAAACTTCTTTTTGAGATAGAAGCTTAAAAGTTTGTAGAAAGATTACTTATTTATTGCAATACAAATAAAAAAAATCTGCGTTTTGTAAAATTCCACCCCTAAGGGTATGAAAAAGGGGTACAATGTTGGTAAAGGGGATTTTTTTGAGCTAGAATCTTCTTAAAAAAATAAAATAATAAAATAAAATTAAATACTTTCAGCGTTTTAGAAAATTCCACCCTTTAGGGGTGTATAAGAGGGTGCAACGTTTGTAATTATATTTTTTTAGCAAGTGACAAACCTTGGTTGAAAGATTACTTATTACAATACCAATAAAGAACTTTCAGCGTTTTGGAAAATTCCACCCCTAAGGGTGATTAAAACAGGTGAAAATTTGTATGGAGGAAACTTTTTTTTTTGATCTAGAGACTTGAAATTGTGTAGAAAGATTATTTATTATTAGAATACAAATATATAGGTAAATTACTTTCAATGATTTGAAAATTTCCACCCGCTAAGAGGGGGATAAAGAGGTGCAATGTTAGAAACTTAAAACTCTGTAGAAAGATTAAGTAACTACTTATTAAAATACAAAAAAATACCTACTGCCAGCGTTTTGGAAAATTTCTCCCCTTAAGGGGTTAAAAAGGGGTGCAAGGTTCGTATGGGAAACACTTTTTTTTTGCTAGAGACTAGATAGTTTGTAGAAAAAATACTTACCTATTACAATAAAAAAACGAGTGTTTTATTTTTAATTTTTCCCTGAAAAGCGTTCAAAGTTTGTATGGAGAGCAAGAAAATTTTAAAGTATTATATTTGTAAGGCAGAGGAAGGCCTAGGCTAACATATTCTAGCCAAATAATAGTAGATTATACACCAAGGGGATAAAGCACTGTTTTATGTCACGGGAGCGAATTGAATCCCGAACCGAACGTAACGAAGGACTCATAATTTAACTCCTGAGCGTAGTGAGGGAGTTATAAGTTAATCTCCTGAGCGAAGCGAGGGAATTAAGACTGAGTCCTGAGTGCAGTGAGGGGTTCAACCGCCCAAGACTAAAACAGTCTTATCCCCGAGGTGTATACTCTACTTTTCACACCTTATGCGAGACAAAAAAACAGGCTCAGTAGATAAATAATGTTTATTTAGCAAATTAAAAGTACATAGTAACATTAGACACATAGTAGCTTTCCATTTGTCAAAATCGTTGTAGGCTTTTAGGTATTTTTCCTTTGACTTCTCTGGCAGCAGATTGTTGACAATGCCTATGGCATCTAATTTGATAAACTCAGGAGTCAAAACACTTTCATCACTCGACATTTTCAATATTATTTTTGAAATTAAATCTTCTATAGGCACCTACAAGAACTCGATTTGTTCGTCACGCGTGAACAAATGAAGGCGCGCGGCGTTCCAAATTCGAAAGCACAAGCCGTGGTCCTAGATTCGAAATTCGAATTTCGAGCACCGCGCTCCTCCGGACCGGGGTTCACACGGAGGCAAACTTCATTTATTTTGTTCAAATCAAGTAGGCCATGGCCTAGGACAAATTGTGTTTAGCAAAATTAAACTTTATGCATATAGTAATAAGAATTATGAAAAGTGAAATCATATTATTAACCAGCGGGTTACAATGAAATTCAGTACAACATTATAACCTGGCTAATACCAAGGGATTTAATGTCTTGCTTTCGGTAGGGTTTACATGACCTATAATTCGGCATTGTCGAGCATGTGGTTTGAAAAACAAAATGCTGATGTCGAGTCATATGAGGAAGTCAAGAGGCTGCAATGGACAGAGAAAAGCACCTTGGTTCCTGGCAGAGAAACTAAAGTTTCGTAAGGTTTTTCGGAATTAGCAGAATTATTTATGTACGATCGACATAATGCCCCGATGAACCTATTTTACGTAAATAAGTAACATTATTTTCTTAAACATTAATTAGAATTACACTTAGGCACGTGAATAATGTGAATGTGAATAGGTATGCCTTCAAATCTTTTGTCAAAGCGTTGGTATCCGAAACGTAACAAAAGGAATATAATCCGTAGCGAAATCGGATTAAACTTGGAATTGTTCGTTTTGCATTCTGCTTGCCATTGCCATAGCTACTATGGAAAAGTAAGTAAATTGTGTGGAAATGGGCATTTTTTTCAAAGTGTACCATTTAATTTGAATAGGCGTCCTTCCATTACATAAGAGGGTTACTTTCCCATACACATAGTAACGGAATGGACGTAACGGAACGAATACTTCGCAGATTAAAACACGTGTTTAATATACTGTTTTTAACAATTGTAATAGTATTTTACTGAAATCATGTTCAATGATAACGACAGATTAAGATAATTGAGTCGCATTAGCAGAAAAATAATAGGAACTTTCGTAATTTTGTAACGGAACCCGGACTCTATTTTTTGGGACCACTCCACGCACCGTTCACGCGCAATTTCTAGCCACTACTGATAGTTTGTAAACAAAAGGAATGATGTTACGTAACGATATGTGATGCTAGATGAAAACAAACACCTAATTTGGTAATAATAATACCTCGTTCCCACAAAATCATCGTAACGGAATGTGGACATGTCCACTTTTCCAAAATCACTGGACAAGATTAATTTTAGTTTATTATGTAAAAACTACTTTAGCGAGATAAATATAAGGTTGATTTAAGAAAACTCATGTTTTCCACCATCAGAAACAAGTATTTCCAGCCACAATATACAAGTCCTAATACTTCGAATCGATACTTGAAGTTAGCTTACTTAAAATACTACGGAAGTAAGGTTGTTGTATACAGATTTTTGTAACTTTGGGTATATATATATTGGTGACCTTGACTGTACATGTATTAACATTTACAATTTCCCAGCGACTTTTTTACCAAGGGTGTTGCTAAGCAACGTGGCTGTGATGTATAGGATGGATGGAAATCTACCAATTATGTTTTTTGCATAGATTTATAAAGTAAAGATACGCCTGTCCGAACAATTCGCTTGACATCTGTCCTGAAGAAAAAAGAGTGGCGCCATCTGCTGTACGGACTGCGTACCACATGTTTGGGTGGCCGGATTAACCTTGTAAGGGGGACTTTTCTCAATATTAATGAAGTGGCTGGCAGCTGGCATGTGGTGGCTGGTGGTGGCAGATATAGTGGTACCTATGTAATAAATAAGTAATTATAATTGTGAAAGTGAGTTTGTATATTTATTTACTTTAACGGCTCAACTACTGAACGGTTCGTACAGAAAATTTGTCAGGGATGCGATAGAAGATTTTTCCGTAACAAATGTAAGATTTTGATACACAAAAACACTACTGTATCCAAATGATAGAAAACCACACACAAGGGCGCTGGGGACCGATTTTTGACTTTCGAGGGCTCGATTCTTTCACTCGAAAACAAAAAAAATTATGAAATGATAATTTCAAATAGCGAAAGAAAAATTAAAAACGAGTGGTATTGACCACTCGTATTCAACTCTATCGGTAGAAAGTAAGTGACTCCAAATTTGTCACTACAATCGTATTTACTTTTATTTAATTTTCGAGCGGTCGAAAGTCAAAAATCGTCCCCCAGTTTACTGACTTAGGCCGCAAAGGCTCACAATAATTACAACACAAATATTTTTAGTTGCACACCACTTTACAATTAATATTTGCGGACAATCTTACACAAATCAACCTAGTCCCAAACTAAGCAAAGCTTGTACTATGGGTACTAGACGACGATATGGATACTTATATAGAGAAATAAATAATTAAATACATAGAAAACATCCATGACTCAGGAACAATGAACAATGAAGCAAATGATAGAATAAGAGCCAAATAACATGACATTATGTGTCTCTTCGTCAAACAATGAACGACGAGTCGACTTGTTAAAGTTGAAAATATTAAAGTAAGTGTTCAAATAAATACATTTCAAACGACTTTCTTTTGTACATTATTCTTATGCATCTACTTACCTACATTAGAAGAAGATATAAGTATAAGAAACAATAACCATCAAATGTATAGCTATATATAATCAAACAATGTCCATAGTCAATGGTTCATACACCAGTATAAAAATGACGCCCTTACGAGGTTACTTTTGATTGACTAGCCGTTGCGAAATAACAAAACGTAAAGGCGCTAGGTAACCAAATAATTATTTTGAAAATGTGTTACTAAGCGATAAAAAAGAAACTGACGATACTTCCCGATGATACGATATCCCATGTTTTTTTTTTTACTTTTCTATCATAATTGTTGCACCCTTTTACGGCGCAACTGGGCATTTTGAGACAGTCGGCTCTGACACACTCTGACAGCTGAACGGTACGGCGTCCTGCCACAGACTAAGGCATAGTGGCCCTCCATTGCTAGTTTAGGGGCAGCGCATTGGACGAATTACTCGTGCGGGTTGGGCCTATCTTTACTTTATAAATCTATGGATTTTTGTTATTTTTGTCGTGTTCGTTTTATCCTGTTTGTACCTTTAAGAAAAACAAGGATAGCATGAGCTACCCGATTGCGGGATGCGGGCTGTAACGACCAGTGTAAATGAGCCTTAGCTCAGATTACGTTCATCGCTTGCGCATTTCTAATGGAA
This sequence comes from Epinotia brunnichana, assembly GCA_963854355.1. NCBI lineage: Eukaryota > Metazoa > Arthropoda > Insecta > Lepidoptera > Tortricidae > Epinotia > Epinotia brunnichana. Next base: position 27,599,817 of record OY977936.1, on the reverse strand, counting down.
AAGCAGCTTAGTTACAAAAGAAAGACTGACTTATCTCTTTTTACTGTCGTCTAACAGAGGCTGTCTGAATCAATTCGAATGAGTATCGTACGAAATATCCGAGACACAAAATGCTCTCTGTAATGCGGATAAGGTTTTTTACAAGATTTTTATTAACTTGCAATGTATGTAAGTATGTATGTAATTTGTTCGGGTGGAATCTTGCAACTCAATTTTAAAGCAGATATCTTCAACCGATTGAGCTGTAATTTTGGGTAAAGGTATAGTTTGGGTGACAATTCAATATTATGGTGCCATCGAGCTGATCCGATGATGGAGACAGAAGGTGGCCATGGGAATTCAGTTCTTAACCGACGTAGCCCCGTTGAGTTTGGGCTCGTTAGAATCGTCTCGATGAGTAGTTGATGACGGTATACAGAAAAGTACAGTCGGCAATAAAAGCTTGTCTTGTACCAAAAACTTAATTTTTGACAGAAACTTATTAATATGAATGGATCAAGGTTATTATCTGACATTTGCATTTGTTATAAGGATTTAGATTTTGTTTCCGTGCTAACATCGTAGGTATATTTTAGCAAATTTTACTCAACAAGTCTTAATAATGGCTGCCTGCATGGCCGTTAACAAATAGGTGTAAGATGACAAGGCGGTACCGTCAGCACCAACAATTATTTCCTACTCCTAGATTTTATTTAACTTGCACTGTTCGTATGTAGTATGTAAATTATGTAAGTACCTATGTAAGTTGTCCGACAAAATTTGCAATCCATTTTTCAGTTACTTCCCGTTATCCGATTGAGCTGAAACTTGGAATACTTATGTATAACTCGTCGGAAATATCTGCGAACCTCGCTTCGCCAAATCCCAAGCTGTCAGATTTTTCTGGTGGTCACCTTGCCGGCCTCGATAAGACCCCATCAAAATCTCACCCTTCCACATATTTCCTACGAGTAGTATGTTTGGTGACAATGCAATACTTTGTCACCATTTAGCTGATCTGATGCTGGAGCCGGAAGATGGTCACTGGAACTCTATGATAGAAAGTGCTATGATAGTCGAGTGTGAGCTCGATTGTTTTGTTGTCGACAGCACTTGCCATTGCACATGATAGCGAGGGTCTCATGATGGAGCCTGAAGACGGCCACTGGAGCTCATGACGGAAAGTGCTATGATAGTCGCGTTTGGGCTCGTTTGCTTTGTTATCGTCAGCACTTACCATTGCACATGATGGCGAGGGTCTCATGATAGAGCCGGAAGATGGCCACTGGAACTTGAACCTCCTGGGCCCAGTCTACGATTTTGTGTCATTGAATTAGGAACTTTTTGACATTTAGTAAAAGTTCAAACTTGATTTTGAAATTTGTACAAAATTTTGTACGCGGGGCCTTAGGAGGCTATGACGGAAAGTGCTATGATAGTCGAGTGTGACCTCGTTTGCTTTGTTATCGTCAGCACTTACGATTGCAAATGCTGGCGAGGATCTCATGATGGAGCCTGAAGAAGGCCACTGGAACTCTATAACGTAAAGTGCTATGATAGGCGAGTGTGGGCTCGTTTGCTTTGTTATCGTCAGCACTTACCATTGCACATGATGGCGAGGGTCTTATGATTGAGCCGGAAGATGGCCACTGGAGCTCTATGACGGAAAGTGCTATGATAGTCGAGTTTGGGCTCGTATGTTTTTTTATCGTCATCACTTACCATTGCACATGATGGCGAGGGTCTCATGATAAAGCCGGAAGATGGCCAATGGAACTCTATGATGGAAATCGCTAAGATAATCGAGTTTGGGCTCATTATTGTGCACAAGCGAAAAACTTAGTAGTGCCTTGACAAACACATACCAAAATAAGTAAATTCCAAAGATTTAACACTAAAAAGTAAAAAATAAAAATATATTATTTAAAAATATTTCTAAAAAACAAGCTTTTACCTATTTAAAAAATATCACTTATTTAAAAAAATATTTCTTAAAAACAAGCGTTCATAATGTGAACTAAAAAATAAAAAAATATTTATATATTATGTTAGTGGCATTATTCACTTGGCCCTTGACCGGTTTGAATGGCTGGACGTCATACACGTGGTTGTTATAAATTTGTAATAAAATTGTAATAAAGATTTGAAAACACGAGCGTCCAATTAATGTTTTTTCATCCCTGGTCAATCGGCTCAAGCCTTCTCGCCTACATCCATATTCAACACCTACTGTCAAAACCCCAATCAATAATGCATGCATAAAACTCTTGATTATGCGGGCACAGCTGCAGAGATGATTCGATTTGAAGCGAGTACGAGTGTGCATGCAACTTCTCTAACTGGATCTGGGACAACTTGTTTCAGTGACATGGAAATTACGCTGCGGCGTGCATCCGATTATGTATGAGTGTTCGGAACGGATACCGCCCTTTTCAAACATAACTAGTCGTATGGGTCTCGGTTGCTAATGCAACGAGGATATTAGCATGTTTGCCTATAATACTGAATCATTGCAGGTAATTACGGAATCCAAAAAATAAGGACCAACTTCCATCAATCTGGATGAAGCCTATTAGCTTACCGCAAGCGAATGCAAGTCACTTAAGAAATAGAAGTACCCAGTAGGTAAGTAGTAATAAATAACATTTTGCACGAAAACCCTAACTCTTGACTATCAAAGAGTTCACTGACTGTTTCGTCAATAACCGATTTCTTGGACCTTTTTCAGGTTTTTCGTTCAGGTATCTCCATAAAATAAAATGGTAGCTAATCATTTTATTAGATACCACAGCTTTTGCCCGCAACTTCGTCCGCGTGGATCTCGTTAATCGCCTTACAGGATAATTGCTATTAAAGTACTTCAGGCGTAGGCTTAAACGTCGCTATCCCATACAAACTTTCCCCCACCTTTTCATCCCTTTAAGGGATTATTTCCGGGATAATATGCTATCATATGTCCTCCCTAGGGTTTTAAACTATATCTATGTCAAATTGTATTTAAATCGATTCCGTGGTTTATGCGTGCCAAGGTAACAGACATACAGATAGACAGGCGGATATAGTTACTTTCGCATTTACTGGAAACATTATTACATTCTGGATTCGTTACATCACTGGATTTTTATTCACAATCCGTTGAGTAGGTATTTCTACTCACGTTAGTTTGGGCTACCCGTTATATTATTAGTGTAAGCCGTACGATTAAAAAAACCGCAAATCGATCTACAGTTTAGCCATTTGGCACACGCATACAAGAGGTCAAAACAATAGGAGGGGAGTGCCAAGACATTTTATTTATTGTAGGGAAAAAAAAATTTTTTTTCAGTAACGTATCGTGTGTGGTATCGGTATCTAATGAAAGGGCATTTTGAGGCGATTCTAAAAATACACCACATCAATACATTTCAGCCATTTTTTTTTAATTAACACAAAATCAATTTTCGAAACATACCAAGTTAAGGCTCATCCAGACACGATAATGCTGATTTTATTTTTGATACAATACACCACAAATAATACGTGATATCCTCATTTCTAACTTCATAAAAAATAAAATACTTTATTAAATTATTTTCAAATTGCTTTCATGGTGTCAGATATCAAGATATAACGTATCATTTGTGATATACTGTACAAAAAAAAATAGTTGCGTATATCGTATCTGAAGGAGTCCAACCTTGTATTTTGTGTCAAAAACTAAACAAACTATACCAGCTGATGAAAAAGCGCAGTTAAAGGGTTAAAGAGGTATTTCCCGTTGGATATATATATACAACGTATCATTTTATGATTAATATGTACTGTATCTGTACTACAGTTGCTTAAGTCACGTCAAATAGGTATTGAAGTAGAACTGTGTCACTTTGTAATATTGAAAAATTAAAAAAAATACTTAATGAAGTTATTTTCAAAATTGAGATTTTTTGAGGTTAGATATGAGGATATAACGTATCATTTGTGGTATATTGTATTTTTAAAAAATCAGCATTATCGTGTCTGGAGGAAACCTTGGTAAGTATGTTTCGAAAATATTTTTGTGTTAATAAAAAAAAAGGCTGAAATGTAATGATGTGGCATATTTTTAGAATCGCCTCAAAATGTCCTTTCATTAGATACCACACACAATAGGTTTCTGAAAAAAAAAATTCCATAAGTACTAAAATAAAATGTCTTGGCACTCCCCTCCTAAGGGATTTTTTTTAAGGACTGCGGGTCAAAAAAATTGTTTTGACCTCTAGTATGCGTATGCCAAATGGCGAAACTGTAGATCGATTTGCGGTTTTTCTTTGAAATTGGGCTTGTGCGGCTGCCAGCTAGGTACCACTGAGAAAAAACGACGAAATTTCCATTCCATCCCAATGTATTTTATTTATTTATGTAACGGTTGGTATTATAGAATAAATTAATTTGACTATTGATTGATTAGTGAACTGATAAGCATTTTATTACATTGCCCCAAGCATGTTGGCAAAGTTCACAGAAGAGGTCTCTTATCTCGTTATGTCGCCGTGTAATGAGGCCACCCGTTTTACAGCAGAGCGCGTGGTCGATGTTAAAGTGATTGTTACCGCAGCCATCGCATGATTGTGGCATTGGAATTAGGTATTCTATGGTAACGTATTGCTAACGCGTCTCTGAATTCTCTGGGAGACAGATCTTCAAATATAACAAAAGTCTCATATAAGGGCTGCCGATTTCGCTCGTGTAGCGTCTCCTAAGTCCAAGTCTCTTTTTAGCGGTTTAGGCTATGCGTTGTCTGTAAGTAGTTAAGTAACGGTCCAATTTTATATATGTTCGTAATAGATGAAATAGAAATAGTATGCATTACAATTATATTTTATGTTACTACTTTTTGACTGGGTTATTAAAGAGCCAACTCTTTCAAGGTCTGATCGCCCGACTCTTTCATAACTGATTCAGAAAATAAATATAACTTTCAAAACAAAAAGGATATCAAAACGTTTGTAGCTTAGGTTTGTTTATAGCTTCAAGGCCAAATATATTCACACAATTCTTTAGTATTTAAACAGCTATAAATCTCCACTTATAATAAATCTCTAAATTAAAAAAAGAATCAGCCAGTTTGAAACTAAGCTTTGCGCGGTTCGAATGTTCTCAGCATCCCATGAACGGAAAAATATGAAACATTTTATATAGGTACATTATTATTCTAGCTGCAACTTAGGATAGTTTTTATCCGACTGCGACAGTTAATTAATTTTCCGAAATATACGACTTCATTTAATTTTTCATTTATTTTTATTGAAATCAAACGCTGCTCCAACTGTCAGCTATAAGAACCGTCAAATTTTCGTCAAAATGGCGGATTTGCTTTGCCTTTCACTTATTAATAATTTAAATCCCGTCTACGATAGACCTTTACGAGACAAATGCTAAAATATAAACCATAAAAAAATATTCGATTCTGATATGAGAACTTATATGCGCAAATGTCGTTTTATGTCGTAATTTCAATAAATGAAATCAACAAATTTGAACAATATAATTAACACGAATTTGTTTTTTTTGAATGACAATGGCACGCGCTCGGCGCATTCAGCCAAAGTACCTGCGGCGCTACCACGAAAACCGATACTCAATGTTCATATATTTGCATCCCTGTCACTCGAGTATGGTTAGTGCGATAGAGATAGAGATACCCGAATATTTTCGAATTCCGAAGTTCGTGGTTATAGCTCAGGAATCGAAAATATGGTAAATAATCATAATGTATTTTCTCGAAAAAGAATTTAAAATAAATATAGTCAAATGGAGAAAAAAACAAAGCAAGAGGTTATATAGGTAATGATTAAGTTATAAGAGTCCAAAGTTTTAAGAGGGGGTATGTTCTGTCCCTTTTCCGCAAAACGCACCTTCATATGAAATGATTGTTTTTTACTATGACGCTCGAGTATATTGACGTCACAGTCCCTCATCGTTTTCTCACTCTAACAAGCGACATTAAAACGGATGTAGCTTCATAATTTTTTGAGATATTTGAATGGGAGTTTCATTATCTTCTATCTATTTATACATAATAAATGCCTATGTCCTGACTGACTTATTCACTCAATCACTCACTCACTCACTCATCAACGCACAGCCGAAACTACTAATCTTAGAGAGTTGATTTTTGCACAGTATGTTGCTTTTATAACGTGGGCTAGGGATAAAAAGGGATTTTTGAAAATTCTACCCCTAAGGGGGTAAAATGGAGGTGCAAAGTTTGTATGGGAGAACCTTTTTTTTTTGAGCTATAGACTTAAACTTTGTAGAAAAATTAGTTATTAGAATACAAATGAAACACTTTCAGCGTTTTGGAAAATTCCACCCCTACGGGGGTAAAATAGGGGTGCAAGGTTTGTAAGGGGGAAACATTTTTTTTTAAATAGAGACTTAAAACTTTGTAGAAAGATCAGTCATTAGAATACAAATAAAGAACTTTCAGGGTTTTAGAAAATTCTACCCCTAAAGGGGTAAAATAGAGTGCAAAGTTTGTATGGGAAAAACTACTTTTTTTTAAATAGAGACTTAAAACTTTGTAGAGAAATTATTCATTAGAATACAAATTAAGTACCTAGATTCAGTGTTTTAAAAAAATCTACCCCTAAGGGGGTAAAATAGGGGTGCAAATTTTGTATGGGGGAAACAATATTTTTTTTTAAATAGAGACTTAAAACTTTGTAGAAAGATTAGTCATCAGAATACAAATTAAGTACTTTCAGCGTTTTAGAAAATTCTACCCCTAAAAATAGGGGTGCAAAGTTTGTATGTGGGAAACTATTTTTTTTAGCTAGAGTCCTAAAACTTTGTAGAAAGATTATTTAAATACAAAGAAAGTACTTTCAGCGTTTTGGAAAATTTCACCCCTAAGGGGGTAAAATAGGGTGCAAAGTTTGTATGGGAAAAACATATTTTTTTTAATAGAGACTTAAAATTTTGACGAAAAATTACTTATTAGAACATGAAAAATACTACATTCGGCGTTTTACAAAAATCATTCCCTAAGGGGGTTAAAAAAGGGTGCAAGGTTTGTATGGGGAACACTTTTTCTGAGCTAGACACTTAAAACTTTGTAGAAAGATTACTTATAAAAATACAAAAAAAAAAGACTTTCAGCGTTTTGAAAAAATCTATCCCTAAGGGGGATAAAAAGGGGTGCAAAGTTTTTATCAGGGAAAGTTTATGTTTTTGAGTTAGAGACTTGAAACTTTGTAGAAAGATTACTTATTAAAATACAAAAAAAGAACACAAATCGTTTTAGAAAATTCCACCCCTAATAGGGTTAAAAATGAGAGCAAGCTTTGCATGGGCAACACTTTTTTTTGAGTTAGACTTAAAACTTTGCAAAAAGTATACTTATTAGAATACTAAAAAAGAACTTTCAGCGTTTTAGAAAACTCGAATCCCTAAGGGGATCCTTAAGATCCTTAAGAAGGGTAGCCAGTGTTGTGTGGGAAAAACTTTTTTTTTTACTAGATTTAAAACTATTCAAAATGTTACTTATTAAAATTAATAATAAAGTACTTTCAGAGTTTTAGAAAATTCCACCCCTAAGGGGGTTAAGAAAGCTTTGTATGGGCAACACTTTTTTTGAGCTAGAGACTTAAAAGTTTACGAAAAAAGTTCTTTCAGCGATTAGAAAAATTCAACCTCTAAGGGGGTTTAAAAGGGGGTTCAAATTTTAAATGGCGAGCAATAATATTTTAAAGTGTGAGTAAGAGATTTTTAACTTCGGTCTTATTCTGTACGTTAAAAGACTACAAAACTGATTTCAGAGTTTTTCCAAATTCATCCCCTAAGAGTGTTAAAATTGGTTCAATGTTTGAGTATTTCAAGGCATTTTTAAAGTATGAGATTTTTAACTTTGGTTTTAGACTGTTTGTTCACAAACTAGAAAATGAACATCAACTTTTTTTTTAATTACCGTAACCTCGGGTTACATTAACCCAATGGAGGGTTACTTTACGCATTAAAACCACACATAGCAATGTCAAATAATAAAAGTACCAACGTAAGCAATTAGCTGAAACTAAAAATACGGTGATCAGACCATTCTTAAACTCATTAAAAATCGGAGGACCAAGTAATTCGCGAAAGCCAAAGTTACCCTCCAGGGCCAAAGTATCCCGGGTTTACGGTATCCCCTAAAAGAGGGTTCAAATTTTGTATTGAGAGAAACCATTTTCTAAGACGATAAAAAGTTCTACGCGGACGAAGTCGCGGGCAACAGCTAGTATAATAATAAACGTAGAAAAATATTTGATTTTTGATGCCCATAACTTTGACTCCATCTCGGTAGAAAATCTGTTGGCTTCAGCTAACCGTCGAATGTTTGTGGGCGACTGGAATAAATATATGTTGCTTCGTAAATATTAAAACCACCTAGTAGGTAGGTACAGGTACCAAATTAGTTCTTAGACTACCGCAATGATGCAAATGGCTCTTTCAAAACCTTACATTGTCACTTCTCCCTATCCAATTACCTACGATACTTGAGTAGGTAATTCTGTCGATTCGTCATTGGATCCCATCAAGAGTTCTGAAAAAAAAGGAGCTATGAAGTCAAAAGTTTTTAAAATTGGTCCATATCTAAAAAAACATCCGACGTAACTAAAGAAAAAAATGCAGTCGATTTAAGAACTTCCTTTTTCTGGTCGGTAAAAACCAAAAAGTTATTATTATTGGCTATTATTATAATGATTACCGCCATTAAGAACTCTCGTGACCGCCATATTGGTTATTTGATGACGTCATAAAATACATGTCGCTTTTGGGGACGAATTTTATGGCGTCTCATTTGTGCAATGGTTCGCGCGTGTAGCACCAAAATGTTGAGTAGGTACTCGTACGTATTTAAAATGTGCGAGGGTATATTTATCATACTCGTATTTGGCTATGCATTTACAAATATTGGAGCGATTATCGCCTTATACAACGCGTTGGTCCGAAGTGGTCCTGCAGGTCGATCACGTAACGCATTGTACGAACGTCGGGTAGGTCTAAATGGAAAATTTACAGTTAAATTGTACCGACGCGCGTTCGGAACGTTACGTGATTACCCCTTCGAATGCAATGCAGTCATCTGGAATCCGCGTGAAACCAAATATCACCTTATGGTGGAGCGTATCCAAAATAAATTCGTACGATTTCTGTATTGGAGGAGGTACGGGGTAATTACCCATTTTACCCACTAATGTATCCAACTCTATTTGTAGTTGTACTGGGGATGGTGGGGTACAATCAGCTGCGGGTGCGCAGAGAGCTGTGTGTGTACATAATTAAATTACTTCGGGGTAAAATATACAACAACCAGGTATTGAGTAGTGTGAGTGTGTGTGTTCCCGATAGGTATGTGTGGCGTAGACTCCGGCCGCTAGTAGAGTCGCGCTGGCGCACCGCTTGCTTGGTAGGGCACCGATGACGCGAGCAGTGCGTACCCTCAATCTCATAGCAGAAAATATTGATTTGTTTTCGTGTTCTCTGAATGAATTCACTGCTAAAAAGGCCTCCACACACCGGTCGCGGGTGCGGGTCGGGCGCGGGCCCGCGCAAGTTGTAAAACATTGAAACTACACTTCAAACACACAATCGAACCGCGACGGACCCTCTCTCGGGCTTATAACTCGGGCAGCGCGGCCGCGGGTCGTGCGCGGGCCCGTTACTACCTACCGCGTTGGTGCCGCGTTCACAAGGACGGCAAAGAGAATACGCCTTTTATTATTTTAGGCTGCAATATCTCATGCAATTCTTCAAAACTGTTTCGGGACATTCGGAAATAAGTAAAAAAAAGCGGCCAAGTGCGAGTCGGACTCGCCCATGAAGGGTTCCGTAAAATAAATTGCGGTGTACGATTTATGACGTATTAAAAAAAACTACTTACTAGATCTCGTTCAAACCAATTTTCGGTGGAAGTTTGCATGGTAATGTACATCATTTATATTTTTTAGTTTTATCATTCTCTTATTTTAGAAGTTACAGGGGGGGGGACACATTTTACCACGTTGGAAGTGTCTCTCGCGCATACTATTCAGTTTAGAAAAAAAAATTAAAAACCTCAACATCATTTTTGAAGACCTAGCCATAGATACCCCCCCCCCACACGTAAGTATGATGAAATTTTTTTTTTTTGAGTTTCAGTTCTTAGTATGGAAACCCCCAAAATTTACTGTTTTTTTTCTATTTTTGTGTGAAATTTTAATGCGGTTTACAGAATAGAATTACATCTGCTTACCAAGTTTCAACAGTATAGTTCTTATAGTTTCGGAAAAAAGTGGCTGTGACATACGGACGGACAGACTGACAGGCAGACATGACGAATCTATAAGGGTTCCGTTTTTTTCCATTTGGCTACGGAACCCTAAAAAACGATCTTCGTAACTTTCCAATTCCCTACACAGGCGATGATATTCCCCATAACGGCGTCTTACAGATTCTTATTCAGGGGCCCGTTTATCAAAAGCTTGTACCTAGCTTGTAATACAAGCGGAAGTCTCTTTTCAACTTCTCTCATTAGAAAGAGAATTCCGCTTGTATTACAAGTTACAAGCTTTTGATAAACGGGCCCCTGGTCGTGAACCCAAATTCTTTTATTTTTATTAAGAGCCAACTTATTCGTATAGGTCTTCTTCGTCGGAGTCTTCACCGTTCCACATCTTGAAGTCGACTGGTGCTGCCGGGCGTATTCTCTTTGCCGTCCTTTTGAGCGCGGGACCTACGCGGTAGTAACGCGGGCCCGCGCGGACCCTGTTTTCGGGCAACCGTTTTTTTATTTATTTATTATTTATTTATTTTTCCACTCATACCCTGAGAACTTTACGGTTTCGCTCTATGAAAACACAACAATATATCGATATCAGCCATATTTTTACACCAAAAATAGGTTGGGTATTTTGACTAAATATTCATTAATAATCCACCTAAATTTAATACCGATACGGTAAAAAATTATGAAAAGTAATCTTCATAAATTCCGTAAAAATCAGGCGAAAATGGTATAAACTTTCTTTACTTTATAATTGACTACGTCCATATACGTTCTTTGGGATACGCGCATAATCCACTTATTTTTGTTTATGAATAAACCTTTCTATAGGCCAGATGAAATTCAATATTATCTCAAGGTCGTAATAGTACATTATGATACAAGTGTGCTAAGTTGGTCATCACACTCGAGTCGGTTTTTAAGCCTGAGCCGAAGGCGAAGGCTTAATGGAGACGAGAAGTGTAATGACCAATGCTCACGTGTTTCATACGACGTTTTTCAACACATTTGCGAGGAAAAAAAAAAAAAAAAATGAAAATGTTAAAAGATATGTAATGAAAAGGCACTAGTGCGATAATGTAATGTAAAAGTCACGGCATGGGTAATATTCTGCATTATTTTGCTAATATTTAAAAAGATATATAATGAAAAGGCACTAGTGCGATAATGTAATGTAAAAGGCACGGCATGGGTAATATTCTGCATTATCAGTGTAAATACGCTGTAATAAGACCTACTTTACGAGCAGGTGTGTTGAAAAATATTTAATTAAAATGCCGTTATTTCCTGATGCATATATTTTTGGATTCAGGTAGTAAGTCTCCAAATTTGTGTAGGTACTCAAACATGTTTTCATTATAAAAATACTGATAGCATTTTTGCTTGCGGGTTAATTTTTTTTCCTAACTTCCGGTCCATAGAATTATTCATTTCAATAGTAAAAGTTGGTTAAAATAACATATAAAAGCCGTATACAAATAATTAGCCTGATATTGAATTATTTCCAAAAAAACCGTAATTTTCTCAGGGTATCATGGCGATCTTGGTGTCCGACTCATAAAAATCATATGATGATATAGATAGAATACAAAGTAGTAGCTCAGTGTCCTCGGAATACCTACCTTACTACAAAGACCAGGATGCAAGGAATATCTAGGCTAGAGACGAATTACCTACTCAAGTAGGTACCTACTTACCTAGTTAGGTACATGATGCACGAGATTGTCAAGTCTCCTGCAGAAACGTTACTTGGCCCGGTGTATGGCATTCTCATTTCTCTTTAGTTTTACATTTTATTTTTTTTTATTTTTATTTTATTTATTGGAGAACAAACAGAGTTAAATCTACATAATAGTTACTTACAAGCTAGATTACAAATAAACATGCATTTAGCTCCTCGACAGTTCCCACTAAAACATAATTATATAATATATTTTTTGTACTCGACGATTAAAATATGTGTATTAAGATTTCATAGAGAATACTGCAACGTCACTCTTTTCATAGTTGTAGTCCATGTTACTGTCGAAACAATCGAAATAACTACTTTTCGATACGCTCCAGACAACTAAAATAAATTCGACCAATCACGTGGCTGCTTTACTGAACTGTAATGAATTGGACCAATAGAATCGCTTTGATGTCGTACGCTCGTTGATGTCTTTTAAGATATCAACAAGCGTACGAGCGATGAGCTGCACTTCGTTTCAACAGTATCGAGTTTGTTTAAATTGTTCAGTTGACTCGTAGAAAATTAATTTTAATGAACTCGTACAAAAAGTATTGTTCACAATAGTGTTATAATCAAGCTTTTTAATCTCGTACCTTACTTAGGCCACTCAGCAAGCTTCGTGGCCTAAACACGGTACTCGACTAAAAAGCTCTCTATTATAACACGATTGTGAAAAATACTATTTCAACACACCTGCTCGTAAAGTAGGTCTTATTACAGCGTATTTACACTGATAATGCAGAATATTACCCATTCCGTGCCTTTTACATTACATTATCGCACTAGTGCCTTTTCATTGCATATATTTTTAAATATTAGCAAAATAATGCAGAATATTACCCATGCCGTGACTTTTACATTACATTATCGCACTAGTGCCTTTTCATTACATATCTTTTAACATTTTCATTTTTTATTTTTTTTTTCCTCGCAAATGTGTTGAAAAACGTCGTATGAAACACGTGAGCATTGGTCATTACACTTCTCGTCTCCATTAAGCCTTCGCCTTCGGCTCAGGCTTAAAAACCGACTCGTGTGTAATGACCAACTTAGCACACTTGTATCATAATGTACTATAGTTTACTTACTAACAAACGATTTTATTACAAAAGATTACAATTTCTTACTTATATTATATTATACTTACTACCTGTACATTACAAATTACAACGAAACCATCCTACCAACCATCATCTGGGATGATTTTTAGTAGTTCATTTTTGTACTGGCTAATGGACGTGTTGAAGATGTCAACCGAGACTAGGGTCTTATTGTACTCGTCACACATGCGGCGCAGCGGCGCTCGCACGCCGGCGTTACTCTTGCAGGTCGGCACGGCGAACAGGGCTGCGGCGGAGCGTGATCCGCGCCGCGGCGGCACCCGGAACTGCATACGATGCAGTAACTCGCAGCTATTGTATTTGCTTCGGCAGATTTTGTACAGTACAACTGCATCTGATATTTTTCGTCGTTTTGACAGTGATGTGATTTTATATTGCTTTAGAAGATTTTTGTATGACATTTTTTTACACGTCAATCTCTTATGCATAATTCTTAGGATTTTTTTTTGAATCATTTCAATAGAATTGCAGTATTTAGCATAAAGAGGATTCCATATACCAGATGCGTACTCTAAGTGTGGTCTCACTAACGCCTTATAGAGTAATATATATGTATCGGATCTTTTAAATACTTTAGCTGATCTAATGACGAATCCTAGCATTTGATATGCTTTGCGCACTATTTTATCGATATGTGAGTCAAAATGTAGTTTTTCGTCATATAAGACACCGAGATCACGGGCCGTTTTTACTTTCGTTATTTGTGTATTACCTATACTGTACGAAAACGTAATTTTTTTTTTTTATTCTTGGTAAAACATATTTGTATACATTTATCTACTGCTAACTGCAACCTATTCTGCTTACAATAGTCATTAAATCTGTCTAAATCTTTTTGGACTAATAAACAATCATTCCAGTTTTATATTGCCTTATATATTTTTAAGTCATCCGCAAACAAAAGGAAGCTACTATTTTCAAAACAAGACTTAATATCATTGATAAAAATACTATACAGCAAAGGCCCTAAAATTGAACCCTGAATTACTCCTGAAGACACTTTCGTTAGACTTGACCTAAAGCCATTAATGACCACTACTTGTGTTCTACGCGCCAGGTATGACGCAAACCAACGAAGAAGATTGCCGTGGATTCCATTGAATGCTAGCTTCTTCAGAAGATATAAATGGTCTACTTTATCGAATGCTTTTCGAAAATCAGTAAAGATGACATCTACTTGCTTTTTTTTATCCATTGATTTAAAAATAGAATCAGTATATACTAAGAGGTTCGTAACCGTCGACTTATTTTTCATAAATCCATGCTGTTCGGGTAAAAATGTAGTCTGTAATGTATTTTCCATCGACGCCGATTTTTTTTTTTCTATTTAGAGTTTTTGTTAATGCTACAGAAAACCACTTTGGTATATTTTTACTTTTATATTTTTTTAGTGGCACAAAACTATCTATAATATTATATATTATACTATAGAATCTATCCACTGTTGTCTCAGGTTTTAGATCACTCAGTTCTACGTTCATAATTCATAATTCATTTATTCATTGCATTATATGTTTACAAAAGATCTTAAAAGTAAGTATATGCTCCAATATAAACCCTGTTAGGGCACAGCAATCTTGTTGACACTTATACGAGTATAATAACAATAACTACTCTATTACATAATGTTAACATGTCTTTCAATTATAATACCACATTTATCTACATTATTATTTTATATTTATATGTCAAACTACCTTGACCTATTTCAATTCAAAAAATTCTTTAAGGTTATAAAAACTATGCTTAATTAAGAAGTCTTTTAAGACTTTACAAAACATTGTGAATTTTTCTAGTTTTCTAATACTAAGAGGAATTCCATTATATATGTTCACGGCCATATAATGAGTACCGGCTCTGACAATTTGCATTTTGCTATATTTATTAATTAATTTATTTCTATTTCTCAGATTAGACGTGCTGCAGTTATCTCTAGTTTGTTCCAGTATGATTTTGTTATTTCTTACAAATTTACAAATTTCATAGATGTACATTGAAGTTAGTGTTAATATTTTTAGTTGCGTAAAGTGACATCTGCAACTCTCCGTTTGTTTTATGTTCACTAAAATTCGAATGCACTTTTTCTGAAGTATAAACAGGTTACTGACATGTGTGCTGTTTCCCCACAGAATAATGCCATAATTCAACCAGGCATACCCGTAAGCATAATACGCGCAGATTGCCGTTTTTAAATTCGTACATTTTTTCAATTGATATAGTGCGTAGGTAAATTGTGACAGTCTTCCCGAGATTTTTGCAACATGCTTTTTCCAGTTTAATTCAGAGTCTACCTCAATCCCCAGTAGTGAACAGGAATCGACTGTCACTAACTTCTCATTTTCGTAAGAAAGTTCAGTGTTGATCGGATTTTTTTGTCGTGGCTTAATCTGTATGAGTTTGATTTTAAACACATTAAGCTTTAAATTGTGATCATTTAACCAATGTATAATTTTCCCCATAGTGATATTTAATTGCTGTTAAAAGTTTTCACTGTCATCACATTTGAAAACTACAGTAATGTCGTCGGCGTAGAGTATACAGTTATTATCTAGAATCTTTGGCAAGTCATTAATGTATAGTAGGAATAGGATACAGCCCAGGGTGCTACCCTGTGGAATTGAGTATTTTACAGGAGATTTTTGTGACCTAAAAGTATTCAGACATTTTTGGGTATAATTATAATGTTCTATTTCAACAAATTGCTGACGCTTTTCAAGATAAGACTCAAACCACCGATATGTTATTCCTCTCACTCCTATTCCGTATAATTTATTTAAGAGTACCCTATGTGATACACGATCATAGGCCTTGCTCATATCAAGCATCATGGCTACTGCGTGCTTTTTAGAATCTATTATATTTAGAATTTCATCTGTAAATCTGTAGAGTGCTGATGTCGTTGATCGTTACGAAAGGCATTTTGGCTATCGTTATATATATTATGCTTCTCGCAAAAGGAATTAAGGCGTTTTGACATTGCTGTTTCAAAAATCTTGGAGAATGTGGACAACAATGCAATTGGTCGGAAATCATTTGGATCACTTGCCCCTTTAGTTTTTGGTACAGGCTTTATAATTGCAGTCTTTAGCAATTCAGGAAAGGTTGCCTCAGCAAATGATTGGTTTATCAAGTACGTGATAGGTGCCGCCAGTTCATCATTACACTGTTTAGCAAGTGTCGGAGGGAATTCGTCATAACCGAAACTAGATTTGTTTTTTAGGTCTCTTATGATTTTACCAATTTCATTTCTATCCACTGGACTTAGATACATGGTATTAATAGTGGGTTCAATAACTGGGCGGCCTTTAGGAGAATCAAGTGTTTCATTAGATCCTATTATTACAAATAGATTGTTCAGGGTATTTGCTATTAAATCTGGCTGTTCTAAGATGGAATCATTGACTTTTAATTTGATATTATTAAACTCTTTTTTACTTGTTTTATTTGTGTGCTCTTTTATGACTTGCCACATGGTTTTTGTACGGTTTTTAGATGTTTGCATCCGTTTTATATATTGAATTCTTTTTGAGGTCTTGACTGTTTTTTTTAAGGTATTTTCGTAACATTTGTAATATTTCTTTAAAACTGGACTGTCATTTTGTTGAGTTAGCAATTTTAATAGTCGCTTATTTTTACATGACCTCTTTATACCTGCACTTAGCCAGTGCTTGTTCTTTTTATATTTTATCCTTGTTTTCTTTTTAGGAATACATTGATCCAGGAGCGTTTCAATTTGTGTATGGAATGAGTTATAGTTTTGGTTGACATCCTTTTCCGGCGTAATAATTTTGTTCCAATCGATTAACTGTAACTGTGCTTTAAACAAAGACATATTCTTATGATTAAATATTCTTTTTTTCGTCGATAAACAGCTTTGAACTGTATTCGGGTGGGTTTCTGGCAAAGTTACTATGATACCTTTATGATCTGATAAACCATATTCTACTACATTAATTATTAAGTCTGACCTAGGACCGTTTGAGAAAATAACATCTAAGCAAGTTGAACTTGTGGGAGTAATTCTGGTGGGTTCTTTGACATTTTGGACGAAATTATATGTTTTAAACAACTCGGTCATAGTTTTCGTTTGATTACTATTAATTAAAAAGTTTACATTTAGGTCTCCCCCTATGATTACATCATTTTTAGAATACTCACTCTAGAATAGTCACTATTTTTAAGACATTTTCTAGTTGGACATAGAATAAACCTATTTCTCGATGGCTATTAGGCCAGTACAAAATTACCAATACTAAATTTAATTGACTTATTTTTATTGCACATATTTCCATTATATATTGTATCGCTAATTTATTAATATCATTACAGGTTGTATATTGGATGTCATCCTTTACTAGAATACAGACTCCCCCACCTTCATAGTCTGTCCGGCAAAATAAACTTGCTACGTTATACCCTTCTAGGCTAAGTAGGTCACGTTTGGCTTGTGTGATCCAAGTTTCACAGAGACAAATTATAGGTAAATTAAGATATTCGGTTAGCGCTTCAATTAAGTACAATTTGTTTTTGACGCTTCTGATATTTTGGAACAAAATTGATAATCTATTGCGAACGAAAGGGCTGTTTGGTTTTCTTTTCTGGTGTGTCTGAAGGCTGGTTTGAAAAATTGTCATCTTCGTGGCTCCCCGATGGCGTGCTGGCTGTTTCAGGGTTTTCATTTTGCGAATTTCTGTGGGACTTGTGGGAAGGTAGATGATCCTCGCAGTTTGGCTCCTTAATTTTTGGCTGTTCTTGATAAAGATGTGTGTTTGATGAAAGTATATACTGGTTTCCATTTACATACACTTTATCCTTCTTTACGATTGGGTTAAAACCTTTTGCACGGGCATCTTTTAGAGTCTCTCTCAGGGTGTATCTTCCTTTGAGCTCTTCTTGGTCCATGAATTTTGAAACTGCCAAGCCAGTATTCCTAAGGCTAAAGTTGTTGAGGAGGATATAGTTGGTCATTCTCTTGTTAATGAACTCAATTGCAATTGGTCTTCGAGTTCCACGTTTACCTATTCTTCTTACGCTTTCGATGAATCCGTTGATATCTATTCCGAGAATGTCGTAAAATATGTGGCTGATTCTTTTTATCAGAATGTATTCATTTTCTCCTCTCAGTTCGTTTAATCCATACAAGACTAAAGAGTTTTTGACGATATTGTGGTCGCGAGTATCACTGACCTTGACCATGTTTGGTTGGCTTTCCAATTTTTTACAGACACCGTCTAATTCTTGTCTTAGCATTTTATTTTCTGCTTGTAGCTTTTGTATGATGTCGTTTATGTCATTAATATTTTCCTTAATTCCTGTTTGTGATTCTGTCAGTATTGCTGTGTTGTGAGCGACTTCCGTTTTTAAGTTGGTAATCCTTGTATTAAGCTCTTTCATTATTGCATTCGTGATATTTTCTGTAATTGATTTTGTTAAATCTATTTTCATGGCATTAAATTCTGGTCTTATTAAATTGCTAAATCTCTCGTAGGTAATAGTGTCAGAGGATGCATCTATTTGTGCATGCGAGTCTTCACCATGTTGGTTTTGTGGGTCTGATGGCGTTAGTTCTATTTTTGTATCTCCTAGCATGTTTGTTATATCAGATTCGTCTGCGATTGACATGTCTGTTATCTGCAAGCTCTGGGTCTGGGCCTCACGCTCTGAGGTTGGGTGGCTCTGTGAATGTTTGTAATACGTTTGTTCCAATCAGTTTCGTTAATTTTTTTTGAAATTTCTATGTAATCGGCCTTTTGAAAATTATATTTAGGTATAGATCTGTTAGGAATACATTTATTCAGAGCCAAAAGAATAGTAAATTCGAAAGCGGGATGGTGTCTATCTATATTAGAGATTTCTATTTCGGGATTGATGACGGTACATTCCTTACTACAAAATAACAAATCCAATGTGCGATTGTTTATGTTTTTAGTTGAGTTAAACTGTTTTAATCCTAATGTCTCTGATGTGTTAATAAGTAACGTCGCGCATGGATTTTGATTTTCGTTACTAGGTGGTACCTGACGGGGACCACGATAAAGCTGGAAGGTTATAATCGCCTACCAAACAGAATAATGCATCACTAATGTTTGTATTAAGTTCTTCTAATTTGTCGCAGTAATGTTGATAAATCAGTATGTTAGCCTTAGGGGGAATATACACCCCATTAATTATAATTTTTTGGTTTAACGTACCCATTTCGATATAAATTTCCTCGACTAAATTAGACTCCCACTCTGTTCGCCGAGTCGCCCAGTAGCTTGTCTTCACGGCTATAAGTACCCCTCCCCCGTCCTTCTTCGCCGTGCCCTGCCGATCTCTGTCACGTCGAAACACATTGTAGCTACTATCAAAGATTTCCGCGTCATGTATGATTTTAGGTACTTAAACAACTCTTTACCATATTTTATGGAGACAAAGTTGAAAATCGAATGCGACAAAATCTGTCGTCACTTGCCGTGTCACTATTAAGTGACACGCTTGTAGTATTATTAGGTTTATTAGTTTTATGAGACAACCGCAAATAAAAGAACAATAACTACACAAATCTGGAGACGAGACCAATTCAATAAGGAGTAAGCCCAACTTATTCGCAATCAAGTTTACTTATCGGGTAATAAGAAAGTTGCAACTTAATTAGATCCCTGTAGGAATTCTTCCGGACGCGAAAGTTAAATACTACGAAACAAGGAGCGTTTCTGCCTGTGGCGAGACGCCTATAAGGGTAAATATCGACAGAGATATGTGAAGATGTATTTTAATATATTTTTCAACACATTTGCTCGTAACGTGCCTCAATGTGCCGCTTTTGGGCTCATAATCCTGGGTATTAAACACGCGTGTTTAATAACATTACGACACTCGTGTAGTTATGTTAATATCCCGATTAAGACACGTTGGCACCTTGCAGCAAGGTGTATGTATGGACTCGGCGCATTCTTAAATTGACCGGGTTATACAGGTTTGTTTTTAATTTTCGGCAAATGGATTCTTACTCGACTAAACAAATTAAATCCTTCTTGTGGATTAATTGATTATTTCTTGTTGGATATGATAAAGAAACGTTTAATTTAGTAAAACTATTTTCTTTTGATAACATTTTACATGAATTTATATTAAACTAGCTGTTGCCCGCGACTTCGTCCGCGTATAACATGTTATCGTCTAAATGTTTGTTGAAGGAATGAATTAAAAAAAAAACATTGAAATTAATTTTCTACCGATTGTTTTAGAAAACAATCTAAAACCGAAGTTACAAATCTCTTACTTTCAAAATCTCTTGCTCTCTATACAAACTAAGAACCCTCTCTGAACTCTCATAGTAAACAGTCTGAAACCGTAGTTACAAATTTCTTACTTTAAAAATGTCTTGCTCTCTATAAAATAAATAAATAAAATAAAATAAATATTATGGGACAATCTTACACAAATCAACCTAGGCCCACGGTAAGCTCAGTAAGGCTTGTGTTGTGGGTACTAGGCGATGATATAAATAATAGATAAATACATATAGATACTTATATACATATATAAAACATCCATAACTCAGGAACAAATATTCGTGATAAACACACAAATAAATGCCCTGACCGGGATTCGAACCCGGGACCTCCAGCTTCGTAGGCAGAGTCACTACCCACTGGGCTACGGAGGCCGTACAAATTCTCTATACAAAGTTCGAACCCCCTTTTAACCTTCTTAGGCGATGAATTAAAAAAACGCTGAAATAAGTTTTGTAGTATTTTAGCAAACAGTCTAAAACCGAAGTTACAAATCCCTTACTTTAAAAATATCTTGCTCTCCATACAAACTTTGAACATCCTTATAATCCCCTTCAGGGGATATAATTCAATAAAATGCTAAAATAAGTTTTGTAGTCAAAACAGGCTAAGATCGAAGTTACAAATATCATACTTTAAATTTTTCTTGCTCTCCATACAAACTTTGAACGCTTTTCAGGGAAAAATTAAAAATAAAACACTCGGCTATTTTATTGTAACAGAACATAAAACTTTGGAACTTAGTGATTACTTATACATATAACCTCATGCGTTGATTTTTTCTCTATTATCCTTTTTTCGAGAAAATACATTATGATTATTTTATTTAGTGTCTACCTACAGCCGGGTCCGCTGCACCAATGTTTTCCATGTTTTTAAACATCTAACATGTTCTCCGTCAGGTTCGGCAAACAAATAGGGTTTTGTTTTGATTGGCAAAACATGTTTGACGTTTAAAAACCACAAAAACATGGCGCAGCAGACGCGGCTTACGGGGTGTAGTTTCCCTGAGCTATAACCACGAACTTCGGAATTCGAAAATATTCGGGTATCTCTATTTCTATCGCACTAACAATAACAATACTCGAGTGACAGGGATGCAGTTATACGAACTTCGAGTTTCGGTTTTCGTGGTAGCGCCGCAGACACTTTGGCAGAATGCGCAAAGAGCGCGTGCCATTGCCATTCAAAAAAAACAAATTCGTGTTAATTATATTGTTTAAATTTGTTGATACATTTATTGAAATTACGCCATAATGCGACATTTGCGCATATAAGTTCTCATATCACAATCGAATATTTTTTTATGGTTTAACTTTTGGCAAGTGTATCGTAAAGGTCTATCGTAGACTGGATTTAAATTATTAATAAGTGAAAGGCAAAGCATTTCCGCCACTTTGACGTTTCTTATAGCTGACAGTTGGAGCAACGTTTGATTTTTAATAAAAATAAATGAAAAATTAAATGAAGTCGTATATTTCGGAAAATTAATTACTTGTCGCAGTCGGATAAAAACTATCCTAAGTTGCAGCTAGAATAATAATGTACCTATATAAAATGTTTGATGCACGTATGGGTTTGATGAAAAAAAAATTTTGAGATTCAGTTCTAAGTATGGGGAACCCCAAAAATTACAGTTTTTTTTTCTATTTTTGTGTAAAAATCTTAATGCGGTTTACAGAATACATCTTCTTACTAAGTTTCAACAGTATAGCTCTTATAGTTTCGGAAAAAAGTGGCTGTGACATACGGACGGACAGACAGACAGACATGACGAGTCTATAAGGGTTCCGTTTTTTGCCATTTGGCTACGGAACCCTAAAAATGACGATACTATTATGGTACCGGGAGTATGGACTGCTTTTTAGGGTGCCGTACTCAAAGAGTAAAACGGGACCCTATTACTAAGACTCCGCTGTCCGTCCGTCCGTCCGTCCGTCCGTCTGTCTGTCACCAGGCTGTATCTCACTGATACCGTGATAGTTCCAGCTGAAATTTTCACAGATGATGTATTTATGTTGCCGTTATAACAACAAATACTAAAAACACAGAATATAATAGTTTTTTATAGATAATGGTATGGAACCCTTCGTGCGCGAGTCCGACTCGCACTTGGCCGGTTTTTATTAAGGATTGTCCACGTAAAATTAAATCCCATAAGAAACATTCCATGTAAAAAATAGGCCAAGTCTCGAAACAGTTCCACAGTAAAAAGTGGCGAGATATTTCGTAAAGCCAAGTCAGGCATTCTTATTAATCTTTATTTGTTTGCTAAATAAAATTCTGCAACTTAGGAATCACACAACTTTACTGCATTTACTAACTTTTGCATCCCTAAAACTATGTAAGTGTGATTACCAAGTCACAAAAATTTTATTTAGCAATTAAATAAAGATTAATAAGAATACCTGACTTGGCTCTACGAAATATCTCACCACTTTTTACTGTGGAAGAGTTTCGAGACTTTGCCTATTTTTTACGTGGAATGTTTTGTTATGGGATCTCATTTCTTTTTGTATGCTATTGTGTTATCAACTTTGTATGGAAATGTTAGTTTACCAACCGCAAATAACGTTTGTATAGTTTTGCAGGACGGAACTGCAAAAGTAACTTTGTAATCGCATGTATTTGAATGGAATTACAAACTTAGGTATTCAGTTGTATATCTCTGAATCGTGACTGAAATTGTAATATTTTTAGGTTTTTTTATGAATAGATAGGCGAAGAAAAACGAATTTAGTTGAATTAGAATTTCGATGATCATTATAAGTGAGTGAGTCAGTGAGTATGTCAGTGACTAACTAAGAAACTTTGACGGGCAATAGTTCTTAAACTAAAAGTTCAAATTGAATGTTATCTCCACTTATAATAAATCTCTAAATTAAAAAAAGAATCAGCCAGTTTGAAACTAAGCTTTGCGCGGTTCGAATGTTCTCAGCATCCCATGAACGGAAAAATATGAAACATTTTATATAGGCACATTATTATTCTAGCTGCAACTTAGGATAGTTTTTATCCGACTGCGACAGTTAATTAATTTTCCGAAATATACGACTTCATTTAATTTTTCATTTATTTTTATTGAAATCAAACGCTGCTCCAACTGTCAGCTATAAGAACCGTCAAATTTTCGTCAAAATGGCGGAATTGCTTTGCCTTTCACTTATTAATAATTTAAATCCCGTCTACGATAGACCTTTACGAGACAAATGCTAAAATATAAACCATTAAAAAATATTCGATTCTGATATGAGAACTTATATGCGCAAATGTCGTTTTATGTCGTAATTTCAATAAATGAAATCAACAAATTTGAACAATATAATTAACACGAATTTGTTTTTTTTGAATGACAATGGCACGCGCTCGGCGCATTCAGCCAAAGTACCTGCGGCGCTACCACGAAAACCGATACTCAATCTTCATATATTTTCATCCCTGTCACTCGAGTATGGTTAGTGCGATAGAGATAGAGATACCCGAATATTTTCGAATTCCGAAGTTCGTGGTTATAGCTCAGGAATCGAAAATATGGTAAATAATCATAATGTATTTTCTCGAAAAAGAATTTAAAATAAATATAGTCAAATGGAGAAAAAAACAAAGCAAGAGGTTATATAGGTAATGATTAAGTTATAAGAGTCCAAAGTTTAAAGAGGGGGTATGTTCTGTCCCTTTTCCGCAAAACGCACCTTCATATGAAACGATTGTTTTTTACTATGACGCTCGAGTATATTGACGTCACAGTCCCTCATCGTTTTCTCACTCTAACAAGCGACATTAAAACGGATGTAGCTTCATAATTTTTTGAGATAATTGAATGGGAGTTTCATTATCTTCTATCTATTTATACATAATAAATGCCTATGTCCTGACTGACTTATTCACTCAATCACTCACTCACTCACTCATCAACGCACAGCCGAAACTACTAATCTTAGAGAGTTGATTTTTGCACAGTATGTTGCTTTTATAACGTGGGCTAGGGATAAAAAGGGATTTTTGAAAATTCTACCCCTAAGGGGGTAAAATGGGGGTGCAAAGTTTGTATGGGAGAACCTTTTTTTTTTGAGCTATAGACTTAAACTTTGTAGAAAAATTAGTTATTAGAATACAAATGAAACACTTTCAGCGTTTTGGAAAATTCCACCCTTACAGGGGTAAAATAGGGGTGCAAGGTTTGTATGGGGGAAACATTTTTTTTTTAAATAGAGACTTAAAACTTTGTAGAAAGATCAGTCATTAGAATACAAATAAAGAACTTTCAGGGTTTTAGAAAATTCTACCCTTAAAGGGGTAAAATAGAGTGCAAAGTTTGTATGGGAAAAACTACTTTTTTTTAAATAGAGACTTAAAACTTTGTAGAGAAATTATTAATTAGAATACAAATAAAGTACCTAGATTCAGTGTTTTAAAAAAATCTACCCCTAAGGGGGTAAAATAGGGGTGCAAATTTTGTATGGGGGAAACAATATTTTTTTTAAATAGAGACTTAAAACTTTGTAGAAAGATTAGTCATCAGAATACAAATTAAGTACTTTCAGCGTTTTAGAAAATTCTACCCCTAAAAATAGGGGGCTAAAATAGGGGTGCAAAGTTTGTATGTGGGAAACTATTTTTTTTAGCTAGAGTCCTAAAACTTTGTAGAAAGATTATTTAAATACAAAGAAAGTACTTTCAGCGTTTTGGAAAATTTCACCCCTAAGGGGGTAAAATAGGGTGCAAAGTTTGTATGGGAAAAACATATTTTTTTTTAATAGAGACTTAAAATTTTGACGAAAAATTACTTATTAGAACATGAAAAATACTACATTATGCGTTTTACAAAAATCATTCCCTAAGGGGGTTAAAAAAGGGTGCAAGGTTTGTATGGGGAACACTTTTTCTGCGCTAGACACTTAAAACTTTGTAGAAAGATTACTTATAAAAATACAAAAAAAAAGACTTTCAGCGTTTTGAAAAAATCTATCCCTAAGGGGGATAAAAAGGGGTGCAAAGTTTTTATCAGGGAAAGTTTATGTTTTTGAGTTAGAGACTTGAAACTTTGTAGAAAGATTACTTATTAAAATACAAAAAAAGAACACAAATCGTTTTAGAAAATTCCACCCCTAATAGGGTTAAAAAGGAGAGCAAGCTTTGCATGGGCAACACTTTTTTTTGAGTTAGACTTAAAACTTTGCAAAAAGATTACTTATTAGAATACTAAAAAAGAACTTTGAGCGTTTTAGAAAACTCCATCCCTAAGGGGATCCTTAAGATCCTTAAGAAGGGTAGCCAGTGTTGTGTGGGAAAAACTTTTTTTTTTACTAGACTTAAAACTATTCAAAATGTTACTTATTAAAATTAATAATAAAGTACTTTCAGAGTTTTAGAAAATTCCACCCCTAAGGGGGTTAAGAAAGCTTTGTATGGGCAACACTTTTTTTGAGCTAGAGACTTAAAAGTTTACGAAAAAAGTTCTTTCAGCGATTAGAAAAATTCAACCTCTAAGGGGGTTTAAATTTTAAATGGCGAGCAATAAAATTTTAAAGTGTGAGTAAGAGATTTTTAACTTCGGTCTTATTCTGTACGTTAAAAGACTACAAAACTGATTTCAGAGTTTTTCCAAATTCATCCCCTAAGAGTGTTAAAATTGGTTCAAAGTTTGAGTATTTCAAGGCATTTTTAAAGTATGAGATTTTTAACTTTGGTTTTAGACTGTTTGTTCACAAACTAGAAAATGAACATCAACTTTTTTTTAATTATCCCCTAAAAGAGGGTTCAAATTTTGTATTGAGAGAAATCATTTTCTAAGACGATAAAAAGTTCTACGCGGACGAAGTCGCGGGCAACAGCTAGTTGAGAATAAGTGTATGTAAGCCATATCATGCCCAATAAGTTACTGAACATTCAGGGTTCTGGCTTTAGCCAGCTCAAAATTACAGGATGTTGAAAATGGCCTGAATGGCTTCGAGAAAAGGGGTGCGGCTGTGCCTTTGTTTTGCTCGTCTTGGTCATTCTAAAAATGACTAGGTACCTAGTAACCATTTTTAACCGACTTCAAAAAAGGGTGAGGTTCTCAATTCGTCTGTTTTTTTTATTTCTATGTGTGTATGTTACGCGATATCTCGGTAATTTATGAACCGATTTGAAAAAAAAAATCTTTGTTTGAAAGCATACAGGGTGTGGCCTGTAATAGGAGCAAATATTCAAAGGGACGCTTCCTTAGAGCATTTGTAGTAACACCCCTTGTGTCCCACTAATATTTTTTTTTTTTGGATTCGGAGATATTTTGATTTAAAGTTATGACCTCCAAGTAATGTATCTTGGCACCACGACATCATAGCACAGCTGTCAATGCGGATTTTGAGGTAACATCATGTAACGAGTCATAATAGTTTTTGCATTTTGGTTTTCAAAGGATATTTTTGTGGTTTTTTGTTTTTTTTTTTTGTGTTTTAAAATAAAAAGTAACTGATAGCCCCCCAGAAGAGCAAAAAAATACAAATAAACTTATTTTAAAGAAAAAAAAATCAAAAAAAAAAAATTTTTTCAAGTTTAACCATGTGGAAATAATTGTTCACAAGCTTAATAATCTACCGTTAAATTTTTTGCTCCTATTACAGGCCACACCCTGTATACTTCCAGATTGGTCCCGTTGTCACCAAATTCCAGTTCTGATGATGTGATCCTGGAGAAATCGAGGAAACTCTTCAAATTTTATAGGCAAACATGAAGCAATTTGGCTACTGATTTGAAGTCGGTTAAAACTTTGTTTCGAAAATACAATTATTTAAATATCAATCGTTAAATTTAAAATAATCTAAATTATTTACCAATTATTTATAAGTTATAATACCAAGAATGTTTTGATTTATATGGTTTGATAGCTCATTAAATACTGATAAATTAGAACGATTATTGGATTTAAATGCTTAAAGCCATAGGTATTACACAAATGCTAGTTTCTTCAGAGATTTTTCACTTTTTTAGCCAATCAAAAACACGGACGTGATTCACTGTATCTTTTTTCCATGATTCTTAAAATCTTAAAAACTTACGTGAGATTTTAGTCAGAACCCCTCCCTGAACCCTCCCTCCTCCATTTTGAAGCATAAGATAAGTAAGTTTGGGTAAAACTAATTTTCATATTCACATTTTAGTTACCCACAGTATCAAATTTACGCGTTTTTCTGAAAACGTAAAAAGTACGTAAAGTTCTCGATGGGAGCAGTTGGAATTGAAAGCTAATAGAAAACCAAATGCTAGTTGGTCTAAAATCGAGGTTTCAGAATAAATAAAAAAAAACCTTGTTGGTCATCTGGCTGGAACACAGTTTTTTTATAAAATTTGTGTAAGTGGTATTTCTGTTAGATGCGGCGTGTTTTGGGTTCACGATTGTCTCAAGTTACAAGGTTTTTTGTCATATTGCGATAATTGTTCAAAATATACTTATTGTATTGCAATAGGGAACATTACTGCAATGTTCTGCCGCCAGAGGCAGCACTAACACTAATAGTAAACCAGTATAGAAATATAGGGATTCACACACACATGCAAAATTGATTGTCAAATGAGCGACAAGGATGCTTGCATAGACAATACCGCAAGTGCGAACGAGATACAATGTCAACGCTGCTAGTGTCGCCACCTACGAAGAGTTTTGCGTAATGTTCCCTATTTGATTCGTATAAAATAAGCTTTTTCTCAAACATGCTCGGAAATGTATGCGTTAATGTCACGAAATGAAGACATGAAGTTCCTTGTTTATGGCTGCCTACATTACTTCTTGGCCTAGGCCAAGAAGTAATGTATGAAAACCCTAACTAACAACATTATTGGCCGCTACTCTAACTTTTTAAATTTGCTTACTGATATTAAACAGACAAAGGAAAATATACATACTGCCAACCTGGTGGTTGGCAGTTTAAAATAAATAAATAAATAAATAAATATTATGGGACAATCTTACACAAATCAACCTAGGCCCACGGTAAGCTCAGTAAGGCTTGTGTTGTGGGTACTAGGCGATGATATATATAATAGATAAAATACATATAGATACTTATATACATATATAACATCCATAACTCAGGAACAAATATTCGTGATAAACACACAAATAAATGCCCTGACCGGGATTCGAACCCGGGACCTTCAGCTTCGTAGGCAGAGTCACTACCCACTGGGCTACGGAGGCCGTTTAGAGTATGTATATACTTTTTTTAATTGTTTTAGTTTTTTGTAAAAAAAAAATGTTAGTTTTTTACATTTTTTTTGTTATTTTTCGATTATTTTTTAGTGTTGTTTATCGTTTTTAATGATTTAAAAAAAATATTTTCTTTTCTTATTGTTTGTCTATTTTTTAATGTTAAAATTTTTGTAGGGTCTTTTATGTTATTTTTAATCTTTTTTTATCTATTTTTCCTTTTTGTTTTACTTTTTTAATGTTTTTTGTTTTTTTTGTCGTTTTTTTAAAAATGTTCATTTTTGTTTTACTTTTCTTAATGTTTTTTTGTTTTTTTTTGTCGTTTTTTTTAAATTTTTCAAGTTTTCCTTT
Source organism: Epinotia brunnichana (assembly GCA_963854355.1). Classification (NCBI taxonomy): domain Eukaryota; kingdom Metazoa; phylum Arthropoda; class Insecta; order Lepidoptera; family Tortricidae; genus Epinotia; species Epinotia brunnichana. The sequence continues at coordinate 27,570,905 of OY977936.1, read as the reverse complement.
TTGTTTTACTTTTTTTATGTTTTTTTGTTTGTTTTTCTTTTTTTTCGTTTTTTTGTTTTTTTTTTTTGTTTTTTTTTTTTTTTTAATGTTTTTGTTTGTTTGTTTTTGTTTTTTTCCTTTTTTTTGTTTTTTTCCTTTTTTTTGTTTTTTTTTTATGTTTTTTGTTTGTTTTTATTTTTCTTTGTCCATTTTTTTGTTTTTTTCCTTTTTTTTTTGTTTTGTCATTTTTTGGGCGTTTTTTTTTGCTTTTTTAGTTGTTTTTTTTTAATATTTTTTCCTTTTTGTTTTACTCTTTTGTAATGTTTTTTTAATATTATTCTTTTTTAATGTTTTTCTTTTCTTTTTTAGATTTTTTTATCTAGAATCTTTCTCACTTTAGTGAGGTGAAAAGGATTCTATTTTTAAACCACTCACATTCGCTAGCTCGTGTTTCAATTCCACACTCGCGGTTAAATTATAACTGCACCCTTGTATAACAAATAACTATTTATTATTTCCTCACATCGTTTGAGAAAAGCACTATACAAGCCTCGGCCGGAACAGGGATTGCTGGACTCGTTGTATCCGGCCTCGTCTACGACTCGGCCGTCTAGCCCAAACTCGTCCATCAATCCCTTACTTCACGGCCTTTGCAGTAATGTACTATTTAATCATGTATGCTGAGTTTTATCTATCAAAAACCTTGTGACAGAACTTATGACCCGACTAAGTATATTGCATATAAATAAGACTACGAAATGTTATATTAAGTAGGTATCGATTTTATTCAATGTTACGTAAGCAGTATTGCTAGCAGAATGTACAGTCACCGGCATAAATATATGATGGAACAAAGGCCGCAAAAATATCTGATGACAATTCTATTCCTAGAGCCGTAAGAGCGTGTCAGATATTTTGGCGGTCTTTGATTCATCATATATTGATGCCGGTGACTGTACCTACGAGATAGATATGGAAGTGCGGAATCATATGTTTCCGCATGGCCGAAGTTTCGGCCGTAAGTATCTACCTATTTTGGCCGAAACCGAAACCTTGGCCAAAACGACGGTTTTTGGCCGAAACTGGCCGAAACCGAAACTTCGGTCGGAAACTATAAATCGTATACAAGCTTTAAACGTTTATAAGTACTGTCTTGTTTAGCATGTAATTGACGCCCGCCGCGTGGCTTTAAACATTCTAATGCATATTAGGATTGATATCATAACAAAAATAAATTGATTAGGTAATTTTTTGAATGCAGCCTATTAATCAAATAATAGGTAGGTACCTAGAGGTCTATTAAACGGTACAACATGTTTTACCTGGGCTAAAAATGCGAATTAAACAGAACTCGTTCAAGGAGAGCCGTCAGATAACGCCTCATAAATTATGTACGCCGTTCCCTCCAGTCATTCGCGGAGGGCTGATAATCTTTTTTTACCTGCCTGAAGCCAAAAAATACTTTACATTTTTCGCACTTGTTTCGAGGCTAATCAATGCTATGTGTGTTACGCTGTAGCCCGTAACAGATTATGTATAGCATATATAAAGCCCGACCAGGAAAATAAACAACCTGCTCTGGGGGCGTTAAATTAGCAATAATGATAGCAACACTAAGTATAGTCGTACGCATGCTAATTGGCAATTGTAAATATATTATAATATTGATGATAATATTGATATTATAATATTGATTAGATTATTGATGAAATAAAATCAAGTTTTTAACTTTTTATGTTTATTATGCATATTATATGTTTTAAATTATACTGAAATGATCTTCCATTAAAGTTAAACTAATTCATTTAGTTATTTATAATAAATAGGATCGGTATTTATTTATAAGGTGCAAACATTCATCATCATATCAGCCAAAAGACGTCCACTGCTGGACATAGGCATCCCCCAAAGAGTGCCAAAGTGACCGGGTGCCAAGGTGCAAACATTAAATAAATGAAAAACGAAACGTTGTGTGAGAAAGAGACAATATGAGAGTGTGATATGAGAAAGAAAAAGATAGAGGAATAAAAGGGATAGGATAAACGTTTAAGCGAGAATAAAAGATACAATCAATATTCATTATGACCGATCCGTTGTTTCCTTTATTTACACATTTACTAGTCATCAAATTCGGAATATAAATATTCAACTGATTCATATGTCATTTCATGGTCCTCATGATCAGATTGTACTGGTTCAATAACAGATACATCGGACTCATTGTCAGTTGTAAGACTAGATGTTTCACTATCACTGCCGCCAACATTTTTAATAAATTCTTCAATTTCTCGATCAATATGGCTGACGTCTGACCTTCTCTTCGTATTTTCATCACGGAAGATCGGGATATACCTGAAGTAAAATAAACTTTTACTTGTAATTTTTTCACAAATTAGCCAATTTCCATTGCACATACTATATGATGTACCTACCAGTCATGTTGACAACAAGATCGGTGATGTTATTTAGAGGAATAGACTCCAATCCTGCAGCCTTTCTATCCGACAAATACTTCTGCATACGGTAAATCACTTTTCTCAAGTTACTTTTAATCGTTTTCGGCATTTTAACGCACAAATACACACAATTATCGAAGAAATACACTACGCACAAACGACAGCTAACTTTGACATCAATTGACATTATGGCACTAATGACGTCTTCAAAGTTACTGTTGCCTGTTGAAGAAATTAGTTCCAATAGTTTTCCGCAATATGGCGAAGTTTTTTATTTTCCTGGTCGGGCTATAGAAGATTTTTACACACTAAGTGCCCGCCTATCACAGTAAAAACACAGGCGGAGCTGCGGCATAAAACATAGGCTATGTCCATCATCATCATATCAGCCGAAAGACGTCCACTGCTGGACATAGGCCTCCCCCAAAGAGTTCCAAAGTGACCGGTCCTGCGCCACCCGCATCCAGCGGACTCCCGCGACCTTTACCAGGTCATCAACGGTCCACCTTGTGGGAGGCCTACCAACGCCGCGCCTTCCATGCGGAAGGATAATTAAAAAAAAAATATATAAAGCGAGTCGAGTGACCGCGCACATAATCTCGCATAGAGATTTGCAAAAAAAGGTAAATAATTATCTGAAATAAATAGATTCAAAATTCAAAAATTCAATTCAATTCTTACTTAGTCAGAAAATTAAGGATTTTAAAAATTAAGGATTTTCGAAAACCTTATAGACATCGCAAGTCGCAACTAACTAAGACACTTTTATAAAGCAGATTTACCTAACCCTTATGCAATCTATTCTGACGTAGGTACTGCATACCAATTTGGGGTGGCGCAACGCAAACAAAATGAAAATTCTTAAAACTCGTAAGTAAGAGCTCAGAGATCCTTGTTATGCTCTGAAGTTATTTCGAACCTTTCAGACATCCTACGTTAGATCTCTATATTCTCTCCAACGTGTTATCTGTTAGAAAATTATACGTAATGTTTGCGATTGTAAGACTACACAAATCTATCTAATATACACCTTTCAAACAAAATAGAACAAAATTATAATACCAACCACTTCAATAACACAACATTTGTAATCATGTACACAATTCGTTAGTAGATCCGCCAAATTATATAATATCCTAAACAAGCAATTAAGGGCATTTAAAAAAATTGTGTAGGTACCTACTTACCCAATAAGCATGAGTTGTTAAATAAAAATTAACTGAGTGTCAGTTTTGTGACGACAATTAAAGGAGGACGCTAGAACGTGCCGTGTCCGGCCCGGGCCGTTTTCTAAGAAAAACGACAGCGTTTTTGCGCGGCTGATCCATACCCAAGCCCGGCCAAGCCACGGCTAATCCGTGCCGACAGGCTCGGAAGCGGCACGGATTGGCCGTGACTCGGCCGGGCTTGGGTATGGATCAGCCGCGCAAAAACGCTGTCGTTTTTCTTAGAAAACGGCCCGGGCGGGACACGGCCCGGGCGGGTCACGGCCCGTTCTAGCGTGAGTCATCCTTAAGTGGTATTCAGTTTGTATAGAAATCTGCTTTTTGATTTCAATTTATAAATGATATGCATAAACAGTATGTTATTTAAATGTGAAACAAGTTCAATTCCACATAATTTGTATGCTCAATTTTTTATCATCACAATACTGACACTGAGTGATTTTTTATTTAACAACTACTGCTAATTGGGTAGGTACACAATTTTTTTAAATTCCCTTAAACAACATAAATCACTTAGGTACTTCATTATGAATGTAAAAAATAAAATTATGATTAACTGAAATCTAAAACTTCTTAACTACGATATAGAAAACTTATTTCAAATATAAACACTTATATACACTTCCACACACACACACACACACACATCAGATCACGCATTCGCACGTACAGTATACTTTAGTAGTATTAGTACCAATTGTTAATGGTAGTATTAGTACAAAAAAATGTAACCACATATATAATATTTTTAATAATTACTTGTATCAAAGCTATAAAAAAATATATTTGTGAGTATTTCCTAAATAATTAATTTGTTATCCTTAAAGTATTTAAAATTAAAAAAAAATTATAAGAGTCAATTTTGTTTATAATGTAGATTAGTGATGATCAAGTACTAAACAAAATTGCCTTATTATTATTTCATATGATTATGTACGATATTACTTATAAAAAAAACATACTTAATTGAATGATTATTTTAGTCATCGTCATCATTTTCAGGCCATAATCACTCACTGCTGAGCATAGACCTCTCTCTTCAAGTATTCCACCCTTCCCGATCCTGAGCCAGTCTTGTCCTTCTTGTTTACAATCATTGTCAACATATTTATTTTCCTTTCCTAGTTTTTTTTGGTGTATTCTCCTCATTCATGACTTCCCAATAGGATGGTGGTGAATTACTTGTGCATGGTTCTAGACCAGCTTCAACAGTGTCCTCTAGTTCTACAATCCCAGAGCAGTCTCCGTAACGGCCCTCCCCAATCACTATTGGTATTACACAAGTTGCATTTCTATGCGGGCAAGGCAAATTAACTGTTACTCTTATATAGTACTCTTTCTTTACTGGTTTACAGTTCTGGATGGAATACAAGTTTGGCAGTGTTGGAACTGTACATGAAAAATGAGCAGTTTTGTATGCCAACACTGGTTGGGTTATTAAGTATTTAAAAGGATCTATTGTTTCATCATACACTTTCGTTGACTCAGAAAACATCCCTTCTGCTAAAAAGGTTGTTCTGCAGCATAGTTCAGCTTTGAGGTACGGTATATTTGTATCACTGTCATTGGTCACCGACAAATCCAAATCAGCGTTTTCACCAGGTGTTAGGAAAGACTTAGAAATGCGTACTTTCAAATCCACTATGTGATTGGTTGAAGAAAACAATTTGAATAATTTCTTTGTCAGCCCAAAAGTGAGGGATTCCACTGGATTGGTGGCTTGTACATTGCCCTGTACCAAGATCAGTTTCTCAAATTTCCTGGTACGACTGAAAAAGCTAGGCTTTTCAAATTTCACCTTTACAAGGTATCTGATGTGGCAGCGTTTTTCTTCTAAGCTGCTTGGAATGTCGTAGGGTAAAAAGAACTCGAATCGAAACTCATATGCACCAACTGGAACCGTCACGGTTTCGTCTGACGGCTTGTTTAGAATATTGAAATGCATTGACAGTAATTCCTCTTCTCCGACGTGGGTGGTACTATGCTTACCTCTTTTCACTGTCCACTTGCAATAAGCCGAGCCGATGAAGGATAGAACAGCCGTCTGGTACTCAGTTGGTTTGTCGATTGTGTAACTAAGTATGCCGGTGACAGGTTGACCGGCTCGATGGATTCCTTCTCGAGGTTTTGCAATATATATTCTGCACGACACACCCATAGTTGGTTCCGCAGTAATTAAATTCTTATGATATAAAAGAGATTGTATTACGTTTTGATGATATAAAGTTTGTTATTATTAACGACAGGAGTCGGGAAAAGTAGGGTAGAATCTACGTTCAACTTCAAGCAAGAATGAATAATATCGACCAAACTAAACAGAATATAACCAGTCAGTAACCACTAACCACTAATGAACCACTACGTTTCACTTCACTCTATTGACTATGGCTACTGTGCAACCTAAGCACAATTCTGCCAGTATCAATTGTCCAGCTTTGCACGGTACAGATGAAAGAGGGTAGACATATACCAGGCTACTAAAATTTACAAACAGGGGTGATTCCTGAAAACAGATGACAAACACAAACATATAACATTAGGCCTCTCACAGACTGGCGCGGCCTGGCCGCGGCGGACAATAGAAAACTTGTCATTAGCTGTCAAATTTACTATGGTCCGCCACCGCAGGCCGCGCCAGTGTGATGCAGGCTTTAACCGTAACCAGATTAGTACAAATAAATGTGAGACTTAAACGGCCCACGGCCCAAACCAAGGTCAAAGTGATGACCGAATTGACCGATGACGTCAACTGTCAAATATTGGCCATTAAAGCCTCTGCTAGACGGTCGCCAACAAACCCCTCCGACCGAGCGACCATGGTCGGCACCGACCGCTGTAGTATGAAATTTTACTGCAAACAACTGTCTACACGGTCGCTGCGGAACAAGGTCACTCAGTCGGAGGGGCGTGTTGGCGACCGTCTAGCAGAGGTTTTAGCAGTAGGCTAGGTACGCCAGACAACCAAGCGCGGCGGACGCCCGAGGAAGTTCAAAAATTTATGCCATTATGCCAGACGACCGAGGAAAATCAAACAAGATCTAATACGGAATGACCTGCCGGACGCCGAGCTTCCGGCACTTCTCCGGTAGGGCCGAAATCACGCGGCGTCCGGCGGCGGTTAGAGCTTGGTACCACTCATACCGTCCGCCGCGCTGAGACGTGTGACGCGCCAATACGGTAGTTTGCTATATATTATATTCCATGTGGCAATGACCTTGTAAACTTAGAGCGGGGATTACACGTATGGGGTCTACAGAGTATACGATTTCACCACAATTGTACATAGTTACCAGGGTCTGCCTGAAAACCAGCGTTGCAGTGACCTCGCTGTAACATTATACTGAGGCAAGCTCCTTTTTAACATCACACACACACACATCATAACTATAACAGTAATTTCAAATTTATATTTTAATTCTAATCTTAAGGTTCACATGTATGTTTAATTATAATTTCGTGTAATGTGATATTAAATAAAGCTTTTCTACTTCTACTTCTATTCTACCTCTATGGGTAGAATCCATGAACCTAGGATACTCTGGACAGGCTATACGTGATGCCACAATGAGGGACGGCAACAACGAATGATATATCTCTTTATATCACACTTATTGCGTTTGGTATAGCACCGTCGCGCTCGCTCGTGGTATTATTATTACCATAGCCTGTCCATAGTATCCTAGGTTCATGGGTAGAATCCTATATCCTGTATCTACGATTCATTCCATGACAAAACATGACCCCCTCCCCCGCAGACGAACGCGGGGAATGTTTTCCATCCGTGACGGAAAACATGTTTCTATGTTTGTAAACAAAAAACATTAGCCACTCCCCTTTTCTGTTCGAAAAACATGTTAGATTTGATGTTTGCAAACACCGAAAACACGGCGCAGCGGACGCGGCTTTAGTAAATCGGAGGCAAGTTAGAGCGTGTGTTCAGAGCAATCCGTAAAGGTGCTTCGGCACTGGCCGTTATAAATGTTATATATCATAGTGACATACGTAGTGTGAAGCCACTCCAATTTCGCGCGCGAACGCGCGAAAACGTGCACGAACGCGTGTGCGTAGAGCCGAATCGCATGTGTTTCGCGGGTTTTGTTTTTCTTTATGCCATACGTATTTGGAGATGAACTCCACCATGCATGCATGGACGCCGTCCGCGCGTCCCGCCAGGAGTTCGCAGGTTAATTTCACAAATTTTAAAACACAATTTTTCAAAGGTAGATTTTTCTTATCTGTCTAGGTGGGGGCCCTTTCGGATGCACTTCGACCTAGTGGGATCTTTCGTGCATTTGTCCTCTCCTTTATACCTGCTCCCAGGCTTGCTCTTTCTTGAAGGCACACTTCACTTGGAAGACGAGGAGGACACACATCGATTGCAGGACTGGCACAGTGTAGTCATTTTGAAGGATGAATTTAGCTTGGGTTGAGTTGAGGTAGTACTACTATCTTGACTGTATTTGATGAAGGATCTATTGCTGATGATGGAGCCATCCAGTCGGCTTCCTCTTAAGACCGACTACCTAGAAGTGTCCGGTGCCCCCCCAGGCACCGACGTCCCTCTGTGGCGGCATCGGCTTCCCATTGATGGTAGAGGCTTGTCGAAATGGTGACCTGCAAGATGGGTTGTGGTGGTGAATTTTCTGTATTACGGGAGCACCATCCAGCTTCCTCTTATGTAGGTTTCGGCTGACTCGAGGGCTCCGGCAATCCCCTGGCAGGCACCGGCCACCCCCGGAGGCATCTACTCCCTTTGTAGGCAGAGGCGTGCTGGGATGGCGTTCTTGAAGGCGTCGACGAAGGAGATATGTAGTTTTCTTGGTGGAAGTCGCGAAACGTCTTCAACGCGGTGAGGTGGACGATATTTTTAGAAGGTGATTGTAGATGTAATAATGCGGAAATAATGCGAGCGCTCTACGCGGCGGTCGAAGGCCGATGAGGATCACGGAGCGGATGCGTGCGCTCCCCGCGGCGGGCAGACAGCGACTCAATGATCATGTTTCGCGGGTCCACTTTTTGGTTTTTTTGACCCGCGTCAAAGGGCCAGAGGGCCTACCGCGAAAGGCATTCGAAGTTTCCCCTCTCTGTCATACTTACGAGTTCGTACGTAAGTGCGACAGAGAGGAAAAACTTCGAATGCCGTTCGCGGTAGGCCCTCAGAGAACGCGCGAAAGCCGCGTAGACGCAACACACTCCACATTCGCGCGTTACTCACTTAAATGCGTGCAGGTCACCGTCGAGAACAGTTGTGTTCCTACTCCCTTGGTTATAGTTTATTCCAGTGCAAAATGACCGTAAACTGTAAAGTGGTCAAAAAAATTAGAAAAAAGTTTTCTAGAGTGCATTCACTTCATCCATATTCGTCGAGCGCGCGAACTATACTGTGAGTGAACACTGCGAATATGGAGCCAAGAAGAGAATGTAGAGGGACCTTTTACGGTAAGAATAGTCGAGTGATACTACAAAAGCATTTTATTTCCTTGATCAATATAGGAGCCCGTGTAGCGTGGGCCGATTTTGTCGGATGGCCAAGCAACCATGGACATAGGATACTTTGGACAGGCTATGGTAATAATAATACCACGAGCGAGCGCAACAGTGCTATACCAAACGTCATAAGTGTGACAGAAAGAGATATATCATTCGTTGTCCTTGTCATAGTTCCACTTTTTTTTGTTGGGCACAACTGATTAAGTATGACCTATCTATGGAGTGACCTTGATTTGGCCGGTCGCCGTACTTCCGACACGTATCTACACGGGCCGAATCACGCGTCGGTCGGCATGCAGTCCGGCCGATATCGGCCCGTGTAGCGTCTCCTTATCATTATTATTCACGTAAATAATGTACCGCATATAGAAATATAAGAGTAAGTAAACTAAGTATAAGTAAGTCAAATCTGAATGAATGTAAATGTTTGACATTACATGTAAGCAGGTTCTTAATAATTCCTTATATTACACAAGTATTTCCTACTGTTGTAAATATAAATGTATAAAATGCTATATTCTCTCATTTTATCATTATACCCATTTTACCCACTAATGTATCCAACTCTATTTGTACTGGGCATGGTAGGGTACAACCAGCTGCGGGTGCGCAGAGAGCTGTGCCTGGCCACCTACATTTTTAAATTACTTCGGGGTAAAATATACAACAGCCAGGTATTGAGTGGTGTGAGTGTGTGTGTTCCCGATAGGCACGTGTGGCGTAGACTCCGGCCGCGGCTGCTAGCCGAGCCGCGCGGGCGCACCAACCTGCTTGGTAGGGCACCGATGACGCGAGCAGCGCGTACCCTCAATCTCATAGCGGAAAATATTGATTTGTTTTCGTGTTCTCTGAATGAATTCACAAAGGCAGCATTGCTCGTAATATGTTATAAGAGTACTACGTAAAAAAATGTTATAGGTATTATAAAATAGTTACACTATTGTCTTAGGTTCGATGCCTGTAAAAATAGTTGTAAGTGTGGATAATAATAAATAATAATAAAATAATAATAATAATAATAACGCATAACGCCGCGAGTAACTTCGGAGAAAGCGCAGCACCACCTCTCGACACCCCTGAGCCGCTCACCCGGTGTTGCTCCTGGCCGTCTGTACGACGACGCTTTCAGGGGCCCATCTAATGAGCGGCTAGTCACCGCCTGCCTCGATAACTTTGTGTATAACAATGTTATGGCAGGTGTCCGGACCTTTTTGCAATAGCCCAGTTTCATAATCCACCCAAATCTCATCACCATAGAACCCGTTCTCTATCCATATAACCCACAATAGTCCCAACGCCTGTTGGAACCGGTTCACAGGTATCTACCGATGTACCAGTGAATGGGTTCTAGCAGGTGTATTACATTACATTAAACTTCGTCTCCAAAGGGCCTCTACGTGTTGGATCTATATCCCCACGCACGCCTTCCAAAGGACCGGGCTTTGTCCCGTGAATTTAAACAGGAGATACATAATAATAATAATATTAAGGCACACACGGTACCGAAAGTTATTATAATCTTTCACATACTTATGCCTTAAGTAAACTGATACTTTTTTATGAAAATAGGAGTGATCTATGCAGTTAAGTTAACTTTTATAAATATATACCTATTTGATAATAGGGTGTAGTTACCTTGCTGCTCTTTGATAATATATGTACCTATCACTTCTTATCTATATTGAGATAGCAATGAGCTGCAGAGGTTAAAGATAATTATGTACATTTGGTAATGGCACAAGTTGAAATATGTATTTAAGGGTGGTTTTCCACTTGTTCAAAATGTGAGAACTGAGAGGCAAATACATTGGACAGATCTTTGTCCACATTTTGCTTTAAAAAATGGGAGAAGCAATGCATATTGGACAAAGATCTTGAACAAGTGGAATACCACCGTCCACGCTAGTTAGTTAGTTAGTTATAGGTACTGGACGTTTACCGCAAGTCGACATCCATTGTGCCTATTTTGCGTTAACAAAGTATGTATGGCTAGGTAAACCTAAACTAAAATATTATAATGAAGTTGAAATTAAAAAATATAATCTGAATCATTCAAAAACATAGCACTTAATTCAAAGTTTAACAAATTCTCGTTTCTCTGCTGCTGACTGTACCTACATACTATCATTACATCAAAAAAATAATTTTGTGAGACGAGACCATGAGACATTGCTATCCTACATAGGTACATACATTGATGCTTAGCAAGCAATCATAATATCACAACAAATAAAAAAATAAATGCATCTTTGACCTCTAGTATTCAACTGTGATATGTAGGCATCGGAGTTTTTGTCGCATGGTAAGACTAATAGCAAGCTATGGAGTTGACATTTGCCATAAATGTAAACTCGTATTCATACTCATACTCATTTATTTAATTCATCTTAAAATGCCTTTAAAGCGATTGGTCGTGTATTATCTTAGTCAAATTAAATAAAAAAATATTTTTCTATTAGATTATGAAATCATAACTTTAAGTAACTATTTAATTTAATATACATATTTTTTACGTGTATTAATTTTTATTTTGTTTGTTTATGAATTTTCGTAATTAAATCAGTATAAAAATGGCTATTATTTTTTATTGTAATTTTTTTTGTCAAAAATAACATGAAATAATCGTTTCTAAACTCGTCAACGTAACTACGTTGACGAGTTTCCTTGATTATAAAAAAATACCAAACTAATTAAATAAATGAGTACATTTATGGCTAATGTCGACTCCATAGCTTGCTATTAGTCTTACCATGCGCCAAAAAGTCCAATGCCTCACTAGGTATTGGAGTTTTTGGCGCATGGTATGTGATATATGGTATATGAAAGGCATGTCACACAAGTATCACAATCCTTATTATTATGTCTGAGACAAGCTTACATGCAGGCTGTACCTAGTAATTTTCTTTACACTTACATCCTCATCAACTGCTGATTGAAATAATATAAACTAGGCTTAACTCATTGGGGTTGCATTGTTGATTAGCAGAGATCCTTTGGCCACCTTCTAAATGCGCAAATAGTAAGTTGTATTGACAAACATATACAACAAACATACATATGCTCCAGCTCAATTAAACACATAACTACTATAGCAACTTGATCTAATGAGTTCACAAGATTTGAAATGAAAGGTATCAAAATAATTATGTTGACTGAATCTTAACACTTTTGCTGTTGTGTAATTAAAATAAAAAAATAAATGCATCTTTGACCTCTAGTATTCAGCTGTGATATGTAGGCATCGGAGTTTTTGTCGCATGGTAAGACTAATAGCAAGCTATGGAGTTGACATTTGCCATAAATGTAAACTCGTATTCATACTCATACTCATTTATTTAATTCATCTTAAAATGCCTTTAAAGCGATTGGTCGTGTATTATCTTAGTCAAATTAAATAAAAAAATATTTTTCTATTAGATTATGAAATCATAACTTTAAGTAACTATTTAATTTAATATACATATTTTTTACGTGTATTAATTTTTATTTTGTTTGTTTATGAATTTTCGTAATTAAATCAGTATAAAAATGGCTATTATTTTTTATTGTAATTTTTTTTTTCAAAAATAACATGAAATAATCGTTTCTAAACTCGTCAACGTAACTACGTTGACGAGTTTCCTTGATTATAAAAAAATACCAAACTAATTAAATAAATGAGTACATTTATGGCTAATGTCGACTCCATAGCTTGCTATTAGTCTTACCATGCGCCAAAAAGTCCAATGCCTCACTAGGTATTGGAGTTTTTGGCGCATGGTATGTGATATATGGTATATATGAAAGGCATGTCACACAAGTATCACAATCCTTATTATTATGTCTGAGACAAGCTTACATGCAGGCTGTACCTAGTACTTTTCTTTACACATACATCCTCATCAACTGCTGATTGAAATAATATAAACTAGGCTTAACTCATTGGGGTTGCATTGTTGATTAGCAGAGATCCTTTGGCCACCTTCTAAATGCGCAAATAGTAAGTTGTATTGACATACATATACAACAAACATACATATGCTCCAGCTCAATTAAACACATAACTACTATAGCAACTTGATCTAATGAGTTCACAAGATTTGAAATGAAAGGTATCAAAATAATTATGTTGACTGAATCTTAACACTTTTGCTGTTGTGTAATTAATCATTGTTTATCCTACAAATGCCCTGCCTTTCAACGTACTGTCAGCAAACTAGTTACTAAAAGCCTGTAATTACTAGATAGATAAATGCAAATTTAAAAATAACACACTCAAATTGGTTCATCTGTTTGGGAGCTACAATGCCAAAATCAGTTTCAAGGAAATAATGGTTAAATCCAGTTCATTATTTTTCTTCATTTCTTTTCTCTTACATCTGGGCTGTTATCTATGTTCATCACTTGCCAATATGATGGTGGTAAATCACTTGCATGAGGTCCTAAGTCAATTTCAAAATCATCTCCTAATTCTACAACCCCTGAGCAGTCCCCTTGACGACCCTCTCCAATTACTATTGGTACATCGCAAGTCGCATTCATATGTGGGAAGGGTAAATTCACTGTTAGTTGTATATAGTATTCTTTGTTTATTACTTTACAGTGCTGGATGGAATACAAATGCGGCTGAGTTGGAACCACAAATGTAAAGTGTACCGTTTTGTATGCTGGGACAGGTGGTGTGGTGCCTGCACAGCCTGGAATTGCCTCCGTAATGACTTTTGTAGGATGCGTAACGAAGAATTGTGTCCCTGTGTAGGTTGTTCTACAGACAAGTTCTGTTGTAATATGGGGTACCTCTGTATCTGTAGCATTGTTGACAATCAAGTCTAAAGTGGCATTCTCACCAGGTGTTAAGAATGACTTGGCTATTGTTGCTTTTAGGTGCACTATGTGTTCAACATTAGAAAACATTTTAAATAGTTTCTTCTGAATCTCATAAGTACGTGATCCAACGGCTGTCACTGGGTTAACATCACCATATACAGTTATTTCTCTCTCAAATTTATTGGTGAAGCTAAAAAAGCTTGGCTTCACGAATTTTACCTTTACACAATATGTGACATTCCCATATCCATCACGGAAGCTGCATGGTATATCTGCAGGCAAAACAAACTCGAAATGATATTCGTACGTGCCCACGTCTAGTGTGATTGTTTGCTCGGGTCGTTTATTAAACACATTCAAATGCATTGTCAAAAATTCTTCGTGGCCGGTGCACATCTTTGTGCGCTTATATCTGTGGTCATACTCTGTCCATTTGCAGTTCGCCGAGCCGATGAGGGATAGGACAGCCGTCTGGTACTCCGTGGGCTCGTCGATGGCGTAGCTAAGTATGCCGCGGAGAGGTTGACCGGCTCGGTGAATACCTTCGTCCGTTTTTTTAATGTGTATTCGACACGACACACCCATGTTGTAGGTTTCTTTTAATATTAATTGACACGTCAACTGAGACTTATTCCTAAACTAAAAACGAGCTGCTTTGTCTGGCTGGATGTGACTAATGTGACTTAGTTAGATCATGGTAAATCCCAGGATAAAAATAGAATTGTTTTTGTTCGTTTGTTAGGTTTATGCTATTATAATTAGAGGACCAAAGACTTTAACTATACTCAAATACAGTCTATTGTCGTATAGCACACAGCTGACAAATTTGACACTTGAATTGAAACGTCACATTTGACAACCTGTGTTAGGCAAAGCGTTCGAGTTAACGTTTATGTCGCGACTTGACACGCTTGGTTACATACTGCATAAAGCCTGAACCACACTGACAGCTTTTGCCAAATTTACTATTGACCGCCACCGCAGGCCGCGCCAGTCTGTGAGAGGCTTTAAGCCTGCATCACACTGGCGCGGCCTGCGGTGGCGGACCATAGTACATTTGACAGCCAATGACAAGTTTTCTATTGTCCGCCGCGGCCAGGCCGCGCCAGTCTGTGGCGGGCCTTAGTAGTATAAGATTGAACGAGTTGGAGGATATGTAACCAAGATCATTCATTTACCTATTTAGCTCTATAATAAAGCTGCACTGGACTTCTCCAAAGAGAATATAATCACTACGTTTTGACTTCTCGTGCAGTACGTCACAGAGGACCGTGGGAATGTACCTTTATTTTATCAGCTAGGTTTAGGTAAATCAATTAATATTCTTGATTAATCTAATCAGTGATATCACATACTAATTAATCTCTTTGAAATTGTAATTGAAATGTCTCTTAAATTCATTACAGCATGGTATGTTTTTGCTGTGTCTTTATTAGTTTACCTATAGCCGTCGTACATAATACGTGTGATAAGGAAAACATACAAATTAAATGTAACTAACTACATACTTACGTACTTATTAATCTTAACGTCACACTTCTACATTTGGTTACTGCTGGACAGAGGTAAATATTACAGTTGTTTGTTTGAAACTTTCATTCTTAATAGGTAAGTATTTTGGTTTTATTTATTCAGTATTAAGTGTTGTACCTACATAAACCAATCATGTAGGTAAACTTAGATTGCATCATCAATTATTTTGATTTTAGTGACTTCATTTCATAATTATATTGACTACAGTACAGTGCACTGGATTTAAAATCGACCATTCATTTTTATCGATGTTTACCTACTTTTAATTATATTTCAGGGTATTTGTGACGGAAGCAATCCAATACCAGCACAGCAGGGTGTTTAGCAGCCGAATTCTAAACATTTCCGTCATTCGATTGAACACGGACGAGTATTCTTCGAGGTAGGATATAGTGGAACGTCATGTTTGGAGAAGGCTGACTGGGGACCTGCGTAACTCCCATGTCCTGTTACAGAAGACCGAAGCCATAATCAACTTGTTCTGTAGGTATGTGGTATAGTGTTGTAATGAGTAAGTTCGCCAGAGCTCCGGAGGATGCACTGGGTGAGTGACGCTTGCATTTGTCTCTAGCTGCCACCACAACTAATCCACCAACCAATAAATGGAAGGCAGCGCGCTTGTGATTTTTCTGGAGTCGCAAGGCTACGGTGTTAGCTTACCATCAGGCAGCCCGGCCACATGTCTGCGGTGCGGCGCCGCCGCCGCAAACTCACGGCGCGACGCCGCAGAAATTTACAGCGCGGCGCGCGCCGCAGAAAATCACGTAGCGGCGCCGCAAGAATTCAGTTTTACGGCGCCGCGTTGCATCGTGTTTTCCAAGGGTGCTGCGTCGTGATAATACCACGATCAGTCTTCAAACATAATTTTAATATTGTTGATTTTAAGTGAACATCGTAGTTTTTATGCTCCTGTATTTTTTTGATTATACACGGTGTTCCCGGGAATTTCCGTTAACTTCGGCATATTGCAGAGTACATTCACAAAAACAAATTAACATAGTTCATTACTTCTTGGTTTTATTTTTTTCGATTTAATGTACGGTACCTACAAAATAATGTAATGTTTAATTAACGGTTATTGTCTTATAGTACAAGGGTCTTGAAACACATTAAATAAAAGACATGTACGTACATATAAAATATTTAATATCGAACGAACTCACTTTGTAAATCTTATTGTAGGTAGTGTATAGGAACTTTACAAAATTTAAAAAGCTGTTATGACGTCACAGTTAAGAGCCATTACACTGGTTTATTCTGCAAAACTGATTAAATTAAACTTTGAATATCTTGATACAGTTAGAGTTAGTGAAGATTAGGTATCTCTGTCTTGGAGAAAAATTACTTTATTTGATCTAAACTATGCCCCCTTGCAAATAACGTAAATTGACAAAAACACGTAGGTAGTAGATATGACCATAATTTTTACTACAAATCAACAATTGTTATGTAAAAATTGTTGATTTTTTGTGAGACTTGTGGTCTGTAAGTGTGTATGATCTTACAAGTTTTGGATTTTGTGAAAATAATGGTCCTATCTACATAAAAACATGTTGAGTTTGAGTTTGGATGTTAAGAGTCCCCAGGTAGCTCGACACAATACAGACGTAATGTGGCTCTCATTTTGAAACGGTGTGTTGAAATAATACATGAAACTTTGTATACACAACGGGATGTGCTATATCTAGGTTGGGATCTAGTTTATGTTGCTAGAAATTATAATAGAGACATAACAAGTTTTTCATTCTAAACTTATTACTTAGCTCTCCTTTTTTTCTAGCTTTTTTGCGACTCTTGATAATCTAATGCCAAACTTAACATCTTTTCAGATAAATCAATGAAAGCCTATATCACTGATCTTTGTGAAGATGCCCTAATTTTTAGAATTTCACAATAGGGGTGTAAAAGGCAAAAAAATATGCCTATTGCCTAGTGACAAAAATCCAAATTCAAAAATTACGAAGCTACAACCGTTTTAATATTGCTTGTTAGAGAGTGACAACGCTCGGGGATCGTGACGTCCCGATACCCGAGCGTCATAGTAAATGACAATCGTCTCATATGAAGGTGCGTTTTGCGGGAAAGGGACCGAATATATCCCCTCTTAAAACTTTGGACACTTTGTGATTATTTAATCCCCATGCTTTACTTTTTTTCTATTTGACAATATTTATAATCCTTTTTCGAGAAAATTCATCATTGTTTTATTTGGTGTCTACCCCCTTATTCAACCGTCATATTGTGTATAGGTAAAGTAGGTAGGCTGTGCCTTTTTTTCGAAATCAGTTCAGACGTTCAGAGGTTAAGATAAGTGTTAAGAATTAAGTAAAATAAAATTGCTTATTGTACAATTGCCCACCCCTGATTATTGATATATTTTTCCTTTTATATGTCATTTCCAAGCTTTCGTTTCTAAGTGCAAAATCATACACGGGAAAGGAATGTGATAAAAGAATAAACAACCACCAAGTAGAAAAATACTTCCCCATCTAATTAAAACAATTATTTGCTCTGATTTATAAATTCACCTGATTTCAGGAACCGCCTCGAACGAAAGGACAAAGGAAAAGAGCCATTAAACACATCTTCTTCGGAAAATTTAGGAACAATCAGTTTACTTTGCCCCTCCTAATTGCAATGGGGGTCCACTGTCACATTAAATTCCGTAAACCAACTAACGGAAGCTTTGTTACTGGCGATATTGTGTCGGGCGTAGTCAGATACTCGATAGACGAAGACACAGTTATTACAAAGATTACAGTTTCATTACAAGCTATAGGATACCTAGATGTGCACAATATGAGAAAGAAAGAAGAAGCAGACGGATTGGTTAAAGAAGAAGAAGAATATTTTAATGAAAATATTATAGCCCTCGATAACAGTAATGGGCATTTTCTATCCATTGGTACTTACGAAGCTAAATTCCAATTTCGACTACCGCTGAATATACCGCCGACTCTAGACTTTGTTAAAACTGCTTGCACCAACACAGTGCGATGCAGAATCGGCTATTATTTACGTATACAGTTTGATAATCCTGATGGTAACAAGCGTTTTACTACGACCATTAATGTCATTCCTGGCATTAATCCGGAATCATTAAGAGAACCAAGGATTTATGATAAACAGAGGAAACTAATACAGCTACTGAGGGACAGTTTTGTCACTATAAAAGCAACTATTAACAACCCAGTAGTATCACAAGGTGGTACGGCTGATTTAGTTTACGAAATATTTAATGACACTAACGTTAATTTCAAAAGTGTGGAAAGCAAATTAGTCGAAGTAACCTCTTTACCAAGAGGTCAATGCGACTCCACATTTTCCTATGAAGTCGTTACTGATGTAAAGACTGCTGGTGTAAGAAGTGGCGCCACGCAAACTATTAATGTGGAAATACCGATACCCAAAGATGTCAATACAATTGAAAATTCACAACTCATTGCACGAGATTATTACATTAAGATAACAGTGTATCTGCCGTTGCCTTACCGTAATGTCACTCTGAAGGTACCACTGCAAATATCAGGTTTTGTTCAAGAACAGAAATTGAATGCAGTTGCCTCGTCTTGGGAAGAGGTCAACGACGATGACATAGTTAATTCTAGTAAAGATTTATCATGAGAAACTACTGTTAATTTTAATAAGTTCATTATATAGGTACTCACCTACATATCCCACAAATTGTAAGTGATATAAGTATTTTCGTAAATACAGGTACCTACTTTTAACGCGTTCTTCGTTTGATTTAGCACTGTACCTTGTTAGACACTGTCAGAAATATTTCTGTTTCTTATTCTTTTTTTTTATTACAAGCTTTATATTAACTTGACATGTTCGTATGTAAGTATGTAAGTTGTCCGTCAAGACTTGCAATCCATTTTTCAGTCACTTGCCACAATCCGATTGAGCTGAAATTTTAGGTATTAGTATAGTTTGGATGACGATTCAATATTATGATACCATCGAGCTGATCTGATGATGGAGACAGAAGGTGGCCATGGGAATTCAGTACTTAACCGACGTAACCCCGTCGAGTTTGGGCTCGTTAGAATCGTCTCAATGAGTAGGTAGTCGATGACGGTATACAGAAAGGTACAGTCAGCAATAAAAGCTTGTACCAAAAACGACATTTTTGACAGAAACTTATTATCTATTTGTTTACCAACATTGTGTGGTCATTTACATAAATATGTAGGTTAACGTGAAAACTATGGTGGGTAGCGTTTATAAATCGCCAGCCTTCCATTACCAATGCTTATTTATTAGGAGTCGGCCAGCCCTTTACGTGAAATATTAATATTTCGAGACTGAACTCGTAAATTCACTTCTAGAGAATATCAATTTTTGAACAGCCTCCAGAAGCAGACCGTGTCTTTGCTTTGGATCTTTCAAATTTAATTGTTCGGCATCTTTAATAATATATAGCTAGACTAGCTGTTGCCCGCGACTTCGTCCGCGTAGAACTTTTTATCGTCTTAGAAAATGATTTCTCTCAATACAAAATTTGAACCCTCTTTTAGGGGATAATTAAAAAAAAAGTTGATGTTCATTTTCTAGTTTGTGAACAAACAGTCTAAAACCAAAGTTAAAAATCTCATACTTTAAAAATGCCTTGAAATACTCAAACTTTGAACCAATTTTAACACTCTTAGGGGATGAATTTGGAAAAACTCTGAAATCAGTTTTGTAGTCTTTTAACGTACAGAATAAGACCGAAGTTAAAAATCTCTTACTCACACTTTAAAATTTTATTGCTCGCCATTTAAAATTTGAACCCCCTTTTAAACCCCCTTAGAGGTTGAATTTTTCTAATCGCTGAAAGAACTTTTTTCGTAAACTTTTAAGTCTCTAGCTCAAAAAAAGTGTTGCCCATACAAAGCTTTCTTAACCCCCTTAGGGGTGGAATTTTCTAAAACTCTGAAAGTACTTTATTATTAATTTTAATAAGTAACATTTTGAATAGTTTTAAGTCTAGTAAAAAAAAAAGTTTTTCCCACACAACACTGGCTACCCTTCTTAAGGATCTTAAGGATCCCCTTAGGGATGGAGTTTTCTAAAACTCTGAAAGTTCTTTTTTAGTATTCTAATAAGTAATCTTTTTGCAAAGTTTTAAGTCTAACTCAAAAAAAAGTGTTGCCCATGCAAAGCTTGCTCTCCTTTTTAACCCTATTAGGGGTGGAATTTTCTAAAACGATTTGTGTTATTTTTTTGTATTTTAATAAGTAAACTCAAAAACATAAACTTTCCCTGATAAAAACTTTGCACCCCTTTTTATCCCCCTTAGGGATAGATTTTTTCAAAACGCTGAAAGTCTTTTTTTTTGTATTTTTATAAGTAATCTTTCTACAAAGTTTTAAGTGTCTAGCTCAGAAAAAGTGTTCCCCATATAAACCTTGCACCCTTTTTTAACCCCCTTAGGGAATGATTTTTGTAAAACGCCGAATGTAGTATTTTTCATGTTCTAATAAGTAATTTTTCGTCAAAATTTTAAGTCTCTATTAAAAAAAAATATGTTTTTCCCATACAAACTTTGCACCCTATTTTACCCCCTTAGGGGTGAAATTTTCCAAAACGCTGAAAGTACTTTCTTTGTATTTAAATAATCTTTCTACAAAGTTTTAGGACTCTAGCTAAAAAAAATAGTTTTCCACATACAAACTTTGCACCCCTATTTTAGCCCCCTATTTTTAGGTGTAGAATTTTCTAAAACGCTGAAAGTACTTAATTTGTATTCTGAGGACTAATCTTTCTACAAAGTTTTAAGTCTCTATTTAAAAAATATATTGTTTCCCCCATACAAAATTTGCACCCCTATTTTACCCCCTTAGGGGTAGATTTTTTTAAAACACTGAATCTAGGTACTTTATTTGTATTCTAATGAATAATTTCTCTACAAAGTTTTAAGTCTCTATTAAAAAAAAAAGTAGTTTTTCCCATACAAACTTTGCACTCTATTTTACCCCTTTAGGGGTAGAATTTTCTAAAACCCTGAATGTTCTTTATTTGTATTCTAATGACTGATCTTTCTACAAAGTTTTAAGTCTCTATTTAAAAAAAAAATGTTTCCCCCATACAAACCTTGCACCCCTATTTTACCCCCGTAGGGGTGAAATTTTCCAAAACGCTGAAAGTGTTTCATTTGTATTCTAATAACTAATTTTTCTACAAAGTTTAAGTCTATAGCTCAAAAAAAAAAGGTTCTCCCATACAAACTTTGCACCCCCATTTTACCCCCTTAGGGGTAGAATTTTCAAAAATCCCTTTTTATCCCTAGCCCACGTTATAAAAGCAACATACTGTGCAAAAATCAACTCTCTAAGATTAGTAGTTTCGGCTGTGCGTTGATGAGTGAGTGAGTGAGTGATTGAGTGAATAAGTCAGTCAGGACATAGGCATTTATTATGTATAAATAGATAGAAGATAATGAAACTCCCATTCAAATATCTCAAAAAATTATGAAGCTACATCCGTTTTAATGTCGCTTGTTAGAGTGAGAAAACGATGAGGGACTGTGACGTCAATATACTCGAGCGTCATAGTTAAAAACAATCGTTTCATATGAAGGTGCGTTTTGCGGAAAAGGGACAGAACATACCCCCTCTTAAAACTTTGGACTCTTATAACTTAATCATTACCTATATAACCTCTTGCTTTGGTTTTTTCTCCATTTGACTATATTTATTTTAAATTATTTTTCGAGAAAATACATTATGATTATTTACCATATTTTCGATTCCTGAGCTATAACCACGAACTTCGGAATTCGAAAATATTCGGGTATCTCTATCTCTATCGCACTAACCATACTCGAGTGACAGGGATGCAAATATATGAACATTGAGTATCGGTTTTCGTGGTAGCGCCGCAGGTACTTTGGCTGAATGCGCCGAGCGCGTGCCATTGTCATTCAAAAAAAACAAATTCGTGTTAATTATATTGTTCAAATTTGTTGATTTCATTTATTGAAATTACGACATAAAACGACATTTGCGCATATAAGTTCTCATATCAGAATCGAATATTTTTTTATGGTTTATATTTTAGCATTTGTCTCGTAAAGGTCTATCGTAGACGGGATTTAAATTATTAATAAGTGAAAGGCAAAGTAATTCCGCCATTTTGACGAAAATTTGACGGTTCTTATAGCTGACAGTTGGAGCAGCGTTTGATTTCAATAAAAATAAATGAAAAATTAAATGAAGTCGTATATTTCGGAAAATTAATTAACTGTCGCAGTCGGATAAAAACTATCCTAAGTTGCAGCTAGAATAATAATGTACCTATATAAAATGTTTCATATTTTTCCGTTCATGGGATGCTGAGAACATTCGAACCGCGCAAAGCTTAGTTTCAAACTGGCTGATTCTTTTTTTAATTTAGAGATTTATTATAAGTGGAGATAATCGGGATGGAAGGTAAATGAAAGGAAGGTTTATAGGGTAACCGATATTGGTGCTGAATTCAAAGTCTTGTTTTTTACTATTTCGGCTTGAACTATTTAAATAAAGGTTGTTAATGAATACCAAACATCAGGCATATTTGTATAATTGTCACTACTTGTAATGCCGCAAGAAAATCGTTGGGGTTTGTAATCCGTCAATGTAAATTTCTTGCCTCGCAAAATGCCCTTAGTATATTATAACGCATATGTTCGTAGCCGACTTGAATTTAATGCGATAATTTGGAGCTTCCATGAGCAGCAGTACACCCTTATGTTGGAGAGGGTGCAAAAATCATTCGTACGCTTCCTTTTCCGTAAACTCTATGGGTATTATCCACATCTTTATCCTTCTCTCTATATACTAGGAATGGTAAATCATACCTCTCTAGAGTGCAGAAGGAATTTGTCCCTCATAAAATACTTACTTCGTTCGCTTAATACGCGGCCAAATTAGTAACCCCTCTCTGTAATCTCTCATTTCACTCCAAGTGCGTCCTATCCCCAGTATTCAACTCCGTCCCCGTAGCCGCATTCTATTTGCTGTCCCGGCGGCACGAACTCGTGCTCTATCTCACTCTCCACTGCACCATGCCTTGAATCTTCTCAACAAACTCTCTCGGAATCTCAATTTCTCTCGACTAGCAGCCGATATTTGGAGTCTATTACGGCTTCAAGTTCCATACTTTTTTGATACCGACTCTATTCCCAATGCTCTAGACCTAAGTACCTTATTGTATAATATTCTCCTGTAGGTATAATTAACATGCATAGCCTGTCTGTTAGTGTTAATTTAAGGAATGAATAAATCAAATAAATTAAAAATTACACTTGCCATACGATATGTTTATTTGTGGTAAATTGGTTGACTATGGGATATACTTGAAAATGTATAATATTCTCCTGTAGGTATAATTAACATGCATAGCCTGTCTGTTAGTGTTAATTTAAGGAATGAATAAATCAAATAAATTAAAAATTACACTTGCCATACGATATGTTTATTTGTGGTAAATTGGTTGACTATGGGATATACTTGAAAATGGGATTAGATTCCAAAAAAATAACCTAAAAATTTGCCATTAAAATGAAAATAAATTGATACCGGTAAATTTCAAAATTTCTTAATGATGGATAATTTGATAAATAAGCTACGTCCACCATCTAGCAAAATGTAAATTTACCGGTGTCAATTTATTTTCATTGTAATGGCAAATTTTTAGGTATTTTTTTTGGAATCTAATCCCTAGACACACCACTGCTAGCAAGTGTATACGCGCGAGCGGTACAAATGCTTTATGTCCGACATAAACGCGGTTACAAAAGCCCCTATCCAATAGGGAACATTACGCAAAACTCTTCGTAGGTGGCGACACTAGCAGCGTTGACATTGTATCTCGTTCGCACTTGCGGTATTGTCTATGCAAGCATCCTTGTCACTCATTTGACAATCAATTGTGCGTGTGTGTGTGAACCCCTATATTTCTATACTGGTTTACTATTAGTGGTAGTGCTGCCTCTGGCGGCAGAACATTGCAAAAATGTTCCCTATTAGGCCAATCGGGCATACCGAAGTACATAAGTCATCAGTTGAATTATCATTTTCGTTCGTACTCAATTGAAGCGATTTCTGGTAAACGGTGTTTAACATTTTTACAAACCTTGCAAGTTATTGAAACTAAAGCATAAACAATGTACCTAATAGATGTCGGAATAAAATAGGGAATCCCTAATCGGTATGCTTTGATTTCTATTCCAATTACGACGCGCTAAACTACTTAGGTACCTAGCCTAGGAATGCGGTTGCAGAAAGATATGGCCCTATAATTAAGTTTTGGGTAGGGCAAATAAAAAGTGTAGCCCAATTTGAACTTTACTAACCTAGTTAATAAGCCTTTACTAACAAGCTATGGATTTTTACTGTCTGAAATAAAGAATTTATTATTATTATTATCTTTATTTCCTTTCCTTCTTAGATTAGGTTTTTACAATAATTATATAAAAAGAAAAATATAAAACTATACATACAAAACATAAAATCATTATAAAAACCTAACCTAGGGTGCCGCCGGCAGCGAGGCGGGGCCTAAGCTACCGGTGGTCAGGGCGACAGAGACAGGAACCTCCTGACTATCGGCGCAGTATCCAGGAGTACCGCCTTCTGTATCTGACCCTTATTATTATTATTCTTTCCCGCTCACGGGACAATGATGTCCCGGACCTTTGAGAGGCGTGCGTGGGGCCAGGTACCTACAAAGTACCAACTGAGCCAACACGTAGAGGCCCATTTGACAATCTAATGAAGTGCAAGGAGTACACCGAGCGGATGCTGTCCCTGCCCGTGTCATGGGACGCACACAGAGACAGCACCCGCTGGGGTGTATAGGGACTATTGCTGGTTGATGGAATCTAAAGAAAACGGGTTATTGGGTGAAAATGATGGACTAGTGGATGGGCTATTGGGTGAAACATCGGACGCCTGCCTAATAAACTGTCTCATTTTTTATCTCTGGCAGACGGTGACTCGCCAACTGCTAGATGGGCCCCTATTAATAGCGACATTAAAAAAATGGCCAAAGGGCAACACCAGTCAGAGAGGCTGGGGGGGTAGAGAGGTGGCACTGGACTTTAAACATATAGCCAACTCGCCACTTAGGTGTCCACATCTACCCTCGAGCAACAGCTCTTGCGACTCCACTCTGGACAGCCAGTTAAGGCAAGCCAGAGGTGGGGGGCCTGTCCAACCAACCACCCGATCGGCTCAGCCTGACCACAGGACACCCCCAGGAGCACTCAGGTACGTAGGGTCGCTACTCCCTAACAGCCCGCCACAACCTGCCTTACGTTGACTGATTGCACCAGAAATCTGGTGGGCGATGGGGCCGTCACATCCCTACGCCAAATTATTATTATTATTAACGTTACGGGGGAGAATTATATTTTATTCAACATTTTCCTTCACAAATCAAAATTTAACGATAGTATTTTATTTTATTTTATTTATTTATTAAGTTCATCCACATCATATATATTACAATTCACTTAAAGCTAGCATATTAAGAGGTATTTGTTTCTGATATATACAACAACTAGCTGTTGCCCGCGACTTCGTCCGCGTAGAACTTAATACTTAGAAAATATAATGCAAACAAACTTCTACCATCTTAAGGGATGATTTCCGAGGCAAAAACTATTCTATATCCTTTGAGGGGCCTCAAATTATCTCTATACCAAATTTCATCTAGGTACATGGATTTTATCCAAACTTTCACCCTCTATTTCATACCCTTAGGGAATGATTTTCGGGATAAAAACTATCTAATGTCATTCTTCGGGACTCAAACGACATTTATACCAAATTTCATCTAAACACCCATTTCACCCCCTTAGGGAGTGATTTCCGGAATTACAACTATCCTATGTCCTTTCCCAGGACTCAAGCTATCTCTATACCAAATTGTATTAAAATGGGTTCCATCCGAATTGTCACCCCTAATTTCACCCCCTTAGGGGATGATTTCTGGGGTAAAAACTATCCCATGTCCTTTCCCAGGACTTTACCTACATCTACACCAAATTTCATCAAAATAGATTACATCCAAATTTCACCCCCCCCCCCCCCTTTTCACCCCCTCAGGGGATGATTTCCGGGATAAAACCTATTATATGTCCTTCCCCGGGACTCAAACTATTTATATACCAAATTTCATCTAAATCGGTGCAGCGGTTTAAGTAGCTGCATACAAATTTCCACCCCCAATTTCAGCCCCTCAGATATAAAAACTACCCTTTGTCCTTCCCCGGGGCTCATTTCATCTAAATCGGTTCAGCGGTTTGGGCGTGAAGAGGTAACAGACAGACACACTTTCGCATTTATAATATTAGTATGGAAGTATGGATTATATGTATGGATAGTATGGATTATTTCCGCTTGTCTTCCAAATAGAGGTGTAGCTGTAGACTCACTTCAAAAGAAAGAAGAAACGAAAAACTCATTCAAATATCTCAAAAAATTACGAAGCTACAACCGTTTTAATGTCGCTTGTTAGAGTGAGAAAACGATCAGGGACCGTGACGTCACGATCCTCGAGCGTCATAGTAAAAAACAATCGTTTCATTATAAAGGTGCGTTTTGCGGAAAAGAGACGCAACAAACCCCCTCTTAAAACTTTATACACTTACTAGCTGTTGCCCGCGACTTCGTCCGCGTAGAACTTTTTATCGTCTTAGAAAATGATTTCTCTCAATACAAAATTTGAACCCTCTTTTAGGGGATAATTAAAAAAAAAGTTGATGTTCATTTTCTAGTTTGTGAACAAACAGTCTAAAACCAAAGTTAAAAATCTCATACTTTAAAAATGCCTTGAAATACTCAAACTTTGAACCAATTTTAACACTCTTAGGGGATGAATTTGGAAAAACTCTGAAATCAGTTTTGTAGTCTTTTGACCGAAGTTAAAAATCTCTTACTCACACTTTAAAATTTTATTGCTCGCCATTTAAAATTTGAACCCCCTTTTAAACCCCCTTAGAGGTTGAATTTTTCTAATCGCTGAAAGAACTTTTTTCGTAAACATTTAAGTATCTAGTTCAAAAAAAGTGTTGCCCATACAAAGCTTTCTTAACCCCCTTAGGGGTGGAATTTTCTAAAACTCTGAAAGTACTTTATTATTAATTTTAATAAGTAACATTTTGAATAGTTTTAAGTCTAGTAAAAAAAAAGTTTTTCCCACACAACACTGGCTACCCTTCTTAAGGATCTTAAGGATCCCCTTAGGGATGGAGTTTTCTAAAACGCTGAAAGTTCTTTTTTAGTATTCTAATAAGTAATCTTTTTGCAAAGTTTTAAGTCTAACTCAAAAAAAAGTGTTGCCCATGCAAAGCTTGCTCTCCTTTTTTACCCTATTAGGGGTGGAATTTTCTAAAACGATTTGTGTTCTTTTTTTGTATTTTAATAAGTAATCTTTCTACAAAGTTTCAAGTCTCTAACTCAAAAACATAAACTTTCCCTGATAAAAACTTTGCACCCCTTTTTATCCCCCTTAGGGATAGATTTTTTCAAAACGCTGAAAGTCTTTTTTTTTGTATTTTTATAAGTAATCTTTCTACAAAGTTTTAAGTGTCTAGCTCAGAAAAAGTGTTCCCCATACAAACCTTGCACCCTTTTTTAACCCCCTTAGGGAATGATTTTTGTAAAACGCCGAATGTAGTATTTTTCATGTTCTAATAAGTAATTTTTCGTCAAAATTTTAAGTATCTATTAAAAAAAAATATGTTTTTCCCATACAAACTTTGCACCCTATTTTACCCCCTTAGGGGTGAAATTTTCCAAAACGCTGAAAGTACTTTCTTTGTATTTAAATAATCTTTCTACAAAGTTTTAGGACTCTAGCTAAAAAAAATAGTTTTCCACATACAAACTTTGCACCCCTATTTTAGCCCCCTATTTTTAGGGGTAGAATTTTCTAAAACGCTGAAAGTACTTAATTTGTATTCTGATGACTAATCTTTCTACAAAGTTTTAAGTCTCTATTTAAAAAAATATTGT
Source organism: Epinotia brunnichana (assembly GCA_963854355.1). NCBI lineage: Eukaryota > Metazoa > Arthropoda > Insecta > Lepidoptera > Tortricidae > Epinotia > Epinotia brunnichana. The sequence continues at coordinate 27,542,426 of OY977936.1, read as the reverse complement.
TTCCCCCATACAAAATTTGCACCCCTATTTTACCCCCTTAGGGGTAGATTTTTTTAAAACACTGAATCTAGGTACTTTATTTGTATTCTAATGAATAATTTCTCTACAAAGTTTTAAGTCTCTATTTAAAAAAAAAGTAGTTTTTCCCATACAAACTTTGCACTCTATTTTACCCCTTTAGGGGTAGAATTTTCTAAAACCCTGAAAGTTCTTTATTTGTATTCTAATGACTGATCTTTCTACAAAGTTTTAAGTCTCTATTTAAAAAAAAAATGTTTCCCCCATACAAACCTTGCACCCCTATTTTACCCCCGTAGGGGTGGAATATTCCAAAACGCTGAAAGTGTTTAATTTGTATTCTAATAACTAATTTTTCTACAAAGTTTAAGTCTATAGCTCAAAAAAAAAAGGTTCTCCCATACAAACTTTGCACCCCCATTTTACCCCCTTAGGGGTAGAATTTCCAAAAATCCCTTTTTATCCCTAGCCCACGTTATAAAAGCAACATACTGTGCAAAAATCAACTCTCTAAGATTAGTAGTTTCGGCTGTGCGTTGATGATTGAGTGAATAAGTCAGTCAGGACATAGGCATTTATTATGTATAAATAGATAGAAGATAATGACTCCCATTCAAATATCTCAAAAAATTATGAAGCTACATCCGTTTTAATGTCGCTTGTTAGAGTGAGAAAACGATGAGGGACTGTGACGTCAATATACTCGAGCGTCATAGTAAAAAACAATCGTTTCATATGAAGGTGCGTTTTGCGGAAAAGGGACAGAACATACCCCCTCTTAAAACTTTGGACTCTTATAACTTAATCATTACCTATATAACCTCTTGCTTTGTTTTTTTCTCCATTTGACTATATTTATTTTAAATTCTTTTTCGAGAAAATACATTATGATTATTTACCATATTTTCGATTCCTGAGCTATAACCACGAACTTCGGAATTCGAAAATATTCGGGTATCTCTATCTCTATCGCACTAACCATACTCGAGTGACAGGGATGCAAATATATGAACATTGAGTATCGGTTTTCGTGGTAGCGCCGCAGGTACTTTGGCTGAATGCGCCGAGCGCGTGCCATTGTCATACAAAAAAAACAAATTCGTGTTAATTATATTGTTCAAATTTGTTGATTTCATTTATTGAAATTACGACATAAAACGACATTTGCGCATATAAGTTCTCATATCAGAATCGAATATTTTTTATGGTTTATATTTTAGCATTTGTCTCGTAAAGGTCTATCGTAGACGGGATTTAAATTATTAATAAGTGAAAGGCAAAGCAATTCCGCCATTTTGACGAACATTTGACGGTTCTTATAGCTGACAGTTGGAGCAGCGTTTGATTTCAATAAAAATAAATGAAAAATTAAATGAAGTCGTATATTTCGGAAAATTAATTAACTGTCGCAGTCGGATAAAAACTATCCTAAGTTGCAGCTAGAATAATAATGTACCTATATAAAATGTTTCATATTTTTCCGTTCATGGGATGCTGAGAACATTCGAACCGCGCAAAGCTTAGTTTCAAACTGGCTGATTCTTTTTTTAATTTAGAGATTTATTATAAGTGGAGATTACGGAAGTACATAACATTGGCTACGCATGTTGCATTGATAGCAATTAAAGTTAAAAGTAGTAGTTTTAGAAAGTCCAACTCAAGCCCTTTCATATGATACCCAACTTGATCTATTTATTAACTAGACTTTGATTTTGAATCCCCCTCATATTCGTCATTTACACAGAAAATAAAAATGTATATTTAAATTTTTCATTCTCCATACACGTCCACACCTTCTTAACAGTTATTCCAAATTTCAAATTGATAGCTGAAGTAGTTCCTGAGATATTTAACGTTGTGACAGACGGACAGACGGACAGAGTCGCACCACCATAAGGGTTCCTTTCTTATCTTTTTGGTACGGAACCCTAAAAAGCGTAAGAAACAAAATATACCGTAGAACCCCGTGACTTCGCCTGGATTTCGCAGTTTTTTGAAAATTTCTCACAGATTTATACGTATTTGTGCTTATTAAGATCAAAAAACGAATTAATATATATGGGACTTTAGTTTACCGTAACTTAAGGTCTAAATTTCGCTAAGGAAAGGCTACAATTGGACTCTAAAGGTGGTAGGCGAAGTGTAGACAAAATGTCCTGTCTTCGCCTACATACTGCCGGAGCGTTTAGTTATAGACAAAATTTGAAGTTGCCGCCAACTATCTTATTAATTTTTAACGTGTTTTCGATTATGGACCTTAACTATCACAGGTAAGTCGTATTTAAAAAAAAAACTATGGCAGGCGAAGACAGGTTACGATATCGACGGTGGAAAAGCAAAACCACTGAAGCGACATTTTTCGAATTTTACAGGAGAGCGTTTTAAAGTGTTTTTTTTTACAAAAAAAATCATAACTTTTTTTCTAGTCAACTTAGAGAGTTGGGTTCAATGCACGTGGTATTTCATTTTTTTATAGCTATTTGATAAAAATAATATTATTCCCCAAAACAAGGCGGATTAGAAAATAAATTTCACTTAAGTGAAAATGACCCAAAAAAAATCCCGGAAGAACCATTGAAGCGACATCATCATCCCTAGAAAATCGAATGAAGCAACTACCTATGTTTTATTTGTTCCTGGATAATCATTTAACCGACTATAGTAAGGGCAACTACTTTGTAGTAAATTAAAATATTTAACCATTATTTCAAATTGGCAAAGCGATATATTTCAAGCATAACTACGAATTTATTATTTTTTTATTTAATACTAACGAGTTCTTTAAGACTTTCCAATAGGTATAAAGTTAACCCTTTACCTACGGGGCCTTGAATCACTCCGTCATCGCTCAATACGGGCATGTTTTGGCGAGAGTCAGTGGTTAGGCATAACTTCACTTACTTGTAACTTTTGAAGTATTACAGCTACACAGTTGAAATTTCACACACACAATAAGTATAATGTGTTTAATCAATAAATAATCACTTGGAGTAATAATATTCACTATTTTTTCTGATATCAAGCAATACATCAGTCACTAAGAAATTGCAGATTTTTAAGTTACTACTTGCGGATTTCACATGTTTAAGTTTAAGAACATTAGTTTATAGTATATTAAACACAAATAAACACTTAAATAACGATAATTATAAAAATAATGCATAAATATCAATCACTAAAATTAACACTCCAAACACTCCCACGCCGTACTCTAACAAAAACACTAATGTCCGCCATATTGAGTTCAATTATTTGCACGTCTGCAGTACGGGTGTCAACCCAAGTTGCCACCAAAAAAGCGGTCATTTTTATAAATATGTTTATTTCAGAGCCATCTACCGAAACATTTTAATATTTTTTTCTTTGTATCTGTACTAATCCCAATGCATAATGTGACCGCTATTACCAAGACACAAGGTTTCGTTTTGATTAAAAAAAAGATTGAACATGACCAATACTTCGATCAACTATAGTTGACACCCGTACTGCAGCGGTGTTGCCGTACTGGCAACTCTGGTTGACACCCGTAGGTAAAGGGTTAAAAACGGCATCAATACTTCAATAAAAAATACAATACAATTAGTAAGTATAAGTAGGTAGCAATTATTCATAAAATCAATAAAATTATAAAAAAGAATAAATTATACACTTCAAACAAAAAAGTTTCATCCTATTATTCAATCTTATGCAATCTGAACTCTTCACAACAGCTTTTTATCACTTTCGCTGTTCTTAGCAATCGCAGGAAGCGACCGTCACCGGTCGTTACACTTCGGTTATAAAAACACCATTTGCGGGTATATCATGCTAAAAAAGATTCACTTAAACGACATTTCACGGAGTTGGGCCACACTTCAAGCGCCATAACACCTCTTACGATTGTCACCGACATATTGTGGTTTTTAGAAAATACTTGAAGCGACAACATCGGCAAAGTTATGAAGTGTCGCTTCAAGTAATGAAATATAAGGCAAATTAAGTAACGTTCATTTAACCGACAACAGTTATTTTCAACATTTCCGAAGTAACACTTAAGTACCTTATCTTATGAAATATGTACCTGGAAGAAACACTACAGTGACATAACATCGAAAATGAACGATTTTTAAATATACTGTATGCGACCATGGTTATGATTGAGTGTACGGTTAAGTGACACAGGTTAGATTTTACTCAAAAAGTGTGTCGCATAAAGTAACGTTTTTTTTAAATTTGGCGCTTATTTTTGTATTACCTTAAGCGACATGAAAGTCATCAGATCGCCGTGAAACCCGGCTCAATCGACGCAGAAAAAAACGCTGATTTTAACGATATATATACTCGTAACTCTATTTTGACCAAAATGTCGCTTCAGTGGTTTTGCCTTTCCACCGTCGAATGAAGTTAGTTTCATACATTTACTGTTTTTTCGATAGGGCTGTTAAAAATCATATTAACTTACTCGACAACAAAAAAAAGGGTAATGTCATAGGACTAATAAAAAATACTTGTTTTAAAATAAAAAAGTTGTATTATGAAAAGCCAAGTACTTATCTTGTTTTATATTATGCTAAAATTACAATCAGCTTAAATCAGTAGATATTAAAAATTGAATAACTCTTACTAATCATCTCAATCATCACAGCCTTCTATCATAATAGTAGGTAAAGATAAACATGAATCAAAAATATGAATATTATATGACTTAAAAATATTCGTAAACTTGTAAGACCCCCTTTGTGCGTCGAGGGTTGAATGACCCATACTACTAAATAAGAAATTTGAAATATATCACACACTTGGATTGACAACCCTAGGGGCAGGCGAAGTGTAGCTACAAGCTGGCCGGAACATGACCTTAATTACATTTTAATCGATTGCAACTTATACAAATAAGTTAGGTAAAAAACAATACTACCATAAGAAAGAGCATTAGTTGTAGATAGTACCAGAAAAAACTAACCGTAATCTCTTCTTAACCACTATTTATAACAAAGTTCCGCCAAAGCAATTCAAAACACGTGCTGTCACTGTAACGAAATATCAGCACTGACCGTAAACGGCGTTAAGTTAGCCACAATTGATGCGAGAATATTGCCATGCATAAAAATCACTTTCTATTTAGTAGTTTTGTGTGGAACCTGCCCTAAAAACTAGGCAGGAATTTCAACTTTTATTAAAATAAGCGATGTTAGGTATCCCAGGCGAAGTCACGGGGTAGGTAATTAAAATCATAAAAATACATGTGAGAGATGAAAGTTTCAAAAAAATATGTATTTACTATATATAACACGCAGTTTGTGCGCTGTTGTTGCTTATGAGATGTCCAAAAGGAACTGTACAAAGAACTAGAAAATCTGAAATTGAGTGTATTATGTTCAGCTGAATTTCTGCTCGGTAGGCTTAAATCCTCTCAATAATTTACGGCTTAATACAGCCTAAGGATTGCACGGCGGGGGGTAAACAATACTTTTCCGCATCGTTTGAGTTCACAGATAACCTCCTATAGATAGAGCCTATAGGGCGACGTGCGGTCACCACGCGTACATTATCTAGCAATGATACCCCCCCCCCCCCTTACCCCGCGCCATATTGTCAGTATCGACCAGGTACGCGATCTATACGTGCGTCAAACAACCAACAAATTAAAATTGATTTTTGCTATAAAAAGCGGTCAAGTGCGAGTCGAACTCGCACATGAAGGGTTCCGTTAAATAAATTGCTTTTTACGATTTATGAAGTATAAAAAAAACTGCTTACTAGATCTCGTTCAAACCAATTTTCGTTGGAAGTTTGTATGGTAATGTACATCATATATTTTTTTTAGTTTTATCATTCGATTAATTTAGAAGTTACAGGGGCCCCCCCACCACGCCAAGACCTAGCAAGTCTCAGACACTTACTCGGTTTGTAATGGCTAAGGTGAGTTACTATGTTTTAAACTGGTAAAGTGATAGTTCTAATGGCAGTGGCTAGGTTTCGAGGTATTAAAATCTCGGTAATTATGATGATTTTTAAGCTGGTGTCTCCGTAAATTGGTGAGAACTAGGCAAAAATATGTTAAAATACTATTTCAAAATGAAAAAAGCGGCCAAGTGCGAGTCGGACTCGCCCATCAAGGGATCCGTAAAATATATTGCGGTTTACGATTTATGACGTATTAAAAAAACGACTTACTAGATCTCGTTCAAACCAATTTTCGGTGGAAGTTTGCATGGTAATGTACATCATATTTTTTTTTAGTTTTATCATTCTGTTGTTTTATAAGTTACAGGGACACACATTTTACCACTTTGGAAGTGTCTCTCGCGCAAACTATTCAGTTTAGAAAGAAATGATGTTAGAAACCTCAATATTATTTTTGAACCTATCCATAAATACACGTATGGGTTTGATGAAAAAAATTTTTTTGAGTTTCAGTTCTTAGTATGGGGAACCCCAAAATTTATTGTTTTTTTTTCTATTTTTGTGTAAACATCTTAATGCGGTTTAAAGAATACATCTAGTTACCAAGTTTCAACAGTATAGCTCTTATAGTTTCGGGAAAAAGTGGCTGTGACATACGGACGGACAGACAGACAGACAGACAGACGACGATGGCGAATCTATAAGGGTTCCGTTTTTTGCCATTTGGCTACGGAACCCTAAAAATGAGTTCGTGCTGTGTGAAGTGGTGTGGACAGAACACCCGAACGTCGTACACAACCGACGGAATAACATTTCACAGGTATGTAAGTTAAATTTATCATATAAATGTAATTTTCATTCGGTCACTTGGAGTTCATTTTACACTGGCCCATAAGAAGTAGTGAAGTATGCATGTCCCTTTTCATTCACGAAATCACGTTACACTCTAGTGATGATTTTACCGATTCAGATTAATTTAAGGAAACAATACGTTAATTAATCCGAGATTTCGTGTACTGTGTAAGGTTTAAACTGCACCAAGAAGGCCTTGGCAGACTGCAACCGTTTTACAAGCTCCCTCTAGAGGTAGTAAAATACTATCTCGCTCTATTTTATAGCTTTCAGAACTAGTGAACGGAATATTATTGTAGTACGTACTGGAAGAAGAAAAACAGCCGTTTTAACTTTGGATGCATATATTGACGAATACAGCAACGTAAAAACTAGTTTGATGTATTCACAAGGTACTTAAATACAAAATACAGTGTGTAGCGGCCTACTTTTTAAAATATCTGTCGTTAAATTTAAATAATCTCAATTATTTACCAGTGGCGCTAGTGAGCACGTGAACGGGCTCTTAATATCGATTAAGCATCGCATTCGTCATTTCCTAGTAAGTAGGTATGTTAATACGATAATGCAGTAAATGATGTAAAATGCCTACTGTGATTTACATCCTTTTTAGGGTTCCGTACTGAAAGAGTAAAACGCGACCCTATTACTAAGACTCCGCTGTCCGTCCGTCTGTCTGTCACCAGGCTGTATCTCACTGATACCGTGATAGTTCCAGTTGAAATTTTCACAGATGATGTATTTCTGTTGCCGCTATAACAACAAATACTAATAAGTTTCTGTCAAAAATTTCATTTTTGGTACAAGCTTTTATTGCCGACTGTACTTTTCTGCATACCATCATCAACTACTCATTGAGAAGATTCTAACGAGCCCAAACTCAATGGGGCTGTGTCGTTTAATTGCGAAGTTCCTATGGCCACCTTCCAGCTCCAGCATCAGATTAGCTCCAAGTCATCATAATAATATTGCATTGTCATGCGATATACATATGCATGCAAAATTTTAGCTCAATTGGATAACGGGAAGTGACTGAAAAATCGATTGCAAATTTTGACGAAGAACTTACATACTTACATATTTACATACTTACATACGTACAGTGCAAGTTAATATAAAGCTTGTAAAAACAGAATAAAATAAATATTTTTATTGATAATGGTACGGAACCCTTCGTGCGCGAGTCCGACTCGCACTTGGCCGGGGTTTTTTTTTTTTATATTACGTGGCGATCAAAATAGTCAATGAACGAAATATGATAACAATATAACAGTGACAGCAGTTCAAAAATTTAAACCATGTTAACAGGTACCAGCGTTACGCCATCTAAAATAGTTTACTAACAATTAATCGCGGCACCGCTAAAAACCGTAAACGACCAACGCGTCCCATCACTACACTTCTGACGCCATGCTGTATCAAAGCGCGCGCTTTTCGAAACATCCAATCGCAGCGCCGTTACCGACCGCCCCGCAACCCGCACCTACCTCTAACTGTGGTGACCTTAGATTCGAAGAAAATCGTTCATAGGCTCTATCTATAGGAGGTTATCTGTGTTTGAGTTTTAACAGAACGTTCACAGCTAACTGCGCACGTAATTTATGGCCTTCTTAAAGCCCTCGTGTACTAAGTAGCTGTTTTATTTATCTTTCATGCCAAAATAATTAACTCATTTTGAGTTAAAATAAGTTTTTGTCCTTATCACTTACAATATGTAAAACTACATCGACCATCCAATATCAAAGAACAACATAAAAATACCGATTTGCACATATTTAGTCACCAAAATTCGGTTTTGTTAGTACACTTGGGAGCAAAGAAATCGAGCCACCTTCAATTTTTTCCAATTTCTGTTTTATTGAAAAACTGTCAAAGGAAATGTGGAAAATGGGGTATCGTCTGAAAGATAATTTTCTATACATTTAGGGCGGAAAACAAAATTCGTGTCAAAATGGCATCGTAGCAACGCAATAAAAATTCGAGTGTAGGGATTTACATGGAAAATAACAATAAAAAAAATCTTTCAGTATCTTGTATTGCCTTTTCTAGCTCTACGACATTCGTTCATGCGATTACGCATGGATCGAACCAAGTTGCTGACGAATTCTTGAGGGATGTCCGCCCAAACCTCTTCGACGGCGGTTTTCAGCTCACGGAGAGTTTCAAGAACTGGATTTCTTTCTCGAGCCCGCCTTTTCAGTTCGTCCCAATGATGATGTATCGGATTGAGGTCAGGACTTTGAGGTTACGCCTATCATGCCATACGACGAAAACATTGTAGTCATTGCTCATCAGCCGGCCTAAAAAACGGTTTTAAAACAACTTAAAAATAAAAGTTATGCATAAACATTCAATAAACAATGGTTGTTTGTTATGCAAGGATGAAAAGTTGTTGTTTGGCGTGAGTGCTCGCATTGAAGGATCGTAAGATTGAAGCGAGTGGCTGAAATGGACAATCCTGAGATTCCTGAGCCAGGCTTTAATGTTCGAATTAATTTTACTGCGAGCGAAACACAATTTTTGAAAAGATTGTTCCTCCTGACCCTGAAGGAGCTGCACATAAGCCTTATTTTCGTCTTTGAAATAGATAGGTAAGTAATTTTATTTGGTATTCTAGCTATTGGTATACAAAAAGCCCAAACTCTTTAACATTTACCACACGTCCAATTAGAAGCTAAATCTGTGTACGAGACATTCTTTTAGCACCATTCGTATAAGTACTGCTGGAAATAGCACACAAATCCCAATATGTAATAACCTAATAACCTAGGTACGTCAACTGGGGTTACTTTGATTCGCGGGGCGACTTTGATCAAATAGGTTTTTCTCCGAAATCATTGTTTTTACTTGTGGGTGAACTGTGGCAGTGAATATATTAGTTATCTATCTTGCTGTATACTCGATTAAATCTTCTTCATTTCAACGGCCTCCGTAGCCCAGTGGGTAGTGACTCTGCCTACGAAGCTGGAGGTCCCGGGTTCGAATCCCGGTCAGGGCATTTATTTCTGTATTTATCACGAATATATGTTCCTGAGTTATGGATGTTATATATGTATATAAGTATCTATATGTATGTATCTATTATATATATCATCGCCTAGTACCCACAACACAAGCCTTACTGAGCTTACCGTGGCCCTAGGTTGATTTTTGTAAGATTGTCCCGTAATATAAAAAAAAATAAAAATTGTTTTGCTTTTATACTACATTCTAAATGATCAAAGTAGCCCCATTTTTTCCTAAAGTAATCCCAGCCTACCGGTAATCTTTGTGGAATAGAAGTCACCGAGGCACTCACGGATTTCGCCACTCAATTTGGTCCGTATCCTGCGGGAATCGATTGGGATAAGCCAGTATGCATATATACTATACCTAGTTACCTACATGACTTGTTCAAGTTCTGTACCGCAGCAATCAGTGTGCGATTGACAGGATTTGGAGTACTAAGCGTCCAATATTTAATTTCATTCATTTCATTTATTTATTCAGCTTACTTAAACTACACATTACATAATATAGGTATGGGTAGACTATAAGGGTAAACAAATAATAATAAAAGTAAGTAATATAAAAGTTGAATTTTGTCAAAAACTACACACGGTTTGCGTCACATTTACATGAAGGAAGAAGAAAGATGTAAAACGTGGACTTGCCTTTTTGACTGTTTTCGGCTCTTTAGGAAGAATAGTTTCTTTATTTTCGGTAGGGTAGGACCTACCGAAAATAACGAAACTATTCCGGCCGCCGTCGGTGCGTTTTGATGGTCTTTAAAACATACGCGGAACTGTTAACGAGGAAGGGCATTTTACATATTTATTCTTAGGTATTATATTTAGTGCGAAACACATTTTGCTGCAAGTGCGAGTAGAAATTGCATCAAAAAGGCAGACTCTTAGAGTTGCTAAAAAAAACATTAAAAAAGCGTTACGATGTCGTAGCAGGTAGCCGGGTATTTCTAGTCGTGTAGCGAAATAGTATTTTATGCAACTGTTGTATAAGAAGGGTCTTAAAAGACGAGTGGCGAGGGTTGCGATACGAGCCTTGGCGAGCATCGCAATTAAAGACGCCACGAGCGTTTTTAGACCAGTTATACACCGTTGCATATTACAATACTTTTTCTACGACAAATTTTAAATAAATAGCAGACTACAGAATATATATAAATAGCAGGCTTTTCAGGCAACAAGTTTTCTATTCGTACTTTTGCTACTCACGCAATTTCTTCAGGAGTGCAGTTATTAATTTCTTCGACCATTCTAAAAGGAACGTACACTTTTGTCTTCACAAACACGAATAAAATCTTAATAGTTTAGGACTAATAGTTTATCATCTTTCGTTTTTTCATTTTGAACTGTATTTTGGTGGGAAATCGGAAATGTGACAGCTCTTGCTTATGGTTTGTTTTGTTTTTAATTTGTTTGCACTTCCCATCCGAACCAAACCAAATCCGGACCCGGACCGAATTCGAACTGTTTATTTTTATATATAATACCAAGAATTTATAAAACATGTAATTTAACACACAAAAGATGATGATTTATCATTATTGCAGTAAATAATTTATAATATACAAATGTTAAATCGTAAATAAATACTTTTATTTCGCAATATTTGTTTATGAAGTTGGCACCACTACAGTGCTGCAATATAGCGGCCGATTAAAAAAAAACTTAAACAGTGCTTTAATGAAAAATGTATGAACCAAAAAAGTACGCTAAACAGTGCGTTTTTGGGCCATAGAGCATAGAGTTTTGTGACGACTTATTAGTGGTGTCATTGTATTTGAGCTACAGCCTATATAAATGACAGATAACGGTACAGGAGTAGAAAAACATAATTTAGCATTTTCGCGTACCTACTTATAGGAAAACAAGGCGTTTTGCTTAATAAATTTAACAAAGGTAGAAAGATAAATAGATATTACAAGCTACGGAGACTGAATTAAGTTTGACATTAGAGCGTGGCTAATATATATTTTTGATACCAAAACGAACTGCCGCTACTGATTCGTCACTCGGTTTATATAAATGCTGGCTTGCGTACAAAAATAATATGAACCAAGTTGAATCTTACTACAAGAATGCGATACCTATACGTGTATAATATACTTTTCACTTCTCATGCTCTAAAAGTTCGTCTTTATGTCGTGCGTAGGCGACATAAAGTCGCTTTTTATGCTCTAGAGCATAAAGTAAAATCTTCGTCGAAGACCAAGGCAATCGCTGCAACAGCCACACGAACATCTTTAACTTCATACAACAACCTCTTTATTTTATTTCGTTTCGTTCGTATTCTAAGACCAAGGCAAAGATACCAACAGCCAAAGTACACAATAAAACTTCATGAAATAAACTTATAATTTGTATTTCGTCTCATTTATTATTTTACGTGTTGCTGTTTCATTTCCTCGCAATCGAAGTGAAAAGTAGAGTGTACAACTCGTCCATAAAACCCATTTTACACTCGACTTTATATCTATCCTCGCTCGCAAGCTCGCTCGGATGGATAAACGTCTCGAGTAAATATTAAAACGTCTCGAGTAAAAATATACAATTGTTTTATAGCTGTTAAAATTTCAAGTCTCTATAACTCACAAGTTAGTTAGTCTATGATACATACATGTCAAATGTATGTACCAGTAAATACCTACGTACAATTGATTGCAAATTGTAATCGACTAATTCCCTACGTGTCACAAAATGCCAAGTGTGAACGTCCTGGCCACCTATTAACCTTAATGACATTCCTCACAAAGGTCAGTTAATACCTAACTCAACGGCAGGTCGGGTGTAGAATTAGACTCACGGACTCTAAAATTGAACCCTAAATCAATCCTACACACATCGACTCCTTCGACAATGCACTGAAGGAGACCCTTGAATGTGTGCTTAACGTCTTCCTCAGCTCGAGCCAGTGGGACCTTGCAACTCTTCCCATTCGAAGCGGTGGGTTGGGTATTCGACGCACGACAGACGTTTGTCTACCGGCATTTCTGGCATCGGCGAGCGGGGTTGTGGACCTTGTCACTCAAATTCTCCCATTACATGGTGACAAGGTAACCATTCCCTTCTCTTCCGATGCCTGGGCGGCCTGGTCTTTGCTCAACCCATGTACATCTGCACCGGAAAAATCTAGCAGCCAACGGATGTGGGACAGCCCAGGAGTCAAGCGTCTATTTGATAACCTCTTGGAAACCGCCTTGGGTGTGGAGAAAGCCAGGCTCAAGGCGGTGTCGAGGCCAGAGTCCGGTGCGTGGCTGCACGCTCTCCCGTCTCCACATATGGGTACCCTGCTCGATAACGACTCCATGCGGGTGGCTGTTGCTCTCCGCCTTGGCTGTAATGTCTGTGAACCCCATGCATGCATCTGCGGTGCCACAGTGGAGAGCAATGGCCACCATGCTCTCAGCTGCTTTAGGTGTGCCGGCAGATTCCCTCGCCACCACGCCCTGAATGACATCATCCGGAGGGCGCTGGTATCTGCCAATATCCCTTGCGTCCTGGAACCACCAGGCCTCAGTCGGTCCGACGGAAAGAGACCTGACGGCCTCACTTTAGTACCCTGGCAAAAAGGTAAATGCCTATTGTGGGACGCAACATGCGTCAGCACGTTTGCAGCATCCCACCTGGGCCGCACGATACGAGCTGCTGCTGAGTGGGCGGCTGCACGTAAGAGGGACAAATACGCAGTGCTCTCACACTACTTATTTGTCCCTCTTGCCGCAGAGACCACGGGAAGCTGGTGCTCGGAGGGAAAGTCTTTCCTTAGGGAGGTGGGGCGTGATGGGCACCTTTGCACCGGGAGTGACGCGGGGTGGGTTGTTTGAGTAGTTTTAATTTAGTTTAATTTTTTATTTCCAATTTGTTTATTGCTTTTGTTCCTATAAATACTTTTAGATGTAGACGGTACACATACCAAAAGCCCCCGGTGGGTTCGTGACACAGTAGACAGACTACACATCTAACCTATTCATATTTGCGGTAAAAGGCCTTCCACGATAGATTAGCCTTCCGTTCTGCTGATCAAATCAGGCGTTAAGTCGGTTTCAAAATCACTGGATGAACGCATTTTAATCGCGGAAATGTGTTTAAATTAAATTCGCCTTACAATACAAAAGTTCGCACTAGTTTGGCTTCCCCGCCCTTTAACTTTTTTTAAGGACCATAATGCACGTAAACTTTTTTTTCGCGCGTTTAGGTGAATTAATCGGTGTCTTAAATAGCATATTTTTTCTTCTTCTAAAAACGTCGCCTTCGTTTAAAGCCGTAACAGATTACTCCACCGCACCGAGACCTTCGTGCGCCGCACCCATAAATGAGAGCGCGAAAGAGATATCTCTTTCTCGCTCTCATTTTCATAATATTTGTATTTATTAGTAGTATGCCTTAGCTCACATGCACAACTTTAAGATAAAAAAACCGGCCAAGTGCGAGTCGGACTCGCACATGAAGGGTTCCGTGAAATAAATTGCGGTTTACGATTTATGACGTATTAAAAAAAACTACTTATTAGCGATAATGCTCGTTTGTGCGCGATTAAAATCATGACAAATGACAGTCAACCGTTATTAGTGGTCAGTGTTTACATGCCTACGGACTGCAGAGACAATTTGGGCGAGTTTACGGACTGCTTGGGGGCGGTGAGTGCCATAATTGACGAGTGTGGGATAGAATCGGTATACATAATGGGTGATTTTAATGCTCATCCGCACGAACGTTTTTATAGCGAGCTGGTTAACCATTGCGACGAACAAAAGTGGTGTTGTGTGGACGTAGATAAGCTAGAAATAGATACCTACACTTTTTTCAGTGATGCACGTCTATGTAGAAGATGGTTGGATCATTTTGTACTGTCACAGTCCGCGGTGCCGTCCGTTCGCAATGTTTATGTAGATAATAATTGTGTTACGTGGTCGGATCACTTTCCGTTATTTCTAGAATGTGACCTCAATGTAATAGTCCCTAGAACAACAAGTCAGGTTCACGTAGATAAAAATGTAATTTGGGGAGAAAGAACGGCAGAACAAATTGTTATTTATCGCGAGGAATGTCACAAAAGATTGCGTCAAATTAATTTTCCAACGGAATTTGTATCCTGTGCCGATCAGTATTGCCATGAACAGGGACATAAGAAAGTGTTGGACCGGTTGTGTGAGGAAATCGTAGGTGCACTCACGAGTGCAGCGACTGTCGGTCGAGGAAATGGGAAGCCGAGGACTAAGAAACCGATTGTAGGTTGGAACAAACATGTCAGTGCCGCTCACGGGATGGCTAGACAAAGGTTTCATGATTGGATAATGGTCGGACGGCCTGATAGTGGTATTTTGTTCAATGAGATGCGTGAGACTCGAAAGATCTTTAAATCGCGCTTGAAATGGTGTCAAGATCATGAACACCAAATAAAGCTGGACATTATCAGCTCTCATCACTCAAAAAAGGATTTCCGTTCCTTTTGGAAGGCCACAAACAAATTGAAACCTTTGGGTGGCCACCCGGCTAGCGTAGAGGGCGTTAGCGATCCAAAAATCATAGCTAACCTCTTTAAAGACAATTTTGTAATCAAATCGGCTTTAGGCTCAATGAAGTTGGGGAGGCTCAATAGTGAAACCGATATTGAGAGCGTGGGTCCCAGCCTTACCGCCAAGGACATTGCTCAAATTATTAAATCAATGTCTAGAGGTAAATCACCCGGGTACGACGGTCTCTCTATCGAGCATCTCCAGCATGCAGGTCCCCACATATCGCGAGTGTTGGCAATGTTTTATACCCTGTGTATTAGGCATTCTTATCTGCCAGATAACCTAATGCGAACGATCGTTGTACCTATCGTCAAAAACAGGACGGGGGACCTGGCAGATAGGAATAACTACAGACCCATCTCGTTAGCAACAATCATGGCAAAAATACTTGATAGTGTGCTTAATTCACAGTTAAAGAGTCATGTAAAACTGCATGATAACCAACTAGGTTTCCGACCACAGTTATCTACAGAATCTGCGATCCTGTGTCTTAAGCACACTGTCAGGTATTATACCAAAAGTAAAACCCCGGTGGTAGCCTGTTTCCTCGATCTATCTAAGGCTTTTGACCTGGTTTCCTATGACCTACTATGGAAGAAGCTGGAAAATACCAGTTTACCGCAGGAAACCATTCGCATATTTAAGTACTGGTATGGAAACCAGGTCAACAGTGTTAGATGGGCTAACGCGCAGTCTGATGAGTACAGGTTGGAGTGTGGGGTGAGACAGGGAGGGCTGACCTCACCTACGCTATTTAACCTATATGTAAACGGGCTAATCGAGGCGCTCAGCAGAACCCATGTTGGCTGCCATGTAGGTGGAGTTTGTGTTAACAACATAAGTTACGCGGATGACATGGTGCTGCTGAGCGCGTCGGTGTGTGGGCTGCGTAAGCTGCTGAAAATTTGTGAAACGTATGCAACAAATCATGGCCTTAAATATAATGTTGCTAAGAGCCAGTTCATGGTCTTTGAGTGCGATCGCAAGAAAACAGTGGAAGTTCCTACCATTTGCCTCAATGGTACCCCTATGGATAGAGTGGACCATTTCAAGTACTTAGGCCATGTGATCGCGACCGACCTCAAAGACGACCTGGACATGGAAAGGGAACGAAGGGCCCTGTCGGTCCGGGCGAATATGATCGCCCGCAGATTTGCAAGGTGCTCTAAAGAGGTGAAAGAAACTCTGTTTAGGGCGTTTTGCACCTCCCTCTATACCTGCAATCTGTGGGAGCAGTATACGCAACGGGCATATGGGGCCCTTAGGGTCCAGTATAATAATGCGTTCCGGGTGTTGATGGGACTGCCTCGTTTCTGTAGCGCATCAGGGATGTTCGCGGCGGCGCGTGTGGACTGTTTTTATACGAGCATGCGTACGCGCGCAGCATCCCTGGTGCGCAGGGTGCGCCGCAGTCCCAACAGCATTCTGCGCATGATAGCGGACAGGGTTGACTGTCCCTACATGTCGCACTGCGAGGGACTACACTCCCCTGTCAGTGTTGTTTTGTTTTAAATGTAAGTTTAGCTGTAACTACTAACCCCCTAGTTTTTGTAAATTCTACTTACAACATGTGTCCATGGTTACACGAAATAAAAATTTCATTCATTCATTCATTCATTAGATCTCGTTCAAACCAATTTTCTGTGGAAGTTTACATGGTAATGTACATCATATATTTTTTTTAGTTTTATCATTCTCTTATTTTAGAAGTTACAGGGGGGGGGGGACACACGTTTTACCACTTTGGAAGTGTCTCTTGCGCAAACTATTCAGTTAAGAAAAAAATTATGTTAGAAACCTCAATATCATTTTTGAAGACCTATACATAAATACCCCACATATGGTATGGGTTTGATGAAAAATTTTTTTTTGAGTTTCAGTTCTGAGTATGGGGACCCCTAAAACTTAATGTTTTTTTTCGATTTTTGTGTGAAAATCTTAATTCGGTTCACAGAATACATCTACTTACCAAATTTCAACAGTATAGCTCTTATAGTTTCGGAAAAAAGTGGCTGTGACATACGGACGGACAGACAGACGGACGGACATGACGAATCTATAAGGGTTCCGTTTTTTGCGATTTGGCTACGGAACCCTAAAAAAGGTTTTTGGGTGTATTCTATTTGTCACCACCTCATAGAGCCTAGTAAATATTTTAGCTAAAATAAAAGTAATGAATTTACAACATAAACTTATTTTATACTAGCTGTTGCCCGCGACTTCGTCCGCGTAGAACTTTTTATCGTCTTAGAAAATGATTTCTCTCAATACAAAATTTGAACCCTCTTTTAGGGGATAATTAAAAAAAAAGTTGATGTTCATTTTCTAGTTTGTGAACAAACAGTCTAAAACCAAAGTTAAAAATCTCATACTTTAAAAATGCCTTGAAATACTCAAACTTTGAACCAATTTTAACACTCTTAGGGGATGAATTTGGAAAAACTCTGAAATCAGTTTTGTAGTCTTTTGACCGAAGTTAAAAATCTCTTACTCACACTTTAAAATTTTATTGCTCGCCATTTAAAATTTGAACCCCCTTTTAAACCCCCTTAGAGGTTGAATTTTTCTAATCGCTGAAAGAACTTTTTTCGTAAACTTTTAAGTCTCTAGCTCAAAAAAAGTGTTGCCCATACAAAGCTTTCTTAACCCCCTTAGGGGTGGAATTTTCTAAAACTCTGAAAGTACTTTATTATTAATTTTAATAAGTAACATTTTTAATAGTTTTAAGTCTAGTAAAAAAAAAAGTTTTTCCCACACAACACTGGCTACCCTTCTTAAGGATCTTAAGGATCCCCTTAGGGGTGGAGTTTTCTAAAACGCTGAAAGTTCTTTTTTAGTATTCTAATAAGTAATCTTTTTGCAAAGTTTTAAGTCTAACTCAAAAAAAAGTGTTGCCGATGCAAAGCTTGCTCTCCTTTTTAACCCTATTAGGGGTGGAATTTTCTAAAACGATTTGTGTTCTTTTTTTGTATTTTAATAAGTAATCTTTCTACAAATTTTCAAGTCTCTAACTCAAAAACATAAACTTTCCCTGATAAAAACTTTGCACCCCTTTTTATCCCCCTTAGGGATAGATTTTTTCAAAACGCTGAAAGTCTTTTTTTTTGTATTTTTATAAGTAATCTTTCTACAAAGTTTTAAGTGTCTAGCTCAGAAAAAGTGTTCCCCATACAAACCTTGCACCCTTTTTTAACCCCCTTAGGGAATGATTTTTGTAAAACGCCGAATGTAGTATTTTTCATGTTCTAATAAGTAATTTTTCGTCAAAATTTTAAGTCTCTATTAAAAAAAAATATGTTTTTCCCATACAAACTTTGCACCCTATTTTACCCCCTTAGGGGTGAAATTTTCCAAAACGCTGAAAGTACTTTCTTTGTATTTAAATAATCTTTCTACAAAGTTTTAGGACTCTAGCTAAAAAAAATAGTTTCCCACATACAAACTTTGCACCCCTATTTTAGCCCCCTATTTATAGGGGTAGAATTTTCTAAAACACTGAAAGTACTTAATTTGTATTCTGATGACTAATCTTTCTACAAAGTTTTAAGTCTCTATTTAAAAAAAATATTGTTTCCCCCATACAAAATTTGCACCCCTATTTTACCCCCTTAGGGGTAGATTTTTTTAAAACACTGAATCTAGGTACTTTATTTGTATTCTAATGAATAATTTCTCTACAAAGTTTTAAGTCTCTATTTAAAAAAAAGTAGTTTTTCCCATACAAACTTTGCACTCTATTTTACCCCTTTAGGGGTAGAATTTTCTAAAACCCTGAAAGTGCTTTATTTGTATTCTAATGACTGATCTTTCTACAAAGTTTTAAGTCTCTATTTAAAAAAAAAATGTTTCCCCCATACAAACCTTGCACCCCTATTTTACCCCCGTAGGGGTGGAATTTTCCAAAACGCTGAAAGTGTTTCATTTGTATTCTAATAACTAATTTTTCTACAAAGTTTAAGTCTATAGCTCAAAAAAAAAGGTTCTCCCATACAAACTTTGCACCCCCATTTTACCCCCGTAGGGGTAGAATTTTCAAAAATCCCTTTTTATCCCTAGCCCACGTTATAAAAGCAACATACTGTGCAAAAATCAACTCTCTAAGATTAGTAGTTTCGGCTGTGCGTTGATGAGTGAGTGAGTGAGTGATTGAGTGAATAAGTCAGTCAGGACATAGGCATTTATTATGTATAAATAGATAGAAGATAATGAAACTCCCATTCAAATATCTCAAAAAATTATGAAGCTACATCCGTTTTAATGTCGCTTGTTAGAGTGAGAAAACGATGAGGGACTGTGACGTCAATATACTCGAGCGTCATAGTAAAAAACAATCGTTTCATATGAAGGTGCGTTTTGCGGAAAAGGGACAGAACATACCCCCTCTTAAAACTTTGGACTCTTATAACTTAATCATTACCTATATAACCTCTTGCTTTGTTTTTTTCTCCATTTGACTATATTTATTTTAAATTCTTTTTCGAGAAAATACATTATGATTATTTACCATATTTTCGATTCCTGAGCTATAACCACGAACTTCGGAATTCGAAAATATTCGGGTATCTCTATCTCTATCGCACTAACCACACTCGAGTGACAGGGATGCAAATATATGAACATTGAGTATCGGTTTTCGTGGTAGCGCCGCAGGTACTTTGGCTGAATGCGCCGAGCGCGTGCATTGTCATTCAAAAAAAACAAATTCGTGTTAATTATATTGTTCAAATTTGTTGATTTCATTTATTGAAATTACGACATAAAACGACATTTGCGCATATAAGTTCTCATATCAGAATCGAATATTTTTTTATTGTTTATATTTTAGCATTTGTCTCGTAAAGGTCTATCGTAGACGGGATTTAAATTATTAATAAGTGAAAGGCAAAGCAATTCCGCCATTTTGACGAAAATTTGACGGTTCTTATAGCTGACAGTTGGAGCAGCGTTTGATTTGAATAAAAATAAATGAAAAATTAAATGAAGTCGTATATTTCGGAAAATTAATTAACTGTCGCAGTCGGATAAAAACTATCCTAAGTTGCAGCTAGAATAATAATGTACCTATATAAAATGTTTCATATTTTTCCGTTCATGGGATGCTGAGAACATTCGAACCGCGCAAAGCTTAGTTTCAAACTGGCTGATTCTTTTTTTAATTTAGAGATTTATTATAAGTGGAGATTTAATAAAATAAATTCCATGAACTAGTAAAAATAAAATTATTTACCTACCTTCGTCAGTGGCGGGGTAAGTATTGATATTTATTTGAATAAGTTCCCGCATACTGCTTATAACTAAGGCGAGGACGCCGAGGACCAATTGGAATACACTACTTTTCTGCTCTAGAGCAGAAACGTATCACTTTCTGCACACCTTTTAGAACAACAACGACCCACTTTCAGAGCATGAGATATGAAATAGTACATTGTTTAACAAGGGGCGTATAAGGAATATTGCAAACGAGAGTTTATCAGGAGCCCGAAGCCGTAAGGCGGAGGGCTTTTGATGACTCGAGTTTGCAATATTCTTACGACCGTGTTATACACAATGTTTTTCATCACATTTGCGAGGAAATAAATAACCACAAAAGACAGAAAAACCTATGTTTTATACAAGCGCATCAATCAAATGTTGACGAAATTGACAACTTCACTTCTAGATCAGTGCGAGTGGAGGGCGGAGCTTCAATATTTCAACCAATCACAGAGCATGTGGTTCTTGCAGGGCACGGCCTGCTCGATTTTTTTCCAACCAATCACAGAGCAGAATTCTTGCCGTCCAGATTTGCTTAACCAATCAGATCACACACAAGCTCATTACTTCCCTTGGGACCATTATTTCCCGCGGGAACAATTTAGGCCATTGTCTTTCTGTATACAGGCAAGGAATAACACGATTTATGAGCAAGTGTGATGAAAAAACATTATCCGCATCCCTTGCTTAGCTTACATTTTTGTGAATAGGTAGGTACATCATAATCAAACACCCACAATTTCAAAATTAAGTATTTGGTATGAAAAAAGACTGTGGTCTGGAAAAATAACATACTTTTTCTAGAAAATTATTCACAAAGAAGTTGAAAGTTAGTGCAAATTCTCCCACGATGAAGTAGCGGGCCAAAAACTAGTACCTACCTACTTACTCGTAAACTATGAATTTATAAAACTCTATTAAAACTGCTTGACAATCCGCGACTTTACCATCTCATGCAATTAGTTATTACAATTTTGGTACCAAGCCAAATACGAAGCTTAACGAGCTTACGAACTGCAGTTAACAGGCTGTTAGCTTTCGCTACACTAACGAAGGTATTTTTGAACGCTTTTGTTTTTCATAGCGAAGACATGTTCTCTCTGATTGCTCAGTCGAAAAACAAACATTTATCATCTAATATTTTCATTATGGCATGAATGTGTTGAAAATAAATCCATAGAACGTGCACGTACTTGTAACGTACCTAAGTGTAAACATTATATACAGAGCTGACAAGTATTCTGATTACATTAATATCAATACATGAATTAAAGTCCTAAGTAACTAAATATGGTTTTTCTAATTCTCACCAACACAGTGATAGATAAAGATAAACGAATTTTAACGTATTTTTAGCTAAAATAGGTTTGACAAACGTTTATGAATAAACACATAAGAATTTTAAATACCTCTGAAACCGAATTTAAACCTATGTGGGACATGTTTAAAAACAATACTAATTAATTATGTTGTCAGTCATTTATTTTCTTAAGCCAATTTACACGAGTCATTCATAACCGACAAACATTTAAATTAAAACGATAAATGCTAGTGATATAAGGTTGAATATTGGAAAATCGATTAAACTATACGAACGAACGTGAAGTCGATCGCGAATTAAGTAATGTATAAGTGACTCACGTTACAGTTTGGATTTTTAGTTCTATGAGTGACCACCAGGGGCGGTGTATAGACTTTTCATACTAAATCTTGACGATAGGCGGTAGCGTCGATAGTAAACGCGACTCACTTCAATCCCACGCTAAGGGTGCAGGTCTATAGTGATCAAGCGAGATGGATTGGATGGAACCATTTCGTGGCACTTATGCACAGATTTTGCCAGCAAAACATCACAGTAACTACAATCTACATAGAAACCTTATGACTGGCTAACGGCAGCATCATCCGTGCCAGGAAATACCAATTCACTCTAGCCAGGCGAGTTTTAGTTTTATTCCAGTTTCATTTGATAAAGAACCACCTGCACCAAAATTTTAATAAGCCCTTGGAAATAATACATTACTGCTAGAAATTTGCGCGGTTGGAAAATGTACAGACCTACATCATAAACTTAGTACATGATATAGGAGAAAGCAACCCCGTTTCACGAGATGAATGAAGTGAAACCTAATAACCATTTGTTTGCGTTATATACCTATCTATTTCGCCATCATACTCACGTCATTAACAGACTGACTTCTAAATTATGAAAGAATACAGCCAAAGTTTCTGACCACAGATAGAGGATGACGTTGTAAAGAGAGCTTATGAGGCTCCGTTCCATTCATCAAGGGGATTCTCTTTATCGCTAATCCTGGCTAGGGATGGGAAAATGAAAGTAAGCCTGCAGCGAGGTACAAACACTTAATAGGCATATTAATATAAAATAACTATATTCGTTGTCTATAAACAATACAGTATGTACGCGTATGCTATACATTTCAGCTAGTGAGCTCACAAAGCTTTCCGTGCAACAGCAGTTTTTTTTTCGATTTCGTGGTTGGTCGATAACAAAAGATAATAAATAAAATAAATAAATATTTCACCAGTGTTAATAATTCCCCTGCATTAATGTTGCTCATAGGTACAAACAGTATTTCTTTACTTGCCTATAACCATATCCAATTATAAATTTACGAAACAGCTTTTACCTACAAATTAATGTCCCCTTTCCTCGACACAAAAGCATCCAACTCTCTGAGCAAACAATATCCTAAATTCAAACAAATTATATATTATCTACATTGCTTCCACTTTCCAAATATTCCAATTATCAACCTTAATCTCTACCAGCCATGCCCGTTTTTAATTCCTAAGTTATGTGAGTTACAGGTTCAAAAAAAGTTTGTGCTTCCTAATCCATATATCATTCATATAACCGTTTCATTTGTCACGAATGTTTTCAGGATATGCGGTTTTTCAAAGGGAAGGTAATGGTTGTAGAATTACAAAGGGTTAATGGTTCATCAAAGGGTTGGAAGGCTTTTTTGTCCATTGGTTTCGGATGATTTGAACCCAAATTATGAAAAGCTTTAATTACTTCATTAATTATTTTTAGTCCCCGGGCGACCGAGCTCTGCTTGGATGAAAACTGAAAAAATACGGAGAAAACGAATTTTCCCGGACATTATACCTATCTAGATCGATTTCTCGCCCCCGTAACCACCTATATTCCATTCATCGAAATCGTTAGAGCCGTTTCCGAGAACGTGATTGCAAATATATATATATATATACCTACATACATACATATAAATATACAAATATTGCTCGTTTAAAAGTATAGGATACACAGATATTTATAAAAAAATTGGTCAAAGAGTCAGTTTAACTTTACGTATACTATTCGAGTGTAGTCCTTTCGTTTGTATATTTCAAACGAAAAGAAATTTATTAGGGAAATTTAAAATATGCTTGTGCTCTAACCATTATTTTGGCAAATTAGAAAAAAAAGAGAATTCCAACCACGTTGGCGGTGCGTATAAGTAGAGTAAAAACTCCGCAGAAACATGGAAAAAAAGAGCCAAAAAAGTGTATATTGTACTCTAAAAAGGGTTAAACTGAGCTCTATCAGTCTAAATAGCAATTCCCACGTCAAGTTTTTTTCGAAATATTCTTATCAAACAGACGATTTTCTTTACTCTTCAGTCAATTCTGCGAATGAATAATGAACCCAGCAGGGTGTTTGCGTAACTTTGCAAATAAGCGTCAGGATATATCGACTGTCACGGCTTACACACTTATTTTTAGGGTTCCGTGCTCAAAGAGTAAAACGGGACCCTATTACTAAGAATATACTGTCCGTCTGTCTGTATGTCTGTGTGTCACCAGGCTGTATCTCAACAACCGTGATAGTAAGACAGTTGAAATTTTCACAGATGATGTATTTCTGTTGCCGCTATAACAGCAAATACTAAAAAACTGAATTTATAAATATCTTTTCATATATTTTTTTTTCCTTTTTTTTCTTTTACAATCTTACACAAATCGACCTAGTCCCAAACTAATAAGCAAAGCTTATACTATGGGTACTAGACGACGATAAACATACTTAGATACATAGCTATACATACTTACATAAATACTTAAATACATACAAAACATCCATGACTCAGGAACAAATATTTGTGCTCATCACACAAATAAATGCCCTTACCGGGATTCGAACCCGGGACCTCCGGCTTCGTAGGCAGGGTCACTACCAAAACTAGGCTACAGGGGGCTTCCATACAACAAACGTTACCGTTACCGTTTTTATAGATAATGGTACGGAACTCTTCGTGCGCGAGTCCGACTCGCACTTGACCAGTTTTTTTCTAAATAATACTTAATCGCGTCTGTATAATTACCTTAATTTATTCACACTTTGAGGTGTTGCAACATCCATGGTCGCGCAGCCAACCAAGCTCGCATCCGTAACGTTGCAACGCGAGATAGCTTCAGAAATATTTAGTGAGCTCAAAGTGGTAAATAAATAAATATAATTAAGTATACGCAAAAACCCGTTTCATAGAAAAAGCATCTTAACTGTCATTTACCTACTCCTATATACATGACAGCTGATATTGATATATTTATAGCCTAACGCGTGTTCTCAGTGACGTGATTAACCGGCAGGTGTTACATCCGAAAGTTATGAACCTACATCAAAGCAATTTCGAGCTCGATTTATTGTTCCGCTTATCATAAGAAGGGAACAATCGTTCTAAACTAACAATCACATAAAGCAGTCTACATAAAAATAGCAAACTTGAACATTAGTTTTGTAGCCGAAGAATAGGCCGCCGTGAGTTTTTGTCAAGGCTGAGGGCACGTGCCACTTCCCACGATCCTTCTTGATGATGAGGAAAATACCAAATATTGTTGAATAAACGCTACCTAATACTTTGCTTTTGACAACCGCTTTAGCCTAGTTGGTAGTGACCCTGCCTAATACGAAGCAGGAGGTCCTGGGTTCGAATCCCGGTAAGGGCATTTATTTGTGTGATGAGCACGAATATTTGTCCCTGAGTCATGGATGTTTTCTATGTATTTAAGTATTTATTTCTCTATATAAGTATGTATATCGTCGTCTAGTAGGTACCCATAGTACAAGCTTTGCTTAGTTTGGGACTAGGTTGATTTCTGTAAGATTTAGGGGCTGAGACAGATTGTTCCGATAGCTCAGTTGGTTAGTAGCGATGGGCCATGTATGCCTGTGGTCGCCGGTTCGAATCCGGCTCGGAGCCTAAATTTTTAAATTTTTCCTTTAATTTGAAGTTTATAAATATCGTTAGCAGGCGTAACTGCATTATGCAAAATGAATTCTGTAAGATTATCCGAAAATATTTATATTTATTTATTTATAGCTACCAAACGCACCCTTACAGTTTTTGTGGGTAAGATTTTTTTTATTTATGTGTAAGTAACTTTTTTTGGGCTTTACTGAAAATCCGCGTCACGGCTTGCCATGACACCATACAAAGTGGTATCTTTTTTCAGCGTTCTTATTCTGTTTTATTTATGTTAAATAAAAGTATTTCGCGACTTATTAGGCAATAAGATATATTTCGGGCACCATGTTGTTGCTATTAAAAGTTATAACTTTGAGTTGTATTATGTATTATGTTTATCAATCAGTTAATAGAAAAAAATCACAACATATATTATGTTTTCTTCGATTTCTTATTGTTATTTCCTTCACGCTACAAATATAGGTATAGGTCATAAAATAATGAATTAAGTTTTTGAGCGGTCTATAGATGCCTGACATTGAGATTGCACAATTTATCTTAAAGACAATTTTAAATCGATTTATTTGGCAAGCTAATATGTGCCAACATACTAACACTACACACCGCCATGTCTATAATAGCTTACCTTCACCCTTTCGAAAGATCCTCGAAGAATCTTCAGGAACTCTTACTTAAGTAAAGTTCCCTTCGACCCCGTTTCTTTCGGGTTATTTTGAATTCAAAGGAAGAACACATGCCTTTGATGTCACCTTGTTAGCGGTCGGTTAAGCATGTCTGTCTGGGAACTTCGCTTAGTAAAAAAACCGGCCAAGTGCGAGTCGGACTCGCGCACGAAGGGTTCCGTACCATTATCTATAAATACGGCAAAAAAATCACGTTTGTTGTATGGGAGCCCCCCTTGAAAAATGTTTTATTTTGTTTTTAGTATTTGTTGTTATAGCGGCAACAGAAATACATAATCTGTGAAAATTTCAACTCTCTAGCTATCACGGTTCTTGAGATACAGCCTGGTGACAGATAGACGGACGGAAGGACGGACGGACGGACGGACGGACGGACGGACGGACGGACGGACGGACGGACGGACGGACAGCGAAGTCTAAGTAATAGGGTTCCGTTTTACTCTTTGAGTACGGAACCCTAAAAACGGGTTATCGGAATACAGTTAGTTGGATTCGTGGTAAGAATTCAAATGTACAAAGTTATTCTTAACTGGTTAATTGGTAGAAATCGTTAGATACAGATATATTTTCAGTACTTTTTATTTGGTATAGTAGCATAATATATGTAAACTAGCTGTTGCCCGCGACTTCGTCCGCGTAGAACTTATACTTAGAAAATATAATGCAAACAAACTTCTACTTACCATCTTAAGGGATGATTTCCGAGGCAAAAACTATTCTATATCCTTCGAAGGGTCTCAAATTATCTCTATACCAAATTTCATCTATGTATATGGATTTTATCCAAACTTTCACCCCCTATTTCATACCCTTAGGGAAAGATTTTCGGGATAAAAACTATCTAATATCATTCTTCGGGACTCAAACGACCTTTATACCAAATTTCATCTAAACGGCATTCATCCAAATTTTCACTCCCATTTCACCTTAGGGAGTGATTCCCGGAATTAAAACTATCCTATGTCCTTTCCCAGGACTCAAGCTATCTCTATACCAAATTGTATTAAAATGGGTTCCATCCGAATTTCACCCCTAATTTCACCCCCTTAGGGGATGATTTCTGGGATGATTTTTGAGGGTTGCCCAGGACTTAACCTATATCTACACCACATTTCATCAAAATAGATTGCATCCGAATTTTCACCCCCCCCCCTTTTCACCCCCTTAGGGGATGATTTCCGGGATAAAACCTATTAATTGTCCTTCCCCGGGACTCAAACTATTTATATACTAAATTTCATCGAAATCGGTGCAGCGGTTTAAGTAGATCCATACAAATTTTCACCCCCAATTTCAGCCCCTCAGATATAAAAACTACCCTTTGTCCTTCCCCGGAGCTCAAACTATCTGTATACCAAATTTCATCTAAATCGGTTCAGCGGTTTAGGCGTGAAGAGTTAACAGACAGACAGACACACTTTCGCATTTATAATATTAATATGGAAGTATGGATTATTAGTATGGATAGTATGGTTTCTTTCCGCTTGTCTTCCAAATAGAGGTGTAGCTTTAGACTCACTTCAAAAGAAAGAAGAAACGAAAAACTCATTCAAATATCTCAAAAAATTACGAAGCTACAACCCTTTTAATGTCGCTTGTAAGAGTGAGAAAACGATCAGGGACCGTGACGTCACGATCCTCGAGCGTCATAGTAAAAAACAATCGTTTCATTATAAAGGTGCGTTTTGCGGAAAAGAGACGCAACAAACCCCCTCATCAAACTTTATACACTTATAACTTAGTGATTACCTATACGAGTATATCCTCTTGCGTTGTTTTTTTTCGAGATAATACAACATTATGATTATTTTGTTTAGTGTCTACATCCCTATTTTCGATAAGATAAGATAAAATAAGATTTCTTTATTGTCAGAACTGTGTACACTTAGTTGTTTTGGGTAAAATAAAGTCCAACAGCTTGCCCATTTCGGACGTACAATATTAAACTTAAAGCTAGTCAAATATACTAAAACAATAACAACAATAGTATTTCCAAATAATTTTAACCATATTTACACATAAAATATTAATTTAGATCTATCCGACATCCGTATTTTCTTTTAAACCACGAACTTCGGAAATTTGAAAATATTCGGGTATCATCTCTATCGCACTAACAAATGACAGGAATGCAGATATACGAACTTCGAGTTTCAGTTTTCGTGGTTTGGCTGAATACGCAAAGAGCGCACGCGCGTGCCATTCAAAAAAACCAAGTTTATATTGTTCGAATTTGTTGTTACATTTGTAGAAATTACGCTTTAATTCGACATTTGCGCATATAAGTTCGCATATCAAAATCGATTAATTTTATATTTGCTTTTGGTACCTATGTGTCTCGTCAATGTATATCGTAGACGGGATTAAAATTATTAATAGGCGAAAGAAAGGCAAAGAAATTCCGCCATTTTGTCCGTAGTATTTCTTATTAGTCTGTGATTTTGACGTTTCTTTTGGCTGACAGATGTGGCGGCGATATACTTTAAGAATAATAAATGAAAAATTAAATGAAGTCGTATATTACGGAAAATAAATTAATTGTCGCAGTCGGATAAAAACTATCCTAAGTTGCAGCGGGAATAATAATGTACCTATATAAAATGTTTCATATTTTTCCGTCCATGGGATGCTGAGAACATTCGTACCACAGATAGCTTAGTTTCAAACTGGCTGATTCTTTTTTTTAATTTAGAGATTTATTATAAGTGGAGATGGAGATGGAGATAAAACAGGTATATGGTTGTGCTTGGAGTAGCACATGGGGCAAATGGCATCCATGGCTTTTCTGAGAAGCACGCACTTTATGATAATGATGACCTCACCCACAAAATAATGGAAACCTGACAAAAAATCATATGTGACATTCAGGATATCCATATATAAAAAGATTTTGAGATAGTTGAACCCAAAACCAAAAATTGAGACAATTGGGCTTTTTCACAACTTTTCTTCTTTCTAGAAATAGAAGAAGTAATAGAAATTGTTATTTAAGTAGGTACCTTGTTTTTAAGTTTGTTGCAGCATAAAATATATAAGTGCCATACCTACCTTTATATACTTCACTTGGTTGCTAATTGAAAAAAGTTCACGATCCCTTCTTTACAGTTTTATTATCGGCTCTGACAAGTTATAGACAGTACGTTAAAAAGTTTTTAGCAAGGTCAGAACTCAATAAAATAAGTGCTTAGGCAGTTCTGGTTCAAAGTAGTAAGTGGCTCCATTGTTAGTTACGGATCGGAAAAATTCCCAACAACTTTACAATGGACCCCTAAGTTTCCGGGATAACTTGCCTTTCCGTCGAGTGTTCCTTTCATCGTGACCTAAACAGTTCAGTAATTGCTGACTGATAAAAGGTTAGTTAGAGAACTTCATATTTTTTTTCGAATCAACAACAAATAAATATACTTATAGGGACATTCGTACACAAATCGAAATGGGACCATGCTAAACTCAATAAGGCTTTTGCACAAATGGCCATATTGCCCTGCAGTACTGCATTCGTACCGCCTCGCTTCCGTGCATCCCGCGCCAATCAGGAAACACTCATTTAAATATAGCCACGCAGTAAATAATCTGTACTGCCTAGACTGACAGTTGACACTAAATCCTTGGTGACAATGGCCTTGTGTGGCGACGCATTGTTATGATGCAAAAAGAGCCCCCTCAAACCAGTTTAAGGTCGTTTTTGTTTTAAATTATTAAATACGGTAGATAAACACACTTCAATATGACACTTAGCATTCACAGTTTTTTGGTCGTCTAAGGAAATTGAGCATGACCACATGAGCATGGCCACTTGCAGAAAAAAAGGTGACCACCATTTTTTTCCCAACACTTCGTCCGCGTTTCACCTTCGTTGGAGGTTCGTCTTCGGGAAACACCCAAATTGTCGATTGCCGATTAGTCAGTGGATCATATTGGTAAATCCAACTCTCGTCTCCAGTAATAATGTTAAAAATTTACCGTCCTTCTCCTTGATCAAATTTTCTGAGCATATCTTTGCACCATGTCACGCGAGCT
The DNA here is from genome assembly GCA_963854355.1 of Epinotia brunnichana. Lineage (NCBI taxonomy): Eukaryota > Metazoa > Arthropoda > Insecta > Lepidoptera > Tortricidae > Epinotia > Epinotia brunnichana. The sequence goes on along the minus strand of OY977936.1, from coordinate 27,511,962 downwards.
TCTTTTTGTTCTGCAGTCAGCGAGTGAGGCATCCATCGTGAACATAATTTCCTGACTCCAAGCCGGTTGTATATAATTCCATTAATACTTCACGACCTTCTTCTATTTGTTTATAAGTCACTTTTGGGTCTTCATTATATATTTTTTTCACAGCTAGGACGTTTTCTTCTGTAACTGAAGTCACGGGCCGGCCAGTTCTTTCATCATCATTTAAGGAGAAAATCCTACGTTTAAATTGAGCAAACCATCTAAAAACCGTTGCACGCGATGGTGCATAGTCCCGAAACGCCGAAACTAATCGCTCTCTGCACTCACATTCATTTAATTCAAATTTATAATCGTAAAAAATCATCGCACGAAAATGTTCTCGCTTAAAATCCATAGTTGACGATAAAAGCCCGCGGTATTGAAACAAAACCGCTTTTAACGACCGCTTTAGCCTAGTTGGTAGTGACCCTGCCTACGAAGCAAGAGGTCCTGGGTTCGAGTCCCGGTAAGGGCATTTATTTGTGTGATGAGCACGAATATTTGTTCCTGAGTCATGGATGTTTTCTATGTGTTTAAGTATTTATTTCTCTGTACAAGTATCTATATCGTCGTCTAGTACCCATAGTACAAGCTTTGCTTAGTTTGGGACTAGTTTAATTTGTGTAAGATTGTAAAAAAAAAAAAAAAACAAAAAAAAAAGGAACAACCGTCATTTTTTAATCTCCACTTATAATAAATCTCTAAATTAAAAAAAAAATCAGCCAGTTTGAAACTAAGCTTTGCGCGGTTCGAATGTTCTCAGCATCCCATGAACGGAAAAATATGAAACATTTTATATAGGTACATTATTATTCTAGCTGCAACTTAGGATAGTTTTTATCCGACTGCGACAGTTAATTAATTTTCCGAAATATACAACTTCATTTAATTTTTCATTTATTTTTATTGAAATCAAACGCTGCTCCAACTGTCAGCTATAAGAACCGTCAAATTTTCGTCAAAATGGCGGAATTGCTTTGCCTTTCACTTATTAATAATTTAAATCCCGTCTACGATAGACCTTTACGAGACAAATGCTAAAATATAAACCATAAAAAAATATTCGATTCTGATATGAGAACCTATATGCGCAAATGTCGTTTTATGTCGTAATTTCAATAAATGAAATCAACAAATTTGAACAATATAATTAACACGAATTTGTTTTTTTTTGAATGACAATGGCACGCGCTCGGCGCATTCAGCCAAAGTACCTGCGGCGCTACCACGAAAACCGATACTCAATGTTCATATATTTGCATCCCTGTCACTCGAGTATGGTTAGTGCGATAGAGATAGAGATACCCGAATATTTTCGAATTCCGAAGTTCGTGGTTATAGCTCAGGAATCGAAAATATGGTAAATAATCATAATGTATTTTCTCGAAAAAGAATTTAAAATAAATATAGTCAAATGGAGAAAAAAACAAAGCAAGAGGTTATATAGGTAATGATTAAGTTATAAGAGTCCAAAGTTTTAAGAGGGGTTATGTTTTGTCCCTTTTCCGCAAAACGCACCTTCATATGAAACGATTGTTTTTTACTATGACGCTCGAGTATATTGACGTCACAGTCCCTCATCGTTTTCTCACTCTAACAAGCGACATTAAAACGGATGTAGCTTCATAATTTTTTGAGATATTTGAATGGGAGTTTCATTATCTTCTATCTATTTATCTCCACTTATAATAAATCTCTAAATTAAAAAAAGAATCAGCCAGTTTGAAACTAAGCTTTGCGCGGTTCGAATGTTCTCAGCATCCCATGAACGGAAAAATATGAAACATTTTATATAGGTACATTATTATTCTAGCTGCAACTTAGGATAGTTTTTATCCGACTGCGACAGTTAATTAATTTTCCGTAATATACGACTTCATTTAATTTTTAATTTACTTTTATTGAAATCAAACGCTGCTCCAACTGTCAGCTATAAGAAACGTCAAAATCACAGACTAAAAAGAAATACTACGGACAAAATGGCGGAATTTCTTTGCCTTTCTTTCGCCTATTAATAATTTTAATCCCGTCTACGATATACATTGACGAGACACATAGGTACCAAAAGCAAATATAAAATTAATCGATTTTGATATGCGAACTTATATGCGCAAATGTCGAATTAAGGCGTCATTTCTACAAATGTAACAACAAATTCGAACAATATAAACTTGGTTTTTTTTAATGGCACGCGCGCGCGCTCTTTGCGTATTCAGCCAAACCACGAAAAACCGAAACTCGAAGTTCGTATATCTGCATTCCTGTCATTTGTTAGTGCAATAGAGATAGAGATACCCGAATATTTTCGAATTCCAAAGTTCGTGGTTTAAAAGAAAATACGGATGTCGGATAGATCTAAATTAATATTTTATGTGTGAATATGGTTAAAATTATTTGGAAATACTATCGTTGTTATTGTTTTAGTATATTTGACTAGCTTTAAGTTTAATATTGTACGTCCGAAATGGGCAAGCTGTTGGACTTTATTTTACCCAAAACAACTAAATGTACACAGTTCTGACAATAAAGAAATCTTTTTTTATCTTATCTTATCGAAAATAGGGATGTAGACACTAAACAAAATAATCATAATGTTGTATTATCTCGAAAAAAAACAACGCAAGAGGCTATACTCGTATAGGTAATCACTAAGTTATAAGTGTATAAAGTTTTAAGAGGGGGTTTGTTGTGTCTCTTTTCCGCAAAACGCACCTTTATAATGAAACGATTGTTTTTTACTATGACGCTCGAGGATCGTGACGTCACGGTCCCTGATCGTTTTCTCACTCTAACAAGCGACATTAAAACGGTTGTAGCTTCGTAATTTTTTGAGATATTTGAATGAGTTTTTCGTTTCTTCTTTCTTTTGAAGTGAGTCTACAGCTACACCTCTATTTGGAAGACAAGCGGAAAGAACCCATACTATCCATACTAATAATCCATACTTCCATATTAATATTATAAATGCGAAAGTGTGTCTGTCTGTCTGTTACCTCTTCACGCCTAAACCGCTGAACCGATTTAGATGAAATTTGGTATACAGATAGTTTGAGCCCTGGGGAAGGATAAAGGGTAGTTTTTATATCTGAGGGGCTGAAATTGGGGGTGGAAATTTGTATGGAGCTACTTAAACCGCTGCACCGATTTAGATGAAATTTTGTATATAATTAGTTTGAGTCCCGAGGAAGGTCAAAGGATAGGTTTTATCCCGGAAATCATCCCCTAAGGGGGTGAAAAGTTTTTGGATGTAATCTATTTTGATGAAATTTGGTGTAGATATAGGTTAAGTCCTGGAAAAGGTCATGGGATAGTTTTTACCCCAGAAATCATCCCCTAAGGGGGTGAAATTAGGGGTAAAAATTCGGATGGAACCCATTTTAATACAATTTGGTAAAGAGATAGCTTGAGTCCTGGGAAAGGACATAGGATAGTTTTAATTCCGGAAATCACTCCCTAAGGGGGTGAAATGGGGGTGAAAATTTGGATGAATCCCGTTTAGATGAAATTTGGTATAAAGGTCGTTTGAGTCCCGAAGAATGACATTAGATAGTTTTTATCCCGAAAATCATTCCCTAAGGGTATGAAATAGGGGGTGAAAGTTTGGATAAAATCCATGTACCTAGATGAAATTTGGTATAGAGATAATTTGAGACCTTTTGAAGGATATAGAATAGTTTTTGCCTCGGAAATCATCCCTTAAGATGGTAAGTAGAAGTTTGTTTGCATTATATTTTCTAAGTATAAGTTCTACGCGGACGAAGTCGCGGGCAACAGCTAGTACATAATAAATGCCTATGTCCTGACTGACTTATTCACTCACTCACTCACTCATCAACGCACAGCTGAAACTACTAATCTTAGAGAGTTGATTTTTGCACAGTATGTTGCTTTTATAACGTGGGCTAGGGATAAAAAGGGATTTTTGAAAATTCTACCCCTAAGGGGGTAAAATGGGGGTGCAAAGTTTGTATGGGAGAACCTTTTTTTTTTGAGCTATAGACTTAAACTTTGTAGAAAAATTAGTTATTAGAATACAAATGAAACACTTTCAGCGTTTTGGAAAATTCCACCCCTACGGGGGTAAAATAGGGGTGCAAGGTTTGTATGGGGGAAACATTTTTTTTTAAATAGAGACTTAAAACTTTGTAGAAAGATCAGTCATTAGAATACAAATAAAGAACTTTCAGGGTTTTAGAAAATTCTACCCCTAAAGGGGTAAAATAGAGTGCAAAGTTTGTATGGGAAAAACTACTTTTTTTTAAATAGAGACTTAAAACTTTGTAGAGAAATTATTCATTAGAATACAAATAAAGTACCTAGATTCAGTGTTTTAAAAAAATCTACCCCTAAGGGGGTAAAATAGGGGTGCAAATTTTGTATGGGGGAAACAATATTTTTTTTAAATAGAGACTTAAAACTTTGTAGAAAGATTAGTCATCAGAATACAAATTAAGTACTTTCAGCGTTTTAGAAAATTCTACCCCTAAAAATAGGGGGCTAAAATAGGGGTGCAAAGTTTGTATGTGGGAAACTATTTTTTTTAGCTAGAGTCCTAAAACTTTGTAGAAAGATTATTTAAATACAAAGAAAGTACTTTCAGCGTTTTGGAAAATTTCACCCCTAAGGGGGTCAAATAGGGTGCACAGTTTGTATGGGAAAAACATATATTTTTTTAATAGAGACTTAAAATTTTGACGAAAAATTACTTATTAGAACATGAAAAATACTACATTCGGCGTTTTACAAAAATCATTCCCTAAGGGGGTTAAAAAAGGGTGCAAGGTTTGTATGGGGAACACTTTTTCTGAGCTAGACACTTAAAACTTTGTAGAAAGATTACTTATAAAAATACAAAAAAAAAGACTTTCAGCGTTTTGAAAAAATCTATCCCTAAGGGGGATAAAAAGGGGTGCAAAGTTTTTATCAGGGAAAGTTTATGTTTTTGAGTTAGAGACTTGAAAATTTGTAGAAAGATTACTTATTAAAATACAAAAAAAGAACACAAATCGTTTTAGAAAATTCCACCCCTAATAGGGTTAAAAAGGAGAGCAAGCTTTGCATGGGCAACACTTTTTTTTGAGTTAGACTTAAAACTTTGCAAAAAGATTACTTATTAGAATACTAAAAAAGAACTTTCAGCGTTTTAGAAAACTCCATCCCTAAGGGGATCCTTAAGATCCTTAAGAAGGGTAGCCAGTGTTGTGTGGGAAAAACTTTTTTTTTTACTAGACTTAAAACTATTCAAAATGTTACTTATTAAAATTAATAATAAAGTACTTTCAGAGTTTTAGAAAATTCCACCCCTAAGGGGGTTAAGAAAGCTTTGTATGGGCAACACTTTTTTTGAGCTAGAGACTTAAAAGTTTACGAAAAAAGTTCTTTCAGCGATTAGAAAAATTCAACCTCTAAGGGGGTTTAAAAGGGGGTTCAAATTTTAAATGGCGAGCAATAAAATTTTAAAGTGTGAGTAAGAGATTTTTAACTTCGGTCTTATTCTGTACGTTAAAAGACTACAAAAATGATTTCAGAGTTTTTCCAAATTCATCCCCTAAGAGTGTTAAAATTGGTTCAATGTCCGAGTATTTCAAGGCATTTTTAAAGTATGAGATTTTTAACTTTGGTTTTAGACTGTTTGTTCACAAACTAGAAAATGAACATCAACTTTTTTTTTAATTATCCCCTAAAAGAGGGTTCAAATTTTGTATTGAGAGAAATCATTTTCTAAGACGATAAAAAGTTCTACGCGGACGAAGTCGCGGGCAACAGCTAGTGTTTAAATATTTGATTTAATGGTTTTCTAAGTTCGAATTACAAATAATTTATCTTTGCAAAAAGGTTCAACCTAGTTGCGTTCTTTTTATAAATTTTGAGTATCTCAAAACTTTCCTATGACCCGTTAGGTTATGGACGACACAGCTGAATAACTTGTACTCTGGCCTATTTTAATAAACTTTGTGACCCACTAATCCCGAGCTTCAAACCATTTATTTTATTTTCACGTGAATGTTTACCGTAGCCTTTGAAATCTAAAAAACTTGTTCCTGTATTTGATGTTGACCGTCCTGAAAGGAGAGTTACGGTTTTGCATTTTTTCGTTACTCAAACGAAGCGAGTTAGAAAAGCCGGCTGGATGAAATTACGCTTGGAGTTTTAGAGAAATATATAGCTTTTTACCCACACCTTTTTGTGCGTAGTGCGTGCGTAGGTGTTAAATATCGTTTTTAATACGATTCCCTTTGTGTCGTTTGTCCTCCCTTCGTGTGAACATTCTTAATAATTACTGTCCTAGTGGCTAAACATGAAAATTGCTAATATTTCGTTATTCAGAAACGAAAGAAAACTGTGCTATGATGTCAGCAGCAGCACGTTGTAACGAACTCTACTTGACACTTCGACATCATCGCCCCATTCCACTTAATTTCATTCGAAGGCGCTTTAGTCTTTTAATTTGTCAAAATTTACTTTTTACGTTTCAACGCTTCTTGACATCAAACTGAAGTGTAAAAAATCCATGAGTCAGATTTATAAAGAGCCCCTCAAACCCTCTTTTATTCGATGCTAGTCGCCTCTTAAACTGCACGAGGGGTCTCGACTCCTGGCCTATTTTATTAGAAGCTACACGATACAATCAAAATTAAACCCTACTGTCTTTCATTAAGGTCGACATTCTGTACGAGATATTGACTTGTTAATTTCAAGACGGAAATTTCGTGGGATGATTTTCGCCGGCTCCTATCTCTGTCAAATCGTTGAAGGGAAAGCGACTTTGAAGCATACAGCTAAAGCCTGTATTTCTTTGAACGGAAATACGTGTCGATATAGTTATACAGTACTCTTAAGTGGTAAGTTCACGTTCTAAAGACTTGCATGTCGATCTCGGCGAGTCAACGCTTGAGCACCAAGTCCGCTTCTAGTCATCTTAAAGATGAATAAGAATATTTTGTGGCGTCTTTTTTATTTTATTTAAAGTTATCTCTGAAATAACGGATTTGTTCATAACATATCTCTAGTTTACAGATGTTAAAATTGATTGCATCGTGCCGCTGTGTTTTCTTCAGCCAACCTTAAGTTAATGCATTAGGGGAGAGTTGGCATGAAGGAGCCAGGTTTTGAAAGAGCCATTTGCATTATTTCTGTAGTCTCGGAACGAACTGGGTACTAGTTTCTATTTTTACGTAGCAACACTTATTCCCCTTTACCCACAAACATTTGACAGTGCGCCGAAACCAGCAGACGGTAGACGGAGTCAAAGTTTTGGGCACCAAAAATAAATTATTTTTTACATTTATTTATTTTGTTTTTTGATATTTAATTACTAAAGAATACACACAAACCGTGCATACAAAAGATTTGATATCCTTGTTTTTTGAAATTTACATTTATCTTAAGAATGTGTTATGATTATGACACTTATTTACTAGTATGATTATGACAAACATCACATCACAGGCATCGTACATTTTGAAGCATTTTTGGTGCAGCGTAGTGCTGTTATCGGAATTGGCATGTACAATATCAACCAATATTGAAATAGTTTATAACAATTCCGTTAACAACACTACGCTGCACCAAAAATGCTACAAAATTAACGATGTCTGGTTATGAAAAAGCCGGGTGACCAGGCCTTGAAAAGAGCATAACCCAGTAATAAATTAGTAAAATAAAAAGTTTTTGTTATAATTATACATGCCATTTAATACGTACTATAATTATTTGCTACAGATTTTTTTATTATGGAGAAGGAAAAAACCAAAACAGCCCAAGAACTCAGTTATTAACGAAACAATCAGTGAAGTCTTTGTAAAGGGTAGTCAAAATTGGTTTCAGAGAAAAATGTTATTTTTTATGATACATATAATTTATTATTTTGTTTATTATTCGAGATTGTTATTAACTTATTATTAACAATGATCCTCTAATAGAAACTAGTTCTAACTGAGAAAAATTATAAGTTAAAACCAGTTGTTCCAAGTGACATAAAATTGCTTGTAAGATTAAGAATTTGTAAAAAATGTTTCTATTCTTACAAAAAATATGCTTTTTTATGTTTTTAAAAGAGTTCGTTTATTCTTATTTTGCTTATAAATTTAACATTTTTAATTAAATTCCTGTACTTATACAGGCTCTTTCAACACCCATGTGTTATGAAAGAGCTAAAATAAGTACCTACATGTTTTTCTTAAATAGATATTAGAGAATGGAGATGGGTCAGTAAGGACAGCTACTATATTTAACCTTTGCTGTCATGCGGAAATGGCCTGCTCAACCTTGAGTAAATCTTAGAATTTTCCGCTATAATAACGTAAGAAAAAATGGGCCGGATTCCTCATCAAAAATCTCGGGCTAAAAAGAATGTATTGTACACATGAGTAGAACAAAGGCCGTATGTTTTACTCGACCTTGGAGGCACTAAGAAATATAAGGGAGGTCTATATATCGTTAATAAAATACACACAGTATGAGAGAGCGCCGAGTCAAATCGCGATGAGTTGGACAGGGCTGGATTGGATGCAAAAATAAATGCTTTTTAAGGAAATTTCCGAGATTTTGTAAGAAATCGTCAGCATGTACGACCCACTACTGCGCACTACTACTGGCCTTAACTCGTACATGGGAGGCATTGGGCAGTAGCTCCGACGCTGGCGTAGTGGGGGTTGTGGAATCCACATACATTTTCGGTAAAGTATAACATCGCCAGGAAACCTACATACATCTTCGAAGAAATAATAATTTGAGACATGTTATTTTTGGTAATACTTTCATAGTAATAAGCTTTCATAGTAATGATGCCAATTCAATGTAATTTATCGTATTGTCGATTAATAGTGACCATGATAGTTACTCATAATCTGTGCTCTATTGTCGAGTCTCCGTAAGTTGCGCCATGCAAGATTCGAGTTCGAATCATCCACCGAAACGATGCTTTATATGTAACTATACTTATGTTCTGAAATATTTGCCCAAGGAGAAATAAGCCTAGGTCAGCTAATAGCTGCATATTAAAGCAATGTAATAAGACATATCTCGAGTATGTTGCCGTGTGTAATCTGGCCCCGGCGTGCGTGCCGAAGAGCCATTACGCAGCAGAGCAATAACAACACCGGGATTACTGCTCGCCACAATGAAAGAAGACCTGCCCGGCACTCTCAGGGTTGCCACTTGTTATCCTAGATAACCACACCTTAACCTTTGTCGTAAACAAATGACGCCCTTCATCAAATTTTCTATATTAGCCAGTCATAAGTCCACAGAAGCTGAAGTTGCGTGTTGCTTTTGTTTGTACGGGAACGAACTCAGCACGTTGTACACCATACAGTGTTGTATACAGGGTGTTAAAGAACATTAATTTAGACCCTGTATCGATATACAGGGTCTAAATTAATGCTCTTGTTCTTTTAGAGCAGCCAGACATAAAACGTACCTATTTGATGCTTGTGTGAAGAAGGAAAGTACCTACATTTCCGATAGATCTCGCCATGGCTTCGGGCGTTTTGTCGGAATCGCAAGCGTCCATAGGCTTACGGTATCTACTTACCATCAGGCAGACCGTATGCTTGTTTGCCGTCGTCATATCGCGACCGACCTCAAAGACGACCTGTACATGGAAAGGGAACGAAGGGCCCTATCGGTCCGGGCGAATATGATCGCCCTCAGATTTGCAAGGTGCTCTAAAGAGGTGAAAGAAACACTGTTTAGGGCGTTTTGCACCTCCCTCTATACCTGCAATCTGTGGGAGCAGTATACGCAACGGGCCTATTGGGCCCTTAGGGTCCAGTATAATAATGCGTTCCGGGTGTTGATGGGACTGCGTCGTTTCTGTAGCGCATCAGGGATGTTCGCGGCGGCGCGCGTGGACTGTTTTTATACGAGCATGCGTGCGCGCGCAGCATCCCTGGTGCGCAGGGTGCGCCGCAGTCCCAACAGCATTCTGCGCATGATAGCGGACAGGGTTGACTGTCCCTAAATGTCGCACTGCGAGGGACTACACTCCCCTGTCAGTGTTGTTTTGTTTTAAATGTAAGTTTAGCTGTAAACTACCAACCCCCTAATAGTTTTGTAAATTCTACTAACAACATGTGTCCGGATGGTTACACGAAATAAAAATTTCATTTCATTCATTTCATTTCATAGTATAAAAATATTGCAACAAAAGTGTTTCATAGCAATGTGATACCAATCTCATCTCTATATTTTTCATATCACGCAACCAGCTGGTCGATTGCGGTTCGTTTCGCACGTAAGCTTGATGGCAGATCTAAATTTAGTGGTTTTTTTTTGCCAAATGACAGATGAGTTTTCCTAATGTAGGTACGTTGGAAAACTTACGTAATCACTCTTTTGGTCACATACACAGGGCTATGTGGTTACCTAATATGTATGAGAGGGTTAAACCGATAAATATTTTTGCACTTGACTGTCGATCGAGGTAAGTTATTAAAAGGTGAAAATGAAAACCTTGTTTTATTTTTTCGTCAGTCTATTTTATGAAAGTTTCCGACCCTAGAGAGATTGGCAAAAGCATAGAGCACTTAGTCGGATCTTCGTTTTATGACGAGCAACAACGTGTGTTGTGTACAGATTGCAGTTAACTTACTTTCATTTCGCGCCATCACATTATTTCCTAGCCTTTGTTCTATATATGACCTTTACCACTAACTGTGTTAATGACGCCAATTGATTTATTGTAAGTCCTATCGCTTAAAGGTCTCGATTCTTGTAAACCATGTAAGAGACCTGTTTACGTCGTACCGGAAAACGAGATGGTAATGGCTTTTTTTGACAAATGTCGATAAATATCAACATTTGCGAAGTTTTATTGATATTTGCTTCGATAAGATTTTAGATGAGGTAAATACCGTCATTTTAACTTGATAGTTTCATTTAATAGTGTTTGAGTTGGCTGAAGGACTGCAGGGCGCAATACATAATAACCATTTTCTGTACCGTTTCAAAATGCGGTTGAATATTGGCCTTTGGAGGTGAAAAAATGCACCCACACTGTCAATGTATTTATATACTGAGCGAAGAGACTGCGAACGTTTTACGGCCAGAAATCTTGTCAAGGTAGCATAATCCCACTAAAGCTCCCATTGAAAACGTTTTTTTAAAAAGAGTGGAAATCTTTTGATCATTGAATACAAAGCAGAATTAAACAGAACAAGAGATGTACAATAGAGAGAGATGTGATGAAGTAAAAGTAAAAAAGTAAAAGTGATTTAGTATTCAATGTATGCATATTACTTACATGCACCTATGAATGTCGATAAACTACCATCGGTTTGGAAAGAAAACCTCTGCCTCGAGAAGAACCGGCGTAAAAAACTCGGCGAGGTATATTTTTTTCAAGACAGTATACAATATATAATTTCAGTATCAGTGTCACCCGAGTCATGAATCTCCGACAATGGATGCAAATCCTTGCAAATTCTTATGAAAACCTCTACGAGTAGGTACGTTTAGTTATATTAGTTTAGGTACCTGCCGATGAATATAATGGAGTCATCAGTTCAGCTCTATTAGACACTAGAATTAAAGAATAATTCTTCTTAACGAAACAAATTAATTTATTAAATATTTTTGTTACTTGTTAATTTAACGTGAAAGTTACCACGATCAAATTTTAACGATGTGATACAGAGAACGAATATAATGGAAAAATAACCCTAACACTAGGTCAAAGAATTATTGACAAAAGCGCAGAAACTAAGTTTGTATATATATATTTATAAAAAATTACATACTACAAGAAACAGGAAAATCTTCGTGTATATCGCACAGCACCTGCACTTTGGTTAATCACACACACAAAACTCGAAAGTAGCTTAAATAATGCATAAGTACCTAGTTTTTAGACGTAATCGCATTGTTAACTTGGCTATTTTAGTTACCTACCTGCGTATGTTCAATTTGTACTAGCAGGTACCTACTCTACTAACTGCAAAACTAACCTAACTATATTTGGCTCTAGCAAACGTTCGGCAACATTTATTAATCTAATCTTTCAACTTTTTAAATACTCCTACTATAGGTACGGACTTTTATCATCGTTGTCTCTGAAATTCACCACATCATTTCGTCTTATAACATAATATTTCTCGGCTTTAATATTTATCACGACGTTTAATCATACAGCGGCCCATGCTCTCAGCCATGTTACATCAACGTCCCGACACCATTATTCCCGTAATGTACTTTACCCAAAAACAATTCCTTAATATTTATTCACATTGATAATCCCTTCCTTTGGGATAATAGATTGCCAATGTCGGTCGGTAAGGGACAACGTAGTTAGCGGGATTTGTAGGTAAACACTACATAAAAAAACCAGTCAAGTACGAGTCTGACTCGCGCACCGAGGGTTCCCTACAAACTTTCATACACCATACCCGTCTGGTCAGGACCCCATTCATTCTTGAACAATCTTAAACAGCTCATAGTAGAAGTTACCGTTGCAAAGCGCCTTCTGCATTTTGGTACTAACAACTTACAACCTAGTATATTTGTTTATCAGCGATAGCTTTTTATCACGCGTACCGATTTCGATTATTTATTTGTATTTGAAAGAAGGGACTTTAACGATAATCTGATAGGAATTTGAAGATATAAAATTTCATACAAAAGTAAGCGAAGCGCCGCAAATATGCGGGCCTGACAAACTCCTACTTATTTGCGGCCTTCGCGGTTGAAACTCTAACTGAAAAATTGTAGATAATACGGCTGACCATAGGGCTGGCTGCTTCCTCGGCCAACGGATTGGAAATGTGGCCAGCCTTATGGGCACCCTTCCCAAGGGCTGTGACCTTGAAGAGGGTGTATTTACTATTATTTAGTTAAGTAGATTTAAGTGCCTAGTGTTAAGTTTTTTATTCATTTTGTTTACTTAAAAGTAAGTAAATTACAAATTTAATTAGGAAATAATGTAGTATATAATGTAATGTTATGCAATGCACGAGTAATATAATATTTTTGACTCATTTTACAAGCTTTATATTAACTTGCACTGTTCGTATGTATGTAAATATGTAAGTATGTAAGTTGTCCGTCAAAATTTGCAATCCATTTTTCAGTTACTTCCCGTTATCCAACTGCGCCAACTGGCAAAACATGGTGGTGCGCTATAATTATTTAACATATCTGTATCTCTCAGTTATACCTATGTTTTACTCCAGCTTCACCCTCTTAAAAGAGTATTTCCAAAAAAATATTGGCCAGTACCCTTCTCGAAGACTCAAATAATCTCCATTCCATATTTAATTAAGATGGCATATATCTACCTATATATTATTCTAATTTAATATCTAAAAAAAAATATTTTTTTTATTTACTCCACAGTAGTGAAAGCGTGTTGCTTACGCGATTCCGTTAAGTTTCAGTGTCTTTTAGCCCGTGTGAGAAAATATTGTGTTTATCAGCGTGTCGCTCTCAGAAATGATTATGAGTCGAATGAAACGCAGCACTCGAATCCATTCGTACCCAATCGGCATCGGCAGGGTAATCGCCCTGCAGGATTAGGAACTGTTAGTCACGCGCTTCCGTTGTCCGTGAATGGAATTCCGGTATAGGAAAAGGTATCTCAGGGGGTCATACCCATGGTCATTTCATATTTCAATTTGATATCAGTGAGATTCGCGAGCTCGTTCTGACACATTTTTTTTTATCGTGGAGGAAACCTGCGTACCAGGTACCCAATCATTGGTGTGTGTGGTATTTCTATCCACTAAAAAACTCCACGGCGGCCGGCATCTGCGCTCTCATGCGGAGGACTCCAGGATCTCATACTGAACGCACTGGAGCCCTCCTCACGCCTCGCCACATTTGGCTCGTCCTAGGATGATGATGGTCGCCTTCCCTGGGGTTTTTAGGTGAGTGCCCCGGCCCCCGCCAGAAACACTGCGATCCCGATGACCCCCTTTATTCGCCTTCTACGACAGGCGGGGGAGACCGTAGACCTATTCTTGTAGGTTTGGAATACATCGGTATCATTTGGATGGCGAAATTTAAGTGTCAGAGTATACCCCACAGTATATACTATCTGCCGAGGTACATTTTATCCGTTCAAGTGTCACCGTCAAAGTGGGATAATTGGTTTGGTCATTAATGCACAAGATTTTTTTGTACCTATACTCTTTCGTCTAGACCACCTTATTATTAGGCAGTGTCATCAGAACAAATACACGTTCAGTACGAACGGCTATGAAATATTCGAAATGAAAGCCTAAAGTTTACTTCTAGTCTAATAGCCGTAAAATGTTTACGGTGTGGTATTAACTCGTATTAGATGTAAATAAATCGTACTCAAACTGAGCCAATCATCCGATTTATTGCCGACAAATAAAGTGAACTTTATGGAGACATAAATTTATACAAAGGTGCGAACGCTTAGGGAATAGTTTTATATCAGTGAGTTAAGTTAAGAGGGTCAAAACGATTGGACAACTCGACCTTTTTTATTTCGTCGGAATTTATTGTAATAAGGTCCTTGCCCTTTTACAAACGACAAAAAAATTATAGGTACTATTTCGAGGAGCGAAGGAAAATCGACCTTGACATCAGCTAAGACGGCCTAAAGGCTCGACCACCACCTCTACAGGACTCCTAGTACAAAATTGTATGTAATGGCACAGAATAAGTAATAGTACAAGTACAGAAGGCACAATCCTTTGATCTTTACAAAAGCCGCTTTTTTCTTGGCAAAAACATTATGATTTATGGCCCTCTGACGTTGTCGACTCCAGCGCAAGCCAAACGGAACGTTAAGGCTGTGTACGACCGGTGAAAATGAATTGGCTCACTTGCCGCGTCGCCGATAGTGAGGGCTGTCAACAACTAAAAATAAAATAATAATGTATTGCCTGCCCATTTATTTCTTTAATTCAAGAAACAATAAATGAAGAGCAATAAATGTATATCTTCATACATTACATACATAATTTCATTATTTATCTCTTAAATAATAAATCTCACAATTTGGACGATTTGAATACACCAAGACCGCCATGCCACATTTTATTGGCTTTGCTGCAACCCACAGTAATGCAAAATCTTGTTGCTTTATTTTTAAACATTGTAATATGTAGGTATAATAAAATAAAATAATGCAACGAATGCGTTACGTTACCAAAGTTGTTGTTTTAGTAAGTAGGTATACTTTACTATACTAGAATTTAAATTCACATGTATCAGCAAACAATTAATTCAAATTTACCTACATCATCATCATATCAGCCGAAAGACGTCCACTGCTGGACATAGGTCTTACCTACATACTTCAACCAAATAAAAATTGTTGTTACTTGATTCATACTTTGGTATACAGCCTGTATGTTTAATATTACCTCAAATTGTAACCATACATAGCTTTTAGTACTATGAACCGATATTGTAGGAAAATTGCAAGTTAGTCTTAACAACCAAAGAGTAATTATTTTTTGAAAATTTATCGAGCCGCAATGTAATGCTTACACTCTTTTGACACAAGGAAAAAGCGAGTAACTTATTGGTGAATTGCAAAAAAATTTTACATTCTAAAATTGGAAATGTCCTCATACTTCAAAATTCTATAAAAAAATTAGTTAATGAATGAATTGAATGAATGATTTATTTGATAAACACAACCACAACACTTAACGTTAACGCTACATTTTGCGTTTTATTGCAGATAAGACTGCATCCGTAACGTTTTTATGTCGGGCAACTATTAGTCTACAACCAACACAAGCGCATTAGTCGATAGCCATATTAGTTTTTATGTTGTGGTACGAAAACTGAAAAAGTATATTTAAGAAACAATATTGTGTTACGCTTTAATTAGGTAACTTCTATTTTTTCTAAGCATATTCGAATATTAAAATTCCCTTAGGTTTTTTTTTCCCAACCCGAATTTTGCTTCTTTTGTGTGACATTTGTGTAACAAAACATCACATAAACGTCACACAAACGAAGCACACAATATTTTTCCCATACAAATTACCTTCCATTTGTTTACTTTGTGTAACATTTTTGTGAATATTCCTTTGCGTTACGTACAATATTTTTGCATTTCACCCTTGTGACAGTTGTGACGTCACATCAGTAAGACAATGTAGTGATACATTGCGTGCTGAATTATTTTACAAGGAAAAAAAAAAGTTAGTAGTTAAGAAAAAAATTCTTGCAATATCGGCTCATAGCCCTAACACCTACCTCTGGTTACAATTTGAGGTAATATCAAGGGGCTTGCAGTGGGTGGAGCGCGTCGCGTTAGATACCTAGCGCTCGCGAAACCTCGAGGAGCCAGTCAGTCGTAGGCCGGCCCCGCTCGAGCGAGCACATGTGCGTCGTGCCGTGATCCGCCGCCGCCGCCGACTTGAACGCGACGAACCGCGCGTACTTATTATTATTCATATTCATTTATTGCGATCATGTTCATTGTCCATACGTAGATCTTAAGATAGGTTATACAGTAGGTACATGATACCCTGTTAGGGCATTGCAATGTTCTTACGTACTAACATGCTAACAACATAATTTAGTTTTATTTATAAAAGAACACAGTATTGAAAAATAGAAGTATATCATAATAATATTAAAATTTAAAATGTAATTAATTGTTTGGAAATGTCCTCATACTGATGACATTGAGATGAGA
Organism: Epinotia brunnichana; assembly: GCA_963854355.1. Classification (NCBI taxonomy): domain Eukaryota; kingdom Metazoa; phylum Arthropoda; class Insecta; order Lepidoptera; family Tortricidae; genus Epinotia; species Epinotia brunnichana. The sequence continues at coordinate 27,495,308 of OY977936.1, read as the reverse complement.
TTAAAATATAATAATGATAATGGATAATAGCGATATTATCACATACCTTCAAATTGTGAAATGTGGTTAGTACGATACTTTATCTAGTGATTGGTCATTCAAAAATTCATCAATTGTATAATAGGCCTTGTCAAGAAGTAATTTCTTCAGTTTGTTTTTAAATATCTTATCGTTCAACTCCTGTTTGAGTGCTCCGGGTAATTTGTTTGTTATGATGATACAACGATAGTGTGGGCCTTTTCTACACATAGTTAGCTTGGAGTTTGGTATGGCTAGTTGGTTTCTATACCTACTGTTACTTTTACAAACATCTTTCTTTCTTTTAAATAGATCTGAGTGTTTTCTTGCAAAAAGTGCTACCTCCAAAATATATAAACAGGGCAATGTTAATAGTTTAAGTTTTATAAAGTGCGGGCGACAGCTGTCCGGCACGTACGTGTTGGTCAAGATGCGGACGCATTTTTTCTGCATGACAAATAGGGCATGTGCATCGGTACTGGCACCCCACAAAACCACGCCATAGCGGGCTGCCATGCATGCGCATATGCATAGTATGCTGTTAATGCGGATTCAAGATTTGTATTCCTTTTTAGTACATTTAGCGCATAGACAAACCTAGACAATTTTGATTTTATATTTTGGATGTGGCATTTCCAGTTAATACTTGTGTCTATTGTTAATCCTAGTAAATTAAATTCGCTGACTTCTTCAATAGGTTGACCGTTGATTTCTAGTTTTATTTTCATAGGATTTTTTTGAATGGGTTTAAATTGAATAATTTTGGTTTTCTTTAAGTTTATCAATAAATTTTGGTCTGTAAGCCATCCGGTTACATTTTGAAGGGTTTGTTGTAATCGTTCGTTACATTCGGTACTACTCGTACAGCCTAATAATAGTGACACATCATCAGCAAACATAACACAAGACGAATCGACGGCTTTCGGTAAGTCATTTATATATGCGATAAATAGCAGGCAAGAAATCACAGAGCCTTGGGGGATAGAGCAGGAGGTGGCACGCAATTTAGAGGTTACTGTTTTGACTTCTTTTGATTCTTTGTGATAGTGATCTATCTGGACTAGTTGGTATCGATTGTATAAATATTATGAAGTTGCAAGATACCTACAATGTACAACAACAATACGTAAATACATGTTACAATACGAACCGGCTGGTTAGGTACTTACTTACTTATTACTTTTAACGGGATACCTACAGTAATTTTCTTCAAAATGAAGCATGGGTTTGAAAATGTATTTTACTAAGCTAGGTATAATGATTGTTCTGTCCTATTTTAATTAAATGAGAACGTGCTTATAACAAAATACAACAATACATACATATACATATAGGTAAGTCGGTGCAGGGCTTCATCACTTTTTTGCCAGCAGGCAAGTGTGACAGGGAATAATTCTTACGTCGTCGAAAAACGCTCGTAAGTATATATATGTACCTACTATGGGGCTTGTAATGTGTAGGTACAAACCAAATGTTAATAAACTTCTTTCTCAATCACACATTTTGGCCCTCATTGCTGTTTTCTTGGCGTGACAGCCCTAGCGCTACACGTGCCGTGCGTGAATGAATACAAGTTATACGATACACAGAGAAGGAGAGAGTAGGCACGTTTCTTATGCCTAAACGCCGTTTTTGCTAGGGAGTGCAACTTCTGTACATGTACTACATATTAATTATTCTGTGTTAATATTAAAAATACACGCTGTATATGAAAGTAAATACACCTACATATAATATATTATTATTTTATTATTATTTTGTAATTACTTATTATTAACTAGCTGTTGCCCGCGACTTCGTCCGCGTAGAACTTTTTATCGTCTTAGAAAATGATTTCTCTCAATACAAAATTTGAACCCTCTTTTAGGGGATAATTAAAAAAAAAGTTGATGTTCATTTTCTAGTTTGTGAACAAACAGTCTAAAACCAAAGTTAAAAATCTCATACTTTAAAAATGCCTTGAAATACTCAAACTTTGAACCAATTTTAACACTCTTAGGGGATGAATTTGGAAAAACTCTGAAATCAGTTTTGTAGTCTTTTAACGTACAGAATAAGACCGAAGTTAAAAATCTCTTACTCACACTTTAAAATTTTATTGCTCGCCATTTAAAATTTGAACCCCCTTTTAAACCCCCTTAGAGGTTGAATTTTTCTAATCGCTGAAAGAACTTTTTTCGTAAACTTTTAAGTCTCTAGCTCAAAAAAAGTGTTGCCCATACAAAGCTTTCTTAACCCCCTTAGGGGTGGAATTTTCTAAAACTCTGAAAGTACTTTATTATTAATTTTAATAAGTAACATTTTGAATAGTTTTAAGTCTAGTAAAAAAAAAGTTTTTCCCACACAACACTGGCTACCCTTCTTAAGGATCTTAAGAATCCCCTTAGGGATGGAGTTTTCTAAAACGCTGAAAGTTCTTTTTTAGTATTCTAATAAGTAATCTTTTTGCAAAGTCTAACTCAAAAAAAAGTGTTGCCCATGCAAAGCTTGCTCTCCTTTTTAACCCTATTAGGGGTGGAATTTTCTAAAACGATTTGTGTTATTTTTTTGTATTTTAATAAGTAATCTTTCTACAAAGTTTCAAGTCTCTAACTCAAAAACATAAACTTTCCCTGATAAAAACTTTGCACCCCTTTTTATCCCCCTTAGGGATAGATTTTTTCAAAACGCTGAAAGTCTTTTTTTTTGTATTTTTATAAGTAATCTTTCTACAAAGTTTTAAGTGTCTAGCTCAGAAAAAGTGTTCCCCATACAAACCTTGCACCCTTTTTTAACCCCCTTAGGGAATGATTTTTGTAAAACGCCGAATGTAGTATTTTTCATGTTCTAATAAGTAATTTTTCGTCAAAATTTTAAGTCTCTATTAAAAAAAAATATGTTTTTCCCATACAAACTTTGCACCCTATTTTATTCCCTTAGGGGTGAAATTTTCCAAAACGCTGAAAGTACTTTCTTTGTATTTAAATAATCTTTCTACAAAGTTTTAGGACTCTAGCTAAAAAAAATAGTTTCCCACATACAAACTTTGCACCCCTATTTTAGCCCCCTATTTTTAGAGGTAGAATTTTCTAAAACGCTGAAAGTATTTAATTTGTATTCTGATGACTAATCTTTCTACAAAGTTTTAAGTCTCTATTTAAAAAAAAATATTGTTTCCCCCATACAAAATTTGCACCCCTATTTTACCCCCTTAGGGGATTTTTTTAAAACACTGAATCTTGGTACTTTATTTGTATTCTAATGAATAATTTCTCTACAAAGTTTTAAGTCTCTATTAAAAAAAAAGTAGTTTTTCCCATACAAACTTTGCACTCTATTTTACCCCTTTAGGGGTAGAATTTTCTAAAACCCTGAAAGTTCTTTATTTGTATTCTAATGACTGATCTTTCTACAAAGTTTTAAGTCTCTATTTAAAAAAAAATGTTTCCCCCATACAAACCTTGCACCCCTATTTTACCCCCGTAGAGGTGGAATTTTCCAAAACGCTGAAAGTGTTTCATTTGTATTCTAATAACTAATTTTTCTACAAAGTTTAAGTCTATAGCTCAAAAAAAAAAGGTTCTCCCATACAAACTTTGCACCCCCATTTTACCCCCTTAGGGGTAGAATTTTCAAAAATCCCTTTTTATTCCTAGCCCACGTTATAAAAGCAACATACTGTGCAAAAATCAACTCTCTAAAATTAGTAGTTTCGGCTGTGCGTTGATGAGTGAGTGAGTGAGTGATTGATTGAATAAGTCAGTCAGGACATAGGCATTTATTATGTACTAGCTGTTGCCCGCGACTTCGTCCGCATAGAACTTTTTATCGTCTTAGAAAATGATTTCTCTCAATACAAAATTTGAACCCTGATTTAGGGGATAATTAAAAAAAAAACGTTGATATTCATTTTCTAGTTTGTGAACAAACAGTCTAAAACCAAAGTTAAAAATCTCATACTTTAAAAATGCCTTGAAATACTCAAACTTTGAACCAATTTTAACACTCTTAGGGGATGAATTTGGAAAAACTCTGAAATCAGTTTTGTAGTCTTTTAACGTACAGAATAAGACCGAAGTTAAAAATCTCTTACTCACACTTTAAAATTTTATTGCTCGCCATTTAAAATTTGAACCCCCTTTTAAACCCCCTTAGAGGTTGAATTTTTCTAATCGCTGAAAGAACTTTTTTCGTAAACTTTTAAGTCTCTAGCTCAAAAAAAGTGTTGCCCATACAAAGCTTTCTTAACCCCCTTAGGGGTGAAATTTTCTAAAACTCTGAAAGTACTTTATTATTAATTTTAATAAGTAACATTTTGAATAGTTTTAAGTCTAGTAAAAAAAAAAGTTTTTCCCACACAACACTGGCTACCCTTCTTAAGGATCTTAAGGATCCCCTTAGGGATGGAGTTTTCTAAAACGCTGAAAGTTCTTTTTTAGTATTCTAATAAGTAATCTTTTTGCAAAGTTTTAAGTCTTACTCAAAAAAAAGTGTTGCCCATGCAAAGCTTGCTCTCCTTTTTAACCCTATTAGGGGTGGAATTTTCTAAAACGATTTGTGTTATTTTTTTGTATTTTAATAAGTAATCTTTCTACAAAGTTTCAAGTCTCTAACTCAAAAACATAAACTTTCCCTGATAAAAACTTTGCACCCCTTTTTATCCCCCTTAGGGATAGATTTTTTCAAAACGCTGAAAGTCTTTTTTTTTGTATTTTTATAAGTAATCTTTCTACAAAGTTTTAAGTGTCTAGCTCAGAAAAAGTGTTCCCCATACAAACCTTGCACCCTTTTTTAACCCCCTTAGGGAATGATTTTTGTAAAACGCCGAATGTAGTATTTTTCATGTTCTAATAAGTAATTTTTCGTCAAAATTTTAAGTCTCTATTAAAAAAATATATGTTTTTCCCATACAAACTTTGCACCCTATTTTACCCCCTTAGGGTGAAATTTTCCAAAACGCTGAAAGTACTTTCTTTGTATTTAAATAATCTTTCTACAAAGTTTTAGGACTCTAGCTAAAAAAAATAGTTTCCCACATACAAACTTTGCACCCCTATTTTAGCCCCCTATTTTTAGAGGTAGAATTTTCTAAAACGCTGAAAGTACTTAATTTGTATTCTGATGACTAATCTTTCTACAAAGTTTTAAGTCTCTATTTAAAAAAAATATTGTTTCCCCCATACAAAATTTGCACCCCTATTTTACCCCCTTAGGGGTAGATTTTTTAAAAACACTGAATCTAGGTACTTTATTTGTATTCTAATGAATAATTTCTCTACAAAGTTTTAAGTCTCTATTTAAAAAAAAGAAGTTTTTCCCATACAAACTTTGCACTCTATTTTACCCCTTTAGGGGTAGAATTTTCTAAAACCCTGAAAGTTCTTTATTTGTATTCTAATGACTGATCTTTCTACAAAGTTTTAAGTCTCTATTTAAAAAAAAAATGTTTCCTCCATACAAACCTTGCACCCCTATTTTTTCCAAAACGCTGAAAGTGTTTCATTTGTATTCTAATAACTAATTTTTCTACAAAGTTTAAGTCTATAGCTCAAAAAAAAAGGTTCTCCCATACAAACTTTGCACCCCCATTTTACCCCCTTAGGGGTAGAATTTTCAAAAATCCCTTTTTATCCCTAGCCCACGTTATAAAAGCAACATACTGTGCAAAAATCAACTCTCTAAGATTAGTAGTTTCGGCTGTGCGTTGATGAGTGAGTGAGTGAGTGAGTGAGTGAATAAGTCAGTCAGGACATAGGCATTTATTATGTATAAATAGATAGAAGATAATGAAACTCCCATTCAAATATCTCAAAAAATTATGAAGCTACATCCGTTTTAATGTCGCTTGTTAGAGTGAGAAAACGATGAGGGACTGTGACGTCAATATACTCGAGCGTCATAGTAAAAAACAATCGTTTCATATGAAGGTGCGTTTTGCGGAAAAGGGACAGAACATACCCCCTCTTAAAACTTTGGACTCTTATAACTTAATCATTACCTATATAACCTCTTGCTTTGTTTTTTTCTCCATTTGACTATATTTATTTTAAATTCTTTTTCGAGAAAATACATTATGATTATTTACCATATTTTCGATTCCTGAGCTATAACCACGAACTTCGGAATTCGAAAATATTCGGGTATCTCTATCTCTATCGCACTAACCATACTCGAGTGACAGGGATGCAAATATATGAACATTGAGTATCGGTTTTTGTGGTAGCGCCGCAGGTACTTTGGCTGAATGCGCCGAGCGCGTGCCATTGTCATTAAAAAAAAACAAATTCGTGTTAATTATATTGTTCAAATTTGTTGATTTCATTTATTGAAATTACGACATAAAACGACATTTGCGCATATAAGTTCTCATATCAGAATCGAATATTTTTTTATGGTTTATATTTTAGCATTTGTCTTGTAAAGGTCTATCGTAGACGGGATTTAAATTATTAATAAGTGAAAGGCAAAGCAATTCCGCCATTTTGACGAAAATTTGACGGTTCTTATAGCTGACAGTTGGAGCAGCGTTTGATTTCAATAAAAATAAATGAAAAATTAAATGAAGTCGTATATTTCGGAAAATTAATTAACTGTCGCAGTCGGATAAAAACTATCCTAAGTTGCAGCTAGAATAATAATGTACCTATATAAAATGTTTCATATTTTTCCGTTCATGGGATGCTGAGAACATTCGAACCGCGCAAAGCTTAGTTTCAAACTGGCTGATTCTTTTTTTAATTTAGAGATTTATTATAAGTGGAGATAAATAGATAGAAGATAGTGAAACTCCCATTCAAATATCTCAAAAAATTATGAAGCTACATCCGTTTTAATGTCGCTTGTTAGAGTGAGAAAACGATGAGGGACTGCGACGTCAATATACTCGAGCGTCATAGTAAAAAACAATCGTTTCATATGAAGGTGCGTTTTGCGGAAAAGGGACAGAACATACCCCCTCTTAAAACTTTGGACTCTTATAACTTAATCATTACCTATATAACCTCTTGCTTTGTTTTTTTTCTTCATTTGACTATATTTATTTTGAATTCTTTTTCGAGAAAATACATTATGATTATTTACCATATTTTCGATTCCTGAGCTATAACCACGAACTTCGGAATTCGAAAATATTCGGGTATCTCTATCTCTATCGCACTAACCGTACTCGAGTGACAGGGATGCAAATATATGAACATTGAGTATCGGTTTTCGTGGTAGCGCCGCAGGTACTTTGGCTGAATGCGCCGAGCGCGTGCCATTGTCATTCAAAAAAAAACAAATTCGTGTTAATTATATTGTTCAAATTTGTTGATTTCATTTATTGAAATTACGACATAAAACGACATTTGCGCATATAAGTTCTCATATCAGAATCGAATATTTTTTTATGGTTTATATTTTAGCATTTGTCTCGTAAAGGTCTATCGTAGACGGGATTTAAATTATTAATAAGTGAAAGGCAAAGCAATTCCGCCATTTTGACGAAAATTTGACGGTTCTTATAGCTGACAGTTGGAGCAGCGTTTGATTTCAATAAAAATAAATGAAAAATTAAATGAAGTCGTATATTTCGGAAAATTAATTAACTGTCGCAGTCGGATAAAAACTATCCTAAGTTGCAGCTAGAATAATAATGTACCTATATAAAATGTTTCATATTTTTCCGTTCATGGGATGTTGAGAACATTCGAACCGCGCAAAGCTTAGTTTCAAACTGGCTGATTCTTTTTTTAATTTAGAGATTTATTATAAGTGGAGATAAATAGATAGAAGATAGTGAAACTCCCATTCAAATATCTCAAAAAATTATGAAGCTACATCCGTTTTAATGTCGCTTGTTAGAGTGAGAAAACGATGAGGGACTGTGACGTCAATATACTCGAGCGTCATAGTAAAAAACAATCGTTTCATATGAAGGTGCGTTTTGCGGAAAAGGGACAGAACATACCCCCTCTTAAAACTTTGGACTCTTATAACTTAATTATTACCTATATAACCTCTTGCTTTGTTTTTTTCTCCATTTGACTATATTTATTTTAAATTCTTTTTCGAGAAAATACATTATGATTATTTACCATATTTTCGATTCCTGAGCTATAACCACGAACTTCGGAATTCGAAAATATTCGGGTATCTCTATCTCTATCGCACTAACCATACTCGAGTGACAGGGATGCAAAAATATGAACATTGAGTATCGGTTTTCGTGGTAGCGCCGCAGGTACTTTGGCTGAATGCGCCGAGCGCGTGCCATTGTCATTCAAAAAAAACAAATTCGTGTTAATTATATTGTTCAAATTTGTTGATTTCATTTATTGAAATTACGACATAAAACGACATTTGCGCATATAAGTTCTCATATCAGAATCGAATATTTATTTTATGGTTTATATTTTAGCATTTGTCTCGTAAAGGTCTATCGTAGACGGGATTTAAATTATTAATAAGTGAAAGGCAAAGCAATTCCGCCATTTTGACGAAAATTTGACGGTTCTTATAGCTGACAGTTGGAGCAGCGTTTGATTTCAATAAAAATAAATGAAAAATTAAATGAAGTCGTATATTTCGGAAAATTAATTAACCGTCGCAGTCGGATAAAAACTATCCTAAGTTGCAGCTAGAATAATAATGTACCTATATAAAATGTTTCATATTTTTCCGTTCATGGGATGCTGAGAACATTCGAACCGCGCAAAGCTTAGTTTCAAACTGGCTGATTCTTTTTTTAATTTAGAGATTTATTATAAGTGGAGATTATGTTCATTTACTTACCTCTCGGCATCCTTCAGGCGTGCCGGAAGATAAAGAAAAGCGTGAGTTGATTATTTATCATTGTTTTTGCAACCCGCTGCAATACAATATCTTTTAGGTGTCTTTTTATTCATTTTAACAGAAACAATGCAACACACAAACAGACGAATGCGGCGGCACGTTCACTTCCGATATATTTAACGTAAGCTTGTGCGCGCGAAGTAGGGGGAAGCGGGGCAGCTTGATACGGTTTTTTTGTTTCGCCGCTAACAAAGTCAGGGATAGAGTAACTGTAACAAAAACAATTTTTCCAGGTCGAGTATGTATCTACATAGGTACAAACGTAGGTATACAGATCTTTGGGTTTCTTATCAAACTGCCCCATATACGGGGTACATTTATACATATCTGGGGCACTTTAATTCGCATATATATCTTCTTTTATAACATATATAAATGTGTGAAGAAATAAAACACAATACATGTATTAATTCGTATTAAGCTTTATTTATGAAATAATCACAGTCTTATTCTCATTTACCACTTGGTTGAGAGGTACAATATGTATTATTATTAATTAGTACCTATAATTTTTTGCATAGGTATATAGTCTTTATATATCCTAAAATATTAATCTAAACGAGATCTAATTCAAACCTTTTATAACATAACTAATTATGTTTAGATAGGAATGTGTTAGATGTGAATGATGTGGAATTTAGCAGATAAATCAATTTTGAAATTATCAGTATCAATCTGCATATATTAACAGTATCAATCTGCCCCATTGACCTCCGTTTCAATGTGCCCCGAAGTACTTTTTCGAATTTAAAGTAATATTTAAAAAAAAATACCGAAAGTAACTACGAAAAATGATTATTTTATAGAGTGATTCACAGTATATACTTACTACATAATGTGGAATTCCTTGTGTAATACTATAACCACTGCCAAATGATGCACTTTTTAAAGTTGTCGTAATTTTTGTCGCGAGCTGCAAAAACGTTTTAGTGCCTGTCGAGCGCGACTGAGTGACTGAGCGACGGTGAGCCTTTGGCAGCTTATTGGACGCGTCGGGTGGTTTCTATGTGTGAGTGAATGAATAGTGAAATGCTATTCGTTTAGTTTTAATGTCTGTCGTATCTATGTGCCCCGTGTATCAATGTACCCCACTTCCCCCGAGCGTGCGCGTGCGCTCCGTTGCACAGCGTGGCAGCCACTGAATAGTACCCTGTTTTCGGGAAACCGGCATGTCCATGTAGCGATGAACGTAAATCGCGAGTGAGCCGTGCCTGGTAATGGTAATGGCTATCCAATATGCACATACCATTTTGTACTAGGAATCCTTACGTTACCTTGGTGTGAATGAGTAGGTATTACCGACCAAAATTAGTTCCTGCACATGCGGGCCCATGCACGGGCGGACTTGCAGCTTAGTTGCCGTAGTTAGTTGATATATGTCATAAATATATACCTAGTCGCTGTAACCGAATATCTAACAAATTACCTTAGGTAATTTTGATAGTACGTAGAATTTATTGTGTTTTTTACTACTTGACCGAATGAATGCAGGTCGTATAAATATCGAATTTACACAAGTATCAAAATAATTTTCAGAGGCTTTATAATAAGTTATGAATAACATGTTCCCTTATAAATCCGATTACTGTTGCAGATCAAAGATAATGTTATTACCTCATTACTAAAGTTTCGGGCAGGGCCGTCTCTAAGGATTTCATACGGACTTCCTCGACTTCTTCTTCTAACAGTATTATGGAAAATTCAACTCTGTTCCGTTCTAACTACAGTTAAATTTACGGGATTAAATAAAATATAAAATACAAACATTGGGTGAGGCAATTAAACTACAGGATACTACACGATACCTACCCGTACTAAGATACGCACGAGGGATCAATTAACACATATAATAAGTCTTATGTATGTGTATGCTCAAAATTTCAGTTCCACTGTGGCAGAACTTTTTCTACGGGTGAGGCAACACAGATTATGTTTCAGATTAAATACAAACAAGGATTGCTTTGCTTTGCATCCTTTGAAAGTCAAGGATAAATTTATTACTTAGAAATTAATGCATTATAAGTGGAACTGTTAGAGGCCTTCGGGCGGCTTAAGAACCTCTAACAGTCAAGTTTGCCCAGTCACTTGACAAAGGGGGGACAACTGTCACTTACGTCCGCAGGAGCTACTTACCACAACCCTGCACGTGTCCCCTGGGCGGTACTAAAGAGTGACAAACTCAAAGACCAAATAATGCATGCCATAGGATTAAGGATATGTGGAATAAGTCCTGTGTTAGTTAACTTATCGGTATGAAAAGCAAAAACATACCAGTGTTTTGTTTTGGAGTTATACACGTAGCCAAAAACTCTGGGAGCTTATTAAAAAGAGGAGGGCAGATTTTCTCGTGTCGTGTACCAGCCACGCTAAGTCATCGTTACCACGGCATCATACGGGATGTTATTGTAAACGGTGACTTAGTTAATATCTCTATGATATCACAAAGTATTGACCAATTTACCACTTTAACTTTCTATAACTCAACTCACTTGTATAAAGATAATACAGATATTAACTAAGCTTGTGAAGATTACCATCGACAACCACATTTTTACAAAATTGACACTATGATCGCGAGACTGCCGACATGAGGATCTGCCTTTGAAGTATACGTATATACTTATTATGTTGTGCATATAAATGATACGACGTTTTATTACCACACATACGTGAACATCTTCTTTGAAATTTCATGTAAGTAGATACATGAGGAGTAATATCGTTATGTAATCAATTACTTCAGAAAACGTAAGGAAATATTCATTTCAGAGACGGCCGTCTCTCATTAAGGCCGGCCTTAATGAGTTGGGCGTTGCCCTTAGGCTTACTAATGCAGTAACATCGTATATGAATTTTAAACATTACTAAGAAATTTCAATTATCAGCTTAGCAAATGTGAAGATCACGCTATAAATGTTGGCGATTATTATGTTCAAATATACGCATGAACAATTCTAGTTTTACATATAGTTGACCTAAATTCACTTTAACGTGCACAGAGAGCGAATCTGATGTCCCTCTCAGTAAGAATTAGTTGCTTTTATCCCCTAGTCACAGAATAAGTAAGGTGCATTTCTTTCGGTATACTTAAATAACTTTAATAGCTGTAAAATTTGCGCCATAAACAGTTCTAGTAGTGAGATCAAAAATAAACATCAAATGATACGTATTATAAAAAAAAATCACTAACTAGTAGATATTACCTACGTCTATATATATTATATTCATTGTGAATAAACCATTCATTCATTCATTCATTCATTTATTCATTCATTCATTCATTCTTTCATTCATTCATTCATTCTAAATCTTAAAATGTTATATTTAATGTTCAAAAAAAGTAAATGAATCAATTCCTTCTTTCGTCATTTTAGAGCAAGTTTAATACCGGCATTGTGCGATATTCGGTGAGACGTGCGTGTCGCACTTGACTGATTGTCTGATTACATATATACAGGTTGGGGCCTGTAATAGGAGCAAAAAATTAAACCGTAGATTATTAGGCTTGTAAAAAAATATTTCCACGTTTTTTTTATATATTTTTTCTTCAAAATATGTTTACTTGATATTGTTTTACTCTTCTGGAATGCTATCAGTAACTTTTTTATAAGAAAAAACTAAAAAAAATAAAATGAAAATTTAAAAATTACATAAATATCTTTTGAAAACAAAAATGCAAAAACTATTCTGACTCATTACATGATGTTACCTCTAAATCTGTATTGACTGCTGTGCTATTATCTCGTGGTGCCAAGATACATTACTTGGAGGTCATAACTTTAGATCAAAATTTCTCCGAATCCAAAAAAAAATAAAATGAATGGGGACACAAGCAAGTGCTCTAAGGAAGCGGCCTTTTGAATATTTGCTCCTATTACAGGCCACACCCTGTATATGTCCCTATCATCTCCACTTATAATCTCCACTTATAATAAATCTCTAAATTAAAAAAAGTATCAGCCAGTTTGAAACTAAGCTTTGTGTGTTACGAATGTTCTCAGCATTCCATGAACGGAAAAATATAAAACATTTTATATAGGTACATTATTATTTTAGCTGCAACTTAGGATAGTTTTTATCCGACTGCGACAATTAATTAATTTTCCGAAATATACGACTTCATTAATTTTTCATTTATTATTCTTAAAGTATATCGCCGCCACATCTGTCAGCTTTATGAAACGTCAACATGGCGGAATTGCTTTTCCTTAATTTCACCTATTAATAATTTAAATACCGTCTCCGATAGACGTTCACGAATCACATACACCAAGAGGTAAAGCATAAGAAATTAATCGATTCTTATATGAGAACTTATATGCGCAAATGTCGTATTAAGGCGTAATTTCAATAAATGTATCAACCAATTCGAACAATATAAGTCACACAAATGCTTTTTTTTACTGGCACGCGCGCGCTCTTTTTGCGCATTCAGCCAAACCACGCAAACCAAAACTCAAAGTTCGTATATCTGCATTCCTCTCACTCGAGTAATGTTAGTGCGATAGAGATAGAGATACCCGAATATATTCGAATTCTGAAGTTCGTGGTTTAAAAGAAAATATTGATGTCGGATAGATCGAAAATAGGGGTGTAAACACTGTAGACACTAAATAAAATAATCACAATGTCTCGAAAAAGGACTTAAAATGAAGTCAATCATCATCATCATCATCATATCAGCCGAAAGACGTCCACTGCTGAACATAGGCCTCCCCCAAAGAGTGCCAAAATGACCGGTCCTACGCCACCCGCATCCAGCGGACTCCCGCGACCTTTACCAGGTCATCAGTGTACCTTGAGGGGGCCTACCCACGCCGCGCCTTCCGGTACGTGGTCGCCACTCGTGAACCTTTCTGCCCCAACGGCCATCGGTTCTACGAGCAATGTACGTATATATATATATATTTTTTTTTTGTTTTTTTTTGTTTTGTTTTTTTTTTTTTTTGTTATGTTTGTTTTTGTTTTTTTTACTACGTTAGAATCCCTTGCTACGCTCAGGATTCTATTGTAGGATTCCTCGTCGCTACGTTCAGGATTCAATACACCGCCCACGCCGTAAATATACTATTTTGCTCCCTTGTGACACAAATAACTATTGAGTCTATATACTAAGCGGAAAGAGTACCTAAATTAATATATATATTAAAGACGAGTTATTTGAAGAAATAGATACCTACAGAAAAAAAAACAGTACGGATTGACAGCTAAAAGTATAATAATTATATTTATGGGAACAAAAATATAAATGCCTATGTCCTGACTGACTCACTCACTCACTCACTCATCAACTCAGAGCCGAAACCACTAGGCCTAGAGAGTTGAAATTTACACCAGAACTACCTTTTACAACGTAGGCAACGGATAAGAAGTGATTTTTGGAAATCATACCCCTAAAGGGGTAAAATAGGGGTGCAAAGTTTGTATGGGAGAAACTTTATTTTTTGAGCTAGAGACTTAAAACTTTGTATAACGATTACTTATTAGAATACAAATAAAGCGCTTTCAATGTTTAGGAAAATTCTGCCCCTAAAGGGGGTTAAAAAGGGGTGCAAATTTTGTATGGGGAAAACTTTATTTTTTGAGCAAGAGACTTAAAACTTTGTAGAAAGATTACTTATTATAATACAAATAAAGTAGATACTTTCAGCGTTTTGAAAAATTTCACCCCTAAGGAGGTTAAGAAGGGTTGCAAAGTTTGTATGAGGGAAGCTCCTTTTTGAGATAGAAGCTTAAAAGTTTTTAGAAAGATTACTTATTAGGATACAAATATACGGAACAAATAAAGTATTTTTAGCGTTTTGGAAAATTCCACCCCTAAGGGGATGAAAAAGGGGTGCAATGTTGGTAAAGGGGATTTTTTGGAGCTAGAATCTCAAAACTTTTTAGAAAAATTAAATAATAAAAATAATTCCAGATTGTAACTTCAATCTTAGCCTGTTTAGACGTCCAAAATTATTTCAGCGTTTTTTGAAATATCTTCCCCCAAAGGGGATTCATAAGGGCATTCAAAGTTTGTATCGAGAGCAAGACAATTTTAAAGTAAGGGATTTGTAACTTCGGTTTTAGACAAAATAAACATGCTTAAATAATAAAAAACTTATTTCAGCGTTTTTTTTTTTAATTCATCGCCTAATAAGGTTAAAACGGGGTTCGAAGTTTGTATAATACGTATAGAGCAAGACATTTTTAGGAATTTGTAACTACGGTTTCAGCCTGTTTACTATGAGGGTTCAAAGGGCTTCTAAGTGTGTATAGAGAGCAAGCTATTTTGAAAGTAAGAGATTTGTAACTTCGGTTTTAGACTGTTTACTAAAAGACTAGGCACAAAACGAATTTCAATGTTTTTTTTTAATTAATTCCTTAAACAAACTTTTAGACGATGACACGTTATACGCGGATGAAGTCGCGGCAACAGCTACTTAGTCCCATATATATGTGTCATTTCATTACCCTACCTGTGGCAAATTGGCAATAGAATATTTTGCTTGTATTCCTTTAGAGCACCAAAGGTGTTCAAATGAAATAAATTATAAAATCAGTCGCGCACTGTAGGCGTAGGTAACAGCCATCAGCGAGAAAATTTGAATGTTTACAAAAATGCAAATACACATGTGAATAAACAAAGACATTTACATACAAAAGGCGGGTGGGACTTTGAATTGAGTTTTAATATATTTTTTTATTTACATTTTCGCAAGGCTGTTTAAAAAGCTTGTTATCGTTGTGAATTATGAAATGCTTGTGTGGGTCGTTGCTGTGGTATCATATGTAGGTTCTACATTTTACCCGTATATCCATACCAGCAGATAATAGGTATATGGTTTGTCTAAGCCGACAGAAAATCGTTCGTAAACGAAGCATGATGCGAGAAATCACAATATATGGCACCAATATGGCACGAACGGAATACGTCATTCCAAAGTTGGAAAATGTATCTTATCTACGCCCATGTTACTACAACCGAAACTCACATATTTACCTGCTTTATATACAAAAAGTTCCTTAATATACGCGGCCGCGCCAAAATATAGGGATTTTTATTTGTAACCAATAACGCTGACTCTGGAAAACAATTTAGGAAAGGTTCCATAAAAGCCCAGAAACGCTGAATATCTGATAACTTAATTTTACCACCAAAATCCTTTACATCTTTCTCTAGGCGATGCCAAACCAAATCCAGTCGTATTGTTAAATAGTCACGATATATTTTTGTTCGAAGAGTTTTCTGTTAAATTACTTGTCTCGTGTTTCCTAATATAAAAAACGATTTTCTTTTTGGGAATTGATGTAACATGTAAGAGAGAGACAATTACCAATTTCATGGGTAATGTTACGGTTTTCAAGAGTGTTGTTCCTCTGTTAGTTGCTAAGTCAGGTATGTTTATCTTTCGAGCTATTCTGGAGGTCAAATCTTTCTACTATTAAAACTGCATTAGGTTATGATATTTATTGAACTACGTGGAATAAGAAAAAGAACATTTAATGAAACAGCATAAACTTCGTGAGTATTCGACATCTGTCTCGACAACTTCCGTTTGATGGACTGTCGAACTAATATACTCGTATAAAACACAGAGTAACAAACGGGCAGACAAACGGACGGACAGACAGAGTCTCAGGTTTGAACTGATTTGTTTTGTTTTACTATAGAAACTTACAAGTGAGGATTGCGTGAAATATGCTTATATCCTAATTTAATCAACTGCTACTACTACTATTCACAGGTCGTACAGGATAACGATTGTAAAAATCATGATTGTGTAAAACTGAGGTGTGCAATAGAATAATTAATGTAATTAAATGCGAAGTTAGATTCCAGATTCTGCAGCGTCACGAACAAGGAGAGAAAGATATACTCATGGCCTAGCGGCGCTCGAAATTTATCTTTTACCCCAAGATGTTGCAAACTGTTCAAGACAAACAGGCATCTTAACACCTTCACTGCTAGGAACCCCGCGTAGCGGGCGTCTACGCCGTAGGCACCTTCCGCTACTTAGCAAAATAAACCAAGGGATCATCTAGGAGCGTAGCGATTCTTGGCAGACATTGGGCCAAAGATTTCGTAGCGCTAAGCTCGTAGCTGATACCGCGAAATTTTTGTTTGTAGAGGAAAGAGCTCAGCGGGCTCCTTGCCCCGAAAGTGTTAATTTTGTTGATAAGTGTCCGTTTTTAGATTCCTATTCATGTATTGACTGATTTTCAGACGAAGGAAATCGTGATTTGACATTCTGATTACGAAATTCGATATAAGTAGCCAAATTTAGATGTCCACTGAATTTATTGCGGGGCCATTAAAAAAAGTTCCTAAAGTTACTAAGTTAAATACGTCACGACATGCTCCCCCTAATCGAGCGAGTATTTTATTTAGGCTCTTAACAACCCCCTGCGGCTCATTTCATTAAAATTAATAATGGAACCATGATTAAATTGTAAACTCTTGCGTTCAAAGTGCTACAACTTGCTAGATGTAAATTGCTTCGTAGCGATCACGCTCAGTCACCGTAATTGGTTTTTTTTCAAGTGTTTCGATGATTGAATACTTGAGTTACCATCCGGTGACGGTAGAAACTAAGTATTAGCTAAGTGGACCTCGGTTCTGCGTTATATTATAAAAATATTGTTTTATACCGTGTAGACTAAATTATAAGAAACTAGCGCCCCGCCCCAGCTTCGCACGGGTTTATATGTATAATACATGCATGTATTCTACATATAAACCTTCCTCTTGAATCACTCTATCTATTAAAAAAACCGCATCAAAATCCGTTTCGTAGGTTTAAAAATCGAAGCACACATAGGGACAGGCAGACAACGGGAAGCGACTTTGTTTTATACAATGCAGTGAAAAAAAAATTTAAACAAAATAAAATACATTTTTTTTGGCGTATACCATCAGCCCATAGTTATTTAACGTTTCGAGCTTAGTAACTGGTGGCATACTAAAGAGCAACATTAAAATACTGTATTGTACAGTCAAGGTCACCAATATGTATATACCGAAAGTTGCAAAAATATGTATACAATAACCTTACTTCCGTAGCAATAAGGTCTGTATACCTACATACGTTCTGTAATTAGATTGTGAACACCGTCAGTTTATAATCTTACTCGCGATATTATAAACTGTCGAAAAATGGTGAACTGTCAAAACCGTTCACAATTTGACGCAATATTTTTCGTTAGTTTATAAACTTTTAATGTCGAATCGTCAAATTGTGAACCGAGATCAAATCGGCTTGCTACGGAACGTACACAAAGACTAGGTAGGTTAGGTTAGTTAGGTATCTTCAGTTGCCCGAAGGGCAAAGCGCCCAGAAATAGGAGCCCCGCACAGCGGGGCTCTGTCAACACTGCTGGGTGCCAAAATAAATGTAATAAAATGTCTGAATAACAAAAAAAAAACAATCATGTTCTGACGTAAGTGGAAACTGATGCAAGTGGAATAATTCGCTCAACCAAACAGCGCACAGGTTGCGTTCCGAGTCAGACAAATTTGATTCAGTTCACAATTTGACGATATGACATTGTTAGTTTATAAACTAACGAAAATGAATGCGTAAAATTATGAATTATTTTGGCAGTTCACAATATTCCGTCAGTTTACAATATAACGGGTTAGATTATAAACTGACGGTTTTTACAATCTAACGGTGACATATACATATTGGTGACCTTGACTGTCCCTACGTTAAGATCTACTCTACTTACCTGTTAATACGTATACAGGGTGTGGCCTGTAATAGGAGCAACAAATTAAACGGTAGATTATTAAGCTTGTAAACAATTATTACCACGTGATTTTATTTGAAATAAAAATGTATTTTTTTTTAAATAAGTTTACTTGTATTGTTTTACTCTTCTAGACTACTTATAAGTAACTTTTGTTTTTAAAACACTAAAAAAAAAAAGTAATCACAAAAATTATCTTTTAAAAACAAAAATGCCAAAAACTATTATGACTTATTACATGATGATAACTCAACATCTGTATTGACTGCTGTGGTATGATCTCGTGGTGCCAAGATACATTACTTGGAGATCATAACTTGAGATCAAAATTTCTCCAAATCCAAAAAAATATAAAATGAATGGGACACTGCAAATGCACTAAGGAAGCGTCCTTTTGAATATTTGCTCCTATTACAGCGGCGCTACCACGAACTTCGAATCTCGAACTTCGTATATATCCGTCTCTGTCGCACGAGTACCATAAACCATAAGTGCGATAGGGACGGAGATATACGAAGTTCGAGATTCGAAGTTCAGTATTGAAGTATACTCTGCGGATTATAGCTTAAATGGTTGTAACTATTTCTTAAGGCCTATGTTAACAGACGCCAAATGCAAGCCTTTCATATTCCTGTGTTATACGTAAAAATACAAAAACAAACAAATATATCTTAAACGAAAATAATGTTTGAGTCAAGCAGTAATATACAAAACATCAACGCCGCAAAGATGCGTAAGCTAAATTTAGTGGTTTTGCTCCATTGCACGCCCATCACTCTTGAAGTGCTCTGCTAAATGTTATTCCCTCCGAAACGTCTCTCTGAGTAATTCCTACACATACTTACGTACGTTACGACATAAAGTTATGAGCGACTAGCGTTTTCATATTTCTTACACCTCGACGTTTATAAAGGTCCGCGTCAGCGGCGCTACCACGAACTTCGAATCTCGAACTTCGTATATCTCCGTCTCTGTCGCTCGAGTACCATAAACCGAGTGCGATAGAGACGGAGATATACGAAGTTCGAGATTCGAAGTTCGTGGTTATAGCTCAGATCCCAATTCTTCTATGCAAGTCACAAAATGAGGATCCAGCTCACACTTATTAATATTAGTGTGAAATGGATCCTCATAAAATACATAATTGCATTCCAATTTGATGTGTTTCGCGCTTCTCACGAGGCGAGTGAATGTGTCAGAACGAACATTCGAAGCATATTATGTCAAATTGTAACCTCAAATGTAAATATCAAATTGAACCTTCGTCTTGACTTACCTTAAAACTGAACCCTTGGTATAACTTGACCATGAGATTCAGAATACTTATGCGGTGTACTCTGATTCAGAAGATAATGTGTATTACTTACACCTGTCAAAAAATAATGTAGGTAAATTCTCCGAAATTACCGTTTTAGGTTCCCAGATTTTCTCGTAGATCTTACAAGGGCTCGGTATTCTTCACAACAACTAATGTTGTAATTTGTAATTTTTTCAGGAAGTATTAAAAATGTTACCGATTAAAAAGTGATAACTTATAAGTATTCTTACTTTATTACTTTCCTGTTATCGCTCTAGGTAGCTAGCTTGCACAACTTGCTGCCCAGTCGCGTTTTGCACGAATCGGCGACTCCTGTCTCACTCCCGCTGTGCAGATTAGAAAGAGAAGGGTAGATTTTTCCAGCCTCACGTCGCGTTGGTCAGCTATGCTATGCATGAAAGCTTCGCTGCTATCCTTTGAACTCCCGATCCGCATCCGTAGAACCCTAATACAATATTGAAGGCACCGTTGGTTCATGGTCTTCGCTCCCTCTCACTGAGCATAATCGTGAGTGAGATGGAAGTGCGTGTTCGGAAGCGCGAATATCATGTTTTTTTTTTTAATTTAATGTGCGTTTTATTAAATATAAAAGTAATCACTAAGGTCCCTCAAACATGATATTGCCGATTTTTAGAACCAATTTTAATACGTTTAGCTTTTGTGCATAATTTGTTACGAATATTTAAAGTGTATTTTAGATCTATGTTCGTGATTTTTTTCGAAAATTGCTTAATAATGTTTTGAGTCACTGATCTCGCTGCAAAAAAGCCTCAAGATTACTATTCGTTTTTTGAAACCATATTATTATAAACAGACGCATTATATTGTTTCAAAAACTCTGTTCGCTTAACTTCGCTGAACCTATACGGCGCCTTAAGTAGACGGTGAATCAAACGCTTCATTGGTGGAATTTTTATAGGGCACGCGAAAATCTCGAAGCCAATCTGGTTCGGGACCATTACGGATGAACATTTGATGAGGCGTATGGCAAGTTCTTGGAAATTTTTTGCACGCATTTTATGAAAATACACAGTGCCTTTAAAGTATTGTTATCAGTAGTATCAGTACTAATATTTTTTTGATATAGCTAATAGCTAGAGTTGAAGTTTGTAGTTTTGTGAGGTTATAAATTTGCATGTACCTACCTACGGGTTAATCTCCAGAAACAGTCATTCAATTAAAAATGAATGAATGTATGAATGTATGTATTTATTTGGAAAACATAAGGTACAGATCTTAAAATTAAAGCATATAGCGAAACACTATGTTTTGCCCTCAGAGCATAGTATACTCCCGAAAATGACATTTAAACTTTTTAAACGTTTTCGTCGAAACGGGACTAATGCAAGGTGCCTATTCTGCAGTTAAAATTGGACTTGCTATGAATGCATTTTTTAAAAATCGTAAAAAAATTAACATAAACAATATTGGAAACATAAAACTACCAGCGTGCTCCTCTTTTCGAGTAGAATACAATGAGCTAATCGATTTAAGGGCTAAAAGTTATGAAATGTTGTCAATTCTGCATTCTGCGGTAGTCAATCGAATTCAAATTTCATTCTAACTATCAGTACGTCACACTCACTAATATCGTAGTAAGCTACGCGTTATCAAGAGCCGAGCTAAACGAAATAAAAACCGGTCAAGTGCGAGTCAGTCAGAGTAAATCAAAATTTTACCACTATAGAAAAAAATACAGTTTTGGGATGTGCAATTCAAGCTCTTTCATATTTAGCTCACCACTTTAAATTTTTGCCCCCCCCCTCTTATGCATTATTTTTTTATAGAAATTAAAAATATATATTTAAATTTTTCATTTTCCACACAAGTGGATTAGCTTTGTTGACAACTATTCCAAATTTCGAATTGATAGCATTAGTAGTTCCTGAGATATTTAACTTTGTGACAGACAGACAGACGGACGGCGTCGCACCATAAGGGTTCCGTTTTTACCTTTTTGGTCCGGAACCCTAAAAATGTATGGATATTATATTTCCCTTACAATATGTCAGCGCGCTGCGCCAATCACACTCACACCTGATCGCACGCGTCGGCTTGTCAGTAATGCCGACGCCGATGCTCTGGGGGCATATTTTCCGATGCGTGACGATGACGTTATACCTAATGTCTCAGACAGATGGGTCCAGTCTTCAGGTAATAGTTGCATCGGAATTCCGTTTGCTGCTGATACCTAGTGCGCATACAGTGGACGTACTGGGATCCGTTCGATGCGATCCGCCTCGTCGGATGCGGAACTGTGGCTTACCTAAGACTGAGAGGTGGCGAGGTACAACGCCGTGCCAACTCTGGCCCCTCCGGATATGGTTAGCTTGGAACGCATTTACATCCTTTCTTTACGAGTACAGTCAGCAGCAGAAGTAGCTAAGCGGGCCAGGTATTCAATATGACCAGCACTCGACTTTATTCTTAAGAAATTAAGCGTGAGTAGATATTTCTGAACACCCTGCCCGCTTAGCTACTTCTACTGGTGACTGTACATATATTCATTGCCAATCAATAAATTATAATTTTAAAAGTCACATAATTTCATAATCGGAGATTTTCATTAAAATTGAATGCTCCAAAATTACTTAGGTACTTCCCTATTACATTCGCCAAAACAATATTCTCTAGCAATTATCTTCGAATCAAAGGAAATTGATCTTTGTAATACGAAATCTAATAAAACCTAATAATACCTAATACTCGTACCTACTCTGTGAGCGAGCGGAAGCAATTATTGATGAAAAGTCCACTTGACTGTTTTTGAGCATTTGATCATTTGATTTAATAGCATTCTTCGAATCTGAACTTACTGCGGGATATTACGTCGTTAGGTCTGTGATCGCTATCCTTGATTAGCAGTAATTTGTAAGTCAGATGTTGGCAACAGATGTTTCGCTACGAAGGTAGGGTAGGGAGTCAATTTAGAGTTCGAATGCGATCTGCCATTCTAGAGATCCTAAAGAACAATGATTTCCATACTGATTGCTTGCTTGGCTTATTTAGTAACATACGTACTTGAATAAGGAGAAGGATAAATATCTGTACACGCCTTTATGACATTGACAATAGAGTCCTGTACAGATATTTATGTCCATATTTTATGTACGTATGTTTTTTTTTTAATCCGGTCTCAGCACCGACTGGTCCGCATTTTTGTGAGTTTTTTCTGGTGGCAGTGCCAGGGAGGTGGCGAAATAGTTGTATCTTCAACATCGGCTCCATCAAATGGCAGCCTCAGATACAGGTGAAAGGGCGGGTTTCGACAGCCTGAATTAGTCATCCATTTTGGAGCGTTCGACTGCCGAAGAGGGTGTTTTGTTTTATTTTCATTGTTGTTCCGGTAACATTCAAGGATTCTTCTTTAAGTTGCCCATATGGGGATAAAGTGGGGTTTACCCATTTAATTGTGGGCTTCTTAGAAGCTCATTCTCTTCACATCAACGACGGGTTCATGTTCTTCCTGATCTGACCACCGGGGACAGAAGAAATGCTCAGCGGCTGACACTCCGCCATCTGCAAGGTTACAGAGCAGTATAACTACAGGTCGGTGCTAAGCATTTATTACCAGTAGGGAATTAGCATTGCAGAAGTTACATTAATGATGGCATAAAACACGTAAGGACTAACATTTATTTCTGGTAGGCCTCCTGGAATTGTAAATCACTCACGAACAGATTACATGCAAGCTCTACTGAGTGTAGCAACCTATAACTTAAGGTGTATTAAGGATTTGTACCTGAAACACGGTGGTTTGCATATTCCATAAAGGGAAAACTTTGTCTACTTTTCTAGAAATAAACAAGCTGTAAGAACTAACCACATTTTATTTTTATCCCATATCTTTGACCCATCACTGTAGATAAGCCAGTTTTTTTTTATACACCAAATTTAATATTTTATTCAATTTCATTTTCTGTAAACGTGGACTGCTGAATTTCAGCCGAGCCAGCAAGTCACCAACGGTATAGTTAACTATAACGTTGGTGACTTGCTGGCGAGTTGAACCAGATAATGTTTTTAGGGAAAAAATATAGGATGTGATGTGGTTGGATAAGCACTAAAACTAGATTTTATGGTATTTTTACCTTGTCTAGATTTTATGGTTTTAACCAACTTCTTCTATTTCAACGGAATCATATCAGAATCTGTGACGTACTTTTATAATTTGAAGTACATCATTGAGAAGTTCCACAAGCCATCCGTGGTCTTCATCATCACTTTCACTTCCCCAAATTTATGATTTCCGGGTGTAAGTAAATACACCAGTTACTTATGATAGAAAGAAAATACCGAAATGACTAAACGCGTGCCTAATATATTTGAGGGGTTCCCTCAATCCCTCATGGTTCCCATCATCCAACTGGAGTTTTGAAACAATGGGACCAACATGGAAGCATACACTAGCTTTCAATTAAAAAAAGAATTGTACGAATCGGTTCATAAATGACGGAGTTCTGAGGATCGGAGTCGGACTCGCACTCGCACACGTAGGGTGCGGTACCCATTATCTATAAAAACGGCAAAAAAAACACGTTTGTTGTATGGGAGGCATTGATTGGGAGCCCCCTTAAAAATTGTTATAGCGGCAACAGAAATAGGTACATCCTCTGTAAAATTTCTAACTACTTATCAATATCTAACTATCACGGTTCATGAGATACAGCCTGGTGACCGACGGACAGACAGACAGACGGACGGACAGCGGAGTCTAAGTAATAGGGTCCCGTTTTACCATTTAGGTACGGAACCCTAAAAATTATAAAAAAAAATACAACCGAATAATAACCTCCTCCGTTTTTTGAAGTCGGTTAAAAATGTATCAAATAAAAACAAATCCGTACTAAACTAATACACTAATTTGTTCACGATGTGCCACATCTCCTCGACAACATTTACATAAAACGCTGGTTAGACGGAAATTAAGATCCGTATCGGTATCGATTAACGGACAGTTAATTTGCTATGCCGACCTTTCGAGTGTCTCGTTCGAAGTACCCCTGGAGATGAGGGTGGGTCGGGAGACCACATTGAGTTACAAGTATCTGGGATGATAGAATAGTACATTGCAAACGAGAGTCTATCAGGAGCCCGAAGCCGTAAGGCAGAGGGCTTTTGATGACTCGAGTTTGCAATATTCTTACGCCCGTGTTATACACAATGTTTTTCATCACATATGCGATGAAATAAATAACCAAAAAAGACAGAAAACCTATGTTTTATACAAGCGCATCAATCAAATGTTGACGAGATTGACAACTTCACTTCCAGATCAGTGCGAGTGGAGGGCGTAGATTCAATATTTCAACCAATCACAGAGCCTGCTTGATTATATTTTCAACCAATCACAGAGCAGAATTCTTGTCGCTAGCGGCCGTCCAGATTTGCCTAACCTATCAGATCACACACAAGCTCATAACTCCTGTTGTATCTTCAATTAAACACGTAAATTAATTAATTACGTTTATTTTATACTAGCTGTTGCCCGCGACTTCGTCCGCGTAGAACTTTTTATCGTCTTAGAAAATGATTTCTCTCAATACAAAATTTGAACCCTCTTTTAGGGGATAATTAAAAAAAAAGTTGATGTTCATTTTCTAGTTTGTGAACAAACAGTCTAAAACCAAAGTTAAAAATCTCATACTTTAAAAATGCCTTGAAATACTCAAACTTTGAACCAATTTTAACACTCTTAGGGGATGAATTTGGAAAAACTCTGAAATCAGTTTTGTAGTCTTTTAACGTACATAATAAGACCGAAGTTAAAAATCTCTTACTCACACTTTAAAATTTTATTGCTCGCCATTTAAAATTTGAACCCCCTTTTAAACCCCCTTAGAGGTTGAATTTTTCTAATCGCTGAAAGAACTTTTTTCGTAAACTTTTAAGTCTCTAGCTCAAAAAAAGTGTTGCCCATACAAAGCTTTCTTAACCCCCTTAGGGGTGGAATTTTCTAAAACTCTGAAAGTACTTTATTATTAATTTTAATAAGTAACATTTTGAATAGTTTTAAGCCTAGTAAAAAAAAAAGTTTTTCCCACACAACACTGGCTACCCTTCTTAAGGATCTTAAGGATCCCCTTAGGGATGGAGTTTTCTAAAACGCTGAAAGTTCTTTTTTAGTATTCTAATAAGTAATCTTTTTGCAAAGTTTTAAGTCTAACTCAAAAAAAAGTGTTGCCCATGCAAAGCTTGCTCTCCTTTTTAACCCTATTAGGGGTGGAATTTTCTAAAACGATTTGTGTTCTTTTTTTGTATTTTAATAAGTAATCTTTCTACAAAGTTTCAAGTCTCTAACTCAAAAACATAAACTTTCCCTGATAAAAACTTTGCACCCCTTTTTATCCCCCTTAGGGATATATTTTTTCAAAACGCTGATAGTCTTTTTTTTTGTATTTTTATAAGTAATCTTTCTACAAAGTTTTAAGTGTCTAGCTCAGAAAAAGTGTTCCCCATACAAACCTTGCACCCTTTTTTAACCCCCTTAGGGAATGATTTTTGTAAAACGCCGAATGTAGTATTTTTCATGTTCTAATAAGTAATTTTTCGTCAAAATTTTAAGTCTCTATTAAAAAAAAATATGTTTTTCCCATACAAACTTTGCACCCTATTTTACCCCCCCCGGGGTGAAATTTTCCAAAACGCTGAAAGTACTTTCTTTGTATTTAAATAATCTTCCTACAAAGTTTTAGGACTCTAGCTAAAAAAAATAGTTTCCCACATACAAACTTTGCACCCCTATTTTAGCCCCCTATTTTTAGGGGTAGAATTTTCTAAAACGCTGAAAGTACTTAATTTGTATTCTGATGACTAATCTTTCTACAAAGTTTTAAGTCTCTATTTAAAAAAAATATTGTTTCCCCCATACAAAATTTGCACCCCTATTTTACCCCCTTAGGGGTAGATTTTTTTAAAACACTGAATCTAGGTACTTTATTTGTATTCTAATGAATAATTTCTCTACAAAGTTTTAAGTCTCTATTTAAAAAAAAGTAGTTTTTCCCAAACAAACTTTGCACTCTATTTTACCCCTTTAGGGGTAGAATTTTCTAAAACCCTGAAAGTTCTTTATTTGTATTCTAATGACTGATCTTTCTACAAAGTTTTAAGTCTCTATTAAAAAAAAAAATGTTTCCCCCATACAAACCTTGCACCCCTATTTTACCCCCGTAGGGGTGGAATTTTCCAAAACGCTGAAAGTGTTTCATTTGTATTCGAATAACTAATTTTTCTACAAAGTTTAAGTCTATAGCTCAAAAAAAAAGGTTCTCCCATACAAACTTTGCACCCCCATTTTACCCCCTTAGGGGTAGAATTTTCAAAAATCCCTTTTTATCCCTAGCCCACGTTATAAAAGCAACATACTGTGCAAAAATCAACTCTCTAAGATTAGTAGTTTCGGCTGTGCGTTGATGAGTGAGTGAGTGATTGAGTGAATACGTCAGTCAGGACATAGGCATTTATTATGTATAAATAGATAGAAGATAATGAAACTCCCATTCAAATATCTCAAAAAATTATGAAGCTACATCCGTTTTAATGTCGCTTGTTAGAGTGAGAAAACGATGAGGGACTGTGACGTCAATATACTCGAGCGTCATAGTAAAAAACAATCGTTTCATATGAAGGTGCGTTTTGCGGAAAAGGGACAGAACATACCCACTCTTAAAACTTTGGACTCTTATAACTTAATCATTACCTATATAACCTCTTGCTTTGTTTTTTTCTCCATTTGACTATATTTATTTTAAATTCTTTTTCGAGAAAATACATTATGATTATTTACCATATTTTCAATTCCTGAGCTATAACCACGAACTTCGGAATTCGAAAATATTCGGGTATCTCTATCTCTATCGCACTAACCATACTCGAGTGACAGGGATGCAAATATATGAACATTGAGTATCCGTTTTCGTGGTAGCGCCGCAGGTACTTTGGCTGAATGCGCCGAGCGCGTGCCATTGTCATTCAAAAAAAACAAATTCGTGTTAATTATATTGTTCAAATTTGTTGATTTCATTTATAGAAATTACGACATAAAACGACATTTGCGCATATAAGTTCTCATATCAGAATCGAATATTTTTTTATGGTTTATATTTTAGCATTTGTCTCGTAAAGGTCTATCGTAGACGGGATTTAAATTATTAATAAGTGAAAGGCAAAGCAATTCCGCCATTTTGACGAAAATTTGACGGTTCTTATAGCTGACAGTTGGAGCAGCGTTTGATTTCAATAAAAATAAATGAAAAATTAAATGAAGTCGTATATTTCGGAAAATTAATTAACTGTCGCAGTCGGATAAAAACTATCCTAAGTTGCAGCTAGAATAATAATGTACCTATATAAAATGTTTCATATTTTTCCGTTCATGGGATGCTGAGAACATTCGAACCGCGCAAAGCTTAGTTTCAAACTGGCTGATTCTTTTTTTAATTTAGAGATTTATTATAAGTGGAGATGGAGATAAGCACTATACAAAAGGTTCGGCCATTTTTAAACGCCGGTGAGTGAGAGAGCGGAAATACAGGTGCGAGTGAGATGAAGATAATTGAGCTACTTTCGAATACCACAACTCCCATGTGTCATTATTTCCCGCGGGGACAATTTAGGCCATTGTCCTTCTGTATACAGGCAAGGAATAACACCATTTATGAGCAAGTGTGATGAAAACAAACTTATATGCGTGAAGTTGTCTTCAAGTATGTTTTACTACGGTTATTATTAAACCCATAACTGTAATAACTAGCTGCTGCATCTTCAATTGATCAATCAATCAATCTTCTCTTAGTGCTCACAGACCTCCGTTTTACCAGGAACCTGTGGGCCTTAATGCAGTTCAGTACTTACTGCCCATAGTAGGTGCAGGCTAGCAAGTAGGGACTCGGTCGATTTGTGTAAGATTGTCCTCACGAAGGTTTTTTTTATACAACTACGGTGGAAAACAAGCTTACGGCCTGCCTGATGTTAAGCAGTTACCGTAGCCTATGGACACTTGTGACTCCAGAAGAATCACAAGCGCGTTGCCGACTCTTTATTCACTTGAGGATTCGCTGTGTTGGCAGATAGAGACATGCAGGTCCCTCACTCCCAACACAGTGCATCCTAGGGAGCTCTGGCGACCTTACTCACCACCAGGAACACAACACCACATGCTTCATAGCATGCAATAATATAGCAACACTACAAAGCAGTGGCTTTAAGATTACGGGGATAAGGTTATCAGTATCATATCGCTCACTGGTTTTACCAGTGTACCTGCCGCGTGTGGCGGTAAGCTGTGGACTAGTAGCAGGTATAGGTAAGCACTTCAGTGGGACAGGTCCTCCGCCAAAAAAAGAGATAATTTATTGAAGCAGACTTCCACTGGCCCGAATTTTTTTATTACTAGATACGAACAGTTTATTAATTTCCAAACGAGAAGAATCTAACGGGGTTATAAAAATAAGCCGCCCACATTGCATTCAAGAACATCACTGATACACACGAAATCCAATTTATATTGCCAACTCTTTTCAGCATATAAATGGCTTTTTAAAGAACCGTATAAGATTGCAGCCATTTTTAGACGGCTTTGATTCCGGCGCTTTACGCTGGCTGCCTTTTATTTTCTGCTTCAGAGTTCTGAGAGAGTACGAAACTAATTTGAATGAGTATTGATTCAAATTAGTTTCCTAAGTAAGTAAGTCTGTAAGGTAATTTAAATGTACCTACCTAATATATGTATATGTATAACTATAGTAGATTGTATGAGAAGGGTCTAAAATAAGCCATATTTCCAAGAGATGGTTATTGTTCGAGATATTACCACTCGAACAATTTAATAAAATAACCATCTCTTGCAAATATGGCTTATTTTAGACCCTTGTCATACAATCTACTATAGTTATATATACATATATTAGGTAGGTAGGGCAAACCTTGGCTAATCGGTGATAGTTAGGTTTTTTGAGTTTTTTTTTAGTTTTTTTTTTCTTAATTTTGACGGATGCGTTCGGATACTTGCTGCACGTAAGTAAGTTGAATGACAGTGTCGCCACCTACTGCAAATTATTACAAGCCGTAAAGATATCGAGTAACTCCGCTATTAGACCTTAAAGTAGCTATCACCGAATAACTTCATATCACGGATTAGCCAAGGTTTGCCCTACATTTAAATTACCTTACAGACTTACTTATTCACTGTACACAATACTTACCTACATACGCACGCAGTACCTAACCTTAAAGACTTACATTGTATGTAGTACACAGTAGCCTACAGCTCCTTATTAGGTTTATGCATTCACTTCCCAATTGAGAATGGATGAAAATTTCAGAAGTGCCGGATAATTTTTTTGGTAATAGGAATAACCTACCTTAGCACCAGAAAAATATTGCAGACTTTTCAACTGCGTCAATTATTTTTGAAAAATATAAACATTTGGCAGTGTCCTCAGAATTGGGAAGGATGAAAATTTCAGAAGTGCCTGATAATTTTTTTGATGATAGGAATAACCTTCCTTAGCACCAGAAAAAAGTTGCAGACTTTTCAGCTGCGTCAATTATTTTTGAATAATATAAACAGTTTCCTCACTTACGTTTTGGGTTTAGGACGGCGACTGAAGACACTTTCCTTGATCCGTCTCATATTGCAAAATTAACTGCCGTGCAAAGCCAAATAGTAAATTGTATAAATAAAATAGGCCATATCACCACGAGATGGTTATTTTCTCGAACGAAGTGATGGAAAATTGTTCGAGGTGTAATGTGGCTTTTAGACCAGAGTTATGTATACATACACTCTACTTTCCATTTCGATTGCGAGAAAATAAATCATTCATAATTAATAATTAATTACATGGCGAAAATATTGTTTAGTTTAGAGGCATGATTATTTTTATAAACTGCTTTGAAACAGATACCTACAAAATATTAACACAAACTATTTAAGGCGCAGCACCACACATCCGAGCACGGGCTGCATGAACCTTTATGATAGAGCGAGTCACTCTGTACTTTCTCTCGCTTTATCTTAGGTTATGGCCCGCATGCAGTCCTGTCCGCCGCGCTCGGGCGTTTGGAGGCACTTTTTTTTTAATGATTGTGAAATAGGTAGGGAGGGACTACAAAACACCTAATGTTTTTTGAGAAATTCTGTGTCCTGATTGGTCGATTGTAATACAGCTGTATTCTGGTTGGTTGATACCAAATGCAAAGTCATTTCAAAAAAAATATTAATTGAACAGTGTATGTACAGTCACCGGCATAAATATATGATGGAACAAAGGCCGCAAAAATATCTGATGACAACTCTATATTCCTAGAGCCGTAAGAGCGTGTCAGATATTTTTGCGGCCTTTGATTCATCATATATTGATGCCGGTGACTGTACCAAAAACGTATATAGAGGATATAATAGATGTCGTCCTAGTGTATACCCGAAAGGGACGATGGTAAATTAACCTTACTAAATTAAGAAGTATCGGAAGACTAATACATTCTTGACGTCTAATGTATTTTATAACTTAGTCGAGTTATATCGGTGACGTCATGTTGGTGTCAGTTTCAGTACCTACAATATTTTAACAGCTGGTGACAAACAAAAATTCCGTACACGCGATGAGGGACAGAAAATATGACATTGTATCTCGTTCCCACTTGCGGTATTATCTATGCATACATCATTGTCACTCATGTGTGTAGGTGTGCGTGAGTCCCTCTATTCTATTCTACCTCTATGACCAAAAAGGAACTCACCGATTGTATATTTTGATTGGTGGATTTTTTATATGGTTAAGTATTTTGATTGGTCAAATTAAATGTTTTGTAAATAATAAATATGTAGGTACACTAGGTACCAGTGGCGGATCGCCCATATAAGCCGATTCCCACCGGCATGCCCAAAATTTCTTGCTATACATTACCAAACTCGTAAATCACCAAAAAACTGCCCTTTTTTGCTCCGGGTTGTCCAGTTAAAATTCTCACGCGCCGCCACTGCTAGATACGCATATTTTCCATAGGGGCTGAATGCAGATACTACTTTAGCCCCACTTAGCAACCCTAATAGCTCGCAAAGTTATATTTGTCATATTATGACAAATATAACTTTGCGAGCATGAGATAATATATAAAAAAGATCTTTGAACTTCTTGACTTCTTGAACTGCTTGAAGAGTATGAGAAATTCATCATCTTTATCAATAAATAACAATATCTGTTCTAGTACTGCTAGAAAAAGATATCAAGTCGTAATCATCTCAGATAATCTTCACTGCTAGCCAGGTAGAGGTAGATATAAATGTCCAATTCTATTAAATTTACACATATATATAAACGCAAACTTCCATTCAGCATACTTTTGAATAGGTTATCAATTTTAATCCCTGGATCACGGACAATAGGATAGAAAATTGAATGGCACGGGAATAGGCTTATTCACCGTGGGCGTGATGAGGCGATTGTGACTTTTGTAAGCGACCTTATTGAATCTGAATTAGCTTAATTGTATCCTGGAGTGGAAGGGAGAAAGTACATGCTGAATTTATTCGTGTCTTCTGTTTATTATCCTTTGTCTACTGTATCATCTGTTCTAGAAGTGGTTTTCAAGTTATAGATTGTATTTAAATGACTGATATCCGAATTTATATCTTATTTATCTGCCATTAATCTGCTGCATATTCTTAAACCTCCAGACCCACTCAACTTATTCAGATCCATGTTGAGGCTAATGTATAATAGTACGTAAACAACGCAAAAATATGTAACGTTTTTTTTTCTTTACAGCGTAGCTGAAGCGCCGTGGTGGCATGCGGCGCCCACCGCGCGGCACCTCCCACTTCCACTGCTCATCCCTCTACGGACCAACCTTGAAGATATCCAATCTCCTACCCCTGTTCCTCATACTCGTTGTATTTCCCATTACGTATACACAAATGACGAACAAGTCAAACATAGCTAAAAGCTATTTTAAAAATGATATTAATGATAAAAGCAAAAACTACACGTTAAATAAAAACCATGAAAAAAATATTACGTTAAGAAATAACAACATTACAACAGCTGTAAGTAAGCAATACCAGATCTTTTTAAGTAGGTTTAGAAGAAAAAACAGTGAAAACGTGACAGATGAAGGAATCAATTATGCTACTGGCAATGTAACGGATAATTTAGATGATATTACAACAAACAACAATTATAACATAAGTCCTGAAAGCAATTATTTACATTATCATCAAAAGCATTCTTTTACATTACATAATATAGACTTAGTAAACGCAAAGGACGCTGAAGATACCAGTGCGATAGAAAAATTAAGGATAGATGATGAGACCAGAACAAAAATATTCCACGATTATTATTCTACAGTGAATAAAGTGAATAAAAATAATGACGAACAAAACACAAATGAATCAATTACAATAGACGTTTTGGATTACAATGACACAATTGATATATTATTTAATGAAACAGAGATTCCACAAATGGAATCTGATACGAAAATCCGAAGGCAGTTTTCGAACGACTCATTAGTGTCCCCTGATAACCTTTCCTCTCCTCGCGTTCCGACGAAAATGCAAACGCCGCGCCCCGGATTTGTTGAAGGTAATATTTTTGTATGTTTGTTAACTATTGAGAAAATCGCTTTTTATCCACATGTGAAGAAAGTAGACGTAGAACGTTAAAAGTACTATGACGTAGAACGTTAAATGTTTATTTTTGTTTTTTGTAGGTATATTTTATGACATATTTTTGTTTAACTTTGTTTTTTAACTTTTTTATTTTTTTTACTTATTTTTTACTTTTTTTATTTATTTTTTTTACATTTTAAAAACTTTTTTTAAACTTTTTTTTTTTTTTTTTGTTTTTTTTTTTTAATTTTTTTTATCCTTTTTCTTATTTTCCTCGCTGTAGTGAGGTGAAAAGATTTGTGTTATACACGGGTGAAAAGTTATTTTACGTCTCGTGTGTTGAAACACTCGCTACGCTTAGGATTCTATTTTTGAACCACACGCTTCGCTCGTAATTCAAATGAACACTCGCAGGTAAAATACAACTTCCCCCCTTTGTATAACAAATAACTATATTTCAGACTGTGTCCATATCATGAATATCATGATAGTAACAATATAAACTTATAAAACTATGTTAAGGCAGAGTTTATAATAAATGTAATATTAAAAACTAGCTTTTGCCCGCGACTTCGTCCGCGCAGAACTCGTTTATATCCACAGATGTATGAATATAAGGAGATCGGACATGAGGGCCGATTTGTATAGAGTAAGCCGGTCGCAAGTACATTAACCCACACAACGCCCAAGTAATTGACAAGACAAAGCACGCACACATCTAAAACACACACACTTGTATACCTACACGCTTATTTGACAATAAACGCGCATCATATCAGGCATTTTGGGAAAAAACGTAATATTCTCTGCGATCAGCACGCGTGCACAGTATGGCAGTGTATGCCCATTGAGCATACAGCTGCGACACGGCCGCCGGCGGCTTGTCCTCTCTCTAGTATTCTATGCTCTGAGTTTATATCGTAGCTCCATATACAAACTTGTGCCCCCCTTCCTTCCCTTCCCTATCCTTTGTCCTTCCCCGGAATTCAAATTATCTCTGCACCAAATTTCATATTAATCGGTTCAGCGGTTTAAGGCTCCACCTTTGAAATTTTCGTGAAAATGAGTTGTTTAGTAACCGTTTTATACATAACTAGCTGTTGCCCGCGACTTTGTCCGCGTAGAACTTATACTTAGAAAATATAATGCAAACAAACTTCTACTTACCATCTTAAGGGATGATTTCCGAGGCAAAAACTATTATATATCCTTCGAAGGGTCTCAAATTATCTCTATACCAAATTTCATCTAGGTACATGGATTTTATCCAAACTTTCACCCCCTATTTCATACCCTTAGGGAATGATTTTCGGGATAAAAACTATCTAATGTCATTCTTCGGGACTCAAACGACCTTTATACCAAATTTCATCTAAACGGGATTCATCCAAATTTTCACCCCCCATTTCACCCCCTTAGGGAGTGATTTCCGGAATTAAAACTATCCTATGTCCTTTCCCATGACTCAAGCTATTTCTATACCAAATTGTATTAAAATGGGTTCCATCCGAATTTTTACCCCTAATTTCACCCCCTTAGGGGATGATTTCTGGGGTAAAAACTATTCCATGTCCTTTCCCAGGACTTAACCTATATCTACACCAAATTTCATCAAAATAGATTACATCCAAATTTTCACCCCCCCCCCCCCCCCTCCCCTTTCACCCCCTTAGGGGATGATTTCCGGGATAAAACCTATTATTTGTCCTTCCCCGGGACTCAAACTGTTTATATACCAAATTTCATCTAAATCGGTGCAGCGGTTTAAGTAGCTCCATACAAATTTCCACCCCCAATTTCAGCCCCTCAGATATAAAAACTACCCTTTATCCTTCCCCGGGGCTCAAACTATCTGTATACCAAATTTCATCTAAATCGGTTTAGCGGTTTAGGCATGAAGAGGTAACAGACAGACATACACACTTTCGCATTTATAATATTAATATGGAAGTATGGATTATTAGTATGGATAGTATGGGTTCTTTCCGCTTGTCTTCCAAATAGAGGTGTAGCTGTAGACTCACTTCAAAAGAAAGAAGAAACGAAAAACTCATTCAAATATCTCAAAAAATTACGAAGCTACAACCGTTTTAATGTCGCTTGTTAGAGTGAGAAAACGATCAGGGACCGTGACGTCACGATCCTCGAGAGTCATAGTAAAAAACAATCGTTTCATTATAAAGGTGCGTTTTGCGGAAAAGAGACGCAACAAAACCCTCTTAAAACTATATAAACTTATAACTTAGTGATTACCTATACGAGTATAGCCTCTTGCGTTGTTTTTTTTCGAGATAATACAACATTATGATTATTTTGTTTAGTGTTTACATCCCTATTTTCGATAAGATAAGATAAAATAAGATTTCTTTATTGTCAGAACTGTGTACATTTAGTTGCTTTGGGTAAAATAAAGTCCAACAGCTTGCCCATTTCGGACGTACAATATTAAACTTAAAGCTAGTCAAATATACTAAAACAATAACAATAATAGTATTTCCATATTCACACATAAAATATTAATTTAGATCTATCCGACATCCGTATTTTCTTTTAAACCACGAACTTCGGAATTCGAAAATATTCGGGTATCTCTATCTCTATCGCACTAACAAATGACAGGAATGCAGATATACGAACTTCGAGTTTCGGTTTTCGTGGATTGGCTGAATACGCAAAGAGCGCGCGCGCGTGCCATTAAAAAAACCAAGTTTATATTGTTCGAATTTGTTGTTACATTTGTAGAAATTACGCCTTAATTCGACATTTGCGCATATAAGTTCGCATATCCAAATCGATTTATTTTATATTTGCTTTTGGTACCTATGTGTCTCGTCAATGTATATCGTAGACGGGATTAAAATTATTAATAGGCGAAAGAAAGGCAAAGAAATTCCTCCATTTTGTCCGTAGTATTGCTTATTAGTCTGTGATTTTGACGTTTCTTTTAGCTGACAGATGTGGCGGCGATATACTTTAAGAATAATAAATGAAAAATTAAATGAAGTCGTATATTACGGAAAATAAATTAACTGTCGCAGTCGGATAAAAACTATCCTAAGTTGCAGCTGGAATAATAATGTACCTATATAAAATGTTTCATATTTTTCCGTCCATGGGATCCTGAGAACATTCGTACCACAGAAAGCTTAGTTTCAAACTGGCTGATTCTTTTTTTAATTTAGAGATTTATTATAAGTGGAGATGGAGATTACAAATGTCACAAAATAATTACATACCACACTAAGAACATACCTACACATTACATTAAATTATACACCTTGTAGTGTTCTCGCGGGTTTACAATTTTTTACGTGTAAAACTGAATAGATAAAATTGATGAAGTGAGGTCCTTAGGTACCGAGACTTTCAAAAGTGGCAAACTACAGAACCAATGTGGACTTAATTGTGGTTGGCGATGATGAAAGCGCGGCGAGTGTCTGAACTGAACCGACTTCAGTCATTTGTATTCGTGACATCCAACGGTATTAAATGATGAATGATCCAGCTAGACAGCTGTAAGCCATTACAGCAGCTGACGTCAATTTCGTGTGTCACGTACAACCACCAATAGCTATCATAATAATATGATCATATCTTAAAATTATTTGTTTTGAGGTATTCTGATAATTCAGCATTAAGTACCTACTCTTAAATCGAATATGTATTTGAAATTAATTCTGTTCGGTTATATAAACGGCAAAATTTTGTGCATTATACCAGATTGGTAGGTTTCTCCATTGGAAATAAACGACCAACATAAGTTTAATTTGAATAGTTACGTTCATTAAATCATTAACCAACGCGGCAACTTGGTAACTGCACACAGTGTTTCTGGCGTTGTACGTTGTTTGGTAACCGCACGAAATCACATCATAGCCGCCATAGAAATGGAACTTTTACAGATATCCTTGAAGAAAAGATTACTGGTAAGGTAAAGATCTTAGTACTCGTCGTTGCTAGTGTATGGCATATGGGCACTTTATGTGAAAGTGAAATGTCTTAAATTCAAATGAACTAAAATCCTCAAATTGCTTTGGCATAAAGTGCCGATGCCATACACCAGTGCAACGTCGAGTACTAGAACGCTTACCATATTATTTATGGATGTGAATGAGAAAGTACATTGAACTGGTCAGATAAATACTTTGGCGGATTCCCAGAGCAGAAGCTAAACTAACGTGATGTCGCCGTAGAATTAGTTAGCCAAATACAATGTAAATAAGTACCTATAAGTAGGTACAATATTATTGTCACTAGCCTAAAAAAATACTCGCACCTTATAAATTAACTTACATTTATTTTCTTTCTTAGTTTACACCAAAATTACCCATTAAGAACTTGGCGATCACACTCACGGCAGTGAGTGTGATCGCCAAGTTCAAAAAGCAAAACAGCGACACAGCGGCAGTGAGTTATAATATTATTATCTTACGTCTTTAGCTTTAGTACAGGGTTTCTTAAAGTGTGGTCCATGGACCCCTTAGGGGTCCGTGACATGATTGCTAGGGGTCCACGGCCAGTTATTCGTTCACTCTTAACGTAGGTAGACACATGAGTTTTTTATTCAACATTTTCTTCAACAGGGGTCCGCGGTAAATTTTGAAATTCTGAAAGTGGTCCATGCCTTACAAAAGTTTAAGAACCACTGCTTTAGTAAGACCCTCATCATT
Organism: Epinotia brunnichana; assembly: GCA_963854355.1. Classification (NCBI taxonomy): domain Eukaryota; kingdom Metazoa; phylum Arthropoda; class Insecta; order Lepidoptera; family Tortricidae; genus Epinotia; species Epinotia brunnichana. Next base: position 27,457,141 of record OY977936.1, on the reverse strand, counting down.
ATTTATATGAACCCCTTACGGCCGACCAAGTTTGACCCTAAATTGTTGACATTTAAAGCAATTATTTAACACAAAATGTATTTTGAACTCCAACTTGCCAGTTTTCTATACTCCATGTATGTATGTTACGATGGTATGATTGTCATCGGCATTTAAGAAAACTGTCAATTTTGGAAGCTAATTGCGTTTATTTATAAAAAAAATGAATATCATAATATCATCACGATCATTGAACTTATTTACATTAGGTACACAAATACCTACCGGATTTATTTGTGTGACTAAGAACTTGCCCTTCTATATTTGTGTTTTGGCACTTATCATTAAACGTATTGCTTTTCATTTTTCGCATCACCGCTCGTGAATTAGCGATATTTTTCAAAGACGTGCATTTTCAAAATGATACGTAAAAGAAAAGCTGTTGTTGGGACTTCAAAAGTATCTCATACTTTTAAGAGAATTGCTTTTAATTTAAAGTACGTAAGTTGACTTTTTCAGAAGAAGTTTGCGGGCTCGTAAAAGACTTTTTCTACTCCTGTACCGTTATCTGTCATTTATATAGGCTGTAGCTCAAATACAATGACACCACTAATAAGCCGTGGAAAAACTCTATGCTCTATGGCCCAAAAACGCACTGTTTAGCGAACTTTTTTGGTTCATAAATTTTTCATAAAATCACTGTTTAACTTTTTTTTTAATCGGCCGCTATATTGCAGTGGTGCCAACTTCATAAACAAATATTTCGAAATAAAAGTATTTATTTACGATTTAACATATGTGATTTAATATTTGCACTGATTTACAATAATGGGTATTTATAACTGAAATTATTATTATTTGTTGATAAGTTGAGAATGTGATAAGCAGGGCTCGATTTGAATGACAATGTCAGTCAAGACATTATATACTGCTCATTTCAAGTGGCCATTTCATTTAATAAAAGAGGTTGATAAGTGGTTAATTGTTTACGAAAAGACTATTTGATGGCATCCTATGTGCGGTGCAGTGCAACGTCATCGGCACTAAAAGTTCGAGCCCTGGTGATAAGATTAACGAAATAGTGATAGTGAACTAATAACAATTATTACTTTTTCTTGTATACCCTGGTAAACATATAAGAATAATAAAAATACATAAAAAATAAGACATACAAGATACGTTCAGTTCTTCTATGCAGTAGGTACTGTAAACAGTTTTGTTGTTATTACATTTTCTGTTAATGTTATACTGTAAACTTCTTAAAATTAAAAGTTATTTACCTTTTTGTAAAGATAGGTAACAAAAAAAGTCGCGGGATTGTAAAATATCCACCTTAATATTACGAACTTAAACCCCGGGAAATTGCATCCTAGATCCAATCACTGCTTATTATACACAAAAGCCGTGTATACTTACATCAATGTAGTGTAAATACTTATAAATAAATAGGTTCGTTAACGTTGTTCTTTTCCGTTACCGAATCGTTGATATCATCCGACCGTAATGACCTATATATGAGAGATCAAGCAAACGGCGTAAACGTAAAAAGCAGGCCAAGTCCGACTACGCCACATTACCATTAATGATCTCAGAACCTTAACACTTCCCTTTAACTTCACGGGCTACGGAACCCGCGATGCGAGAGGTAACGAGGGTTCCCTGACGGTTCATTGAACGCCGGACAACAGCTTTACGTATTAGATAGACGTTTAGTCGTTTATCCTACATATGGCGGCCATGTTTGGGTTAAATTAATTTGTGAATTACACACGCAATCTAGTTCCCATTATGGTTGAGGCGCAGTCTCTATTATACCATCCATGTCCTGTCAAAGTGTTAATGGCGATGGTGATGCTTGTTCAATACCTTCTTTTATTTTCTTGACGATTTTTTGGGTTCCGTACTCAAAGAGTAAAACGGGACCCTATTACATATAGAAACATAGAAAGAAATATAGAAATATAGGGACATAGAAAGGGAGCGCAGGGCATTGGCCGTACGGTGTAATATGTTGTCCCGGAGGTTTGCGCGTTGTGATTGGAATGTCAAAATAACGCTGTTTAAGGCATTTTGTCAGACCTTTTACACGTGCAGCCTGTGGACAAATTATACTAAGAAGGCGTTCAATGCCCTGCGCATCCAATATAATAACGGGTTCAGGATGCTGTTGGGGCTGCCCCGCTTTTGTAGCGCATCAGGTATGTTTGCGGAGGCACGTACTGATGGCTTCAGTGCAATAATACGTAAGAGAACCGCCTTCCTGATGCGCCGCGTGCGTGACAGCTCCAACAGCCTCGTGCGCCTGGTGCTGGAGTCTCCTGCCTGCGCTGTGTGGAAGCACTGGGACTCGGTGCACATGAGAGGCTCTGTGTATAATATATTGTAGGTAATATTAGATTTAGGTACCTGACTAACTTAGGATAAGCAATTGTATATGTACTAATGGACATGGTCTGAAATAATTTTTTTTGATTTGATTTGATTTGATATTACTAAGACTTCGCTGTCCGTCCGTCCGTCTGTCTGTCACCAGGCTGTATCTCAAGAACCGTGATAGCTAGAGAGTTGAAATTTTCACAGATTATGTATTTCTGTTGCCGCTATAACAACAAATACTAAAAACAAAATAAAATATTTTTTTAAGGGGGCTCCCATACAACAAACGTGATTTTTTACCGTTTTTATAGATAATGGTACGGAACCCTTCGTGCGCGAGTCTAACTCGCACTTGGCCGGTTTTTATTTTTATGATTTTAAGGCCTTAGACTAAGTTAATGAACCGAGGCGAGTTTCAAATTCTAATATAGAGATCACAATTATCATCATCTTCATCATCAAATCCTTACACCAAAATCCACTCGTAGTAGATTTGTTGGACCGTCCGCGGTGGTCAAGCGACTTAAAAGGGACCACCTTATTGATTGGTAGAGGTGGCGCTGGCCACCCCACCAGAAAAAGCCATTTTTCTCACACCAAATGCGCTTATGGTCTAACGACCTATCGCAAATTCACCAAGAAAAAAAAATTAAGTATAAGATATCAGCAGAAAGACGTCTATTGGTCTCCCCCATCAACATGGTCATTGTGCCACTCTTAAGTGTAGTGTAAGTGTCTCTTAATCCAGCCGACTCCCGCGACCTTTACCAGGTTTTCAGTCCCCAGGGCTACCCGCGCTGCGCCTGACGGTACGTGGTCGCCAGGTCGCCACTCGAGAACATTTCCGCCCTAACGGCCATCGGTTCTACGTGCAATGTGCCCCGCCCACTGCCCCTTAAGTTTAGTGTTCACAATTATACCTTTTAAATAACCCGGCAAGTTGCGTGAGCAGCCTGCGATAGATCCGGGTAGGCAAGGAAGACCTAAAGCAATGCTGACTTGATGTTGCCAGGGAATAAGTTCATGCACTGGAAAATTATGAGACCTGAAATAGTAGATTGTACAACAAGTGCATAAAACGCACCATTTTACTCGAGACGTTTATCCATCCGAGCGAGCTTGCGAGCGAGGATAGATATAAAGTCGAGTGTAAAATGGGTTTTATGGACGAGTTGTACACTCTACTTTTCACTTCGATTGCGAGGAAATGAAACAGCAACACGTAAATATAGTAAATGCTAATTTAATTAAAATTGAAAGTTACATTAGAGCAATGAGAAATATTTAAAGTAATCGTTTTTCCTGGCATATTTAATGTTGTATTAGATTGTATTTGTGATGCGATATTTGGCATATTGTCAACTTCAGGTTCTTTTGAAGGAACGGGATTACCATTTAAGCTCTGTTCCAATGGTAAGTTAGCACTAGATGGGCCTGGTTCATTTGGGACTATGTCGATTCCTTCGGTAATCAAGTCGGTAATTTTAGCTTTTTGTTCTATGGATTCCTCAATATAGCCCTCTGCCACTTGGTCAGACTTCCAGCCGCCATGTCGCTTTAATGTTGTGAGATTTGCTCCAGAATCGGCTAACAGCGTAGCTGAAGTTCGTCGAAAGCAATGGCCTGTGTACTTTTCAGGGTTTTCTAATTTGAGAAAGGCTGCTATCTCCTTTGGCATTGCAGCGAATTTATTGCGTCCTATGGGTTGCTGTGTACATTTCCCGTTTTGATAATTAAGGAAAAACCGTTTCTTTGCCACATTTTCTGGACGTAGGGCTTGATACTTTCTAACTATATTTAAGTATTCGCCTTTGACGACGAATGTTCTTTCTTTATTTGTTTTTGTGTCAGGTAAGTTTATAGCCTGCAACTGAGTGTCCGTTTTCACGTCATCCACAGTAATGTTGATAAGTTCTATACCTCGACATGCACCACTGATTCCATATATGAGCGCCACCTACAATTAAAATAGTAATCATTATTACAACGTTGCACACTAATATAAGTACTAGGTAATGAATTATTGTACAATATTAAATTGCTGTTTAACGATGTAGAGTTTTACGTACTTTTGCAGCCAAATATCTTACATCCGGAGCGGTCTTTAAGAATGTTTCGATTTGATTCGCATTGAAAACCCTGGATTTTACACTTTTGTGCCCAGTGGAAAGCCTTTTCAGGTAACATGTGAGCTTCACGTAGGTTTTTATATGCACGTCGTTTTTCATCTGCAGCGTAGTCTTGAGCATAGAATACACACTCCATAGTGTAGACGGCTTAAACTTCTTAGATAATTCGTTGAAATACGTTAAGAAAACACTCTCTGAGAAACTATTCACTTGTTTTTCCGCCCTCCAACGCATGAAATTTTCATAAGCGGTAAGATAAATTCGCTTAGATTTCGACGGCAATATCTGTTCAACGACGTTTTCCGCGTGCCGCTCCATTAAAGTGTTAGGAGTGAGTGTTATTTCCTCTTCGCTTGACGACATTATTTATCGTTAATCAAAAAACAATTTCAAGTTGTAACACAAATATTACAATGAAAAAATAATTATGGTTCCCGCCAATTAACTTTTTTTTCTTTTTTTTTCTGTAGGGACGTGACACCTGACTTAAGGTCGTTACATACTGCTCAGTTATAAAAACATTTTCTTTTTATAACTATGATAAGTTGTTGTTATGGCTTAAATACTATACTGATCTACTAAATTGAAAAATAAACAAATATAAAAAATAATAAATGAGACGAAATACAAATTATAAGTTTATTTCATGAAGTTTTATTGTGTACTTTGGCTGTTGGTATCTTTGCCTTGGTCTTAGAATACGAACGAAACGAAATAAAATAAAGAGGTTGTTGTATGAAGTTAAAGATGTTCGTGTGGCTGTTGCAGCGATTGCCTTGGTCTTCGACGAAGATTTTACTTTATGCTCTAGAGCATAAAAAGCGACTTTATGTCGCCTACGCACGACATAAAGACGAACTTTTAGAGCATGAGAAGTGAAAAAATATAATTTCCACTTATAATAAATCTCTAAATTAAAAAAAGAATCAGCCAGTTTGAAACTAAGCTTTCTGTGGTACGAATGTTCTCAGCATCCCATGGACGGAAAAATATGAAACATTTTATATAGGTACAATTTGTGCACTAGAGCATAAAAGTGGCATTTTGTGCAGCATACATCCAGCACAAAGGCGAACTTTGCGAGCATGAGAAGTGAAAATACTACTGTATGCATGCAATGCAGTGTTGCAATAATTTTGCAGCAAATATAAAGCCATTGCTATTAGATTCCCACAGGCTACATTTAATGTCCCAAGTGCTTTAATTTCCTCTTTTTCTAGTACCTACGTGAGATTTTACTTTAACGTATTTCTAACCGCATAAAAATAGAAGGAAATATTCGGATTTAATGTATTTATTTTGCCGTGCTTTTTTAGTGTTCGAGGGTTGATCGATGTTACTTTACAAGTTACGGACTGCCTCTTTACTGAGTTACTTTTACTAGATCCAATATCTAGAGAAAATATATTTTAATAACTTTTTTAATGAGGCAATTTAACGGCTACGCAAATCATCACTTTGTTGAATGTGTTTTTTACTTGACTATATTCAGAATAACCCTTCCGAATCAACGGCTATAATCGGGACTCGAACTTGGTCGGAGTTAATGAGTTTCTGATTACTTTAGATTGATCATTGTCTTGTGAATAAATGTAATCTCTAGGGTGGGAAGTTTGCTTACAAGTGAACCCAAATTAAAACTCAGAAATACTAATTTCACAGTTTTAATTCAAATAACGGAACGGCTGAATAATCCAAAATTACTCGGGGTTAGTGTTGTTACTCATAGCGTCTGACTTTTTCAGTACATTCAATTTTTTTTTCAAACTTGACGTGGTAATCCACAAGCTCCTAGATATCTATTTACTACCTACTTTTTAGTTTTCTGCTTTGTCGCCGTGGTTCACGAAAAATTGTACTTTTTTTTACAGTCTGTAATATAAATACTTTCATTATACCCTATTAATTACATTTAAAATTACAATTTTTTTTAAACTACCCAGAGTAAGTATTACCTACTAGGAAAAGAAATGCAAGCTCATACGTTTTTTCCTGGGCTTTAAAGTATAGGGAAATAAAATCAAATAAACAAGCACTTTTAAACAAAATTATACGAAAACATTTTCAATGTAGGTACCTGTAATGTTTGTATAAATAAAGAACCAATTCCGTTTTAACTTCACTACAGGATTTCAAAGCAAACATGCATTGTTTTACAATACAATATGAATTTGTGATTGTAAGGTTCTGAATTTAACTTCGGAAAATCGTTTGTTTATAAGTGTTTTCATAATGAAGTGTTTACTCTGTTTATTAATGTAAGTAATATTCCAATCCTTTGGCGCAGTTTTAGTTGACCTTTTTAGTTGGTAAAGGTTAGGAATACCAAGTTAATTTATGTAAACTCATTCTGTAAACTAGTAACAAGTAACAACTTTTTCAATGCCCATGCCTGTAAAGTTTGTGTTTGTAGGCTGCATAAAATGTATTTTTATGCTCTAGAGTCTAGTGCATACAATTAAATCCGCCCCCGGCCCCGCCTGCAGTACCTACGATGCGAGCTCAAGCGCACGCACGTCGCACGTACATATAAATCATATAACATATATGTATAACTTTCATAAATGTAGACGCGAAACTAGATCTCTTCGCTCAGCTTGTGCACAAAATCTTGGGAATCCATATTTTCCTAGGTCGTCCACTGTCGTCTAGTAACCGCCAGGGAGGCTGCATGATCGCTCGACTAATAGCATTTCCAGTAAAGTTACAAGTAAATCAATATTTAGTTAAATTCAGACTTTCACTGACAAAGGGCGATACATCTCAATCATCTCGATGTAAATTCGTATCGAGTTTGCAACAATTGCAGATCCATTTATCAACCGTTGTTGCGCGCCGGCTAACATCAAATTTATCATAGCATAATCTGGACACGGGATTGCTCGTAAAAAAATTAATGGTTGGCCAACGAACAGGACACAGACCATTGCTTACAGATATAACAACACGTTGATTTACAAGGCCTACGTTCATTGTATACGATTAAAAGGTTGGAGTTGGAAAATGTGGGTGGCTACCGATATGCTCAGGTACAGTCGTCGGCGTCAAAGATATGTATACATTATTCACCGTATCACAATTAAATAAGGTGCAAAAGTGTATAATATATTTGATGTCAACTGTACGAGGTGCAAGGTACGATGAAACTAATACTATCTAATTCCAATTTATATCCAGTCTTAGCTTATATACAGGTTGACTGGTGATTCGACCTATTCCTTGAAAGGGGTTATACTAGAGTTAATAGGCTTGTTGCGTGGTGTTACAATTGGTAACGTCGTGTTGCTAAATGGATAGTAAACCATCAAATGATTGTAATAAAGTATAAATTACAAAATATAATTCAAATCATAAAAATATATGAACCTTGAAAGTCAACAAAAAAAATTTTTTTTATTTATTGTCCAAGAGTAAATTTAAAGGTACCAATAGAATTTTTACGCTTTTATAGAAACAAATTTGTATGACAACTATGGACCTAAACGCAGTATTTCGCGACCGAAACAGCAATTTACTTCATTTTCCATGCAACGGTTAGTACAAATTGCACAGGTGTGACGTCATACTTTAAAGCCAATCAGTATGAAGCGTTTCGGCTGCTGTCAGCGAGGTCCGTCTTTAACTCGATTTTTTGGGTATTAATGTCCTTTAAATGCAGTTGCTTCCATACAAACATTTGTTCATCTACAAAAACTGGTTCGAATGGCATCGTAAACAAATTTAAGGTCACAAGCCCATTTGCAACAATTTATGTCCAGTCATCCTGGGGTCGAAACTCGCTGGTTTCCGAGATATTCGAGTGGTGATTGTGACAAAAGTACTTCCATTTGGATGGTAAAAAAACATTTTTGTCACAATCAGCACTTTAAGGCTGCAAGGCGATTTTTTTTTCAAACAAACTAAAAATTTTAAAAATTAAAAAAAATCGTGTTTTGACCCCTGGTTGACTGGACATAAATTGTTGCAAATTAGCTCTAGTATAACCCGTTTCAAGGAATAGGTCGAATTACCAGTCACCCTGTATATAGTCTTGGGTATAAATTCAGTTTTTTTAAGGGATGAGAAGACCGGTTCGCCTAGTGGGTAGTGACGCCGCTGCCTACAATGCTTCAGGTTCTCGCACGCACGCACGCACGCACGCACGCACGCACGCACGCACGCACGCACGCACGCACGCACGCACGCACGCACGCACGCACGCACGCACGCACGCACGCACGCACGCACGCACGCACGCACGCACGCACGCACGCACGCACGCACGCACGCACGCACGCACGCACGCACGCACGCACGCACGCACGCACGCACGCACGCACGCACGCACGCACGCACGCACGCACGCACGCACGCACGCACGCACGCACGCACGCACGCACGCACGCACGCACGCACGCACGCACGCACGCACGCACGCACGCACGCACGCACGCACGCACGCACGCACGCACGCACGCACGCACGCACGCACGCACGCACGCACGCACGCACGCACGCACGCACGCACGCACGCACGCACGCACGCACGCACGCACGCACGCACGCACGCACGCACGCACGCACGCACGCACGCACGCACGCACGCACGCACGCACGCACGCACGCACGCACGCACGCACGCACGCACGCACGCACGCACGCACGCACGCACGCACGCACGCACGCACGCACGCACGCACGCACGCACGCACGCACGCACGCACGCACGCACGCACGCACGCACGCACGCACGCACGCACGCACGCACGCACGCACGCACGCACGCACACACACACACACACACACACACACACACACACACACACACACACACACACACACACACACACACACACACACACACACACACACACACACACACACACACACACACACACACACACACACACACACACACACACACACACACACACACACACACACACACACACACAAGGGTTTTTTGAGCCGATACTAAATATAACTATATCACATCATGAGATTTCAGTCATTTGTTTTAAATTAATATAAAAATCATATATTATAATAATAATCATAATTTATTTCAGATAAAAATCCATAGTCGCATTAATATTAAATATCATTACAATTAAATTAAGTTCATTGAAATTAAATAACAATACAGAATATCATTATATCATTAAATTAAATTATTAAAACAAATTAAATTACCTACTCATATACTATTTAACATTATAAATTTCAGGCCTGTCACGCATGTGCACGTCGTTCCAGTGCCTCAACACAGGGCAGTCGTACTTATTCAGCACAGCACTCAGGAGGCTGTTGGTACTGTCTCGGACTCTACGCAACACGGAGGCAACACGTTTTCGCAATATAGTTTTAAAGCCATCCGTGTTCGCCTCTAGAAACATGCCAGAGGCACTGCACCAGCGAGGCAGTCCCAACAGCATCCTAAAAGCGTTATTGTACTGAACGCGTAGACTGTTGTACGTTTCTTGAGCATAGTTGGTCCATAGGCTGCAGGTATAAAAAGTCTGACAGTATGCTTTAAAGAGAGTAATTTTCACATCACGTGAGCACCTAGCAAACCTACGGACCAACATATTAGCGCTCACAGCCAGGGCCCTTCGCTCACGCTCAATGTCTAAGTCATCAGTGAGACCCTCGACGACCCAGTGACCAAGGTACTTAAATTCAGTGACTCGTTTCAAGGGAACTCCTAACAGTTTTACTGGTGGAACTGTTTTAGGCTTTTTACTCCCAGCCTTGAAAACAAGAAATTTACTTTTCTTAGTGTTGTACCTCAGTCCATGAGCCGCCGCGTACTTCTCACAGATGCTTAATAAGTTCTCAAGAGCCCTTACCGATGGGCACAGCAGCACGATGTCGTCGGCGTAACTATTAACAAATTATTAACAAATATATATTTATTTGTTAACAAATTTTCTATCTATAGAACACCCGACGCCGGCACCGCTGAGTGAGCTCGATGAGTCGAGAAGACCGTTTATGTATAGATTGAAAAGGCGAGGCGACGATAACCCCCCCTGCCTCACCCCGCATTCCAGCCCATACTCCTTTGAACTATGACCCACCTAACTGTGTTGGTTTGGTTGTTATACCAAAATTTAAATAAGTTAATGATTTCTTTAGGTGTGCTGGTTTCATTGCTCAGCTTTGACCAAAGAACTTCATAATCTACCAGGTCGAATGCCTTCGACAGGTCCAAGAAACACGCGTAAACAGGGGTATTTCTCTAAACATAATACTGAACGGTGTGCTTGAGTCGCAGTATTGCTGTTTCAGTGGAGAGGCCCGGTCTGAATCCGAACTGAGCTTCATTCAGTTTAATATGCTTACTTACACAGCGATCAAGCAAACCGTCCAGCACCTTCGAGATGACTGTAGCTAGAGCGAGATCGGTCTATAATTGTTCCTGTCGGAGGCATCCGCAGTTTTATTTTTATAATAGGAACTACAACGGTCTTCAAGAGCTCTCGAGGAAAATATCCATGCCCCATACACAGATTAAACAGCAACGCGAGCACCCTGGGCAAGTGAACTCCAGCATACTGGAGGTGCTCAATGCTAAGGTCGTCATGTCCTGGTGACTTACCACGTTTCATGTTTCTTATCAGCGTATGAATTTGTTTTGCTGAAAATCGCGTAATGTCACCATTCACATGCGCCCCTTCAACGAGCACCCTTTCAGAAGGTCCCAGCAGCGGCGAGTCCTATGTTAGTATTATCCTATGATCTAAACAATTACATAAACTATCAGCACAATGTCCTAATTCTATCGGGAAGTCAATGTGTTTTAATCTACTTGTATTTACATATGTCATTGTATTTTTCTATTTGACTGGCACTCCTAGTGCCCCATTTTACCATACTAAAATCAGCCTTATTCACACAGTCATTCTTACCAGTAATATTACCTAAGCTACATTTTACTTCTAAAGGTAAGTTATCTGACCAATACACATCATACCGCACGTTAACAAGGGTTATTGACCTCCACGCCGCTTCTGTCACCAAACAGTGATCCAACCAAGATCCAACCAACGTTTACAGTTTGCATGGCTGTCACTCGTGTATGTGTGCGTGCTTGATGTTTCAGAATGTTATTTTGGAAAATATGCCTCAAATGATACCTAATATCATCTTATCTAACCCCAAGAAAGCAATATTGAAAATATTTACATTTACTTGGTATTTTTTTATTTTTAGGGTTCCTAACCAAAGTTAAATATCTCAAGAACTACTAATGCTATCAATTTGAAATTTGGAATAGTTGTAAACAACGTAAATATATTTTTAATTTTGATTTACAAAGGAAAATGTAAATAATACCACCCCCCCCCCCCCTTATCTCCAAAGTTTACCAAGCGAAAATTTTTAAAATAATATATCTATTAATATTAACGTAAATATTACCGGAAAAGTATAACGAGACCTCTATCTAGAGAATTATTATTCAAAAATCATTTAATATTTGAGTTTGTAATATAATACTTTTGTGTTGATTTTTTTTCCTTCTAATGTGTATGGAAGTATTCTGAAAGTATCTTCTAGCAAATAAAAAAAGAATTATCGAAATTCGTTCACCTGAAAAACCAACATAGATTTTTTCTTAATAAAGCGTGATGAACGTTTATTATTGTAGGGAACCTTCGGTGCGCGAGACAGACTCGCACTTGACCGGTTTTTTTTATTATTACAAAATGTGATACGGAAACTGTACGCCAAAAAAAAATGTTCTGAAACTTACATTTTAGTCACATGTTTTAAATTAAAATAAATCACGGGTGCGGCGCGGCTCGGGTGGGGCGCGGCGCCGGTAGGGCGCGGGCCCGCGCAAGTTGTAAAGCATTGAAACTACACTTCAAAAACTTCAAATCAAACACACATCGAACGCGGTCCGAACGCGGGCCCGCCGGCGGTGTGAATATAACCGCATTAACCGCGCTGCTAGCGCCCCGCGCCGCCAACGCGCCGCGTTCCATGTGTGGAGGCCTTTAGATGGTCTCCTAATATTTATTCATATTTATTTAAGAGTAGATACCGAAATACTATCAAACCTTCATCATCGTGTAATTGTTTGAACTTAGTTGGGGCGTCTATCCCCTAAAATTATAATGTACCTACTTTAAATACCAACAGAGGCAACAGAACCCGGTTGAGCAATCTGTACGAATGTTAACTGTGCCTACAGCGAAATACCCATCGAGAGGTAATGGCCTACAATACATCAAGCATTTTTTTGACCGCTATCCCTTTCCCAGCCGCAATAAGAGAGGCAGTTAGCCCTAATGCCCCTTGTACTGTAACGATGTGCTTTGTCGCTTGGATAAGGACCGTCTCAGAAATTATATTGGGTGAAAGGATTGCCTTATGATTTATCTACTTCAAAATTTGTAGCTACCGCCTGCCTGCACGATTATCATTCGTTGTAAAGGACAATTTGTTCAGAGGGGTAATCACGTAACGTCTCGAAATAACTTTTACTAACTGTCATCTTTCCATATAAATAGCTTTAATAATTTCAGCTGTCAAACCATCACTGTTGTTGAGATACAGCCTGGTGACAGACGGACGACAGACAGACAGACGGACAGCGGAGTGTTAGTAATAGGGTTCCGTTTTACTCTTTGAGTACGGAGCCCTAAAAAATACATTATTATATAGTTCCTGAGGAAATAGACCGAATGAAGCACTGGTGAAATTAGATATAAAGGGGAGTAGGGTAGGGGTCAAGTAGTTAAGGTTGTCTGTAAGAGATTGCTCTTTAGTAATAATACCGCATGTTGCTGTGTATTGTTTTACAAAATTGAGGTATGCAATAAAGAGTATCTACATAGTATTGAATATACTAGAAAGGCACTCAAGGGACCTACAGTTTAGAAGGCAATATCTTACTACGTCACAAAATAGTTATTTGTTATACAAGGGGGGAAAATTGTATTTTACCTGCGAGTGTTCATTTGAAACACGAGCTGGCGAAAGGATTCTATGATGAAAATAGAATCCTGAGCGTAGCGAGTGTTTCAACACACGAGAAGTTATTTTACACTTTTCACCCGTGTATAACACAAATCTTTTCACCTCACTACAGCAAGGAAAATAAGAAAAAGGGTAAAAAAAAGTAAAAAAAAAACAAAAACAAAAAAGTTAAATAAAGTTTTAAAAAAAGTAAAAAAAAATAAAACACGTAAAAAAAATTAAATAAAGTTTTAAAAAAAGTAAAAAAAAATAAAACACGTAAAAAAAAGTTTAAAAAAAAGTAAAAAACGTTAAAAATAAAAGTTAAACAAAAATATGTCATAAAATATACCTACAAAAAACAAAAATAAACATTTAACGTTCTACGTCAAAGTGCTTTTAACGTTCTACGTCTACTTTCTTCACATGTGGATAAAAAGCGATTTTCTCAATAGTTCACAAACAAACAAAAAGGACTTTCCGAGCTAGTGAGGTGAAATAGTTATTTGTTATACAAGGGGGGAAAGTTGTATTTTACCTGCGAGTGTTCATTTGAAACACGAGCTAGCGAAAGGATTCTATGATTGACCACGAGCGAAGCGAGTGGTTCAAAAATAGAATCCTGAGCGTAGCGAGTGTTTCAATACACGAGACGTAAAATAACTTTTCACCCGTGTATAACACAAATCTTTTCACCTCACTACAGCAAGGAAAATAAGAAAAAGGGTAAAAAAAAACAAAAAAAAAACAAAAAAAGTAAAATAAAGTTAAAAAAAAAAAGTTAAAAAAAGTTAAAAAAAAGAACACGTAAAAAAAAGTTAAAAAAAAAGGAAAAAAAGGTAAAAATAAAAGTTAAGCAAAAATATGTCATAAAATATACCTACAAAAAACAAAAATAAACATTTAACGTTCTACGTCATAGTGCTTTTAACGTTCTACGTCTACTTTCTTCACATGTGGATAAAAAGCGATTTTCTCAATAGTTAACAAACATACAAAAAGGCCTTTCCGAGCTAGTGAGGTGAAAACATATTTATTTATTTATCGTATGGCTGATTTTAATTTCTCTACTTCAAAGATTACAGTTACCAACATAAAGAAAAGATTATGTCCTTAAATCTGTACCCCAGTCTTAAACGGTTTAGCAAGCCATTTGGAAAATTACCATTTTGACGAGATCTTGAAGGAATAAAACGTTTTATTACCAAACTTAATTGGATTTTGAATCGCCATTGGCATCGTCGTCAAAATAACGATACACTCTCTAAAGTTTCATTTATCTTCACCCTCAGGGTACTAATTCTTACTTACTCCATTATAATTAAAAAGTACAAATTGTAAATGAGTTGACAAATGGCTAATCTGAACCGTTTGTCGGACACAAATCAAACTAGCCCCCATAGTAAGCTCAAAAGGCTTGTGTTAAGTGCCAATTCAGCAATTGTAGCTTCAAAGACGGAGAAAATGGGACATTGCAGTGACACTCACAACACACTGCAACCGTATCCCTCAATTGCCTTTTACGTCACTACACCCACGGGAAGAAAGGGGGTGGTTTGATTATATATATACGTGCAACGCACACACATGCAGTGAACAAATACGAGCAGCCCACCAAAATGTGCTACATTCAATGCTATGAGATTCAAATCGTAATTGTTGGTACGCTCTCGCTCTATCACTAGATCTTAATTTATCGCGAATAAAAATAAACAAAATCGTTTAAATAAACAATATTTAGTAGATTGTTAACCAAGGGCTGAAATGCACCCATTTATGACGAGATATTTTGGCGCTCCAACGAAGTGAGAGCGCCAATAGTTCAAGTCAGAAATGGGTGACTTTCACCCGAGTTAAACACTCTACTTTTCATATCGAATAGGTACGAGGAAAGTAAAAAAAAACCACAGAAGGAAATAGTACATTACTATAGAGGCCGGGAAACGAAGGGATGCAGGCCATGTAGATATAGACCGGATAGGGATACGCGGCCGGCAACCCCGTTTCTCGTCGAGATTTGTATAGTGCTTTTCTCAAACTTGCAATGAAATAAAAAGTAGTCAATTTGTTTTATTCGTACAACTAAATAATACGTTTCTGAGCTGTCAGTGCTGTCACATCATAACCTATAATTGTGTCCCACATTTCTTACTAACAAATATTCCGCTTATTCCCTAAATTAAGTATTACTTTATAGTTACATGAACTTATATCTAACTATATAGACGAGGCACTACAACAAAGAAAACACTTAATTTTTTATGAAATTTTCATACGCCGTCATAGGGTCGTTTCGCCGGTAACGCGACCACCTTCGGTTGGCGACCACTTGACGGACTAGGCTGCTTCAATTAAAGATATTAACATTTCTACAAACCCAACAGAAAACTAATTAGTTATTAACTATTCTTGAATAGTGTCAGAATAAGAATAAATACACTTTAAAACCCAAAGCTTAATCCAAAGCAAGAAAAAATAACCTCAATTCACACATTTCACACATTGCTTCCGAAAAGTGTTGACGTGCAGTGAATCTGTAAAAAAAATAACGCGACAGTTGGCGCGAAAACTTTAGTTACGTCACTTAATTTTATTATTATGCTGAAATTAGTTAGTTGATTGCTTAAATGATTTAGCTATTGTAATAATTTCGTTGAAATTCGGCATATTATAAAAATAGATTTAAATAAAATGGGGTGGTCGCGTACCCAAAAAAATTATTACCAAAGAAGTCGGATAGCGACCACATCGTTTTTCTTTTTCTTTCCTTATGGATTCTTGCGGCACCCGCGATATTTAGCTTGGCAAGCCAATTGTGTCGGTAGGTATTTAAGCCGCGCCAATCCATGCTATGTCTATAGTAGGTATATGTAATATAATAATAATATATAATTATAAAATGAATAATTCATATGATTATATGATATGGTTATATTACAAATGCGAAAGTGTGTCTTGTCTGTTACCTCTTCACGCTTAAACCGATGGACCGATTTTGATGAAATTTGGTATGGAGATAGTTTGAGTCCCGGGAAAAGATGTAGAATAGTTTTTATCCCCGAAATAATCCCCTAAGAGGCTGAAATAGGGGTTGAAATTTTGTATGGAGCTACGATATAAACGAGACACACGGACGGAGTCGTGGGCAGAAGCTAGTGTAGGTAAGTAGAATTTAATCTAAAAGTTACATAAAAGCTTGTAAAATGGTGGCATTTAGATACCTACTATGAACGACATGTGTGACTGTAATAGCAATATATATAATAGCACTATGGTGTGAGCGAGATGTCGCGCCGTTTTCGATTCTATTTTGCATTGACAAGAAATGTAAAGTAGATTTAGAAGAGTAACAATTTGTAGTAGTATAAGGGCAGTCAGGTCAGGTAGGTCCAACTTTGAGAAAGAGGTCAATCGTCGAATCCGACTCGGCTGGGCAGCGTTCGGGAAGCTACGTCTTTCTTTTCGTCTAATATTCCGCAGTGTCTGAAGACGAGAGTCTTTGACCAGTGCGTGTTGCCAGTGATCACGTGTGGCACCGAAACGTGGTCGCTTCAGAAATCATAAGAAGCATCATAAGAAGGCTCAAAGTCACCCAAAGGGCAATGGAGAGAGGGCTATGCTCGGAGTTTCTCTGCGTGATCGCATCAGAAATGAGGCTATCCGCAGCATAACCAAGGTAATCGATATAGCCCTAAGCCGCTAAAGTTAAGTGGCAGTGGGCGGGGCACATTGCACGTAGAACCGATGGCCGTTGAGGCGGAAAGGTTCTCGAGTGGCGACCACGTACTGGAAGGCGCGGCGTGGGTAGGCCCCCCACAAGTTGACTGATGGCCTGGTAACGATCGCAGGAATCCGATGGATGCGGGTGGCGCAGAACCGGTCATTATGGCACTCTTTGGGGGAGGCCTTTGTCCAGCAATGGACGTATTTCGACTGATATGATGATGATGATGATGCATCGTTTTATTAACTACTTAAACACTATTTGCAAG
The DNA here is from genome assembly GCA_963854355.1 of Epinotia brunnichana. NCBI lineage: Eukaryota > Metazoa > Arthropoda > Insecta > Lepidoptera > Tortricidae > Epinotia > Epinotia brunnichana. Next base: position 27,439,719 of record OY977936.1, on the reverse strand, counting down.
AGTGGTCGCCAACTAGCTAACAGGTGGTCGCAAACCGACTAAAGCGGTCGCTATCCAGCGAATTCGCTATTTTGAAACCTTTTCCATATTTTTTCCTAATCTATGGATGAAAGTGCTATATTTTATTGTAGGTTTCAAAACTTGCTTATACTCAGAACCTATACGAATACCATCTATTATGTGTGTACATTGAATAGGTATACATTTACTAATCTAAAGTGAGCAACTCGGCTAAGTGGTCGCTAACCGGCGAAACGACCCTACCTACCTAACTTTTGATTTCGGGGGCAGTAAATTATTCATGGCTACTTCTGCTCGCAATTCCGGACGCGTACAGTTCAATTCCATATCATTTTCGTCCGAACTCATTTCGAAATCGATGGCTTTTATTAGAAAGTTTCAAAATAATTACGAACTATTGACAAATCCGGCCAACAAGAAAAGAAAACATTTTTCAATTTACGCGCCATACTTTTTTTAACCTGTTTGAAGCAACGTTTTACCCGGTGACCTTAACATTAGTCCTAATCTTTTTCTTTTTTTTTGGTGATTGAATGCCAAGATGTTCTGTCACAATTTGACGTTTATAAACAAAAGACGGTTGCTTTGCAGGCCTAGGTGTGTAAGGTTGTATGAAATTCCTTTACATATCATCTTCACTAGTCGCACCGGATACGTAGTATTTCCGGACCTAATTTGAAGTAAGTCATGTCAACATTTCATTGCAAGTTTGAGAAAATTATGTTTATTCAAAGTATAGGTACAATTACTTGAAATCAATGGAAAAGTAGAGCAATTTGCGAATGTAAATGTAGTATTTTTGTCTGGAATATTCACATTGTATACCAAAAATTAGCGCCACCTAAAAACAAAACAATTTTAGTTAGGATATACTTATTTATAAATTACGTATTTGTCAAAAACTATTTTTTTACGATTTCTATAGAAATTTAGTTACATTTAGAATACAATATAATTATTTTATTACTTTTGTTGCCAAATAAACACCATCAGGAGCTTTTTATCTCATTTGTAGTAAAAATCTTGGACTTTTTGCTTTTAAAGCCATCCAACTGCCTTTTTAACCGTCTTCGAAAAAAGGAGGTTCTCAATTCGAATATATATATATATATTTTTTTTAATGTTTGTTACCTCAGAACTCCGTCATTTATTAACCGATTCGTACAATTCTTTTTTTAATTGAAAGTTAATGCTTCCAGATTGGTCCCATTGTTTTCAAAACCCTAGTTGGATAATGGGAACCATGAGGAATTGAGGGAACTCCTCAAATATATTAGGCACGCGTGTAGTAATTTCGGTATTTTCTATTATAACTCGTGTATTTACACCCGGAAATCATAAATTTGGTGATGGTGGAAGTGATGATGAAGACCACAGATGGCTTGTGGAACTTCTCAATCTATTCTTCTTCAAACTATAAAAGTACGTCACAGATTCTGATATGATTGCGTTGAAATAGAAAACAATGAAGTGCCAAGGGTAATTCTGAGATCCTTGAGGAATCGACGGAAGTCCCCAAATATTATCGGCTCACTTACAGTGATTTGGTTTTTTTCTCTAATAATCAACGAATTTGCTCTCGGAAATCAGTTCATGTGGTAAATTGCAAAAGAAATGTGGTAATGTTCATGGGGCTTGGCGGAGTACTGAATTGAAGTCGGTTAAAACTTTGTTTATAAAGTAAACTATGTCAGCTTACTGTATTTCTTTAAATTCACGTCATGATCGGTGCTTAATATAAAGTGGTTTTAAGCATTGAATATATACTCCACAGCGTTGATAGTTTTAATTTCTTCGATAAATCACTGAAATAAGTTAGCATCACAATTTCCGAGAAAGATTTAACTCTCTATATGCGGACCGCCATTTTATAAAATCGGTATATGATTTCATACACCTTTCTTTTGAAATTTGCGGTAAAAGGCCTTCCACGATAGATTGGGCTTCAGTGCTGATCAAATCAGGCGTTAAGTCGGTTTCAAAATCAATGGATGAACTCATTTTAATCGCGAAAATGTATTTAAATTAAATTCGTCTTACAATACAAAAGTTCGCACTAGTTTGGCTTCCCCGCCCTTTAACTTTTTTCAAGGACCGTACTGCACGTAAACTTTTTTTTCTCAAACATGCAATGAAATATTCTCTTTACGTTCCATAAAATAGACTCGGAAGTATCCTTTTTCGGGCGCAGCATCTCGAGGCGGCTTTTATTTTCATTTCACTATTTGTGACACAGCATCACGGCATTCAGCCATGAAAATTAGTTTGGTTTGAGGATTTTTATTTATTTATTTCATTGCATGTTTGGGAAAAGCACTAAACATGCCTCGGCGTGAAAACGGATTTCCGGCCAAGTAGGTATAGACGGCCGAGCGTAGCGAGCGAGAGATGTTTTCCCGGCCTCTGATATGATGTACTATTTATTACGCGCGTTTTCGGTGAATTAATCGGTGTCTTAAATAGCATACTTTTTCTTCTTCTAAAAACGTATTTGTTTAAGGCCGTAACAGACTACCCCACCGCACCGCGACCTTCGTGCCCATAAATGAGAGCGAGAAAGAGATATCTCTTTCTCGCTCTCATTTCCATACAATTTTGTATTTATTAGTAGTATTTAGTTGAAGGTTGGCTGTATGCGCTTTCTGCCTTAGCTCACATGCACAACTTTAAAATAAAAAAAAGGTTTGTAGGTGTATTCTATTTGTCACCACCTCATAGAGCCTAGTGAATATTTTAGCTAAAATAAAAGTAATGAATTTACAACATAAACTTATTTTATATTTAATAAAATAAATACCATGAACTAGTAAGAATTAAATTATTTACCTACCTTCGTCAGTGGCGGGGTTAGTATTGATATTTATTAGAATAAGTTCCCGCATACTGCTTATACCTAAGGCGAGGACCAATTGGAATACACTATTTACTTTTCTGCTCCAGAGCAGAATCGTATCACTTTCTGCACACTTTTTAGAACAGCAACGACTCACTTGCAGAGCATGAGATATGAAAATAAGTTTTTCACAATGGCTGTAATCGGGAAAATGCACGAAACGCTTACCACTTCTTCCCTTCTATGGAATATGGAAAAGTGATGCTATTAAAAAGTCATTATTCATTAACTAAGTAAGTAGGTAATCATATTGCTTATTCTGATAGCCTCGCAGCAATATACAGTTCTATTAACCCACGATGGTCTTAATGTAAGTTTGTAAAGAACTGTACCCATACGAATAAATAAATCATATTTTAATCCTTACAGGTAGTTTTATCAGGTGTCTCAAAATTCACTATAATTAAGGTGTAAGTGTAAGTACACCTATATACAATTAGTATTGCACAAATCAACCTTTTCTTAAGTAGGTATTTGCTCCGCTTTCTAAGTATAACGTCATTGTAATGTAATACAATCCCCATGTGGCTGTGGCGGGTGCCAATCGCAGACTCATTAATCTCTTTAGGCACCTATTAGTTATTCTTGAGCCTTATTGGATGTATAATACGCGTCCCGTTGCCATACAATTTCATACGGTGATATTGATAAATATGATATGGGTAAAAGAAAGAAAGTAAGAAATAAACATTAAGAAAAAACGCAAAGTTGTAACCTGTTCGAATAGACATTAACCTATTAAAAAATTGTAACACATAAGTACAAAACAAATGGCTACTCCGACAGTCCTCAATTACATGCAATGGGGACCTTACTTAAGTTCTTCAACTATAACCGATAATATGTTACGAAGGAACCCTCTTCAAATCTTGTAAAGTAGAGAAGTGGTGAGGTTAGACCTTTAGAAATCAATACATCAAGGCGATTACTCTTTATGAAGTAGGTAGGTACTTAGGTAGTTACGTCTATATTTTCTATCCGGGAAATTCGGATATTACGTACTCATCAATCAAGTCTACTAAAGTGAATTAGTATGTAGTTTTAACAGACTTCAAAAAGAGAAATATTATTTGAAATTCAATATATTTACATACTTATACCACCTACCTATACAACCTTTTGCCCACGACTTCGTCCGCGCGGAACTCATGTCGTAGCTCCATACAAACTTTTTGCTCTCTTTTCGCCCCCTTTATTTATACCATATTTTTTCTAGCAAGATTAGAATGATAGATGTCCCGTCATGATAGCATGTAACTTTGTTAGGCGGTAAGCGAAATTCATATTTTTTCCAAGGGACAAGAGATAGTGCTTGTAAAAATTAAATCACGACTAATATACGGAGTTTATATAGATACTAGCTGTTGCCCGCGACTTCGTCCGCGTAGAACTTATACTTAGAAAATATAATGCAAACAAACTTCTACTTACCATCTTAAGGGATGATTTCCGAGGCAAAAACTATTCTCAGATATAGAGGTCTCAAATTATCTCTATACCAAATTTCATCTAGGTATATGGATTTTATCCAAACTTTCACCCCCTATTGCATACCCTTAGGGAAAGATTTTCGGGATAAAAACTATCTAATATCATTCTTCGGGACTCAAACGACCTTTATACCAAATTTCATCTAAACGGGATTCATCCAAATTTTCACCCCCATTTCACCTTAGGGAGTGATTTCCGGAATTAAAACTTTCCTATGTCCTTTCCCAGGACTCAAGCTATCTCTATACCAAATTGTATTAAAATGGGTTCCATCCGAATTTTCACCCCTAATTTCATCCCCTTAGGGGATGATTTCTGGGGTGATTTTTGAGGGTTGCCCAGGACTTAACCTATATCTACACCACATTTCATCAAAATAGATTACATCCAAATTTTCACCCCCCCCCCCCCTTTTCACCCCCTTAGGGGATGATTTCCGGGATAAAACCTATTATATGTCCTTCCCCGGGACTCAAACTATTTATATACCAAATTTCATCTAAATCGGTGCAGCGGTTTAAGAGCTTCATACAAATTTCCACCCCCAATTTCAGCCCCTCAGATATAAAAGCTACCCTTTGTCCTTCCCCGGAGCTCAAACTATCTGTATACCAAATTTCATCTAAATCGGTTCAGCGGTTTAGGCGTGAAGAGGTAACAGACAGACAGACACACTTTCGCATTTATATATAATATTAATATGGAAGTATGGATTATTAGTATGGATAGTATGGGTTCTTTCCGCTTGTCTTCCAAATAGAGGTGTAGCTGTAGACTCACATCAAAAGAAAGAAGAAACGAAAAACTCATTCAAATATCTCAAAAAATTACGAAGCTACAACCGTTTTAATGTCGCTTGTTAGAGTGAGAAAACGATCAGGGACCGTGACGTCACGATCCTCGAGCGTCATAGTAAAAAACAATCGTTTCATTATAAAGGTGCGTTTTGCGGAAAAGAGACGCAACAAACCCCCTCTTCAAACTTTATACACTTATAACTTAGTGATTACCTATACGAGTATAGCCTCTTGCGTTGTTTTTTTTTCGAGATAATACAACAATATGATTATTTTGTTTAGTGTCTACATCCCTATTTTCGATAAGATAAGATAAAATAAGATTTCTTTATTGTCAGAACTGTGTACATTTAGTTGTTTTGGGTAAAATAAAGTCCAACAGCTTGCCCATTTCGGACGTACAATATTAAACTTAAAACTAGTCAAATATACTAAAAGAATAACAACAATAGTATTTCCAAATAATTTTAACCATATTCACACATAAAATATTAATTTAGATCTATCCGACACCCGTATTTTCTTTTAAACCACGAACTTCGGAAATTCGAAAATATTCGGGTATCTCTATCTCTATCGCACTAACAAATGACAGGAATGCAGATATACGAACTTCGAGTTTCAGTTTTCGTGGTTTGGCTGAATACGCAAAGAGCGCGCGCGCGTGCCATTCAAAAAAACCAAGTTTATATTGTTCGAATTTGTTGTTACATTTGTAGAAATTACGCCTTAATTCGACATTTGCGCATATAAGTTCGCATATCAAAATCGATTAATTTTATATTTGCTTTTGGTACCTATGTGTCTCGTCAATGTATTTCGTAGACGGGATTAAAATTATTAATAGGCGAAAGAAAGGCAAAGAAATTCCGCCATTTTGTCCGTAGTATTTCTTATTAGTCTGTGATTTTGACGTTTCTTTTAGCTGACAGATGTGGCGGCGATATACTTTAAGAATAATAAATGAAAAATTAAATAAAGTCGTATATTACGGAAAATAAATTAATTGTCGCAGTCGGATAAAAACTATCCTAAGTTGCAGCGGGAATAATAATGTACCTATATAAAATGTTTCATATTTTTCCGTCCATGGGATGATGAGAACATTCGTACCACAGAAAGCTTAGTTTCAAACTGGCTGATTCTTTTTTTAATTTAGAGATTTATTATAAGTGGAGATGTGTGTAAATGTATCCTTACTTCTTTCTAAGATGTCACATTACGGGTTTGATGTTTCTGCCGTAAATTGGTTTGATAGTTATCTCTCCGGCCGCGTGCAGACGGTGGCGTTACGTTGGATGGATGGTAGCACTTTGCGGTCCGCTCTTTGCCCTGTGGAAAGAGGAGTGCCGCAAGGTTCTATACTGGGTCCCCTGCTTTTTATATTGTACAGTGCTGACATCACTCACAATATAAGGGGCAGCAAATACCATCTTTACGCTGACGACCTCCAGTTATACCTCTCTAGCGTACCCACGGACATATCTGTTGCGGTCAATACCATCAACGCAGACCTAGCACGTATTTCTACTTGGTCGGAAAAGAACTGCCTTGTCCTTAATCCGAACAAGTCGAAATATCGCACCTTTAGAATAGAACCGGCCTAACTCAAAAACACAACTTTTTGGAAAAACGCAATTAAAGATTTGAAGTAGTGTTATTATCATACGTAATTGGTTATGTCACCCGAACTAAATACGATAATCGACTAATTAAACTTGTAAACGAATGCTTTGTTATTTGACTTATTAGTCCAAGTCATAAATTACCAATATTTTGTTTTGATTTGGTTAAAAAAAAATGTTTTGTTAAACTGGTCACTATAAGGTCATTTCTTGACTGAATTTTTTTACTTATCGTTTGACTTATTATGAATTGGGTCTCTTTTATACTACCCAATTAACCAAATTGCTTGCCCTATTGAAGTTCGAGTCATTTTCATTATGTTATAAAGTTACCTGTTTTAAAATTAGGTCAGTTCAATACAACAGGTTCCATAAATAAAACTTCGAATTTTTCGCAAGTTATTTAATAGATTGGTCATAACAGCAACATATTGCTATAACATACAATTTGTTTTATAAATACTATACTAAAACACGTAAATAATAGGCTGCGATCAAAAATACACTTTATTATAATCCTATTGTATAAGATGAGTTTGAGATTATCATCATTATACTTTATGTAGGACATAAAAACATGTTAAGTAACTAAAAGTGGCATATATATTAAATTAGAACCAAAAACACATATTCTAAAATTAAATTGGTAACTTTAATACCTAGCAAAAGCAATAAGTTGTAGCATAATATACCCTATGTATATAATCACCCAGGACACAAACACAGTCTACCGTGTGTGTAGCTGTACAGGATATAAAGTAGGGTAGGTATGTACCTAACCTATTTTATATCCTACCGGACATGTAAAATAATGTGTTTTATGAATATGAATAACATTCTGATATCTGATTAACTGACAGTATCGGAGGAACAGCTGTTGTACATTTTTAACCTATTATTGAAATAAGAAATATACCAGGCGGAACAAATGTGAAGGGTCACGACTCATGAGTCTCATGACATGACACACAACGATTCCTAAAGAGTTGAATTTGACAGTTAAAGTGACGCACAGGCAATTCTATCAGTTTACGTCAAACTTTTTGAAGGTTTTTGAATTCCTGCCTCAATAAGCAAATAGGTAATAATTTGCATGTCACCCAGCATGGGTTTCATAGCACCCGGTCTACTGCCATTAACCACATAAATTATTTGACATAATGGTTCTCCGATTACGTTCAGAAATACATGGATTCACACCGCCATGTCGATGCAATTTACTTTGAATATAAGAAAGCGTTTGACCTGGTGGACAATGACGTGCTGCTGCAAAACTTCTTTAGTCTCGGTTTCACTTTGAAACTTGCGTCCTTCTTTGCCATCTATTTATGGGATCGTAGACAGTACGAGCAGTGGTTTGGCTTCCAGTCCAGTGGTTATTTCACATGCCCAGGAGTGAGTCAGGGGAGTATTATGGGACCAACACAGCTTCTTAGTGTGGTATATGATCTAAGCCGTGACATAACAGGGGCGCAATCACTCCTGTTTGCTGATGCCCTTAAATTAATGTTGCCAATTAAAGACGCGGTGGATTGTGATTGTGAATCACTTCAGTGGGTAATTGAGTATGTATCACATCACAGAGGAGTGCTTGTAATATGTTGGAGTTGAATGCACTGAAATGTAAAACTATGACATTTTCAAGATCTAACGACCCAGTCGTAGCGAACTACCATCCTGTCAGGTACTCCATTGGGTCACGTTTCCACGAGCCTAGAGCTAGGTATTACGTTAGTTACCAGACTTCCCATGCGTAACCATATCGTTGCCATCTGCAAAAAAGTTAATAAAACGTTAGGTTAATGTAAAAGTAACCATTGTATTATACAATGCGTACGTTAGGAACTTTTGAGCAAGCTTGAAAAAGTATAAGCTGTTGATTGAAATAATTTCCAATACAAAACAATAGAAAAACAAGTTCACTTACCTGCCTGATCCGGCGTAGTTTCGATGACTGATGAATTCGGCCAAATGTTTAAATTATTTGTCACCTGTAATACATACAAAAACCAAAGCTCAAGACCAACAAAAGCAGCCCAAAGCTTTGAGAAAACCAATACAATACAATGCAAATACTCTTTATTGCACACCTCAAAAAATAACACAGTACAAAACAAATCAATGTTAATTTAATCTTTATTAAAATCAAGTAGTAAGGACTTAAGTAGTTATATTAGTAACTATAAATAAAACTTCGTTTCGTCCGTGCTTGCATGCGTAAACCCCGCACCTGACCTCTCACCTCCGCTAACGCCCGCCGCTCATACCCGCGGCTCATCCGGCCGAAGTTAGCATTATCTTATCAGGTTTTGATTTATTTTCTTGAGATATGCGTAAATATAAACTTCTAAAATATAAACGTTTACCTGTTTTTTTTCTATTGGTCTTTATTCATATACATATAGTCCTTCTTTTCATTAGGTTCTATTATTGACCTAAAATAAGGAATTTACATACAAAGTTTGTAGTATTAGAAGTAGAACATAAACTACATATAAAATAATAGGTCAGAATAAATTGTTCTTGCCGAAATACGGAACAGACTTATTCCTTAATCGTACACAAAATATTAAGTAATGTTTATTGTAAAAGTGGCTTAACAATTATTGGGTCTCTAACTAGCGAGTAATATTTATTAACGAATTGTCGTAAGTCATAATAAGTCATGAAAATATCAGACAGTTTGGAAGAGAGACTTAAAATCAAATGGGTCACTTCTATTACTAAACTCAGACGTAATTCTTACCTTAAATTTCGGAGTGATATCGGCGTAATCCCGAATCAGTCACTTTTTTGGCGATAGATGGACGTGCTACGTCGACAGTTACTGTTTTAACTCAAAATGGGGCGTTGACGTCCTATCGCGCGGGGGATATTCCTCGCGTCAGAAAGAGACCAATATATTGCGTTCGGATTATTCAAGCGTAATTAAGCCAGTTTCTTTCTAAAAACGCGATACAATAGGTCGTTTAGAGTCGATCTGTGTATACAACTCATTTTGACGTTTTTTTTAGTTCGGTCAGTTCCGTTCTAAAGGTGCGATATGTTGTTTTTGGATCAGAGCATCAAATCCGTAGTACCATCAGTAACCTTGAGACTTTGACTACCAGTGGTGTTGCTATCATGGGCGAACCAATAGACAGGGTGGTAGAAGCAAATAACCTTGGCCTCCTCATGGACGGCAAGCTGCGCTTTGAGAACCACATACAAAAAGTTGTGAGTAACTGTTTCTACCGCCTTAAAGTTCTTTACAATGTTCGCGATTACTTAAGTGTTGATTTGCGTGTTAACATTTGTGAATCGCTGATATTGTCAAGATTAAACTATTGTGATGTTGTCTATGCTGGCTGCATTACTGGTCGTACAGTCAAAGAATTTAATTTCCTACCCACTTTGAACTTTGTCAAAGTGACGTAATCAATCAAAACGTAAGAGACTTCTTATGATTTTATTTACAGTATCACTTTGAAATAGTCCTAAATGGGTAGGAAATTAAATTCTTTGACTGTACAAAAAAGGTCATACAACGAGTGCAAAACGCATGCATTCGTTTCTGTTTCCGAGTCCCACCCCGCTCCCATATCACTCCCTACTTGAACGCCGCTGGTCTGCTGAACATGCCTGCACGCAGACGGCTTCACCTTGCCACTCTTCTCTTTGGCATAGTGCGATCTGGGGTTCCAGCATATTTGCTGAGTAGACTTGTATGGCCCAAGAGTGCGCGTAGGTGTAAGGCGATGATTCTGGTGCCAATGCATCGGACCACGGCGTTTCGAGGTAGTTTTAGGTTCGCGGCGTCCAAGTGTTGGAATGATCTCCCTCCACCTATTCAAGGAGCGTCTAGCAGGTATACCTTTAAGCGTCAGCTTAAGGGCTATTTGTTGACGCTCCAGAAATCCTAAACCCAATCCTAACCCATCCAGCACTTCCCTATCCCAACCGTGTCGCGTTTTGTGCTTTGTATTTTTCTTTCTATCCCATTTGGCTACTGGTACATATTTTACAAATTTATTACATTTATTATTTATTATGTGTATACAATAATTATGTGTTTATATCAATGGTCTTATGTTGTGTTGCGTTCCGTGGGTCACGTACGGTGCTGTCTGAAAATCAGCTCTGTAGGTGTCTGTCTGACACCTCGGCATAATGCTGAGACAGCGACCTATTCACTGCCGCGAAGACACACACAATATGTGTTAAATTGTAATGTATGCCTACTCCCTTTGTCTCGGTGTGTCTTTTGTGTAGTAAATAAATGTCTTCTTTCTTTCTTTCTTTCTATATGATCTCAAATGAGTTAATAAAAGGTCTACCGTGAAAACACTACGTAATATTTACTTATATTCTTAAGTGAACGTCGTTACAATGTTGTTTCAATACGCTTGGATTGCTAGTGTATTAAAAAAAACATAGTGCATAGGTATATATTAAATTATTTCTCTGAAAACTATTTTGAACAAGATAGCTTCAAAGTATTTCGAGATATTGCTGAAAACTGCCTTCCTTGTGGAAAAGGACATAAGTGCCGTAAGATTTCGGTGACGATACGACCTTTTCAATAGGCACGGAACTCTTCGTTGTGCGTGGTTCAACACGCACTTGGCCGGTTTTTTACAAATATAAACTCTGCCGCAAACTTGTGTTCCTCACCGTAAAATAGATACGGAGCGGAGGCTTTTTTCAATATTATTTTTATTATGCATATTTTCTTATCACACTGCCTTAGGTAAGTACCTACCTTTTCTACTTAAGCGCAGGACGAAATTAACGGACTTTTAATTTACATATACTTACCAAAAATAAAATTGTCAACAAATGTTACATCTTATAGTTTTCGAAACATCCTATTATCTCCGAAACCACCGCCATAGGGTACCTTTACGTCACATTATAATATGTTCCCATAAATATAACCCATAAAAACATTCCATGTAAAAAGTAGGCCAAGTCTCGAAATTCTTCCACAGTAAAAAGTGGTGATATTTCGTGGAGCCAAGTCAGGCATTCTTATTCTTATTAATATTTATTTGCTTGCTAAATAAAATTCTGCAACTTGGGAATGCTTTACTGCACTTACTAATTTTTGCATAGGTACCTAAAACTATGTAAGTGTGATTGCCAAGTCACAAAATTTTATTTAGCAAGCAAATAAAGATTAATAAGAATAAGAATGCCTGACTTGGCTCCACGAAATATCTCACCACTTTTTACCGTGGAAGAGTTTCGAGACTTGGCCTATTTTTTACATGTAATGTTTTTTATGGGATCTCATTTCTTTTTGTAGACTTTGTATGGGAATTTTATTTTACCAACCGCAAATAACGTTTGTATAGTTTTGCAGGAAGGAACTGCAAAAGTAACTTTGTAATCGCATGTATTTGTAAAGGGTTACAAACTTACTTATGCAGTTTGTATATCTCTAAAACGTGACTGAAATTGCAATATTTTTAGATTTTTAAGAATTATTAGGCTAAAAACTAATTACGTTTGAAATTTGAAGCCTGTGAGTTTGCTAGAAGTACCTGAGAAGAAGAAAGTATGTTGATCATCTCCACTTATAATAAATCTCTAAATTAAAAAAAGAATCAGCCAGTTTGAAACTAAGCTTTGTGTGGTACGAATGTTCTCAGCATCCCATGAACGGAAAAATATGAAACATTTTATATAGGTACATTATTATTCTAGCTGCAACTTAGGATAGTTTTTTATCCGACTGCGACAATTAATTAATTTTCCGAAATATACGACTTCATTTAATTTTTCATTTATTTTTATTGAAATCAAACGTTGCTCCAACTGTCAGCTATAACACGAATTTGTTTTTTTTAATGGCAATGGCACGCGTTCTTTGCGCATTCTGCCAAAGTGCCTACGGGGCTACCGAGAAAACCAAAACTCGAAGTTCGTATAACTGCATCCCTGTCACTCGAGTGTTGTTAGTGCGATAGAAATAGAGATACCCGAATATTTTCGAATTCCGAAGTTCGTAGTTATAGCTCAGGAATCGAAACTACACCCCATAAGCCGCGTCCGCTGCGCCATGTTTTCGTGGTTTTTAAACGTCAAACATGTTTTGCCAATCAAAACAAAACCCTATTTGTTTGCCGAACCTGACTGAAAACATGTTAGATGTTTAAAAACATGGAAAACATTGGTGCAGCGGACCCGGCTGTAGGTAGACACTAAACAAAATAATCATAATGTATTTTCTCGAAAAAAGGATAATAGAGAAAAAATCTACGCAAGAGGTTAGGTTAGGTTAGGTTAGGTAATCACTAAGTTCCAAAGTTTTATGTTCTGTCCCTTTTTCACAAAACGCACCTTCAAATGAAACGATTGTTTTTTACTATGACGCTCGAGGATCTTGACGTCACAGTCCCCGATCGTGTTCTCACTCTAACAAGAGACATTAGAACGGTTTTGAGATATTTGAATGGGATTTTCGTCATCTTCTATCTATCTATACCTACATATAAATGCCCTGACTGACTCATCAACGCACAGCCGAAACTACTGGGGCTAGAGAGTTGAAATTTACACCAGAACTACCTTATACAACGTAGGCAACGGATAAGAAGAGATTTTTGGAAATTCTACCCCTAAAGGGGTCAAATAGGGGTGCAAAGTTTGTATGGGGGAAACTTTATTTTTTATAGCTAGAGACTTAAAATTTTGTATAAATATTACTTATTAGAATACGAATAAAATACTTTCAACGTTTAGGAAAATTCTGCCCCTAAGGGGGTAAACAAGGGGTGTAAATTTTGTATGGGGGAAACTTTATTATTTTAGCAAGAGACTCAATACGTTATAGAAAGCTTACTTATTAGAATACAAATAAAGTACTGCCGGCGTTTTGGAAAATTCAGCCTCTTAGGGGGTTAAAAAGGGTTGCAAAGTTTGTATGAGTGAAACTTCTTTTTGAGATAGAAGCGTAAAAGTTTGTAGAAAGATTACTTATTACAATACAAATAAAAAAAAACAGCGTTTTGGAAAATTCCACCCCTAAGGGTATGAAAAAGGGGTACAATGTTGGTAAAGGGGATTTTTTTGCGCTAGAATCTCAAATCTTCTTAAAAAGATCGCAAGCGACAAACCTTTGCTGAAAGATTACTTATTACAATACAAATAAAGAACTTTCAGCGTTTTGGAAAATTCCACCCCTAAGGGTGATTAAAACAGGTGAAAATGTGTATGGAGGAGACAATTTTTTTGAGCTTAAAGACTTGAAATTGTGTAGAAAGATTATTTATTAGAATACAAATATATAGGTAAATTACTTTCAGTGGTTTGAAAATTTCCACCCGCTAAAAGGGGGATAAAGAGGTGCAATGTTTGTGTAGGAAAATTTTTTTTTAGGTAGAAACTTAAAACTCTGTAGAAAGATTAAGTACCTACTTAATAAAATACAAAAAAATACCTACTGCCAGCGTTTTGGAAAATTTCACCCCTTAAGGGGTTAAAATGGGGTGCAAGGTTCGTATGGAAAACACTTTTTTTTAGCTAGAGACTAGATAGTTTGTAGAAAAAATACTTATCTATTACATTAAAAAAACCGAGTGTTTTATTTTTAATTTTTCCCTGAAAAGCGTTCAAAGTTTGTACGGAGAGCAAGAAAATCTTAAAGTATGATATTTGTAACTGCGATCTTAGCCTGTTTAGACTACAAAACTTATTTCAGCGTTTTTTTAATTCATCACCTAAGAAAGTTAAAAGGGGGTTCGAACTTTGTATAGAGAGCAAGACATTTTTAAAGTAAGAAATTTGTAACTATGGTTTCAGACTGTTTACTATGAGGGCTCAGAGAGGGTTCTTAGTTTGTATAGAGAGCAAGAGATTTTGAAAGTAAGAGATTTGTAACTTCGGTTTTAGATTGTTTTCTAAAAGTCTAGGTAGAAAATTAATTACAATGTTTTTTTTTTTAATTCATTTCTTTAACAAACATTTAGAAGATAACATGTTATACGCGGACGAAGTCGCGGGCAACAGCTAGTCAGTATATAAGTGAGTATGTCAATGACAAAACTAACGAACTTTGACGGACAACAGTTCTTAAACTAAAAGTTATGATTGAATGTTATTGACATTATGTAAGCTACATGTTGCTGCAAATTAAGGGTTCTATAGCTTTAGCCAGCACAACATTACAGGATGTTGAAAATGGCCTGAATGGCTTCGAGAAAAGGACCGGCCGTGCCTTTGTTTCGCTTGACTTGGCGGGGGCACTACCGTGCCCCCAGAATGGCTGTGCCTTTGTTTTGCTCGACTTGGCGGATACTTTTTTTTGTTAATCCGTACAGTTCCCTTTCCTGTAGTTACAGTCACGAGCTTTAATAGGACCCATTTCCTTCAAATGTTGTTAAAACATTCACAATGCAATAAGGTCGAAAATTTCAGTTCAATAATAGCGGTGAATGCTCGTCACGGAGCTCGTGGTTTCATAGGATAACCGCCAGCAGTCATCTTATGAATTCAGGAGCTGTATAAGATAACTGTGAAGACATCAACGCGCAAAGATACTAAGCTGCTGCGTTTCATTTCAGCAGGGCAATTTTCAATAGATACCAAGTTTGTATAATAAATTATTATTTCCGTTGACTTGTAGAAAAAGTATTGTATATAATAGTTATATAATTAGCTTTTTAAGTCTCGTAACTTAATTAGGCCACTCAGCAAGCCTCGTGGCCTAAACGTGGTACTCGACTTAAAAAGCATACATTATATAACGATTGCATAAACTACTATTGTCAAGAAGCCATTGTTTGGTTTTTCTTTTATAGTAAGTACATTGTTGTAGAGGCTAGAAAGTAATGTAGAAAGTAGTTCGAGGGCCGACGCGTAGCTCGCCGGCACGGCGCCGCCGCTCCTCCCGCTCGACGCCCTGTGATCGGTCGAAGCGCTGTTCAAACTGACCAACCACTACAACAATGTGGTTCAGGTGTTACAGCTATTGCCTACTTTCCAGCTTGGTTTTAGACCATCTATTGCCACATTTCCGAAAAGTGGCTTGAAAAATATATAAAATTATCGTCCTGTAATTTGTTATAAATTTCTATGCAGCTGATTTAGGAATTCTTCTCTTTGAATAAAAAGATTTTTGTACTTGTGTACAAAAATACTGGTCTCCAGAATATACAAACATGCAAACGTTAGTGTTTTATGTTCCAGGAAGAATGGTCGGCAAGATTCTCTTTGTTTTATATTAGGTAAATATTGCTCTAATACATCGCTTTTGCATGACATATACTTTGTCTTTATCAACACAGTTTCCCCATATACCATATCGGAGTACAGAATCAACATATCCCTTTGTTGAAGCTGTTTTGCATGCACACACATGCATCTAAATAATGAAATTAAAGATAAAAAATGTAAACAAATGTGTTGCCACTGCAATAAAATCAATCCCAAGAAGTGGAAACTAAAAATTCGTTAAATACGTGAGATAAAAAATAATGCGACTAATTTTCACGTAAAAAAATGCCTGGAAAATATTCGTAAATATTTAAATAAGCAAAATGAAAACGTATTTATTTTATATTCATAAATATGTGCAGTTTATATTTACGCCACTGGCAATGGTTAGGAATTGCAAACCTTTGGTTCGTAATTTAATTAATATACCTGGATATTCCTATACCTTATTCTTAATTTTTTAGTAAAACCGAAAAATTAATTCAAGTTCCATTAATACTGAATCGACTTGTCTGATCGTGGGTAGACCGCTTTAATATCTTTGCCCCGAGCTGCGGCGCTACCACGAACTTCGAATCTCGAACTTCGTATATCTATCTCCTTTTCGGTCGCTCGAGTACCATAAACCATAAGTGCGATAGAGACGGAGATATACGAAGTTCGAGATTCGAAGTTCGTGGTTATAGCTCTGAATCGCATTCGTTTTCTGACGTTTGTCGTGATCGAATGTTTTCCTTTCCGCTTATGCACTCTGTTGTTGAATTTTTGTTTGTTGTTACGTTTTTGTTTTATTTTGTTGTTTGTGTGGACTCATACGACCGAAAAGACCATGGAGCCTCAGCCAAAAGTAGTGACGATATATTCATTAAATAGTTAAAACCAAAACCTGGTTGATTGCCCCTGAGACGTCACTTTGACGTTGACAGTTCTTTGTTTACATTTTTTATCTTTAATTTCATTATCCACCTTATATCTATTGTATGTTTGCGAAACCCCGTCAGTCTTCAATAAATTATATTACAAGCAACACGTATTTCTTTAATTCCAAAACTGCAAGATCAAAAAGCAACCTTATTACAATCACCACCCTTATATGCAATTAATGCCGCTTGTTTGGATACTTTTTGACTAATTTTCCTAAGTGCAAATACAAAGCTGTTGATTCTAGAACAAATAAAGAACTTTCAGGGTTTTAGAAAATTCTACCCCTAAAGGGGTAAAATAGAGTTTGTATGGGAAAAACTACTTTTATTTAAATAGAGACTTAAAACTTTATAGAGAAATTATTCATTAGAATACAAATAAAGTACCTAGATTCAGTGTTTTAAAAAAATCTACCCCAAAGGGGGTAAAATAGGGGTGCAAATTTTGTATGGGGGAAACAATATTTTTTTTAAATAGAGACTTAAAATTATTAATAAAAGCGGTGGTGTTGTTATGTATATTAAGGAGGGCCTCAAGGTTGCTGCGGCTGAACCTCCGTTGGATGATGCCAACTGTCTATCTGTAGTTATATCGGATGAAATAACAGTATTTGGTATTTATCGTTCTCCGTCGTTTACAAATGTTAATAGGTTTCTTGATTCTCTGGATACTGCTTTAAACCAAGTAAAACCTAACCACCACATTATTGTAGCAGGAGACATTAATATAGATTTACTGAGTGAGTCAGCACAGTGCCTCTCAGAATACATAAGCCTTTTATCGTCTCATGGATTACTTCCTGCGATTTCAAAACCAACACGAAAAAAAGCCTGTCTCGATCACATTTTTATAAAATATAATAATACCTCAGTTGGTGCAGTATGTCCATGCTCTGTTACTGACCATGACATTGTCGTGGCGGGTCTCTCAGGTCGCCAGTCGGTAAAAACTAATCGTTACAGACATAAAATAGACTACCAAAAAGTGGCAGAAGAACTTAAAGCGTCTGACTGGTCACCAGTCACTAGCGCGACCGATGCTGCAGTTGCCGCTGAAAATTTTAGTCATCTCGTCACTCGTGTAATAAAGAACAACACTATTTCAGTAAAAATAAGTCGAGCTAAATTTAATCTTAAACCGTGGGTAACGCCTGGGCTAATGCGATCTATGAGGTATAGAGACAAACTACATGCGCAAGTAAGATCATCCCCTAACAATGAAATTCTCCGACTTATCTATACCAGATACAGAAATCTTTGCGACAATATACTTTTCACTCTAAAAAACAATTACCAAAATCAGCAATTAAAGGACTGTGGTAATAACAACAAAAAGCTCTGGAAAACCATCAAAGATATATGTCAAAATCCGGTTCGCAAAAATGATGCAGAGGAACTTCTGCACAGACTAGGTAAAACTGAACAGGAATCACTTAATGAATGTAATCAGTATTTCTCAACAGTTGGTAAAAAGTTAGCAGATAGCATTCTTCAAAAAAATTCGGAGACCCAAGCTACACTTGCGGCTAAATACAAACCCCTAACAACTACTAATGATTCATTCTTTATGCGGCCCACCGACATACATGAAGTAGATGGGATACTGTCCCAACTTAAGCCACACAGTGCGCCTGGTCCTGACAATGTGAAACCTCTGCTGATAAAGGAAGTTAAGGATATAATACTGGAGCCGCTCACGTACATTTGTAATTTAAGTATGGAAACTGGCCGTTTTCCGGATTGTTGGAAAATTGCCTCTGTGTCCCCTATTTTCATAAGCGGTGCCAAGGACTCTCCAAGCAATTTCAGACCAATCTCTCTTCTGTGTATATTTTCAAAAATACTAGAGAAAATTGTAAGCACTAGGTTGGTACATTTCATTGAAAAATACCAGCTTATTGCTGACAATCAATTTGGCTTTATAGCAGGGATGTCGACGGAGGACGCGGCGTTGTTACTGACCAATCAGATTTCTGGTTGCTTGGACCGTGGCAACAAGTGTATTGGTATATTTTTAGACTTGGCCAAGGCTTTTGACACGGTCTCGGTGACAATACTACTAAAGAAGTTAGAATACATGGGCATTCGAGGCAATGCTTTAGGTTGGTTTGAGAGTTACCTAAACGACCGTAGCCAGATGGTAAAAATAGGTCAGCACGTAAGTGACCGGCTTCCAGTAGGCTTTGGAGTCCCCCAGGGGAGCGTACTCGGTCCGACTCTTTTTACATTGTATATAAATGATGTTCTAAACATTAACATCCCTAATGTCAAGCTGATCTGCTACGCAGACGATACTGTACTAATTGTAAGCGGGAAATCATGGGAGGAAACATATTGTCGGGCTGAGGGCGCGCTTGCCGGAGTAGCCTCGTGGCTGAAGAGTAATCTACTCACACTTAATATTGGTAAGACGAACTTCGTAGCCTTCTCAAAGACGATAGCCTCATCCCCGCCTGTAAACAGAACTATAAAATTCCACTCCTGTGTGTGCTACAGTTTTGCTTCATCTTTTAAGCCCGTGAGCAACTGCTCTTGTCAAGAAATTGAAAGACGCCACTACGTAAAATACTTAGGTATTCTTTTTGACCAACATCTCTCCTTCAAGCAACACCTGTCCGCGCTTGCCGCCAGAGTTAGGAAGCTGATCTACGTGATGAAGCGAATTCGTGACTGTGCTGACCTTGATGTTCTCCGCCTAGTATATCATGCCCTATGCCAATCCATCCTTCAGTACGGAGTGGCCGTCTGGGGCAGTGCTGCCAGGTGCTTCATGCTCGAGGTGGAGCGTGCTCAGAGGGCGGTTATAAAGGTAATGCTGAAAAAACCGTTTCGGTACCCCACTGACACGCTCTACCGCGAAAGTAAGCTGCTGCGAGTGAGACAGCTTTACATCATGAAAGCAGTTTCCCGGACCCATACATGCCTACTGAAGTCGCCAATCTACACGGAAATTTTGAGCAAGCGTATATTCAAAGCACCTCTGCCGCCACTTAGTTCAGCGTTAGGCAGGAAAAGTCCTGCATTTTCTCATCCCCACATCTACAATAACATTTGCAATCATCTTAACATTAAAACGACACCCGTGATTAAAGCGAAATGTGTAGTGAAGAACTGGTTACTGACGCTTTCATACTCTCTGACTGAAAACCTATTATAACAAAGGTAACCAAACCGATACTGTTGTAGCCTAGTGGAACTCTCACACGCACACATCCACACACACACAGACACACAGACACACACACACACACACACACACACACACACACACACACACACACACACACACACACACAAACACACACACGCAGTCACGTACACACACGCCCATGCACAAATAGTAATTTTAAATTGTAATGTTAATGTTAATCTTATCTCAATGTATACTTTTAATGAAACAGAAATTAGAGTTTTGTACTGCAAAATGGTAATATTTTAAGTAGTTCGTGTTAATCGCACTCGCAGGCGGCCAAGATACAGGCTCAGCCTAGTTTGGCGTCTGACGGATATAACGTTTTTAATTTAAGTGTGTTTTTTGTTAAATAAATAAATTTTATTTTTATTATTATTTATTATTTTAAAACTTTGTAGAAAGATTAGTCATCAGAATACAAATTTAGTACTTTCAGCGTTTTAGAAAATTCTACCCCTAAAAATAGGGGGCTAAAATAGGGGTGCAAAGTTTGTATGTGGGAAACTATTTTTTTTAGCTAGAGTCCTAAAACTTTGTAGAAAGATTATTTAAATACAAAGAAAGTACTTTCAGCGTTTTGGAAAATGTCACCCCTAAGGGGGTAAAATATGGTGCAAAGTTGGTAGGGGAAAAACATATTTTTTTTTAATAGAGACTTAAAATTTTGACGAAAAATTACTTATTAGAACATGAAAAATACTACATTCGGCGTTTTACAAAAATCATTCCCTAAGGGGGTTAAAAAAGGGTGCAAGGTTTGTATGGGGAACACTTTTTCTGAGCTAGACACTTAAAACTTTGTAGAAAGATTACTTATAAAAATACAAAAAAAAAGACTTTCAGCGTTTTGAAAAAATCTATCCCTAAGGGGGATAAAAAGGGGTGCAAAGTTTTTATCAGGGAAAGTTTATGTTTTTGAGTTAGAGACTTGAAACTTTGTAGAAAGATTACTTATTAAAATACAAAAAAGAACACAAATCGTTTTAGAAAATTCCACCTCTAATAGGGTTAAAAAGGAGAGCAAGCTTTGCATGGGCAACACTTTTTTTTTGAGTTAGACTTAAAACTTTGCAAAAAGATTACTTATTAGAATACTAAAAAAGAACTTTCAGCGTTTTAGAAAACTCCATCCCTAAGGGGATCCTTAAGATCCTTAAGAAGTAGAGATGCGCCGAATATTCGGTAAATATTCGGTATTCGGCATATTCGGCACGTTTTTCAATGTTCGTTATTCGGCCGAATTATTCGGTTCAAATGCCGAATATTTACCGAATAACTTTGCAGGTTTTTTGTCTGCAAGTTGTAAGAATGTAACATAGTCATTGTCCTGTGAAATTATTATTCTAAAACGGATTCTTATTGTTATTTAACTACCTTTAGTATAAATGTTTCACTTAAAAATCAACAAGATTTTTACCACTGAAAAATCAGTCTGTTTTGGAACGGCTGATTAAGGCATAAGGCATTCCTTTGAACCGAATTATTCGGCCGAATATTCGGTTCGGCAAAAGCTGGACCGAAAATTCGGCCGAATATTCGGTTCGGCAAAAGCTGGACCGAAAATTCGGCCGAATATTCGTATTCGGTAAAACCCATATTCGGCGCATCTCTATTAAGAAGGGTAGCCAGTGTTGTGTGGGAAAAACTTTTTTTTTTACTAGACTTAAAACTATTCAAAATGTTACTTATTAAAATTAATAATAAAGTACTTTCAGAGTTTTAGAAAATTCCACCCCTAAGGGGGTTAAGAAAGCTTTGTATGGGCAACACTTTTTTTGAGCTAGAGACTTAAAAGTTTACGAAAAAAGTTCTTTCAGCGATTAGAAAAATTCAACCTCTAAGGGGGTTTTAAAGGGGGTTCAAATTTTAAATGGCGAGCAATAAAATTTTAAAGAGTGAGTAAGAGATTTTTAACTTCGGTCTTATTCTGTACGTTAAAAGACTACAAAACTGATTTCAGAGTTTTTCCAAATTCATCCCCTAAGAGTGTTAGAATTGGTTCAAAGTTTGAGTATTTCAAGGCATTTTTAAAGTATGAGATTTTTAACTTTGGTTTTAGACTGTTTGTTCACAAACTAAAAAATTAACATCAACTTTTTTTTTAATTATCCCCTAAAAGAGGGTTCAAATTTTGTATTGAGAGAAATCATTTTCTAAGACGATAAAAAGTTCTACGCGGACGAAGTCGCGGGCAACAGCTAGAGTACAATAAGAAACTGTAGTTATATTTGAAAAATGGATAGTATGTGTGAGTACGCTCTTCTTGATTTATTCCTGCACTGCCTGTTTACAATTCTAGTTCTAATGTTTCCTGCCACCCAAGCTTAAGCGATAAGAGACCGCCTTTTGTTACCATTATTTAGTACGCCCATTTTTAGGGTTCCGTACTCAAAGAGTAAAACGGGACCCTATTACTAAGACTCCGCTGTCCGTCCGTCCGTCTGTCTGTCACCAGGCTGCATCTCACTGATGCCGTGATAGTTCCAGCTGAAATTTTCACAGATGATGTATTTCTGTTGCCGCTATAACAACAAATACTTAAAACACAGAATAAAATAGTTTTTTTATAGATAATGGTACGGAACCCTTCGTGCGCGAGTCCGACTCGCACTTGGCCGGATTTGTAACATGTTTATCTCATGTCGTGGTGCAATAAAGAGTATTTTTATTATTTTATTAGTAGGTATCTATATATAAAAACTGACAGCAATGTGGGGGAGGATAGATTAATACGTTTCTCTTTATATGGTACTGGTGGTACCTACCCATTATAATAATAGCTATTGGGGTGTGCTAAGTTGCTGATTTCGAATATCATCATATAACATCTCCTCCAGGGCTCTGGTCTCCTTTAGAGGCAGTAATCCCCACTCTTCGTCAGTGCGGGTTAGGGACTTCACAATATGAAGTAGTACTAGTAGGCTATAGATACATTACATGAATACCTTCCGTATAGGTTAGGTAGATCAAAAACTTGGACAGTCCAATCATAAGCTAAAGAGTTATAAATAGAGGAGGAAAAGCGAAAATGTATGTTAGGGTAAAGTGTGATGGACATCGGATATTGGTTAAATAAGGCGCGCGTCCACCGCCCGTCAGTGACCATTTATTATTGGCGATCACGCGTCATTCTATATCTATATTACACCGATCGGGTACGGTCAGCCAAGAAAGTGGTCAACCAGTTTTGACAAAAGTTTCTGTGAGATCTGATTTACCTACTGTCATTATTATTGCAAGTGGAAATCGACCTTGTTGTTTCATGACTTTCAAATGAACCTCGACCGTAGGGTGGTAGACCACATTTTTGGCCGATTGGACCTGCGAAACTCTTAAGGTTACTCCCCACACATACATCCATCCATTCCGGGTGCGTCTGATTTTCTGTCTGTTCGCGGTAACCTTGAAAACTGGACCAATTTTAGGGTTATGTACCACAAAAAGACTGTACTGTACTTATTCCTTTACTATTAAACGAGCAATATTTGTATATATATATGTATGTATGTATGTATATATATGTATTTGCAATCACGTTCTCGGAAACGGCTCTAACGATTTCGATGAAATTTGGAATATAGGTGGTTACGGGAGCGAGAAATCGATCTAGATAGGTCTCATGTCCGGGAAAATTCGTTTTCTCCGTATTTTTTCCATTTTGATCCGAGCCACAGAATAAGTAATAGAACCTACTACGTACAGAAGGTTCTCTGTTAACAAATTCCCTGTTCCAAACGTGCCTAAATGTGGCCATCCCTTTCTATCGCATGCAACGCGCTGCGACCCGTGCGAGCGTCCCGTACCAACGCGCGGCAGCTACTAATGGGCCGCCAATTTGGCGGCCGCCGGCATGTACTTGTAGCGGCGCGACGGGATCACTAGAGTAAACCGCCCCTGTCCGAGCGGAGCTACAAGCCAATGAATAAATTAAAAAAAGCGGCCAAGTGCGAGTCGGACTCGCACATGAAGGGTTCCGTAAAATAAATTGCGGTTTACGATTTATGACGTATTAAAAAAAAACTACTTGCTAGATCTCGTTCAAACCAATTTTCGGTGGAAGTTTGCATGGTAATGTACATCATATATTTTTTTTAGTTTTATCATTCTCTTATTTTAGAAGTTACAGGGGGGGGGACACACATTTTACCACTTTGGAAGTGTCTCTCGCGCAAACTATTCAGTTTAGAAAAAAATGATATTAGAAACCTCATTACTAAGACTATTATTGCTTTATACAACATCGTAGCGTCGATAACTAAGAGACGAAGTCGCGTACTTAAGCTAGTACTTGTCCTTGCATAATATAATTAACAGCCGAGCCAGCGCTATGAGGAGCAAAGGTCATTAGGTGAACAAACTCGACCCGACCCCTGACCTTCCCTCGTAATCAAATCTAGCGTCGGTTAAAAGGTTTTGTCCTACCCGTATATGGCATATAATATACATACTAACTATATAGCCTTCGAGGACCAATAACAAGTAGGCTCTTCCGCGACGCATACTTAGCCGTGTCGCCTTAGCTCTTAAGCAACGAAATTCGTTACGTGGTATCGGTTTTAAATTCGAATGAAATAATGTATCCTCGTAGTTACGAAATATACGTATTTGTAAATACTTGTACTTGTACAAGTATTTACAAATTCAAATCGAGTTGCGAACTCTAATAAATATGTAGAATTAACGTAGGATCAAAACTCAAAATAGAAAAAATCAAACTGGGAGTAGAGCATTTAGGCACCCTTAGGCCCTTAGGGTCTTGGGCCCTCGAGTGATAGGCCCAACCTATTACGATTACCCGCCGAATTGGGAATGGATGAAAATTTCAGTGCCTGATTTTTTTTCTGGTGATAATTAGGAATAACCTTCCTTAGCACCAGAAAAAATTGCAGACTTTTCAGCTGCGTAAATTATTTTTGAAAAATATAAACATTTTCCTCACTTACTTTTCTGGTTTAGGACGGCGAATAAGACACTTTCCTTGATCGGAGTAGTTCCTGATGTTATAAACATCAGTACCTAGTCTTACGCTTGACGAATTTATTTTTCAAATTCTTGTATGTACTAAAAGTTGTTCATAATATTTTGATAGGTATCTGCACATTAACTTGTACGATCGATGTCAAAGATAAGATATGATTAGGCGAAAAATTAATACGTCGCCTGTACAAAGTATGTCAGCGAGAGGAAAAGGCCTTGATCCGTTGGCTCCTCGTTCGCCTGACAAAGTAAATTCCCCCAGTATTTTGTGCAACATAATGTGCAGATTAATTACTACTATCCCCGTATTGAAATTTATGAAATAATACTCAATAATAGCAACCCAACTGGATTAAACCATGCACAGAAGGCATCCATGCGTCAATATCGCGTGAATGAAAAAGTGCATCGGATGGACGGGGCAAATATATCGGTTTACCACTCGTATCGGTCATTGATCATATTTACGATTTAGTCTTAGTGAGTTGTAATGTCATTGTCGGCTCAAGATTATTTCAGCAGAGGTAAAACATACCGCGGAGACTTTACTTAATCAAAAAAGACTCACTACCGGTATTGTACGTCTTCATCAAAATTGGACTGTGATCTTCGAGCAACACAGAAGGGAGTATGATGAAGGTGTGCAAGTTTTTTCGGTGTATTTTTATACACTGTGTATTGTGTAATTTTTAATGTATTAGTGTCATCATTACAGTTTTGTTTTTGAATTTGTGAGACCCCCCCTCCCCCGGTCCTCCGACCCCACGGCCCCGCAAAAAATGACTGTAATAATCATAGCTCCTTAGCGCCCTTCCGCTAGGAAGGCCGTGTTGCTCGAAGACTGTGATATCTGTGATATTCGTATCTTTTAATATTTGCTGTTGACGACAATGACGGATAAAAAACGCCGTATAAACGCTGAATATTCGTCCGCCTGCAGACAAACTGTTAAGACAGTTTTGCATGGAAATTGCCCCCGCCCAGCTCAGCCGTGCCGGCATAGAATACTTCCCGAGTTTATGTTGAACCATATAAAGGCGCACTTTCAGAGCAAGTGCATTGTAATAGTACATTGTGATACAAGTGAGCTATGTTGATCATTACATCAGAGGCGGAATTGTCACGCGAACCGCAGGTGAGCGTGATAATAGAGCCGAGGATGCCGCACGGTGTATTATTTCCTTCCTAGCGCGATTGGGTATAAGTATCGACACCTCGCAAACTCGGAAACTTAGCCGAAGAGGCAAGAGGAATAAGAAGAATAAGAATACTTTATTGCACTCATGTCAGGTCTTAAATATCTTACAGTCTATAGTAGGTACAACATGACACCCTGTAAGGGTATTGCAAATCCTTCGTCTCAAAACGTAGGTACACATTACAAATTAAAAATTATAGTACTTAAACTAAGATTTACATGTAGGTAGGTATCAATATCTAGGATAACATTTGCGAAGATTATCTATGGTAACTATTTACATTGAAGAAGTCTTTCAGTGAATAAAAACTGGTTTCTATTAAATATGATTTTAACTTTTGAACAAATTTAGTATATTTGACCTCATCATCTTTAGGTAGGCTGTTGTAAATGAGTATTGTTGTCATATGGGGGCTTTTATTTCTCATTTGTAAGTTACTTGTTGGGAGGGCTATTTTATTTTATCTCTATGTCTTAGATTTAGGGTGCAAGTGTGACGGTCTTTGGCTTGAGTGTATAAATGTTGATGCTTCCGTACAAATTTACAAGTTTCCAAAATATAGAGAGAGGGTAATGTTAAAATGCTTAATCTTTTAAAGTGGGGTTTGCATGTTTCATTATTTTTAATATTTGAGAAAATTCTTATGCACCGTTTCTGTAATACGAATAAATCCGGTAGGTCTGTACTATTGCCCCATAAAATTATCCCATATTGCAGCCAGGTCTGGGTAAACGCATAATACGCACTAACTGCAGTGGAACAGCACGGTTATCAAAAGACAAGACGGCGCGCGAGCGTTGTCGCGGTGAGATAGACTATGCATCTCTTTCTAATTAGATCACTTAGAAAGTGACGGATATATGTGATAACCGTGCATGCCTGCTTACGTATCAGTAATCGGACGGCAAACTACAGAGTTACGTACGTGGTGGTACAGTCAACCTCAAATGTAAGTTAACACTTTTGTACACCTTATTCTTTTGCGATACTCGTAAGGTGGAAAACTTTTTACTTATTTCTGCTGTGGACTATACTATATATATACGTTGTTATATCATCATTCATCACTACAATTTCTTCACTCAAAATGTAATTATTTCTGATGTTATTAAGTAGATACTGAAGTACCTATATCTATTTTCGATTTATAAACTCATGATTTTCATCCGTGAATAATGTATATTTTACGCACACATGTATTCATTATAAATGTGCAATGTAGGTATTTACAGTTATTTTAATTTCCGGCCTTAACGACTGAGTTTTATGAACTTTATTTTAATGAAAAGGTCACACTCGGAATTAAGCAGTTCCATTTGCTGTTTACTAATTGGTAACGTTCGTTTGTCATTAGCGCTTGCACTAGGGCAAAATAATTTTTAATGAGCCAACTTAAATGGATATTTAATAAAGTTGCCCTGCAAGTAAGATATGTTTCTCCGTCAGCTGCATAATTTTAATCGCGTGGATACAAACTGGGATTCAAACCCAAATTATTGGGTTTGAATCCCAGTTTGAGAAAATAAGGGAAATTTTATTTCAGTCCGAGTATGACCCTAATAAAAGCTACAGCTGACCCTAATACAGTACTAGCGACCCGCCCCGGCTTCGCACGGGTTTATATATCATGCATGTATTATACATATAAAGCTTTCTCTTGAATCACTCTATTTATTTAAAAAACCGTATCAAAATCCATTGCGTAGTTTTAAAGATCTAAGCATACATATGGACAGACAGACAGCGGGAAGCGACTTCGTTTTATACTATGTAATGATACGAGTATGTTTAGGTACATACACAGGCCTAGTAGCATGATACGTTTTATCGTTATGTTTTAACGTGAGGCTTCAGTATATTTTACCGTATATCACGTGACGATAAAACCTATCGTGCTAGCTGGGCTTTTTACACACATTAGTGTCGTAGGTGTATGGTGATTATCCGCGGAGGAGTCGAAACATGGCGGAGTGGGTAATTTCATACTTCTGTCGATTTTATTTATTTATCGTATGGCGGTTACACACTGGTACATACATATATGTATTCGTATCGATGTCGCTGATAGAGTTCCAGTGTGCGCTGCCAATAGGGTGACCAGATGTCAGGAATTTTCTTGACATGTCAGGAATTTTAGACATATGTCAGGAATGCGGCCGGAAAAGGGAAATGTCAGGAATTTTCGGCAAGTAAATGTAACAATAAAATTTTATACACTGTAAACTTTTATTTTTAATCACAATAACAAAAAAGGTAAAGCCACAACCACAAGTACTTTGGAGTTTCATAAATTGTAACTTATAAATGATCGTAATTATAGTACGGTAAAAAGGTAAAGCCACAACCACAAGTACTTTGGAGTTTCATAAATTGTAACTTATAAATGATCGTAATTATAAGTAAGTAGTGGTAAGTTAGTAGTGTCACCCAATGTATGGGAGGTGCAAATTTTGGTATCGGATGAATTCCTTGGCACAGATGTAATATACGTAAAGTTAAGCTAATTTAGCCCGGTAACCATCCGCCACCCCCTGAAGGGTAAGGGAGTTGGCAAGAATTATAGCATATTTGTTTAGCTTTTACATGATATAACACGGGTTTTTATATATTACATGGTTCAGGTAAAATTCCCACTTTTCAAAAAGCTTCCGCGGCAATGAAGATTATGTCATTACTGTCACTTTAGAGACTATCTCTCAGCAGTTTTGCGGTGCACATGACATGTGTAACAACATACCAAAAGTTCGTGCTGGTTTCTGGAAAATAGTAATTTCGATAAAATTAATCTTGTAGGCAAAACTCGCTTTGCGTTGTTGGTTTTTTGAGCACAATTTTCCCAATATTGCTCTTGTCTTTAAATAAAAAATTATAATTGACTTTCAAAACAAAGTTTTAACCGACTTCAAATCAGTAGCCAAATAGCTTCAAGTTCGCCTATAAAATTTGAAGAGTTCCCTCGATTCCTCCAGGATCCCATGATCAGAACTGGATTTTGGTGACAACGGGACCAATCTGGAAGTATATGCTTTCAAAAAAAAGAAATAATTTTTCAAATCTGTTCATAAATTACGGTGTTATCGCGTAACATACACACATAAAAAAAAACATACAGACGAATTGAGAACCTCCTCCTTTTTTGAAGTCGGTTAAAAATGTTAAGCTGAAATACTAAATATTATTTGCGTCGTACATTACTTTCGTGTATCTTTTCTAGTTTTGCCGCAAAGTCGGAAAGTCCTTAGATTTTTCTTTGATAGAGATGTAAAAATACGATTATTGATGTATCAGACCAAGCGTCAGTCAATAACTAAGTTAAGTATGTATTCTATATTTATATTTTGCATAAAAAAACAACTTATTACTTGCAACAAATTATGTGAGACGCAGAAGACGCAAATGGACGCAGAAGAATAGAAAAACATATATCTAAGTTTGGTTGAATAAAGGCTATACTTATACTATACATATTATGTGAGACTAGACGATTGGAAAAATTCCTAGGCACCGCCGCGTACCATGTCCGATTTTTTTCAGATATATGTATGATAACTATGCTACGGTAGCCTAGTGGTTCAGGCATGCGGCTGTCAAGCGGCGGTCGTGGGTTCGAATCCCGGCTCGTACCAATGAGCTTTTCGGAACTTATGTACGGAATATTTACCGTTAGCTTTTCGGTGAAGGAAAACATCGTGAGGAAACCGGTCTAATCCCAATAAGGTCTAGTTTTCCCTCTGGGTTGAAAGGTCAGATGGCAGTCGCTTTCGTAAAACTAGTGCCTATATGCCAAATCTTGGGGTTAGGTGTCAAAGCGGACCCCGGGCTCCTTTAGGGCACAACCGGGAATAAACGCTAGGAGGATGATGATATGTATGATAACTATATATAATAAAGTATATAGTTTTCAAAATCTAGATAAATATTCTTTAAAACGGTTATTTTTGCACAAAATTCTGGACTTTCAAAAATACTGATAGTTAAATAAAAAAAATTGCAAATTGATTTTGATATGTTCATCAATATTTTCCTTTTTTTCTATGAAACTATACATTGTCTTATGTCTCAAAAATGAATTCCTCATGCCCGATTTATTAGAAAATAATACCACACTCGAGGAGTTACGTAAATAGAAGCTGATATGTTTTTTTCTGAAGAACGGCGGCGTGTAACTTTGAATGCCCCCCCTGCCTACCCTCCAGGGGGTGACGGATGGCTAATAGGCTAAATTAGCTTAGCTTTACGTATATTACATCTGTGCCAAGTGAATTCATCCGATACCAAAATTTGTACCTTATGACACTACTTCCCGTACCTACTACTCTGCGTCAAGCTCGTGTCAGGAATTTTGGCCGAAAATCAGGAATTTTGTCAGGACTTTTGAAATTTGTATCTGGTAACCCTAAATACAACCAGTTCAGAGGAGGCAACCAGATATTTTTCAAAGGTTGTTTAGATATTGGAGAACTCGACTGTAGATGCCTACACGTTTCTAATACCATGTAAAGTACAATAGGAGCGTCTCAGTTTTCTAAATATTGACAGAATTTCTCGCCTGGGTATATAAAGTGACGACGTTGTTAGATACATCAACAGCTGATACAACGACGTTACGGAGTAGGTAGCGTTAAATAGATTAACGACGAGTGAGGCTTACATACCACAGTCAACTGTTAGAAACAGTACCCAATAGTGTTTTTTAGGGTTCCGTACCCAAAGGATAAAAAGGGACCCTATTACTAAGACTCCGCTGTCCGTCTGTCAGTCTGTCTGTCTGTCCGTCTGTCACCAGGATGTATCTCAACAACCATGACAGTTAGACGGTTGAAATTTTCACAGATGATGTACTTATTTCTGTTGCCGCTATAAAAACAAATACTAAAAAACAGCTTTTTTTTTTTTACAACTACACAAATCAACCTAGTCCCAAACTAAGCAAAGCTTGTAGGTACTATGGGTACTAGACTACGATAAACATACTTATATAGATAAATAAATACTTAAATACATAGAAAACATCCATGACTCAGGAACAAATATTTGTGCTCATCACACAAATAAATGCCCTTACCGGGATTCGAACCCAGGACCTCCGGCTTCGTAGGCAGGGTCACTACCAAGTAGGCTACAGGGGTCTCCGATACAACAAACGTGATTTTTTGCCGTTTTTATAGATAATGGGTACGAAACCCTTCGTGCGCGAGTCCGACTCGCACTTGGCCGGTTTTTTTAAACCACTATGATGGCAAACAAGCATATGTCCTGCCTCATGGTAAGCAGACACGGTAGTCTATGAACGCTTGCGACTTCAGAGGAGTCAATGGCGCGTTCCACCCTTTATTGGTTGTTGTGTTCACTGTTCACTGAACCATTTCAAGGATTTGATCGAATCACTAATGCTGAGTGCTTGTGTGTGAGTTGCGATTTTATCATATCTCTATAAACTTTCATCATATCATATCGCAAAACGAGTTGTCATTTCGTCAACTCACTGACGTAGGTAATTCAGGTATTTTAACAAATCAACACTAAACTAGTCAAGTGAAATGACAAATAATCGAGCATTCGTCATTTTAATAAACCGACCCAGGGATTTGATAAACTCACTCCATTTCCCTGTGACATGTAAATATATTTTATTGTGTCTGTTGTTTTGTCAATATGGATCTCTTATCTGAAATAAATAATTAATAATAATAAAAATATCTGCAACGAAGCTAAAATATTTGCGGTAAGTAGTTACCAGCGTTTTTCTTACTGTTAGTTCATTCCTGGCTGTGTATAAGGCTGAAATTTATTGGATCCATTGAAGGGCTATTGGATTTATGGTGCATTAAGTTACCTTGTAGGCGTTCCTCGTGTTAATCCATGTTATAAACAAGTAACGTTAGAGATTTAGAACATACGCCACAAGCGTTGTTTGTATTCGTATTTCACGTTTCTGAGATAATAATTATTGATTGTGTAGTAGTTAGTAATGTTTACTGAGGAAAACTACCAGGTGCGGCGTGTAACAGTGAAAGGATGACTTCCTCCCCCTTGGAATATCCGCAGTTAGAATGGCACTAAAAAAATCGTAGAAATTGCTACTTAAAGTTATGATTGCTAAATAGATATTGTCTTCACGATACCGTATAGAATGAGAGCTGAGGGACCAAAACTGCAACAGTTTTATAAAGGCTGATATTTTAATATTAGGTCATAAATAGCTCGAATATCAGTAGCCTGCCGTCAGTCAGCCAGTTTTTGGGACAACTGGCGTGGGGGTGGTTCCGAACTTGTTAAAAAAACACCTACGTCTAGGGTTACCAGATACAAATTTCAAAAGTCCTGACAAAATTCCTGATTTTCGTCCAAAATTCCTGACACGAGCTTAACACAGAGAAGATAATTACGATTATTTATAAGTTACAATTTCTGAAACTCCAAAGTACTTTTGGCTTCACCTTTTTTCTTATTGTGATTGAAAATAAAAGTTTACAGTGTATAAAATTTTATTGTTTCATTTATTTGCCGAAAATTCCTTCCTGTTCTCTTTTCCGGCCGCATTCCTGACATATGTCTAAAATTCCTGACATGTCAGGAAAATTCCTGACATGTGGTCACCCTAGTTGTATTGGAGAACTCGAACGTACGATCCCATTGGTATAAATAGATATTCGTCTCCAAATGTTTAGTAATCGTAAGCTATAGGTATACCGCCAAATATCACTTTGGCAATGTGCGATGAGGCCCAGTTACATGGCAATCTCTCGTGAAATGAATAAAGACTTACTACATAAATAATGGTTTTCATTAGGGACAAGGTCTTTATAAAATGTACATATAATTATTTGAGAGTTGATTCAATGGGATCACCTCTTTAAAAACCTTTTTTATGATGGGAATCACAGCGACAAACATTACCAGAAAATTTTATAGTTTTTATTCAATACCTAAAGACACTTACTAACTAAAAAAGGAAATAACGATGATTACGTTCAATGTACTATACCTAGTATTTCTGCTAGTGGCACGAATAGCTGCCATTAACAAAACTAATTCATTTTCTAAAATAATACTAATAAATCCACGGTCAAACTCACGTTTTTATTCAATCAACTTTGCCACATTGGCCAAATACTCCTGAAGAAGAACTCCCGAAGAGTTCGAAACATGTCGCCCTTAGTGTCAGTAAGTCCACGGTTTAACTCACGTGTTACAACGTGAGTTAAACCGTCGAATTATTAGTATTATTTTAAATATTTCTTACAAAAGTTTAAATCAATTCTTTTATTTATTTTGTGAATCCTACTACCTATCCATAGTATCCATGTTTTGAACACTTTAATAACAAACTTTCCCGCGGTTAAGGTGGGCCGCATATCGGCTCAATTTAATGAAAATCCGGCAAAAGCTCCCAATAATAATTATACGGGGTATAATATGTTATCAGACCGGTTTTAATGAATATGCCGCACTGCAATATTTCCTGCGGTTTTGTAGCCCCATGACGGGCCGTCACCAACAATACTTAATTAAAAAAGCCATTTTAAATTCGCTTCATTATACTTACCGTTAAATGAGACATGAGTTTTACGACTAGCTAAATTTCTGGTTATTTCAGTCGTTAGCTCAGAGGGCTTTATACATCCAGAACATGCGTCAAATCCGGTAGTTGTGATTTTTTGCAGAATGGTTTATGATGTTGGCCAAATGAATAATCCAAGTTCCTCGAGCGCCGAACGCAACTTTATCAAAAATCGAAAATACCGCGAAAGCTTTTATTATAACCCTAAAGGACTAGTTTTTGATAGTACCTTCTCAGGACGTTTTTAAACTAGACTATAGATTTGCTACAATATGAGACTAGAGTCGTCTCTGTAGACCCAATAGTTTCCGAGATAAAAACTTACAAAGTTTATAATTTTTCGAACTTCGCAACGCTAGCAAACTCCGCCGAGGGTACTTGGTACTTCATCCCGCTAGAGTTGTTCGAGCGACGTCTAAAATATTGCATAAGTAGTACGAAAAAATTGTGAATTTTGAAAAGCTTTACCTTGAAAACTATTGGGTCTACAGAGACAATTCTAGTCTCATATTGTAGCATATTTTGTCAATTTTAAAAATCCTATTAAGGGGTTCTATCAAAAACGAGTCCTTTAAGGATTCCGCGGTATTTTTGATTTTTGACAAAGTTGCGTTCGGCGCTCGAGGTCACCAACTTTGATTATTCATTGGGCCAACATCATAAACAAGTCTGCAAAAATCAGAACTACCGGATTTGACGCAAACTAAGTTGCTTTGTCGCCTCAAAGTATTGAGGCGACAAAGTTACTGGATTAACTGTGTAAGTAAGACTTCTACTATTATGCATTCGAAATGCCCCTCCCTCTTTCGCAAGCCCGGAATTTGGCGGGAGGGACAAGGATAATATTCTAGACGGTATTCTGAGACTAAAACCGGAACGCATGAATACTTATAGAATCGTGCTTGTGCATATATTTAAGTTAAGCACAAAAGTCTCTGCCCAAGCATTCGACCTTCATAAGTCTTTTGTTCACAGAGCTGCCAAAATCCACATCAAACCGCATCGTGTCGATCCTGGGGCTGTTCGAGCTTTCGGTGGGCGCGGCTCCGCGCACCGAGGGCGCGGCGGAACTAGCCGCCGCGCAGCTAGCAGTCCGGCACGTAAACCGCGCCGCACTGCTGCCCGGCTACCGACTGCACCTCGTCACCAACGACACTAAGGTACTGTTCCACATGATGTTCAGTCATATACAATAATGTACCTATATAGCCAAGGAACCGACTTTTACAAATACTCCAATTTCCCCACACTGCATGCTGCGTGCATACATTTTCTTCAACATATGTATAATGATTTCCGACTGCAGATGTATGAGTGACTATAGAAAATATCCACATTCATAGAGCTGTGTGTGTTGTGTAGAGTCTATAAAGTTTGTGGGATTCCGTCGACTCCTCATAATTCCTCGACTAATAAAATCTTGTCCTTTGTCTGGGACTATTCTTAATTAAGTACATTCACGAAAGTATGTTCTTTTTTAACCGACTTTAAAAAAGGAGGCTTATATGTTCCTCTGTATTTTTTTTTATGTATGTTCGCCGACTTCTCCGTCAATTGTGGACTGATTTCCAAATTTTTTTTTTTTTCGAAAGATTATACTCCCGATACACGCAAAATAGGCACAATGGATGTCAACTTGCGGAAAACGCCCAGTATAACTAACTAACTCTCGAGTTGTTCCCATTGTCACCAATTAAAATCTGATGATCCCAGGGAAATTGAGGGCAACCCTCAAATTTTATAGGCACGCGTGTAGTGATTCCAGTATTTTCTATTATTTCTCATGTATTTATTTACCCTCCGAAATCACAATTTTGGTTAAGTGGAACTGATGATGAAGACCACAGATGACTGATGGAACTCCTCAAAGATGTAATGTATGATCGCCGATTTCTCCGTGAATTGTGGACTGATTTCCAAAATTCTTTTTTTTTCAAAAGAGTATACTCCTGAGTTGGTCCCATTGTCACCAAGTCAGGATCTGATGATGGGATCCCTGGGAAATTGAGGGCAACCCTCAAATTTTATACGCACGAGTGTAGTGATTTCGGTATTTTCTATTATAACTCGTGTATTTACCCTCGGAAATCGTAATTTTGGTAAAGTGGAACTGATGATGAAGACCACAGATGACTTATGGAACTCCTCAAAGATGTAAAGTACGTCCAAGATTCTGACATGATTCCGTTGAAGTAGCAACTAATGAAGTGTTAATTCTGAGATCCTTAAGGAATCGACGGAACTCCTCAAATATTATCAGCCCACATATAGCGACTTGGGTATTTTCTGTAATAATCGACGCATTTGCCCTCGGAAAGCAGTTCATGTGGTAAATGGAAAGGAAATGTGGAAATTTTCATGTACCATGTGGCTTCGCGAAGTACTGAATTGAAGTCGGTTCAAACTTTGTTTTTAAAGTAAATTACTCTACATACAGAGAACATATCCGTACATACATTGCCTTAGATCCAATCCAGTTTTACTTAAAATAACCATCACCCACATTGTTAACAGTGCGACCCAGGTGTAGGCGTGGACCGGTTCTTCCACGCGTTATACACGGAGCGGGAGTCCAGGATGGTCATGCTCCTGGGCAGCGCGTGCTCGGAGGTCACCGAGAGCATTGCCAAAATCGTGCCTTATTGGAACATTGTTCAGGTTAGCTTTCGTTACTTAAACCAGGGCCCAAACACAAAGGCTTGTAACTTCTAATACAAGCGGAAGTCTCTCTCTAAATAAAGAAGTTGAAAAGAGGCTTTCGCTTATTATACAACGTGTTCATGACAATTTCCGTTAATTGCAAGGGGGCATAGTTTAGATCAAATAAAGTTAATTTCTCCAAGACAGTAAGTAGTATCTTAACTCTTACTGGTATCCAGATATTCAATGTTTAATTTAATCAGTTTTGCAGATTTAACCAGTGTAAATGGCTCTTAACTGTGACGTCATAACAGCTTTTTAAATTTAGTAAGGTTCCTAATACACTACAAGAAGGTTTACAAAGTGAGTTCGTTCAATATTACATATTTATTGCATAATTTTTTTTTATTTCATGTGATTCAAGACCCTTGTACAATAAGACAATAACGGTTAATGCTACATTAAATGAATTTGTACAAAAATCGAAAAAAAAAACTTGTTTTTTTTTCTCTAGAAATAATTATGCTAATTTGTGTCTGTGAATGTACTCTGCAATATGCCGCAGTTGACGGAAATTTCCGGAAACACCGTGTATAATAGACTAGTTTAAATTTTACGAGTCTAAACTGAAAACTCTAAGGTGCTTGACGAATAACGACTGGCCATTTGACTGGTGTTGGTAACTTGTAGGTTCGTGAAATGGGCCACGCACAAGAGTGCAATTCGTTCAAAATCCTATTTCAAATGTATTTAACAAAAACCAATGACAGAGGACCTCGAAGGCTACCGATTTGCCTCTCACATGGGGGATCCGCAAAGGGGACTTACGTTCGTTTTCAACGCAGGTATGTATCGACAAGTAACATTTAAGTTCAGTTAAAGCAATTGACGTACTTATCATTGTTGGTCACTATTGCAAAAGTCTAAACAAAATAGGTAGGTAGGTATCAGATTATCGAAACAGAACTCAAGCACACTAGGTTTTGCGTCAGCGAAAATGTACTGAAACGTCGCGTAAAACGCGACATAAGACCTAGTGTGCTAGGGCCTCTGGAGTAGGTACAAAATACCTGGAAGATATCTATACTGATTTCACTCCGTATAGATCAGTATAGGTATATTGATCTCCTCTATTACTGGTTTTCGTTGAATCCACTTGAAACTGGACTCCATATAGTCCCTATGTATCGCACGCACAAAACACATTGAATTGCGAATGCGATACGAAGTGACGAATAAGAAATTACCTCCTGGTGTTATATCTAGATCGTGAACATTGTGATCATCATCCGCTTGTTTATGAGTCGCGTCGCCAGTATACTTTTTCTATGAGTAAATATAATGTGTAAGAATCATAAAAAAGCTTCATTGTATCTACTCTTTTCTATAGGGTAGGCGTAATGCAAAAAACTCATTTATCCTGCTGCTGTCGTTAAATTAAGCACAATCTTGAGGCTACTTTATTGAATGAAATGTTAGTCACCGCTTGAGCGACTAGACTAGATTATAGAGGTAATCTCGGACTGAATCGAATTTACCTACCGCCTTCAATACGAAGCGAACAGAGTGAATCCTGAGTATTTCAGCCTTGATGGAATTTACCTTAGAAACATCTGAGCCTTAACAACAAGTTATACTAAAACGAGCCTTGAAATGATGTATATAGGGTTGAATCTGGAGCAATACGATCAGATATTTGAAGGAGTATAGGACCGTAGATATTCGGTTTGTTTTCGGAATCAGGTTAGTGAGGACGTTTGAGGGTGTATAGTCGGTAACGGTTTTTGAGGATAAGTGTATATTGGATTTATTTTGAGTGTACCTGTTACCTAAAAGAAAAGGGGCGTTTTATTAACGCCTTTGTCTGTTCCTATATGCACATTCCTATAGACACAGACCTTATGTCGACCGAGAAGATACCTAGGGTATGTTTCTTAAAAATTACATTGTCATTCCATAGAATCTCACCACAAACAAAGTTGTATCCAAAAAATGGCAGATCTCTTTCTTGGCTTACTGTACAAAGAGAGTAACGAGTGACTATTCTTTTACTTATTTAATCTTTATTGCTCAAAGGAACAGCTTATAGTATATAGGGCGAACTGAATGACATAAAGCATCTGCCAGTCAAAGCAGATATATTGTAGGCGCCAACTTTAGGTACTATGCAAGGTATCTATGTCTAATTGTACCTAATATTTGTAATATAAACTGTACGGCTCCGGTTATCATCTCGTACAAACACTGCCCCGCAGCACTGCCTTTAATTAAGCGGCGGTATGCACGATTCCTGGCCCGTCCGCCCGCTCTCGCACTTGGGTGGTTAAACTAAACACACCTATACCTACCTGTCTTAACTAATTTTAACATTATTTTCATGTACGCTTAATGATATTAGACGATATCTCTTGAAAAAATACAGACGACGTTTGTAGAAGTCTGATTAAGTATTTAACAATGCCATACGAAACCTTATATGGATAAATTTCCGAAAACGGATGTTCCTTTTGTTTTCGAGAATTATATCAATCCAAAAACGATCACTTGTTTATATCCGTATGGATATCGCTAGTGATGTGCAAATTGCGGAAAGTTTCCAAAAAGTTGGAAAAGTTCTCAAAAATTTCTAGAAATTTTCACAAGAAATTAAGGAAATTTACGTACTGAGAAGCATAAAAATGTAACTCTTATACACTATGTATAAGAGTTACTGTTTTATGCTTCTCAGTTCGTAAATTTCCATGTTGATGAAATTTTCCTGTTACATTGCAGAAACATTTCGCAACATAGGAAACTTTCCGTCGGCACATCAGTAGCTATCGCTGTTTAAACTTTTATAAATCCATGCTTATATCACAGTCACAACTCAGTATGAGAATAGATAACTAGATCAAGTCAAAGATTGCTGAAAATCTTAGTGATCAACTTTGACTGGTTTAAAGGGTATGCCGATCGGAATTCTGCATTCACAAGTGCGTGTCACAGGCAGAAGCCCACTGCAGCGCGGCACACGCCTAGACCTAGTCCATACCTAGCTTACGACTCAATGCTAACAATTATCACGGATACAATTTATGTTGTTTAAATAGTAAATTGCATACCTACTGTACCTAGCCCGTGCCCGTATAAACGAATTAAAAAAGAACCTTGAGAAGTTTTTGTTCCATCACGCAGGTATCATTCGGTTCTACGTCCCCCGCGCTCAGCGACCGCTCCGAATTCCCACTGTTCTGCCGCACCGTCGCTCCCGATTCATCGCACAACCCTGCCAGGATCGCATTTATCAGGTACTTTGTAAAACTAACCTTTATTTATTTATTAAAGCCTTTATTTAACTACTTTTTCGACAAAAAATAGTAGATTGTTAACCAAGGGTTGAAAGTGACCCATTTAACCCGAGATATTTCTGGCGCTCGAACGAAGTGAGAGCGCCAATTGTTCGAGGGTTAAATGGGTAATTTCACCCGAGTTAAACACTCTACTTTTCATTTCGACTGTGAGGAAAATTTATCAACCTATAATCGTAATAAACAACTCGTTAATGCAGGTACCTATAGCTGAGTGTCGATTTGTGAAAAGTTTTTATTTTAATGACCTGAATGAATGAATTGGCTGACCGTAACAATGAAAAAAAAAATACTTTCCACCCTAGGGGAGAAAAAGCTATTTTCCACCCGGCTATATGCCCATGAAAAATCAACTTTCAGAGCAGGAGAGATGAAAAACTTATTTAAATAGGTAAGTATATTAGACATCGACACTGTCGTCTTGCCTTCCGGCATAGGCCTCCTCTAAAGATTTCCATTCTTTTCG
Source organism: Epinotia brunnichana (assembly GCA_963854355.1). Taxonomy (NCBI): domain Eukaryota; kingdom Metazoa; phylum Arthropoda; class Insecta; order Lepidoptera; family Tortricidae; genus Epinotia; species Epinotia brunnichana. The sequence goes on along the minus strand of OY977936.1, from coordinate 27,399,385 downwards.
ATATACAGCTTTTCTTCTCCATATGTTTCCCCCTATTAGTCTAAGGTCATCCTCCCATCTCCGTACCTGTCTACCTCTTTTCCTTTTTCCTTCTCTTGGGTACCATTCTGATATTTTCTTTGTCCATTTATCTTTTTTGTCTCTAAATATGTGTCCCGGCCATCTCCACTTTAGCCTTTTTATTTTAATTGTGATATCGTTTATATTTGTTCTTCGCCTAATATCGTTTAGTCTTATTTTATACAGCTTTTTTATATTTAGGATGCTTCGTTTCATGTTGTGTTGACAGGTTTCTAAGTCCTTGGTATCTTTTTTGGTTAGAGACCATGTTTGGCAACCATATGCCATACAGGGAAGTATGCATATATTGTAGATTTTCCTTTTTTCTTTTATTTTGAATCCTGGGTTTTTCATAATTTCTTTCATAGCCCAGTATTTTTTCCATGAGACTGATATTCTTCGTTTGATTTCGTTTCGAGTTTGTTGTTGTGGTGAGATAATTTGGCCCAAATATATATATTCATCTACATATTCAATTGTGTTGTTATTGATTTTAATTTCTTGCTTCAAGTGGTTCGTCATGACTTTGGTTTTTTGTGTATTCATTGACAGTCCCAGCTTTTCACTTTCGATGGTTAGCTGCTGTAACATATCCCGGAGTTTGAATGGACTTTCACAGATAATAATGAGGTCATCTGCGAAACGTAGGTGATTCAATATTCTCCTTTATTTATTATTTATTTATTTATATTCTAGTGCGGCTGAGAACAGTTTTGGAGACAGTGGATCTCCCTGACGGACCCCTTTTTTGATTTGGAACTCTTCTCCAATATTTTCCAGTTTCAATTTTGCAGTAGTCTGTGCATACAATTTGCTTATTATTCTAATGTATTTGCTTGGTACTCCTTTGGTCTGAAGAGCCATCCATATATATTTGTGTTTCAGGGAGTTGAAAACCTTGTTTTAATCTACAAAACCCAGATAATATATGTTTTCGTACTCATTGCATTTCTCGATTGTATGTGGTCTACTGTGGAGAAGTCTTTCCGGAAACCCGCTTGCTCAATAGGTTGGTTGTCATCCAGGACTTTCTCAATGCGGTGTAGGATTATTTTTGAAAATATTTTGTATAGATTTGCCATGAGGCTTATAGGCCTATAGTTTCCTTTATCATTTTTGTCCCCCTTTTTATATATAAGTGTAATTGGAGAGGTTGTCCACTGCTTTGGTATTTGTTCTGTTCCTAGTATATCATTGAATAAATCTATTAATGTTTTGGTCATAGTTGTTAAGCAACCCTTCAATAATTCGTTGGTGATGTTATCTGTTTTATTTTTTTTTTGGGAGTTAATTGCCTTGGCCAATTCAGAATCCAGGATAGGGGGGGTATTTTCCTCCCAATCCTGATCCATACTTGTGAAGCAATGGTCTGGGTCTTGGTTATCATCATATAAAGTTCTATAAAACTCAGTTGCAGTTTCTAGGATTTTAGGTCTTTGGGTAATACACATTTGAGTTGTGTTGTGTTTTTAAACTAGGGAGCCAATTTGCATTATCTATAAATTGTTTGAGTCCTTTTTTAACAGCTCCTGATTTCTCTATGTAATGTGTTAGTGTGTCTGTTCTTTGTTTTTCTCTATGTTTCCTTATTTCCATGTTTATTTGCTTGCTTGTATGGGTTATTTGGTTTTGATTAGTTTTTCTATCAGTAATCAGGATTGCTCTCTCTCTCAGTAGCTGTCTGGCTTTCTCCCCTAATTTATCCTTCTTATTTGTGCGTGTTTCCATTTTTAATTTCCTGTGTATATTTTTAAGCTCTTCTTCTAATATGATGTATTTTTCTTGGATGTTTTTGGTAATATTTGTTTTTTCTAGAGATTTCCTTAAATATTCAAGTGTATTTTCAGGGATCGGAATCTGGACATGGTTTTGGGTTTGATTGATCTGTTTTCTACTTCTTCTCGGACATTGATTGAGTACTGCACTCCTGACCATTCTGTGATTGGTATTAAAGTTGAATTTATTAATAGTGTCAACATCTTTAACTGTCTTTGGCTGGTCACTTCTTAGAACTAACCTAACCTAACCTAAATGTTTGTTCCCAAAGTTAAGACGATCTACTGCACTGACATATCGCTAACTGTCAATCCTGAGGAGTCCGGTCCGACTCGATATACCTATACACAGTAGCCTTTACAAAGAGTCATCGGTCTTTGGAAAGAGACTGCTAATTTCGGCTTCGTAGAGCGTTGTCACACACTACCTACTTATGTGACGTTTGTCAGTCTTTGTACAGTTGCAATAGAGTACGGTCGCATTTAGTTGAATATATATATATATTATAGAATATAAGTATTATTCAAACTTCCCAATTTTAAATAGTACGATGGCATCTTTAGGAAAAACCTTTAGGTCAGTCACGCGAATTCACAATGTTTATAAATATTTTGCAACAGAAGCCGACGGCTAAAACAACAATACGCCTAATTTTTGGTCGGACTCATAATCCGCTTAAATTTTTCTCCTCTTGTATAAATAGATGTGATCAAATAATAACTTACTTAGTAGTTACCTACATCCTAAATGTACAATAGTTACTCACTGGGCGACCGAGAAAATACGGAGAAAACGAATTTTCCCGGACATGAGCCCAATCTAGATCGATTTCTCGGCCCCGTAAACCCCTGTATTCCAAATTTCATCGAAATCGTTAGAGCCGTTTCCGAGAACGTGATTGCAAATATATATATATATATATACAAATATTGCTCGTTTTATAGTATAGGATAGGATAGGATTTATGATACAAGTGCGGAAAGTAGGTAATTCCCAACTTTGTATTGAACGTGGCGACACGCGGGACTGAGCTAATGTAACCACGTTCAATACAAAATGTATTGTAACCGATTGCGCGTTGCGACACGCGGCGTATTTATTTATTTATTTATTTATCATGCGAGGAAATAAAAAAATATACATAAACGGTGAAGTTTTAGTTGTCACGAAAGCTCATTCTCGCACAGTGTGCGGGAATTTTGGCCTGAAATCCATTCCCGCACGGGATGGCCCCGCCCGGCGCCGCCGTGGCGGCATAGACCACTTCACGGGTTTATATGTTGAACCATATAAAGGCGCACTTTCAGAGCAAGTGCATTGAAAAAGCTGTTAACTTAAACGTTAACTTTCGACGAACACGACCTTTGTCTTTTTCACTCTTTATGACCCAAAAGCTACACTTAATGTGGTAACCTAATAACGAATCTATGCATTACAAAAGGTTAATATTACATGCAATACTTACGCGATGTGACATCGCTTTATTAATATTCCGGACAGTGACATTGCATACAATTTCTATGCTACTTGCATGCGTGCATTTATTTAAATTATCTACATTTCAATCTTCTACGACGCAACAGTAGCAGTGGATTGAATTGACTTGAAAGAGCTATCGCTACTGACTGTATGTACCTATTTAGAAAGTTTTTTACTACAAACGCTATTATTGTTCTTCATCAAAAAACAGCTTTTAGATATAATTTACTTAATAACAAGTATTGATTTGGTACAGGCAGTTCGGCTGGGACACAGTGACCGCATTCTCACAAAACGAAGATGTGTACTCGCTGGCCGTGAACGAACTGGTTACCCAGCTCGAGGCCGCGAACATCACCTGCGCGGCCTCCATCACCTTTGCGGAGTCTGACTTCAAACAGCAGCTGCAGCAGTTGAAGGTATGCCGTGTTTTGGTACAGGCATGTTGGCTCGGACACTGCGAGGAGGCGCAGAGCGAGGTGAACTCGCTGGCCGTCAACGAACTGGTGACCCAGCTCGAGGCCGCCAACATCACCTTCGGGGCCTCCATCACCTTCGCGGAGTCCGACTTAAAACAGCAGCTGCAGCAGTTGAAGGTATGCCGTATTTTGGTACAGGCAGGTTGGCTCGGACATTGCGAGGAGGCGCAGAGCGAGCTGAACTCGCTGGCCGTCAACGAACTGGTGACCCAGCTCGAGGCCGCCAACATCACCTGCGGGGCCTCCATCACCTTCGCGGAGTCCGACTCAAAACAGCAGCTGCAGCAGTTGAAGGTATGCCGTGTTTTGGTACAGGCAGGTTGGCTCGGACACTGCGAGGGGGCGCAGAGCGAGGTGAACTCGCTGGCCGTCAACGAACTGGTGACCCAGCTCGAGGCCGCCAACATCACCTGCGGGGCCTCCATCACCTTCACGGAGTCCGACTTAAAACAGCAGCTTCAGCAGTTGAAGGTATGCCGTGTTTTGGTACAGGCAGGTTGGCTCGGACACTGCGAGGAGGCGCAGAGCGAGGTAAACTCGCTGGCCGTCAACGAACTGGTGACCCAGCTCGAGGCCGCCAACATTACCTGCGGGGCCTCCATCACCTTCGCGGAGTCCGACTTAAAACAGCAGCTGCAGCAGTTGAAGGTATGCCGTGTTTTGGTACAGGCAGGTTGGCTCGGACACTGCGAGGGGGCGCAGAGCGAGGTGAACTCGCTGGCCGTCAACGAACTGGTGACCCAGCTCGAGGCCGCCAACATCACCTGCGGGGCCTCCATCACCATCACGGAGTCCGACTTAAAACAGCAGCTGCAGCAGTTGAAGGTATGCCGTGTTTTGGTACAGGCAGGTTGGCTCGGACACTGCGAGGAGGCGCAGAGCGAGGTGAACTCGCTGGCCGTCAACGAACTGGTGACCCAGCTCGAGGCCGCCAACATTACCTGCGGGGCCTCCATCACCTTCGCGGAGTCCGACTTAAAACAGCAGCTGCAGAAGTTGAAGGTATATGTCGTGTCTAGGTACAGAAGTTCGACTACGACGCTGTTGCCGCATCCTCGCAGAACGAGGTGTAGGTACTTGCTGTGACCCTGCACGAGACATTATCCAACATCATTTCTGGATTCCGACTTCAAACAGTAACTACAACAGTTGAAGGTGGGACTGGGATGCAATTAACAAAAGTGCGAATAGGAATGGCTGATGTAAATATTTTTGGATGGAGACCGCGAACCCTCACACCTTTCATTATTGAAGTGTTTGGAAATACCCTTTTTGTACTCGACGATTAAAATATGCGTATTAAGATTTCATAGAGAATACTGCAACGTCACTCTTTTCTTCGTTGAATAGTCTGTTACTACCAAAACAACCGAAATGACTGTTTTGATACGCTCTAGACAACTAAAAAAAATTTGAAAAAAGAACTTCGTATTTCAATAATATGTGTCCTTGTTTAAGGAGAAAATTGCCAATCTATGACGTTTCCAAATGTAGCAGCGTACGCTCTGTGATTGGCTAGTCTCAATCTTAGCACAGTACTGCAATATTACGGCGCCGGTGGTGTGATAGAACTAGACAATATATTTAGTACAACTTACGATATTTAGTTTTCTTGTATACTCGTATTAATTACTTATATTATTAATTTTAATGAACTCGTACAAAAAGTATTGTTTAAAATAGTGTCATAATCAAGCCTTTTCAATCTCGTACCTTACACAGGCCACTCAGCAAGCTTCGTGGCCTAAACACGGAACTCGACTAATAAGCTCTGTATTATAATATAACACGATTGTGAAAAATACTATTATAAAAACTACTAAACAAATAACGAATTATATTAGATAGCAACAGCAATTCACGTAGGTACCTAATGAAAAAAAATACAAAATTAAATTGTTAGGTACCTAAGTAGCTAGGTTTGAACTTACTTACCCTATCCCGAAATACTTTAAATTGATTTAGACCAAAATTGAAGTGGATACATCGGTAATGTATTATCAATTTAGCCCCGGTCGCAGAAGTTTTGCTCAATCAGTGTTTGGGCTGATTACAAAACTTTAAATCGCCGCCTAAATTGTTTCCAGTTTATAGAACTTTGCAACTAAAACATACGAAATGACAATTCAGGTTGTTTTTGTTATGGCAAAGAGAAACATTTAATCGTTACACTCAATGCCTATTTTAGCTATTTATATAGGCGCTGCGTGGGAAGGCCCCCGCCTCTCCCCTAGGTGATCTGGTGATCTGGTGACCTTATTGAGTATTAAGGAAGGTGCAAGATCAATAATTGTGGATATGCTTGGGGAGGGCATTTGTCAAGCAGTGGACGTATTTCGGCTGTTATGAAGATGTTTTATTTTTCCAGGAGCTGGACACCCGAATAATCATCGGTAGTTTTTCTCAGGAGATGATCCCCAAAATATTTTGTGAGGTAAGTACGCTAAATTACTTAGGCATGATGACTGACGACCGCTTACGCCTAGTTGGTACTTATAGGTAGTGACCCAGCCTACGAAGCTAGAGGTCCTGGGTTCGAATCCCGGTAAGGGCATTTATTTGTGTGATGAGCACGAATATTTGTTCCTGAGTCATGGATGTTTACTATGTATTTAAGTATTTATTTCTCTATATAATAAATAAGAATAATAAATAAATAATAAATATTATGGGACAATCTTACACAAATCAACCTAGGCCCACGGTAAGCTCAGTAAGTATATAAGTATATAAGTATGTATATCGTCGTCTAGTACCCATAGTACAAGCTTTGCTTAGTTTGGGACTAGGTCGATGTATGTGTAAGATTGTCCGCAAATATTTATTTTATTGATTTATTTATTTATTTATGATACCAATTTAAAATGCATTGTTACTTGCATTGGTACTTGTGTATGTACAGTCGACGCCAAAAATACGTTTACACTTTGCACCTTATTCCATTGTAATAAGGCGAAAACTATAAACATATTTTTGGCGTCGACTGTACACGACCAACTTGTAAAATATACACCTAATACACTGCAGACAATAACGCAACCTGAACTAAATACAGCAGGTTAATAAAGGGAAAATTCATTTTCAATTTAATTATGCCATCTCATCTTAGAACAATAAATTATAGCTCCAAATTTCATTAACAAAAGATAACAATTTATTACAATCATGGAAAGTTGCCAACTGCGCTCAGTAAAATTGAAACAAGCGTTTAGAGCAATAAAACCATTCCTTTATTTCGGATACCCAACTGTAACAATTCGCCAGAAATTCTTCTTGTAAGGTTCGTCGGTTACGTCTTTTGCAATCCGACTTCCTTGAAAATTACTGTATTTGGGACCTAAACGCCCATTGCTTTTAGGTGTCGTCTACCATTGTCAAAATGTAATTTGTATGCTAAAAGCATAGCTGATATATAATAGCAGATAACACGGCAGTTAATAACTTTGAAACTGCCGAATCCAATGTTAGTTCTGTAACATTTGTATAGAGAGCCACAGTTTACGGGTGGGCGGCTTGTAATAATAGTTCAAGTTGAAATAGCGACAGTTACCCAGTTAATTTAATAGTGCTGTTGCGGAATTGTCATAAATACTTAGAGACGACTGAACGAACAAGATATACCTATTTATATAAATACTAACTACCCACGCGGCTTCGCCCGCGTACTGCAAAGAACGCAGACAAACCCGCGGAATAAAATATAGCCTTCAACCATCCAGAAAGTCCATTCTACACGCAGATGAAAGAATTTTTGAAATCGGATAACCGGTTCCGGTGATTACTCATTACCTACATACAAAGTTATAAACATACAAAGCTACAATTTGATAGACTTTTCCTCTTTATAATATTAGTATACTTAGATTAGTATACATTTACTTAATTTTAATATTATTTAATTATAATTTATTTCTGCTAGTTATTGACATTTCCTCTGTTTTTGTTTGTTTGATATATTTTATAAGGATTGATTGACATTTTCTTATACCTCGTGGTCAATGAATACGGGTCGGTAAAATACTGTCATATTTCCTAAAATAGTGCAGGGTTGTACAGTTTTTTTAACCCTGTCAAGATCTTTATTTAATTATACATGTAAACTGCAAAAATAACAGTAACAAAAGAAAGTTACCAGGTTTAAATCAGACTCGTAAAAACCCATGAAAAAAAACTACGTTAACGGAGCGAGATATCGCAAAAATCGTAATTTTTGGACGTTGATATTTTTATAATAGGATCCCGGAAATTGCTACTACAGTAGTTAGAGATTACTGTTTCTACGGCACCAATAGAACAACACCGCGAAGCGGTTTTTTTTTTTACGGTTTTTTTATACCCTTATGAGATGGATGGTAATAGGAGCTTACTGTTTTTACGGCGGCCGACATTGGTGCGTGTATTATTTTTTTTGAGTGATCATATCACTCGCGTCCGTTCACAATTATTTTTTAGAGTGGAATGCGTTTTGTTTTTTTTTTTGTGGGGTTGGGTGGTGAATGTAATTTATTACCTACAGGTGGCATATCGTATAAATTAATTGTGTGATGGGAGAATCATGAGAATTAAAATTTTATAAGATTTCTTGGAACGAAGAAAAAGTAATCAATTTGGGGATTTATGCAGGTGGGATTTCATATAAATTAATGGGATGCGGAACCATGACAATACATTTTATTATAATATTTATTGAAACGATAAAGTATCTGGTAAAACGCTGTTTTTTGTTCGACTCCCACGCAAAAAGCAATCAATTTAGGTGATTTAATGCAGGTGGATGATGGTGAGAATCATTATGAAATAGTTTGGTTTTTTATTGGTTATTAAGTAAAAATGCATTAAAAATTATGCAGGTTCTAACGCGTTTCATTTCTACGGACAAAGTAGGAGGATGAAAACTTGTTGGAACAAGTCGTTTCAAGCAACGAACAGGTGTCTGTTTTGATTCTATACCTACATGACATGTGTGTGCGTGTGTTGATCAATAAAAGGAGGATTCAAGTCGATAGGACCGTCATTCGTTCAGATGAGTTTGTCTGAAAGCAGTGTTAAGTGTATTTCAAGTAGTTGAAAGTGCAGAGAGGTATATCGTTCGTTTTAATATTTAAACTCTGTGTCTGCATCTTATTACGACTTAAAATGGAGGTATGTTCAACATTAACTTATCTACTATTATATGGGTTTCAGATAGAGCCTATAATTTTATTTGTTGTAAATATAGAGTTATTTCTCAGAAACTGTAAACTTTTCATGATTTTTATAAAACAAACCTAACCTAACCTACAGGGTTATATACGAACTTTATTAAATTGTCATGAAAATGCTACGGTTTCAGAGAAAATAACTTTTATTAAATTATGAATAGATATAGTATCCGACAGACTTTTTTTATATAAGCTTCTAATGTATATTTTTTATTGTTTTAGATACCTAACGAAAATTCTCTTGAGTATACCATGAAAAGTTATTATTATGGTAATTCGACTGACGATGAAATCCAGGGTCCACCAAAACCACTCAAAATTCGAACCCAGAAACGCGCCACCAACATTGATTTATTTTTTGATACGCCTAAAAAGAAGTTGATTACGGAATATTCATCTACTGTTGCCCAATCTACAAATGGAGGCACTAATTATATATCTTTACGTGCAGATGATGTAACAAAGATCACTCATCTCGTTAAAATTGACATCTACGACATAAAAAAGCTACGAGGTGTGCCAAGCGATCAGCACTGGAAACACGCGGATACCAGAATAAAATACTATACACAAAACGAAGATGACGATCATTATTTGAATACAAAAGAATTAGTTTACAATATAACGAAACATATTGCAACAAAAAACGAATGCAAGAAATATTTTATTGATACAAAACCATAAATTATTCGTCCGATCGCCGCCGCCTACAAAAAATAAAAACCTCCCCCACCAGCACAAATGATTTCTGGGACTATATATAGTAGCACAACGCAAACGAAGCCATACCTTTTCAACACCCCCACATCAACTGCAAAATGGACTTACAAAGCTCATTCTACGATGAAGCCCTTTATGAACGCTGTGAAGACGTATCGGATCTCAATAAATCCCTTTTTGATAACGAGCTCTATCAACAATGTGGGGAAGTCGAGAATCAACTGCAAAATTTGTGAGTATTTATATTTAAAGCCTATTTTTACCAGTTCTTCTTTGACTGTTGACTAGCGGTGGGGGAGGCGGGTCCCTATTATAAGTAAAATTCTAATGGAAATGTATCATATTCACGATCATGATGGAGCTTGCTAGTGAGGACATTAAAATGTTCTCTAAGACAGTGTTGATAAAAAGTTTTCATAAATATTTAAGATTGTGGTTTATGAGTGGAAATCTTGATGCAAGTTTAGCTTGCGATCCTGATGTTAAACCATATATTACCCCCTGTAGTGGACACGCAACCCGTCCTCAATCGTTGATTTCGCATTACGATGAGATTGATGGCGTATTATCGATGGAAGCTTATTGTTCTCTTTGTCAATCACGTAAATCAGGTATTAAGATTTTCCCCCCACGTTATTTAGTAATTAAGTATTTATTCAGCGCATTCTTACATATTTTCAATAATAATTCTAACTTATTTTTAGATCTGTAACACGTGGAGTTAAAAGAAAACGCGAATCAGTAGAAGAAGCCATCCAACCACGTGATTCGTATACACCAGCAGCTGTCATCGAGTCACAACAAGACCTAGGATCCCAGCAACCATCAACTTCGCGAACCACAGCTCAACCATCGTGTTCTCCTATTGTTGGTGACACCGTGGAGTGTAAAGCCTGTAAACGAAACGTTTCCAGAAGGTATTATGCCCAGCATTTAAGGAGTAACATTCATAAAAATAATTGCATCAAATTTCAACATTCATATCCCAATGTTGAACTTATCGAAGCTGCTTTTGGGAATAGGTTATTAACTTATAGGATAACGTCAGACCACGAAAAAACTAACCTTGACTTTGAGACACCCGAACTTTTTTTTGAGAGGGTTGTAACATCCCTAAATAAATTAATAGACGATACCATTAATCAACTAACAATTTTCAAGGTTAGTTTTATCCTCCATGGTGAATTCATACAAGAATCAAAAGGAATCAACAATTTTTTCGATTTTAATGTCTTGAGTTGGACTATTTGTCAAGGCGATGATAGAGATACATTTTTAGAAAATTTAAAAAATTCGTTAATTAATAAAGTTTCAAATTTTGAAAAAAAGGACAGCGGATGGAGCCTTAAACATATACAATACTTAGATATGAACATAAATCAATTTAATCCATTACGAGGCTCTTCATACATAGACTTACCACACGATATTAAAGTAAAAAAAGCAATAATAAACGTTCAAAACTATGACCACGAGTGTTTGAAGTGGGCAATTCTTTCAGCGTTATATCCTGTTAACGATAGTTCACAGAGAGTATCGTCCTATATTAGACATCAAAACAAATTGAAATTTTCAAATATACCATTCCCTGTAAAAGTAACGGATATCCATAGAGTTGAAACATTAAATGAAATAAGCATTAATGTTTTCGGGTTACATTACAATGAAAATTCTAAGACACATGAAGTAAACGGTCCACTATACTTTACTAAATGCCGTAAACCAACACATGTAAATTTACTTTACATAAGTAGGGGTAGTCAGGGACATTACTGCTATATAAAAAATTTATCCCGATTAGTAAGTCGACAAATATCATCAACCAATTACAGTTTTCACATTTGTGATGGTTGTTTACTGGCTTTCTATTCAAATTAACAATTAATAAATCATCAAAAAAATGATTGCGGTCACATAGTAGTTGAACTCCCAAACCAAGACAAAACAAAAAAAGATTGGCTTGGTGATGAAATTTCAGGTCATAAGATTATTTTTGATAAATATCAGCGAAAACTTAAGCTACCGTTTGTTGTGTATGCAGATTTCGAGGCATTTTTGAATCCAATATCATCTTGTGATCCAGACGCCTCAAAATCTTACACGAAAAACGTTCAGCAACATGAAATGTACAGTTTTGGTTATTTTATCAAGTGTTCATTTGATGATAGTCTTTCACGCTATTATTCATATACAGGCCCAGATTGTGCAAAAGTATTTATGGAAACTCTTTATAATGATTTAGCGCAACTATATAAATTCATTCACTTTCGAAAAAAACCAATCCCATTAAATCAGAGTGATTTAAATAGAATTGAAAACAATAATAAGTGTTTTATATGTGATAACGATTTAAAATCCCAAAGCGTCTTCAGCTATGATTGGTTCACAGGAAAATTTCAAGGAGTAGCACATAAATCATGTGATCATAAATTCACACCTCCTTCACACATACCAGTATTTTTCCACAATCTGAGTAATTACGACGCGCATTTTATTGTGCAGGCCCTGAATTTCCGTGAAGGATCTATCGATATTATCCCTCAAAATAAAGAAAAATATATATCGTTTAGCAAACAACTAAAATTTGATAAGAGATATATATCACTGAGATTTGTTGATTCCTTTAGGTTCATGTCGAGTAGCTTAGATAGTTTAGCAAAAAACCTTCAAGAACATCAATTTCATGAATTAAGAAAACAATATCCTCGATACGAGGATTTTAAACTTCTGAAACAAAAGGGAATATTTCCTTATGAGTTCATGAAATCGACCAAATCTCTTGAGGCTACCTCGCTGCCTATTGTAAGTGATTTTTACAGTTCCCTAACAGATACCTGTATAACAAATGTGAACTATCAACATGCTCAAAACGTTTGGACTCATTTCAATTGTAAAACAATGTTGGACTATTCTAACTTGTATTTAAAAACCGATGTACTTCTATTAACGGATATCTTCGAAAATTTTCGCTCTGTGTGCCTTGAAACATATAACCTGGATCCAGCTCATTATTTTACGGCTCCTGGTCTCAGTTGGGATGCTATGTTGAAAATGACTGGGGTTCAACTTGAACTATTAACAGATTTCGATAAAGTTGCGTTTATAAAAAAAGGACTTCGGGGCGGTATATCACAATGCAGCAATCGATATGCAAAATCAAATAATTACTACATGTCAGAGTTTGATCCCAATGAATCGTCATCATATCTAATTTACCTTGACGCTAATAATTTATATGGCTGGGCGATGTCGCAGCATCTTCCCATTGGTGAATTTGAATGGGTTGACCCTACTACGAATTTTAACATTTCAAATGATGCTGATATTGGATATATTTTAGAAGTAGACCTAGAGTACCCCGATTCACTACATAATACCCATTCAGATCTACCATTTTGTGCTGAACACATAACTGATGAAAGTAGGCAAAAAAAATTGATTCCGAATTTGAAAAATAAAATAAAATATATCATTCACTATAGAAATCTCATACAATGTTTAAAAAATGGATTGAATTTAAAAAAAATCCATAGAATCTTAAAGTTTAAGCAAACCAACTGGCTTAAAAAATATATCGATTTAAACACTACATTAAGAATAGCTTCGAAAACCGATTTTGAAAAAGATTTTTATAAATTAATGAATAATGCAGTTTTTGGAAAAACCATGGAAAATATTGAAAAGAGGGTTGATGTTAAATTATTAACGCACTGGTCGAATCATGGTCATATTAAAGGAATTGAAAGTTATATAGCTCGTCCTGAATTCCATAGCATATCAATTTTTTCAGAAAGCTTGGCAGCAGTCCAATTAAAAAGAACTAAATTAGTTTACAACAAACCCATCTACTTAGGCTTTTGTATATTAGACTTGTCCAAAACTTTAATGTATGACTTTCATTATGGGTACATGCAACCGAAATTTCAACAAAACGTTAAATTGTTATATTGCGATACTGATTCGTTAATTTACCAAATTTTGACGGAGGATTTCTATAATGATATAAAACCAGACATAAAAACATATTTCGATACATCCGACTATGAGTCCAATAATATTTATGGGTTTCCATGTTTAAATAAAAAAAAATTAGGATACTTTAAAGATGAAAACAAAGGAAAAATTTTAAAAGAATTTGTAGGTTTAAGATCTAAAATGTATGCCTTAAATGTTGAGGATAGTATAGTGACTAAGGCTAAAGGTGTTAATAAATGTGTTACTAAAAAGTTTCAGATCCAGGATTATAAAAATTGTCTTAACGAAAAAAAAAATGTTTTGTCAGAAATGTACCGATTTCGTTCCATTAAACATGTAATTTTTACCCAAAAAATAAACAAAATATCACTTTCATATTCTGATACAAAAAGATATCTCTGTGAAGATTCGTTTGACACACTTGCTTGGGGTCATTATAAATTAAAATAGGTGTACTAAATAGGAATATTAGTAATATGTATAAAATAAATGTGGCGTTGAATCTGTTAGGAATTAATTACTAAAAATATTTTTTTCTGTTTCATTGTTGCATGGGATTGGTGGTTTTATTAAGATAGTATAATATATAATAAATAGGTGTATCAGTCTTAAAGTTAAAATTAAAACAGTGTATAGAATTAAAATTGAATTAGTTAATTGGTTTTGTTCGTCGCATATGGGGTTTATGGTTTTATTTTTGAATATACTAGTTATAAGTTTTTTATCAATAAGTTTTTTAATGATAAATAAATAAATTTTAAAAATAATCGGTTTTTATTTTTCCTTATACAATAGTTTTGTAATTTTATTGTGCTTATATACTGACTCGGACACACACAACCACATGCCTATATATATATATATATATATATATATACACACACCTCTATATATGTGTATCATCTCATTATTCCGTTCTATTTCTTTGTCAGTCTTTAAAGAGGAAAGACAGTTTCTGTGATGTATCATTTTATCCATCCATTTACGGCTATTATTGCTGGTCCGAGTGGTTGTGGTAAATCAAACTTTGTTACAAGCTTTTTAAAAAATGTTGAAAAAATGTGTAATATGGAATTTAGTCAAATACTCTGGTGTTATGATGAAATGCAACCACTTTATAATTTGAATGGTATTGATTATGTTCAAGGTATTCCTGATTTAAGTATGTTTGATGGAAATCAACCTAGACTTCTTATAATCGATGATTTAATGAGAGAATCAGATGGACGTATTGTTGATATTTTTACGAAAGGCAGCCATCACAGAAATTTAAGCGTTTTTTATATAACTCAAAATTTATTTCACCAAGGCAGAGGACAACGTGACATATCTTTAAACACGACTTATATAGTTTATTTCAAAAATCCCAGAGACAAAACTCAAATACGCTACTTAGCCCGACAAGTTTGTCCAGAAAATACAAAATTTGTTGAAGATGCGTACAAAGATGCAACTACACCGGCACATGGATACCTGATGATTGATTTAAAGCAAAGCACTGATGATATATGTCGTTTTAAAACTAAGTTATTCCCATTTGATAATTCTTGTACTGTGTACATTCCAAAAAAAGGGTTTAAATATGCCAGTAATCATTCTATTTTGGTTAGTTCTAAATGATGCCCGATAGAGTAACCACATACCAACATTTACTTAAAGCTCTGCATGCGCTTAAACCAAAATATCGAAAAGCCTTGCTTAAAGCTTGTGATGAAGATGAAATAAATATTATTTGTGAGTGCATTTACAACGTTTTAAAAGGAAAAGTTCCATTAGACAATATAGAAAAAAACAAATTAAATAAACACAAGAATATATTACGCAAATTAGTTTCAAAGGGGAAACAAAAATTAAGGAAGACTATTATAGTTCAAAAGGGTGGTGCGTTTTTACCAATTATATTGGGGGCTGTTTTGAGTAGTTTATTAGGCTCATTAACATAGTTAAAATGGAGAATGCGAAGAAAATGATTTTAGTAGACCCAGATTTTATTGAGAAACTCAAACAGAATGAAAATATACCTTTGAATTCTCTATCTCGCTTAGACGGGGAAATGCAAAAAATACTGAGAAGTAAAATAGAAGATCGTGAAAAATGGGCATTATATTCTCAAGCATTGCAACGTTTTTTGCATTTTACTGAAACTGATCGAAAACCGTTCAAGCTACCAATAATTGTCGATGGTGTAAGTAATGTTCATGAAGACTTTGCAAAATCGATTGTTAAAAAGGATGAAACTGAATATAATGCGACATTACCAAATCCAAAACCGATCGAAGGTGACGCTACTAGTACTCCTCCGAATCATACTTACCCATTACAGTTTACTCCGTCTCATATTATAAAAGTAATACCTAAAAGTTACGTAAAAAAAGGTCAATCTTTGCTTGATAATATTTTACAAAACAAACAGAAGATTTGGTGGAAAGAAGGAGGAGAAATCGTAGTGAATAATCAAGTTATACCCGAAAGTAATATAATTGATTTAATAAGCGACACGGTGAGACCCCTCAAACGTGCAAAACCCGTTGGCTGGAAACAATTTGCTTCAGTTTTAAAAGATATTGGAGTTCCTATATCTTGTATTGGTAACCCAAGTAATCTGGAATATATAAATGGTCTGCAAATCGACGAAGGTCAGGAATCTCCAATATATAAAAACACCAGATCAACATCGGTTCCAGTAAGAGGGCAATCAACACCAATTTCCAACAAAACTGTTAAATTATCAAAGAAGAAAATAGATTGGCAGAGATGGAGCCCCTATTAGATATTAATAGGATTTACTATGATGTTTCTAATCCTGCTGGTTACAGTAGTATTGATAAGTTAGCTAAAGCAATGCATGGTCAAATGAACAAAAATGAGGTTGCAACCTGGTTACGGTCTCAGGAAACATATACATTACATAAACCAGTTCAAAGACGTTTTAGACGAAACAAATACATTCTATCCAACTACAATGAACTTTGGCAAGTGGATTTAAGTGATATGCGTACATATAGTAAATATAATGACGGTTTTAAATACATTATATGTGTAATTGATGTCTTTAGTAAGTATGCTTTTGCTAGACCTATGAAAAAGAAGGATTCCGAAACTGTTAAACAATGCTTTGAGGATATTTTTACGGAAGCTAAAGCAACTCCGCGTCATATTCAATCTGATAAAGGTACTGAATTTGTTTCCAAAGAGGTAAGAAACTATTTTAAAAGTAAAAACATAAACTATTATACAACGAATAATCCTGACATTAAGGCGAGTATTGTAGAAAGATTTCAGAGAACATTAAAAATGAAAATGTGGCGCTATTTTACGCACAAAAATACGTATCAATACATTGATATTTTACAAGACCTCCTCTATTCATATAATCACAGTTACCATTCAAGTATTAAAATGTGTCCAACGGATGTGAATTTTAATAATATTATGACTGTTTGGACTAATCTATATGAAACACCAAGAAACGGTCAAAAAATATATAGTAATACTCGTACAATTTTGAATGTCGGTGATCATGTCAGAATAACTAAATATAAACACATATTTCAAAAAGGTTACGAAACCAATTGGAGTGATGAAATCTTTGTAATTGATTCAATTATTAATAGATCACCTCATCTTGTTTATAGCTTAAAAGACTTACAAGGTGAACCAATCATAGGTACTTTCTATGCTAAAGAATTACAGAAAGTTACTTATAACCCCACCATGACATATAAAATAGATAAAATAATACGTTCGAGACGAGTTGGTAACAGAAAGGAGGTGTTTGTGAAGTGGAAAGGTTATCCGAATAAGTTTAATAGTTGGATAGCTGCATCGAGTTTAGAAGAAACATGAGTGATGACAGTTTTTATTTAACTTTGTTAAGCAATAGTTCCATACAATACTATCCAGAAAATACAACAGCAAACTTTCTCACCAAGCTCCCAAAGACTATAAAATTAGAAGGAGAATGGGTTGTCGGATTAGTGGAGTTTCATTATCCATGTTCACTGTATAACGTTCAAGAACATGAAAACGTAGTCTACGTAAAAAAGAAGGTGACATTGAATAATGAAAAGTTACCTGTTACCGTTGAATATAAGTCACATATTCCAGCAACGACATATGACGACATGGATCAATTTCTATCTGCTTTTAATGAAAACTCATTATTGAAGAACAAGGTGAAATTTAGTTACGACGGAATATCAAAAGTTATCAAGGTCACTTCTTCGCACAAGGACATAATATCTGTACATGCAACACCAATACTAAATCTTCAACTAGGGTTTAAACCGAATACAGACCTTATTCAATGTCAACTTGGTAAATTTCCTGCTAATTTATATTTAGGCTTGCCGTCACAATTGTTTATATATTCAGATATCATTCAACCTCAAGTTGTGGGGGATGTTATGGCATCGTTAGTTAGAATTATACCACTCGATCCAACAAAATATATTTATGGAGCATATAAAATGCATAGCTTTTCTCCTGCACATTACGTGCCTGTTTTGCGTAGAGAGTTTGATACAATTGAAATTGATATAAGAATGCATACAGGCGGAAAGGTTTCATTCCAGTTCGGAACTTCATGCGTGAAACTACATTTTCAACGAATAAAATAATGAATTATAGGCGTGAAAATATTCCCTGTCCTTATGAACATTATTATTCTCATCAAGCTGGCTCAGGAGTAGGGATCGTTTATAAAGGTGTTCCTCACCAGCGAGGGCATGGCATAGGAAGTTTTTTAGGAGGACTGTTTAGATCTGTATTTCCTCTGTTGTCCAGCGGTTTTAGAACGGTTGGAAAAGAAGCATTGAATGCTGGTGCTGGAATTTTATCCGACATGATGAATTCGCACCCTATCGATGAATCATTAAAGTCTCGTTTTAAGAATGCAAGCAGTAATTTAAAAAGAAAGGCTGATGAAAAAATCGATTCTTTAATGTCAGGGTCTGGGTATAAAATGACTAGAAAAAGACGAGAGCGCACCATTGCCTCCAAAGCATCGCGGGGGAGAGGTACAAAAAAAAGTAAAAAAAATATAAACGATATTTTTTCTAATTAAAGTATGTCATTCTTACATAATCATTCATGCGAATGCGCTAAGTCAGAGTTAGATTTGTTTGCTCTTCCATCAACGCAAACAAGTATAGAAAATGGACAGTGGATACATTATAAACCTATTTCGTCTCTTAGTGATGATGGTCCAATTGAATTTCAAGTTCCAGGATCAGGTGATGATTATATTGACCTATCTCACACTTTACTACATATCAAAGCTAAAGTATTGAACCAAGATGGTACTAACATCAAATCGACAGAAACTTTTGTTGCACCAGTGAATAATTGGCTACATTCACTTTTTAATCAGTTGGACATATATTTAAATCAAAAACTAGTTTCACCACCTAACAATACGTATGCATATCGTGCATATATGGAAACTCTTTTAAATTATGGACCGGCAGCAAAAGAGTCCCATCTTTCATGTGGGTTGTGGTACGAAGACACTACGAGTCATATGGATAAAACTGATGCGACTAATAAAGGATGGAGTAAAAGACAGGAATTTATTAAAGATAGCAAGGAAGTTGAAATGATGGGGCACTTACACGGTGATATTTTTAATCAAGAAAAGTTTTTAATAAACGGTGTCGAAGTCCGTGTTAAGTTAGTAAGATCAAAAGAATCGTTCAATCTAATGTGTGTAAGCGCAATTGGCTGCTTTATTCGATTAAAGAACAAATATCATCGACTTGAGAGTGCATACGAAGTCGCGGAAGGTGAAATTCAAATGAAACAAACATAGTGATTGAATTACTTACTGATTATATTGATTCCTTTTCGTTAGTTAACTCACTATCAGAACACAGTTTACACAGTATCAAAATCACTAACTTAGACTTACAAGTAACTTTATCTGGTTTTTGGTAATTCACTTGTCCCTGGCTAAACCAAGACTGACTCCGCAAAATCCCTCCTGGGACCACGTCGCCACTCCAATGGCGTTACTTTTCCCTCCATTATTGTCGACCAATCAGAGAGCCGCAGTAACACCTGACGGTCTCTGATTGGTCGAGCGCTTCCAACTGTCAGTCTTGCTTTAATCCAAGTTTTAGGTCATAACACATACTCATTTATACAAATTAATGATTACCACTGCGTATTAACTATATAATTTCTAACAGTCGGCCATCCAAAATAGATGTAACGACCTCGTACATCAAATCGTAATATTAACTAACAAATAAGAATAAATAATACGTACGAGTTTATACCCGTGTAATGGAATACATTTGCTACACATTGTCAAAATATGTTGGATTTTGTATTAATATATCATACACATGGACCAGCTGTAGCATTATACATCTGCGATTATCATTATTTCATGTTTACAACTTATTTCATTAATAACATAACGATATGAATCACAATAAACAATCTAGAGTGTACTCTATGGATTTGATTTACTGATTTGCAAGTAAGTAGACATTATATCACGGCCTGTAAGAGTAAACTACTTAGTAATATAATATAAACATTAAATTTTATTATTTTTGGCAGGCTTTATTTCATGGCCTGAATTTTATTCGCAATCGGGCATTATTTCATGGCCAGTGCGAGTGATGTATTATGTATTCGCATACGGGCATTATTTCATGGCCAGTGCGAGTGATGTGTCATGTATTCGCATACGGGCATTATTTCATGGCCAGTGCGAGTGGTGTATTATGTATTCGCATACGGGCATTATTTCATGGCCAGTGCGAGTGATGTATTATGTATTCGCATACGGGCATTATTTCATGGCCAGTGCGAGTGATGTATTATGTATTCGCATACGGGCATTATTTCATGGCCAGTGCGAGTGATGTATTATGTATTCGCATACGGGCATTATTTCATGGCCAGTGCGAGTGATGTATTATGTATTCGCATACGGGCATTATTTCATGGCCAGTGCGAGTGATGTATTATGTATGGTCCTGGACACTGGAATAAATGGGTTAGTGATTACTTTCAAAAATAGGCATTATTTCATGGCCTGAACACTGAAATAAATGGATTAAAGATGATTTTTATAAACAGGCATTATTCCATGGTCTGGACACTGAAATAAATGGGTTAATGATAACTTTCAAAAACAGGCATTATTTCATGGCCTGAACACTGAAATAAATGGATTAAAGATGAATTTTATAAACATGCATTATTTCATGGCCTTAACACTGAAATAAATGGGTTAAAGATGATTGTAATCAACAGGCAATTATTACATGGCCAGAAAACTGAAAATATGGGTATAAGATGATTTTCATTTATTAACTGCTACTGGCGCGGTCTGGCCGCGGCGGTCCATAGTAAACTTGTCATTAGCTGTCAAAATGTTCGAAATACAATTGCACTAGTGCATTATTTTTTTAACATTAACATCAATTTTGAACTTAAGGTTTAAAATATTTATAAAACAAAGAAAAGAAGAGAGACGAGAACACGATATGACACAGATAACAAATATAATGGACAATGTACACCATCATCGTCTGAAGCCCAATACAAGACTCGAACTTGTGACCTCTGCATTGCCGGTACATATATAAAATTTTGTATATCACACTAATTAATTAGTAGCCTTTCATTATGGAGGTCTGAAATAATTCACCCTAGGCTTGATTTTATCAAAGTAACTGCTACTACAGAGGAATAGCGTCTATAACCATTTTTCATCATCTGAGTGTCAACAATCTGCTACCTATGAACATCGTATATTTTAATTAGTCCATATGGACCCTAGAACTTAAGTAAATATATAGCTTTTTATTATTTTCAGTCGCTGGGATTTGTTTTTTTGACACGTACTAAATATCCTACCTCGAACTTTTAGGACTGCAACGTTTTGCAGCATAGGACAATATCTGAGCTTCGTGTGAAGCTTTACGAGCTTCGTGTGAAGCTTTAACGGGCGCATTTATGTCTTCTCTCATTTCATCTACACATTTACGATCAGCGCTAGTAACATCGGTACATACTTAACTCTGGAAGAATGCGACTTTCACTAGATGCCATTAACCAATTATTTATTTGGTGCCAAATAGCGCCTCAGAGGGGGTGCGATTAAGCCCTTGAATTTAAAGTAGTAAGTATGTACAATCTTCATTGCACATCAAGCATTTGGTCTCAACCGTGCCAATGCTATTGGCTGTCAAACCGTCCACCAAATGTATATTATATCGTTCTACTTGCCCGTGACCCTGGGTGTGGATACAGCGTTCAATACAGTAATATTTAGTATTCCTATCGCACAAAACTTCCCAAAGATCTCACTAGTGAAAGATATATATGATTCACCGAGGGACGCCAAAAAATACCCAAAATATTTTCGGAATACATTAATCTTACTAACAACTATGGACAATGTTCCGAAATAAATTATTTGAATTGAATTGAAAAATTGAATTAATCGATGTTCCTAACAGGCTTCAAGTAAGCGTTTTTAGTGTAAGAGTCTATAAGAACCAGTATATAAGCATTGCACCCTTTCAAAAGCGCATTTTAGACAAAAGGTAACGTGAATTCAATATAGTGAAATAATTAGGTATAATTGTAATTTAATTTAAATAATATATGAATAATATTTAATGTAAAAATTGAATTCCAAGTTTTATTATGTATTTAGAATATTTAGATAGGTACAATGCTCTTTATTTATTTAAAAATTTTAAAAGTCCTTCTTTATCCCGAGATGAAAGGTTTTCCTCATATCCTGAATCAGCCTCAGATATGTCAGGAATACCAATTTGTTCGGAATCTACTTTCCTCCCGAGCTACACGATCGCGATAAATCAAAGACTCATTCTTCAATAAGCAGATATTACGAGGAGAGCAAACAGCTACAATATGTCCTACTCCTCCGGCAGGCATCCACAATACCCCAGCTACAACAGAATAACTCACCCCGTTATGAACTATACGAGTAAGTCCTCCTTCCACAAAAATCTCCCCTTTGAATACTTATGGGTTCTGGACGCACCCCTATAAAGGTAGGATCGAAACTTTCTAAATCACGATCGCAATGTTATTTTGAACTTGTTACTAATGGTCACTAATTGATCAAATTAGAGTGTATCCAAGTGATGACTGATCTTTTGTATAACGGTGTGAGGTTGTTCTGTATAGGTTTATCCTATCAACAATTTAAATGGCATAACATCTTTGGGTAGAATTAACAAGTCCTATTTAGCTTCAACGTCATCTATGTATAATGATTTGTACCCATAGAGGTAGAATAGAATAGAGAGACTCGCCCACACATACCTACACGCATGAGTGACAAGTATGCATGCATAGACAATACCGCAATTGGGAACGAGATACAATGTCACATTTTCCGTCCCTCCCCGCGCATACGGAATCTTTGCTGTTTGCCACCACATCTGTCAAAATATTGTACATTATCCTTCTAGCGTTATTCCCGGTTATGCCCCTAAAGGAGCCCGGGGTTCGCTTTGACACCTAATCCCAAGATTTGGCATAGGCACTAGTTTTACGAAAGTGACTTTTATTTCTTTATAGTTAGTGTGTGACTGAATAAATGATTTATGATTATGATTATGATTGACTGCCATCTGACCTTCCAACCCAGAGGAAAACAATACATTATTGGGATAGCCGTCACCGATATAACACCACCAAATCACAAATGACATTAGACGTCAATAATGAGTCTTCTGATACTTCCCAATCTATTGAAGTAAATTCACCACTATCTATTTCGGGCATACGCTAGGACGGCATCTATTATATTTTTATCGAATTTTGGAGGGTAGTAAAATACTATACACCCATATCTCCGTTGACAACTTGCTTATTTCGGGCATACGCTAGGACGGCATCTATTATATTTTTATCGAATGTTGGAGGGTAGTAAAATACTATACACCCATATCTCCGTTGACAACTTGCTGGGTCGACCATGACCGGTGAAACCCGTGTAGAAAGGTCAGAAATAAAGGTAAATAAATATCGCGTTAAAACCGTGAAAAACAATAATTTAAATATGTGTACAAAGCGCGAGTGTTTAAAGTGTTATATCTATAGGTATACGTTGTACTACAAAGTTACCGAATCCTCAAGAGTAAGGGAAGATTACTAGTTATATTGATTCCATTAGTTATAATTATTAAATAGCTTCATAACCTCCGACACCAACCTGAGGTATCCCGCCATACCAGGAAAATAGGCAATTAAATTTAAATCAAATCAAAATACGGACTAGAGTAGACTTTGTTCTTTTTCTAAAATCGAATGATGCAAAACAAATGCAACTCTGTTCTAATTTAAATTGAATATAAATTTCATTGACGGGAGGATGCCGTGAATTCGCGGCACCGGGAGACAACAGGACGTAAAGGACCGTATTCACAAACGCTGTTTTAAAATATTTGTCATTAGAATTGCGGACAGAGCTTGGCATAACACTGCCCAGTATCGTGACTTATTCTTGAGCATCGACCACATTTCTTTAATGGTTGCGTTCATTCTAAATTTCAATAATATCTGAACTGTGATGTGACGTGGCCATCTTTCCTACATTTACAGCAACGAATAATCTTTGAATGTGTACGTGCCTGACTGTCTACATGCTCTTGGTAGTAAGTTCTTAACAAACTTACGCTCTGTATTTGTCTTTATATTTCTAACATTACTCGCATACGTTAGCGATTTATTAGAATTGTCACATATTGGGCTGCTTCCGCAACAAGCCTAGCAGAACGATCATCAAGTCCATGCAAAATGCATTCTACTGCACGTTTGCCAACAATACACACATCTATTTATCAAAACTAACTTTTCATAATAACACTCTTTAAGCGGATTAGAAAACCTAGCTCTTTTAGCAAGATGAAAATGGAAAGACAACAGATGGTCGACCCTCGTACCTTTTATATTTCATACATACCTAACTTCCCTATATTATGGTCAATTTAATAGTCTCTAAACCGATACAAGATCTACTTATATGTTAGTATTATGAGAAGGCTCACCGAGATGTCCCTGGTGCGTCGTTCACTATGACCGCGCTGCCCACTGGCGGCCCGGCTGCATGCCCGCCGGCTGCCCGACGTGGCTGCACTGTCCGCTGGCTTCCCGCGTGGCTGCGCTGTCCGCTGGCCGCCCGCGTGGCTGCGCTGCCCGTCTGCGCACCCGCTGGCTGCCCGCGTGGCTGCGCTGTCCGCTGGCCGCCCGCATGGCTGCGATGTCCGCTGGCTGCCCGCGTGGCTGCGCTGTCCGCTGGCCGCCCGCTTGGCTGCGATGTCCACTGGCCGCCCGCATGGCTGCGATGTCCGCTGGCCGCCCGCTTGGCTGCGATGTCCACTGGCCGCCCGCTTGGCTGCGATGTCCACTGGCCGCCCGCTTGGCTGCGATGTCCACTGGCCGCCCGCGTGGCTGCGCTGTCCGCTGGCCGCCCGCTTGGCTGCGATGTCCACTGGCCGCCCGCGTGGCTGCGCTGTCCGCTGGCCGCCCGCATGGCTGCGATGTCCGCTGGCTGCCCGCGTGGCTGCGCTGTCCGCTGGCTGCCCGCGTGGCTGCGATGTCCGCTGGCTGCCCGCGTGGCTGCGCTGTCCGCTGGCTGCTCGCGTGGCCGCGCTGTCCGCTGGCTGCCCGCGTGGCCGCGCTGTCCGCTGGCTACCTGCGTGGCTGCGCGGCCCGTTGACCGCCCGCGTGGCTACGCTGCCCGTCTGCGCGCCCGCTGGCTGCCCGCGTGGCTGCGCTGCCCGCTGACTGCCCGCGCTGTCCGCTGGCCACCCGCGTGGCTGCGCTGCCCGCTGACCGCCCGCGTGGCTGCACTGCCCGTCTGCGCGCCCGCTGGCTGCCCGCGTGGCTACGCTGCCCGCGCTGTCCGCTGGCCGCCCGCGTGGCTGCGCTGCCCGCTGACCGCCCGCGTGGCTGCACTGCCCGTCTGCGCGCCCGCTGGCTGCCCGCGTGGCTACGCTGCCCGCTAGCCGCGCGACCGCTGACTGCGCCTCCTGCTCCAGAGCAGCGGCTGACGCGCCCCCGCGAGGGCCGACTGGAGCGACCGCGCAAGCGCCGCGCCGTCTGACTGCTCGCCTGGCGCGGCGTCGGGGCGTGCTGCGCAACCGTCGATGTGTGTATATAAAGTTCCCTTCCACGAGCTGCTTCTTCTGTTATATCCTGAAACGTATAATTTGTTCGCGAAGTCACTGATGAAGGGTACAGTAAAACTATTAAGCGACACAAGATGCAAGTATAGCTCCAGAAATATTTTGTATTTTTAGTAAAAAAAAAAGGAACAAATAAAAATGTATTCCGACCAGAGTTTTATTTAAACACCAATACGCATTCAACAACAGCTACATTATCATATAAATTTAATAAATATTATTGTTTAATAAATAAGACCTACTACTACTGGTACCTGTATAAACCCGGATAAAGGGCGTCAATCCTGAAGCCAACCTTGTCAACGCACTCAGTAGCTGTACATTATTTTATTAGCAACAATAAATACACGCTCAAGTGGAATAATGCGTCGCAATCATACATCACCCTGCTTTGAACCATGTGACCTAACATTTTAGCAATTCTAGCTGTTGAATGACTCTTACCGCGGTATTTAAAGCTTTAACCTTTGATATTATTTTACAAAGAAACGAACTAGCAGCATACGCTCTGATTATAGGAACAAAAACAAGTTTACGTGGGCTTAGTGGTAAGTTTAAACAAAAGGAGGAAAAAAAAATAGTAGTGAGCTTAGTACTTTTAAGGTCCTTTTCTTATCCCACTTCTGAGATGTAAGCGCAATTGGCTGCTTTATTCGATTAAAGAACAAATATCATCGACTTGAGAGTGCATACGAAGTCGCGGAAGGTGAAATTCAAATGAAACAAACATAGTGATTGAATTACTTACTGATTATATTGATTCCTTTTCGTTAGTTAACTCACTATCAGAACACAGTTTACACAGTATCAAAATCACTAACTTAGACTTACAAGTAACTTTATCTGGTTTTTGGTAATTCACTTGTCCCTGGCTAAACCAAGACTGACTCCGCAAAATCCCTCCTGGGACCACGTCGCCACTCCAATGGCGTTACTTTTCCCTCCATTATTGTCGACCAATCAGAGAGCCGCAGTAACACCTGACGGTCTCTGATTGGTCGAGCGCTTCCAACTGTCAGTCTTGCTTTAATCCAAGTTTTAGGTCATAACACATACTCATTTATACAAATTAATGATTACCACTGCGTATTAACTATATAATTTCTAACATGTGTAGTCAAGATAAAAAGCTTAAAGTATGCATAACGGATGCTAGTTTAATAATTAGAAGAACAAAAATTAACCCCAGTGTTCTGCTTGCACATCAAAAGGTTTTGGCCTCAACTACTGCAAAATACCCCATCACAAGGGCAGAAGTTAAAGTACTCACAATACCATCAGGGGTACAAGGGAAATCACTTGACAACATATTCCTTGGTCAAGTTCCAAAAAGGTGTATTATAGGTTTTGTTGATAATACAGCATTTAATGGTAATTTAAAACATAATCCTTTTAACTTCCACCACCATAATATGAACTTATTTAGTTTATATGTCGATGGTCAACAAATTCCTTCAAAAACATTGCAACCATCTTTCAGTACCGGTTTAATGGTTTCAACATATCACACCTTATTTTCTGGAACGGGTATTCATTTCCTTAATGAAGGGAACTCAATAAGTCGACTAGACTATGGAAATGGTTATTGTTTGATGTGTTTCGATTTAACACCTGATTTATCGGCGAGTTCTACTTCTCACTGGAATCTTGTTAGACATGGAAGTGTAAGGTTAGAAGTTCGATTTGAAAGTGCCCTTACCACAACCATTAATTGTGTCGTCTATGCAGAGTTTGATAATATTATTGAAATAAACAAACATCGTGATGTAAGTGTAGATTATAACAGTTAATTAGAATAGATATATAAACACAGGTTTATGAGACATTATACCATTAGTTCCTAAACCTCTGTAAAGAATTCATGAGTAAATAAATACTTCATAATGGATACCAAGGAATTGCAATTATGTATGAAAAAAAATTATCCTGGGATTGAATCAAATGTTTTTCCAGCAAATAGAATCCCTGTTTTTATGGATCTTCCGGTTTATATCATAAGCAATTTAGATCCTGACTCCAAACCCGGCTCTCACTGGATAGCAATTCATATTGATATTAATGGTAATGGTGAATATTTCGATTCATTTGGTAGAAAACCTTCTGGTTATCATAAGTTATTTTTAATAAGAAATGCAAAAAAATGGTTTTATAATCATATGACAATTCAAAACCATTTTACATCCGTTTGTGGTGAATATTGTTTAGTTTATATATATTATAAGTTTAAGGGTAAAAAGATGTTTGATTTTCTAAAATTGTTTTTAGAAAATACTATGTATAATGATTTGATCATAAAAAGTATGTATAAATCAATTTTTTTACGAAATAAATATTTTTTATTTTAAACTATGTCTTTATTTTCTCTACAAAGCCTACTTTTACTTCCCCTACACAGGATAAAACATCAGTAAAAATGCAAGAGGACCATTGATATGATTTATTGAACAAACACACACACATTTTGAAATATTAGTAATTAAATACACATGTACAAGTATTTCCTAATAAGACAAGTTTCACATTTAGAAACATATTCTAAACAGATTATTTTAAAACATATACTTATGCACCTGTATTACACAATATTGTATCATCCCATTCGTAACATTCCATTAAATACTTATCACTGTTTAACACATCTAACAAACATGAATCGCAAGGTATGGGTTCATATGCATCTTCACCGAGGCTTAGTAAACCGCTATCCAGAGAAACCGTCTCGATGTCGTCCATTTCAGTATGTTGATCTTCTTCCCACTCAATCAAAAGAGGGTTTCCGATGAAACCCACATAGGGCGGCGAAGCTGGCGAATATCCATTGAATCTCTCATTCATTGTAGCAGATTCAACTTCTTCACAGCGTTCATAAAGGGCTTCATCGTAGAATGAGCTTTGTAAGTCCATTTTGCAGTTGATGTGGGGGTGTTGAAAAGGTATGGCTTCGTTTGCGTTGTGCTACTATGTATAGTCCCAGAAATCATTTGTGCTGGTGGGGGAGGTTTTTATTTTTTGTAGGCGGCGGCGATCGGACGAATAATTTATGGTTTTGTATCAATAAAATATTTCTTGCATTCGTTTTTTGTTGCAATATGTTTCGTTATATTGTAAACTAATTCTTTTGTATTCAAATAATGATCGTCATCTTCGTTTTGTGTATAGTATTTTATTCTGGTATCCGCGTGTTTCCAGTGCTGATCGCTTGGCACACCTCGTAGCTTTTTTATGTCGTAGATGTCAATTTTAACGAGATGAGTGATCTTTGTTACATCATCTGCACGTAAAGATATATAATTAGTGCCTCCATTTGTAGATTGGGCAACAGTAGATGAATATTCCGTAATCAACTTCTTTTTAGGCGTATCAAAAAATAAATCAATGTTGGTGGCGCGTTTCTGGGTTCGAATTTTGAGTGGTTTTGGTGGACCCTGGATTTCATCGTCAGTCGAATTACCATAATAATAACTTTTCATGGTATACTCAAGAGAATTTTCGTTAGGTATCTAAAACAATAAAAAATATACATTAGAAGCTTATATAAAAAAAGTCTGTCGGATACTATATCTATTCATAATTTAATAAAAGTTATTTTCTCTGAAACCGTAGCATTTTCATGACAATTTAATAAAGTTCGTATATAACCCTGTAGGTTAGGTTAGGTTTGTTTTATAAAAATCATGAAAAGTTTACAGTTTCTGAGAAATAACTCTATATTTACAACAAATAAAATTATAGGCTCTATCTGAAACCCATATAATAGTAGATAAGTTAATGTTGAACATACCTCCATTTTAAGTCGTAATAAGATGCAGACACAGAGTTTAAATATTAAAACGAACGATATACCTCTCTGCACTTTCAACTACTTGAAATACACTTAACACTGCTTTCAGACAAACTCATCTGAACGAATGACGGTCCTATCGACTTGAATCCTCCTTTTATTGATCAACACACGCACACACATGTCATGTAGGTATAGAATCAAAACAGACACCTGTTCGTTGCTTGAAACGACTTGTTCCAACAAGTTTTCATCCTCCTACTTTGTCCGTAGAAATGAAACGCGTTAGAACCTGCATAATTTTTAATGCATTTTTACTTAATAACCAATAAAAAACCAAACTATTTCATAATGATTCTCACCATCATCCACCTGCATTAAATCACCTAAATTGATTGCTTTTTGCGTGGGAGTCGAACAAAAAACAGCGTTTTACCAGATACTTTATCGTTTCAATAAATATTATAATAAAATGTATTGTCATGGTTCCGCATCCCATTAATTTATATGAAATCCCACCTGCATAAATCCCCAAATTGATTACTTTTTCTTCGTTCCAAGAAATCTTATAAAATTTTAATTCTCATGATTCTCCCATCACACAATTAATTTATACGATATGCCACCTGTAGGTAATAAATTACATTCACCACCCAACCCCACAAAAAAAAAAACAAAACGCATTCCACTCTAAAAAATAATTGTGAACGGACGCGAGTGATATGATCACTCAAAAAAAATAATACACGCACCAATGTCGGCCGCCGTAAAAACAGTAAGCTCCTATTACCATCCATCTCATAAGGGTATAAAAAAACCGTAAAAAAAAAAACCGCTTCGCGGTGTTGTTCTATTGGTGCCGTAGAAACAGTAATCTCTAACTACTTACTACAGTTGGGTATTAAAAAGAATACTATACTAAGTTAATAACTAGTGTTAAATATAATAAAAAATAACTTGTTCTTCTTAATGTAAATATTGCTTTATTTATATTGTTTCATTTTACATCTCCCATCCACCATCGCTTCAATCCAGTCTGTCACTTTTTTTTCTTAAAAACCGCCAACTGTCTTGCGCGTGAACCATAATGCCACTCACACTCACGTCGCTGTCTTGTCCGACCTTATTCTTGACGTATCGGCGTTTATTAACATCGTTGATTATAAAATAGCTAACAAATATATAAAAAAACCTATTGCGGTTATTTAATTTAGGGTGACCCGTATTCATTGACCGTGAGTGTATTTTTTGTTGAATATTTTTTGTTACTGTTAACTTTATCAATAAGGGTAATTAAGCACCTTATTTTCGTTTGGTTGGTAACACTGGAATTCGCTTCGAGTCGAGAAGCCTATAATGTACGTAAGCCTGTATAACTCCTTTTGGTACTATCCTCGATAAATAGCCCGTCGCTAAGCCAGTGTTTCCACTCCGGGAAAACTTGGAAGCAATCGCGAAAGTTCCGCTTCAGCTTCCAACGATTATCATGTTAATGGAAAAATTGCAAAGCAGTCATCGTCGGAAATGGGATTTGATAAGCTGGCAGGCTATGGGTCGCGTTTATGGGCCCATAGGGAAAACCAGTGGCCCCAGTGGGCCCACTAATGTGGTCACAGGTTACTTCCCCTGAAACAGATCTGCAGCTGTATCAGTATTGGCTGAAGGCTGGGGAAGCGGGTTCTGATAGGATTTTTGACTAAACAACAGTAGCAGGGTAAACCCGACCATTATACTGCGATGTGGAACGCCCCAATATAGAATAAAAGACACCGACAAAGAAGCGGTCAGAATGGCGATGATTACAACGGCAAGAGGCTATGGTCTTAAATATAATACGAGCTCTGTAGCCTAGTTGGTAGTGACCATGCCTACGAAGCCGGAAGTCCCGGGTTGGAATCCCGGTAAGGGCATTTATTTGTGTGATGAGCACGAATATTTGTTCCTGAGCCATTGATGTTTTCTATGTATTTAAATATTTATTTATCTATATAAGTACCTATGTACATAATCCTCTAGTACCCATAGTATAAGCTTAAATTTATTTGGGACTAGGTCGATTTGTGAAAAATAGTCCCCAATTTTTTTTATTTTATTGTGATGGTAATGAGCCAAACTAAGTTACAATATTTTTTTTCTACTCGTCGACTTTAATCTTTGAATTAAGATTTCGTACACGAAACTAAGATCACATACTTTTTAATCCTGGAGCTCTACCAGCTGGTGACGGAGCTCGATTGGTTATGATAACCACCAGCAGTCATCTTATGAATCCAGGAGCTGTATAAGATAACTGTGAAGACATCAACGCGCAAAATTACTAAGCTGCTGCGCTTCATTTCAGCAGGGCGATTTTCAATAGATACCAAGTTTGTTTAATAAATTATTATTTCCGTTGACTCGTAGAAAAAGTATTGTATACAATAGTTATATAATTAGCTTTTTAAGTCTCGTACCTTAATTAGGCCACTCAGCAAGCTTCGTGGCCTAAACGTGGTACTCGACTTAAAAAGCATCCATTATATAACGATTGCATAAACTACTATTTTAAACGCATAACGACCAAGAGCCAATTCGATATGACAAAAATATTACGTCCTTAGCATGTTCATACGGATATCCCCACTTTTATAAGTCTTTTGTCTCTTAAAATTAGAACAGCCACACAAGATATTGACACAAAAGCCTCCTCCAAAAGACTCCATCTCACAATGGAATGGAATCGCGGCCCAATGTTTGGGATATAAGTTGCCTGTAGGTAACAAATGCGTAGTACACTCAAGAGCAAAAGTTTCGGGTAGGTGAAATACCGCCATATTTCCTAAAATAGTGCAAGGTGTACAGTTGTTCTAATCAGGTCGTGATCTTTGTTTAATTTTACATCCAAACTGCAAAAAATAACCGTTAAAAAATAACATTACCACGTTTAAATAGAACTCGTAAAAACCCATGAAAAAAACAGCGTTAACAGAGCGAGATATAGCAAAAATCGTCATTTTTTGATGTTGATATTTTTATGATAGGATCCCGGAAATTGCTAATACATTTGGGTATTACGAAGTATAGTATATTATGTAAATAAGACTAGTGTAAAATATAAAAAAAAAACCTATTGTAGTTATTTAATTTAGGGTGACCCGAAACTTTTGCTTTTGAGTGTAGTTTAATACCTACGTAGGTAACAAAGAACAAACCTTACTTAGGTCACCTAAGTAATTTTCTGCATCCGACAACTGCAATTTAATTTTTCTGGCACAGCTGCATTGCATTGCATCTTCGCAAACTGTTTTCTCATTAAAGCTAGTGTTGTGAACGCAGCTCAATGTGAAACTATGTTACCTAGTAAGTAAGTGTAGTGTGTACAAACTGTAGCCCGTTTCACGATGCTACACGTTACAATATGTACCTTAAGTGCTTATTGAAAACGTACAGCATACTTTTCCACGCTCTGGAAGTGCGACATTTGATTCTTCTCTAGTAAAATTTAATTCAGTAGGTACCTACAGACACCATTTTCTCTTTTCTCCATTACCTGGACTATGCTAGTGGACATCTAGACTATTAATTTTGTAGTCTAGATTGAAAAGCCATTTCATTATTTCGAGACAAAGTCTAAGTCAAATAATGGTTAGTCGTGAGACATTGTGTTTAGGACTACGTCCCGACCCATTGTTCGTTGCTTTGAAAGACCTTAATGAACTCTAAGAAAGATTTCTGATTTGGGAAAGCTCCATTGTTACTGTTTATAAGGTTTTAATGAAAATAATATCAAAGTGCAAAGGTTTCATGACTATTTCAGTTACCTTTACTTTGTTTTAGTAAACAAGTACAATGAAGTGTACTGAAATTATCTTTCACACCTTTCGTTCAGAAAAGTAAGTTTTGGTCCACGACGAGAGGGAGCTAAATGCTACTTTTCTGTTCAAGATACTTTTTTAATTTACACATTGGCATGTAGCATATACGCAATGTGCCAATTGAACACAGATCTTAATAAAATTGAAATCGAACATATATGTTATCCTTTTTTCGTAACAAAAATAACTTTTTTTTTCTTTGCATATTTTTTTCCTCATTGTGTGAAAAGTCACTGGAGCAAAATTATCTTCGTCTTGGGCGTTAACACTGGATCCTATTGTAGGATCCCACGCTACGTTCAGGATTCAATACACCGCCCTCGCCGTAAATATACTATTTTGCTCCCTTGTGACACAAATAACTATTTCATCTCTCATACTCTGAAAGTGGATCATTGTTTATCTCAATAGCGGGATGAAAGTGATGCATGTAGGGCTGAAAAGTATTAAAAAAATATTAAGAAATGGCAGAAACATGTACAGCCACACTTTCATAAAATTGAATTGATTTTTTAAACTTGCTGATTATTATGCGTCATTTTTTTCAAATATGTTACTAAATTGTTTATTTGATGACTATTATTGCTATTTGAAGACTTTTGATACAATTTTAAGCTTTCGTAGGTACTTCAATATTTTTAAACGGCTTCTGAACGGCGTCCTAAAGTCATTAAAAAAATTTAAGAATGGTAGAAACCTATGCAGCCACACTTCCATAAATTTGCGTCGATTTTAGAAGCTTATTAATCTCACTACGTTCGAGCGCCAAAACATCTCGTCGGAAATGGGTGGCTTTCAACCCTCGGTTAACAATATACTATTTCTTGTTTTTTTTTTTTTAATTTGGTAGACAATGAAGTAAATAAACAGTGCGGTATCTAGAGGTATCTACATACGCCAATATTTTGAAAAGTGTTTTCGAAACTAGGTCTCTACCTAGTTTCGAAAACACTTTTGAGAAGCGATACCTCTGTATCGCTTCTCATTGAAAAATTTAGTTCGCCCATATCATGTTAAATTTTGTGGAGTTAGGAATTAAACGAACCCGGATCTCATTTATCGAAGCAGACTAAATTAACGTTCCCTCCTTTCACAGGCGTTTAAGCTGGGCATGTGGGGGGCGGAGTACGCATGGGTTGTAGCGGGTGCGCCGCCACGCTTGCGCGCCGCGTCGCCGTGCGCACGCGCACAGCTTGCCACGGCGCTTGAGGGGCTAGTCTCCGTCACCGCACACCGTGGCATCGTAGGCGACGCCGTGTCTTACTCCGGACTGGTAAGTTACCGTACCGTTAAGCTGGGCATGTGGGCGGCGGAGTACGCATGGGTTGTAGCGGGTGCGCCGCCACGCTTGCGCGCCGCGCCGCCGTGCGCACGCGCACAGCTTGCCACGGCGCTCGAGGGGCTAGTCTCCGTCACCGCACACCGTGGCATCGTAGGCGACGCCGTGTCTTACTCCGGACTGGTAAGTTACCGTACCGTTAAGCTGGGCATGTGGGCGGCGGAGTACGCATGGGTTGTAGCGGGTGCGCCGCCACGCTTGCGCGCCGCGCCGCCGTGCGCACGCGCACAGCTTGCCACGGCGTTTGAGGGGCTAGTCTCCGTCACCGCACAACGTGGCATCATAGGCGACGCCGTGTCTTACTCCGGACTGGTAAGTTACTGTACCGTTAAGCTGGGCATGTGGGCGGCGGAGTACGCATGGGTTGTAGCGGGTGTGCCGCCACGCTTGCGCGCCGCGCCGCCGTGCGCACGCGCACAGCTTGCCACGGCGCTCGAGGGGCTAGTCTCCGTCACCGCACACCGTGGCATCGTAGGCAACGCCGTGTCTTACTCCGGAGTGGTAAGTTACCGTACCGTTAAGCTGGGCATGTGGGCGGCGGAGTACGCATGGGTTGTAGCGGGTGCGCCGCCACGCTTGCGCGCCGCGCCACCGTGCGCACGCGCACAGCTTGCCACGGCGCTCGAGGGGCTAGTCTCCGTCACCGCACACCGTGGCATCGTAGGCGACGCCGTCTGTTACTCCGGACTGGTAAGTTACTGTACCGTTAAGTTGGGCATGTGGGCGGCGGAGTACGCATGGGTTGTAGCGGGTGCGCCGCCACGCTTGCGCGCCGCGCCGCCGTGCGCACGCGCACAGCTTGCCACGGCGCTCGAGGGGCTAGTCTCCGTCACCGCACACCGTGGCATCGAAGGCAACGCCGTGTCTTACTCCGGAGTGGTAAGTTACCGTACCGTTAAGCTGGGCATGTGGGCGGCGGAGTACGCATGGGTTGTAGCGGGTGCGCCGCCACGCTTGCGCGCCGCGCCGCCGTGCGCACGCGCACAGCTTGCCACGGCGCTCGAGGGGCTAGTCTCCGTCACCGCACACCGTGGCATCGTAGGCGACGCCGTGTCTTACTCCGGACTGGTAAGTTACCGTACCGTTAAGCTGGGCATGTGGGCGGCGGAGTACGCATGGGTTGTAGCGGGTGCGCTGCCACGCTTGCGCGCCGCGCCGCCGTGCCCACGCGCACAGCTTGCCACGGCGCTCGAGGGGCTAGTCTCCGTCAACGCACAACGTGGCATCGTAGGCGACGCCGTCTGTTACTCCGGACTGGTAAGTTACCGTACCGTTAAGCTGGGCATGTGAGCGGTGGAGTACGCATGGGTTGTAGCGGGTGCGCCGCCACGCTTGCGCGCCGCGCCGCCGTGCACACGCGCACAGCTTGCCACGGCGCTCGAGGGGCTAGTCTCCGTCACCGCACACCATGGCATCGTAGGCGACGCCGTGTCTTACTTCGGACTGGTAAGTTACCGTACCGTTAAGCTGGGCATGTGGGCGGCGGAGTACGCATGGGTTGTAGCAGGTGCGCCGCCACGCTTGCGCGCCGCGCCGCCGTGCGCACGCGCACAGCTTGCCACGGCGCTCGAGGGGCTAGTCTCCGTCACCGCACACCGTGGCATCGTAGGCGACGCCGTGTCTTACTCCGGACTGGTAAGTTACCGTACCGTTAAGCTGGGCATGTGGGCGGCGGAGTATGCGTATGTTGTAATGGGCGCGCCGCCGCTGCCGTGCGTATATACGGCGAAGCGTTTATCCAACACTTTAAACAACAGATAAGTTTAATTAATAATTTGCAATATATAAATGTTTTTCGTAATTCTCAGGTGTCAGAAACAAGATTTTCAAAAATGTATTTCTCAAAAACTACGCATATTAGAAACGCGGGAGTTTTAGTCTCACATTTGTAATGATCTAAACTACAGTAATTTGTAATAAAACGGGGATGTCACTTTTTCAGTTTCTATAAAACACTTTGCGCTGCGCTCCCTCTTATTAGTCGTAAAAGCGATTGTTGTGAACTCGAAATTGGAGTCCCGGCAGAATGTAGAAGCCTAGAGCTACTTTCCTCCTTCCAAGTAGCCACCTTGTAACAATTTGAAGCTAGGCGGAAGGCTGTTCTTTTCAACAGAGCCTTGAGTCCCGGCAGATGACCAAAGAGGGAGTAAGATCGATGCAATATCGTTCCATATCTCTCGCACGCCCGCACCTCCTAATTCCAATAATAAAAAGAAAAGCAGCCTTAAACAGCCAGCCTTAGACCTTAAATTTCAAAAGACTGCATAACTTCAGTGGCCTCAAGGGATAAATTAAGGAACCACAGAACGCCATTGGCCCTCCAAGACCGAACCCTGGCAGCGGCCTGAAGGTGGAACCTCTTTTGAAGGTCAAAAAGGCTCAGAAGTGGAACCTCATCACCTCCATCCCAGAAATTTGATTTCAGACCGAAAGCGAACTTCAGAGGTCCACTCAAAATCCTGTTGTAAATTTTACTTACCTAAAGTCCTTCAGCTTGTACGAATGGATCAATTGCATTTTAATTTTATGTCCTTTTTGCCTCCGTATGTATATTGTTAATGACACTTATTGTACCCAGAAACTATTTTAGCTTTTTAATCGACTGCAAAATAAGGAAGACGTTCTCAAATTGGTTAATAGTTATTTGTTATACAAGGGTGCAAAGTTGTATTTTAACCGCGAGTGTGGAATTGAAACACGAGCTAGCGAATGGATTCTAGGGTTGAGCCACGAGCTAGCGAATGGATTCTATGGTTCAAAAATAGAATCCTGAGCGAAGCGAGTGGTTCAAAAATAGAATCCTGAGCGTAGCGAGTGTTGCAACACACGAGACGTCAAAATAACTTGCACCCGTGTGTAACACAAATCTTTTCACCTCACTAAAGCGAGAAAAAAAAACAAAAAAAAACAGAAAAGTAAAGTAAGGATTTTTTTTTTTAAATATTGAAAAGGGAGAAAAAAACATTAAAAATGTGAAAAAATAATTAAAAAACATGTAAAAAGAAACAAAATATTACAAAATTAAAAAAATTATATATTTAATAAAGAGGAAAAGAGAAAAAACATTGAGAAACAAAAAAAATAACATTAAAATAAAGAAAAACTTTTAAAAAAGGCAAAAAGATTTTTTCAAAAAACATTAAAACAGACTGATAAAAGAAAAATGAAGCAATAAAATAGAGACAAAAACATATAAAAAAGAAAAAGGTTACAAAAAACATAACATTAAGAAAAAAAACGTAAAAAAAGACAAAAAACAAAAAAAAAACGTAAAAAGAAAAAAATTACAAAAAACATTATATTAAGAGAAAAAACGTAAAAACAAACAAAAAAACATGTAAAAAGAGTGAAAAAAAAAATTAAAATAATGGAAAAAGAAAAAAACCTTGAAAAACACATATAAATCAATAAAAAATAAAAAAACATTAAAATATGGCAAAAACATCAAAAAAATATAAGAGAATTTAAAAAAACCTTGAATTAATAAAAAAAAATATTTAAAAAAAAGGAAAAAAACGCATAAAAAAGAGAAAAAAGACCAAAAAAACCTAAAAAAAAAAAAAAAAAAACATTCAAAAAGAAACAAAACATTTATAAAAAAGGAGAAAAAAGCAAAAATCATTGAAAAAAGAAAAACAAGGCAATAAAATAGAGGCAAAAACATAATTAAAGAAAAAAAGATACAAAAAACATTAAAATAAGAGAAAAAACGTATAAAAAAGATAAACAAAGACAGCAAACTTAAAAAAAACATTTAAAAAGAGAAAAAAGTGGATAAACCACAAAAATAAATCAAAAAGAAAAAAACATATTTTTTTTTTTTTAAAGTGGAAAAAATAAAAAAAAACCTTGAATAAACACATTTAAATCAATAAAATAT
Source organism: Epinotia brunnichana (assembly GCA_963854355.1). NCBI lineage: Eukaryota > Metazoa > Arthropoda > Insecta > Lepidoptera > Tortricidae > Epinotia > Epinotia brunnichana. Next base: position 27,360,653 of record OY977936.1, on the reverse strand, counting down.
AAAAAAAACATTAAAATGTAGACAAAAACATCAAAAAAAATAATAGAATTTCAAAAAACATTAAAAAAAGACGAAGATTTAAAAAAAAGAAAAAAACGTATAAAAAAGACCAAAAAAACATTAAAAAGAGAAAAAAAATACAGAAAAATATTCAAAAAGAAACAAAACATTTAAAAAGAGAAACAACATTTTTAAAAAGGAGAAAAATAAAAAAGATTTATAAAACAAAAAAAACAAAAAAAAAATTAAAAACATTTAAAAAAAGAATAAAACATTCAAAAAAGGTATCTTAATATAAATAAATAAAAAATAGGTAAATCTGATGGGCGAAAAATGTCCTGTCTGGACTGGCCTTTACATGTTATTATGTTTAAGAAAGTAACTAATAACACGTTCGGATTTCAAATATTCTTTGCACTCTTGTGGATAAAATGCAGTTTTGCTATCTGTTTTTAAAGAATAAAAATGGGCTTTCCGAGTTAGTGAGGTGAAAAAGTATTTTTTTTTTAATATTTGTTACCTTAGAACTCCTTCATTTACGAACCGATTCGTACAATTATTTTTTCATTTGAAAGTATATGCTTCCAGATTGGTCCCATTGTTTTCAAAAAGCCCGTTGAATAATGTGATCCATGAGGAATTGAGAGAACTCCTCAATTTTATTGGGCATGCGTGTAATGATTAAGTGGAACTGATGATGAAGACCACAGATGACTTATGGAACTCGTCATTGATGTAAAGTGCGTGTCACATATTCTGATATGATTCCGTTTAAGTAGCAACTAATGTAGTAAAAAGCTGATTCCGAGATCCTCGAGGAATCGACGGAATTCTTCAAATATTATCATCAGCCTACATATAGCGATTTGGGTTTTTTCGTTGATAATCAACGTATTTTTCTCGGAAAGCAATTCATGTGGTATAGTGGAAAGGAAATGTGGAAATGTTCATGTATGTGGCTTGGCGCAATACAGAATTGAAGTTGGTTAAAACTTTGCATTAGTAAATTATCTTGTATCAGAAAGAAACTGACTCTTATTTATTCGCTCGCTACTAAACCAATGTTTTCACAGACAACTGAACCTTTCTATCATGAAGTTTCAAAGCGCGTTATACTGTTTAAATTTATGTCCCACATATTATACAACTACCAATTTTCAAACTTGATAAATCGTTGAAATGAAATGAAATGAAATGAAAATTTTATTGATAACAATTGTTATAGGTCATTTTACAGTAGAATAGATATGCTCTAATTATAAATACCTAATTAGGTTTTAGGTATGTACATACATTTATTCATAATGGTTGTTATTTATTATATTATACATTGTTCTATTTATATTAATAAATTATTTCAATGTCATATGGCCAATGGTATGTTGAAAAATTCATCATAAATATAATAAAAATTGATTCATGGCGTGACAGTATTCCTGATGTGTTCGACATGCATCCAGTTTAGTTGACCCCTTAATGCATAACAACTATTGATATCTGTCGACGTTGTTATGCTGGTCAGTCAATGTTGACAACTTCTGAACTATCCAACCTATTTCATCTGCTTCTTCAAACAACTATTACGGGCTGAGAGGTCAGAATATTTTGGTATATTGCCGCAAGCCCTCTATTTTTTTCTCACACAATACCTAATCGCTAGACCATTATTTCATGGAATGGCGTAAACATTCAGATGGACTTGAGTCAATTTGGCTTTAAGATATTGAAACGTTGACTTGTCTTTCATACGTCAAGTTCTGCATATAAGTCGAATTGCTTACGCTATTATACTGCTTATTGTTTGATACTTAAAACCGAAAATGGCGTGCCTTGAAGCAAAAATATTTGGTCTCTATACAAAGTTTCATTCCCTTTTTCGTCCCTAAATAGGATGAAATTTGACATAAATTATAGCTTAAGTATGTCCTATTCTGATATATAAGGTACATAACTGGAAACTTTTATAAAGATTCGTCCAGTAGTTTTTGAGATTTATCGGAACGTACATCCATCCATCCAAACCACGGAATACTTAAATAAGATGGAAACGGCGTGTTAGCTAGTTACTTCGGAATCCTGCTTAGCCAGCCCAACACAATCAAAACTGAATTTGTACATGTAAACACTACTGCAAAACGCTTCTAATTGGTTAAAGCTTTTAATTCCATTACGATTTCACCAGTTAATTTTTAGGACGAAAAGTAACTCAAAACTGCATTACTTGCGGTCTAATTTCCAATGCCAAAAAAATGTCACGTTAGTCTATTCTTTATCAATATAGGAGCCAATTTCGAAAGGGGTTTTCAAATATGGAAATGATATGAGAATAGTCTTGATACCTGCTCTCCTTCTTGCATTAGAGCATAACTGACCGTGTGTGAGCGTGACGTACTTGTGACGGAAATTGACATTTACTTTTTGATTGCAAAATTGAGCCCCTGTTCAAATGAAGTTGACGTTTGATTATGTTCAAAACCAAAAGTCTTATGTTACTATGACACTCTATGGTGATACACCTATTTGAAAATTTGGAATACAAAATAGAGGTGAGACTAAGATCATAATTATCGAAATTTTATATTCTTGGTAACTATATAGGTATCGTTTATATAGGATATCGTATATAGTTAAATCAATGTTAAATGCCCTTATTTCTTAGAGTAAGAGCGTTTGCGTACTGCGGCCGATCCGAACCTGATTAAATATCAGTCCGAAGTAGCAGTATAGTGCTATTTTTGAAAAATTACGTCCGAAGAAATCGGGTAAGTATTACCGAAATTTTGATCTTGTATGCGACCTCATACACGCAGTTCGCAAACGCTCTAAATGGAGATGGTGCTGAAAGCAACTGTCAGAGAAATCGTGTAGCTAACGAAAACATGCTAACACTTTTTAATCGAAATACGTACAACTATTAAATAAATTTTAATATTTACAAGGATACTAAGGACTCACAGAGTAGGTATGACATATCATCTCCACTTATAATAATCTCCACTTATATCTCCACTTATAATAAATCTCTAAATTAAAAAAAGAATCAGCCAGTTTGAAACTAAGCTTTGTGTGGTACGAATGTTCTCAGCATCCCATGAACGGAAAAATATGAAACATTTTATATAGATACATTATTATTCTAGCTGCAACTGAGGATAGTTTTTATCCGACTGCGACAATTAATTAATTTTCCGAAATATACGACTTCATTTAATTTTTCATTTATTTTTATTGAAATCAAACGTTGCTCCAACTGTCAGCTATAAGAAACGTCAAATTTTCGTCAAAATGGCGGAATTGCTTTGCCTTTCACTTATTAATAATTTAAATCCAGTCTACGATAGACCTTTACGATACACATGCCAAAAGTTAAACCATAAAAAAATATTCGATTGTGATATGAGAACTTATATGCGCAAATGTCGCATTATGGCGTAATTTCAAAAAATGTATTAACAAATTTGAACAATATAATTAACACGAATTTGTTTTTTTTGAATGGCAATGGCACGCGTTCTTTGCGCATTCTGCCAAAGTGCCTACGGCGCTACCACGAAAACCGAAACTCGAAGTTCGTATAACTGCATCCCTGTCACTCGAGTGATGTTAGTGCGATAGAGATAGAGATACCCGAATATTTTCGAATTCCGAAGTTCGTGGTTATAGCTCAGGAATCGAAACTACAGCCCGTAAGCCGCGTCCGCTGCGCCATGTTATCGTGGTTTTTAAACGTCAAACATGTTTTGCCAATCAAAACAAAACCCTATTTGTTTGCCGAACATGACTGAAAACATGTTAGATGTTTAAAAACATGGAAAACATTGGTGCAGCGGACCCGGCTGTAGGTAGACACTAAATAAAATAATCATAATGTATTTTCTCGAAAAAAGGATAATAGAGAAAAAATCAACGCAAGAGGTTAGGTATATAAATAGGTAATCAAACACTAAGTTCCAAAGTTTTATGTTCTCTCCCTTTTTCACAAAACGCACCTTCAAATGAAACCATTGTTTTTTACTATGACGCTCGAGGATCTTGACGTCACAGTCCACGATCGTTTTCTCACTCTAACAAGCGACATTAAAACGGTTTTAAGATATTTGAATGGGATTTTCGTCATCTTCTATCTATATATACCTATATATAAATGCCCTGACTGACTCACCCACTCACTCATTAACGCACAGCCGAAACTACTGGGGCTAGAGAGTTGAAATTTACACCAGAACTACCTTATACAACGTAGGCAACGGATAAGAAGAGATTTTTGGAAATTCTACCCCTTAAGGGGTCAAATAGGGGTGCAAAGTTTGTATGGGGGAAACTTTATTTTTTATAGCTAGAGACTTAAAATTTTGTATAAATATTACTTATTAGAATACGAATAAAATACTTTCAACGTTTAGGAAAATTCTGCCCCTAAGGGGGTAAACAAAGGGTGCAAATTTTGTATGGGGGAAACTTTATTATTTTAGCAAGAGACTCAATACGTTGTAGAAAGCTTACTTATTAGAATACAAATAAAGTACTGCCAGCGTTTTGGAAAATTCAGCCTCTTAGGGGGTTAAAAAGGGTTGCAAAGTTTGTATGAGTGAAACTTCTTTTTGAGATAGAAGCTCAAAAGTTTGTAGAAAGATTACTTATTACAATACAAATAAAAATATGGAGAGCAAGAAAATTTTACTGTATGATATTTGTAACTGCGATCTTAGCCTGTTTAGACTACAAAACTTATTTCAGCGTTTTTTTAATTCATCGCCTAAGAAGGTTAAAAGGGGGTTCGAACTTTGTATAGAGAGCAAGACATTTTTAAAGTAAGAAATTTGTAACTACGGTTTCAGACCGTTTACTATGAGGGTTCAGAAGAGGGTTCTTAGTTTGTATAGAGAGCAAGAGATTTTGAAACTTCGGTTTTAGGTTGTTTTCTAAAAGTCTAGGTAGAAAATTAATTTCAATGTTTTTTTTTTTAATTCATTCCTTTAACAAACATTTAGACGATAACATGTTATACGCGGACAAAGTCGCGGGCAACAGCTAGTTATAATAATAAAATTGCACATTTGAATTCCTTGATGTACCGTGTGATTTGTTTCAATGACAAATATAATTTATTTTACATAAATAAATTAATAACGCGCTTCACGCTAACATCAGAGAAAACATTTTTGACATATAAATACTTCTTGTCTTTAGTGGGTCGACTAGCTTTTAACATAGCACCAAATAGATGTAATAGTCAATAGCTCAACTGGGTCTGAGTATTAATATTTTTCATTAGAATATTTAGAGTTTTTCCAGCAAGGTACTATAAATAGGCTTATTTTTAGACAATGATGACACTCAAGTTTTATGTATTACTGAACATTAGCTTAGACAAAAACAGAACCACAAATATGTATCAACTTATCAAGAGCAGCACGAACTGCCAACCAACTGTCATGCAGTTTGGCAGTAGATTTATTATGTAACCATTTAATGTGTCCTTTTAAGAAATAAACGATTTAATATTTATATAGAGGTAGCAAAATATTGGCAAAATAAAGTATAGTTTAAATTATTGGATCCCTTTACACAAAGAAGAAGAATATTTATATTATTAGATAATTTTTGTCTTTGTAAATTTTAAATTAGTGAGTTTATCGATAAGTACATACACTAAGCATGGTACCACTCTAGTCATACTGACAATCACCCCGTAAAAAACTCAAACGCGAATAACGCGATACATTGCTGCGTCATTACGGTAGTCCCTAATCTGCGGCTTTAGCTAGCAAGCAATGCAAAGCAATGGCGAATTTCATAATCGATTGCGTATTTATTCAAAAAACTGTTATTTTAGTACTTACCGGTGATAGAAAATCGCTCCAAGAGGAACCTTTGGGTCCTGGCTTGCCTGTCGGCACGACTAAATTGCAGAACGCGGCATGTTTTTATTTTTAATACGGCAAAAATCGTCAACCACGGTCAACAGACAACTGATCAGCGTTTTGACTGCGTTTGACAGCTTTATGAGTGTTCACTCATAACATCGGCTACACGTACCCCGCCCATTACCGTTTCTATAGTATTTACTTGTTCTGTGATCCAAACTTTCGCATTTATAATATAAGTAGGATTCAACTACGGCGCGCAGATGAATCGAGGCTTGTAACTTCGATCTTAATTTAATAGGAGCATTACCCAGAATTCAGAGATCGCTGCCACTAATCGCCCGTTTCTAACATCTAGTTCTCCTTGAATATACCTACTTAAAGAAATTAAGTATGAAATCGGATACACCACCCACTAGCTTATATACATACACCTACAAGATCTCAATAAGCAGTTAGGTAAACGCAGTTATGTGACGATCTGGTTTATGCAGATATCGTTTAAGTACCTACCTGTATGTATAGTATATGTATGTAGTGCGCAGTAAGCAAGTACATAGGTACTTAAAAAAACCGGCCAAGTGCGAGTCGGACTCGCGCACGAAGGGTTCCGTACCATTATCTCCACTTATAATAAATCTCTAAATTAAAAAAAGAATCAGCCAGTTTGAAACTAAGCTTTGCGTGGTACGAATGTTCTCAGCATCCCATGAACGGAAAAATATGAAACATTTTATATAGGTACATTATTATTCTAGCTGCAACTTAGGATAGTTTTTATCCGACTGCGACAATTAATTAATTTTCCGAAATATACGACTTCATTTAATTTTTCATTTATGTTTATTGAAATCAAACGCTGCTCCAACTGTCAGCTATAAGAAACGTCAAATTTTCGTCAAAATGGCGGAATTGCTTTGCCTTTTACTTATTAATAATTTAAATCCCGTCTACGATAGACCTTTACGAGACAAATGCTAAAATATAAACCATAAAAAAATATTCGATTCTGATATGAGAACTTATATGCGCAAATGTCGTTTTATGTCGTAATTTCAATAAATGAAATCAACAAATTTGAACAATATAATTAACACGAATTTGTTTTTTTTTGAATGGCAATGGCACGCGCTCGGCGGATTCAGCCAAAGTACCTGCGGCGCTACCACGAAAACCGATACTCAATGTTCATATATTTGCATCCCTGTCACTCGAGTATGGTTAGTGCGATAGAGATAGAGATACCCGAATATTTTCGAATTCCGAAGTTCGTGGTTATAGCTCAGGAATCGAAAATATGGTAAATAATCATAATGTATTTTCTCGAAAAAGAATTTAAAATAAATATAGTCAAATGGAGAAAAAAACAAAGCAAGAGGTTATATAGGTAATGATTAAGTTATAAGAGTCCAAAGTTTTAAGAGGGGGTATGTTCTGTCCCTTTTCCGCAAAACGCACCTTCATATGAAACGATTGTTTTTTACTATGACGCTCGAGTATATTGACGTCACAGTCCCTCATCGTTTTCTCACTCTAACAAGCGACATTAAAACGGATGTAGCTTCATAATTTTTTGAGATATTTGAATGGGAGTTTCATTATCTTCTATCTATTTATACATAATAAATGCCTATGTCCTGACTGACTTATTCACTCACTCACTCACTCACTCACTCACTCATCAACGCACAGCCGAAACTACTAATCTTAGAGAGTTGATTTTTGCACAGTATGTTGCTTTTATAACGTGGGCTAAGGGTAAAAAAGGATTTTTGAAAATTCTACCCCTAAGGGGGTAAAATAGGGGTGCAAAGTTTGTATGGGAGAACCTTTTTTTTTTGAGCTATAGACTTAAACTTTGTAGCAAAATTAGTTATTAGAATACAAATGAAACACTTTCAGCGTTTTAGAAAATGTAAAAAAGGGTAAAATAGGGGTGCAAGGATTGTATGGGGGAAACAATTTTTTTTTAAATAGAGACTTAAAAGAAAGATCGTAGAAAGATCAGTCATTAGAATAAAAATAAAGAACTTTCAGGGTTTTAGAAAATTCTACCCCTAAGGTAAGTGTACCATATTCCGTGAGTGAACATAATCCCGTGAATTCGTTTTTAAAACCATAGAATAAAATAGTTATGAATGATTTTAAGCAATTTTACCCACATGTGTAAACTATATTATTTGAAGATTTGAATAAATAGATTGATAAAATATTTATTTTGTTTTTTACGTTTTTACACGCAATTTTAACGGAATTATGTTCACTTACGGAATTTGGTACACTTACCTTAAAGGGGTAAAATAGAGTGCAAAGTTTGTATGGGAAAAACTACTTTTTTTTAAATAGAGACTTAAAACTTTGTAGAGAAATTATTCATTAGAATACAAATAAAGTACCTAGATTCAGTGTTTTAAAAAAATCTACCCCTAAGGGGGTAAAATAGGGGTGCAAATTTTGTATGGGGGAAACAATATTTTTTTTAAATAGAGACTTAAAACTTTGTAGAAAGATTAGTCATCAGAATACAAATTAAGTACTTTCAGCGTTTTAGAAAATTCTACCCCTAAAAATAGGGGGCTAAAATAGGGGTGCAAAGTTTGTATGTGGGAAACTATTTTTTTTAGCTAGAGTCCTAAAACTTTGTAGAAAGATTATTTAAATACAAAGAAAGTACTTTCAGCGTTTTGGAAAATTTCACCCCTAAGGGGGTAAAATAGGGTGCAAAGTTTGTATGGGAAATCATATTTTTTTTTAATAGAGACTTAAAATTTTGTCGAAAAATTACTTATGAGAACATGAAAAATACTACATTCGGCGTTTAACAAAAGTCATTCCCTAAGGGGGTTAAAAAAGGGTGCAAGGTTTGTATGGGGAACACTTTTTCTGAGCTAGACATTTAAAACTTTGTAGAAAGATTACTTATAAAAATACAAAAAAAAAACTTTCAGCGTTTTGAAAAAATCTATCCCTAAGGGGGATAAAAAGGGGTGCAAAGTTTTTATCAGGGAAAGTTTATGTTTTTGAGTTAGAGACTTGAAACTTTGTAGAAAGATTACTTATTAAAATACAAAAAAAGAAAACAAATCGTTTTAGAAAATTCCACCCCTAATAGGGTTAAAAAGGAGAGCAAGCTTTGCATGGGCAACACTTTTTTTGAGTTAGACTTAAAACTTTGCAAAAAGATTACTTATTAGAATACTAAAAAAGAACTTTCATCGTTTTAGAAAACTCCATCCCTAAGGGGATCCTTAAGATCCTTAAGAAGGGTAGCCAGTGTTGTGTGGGAAAAACTTTTTTTTTTACTAGACTTAAAACTATTCGAAATGTTACTTATTAAAATTTATAATATAGTACATTTTACAACTAGTGTGAAAATAATGTCTTTTTACCACCAGTACCGAGGTATCTTGCCACGAGCTGAAAGCGAGTGGCAAGACTCGGTACGAGTGGTAAAAGACATTTCACACGTGTTGTAAACGACGTTTTTTAATACAATTGCGAAAAAATAATAAATTAATATTCGTCATTTATATATTAATGAATTCTTTAAATAAATTTATATTATTGTACCTCGATCTCAACTGTTAGTGGCTGCATCGAAACTTCTGCTTGCGTATGCGCTCCTGGTACCTATAGGTGGACCGTTTAACTCGGTCCTCGCCTGCGCGGCGCGCGGGTGCAGGGGTATGACTATAACGGGCTGCGGGCGACGTGCGGAAGGCAAACCCCGGCGCCCGCACCCCGTTATCGTCATACCCCTGCACCCGCGCGCTGCGCAAGCGAGGAATGAGTTAAGCGGTCTACCTACAGATGCGTACATTTTCAGCTTCAAAAATGACTTTCATACTAACGCGATCAAAAATAAATACTCCTAGTATTCGTAAGCGTTTTTAATTTCATAATTTCCAAGTAAAAAATCTAATATAAAATTACTGCGTTTCGAAAGTATAGTTTGGAACTAAAAAGTAAAAAGCACTAGTGCGAGAAATTGAGCTTCTCGCACGCTACGCAGCCACAAAAAGTACCACTTTTTGAGCAACTGTATTAAAAAAGTACTTTCAGAGTTTTAGAAAATTCCACCCCTAAGGGGGTTAAGAAAGCTTTGTATGGGCAACACTTTTTTTGAGCTAGAGACTTAAAAGTTTACGAAAAAATTTCTTTCAGCGATTAGAAAAATTCAACCTCTAAGGGGGTTTAAAAGGGGGTTCAAATTTTAAATGGCGAGCAATAAAATTTTAAAGTGTGAGTAAGAGATTTTTAACTTCGGTCTTATTCTGTACGTTAAAATACTACAAAACTGATTTGAGAGTTTTTCCAAATTCATCCCCTAAGAGTGTTAAAATTGGTTCAAAGTTTGAGTATTTCAAGGCATTTTTTAAAGTATGAGATTTTTAACTTTGGTTTTAGACTGTTTGTTCACAAACTAGAAAATGAATATCAACGTTTTTTTTAAATTATCCCCTAAAAGAGGGTTCAAATTTTGTATTGAGAGAAATCATTTTCTAAGACGATAAAAAGTTCTACGCGGACGAAGTCGCGGGCAACAGCTAGTCTATAATAATTAAGGGCACTTAATATGAGTGTGGGTTTATGAAACGAGCCGAAGGCGAGTTTCATAATAATATCACACGAGTATCTTAATGCCTAATTATGTATAATTACATAACACTACTTTATCTATCCACATATCATAAGCCTCCATGATTCATTTAGGAGCCGCATATTATGACCGGCATCGCGGCGTTGTTTTCTGGCAGCTGTCATAGTTCTTTTTTAATTCAGAGACAAACTAGAGTCGGATCCAACTGTCATATCGTTCGATATCTTACTTACTGTGCGACATTTGTCAAATTTGTATGCAAATTGACAATTAATCGGCAATCTCGGTCGACTGATATTAGAATAGAGGTTAAATCAAAATTCTTTGTTTTTGAGACGTTCGAAATTTGAATGAAATAATATTATCGAAATCGATGTTATTATTTAGCAATAATAACATTTACACAGATAAGAAATTTGTTCTAACAAAACAGTCTATTTTTATGGTGGTCATAAGTAATGTGCGGTTCTTGAACGAATCATGGAGGGTTTATGATATTTGGAAAGATAATTTTATTTTATTCTGTTTTTAGTATTTGTTGTTATAGCGGCAACAGAAATACATCATCTGTGAAAATTTCAACTGTAACTATCACGGTATCAGTGAGATACAGGCTGGTGACAGACAGACAGACAGACAGACGGACAGCGGATTCTTAGTAATAGGGTCCCGTTTTACTCTTTGAGTACGGAACCCTAAAAACTGTGAAAAACAACAAAATCCAATATCAACATCTTTAAACCTACAGTTGCTAGAAGTGGGACTGAAAATTAAAAATAATTTGCTCTGCCTAGTGCCTCCCTCTTGTAGGGATATAGGCGTACCTAACACCAGTGAACAAGCGATGAAAGCCTATTGTAACTGACTACGGCGTAATCCCATGCACTTAACGCTACGTATATGCGTGTTCATACACTACATACATGTTCGATCGCTTTTCTATGCATACTTAATGCATGTAAGCCAACTCGCGCTAAAAGGCTGAACAAAACATCGACATTCCCGCGAGGAACTTTCTATTTCAACTTTAGGGCTGTGACTAACATAATAATAATAATATAATAATAATAATAAGCCCTTTTGTCCTGAACTGCTAAGGTATGTCTAGACGTTTGATCCTGTGTAGTTATATAATGTCCCGTAGTTCAGTGTGCCTCTTGGCATAGGCCTCCTCCAACATCTTCCATTGAGTTCTGTCTTGTGCTACTCTTCTCCAGAGGTTACCAGCTGTGAGTTTAAGGTCGTCTTCCCATCCTATTCGCTGGCGTCCTCTGCTTCGCTTTCCATCTCTGGGGTACCAATCAGAGACTATTTTGCTCCATTTATCACGAGGGTCTCTGATCATGTGGCCTGTCCATCTCCACTTTTGTTGTTCTATTCTAGTAGTTATGTCCGCAACTTTGGTTATTTCTCTTATCTTGCTACTTCTCACTTTTTCTTGTTTCCTTATTCCTGTAATGCTCCTCTCTATGGCTCTTTGACAGCGTTCCAATTTTTCTCTGTGTTGTTTGGTGAGGGCCCAGGTTTCACAACCGTATGTAATGACTGGAAGTACACATGTGTCGAAGGTTTTCCTCTTAATTTGCATGGGTAGCTCTCTGGATTTAAAAACTTCCTTCAATGACCAGTACTTTTTCCATCCATTCGCTATTCTTCTGTTAATTTCCTTTGTAGTTTGATCTTTGTGGGAAATTGTTTGACCTAGGTAGATGTATTCTGGTACATAATCCAGTGGGTGATTGTCTATTGTTATAGCAATTTCTTTGGAGTTAGTGAGTAGTTTTGTTTTTTCTTTGTTCATGGACAGCAGTGTTGGGCGTAATTAATTACTTTTTGTAATTTAATTACAAATTACACAATTATTAATTCAATTACGTTAATTAAATTGAATGTAATTAAAATTTCATGTAATTGAAATTAATTTGTAATTGTAATTACATTTATTTGTAAATTAAATTACTAAATTACTTTAAGTCAACTTTTTTTGTAAACAATGAGAAGCATACGTGTTTACTTGGTCTGATTGCAATGATGTAATAATCAAAACAATAAATGTGTGTACCTATATTTATATTTATTTGAATTGACTGAACCACAAAACTAATACTGTTGTTAGGTTAGACCGGACAGATATAAAAATGTAAAATTAGTTGCATACAACACGTATAATTTTTTTTTCATTTCAAGCTAAACCTTGCAAAGCTCTTCGAAAACAAAGTTATTACACTCATACAGTCTTAATAAAACAAAAGTAATTTGTAATTTAATAAGTAATTAATTGCAAAATGTAATTAATAATTCAATTAATAATTACATTTTGTAATTGTAATTGAAACTTATAATTACAATTTCATTTTCCCTGTAATTATAATTTGTAATTGCAATTACTTTTTGTAATTGTAATTATTAATTAGTAATTCAATTACGTTTTGCCCAACACTGATGGACAGCCCTACTTTCATACTTTCATCTTTCAATGATTGTATCATTTCCTTAAGGTGAGTGGGATTTTCTTCCAGGAGGACTATATCGTCCGCAAATCTAAGAGAAGAAGTTTTACACCATGCACATTGAGACCGAACTTTTCCCAGTCTAGTTTGCGGAAGATACTTTCCAGTACGGCTGAGAATAATTTTGGCGACAGAGGGTCCCCTTGCCTTACACCTCGTTCAATCTTGAATTTTTTTCCCAGGGTTTCCAGTTGGATTCTTGCTTCACTATTTGAATAGATTCCCTTAATAATGTTGATGTAGATTGATGGTACTCCTTGCTCTTCCAGGCTCTCCCATATAGCTTTGTGACTTATGCTGTCAAAGGCTTTCGAGTAATCAATGAATGCCATGTACATGACTAACATAATAACAGAAGATCAAGTCAGGAAGCGAATAGAGCGGATAGCAAAATTAGATAATCTGACCAAAATTGTGGGTATATCATTAAATTACCGCGTTATTGGATTAAACTGTACAGTTAGCAGGCGGCCAGTTATTGGTCCATTTATGACATTTAGAGCCCTGTAGGCGACGTCGCTGGCGACGTATCCCATACGAACAGGATGTTAGTGGTAGCCAACCATCGCCCAGTGAGCTAACCTCCATACATTTCTATATTATTTGTTTGGATACGGTAGCCGGCGACGTGGCCATGGTGATGTCCCAGTGAGGCATGGCACTAAGACTATGCACTTTATCTACATGTATGTTAAAACGACTACCTACAGAAATTGGTTATTGTCTGAAATGGTAGAGTTCATAACCGCATTTATTCGTCAGATACTTATTCCCTTTCATGTGTACTGGATACTGATGGATGATGCATGGCTAACATAAATGATCCGGTTAGGTGACGAATTGCTTTTCATTCCCATTCCAAAATCCAGCGAGACGTATCTCTGGATCACGCCACCCGTCACTCGACGCACGCCACCGCAATCACTCGCCCATCCACTTGACCAAAATTCGCTCGTGTAAAATAACACGAATATCCGTAGATGACAGCCCTACGTACCTACAATCCAACCTACGGTTAAATACAATAGCGATAGCGGGTAAATAACGCGACTACAACAAGCCGCGTAACCTCCCTTTCATGTTTTATTCAGCTCTAATCCGCGCTTGATCAATCCCGGCGTGTCGACAACTGCCATTTGTCTCGCTGATCCAGCGATTTAATATTTATGTCGTTGGAGCTTTTGGTAGGTGGTTTCACAAAACTAATGCTGAGATGTAAAAGGTAGTTTCATTGAATTTAAAAACGATGATGTGGTCTAGTTGAGAGTTTGAGAGCGAAACACTCGCGAACTTACACAGTTAGCAAAGTATAGTTAGCGGCGCACCTCTACATAGAAGCTTGTACTCGTACCTACTATTATTGAACGAGCAAGCGAAGCGAACGAAGTTCTTAGTAGGGCAGTTTCAGGTGATAATCTGATAATGTGGACACGCTGCACAAAAGCACCAAATTTTTTTCAGGTACTAGTTAGGTAAGTAGCTTTAAGTTTTTGATAAGAACCAACTCCTCCGTCGGCTATCTTTTTTTTATGAGGGTCATTTTGAATTATAGGTATATTATTAATATCTCGGGCTCTAAATCACTTAGAATCACAAACTAGGTGTCTAAATATGTATATTTGGGGTCAAGGAATTCATCTAGATATTTTTAGGGTCGAGTTTCCATACGGAACCCGTTACCAAGCCTCCGCTGTGGGTCCGTCTTTTTGCGTGTCAGGAATAGCTAGACTGTTAACCTTCTTATTATTTTATTATTTGTAAATATAGTAGATATAGTTATACATAGTCTGCGGAAATTTCAAGTGTCTATCTATTACGGTTCTAGAGATATACCGTTTGTAATGGGCGAGAAAAAAAACGCCTTAAAATGACTTTCTATGTATGAGAGCACTGTTTAATCTCCACTTATAATAAATCTCTAAATTAAAAAAAGAATCAGCCAGTTTGAAACTAAGCTTTGCGCGGTTCGAATGTTCTCAGCATCCCATGAACGGAAAAATATGAAACATTTTATATAGGTACATTATTATTCTAGCTGCAACTTAGGATAGTTTTTATCCGACTGCGACAGTTAATTAATTTTCCGAAATATACGACTTCATTTAATTATTCATTTATTTTTATTGAAATCAAACGCTGCTCCAACTGTCAGCTATAAGAACCGTCAAATTTTCGTCAAAATGGCGGAATTGCTTTGCCTTTCACTTATTAATAATTTAAATCCCGTCTACGATAGACCTTTACGAAACAAATGCTAAAATATAAACCATAAAAAAATATTCGATTCTGATATGAGAACTTATATGCGCAAATGTCGTTTTATGTCGTAATTTCAATAAATGAAATCAACAAATTTGAACAATATAATTAACACGAATTTGTTTTTTTTGAATGACAATGGCACGCGCTCGGCGCATTCAGCCAAAGTACCTGCGGCGCTACCACGAAAACCGATACTCAATGTTCATATATTTGCATCCCTGTCACTCGAGTATGGTTAGTGCGATAGAGATAGAGATACCCGAATATTTTCGAATTCCGAAGTTCGTGGTTATAGCTCAGGAATCGAAAATATGGTAAATAATCATAATGTATTTTCTCGAAAAATAATTTAAAATAAATATGGTCAAATGGAGAAAAAAACAAAGCAAGAGGTTATATAGGTAATGATTAAGTTATAAGAGTCCAAAGTTTTAAGAGGGGGTATGTTCTGTCCCTTTTCCGCAAAACGCACCTTCATATGAAACGATTGTTTTTTACTATGACGCTCGAGTATATTGACGTCACAGTCCCTCATCGTTTTCTCACTCTAACAAGCGACATTAAAACGGATGTAGCTTCATAATTTTTTGATATATTTGAATGGGAGTTTCATTATCTTCTATCTATTTATACATAATAAATGCCTATGTCCTGACTGACTTATTCACTCACTCACTCACTCACTCACTCACTCATCAACGCACAGCCGAAACTACTAATCTTAGAGAGTTGATTTTTGCACAGTATGTTGCTTTTATAACGTGAGCTAGGGATAAAAAGGGATTTTTGAAAATTCTACCCCTAAGGGGGTAAAATGGGGGTGCAAAGTTTGTATGGGAGAACCTTTTTTTTTTGAGCTATAGACTTAAACTTTGTAGAAAAATTAGTTATTAGAATACAAATGAAACACTTTCAGCGTTTTGGAAAATTCCACCCCTACGGGGGTAAAATAGGGGTGCAAGGTTTGTATGGGGGAAACATTTTTTTTTTAAATAGAGACTTAAAACTTTGTAGAAAGATCAGTCATTAGAATACAAATAAAGAACTTTCAGGGTTTTAGAAAATTCTACCCCTAAAGGGGTAAAATAGAGTGCAAAGTTTGTATGGGAAAAACTACTTTTTTTTAAATAGAGACTTAAAACTTTGTAGAGAAATTATTCATTAGAATACAAATAAAGTACCTAGATTCAGTGTTTTAAAAAAATCTACCCCTAAGGGGGTAAAATAGGGGTGCAAATTTTGTATGGGGGAAACAATATTTTTTTTAAATAGAAACTTAAAACTTTGTAGAAAGATTAGTCATCAGAATACAAATTAAGTACTTTCAGCGTTTTAGAAAATTCTACCCCTAAAAATAGGGGGCTAAAATAGGGGTGCAAAGTTTGTATGTGGGAAACTATTTTTTTTAGCTAGAGTCCTAAAACTTTGTAGAAAGATTATTTAAATACAAAGAAAGTACTTTCAGCGTTTTGGATAATTTCACCCCTAAGGGGGTAAAATAGGGTGCAAAGTTTGTATGGGAAAAACATATTTTTTTTTAATAGAGACTTAAAATTTTGACGAAAAATTACTTATTAGAACATGAAAAATACTACATTCGGCGTTTTACAAAAATCATTCCCTAAGGGGGTTAAAAAAGGGTGCAAGGTTTGTATGGGGAACACTTTTTCTGAGCTAGACACTTAAAACTTTGTAGAAAGATTACTTATAAAAATACAAAAAAAAAGACTTTCAGCGTTTTGAAAAAATCTATCCCTAAGGGGGATAAAAAGGGGTGCAAAGTTTTTATCAGGGAAAGTTTATGTTTTTGAGTTAGAGACTTGAAACTTTGTAGAAAGATTACTTATTAAAATACAAAAAAAGAACACAAATCGTTTTAGAAAATTCCACCCCTAATAGGGTTAAAAAGGAGAGCAAGCTTTGCATGGGCAACACTTTTTTTTGAGTTAGACTTAAAACTTTGCAAAAAGATTACTTATTAGAATACTAAAAAAGAACTTTCAGCGTTTTAGAAAACTCCATCCCTAAGGGGATCCTTAAGATCCTTAAGAAGGGTAGCCAGTGTTGTGTGGGAAAAACTTTTTTTTTTACTAGACTTAAAACTATTCAAAATGTTACTTATTAAAATTAATAATAAAGTACTTTCAGAGTTTTAGAAAATTCCACCCCAGAAAGCTTTGTATGGGCAACACTTTTTTTGAGCTTAAAAGTTTACGAAAAAAGTTCTTTCAGCGATTAGAAAAATTCAACCTCTAAGGGGGTTCAAAAGGGGGTTCAAATTTTAAATGGCGAGCAATAAAATTTTAAAGTGTCAGTAAGAGATTTTTAACTTCGGTCTTATTCTGTACGTTAAAAGACTACAAAACTGATTTCAGAGTTTTTCCAAATTCATCCCCTAAGAGTGTTAAAATTGGTTCAAAGTTTGAGTATTTCAAGGCATTTTTAAAGTATGAGATTTTTAACTTTGGTTTTAGACTGTTTGTTCACAAACTAGAAAATGAACATCAACTTTTTTTTTAATTATCCCCTAAAAGAGGGTTCAAATTTTGTATTGAGAGAAATCATTTTCTAAGACGATAAAAAGTTCTACGCGGACGAAGTCGCGGGCAACAGCTAGTTTTTAATATATTTTTATTTTTATTAATTTTAGTACTAGAAATACAAACTCTGTGAAACTTTTAACAGTCTGGCTATTACTAACACGCAGATAGACGGACCCACAGTGGAGGCTTAGTAACAGGGTTCCGTTTGCTATCCTTTGGGAATTTGACCTTAAAAAATATCTAGTTGAATTCCCTGACCCCAAATATGTATATACTTAGACATCAAGTTTGTGATTCTAAGTGATTTAGAACCCAAGATATCTCCACTTATAATAAATCTCTAAATTAAAAAAAGAATCAGCCAGTTTGAAACTAAGCTTTCTGTGGTACGAATGTTCTCAGCATCCCATGGACGGAAAAATATGAAACATTTTATATAGGTACAATATTATTCCAGCTGCAACTTAAGATAGTTTTTATCCGACTGCGACAATTAATTTATTTTCCGTAATATACGACTTCATTTAATTTTTCATTTATTATTCTTAAAGTATATCGCCGCCACATCTGTCAGCTAAAAGAAACGTCAAAATCACAGACTAATAAGAAATACTACGGACAAAATGGCGGAATTTCTTTGCCTTTCTTTCGCCTATTAATAATTTTAATCCCGTCTACGAAATACATTGACGAGACACATAGGTACCAAAAGCAAATATAAAATTAATCGATTTTGATATGCGAACTTATATGCGCAAATGTCGAATTAAGGCGTAATTTCTACAAATGTAACAACAAATTCGAACAATATAAACTTGGTTTTTTTTAATGGCACGCGCGCGCGCTCTTTGCGTATTCAGCCAAACCACGAAAACCGAAACTCGAAGGTCTCGAAGTTCGTATATCTGCATTCCTGTCATTTGTTAGTGCGATAGAGATAGAGATACCCGAATATTTTCGAATTCCGAAGTTCGTGGTTTAAAAGAAAATACGGATGTCGGATAGATCTAAATTAATATTTTATGTGTGAATATGGTTAAAATTATTTGGAAATATTATTGTTGTTATTGTTTTAGTATATTTGACTAGCTTTAAGTTTAATATTGTATGTCCGAAATGGGCAAGCTGTTGGACTTTATTTTACCCAAAACCACTAAATGTACACAGTTCTGACAATAAAGAAATCTTATTTTATCTTATCTTATCGAAAATAGGGATGTAGACACTAAACAAAATAATCATAATGTTGTATTATCTCGAAAAAAAAACAACGCAAGAGGCTATACTCGTATAGGTAATCACTAAGTTATAAGTGTATAAAGTTTTAGGAGGGGGTTTGTTGCGTCTCTTTTCCGCAAAACGCACCTTTATAATGAAACGATTGTTTTTTACTATGACGCTCGAGGATCGTGACGTCACGGTCCCTGATCGTTTTCTCACTCTAACAAGCGACATTAAAACGGTTGTAGCTTCGTAATTTTTTGAGATATTTGAATGAGTATTTCGTTTCTTCTTTCTTTTGAAGTGAGTCTACAGCTACACCTCTATTTGGAAGACAAGCGGGAAGAACCCATACTATCCATACTAATAATCCATACTTCCATATTAATATTATAAATGCGAAAGTGTGTCTGTCTGTCTGTTACCTCTTCACGCCTAAACCGCTGAAATGATTTAGATGATATTTCGTATACAGATAGTTTGAGCCCCGGGGAAGGACAAGGGGTAGTTTTTATATCTGAGGGGCTGAAATTGGGGGTGGAAATTTGTATGGAGCTACTTAAACCGCTGCACCGATTTAGATGAAATTTGGTATATAAATAGTTTGAGTCCCGGGGAAGGACATATAATAGGTTTTATCCCGGAAATCATCCCCTAAGGGGGTGAAAAGGGGGGGGGTGAAAATTTGGATGTAATCTATTTTGATGAAATTTGGTGTAGATATAGGTTAACTCCTGGGAAAGGACATGGGATAGTTTTTACCCCAGAAATCATCCCCTAAGGGGGTGAAATTAGGGGTAAAAATTCGGATGGAACCCATTTTAATACAATTTGGTATAGAGATAGCTTGAGTCCTGGGAAAAGACATAGGATAGTTTTAATTCCGGAAATCACACCCTAAGGGGGTGAAATGGGGGGTGAAAATTTAGATGAATCCCGTTTAGATGAAATTTGGTATAAAGGTCGTTTGAGTCCCGAAGAATGACATTAGATAGTTTTTATCCCGAAAATCATTCCCTAAGGGTATGAAATAGGGGGTGAAAGTTTGGATAAAATCCATGTACCTAGATGAAATTTGGTATAGAGATAATTTGAGACCCTTCGAAGGATATAGAATAGTTTTTGCCTCGGAAATCATCCCTTAAGATGGTAAGTAGAAGTTTGTTTGCATTATATTTTCTAAGTATAAGTTCTACGCGGACGAAGTCGCGGGCAACAGCTAGTTAATAATATACCTATAATTCAAACCTATCACTGCAACATCACATTTTGTCGATCTTTTATACCCCACAGTTATGCTAAAAGTGGCACTGGAACACAAGTTACATGTGCTCTGCCTACCCCTTTTAGGGATAAAGGCGTGATTGTATGTATTTATGTATAATTCAAAATGACCCCCATAAAAAAAAGATGGCCGTCGGAGGAGCTGGTTCCTATCAAAAACTTAAAGCTATGTACCTAACTAGTACCTGAAAAAAATTTGGTGCTTTTGTCCGGTGTGTCCACATTTACGACAATGTGTTCCGGCAGTCTGCCCCACTATCTCTGCTACAGTCTGTTTTTTCCTATGTCCGGCGTCAGTCCGGCTGTTCTTCTCTACAAAAAGCAAAATTAAAAAGACAGGATCGCGAGTTCTACAGCTCGCAGAGCCACTAGTATATTTTGTGCTTTGCTGAATGTACAGACAATAAGATCGATGGACGAATTGAGTAGTATAACTGACAAAAAACTCGATTCAGATGAAACCAGTCAACTCTATACGCACGATCGAATACGATCACGTGTAGGTACGAATCGAGATGCCGACTCGATTCATCTACCTCGAAGTTACCGCCCCGTCAAATTGCTAGCTCTGACGCCGGCCCTACTACGGTCACAAGTGTAAGTTCTATTTATAAGGAACTCCGCCGTTAGACGCGAAGATGATCTTTAGTTTTTAAGTCCTAAAACATTTTAAAGTCCATAAGGTGAAAAATAAGTCTAGGTGCTAATCATGTTTTTATGGCAGACCAACGAAATGTTCCACCGCGAAATGGCCGCCGCAGGAGTCCCCGTGTCACCCTACTCACCCCAGACCTACGACGCCGTATGGGCCATCGCCCTGGCCCTTTCGAAGGCGGAACAGCTCTGGAGGAGTCTGGACATGACACACTACAACGGGACCTTGCTCAAAGGGGGCGCCAAGCTGGGCTTGAGCCACTTCGATTACAATAGGAAGGATATGGCTGAAGAGTTTCTGAATCAATTGGCGAATCTTAGTTTTCTAGGTGTTTCGGTAAGTAAACAGATGGGTATAATTTTAGCCCCCTACACTGTCTGTGTATTGCAGTAGGTACATTATGAAGTGTATAATATTTCAGATATTACTCTTAATTTTTCAGGGACCAGTTTCATTTAATGGGGCAGATAGGATTGGTACATCTGCGTTTTATCAAATACAAGGTAACACTTGATGGAATTTCGTGTCCAATGAAATATAATTACTGTACTAAGACACTAGTTAGTTGTTGTTATCCAGACACCTAAGCACAATAGTAACAAATTCTCAATAATCTTTGGTACAAATCTCCCATCATTGAGACGGACGTACCTATTGGCACCTCATGTAAAATTTTCGAATGTTATCAACCCGTTGAGGCTTTAGTGTAAGGCCTGAGTGGACGCTCGAGTCGGGCGTGCGGGGGAGCGGGGCGTGCGGCGTGCATGTTAATCAAATGAAACTCATACTGGTGTCCTGAGTAGACGCTGCACAAAGCGAATGCACGCTCGCCCGCCCCGCCGAACGCTCCGCTCCGAGCGTCCACTCAGGCCTTACACAGAGTGTGCGTTTGGCGGCAGTAACATCGTAAGAAACTTCCAGGTGGGCGACCAAAGACCGTAGCGCTATATACGCAAGGGCGACCGCTAGCCTGCGCGGGGTGCGCGCGCGCCGCGTGGAGCGGCGGCGTGCCGGCCGCGCGCCGCGTGCTCGTGCTGCGGGTGGACTCGGTGTGGGCGCCCGCGCGCGGAGCCGTGGCTGCGCTGGCGGCTGCCGGCGTCGCGCTGGCGACGGGCTTCCTGGTGTTTAACCTGCACTATAGCAAGCGGAGGTTTGTCAACTAGCTCTGCACTATCTATTGCCTTTCCCGGCGTTCCGTCCAACCTGCAGTACACGGACAGCAAGCGGAGGTTTGCCAAACAGGTCGCCTTGCTGCATACCAATCTATCTTTCCCTTACGCTGGCCTAGTGTTGCGCGTCCCCGTTTGTAATTTGGTTTCCTAGTGTTCAACGTGCACAGCAACGAAGTGGAACATTGCTAGCTGTAATTTGTCCAGTGTTGCTGTAAATACGCTACTGCTACCTACTTAAATCTTAAGGGAGAGTAACATTTCTAACGCAACTTGTAACTCATTTATGCTTGAGAACTGTTTAAACAGTTTTATCTTAAGGCGACGTGAGCTCCAAAAACGGATTTTTAAAAAATTGTAGCTCTTGTTTGGATTATAATACGACTGCCCTAAATTTAATTAGCAATCTTGAGGCCTTTTTCGAGGGAAATCAGCTATTCAAATCCTGAGTTTTTGACTTTCGCTTGATAGAAAAAAATCACGAACGTAGGTCTAAAATACACTTTAAAAAATCTTAACAAATTATGAACAACAGCTAAACATATTCCAATTAGTTCTAAAAATCGGCAATGTCATGTTTCAGGGAAATCAGCTATTACTTTTTTATTATATGCTGGAGAATATACTTACACACTACCGAAATTAAAAACTACTCATAATAACAATGTGTATAAATTGTAATAGAATTTATAAAGTATAATAGTTAAGATAACAATTATGAAGTCAGTCGAGTGACCGCGCACATAATCTCGCATAGAGATTTGCAAAAAAATGTAATTTAGTTAAGTACTTTATCTGAAATAAATAGATTCAAAATTTAAATTTTAATTTATTAAAACGCACAAAGAAATAAAATTAAAAAACATGATATCCGCGCTTCCAAACACGCACTTCCATCTCGCTCACGCTTATGCTTAGTGAGAGGGAGAGAAGATCACGAACCTACGTCCCCTTAACCCTTTAATAAGACAGTAGAAAATATATTCCTACCATGATTTTGAGCTTTATCTCAAATTCAAATAATTTATTTTAGAACATTGTCCATAGTTGTTAGTAAAAACTTAATTCTAGTGTTAGTGGGTAGATGAAATATAATAGTTATTTGTGTCACAAGGGAGCAAAATAGTATATTTACGGCGAGGGTGGTGTATTGAATCCTGAACGTAGCGAGGGATCCTACAATAGAATCCTGAGCGTAGCGAGGGATTCTAACGTAGGATCCTGAGCGTAGTGAGGGATTCAAGTGTTAACGCCCAAGACGAAAATAATTTTGCTCCTGAGTGACACATGTAACTTTTCACACCGACTATGGGGAAAACATTAACAAAAAAAAATACAAAAAAAAGAACAAAAAAAAAGAAAAAAAAACCAAAACAAACAAAACCAAAAAACAAACGAAACAAAAAAATAACAAAAAAAAAATACCAACAAAAAAACAAAACAAGACCACAAAATTAAACGAAACAAAAAAAGAAAATAACAAAAACACCTAAAAAAATTACAAAAAGAAAAATAAAAAAAAATACTAAGAATACAAAAAAATACAGAAAAACAAAAAAAAATAGAAAAAAATGAACCAAAATACAAGAAAAAGAAAAAAACAGCAAAAAAACCAACCAAAAACAACAAAAACAAAAAATATCAGAAAAAAAACAAAAAAAAGTGAAACAAAAGACAAACGAAACTAAAGAACGAAACAAAAATCAAACGAAACTAAAAAACAAAAAACTAAAAAAAAAAAAAAAACTAAAAAAACTGCAAAAAATCAAACAAACAAGCAACAAAAAAAACTCAAAAAAGAAAACAAAACAAAAAAACAAAAAAAAACAAAACTAAAAAAAAAACAAAAACAATTGAAACAAACGTAACAAAAAAAACTAAAAAACAAAAAAAAACGAAAAAAAACGTACAAAAAACAAAAATACAAAAAAAATAACAAAAAAACTAAAAAAAAAACAAAAAAAACAACAAAAACTGAAACAAAAAAACAAACAAAAACAAACAAGAAAAAAAACAAACAAAAATTACATTGCACGTAGAACCGATGGCCGTTGGGGCAGAAACGTTCTCGAGTTGCGATCACGTACCGGAAGGCGCGGCGTGGGTAGGCCCCCCCACAAGGTGGACTGATGACCTGGTAAAGGTCGCAAATGTCCGATGGATGCGGTTGGCGCAGGACCGGTCGTTTGGCACTCTTTGGGGGAGGCCTATGTCCAGCAATGGACGTCTTTCGGCTGATATGATGATGGTGATGATGATTCGACACCTTTCATTTGGCAAAACCAAAAATAAACTTTCTAATTAGGTATTTCGATCATAAACAGCATGCCGGTTGCTGCGCCGTTGGTAAGTCCTTGCGTTACAGAATTGGCCATAAATTACATATTTATTATTGAAGACAAGAAATTTCATATTTTTGGCAAGCTAATGAAAAAAAATGATGACCTGGTAAAGGTCGCGGGAGTCCACTGGGCGCACCCAGGTGGCGCAGGACCGGTCATTTTGGCATTCTTTGGGGGAGGCCTTTGTCCAGCAGTGGACGTCATTCGGCTGATATGATGATGATGATGATGATATATATACGTTTGTCCATTACGATGAAATTACAATCGATTATTTTATCAAGATTCTATTGGCACATTGCGTAAATGCTACAAGCCAATGAATAAATTAAAAAAGTAGCTTGAACAGAAAAGTAGCATTTTGCTCCCTGTCGTCGGGGACCAAAACTTACTTTTCTGAATGAGAGGTGTGAAAACATTATTAGATCAAACAATGAATATCGTTCCAGTGCTTCTGGATACTGTCTTCGCTGTATCCTAACATACAAACTAAAGCACTAACGATATTGCAGATCGATAAAGCTGTCGTCGCCCCGTTTGAACAACATGACGTTAATCGGCTGCGTGTTGGTCTACACCGCGGTCGCACTGCTCGGCGTCGACAACGCCAACCTGCCTTCATATGTGCCCTTCTCTGCTATGTGCATTGTAAGTTAACATGGATTGTTGTTAACTCTATCAGAGCTGAGCTAAGCGACGAAGCATTGCGCCACCGGTGATTTCGGCATCATGATCGAGAATTACAAAAAGTGAGGATGGTGGTACCGAACAACATTTCCCATGAGACTTTTCCCAACAACGAAATAGAAAAAAAACCAGCTTCTGAATTAACTCAGTTAACTCTTAATTAGCCCTTACTTTTTCTGGGAAAAGTTGTCCAGTATGACCAAGGTTTCCACTTTTTTGTAATTCCTGATCATAACCCTTAATACTTTAAACTTCTTATGGGAATAAATATCTTTTCATCACACTTGCTCATAGATGGTGTTATTCCTTGCCTGTATACAGAAGGACAATGGCCTAAATTGTTCCCGCGGGAAACAATGGTCCCAAGGGAGTAATGAGCTTGTGTGTGATCTGATTGGTTAAGCAAATCTGGACGGCAAGAATTCTGCTGTGATTGGTTGGAAAATAAAATCGAGCAGGCCATGCCCTGCAAGGACCACATGCTCCATGCTCTGTGATTGGTTGAAATATTGAAGCTACGCCCTCCACTCGCACTGATCTAGAAGTGAAGTTGTTAATTTCGTCAACATTTGATTGATGCGCTTGTATAAAACATGGGTTTTTCTGTCTTTTGTGGTTATTTATTTCCTCGCAAATGTGATGAAAAACATTGTGTATAACACGGGCGTAAGAATATTGCAAACTCGAGTCATCAAAAGCCCTCCGCTTTACGGCGTCGGGCTTCTGATAGACTCTCGTTTGCAATATTCCTCATACGCCCCTTGTTAAACAATGTACTATTTCTCAAAAATGGCCCGCAAAGTGAACATAACTCGCTACATATTGGAAGGTAAAGCGTATAGTTGAAGGCCAAATCAAAATTAAAAAATAAAAAACATTGCAGGCCGCCTGGAATGTTACATATGAATTCCTTTATTTGTCGAGTACCAAACTTTTTAAAAACTAGAAACTGGCATATAAAAGACGGCACAGGTCATATTCAGCCAAATCAAGTCGTATTTTTCTGTTGCAAACGCGACATGTGTCATAGAAAGATTGCGTTTTTCGGTGAAAAAATACACTTGCGATTCTGTTTAAAAAAAATATGACGTTTAATTTTATGTAATTTGCAGTATCCTCAATTTGTATTTAATAATAACGCTTGATTTAAATTTAGTATTTTTTATTCCCCCATTTTTGAGAAAAGCACTATATTAGCCTCAGCCGGAATGGCAATTGCAGGCTTCGTATTATAATTAAACGGACTCGCAAGCTCGTCCGTTTAAACAAAATACTCAGCCTGCAATTGCCTCCTTCCCGGCCACGGCAATAATGTACTATTTCTCAAAAATGGCCCGCAAAGTGAACATAACTCGCTACATATTGGAAGGTAAAGTGTATAGTTTAAGGCCAGATCAAAATTAAAAAAGAAAAAACATTGCAGGCCGCCTGCAATGTTACATATAAATTTCTTTATTTGTCGAGTATCAAACTTTTTAAAAAGTAGAAACTGGCATATAAAAGACGGCACAGGTCGTATTCAGCCAAATCAAGTCGTATTTTTCTGTTGCAAACACGACATTTTTGTATGTGTCATAAAAAGATTGCGTTTTTCGGTGGAAAAATACACTTGCGATTCTGTTTAAAAAAAAATTATGACGTTTAATTTTATGTAATTTGTAGTATCCTCAATTTGTATTTAATAATAACGCTTGATTTCAATTTAGTCTTTTTTATTCCCCCATTTTTGAGAAAAGCACTATATTAGCCTCAGCCGGAAGGCAATTGCAGGCTTCGTATTATAATTAAACGGACTCGCAAGCTCGTCCGTTTAAACAAAATACTCAGCCTGCAATTGCCTCCTTCCCGGCCATGGCAATAATGTACTATTTCTCAAACATGCTATGAAAACCCTAACTAAAAACATTATTGGCCGCTACTCTAACTTTTTAAATTTGCTTACTGATATTAAACAGACAAAGGAAAAAATACATACTGCCAACCACCAATACTTTTTTTTAATTGTTTTAGTTTTTTGTAAAAAAAAATTGTTAGTTTTTTAAATTTTTTTTGTTATTTTTCGTTTATTTTTTAGTGTTGTTTATCGTTTTTGATGAATTAAAAAAAATCTTTTCTTTTCTTGATGTTTGTCTATTTTTTAATGTTAAAATTTTTGTAGGTCTTTTATGTTATTTTTAAGTTTTTTTTTATCTATTTTTCCTGTTTGTTTTACTTTTTTAAATGTTTTTTTGTTTTTTTTGTTGTTTTTTTTAATTTTTTCAAGTTTTCCTTTTTGTTTTACTTTTTTAATGTTTTTTTTTTCCTTTTTTTTTGTTTTTTTTTAATGTTTTTTGTTTGTTTTTCTTTTTTTTCGTTTTTTGTTTTTTTTTTGTTTTTTTAATGTTTTGTTTGTTTTTTTTTTTGTTTTTTTTTTCCTTTTTTTTGTTTTTTTTTGTTTTTTTACTTTTTTTTTGTTTTTTTAGTTGTTTTTTTTTTGTTTTTTTAGTTATTTTTTTTTTTATTTTTTTCCTTTTTGTTTTACTCTTTTGTAATGCTTTTTTTATTTTATTATTTTTTAATGTTTTTTTTTTCTTTTTTAGATTTTTTATCTAGAATCTTTCTCACTTTAGTGAGGTGAAAAGGATTATATTTTTAAACCACTCACATTCGCTAGCTCGTGTTTCAATTCCACACTCGCGGTTAAATTATAACTACACCCTTGTATAACAAATAACTATTTAATATTTCCTCACATCGTTTGAGAAAAGCACTATACAAGCGTCGGCCGGAACAGGGATTGCTGGACTCGTTGTAGCCCAAACTCGTCCATCAATCCCTTACTTCACGGCCTTTGCAGTAATGTACTATTACGTTGCTGGATTCGTCAATCTATGGGTCCAAAGTTAAAACGGCAGTTTTTCTTTTGAGTTCATAATCCAGCAACATAAAAACTACTTAGTTTGATGTATTCACAAGGTATTTAAATACAAAATACAGTGTCTAGCGACCTCTAGATTTTGGTAAATAATCACAATTAAGTATTTACCAGTGGCGCTAGTGTGGACATGAACGCCCTCTTAAACTCTCATTTGTACACATATGTATTATAAAACGAAACGAAACGAGACGTCAGAAATAAAGGTAAATAAATATCGCGTTAGACCCGTGTAAATAAATATCGCGTTAGACCCGTGTAAAACAGTAATTTAAATACACGTAACTAACTAGGTATAGTTTCTCTCTGGTAAAATTCTTGTCGTTCTACCTATTTCAAATAAAAATAACTGATTAAAAATGTGTACCTAATGCTCGTGTTGCCGTAGGTAAGACCGAGAATATAAAATAATTTTGGTTTCAGGGTAGAGTATACATCTTATCAGCGGGTTTCTCTCTTGCTTTCGGCTCCATGTTCGCGAAAACCTACAGGGTACACAGGATATTTATCAGGTCGGTCAAGTGTGTATAAATATTATGAGATAGTGATCAAATTATTTAATGTTACTTATCATTCATTTACACAGTATTTTTAAAACTCTACGCACTAAACCACCACATGGTGCCAGAGTGCTTTGCTCCCCTTCACTTATCAGAATTAGATGCGAATATACGCTCCTGGAGCGACATATGTTACGCTCCAAATAAATAATGGACCCACGCCACGCTCCAATGTGTGCTGACTGCTGTTGCAATGAGTTCCCGACTTCACGCAAACTCGTAAAACATTTCAGCAACCGGAGCGGCGTGTGCAAGACGAAGCTGCTCCAAGACACGCCGCTGATCTCGCTGGTGTGCGCGCTGCTGGTGCTAGACGGGCTGCTGGTCACACTGTGGGCGGCGCTGGACCCCATGCAGCGCCAGCTCAAGAACCTCACGCAGGAGATCAGCGCCACGGACCGCAGTGTCGTCTACCAGCCACAGGTCAGCGAGATACCTCTCTGTGGTACCGGGACCCGCGCTGATCTCGCTGATGTGGCTGCTGATGCTGGACGGGCTGCTGGTCACGTTGTGGGCGGCGCTGGACCTCCTGCTCCAACTTTTAAACCTTACGCATGAGATTAGCGCCACATGTCTACTGATCTTTATAAACCAAGAAACGATGTGCACAACCATCTCCATACACATCATCCTTATTTCATCCTTTTCAATATGCTTAAGCGTAGTTTATTGTCATGTTGTTGGGCTAAAAACTATAAATGTATGTTTTCAAATAAATCAGAAGACAAGTTGCCCATTTTACGAAATTAGAAGATTTACAAGTCTAAACTGGCAACAACACTGAGGCACTTGATGTTTCCCGTTTTGATTTGTAAAAATTGTAACTAACTCGTAGCTTCGTGAAACGGGCCAAATTTGATTGAAAAGTAAGCATTTGTTTTTATATTTCAGATAGAAGTATGCCAATCTCAAAACACGACTGGCTGGCTATGCGCGCTGTACGCTTACAAAGGCCTCCTGTTACTAGTGGGAGTATACATGGCCTGGGAAACAAGGCACGTGAAGATATCCGCCCTCAACGACTCCAAGTACATCGGCATCAGCGTCTACTCCGTCGTCATCACCAGTACCAGTGTAGTCGTCATTGGAACTATCATTTCAGAGAGAGCTACGTTAGCGTACATAACGATTACAAGTCTTATACTTATAACGACGACATCGACTCTGTGTCTACTGTTTTTGCCGAAAATTTTCGCTATAAGGAGTAAAAGTAAGTTGCTATTGATATAATAGGTTACCTACTTATAAGTAGGTAATGTATCGTTCTTAAGCCCTACCATTCGAAGGGTCATTTATGGGTACGTAGGTACCTACCTAATATCGTTGATGGTAAGAGGAAAACTGAAAAATCTAAATGAGTTCGATATGTATAATAGCCTTCTCATGTAGTCATAATGTATCACCATCACTCGCGCCCTCCTACTTTCGTCGATGTGTAAAGTTACCGTGTACTGATAGCTCTAAGATTAATGAAAAGCAATTAATGAAAAGTCAAAATTCCACCATTCCAGCTGAAGACGACCCCGTAATCCAGAGCCTGGGGCTGCGACTAGAGTGCAAAACGCGACGCTTCGTCACCGACGAGACGCAGGAGCTACACTTTCGCATTGAGATCCAGAACAAGGTATGTTCCTAAAACCACCCCATCCACTATCTGCTGCAGCCACATTGGCGATATTACGCCAAAAGTGATCGTTTTTGGCAAACTGACCAGTTAAATGAAACAATAAGCTCGATGTAGTGGTACGGATGACGACTAACAGAAGCCAATAGAAGTCATCTTCTCTACTTAATCATCTTTCGTTTTTCAAGGTGTACAAGCGTGAAGTGGCCGCCCTGGACAAAGAGATCGGCCGTCTGGAGCGGCTACTTGCTGAGCCGCTCGAGTCCACCTCCAGCTCCGATGCCTCTATTGCACTTCACAAACGAGTAAGTACAGTGCATATATGAGACAAACTGCCGTTCGAATTCGATCTCTATTTTTTGAAGTTATATTGCTCGTTATATCCTGACGCTACCAATAATGACGGAAATAAACATTGGTTTAACTTTTCAGACTGAATTGAACACCGTCGAGGAAGAAGGTCGCTGCCGTTCTGATCCTGACAGAAGAACTCCCAGCATCACGGGAGGGCTGCCCATGCTGCTGCTGTCCGTGCTGCCCCCCGTCATCCCGCGCGCCAGCTGGCCCTCCGCCGAGCACTGCCGCGGCAGGAACTCCGTCAGCTTCAGCTCACAACCCAAACTCAACTACCGCAAGTCTCAACCGGCCATAGACCTGTACAGCCTGTGCCTCAACAGGCGAGAGGAACAACACGGCCTGCTCGGCAGGATAAGAAGCTTCTTCGGGGCCAGCAGGCCGACCAGCAGGAAAGCGTCGACCATGTCCATCGCGGACCCCACGGGGCAGAGCATAGCAGCCGCTCTGAAGATGCACGTCGGCATGATTGCCGGATTAGTCCCGGGGAACAGAAAACATTCTATGGTCTTATCGTGTAATACTTTGAACGTCCCCTCCTACCCAGAGTTGAAACTGAGGAGGGAATCTTATGCCAAAAGTGGTCCAATCATTCGCATAACAGATGACGAGCCGTCTTGTTCCAAATATGAACGAGGTCCTCAGAAATATGTAGCGGAGCCGGAGACGAAAGTCAACTTTATGTTACCCACTATTCATAAGAGACCGATGTCTCATGAGAACTCCTGTGAAAAGATAAAAGGTTCGCCGAGATTTCCCCATAGGATATCACCTGCCGCCTCTAGCTTGACCGCTTTGAGTGGGAGGAAGACCAGCGCCGACAGCGTGTTTAGCATAACGGGGAGGACTTTTGACGAGCAGAGAAGGTACAGCCATCAGAATGTGACCAATCAGGAGCCTAAGGGTAAGGCTGTGCTGGAGAGCAGATGGAAGTCCACGGAGGACGCAAGGCCCGGGCCCTCCACCAGGGATTAGACGTTACTTTAATTGTGCCAATTATGTGCCAAATTTTTACTATGTCGCGAACCATGCGGTAGTGTAAGGTCGGTAAAAATTGACAATACTTATTTAAATATTTTTCCGAAACAGAGTTGATAGGCACAACGTGTAAAATATACTAATCACGGATGTTTCTAAAGTATCGTACCTATCTAAGTATTTTTTGATCTGCTCAAGTGTCATTTTTATTATCCGATAAGCAATTAAAATGTAATATAGGTACATAAAATGTAGATATAATTGATGACAAAGGAATATTGACACCAAATTGTAGATTAGAATTGTGTTTTATGTAAGTAGTTTGGGTTCCTGTAGATACTATAGGCCTATATCAGTATTACTAGATTTGCCTTAATTGATGAAAACCTAATATTTATCCTAGCATTTTCAATATTACTTGGTATTTCAGAATACGCACAAAATAACATCCGTAATTATTTGTGTCATTCCAGTGAAAAAAGTACCTAACGCTTTGTCGATAGAGGCGCCATTAGCATAACACGGCAATTGAAAATCTACCTTTTGCCCGGGAATCTCACGTACCTATTGTCCCCCGACACCCCCCCCCCCCCCATGCCACCAGCTCGTCCGCGAGGGGATCATTATCACGCACCCGCTCTACGGCGTCTTTCTGTGACATTACCTGGTCGCTGCAAGAGGCCATCGCCTTCCATGCCTTCTCGCTATCAAGCATGGATTTAACAACGCTCGACAATAAGAGGTCAGAGGGGCTACCGTGAAACGAAACCGAACTTCGTTTGTGTATTTCCCTCTCCGTCGCTCGAACTGGCAAGTGCGACAGAGACGGAGATACACGAAGTTCGTTTTCGTTTCACGGTAGGCCCTCTGCCGTTACTGCCTGTAAGATAGCCCGCTGGGCCCTAGCCCACTCCAGTGGGCAGTACACTCCTCTAACGTGTGACGAGCAGTATCCACGGGTGGGCACACTCATGGCAATAAGGGGATTATTCTCTCCCTATACGGTGCAGATACTTACCAAAGCTGCCATGCCATGCTTAGTAAGTATCGGCACCCGCCTGCTGCCTGCTAACCCAGCTTACTAATTAAATTGTGACAGTATTGACCCCACCTTCGGCATAAGTACGTACCTAGGAATTTCATAGTCACAGCTATCCAACAGAATTTTACTTAGAATTCAATCACTATTATTGTTTCCTAATTGTGTATCTATCTTTATGGAAAATACATACCCAATTTTCTGTCGTTTGTCTCATTTTATTGCGACTGTTTCAATGTGTATTTTAACAAACTGTGTTACTAAAATAGTGTATCTAGTATTTTAATACTACTGTAAAACTGATTTATAGAATTGATGTAAGTAGCATAGGTACCTAATTAAGTGAAAATATTTTGTAATTTACAAATAATTGAAATAATAAGCAATATAATTGTTTTGTAAGATAACCAAGGGGTGAGAACGTGTAGACCAGTACATACCTAGGTATTATTACAAAGTAGCCAAATATCTCTATAACTAATTAGGTACATACTATTAAGAGAGATATTAAGGATGTGTCGCGATTATATGTGGCCACTTTGACTGCTACTATCTGATGCTGACTGACTATGCCTCAACGTAAGAACATTAGTAGGTATATTTGTACTTTCAAGGCCTAAATGCGGTATTACATACTTATTGTAAACAACACAATACCAATTTAAAAAAAACAACTGCAATATAAAACAAATACTAACTTCTCTACTTCGTCTAAAAGTTACTCACCCCTATCTATATCAAGTGTGGTCCTAGACATCGTGTTCAAACTTGTAGCTATAAGCTCTAAATGCCTACTTATATTCACTATAGGCTCTAAAGTGTGACATATATGTAATACAATTTTAAATACAAATTTTATTTTATTTGAACATAGGTACCTACTATAGGATATTTACCTTTAGATTCATTACATACAAAATGGCACTCACACGCCGACATGAAGTTTACTTCGACAGCAAACGCCTTGACTTGAACTTGGGCGAACTCACGACGTATTTATTAAGTTTGTTTTTATCTGCTTAAAACCCATTTCATAAATATCAGTGAAGGAATAGATGTCTTAGGAATATAAATTTTACAAAAAAAAACATTTTTATACACATTAATGTGATTTATTACGATTTAACAGTAGGTAGCCAGGTGTGTAACCTACACCTATCTCCTACACTAACGTACTAATCCCTTACTAGGTTGAACACTACACCAAACTCCTCAAAGCAACGTCAGCGCTCTTAGCAATCCTGTCCTCAATGATCCTCCTAATATTCGCGTTGACGTTCGGCAGTTCCCTCTCCTTCCGCACGGAGGCCTCTATCTTCTGCACGAGTCGGATCTCGCGCGGCCAGGCCACGAAGTTGGTGACGGAGCAGGCGCCGGGCGAGCCGAGCCGGCCCGTGCGCCCGCAGCGGTGGATGTAGTCCGCCGTGTATAGCGGGAAGTCGTAGTTGATTATGTGTTGGACCTGGCAAGAAACAGTATGAGTAACGCATTCCTGCCTGTCGCTTACATACTTGGTAGTAAGGGACGAACGCTTTATGTCCGATATGGGTTCTACGAAACCTTTTTAAGGCGTAGGACGGCGAATATTCAGCGTTTTTAAGGCGTTTTTTTTTCGTCATTGTCGTCGCCAGCAAATACTATCAAAAGAGACGAATATCAGAGTCCACTTTTGATAAAGACGTAAGCCAATACCGGTGCTGAATCGTTATTGATTAAAGTTTCCGCGGTATGTTTTACCTCTGCTGAAATAATCTTGAGCCGACAATGACGTTAGAACCGACCGGTTCAAACGCTCGGAGATTGGCCCAGGAATGTACAGTCAGCTGCAGAGGAACGTGACCCTACCCTGCGCCGCAGAGAAACGTTCGCAGCCGTAGAGTTTTTATGCAAGGCGAGACATTTCTCTGCAGCTGACTGTACGTATTTCACATTCGTTTCATAGCATGATAAAACAAATATAAGTAGGTAAGTCAAAAGCGGCTATGGTAGGACCGCGAAATATTTTTCATGTTTGCCATGAAATAGATTGTAAATAATTTATGTATTTTTTTTTCTTAGCCTGTTTGGGTGTCCCACTGCTGGGCAAAGGCCTCGTATGTGTTAATTAACAAAAAACTATCTTTATACCTTTCATACTTATCTGATGTGATGCTCTCTGATGCTCTGGCGCCTGGCGCCTGACACAGGCGTCACGTCAGAGCGCATCAGATGAATGTGATAAAGAGTGCGTGCAGATAAAGGTGCGACCAGACCGCAGCTCAAAATACGCTGACGCACCGTAAACGCAGCAAAATGTATGGAAAAGGCGTGACGCATACGATACGTCAACGCGTATACGCAGCGTTACGCACCGGTGTGGTCGCTCCCTTAATGTATGAAACCGATACATATAGTTCGGTCGCGTGTCGCGTCACGACACGTCACGTCAGACAAATTTCAAACCGGCTATACTATACACCTTGCATTTCACGAAGGCTAGTGAATTTGACGAAATTAGACTAAAGTTACTTACGTTAAAACGTCATAATATTAGGAACGCGTCCTCTCGCTTTCGTGAAACGCAACTACTACGAGTATGTAACATCAATAAGGCGCTATTTCCATACCGACGCAATTAAAATTCACGGTTAATTTATTTATCGTATGGCGGTTACACACGTACATATATGTATTCGTATCGATGTCGCTGATAGAGTTCCAGTGTGCGCTGCGAGGTTCAGAAGGAACAGTGCAACTTCCGAGTTTGTTGTTCTTTTAGCACCACCCGGAGGTCACGTGTAGGGTTTCTAGGGTTATTCCTACGGACGTAGAACAACAACGACCTAACCCACAATTATTGACATCGACAAAGAGGGAGCTTTTGCTAGAGAATGACACATATTACGATCTAAAATGAAATATTATAAAAATCACTCACCCTATTAGTATCCAATCCACGGGACGCAATATCAGTACAGCTCAGCACATCGACCTTCCCCGACTTGAACATTTCAAACTTTCCCGCCTTCAGCGGGATGGCCATTCTCCCGTTGATGTTGACGCATTCTATGCCATTCTCGTTGAGGAACATGGAGACGAAGTCGCAGGTAGGTGTCTGGTTGGAGAAGACCATGACAGGCCGTTTCAGGTTCAGGTCTGCTCGGACCAGCTTTAGGAGGTCTACTGGTTTTTGTGCTTTGCCGAGCCGGAGAAATCTGTAATAATTAATTATTTATTTCAAGAATTATTTAAATTTGCATGTAGCAGTAACGTCTAGTAACGAACATTATACATTTCAAATTATGGGAATTATTAATAATGAGCTGGAATAATAAGGAGCTGGAAGGTGGCCATAGGAACTCTGCAATAAAACGACACAACCCCATCGAATGTGGGCTCGTTAGAAACGTCTCAATGAGTAGTTGATGATGGTATGCAGAAAAGTACAGTCGGCAATAAAACCTTGTACCAAAAATATTTTTTTTGACAGAAACTTATTTAGTATTCGTTTTTATAGCAGCAACAGAAATACATTATCTGTGAAAATGTTACTAAAAACGGTCTATCACGGTTCATGAGATACAGCCTGGTGACAGACGGACAGACAGTCAGACGGACGAACAGCGGAGTCTTAGTAATAGGGTCCCGTTTTACCCTTTGGGTACGGAACCCTAAAAAATGATTACTTACTCCGAACCGGATTTGAACCAGCGACAGCATACGCGGTCAATCCCTATATCTATACCTTCAGACTCAAAGAGCGTAACAGCCTGTTGTTGTAATGGCTGTTACGCCCTTTGAGTCTGCAGGTATCGATATGCAACTGTTACTGAGCTATCGGAACTGTGCTTGGTTCAACAGATTTTTCAACAAGTTCCCTCTCATTCGAATCCGATTAGGAGCAATATATTTTAAAATGTTTCTCTTTGAAATGCGTGAATCTAAGGCGAGATAAATGCTAAACAACAAAGCAACCGGTAATGACAAGGAGGGACTTTAAGAATAAAAGTTTCATGTACAGTAGTGGAACCAAAATTCTTCACTTCGGACGGCAATGAAATGGAGTTCAAAAATATAGGTACATATACTTTTATCGAACCCCTGCTATTCAGTAAACGAAAAAATCATTTGCATACATGTGCATAGAAATTCAAAGGTATGTAAAGTCCCCAAGCCGCACTGGGGTGTTGGAACTAGAGCTGGAGCAAAGGCTCCACTACATATGGTCATGCTGAAGAGCCCTCTAATGTTCAAACAATCAAAAAATAGCATTTTATCCGCAATTAATTAACTTGGATCAATTTTTATCATCTATATTGTAGAAGTGCTATTTTACAAAGCAGGTTTATGTTACTTTTTGAGTAAATGTAGGAGCAGAGCCAATCACCTAAGTCATTATTTAACCTTGATCTGCAGTTACTGCAGAATTCTGAACTTACTTATGAGGGACATGAGGCAGTATCCTATGTATCCTGGAGGTGGTGACTGTCTTCAAGGACTGGGGGTCCACGAATGCGCTGACCGACTCTGGCAGTTCATGGGGCATTGTTGCACTCACTAGTGTCAGCTGGCAGCCTACTGGGGGCATCTGGTGCTGGACTTTGAAATGGATCTGAAAAGTAACACAATGAATGGCTTTATTTTCTAGAACAATATAATAATTATAGTCATTGTGACCGTTTGCGCGTGCGGATGAAGAGTGGGCGTTGACTGCAGGCAAAAATACGCAAGGAGGTACTTCTCATTATCAATAACAGACCTACACATTTTTTAGTGGAATAACAATAGTACATTGTTTAAAGAGGGGCGTAAGTGGAATATTGCAAACAAGAGCCCATCAGAATCATTTTGATGACTCGAGTTTGAAATATTCTTACGCCCGTGTTATACACAATGTTTTTCATCACATTTGCGAGGAAATAAATAACTACATAATTTACTTTCAAAACAAAGTTTTAACCGACTTCAATTCAGTACTCCGTCAAGCCACATTAACATTTCCACATTTTTTTTCCAATTTACCACATGAACTGATTTCCGAGAACAAAAGCGTTGATTTTTAGACCAATAAACCAAATCGCTGTATGTGGGCTGATAATATTTGAGGACTTCCGTCGATTCCTCAAAGATCTCAGAATTACCTTTGGCACTTCATTGTTTGCTATTTCAACGGAATAATATCAGAATCTGTGACGTACTTATATAGTTTGAAGTACATCATTGAGAAGTTACACAAGCCATCTGTGGTCTTCATCATCACTTCCACTTCACCAAATTTATGATTTCCGGGTGTAAATACACGAGTTAAAATAGAAAATACCAAAATTAGGGTCGTTTCGCCGGTTAGCGACCACTTAGCCGAGTTGCTCACTTTAGATTAGTAAATGTATACCTATTCAATGTACACACATAATAGATGGTATTTGTATAGGTTCTGAGTATAGTCAAGTTTTGAAACCTACAATAAAATATAGCACTTTCATCCATAGATTAGGAAAAAATATGGAAAAGGTTTCAAAATAGCGAATTCGCTGGATAGCGACCGCTTTAGTCGGTTTGCGACCACCTGTTAGCTAGTTGGCGACCACTCTTGCAAATAGTGTTTAAATAGTTAATAAAACGATGCATCATCATTATCATCATATCAGTCGAAAGACGTCCATTGCTGGACATAGGCCTCCCCCAAAGAGTGCCATAATGACCGGTTCTGCGCCACCCGCATCCATCGGATTCCTGCGATCGTTACCAGGCCATCAGTCAACTTGTGGGGGGCCTACCCACGCCGCGCCTTCCGGTACGTGGTCGCCACTCGAGAACCTTTCCGCCTCAACGGCCATCGGTTCTACGTGCAATGTGCCCCGCCCACTGCCACTTAACTTTAGCGGCTTAGGGCTATATCGATTACCTTGGTTATGCTGCGGATAGCCTCTTTTCTGATGCGATCACGCAGAGAAACGCCGAGCATAGCCCTCTCTCCATTGCCCTTTGGGTGACTTTGAGCCTTCTTATGATGCTTCTTATGATTTCTGAAGCGACCACGTTTCGGTGCCACACGTGATCACTGGCAACACGCACTGGTCAAAGACTCTCGTCTTCAGACACTGCGGAATATTAGACGAAAAGATGTGCCATAGCGTAGCTTCCCGAACGCTGCCCAGCCGAGTCGGAATCGACGATTGACCTCTTTCTCAAAGTTGGACCTACCTGACCTGACTGCCCTTATACTACTACAAATTGTTACTCTTCTAAATCTACTTTACATTGCTTGTCAATGCAAAATAGAATCGAAAACGGCGCGCCATCTCGCTCACACCATAGTGCTATTATATATATTGCTGTTACAGTCACACATGTCGTTCATAGTAGGTATCTAAATGCCACCATTTTACAAGCTTTTATGTAACTTTTAGATTAAATTCTACTTACCTACACTAGCTTCTGCCCACGACTCCGTCCGTGTGTCTCGTTTATATCGTAGCTCCATACAAAATTTCAACCCCTATTTCAGCCTCTTAGGGGATTATTTCGGGGACAAAAACTATCCTACGTCTTTTCCCGGGACTCAAACTATCTCCATACCAAATTTCATCAAAATCGGTCCATCGGTTTAAGCGTGAAGAGGTAACAGACAGACAGACACACTTTCGCATTTGTAATATAACCATATCATATAATCATATGAATTATTCATTTTATAATTATATATTATTATTATATTACATATACCTACTAAAGACATAGCATGGATTGGCGCGGCTTAAATACCTACCGACACAATTGGCTTGCCAAGCTAAATATCGCGGGTGCCGCAAGAATCCATAAGGAAAGAAAAAGAAAAACGATGTGGTCGCTATCCGACTTCTTTGGTAATAATTTTTTTGGGTACGCGACCACCCCATTTTATTTAAATCTATTTTTATAATATGCCGAATTTCAACGAAATTATTACAATAGCTAAATCATTTAAGCAATCAAGTAACTAATTTCAGCATAATAATAAAATTAAGTGACGTAACTAAAGTTTTCGCGCCAACTGTCGCGTTATTTTTTTTACAGATTCACTGCACGTCAACACTTTTCGGAAGCAATGTGTGAAATGTGTGAATTGAGGTTATTTTTTCTTGCTTTGGATTAAGCTTTGGGTTTTAAAGTGTATTTATTCTTATTCTGACACTATTCAAGAATAGTTAATAACTAATTAGTTTTCTGTTGGATTTGTAGAAATGTTAATATCTTTAATTGAAGCAGCCTAGTCCGTCAAGTGGTCGCCAACCGAAGGTGGTCGCGTTACCGGCGAAACGACCCTACTACACGCGTGCCTAATATATTTGAGGAGTTCCCTCAATTCCTCATGGTGGGAACCATGAGGAATTGAGGGAACTCCAACTGGGGTTTTGGAAACAATGGGACCAATCTGGAAGCATATACTTTCAGTTAAAAAAAGAATTGTACGAATCGGTTCATAAATGACGGAGTTCTGAGGTAACAAACATTAAAAATAAAAAAATATAAAAAACATTAAAAATAAAAAAATATAAAAAATACATTCAAATTGAGAACCTCCTCCTTTTTTTTGAAGTCGGTTAAAAAGACAGAAAAATCTATGTTTCATACTTTCATACAAGCGCAACCATCAAAAATTTACGAAATTGACAACTTCACTTCCAGATCAGTGCGAATGGGAGCGCGCAGCTTCAATATTTCAACCAATCACAGAGCAGAATTCTTGTAACGCGCGGCCATCTAGATTTGCTTAAACCAATCAGATCACACACAAGCATTGACATTGATGTTCTTATTTTTTCTTATATTTTTGTTTGTTGTTTTACTTTTATTATCATTATTGACATACTTACCTATATTGAAATACATTAATTCAATGACATGCAATGAATGAATAAATTCAACAAATATTGTGTGCCAAACTCTGGCTGATTGTGACGAACAATAAATATACTGTGACCTTTTATAATTACTCACTATCAAAAAATAAATTATTTGTATTTGTATAAGCTCATTACTCCCTCGGGAGCTGTAAAATACCATTACTCCCTCGGGAACAATTTCGGCCATTGTCAACAGACATAGAATACAGAGATATGATACAGGCATAGAATAACACCATTTATGAGCAAGTGTGATATCAGATCGCAGGTATTTGACGCCTACATACGCGATCTGAGGCTTTCTTTATTACCGCCCGTGATGAGTATAACATTTTACGTCTGTCCCTGGTCAAGATGTGGGATTTTCCGCACTCGTAGCGTGTAGTAATTTCTAGTTTACGGCCAGGAATGACGTAATAGTACATTGTGATACAAGCGAGCTATGTTGATCATTACATCAGAGGCGGAATTGTCATGCGAACCGCAGGTGAGCGTGATAAGAGAGCCAAGGCTGTAATTATCAAAGCTCACGCGTGTCATACGACGTTTTTCAACACATTTGCGAGGAAAAAATCCTTTTCATAAAATGAAAATGTTACAGGCTCCTAAGTTGTTTCCTTTAGTATTGATGACAACAACTTTTTACTCACATACATTTGTACATCTCCGAGAATGTACAGTGGCGTCAATTCTATTTATCAGTTTTATCACTTTTCTATTCACCAGGAGTCAACATTTTTAATAATAACCAAACAGGCATAATCAATGTTTACAAAAATTTGTGAAATTAATTACTTATAATGGCGCGCAACTATTTTTTTTTCGTGAAGTTTGCGCAGTGCGCCCGCAGCGAGGCTTAGATAAAATCTCTAAACAGCCAATACAAAATAAAATAAATATTTTCTTATTCAATATAAATTCATGTAAAATGTTATCAAATGTAAATATAGTTTTACTAAATGAAACGTTTCTATATCATATCCAACAAGAAATAATCAATTAATCCACAAGAAGGATTTAATTTGTTTAGTCCATTTGCTGAGAATTAAAAACAAACCTGTATAACCCGGTCAATTTAAGAATGCGCCGAGTCCATACATACACCTTGCTGCAAGGTGCCAACGTGTCTTAATTGGGCTATAAACATAACTACACGAGTGTCGTAATGTTATAAAACACGCGTGTTTGATACCCAGGATTATGAGCCTAAAAGCGGCACAATAAGAGGCACGTTACGAGCAAATGTGTTGAAAATA
This sequence comes from Epinotia brunnichana, assembly GCA_963854355.1. NCBI lineage: Eukaryota > Metazoa > Arthropoda > Insecta > Lepidoptera > Tortricidae > Epinotia > Epinotia brunnichana. Next base: position 27,318,923 of record OY977936.1, on the reverse strand, counting down.
ATATAGAATTGTTGTTGAAAATTCTCATGGACTTCCGCAAAGTAATGTCTTATCCCTCAATTCCTTAGGAATCAATGCAATCCTGGATTTCTATTGACACTTATAAACGACACTATCTCGATATGATTAAACCAGCAACATTTGTGTATTGGTTTGTAAGTGGGTTCTCGAAAATGGCGTACTTGCGTTAGGTTGACGCCCCAGGTGGACGGTGAGTAGGTGATATGTGTTGTAACCAGTTGGGTGACAGGGTGGAAAGTGTACTTTAACCTTAAAACACTAAAAACATTTTACTTTTATGATTAAGTACCTGATATTTCTTCAATAAGTGTGATAGTTTTCCACTGAAGCTGTCATCAAGAAGTGTATCTGCCTCATCCAGTACCATGTGGTGCACATTGTGTATCTTGTAAATACCAGTAGTGACGAGTTTGCTGTATGCTCCCAGCGTGGTCACCAGGACATCACAATACTCTATAGGAGGGTTTAACATCTTCTGCTTGGTTCGCCCTCCCACAAGGGTGGTGACATTCAAGTTTAAGTTTTGGGCTATGTTCTGAGCCACTTCTCCAATTTGTGTTGCTGAAACAATTGTTATCATGTTGGAAATTATAAATTAACTACCATTATGAAACTGGAGATGGAACACCTGATTAACCTATTTATTATTCTCACACAAAATGATAATGGTAGATAAATAAACATGCTAGATAAATGTTACTATTGTTTTAGTATTTTTTTTTAATCTAGTAAGTATCATTATGATGCATAGTTATAAATAATTGGTTGTTAGGCAAGTAATCTCAATTCAATTAATTTATTGGCAACCATGTACAATAAACACATGCAACTTAATGCTAAGTACAGTACAAGGGCCCTGTTAGGGTGTAGCAACTGATAATAAAATTAATTAATTTAATTTAAATATAATTATCAAACAAATATATGCTAAAATAACAAACATTGTAAACTGGTAGGATAATTTCGTAAACTCAATTTTTAATTGTGACAACATCAATTCTTGATAAAATTAATTCAGTGTAAATAGATAAAAATAACTTAATAAAATAATCTTGTAATAAACTTGTGTAAATGGCGAAAAAATAACTTTGTATAATAATCTTGTAACATATATATATATATTTTTTACTTATTGCTCAATACAAAGGGGTACCTACTTACAAATAATGGACTTAAAATGCCTTGAGAAGTTGAGACATTTGCAGGCATCAGAGAAAACACACTCTTTTATGTATAACTTACCCAATTCTCTGCTCGGCGTTATAATAACCGCTAAAGGACTATTGAACTCATTTTTAACACACGACTTCCAGTCCAAAACATGCTGAAAAATGGGCAAAAGGTAGGCCAAAGTTTTGCCACAGCCAGTTTCGGCGGTCACAGCAGTGTTGTATCCCTCAAGAATGAACGGAATGGCTTTCGCCTGAATGGCAGTTGGCAAGTCGTAGCCTTGCGCGGCCAAAACCTCGATCAACTCGGGCCTAACGCCTACGTCACTGAAGCTTTTTTTGAACAACTCTTTTTCTTCCTTTTTATTTGCATCACCGTATATTGTGAAATAATCGCCTTTGGATTTAGCGTGCAACCAACCGGAGGAAGCAAACTTTACGCCATCGAATTTACCATAAGTTTGCCCTTCGAAGTGGTTGTATTCTGGTCGCTTACACGAGATTATGGGTAATTTCTTTTTGGCTTGCTGGCTGTAGTAGCGACAGTACGATAGTTTCAGTACATCTCGTAATTTAGACATTTTTAATAGGAAAATACTACAACATTCGCAATATTTTTATTGTATAACCTCAAATTCTTTTGTTATGACATATGTCAATGTCATGTGCGAATTTTTTTTCTTTGTACCAAACCTGGATGCATAACTTTTTAAGCCAAATTGTTGTTTTTTTTATCTTTTAGATACTGCTAATGACAATTACACACTTCTATATCCGGGTTATCTTGAGGATCCTGGCACGCTATGATGGGTTATTAGTAACCCATCATAGCGTGCCAGGATCTCATCCCCTTGTGTCAGCTTCGGATTTGCAACGTCGCAACATAGCAAATTAAGTATCGTATTTCAGTTTTCCTTTGTGCTTCGATCTTTCGAAGCATTTTTATTTTGCCATAAAATATAAATGAAGAAGGATCAATGAAACAAAACACATCCCATCCTCCACTGCTCACATTTATTTACGCCATACAGCAGGAATATTATTATATGCTTTATTAGCTAACAACTAACATTATCAACATCTTTATACAACACTTTACAAGGGAAATATTTATCGAAAACGATCACAGGAGTGTAGTTTGGTGGATAGTTCTTTACACATAGACAAGTGGTAGATGGGTGAGTTGCAATAAAAATGTACATAGTTAAGACCTTAATAGAATCTATGCCAGGCAGGCCTATCGCACTGTCATTATGGCGCGATAACAAACATAGAAACTATAACCTCCTCCTTTTTTGAAGTCGGTTAAAAACAATTATAATTTTGGATGTTCAGTTATGTGGTCCGTCGACAACCCTATCCCACTCTATAATTGTATGTTGCCAAATAACGACAGCTAACGTCATCACTTAGGCAGTGGACCTTCTGTACCTTTAGGTACTATTACTTATTCTGTTTAGTGCCTTTAATTGTTTCCATTGTGTAACGAAAATTAGCCATAATGTTATATGGGTAACTTTCGTTACACAAATGAGTTTTTTTTGCAATCCACCCAGATAACTATGAAATGAGAAATAATATACACAGTGAGGTTTTACAAGGTTGGATGTACTCTAATTAACGTTAAGTTGCATCTAGCGGGCTATTCCCATTTTTTTCCGCTTTTTTGTTACACCTGGGAACAAATAGGCAAAAATATTCCCATCAGTTACCACTAGGGGACAACTGGGAAAGAATCATTCCCATTTGTAACTACTATTAATCAGAATTCAGATTAGATACATTGCTTAAGGTATACGAGGGGCGGCTGAAAATTTCGCGGAGTGATAAGCACTTTTTTCTACTCCTGTACCGTTATCTGTCATTTATATAGGCTGTAGCTCAAATACAATGACACCACTAATAAGTCATCGCAAAACTCTATGCTCTATGGCCCAAAAACGCACTGTTTAGCGTACTTTTTTGGTTCATACATTTTTCATAAAAGCACTGTTTAACTTTTTTTTAAATCGGCCGCTAATGCCGCTATATTGCAGTGGTGCCAACTTCATAAACACATATTTCGAAATAAAAGTATTTATTTACGATTTAACATTTGTATATTATAAATTATTTTCTACAATAATAATTAATCATCATCTATTGTGTGTTAAATTACATGTTTTATAAATTCTTGGTATTATTTATAAAAATAAACAGTTCGAATTCGGTCCGGGTCCGGATTCGGTTTGGTTCGGATGGCAAGTGCAAACAAATTATTAAAAAAAACAAACCATAAGCAAGAGAGACATTTCCGATTTCCCACCAAAATACAATTCAAAATGAAAAGACGAAAGATGATAAACTATTAATCCTAAACTATTAAGATTGTATTCGTGTTTGTGAAGACAAAAGTGTGCGTTCCTTTTAACATGGTCGAAGAAATTAATAACTGCACTCCTGAAGAAATTGCGTGAGTAGCAAAAGTACGAATAGAAAACTTGCTGCCTGAAAAGTTTAACCATTCTGTAGTCTGCTATTTATTTAAAATTTGTCGTAGAAAAAGTATTGTATGCAACGGTGTATAACTGGTGTAAAAACGCTCGTGGCGTCTGTAATTGCGATGCTCGCCAAGGCTCGCATCGCAACCCACGCCACTCGCGTTTTATGACCCTTCTTATACAACAGTTGCATAAAATACTATTCGCTTCGAGCAAACAATGCTTTAATACCGCCGTAAAAATTATCTTTTTCCTTCGCTTAAAAATGGCTCTCTACCGCAGCCTTGATCTGATTGTCATCGGCAAACCGGCGATCACGTCTTTTTTCAAATTTGAAAAAAGGAAATAGTCGCTCGGAGCCAGGTCTGGACTGTAGGGTGGATGATTGATTTCTCCAAAACCAGTGTCTTTTAGAGCCTGCCTAGCAACACGGGAAGTGTGAACTGGTGCGTTGTCCTGTAAAAACAACACTCCACGGCTAAGTGTTTCCCATGTCGCTTCTGGACGACTGCATCACGTGCTTAAATCAATAAATAATATTGACCGTTCATTGCGGTCCCTTGTGGCAAATAATCAACTAATAAAACTCCTTCACTGTCCCAAAACACGGTCGTCATAAGCTTCGAAGCTGATTTTTCCACTTTAAATTTATTTGGTGCCCTCTTGCCCCTTTTTAACCATCGCATAGACTCTTGTTTTGATTCTGGATCATATTGGCGAATCCACGTTTCATCTACGGTTAGGATTCGGTTGCAAATTTCGTCCAGATTCCCTTCAGTTAGATCCAAAAATTCTTTGCAACTTTTACGTCGCCGTTCCTTGTGTGGTGTCAGCATTTTTGGTACCAGCGCGCAGTAATATTTTTCATATCGATGGCTGTGTGACTCAAACTCGTATATGAGAAATGTCCACTTTAGGGAAACAAGTAAAAACGATTTTTTTCGTGTTCATTGTACTGAACATGTTTAATGTTTATTAATATTTAGACAGCTAATTCGTCATTATAAAATAACCAAAATTGATACTAGCTAATTTATAAATATGCTTTTCTTGTAAGACGAAAATGTGTCTATAGGAGTTTGTGTTATACAGGTATGGCACTATAAGATGTTATACGTGTTTCTGCCAAGAGGTCGATTTACTTATTTTGTTGAAATAAACGACTACTGACCGCTTAAATTTAATATATTTTTGTTTAATTTAAGAGCTTCACTTTTCGCCTAGTGCCTGCTTTACGGCCACAACTCAAAATTAAAACACATTTGAGATGTGTCCATATTGCACTGTGCAATAGAGCCCCATCTCAAATGTGTTTTAATTTTGAGTTGTGGCCGTATAGCAGGCACTGGGCGTTTTGTCGGTGGAGCAAGAGCCATCCGTCTCTATCTTTCGCCATCATCTTTGGCGTTTGATAAATAAAACATTAATTTGTGAGGTTTGTTTATTTTTAATATAGGTATTGTAATAATGATACTGATGAACAAAACGAAACTCGTCCTCTCTTCAAACTATAACTGCGGTGATGAAAATTAAATGCTCTTCTGTATATTATAACATTTAGCTAGACTCGTGGTTCGGTGACAAAGGTCTATGGGGAAATAGGACTATATGTAAAGTGTTTAAATTTACACACCATTTTACGTCATACGAATAGTTGTAATGTATTCCTTAAGTGGCTGGCCATTGATTATTTCTATATCTTCCCCAAACCATTCTACTTCATAAATATCCTTTTTTTTACTCAATTTATTCAGTTTATCACACAGCTCTAAGGCTTGAGTTCATAACAGTTTGCTCTGTAGGTTAGATACCTATGTGGTGTTGTGTTCCGGGTGGTGAGTAAGGTCGCCAGAGCTCCCGAGGATGTGTGTGTTGAGAGTGAGGGACCCGTGATCGTCTCTAGCTATCAACACAACGAATCTTCAAATCAATAAAGGGTCGGCCACACGCTAGTGATTATGCTGGAATCACATGGCAGGCCGTATGCCTGTTTGCCACCCACTTCGTATAAAAAAACTTCCAAAGCTATCTATCTCAGCATATCATCAAACGATATAACCCAGTAACATACGGACTGAGACAGAGTAGTAGAAGGGTCCTTTTGGGTACAGAACACGAAAAAGACAAAATAGAAACTTCCTAAAATAATTGGTTTTAGATAATACCCCCTACAAACAAACTTACAACCTTACAAAGCTACAATCTCACAGCCTTTTCCTCTTTATTATATTTCTACAGATAAAAATACTTGACTCATATCAAATTTCATTCAGTAGTAAGTGGGTTTGCGTTAAAAATGTGTGTTGTAGCAAACTTGTATAATAATTTACGAGGTTGTGTCATAAACATATATTTCAATACCAAATACGTGTTTGGGTTTTGAATAAATTTATACGTAAAAAATGTGTTTCATCCTCTATGCTTTTGCCATAACGTAAATAGTAAAATTTTACATAGTTTTGTATAATTATCTCATTTTCGCCAAAATTTCATATACGAGTTTGAGTCACACAGCCATCGATATGTAAACGTTCATGTAAAATGTGTCCTACCCTTTCTTTACTAATCTGTAGTTCCTCCGCTATCTGCCAGATTTTAATTCTTCTGTCAGCCAAAACACATTTTTCCACTTTTTCTACATTTTCGTGAGTGACCACCGTGACAGGCCGCCCATGGCGGGGGTCATCTTCACAGCTCTCTCGTCTTTGTTGAAATAAACGAGCCCATTTTTTATCATAGTTTAAGAAGGGCTTATATGATGGAGAGTAGCCGTCATATCATCAAACATTTCTTTAGGCGATTTTCCCTTTTTAGGGTTCCGTACTCAAAGAGTAAAACGGGACCCTATTACTAAGACTCCGCTGTCCGTCCGTCCGTCCGTCCGTCCGTCCGTCCGTCTGTCTGTCACCAGGCTGTATCTCACTGATACCGTGATAGTTCCAGCTGAAATTTTCACAGATGATGTATTTCTGTTGCCGCTATAACAACAAATACTAAAAACACAGAATAAAATAGTTTTTTATAGATAATGGTAGGGACCCTTCGTGCGCAAGTCCGACTCTCACTTGGCCGGTTTATTACAAAATGCTTAACAACTGCGCGGTGTTCAAATGTATCAAAAATTCCGCATTCGACAGACATTCTTCAGTTTATCCGCGCACAAAGCGAAAAATTAAATTATTTTTATTTAATGGCGTTAATATTTAAACTGCCAAAGAGGCGGGGGAAAAAGCTGCATAGTTTTTTATTACGTTAATTTTTTTCTAATTTAGGCCGCGAACTTTTCAGCCAACCCTCGTATGATATAAAATTGACCTCCCAAAGTATACTTGAAAATTTTAATGATTTAAAAGTTTATTTATGTTTAACCATTTTTTTGGTCAAAATGGGCGGTAACAACTGGGAATGTTCATTCCCATCTGGTACCACTGGGGAAAAATGGGAATGATTATCTCCCAGTTGTCCCCAGTGGTAACAAAAAGGCGAGAACAAATGGGAATAGCTCCATCCAGGAGCCGGTCCTGACGCTGACTAGACAAGGTTATGAATTGGGCGTATTCAAATCCCTATCTAATTCTATCTTGGTAGAAGCAGTACTCATAACCAACAACACTGAGCTAACCGTGATTTGTAGAAATATTTATGGGGCCCCCTATAGTTACACAATGTTACTATCTAAATTAATGATTTAATGAGCCTTTGTCACCTACTAGGGCTCGTTTCATGAAGCTAAAAGTACGAGTCGAAACTGGCTACACTGAGGCGCTTGACCAATAACGACTGTCCCTTTGACCAGTGTTGCCGGTTAAGACTTATGAAATCGTTACTTGTAGCTTCGTGAAACCGGCCCCTGTACTTCCTGATTATAAGGATGCGCAAATTTAAATTCAATAGCCTACGCTATCTACAGTCTCGACAATAGAGACGTGTTCAGATATTTGTGAGCACTTTGGCCGCTCCGATATATCTGATGGCGACTGTACCTACAACACGAAATTGTGAAAGTCAAGCACATTCTCGCAGATTTAACACTGAACCGTCTTTACAATTTGGGTCATAATCATAATACCATTAATAACAGTGTTTAAAAAAAAACAAGATTCACCTTTCCTGAGGTCAATAGTTAAGAACTTACGTGCATAATGTTTTAATCGCATAACATATAAGAGGAGAAGCCGTTTATGGGGATAAAGAGCCCAACCAAAAATCTTACTTTGTAGCCTTAGCTTTGACAGGAAAGACGCGAAACTAAATCTGTGTCATTTGCCGCTGACAATACCATGCAAAATGAGTTTATTGTGCATGTTTTACTGACGTTACGGACGTGTTGACGTATAGTTGTGTTGTATTTGCGCATACCATAGCATTTGAAAAGGCATAACTTTTTTCAAATTCTATGCACTTGACTATAAAGAATATTAACTTTATAGTACACATTATTTTTTTACATTATAAAAAGTACTACGGTGTTATTAACAACTCGCTGCACGTGTAGCAACAAAATGTAGGGCCAGAGGCTCTAGTATAAGTTTTATCGATACAATACGTTTTCGAATGCGTTTGCGTTTAGTTTCAATGTGTATGGCAACGCGAACAGCGCCTCTGGTGGTAACTATTAAGAAACTAAGCGTTGCCATACAAATTGAAGCTAAACGCAAATGCGTTCGAAAACGTATTGTATCGATGAGACTTATACTAGAGCTACAGGACGGTATCTATTGCGTTCTCTGTCGCACCTCTACTATTCACGGCATGTGAGTGCGACAGAAAGCGCAATAGCGCTCGTCTTAATCGTGCAGGGAGTATTCAATACTACCATAGTAAATGCATATTAGGTTTTTCCACCACCTATTGATAGCCCATACAAAAACCCAGTTATAGTTAACAAAATGGTTTATTTATCGTAATTAGACAGGGTCTACTTTTTTAATTATTTAACTGGCCAAAATTAAGTGTTTAACACAGTTAAAGATATACACATATTTACACATTCCCCCGCTGACGATTCTTCAAAACGAAGAGAATGAACCTTAGACGTCTAAGTTAATTATAAAGTATAAGTATATGCAAAATAGGTGCATTTATGACGTCGAGTTGCGGAAACCGGAATAATTATAAAGTATTCCACTCTAAATAATGCGTAGGTACTATAATAAATTAAGTTATGTAATTTAAATTTAAACTGCTAATACAACATAAGACAATCACAGTGATCGACGTGCTGTTTAATGTTGTATTTCGATTCATCAACATTTTTACAGTTTTGATATATTTATGTGATGCAGACTGTACAATTACCCGTAACACTGATATAAATATATACAAATACATTTCTAATTTCTAATGAAACCGTCAGTAATACATCTACAGAGACTAAACTCGAAGAAAGTTAATGAAAGTGTCTTACAAAAGATTTGTTATGTATCTTATCACGACTTCCGGACAATTGAGAATTCTCGCAGCACTTCTGAAAAATCATTAGATACAGTGGGAATATAGTCATATTAACTTCCGACAGAGATCATATCAAAAAACAGAAGAATTATTAATTCCGTAAATATATATAATTTAAATTTCATCAATTCTCATTTTGTGCAATTTAGTTCGTATCAAATTGATTTAAATAATATAGTACGATTATATACGATACGATACGTATATACGATTGCATTTTTTTCTTTTAAAAGTCACAAACGGAAATTGATAAATGCAAATTTTCTTCGTGTGCTGCTAGAACTCCACAATCTACCACTTTACTACAAAAAATACATACATTTAGTTTATATTTAAATTAATCTTCGCTTTAACTATTTACCTAAGAAAGAAAAGCAAGTTTTGTTTCCCGCTTAATTTATCTTCTCTTACCTTTTGTCAGCTTGTCTAATACAAGGAAAAGGTTAAAATACAGAACCTAGTGTGCAATATTAAAGTAAAAACACTTAATACAATATTAAATTGCACTACTGTAGACATGGATTAAGCGAAATACACATGCTTGAAGCGATATCTAAAATAAAAGTCAAAATATAACGATTAGTCAGTCTTAGAAGACGATTCGAAGTTCCATTCATAAGTTGTAAGCAAGCATTTAGGTTGTCCAGGTCTATTCCCACTAGTTCTATTATCTGTTCTAATGTTGGAACTAGTTGGTTTGTATTGTAACTACTGGGAAGAAAAAGATTTGTATTGTAACTACTGGGAAGAAAATGATTTGTATTGTAACTAATGGGAAGAAAAATTCCAAATAGTTCCATCGATAGAATTAGTGGGATGAGACCGCTGTCCACACTCGTTACAACACTTAACGGAGCAGTGAACACTCGCTCTCACCTTCGGAAATCTTGAAGAAATTAGAAAAGACTCGCATCCGTTAAAAACTGGCTCGACAATAATGTACTATTTAAAATAATAGAGTCTGTCTAACCAAATTTTACCCAAAGTTTTGGCGGGAAATTCAAAAAGTTTTGGGTTGGTCAGACTTTGTGTAGTAGGAGTTATAGTTTTGATACTAGAAAATAATAAAAAAAATTCTGTGCACACGTAGTAGAGGTAGAGTAATGCTGCACCGGCCGGCACGATGGGACAAGTGCAGAATTCCATCAAAAAGCTCGTCGCTCATATATACCTAGACATTTTCGGCCAAGATATTTTTATATCAAGTTACTACTGACCAGTCACTTCACAGATTTTTCTAAATATTGGTTTCTGTAAGTAACTCCTTACGTTCCAATAAATAAATAAATAATAAATAAATATTACGGGACAATCTTCCACAAATCAACCTGTTTGATTTTATTTATATTTTCCAGAACTTCTAGTTTAATATCAATTTCTTTACACATTCCTGTTTATGAGATTCAGGTATTACTATATTCACGTACCTAATCAAAGTTAGGTATAGGCAAATGTTGCGTATCAAAATATTTATGCAGCACCAAGTTGTTTACGACTTGTCAACATTGCAGTTTTTCGTTATACAACGCTTTACGTCGGGTTCTCACATTGTCGTAATTATTTACGAGCTTAAACAATAGTTTGCGGACGTCACTCGGTAGTCATGTACTCGGTACTTAACTCATTGTTAATATTATTTGAAATATAACATAAGCCACAAACTATTTGAATGAATGACATGACATAAATCGATAACTGACTTTTAGCCTTTTTTTATCATAGACAATTGGTGATACCACAAGGACATATCTGTCAATAAAATTTGGATAGCCAGACTCTAGATAGCCGTGATCATTACCGTTACCGCGCCTCAATAACGCTCGGTAAGCGGATTTACTACGTGTGGCGCTTTTGAATGTATCGACGAGTTTGTACAGCGGCCATTACGCGGGCATTTGTGTGCCTGTTGTTGTTGGCAGCAACTTTCCTGTGTACAGTCAACAGCAGATGTAACTACGCACAATTACACGCTCTACAGTCCTTATTGAGCACTTTGTCCGCGTAGCTATTTTTGCTGCTCACTGTACTCATCAGTCAAGTATATAAAATTAGTTATTAAAACTTATGAAAGGAAGCTTCGGCAATATTTTGTTTACTCCCTAAATTGGTACAAATTTGTACAAATTGCGGACAGACTTAAGTACAGTCGCGGTCAAAGTTACTTACATTTTTACAAGTATTAACTTACAATTATTCCCGTTACAACGACAGCTAGACATTGAATTATCAACTATAGTATATTTCTGTACTAACACATATTTAGGGTGAAAATCCACCAGAGATGTGCGAATAGAATAGAATAGAATAGTGCGAAGCTGCTATCATATGTTTGACAGTTGTCAACAGACTGTGTTGTTGACAGCAAGCTAGTTAGCTGTTTTAAGTTATTTTAAGTTATGCCTACACCTAAGTCACAACATGTGGAAGAGCGGTGATCTTCTTAGCACAAGTATATTATATACTTAAAAAGAGGCACCAGCACAGATACTTGTATACGTATTTATAAGTTACTGAAATAAATTATTTTGATTTTTTTGAAGCATGCAAGGTGTGAAATATATTAGACCGTGAGCTAGCAACTGTTGACCAATCTCCTCCCGTGCGATAACTTCTGTAGCTCTAGTATAAGTTTTATCGGTATTTATACGTTTTCGAACGCGTTTGCCGTTTAGTTTCAATTTGTATGGCAACGCGTGGTTCCTAGTAGTTACCACCAGAGGCGCTGCTCGCGTTGCCATACAAATTGAAATTAAACGCAAACGCGTTCGAAAACGTATTGTAACGATAAAACTTATACTAGAGCTACTGAAATTATATCGTATCATGGATCCTCGTGGACGTCAGCTTCGGCTCCGTTGGTGGGGTGGCCAACGGCAGCGTCCCAAACACGTCAAAAAAGTTATTTATTTATAATAGCATATAAACTGTCCTCAAACAAAATATCAGAAGAGGAAAAATTACTGAACAATATTTTTTATGACCAACTGACGGACTTTTCACCGCTGTACAGTCACAGCTGACGATTTTATTTCGTCAAGATATTGGATTACTATCACTTGATGATATTAGGGGAAATGACGAAATTCTTTTGGGAGGCTGCCGCTGGTCTACCCACCAACGGAGCCGCAGCCGACGTCCGCGGGGCTTCATGATACAACTTTCTTACGGTGAAAACCTTAGCTGTCGACCGGGGGATGTGACTAACAAAAAATTGCACGTAGCTCGCGGACTATATCAAAACATATCCTCGCAAATCTCTGGTGGACATTATCTCTTAACGAGAATTAAAACAAAGCTTGGTGACATCCCACTGTGTCTCGAGCCACGCAAGGGTAGTTCCAATAGAATATGCTACCGACGAACATGCAACTTATCATGAACTATATTTAAATCAATTACTAAGAAATATTTGATTGATTCTTATAAAGTAGTGGGTGTATACAACTACTATACAGATACAAAGTAAATGCGCGTGTGAAAACAAGTATGGTCAATTTATTAAAGGTCTGTGTCTGGGACATTTTGCGGGGTTCTACACTGATTGTAATTTCTACTGGACACAACTGGTTACAATACGCGCCACATAAGTTTGCGTCTCTGAAGTTAGCCTCAAGTCATCAGAGACGCAAACTTTGTGCTGGCGCGTACTATGCTATGTGACAGCCAGGTCACAAGGTTATATCACCGTCGAGTCTCACAAAACGTTCTAGCGAACTAGCGACCTATGATAAATTGCGCAGAGAAATAGACGGAATATTATATAACGGCTCGGCTACGACTTTGATCGGCGGCAACTATTCAGAGCAATGACGCGTACCTTAGATCACTACGAAAGTTTTGAGATACAAAAAAACCGGCCAAGTGCGAGTCAGACTCGCGCACGAAGGGTTCCGTACCATTTATCAATAAAAATATGTATTTTATTTTGTTTTTAGTATTTGTTGTTATAGCGGCAACAGAAATACATAATCTGTGAAAATTTCAGCTGGAACTATCACGGTCTCAGTGAGATACAGCCTGGTGACAGACAGACGGACGGACAGCGAAGTCTTAGTAATAGGGTCCCGTTTTACTCTTTGAGTACGGAACCCTAAAAAGTATACGAGTTATATTTTTTTTTTATTACAGTTTCTCAAAGTACTCTCCGTTAGCTTCTATGCATCGATTCGTCCGCCTAAACCAATTCCAAACCATATACCCGGTACTCTTCTTTAGGAAGGTCTTCTACGGCCTGCAAGTAGGCATTCCGTGCATCCTCAGGACTGATATATCGCGTGACACGAAGTCCGAGTTTGATTTTCGGAAAGAGGAAGAAATCACAAGGAGCTAAATCGGGGCTATACGGAGGATGACACAATTCTTCAATCTGTACTCTTCAAAAAATCCTTGGTGACAATGGCATTGTGCGGCGACGCATTGTCATGATGCAAAAAGAGCCCCCTCAAACCAGTTTTAGGTCGTATTTGTTTTAAATTATTAAATACAGTAGGTAAAAACACCTCAATATACCACTTAGCATTCACAGTTTTTTGGTCGTCTAAGGAAATTGTGGCCACATGCATGACCACTTGCAGAAAAAAATTTGGCCACCATTTTTTTCCCAACACTTCGCCCGCGTTTCCACTTCGTTGGAGGTTCATTATCGGGAAACACCCAAATTGTCGATTGCCGTTTTGTCGGTGGGTCATATTGGTAAATCCAACTCTCGCCTCCAGTAATAATGTTAAAAATTGACCGTCCTTCTCCCTGATCAAATTTTCTGAGCATATCTTTGCACCGTGTCACGCGAGCTTCTTTTTGTTCTGCAGTCAGCGAGTGACGCATCCACCGTGAACATAATTTCCTGACTCCAAGCCGGTTGTGTAAAATTTAATTAATATTTGGCGATGAAATCGTCACGACCTCTTCTATTTGTTTATAAGTCACTTTTGGGTCTTCAAACCGCCAAACGCCAAAACTAATCGCTCTCTGCACTCACATTCATTTAATCAAAATTTATTCAACAAAATCATCGCACGAAAATGTTCTCGCTTAAAATCCATAGTTGACGATAAAAGCCCGCGGAATTGGAACAAAAAACAACCGTCATTTTTTTTTTTTAAATATTTGATCAAATGGTGTTAATGTGTTCGGATTACAAATAATTTATCTTTAAAAAAGGTTCAATCTAGTTGCGTTCTTTTTATACATTTTGATACGAGTATCATCTCATCTCATCTATCAAGTACTTGCTCAGAAGATATTGTAAGAAATGCATATTATGGAAATATTTATCCTTTGTTGAATTATGGTGTAATTTATTGGGGTAATTCTGTTCATGTCAAAACTACTTTCATTCTCCAAAAAAAATGTCTCCGCATTATATACCGCTTGTACAATACTGAGTCCGTTAGAAATATTTTTAGGGAAAAGAAATTTCTAACCTTAACTGGATTATATATTTTAGAGCTGTGTTCCTATGTAATAAATCATAAATATAATTTTAACTTCTGCTCAGAACAGCGTAACAATTTACGATCACAGTATATGTACAACATTTCACTGCCTGCGATCAAAAACGCAACCTATTATAGGAGCACCTTTATCACCGCTATCAAAGTCTTCAACCATCTACCCATTAGCCTAAAAATGTTGAGCAGAAATAAATTTAAGCGCCAATTAAAACGATGGTTGACAGAAAATGTATTTTATGATTTAAAAGAATACTTTGAGTTCTTAAACTGAATAATTATATACCTATGTAACTTTTATAGTTAATATTGTATGCCCGAAAGGGTTGCCATTGTAACTCACACATTTATCATTAAGACCTAATTGTACATGGTAAACAATAAATATTCTCTTTCTTTCTCTTTCTTTCTTTCTCAAAACTTTCCTAGTGACCCACGTAGAATCCAAGTGGCACCCGGATGGCTCGCGGTATTTGAGCTCCCGAAGTGTTGTGGAACCGCCCGCCGCAACCTGAACTAAGCCAACTTGGACTGGGACGGAAATTTAAAAAAAAAATATTTGTCGCGAGGCAGTCGATTGAAACAGCGGTTGACTGAAAGTGTGTACGCAGTTTATATAATGAAATGCTGTTTCAATCGACTGCCTCGCGACTTTTTGTCCCCCCCCCCCCCCCCCCTCCTATTTCTATCCCAGTCCAATTGGGCTCATTTCAGGTTGCACAGGGCGGTTCTACAACACTCAAGCTCAAATACCGCGAGCCATCCGGTTGCCTCTTGGATACTGAAACTACGCGTCATTGCTTTAACTAAACAGCCGCAGCAGTGCGCCATACGTTGGAGCGAGAGATCGGAGCGCGGCGTCTCGCTCCCACGTATACCTCCGCTCGGAGTTGTGTCCGAGCCCTGATCCCTTAGAGTAGCTCTGACCGCGACGATACCGGCTTACTTGCTGGCGATGCGCTCCTTGCACAGGTCCAGGAGTTCTTTCAGCTGCGCGAACTTGCTGTGGGCTTCTTCGAGCATGTTCCTGTCAAATACAAGACAATTAGATAATTGTTTATTACTTTTTTTTGAGTTATGTCAAAGATAATTATAAGACAAGGAAGATTGCTAACTCTGTGGAAACGTCGCCGTAGTTCAGAAAATAATCCGAGATGGCGCTACTAGGCTCTCAATGAATAAAGTAGCGTAGAATTCGTCAAAATATTGCATTTTAGTGTCCTAAATCATCACATTAACAAATTTTAAGGCATAAAATACACCATTGTCACAAAATAACACGCAAATAGAAAAATAATACAAAGCAATTTTTAATCGGTGACTAGATCCATCGATCGCACGTTTTTCTAAGCTGAATGGCTACGCGCTGGTATTGCATTCCGCTAGATGGCGCATATTTAAGAATCGTGCATAACTAAATAAACTTAAAACAATCAGAGATTTTGATTTAAAATCAGTAATTAAAAGCAAATTCAAATTTACTTTAGCACTATTTAAATTTTATTATTCGATTGAAATCTAAAACGAACCCTACCTATCCAATAGTTTTTGCTCTAAACAAACATGGTTACTCCGACTAGAGTTTAGTAATTTTTCTAATGAATTCAGTCGTATACAAAAATACCATTTCGTCCAAAAAGCGTACCCCTTGCTGAAACATATAATCAGAATCAGAAAACGTATTTATTATAAGAAAAAATATAATAATATAAAATAAACTTACAAACTAACAAACAGTACCTAAGTAAAAAACTGAATTTGTGACAATAGGCCCCAGACTCAGCATGTGCTGGGCTAGGCTAGGCTGCGGCGCTACCACGAACTTCGAATTTCGAACTTCGTATATCTCCGTCTCTGTCGCTCGAGTACCATAAACCATAAGTACAACATTTACAAATACCTACTTACAACAAACTTGCTGTTGACACTTTCAGTATTCATATTTGCATATTTTAATCTAGCATCGGTAAGATTTCGATTTCGAATGATTTTAAACTAACCCGCGAACTTATTCTAAACTACTAAATTCTAAAACTACAAATATCGACAAACAAAATATTGTTAACATGCATGAGATTTGAACTTCGTCCCTTCTGCACGTAAGTCTGGCAGATAGCTTTTGAGCTATGTAAACAGTTAGCGATATGCTCTAAAATGGTAATTCCTTGACGCTACAATTACCTACCAGCCTACCACACAATAAATTTGCAACCTTACTTCCAAAACGTAAGGTCTATTTTTGCTCATAACCCGTAGTACAATCTATAAACATACAAAGACACACCACAGCTACAGCCCCGCTATTCTGTAACTTGTTTTAAGCTCACCTCAACGCTCGCCCACAAATATACCTTGACACCGCGATGCGTAGTAATTAAGCGTAGGTAGAGGTCTAGTTTTGTACCGGGTGACCGGCGGGGTGAGCCGCATTAACGCGTAGCGAATAACAGCCCTGCAAACCTTTGGAAGTTGGAATGGAACGGTATTATAATTATAACCAATTCTCCCGTTCGAACTCGTTTAAATACCTAAATCCCATAAAAACCACACGGGAATCACACAGCTTTACTGCATTTACTATTTTTTGCATACCTTAAACTATGTAAGTGTGATTGCCTATTAGTAAGGAAATGAAGATTAATAAGAATGCCTAACTTGGCACTATGAAATATCTCACCATTTTTTACTGTGGAAGAGTTCCGAGACTTGGCCTATTTTTTACATGGAAGGTTTTTATGGGATCTCATTTCTTTTTGTGGGTTATTCTGTTATCAACTTTGTATGAAAATGTCACGATTTTGATATATACGAACTGCATAAGTAAGTTTGTAATCCTATACAAATTTATGCGTTTACAAAGTTACTTTTGCAGTTGCTTCCCGCAAAACTATACAAACGTTATTTGTGGTTGGTAAAATAACATTTCCATACAAAGTTGATAACACAATAACCTACATTGACAAGGATTGTGTTCAAAATTGATATGGGAGGATCTAATAGGTCACAAAAACAAATCAGAGGTCAGAATGGGAAAAGTTGCCGTTCCGACATCTTGAAATTATTTAAAGTATTTATTTATTGGCCGGTCCTGCGCCACCTGCATCCAGCGGACTCCCACGAAAAGTACGTCTAGCACAACTTGCTGCTAAGTCATGTCGCGCGCGACTCAGCGACTCCTGTCGCACTCGTATTGTGCAAATTAGAAAGAGGCGGGTGGATTCTCTCGACTCGCGTCGCGCTTGTTGTGTCAGTTGTGCTAGCCCCGCTGGCCCCGTAGCATGGATGGCGTTATCACGCGATAAGTGATAGGATAAGCGCGTCGTCTCGTTCTATCGAACGGTGTCAGCCAGGGACGGATTCTCTATCCTGTCACTTATCGCGTGGGCCATCCATGCTACGGGGCCAGGTCATCAGTCCACCATGTGGGGGGCCTACCCACGCCGCGCCTTCCGGTACGTGGTCACCACTCGAGAACCTTTCCGCCCCAACGGCCATAGGTTCTACGTGCACTCTTTTGGGGAGGCCTATGTTCAGCAGTGGACGTCTTTCGGCTGATATGATGATAATGATGATGAATTTATTATTTATTGCGCCGATTAAGTTTAAAATTGATAAAAAGTTATAAAAAAATCGCGATAAAAAACAATATAATTAACAAACCTGTGAGCAGCACGGTTATCACAGGACGGCCCGCGAGCTCTGTGTCGCGGCGAGATACACTATCCGTCTCTTTCTAACTAGGAGTAGCCCGCGAGCCTGTTTTTTAGGGTTTCGTACTCAAAGAGTATAACGGGACCCTATTACTAAGACTCCGCTGTCCGTCCGTCCGTCCGTCTGTCTGTCACCAGGCTGTATCTCACTGATACCTTGATAGTTCCAGTTGAAATTTTCACAGATGATGTATTTCTGTTGCCGCTATAACAACAAATACTAAAAAGAAAATAACATAAATATTTTTATTGATAATGGTACGGAACCCTTCGTGCGCGAGTCCAACTCGCACTTGGCTGGTTTTTTATTATTATTATTATTGCCATTTATTCCCACAAAATCATTCGAACAAGAATTAAGTAGGTACATTAAAAACAAGCTAAATACTTAAATTAGTTTTGGGAAACCCAAGATTGGGCACAGTCCTCTTCCATGCACGTCCACGATTTTCTATCTTGCGCGAGTCTAGTCCTTTTTTTAACACTTTTTTAATTTAGAAAAAGTGACTCGGCAAAAATATTAAGTATAACAAATTTTCACTAGAATCGGTTGAGCCGGACAGCGGAACACCGGACATCGTGACAGACACCGGACGTACTATTACTTATTCTGTGACCGGACATACGAATGATTTTCGACACAAGCTGAGCGAGCTGAAGCATAGAACTTCGTTCGCTTCGCTCGCTCGTTCGATAATCAAATCACAGAAATCTAATATGGCATTCAACATGGTGGGCAAGTAAGGTCAAGGCCAAAGCACACTAAAATATTTACCTACTCGTTGTCGCTACATACGATGTTTAAGGCCTTTGAAAACCTGATACTTACAATAGTTATTTGTTATACAAGGGTGCAAAGTTGTATTTTAACCGCGAGTGTGGAATTGAAACACGAGCTAGCGAATGGATTCTAGGGTTGAACCACGAGCTAGCGAATGGATTCTATGGTTCAAAAATAGAATCCTGAGCGTAGCGAGTGTTGCAACACACGAGACGTCAAAATAACTTGCACCCGTGTGTAACATAAATCTTTTCACCTCACTAAAGCGAGGAAAAAAACAAAAAAGTAAAGTAAGTTTTTTTATTAAATATTAAAAAGGGGGAAAAAAATAAAAAACATTTAAAAAGAAACAAAATATTACAAAATTAAAAAAACATTTCAGAAAGAGGGAAAGAGATAAAACATTGAGAAACAAAAAAAATAACATTAAAATAAAGAAAAACTTAAAAAAGGCAAAAATAATTTCAAAAAACATTAAAAAAGACTGATAAAAGAAAAGCGAAGCAATAAAATAGAGACAAAAACATATAAAAAAGAAAAAAGTTACAAAAAACATAATATTAAGAAAAAAAACGTAAAAAAATAAAAACTAAAAAAAACATGTACTAAGAAAAAGTTACAAAAAACATTATATAAAGGGAAAAAAGGTAAAAAAAGACAAAAAAGGACAAAAAAACAAAAATAATTAAAAATTAAAAAAAAAACCTTGGAAAAACACACATAAATCAATAAAAAATAGAAAAAAACATTAAAATATGGCAAAAACATCAAAAAAATAAAAGAGAATTTCAAACAACCTTAAAATAATGAAAAATAAACATTAAAAAAAGGAAAAAACGCATACAAAAACATTCAAAAAGAAACAAAACATTTATGAAAAGGAGAAAAAAGCAATAAACATTAAAAAAAGAAAAACAAAGCTATAAAATAGAGACAAAAACATAATAAAAGAAAAAAAGTTACAAAAAACATTAAAATAAGAGAAAAAACGTAAAAAAAAAATAAAAAAAGACAAAAAACTTAAAAAAAAAACATTTAAAAAGAGAAAAAAGTGGAAAAACCACAATAATAAATCAAAAAGAAACAAAACATTAAAACAAAATATTTAGTGGAAAAAAAACCTTGAATAAACACATTTAAATCAATAAAATATAAAAAAAACATTAAAATGTAGACGAAAACATCAAAAAAATAAATAGAATTTCAAAAACTTTAAAAAAAGATTAAAAAAAAGAAAAAAACGTATAAAAAAGACCAATAAAACATTAAAAATAAAAAAAAAACAGAAAAACATTCAAAAAGAAACAAAACATTTAAAAAGAGAAACAACATTTATAAAAAGGAGAATAAGAAAAAACATTTAAAAAACAAAAAACATTTAAAAAACAAAAAAAGAATTAAAAACATTAAAAAAAAGAATAAAACATTCAAAAAAGGATTGATGGGTGAAAAATGTCCTGTCTGGACTGACCTTTACATGTTATTATGTTTAAAAAAGTAACTAATAACACGTTCGGATTTCAAATATTCTTTGCACTCTTGTGGATAAAATGCAGTTTTGCTATCTGTTTTTAAAGAATAAAAATGGGCTTTCCGAGCTAGTGAGGTGAAAACTATATTTATTTAGATGTACATACACGAAATAGTCAAAAACATTTGAGAAAAATTGTTAGGGAAAAAGTGGATTTCGGGATGATAATATTATAAAGCTATAAACACGAACTTAGAATCTCGATCTTCGTATATCTGCGTCTCTATCGCACTTATGGTTTATAGTACTCGAGCGACAGAGACGGAGATATACGACATTCGAGATTCGGACTTCGTGGTAGCGCCGCTGTGATAATTACGTTAAGTCGACGCGGATTTCGGGACTAGCGGCGCTACCACGAACTTCGAATCTCGAACTTCGTATATCTCCGTTTCGGTCGCTCGAGTACCATAAACCGTAAGCGCGATAGAGGCGGAGATATACGAAGTTCGAGATTCGAAGTTCGTGGTAGCGCCGTAGGTTTACTATAAATTATTTTTCACACAGACTACTCAACGAAAAAAATCTGAATCTTTAATTAAAGGCGTTTGCTTAAAATCAAAAATTATTAACGTTAAAATAATAAATAAGTTAATAGTTAAAATGACAAATATAATTCGGAAAAATTTGAATAAAATTAAAACTATTGTACTCTGCTTGATTCTAGTATACTTATCTAGCGGGACTAGCACAACTGGGCGTTTTTCAAAAAAAGTGTTCAAAACTCTTTTTTTTTTCAGAATTTGTGTTTTTTTGTTTATATTATTACTCAGAATCATTATTACTATCGATCCTCATACAAGAAAAAAAGTGTCCCAGATTTTTTGTAAGGTTTTTCTTCCCGTGCGTCACGACCATGTAAATAAAAAAAGACTGCATTCAAAAATGGGACGTCTGGAATGGAATATTTAAGACACTTTTTTTCTTGTATGAGGATCGATAGTATCAAAGATTCCGAGTAAGATAAACCAAAAAAATGCGTATTCTGAAAAAAAAGTTTTGTACACTTTTTTTGAAAAACGCTAAACTGACGCCGCGACGTGTCTCGTGGCAAGAAAAAATACAAAAACAGGTTACAGGAGTTGGGACGCGAACCGACGTACTCAGACTTGTGAGTCAAACACCCGAACCACTCGACCAAAATCAAATGGCCGCACGGCCCGAAATTTTGAATCTTATGTTAGGGGTGACTACTTAACAGCCTGCTTCACCGCTTACATTGAAAACAACGCCATCTAAAATAATAAGGGGAACTACGAGGTACCGGCGACGATAATAAGATTTACGTGTGACTAGTAGCATTGTATGGAGTGAGCAATCTTCCTTGTCTTAATTATCTTTGGTTATGTCAATTTATTGTATATCAATTTAACAAACAAGAATGATTACATAAATAAAAGTATCCGCAACGCAGGCTTCGTCAAGCTATAACTAAGTATGTATGCTGCGAGACGATGGATGAACGTTATGATTTTTTCGGTTTTTACATGTGAAGTAAGTATGCTGTATGCTGCGACACGATGGATGAACGTTATGATTTTTTCGGTTTTGACATGTGAAGTAAGTATGCTGTATGCTGCGACACGATGGATGAACGTTATGATTTTTTCGGTTTTTACATGTGAACTAAGTATGCTGTATGCTGCGACACGATGGATGAACGTTATGATTTTTTCGGTTTTTACATGTGAAGTAAGTATGCTGTATGCTGCGACACGATGGATGAACGTTATGATTTTTTCGGTTTTTACATGTGAAGTAAGTATGCTGTATGCTGCGACACGATGGACGTTTGGATGTTGTTTTTAAGGTTTTTAGATTTTAAGAATTTTAAATTGTACAGTGCTTTGGTTCCTTACCGTCAAACTGTATAAATTTCGTATGATTAAACAAATTTAAAAAAATGTATCTATCGGACATTTCTTTAACCTACTGGAAAAATGTCGCCAGTAGTAGCAATTATAAGAGTGCAAAGACGACGTTAGTCGGCCGCATTCGGTAACCGACGGCTGCAATAGGGGTTTATTTATTTATTTATTCGTATGGCTACATTAAAAATCGTTCTTTCTTAAAAAAAAAAAATGCATGCAAATTAGAGCAGTACAGCAATAGGGGTGTAGACACCAAATAAAATAACCAATTATATAATTTAAAATATTGACAAATGGAGAAAAAAGTAAAGCACCCCATTAAATAATCACGAAGTTATTACTGTTCAAAGTTTTAGGAGGGGGTATATTATGTTCCTTTTCCGCAAAACGAACCTTCTTATGAAACGATTGTCATTTACTATGACGCTCGTGGATCGTGATGTCACAATCCCCTAGCGTTTTCTCTCTCTAACAAGCAATATTAAAACGGTTGTAGCTTCGTAATTTTTTGAGATATCTGAATGGGATTTTCGTCACTAGACATATTTTTGCCTTCGTACTTTTGGAGTAATAATAAGTTTTTAGTCTACACCCCTATTGTTTATGTTTGTGACCGCAGCAGGCGGACAGACTAATGTCAAGATGACAGTCGTTGGCTGAAATAGTTTGAAACAAGTTCGGCGACCGCATTAACCCTGCATCACACTGGCGCGGCCTGCGGTGGCGGACCACAGTAAATTTGACAGCTAATGACAAGTTGTCTATTGCCCGCCGCGGCCAGGCCGCGCCAGTCTGTGAGAGGCCTTAGGCGGCCGGAGCAGCGTAACATCCGCTTTATTATACAGCTGAGATGATCTGCGCTCAGATGAATGTGTGTGTGCGTGCCGTGCGACACGTGCCGTCCAGGGACCGCGGGGTCTGTACTATGTGGTGTGCGTACCTGCACTTGATGCAGAATACCCTCAGGCTGTGCGTGTGGATGTGCCGGCTGTCCCGGCAGATGAGGTTCACGCTGTCCTTGAACACCATCTCCAGCCGCGACACGTGCCGTCCAGGGTCCGCGGGGTCTGTACTATGTGGTGTGCGTACCTGCACTTGATGCAGAATACCCTCAGGCTGTGCGTGTGGATGTGCCGGCTGTCCCGGCAGATGAGGTTCACGCTGTCCTTGAACACCATCTCCAGCCGCGACACGTGCCGTCCAGGGTCCGCGGGGTCTGTACTATGTGGTGTGCGTACCTGCACTTGATGCAGAATACCCTCAGGCTGTGCGTGTGGATGTGCCGGCTGTCCCGGCAGATGAGGTTCACGCTGTCCTTGAACACCATCTCCAGCCGCGACACGTGCCGTCCAGGGTCCGCGGGGTCTGTACTATGTGGTGTGCGTACCTGCACTTGATGCAGAATACCCTCAGGCTGTGCGTGTGGATGTGCCGGCTGTCCCGGCAGATGAGGTTCACGCTGTCCTTGAACACCATCTCCAGCCGCGACACGTGCCGTCCAGGGTCCGCGGGGTCTGTACTATGTGGTGTGCGTACCTGCACTTGATGCAGAATACCCTCAGGCTGTGCGTGTGGATGTGCCGGCTGTCCCGGCAGATGAGGTTCACGCTGTCCTTGAACACCATCTCCAGCCGCGACACGTGCCGTCCAGGGTCCGCGGGGTCTGTACTATGTGGTGTGCGTACCTGCACTTGATGCAGAATACCCTCAGGCTGTGCGTGTGGATGTGCCGGCTGTCCCGGCAGATGAGGTTCACGCTGTCCTTGAACACCATCTCCAGCCGCGACACGTGCCGTCCAGGGTCCGCGGGGTCTGTACTATGTGGTGTGCGTACCTGCACTTGATGCAGAATACCCTCAGGCTGTGCGTGTGGATGTGCCGGCTGTCCCGGCAGATGAGGTTCACGCTGTCCTTGAACACCATCTCCAGCCGCGACACGTGCCGTCCAGGGTCCGCGGGGTCTGTACTATGTGGTGTGCGTACCTGCACTTGATGCAGAATACCCTCAGGCTGTGCGTGTGGATGTGCCGGCTGTCCCGGCAGATGAGGTTCACGCTGTCCTTGAACACCATCTCCAGCCGCGACACGTGCCGTCCAGGGTCCGCGGGGTCTGTACTATGTGGTGTGCGTACCTGCACTTGATGCAGAATACCCTCAGGCTGTGCGTGTGGATGTGCCGGCTGTCCCGGCAGATGAGGTTCACGCTGTCCTTGAACACCATCTCCAGCCGCGACACGTGCCGTCCAGGGTCCGCGGGGTCTGTACTATGTGGTGTGCGTACCTGCACTTGATGCAGAATACCCTCAGGCTGTGCGTGTGGATGTGCCGGCTGTTCCGGCAGATGAGGTTCACGCTGTCCTTGAACACCATCTCCAGCCGCGACACGTGCCGTCCAGGGTCCGCGGGGTCTGTACTATGTGGTGTGCGTACCTGCACTTGATGCAGAATACCCTCAGGCTGTGCGTGTGGATGTGCCGGCTGTCCCGGCAGATGAGGTTCACGCTGTCCTTGAACACCATCTCCAGCCGCGACACGTGCCGTCCAGGGTCCGCGGGGTCTGTACTATGTGGTGTGCGTACCTGCACTTGATGCAGAATACCCTCAGGCTGTGCGTGTGGATGTGCCGGCTGTCCCGGCAGATGAGGTTCACGCTGTCCTTGAACACCATCTCCAGCCGCGACACGTGCCGTCCAGGGTCCGCGGGGTCTGTACTATGTGGTGTGCGTACCTGCACTTGATGCAGAATACCCTCAGGCTGTGCGTGTGGATGTGCCGGCTGTCCCGGCAGATGAGGTTCACGCTGTCCTTGAACACCATCTCCAGCCGCGACACGTGCCGTCCAGGGTCCGCGGGGTCTGTACTATGTGGTGTGCGTACCTGCACTTGATGCAGAATACCCTCAGGCTGTGCGTGTGGATGTGCCGGCTGTCCCGGCAGATGAGGTTCACGCTGTCCTTGAACACCATCTCCAGCCGCGACACGTGCCGTCCAGGGTCCGCGGGGTCTGTACTATGTGGTGTGCGTACCTGCACTTGATGCAGAATACCCTCAGGCTGTGCGTGTGGATGTGCCGGCTGTCCCGGCAGATGAGGTTCACGCTGTCCTTGAACACCATCTCCAGCCGCGACACGTGCCGTCCAGGGTCCGCGGGGTCTGTACTATGTGGTGTGCGTACCTGCACTTGATGCAGAATACCCTCAGGCTGTGCGTGTGGATGTGCCGGCTGTCCCGGCAGATGAGGTTCACGCTGTCCTTGAACACCATCTCCAGCCGCGACACGTGCCGTCCAGGGTCCGCGGGGTCTGTACTATGTGGTGTGCGTACCTGCACTTGATGCAGAATACCCTCAGGCTGTGCGTGTGGATGTGCCGGCTGTCCCGGCAGATGAGGTTCACGCTGTCCTTGAACACCATCTCCAGCCGCGACACGTGCCGTCCAGGGTCCGCGGGGTCTGTACTATGTGGTGTGCGTACCTGCACTTGATGCAGAATACCCTCAGGCTGTGCGTGTGGATGTGCCGGCTGTCCCGGCAGATGAGGTTCACGCTGTCCTTGAACACCATCTCCAGCCGCGACACGTGCCGTCCAGGGTCCGCGGGGTCTGTACTATGTGGTGTGCGTACCTGCACTTGATGCAGAATACCCTCAGGCTGTGCGTGTGGATGTGCCGGCTGTCCCGGCAGATGAGGTTCACGCTGTCCTTGAACACCATCTCCAGCCACGACACGTGCCGTCCAGGGTCCGCGGGGTCTGTACTATGTGGTGTGCGTACCTGCACTTGATGCAGAATACCCTCAGGCTGTGCGTGTGGATGTGCCGGCTGTCCCGGCAGATGAGGTTCACGCTGTCCTTGAACACCATCTCCAGCCGCGACACGTGCCGTCCAGGGTCCGCGGGGTCTGTACTATGTGGTGTGCGTACCTGCACTTGATGCAGAATACCCTCAGGCTGTGCGTGTGGATGTGCCGGCTGTCCCGGCAGATGAGGTTCACGCTGTCCTTGAACACCATCTCCAGCCGCGACACGTGCCGTCCAGGGTCCGCGGGGTCTGTACTATGTGGTGTGCGTACCTGCACTTGATGCAGAATACCCTCAGGCTGTGCGTGTGGATGTGCCGGCTGTCCCGGCAGATGAGGTTCACGCTGTCCTTGAACACCATCTCCAGCCGCGACACGTGCCGTCCAGGGTCCGCGGGGTCTGTACTATGTGGTGTGCGTACCTGCACTTGATGCAGAATACCCTCAGGCTGTGCGTGTGGATGTGCCGGCTGTCCCGGCAGATGAGGTTCACGCTGTCCTTGAACACCATCTCCAGCCGCGACACGTGCCGTCCAGGGTCCGCGGGGTCTGTACTATGTGGTGTGCGTACCTGCACTTGATGCAGAATACCCTCAGGCTGTGCGTGTGGATGTGCCGGCTGTCCCGGCAGATGAGGTTCACGCTGTCCTTGAACACCATCTCCAGCCGCGACACGTGCCGTCCAGGGTCCGCGGGGTCTGTACTATGTGGTGTGCGTACCTGCACTTGATGCAGAATACCCTCAGGCTGTGCGTGTGGATGTGCCGGCTGTCCCGGCAGATGAGGTTCACGCTGTCCTTGAACACCATCTCCAGCCGCGACACGTGCCGTCCAGGGTCCGCGGGGTCTGTACTATGTGGTGTGCGTACCTGCACTTGATGCAGAATACCCTCAGGCTGTGCGTGTGGATGTGCCGGCTGTCCCGGCAGATGAGGTTCACGCTGTCCTTGAACACCATCTCCAGCCGCGACACGTGCCGTCCAGGGTCCGCGGGGTCTGTACTATGTGGTGTGCGTACCTGCATTTGATGCAGAATACCCTCAGGCTGTGCGTGTGGATGTGCCGGCTGTCCCGGCAGATGAGGTTCACGCTGTCCTTGAACACCATCTCCAGCCGCGACACGTGCCGTCCAGGGTCCGCGGGGTCTGTACTATGTGGTGTGCGTACCTGCACTTGATGCAGAATACCCTCAGGCTGTGCGTGTGGATGTGCCGGCTGTCCCGGCAGATGAGGTTCACGCTGTCCTTGAACACCATCTCCAGCCGCGACACGTGCCGTCCAGGGTCCGCGGGGTCTGTACTATGTGGTGTGCGTACCTGCACTTGATGCAGAATACCCTCAGGCTGTGCGTGTGGATGTGCCGGCTGTCCCGGCAGATGAGGTTCACGCTGTCCTTGAACACCATCTCCAGCCGCGACACGTGCCGTCCAGGGTCCGCGGGGTCTGTACTATGTGGTGTGCGTACCTGCACTTGATGCAGAATACCCTCAGGCTGTGCGTGTGGATGTGCCGGCTGTCCCGGCAGATGAGGTTCACGCTGTCCTTGAACACCATCTCCAGCCGCGACACGTGCTCGTCCAGGCTGGGGTCCGAGGGGTCTGTGTTCAACGCGCTGGAACAATATAGGACGTATTGTTGGGGTAAATGTCCACCAGAGATGTGGTGTAACGTAACACGTACATATTTACATAAATAAACCTTAATTCTAGCTACTTACTTAATTAAAAATAACATATACAACTTATTACTACACTACACACTAAAACACATGTTTAAACTATCCTAAATATCAGTTATAAACTCATCAACACGCTAAACTGTTTGAATATGTCGCGGCACCGATTGGCGTTCAATAATTCCTAGCTTCATTCGCACATGAACGAATGCATGTGAGACGCACGTGATCTGCGCGGGCACTCGTCATCGCGCGAGGCCGCTCAGGCATTAGCCAAAAGACATTGAGTTGAACGCACGTCACCTAGACTCGATCTCTGCTACGGTCCACTGCACGGAACCGTAATCGATGTCCTAAGGTGTCGTCCCTACGTGTTCCTCGTCAAAATAGCAATCACTGTGGTGTTTAAAAGTGTACCCCAAATTGGGTAAGTGGTTATATTTTGTTCGCAAGTAGCTTAGAACCTTTAGTGCTGATTCATTGCTTAATTAGTTTAACTTACTACTAGTTCACAATAATTTTAACTGCATATCACTTATATTGTATCTACATACCAGCTTGCTCATAACTAGCACTTATTTAAAGTTGCTATTCATCGTGCGTGTCACTTTAATCCACCCGCATTTTTAAAAATAAAAATATAAAATCATCTAATTTAACTGTTTATCAAATCAACTTCATTCAAATGTAATCTCCACATCTGAATTGTGAACATCCACGGCATCACAACTACTTAAGCCTGCACCGAGGAAATTATGACATTATTGCGTTCGTTTGATCCCTTGCTGTGTTGTTATTACTAAAGATTTAGTTTTGCAATTCCTATGTGGGATATTTAAGGATTCACTCTATCCATCATACGCTTTCGAAACACGATTACTTACACTTTCCTCGATAGAAAATAAATTCAAAGTTACCTCTACAAAAGAAAATAAACCCTCAGTACGGCGTAAATAATTCACGGAAGGTCATCAGTTTTTGAATAATAACAAAACTAAATGTCGTCTATGACGTATACGTCTCACATTTTCAGAATTTGGAATTTTCAGCAATACAAAGGAAATAAATAAATTCACGCACGTTTTGTCCATTCTAGCCAGAGCCGCCACGCTTCCCTTCTATCCGCTTTAGTCTTGCTTCGGCTGTCAGACGGGGAGGCTGTGTCGCCTGGGCTTACGCACGGTTTTTAAAATATAACAACGATTTTTGTGTTTTTCACCATGGGAAACCAAACCAATCAAAGAATAAGAGAGGTTGGCGATAAAACAATGCTAAACGCTTACTTGAATAATCAAAGTAAGTAAAACTTATATTACTACAGATTATGCGCCCAGGGACTGTGCGCGGGTGACAGCTGTGCATTCTCGTTCGAAATTAATTTTGATCAATCACCGTAGGTACTGTCACTATGTCTATGGTTCTTTATTTTGTTGGTGTCACTTTGTTTTCACCATACGTAGTGATGTGTGCTATCGATAAAGCTTCTCAGATAAAAAATCAAACGCTACCGGTACAAAGCTGCAGAATTTGGAATATTTAGTTAATTCCTTTTTAGGTACCTACTTACTTATATTTTTTTATGTAAAATTAAACAAATATAGTCAAAAGAAATAAATTAATCTTTTTTGACCGAGACATGTACAGGCCGATAATTTTGAAGATAACGATAATACTCCAGTTGCTTCGTAAGCATACTCAGTAGACTCAGTACCTACGTATATACCCTACTTACTGCCTAAGAATAATACAGGGTCAAAACATGTGAACATTCATCATACACACATACACGGGACACAAATGTATACCTACTCATTTATTTATAATATTATATAAATATTACATGTCACATATTATTCACAATTTCATATTATTATCATTTTTAGGGTTCCGGACCAAAAATGTAAAAAAGCGGTAAAGTGCGAGTCGGACTCGCACATGAAGGGTTACGTGAAATAAATTGCGGTTTACGATTTATGACGTATTAAAAAAAACTACTTACTAGATCTCGTTCAAACCAATTTTCGGTGGAAGTTTACATGGTAATGTACATCATATATTTTTTTATTAGTTTTATCATTCTCTTATTTTAGAAGTTACAGGGTAGGGGACAGGGACACACATTTTACCACTTTGAAAGTGTCTCTCGTGCAAACTATTCAGTTTAGAAAAATATGATATTAGAAACCTCAATATCATTTTTGAAGACCTATCCATAGATACCCCACGCGTATGGGTTTAATGAAAAAAAAATTTTTGAGTTTCAGTTCTGAGTATGGGGACCCCTAAAACTTAATGCTTGATAAAGACACTGTTTTGTAGTGCTTCAAATGAACTACGGTAGACTATGACACCCATCACGTTCACTGAATATGTACTCAGTCGCCGACATCAAAATCTAATTTTGATTTCATTGAATTATCTGTTACAACTTACTCTGTGCATATAGTTGGTAAAAATGAAAATCTAAATGTATAAAAATGTTTTAACACTTTTAACAAGCGATTTCCTTCAACAAATTGAGGCTCAATGACGTCAGGAGTAAAACGAAAGGGACGGATGTATCGCGTGACAATTCAGATCCCTTCTCGATGAATTTCAAATTTCAAATTCAGAAAACTGGGGACCTCGTACGTACACATTGATGATTTACGTACACATTTACATACAGAGACACACCTAATTCTCGCGAAACGCGACGGATATAAGTTATTCAAATACCGATTTTTCAAAAAGCTCTCTGATACATGTCCTCTTAGTTTTATGGACCTTCTACATAGCTTAAAATACTCATTTTTCATTGATCGTAGATAATATTACCTAACAGCGGTAAATTGTAAATAAATAAAATGTGTAAATCAAAAATACTCTAACTATAAATATTATCAACATAAATATTTGAAATCGTTTTGGTTGTTAAAATTTTGTAAATATTGGTAGCATTTGCAACCAGTCATTTCGTTTTATGAACGCGATCGGCGCACAGCTCTAGCCGCTAGCCGCTCGCTACGCTACTGCCTGTTTGCGTCACACGTCACCACACACACACACACATGCACGGAGCGCATAGAATACCTAAAATCCATTGACGCCAGAAGCTCGGTGGGCCCTTAACTACTTTCCCGCATGCCGTTAGTGCTCTCAGGAATAAATGGGCCGTTCCTAATGCCTTTTTTTTTGATGGCACGTTCCAGGGTCCAAGGTCCAGAGTGACAATTTATCGGCTGAATATTTCCCGCCTGCCTGCGCTTGCTTCTGGCCATTTGTGCAAGACAGTGGAGCAGTTTTCCGGCTGGCGCTGAACTCAGCGCCGACAAGAAATTCCTCCGCCAACCTACCCGGCGCACCACAGGGGAGTACTTCGGCTACAGGGAATCAGCGGAATCCGATTCTAAGTGTATTAGCCATCGATTTAAAATACCCTAGATACACCGTCACCTACAAATTCACGCCAAAAGAGTGTCCGACTCGCTTAGTTATAAGTATGCGCGTATAGTAGACACATATATATAATATAATTCATTTATTTCAACCAACTTGGATCATACACTTAAATACTATACAGACTATAAAAAAATAAAATTACATGTCAGGGTTAGTAGGTAAAAAGCGTGTAATATACTAAGACCATATTTATAAAAATTAAATACAACTTTATTCCCTACACATAAGGTATTATTTGTCATGCACGCACTAGGCGGTTGTGACATTACAAAATGCGATGATCGCGCAAGTCGTAAAATTTAACGACCGTCGGCCGTAGGTGTACGAATGTACACCTTAAGTCAAACAGAATTAAGTGTAATTCTGTTTACGCTGCGTGGGGATCCTAGCTTCGCGTCTTGTAGGAACAGAGTAAGTGGAGTCGTGAACAAAAAAATTTTCATGTACATATTGTACAGTTTATAAAATTGGTGTGACGCTAGTTTCACTATTTTTAGGGTTCCGCACCTTAAAACCAAAAAACGGAATGTTTATAGGATTACGCCTTTGTCTGTCTGTCCGTCTGTCATAGACAATTTGCTCCGAAACTACCGGACCGATTGAATTGAGATTTGGTTAACAAAAACATATGTGAGTGATCCAAAGACGGGTGTTTAACATAAATAAATTCTAAATATTGCGGTCACTTTTGGGCGGTAAAGTTAAAAATAAAATAAAAATCTTGCAAACTATATCGTGTGACATATTAAATGATAGGGCAATATCAAATATATGTTTTCTATAAATATAAAATAAATCGTTTTGTAGTAATTTAAGAAAATAAACGAACATTGACAATTTTAGGCCAGTAGTTTTGGAGTAAGAGGGGAGAGTGGAGAGAAAAATAAAATAATAAACTTATTATTCAAACATATATTTTATGTACCCTGAAACAAGTTTAATTTATGTGATAATGTATACTTGTCGTTTTGAAGTTATTTTTTTTGAATATTTTCTTTTTTACCTATATAATGCAGACGCACATCAACATATTTCTGAACTGCTGCTTTTGTCAGTTCATAAATATGGTGAAATTAATCTCTTGTATGAGCATCTGTATTTTTAAATAGCGTCATAGCGTCACCCGAACAAACATACATTCATAGATACAATGATACTTACGTACATAACATACATATAAGTACATTGCAACTTAATACAAACCGTGTAAAAAACAATGTTTGAGAAATATCAGTAGACGTAAAGTAGGCACAGTAGCTATCGGTCATATTTGAATTATTTTTTTCGCTTTGGTCTGAGTAGTTAAAAACATTTTATTAATTTTAATTCCTTAGAAACATATTAACATACCAACATACCGCCAAAGATGTAGGCAACAAAACTACCTTAAAAAAACTAAACAGGCGGCTCTATATATTCACTATTTAACTCTGTTCTACTTTATGAATCTTTCGACTCTTTGAACACGTGAATTGCCACACGCGCGGGAAAGGGACAACCGAGTAAGCGATTTATTCAAACTATTTTAGAAAAATAATGTTTTTACTTAGTGAAAAGCTAAATTTAGCCGCAAATCCATTACATTATGAAACCTTGAATTAATACTTACCGAAAATACGAAACCCCATCCTTTTTTAAGCTATTTGAAGTATTATTTTTGCACTTTTTCACGGAGCACTTCGGCATGGTGATCTGACGGTGACCGGCGCACAACTGCGAGCGCAATTGTGCTAAAACGCGATTTTAGCACAATTGATTCAAGCCGCGTTTGAGGCGTTGTTAGTGTATCTAGGGTATTTTAAATCGATGGTATTAGCCCGAACCTACGTATTATACCACACCTTATTTCTGAGCTAGCCTGCTAAGTTTAAACATTATATTTTTTACTGACCGTTTTTCTGACTTCTCATTTTAAACCTTTCTATTTATTATAAACTTAAAGGAGTCAGAACGCTCAAGACGGGACAGTGGGAAGCTTTGTTTTCATATATTTGACACCTAGTTGTCAAACATGCGAGGTGTCAAACATGCGAAAACATATCTGGGAACAGCAGGTGAATATTCACCCTTAACCTGCAGTATATCGTCCTAGTACATTTTTCAGCTACTAAAAAGCACTACTTTAACAAATCCCAAAGTCAAAATTCAAATACAATTTTTGTGATCATCATAACAGCCGAAAGACTTTTACTGCTGGACATAGGCCTCCCCCAAAGAGTGCACCTGCATTGGGGGATAAATGCCATAATTACCACGCTTGGCATGCGGGTCGGCGATCGCAGTATTTCCACCTTACTCCAGGGATGCTGCTGCCCATCCCCCATGTTTGTGTACAGAAACTTTGATTTAGCATTCCATTTTCGGCTGTTGGAGCGAGAGTGGAGTAGAGTATCTCAATAAAAAGTAGGTATAGTGAGTAAACTAAGCAGGTACCTATTATAGTAGTTTATGTGACTGTACATAATGAAGGGCATTAAACACCAGTGTGGGTTTATGAAACTCGCTAACGCTCGTTTCATAATAGGATCACACGAGTGTTTTATTGTCTAATTATGTACAGTTACATCCTCAATGATGTGTTCGGGAACCATTAGAATAGACTAGATTTCAACTCATGATCAACTAGATCTCCATAATAACATCGATATCTTATTATGATTATGATTTTTCATACATTATAATAACACTTGCACAGATAAAACGCTGATGTTACGTAACTGGTTGCAATAATGGTGTTCATTATACACGGTTTCCGAACACATAATAGAGGATTTATGAAATGGGTGTAGATAAAATGATGTACAATCTTACCCTTTGATGGCCATGGTGAGGTAGTTGATCTGGTTGCTGAACATGGGCAGCTTGCTGGTGATGACGTCGATGGGGTCGTCTGTGGGGAGCTTGTCCTCTAAGCTGTGAGCCACGCCCACGCCCGACGACAGCTTTGCACTAATTTCAACCAAGATATTAGTCAGGATGTAACCAGGTAACTGCTTCGCAATCATTTAGATTCGAATAACTTAGAGTCTGGCCAACGCAAGTTGACCCCACTAGAGTCACGCAGAAACAGTAAATGTCATAAATACGCATACATTCAATTCAATCGAAAGAAGTTAATAAGGATAAGATATTCATACAAAATCTATGTAAAATGTCTATATATATTGTCAATTTAAACGTGCTTGTCAATTTAAATCAGTTTGTACGGGACGTTTTCAACGGTAGGAATCAGTAACTTCTGCGAAAATCCGGGGTTTACAGGCGCGAAAATTAGATTTAACAATGACTCTTTTCCGGGGTTTTTTTTTGCAGGTCCTCTGCAGCTTACTCACAACGACGATCACACTTTCAGTGCCAGGAATCCTCTGCTTGCAGGTGCTTTCCTTAACAATCGGACTTCCCTGTGTTATTGGCTACCAGCGTAGCGCTACGAAATTTTTGACACTAAATGTGTTAAAGATCTACTGAGATTAAAAAAGCTTTCAAGCTTATAATAACCAGATTTTAGTAGGCAATACATAAAAAGAAAGAAAGAAAATATTTATTCTTGACAAGTTGACAACAAATCACAGCATTTTATAAACACATAGAGACTTGGACATATTTGTCACGAAACGGTCACAGCGCAGCGTAATGCTGGCAGGGCCAGCGCTGGTTTCCGTTGTGACCATTTGATGATACACGGACCAATGACATCACGATCGCATACCAGGACAATTTACAGAACAAAAATAAAAAATATTAAGGAACTAAAGAAATGAACACAATGCAATACTCACCAGTAACTAGAGAACACAGTCCAGATGCTCTCGAAAGCCTCTATGACCGGCAGCTCAGGGCGCGGGTCCCGCCGCTCTAGCCGCTCCACAGTGGCCTTAGCCAGCTCCATGTACTCGGGAATTATCAGGCATTTGCGGGCCACGTCCATGCAGAGTTCCGTGAAGTTCGTAACCTCCGATTGGGAGAGAGATTTCGGGTCTGTGGAGAAAGAATGTGGAACTTGGAATATTTTGAGCCCTTTTTATTGATCCGTACCAAAATTGGTCCAACGGAACAGTTATGCTCACTAGAAGACCAGTATAAGCGTGACCTCCAATCGCATTCAATTATTGTAAGACTTACGATTGGTCAAACTCGAATGAGTTGAGAGGAAATGCCTAACAGGTTGCGAATCGCTTACATATTGGCATGAGAAACGGTGTTTTTACCCGGGTGGGAATTATCGTACCTAAGCTACGCTTATTTAGTGCTACCTTCCTGTATAAATTAATTACTAAGATCGAATCTTATTACTGTTCACGAATTGCTGTGTCGATACAAACCCGATAGGGTTTAACGACACTGTTAGATTTAACCAAATGTATTTTCTTTTATATATGTAATAAATAAAAAAATAAAAAAAAATGCGATCACTCGGTCAACTCGGTGTACCTACTTTTTTTGTGATAACAACATCAGTATCAATCACACAATCAGTTACGTTGAAGGCATTTAAAACGAATCCTAAGAATCAAAACCCAATCTTTTAGGTCAAAATGAGACTCTAAGGCACTTTGCTCAATGTAGGTACACAAGTGCAGGTCATACATAACTGGCATAGTGGGCTAGTATCCAATTTAAACGGTCGTAAGTAATAAATAATAATAATAATAAATAAATATTATGGGACAATCTTACACAAATCAACCTAGGCCCACGGTAAGCTCAATAAGGCTTGTGTTGTGGGTACTAGGTGACGATATATATAATAGATAAATACATATAGATACTTATATACATATATAACATCCATAACTCAGGAACAAATATTCGTGATAAACACACAAATAAATGCCCTGACCGGGATTCGAACCCGGGACCTCCAGCTTCGTAGGCAGAGTCACTACCCACTGGGCTACGGAGGCCGTTGAATAATGTTTATACTACGAGTATATCACCGGCGTCGTCAACACATTCACTGCCAGGAACCCGCCAAGCCGGCGCTATCCTCTAATTAGCGGGAAACCCACTGCATCGACAACGAGCATAGCGCATAGTGTTTACACAAGAGTTGAAAACGCAGTCATAATAATGATTTACCTTTACTTTCAATAGAAGCTAGAGAATTCTTCAAATCGGTGATGAGATGCTCTATTCTCGGGAATACTTCGTTGAAGACCGCGACCCAGTGTTTGAGTAGGCACTGGAGCACGTCGGCTAGCGTCCAAGGCGGAGGTTTAAACAGCACGTGCTTCCATAAGTTGTTGTATTTCGCTCGCATTTCGTTCTGAAACAATTTAGTTAACCAGTTTGAGTTCGATGAGTTTTTAAACTTTTTAACCCCCGACGGAGTTCACAATAGATCAGCGATGGTCGCAGTGACCCTTGTATCACTGGCAGCCTGGAAGCCACTACCAGAACCCCCGACGGAAAAAGAGGGGTGTTATAAGTTTGACGTGTCTGTGTACACGAGAGCGTAACAGACGATTGCACAATTAGTGCGTTGGAACAAACCACAAGTACAACGAGACACAATTGGGAAACGTCTAAAAAGGTAGTAGATCATAAAAAGATAAAGTGGGCACTTTCGACATTTCAACCTTACAAAGCCCCGGGGCCAGATGGAATCTACCCCATTCTACTACAGGAGGGCGCTACTGTACTAATCCCGCACCTTAGCAGATTGTACAGGGCGTGCTTAGCCTTCGCACACGTACCGCGTGTGTGGAGGATGGTAAAAGTAACCTACCTACCCAAACCGGGTAAGGCGGATTACAGTGAGGCCAAATCGTATAGGCCGATAAGTCTATCGTCATTTTTCCTCAAAACATTGGAGAAGTTGGTAGATAGACACATAAGGGATGGCCCACTAAGGAGACATCCGCTGCACGAACTGCAATGTGCATATCAGCCAGGAAAGTCAACGGAAACGGCACTTCATCTGGTAACAACCAAGGCTGAACAGGCTATAGAGAATAAAGAACTATGTCTGGCGGCTTTCTTAGACGTGGAGGGAGCGTTTGATCGTACCACGTATAATGTTATTAGCGAAGCAGCTGCAAAACATGGTATAGAGCCGACCATATGTAAATGGATAGGCAACATGCTAAATGGCAGACTGATAAAGTCATCTCTTTTAGGGGATGAGATAATGGCCACGGCCACAAAGGGATGTCCACAAGGTGGGGTACTTTCACCAACTCTATGGAGTTTGGTGGTGAACTCACTCTTGATAGAACTCAATAAAGGTCCCATCCACACGGTAGGATATGCTGATGATTTAGTGATACTGGTTAATGGGAAATTCCCAAGTACGGTATCAGAAATCATGAACAAGGCACTGAGGGAAGTGGAGAGATGGTGCGACTGTCACCAATTA
The DNA here is from genome assembly GCA_963854355.1 of Epinotia brunnichana. NCBI lineage: Eukaryota > Metazoa > Arthropoda > Insecta > Lepidoptera > Tortricidae > Epinotia > Epinotia brunnichana. Next base: position 27,281,186 of record OY977936.1, on the reverse strand, counting down.
TCCATTAATCCAGGCAAAACTGTAGTAATACCCTTTACTAGGAAAAGGACCCTTCGCGGAATACAGCAGTTAAAGCTGTACGGAAGGGTACTAGAAATGTCCAATGACGTGAAATATCTAGGTGTCACACTGGATAAGGAACTGAACTGGAAGAAGCATACAGATCTCACCATTACAAAGGCCCTGAGGGTATTTGGAATGTGTAGATCAGCGTATGGCAAAACATGGGGACTGAACCCCAAGGTACTGAAGTGGATCTATACCATGATGGTGAGACCCATAATACTGTACGGTAGCCTGGTATGGTGGCCAAGGACTTTAATGAGCACATGCAGAGAGGCCCTGAGAAAGGTGCAGAGAACGGCATGCATGGCTATAACAGGGGCGTTTCGTACCACGCCTACAGCGGCGCTAGAAGTCCTACTGGACCTACCGCCACTTCACATGGTGATTAAGTCAGAGGCGCGCAAATCGCTCTACAGATTAAGAACTCTTGGACTGTGGAGCGATAGCAAGCCGAAAACTAAGCACACAAACATGGAGACTGATGGTTTCTTAGACAGAATAACAAACATGGGAAGCGACAAAATGCTACCCAAGTATGTATTCCACAGGAACTACACAACAAAAGTTCCAACCAGGGCTGAGTGGGCCGAAGGTCTAGAACCACCAAAGTCTGGTATCGAAGACAGTATATGGTACACGGACGGATCAAAAATGGGATCCGGTACGGGAGCAGACATTTATGCAAATGACTACAGTAGTAGTGTAAGCATGGGTAGTTTGGCAACTGTCTTCCAAGCGGAGACATACGCCATAATTGCTTGTGTACAGGAGAATATAGACAGGCGAACCAAAGGGCGGACTATCTATATACTCAGTGACAGTCAAGCGGCCCTTAAAGCGCTTACGGCGCCGAAAGTGGACTCTAGACTAATTTATAATGGCGTCCAAGCACTAAACAGACTTGGAAGGCACAATAAGGTGCAACTAGTTTGGATACCAGGGCACAAGGGCTTCATCGGCAACGAAAGAGCAGATGAGCTTGCAAGAGGGGGCTCTACAAATCACTTTGTAGGTCCAGAACCATTTGTGGGACTCTCGCAGGGGACCATAATATCGGCCTTTAAAGCCTACGCCAAAACCAAACACCAACACGAGTGGAGGAATGAGGCTGGCTTAAGGCACTCTAAGCTCTTCATAGAAGGAGTGGACTCGGGCTGGACCAGAAAACTCTGGAAATCCAGTAGGAAGCAACTCAGAATCATATCTGGGGTGTTCACTGGTCACTTCGGGGTCAAGGATCTCTTGGCCAAGATGGGACTATCTGATAGTTTAGACTGTAGAATGTGTGGCGAGGAGGATGAGACTATGGAACACTTATTGTGTGAATGTCATGCCCTTGCCAGACAAAGAATGAACTACTTTGGTAACGGTTACCCGCAACCAAAGGAATTCAAGGTGCTCCCGGCGAACTGCATCATCCGCTTTGTGGAAATGATGGAGCAAGCCTGGGAGCAGGTATAAAGGAGAGAGCAAATGCACAAAAGATCCCACTGGGTCGAAGTGCATCCGAAAGGGCCCTCACCTAGATAAGATAAGATAAGATAAGACGTGTCTGTGTGTGTGTGTGTGTATGTCTGTGGCATAGTAGCTCCTAAACGAATGGACCGATTTAAATGTGGTATTTTTTATCCGAAAGCTGACGTAATCCGGTTTTTTTTCTTTTAATCTTTATTGAGAAAAGAAGAAACCAACGACAACCACGAAACAACGAAAACAAGCGATTTTGTTGAAAAGTAGCTCAGGAGATGGTTCATAGCTACGTTTCAACAAAATCGGTTCAACCGTTTTTGAGATATTGAACTTTGAAATCAAAATGTCGGGGGTTTTTCAACTTTTCTAAGTTGTAGTTATGAATAAGTAAAGAAGATATTGCGAGCTACCATGGAAAACCTATAGAATTATGTTACGTAACGGTATGGCCACCTGCGGCTTGGTCTCCCCTGCTGGAGAGCTCGCTGAGGGCTATGCAGCGCAGGCCGTTCACTACCGCCTTGTTGCATAGGTTCTTGCCTACCTCCAGTATGTTGGCCAGCAGCCGGTGCATGGTGTCCCGGTGCCGCAGCACGGTGTGCGCGCGGTCCGGGTCGGGCGCCACCTGCGGCTTGCTCTCCAGCAGGGGCTTGAGCTCGCTGAGGGCTATGCAGCGCAGGCCGTTCACTACCGCCTTGTTGCATAGGTTCTTGCCTACCTCCAGTATGTTGGCCAGCAGCCGGTGCATGGTGTCCCGGTGCCGCAGCACGGTGTGCGCGCGGTCCGGGTCGGGCGCCACCTGCGGCTTGCTCTCCAGCAGGGGCTTGAGCTCGCTGAGGGCTATGCAGCGCAGGCCGTTCACTACCGCCTTGTTGCATAGGTTCTTGCCTACCTCCAGTATGTTGGCCAGCAGCCGGTGCATGGTGTCCCGGTGCCGCAGCACGGTGTGCGCGCGGTCCGGGTCGGGCGCCACCTGCGGCTTGCTCTCCAGCAGGGGCTTGAGCTCGCTGAGGGCTATGCAGCGCAGGCCGTTCACTACCGCCTTGTTGCATAGGTTCTTGCCTACCTCCAGTATGTTGGCCAGCAGCCGGTGCATGGTGTCCCGGTGCCGCAGCACGGTGTGCGCGCGGTCCGGGTCGGGCGCCACCTGCGGCTTGCTCTCCAGCAGGGGCTTGAGCTCGCTGAGGGCTATGCAGCGCAGGCCGTTCACTACCGCCTTGTTGCATAGGTTCTTGCCTACCTCCAGTATGTTGGCCAGCAGCCGGTGCATGGTGTCCCGGTGCCGCAGCACGGTGTGCGCGCGGTCCGGGTCGGGCGCCACCTGCGGCTTGCTCTCCAGCAGGGGCTTGAGCTCGCTGAGGGCTATGCAGCGCAAGCCGTTCACTACCGCCTTGTTGCATAGGTTCTTGTCGTTTGATAGTAGGATCTGGAAATTGTGAGATGTAAAACTTGATCTCCTTTTACCCAACTGCCGAAGGAGAGGAGGGGTTTGTTTTTCAAGCGTGTGTATGTGTGTGTATGTTTTATTCTTTGACACGCCCTGCAGCCTAAACCGTTTGACGGGTTAGTTACGGTTACAGTTATCGCCTTATCGCCAACAAACTGCTTTGCAGTTTGGCGAATCTTTAGGTTAAGTTACTAAAATTGTATTTTTTTTTTGTATCCAATAAAAAAAAAAAAAAAGTTACGGAAGATTTCTCATAATCGTGGGAGTGGTGACATAGGCTATAATATTTGCAAAAAAGCAGTTGGGTTTTTCGACAAATCTCATTGAAGTAAGGGCCAAATGAATAACGCCCCACATTACACCTGCAGCATATGGATCAACTATACCGCAAAAGGCTTACAGCGTCCTACGCGTCCAATATAATAATGGCTTAAGGATGTTGTTGGGGCTGCCGCGCCATTGCAGTGCATCAGGGTTTCGCGCCATAATGCGTGCCTAAGCGTGTTGCGTCCCTGATGAGGCGCCAGCGCGGCAGCCCGAACAGCCTCCTGCAAACCCTCCCTGTTCCACTGGGATAGATTGCATAGGGCATTCAACTTATTAACTTATTGTAATAGAATAACTACTAACATAGTTTTAGGACCTTTGCAGCTTTGTTACCAACGAATTATGGAAATACTTCCGAAATAAATGAACATCATCATCATTATTCACTAGAGGCCGCCACTACATTCGTAAGATTTTATATCTGGATAAAAATCGTTTTATTCTACTCAGAATTTGAAGCCCTTTCGATTTTAGTAGCAGAAAAAAAGTGTCCTAAGTTTTTTCGTTGCGTTACGTTACCGTCTTCATAGTTGTTTGTAGGACGGTAGCGTAATAGAAACACAAAATTGTATTAATAACATGGGACACATTTTTTTTCTCTTATTAAAATCGAAATGACTTGAAATTCTATCCACATATAAAATCATAAGAAAATGAACATCTTTTCTTGAAAACGCCAGAGTGAACGCCCGTGCTATACAAGTGTGCGCCCATGCTATACAAAAAAAACCGGTCAAGAACGAGTCTGACTCGCGCACCGAGGGTTCCGTACAAACTTTCATCTATACATATAAATGCCTATGTCCTGACCCCGTAGCATGGATGGCCTTATCACGCGATAAGTGATAGGATAGAGCTGCCGTCCCTGGCTGACACCGTTCGATAGAATGAGACGACGCGCTTATCCTATCACTTATCGCGTGATCCATGCTACGGGGCCTGACTGACTTATTCACTCACTCACTCACTCATCAACGCACAGCCGAAACTACTAATCTTGGAGAGTTGATTTTTGCACAGTAGGTTGCTTATATAACGTGGGCTAGGATAAAAGGAGGGATTTTTGAAAATTCCACCCATAAGGGGGTAAAATAGGGGTGCAAAGTTTGTATGGGAGAACCTTTTCTTTCGAGCTAGAGACTTAAAACTTTATAGAAAAATTAGTTATTAGCATACAAATAATAAAAACATCAGCGTTTTGGAAAATTCCACCCCTAAGGGGGTAAAATAGGGGTGCAAAGTTTGTATGGGGGAAACAATATTTTTTTAAATAGAGACTTAAAACTTTGTAGAATGATTAGTCATTAGAATATAAATAAAGTACTTTTAGCGTTTTAGAAAATTCTAACCCTAAGGGGGTAAATATGGGTGCAAATTTTGTATGTGGGAAACCATTTTTTTGAGCTAGAGAACTAAAACTTTGTAGAAAGATTAGTTATTAGAATACAAAGAAAGTACTTTCAGCGTTTTGGAAAATTTCACCCCTAAGGGGGTATAATAGGGTGCAAAGTTTGTATGGGAAAAACTACTTTTTTTTAAAATAGAGACTTAAAACTTTGTAGAAAGATTAGTCATTAGAATACAAATAAAGTACTTTCAGTGTTTTAGAAATTTCTACCCCTAAGGGGGTAAAATAGGGGTGCAAAGTTTGTATGAGGGAAACATTTTTTTTTTAAATAGAGACTTAAAACTTTGTAGAAAGATTAGTGATTATACAAGTAAAGTACTTTCAGCGTTTTAGAGAATTCTACCCCTAAGGGGGGTAAATAGGGGTGCAAAGGTTGTATGTGGGTAACTTTTTTTTTGAGCTAGAGACCTAAAACTTTGTAGAATACAAAGAAAGTACTTTCAGCATTTTGGAAAATTTCACCCCTTAGGGGGTAAAATAGGGTGCAAAGTTTGTATGGGAAAAACTACTTTTTTTTAAATAGAGACTTAAAACTTTGTAGAAAGATTACTTATTAGAGCATAAAAAACTACATTCAGCGTTTTACAACAAATCACTACGTAAGGGGGTTAAAAAGGGGTGCAAGGTTTGTATGAGGAACACTTTTTCTGAGCTAGACACTTGAAACTTTGTAGAAAGATAAGGTACTTACAAAAATACAAAAAAAATACTTTCAGCGTTTTGGAAAACACCATCCCTAAGGGGGATAAAAAGGGGTGCAAAGTTTTTATGAGGGAAAGTTTATGTTTTTGAGTAAGAGACTTGAAACTTTGTAGAAGTACTTATTAAGATACAAAAAAAGATCATAAAGCGTTTTAGAAAATTCCACCCCTAAGGGGGTTAAAAAGGGGAGCAAGCTTTGCATGGGCAACAGTTTTTAAACTTTGCTAAAAGATTACTTATTAGAATACTAAAAAAGAACTTTCAGCGTTTTAGAAAACTCCACCTCTAAGGGGGTGTTAAGAAGGGGAGCCAGTGTTGTGTGGGGAAACACTTTTTTTTTAACTAGACTTAAAACTATTAGAAAGATTACTTATTAAAATAAAAAAAGTACTTTCAGAGTTTTAGAAAACTCCACCCCTAAGGGGGTTAAGAAGGGGACAAGCTCTGTATGGGCAACACTTTTATTGAGCTAGAGACTTAAAAGTTAGTAGTAAGATTACTTACTACAATACGAAAAAAGTTCTTTCAGCGATTAGAAAAATTCAACCCCTAAGGTTCAAATTTTAAATGGAGAGCAAGAAAATTTTAAAGTGTGAGTAAGATATTTGTAACTTCGGTCTTATTCTGTACGTTAAAAGACTACAAAACTAATTTCAGAGTTTTTCCAAATTCATCCCCTAAGAGTGTTAAAAGGGGGTTCAAAGTTTGTGTATTTCAAGACACTTTTAAAGACTGAGAATTTTAACTTTGGTTTTAGATTGTTTGTTTAATACAAACTAGAAAATGAACAACAACGTTTTTTTTTATTTATCCCCTGAAAGAGGGTTCAAAATTTGTATTGAGAGAAATCATTTTCTAAGACGATAAAAAGTTCTACGCAGACGAAGTCGCGGGCAACAGCTAGTACACCATACCCGTCATGTCAGGACCCCATTCATTCTTGAACAATCTTAAACAGCTCATAGTAGAAGTTACCGTTGTAAAGCGCCTTCTGCATTTTGGTACTAACAACTTACAACCTAGTATGTTTGTTTATCAGCGATAGCTTTTTATCACGAGTACCGATTTCGATTATTTATTTTTTATTTGAAAGAAGGGACTTATAAGATAATCTGATAGGAATTCGAAGTTATAAAATTACATACAAAAGTAAGTAAATGACAAAGAGCGTAGCCGTGTTTTCATGGAAAATCGGCCCTTCCACCAAATGTTTACTGTATTTTTTTTATTAAGAGCCCTCATGGCAAGTATTATTTCCTGTGAGTTTCAGCTTACTATCTTTGTTATTTTCTGAGATATGATTTTTTTAAACTTTTTACGAAAACAAAAAAAAACCACTCTGGCTAATGCGATTTACGTTAACTTTTGGTACAGTAATCTACATGTAGAGACTCACGTATTCTTTAAATAATATTTTATTTTTTCAAAAAAAACTTGGATAAATGTAGGAAATAAAACTAAAGTATTTTTTTTTCTGGCTTTCTAGAAAAGCGACACCAACAGTTCTTCGTTAGGTAATTGCTTATATAAAGATCTGCAATGTGTATTTTTTTCAAAACAATCCAGTTGGTACTTCATACTAGAAAATGGAAAATTAAAGGATACGGTATACCCATACCAGATATTTTAACAACACACACAAATCAGCTCGGAGACTTTTACGGAGAGGTAAGGAAGCTAATCGGTACAAACCATCATGCAAAGGTACCACTTAAGTCAGTAGACGGTGACTATTTTCTAAAAAGCAGGGAGGATGTACTAAATAGGTGGGCAGAACACTTCAACTCTCTGCTCAACGTTGATCGAACAGCTAATTTACAATTTATTGGCTCCATACCCCAGCTCTCCAAGTATACAGAGCTCGATGACCCTCTGTCTCGCGACGAAGTAATACTTGCCATCAAGCAACAGAAAAATAAGCGTGCGGTTGGCGTAGACTTTATACCAGGTGAACTGCTGAAGTACGGCGGTGACGAGTTGCACTTGTCTGTGTGGTCACTATTTGTTCGTATGTGGGAGGAAGAACGTGTCCCGGCTAGTTTCAAACTATCTCGCATTAGGGCTCTGTACAAGAACAAAGGTGATCGTGCAGACTGCAACTCTTATCGTGGTATTTCACTTTTAACTGTCCCCGGAAAAGTCTTTGCCAGAATACTTTTAAACCGCCTTATGAAACTGTCTGAAGAAATCTTGCCTGAAACACAGTTTGGCTTCCGACCTGAACGGGGGACTTGTGAAGCAATTTTCTCTTTACGTCAACTTCAAGAGAAAAGCAGGGAACAAGGTCAAAATTTGTATTTCTGTTTCTTTGACCTTGAGAAGGCATTTGACAGTGTTCCCCGTGAAGCACTGTGGATGGTGCTGACTAAACTAGGGTGCACAGATAAATTTATCCGACTGCTCAGACTTCTGCATGACGACATGGAGTGCTGCGTCGCTGTGGATGGTGACGAGTCGTGCTTCTTCCCCGTTACCTGTGGGGTAAAGCAAGGGTGCGTTCTAGCACCCACACTCTTCGCTCTGTACTTCGCAGTCGCTGTCCGGGAAGTCTTGCAGAATCAGAATTCATCGGCAGGAATACGCATCCGTTTTCGCACCGATGGCAACATCTTCAACCTAGCCAGGTTGCGGGCACGCAGTAAAGTGTCGCATGTAATGATCACCGAAATCATGTATGCGGACGATCTATGCTTCCTTGCGCAAAACCCAGGTGACCTGCAACAGCTTGTGACTGACTTCCACGACTCCTGTTGCAAGTTTGGCCTAAAGATCAGCATTAAAAAGACGGAAGTAATGTCTTTAGACATTCACGGTCGCGAAACACTGGATGTCAAACTTGGCGCAGATGTGTTGAAGCAGGTGGACAAATTCCGCTACCTGGGTAGCGTAATAACATCTTCGTGCGACCTTGATACCGAGATCAACAGCAGGATCAGTGCTGCTGCTGCAGCGTTCGGTAAGCTAGATGCCAAGGTCTTTCGCTCGCATGACTTGAAGCTAGGCACAAAGGTCTCCATATATATGGCAATTGTGCTGCCTAATCTCCTTTACTCATCTGAAACGTGGACCGTATATCGTCGTCACACCCGCACATTAGATCGATTCTACTTAAAATGCCTCCGTAAAATCTTAAAGATCAGCTGGCCCGACCGTATACGGAACACCGAAGTTTTGCGGAGAGCTAACGTAGGTGGAATCGAAGCCTATCTCATGAGACGACAACTTCGCTGGGGCGGCCACGTTTCAAGGATGGCGGCGGGTCGAGTGGCAAAGCACATCTTTTATTCGGAACTTGAGGAGGGCAAGCGAAAGCATGGCGGACAACTCCTCAGGTACAAAGATGTGCTTAAGCGTCACATGAAAAATTGTGAAATTGACCCATTGCAGTGGGAGAACCAGGCAGCCAACCGCCAGAAATGGAGATCTTCAGTTAAAATCAAAACATCCACCTTTGAATCCCGTCGACGTATGGCTCTTGATTTCAAACGGCACGAGCTGAAAGCCCGACCACCTGCGGCGGTCAGCTATAACTTTGTGAATGGTGTGCTCACGTGCCCGTTGTGTACTCGGGTCTTCGTAAATAAGATCGGCTATGTGAGTCACACCAGAGCACATGAACGACATCAACGCCAGAGTTGAGGCAGTCGCCGAGGCCGAAACCGGTCAGGAGAGATTATTATTTTAGTCGCAAAAGAGATTATGCACATTGCAACCTCTTTATTGTCAACGTTATAGGTACTGGCAGATTGCATTCTTAAGGGTATTTATTACGTATGTCAATGTCAAACTGTAATGATTGCACGAAATACCCTTAAAAATGCAATCTGCCAGTAGCTATAACGTTAACAATAAAGAGGTTGCAATGTGCATAATCTATTTTGCGACTAAAATATCTGGTACCAAGTACCAACTGGATTATTTAGAAAAAAATACACATTGCAGATCTTTATATAAGCAATTACCTAACGAAGAACTGTTGGTGTCGCTTTTCTAGAAAGCCAGGAAAAAAATACTTTCGTTTTATTTCCTACATTTATCCAAGATTTTTTTTGAAAAAATAAAATATTATTTAAAGAATTTGTGAGTCTCTATATACAGCGTGCCCAGGAGGAAAGGGAAAAACTGAAACAGCGTATTCCTGAGGTCGTAAGGAGTAATAATTGTTATATACAACTAGGTCGAATTATCCTTTTTTAATTTCTTAATATTTTCATACATAATAAATACCTATCGTTTGCTTCTCCAGCATAAAACTGCCTTAGGACGAGCTGGCAACGTATTATTGCTATCTCTTTTTATTTTCACAAGAGGCAGTGTCATAAAAACTTTTTTAGGCATAGATTATGCAAAGCCGGATCAAGATCCTTCTTTCTTATAAATCGCTAAAAGTTAGTATCACACTGAATAATAAAAAGGTTAGTTAATGCAAATATACAAACGTCCGGAAGCGAGAGAGACGTCTCTCCGTCTCTCTCGCTTCTTGTTTTGTTAGATGAGTAAAGTTAAGCCTGAGACGATTATTCACTACCTACTTAAATTAATCATTTAAGTTAATACAAATTAAAAGTAATATTTATTTGCATATGTACCTACTGCTCAACAAGGAGTTAAATTGTTAAAGTTTTAACGAGTTTCGCTATCATAGATACTCCTTAGATTAGATACGATAAATAACTGGCCACTTAAAAATGTTCTGAGTACTTCATTCCAGCTTCAGAATGACTTTCAACGTCATTGACAAGCCATTGTTGTTATTATTGTGAATTTTAGCATGGCTAGATTTAAATTGATAATAGGCTTGTTGCGTGGTGTTAAAATTGATAACGTCGTGTTGCTAAATGGATAGTAAACCATCAAATGATTGTAATAAAGTATAAATTACTAAATATAATTCAAATCATAAAAAGATATGAACCTTGAAAGTTTAGAAAAAAAAGTTTTTTTACTTATTGTCCAAGAGTAAATTTAAAGGTACCAATAGAATCCTTACGCTTGTATAGAAACAAATTTGTACGACAACTATGGACCTAAACGCAGTATTTCGCGACCGAAACAGCAATTTACTTCATTTTCCATGCAACGGTTAGTACAAATTGCACGGTGTGACGTCATACTTTAAAGCCAATCAGTATGAAGCGTTTCGGCTGCTGTCAGTGAGGTCCGTTCTTCAACTCGATTTTTTGGGTATTAATGTCCTTTAAATGTAGTTGCTTCCATACAAACATTTGTTCATCTACAAAAACTGGTTCGAATGGCATCGTAAACAAATTTAAGGTCACAAGCCCATTGTTTTATGAAGTAAATTTAACTCTCAAAGTTTCACATAATAATTCAAAGAAAATGAGGGCTATCTATTTCAGATGGTCAGCCTTTAATTATGGAAGTTGAAGGAAATGATCTGTTGAGTGTTCCATGGTGCACATTACGACAACATCAGCGAGACTTGATCATTTAAATGCTCCAGATGGGAGAACGGATTTTCAGACAACCATCAGAGATTTAATGCAATCTAAATTACTCGTGAAAATAGTATTGGACTCAGTGGTAATACTAGTACTGTACTATTTTAAGTACCTAATATCTAGGTTGTAAATTATTAAATTTGACCCATTTTTATAATAAATGAGTACTAAAAAGATTGTGTGTGTGTGTTTAATTATGGACGAAATTAATTACATAATTGAAAATGAAAAATGTTTATTAGGTTTTACAATTTAATATAGCACAGACAAGTTTGAAACCTTCTATTAACCATGCAGTCCGCTTGTACCAGGAGATCCCACTCTTTTACCAAATAATAATCGTGAATTTTTAACATTTAGGTACAGTCGCCATCACATACATAGGTACACTATAGGTGTTCAGAAATATCGGCACATGCACCCTACTGCCTTGAAAATAGAGGTGTGTTCCGATGTTTGTGACGTGCTTGTTTGCTCCGATGTATGTGATGGCGACTGTACGACAATGTGTTCTCCACATTAACTATTCAATACGAGAACGAACGATTCACAATTTAACAAACACTTGCCGTTGGCTTATCAGTCGATTACAAGGTTCCAAATGATTCGTGAACTGAAAGGTTTTTCATATTTATTGATTTTCTTATTTACGGTGGCAAAATATTCTGACAGTTGATACGTCTACAATGGTATTGACATTATTCAACTGGATTTGACTTATACAGTCAATTTAAATAGGTGTCGGTCTTGCAACGTCGCAATCATAAAGGTGTTTTGTACTGGTGATTAAAATACAAGTTTTTTACACAAAAATGCCAACATTGCAATAACTAAGCAAAACTCAGCGTTTATTATATGACATTTTAAACTTAAAATATAGTCAGGAATTTGCTGTTTCAGTATTTCCCTTTCCTCCCGGGCACCCTGTATAGAATACTGTACCAAAAATTTACGTAAATCGCATTAGCCAGTGTGGGTTTTTTTTTGTTTTAGTAAAATGTTTTAAAAAATCATATCTCAGAAAATAACAAAGATAGGAAGCTGAAACTCACAGGAAATAATGTTTGCCATGAGGGCTTTTAATAAAAAAAATACAGTATAAATTTGGTCGAAGGGCCGATTTTCCATGAAAACACGGCTATGCTCTTTAATTAAGAAATTATTTTTCATAAATAAAATAAATGCGCTAGATAGAGATATCGTTTTATTTTTCCTGTATTATTTATGTTACTCTTAATCATATGTAATTATTTCAGAATTTTCGCTTGGTAAACTTCGGAGATAAGGGGGGGGAATGGTAGGTATTGTTTTATACATTTTCCTTAATAAATCAAAATTTAACCACGATAGAAAAAAAAAAAAAAACCGGCCAAGTGCGAGTCGGACTCACGCACGAAGGGTTCCGTATCAATAAAAATAACTTATTTTATTTTGTTTTTAGTATTTGTTGTTTTATAGCGGCAACAGAAATACATCATCTGTGAAAATTTCAACTGGAACTATCACGGTATCAGTGAGATACAGCCTGGTGACAGACAGAAGGACGGACGGATGGACGGACGGATGGACGGACGGGCGGACGGACGGACAGCGAAGTCTTAGTAATAGGGTCCCGTTTTACTCTTTGAGTACGGAACCCTAAAAAAGGTTTAAGAAAGTGCAACTCAAGCCCTTTCATATGATACCCCACTTTATATATTTACTAAACTTTGATTTTTTAACCCACCTCATATTCGTCATTTACACAGAAAATAAAAATGTATATTTAATTTTTTCATTTTCCATACACGTATCTTAACCCTCTTAACAGTTGTTCCAAATTTCGAATTGTTAGCTTAAGTAGTTCCTGAGATATTTAACGTTGTGACAGACGGACGGACAGACGGACAGAGTCGCACCATAAAGGAACCCTTATGTTTTACCTTTTTGGTACGGAACCCTAAAAATGTATGAAAGAACTTGTCCGCAGCTCCACCACGCGTAGCGGCTTTGTAGCTGCTGCTGCAAGCTGAACGTACTGTCTTTAGCTCCCCAGATGTTTCCTGTGACACGGTTTCAATATTGCAAAGAAAAAAAAACCGGTCCAGTACGAGTCTGACTCGCGCACCGAGGGTTCCGTACAAACTTTTATACACCATACCCGTCATGTCAGGACCTAATTTATTCTTGAACAATCTTAAACAGCTCATAGTAGAAGTTACCGTTGCAAAGCGCCTTCTGCATTTTGGTACTAACAACTTACAACCTAGTATGTTAGTTTATCCATCGATAGCTTTTTATCACGGGTACCGATTTCTATTATTTTTTTTTTATTTGAAAGAAGGGACTTTAAAGATAATCTGATAGGAATTTGAAGAAATAAAATTTCATACAAAAGTATAGTAGATTGTTAACCAAGGGTTGAAAGTGACCCATTGCACCCGAGATATTTCTTTCAATAGTTCGAGGGTGAAATGGGTAATTTCACCCGAGTTAAACACTCTACTTTTCATTTCGACTGTGAGGAAAGTAAATATTAAGAGTAATCAGTTAAAATACACATACTGCCAACTTTACAAAAGTTTAAAAAACGTATCTGATCTAATAGTTGTAATCTTATTTCTTGTATGTATATAATTCTATAAATAAATGTATACAATTATTTAATTAATATGAAATAAATTAATTATTCGATTTTACATATACCTAAGTAAAATAATTAAAACCTCTAACCTCTTTGCACTGGGCACTTGCCACGGCGGCCTACTCGATTGTAATCGATTGTAATCGAGTAGGCCGCGACGCAACTAATCTAGAGGGCCATGCCGAAACGTGAAAAAAAAAGTTTCATAGCATTATGGCTGGCCGCCGATATTTACAGAAATGATTTTGAATGTTGATTTTCTGTAATTAGGAAGAAAAATACCAACAGGCAATAGTAGATTGTACAACTAGTGCATAAAACGAGCCATTTAAACCGAGACGTTTATATCCACCCGAGCCACAGGCGAGGGTGGATAGTTAAGTCGAGGGGTTAAATGGCTAATTTATGCCCGAGTTATACACACTGCTTTTCACTTCAATTGCGAGAAAATAACAAATAATTGCAAAATTAAATTAAATAATAGCTCATTCCCGTCACTTAACTTTTTAAAGTTTTTGTTTAATTTTCGACACGTGATATTAGACTTAGGTACTTCATACTGCCAAGTCATTTAATGGTTCAATACGTTTTAAAATAATAATGGACTCCCTATTTTATCTGGTTTTATTAATTTAGTAATGGAAAACACAAATGTGAAATTTATTAATGCAAATCAAATCAAATGACAAGTTTATTCTACGAAATTTTATTGTGTGTGTGGCTGTTAGGCCCGATTATACAAAACATGCCTTTAAAACAATTTTACTTTGTGCATTAGAGCATAAAAGTGGCATTTTGTGCAGCATACATCCAGCACAAAGGCGAACTTTGCGAGCATGAGAAGTGAAAAGGATTTTTCATCACACTTGCTCATAAATGGCGTTATTCCTTGCCTGTATACAGAAGGACAATGGCCTAAATTGTTCCCGCGGGAAATAATGGCCCCATGGGACTAATGAGCTTGTGTGAGATCTGATTGGTTAAGCAAATCTACACGGCAAGAATTCTGCTCTGTGATTGGTTGGAAAATAAAAACGATCAGGCCCCGCCCTGCAAGAACCACATGCTCCATGCTCTGTGATTGGTTGAAATATTGAAGCTCCGCCCTCCACTCGCACTGATCTAGAAGTGAAGTTGTCAATTTCGTCAACATTTGATTGATGCTCTTGTATAAAACATAAGTTTTTCTGTCTTTTGTGGTTATTTATTTCCTCGCAAATGTGATGAAAAACATCGTGTATAACACGGGAGTAAGAATATTGCAAACTCGAGTCATCAAAAGCCCTCCGCCTTACGGGCTCCTGAGAGACTCTCGTTTGCAATATTCCTCATACGCCCCTTGTTAAACAATGTACTATTTTATCAACATCGTCGTAATGAACCCGTCGCTTAATGTATAGCTGAGTTTCGATATATGTAAAGCTTTTATTTTAATAATAATTATGAAGTAACTCAATTATCTTCGACTCCGTAGATGACCGTAACAATAAAAAAAAATTACTTTCCACCCTAGGTGAGAAAACGCTATTTTCCACCCGGCTATATGCCCATGAAAAGTCAACTTTCAGAACAGGAGAGATGAAAAGTAAATTACAAATTGAATTAAGAAATTATTTTTGATAAATAAAAAAAAAATACGCTAGATAGGGATATTGTTTTATTTTTCCTTATTATTTATGTTACTCTTAATCATATGTAATTATTTCAGAATGTTCGCTTCGTAAACTTGGAGATAAAGGGGGGGAATGGTATTTTTTTTTTAGATTTTCCTTAATAAATCAAAATTGAACCACGTAGAAAAAAAAACAGTTTTAGAAAGTGCAACCCTTTCATATGATACCCCACTTGATCTATTTACTAGACTTTGATTTTTTAACCCCTCTCATATTCGTCATTTAAACAGAAAATAAAAATGTTTATTTTTTTTCATTTTCCATACACGTGTCTTAACCCTTTTAACAGGTGTTCCAAATTTCAAATTGATAGCGATAAGATAGATAAGTAGTTCCTGAGATATTTAATGGACATGACAGACGGACGGACGGACAGACGGACAGAGTCGCACCATAAGGGTTCCTTTTTTACCTTTTTGGTACGGAACCCTCACAAGAACCCAGTGAGTGAGACTGAGGAAGTTGGGAATTGGCCAATGATATATTATGTGTATGAATATATGCGCTCTCTTTATTGTCAAACATTTATGATTAAAATACCCATGTTTTCAGACATTGTCGCCACATTTCCCCTTTTTAGGGGTTGAATTATCAAAAAACCTGCAACACACACCACAATTTACTCATTTTTCTACTCCTGTACCGTATCTGTCATTTATATAGGCTGTAGCTCAAATACAATGACACCACTAATAAGTCGTCGAAAAACTCTATGCTCTATGGCTCAAAAACGCACTGTTTAGTGTACTTTTTTGGTTCATAAATTTTTCATAAAGGCACTGTTTCATCATCCTCCTAGCGTTATTATTCCCGGTTGTGCCCCTAAAGGAGCTCGGGGTCCGCTTTGACACCTAATTCCAAGATTTGGCATAGGCACTAGTTTTTACGAAAGCGACTGCCATCTGACCTTCCAACCCAGAGGGAAAACTAGACCTTATTGGGACTAGACCGGTTTCCTCACGATGTTTTCCTTCACCGAAAAGCTAACGGTAATTCCGTACATAAGCTCCGAAAAACTCATTGGTACGAGCCGGGATTCGAACCCACGACCGCCGCTTGACAGCCGCATGCCTGAACCACTAGGCTACCGTAGCTTAACAAAATTAAAGGCACTGTTTAACTTTTTTTCTACTCCTGTACCGTTATCTGTCATTTATATAGGCTGTAGCTCAAATACAATGACACCACTAATAAGTCGTCGAAAAACTCTATGCTCTATGGCCCAAAAACGCACTGTTTAGCGTACTTTTTTGGTTCATACATTTTTCATAAAAGCACTGTTTAACTTTTTTTTAAATCGGCCGCTATATTGCAGTGGTGCCAACTTCATAAACAAATATTTCGAAATAAAAGTATTTATTTATGATTTAACATTTGTTATTATAAATAATTTACTACAATAATAATAAATCATCATTAAATTACATGTTTTATAAATTCTTGGTATTATTTATAAAAATAAACAGTTCCAATTCGATCCGGGTCCGGATTCGGTTTGGTTCGGATGGCAAGTGCAAACAAATTAAAAACAAAACAAACCATAAGCAAGAGCTGTCACATTTCCGATTTCCCACCAAAATACAGTTCAAAATGAAAAGACGAAAGATGATAAACTATTAGTCCTAAACTATTAAGATTTTATTCGTGTTTGTGAAGACAAAAGTGTACGTGCCTTTTAAAATGGTCGAAAAAATTAATGACTGCACTCCTGAAGAAATTGCGTGTGTAGCAAAAGTACAAATAGAAAACTTGCTGCCTGAAAAGTTTAACTATTCTGTAGTCTGCTATTTATTTAAAATTTGTCGTAGAAAAAGTATTGTATGCAACGGTGTATAACTGGTCTAAAAACGCTCGTGGCGTCTTTAATTGCGATGCTCGCCAAGGCTCGCATCGCAACCCACGCCACTCGCCTTTTAAGACCCTTCTTATACAACAGTTGCATAAAATACTATTTTAAATCGGCCGCTATATAGCAGTGGTGCCAACTTCATAAACTAATATTTCGAAATAAAAGTATTTATTTATGATTTAAAATTTGCATATTATAAATTATTTACTACAATAATAATAAATCATCATCTATTGTGTGTTAAATTACATGTTTTATAAATTCTTGGTATTATTTATGAATATAAACAGTTCGAATTCGGTCCGGGTCCGGATACGGTTGTTTCGGATGGTAAGTTCAAACAAATTAAAAACAAAACAAACCATAAACAAGAAGTGTCACATTTCCGATTTCCCACCAAAATATATACAGTTCAAAATGAAAAGATGAAAGATGATAAACTATTAGTCCTAGACTATTAAGATTTTATTCGTGTTTGTGAAGACAAAAATGTACGTTCCTTTTAAATGGTCGAAGAAATTAATAACTGCACTCCTGAAAAAATTGCGTGAGTAGCAAAAGTACGAATAGAAAACTTACTGCCCGAAAAGACTAACTATTTTGTAGTGTGCTATTTGTTTAAAAATTGTCGTAGTAAAAGTATTGTATGCAACTGTGCATAACTGGTCTAAACACGCTCGTGGCGTCTTTAAGACCCTTCTTATATAACAGTTGCATAATAGTAGTTTATGCTACTGATACATAATGAGAGGCCTTAAAATACGAGTGTGGTTTTATGAAACGAGCGTCAGCGAGTTTCATAAAAGGATCACACGAGTGTTTTAAAGCCTAGTTATGTACAGTTGCATACACTACTTTATCTAAATAGATATCATAAGTACTCTAGGTTCAGAAGCCGTAGGAAAATGACCTGCATTGCTACGAGTACTACCTGTAAGTTATCTTTGAAAAAAAAAAAAAAGTAAAAAAAAAGATTTTTTTTTTTTAAATTGAAAAAAAAGTAAAAAATAGTTAGAAAAAGTAAAAAAAAAAGTGAAAAAAGTAAAAAAAAAACAGTAAAAAAAAGTAAAAAAAAAGTAAGAAAGGTAAAAAAGGAATAAAAGTGACAAAAATTGAAAAAAAATTAAAAAAAAAGTAAAAAAGTAAAAAACAGCAAAAAAAATTAAAAAAAAAGTGAAAAAAAGTAAAAAAGAAGTTAAAAAAAGGTAAAAAAGGAATAAAAGTGACAAAAAGTGCAAAAAATTAAAAAAAATAATAAAAAAAGTGCAAAAAAGTTAAAAAGCGGAAAAAAAGTGAAAAAAAGTTTTAAAAAAAGTTAAAAAAGTAAAAAAGAAAAAAATGTTAAAAAAAGTAAAATGAAAAAACATACTAAATTGACGTTTCGTATCGGTAACTGTTTTTTCTACTCCTGTACCGTTATCTGTCATTTATATAGGCTGTAGCTCAAATACAATGACACCACTAATAAGTCGTCGAAAAACTCTATGCTCTATGGCCCAAAAACGCACTGTTTAGCGTACTTTTTTGGTTCATACATTTTTCATAACAGCACTGTTTAACTTTTTTTTTAATCGGCCGCTATATTGCAGTGGTGCCAACTTCATAAACAAATATATCGAAATAAAAATATTTATTTACGATTTAACATTTGTATATTATAAATTATTTACTACAATAATAATAAATCATCGTATATTGTGTGTTAAATTACATGTTTTATAAATTCTTGGTATTATTTATAAAAGTAAACAGTTCGAATTCGGTCCGGGTCCGGATTCGGTTTGGTTCGGATGGCAAGTGCAAACAAATTAAAAACAAAACAAACCATAAGCAAGAGCTGTCACATTTCCGATTTCCCACCAAAATACAGTTCAAAATGAAAAGACGAAAGATGATAAACTATTAGTCCTAAACTATTAAGATTTTATTCGTGTTTGTGAAGACAAAAGTGTACGTTCCTTATAAAATGGTCGAAGAAATTAATAACTGCACTCCTGAAGAAATTGCGTGAGTAGCAAAAGTACGAATAGAAAACTTGCTGCCTGAAAAGTTTAACTATTCTGTAGTCTGCTATTTATTTAAAAATTGTCGTAGAAAAAGTATTGTATGCAACTGTGTATAACTGGGCTAAAAACGCTCGTGGCGTCTTTAATTGCGATGCTCGCCAAGGCTCGCATCGCAACCCACGCCACTCGCCTTTTAAGACCCTTCTTATACAACAGTTGCATAAAATACTATTAATATCTATAGATACTAGACTAGAGACCCTCTTGAGTTTTAACAGCTGTTCCAAATTTTAACTCATAACGATACCGATAATCTGTACTGTAATAACATTACAGTACAGATTTTACCTACTACCACAGACAAGAAAGTTGTAATTTTTTTTTTTTTTTTTTTTTTTTTTTTATATTAATATTTGTTTAAAAAAGAAAGTTGTCATGGTAAAATTGGTTGTAATAATGCTGGTCATTACCGACGGTTTCTGAACGCATTTTAGAGCACTAATGATATGTGCGTAGATAAAATACTATTATTTGTCGTTAGGAATGCTCCTGTGAAGTTTCAAAAATAAAATTGTCGATCTAATCTTGTTTCCCCATATAAACTTTGGACCCCCATTTTACTCCCTTAGAGGGTGCATTTTGAAAAATCCTTTCTTATTGCACCATGAAACCTTATAAGGAACCTACGTGCCAAATTTGGAATCTCTAGAACCAGCGGCAATTACGTCGCACTTTTTCGTGCGTGCAGCCGGCGTTCATCGATTTATAAGACGTTATCACGTCCAAAATCGGTTTAGAGCTTACTTACCACAGATTTACCCCTCCCTGCTTGCTGTAACGCGCAATTCAGTATTTCATCGTCTGGCAACTCGCACGGGTGTATGTGCGAATTTGCGTCCCGTAGCGGCTGGCCTGAAATGCAGAATACGCACTTATGTACAATTTCTTTTTATTTAATTTCCATTATTATGTAGTCTTAAGGTCATCCAAAGAGATAGTCACGTTATAGTTAATTTACCAAGAATTTCTCATTAATTTTGTATTAAGCAGTAATGCTGCTCACGAAATATAAATTTCAAATTAAAGGAAAAATTTAAAAATGTATTGCTCCGAGCTGGATTCGCATACATGGCCCGTCGCTACTAACCAACTGAGCTATCGGAACAATCTGTCTCGGCCACTAAATCTTTCAATCAGTTCCTTTTCACACCGTCTTATGGAGGCGTGTGCAGGCGAAATCTACCTAGAAGACTTAGGCTTCTTAACGGCACCAACGTCTCTAATTAATTATATTAAGAACACATCAGTAACGTCGTTAGCAGCGTTACTACTTAATACTAAATTAATTTAGGATGGGGTTTGAAATTTCTCTTCACCTTAAAATAAGCCATCAAAGCAGGCTGCGGAGAATCCAACAGTGGACCACGATATAATGAGATAATATTGCGATTCTAAACATTCATAGTGTTTTTCAATAAGATATACCTTTCATCCTGCTACTTTCAGGCAGGGATTTGTACAGGTAGTCCATAGCGGCTCTTGCCCGTTTGCAGATAGCTCCGTTCCCATTATTGTTGTCTTTTAGCCTGTCCAGTTCATTGATGACCCGCCAGGGCACTAGCATCGTTGGCTGCTCACTATAACCTGGAAATTTGTAGCATGATTAGGTTTGTATGTTTCATTCATGTTTTGGCTACTAGAAGTAACATTTTGACCTTATCGCACATGATAAATAAATAAATAAATATTATGGGACAATCTTACACAAATCAACCTAGGCCCACGGTAAGCTCAGTAAGGCGTGTTGTGGGTACTAGGCGATGATATATATAATAGATACATACATATAGATACTTATATACATATATAACATCCATAACTCAGGAACAAATATTCGTGATAAATACACAAATAAATGCCCTGACCGGGATTCGAACCCGGGACCTCCAGCTTCGTAGGCAGAGTCACTACCCACTGGGCTATGGAGGCCGTTATAATTATAATTATAGCCGTTATAAATATAATTGTAATTATAGCCGTTATAAATATATTATATAGTGGATGACAGTGATATGAATCGATTTTTCACCTCACTTGATATATGAAAAGTTGTAACCAGTTGGAAAGCAAATGTGTGTCACTTTAAAAATTAATTTAGTCTTTCTATCCTCCACTGTGAATGAGCGACTAGTATCATAATTTACCTTTTATATGTGAATTAAGAACATTCTTAATAACATCTAATTCATGAATAAATATATTTGTGTCAACAACCAACACAACGTCTTCAGTTTCACTCCCTGTGGTCTCTTTTGGAGGGGGTTGGTAATTTATTACTGGGGGTGGTGGCGGACTCTTTACCTGTAAACAAAACTAAATTTTAATAGTTTGTACTATTAGGTCCTACAAAAAATCTATTTTGCATCTTGATTTTTTCCCAATATTTATCTTACTGATTTCTAATATAAAGTTTTTTCACTAATTTCTGACTTTAGGTGTACATGGGCCAATCAACTCTATTTCTGTTGCCATGATGATGTTTCCTAGGTCAATTTTAAAACTGTGATTTGATGGCATTAAATTCATCAAATGGTGGGGTTTGTTGACCTTTTCCCTTTTTTATGGGTCATGTTTTAAGCATGTTGTGACCATTTTTCTGTCTAGTTGTATCCTGGCTAACACATGAGAATAACAACAAGAAATAGTTTTGCAGGTGGACATTTTGCAGGTGGTGAGAATGTTAGGTACAACAATTTTGAAAATAAAAACACTTTAAGGCGCTGTCAACACCAAAAACGCTCACACTGTCTATTTGTATAGGAGTAAACGAGAGCGAGTGTTACTTGAGCGGCCAGGTTTTAGACGAAAATAATGAATAAATATTGAAATAAAAAAAAGTGTGGATTATTTGTGAAATATGGCTCGTCTACGGTTGGTATGAATATGTTGCTCGTCTACGGTTGGTATGAATATGTTTACGTTACGTGTTTTTAATTGCAGACACATACGTCAACAAAATAAGGACATAGAACCGTTTAAGATGATTTTAAGACTAATCTTTGAAATTATTTTCTATAGAGCCGATTTCATCCAATTATGTTTCGAGTCCGTCTACGGTCTTGGAAATATGATGTATATTAACTTATATTTTTTTTTGATGTGCTAGAACAAATAGTTTTTCACAACTGCTCAAATAATATCAATTTCAACAAGTTTGGTCTTGTCAGCCTCTTAATATCATACAAACCTCTTTACAGTCAACCTCCATGGCTTCTTCAGGGAATACAATATCATCGAAACCCTCCTGCACATCATTTATAGCTTCACTACTCAAATTAGCTCGAAGATTCTCCATTCGATCGTTAGCACTAGAAAATGTCTTCACAGGTACTTCCACAGGTTCATCTTTCGTTTTGTAACTCAACTTTGACTTGATAGCCGACATTAGCTTACTAGCTTCGGAGAACTGTGGAGGTGTTGCCGGGTGCTTCATGAAGGGATAGTCTGCTGTTTGATTACAGATACCCTGTTCAATATCAGCAAATGTGTCTCTTTGTACAGACTTATTACAATACTCCTCGGGTAATTGAGCTTTCATAGATGATAATATTTTGTTTGCTGCTAGAAACTGTGAGGGTGACGGAACAGACTGCAAACTGTCGCTGCTGGGTGACTGATTGGTTGGACATTTCGTTTCGCTTATTGGACATTTTAATTCCGGAACTTTAGACTGTGTTTCTGTTTGTGGTATGACCTTGGGACTTATTCTGGCTTTAGGTTTGGGGGTGGTGTCTAAACTTTCCTGCTGAGTTTCTGTTGTCAGTTGGGCCCTTAATTTCGCAAGCCTTGAATTGGCTGAATAATTTCCAGCAGAGCAGCATGCTTTGCTTGGAGAAGGTTTTTCTGGAGTTCTTTTTATGCTAGTGTTGAGTTTTTCAGGTGTGTGCACTGGTGTGGCTAGAAATAAAGTATATAATTACATAATGTAATTTTCATTGCTATATCCTATTCCATATAACAGACAAATTAGTCTATGTTTCTTTTTTTATCTTTGGATATAAAAACGAAATATTGCGCTAGTTTTACTTATTTGGATCACTCAGTGCTTTCCAAACATAACAATACAATTTTTTTTGTGTTACTAAATTGTTTTCCTTGGAATCGCATGACGATTAATGCATGATTTTTCAAATCTTATATATAATAGGGTATAGGGTTGGTACAATGGATAAATATAGTAATTGGTGTTTATAAACCCAATATAAATGTAGCAATTCATCACAACAACCAACGCAGACACAGTTATAGTTAGTACAAAACAAAGATACATATATTTTGCTCTTAACTATAGATGCATCTCTGTTGGTTGTTACTATCAATTGCAACATATGTAAAGGCCTTATATACTACATCTAGATGTCTCAAATATCCAATATGTAACTTAGCTAAACCTTTCTTTAGTACATCTTCAGTTGATGCCCTTACTGAGATAAAACATGACAAGGCCTATGAAATAGTACAGTTTGTACAATGTTCAGTACTAATTACTGCCACTTTCCATAAAGATAAGACCGAAAATGTCATAATTACATTATAAAGTTGTTTAATTATGCAACTATCATTATTTGTAACTACCCACGGACTCCCATTAAATAAAATATTGGTCTTTAGATACAACCAAGTTGGCTTAGATAAAAGTAGGTATATTCACCAAGAACTAAAACTTTGCTATGTACTGCCAAACTTTCCTTATTTACTAGTTGGCTTGGAACTGGAATAAAATTCTAATAAACCTGAAACAAGGGCAATATGAACCAACCTTTCTTCTGCTTTTTCTTTGGTGCCTCCTCATTACTGTCACTTTTTCTCTTCAAGTATTTTCTTGACGACTCCTCTTTTTGATTTTTATCCTGCTTTTCCTTCTGCTTTTTACTCTTTTTCTTACATTTATCATGTTCATCTTCAGCCTTGAAAAAAAGATAATATACTGATTATTTTCCCTACATTCGTGAGTAATGCTTGCAAAACGTTAAGGTGTATCTCTAATATGTAAACAAATAAGTAATGCACAGACTTTTATGCTTATTTGTAATGTAAACAAGGATTATCTCAAAAATTGCGAAACATACTTGTGGTTGACTCCAGGAAGATTTTCCTGTTTTCTTATTGAAGTAATACTTTCGACCTGGTATCGATTTGGATTTACATAATACCCAGCCGTCAGGTAATTTTCCTCCATCCTTTTTGTCTGAATTCATCTCGAATTAGACAAAATTTACTCATTTACACATCGTGAAAAATTGAGTAATTTTAATTTACGTTTTGTTGTCTATGACCTTTTTTGTTTTGGTTTCCATTTGGTTTCAACCCATGGAGCGTTTTGATAAATTTTAAAGCTATGTGTCAGTCACAAACATATGCTTGTGCTTGCGTTGTGAGTCTTATGTCTACTATGGATGCATTCATTCATAGACAAATCACTGGATAGTTGGTGGATAGTGGATAGTGTCACTGTCAGGAAAAGTCGGGCAGCTGCAGGTGTCAAGAAACAGCTGATTTTAACCTTTAAATCTAATGAGAAAAATGGAATTTAACAGACGCGAAAATAATGGGTTGGAGTCTTATAACATGTGAAATAACACAATAAAATAAAAAAAGATTTCCGTTAATCCAATTGTTTGCAAGCTACGATAAAAAAAATGGAGAAAATTGTCAAGTTTAGCACAACCATTCGAAACAATTGGAAAAAATCTTTAGTGGGTGCTTGCGCTTTGGTCTACGGAGCTTCGGCAGCAAAAGAGAAATATGAGTAAGTTTTTCTTTGTAATTCAACATAAGTACCTAAAGTTCAAACAATTATTTCACGAAATACTTGTATTGATTTTCCTGGACTGGTTAGTTATTACTTAATCAGTTGTCAATCTGTTTTTAATAATATTGTACATTCGTTACAGGATCAACATTCTTATGAGAGCAGCATGCAAGGAAGCAGCTGAATATGGGGATGCATTAATTCCAATGGAGCGCAACCCTACTGTTGTCACAGTAATACTTAATCCAGTAGCAAATAAAAGATCAGCTAAGAAAGACTTTGAGCAATATTGCGAGCCTCTACTGCACCTTGCAGGATTACAAGTCGATGTTGTGCAGACAGCATCAGAAGGTAATGCAAAGGAAATTGTGGAGACATTGAAGGGAACAGAAGCAATCATAGTGGCTGGTGGAGACGGAACTCTATCCGAAACTGTTACAGGTATTGACATTTTCATTTTAGACTATGTGGCTTAATGTAATACTAATTCCTAAATAATCAATTATGGGATGTTTGATATGGATTTGAACAATCATTGCTAAACAAAAAATCTTTGGTTTATCAACTGTTACTTTTGCAGTTTAGATGTAAAATTAAATAAAGATCATGGCAGGATTAAAAAAACTGTACAACCTTACACTATTTTAGGAAATATGACGGTATTTCACCGACCCGAAACTTTTGCTCCTGAGTTATATTATGTAACATGTTTTTGTCAATAAATATTTCAAATGTCAACAATATGTTGTATTGAAATTCCAGGTCTCTTGCGCAGAAATGATGAAGCCAACCGTTTCCCACTTGGAGTTCTTCCGCTTGGCCGCACAAACAAGCTTGGCAACAGCTTGTTCCCTGGCGGGAAGGATAATGTACAAAAGGTCAAGCAGCTCATTAATGCCTCTATGGCTATCATTAAAGGCAATACTGAATTTAAAGATGCCCTTAAAATAGAACAGATCACAGATGAAGAAGATAAACCAAGACCTATATTTGCTATGAGTTCTATAGAATGGGGCGCTTTTCGAGACACCATGGCAAAAAAAGACAAGTACTGGTTCACAGCAGGCTTAAGAGAATATGCTGCCTTTCTTTTCAATGGTTATAATGACTCTATCACCTGGAATTGCAGCGGTACACTTAAATACTCCCCACCATGCGGTGGGTGCGCTAATTGTGTGCCGAAAAAGCCTGAATCTAAACGAAAATGGTCATTCTTCATTCCCAGCACACAAGCTGCAACTGTGGACCCAAAACAGGTTAATCCAGAATGTCTAAAATCAGAGGAGTTGTGTTTTAAAACGTCAGAGTTCAAAATAGAGACAAATACAGAAGAAAAACAGGAGATACCAGCTCTGAAAATAATGTTAGGAAAGAGTGGATATTCATACACAGAATTTGTTAGTGAAGGCTGGGACAGAGTGAAAAATAAGGCAGATGTCAAAGAGGTTATTTCGGCTCGAACGGTGGAACTTTTGCCTCAAGAACCAAATAAACAAGTGACCATTGAGATAGACACTGAGGAATTTGAGTTAAAACCGGTCAGAATAACCATACTGCCGAAAGTTGTTAAATTGTTTTGTCTGTCTAAATTAAATGCTTAGGCCTAATTTCTGCTGTATTATTGTCAAACTGTTTATGAGTTTGATCATAATGTTTTGCAACAAACTGAATAGTTTGCACGAGAGACTTCCAAAGTGGTAAAATGTGTATGCGGTGCCGGTTAATGTACGGCCATCATAATGTACAGCCCAATAATACGCGTCCATCGGGCCGTGCATTATCACTCTGAACCAATAGGGAACATTACGCAAAGCTCTGCGTAGGGGGCGACACTAACACAACCCGTGAACAAACCGGTGCCGGTTAATGTACGGCCCAATAATTGGCATCCTCTATATCTATGTCTTTTTTTAACTTATACAAAAATAGAGAGATAACGATAGATGGACGCTTATTATCGGGCCGTACATTAACCGGCACCAACAAACCGCCATGACGTACAATGTCATATTTATTTACCTAACAAACAATAACGAATAATTGATGAAAACGCGTTAAACTACAATCGTTTTATTATCATTCGTGTGTAAAATACCTGTACTGTGATATTAAAATGGCATCCTATAGCCATTTAAAGGTGGATGAGGGCTTTTTTTTGCTTTACGACGTATTGTCGCTTCCCATAGTTTTCATATCATCGTTTCCTTCGGAAATGAATGATGCCCTTCATTATTGCATCCAATTACGCGGCACTGATGCATTTTATTCATTGAAATATTTTCTTCACTATTTGATCCAGAGCTTTGAAGGACTTGTCAAAGTTGTAAAAAAAACTGTTTACTAATTGTGTTAGTGCTGCACTCTGGCGGCAGAACATTGCAGTAATGTTTCCTATTCGGTACGGGGCAATAATTGGAAAGTCCGTTAAAAAGTTTCCAGCGGGTCGCGGGGTGGCTATTTCCGGTCTGAGGGACACAAGTGAACCCTAACCTAACCGATCTAAGGCAGAGTTCGCTTTTGACAGGAAGCAAACTTGGTCCGGGGTAATAATTGAAAGCCATTTTTGTCCGCCCCGATAATGCACGACCCAATAATTCGAGTCCACAAAAAGTGGACGCGTATTATCGGGCCGTGCATTATCACCCTGAGCAAAGTCGGTACGGGGCAATAATTGGAAGCCACATTTTGTCCGGGCTGATAATGTACGACCCAATCATTCGAGTCCACAAAAAGTGGACGCGTATTATCGGGCCGTACATTATTGGCTCCCGTGTCCCGATTAAGATTAGAAGATAAATAAAAGTTTGATAGGAACACAACGCATTTATTTTAACTTTACACAAAAAATATAAAATTACACAGAATTCCGACATCACATACTTAGATCATAGAAATATATACAACATTGCCCATACCCACCTTTGCACTGCACAGTAGGTTAGAGTCGGTTCCACGAGCGCTTTTTCAACGGGCGCGGGGCGTAAAAAAAACGTTTAAATGACACAAATTCATAACCATTTATTCACACGAAGCCCGTTTTAAAGCGCGGCGCATTTTATCGAGCACTGGACGGCTGGCTACCACAAGACGGCGCGCGAGCTCTTTTGATTTTTCTCGCACTATACCTATGTCTCTCTCTTATTAGAAAACTTAGAAAGAGACGACTTCGACGTTGGGCGTTGGACGTTAAATCGAATTTATCAATTTGAGTCATTTAAGCGTTTTTTTAACGCCCGTTGAAAAAACGCTCGTGCGGTCCGGCTCTTAGTACTCAGACTAACCAAATAAAGAATTGACAAGCAAATAATAATATCGATACCTGCAGACTCAAAGGGCGTAACAGCCATTACAACAACAGGCTGTTACGCCCTTTGAGTCTGTAGGTATCGATATATAGAACGAAATGTTTGTGTACAAATTTCTACAAGAGCGCCAGAGAGAAATATACATAATGTATTTGTCATACCTAGTTCCAACTTTTTTGTTTGCCACCATCGTTCATCATAGGAAAGCTTACTCAAAATTGCGGGTACAATACAACAACGCTTTCCGCATCCTACTGAAGCAGCCCAGGTTTTGCAGTGCGTCGAGCATGTTTGCGGAAGCGGGGGTTCCCGACTTCTTCGCCATCATCAGAAGCCGAATTGCAGCTTTCTGGGGTAGGTTGAGGAACTCCGGCAACCGTATTTTGAAGACCATTTCGGAAAACCTATGTAGCCCTATCTACCGGTACTGGTCTTCCGTCCATCGCGATGGGAACAGAAAATAGCTGACATAGCTTATAATAAGCAGCTAACTAACTTTTTA
The DNA here is from genome assembly GCA_963854355.1 of Epinotia brunnichana. NCBI lineage: Eukaryota > Metazoa > Arthropoda > Insecta > Lepidoptera > Tortricidae > Epinotia > Epinotia brunnichana. The sequence continues at coordinate 27,252,534 of OY977936.1, read as the reverse complement.
CGCCGGAACTAGTCATTATTATGATATGATGCAAGTTTTATATTAATTATTCTTATTGTTATTTTTTTTCTGTGTACTATGGACTATTGTCTGCAATAAACTGATTTTATTTTATTTTTATTTATATGAAATTGTAACAAACAGACAATTTATCCACCCACAGGAAAGTGCAAAATACACATGCAAGAAATTGCGTGCAAGTTTCATTACATTGCGGGTTACCGAGGATGCTGAGTTCAATTGATCTATTAAACCCCGTAATGTAGTTAAACTTGCATGTGTAAATTTCGCTTAAGGCTGTTTATAGCAAACCGTCAGCCATTTTGAAACCATTCGTTGTCAATGTATTTGCGAGCCTTTCCGCGTCGCGCGCGTATAGCGGTTCCATGTAGTGTATTGATCCCTAGTATCTTTACGACAATGAATACGTCATAATCACAAGAAGTTTTGCCTCGCATACTCCCACACAAATATGGCGGCCGTGACGTGCACGTTGAGAGACCTGACGAAGCCCTGCTGCGGTATTTCCACGCAGGAATCCATCATCGGCAACAGGTCGCAGGGAATGCCTTCTTTTTCGTGCCTGGAAAAATACAATACGTTACCTATAGGATACTTTTTATCTAGGAAATCATGCCCCAAAGGGATGAAATTAGGCATAAAAGATCGAGTTCACGCGGAAGAAGTCTGTCACTTCGGTAAACATGCATACTAATCAATGCCAAAAAGTGTTATCTCCAAAAGAACTGGACTAACATTTTGAAGCTTCTTGCTGATACCGTTAAATTCTGTGCCCTTACGGTAGCCACAGCAAATAAGAATAAATATACGAGCGGGGAGCGAAACTATGGTGCCGGTGACGTCATTATGACGCAAAGTCGCATATAGGATGTTTTTAGGGTTCCGTACTCAAAGAGTAAAACGGGACCCTATTACTTAGACTCCGCTGTCCGTCTGTCTGTATGTCTGTCACCAGGCTGTATCTCATGAACCGTGATAGTTTGACAGTTGAAATTTTCATATGATTTTTTTTTCCGTGTAACAAACGTGATTTTTTTGCCGTTTTTATAGATAATGGTACTACGGAACTCTTCGTGCACGAGTCCGACTCGCACTTGGCCGGTTTTTTTTAAAACAACTTTACGACACCTCAAGGATTCCTAATAATGTAAATATTATTGTTTATTTATAAATATAGTAAAAATTAAAAGACGATACGAATAACATTTTTTATTGGGTGATATAATTCTGAACGGATCCAAAACGCCTGGAAAAGCTATTGGTCTTTAAAAGAGCTACTCAAGGGAGACCTTCCTTTAACCCTAAAGCGAAGACTCGTCGATATGTGTAATCTGCCTGTCCTAACCTACGGTGCCCAAACATGGTCACTCACTGAGGCACAAAAGACCAGATTGAAGGTTTGCCAACGAGCTATGGAGCGTAGCATGCTGGGAGTCAAACGGATCGATCGGGTCCGAAACTCTACGCTACGCTCAAAAACTTGCATTGCTGACGTTGGCGCCAAGACCGCCAAGCTGAAATGGGAATGGGCGGGCCACGTTTGCCGCATGCACCCGCAGAGATGGGCTAAACTAGCTACGGAGTGGGTGCCGCATGGTGGGAGGCGACGACGTGGCAGGCCGAGAAGGAGATGGCGGGACGACCTGGACGTATTTCACAACGATTGGCCAGAGATTTCTCAAAATCGGGACGAGTGGAAATCAAGAGGGGAGGCCTTTACCCAGCAGTGGGACACTACATAGGCTTCAAAAAATGAATATATATATAATTCTAACCAAAAATATTTTTCCTCAAGTAAATGAAACAACATTAGCCCTCTCCATTGCCCTTTGGGTGACTTTGAGCCTTCTCATGAGGCCCATTGTAAGCGACCACGTTTCAGTGCCATATGTCATCACTGGCAACACACACTGGTCAAAGACTCTCGTCTTGAGACACTGCGAAATATTGGACAAAAATATGTGCCGTAGCATCCCGAATGGGGGCAATGGAGAGGGCTATGCCGCGCCTTTCAGTACCTTTACCAGGTCATCACTCCATTTTGTGGGGGGGGGGGCTACCCACGCCGCACCTTCCGGTACGTGGTCGCCACTCGAGAACCTTTCCGTCCTAACGGCCATCAGTTCTACGTCCAATGTGCCCCCGCCCACTGACACTTTAGTTTAGTGATTCGGAGGGTTATATCGGTTACCTTGGTTCTGCTGCGGATAGCGTCATTTCTGATGCGATCAAGCAGAGAAACTCCCAGTTTCTCTGCTTGATCGCATCAGAAATGACGCTATCCGCAGCAGAACCAACCTTGGCGATTCGGAGGGCTATATCGGTTACCTAACCGATATAGCCCTCCGAATCGCTAAACTTAAGTGGCAGTGGGCGGGGCACATTGCACGTAGAACCGATGGCCGTTGGGGCGGAAAGGTTCTCGAGTGGTGACCACGTACCGGAAGGCGCGGCGTGGGTAGGCCCCCCACAAAATGGAGTGATGACCTGGTAAAGGTCGCGGGAGTCAGCTGGATGCGGGTGGCGCAGGACCGGTCATTTTGGCACTCTTTGGGGGAGGCCTATGTCCATGTGGACGTCTTTCGGCTTATATGATGATGATGAAATGAAACAACACAACAAATGTTTCGTTGGATGACGAAGTATGCAGAACGCTTAAAGTTTAAACATAATGTCGCATCTTCTTTCTTATGGACATATTTACATTTCACACGTACATTCAGGGCAATATTTATAAAAACTCTCAACTCAAGTTTCAATATCAGTAAACTAAGAGGCCAATAAATTGTTATTTGATTAAATATATATAACCTAGATGAAAACAATCTAGAAAAAAAGCTACGACGGTAGCCTAGTGGTTCAGGCATGCGGCTGTCAAGCGGCCGTCGTGGCGTGGGTTCGAACCCCGGCTCGTACCAATGAGTTTTTCGGAACTTATGTACGGAATATTTACCGTTAGCTTTTCGGTGAAGGAAAACATCGTGAGGAAACCAATAAGGTCAGATGGCAGTCGCTTTCGTAAAACTAGTGCCTATGCCAAATCTTGGTATTAGATGTCAAAGCGGACCCCGGACCCCTTCGGGGCACACCCGGGAATAACGCTAGGAGGATGATCAATCTAGATAAAAACACTCTGTATGTAGCATGACGTCATACGTCTGACATCGGCACCATAGTTTCGCTCCCTGTATACGAGTAATCCCTTTGTATTATTATAAGTTTTTAATACTTAAGAACTTTTTTCTACTCCTGTACCGTTATCTGTCATTTATATAAGCTGTAACTCAAATACAATAACACCACTAATAAGTCGTCGAAAAACTATATGCTCTATGGCCCAAAAACGCACTGTTTAGCGTACTTTTTTGGTTCATATATTTTTCATAAAAGCACTGTTTAACTTTTTTTTAATCGGCCGCTATATTGCAGTGGTGCCAACTTCATAAACAAATATTTCGAAATAAAAGTATTTATTTACGATTTAACATTTGTATATTATAAATTATTTACTACAATAATAATAAATCATCATCTATTGTGTGTTAAATTACATGTTCTATAAATTCTTGGTATTATTTATAAAAATAAACAGTTCGAATTCGGTCCGGGTCCGGATTCAGTTTGGTTCGGATGGCAGGTGCAAACAAATTAAAAACAAAACAAACCATAAGCAAGAGCTGTCACATTTCCGATTTCCCACCAAAATACAGTTCAAAATGAAAAGACAAAAGATGATAAACTATTAGTCCTAAACTATTAAGATTTTATTCGTGTTTGTGAAGACAAAAGTGTACGTTCCTTTTAAAATGGTCGAAGAAATTAATAACTGCACTCCTGAAGAAATTGCGTGAGTAGCAAAAGTACGAATAGAAAACTTGCTGCCTGAAAAGTTTAACTATTCTGTAGTCTGCTATTTATTTAAAATTTGTCGTAGAAAAAGTATTGTATGCAACGGTGTATAACTGGTCTAAAAACGCTCGTGGCGTCTTTAATTGCGACAACCCACGCCACTCGCCTTTTAAGACCCTTCTTATACAACAGTTGCATAAAATCCTATTATTGCACTGTTCATATATGTAGGTACGAGTATGTACTCGTATTTGTGCAAATATTAAATTTTCAACGACTTGCCGATATCCGATCCTTGCAAGTTCGGAGACTACGCAATATTATGGCACCATCGAGCTGATCTGATGATGGAAACAGAAGGTGGTCAGAGCAACTTCTAAACTACTGAAAATAAACCCGTCGTTGGAACCCTCGTAACAAGTTATTGAAAACTGTTCAAAAAGGTACAGTCGGCTATAAAAACTTGTACAATAATTTTAATTTAAAAACAAAGTTTAAACAGACTTCAATAGGGGTGTAGACACCAAATAAAATAACCAATAATGATGAATTTTCTCGAATAAGGATTAAAATATTGTCAAATGGAGAAGAAAGTAAAGCAGGGGATGAAATAATCACAAAGTTACAAGTGTTCAAAGTTTTAAGAGGGGGTATAAGTATTATGTCCCTTTTCCGCAAAACACACCTTTATATGAAACGATTGTCATTTACTATGACGCTAGAGGATCGTGACATCACGATCCACGAGCGTTGTCTCTCTCTAACAAGCAATATTAAAAAGGTTGTTGCTTCGTAATTTTTTGAGATATCTGAATGGGATTGTCGTCACTAGGCATATTTTTATGCCTTCTTTCTTTTGGAGTAATAATAAATTTTGAGTCTACCTACACCCCTATTCAGTACTTCGCCAAGCCACATAGTTACATGAAAATTTCCACATTTCCTTTCCAATTTACTACATGAACTGCTTTCCGAGAGCAAATGCGTTGATTAAGTATTACAGAAAAAAACACAAGTCGCCCGCTGTGGGCTGATAATATTTGAGGAGTTCCGTCGATTCCTCAGGGATCTCAGAATTAACACTTCATTACTTGCTACTTCAACGGAATCATGTCAGAATATTTGAATAAGTCATTTGCGGTCTTCATCATCAGTTCCACTTCACCGAATTGCGATTTCCGAGGGTAAATACACGAGTTATAATAGAAAATAGTGAAATCACTACACGCATTGCCCTCAATTTCCCTGGGATCTGATCATCAGATCCCGACTTCGTGACCATAATTTTGCACTTCTCATGCTCGCAAAGTTCGCCTTTATGCTGGATGTCTGCTGCGCAAAATGCCACTTTTATGCTCTAGTGCAGCGGTCGGCAACAGGCGGCCCGCGGGCCGCATGCGGCCCGCGAGGCCCTTGCTTGCAGCCCGCGAGCCTCCCTGGCTGTTTTGTATGTAAAGGTCGTTGAATTCAGAATTTTGGAATTGCCTGATAAAGTCATTTATATTAGTAATTTTTGTTAGCTCCTATGTGGCCCTTGGTTGCTAAAAGGTTGCCGACCCCTGCTCTAGTGGACCAAGTAAAATTGTTTTAATGAGTAAGATAATCGGGCCTAATAGCCACACACACAATAAAACTTCGTAGAATAAACTTGTCATTTGATTTGATTTGCTTTAATAAATTTCACATCCATGTTTTCCATTACTAAATTAATAAAACCAGATAAAACAGGAGTCAATTATTATTTTAAAACACATTGAACCATTAAATGATTTGGCAGTATGAAGTACCTAAGTCTAATATCACGTGTCGAAAATTAAACATAAAAACTTTAAAAAGTTAAGTGACGGGAATGAGCTATTATTTAATTAAATTTTGCAATTATTTGTTATTTTCTCGCAATCGAAGTGAAAAACAGTGTGTATAACTCGGGCATAAATTAGCCATTTAACCCCTCGACTTAACTAGCCACCGACGCCATCGGGTGGATATAAACTGCTCAGGTTAAATGGCTCGTTGTATGCGCTTGTTGTACAATCTACTATTGCAAATCGGTCCACAATTGACGGAGATATCAGTGAACATACAATAAGGGAAATGTATTCACGTACCTTTTTAGCTCTTGTTACTATGAAAATAAGGCATAAATAAAAAGGTACGTGAATACATTTCCCATACATTAAAAAAACCCTACAGTGGAACATATAACCTCCTCCTTTTTTTAAATTGGGTTAAAAATGTTTATTTTTGACTGAAACTTATGTTTCGTATATAATTTGAATCTAGACACGCGGCAGCGTGTCAAGCCAAGTTCAAGCACAAGAACTGGCTAGCCAGCGCGAAGTGCAATATTACACGAACCACTACATTCATACATATAATATAATGTACCTACTGAGTATACGTACCCTAGAAGGAGTAAGGTTTTCCTGGGGAACTTGAACGATTGCAGCTGACAGCTGGACGAGGTCTGCTCGGCCGCAACGACGGCATACCCCTCGGCCTTCTTCCGCACCAGGTACTCCTTGAGGGCCGCGCCCGGGCGCACCTCCTCGATGTTCACCCACCGCTCCGCAGACACACTGGAAAACGCTCAAGGACTTGTTTGATCGACTTGAACTGCCTCGTAAAGTCGTGCTAGTTTTTTGTAACTAAGTAGCTGTGTACACAAGGCAAAGCATTCCATTCCATAAAATAAAATGTCGTAGATAATCATTGACCTTCTAACCTAACAACCCCTTATTAGGCACTAGTTAATTTCGGAAGCAAATTGTATAGCAATCTTATTGGGATTCGATTAAACATCAAATTAATTAAAATGCCGCATTAACATGTGAATGGGCAATTTCACTGTTAGAAGTTCCCACAAAACGACTTACATTACTTAGCTTGCACATTTGACGCCAATATGCGAGCGTAAGTTTGCAAGAACTTTATAGATCAGTGCAGTGCAGGTATGAAACGAACAACATAAAGACATAAAACTAAAAGCTATAAACCATACCTGAGTCCCTGAAACTGCTTGTCCTGTAAATGCCGTAAACTGTCCACGACGTACGTCCTCACTCCGAACACTTCGCTGGTGCGCGCCATGCCGCCCAGGTTAGGCAACTTGTCGATGAGGGACGCAACCACTATCAAATCACTAGGGCTCTCCCTCTGAAATAAAGTGGAATATGTATATTTTAAGATTGACCATAATGTGGGAAACTTCTGCTCAACCCGCCAACGGAGCCGCAGTTGACGTTACGAGGATTCATAATACAACTCTCTTAACTGAATCACCCGGGAGGAAGTTGGTCATGAGAATTTGTTGCTTGTAACTAAAGGATTTACATTGTATATTAGCAGTATTAGTACATCATCTTTAACTCTTTCTCAGGACAGCAACCATCAACTTGGAAGCTTTAAATGATTCATCTTTTAATTACCTTTTTATTTATCTCGTAAACATCTATATCAATCATGTTCTTCCAAGGCACATATTTCTTTTGGATCGTTCCCACGTCCACATTCACGATGACTTCGTTTGCTTCCGCATTCTTAGTAACATTCAACTGGAATACTTCGTCGTCGGAAATGCAACTCGTCGTCCATTCCTTTTTAAAATCATCCTCATATTTCTCTACCAGGAGACCGTTTACGTTATCCAACACAGATTTCACGTAGTCCACATCGATATTTTCATTGTTACTAACATCGCAATATCTCGGCACAAAATAATATACAAAACATGGTGTCAAATTTCTAACTATATCAAACTCGTTAGCAAAATAATCTTTCTGTAGCTTGACAAAGTTTTTGTCTTTGCAGCTTTCGATGAATGTATTTTTGATGATAGTGATTACATATGCGTATGCTTCGGGTTTTTTATTGCACATGCTGTAAAGTTTTGAAGAGAGATATTGAGCCAGCAGGCGTATACTAAACGTTTGACCCATCGTATGCGAAAGCAAGGTCTCCATGACAAATTCAAACTCTTCTGACTTGCATGTATTATTCGATATTTTGTGTTTCGATATCCAGTACAGAATCATTAACTGAGACGTAAGAGGAATTTTCTTGGATTTAAGGATATTTAGCACCTCCAGGTTCAAATTAAGTTTCTGAAACAACAATGACATTGCAATTTGTAGAGATTTGTACCAAAGCGACTAACTGGAGCGACTGGAAAATGTGGTTAGCTGGTAATGGTAATAAATAATGTGTACAACAGCTTAACTGATCTTGACTTACCTTCATATAGAAATGTAAGGCGGTGTACCACTCCAGGCAAATCCTGACGCTGGGCTGGTGTGGCATCCTTCCCAACAAGTCCATGCACCAATTGGCTGTCCTCGTGACATCCAAGTCTTTTGGTTTGGTCAGTAGTATCAGCAACAGATGCTGGACTGCATTCATCAGAGTACGATGCGGTTGAGAGTTGCCGTGGTACATGCACTTGTTTACCAGCATCTTGTTAATCTTGTCCATGATCAAGTCGGAAACGACTTCGATTATTTGGGGTTCTGAGATCTTGCAGAGAATTACAATCAAGTTGAATTGTATTTGGAAATTGAAATGTATGCCCGTCCTGGAATATAAAAAATATAGGAACTAATAAAATAAAAAGAACATCGAAGCGTTCGAAACATGTCGCCAGTATAGGTATAACCAACACTTCCGTTTTTTTTCAGAAAGTATGTTTTTGAGACTGGTCAGCCAAAAATTAGGGCAGGACTCCAAAACTAAGTATTAGGTATACACCCAATTACATTTTAATAAGGTGAAAAGATGGATAGATGTTTAGTAGCTCCCTGCACGGCTATCACAAGGAGGCGCGCGAGCTCTCTCGATTTTTCTCGCACTTATCCGTCTCTCTCTTATTAGAAAACTTAGAATAAGAGAGAGATGTAGGTATAGTGCGAGAAAAATCGAGAGAACTCGCAGGCCGTGTTGTGATAGCCGTGCTGTATATTTGTAAAATATTTCGAGCGTCACAAGATACTGCTTTGTTTCTTACATGATTGAATACCTCCACAATTGAAATAGAATAAGGCTTTTAACATAGTAACTTACTCATCCTGATTGACGGCGTATTCTGGGTTATGAAGTATGTCCACTGCAACGTTTTCTGCAATTCTAAATGAAGCGCAAATTCGAATTAATAACACATGAAAATGAATGAAAAATGAAAAATGATTTATTCGAAATCTTAAAAATATTTACAGGTATGCAGGCTGGTGCCTCTTTTTAGGCAATCAAGATGCCTGTGGCAAGAGACACCGCTCTTCCTTAGAGTTTAACATGATACAATAACAAACATAGGTAATTAAGTTAAGTGAACAGAGGAGTGGATAGAGTATAGGGCCATTTTAAAAGTTTCAAAAGTTTGGATTTCTGGGCCAATAAATATCTACCTAAACTCTCTCCTTCTCCATATAATTAAAATTAAAAAATGTGTGTGTGTGTGTGTGTGTGTGTGTGTGTGTGTGTGTGTGTGTGTGTGTGTGCGCGCGCGCGCGCGTGTGTGTGTGTGTGTGTGTGTGTGTGCGTGTGTGCGTGTGCGTGTGTGTGTGTGTGTGTGTTTGCGCGCGCGTATGTGTGTAGTTGTGGATTGAGTAGATGTAAAAACTTAATTTACTAACATGTTTTCTAATTCAGCGTAGGATTTGGACTTGATCCACTTTTGTACTTTCATTTTGCATTCTTTATAGGTGGAGGGATATAAATCTATATTTTTATTTATGAGGTTATATAATTTTGCAGATTGAGCCAAATACTGTCTTCTAGCAAATGTTGACTTTGCTTCTGGCATGAGGATTACGTTTGGTTTCCTTCTCCTGACAGATCCAGTAATTTTAGGATAAAGCTTTGTGGACTTATGTCTCCTCAGTATTACATTCAAGACATACAGTTGCCTTATCGTCATGAGATCACATAGCTGATATAAGACACTGGTTGGGTACCTGTATGGCTTGAAGTACATGCATTTCAGGAGAGCTCGCTGAGCTCTCTCTAATTGAAGGAATTTGGTTTTAGTGGCACCTCCCCATATCGGTATGCAGTAAACGAGAACGGATTGTGCTAAAGTAATATAAATTTGATTCAGAAGTTGTTTAGTTACGACGTGTCTTAGAGATTTAAAGGTCCATATCAGTTTTCGAATGCGAGACATTATTAACTCAGTGTGAGTGTGCCATGACAGACGCTGATCGATCATTACGCCTAGATATTTAATAGCCTCAACTTTATTGATGGTTGAGCAGGAGCAGTTTGGTTGGATTGGTTCTCGACAGTTATGGATTTTAATTTTGAAGGAGAGGTCTGGTTGAGTCCTGTTATCATTTGTGAAACAAATGTAATTACTTTTTTCTAGGTTTAAGGTGAGTAGATTAGTCTGAAGCCAGCGGGCAATTTTTGCCAGTCCAAGTTCCGCAGACATACGCACTTCCTCCCAGCTATCCCCATAAAACACTACAGCCGTATCGTCAGCGTAAGCAAAGATGGATCCATTTTCGATGGGCAACTTACAGAGCTGGTTAATATAAATTAGAAAAAGTGTGGGACCTAAAACGCTTCCTTGAGGGACCCCGAAGGTCATTTCACATTCGTTACTTATATGTTTCCCTATCTTTATTTTTTGGCTGCGATTTTGAAGATAATCTGATAATAGTAGCAGCGGGGTTCCTCTAATTCCGGTGCCTTCTAATGTCTTTCTAAGAGTGGGTACAGAAACCGTGTCGAATGCTTTTTTTTTGCTTTTTTTTTTTGCTTTCACATCTCACACATAAAAGTAGGTTTTTTTCATTCATTTGACAGTGTGCTAAAGGACACATTAGATTCGATCTTGAATGTTTCCCTAAATCAGGACCAATGGGAAATTGCGTCTCTCCCTATCCGGAATGGTGGATTGGGAATTCGGCGTGCGCGTGACATCAGCCTTCCGGCTTTTTTGGCGTCCTTGGAGTGGGGTTGTGGGCCTTGTTACTGATATACTATCCATGGAGGGTGACAAGGTAACCGGATCGGCCGCGGAGTTACCGGTAACACCGACTCGGACGCAACCAATATACCGCGAATTTCGGCTCCTTTATTACTTAATTGAAGTTGAGCGAAATAAGTGACCCGGCTTAGGCCGGAGAATAGCCGAACCACAGCAAGCCCCACTGCCGCCAACCGCAACCGTGTTCCCGGGTGCACCCGAATGGGGGGAGGGTTCACGGTTGTAGTCTCGGAGGCAGCGGATAGCGTCGTCAGCACTCCGCACCTGTGAAGAACCGAGAAACAGTGCGCCCAACCCCCCGCCTTTTCATACAAAGGCGGGGGTGGATCGAAAAATTCAGTGGGTAATGTACCCACTCAAAAGAGCCGAAAAAAATTAGAATGGCCCCGCCGCCCCAGCGCCCTACGGGTGTCCCGCAGGAGCGTGCGAACCGCCCCGCACCCGCGGCCTAGGACAGTCACCCGCGATCCCAGAATCCAGCAGGCATTCAAAAATGTCCTGCGCGCATCCGCGGCAGCCTTTGTAGCCGCGAGAACACCGAGCACCCCCGGGACTCCGACCAGCGAGGGCGCCGGAGAGGCCCCGTTCCCGAGGCCGATTGAGCTGATCCAGGGAATCCTGGGTCGGCTCCCCCAACCAAGACAAGAGGAGGCCACGGCGGCGAACCTAGCAGCCGCCGCCGAAAAGTTGTCAACCGCCGGACCGTCCGCCCCCCGCCCGCCCACCGCGGGCGCCAGGGCGAAAATAGTAAAGCCGGAGAGCGCCGCTGTGGCCGCCCACAGACAGGCCCCCGCGCCCCAGCCCCAGCGCGCGCCCGTAGCGCAGCGCCGGGCCGAAAAAACCGCGCCGCGACCGACACCCGCCCTCGGAGCGGGACCGGCGCCCACAGCGCCCCGCGCAACACCCGCGCCGCCACCGCCGCCCGCCCTCGGGGCGGGCAAAGTGAGCCTGGCGCACCGAACCGCGCCCGCGCCGCAGCCGCCGCCCGCCCTCGGAGCGGGCCAGGAAAGCGAAGCGCGCCGAGCCACGCCCGTGTCCGCGCTGCGACCGCCGCCCGCCCTCGGAGCGGGCCAGTTGAGCCACGCGCAAAAAGCCGCGCCCACGGCGCAACCGCCGCCCGCCCTCGGAGCGGGCCAGGTGAGTTACGCGAAACAAGTCGCGTCCGCGCAGCAACCGCCGCCCGCCCTCGGAGCGGGCCAGCCGAGTTACGCGCAACAAGCCGCGACCGCGCCGCAGCCGCCGCCCGCCCTCGGAGCGGGCCAGGCGAGCAAAGCGATCCGCGCGACGCCCACGCCGCAAAACGCAGGTACCAGGACGCAGTAACCGTTCCCGCTGCGTACCGGGAAGACTCCTCCACCACCATTCGGAGGAGCCCCCTACACCCACACCGCTGCCACTGCGCAGCCATCAACGCCGCCCCAGGGGGGCAAGCGTAAACCGGGGTCTCCACCAAAGAGGCCCCAAAAACAGAGCCTATCCCGTTTGGACCTGGGCCAGGACTCCATGGACCAGGACCGGCACGATGGGTCCTCAACCACATCCTCGCCCTCATCGGCATCCGGTGACGAGAGCAGTGACGACGAGCGCCAGGACTTGGCCGCCGACGCGCTGGCTCCCACCCCGGCCACGCCAGCACCAGCACCAGCTACGGCCCAGGTACCTCAGCCTGAGAAAAAACCTCGACCCATCACGGTCGAATGCCTGCCTAACTGGCACGACCACTTCAAGCGGATGCACGAGCAACTAGGCCGCTTCCCAAAATCCCGCCCCTATGGGAACGGGATAAGGTTCCTCCCCGAGGACCATGAGGAGTACCGGGTAGTCCAGGCATACCTGACGACCCTCGGGGACACCATCGCCTGGTCGGCCCTCCAGCCTAAAGAAGAGATCCCCCTGAAAGTGTGCATCAGGGGGCTCCCCGCCGACACGGACCCAGAGCACATAACGGAGGACCTGGCGGCAAAAGGTTTTGCGCCAATTTACACGCGCCATGTGAACGCGCGTGCAGGGAGACCCGGCTGCGTATTTTATGCGCAGCTGTCAAAAACAGCGGACCTCATCCCGGCCATCTACGGTGTCCGGGAAATTATGGGAATGACGGGAATGGTGGTGGAGGCGTGGCGCGGCAAGAAGGGGCCAGCGCAATGCCACCGCTGCCAAGGCTTCCGGCACTCCTCACACGGCTGCCGCCGCCCCATCAAGTGTGTCCGGTGTGCGGGACCACACTTTGCGGGCGAGTGCGAGCGGTCGAGGGACCAAGAGAGGACTTGCGTCAACTGCGCCGGCCCACACACAGCCAATGACCCCGCGTGCCCTGAGTACCAGCAGGAGGCACGCAGAAAGAGGGCGGGAACAGCTCCTCGCACCAACCGCCGCGGGCAAGTCGTGCCCCAGCAGCGCACAGTGCAGCCCGCCGAAAATGCGCCAAACTCCCTCATGGCGAGAGCTAATGAGGCGGCACCACGCCGCCGCCGCCGAGGGAGAGGCAGACGAGGTAGGGGGCAACCTGCTCACACCACCGCTTCCGCCACCACTGACACCCAGACCGCCGCCGCCGTCGCTCAAACGGCCGAAGCCGCCGCCGCCCAGGCCGACGCTGCCCCGGCCCCCGCACTGACACGGACTACCGCCCAGAGCCAGCCGCAATGGCGGACCCAGGCCGCACCTGCGACCAGCAACGCAGCGCCGCCCAGGCCACCGCATCACACTGCCCCCCACTCCCTACCGACAAGCCAAGAAGGCAGTAGGGAGAGGACGCTGGCGCAGTGCATAATTATACTGCAGGACGTGCTCGGCGCCCTGCAAACAGGCGCGAACCCGGTTCCCATAATCTTGAGGGGACTAGCTGTATGTAAGAAAACACATTACACAATTTCGTAAAAATAGTGATGTTCATAAATACAATACAAGAAATAAAGATAAACTGATAGCAGTAAGAACTAGGTTAAGTAGGGTTCAGAAGTCTTTTGTGGGATTCTGTACACTCTGTTATAATAAGTTACCCAGTGCCATTACATGTATGCCAGATAATAAATTTAAGGCTGTTGTGAAACAAACATTGAGTAGTAGAGCGTACTATAGATTAGACGAGTATTTGTTAGACAAACAAATATGGTCAGATGGCATACCTCCAGTGGCTTCAGTCAAGTGATATGTTGCGATTGGTATGATGATCCCCTAGCACTTAAGTATACATAGTAAGCATTTTATTTTTATATAAATGAGTATTTGTTAATGGACTAATGTAACGACTCCACCTCTGGATGAATGCTATTTATAAGATTCTTGTAATTTTTGACATTCGAAAAGTATTCTGTATTGAATCTACTTTGAATAAAATGTTTTGAATTTTCTCACCTGAGCCTCACCAGCCGGCCGAAGAAAGAGCTGCTGACGAACGTCCTCAAAAGGGAACGGATCGACGTAGCCCTCATCTCGGAGACCCACTTCAAGGCAGAGGACCGCCTGAAGATACCGGGCTACGTCTGCTACAGAAAGGACGAGACGTCCCCACATGGCTCCGCATACAGAGGCCTGGTGGTGCTCGTTGCACGACGGGTGGTGCACCAGCCTCTCCCGATCCCCCAGCTCGCCACGTGTCAAGCTCTCGGTGTGGAGCTGCATGCGGGCGGAGAACACCTCCGGATCTACGCCTTTTACCGACCCCCATAGACCAACCTCGCCGAGCCAGACCTGGAGCAGATCTTGGGCTCGAACGCACCCACCATAGTCGCTGGCGACTTCAACGCCAAGCACACGGCATGGAACTCGTCCAAGATCTGCACCATGGGCCGCCGCCTGCTGCACCACGCTGAGGGCCACAACTACACAGTGTTGGGCCCAGAGGCCCCTAGGCACTATCCATACAACACAGCGCACCAGCCAGACGTGATCGACCTGACAGCAGTGAAAAACCTGACGCACTGGCCGGAGCTGGAAGTCATCGATGACCACATGCTCTCGGACCACCAGCCAGTTGTGGTCAGAGTGAAGACTGCCGCCACCACCACACAAGCCCCACCAGCGAGGAGAAGGACAGACTGGGAGTCGTTCGCCGCAAACATGGCCGAGCACTCGGAGTCCTTCCCGGCAACCTCAGCCGAGGAAGTCGACCGCCTTGCCGAGCTGTTCGGCCACAACGTCCATTCGGCTCTCGCCGCCGCCACCACCACGAGTACCGCCGTCAGACACCGCCCCAGGCCATCACCGCGCATCCAGAGGATGTTGGATGAGAAGCGGAAACTGCGGCGGCTCTACAACGACACCCGCTGCCCCACTCTGAAGGCCCGACTCAACGCCCTCGAGCCAGGAGTAGGGCGTGAGCTCTGCAGCAGAAGAAGGCTGGACGAGCATACACCGCCTATGCCGCCGCTTCTCTAACAAGCCACTACCAGTCAAGCCACTCCTCACCCCGGATGGTACCACCCGGTACCGTTCCGAGGACAGGGCGCTCATTCTCGCCGAGCACCTCGAGAACCAGTTCCAGCCAAACGCTTCCACTGACGCCGAGCACACCGCGCAGTTGGAAAGCGAGGTTGAGGGGTATCTCGAGGCTCCACCGCCACCGGATGAGGATGTCATCATCTTCTCCCCCGGCCAGATCCAGCGAGCAATGCGGAGGACCCAGCTCCGCAAGGCACCAGGTCCAGACACGATCCCAAATGAAGCGCTGCGTCACCTACCTCCGCGAGCCATCGCGACGCTGACGCGGCTGTTCAACGGGATCGTGAGAACATGTCACTTCCCCAGTTGCTGGAAGCTGGGGAAAATTATCATGCTGCCCAAGCCGGGGAAGAACATACTCCGCCCCGAGAGCTACCGGCCCATCACCCTCCTGTCCACGGTGTCAAAGGTGTTCGAGCGACTCCTTCTCCACTATTTGACACCGCACATAGAGCCCCGCCCGGAGCAGTACGGGTTCAGGGCGGAACACTCCACGACCCTGCAGATCGCCCAGATTCTGCATATCGCAGCAGCAGCGCGAAATAAAAAGGAGCACGCGGTGGCGGTGCTTCTCGACATGGAAAAAGCCTTCGACCGGGTCTGGCACTCAGGCCTGGTCTACAAACTGATGACCACCACGGCGCCAAGAAGGCTCGTTCACATCCTGGCCAGCTTCCTCTCCGATCGCAGCTTCCAAGTCGCGGTGGAAGACAAGCTATCAGAAAGAAAACCTATCACAGCCGTCCCCCAGGGAAGCTGCTTGTCGCCAGCACTGTACGCGCAATACACTGACGACATCCCAGCCGAAGAGGGGGTAACACTCGCTCTATACGCCGACGACGCGGCGTACATCGCGACGTCCATAAAGCTGCCCCACGCAGCTACCAAGATCCAGCGCACGCTTGACGTGCTCCCGAGCTGGCTTGAACGTTGGCGCTTGAGGGTGAACGTGGCGAAGACTCAGGCCATCACCCTCAGCCCGAAGATCAACCAGCCGCCAGAGCTCCATCTAATGGGACAGCCGCTACCGTGGCTGCGGACGGTTAAGTACCTGGGCGTTATTATCGACCGGCAACTGACCATGTCCGCCCACGTCCAGAACACCATCAACAACGCCAGAACAGCCCGCGTACTACTCACTCCGATGATGAAGTCGCCCCTGCCTTTATCCGCCAAGATTGGCATCTACAAAGGCTATATCAGGTCACGGTTCACTTATGCAGCCCCCGTGTGGTACGCGCTGGTGGGAGAGTGCAAACGACGGCGACTCCGCGCACAACAGTCGCTGTCGCTCCGCGCCGCCACCGGAGCACATTACTACGTTAGCAACCTGGTACTGCACCGTGACCTGAAGATCGAACACCTGGACGAATTCGTCACCAGATTCACCAGAGCTATGTTCGAGCGGGCTGATGGCTCAGGCCTGATGCACCTGCAGAACATAGCTCCCTACCACTCCCGACCGCCCGACAAGAGGGCTCTGCCGCGGGACCTGATCCGCCCGGATCCGCCCGCGGACACCTAACCCGACACTTGGAAGTTCCTGCAGTGCCGTCGGTCCGCAGGTCGCTCGCTGGGCCTCTCCCTCGGGACTCTCACCCGGCAGGGCTGACCGCACCGACGGACGAAGTAGACGATCCCACCGGACCAGCCGGGCGTTTCGCCCACCCCAGCCACCCGTCCGTAGTCGCGTACGGCGCCCGATCCCGCCATATGCGGCTCACGCCGCGAAAGGCTTATACCAAACCCCCTACAGGGTTTGTGAGAAGGTCACGAACAAGGTAACCATACCACACGCGTCTGATGCTTGGGATGCTTGGGTGGCTCTAAACCCAGGTGCGTGCAGGCCGGAAAAACCCGATCGCCAGCGTTCGTGGGACGATATAGGAGTGATACAGGCACTGGATTCTCTTGTGGAGGCTGCACAAGGAGTGGATAGGGCTAGACTGAAGGCAGTTTCTAAGCCAGAGTCTGGGGCATGGCTGCATGCGCTTCCCTCTCCACACATGGGCACTCTGCTTGACGAGTCGATGCGGGTGGCGGTGGCTCTCCGCCTGGGATGCGATGTATGCGAACCTCATTTATGCATCTGCGGCGCCAGGGTGGAGAACAACGGGCACCACGCCTTGAGTTGCTGTCGCTGTGCGGGGAGATTCTCTCGTCACCATACCCTCAATGATATTGTCCGGAGGGCGATAGTCTCGGCCAATATTCCATGTGTGCTGGAGCCTTCAGGCCTGAGCCGGTCAGATGGCAAAAGGCCGGATGGCATGACCCTGGTGCCATGGCAGAAGGGTAGATGCTTGCTGTGGGACGCCAGTTGTGCCTCGCACCTTGGTCTCACCATTGGGGTAGCAGGAGCTGCTGCCGAGGCGGCTGCGCTTAGAAAGCGGGACAAATACTCCGCATTGGTGAATTATCCTTTTAAATTAAAGTTTCAATGGTAAGCATCTAATTAGTGGAGGAATATTATTCCAGCATTTGGTTGCAAGATAACGGAAAGTTCCTTTAAAAGCAGCTGTTCTGTGTGGGTGTACTTCCATGAGACATCGACGTGTCGACCCTATTACATATTGTGTGTGGTTTTGCTAAATGAGGACCAGGAGTATTTTCATAAAAGGATCGTGTATCATAACTATCATTAGCATTAACATTAACGAATATTATTTAATGTGGTATTGGTATACTACGAACAAAAATAACATGGAAGCCGCATATCAGTACTTCGCCGTTAAATTTATGGGGACAGTTAGCACACAAACACAAATACACTTACATTTAAATAAGACGTTACGTATACAGAGCCTTTCTCCGAACATGACAAACCAAATAATAGTCATCTCTTTTACACTATTGTGAACACTTACGTGTACGTGAAATAGATTGTCAATAACTACCAATCAGTAACATTATCCGCCAATGAGCTTCTTGCTGCACGCACTAGCAGCAGCCCGCCCAGCCAACGCCCGTTCACCGTTTGTCAGTTATGGATAGGATTATGCCATACATTAAAGAGCCATTCAAATAATTAATGTATTATTTGTGCAGTTTTGAAGATACTAAATATGTAGGTTAGAATATTGTAATAAAATAAAACAGACTCAAGTTGGCATAGGTAATTTTCGTCATACAGTATAATGTAAAGTTACTTACCTATCAATACTCGTATTTATAAAGGCTTGGCCACACAGAGTGCGCGACGCAACAACTGAACAATTGTTTTAATAAATAAAAAAGGTTTTTAGTGTCACAATAGATTTATTTTGTTTGAGTGTTTATTGTGTGTTACATACAGATTATTAACACTACAGGTAATATAATTTACACCATATTTATAACATGAACGCGAGACAAATGACGCGGGAGACGAAGCAACACGAACGTTTCCGATTGTGCTCGAACTTTACTAAAAACCTACGATCGGCACTGCCGACCAGTCGGCCGATTAATCGGCAATTCAAAAACCCACGAGTCGGCCGACTAGCCTGTCGGCAAAATCCGTAGTCATTTTTTTTTATACCACGACGGTGACCACCTGCGTCTTAAATAAAAACATGTAAACCCGAAGCGAATCACTGGCTTTCAAGTCACAGGCCAGTCCTATTTTGAAAGTCAGAGGCTCATACTCTGGTACCACTGTTAATCTTTCACAACAACCTACTGTATAATTACCACTATTACAACAAAGAGTTCTACATGTATCTAGGTTAAGAAAGTAAGCAATAAAGATTATTATTATTATTACAAAAAATAAAAATAAAAAAAACAAGCTTACGGCCTGCCTGATGTTAAACTGGTACCGTCGCCTATGGACACTTGTGAGTCCAGAAGAATCACAAGCGCGTTGCCGACCCTTTATTCACTTGAGGGTTCGCTGTTTTGGCAGATAGAGACATGCAGGTCCCTCACTCCCAACACAGCGCACCCTAGGGAGCTCTGGCGACCTTACTCACCACCAGGAACACAACACCACATACTTCATCATGCAATAATATAGCAACACTACAAAGCAGTGGTGCTATTATGGCTGCGGTCTTCTGTAAGGTGGAGGTACTTCCCCAGTTGGGCTGCTCCACATACGAGCAAGATGACATTCCGCTGTGCCCTACCTCTCTTCTACCTATTTCATTTCATTTCATTTATTTCATTGTTAAGTCATGTAGGTACATACATTATAACTAAGGTGTTAAAATTCAATCTCCAACTAAAATCCAATAAGTTACCTAATAAGATTATCGACTTACTTCATTTGGCATAATATCATCCCTATAGACAAAAAAGTGATCATATATTTTAAAGGTTTTACTGAAGTTATCGGTTTACCTACGCGTGAAAAGTGATGCAATTTTCCTTGGAATGGTCGGAATGGTTTTTGCACCACTTTACAACACATGAGGGCATCTTAAATTAGAATAAATCTTGTATTTTGTTAGTAAAAGCATTCCCGACCGTCATGTCCGTCACTCACTGACATCCCAGTCAAACTGAATTCGTATGCGGCACAGTTTGTAAGGACCGCCCACAGCGGCACAGTTTTCGTTGCGCTAGAATTGAGCGGACAGAATGCTTCCATGTTATTTTTGTTCGTAGTTGGTATATGATTACAATTAATATGCAAATTACACTCACCTTTGGTCTTTTCGCGGCACTGGCGAAAATAGCAACATTTCACATAAAACATAGACTATCTGGCTGTAGTTAGAATTTATATCTTTGGAGTTGAGTTGTCTCACTAAGAAATATAATGGTGTGTTTTTCATTGGACCATATTCGACAATTTTATTACAATACAACAGAATCACGTTATTGTAAGTTGCATTCTTTAAAAGAATGTCTTGAGTTATCAGGTCTACAAATTCTTTCATGCATGGTGAGTACTGGTTATTAGATTTCAGTTCTTCAATTTCTTTCCATGCATTATGAATAAACTGTGCTACATTGAAATTGGCTGTCTCTTCTGATAGAAGGGGTATTATTTTATTCACAATTCTTAATGTCCATTTCAGACAACCATACCCACCACATTCCAAAACTTTTTCTACATACTCATCTATTTCTCTCAAATTCCTTTTAGCATTGATTTCATCTTCAATTAAATAGTGTATCATTTCACAGGATTTCTCATATATTACGTTTTTTAACCTGCCATTACTCTCTTTACTTTTGTTATCACCAAATTCAAATTTAGTTACTATTTCTAAGATTCCTTTCAGGTCAAACATTTCATGTTTGTAGTTATTTTTTAGCAACAAGTGGCTACCCATGTTTGCTACAACAAATGTACAAAATACCTTGCTATACAAGTCAGATCCATTATTTTTCAATACTATAACAGATGTTGTATACAACTGTAGCAAAATATCTTTCAGATCATCATTAGAATCATTTAGAAGTAATGAATTCAACTCTTGGAAAAATAGTTTTGTTTCATCTATTGTTAATATTACTTCATTTACTATCAGATTCATAACATATTGTAATATTAGCTTGTTCTCCTTAAGTATAACTGTATTGATAGTTTCTCTAATTACGTTTTCTTTATCAACAGTTTTCCTGTACAAATGTGCAACATAAATAGCGTCATTAAAACATTCAATTTTACTTGAATATTGTCTGTCTACAATATCATGTATCTTTGCTATTTTTTCATTAATGATATCTAGAAATATTGGCAAGTCTTCATGGTGATTATCAAGATATAGTAACCCAAATTCAGCATTAATGTGTGAATCACCCACCAGTTTAAAGAATGAGACTTTATCATTGTTTATTGATAATTTATTTTTAATACCCAATAATAGAGGGTTTTTCTTTTTAGCCTCATTGGACATGGAATCAAATTTGAATCCAGAGTATATATTCGCATAATCTCTCCATTTAAACCCATTGCAAGATCTCCCAACAAAATGAGATATATTTATATGAATAGCTTTCCTTGCAGCCAAATTATTACAAGGTGTTTTAAGTAGATCAGTAATAATCTCAGTTACTTTATCAGGAACAATTACCTTAGTTACATCTTTAATATCTACCTCAGCTAAAATGCGACTTAGGTAAAAGAATGGTACAGGTGACCATTTCAGTAAAGGCATTGCTTGGAACACATAGCTAAAGGTTTGTACATTCTTTGTTTTCTCAGCTAATTTAGAATTCAGTTTTTCATACTCTTTTGGGTGGTCATACAAGTTCAAATCATTCAAGGCTTCTAAAAGAATAAATGCTTCTTCAGTATTGTTAATCGCTACATCCAGTCTGTATTCAATACATTTCAGCCTAACTTGAGCATTGTCATGTTTAAGACCCATATTGAAAACGCAATTCAACCAATGATTGCCAATCTCATTGAGTTTTGGAAAAAGCTGTAAGGATGGCAAGACTATATTACTCTGTTTTTCCTCTAAACTGTCTATTAGTATAAAATAGTTATTCCACATCTGTTTTAGGTTTTTCTCATCTTTCCTTTTCCATATAAATATATCTATTTCTCCTGATTTGACTTCAACATCTGTCTTCATATTACAAACACAATCAATGGAGCGCTTCATCAAATAAACAGAGATTTTGTGTATAATTGCATCATTTGACGAAAGACCATACAACATCACATTCCAGAATTCTGAATGGTGAACTATTTCAGATTCAAGTTTAATTTGGCCTTTGCTATCAAGTGTTGGTAAATAGAAGTTTGATAAGCAGCTCAGAACTTTTAGAGATGTGTGCTGTGATTCATTTTTTAGTGTTTTTAAATAATTCCATATTCTATCCAAAATAGCATAACCACTGACACCGTCAAAAAATCTTGGTACCATATTAGTCAAGAAATGCGTTTTTAGTTTCTCACTGCTGCTAAGCAAAATGTTTTCCAAGGGTGTTTCCAAGAAAGGTAAATCAAGTTTCTCATTATTTTCAATAACTGCATCAAGAATGCTATCACATAGCTTCAAATTTAAGACAATTCTGAGTAATTTATCGTCTTCAAAATTATCTTCAATGCTTATACTCAAATGAGAGGTATCTAAGTCTAAATTGGACATTATTTGTTGCAATAAATGTTCCGATTTGCTTGGTATGGACGATGGATTCAAGTTTAGTACAATATTCGTTATTTTACATACATTTTCGACGGTTTCTTCTGTGACATCTTTTATTAACTTTGCAACAAAGTCACTTTCCAGGTCATTATCGCAGTCTGTCTCTTCCTTGTTATTTATTAGTGTCTTGTACTTTAAAAGTTGAATAGCCCACGTAAGATGTTTGTTGGAATGTTCATCTCTTACAATAATTGATTTTAGACGCTCATCAACTAATTCTTCGTCTAAATCGAGTAAATCCATAAACGACAGTACTTCTTCGCCGGTATTCATTTTGAACGAAATTGCTCGCAATTAAGGTTTCACTCATAGACGTTCCGCACTTATAAGAATCGTCATAAATAACAGGACAATTTATCAATAGCTAAAAGAATTTCGTTGTAATTTACATTTTTTCAGTTTCAAAATACAGAACATCTGTCACAAAACTGTAGCAGCGCCACGCGGATTTGACGTAAAATTAATGTTGTCAGCGTACGCGTATTGAAATCCCTTGACTTGATTTAGCGAACATCATTATATTAAAAACTGTTTCGTGATGATCGTAGTCAAATTTTCGGACTCAATCGTCGGAGATGACGTCTTTTGGTGATTCTATACATTTTTTTACAATATGTACTTGATATAAATGTTTCATCCGCATTCATAATTATCCTAAACCTGAAATCAAAACATTGCCCTACCCTTCAACGCGGTACGTCGTTACAGTGCGTCAAAAAAAGAGTAGAAATAAAATAAAAAAAACCGGCCAAGTGCAAATTGGACTCGCGCAGGGTTCCGTACCATT
Organism: Epinotia brunnichana; assembly: GCA_963854355.1. Lineage (NCBI taxonomy): Eukaryota > Metazoa > Arthropoda > Insecta > Lepidoptera > Tortricidae > Epinotia > Epinotia brunnichana. Next base: position 27,229,361 of record OY977936.1, on the reverse strand, counting down.
ATCTATAAAAACGGCAACAAAATCACGTTTGTTGTATAAATATTTTATTTTGTTTTTAGTTATTGTTGTTATAGCTACAACATAAATACATAATCTGTGAAAATTTCAACTCTCTAGCTATCACGGTTCTTGAGATACAGCCTAGTGACAGACAGACGGACGGACGGACGGACAGCGAAGTCTTAGTAATAGGGTCCCGGTTTTTGATTACGGAACCCTAATAAAATGGAACAAAAAAAAACCACACGAAATTGTTGCCATTTAAGCATTTTACGTCAAAAAGGTGACAGTTACGAAGAAAGTGGCGCTCTCATTTAATTTCTACTCTTTATTGACGCACTCTAACAGTACCTACTCGTACTTAAAATATGTTTTCACACCTCTCATTCAGAAAAGTAAGTTTTGGTCCCCGATGAGAGGGAGCAAAATGCTACTTTTCTGTTCAACCTAATTTTTTAATTTATTCATTAGCTGTAGCATTTACGCAATGTGCCAATATAATCTTGATAAAATAATCGATTGTAATTTCATCGTAATCGACAAACGTATATATATCATCATCATCATATCAGCCGAAAGACGTCCACTGCTGGATATAGACCTCCCCCAAAGAGTGCCAAAATGACCGGTCCTGCGCCACCCGCATCCAGCGGACTCCCGCGACCTTTACCAGATTATCAGTCCACCTTGTGGGGGACCTACCCACGCCGCGCCTTCCGGTACGTGGTCGCCACTCGAGAACCTTCCCGCCCCAACGGCCATCGGTTCTACGTGCAATGTACGTATATACTACGTACGGATATTTTTTTTTGTTTTGTTTGTCCTTTTTTTTTTTGTTTTTTTTTGTTTTTTAAAATACTGTTTGTTTGTGTTTGTTTGTTTTTGTTATTTTTTATTTTTTTTAGTTTTTGTTTCGTTTGTTTGATTTTTTTTGCCGTTTTTTACTTTCTTTTGTTTTTTGTTTCGTTTTTTTTGTTTTTATTATTTTTGTTGTTTTTTTTTGCTGTTTTTCTTTTTTTGCTGTTTTGTTCGTGTTTTTGTTATTTTTTTTGTTTTATTGTTTTTTTCTTGCGTTTTTTTTTGTTCTTTTTTTTTTGTTGCTTGTTTTTGTTTGATTTTTTTGCCGTTTTTTTTTTCGTTTTTTGTTTCGTTTTTTGTTCTTTTGTGTAGTTTTTTTTGTTTTTTTTATTTTTTTCTGTTGGTTTTTGTTTTGGTTTTTTTGCTTTTTTGTGCTTTTTTTTGTAATTTTTTTTAGGTTTTATTGTTTTTTCTTGCGTTTTTTTTTTGTTTGTTTTTTGGTTTTATTTGTTTTGGTTTTGTTTTGTTTTTTTCTTGTTTGTATTATTTTTGTTTTTGTTGTTTTTTCTTTAATTTGTTCTTTTTTTGTTATTTTTTGTTGTTTTTTTTGTTTTTTTTTTGCAAATGTTTTCCTCATAGTCGGTGTGAAAAGTTACAAGTGTCACTCAGGAGCAAAATTATTTTCGTCTTGGGCGTTAACACTTGAATCCCTCACTACGCTCAGGATCCTACGTTAGAATCCCTCGCTACGCTCAGGATTCTATTGTAGGATCCCTCGCTACGTTCAGGATTCAATACACCGCCCTCGCCGTAAATATACTATTTTGCTCCCTTGTGACACAAATAACTATTGTTATCGCATGCCGATTACGAGCCTAGTGCGGAATCGGGCACAAAATTGGCAAATTAATAAAGCTGCTTACAGGTGTTTTTGGTTATTTTGCACGGTATCCCCTTGGATCGCATAATGGTTTTTAGACTTATGCAGTTTCGCATAATTGGTTTGGCATTATTGTTTGTGGCATAATAGTACTTTCGCATAGTAATATTATGGCCTACTGTTTTTCTGGCATACTACGCTATTAGCATAATTTTAGCTAGACTAATTTGTATTGGCCGAATATACATTAGGCATACTATTGTTTGGGCTAATAATTATTTGCTATATCTGTCACTATCCATAATTTCAGTTGTCTAAATGAATGAAACTGGTCAAAATACCTAAAATGATATTATTAGTTCTTCCGCTCTTTTATAAAAAAAATAACCTCGAAGACGAAAGCGGGAGCAAAGCTCCCGCTTCCGTCTTCTTACCTATCCGCGATCCGAGTCGGTTTTCCAAAAAAAATATTTGATGCCCACCCTTTGAACAGGGGCTTAGTGGCAAAACCGACTCGGATCGCAGATAGGTTAGAAGACGGAAGCGGGAGCTTTGCTCCCGCTTTCGTCTTCGAGGTTATTTTTTTTATAAAATAGCGGAAATAACTTTTCTTAAAACTTACTACTAATGACAATTAGGCAATTTACTACTAAGAAAACCATAGGCTAAAATCACAAAAATCTAAATTGTGATACGTACCCCTTTTAATAGGATAATAGCGTTATGCATTTTGATATGATGTCAATTGATTATTATGGGTATTCATTTTTATGCTTTTTGTTATTAGTTTTAATGAGGGTTATGCTTTCTGTATTTATGCTTTTTAATGTTATGCGTAAAAAATATGCGAAATGTGACTTATTCATATCTTATTTTCGGTGTAAAGTATTTATGAAAAGGAAAAAAATTTAAAATTGTTTATTTCCTTTTTTAAAAACACGTTACAATACTTACAATGCCTGCAGTGATTGGGACTTCCTTTTAGGTAAGTATACCTGTGTTAGGATGCCCCGCTCTTCCATAGCTGGTAAGTAGGTAGGAAACTTACATCTATATTCTAGAGGTTAATCTTAGCTTAGTCTATTTTTAACTAGTAAGTAACACCTTATAGGTGCTTATGTTGTATAATTAGGGTTTTAGCCTAATTTAAGTGAAAAATAATACAAATACTATATTAAAGGTAAGTGTGTGTATGTGTGTGTGTGTATGTATGTGTGTGTGTGTGTGTGTGTGTGTGTGTGTGTGTGTGTGTGTGTGTGTGTGTGTGTGTGTGTGTGTGTGTGTGTGTGTGTGTGTGTGTGTGTGTGTGTGTGTGTGTGTGTGAGTGTGGGTGATTTGAGTTCAGTCAATAATTAGTACGATACAGTAGAGACTCCGTATCATCATAGCTTAGTTGCTTTAGCCATGCAGTTAGTTCAGTCTTACATTTATTTAATAATAGTTGATGTATGTTGATTATATTATGCACCATGCACCTTATTGTAAATATATGCCGGTTGCGCTTTATACTGCCTTTTAGCAAACATGGATTTACAGTTATATTCGGGGGCGACGGGTTTTTTACGCCGTCGTGTTTCTAAGGGAGGGTTGAATTCTAGGGTTTTGTGTAGCCTAAGTGTTGCACTCAAAACATACAGCTTCCTCATAGATATTTGGTCACTAATTTGATAAAGTTCCTTTGTAGGAAACCTGTATGGTTTTGAGTACATCACCTTGAGCAGGCAGCGTTGCCCTCGCTCGACCTCCAAGAATTTGGTTTTGGCTGCTCCACCCCATACAGTGATGCAGTAGCTCATGACGGGTTGAGCTAATGTTATATAAAGTTGATTAATTAGTTCTTTCGTGGTGATATATCTAAATTTCTTAAAGATCCAGTTCAGTTTTCTGATTCTGTTGTTCACGTTTTCAAGATGAGTGTACCATGAAAGGCGCTGATCCAGGAGTACACCTAAGTATTTGGTAAATTTAACCTTTTCTAATTCTATACATTTACAAGGTGGAGGGTCATGTTGGTTACAGGTATGTATAGCTTTAAGTTAACATTAGGTTGCGTACTAACATATTTAGAGAAACATATATAATTAGTTTTGCTGACATTAAGCGTAAGGAGGTTATTTCTAAGCCATGCAGTGACTTTACAGAGGTCAGATTCTGCATTCTTGAACACTGACTCCCAGGATTCTCCATCAAACACAATTGCAGTGTCATCAGCATAAGAGCCGATGTGCCCACGTTGTAGTTTGAGATTCGTCAAGTCATTTATATATAAAAGGAACAACGTGGGCCCTAGTACGCTACCCTGGGGGACACCATAAGTTACATCTAGGCCCTTACTTATGAAGTCTCCTATTTTCACTTTTTGTGTACGCCCCTGTAAGTAGTCACTCAATAATTTTAGAGGTAGGCCCCGTATCCCAACTCGTTCCATTTTTTGAATACGAGTGGAGAGAGAGACCGTATCAAAAGCCTTTTTAAGATCTAGGAATATGGCGAGGCATTTCTTGCCTTTATCGATTTTGTGAGTGATTATGGATGTTAAGGACAGTACTGCATCTTCAGTGGACCTGGATTGCCGGAAGCCAAACTGGTTGTCTGATAGGATATTAAATTTATTAAGGTAAGAAACAAGTCTATTATATATAATTTTCTCTATAACTTTGGAGATAGCAGTCAGAACTGAGAAAGTAACCGATCAACATTCATTCATTCATTGTGTGTTCATACATAACAAAATAAATGAAGATGCAAGGTTCTCGAGTGGCGACCACGTACCGGAAGGCGTGGCGTGGGTAGGTCCCCCACAAGGTGGACTGATGACCTGGTAAAGGTCGTGGGAGTCCGCTGGATGTGGGTGGCGCAGGACCGGTCATTTTGGCACTCTTTGGGGGAGGCCTATGTCCAGCAGTGGACGTCTTTCGGCTGATATGATGATGAGATGAAAATGAGCAACCAGATTGTAGAAAAGAAACGAGGGAGAACACAATATAAGAAGATCGAGAAGTTAGAAAATTTGAGAAGATCGAGAAGGTCAACATTTTGAGATGATCGAGAAGGTGAAAAGTTTTGAGAAGAAGAAATTAAGGTGAAACAAATAAAGGTGAAACAAGTGAAGTTGAAAGGAAAAATAAATGAAAATAATGGCAGAAGAGTGGATGAAAATATTATATTGAATAATAAGTAAATTTTGTAAATGATTTTATTTTTATAATGAAATTAAATGAATTTTGTTCGATTTTTGTATCAAAGTTTAGTGTTTGTGAATGTTTATTTGTGGTTACATATTTTAATAGTTAATGTTGGGAATGATATAATATGTGAATGAATTCTGGGGTTTTTGGTAACATCTTAAATTTTATATGAAGTTTATTAGTATATGTATTTGTTTATTTTGTAGTTTAATATTGTTGTAGTTGTGGAGTCGTAGAGTGGGAGAATCTATCATGATATTTATGATGTAGAATTTGGTATATTAATGAGTCGAGTAGAAGAATAGTATGAGAATAGTATAATATGATAAAGGGGTTTAAATAGATATGTTGAAGTAGCTGTGAAGTCGAGTTGGAGAATTTATTATGTGAAGGTTCGTATATTGATATTATGTAGTTGTGAAGTCGAGTGGGAGAATTTATTATGTGGAGGTTCGTATATTGATATGTAGTTGTGAAGTCGAGTGGGAGAATTTATTATGTGGAGGTTCGTATATTGATATGTAGTTGTGAAGTCGAGTGGGAGAATTTATTATGTGGAGGTTCGTATATTGATATGTAGTTGTGAAGTCGAGTGGGAGATTTAACACATTTAGTTTTCTTGGCACTTAATATCAAGTTGTTAACGGTAAACCAATCAAGTACTTTGACCAGTATACCTACTAATAACTCTGCTATAGTCTGTTGACTTTCAGTCAACCTAAAAGATTAAATCAAAATCAAAATCAATCAAAATCAATTATTTATTCTGCAAATAGGCCACAAGGGCACTTTTACATGTCAAATGGTGTTCTACAATATAATATTAATAATCTTACACAATAATCATTTTAAAATTGCAGATTTTAACTAATTAGTACCTAAATGGTTACAAACTAAATGTCACTGAATGAAAACTAGAACAATCCAAAATTGTAAAATATTATCAAATACATTTGATATAAGGTCTGTATCAGAATTAACAATAAGTTTATGATATAATTTAGTACCCCAGAGATGTATAATGTCTCTGAGCATCCAAATACAATTAATAATTATTCTAATGTTCTTGTAGAGATGTATACTGTCCCTAAGCGTTAAAACAGAAAAAAAAGGATCATTAATGTAATATTGTCAGAGATGTACAGGGTCAATAACAATAAAACGTGTCAAGAACAGAATGATGTCTCTCGTCAAAATAATGATAATAACACTAGTATTTAGGTAGTTACTATGCCCTTGCAAGCATGAACAGACCGGACTCCACAAACAGCACCCGATCACGAGTATGACGCATATCTCAGCCATCGCCTCCCTCAACCATATGTTAGGGAAGGTGGCGATTTAATCATCAGCAAATAATACTATATCACAGAGATTGCTTAGGTACTTTAGACAGCAAGTCATTTATATAAATTAAAAATAGAAATGGAACTCAGATAGAGCCCCGAGGCACTCCTAACTTTACTGCAGCTCCACTAGACTGGGTTCTATTTACAACAACTGTGTGTGTCCTATTGCTGATATATGAAGACATAAGACTTAAGCATTTTCAGACAGACCATAATGATGTAGTTTTAAAATGAGCGTTCCATGATCCACGCAATCGAATGCTTAAGAAAGTTCACAAAAAATTATCTGTCTCAGTCTCCCTCTCTGGTGCATTTGCTTATGCGAGTGACAGAGAGTGATATACACGAACGAACTTCGTTTTCGTTTCGCGGTAGGACCTCAGAAACCACCGTTTTGTCCGTGTGTGGGACTCGTTCGATCAAGTGTGCCGGATGTTCCAGGAACCGGATCAGGTAGCCAGAACTTAGGTACGCATGCAAATAATGTATTTTTGACTTTTGCAATCCTAAGCATAGCCGTACATCTTAGCAGACGTACATACTGCAACTCTAGAGGAATTGCATGCGCGTTACCGACCCTTTATTGGTTTGAGATAAGATAAGTTAAGTAATCTTTTTTTTTCAAGATATCTTTTGAACCCGATGTTAGGGAGCATATCTGTAAACTGCAATTAAAGCTTGAAAATGAGAGTACCCGTACCAAATGAGAGTGAAAGTGACGTCACGAAGTAAAACCCCGGTCTAAGGGTTGTATTATTGCCGACCCGACTGTACTTTTTAACAGTCATCAATTAGGGATTGTGCACAAATCACGCAAGCTTCAATAGGAGGGGGGGAGGTCAGGAAAAAAAGTAGCTGATAAAGCCTCGCGTGATTTGTGCACAAGCCCTTACCTACTCATTGAGGGCATTTCAATTTCAATACGAATCATAAGTACAAAACACAGTGAAGAAGTACATGTAATTTGAAAACGTTTTATCAATTTCCTGCTAATGAATTATAATATCTAATCATATGGTATCTACTCGCGACATATTAAATTATTAATTTAAAAACCAGCCAAGTGCGTGTTGGAATGCGCACAATGAAAGGTTACGGTACCTACCTTCTACTAGTTAGTAGCCCACATCTCCGGCCCAATCCGCGATATAATTGCCTACCGTACTTGGCTGTCTCAGGGTTGTAACTTTTAGCGAAATTATAATTCAGTGCCTAGAAATTGGAAAGGGCCGGGAAGTTGTATTTTTTGATTGTGTTGTCTGGGTTCAGGAATTTTGAGGTAGCTTTTATCTAAAACAATTTAAAAAAAACTAACGCCCGTCTCTTAGACTATAATAAATTTTTGTTCTGTTGTTACGAATGGTTACGCTTCAAACTTTGCTCTATTTATCTGATTCACGATTCATCAATTATTTTAAATTACGATTTTATAACTGTAAGTAGGTACTTAGTTACTATACTGAGAAATCGGCATGACTAAACGTAAACAAAGCAATAGCGGCATATCAATTGACAGATCAAAAGTACCTAATACATTCTAGTGGGACAGTAGGCCTGCCTATTTCGTCTGTCTGACAACAAAATAATAAGTTAGGTCATTAAGTCATCATCAAGTAAAAAATAAATGCTAGAATAAGTGACTTGCTTAAGTTTCCTGTTCAGTAGGTAATCTGAACAGAGACAACAATCGATTAATTATTTAGACACCCAACCCAAACACACAGCAATAAGTTCTCCTGCGATTATCACACATTTTTCATTTATTTAGCGGTGCTGAAAAGCAGTGACGCGGGAACCTTTTTTTGTGCGGTGTTAACCCCGACTGGCGCACTGAGAAATGGGTCGAGATTTTGTATGAGTGTGCGTGCGGTGACGCATATATGCACACATGCAAGCCATGCGCGGTGCGTTTGTATGAAGATAACATACTTTGCCCTCTTTCTACTATGTTTCAAATCACTATCCTAAACCTTAAGTTCAAAAAGGTCTTATCTTCATAGGAAACTCGCGGCATCGTTTTCATAAAGGAGGGGGAGTTTTTCAGTAACAACTCCATTGTTTAAAACCGGTCCATTTGGGGACATAATTTATCAGACTTTAAGGTTTAAGATCATTTAGTCTCATAAAGAATTGAACAATCACTTACGTTAGGTAAACACATTAATAAAAACTGAACTACAGTGATCTTTTCTTTTTATATACACATACAGTTACATGTATGGAGTGTCTAATCATTTTTTTGTAATATAATTATACTCTATGTTGTGGCTAACAAAATACACAACAATAAATATATTAAAAAAAATATTAAATTATACCTTATACTTTTTGAGTAAAATGTGTGTCACGATGGCGGTAGGAGACGCTACACGAGCGAAATCGGCAGGACTACCAAATAAGGTCACAGAAAATCTAGTATGGAGTGACCTTGCGCTCGTGTAACGTCTCCTACGAACTGACGGACATGACGAAACCACATAATAAGTAACGAAACTATGAACGTTCCGTTTATGCCATTTTGGGTACGGATACGGAACCCCAAAAATTGGGTATTATTTTGAGCTTGGCAACATTTTTAGCTGACTTGTCATTAAAAATGATGCGTTCACAAAATAAAACTATGTTTAATAAAGCATAGTTCACATTAGTTGAACAATTCTCACAAATGGCAACATGTTTACGATTAAAACCTGAAAAACGTTTTACGTCGACGTCAAAAAAAGCAAATATAATATTATTAGCAACTAAAGCAACTTCTCTAAGTAGTCTGTGTACTCTTCCACCCGATCGTCTGTCAGAAAAATCTGAAAAAAATAATAATCCTCCATTGTATTTGATTGTATTTGAATCAGATTTTTCAAGTGCTAGTAATGTAATTTTATTTAATTGCCTATAACTAACTTGGTACAAATCTTATTATAAATAAATAACTCGTGTTTGTTGTTCGTAGTCTGCTATCGTTACTACAATGGATGATAACTCCTTGAGCGATGACGAAGTCAAGGATTCTCCTCTCAGTCCAATTATGGGTGGAAAGAAGCTGAAATTAAACGATGGGAGCTCGCAAGAAAGTTCCAATGCATCAGGTGATTATCTAAACAGTAATTTATCACGCTACGTCAATTGCAATGACGCTATTTAAGTTACGTATTTACGTTTCATAGGTTCGTCGAGTAAAATCGAGAAGGATGAAAATGCGGACAGTGGGGTGTCCGCAGACAAGAATGCGAGCACTAGCAGCGAGGAGCGAGGCGTGGAGCCTCTAGAAGGGCCCTCTAACATGGTGCTGAACGCGGCTACCTCGAGTAGCATCCACGGGATTGTCGTCAACATACGGCGCCCGCGACTTGGCAGGTGCTACAGAAAACGGAAAACACCTGACAGAGACTCTGATAGTGATAATTCTCAAAGAGATTCTGATGATTATTCAACCGAAGAAAGCCCTCCAGTGTCAAGGAGGTTGTCTAATGCATCAGATGGGGATACCATGGACCTGGAAAGGTCTGTGGTCACATTTTCAGATGTGTCCAGAAGCCCGTAAGTATTGACATTGTTTGGCTTTTGTTGGTAGGTGTAATAGGGAACATGCATCTTTTTATATTATTACAAAAATTAAAAGTATAATCCAGCATTTAAACAACTGTAGCATTAAGTAAGTAATCACTGCACGCGCCGGCACCCACCGAAAAATCTCTATATTAAATGGGCTTATGCTATGACATCACAACTCATATTGTCGGCACATTTACTATGGAGTAAGTTAATACTTATGTTTCTTAGTGAGTCTATACTTGTCATACAAAATATCAATCACTATTTTGTCTAAATGTTATGTAAAAATCATTCATTTTAACATGAGATAACACAAATACAATATTTTTTTTATTTTTAACCCCCGGCAGAAAAAGTGTGGTGTTATAAGTTTGATTTGAATGCGGTTTTTTTTATCCAAAAGCTGACGTGATCGAGATGGTTCTTAGCTATGTTTCAACAAAATCGGTTTAGCGGTTTTTGAGATATTGAACTTAGAAATTAAATGGTTGGGGGTTTTTCAACTTTTCTAAGTTGTAGTTATTTCTACATATATCTCTATTGATATTTGCAATTAATTCAAAATTGAAGTCCCATGCAAGTTCCCTATTTATATTACAGCATTAGGGAATGGTGCACTTTTTGGAATTTCTGCTATAAAATGGGTAAAAATCCACCAATATCCTCTGCCTTCTGATAGCTACAGCTTCATACAAATTTCATACTATAATAACACAAGTTGCAATCTCATTGTCAGAATTCTTATTTGACCTTACCTGACATTAAGGAACTGGTTAATTCATTTTGGTTGGGTTTATGTGTAATGTTGGTTGGGTGTAGTTGATGCTGTTTTGCATATGATTTATTCTATCAGTACTTTTATTCAATTACCACAACTTAAATCTTTGACACACATTCTTGGAGTTAATTCTAAATCTATATAAAATAATAAGACCATACTTTTCTTATCAGGTACACTTTTCACTTCTACTAAAAGTAAACCCTACTTAAAGTAGAGCATATCTTCTATCCTATTTCTGCTCATTTATTACGAAGAAAACTGTAGCCAAAGGATAAATACAACCTATGTCCAATATCCATTCTACTTACTGGTGAAAATATTTTGAAATCTGGGGGCACGGCAGTGCCCCCGCCAAGTCGAGCAAAACAAAGAGGCACAGCCGTACCATCCTTTTCTCGAAGTTTTCGGGCCATTTTCAACATCCTGTAATTTTGTGCTGGCTAAAGCCAGGACCGTCAATTTTCAGTAACATATTAGAATATATAAGAAGTAGCTTTTAATATATTCCTCTACATACAAATTTACAAAGACACAAACATTACCTCTTTATAATATTAGTATTTAACGGCCTCCGTAGCACAGTTGGTAGTGACTCTGCCTACGAAGCTGGAGGTCTCGGGTTCGAATCCCGGTCAGGGCATTTATTTGTGTGTTTATCACGAATATTTGTTCCTAAGTTATGGATGTTATATATGTACATACTAAGTATTTATATGTATTTATCTATTATATATATATCGTCGCCTAGTACCCACAACACAAGCCTTATTGAGCTTACCATGGGCCTAGGTTGATTTGTGTAAAATTGTCCCGTAATATTTATTTATTTATTATTATTTATATTAGATACAGCATTGATCAAGGTCATGTGGGACGTATTGACTACAAAATAGAAGGAAGAGATGGAACTGTTTTATTATGACACTGCAGGAATGAATACTTATTTGTCTACAAAAATTTACCTGACATGATAATGATTTTTTGTTTTCAAAAAGGCTTTTTGGTTTTGTATGACAGAAGCAAGCTACGGTAGCCTAGTGGTTCAGGCATGCGGCTGTCAAGCGGCGGTCGTGGGTTCGAATCCCGGCTCGTACCAATGAGTTTTTCGGAACTTATGTACGGAATATTTACCGTTAGCTTTTCGGTGAAGGAAAACATCGTGAGGAAACCGGTCTAATCCCAATAAGGTCTAGTTTTCCCTCTGGGTTGGAAGGTCAGATGGCAGTCGCTTTCATAAAACTAGTGCCTATGCCAAATCTTGGGATTAGGTGTCAAAGCGGACCCCGGGCTCCTTTAGGGGCACAACCGGGAATAATAATGCTAGGAGGATGATGATGATGACAGACCAAAAAGAGCTCTTATTAATTTACAGCCAAAACGCAATATAGCATGACTTGACCAAGAATTGTAGTCGGTGGTGATCACTAGAGGGCTGACATTATATTTGTATGCTCGTAAGATAATTTCTATAAGTTCCTAAAAATTATTATGCAAAATTAATCATTTATTCGTTATTTATTTAATCATAAGAATACTTAGGCGACTCCATACCTTTTGTGTGAAATTGGCCACTGGTACTCCGCCCTCTAGTGATCACAATATATCAATAAAGTTTGCAGTAATACATGGGCTTGGTAGTCTGGAACAGCCACTACCCGAATATATAAATAAATAAACCTTTTATTTCCCATCATCTAAGCGTTTCATGTATGTATTATCTTTATATGTTCATTTTCTTCGATAGAAACACCTATTTGGGTATAGGCCTCCTCAATTTTCATCCAGTCCTTTCCTATAATAGTAAGAATAATAATAGCCGTAACGCAACATGAATAAAGACATCCTAGGATTTCTAGGCATGTTCTATTACCTTATCTGTGTGTCTTATAAATAAGCTATCTACAGCTCCAGTCATAGCAACAACAGCTCATCGGACAGGTCCAGCTACTCCAGCCACGAGTTGAACCTGATCAACTCGGATGACTCAGACAGTGATGACGGGAACCTCTGGGCTAGGACCAATCTAGACAATGAGGACAAAGCCAAGACAGCCAGCGTTATGTCCAAGACTAGGCCAAAACATAGTTATTTTATATTGCGAGGTGAGAGATTTTCATAGCATGCTTTCTAGTATTACTGGTAAAAGTGTTGCACTTGACGAGATAATTAATGGAATCTATTTTACAGCTTTTGGCTTTTAATCAGTTTTATATGGCAATAATATTTTCTGTCACCCTAATTATTAGATGTGTCACTAATCTTCAATACCCTAATTATAATCTCTATTTAATTATATATTAGTCACCAGTTTAATCAAAACTGTCTCTAAATATAAATCACCTATTTTATATAGCCTGAATATAAGATCTGTGATCAAAATAAGTCCCTGGGCGACCGAGCTCCGCTCGGATGAAAATGGTGAAAATACGGAGAAAACGAATTTTCCCGGACATGAGACCTATCTAGATCGATTTCTCGCCCCCGTAACCACCTATATTCCAAATTTCATCGAAATCGTTAGAGCCGTTTCCGAGAACGTGATTGCAAATATATATATATACAAATATTGCTCGTTTAATAGTATAGGATAGATCTGTCGTCAAAATAATAGATATGTCATCAAAAAAGTACATCTGTCACCTAATAAATAGATCAGATCCTTAATGCCTAATAAATAGATCAGATCCTTAATGCAAAAAAATGCCTAATAGGGACGGAGTCAAATACGATATTTGACAAAAGTCAAATCATCTTCTTTTTTTTTCGTCAATGCTATAAATTTCAAAAGATATAAGTTGGATTTACTATAAACAACTTTAGATAAAATTAATGATTAAAGGTAAAAATAGCTACCAAAACCCGAATCAGCGCACCCCACTTCCACGTGGTCTTGTCTGTCCTACCCCTAGAGTGTATATAAATGCCCGCCGAGCGGAGTGTAGGTCGAGTGCGCACGTGAAACGAAGGGCCGAGGAAGTGTTTTTTTTTTTTTTTTTTTTTTTTTTTTTTTTTTTTTTTTTTTTTTTTGAACCTGACTGTTGCTATGATAGGACGAACCCAATATAGCAGTCGAACTGCGTGGTTGGAGGGTAGCTTGGGGAAAATCCAAGGGGAACCTCCGGCACGACCACGCGGGAAGGGGTAAACACTGGAATACTCTAAAAGTTTGCGCTCCAGTGAGATTGGTTGAACGGTTTCAACCGAATCTGAGGTGTGAGTGGTGATGAACTACTGGGATTGCTGGTTCGCTAAAACCTACCCTAGAAGTGAGTTTCTGGCTCCGCGGGCTTTTATATACACTCTAGGGGTAGGACAGACAAGACCACGTGGAAGTGGGGTGCGCTGATTCGGGTTTTGGTAGCTATTTTTACCTTTAATCATTTATTTATATCTAAAGTTGTTTATAGTAAAACCAACTTATATCTTTTGAAAGAGCGTAGCCGTATTTTAATGGAAAATCGGCCCTTCGACCAAATGTTTACTGTATTTTTTTTAATAAAAGCCCTCATGGCAAATATTATTTCCTGTGAGTTTCAGCTTCCTATCTTTGTTATTTTCTGTGATATGATTTTTTTAAACTTTTTACGAAAACAAAAAAAAACCCACACTGGCTAATGCGATTTACGTAAACTTTTGGTACAGTAATCTATATATAGAGACACACGTATTCTTTAAATAATATTTTATTTAAAAAAAAAAAAATCTTTGATAAATGTAGGAAATAAAACTTCAGTATTTTTTTTTCTGGCTTTCTAGAAAAGCGACACCAACAGTTCTTCGTTAGGTAATTGCTTATATAAAGATCTGCAATGTGTATTTTTTTTCAAAATAATCTAGTTGGTACTTCATACTAGAAAATGGAAAATTTAATTAAAAAAATACATTAAACATTTGGCCGAAGGGCCGATTTTCCATGAAAACACGGCTACGCTCTTTATAGCATTAATTAGTTTTAAGGTACTTAATCATTTTTATATTGGTTGGTGATTCTGTTTTAGTCACAAATTCGTTATTTTGAAACCCAATATAATTATTTGGTGACAGATATTATTTCCAAGTGATTCTTTATTGATTTTAGGTAATCCTTTTACTATTATTAGGTGATTCAATTTAGGTGACAGATCTATTATTCTAGGAACTGAAAATGCATTTATTAGGTGACTGATAAAATCATACCCGTTTTATATTAGAATATTTTTAGTAGGCTTGGCTGTATTTCGGTTCCTAATACATCATCTATAATTCTCTTTAGATATACGTATTAAGTAATTAAAAACCCTTCAGGCAGAGGTCAAAACGGATTTATTGGCAATATATCGTGGTTTAATATCATTTTCACTTCTCATGACCGTAAAGATTCATTATAATATGAAGGCAATATCCAAGGCCAAGTCATGGAACTACTGTATTTATAAGAGTGTTCAGTTACGCCATAAGCATAAGTTTTAGAATGGAGTTTGCCTACACTATTATACAGAAACAAGTATCTAGTGATACTACAATAGCACTTAGAGCTGTATTAAGGAAGTGATCATGTTCACAATACAGCCTGTATACAGCTTTTACGGTAAAACCCGCTTGAAGTGTCACAAAATGCTTAAAGTTCTATAATAGAGTTTTAATATTCTGTTAATGCACCCTAAGCTTACGCGGGTCCCTTAATACAGCCTGTATACAGCTTTTACGATAAAACCCGCTTGAAGTGTCACAAAATGCTTAAAGTTGTATAATGGAGTTTTAATATTCTGTTAATTCACCCTAAGCTTACGCGGGTTCCTTTATACACACTTTATACAGAAAGAGCTGTATAATAAATCATGGACCACTCTTATAAGGGAACATACTTTTTTGACACTCTTGTAAGTCTCTAAAAAGAGTTTAAGCTTTAAATATTGATGTAAAAAACGCTTGCGTGCTGCTTGGGTAGACTGAGTGCTTAAAAATCATCTGTTAAATTTATATTTCATAGCCTTTATCAGCTTCTGAATTCTTGGACTGAGCTTTTGAATGAAAAATTCGTTGTACTTATAACTGACTAATCATTCATACTATTGTTATTATGACCTTCAAGTATTTCATGAGTACCCATCTATTGTTAGCAATTCTGTTGTTTTATCCAATCAGTCCTCCTGCCTGACAGTTCTGTTAAATTTGTGTCCTAGCTAGGTTTGCCGTATTTTGGTTTTTGGTTTTTGACGCCATTTTTACCCTGTTTTTTTTTCTTATGATGTTGTTTGTATTTTATTATACTTGCCCCTAATTTTTCCAGAGATCCTGAATCGGGAGATGGGTCTGACGTTGCCCAGCGGCAAGACGACCAAGGAGGACGTTATGTTTGAACGAAGGTTCTATGGATCGCTGCACTCTGTGTACAGGTATAGTAAAACAATCAAAATGATGATGCGTTTGTTCGAAAAAAAAGTCAAATCCAAGCAAATCCACGATGTACAAATGAACGATAGTAGTTCAGATCTAACATTGTAACATAACTTAGGAGATTAATGGCAAAAAGGAACCAATGTATATTTTTAGTATTTATTAAAACACATACGTTTTAATAAGAGACCTGTTCCCATTTCCTCAAAACGAATAATTACAGCGTGACGTCACTATATAAACGTGCATACTCTTTCTAACTAGCATCATTGTGATACTATAGTCTGTGCGCAAAAAGAACCGTCATAGTCATAGGATGTGTCCACGCATCGGTGCTAATCTGCAGTTTTTGTTATGTTTACAAGATCGCTACGTCATACTTATAGATCGACGCTAAAAAGTTTTTCAAGTCAATAGTGGTGTATTTAGCTTCTTTTTGTGGCTGGCAAAACTGAATATTGATCAATTAAACATCATTTCCCTTATGGCACTCGTTATGGTTGTACCCCTTTTCGACATGATACCTATTTAATAAGTACTAAAACAATTTTTTTATACACAAGACGTATAATAACGTCACGAAAATAAGTTTGTCAATTTACTACGTTAAATTTCCATGTAAAAATCATAATGTTAGTTCCTCTTTTTGCCCCATTCTCTGCGTCATTTTCATGACTTTAAATTTCATTTTCACCTTCAGCCATATTTTCTGGTCATGTTTATACAAAGGTAACATTTTTTTTGTAAAATACCCAGCCCATATTCTATCTAATCTTACATCAAGCAATGTTACTAAAAACTGGACACGCGAGACTTGACTGACTTGATTAGATATATAAATTGTTTATTCGTTTGCTACAAAGTTACACAAAAAACATCACAACAAATCGTCGGGTGACAAGCAAAAGTCACTACCAAAACTGTCGCTGCTCTTCAAAACCTCGTATCTCGCTACGTAGTCGATATCGAGATACGACCTTTGATTTAAGTAGGTATTTGTTACTTAGTGAGTTTTGCTTGTCACCCGACGAAATATTAAATACACAATATGGAACGGAGATAATACAACTAAAAGAAACACACACTTGAACACTTGAAATGTTATAACTTTTCTAATTTATCTGTACAGGTTAAAGAAGCTGCATCACCTCAACAAGCATAAGGGCTGTGTTAATTCTATTAATTTTCATCCTGAAGGTAAGTAATTAGGATTACAGCTTTTAAGACATGTAATACGGTCAAAACTTGATCATGAAGCGTTCATAAAATCTGTATCAAAAAACATACGTAAATGGAATTAGACCAAGGTGGTATGGTTGCACTAAATGGGGAACTTGCATGGGACTTCAATTTCGAATAAATTGCTCTCAATCGATGCGGATATACGTAGAGATAATAAATAAATAAATAATAATATAAATAAATATTACGGGACAATCTTACACAAATCAACCTAGGCCCACGGTAAGCTCAGTAAGGCTTGTGTTGTGGGTACTAGGCGATGATATATATAATAGATACATACATATATATACTTATATACATAACATCCATAACTCAGGAACAGAGATATCATACGAAAAAAACAATTGTATTTATCTCACGTTAAAATGACGAAAAAAATAATTCTTTTTTCGATAAAATAACAAATTAATGACGTACTTCATAGTAAACGCGCCGAGAATATAAGTTGCGACGTCATAGCGTAAGCCAGTTTAATATAGAGCATTTTCGGGGGTGCCGGCGCGTGCAGATTTCAAATGCATATAACATCAGAAAAAGAAGTCATACGAAAGTTTTAATGCTACAGTTGATATTCCTCTGGATCATACGTTTGATTTTCGTAATAAAATAAAAAGATGCAAGTTCCCTATTCTTAGCATCACTAAGGGTAGGTTGCATCTTACACTTTACTGGCCGGTAATCGTTAAATGTGGCGCCTTACACTAGACATGCCCTAAATAGTTTTACTACCAATAATGCGAGTACACAGCAGCGCTACGCCAGCTTTTAAACTCAGTTGTTACCATTCAGTGTAATAACTACATACGTTTGCTGCAGGACAACTATTAGCGTCCGGCTCGGACGACACCAACGTGGTGGTGTGGGACTGGGCGCGGCAGGCCGTACTGCAGACCATCAGGACCGGACACAAGTCCAACGTCTTCCAGAGCAAGTTCCTGCACCTCAACGCCAAGAGTCAGCTGAACATTGTCACGTGCGCCAGGGATGGCCAGGTACTCTTCAGAACAATCAGGACTACTATAAGTGTCGGTTCAAGTCCAACGTCTTTCAGGGCAAGTTCCTGTATGGGTCATTGTCAGATTTAGGTTCGCGTCTTTTCGGTGGACATTGCCAAAGTTAAGGGCTATAAAGCCTAATTTTTGGTTGAACTCTTAATCCGCATAAACGGCGTTGTCTCTTCTATAATTCAATGTGATAAAAACATAGTATATATAAACACAAGCCCGTAACTATTGACCACCGGAAAGATGATTTTTGTTTTTGTGACTGACAATGACCCGTATATCAACGCCAAGAGTCAGCTGAACATTGTCACGTGCGCCAGGGATGGACAGGTACTCTTCAGAACAATCAGGACTACTATAAGTGTCGGTTCAAGTCCAACGTCTTTCAGGGCAAGTTCCTGTGTATCAACGCCAAGAGTCAGCTGAACATTGTCACGTGCGCCAGGGATGGACAGGTGCTCTTCAGAACAATCAGGACTACTATAAGTGTCGGTTCAAGTCCAACGTCTTTCAGGGCAAGTTCCTGTGTATCAACGCCAAGAGTCAGCTGAACATTGTCACGTGCGCCAGGGATGGACAGGTACTCTTCAGAACAATCAGGACTACTATAAGTGTCGGTTCAAGTCCAACGTCTTTCAGGGCAAGTTCCTGTGTATCAACGCCAAGAGTCAGCTGAACATTGTCACGTGCGCCAGGGATGGACAGGTGCTCTTCAGAACAATCAGGACTACTATAAGTGTCGGTTCAAGTCCAACGTCTTTCAGGGCAAGTTCCTGTGTATCAACGCCAAGAGTCAGCTGAACATTGTCACGTGCGCCAGGGATGGACAGGTACTCTTCAGAACAATCAGGACTACTATAAGTGTCGGTTCAAGTCCAACGTCTTTCAGGGCAAGTTCCTGTGTATCAACGCCAAGAGTCAGCTGAACATTGTCACGTGCGCCAGGGATGGCCAGGTACTCTTCAGAACAATCAGGACTACTATAAGTGTCGGTTCAAGTCCAACGTATTTCAGGGCAAGTTCCTGTGTATCAACGCCAAGAGTCAGCTGAACATTGTCACGTGCGCCAGGGATGGACAGGTACTCTTCAGAACAATCAGGACTACTATAAGTGTCGGTTCAAGTCCAACGTCTTTCAGGGCAAGTTCCTGTGTATCAACGCCAAGAGTCAGCTGAACATTGTCACGTGCGCCAGGGATGGACAGGTGCTCTTCAGAACAATCAGGACTACTATAATTGTCGGTTCAAGTCCAACGTCTTTCAGGGCAAGTTCCTTTATATCAACGCCAAGTATCAGCTGAACATTGTCACGTGCGCCAGGGATGGACAGGTACTATTCAGAACAATCAGGACTAATATAAGTGTCGGTTCAAGTCCAACGTCTTTCAGGGCAAGTTCCTTTATATCAACGCCAAGTATCAGCTGAACATTGTCACGTGCGCCAGGGATGGACAGGTACTCTTCAGAACAACCAGGACTACTATAAGTGTCGGTTCAAGTCCAACGTCTTTCAGGGCAAGTTCCTGTATATCAACGCCAAGAGTCAGCTGAACATTGTCACGTGCGCCAGGGATGGACAGGTGCTCTTCAGAACAATCAGGACTACTATAAGTGTCGGTTCAAGTCCAACGTCTTTCAGGGCAAGTTCCTGTGTATCAACGCCAAGAGTCAGCTGAACATTGTCACGTGCGCCAGGGATGGACAGGTACTCTTCAGAACAATCAGGACTACTATAAGTGTCGGTTCAAGTCCAACTTCTTTCAGGGCAAGTTCCTGTGTATCAACGCCAAGAGTCAGCTGAACATTGTCACGTGCGCCAGGGATGGACAGGTACTCTTCAGAACAATCAGGACTACTATAAGTGTCGGTTCAAGTCCAACGTCTTTCAGGGCAAGTTCCTGTATATCAACGCCAAGAGTCAGCTGAACATTGTCACGTGCGCCAGGGATGGACAGGTACTCTTCAGAACAATCAGGACTACTATAAGTGTCGGTTCAAGTCCAACGTCTTTTAGGGCAAGTTCCTGCACCTGCAACATTGTCACGTGCGCCAGAGATAGGTGCGTTTCAATAGGAGACATAGGCCAAACCCTGTTGACGCGATGCGATTGCTTGCATCTTTGTTGACCCGAAAAAACGAATTCCAGGCGAGCGAGAGATAATTCAAGTGGGGCATTTGGCTTAATTGCGGATGTAAATTGACTTATTTACCACCAATTTCAGTAACAACTGCGTCTGTTACTCTTACTTAGTACTTGACACTCAGATGGGGAATTTTGAAAGCAAAACCTTTCTACCATTTGAGTCGAATAGGAGCTAGTGGCGCCCGTGGTAGGGATTTCTTTGGAGACTATAAAGCCCCTGCCGTTCCCTTCTATCAGTGGTCGTCTATTCTAAAGTAATCAGATATGTTCAGGTCGTAGAGTATTCCATAGATGGAGTCCTAGCGAATGCCCTGGGGGTGGAGATAAATTGACCTGATTAAATCGAGAAGTAACAAAGCACTGATACATTCTTTCACATGATTCTGACATCTCATGTCCTGATATTTAATTTGTCACGTAGATAGATAGCCCTAGCTTTGGGTACCTATCTAGGAGCAAATTAAGAAAAAAATAAGTTGGTTTAAGAATTTATTTGAAAGTGAAGTTGAGATACTAAGGGGCGGTTCGTTCGCCTAGGTCGGGCTATGGCTTAGATGCCAGGTCTGTCTGAGGGGTGGTCGGTCCTTTCGGGTACCCTCACTCCCCTCGCGGTACGCAGCTGGACGACAGGAGACGATGGTGGTCCGAGGCGGTAGGTGGACGCGCTGGTAGCGGTAGTAAGTGACGCGTCACACGCCAGGGGCCTCCAACTTGTGTACTCCCTGAGGGAGCATCTGCCTCGGCTTCAAAGGTTAACGTAGTTCCCAATCCTGGGAACTACACTTAAAAAAAAATTACAATTTAGCTACGTCCGCTCAACAGCGGCGTTTTTATTTAAATCAAGGTGGCGCCGCGGCTTGTCCGCGTCGCGTCTAGATGCAAAGTGCTCATCATCATCATTCATCGAGTGCCAAAGTGATCGGTCCTGCACCTCCCGCATCCAGCGGACTCCCGCGACCTTTAACAGGTCTTCAGTCCACTTTGGCACTCTTCGGGGTAGCAGTGGACGTCTTTCGACTGATATGATAATGACGATGCTGATATTTATCGGCGCGAGTGTTCGGTGATCGCTGACAAATGTAGCCGGTGATACATATTCACTGCTCGGAAATGTGCCTAAAGATGGTCAGAATTCAGGCTCAAAGTTGGACGTCGCACGAACAGGCCATCTATGAATTCAAACATTGTTGGACATTTTGAACAGCGATTCGAACAATCACAGGCCCCCTCCCCGCGCGCCCGCGCCGGGGGCGCCGCTGCTCCCCGCCGCGCCGGCGAGCGGAGCCGCGCTCTTTTGCTTTTTGTTTAGTATTAAGATCTTTAATTGTGACGGTTTTTGGGAAAACGTCCCACTTCGTCGATATGGAGTTAAGAGTAGTTCCTAATACTACAGATCATACGCTATCTTTTGGTGAAATATTCATGCCTCTAGGTGCTAAAGTTATTTTTTAAAAATTCTGCAAAGTTGCAGAAGTATAAAAGCGACAATTGAGAAAACGTTGGTTAAAGTTTGGGATGGCAGAAAACACACTTCTACTTTGAAGTTATGGAGTGGTTGGTATTAAATGAATGGGCATACTTTAGGGATTTTAAATTAGTTAAAATCATGTATGTAACCTTAGTATTTTGAATGTTATGGAGGCTTGAACATAAAAACAGGACGAAAATATGTAAATCCTGAATATGGGTTTATTTCTATATTATATTATACGGCACGCAGATTTATCATTAAAGTTGTATTTATAAATGGTTTCCCATGCTAAAAAAGACAGAAATAATTCTGTGGATCCTTTTATTTAGTTATTATGTCAAAAAGTTAATAACAAATGATTTGAAGAGTGCCATGCATAACAATTAAAATACATGTGTCTCTTAATATATAACATGAGATTACTTAAAAAACATACTTGTCAAGCATAGAAAGTATGTAAAATATCAAATTATAAGTACTTTTTGTGTGTATAAAGTTTAGTGATATTATATAGGGAGCGTCCCACTTGGTCGGTTTACTAAACTTTAGTGCTTCTTCATTGAAAGATAAAGATAAAGATCATTTATTCTTATATAATATTCAATATAAATTTGCCTTAAATCAAACTTATACGAATTTATATATGGTCGTCAAGAATACAGATTTCATATTATAATAAATAAAATAACTATATTAACTATTGTAAACCTATGTATCTATTGTTTGTGTTTGGTATATTTTTCAGTTATATGTATGAGATAATGGTTTGTTATTGTTAATCTAAGAGTCTTTGATACTAACGTCGTTTGTTTAAACTTTTTTAACGTAATTGAACGAAATTTCTTTTTGACTCAAGTTTAGTGACCCACTTTGACGGTTTGGTGGATCATACGCTAAAAAATTACTACAAGTATAAAATCATAATTTATAAACATAGGTGTAATTTGCTGAACGAAAAACAGTATAATTACAATCCAAAAATGGTGTACGTATTGAACCTATGAGATCCCCCTTTTCACTCACTTAGGGGGTGATTTCCATAATTAAAACTATCCTATGTCCTTTCCTAGGACTAAAAGTACTAAAACTATCTCTAAACTAAATTTAATCTAAATGAGTTCATCCAAATTTTTGCCTTCCATTCCACCCGCGTAGGGGATAATTTCCGAAATAAAAATTATCCTATGTCCTTCCCCAGGACTTTAACTATCTCTATACCAAATTTCATCTAAATAGGTTCCATCCAAATTTTCACCCCTAATTTCACCCCCTCAGGAGATGATTTTCGGGATGAAAACTATGCATTGTCCTTCCATGGGACTCCAACTATCTCTGTACCGAATCTCATTTAAACGGGTTCCATCCAAAGTTTCACCCTCCTTTTCACCACCTTAGGGGTGATTTCCGGAATTAAAACTATCCTATGTCCTTTTCCAGGACTTAATCTATCTCTATACCAAATTTCATCAAAATTGGTTACATCTAAATATTCACCCCCTCATTTTACGGGATGATTTCCTGAATAAAACTTCTGAATGTCCTTCCCCGGGACTCAAACTATTTATATACCAAATTTCATCCAAATCGGTGAAGCGGTTTAAGTAGCTCCATACAAATTTTCACCCCCAATTTCATCCCCTTAGGGATGGATTTTCGGGATAAAAACTACCCTATATTACAAATTACTCATAACACCATATCGGCAAAGTAGAAATTGTTCTCTAATAACAGGTACAAATATGATATCGACGATTTTTTCTGTATGCGACAAAGTGGGTCGCTGGGCACTAAACTTTGAGGCCCTAAAAAAGGTGCTTAATGGAGATTTATGCGTCGTCATCAAAATCATAGGTTTATTACAGTATGTTCTATCAGTTTTCATCGAAAGTTGATTTTCGGTAAGTTTTGCCATATTTCACTAAACTGCCCGTAACTCCGTAACTAGAATCGACAAAGTGGGACGTTTTACTAAAAACCGTCACAATTAGGTACTTAATTTTGATTTAAAATTATAATTATTTACAATTTCCTCGCAGTAGACGTGAAAAGTACTGAGTAGTTATGCTTCGGCTGAAAATGCAAAGCTGGACTCGTACTTTCGAGGGCTTCTGCTACGCGTCGGCCCTCGAACTAACTCGTCCTGCTGCGTAACTGCCGTTTGTTAGTCGTGTACCTCGAAATCAAAAAATCCTTGTAGCTTTTCACTTATTCGCGTTTCGCCGCGATAGCGTAGGTAGTTAGTTGTAGCGTGTATTATCGGTGGTATATTTTGTTACTAGCATATATTTTTACAACAGTAGCAAATTTTGATGTAGCATGTATTATCAATACCTAGCCTATTTAGTTAGCAGCATATATTTTCAATAGACGTTTACAACAGTAGTTAATTTTGATGTAGCATGTATTTTCAATAACCTATTTAGTTAGCCGCAAATATTTTTAATTTTTTGATTTAGTCGTACGATGCCTATTATCGCACTTAGTTGACTTTTTCATTTTTACTTGCAATAGGTAGCACAGGGATAACATTTTAAAATCTCCATACATGTAATCGCATTATGCCGGAAATCGCACCTAGCCAAACTTTTTTCTAAACAGTTCAAATAGTCGCAGAATGCCAACTTTTGTTTTCACCAATATTTTCGTTTCGCGTATTGCCTACAAAATGTACAATCAAACACAACAATCATTGTACCGTATGTCGGTTTTATTTTGAAAAAAAAATTGAATTGTAATGTAATCATCTCCACTTATAATAAATCTCTAAATTAAAAAAAGAATCAGCCAGTTTGAAACTAAGCTTTGTGTGGTACGAATGTTCTCAGCATCCCATGAACGGAAAAATATGAAACATTTTATATAGGTACATTATTATTCTAGCTGCAACTTAGGATAGTTTTTATCCGACTGCGACAATTAATTAATTTTCCGTAATATACGACTTCATTTAATTTTTCATTTACTTTTATTGAAATCAAACGCTGATCCAACTGTCAGCTATAAGAAACGTCAAATTTTCTTCAAAATGGCGGAATTGCTTTGCCTTTCACTTATTAATAATTTAAATCCAGTCTACGACAGACCTTTACGATACACATGCCAAAAGTTAAACCATAAAAAAATATTCGATTGTGATATGAGAACTTAAATATGCGCAAATGTCGCACTATGGTGTAATCTCTATAAATGTATCAACAAATTTGAACAATGTAATTATATTGCTTTTTTTGAATGGCAAACACACGCGCTCTTTGCGCATTCTGCCAAAGTGCCTGCGTCTCTACCACGAAAACCGAAACTCGAAGTTCGTATAACTGCATCCCTGTCACTCGAGTATTGTTATTGTTAGTGCGATAGAAATAGAGAAACCCGAATATTTTCGAATTCCGAAGTTCGTGGTTATAGCTCAGGAATCGAAACTACACCCCAAAAGCCGCGTCCGCTGCGCCATGTTTTCGTGGTTTTTAAACGTCAAACATGTTTTTCCAATCAAAACAAAACCCTATTTGTTTGCCGAACTTGACGGAAAACATGTTAGATGTTTAAAAACATGGAAAACATTGGTGCAGCGGACCCGGCTGTAGGTAGACACTAAATAAAATAATCATAATGTATTTTCTCGAAAAAAGGATAATAGAGAAAAAATCAACGCAAGAGGTTATATGTATAGGTAATCACTAAGTTCCAAAGTTTTATGTTCTGTCCCTTTTCCACAAAACGCACCTTCATATGAAACGATTGTTTTTTACTATGACGCTCGAGGATCTTGACGTCACAGTCCCCGAACGTTTTCTCACTCTAACAAGCGACATTAAAATCGGTTTTGAGATATTTTAATGGGATTTTCGTCATTATCTATACCTACATATAAATGCCTACTCGTATGTCCTGACTGACTCACCCACTCACTCATCAACGCACAGCCGAAACTACTGGGGCTAGAGAGTTGAAATTTACACCAGAACTACCTTTTACAACGTAGGCAACGGATAAGAAGGGATTTTTGGAAATTCTACTCCTAAAGGGGTCAAATAGGGGTGCAAAGTTTGTATGGGGGAAACTTTATTTTTTGAGCTAGAGACTTAAAATTTTGTATAAATATTACTTATTAGAATACAAATAAAGTACTTTCAACGTTTAGGAAAATTCTGCCCCTAAGAAACAAGGAGTGCAAATTTTGTATGAGGGAAACTTTATTATTTTAGCAAGAATTTCAATACATTGTAGAAAGCTTACTTATTAGAATACAAATAAAGTACTGTCAGCGTTTTGGAAAATTCAGCCTCTTAGGGGGTTAAAATGGGTTGCAAAGTTTGTATGAGCGAAACTTCTTTTTGAGATAGAAGCTTAAAAGTTTGTAGAAAGATTAATTATTACAATACAAATAAAAAAACAGCGGATTGGAAAATTCCACCCCTAAGGGTATGAAAAAGGGGTACAATGTTGGTAAAGGGGTTTTTTTTGAGCTAGAATCTCAAGCCTTTTTAAAAAGATTACATTATAAAATAAATTAAAATACTTTCAGCGTTTTAGAAAATTCCACCCCTTAGTGGTGTATAAGGAGATGCAACGTTTGTAAATATATTTTTTTAGCAAGCGACAAACCTTTGTTGAAATATTACTTATTACAATACAAATAAAGAAATTTCAGCGTTTTGGAAAATTCCACCCCTAAGGGTGATTAAAACGGGTGAAATTTGTACGGAGGATTTTTTTTTTGAGCTAGAGACTTGACATTGTGTAGAAAGATTATTTATTAGAATACAAGTATATAGGTAAATTACTTTCAGTGGTTTGAAAATTTCCACCCGCTAAGAGGGGGATAAAGAGGTGCAATGTTTATATAGGAAAACTTTTTTTAGGTAGAAACTTAAAACTCTGTAGAAAGATTAAGTACCTACTTATTAAAATACAAAAAAATACCTACTGCCAGTGTTTTGGAAAATTTCACCCCTTAAGGGGTTAAAAAGGGGTGCAAGGTTCGTATGGGAAACACTTTTTTTAGCTAGAGACTTGATAGTTTGTAGAAAAAATACTTACCTATTACAATAAAAAAACCGATTGTTTTATTTTTAATTTTTCCCTGAAAAGCGTTCAAAGTTTGTATGGAGAGCAAGACAATTTTAAGTATGATATTTGTAACTTTGATCTTAGCCTGTTTAGACTACAAAACTTATTTTAGCATTCTTTTTAAATATATCCCCTAAATGGGATTATTAGGGTGTTCAAAGTTTGTATGGAGAGCAAGATATTTTTAACGTAAGGTATTTGTAACTTCGGTTTTAGATTGTTTGCTAAAATACTACAAAACTTATTTCAGCGTTTTTTTAATTCATCGCCTAAGAAGGTTAAAAGGGGGTTCGAACTTTGTATAGAGAGCAATACATTTTTAAAGTAAGAAAGTTGTAACTACGGTTTCAGACTGTTTTCTATGAGGGTTCAGAGAGGGTTCTTAGTTTGTATAGAGAGCAAGAGATTTGTAACTTCAATTTTAGATTGTTTTCTAAAAACTAGGTACAAAATTAATTGTAATGTTTTTTTTTTAATTCATTCTTTTAACAAACATTTAGACGATAACATGTTATACGCGGACGAAGTCGCGGGCAACAGCTAGTTATGTAATAATTGATATTAAATTAAAAATAAATGTGAGCTCCTCAACTAAACTTAGTCACCAAACTTTAACCCCTTGTCGGTCGTGGTCCACCTGCTTAGTTCACCTATTTAGGTGGACCACTGGCACTTTTTCTTGCCGGTGGTTCGGTTAAATGATGAATAATATACAAATAAAAAAAAACCGGCCAAGTACGAGTCGGACTCGCGCACGAAGGGTTCCGTACCATTATCTATAAATATTTATTTAATTCTCTTACTTAGTATTTGTTGTTATAGCGGCAACAGAAATACATCATCTGTGAAAATTTCAACTATGTTTTCTGTCATGGTTCATGAGATACAGCCTGGTGACAGACAGACAGACAGACGGACAGCGGAGTCTTAGTAAACGGGTCCCGTTTTACTCTTTGAGTACGGAACCCTAAAAATGACTATGGGCATGGTCCACCTAACCTAACAAGCTAGAAAAAATATTCTTCGTAGAAAACCGGGTTATGTACCAAGAAACCAACTTTCTTTGCATTTACGAAACAAAACTATAGAGGTATAGTGCTTAAAGGAAATATCGCGATATGTAATAACGCATTCCAAACAAATATATATATCGAGGTGAAAAAGCGACTACAGTGAAGAAAGGCAGGAAAGTTAATATACTATGAATTTTATACACCATTGTAATTGGCGACCAAAAATCATACTACAAGGAAAAACATCTGCTCAGAAATTTTGAGATCGCGGCGAAACGCGAATAGGTGAAAAGCTACAAGGATTTATTGATTTCGAGGTATACGACTAACAAACGGTAACTGCTTACTGTCTAGCCTCTACAAGAATGTACTATAGTCATGTCTATTGTTTAAAATATCTGTGTTGTGCAGGTCCGTCTGCTGCAATGCCCGCCGAGCGGCGGCGCCACGGTGTCCCGCCGGCGCCTGGCGTCGCACTCGCGCGCCGCGCACAAGCTGCACGTGAGCGCGCACGAGCCGCATCTGGTCGTGTCGGCCGGCGAGGACGGCGTGGTCATGCAGTGCGACGTGCGCGCCGAGCAGGCTCACAAGTACGTGCACTAGTGTTCAGGCCCAACAATACGTTCACTCGTTGACTAGTGTAGTAGTAGCGCGCAAACGGAACTAATCAATAATCATACAGCAGTTCCGCCTCTCTTGACGCGTCTTAAGCGTGATTCGGACGCAGTTTTGAACTAATAGAAATCTATCTTAGCGAGCTGTCGACAAAATCCTGAAAATCAATCAATCAAGAGTCGGCAACGCATTTGCTACTATCTATTTGGCACCCTCATGGGTTGAAATTCATATAACATTGTGTTGTTGCGTGTGACACTTTCATTCGACGTAGTGCTCAGAGGGTCAATGAACGTGTTCCAGATTGTTCCAAGTGAAGGAAGCGGGCTCCTCGATCCCGCTGTACAGCGTGTCGGGACACCCGCTGGAACCGCGGCTGCTCTGCGTGGCGGGCCGCGACCGCTTCGTGCGCGTGTACGATGCGCGCCACGCACAGCGCGCTAGGGACCTCTACTGTCCCAACTCCTTCCACGACCACGAGGTGAGTGGGACATGTTGTAGACTGTTCCAAGTGAAGGAAGCGGGCTCCTCGATCCCGCTGTACAGCGTGTCGGGACACCCGCTGGAGCCGCGTCTACTCTGCGTGGCGGGCCGCGACCGCTTCGTGCGCGTGTACGATGCGCGCCACGCACAGCGCGCTAGGGACCTCTACTGTCCCAACTCCTTCCACGACCACGAGGTGAGTGGGACATGTTGTAGACTGTTCCAAGTGAAGGAAGCGGGCTCCTCGATCCCGCTGTACAGCGTGTCGGGACACCCGCTGGAACCGCGGCTGCTCTGCGTGGCGGGCCGCGACCGCTTCGTGCGCGTGTACGATGCGCGCCACGCACAGCGCGCTAGGGACCTCTACTGTCCCAACTCCTTCCACGACCACGAGGTGAGTGGGACATGTTGTAGACTGTTCCAAGTGAAGGAAGCGGGCTCCTCGATCCCGCTGTACAGCGTGTCGGGACACCCGCTGGAGCCGCGGCTACTCTGCGTGGCGGGCCGCGACCGCTTCGTGCGCGTGTACGATGCGCGCCACGCACAGCGCGCTAGGGACCTCTACTGTCCCAACTCCTTCCACGACCACGAGGTGAGTGGGACATGTTGTAGACTGTTCCAAGTGAAGGAAGCGGGCTCCTCGATCCCGCTGTACAGCGTGTCGGGACACCCGCTGGAGCCGCGGCTACTCTGCGTGGCGGGCCGCGACCGCTTCGCGCGCCACGCGCAGCGCGCTAGGGACCTCTACTGTCCCAACTCCTTCCACGACCACGAGGTGAGTGGGACGTGTTGTAGACTGTTCCAAGTGAAGGAAGCGGGCTCCTCGATCCCGCTGTACAGCGTGTCGGGACACCCGCTGGAGCCGCGGCTAATCTGCGTGGCGGGCCGCGACCGCTTCGCGCGCCACGCGCAGCGCGCTAGGGACCTCTACTGTCCCAACTCCTTCCACGACGACGAGGTGAGTGGGACATGTTGTAGACTGTTCCAAGTGAAGGAAGCGGGCTCCTCGATCCCGCTGTACAGCGTGTCGGGACACCCGCTGGAGCCGCGGCTACTCTGCGTGGCGGGCCGTGACCGCTTCGTGCGCGTGTACGATGCGCGCCACGCACAGCGCGCTAGGGACCTCTACTGTCCCAACTCCTTCCACGACCACGAGGTGAGTGGGACATGTTGTAGACTGTTCCAAGTGAAGGAAGCGGGCTCCTCGATCCCGCTGTACAGCGTGTCGGGACACCCGCTGGAGCCGCGGCTACTCTGCGTGGCGGGCCGCGACCGCTTCGTGCGCGTGTACGATGCGCGCCACGCACAGCGCGCTAGGGACCTCTACTGTCCCAACTCCTTCCACGACCACGAGGTGAGTGGGACATGTTGTAGACTGTTCCAAGTGAAGGAAGCGGGCTCCTCGATCCCGCTGTACAGCGTGTCGGGACACCCGCTGGAGCCGCGGCTACTCTACGTGGCGGGCCGCGACCGCTTCGTGCGCGTGTACGATGCGCGCCACGCACAGCGCGCTAGGGACCTCTACTGTCCCAACTCCTTCCACGACCACGAGGTGAGTGGGACATGTTGTAGACTGTTCCAAGTGAAGGAAGCGGGCTCCTCGATCCCGCTGTACAGCGTGTCGGGACACCCGCTGGAGCCGCGGCTACTCTGCGTGGCGGGCCGCGACCGCTTCGCGCGCCACGCGCAGCGCGCTAGGGACCTCTACTGTCCCAACTCCTTCCACGACGACGAGGTGAGTGGGACATGTTGTAGACTGTTCCAAGTGAAGGAAGCGGGCCTCGATCCCGCTGTACAGCGTGTCGGGACACCCGCTGGAGCCGCGGCTACTCTGCGTGGCGGGCCGCGACCGCTTCGCGCGCCACGCGCAGCGCGCTAGGGACCTCTACTGTCCCAACTCCTTCCACGACCACGAGGTGAGTGGGACATGTTGTAGACTGTTCCAAGTGAAGGAAGCGGGCTCCTCGATCCCGCTGTACAGCGTGTCGGGACACCCGCTGGAGCCGCGGCTACTCTGCGTGGCGGGCCGCGACCGCTTCGTGCGCGTGTACGATGCGCGCCACGCACAGCGCGCTAGGGACCTCTACTGTCCCAACTCCTTCCACGACCACGAGGTGAGTGGGACATGTTGTAGACTGTTCCAAGTGAAGGAAGCGGGCTCCTCGATCCCGCTGTACAGCGTGTCGGGACACCCGCTGGAGCCGCGGCTACTCTGCGTGGCGGGCCGCGAACGCTTCGCGCGCCACGCGCAGCGCGCTAGGGACCTCTACTGTCCCAACTCCTTCCACGACCACGAGGTGAGTGGGACATGTTGTAGACTGTTCCAAGTGAAGGAAGCGGGCTCCTCGATCCCGCTGACAGCGTGTCGGGACACCCGCTGGAGCCGCGGCTACTCTGCGTGGCGGGCCGCGAACGCTTCGCGCGCCACGCGCAGCGCGCTAGGGACCTCTACTGTCCCAACTCCTTCCACGACCACGAGGTGAGTGGGATATGTTGTAGACTGTTCCAAGTGAAGGAAGCGGGCTCCTCGATCCCGCTGACAGCGTGTCGGGACACCCGCTGGAGCCGCGGCTACTCTGCGTGGCGGGCCGCGAACGCTTCGCGCGCCACGCGCAGCGCGCTAGGGACCTCTACTGTCCCAACTCCTTCCACGACCACGAGGTGAGTGGGACATGTTGTAGACTGTTCCAAGTGAAGGAAGCGGGCTCCTCGATCCCGCTGACAGCGTGTCGGGACACCCGCTGGAGCCGCGGCTACTCTGCGTGGCGGGCCGCGAACGCTTCGCGCGCCACGCGCAGCGCGCTAGGGACCTCTACTGTCCCAACTCCTTCCACGACCACGAGGTGAGTGGGACATGTTGTAGACTGTTCCAAGTGAAGGAAGCGGGCTCCTCGATCCCGCTGACAGCGTGTCGGGACACCCGCTGGAGCCGCGGCTACTCTGCGTGGCGGGCCGCGAACGCTTCGCGCGCCACGCGCAGCGCGCTAGGGACCTCTACTGTCCCAACTCCTTCCACGACCACGAGGTGAGTGGGACATGTTGTAGACTGTTCCAAGTGAAGGAAGCGGGCTCCTCGATCCCGCTGACAGCGTGTCGGGACACCCGCTGGAGCCGCGGCTACTCTGCGTGGCGGGCCGCGAACGCTTCGCGCGCCACGCGCAGCGCGCTAGGGACCTCTACTGTCCCAACTCCTTCCACGACCACGAGGTGAGTGGGACATGTTGTAGACTGTTCCAAGTGAAGGAAGCGGGCTCCTCGATCCCGCTGACAGCGTGTCGGGACACCCGCTGGAGCCGCGGCTACTCTGCGTGGCGGGCCGCGAACGCTTCGCGCGCCACGCGCAGCGCGCTAGGGACCTCTACTGTCCCAACTCCTTCCACGACGACGAGGTGAGTGGGACATGTTGTAGACTGTTCCAAGTGAAGGAAGCGGGCTCCTCGATCCCGCTGACAGCGTGTCGGGACACCCGCTGGAGCCGCGGCTACTCTGCGTGGCGGGCCGCGACCGCTTCGCGCGCCACGCGCAGCGCGCTAGGGACCTCTACTGTCCCAACTCCTTCCACGACGACGAGGTGAGTGGGACATGTTGTAGACTGTTCCAAGTGAAGGAAGCGGGCCTCGATCCCGCTGTACAGCGTGTCGGGACACCCGCTGGAGCCGCGGCTACTCTGCGTGGCGGGCCGTGACCGCTTCGTGCGCGTGTACGATGCGCGCCACGCACAGCGCGCTAGGGACCTCTACTGTCCCAACTCCTTCCACGACCACGAGGTGAGTGGGACATGTTGTAGACTGTTCCAAGTGAAGGAAGCGGGCTCCTCGATCCCGCTGTACAGCGTGTCGGGACACCCGCTGGAGCCGCGGCTACTCTGCGTGGCGGGCCGCGACCGCTTCGTGCGCGTGTACGATGCGCGCCACGCACAGCGCGCTAGGGACCTCTACTGTCCCAACTCCTTCCACGACCACGAGGTGAGTGGGACATGTTGTAGACTGTTCCAAGTGAAGGAAGCGGGCTCCTCGATCCCGCTGTACAGCGTGTCGGGACACCCGCTGGAGCCGCGGCTACTCTACGTGGCGGGCCGCGACCGCTTCGTGCGCGTGTACGATGCGCGCCACGCACAGCGCGCTAGGGACCTCTACTGTCCCAACTCCTTCCACGACCACGAGGTGAGTGGGACATGTTGTAGACTGTTCCAAGTGAAGGAAGCGGGCTCCTCGATCCCGCTGTACAGCGTGTCGGGACACCCGCTGGAGCCGCGGCTACTCTGCGTGGCGGGCCGCGACCGCTTCGCGCGCCACGCGCAGCGCGCTAGGGACCTCTACTGTCCCAACTCCTTCCACGACGACGAGGTGAGTGGGACATGTTGTAGACTGTTCCAAGGGAAGGAAGCGGGCCTCGATCCCGCTGTACAGCGTGTCGGGACACCCGCTGGAGCCGCGGCTACTC
This sequence comes from Epinotia brunnichana, assembly GCA_963854355.1. Classification (NCBI taxonomy): domain Eukaryota; kingdom Metazoa; phylum Arthropoda; class Insecta; order Lepidoptera; family Tortricidae; genus Epinotia; species Epinotia brunnichana. Next base: position 27,195,950 of record OY977936.1, on the reverse strand, counting down.
TGCGTGGCGGGCCGCGACCGCTTCGCGCGCCACGCGCAGCGCGCTAGGGACCTCTACTGTCCCAACTCCTTCCACGACCACGAGGTGAGTGGGACATGTTGTAGACTGTTCCAAGTGAAGGAAGCGGGCTCCTCGATCCCGCTGTACAGCGTGTCGGGACACCCGCTGGAGCCGCGGCTACTCTGCGTGGCGGGCCGCGACCGCTTCGTGCGCGTGTACGATGCGCGCCACGCACAGCGCGCTAGGGACCTCTACTGTCCCAACTCCTTCCACGACCACGAGGTGAGTGGGACATGTTGTAGACTGTTCCAAGTGAAGGAAGCGGGCTCCTCGATCCCGCTGTACAGCGTGTCGGGACACCCGCTGGAGCCGCGGCTACTCAGCGTGGCGGGCCGCGAACGCTTCGCGCGCCACGCGCAGCGCGCTAGGGACCTCTACTGTCCCAACTCCTTCCACGACCACGAGGTGAGTGGGACATGTTGTAGACTGTTCCAAGTGAAGGAAGCGGGCTCCTCGATCCCGCTGACAGCGTGTCGGGACACCCGCTGGAGCCGCGGCTACTCTGCGTGGCGGGCCGCGAACGCTTCGCGCGCCACGCGCAGCGCGCTAGGGACCTCTACTGTCCCAACTCCTTCCACGACCACGAGGTGAGTGGGACATGTTGTAGACTGTTCCAAGTGAAGGAAGCGGGCTCCTCGATCCCGCTGACAGCGTGTCGGGACACCCGCTGGAGCCGCGGCTACTCTGCGTGGCGGGCCGCGAACGCTTCGCGCGCCACGCGCAGCGCGCTAGGGACCTCTACTGTCCCAACTCCTTCCACGACCACGAGGTGAGTGGGACATGTTGTAGACTGTTCCAAGTGAAGGAAGCGGGCTCCTCGATCCCGCTGACAGCGTGTCGGGACACCCGCTGGAGCCGCGGCTACTCTGCGTGGCGGGCCGCGAACGCTTCGCGCGCCACGCGCAGCGCGCTAGGGACCTCTACTGTCCCAACTCCTTCCACGACCACGAGGTGAGTGGGACATGTTGTAGACTGTTCCAAGTGAAGGAAGCGGGCTCCTCGATCCCGCTGACAGCGTGTCGGGACACCCGCTGGAGCCGCGGCTACTCTGCGTGGCGGGCCGCGAACGCTTCGCGCGCCACGCGCAGCGCGCTAGGGACCTCTACTGTCCCAACTCCTTCCACGACGACGAGGTGAGTGGGACATGTTGTAGACTGTTCCAAGTGAAGGAAGCGGGCTCCTCGATCCCGCTGACAGCGTGTCGGGACACCCGCTGGAGCCGCGGCTACTCTGCGTGGCGGGCCGCGACCGCTTCGCGCGCCACGCGCAGCGCGCTAGGGACCTCTACTGTCCCAACTCCTTCCACGACGACGAGGTGAGTGGGACATGTTGTAGACTGTTCCAAGTGAAGGAAGCGGGCTCCTCGATCCCGCTGACAGCGTGTCGGGACACCCGCTGGAGCCGCGGCTACTCTGCGTGGCGGGCCGCGACCGCTTCGCGCGCCACGCGCAGCGCGCTAGGGACCTCTACTGTCCCAACTCCTTCCACGACGACGAGGTGAGTGGGACATGTTGTAGACTGTTCCAAGTGAAGGAAGCGGGCTCCTCGATCCCGCTGACAGCGTGTCGGGACACCCGCTGGAGCCGCGGCTACTCTGCGTGGCGGGCCGCGAACGCTTCGCGCGCCACGCGCAGCGCGCTAGGGACCTCTACTGTCCCAACTCCTTCCACGACCACGAGGTGAGTGGGACATGTTGTAGACTGTTCCAAGTGAAGGAAGCGGGCTCCTCGATCCCGCTGACAGCGTGTCGGGACACCCGCTGGAGCCGCGGCTACTCTGCGTGGCGGGCCGCGAACGCTTCGCGCGCCACGCGCAGCGCGCTAGGGACCTCTACTGTCCCAACTCCTTCCACGACCACGAGGTGAGTGGGACATGTTGTAGACTGTTCCAAGTGAAGGAAGCGGGCTCCTCGATCCCGCTGACAGCGTGTCGGGACACCCGCTGGAGCCGCGGCTACTCTGCGTGGCGGGCCGCGAACGCTTCGCGCGCCACGCGCAGCGCGCTAGGGACCTCTACTGTCCCAACTCCTTCCACGACGACGAGGTGAGTGGGACATGTTGTAGACTGTTCCAAGTGAAGGAAGCGGGCTCCTCGATCCCGCTGACAGCGTGTCGGGACACCCGCTGGAGCCGCGGCTACTCTGCGTGGCGGGCCGCGACCGCTTCGCGCGCCACGCGCAGCGCGCTAGGGACCTCTACTGTCCCAACTCCTTCCACGACGACGAGGTGAGTGGGACATGTTGTAGACTGTTCCAAGTGAAGGAAGCGGGCTCCTCGATCCCGCTGACAGCGTGTCGGGACACCCGCTGGAGCCGCGGCTACTCTGCGTGGCGGGCCGCGACCGCTTCGCGCGCCACGCGCAGCGCGCTAGGGACCTCTACTGTCCCAACTCCTTCCACGACGACGAGGTGAGTGGGACATGTTGTAGACTGTTCCAAGTGAAGGAAGCGGGCTCCTCGATCCCGCTGACAGCGTGTCGGGACACCCGCTGGAGCCGCGGCTACTCTGCGTGGCGGGCCGCGACCGCTTCGCGCGCCACGCGCAGCGCGCTAGGGACCTCTACTGTCCCAACTCCTTCCACGACGACGAGGTGAGTGGGACATGTTGTAGACTGTTCCAAGTGAAGGAAGCGGGCTCCTCGATCCCGCTGACAGCGTGTCGGGACACCCGCTGGAGCCGCGGCTACTCTGCGTGGCGGGCCGCGACCGCTTCGCGCGCCACGCGCAGCGCGCTAGGGACCTCTACTGTCCCAACTCCTTCCACGACGACGAGGTGAGTGGGACATGTTGTAGACTGTTCCAAGTGAAGGAAGCGGGCTCCTCGATCCCGCTGACAGCGTGTCGGGACACCCGCTGGAGCCGCGGCTACTCTGCGTGGCGGGCCGCGACCGCTTCGCGCGCCACGCGCAGCGCGCTAGGGACCTCTACTGTCCCAACTGCGCGTAGCCTAAACACAAGCTGTTATAAAATTTACACATTATTGATAAAGGACCCCCCCCCCCCCCCCCCCCATCTTCCTGCATCAAAAATCAAGATGGCTCCCCTTGTTGAAACGGTCTGGGTTGATTCACTCTGCCAAAGGACACTTTTAATCATCAGACGCCGTATGCGCTTTAAACACTTTTATGTCGTGTACAGATGCCACTATCTGGCTCTCAAACTAGGTTTCCCTGTGTCTCGAGAGCCAGGTCCTTCCCAAATAAAGGCATTTTTTTTTTTTACAACATTAGACTTTCTTATATATATTCTAATTTAAACAAAAATTTGTTATATAAAATTGTTACAACATCAGTGTCCGACCGAAACATGTTTTTTTGCGGAAACAGAAACCATAACCAGAACTTTTTTTGTAGACTTGTTAAAATCGTTGAAAAAAATGACGTAAAACTGCTTTTATACACATAGTAACAATGTAACACCCGAAACTCGTGAAGGTTGTATAATAGTATTTTATGCAACTGTTGTATAAGAAGGGTCTTAAAATGCGAGTGGCGTAGGTTTAGCTATCTAGAAAGGAATGGTGCCAGCTTAACAGGGTGAGAACTGGATGCGGACGGAGCAACGACTTTATGTCCAAGTGTGGGTGGCGGGAGTCGCCGGTCTGCGCGTGGGGAGCCGCCGTGCAGGACGTTGCGCACATTGTCCAGGACTGCCCTCTTACTAAGTACCATGGGGACTCTGCAGACCTATTCACCCTTGAAAATGTCGCAATCCCTTGGATACAGAATTTAAAGAATAATATTATATTATGATTAATGTGCACGACTGTAAAAACGCCATACGAATAAATAAATAAATAAAATAACGCCTCTTATTATCACACATTACAAAATCTGTACCAATAGCCGAATATCCAGATATGGTTTCGAGTGTCTTTTGCGGTAAGCATCTCGAAAAATTATCCAACCCAAGTTTACTATTTCAGTGAATAACTATGACTGCCATAAGCGTCCGTGCTTCACCATTGTTGGTATTTTTATGGTCGTTACCATGGTTCCCCAGACCCACAAATGATTTTGGTCCTATAAAGACGTAGATCTAATTCTTGCATGCTCAACCACGTTGTCGTTACCGATGTACCTCGTGCCCCGGAATCCATACTAGTTACCCCCCATGTTGCATCACATTGCAACTATTTCAAGTCACGGTTTATACAAAGAGAGGTTACGTCACAGCGGAATGTCATCTCGCTCGTATGTGGAGCAGCCCAACTGGGGAAGTACCTCCACCTTACAGAAGACCGCAGCCATAATAGCACCACTGCTTTGTAGTGTTGCTTTATTATTGCATGTTATGAAGTATGTGGTGTTGTGTTCCTGGTGGTGAGTAAGGTCGCCAGAGCTCCCTAGGTTGCGCTGTGTTGGGAGTGAGGGACCTGCATGTCTCTATCTGCCAACACAGCGAATCCTCAAGTGAATAAAGGGTCGGCAACGCGCTTGTGATTCTTCTGGAGTCACAAGTGTCCATAGGCGACGGTACCAGCTTACCATCAGGCAGGCCGTAAGCTTGTTTTCCACCGTCGTATCAAAAAATCAAAAAATATTTTGCAAAAATATTTATTTGGTATCAAAAATTTGGTTTTTACAATTGTACGTGGCTGGCCCCTCCAGGTAAGTATGACAATACTTGTGTTAGGAGAAACCGCCCCTCCCATCCGGAGTTATGCATAATTTGAATACACAAATCTTACGTATAATAAAAAATAATACAAAACTGTCCAGAACTGTTATCATGCACATTTGTGATAATATTCTTATGGACAAACACATCATAATATTCATATTATAGCTAGAACGAGATTGTATGAATACATAAACAGCCAGCCAACGTAACAGCTTAATTAGTAACTAATGATTGACTATTATTGATAATGACTTGTTTACACGTTATCTTACTTAGCTGAAGATGCGCTCGTGGGGCCATATCTGTGACCTTTGGCTATGAAATGGATTTTATAGGAAAAATATGCAATAAATGCTATACTGTAATTAAAATTATCGTAACATGTTATTTGGCAATATAGCTATTTAAACATTTATCGCACGAAATATCGATTAAAATATGGGGCTGTATTATAATATCTCTGATGTACCTATTGTGTTATACTTGTTTCACTCTAAGAGAGTAGAGAGGTCTCTGTACCATTCCCTTTTATGATATTTATACTTCTTCTTAAGGCGACGTGAGCTCCGAAAACGGATTAAAAAAAATCGTAGCTCTTGTTTGGATTATAATACGGCTGCCCTAAATTTAATTAGCAATCTTGAGGCCTTTCTCGAGGAAAATCAGCTATTCGAATCCTGAGTTTTTGACTTTCGCTCTATAGAAAAAAAATACGAACATAGGTCTAAAATACACTTAAAAAAAATCGTAACAAATTATGCACAACAGCTAAACATACTCGTATTACATTTAAGGCCTGATTCGTAACAGATTTGCCAAATTCAAAATGCTGGCACCTAGCAGTCATGAAACTTATCTCGTTTTTGTTTATAGCATTGACATTGCCAATGTCACCAAATTATGTAGGCATCGTTTCTTTATGTGTAAAAGCTGATAAAACGAAATAAAAATGAATGAACGTGAAAGCCGTGAGCAGATAGTCGCCAAATGGATGGAAAATACACAGCGTCCTAACCATTTCATCGCAAGAGATTTAAAAATCCCAAGAAGAACCGTTGATACGGTCCTGAAACGATACTTAGAGACCTTGTCTACCGCTCAGAAGCCTCGAACCGTAGAACGTGGTGGTGCTCGTGATCCTGGGCTAGATAGGAAAATCATTAAGACGATTTGCAAAAACCGCATCATGTCGGAGCGAGACATAGCTAAAAAAAATTCTACAAGTCAGTCAATGGTGAGACGTGCAAAAAAACGGGCTAGTATGAACACAAAGAAGAAACGGAAGGTGCCGAAAACTTCGGAAAAACAAAGATGCACTATCAAAACCAGGGCTCGAAAGCTGTATGACTAGTAAGTAAGATTCTGGATGACGAAACCTATGTGAAGGCAGACTTTTCGACACTTCCTGGTGATCAGTTTTATACGATAGCTGATGGAGAAACTCTTCCAGATTCGGAAACCACCATAGGAATGGAGAAATTCGGCTCCAACTATCTAGTTTGGCAGGCAATTTGCCCATGCGGTGATCGCAGCCGTACATATGTTACAACTGGCACAATTAATAAGAATATTTACATCAATGAATGCTTGAAAAAACGGCTACTACCGTTCATTCAAAAACACAATAATTCGGCCTTATTTTGGCCAGATCTGGCTACAGCCCACTATGCGAAGGATACCCTTAACTTCCTCAAACAAAATGATATCCAGATCGTGCCTAAAGCACTGAATCCGCCGAATATTCCACAGTGCCGTCCTATAGAAAGATATTGGGCTGTCGTCAAAGGAATCTTGCGTAAGACTGCCAGCAACCAGCAAGACTTCCTGAGAAAGTGGAACTCAGCTTGCAAGAAAGTTGCTAATGACACTGTCGCAGGGCTGATGGAGGGCATTCGACAAAAATTGCGGCAAGAGTGGGAGAAAAAGTAGAAATCTTAATTATAGACGTGAAATGATAATTTTACAGTTTTTTTTTAATAAAATCATACAATTTAGACTAATAAATCACTTGGCTTACAGTTACAGCTTTTTCAATTTGGCAGATCCGTTACGAATCGGGCCTTAGTTCTAAAAATCGGCAATGTCATGTTTTTACTTTTTTATTTATTAAAACGCACAAAGAAATAAAATTAAAAAACATGATATCCGCGCTTCCAAACACGAACTTCTATCGCGCTCATGCTTATATTCAGTGAGAGGGAGAGAAGAACACGAACCTACGTCCCCTTAACACAATAGCGCCACCTATGAACTCAATGACAAAGCTCCTAATATATGGCATTAATGTGTTAAGAGCCCGTTAACGTGCTCACTAGCGCCACTGGTAAATAACTGTGATTATTTAAATATTTAAAAAAGGAGGCCACTACCCATATATTTGGTATTTAAGTATCTTTTGAATGCATCATATCATAATAGTTTTTTCAAACCACATGCTCGACAATGCCGAATTATAGGTCATGTAAACCCTACCGAAAGCAAGACATTAAATCCCTTGGTATTAGCCGGGTTATAATGTTGTACTGAATTTCATTGTAACCCGCTGGTTAATAATATGATTTCACTTTTCATAATTCTTATTACTATATGCATAAAGTTTAATTTTGCTAAACACAATTTGTCCTAGGCCATGGCCTACTTGATTTGACAAAATAAATGAAGTTTGCCTCCGTGTGAACCCCGGTCCGGAGGAGCGCGGTGGTCGAAATTCGAATTTCGAATCTAGGACCACGGCTTGTGCTTTCGAATTTGGAACGCCGCGCGCCTTCATTTGTTCACGCGTGACGAACAAATCGAGTTCTTGTAGGTGCCTATAGAAGATTTAATTTCAAAAATAATATTGAAAATGTCGAGTGATGAAAGTGTTTTGACTCCTGAGTTTATCAAATTAGATGCCATAGGCATTGTCAACAATCTGCTGCCAGAGAAGTCAAAGGAAAAATACCTAAAAGCCTACAACGATTTTGACAAATGGAAAGCTACTATGTGTCTAATGTTACTATGTACTTTTAATTTGCTAAATAAACATTATTTATCTACTGAGCCTGTTTTTTTGTCTCGCATAAGGTGTGAAAAGTAGAGTATACACCTCGGGGATAAGACTGTTTTAGTCTTGGGCGGTTGAACCCCTCACTGCACTCAGGACTCAGTCTTAATTCCTGAGCGAACTCCCTCGCTACGCTCAGGAGTTAAATTATGAGTCCTTCGTTACGTTCGGGATTCAATTCGCTCCCGTGACATAAAACAGTGCTTTATCCCCTTGGTGTATAATCTACTATTACGTTGCTGGATTCGTCAATCTATGCGTCCAAAGTTAAAACGACCGTTTTTCTTTTGAATTCATATATCAAGTCGAATCCAGCAACGTAAAAACTATTATGATGCATTCAAAAGATACTTAAATACAAAATGCAGTGGGTAGTGGCCTCCTTTTTGAAATATATATCGTTAAATTTAAATAATCACAATAGGGAACTTGCATCTTTTTATTTTATTACGAAAATCAAAAGTATAATCCAGCGTTAAAACAACTGTAGCATTAAAACTTTCCTATGATTTATTTTTCTGATGCATTTGAAATCTGCACGTGCTGGCGCCCCCGGAAACGCTCTATATTAAACGGGCTTATTCTATGACGTCACATCATATATTCTCGGCGCGTTTACTATATGGAGTAAGTCATTAATTTGCAATAATCTCCAAAAAAATTGCGTTTAAGTCTATACTTGTCATACAAAATATCATTTCTAATTTAATATTCTGTGTAACTGTTGTTATTTTATCGAAAAAATAAAAAATAAAATTTCGTCATTTTAACGTGAGATAAAACTAATAACATCGTTTGTTTTCTTTTTTTTTCTTTTGTATGATATCTCTACGTATATCAGCATCGATTGAGTGCAATTTATTCGAAATTGAAGTCCCATGCAAGTTCCCCATTATTTATCAGTGGCGCTAGTGAGCACGTTAACGGGCTCTTAAACAGAGGTCTAAGGGTGGGTTGCACCAAACCGTCTGCAATGGTCGTTAAAACCGGAATGTATGCAAAGTTTGACAAGTTTCTATGGAATGACAGCTGCCGCCGCCATATTTAATGTTGATCGGTCTGTAATCGTAAGTTGGGGCAATCCGCCCTTAGTGCATGACTATTATTACCAAATAAATGGTACACCGATCTCTCTACAGTGAAAGTAGCTACAAAAAATCCCATTTCAATCATTTATTCAGTTTGCTTTGCTGACAAAAATAAAATGAAAAGTTCCTTTTACTTCCGATTTTCGATTTCCTGCCAACGGATATTAATTTTATCCTATTTATGAATGTAGTTCAACTTATAATCTTTAGCACGTCAAAATAGTATATCGTTTCAAACATGCTGTTCACAGACAGACGGCAAGAAGAGGTTCAAATACAACATGATGCACCTGACGTGCGCGGTGTACAACCACGACGGCAGCGAGGTGCTCGGCTCCTACAACGACGAGGACATATACCTGTTCGACACTAAACGGGATGTCTATGACAAGTGAGTATTGACTGACAGTGGAACTCAATCAAATACAACATGATGCACCTGACGTGCGCGGTGTACAACCACGACGGCAGCGAGGTGCTCGGCTCCTACAACGACGAGGACATATACCTGTTCGACACTAAACGGGATGTCTATGACAAGTGAGTATTGACTGACAGTGGAACTCAATCAAATACAACATGATGCACCTGACGTGCGCGGTGTACAACCACGACGGCAGCGAGGTGCTCGGCTCCTACAACGACGAGGACATATACCTGTTCGACACTAAACGGGATGTCTATGACAAGTGAGTATTGACTGACAGTGGAACTCAATCAAATACAACATGATGCACCTGACGTGCGCGGTGTACAACCACGACGGCAGCGAGGTGCTCGGCTCCTACAACGACGAGGACATATACCTGTTCGACACTAAACGGGATGTCTATGACAAGTGAGTATTGACTGACAGTGGAACTCAATCAAATACAACATGATGCACCTGACGTGCGCGGTGTACAACCACGACGGCAGCGAGGTGCTCGGCTCCTACAACGACGAGGACATATACCTGTTCGACACTAAACGGGATGTCTATGACAAGTGAGTATTGACTGACAGTGGAACTCAATCAAATACAACATGATGCACCTGACGTGCGCGGTGTACAACCACGACGGCAGCGAGGTGCTCGGCTCCTACAACGACGAGGACATATACCTGTTCGACACTAAACGGGATGTCTATGACAAGTGAGTATTGACTGACAGTGGAACTCAATCAAATACAACATGATGCACCTGACGTGCGCGGTGTACAACCACGACGGCAGCGAGGTGCTCGGCTCCTACAACGACGAGGACATATACCTGTTCGACACTAAACGGGATGTCTATGACAAGTGAGTATTGACTGACAGTGGAACTCAATCAAATACAACATGATGCACCTGACGTGCGCGGTGTACAACCACGACGGCAGCGAGGTGCTCGGCTCCTACAACGACGAGGACATATACCTGTTCGACACTAAACGGGATGTCTATGACAAGTGAGTATTGACTGACAGTGGAACTCAATCAAATACAACATGATGCACCTGACGTGCGCGGTGTACAACCACGACGGCAGCGAGGTGCTCGGCTCCTACAACGACGAGGACATATACCTGTTCGACACTAAACGGGATGTCTATGACAAGTGAGTATTGACTGACAGTGGAACTCAATCAAATACAACATGATGCACCTGACGTGCGCGGTGTACAACCACGACGGCAGCGAGGTGCTCGGCTCCTACAACGACGAGGACATATACCTGTTCGACACTAAACGGGATGTCTATGACAAGTGAGTATTGACTGACAGTGGAACTCAATCAAATACAACATGATGCACCTGACGTGCGCGGTGTACAACCACGACGGCAGCGAGGTGCTCGGCTCCTACAACGACGAGGACATATACCTGTTCGACACTAAACGGGATGTCTATGACAAGTGAGTATTGACTGACAGTGGAACTCAATCAAATACAACATGATGCACCTGACGTGCGCGGTGTACAACCACGACGGCAGCGAGGTGCTCGGCTCCTACAACGACGAGGACATATACCTGTTCGACACTAAACGGGATGTCTATGACAAGTGAGTATTGACTGACAGTGGAACTCAATCAAATACAACATGATGCACCTGACGTGCGCGGTGTACAACCACGACGGCAGCGAGGTGCTCGGCTCCTACAACGACGAGGACATATACCTGTTCGACACTAAACGGGATGTCTATGACAAGTGAGTATTGACTGACAGTGGAACTCAATCAAATACAACATGATGCACCTGACGTGCGCGGTGTACAACCACGACGGCAGCGAGGTGCTCGGCTCCTACAACGACGAGGACATATACCTGTTCGACACTAAACGGGATGTCTATGACAAGTGAGTATTGACTGACAGTGGAACTCAATCAAATACAACATGATGCACCTGACGTGCGCGGTGTACAACCACGACGGCAGCGAGGTGCTCGGCTCCTACAACGACGAGGACATATACCTGTTCGACACCAAACGGGATGTCTATGACAAGTGAGTATTGACTGGCTCTAGAGTCTAGATTGCCGTTTAGCGGGCGGGAGTATCAGCTCCTCCTATAGCAAATTGACCTCGGTTTATGGGACACTTTGGTTACAAGACAAGGCACCAGTGGTTATTGGTGTCTCTAGGACTCGATTAATACTGAATTGTCTATTTTACGACAAATATCCTAATGGCGGTCTTTCAGAATAATTAGCAAAAATAGGCCCGGTGTGCTTGCTTTTGACGATATTTCTTTTTGACGCTACGGCACTGGTGAGAGTCATATTCGAGTAAAAGTTATCCTGTAACTCAGACTAACCAGACTCGTCACAGCAATAATAATACCAAGACCGAGCGAGATGGTCGTATAGAAATTTCAATAACTGCGACAGAGAGAGATACCTATTTAGTTTGTTGTTTTTGTCATAGTTTTACTTTTATGTATGCTGCATTCGAATTAGTATGATGTTGCGGCAAATAAACCATTACTCGCCGAAATTGAGTAGGTTGTTTAGGGTAAGTTTTACCAGTCTTTTTAAGACAGGAGCCTGGCACGCGTATATCTTCTCTGTAGAAATCTATACTCAAGTCCTGTAGTTCTAGTATAAGTTTTATCGATACATATACGCTTACGAACGCGTTTGCGTTTAGTTTCAATTTGTATGGCAACGCGTAGTTCCTAATAGTTACCACCAGAGGCGCTGTTCGCGCTGCCATACAAATTCTAAACTAAACGAAAACGTGTTCGAAAACGCATTGTATCGATAAAACTTATACTAGAGCCTCTGTGGACGTCCCGCCTCCCTTAGGTTTCCACCTTTACCTCCGCAATCATACATCGTTATCCAATTAACAACAAATGAACCATATTCCAGAGACAACCCCGACAAAGAAACAAACGGCTACACCCACAAGTACTGCGGCCACCGCAACAGCGCCACGTTCAAGGGTGTCGCGTTCTTCGGCCCCAAGAGCCAGTACGTGGTCTCCGGCTCCGACTGCGGACACATCTACATCTGGGAGAAGAATAGCGAGGCCATCGTGCAGTGGATGCAGGGGGATACCGGCGGCGTGGTAAATACACTTTTAAAAAAAATTACATTAGTTCCTACTATCATTTTAAAACTATATTAAAAAGTATAGCGAGGCCACAGTGCAGTGGATGGAAGGGAACCCAGGATTTTCTTGCCAAGGCTTCGCCACACGCATGGACACTGCGCGACACCGGCGTACCCTAATCACAGATAACCTCCTAAGATGTCATCTGTGGCCCTAATGTAACAACAAAGCATTATTCGGATGTCAGCGTCACGCCACGTCAGCATCGTCCGTCAGCGTGTGGTGAACGCTATAGCTAACTCAGGATTCAATTGCCTATCCTCGCCTAAGTATAAACAGGGTATATTACTATTCTAGTCTTAAGGATGACATACCACTTGTCCAAGATTTTTGTCCAATATGTATTTGCGTCTCACATTTTTTTAAGGCGATGTAGTCTCGTCTCCCTCTCACTGAGCATAAGCGTGAGCGAGATGGAAGTGCGTGTTCGAAAGCGCGGATATCATGTTTTTTAATTTTAATTTTTTGTGCGTTTTAATAAATAAAAAAGTAATAGCTAAGTACCCTCAAACATGATATTGCCGATTTTTAGAACCAATTTTAATATGTTTAGTAGCTGTTCTGCATAATTTGTTACGAAATTTTTAAGTGTATTCTAGACCTATCTTCGTGATGATTTTGTATTTGTATTTGATTTTTTTCTATCGAGCGAAAGTCAAAAACTCAGGATTTGAATAGCTGTTGTCCCTCGAGATAGGACTCAAGATTGCTAATTCAATTTAAGTCAGCCGTATTATAATCCAAACAAGCGCTACGATTTTTTAAAAATCCGTTTTCTGAGCTCACGTCTCCTTATAACCCATTGATCATACCTATAACACCAAGGCTATATGGTGACTGGTAAACTATTCGTTCCTAGGATAAATAATGACTATGGGGACAGAACTCTCAAAAAGATAACCCATACCTACTCAATAGTTTGCCCGAAGCCATTAGACGTGAAAAAAATAAGAATAAATTTAAGAGACTATTAAAAAAGCATTACCTAGATGTACTTACTTAATGTAATGTATAATATCGTGTTAGTTTAGTATAACTGATTTATGGACAGTATATTACTGTTACCTATCTATTTTTGTTAATGAATGCCTTACCTAGAGACTGCCGTTCCCACAGTCAATTTGTTACTTACTACAGTTTTGTGGGGCAATGTTTAATTTTAAGTATGTAAAATTGTAGTTAAGTGAAGTAGTAGTTAAGTTAAGTAGTATGTAAAAGTATGTAAATAAATAATCCTCGCCTAAGTATAAACAGGGTATACTGCTATTAGTCTAAGGATGGCATTCCACGTGTCCAAGATCTGTGTCCAATGTGCATTGCGTCTCACATTTTACTTAAAAATATACATACATAAATAAATACATATTGGACAAAGATGTTGAAAAAGTGGAATGCCACCCTAAGACGGTATAGAAGCTAACCTATTATATTAATTTCCAGGTGAACTGTATAGAGACGCACCCGCGCGGGCCCGTGCTGGCGACCAGCGGACTCGACAAGGACGTCAAGATCTGGATCCCCTCCAGCCAAGAGGACCCCACCTACAAGGGCCTCGAAAAGGTAACCACACTATTTCTGATAAATCAGGCCTTTAAAACGTTATGGAAATTGTGATATTACAACGATATGTTTCAAATTTCTATACAAATCTCGGCAAATAACGGAATTATAGCGTTATAATAGCGCTATTTTTATAACGTTTTAAAGGCCTGCGATAAATTACCCGAAAACAACTCTCCTATCTTGCACTAAGGTTGATTTTCTTAGATAACAACACTTCTTTGGACTTAGTCTGGCCAGCGAGCAATTTTAAAATAAGGTGGAATGATAGCTTAACTTGGAGCTGTCAGTTATAAGTACGTATGATGCCGCTATGCTTTTCTTGTTAACGGCATGAGTATTTTTTTCAAATTTGTCGATTCATTTTTATGACACGAGTCGCTGGTCAGACTTGTGTCTGAGCGTTTTTCCTTGATAAATAAATTGCCCAATTTAATGATACACTTCTGTTACCACCGCTATTCCTAGAGAACAATAGGTATCTTGGCCTGTGTGTGACACTCTAAGACAGGTCTACTTTTGCCAAATGGGCCATTTCACGCTAGATTTTTTTTTTTCATTTTGATAATTCGTGTTTTTTCTACTCAGTATCGAACCTAATAGGAGAAAAAAATGTCTAAAATGTTACATAATGTTTGATGTTTTGCGTTCCGTTACCAATGTACAAGCGAGTTTGGAAACGGTAACTGAATGGAATACAAAATCTGGGGACACTTTTTTTCCTTTAGGCGACGCAGGTCGGTTTCTTATTTTGTTGGATTCGTAGTAATTCGTAATCCAACAAAATAAGAAACTGACCTGCGCCGCCTAAAGGTTTTTTTTTCTCCTATAACATTCGAAAGTGCTTTCGATTCTGAGTAGAAAAAATCCGATTTTATCAAAATTAAAAAAAGTCGTGTATACAACTTTCCGTAAAATGGCCCAGATGTCGAATGCTTTACGTTTTCTTTCTCACCAGATATAAGGTAAGTGTACCATATTCCGTGAGTGAACATAATCCCGTGAATTCGTTTTTAAAACCATAGAATTAAATAGTTATAAATGATTTTAAGCAATTTTACCCACATGTGTAAACTATATTATTTGAAGATTTGAATAAATAGATTGGTAAAATATTTATTTTGTTTTTTACGGTTTTACACGCAATTTTAACGGAATTATGTTCACTTACGGAATTTGGTACACAAGGTAAGTTTGTGCATTTTTTTTAAATTACTTATGAATCCTGTCTGTTGATGGTTTGACACATCCAGCTGAACACATTCAAATTCAATTACAGGTGGTCCGCGAAAACAGTTCCACCCAAAGAAGTCCACTGTTCAGTGATTTTTTACCTACACTCTATAACGCGTGGCGCGGCGAGAACCGCCTGTTCACGGACGAGGACCGCGCGCCGCCGTACGGCGCCAACATCGAGTTCGACGGCAACGTGTGCACCGCCTTCTAGTGCACGGGCTGCCCTGTCTGTAGCTGCGTACTCCTCTGCTCCATTCCTACTAGATATTGTTTTTAATGGTGCATGGTCTATGAAAAGTTGATGATTCTATATTGTATCCATCGGGATTTGTATTGAAGTACTACGGTAAATATTGTTTAGTTCATTTTGAAACGATTTGTTGACGAATAAACGTCATTGCTTATGTTATCAACTTGTGAAACCCGAATAAACAAAGGCGTGGCTTTGATTGCAATCTGTAAGATCAACGCCTAACTTTTCAGCAGCATGCAGGGTAGTATAGAACAGTGTTCAATAATGTAGATTTTTTAAATATATGCCTTAATACTGCAAAGTGTAAAAATTAGGTAGGTATTAAGAGATATACATAGGTATGGTATATTATTATTGGGCTTCAAAAATACCTTATTTGGTTGGCCAGGGGTGGTCTCGAGCTGAAGTTAGCCGTTTGCGGTTCCATGTGCAAGTTTCCCCTTTGCAAGGTTCATAATGTAAATTTTATATTGCACGGAATAACTTTTGGGTTTTCAAAGATGCAAATGCATAATTTGAATCTCAGCTTGAGGTTGCCTAGAAAGGCTACGCAGCTTTAAGTTATACATAGATAGGCGACCACCCAAGATATTCGAGGTTGTATGTTCTGTCTGTATATACGGCTGGTTTTGCTTTGTGAAACAGCTCTATGTAAATATATTAAAACTGGTCTATTCCCGGCGAGTGTACGAGAAATACGAAAAGCTTTTTACTCAATGGGTTTTTGAGTTCCTATTAGTTAAATATTGCATCTAAAGTTACATAACGCGCCACAACCTTCACTTAAATCATTGGTTTCCCTTTTTTGATCAATAGGAACTCAAAATGTTTCAGCGTCCGAAGAAGCCAACGGGTAACCTGTTGTCTCAGTCTCTCTGTATTTCGGAGAATGTAACGAGTAAATATAAATCTGTATTTAGATCATGGTGGTCTGTAACGCATATGTATCAACATTACCTACGGTTTGTGATTGACAGTACTTATACAAGAGGGTTTAGTTACAGAATTTGATTTGACGGAGATTGACGCTGTGAGTTAGTGAGGTTATTTTTATATGATTATGAGTTAAATACAGATTTATTATTGTTAGACACTGTTTATACGGAGCGTCATTTGATGACGAGATCTGTACGATTATTTTTTCATTCGGCAACCTAATATGGCGTAAGCTAGTCATGAAATGATGACGCCGAATTGTCGAGTAACCTTCCGCGAGATCATTTCATGAGCGGTAAAAAGAGTTTGGAGGGCTGGGCTACCTTTGTCACGTCTGTTAGGGATGGAACGGAAAATCGGGCTATTCCTAGTACTCAGCAGTGTGAACTATTGTATTTTTTCCCTAATTGCTCCGTGTACTATTAGAGTTATTTTCTCAGTAGGCCGCACGCTTTACACTGTGCCATTGCGGTCTAGTGAGAATTTAAATCCACGTTTGTTCGCAGTGCGGACTACTAGGAGAAAAAAGTATTTCGCAATTCGGCCAAACAAGGTTAGACTTTATTCCGAGATTAGTTTATGCGATTTGGCCGTTTAATCTGATGAAGTCCTTATTTTAGTTTGGTCAAATCAGGCATAGGAGTGCACGCTACTGGGTGTAGCCCGGAATATCAACGCGTTGGGTGGCTTGCTTCGAGCACGGCCGACGTAAGCTAGACTTCCATGAAATCGTAAGACTTATTTATTCCTTCGGAAATTTTATTAACTGCCACCGAGGTCTTACTCGTAAGTGACGTCAATGCTAGGATGTCAATTCAACAATGTTATAACAAACATGCTTGTGATTTCCAATGCCGTCCCCGCAGAGGCAACACCGTAGGTTCTACCGGTAGTTACTTTCGTGGTGCTTGTCAGACGTGTTATTGTAAATTTCCTTTTGATTGTGTCATGACAAGTGTTTTGTGTGTAAATCCCCTTATTTATACTAGATACTTGCAATACAATTAAACAAATTGTTTGATAAGCGTGTTTTTTTTCGCGGTATTTTTTACTATATACAGGGTGTCCGGTAATTAATGGACAACCTTCTAACCACGAATAGGGCACCTTAGACTGGTCCAGAAAATCGACTTTAAGGTTTTGTAAAAGTCCCCTGGTTTTCGAGATATTCGCACTTTTCGAAGAGCGAATTGTACCAAAATAAGAGGTGTTCAAAAGTGAACATTAATATTAAATAGAAACATGTTTATTTGTAAATATGTAAATGGCAAGTGTTATACCATTTTAGAATCAGTATTAGATAAACTATTTTTCAGGAAGTTGGCCACTCTGGTCTTTGTACATTTTTTTTTCACCACCAATATCAGTTGATATTGCGCTTGCCCACAGGGACAATTTTTTTCCTGCGGATGAAACAATTTATTCCCAGTACTTAGTTCTTATCCTTGGCTCTGTGCGAGTGTGAACTACTCAGTGCGAAAAGCCCTAAAAATAATATGAAAAATATCAAGGAAATTGTGTTTGAGACTCACGGAAGTTTTCTATATAAAATTATGTTTGATGATGTATACAGAATACAGATATTTATTGGTAAAAGTACATTTTACAAGTCATAATTTTCAAAACACAATTAAATTAAATTAAGTTAGGTACACACAGTCACACATTACGGTGCTGGATCCTTACGAGTATGCAAAACTCGTCAATTGAGTAACATGCCTGTTCCATAAGCAATGATTTAAGCTTGTTCTTGAATATACTGTTGCTTGTTGAGTTTTTTATGTCAGTCGCTCGCAAGTTGTATAGGGTGGGCCCCATGATGCTGAGTGACCGTCGTGACTTAGCCAGCCGGCGTCTCGGAACGATCAGCAGAGGTCGCCTACGGGACGAACTCAGTTTGTAGTCATGCATGTTGTTTCTTACGTACATACAGGCAGTCAGTACATACATGCATGGTAAGGTGAGAATTTTATGTTTTTTAAATAGCGTCTGTGCAGGATAGCTTACAGATTTTCCATCGATTATACGCAGGGCGCGTTTCTGTATTCTAAACAGTCTGTCGCGGTCAGCAGCTGTGCCCCAAAGATCAACACCCTGAGTAAGAATCGAGTGGAAATATCCGTAGTAAGCTATCATTAAGTTTTCTTTGGATAAACTAAGTAGGTGCTAGTCGGGACAATGCGTAACACGCTGAAGCCAATCTATCGCAGGTAGACTGTATATGTGGAGCCCACGTTACGTATACGCAGGTAGACTGTATATGTGGAGCCCACGTTACGTATACGCAGGTAGACTATATATGTGGAGCCCACGTTACGTATACGCAGGTAGACTATATATGTGGAGCCCACGTTACGTATACGCAGGTAGACTGTATATGTGCGGAGGCTTTACTTGCACTGGGTCGGTTTTGTACAAACGCCAACACAGTTAACTGTGACCATTCGTGACCCTTATTACAGTGAACGTCTTCTTAAAACCTGATAATTACTTTTATGAAAAGTACGAATGAACGCAAACTTTACAAAAATACTTAGTAGGAATTTAGAACCTGAAAACAAATCCTGACTACGGCTGACGGGAAATAGAAAGGGGTAACTTGATTAAAACATTAACTTAAGAAAAAACTGCATACAATGTGTCGAAGGCTAAATTTAAAAGTAACGCACAGAACACGTATGGACTAAACCCTTTTTTGAAAATCTTTGAACACAATTTCTCCTTTCAAGTATTATTGCAACATTAACCTCACTAGCCCATTATCCCATTAAGACTGTACACTGATAATATCCCAGTAAGAATACAGAATAACCTACCTATTCTAAGCTTGATAGGATAAGCTCGTAGGTATATAAATGAAATAGTATTTAGGGGCTGTTCATATATTACGTCATTTCAACATAGGGGGAAGTCTTGACCATTGGATGACGGCAGTCATTTTATTAGGCGGGAAGGGTATATTCAAGGAATTAACAGGATGATGATAAGGGGGGATCGAGGCGAAGGCGAGCTACGGTAGCCTAGTGGTTCAGGCATGCGGCTGTCAAGCGGCGGTCGTGGGTTCGAATCCCGGCTCGTACCAATGAGTTTTCCGGAACTTATGTACGGAATTACCGTTAGCTTTTCGGTGAAGGAAAACACCGTGAGGAAACCGGTCTAATTCCAATAAGGTCTAGTTTTCCCTCTGGGTTGGAAGGTCAGATGGCAGTCGCTTTCGTAAAACTAG
Source organism: Epinotia brunnichana (assembly GCA_963854355.1). Classification (NCBI taxonomy): domain Eukaryota; kingdom Metazoa; phylum Arthropoda; class Insecta; order Lepidoptera; family Tortricidae; genus Epinotia; species Epinotia brunnichana. Next base: position 27,176,337 of record OY977936.1, on the reverse strand, counting down.
TGCCTATGCCAAATCTTGGGATTAGGTGTCAAAGCGGACCCCGGGCTCCTTTAGGGGCACAACCGGGAATAATAACGCTAGGAGGATGATGATGATGATGATAAGGGGGGATCGACAAAAAAACGATGACGTAATATATGGACAAGCCCTTACCTTAGTAAATATTTGAGAAAATAATAATTCAAGTCCGATTGTTCAACTGGACGAATACCAAAAACTCGTCTACCTGCCTATAAGAAACCGCATTACGAATTCAATAATACTAACATTAATAACTGCGTTTTAAAATATGATTTTATTGCGTAGATAATATTCTTTGTTTACTTTCGCGCTTTTTTCAGTTTTACAACTGTCATTGACAAATAGAGACACGTAGTGGTAAAATTTGGAACTAATTAAAGCCAATCCAACATTGCCTGTGCTTTTTCTATCAATATTACTTTTATTTTACGGCCGTCATTGTCTTATAAAACTTAATTTAAGTATTAAAATCGATTTACGTAGTAGTTCCTGCTACATAATTCAAAATTGCGATTATTGTAATTGACAATATTTTCCACATGCTAGTCACAGTTCGTTAATGGCGCCCGAACTCGTCCAATCACAGAACGCTTGTGAAAGCCCGCGCCATCTTCGTTTTCAAACTCGCCCGTGTCGTCGCCGGTCAGTCAGTCAGTCGCGCGTCGGACCCGAAGAGTCGTACAGCTTATATATCTAGTAACTAACACCAAAATCAGAACAATCATGAGCACCAAGGAAAATAACAGTGAAGTGGCCGTGGACAAGGTTGGCGATGAGAAGGACGCCAAAAGTGACCTGAAGGCAACGAAAAGAGCGGCAGAGGTAAGTGCACATAATCCCGCGCCATTTTATTGGACTTTATTATAGGTTGTAACAAGTAGTAGTTTTCTGGATTATCGATATCTTATTTCACCACGTGGTGAATAACAATCGGCCGCTTTGGGCACTTCTGTGAAGCCATGTCGTGCCGGCGTATTTTTGGATGCCATTTATGTTGAGTTATGCATTTTTGTATGAGGTAATCGATGAGTCAGTATCACGATATTTTATGATAACCCTCGTTGGAGTACTCCATATAGGTATTCCGCTAGCAGGTAGCGTCTGCTTCAATAGCTTTGTTTACCAGTTTCGATACGGAGGCATGACCTTGGCGAAAAAACATGGCGCGAGAAGTCCCCGCGCTCGTCTGTGTGCTAGTTTATCAAAATAATAACGCTACGTTGACAATTTACGCGTCTGTATGTCGTTTGATATTGATTTGATTGTGTCTATTTTTAAGTCTTCTTAGGGCATATGCTCATGGCAGCGTGACGCTTGATCGGTAATATGGCCGGCGAACGTAAACTGTCCGATGTTTGGCTGTCACAGTTACCTTGCCAATGTTTGGTAGGTACCTAACTAAACCTGCTTTGGTGTGGTTTCTTGTTGTTACTAGAACTAGGCCCCACGTTGATGAAACACTTGCGTATTATTATGATTTTCTTTAGGCGTAATATATAACGTCAATGACCCGGCATTATTTGCATGTACTAGTTTTATATTTGTACACACGCACATTTCTTTGTTTTTTTTTCAAATAGGGGGTTGGTTGTTTACGCCATGCCTAAAACTAGAGGGCAATGTAAAAATCGATGGTATTTTGTGTATAAAGCGTGAAAACTACTTGTGGGAATATTATCTTGCGTCTCTTTTCCTCGTCGTAACCTAAATAAGTACACGCTAACGCTAGCAGGTATGATTAGGAAAGAATTGTATTTGTGTAGTTATGAAAATACTTATATTTGTTATCTAATATACATCTCATCATTAAATTAGGTTATGTGGAAATGCGCTCGAATATTGTCGTTTAGGCAGTTTGAGCGTTGATTATTCGACGACGCTTGACGGTTACGTATGCGCGGTGACCGCGTTCCGCAGTCTGCCATAGGAATATCGGCCGTATGCCGCCGGCCCCGCGTTTTACGGCGCTCTTTCCCCCACACAACTAATAACCCACGCTTCTTTATCGTAACAAATCTTTGTCACCTGCGTCTCTCATTATCTAAAGAAACTCGCCACTTTCCGACAATACCATTACATTGCAAGAACATTGAAATCATTTGGCTAATGGCCAGTTATTACTTACTAAATGATTATTTCGATCTTGAATAGCGTCAAGGCGGGGCGTGTAGTCATCGCGTATGTAAATAAATAAAGAGAATGTTAAGTATTATTTCCCGCCAATAACTCTAGATTGTTCTGTTATAGGAAAAGGCGACGGAAGCGAAAAAGGCGCGAAAGGAGGAGAATGGTGGCGGCGGCGACGAGGAGCCACACAGTGAAGAGGAAGATCTAGAGGGTGAGGGCGAAGGAGACGATGATGATGACGAGGACGTGGAAGGTGAAGAAGGCGAGGAAGATGACGAAGTGGAGGGAGAGGGCGAGGACGACGATCTCGAAGGTAATGGAAGCTTACCCAAAATCATGCTTCATTTCTTTATCTGACTATCAATATAACTTGCTTGACTGCAGTTGCTTGCTGTGTTTGTGATAGCAAATGCAATTCAATTTACATAGTGATGTTTATATGGTTTACTAACCGTTGTTATTGTTTCAGATGAAGAAGTAGAGGAGGAGCTATTAGGTGAGGAAGAGGAAGAAGACGCGTAATACGTCTCTGTGCCTCTTTAAGGACAATGTCACAGTGAAGTGTTAGTGCTCGTGACGCCCCGGACTGGCGCGGCCTCGCCTCGCCTCAACTGGCCACAAACAGCCCCAAGACACAAACAGATAGACAAACAGTTGGGAACAAGCGGGGCCGACATCGCTCCCACCTAACACGGGTGCAGTTTTATTTAAATGACAAAATATAATTAAGAAATCAAATCCAATGCAGATTTTAAATTTTTTACAATGTTTAAGTTTGATACCGAAGCCGTATCTTTAGTTTCGGCTCTGTGCAGTGAGCCTATACCTAATTAATTAAGACTTAATAGAAATGGTGTTAAAATGTACAAATGTGTTTTTCGGAAAGTAAAGAATAAGTGAAATCCAAACTGTATTCTAGGTTTACCCACGAGCCTTTTGAATGGTAAAGTTGTGATATTTTTCTATACAATAGAGATTTATCAAATTTAATAAAATGTTTACCTGTCAACATAACTGTAGTAGCAATTAAGTCACTAAGCTCAATTCTTCATTTTTTTGTTGTTGATGAGAGTTTGTGTGTACATATTTAGATAATAGTAAGTGAAGATTGTGATTTATATAATCATTCATGTAACATGGTGTGAATTTATATTCAGGTCTTACATATTGCATTAGAACATTTTATACCTAGTCTCGTTTCGTATGACGCCATGATCTTCTTCTTTCAACTCACAATTTCTCTGGGACCATGCGAAAATGGAATTGTAAAGTGTGAATGAATTGAGAGCTCGGTTATTAAGCCGAAAGTAAATGAAATGATCGTCCTGTAGAAGTTCTGAGTTCCAGGGGAAGTAAATAAATTCGCAGCTCTGGCTGCCGATCGAGACGAAATTTTTGGTAACCCATGGGCTAATTTCAACGAAAAACATCACAATTTTACCATTATCTTGCATACTATGCGCGGTCGCGGGCTTTCGTCTCCGCGTAGAGATAAAGAGAGCGTGCCGGCTGACGCGATGATGATAAACAACTTAAACCGGCCTGTAATTTTTGTCCATAATTGTTAATTAGGATAGAACCTTCAGTTCGGTATTCCAGTGTTTCAAGGTGTAGATTACGAGATTCCTAGGTTTAACGTGATTTAGTGTGTAGGATGGTACGTTTTTTTATGGAAGGGCATATAAGCCGGCGTGACGTCCGCCGGGGCGCGGGCGGGCAGGCCGCGTCGCCCCCCGCTGGCGCACCGCGTGGCCTCGTTCGATTTGCCGCGCGCCCGGCGTGGGTCCCCGCAGCCCGCGCCCGCCGCGGCGTCTATCGCGCCCCCGTACCACGGCATGGCAACGCACTCCTCCGTGTGGAAATACACTTGGTGCGCGCGATACATCGCCGCTCGGCCGGAGAACGGCTATACGGACGACGCGTCTCGCGCCCGATCGTTAGCGACCGTGTGGCGGCAGTCGAGCGACCGACGCCCGGGCGGCGATATTGACTCGCGAGTGATGTTGATACTACTCGTTGAATCAGTTTCCACTCCGGTAATTCACCTTTGCAGTCTTTCGTGGGGCACGGGTGTGATGCACTAATAATAATGTTAATTATGAAACTATTTTTACATAACGTTCGGCTTCTGCGGGAGACTGGAAGATGTATTCGGAAGCATTTAGAGAATTGTTCCGTTGGCGATCGAATACCAAAGGGAGCAAATGTATTTTCATTAGCAGCAATTGAGTTTTAAAATTAAATAAATAAAATTATCTTATGAGTAAATCGTATCGTCCCGCCTTTTCATTTTGTGGTAATTATGTCGCATATTGTGTACGATGTATGGCTAAATGTGAAAACCTTAGCACGATTTTATTTATTTGTGATGTTGAACACTATTGATTTTCTACGATGGACGAAATGTAAATACAACCGATTTTAAGTAAAATGTTATTTTGTTTTTAAGCTTATTTATTTGTCCCCGAGACGAAAAGGCTAGAGCCCCTAAGCCTCGTCTAGAGTGTATTTCATTTCATTACAGAATAAATAAAAGAAACATGGCGCGTGATGCGCAGTTGCGTACATATGCTTGACGAAGATAAGGTAGTGTTCATACCGTGTGAAGGAGATTACGAAATGGGAGCGTATTCATATTGTATTTGAATTTGTTATCCGTTATGGACCGATCGAGGAGGGGTTGAAACCCCACGTAAACGGGCGCGGTAGATTGGGGCAGGGCTGTGTTATTTACAATACTTTCCCAGCGCGTTGCTGCCAACCAGCACGGCTATCACAAGACGGCCGCGACATACCTTAGAGCTCTCTCGCACTATCCGTCTCTTTCTACGTGGTTAATAAGAGAGAGAGACGGATAGTGCGAGAGAGCTCGAGAGTATGTCGCGGGCTCGCGGCCGTCTTGTGATAGCCGTGGCGAGCTCTAGATTTTTCTCGCACTTTCCAAGTCAGTAATAAGAGAGAAACGGATAGTGCGAGAAAAATCGAGAGAACTCGCGCGCCGTCTTGTAATAGCCGTGCAACATGCGACCGCACCGATTATTCATATTTTTTTCGAATATATAGATCAAATTGTACTTGGGACGAACTCCTGAGGCAAGGCTATGGAGACTCATTCCTATAATACAGGAAGCTTTTCCTTATAAGAAAGGTATAAAGCCGGGTCCGCTGCGCCGTGTTTTCGGTGTTTGCTAACATGTTTTCCGTCAGTTTCGGCAAACAAATAGGGTATTGTTTTGATTGGCAAAACATTTTTGACGTTTGAAAACCACGAAAACATGGCGCAGCGGACGCGGCTTTAATGCATCGCGCATCGGTCTGGTACTTGAGATACCGGTAGAATAATAATACGGTGAATGCAGCTTTATGGGTGGGATTGGTCACGTGTCGAGAACGTCGCAGCGGCGCCATCTAGATTTAACAATGGCCATCAGTAGTGCACGATAACTTGGTTAGATAGCGCTACTGGTAACTTGGCGCTATTGCCTATTCTGTGACCTGATATTTAAGCGGTAAGCTCAAAACGAATATTCTTAGGTATTGTGTGTGACTAGTTGCGAGGCTTGACGAAGCTAGAGACGATTAGATGCATGGGATAGTAGTCGTTAGACAATTACCTATGTACCTATAGGTTTCAATACATGTTCATTAATATAATCGGTATACGTCAGAAATAAAGGTAAATAAATATCGCGTTAGACCCGGAAAAAACAGTATTTAAATATTATCGATATGTCGAAATATTTTTCGAATAGTATAGGTACAAACAACCGAGTAATTTATAAACGACAAAGTGCAAAGTAGTCAAAAGCGTTCTGCTTATTGCGACTGGCGAATATTATAAAATTACAGGGTAACTATATCTCTTCAACTTTGTCGTGAATAAATTACTCGGCTAAACAAATTCTACCTAGTTTAGTTTATCCCTGTATGGCGGAAGTGACTGACATACAGACTTCATTATAAATTACATTCATGTCAATTTAAAAGAATCCTGTGGTATACATATACATTTGATTAATAATATGGTCCTTCGAACCGGATTTTGATAGCGGTGTTTCCTGTAGGTATAACAACAATTTGTTGAAATTAATCTTTCGCATGTCGGAGCGTAAAGCCGCGAACGAGGAAACTGCCTATTCGAAAAAACATGGCGCTGCATACGAGAGGTTGACAAAGATATGTATCTACTAAGCGCCGTGACATTTTTTCAACCAATGCTATAGGGCATTTCGGGGTTTAAACTAGGTACTTGCCAGTAATTAACAATACAACCGTAAAATAGTCTACCTATAACCAAGTTATAGATAGGTAAGTAATATCATTAGGGCCCCCCCACACTACCGGCGTCTTGTGAGCGTTCTTATACAAAATTGTAATACACAATCTGTGGAAATTTCAAGAGTCTACACTACAGTGTAGTGTAGTGTGTGTATATGACGGTTCTAGAGATAGACCGATTGTTATGGGCGGGCAAAACAACGCCATTAAATTAGGTACGTTTCATTATTATAGCATACATATTACGTTTCATATCAATTAGCACTGTTTAGTTTTTAATTAATTTGAATTTTTATGAATGTATATTAAAGCAGCAATAGAAGTACAAATTCTGTGAAATTTTACTAGTCTAGAGCTATTGCTGACACGCAAACAGCCGACAGCGTAGACTTAGTATCAGGGTTCTGTTTCGTATCCTTTGGGAACTCGACTGCAAAATATATCATGTTGAATTCCTTGACCCCAAATATGTATACACCAAGTTTGTGATTCTAAGTGATGTAGAACTCGAGATATTCATAATATATCTATAATTCAAAATGGCAGCCATACAATTAAAGATGGCCGACAGAGGAGTTAGTTCCTATCAAAAACTTAAAGCTATGGACCTAACAAGTACCTGAAAAAAATTTGGTGCTTTTGTTCAGCGTGTCCACATTATCACCTGAAACTGCCTCACTATATTTTATTGTGCTTAATGAACGCAAAAAGTATGACTTGTTAGCTCACAATAGGGAACATTAACGCAAAACTCTTCGTAGGTGGCGACACTAGCAGCGTTGACATTGTATCTCGTTCCCACTTGCGGTATTGTCTATGCAAGCATCCTTGTCACTCATTTGACAAACAATTGTGCATGTGTGTGTGAATCCCTATATTCCTATACTGGTTTACTGCTAGTGGTAGTGCTGCCTCTGGCGGCAGAACATTGCAGTAATGTTCCCTATTCGCGCATTCTGAACAATTAATGCGCGAACAGATGCGCAGATGGCTCAACGGGCCGCAGCGCAGCCCCCTTTTCGGGATGTAAGACGCATCTGCTCTGCCCTGCCGGTGCCGCGTGCCGGCGCAGCGGTAGGAAGTTATGCGCTGCACAACGAATCGATGTTGGTTGTGTCATTGTGTCGAGCTCCGTTCACAATTAGGGAACTTGCATCTTTGTATTTTATTACGAAAATCAAAAGTATGATCCAGAGGAATATCAACTGTAGCATTAAAACTTTCTGAACATGATTTCTTTTTCTGATGTTATACTCATTATACTTAAGTATGCATTTGAAATCTGCACGCGCCGGCACCCCCCGGAAACGCTCTATATTAAACGGGCTTATGATATGACGTCACAACTTATAAATAAGTATTCTCGGCTCGTTCACTATGCACATGCAGCAGGTACTTAAGTCATTAATTTGCAATTATATCCATACAATTTGCGTTTAAATCTATACTTGTCATACAAAATATCATTTCTAATGGGGAACTTGCATGGGACTTCAATTTCGAATAAATTGCACTCAATCGATGCGGATATACGTAGAGATATCATTCAAAAGAAAAAAAACGATTGTATTAGTTTTATCTCACGTTAAATTGACGAAAATTTATTTTTTATTTTTTCGATAAAATAACATTACAGCTACACAAAATATTAAATTAAAAATGATATTTTGTATGACAAGTATTAAACGCAAATTTTGTGGAGATAATTGCAAATTAATGACTTACTCCATAGCGCCGCGCCGAGAATATATGATGTGACGTCATAGCATAAGCCCGTTTAATATACAGTGTCTCTGACTTTGGGGCTTTAAATTCAAATGTCGATTATGCTCCTGGAACAGAACTACTTTTGTTCTACAACTTTTCAAAAATACGTTATTTTTGTATTTTTATTATTCCATACAAATTAAGTAAAATTTTCAATGTACACCGGGTTATACAGGTTTTTTTTTTCATTCTCGGCAAATGGATTTTTAGGTACCTAAGAATCCATTTGCCGAGAATGAAAAAAAAAACCTGTATAACCCGGTCAATTTAAGAATGCGCCGTTTCCATACATACACCTTCCTGCAAGGTGCCAACGTGTCTTAATCGGGATATCTATCTATACATATAATAAAGCTGAAGAGGGTCGAAAGTACATAGTAGGTACATGGAAGATATTCGAAAAAAAATTAGCTAGGGATACTTAAAATCGATAACAGAACACGTTCCAACAGATTTTAGAATTTTTGTCTGTTTGTCTGTTTATCTGTTTGTCTGTTTATCTGTTTATCTGTTTGTCTGTTTATCTGTTTGTCTGTTTATGTGACCGCGCATCACGTGAAAACGGCTGAACCGATTAAGATGAAATTTGGTATAGAGATAGTTTGAGTCCTGGGGAAGGACTTAGGGTAGTCTTTATCCTGGAAATCAACCCCTAAGGGGATGAAATGGGGGGTGGAAATTTGTATAGAGCTACTTAAACCGCTGCACCAATTTGGATTAAATTTGGTATATTATGATTATTTTGAGTCCCGGAGAAGGTTAAAAGATAGGTTTCATCCCGAAAATCTTCCCTTTAGGGGGTAAAATGGGGGGGGGTGAAAAATTGGATGTAACCCATTAAGATGAAATTTGGTTTAGATGTAGTTTAAAATCTGGGGAAGGACATTGGATAGTTTTCATTCCGGAAATCTTTCCCTGAGGGGGTGAAATGAGGGGTTGAAATTTTGGATGGACTCCGTTTAGATCAAATTTGGTATAGATATAGTTTGAGTCCCGGAGAATAACAATGGATAGTTTGAATCCCGAAAATCATCCCCCAAGGGGATGAAATAGGGATGTAAATGTGGATAAATCCCATTTAGTTAAAATTTGGTATTGAGATAGAAGGAGTCCCAGGGAAGGACAATGCATAATTTTTATCCTACATCATCTCTTGAGGGGGTGAAATGAGGGGTGAAAATTTGGATAGAACCGATTTAGATGAAATTTGGTATGGAGATAGTTGAGAGTCCTGGGGAAGGACTTAAAAAAAAATTTAGTCCAGAAATCATCTCCTAAGGGGGTGAAATGGGGTATGAAAATTTCGATGGAACCCATTTACGGTATAGCGAGTTGGAGTCTTGGGGAAGGACATAGGATAGTTTACTTCTGAAAATCATCCCATAAGGGGGTGTAATTGGGGGTGAAAATTTTTGTTTGTGACCTATTTTGATGAAATTTGGTTGAAAGATAGTTTGAGTCCCGGAGTATGACAACGGATAGTTTTTATCCCGAAAATCATCCTCCAAGGAGGTGAAATAGGGGGTGGAAATTTGGATGGAACCCATTTACGGTATAGCGGTAGTTGGGAGACTTGGGAGTCCTGGGGAATAGGAACATTACATAATATGTATGTGACGTTCCAAGGGTAAAGGTACCTTATGGCGGCCTTAGTTTTGAAGATGTTTTCTAAAACGGGGTAAAATGGACGTTTTATTATGGCTATTTTGAAAACTATTAGATGTAACATTTTGTTGAAGTATTTTTATTTTTAATATAAAATGTTTAAATTACAAGTTAGTTAATTTAATCCTACGGTTTAGTAGAAAAGGTCCTTACGGCCGTGTGATATGAAAATATGCAAAATAATACTGAAAAAAGCCTACATGCATCTATACCTTTTCCTTCATACAATCCATAATAATATTACAAATGCGAAAGTAACTCTGTCTGTCTATTACCTTTTTATTCTTAAACTGCTGGACCGTATGAGATGAAATTTGGTATAGAAATACTTTGAATTCCGGGGCCTTCCCAAAGAGTCCTTACTAAAGATAGTTTTTATCTGAAAATTCATCACCTAAGGGGATGAAAAGGGGGGAGAAAGTTACGATATAAACGAGTTCCGCGCGGACGAAGTCGCGGGCAAAAGCTAGTGGGATATAAACATAACACACGACACGAGTGTCGTAAGTCGTAATGTTAAGTATAAAACACGCGTGTACCCAGGATTATGAGCCTAAAAGCGGCACAATAAGAGGCACGTTACGAGCAAATGTGTTGAAAAAGCACTAATACATTGGCGTGAAAAGGGATTGCCAGCCTTGTGTCCTCCACTCCAGTCTCCAGCCTCGATATCCTCAGGCAATCCCTATTTTGCCGGCCTTTATGACTATTTACGACCTATTATTCAAGATTTTATTCAACCAATTTGGCGGCGTGATTGATAAATATAGTACCTACCGATGCCAAATTATCGTTTCTAGTTGACAGTTGATTACATATTATCCTCTTTTTGTAAGTTCGTTGAAAATCACTGGAGTTGCTGGAGCAGCTGAATGAAAGCAAACCGCTTTTGCACGCCTATCATAGCTGGGTCCGCAATGTTACGTGAAATTTATTTCCAGGCGCTGCATTTGAGTTTAGTTGACGAAAACTCGAAACGTAGACCTATTTTCCACGTAAATTCGAACCTTGTTTAGCCGTTTTATTACAGACTGCCCAAAGAAAGGAGTGTAATGCTTTTCATGGAATTGAAAAGAATAGATAACTTAAGTTTTAACTTACTTCGTTTCATGTAAAATACAGCCTAAAAGCAATAATTAATTCTTCCATGATTACCCCTGTACCCAGAAACAGAATGTAGTGCCGGACTTGACTGACTAACTAATCGTCGGCAGACGGATACGATGATGAGATGACTAGACGTCATGTCATCATAATCATCATCATATCAGCCGAAAGACGTCCACTGCTGGACATAGGCCTCCCCCAAAGAGTTCCAAAGTGATCGGTCCTGCGCCACCCGCATCCAGCGGACTCCCGCGACCTTTACCAGGTCCTACCAACGCCGCGCCTTCCGGTACGTGGTCGCCACTCGAGAACCTTTCCACCCCAACTGCAATCAGTTCTACGTGCAATGTGCACGGCCACTTAAGTTTAGCGATTCGGAGGGCTATATCGGTTACCTTAGTTCTGCTGCGGATAGCCTCATTTCTGATGCGATCACGCAGAGAAACTCCCAACACAACATAGCCCTCTCCATTGCCCTTTGGGTGACTTTGAGCCTTCTTATGAGGCCCATTGTAAGCGACCACGTTTCAGTGCCATATGTCATCACTGGCAACACACACTGGTCAAAGACTCTCGTCTTGAGACACTACGGAATATTGGACGAAAAGATGTGCCGTAGCTTCCCGAACGCTGCCCAGCCGAGTCGGGTTCGACGATTGATCTCTTTCTCGAAGTTAGACCTACCTAACTGGACAGTCTGTCTTAGGTATACATAATCGTTTACAACTTCGAGAGTAAAGTGTCCGATTGTAATGGGAGTTGGTACTACATGGACATTTGACATGATCTTCGTCTTATCCATGTTCATTCTTAGACCAACTCGCTCGGAAGCTTTACTAGAAGGTGTGGATGACTTTAAGCAAATTGCCAACCTATTTAAATGTCATTTCCAAGTCAAGGCGAGGTTGGTCAAGGGTGTGAGGGAGCTGGATGATGAGTGCCGTTATGCTGGAGAACCTGTACTTATTACAGCTAAAGAGGTTGCGACTGTAATAAAACGCATGACAAGGGGTAAATCTCCAGGGCATGATGAGCTCAGCATCGAGCATATACACAGACTATTGGCCAGGTTATTCACCTTCAGAATCAGACACTCGTATTTACCGGATGATCTCATGAAAACAATTATAGTTCCTATAGTCAAAAATAAGACAGGTGATGTCTCGGAAGTGAATAACTATAGACCTATATCGCTGGCTACTATCGTGGCAAAGGTACTGGATGGGGTGCTGGAGCGACACCTCAGTGGATTTGCCGATTTACAAGATGGTCAATTCGGGTTTCGGTCAGGTATATCCACTGAAAGTGCAATCCTGGTCCTCAAGCACACCGTGCGGTACTATACTGACAGGAATACGCCTGTTTATGCAGCTTTTCATGACCTGTCAAGAACATTTGATTTGGTGTCGTACGAAAAGCTTTGGGAAAAGCTGAAAATAGCTGAAGTCCCGCCAGAGCTCATTAGTTTGTTTAGTTTTTTGGTACGGCAACCAAGTCAATCACGTCAGATGGGCAGATGAGTACTCTGATGGCTACAAGGCTGAATGTGGAGTACGGCAAGGGGGGCTAACGTCCCCGTTACTGTTTAACATATGTACGTTAATCAGTTGATTGTTGAGCTCAGTGATACCACGCTTTTGCATGCAGTACGGCCGAAGTGAAACGAACGCTGTTCAGGTCGTATTGCCAAACACTTTATACGTGCAGCCTGTGGATCAAATATACGAAACGAGCTTACAGTGCCTTGCGTGTCCAGTTTAATAACGGGTACAGAATGCTGATGGGGCTACCTCGGTTTTGCAGTGCATGTGGGATGTTTGCGGAGGCTCGCATGGACGATTTCTATGCAATAATGCGAAAACGCATCTTTTCCCAGATGTGCCGAATGAGAGACAGCTCCAACAGTTTTCAGGTCGAGATAGGGGAGAGGCTTGATAGTCCCTTTTACCTGCACAGAGTATCAATTCACGTGCCTTTATATAAATGTCCTAAATAAAGTTAACTAACATAGTGATAAGGAATTTGTAACTAACTCTATATGGATCGTTGATGTCCGAAATAAATTATTAATAAAAAAATAATTTACTGAGGTCATCGAGCATCGTACTTAAGTCCTCCATGGTCTCAGCCAATACTACTATATAGTCAGCAAACCAAAGGTGAGTGATGTGTACTCGCTGTTGATGTTGATGCCAAGCCTTCTCCAGTCCAGGAGGTCGTTGTTGTTCTACGTCCGTAGGAATAACCCTAGAAACCCTACACGTGACCTCCGGGTGGTGCTAAAAGAACAACAAACTCGGCAGCTGCACTGTTCCTTCTGAACCTCGCAGCGCACACTGGAACTCTATCAGCGACATCGATACGAATACATATATGTACCAGTGTGTAACCGCCATACGATAATTAAAACAAATCCAGTCCAGAGTCTTGAAAACATCCTCCAGTGCAGCGGTGAACAGTTTTGGAAAAATAACATATCCTTGCCTGACTCCCCGCTGCAGCGGAGCCGGACTGCATTGACATAGTGGCGTTCTCGTACAAACACTTCAGTACTTCGATATAGCGGTAGTCAACTTGGCACCGCTAGAGAGACTGTAATACAGCCCAGGTTTCGACCGAATCGAAGGCTTTCTCGTAGTCCACGAACGCTAAGCAGAGAGGCAGGTTATAATCTTCCGTCTTCTGTATAACCTGGCGAAGCGTGTGGATGTGGTCTACGGTACTAAAGCCTCTTTGGAAACCGGCTTGTTCGGGAGGCTGGAAGTCATCTAGCCTGCGTACGAGACGATTTGTAATAATTCTCGAAAACAGCTTATAGACATGGTTCAGAAGTGAGATGGGTCGGTAGTTCTTCAGCAATGTGCTGTCACCCTTTTTGAGGAACAGCACCACCACTCCTCCGTTCCATGCCTTTGAGACGTTATTTAGAGGGCAGATGCTGGAATGCAGTATTAGCGTAGCATGCACGGAGAAGCTTGCAGGGAGTCCTTTTTCTTACATTATGACATCTAGATATGTAGGTATCAAATCTACATGATCGCGCACGGTACGGCTTCGGAGGAATTTCCTACGGCGCACCTTTCACACTTCCTTATTATACACACTGGCTGTGCAATAAGAAACGCTGCCAAGGTCTTTCAGATATTATATTTACAAAAAAATTGTGATTAAGTTTTTAAAGATTCAGCAACGCGCAAGTGGCACTCCTGTAGTTGCAAGCAATGGTAAGTACTGCACCATCAGGCAGACAGTCCACTGGTTTGCCACCATTGTGGTATTAGAAAAACTCACTTGCTTACAATAATAACGAATTGTATCCCTAACCCGTAGTGAATAAAGTAGGCAAATCTTACTAATTCAGCTGTTAAGCAATCAGGTTGCATTGACTGCCCTATTGCGAATGTCCTGGTCTAACGCATGTGGCCTTCAGAGCTCTTGTAAGGAGTTACATCTATAATCTGTCAAGCCGACGCTGCTACCTTGGCGTCGTGCTTGACAGCAAATGGAATTTCAAAGCGCATTTTGAGCGCCTGACGCCCAAGTTTCTGTGTGAGGCGTCAGCCTTTTGACGCATACCTACTGCCAAATCTGAGAGAGCCCAAGGCCTCATGTCGCCGCCTGTGCACGGGTTAGAAAGGTTAGTAGAACTCCAACCTTAGCAGATCTAAAAAAAAAATAAGAAAATTAGAGAAGTAGGTTATGTCAGAACTGCAACCCTCACAGAACCGAACTGCTACAGAAAGGTGGGAGCAGAAATTAGGAGCCGGGCCTTTCTTGGTTCCCTTACCTTATAAGAAATACTGTAGGTACTGTACTGTATTATATAGTCTGTGGTAGTAGTAGTAAGTATGTATACTTCCGACCCTTCCTCATTGTTTACTTCGCCGTGATCATGGGAATAACTAAGCATCTCTTCTCTTCGCTGCCTCGGACAGCCATCTTTTATCCTTTAAAACCAGTGAGCAAAGTCGCATTTTATCCACTAGTGGGGAAAGTAATTGGACCTTGGAGCGTGTTTAAGTAACTGTGTTTTTAAGTCCATAAAATTCCATAAGAAACATTTATTTTTTTATAATGAGCATTGCCGATGATGATTTGATGGATGATGAATGATGATGGATGACTAGCTCAGTAGTGGAACCGGATTTTGGCCCTAGAAGTTTTGATAATTCTAAAGTCGGAAAAGTTATGCTTATATGGCATATGACTTATTTTCAAGCATATTTGTATTATATGAAGAAAAGTTAGAACGAGGGTTAGATATAAATTAGTTATTTATTTATTTTTAGTGATGATTTGTGAATATTGAATTAAAGTGCAAAGTTTAAGCTTCATCGTTTATAATATGTATGACGCTTTACACTGTTAAGTTTTTAGAAAAAAAAAACACGCGCGACTACGTCAAACCAGAATTAGCTTATTATTTAGTCGATATTGAATCAGAGTTTTAAAAATCCACAACAATATCTCTAAATTCTCAAGTTAATAGACAAAGCCAAAAGTTTAGAGGAATAAGATAAAAGCTTTAAAATTAATACGCATTTTTTGTCCTGTAAGATCTAATATTGAATTAGAGTCTATAAAAATAAGTCTAATACTATAAAAGAATATATGCAGCCATATTATGGAAAGTAAGAAATTTCTGTGTATAGCTTGCATCATAAACGCATATTATTAAAAAAAGGCGCGAAAACCAAGCCGCGCTACAAGTTGTAGCTACGGCGGAGCAGATCTTTGTCAACCTTGCAAGCTATCGCTTGCTAGGTATCCCTCGCCCCGCCCGCGCGCCCCCGTTCTGCCGCATTTTGAAAAAAAAAACCATTTTCGTATTTATATGTTTAAAATAGTGAAGGCGCAAAAACTTTTTATGTATAGTTTATGAGATTTTTTTGGGGGAAAAACCCAGATTCGAGCATAGTAAAACATATGTAGAAAAAATTTAAAGTAGCCAGATTCAAATGAAAAAAATATATGTTATAAAAATCGTCTATTTAAACAGCTCTTTCAAAAAACTAACCAAAATAGTTTTTGAAAATCTTCGTTCAGGAAAATACGTATTACAGCACTGTTACAATATTAGTGATGGTCTACGGGTAAAGGTACCTACCATAAGGCGGTTTTATGTTTCGGAGATATTCAATGTTTGGAAAAGCTGGTAAAAAGGAAGATTTTTTATTATAGCTATGTCAAAAATTATAAGATGTAACATTAGTTTACCTATTTTTATTTTTAATTTAATTTAATAATAATTTACATCAGAAATATTATTTCCATAATTTGTTAGTAACAGTGATCTTAAAACTATGTTAGTAGGTATTTTATCACACTTACAATTAGCAGTTGGATGTTTATTATGTACAATAAAAAATTACAGATACTGTTATTTTATGAAAAAATCTGCATGGAATAATGTGAAGTTACAGAAGTTAATTTAAAATTGTTATTAATAGCGTCCGGACAAAAGTGGTGGCAAATTTCGCATAGGGAGTAAAATGGAGTCGTTGCTTTTTATTAACTTTTTACGGTTGAATGAATACATTATTTATTTTATTTATATTTTTAGAGTATTAAACTATAATGTAATTTGGATATCAAAAATAAAAATATATCCAAATTATATTAAGTGTTTTAAATATATTTTATTGCAATTTATGGCTTGCAGTAGTTGCAGTACACGAAACAGTTGATAATGTGGTCAAAGGCCCTGATAATTGTACTTGCAGTAGTCATTTTTGAGATTTTCACTTTTCTGCAAAAATGACATCACAAGCCTAAAAAAAAAATTCAGGTCTATTTTTATATTTCAAACATGCAGTACTTTCACAAAAATATTACTTTTGCTAACAAGATCTACAGCATTCAGCATGTGCTAGAAGGTTGTGAAGTACTTGCTACGTTTACTGCAGATTCATTAGGCATATAACTTTTTTGCAACGAATACTAACTAAAGCCAAACGCAGTATTCAAAATTACTGCGTTTGAGTTTAGCGAGAAAACCAAAGAGCTACTCTTGCCACGCTAAAAGTACTTAAACGCAGTACTTATTCCACAGTGCTGCGCTTAAGAGTATCGAGAGGTATTCGAGAGTATAGTTGAAACTTTTTAAAATCAAGATTTCCACTTGAGAGCTTATCTGCGATGAATGGCATTATTATCTTTTGTTAAACCCAACCACTAATTACCTGTACAAAATGAAATGCACTAATAGCAAAAGATGTAATATGAATTACAACTTTACCGTCTTAAGAATAAGGTTCAAATTGAAATAGGTTAGCTACAGGATGGTATTTATCATATTCTTGGTCGTAGTTTAAGTAGAAGCATGCATTAACATAAACAACACTACATTTTGTAAATGATTTATTTGCCTGTAAAAATTATATATTATACACTGACTGAGCTCAAGTAAGAAATAAAATAATAACAAAAAAAACAATAAATGTATTTACACACTTTTTTTAGAAAATGTAGCTTAGTCTTGTAAAAGTTTAGCTACCTACTACTCATCCGAACAACTTATGTCTGTGTCTGTTTCATCGTCGCTGCCTGTGACTTCGATTATAACAGCAGGATGGCTGTAGTTTCGGGCCATTGATTTTTCTAATTTGTGAACATGCATACAACAGTTTTTCCAGTGTTCATTTGTTAAATCTATTGAACTCCTTATAATTTGAAGCACGCCTTCACTAAACTTCGGATCGTTGTTATACTTTCGTACGTTTCTTTTTAAACTACTCCACATCAGTTCGATGGGATTTAAATTGTAGTAGTAAGGCGGCAATCGTACAACTTCGCAATTCTTGAGTTTTGCTGTTTCGTCTACGTAATATTTTTTGGCAAAAGAATGTTTTTTTAATATATTCAACAGATCCACTTTTTTTGCCTTTGCAGGATAGTTAATATTGTTCTTGTTTAGAAATTCCTGTATTACTCCTTTTCTCGATTGTGTGCACGGTATTAATTCTGTTTGGCGTGAATGGTATGAAGCATTATCCATAACGATAACACTTCCTTCCGGTATGTTCGGTAACAGTTGATCTTTGAACCACGTTTCAAAAAGTTTTGCGTTCATGTCCTGATGATAATCAGCACTGCAGTTGGCGACATTTTTTGCAGACAGCATTAAAGCTCCGTTGACCCATCCTTTTTCAGATCCTGCGTGTAATATTATTATTCTTTTTCCTCGTGATGCAGGTACATTCAGTGCACACGTGATGCCATCTTTTTGCCAGCCTTTTTTGGAGACGTCGTGGGTGTCGTACCAAGTTTCATCTAAGTAGATAATTTGGTTTCCTTTTTCACGATGTTTTATCCTTAGCACCAATTCTTCCTTACATTACACTATTAATTTACGCAATATAACGCACTCTGATTTTTAGACAGATTTGACCGAGTTCGATTCCCAGCTGTGTATGAGGCTTTTATGAAAATCTTTGAATGCAGTTTTGATTTTTTCTAAAATCGGCCTCGTAACTCCTTAGAGCAAATTTCCGTATATCTTATAGTTTCGGATATTCCCTCACTGCCCCGTTTTAATAATATACCCTGTATTATAATGCATGTCTACCCACTATGATTTTTGTACAATTGTTAACACTGTATGCTTAGATTTAGTATTAACTTATAACTTTTCTCATGTAAGTGAAATATGTTGTTCTTTATGAAAAATAAAGTTCTTTAAACATAAAATGTAAATACATGTACATTTTCATTTCAAAAACTTAATATTTAGTCGCAAGAGAATAAAAAAAAAATTAAGAGAAATAAATCATTCAATCGGTATTTGTTTAGTCATAAAAATTTCTAGGCGACTCTACTACCTTCTGTGTGAAATCTGCCACCACTTGTCCGTACCCTAGTTATTATGTATATACCTACAATTACAAATATGAATGATTTGCAAATGTTGCAATTATAATTTTGTTGTAAAAAGTTGTATTTTTGTTATTTGTTACCATTGTGTAAGCCACCAATACTTACTTTAACATAAAACTTTAAGTAAAAACCTACTTTATAATGGACTTAACGCCGACGAAACCGCGGGCAATTCCTAGCATAGTAATAAATAAGGGTAAGTTTCGTCTTTCTATTTCCATTAGCATAACAATTTTCCATTGATATTAGTTTAAAACATGCTTTGCGGTTTTTTTATGGATGAGTTAAATGCACCCCGCTGCCCCGCCACCGCTGATCGCTGCCTGGTGCCACAGCGCCACAGCGCACAGCGCGGCGCGCGCATACAATACAGCGCGTTTGAAACGTAGTAATATAGGCACGGAATGTTTACCTATACATATCAGTATTTAGTGTCGCCGTGATTATATATTTCTAAACTTTTGTTTGGTAATTGAGATCATTGTCAAGACCGTTTATTATTAACTCTACAAACTCTAATTCAATATTGGCTATACTGCTTAACCAGAAATAAATTATCTACACAAGCCAATTGTCTACACATCTAACTTTTTTTCAGTATATTAAGTGGATCGATTACATCATAATTTTACAATATCAGCTACTCTAATTCTTTATTTGCAAAATTATTTGCATTTTTTTGTTCACCAAAATGCAGATGTTCCAGACTTCTAAAAACAGATTATTTAAAAAAAACTAAAGTGCTATTGGATATGTTACAGTTTTTTGTAACTCTAATTCTATATTCACATAGTTCTTGGCTAAAATTAAAATATTTCTATATAACCGAAAGCCGAACCTAAAAACTTCTAACTTTTTGTATAAGTATTATTTAACATGCCTCCAATGACATATCAAAAAAGAAAAAACTTTAATGTTATAAAAACCCATTTTTGTTCAGCCGCTGGTCTAGACGGGTGACGGATTAATGATGACGGATGGACGGATGATGGATGACGGATGACTGATGACGGATGACTGATGATGCTGATGGTGATGATGATGATGGAATGAGTACAAAAAAGACTTATTTTTTATGAACTGTTGTTTTGCATGTTGCACTTTCCTCGCTACAGTGAGGTGAAAAGTTTTGTGTTACACACAGGTGCAAATGTATTTTACTTCTCGTGTGTTTGAAACACTCGCTACGCTCAGGATTCTATTTTAGAACCATTCGCTTCGGTCGTGGTTCGACTATAGAATCCTTTCGCTTGCTCGTGTTTCAATTCCATACTCGCGGGTAAAATACAACTATGCACCCTTGTATAACAAATAACTATTGTTCACCAGATGTTTAAAAGTTGTAATAAGTTGAATGCAACGTTTTGACACCAAACAATAATAACACTCATATTGTCCATATTAAGTATCGATTGAATCGGAGATTCCAAACAAAGTCTTTGTTGGATCACTTGGAACGTAATCCTATTTGGTAGCGTTGTTGTTGGGACGAATGATCCACTTCAATTCAATACAGCTTGCTTAGTTAGTCATACACAACGCGCGTCGCCGCACGCCTCTTTACGCAGCGAATACTCTTATCGCAGATTGTACTAACTGTACTCGAAATTGACCTTCGTTGTGCGGGTTAATTGCTCGCGAATTTCGTGAATCGGAACGTACCGGTATTGTGATTATATTTTTTTCTATTATTCGGTTTAGGCGGGAAAAATGTGACATTTCAATAGTGCGTCTTTGTAGCTCTTTATTTAAATGAGGACATAAACATTGTTCATGTTTGTGGATGAATTTTGCTACAGGAAAATATTGGGTTTCGATTGCTGTCTACTAAAATATTAGGTACCTAAGTAAGTGCGATTGCTTTTAAGATTTTTAGAAATCATTTTAACTTTATTAACATTAAAATATAGGTAATAATCTCTATAACATCTACAGGTGTGTTGGTAGAGTAGATACCTTTTACTTCTCGTAATACGAGTGAAGATTTGTATAAAAGCACGAGCGTAAGCGAGTGTTCTTCAACGACACGAATTGGGACGACTCGAATCGTGCAGTTATCCTATACTATTACACGAGCAATATTTGTATGTAGGTATATATATACCTATATCACGTTCTCGGAAACGGCTCTAACGATTTCGATGAAATTTGGAATTTACGGGGGCAAGAATCGATCTCAAAAAAATAAATAAAAAATCTAGTTCTAATTAATTACGAAGGCCACGATTCAAGTCTTTCAATCGCCCTGTTAGTTGTGATTTTGAATGTGCACTTGCGCAAAATCGAAATACCTACCTTAATAATATGCGTGAAAATTATATGTTCATTATTTTACCTCGGTAGTTAAAGTGTGTACCTAACAAAGAATTTACTAAGTCGAATGAGTGGTGGCCGGTTAGGTACTTATATACCTAGGATATTTTTAGTAAAATATGTAGTACCTGCTGGTGTCCCTCAAGGAAATAGCAAAGTACCTATTCTTTACGGTGTGTACCTACGTAGATAATTGTAATATTAGAAACGATTTTCGATATTACATGTGATGAGACTGAGAGCTCAATTTGGCCAGCTATAGCCATACTAATGGGCAATTTTGGAAGTGGCCCTTATGGCCCGAAATCTGTCTTTTCAGAGCATTTGACCTGCGAAAGGATGCATTGGGCGTATGAGGGAATGGGCACTGTTACTTAGTGGACTGTATTTTTGAAGTTTATCCGAAACGAGAACTTAGATTTCTTGATATTATGTACTTAACCTTCATGAACCAAGATCGTTGTATAAAACCAACAAAATGCTCAATTAAGAGTGAACCTGGTGAACTTGACATTTGGTTCTCTAAGGTTGACAACAATTTGTATTGGCACGTTGGCCTTATGTATGATGACTTCAATGCAACTAAAATAGGGAAGTACTGTTTACTTTACACTACTACGAGCTACGTTAACGACATGTGACGAACTGCATAATGGACGAATTGCGTATTGGACCAAATGCGTATTGGACGGCCAGCTAACAAAACAGTAAAAAATCCAATTGCATTATAAACTAAGTAGATCAGCGCTTTTCAACCTGTTGTTAAATAAAAAATTGGAATTGGGAAAATCTATTAAATCTATCAATCGGGTTAAATCTATTTCCATACTACAGTTGGTCGAGCCATGAAAAACGTTTAAAAACACTGGACCAATTCATAAACATTATCTAGAATGCTACATATCTGCTGAATTTATATTATTTAACGAAGTATAACTGTACAGAATGACACATAGAATAAATTTAATCTACTATTACTAATGTGGCTATACTTACCTGTAACCTATTAATTTTATTCTTAATTTTTTCAGTTGTGAACCGATTCCACCCAAACTTACCTAAATAGAGGTCACTGTGCCGGTTAGTGAGGGCATCCATTACCCGTGTTGACTGACTGTGCAGCGCAGATGTACCTACTCTTTTAAGCCCCTGCTAGACGGTCGCCAACACGCCACACCGACCGAGCGACCTTGGCCGGCACCGACCGCTGTACTATGAAATTTTGCTCCAAACAACTGTCTACACGGTCGGTGCGGACCAAGGTCGCTCGGTCGGAGGGGCGTGTTGGCGACCGTCTAGAAGAGCCTTTAAGGGAAAATACATACATAGGTGGTTTATGTACAGTACCGGTCAAAATTTTAAGTTCACTCTTTGTTTTAGGTACAAATGAGTACTTTTGGACAATAATTTTTTGCAGTTCGGAAGCCGAAAATTGTTTTCAACTGTTTCGTTATTGTTTACAGATATGTGTTTGATTAATCAGACACAATTTACGTAGATTTCTAAACAACTGATTCCCTAAAAACCAACATTGTATCTGCGGCGCTACCACGAACTTCGAATCTCGAACTTCGTATATCTCCGTCTCTATCGCACTTATGGTTTATGGTACTCGAGCGACAGAGACGGAGATATACGAATTTCGAGATTCGAAGTTCGTGGTAGCGCCGCTGATCATTGTACGTTTTAAGTGGCAAGGCCATATGGCCCAGCCTTTGCCGTCATTCCTATAAGATTTTAGGGAATGCGTTGTTTAGAAAAATGAACGTGAATTGTGTCTGACTAATTAAACTAATCTCTGGAAACAATAACGGATCAGTTGGAAACAAATTTCGGCTTCCGAACTGCAAAAAAATATTGTCCAAAAGTACTCATTTGTACCTAAAACAAAGAGTGAACTTAAACTTTTGACCGGTACTGTACCTACATTTGGATTATGTACCTAATCATTCGTAGCCGAGTAGGTACCTATTTCTTAATGGGCAGTGAGTTATGTACTTACAATTTTTTTGGTTAGGCTAGGTTAAGTAGGTACTATCTATTACTAGGGGCTCTGTGAGCTGTACAACTCGCGAGACTGTATTTTTTTTTTAATTTTGGTATGTGACTCTACAAACAATTCTATGTAATTAACGAACCTGAACCTGCTCACAAAATTTAACGAGATTAGTTGAGAAATGCGACCTGTAGAGGAGAACAGCCGGACAGTGTGACAGACACCGGACATACGAACGATTTTCGGCTCCAAGCTGAAACATATAGAACTTTGTTCGCTTCGCTCGCTCGTTCGAAAAGGCGATGGGTAAGGGCATACTTCGTTTTGCTGCTATTTTTTTGCACTTATTTGAGACTAGCTGTTGCCCGTGACTTCGTCCGCGTAGAACTTATACTTAGAAAATATAATGCAAACAAACTTCTACTTACCATCTTAAGGGATGATTTCCGAGGCAAAAACTATTCTATATCCTTCGAAGGGTCTCAAATTATCTCTATACCAAATTTCATCTAGGTACATGGATTTTATCCAAACTTTCACCCCCTATTTCATACCCTTAGGGAATTATTTTCGGGATGAAAACTATCTCATGTCATTCTTCGGGACTCAAACGACCTTTATACCAAATTTCATCTAAACGGGATTCATCCAAATTTTCACCCCCCATTTCACCCCCTTAGGGAGTGATTTCCGGAATTAAAACTATCCCATGTCCTTTCCCAGGACTTAACCTATATCTACACCAAATTTCATCAAAATAGATTACATCCAATTTTCACCCCCCCCCCCCTTTTCACCCCCTTAGGGGATGATTTCCGGGATAAAACCTATTATATGTCCTTCCCCGGGACTCAAACTATTTATATACCAAATTTCATCTAAATCGGTGCAGCGGTTTAAGTAGCTCCATACAAATTTCCACCCCCAATTTCAGCCCCTCAGATATAAAAACTACCCTTTGTCCTTCCCCGGGGCTCAAACTATCTGTATACCAAATTTCATCTAAATCGGTTCAGCGGTTTAGGCGTGAAGAGGTAACAGACAGACAGACACACTTTCGCATTTATAATATTAATATGGAAGTATGGATTATTAGTATGGATAGTATGGGTTCTTTCCGCTTGTCTTCCAAATAGAGGTGTAGCTGTAGGAGACTCACTTCAAAAGAAAGAAGAAACGAAAAACTCATTCAAATATCTCAAAAAATTACGAAGCTACAACCGTTTTAATGTCGCTTGTTAGAGTGAGAGAACGATCAGGGACCGTGACGTCACGATCCTCGAGCGTCATAGTAAAAAACAATCGTTTCATTATAAAGGTGCGTTTTGCGGAAAAGAGACGCAACAAACCCCCTCTTAAAACTTTATACACTTATAACTTAGTGATTACCTATACGAGTATAGCCTCTTGCGTTGTTTTTTTTCGAGATAATACAACATTATGATTATTTTGTTTAGTGTCTACATCCCTATTTTCGATAAGATAAGATAAAATAAGATTTCTTTATTGTCAGAACTGTGTACATTTAGTTGTTTTGGGTAAAATAAAGTCCAACAGCTTGCCCATTTCGGACGTACAATATTAAACTTAAAGCTAGTCAAATACTAAAACAATAACAACAATAGTATTTCCAAATAATTTTAACCATATTTCACACATAAAATATTAATTTAGATCTATCCGACATCCGTATTTTCTTTTAAACCACGAACTTCGGAATTCGAAAATATTCGGGTATCTCTATCTCTATCGCACTAACAAATGACAGGAATGCAGATATACGAACTTCGAGTTTCGGTTTTCGTGGTTTGATGGCTGAATACGCAAAGAGCGCGCGCGCGTGCCATTCAAAAAAACCAAGTTTATATTGTTCGAATTTGTTGTTACATTTGTAGAAATTACGCCTTAATTCGACATTTGCGCATATAAGTTCGCATATCAAAATCGATTAATTTTATATTTGCTTTTGGTATCTATGTGTCTCGTCAATGTATATCGTAGACGGGATTAAAATTATTAATAGGCGAAAGAAAGGCAAAGAAATTCCGCCATTTTGTCCGTAGTATTTCTTATTAGTCTGTGATTTTGACGTTTCTTTTAGCTGACAGATGTGGCGGCGATATACTTTAAGAATAATAAATGAAAATGAAATGAAGTCGTATATTACGGAAAATAAATTAATTGTCGCAGTCGGATAAAAACTATCCTAAGTTGCAGCTGGAATAATAATGTACCTATATAAAATGTTTCATATTTTTCCGTCCATGGGATGCTGAGAACATTCGTACCACAGAAAACTTAGTTTCAAACTGGCTGATTCTTTTTTTAATTTAGAGATTTATTATAAGTGGAGATATACGAAAGGTATTGCGCTCAGTTTTAGTAATGGTAAATAAATATACAAAGTGATCATCATGCTCCTAGCGTTATTCCCGGTTGTGCCCTAAAGGAGTCCGGGGTCCGCTTTGACACCTAATCCCAAGATTTGGCATAGGCGCTAGTTTTTTACGAAAGCGACTGCCATCTGACCTTCCAACCCAGAGGGAAAACTAGACCTTATTGAGATTAGACCGGTTTCCTCACGATGTTTTCCTTCACCGAAAAGCTAACGGTAAATATTCCGTACATAAGTTCCGAAAAACTCATTGGTACGAGCCGGGATTCGAACCCACGACCGCCGCTTGACAGCCGCATGCCTGAACCACTAGGCTACCGTAGCTTAATATACAAAGTGATCATGAACCAAAATTCAATAAAATCTCTAGCGCAGTGTTTTTTATCCTGTGTGGGTCGGGCGGCACTCACTATCACTATTAAGATAAGATAAGATAAGATAAGATTATTTATTCCAATGTAATATACAATATAAATTTGCCTTAATTCAAACTTATACGCAAATACATATGATCGTCAAGAATAACAGATTTCATATTATCTACACTTATAATAAATCTCTAAATTAAAAATAGAATCATTTCAAACTTTTTTTGTCACGAATGATCTCATCTTCCCATGAACGGAAAAACATGAAACGTTTTTTATAGGTAGATTATTCTCCTGACTGCGACTTAGGATAGTAGTCTAAGCATTTTACGGTCCGGTTGTATGGCGAAATGGAAATAATTTATAATAGCAGTTTTTTTTTGCGTAACAGATAAATTAAAATACCTTTAAAGCTAAATTAAAAAAATGGCTTATTGAGCAATGTTACTATACTATTAAGGAAATTTTAGAATATAAAAAATGTAATAATAATATATAATATAATAACTAATAATCTTGTTAATTTAATTTACAAATGAATGTTCTATTTTGATTGTAAACATGACTTGTAATACCTTATTACCAATAAAGGATGTCTATGTCTATGTCTATGTCTATAGTAATAACTTCGAGACTAAATCCAACAAAATATTAGTGATTTAGATATTTTAATAATTATTTAAAAATTAATAAATTCCTGAAAAATTGGTAAAAAATGTTAATAACCTTTTTTTTCTGTATTATGATAAATTAATATTTGCGGCGTAATATTGATGATAAATCGCGCAAAATATGTTCCCGATTATTACCTTTGTATTCAGTTAGACACCAATTTTTTTTTCTATTACCATATTTTCGTGTCAAAAAATAATAATAGACTATAGGTTTCTTCATTCCTTGTTGAATGTAGTGGACCGAAACATTACAAACCAATCACACACTAAACAACAACGGAAGGTGGATTTTAGGGGGTTAATATTATTTAACAATTTCAAAAAATGCAAATTGATCAGTAAGTTTTGGGATTTTCATCATCGGCACTCTTTCGTTGAATGATGTACGAATCGCCTGATAAAATACTTTGCAACTAATGTTTTTACAAACACCTGTTAAAGTAGGTTTAAAAGTGCCGCGCGCGAGCCGCAGAGCAAACGTGATTGGCCGGTTGCATGCAGCGCAGCGGGGCACCGCGCCGTCCGCCCGCTCGCCGCGTAGGTATAAGTATAAATATGTCTAAGTAGGCACTGCACGAACCGGCGCGCCGCGATTTCAGTGTTTTGCGACACGATCTAACGCGTACGATCAATTATCAGTTGTTTAAAATAGTTAAAATTCAATTTAGTTGATTAAAAAAACAGCCATATATTGAAATTATTATTCTATGTTTTTAAAATACCTACCGTAGACCGTACAAAAGTAGGTACTTAAATAGGTTCTGAGACAGATTTTTTTAGGGATCACTTAACAAAATATGTACCTACTTAGTTATAGCCTCAGATCATAGAAAGAAGATCTGAGATCATCTGAGGTTAAAGATGAATCTTGTTGTTTCATTGTAGTTTTATCAATGAAATAGTGTCGTAGCGCCGGTTAGTGACCAGCTAGTTTAGTGTGCCGGTTTGCGATCTCCTTTTTGGGCAAATATGCTTTCGTATGTCCGGCTGTTCAGCTGTTCCCTTTATAGGTCGTATCTCTCAACCGATTCTCGTAAAATTCTGTAAGTGAGTTCGAAATTTATGGGCGAAAATTTCCCCAGGCTTCCAAACTTTCACTTTAGTCGTATTAGTAAGAAAATAAATTCAATATTTAAAAAAGCAAAAATAATTACTTCCTTAAAAATGCTAATTTGTAATTGAATTGTTTTTTTTTCTTAATAATCACTCCAAGTAAATTCGTTCCTTTTTAGTTAACTAAAAAAAGTTAACGTAACGAAGGGTAGACCAGGGGCAATTGAAACCATTTGCCTTTACAGCATATAACCGTTATATTTTTATGAGTAGAAAGATGAACGCCCAAAAATTTTCAAGGTTAATTATCTGGTTCTTAAATAAAATGTATTTTGTTAGTCTATAATCCATAGGTTTTTGTCAATAATACGAGTATAATACAAGTATGGGGCGGTATGGTTCAATTGACCTCACATGACTGTCGAACTGACTGACAAATGACTGTGTCTGTGTGTTTGTTTTTACCATTGTCTTGTGTAAAATATTAAAGTACAGTATTTACATACATACATACATACTATGAATACTGTCAATTGAAACACTATGTGAGGTCAATTGAAACACTCTAATATCTTCGGCACAATGAAAGTAGGGTAAACTGGGTACGGTTGCAACAACGCAAATATCTCGCAAACCGTTGGTGGGACGGCGAGGGGTCCAAGGTGGGAAAGAAGTGAACAATCGGTTTGTACACGAAAAACATCGTGACGTTGCTTCCTGCGCGCTTAATTTGTTTGTAGAAAACCCTATTGTGTTTTGATCCCCAAAAGTAAGTGTTTTCACTCGTAGAGTTTTTCAATTATTCTGGTTTCTATTTAAGTGAGAGTATTGAGTGTGTGTTTATGTTTGAAGTGAAGCTTGTGGATCATCTCAGCGTATCTAGTTTTACTGTATCATTATTCTCATTATTACTACAACGGCTTTTTCCGAAAGTAGGAGGTGGGGACGGTTGAAACAGAGTGATTTTCTTGTATTTTTGACATTGACTAATGAAAGTCAAAGTAAGTTTTCTTTTAGTTTATTTACATATTCTTTTCAGGGTGTTCTCTTCTATACAGGGTGGGCCATACATTTTTGCAAATTGCAACACTGAATATCTTCTATAATTTTTTGAGTGGAGGGAAATTTTACAACAACGAGCTTTTTGTGTAAAACAGTTTTTTAAAACAACAAATTGTATGTAACTGTTCGCCGCCTATTTAAAGCCCGGATTTACTTGGGAATCACACAACTTTACTGCATTTACTAATTTTTGCATAGGAACCTAAAACGTATGTAAGTGTGATTCCAAGTCACAAAATTTTATCAAGCAAGCAAATAAAGATTAATAAGAATGCCTGACTTGGCTCTACGAAATATCTCACCACTTTTTACTGTGAAAGAGTTTCGAGACTTGGCCTATTTTTTACATGGAATATTTTTTATGGGATCTCATTTCTTTTTGTAGACTTTGTATGGGAATGTTATTTTACCAACCGCAAATAACGTTTGTATAGTTTTGCAGGAAGGAACTGCAAAAGTAACTTTGTAATCGTATGTATTTGTATAGGATTACAAACTTATTTATGCAGCTTGTATATCTCTGAAACATGACTGAAATTTCAAATATTTTTAGGTTTTTTATGTGTTATTAGGCTAAAAACTAATTACTTTGAAATTTGGAGCTTGTGGGTCTGCTAGAAGTACCTTAGAATTAGCGTGATCATTATCAGTGAGTAATTGAGTATGTCAGTGACAAAACTAACGAACTTTGACGGACAATAAGTTCTCAAACTAAAAGTTCATGTGGCAGCATACCTATACATATGTGTTTGTTTTCGCGAGTGCTAATACATAACTGACGTTGTTAGGGAGCTGCATCAACCACTTGCTGCGGAGTGTTTCTTCGGATAGATGCTCGCCGCATAACATTTTCATTCTTCTTAGTAATTGTGACGGTTTTAAATCGCCAAGTTCTATCCCGGCTAAAACGCGTTGCACGTTCCGCTGCTCCGATTCTTCATAAACGTCTAGTAATCGCTGCTTGATAGCTTGATATTTATTAGTTGCTGGCGGCCGTATTAAAATATCGTAGATCTCGTCGATGTCTTGACGTTCCAGCTGTCCCAGAACTAGCTCGTACATGGCTTGATCTCCTTTCTTCTGCGACATCGTTATGGCTTCAAAGTGTGTAAACCAGGCTCGTAGTTTATCGCGCCAGATAGGAGGGATGCGAAGACCGACTGATACGCCAGATAATTCTCGCTGTTCATGATGTTCCACTGGAATAACCGTTGCTGTAACATTTTGGCTGGTTTGTGGAGTTGGCTCTGTAGGCTGTTGAAGTAGTTGCAGTTTCCCGTTTTCCATGATGATCTTCGTCGGTAAATTGTCGCCAGGCGTTCGTCGTCGGGGTCACCACTGTTGAGGTACTTAGTACTGTGGCTATCACGAGTTATCAACATCAACAACCGGCGCAAACGAAGTAAAGATCACTCGCTTAGGAAGAACAATAAAGCCAGTAGTACGCTTCGCTTGAGGAGGAGCACTGTGGCAGCATACCTATACATATGTGTTTGTTTTCGCGAGTGATATTTTTGTGTAGGGTAAACTTAAATCACTCCATTCCAAACTACCTTGTTTTATGTTTTTTATGCATCTCGTATTTGTATATAAGAAGCTCGAAATTGCAAATAAATATTCATTACAACTCCAAATCTCGTTTGAATAACAACTCCTAGCCACAGTACTAAGTACCTCAACATTCAAATTGAATGTTATTGATATTATATGTTAGCCATATTATGCCCTACATGTTCCTGAAAATTCAGGGTTCTAGCTTTAGCCAGCACAAAATTACAGGATGTTGAAAAAATGGCCTGAATGGCTTCGAAAAAAGGATGGTACGGCCGTGCCTCTTTGTTTTGCTCGACTTGGCGGGGGAACTGCCGTGCCCCCTGATTTTTAGTTACATGCCATGCCATGCAATCGGGCCGAGTGGAGAAAAATGCGGGATGCCTTTGCCCAGCAGTGGAACACCCAAACAGGCAAAGAAAAAAAAAAGATTTCTACGGAACCCTCGGTGCGCGAGTCCAACTCGCACTTGGCCGGTTTTTAATTTGTTTAATGACTACCATGGCATACAATGAGCTCATCAAACACTCGCAGGCATATCATAAACATTTCTCAATTTATGAGCATCTGAACATCTCGATAAAAACACGGGTGTAAAAAAAGTATACGACTTTAGTTTCCTTTGTTGCAGCTACCTTAAACATTTAGTTTAACCAAAGTAGTTTTAATGCAATTATAACATAATAACGATATAGATTTGCACAAAACAAGCATAATCATGTTTCATAAAAAGTGCTTGTTTCAACTATAACAATATTTCAATCATAACCATTCCGTGTACCTATACCGTGACAAAAAGTGTTGTAAACGTCGGGACTAACCATTTGTTTTATTGTATACAAGAACCTTCTCCAGAATGTATTAAATACTTTTCTGAAAACCGCATCAAAATTGGTTCAACCTAACGCGAGATAATCTCGGACAACGTACATACATACATACGGGTCAAACTGAGAACCGCCTTTTTTTACAATGACACGCAGCGTGTAGATTTCTAAAAAACCTTCATATTTCCATTATAAACTAGGTCAAAAACTAAACAAACAATAGTGAACATTAATAGAACAAACATGTGCATCGAATGCAGAACCTCCTTCTATTTTGAAGTCGGTTACTTTTGGGGACGATTAAAACGCGAGGACGATTGAAACGTTTCAATCGTCCCCACACCACGTTTTTAACTTCAAGGTCAAATATTACATATAAAAATAGACTCGAACGCTGATCAACGGCCATTATAAACATTCGTTTATTCCCAGCTATAGCACCAAATTGATTTGATCAGTCAAAATACAAGAGTAAACAAACTTTTTACCGTGAAAAACTGGTTTGGCTCGTGTACACTCCGGTATCGCACCATCACTCTAGAGCTACTGGCCAAGAATTCATACATGGCCAAAACCGCGTGTTCCGAGTGTTGCGTCAGTCGCGTAGGTATTATAGTTTTCCAGAAATTTTCCTTGTTTCAATCATGACGTGTTTCAATTGTCCGTGGTCTACCCTAAGTTATTGAATAATTTCAATTACGAAATAATGTAATTCAGATTACAAATTACGAAGTAGTCATGTATGCAATTACACGTGTAATTCATTACCTACTCGTAATTGAATTAAATATAATACAATTTGTATTTCAATTTCAAAAGTAAATTAGTTACGCCCAACACTGCCGTTTACACGCCATTTTTACGCCGTGAATCGTAGCATTCATACTAGCGCATCGTAGAAAACGATACAAATTATCTGTGTAGGTAGGTTTTGTGTCTTGGGGCCCGGGAAGTGCGACCTTGAATGTCAAGACACTCGTTGCGTGCCGACGCTACGAGCGAATGTGATCCTTAACACAGGCGGCAAGAGTTCAAGTTCAGTTGTAGAATCAAACAGGACTATTCAAATGTGTTTTATGCTTTACATAAAGCTTTTTTTTGTTGGATTTATGTACTAGTTTAATAATCTATATTATTAAGTTAAATTTAGACACAAGTTGTTTCTATAAATATATTTGCCGATAGTTTATTGGAGTAAATGTATTTATATGCAATTCTAAACAAAAATTAAAACGATTTTTAGAAAAATAGGTTCATACATTCTTTTTATGAGAATCAAATCAAAGTACTAATTATTACTATTTTTTTCTACGAACTTATGGCACCTGTCACCCAAGCCATGAAATTTGTTAATTTAATGGCTTTACGTGTAAAATAATAGTCGGATTTCACTTTTTACAGGTTAAAGACAATAATACTGTCGTGTTGACGATTAAAAACAGCTATTACTATTTTTAGTAAAAAAAATCGGCGTTTTTTTGACACTATTTTTTTTTACCTACTTCCGGGTCGAAAGTTTGTTGGATTCGTAAATATAGTATCTTAGAATATGTATTTATGACGGAGAAAAAAAAAACCTGGCTATTATAAATTAATGTTTTGCTAAACCGTAATATGCTTAGACTATAGTTTTAATCCAACTGCGACAATTAATACATTTTTCGAAACATTTGACCTCATTGAATATTTAATTTCTTTTTCTTGAGGGAAATCGCCGCCACATCTGTCAGCTTTATGAACGTCTAAATGGCGGAATTGCTTTTCCTTATTTTCACCTATTAATAATTTAAATCCCGTCTACGACAGACCTTCACGTGACACATACCAAGAAATAAAGCATAAGAAATTAATCGATTCTGATATGACAACTTATATGCGCAAATGTCGTATTAACGCGTAATTTCAATAAATGAATCAACAAATTCGAACAATATACTGTAACACAAATTTGTTTATTTTTGAATGGCACGCGCGCGCACTCTTTGCGCATTCAGCCAAACCATGAATACCGAAACTCGAAGTTCGTATATCTGCATTCCTCTCACTAGAGTAATGTTAGTGCGATAGAGATAGAGATACCCGAATATTTTCGAATTCTGAAGTTCGTGGTTTAAAAGAAAATACGGATGTCGGATAGATCGAAAATAGGGGTGTAGACAATAAATAAAATAATCATAATGTTGTATTTTCTCGAAAAAAGACTTAAAATTAAGTCAAATCAAAGCGTTTAGTTTTCGATGCGTAATTTAACGTTCGATTCGTACTACCTAATCTAGCAATTGGTACCATGTGACACAAATTTGACATTTCGAATAAAATAATACCGTAGCGAGTGTAGTAAACTATTTCACTTGCAAAATGGCGCGTGATGATAACGTATTACTCTCGTTGCTGACAAAGCACATGATATTTATTATATTTATACTTTATAGAGACAGAAAACCTTATAAAGATACAGTATTGACATACATACATACACACTCACACACGCACACACAAACACATACTCATACACACATTTGCTTTAGAATAGGTTTATTCTGATTTAAATAACATTATGTTTGTTTGTTAAGAGTCTAATGTTTTTGTTTTATTAAGATTACAGATATCTCTTTGTTTTTAAAATAAGCACACAGTTTATGTCATTATACCTACTTAAAATTATTAGTTCAAGTTAATTTATATTGCTGCCAGTAGCCGCAAATTTTTTACGTCAACTATAGTACATAGGTACCTCTCCCCCGGGACAGGCAATGTCTAGGGTGGGGGTCAGCATTATTGTAACAGATTAAGTATGTTTTGAGTACTAAACTATTTTTATTTGAATTTGTATTCTGTCAATAGGTACCGTAGATCCAATCGAGACAGACCTCAAATAAAATAAAAAAACCGGCCAAGTGCGAGTCGGACTCGCGCACGAAGGATTCCGTAGATAATCAATATCTATAAAAACGGCAAAAAAAATCACGTTTGTTATATGGGAGCCTCCTGTAGCCTAGTTGGCCTACGAAGCCGGAGGTCCCGGGTTCGAATCCTGGTAAGGACATTTATTTGTGTGATGAGCACAAATATTTGTTCCTGAGTCATGGATGTTTTCTATGTATTTAAGTATTTATTTATCTATATAAGTATGTTTATCGTCGTCTAGTACCCATAGTACTAGTTTTGCTTAGTTTGGGACTAAGCTGACTTGTATAAGATTGCAAAAGAAAAAAATATATATATTTATAAAAAAATATTTATTTATTCAGTTTTTTTAGTATTTGTTGTTATAGCGGCAACCGAAATACATCATCATCATCATTACTTAAGAGTCTTGCTCTTGTCGGTGGAGTAACCGCCACTTTTCTCTGTCCATTGCCAGCCTCTTGACTTCCTCATATGACTCGACATCAGCTTTATGTTTTATTTGGCTAGAATATGTTAGAAATACATCATCTGTGAAACTTTCAACTGTCTAACTATCACGGTTGTTGAGATACAGCCTGGTGACAGACGGACAGACAGACAGACATACATACAGGCAAACAGACAGACAGACATACAGACAGACGGACAGCGGAGTCTTAGTAATAGGGTCCCATTTTACTCTTTGAGTACGGAACCCTAAAAATGTATAAAAATAAGGGTTTTGAATTGACAACATATATCCGCAAAATTCCGATTGTCGCGTAGGTATTTTGTATTTAAAAATTCTTCAATTTGAGATAAATTTCGATCGGATCTACGGTAACTCTTGACGGAATAATACGATATCACGGGCCATCTTGCAAGTGAAATAGTAAACTACAGTCGCGACGGTATTCTTCGATTCGAAATGTCTCACACTACCGATTGGTAGTACGAATCGAACGTTAAATTACGCATCGAAAACTAAACGCAAAGTGCCTAACGTTTTGCAGTTGGTTTCGTAGCCCAACGGCAGTGTGAGTTACAAGTTTTACGGGTCTAATCGAAGAATACCTAAGCGAGATCGAAACCTATTCGAAACGCGTTTATTCGATCTCGTATGTAGTTACTTATCATAAGGTTACGATTGAAACTCACGTTAGCCGTACCGTTGTAAAGTATCAGATGGGTACCGACCTACCTTCCTATACTCAATGTATGTAGGTACCCAAAACATCTAGTAGGTAAATGTTAAGATTTGATCTCTGATCAACTTTTACGAAATTATATATTCTACCAAAAACCTGTTAAAGGTGAGTCAAACTCGCGCACCGAGGGTTTTGTACTTTTTAGGTACTTATAGAAATAGTCGTCTTCACAGTAATGGAGGCTTCAAGAATATTTTTTTAACAAATTTACTGTGTTCAGATTTTAATCTGTACTTGTAGTGATAATATATGTATAGCTTGTTGTTAAATTTCACTTTTCTAGGCCAACAGGAAATTTTAATCATAGTTCTTGATTCATCTGAGAGTGTTAAAATATATCAACGGCCCGTATCTTTTTATTGCGTTGACTTAAAATTGGATTTTTGGTCAGTATCAAGGGTATGAGGACAGAGGACTTACTTATATCGGATTTTAATTTATAAATTATTGGTTATTTTTCTTTTGAAACAAAACACTACCACTTTGTCATAATAGGTACGATTATTTTGTTGTTACAAACATTTACACACTCGCATACCTATCTGGTACAATCTTAGTTCATAATCTAGGTTTGATAAAAAAACATTAAGTACCTACTTTCAGACAAAGGAAACGAGTGCGCAAACGATTATAGGTACCTACAGTATACCCTATTTTGATAACAAATTACGATGCTTTTACATTAATTAGGTACCTAAATTAAAACAATACTGTGGTGGGGTTTAAATTTTTTTGTGTAGTTAGTAATGGCATTTAAGAATTAATTAATTAAGCGCTAATTCATCACTCATCACATAATAGGTAATACGCGAAGTAAGCACCTCAGCTAGGTCATAGCTAGATGGCTGTAGTAGGAATAAATAGACAGATTGCAGTCTACTACCTACATACCATGAGTTGCCATCGAAAACTCACCTTATACGTTAATACAGTCGATAGCGAATAATCGCGCTTCGAATAAGTTTCGATAGAAATACCTGTTGTAATGTGATAACAGAAATGGTTAAACAATGTCTTGCAGATATTATAGGTGTACTCGGTGTACCTACTTAACTAATAAATAAGTATCTATATTTATTGATTGAAAAATACTTCTAATAAGTTTACACACTCCAATTAAATTTGCTAGTGAAAGAGCAAACAGCCTACGGTATTTTTTAACCGACTTCAAAAAAAGGAGGAGGTTTAGTAGATCACAATTTTTTTTTTTATGTGTCCTCAGAACTCCTTCATTTATGTGCCGTATAATTTTTGATAATGGGATCCCTAAGGAATTAAGGAAACTCCTCAATTATATTAGGCACTCGTGTGGTGATTTCGGTATTTTCTATTGTAAGTATTGTAATTCTTAGGACTTATACTACCGATCATTAGTTCTTGTAGTACCCACCTAACAATTGTGGGTCTCCCTTTTTAGACCTAACAACCTTAGCCCTAATGTTTCATTAGACATAATGTTTCACTAGACCTCTAGACCTAATGCATTTTCCTTCGAAACAGTGAACTTTCGGGTTTTCTTTCAATGTCATCAAGTCGGAAGTCATTAGGTTAGGTTAGGTTTGTTTTGCAATAATCCTATTAAGTTAACTATTTAAGAAAAAAATGCATTAGGTCTAGTGTCTAGTGAAACATTAGGTTAGAGATCTAATGAAACATTAGGGCTAAAGTTGTTAGGTCTAAGAGCTCGTTCCTACTATGTCGAATGTCGAGACGATTTTTTATCGTGTGTCGTCGCTTCATACAAATTGGTGTCCGACAAGTGTGAACAGCTTCATATAAAATGTTCTGCCACTACGACACACGATAAAAAGTCGTCCCGACAGACGACATAGTGGGAACCGGGAGAACCAACAATTTTCCGCTATAGGCGCTGTGAACCCTTTATAAATACAAATCGTTTACAGTCAGTTTACTACACACATGGTATTGCTACAGGGGGTTATGAAATGTAATTAGTCATGTAAAATTTGTCATAAAGAGTAAACAAACCCCAGGTCAAGCATAATGGCTCCTGTGTGAAGAAATCTCAATGGAGTAGACATTACTCAGATAATAACAGTAGCGTACAAACTAGGTACGTACAGAAACATATTATCATGTATTGACATTATTCATGCATGATTTAGTAACCTCCTCATGAATAATAATAAAATATTGTGAAATAAATAGGTACGTACTTTATTTATACCTAAGTATTACGTACGACGGTCTCTCTATCGAGCATCTCCAGCATGCAGGTCCCCACATATCGCGAGTGTTGGCAATGTTTTATACCCTGTGTATTAGACATTATTATCTGCCTGATAACCTAATGCGAACGATCGTTGTACCTATCGTCAAAAACAGGACGGGGGACCTGGCAGATAGGAATAACTACAGACCCATCTCGTTAGCAACAATCATGGCAAAAATACTTGATAGTGTGCTTAATTCACAGTTAAAGAGTCATGTAAAACTGCATGATTACCAACTAGGTTTTCGACCACAGTTAACTACAGAGTCTGCGATCCTGTGTCTTAAGCACACTGTCAGGTATTATACCAAAAGTAAAACCCCGGTGGTAGCCTGTTTCCTCGATCTATCTAAGGCTTTTGACCTGGTTTCCTATGACCTACTATGGAAGAAGCTGGAAAATACCAGTTTACCGCAGGAAACCATTCGCATATTAAAGTACTGGTATGGAAACCAGGTCAACAGTGTTAGATGGGCTAACGCGCAGTCTGATGAGTACAGGTTAGAGTGTGGGGTGAGACAGGGAGGGCTGACCTCACCTACGCTCTTTAACCTATATGTTAACGGACTAATCGAGGCGCTCAGCAGAACCCATGTCGGCTGTCATGTAGGTGGAGTTTGTGTTAACAACATAAGTTACGCGGACGACATGGTGCTGCTGAGCGCGTCGGTGTGTGGGCTGCGTAAGCTGCTGAAAATTTGTGAAACGTATGCAACAGTTCATGGTATTTGAGTGCGATCGCAAGAAAACAGTGGAAGTTCCTGCCATTTGCCTCAATGGTACCCCTATGGATAGAGTGGACCATTCCAAGTACTTAGGCCATGTGATCGCGACCGACCTCAAAGACGACCTGGACATGGAAAGGGAACGAAGGGCCCCGTCGGTCCGGGCGAATATGATCGCACGCAGATTTGCAAGGCGCTCTAAAGAGGTGAAAGAAAAACTGTTTAGGGCGTTTTGCACCTCCCTCTATACCTGCAATCTGTGGGAGCAGTATAAGCAACGGGCATATGGGGCCCTTAGGGTCCAGTATAATAATGCGTTCCGGGTGTTGATGGGACTGCGTCGTTTCTGTAGCGCATCAGGGATGTTCGTGACTGTTTTTATACGAGCATGCGTGCGCGCCACAGACCACTTAACCTATAGACGCCGCTTACCAAGGCGCCCGCGTGAGCCAAGCTTAAGCTCAAAAAACACCAAGCAGCTGCCACGCCCCCAAACATTATTTTAGTACGCGGTCGACCGTTCACGAAGTAACATGTAATATTCGACTGCTTTCTTGGCTATAAAGTGTACAAAATATGCCTTATTGTATGGTTAAACTGTGTGAAAATTGTAGCAAGACATCAAGTCTTCAAAAGGATGGGATTTTATTTCACAGGTAAGCAATTTTTTACTTTTTACAACGCAAAAACAATCATAACCTAGCATTTAAATTTATAAAGTAAAGGACGTTGCTTAGCGTTGATGTCTTTCAACGGCTGTCTTTTTCTTTCGCTTACATTTTCTTGGCATTCCGTCTTTGTCGCACCATTGCAGTGTCTTAATTAGTGATGTGACTGGTCAATAACTTACGTCACCGATATCCGGAAAACAATATGAACTGTGGTGTAAGACAACAAACTTGTATTATTGAAGTAAATACTACTAATACTGTATTTATTTATGAGAGGTGTATTGTATTTGTAAATAATCTTTTATTTTGTTTTACAAACTTTTATTTACTTTCACATTCAACCTTGCAAGTTAAATTTGACCCACTTTCCAGTGACCGATTGAGCTCAAATTTTGGGTATAAGTATAGTTTGGATGACAATTCATTATTATTGTACCATCGAGCTGATCTGATGATGGAGACAGAAGGTGGCCATGGGAATTCAGTACTTAACCGACGTAACCCCGTTAAGTTTGGGCTCGTTAGAATCGTCTCAATGAGTAGTTGATGACGGGATACAGAAAAATTCAGTCGGCAATAAAAGCTTGTACCAAAAAAATGTTTTGATAAAAACTTATTTAGTAAGTATATATATTGTTTTACAAAACTCTAATAGTTAGTGGAATTTATTTTTGTTTATGCATTGAAGATGTGTAAAAGAAAATAGAAAAGTCACGGCTGTAGACAAAAGCCAATTTTGAACTATCCATTTTATCCATCCATATTTCATACTAATTCCATACTATTCCATACTATTTACGATGACAATTATTAAACAAACGATGACATGTAATATTTATTTATACTAATATAAATAAATGACTTATGACTTATTCCATTCCAAACTATACTATACTATAATATATATACTATATACTATATTTTACTATATAATATTATAAATGTACGTACTTAGCAAAAAAACACAACCGCACAGCGCTATTAGACGCATATACACGAAACTAATACATTTTAAAAACCAATAAAATATGACATTCGCTTGAATGTTGACGTTGGTTCCAAATAAAAATATTTTCACTTATATTCTGTAGTATATTTTTCGAGTGTGTCCCATCACTACCCAAGATGGCGCGCGGCACCGTGCCCTTGAGCCAGCCAATCACAGTGCACTTGTCGCCCCCCGCGCCCCGCCAATTTGGCTGAAATGGCATGAAATACTAGACAAAGTTTTATGAAGTGGCGTCTATAGGTTAAGTGGTCTGTGGTGCGCGCGCAGCATCCCTAGTGCGCAGGGTGCGCCGCAGTCCCAACAGCATTCTGCGCATGATAGCGGACAGGGTTGACTGTCCCTACATGTCACACTGCGAGGGACTACACTCCCCTGTCAGTGTTGTTTTGTTTTATATGTAAGTTTAGCTGTAACTACTAACCCCCTAGTTTTGTAAATTCTACTAACAACATGTGTCCATGGTTACACGAAATAAAAATTTCATTTCATTTCATTCATATTAAATACATATTTATTAATATTCGGTAAAAATGTTGCAAGAGCAGAGTAGTGCATTAATACAGTCGATATTGTTCAACCTCGAAATATCGAGGAGTTTGATGAAATTTGGTACGAATGTTCGTTGGAAGCCCTGTTTTCGTCTCCCATAAGTCCCCGGGTACCTTGTAGAACGGCCGCTATCTTGGGAAATGTACTCCATTCGTAAGAAATTCCGGTTTTGTTTGAAGACTAAGTACCGTCAACTGGGGTTACTTTGATTCGCGGGGCGACTTTGATCAAATAGGTTTTTCTCCGAAATCATTGTTTTTACTTGTGGGTGAACTGTGGCAGTGAATAAATTAGTTATCTATCTTGCTGTATACTCGATCAAATCTTCTTCATTTCAAATAGTTTTGCTTTTATACTACATTCTAAATGATCAAAGTAGCCCCATTTTTTCCGAAAGTAACCCCAGTCTACCGGTACTCTATGAAAAGATGGTCTACGGCAACATTAATCTTTCTATCTAAAAGTGTAAAATATTAATGAGAATCTAAAATAAATGACTATTTATTTATTATAGCTGAATAAATTCTGCACAAGCTGTAGTACACAACCTTGACGAGAAAACGTGTCTTCGTGGAGAAAAATGCATCCACATGTAAGATTTTCCCTCAATGTTCTTCCAGGGAAGATTCTCCGAATTTGGAGCTCGGGAGAATGTCAAATCCACTTTGATTTACTCAATAGGATATGAACTAAATTATTTATAACATTTTACCCGACTACGGCTAAACCCAAAAAAAATGGTAATGGATTAAATTTCTCGTTAAGTAGTGATAATTTGCTACCACCTGACCTGATGCTGAGGTGGTGTTAGATAGACTAAACTCATACATTAAACGACGGGTTCATTACGACGATGTTTTTTGTAATATAATATGAGACGGATCAAGGAAAGTGTCTCATTCGCCGTTCTAAACCCAAAACGTAAGTGAGGTAACTAACTGTTTATATTATTCAAGACTAATTGACGGTGCTGAAAAGTCGGTGAAGCTTATTCCTTTCACCAAAAAATTATCAGGCAATTCTAAAATTTTCATCCATTCCCCTTTTTTTAATCGAAAGAGTATACTCCTGAGGTGGTCCCATTGTCACCAAGTCCGGATCTGATGATGTGTAACCCTCAAACTTTATAGGCACGCGTGTAGTAATTTCGGTATTTTCTATTATAACTCGTGTACCTATTTACCCTCGGAAATCGCAATTGTGGTGACTGATGATGAAGACCACAGATGACTTATGGAACTCCTCAAAGATGTAAAGTTCGTCAAAGATTCTGACATGATTACGTTGAAGTAGCAACTCATGAAGTGTTAATTCTGAGATCCTTGAGGAATCGACGGAACTCCTCAAATATTATCAGCCCACAGATAGCGACTTGGGTTTTTTCTGTAATAATCAACGCATTTTCTCTCGTAATGCAGAGTAAAAAATAAGTCTTAGACTTTTCTAAAGTTGACAGTATAGGTATAGTATGTATTTTAACTGATTACTCCTTATATAATATTGACATGTCATATTTATAAAATATTATAAATAAATGAGTATAAAAAGTACGTGTAATATTTTACTTTCCTCACAGTCGAAATGAAGAGTAGAATGTTTTAATTTTAACTCGCTTGATATTACCCATTTCACCCTCGAACTATTGGCGCTCAAACGATGTAAATATGTAATAAAAATGGTTGAGTAGTTTTTTGTCATTATAACGAATAAACAGGCGTGGCCGGAAACTGCATGAGCTTATATACTAACTCATACTAAGTAGTTTTATAAAAACGTTTCAGTATTTAGATATTTCTACTTTGTAAGTACGATGATATTTATGATAAAAATGTGAATGTTTACCTTAAGACTTGCAACTAGGTCAAAGTCAATCTTGCATCACAAGTCATAACGTTTCAAGAAGATGCCATTCTAGGCAAATTGGTTAAATTTCATCATCAGGGGTCACTTACTATTGTAGTGAAGATTTGTTTAGCAGCATATTTCAGTATTTTTTCATAAAATATCCGTGTGTTCCCTGCCATAATATCTTGCATTATTTATTTTAAATATTTTAGAATCCTCTACACCTTAAGTGCCTTCTAAATAAGCACAATTATGCGTCTGGCCCGGCAGCAAATGCGTTAATCTCCTCTTATAATAAATCTCTAAATTAAAAAAAGAATCAGCCAGTTTGAAACTAAGCTTTATATTTTTATTTTGTTTTATTTATTAAGTACATCCACATCATATATATTACAATTCACTTAAAGCTAGCATATTAAGAGGTATTTATTTCTGACATATACAACAATTACGGAAGTACAGTCGGGGAATGAAAAGGTTCACCTTAAGGCGATGTGAGCTCCAAAAACTGATTTAAAAAAAATTGTAGCTCTTGTTTGGATTATAGTACGGCTGCCTTAAATTTAATTAGCAATTTTGAGGCCTTTCTCGAAGGAAATCAGCTATTCAAATGCTGAGTTTTTGACTTTCGCTCGATAGAAAAAAATCACAAACATAGGTCTAAAATACACTTTAAAAAATCATAACAAATTATGCACAACAGCTAAACATATTAAATTTGGTTCTAAAAATCGGCAATGTCATGTTTGAGGGAAATCAGCTATTACTTTTTATTTATTTAAACGCACAAAAATTTAAATTAAAAAACATGATATCCGCGCTTCCAAACACGCACTTCCATATCGCTCACGCTTATGCTCAGTGAGAGGGAAAGAAGACCACGAACCTACGTCCCCTTAACGGCTATCACAAGACGGCCGCGACATACTCTCGAGCTCTCTCGCACTATGCGTCTCTCTTTGATTAGACCACTTAGACGCATAGTGCGAGAGAGCTCGAGAGTATGTCGCGGCCGTCTTGTGATAGCCGTGCAGTATAAGTTATCAGCATAAATTGGTTATCAGTATCTGCTTTATCGACCGAGTGTCAGACACATTCCTTCATAATGAATGTCATTTCACTACACCTCATTGAATTTTGGGAAACGAGTTAAAAAAAGAAATAAAAACGTATACATGAAGTACCTAGCAATGATGACATTGACAGGACAGGACCTGTTACTCACATTTATAGTTTTAATAATTTTAAGCGAAGAGGATTTATGGAATAATTTTAAGCGTAGAAAGACTACTTATTAGAATACAAATAAAGCACTTTCAGCGTTTTGGAAAAATCCTGCCCCTATGGGGGTTAAAAAGTGGTGCAAATTTTGTATGAGGGAAACTTTATTTTTTTAGCAAGAGACTTAAAACTTTGTAAAAAGATTACTTATTAGAATACAAACAAAGCGCTTCCAGCGTTTTAAAAAACTTCACCTCCAAGGGGGTTAAAAAGGGTTGCAAATTGTGTATGAGGGAAACTCTTTTTTAACCGACTTCAAAAAAAGGAGGAGGTTCTCGATTCGGATGTATTTTTTTTTTATTTTTTTTATTTTTAATGTTTGTTATCTCAGAACTCCGTCATTTATGAACCGATTCGTACAATTATTTTTTTAACTGAAAGTATATGCTTCCAGATTGGTCCCATTGTTTCCAAAACCCCAGTTGGATGATGAGAACCATCAGGAATTGAGGGAACTCCTCAAATATATTAGGCACGCGTGTAGTAATTTCGGTATTTTCTATTATAACTCGTGTATTTACACCCGGAAATCATAAATTTGGTAAAGTGGAAGTGATGATGAAGACCACAGATGGCTTGTGGAACTTCTCAATGATGTACTTCAAACTATATAAGTACTTCACAGATTCTGATATTATTCCGTTGAAATAGCAAACAATGAAGTGCCAAAGGTAATTCTTCTCAGAATTATCCTCCTTGAGGACTCGACGGAAGTCCTCAAATATTATCGGCCCACATACAGCGATTTGGTTTATTGGTCTAAAAATCAACGCTTTTGTTCTCGAAAATCAGTTCATGTGGTAAATTGGAAAAAAAATGTGGAAATGTTAATGTGGCTTGGCGGAGTAGGTACTGAATTGAAGTCGGTTAAAACTTTGTTTTGAAAGTAAATTATT
This sequence comes from Epinotia brunnichana, assembly GCA_963854355.1. Classification (NCBI taxonomy): domain Eukaryota; kingdom Metazoa; phylum Arthropoda; class Insecta; order Lepidoptera; family Tortricidae; genus Epinotia; species Epinotia brunnichana. Next base: position 27,131,952 of record OY977936.1, on the reverse strand, counting down.
GAGATAGAAGCTTAAAAGTTACTTATTGAAATACAAAAAAGTACTTTTAGCCTTTTAGAAAACTCCACCCCTAAGAGGGGGTTAAAAGGGGTGCAACATTTGTATGAAGGAAACAATTTTTTAGCTAAGAGTCTTAACACTTTGGTGAATGATGACTTATTACAATACAAATAAAGTACTTTCAGCGATTTGTAAAATTCCACCCTTAAGTGATAAAAAAAGTTTAAATTTTGTATAGAGGAAACTTTTGTTTTGAGCTAGAGACGTGAAATTGTATACAAAGATTATTTATTAGAATACAAATATAGGTAAATTACTTTCAGTGGTTTGGAAAATTCCACAAAGAGGTGAATTTGTATGGAGGAAACTTTTTTTAGATAGAAACTTAAAACTTTGTAGAAATATTACTCATTAAAATACAAAAAAGTACTGCCAGCGTTTTGGAAAATTCCACCCCTTAATGGGTTAAAAAGGGGTGCAAGGTTCGTACGGGAAACACTTTTTGAGCTAGATTCTTGATAGTTTTTAGAAAAATTACTTATTAAAATAAAAAAAAACTTAGTGTTTTCTTTTAAATTTTTTCCCGAATAGTGGGTTCAAAGTTTGTATGGAGAGCAAGAAAATTTTCAAGTTGTAACTTCGATTTAAGACACTGTTTGCTAAAAGACTACAAAACTTCTTTCAGTTTTTTTTTTAATTAATCGCCTAAGAAGGTTTGAAGTTTGTATAGAGAGCAAGACATTTTGAAAGTAAGAGATTCGTAACTTCGGTTTTAGACTGTTTACTAAAAGACTACAAAATTAATTTCAATGTTTTTTTAAATTCATTCCTTAAGCAAACACTTAGACGATAACATGTTCTACGCGGACGAAGTAGCGGGCATCAGCTAGTCTTTATATAATTTTAACTTTAAGAAGTCAAGTAGTTGAGTTGAGACTGTCTTCGAAAGACTTCGCGACTCCCCGGGGAGTCACAACTCACGACTCACTGTTTGTAAAACACTAGCCTGCCTATTTTTTTACCGACTTCAAAAAAGGACGAGGTTATATGTTCCACTGTATGTTTTTTTAATGTATGTTCACCAACTTCTCCGTCAATGGGGAACTTGTATGTTGCATGGGACTTTAATTTCGAATAAATTGCACTCAATTGAAGCGGATATACGTAGAGATATCATACAGAAGAAAAAAAAGGAAAAAAAACGATTGTATTAGTAGTTTTATCTCAATTTAAAATGACGAAAATAAAATATTTTTGCGATAAAATAACATAACAGTTACACAGAATATTGAATTAAAAATGATATGTTGTATGCCAAGTATAGACTTAAACGCAAATATTGGGGAGATAATTGCAAATTAATGACTTACTCCATAGTAAACGCGCCGAGAATATGTGGTGGGACGTCATAGCATAAGCCAGTTTAATATAGAGCGTTTCCGGGGGGTGCCGGCGCGTGCAGATTTCAAATGCATCAGAAAAATAAAGCATACCTACTTAAGAAAGTTTTAGTGCTACAGTTGTTTTAATGCTGGATTATACTTTTGATTTTCGTAATAAAATTAAATGATGCAAGTTCCCTATTGTGAACCGATTTCCAAAATTTTTTTTTTATTCAAACTCTTGAGGCCTATGTCCAGCAGTGGACGTCTTTCGGCTGATAAAATATGATTCCAGGGATATGGATTACAGGGAAATTGGGGGCAACCCTCAAATTTTATATGCACGCGTGTAGTGATTTCGATATTTCCTTATCGGATGAGAATATTGTTCCTAGCACTGCAGTGTTAATAGTTACGCATAGTACAGCCGCCATTTAAACATCTACATGCATAGGTATTTTCATTTCCTATCTATTTATGACCGACTTCAAAAATAAGGTTATACAGTATACACCACTGTATGTTTTTTTTATGTAGGTATGTTCACCGATTTCTCTGTCAATTGTGGTCATTGTGGACCGATTTCCAAGTTTCTTTTTAATTCGGAAGAGTATACTCCTGAGATGCTCCCATTGTCACCAAGTAAGGATCTGATGATTGTATCCCAGGGAAATTGAGGGCAACCCTCAAATTGTATAGGCACTCGTGCATTGATTTTGGTATTTTTTATTATAACTCGAGTATTTACCCTCGGAAATCGCTATTATGATGAAGTGGACCTGATGATGAAGATGTGGTCTGACTTATGGAACTTCTCAAGGATGTAAAGTGCGTCAAAGATTCTGACATGATCACATGATGCCGTTAAAGTAGCAACTAATGAAATGTTCATTCTGAGATCCTTGTGGAATTGATGGAACTCCTCAAATATTAAGGTGGTTCGATTGCCATACAAAGCGTTATTTGACATTCGCAGGCTAACGGCGTGAGATTTTAAGAAACTTATGTAACAAACTTTCATCAATTGGCTTCCCATTTGCGCCAAATTCTCCCTTTCCTAGAATAAACTTGTATAAACTAGATTTATTTGAGAAAAATCGTTTTACCAAAATATCACGTCCCAAACCAATTTCTCAAATTAATCTAGTTTATACAAGTTTATTCTAGGAAAGGGGGAATTTGGCGCAAATGGGAAGCCAATTTATGAAAGTTTGTTACATAGGTTTCTTAAAATACCACGCCGTTAGCCTGCGAATGTCAAATAACGTTTTGTATGGCAATCGAACCACCTTAATCAGCCCACAGATAGCGACTTGGGTTTTTTCTGTAATAAACAACGCATTAGCTCTGAAAGTTTTCATGTACCTATTTGGCTTGGCGAAGTATGTACTGAATTGAAGTCGGTTCAAACTTTGTTTTTAAAGTAAATTATATAGTTAACGTAGGAATACGCATAGATGCCATTGTGTGTAATACGGAGTAGGTAGGTACTGCCGGCTAACTGCAATAACCGGCCCCGATGAAAGTGCAACTGTTGTGAAACGCGATGCATCTGACTACCTAGGAGTAATGCACCTGCTTAGCTGCATCATCAATAGGACGTGTGTGCATAGCAATCCTGTTGTTGCACTTACGTCGCCTATAAGACTAACGCGGTGTGTAGTCCATTTTATTTATTTATATATTATATACTAGCTGTTGCCCGCGACTTCGTCCGCGTAGAACTTATTATCGTCTTAGAAAATGATTTCTCTCAATACAAAATTTGAACCCTCTTTTAGGGGATAATTCAAAAAAAAGTTGATGTTCATTTTCTAGTTTGTGAACAAACAGTCTAAAACCAAAGTTAAAAATCTCATACTTTAAAAATGCCTTGAAATACTCAAACTTTGAACCAATTTTAACACTCTTAGGGGATGAATTTGGAAAAACTCTGAAATCAGTTTTGTAGTCTTTTAACGTACAGAATAAGACCGAAGTTAAAAATCTCTTACTCACACTTTAAAATTTTATTGCTCGCCATTTAAAATTTGAACCCCCTTTTAAACCCCCTTAGAGGTTGAATTTTTCTAATCGCTGAAAGAACTTTTTTCGTAAACTTTTAAGTCTCTAGCTCAAAAAAAGTGTTGCGCATACAAAGCTTTCTTAACCCCCTTAGGGGTGGAATTTTCTAAAACTCTGAAAGTACTTTATTATTAATTTTAATAAGTAACATTTTGAATAGTTTTTAGTCTAGTAAAAAAAAAAGTTTTTCCCACACAACACTGGCTACCCTTCTTAAGGATCTTAAGGATCCCCTTAGGGATGGAGTTTTCTAAAACGCTGAAAGTTCTTTTTTAGTATTCTAATAAGTAATCTTTTTGCAAAGTTTTAAGTCTAACTCAAAAAAAAGTGTTGCCCATGCAAAGCTTGCTCTCCTTTTTAACCCTATTAGGGGTGGAATTTTCTAAAACGATTTGTGTTCTTTTTTTGTATTTTAATAAGTAATATTTCTACAAAGTTTCAAGTCTCTAACTCAAAAACATAAACTTTCCCTGATAAAAACTTTGCACCCCTTTTTATCCCCCTTAGGGATAGATTTTTTCAAAACGCTGAAAGTCTTTTTTTTTTGTATTTTTATAAGTAATCTTTCTACAAAGTTTTAAGTGTCTAGCTCAGAAAAAGTGTTCCCCATACAAACCTTGCACCCTTTTTTAACCCCCTTAGGGAATGATTTTTGTAAAACGCCGAATGTAGTATTTTTCATGTTCTAATAAGTAATTTTTCGTCAAAATTTTAAGTCTCTATTAAAAAAAATATGTTTTTCCCATACAAACTTTGCACCCTATTTTACCCCCTTAGGGGTGAAATTTTCCAAAACGCTGAAAGTACTTTCTTTGTATTTAAATAATCTTTCTACAAAGTTTTAGGACTCTAGCTAAAAAAAAATAGTTTCCCACATACAAACTTTGCACCCCTATTTTAGCCCCCTATTTTTAGGGGTAGAATTTTCTAAAACGCTGAAAGTACTTAATTTGTATTCTGATGACTAATCTTTCTACAAAGTTTTAAGTCTCTATTTAAAAAAAAAATTGTTTCCCCCATACAAAATTTGTACCCCTATTTTACCCCCTTAGGGGTCGATTTTTTTGAAACACTGAATCTAGGTACTTTATTTGTATTCTAATGAATAATTTCTCTACAAAGTTTTAAGTCTCTATTTAAAAAAAAGTAGTTTTTCCCATACAAACTTTGCACTCTATTTTACCCCTTTAGGGGTAGAATTTTCTAAAACCCTGAAAGTTCTTTATTTGTATTCTAATGACTGATCTTTCTACAAAGTTTAAGTCTATAGCTCAAAAAAAAAAGGTTCTCCCATACAAACTTCGCACCCCCATTTTACCCCCTTAGGGGTAGAATTTTCAAAAATCCCTTTTTATCCCTAGCCCACGTTATAAAAGCAACATACTGTGCAAAAATCAACTCTCTAAGATTAGTAGTTTCGGCTGTGCGTTGATGAGTGAGTGAGTGAGTGAGTGAATAAGTCAGTCAGGACATAGGCATTTATTATGTATAAATAGATAGAAGATAATGAAACTCCCATTCAAATATCTCAAAAAAATATGAAGCTACATCCGTTTTAATGTCGCTTGTTAGAGTGAGAAAACGATGAGGGACTGTGACGTCAATATACTCGAGCGTCATAGTAAAAAACAATCGTTTCATATGAAGGTGCGTTTTGCGGAAAAGGGACAGAACATACCCCCTCTTAAAACTTTGAACTCTTATAACTTAATCATTACCTATATAACCTCTTGCTTTGTTTTTTTCTCCATTTGACTTTATTTATTTTAAATTCTTTTTCGAGAAAATACATTATGATTATTTACCATATTTTCGATTCCTGAGCTATAACCACGAACTTCGGAATTCGAAAATATTCGGGTATCTCTATCTCTATCGCACTAACCATACTCGAGTGACAGGGATGCAAATATATGAACATTGAGTATCGGTTTTCGTGGTAGCGCCGCAGGTACTTTGGCTGAATGCGCCGAGCGCGTGCCATTGTCATTCAAAAAAAACAAATTCGTGTTAATTATATTGTTCAAATTTGTTGATTTCATTTATTGAAATTACGACATAAAACGACATTTGCGCATATAAGTTCTCATATCAGAATCGAATATTTTTTTATGGTTTATATTTTAGCATTTGTCTCGTAAAGGTATATCGTAGACGGGATTTAAATTAGTGAAAGGCAAAGCAATTCCGCCATTTTGACGAAAATTTGACGGTTCTTATAGCTGACAGTTGGAGCAGCGTTTGATTTCAATAAAAATAAATGAAAAATTAAATGAAGTCGTATATTTCGGAAAATTAATTAACTGTCGCAGTCGGATAAAAACTATCCTAAGTTGCAGCTAGAATAATAATGTACCTATATAAAATGTTTCATATTTTTCCGTTCATGGGATGCTGAGAACATTCGAACCGCGCAAAGCTTAGTTTCAAACTGGCTGATTCTTTTTTTAATTTAGAGATTTATTATAAGTGGAGATTACTTAATAGGCATGGTTATTATGGTTAATTCACTCATTTGTCACCCACGAAGGCAAGGTTTTTTTATTGACAGCCTACAAAATATTACGGTCTACTTAGCTAGGCTAGCCTACATAGGGCGGCAAAACAAATAATGTCTCAGATCGCAAGTATTTGACGCCCGAGACGAAGGCAAGGGCGATAAATATGCGATCGGAGGCAGTCTTTATTACCGCCCGTGGTGAGTACATTTTTTTACGTATCTCCCTGGGCAGGAAGCGGGATCTTCCGCACGCGTAGCGTGCGGTAATTCCGACGTAAAAATCCAATTGTTTCATCAGGTTAAAAATAAACTACATCATCTTCATTGTCAGCCCATACCTATACGGCCCCAAGCTGGCCACATTTTATGGATGGGAGGGAAAAGTCTGTAGTCCAGTTCGGGGTGAAGACTTCATACTTACATCTTTGAATTTATGTATCTGGGGGCACGGCTGTGCCCCCGCCAAGACGAGCCAGGCGAAGCGCAAGGGCAGAGCGTGACCTATCTTTTTTCGAAGCGCACGACGCGAGCGCGCGCGTTGGCGTTCGTTTTTATTAAGAGCGTGGCTGGTAGTGGTAGGCTACGCCTTGTGGAGTAGGAAGCTTGGCGCTCCTTATGATAAAAAAAAAGAAATATTAGAAAGCTTCCTAAATGAAAACTCTTTTGACGCCTTATGCCTATCAGAAACATGGATACGACGGCATCAAGCTGATTCTGTTCAAATCCCTGGATACCGGTTCGCTTCAGCATTTAACCGCGAGCATCGCAATGGAGGAGGAGTAGCCATATTGATCAAGAACGGCATAAAATTTGAAGAAAGAAAAGACATCGTAGCGTTGTCTATTGAGTGTTTAATAGAGTGTTGTTGTATAGAAATACCAAAACTAAATGTTATTATTGTGTGTATTTATAAACCAAATAGAGACATAGAAGCATTTTACAATAATTTGGATAAAATCGTAGATAAGTTTAAGTACAAAGGGCAAAAACATATTATATTAAGAGGAGACTTAAATATAAATATGTCACAAACAGACAAAATTAGCCGACGCCTTACAGATAATCTAAAAACCCTTAATTTATTTCAAATCATCAAGGAGCCTACTATGTAGAATTGGAACAAATACCGAAACTTGCTTAGATCTTGTATTTACTAACCAAAAGCTATTTGAAGCAACAGTACAAGTAGACAGTGTTTATACTGATTATCGAAAGGCCTTCGATAGGGTGGATCATCGCTTGCTACTAGAAAAGATTGCATACAATGGAATTAGGGGAAATTTGTGGCGGTGGTTCAAGTCCTATATAACAAACTTACTCAGAAAGTAGCAATTAATGGTCATGAATCGTACGCCACGTCAGTTAGCTCTGGGGTCCCACAGGGCTCTATTTTGGGTCCATTATTATTTACAATATTTATTAACGATATAAATAATTGTTTCCAATTTTGTAACTTTCTACTTTACGCAGACGACTTAAAAATATATCACAGAATATGTAATGACAACGATGCTGAAAGATTTCAGCAGGACCTGGACCGCTTCTCAGATTACTGCTCTGTTAACAAACTTGAACTAAATTTAGATAAATGTAAGTTTATAAAATTTACAAAGATACGATTACCCATAAATAGCTCCTATCATTTATGTAACGCAAAGCTTGCCGAAGTTCAATTTATTAGAGACCTGGGAATCATACTAAGACTCAAAATTGCACCTTGACCTTCATGTAAATTCCATAGTAAGTAAGGCGTATAAGATGTATGGTTTCGTGATGCGTTCCAGTACAGAATTCCGACGACCAAGTACTTACTTACAATTATACAAATCTTTAATTAGACCCCAACTCGAACACGCAGTTGCTGTTTGGAATCCCTATTACAAGAAATACTCTGACATCCTTGAAACTGTACAAAAAAAGTTTTTAAATACCATGAACTTTAGATGCTATCGTAACAGACTACCATACCAGCAATTGTTGCATAAGTATAAATTGATAGAATTATGTTCCAGGCGCATGTTACTAGAAACAATCGTATTTTACGGCCTCTGTAACAATCAATTTGATTGCATTGCCCTTAATAACAAACTCGCATATAAGGTACCGAATCGTTGTATTCAGCGAGAGGCGCGTCCTCACCGGCTGTTTGTGACAGGCCGCTGCCGCACCAACGCCGGTGAGCGCGCTCCTCTGCGCAGGCTCGTTCACAATTACAATGTACATTTTAATCACATAGATATATTTGGCTTTAGTATTAGTTCATACAAAAAACAAATAACAGATGTACTCAAAAACAATACAAACTAACTGAAACACTTTGATGTTGTTTAATCACTTAGTTTAACCATATTAACTTACATACTCAATTATCGCTCTTAATGTCACCGGGCATGTGTTTTTATTTTATTATTTTTCTTTCTCTTTTTATATTTCGTTAGTATTTAACACCCCGGATTCACAACACTTCAGGGGCTGCACCCCTGACTTACTCCGCATGATGATGTAATATAAAATAAGTAATAAGTGGTGAACGGTGTTGGCCACACATATTGTATTTATTTATAAGGCTAATAATTTAAGACTCCCTTGTAGTGGCTGTTTGTTTACCTAAATAAAAAAAATAAAAAAACAGTTTCTGAGTTTGGGTTCTCAGACCACAAAGGTATGGTGCCGCATCTTATATAAAAAATCGAGAGGTATATACATAGAGGAACTGCGGCAGGATGATGACTATTTACTAACTTTACTGCGATTATTAGGTAGCATGTATACCTATTGAGTTTTGTTTAGCAACCATCATTAACGAGGCAGTATACTATTCTGTAGTAACCGTCATCGTACGAAAGGGAAACTAAAGGCCTTTGTGCGTGACGGCGACGGCGAGGTCGCTCCCCTCAAGTTCAAGGACCCTCTTCCTTGTCCCTGCCTATGTACCTATGCCATAGAATATATCATCATATTCATCATCATCATCATCATCATCATACCACTTTTCACCTGTGAATAAATGATTTATTTATTATTATGCATCTCTTTCCCGCTCACGGGACAATGATGTCCCGGACCTTTGGGAGGCGTGCATGGGGCTAGGTACCTACAAAGTACCAACTGAGTCAACACGTAGAGGCCCTTTTGACAATTTAATGAAATGTAAGGAGTACAGCTAGCGGATGCTGTCCCTGCCCGTGTCATGGGACGCACACAGAGACAGTACCCGCTGGGGTGTATAGGGACTATTGCTGGTTGATGGAATCTAAAGAAAACGGGTTATTGGGTGAAAATGATGGACTAGTGGCTGGGCTATTGGGTGAAACATCGGACGCCTGCCTAATAAACTGTCTAATTTTTTTTTCTCTGGTGACTCGCCAACTGCTAGATGGGCCCATATTAAAAAAATAGCCTAAGGGCAACACCTGCAGTCAGAGAGGCTGGGGGGGGGGGGGTGGGTAGAGAGGTGGCACTGGACTTTAAACATATAGCCAACTCGCCACTTAGGTGTCCACATCTACCCTTTTTTTTTTTTTTTTTGTTTAGGGCGGAAAATGCGTTACGCATACCACCCGGGTGCAGGGGGTGACCCAAGTGGTTATGTGGGACTCCCGTATGGGCTAATGAGACCCACGGTGTACCCACTAAAAACCCCCCCACTTGCCACCTCGCCGCCTTATGGCGAGGTCACGGGAACGCTTGCGCACACATCCGCGACCCCGCCGGCGGCAGCCGCCCACAAGCGGCTCCTTCGCGGATGCCCGGGGGCCCTCCACGTGAGGCACGCCAGATGTTTTGGCGCGCCTGCCTCCTCGATCTCCACCTGTTCAGTAGCGGACCCCCCTGAGTCCGCTACGAGGAGATCATGGGTGCGGAAAATCCAGCACCCGGAGGCGGATCAGGTCTGTGGTTCCGCCACCGACCACGACTCGGCCGCAGAGGATAGGGAAAGCGGCGCACCGTAATACCGGCATTCCTCTTCCTCTGCGGTCCCACCAATACCGCTTCAGCGGAACGGCCCCGCCAAGTTCGCAGGGGGTAGGGAGAGCGGCGCACCGTTATACCAACACGCCTCTCCCCCTGCGATCCCACCTCGGCCGCAGAAGATAGCGCGTGAGAACTTCTTCTGCGGTCCCTCCCTAACGCATCCTAAGCAGGCTTAGGCAAGCCCGCTAGGAGCACCCTCCTCGGGCCAGCCGGCAGCCCAAACAAGCCGGCCCTGGGTGCCTCTTAGCTTCGCCGTGGGTGACCAGTCCACGGTTACTAAGCCCCCCCGCCCCGACAAGGCGAGCACCCTCGGGGGGGGGTCCACATCTACCCTCGAGCAACAGCTCTTGCGACTCCACTCTGGACAGCCAGTTAAGGCAAGCCAGAGGTGGGGGGGCCTGTCCAACCAACCACCCGATCGGCTCAGCCTGACCACAGGACACCCCCAGGAGCACTCAGGTACGTAGGGTCGCTACTCCCTAACAGCCCGCTCCCTTATTATTATTATTATATCAGCCGAAAGACGTCCACTGCTGGACATAGGCCTCCCCCAAAGAATTCCCCCGCGACCTTTACCAGGTCATCAGTCCACCTTGTGGGAGGCCTGCGCCTTCCGGTACGTGGTCGCCACTCGAGAACCTTTCCACCCCAACGGCAACTTAAGTGCACTGCCGAATCGCAAAATAGAATATATAATGCAGTAGGTACATTCAGTACTATAGTGGCGCCTACCCACAGTCAGCTAAGATAAGCAGGTAAAGCCTCAGGGCTGCTGCATATAACCGCTCAAAAAAAAGTCAATTCCGTTCTTATGGAGAAGTTTTTAAGCCTGGTGAAACGCAGAAATCGTCCGGTTGATACCTTATGCTTCGTTTCAATTTAAATTATACTTATTTGAGAATATGTACAGTCAAAGAGTTTAATTTCCTACCCATTTAGGACTATTTCAAAGTGACACTGTAAATAAAATCATAAGAAGTCTCTTACGTTTTGATTGATTACGTCACTTTGACAAAGTCCAAAGTGGGTAGGAAATTAAATTATTTGACTGTACCTATGTAATTTACCTACCTACCTACTTAATTATGAAAGAATATTAACGGAGAGAGTGAGGGAAAAGTGGATACAGTTGGAAGGGGAAATCGGACAAATGCTGGAGAAAGGTCAGGCATGAGTATCCTAAACCATAAACCTACGAGCATGTAGGTATGTGGAATGTTAAAGTGAATAAAACGAGAGAGAGGATTGTCAAGATCGTAGGAAGGAAAACCCGAGATCTCACAGCCTACCCCTCCAGTGAACAAGCAGTTACATATGTAGTTATGTATAATACGTACCTACCTATTTTCCTTACTAATTTTCCTTAGGGATATATCTCTAAGGAAAATTCAGAAAAAAACTTAATTAACGTTATATCGTGGGTTTGGCCGATATTGTTTTATCAAACGTACCTACGAGTACAACACGATAAGAGCTAATGAATCTAAATATTAGCTAAGTTGGGTAGCGCTTCATTTGGAACATTCGGTCATTATGAGAAAGATTAACGGTGTTTGTCTAGTTAGTTAGTAGATATGAAACAACTCAAAGAGTAAAACGGGACCCTATTACTAAGACTTCGCTGTCCGTCCGTCCGTCCGTCCGTCCGTCCGTCCGTCTGTCTGTCACCAGGCTGTATCTCAAGAACCGTGATAGCTCGAGAGTTGAAATTTTCACAGATTATGTATTTCTGCTGCCGCTATAACAACAAATACCAAAAACAATTTTTTTTTTTTTAAGGGGGGCTCCCATACAAAAAACGTGATTTTCTGCCGTTTTTGTAGATAATCTGTCACCAGGCTGTATCTCAAGAACCGTGATAGCTAGAGAGTTGAAATTTTCACAAATTATGTATTTCTGTTGCCGCTATAAGAACAAATACTAAAAACAAAATAAAATATTTTTTTAAGGGGGGCTCCCATACAACAAACGTGATTTTTATGCCGTTTTTATAGATAATGGTACGGAACCCTTTGTGCGCGAGTCCAACTCGCACTTGGCCGGTTTTTATTATACTGTAGATGTAGGTATGCTTGTAGGTGTATCCAACCTTAATATGATATGCATACGTCACTTTATATAATACTAGCTTTTGCCCGCGACTTCGTCCGCGTGGAACTCGTTTATATCGTAACTTTCTTTCCCCTTTTCACCCCCTTAGGTGATGAATTTCCAGATTAAAAACTATCTTTAGTAAGGATTCTTTGGGAAGGCCCCGGAATTCAAAGTATCTCTACACCAAATTTCATCTCAATCGGTTCAGCAGTTTAAGCATGAAAAGGTAACAGACAGACAGACAGAGTTATTTTCGCATTTGTAATATTAGTATGGATTGTATGAAGGAAAGGGTCATTATGGCTGAGTTGCATGATTAGCTTACTCCGAACGCCTTTTTTTACAAAATATACTCCGCCGCAAACTTGGTGTCTATGACCCGCCTCACCATAATAGATGCATGTAGGCTTTTTTCAGTATTATTTTGGATTTTTCATATCACACGGCCGTAAGGACCTTTTCTACTAAACCGTAGGACTAAATTAACTGACTTGTAATTTAAATATTTTATATTAAAAATAAAGATACGTCAACAAAATGTTACATCTAATAGTTTTCAAAATAGCCATAATAAAACGTCTTTTTTACCCCGTTTTAGAAAACATCTTCGAAACTACTGCCATAAGGTACCTTTACCCTTGGAACGTCACATACATATATTCACCTATGTAATGTTCCTATTCCCCAGGACTCCCAACTACCGCTATACCGTAAATGGGTTCCATCCAATTTTACACCCCCTATTTCACCTCCTTGGAGAATGCTCCAGGACTCAAACTATCTCTATACCAAATTTCATCTAAATGGGCTACATCCAAATTTTCACCCCCATTTCACCCCCTTAGGGGATGATTTCCAGAATAGAAACTATCATATGTCCTTTTCCAGGACTCAAACTATCTTTCAACCAAATTTTATAAAAATGTGTCATAAACGAATTTCTACCCCCAATTACACCCCCTTAGGGGATGATTTTCGGGATAAAACCATCCTATGTCCTTCCTTAACTATCGCTATACCGTAAATGGGTTCAATCCAAATTTTCATCCACCATTTCTCACCCCCTTATGTGTTCCCTTATGTGTTATTATTTCCTCCTTTCATGTGTTCCGGAATAAAAATTATTCTATGTTCTTTCCTTGGACTGAGACCTCTCTCTATACCAAATTTCATCTAAATGGGTTCTATCGAAATCTTCAACCCTCATTTTACCACCTCAGGAAATGATTTTTCGGGATTAAAACTATGCATTGTCCTTCCCTAGGACTCCTTCTATCTCTTAACCAAATTTTATCTATTAAATGGGTTTTATCCAAATTTTCACACCCCCTATTTCATCCCTGAGGGGATGATTTTCGGGATTAAAACTATCCGTTGTCATACTCCGGGACTCAAACTATCGTTCAACCAAATTTCATCAAAATGGGTCACAAACAAATGTTCACCCCCAATTACACCACCTTATGGGATGATTTTCGGGAGTAAACTATCCTATGTCCTTCCCCAAGACTACAACTCGCTATACCGTAAATGGGTTTCATCCAAATTTTCATACCTCATTTCACCCCCCTGGGAGATGATTTCTGGACTAAAAATTATGTTAAGTCCTTCCCCAGGACTCTTAACTATCTCCATACCAAATTTCATCTAAATCGGTTCTATCCAAATTTTCACCCCCTCAGGAGATGATTTTTCAGGATAAAAACTATGCATTGTCCTTCCCTGGGACTCCTTCTATCTCTATACCAAATTTTAACTAAATGGGATTTATCCACATTTTCATCCCTATTTCATCCCCTTGGGGGATGATTTTCGGGATTCAAACTATCCATTGTCATTCTCCAGGACTCACACTATATCTATACCAAATTTGGTCTAAACGGAGTCCATCCAAATTTTCACCCCCCATTTCACCCCCTTAGGAGAAGATTTCCAGAATAAAAACTATCCAATGTCCTTCCCCAGAACTTAAACTACCTCTTAACCAAATTTTATCAAAATGGATTACATCCAAATTTTCACCCCTCCATTTTACCCCCTAAAGGGAAGATTTTTGGGATAAAAACTATCCTTTGACCTTTCCCGGGACTCAAACTAATTATATACCAAATTTTATCCAAATCGGTGCAGCGGTTTAAGTAGCTCCATACAAATTTCCACCCCCCATTTTATCCCCTTAGGGGTTGATTTCCAGGATAAAAACTACCCTAAGTCCTTCCCCAGGACTCAAACTATCTCTATACAAAATGTCATCTTAATCGGTTCAGCGGTTTTCACGGGATGCGCGGTCACATAAACAGACAAACAGATAAACAGACAAACAGATAAACAGATAAACAGATAAACAGATAAACAGATAAACAGATAAACAGACAAACAGATAAAAATTCTAAAAACTGTTGGAACGTGTTCTGTTACCGATTTTAAGTATCCCTAGCCAATTTTTTTTCGAATTTCTTCCATGTACAGACTTTCGACCCTCTTCAGCTTTATTATATGTATAGATATAGATAGATGGAGAATGCGTCATGAAGATGTTATTTTAATTTATTTATCCTAAATTTGCAGGTTTTGGTCTCCTACCCTACACTACTTCCTCGATTTGGAGTCTTCATAACTGTTAATGACAGTTAATATATTCCTCTTAGGTAATTGTTAGTATGACGCTAACCGAAATTATAAATGGGTGAATTGCAAAAAAAATTTAGGTATACATAGTTAAGAGCTTTAATCTAATCTACGCTTTTTTAACTTTTTTCCATTGTGTAACGGCAATTACCCATACATTTTATATTAGTAGGTAACTTTCGTTACACAATGGAAAAAAGTTAAAGCATAGATTAGATTAAGGTCCTTAATTATGTACAATTTTTTTGCAATCCACCCAAAGATCATTTAAAGAAACACCGTGAAATCGTTTAAAGAATTTCAATTTAGGTAACGTGGTAGGTAACGTGACTATGTGAAAATGACGTGACAATCATTATTAATGCAGCACCTACCCTACCTAATTAAAACACACATAAATTTCTGATATTTTACTAAGTCAGGTAAAATATCAAAGTTTCTTTCCATAATATTTAAAACCAGGATACACTTTTGGTATGTAAGGAAATTACAACAACACACGAACACACGAAACATTAGGTCCTAATTCTAGTTTCATACAGGGGTAAAAATTATATTAATACCCACCTTATCAAATCCAAACTGGTCCAATTTAAGGAAATTGACAAAAGGTAGATAGGTAACTATCGATCTTCGGTCTCAAAATAAATGACCGCGTCATTGTGGTCACGGGCAAGGTTAGTCGATTGCGCGGTCGTTCACTGCCGTGGGTTGGCTTGGCTGCCTACGGGACAATACCCAGGCTTCAGTAGATAACCTAAAAAAATACCATGTTATCCTGAATGCACTTAATAATAATACCCATCTAATGTTATACCTACTCTTAGCACGCATAGCGTGTTCATCACATCATCAATTGCAATATCTATTTGTTTCTTTGAGTAAAAAAGTGTAGCCCATTTGACTTGACGCTAATTTTAGACAGATGGTTTGTTATTTAGTGGGTTGACCTAAGTAGTTATAGGCTACCGTAAAACGGGGCTATTTAAAACATGCGAGGCTATTTGGAAAAAATAATTATAAGTTATGAGTCCATATATTTTTTGTCCTGGCAATGGTAGAAACGTAGATCTTCGCCTGGCAACCCTAAGTCTAATGTGAAGTTGGTTAGTGGTTCTGGTTGCAGAAACGCTGAGGACCCAGCATGCGTGCTTAAAAAAAATCTTGATTGTGTCGGTGGAAAATCAGTGAAATTAAACACCGTCCTACTTCTATTCAAATTTTGGATGGCTGTGGGGTTTTTTTTTTTTTAGTATACATATCTAAAAGTACATATTCTTGGGAGTTTTTTAAGCTATATTACATCATTTTAGCTGTTATTTTGAATGAGATATTAACGGGTTTTTAAAATGAGGCTATTTGAGACGGTTTCAGGGGTTATTTGGTTACTAGTACCAAATATCCCCCTTACTGTAAAGGTAACTTGACCATCTTTTTTTTTCAACAGTGCAATGGTGCGAGAATACAACTATACGTACCGTAATTGTCGGACGGGAAAAAAAATCAACCCTACACGTCATACCTATACCCAAGAAGCATTGGCTAATGCTATGGCCGACATGGCAGCTCCGTCTTTGGCAGAAGCTGGCGAGAAACATAATTTAAATTACGACTGTTTTTGATACTGCTAATTATGCCTGTTGTTATTAAAGTAATATGTAGATTTACCAAATACAGTTAGTAATTTTTCTATAAACATTTTATAGGTACTTAAGGAAATAACAAAGAAACATATTCTAAGTCAAGTCTAAGTAAAGTTGACTTAGACGTATTTTTTTTTATATATATATACTTGATTTACTGTCGTCAAAAGGACGTTTATTTTATGTTTATATAAAAGAGCACATTTTGGGTTTATATAAATGTAACTACGGGTCCTTAAAAGTGTGCTACAGGTAAAAAAAGATTTTAATAAAACTTGACTTTGTTAGTACAACTTTGTGATTTTTTTTCTCCCGTTTTTTTTCTAAAAATATGGTTACTCTACTTTTAATACCTTCGGCGGTCGTTCCTAAAGCGTCCTAAATATCACTTGTTATGTTTTAAATAAAAGCCTCAAAATTCAGCCAAAACCAGTTCGAAACCCGTCGATTCCCATAAAGCCCCAAATACGAGGTTATTTAGAACACCTCTTTAAAAAAATATTACTTATTCTGTATTAACAATTAAGGCACGTGCATATAGAATGGTGGAGCATTATGCGTTTTATCTATTAAAAATATTACATATTTGATAAACGCATAAAACATGGATTTACTGATGTTTTAGTCAAAAAATTGTCCCAAATAGCCACATTTTACGGTACTTCTAGGATGGATACGAATTATGCGAATATTTGAAAGCAGTTTCTGCCGCGATATGCTCTATCTAGGTCAAACCTCACTGATATAATGCCTTGAACATGTTGCAAAGTATGTTGAGGAAATAGGCAAATTAAGACTTGGAATAAACGTGACTCTTTTGCCAAAGAACGAAACATATGAAGCAAAAATGGGTCAGTTCCACTGAAAAGGTGTTTAAAAGAAAAGGAAGGTAGGTACTTTAGATATTACCTACTACTTTCATAGACATTCCTTATCTATTTGACAGATAATCTTAGTTTTTAAGGAAGGCAATGTTTGGCTTCATATACAACGTTGAAGGATTTTACGATAGTTAAAGATAACTGCCATGGTCTAATATTTATTTCACTCCTTCTATGCGAAAAACAGTCTTTTCTAGCCCGTTTATACTTATAGGGAGCAAAACTTGTTTTTGATCCCTATGCATATTTTTTTTTCAATTTATCTTTTTTGCCCTAGGGAGCCAAATTCAATTTTGCTCCCTGCACGCTGGTGATAGACCACATAGAGAAGAAAGCATTAAAACATTATTTAAGAAAATCTGTGGGCCTGAGCGAGGCCAGAGACAATATGTTATTTCAGTAGCGTGTTTAAGGAGACACTTTTGTTGATTGTTTTTAGGGTTCCGTACTCAAAGAGTAAAACAGGACTCTATTACTAAGACTCCGCTGTCCGTCCGTCCGTCCGTCCGTCTGTCTGTCACCAGGCTGTATCACACTGATACTGTGATAGTTCCAGCTGAAATTTTCACAGATGATGTATTTCTGTTGCCGCTTTAACAACAAATACTAAAAACACAGAATAAAATAGTTTTTTATAGATAATGGTACGGAATACCCTGAGAAAATTACGGTTTTTTTGAAAATTATTCAATATCAGGCTAATTATTTGTATACGGCTTTTATATGTTATTTAAAAAAAACTTTTACTATTGAAATTAATAATTCTATGGACCGCAAGTTAGGAAAAAAAATAAACCCGCAAGCAAAAATGCTATCATAAACCCGCAAGCAAAAATGCTAACATAAACCCGCAAGCAAAAATGCTATCAGTATTGTTATAATGAAAACATGTTTGAATACACAAATGTTGAGACTTACTACCTGTACGTCTAGCACAACTAGCTGCTAAGTCGTGTCGCGCGCGACTCAGCGACTCCTGTCTCATTCGTATTGTGCAAATTAGAAAGAGGCGGGTAGATTATCTCGACTCGCGTCGCGCTTGTTGTGTCAGTTGTGCTAGCCCTGCTGAATACAAAAATATATGCGTGAGGAAATAACGGCATTTTAATTAAATATTTACGACCTTGATATAATATTGGATTTCATCTGGCCTATAGAAAGGTTTATTCATTAACAAAAATAAGTGGATTGTGCGCGTATCCCAAAGAACGTATATAGACGTAGTCAATTATAAAGTAAAGAAAGTTTATACCATTTTCGCCTGATTTTTACGGAATTTATGAAGATTACTTTTCATTATTTTTTATCGTATCGGTATTAAATTTAGGTGTATTATTAATGAATATTTAGTCAAATTACCCAACCTATTTTTTGGTGTAAAAACATGGATGATATCGATATATTGTTGTGTTTTCATGGAGCGAAACCGTAAAGTTCTCAGGGTAGAACCCTTCGTGCGCGAGTCCAACTCGCACTTAGCCGGTTTTTTTAAATACCGCGCTGTATTGTTCTTGGAGAGTTTAGGGTCTGATATATTGTTTTCCTTGAACGCTTTTGAATATTAATATGATTAACAAATAAAAATATGGATTTATAGATACCTACTACTTTCTAATAGCTACGTGTTATTTTATTTCAAACAATGTTTATATGATAGGTATAATATGATTTCTAATTAATATAAATATATTAAGTATAAAAAGTTTAAGACCATGGAACAAAAAGCCGTAACAAGAAATCCGTATTTTTTATTAAAATAAACCGTCGTGACTAATGACTAGCACGTAAAAGCATTTCCTATACTAATATTTTCAATTTAAGATGATGAATTCATCCAGTTCAACTGAAAATTATACGTTAACACCCGATTTTTTAAAAATGGAAGCAACAAACGTCAAAAAAACGTCAATAATAAAGCCATATTCTTTTGAAATTCTTCTTCTTATTTTAGAGCTAGGCTCTTGTCGGTGGAGTAATTTCCAACTTGTTCTACATTCTGCCTTTCTTTTTATTTATCTGTACGATGAAGCGTTTATTTTCTCTTTTATTTGCTCCATGTAAGATATCCTCGGCCTTCCCCTTTTTCTTTTCCCTTCTATTTTTCCCTCTATTATTGATTTCATCCAGTCGTCGTGGCGTAACATGCGTCCTATCATTTTTCCTCTCCTGTTTTCAATCATTTATATCAGATTTCTTTTTTGATTTACTAAATCCAGAACCTCCTCATTAGTTTTCTTTTGCGTCCAACTGATCCTTTCTAACCTCCTCCAACACCACATTTCAAACGCCGCCAGTCTCTCTCTGTCCCGTTGCGTCATGATCAACGTTTCGCAGCCGTAGAGTGTTATGCTCCAGATGTATACTTTAACCAGTTTCTTCCTAGTGCGACTTGCTATTCTCGCAGTGAGTAAATTTCAAAATTCAATAAAAGCCTTTTCGAATTAAAAGCTTTCTTTGCCATGGCTATCCTGGAAATAATATCAGGTGTACATCTAAAATCATCCGTAACAACGCTGCCTAGATATCGGAATGACTTGACTTGCTCAATTAATTTATTACCCAAGAAAATTGAACTAACAACTGTTCTTTTTGACACAACTAGAGTTTTTGTTTTGTTTACGTTAATTTTGCGACCAGATTCTGAAAAAGTAGCATCCATATCATTCAGCATTACTTGTAGTTCTTTTCCATTTTCAGCAACTGCCGCTATATCGTCTGCAAACCTTATAAACTTAACTTTTTCTCCATTTATTTTGACCCCCCCGGTATTTGACCCCGTTATCTTCCTAATCGCATTTTCGATAAATAAATTAAAAATCAGCGGCGAAAGTGGGCATCTTTGACGAACACCTTGACGAATCTTTGCGCTTCCTTTCTGTTCTCCGACTACTATTATTGTTTCCTGTTCCTTGTATAGTTCATGTATTATTCTTCTGTCTCGGTAATCCAGGCCTGCCTCCTTAAGAATTTCCATCATTCTGTTCCAGTCAACCTTATCAAAGGCCTTTTCCAAATCTATAAATTCTATGTGCGTGTCCATATCTAATTCTAACCGGCGGTCAATTAATATTCGTAGCGCAAGTATGGCTTCTCTAGTGCCCTTTCCTTCTCTAAACCCATACTGGTCCGGTCCTAAATAACCTTCTACTTTAGGTCTGATTCTATTTTGTATTATCTTTAATAATATCTTGCTAGCCTCTGATACTAGGCTTAAAGTTCTATGTTCTTCACATTTCAGTGTATTTGCTTTTTTCGCAAGCGTAACTGTTCTTGTAATTTTAAAGTCTTTTGGGATTTTGCCAGATGTATACATTTTTTGTATCAGATTAAAAATTTCGTCCTGTATGGGATCACAATTAGCATACCTTACCCTTTCAATGTGTATATTATCCATACCAGCGGTTTTACCATTCTGTATACTGCTCAAGGCTTTCTCGTACTCCTTTCTTAACAATATAGGACATATGCTGTCTGCTGAAATTTCTCCTTCATTTTCCATGATGTCTTCTGAGAAACCAGCCGCATCGTATAATTTCTCAATATACTTTACCCATCTTTCAGTCACATCTTTGCTATCTATCAGTATCTTATCTTCCTCGCTCAAAATAGCGGTACTTCTTCTTTTATGTTTCTTTTCTAGGTTTCTAATAGTCGTGTACGCTTGGTCAATTTTTCCTTTGTTTAAAAGATCCTCGATTTTGTTGCACATAGATTCAATATTGTTTTCCTTAGCCTCCCTGCATTTTGTTGTTATTTTGTTAGTAAGTTTTTTATACTCGGAGTTCTTATCTACTTTATTTCTTAGCTCTCTTCTTTTTAAAATAAGGTCCTTTATTTCATCTGTTAGCCATTCTTTCCGGGCAACCAATTTTTCTTTTTGTAAATGTTCTTCTGCACTTTTTACTAATATATCTTTGGTGTTATTCCATCTGTCTTCTATACTAATATATTCTTTTCACTTCTCATGCTCTAAAAGTTCGTCTTTATGTCGTGCGTAGGCGACATAAAGTCGCTTTTTATGCTCTAGAGCATAAAGTAAAATCTTCGTCGAAAACCAAGGCAATCGCTGCAACAGCCACACGAACATCTTTAACTTCATACAACAACCTCTTTATTTTATTTCGTTTCGTTCGTATTCTAAGACCAAGGCAAAGATACCAACAGCCAAAGTACACAATAAAACTTCATGAAATAAACTTATAATTTGTATTTCGTCTCATTTATTATTTTTTATATTTGTTTATTTTTCAATTTAGTAGATCAGTATAGTATTTAAGCCATAACAACAACAATTAAATTAGCATTTACTATATTTACGTGTTGCTGTTTCATTTCCTCGCAATCGAAGTGAAAAGTAGAGTGTACAACTCGTCCATAAAACCCATTTTACACTCGACTTTATATCTATCCTCGCTCGCAAGCTCGCTCGGATGGATAAACGTCTCGAGTAAAATGGTGCGTTTTATGCACTTGTTGTACAATCTACTATTATTTTCTCTTTCACTATCATTATATTGCACTAGTTTGCTACCTACAGTATTGCTATATTGCATTCTACAATTACTATCTATATGCTTAAGTTTACTGAGATCTAAGTTCTTTGGTTTATGCAGTCTCTTTACTTTCCTCACTTCAATATTTTGTATACTAACGAGGAGATTATGGTCACTGTTTACATCAGCTCCTGGAAACATCTTGCATGCACGAATTTGATTACGGAATTCACTTTTCATTATTATGTAATCAATTTGGTTCCTAGCTATGTCCCCTGGCATTTTCCACGTATAAAGCCTTCTCTTTGGCTGTTTAAACAGAGTGTTTGCAACTACTAGGTCATTTTCTTTACAAAATTGCACTAATCTGTCTCCCCTTTTAAACTTGCCCCTTGTTTCTCTCCTGTATATACCACTCTATAATCGCCGCTCCAAAAATCTCCACTTCCTTCCCATCTTACCTCACATAAGCCCAATATATCTATCTTTAGTCTTTTCATTTCCAGTTTAACTTCCTCCAGCTTCCCCGGTTCTAACATAGTCCTTATGTTCCATGTCCCGATTTTACAAGGTTTTCGCAGGATGACGACCGAGTCAGCCTTGCTCCTGACCCTGCCGGACTCGGACCGCCGCGGCATATTACATCGCGGCAGCCCGTTGTCAAGAACTACTTTATCTTTATTGTGCATTCCATTACTCCAATTTAGGGAATTATAGTGTGGTGGTTTCCCCCTTGCCTTCCACACCGCAGTTTACGAACCGAGTATGTCCCGCTCCATAATATCTGGACTAGAGCCCTACCAGATTCATATCTTTGTTCTCCAGCCAGTACTAGTGCCACTGCTGCCTGACACTAGATATTTGCTTATTTAATGGCGGCAATTACTCGCCATGTTGCAGGGTCGTCACTGGATATTGCAGCTTTTTATAGAGAAGCCCCTTCTACAAGACTTCCCACTACATCCTGTTAACCCTACCGTTGTGTGGTCGGGGACTGCTTATTCAATATATTCGCAGCTAACCATAATATCTGATGGCCATTCCGCTATCCGCCACCTGCGGACCCCGGTAGTAGCCTACAGCTCAGCCCTACCTCTTTTGAAATACCTAGTTATATTAAATCTTGTTCTTAGGTAAAAAATATCGTGTTTTTAATTATCATGGAAGGAGTGAAAAGAAGAGTGTATTACGCGGGTGCAAAATTATTTATATCTCAGGCGACGTTGCTTGAATCCTTCACTACGGTCAGGATTCCACGTTAGAATCTATATATTATTCTGGAATCCTTCCCTTCGTTCTGGATTCAATCAGGCACCCTCGTTACAATATATCATTTTGCTCCCTAGTAATACAATCTACTAATTACCACTATCCATCCATCCATCCAGTCCATTTTCTATAAGAGTGACGCGCAGAAAGTTGTTAAAAAAGTTTTAAATTATTTAGTTACGTCGCAATAATAAGTTAAGCAAAAACTATGTATAATTTTGATAAGTTAATGTTAAGGCTTTTTCATCTCTCCTGTTCTGAAAGTTGACTTTTCATGGGCATATAGCCGGGTGGAAAATAGCGTTTTCTCCCCTAGGGTGGAAAGTAATTTTTGCGTATTGTAAAAATACCATAAAATCTAGTAAATTTGTTGTTTGTTTGTTTTTGTTTGTTTGTTTCAGTTTTTTTGTAAGTTTGTTTTGTTTTTTGTTCGTCTTTTTTTGTTTTTGTTCTGTTTGTTTTTTGTTTTGTTTGTTTTTTCACGTGTCGGCATGGCCCTCTAGATTAGTTGCGTGGCCAGTGCAAAGAGGTTAGAGGTTGGATATAGTTTTAATTATTTTACTTAGGTATATCTAAAATCGAATAATTAATTTTCCTCACAGTCGAAATGAAAAGTAGAGTGTTTAACTCGGGTGAAATTACCCATTTCACCCTCGAACTATTGGCGCTCTCACTTCGTTCGAGCGCCAGAAATATCTCGGGTGTAATGAGTCACTTTCAACCCTTGGTTAACAATCTACTATTTTTATATAATGCATGCGGTGTTTACCTTTAAGTGATTGTTACACTTACCAAGTAGTTATGATAATTGGAATACTGTAAACTTCAGTGTACTTAAACAATTATTGGTGAACCAAAATAAATAAATAAATAAAAATAAATTATAACATGAATAATATGAATATGGCTTTTACCTGAGTAGTTTTGTTAGGTATTTCAGAAGTTTGCGGTTGGTGCGACGCGACTTACGTAAATGATTTGATGATGTTGACTTAATGTTTACACAAAGTCTAGGTATCCACTTTAATACACACTTACCACCTCCAATAGGCTAAGATCCACGGGGACTCACTTCATTTATTTACTTAGTTGTTTAGGAAAGCGGCTTCTTAAAACCAGAAATAACTTTAGAGAAACCTAGGTAAAACGTTGACTTTTAGCGCAATTTTCCAGCCTTGCTTCGCTTTCCCTTAATTAGTCCAGCATTGCTTGTTGATTTTTGTAGACACTTTTAATTTAACTTGCACTGATCGTATTTAAGTAAATATATATCCTTCAAATTTTGTAAACCATTTTTCTACTACTTGCAGATATTTGATAGAGCTGAAATTTCTGAAATTTTGCATACTTATGTCAAGTTTAGTGACAATGCAATACTTAGGTACCTACTATGGCACCACAACGCTGATCGGATAATGGATGCAAAAGGTGGTCATAGTAACTCCGTAACTACATAAGATAAACTCGCCGTTTTTGGTTATGCTGCTCATTAGAACCCTATTCAACGAGTAGTTGCTAATGCTAACTTTGCAAAAAAATAAAGTCGGTAATAAAAGCCTGTAGGTACCAAATAGTAGATTGTACAACAAGCGCATAAAACGAGCCATTTAACCTGAGACGTTTATATCCACCCGAGTAGGGTTGCCATATGGAAGAATTAAATGTCCTGACAAAAATCCGGACATCGCCCTAAAAATCCTGACATTTCTTGTAACAGAGATTTGGCGTAGCTTGAACGACGCACCGGCGGCGCGCTGCGCTCTGCGGTGTACTGCGGCGCTACCACGAACTTCGAATCTCGAACTTCGTATATCTCCGTCTCTATCGCACTTATGGTTTATGGTACTATAGCGACCGAAACGGAAATATACGAAGTTCGAGATTCGAAGTTCGTGGTAGCACCGCTGCGCCCGCGCGCGAATCGCGAATCGCATCGCAGCTGCTCGCGTAATTTAGTCGCCTCGTATGTTTCGCGTTGATTCATTCCTAAAAATCCGGACACTTGCCAAGTCCGGCCGCAATCCGGACAAAGGGTCAAAAATCCTGACATGTCCGGACAAATCCGGACGTATGGCAACCCTACACCCGAGCCACGGGCGAGGGACGAGGGTGGATAGTTAAGTCGAGGGGTTAAAGGCCTCCACACACCAGTCGCGGGCGCGGGTCGTGCGCGGGCCCGCGCACGCCCCGCGCCCGCGAACGGTGTGTGGAGGCCTTTAATGGCTAATTTATGCCCGAGTTATACACACTGCTTTTCACTTCGATTGCGAGAAAATAACAAATAACTGCAAAATTAAATTAAATAATAGCTCATTCCCGTCACTTAACTTTTTATGTTTAATTTTCGACAGACTTAGGTACTTCATACTGCCAAGTCATTTAATGGTTCAATGCGTTTTACAATAATAATTGACGCCTATTTTATCTGGTTTTAAAACGCGGATGTGAAATTTATTAAAGCAAATCAAATCAAATGACAAGTTTATTCTACGAAGTTTTATTGCGTGTGTGGCTGTTAGGCCCGATTATCTTAGTCTTTAAAACAATTGTACTTTGTGCACTAGAGCATAAAAGTGGCTTTTTGTGCAGCATACATCCAGCACAAAGGCGTACTTTGCGAGCGTGAGAAGTGAAAAATGTTTTTTCACACCTCTCATTCAGAAAAGTAAGTTTTGGTCCCCGACGAGAGGGAGCAAAATGCTAATTACTTTTCTGTTCAAGCTACTTTTTAGGGTTCCGTAGCCAAATGGCAAAAAACGGAACCCTTATAGATTCGTCATGTCTGTCTGTCTGTCTGTCCGTCCGTATGCCACAGACACATTTTTCCGAAACTATAAGAGATATACCGTTGAAACTTGGTAAGTAGATGTATTCTGTAAGCCGCATTAAGATTTTCACACACAAATCGAAAAAAAAACATTAAGTTTTAGGGGTCCCCATACACAGAACTGAAAATCAAAAATTTTTTTTTCATTAAACCCATACGTGTGGGGTATCTATGGATAGGTTTTCCAAAATGATATTAAGGTTTCTAATATATTTTTTTCCTAAACTGCATAGTTTGCGCGAGAGACACTTCCAAAGTGGTAAAATGTGTGTCCCTGTAACTTCTAAAATAAGATAATGACAAAACTAAAAAAAATATATGATGTACATTACCATGCAAACTTCCACCGAAAATTGGTTTGAACAAGATCTAGTAAGTAGTTTTTTTTTAATACGTCATAAATCGTAAACCGCAATTTATTTCACGGAACTCTTCATGTGCGAGTCCGACTCGCACTTGGCCGCTTTTTTAATTTATTCATTGGCTTGTAGCATTTACGCAATGTGCCAATAGATTCTTTATAAAATAATCGATTGTAATTTCATTGTAATCGACAAACGTACCGTACGTAAATATTTTTTTTTTGTTTTTTTGTTTTTAGTTGTTTTTGTTTTTGGTTTTTTGTTTTTTTGTTGTTTTTTTTTCTGTAAGTTTGTATTGTTTGTTTTTTTTTTGCTGTTTTTTTTTGTATTTTTCATTTTTTTGTTCGTTTTTTGTTTTGGTTTTTGTTGTTTTTTGTTTCGTTAGTATTTCTGTTTTTTTTGTTGTTTTTTTCCTTTTTTTGTCTTTTTTTTGTTATTTGTTTTTCTTTTGTTGTTTGTTTGTTCTTTTTTGTTGTGTTTTTGTTGTTTGTTTGTTCTTTTTTGTTGTGTTTTTGTTGTTTGTTTGTTCTTTTTTGTTGTGTTTTTGTTGTTTTTTTTTCTTTTTTTGCAAATTTTTTCCTCATAGTCGGTATGAAAAGTTACATGTGTCAGTCACTCAGGAGCAAAATTATTTTCGTAGGATCCTGAGCGTAGTGAGGGATTCAAGTGTTAACGCCCAAGACGAAAATAATTTTGCTCCTGAGTGACACATGTAACTTTTCACACCGACTATGAGGAAAACGTTTGCAAAAAAAACAAAAAAAAAACAACAAAAAATAACAAAAATAAACAAAAAGTCAAAAAAAATACAAAAAAACAAAACCAAAGAACGAACGAAACAAAAAAAAACAAAAAAAAAACTAAAAAAGAGAAAATAGAAGAAACAAAAAAAGAAAATTAAAAAAACCTAAAAAAATTACAAAAAAAAATATACAAAGAATACAAAAAAACAGAAATGAAAAAAATAAACAAAAACAAACAAAAACAAAAAAAACAAAAAAAAAAGGAAAAAAAAAACAAATGAAACTAAAAACAAAAAACAAAAAAAATGCAAAAAAACTAAAAAAAATGAAAAACAAAAAAAAAGACAAAAAAAATCAGACAAACAAGCAACAAAAAACCAGAAAAAAATACAAAAACCAGAAAAAAAAAACAAAAAAAAACCATTGAAACAAACTAAACAAAAAAAACAAAATATAACAAAAAAAACTAACAAAAACAAAAAAAAGAACAAATAGAGAAAAAACTAAAAAAACAACAAAAACTGAAACAAACAAGAAAAAAACAAAAAAAACCAGAAAAACACAATTGAAACAAACGAAACAAAAAAAATAACAAAAAGAAATACAAAAAATACAAAAAACAACAAAAAAAGCAAAAAAAAACGAACAAAAAACGAACAAAAACTGAAAAAAAAAATACAAATAAAAACAAGAACAAACAAAACAAAAAAAAAGAACAAAGCAAAAAAAAAACAAAAAAAATAACGTATATGTATATACCTATATATAGGTATACCTATATACGTACATTGCACGTAGAACCGATGGCCTTTGGGCGGAAAGGTTCTCGAGTGGCGACCACGTACCGGAAGGCGCGGCGTGGGTAGGCCCCCCGCAAGGTGGACTGATGATCTGGTAAAGGTCGCGGGAGTCCGCTGGATGCGGGTGGCGCAGGACCGGTCATTTTGGCACTCTTTGGGGGAGGCCTATGTCCAGCAGTGGACGTCTTTCGGCTGATATGATGATGATGATGATGATGATGATGATATATATACGTTTGTCGATTACGATGAAATTACAATCGATTATTTTATCAAGATTCTATTGGCACATTGCGTAAATGCTACAAGCCAATGAATAAATTAAAAAAGTAGCTTGAACAGAAAAGTAGCATTTTGCTCCCTCTCGTCGGGGACCAAAACTTACTTTTCTGAATGAGAGGTGTGAAAATAACTATTTTTTGTCTGAAATATATTTATATACCATGGTGATGACAAACCGGCATACGGCAGCCTGATGGTAGGCGGATACCGTAGCCCAATTATAAACCTCACCTACTTAAGCCTAAAGAGGAAGGTACATCAATTTGCGCAAATTCTATACTGACCGTCGCTTTGCTTTTTGCTTGGCTTAAGAAAACCCACTTATTATTTACCTTTGTCTATGTCAATCGCCTCAAATGCCTGCTCTGTTTCCGTGTCAGAACTACAGAAAGCACTTTCCGACACAAACCACGCGCTACGGAAGAGACGGTCAATGTCAGCTCGATGCGCGCGAGTAGAATTCAGATGCAGTCTATTGTGTGTATTGGGTGATACATCGATATACTCGTACTAGTAGTCATAATTGAAACTGGGTTCTATATTTTAGTAGCAGTAGGCGGCCGCGTGGTACCTACCCTACTGTAGGGCAGGTACTTACCACGCTCGCACGCAGTGCCTGATTTAGAGTTCTGACCGCCCTAGGCTAACTATGAATCTATCTATCTATCTATCTATCTATCTATCTATCTATCGTTATTATTATTACGCGAGCCCGATTTTTGTACATGCCATCAGATCTACAGTTATGGTCCGATTTTGATAAATGATATGTCACTGGATTCGTCTCATGCTGCAGATTTGCAATAAGGTCTTCGTTTTTTAATTTTTTATCGGTAAGTTACTAAAATATAAATTTAAATAAACTACTGTGCGTTGACCACGTGACTTTGGCTGCGTGACGTCACGTGGCGTAACTTCTGCTTTGACTCGAGATGACAATGTAAAATTATAAACAAGAATTAAACTCAAACCTGTACTAAGTTCTTCAGCATAAAAAATTATAAATGTTGAGTCGGCCACATATGGATACAACACTAAGAAAAGTAAGAAAAATAGAAAGTAAACGGCCTTTTGTAAATATTGTTTATTTACATAAACTGACAGACGTATTGTGTCAAATGTGCTTTTTTTTTATTGACAGAGACGTCAGTATTACTTGCCATGTTCTTTTTTACTTCAGAAAAGTTTATATACAAACTTATTTTCCCATATTCGAGATGTTGGGAGAAGAATGAGGTTTAAGGTAGGTTTCGCCTAATTTCCAGTAGGTATAAAGATGTAGAAAACGAAACTAGATTACAAATATTTCTTTTCGGATGGCCGGGGACTCCCATTGGTGACTTTGTTGACCTGACTTGAATACCATCTAAATTATTTCAGGTTCAGATAATTATATTTTGACTACAGGTTATATAAATTTCGTAATTAAACGAGCAATACTTGTACATATATATATATGCAATCACGTTCTCGGAAACGGCTCTAACGATTTCGATTAAATCTGGAATACAGGGGTTTACGAGGGCGAGATATCGATTAACCCCCCTTATTTTTAACGGATTATGATAGTGATAGCAATAAGGAAAAAAACCGGCCAAGAGCGAGTCGGACTCGCGCACGAAGGGTTCCGTACCATTATCTATAAAAAAAAACTATTTTATTCTGTGTTTTTAGTATTTGTTGTTATAGCGGCAACAGAAATACATCATCTGTGAAAATTTCAGCTGGTATCACGGTATCAGTGAGATACAGCCTGGTGACAGACAGACGGACGGACGGACAGCGGAGTCTTAGTAATAGGGTCCAATTTTATTCTTTGAGTACGGAACCCTAAAAACACTAGAACATAAAAAAAGTCCGTTCCGAGGCTTACGGTTTATAATAGTACATTATGATACAAGTGAGGTATGTTGATCATTACATCAGAGGCGGAATTGTATGTATAATGTAATAAGATAATAGAGACGAGGATGTAATTATCAAAGCTCACGCGTGTCATACGACGTTTTTCAACACATTTGCGAGGAAAAAATCCTTTTCATAAAATGAACATGTTACAGGCTCCTAAGTTGTTTCCTTTAGTTATTGATGACGACAGGTTTTTACTCACATATTTGTACATCTCCAAGAATGTACAGTGGCGTCAAATCTATTTATCACTTTTCTATTCACTACGAGTCAACATTTTTAACAATAACCAAACACGCATCATCAATGTTTACAAATATTTGTGAAATTACCTAAAATGGCGCGCAACAATTTTTTTTCGTCAAGTTCGCGCAGTGCGCCCGCAGCGAGGCTTAGATGAAATCTCTAAACAGCCAATACTTACAAAATAAAATAAATATTTTCTTATTCAATATAAATTCATGTAAAATGTTATCAAAAGTAAATAGTTTTACTAAATGAAACGTTTCTTTATCATATCCAACAAGAAATAATCAATTAATCCACAAAAAGGATTTAATTTGTTTACTCGAGTAAGAATCCATTTGCCGAGAATTAAAAACAAACCTGTATAACCCGGTCAATTTAAGAATGCGCCGAGTCCATTCATACACCTTGCTGCAAGGTGCTAACGTGTCTTAATCGGCATATAAACACGAGTGTCGTAATGTTATTAAACACGCGTGTTTAATACCCAGGATTATGAGCCCAAAAGCGGCACAATAAGAGGCACGTTACGAGCAAATGTGTTGAAAAGGTTTATGTGTTTACTTTGACAAAGAAAAAAAAGGGTATTTATTTTATATTAAATAAGGCTATCATTCACATAAGGATAACATTGCACATTGCACGTAGAACCGACGGCCGTTGGGGCGGAACGGTTCTCGAGTGGCGACCACGTACCGAAAGGCGCAGCATAGGTAGGCCCTCACAAGGTGAACTGATGACCTGGTAAAGGTCGTGGGAGTCCGCTGGATGGGGGTGGCGCAGGACCGCTCATTGTGGCACTCTCTGGGGAAGGCCTATGTCCAGCAATGCACGTCTTTCGGCTGATATGATGATGGTGACGATGAGGGTATCAGTGATCAAAGTAAACCCTCAGAAGTGATCAACGACATCCCATGCTACAATTATCAAGGTTGTGATTTGCAACAGTATTTGATGTTATAGCCATACATGCCTGATTTAGTGAACTAGATAAAATTAATGTAGTTACTATACTGAAAGTTTTACATTAGAAATTATACAAGCTATTAAAAGTCCGTAAAATGAGTACGCACGTATTTTAATTTTTTTTTCATCGATCGGCGTGCCCGATCTCACGACTGGACACTGAAAGTGACGTTCAATGCTTCCAATCGTAAAAAAAAACCAAACGATGCGTTCAGAAATCGTATAAATTAAAGTTTAAACATGAAGAGAAGTTTTGATCAATGTAAACCCAGGAATTAAAGTAACCCCAATTCCCGGTACCTATAAATAGCATGTGCCGATACTAATAAGAAACAGGTGTAATGTCTGTAAAATGTAAGTTTGTACGTTGGGGGTAATCTCAGAAACTATACCCATCCTATTCTAAAAACCCTTTGTTCAGTAGGTAGGTTATATGTATGTATGTATGTAAGCACTTTATTGTACACAAAACAGGTTAAAACATAATCATGATACTTATGTAAGATTAAAGTAGGTACAAAAGCGAACTTATCCCTATAAGGGATCTCGGGGGGAATATAAGGGATATGTAGAATGGCCCTACAGGATTAAGTATGTGCTATATTTTATATCTTCGCTCCGCCTAAATTCTTTGTAGACGCGGCGGAGCCGCGCGGGTAGCTAGTGTTAATAATTATGTAAGTAAGTCTCAAGTAGACTCAAATCAGCGCCGCGCCCGCCGCCCCCTTTTGGTCCTTCCTTTCCTGTGGGTAAATCACTACCCCTACTATACCTATACCTAAGTGTAAATATAAATTAAATAATATAGCACGCTTATTTGTTTCTTACATAGAAGTACAACAGTACTACAGTACAATTTGGTACTTTACAGTTAAAACTTCACCATGCCGGCCTTATGCACGAAACGGAGGTGAAGAACATACATTTGCGAATAAGTATGACTAATTCTGAAAGATCCTAGGGAATAGAAGTGTTGTTGTTCTTTGTTAAAGACTTGTGTTTTATGGAACTGGACAGTAAAATAGCTAGGCTAAATAAAATACTTTGTAAATGAAATGGCATTCATGCTACCTCAATTAATGTTAGCAACAACGGTAAGTAAGTACAGCACTGCACGGCCACGTCCTAAATTAACTTTCAGAAGAACAAATTACAACACTCTTAACTAATTTTACTTAATTTCCTTTCGCCCGCAGTCAAGGTAGTGTCTTTGTGTGCCAGATTCTATTCTAATTTCGTATACATGGCTCCGTTCTCCACACAATATTCAAGCTGTATTAACTAGGTACCATTTCATAATTTGAGTCCCGCTTCTCGAAAACTTAACAAAAGTCAAAAGTAAGTCGCGGTAACAATAGTCGGGAGTCAAACTGTAGAAATAGCTGCGGTCAAATGGACAAAATGGGTCCGTCCTGGAAAGCTTTTGTGGAGTAGATGACGAGCTGCTGCCGCTGCTACGACTCCCTGTTGTCAGCTTGCCGGAGCGGAGCGCTTCGGTAATTGTGAAGCTGAGCCCACCGCCTTTCGCATAGAATCAGATCAGCGGGTTGGTGATGAAGGTCTTGGGTGGTTGACTGGAACAGAATGCTTTATTTATAGCCTTAAATAAATAAATTAATAGTCTCTTTCCGTCCACCTCGCCAACTTCAACCAGTTACCGGTTTGTCAAATAAGAAATATTTGTACCTAATCGTGTATTTTTTTTTAATCTCTTGAATTTTGTTCCAGTATGTTTGTCCACACGTTGTGGATGCTGGCGCTCGCGACGGCAGCGCACGCGCTGCGAGTCGGAGTCGGGATAGCCGACGTCACCGGGCCACCCGCGGAGATCGGCTTCGTGAGTAACAATGAGCCATTACTCTAGTTTTATAGTTTTATTACTTATAAAGGTGGATCCACGCTAGACGAGCCGAGCACGAGCGGAGCCCTTGTGGGCGCCGTCGTTTGCGGCTCAAGTGTGGTTACGTTCGCTGTAAGTCCACACTTGAGCGGCAAACGACGACGCCCACAAGGGCTCCGCTCGTGCTCGGCTCGTCTAGCTTGGATCCACCTTAGGATCATCGTTTTTGGAAATAAGAGGAGGACAATTCTGATATGTTAAACATACGTTTATAACGATGGACTTAGAGCCGGAGAATAACACTCGTCCGTGTGTAATTTTAGCACTGTCAGTCTATAAAATGATGCGTCTTAACAATTCTGAATTAGAATTCACTAAGAATATTTATCTTGATAAAATACTCGTTAGATACGATTTATAAGTTAAATCTTACTTACATTCTACAGTATACTTAATTAAGCTCATAAGTGGTGTAGGAGCAGATGCGATATGCGGTTGTTAGATTACACCGAAAAGACAGGGGGTAAAAAATATCTAGAACGACCTATTGACAGATCATTATAAAAGCGAAGTGGAAATAATACTACCCTGTGCATATCGCAGTCTCTTGACATATCGGCGGTCTGGGTACGGTGTGAAGCGCTCACAGCGAGCGCGGGGAGGTAAAAGGGGAAGGGAAGGGACGTCGCATTCCGGTGAGGTGCACACTTGTACAGATATTCTATCCGTACAAGCAAACTGACACTAGCATGGTCGAAAAAGCCTATCGCGAGAAATTAAGTAAAAACGTACAGTTACTTATTCACTTTCGGTTTTGTTTCATTAACTAAATAGAGGCAGGCAGGTCAATCTCCGAACCGCAAGCGCGTATTTATTTAAAAATAACATTATGATACGGTATACATAATTTTATGATGAGCATGCCTACCTACCGGCCGTTACGACATCCCGGCCTTGACCGCAGACGGCGGGCGGATGGCGGATGGCTGCTGCGGGCTAATACGGACTGTGTGTTGCTTGTAGATGTAGTGTAATGTAGAGTGACTCATCTTATAATCATTGCACTTGCAAATTTAAGTCATTGATTTAATCAGGCGTTAAATTGCGGAATTCCATGCTATGCCATTCCGCTAAAGAGCATGGAGGTGACTCGATATTAGCGATAATTAAATGGACCTATTTGCGTATTTTTAACAGACTTCAAAAAAAGGAGGAGGTTCTCAATTCGAATGTATTTTTTTTTTTTTTTTTTTTTAATGTTTGTTACCTCAGAACTCCGTTATTTATGAACCGATTCGTAAAATTATTTTTTTAACTGAAAGTATATGCTTCCAGATTGGTCCCATTGTTTCCAAAACCCCAGTTGGATGATGGAAACCATGAGGAATTGAGGGAACTCCTCAAATATATTAGGCACGCGTGTAGTAATTTCGGTATTTTCTATTATAACTCGTGTATTTACACCCGGAAATCATAAATTTGGTGAAGTGGAAGTGATGATGAAGACCACAGATGGCTTGTGAAAGTTCTCAATGATGTAGTTCAAACTATATAAGTACGTCACAGATTCCGATATTATTCCGTTGAAATAGCAAACAATGAAGTGCCAAAGGTAATTCTGAGATCCTTGAGGAATCGACGGAAGTCCTCAAATATTATCGGCCCACATACAGCGATTTGGTTTATTGGTCTAAAAATCAACGCTTTTGTACTCGAAAATCAGTTCATGTGGTAAATTGGAAAAAAAATGTGGAAATGTTAATGTGGCTTGGCGGAGTACCTACTGAATTGAAGTCGGTTAAAACTTTGTTTTGAACGTAAATTATTACATCGGTTAATGCGCCCACCATCCCTCCGCACGCGCAAACATGCATATAAAACAACAAACCACCATCATCATCCCGGTTGTGCCCTAAAGGAGCCAGGCGTCCGCTTTGACAACTAATCCCAAGATTTGGATAGGCACTAGTTTTACGAAAGAGACTGCCATCTGACCTTCCAACCCAGAGGGAAAACTAGAGCTTATTGGGATTAGACCGGTTTCCTCACAATGTTTTCTTTCACCGAAAAGCTAACGGTACCAATAATTAAAAAGCGGCCAAGTGCGAGTCGGACTCGCACATGAAGGGTTCCGTTAAATAAATTGCTTTTTACGATTTATGACGTATTAAAAAAAAACTACTTATCTCGTTCAAACCAATTTTCGTTGAAAGTTTGCATGGTAATGTACATCATATATTTTTTTTAGATTTATCATTCTCTTATTTTAGAAGTTACAGGGGGGACACACACATTATACCACTTTGGAAGTGTCTCTCGCGCTAACTATTCAGTTTAAATTTTTGAGTTTCAGTTCTTAGTATGGGGAACCCCAAAATTTATTGTTTTTTTAATATTTTCGTGTGAAAATCTTAATGCGGTTTACAGAATACATCTACTTACCAAGTTTCAACAGTATAGCTCTTATAGTTTCGGAAAAAAGTGGCTGTGACATACGGACGGACAGACAGACAGACAGACAGACAGACAGACATGACGAATCTATAAGGGTTCCGTTTTTTGCCATTTGGCTACGGAACCCTAAAAAGCGGCCAAGTGCGAGACGGACTCGCACATGAAGGGTTCCGTAAAATAAATTGCGGTTTACGATTTATGACGTATTGAAAAAAAACTACTTACTAGATCTCGTTCAAACCAATTTTCGGTGGAAGTTTGTATGGTAATGTATATCATATATTTTTTTTAGTTTTATCATTCTCTTATTTTAGAAGTTACAGGGGGTGGGGGGGGGGGGGGGAGGGGACACACATTTTACCACTTTGGAAGTGTCTCTCGCGCAAACTATTCAGTTTAGAAAAAATATATATTAGAAACCTCAATATCATTTTTGAAGACCTATCCATAAATACCCCACAGGCTTGATGAAAAAAAAATTTTTGAGTTTCAGTTTTGTGTATGTACCCCAAAAACTTACTGTTTTTTTTTAGATTTTTGTGTGAAAATCTTAATGCGGTTAACAGAATACATCTACTTACCAAGTTTCAACAGTAGGTATAGCTCTTATAGTTTCGGAAAAAAGTGGCTGTGACATACGGACGGACAGACAGACAGACAGACAGACATGACGAATCTATAAGGGTTCCGTTTTTTGCCATTTGGCTACGGAACCCTAAAAACATCGACTCGTGTTCGCCTCTCTATATACGAGGCATCATCAGGAGATGCTGGCAGGAAATGTTGCTTGTTTTGCTCAGTGGACGTGGCGATCCATTAATTTTTATTTTTAATACACGTAGGTATGTCGTACGTGTCAAACGGCACGGTAGCCTAGTGGGTCAAGTATGAGGCTGTAAACGGCGGGCATGGATTCTAATCTCCGGGCTCGTTTTTAAGTAGGTACTATAAATATCTTTTGATATTAACCATTTCGGTGAAGGAAAACATCATCAGGCGTCAAAATCAAACACACTTAACTAAGTGTGTTTGATTTTGATTTGTATAGATAAAGATATGTACTGTATCACTCCTAAAACAATCGTGACCAAATATAATTATCTTGTGCGTAGGCTTAGGTATGCAGCTTCATCACCACTTCATTACACATATTCGAGGTCGATGGAAATGGCCAAAGATGTAAACAAACCTAATTACCTAAGATCTAGGACGTCATCATTCAATAGCTAGTTTCGTCTGCACATGATTATACGTTACGCCAATATTTTCTTACACATACAATAGTAGATTGTTAAAAGTGACCCATTTCAGCCGAGATATTTCTGGCGCTCGAACGAAGTGACAGCGCCAATAGTTCGAGGGAGAAATGGGTAATTTCACCCGAGTTAAACACTCTACTTTTCATTTCAATTCAATTCAAATCGTTTATTTCAGACTAAGTCCATATACAATTAATTGCTACAATTATTCAATTAAAATACAAAATAAAATACAATATACAAATAATCATCCTTAGTCTAAAAAAGGGACATACAAAACAAAGACACTACCTACACTACACAGTAAATTGGTTTGGTTCGACTGTGAGGAAAGTAAAATACTGCACTTACATTTTATAAAACATATTAAGAGTAATCAGCATGGTATATTAAGAGTAATCAGTTAAAATACACATACTGCCAACTTTAGAAAAGTTTAAAAATCGTAGCTGATCTAATAGTTTTAATCTTATTTCTTGTAGTGATATAATCTCCACTTATAATAAATCTATAGAATCAGCCAGTTTGAAACTAAGCTTTGGGTTGTCACGAATGTTCTCAGCATCCCGTGAACGGAAAAATATGAATTTTTTTTGTAGGTACATTATTATTCTAGCTGCAACTTAGGATAGTTTTTATTCGACTGCGACAATTAATTAATTTTCCGAACTATACGACTTCATTAATTTTTCATTTATTATTCTTAAAGTGGGAGGGAGAGCACAAATAACATCTACGTGCTCCGGCTATCTCGCCTGCTCGTGGTCCTCCTGCTGATCAACGGAAGAGGTGGTAACAGAGAAGGCAAACTTGAAACAAACCCGGCTCGGTGCCAGCCGTTACGCACCTGCAACCGAACCGACTCCACACGTACTGACTTTGTCATTCCTGTGGGCCGAGTCGGTAAGGTCGAGAGAGTGATATGGGTTTTGGGCATGCCTGTATTATCTTATTGGCGTCCCAGGCGATGCAGCGTCCGTGAAGAGGTCACTTCACCCACTTCAGCCTGCTGAGTGGAAAACAACACGGAGAGTGGCAGTTGAACAACTTCCATATGCGATGTCTTCGGCGTATTCTAGGGATCTCATGGAAGGATCGAGTTACAAACGAGAGGGTGCTTAGCATCGCACGTTTACCCAGCATTATTGCTATCTTGAAGCAAAGACGTCTTCGCTGGCTGGGGCACTTGCAAAGGATGGAGCCCTCTCGTTTGCCACGTATAACTCTCCTGAGCGAAATAGCCCATGCGAAACGACCAGTAGGGCGACCAATGCTTCGTTTTAAGGACAGCGCAAAACGAGACATGTTGTCCTTTAAGATTGACCCAACCAAATGGGAACTGGAATCTGGGGACCGAAACCACTGGAGGAAGACCCTGGGCGAAGGTATGGTTGCGCATGATGCAGCTTGGTTCGATCTTCTGTCGTTCCGACGAGAACAGAGACACCAGCTTGCTGCTGTCCTCCCTATATCATCGTGCACAACTTTTACTTGTCAATTATGCGGTCGGGCCTGTCGCTCCCGTATCGGCCTTACGAGTCATGTGCGTAAATGCCGCACCACCTTGACATAGACGCTGTTTAAATCATCTTATCATAGATGTACAAGGCCAATGATGATGATGATTCTTAAAGTACATCGCCGCCATATCTGTAAGCTTTGTGAAACGTCAAAATGGCGGAATCGCTTTTCCTTAATTTCACCGATTAATAATTTAAATCCCGTCTCCGATAGACCTTCACGAAACGCATACCAAGAGGTAAAGCATAAGAAATTAATCGATTCTGATATGAGAACTTATATGCGCAAATGTTGTATTAAAGCGTAATTTCATTAAATGAATCAACAAATTTGAACAATATAAGTAACACAAATGTTATTTTTAATGGCACGCGCGCGCTCTCTTTGCGCATTCAGCCAAACCACGCAAACCAAAACTCGAAGTTCGTATATCTGCATTCCTCTCACTCGAGTAATGTTAGTGCGATAGAGATACCCGAATATTTCGAATTCTGAATGTGGTAACGAAACGCAAACCTGTTTTGTTGTTTATGGTCTTCTTGTGTTTTGAGGTTAGTTAAAAAAGGATTTCGTGAAATAAAGTGTCATGTGAAAAATATGGTGTATTAATTAATTATACCCAGATATAACAAACTGGCGACGAGTTAACGAACAAACGCATAATAGAGTGAAAAAAAAAAGTTGTTATATAGTCTCGATTACCTACAAAAACTTTGATAAGTGTGCGTATGGAAACAAAACAATAATATACATGGAGGATATCGAGGGGTACATTAAAACAGGAAAAAAAGCGTGGATTCAAACCAAAAGTAAGGAGGAACTAATAGTAATCGCAAACCAGCTGGTCGACGACCCGGCGTCACAATTTTCGAGCGATATTCGAAAATATCTCCGAGAATACATAGACGAGCATGTAAAGGAGTCCCCGGAGTGTTCGACACAATCCAGTTTGAAAATGAGCCATATTTCCTATATGGAGGCGTTTGGCGGGGGTAACTGGAATGCATATAAACAACAGTTGGAATGTTTTTTCGTTTTAAATGATGTTGAGGAAAATAAGAAAGTGCCGCTCCTCATTACAAAGCTCAGCACCAATGTATACGAACTACTAACCACTTTATGTACCCCTGATACACCAATAAATGAAATTTATGAAAACATTTGTAAGAAACTGCAAAACCATTATCACCCAGTTCGTAATTGTGTTTTAGAACAAGCCGAATTTAGGAAGCGCAACCAAAAACGAGATGAAAACATAGATCAGTACACGCTCGAACTAAGAAAAATATCGAAAAATTGTAACTTTAAAAACTTAAATGAAGAATTAAAAGAGCGCCTTTTGAATTGTACCCGATGTGATGCAGTGCGGTTTGAAATATTAAAACAAGCTGATTTGCCATTGGACAAATTAATACATATTGCAAAAACAGTCGAGACCGCATACAATTTGGCGTATACAAAAGATGAAGAAGAAATTCGACCGCAAATGTTTAAGTATGAAAAACAAATAAACCGGAATAGAAATTTTGGAGCAAGGCCTGGTACTAGCCAATCGAAGCCACATGCAGGAGGACATGTTGGGAGCTGTTTCTGCTGTGGAAAAGCCGGACACATGAGGGCCCAGTGTACATTGCGGGAAAAGTTCTGCAGCGAATGCGGTATGAAGGGGCACATTTTCAAAATGTGCAACAAAAACAAAGACAGTTGGAGAATGAAGATGTTGAATGCTACAGATACAAACATCCCAGGTGCAAGTGAAGTGAAGCAAGAAGATAGAAATGATACGGCCGAGCCAGAAATGTTTGACATTTTCTATTTTAGTGAGAAGCAGCAAATTCCATCAGCTAAGTTAAAAAATTCAGTTAACGGTAAGCTGCTAGATTTTGAAGTTGACACCGGAGCAGATGTAAGTACGATTACGTATTCTGATAGGAACCGATATTTTCCAAATTTAGAATTGAAACAACGGAATGTAATTTTTACAAATTTTGACCAGTCAACTTCAACACCATTGGGTGTGCTCGACAATTTAAGTTTGTCATATGGAAATGTTAACATGGAAAAACAAACACTGTTTATTGTCAAAGACGGATTACCGAGAATTATAGGGAAAAATTGGCTCTCTGTTTTACAATTATGGCCCCCTACTTTTGACCAAAAAACATGTGAAACCACCTCAAAAGACACATTAGAGTCTAATATAAAAAGTCAGTTTGCCACTGTTTTCGAACCAGGCATGGGGGAATTTAAGGGAGAGCCAATTCATTTAGGAATTGAGGCAGGCACACGACCAATTTTTATGCCCCTGCGAACTGTGCCATTTGCGCTTAAGGAAAAAGTTAAAGATGAGATTGAAAGGTTACATAAAAACAAACGTATTGTGCCAGTTGAATATGCAGATTGGGGTACGCCAGTTGTACCAGTCCTAAAGCCAGATGGTTCGGTGCGATTATGTGGGGATTTTCGTATAACAATAAATAAATATTTGAAAATTGATCATTACCCGCTGCCAACAATAGACCAGATTCTAATGAAGCTGCAGGGAAACCAATTCTTCTGTGAATTGGACTTACGGGAAGCTTACCTGCAGGCTCCATTGGACGAGGAATCTCAAAAGTTGGTATCGATTGTGACTGAGGAAGGAATTTTCAAATATTTATTCTTGCCTTATGGGGTCAGTACAGGACCTGGATCGTTTCAGCGACTTATGTCACAGAAATTAAGTGGTCTCGATGTAATTGTTTACATAGACAACATATACATATACGGTAAAACGTTAGCTGAGACGTATGAAAATCTAAAATTGGTGTTAA
This sequence comes from Epinotia brunnichana, assembly GCA_963854355.1. NCBI lineage: Eukaryota > Metazoa > Arthropoda > Insecta > Lepidoptera > Tortricidae > Epinotia > Epinotia brunnichana. Next base: position 27,091,002 of record OY977936.1, on the reverse strand, counting down.
TGAAATTGTTAGATTCAGGGCTAAAAATTAAAATGGAAAAATGTAAATTTTTTGAACAAAAGCTGGAGGTTTTTGGATTCGAAGTTAATCAAACAGGCATTAAAGTAATAAAAAGTAAGATAAAGCCTTTGCTGTCGTTACCACCACCAGTAAATGTAAAAATGCTACGATCATTTCTTGGAAAAGTTAATTATTATAACAGGTTTCTGCAAAATATGGCAACTATATTGAAGCCGCTATATGACTGCCTAAAGAAAGACAAATTTGAGTGGACACCTGAATGCAATACATCATTCATGAGTATCAAAAATGCATTGGCTAATACATCTTCCTTGTCACATCTAAACAAAAACTCACAAATAGTTCTAACATGTGATTCAAGTGACAGCGGTGTTGCTGCAATACTGTCGGTGAAAGACAGTAATAACATTGTCAGACCTGTAGCGTTTGCTAGTAGGAAACTAAATGATACCCAAATCAAGTATCCAATTCTAGAAAAAGAGGCCTATGCAATTGTTTTTGGTGTTACAAAATTTTATGAATACCTATTTGGACAGAAATTTACCTTACAAACTGATAATGAGGCCTTAACAAAAATCTTAGGCCCAAAGTACGGAATCCCAAAAATGGCAGCCAGGCGGCTGCAATATTGGGCAATATTTTTAAGTGGTTTTAACTATGACATTGAACATATAAAATCCAAAAACAATCCGGCAGATTATTTGTCACGGGTAGCGATAGATAATAGAAATGATACAGATAGAAATGTAGAGATGATTGACAAATCATTTGAATTAAACACGGTACACTATATAACTAGTTCAAACCTTACTACCCTAAATTGGGAAACAATTCAAAAAGAGACAAAACAAGACAATGTATTGTGTAACATCATCAGGTTCTGCAGAGATGGGTGGCCAGCTAGTAATAATTTAGGTGAAGAATACGATTGTTATTTTGTAAGAAAAAATGAAATTTCCATGGATAGGGATTGCGTGCTCTGGGGGGTATCGCGTCATTATACCTCACTCGCTTAAAGACGAAGTGATGTTAGAATTACATGCCTCCCATCTTGGCATAACCAGAATGAAAGAGATAGCGCGCTCCTACTTTTGGTGGACAGATATGGATAAGGAAATAGAGGACATAACAAAAAATTGTAAAATATGTTTAGAAAACCACAAACTACCAGAAATTATAAAATTAACACCGTGGCCACAAGCGCCATGCGTGTGGCATAGATTACATGCAGATTTCTTAGGTCCCTTATATGGAAAAATGTATTTAGTAATCATTGATGCTTACTCAAAGTGGCCTGAAGTTTTTGTAATGGCAAACATAACAGCACGTAAAACAATAGAAATATTCAAAAGTGTTTATGTAAGGTTTGGATATCCATTTCATTTAGTTACTGATAATGGCCCAACATGGACTAGTGAAGAGTTCAGAACTTTTTGTAAATATACTGGTGTGAAACAAAGTTTCACTCCAACGTATTACCCATCAACCAACGGCTTGGCAAAGCGTTTTGTAGAGACTTTTAAGTCACATGTGATCAAAATTGTTGAAAGTGGCCATACACCCATGTATGCTTGTAATTTATTCCTGTTTGATTACAGAAATTCCGTGCACAAAATGACTGGCCAAAGCCCAGCCAAGACGTTGTTTGGCAGGGACCTGAGGTGCCGTTTCTCCCTTCTCAGGCCGAACCCAATAACTGCTCTGGTCGATAAAGAAAATATAAAACAGTCGTTAAAGAGCAATAACGTAAGGGAAGTATTTCTGATCGGGGAGAAGATCATGGTAAGAGACCATCGCAAGAATAAAAAAAAATGGACTCTGGGGAACCTACGAGGTTGAGGTGGGTGACCTGAGGTGGAAACGGCACACCAATCAGTTACTAAAGTGTAGTCAACTGTTAGATTAGTTTAGTTTTAGTATTAGTTTATGTAAGCGGGGAAGAGTGTGGTAACGAAACGCAAACCTGTTTTGTTGTTTATGGTCTTCTTGTGTTTTGAGGTAAGTTAAAAAAGGATTTCGTGAAATAAAGTGTCATGTGAAAAATATGGTGTATTAATTAATTATACCCAGATTAAAAAAAAAGTGTGAAAAATATGGTGTATTAATTAATTATACACTGAAGTTCGTGGTTTAAAAGAAAATACGGATGTCGGATAGATCTAAAATAGGGATGTAAACACTGTACCTATAGACACTAAATAAAATAATCATAATGTTGTAGCTATTTTCTCGAAAAAGGACTTAAAATGAAGTCAAATGGAGAAAACAACAACGCAAGAGGTTATTTAAGTAGTCACTAAGTTATAAGTTTTAAGAGGGGGTACGTTCTGTCCCTTTTCCGCAAAACGCACCTTCATATGAAACGATTGTTTTTTACTATGAGTACTATGACGCTCGAGGATCGTGACGTTACGGTCTCGATCGTTTTCTCACTCTAATAAGCGACATTAAAACGGTTGTAGCTTCGTAATTTTTTGAGATATTTGAACGGGTTTTTCGTTTCTTCTTTCTTTTGAAGTAATACTAAATTTTGAATCTACTCCCCTATTTGGAAGACAAGCGGAAAGAGTACCTAATCTATATATTAAAGATGAGTCATTTGAAGAAATAGATACCTACAGAAAAAAACCGGCCAAGTGCGAGTTGGACTAAAGGGGTTAAATAGGGGTGCAAAGTTTGTATGGGGAAAACTTGATTTTTTGAGCTAGAGACTTAAAACTGTGTATAACGATTACTTATTAGAATACAAATAAAGTACTTTCAACGTTTAGGAAAATTCTGCCCCTAAGGGGGTTAGAAAGGGGTGTAAATTTTGTATGGGGGAAACTTTATTTTGTAGACAAGCGACTTAAAACTTTGTAGAAAGCTTACTTATTATAATACAAATAAAGTACTCTTAGCATTTTGAAAAATTTCACCCCTAAAGGGTTGCAAAGTTTGTATGAGCGAAACTCCTTTTTGAGATAGAAGCTTAAAAGTTTTTTAGAATTATTACTTATTACGATACAAATAATACGAAACAAATAAAGTATTTTTAGCGTTTTGGAAAATTCCACGCCCAAGGGGATGAAAAAGGGGTGCAATGTTGGTAAAGGGGATTTTTTGGAGCTAGAATCTCAAAACTTTTGAAAAAGGTTAAATAATAAAAAAAATTAAAGATATGAGATTTGTAACTTCGATCTTAGCCTGTTTAAACTACCAAAATTATTTCAGCGTTTTTTGAAATTCTTCCCCCAAAGGGGATTATAAGGGCATTCAAAGTTTGTATGGAGAGCAAGACATTTTTAAAGTAAGGGATTTGTATTTTCGGTTTTAGACAAAACAAACATGCTAAAATACTACAAAACTTATTTCAGCGTTTTTTTTAATTCATCGCCTAAGAAGGTTAAAACGGGGTTCGAAGTTTGGATAGACATTTTTAAAGTAAGAAATTTGTAACTACGGTTTCAGCCTGTTTATTATGAGGGTTCAAAGGGGGTTCTAAGTGTGTATAAAGAGCAAGCCATTTTGAAAGTAAGAGATTTGTAACTTCGGTTTTAGACTGTTTACTAAAAGACTAGGCACAAAACTAATTTCAATGTTTTTTTTTTATTTATTCCTTAAACAAACTTTTAGACGATGACATGTTATACGCGGACGAAGTCGCGGGAAACAGCTAGTCCTATAAATAAATGTAAAGAATTATTTGCTTAATCTCCACTTATAATAAATCTCTAAATTAAAAAAAGAATCAGCCAGTTTGAAACTAAGCTTTGTGTTGTTACGAATGTTCTCAGCATCCCATGAACGGAAAAATATAAAACATTTTTTATAGGTACATTATTATTCTAGCTGTAACTTAGGATAGGTTTTATATTAATTTTAACAATTAATTAATTTTCCGTAATATACGACTTCATTTAATTTTTCATTTATTATTCTTAAAGTATATCGCCGCCACATCTGTCAGCTAAAAGAAATGTCAAAATCACAGACTAATAAGAGATACTACGGATAAAATGGCGGAATTGCTTTGCCTTTCTTTCACCTATTAATAATTTTAATCCCGTCTACGATATACCTTGACGAGACACATAGGTACCAAAAGCAAATATAAAATTAATCGATTTTGATATGCGAACTTATATGCGCAAATGTCGTTTTACGCGTAATTTCAACAATTAGCTGCAGACTTAAATATTTCAAGAGGATCAGTACACCATATTTTTAAAGCAGACCTCGGGTGTCACGCTTACAAGAAAATAAAAGTACACGGCATTTCCGAAGCTATAACGAAAAAAAGATTAGGTCGATCAAACACTATACTTTCCATGCACGCGGGGGATGAATTCGTTTTTTCGGACGAAAAACTCTTCGTATTAGAGCAACCTCTCAATTGTCAAAATGGTCGTTTGTGGGCAGCTAACATCCATGATATTCCAGATAATCAGAGGAATGTGCCAAGATTCCAGAGTGCACCATCAGTGATGGTTTGGGGAGCAGTTTGTAAGCGGGGTAAACTTCCTTTGGTATTTATCGACAAAAGGGTAAAGATCAATGCTGATTACTATAAAACAGAAGTTTTGGAAAAAAATGTTGCTCCAAACCAATCCAAACTTAAAAATGTTGTATGGAAACGATTACTATTGTTTCCAACAAGACGGAGTTCCATCCCACACGGCAAACGCAGTTCAAGCGTGGTGTCAGGCCAATTTAACGGATTTCTTGGCAAAAATTTAATGGCCCCCGAGTTCTCCAGATTTAAATGTACTGGACTTTTTTGGATTTTATGCTCTCAAAACTTAATAACTACAAAATAAAGAATTTGGAGCATTTCTAAAAAGTTATCGTACAAATTTGGGACGAAATGCCGATGGAGGCAGTGCGTGCCGCGTGCGACGGATTCGAAAAACGTTTGAAGCTGGTGATGAAGGTTAAAGGCGGAGTTATCCCAAAACATTTTTTGTGAATATAAGAATATCTGTCATGAAATATAGTTTTCACCTCACTAGCTCGGAAAGGCCTTTTTGTATGTTTGTTAACTATTGATAAAATCGCTTTTTATCCACATGTGAAGAAAGTAGACGTAGAACGTTAAAAGCACTCTGACGTAGAACGTTAAATGTTTATTTTTGTTTTTTGTAGGTATTTTTTATGACATATTTTTGTTTAACTTTTATTTTACCTTTTTTTCCTTTTTTTTAAACTTTTTTTTACGTGTTTTTATTTTTTTTAAACTTTTTTTTTCCTTTTTTGAATTTTCTTTTTACTTTTTTAAAAACTTTTTTTAAACTTTATATTACTTTTTTTTTTTTTTTTTTTACTTTTTTTATACCCTTTTTCTTATTTTCATTGCTGTAGTGAGGTGAAAAGATTTGTGTTATACACGGGTGAAAAGTTATTTTACGTCTCGTGTGTTGAAACACTCGCTACGCTCAGGATTCTATTTTTGAACCACTCGCTTCGCTCGTGGTCAATCATAGAATACTTTCGCTAGCTCGTGTTTCAAATGAACACTCGCAGGTAAAATACAACTTTCCCCCCTTGTATAACAAATAACTATTTTATTGCAATTGTTATTAACACTTTGTTTTAATGAGAGTTTGAAACTGTATGCGAACTTATTGGACAAGGTGTAGGTAAATAAGCTAACTTATCCACTCGATCTTCGAGAAGCTGGTCAAATTTGACTTTCAAGATTTGACCTGAACAAACTAACGTACTTACACATAATGCAAGTTGAATAAAAGCTTGTAAAAAACTGTTTTCAATTTTGCTCGTTGCTATGTCGGAATGTGTAATCATTGTATTTCAGATAATGCTCGTGTCCAAGAGCGCTTACTTAGGCTATTTTATTGCGTTTTCGTCATGTCAACTCGCAGAGATGGACATGGTCATGAGCAAATTCGAATAATACTAAAATCTTCCAAGTCAACACATGTTTGAAGGACATATTCAAATCTAAAACTCACTGCTGACTCGTATGACCTGCATAAAATTGTGCGTGCATACGAATATCTAGATATTTTGCCTTGTTAGCAGAATATGTTTGAGTATGGTAATAGTTATTGACAAAGCACTTGCTCTGAATGTCCCCTTTATATCCCCCCACGCGACACTGCGCAAGCGCTGCGCCGCGACGCTCCGCAGGGTGCGCGCCAGCCGCCAGTCTCCTGAATGTGGTGGCCGACAGATGGGACGGTAGCCTACTGAGGTACTGAGGCACTGGTCCTCCCTTCATTTAAGTTTAAGGCCTAACATAGTTATATAAGTCTTCTAGTACCTACTAACAACCTATGGATCTTTTTAAGTTGTCCGAAATAAATGCATTTTATTTTATTTATTTTATTTTTATATATGGTTCAACATAAACACGGGAAGTGGTCGATGCCAGCACTTGTATCATAAATAACTATTATGATACAAGTGCGGAAAGTAAGTAATTCCCAACGAGTGGCGATGACCAAAAACACGACCGTGAGGGAGTGTTTTTGATCGACACGAGTTGGGAATTACCTATCCGCACGTGTATCATACAACATTTTAAAATGCATCATGCGAGGAAATAAATAAATATGCATTAAAGGTGAAATTTTAATTGTCACGAAATCTCATTATCGCACAGTATGCGGGAATTTTGACCTGAAATCCATTCCCGCACGGGCTGTCCCCGCCCGACGCCGCCGTGCCGGCATAGACCATTTCCCGTGTTTATGTTGAACCATAATAAAGGGGCACATTTAGAGCAAGTGCATTGTAAACTATATGAAACAAACAGAAGTGCACTCTGTCATTTCTAGACTTCGTACCTAAATTTTGTATTGCTTTCGTTCCAATTGAGAGTGCAGGTAATATAAATAATTGAAGTATTAGGTACTAAACAATTCCGTTTGCTACCTGACCACTATAATGCTTCAAAGAAAACGCTATCTGTATTTAGTTACGTACCTACATAAAACTTAGTACATAGTAGGTATTACCTATATATCATATGGTTTCATTTGGTAATTGTAGTTCTCATTCAGATCACATGTACTTATACCTATTCAAAAACAGCAATTAGGTAGTCCAAGTTGATGATTTCTTAACCATGCATGTAAGTAAGTAGCTGAAAAGATAAAAACCTACATGTCTTACTTATTCCAGATGGGCTACGCACACTTCAATCAGATCGGGCACGGCATCCACCTCCGACAATTCTCGCGAGCCTTCGTGCTGGCTGACACCGGGAACAGCTCGCAGAGACTCGTGTTCGTGACCGTCGACGCGCCTATGATGGGCCACGGGGTTAGGAAAGAGGTCGGTCATTAGATTGCATAGGTTACTTGTCAATCCAAGTCACTGAGGTCAAATTTCGCATGTAATAATGTCACTTAAGCTTAAAGACAATGGCCGTATTCATGAACGTTCATCAAACTCATTGTAAGTAGTTAAAACGTCGTTAAAATCGTTTATCTTATCTGTAACCTGTATCTTAGACATTTGTGTCCGTAAGAAAGGGACAAAACAGATATTTAAAATTTTATCAATATGAGCCATGCTTATAATGTTTTCAACTTCTTCGGTAATTATAAGTTTGATGGCCGTGAAAGCGGATATTGCAATTATGTAGGTACCGACATCTGTAGAAGTTTGGACTTCTCAAATTTGTAAAACTTATTGCTAACATACGGTTTCAGATAATAAAGCGTCTCCAAAAACGTTACGGTGACATCTACAGCGATAACAACGTGATAATAAGCGGCACTCACACGCACTCGACCCCCGGAGGGTTCTTGATGGACTTCCTCTTCGACCTGCCCATCCTTGGCTTCGTCAAGGAAACTTACGTTAGTTATATTGCCGGGATATTCAAGGTAAGCTGGCTGAATCTAAAAATGTAAGGCGATTGGTTAGCAAGTACCACTTACTTCGGCAAGTAGTTTAGAGCAATACAGTACACACGGCGACTTTTTGCATCGATTCTAAAGCGCGTTTCACGAACGCGCGACTGTTGCCAATCTTGTCATAGATTACCTGTGAAAATCACTGTAGGTGTATCGTTTGTATTAAGCTCTGCAAAAAGTCGCCGTATGTAACCGCTCTTAGTTAGACTTGCGATTACTAATGAGTTTACTTACCTATTTGATATTCCGATGATATATTCGAAATCGTTTTTTCGGTGAAGGAAAAAGGCAACTTTAATACCGACATCTGGGAAGAAATTTTAAGTGAGAATTCCCCCATCTCGAACGAGGCTAGTGTTGGGACTACCGCCAATACAGTAGCGGAACTTAACGCTGCTGTAACTGATCGGATGATGGTTATGACTAAGTACATATGAATGGTATTGAAAATTTGCTTAACTCATATCTAATTCCATTTCTGTATTGACGATTCCAGAGTATAGTAATAGCTCACAACAACCTGACACCTGCTCGGATAGAGTACGGCGAGGCAGAGCTACTTGACGCCAACATCAATAGGTCTCCTACCTCCTATTTGCGGAACCCACCCGAAGAAAGAGCTAAGTAAGTGCACCTTCTATAAATACGTATCTATTCGTCTGCGGTCGATACATATGGATGTACATGTCCGAAATAAATTTTTGAATTGAATTGAATTGAATTGATACAGAATGAAACCATGTTACTTAGCTCTCAATGTATATATTATACATAAGTAGGTACTTGAGAAATTATATGCTCATTAACTTTAATAAAGTAACGTGTCGTACCTATACAAGGTGCTCCCGGGAATTTCCGTTAACTTTGGCATAGTGCAGAGTACATTCACATAAACAAATTAGCAAAATATTTTTTTGGAAAAAAAAAAAAAATAGTACCTACATTACATCAGCGGCCGGGAAAACACTTTTAAACATTCCCGGCCTCGTATCTCTATCCGTACTTGGCCGGAAATCCGTTTTCACGCCGAGGCATGTATAGTGCTTTTCTCAAACATGCAATGAAATAAATAAATAAAAATCCTCAAGTCAAACTAGTTTTCATGGCTGAATGCCTGATGCTGTGCCACAAATAGTGGAATGAAAATTAAAACGTTACTTTGCAGGCCTAGGCCTGAAAAGTTGTATGAAATCCCAATTCAGGCCACCTCGAGATGCTGCGCTCGAAAAAGGATACTCCCGAGTCTTATAAATTTATAACGAACGTAAAGAGAATATTTCATTGCATGTTTGAGAAAAACAATTTTACAAAATAATTTAATGTAGCATTCACGGATATTGTCTTATTGTACAAGGGCCTTGAAACACATGAAATAAAAAATATGAATGTAAAAAAATATGTAATATCGACCGAACTCACTTTGTAAACCTTCTTGTAGTGTATAGGAGCCTTACAAAATTGAAATGCTCTTACTTAACTGTGACGTCATATGTCACAGTTAAGAGCCATTTACACTGGTTAAATCTGCAAAACTGATAAAATTCAACCTACTACAGTCTTGGAGAAATTAACTTTATTTGATCTAAAGTATGCCCCCTTGCAATTAACGGAAATTCCTGGGAACACGTTGTATATGTAGTAGGTATTGAAACAGTCACTAAACTTGACCGCATGGAAAACCTTGCTCACGGATTAAAATCACCGTGAAGGTTAATTGCGGACTGTTACTTAATTACTAGATATCGTAGGGATACTTTGTAGCATTTTCGGCTAATGAAGTTGGTATAGTAGACGGCTGTCTTTTCTCAAGATGATATATTGCATTCAAGATTGCGTAATTCAAGACGATATCTGTTGCTTTCAAGATATTGGCGGTCTCCCTAGGTAATTTCTAGATTGAAGTATTTTTTTCTGTGTGTTACCTGTTAATTAGAAGGTTTTCCATGCCTTCATTTCAGATACAAATACGACACCGACAAGACGTTGGCCCAAGTCCGGTTCCTGGCGGCCGATAACCACATCATCGGCGTCATCAACTGGTTCGCGGTGCATCCCACCAGCATGAACAACACCAACAAACTCATATCTTCAGACAACGTGGGCTACGCTTCGGTGCTCATGGAGAAGGCGTTGAACGGCAACAGGACTTTACCTGGAAAGGTGGGTTTGTGAATCTAGTAGCAGTTGCGTATCTAGGTCTGTATTCCAGGATTGGCAGGTCTTTTTAAAGAGACGAGCATGGAATTTTGAGACTAACCCTGGGGTGGACATTATTCATTTCGCATAAACCTCACAAAAAACATAAAGAACAAAATTACGAGAGATAAAGAAGAAGATACAATGTAGAGGTACAGACAAACAACGAGCGATCACTACTATTTTTGGACTAGAGTACTTGTAGAGACTTTGAGTAACGAAGAATGTGGAATAACAGATTCAAACTTTAATTACACAGGGTATGACAATATTGTTAAAATAAAATACATCCAGTTGTTGCTATTGAAACATTCATCATTATGATATTATCACGAATCTGTAATTTGATATATCTCTTCATTACGCAATTCAGGGTCGCATAGTCTGCGCATTCGCCTCCACCAACCTCGGCGACGTGTCGCCCAACACCCGCGGCCCGCGCTGCAGCATCTCCGGCAAGGTCTGCGACCAGGAGACGCTGCTCTGCAACCTGCACGGCGAGGAGTGCTTCGCGTCCGGCCCGGGCCGCGACATGTTCGAGAGCACGCAGATCATCGCCACCAAGATGTTCGAGACAGCTATGGTAATACTAGAGCAATCTCGCATGCTTGACAGCTAGGTGTCAAAGCTATTGCATGATTATGCGGATAAAGCGCCCTTAATATAGACTCTATTGTATTGTCACAGTCTATAAACCAATACAGTCATTCGTGCGGGGTGTGAGAGGCGAGGGGCGGGTAGGGCGAGCCCGAGCTGCATACGTCGATACTAACAATGGTTAGTAGCTCGGGACATGACTTGACAACCCTAGGTAAGTAGGTACTGTGGCCTTATGCGGTGTCGGCATTTACGCAAACATCAGAGGCGTCGGCGTCCACTATTACTCTTTACATTGTGCTATTGTCAAGAGTTCCTGTGCATTTATTGTAGAGTGTATCGCCCTGGTGTTACTTCTGCTGCTGACTTTTTTTAATCAAATTTTGGGTAGTATTAAGGGCGGCTTGTACTAAACGCCTTGGAGCGATCAGTAAGTTAAATTATGAGACTCTTTTTGGCATAGTTCAAAATACTCCCTGACCCTGAAGTCCGCTTCTAAATAGTTATAATACTTAGTACAATATCTGCCTACACGCTTCGTTTCTAAAGAAACAGCTCCTTAATTAGACAACGTGTGCATTTGCAGAAGGTTCTGAACCAACCAGGAGAAGACCTGACGGGGCCGCTGGGCGTCGTGCACCAGTTCGTGGACATGCCGAACCAGACCGTGACGCCGTACGATCCTCTCACCGACACCTTCAACGCTGTAAGTCACCCAGCCTTCATGGAGGTTTGCCACCGCCACGGTGACAAAGCAGTTTAAATGTCGTTGGGCACTTTGGTACTTAAGTATTAGGTCTGAATCACACTGGTGCGGCTTGCAGGTTAGGCTTTAGTTTGCAGTACCTATAAGTATTCTTGCATTAAGTACTTACGTGAAATTGATTTTTGCTTGGCTAATAATCAATTTAATGTAGGTACCTAAGTTAAAATCTGATGAAGGAGGTAATTTAAGTATCCATTAATAATTTATGCCATCGCTTATTAGCATTGGTTCCACCAAGCCTTCAATGGTCTTTGAAACCACCTTGAACAAAATTCTTAAGTATATAACAACCATTGCAACGAGATGACTAAACTTGCGTTAAATAATTGTATTAAACCATGACCTGCAAATGTTCTGCCCGTGTATGGAAATCTCAGAACTCAAAACAAAGACGTGGCAGATCCAGTTGGACGGGTTAGAAAAAAATAAACGAATAAAAAAGGACGAGGTCTTGTGCAGTGTCACAACTTACTCATAATAAACTATAGTGGCTCTGTGAGCTGTAGAACTCGCGAGTCTATTTTTACCTGCTCACAAAATTTCACGAGAATCGTTTGAGAAATGCGACCTCTAGAGGAGAACTGCTGAACAGCGTGACAGCGTGATATCGTGACAGACACCGGACATACGAACTATTTTCGGGCCAAGCTGAAACTTCGTTCGCTTCGCTGGCTAGTTCGATTACTTAAACCATGATGACCAGTCAGCGTGACCACGCGTGACAATGACAAAATCTAGATTCTAGAGTATCGATCTGCGTTTAAAATAAAGTGACGGCTGCTTAATCATGTCGTTTACCACGAGATAACCTTAACTAAGTATAAACCGCGTTCAGAGTGCGACGGTGTCGGGCTGCCTGCCGGCGATGGGCTACAGCTTCGCGGCGGGCACGACGGACGGGCCCGGCGCCTTCGACTTCAAACAAGGCACCACCACCTCGAACCCGCTGTGGAACGCCGTGCGGGACTTCCTCGCCGAGCCCACGGATGAGGACATCAAGTGCCAAGCGCCGAAGCCGATTCTGCTGGCTACGGGACGGGTGAGTCGATATCTTAATAAAATATTGATTTAACAAATACTTTTACTGGGATTTGAGTCTGCGAAGTTCATGCATGCATGGCATATTGAATTAAAATTCTGTAAATCACAGTCCCTTTTAGTACCATGCGTTGCTAGGTTAGGAGTCAAGTTATTAAGCTTCCGGGTTGCCGAGCGAAACCTCATCGTACTCGTAAATGTAGTTACTTAGTACTTCCAAAGTTGTGCATGGTACTGGCGTTGGGGAAGTCAATAATAAGCTCAGAAGATTTTAACTTACCGACAACGCAAAAAATAATTTCAGGCAAGATTCCCATACGAGTGGCAACCGAAAATAGTGTCGTGCAGCGTAGCCCGTATCGGTGGACTGTTCCTGGCCGCCGTGCCGGGAGAATTCACAACCATGTCGGGGCGCCGTCTGCGCCGTCTCGTCGGGAAGGTCGCGGGCGAAGGCCGGAAGGTCGTGCTGGCAGGGCTCTCCAACATCTACTCGGATTACATCGCCACGCCTGAGGAGTATCAGGTAGGTACACTTTAAAATCGGGTAGTGTAGTTTGAATCGGCTGGTCCTGTCAGGCGGGTTCACCGCCATGTCGGAGGGCCGGACGCGTCGCTTCGTGGGGAAAGTCGCGGGCACCCAGAGAGTGATGTTAGCCAACCCCGACGATGGGAGGTAGATGTCAGTAGAGGAATATCAGGTAGATTTGACGTAGCCTGACTCTACCAGCCTCCCTCTACTAATTCTACATCCTGGCCGTGTGAAGTTGGAGGCATGGCTTTACTTGCGATCTGATAACATTTTAAAACTGAACGTAATATTGAGCTAGGAAGTCTACCTACATGGCAATTTACCTACATGAAATGCTTTTGGTGGGATCATATTGAAAATAAATTTTATTGTTCAGACTGCTACCTACTTAAGGTAAAACACCCAATGTCCGACACAGCACCATTGATCGACATTAAAAAAGTTAACAAAAAAAATTAAGAGTAATTTCTCTTTTATGAGCGCATTTGAAGCATAAACAATAGACGAGGATTATCTAGCTGTCATTGAGGATGACTTTTCATACATTCGTCCATTTTTAATAAATGGCGGAGTGATATGTTTCGAGCACGAGAGTTCTCCAACGAAAATCCAGTTTTGTTAGTGAAATCATTAAGGAGGTGAGTCAGATTTATTGCCCATAACTTTTAATAGCTTTGCTTTTTCGAAAAGTTAGTTATTTACAAAATTAAGATAGAAATTCACTACTTTTAATCATTTCATTACAAGGGTAATCAAAACACGCCTGTCGGTAATTGGAGTTTTATTTCTTCGCTTGTTCCAATCGTCGAAAAATGTCGAAACGTTTTTTTTATTATTTTGTGCACCTTTATTTATTTATTATATTTATTAACCAAAGATATAAAAAACTTATTCTAAAACATGTCCCTGCAAAACTGTTTGAACAGTTTGCCTGCAGGTAAGTCTCTTATGCTTAATATACATAGCATAATAATAACATCGTTTTTAATCCTATTTTATACTTAAATGCTAACTTATTAATCTTGTTATAAATATAAGTGTGATATGATAACGCTTGCTTGCAAAATAAGCAAGCAAGCAGTTACTTAAGTGTAGGTATGCAGTAGGTGTTTTTTTAGTGCTTTTTTAAATTTATGTTTATTTGGTTCATTTCGGATGTCTTCGGGTAAAGTATTTAAGAAGTACGGAAGTCTCTTGGCTAAAGTACGGTCTCCAAAATAGTTATCAACCCGAGGTACTTCATACTTACCCGCGGACACCGACCTTGTGCTATGTTTGTGTTCTATCGGTATTGGGCTATGTACTCGATTGCTATGATTGTTAGCTGCTAAAAGGTATTTATGTTTTAGGCTAACCGGAAGTATTTTACAGATTTTAAATAATTTTGAATAATCGCCCTTGCAACTGTTTTTTGTTTTTTTATTTACTAGTAATTTTAAGAATCTAATTTGCAATGCTTCAAGTTTGTCTATGTAAGATTTGAATGTAAGTCCATAGCAATCAAGGGCATATCCCAGCACCGAGTCTACTATAGCAAAGTACAGACATTTTAGTATATTGCTTGGTACTTTAAAGCTAAGGTGGTAACATTTTCCTAGGAGTAATCTTAATTTACTACAAATATAGTTAATATGTTGTAGCCAGGAAAATGTAACATCAACCTTGACGCCAAGATATGTAACACAGTCTACCTTTTCAATATGTTTGCATTGGCAATTATTTAAACTATTATGAAGACAAGTAAAACTATGGGTATACATAAGTGGTGAGGTTTCAGCTATTGACAAATAAGGTGATTGAATTATGAGGAATTTGGTCTTATCTGTATTTAATACTATACCATTATCATAGGACCATTTAACGACTGCGTCTATGTCCTGTTGAACCAAGCGACAAGTTTCTGAAAGGTTGGTTCCGGCAAGTAGGGTGCATAGATCGTCTGCAAACATGTGCGCGGAACAGTGACGCAGTACTCCACACAGACTGTTAACGTGCATGAGGTAGCACACAGGTCCACACACGGAGCCCTGGGGGACCCCGCAGCGCACCCGCGTCTCGTCGCTTAAGCCGTCGCCTATCTTGACGCGATATGAACGTGATGTGAGGTAGTCCCGGAACCAGCAGTTCAGCGGCTGCCCCACACCACATTCGTCCATGCCCTTTAAAAGAGTGTCGGTTTCCAAGGTGTCGAATGCTTTTTTAAAATCATAAAATATGGCTACAACAAATTTCTTATCTCCTAGGTACGTATTTATCTCATCGGTGAATCTTGATAAAAGGGTAACAGTGCTTTTATCTTTTTGGAAACCATGTTGACAGTCGTTAAGTACTTTATTTTTTTTAAGAAAAGAATTAATTTGGTTTATGATACTTTTTTCGATCACCTTGTCAATGCTAGATAGAATGGATATAGGTCTATAATTGGAAAGTACTTTACGGTCGCCTTTTTTATGGATTGGACGGACTAAGGATTCTTTTAACTTGTTAGGATATTTATGTTGGGCTACTGATAAATTGATTAACCGAGCTATGACTGGACTCACCTTATCCATCACTAGTTTCAAGTCGGACATCCGTACAAGATCGCTCCCCGGTGCTTTATTCTTGTTCATTTGGCGAATGACGCGTTCAATATCCTTGCTACGCACGGGTTGCCATCTTATATACACGTCCGGTTTATTTACATAACTATTACGGTCTAGCCATTTTTCGTTACATATATGTTTGATCTGTTCGATCTCATCAGAGAAGTTAAGTGCGAACTTGTCACAAGTGTCTTTAATACTGCCTTGGTTTTCTACGTTACTAAGGACGGAACTATCTAAAGATTGTTTATTATTACCTAACAGACTATTTATTTTATCCCAAACTTTCTTAATATTATTATTGCAATTTAATATACTTTGCTTATCATAATCATTCCTACATTTAAAGGTAGCTTTATTACATCTATTTCTATACCTAGTATAATTAAGCCTCTTTGACATATTTTTTGGTTCGTTACTCCATACTAAAAATAACCTATCACGTTCTGAGATCATTTTTTTCAAATTATCAGATATCCAATTCTTACTGTTTCTATTGTAGGAATTATCGCTTACAACTATAGTCTTATAACAATCCTTATACATATTTTGGAACAGAAGAGTGAACGCTTCGTACAGTTTAATCGGGCATTGCATATTTAATAGGTCGTCAAAATTAGTCGCCGTATTCTATTATTTAGCTAAGTTTGTCCAGCACTCTAAAAATATAGTTTTTTCATTAAAATTGTCAAACTGCTTCCAATGATCGGCAGCCGTGTCAATGATTGGATTTTCCATACGTTCCAATGTTCGTTCCAAATTCTATATGTTAGTGTATATGTTCCAGTAACCGATATTGTTTTGCAGGAATGGTGCCAAAAAAATTTACACGCCTTTTCAAGATGCACAAGCGTTAGAAGCAGTCAGAAAAGGTGCAAAAACTGCAACTGCTGCAAAAAAATTGGTGTACCCAGAATTACATTAAATTTATTATAAGTTAATGAAAACGATTAAAAGACTGAACTTTTTGTTTCGTTTTCGTTTGCCTATAGGCCACATCGCCACCTATGTGTGTGTGGTGTATATGGCGATGTGGACGAATTCATCGACAGGTTTGTGGAAGCTATCCGTGCCACTGGGTCTAAGTTCTTCAAGTTCCAGCGGACCAATAGAAGTAAAAGCTAGACAAGCTCCACTCAGAAGCTCATGAAGGAAAGGAGTGAAATGACTCTGCAGTCTTCAGCCGATGCGACTTTATACATGCAACTCAATAAACGGATCTCCAAGTCCCTTACCCGCGATCTGCGCCAATTCAATACGAACCGTATTGAAGAGGCCATCGAGCGAAATAAGGGCTCTAATGTGTTCTCACGAGATCTGTCTATTGGGCAGTGCCAGCTCGCAAAGTTGAAAACTGAAGACGGGAGAGTCGCTTCTTCCAAACCTGAGCTTTTGAGTGAGATAGAGCGTTTTTAAGGACAGCTATACACGTCAACTCGCAGAACCGAAGTTGGTCTGACGGAAGACCAGAGCTAGACGAACCCGACACTATACCGAAGTCATCCCGGACATCAGCCTGTACGAGATTAGAATGGCTTTGAAACAGGTTAAGAACAGCAAGGCACCCGGTGAAGACGGAATTACAGCCGAACTCCTGAAGGCAGGTGGAAAACCGATCCTTACGGCCCTTCAAAAGTTGTTTGACACCGTCTTACCTGAAGGGAGAACGCCAAAGGCGTGGAACAGAGGTGAGGTGGTGCTGTTCTTCAAAAAGGGTGACAACACCCTGCTGAAGAACTACCGACCCATCTCACTTCTGAGCCATGTCTATAAGCTGTTTTCAAGAGTCATTACGAATCGTCTCGCACGCAGACTTGATGACTTCCAGCCTCCGAACAAGCCGGTTTCCGAAGACTTAGTACCGTAGACCTCATACATATGCTCCGTCAGGTTATACAGAAGACTGAGGAGTATAACCTGCCTATGTGCTTAGCGTTCGTGGACTACGAAAGAGCCTTCGATTCGATCGAAACTGGGCTGTACTACACAGTCTCTCAAGCGGTGCCAAGTAGACTGACGCTATATCGAAGTACGGAAGTGTTTGTATGAGAACGCCACTATGTCAGTCCGACTTCAGGATCGGAGCTCGAAGCCTATTCCGCTGCAGCGGGGTGTCAGGCAAGGGGATGTTATTTCCCCAAAACTGTTTAGCGCTGCACTGGAAGACGTTTTCAAGACTCTGGACTGGAGAAGGCTAGGCATCAACATCAACGGCGAGTACATCATGCACCTTCGGTTTGCTGATGATATACTCGTAGTAGTCTTGGCTGAGACTTGAGTATTATGCTCGATAACCTCAGTAAAGCCTCCGAGCGAGTTGGTCTAAGAATGAACATGGATCGACGAAGATCATGTCAAACGTCCATGTATTACCAACTCCCATTTAAATCGGACACTTTACGCATGACGTTGTAGACGATTATGTATACCTAGGACAGACTGTCCAGTCTGTCCTAGGTATACTGTCGTCGAATCCGACTCGGCTGGGCAGCATTCGGGAAGCTACTCAAGCTACGGCACATCTTTTCGTCCAATATTCCGCAGTGTCTCAAGACGAGAGTCTTTGACCAGTGTGTATTGCCAGTGATGACGTATGGCACGGAAACGTGGTCGCTTACTATGGGCCTCATAGGAAGGCTCAAAGCCACTCAAAGGGCAATGGGCTATGCTGGGAGTTTCTCTGCGCGATCGCATCAGAAATGAGGCTATCCGCAGCAGAACCAAGGTAACCGATGTAGCCCTCCGAATCGCTAAACTTAAGTGGCAGTGGGCGGGGCACATTGCACGTAGAACCGATGGCCGTTGGGTCGGAAAGGTTATCGAGTGGCGACCACGTACCGGAAGGCACGGCGTGGACTGATGACCTGGTAAAGGTCGCGGGAGTCCGCTGGATGCGGGTGGTGCAGGACCGGCCATTGTGGCGCTCTTTGGGGGAGGCCTATTTCCGTTGACGTCTTTCGGCTGATACGATGAGACTTTTTTTGGGAATGGTGTTGGGGGTTATGTCGATATTTGGATGACGATAAATAGAACATGTTGATTACTATAGATCTCGATTATTGGAACAAGTCGATTACTGGGTGTCGATATATGGGATTATACATGTCGATAACTAGGCTAAAAATAATCGAAATCTATTTTTTTTTGTTTCTTATTAGTACCACACTTTTTTTTACTTTAAAATAATATAGAATGAACCCTAAACTTTTACCTAGTGCATTAAAGTGTCTTGTAATATCATAAAGAAACGAGATATTTACAAAATTCTCGAATTTTTACGTTAAAGTGTCGATAATTGGGTGTTTTACCTTACATAGGTGTGAAGCGTTTGTACCTATATGTACGTACTGCCTGTGTACTAATTTGGTGTTTCTCTGTTGCAGGCGCAAAGGTATGAAGCAGCCTCAACGATATTCGGTCCGCATACCCTCGACATTTACTTAAATAAGTATGTTGAATTGACGGAAGCCTTAGTAAATGTAAGCCCATTTATATCACTTCCCATTTATACACAGAATAGTTTTTTTGTACTCGACGATTAAAATATGTGTATTAAGATTTCATAGAGAATACTGCAACGTCACTCTTTTCATATTTGTAGTCCATGTTACTGTCGAAACAATCGAAATAACTACTTTTCGATACGCTCCAGACAACTAAAATAAATTCGACCAATCACGTGGCTGCTTTACTGAACTGTAATGAATTGGACCAATAGAATCGCTTGGATGTCGTACGCTCGTTGATGTCTTTTAAGATATCAACAAGCGTACGAGCGATGAGCTGCACTTCGTTTCAACAGTATCGAGTTTGTTTAATTAGTTCAGTTGACTCGTAGAAAATTAATTTTAATGAACTCGTACAAAAAGTATTGTTCACAATAGTGTTATAATCAAGCTTTTTAATCTCGTACCTTACTTAGGCCACTCAGCAAGCTTCGTGGCCTAAACACGGTACTCGACTAAAAAGCTCTCTATTATAACACGATTGTGAAAAATACTATTTTCAATTTCATTCAATAATATATATTTTCGGACAAAGTCCATAAATTTTTAGTAACATATTACTTCATTCTAGGGTTAGTATTAATATTAATATAGGTCTAGGTGTAAATACATAGTGGGGCATGCAGCTGCACCCAGTGCCTCAGCCACGGTGAGTCCCACCGGTCGGCCAGCGTGCACAGGATGGTATTCGAGCTGGCGCGCCACCGTCTCAGTAGCGAGCAACACCGCTTCCTGACGATGGCGTGGAAACCGTCGATCCGCCCCTCCGCGAACATGCCCGAGCCGCTGCAGTGTCGCGGCAGCTCGAACACCACCCTGTACGCGTTGTTGTACTGTACCCGCAGAGCGCTGTATGCCCGCTGCGTATAGCTGATCCATAGGCTGCACGTGTAGAAGGACTGGCAATATGCTTTAAAAAGCGTAGCCTTTACCTTATCAGTACATCGTGCAAACCTACGAGCCAGCATGTTGCAACGCACAGCCAGCGCATGTCCATATGGCCACACATGTCATCCGAGACCCAGTGGTCCAAATATTTAAAATGCTTGACTTGTGCTAAGGGAGTACCACAAAAAGTCACAGGGGGGACTCTGTAGGCCTTATTACCTGCTTTAAATAGCATAACCTTGCTTTTTTTAGCATTATATTTGAGCCCCTTTGACATGCCATTCCTGCTTCAGGTATACTACATTTCAAATACCAAGGCCCGATTGCACTTGAGACGGTCAATGGGCGTTAACAATAGGATTAGTGATAACATAATTTACTTTAAAAACAAAGTTTAAACCGACTTCAATACAGTACTTCGCCAAGCCACATAGGTACATGAACATTTCCACATTTCCTTTCCAATTTACCACATGCACTGCTTTCCGAGAGCAAATGCGTTGATTATTACAGAAAAAAACCAAAGTCGCTATCTGTGGGCTGATAATATTTGAGGAGTTCCGTCGATTCCTAAAGAATCTCAGAATTACCACCTCATGAGTTGCTACTCATGTCAGAATCTTTGAAGAACTTTACATCTTTGAGGAGTTCCATAAGTCATCTGTGATCTTCATCATCAGTTCCACTTCACCAAAATTGTGATTTCCGAAGGTAAAGACACTAATTATAATAGAAAATACCGAAATCAATACATGCGTGCCTATAAAATTTGAGGGTTGCCCTTAATTTCCCTGGGATCCCATCATCAGATCCTGATTTGGTGATAATGGGACCACCTCGAAAGTATACTCTTTCGAATAAAATAAAAAATTTGAAAATCGGCTCACAATTGACGGAGAAATCGGCGAACATCCATAAAAAAAAGGGTTCCTTACCATTATCTATAAAAAAAACTATTTTATTCTGTGTTTTTAGTATTTGTTGTTATAGCGGCAACAGAAATACATCATCTGTAAAAATTTCAGCTGGAACTATCACGGTATCAGTGAGATACAGCCTGGTGACAGACAGACGGACGGACGGACCGCGGAGTCTTAGTAATACGGTCCCGTTTTACTCTTTGAGTACGGAACCCTAAAAACAAAATACATACAGTGGACCATATAACCTCCTCCTTTTTTGAAGTCGGTTAAAAAGATACTAAAAGGCAAACATTATGAGCCCTATTGTTAAGTTTCAAGTGCATAGGGCCTTCGTATTTGAAATGGACTATACCTAGTCAATAAAGATGTGTGGTTGTTACCTCAGGGTGTGACACTGGAGCCAGGCCCACAGCCACCAGACTTCAGCGGCCAGCTGATCACGCTGGTGCCGCCCGTGCTGTGGGACACGGCGCCCTGGGGCAAGGAGTTCGGGGACTGCACGCAGCAGCCGCATCCACACTACAGCTACGGGGACATCGTGACCGCTCTGTTTGTGAGTACCTCAGGGTGTGACGCTGGAGCCAGACTTGAGTGACCAGCTGATCACGCTGGTGCCGCCCGTGCTGTGGGGCACGGCGCCCTGGGGCAAGGAGTTCGGGGACTGCACGCAGCAGCCGCAGCCGCACTACAGCTACGGGGACATCGTGACCGCTCTGTTTGTGAGTACCTCAGGGTGTGACGCTGGAGCCAGACTTGTGTGACCAGCTGATCACGCTGGTGCCGCCCGTGTTGTGGGACACGGCACCCCGGGGCAAGGAGTTCGGGGACTGCAACTACTGCAAGTGGCAGCTACAGGGACATCGTATCCATTCTGTGGGAATGAATAAGAGGGAATATACGACCACAATTACACCTACGCCTGCTTATCCTGCTCTGAATATCTCGATTGACTTGATGCTTACAGACTATAAATATGATACAAGACACAAGGCGATGATCCATAGATATCACAATTTTTTTCAGTCACCTGTTACTTGATTATCAATTATCCATTAGGAATTTGCATACTTAATAGGTACTAAATTGTCCCACAGGTGTCAGGTCACCCTCGTAACAACATCCGGCACGGCAGTTGGTACGGAACGGTGGAGAGACTGGAGTCCGAAGCAGACGACGCGTGGACCGTGGTCGCTACTGACGCGGACTGGGAAACTAAGTAAGATTATCTCCTGATAAAGGCTGCTCTACACGATGGGCCATCATGGCCTATCCAACAGGACGTAACTGTGCGATAAAGGGAGAAAGTCCTACTTTCATCTCATTCCAATTTCCAACGCATAACTGCGTCCTGTTCTGCGGCCATGATGGCCCATTGTGTAGCCCTAAGATCTAATCATAGACAATTTATTAGAAATACATCAGTCATCGGTGTTGAGTGGGAATCAAGGATTTTTAGAAACATAACCTTTATGCATACTTTCTGATAGCAAAGAAGCCTCTTGTGCCTAGGTAAAACCATATAACTGCACACTGAGTAGTGAAGCCTCAGTAGTACAGTCAAGGAATTTAATTTCCAACCCACCTAAGGTTCAATATCGTATAGCAAACCGTCACCATAAGAGCTAGCTAGAGCACGGCGGCGTTACATTGACATATCGCATGTATTGTGTTTTGTTAGTAACTAGGCAACAGATTAACTACGTTGACATGGTGAACTGTGGTGAACTGAACTTTTGAACGTGTTATCTCATGAATCCCTATTCTTTCCTGGTGTAACTCCACTATTTGAGCTCTTAATAGTTTGCGGTTAGCGGAAAGCATTTTATTTTTCAAATGAATAACGTTAAATTTATTTTACAATTGTCTCGATTGACACTGACACATGACAAATGTAGAAAAAAAGCTAATGTGAACTTTTCGCAAAAAGGTTATCTGTAATGTGAAGTGACAAATAATACGTATTGACATTTCAATACTATTAAAAATAGAAATTTCGACCTTATTGCATTGCGAATGTCTAACGACATTTTAAAGAAATGGGTAGGGAATTAAGTTCCTTGACTGTACATGACGAATAAAAAACTTTCATTCCATGACACCTTGAACTTTTCATACATTGAATTGCACATATTGCACCTTTTTTAACTGGAAGGACGCACCATGTGGTGGTGGCCTAGCGTCACACATCTTTTTTCTAAGTACAGTCAAGTGCAAAAATATGTATCGAATAAATCGTTTCATAAATATGGTACGAAGTTCTTATTACAACTGCATAAAGATCATTGGGGCATATTTTTGAGAATTTTGAGTATTTTAATGCACCCATATTTTACGCTTGACTGTACGCCTTCTACGACAGGCAGTGGATACTGTAGCCAATGAGTATCCACAGTACATTAACTGTCTACTCCTTCTTAAGTTGTTCTTTGAATACCTGGTAGGAAAGCTGGAAGTAAGGTTCAGCGGACCTCTCTAGAAGGAAGTCACTTCCTAGGACTTAACGTTCGATTGTGGCAGGTACATCTGGCACCGCAACAACAAGGTGCTGGGCACGAGCCACTCTGAGGTGCAGTGGCACGTCCCGCCCGGGACCGCACCGGGCACCTACCGGCTGCACCACTACGGTAGCTACAAGTACATCCTCGGCGGCATTTACCCATACCATGGCTTCTCTAACAGCTTCGAGGTCAGATAACTGACGGTATATGTTATAGGCGGATTTTTTAAATACTCTGTGTGTTATCGTTTGTTCCCTTTCATTCTATTATTTGTGGGGATCAACGCTGTAATGGATAAGACCACACGAACGAACCAGCATGATGGTGATGATTGCCTGGGCATGTGGGGCCGGGCCCTTTGTCTCGAAATTTTTACAGATCAAGCTAACATTTTTGCTTGTTTTGTTCGTTGGTTTGGTCTTAAACCGCTCTTATCTACGTATTTGGAAATGTGATAGGTAGCACGAGCATTATGGAGTTGAACTCAGACATAACTTAGGACTTTGACTTGACAATTGTTATGTGATAAATTAATCTATTAGAATAAATACCAAAGTAGTTGTACTTGTAACTTATAAGTATTTTGTATTGAATAGTGAGATAGACGCGTTTTTAAGTCTGAAAATGTTGGTTTATTTTGAGTATAAGTACCTACGTACTACGTAGGTACAGTCAGCCAAGAAAATGGTCTACCACTTTTCGACTCTATTATTTGTTTTGTTCATTACCTAAGGTTCAAAAGTAGTAGAATTTCTTGGCGACTGTCCTAAACAGAAATTTAACTACATTATCATGTCATATCTGCGCATCTCAATCTAACAGGTATATACAGTACATACACAAACATTGAATACACACAAGTAACCTATATGAGTATGCGACCTTTTTACACGCAATATTTTTTTGTTATTTCCTATATTTTATTCCATGTCATTGTTTTGTTTCCAGGCCCCGTAGCATGGATGGCCTTATCACGCGATAAGTGACAAGATAGAGCATCCGTCCCTGGCTGACACTTATCGCGTGATATCCTATCACTTATCGCGTGATCCATGCTACGGGGCCAGTAAATGAATTATAAATTATAATGATCTTGAGGGTGTGTTATATGTTAAGTGCAATCTATATTTAAATCAAATACCTACATCAAAGTTGGGATGTAATGTAGAGTCACGTGCTCTGTTTATAAAAAGATCCGTTTGACCTTATTTCGGTCAGTAATGTCAAAACATGTACTGAGTTACTAAATTTCTGACATTAGTTGTAACGCATCTTTATAAAACCGTGCCTAAAGGCATTAGGCCAGGCTTAGCAGAACATGTCACCCTACTTTTACACATTTGATGCTGGTTGTACAGTCGAGTTCATATTAAGAGGGCGCTCGTTTTTTGGTCAGGAATAAGCGAGAATGACGGATTTTTGACGTTGTAATTCTAAGAAACGGAGAGCTTTTTCTAGATCCTGATTACTTATTTGCATAGGTAAACTCCTCATATTGGTCCTAGCCGCCTCCAATTTACGAAGAACTGAATACTTTAACCGAAAATACCCGATTACCGACAGTAGTTTTCTGAAGAGAGCGCAGAGTCATAAGTTTGAGCCCCTAATACTCCATGATGTTATATGAGAACCTACTTGTTTTTTTCTATTTTCACTAGCGTTATATGTTGCCATTGGGCCTAGCCGCCTCGAATTTTCCTTATTCTGCACGTATATATATGTAAACTGTTCTCAATTACACCATATTTGTCAACAAAATCGTACTGAAAACTCAAGGATTTTCTCATTATTGTTGAATAATTTTTGTATTGAATCTTACACAACATTAAAGTTCATGCTTGTACCAACAAGATCCAGTCCAAAAAATATAACTTTTGTCAAAATTTATATTTATAAATAATTATTCAAAACTAGTATAAATTTACCGTCGCGCGGGAATTTATCTCAGTACCGGCCAGTCCTCAGAAACTCCCATACAAAGAGCAAAATGTATGCCGCGAGAGCGGGTTTTGCCAACCTACTAGACAAATATATTGGTTGGCGACACTCATGCGTTGTCAAATTGACAATATATATCTTTCTTTTTTATATTTGACTTCCTTTCCTTCAAAGACTTCAAATTCTAACGTCTGTCATCGTGTTTTCTCCATGTTTTAGTGAAAATTATATTTATAAATTCAGGATTTCTGAAAGTTTCATGGCGATCGGGGAGATGAATTGAGCAAAAAACTCCCCTGCTCGCGCTAGCGCGTGTATACGTAATATTTTTGAGAAAGAGACTTGTGCTTGGTGACTCAGAAATTGTCGGTAAAACTAGACGCTGTGAAATGTGTGGCGTCCGAGAAAGCCTCAGGGGAGGTTTCTTTGCCAGTTTTCCCAAAGATGATCTCCGGTAAGTCTAAAACATAACCTAGCTACAGCGCTACAGGTACACATTTACCGGTAGATTTTTTCAGTTGACGTTTTTAGGGTTCCGTAGTCAACAAGGAACCCTTAAAGTTTCGCCATGTCCGTCTGTCCATCTGTCCGTCAGTCCGTCTGTGGCTGAGCTATGGTGTCATTTGTAATTTATTTACTTACTTCCTTAAAGACTAACATACATATATTATCAATATAAACTAAAAATTAAATAATAACTATGAAAACACTGTCACACTTCCTTGTCAAATTATTGATGGTTGAATTCGCTGAATGAAAACATGATTCATGAACAATTTTTTAAGTCTCTCAATGTATTTCAGTTACGCCTGCTGTGAACTTGATTGTTCCCATGGAGTCTCAACTTGTGCCTTCAAGATCAGTGCTTAAAAATATGAATGGTAATAAGAATTTTTAAGTATCATTTGCGCTTGTGATTCTGTATGGTCTGTGTCACCCCGCTGGAAAATAGTTTTGGGTACTATGTCAGTGATTAGTGTGAAGTGGACGTGACTTTAACATGTCGTAGCAATGTGTGTAACCCAACATTGAACAACGCTCTTGCCCGCGCTGAAAAGCCGACGGGCCGAGAACAGGCGCACAGTGCTAAATGCGCTGGCTGGCACCTCGATCACTCATGAACTCATGATTTAGATCCGAGTATTCACACACACACACATCTCGTGCAATATTCGAATTCGGTAAAGAGGTAAGTTTGAATCCCAGACAAGGAGATAGAATACCTGTTTTCTCGGAAATCATCACCAAAGGAACATGTATTTGTGGTTTTATGTGCCTGTTTTCAGATGTCCACTGTTCGTCTTCATGTTCTTCCGTCCGTCTGTCTACGACCGTCCGCATTGTTTTTAGTACGCATTGGCAACCCTTTATTGATTTGTGGTTTTTTTTACTTTGACGGTGGCAAACAGGCATACAATCTGCGTGATGATAAGCAGACACCGCAGCCTATGGACGCTTACTATTCCAGAAGAATCTTAAACGCATTGGCAACCCTTTATTGATTTGTTTTTTTTTTAACTTCAACGGTGGCAAACAGGCAAACGATCTGCGTGATGGTAAGCAGACACCGCAGCCTATGGATGCCTACGATTCCAGAAGAATCAGAAATTCATTGGCAACCCTTTATTGATTTGTGTTTATTAGGGTTCCGTACTCAAAGAGTAAAACGGGACCCTATTACTAATTTTTACTAAGACTCCGCTGCCCGTCCGTCCGTCCGTCCATCCGTCCGTCCATCCGTCTGTCTGTCACTAGGCTGTATCTCACTGATACCGTGATAGTTCCAGTTGAAATTTTCACAGATGATGTATTTCTGTTGCCGCTATAACAACCAATACTAAAAACAAAATAAAATAAATATTTTTATTGATAATGGTACGGAACCCTTCGTGCGCGAGTCCTACTCGCACTTGGCCAATTTTTTATTTTAACTTCGACGCCCACAAACAGGCATACGATCTGCGTGATGTTAAGCAGACGCTGTAGCCTGTGGACGCTTACTATTCCAGAAGAATCTTAAACACATTGGCAACCCTTTATTGATTTATGTTTTTTTTTAACTTCGATGGTGTCAAACAGGCATACAATCTGCGTGATGGTAAGCGGACAGCGCAGCCTATGCGGACGCTTACTATTCCAGAAGAATCTTAAACGCATTGGCAACCCTTTATTGATTTGTGTTTTTTTAACTTCGACGGTGGCAAATAGGCATACAATCTGCGTGATGGTAAGCAGACACCGCAGCCTATGGATGCCTACGATTCCCGAAGAATTAGAAATTCATTGGCAACCCTTTATTGATCTGAGGATTCGTTGTGTTGATGCATAGACACAAACGCGGCTCCCTCACCCGGGACCTCTGGCGACCTTACTCACCCAGGAACACAACACCACAGAGCAAGGTTATTCTGGTTGCTTTGTTCTATAAGGTGGTAGGTACTTCCACAGTTGTGCTGGTCTAAATACTCTAAATGTGAGCGAAATGACATTCCGCTGTGTTAGATTTAGATAAGAGTAATGTGAAGGTAGACCTCTTTTAAATCCTTACGTTTGAATTAAGTGTATGGCCACTTTATCAGGACTTTATTCTACAATACATTACAAGAATCAGTAATATTAATATTTTGTTTAACGCTTATAAATACCATTATCAATATTGTTAGACACAGGACTATATTACTTATTATTATAACGTAACTCTATACTATAATATTACAAAGGTGTAATGTGTGTCGCTTTACTACTTTGTATGTAGCGGGTAATCTCCGGAACTACTCATCCGATTATAAAGATTCTTTCACCAATATATAGAGAAGACCTTTGGAATGGACGCATTATCTTTTATCCCGTGGCTTCGCTTGCGTTCTGTGTACCACGAGAATCTAAAATATAAGTTTATCTGGGAACATCTCTTGGGCTTTTGTTTTTTTTTTTCAGATGGGTCTATGCGGTTTTGGCTGGTGGCAGCAAAAAACTGACAGAACATGTTGGTACCTACTCTTAAATGTAAGAAACGAACACTCGATCGCGATACAGGTGTGTACCTACATCTTTTAATTTTGCTTGTGTCTTGCACCTGTGTGTACTTTTTCTAGCTAACCTAAGGGCAGCAGGGATTTTCACTAGATCAAATACAGATTTATCTACTAACTAGGCAATCACTGGGGTGATAGTATGGGTCCTGTAGGACATTATAGGCCAGTCATATTTGACCAGAAAAATCAAAAAATCGCAAGCTAACGGCTAGTTCTGCTTTTTGAATATGTTGTTAGGACCACTACCAGTCCCGTATATCCAAGTTTGCAGCTTCAAAAACCTGTGCTAACTTTGCGGCACTCGAAAAACCACGAAATTTTCGCACTTTTTTTGGTATTGTCAATATAAGTCCTAAACTCTGCGGTCTTTAAATAAAGATTTACTTTCGGCTGATATGATGATGATGATGATGAGATTTTATTTCCGCTATCCTAAGGTTGTCAGGAAGAGATCACTCTGTAACGAGAAGACCGCCTGTGGTTCGCCTCTAATTATGTTGATTATGTTCTAACGAGTTGATTTTTTGGTTTTGTTCACAGATTGCGATATGAAAAGGAATGAAATCTAAAAGGAGATTTACCAGACAAGTGCTATAAGTCTAAAAATTCGCAACGGTTAGGGGAATAAAATCTAATGCGCAAACGCAAAACACACGGCGGACCCATCCGGCTACTGAGCGGGCCGGGTCAGGAGTACGGCGCGCGGCGGCGGCGCGTGGCGGGCCTATTCGTCTAGCTCTCTATGAACAACATCGCTCAAGCGGCCGAGCGAGTAACAAGCGGGCGGGGCGGGCGGCGTCGTCGTTTCATTGGTCGTTATACCTGTGTTATGCTTCAAGCAGAAATGTATTTAACGAATCTATTTACACACTTAACTAATGAAACGTCGTCGCCTAAGAATTATTGTGTATAATATTTATCGCCGAAATGGTTATGCGTAAGACAATATTTCGGCGAAAAATACGACCTTATTACCTATAATATAATCAGGACAATAGTGTTCTGATAATAATATTAATGTTGTTTGGACTAACAGTTCATTATTTCTCTCAGATAGTTATTACTAGTTATTACTAGTTTTTTTCATTTTGAACTGATAATGAATGGTAGGAGATAACAAAGGAGACAATAAGCATTGTCGTAAAGATAAGCTGTTTATGGCATTAAGGTAATATGTACTAACGTACTAGAGAAGACAACCCGAACATTATTTGTGCGCCAGCCGGCAAGGCGGGGGGTATGCGGGGGGAGGGTAGCTTGTCATAGAACTGACTGAGACGGTGCGGCCCATGGACCGCAACGCGTAGCGCAAACTTCTTGTTCGGTGTGTCTTCTCTAGTACGTTAGAACATTATACCTCAATGGTTTATGGTCATTCGGACATCTTAAAACCAACTCGCTATACTCTATTCTATTGCATGGGTAGCAGTAGACTTGGCCAGACGTGTTATATGTATATGTCACCGTTAGATTGTGAACGCCGTCAGTTTATAATCTTACTCGCAATATTATAAACTGTCGATAAATTGTGAACTGTCAAAACAACTATCAATGTCGAATCGTCAAATTGTGAACTGAGATCCAATCAACTTGCTACGGAACGTACACAAATACTAGGTTGGTTAGGTTAGTTAGGTATCTTCAGTTGCCCGAAGGGCAAACCGCCCAGAAATAGGAGCCCCACGCAGCGTAAACGCCTGTAAGTATCTTTTGATTGCGTTGGCTTAGAAGTTTGATTTTTGCACAGCTCCAAGGGACAGTAGACTTAAGTATTTGATATAAGTTTCAGCTTGATACCTCCACGCGTTCCTGACAAAAAGGGTCTTGACAGACGAACGGATGGACAACAAAGTGATAAACTAAAAAATATGGACATTAATTAATGCAAGGATTAAATAGGGTAACAGTGAAGTTGCAAAGAAAAATATTTATTGGAATATTATATTTTGTTTGCAGTCGGGGGACCTATACACTTTAGGTTTTGTATGTAATAGGTCCCTACAACTTAGCTGCAAACAAAATATAGGTAATATTCCAAAAAGAGATAGTGTCAAGGTACTTATATATAAGTTTACATAATTGAAACAATATCAGCGCGCAGCGGGGCTCCGTCGATACTACCGGATGACGAAATGAATGGAATAAAATTGCTGGATAAAAAAACTATCATGTTCTGACGTAGGTACGTGGAAGCTGATGCAAGTGGAATACTTTGTTCAACCAATCAGCACACGGTGTGCGGTCCGCGTCGTGCCAATTTGATTCAGTTCACAATTTGACGATTTCACATTGATATATTAAACATTTACCGAAAAATTATGTTGTTAATTTTTCGACAGTTTATAATATCGCGAGTAAGATTATAAACTGACGGTGTTCATAATCTGACGGTAACATCTACAGGTAGGAGGGTTTAGGCCTCTCTTTCTAGTATTTGAAATCATGTTTGGCCTAATCCATAATATGTTATTGTTGCCGTAATCGAATTAGATGGCATCTACGACTCGCCATCAAGTCGACGACTTTTCGCTCTGAGGGTACGCTACGAAGAAACCTAGGTAGGGTCGCTTCGCCGGTTAGCGACCACTTAGCCGAGTTGCTCACTTTAGATTAGTAAATGTATACCTGATTTTTAAATTTACACGCATAATAGATGGTATTCGGATAGGCCCTGAGTATAGTAAAGTTTTGAAACTAATAATAAAATATAGCACTTTAATCCATAGATTAGGAAAACATATAGGAAATGTTTCAAAATGGCGAATTCGCTAGATACTCTAGATAGCGACTGCTTTAGTCGGTTTGCGACCACCCTGTTAGCTAGTTGGCGACCACCCTTGCAAAAGTTGCAAATAGTTAGTGTTTAAGTAGTTAAAAAAATGATTCATCATCATCATATCAGTCGAAAGACGTCCACTGTTGGACATCGGCCTCCCCCAAAGAGTGCCACAATGACCGGTTCTGGCGCTGTTTTTTTACCTAGTCGTCAACCACTCTTTAAGAGTTTATCTTGTTTAATTATGGAGATGCTATGGCCACCTTCCATCTTTATCTTCAGACTAATTTTATGGTACCATAGGATGGCATTGCCATCCGACTTACACTTACTAAATTAGAACTTGGAACTTGACTTGGAATATTTGACCCGCACATACTAATGCTAACGATCAAACGAACTAACAAGTATTATTAAGCTTGTAAAAATAACCAGATCAAAATTCATCTGGCAGATACTTGGATATACCTCGTGCTGACCAGACGCTAGAAATTTATTAAATTGTATTTAGCATATGTGACATTTTAGTAAATAAATCCTTGTTGTATCAGTGATAATGTAAGTGGTGGTGATTATGCCGGTTACGCGACCAGGTTCAGGCTGGCCTCACACAACGGAACTCAGTCACGGAATCATAATCTGAATCCTCAAGAGCAAATAAAACGTCACACTTTATGCAGAATCTCTACAAAAACCTCCTTTTTTTTCAAAGTTTAAAGTGTTTATTGCCAGGACATAGTTATAAAACAGATCTGACTGTAATAAGGTATAAAGTAGTTTACTTATGTTAGTACTTATGTTGGACCAGCATTGGGCATGCAATATTCATGTCATGCTCCCCGGCAACCCCACTTTCGATTTCGGGATTTCTGAGTATGTGAAAAAATTGTACCAAAATTGTACCGAATTAGTACTTACTTGAAAAAAATTGTACTTCAATAGTTTCGAGAGTACAATTATTTTAAATTAGGGTTGCTGGGGAGCATCTCTCCTGCAACCCCAATCTTAAAAAGAAGTAATTTCGCGTAGAATCTAAAAAAATTGTACTCTCGTTTTTCCTGTTGAACGAGATAGCTAGGCTAGTTAAATTACCAAACTTGCGCCAGAAAGTGAACACCTGCGTGACACAGCAATACGGAAAACACATGTACTCCATATTTTGCTAATATTTTTCATCAGGCGCAAAAAAATTAAAAATAATAAGTAAAACTACGAGTACCTGGCCATAAACTGACTCATTCAACGTTAAAAACCAATGAGTACAATATTTACAGCCTAATGCATGCTACTGGTGGCAGTCATATGCTACTTGTAAAGTTTTTGTTGGTTAGGCTGAGTTCCTCCGGCCCGGCAAACTAAGATAAACTTTTCGGCATCGACGGCGCTTTCAGAACGCTGGCTGCTGGCTGGCTGGTCGAATGAGGCATTTGCCCAAATGTTACAGCAGTCTATTGCTGTGCAATGCAATGATTTTTTGCGCCTTATGAAAAATATTTGCAAAATATGGAATAATACATGTGTTTTTCGTATTGCCGTGTAACGCAGGCGTTCGCTTTCTGGCGCAGGTGATTTAACTAGCCTAGCTATCTCGTTCAACGGTAAACACGAGAATACAACTTTTTTTGGGCCTTATTTTACACAAAAAACTTAGATTCTACGTGAAATTCCTTCTTTTTAAGATTGGGTTTCCTGGAGAGATGCTCCCCAGCAACCCCAATTTAAAATAATTGTACTCTTGAAACTATTGAGGTGAATTTTTTTTAAGTAAGTACTAATTCGGTACAATTTTGGTACAATTTTTTCACATGCACAGAAATCCCGAAATCGAAAGTGGGGTTGCCGGGGAGCATGACATGAATATTTTAAATAATTTAATAACTAAAATACAATCTTTCTCTTGAGTGGACCAGATTCTGTTTTCTGTGCATGATCTCAGACTGTGTGAGCCCAGCCTCGACGAACACCTGACAAGTAGCCTGAGAAAATTACGGTTTTTTTGGAAATAATTCAATATCAGGCTAATTATTTGTATACGGCTTTTATATGTTATTTTAAACAACTTTTACTATGGACATCAATAATTCTATGGACCGGAAGTTAGGAAAAAAAATTAACACGCAAGCAAAAATGCTATCAGTATTTTTATAATAAAAACATGTTTGAGTACACAAATTTGGAGACTTACTACCGGAATCCAAAGATATATGCATCAGGAAATAACGGCATTTTAATTAAATATTTTACGACCTTGAGATAATATTGAATTTCATCTGGCCTATAGAAAGGTTTATTCATTAACAAAAATAAGTGGATTATGCGCGTATCCCAAAGAACGTATATAGACGTAGTCAATTATAAAGTAAAGAAAGTTTATACCATTTTCGCCTGATTTGTACGGAATTTATGAAAATTACTTTTCATTATTTTTTACCGTATCGGTATTAAATTTAGGTGGATTATTAATGAAAATTTAGTCAAATTACCCAACCTATTTTTTGGTGTAAAAATATGGCTGATATCAATATATTGTTGTGTTTTCATAGAGCGAAACCGTAAAGTTCTCAGGGTAAAGGTGGTTATTTTTAA
Source organism: Epinotia brunnichana (assembly GCA_963854355.1). Taxonomy (NCBI): domain Eukaryota; kingdom Metazoa; phylum Arthropoda; class Insecta; order Lepidoptera; family Tortricidae; genus Epinotia; species Epinotia brunnichana. The sequence goes on along the minus strand of OY977936.1, from coordinate 27,057,255 downwards.
AATTAAAGATATTGCGTATCTTTATTAAATATCTCTTTCTACTATGAAAACGATATAATATCCTTGCAGTTCAGGTCGTCTAAATCGAAGTGGTCGCAAAGTTCAGGTCGTCTCAATCGAAGTGGTCGCAAATCAGCGTACTGAATTAGGTTTCAGTGTATTCGGAGGGGCTACCGCGAAACGAACACAAGCTTTGTTTGTGTATCTCCCTCTCAGTCGCACTTGTAAGTTCGAGCGACAGAAAGATGTTCGTTTTTCTTTCGCGGTAGGCCCTCTGGCAGTTTAAAATTATGCTTTACCTATTTGGCAATCTTAATGTATAATCTGAAGGAATAAATAAGGGTTGCACCTTAACTCTATATTGTTTCATTTATAAGGGACAAATACGACAACGCAAATCCAAAAATAGAAATGCTTTTAGCAATCATTATTGGTTCTTGAAATCACTATTATCGGTTCTTGAAATCACTATAATCGGTTCTTGACATCACTATTATCGGTTCTTGAAATTACTATTACCGGTTTTTGCAGCACTAAATTTGGTAAATTAAGCGTATTATACACCTATCCATCTGTCACAACCAGCTGCCTAAAAGTGAATGAATTGAATGTGTTTTGTCTCTTTCCATCTTGTAGGTGTATAATGGCCCTTATGAGTAGATATAGCAACATTCGATATTTCTTATGTTGGTAAGATGTATACCCGATCGAGCTTTCAGTGAGGTGAAGTACTATGAAGTTCCGTCTCTTAAACGTAGTGGTTATATTCTCTTTGGTACCGGCTGAATAGCCCTCCGAGACAGACGTGTAGTGTGTTTATTTGTGGCTATTCACGAAGCTAACCGGCCACTCTTCAGATAAAATAATATTATTTTGATCTCCGACTAGGCATAGTTGTTACCAACCTCGGGGTCAAACTATACTGGGGATACATTCGTGAGGCTAATCGAGACAAGTTATGAATTGCATAGCTGCCATATATGACGTAGTGTAGCGAAAAGGCTCAAACCCACCGGATACGTAACATTTAAAATTGAACCTTCTACCTAGAACAAAAGTCATACATTTCAATGGTGATGTCTTGTGGGTTGGATCCTTTTGTCTAAACTACGCGTTCTATAGTCAATTATTATTGTACGAGTGATCGTGATACTTGATAGATTTAATTTATTTATTTGTTACTATCAGTCCACCTTGTTAGTATGTATGTATGTGTGGGAGTTTGGGTGAAATCTTCAAATTAGGTACAATTGCGTATCTTCGGTGACATAATATCATAGAGCTGGTCTTATGATGGAGTCGGAAGGTGGACATAGCAACTCCTAAACTCAACAAGATAAAGCCATCGAATTTGGGCTCATTTATTTGGTCATGGCACGGCAAGACTTTGGTGCTGGATGATTTCCAGAGTCTGATGATGGAGCTATAAGGTGGTCATGGAACTTCTAAGCTAAACTAGATAAACCCATCTAGTTTGGGCTCATCTGTTTTGTCTTGGTAAACACTTTGGTGATGGATGATTTCCAGGATCTGATGATGGAAGGTGGTCATGGGAACTCCTAAACTAAAATAGATAGACCTATCTTGTTTGGGTTTGTGTGATTTGTCTGTACAAGTACCCACGAACCAGCGACATAATATGCAGGGTTATTGAAAATAACAAGATGAATAAAAAACTTTTTAAAAAACAAGCTTATATGGCGTTTGTTAAGTACAGCACGATCCTACCTTGCATTTAGTTATTATTTTCGTTTATATATAATAATAACACACACCGGGGGTTTACACTGGAAAGGGAGATTTTTACGTGGTTTTATTACATTTCCGAGTCATCATCATCATCATCATCATATCAGCCGAAAGACGTCCACTGCTGGACATAGGCCTCCCCCAAAGAGTGCCACAATGGCCGTTCCTGCGCCACCCGCATCCAGCGGACTCCCGCGACCTTTACCAGGTCATCAGTCCACCTTGCGGGGGGCCTACCCACGCTGCGCCTTCCGGTACGTGGTTGCCACTCCAGAACCTTTCCGCCCCAACGGCCATCGGTTCTACGCGCAATGTGCCCGCCCACTGCCACTTAAGTTTAGCAATTCGGAGGGATATATCGGTTACCTTGGTTCTGCTGCGGTTAGCCTCATTTGTGATGCGATCGCGCAGAGAAACTCCCAGCATAGCCCTCTCCATTGCCCTTTGAGTGACTTTGAGCCTTCTTATGAGGCCTATAGTAAGCGACCACGTTTCCGTGCCATATGTCATCACTGGCAACACACACTGGTCAAAGACTCTCGTCTTGAGACACTGCGGAATATTGGACGAAAAGATGTGCCGTAGCTTCCCGAATGCTGCCCAGCCGAGTCGGATTCGACGATTGACCTTCCCTTCGACATTTCCGAGTATCACTCTTTATTTCGAAATAAATGTTAAAAAAAACGGCCAAGTGCGAGTCGGACTCGCGCACGAAGGGTTCCGTACCATTATCTATATCTAAAAACGGCAAAATATATATATCTAAAATCACGTTTGTTGTATAGGAGCCCCCTGTAGCCTAGTTAGTAACTTGGTAGTGACTCTGCCTACGAAGCTGGAGGTCCCGGGTTCGAATCCCGGTAAGGGCATTTATTTGTGTGATGGATGACCACAAATATTTGTTCCTGAGTCATGGATGTTTTCTATGTATTTAAGTATTTATTTATCTATATAAGTAAGTTTATCGTCGTCTAGTACCCATAGTACAAGCTTTGCTTAGTTTGGGGCAAGGTCGATTTGTGTAAGATTGTAAAAGAAAAAAAAACAAATAAAAACTAAAATAAAAATAAAAAGATGTATTCTGTTTTTTAGTATTTTTTGTTATAAATAGCGACAACAGAAATACATCATCGGTGAAAATCTCTATCTATCACGGTTCATGAGATACAGCCTGGTGACAGAAGGACAGACAGGCATTCAGACAGACGGACGGACAGCGGAGTCTTAGTAATAGGGTCCCGTTTTACTCTTTGAGTACGGAATCCTAATAAGTGACATAGGTTTTAGGCTCAGAACATAAAAAAAGGGAGAAGTGCCGTACTGCTTAATTTCAACCAAAACCGATGTCCCCAGTTTTCTCCCACCGCAGCGCCCACAGGCACACACATTGAACCGTGTAAAAACAAAGACTCGGGCGTTGCCAGTGAGTCTACGGCAACATGCAAACAAGGGCTGTGATTGGCTTAAACGCACTACACTAGGGGGGCGACAAACGTTAAAATTATGTTTTATCGACATTGATATTAAAATTAATATTATGTTATGATATTGATGGGTAGGTAACAACTTCCACAACATGGTAAGTTTATGTGGTGGTATTTAAACTTTTAGCTACAAGTTTAAATAACACGGGTTGTTAACTTACCATAAATCGCAAAAGTAAAAAATATTGACGAATACCTACAGAGTAACATAAACGGCTTTTTATAAGTTCGTGTTCACATACATTTAAAACTCTGGTCACATCGATATTTTTGACCTGTAGGTACCAGACCGATCCGACTCGCATTTTGGCGCGAAATAATATGTCCATTACTCATATTACGAGATTTAAGGCTAAGGGCGAGTATCCACCAAAGATGTGCGAAGATGTGTTACCATACATTTTACACCAAGGTTTCAAGCAAGCGAGGTGTCAAATATTCGAAAAGTGTACGGCTCTTATTAAGTGGTTGGAAACATTTTTCTTGAAAATGTTACGAACACATTAACTCTTCTCTGTACAGGAAACCAGTTAGGACCTCTGCCAGTAGCATCTATACATTTGTTTTGTACCTACTCGAATTCTTTGGAAAACTGTAATAAGAAACCGAGATTTCTTCTTCAATTATCACATTTCAAATGAAAGTAAAAAATACTCATTTAAAATAAATTATTGGTAATAATATCACATTTTAAGTTGTTCCGAAGCCATTTGCAACTAAATTATATACTTGTATATACAATTTTAATATAAATAATAAATAAATATTACGGGACAATCTTACACAAATCAACCTAGGCCCACGGTAAGCTCAGTTAGGCTTGTGTTGTGGGTACTAGGCGATGATATATATAATAGATACATACATATAGATACTTATATACATACATAACATCCATAACTCAGGAACAAATATTCGTGATAAATACACAAATAAATGCCCTGACCGGGATTCGAACCCGGGACCTCCAGCTTCGTTGGCAGAGTCACTACCCACTGGGCTACGGAGGCCGTAATATGTCTATTTACCGTTCATACTGCAACTTAGTGAAAATCTTATTAGTAGGTACCGTAAACATTTTGTGCCTTTTAATCTTATTAGTATGTTATTAGTTACCTTTAAGATAGGCACCCAACCAAAACAAGTAATTAAATAAAATAAGACAGCGAAAGTAGTCGAAATAAAATAACTAGTATGATATTGTCCTTCTATTTTATCGATTACGCGTAAATTGTAACTGCACTTTGGCACCGCTCTAGTTTGCGACGCCAAGCAGCGGCCGTACCACTAAAAAATTCAAGCATCGTCCATATCCATAGTGGTTTAATACATTGCGCCGTGGTTTACTCTATTGAACGTTCAATGTACAACGCATAGATCAAAAATATGCTTTTTCGTTCGATATGTTAGTTCGATCCCGAGAAATGATGCGGCGTTGCGTTTATTTATTAAAATATTAGTTTTTACTGACTTAAGTGAAAATACTAATACTCACATGTGGTGCGTGACTCCACCATTCATGTAGGTATAATTTCATTCCAATTTTTACATGTAACCACGCTACAATTCGGCATTTTGAGTAAACGTAGAAAAACATTTCAGATTCACCAGATTCAGAAACATGCGGTGGGCAGTGACATGCCCATTTGGCCATGTCGCACCGACACGCGCCAAGCCCCCGTTTCATATCTATTCCTTTTTATCATCTGAGGTTTTAGGCTTTTGAATAAAATCACGCATTAATTAATTGTATTCTAGATAAAAAGCTGTGTTTGTATAATTTATAATTTTCAGTTCCTTTGGTAAGAAACGGACATAGCAAATTTTACATAACAAAAAAAAAATTCTTCAAGAAATGAATACGTAAGTACCCAGTAATTTCCTAGTAGTGGGTCTACTGGTATAATTTCATTACATTACTATATATAAATAAGACTCAGATAATATGCAAACTATTAATATCCGTAAAACAAATTATTATTCTTATTACTGACAACTTTAAAACTCGTTAGTTTATTTTATACTAAAAAAACGAAACTAAATATACTTTGTCATATCATAGTATTTTAATACAAATAGAAAACTTGTGCTCAAAAATCAAATACTTACTTTATTCAAGTTATCTAACTTCGCTAACATGATGTTCTAGAACATCATGTTAGCGAAGTAATACTTACCACTTTTTAGTGCAAGTATCAATATCGGTCACGGAGTGAATTCCAACGGTGCGCTATACAGCTATTTGCATCGGCAAGCTAGAAAGGGACGGCACCCGCGGCTGGTGCGATCTCGCTGTGCATGTGGGGGTTAGGTACGTTTGTGTGGGTGGTAGTAGTATTTACACACACAAACGCACTACGCGTGTCAAAATACCGAATTCTGAGCGAGCGCTTTTTTGAAGAGCACTCTTAAATATGGTTCTCTCTTGTTAGACCTAACAACTTTAGCCCTAATGTTTCATTAGACCTAATGTGTCCCGGGTTCGAATCCCGGTCAGGGCATTTATTTGTGTGTTTATCACGAATATTTGTTCCTGAGTTATGGATGTTATATTTATTTATTTATAATGTGTCACTAGACCTAATGCATTTTTTCTTAAGTAGTAAACTTTATAGGATTTTTGCAAAACAAACCTAACCTAATTAATGGCTTCTATTTGATGATATTCAAAGAAAACCCGAAAAGTTCACTGTTTTGTAGAAAAATGCATTAGGTCTAGTGAAACATTAGGTCTAATGAAACATTAGGTCTAACAAGGCAGAACCCATAAATATATGTTCGTTTCCAAAGCTTCAAAATTATCTCAGCAACCTTGTATAAAGTCGTGTTCACATATTTTTGATCACTTTGTCCGTGCATATATTTTCGAACTCGACTGTACCAAACTACTTAGACCTTAAGAGAACAGTGCCAATACGAAATCTAAGAACCTTAATAAAATAATAATAACCACTTAACTTTTTTTTATTTCGTCGGGTGACAAGCAAAACTCAACCTACTTAAATCAAAGGTCGTATCTCGATATCGACTACGTAGCGAGATACGAGGTTTTGAAGAGCAGTGACAGTTTTGGTAGTGACTTTTGCTTGTCACCCGACGATTTATAATAATTAATAAATTATAATTACGAGGCTTTAGAATTAGATATATTAGGTAGCCTAAGACAGAACGGTAGGAATGAGCAGTGCAACAAACTGATTTGAACGATCATTGCTGGAGGCTAAACTACGCTATTTACAATCTGTTTGTCTGATTACAGGGCGATTACCTAAAAAATAAACTATCAACTGATAAATTAAGCGAAAACAGGCATCAGTGCACTAAACTGATAAGAAAATACAATAAACTGTAGTCTACAAAACGCTTCTGCGTCAAACGACTTAGCCAATATCTTTTGAACGCCAAGAACCTATAAAGTGGTCGTGTGTCGTCGTGCCCACCACGCCAAGAACCCATATAGCGGTTATGACGTCGGCTGTCAAACCAACCTTCAGTCTTACATATAAGCTTCATAATCACTCTGTTATGGAAAGAAGGTTGGCGTGTCAGTGCCACTTTAGTACGTGAATCATAGCGTTGAAAAGGTTAATAAGTTTTTTTTCGAGGAGAAAGTCTGTGTAGGTACCTGTCATTACCCAGCTATCAGGGGATGAATGGATTATACATTAAGTAGTAATGTGGTATGTAGGTATAGTTGTTATTTTCTAAGCCGTCCGTTCCGCACTAAAGAACGCCGCACTGCAGAACGGACGGCTTAGAAAATAACAACTATATACCTTACCACTGAAAACTCCAATGCGGCCACCATCTGCGCTCTCATGCGGATGATTCCAGGATTTCATACGCATTTCTTCTTACGCCTCGCTACATCTGGCTTGTCCTTGCCTAGGACCAAGCCCTCAATCACGGTGGCACGAGCCATCTCGACCTTTCTTTCGGCGCCCTTTTACGCTTTTACTTCCCATGCCAGTTTTTTTACGCTTGCTGGTTTTTTTCCTAGAGCGGCCGCGCCCTCCGCTCTACCCTCGAGCAGGCGCTGCCGAAGGTATTGTATAGTTTTAAATACTCAGTACCTACATATTGCTGCAACCACTGCGTAGTAAGTAGGCAAGACAGTTGCCTGTCAAGTAGGAGACTACCTACCTACTGCAATACTTTCTATTATTTAGGGCTTCGAAAATTGACTACTGATGTGGTACGAAACATATATTAGGTATAAAAATAATTGACTAAATATGTATGCATATCTAGTTAATATAAGCCCACCTATCATAAATTATCTTATCCGATTGGAACCCCTGTAGTTTTAGGGTTCCGTACCAAAAAGGTAAAAAAGGAACGTTACATACGGTGCGCGACTTCGTTCTTCTGTCTGTCACAACTTGAAATTTCTCAGGAACTGAGTAACTTGTCCTATCAATTTGAAATTTGGAATAATTGTAAAGGAGCCTAACGCAGTGTATGGATTCTATGAAAAATTGAGGATATGAGGGGGGGTAGTATCTCGAACTCTAGTACTTATTTAGATCAAGTGGGGTATCAAATGAAAGAACTTTAGATGCACATTCTAAAACAGTAAAATTACCGATAAAAAACCAACATGACATACCGAGATCTTTGGCCGCGCAAGCTAGTAACAAAATGCACCGTAAATGGCGCTGTACTCATGACGGTAACTTCTGCTACCTATGCGGTATTTTTCCAGAGTTAATCCCAACGGGGAAAGACGGGTAACTATGTTGTGTGAAAGTTTGCACGTAACCCTCGGTGCGCGAGTCAGACTCGCACTTGACCTCTACTTACTCACAGTGTTTGTGAAACACGAAAGACAGTAAAACTCAAATCAAAATTGTATGCATTCGAATTAAATTTAATTTACTGTTGCACATTTCTTTGCAAGTGAGAGGAGCAGTTGAGTGTAAGGTCGTCTTTACCAAGTTATTCAATACATTTCTGTGATGGGAGAATAGAACCTTAGTTCCATTGAAGAGTAAAATTATGGACAAAGTAAGTATATGGTACCTATAGTTGAGAAAATTTATTTGCATCGATTCCTCGAAAAAATGGTATGGCAAATTGGTGCAGATTATATTTCGTCAACCAATACTTACCTAGTTTTGCTTGTGTAAGTTTCTCGGATACCTATAATCCGAGAATACAAGCATAATCCCTGATCCCCCCGCCGCGCCGCCACCAGCCTGAATCAAACCCGGGGCTGCGGGGGCGGCAATGTTTCAGACTAGTTACTTTGTAGGTACGTAACATCATGTACCTACCTAAGATTCAAATCATGGTCTTCTTCTTCTTCGTTCTGTGGCGTTGGCCTCTATCTGTGGCCTCCCTACTTCCCTTCTCCAACATATTTTCGTCCCCATACTCCTTAAATAGGTACATCTCTATGCAATCTTTCCACTTTTTTCTGGGTCTTCCTCTGCGCATTTTATATTGCGAGGTAGTTTTTAAGGCTCAGCTAGCATGCATTTGTGTCTTGCAATATGACGATCGCTCGTCCATGATTCATCCTTGTACGCGTTAGGTGTACATACAATCTCAGAATTTTCCCTTCATGGTAATTCATAAGTTAAGGGTAAAACTTGGTCATAAGAAATACACATTCTACTGAACCAACTTAGGCACCGTACAACTGGTCGTCTTTAGTTGAATTAAATTATCATCAATTTTGATTAATGCATTAGCTACGATAAAATATTTGATTATTATTATCATGACAAGTTTGATTAGTTCTCTCTTTGCCTCGTAGTCTACTTATGGGCGCGTGTCAAAAATGATATTATAAAGAAGTTAATACGTTAGCTTTTAATATTTATTTGACCAAAAAACTTGCATTAAGAGTGACAAAAAGAAGAAGGGGAAGTGAACAACAACTGTCCTACAAACACGTCACGGAATTTATGGTAAGTAACTATCTACTCGTAAGAACTGCTCCACTTAATGTAAACAACGTGCAAATAATTAGCAACTGACAGCATTGCAGGTCTAAGTAATTAACACCCGTATTAATCCTTGTTCAAGGATGATGTGACTCATACGTAGAAATTCAAACATGCTAAAAAGTTGAGTAGGTATGACACTTAAGAGTAGTTTGAGCTTAGATCCTAAAAGCTACCAGTAATAATAAGGTATGTTGCAGCAGTGGCGAGACGTCCATGAAACTCGATTCCCACTCGCCTGACTAATTTGAGACAAAATAAGCTGCCGATATGTTTGACACTATGGCAGAATTGTATATTTACATATTCTAATTTAAACTTTGGTGAGACATGTCTAAAATACTACTAATAAATCCCCGGTTAAACTCATAACCCGCGAAGAGACTCATCCTAAAGAAGAACTCCCGAAGACTTCGAAACATATGGCCTGTCGCGAGATTTAATACGCGAGTTTACGAGTAACCGTGGATTTATTAGTAGTATTTACATATTGTTAGAATTGACCGTGCATACCTAGGCCGTTAGGATTTCCCATCTGCCTCAAAAGCTAAACTTCGAGCCGCTGTTTCTAGGAAACCAGTTAACTTCAGATAAATTGAATACAACTACACTCGCGGTCAATAAATTCGGGTCACCCTAAATTAAATAACCGCAATTGTTTTTTTTATATTTAACACTAGTTATATTTACATAACATAGTATTATTTTTAGTACCCAACCGTACCTTTTAGCAATTTCCGGGATCCTATCATAAAAATATCAACATCCAAAAATGACGATTTTTGCGATATCTCGCTCCGTTAACGTTTTTTTTAATGGGTTTTTACGAGTCCGATTTAAACCTGGTAAGCGTTCTTTTTTGACTGTTATTTTTGCAGTTTGCATGTATAATTAAATAAAGAACTTGACAGGATTAAAAAAACTGTACAACCTTAGCACACGTACTAACCACTATTTTAGAAATATGACAGTATTTTACCGACCTGATTTCATTGTCCGCGAGTGTATTAGTAGAAATAGTATTCAAATTATAGTATCAATTAGGTTGGATAAATTCTAGGAACCATGGCGCTCTCGCTCCTTGCCAAGTTAATCATCACCTGTGTGTCCCTGGGGGTCATCGCTGGCATGTCGGTCACAATGTACTTGGTGGTCACCGACGAGGGCCCCGTCTACGACGAAGTCACCACCGAAGGGACGACCGAGGGCCCGTCGGCTACCGAAGGGCCTGTGATTCCCACTGAGCTGCTGTATGACGTCGGCGTGGGCATTGCTGATATGACTGGCCCGTGCGTGGAGATCACTTTTGTATGTATTCTGAAAAAAAAACATATATATTTATCACCACAATAGAATGACGATGGACTAACAACACAAATAATTATCATGCTAACGATCACATACGCGTGACTGGAGAAGACATAATAACGAGAACCGATATTAATAATTTATTTTAAAAACAAAATTTAAACCGACTTCAATTCAGTACTTCGTCGCCAAGCCACATATAGATACTTAGGTACTTGAGATTTTCCTTTCCAATTTAGCACATGAACTGCTCTCCGAGAGCAAATACGTCGATTATTACAGAAAAAACCCAAGTCGCTATGTATGGGCTGATAATATTTGAGGAGCTCCGTCGATTCCTCAAGGATCTCAGAATTAACACTTCATGAGTTGCTACTTCAACGGAATCATGTCAGAATCTTTGACGTACTTTACATTTACATCTTTGAGGAGTTCCATAAGTCATCTGTGGTCTTCATCATCAGTTCCACTTGACCCAAATTGCAAATTCCAAGGGTAAATACTCGAGTTATAATAGAAAATACCGAAATCACTACACGCGTGCCTATAAAATATGAGGGTTGCCCTCAATTTCCCTGGGATCCCATCATCAGATCTTTAATTGGTGACAATGGGACCACCTCGGGAGTATACTCTTTCGAATAAAAAAAGAATTTTGGAAATCGGTCTACAATTTACGGAGAAATCGGCGAACATACATTAAAAATATATATATATATATATACACACAGTTGAACATATAACCTCCTCCTTTTTTGAAATCGGTTAAAAATGAAGAATGACAATCGATTTTTCATCTATCGATTTCAGATGGGGTACGCCGAGTTATCTCAATCAGGTGCTGGCATCCATCTCCGGCAGTTCGCTCGCTCCTTCATCTTCGAAAGGGATGGCAAAAGGATCGTTCTCGTCACAGCTGACGTACAATCGATAGGCATTGCAGTCAGACGGGAGGTAAGTAGTATTTCTGATGGAATTTGTGAGGGTCTAGTCAAATTCATTGGAGAATACCCGAGGTCTAATTGTGTTTTCTTTATATTCAGGTTGTCAAGAACTTGCAAGAACTATACGGTGACCTATACTCCCTTCAGAACGTTATACTGACGGGGACTCACACTCATGCAACGCCGGGTGGGTATCTGGTCGATTTCATCTTGGACATCAGCATCCTCGGTTTCTCGCGGGAAACCTTCAACGCTTACGTTACCGGCATTACCAATGTAAATAGAATAGATTTATTTATTTCAGACAATTTTTTTGTACATCCATATATTGTTAGTATAATCTTAACCTAGGTAGGTATATTAGTATTAGCCTCTAAGGATACAATCTGCTTAGTTACTTAGATCTAAATTTTGCGACCGCTTTGATTTGACCGATCCAATGCGCCAACATAAGGCAGTCGTATCTGTCGGCAATGACACTCAGAATGCTGTTGGAACTTTCCCTTAACCGGTTCAGCTTCGAGACGATTTTCTTGCGTATAATCGCTTGAAAACCGTCCGTGTGGGCCTCGGCGAACATAAGCGAGGCACTACACCACCGGCTGCTCGAGTAGAAGGACTGGCTAAACGCCTTAAATAGCGTGAAGGACACCCTGAGTCACGCATGATAACAAATACCTACCTAACCAATTGATTGTATCGTCTAAAAAGTTGTTTCTCGTTACAGAGTATAGTCCGTGCTCATGAGAACATGGTGCCAGCCCGTCTCTTTTACAGTACGGCAATGGTTTCCAACGCTCACATGAATCGATCACCATATTCTTACGCTTACAATCCACCTGAGGAGAGAGAAAGGTCTGTTCTTTTTTTCTGTTCTTCGTAAACTTAGTCTAAAGGCCTATAAGGTAAACGTCTGAGTGCTCGACGTTGAACTAGTATATGGCATGGGCACTTTATGTCAAAGCAATATGGGTTAAATCCGAACTAAGAGAATTTTTCTTCATTCGGATTTAAGCCATGTCGTCACGTTGACATAGAGTGCCCATGCCATATAATAGTGCAGCGTCGCAACGTTTACCTTACCAAATTGTTTTGCATTACGTTTTTTTATAACTTTCTAGATATGAGAGAGACACCGACGACCTCCTTACCCAGGTTCGAGTCGTCAAAGAGGACGGCTCCCTGCATGGTATTCTCAACTGGTTCGCAGTCCACACTACCAGTATGAACATGACGAATTTGCTGATATCTTCAGACAATTTGGGCTACGCTTCCATAAAGATGGAGGCTATGTTGAACCCTGAGACGTTTGTCGGCAAGGTACCTACCTAAATTTATTCAACATTTATGGAACTATGGGTCACAACCCATCTTTAGTCGCTAATCGCTATAGAATATTAGAAAAAAAAATCATTCGTATAGGCACTCGTTGTTATGCCAGTTTTTCATCAAGCCCCCCAAAGCGAGTTACTATATGATTTGCGGTCTGATCTTTTAGACTTATTAGGCTAGGAAAGCACTAAGCGGCTAGCCGCGTGTGGCTATCCGTGCGGTTGGACAAAACATATGAAACCGCAAACGTAAAACCTCTACGCACTAATATGCGGTTGGCCGCAACCGCATGCGGTTAGCCGCTTAGTGCGTTTCTGGCCTTATACTTACGTTTATACACATATATTTGCACTAAAACAGTTACGTCACGATAATCATGACCAGCATAATCTAGCAGATTTTCCACGATGTTGATGAGATAATTAATACTCGTATTGACAATCCTCGAATTATTCGAAGATATTATTTATTTGGTACGGTACGTTTTATAACATTACGACACTCGTATGTTATGTTTATATCCTGATTAAAATACGTTGGCACCTTGCAGCAAGGTGTATGTATGGACACGGCGCATTCTTAAATTGACCGGGTTGTACCTACAGGTATTTTTCTTAATTTTCGGCATATGGACTCATACTCGACTAAACTAGGTAATTAAATCCGTCTTGTCAATTAATTGATTATTTCTTCTTGGATATGATATAAAAACGTTTCATTTTAGTAAAGCTATTTACTTTTGATAAAATTTTACATGAATTTATATTGAATACGATAATATTTATTTTATTTTGTATTGGCTGTTAAGAGATTTCACCTAAGCCTCGCTCTAACACCTCCGCGCGCACTGCGCGAACTTCACGAAAAAAAATAGTTGCGCGACTTTATAGGTAATTTCACTAATATTTATAGACAAGGTGTGTTTGGTTATTATTAAAAATGGTTATTCGTGGTGAATAGAAATAGTATTTTATGCAACTGTTTTATAAGAAGGGTCTTAAAATGCGAGTGGCGTGAGTTGCGATGCGAGCCTTGGCGAGCATCGCAATCAAAGACGCCACGAGCGTTTTTAGACCAGTTATAAACCGTTGCATACAATACTTTTTCTACGACAAATTTTAAATAAATAGCAGACTAAAAATTAGTTAGCCTTTTCGGGCAGCAAGTTTTCTATTCGTATGTTTGCTACTCACGCAATTTCTTCAGGAGTGCGGTTATTAATTGATTCGACCATTTTAAAAGGAACGTACACTTTTATCTTCACAAACACGAATACAATCTTAATATTCTAGGACTAACAGTTTATCATCTTTCATCTTTTCATTTTGATTTGAATTGTATTTTGGTGGGAAATCGGAAATGTGACACTTCTTGTTTATGGTTTGTTTTGTTTTTAATTTGTTTGCATTTGCCATCCGAACCAAACCTTATCCGGACCCGGACCGAATTCGAACTTTATTTTCATAAATAATACCAAGAATTTATAAAATATGTAATTTAGCACACAATAGATGATGATTTATTATTATTGTAGTAAATAATGTATAATATACAAATGGTAAATCGTAAATAAAAACTTTTATTTCGAAATATTTGTTTATGAAGTTGGCACCACTGCAATATAGCGGCCGATTTAAAAAAGTTAAACAGTGCTTTTATGAAAAATGTATGAACCAAAAAAGTACGCTAAACAGTGCGTTTTTGGGCCATAGAGCATAGAGTTTTTCGTCGACTTATTAGTGGTGTCATTGTATTTGAGCTACAGCCTCTCTCCTCTCTCGTGACACTAACACTACACTAAAAACTAACCGTGCCTATTATTGTTAATACTGTCACTCATGTTCCCACATTTCACTCATGTTTTCGAGCTATTTTTGAAATATTCAATCTAATATCTGTTACACTTACGCGAGTCACGCGTGCGCTCCGAAAACTAAGCGTAGGTATTGTTGTTAAATAACTACTGTCTTCTTCAATGAATTCACTATATTTCTTAGTTAGATAGGTAATTCATTAATCCTAGTCGTTTTTATATATCCAAAACTAATATCAATAGCGCAAGCATGAAGAATAATATTCCCAATAAAATGTAAACAATTTAACAGCGCCATTTTTTTTAAGGGGCGGGGCGCCGGGGTGCGTTCGGAAACTGCATCTGTGGTATATGATCTTAACAATTAAGATTGTTCAAAATAAAATCATTGATTGTTCAGCGTTTGAAAATTTATGTTTTGATCTATTTAAGCAAAACTGACTTCATTTGAGATGTTCCATGTTTTTTTCTCTTCAATAATAACATTCCTTTGTACTAATATTTTTGGTAATTTAAACTCAACTCTCATAAGTATGTTTAGTGTGTTTTCGAACGTGTAACTTGCTTTGCGCTGTTTTGGGGGTCTACTTTTAAATTCGAATGTCGAACTATGAATCGACCTATTCGTGGCGTATTCTTTTTTTCGTAATGAAAATGAAAGGGACAGTGCTCATAAAGTTGAAATATTTTGAATTTGTAATAGACACCACACTATGAAATGTCAGTGCTCGATATCAAAATTAAAAAGCTACTTTGACTCACGGAGTGAGCTAAATCGCATTTTGCTCACTGTTTTTACGCAGCAAAATATGCTTGTTCGAGCTGCTGAGGTGAAATAGTTATTTGTTCAACAAGAGAGCAAAGTAGATGTTTGCTGCGAGTGTTGATGTTGAGTCCCGAGCAAGCGAAAGATTCTATATTTGAATCACGAGCGTAGCGAGTGATTCAAAATTAGAATCTTGAGCGTAGTGAGGGACTCAAAGGCACGTGATGCAAATATCTTTGCTCTCGTGTGATACATACAACTTTTCACCTCAGCAGTGAGAACATCGTCACGTTAAAAAATATATCGCTAGGCTTTTACGCACCTATAATATTCTGAATTTGTAATAGAGCACATCATAGTTGTAGTTGTAGTATCCACACTATGATGTTGATGTGTCACCAGTGCTCAATATCAAAATTAAAAAGCTACTTTGACTCACGGAGTGAGCAAATCGCATTTTGCTCACTGTTTTCACGCAGCAAAATATGCTTGTTCGAGCTGCTGAGGTGAAAAGGATTTTTTCCTCGCAAATGTGTTGAAAAACGTCGTAAGAAACGCGGCGTGAGCTTTGATAATTACATCCTCGGCTCTCTTATCACGCTCACCTGCGGTTCGCGTGACAATTCCACCTCTGATGTAATGATCAACAAAGCTCACTTGTATCACAATGTACTATTATGTTTCAGGCAGACGTCGTGGTCGGTTTCTTCGCGTCGAACCTCGGCGACGTGTCACCCAACTTGCGCGGCGCTCGCTGTGAGTTCAGCGGCGAGGAATGTGACAACCAGTTCCTGCTGTGCACCGCTGGCGAGCGCTGCTACTCTCTGGGACCCGGAGACGACATGTTCGAGAGCACTAGGATCATTGGAACGGCTGTGTATGAGGGAGCAGTGGTCAGTACTTTATACAACACTGATCCATAGGTTTTTTCACGTCGAAACTCGGCGACGTGTAGCCCTACTTGCGAGGCGCTCGTTGCGAGTTCAGTGGCGAGGAACAACCAGTTCCAGCTGTGCGTTGCTGCCGAGCGCTGCTACATCCTGGGACCAGGAGAGGATTTGTTCGAGAGCACCAGGACCATTAGAATGGCTGTGTATAAGGGGGTAGTGGTCAGTACTTTATACAACAATGCCCCCTAGGTTACATCACTTCGAAACTCGGCGACGTGTCACCCTACTTGTGCGGCGTTCGCTGCAAGTGTTACAACACCAACTCAAGGTTTCTTTACGTTCAACTTTGGTGATGTGTTATTCAACTTGCGTGGCGCTCGCTGCGACTTCACGAGCGAGGGAGAAAACCAGTTCACCCTATCTGCCGCCGGCAAGCGCTGTTACTTCGGGGCTCGGGAGACGACATGTTTAAAAGCGCCAGCATTTGGACAGCTGTGTTTAAGGGGACAGTGGTCTTACCTTTATTTTATCTATCCATTACAGTCATCAGTATGAATGCGCTAGACTAGAGTAAGTAATGCTAGGACCATTACGGTTGTACAACTTCAACTGGAGGAAACTAATTTGAAAAATAATCATTATTATCAATCATGACTTACTTACATATTTTTTTAAATTGTCACACAAAACACATATGTTATTGACAATTATTTTCATGGAATTCGGTGCATAGTCCACAAGACTCGTTCTATCAATTTGAAGCACTGAATTGTGACTTTTTGTTTTTCAGGAAGCGTTGAATACTCCTGGTGAGGAGTTGAGAGGCGAACTCAACGTGGTGCATCAATTCTTGAACATGGGCCAACAAGTTGTATCCAAATACGACCCCATAACAAGAACCTTTAATGAGGTATGTTGGTTAGACTGATTCTAATACAAGTTTAACATTTTCAAATGAAAATAATTTCAAGACCGTTACATCAACACGGTACATTAGCAATAAGATATTTCATTAAATTATTATTATTATTGGTATTCCTTTTTGGGCTACCACTGGGGACAGAAGAGAATGTTTCCTTTTCAAATTGTTGACAACTGGGATTTTTTTTTCATTCTTTTTTCTCGGTTGTATCGAATAATTTAGACAAAATAAAATGTTGTCAATTGAATTGTTGTTTGTTTTGATTTCGTCATGCGGAACACGACGTAGGGATACTAAGTAGATCATTTTATTTGAATATTTCAGACTGACCAAGTTACAGGCTGCATGGCTGCGATGGGATATAGTTTCGCTTCTGGAACTATTGATGGCGCAAACACATTGAACATTACTCAGGTAAAGAGTAGTAACTACAGCAACGGGGGATATTAATAATTGTAGTCTTTAGTATGTAGCTGAATGTACTTTAATTTGTGGAAGGTTTTAAAGGAAAATAATTTGAGAATTTACATCCAAAAAAGCGGCCAAGTGCGAGTCGGACTCGCCCATGAAGGGTTCCGTAAAATAAATTGCGGTTTACGATTTATGACGTATTAAAAAAAACTACTTAATAGATCTCGTTCAAACCAATTTTCGGTGGAAGTTTGCATGGTAATGTACATCATATATTTATTTTAGTTTTATCATTCTCTTATTTTAGAAGTTACAGGGGGGGGGGGGGAAACACATTTTTTACCACTTTGGAAGTGTCTCTCGCGCAAACTATTCAGTTTAGAAAAAAAATATATTAAAAACCTCAATATCATTTTTGAAGACCTATCCATAGATACCCAACACGTATGGGTTTGATGAAAGAAAATTTTTTTGAGTTTCAGTTCTGAGTACCCCCAAAATTTTCTGTTTTTTTTTCGATTTTTGTGTGAAAATCTTAATGCAGTTTACAGAATACATCTTATCACCAAGTTTCAACAGTATAGCTCTTATAGTTTCGGAAAAAAGTGGCTGTGACATACGGACGGACAGACAGACAGACAGACACACATGACGAATCTATAAGGGTTCCGTTTTTTGTAATTTGGCTACGGAACCCTAAAAACGAGTTTTCACTTAAACCAGCTGTTGGGTGCGGTTTTGCTGTCTCCAATTCCAACCATTGGTTGTTGCAATATCACTAATTGTGTTTGTTTTTACCTGACAGGGTACAATAGAAGGCAACCCTCTCTTGGACGCTGTCGGCGCCATCGTGGCCGAAGCCACGGATGAAGACGTCGAGTGCCACGCGCCTAAACCTATTCTGCTGATGACCGGGCGAGTGAGTGTTTCTAAAATGATTGCTTGTACTTTATGGATAGGAGTGCTGTGCCTACTCAAAGGGTATAACAAAAATAATCCAAACTATAGCTAGATGCGTGTTTAACGTCGTTAAAGCATCTTTATAGTGATAGGGAGAAGAAAGCACGAGCTATTTATAGTCCCCACTCCCCACACTAGTCCAGTGCGGTTGGAGGACGTAGAGAGTAGGTACCCATTTTCTGCTCGAAGTAAGTGCACCATAATATTAAGAAGTATCATCGATTGATAGATCGTATGCCACGGACGCTGCGCTCCAGAACTCAAATAGCAGACGTACATTATTATAGGCCAAGATGAAATGGGTCTGGGCTGGACTTATCTGTCCCATGGCATCGCAGCCTGACAGCTCGAAATGGAGGATTGGATAAATTCAGGGAGGTCTTTGCCCAGCAGTAGGACGTAGGACACTACAGGCTCATATGGTTAAGGTTATGGACTCCTTTTTCTGAAATTAGTCCATAAAAGTCGTCCTATTGTGCATGATGTAAATGCCAGCTAGGGATCCTGATGCCAACCTAACCCGAAGCGTCGAATCCTCCTAGTGTCACCACAGGCTTTTCGGAGCGACCTCGGTGCCTTCTTTGCATTCCAGAAAGACGTGAGGAGATCTTCCATTGGCCAACAGGCATCATATTAATTATTATTATTCTTCCAGGCCAACTTCCCTCTGCCATGGCACCCCAGCATCGTGTCAGCGTCGCTGGTGTGGCTAGGCGGACTGGCCATAGCCGGCGTGCCCGGCGAGCCTACCACCATGTCCGGGCGGCGCATGCGCGACGTCGTCGGTGATGCCTTGGAGCGCCTCGGCCAGCCCCGCCGGGTCGTCGTCTCCGGGTTGACCAACGAGTACATACATTATGTGGCCACGCCTGAGGAGTATCAGGTATGATCACAGGTATCTCTTCATGATATGACCATTATAGACACTGGCGTGGCCCGCCGGCACATGCATGCGCGACGTCGCCGGCGATGCCTTGAAGCGCCTCGGCGAATACATACTTTGTCTGAGGAGTAGATACCTGGAATGCTCACAAATCTGTCCCTACGCTATGATATTTTGTCATTAGCAAAAGAAGTGGGGGAAAATCTTACGCCATTTGATGAGTACTCTGACAGCTGTCTTTAGGCATAAGAAATGGCAAACTTTTTTTATTTATGTTCCAGGTACAAAGGTACGAGGCCGCTTCAACGATCTATGGCCCCAATACGTTGGATATCTTCCTGAACAAGTTCGACGAATTCACAACTGTTGCGATTCAGGTGCGTCCAGTGTTTTTAGTGTTCCGTCCTTGGCAGTCATTGTATTTTGAATCAGATATAAAGAACACAAGCCTACACTTAGTTGACATTAATAACAAGGAATTGATTGTAGTTCCCACTCTGGTCCAACGCGGGTTGGAGTCTTAATGAGCTGCGTTGTGATATCTACTTTGCTGAGAGTAGTTATCAGTGGCGGCGCGTGAGAATTGTCACTGGACAACCCGGAGCATAAAAAAGGGCTGTTTTTTGATGATTTACGAGTTTGTTAATATACGAGTATAGCAAGACATTTTAGGCAAGTCGGTGGGAATCGGCTTGTATGGGCGCTCCGCCACTGGGTAGGTATAGGCTCGTGTATGAGGGTTTTTAAGGCGTTGTATTCCACAGGGTGGTGCAGTCGAGCCTGGGCCAGAGCCAGCCGATAACACGGGGCGGACAATCTCGCTGATCCTGCCCGTGGTGGTGGACAACTCGCCCATCGGCAGTAGCTTTGGAGACGTTATGGAACAACCTCCCACTACGGCTACGAGGGGGGACACTATTAGCGCTACTTTCGTATGTATAATAAATGCTCTGTGGTTGACTGTCGTTTGTAAGGCATAATTGTTAGTTAAGAAGTTTTATGGAATGGAAATAAGTGCCATGCCGTTTAATTGCTAAATATTAGGTAAGTTTCGTTAAACAGCTTCGAGGTTACGAGACTCGTTTCGAAGGTTTTTGAGAGTAGGTACCTACTTAATGCAAGGAGTGTAATGTGTCACTTGAGTGTTTGGACTCCGGACGAAAGCGGAACATCAAACAATTTACTTTAAAAACAAAGTTTAAACCGCCAAGCTACATAGGTACATACAAATTTTTACATTTCCTTTCCAATTTACTACATGTACTGCTTTCCGAGAGCAAATGCGTTGATTATTACAGAAAAAACCCAAGTCGCTATCTCGGGGCTGATAATATTTGAGGAGTTCCGTCGATTTCTCAAGGATCTCAGAATAAACACTTCATTAGTTGCTACTTCAACGGAATCATGTCAGAATCTTTGACGTACTTTACATTTGTGAGGAGTTCCATAAGTCATCGGCCATCCACTTCACCAAAATTGCGATTTCCGAGGGTAATACACGAGAAAATACTGAAATTACTAAACGCCTCCCTATAAAATTTGAGGGTTGCCCTCAATTTCCCTGGGATCCCATCATCAGATCCTGACTTGGTGATAATGGGACCACCTCAGGAGCACCTATACTCTTTCGAATAAAAAATGCATTTTAAAAATCGGTTTACAATTTGAACATATAACCTCCTGCTTTTTTGAAGTCGGTTAAAAAGTGTTGAGTCAGGGGTAACATACGTACATAAATATCTGTACAGGACTCTTATTATCAATGTCATAAACGCTTGTACAGATATTTATGTCCTTATTTACGTACGTTAGGTATATTATCACCCCTGACTGTTCATCTAACTAGGAGAATCCCGATTATCCGGATCAAATAAAACCAGGGGTATTCCGGATAATAGAAAATCCGGATAATCGATTTCAAAGCATATCAAACAATATTTAAAGAATAAATTTGTATTATGTCGTTTACATAATACGATATATACAAAACCGGCCAAGTGCGATTTGGACTCGCGCACGAAGGGTTCCGTACCATAAAAAATCACGATTGTTGTATGGGAGCCCCCCTTATCCTCCTAAGGTCCATGGGCCTACTGAAAGGACTTATTCTCTTAAAGGAATTGTAACCATTTTGGGTTGGAATAGAGTTGCATTTATTTTGTTTTGGTCTTTTTTGAAAAACAACGATATTCAACTCTTTTTCTTACGTTGGTTGATTCAAATTTCAATGTTATTTTGTATCGTATGGTGGGCCTTAGGAGGTTAAAAAAATATTTTATTTTGTTTTTAGTATTTGTTGTTATAGCGGCAACAGAAATACATAATTTGTGAAAATTTCTACTCTCTAGCTATCACGGTTCTTGAGATACAGCCTGGTGACAGACAGACGGACGGACGGACGGACGGACGGACGGACGGACGGACGGACGGACAGCGAAGTCTTACTAATAGGGTCCCGTTTTACTCTTTGAGTACGGAACCCTAAAAACGAGCTTAAACGATTGTTAATGAATTACATAATACCTATGTAATTTAAACTTTTGGTTTGACGTAATTTATCACATCTTTTCATTGCAGCCAAGTCCCTGATGCGCTTCAGTTGTAACAACTGTATGGGATCCGATTCGTCCTGTCTTTCAAACCACTTAAAAACAACATCCAGAGCTTCAAAAGCTTCTGCGTGAGATGGTACTTGACATACATCCCCAGTGTCAGTTTCATCTTCATCTTCTCTCTCGTTACTGTTCAAATCCTCAATGATTTCTTCATCTTCTCCACTTATAATAAATCTCTAAATTAAAAAAAGAATCAGCCAGTTTGAAACTAAGCTTTGCGCGGTTCGAATGTTCTCAGCATCCCATGAACGGAAAAATATGAAACATTTTATATAGGTACATTATTATTCTAGCTGTAACTTAGGATAGTTTTTATCCGACTGCGACAGTTAATTAATTTTCCGAAATATACGACTTCATTTAATTTTTCATTTATTTTTATTGAAATCAAACGCTGCTCCAACTGTCAGCTATGAAGCAGAACCGTCAAATTTTCGTCAAAATGGCGGAATTGCTTTGCCTTTCACTTAGTAATAATTTAAATCCCGTCTACGATATACCTTTACGAGACAAATGCTAAAATATAAACCATAAAAAAATATTCGATTCTGATATGAGAACTTATATGCGCAAATGTCGTTTTATGTCGTAATTTCAATAAATGAAATCAACAAATTTGAACGATATAATTAACACGAATTTGTTTTTTTTGAATGACAATGGCACGCGCTCGGCGCATTCAGCCAAAGTACCTGCGGCGCTACCACGAAAACCGATACTAAATGTTCATATATAGTGCGATAGAGATAGAGATACCCGAATATTTTCGAATTCCGAAGTTCGTGGTTATAGCTCAGGAATCGAAAATATGGTAAATAATCATAATGTATTTTCTCGAAAAAGAATTTAAAATAAATATAGTCAAATGGAGAAAAAAACAAAGCAAGAGGTTATATAGATAATGATTAAGTTATAAGAGTCCAAAGTTTTAAGAGGGGGTATGTTCTGTCCCTTTTCCGCAAAACGCACCTTCATATGAAACGATTGTTTTTTACTATGACGCTCGAGTATATTGACGTCACAGTCCCTCATCGTTTTCTCACTCTAACAAGCGACATTAAAACGGATGTAGCTTCATAATTTTTTGAGATATTTGAATGGGAGTTTCATTATCTTCTATCTATTTATACAGTAGGTATAATAAATGCCTATGTCCTGACTGACTTATTCACTCAATCACTCACTCACTCACTCATCAACGCACAGCCGAAACTACTAATCTTAGAGAGTTGATTTTTGCACAGTATGTTGCTTTTATAACGTGGGCTAGGGATAAAAAGGGATTTTTAAAAATTCTACCCCTAAGGGGGTAAAATGGGGGTGCAAAGTTTGTATGGGACAACCTTTTTTTTTTGAGCTATAGACTTAAACTTTGTAGAAAAATTAGTTATTAGAATACAAATGAAACACTTTCAGCGATTTGGAAAATTCCACCCCTACGGGGGTAAAATAGGGGTGCAAGGTTTGTATGGGGGAAATATTTTTTTTTAAATAGAGACTTAAAACTTTGTAGAAAGATCAGTCATTAGAATACAAATAAAATACTTTCAGGGTTTTAGAAAATTCTACCCCTAAAGGGGTAAAATAGAGTGCAAAGTTTGTATGGGAAAAACTACTTTTTTTTTAATAGAGACTTAAAACTTTGTAGAGAAATTATTCATAGGAATACAAATAAAGTACCTAGATTTAGTGTTTTAAAAAAATCTACCCCTAAGGGGGTAAAATAGGGGTGCAAATTTTGTATGGGGGAAACAATATTTTTTTTAAATAGAGACTTAAAACTTTGTAGAAAGATTAGTCATCAGAATACAAATTAAGTACTTTCAGCGTTTTAGAAAATTCTACCCCTAAAAATAGGGGGCTAAAATAGGGGTGCAAAGTTTGTATGTGGGAAACTATTTTTTTTAGCTAGAGTCCTAAAACTTTGTAGAAAGATTATTTAAATACAAAGAAAGTACTTTCAGCGTTTTGGAAAATTTCACCCCTAAGGGGGTAAAATAGGGTGCAAAGTTTGTATGGGAAAAACATATTTTTTTTTAATAGAGACTTAAAATTTTGACGAAAAATTACTTATTAGAACATGAAAAATACTACATTCGGCGTTTTACAAAAACCATTCCCTAAGGGGGTTAAAAAAGGGTGCAAGGTTTGTATGGGGAACACTTTTTCTGAGCTAGACACTTAAAACTTTGTAGAAAGATTACTTATAAAAATACAAAAAAAAAAGACGTTCAGCGTTTTGAAAAAATCTATCCCTAAGGGGGATTAAAAGGGGTGCAAAGTTTTTATCAGGGAGAGTTTATGTTTTTGAGTTAGAGACTTGAAACTTTGTAGAAAGATTAAAATACAAAAAAAGAACACAAATCGTTTTAGAAAATTCCACCCCTAATAGGGTTAAAAAGGAGAGCAAGCTTTGCATGGGCAACACTTTTTTTTTGAGTTAGACTTAAAACTTTGCTAAAAGATTACTTATTAGAATACTAAAAAAGAACTTTCAGCGTTTTAGAAAACTCCATCCCTAAGGGGATCCTTAAGATCCTTAAGAAGGGTAGCCAGTGTTGTGTGGGAAAAACTTTTTTTTTTACTAGACTTAAAACTATTCAAAATGTTACTTATTAAAATTAATAATAAAGTACTTTCGGAGTTTCAGAAAATTCCACCCCTAAGGGGGTTAAGAAAGCTTTGTATGGGCAACACTTTTTTTGAGCTAGAGACTTAAAAGTTTACGAAAAAAGTTCTTTCAGCGATTAGAAAAATTCAACCTCTAAGGGGGTTTAAAAGGGGGTTCAAATTTTAAATGGCGAGCAATAAAATTTTAAAGTGTGAGTAAGAGATTTTTAACTTCGGTCTTATTCTGTACGTTAAAAGACTACAAAACTGATTTCAGAGTTTTTCCAAATTCATCCCCTAAGAGTGTTAAAATTGGTTCAAAGTTTGAGTATTTCAAGGCATTTTTAAAGTATGAGATTTTTAACTTTGGTTTTAGACTGTTTGTTCACAAACTAGAAAATGAACATCAACTTTTTTTTTAATTATCCCCTAAAAGAGGGTTCAAATTTTGTATTGAGAGAAATCATTTTCTAAGACGATAAAAAGTTCTACGCGGACGAAGTCGCGGGCAACAGCTAGTTAGTTAATATTTGGAATCCAGGGAATCCATTTTTCCCTTCCGTCTCTGCTCTCCAGCCGAGAAGGGCCTAGAATCCCATTGACCCACATGCAGGTCGGCAGGTGTAGTGTTTATTGCTCTTGTAGAGGGATCTTCAACCTGACATACAAGTGAGTCAGTGGGATTCTAGAGTACCTAAAATGGGCCCCCCACGGGACAATCCGTCTGACCCACATATGTGTCAATAGGAGAGGAAGGGATTGACAATTAGAGCCGAGGCTAATGAGTCCGGATAATCGGATGTCCGGATAATCGATGTTCGGAATCGGATTCTACTACCAGTTTTACAAATCCTTAAACGACTGGATCACACGACTGCTCGACTACGCTAAGTTAAACAACGTTTTCTTTCAATTGGAACTTACCGATAAGATGAATAGGTATGTGTCTGATTTCAGATAGCTGCGAACCCTCGCAACAATCTCCGACAAGAGTCGTCCCACGCGGTCATCCAGCGTGAGGAGCTGGGTGAATGGGTGACGGTTGCCACCGACGCCAACTGGGAAACAAAGTACCTACGACAATAAGTTTCTACCGTTACCCATAGGCTCGTAGCGTAGCCCTATTATTTATTCTGTGCCTCAGTCGAAGAGGTACACCGGAGAAACTGAAACCATAGCGCGCGTGATTATATAACGAGGGCTTTTCAAAATGGATTATGTTACTAGCTGTTGGTACTGTGGCGAGAGGTCGTTGAGTTGTGACACAGGTGCAGCTTCGACTATTGCAGTATCATAAAAACTTTCACTCTCTTTTTCATCCCTTTACGGGATGATTTCCAGGATAACAACTATCCTATCATGTCTATGTTTAGCGTAGGTATTTGTTTTGTGTTGCCTTCCAGGAGGTAACTCATGTAAAGGTTCCGACGGAAGACCAGCGCTGGCCTTCTAGGTTAGCACCATGCTGAGTCGGGGCCTTTTCGTGGACCCTGCTATTTTTACGTTCTGTGTTTTGTTTTTTACACCCATTGTTTTGTCCACGAATAAATGTTCTCTAAGTAGGTATAATCAATTTTCATCTAAATCGGATCAGCGGTTTACCTAAGCGTGAAGATGTGACGTACAGGCAAAGTTACCTTCGCATTTATAATATTAGTATGGATGTTGCAGCAACTAAATGTATCACTAAGCTGTCCTTTCCCCGCAGGTTCCACTGGGAACGCACTTCGACGGTGCTAGGCACGAGCCGTGCCACCTTCGAGTGGACGATCCCGGACGACGCGCTAGCCGCGCCGCACCGCGTCGTGTACTACGGCGCTCGGCGGAGCCTGCTCGGCTCCATCACCGAGTTCACCGGGTACAGCAATAGCTTTAATGTAATACACTGATTATTTATATTGAAGTGTTTTTATTTCAACACCTGTCTAGCTACTCTAGCTAGCGTCCCTCTCGCACTTACATTCTTGCTAGTACGGGGACACCTTTGAGTGGACGATCCCGGACGACGCGCTAGCCGCGCCGCACCGCGTCGTGTACTACGGCGCCCGGCGGAGTCTGCTCGGCTCCATCACCAAGTTCACCGGGTACAGCAATAGCTTTAATGTAATACACTGATTATTTATATTGAAGTGTTTTTATTTCAACACCTGTCTAGCTACTCTAGCTAGCGTCCCTCTCGCACTTACATTCTTGCTAGTACGGGGACACCTTCGAGTGGACGATCCCGGACGACGCGCTAGCCGCGCCGCACCGCGTCGTGTAGGTACTACGGCGCCCGGCGGAGCCTGCTCGGCTCCATCACTGAGTTTACCGGGTACATTTATATTGAAGTGTGTAACGAGTAACATTTACTACCTACGATCATGATTTGTAATACAAACATCCTAAACGATGCACCATAGTTACCATACCCTAGGTACACACCCATTACACACATCCCTAGGTAGGTACGTCACCATAACCGAGTACATAAATGGGGTAGGTACAATAGATTTAAACATTTGTCATTCTTGATTGATCTGTATTTGTAACAACATAATTAAATATAAGTTGATTTTTAAAATACCTCGAAGTAAAATAACATGTGATGAATTTGTGGGGTTGTTTGTAAAGGATTATCCCGAGTTAGAAGCTCGCGATACAAACTATTTTGCTCGAAGTGCAATGTTAGTTTTTGTAAAACAAAATCTTCTGTGAAAAGTCATTTTAATTCGGAAAGACACACTTCTCTCAAAAAGATTTTAGGTTGGAACTGACAAAATTTCTAGTAAGCTGTAACATACCTACCGTTGTCTCAGATAGAGAATCCTGTATTTAAAAAAAATATTGAAGACTAGCTGTTGCCCGCGACTTTGTCCGCGTAGAACTTATACTTAGAAAATATAATGCAAACAACTTCTACTTACCATCTTAAGGGATCATCCCTTTCGGATCATTCCGAGGCAAAAACTATTCTATATCCTTCGAAGGGTCTCAAATTATCTCTATACCAAATTTCATCTAGGTACATGGATTTTATCCAAACTTTCACCCCCTATTTCATACCCTTTGGGAATGATTTTCGGGATAAAAACTATCTAATGTCATTATTCGGGACTCAAACGACCTTTATACCAAATTTCATCTAAACGGGATTCATCCAAATTTTCACCCCCCATTTCACCCCCTTAGGGAGTGATTTCCGGAATTAAAACTATCCTATGTCATTTCCCAGGACTCAAGCTATCTCTATACCAAATTGTATTAAAATGGGTTCCATCCGAATTTTTACCCCTAATTTCACCCCCTTAGGGGATGATTTCTGGGGTAAAAACTATTCCATGTCCTTTCCCAGGACTTAACCTATATCTACACCAAATTTCATCAAAATAGATTACATCCAAATTTTCACCCCCCCCCCTTTCACCCCCTTAGGGGATGATTTTCGGGATAAAACCTATTTTATGTCCTTCCCCGGGACTCAAACTATTTATATACCAAATTTCATCTAAATCGGTGCAGCGGTTTAAGTAGCTCCATACAAATTTCCACCCCCAATTTCAGCCCCTCAGGGCCTACGCTAGCTGACGCTGTTTGCACGGAGCGGGTGGACGCCTATTGAAAAATAGTATTAGCAGCGCTAACTAACCCGCGGCGGATGCATAGAGCGGGTACCCGCAGGCGTGCGCCCGCTCCGTGCACCCGCGTCAGCTAGCATAGGCCCTTAGATATAAAAACTACCCTTTATCCTTCCCCGGGGCTCAAACTATCTGTATACCAAGTTTCATCTAAATCGGTTCAGCGGTTTAGGCGTGAAGAAGTAACAGACAGACAGACGACACATTTTCGCATTTATAATATTAATATGGAAGTATGGATTATTAGTGTGGATAGTATGGGTTCTTTCCGCTTGTCTTCCAAATAGAGGTGTAGCTGTAGACTCACTTCAAAAGAAAGAAGAAACGAAAAACTCATTCAAATATCTCAAAAAATTACGAAGCTACAACCGTTTTAATGTCGCTTGTTAGAGTGAGAAAACGATCAGGGACCGTGACGTCACGATCCTCGAGCGTCATAGTAAAAAACAATCGTTTCATTATAAAGGTGCGTTTTGCGAAAAAGAGACGCAACAAACCCCCTCTTAAAACTATATACACTTATAAATAACTTAGTGATTACCTATACGAGTATAGCCTCTTGTGTTGTTTTTATTCGAGATAATACAACATTATAATTATTTTTTTTAGTGTCTACATCCCTATTTTCGATAAGATAAGATAAAATAAGATTTCTTTATTGCCAGAACTGTGTACATTTAGTTGTTTTGGGTAAAATAAAGTCCAACAGCTTGCCCATTTCGGACGTACAATATTAAACTTAAAGCTAGTCAAATAGACTAAAATAATAACAACAATAGTATTTCCAAATAATTTTAACCATATTCACACATAAAATATTAATTTAGATCTATCCGACATCCGTATTTTCTTTTAAACCACGAACTTCGAAATTCGAAAATATTCGGGTATATATAATCTCTATCGCACTAACAAATGACAGGAATGCAGATATACGAACTTCGAGTTTCGGTTTTCGTTGTTTGGCTGAATACGCAAAGAGCGTGCGCGCGTGCCATTCAAAAAAACCAAGTTTATATTGTTCGAATTTGTTGTTACATTTGTAGAAATTACGCCTTAATTCGACATTTGTGCATATAAGTTCGCATATCAAAATCGATAAATTTTATATTTGCTTTTGGTACCTATGTGTCTCGTCAATGTATATCGTAGACGGGATTAAAATTATTAATAGGCGAAAGAAAGGCAAAGAAATTCCGCCATTTTGTCCGTAGTATTTCTTACTAGTCTGTGATTTTGACGTTTCTTTTAGCTGACAGATGTGGCGGCGATATACTTTAAGAATAATAAATGAAAAATTAAATGAAGTCATATATTACGGAAAATAAATTATTTGTCGCAGTCGGATAAAAACTATCCTAAGTTGCAGCTGGAATAATAATGTACCTATATAAAATGTTTCATATTTTTCCGTCCATGGGATGCTGAGAACATTCGTACCACAGAAAGCTTAGTTCCAAACTGGCTGATTCTTTTTTTAATTTAGAGATTTATTATAAGTGGAGATTGCGTATCTGGAAAATTTGAAAAAACTGTTGAGGTCCCTTCAGAATGTTTGCTGAGGCAGACTTACGTGAATGAATTATACAACGAAGAGATGTAAAAAATTAGAGCCGAATTAAAAAACGCGTTGGTATATACAGGGCGTCCCACGCCTATGCCACATGGAGGGAAATTACCTTGAATATTGTAGATAGAAGATTTTACATTTTTTTTTACACTGATTGACATACATTTTATTTGATTTAATAAATACAGCACTATAATTAAACTTAACTAAAACACATCTAAATAAAACTAAAATATATCTAAAAATGGCCCCAGAAGACATTATTTTAATTTAAATAACAATTTAAACTGAAGACATTATTTTAATTTAAATAACAATTTAAACTGAATTCATGGATTTTTTAATAATTACATGGTTGAACCGGGAATGAAACCCGCTACACGAGAAAAAAAATTGCTCTGTTCCTTTATCATTCCGATCGAAAGGCTACAACATAAGGATTTATTTGCTACATAACATAGTGTCAGAAATAAAAGGAAGACCATTAATTTGAACACTTCAATTCAAACTTACTCAATTTAATTTATCAAATGCTCAAAATGAGTCCCATTGACAAAATCATTTACGCGTCTTTCGGCAGATTTAGGATACAGCAGAAACTTGATTGGAGAGAAGCTCGATTTGTTGCATACAACCAGGTACCATCGGCCAAAGCCAGAGTCGACCAGATTCGAAACAGAATCGCTTGCAATGCTATACTACAAGTATACGGCTGGAACCAAAATGCGCCTTTAAGGTGGTCGACTCTGGCTTTTGCCGATACTACCTACTAATTACGTATCTCTTTATAATTTTATCATGCACTTAAATTATAATAGGGAAATGATGCGTACTTCTCAAGTGGGTACTGATTCATTGATTAGTAATAGGTACTTTAAAATGATAATGTCCGTTGTATGTCCTTACGGCAATGTCAGGTTTTCATTTTTCTGAACAAAATTTCACATCAAATGTTAAAATGCATGGTCTTCCTTTTATTTCTGACACTATGTTATTTAGAAAAAAATAATCATTATGATGAAGCTAC
This sequence comes from Epinotia brunnichana, assembly GCA_963854355.1. Taxonomy (NCBI): domain Eukaryota; kingdom Metazoa; phylum Arthropoda; class Insecta; order Lepidoptera; family Tortricidae; genus Epinotia; species Epinotia brunnichana. Next base: position 27,026,403 of record OY977936.1, on the reverse strand, counting down.
AAGGGGTTTTTTTTTCTCATGTAGCGGGTTCGATTCCTGGTTCAACCATTGTAATTATTTAAAAATCTATGAATGCAGTTTAAATTGTTTAATAAATCAAAATAATGTCTTCTTTCAGTAAAATGTTCCATCTACAATATTCAAGGTACTTTCCATCCATGCGGCATAGGCGTGGGACGCCCTGTATATGTAAGTGTTGAAGAAACCACAGATGCTAGAGGTCGCCAAATCGCTAACGTGATAGTAGGTGCTATGATTGAAGATGATGTTGGAACTCCACACGTGCTGTCAAGCAAATGTTTGAAAGAAACAAACAATATCTGTATAACTAATACTGTAAAAAGTGCCCTGGATGATTTGTGGGGCCTTGGTCACAATAAGCATGAGGTATATGTTGAAAGCTGGCAGAAATTTTAAAACAATTTTTCCAAACATTGTCCATGTTACATGTTTAGCCCATGCTCTTAACAGAGTTGCTGATCGAGTTCGTGTTCTTTTTCCAGAAGTTAACCGATTAATTTCAAATGTAAAGAAAGTATTTCGCAAATCTCCGAAAAGAGTAAGAGCATTAAGAGAAATGTATAATGGAATTCATTTGCCTCCAAACCCCACAATTTTTTTTTTTTTTTTTTTTTTTTTTATTTATTACATATATATAAAAGAAAATACATTTGGTTAAATCTAACAGTGTCGTTAAACCCTATCGGGTTTGTATCGACACAGCAATTCGTGAACAGTAATAAGTTTCGATGAGATTATTCGTTGGGGAACACGGATCGAGGCTGCCACTTACTATATCAAATATATTGATGAAATAAAAAGCGTTATAGGTACATTTCGTAATTCAGACGCACAGTGCATCGACAAAGCAAACAAATCTTTACTCAGTGCAAAAGTTCGAAAAGACGTAAATTTTATAGCAAAGTATCTTCAAGTACTAGGTAATACCAGATGCTATAAATAAACTGCAGTGCCAAAATCTATCTCTTAGTGAAAGTTTGACCATAGTACAAAATACATACAAATATATATCTAAATTAATCTTGAATGAAGATGGAAAACCGATTTTTAAAAAGTTCAAAGTGGTTTTGCAACGATATATTGTTCTACATTTGATTACTTCCGTCGTTTTAAATATGCACCCATTACGGCAATGGCAGTCGAAAGATCATTTAACCAGTTAAATGGATATTTACTGCACGACGCCCAGATTAATAGTAGAAAACATAGAGATTTTTTTTGTCGTATATTACGAAAATCACTTAAGATCAACAAAAAGTAAATAAAGTTGTATTAAATTAAACCATGGATATTTATTTGAGTTGATATGTCGATTCCAGGTTATTATTTACTAACAGAGTGTAAAGCAAGATTAATTAACCTTATGCAGCCTTATGATGAACTTCTTGGAGGCTTATAATGTGTAGGCAGAAAAGTCTGTTTTTACTAAATGGACAGTCTGTTTTACTACTTCTTTAACAAATTTATATTTGCTCCCGCGATAACGATATATGACAATCAGTGACATCTAGACAGCGCACTCAACACTAACTAGCGAGCACTTGTATTGGAGCACGTTTGAGTCACCTACTAATGAATACTAACGAGATGAGACCTTTACTCACAGGCAGCCTCAGAGTAGCTAGCCTAGAACTTGTGCGTGAGCCTAAAAATAACGCTATCATACATTGGCTAGCACATTGATTGTCAATCTTATGAAAACGCTTTAACTCATGTTAACAGATTTGGCAAAATTCAACCCTAAGACATTAAGAGTTAAGATCATTTTACTAAGTTGAAAGGTGGATGAAAGGCCATTTGATGTCGTGATATATTATATGACTGAACGTTCTGTTATGATGACAATATACAAACTATTTACCAATTGAACAGTTTGGTTCAAGTAAGGAAAACTATTGGTTGTTTTAGACTGCTAGGTTCCAGCGGTCTGTTATGAAGATTTGTTCGGGATAAATCGCTAATGTGCGAATATAAACTGTAATGTTGTGTATTTCTTCGTTGATAGGAAGTGAGTGAAAAACTGTTGAGAAATACTTGTATTCAGTAATCCGAAGCATTGCTGTTACTTGTGGCTTGAAGGTGATATTTCCTATCATTGTTTGTGAATGAGATATTCTAAATTACGGTTACGTAAAATGATAAGCTCTCTCCTTTCCACTTAACGTCCTAGGCAGATAAGTACCATTTAAGTAGGTACTTAACTAATAGATGCCTAATAATAATAACTATTGCATGCCGGCACTAAGTTTATTAAAGGAATGAAAACATTAATTGTTTTGAGTTAAACAGATAAACAATGCTATCACGCAGAGGTCGTAAACTTTGGCTCTTGAGCGATAAGATACCTAGTTACTGCTTAAGATTGCTTATGGGCCATAATAATTTTATAACAGACTTGTTGGTTAGTTTGCAGGAACTATTACATAAGTTGTTGTACCTACCTATATATCGTATTTACAACATTGTTAGTCTCGGAATTGAGTTTGTTCAGTCAGTTTTTGAAATTGTGAGTGCTATTGATATTTTATTTTAACACAGGTAGGTTGCGATGATTAACTGTAGGTATGTTTCACGAATGCACCATAGCATTTCCTCCTAAGACGTAATATAATAAAAAAACCGGCCAAGAGCGTGTCGGGCCACGCTCAGTGTAGGGTTCCGTAGTTTTTCGTCCAGTCACAGTAAGTATGTGAAAATATTTTGTATTTTTTTTCAAAAACTATTCAACCTATCAAGTTCAAAATAATTTTCCTAGAAAGTTTTTATAAAGTTCTACTTTTGAGATTTTTTCCATATTTTTAAAACTTATGGTTCAAAAGTTAGAGGGGGGGGACATTTTAATTTACTTCTGAAGCGATTATCTCCGAAAATATTAACATTATCAAAAAAATATTTTGGCAAACCCATATTCATTTTTAAATACCTATCCAACAATATATCACACGTTAGGGTTGAAATGAAAAAAAAAACACTCCCCACGTTACGTATAGGGGAGGTACCCTAATAAAATAAAATAAACTACTTTTTATTTTACCACTTTGTCGGCGTGATTGATATACATATTAGTACCAAATTTCAGCTTTCTAGTGCTAACGGTTACTGAGATTATCCGCGGACGGACGGACAGACAAAGCGAAACTATAAGGGTTCCTAGTCGACTCATCATCATCATCATTACTTAAGAGCCTTGCTCTTGTCGGTGGAGTAACCGCCACTTTTCTCTGTCCATTGCCAGCCTCTTGACTTCCTCATATGACTCGACATCAGCTTTGTGTTTTATTTGGCTAGAATATGTTAGCCTAGGCCTTCCTCTGCCTCTCTTGCCTTAAATTTTACCCTCCAGGATGTTTAGGAAGAAACTGTCGTGCCGTATCAGGTGGCCCACCATCTTGCCTCTCCTATTTCTTATACATCCTAGCAAACATCTACCACATCCTTAAAACTTCTTCGTTTGTCTTCCTAGTCAACTACGGAACCCTAAAAACTAGTTGCAGAATGTCCCGCAAAGCAGTGACGAAGAAAGTGATAAACTCCCCGGAGAGTTGTGTGGACGACAACCTGCGGGGGGTGGTGGCCACCTACCCCGGGTTGCAGCTGCATCCCAAACACCGGGTCATCACCGTGCGGGCTAAGGTAATACTTACGAGTATGTGGTCATAAAAATTACGTATGAGGTATGTTTTTCAACCGACGAAAAAAACGGAGGAGGTTCTCAAGTCGACGCGTATATATACACTCGCGAGCAAAAAAATCGACTCAACATTTTTTTCGATTTCAATGTGCAATATCTCTAAAACTAATATAGGTATTCATATCATAGCATAGTAGCATTTTCTGAAAGCTGGAAATGTAAGCTTTAAGAAAATATCAAATTCAAGTCAATTTTTTTTAAGGTTCTGAAAAAAAACGTGATTTTTCACAAAGTGGGGGAAAACTGGTTAATTTCATAACCACAACATTGAAAGAAAACAAATTTATGGAGGAAAAACCGTTTATTTTTCATTTTAATACCGCGTATTGCCACCATAGGCGTTTCTTACACACTCGATACGGTTCCTCATGGACCTTATCAGCTTTCTGATGGTGTCCTGCGGGCAAACGTCCCATTCCTCGACCAAAGCAGCTTGAAGGGCCAAAATCGTCTCCGGGGCTGGATCCCGCGCTCGAACCTTCCTCTTCAGGTAATCCCACATGTGCTCGATGGGATTCAAGTCCGGACTCAGTGGTGGCCATGTAAGGGTGGGGATGCCGACCGCCGCCAGGTACGCTTTGGTCACTCCAGCGGTGTGACAAGGGGCGTTATCTTGCATCAAATGAAACCCCTCGTCAAAAAAAACCTGCGTATGGGTGCAACATGGTCCTGCAGGATGTCAGTGATGTACCTATCCGCGGTCAATCAATCATGTCGCTGCCATGGAGACAAACTCTGCACTCATCAGTGAAGAGTACCCGGCTCCATTGCTCGTAGCTCCAATTTTCGTAGGGTGCTACGAAATCCTTGCGTAGGTCCCGATGTCTCTGCGTCAATTTGGGCCCCGTAGCTGGCCTTCTTGGGGTGAGGTTTGCTTACTTAAGTCTTCGGCGAACTGTCCAAGAGCTCCCGGGTTCCTCACGGGTCCGCATCAGCTGCTGCTGGACGTCAACGCCGGTCAGGTGGCGATTCCGAAGACTGGTCGTCACGATGAAATGGTCCTCTCTCTCGGATGTGCATCTTCGACGGCCGGATCCCGGTCTCCGAGTAAGGGTTCCGGTCTCAGCAAATCGACGATAAACCCTGGAGACAGCAGACTGACTTAAATTCAGCTGTTTGGCAACTGAACGCTGAGAATGTCCATGATTCAGCAAGGCGACGGCGGCTTCATTTTCGGTGGTGTCCATTTTTTCCAGGTGGTTTCAGTGGTCCAATTGCGAGAGATGGTCAACTTGTGATAAGCGACTGATAAGAAAAACAGGTTTACAAACACCTGTTTTTATGCTTCCTGAAGGCGCCCAACTCGTGGGTAGTTCAAGGCGGCTAAATTTCAATTCCCGTTCAAACGAGCATATCCTAAAAGTTATGCGTCTGATTTTCATGAGTGTTGCGTTTTTTAACAACAACAACAACGTGGTATACTCATTTTTCCTGTAACATTTCTCAGTTGCGAAAAATTTGCCCTAAACCAAAAAATGTGGCGTGAGTCGATTTTTTTGCTCGCGAATGTATATATATCTTTTTATGTATGACCACGCGTAACTTTATACAGAGTGGTTCGATTTTGATAATTATTTTTTTATTGGAAAGGGTATACCCCGAAGTTGGTCCCATATAAATTTGGAAAAAATCTAACCTTAAGGGCAGGAATATTACCCTATTGGGTATGATTGATTTTTATAGGCAAACTTGAAGCAATTTGGCTACCGATTTGAAGTCTGTTAAAACTTTGTTTTCAAAGTAAATTATCATGTCACACAATGTCATGTCACTCATGTCACTTGAGCTACTAACTTTTTCCCTTATGTTTCCTTGGACCTGTTTCAGTAGACCTACGTAATGCATTTTTCTTCGAAACAATGAACTTTTCGGGTTTCCTTAGAATACCATCAGATAGAAGTCATTATGTTAGGTTAGGTTTGTTTTGCAATAATCCTATAAAGTTTACTATTTAAGAAAAAAATGATTTAGGACAAATTAAGGGAGAACCGTTTTTGGACAATTTTATGCAAATCGAAATCTAATCATATGCAATCATAAATTTTAAAACACCATAAAATTAGAACTTAATGGACACTCGATACAATGATAAGCGTCGACAGCTGCAATTGAATTCTAGAGTGCGAATCGCTAGGGAGTGAGAGTATAGTCGGTGCTCCTGTGTTGCGTCTTAGTACCTAATCAACCCGCGTTCTTGACATACTTACAACAATACTTATGATGAGGTATAGGTACCCCTCAAAATTGATGAACATTGTATTTATATTATTAGGAAATTTCTATTTATTTAAAGGACAGTAAATATCACGAAAACCTGTTTCAGAGTGATTCGAAGCGGGTAGCAGTTCTTGGAGGCGGCGGCTCTGGCCATGAACCCTTTGCTGGAGGTATTTCCATCACAATAGTTCCTCTCGCTATGCCCTTAAGGCTCAAAAGTCACATTGACGCCGTGCTGCATAAGTTATGAACGGGAGATACCTAATTATGACGGACTGGGGGGGTGAGCCATATGTATTTATGTGTGGCCTGTGGGCCATTAAACATATATGTCACCTCTAGATCATCAGGAACCCAGGATGCGAATGGGTGCATCTAGGTATGTTTCATGGCGTGGCCAACTCTACTCGGCAGGGTTTTATAAAGTGAAAAGCATGGAATTTTGAGTCGGTAACCCAGCACTTTGGAACGGGCACCCCCCTTTGGCTCTCCATGTACGTTCAATGATGACGCGCCGTGTCAGGGCTGCTCTGTAGGCGTAAGATGGTTGCTATTTTAGCACTTGTCATTGAGGATCAGACACAGAGGCGTATCTAGCCCATTTAGCGCCCGGGTGCAATCATTACACTAGCACCGCCTCCGCCCCTAGCGCGCGGGAGTCGGCGAGTGGAGCTCGGCGGTGCCCCTTAGGACCGTGCGCCCCTGCAGACATCCCTAAGCTCACTCTCACATACTCGCCAGAACGTGACGGGGATGCCTTATCCACAACGATAAGTGATAAAATGGCAACTGTCTTACGCCTGCTGGTCTAAAAAGTAAGCAGATTACGGTACCTAGTAACGGTAGGAATTTGCGTGCAGGTCTGGTGGGAGGCGGCATGCTGGACGGCGCGGTGGCGGGCGGCGTGTTCGCTTCGCCACCCACGGGACACGTGCTCTACGGGATTGCGCAACTTCATAAGTATAACTCAGGTAGGGATATGTTGGTGCCACAATAGCTTGTAAATATTTCGTTCGTTTCGTTTAGTTTATATTTTTTATTCGCAAATATCACGACCTTTACCGTCCACCTAGTGGGTGGTCGACCCACGCTGCTCCTTCCGATACATGTTCGTCACACGAGAACCTTTCCGTGCAGCAGTGGACGCATTTTGGCTGACTTACTTACTTGCTTTCTGAACGTTACGAATAAGATTTCACATTGTCTGTAATCAGTAATGCGAATGTACAATGTTTCTGCAGAGGGTAAAGGTACATTTTATGTTTTTATACTTATTTTAAGGTGGCGTGATTGTGATAATTGGCAACTATACTGGAGACCGGTTGAACTTTGGGAAAGCTATCGAAAAAGCCAAAATCGCTGGTATCAAGGTACGTTCATAAGATTATTTTCCATATATATTCACAGGTCTAAATAACTGTCGGAAATATTTAATTATAAACTGCTGATGACGTGAGACCAATATCGTTAGACATATACGGGTGGTTTATACGTAGGTCACATGTCATTAAATCGAGAATTTAATAAGTATCTGAAACGAGTATGACTTTCACCCAATTAATGCTCCTTTGTACCAATAAAAAAACTTGGCTGAAAAGTGGGCTACCTACATATAGATGAGAGAGATGAAGAAAGTGGTCTACCACTTTCGTGGCTATAGCATCAAAAATTGGTAGATCACATTAAATTGGCATTAGTTTACCTGTAGGTTCAGTAACCTACAGGTAAACTGAAAACATATAACGCATTTAATTATGTGGGTACTGTATTTTGAGTAGGTATGACACGTTGCTGCCCGAATTTCAGGTGGAGGGCCTTATAGTAGGCGAGGATGTGGCTTCGAGCCACAATAAGACTGGAGGAAGGAGTATGTGCGGAGAAGTTTTCTTTTACAAGGTCAGTAGGAATCTACTTAATAGAAATATAAAAATAAATAAATATACAATACATATTTAAATACTAACATGGCAAATGTCCTATAATGATATTACGTTGCTCGAATTACAGTTGTGCGGCGCTATGGCTGAGAAGGGCTACGACTTGGCGACCATAAAGAAAATAGCTGCTGAAGCCAACAGCTCTATGGCCACTCTGGGTGTCTGTCTGAGTGCTTGTTCACTGCCAGGTATTGTGAACTTCATGAATCAATCATAAATTGTCCCCTTTAAATGTCCTTGCAACCGCTACAACGACCGGTTGACTTTGGTCCTACCTATATATCCCAATTGGAGTCTGTAAAAAACAAAGTTGATAAAGCACCAAGCAACCCCTATACTATTTATCTTTAAATTTAGGTCAACCGTCGTTATTTGAGATAGCTGATGATGAGATGGAGCTCGGCGCAGGAGTACACGGCGAAGCAGGCATCACAAAGATGAAGCTCGGTACTGCCAAGGAAACCGTCTCCATGATCCTTGACCAGGTCCGTATATTTCGTGCAAACCTGTAAAAACAATGAAAAAAAACTAAACAATACCTAAATGTCTGCTCACATTCAATCGCTTTCAGGTTGTTGGGCATCTTAAACTAAAGTCTGGAGACAGAGTGGCAGTGATGGTTGACAACTTGGGAGGGACCTCGTTCTTAGAAATGAACATCATCAGTGCAGAAACGAAGGATTATTTAGGTAAAGTAATTGGATGTAACTAGAAAATATTCATATGAGCTTATGACAAATAGTGACACGGGAAAGTGGATAAAGTAAGGAAATTGCAATTTGGGTTTAAATAATAATAATAATAATAATATGTATCTTAATATGTACCAGTGAATGGGTTCTAGCAGGTGTATTACATTACATTAAACTTCGTCTCCAAAGGGCCTCTACGTGTTGGATCTATATCCCCACGCACGCCTTCCAAAGGACCGGGCTTTGTCCCGTGAATTTAAACAGGAGATACATAATAATAAATACTTTATTTACGACCTACATGGGATCATGGTGTTAGTAACAATTGTATTACTTATTAAACAACTACATCGGCCTCCTTTGTTGGACCATGATGTCACAGAGCTGCCATCTGAATCTAGGTTAAATCTCCATCTCTGCCCGTCGATTGTTACAAGAGCGACAGAGATGTTAGAGAAACCTGTCGTTTAAATAAAAAGCTCAAACACGTTTTACAGAAAGCAAGAAAATCGTAGTGGAGCGAATATTCTCCGGGCACTTGAAGACTTCGTTGGAGATGCAGGGGTTCCAGATCTGTCTGCTGCACCTGAACCAGGCTCGGGGCGAGTTGTGGCTGGAGTTGCTAGACGCGCCCACCGCCGCCGTCGGCTGGGCCGGCGGCGCTCTGTCCAAGAGATGCGATGAGGGTCACGAGGATGATGAGACGTTGTTGCGGGCCGATGCTAGGAAGGTAAGATTCGTGTGATACGGGCTGGGGAATAGAAGGACGAAGCTCATACGGAGTTGCGCGCTGTAGCTGGAGCAGGGCAGCCGTCGGCTGGGTCGCGGCGTTGTGTCCAGAGGAGGTGCGGTGAGGGTCACGGGGATAATGAGACGCTGTTCTGGACATATGCTAGGAAGGAGAAATTAGTGTACGGGATAGTTGCCTGGTGCCAGAGCCTTCTTATCGGGAATAGAATGACGAAGCGCAACCGAAGCAACACTTATTAACCTTTTAATTGTGGGGGGTGTTTTATTTGTGGTCGACTTCTATAACAAATAACGAAGTGGAATGGAAAGCATAGGTAACGGTAAAAATTAAGAAGTGGTTATTGGAGTGGAATTGGACGAAGCTTCCTCCACGAAGAATGTGACCAACTGAATTGGAAGAGGATCAGGTTCACTGCATATAATTGGTAACTTATAAGAATGTTCAGACTACGATTATGGACAAAAATATTTATTTGTTTTCCAGGTAGCAACTGGCCCATCCTTATCGCCTAGGGACCAGGAGTTGTTCAAATGTAGTCTTAAGAAGGCCGCCGAAGAACTGGTGAAGCAAGAGGAACTGCTGAATAGACTGGATTCTGGATGCGGTGACGGAGACTGCGGTATCACGATCAAGAAATTTGGATTAGGTAGGTAGAAAGAGCTTGAGCATAGGTAATATTGATGTACCCAAAACAATAGAGCAATCGTGACCCCGGTATCAAACATGTGCTTACAGACATAAATTTCAGTTTACATGAACTAATAATTTACGTTAAAAACAAAGTTTAAAGCGACTTCAATTCAGTACTTCGCCGAGCCACATAGGTACATAATATTTGAGGAGTTCCGTCGATTCCTCAAGGATCTCAGAATTAACACTTCATTATGCTACTTCAACGGAGTCACGTCAGAATCTTTGGCCTACTTTACATCTTTGAGGAGTTCCATAAGTCATTTGTGGTCTTCATCATCAGTTCAACTTCACCAAAATTGCACGAGTGCCTATAAAATTAGAGGGTTGCCCTCAATTTCCCTGGGATCCCATCTTTAAATCCTGACTTGCTGACAATGGGACCACCTCGGGAGTATACCCTTTCGAATAAAAAAAGTATTTTGGAAATCGGCCCACAATTGACAGAGAAATCGGCGAACATAGAAAAAAAAACATACAGTGGAACATACATATAACCTCCTTCTTTTTTTAAATTGGTTAAAAATAGGTCACTAACTACTAATATTCAATATTTTCCAGCTATTCTGTCATACCTACAGACAGCATCTGTGGAGTACCCGTGTAACGTGCTATGGGACCTCTCCGAGATCGCCGAGACAGACATGGGAGGCACGTCTGGGGGCATCTATAGCTTGGGTCTGTCAGCAGCATCTCAGGCTTTCACCAGGTATGTTAGTGTCTTCTTGGAAGGCACAGCTTAGGTAGACCTCCCCACGAAGTGAACTAATGACCTGGTAAAGGTACCTAATTGTGGCACTATTTGGGTGAGGCCTATGTCCAGTAGAGGACGTCTTTCGGCTGACATGATGACGATTGAAACTTTTGCTCTCGAGTGTAGGTATATTAAGTAGAGATCCATCAAACTGGTCTGATCTAGACACGCGGCAGCGTGTCAAGCCAAGTTCAAGCAAAGGAGTGTAACCCGAGTTTAATATTTGTTCATAATGTTATTTTGTTCCTATAAATACATATTTGGATTTTGCATAGAACTTGGCACTCATTTAGATCTCCATTCTTTTTGCGGCGAAGCCCACAACCAAGCATAATTTTTGTATTGAACTTGGCTCTCCTTTTTTACATTTATGTTTTTGGTGGGATATTGTATACAGAAGATATAGTTACTCCAAAACTACACAACATAAGCCCCTCGTGTTTGGGCTCATTATATATTATTTTCAATTAATAGTAAGTCGTTGACTGTGCAAAAAAAGTACACTCGGCAATAAAAGCTTGTACCAAATATACATTTCGTCAAATTATTTCTTCTATTATATAGCAACTATTGATCTTACCGTATATGGCGTTGCTTTGAGTGTATTGATAGATCAAAATAGTACACGGGACGAGTGAAGAATGACATTTCCGCACGTGTTTTGAACGACGTTTTTTAAGGCTTGTACACCCGCTAACGTCCTTGAGTCGTCGTCCGTATGGGCCAGCGCGCGACTGATCGGGCCTGCCGAGCCTCCGCGCTCGCGCATTTTGTAGGTATTTAAACATAGTAATTAAGGTAATCATTTTATCTATTCAAACTCTGCGAATTTGTCTATAAATATTTAATAACTTTATTTGAGTACAAAAATTTAATTTAAAATATCTGATAGTTTAGTCATAATATTGAATAAACTTTACAAAAAGAGGTAACTTTGGGATTTTTTTCTATCGAGTGAAGTTCATTAGATCGCGTAACTGAATGCGATTTTGACTAGATTAGATCCTTAAGTAATACGTATCTTTTTTTTAGTTTTTTGAATCCTATTTTCTACGTCTGAGATTGTTTTAAAAAACTCGAAAACGCTGCCCCTGTTGACTGTCCAGCCTTAATACAGTTGCGAAAAAATAAGAAAAACAACAAGTAAGGAAGAACTGTATTAATAAAAATGATGTTTGAACAACTTCTTTATTTTTCAACTGTATTACAATGATGTTATAGAATTAATAATATTAAAGATTCAAATTCCTTACTTGTTGTTAATCTTATTTTTTCGCAAATGTATTAAAAAAGCGGCCAAGTGCGAGTCGGACTCGCACATGAAGGGTTCCGTTAAATAAATTGCGGTTTACGATTTATGACGTATTAAAAAAAAACTACTGACTAAATCTCGTGCAAACCAATTTTTGGTGGAAGTTTGTATGGTAAGTGGTCCTACATCATATATTTTTTTTAGTTTTATAATTTGCAGCGAAAAACTCGCTTCAGGCTTATTGCATGCGCCATCTGAATTCCTTTTTGGGAGTTAGGTCGTTTGATTGTCCACTTCATGCGTCTGTTGTATTTAGATGCATTCCCAGTTGTCTATGTGATGTCAGGTTTTTCTCGTCTTAGATGGCGTTTTTATTTGGTTTCTCTAATATTTTTTGCCCTGAATTAAATCTCTTTGTTTCGCGTCGTTTTTAACTCTGGCTGATTTATGGCTTTTACTTTTTAAATTATTCAAAACTTGAATTTTGTAGAAGATTCTTCTAGAAGCTTGTCAGAATTGGGAAAAAGTACAGACCCACCATTCATTGTGCTCTTGAATTTCTAAGTAACAACATCATTTTTTTTCGTTGTAAACACAACACAGCTTTGAGATATTTGCCAGTTCCAGTTGTTAGACTGATGTGAAGTTTTGCGACGAAGCTAAAGTTGAGGAGCTGCGCTCCTTTTGTTCCTGCACTGATCTTTTATTGCACTAGACGAGCAGTTGCGACAAGTGTGTGGTGCCGCAAGTCGTCCTTTTTTTTTGTGCACAGCGGTCGCTGGTGAGGCACCGCACGCTTTATTATTACAAGGCCGGACCTTGAAGAGAGTTCGAGTGAGTATTTACCGTGTTTGGGTCCGTTAATTTTCCGGTTTCTGTAGTTTTTTTGTCGTGTCTACTTATTCCCCTTATTTTGTTGGTAGCTGTCGGGTACGGGCAGTTGAGAAGCTGCCGATCGTCCACGCGCTTTTGGAAACTTCAGTTTTGCTAGGCACCCTGCCAGGAGGTGTGAGCTCCGGTGTTGCGCAGGCCTGGCGCGGTCTATTCAACTTTACCCCCTCGCTGTCGTCGTAGTCGTCGTGTTCGTCGGTCCAGGATCTACGGAGTCCGATTAGTATATTTTTAGAAGATAAGTTAACATTTATCCGGTCTTCCATAATACAACATTTCGTCGGGTGACAAGCAAAACTCACTAAGTAACAAATACTTACTTAAATCAAAGGTACGTAGTCCATATCGAGATACGAGGTTTTGAAGAGCAGTGCCAGTTTTGGTAGTGACTTTTGCTTGTCACCCGACGATTTGTAGCACGTACTTTTGTTAACGTAGGGTCGCTAACTGCGTACGCGCCGTGTTTACGTAGCCCGTCACTGATTATTTATCTGGACATACCTATTCTCCCTAAATTTAGAAAGGCAATTTGCTCACCACCGTTCTTACTTTCGGAATATCCCTTAGAATCTCATCGTCGTGGATCATCCTAGCACCCTTCATTCATACCATGCATTCGTCATCAACTCATTCATATTCAACTATTTAATAGTAGATTGTTAACCAAGGGTTGAAAGTGACTCATTACACCCGAGATATTTCTGGCGCTCGAACGAAGTGAGAGCGCCAATAGTTCGAGGGTGAAATGGGTAATTTCACCCGAGTTAAACACTCTACTTTTCATTTCGACTGTGAGGAAAATTAATTATTCGATTTTAGATATACCTAAGTAAAATAATTAAAACTATATCCAACCTCTAACCTCTTTGCACTGGCCACTTGCCACGGCCTACTCGATTGTAATCGAGTAGGCCGCGACGCAACTAATCTAGAGGGCCATGCCGACACGTGAAAAAACAAACAAAACAAAAACAAACAGAACAAAAACAAAAAAAAAAAAACGAACAAAAAACAAAAAAAACTGACAAAAAAACTGAAACACAAACTAAAACAAACAAACAACAAATTTACTAGATTTTATGGTATTTTTACAATACGCAAAAATTACTTTCCACCCTAGGGGAGAAAACGCTATTTTCCACCCGGCTATATGCCCATGAAAAGTCAACTTTCAGAACAGGAGAGATGAAAAAGAATATGTGAGCCTAATCCACGTGCCGTTACGTGAACGCAGCTTACGACCAAGCGTATTTGCGGCTTGTTACCCGCTACTCAACATTGCTGTGCTGTTGGCGATTTTAATTCAGAGTATACTTATTTAGGATACTGACATTGTCCTACATTTAATTTGTTACGTCACAATCTGGCCGTTAGACGTTATAAATGTCTGCCTTTGCTTTTTTGGGCGACCGAAAGGTTAGTCAACGATTCTCTGACGGGAACTTGTGTAACACTTTCTTTGGATAAAATAAAGTGATAATAATCGCTATTCATTGGACTCCTCTAGGCTCCTGTCAATTTGTAATATTCTGTGATAATTATAAATCTTTATAACCAAACTGTGATATCTAACCCCATCATGTCAAATCTAAATATTTAAAACTAATTTTTCTAGCTTAATGTGGTAAAGTTGTGAAATAAATATTTTATACTAGTCTTGCTGCACATTCTCTTATTTTAGAAGTTACGGGGGGGGGGGGGGGGGGGATACACATTTTACCATTTTGGAAGTGTCTGTCGCGCAAACTATTCAGTTTAGAAAAAAAATGATATTAGAAACCTCAATATCATTTTTGAAGACCTATCCGTAGATACCCCACACGTATGGGTTTGATGAAAAAAAATTTTTTTGAGTTTCAGTTCTAAGTATTTACCTCCAAAAATTTTTTTTTCTATTTTTGTGTAAAAATACTAATGCGGTTTACAGAATACATATTCTTATCAAGTTTTAACAGTATAGCTCTTATAGTTTCGGAACAAAGTGGCTGTAACATACGGACGAACAGATAGACAGACATGACGAATCTATTAGGGTTCCGTTTTTTGCCGTTGGGCTACGGAACCCTAAAAACGTCGTTCGATACACGTGGAAAAGTAAAAAGCACTAGTGCGCGAAAACCAACTTTCCGCACGCTAAACAGCTACGTAAAGTAGCACTTTTCAAGCAACTGTACTAAAAAAACCGGCCAAGTGCGAGTTGGACTCGCGCACGAAGGGTTCCGTACCATTATCTATAAAAACGGCAAAAAAATCACGTTTGTTGTATGGGAGCCCCCCTTAAAAAATGTTTTATTTTGTTTTTAGTATTTGTTGTTATAGCGGCAACAGAAATACATAATCTGTGAAAATTTCAACTCTCCAGCTATCACGGTTCTTGAGATACAGCCTGGTGACAGACAGACGGACGGACAGCGAAGTCTCAGTAATAGGGTCCACGTTTTACTCTTTGAGTACGGAACCCTAAAAATTGTTTGTTTGCCAGTGCGGGCGCGGTGGACGCCGCCTCCTGGCTGGCGGCGTGGGAGAGCGCCATGCGCGCCATCACCCAGTACGGGGGCGCGGAGCCGGGGGACAGAACTATGGTAAGCACACATGTCCTCAGAATCCGATGTACAAGTATGATGTAGGCCCAGTTTTTGTAGAAATAGGTACAGCCAGCCAAAAAAGAGGTGTAGTACTTTTCGCATAAGGTCCAAAGTAGTAGACCAATTTGTTGGCTTACGTGTCATGCCTTCTGGGCTGGGCACAGCTTGAGTACCGTGTTATAATTGCAGCTGGATACCCTCCACGAGGCAGCCACAGCGTTCAAGCAGAACTTGCCTCGCGGCGTCAAGGCGGCGCTAGCGCAGGCCGACGAGGCGGCCGAGCGCGGCGCGCGCGCCACCGCCGGCATGGCGGCCAGGTAAATACACCATTGTGGCTAATATTCACCCATCTCTTTTATTTAGCGTAAGGGATGAGTGAATTTTCTCAGCCGCTTTCAAATAACACGCCAAGCTGGGAAAATTACGCACCAGACAGTAGGATTTCTTTGAAGCCGAGCGATAATCATTGCCGAACGGTAATTTCTGAAACGAAGGCATTATATCCATTGTTGATTGCTGTGGCTCCAGAAATAACTCTTTTTGACATAGGGATGAACTGACTAGCATGCAGTGCATTGCTTTGTCAAAAAATCTCGTCTCCAATTAAACAATAACAATTTGGAGCTTATTAGACAGAATGAAGAATGGCTATTTATAGTGGTACACGGTTGCAGCAGGGGGCTGCAATCCTTGAATTAATAAAAAAGGCAGGGCCCACAGAGGCGTGACGCTAGGACGGCACTGGTGAGTTCCGTAGATCCCAGAGCCGTCCGAAATGCGTCGAGGAGGACCATCGGGGGGTTTATAGTCGGTGCGACCCCGAAATTTTCCTCCCATTGCAAAAAAAGTACCTACACGTAGATAGAGGATATAATACTTGGACGTCGTCTTTCCTAGCTTAAATCCGAAAGGGACGATGGTAAATTAACCTTACTAAATTAACTATCCGAATGTCATTTATAATTTAGTCGTGTTATATCGGTGGTGTAAGTTTCATTACAATATTTTGACAGGTGGTGGCAAACAAAAAATCCGTATACGCGATGAGGGCCAGAAAATATGACATTGTATCTCGTTCCCACTTGCGGTCTTGTCTATGCATACATCCTTGTTAGTCATGTGTGTGTGTGTGGGCAAGTCCCTCTATTCTATTCTACCTCTATGTGCCTACACTATGGTTGTTTGTTCCCAGGGCGGGGCGCGCGTCGTACGTGGCGGCGCGGTACGCGAGCGACGAGGACGCGGGCGCGCGCGCCGCCGCCGTGTGGCTGCACTCCATTCTCACCTCTATTGCTAATACACTCTGAACACACATTTGCTTGCTGTTTTACTTCCAACCAACTGTAACCACGGCTAATTAATAGTTATTTATATTTTAAAAAATATATGAAATATTATTACTAGCAACTGAAACTGTCTTCGCAATTTTATTCGCTAACCGTTGTCACCCCCTTTTAATAGGTATGTGTTTTAACTACACACACAATATTGTAAACATAAGGGCCACAGACACACCAATACGCAGCTTCTAAGGGTGCTCTTACACGGGCAATGTTGCAATTATTGCCCGTCAATAATACAAGCTTCCTTACCTAGCCTGCAAGTGAGAGGGAGACAACCGTACTGCTGACCGGCAATTATTGCTCAAAAATTGTCCGTGTAAGTGCATAATTACGTTAAGTACACATTGACAACGTAGCTGCCCCGTACACACGCTTTTAAATTGTAAAATTATGCAAGGGCTCATTGAGGGCACAACCGTCGTATTTTTGTATAAGTTCAATTGGGTTGGCCATAACTATGTTACTATTCACATTTTAATAAACTTGATGATTATAATAGGTTAAGCATTTATTTAACTTTTTGAGGATATATGTGTAAAATAGCTAATACTTCAGGTTATTTAAATATGATTTTTTTTTGAAAACATGTCTGCAGACGGATTTTCCCTAGGGTTTGGGGCGTTTCCGTCTAGCAGTTACTTTTCATGTACCAGGACGTATTACAAATCTGTACGTCAAGTAAGCAAATGTAAATATACTTTTGATTGAAACTAAACCTTAGCGAATTAAATTTAAGGTTTATTTTTAATTTTATGGCAAAATATATTTTTTTAGGGCAATTCCGGCCTATGTATGACCACTAATGTTTTCAAATTATAAAATACGTGGTAAGCGGTTAATGAATTTAGGCGTAAATTTTTACATCAAACTATATATTTTTAACATAATTTGTTTAATCAGAGTGGCAACAATTACAAACATGTATCAAATTACAATATTTTTCTATTTATAAGAATGGCGAACCTCGTCTTGTCTCATATGGTTACCATAATCAATAATACTATTATCATAGCTCCTACCCATATTATCCCATCACCTGAAGGGTCCACCGTGGGCCAGGCATACCCGACAAATTTTAACAGCGCCTTGGCCGCTTACTTAAACACATTATATTCTGTAGACTTAATTCCACACATTCATTTTGTTCACTAACTTCACTCATTTTTTGATGAGAGAGGTCATTATCTAATTATATTTGTCGGTACTCACGTCAGACAACAGACTAGGTGATTTGTATTATATTATACACAACGTCCGAGCTAGACTTTATGAGGCAGAGGCATGTTCCCATATCGATATTGCCAAGAAGTCAAATAATTTAGAAGTCCCATTCCGTAGTCTTCTCGATCTCCATTTCGGACATCTTCTCTTGTAGCAGGAGAGCGGACATGTCATCTGGAAAAGAACGATACTGAATTTAAGCTCAATGTTATTTGTCACCTGCTGATACAACATGTACGGTCAAAGAATTTAATTTCCTACCCACTTTGGACTTTGTCAAAGTGACGTAATCAATCAAAACGTAAGAGACTTCCTATGATTTTATTTACAGTGTCACTTTGAAATAGTCCTAAATGGGTAGGAAATTAAATTCTTTGACTGTACGTACACATACATTTATAAACGGTGGTTCAACACGTTTTTTTGTATATATTGTTTAAATACAAGCTTCATTCTCGAGGATTCGCAAAACCCATTGCATAAGAGAGACATCAAGAAAAGATAATATTGTACTGCTGTTGTCAGCATGGGCGCACTTAAGCTAAATCACGATAGAATTAAGTTATTATTCCAAGTGACATCTCAAAATATGTCGCGAATGTGCAGAAATGCAAAAATAATCAACAAGTACCTATCAAGACTATAATTTTGCAACATGATTCTACAAAAGTAGAAAATCAATTACTGAAGAGAACTCTAAACACATTCAATTAATACAGACAAGGTATTACTTAAAATTGTTAAAATGTGTAATTAGTCCCTTGAAGTCGGTAAACACGCGGTGAGCTCAACCGCGCCTGCCCCTTATACATATATAATTCTCGGAACCGTCTTGTCGTAGTCAAACAGGGATAAGAAAACGTAATGACGGGACGCGTAGCTCTCTGCTCCGCCGTTTTGGCGTTGCACGTGATCGTTGTAGCTGCGGGTAAATATGAACTAGACGAAGAAACGGCAGCACTATGCCAAATGTTAAGAGACAATTGTGGGGCGGAAACCGGCGTAGACATGAGCTTATTGGACAAAATAAATGAAGGTGCCGATTTGATCCCCGATCCGAAACTGAAATGCTACATGAAATGCGTCATGGAGACAGCCGGTATGCTGGAGGGAGGGGACGTGGATGTAGAGACGACGTTGGAACTGCTGCCGGATCCGATCAGGGTGAAGCTTGAAGATATTGTGCGCGGTTGCGGCTCGAAGAGAGGCGCCGACGATTGCGAGACGGCCTACCTCACCCAGGAATGCTGGCAGAAGAAGAACAAGGCGGCTTACTACTTAGTCTAAATATATGTTTACAAGAAATTATATTACAAAAATCTTTCCATTTTTAACTGCACCGATGCACCGACACTACACTAAGTAAATGTTGTCACTTTTTAATTACAAAGTGATTGTTATGTAGCGGTACATTTTGAGACGGGTAGCGTCAACAATATTGAACGTATCTGTAAACGGTAAATATGGCGCCAGCAGCTGTAGAACTGTTGAGCTGATAGAGATTTGTGAAGCTTCCCATAAAATGAATTATTTCCTTCTTATAAAGTTAAATTTTTTGCCAAACAAAAATTAACTCAGCGTCGGTTTTGTGACAACAATTAAGCATTCCGTTTGTATAATAATTAATAAATACGTATCTGTCAAAAATTAAATATTTGGTACAAACGTTTATTGCCAACTGTAAGTACTTTTCTGTATGCCGTGATCAACGACTCATTGAGACGATTCTAACGAGCCCAAACTACGGGTTACGTCGGTTAAGTACTGAATTACCATGGCCACCTTCTGTCTCCATCATCAGATCAGCTCGATGGTACCAAAATAATGAATTGTCATGCTAGCAACAACCTTTACCCAAAATTTCAGCTCAATCGGTTGAAGATATTATCTGCTTCAAAATTGATTTGCAAGATTCCACCCGAACAAACAGTTAGGTACAGTCACCGGCAAATATATGATGGAACAAAGGCCGCAAAAATATCTGATGACAACTCTATGCCTAGAGCCGTAAGAGCGTGTCAGATTTTATTGCGGCCTTTGATTCATCATATATTGATGGCGGTGACTGTACACGCATTGCAAGTTAATAGAAAGATTGTAAAATAATTTCCATTTTCCAAAAAAAATGCAGCGACACTACACTGAAAATAAATGTTGTGTCACTTTTATAGTAGTTTATGCAATCGTTATATAATGTATGCTTTTTAAGTCGAGTACCACGTTTAGGCCACGGAGCTTGCTGAGCTTATATAACTACTAGCTGTTGCCCGCGACTTCGTCCGCGTAGAACTTTTTATCGTCTTAGAAAATGATTTCTCTCAATACAAAATTTGAACCCTCTTTTAGGGGATAATTAAAAAAAAGTTGATGTTCATTTTCTAGTTTGTGAACAAACAGTCTAAAACCAAAGTTAAAAATCTCATACCTTAAAAATGCCTTGAAATACTCAAACTTTGAACCAATTTTAACACTCTTAGGGGATGAATTTGGAAAAACTCTGAAATCAGTTTTGTAGTCTATTAACGTACAGAATAAGACCGAAGTTAAAAATCTCTTACTCACACTTTAAAATTTTATTGCTCGCCATTTAAAATTTGAACCCCCTTTTAAACCCCCTTAGAGGTTGAATTTTTCTAATCGCTGAAAGAACTTTTTTCGTAAACTTTTAAGTCTCTAGCTCAAAAAAAGTGTTGCCCATACAAAGCTTTCTTAACCCCCTTAGGGGTGGAATTTTCTAAAACTCTGAAAGTACTTTATTATTAATTTTAATAAGTAACATTTTGAATAGTTTTAAGTCTAGTAAAAAAAAAAGTTTTTCCCACACAACACTGGCTACCCTTCTTAAGGATCTTAAGGATCCCCTTAGGGATGGAGTTTTCTAAAACGCTGAAAGTTCTTTTTTAGTATTCTAATAAGTAATCTTTTTGCAAAGTTTTAAGTCTAACTCAAAAAAAAGTGTTGCCCATGCAAAGCTTGCTCTCCTTTTTAACCCTATTAGGGGTGGAATTTTCTAAAACGATTTGTGTTCTTTTTTGTATTTTAATAAGTAATCTTTCTACAAAGTTTCAAGTCTCTAACTCAAATACATAAACTTTCCCTGATAAAAACTTTGCACCCCTTTTTATCCCCCTTAGGGATAGATTTTTTCAAAACGCTGAAAGTCTTTTTTTTTGTATTTTTATAAGTAATCTTTCTACAAAGTTTTAAGTGTCTAGCTCAGAAAAAGTGTTCCCCATACAAACCTTGCCCCCTTTTTTAACCCCCTTAGGGAATGATTTTTGTAAAACGCCGAATGTAGTATTTTTCATGTTCTAATAAGTAATTTTTCGTCAAAATTTTAAGTCTCTATTAAAAAAAAATATGTTTTTCCCATACAAACTTTGCACCCTATTTTACCCCCTTAGGGGTGAAATTTTCCAAAACGCTGAAAGTACTTTCTTTGTATTTAAATAATCTTTCTACAAAGTTTTAGGACTCTAGCTAAAAAAAATAGTTTCCCACATACAATCTTTGCACCCCTATTTTAGCCCCCTATTTTTAGGGGTAGAATTTTCTAAAACGCTGAAAGTACTTAATTTGTATTCTGATGACTAATATTTCTACAAAGTTTTAAGTCTCTATTTAAAAAAAATATTGTTTCCCCCATACAAAATTTGCACCCCTATTTTACCCCCTTAGGGGTAGATTTTTTTAAAACACTGAATCTAGGTACTTTATTTGTATTCTAATGAATAATTTCTCTACAAAGTTTTAAGTCTCAATTTAAAAAAAAGTAGTTTTTCCCATACAAACTTTGCACTCTATTTTACCCCTTTAGGGGTAGAATTTTCTAAAACCCTGAAAGTTCTTTATTTGTATTCTAATGACTGATCTTTCTACAAAGTTTTAAGTCTCTATTTAAAAAAAAAATGTTTCCCCCATACAAACCTTGCACCCCTATTTTACCCCCGTAGGGGTGGAATGTTCCAAAACGCTGAAAGTGTTTCATTTGTATTCTAATAACTAATTTTTCTACAAAGTTTAAGTCTATAGCTCAAAAAAAAAAGGTTCTCCCATACAAACTTTGCACCCCCATTTTACCCCCATAGGGGTAGAATTTTCAAAAATCCCTTTTTATCCCTAGCCCACGTTATAAAAGCAACATACTGTGCAAAAATCAACTCTCTAAGATTAGTAGTTTCGGCTGTGCGTTGATGAGTGAGTGAGTGAGTGATTGAGTGAATAAGTCAGTCAGGACATAGGCATTTATTATGTATAAATAGATAGAAGATAATGAAACTCCCATTCAAATATCTCAAAAAATTATGAAGCTACATCCGTTTTAATGTCGCTTGTTAGAGTGAGAAAACGATGAGGGACTGTGACGTCAATATACTCGAGCGTCATAGTAAAAAACAATCGTTTCATATGAAGGTGCGTTTTGCGGAAAAGGGACAGAACATACCCCCTCTTAAAACTTTGGACTCTTATAACTTAATCATTACCTATATAACCTCTTGCTTTGTTTTTTTCTCCATTTGACTATATTTATTTTAAATTCTTTTTCGAGAAAATACATTATGATTATTTACCATATTTTCGATTCCTGAGCTATAACCACGAACTTCGGAATTCGAAAATATTCGGGTATCTCTATCTCTATCGCACTAACCATACTCGAGTGACAGGGATGCAAATATATATACATTGAGTATCGGTTTTCGTGGTAGCGCCGCAGGTACTTTGGCTGAATGCGCCGAGCGCGTGCCATTGTCATTCAAAAAAAACAAATTCGTGTTAATTATATTGTTCAAATTTGTTGATTTCATTTATTGAAATTACGACATAAAACGACACTTGCGCATATAAGTTCTCATATCAGAATCGAATATTTTTTTATGGTTTATATTTTAGCATTTGTCTCGTAAAGGTCTATCGTAGACGGGATTTAAATTATTAATAAGTGAAAGGCAAAGCAATTCCGCCATTTTGACGAAAATTTGACGGTTCTTATAGCTGACAGTTGGAGCAGCGTTTGATTTCAATAAAAATAAATGAAAAATTAAATGAAGTCGTATATTTCGGAAAATTAATTAACTGTCGCAGTCGGATAAAAACTATCCTAAGTTGCAGCTAGAATAATAATGTACCTATATAAAATGTTTCATATTTTTCCGTTCATGGGATGCTGAGAACATTCGAACCGCGCAAAGCTTAGTTTCAAACTGGCTGATTCTTTTTTTAATTTAGAGATTTATTATAAGTGGAGATTGTATACAATACTTTTTCTACGAGTCAACGGAAATAATAATTTATTAAACAAACTTGGTATCTATTGAAAATCACCCTGCTGAAATGAAGCGCAACAGCTTAGTATATTTGCGCGTTGATGTCTTCACAGTTATCTTATACAGCTCCTGGATGCATAAGATGACTGCTGGCGGTTATCTTATGGAACCACGAGCTCCGTCACCAGCTCGTAAAGCTCCAGGATTAAAAAGTATGTGATCTTAGTTTCGTGTACGAAATCTTAATTCAAAGATTAAAGTCGACGAGTAGAAAAAATTACATAGTGATTGTACTGATTGTTATGTAGCGGAACACTATGAGACGGATAACATCACCTTTATTCAACGTAGGTATCCGTAAACGGTAAATATGACGCCAGCAGCTGTAACCCCGTAGAGATTTGTGAAATTTCCCACAAAATTAATTATTTATTATATACTATATATATATACTATTATAAATGTGAAAGTTTGGATGTTTGGATGTCTGGATGTTTGTTACTCAATCACGCTGAAACGGCTGAACCGATTTGGATGAAATTTTGCACGAAGATAGTTTATAGCCTGGATTAAAATATAGGATAGTTTTTATCCCGGGTTTACGCAGACGAAGTCGCGGGTGGAAACTAGTTTTTTATAAAGTTAAATATAAGCCGGATCTTGAAATACTATACCATGGAATGGACGACCACATCAATATCAAATCAATTACAGTATTTACGAAATAAATGTATATTGGAACGGGAATTTTCAAAAAGACCGTAGCCGTGTTTTCATGGAAAAGCGGCCCTTCCCCCAAATGTTTACTGTATTTTTTTTTATTCAGAGCCCTCATGGCAAGTATTATTTCCTGTAAGTTTCAGCTTCCTATCTTTGTTATTTTCTGAGATATGTTTTTTTTTTACTTTTTATTGAAACTAAAAAAAGCCCACACTGCTTAATGCGATTTACGTAAACTTTTGGTACAGTAATCTATATAATAGAGACTCACGTATTCTTTAATAGTATATTACTGCAGAGGCCGGGAAAAGTCATTTCGTGGATGAGTATGGTTTTGAAGGACGAGGCATAGCCGAGTCCTTCAATAGATACGAATCCACGAAATGACATTCCTGCCGAGGCCTGTATACTGCTTTTCTCCAAATATGCGAGGAAATAAAACAAAATCTTAAAAGGTTATATTTATTTCGCACATGTTTATATAACAATCTACCTACAATCTAAACAAATTCAACACTTTAATAGTAATAAAAATAAACCTTATGTCAGGAGTTTTAATTGAATGTTATAGATACATTATTCATATTAGGGCAGTTCGTGAAAGACAGAGTTATATTTTTCCCCGGAACGCTTATGTTGGTTTGAATATTTTCTTGATTAGAAGTTGTTGTTGATTGTGTGTTAGAATGCTGCGGATTAGGTGATAAGGGAGCAGAATCTATGCGGGAGGTGGATGGTTTCGGACTTGATATTTTATTACATTGATGATTCGATGTAGATGGCTGAGATTCTGTTTGAAGGGTGATAGTTTGATTAATTTTTTCGGATATGTTCTTTTTGTTTTGCACCGATTCTTCAATATAGCTCTCGGCTACTGCGTCAGATTTCCAACCACCGTGCCTCTTTATGGTTGTTAAATTTGCCCCGGAGTCAGCTAGCAAGGTGGCCGATGACCGCCGAAAGCAATGGCCTGTGTAGCAATCGCTGTCAGCTAAATTTAAGTAGCTTGCGATTTGTGTTGGCATTTTCGCCATTGCATGCCGTCCAATTACTTGATTGACACACTTCCCATTTTTATAATTTATAAAAAATCTGTCCGAATTGGTACTTTTGGGACGAAGTAATTGGTATTTTTTTACAACTGGCACAAACTCATTTGGAATAACGAACATGCGGTCGATTTTAGTTTTTGTGTCCCGTAGTTTTACCAGAAGTATATCATCATGGCACGTTATGTCGTTTACTGTTAAATTAGTCAACTCGATCATTCGGCATGCACCGTTGACGCCTAAAATGAGAGCAACCTGAAACAAATAAATAATAATGTTAACATACGACGGATAGAGTCCAAATATGGAAAATAATATTTAAGTCAGTTATACAATATTATGTTTACCTTTATTGCTAGGAAAATCTCATCTGGAGCTTCATTTAAGAATATTGTGATATCCTCATTGGTAAGAATCTTCGATTTCTTGCTTTTGAAACCGGATGATTTCCGTTTCAAAAATGACAATAAGTTCGCGTAGTTCTTAATGTTTATATTATATTTTAGTTGTATAGTACTTTTCAGCATTGAGTACATTGCCCACAGAGTAGAAGGTTTTTTATCTTTTGCAAGTTCGTTAAAATACGCCAAAATAACATTTTCCGACAACGAACTGGTATTTTTCTTCTTTCGCCAGGAATTGAAATTTGCGAACGTTCTTAAATATTTTTCTTCGGATTTAGGCGGAAGCAAGTTAGCTCTCGCCAACTTTGCCTCTGCTGCTAATTCTGGTGGTGTACCCATTGGGATATCTTCGTCACTATTTGTAGAACTCATTTTATTTTCGTAAAAATAACACGGCAGAAAATCTTTGACAAAATGAATTCCAGTTTCCCGCCTAATTTTTTTTTAAGGATATTAAAGTTTAAAGTATTGGGTCCGAATTGTATATTTGATTCCACATAAAACATAGCAATGAAAATAAATAAAAGAAAACTTATAGTATTAGTAAATATAAATATAGGCATTATTACATTTAGTTAAATCGACAATCCCTAAACGCATTAGACATTTAAAAAAACTATACATTTGTTACAAAATATTTATCAGTCCGAGAAAATAATTAAGTCTAAAAAAACTGTCTTATGATTTGGAAACAATTATTATTCTATCTATGTCGGTTTTTGTACGTGACTATTGGACAATTGGCTGTATGGTGAATTTGTAGTCTTGCATGAAATTAAAAGTAAGTAACCTGCACAATAATATTTACTTCCCGGGCATGTCCGGGAAGTATTTCCATTTTTTTTAATTTATTATCTCATCAATGCATATAACGATAAACTTCGAGGTGTGTTTTTACTCCATTAATGGAAACATTTCCGAGTAAGTTGGAGAAAATAATATTTTATTAAAAAAAAAACTTGCATAAATGTAGGAAATAAAACTTCAGTTTTTTTTCTGGCTTTCTAGAAAAGCGACACTGGTGTCTTAAAAATGCAATCTGCCAGTACCTATAACGTTAACAATAAAGAGGTTACAATGTGCATAATATCTTTTGCGACTAAATTATCTGGTATGTTTACCTTATCCTTTTATTTTCTATTTTTTCTAGTATGAAGTACCAACTGGATTATTTTGAAAAACTTATATATTGCAGATCTTTATATAAGCAATTACCTAACGAAGAACAGTTGGTGTCGCTCTTATAGAAAGCAAGAAAAAAATACTCAAGTTTTATTTCCTACATTTATCCAAGATTTTTTCTGATAAAATTAAATATTATTTTCAACACATTTGCTCGTAACGTGCCTCTTATTGTGCCGCTTTTGGGCTCATAATCCTGGGAATACCCAGGATGTTATTAAACACGCGTGTTTAATAAAATTATGACACTCGTGTAGTTATGTTTATATCCCGATTAAGACACGTTGGCACCTTGCAGCAAGGTGTATGTATGGACTCGGCGCATTCTTAAATTGACCGGGTTATACAGGTTGGTTTTAATTCTCGGCAAATGGATTCTTACTCGACTAAACAAATTAAATCCTTGATTATTTCTTGTTGGATATGATATAGAAACGTTTCATTTAGTAAAACTATTTACTTTTGATACCATTTTACATGAATTTATATTGAATAAGAAAATATTTATTTTATTTTGTATTGGCTGTTTAGAGATTTCATCTAAGCCTCGCTGCGGGCGCACTGCGCGAACTTCACGAAAAAAAATAGTTGCGCGCCATTATAGGTAATTTCACAAATATTTGTAAACATTGATGATGCGTGTTTGGTTATTGTTAAAAATGTTGACTCGTAGTGAATAGAAAAGTGATAAATAAATATAATTGACGCCACTGTACATTCTTGGAGATGTACAAATATGTGAGTAAAAACCTGTTGTCATCAATAACTAAAGGAAACAACTTAGGAGCCTGTAACATGTTCATTTTATTAAAAGGATTTTTCCTCGCAAATGTGTTGAAAAACGTCGTATGACACGCATGAGCTTTGATAATTACATCCTCGGCTCTATTATCACGCTCACCTGCGGTTCGCGTGACAATTCCGCCTCTGATGTAATGATCAACATACCTCACTTGTATCATAATGTAATATTAAAGGATACGTGAGTCTCTATTTATAGATTACTTTACCAAAAGTTTACGTAAATTTCATTAGCCAGTGTGGGTTTTTTTTAGTATTACTAAAAAGTAAAAACAATCATATCTCAGAAAATAACAAAGATAAGAAGCTGAAACTTAAAGGAAATAATACTTGCCATGAGGGCTTTTAATAAAAAAAATACAGTAACCATTTGGTGAAAGGGCCGGTTTCCCATGAAAACACGGCTACGCTCTTTTTACCAAATTAGCGTGAGTTGCCAAACAAAAATTAACTCTGTGTCAGTTTTGTGCCAGCAATTAAGTACGCAGTTTATATGAAAAATAACTTTTTGTTTTAAATTTACAAATGACTAGCTTCTGCCCGAGACTTCGGTCTTTTACTGGGATAAAAGGGCTATACTTTATTTGTATACTACAATAAAATTCATCTTAATCCGTTCAGCCGTTTTTGCGTGTTTTAGTAAAAAAACATCCAAACTTTGGCATTTATAACATTAGTAATTTAGTAGGATATGCATACAAAAGTTAATTAAATGTGGAAAAAGTTCATTTTGAGGTAATTTTTATCTTTAATTGTCGCCACAAAACGGACACTTAACAACCCACGCCAATTGGGTACCTAGTCGATTTTTTGAAAATGCCCGGATGTAATAATTATTGTTGATTCCAAAACAGCGACCTACCTAACGTAATAGTAACTACTCGTTCTTACAATCCACCGATTCTAAGCAGAACAGGCGCCGACTGGCGGGCATTTTCAAAAATTTTACTAGGTACCCAATTGGCGTGGGTTATTTATTAAACAAAAAACAACTCAGTGTCAGTATTGTGACGAAAATTAAGCGTATAAATTATGTGCAAATGTACTTGTTTCACATTTAAATAACGTGTTTATGCATATCATTTAGAAACTGAAAAGAAATTGTGATTTTTGTATACAAACGGAATACTTAATTGTCGTTACAAAACTGACGCTGAGTTAATTTTTGTTTCACAACCCACGCTAATTGGGTACACAATTATTTGAAAATGCCCTGCTGGTATCTTTCAGCCAGGCCCTTACTGTACCAACTCGACAATTCTCACCTGACAATGTCAATTCCACGTACATTACTAGATCGTCAAGTAAAGGTGGTTGGCTAGACAACATCGTTACTTATGGACCCAGATTAACAAAAAGAATTTCTATCGTAGGTACCATTTTTGAAGATTGTAAATTGTGACTTCATGGTAAGCCTCAGAGTATAAAGGACGAAAAGGCTGCTAAATGGGGAACTTGCATTGGATTTAAATTTCGAATAAATTGCCCCCTATCGATGAGGACATACGTAGAGATATCATAAAAAAGAAAAAATTAAAAAAAAAACAATTGTATTAATTTTATCTTACGTTAAAATTAAGTTATTTTTTTCGATAAAATAGCACAACAGTTTTACACATAATATTGAATTAGCAATGATATTATGTATGACAAGTATAGACTTAAACGCAAAATTTGTGGAGATAATGGGCTTGTGACCTTAAATTTGTTTACGATGCCATTCGAACCAGTTCTTGTAGATGAACAAATGTTTGTATGGAAGCAACTACATTTAAAGGACATTAATACCCAAAAAATCGAGTTAAAGATGGACCTCGCTGACAGCAGCCGAATCGCTTCATACTGATTGGCTTTAAAGTATGACGTCACACCGTAATTTGTACTAACCGTTGCATGGAAAATGAAGTAAATTGCTGTTTCGGTCGCGAAATACTGCGTTTAGGTCCATAGTTGTCTTACAAATTTGTTTCTATAAAAGCGTAAGGATTCTATTTGTACCTTCAAATTTACTCTTGGACAATAAATAAAAAAACTTTTTTTTATAAACTTACAAGGTTCATAATTTTTTATGATTTTAATTATATTTTGTAATTTATACTTTATTACAATCATTTGTTGGTTTACTATCCATTTAGCAACACGACGTTATCAATTTTAACACCACGCAACAAGCCTATTGCAAATGAATGACTTACTCCATAGTAAACACGCCGAGAATATATAATGTGACGTCATAGCATAAGCCCGTTATAGAACGTTTTCGGGGGGTGCCGGCGCGTGCAGATTTCAAATGCTTATAACATCAGAAAAATAAATCATAAGAAAGTTTCAATGCTACAGTTGTTTTAATGCTGGATTATACTTTAGATTTTCGTAATAAAATAAAAAGATGCAAGTTCCCTATTAAGACCTGAAATGGCTGACGGCTTACTATAACGAACCTACTTAATTTGGGCGGGTAATGGTTTATTTGCCCCTACATCATACTAAGTTGCGACAAATAAAAAAAAGTGGAACTATGACAAGGACAACGAATGATATATCCCTTTCTGTCACACTTAACGAGATTTGTAAAGTAATCACTTCGTTCTGAGGCTCTAGTATAAGTTTTATCGATACAATACGTTTTCGAACGCGTTTGCGTTTAGTTTCAATTTGTATGGCAACGCGTAGTTCCTAATAGTTTCCACCAGAGGCGCTGTTCGCGTTGCCATAGAAATTTAAACTAAACGCAAACGCGTTCTAAAGAGTATTGTGTCGATAAAACTTATACTAGAGCCTCTGTAGTGGTATATTATTACAATAGCTTGTCCTGACTCCTGAGTGCACAAAGTTAAGAATTTTCTTTGAAATCATGGTAGCCAATCGTTTTGGATTTTATAACCCGCATTAGACCAGCGTGCCCTACTGCCCGTTCCTTCTCATCCATAGGAGGCCTGTTCCCAGCAGTGGGACGTATATAGGCTGATCTATTGTGAGTTTACGATTTGACAATACATTATCATAATAGAATTGAAAATAATACGCTTCTTACCCGACTGCCTCAGAAGGAGGGTTATATTTTTCGAGAGTATTGTATGTAAACTCCACGCCAGTTGAAAACGAAAAAAATGTTAACAAATATGGCTGACTATCAATTGCATTTGTTGTCTAAATCGAATCGATAACAAAATAACACTGTTCATGTCCCATCACTAACAATTGCAGTTTTTCCATAGATTCAGAGAGATCAATTGATAGTCAGCCATATTTGTTAACATTTTTTTCGTTTTCAACTGGCGTGGAGTTTATGTATGTGGACAAGAAAATTCTATATCACGGGCTACAGTCCAAACGGCTTGTTAGATTTTGACATATGAGGTGAGGGATTTCTCGAAATCGTGGGAGTGCCATATGCTATAATATTTGAAACAAGTAGTTGGGTGTTTTGAAAAATCTTTTTTGTACTCGTCGATTAAAATCTGTGTATTATGATTACATAGAGAATACTGCAACGTCACTCTTTTCATAGTTGTAGTCCACGTTACTGTCGAAACAATCGAAATAACTGTTTCGATACGCTGCAGACAACAGAAAAAAATTTGATAGAACTAAAATAAATTCGACCAATCACGTGGCTGCTTTACCGAATTGTAATGAATTGGACCAATAGAATCGCTTTGATTATTGAGTTTACTCGTTGATGTCTTTTAAGATATCAACGAGCGTACGAGCGATAGGCTGCACTTCGTTTCAACAGTATCGAGTTTGTGTAATTAATTCAGTTGACTCGTAGAAAATTAATTTTAATGAACTCGTACAAAAAGTATTGTTCACAATGTTACGGTGTAATTTTTGATGTCAGTCAAGTTAACTTTCAGACTCACAGCGCCATCTATTTCAGAACAGCGCAAACGATTTGCAGGCGACATCCGTTGACCAACGGAGGTACCACGCTAAGGCGTATATCACCTCGTGCAAGGCAACGATAGCAGCTATTTGTGTTTTGTCAAATCACTATGAATAATCCTTAACTTTTAACGAACTATTAGAAAATATTATGGTAGTTGGTCTTTAATAAATTATTTGTCTTCATGCATCCAAGGCATAATCCAACAAGTCAATCTTTGTGGTATTTGAACAAAATACGGGGATTGTCTGTGGTAGTTTTTTTTTCTTCGGCTGTCAAAAGCAAAGAGATATCACTTCACGAAAATGCCTTGAAAAGAAAGGACATAATCTTTTGGGGAGTGCTCGCTTTGGCCCGAGGCCATTTTGTTTAACTTACAAATACATGTTTTCAACCAGCTAAATCAATACACATCTCTTGGCACAGAGATGCGGTGACACATTGGACATGTCGGTGAGTAAAATGCGATTGTCGCCGATGTAACGGAAGGAATATTTGTCGTGTTCAAGCGGCGGTTTTAGAGGAGAAACATAACTTTGTTACAGATATATCACACTATTTATTGTGAGGAGATCTGGTCTGCGGAAAGTCACCAACGCTTAGCTTTGAACTCTTGCCAGGTAAAACTAGTTCTAGTGATTTCTGTCGAAATGTGGTCGGAGAGTGAGTGAAGAGAAAGTGATACTTATTTGCTCGTTCAAGTCCTAAATATTAATGTGGTTTACAGCAACTACGTGCTGGCGCCTTGGGGGGCCCCAGTCACGTACAGGCAATCGAGCGGGCGAGAGAGCCACGCCGCTATCCTTACAGTAGAGTCAATGTTTAGTCAATAGTGAAACGATTGTGTGAATCGGTGTTGACAGAAGTGAACATTACTGCAATAAACTTACTTTTGTAATTGAATCTTTGTTCATATTTCTGTGGCTAGCTACTAAATAGGTCTCCGGCATACAACTCTTTTGCATTTAAGAGTATAATTCTAAATGCATGGCGCCCTCTTTTGTAACACTATGCTCCCATGACCGTGAACCCAAAGCATACCCACCTCTGTGAGAAATCTGTCTGACTGACTAGCGCGGTGCACACAATCAAGTGTGGACGACTCTTCGAGTTCGTCAGGTCACTGTCACACACATGGGTAAGTGATAGCCGTATACGCATACCATCAAACACGGTTTATCTCGTTACAACAATAGTGTTATAATCAAGCTTTTTAAACACGGTACTCGACTAAAAAGCTCTCTATTACAACACGATTGTGAAATAGTATTTTATGCAACTATTTTATAAGAAGGGTCTTAAAATGTAAGTGGCGTGAGTTGCAATTAAAGACGCCACGAGCGTTTTTAGACCAGTTATAAACCGTTGCATACAATACTTTTTCTACGACAAATTTTAAATAAATAGCAGACTACAAATTAGTTAGCCTTTTCGGGCAGCAAGTTTTCTATTCGTACTTTTGCTACTCACGCAATTTCTTCAGGAGTACAGTTATTAATTGCTTCGACCATTTTAAAAGGAACGTAAACTTTTATCTTCACAAACACGAATACAATCTTAATATTCTAGGACTAACAGTTTATCATCTTTCATCTTTTCATTTTGAACTGTATATATTTTGGTGGGAAATCGGAAATGTGACACTTCTTGTTTATGGTTTGTTTTGTTTTTAATTTGTTTGCATTTACCATCCGAACCAAACCTAATCCGGACCCGGACCGAATTCGAACTTTATTTTCATAAATAATACCAAGAATTTATAAAACATGTAATTTAACACACAATAGATGATGATTTATTATTATTGTAGTAAATAATGTAAATAAAAACTTCTATTTCGAAATATTTGTTTATGAAGTTGGCACCACTGCAATATAGCGGCCGATTTAAAAAAGTTTAACAGTGCTTTTATGAAAAATGTATGAACCAAAAAAGTACGCTAAACAGTGCGTTTTTGGGCCATAGAGCATAGAGTTTTTCGACGACTTATTAGTGGTGTCATTGTATTTGAGCTACAGCCTATATAAATGACAGATAACGGTACAGGGGTAGAAAAAATACTATTTCATCGCACTTGCTCGTAAATTGTGTTATTATATGTCTGTATACAGAAGGACAATGGCCGCCCGCGGGAGTAATAGTAATCAAGATAGTAATGATTTTGTGTGTGATCTAATTGGTTTAAGCAAATCTAGTTGGCAGCGCGCACCAAGAATTCTGCTCTGTGATTGGTTGAAATAAAATCTAGTTGGCCACGCGCTGCAAGAATACTGCTATGTGATTGGTTGAAATATTGAAGCTGCGCGCTTCACTCGCACTGATCTGGAATTGAATTTGTCAATGTTTCTGTCTTTTGTAGTTATTTATTTCTTCGCAAATGTGATGAAAAACATTGTGGGCGTAAGTATTTTATATTCCACTGTTTACGCCCCTCGTTAAACAGTTCACTTATCAGCTTATCACATACGTGTACGGTGTACACAATGAACTACAGAATACGTCCTTAGCAGTAGCGTGGCAACCGTAGAAATAGATTCCCACCGGCTTGCCTATAGATCAGAATTCGTAATTGTCAAGATAATTATACTCTGTGATTATTATCGGATAATTACTACTGGTGGGATTTAATTTTGTAATATTATCAAAGCTTAAGAGGATGTATACAAAGTAGAGTGTCGCAATACACGAAAATTTTGATGAAAAGCTCATTATATGGAAGTCTACAACTATAAATTTATATGTTCAATGAGTGAATACTGCCACGATTTTGCGAATGTGTTTCATCGACCAGCTTTGCGAATAGCGAGCACGACTATGTGGATGAAGGGCTACTATCAATAATTATCCTACAGAACCCTGCAATGGATATAATACCTACTCTCCGACATGGGCCAAGCAATATTCAGTCTTATACCAATTACACAAAGGTTGACACTGACCTTGGTCAGGTTTGATGGGCTTGACGCGGCCGATGAGACTCGGCAGGAAGTCTGTTTTGCGGATCTGCCTGAAGAACTGGTGGTTCAGGAGCTGCGCTGCCGAAGGCCGCTTTTCTGGGTCCCTGGAACCATTGGATAATGATCTTTTCAACACACCTGCTCGTAAAGTAGGTCTTATTACAGCGTATTTACACTGATAATGCAGAATATTACCCATGCCGTGCCTTTTACATTACATTATCGCACTAGTGCCTTTTCATTACATATCTTTTTAAATATTAGCAAAATAATGCAGAATATTACCCATGCCGTGACTTTTACATTACATTATCGCACTAGTGCCTTTTCATTACATATCTTTTAACATTTTCATATTTTTTTTTTTCCTCGCAAATGTGTTGAAAAACGTCGTATGAAACACGTGAGCATTGGTCATTACACTTCTCGTCTCCATTAAGCCTTCGCCTTCGGCTCAGGCTTAAAAACCGACTCGAGTGTAATGACCAACTTAGCACACTTGTATCATAATGTACTATAATAGAGTGCTCAAAAAGAGGAATTGATATGGTTATAATAATTTAACGGGAAGTTTCAAAATTAAAACTCTAATTACTGTTAGTTTGATCCAAATCCGTACGCGGCGGGAATACAGGTAAGTTGACGAGCCGAGAAATCAAATTGAAGCTATTTGAACTTCATGTAGTCTATTCAAGTCCCAATTTCTTCAAGTTTACATCTTGATTTGTCAACTATTTCCACCGTGTTCGAAAATATTTATCTCAATTTTTTTTTTATATACTCGGTGATTTTTAATCCGTGATCAGGAGTCGAAAAATATTGATAAACAGCCAAAACGGATTTCAATGAATTGCAGTTTAGTTCATTAAATTTAATTATAATGTTAACCACTAATGTCCACTGAATGTTTGGTCACCCTACATTTCTTTGGATACGTCAAACACACTGTGCACGACGCGCAGCGTCGACGGAGTCCGTCTGCGAGAGGTCCAGAGCTCGACCCTCGCGACTCTACAGCCACTTAACAATCCAGGGTATCCAGGAAATACACGGCAGCGGATGAACCACTCGAACGTGACCCCTGGATAGCCGGACTTCGCTTCGATAGCGTAAACGACACTTTTTAAGGAGTGTTAATCCTAAAGCTTCGCTGTACTCGTGGTGGATGGGGTGATGAAATAAAGAAATACTGAATGCGTAATAAACTGATATAATGAAATTAAAGAACCAAACTTTTATTTATAACTTCCCTATCACTGTCCTAAGGACCGTATCGGAAAGAAACACACGCAGGTGACTTTCTGTTACGCACGCTTGCTACTCGTAGGTGCCATGCTAGGTGTGTTCTGTCGCGCACACACACATACGTCAAATTTTCGCAAACTACCGTTAGGGTGACAAAGATTTGAATTATAATAAAGTAATTCCTTATTCAGTTTTATTCAGAAAAAAAGAACGTTTGTTTTAGGTAACTTTGAGTTAAAAATCGTGTTTGGTATTCAATTACAGAATAAGAAAAAGTTGCTCCTGATCACGAATTAAAAATCACCGTGTATATGCCTAACGGGAATAACAACTTAAACTTGTACAGTCGCCATCACATACATCGGAGCAAACAAGCACGTCACAAACATCGGAACACACCTCTATTTTCAAAGCATTAGGGTGCATGTGCCGATATTTTTGAACACCTATAGTATGCCTATGTATGTGATGGCGACTGTACGTTAGCGACACCATGTCAATATATTGCTTCGTTTGACTTTAATCTATGGAATAAACTCAAGTCAAGGTTAACTGTAGTCTCACCTCTGCAGCGCCTGATCACTGATGTGGTGGAACGCGTCCGAGAGCTTGCGCGCTGAATAAAGCGCGCGCAGCCTAGCCACACTGCACTCTGCATTGTCGCCCACGCCGCTGTCAGTGTTGTACATGCTTGCTACACGAACATACGGCCAAGGTCAAGGCTAACCGTCTCACCTCTGCAGCGCCTGATCACTGATGTGGTGGAACGCGTCGGAAAGCTTGCGCGCTGAATAAAGCGCGCGCAGCCTAGCCACACTGCACTCTGCATTGTCGCCCACGCCGCTGTCAGTGTTGTACATGCTTGCTACACGAACATACGGCCAAGGTCAAGGCTAACCGTCTCACCTCTGCAGCGCCTGATCACTGATGTGGTGGAACGCGTCGGAAAGCTTGCGCGCTGAATAAAGCGCGCGCAGCCTAGCCACACTGCACTCTGCATTGTCGCCCACGCCGCTGTCAGTGTTGTACATGCTTGCTACACGAACATACGGCCAAGGTCAAGGCTAACCGTCTCACCTCTGCAGCGCCTGATCACTGATGTGGTGGAACGCGTCGGAGAGCTTGCGCGCTGAATAAAGCGCGCGCAGCCTAGCCACACTGCACTCTGCATTGTCGCCCACGCCGCTGTCAGTGTTGTACATGCTTGCTACGAACATACGGTCAAGGTTATAGTTTACACCATAGTCATATATTGCTTGCCCGCCAAACGCGCTGTAAACATGTCGAGTAAACGTTTAGTCGACATAGTTTTACGCCCAAAATGCGAAAATGCTAAAGAGTTGAGTATAGTTCTTTTATACGACGATTTGGCATATTTAACTCTTTTTTACGACTATTTCTCGATCATTAGCTGTAAAAAGCTTTGCTTATACGACTGTTTTGCTGGTTGGGTGAGCGTGCTGGGCACCTCCACGAACTGGACGGCGCCGTTGCCAGCTCGCTGGGCACGGTACTCACTCTTCACGTCGTCTTGCGCGGGCTGAGGGAAGGTGGAACAATCGAGCAGCTGCGGGCGCGAGCCGCGCACCTTCTCCGTGAACATGAGCGTGCTGGGCACCTCCGCGAACTGGACGGCGCCGTTGCCAGCTCGCTGTGCACGGTACTCACTCTTCACGTCGTCTTGCGCGGGCTGAGGGAAGGTGGAACAATCGAGCAGCTGCGGGCGCGAGCCGCGCACCTTCTCCGTGAACATGAGCGTGCTGGGCACCTCCGCGAACTGGACGGCGCCGTTGCCAGCTCGCTGTGCACGGTACTCACTCTTCACGTCGTCTTGCGCGGGCTGAGGGAAGGTGGAACAATCGAGCAGCTGCGGGCGCGAGCCGCGCACCTTCTCCGTGAACATGAGCGTGCTGGGCACCTCCGCGAACTGGACGGCGCCGTTGCCAGCTCGCTGTGCACGGTACTCACTCTTCACGTCGTCTTGCGCGGGCTGAGGGAAGGTGGAACAATCGAGCAGCTGCGGGCGCGAGCCGCGCACCTTCTCCGTGAACATGAGCGTGCTGGGCACCTCCGCGAACTGGACGGCGCCGTTGCCAGCTCGCTGTGCACGGTACTCACTCTTCACGTCGTCTTGCGCGGGCTGAGGGAAGGTGGAACAATCGAGCAGCTGCGGGCGCGAGCCGCGCACCTTCTCCGTGAACATGAGCGTGCTGGGCACCTCCGCGAACTGGACGGCGCCGTTGCCAGCTCGCTGTGCACGGTACTCACTCTTCACGTCGTCTTGCGCGGGCTGAGGGAAGGTGGAACAATCGAGCAGCTGCGGGCGCGAGCCGCGCACCTTCTCCGTGAACATGAGCGTGCTGGGCACCTCCGCGAACGGGACGGCACCGTTGCCGAGCTCGCAACATAGTACGCCGAGCGAGTAGATGTCGGAGCGCTCGTCGTAACCTTTTAGATTCTGGAAAGAGAGCACACTCAAGTCAAAACATATTCAAAATCGATAGTTAACTGAATTAACAAATTTCAAGTTAAGAACACAGGTTGGGCAAGTCACTTTTCAAACTCTAAATCGGTTCGTTAAAAGGTTAGAATTATTGAAGCACCACTGAGACTGCGTCAATGGAATATGTTTCGATTACCCATAAATACAATGATGTAATATAAAAACCGGCCAAGTGCGTGTCGGACCACGCACAACGAAGGGTTCTGTGACTATAAAAAAGGTCGTATCGTCACAGAAATCTTACGGCACTTACATCCTTTTCTATAGGGAAGGTAGTTTTTCAGCAACATTTTAAAAACCTTTGAACCGATCTTGTTCAAAATAATTTTTGGTGAATGAATTTAATAAGCACTATGTCCATGATTTTTTAAAATACACCGTTTGTAAATTAGAGGGGGCGGCAGCGGCACAATTTTTGTGACTTTCGGGGCGATTATTTCCGACTATATTCACTTACTTAATAAAAACAATTGCTGAGAAATCTTATATTTATTTTTAAAAAATCCTATCGGTTGATGTGCCACACGTGGACTTAAAATGATAATTTTTTTTTTGACTTGCAGTATCATGTTGAACCAGTACACCACTTTTATTTTTTATTTTTTTTTACTTTGGGGAAATGACTTTACGCATCCCGCCCGCCACGGGGAAGGGGCAGGGCGGGTATGGCTGACTAACCGCGGCAAAAGCCTTGGACTACCGTCTAAAACCCCAACGATTGCCAGCTCCGCCTTAAGAAAGGGGCGCCGCGGGATTTCCGCATTCGACCGCGTACGTCCCGACGGGCGGCCTACAGGCCAGGCCAGGCGCCAGGTCAGCGCATTCAGCCCAGTGGGATAGGTACATTTTTGCAGGGTATCCCCCGAACCCAGCACCATCCCACTACGGCGGAGGAGGCAATAAATGCGCGCAGCGCCTGGCTCTGCCTCCCGCCCGTCGCCGGCGGAGCGGATCCGCGAGGGGATCATTCTCGCGTGCCCGCTCCGCGGCCTCCTTCTGCGACATAACCTGATCACTGAAGGAGGCCATCGCCTTCCATGCTTGCTCATTGTCACTGCTTCTAAAGCAGTCCGTCGGGGCCTCCACGCAATGCATTCTTCTAAAGTGTGACGCGCCGTGTCCACAGGCGCGCCACACTCATGGCAGCAAGAGGAGGATTCCCTCCCTAAGCGATGCAGATACTTACCAAAGCAGCCATGGTTAGTAAGTATCTGCACCATATGGAACGTCAGGGTTCCATGCTGCGTTCTAAGTGAGGCAGTACTGCCTCTACCGTGACTAAGCCGTAATCCGCAGACCCCAACTCCTCTTTCCACTGGCGGAGTGATTCGTTCTGGGCAAACGCTTGAACGCGGTCCAACTCCTGCCGGTCGGAGAACTCCCCTGCCGCTCTTTTCTCAGCCCTATGTTGATGGACCTTAGCGAGCACATGTGCTTGGAGGTCCCAAGGAGAGAATGATACCATACGATATCCTCGAATGGCCCTTAACGAAATTGCCCTTTGAGGTCTGCGGAGTAGGGTCTTATTTGTCGCCGAGAGGGCATCAACCCATATGGGAGCCCCGTAAAGAGCCATGCTCCGTATGACCCTTGAATACAGGAGC
Source organism: Epinotia brunnichana (assembly GCA_963854355.1). Lineage (NCBI taxonomy): Eukaryota > Metazoa > Arthropoda > Insecta > Lepidoptera > Tortricidae > Epinotia > Epinotia brunnichana. The sequence continues at coordinate 26,986,737 of OY977936.1, read as the reverse complement.
CTGCACGTGGCATTAGACTCACCGATGTTGGGGAGCAGCCGGCTAAGGGCAGCGGCTGTAGACATTAACTTCGGAGCAAGCTTGGCAAAGTGTGCCCCAAAGTTCCATCGTCCGTCTAGAATAAGACCCAGATACTTCATCTGAGGTTTCAGCGTCACTACCTCCCCATTTACCCTTATTCCGGCATTTCGAGGAGGGCCTTTCCTAGGACCATGGAATAGTAGAGCTTCTGTCTTTGGAAGGGACACCTTGAGACCCAACTGATGAATTCGATCGATCATAAGTGATGTCTCGACCGTGGCTCTTCTGGCAGCCTCCTCATAGGAGTGACCTCTGCATGCGATGAGGGTGTCGTCGGCGTAAGCGAGCACACTCATGCCCGGCAGGACTGGGCCTCGCAAGAGCCAGTCGAAACCGACGTTCCACAATGTGGGACCTAAGACAGATCCCTGTCGCTGGAGCATTGATCCACTTCCGTCTTCCCACGCAACGTAGCGGTCTTCCAAGTAGCTTCCCAGCAGTCTCCTTAGGTAGACATGCACTCCAAAGTATTGAAGGGCTTCCTTGAGCGTTTCAAATGGGAGACTGTTGAAAGCATTTTTGACGTCTAGGGAGAGCGAGCATTACATCTCCTCCATCCGTAGCTTCTTTGGAGAGAACTTTCAGGTAATCTATTGCGTCAATAGTAGACCGGCCTGCCCGAAAGCCGAACTGAACACTAGAAAGGTTCGGTCCTATTTCCTCGAGATGACGAACGAGGCGGTCAGACAATATCTTCTCAAGAAGTTTACCCACCTCGTCCAACAGCACGATAGGTCTAAATGCTGAGGGGTGGCCTTGAGGGCGTCCCTCTTTAGGAATTAAGCAAACTCTACCCGTCTTCCATAGGGTTGGGAACTGGCCAGTACGCAGACACTTGTTAAATAGTGCCCGAATCCAGTCTACCCATGCTTCTGCCACAGCAAACAGTAGCCGACCTGGCACGCCATCTGGCCCGGGGGCTGTTCGTCTTCTACGGAGTCGTTCTAAGGCTTTGCTCATTTCCCCATCCCTAATTGGGGGAAAATCTACTCCATTTTCAGTAACGGCGGGAAGTGGAGGCGCCATCGTAGGAGGCTCGTGTCCCACAGATGCCGGGAATAGTTCTCCCATGACCCGATCCAAAACTTCTCTAGGAAGTGTTTCTCTCGCAGGGGGGCCTTGCACTCGGAGTTTCTTCCGTGCTGTTTTATACGGACGCCCCCAGGGGTCCCGGCTCAAACTGGCCAGAATTTCTTCTCTCGCCCTAGCCTTGGACTGACTTGACTGTAAACGCCCCTCAGTTGCTCCTCCATTCGAAGGCCGTAGCGCCTTCGAGACCGCACATAAGCTCGGCGTGCGGAGTTGCACTCTGCCCGCAATGCTGCAACCTCCGGTGTCCACCAGTAGACCTGTCGTCTGGCCGGGCGCCGTTTTATCCTAGGCATGGCCGCGTCGCATACTTTGACCAACGAGCTTCGTAAATGGTCGGCCAGTTCGTCCACCGAAGATGTCTCGATCATCGCGCTGGGAGTAACCCAGCGCTGCACGAGTGCTGTTTCACGGGCGAACTCACGGTCCATCTTAGTACAGGCCCAGCGAACGAATCGGCTAGGCTCTCTAGCTCGTGTTAATGATGTAGAATGATAAGAGACAGCAAATCGGATGTAAAGGTGATCCGAAAGGGTCTCCACCTCTTTTTCTACTCTCCAGTCCTGGCTGGAGTGGCAAATGTTACATCCACTACGGACCCTCCCTGATATCGTACGCAGGTCTGCGACGTTCCTTGGTTTAAAAGAGACATGTTGGGCTGAAGAGCCCAGAATTCTAGGGCCCGGCCACGTGGATTGGTGATGGTGTCCCCCCATGCACTGGACCTCGCATTGACTTAGAGGGCGACACATTAACCGGATTAGATAGTCAATCACAAAACACGTCAGTTACATCCGTCAATACTGCTCTCACAAATACAATAAACGAGCAACAAATAATATTGGCACAATTCAGCGCCCTACAGGACACAAAATTAGATAGGAACAATAAAGCCATGTTAGCCGAAATGAAAATTACTACGCATAAAATAAAACAAGATATTACACAGAATATAAACACACAACGAATCAAGAAACACTAACATGTAAACTTCAGAAAACGCATACAAAATTTGAAAAATTGGAGCAGGAATACCTAAAGCAACAGATAAAATTACACGAAATCAAAAAACAATTAGAGAATCAAATTAGTCACAATCAAAACACTGACCTACAAAAACCGGCCAAGTGCGAGTTGGACTCGCGCACGAAGGGTTCCGTACCATTATCTATAAAACGGCAAAAAAATCACGTTTGTTTTATGGGAGCCCCCTTAAAAAAATATTTTATTTTGTTTTTAGTATTTGTTGTTATAGCGGCAACAAAAATACATAATCTGAAAATTTCAACACTCTAGCTATCACGGTTCTTGAGATACAGCCTTGTGACAGACAGACGGACGGACGGACGGATGGACGGACGGACGGACGGACGGACAGCGAAGTCTTAGTAATAGGGTCCCGTTTTACTCTTTGAGTAGGGAACTCTAAAAAGCTTATCCTTTATGGACTGGACGAACACAACTTGGAAACAGAATCCGACTTGTGCCGCCGAGTGGATAATACGTTCTACAACTTCTTGAATATAAATATTAACGGGTTCATAGAACAAGCTACCCGAGTAGGTAAAAAAGGGCACCGCCGCCCACTGCGAATAGACTTATTAAGTAAGCGCATGACTAATTATGTCCTTGAAAACGCTCAATGCTTTAAAAATACAGGCTACGCTATATCTACCTTTTTAGATAAAAAAATCTTTAGAAGACCGGAAGTCACTTAGAGAAAACATGATCAAAGCCCGCCAAGAGGGTACATACGCTGTTATAAGGAATAATATGCTTTTTATCAACGGACAGAAGTATATGCCTAGCGAACAAAAACCACAAGAGGCAAAACCACTCGAACAAAATATAAATCAAGACACTGCTTCACCACCAGCACATTCACAAGACCAACCACGGATAACAACCAGCCACGGAAAGACAAGCTTAACAACTGCAGAACAGGTTCAACATTCAGAGCGAACAAGCGAACCTCGCAACGATACATTTCGTCAACAATGAAGAAAATAGTATAATTATGTTTCAAAACATGCAGTATATTTAATAAAAAAGACACGCTTACGGCATTTTTAGAAGACCTCGACGAGCCACTGGTGGCCTTTTGTGTTTCGGAATCCTGGTTAACACACCGCTGCCGGCGCCCGCGCACCACGAGCGGCGCTGCGCTGCGCAGCCCTGACAGCACGCTGTACTGACTTGCCTGCTCTAACAGCTCCGGGCTGAGCCAAATGAGGTTGGCGTTGTCTGGGTCGGGTGGGGGCAGTGTGTGCAGGCGCCGCTGCCGGCGCCCGCGCACCACGAGCGGCGCTGCGCTGCGCAGCCCTGACAGCACGGTGTACTGACTTGCCTGCTCTAATAGTTCCGGGCTGAGCCACATGAGGTTGGCGTTGTCTGGGTCGGGTGGGGGCAGTGTGTGCAGGCGCCGCTGCCGGCGCCCGCGCACCACGAGCGGCGCTGCGCTGCGCAGCCCTGACGGCACGGTGTACTGACTTGCCTGCTCTAACAGCTCCGGGCTGAGCCACATGAGGTTAGCGTTGTCTGGGTCGGGTGGGGGCAGTGTGTGCAAGCGCCGCTGCCGGCGCCGCGCACCACGAGCGGCGCTGCGCTGCGCAGCCCTGACGGCACGGTGTACTGACTTGCCTGCTCTAACAGCTCCGGGCTGAGCCACATGAGGTTGGCGTTGTCTGGGTCGGGTGGGGGCAGTGTGTGCAGGCGCCGCTGCCGGCGCCCGCGCACCACGAGCGGCGCTGCGCTGCGCAGCCCTGACAGCACGGTGTACTGACTTGCCTGCTCTAACAGCTCCGGGCTGAGCCACATGAGGTTGGCGTTGTCTGGGTCGGGTGGGGGCAGTGTGTGCAGGCGCCGCTGCCGGCGCCCGCGCACCACGAGCGGCGCTGCGCTGCGCAGCCCTGACGGCACGGTGTACTGACTTACCTGCTCTAACAGCTCCGGGCTGAGCCACATGAGGTTGGCGTTGTCTGGGTCGGGTGGGGGCAGTGTGTGCAGGCGCCGCTGCCGGCGCCCGCGCACCACGAGCGGCGCTGCGCTGCGCAGCCCTGACAGCACGGTGTACTGACTTGCCTGCTCTAACAGCTCCGGGCTGAGCCACATGAGGTTGGCGTTGTCTGGGTCGGGTGGGGGCAGTGTGTGCAGGCGCCGCTGCCGGCGCCCGCGCACCACGAGCGGCGCTGCGCTGCGCAGCCCTGACAGCACGGTGTACTGACTTGCTTGCTCTAACAGCTCCGGGCTGAGCCACATGAGGTTGGCGTTGTCTGGGTCGGGTGGGGGCAGTGTGTGCAGGCGCCGCTGCCGGCGCCCGCGCACCGCGAGCGGCGCTGCGCTGCGCAGCCCTGACGGCACGGTGTACTGACTTGCCTGCTCTAACAGCTCCGGGCTGAGCCACATGAGGTTGGCGTTGTCTGGGTCGGGTGGGGGCAGTGTGTGCAGGCGCCGCTGCCGGCGCCCGCGCACCACGAGCGACGCTGCGCTGCGCAGCCCTGACAGCACGGTGTACTGACTTGCCTGCTCTAACAGCTCCGGGCTGAGCCACATGAGGTTGGCGTTGTCTGGGTCGGGTGGGGGCAGTGTGTGCAGGCGCCGCTGCCGGCGCCCGCGCACCACGAGCGGCGCTGCGCTGCGCAGCCCTGACGGCACGGTGTACTGACTTGCCTGCTCTAACAGCTCCGGGCTGAGCCACATGAGGTTGGCGTTGTCTGGGTCGGGTGGGGGCAGTGTGTGCAGGCGCCGCTGCCGGCGCCCGCGCACCACGAGCGGCGCTGCGCTGCGCAGCCCTGACAGCACGGTGTACTGACTTGCCTGCTCTAACAGCTCCGGGCTGAGCCACATGAGGTTGGCGTTGTCTGGGTCGGGTGGGGGCAGTGTGTGCAGGCGCCGCTGCCGGCGCCCGCGCACCACGAGCGGCGCTGCGCTGCGCAGCCCTGACGGCACGGTGTACTGACTTGCCTGCTCTAACAGCTCCGGGCTGAGCCACATGAGGTTGGCGTTGTCTGGGTCGGGTGGGGGCAGTGTGTGCAGGCGCCGCTGCCGGCGCCCGCGCACCACGAGCGGCGCTGCGCTGCGCAGCCCTGACAGCACGGTGTACTGACTTGCCTGCTCTAACAGCTCCGGGCTGAGCCACATGAGGTTGGCGTTGTCTGGGTCGGGTGGGGGCAGTGTGTGCAGGCGCCGCTGCCGGCGCCGCGCACCACGAGCGGCGCTGCGCTGCGCAGCCCTGACGGCACGGTGTACTGACTTGCCTGCTCTAACAGCTCCGGGCTGAGCCACATGATGTTGGCGTTGTCTGGGTCGGGTGGGGGCAGTGTGTGCAGGCGCCGCTGCCGGCGCCCGCGCACCACGAGCGGCGCTGCGCTGCGCAGCCCTGACGGCACGGTGTACTGACTTGCCTGCTCTAACAGCTCCGGGCTGAGCCACATGATGTTGGCGTTGTCTGGGTCGGGTGGGGGCAGTGTGTGCAGGCGCCGCTGCCGGCGCCCGCGCACCACGAGCGGCGCTGCGCTGCGCAGCCCTGACGGCACGGTGTACTGACTTGCCTGCTCTAACAGCTCCGGGCTGAGCCACATGAGGTTGGCGTTGTCTGGGTCGGGTGGGGGCAGTGTGTGCAGGCGCCGCTGCCGGCGCCCGCGCACCACGAGCGGCGCTGCGCTGCGCAGCCCTGACGGCACGGTGTACTGACTTGCCTGCTCTAACAGCTCCGGGCTGAGCCACATGAGGTTGGCGTTGTCTGGGTCGGGTGGGGGCAGTGTGTGCAGGCGCCGCTGCCGGCGCCGCGCACCACGAGCGGCGCTGCGCTGCGCAGCCCTGACGGCACGGTGTACTGACTTGCCTGCTCTAACAGCTCCGGGCTGAGCCACATGATGTTGGCGTTGTCTGGGTCGGGTGGGGGCAGTGTGTGCAGGCGCCGCTGCCGGCGCCCGCGCACCACGAGCGGCGCTGCGCTGCGCAGCCCTGACGGCACGGTGTACTGACTTGCCTGCTCTAACAGCTCCGGGCTGAGCCACATGATGTTGGCGTTGTCTGGGTCGGGTGGGGGCAGTGTGTGCAGGCGCCGCTGCCGGCGCCCGCGCACCACGAGCGGCGCTGCGCTGCGCAGCCCTGACGGCACGGTGTACTGACTTGCCTGCTCTAACAGCTCCGGGCTGAGCCACATGATGTTGGCGTTGTCTGGGTCGGGTGGGGGCAGTGTGTGCAGGCGCCGCTGCCGGCGCCCGCGCACCACGAGCGGCGCTGCGCTGCGCAGCCCTGATGGCACGGTGTACTGACTTGCCTGCTCTAACAGCTCCGGGCTGAGCCACATGATGTTGGCGTTGTCTGGGTCGGGTGGGGGCAGTGTGTGCAGGCGCCGCTGCCGGCGCCCGCGCACCACGAGCGGCGCTGCGCTGCGCAGCCCTGACGGCACGGTGTACTGACTTGCCTGCTCTAACAGCTCCGGGCTGAGCCACATGAGGTTGGCGTTGTCTGGGTCGGGTGGGGGCAGTGTGTGCAGGCGCCGCTGCCGGCGCCCGCGCACCACGAGCGGCGCTGCGCTGCGCAGCCCTGACAGCCGCACGCTGCCGCTCTCGCTTACTAACACGTGCGACGCGCGAACACTTCTGTTGGACATAAGAAAAAACCATATTGATATTTCAGAAGCATAATTTTACGAAATTGACTTTCGGAATCATGATACTGTGAAAATGGCTTTTGGAAGAACCTTTTTCATAGGCAGCCTGTTTTTTTCAGAAACTAGTATTCTGCGAGGCGTTTCTTTTAAAATATAATATAAATTTATTTATAGCATTTTATATTTCTTCATACAACCTCTTTTTAGGGTTCCGTACCAAAAAGGTAAAAAAGGAACCCTTATGGTGCGACTCTGTCCGTCTGTCCGTCCGTCCATCTGTCACAACGTTTAATAGCTCAGGAACTACTTATACTATCTATTCAATTTTTTTTCATTTTGGAAAGAACTATTAAGAAGGTTAAGACACGTGTAAGGAGAATTAAAATTTTTAATATACATTTTGATTTTCTGTGTAAATGACGAATATGAGGGGGGTTAAAAATTGAAAGTCTAGTTAATAGATCAAGTGGTCTGTCATATGAAAGGGCTTGATTAGCGCTTTCTAAAAGCAATTTTGTTTTTTGGTTGTTAAATTTTGATATTTAAGGAATATGTTGAAAAAAAAATACCCCCCCCCCCCCCTCTTATCTCCGAAGTTTACTTAGCGAAAATTTTGAAATCATTACATATTAAATGATTAAGAGTGACATAAATAATAAAGGAAAAATGAAACGATACCTATATCTACCGTATTTTTTTTTATTTATCAAAAATCAACATGAACATGAACATAGGCACCACACCCAGCCAGAAAGCAAGCCTGACCCGGACGAGCCGGATATACCAGGGGGCGCAATTTTGTGGGGAGTGACACGCTCTGGGATGGGAAGGGAAGACCGACCAGCCGCAACCAGTCGGCCACAATCAACCGGCTATGCAGCCTTTAGCCAATATTGGAAAAGAGGAGAGAAAGGATACTTCGTCGGGGGATGAGCGTTGGTGAAATGATGCATGTTGCTTTTTATAAAGTCTTCTCATGTTGAAGGTATTCTCGGAGATCAGTTCCAGCTCGCTATTTTGAGATCATTCTACCTGTTCCTCTGATTCGCAATCAGTTTCTTCCATTGCGTCGATTTCTCATGCAGTGTTGGATAAATTCTCGTGTGTGCCTCTGGGGTTGTATGTTGTATGTCATGAGGTCATAATATGACTCGCAACCACGACAACTACTATTTTCCAGTACGTATTCATGTAGGTGAATGACTTGCTGCTTGACAAGAATATACGTGATGCGGGCACTATTACCTCATTTATCGTATGGCTTATTTTTATTTCTCTACTTCAAAGATTTACAATATTACTTTAAACTTTGTCACCACATTTTTTACTGTAGACACAGACACAACATTAATTATTTACATAAACATAACCAAAATATTAACACAAACAGAGTGCCACAAACACTGTCACTAGGAGCGTTGACCGGCATCGGCAGCCAGTATTTAATTTGCCTGTTACCGTAGTTTGGCGGTCTTCCTGGGGAGAAGTCCTCGTCATGTGGAATAAAGGCATAACTCGTATTTATTTGTAGTTGTAAGGTTCTGCAGTCTTCTGAGGCTTGCATATTCAACGCTTTTTTTTCACCACACTTAAGCTCTAGGTTTTTTTTTGCATCCAGTTGAATTGGAGTCTGGTTTTCTTTTCGTTCTAGTGTTTTATTTATTACAAGTTTATGTAGCATTTTTATCCTCTATTTTGTTAATATCGTTCGCCTATTCAAGCCCATCTGGCGTGGCGTGAATCCATAAAATCTGGACATGTCAAAGAAGTGCATTCAGGCGCAGCTACCTAGAAACGAATAATTTTTTGCTTTCTTTTGTTTTGGTTCAGGCAGATGTATCGCTATTCATTGTTCGTCTCCCGCGTAGGTAGTTTCTTTTCAAGTCATCTTGTACGACGTACTGTCGAACGTTGCTTATTACATTATGGGCTAATTTTCGTAGTTTTAATAGATATAGGTTCGCGGTGTTTCACTCACTACCACAGTTCAGCCCAGTTTCAGTCTCGTCTAGCCCCGTAGCTCCTATCCACTACTCATTGTGTTACTCGTAGTAGGGACGCCTAGCGAATTACTTGTATAACTGATCTGAATCAGTTTTGTAGGTCTCAGTTGTTAAACACTATTACTTATAAGTTATAAGTGCCAAATATTACTAACACATATTATGATCCACCACATATATGTATGACACTGCCGAAGCGTCCTAGACAGGAGCTTATTACGGGGTTCAGATAAATTAAGTGTTTGGTAATTGACACACTGTAATCTAACGTAAAATCTTACAAAGTTAACAAAGGCACTGAAGGCAACATTGAATACAATACAAAAATTAAATATTGAGTACGTATATACAATATTACCCCTACGTATTACGGATATGGGCCAGTAAGTCCTATTCGTGCGTCTAGCCTAGCCAGTAGTTTGGACTCTAATTGCGCCCATATAACCCGAACTGCTTCATTAAAGAAGTATACCTTCTACCTAAAAAGTAATATGGAATGCTCTCACCCGGGCCTGTGATGGCTGTGATTGCCGTTGATGTTGATTCTGCCGTGTTGCTGCGCATAACCGCTACCCGTTAGAGGCACACGCACTGATTTTACGCGCCTAATACCTAGATGGACTGAACCCTCGTAATATTCACGTAACACACAACACGTTTCTATAATCCGGCACTTATTCGCGTCCTCAAGAAGATGAGTGGGGTAAATCGATCGCTGGGACTACGGGGCGCGGCGCTCGGACATCTGGGCTATCTGTTTGCTATTGTTTTGAAGGCCCGCATTGTGTAGTTTTATGGCGTAACGAGACATCGGGGAAGGGTCCCAAAACAGCGTCCGCTCGCACCGGCTGTTCAAACAGAACTCCCCGTATTTTTTTTTATTTATCAAAAATCATTTCTTAATTATGTTTGTAATTTGATTACTTTTGTATTAAATTTTATGTAGGTATTCAAATTCCTATGAGATTATCGTTAACGTCCCGTCCCTCCTTTCAAATACAAAAATAATAATCGAAATCGGTACGCGTAATAAAAAATATCGCTGATAAACAAACATACTAGGTTGCAAGTTATTAGTACCAAAATGCAGATGGCGCTGTACAATGGTAACTTCTACTATGAGCTGTTAAGATTGTTCAAGCATTAATGGGGTTGTGACGTGATGGGTATGGTGTATGAACGTTTGTACGGAACCCTCGGTGCGCGAGTCAGACTCGCACTTGACCGGTTTTTTTTGTATTTCATTTATACAAACATACAATCCAGTCGTAGTTATTAGATTTAACTTGGTTTTAATTTAATTTAATGTTTAGTATCAAACATATGTTAGGCATTGAAAATCATTACCTGAGTATTAAAGTAGACATAGTAGCTCAAAAAAATGATCCTACCAAAAAAATACATTACATCAGGACTTCATGATACCAATAATTAATTGACTAAACATGGCTTGTTTGTAATAGAAAGTACATAGAAAGAAGGCTTACCTATGTATGTACAATTGTTTGTGCAAGTACTGCAATGCACAGAGCACATCTCTCAATATGATGGCACAGGCAAGCTCTGGTAGACCCTCATGGAAGTATCGGTCCAGGATATCTCTGCAGGATCCCAATGTCATCAGAGGAGACACTATGTAAAGCTCTCGGCCATGGACAAAAGAAGTCAAGTATGGGAGGATGCTGTGATGCTGAAGTTCTTTACGGGTTAAGATGTCTTGCTGAAATTGTATAAAAAATGGTTAAAACATGTGGTCTCTTGACTTTAAAATGTTATAGTATTCAGTTTATATTTAGTTTTGGATAACACTGTCAGGCCAGCAACACTGAAATCTACTATAGTCATGTATTATTAAATGTTTATGCAAATTACAAAGTATTTCAAAGCTCCTTATATCAGATAGGGGGCTATCGTTTACTATGCCACCCAATAGGTTTATTTAGGTCAACTGCTTATTCGAATTTTGTGTGTGGTTCCCAATAAAAATATGTATACAGTTTATAATAAACCAAAACCAATCAAACATTAAACCAAACTAAGTGTATGTGTTGTTTTCTGCCAAAATGTGCTGCTTATCTGGTTGTCAACAAATACAACTTTTAATAGTATTTTTATACCAATACACAGTGTTCCCTTGGACCTCATTTTGAGACAGTCTAACTTTATTGGATGATCGAGTAGAGAAAGATGTCACTAATGAAGGACAAAAACTCCCGCAGGGCTCACTATCACAGTTTTGAAACGAATGCAATCTAAACTTTAAGTCCCGGAATCTTAAGATAATGTCTATATTTTTTTTTAAAGGAATCTACGTATATAAATCTTAATTTTGCTCTGCGATGAAAAGCCTTAGTATAAGGCTAAATTATAAGCCATTTTTGGCTAGGCTAGGGCTTCTCAGTTCCAAGATAATCGCGAAAATGTCAAAATCGTATTTATTTTTTTGAGATTAATGTCTTTGGTATTCGCAATTTATTTTGGCTTAAAAACGTAGCCACAATAATGGACTAGTACCACAAAAAAATCGGATTGCATATATCGCGGACTTCAGGAGATAACAATAAAATAAAAAAAACCCGGTTTCCGGGATTTCGATAATATTTCAGTGTTATTTATTAGCATTAGATAGATAGATACATAGATAGTGGATACGTCATGTATAGTCTGGACAGTGTGTATTTGCTTTGTGTATTTGGTTGAATGTAAAAATTATATGCTTTATAATAAATATCTATCCATCCATATCTGATTCCACTACGTATTTGATATTGAAATATTCTTCAGATTGTGACTCCAAAGACTCACACTGATGTGTCGCTTTCAAGACCGCCGCACAGTGTTCCCGTGAACCTAATTTTGAGACAGTCTTACTTTATTGGATGATCGAATACAGGAAGATGTCACAAATGAAGGACAAAAACTCCCGCGTAGCTCACTATCATAGTTTTGAAACGAATGCAATCTAAACTTTAAGTCCCGGAATCTTAAGATAATCTCAATCTTCTTTTTTAAAGAAACCATCTTATATAAATCTTGATTTTGCACTGTGATGAAAAGGCTTACTGTAAGGCTAAATTATAAACCATTTGTGGCCGAGCTAGGGCTTCTCAGTTTCAAGATAATCGCGAAAATGTCAAAATCATATTTCTTTTTTTGTGATGTCTTTACTATTCGCAGTTTATTTTGGCTTTAAAACGTAGCCACAATTATGGACTACTACATAAAAAAAACGATTGCATAAAGATATCAATTTTCTTTTTAAAACATGGTTGCCGGGATTTTGATAAAATTTCAGTGTTATATTTTAATTGTTTATTTTTTGTCTTCTACTATAATCTGTAATTTTCGTTTGTAAGAATATATTTTACATCTTAACTTCATCAGTTTCTGTACATGCTAAGGCTCCATAGTGCCTCACCCCTGCTCCCTCCAAGTAAAACGACTATGGTTACCAATATGGGGTTTTAGCATGCCTAACGAGGGTGGACTCCTTCCCGCATTACATAGATATTAATATTACCTATCATCGGAAGAGTCAGAAGATCGTGCAATCCACACAACGAGGGTATTGCATGATCTGTACTGACCTTCAGAGCCGTAATAGGGTATGGTGGTACAATACCTATATTTTAGGTAGCTATTTAAATATAAGAAACGACTAAGTACCTAGCTGAGGTGCTATAATTAAGGTATTAAATACCAAATAAAGTCATACAAGTGCAAATAACTTTGACCGAAGAACATGACATGAGACATAAAAAGAAATACATGACATGACATAAGAAATACCTAAGTACTTCATGATTTCTAGATGTATACCAAATAATGCCAAATGCCAGCTATATACGAGGTACTTAATAATATCGCCAATAAATAACACTGAAATTTAAAAAAAAAACCCGGAAACCGGGATTTCAAAAAAAAATTGTTATCTCCGGAAGTCCGTGATATATGCAATCGGATTTTTTTGTGGTAGTAGTCCATTATTGTGGCTACGTTTATAAGCTAAAATAAATTGCGAATACTAAAGATATTATTCACAAACAAATAAATACGATTTTGACATTTTCACGATTATCTTGAAACTGAGAAGCCCTAGCCTGGCCGCAAATGGTTTATAATTTAGCCTTACAGTAAGCCTTTTCATCAAAGTGAAAAATCAAGATTTATATACGTTGTTTCCTTTAAAAAAAAAAAGATAGAGATTATCTTAAGATTCCGGGACTTAAAGTTTAGATTGCATTCGTTTCAAAACTATGATAGTGAGCCTTGCGGGAGTTTTTGTCCTTCATTTGTGACATCTTTCTCTACTCGATCATCAAATAAAGTTAGACTGTCCCAAAATGAGGTCCAAGGGAACACTGTGCAATAGCCTCTTATTAACAGCCGACAAAGTGGTGCCCTTTGCTAAAGTACAAGACATATAGGTTCTAGTCTAGCGGCATTGTAGATCTTTACTGTTTACATCATTAAAGTCCTGCATGAATAACTTCAACTTTTAAGAAAAAATGTGTCCAACGTACGTACTAATGAGACTGAATCTGTTTCGTGGGACTATGAAGGTGTTTCCTTACCTGTATCAAATTAGCATTTTCCTTGCTGTTATCAACGAAGTATCTTTTAACGGCAACATACTGCTTGCTAGGCTTGTAAAGAGCCGAATACACGACCGCTACGCCCCCAGAGCACTCAGTGATTATCGTAGTCAGTTGGTAATCATTAAAATCGGGGTTAAACATCGCAAATACAAATGAATTTGTCAAAATCCAAAGAACCAAGCCAGAAGTAAATAAATAAACTATACAGCTATATACAGAACAATGTCAGACTGTGATATTGTAAAAATTAACGACCTACAGATATATGTATGTGTCCTAGTCAAAAAGAATCACATTGAAAATATAATAAACCAATAAAATGTTTATTTTACTTTTTGACGGAAAAGACCACAATTTGAGATTGACGTTTACTCGTCGTTATTGCTGCAGTGAAAAAATAAATCAGTGTGCGTTCGGTTACCCTTATAAGAATAGATTTTTACTATTAATTTGGTAAGGCGTTAATAGAAAATCTATACTAATGTTCTTGATTTAATATAAATAAATGATGTGTTTTTGGCAAAAAACTAAGAGTACTTCTGTACACGATACTTTGAGCATTCTTTGTTTCATAATAGCCCTTATTAAAACAGACAGCAATATAATCGTTGGTATCTGAACAAATCATGTCATTGTCAATAACTGTAAGATTATGAAAATATAAATAATGATAATTTAGAGCGCGAATATGGTGTTTGTAATGTATACTCTACAATATTCGTTGGTTTATGCAATGCCAATGCATCTGCAACAGCATTTCTGCTGCATCCGCACAACACTGTACTGCACGTATACGTACTCTGTATGCAGAGTTCCATCAAGAATGACGGGATATATAATTTAAGGGATTCCAGAAATAAGGAACACTTTGAACCAATTCACGTATTTATTCCATTTTACACGTACAAGGCATCTCAGCAACCAAACTTGTTATTCGCCAACCAAACTTATATTTCGCCAACCAAACTTATATTTCGCCAACCAAACTTATATTTCGCCAACCAAACTTATATTTCGCCAACCAAACTTATAAACGCCAACCAATCTTATAAACGCCAACCAAACTTATAAAGGCTACCATAAACCTCTAAACTTATAAAGGCTATCACAAGCCACCAAACTTATTATTATGAACTCAGTTTAAACGTGTAGTGAAATAGCACTATTCCTTCTCGCGCGTCCGCTCAGTTCGAACGCTCGACCCAGAATGTCCCGTCTCGCCAGTCATTGCCCTGAGTACCCCGCTCTGTCGTCAGAACGGCCGGCCGACTACCCTTTATTTTTGCATTTTTACTTATATTTATAGAAATCGTGTGGTTTTATTTAACGAAACCTTACACTCGACCATCCTGACGACGTGCATGTCCCCATGCACGCACCAAGTGGAACCTTACACTCGGCGAGACGAGACACTTCGCTTTAATCCATGACAAAATCAGTGTGAACTATATCATATAAATCAATTAAACATCATATTTTAAGCAATTACTTCATTCTCACCTGTTTATAAAATTCTTACTGTAAGTTTAGATATATTATTCCATACTTATTCCTTCATACATCAGTTAAACACATATATTATTTTTAAGTATCATAATTCACAATATCCGTATTGTAAGTACTACTACTATTTACTCGTATGTATACATTTACATTTCAATCCTTATTAGCCACATAATTACTACATCACACGAGCAAATAAAGCAACAGAAAAAGAAACCTTTATAATAATGGCAGTAGTATTTATTACCCGGATATTATGTCATCCCTGGATTCAGATTGTCTACAACGACTGCCGGGTTCCTGGAAAGCGCGTCAACGTGACCCATTTTTGTGCCTGCCCTATACTCCTCACTCCTTCCTCCGTCCTTTTCGCGTTCACTGTGCGACAGGCGGTAAGGTCTGTAGACCACCGGGAGCTGGTTACTTAGCTCTATTTTCATCTCTGCATCGTCATCTCATCTCTCTCTACGTATCCACCAGTAAATATAGTCGCCGTCGTTGCTCTAACGCTCGCAGCATCTGAAAGATCACATCAAGCAGACACCCTCTCTACAGCTTGGTCACCTTCGCTTCCTTTAGGAAAGTGCAACTCTGCGTCAATGTGCCAAAAACTGCAGCTTGATTGCGTCTTTATAAATAGCTATGTGTGGTTGCTCGGTGTAAGTCTGTCACTAGATAAAAATATACACTGCATACATGAGCTATTTTTGAAACGGATACTTCGGAATCAAGCCTATTGCTCTATCATAGTCAATTATTATTTATCATTTGGCTTTATTACAGTTGAAGTTAAGTTTACATTGAAGTGAATTAAAGTTACAATAAAATTTTATATCTAAGTTTAGTAGCCAGTCCCTTGCTGCAGCCAATAATGACTAATTTAGCACTGACGTCATTCCTTGGAAAGTTGTCAAAAGAACTTTCAAATAACTTATGGATATAATTAATTCAGTTGATGGTTAGAAATATTAATAGGCTTTGAATTATTTAAATAGACTGTCATGGAATATTAACGCCGATCTTGAACTTGATATAATTTTCTTTACAATTTTGGTTTTATCTGGGACTAGGTCAACCTAGCGAGGCAGGAGGTTGGTACGCATAGACGCAAATATACAACACATCGCGTAATATGATGGGAAAGTTACGAAACATGTCGACTTCCTGTTCATCAAATTGGTAACAGTATCTTTAAGTTAGACATATTTATTTATAACAATAATAAATCAGCCTATATAAGTCCCACTGCTGGGCACAATATCAGGTCATGGATGAGAGAGAATATTTATATATTTATTTATTTTAGGTTATTTAATTTATATATTTTTTTTTTCGTGTGTCTAACATAGCATTTTAACCTACTAACAAACAATGGAACCAGTTTTCCGAAATAAATGATCTGATGTAGGTTATTCCAGTAACTGATTGTCCAGTATTCGGCACGAAACGCATTTACTCCGTCGATTGAAATATTTAATAAAGCTGAGCCTGTCGAATGCACTACATTATTTATATTGGAAAACCATTAGCTCACAAAACAACAGATATAGAAATAGGATAACAACAGATATATAAATAGGAGGCCAATTATAGGTTCTCACAAATAGCAATTTATAGAAGTTAACATCACGATAGAAGTATAGACTGTTGTCCATTGAACTAGACTAATCAATTACATAAAGTATTAAAGTAGTAAAAGAATAAATAAGGAATTTATCTGAAGGATAATAACTAAATCAGTAACAAAAACAAGAAAACCAAGAGGAAAGGGCAAGCTCACTTAAAGAATTTACGCGATAAAATACGCCCTTTCGATTGGGTATTTGTATTAAACTCATCAATATCATGCTCTCTCGACAGCCCGTCAAGGGCTCTGCCCGCGTGAATAAGGAAGCTATTACACCTGTAATTCTTTGCTACGGCTGCGACGCTGCGAGCCCGCACTCGTCCGGGCGCGACCATTCCTGTGCACGCTCGTGTTGCCGCGGCTACGGGTACGCCTTGTGTGCGACCGTCCGCGAGTAGGAGTTCTCAGACCCCGGTGACGTTCACTCCCTCCACTCATTCTGTGCACGCTCGTGTTGCTGCGGCTACGGGTACGCCTTGTGTGCGACCGTCCGCGAGTAGGAGTTCTCAGACCCCGGCGACGTTCACTCCCTCCGCTCATTCTGTGCACGCTCGTGTTGCTGCGGCTACGGGTACGCCTTGTGTGCGACCGTCCGCGAGTAGGAGTTCTCAGACCCCGGCGACGTTCACTCCCTCCGCTCATTCTGTGCACGCTCGTGTTGCTGCGGCTACGGGTACGCCTTGTGTGCGACCGTCCGCGAGTAGGAGTTCTCAGACCCCGGTGACGTTCACTCCCTCCTCTCATTCTGTGCACGCTCGTGTTGCTGCGGCTACGGGTACGCCTTGTGTGCGACCGTCCGCGAGTAGAAGTTCTCAGACCCCGGTGACGTTCACTCCCTCCGCTCATTCTCTGAAACTTGTCGCAAATTTTACATATTCGCTCTACATATCAACTCTACATATTGACTCTACATATCGACTCTACATATTGACTCTACATATCGACTCTACATATCGACTCTACATATCGACTCTACATATCGACTCTACATATCGACTCTACATATCGACTCTACATATCGACTCTACATATCGACTCTACATATCGACTCTACATATCGACTCTACATATCGACTCTACATATCGACTCTACATATCGACTCTACATATCGACTCTACATATCGACTCTACATATCGACTACATATCGACTATACATATCGACTCTACATATCGACTACATATCGTTGTTCAACCTTTTTCATGGCGCGACCCCCTTAGAGTAAGAAAATATTTTACGACCCCCCACTGCCCTGTTCTTAAATTATATGTTCTATTTTTACAAATATTTAATCCCTACATGTTTTAACTAACAAAAGTATGCAGCCGCGACCCCGTTCAAGAAGCTTCGCGACCCCCAGGGGGGTTCGACCCACAGATTGAAAATCACTGGTCACTAAACGATACATGAATAACGGATGGAATGGAATAAAAGCACGGGATCAAAATCAAATCGGTAATACTCGTACCAAAATTATGATTATTATGCTGTGTAACTGCCTTTTTGAAGAAAGAAAATAATGTACAAGCGCAAAATTAAAATAAAATCAAATGATATCTTCACTTCACACACATAGTTATAATTTGAAATTATGGTAGTGAAACAAGAGTATTTAGGTAATGTAATGTCCACTTTCAAATTAACTAACAAGAATTATCCATGATTATCATTTTGAATTTATCACGCAACTTGATGTGCTTGCTAAACCGTAAAACGATAACTAATTTGAATGCTACTTATGTGTAACAATTTGAAAAAGAAGGTAATTCTTCCTAGATTATTAAAGACTATATAGCGAGTCTAGCGACCCGCCCCGGCTTCGCACGGGTGCACTGCTTATAGGCACGCGCCGCCGGCCCTCCGCCCGGTACCGCCGCAACCGCTATGTCCCTGCATTTTAAATCTGAAATATCTTTGAAACTATTAATTTATATTACATGCAGTAAAGGGCCATATACACTTAGGTAGGTGTGTTTGTAAAAATTACTTTGTTTCATACTACGTAGTGATTCATAATTCATAATTCATTTATTGTTTGCAAACCATGGTATTACAAGATATTACAAGGGTATTAAGTACAGCATGGACCCTGTTAGGGCAAAGCAAAACTTAGAGTTAACTTAACCTATAGAATAAAAATATCAAATACTAACATTTCCTAAAAAAAAATAAAGTATTAATTGCCATCGTAGCTTTTCCTTTTTTTTTTATGTTAACAAGGGTAAAAGTATTTATTTGTTATTTCTAGGTTACATGTTCATATATTCATTGATGGTGTAAAAAGCTTGTAACAACAGGTAATTTTTTTTTTTTTTTTTTAGTTTAGTAACAAAACTTCTCTTCAGTTGATATGTGTCTCGGTAAGTTATTATATATTTTTATCGACATGGAATGTGGTCCCTGTGAGATCATTTGAAGTTTGGCTACAGTTTTGGATCAGATTCTTTCTGAGTCGCAAATTATGGATTCCTTTAATCATATCCTTAGTGTGGGTGTAAAGGCTAGGGTGTTTCCGCACGAATTTGCACGTCTCAAGAATATACAAGGATGTCAGTGTTAGTGTGTTTAGTTTTACAAAATGAGGTCTACATGATTCGTCATTTCGTATATTACTTAGGATCATAATGCATCTTTTTTGTATTAACAATAATTTGGGAACATCAGTATAAACATGTGTAGGCGTGTACTTACAGGAACTCGTAATCCCACTTCTGAGATTTAAGGGATTCCAGAAATAAGGAACACTTTGAACCAATTCACGTATTTATTCCATTTTACACGTACAAGGCATCTCAGCAACCAAACTTGTTATTCGCCAACCAAACTTATATTTCGCCAACCAAACTTATATTTCGCCAACCAAACTTATATTTCGCCAACCAAACTTATATTTCGCCAACCAAACTTATAAACGCCAACCAATCTTATAAACGCCAACCAAACTTATAAAGGCTACCATAAACCTCTAAACTTATAAAGGCTATCACAAGCCACCAAACTTATTATTATGAACTCAGTTTAAACGTGTAGTGAAATAGCACTATTCCTTCTCGCGCGTCCGCTCAGTTCGAACGCTCGACCCAGAATGTCCCGTCTCGCCAGTCATTGCCCTGAGTACCCCGCTCTGTCGTCAGAACGGCCGGCCGACTACCCTTTATTTTTGCATTTTTACTTATATTTATAGAAATCGTGTGGTTTTATTTAACGAAACCTTACAATAATTTGCAAACCGTTCACTAAATAAAGGTAGGAAAATCAATTCACGTGAATAATCAAGAAACAAGAAACCATACAAATAACACATTTTACAAATTTGCATGCATATATTCTAGATTTTTAAGATGACCTTGAGCCATGAATAATTCTCGTTAAATCAAGGTCACACATCCCCTATAGCAGCAGTCGGCAACTTTTTAGCAGACAAGGGCCACATTGATGCGAGCCGCACTAATTGTTATAAGTATTAATAATCGGTGAGTTTGTCAGGCCAAAAGGTAAGTACTTACGTAGTACCTACATACAAAACATCGCCTGCCCAGCTAGCACGATACGTTTTATCGTTAGGTATGTTTTACGTGACGGTTCAGTACATTTTCGCCGTCAAACGCGACGGTAAAACCTATCGTGCGTGCTAGGCCTTTGCCTCTGTTGCTGACCGCTGTCCTATAGCGACCGGCGCCTTTTTTTTTTGTTTGATTTTCTATAAGCCGGGCCACGCAGGGCCCTTTTGCTTAGAGCTGACTGTACCGTGAGTTGGCCGCAGAGGGCCAACCAGCAGACGCAGAGGGCCAACCAGCAGAAGCGACCGGCGCCCGCCGCGAACCATTTATTTAGGCGGTCATCAGTCATCACACTGCCGCCGCATCCCGCTGCGGCGCGCGGAGCGACGCGACGGTTCGCAGCGTTGTGTGCCAGTACCTCAGCTCGCGTGATTTGTGCACAAGCCCTAAGTTCCGCACAGTACTTCACACTGCACCGCACCTCCATCCGGCGAAATATGTACGCGGCTCCGCACGCCGCAGCGGGATGCGGCGGCAGCGTGCGATGCGCCTTATTGCAGAAGTTTCCTTACAGCACGGCTATCACAGGATGGCCCGCGAGCTTTCTCGATTTTTCTCGCACTATTCCTCTATTTCTTAGTTTCACTTCACTGGTGTGACATCAATATTTTACGTCACCTTTGATCGTAAAGAGGCTATCACCGTCCGTTACCTAGGCTCGTAGAAAAATTTGGCCGAGTAACATACGAGTATATCAAATCAACACAACACGACAGACGACAATGTGTGCGATCTAAGACATTGTTTCTTACGGCCATTACCTACCCATGCCTTGTAGTCCCGGTCAAGAATAGGTCTACGGCATAGTATAAAGAGGGCAAAGTATGTTATTATCATTCAAACGCACCGCGCGCGGCTTATATGTGTCGCACGCGAAACGGGTCGAGATTTTGTTTGAGTGTGCGACAGATACTGTGGCGCACACATACAAGCCGCGCGCGGTGCGTTTGTATGAAGATAACATACTTTGCCCTCTTTATACTATGTCTACGGTGTCCCCCGAATGTCGTAAATGGGGGTCATCGGGGTCACGTGTTTTCTCCGCGACGATGGCCACAGCACTCTACTACCGACCCCACGGTAGGCGGCGAATCAGGATGAGCTAGTAAAAGTGCGAGGAGTCCTCCGCATGGAGTGTAGATGGCGGCAGCCATGGAGTTTTTCGTGGGTAGAAATGGGTGGGAAAAGTGTCTGCGGTTGGGTCTAATTAACGTGACGTTACCTGTTCAGTCCCTTGCCTAATTGTACGGACAGAACTTGCCACGCGCATCGCGGGTCATATAGTGCCAATAATGGCAATCAAAATGTCAAACTTTTTATACTTACTGGAATCCCGGCGACACGATATTTGTCGAGTCTGTCTGTTAGCCGTCAAAGGTCCAGTCAAAGTCAAGTTAAAAGGTCTCCTGTGGTCGCTGCTGGGGATCCGCGGGACATGCCAGCCATGCGCGGTTCCGTCATAGCTCACAGCACAAATTCACCAATTGTCTGCACTGTTTTCCACCAAATATCCAAACAAACACTCGGGCAGCCGTGTGCCTTCAAGGCGAGCGATATTACCAATTATCCAAACAAAACTCGAACACTGTGTGTCGGCAACGCGAGCCATTACAACAAAACAAAGGAGCACGCTGTCCGACGTCCAAAATTATTACAAGCAAAAATGTGACAGCTCAAATGTCACCTTAAAAACCACAGACTAAACGCCTGTACACACGAGAAGCGTTCACGGGCGTACCGACGATCGGCCCGAACATTACCTATACGAACATTTTATATGGAGTCGCGTCAATTAGACGCAGACATAAATCTGGAGAATGATCGGTCTACATCTGCCGGGTCACATTTTAAAATTTTATGGGTTTAAATTCACCAAATGTGGGGTTTTCTCATCATGTTCACCTCTTTTTTGTGGACCATCTTCTAAGCATTCAATTCGGACAGATTGAGCCAAATACCACATAAGTCAGTCATCCCCATCGTAGGTTTTCTCCACGAACGACAAAAATGTATAGGTACCTTTTTGTCCGTCCCTACAAACTCCACGTCAGCCGCCATCTGCGCTAAGTAATTCGGAGGACTAGGTTCTCAGGATGAACGCACTAGAGCCCTCCTCGCACTTTGCCCTTACAAGCTCGTTCTGGGCATCTTCGTCGCCTTCTGGGGTATATGGCCAAGTGCTGTGGTCCCCGCCACAAATACCACTGGCGAACCCGTTTACTCCTTAAGTTGACTTTCTTCTTCTTCTCTCTTCTCTTTTTTTTTGGCGTTCTGGCCAACAGTGTCGGCTCAATTTTGCCAGTATCCAGTTTAACGAGAGCTTACGACAGGTGGGGGAGACCGTAGACCTATTCTTGCCCGAGCCTACACGGTACCTATACCCAGTTTAATAATGCTTATAGTGGGTATACCATAGTGACAAGGAGTTTTAACGGAAAAACCCACGGGCTGTACAGAGCAGGACAGGGACGCAGTTATGCGGTGGAATGAGATGTAATCGTAATCTGCAGCGGTATCGGTGCGTCCAGTTGGGCCATGATGGCCGATTGTGTAGAGGAGCCTTTAGATCCAGTGTTTTATAAGGCGCAATTCGGATAAAGAGACGTGACACCAAGGACTTTAGCACGCCACTTCATCACATACCGCCATATCGCCATTTATGTGCGTCGTCCGTCGATTCCTCAAGGATTTTGTACCTCATCATCAGATACACTTCGAAATTAATGTTGCCAAGGAGCCATAAAACTATTAATGCCAAGCAGTTAAGAGCTGTTGTTTTGTATTACTTGTTTGCTCAAAAATTTAAATCCAACAACTCGTGAGTCAGCTTACACCTTGCCGAATTTACCATCTTGCTAATTACATTAACCTTGCGCGATGATTTGGTGTACCTAAAGTAGGTTTTTACTTACTTACACACTTATTGTCTCTAGTCTATGTTGAGCCCGAGATTCCTAACGACTACGCGTAATCACAGGTTTATTGTACCTGTTCGCCTGAAATCGTTCGCGTTCATGTGATTCTCGTGAACGTTAGGTACGATTGTTGTGATTACCAGCCTAAATCCTGCATTACATTGTCCTGATTTTAGCATCCTGAATGAGTTAGGAAGCTGATTCAGGAAGGTGTAATCGAATTTAGCAAGTAAGGACTTACTTAACTCATTCAGGATCAATCAAGATGCTAAATTCAGGACAATGTAATACCGGCTGTAGGCTTAACAACCTAGAAACTTGGCCCTCAAAGAAATAAAGAAAGAAAGAAGTTAACCGCTCTACGGGAAACATCGCCTTCAATTCACTTCAAATACAAGGTATGGTAGGATTGGTAGGGTATCAAAAACATGTCTCACTGTGTTTTGCCACAAGGCATACCCCTTAGGCCTTCCCAATCTAATGCGTTGTTACGGTTATGCAGGTGGGACATTTCATGCGATAAAATAGGTAAGTAATTAGTCGTTTGACTGTATGCAATTCCAATGTAATCTCTTCCCTAGCTGGTGGAAAAGCATAATTTACATTTCGTATGGATCAAAGCAAGGACCGGAAAACCCCTTTTTAACCGACTTCAAAAAAAAGAGGACGTTCTCATTTCGGATGTATTTTTACCCGACTTCAAAAAAAGGAGGAGGTCTCAATTCGGATGTTTTTTTTTTCTTAATGTTTGTTACCTCAGAACTCCGTCATTTATGAGCCGATTCGTACAATTCTTTTTTTAATTGAAAGTATATGCTTCCAGATTGGTCCCATTGTTTTCAAAACCCCAGTTAGATGATGGGAACCATGAGGAATTGAGGGAACTCTTCAAATATATTAGGCACCCGTGTAGTAATTTCGGTATTTTATATTATAACTCGTGTATTTACACCCGAAAATCATAAATTTGGTTGGATCATAAAGATGGCTTGTGGAACTTCTCAATGATGTACTTCAAACTATAAAAATACGTCACAGATTCTGATATGATTTTGTTGAAATAGCAAACAATGAAGTGCCAAGGGTAATTCTGAGATCCTTGAGGAATCGACGGAAGTCCTCAAATATCATCGGCTTACATACAGTGATTTAGTTTTTTTCTCTAATAATCAACGCGTTTGCTCTCGTAAATCAGTTCATGTGGTAAATTGCAAAAGAAATGTGGTAATGTTCATGGCTTGGCGGAGTACTGAATTGAAGTCAGTCAAAACTTTGTTTTTAAAGTAAATTCAATACATCACTCATAAAAAGTATTAAAAAAATATTAAGCAATGGCAGAAACCTGTACACCTGTACACCGCCGCCGCTTTCCACAATTCCTGCACCCATTTATTTATAACTAGCTGTTGCCCGCGACTTCGTCCGCGTAGAACTTATACTTAGAAAATATAATGCAAACAAACTTCTACTTACCATCTTAAGGGATGATTTCCGAGGCAAAAACTATTCTATATCCTTCCAAGGGTCTCAAATTATCTCTATACCAAATTTCATCTAGGTACATGGATTTTATCCAAACTTTCACCCCCTATTTCATACCCTTAGGGAATGATTTTCGGGATAAAAACTATCTAATGTCATTCTTCGGGACTCAAACGACCTTTATACCAAATTTCATCTAAACGGGATTCATCCAAATTTTCACCCCCATTTCACCCCCTTAGGGAGTGATTTCCGGAATTAAAACTATCCCATGTCCTGTCCCAGGACTTACCCTATATCTACACTAAATTTCATCAAAATAGATTACATCCAAATTCCCCCCCCCCCCCCCCCCCTTTCACCCCCTTAGGGGATGATTTCCGGGATAAAACCTATTATATGTCCTTCACTCAAACTATTTATATACCAAATTTCATCTAAATCGGTGCAGCGGTTTAAGTAGCTCCATACAAATTTCCACCCCCAATTTCAGCCCCTCAGATATAAAAACTACCCTTTTTCCTTCCCCGGGGCTCAAACTATCTGTATACCAAATTTCATCTAAATCGGTTCAGCGGTTTAGGCGTGAAGAGGTAACAGACAGACAGACACACTTTCGCATTTATACTATTAATATGGAAGTATGGATTATTAGTATCGATAGTATGGGTTCTTTCCGCTTGTCTTCCAAATAGAGGTGTAGCTGTAGACTCACTTCAAAAGAAAGAAGAAACGAAAAACTCATTCAAATATCTCAAAAAATTACGAAGCTGCAACCCTTTTAATGTCGCTTGTTAGAGTGTGAAAACGATCAGGGACCGTGACGTCACGATCCTCGAGCGTCATAGTAAAAAACAATCTTTTCATTATAAAGGTGCGGTTTGCGGAAAAGAGACGCAACAAACCCCCTCTTAAAACTTTATACACTAATAACTTATTGATGACCTATACGAGTATAGCCTCTTGCGTTGTTTTTTTTCGAGATAATACAACATTATGATTATTTTGTTTAGTGTCTACATCCCTATTTTCGATAAGATAAGATAAAATAAGATTTATTTATTGTCAGAACTGTGTACATTTAGTTGTTTTGGGTAAAATAAAGTCCAACGGCTTGCCCATATCGGACGTACGATATTAAACTTAAAGCTAGTCAAATATACTAAAACAATAACAACAATAGTATTTCCAAATAATTTTAACCATATTCACACATAAAATATTAATTTAGATCTATCCGACATCCGTATTTTCTTTTAAATCACGAACTTCGGAATTCGAAAATATTCGGGTATCTCTATCTCTATCGCACTAACAAATGACAGGAATGCAGATATACGAACTTCGAGTTTCGGTTTTTCGTGGTTTGGCTGAATACGCAAAGAGCGCGCGCGCGTGCCATTCAAAAAAACCAAGTTTATATTGTTCGAATTTATTTTTACATTTGTACAAATTACGCCTTAATTCGACATTTGCGCATATAAGTTCGCATATCAAAATCGATTAATTTTATATTTGCTTTTGGTACCTATGTGTCTCGTCAATGTATATCGTAGACGGGATTAAAATTATTAATAGGCGAAAGAAAGGCAAAGAAATTCCGCCATTTTGTCCGTAGTATTTCTTATTAGTCTGTGATTATGACGTTTCTTTTAGCTGACAGATGTGGCGGCGATATACTTTAAGAATAATAAATGAAAAATTAAATGAAGTTGTATATTACGGAAAATAAATTAATTGTCGCAGTCGGATAAAAACTATCCTAAGTTGCAGCTGGGATAATAATGTACCTATATAAAATGTTTCATATTTTTCCGTCCATGGGATGCTGAGAACATTCGTACCACAGAAAGCTTAGTTTCAAACTGGCTGGTTCTTTTTTTAATTTAGAGATTTATTATAATTGGAGATAAAATATCGAAGCTAACCAATATTCAAAATTTGTCTCACAAAGATATTCAGATTATCCTTAGAAAATGGCTGATCTCTCTTTCTTATAAGGCGACTGAAGAGATGCTGAAATCCTTACAATAAATAACACATCATTACTCATGGACACACACAAACATTCACTCACACACATACATATCATCCTCTACAGTTTTAAATAAAGTAAAGTATTTAACTAGTTTCCCTAATATTAGCTTACTGTATTTTACTAATGTACCTACCTATGTTTTAACTTCATACCTCTCAATGTATTTTTTGTACTCGACGATTAAAATATGTGTATTAAGATTTCATAGAGAATACTGCAACGTCACTCTTTTCATAGTTGTAGTCCATGTTACTGTCGAAACAATCGAAATAACTACTTTTCGATACGCTCCAGACAACTAAAATAAATTCGACCAATCACGTGGCTGCTTTACTGAACTGTAATGAATTGGACCAATAGAATCGCTTTGATGTCGTACGCTCGTTGATGTCTTTTAAGATATCAACAAGCGTACGAGCGATGAGCTGCACTTCGTTTCAACAGTATCGAGTTTGTTTAATTAGTTCAGTAGACTCGTAGAAAATTAATTTTAATGAACTCGTACAAAAAGTATTGTTCACAATAGTGTTATAATCAAGCTTTTTAATCTCGTACCTTACTTAGGCCACTCAGCAAGCTTCGTGGCCTAAACACGGTACTCGACTAAAAAGCTCTCTATTATAACACGATTGTGAAAAATACTATTTGCGCATCACGTTTGCGCATCACACATCACGACACAGGCTCGACCACTAGGTAGAGTTGCTATAGTCCCTCACACTAGGACTATAGCAACTCTAATGTTAAAAATCTCAATAGGTACCTACCTAAATAAATATTTTTTCACTTCTCATGCTCTAAAAGTTCGTCTTTATGTCGTGCGTAGGCGACATAAAGTCGCTTTTTATGCTCTAGAGCATAAAGTAAAATCTTCGTCGAAGACCAAGGCAATCGCTGCAACAGCCACACGAACATCTTTAACTTCATACAACAACCTCTTTATTTTATTTCGTTTCGTTCGTATTCTAAGACCAAGGCAAAGATACCAACAGCCAAAGTACACAATAAAACTTCATGAAATAAACTTATAATTTGTATTTCGTCTCATTTATTATTTTACGTGTTGCTGTTTCATTTCCTCGCAATCGAAGTGAAAAGTAGAGTGTACAACTCGTCCATAAAACCCATTTTACACTCGACTTTATATCTATCCTCGCTCGCAAGCTCGCTCGGATGGATAAACGTCTCGAGTAAAATGGTGCGTTTTATGCACTTGTTGTACAATCTACTATTTCATCACACTTGCTCATAAATGGTGTTATTCCTTGCCTGTATACAGAAGGACAATGGCCTTAATTGTTCCCGCGGGAAATAATGAATGAATGAATGAATATATTTTATTTCAGGTCTTCACCGACCCATATAAGAGGTGTTAGTTACATTTTAATTATAAGGTTAGATTACAAAGCTTACATACAATTTAACATACAACATAAACTGACATACACAGAACATACACTTACTTACTATATTGCAAGGTAGATTTGACCTGCCCAATCCAATACAGAAGTATTGGACAGTCAAACCTACCAGCCATCATTTTCAGGATGCTGTTGGTACTTTTCCTCACTCGAGCCATCAGGGATGAAATTTTATTTCGCATAATCGCATGGAAGTCATTTGTGCGTGCCTCTGCGAACATCCCCGAGGCACTACACCATTTGGGCATTCCTAACAGCATCCTGAAAATATTATTATACGTAACGCGTAGGGCGCTATAAGCTCGCTTTGTGTACTTAACCCACAGTCCGCCAGCGTAGAAAGATTGGCAGAAGGCTTTAAAAAGTGCAATCTTTACCTCTGCGGAACACCTAGCGAACCTGCGGGCAAGCATGTTACCTCTGACTGATAACGCCCTACGCTCCCTTTCTATATCCTGGTCATCACTCAGGTCTTCAGCAATAATGTGACCAAGATACTTAAAACTTTGTACAACTTTAAGTACAACTCCACCAAGAGTGACGGGGGGCACAAAATAAGGCTTGATTTTGCCCGCCTTGAAAACCATTACTTCACTCTTTGCGGAGTTGTACACTAATCCATGCTGCTTAGCATAAGCTTCACATCTTCCAACCAGCTGTCTGAGAGCTCCGATGGAAGGGCTCAGCAGCACCATGTCATCGGCATAACTTATATTGTTGAGACAGGTATCTTCAACATGACATCCCGCATGCATGCTGCTGAGTCCCTTCATCAGGTCATTCACGTACCAGTTGAACAGCAGGGGAGATGTTAAGCCACCCTGACGCACCCCACATTCCAGCCTGTAACCTTCAGACAGAGCATCAGCCCATCTCACATGGTTCCACTGATTTCGATACCAGTACTGAAGGATATTAACGCAATCCATTGGAATACCAGCCTCACGCAGTTTACCCCAAAGTATATTATAATCAACCCGGTCAAACGCCTTAGAGAGATCCAGGAAGCAGGCATAAATGGGCGTCTTTCTGGC
Source organism: Epinotia brunnichana (assembly GCA_963854355.1). Taxonomy (NCBI): domain Eukaryota; kingdom Metazoa; phylum Arthropoda; class Insecta; order Lepidoptera; family Tortricidae; genus Epinotia; species Epinotia brunnichana. The sequence goes on along the minus strand of OY977936.1, from coordinate 26,957,766 downwards.
CGTATAATACCCGACAGTATGCTTCAAACATAAAATTGCACTTTCTGTCGATAAACCTGCCCGAAAACCAAACTGGGTTTCATGGAGGTTGAGCCGCTTTTCAAGTATTGAGTTGAGCATACTGTCGAGTACCTTGGCAGTGGTGGTGGCCAGTGAGATAGGGCGGTAGTTTGCCTTTTCCGATAAATCACCAGTCCTGTTTTTGACTACTGGAATCACCACTGTTTTCATTAGCGCATAAGGCAGGTACGAGTGACCTACACACAGGTTGAGGAACATGGAGAGCAGTCTGGGCAAGTGAACTCCTGCGTACTTAAAATGCTCAATACTCAGGCCGTCATGACCTGGCGACTTACCCCGTTGCATTTTCTGAATGACATTTGCTATGTCTTAAATAATGGTCCCAAGGGAGTAATGAGCTTGTGTGTGATCTGATTGGTTAAGCAAATCTGGACGGCAAGAATTCTGCTCTGTGATTGGTTGGAAAATTAAATCGAGCATGGAGCATGTGGTTCATGCCCTGCAAGAACCACATGCTCCATGCTCTGTGATTGGTTGAAATATTTAAGCTCCGCCCTCCACTCGCACTGATATAGAAGTGAAGTTGTCAATTTCGTCAACATTTGATTGATGCGCTTGTATAAAACATAGGTTTTACTGTCTTTTGTGGTTATTTATTTCCTCGCAAATGTGATGAAAAACATTGTGTATAACATGGGCGTAAGAATATTGCAAACTCGAGTCATCAAAAGCCTCCTGATATACTCTCGTTTGCAATATTCCTCATACGCTCCTTGTTAAACAATGTACTATTTTTATTTGTATTGTATTTGTAAGTACATACTTTCATGAACTTTTATACATTTTTGAAACTTGCTGATAATTATTGTTTTTTTTTTAATTATGTTAGTAAATTAATTATTTGATGACCATTATTGACTGCTATTTGCAGACTTGTATACATTTTAAGCTTTCGTAGGTACTTCAATAGAGCCGCTTCAGAAACGCGACCTAAAGTCATAAAAAAAAATTGAACAATGATAGAAAGCTATACCTACAGCCTCACTTCCTGTTCAACCTCGAATTTTCGGGGAGTTTGATGAAATTTGGTACGAATGTTTGTTGAAAGCCCTGTTTTCGTCTCCCAAAAGTCCCCGGTTCAGGACCTTGTAGAACGCCCGCTATCTTGGGAAATGTACTTCATTCGTAAGAAATTCAGGTTTTGTTCGAAAACTACGTACCCTACTCTATGAAAACATGGTCTACAGTATATTAAAAACACGTGTTTAAATCTGCGAAGTATTCGGTCCATTACGTCCATTCCATTTCGTTACTATTTGTATGGTAAAGTAGCCCTCTTAAGTTATGGAAGGAAGCCTATTCAAATAAAATGGTACATTTTGAAAAAAAAAATGCCCATTTACCAGTGGTGGTGCGTGAGAGTTTTCACTGGCCAACCCGGAGCAAAAGAAAAGCCTGTTTATTGATGATTTTCGAGTTTGGTAATGGATTTTCTAGCCGGTGAGAATCTGCTTTTATGGGCGCTCCGCCACTGATATTTACGGAGCACTTTAGCTCCTGTTTTAGAATTCAATACCTAATACCTACAGAGGTCGTATCTCAATCTCACGAAAGCAGGTTGTTAATTCCTGTGTGGAATCCTGCCGTGTCGTACGAGTCCAAATCCAAATAGGTACGACTCTAGTGTAGCGGCGCAGGGCTTCCGAGCTTATCGTAAGCAAGTAGGTACTGTCAGTGTCAGCCTTGTCAGCCCGTGTCGTGAATAACTTCTGTAACTAATGCCTAGAATCGGCAGCGATGGAATTAAAAGGATCTATAGACTAATGTTGTAAAGTTGTACTGAACTACTGATCGTCTGATTTGATTTCAAAAACTCCTTCACCAGTAGGTACCTATATATAATGGACTTTCGGAATGGACATAAGGTATAGTTTGTCCCCGGCTTCGCTTATTTTCTGTGTAAAACGCAGGCGATTATAAAGCAAGATGTTGATGTCTAAGTACTGTTGTAGATACTAAAATGGCTGGAGACTGCGACCAGGAAAGTGGATCAGGAACAAAAGTTCAACTGCAAAGACGACCGCCTCCAGATATCTGCTGGTCATCGCGCAAATGTTCATAATCGAAGGTAACTTTACAATTTTCTTTTTTACTACTCTTTACATGTTGTAAATGGTGTAGATTTGAAGAAAGATGTATAGAAACCAGATCAGATGAAATTCAGTCTTGTCTTGTCATTTAAACTTAAACTTTGACGACCGCTTTAGCCTAGTTGGTAGTGACCCTGCCTACGAAGCAAGAGGTCCTGTGGGTTCGAATCCCGGTAAGGGCATTTATTTGTGTGATGAGCACGAATATTTTTTCCTGAGTCATGGATGTTTTTTATGTATTTAAGTATTTATTTCTCTATATAAGTTTCATATTTCTATATATCGTCGTCTAGTACCCATAGTACAAGCTTTGCTTAGTTTGGGACTAGGTTGATTTGTGTAAGATTGTCCGCAAATATTTATTTAAGTATTTATTTAAGTATTTATTTAAGGGCGCAGCGGAATTTGTCCTCTCGCTCATATTTGGAACAGTCCAACTGGGGAAGTACAGTCAAGGGCACCAATATGTATACACCAACACCACAAATTCTCATAAATATGTAGGTACACAGACCTTATTTCTGCAACATTAATAAGATTGTAGTATACGTATTTTCTGGTAAAGGTCGCGGGGGTCCGCTGGATGCGGGTGGCGAAGGACCGGCCATTGTGGCCCTCTTTAGGGGAGGCCTATGTCCAGCAGTGGACGTCTTTCGGCTGATATGATGATGATGTTACGTATTTATGAAACGTTGAGCGAATACATATTGGTGGTCTTGACTGTACCACCACCTGACTCAGGGCACCCTTTTTGGTTCGTCTCTAGCTATCAACAAAACGAATCCACAAATCAATAAAGGGTCGGCAACGCGCTTTTGATTCTTTTGGAATACGTACTTAAGCTTTTTTGCCACCGTCGTAGCATAAAAAAAGGCTTTCTCTTTTTTAATATGTTACGTGTTACAATAACAGTATATAGTAAGTAAGTAGCTATGTTATTACTAGCTGTTGCCCGCGACTTCGTCCGCGTATAACATGTCATCGTCTAAAAATTTGTTTGAGGAATGAATAAAAAAAAACATCGAAATTAGTTTTGTGCCTAGTCTTTTAGTAAACAGTCTAAAACCGTAGTTACAAATTTCTTACTTTAAAAATGTCTTGCTCTATATTATACAAACTTCGAACCCCGTTTTAACCTTCTTAGGCGATGAATTAAAAAAAACGCTGAAATAAGTTTTGTATTATTTTAGCATGTTTGTTTTGTCTCAAACCGAAGTTACAAATCCCTTACTTTAAAAATGTCTTGCTCTCCATACAAACTTTGAATGCCCATATAATCCCCTTTGGGGGAAGGGTTTCAAAAAACGCTGAAATAATTTTGGTAGTCTAAACAGGCTAAGATCGAAGTTACAAATCTCATATCTTTAATTTTTTTTATTATGTAATCTTTCTAAAAAGTTTTGAGATTCTAGCTCCAAAAAAACCCCTTTACCAACATTGCACCCCTTTTTCATCCCCTTAGGGGTGGAATTTTCCAAAACGCTAAAAATACTTTATTTGTTTCGTATATTTGTATCGTAATAAGTAATCTTACTGAAAACTTTTAAAGCTTCTATCTCAAAAAGGAGTTTCCCTCATACAAACTTTGCAACCCTTATTATCCCCCTTAGGGGTGAAATTTTTCAAAACGCTGAAAGTACTTTATTGGAATTATAATAAGTAATCTTTCTACAAAGTTTTAAGTCACTAGCTCAAAAAATAAAGTTTCCCCAATACAAACTTTGCACCCCTATTTAACCACTTTAGAATTTAGGGGTATGATTTCCGAAAATCACTTCTTATCCGTTACCTACGTTGTAAAAGGTAGTTCTGGTATAAATTCCAACCCTCTAGGCCCAGTAGTTTCGGATGTGAGTTGATGAGTGAGTGAGTGAGTGAGTCAGTATATGCATTTATATTATTGTTCCCATAAATATAGTTATTATACTTTTTGCTGTCTATCCGTGCTGTTTTTTTTCTGTAGGTATCTATTTCTTCAAATGACTCATCTTTAATATATAGATTAGGTACTCTTTCCGCTTGTCTTCCAAATAGGGGAGTAGACTCAAAATTTATTATTTCTTTAAAAGAAAAAAGAAACGACTAACCCGTTCAAATATCTCAAAAAATTACGAAACTGAAACCCTGTTATTTTCGCTTGTTAGAGTGAGAAAACGATTGGGACCGTAACGTCACGATCCTTGAGCGTCATAGTACTCATAGTAAAAAACAATCGTTTCATATGAAGGTGTGTTTTGCGGAAAAGGGACAGAACATACCCCCTCCTAAAACTTTGGACACTTATAACTCAGTGACTAATTAAATAACCTCTTGCGTTGTCTTTTTCTCCATTTGACTTCATTTTAAGTCCTTTTTCGAGAAAGTACAACATTGTGATTATTTTATTTAGTGTCTACAGTGTTTACTTTACACCCCTATTTTCGATCTACCCGACATCCAAATTTTCTTTTAAACCACGAACTTCAGAATTCGAAAATATTCAGGTATCTCTATCGCACTAACATTACTCAAGTGAGAGGAATGCAGATATACGAACTTCGAGTTTTGGTTTTCGTGGTTTGGCTGAATGCGCAAAGAGAGCACGCGCGTGCCATTAAAAAAAAACATTTGTGTTACTTATATTGTTCGAATTTGTTGATACATTTATTGAAATAACGCCTTAAAATTAATTAATTGTCGCAGTCGGATAAAAACTATCCTAAGTTGCAACTAGAATAAAAATGTACCTATATAAAATGTTTCATATTTTTCCGTTCATGGGATGCTGAGAACATTCGTAACAACACAAAGCTTAGTTTCAAACTAGCTGATTATTTTTTAATTTAGAGATTTATTATTACCTGCTTGACGTATCTTGATGTGTCTTGGAAGCGTAGGTAAAGTGCTACTAAACGCCTGAGGTTCAGCTGTAAGATCCTCTAAGAAGCCTTTCATCTCCACTTATAATAAATTTCTAAATGAAAAAAAGAATCAGCCAGTTTGAAACTAAGCTTTGTGCTGTCACGAATGTTCTCAGCATCGTATGAACGGAAAAATATGAAATATTTGATATAGGTACATTATTATTCTAGTTGTAATATAGAATAGTTTTTATCCGACTGCGACTATTAATTAATATTCCGAAATATACGACTTCATTTAATTTTTCATTTATTATTCTTAAAGTATATCGCCGCCACATCTGTCAGCTTTATGAAACGTCAAAATGGTGGAATTGCTTTTCCTTAATTTCACCTATTAATAATTTAAATCCCGTCTCCGATATACCTTCACGAAACACATACCAAGAGGTAAAGCATAAGAAATTAATCGATTCTGATATGAGAACGTATATGCGCAAATGTCAAATTAAGGCGTAATTTCAATAAATGTATCAACAAATTCGTACAATATAAGTAACACAAATGTTTTTTTTAATGGCACGCGCGCGCTCTCTTTGCACATTCAGCCAAATCACGAAAACCGAAACTCGAATTTCGTAGGTATATCTACATTCCTCTCACTCGAGTAATGTTAGTGCGATAGAGATAGAGATACCCGAATATTTTTGAATTCTGAAGTTTGTGGTTTAAAAGAAAATACGGATGTCGGATAGATCGAAAATAGGGTTGTAGACACTAAATAAAATAAGCACAATGTTGTATTTTCTCGAAAAAGGACTTAAAATGAAGTCAAATGGAGAAAAAAAACAACGCAAGAGGTCATTTAAGTAATCACTAAGTTATAAGTGTCCAAAGTTTTAAGAGGGGGTATGTTCTGTCCCTTTTCCGCAAAACGCACCTTCATATGAAACGATTGTTTTTTACTATGACGCTCGAGGATCGTGACGTCGGCCCCTGATCGTTTTTTTCGGTTGTAGCTTCGTAATTTTTGGAAAAATTTGAACGGGTTTTTCGTTTCTTCTTTCTTTTGAAGTAATAATAAATTTTGAGTCTTCTATTTGGAAGACAAGCGGAAAGAGTAATCTATATATTAAAGATGAGTCATGTGAAGAAATAGATACCTACAGGGAAACAAACTGTACGGATTGACAACAAAAAGTATAATAATATTTTTTTTCTACTCCTGTACCGTTATCTGTCATTTATATAGACTGTAGCTCAAATACAATGACACCACTAATAAGTAGTCGAAAAACTCTATGCTCTATGGCCCAAAAACGCACTGTTTATCGTAGTTTTTTGGTTCATACATTTTTCATAAAAGCACTGTTTAACTTCCACTGCCAACTTCATAAACAAATATTTGAAATAAAAGTATTTATTTACGATTTAACATTTATATATTATAAATTATTTACTACAATAATAATAAATCATCAGCTATTGTGTGTTAAATTACATGTTTTATAAATTCTTGGTATTATTTATAAAAAAAAAACAGTTCAAATTCGGTCCGGGCACAGATTCGGTTTGGTTCGAATGGCAAGTGCAAACAAATTAAAAACAAAACAAACCATAACCAAGAGGGGTAACATTTCCGATTTCCCACCAAAATACAGTTCAAAATGAAAAGACGAAAGATGATAAACTATTAGTCCTAAACTATTAAGATTTTATTCGTGTTGTGAGGACAAAAGTGTACGTTCCTTTTAAAATGGTCGAAGAAATTAATAACTGCACTTATGAAGAAATTGCGTGAGTAGCAAAAGTACGAATAGAAAACTTGCTGCCTGAAAAGTTTAAACTAACTATTCTGTAGTCTGCTAAATATTTGTTTAAAATTTGTCGTAGATAACTGGTCGGTGTATAACTGGTCTAAAAACGCTTGTGGCGTCTGTAATCACGCCACTCGCGTTTTAAGACCCTTCTTATACAACAGTTGCATAAAATACTATTATGGGAACAAAAATATAAATGCTTGTGTCCTGACTGACTCACCCACTCACAAACTACTGGGGCTACAGAGTTGAAACTTACACCAGAACTACCTTTTACAACGTAGGCAACGGATAAGAAGGGATATTTGGAAATCATACCCCCCCTATAGGGGTGCAAAGTTTGTACGGGGGAAACTTTATTTTTTGAGCTTAAGACTGAAAACTTTCTATAAAATTAACTTATTAGAATACAAATAAAGTACTTTCAACGTTTAAGAAAATTCTACCCCTAAGGGGGTTAGAAAGGGGTGCAAATTTTGTATGGGGGAAACTTTATTTTTTTAGCTAGAGATTTAAAACTTTGTAGAAAGTTTACTTATTACAATACAAATAAAGTACGCGTTTTGAAATATTTCACCCCTAAGGGGGTTAAAAAGGGTAGCAAAGTTTGTATAAGGAAAACTCCTTTTTGAGATAGAAGCTTAAAAGTTTTTAGAAATATTACTTATTAGTTATTACGATACAAATAAAGTATTTTTAGCATTTTGGAAAATTCCACCCCTAAGGGGATGAAAAAGGGGTGCAATGTTGGTAAAGGGGACTTTTTGGAGATTGAATCTCAATTTTTTTTAGAAAGATTACATACTTAATTGGTATGAGATTTGTAACTTCGATCTTAGCCTGTTTAGACTACCAAAATTATTTCAGCGTTTTTTAAAGGGATAAGAGCGTTCAAAGTTTGTATGGAGAGCAAGACATTTTTAAAGTAAGAGATTTGTAACTTCGGTTTTAGACAAAACAAACATGCTAAAATACTACAAAACTTATTTCAGCGTTTTTTTTAATTCATCGCCTTAGAAGGTTAAAACGGGGTTCGAAGTTTGTATAATATAGAGCAAAACATTTTTAAAGTAAGAAATATGTAACTACTGTTTCAGCCTGTTTACTATGAGGGTTCAAAGGGGGTTCTAAGTGTGTATAGAGAGCAAGCCCTTTTGAAAGTAAGAGATTTGTAACTTCGGTTTTAGACTGTTTATTAAAAGACTAGGCACAAAACTAATTTCAATGTTTTTTTTAAATTCATTCCTTAAACAAACATTCAGACGATAACAGTTATACGCGGACGAAGTCGCGGGCAACAGCTAGTATACATTTATATATATTTTTTATGTATGTTCGCCGATTCCTCCGTCAATTAAAGACCGATTTCCAAAATTCTTTTTTTATTCGGTAGAGTCTACTCCCGAGGTGGTCCCATTGTCACCAATTTAGGATCTGATGATGGGATCCCAGGGAAATTGAGGGCAACCCTCAAATTTTATAGGCACGCGTGTAGTAATTTCTGTCGATTTCTACCTATGAAAGCAATAAAGATACTGATGACTGAACTCCTCAAAGATTTAAAGTACGTTAAAGATTCTGACATGATTCCGTTGAAGTAGTAACTAATGAAGTGTTGAGGAATCGACAAAACTTTTAAAATATTATCAGCCCACATATAGCGACTTGGGTTTTTTCTGTAATAATCAACGCATTTGCTCTCGGAAAGCATTTCATGTGGTAAATTGGAAAGGAAATGTGGAAATTTTCATGTACCATGTGGCTTGGCGAAGTACTGAATTGAAGTCGGTTTAAACTTTGTTTTTTAAGTAAATTATGATATGACGAAACAACTTATATTCTCGGTGCGTTTACTATGGAGTAAGTCATTAATTTGAAATTTGCTCCACAAAATTTGCATTTAATTCTATACTTGTCATACTTATAAATATAATTTCTAATTCAATATTCTGTGTAATTGTTATGTTATTTTATCGAAAAAAAAAATCGTCATTATAACGTGAGATAAAACAGATACAATCGTTTTTTTATATATTTTTTTCTTTTCTATGATATATCTACGTATATCCGCATCGATTGATTGCAATTTATTCGAAATTGAAGTCCCATGCAAGTTCCCCATTGTCGTAGAGGTTTATTTCTATGACTCGCAACTAGTGATTGTCCATTCCCGGGATTATTCCCGTTATGTAATTCGGGAATATTCCTCATACAAATCGGAAACGTTCGAGAATGTTCCTCGTACAAATTGGAAACTTTCGGGAACGGCACAACTCAAATTATAAATCGTATTCAGTTCCGTGGTAAAACTTAGGAACTTAATTCCTTGATATCTTCTAAAGGTTCCTAAGTAGGTATATCTCTCACATTAATTTGATCGTAAGTAATTGGTGTAGGGTATCCTCTTTATGATGGTCCGCTGTGGCATCACGATATTCACGATACACACGTGTTATTAGATAAAGGAACTACTTAAGCTATCAATTTGAAATTTGGAACAACTGTTAAAAGGGTTAAGACATGTGTATGGAAAATGAAAAAAATAAATAAACATTTTTATTTTCTGTTATAACGAATATGAGGGGGGTTAAAAAATCAAAGTCTAGTAAATAGATCAAGTGGGATATCATATGAAAGGGCTTGAGTTGCACTTTCTAAAACCGTTTTTTTTTCTACAGTGGTTAAACTTGATTTATTAAGGAAAATGTAGAAAAAAATATCACCCCCCCCCCCCCCCCCCCTCCTTATCTCCGAAGTTTACCAAGCGAAAATTCTGAAATAATTACATATGATTAAAAGTAACATAAATAATACAGGAAAAATAATACGATATCTCTATCTAGCTTGTTTTATATTTATCAGAAATAATTTCTTAATTAAATTTGTAATTTACTTACTATTGTATGAAATTTTATATCTTCAAATTATTCTTTTAAAATAAAAAATGAATAATCGTAATCGGTACGCGTGATAAAAAGCTATCGCTGATAAACAAACATACTAGGTTGTAAGTTGTTAGTACCAAAATGCAGAAGGCGTTTCGCAACGGTAACTTCTACTATGAGCTGTTTAAGATTGTTCAAGAATTAATGGGGTCCTGACGTGACGGGTATGGTGTACGAACATTTGTACAGAACCCTCGGTGCGCGAGTCAGACTCGTACTTGACCGGTTTTTTTAATTCTGAGAAAAAAAGCAGCTATATGTCCAAAAAAGTCTTCATCCCAATCCGACAGATCGGCATGAAAAAATTCACAATCTCCACTTATAATAAATCTCTAAATTAAAAAAAGAATCAGCCAGTTTGAAACTAAGCTTTGCGCGGTTCGAATGTTCTCAGCATCCCATTGTAACGATTCAACCTCTTAAATGGCTTGCTTTTTATGGTTTCCTATTCTGAACTTAAATTAACCCCTAGCTGAAAGCTGAAGCTCCTGAGAAGCTTCTAGTCGTCTGAAAATGGAATCCTACCTGAAGGAAAAGCTATTGAATAAAATTAAACAGATAGTAAGCGAGAAAATAAATCATTTATTTACCATAGAAATATCAAATTAATTTTGTTTGTTTTGAAGTTAAAGAACCTTTGATTAATTAATCCAGTAAGATCAAGACTCGATTGTACTAGATATCCACTTTGATCCTATAAATACTAACTCGTACCAAAGCGAATAGAAAAACCGAGTTAGTTCCGGCCGATCCTACTAGAAAGGTTGGGTTTTATTCTAGTCTAGGTAAATCTATCCTACAGCTACAGAATCTCTCGTTATTTATGTTAAAGTAATCGAGCTTGAGTACCTTAACAGACCAAATCATCTCCTAGGATATTGCCGGACGGAAAGAGATTCGGTCAAATAAAAAACCGTCCGACTCCAGGCCTACAATGCCGTAATCTAACCTAGAATTTATTATCTCTGGAACCTAACCTCGAAGACCTATTTAGACCTAAGCTATACGTGATTCGCGCTGGTGAAGTGGCTTGGCGTGTGATTTCGTCTAGTGGTTAGGCTCTGCGTTGTGCGAATAGACCCAGGCCCTTTTCGAGAAGTATGAAGTTTGTATTTCTATAAAGGGAAAAAGTTACACGTTAATTGAAGTTGTACATTAACCCCATTTTAGTAGAACCTATAACTTAAGTAAGACAATTATACCAGGTTCCTTAGAATTAATTTACAATTCTGTAGTTTCATTAAGTGATGCACAACTATGGAGGCTAAAGTGGGCATAAATTCCTTGTTATACTAAGTTGTAGGTGTGGTATAGATGTGGTAGGTGACGCCCTTTAAACAGACTCGCAATACAATAGTGGTCAACTTGTGTTGGCCATGATGGGATCTCTATTGATGATGATGCGATGACATAATAATGAAAATAATCGTGAAGAAGTCAAGATATTGATGATGATGCGATGATATAATAACGAAAATAATCGTATGTCAAGATATTGATGATGATGCGATGATATAACGAAAATAATCGTATGTCAAGATATTGATGATGATGCGATGATATAACGAAAATAATCGTATGTCAAGATATTGATGATGATGCGATGATAGTCTATTGAAATAGAATATTAGTACATGTTTTACTTCCAGGTACATGAATGACGCAATGTCTAGTATAATATCGATTCTCCCTAACGATGAATCTTAGAGTTGTTAGCGAACTGTAGCGCTCGCCTCTCGCTCGCTCGCGGCTGCTCGTACTCGCTAGTAATCCCACCTCATCTGTTGATTCCGCCTACCCTATCGTTATTTCTATCAAATCTAATACCAATTAGTACTGACTTTTCCTAAGCTATTTATAATACAATTCACCCCCAAAATATCTCAATGGATGTAACACAATGTCTTAGCAACCAATCTCACCCAATCAACTCAAAGGCACTTTATAGTCGGAACAATGTTAAATATACGACAATGCACAGTTGAACTGACGAATGATAATTAATTACCAACCCACTGCGATACTTTTGTTGAGATCCCGATAATAACGACCCCACCTAACAAGATACCTACTTAATTATTGCCGTTACTAAAGCGAAAGTGTTGGATTTCCTTGTAAAATCAACATAGCTAGCTTCACGGTAAGAAGCTTCGGTTAAAGCAAAACGACGGCTCGGCCAGCGAAACTCTTCAGTTTGCAAGACTGAAAGGTCTCACCAACCTTACCTTCGTTGACACATCCGTGACGGAGGCCTAAGCGCGATCATCATCTCTACTGACTAAGAAACCCCTTAACGGGCGAATTCTCGTATTGGTCAGGGTCGTCAATGTGCTCTTTGGATATGGTTGTCCACAACGCTAAGCTCTCGGCCACAGGTGTACATAACTAATTTACTACGCTAGATTCATTCATTCAAGGAATTCCACACAATATATCTATAAGTACATCTGATTACTTCATAAACCAACACAACCGTAACCCTTGTTAAGAGGGTTGTTAGAACTAAGACAGCAGCTCGACCAGTGAGGTCCCTCAATTTGCAAGATTGAAGACTCTCAGCCACTCACTCTGTCTACACATCTATGACTGGCGCTCTAGTGCGGGCACATCTCTGCTGACTAAGAAGCCCCTTTCGGGAGAATTCTCGTGTGGCCAGGGTCGTCAATGTGCCCTGTGGATATGGTTGTCTCGACACCGAGCACACAGCCACGAGTGTATATAACTACTTTATTCAGTTGCGTTAATCTAGTAAAGTAACCACCCATCAGCACCTATACTAACCACCGGATATTAATATGAACTTGTGGTAATATTTGTCGCTTATCCGCATCTTAACAATCTATCCTCATAGTGTAACGCGTACCACGGCCCGAGTCAATTGCTATAGCTAGGTTGTCGTATAATAATTGATCACTTTATCTCGTGGGGGCGCACGGAACCCAATCATATCGCAGTGACAAATCAACTAGTAATATATATGTAGAACAAAACAACATTCCTGTAATATCGTCAGTTATTTAACCAATGACCTAGATCCGTTCATAACCTATACATAAACCGCTCGTACTTTATCTAGCATATTCCCCAAACTATATACAGTAGAACTAGATTTCGATACACAAATTCAAGTATGATAACGTTGAAATGGTTAGATAATAGCCCAAAAACAAATTAATAAGTTTCAGAATCATTCAATACAGTGATTATAAAGGTCACTCACCAGATTTTAATTTCTTAATAGTGGGACACGTACCCAACGCCTCTCTGGTTCCCAGGGCTCCTGCCCTTCTGATCTCCCTCGACGCTCGTAACAAGCCAGCTCCTCCGCCATAAATAAATTACAACATAATATTAGCACATATTTTAATAAAGATTTCCCTCATTTGTACCTACAACTAACCACTAGATACTGGTATACAATTAGGAATTATTTACCATTGGACCGTTCCTTAGCGAACATTCATGTACTATAAATAGTCGTGTTCACTTCACTTCATGGGAGTATACGGAATTCTAATATGATGATGTCTTAAGCGCATTTATTAGGTGATAAACCTATTAGACCGCCACATATTCAAAATACACACGTGATCATATAAGATCATATCAGTTCACGAGCAGAAAGATATTGCCTAAATATTAATCACTCAATTCAAGACAATGTGCGCACAAGATAATTACTCCCTAAGAAATTCCAGAATTCACTATGATTAGTCACACTTTAAAATAAAATATTCAATCTCACCAGACGATCGCAAAGGCATTTGCGACCTTACCAAACTCTAATTCCTCTCAGCAACAGCCGTAATGCAGCCCAGCGGTGACCAGCCTTGTTCCGCCTCGAAGTAGTACGCGCCCAGAGGTCAGCCTAGCCTGGCCGCCTTTGCCTTCTGCCGCGTGATCTCGCTTCAACGTCCCATAGAAAAGTGAAACGCTCCTCGGCCCGCCGGGGTATTTATAGCCAATACTAACACGATCACGCCACTAATCCGACTCCTCATCTGAAAATATACCTTAACTAAAGGGTATAAGGCCCGTTTTCCAGGGAGCCTCCATCGCCTGTCCGCTCCGATCGATAATCACTTTTCTCGACTTCGCGGGTAGAATATCCCTGCAGCCCGCGCGCCCGTCCACGCGTTTTCTTGCTGGCCAGCGATCCATTCCTGCAATTAACCTAACTAGTCTAATTTATGAATCCATAAATCTAGATCTAGCACACATTAAATGATACACTAATCCAACAATACTGAATTAGTATGCTGAAGCATGTTTTAAACCAATTATTTTGGACGAAACGCGAGTTTTCTACGCTTTTAATTGTAGTCTTGATTTTAGCCTAGAATAGCATCTAACGCAATTTATATCTAACTTATTTACATACATAATTAACAGGATGATAACGAATGAAAGCTTCAATCCCTTCATATTTGGACCTGAAACCCACAACGCTAACATCTATCAATTTAAAAGAGTAATTCCGCCCTTAGATACTATTGAGTCTGAGAGCGAAGCTCTCGGATCGTCTCATTCTGCCCCATGATCATGCACAGCGAGAAATCTACGATATTGAGCGAAGCATTATCACAATCTAAAACATACTTAAGCAATAAACAAGGAATTGCGACCTATAAATGGTGAATTTAAAATAACTTTGAGTAGATAATTCCGTTAACCTACTGTCCTTATACCAAATTTAAATATAATATTACTCTAACTGAAGGCTAGATTTGTTAGCTGTGTCTATTTACATAACTCTCCCAATTAATTCTGACCAATAATCTATGATTATAATTTGCAAAAAATGCCAACCCCATAACTCGGGAAGTTTCAATTCGTTGATATATCGATCTCTCCAACAAGTGTATTTTAGGCGTGTGAATGTTTAACCACTACGTTTGCTTGGTGATGGACGTTGAAGAATAGCCCCTGTATCACCTTGTGCCTCCAGTCACCTTCTGGCTTCCGTCAGCACAAGTTTAGCCACATATCTCGGCTGATGATACACATACCCATCCCTACGGTACCACCTTGAGTCCACAGATGCCCCCTGGCCACCACAAACTCAAGTTTAGCCACATATCTCGGCTGGCAATACAAACCCCTATACTGCATCACCTTGCACCTCCAGTTGCCTTCTGGCTTCCGTCAGTACAAGTTAGGCCACATATCTCGGCCGATGACACAATATAATTATCTTCTAGCTTCACCTTGAGCCCACAGATGCCCCCTGGCCACTACAAACTCAAGTTAGACCACATATCTCGGTCGGCGCCGCTAGAAAACTTCCCCAGAATACTCCCATTCGCACAAAGTACTAGGTTGTGAGCCCAATAGATCCTAATGACCACGATGTTGCACTAACACCCCGAACCCTCAGATACCTTCTGGCTACCAAGGATCCAGGTTCGACCACATATCTCGGTTTATGTTATTACAATAACTCCCCATGCGAACAGCAGAACACTGAGTACACAGATAACCACCAAGCAAACCCAGTGGAGAATGTTTCTTCTTGACTAGGATATCCGACTTCAGACTGTATTCCACACTAGAGGCAAACTGTTCATAAACTACTGGGTTAATTTTGCATTAATCCCTTCAATGTCCTGACAGCACCATCAAACCATTAATGATAGTGATAATACTGACAAAACATCAAACAAACTTTAACTTTAATCGTCGTTCGCGATGATACTCTATCTCTATACCGAACGTGACCCAGTCGCACACAGTAACATTCATCAACCCCGTGGGGTCTCTAGGAAGTGCCTTGACATCCTATAGAGAATCCGACTACATGCGTCCAAGCCCCACCCAGCTTTACTGTAGAAATGTCGTAACTACTATAAAATACGTTTGCATTACTCAAATACAAAATGCAACACTTCACCATCGTGTAAGAATAACAGCCTTACTAAATTTAATTTCAACAAACCATGTTCATTGAACCCTTGCAAGATTGTAATCTTGACATTGCAAATTACTTAACATATAATAGGAAATTCCTGATAAATTCCCAGTAAAGGAAGTTAAAATATTATTACTTAAGTTTCAGAATGAATGTTCGTTGACAAATCATCCCGAAGAATATGGTGTCGGAAGTATCCTTGCCACGAAGAGATGTGTAGGACGAAGATAAGACTAGCTTAGCCTTTCAGCTTAGCTTCTGTAGAGTATAGTGTCGCCACAGTTAGTCACACAAGGACCTTGTCATTTTATGACTTTAACCTAACCAAACTATAACTGCGGAAACACCGGTGTAAAATGGTTTGGAGAGATCAATCAGTACCAACAAACCTAGGTTGCACTGCGAACTCCGACCAGTCGGTAAAAGCCCATTGTTATCATACAATCACACTTTCAGCACTACCTCTCACGTGGACTCATACATCTCTTAACTCAACGAACACACACATATACCCTCCCAACCTAATTAATCCCCTTGCCCTAAACACGACTTAGACCAACTAAACGGAATCCGACAGTACAACCACATTAATGATATATAATGTTCTTCCCAAGTTATATGCTATGAGAATTTACATTTACTTTATAAGACGAGAAAATTATGATATGAAGAGTAGAACAAAGTGATAATATAATATTACTACTTTACTTATTTTGCAAAACAAAATTTTACTGCTTTAATTGATCCGCACAGCCCTATTCGCACACAGCCAACTAACCTGCCCTTCATATGTTTGAAGATTATAAAAGACAGTAAGTCAAACTTAATTAACCCTCCTAGAGTAACCCGTAAATATCAAAATTTTAAGCCATATCCCATTTACCATTTACCTATCAGTCATTAATTAAATAGCTGCCCCCCATTCTCACAACTTAAATAATTTTATAGTTGGATCTCAAATTTTCGTAATACTATAATTTATGTAGTAAATACCAGATAAATTGCAATACATAATTCATAAGTTTAAAATTAGTCTTACGCCAATACCGCATTTTACGTAAACGTAAGATTCGCCGATTACTAAATGAAGATTACACCCACGCCCTTAAGACCCACATAAATTTAACGCCTGATGCCAATATTGTATTGACAAACGCATCATACATCTTAAGATATACCTGTAATAAATGGATTATTTCACGTAAATATTTAACGTTGTTTATGCACTACCTAGCGCATAACATGTGGACATAATATATAACCATACTTCATACTTGAGATAACTTTAAGCCGGAATAATTATAACTACGTAAGGTCCTAACCACTAGACGATCACGGCCCTCATCTCCTTTCCCTTATTATGAACTCCATCCCTGTTGTCATAAGATCCCTGTAAGTTTCAATAATTAGTATTCAATCGGTGCTTGAAATTCCGCTCCCGCAACTGCAACTGCCTTCACGCTGTCATAACATCGTCGCCTTTACCCCCCATCGGTATCGTAATTCAAAATATACAATCACAAGCTAATCGAATACGGTAGCCGCGACCTCTTCTTCTCCAAAGCCGACCCTGCCCTATTGAACTCCAAATTTAGCCCCAAAATTCGAAATCTGCATCCGTGCATTACTCGAAAATGATACTCGCGCCGATTTTTTTCTTTCAAAAATTTTATCAGCCATCCTGGATTCCAAACTTATCTTAAATCTAGAACCTGCATTCCCGTATAACTTGAAAATGATACCCGTCAGGAATCCCTTAAAACCAAGATGAGCCGCGATCTAAAATTTCAACTTAAGTATCTAAAATTTGACACGCACGACAATAGGTTATCTGATTCCCCCTTTATACCTATGAGATGTCAATCCGCCGTATACCTACTTTCTCCGAAAGGAAGGGATGACAAGAACAAAATTAAAATTTCCCGCCAACTCAAAAAAAAGAATTATAAATTTATACCATCTAGTACTTAATTTATCAGTCATTCCTGTCCCGTTATCCTGTAACTTATTTTACGTCATCCTAAAAGGTCACGTACAAATATCTCTAGACTCCGCAATTCGTAACAACTAAATATTGGGATATAACCGCTAGTACTCTTTGGGGGAGTCCTGTCTAACAGTAGCTGTCTACCGGCTAATATGATGACGATGGTAACGATGACTCAGCGCTGCGGGTATAGATCTACTTTCGCTAGTGGTGAAAGGTGAGGTGAGGTGAGGTGCTTCCCTAGTACGCCCAGAATAACAGCCCAGCTGATAGCGAGACAATCCCGCAGTCATTGCGCGCCAACCTTGATATTCGCCAATGCAGAACGACTCGACTCAAATCGATTTATTTCTTACAGCCAGTATAACCTGATCTCTAACCTCTCAATATCAACATAAGACCAGGGGTCAGTGCTAATTTTGCCACGCCCAACGCAGCGATCTCGAATCTACCTTAATAGCTACCGGTATAATCTATCGTGAACTACATATTGGACAATTTATCGACTTAGAAATATTTCTGACGATAAATGTTACGCATTAAAAATACCTAAATTCCCATACTACAACCAACCATTTTGTTAATATTTTATAACAAGTACCTAATTTGTTGTTGAACAACCTATATAGGCGCCTTTAATTAACGTCCAACCTGATTTAAAGAAGTAAAATACAACCCATCTGAGAGCCCTCCCCTTTTTGAAAGTCGGTTAACCTTATCGACGCACGACCTCCCGTGAGCGCACACTATTGATACGCCTTACGATCTCGACTACATAATATCTTATTTACAAACTTACAAGTTGCCTATTCTATTCTAGTTTTAAGCACGGAATCAAGCATAAAGTACTAAATTTCCCCCTTTTTTTTTTTTTTTTTTTTTTAAATATCTAGTGTGAAACGAACAACGCGAAGTACTTACGGTTCCATTCGCGCGATTTGAACCAGCGGTGAGTTGATCGCGTAACTATTCTTAACACAGACTATAACTTTACTTATTCTACTTTTTATTATTTATTTTTTGATATTAATCGTCTAAGATGTTAACTAAAATTGTGGTAGTACCCTTGCAAAGCTATCATACCGAATGGATTAAAGACAACCGACTACGCTAATCCTCCCGCGATACAAACGATAATGGCCCTACAAACGATAATGTACACCCAACATAATGCGCGACTCAATTTCAATGGGATGTCTACAAATTTTGGTATGGATACAAACTCTTACTAGGATTCCTCATTTGGGTATAATGTAGTATCAGAGTATTTTATAATCACAATGCTAACCCCAATTACAAAAGGCCCCTTATAAATCGACGCGAATTCTGACATTGGTAGGACCTGTTAATCACATTTATAGTTTAATAACTTTAAGCGCAGGGAAATTAATCATTAGATTTATCAACTAGACACAACGTACTGGCAAGGTCTATCTAATAAAAGGTCCTAGTTTAATGTTAGTAGGCAAGGAAAATCCGTCTAAGTAAATATGAACTCTCTTGTCAAAAAAAATTTAACATAATTTCCAATACCTCACTTGCCTGATACACAGTTTATAAATGTAAGATGCTCTTGTAACGCGTAAATGATTTGACTCGAAACCGAATTAACCCCTTCATTCCGCCACCGTATTCCACATGACAAAACCCCATTAGAATTAAATTACCACCTCTAAGTAAGCTCAGGCTTTATATATTCACAACTCCTAATTTTTCCTAAACCGTAACAACCGTTTAAACACGCCACTTGGCCGTACATTAAAGCCTCACCACAGATCTTAACCCAAATCAGCAAATGTCAAATTCCCGCGGCCTCGCTAGACAAATTTTGTAAACAACATTCGTCGTAATTAATCAAATAATTTAATAACTAGTGTCTAGATTGCTATTATTTGAAGGAATAAATTGCTCCAGTTACGTCTGACTTGTATAGTGCAACAACGAGTGTTTTGCCTCCTATTTCAGCCTATTCCAACGTGTCATTACTCGTGTTTGAGTCAATATTGTGTATTATTAATTAAAGTTAGTTTTAAAGTGAAGTTAGTGAAACAATGAATACTGTGCTACCAGGAACTCGACTAGGGTGTGTCTAGTCAACCGACCGTAAGTAATTCCTTCTTCTAAAATCTCCCCATTTTAATCCATAAGGCCTATTTTAATCCAGCACTGAATTCAGTAAAGGTACTAAACTCTTTTAAACGGTTACGAAAGAACGGAAAGCAACCGCGATCTTACTCATGCGACAGTTAATCCATCGGCCGACTACTTATTTCTTACATGGATGAGAGAAATATCACTTGCGTTCGTCGCTAGTATCAAAATATCCCCGCCACGGGTCGGATTAATTTTCCTACGTGACCAATATCTGACCTATTTTGCGCTAGTTTTGTAACCGAACTTGGAAATATGCCCTAATACGAATATCGTTTATAAACAACCATACGTTCTGTTCAATAAACCTACGCGAGTGCCTCGATGATAATTTTATGCATCCGTAAAATTATACCGCAGACCCTTAAATAATACCTAATTACAACCTCTTACATTAACTGATAAGTAATTTTTGTCATAGGTACTTCATGGAAAAAAAATAGACGGGCCCTATGTCGTAGACAAATACACAATTTGATGAATACCTAAATCGCATAATGTTAAAACTATAAACGCCTAAATATATAAGTATCCCCAATTACCCTTAACTTGCTCCAAACATTGTAAAATTCGTTCAATTTAATACCCAAAGGTTTAAAAAGTAGTAGCCCACAATATTGTTAGTAAAGCAAAAATAAAAAAACACAAAAAGATTTTTCCGTACCGGGGATCGAACCCGGACGCTCGCGATTCATAGCCCCCCGGACAAACCGCCCGTCCAGTGCGCCGTTAAGATAACTTGCGAAATTAACGACCTATTTCGAAATTCACATTACCTCAACAATGACTAGAGAGGTGGAACAGTTAGTTTACATACTCCAGTATCACATAATATGGTAACCAATTTAAAGTGCCATGCGATATATACGACTCCTGCCTTAAGGTACATAATAATAATAACACGTGCACAACTTGGTATTACTAATATAATTTCTCCGAATTGCCCTGTTACCATATAATGTAAACATGGCGAATATCTTTCGTAACCTGACGTGAACCGGTACATATATGGTATTTGTCTGACAAGCTCTAATCTTTCGGTATCAGACTGGGACAACTATCCATCTTATACTTGACAAATTCTGAAACCATTGTTTAAAATACGTAAGTAATAAATTTTACTATCAACGTAACTATCAATGAATTGATCCGTACTATATTTACTTACTATACCTACCTACATTTAAATTGCATTCAACCCTATTGATAGAACCCATGACTTTAACACTACCTTATTAATAATTAAGTGCGTTGCGGTTAATCAATTTCATGCCCTACACACATTGTCTTACGATTCTAAGCCTTCTGCCCCCCTTTCTTAGAGCTGAATCTCCCGTGAGATTCGGAAATCCCTATCAGCGAAGTCTTTCGCCTCAGAACCTGAGTATCAAAGTTATTCGCTAACTAATAATGTCGTACCGTAGATCACGCGTGCTTGGTTTTGCATATATATATGAAAACCTAACTTGACTGGAATTATAATTAATTATTTAAATTACTCTGAAACTTTACAAACCCCGCTCTATAATTATGACTCATGAAGTAACTAAACCAGACAGACGGATTTCGGAATATCCTGATTCAATGAATCCGTTTTATTTCATTCTCTTGCCAACACGGGTTATCTACTATTTTCTAATTCGAACGTTCGTAAGTACGTTAGCGTTAATTAAGCTACTGATTACAATGAAATCCGCTATAACTACAGTGTGTGATGGGTCTAAAACTTTATTTTGCTAAGTTTTGTAAGGCGCAATCTATCTATTATTTTTTTCATTACATTGTACCCACGTAAACCCGCGTGACGCTTTAAGGTACTTAACATACCTATTAGAATTGACCAATATAAAATATGTAGGCTCTAATTAGTTCTTATATTTAGCCCGCAACCTCCACACAAAGCTAATTTTGTCGCATACTATTTCTATATATTTAATTCGCCGATATCAATTCCGGCCCGTGAGAAAAACCACCTCAAAAGTTAAGCAACTATATTATTACCTAGTTATTAGAAATAATTTACACTATGCCATTATCATAAAGTTACTATCAATATTAACGCATCTAACTGGCTACATTATTTTCCGTGTCAAAATATTTTACGTGCGACGCGCTTTATTTAAGACCGACCTTAATGCATTACATAAATATTTATCCTATGATCCTAAAACTGTTCACCCATTCCACCAAATTATAAGCGAACGCGACATATAGTTAATTAATATTACTCCTTTATCATCGAATTAAACAACAATTTCCCGCCAAAAATCTTTATGATTACTGGCGCCGCGACGTCGCTAGATTCCAAAATGGCCGCCCGGACCTAAGTTCGATGTTTAAAATTGTTTTTAGTTTGCGCGCGGGCTTCAACGAGCCGAATTCTCGCATATTTAGGCCTATTATTTAATCAGTTTAAAGTGTTTACTGTGGTTTAGTGTGTATTCAAACATAAATCAATGTAGTGATAATTGAACTGGTGCACATTATAAAGTGAATGTGATAGAGTGGCCGCGTATTTATGTGGAAATGTGCGAGTCCTACCATGCCAGGAATATACCTCTGTGGAGTTAGCCAGGTATTTAGGTGCCCTTTACTTGTTGCTTATCTTCAAACCTGTCACTATTTTAACCCTGCCAAAGTGGTTTTATGTACCTACGTAATTAAAAATTGAAATCTCACGCGTACATACAACCGGTTCACTGACTCACGATGACAACCATTTAAATACCTACACACAGCTTACCTTTTGACCTTAATGACCTAACAACAAAGTCCATTATAGTGTACCTTTGATCTTAGGTATTTGAATTTCTAGCCGGAACTAATCCGATTCGAATGCGCATTTTCTTGTAACAGATAACCGCTCCAGTTTCCTATCATTTTAACTGGTTAATGAATATAACTCGCGCGAATTACCTACTAATCTATTCTTACAATTACTTTCTTTACAAAGACGATTACATAGAAAATATCCGCAAGGTTATAGGTACTTAAGATTTCGGACAATACTTAGTAGCGATCGATTTAACGTAAACGCCGAGAATTGGATTCAATTTGACTAGGTCAACTAACTAGGTATAACGCGTACCTACTTTTCTCCCCTAGCTTACGAAAGTTACCTATAACTCTAACCCCTATTATGTGATGAGTTCTTAAGTAAGTTCCTAAGTCCTTGGTACTATAATCATCCACCGGTACTTTCCTAACCACTATTTAACGAATAATTGCCCAACCGCGGGACAGATGTCAATGACCTCAACACTATTCTTGCGAACTCAAATGCAACAATTGAATATGAAGGATGAATAATCGTAGCTAAATACATAAGATGCTAATTTAACAAAATACTATCTTGAGGTTATCTAGATCCGTTTTATTTTATTTTTATTTTATTTTGGAATAAAAGCATTATACCTAAACTTTATTATAACTACTACCGCAACCGCCTGATGTATATGGAACCTACTTAATTGTGCTATGGCATTGGCAGGTTGTAAGGCCATTCCGCATAACATTCCTGCCCCCTTTTTATACAAATTTTGCGTAGGCGCTACTTTTACACTACTGCCCGATGAAAAGAGTATTTACTATTACGCTTCCACTTAATTCTTAAATTAGACCCTCCTCTATTGCAATGGTAGATCGTAAGTCCCTCCCACAAAACATTGCTGCCCCCCTAATTTACAAATATCGCATAGGCACTACTTTTAGACGACTGTCCGATGAAAAGAGTGTTTAGGTACTGTTACGTTTATACTTAATTCTTAAATAAGACTCACTTTCCGACTTCCGTTCGGCCTAAAATTTCGCACATATGTATAAATCGCATGACAAATTAAAGTTATGATGACAAGGAACTAATCTGATGCTGGGGTTGGAAGATGGGCCTAGGAACTTCGTGATACAATGACACAAACCCATCGAGTTTGGGCTCGTTAGAATCGTCTCAATGAGCAGTTGGTAAACATATGTAGAAAAGTACAGTCGGGAATAAAAATGTGTACCCCCAAATGAATTTCTGTCAAAATAATATTAGCCCTTCGTCTACAACAAAATTATTTCTATGCATATTTTTCATAGTTTAATGTGATATAACTTATTGATTAGTAATTCACCTACGTACCGCGCGTGAAAATCCCTTTGAAATTAAATAAAAGAAAGAAAGTCCTGAAAATAATACACAACACAATTCACGTACATATCGCGCGTGAAAATCTCTTTGAAATAAAATAAAAGAAAGAAAGTCCTGAAAATAATACACAACACAACATTAAAAAAAATACAAACTCCATCTCTCTATCTACTCCACGGCAACAAAATGTGGGTTATTTGTATAACCCACACACAGAAAAATCTGTAAATAAAATTAATTAGCCCTTTCACCAAGCGAATCACGTAATAAAAATGTTTTTTTCTTTTATTATTATTTTTTTTTTTTTTATATCTAAAATACTCTATTCTGTAGTAACCCGGGATACTAAAAAGTGAATTTAAAACCCTATTTTCATCCTGATCACGGCCTCACCAAAATGTAACGATTCAACCTCTTAAATGGCTTGCTTTTTATGGTTTCCTATTCTGAACTTAAATTAACCCCTAGCTGAAAGCTGAAGCTCCTGAGAAGCTTCTAGTCGTCTGAAAATGGAATCCTACCTGAAGGAAAAGCTATTGAATAAAATTAAACAGATAGTAAGCGAGAAAATAAATCATTTATTTACCATAGAAATATCAAATTAATTTTGTTTGTTTTGAAGTTAAAGAACCTTTGATTAATTAATCCAGTAAGATCAAGACTCGATTGTACTAGATATCCACTTTGATCCTATAAATACTAACTCGTACCAAAGCGAATAGAAAAACCGAGTTAGTTCCGGCCGATCCTACTAGAAAGGTTGGGTTTTATTCTAGTCTAGGTAAATCTATCCTACAGCTACAGAATCTCTCGTTATTTATGTTAAAGTAATCGAGCTTGAGTACCTTAACAGACCAAATCATCTCCTAGGATATTGCCGGACGGAAAGAGATTCGGTCAAATAAAAAACCGTCCGACTCCAGGCCTACAATGCCGTAATCTAACCTAGAATTTATTATCTCTGGAACCTAACCTCGAAGACCTATTTAGACCTAAGCTATACGTGATTCGCGCTGGTGAAGTGGCTTGGCGTGTGATTTCGTCTAGTGGTTAGGCTCTGCGTTGTGCGAATAGACCCAGGCCCTTTTCGAGAAGTATGAAGTTTGTATTTCTATAAAGGGAAAAAGTTACACGTTAATTGAAGTTGTACATTAACCCCATTTTAGTAGAACCTATAACTTAAGTAAGACAATTATACCAGGTTCCTTAGAATTAATTTACAATTCTGTAGTTTCATTAAGTGATGCACAACTATGGAGGCTAAAGTGGGCATAAATTCCTTGTTATACTAAGTTGTAGGTGTGGTATAGATGTGGTAGGTGACGCCCTTTAAACAGACTCGCAATACAATAGTGGTCAACTTGTGTTGGCCATGATGGGATCTCTATTGATGATGATGCGATGACATAATAATGAAAATAATCGTGAAGAAGTCAAGATATTGATGATGATGCGATGATATAATAACGAAAATAATCGTATGTCAAGATATTGATGATGATGCGATGATATAACGAAAATAATCGTATGTCAAGATATTGATGATGATGCGATGATATAACGAAAATAATCGTATGTCAAGATATTGATGATGATGCGATGATAGTCTATTGAAATAGAATATTAGTACATGTTTTACTTCCAGGTACATGAATGACGCAATGTCTAGTATAATATCGATTCTCCCTAACGATGAATCTTAGAGTTGTTAGCGAACTGTAGCGCTCGCCTCTCGCTCGCTCGCGGCTGCTCGTACTCGCTAGTAATCCCACCTCATCTGTTGATTCCGCCTACCCTATCGTTATTTCTATCAAATCTAATACCAATTAGTACTGACTTTTCCTAAGCTATTTATAATACAATTCACCCCCAAAATATCTCAATGGATGTAACACAATGTCTTAGCAACCAATCTCACCCAATCAACTCAAAGGCACTTTATAGTCGGAACAATGTTAAATATACGACAATGCACAGTTGAACTGACGAATGATAATTAATTACCAACCCACTGCGATACTTTTGTTGAGATCCCGATAATAACGACCCCACCTAACAAGATACCTACTTAATTATTGCCGTTACTAAAGCGAAAGTGTTGGATTTCCTTGTAAAATCAACATAGCTAGCTTCACGGTAAGAAGCTTCGGTTAAAGCAAAACGACGGCTCGGCCAGCGAAACTCTTCAGTTTGCAAGACTGAAAGGTCTCACCAACCTTACCTTCGTTGACACATCCGTGACGGAGGCCTAAGCGCGATCATCATCTCTACTGACTAAGAAACCCCTTAACGGGCGAATTCTCGTATTGGTCAGGGTCGTCAATGTGCTCTTTGGATATGGTTGTCCACAACGCTAAGCTCTCGGCCACAGGTGTACATAACTAATTTACTACGCTAGATTCATTCATTCAAGGAATTCCACACAATATATCTATAAGTACATCTGATTACTTCATAAACCAACACAACCGTAACCCTTGTTAAGAGGGTTGTTAGAACTAAGACAGCAGCTCGACCAGTGAGGTCCCTCAATTTGCAAGATTGAAGACTCTCAGCCACTCACTCTGTCTACACATCTATGACTGGCGCTCTAGTGCGGGCACATCTCTGCTGACTAAGAAGCCCCTTTCGGGAGAATTCTCGTGTGGCCAGGGTCGTCAATGTGCCCTGTGGATATGGTTGTCTCGACACCGAGCACACAGCCACGAGTGTATATAACTACTTTATTCAGTTGCGTTAATCTAGTAAAGTAACCACCCATCAGCACCTATACTAACCACCGGATATTAATATGAACTTGTGGTAATATTTGTCGCTTATCCGCATCTTAACAATCTATCCTCATAGTGTAACGCGTACCACGGCCCGAGTCAATTGCTATAGCTAGGTTGTCGTATAATAATTGATCACTTTATCTCGTGGGGGCGCACGGAACCCAATCATATCGCAGTGACAAATCAACTAGTAATATATATGTAGAACAAAACAACATTCCTGTAATATCGTCAGTTATTTAACCAATGACCTAGATCCGTTCATAACCTATACATAAACCGCTCGTACTTTATCTAGCATATTCCCCAAACTATATACAGTAGAACTAGATTTCGATACACAAATTCAAGTATGATAACGTTGAAATGGTTAGATAATAGCCCAAAAACAAATTAATAAGTTTCAGAATCATTCAATACAGTGATTATAAAGGTCACTCACCAGATTTTAATTTCTTAATAGTGGGACACGTACCCAACGCCTCTCTGGTTCCCAGGGCTCCTGCCCTTCTGATCTCCCTCGACGCTCGTAACAAGCCAGCTCCTCCGCCATAAATAAATTACAACATAATATTAGCACATATTTTAATAAAGATTTCCCTCATTTGTACCTACAACTAACCACTAGATACTGGTATACAATTAGGAATTATTTACCATTGGACCGTTCCTTAGCGAACATTCATGTACTATAAATAGTCGTGTTCACTTCACTTCATGGGAGTATACGGAATTCTAATATGATGATGTCTTAAGCGCATTTATTAGGTGATAAACCTATTAGACCGCCACATATTCAAAATACACACGTGATCATATAAGATCATATCAGTTCACGAGCAGAAAGATATTGCCTAAATATTAATCACTCAATTCAAGACAATGTGCGCACAAGATAATTACTCCCTAAGAAATTCCAGAATTCACTATGATTAGTCACACTTTAAAATAAAATATTCAATCTCACCAGACGATCGCAAAGGCATTTGCGACCTTACCAAACTCTAATTCCTCTCAGCAACAGCCGTAATGCAGCCCAGCGGTGACCAGCCTTGTTCCGCCTCGAAGTAGTACGCGCCCAGAGGTCAGCCTAGCCTGGCCGCCTTTGCCTTCTGCCGCGTGATCTCGCTTCAACGTCCCATAGAAAAGTGAAACGCTCCTCGGCCCGCCGGGGTATTTATAGCCAATACTAACACGATCACGCCACTAATCCGACTCCTCATCTGAAAATATACCTTAACTAAAGGGTATAAGGCCCGTTTTCCAGGGAGCCTCCATCGCCTGTCCGCTCCGATCGATAATCACTTTTCTCGACTTCGCGGGTAGAATATCCCTGCAGCCCGCGCGCCCGTCCACGCGTTTTCTTGCTGGCCAGCGATCCATTCCTGCAATTAACCTAACTAGTCTAATTTATGAATCCATAAATCTAGATCTAGCACACATTAAATGATACACTAATCCAACAATACTGAATTAGTATGCTGAAGCATGTTTTAAACCAATTATTTTGGACGAAACGCGAGTTTTCTACGCTTTTAATTGTAGTCTTGATTTTAGCCTAGAATAGCATCTAACGCAATTTATATCTAACTTATTTACATACATAATTAACAGGATGATAACGAATGAAAGCTTCAATCCCTTCATATTTGGACCTGAAACCCACAACGCTAACATCTATCAATTTAAAAGAGTAATTCCGCCCTTAGATACTATTGAGTCTGAGAGCGAAGCTCTCGGATCGTCTCACCATGAACGGAAAAATATGAAACATTTTATATAGGTACATTATTATTCTAGCTGCAACTTAGGATAGTTTTTATCCGACTGCGACAGTTAATTAATTTTCCGAAATATACGACTTCATTTAATTTTTCATTTATTTTTATTGAAATCAAACGCTGCTCCAACTGTCAGCTATAAGAAACGTCAAATTTTCGTCAAAATGGAGGAATTGCTTTGCCTTTCACTTATTAATAATTTAAATCCCGTCTACGATAGACCTTTACGAGACAAATGCTAAAATATAAACCATAAAAAAATATTCGATTCTGATATGCGAACTTATATGCGCAAATGTCGTTTTATGTCGTAATTTCAATAAATGAAATCAACAAATTTGAACAATATAATTTACACGAATTTGTTTTTTTTAATGGCAATGGCACGCGCTCGGCGCATTCAGCCAAATTACCTGCGGCGCTACCACGAAAAACGATACTCAATGTTCATATATTTGCATCCCTGTCACTCGAGTATGGTTAGTGCGATAGAGATAGAGATACCTGAATATTTTCGAATTCCGAAGTTCGTGGTTATAGCTCAGGAATCGAAAATATGGTAAATAATCATAATGTATTTTCTCGAAAAATAATTTAAAATAAATATAGTCAAATGGAGAAAAAAACAAAGCAAGAGGTTATATAGGTAATGACTAAGTTATAAGAGTCCAAAGTTTTAAGAAGGGGTATGTTCTGTCCCTTTTCCGCAAAACGCACCTTCATATGAAACGATTGTTTTTTTACTATGACGCTCGAGGATATTGACGTCACAGTCCCTCATCGTTTTCTCACTCTAACAAGCGACATTAAAACGGATGTAGCTTCATAATTTTTTGAGATATTTGAATGGGAGTTTCATTATCTTCTATCTATCTATACATAATAAATGCCTATGTCCTGACTGACTTATTCACTCACTCACTCACTCATCAACGCACAGCCGAAACTACTAATCTTAGAGAGTTGATTTTTGCACAGTATGTTGCTTTTATAACGTGGGCTAGGGATAAAAAAGGATTTTTGAAAATTCTACCCCTAAGGGGGTAAAATAGGGGTGCAAAAATTGTATGGGAGAACCTTTTTTTTTTGAGCTATAGACTTAAACTTTGTAGAAAAATTAGTTATTAGAATACAAATGAAACACTTTCAGCGTTTTGGAAAATTCCACCCCTACGGGGGTAAAATAGGGGTGCAAGGTTTGTATGGGGGAAACAATTTTTTTTTTAAATAGAGATTTAAAACTTTGTAGAAAGATCAGTCATTAGAATACAAATAAAGTATTTTCAGGGTTTTAGAAAATTCTACCCCTAAAGGGGTAAAATAGAATGCAAAGTTTGTATGGGAAAAACTACTTTTTTTTAAATAGAGACTTAAAACTTTGTAGAGAAATTATTCATTAGAATACAAATAAAGTACCTAGATTCAGTGTTTTAAAAAAATCTACCCCTAAGGGGGTAAAATAGGGGTGCAAATTTTGTATGGGGGAAACAATATTTTTTTTAAATAGAGACTTAAAACTTTGTAGAAAGATTAGTCATCAGAATACAAATTAAGTACTTTCAGCGTTTTAGAAAATTCTACCCCTAAAAATAGGGGGCTAAAATAGGGGTGCAAAGTTTGTATGTGGGAAACTATTTTTTTTAGCTAGAGTCCTAAAACTTTGTAGAAAGATTATTTAAATACAAAGAAAGTACTTTCAGCGTTTTGGAAAATTTCACCCCTAAGGGGGTAAAATAGGGTGCAAAGTTTGTATGGAAAAAACATATTTTTTTTAATAGAGACTTAAAATTTTGTCGAAAAATTACTTATTAGAACATGAAAAATACTACGTTCGGCGTTTTACAAAAATCATTCGCTAAGGGGGTTAAAAAAGGGTGCAAGGTTTGTATGAGGAACACTTTTTCTGAGCTAGACACTTAAAACTTTGTAGAAAGATTACTTATAAAAATACAAAAAAAAGACTTTCAGCGTTTTGAAAAAATCTATCCCTAAGGGGGATAAAAAGGGGTGCAAAGTTTTTATCAGGGAAAGGTTATGTTTTTGAGTTAGAGACTTGAAACTTTGTAGAAAGATTACTTATTAAAATACAAAAAAAGAACACAAATCGTTTTAGAAAATTCCACCCCTAATAGGGTTAAAAAAGAGAGCAAGCTTTGCATGGGCAACACTTTTTTTGAGTTAGACTTAAAACTTTGCAAAAAGATTACTTATTAGAATACTAAAAAAGAACTTTCAGCGTTTTAGAAAACTCCATACCTAAGGGGGTTAAGAAGGGTAGCCAGTGTTGTGTGGGAAAAACTTATTTTTTTACTAGACTTAAAACTATTCGAAATGTTACTTATTAAAATTAATAATAAAGTACTTTCAGAGTTTAAGAAAATTCCACCCCTAAGGGGGTTAAGAAAGCTTTGTATGGGCAACACTTTTTTTGAGCTAGAGACTTAAAAGTTTACGAAAAAAGTTCTTTCAGCGATTAGAAAAATTCAACCTCTAAGGGGGTTTAAAAGGGGGTTCCAATTTTAAATGGCGAGCAATAAAATTTTAAAGTGTGAGTAAGAGATTTTTAACTTCGGTCTTATTCTGTACGTTAAAAGACTACAAAACTGATTTCAGAGTTTTTCCAAATTCATCCCCTAAGAGTGTTGAAATTGGTTCAAAGTTTGAGTATTTCAAGGCATTTTTAAAGTATGAGATTTTTAACTTTGGTTTTAGACTGTTTGTTCACAAACTAGAAAATGAACATCAACGTTTTTTTTTTAATTATCCCCTAAAAGAGGGTTCAAATTTAATATTGAGAGAAATCATTTTCTAAGACGATAAAAAGTTCTACGCGGACGAAGTCGCGGGCAACAGCTAGTCTTCAATAAAAAGCTGTAATTGCTATATATAAACAGGCGGCGACCGCATCTCAGACTCGGATACGGTTTATACGATGTACTCACTGCTATATAAAACCAGGGAGAGAGCCAAAATCTAAATTTAAAGGCCGAAAGAACCCGAGCGCCGCCGAGCCGCCCGCCCGCCTCAGTCCATCGCCGACTGCCGCCCCGACATTTCCAAACGTATCGCGGTAACCGTTCACGTAAACGGCAAAAAACTTCCGAACACCAAAGTGAAGTGCATTCTAAAGTTTGGATTTTCCAGTGCAGTGCCTGTGTGGTGTTTAGTTGTTTGTT
The DNA here is from genome assembly GCA_963854355.1 of Epinotia brunnichana. Taxonomy (NCBI): domain Eukaryota; kingdom Metazoa; phylum Arthropoda; class Insecta; order Lepidoptera; family Tortricidae; genus Epinotia; species Epinotia brunnichana. The sequence goes on along the minus strand of OY977936.1, from coordinate 26,926,081 downwards.
ACCGGTAACTACTTTTCATTTATTTTACTTTATTAATGCATAGCAAACTTTCGATAACTCTATGGAAGCCCGTATTAAGTTTCAATATGTCCGCCTTCCAAAATATTTTTTCCGGTTAGCATTTACACTAGTAAACTTTATATTGGCAGGTCTTGTGTCCTTACCTGTTTTGATATAGATTAAAGAGATAAAACACCGTCTGTCGTTCGTTTTATGCATGTGCCGGGTTTTCCTAACCTCAAAACGAATAGAACTTTCGAACTTGTCTGTCTTGTCTAAGATTTCTTATTGAAACGTATAGCGTTTGTAGGTATTATGTGATTAACTTTTTGCATAGTTTTTCATTGCGCAATGTGTTTTAGAAAATGCTTGTACTTAGTGCTTTCTGTTAGTGATCTACTATGATCAGTTACTCGGGATCTCCGCTTTTACGTTTAGAGTATTTGTTTAATTACGTGTAATGCATTGTAAATATTGATTGGAAGTGTATTGTTTATTTGTGTTATTTTTAATCTGGTTTAATAATAATGACCTTGATTGAGTTTGTGTTGATTTTCTCTCTAATACTAGAGCTCGAGGTAGGTATAACATTTTTCTCTCTCTTTTTATTAGAAGAGAGTTGATACCTAACAGTGAGATTAGGCAAGCGAGTTTGTGAATTCCATCGCAAAGGGTTACGCTCTGGAGTTCCATTAAAGGCAAAGATCGTCAATTTAATCCGGTTCGGAAAAACAAACCTGCTTCATATTTTGCGGTGTTTTTTTTATAGTATTTCCGCATTGCGTTGGCTACGTCTCGTTCCACGGTGCGGAGGCTGCCTTATTGATCTAGACGCAACTTTTCCTATTACTTAGCCTGACTAATAATAGGAATTACGGCATTGGCTATTGATAAATCATCTTTATCTTCGATCTCATTCAGATTCAGACTTTTGAATTGGACTAGGTTAAGACTTTTAAGATCAGACTAAATTAAAGCCCTACTTCTAGGTTACGTACACTTGATTTGAACTATTTTCCACTCCATATTTTTGGACAGATTTTGGACATATAAAACTAAGCAAAAGCTAATGCAACTTGCTAAGGCAATTGTTACTAACAAAATATGGAACCAGTTCTCTGTTTTTCTTTTGATACAATGCAGTACCTAGCTTGGTAGGTATTATGATTATAACTTACCAAGTTGCCCGCGCGGCTTCCCTTCTCGTCTCGAAATGAAATACAGTTTATACCAAACCTACCTTGAAGCTTCTTGGTGTTTATTTATTTATTGGATGAGTACATAGTTCCAGACTTCCAGAGACTACGTTCACATTTAGACCTTTCATAACAGTTCAAATTCGTATTTCTGTTGTTTCACAAGGTAATAATTATAGACAGAGAGCTGAGGGACCTAAACTGCAACAGTTTTATAAAGGCAGGTATTTTAATATTAGGTAATTAATTGGTCGAACATCAATAACCTGCCGTCAGTCAGCCAGTTTTTGGGACAACTGGCGTGGGGGTGGTTCCTAACTTGTTAAAAACACGCCTACGTCGCAACTGTTTTTTAAAATCTGAGAATTTGTCTGTGGATAGTAAGACAACTAACAAACTATGCGGACATAGTCAGTCTGCAAAATATTGGGACAACACGCGTCAGCAGCCCGCTAAACCCGTCAAAAACTTGTTTATTTTTTTTATTTTTTACATTTATAAAAGAAAATACATTTCGTTAAATCTAACAGTGTCGTTAAACCCTATCGGGTTTGTATCGACACAGCAATTCGTGAACAGTGATAAGATTCGATCTTAGTAATTCATTTATACAGGAAGGTAGCACTAAATAAGCGTAGCTTAGGTACGATAATTCCCACCCGGCTGTGTGACCCAACACCAAGTGTTTTATAAAATTTAAAAAAAAATCGTGCAAGTATATAATAATGGACAACCTTCTAACCACGAATAGGGCACCTTAGACTGGTCCAGAAAATCGACTTTGAGGTTTAGTAAAAGTACCAAAACAAGGTGTTTAAAAGTGAACATTTATAGCAACAACTTTATTTGTAAATATGTAAATGGCATGTGCTATACCATTTTAGAATCAGTATTAGATAAACTATTTTTCAGGAAGTTGGCCACTCTGGTCCTCATACATTTTTTTTCACCATTAGCAATCAAACTTGTAGAACATTTTAAAGAAAAATGTGATTTTATTAATTAAGAACTAATTAAACAGAAATCGTCTGGCCACCATAAAACTCTAATACACGTTCATTAGCTACACTGTTAGAGAATATTTCCGAGAATTATTATCGTCCAGGTCATTAAAGCGAAATAAGGTGCAAGTGGTGCAAGTAGTGCACCTAATTTCACTTTAATGACCTGGACGTTAATAATTCAGTCTTGCATGACGCGCTGCAAAAAGTACGGTGTTATAAGATAATTAAATATATATATCTCCACTTATAATAAATCTCTAAATTAAAAAAAGAATCAGCCAGTTTGAAACTAAGCTTTGCGCGGTTCGAATGTTCTCAGCATCCCATGAACGGAAAAATATGAAACATTTTATATAGGTACATTATTATTCTAGCTGCAACTTAGGATAGTTTTTATCCGACTGCGACAATTAATTAATTTTCCGAAATATACGACTTCATTTAATTTTTCATTTATTTTTATTGAAATCAAACGCTGCTCCAACTGTCAGCTATAAGAACCGTCAAATTTTCGTCAAAATGGCGGAATTGCTTTGCCTTTCACTTATTAATAATTTAAATCCCGTCTACGATAGACCTTTACGAGACAAATGCTAAAATATAAACCATAAAAAAATATTCGATTCTGATATGAGAACTTATATGCGCAAATGTCGTTTTATGTCGTAATTTCAATAAATGAAATCAACAAATTTGAACAATATAATTAACACGAATTTGTTTTTTTTGAATGACAATGGCACGCGCTCGGCGCATACAGCCAAAGTACCTGCGGCGCTACCACGAAAACCGATACTCAATGTTCATATATTTGCATCCCTGTCACTCGAGTATGGTTAGTGCGATAGAGATAGAGATACCCGAATATTTTCGAATTCCGAAGTTCGTGGTTATAGCTCAGGAATCGAAAATATGGTAAATAATCATAATGTATTTTCTCGAAAAATAATTTAAAATAAATATAGTCAAATGGAGAAAAAAACAAAGCAAGAGGTTATATAGGTAATGATTAAGTTATAAGAGTCCAAAGTTTTAAGAGGGGGTATGTTCTGTCCCTTTTCCGCAAAACGCACCTTCATATGAAACGATTGTTTTTTACTATGACGCTCGAGTATATTGACGTCACAGTCCCTCATCTCACTGTAACAAGCGACATTAAAACGGATGTAGCTTCATAATTTTTTGAGATATTTGAATGGGAGTTTCATTATCTTCTATCTATTTATCTCCACTTATAATAAATCTCTAAATTAAAAAAAGAATCAGCCAGTTTGAAACTAAGCTTTGCGCGGTTCGAATGTTCTCAGCATCCCATGAACGGAAAAAAATGAAACATTTTATATAGGTACATTATTATTCTAGCTGCAACTTAGGATAGTATTTATCCGACTGCGACAGTTAATTAATTTTCCGAAATATACGACTTCATTTAATTTTTCATTTATTTTTATTGAAATCAAACGCTGCTCCAACTGTCAGCTATAAGAACCGTCAAATTTTCGTCAAAATGGCGAAATTGCTTTGCCTTTCACTTATTAATAATTTAAATCCCGTCTACGATAGACCTTTACGAGACAAATGCTAAAATATAAACCATAAAAAAATATTCGATTCTGATATGAGAACTTATATGCGCAAATGTCGTTTTATGTCGTAATTTCAATAAATGAAATCAACAAATTTGAACAATATAATTAACACGAATTTGTTTTTTTTGAATGACAATGGCAGGCGCTCGGCGCATTCAGCCAAAGTACCTGCGGCGCTACCACGAAAACCGATACTCAATGTTCATATATTTGCATCCCTGTCACTCGAGTATGGTTAGTGCGATAGAGATAGAGATACCCGAATATTTTCGAATTCCGAAGTTCGTGGTTATAGCTCAGGAATCGAAAATATGGTAAATAATCATAATGTATTTTCTCGAAAAAGAATTTAAAATAAATATAGTCAAATGGAGAAAAAAACAAAGCAAGAGGTTATATAGGTAATGATTAAGTTATAAGAGTCCAAAGTTTTAAGAGGGGGTATGTTCTGTCCCTTTTCCGCAAAACGCACCTTCATATGAAACGATTGTTTTTTACTATGACGCTCGAGTATATTGACATCACAGTCCCTCATCGTTTTCTCACTCTAACAAGCAACATTAAAACGGATGTAGCTTCATAATTTTTTGAGATATTTGAATGGGAGTTTCATTATCTTCTATCTATTTATACATAATAAATGCCTATGTCCTGACTGACTTATTCACTCACTCACTCACTCACTCACTCATCAACGCACAGCCGAAACTACTAATCTTAGAGAGTTGATTTTTGCTCAGTATGTTGCTTTTATAACGTGGGCTAGGGATAAAAAGGGATTTTTGAAAATTCTACCCCTAAGGGGGTAAAATGGGGGTGCAAAGTTTGTATGGGAGAACCTTTTTTTTGAGCTATAGACTTAAACTTTGTAGAAAAATTAGTTATTAGAATACAAATGAAACACTTTCAGCGTTTTGGAAAATTCCACCCCTACGGGGGTAAAATAGGGGTACAAGGTTTGTATGGGGGAAACATTTTTTTTTTAAATAGAGACTTAAAACTTTGTAGAAAGATCAGTCATTAGAATACAAATAAAGAACTTTCAGGGTTTTAGAAAATTCTACCCCTAAAGGGGTAAAATAGAGTGCAAAGTTTGTATGGGAAAAACTACTTTTTTTTAAATAGAGACTTAAAACTTTGTAGAGAAATTATTCATTAGAATACAAATAAAGTACCTAGATTCAGTGTTTTGAAAAAATCTACCCCTAAGGGGATAAATAGGGGTGCAAATTTTGTATGGGGGAAACAATATTTTTTTTAAATAGAGACTTAAAACTTTGTAGAAAGATTAGTCATCAGAATACAAATTAAGTACTTTCAGCGTTTTAGAAAATTCTACCCCTAAAAATAGGGGGCTAAAATAGGGGTGCAAAGTTTGTATGTGGGAAACTATTTTTTTTAGCTAGAGTCCTAAAACTTTGTAGAAAGATTATTTAAATACAAAGAAAGTACTTTCAGCGTTTTGGAAAATTTCACCCCTAAGGGGGTAAAATAAGGTGCAAAGTTTGTATGGGAAAAACATATTTTTTTTAATAGAGACTTAAAATTTTGACGAAAAATTACTTATTAGAACATGAAAAATACTACATTCGGCGTTTTACAAAAATCATTCCCTAAGGGGGTTAAAAAAGGGTGCAAGGTTTGTATGGGGAACATTTTTTCTGAGCTAGACACTTAAAACTTTGTAGAAAGATTACTTATAAAAATACAAAAAAAAAGACTTTCAGCGTTTTGAAAAAATCTATCCCTAAGGGGGATAAAAAGGGGTGCAAAGTTTTTATCAGGGAAAGTTTATGTTTTTGAGTTAGAGACTTGAAACTTTGTAGAAAGATTACTTATTAAAATACAAAAAAGAACACAAATCGTTTTAGAAAATTCCACCCCTAATAGGGTTAAAAAGGAGAGCAAGCTTTGCATGGGCAACACTTTTTTTTGAGTTAGACTTAAAACTATGCAAAAATATTACTTATTAGAATACTAAAAAAGAACTTTCAGCGTTTTAGAAAACTCCATCCCTAAGGGGATCCTTAAGATCCTTAAGAATAGTAGCCAGTGTTGTGTGGGAAAAACTTTTTTTTTTACTAGACTTAAAACTATTCAAAATGTTACTTATTAAAATTAATAATAAAGTACTTTCAGAGTTTTAGAAAATTCCACCCCTAAGGGGGTTAAGAAAGCTTTGTATGGGCAACACTTTTTTTGAGCTAGAGACTTAAAAGTTTACGAAAAAAGTTCTTTCAGCGATTAGAAAAATTCAACCTCTAAGGGGGTTTAAAAGGGGGTTCAAATTTTAAATGGCGAGCAATAAAATTTTAAAGTGTGAGTAAGAGATTTTTAACTTCGGTCTTATTCTGTACGTTAAAAGACTACAAAACTGATTTCAGAGTTTTTCCAAATTCATCCCCTAAGAGTGTTAAAATTGGTTCAAAGTTTGAGTATTTCAAGGCATTTTTAAAGTATGAGATTTTTAACTTTGGTTTTAGACTGTTTGTTCACAAACTAGAAAATGAACATCAACTTTTTTTTAATTATCCCCTAAAAGAGGGTTCAAATTTTGTATTGAGAGAAATCATTTTCTAAGACGATAAAAAGTTCTACGCGGACGAAGTCGCGGGCAACAGCTAGTACATAATAAATGCCTATGTCCTGACTGACTTATTCACTCACTCACTCAATCACTCACTCATCAACGCACAGCCGAAACTACTAATCTTAGAGAGTTGATTTTTGCACAGTATGTTGCTTTTATAACGTGGGCTAGGGATAAAAAGGGATTTTTGAAAATTATACCCCTAAGGGGGTAAAATGGGGGTGCAAAGTTTGTATGGAAGAACCTTTTTTTTTTGAGCTATAGACTTAAACTTTGTAGAAAAATTAGTTATTAGAATACAAATGAAACACTTTCAGCGTTTTGGAAAATTCCACCCCTACGGGGGTAAAATAGGGGTGCAAGGTTTGTATGGGGGAAACATTTTTTTTTTAAATAGAGACTTAAAACTTTGTAGAAAGATCAGTCATTAGAATACAAATAAAGAACTTTCAGGGTTTTAGAAAATTCTACCCCTAAAGGGGTAAAATAGAGTGCAAAGTTTGTATGGGAAAAACTACTTTTTTTTAAATAGAGACTTAAAATTTTGACGAAAAATTACTTATTAGAACATGAAAAATACTACATTCGGCGTTTTACAAAAATCATTCCCTAAGGGGTTAAAAAAGGGTGCAAGGTTTGTATGGGGAACACTTTTTCTGAGCTAGACACTTAAAACTTTGTAGAAAGATTACTTATAAAAATACAAAAAAAAAGACTTTCAGCGTTTTGAAAAAATCTATCCCTAAGGGGGATAAAAAGGGGTGCAAAGTTTTTATCAGGGAAAGTTTATGTTTTTGAGTTAGAGACTTGAAACTTTGTAGAAAGATTACTTATTAAAATACAAAAAAAGAACACAAATCGTTTTAGAAAATTCCACCCCTAATAGGGTTAAAAAGGAGAGCAAGCTTTGCATGGGCAACACTTTTTTTTGAGTTAGACTTAAAACTTTGCAAAAAGATTACTTATTAGAATACTAAAAAAGAACTTTCAGCGTTTTAGAAAACTCCATCCCTAAGGGGATCCTTAAGATCCTTAAGAAGGGTAGCCAGTGTTGTGTGGGAAAAAATTTTTTTTACTAGACTTAAAACTATTCAAAATGTTACTTATTAAAATTTATAATAAAGTACTTTCAGAGTTTTAGAAAATTCCACCCCTAAAGCTTTGTATGGGCAACACTTTTTTTGAGCTAGAGACTTAAAAGTTTACGAAAAAAGTTCTTTCAGCGATTAGAAAAATTCAACCTCTAAGGGGGTTTAAAAGGGGGTTCAAATTTTAAATGGCGAGCAATAACATTTTAAAGTGTGAGTAAGAGATTTTTAACTTCGGTCTTATTCTGTACGTTAAAAGACTACAAAACTGATTTCAGAGTTTTTCCAAATTCATCCCCTAAGAGTGTTAAAATTGGTTCAAAGTTTGAGTATTTCAAGGCATTTTTAAAGTATGAGATTTTTAACTTTGGTTTTAGACTGTTTGTTCACAAACTAGAAAATGAACATCAACTTTTTTTTTAATTATCCCCTAAAAGAGGGTTCAAATTTTGTATTGAGAGAAATCATTTTCTAAGACGATAAAAAGTTCTACGCGGACGAAGTCGCGGGCAACAGCTAGTATATATATATTTTGCGGACAATCTTACACAAATCGACCTAGTCCCAAACTAAGCAAAGCTTGTACTATGGGTACTAGACGAAGATAACATACTTATGTAGATAAATACATACTTAAATACATAGACAACATCCATGACTCAGGAACAAATATTCGTGCTCATCACACAAATAAATGCCCTTACCGGGATTCGAACACAGGAGTCACAGGACCTCTTGCTTCGTAGGCAGGGTCACTACCAACAAGGCTAAAGTGGTCGTCGTAAGATAGATTCTGATATGGATATGATGAGCTTGGGTTTGCAGGATGCCACGCATCTAGGGTTGGCAAAAGCTACTTTGCTTTTTGCTACTATGCGTAGTCTCATAAATCCATCACTTCAATAGCCGGCTATGCCCATTTATCCGGCACACTCCGCCCGCGCCTACTTCACAGCTTTTTACTTCTCTACAGGCTTGCTCTCTGGCATCAGTTTCATATTCAGATTATTATTGTTAGTAACGGATTTTTTTCTCCGTAGACAAAATATAACAGTATTATAAATAAAGTATTGATCTTCAAATATTTCTGAATACTCGTATAAAACCATTTTGCGGTTGAGCGCGCTATATAAATTAAGCGTTCGGCGCGCCGTTCTATTGACTGCTGACGGTGTATGTTCCATAAAACTTTGGGCTGACTATGTTAGTCTTGTGTTGGGTACTATGAACTACTTGCACGATTTTTTTTTAATTTTTTAAAACACTTTCAACAACCAATTTTTTGACGAGTTTAGCGGGCTGCTGACGCGTGTTTTCCCAATATCCTGCAGACTGACTATGTCCGCATAGTTTGTTAGTTGCCTTACTATCCACAGACAAATTTTCAGATTTTATAAAACAGTTGCGACGTAGGCGATTTTTTAACAAGTTCGGAACAGGGCCGTAGCCAGAGTTGAATTTAAGCAGCTGTAATTACAGGTAGGGCACAAGTTAAAATTTAACTTGATCTAATCTGTGTGAGGCAGTTTCTTAAGGTAGGGCAATGATATTTTAAGGTAGGGCATTGCCCCATAATGGCCCTGGTTCGGAACCACCCCCACGCCAGTTGTCCCAAAAACTGGCTGACTGACGGCAGGCTATTGATGTTCGACCTATTAATGACCTAATATTAAAATATCAGCCTTTATAAAACTGTTGTAGTTTTGGTCCCTCAGCTCTCCGTCTATTAGTACCTACCTATAGATAAAAGTGATATCATAGATAAACTATGTGTTTGTGAAATTTATAATTTACTTTAAAAGCAAAGTTTAAATTGACTTCAGTTCAGTACCTCGCCACATGAAAATTTTTCCTGTCCAAATTACCACATGAACTGTTTTCCGATAGCAAATGCGTTGATTGTTACAGAAAAAACCCAAGTCGCTATACTATGTGGGCTGATAATATTTGAGGAGTTCCGTCGATTCCTCAAGGATATCAGAATTAACACTTCATTAGTTGTTACTTCAACGGAATCATGACAGAATCTTTGACGTACTTACTTAACATCTATGCGGAGTTCAGTCATCAGTAGGTATCTTAGGTAGGTACTCAGTGGGTCCCAAGATACAGGTTCAGCCTAGTTTGAAGCCCCACGGATAATGTCTGTATAATCTGTAATCATGTGCTTGTCTAATAATAAATTATTCTTATTCTTCTTCTTTATTGCTTTCATAGGTAGGTAAATACAAGATGGTACAGTCAAGTGTAAAAATATGGGTGCACACAACTTACTCATAAATATGTCCCATCGCTCTTATGTCAGCGGAATAAGGTTTCGGTAGGTACATATTTATGAGAGGATTAAATGGCGTACCCTTGTTTTGCCGACAACCGTTTCATCGAATATCATTTCATCGACAACGTTTCATCGAGATTTTAGTACAAGTAATATTATTTGTCGTTATTTTATTTCAAGTACTATTTACTTCAATTTTCTTACTGCTTAGAAATACTATTCATCGAATTTTACTTGATTGCTGATTCATTTCAAATTATTTTAAATGGCAAAACTACTCAACATTGCAATTTATTTATTCGACGTATTACTATAATTTTGAATGATGAATTGAAAACCTTTTTATTTTATTATTTTTTATTTAATTATATATTATTATGTAAAGTAGGTTTAGGTTAGGTTAGAACTGCGACCCCACACAAAACGAACGGCTTTTAAAGTAGGTTTAGGTAAGAACTGCGACCCCACAGAAAACGAACGGCTTTTAAAGTAGGTTTAGGTTAGGTTAGAACTGCGACCCCACAGAAAACGAACGGCTTTAAAAGTAGGTTTAGGTTAGGTTAGAACTGCGACCCCACAGAAAATAAATATTGTTGTGATACATTTCGCAGCACCAGTAAAACCTATTTCTGTTATATGTGAAACCGTGTACAAACAGCTTTAATGCTCCTCTATTCGATTTAAATAGTTCGCACGCAATTGTTTCTTCTGTATCACTCATTTTTCACAAGACAATAGTTAGTAGGTAAGTATCACAATACAATAATATGCACACGTTATTGAATCACTTCCGACCAACCATTAACTTAGAATAGTACACAGTACATATAAACAAATTAATATCTAAAACTACCCACATCGCTATAATCGCGCAGAGTGACCTCACTGACGTGACTGCGTTTAGTTTCGGTAACGAAATATTACAAATACTAGCTGTTGCCCGCGACTTCGTCCGCGTAGAACTTATACTTAGAAAATATAATGCAAACAAACTTCTATTTACCATCTTAAGGGATGATTTCCGAGGCAAAAACTATTCTATATCCTTCGAAGGGTCTCAAATTATCTCTATACCAAATTTCATCTAGGTACATGGATTTTATCCAAACTTTCACCCCCTATTTCATACCCTTAGGGAATGATTTTCGGGATAAAAACTATCTAATATCATTCTTCGGGACTCAAACGACCTTTATACCAAATTTCATCTAAACGGCATTCATCCAAATTTCCACCCCCCATTTCACCCCCTTAGGGAGTGATTTCCAGAATTAAAACTATCCTATGTCCTTTCCCAGGACTCAAGCTATCTCTATACCAAATTGTATTAAAATGGGTTCCATCCGAATTTTCACCCCTAATTTCACCCCCTTGGGGGGTGATTTCTGGGGTAAAATCTATCCCATGTCCTTTCCCAGGACTTAACCTATATCTACACCAAATCAAAATAGATTACATCCAAATGTTCAACCCCCCCCCCCTTTCACCCCCTTAGGGGATGATTTCCGGGATAAAACCTATTATATTATGTCCTTCCCCGGGACTCAAACTATTAATATACCAAATTTCATCTAAATCGGTGCAGCGATTTAAGTAGCTCCATACAAATTTCCACCCCCAATTTCAACCCCTCAGATATAAAAACTACCCTTTGTCCTTCCGCGGGGCTCAAACTATCTGTATACCAAATTTCATCTAAATCGGTTTAGCGGTTTAGGCGTGAAGAGGTAACAGACAGACAGACACACTTTCGCATTTATAATATTAATATGGAAGTATGGATAGTATGGGTTCTTTCCGCTTGTCTTCCAAATAGAGGTGTAGCTGTAGACTCACTTTAACAGAAAGAAGAAACGAAAAACTCATTCAAATATCTCAAAAAATTACGAAGCTACAACCGTTTTAATGTCGCTTGTTAGAGTGAGAAAACGATCAGGGACCGTGACGTCACGATCCTCGAGCGCCATAGTACAAAACAATCGTTTCATTATAAAGGTGCGTTTTGCGGAAAAGAGACGCAACAAACCCCTCTTAAAACTTTATACACTTATAACTTAGTGATAACTGATTACCTATACGAGTATAGCATCTTGCGTTGTTTTTTTTCGAGATAATACAACATTATGATTATTTTATTTAGTGTCTACATCCCTATTTTCGATAAGATAAGATAAAATAAGATTTCTTTATTGTCAGAACTGTGTACATTTAGTTGTTTTGGGTAAAATAAAGTCCAACAGCTTGCCCACTTCGGACGTACAATATTAAACTTAAGGCTAGTCAAATATACTAAAACAATAACAACAATAGTATTTCCAAGTAATTTTAACCATATTCACACATAAAATATTAATTTAGATCTATCCGACATCCGTATTTTCTTTTAAACCACGAACTTCGGAATTCGAAAATATTCGGGTATCTCTATCTCTATCGCACTAACAAATGACAGGAATGCAGATATATTATACGAACTTCGAGTTTCAGTTTTCGTGGTTTGGCTGAATACGCAAAGAGCGAGCGCGCGTGCCATTCAAAAAAACCAAGTTTATATTGTTCGAATTTGTTGTAACATTTGTAGAAATTACGCCTTAATTCGACATTTGCGCATATAAGTTCGCATATCAAAATCGATTAATTATATATTTGCTTTTGGTACCTATGTGTCTCGTCAATGTATATCGTAGACGGGATTAAAATTATTAATAGGCGAAAGAAAGGCAAAGAAATTCCGCCATTTTGTCCGTAGTATTTCTTATTAGTCTGTGATTTTGACGTTTCTCTTAGCTGACAGATGTGGCGGCGATATACTTTAAGAATAATAAATGAAAAATTAAATGAAGTCGTATATTACGGAAAATTAATTAATTGTCGCAGTCGGATAAAAACTATCCTAAGTTGCGGCTGGAATAATAATGTGACTATATAAAATGTTTCATATTTTTCCGTCCATGGGATGCTGAGAACATTCGTACCGCAGAAAGCTTAGTTTTAAACTGGCTGATTCTTTTTTTAATTTAGAGATTTATTATAAGTGGAGATAAATAGATAGAAGATAATGAAACTCCCATTCAAATATCTCAAAAAATTATGAAGCTACATCCGTTTTAATGTCGCTTGTTAGAGTGAGAAAACGATGAGGGACTGTGACGTCAATATACTCGAGCGTCATAGTAAAAAAACAATCGTTTCATATGAAGGTGCGTTTTGCGGAAAAGGGACAGAACATACCCCCTCTTAAAACTTTGGACTCTTATAACTTAATCATTACCTATATAACCTCTTGCTTTGTTTTTTTCTCCATTTGACTATATTTATTTTAAATTCTGTTTCGAGAAAATACATTATGATTATTTACCATATTTTCGATTCCTGAGCTTCACCAGCACCACGAACTTCGGAATTCGAAAATATTCGGGTATCTCTATCTCTATCGCACTAACCATTCTCGAGTGACAGGGATGCAAATATATGAACATTGAGTATCGGTTTTCGTGGTAGCGCCGCAGGTACTTTGGCTGAATGCGCCGAGCGCGTGCCATTGTCATTCAAAAAAAACAAATTCGTGTTAATTATATTGTTCAAATTTGTTGATTTCATTTATTGAAATTACGACATAAAACGACATTTGCGCATATAAGTTCTCATATCAGAATCGAATATTTTTTTATGGTTTATATTTTAGCATTTGTCTCGTAAAGGTCTATCGTAGACGGGATTTAAATTATTAATAAGTGAAAGGCAAAGCAATTCCGCTATTTTGACGAAAATTTTACGGTTCTTATAGCTGACAGTTGGAGCAGCGTTTGATTTCAATAAAAATAAATTAAAAATTAAATGAAGTCGTATATTTCGGAAAATTTATTAACTGTCGCAGTAGGATAAAAACTATCCTAAGTTGCAGCTAGAATAATAATGTACCTATATAAAATGTTTCATATTTTTCCGTTCATGGGATGCTGAGAACATTCGAACCGCGCAAAGCTTAGTTTCAAACTGGCTGATTCTTTTTTTAATTTAGAGATTTATTATAAGTGGAGATAATAATAATTTTATTCGTAATAAATCATATTAGAAGCAAATCTAATTTAAATAAAAAAAACCCGTAATGAAAAGCCACTGAATAAATCATTTACAAAATAACACAAGTACCAACTACAACTCCGCGATTTAAATGACCTAGTATCGATTCTTCGACGTAATGAGTTGTCAATGAAATGAAAATACTTGAAACGTTGACTTTGTAATAATATTCGGTTAAATGTGTGTCAGCAATTCCATTGTAAACAGTCTTCATCATCAGTTCCATTGAGGGTTGCCCTCAATTTCCCTGGGATACCATCATCAGATCCTTACTTGGTGACAATGGGAGCATCTCAGGAGTATACACTTTCGAATAAAAAAAGAATCTTGCAAATCGGTCCACAATTGACAGAGAAATCGGTGAACTTACATTAAAAACACAATAGTGGTTTGCTAAGTCAGGGTTGCGAGTTTGAAACTTTAGAGAACGGGCTCATACGTACCCCACCTACTGTCCGGCGGCCGGCGCCGTGTGCTACGTGTGTGATACGTGCGGGCACTATGCTAAAGTACTTAATGTACCTATGTTAGGTATAACTAACACAATTCATGATGGGTCGTGGGTTTGAGATACTTTGCGTCATTTAACAAAGAAATATATGTCATGACGAAACTGTCACATCCATAGGAGAAATAAACCAGCCGTTGCGTTGGCTATACATATCAACAACAACAAGGTTACTTAATCACAGTTAAATCTCCCAAAGTATTCTAAACCCACGACTTATCAATCTTATCATGAACTATTTTGCCCGCGACTCCGTCCGCGTGGAACTCCTTTATATCGTAGCTCCATACAAACTTTCACTTCCCATTTCACCCCCTTACGGGATGATTTTCGGGATATAAACTATCATAATATGTCCTTCCCCGGGACTCAAACTATCTCCATACCAATTTATTTCTAAACATCGGTTTAGCGGTTTAAGCGTGAAGAGGTAACTGACAGACAGACAGACAGACACAGTTCTAAAGTAGGTACGGTACACTCATCCGTCATTGGAATGCAGATTTACGATAAGTGCGTGTGGTGACATGTTGCGTGCTTTTATGTTGTAAATATAAATACTGTTATACGCTTGCTATCATTATTTTTGTTTCCATTAAATTCATGCGGATCTGCAGTAATTATATAGCTGTTTACCTTATCAGTATAAGTGTAATTAAATTAATTTTTAGAAAATTGGGCGTTGATTGTATTGTATACTTTTATGCGAAAGCAACGATTGGACAAATAATAACTACAACTTAGAAAAGTTGAAAAACCCCCTGACTTTTTAATTTCAAAGTTCAATATCTCAAAAGCGGCTGAACTAATTTAGTTGAAACGTAGCTAAGAACCATCTCGATTACGTCAGCTTTCGGATAAAAAAAACCGCATTCAAATCGGTCCATTCGTTTAGGACGACTGCCACAGACAGACACTCACACAGATACACAGACACACATACACACAAACACGTCAAACTTATAACTACCCCTCTTCTTCCGTCGGGGGTGAGGTGAGGGCCCTTTCGGATGCACTTCGACCCAGTGGGATCTTTTGTGCATTCCGTCGGGGGTGAGGTGAGGGCCCTTTCGGATGCACTTCGACCCAGTGGGATCTTTTGTGCATTCCGTCGGGGGTGAGGTGAGGGCCCTTTCGGATGCACTTCGACCCAGTGGGATCTTTTGTGCATTCCGTCGGGGGTGAGGTGAGGGCCCTTTCGGATTTCACGGACCTACTGGTGAATGGCGACGGAAGCCCGTTCGCATCCAAGCAGCTGCTGGTGGACGCGGTGAACGAGGAGTTCATAACAGCAGCCGCCGCGTGCGGTGCACCGCCCGCTGACCGCTCGCGATGCCTCTCTTCGCTGACAAACCGAACCCCACATAGCGAATGCTCAATTAGATTGAGTCGTTTTACACCGGCCGAAATTAAATTTATATTGTCATCCAGTATAGCTCCAAAAAACAGCACGGATATTTATGGACTCTCCGCGAACCTCCTCAAACAATCCGGTCCAGCGATTAGCTTCGTCTTATCGGAGCTTTTCAATAGTTGCATGCGGTTAGGAACGTTCCCAGAATACCTCAAAAAAGTAAAAATTTGCCCGCTATACAAAGGGAAAGGCAAAAAAAATGTTATTAAATCGTACCGACCGATTGCGTTAGTGCCCGGCCCTAGCAAGTGCTTTGAGGTAGGGCTGAACAAGAGGCTGCTGTCTTTTTGGTTCCCAAGAAACGTACTGTCAGACAGCCAATACGCATACCGACAGGGCCGGTCCACCACCGACCTCATGCGGGAGGTGCTACACTGCGTCTTGCGCGCTCGTGAAGCAGGACAGCACGTGGGCATTGTATGCTGCGACCTTTCGCGCGCATTTGACACCGCCGACCACGTGCTTATTGCCGACAAACTGGACCACTATGGCATCCGGGGCCCAGCCCTAAAGCTTATGCTTTCGTTTATGACTGAAAGGGCTCAGGTGGTCGTCGGCGACAACGGCAATGTGAAATCCGCAGAGCGCTGCAACCTAATAGGCGTGCCGCAAGGATCCTGCCTTTCTAACACCCTATTTAGTATCCTCTTAAATGACCTACCGCAAGCGATAGCAGGTGCTAATATTTACATGTACGCCGACGACGTCACAGCAGTGGTGAGCACGCCAACGAAGAGCGAATTCGAAAGGGCTCTAAACAACGTTGTCAGGCAACTGCACGAGTGGTTCAGGGCTAATGGGCTGGCACTAAATAAAGATAAGACCAGCTACATGACAATAAAATTAAATGGTCATCAAACCGAGAGCCTGCAGGTGTGCGCAGGTGATGCCCCTATACAGCATGTGTCCTGCACACGCCTGCTCGGGTTCCACCTCGACAGTGCACTGACATGGGAAAAGCATATAGATGAGATATGTAGTCGGCTGGGGCGCGCATGCTTCGCGCTGCGCCGGCTGGCGCGCACCGCTGGGCGGGCCGCCGTGCGAGAGTGTTACTTCGCGACGGTCCACTCGGTGCTGACGTACGGCGTGGAGCTGTGGGCCCGGGCCGCCGACTGGTACCGCGTGTTCTCCATGCAGAAGAGGGCCGTGCGCGGCATGGCCGGCAAGCCGGCCGACGCCCCGGCACGGGACCTATTTGTAGAGTTCCGAATTCTGCCCCTGCCATGCATACTGATACACCAAGTGGCAGTCTTCACCCACGAAAACCTTGATCAGTTCAAACGCAAGGGCACGAACTCAAGATATCCTTTACGGAGCAACAAGCATGGAGACAGGCTGGTGGCGGAGTACCATAGACTAGCGAAGTCAGCGAAGTCGGTCTATAGCCTTGGACCTTCCGTTTACAATCGTCTGCCAGATAGCATCAGAAGTGCACCTTCCACTGCAAGATTTAAATCCAGTTTAAAAAAGTGGCTTTTAGAAAATACGTTTTACCAATATGATGAATTTTTCAACATACCATTGGCCATATGACATTGAAATAATTTATTAATATAAATAGAACAATGTATAATATAATAAATAACAACCATTATGAATAAATGTATGTACATACCTAAAACCTAATTAGGTATTTATAATTAGAGCATATCTATTCTACTGTAAAATGACCTATAACAATTGTTATCAATAAAATTTTCATTTCATTTCATTTCATTTCATTTCATTTCATTTCATTTCATTTCATTTCATTTCATTTCATTTTCATTTCGGATGCACTTCGACCCAGTGGGATCTTTTGTGCATTCCGTCGGGGGTGAGGTGAGGGCCCTTTCGGATGCACTTCGACCCAGTGGGATCTTTTGTGCATTCCGTCGGGGGTGAGGTGAGGGCCCTTTCGGATTTCACGGACCTACTGGTGAATGGCGACGGAAGACGGAAGGGACGGAACTTTTTAATTTCAAAGTTCAATATCTCAAAAGCGGCTGAACTAATTTAGTTGAAACGTAGCTAAGAACCATCTCGATTACGTCAGCTTTCGGATAAAAAAAACCGCATTCAAATCGGTCCATTCGTTTAGGACGACTGCCACAGACAGACACTCACACAGATACACAGACACACATACACACAAACACGTCAAACTTATAACTACCCCTCTTCTTCCGTCGGGGGTGAGGTGAGGGCCCTTTCGGATGCACTTCGACCCAGTGGGATCTTTTGTGCATTCCGTCGGGGGTGAGGTGAGGGCCCTTTCGGATGCACTTCGACCCAGTGGGATCTTTTGTGCATTCCGTCGGGGGTGAGGTGAGGGCCCTTTCGGATGCACTTCGACCCAGTGGGATATTTTGTGCATTCCGTCGGGGGTGAGGTGAGGGCCCTTTCGGATGCACTTCGACCCAGTGGGATCTTTTGTGCATTCCGTCGGGGGTTAAAAATAAAATAAGATGAAAATATCCTGACAAGTATAGAGTTCAGTTTTATATAAATATCCCTCTCTCAAGCCTTAATTCCAACGAAGTTTCGATTTAAGATTAGACACGAGCACTAAGATTACAAATCAGTTTCAAATTGAACCGAGGCCTTGAACATGAATCATATAATACTTCTGGAAAATTTGCATCCGTTACGTAAGAGATATAGGCCGGTTGGTGCCTATTCTACTAGATTCGATCTTGATTGCCCTTTGACCCAGTTATTCAAATGTATGCTAATCAAAGCTACTACATACGAAGTCTGTGAACCTAAAGAACTTAACTATTATATGGCACCATATTCTCGAGCTTTATGCATGTCACTAAGGTAGCCTGCCGAGTTAGGCGTAATCAATTACTTTTGGAATTAATTACACGATTACATTACAGTAATTGTAATTCCTCAGTAATCGATTACTTCGGAAATCAAAATTACTGTAATACTGTACTATGATTACATATGTAATCCATGACTTTGGAATCGATATTCTTAACCACTACTGTAATTTTCAGAATCAGAATCGGAATGAATGTTTATTGTAGAACATAGGTAGGCTGTAAGATACAGAGTTCCTCGGTAATCAAGTACTTGAGTAAGTAATCGCCAAGTCGAGCATAACAAAGAGGCACGGCCGTACCATCCTTTTCTCGAAGCCATTCAGACCATTTTCAACATCCTGTACTTTTGTGCTGGCTAAAGCTAGAACCCTGAATTTTCAGGAACATGTAGGGCATAATATGGCTAACATATAATATCAATAAAATTCAAATTGAACTTTTAGTTTAAGAACTATTGTCCGTCAAAGTTCGTTAGTTTTGTCACTGACATACTCACTTCTGATAATGATCACGCTAAGTATATGGTACTTCTAGCAAACCCACAAGCACTAAATTTCAAACGTAATTAGATTTTAGCCTAATAATTCATAAAAAACCTAAAAATATTGCATTTTCAGTCACGTTTCAGAGATATCCAAACTGCATAAGTAAGTTTGTAATTCTATACAAATACATGCGATTACAAAGTTACTTTTGCAGTTCCTTCCTGCAAAACTATACAAACGTTATTTGTGGTTGGTACAATAACATTCCCATACAAAGTCAACAATCACACTTACATAGTTTTAGGTAAATATGCAAAAATTAGTAAATGCAGTAAAGTTGTGTGATTCCCAAGTTGCAGAATTTTATTTGGCAAGCAAATAAATATTAATAAGAATGCCTGACTTGGCTCTACGAAATTATCCCACCACTTTTTACTGTGAAAGAGTTTCGAGACTTGGCCTAATTTTTACATGGAATGTTTTTTATGGGATCTGAATTACTAAATTCCAGACTAAGTAGATTACATCGTGAGTGTCATTACCAGGGTTGTCAGGGGTGGAATTTAAACAATGATAAAGATTGCCACGAAAACACGGAGGGTTCCGTGCCAAAATATGATAAAACAAGTTTCTTGCATGAGGACTATTGAGAACCTCTTTAATTTTTGGCTTTTTAGAATTTCTGACAGGAACGGACCGACTGACTGACAGACCAACTGGCCAGCCAGGGACAGCCTAAAGGCCTATCTAAAATATTATGTTATAAATAATCGATTTTATATCAATTACAATCTAACGTAGATCCTTGTGCAGCTGTATGCTGCAATTTAAATAACGGAATCGCATAGTGTCGTTGTCAAAGGCACATAGTGCCGAAGTTAATTTGTCCAGTAGGTAATGTCTGTATTTTAAACGTAAATTACTCAAGAGCAACAACGTTCATCCGCATTTGAGACTCCGCATAGTTTCATAGTGTGCTTATAATTTTCTTGTGGCATACGAGTAACACAAAATTTTCTCTTTTACGACTTCGTAAATTCCCTTCCGTACGGTTGGTTTTCTCCGTCATTTTGCTAACAGAGCATTGTCTAGGAGTTGCATGTGATGTGATTGACAAATGGAAGTTAAGTCGATGGACAATAGAGTTATTTGGTAGTCGTTAACCTTTTAGTGCTAATAATTTTGTTGTCGGCTTGAGAGAAATCTTTACCGTGACTGTTAAAGTGAACCGTGAAGTTGGGCAACTTACAATCGCGAACTTTTATATTTTGAACTTGTACATTGCTTATATTACAACTGTCGTTGTTACTATGCGTCACGACTTCACGACTGCAACTGAAAGGGACCTTATCTTTAAATTTACTACTTGCAGTAAGCAGCAGTTAATGTAAAGGTAGGTACTTAATGTATCAATTCGATGCCATTCAATTAATGATGAAAGTAACTACACCCACTAGAATTACGCATTCGATTTTTAAGGTTTAAATTTTTTTATAAAAATCCGTACCTTTTTAATCAAAATGCACGTCATATGTTCTGGAACTCTCCATATTATGATAACTAGCTACCCGCGTGGCTCCGCCGCGTATACAAAGAATCTAGGCGGAGCGAAGATATAAAATATAGCACATACTTAATCCTGTAGGGCCATTCTACATATCCCTTATATTCCCCCCGAGATCCCTTATAGGGATAAGTTCGCCTTTGTACCTACTTTACTTATAATCTTACATATCATGTTTATGTTTTAACCTGTTTTGTGTACAATAACCACTCACTTGCTTTCGGATTTTAAAAAAAGGTAGCCTAAATTGCTTTGAATTTTTTCTTACTAAGGCGCTCATGCTTCGCTTGGTAGCCACAGCTACCAGAAGCAATTTAGGGGTGCACGAAATTGGTAGCTGTGGCTACCACAAGCAAGTGAGTGGATAAAGTGCTTACATACATACATACATATAACCTACCTACTGAACAAAGGGTTTTTAGAATAGGATGGGTATAGTTTCAGAGATTACCCCCAACATACAAACTTACATTTCACAGACATTACACCTGTTTATTATTTATATCGGCACAGGCTATTTATAGGTAAGTACCGCTAAATAGTTTAATATCTACTAATTTATGTTTTCCAGTATTAAGTCATATCGTTTTGACAAATTACAATTTAGTCCCTGAGCGACCGAGCTCTGCTCGGGTGAAAATAGAGAAAATACGGAGAAAACGAATTTTCCCGGACATGAGACCTATCTAGATCAATATCTCGCCCCCGTAAACCCCTGTATTCCAAATTTAATCGAAATCGTTAGAGCCGTTTCCGGGAACGTGATTGCAAATATATATATGTATGTACAAATATTGCTCGTTTAATTACAAAATTTATATAACCAACCTCCTACCTGTAATCAAAATATAATTATCTGAACCTGAAATAATTTGGATGGTGGTATTCAAGTCAGGTCAACAAAGTCGCCAAAAGAAAATTTTGTAATCAAATTTCGTTTTCTACATCTTTCTTTATACTGGAAATTAGGCGGAGCCTATCGGCGCCTACGGCATTGTACTAAGTAAGGTTAAAAAAGCCGTCTATGGGGTCCACGACAATTAATGGATTTAATTAAACCTCATTCTTCTCCCAACATCTCGAATATGGGAAAATAAGTTTGTACCTATATAAACTTTTCTGAAGTAAAAAAGAACATGGCAAGTAATACTGACGTCTCTGTCAATAAAAAAAAACCACATTTGACACAATACGTCTGTCAGTTTATGTAAATAAACAATATTTACAAAAGGCCGTTTACTTTCTATTTTTCTTACTTTTCTTAGTGTTGTATCCATATGTGGCCGACTCAACATTTATAATTTTTCATGCTGAAGAACTTAGTACAGGTTTGAGTTTAATTCTTGTTTATAATTTTACATTGTCATCTCGAGTCAAAACAGAAGTTACGCCACGTGACGTCACGCAGCCAAAGTCACGTGGTCAACGCACAGTAGTTTCTTTAAATTTATATTTTAGTAACTTACCGAAAAAAAATTAAAAAACGAAGACCTTATTGCAAATCTGCAGCATGAGACGAATCCAGTGACATATTATTTATCAAAATCGGACCATAACTGTAGATCTGATGGCATGTACAAAAATCGGGCTCGCGTAATAATAATATAGATAGATAGATGATGATAATGTGAAGTAAATTATAGTAATATCTTGTTGTTACGTAGTTTAAATGACAGTTTTGTTATCTTTTCCTTTTACGTCGTTGGTAGTTAAACTGATATCTGCCTGCATCCTACGAAATATGAACTATCGATTTTTGAAGATGAAAATCCGTGCCATCTGAAACCACGGTAGTCCAGTCCATTTGGAAATAATTTATAATAGCAGATTTTTTCTATGTAATGGATACCTATATTATCAATTAAATAGTTAAGTACCTAGCGTCAAAATTCAACAAAATTTTAGACTTCAAAAAAATGATAGGTTAACAAGCTTCTGAAAAGTCAGGAAAAATATTAATAAATGGTTTTGTGTTTAGTTTGGTTCATTTACATTTGCTCTATAATATTCAAGATAAAAATAATAAAAAACCGGCCAAGTGCGAGTTGGACTCGCGCACGAAGGGTTCCGTACCATTATCTATAAAAACGGCAAAAAAATCACGTTTGTTGTAAGTATGGGAGCCCCGCTTAAAAAATATTTTATTTTGTTTTTAGTATTTGTTGTTATAGCGGCAACAGAAATACATACTCTGTGAAAGTTTCAACTCTCTAGCTATCACGGTTCTTGAGATACAGCCTGGTGACAGACAGACGGACGAACGGACGGACGGACAGACGGACAGCGAAGTATAGGGTCCCGTTTTACTCTTTGAGTACGGAACCCTAAAAAACAATTCATGCTTTATTTAAATCTATATAATTACTTCCGGATGGAAAGTTTGTTGATTTCTTGCATAAAGCATCTTAGAATAATGTTTTAAAATGAAATAAACAATAAAAATGCTATTATGAATTAATGTTTTTCAAAACCGTATTTTGCCTGGAGTACGGTACGGCGTCGAATCGTCAGAAATGAAGGTAAATAAATATCGCGTTAGACCCGCAAAAAGTAATCATATAAAAATGTGAAAGTTTTGTTGATTGAAAAGTTACTCAATTACCCTGCAGGAAATACTCCGATATCAACAATTACGTCAAGACACGTTAATACGCAATTTTTTTCATCATTAGTCAAACGTCATTCTAGAGTCATCGGTTCTCTAATTTTAGAGCTGCAACTACAGCGATAATCGACGAATTTAGCTCGAAAAAATAACCTTGTCTTGCGTTATCTCTATGATTTAGTGCGCTAGCGATGTGTAGCGTAGGAGTGGATCATTAGAGATTTGGTGGGAACAAATTGAAATCGTACTACTATAGTCTGCAAGTAACACACACGGCGGTCTAGATAATAGTTTACTTACCTAAGTTTACGTATAGTGACATAACTCTTCCACAGGCCTGGTGAAATTCAATCTTGGATTTCAATGTCATACTCAAAGACTGACATGGTAAAATATTTTTCACTCTTCTAGATGATGTGTTGGGAGCAAAGTTTTATCATCAGAGGTTTAAAGGTTCCTGCGATTTTCCGATTTCCTATTTATAGGTAGGTACCTAGGTGTCATCCAAAGTTATCGGTTTCGAACCTGGTCTGGTCCTTCAGTCAGTTCTGGTTCGCTATCTTTGTATCAATTCTAGGTACAATGAAATAAAATAAAACAAGGTATATTCGCTGATAGTACAAGGATAGTGCTCTATTTATTACCCGCAAGTAGGTTACAAGTAGAAATCTTATTTATTATTTCGATGTATAAAATCAGGCTCTTACGGAATCACAGCTTGCACAGACAATTAATCAATCGGAGCAGCTTTATTCGCCGTTCCTTTGTATTACACAATCTGTCTGGGATACTCATTAGTTGCTTCTATACATAAGTACATAACGTGTATTTTAATTCAGCTATCATTCTAGACAGTAATGCAATGGCATAATGCTAAGAAATGACAAGGAATCACGATGGAGCAGTCAGACACAATAAAAATGTTTGCAATCGACGTGGGCGTGCGCGTGGGTATGCAGAAACCAACTGATGTGCGCTGAAATAGATTCAATATGTGGGTATTATGGGGAAAACAACTGGTCAGGAAATGGGGGCTAAGTGTTCGCGTCAACTTAGCCAAAGTTGTACTGCAAGAGATAGGAGATGGCGAGTCTCAGCTGGTATATTCAATTCAGAGGATCAGAGGACAGTGGAGACCACCCACGGCACCGTTATCCTGACATTCCTTAGTAAGAAACCACAGACATATTACGTTAGAAATACAATACCTATTGGACCCTCAGATATCGATTTGGAATAAAATCGAACTGTAAACAAAAAAGTACTAAATGGCGGCCGCTTTTTCAAATCTAACCTCGGATGCGCATTAATTAAGAGACCACTTGGACGCTGAAATAACGATTTTAGCGCAATCGAAGTGATATAAAAAAGAATTGACCTAATTTTAACCTAACCTTTTTAAAGTCGGTTTTATAAAGTCACTTTACATGATTGATGTATCTCGATACCTACTCGTATATCCAAATATTGTTTTTTTAATCATTAGAACTGAAAAAACCGTCGACTTTTATAATGTGTTTATCTATCCAAATATCGTAAACCCTCCATGATGCGTTCAAGAACCGCACATTATGACCACCATAAAAACAGACTGTTTTGTTAGAACAAATTTCTTATCTACTATATATATCAAAGCTGATATACCGAATCCCAAGATTTGGCATAGGCTAGTTTTACAAAAGCGACTGCCATCTCACCTTCCAACCCAGAGGGAAAACTAGACCTTATTGGGATTAGACCGGTTTCCTCACGATGTTTTCCTTCACCGAAAAGCTAACGGTAAACATTCCGTACGTAAGCTCCGAAAAACTCATTGGTACGAGCCGGGATTCGAACCCACGACCGCCGCTTGACAGCCGCATGCCTGAACCACCAGGCTACCGTAGCTGTGCTGCATATCTACAGTGTATATTTGGTACCATGTTTTGCTCCAAATATAAGGTTGAATGGTCGAAGGTTCTGTTTGGCGTAGTCTAAAATTCTCAAAATTTTGAAATTACTTAGTACCTACAGACATATAACAGACTAACGTGTTTAGCTGTAAACAGATAGGTAGTAAGTAAATATAAAAGTAGATGACTGTTTTCTACAGGCATTAACTAAAAAAGCTCATTTCTTAAGTCAACTAGGAACTAAAAAAACATTTCGTCAACTATTCCCTGAACGACACTGGTTGAGCTTTTCGTAGTAAATGTGTGAAGTCGAAAAGGAGTATTTTTGTCTCAGCCGTGCTACGTCACAGTGTAAAGCCATTACCTACCACCATGTGCTTCTATCCATCATTTCGCCAAGACTATTAGCTTGGCATCCATAATCTTCAATAATATAACGTCATGTTGGCACGCTTGGAGATAAGCCAGGATGGGTGCATTGTCCAAACACCAGCTTTTTCACCAAAAACCGTTTGGCTAGCGGCCACATGTCACAATACACATGCAGTAAACGCTACCTTGCGCCATTTGGCGTTTACTCCTTTCTCATTGTTATATTCGCAGTCAGTGTTTTAACAAAGGCATAAGTGACTGTCGTCACGAAGTTCTGTTTGATATAAATTCGTAGCATGATAAAGGCTAAAAGGGTTGTTGACTTAACATTTATTGTTGCGTAACATTGATGTAATAATTAAGAAGATTGATAGAACTGCACGATTGTCACTGATTGTGGTTGGACATTTTGCCGGCATTAAAACATCGTTATAAACGGTTTTTCGCAGACTTTGAAGCAACCTGGTGCTTGGATAGTCATTCGTGCCTTGCCTTCAGATTTTACTAAGTCTACAGATTTTACTAAGTGTTTGACGACAGTGCGCATTAACTCGGAGCTCACGCGCACTCACTTCAGTTGAATAACTCATCTTTCTTTAGTTCCCTTGACCCCAAACTTTCGCTGAAACAACAAAAAGTTACTAGTACGTATATTTTTAGTTACATGTATGACATTGGCTTGAGGCCAACATAATTAATAAAATAGTTATGTCTTTCAGAATATCGTAGCACTGCAAGCACCGCGTATCGCTTAGACGCCAAGGCCATTAATTAAATATGCGTAGAAGATTTTATTAAAAGAATATAGTTAAATCTCTGATGATATTATGACATTAATCAAGCCCGTTATTTGAGCACTATTTTTAGTTTTCATGTTATATAAAAATATTTCTCTCTATTTTACGATTTAATTTGTTGTTTACTTAATTTGACATGATGTTCGTAGTGACTGCTGACAGTTGAAAGTAAACTCTGTAAAACTTCTAATTCCGTCCGGCCTTTTTCATAATTCTATAACAATTTCGTTTTGATTACCTAGGTACTATCGTTTATTATGTAAGTAGTTATTTCTTCAACTCCACTGAACCGTATAAAATTCTTACTGAGTTCACTAAAAATATTTACTTCTCTTCATCGTCGAATGATACCATTTTTAATCTACAGGTACTCGGTAAAACCAATTTTATTTCCTTCATGAAAAGGAAGAAAATTTGAGGTTAAATTATTTATCCTAGTCACAGTAGTCATTTCATTCATGTTTTCTTGTCAAGAAGCTTCAAACTACAGCCTAATACTATTAAACACCTTATTAACGACTCACTTACCGATTAAAGCCTAATAAACATTCCAGGCATCTGTTCCACATATCAACTTGTTCCTAATAATGGCCGTAACCCTTTCGGTTAGGAATATCCAAAAATATCCGCTACGCGGTCGTTTCGGAGCTATAAACAACTCTACAAACTTGCTTTTGCCGCAGAACCGCCGTTACTACTCGGTGTTTGATAATAGGAGTTTCACATTTTACTGTTGCCACGCTGCTGATGCTTTGTATTTCGTTTTATCCATGCTTTCGGGAAGTTCGCAGCGAAAATGTTATGAGTGTACGTAAATTAAATTCTATTTTCGCAAACGTGGGCAAGTTTGAAGGTCGCACACGTTTTTGACTGTAGATATCTCATTTGTTAACTGTGTATTTGAAGTAAAGTTAATTTAAATCTTAACTTTGCGACTAGACCCTATATGATCCTATATCTTGTGTACAATAAAGTATTTACATACATACATACATGACCATAACTATGTAAGTATTATGTATTATCATCTGTCCTAATTTGATTGTTCTTTGTTTCAGCGATGCAGATATCGGCGTGACACCGGGTTGACAAGATTCAATCCGCGAGATGTCGCAACCGCCGCCGGGACACGGACGCGCGCGCCCCCCGGGCCCTCCATCCCCTCTCCACTACCGTCCCCCCTCACCATGGGCCCCAAGCCCACCGCCACTTATCTCAGGCCCTCGCCACTCCACAGCGCTGGTCTCACCACCACCAGTGCACCCGTCACCTAAGCCGTTCAGACCATTACATTCTCCTTTCCGGCCATCTCCATCTCCGAGCTCCCATTTCTCTATCTCGCCCTATCCTATGTCTCCCACTTTGGGGCAGAGCCCGGAGTACTATTACTCGTCTCCGTATGAGCCAGTCCGGGAGTACGATTACGCGGGAGTTCCTCTGGAACCTCCACCGCCTCCGCGGCCGATGATATACGAGGAGGATGAAGAAAGAGGGCCGTCCACTGCAGAGATCATCGCCAGCCAGTCACAGGAAGGCTATGTTGATGAAAAGCTAGCAGAGTATCAACTTACGATTCAGTTATTACAAGGTAAGTGTTGCATTTCGTTTTGGTTGGTTAGATATATTGTATACGAATATTGGGACCGCAGTACCTATAGGCTATATCTACGCTATATATAGTCCAGGCAATAAGCTTGTATGGAAAATATGTCAAATTTGGAAATAATTTATAATAGCAGATTTTTTTATGTAATGGATATATTACCACAGAATACTCCTCAACAAACTTGAATACTACGGTATACGCGGCATAGCCCTCAAACTCTTTGAATCGTATTTGACAGGTCGCACTCAATACGTGGAAATAGCTTGTAGTGATCCTGATCGAGCCACTCGTTCCGAGGAGGGTACGATAAAATATGGGGTACCTCAGGGCTCAGTCCTTGGCCCATTGTTGTTTCTTATTTTTATAAACGATTTGCCTGATTATTTAACACAGGGTACACCGTATCTCTACGCGGATGATACCAGCATCATCCTAAGTACACCTACTGTCCTAGAATTTAATATAATTATAAAAAAATGCTGGAATGAACTCGACAACTGGTTTTCATACAATGGTCTTAGGATTAACTGTGAAAAAAATTTTTACATAATTTTTCGCCGTAGTTCTAGGAGCACTGATTTTATTTGTGACGTGCCTATACAAAAATCTGAATGTATCCGATTCTTGGGAGTAGAACTTGACCCCTATCATATAAGCACTATGTGTAAAAAATTGGCTATTGCGTGTTACTCATTGAAAAGTCTTTCAAAAATAGCTGACACCAATATATTAAAAACTGTTTACTTTTCCTACTTCGAGAGTATCATTAGGTATTGTATTGAAGTCTGGGGCAACGGTACAAACATAAATTCTATTTTACTCCTACATAAAAAGGCTATTCGACTTATTTCTGGATGCAAATGCATACCTGACACCCATCGAAACTTGTTTATACAGCACAAAATCCTCACCATTATTTCAATGTACTTGTATCACATATGTATATATGTTTATTTAAATAAGAATCTCTATCCTACAGCTGGAGAAATGCATAATTTTAATTTTAGAAATAATAGTCAACTGTCTCTAACTAAACCTAACTTTGTCCATTTCAATAACAGCTTTAACAATATTGCCATTAAAATTTTTAATAAAATAAGTCAGGATATCAAACAATGTACAGACATGAGAACTTTTGATAGAAAGTTAAAAGAATATTTCATTAATAGACCATTTTATACAATTAAAGAATTTTTCGCCAATGCCCTTGACATCACAAATAACATCTATTAAATAATGTAACCTATAAAATCCAATGTAATGTGTCCTTTTATTAATGTGTATCTAGAAAAAGTAATTAATTTTAAAATGTATTATTATAACTATAATTGTATTATTGAGTGTACCTAAAATTGTATTAATTGTATTTGCATGTACTTGTACGAATAGCAAATAAATCATCTGAATCTGAATTATCAATTAAATAGTTACTTAGTGACAAAATCCAACAAAATTTCAGACATCAAAAAAATGATAACTTAACTAGCTTCTGAAAAGTCAGAAAAAATAATAATAAATGGTTTTATCTTTATTTTGGTTCATTTACATTTGCTCTATAATATTCAAGATAAATAATTAAAAATAAACAATTCATTCTTTTTTTAAATCTATATAACGACCGCTTTAGCCTAGTTGGTAGTGACCCTGCCTACGAAGCAAGAGGTCCTGGGTTCGAATCCCGGTAAGGGCATTTATTTGTGTGATGAGCACGAATATTTGTTCCTGAGTCATGGATGTTTTCTATGTATTTAAGTATTTATTTCTCTATATAAGTATCTATATCGTCGTCTAGTACCCATAGTACAAGCTTTGCTTAGTTTAGGACTAGGTTGATTTGTGTAAGAATGTCCGCAAATATTTATTTTATTATTTATTTATTTATAAATAGTTCCGGATGGAAAGTTTGTTGGATTCTTGAAGTACATTACTGCAAAGGCCGTGAAGTAAGGGATTGATGGACGAGTTTGGGCTAGACGGCCGAGTCGTAGTCGAGGCCGGATACAACGAGTCCAGCAATCCCTATTCCGGCCGAGGCTTGTATAGTGCTTTTCTCAAACGATGTGAGGAAATAATAAATAGTTATTTGTTATACAAGGGTGCAGTTATAATTTAACCGCGAGTGTGGAATTGAAACACGAGCTAGCGAATGTGAGTGGTTTAAAAATAGAATCCTTTTCACCTCACTAAAGTGAGAAAGATTCTAGATAAAAAAATTTAAAAAAGAAAAAAAAAACATTAAAAAAGAGTAAAACAAAAAGGAAAAAAATATAAAAAAAAACAACTAAAAAAACAAAAAAAAAACAACTAAAAAAACAAAAAAAAACAACAAAAAACAAAAAAAACGCCCAAAATAACGCTACAAAAAGAAAAAAAAAAGGAAAAAAAGAAAAAAATGGACAAAAAAAAAGAAAAACAAAAAAAAAACATTAAAAAAACAAAAAAAAAAAAAAAAAACATTAAAAAAAAAAAAAAACAAAAAAAAAAAACAAAAAAAAACAAAAAAAAAGGAAAAAAAAAACATTAAAAAAAGTAAAAAAAAAAAGGAAAACTTGAAAAAATTAAAAAAAACGACAAAAAAAACAGAAAACATTAAAAAAAGTAAAACAAAAAGGAAAAATAGATAAAAAAAAACTTAAAAATAACATAAAAGACCCTACAAAAATTTTAACATTAAAAAATAGACAAACATCAAGAAAAGAAAAGATTTTTTTTTAAATCATTAAAAACGA
The DNA here is from genome assembly GCA_963854355.1 of Epinotia brunnichana. Classification (NCBI taxonomy): domain Eukaryota; kingdom Metazoa; phylum Arthropoda; class Insecta; order Lepidoptera; family Tortricidae; genus Epinotia; species Epinotia brunnichana. Next base: position 26,895,465 of record OY977936.1, on the reverse strand, counting down.
TAAACAACACTAAAAAATAAACGAAAAATAACAAAAAAAATGTAAAAAACTAACAATTTTTTTTTTACAAAAAACTAAAACAATTAAAAAAAAGTGTTGGTGGTTGGCAGTTTGTATTTTTTCCTTTGTCTGTTTAATATCAGTAAGCAAATTTAAAAAGTTAGAGTAGCGGCCAATAATGTTTTTAGTTAGGGTTTTCATACATTACTTCTTGGCCTAGGCCAAGAAGTAATGTAGGCAGCTATAAACAAGAAACTTCATGTCTTCATTTCGTGACATTAACGCATACATTTCCGAGTTTCCGAGCATGTTTGAGAGAAGCATCTTAGATCAATGTTTTAAAATGATATAAAGAAAAAAAAACGCTATTATAAATTAATGTTTTTCAAAACCGTATTTTGCCTGGAGTAATATTCTAGAATCAGCGGCGGAACGATATTTAATTTTTTTTTTTTTTTAATTTATTGACCAATATAATCTGAGTAGTACATTTTGGTATACATTTTTTCACCAGCGGAAACCTCTAGGGTTTATATGCTGATGAATAGTTCGCTATGGTACATTAATTTACTTGAATACATCACCGTTATAGACTCATAATTATTACAATACACTCGTATTGGGTTCAGATAACGTCAGATGCCTTTTGATACTAGGTATCGATTGTAAGCTATTTACGTATTTATGCTGTAGTTCTTTTGGTAGTTGGTTTATTATATAAGGAAGAAGATATCTGACGTTTCTTTTCCCACGCACATTGACAAAATTAGGTAATTTGAACATAGCTTGTTTTGGTAAATTTTGTCTAAGGTTGCTTTTTCTTACATATAATACTAAATGCTCTTTGTACGCATACTCTTCCCTTAAAATACATAGTTTAACTTTATTGAACACTGACATTACTTCACAATAATTAAACAAACGCTCATAGTTTGGGGATATTTTTTTCCTTGTGTTTTTGGGTACAATGTTTTTAAGTAATCTAATTTGTAGTTTATAAATATCGTTCAGGTAAGTTTTGTAAGTTCTACCATAACTGCTTAGTCCGTATGTAACCACTGAATCTGCCATGGAGTTATACAATAGCTTAAGTGTGCGATAAGGTAGTTTATATTTTAAAATGTGTATTTTACTGAGTAGTGCTCTTAGTTTATCGCATACATGCTTTATATGCGGACCCCAGTTAAATCTCTGGTCAATTATTAAACCCACATAAGTATGTTGCATGACTATTTCAATCTGTGTACAATTACACTTAATACATTTAACATCGTAATTATTATGCAAGCAGTCGACACTGTGCGCTATGAGGCACGGGATGTGAGCTGCCTTATTGTGTCTAGTATGTATGTGCATAGCTTTGGTTTTTTGAGCATTAATGACAAGCCCCATATCGTGCGACCAGCGGCACAGCAGGTCGAAGTTTGCCTGCATTTGCTGTTCTGCCCTTACAATGTCTGTGTCCGCGACTATCAGGCAGGTATCGTCCGCAAACTGGTATACAGAACCCTCTCTGATCATAGAACACATTTCATTTACGTATATAAGGTATTCACTCGGCCCAATTATTGAGCCTTGGGCTGTGCCCATAGTGGTTTCTATGCCTGAACCTGTACTCATTACGTTGTCTATTTTAACAAATGTTTTTCGGTTGTTATGATAGTTTTTGAACCAAGTCAATAGAGGGCCCTGTATTCCAGTTTGGTACAACTTGTCATATAAAGTGTTAAATTGCAACATGTCGAACGCTTTGCTAAAATCAATGAAAACAACGATCACGTGTCTTTTTAGGTTCATGTGATCGTTGATTTCATTTGTGAACTGGCAAAGTAGCTGAGCAGTACTTCGCTTTTTTTGGAATCCAAATTGTTTCGGATTGATAATCGCGTGTTTTTGTAGAAACAAGTTAAGTTCATTGCCCAAGTAACGCTCAACCACCTTGTCCAGTGTAGGTAGGATCGTAATCGGTCGATAATTGCCACAGTCAGAGTGGTTACCTTTTTTATATATAGGTCGAATAATTCCAATTTTAAGTTTATCCGGGTATGAACAAGTAGTTATGCATGCATTAATTAAATGAGTTATGGCGGGGGTTATTAAATCGTTAATTTTTAAAAGATCTGATGCACGTATGCCGTCAATGCCCGGACTTTTTTTATGTTTAGACCTTTAATAATTTTGTAAGTAATGTCATTGGTGATGGGCCTTAATCTCATACAAGCATGAGGTGTTAGTTTGTATGAGTCGGCGTCTAGCATGCGATATTTGCACGAAGATGTGTGTGACTGTGCTGCGCTGCTGTCGTATTGTTCAGCAAACCGGTTCGCTATTTCTAATGGAGTTGCTTTAAAGGATTTTAAAATAGTCTCATCGATATTTAAGGGGGTGTTGCCGCATAACTCATTTATTAACCGCCACATTTCTCGTGGGTTCTTAAAATGTTTGATTATTTCTTTTCTAATGTATTTATTTTTAACAAAGTTTATATATTTATTAGTTTTATTTCGGTATTTGTTATACAATATTCGCTTTTCTATGTTTATTGGGTCAGTTTTCCACATTTTATACAATTTATCTCTTTGCTTACACATATAAATTATTCTTTTATTTATCCATTTACGTTTTTTCCTCTTGTTGTTACAAAGTGATATTTTTTTTTTACATCTGCTGTAAATACTATTAAAATGGGTTTCTATAAATTCTATTATCTCATTAGGAGTTTTATATTTGAGAGCCTCACTCCAGTCTACATTACGCAGTTCCTTAATCACCTGTTCGGTATCTACGGTGTTTACAACTTTTTTTGGTACATGCGCTGGCGGCGCCGGCGAGGACGGGGGGTGAACACGCGAGAGCGAGGGCGCGGGCACACTGCACGCCGTCATGTAATGGTCGGCTATAGCTGTCGTTATCACTGCAGATGAACCTATGTTCCTTTTATCGATTTATTTTTATTAACACGTGCCCAAACCAAAGTTCACAAACTGATTTTATTGCACGGTAAAGTTTAGAATTTAAGTTTTGGTAATGTTGCCTACATTATGGTAGTTTCGTCATTCCATGGTTATATATTACTAAACATGAAATTTTATCAAACCAATTAACTTATTAAAAATAAAAACAGACTAGGTACATGATATTGATTAATCAAATTGAAGCTTGTGCAGTGTCACTATAAAGTATGATGTCTGATGGTGACTATCGCCGAAAACACTTTTTAACCGACTTCAAGAAACGAGGACGTTCTCAATTCGTCTGTATTTTTTTTTATTACGCGATATCTCGGTAATTTATGAACCGATTTGATTTTTTTTTCTTTGTTTGAAAGCATATTCTTCCAGATTGGTCCCGTTGTCACCAACATCCAGTTCTGATGATGGGACCCTGGAGAAATCAAGGGAACTCTTCAAATTTTATAGGCAAACTTGAAGCAATTTGGCTACTGATTTGAAGTCGGTTAAAACTTTGTTTTGAAAGTACAATTATTACTTGGCATCTTGTTCGATCGCCCTTTTAGAAACTTTAGATCTCAGCTGTTTTAACGTCAACTTGAATCTTGACGAACCAATCAAAACATTGGCAGCGAGACAATCGCGGTTGTTGGACCAACTAATTGTAGAACGCATTATTTGAAGTGTCGGTCAATTAAAAAGCTCATTAATGTAATTGAACTTTACTGTAACTATAATAGCAAACGTAGCTTCAACTAGATATATTCATTTGTTTTGCTTTCAAGATGATTATTTATTTATTATTATATTTATTAACCAAAGATATAAAAAAAAATTCTTTTTCTAAAACATGTCCCTGCAAAACTGTTTGAACAGTTTGCCTGCAGGTTTTGAACAGTTTGCCTGCAGGTATGATGTTTTTGTATTAATGGAAACATTTCCTATCACTAAATATCTTGAGATAAAACTAGAAAATACTAGTTCGGCAACACTGCTAGGCTTAGACTTGGACACAAGTATGAATTGGAAGTCGCACATACAAAAACTTTCAAAAAAACTATCTTCGTTCATCTATGCCCTTCAAAATCTTAAGCGTGTAACGGACTTTAAGACAGCCCTTACGGCGTATTACGCATATGCATACTCCCGACTCTCATATGGACTTGTTTTATGGGGAAATGGTAGCGACATAGATAAAAAAAATATTCTCCAAAAGAAATGCATCAGGATACTTGCAAATATTGACCAAATGGAATCATGTATACCTCATTTTATTAAACACCGTATTCTTACCCTTACTTCCATGTACATCTTTGAAGTATGTAAGTTTGTCAGAAAACATAGGGACCTATTTACACCATTAATAGATAACAGACGAAATAATCGCAATAAGCTCAAATTACCTTTTACTAAATTAAAAATATTTTCATCTAGCCCACACTATATGACAATTAAAATATATAATCACCTACCCAATTCCTTAAAAAACCTTGAGAAAACAAACTTATTTACTAAACATTTAAAATCATATTTAATACAAAAGTGTTACTATAGTTTAGCGGATTATTTTAAAGACGTATTAATATAATAGTTTTTTAATTAGTTTAGTAGTACTTTATTGTTTCATTAATGTAGGTACAAATTAGTTGTAATAATTAATAGTATTAATTTAAGCCCTCTCATGTTTGCAGTGCCCTTGCAGGGCGTCACATGTATACCTTTATAAATTAAATTAAATTAAAATCATTTTCTCAAACATGCTCGGAAATGTATGCGTTAATGTCACGAAATGAAGACATGAAGTTCCTTGTTTATGGCTGCCTACATTACTTCTTGGCCTAGGCCAAGAAGTAATGTATGAAAACCCTAACTAAAAACATTATTGGCCGCTACTCTAATTTTTTAAATTTGCTTACTGATATTAAACAGACAAAGGAAAAAATACATACTGCCAACCACCAATACTTTTTTTTTATTGTTTTAGTTGTAAAAAAAAAATTGTTAGTTTTTTACATTTTTTTTGTTATTTTTCGTTTATTTTTTAGTGTTGTTTATCGTTTTTAATGATTTAAAAAAAAATCTTTTCTTTTCTTGATGTTTGTCTATTTTTGAATGTTAAAATTTTTGTAGGGTCTTTTATGTTATTTTTAAGTTTTTTTATATCTATTTTTCCTTTTTGTTTTACTTTTTTTAATGTTTTTTGTTTTTTCTGTCGTTTTTTTTAATTTTTTCAAGTTTTCCTTTTTGATTTACTTTTTTTAATGTTTTTTTTCCTTTTTTTTTGATTTTTTTAATGTTTTTTGTTTGTGTTTTTTTTTCGTTTTTTTGTTTTTTTTTCTTTTTTTTGTTTTTTTAATGTTTTTTTTTTCCTTTTTTTCCTTTTTTTTGTTTTTTTTATGTTTTTTGTTTGTTTTTCTTTTTTTTTATCCATTTTTCTGTTTTTTTTTTTTTTTGTTTTTTGTCATTTTTTTTGTTTTTTTAGTTGTTTTTTTTAGTTTTTTTAGTTGGTTTTTTTTTTAATATTTTTTTCCTTTTTTTTTACTCTTTTGTAATGTTTTTTTTAATATTATTCTTTTTTAATGTTTTTTTTTCTTTTTTTGTTTTTTTTTATCTAGAATCTTTCTCACTTTAGTGAGGTGAAAAGGATTCTATTTTTAAACCACTCACATTCGCTAGCTCGTGTTTCAATTCCACACTCGCGCTTAAATTATAACTGCACCCTTGTATAACAAATAACTATTTATTATTTCCTCACATCGTTTGAGAAAAGCACTATACAAGCCTCGGCCGGAACAGGGATTGCTGGACTCGTTGTATCCGGCCTCGTCTACGACTCGGCCGTCTAGCCCAAACTCGTCCATCAATCCCTTACTTCACGGCCTTTGCAGTAATGTACTATTATTTCGGACTAATTCATCCATAATTTGTTAGTAACAATATATTAACTTAAAAATTGTTACTAACAAATTATGGATGATATATGATTTATGTTTTTTCACCATCTGCAACCTGTAATGTGACACGCAATAAACATTTCTATTTCTATTTCTAACGAATTAAGGCTATATAAAAATGTGTTGTGCGTATATATGTTATTTATATGAGTCGCTCTATGAATATGATCGGTTTGGAATAATCAGTTATTTTCGGTTCTCTTTGCCTAGTTATTTGGTTTGGAAAAAATTATGCGGCATTTCTATCAGTTGATATCTTCGTGTATTCGTTGGCATTTTGGTTCCTGAGTCTCTCAATTACATATATTATATTGGCGACTGTTTCGTTGTTGTAAATGGTTGCGGCTAATAAATGTTTCTGGGACTTAATAAAAAAAAACAGTGCTCTACTCATTACTTTTAAGAGGGCGTCGTGGCGTGGTCTTCTCTCCCTCTCACTGAGCATACGCGTGAGCGAGATGGAAGTGCGTGCTAAAAGCGCGGATATCATGTTTTTTTATTATATTTTTTTGTGCGTACATTTATAAGCAAAATCCTTTTACTAGATTTGAGAACTTATCATTGTACAACTATTAAACCAAAAATCATTGTTAAAGATGGTTGGATCTTTAAGAAAACATCCAAAAGAAGGGTAAGGTTTGAAAAATAAAAGTATCGAGAAAATTATTGCCAATCGTGTTTTCACTTTTAACAGACTTAAGAAAAACAGTTTAAAATTCATATAAGAACAGGTATGTAATCACTATAGATGTTGAGATCTAGGTCGATAAACATTGGCAAATTTGCATATGGGGGCTCTTAAAAGATGCTGACTTATGTAATGAAATTATTACAGGCATAATCTAGTTAATCTAGAATTCGGTCGATCATGTCGTATCACCTGATTGACGCAGTGTCCACGTCGGCCAGCCTACGGAATTAACGGTGTTGGCTGGCTACCAAACTGTAAACTATATTTTAATTTATTGACGTCTTTGGTACTACTAGACTAACAACTCTAGCAAGGTTAGTTTATTGTGGTACATGATTATAAGAAAAGTTGACTTCCTGTTATCTGCTAAACACTAAGCACGACAATAACAGGTCAGCTAGCATGATGGGTTTTATTTTATGGTTATAACTCATAATTTACGTGACGTTTCGGTACAGTTAGGCCGTAAAATGCTGCTGCCGTGGCACTTACGCAAGGAAGGAAGGCTTGGGAAGGCAGTTTTTCAGCAATATCTCGAAAACCTTTGAACCGATCTTGTTCAAAACAATTGTCGGTGAAAGAATTTAATAAGCATGTCCATGACTGTTTTTATTTTATTTATCACATCATTCGAAAATTAGAGGACCCGGGACACAATTTTTGTGACTTTCGGGGCGATTATCTCCGACTAAGTATACTCCCTTAATCAAAAAAAACCGGCCAAGTACGAGTCGGACTCGCGCACGAAGGGTTTACAACCGTTCGTGCGCAAGTTGGGTTGTGTTTATCAATAAAAATATTTATTTTATTTTGTTTTTAGTATTTGTTGTTATAGCGGCAACAGTGAGATACAGCCTGGTGACAGACAGACGGACGGACGGACGGACGGACTGACAGCGAAGTCTTAGTAATAGGGTCTCGTTTTACTCTTTGAGTACGGAACCCTAAAAAAGAGCATTCCTAAAAAAAAATTTTTTTACTCGTTTCATTAAATCAGAACTATGTAGCGGCTAACAAAATACACATGTCTTCCAAATTTTATTCCAATACACCTAATAGTTTTCGAGTAAAATGCCTGTGACATACGGACAGACGGACATGACGAAAGTATAAGGGGGTTTTTGGGTCGTTCTTCTTTTTTACCGACAATGAACCGACGTTTTTCTGTTTTTTTGGTTTTTAAACTATCGAAAATTGTGGTTTTAGTGTGAGATAAAAAAAAAAGCATTTTTTTTAATTTCTCACATTAGGACTAATTAAAGTTTCCTTTCCGACCAATATGTATATTTTTTAAATGTTGTTAGGGTTCCGTACTCAAAGAGTAAAACGGGACCCTATTACTAAGACTCCGCTGTCCGTCCGTCCGTCACCAGGCTGTATCTCTCTGATACCGTGAAAGGGTATAGCCGTGTTTGTATGGCGAAACTGCCTTTGACGAGAAAATGGTTTTCCTTTTGCTCGTATAATTATCTTTATATATTTCTTAGACTCTGACATAATATATATATATATATATAAAAATATATATACATATAATGGAAATAGATTTTGGGTCAGTGAGTGCATCTACCAGATCCCGTGTTGCTAGGCGAATAATGGTCTTAGGAGACCTTCCTTCGATTTCATATTAATGAAGATTGGCGTGTACAGATTTTGGAAAAAACATACAGGTTGCGAGAAAATGGTCATTTTTGCCAATTTTTTATTATAGATAATGGCACGGAACCCTTCGTGCGCGAGTCCGAATCGTAATTGGCCGGGTTTTTTATTATTATTTATTATTTATTTATTTAATGTAATAGTTAGCACTGACAGATAAACCTTACGTACTAATTTATAATAAAATTAAAGTAATTAAATGGGTTCAAAATTCAAGTATTTTAATATGTCATAAATCGTAAACTGCAACATATTTTACGGAACCCTTCATGGGCGAGTCTGTCTGGTACTTGGCCGCTTTTTCAAACCAAGACAACAACCGCTTACCTATGTTACTTTTTTAACCGGAATATTTAAAACAAAATTTGTCGGAAGTGCAATTTGTCCGACATAAAAGTTGGTCCAAAAATGTCGTAACTGGCAGCACCGACATTGTTGCACGGAACCTCCTATTTAACAATTTAATACAGGGAAGATTGTCTTGATAACTTAACATGCTGTAAATAACATAGGTATTATTTACCTCACAAATTTTATATTTTAAGTAAATGTAATTAAAACTAAGCTTAATCTAAAAATGCCCTCGAGGCACTGTACCGAGGACGCTTACGGCATTTCCTCGCTGAATAGCAATTTGGCAATGCTCATGCATTGCGCGAGAAAGCCGCCATCTCTTCGGTCACCAGTTACATCCACTAGACGTATCGCGATTACCCCAATTAACATTAAATACAAAACAACGAAAAACACACTAATTTTCCGTCTAATATAGTAAAATAACCCGACACATTACACTCCCACAAAAATGTCGTATCTATTACAACCGACGTAATTAACCGGCATCTGTTCTAAGATCCAACATTTTTCTCTTGATTTTTATGGCAAAACCAAAAATCTAAATTTTGCAGATCCGGCTCTTTTAATAGAGACCGTCGCAATATCACTGCAGAACTGCGCATATAAGATTCGATTTTGGCAGGATTTTAATAGAAAAAAAAGTAGGCATAGTTGTTCTCAGTCCAGACTAGACTGCGAGTCTTGGGTAAATCGGTCAGTTGTAAATTAGGCCAAGCGCAGATTCTGCAGGAACTGCTATATTCAATTCAATTCAATTATTTTTATTTCAGGCATAAAACCCATATAGTGTTAGTCGTACAAATGTGTGCTTATGAATCTAAGTGTTAGTAGGTTACAATAATAATAATAATTTAATCTATTTTAAACATCAGCGTCGGCCATCAGTGCTTATTGTGCATGCACACTTATCCAACGGGCCAACATAGGACTATCCCATCGGCACGCCAATGCGCTCAGAATGCGGTTGGGGCTGCCGCGCATACGCGAGAGGAGCGACGCGACGCTATATATAGCAAACATAATGATAGTGAGGTAAAATTTGGGCAGTTGTTGTTACCGAATCAATATATAGTAACGAAAAATAAAAACTATTTAGGGAATGTGGCAGGTCAATATTTCGCCTATTGCCTGCTATGCGGCCACAACTCAAAATTAAAACACATTTGAGATTTGGCTCTATTGCAGCAATAGAGCCACATCTCAAATGTGAATTTTGAGTTGTGGCCGTATAGCAGGCAATAGGCGATTATTGATAGAAACGTATGTTTTATACGGCCGCACATGCGCTAGGTAAAACCAAGCAGAAGATGAAGCTACTATGCTATCGTAGGACTCCTAGGAAGACACAGCTTTATACTTTAAGAAATAAGATGACAGCTTTTATACTCGTAACTGAATTTACTGAATGTGGTAATAATGATTTTTCCGTCTTCCTTTTGGTATTGCATCCGCACCTAATGAAAGATCATGATTCATCATGTATGACCTAATTGTCTGTCCAAAACAAGCAAGTCTAATGTACCTATCCGTGTTTGTTTGCACTGCGCAACGTGAGCGTGCGCACCTTGGACTACGTGAATAGTAACAGTCGAAATAGAACATTTCGCAACCGGAAACACGGGAGCCGTACTACCGATACCGTAACATTCACATTGGTTAATGGTTCCTATGGGATGACCATATTATTTTTACTTTTGCTAAGTCGGTAATATTACAAATATTATTAATTTTTTATAAGTATTGTTCTGTACCTTGCCTCAATAAAAAGAGTACCGCCTAAATTCTAAATGCTTGTAAATTTTGTTCGTCTTGCGCGACGAGTATTTACTGTTTGAATGTTTAAATGCTTTATAAAAATAAAACCGGTCAAGTACGAGTCTGACTCGCGCACCGAGGGTTCCGTATAAACTTTCATACACCATACCCGTCATGTCAGGACGCCATTCATTCTTGAACAATCTTAAACAGCTCATAGTAGAAGTTACCGTTGCAAAGCGCCTTCTGCATTTTGGTACTAACAACTTACAACCTAGTAGGTATGTTTGTTTATCAGAGATAGCTTTTTATCACGCGTACGGATTTCGATTATTTATTTTTTATTTGAAAGAAGGGACTTTAACGATACTCTGATAGGAATTTGAAGGTATACAATTTTATACAAAAGGAAGTAAATTACAAATTTTATTAAGAAATTATTTTTGATAAATAAAAAAAAATAAGCTAGATTGAGATATCGTTTTATTTTTCCTGTATTATTTTATGTTACTCTGAATCATATGTAATTATTTCAGAATTTTTGCTTCGTAAACTTCGGAGATAAGGTGGGGGGAATGGTATTTTTTTTCTACATTTTCCTTAATAAATAAAAATTTAACCACTTTAGAAAAAAATATAAAACAGTTTTAGAAAGTGCAACTCAAGTCCATTCATATGATACCCCACTTGATCTATTTACTAGACTTTGATTTTTAACCCCCCTCATATTCGTCATTTAAACAGAAAATAAAAAAATTTTTTTTTCATTTTCTTTACACGTGTCTTAACTCTTTTAACAGTTGTTCCAAATTTCAAATTGATAGCTTAAGTAGTTCCTGAGATATTTAACGTTGTGACAGACGGACGGACGGACGGACGGACGGACAGATGGACAGACGGACAGACGGACAGACGGACAGACGGACAGAGTCGCACAATAAGGGTTCCTTTTTACCCGACTGCCGAAGGAGAGAGGGTTATTTACCTTTTTGGTATGGAGCCCTAATAAAGTTCGGCCCCACGCATTACCAAATTGATGACATTTTCGAATATTAATGTATAATCGCATGCGAAAAGTATGCTATGCGTATGCTAATAGTAATTTCAATCTTGCTGAAGGATTATTTTCTGAGCAGATAAAATCCTTGTTGTTTATATATAATTAAAGGAAGAAATACGAAGTGTGCATAAAATGTAAACGCATATCATAAATCTCACATGTGTGTAGGTTTAATCCAATTTAGAAATCAACTGAAAATTCTGAATGCTCGTCGTTTCCGCATCTTTGTTTCCGCACTACGGTGCACACTGTTACAAGTTGTCTGGCTGGCACCGGGATAGGCGTCCCCTCCCCCCCCCGCTTTTGAAATGCCCCCGCGACGCATGGCCTGCCGCCAAGTTTCCCGAAGAACTGCACTGAAAAAAAAACACATTTTAAACAAATTTTGCATCGTACTACTTACCGTTGCGACTTATTCAATATAGACTGTATTCACAAGACTCAAGGTCGATAGTACAATATCGAACGGGCCAGATAAACAGGTCTTAAAATTACGAGTTGATCTTAAGAATGGTTGTTGAAACTTGCATTGATTGATAAAACACATCGTATTAGTAACCCTGAAATAATCTTGTGAAACAAGTGTATCTTTGCATTTTGATGTCGGTAATTTTTTTGCAAACGTGCCCAAGGTCTTTCTATATTTTGCCCACTGTATTTGTTCTTGTATTGTGGATAACTTTTTACCATTCGACTTCTTGTTTAATAGTACATTGTTTAACAAGGGGTGTATGAGGAATATGCAATATTCTTACGTCGTGTTACACACAATGTTTTTCATCACATTTGCGAGGAAATAAATAACTACAAAAGACATAAAAATCTAAGTTTCATACAACCGCACCAATCAAAAATTAACGAAATTGACAACTTCACATACAGATTTGCGAGTGGAGGGCGAGGGGGCGGGGCGTGGCGCCCCACGGCCTGCTAGATTTCTTTCAACCAATCACAAAGAAGAATTCTTGTGACGCGCGGCCAACTAGATTTGCCAACCAATTTGTTTGATTTGCTTTTAACCAATCAGATCACACACAAGCTCATTACTTCCCATGGGCCATTATTTCCCGCGGGAACAATTTAGGCCATTGTCTTTCTGTATACAGGCAAGGAATAACACCATTTATGAGCAAGTGTGATGAAAATAATTTTTCATCACACTTGCTCGTAAAGGGTGTATATTATAGGCAGGTGTATAGAGCAGGTGTATAGCCGATTTACCTCCCGCGGGACTTATGGATTTTTATAACTCTCTAGGGAGCTATGAGTTTGTGTGTGATCTGATTGGTTAAAGCAAATCTAGGTGGTCGCGCGCTACAAGAATTCTGCTCTGTGATTGGTAGAATAAAAATCAAGCAGGCCATGCACTGCAAGAACACTGCTCTGTGATTGGTCGAAATATTGAAGCTGCGCGCTCCACTCGCACTGATCTGGAATAGTCCAGGCAATGAACTGACAACTTGTATGGAAGAAATGTCAAATTTGGAATTATTTTTTTTTCATTTCTTTTTATTTTTTTATTTATATTTTCAAATTACATCTAACAAAACATTTATATTCTCGCCAAACTGTTACGTTTGATGGCGAGACGCGCTCAGTTTTTATACAACTTAACCTATTAAACTCATCTTATATAAAACAAAGTCGCATGCTTAAATTAATGAAAAAGAAATATACCTATTTCTGCAAGTATACATATATATACATACCACATACACATCCATATGTGATAAGTCGAGAGTGTGTTCTCGTCTCATCACACATGCACGCTATTTATAATAGCTGATTTTTTCTTTGTAATGGATACATTATCAATTAAATAGTTACCTAGCGACAAAATCCAACAAAATTTCAGACATCAAAAAAATGATAACTTAACTAGCTTCTGAAAAGTCAGAAAAAATATGAATAAATGGTTTTATCTTTATTTTGGTTTATTTACATTTGCTTTATAGTATTCAAGATAAATAATAAAAAAAACTATTCATGTTTTATTTAAATCTATATAAATACTTCCGGATGGAAAGTTTGTTGGATTCTTGAATAAAGCATCTTAGAATAATGTTTTAAATGATGTAAAGAAAAAAAACACTATTATAAATTAATGTTTTTCAAAACCGTATTTTGCCTAGAGAAGAAGTGAAGTTGTCAATTTCGTCAATTTTTGATTGGTGCGCTTGTATGAAACCTAGATTTTTCTGTCTTTTGTAGTTATTTATTTCCTCGCAAAAGTGATGAAAAACATTGTGTGCAATTTTTCTCTTACGCCCCTTGTTAAACAATGTACTATTGTAATCAATTAATCTTTATTTAATTTAAAACTGATGCCAATTGCCTGTTCGTAATGCTAGTCCTTGAATAATAGAATTGATTTGAACTTGTTAATGTATCCCCCCGTTTTGTTAAAATGTGTTAACCAAACATATTTTTAATCAGCCTCTACACGAGCATCCTAGTCTAGCTAATAGACGGATGGAGTGATGGATGATACGCCGTGTTATTTTACTGGACAGGCGGCATTTAGACATCTCTGAACAAGAGGACGTGAAAATTTCGGGGCAATCGGAGCTGTTATTAAAATAAACAACGCAAGGAGCGGATCTTCTCAAAATAACCACTTCCCGAAACCACCGTTGAGTTAAAGTTATTTCGTTAACCGGACGAAAATAAAGGAAGTAAACGTCGGAGTTGTAACAGTTTTGTGGGATCCTGTTAACTTCTCGGCATACTTGCTAAGTTACTACAATACATATCATTCTTAATTACTTATTTAATATTATTATTATGAAAATTCAGATGTTTAGATATTTGGTAGGTACGTACCTACTCAGTCACGCAAAAACCGGCCGAACGGATTCACATGAAATTTGGCAGAGCGATAATTTAAAATTCAGACAAGTGCTCGGCTATAAATATTTTTTTTAAGGAAGAATAGTGATAATAATATAATTGTAAAGAATAAACAGTGTAAATAATATAATTATTCTTTTGGATTTATTTTTAATCAGTTGCGGTGGTACAGTACCTACAGGTGATTTGTCTTATCACAATTCACAACGATTTCGCGGACGGAGACTGCTACTAAGGACGCAGCAATTTATATTAAACAATTTAAAGATTTATGTTACTATCTGAATTTTACACGCAGGCCACGGAATATCGTTTATGCTCACAGATTTTTCCAGAAGCTAGTCTAAACGTTGCTCATATTATATTAATAGTTATCTAAAATACTTAAGAAATACAGTAAATCTCTAACTGGTCGTTGCTGACGCAGGGCGTGGGCGTGTGACGCATCACCATATGGAATCGGCTGCATCAAATGTGATACAAATAAGTATTAACATCTTTAAGCTCGACGTAATCCAAATTGCGTAAGATTGATGTCTCTGTTTGCCACTAAGTAATGTTTATGTTGCCAGCGGAGCCGAAGTGACTGTTTTGTTGTACACTTTAGTGCTAATTTGTGATATTTGGAAATGATGCAAACATTTTGCGATTTTTGGTACAGATAAGAAATTTCAGTCAGCATTCACAATGTAAGTAACTGGTAGACGGTTAAGACGGTGCTTTGCTCCGTAAAAATGCGCAGGAAACGATTTTTTCCGAAATGAGACCGAGATCGATATTTAGCCTTTGTAAACCCTCGCAGTGTAAATCTTAAAGAAATCTTTGGAATCCAGTACCTACCAACTAAAATAAATATACAAATAGGTACTGCTCGTTAAATATTACTTCCGTAAAACGGGGCTAATTGAAACATTCGAGGCTATTTGGAAAAAAAAAATTATAAGTTTTGAGTCCATATATTTTTTGTCCTGGTAATGGTAGAAACGTAGATCTTCGTCTGGCAAGCCTAAATCTAATGTGAAGTTGGTTAGTGGTTGCAGAAACGCCGAGGACCTAGCATGCGTGCTTAAAAAAAAATCTTGATTGTGTCGGTGGAAAATCAGTGAAATTAAACACCGCCCTACTTCTATGCAAATGTTGGCTGGCTGTGGGGTTTGATTTTTTTTAGTATACATATCTAAAAGTACATATTCTCGGGAGTTTTTTAAGCTATTATGTTACATAATTTTAGCTGTTTTTTTGAATGAGATATTAACGGGTTTTTAAAATGAGGCTATTTGAGATGGCTTCTGGGGTTATTTGGTTACTAGTACCAAATATCCCCCTAACTATAAAGGTAGGTTGACCATCTTTTTTTTTCAACAGTGCAATGGTGCGAGAGTACAATTGTACGTACCGTAATTGTCGGAAGGGAAAAAAAATCAACCCTACACGTCATACCTATACCCAAGAAGCATTGGCTAATGCTTTGGCCGACGTGGCAGCTCCGTCTTTGGCAAAAGCTGGCGAGAAACATAATTTAAATTACGACTGTTTTTGATACTCCTAATTATGCCTGTTGTTATTTTAGTACTATGTAGATTTACCAAATACAGTTAAGTAATTTTTCTATAAACATTTTATAGGTACTTACTTAAGGAAATAACAAGGAAACATATTCTATCTAAAGTTGACTTAGAAGTATTTTTTTTACATATATATACTTGATTTACTGTCTTCAAGGACCTGATACTGTCAAGTACTATATATGTGAACGATGCCCCGTCCTCAGGTACAGGCGCGCGACCCTGCGCGCTGGACTCGTCGCCTGACGCACCGCACCTTCGCTGCGCTGAGACGGGCGGATCGCCAGTCCCCTAACAATGGGTGTTTTTATTTGGAATGATTCCATCTTCAGGAAGGAGCTATGGCTTTAGCCTTATATAATACTATTGTTTTCAGCCTCCTGAAGCGTTATCCTGATTTACAGGAATCATTTCCATCTTTTATTTTAGTGAATTATTTCACTCACAATAAGCTCTCTCGGCTCTAATTACTAAATTTACATATATATTATTACTGTACCCATTTATAAGTACGGCGCAATACGTGCGCTTCAATTTGACATATCTGTCACTATCGTAGCTCAAACGGTTACACAATTACGCCCGCTTAACCCTAGGCCAACTTCTAAACACCATGGACTCAATATCTGTTATCCAAATCATGTCTCTTCTCATTTCGGAAAAAGTATTATTTTCATGTCTGTCAAAATTTTCAACCATTTGCCTAATGACCTTAAATCCTTGGATTGTCAAGGTTTCAAAACGAAATTATTTAAGTGGTGTCTACAACGAATGTTCTATACAGTTAATGAACACTTTGTAACCACAAATGCCTAATGAATTTTATTATTTTCTCTGACCACTTTCCTTTTTGCATGACATTGATTTATTATTAATATATTGACATTGCTACACTTTGACTTCTATTTTTATTTAATTTTTTACTTTTTTACTAATTTAATTCGATATTAATATAACAATGAATAATAAGGACATAATTTCAATGACATGCATATTGAGAATCAAAATATTGTACGCCAAACTCTGGCTGATTGTGATGTAACCAAAATACTAACCCTAACACCATTTTTATAACCACTCACATTCGAACAATAAATAATTTTGTATTTGTATTTGTATTAAGCTGAGTACAATAGGCACATTTTACCATTACGGCCCGTCAATTATAAATTTCCCATACTACAAGAATATTAGCCAATCAGGGAATCTGACTCGAACTTGACCATTTTGCTAAGGGCTTACGTTATGGTAATGTTTTCCTGATATACTAGTTTTTACAAAATTAAGTCCTACTTTTCCTCCTAAAAATGAGGTTTTCATATGCCCAGGCATGTTCTGGGGTTAAACTCATTACTACTGTACATAAATATCATTTCTATACACGGCGTAATTCGCGTTACGCCGCTATACAACTTTTACTGCCTTTATTGGCTTAAATGAATTTAAGTGTGTCGAGGTGTTTCCCCAGTCGGGCTACTGCGAAATGACATTGCTGCTGCACGATTATTTTAATTATTTATTTAAACTGTATCACACAAAACAAAAAAAAGGTATAAAAGGCGGAGGCGGGAGGGTTATCTAATCTGTTTCTAATAAGAACACTAAGAAAGAGACGGGTAGTCGGTCTCGCCGCGACACAGCTCGCGCGCCGTCTTGTGATAACCGTGCTGTAGGGCCCTACCTCCGAAATAATTCCCCTTCTGTTCACTATTCTCTGTAGTCTATTACTATTGCGTCACTATTGGAAATACATACATCATGGGCTATTTTAACCAGGCGCAACATGCCTGTCATTTCCGAAGAATAGCTTTGGCTAGGGCATGTTACCTTGCGTAATTTGTGATTCATGCATTCAAGCATGCAGATTTTGGCGCCAACATAATCTAGTTTAACAATGTATGTACCATAACAAAAGCAATAAGGGTGTTTTTCAAAAAAATATTCCGTCTGTTAATAGCAATAGAGTAGAGTAATTTTAAGAAGTACGACTCCGTTGCCTAACATGTCATCATCATCACATAATTAAGAACCAGGCTCTTGTCGGTGGAGCAATTTCCATTCGTCCCTATTCTTGACATCTGGATACGACACGCTGAGGCTTTCAAAAGCTTCCAACCGTTCTCTATCACGCTAAGTCATTGTCCACGTTTCGCTTCCACACAATGCTATGCTCCAAATGTACACTTTATAAGCCTCTTTCGAGTATGCCTAACATGTTTGCAGTAATTATAGTAATGTTTATAAATTCATTCAAGTCATTATAAATATAACATAATCAAGCTTGAGTTTTCGATAATTTAAAATATTTAGATATTGACAACTTTTTATTTAAGGCTCAGCAGATGTTTTCAGATCTGTGCGTCATTAGTAATGGATGGCTGTCCAAACTAGAACTATGCCAAATTGTCTATTAATAACGAAGTTTCGCACATAGTTCAGAATTCAGGGCGCGTCACACACAACGCGGTGGGTGTTGTGCGGGTTAGGTATAATTATATAATGTAAGGATTAAATAAGGTCAAAGGTGTTCACACAACGGTTACATACAAATGTATCCCAAGTGGTTAGCTTAGGACCTAGTTTTAGCGGGAGCGACTGCCATGATGACGGAGGATTATAAATAATGATAATGATTCTATGCCAGTGGGGAAACTAGACCTCGTCAGCGGGCACCTCGCTGAAGGCCTAGTAGATAACAACCGCGTTTTTATCCCCTATTATACCGTGCATGTCTGAAAGAAATTAATTATGGTATATTCCACATAGATAGGGATGATGTTGTGAGGGGACGCCTGGCCGGAAACAGGCGGGCTGTCGATCGTTTGTCCTGTTCATAGATAGGGAACGTCCTCCTAATAATGAACACATTTTGGGAAAGTAACATATCGGAGGCCTTAAAGGCCCATTGCTGCTAATAAGGAGCTTTATTAGTCGCAGTACCGGAAAACGGTGTTAGACAAAAGCGAGAGCATCATAATCTTGACAAGGTACAGCCTCTGTTGAACACGCGTAAAATAATATCGCTCTGATTCTAACACTACTTGCGACATTTTAGCACACTTATACGCATAACCCGACGAACGCGACATCATAAATAAACCAAACTGGCTGAAATTTCCTGAACCGGTAAACCTGGTAAGTCATACAATCGGGGAGAAAAGTGTAGCTAAGTTATACAAGGCGCTTTAAAATATAGTACTTTTGCTGCAAGAAATAGGGCAGTAACTAGGAATTACAATCCTATTACAATATCGATTCCAAGAAGCTGTTCATTCAGAGTTCGAAATGGGGTCAGCTAGGAATAGACGTGTTGCATACGTAATGTCATATATTAGCGAGAGAAATGTAATGACAAATATTCCGAGACTGGAGCTTGCCGCGGAGACATACCGCTCATGTTGTTATTAGTCTTATTAGTCAACTAGCTGTTGCCCGCGACTTCGTCCGCGTAGAACTTATACTTAGAAAATATAATGCAAACAAACTTCTACCATCTTAAGGGATGATTTCCGAGCCAAAAACTATTCTTTATCCTTTGAAGGGTCTCAAATTATCTCTATACCGAATTTCATCTAGGTACATGGATTTTATCCAAACTTTCACCCCCTATTTCATACCCTTAGGGAATGATTTTCGGGATAAAAACTATCTAATGTCATTCTTCGGGACTCAAACGACCTTTATACCAAATTTCATCTAAACGGGATTCATCCAAATTTTCACCCCCCATTTCACCCCCGTAGGGAGTGATTTCCGGAATTACAACTATCCTATGTCCTTTCCCAGGACTCAAGCTATCTCTATACCAAATTGTATTAAAATGGGTTCCATCCGAATTTTCACCCCTAATTTCACCCCCTTAGGGGATGATTTCTGGGGTAAAAACTATCCCATGTCCTTTCCCAGGACTTACCCTATATCTACACCAAATTTCATCAAAATAGATTACATCCAAATTTTCACCCCCCCCCCCCCTTTTCACCCCCTTAGGGGATGATTTCCGGGATAAAACCTATTATATGTCCTTCCCCGGGACTCAAACTATTTATATACCAAATTTCATCTTAATCGGTGCAGCGGTTTAAGTAGCTCCATACAAATTTCCACCCCCAATTTGCTAGCCCCTCAGATATAAAAACTACCCTTTGTCCTTCCGCGGGGCTCAAACTATCTGTATACCAAATTTCATTTAAATCGGTTCAGCGGTTTAGGCGTGAAGAGGTAACAGACAGACAGACACACTTTCGCATTTATAATATTAATATGGAAGTATGGATTATTAGTATGGATAGTATGGGTTCTTTCCGCTTGTCTTCCAAATAGAGGTGTAGCTGTAGACTCACTTCAAAAGAAAGAAGAAACGAAAAACTCATTCAAATATCTCAAAAAATTACGAAGCTACAACCGTTTTAATGTCGCTTGTTAGAGTAAGAAAACGATCAGGGATCGTGACGTCACGACCCTCGAGCGTCATAGTAAAAAACAATCGTTTCATTATAAAGATGCGTTTTGCGGAAAAGAGACGCAACAAACCCCCTCTTAAAACTTTATACACTTATAACTTAGTGATTACCTATATAGCCTCTTGCGTTGTTTTTTTTTTCGAGATAATACAACATTATGATTATTTTGTTTAGTGTCTACATCCCTATTTTCGATAAGATAAGATAAAATAAGATTTCTTTATTGTCAGAACTGTGTACATTTAGTTGTTTTGGGTAAAATAAAGTCCAATAGCTTGCCCATTTCGGACGTACAATATTAAACTTAAAGCTAGTCCAATATACTAAAACAATAACAACAATAGTATTTCCAAATAATGTTACCCATATTCACACATAAAATATTAATTTAGATCTATCCGACATCCGTATTTTCTTTTAAACCACGAACTTCGGAATTCGAAAATATTCGGGTATCTCTATCTCTATCGCACTAACAAATGACAGGAATGCAGAGGGCCTACCGCGAAAGGCATTCGAAGTTTCCCCTCTCTGTCATACTTACAAGTTCGTACATAAGTGCGACAGAGAGGGAAAACTTCGAATGCCGTTCGCGGTAGGCCCTCAGATATACGAACTTCGAGTTTCGGTTTTCGGTGGTTTGGCTGAATACGCAAAGAGCGCGCGCGCGTGCCATTCAAAAAAACCAAGTTTATATTGTTCGAATTTGTTGTTACATTTGTACAAATTACGCCTTAATTCGACATTTGCGCATATAAGTTCGCATATCAAAATCGATTAATTTTATATTTGCTTTTGGTACCTATGTGTCTCGTCAATGTATATCGTAGACGGGATTAAAATTATTAATAGGCGAAAGAAAGGCAAAGAAATTCCGCCATTTTGTCCGTAGTATTTCTTATTAGTCTGTGATTTTGACGTTTCTTTTAGCTGACATATGTGGCGGCGATATACTTTAAGAATAATAAATGAAAAATTAAATGAAGTCGTACATTACGGAAAATAAATTAATTGTCGCAGTCGGACCAAAAACTATCCTAAGTTGCAGCGGGAATAATTATGTACCTATATAAAATGTTTCATATTTTCCGTCCATGGGATGCTGAGAACATTCGTACCACAGAAAGCTTTTTTTCAAACTGGCTGATTCTTTTTTTAATTTAGAGATTTATTATAAGTGGAGATTACAGATAGCAAAATCTAACCAATTTGTAAGAGTGCTTTTTTTTGTGATCCAAGTACTTACTGGCTGAAAATGTTTTGAATATAAGCACAGACAAACGCAGTGTTTTCGTCTGGACCGCCCACATAGTTGGCTTATTCAGCTAGTGACGTATAGAATCTAACTTTATGTTTGGAGTTTCGCGACTAATTGTCAACTATATTACATCTTCTCGTAAATAATCTATCGCGTCTAATCACTGGATATTTATGTGAGCTACTGTTTATTGTGTGCAATAGTAGTAAACGTCAGGCCTTGAAGATATCTATCGTCGTAATGAAATGCCTGCGATAACTCAACAATAATTGTACCTTTTTCTCATATCATTGCTAATATGAGTTGTAATGGTATAATTATAAAACTTTTGTCGCACCATAACCTCTTCAACGTGTGGGTCTATATTTTGGTCCCCCCATATAGTTGCTTGCCTCAACTAGAATGGCAGTCCGCTTTCGGTGGCGAGGTTACTAGATGGCATTTTCCCGCTGTCCTTCGATATGTTGAACAAAACTGAAGCACCTAAGGTGTCTGAACACTATTTAGCTACTCTGGTGACGTTTAGCGCTGAACAGGATGTTAGTTAAATACATGTGCGTTGGTTGCAGTAAGATATTCTTTTCAATGAATAAATGTCTAGCAATAATGTATCGCTGTAGAAGGCGGGTTATATTAAGAGCACTATTATAGACCAACAGCAGAAAGCGTACGTGGGTTGCAGGGCTATTTCCGGAGCGATAGAGACGGCTGCTACAGCGTGTAAACGTCGTGCCTGTGCTGCTGATATATTTAAATAACATATTTATGTGTATTTAACATTTTTGGGGATTATAATAATGTTGTTGTTTCTATTGAACCTGTTATCGCGATCTTAGTAATAAATTCAGTTTTTGCAAATTACACAAATTCGATGTTATGCGATGATCTGAAAAACCGACAGATGTATGAATATAAGGAGATCGGACATGGCGGCCGATTCGTATAGAGTGAGCCTGTCGCAAGTACATTAACCCACACAACGCCCAAGTAATTGACAAGATAAAGCACGCACACATCTAAAACACACACACTTGTATACCTACACGCTTATTTGACAATAAACGCGCATCATATCAGGCATTTTGGGAAAAAACGTAATATTCTCTGCGATCAGCACGCGTGCACAGTATGGCAGTGTATGCCCATTGAGCATACAGCTGCGACACGGCCGCCGGCGGCTTGTCCTCTCTCTAGTATTCTATGCTCTGAGGAAAAACCTGTCAAAGTCGAAGAATATAAAACCTGAATATTATTGAAATTATAATTATCATACATACACATACATATAACGAGGCCCATTTCCCGGAGAGGTAGGCAGAGATTACGGATTTCCCCTTGCTACGATTTTGACAAACCTTATAATTGTCATCCTTTCAATATATATTTGTGACGTGCAATACTTCTAATTAAAGAAAGCTCTACATTAACTACAACTTAGAAAAGTTGAAAAACCCCCGACATTTTCATTTCAAAGTACAATATCTCAAAAACGGCTGAATCGGTTTTGTTGAAACGTAGCTAAGAACCATCTTCATGACGTCAGCTTTCGGATAAAAAACCGCAATCAAATAGGTCCGGTCCATTCGTTTAGGAGCTACGATGCCACAGACAGACACACACACAGACATACACACGCACACACACAGACAAACAGACATATATATAACACCCAACGAAGCTAATCCACGTGTATGGAAAAGGAAAAATTTTAAGATATATTTTTAATTGAACACTTTAAACTCTCGCGCTTTGTACACATATTTAATAGTACATTGTTTAACAAGGGGCGTATGAGGAATATTGTAAACGAGAGTCTATCAGGAGCCCGACGCCGTAAGGCGGAGGGCTTTTGATGACTCGAGTTTGCAATATTCTTACGCCCGTGTTATATACACAATGTTTTTCATCACATTTGCGAGGAAATTTATTTATTTAATCGTATGGCGTATTCTATATTGTAGGCTTTATTATTTAATTATAAATCAACATCCAGGTCGCACAGCCAGTCGATCGCGTCAGATGTCAGGTTAGTGTAGAGGTCCTCCGGGTCGCCTTTATAGCGTCGCTTTGGGCAGCGCTCCACGATGTGCTGAGTGGTTTGGTCTTCAAGGCCACAGTCACACATCGGACTTTTGCTCCATCCCCATTTGTGCAACATGTAATTGCACCTGCCGTGACCCGTACGGATTCTGTTGAGGCGGCACCAGTATTTCCTCTGAAGCGAGAAGCCCTTCGGCTTCTGAGTTGGGTTTCCGATACGTGGGCAACGCTGATCGCCAGTCGCTTCCACCCACTCTTTCTTCCACGCTTGTTCTAGCTGAAACCCGTCAGCTCTCAGCTTCCTTGCAGCATCGCTCGTAGGGCGGCGCGATTTGAGTCGTTGCGGTGGTGGATCCGTGAATTCGCGGTGGCATGGCAGGTCCGGACGAGCTGTTATTTTTCCGGCTTCCCTCAAGAGCGCATGTTTTCTACGTAAGTGGGGCGGCGCTATGTGGCTAAGTACTGGCAGCCAGTGGGTCGGCGTGGATTTTATTGTGCCGGACACACACCTCATCGCGTCGTTCAGTCTCGTGTCGACTTTTTGCACGTGCGCGCTTTCGCACCAAACAGGCGCGCAGTATTCTGCTGCAGAGTACACGAGACCGAGCGCCGAGGAACGAAGTACATCGGCAGACGCACCCCATGACGTGCCTCTGAGTTTGTGCAAGATGTTGTTGCGTGTGCCCAGTTTGAGGGACGTTTTGGTGATGTGCTCCTTATAAGTCAGGGACCGGTCCAAAGTAACCCCAAGATATTTAGGGTGGGGATTATATTTGAGGTTTGATCCTTGAAATTCAACAGCAGGTTGGTATGTGGCTTGACTGTTATGGAGGTGGAAACATGCAACCTCTGTTTTATTGGCACTAGGTATGAGCCTCCAAGATGAAAAGAAACTCGACATGATTTTAAGGTCCGATGTCAGGACTTCCTCCGCATCCACAAATCCCCGACAACGGGCGACCAGCGCGATGTCGTCAGCGTATATAAACTTTCTAGCTGAAGTTTCGGGCAGGTCATGGATATACAGGTTGAAGAGGAGAGGTGCGAGAACTGATCCCTGTGGCAGGCCGTTGTTGAGTTTCCTTCGCTTGCTTTTGGCTTCTCCCAAACAAACCTCGAAGTGCCTCTCACTCAGCATATTTGCTACAAGACCTGCTATCTCCTTGCTGGGTACTACTGACAAGAGTTTGAAGATGAGTCCATGTCTCCATACTGTGTCATAGGCGGCTGTGAGGTCAATAAATACCGCAGTGGATTTAAGTTTTTTCTGGAACCCATCTTCTATGTGAGTGGTAAGAGCTAACACCTGGTCGGCACAGCTACGCCCTTGTCGAAATCCTGCCTGTTCTTGAGGAGTCACAGCATCGATGAATGGGGTTATTCGTGTGTGCAGTAGTCGTTCCAGCAACTTGTATGCGCAACTCAGTAGAGCGATCGGGCGATAGTTTTCTGGAAGCTGTTCGTTTTTTCCCGGTTTCAACAATGCAATGACTTTAGATGTCTTGAATTCGGTAGGTAATTGGCCTTTCAGCAAGATACAGGAGAAAAGCGCCGCGAGCCAGCTCACAGCTAGAGGGCCCATGTTCTTGAGGAATTCATTATAAATTGCGTCACGGCCGGCCGCTTTGCCAGGTTTTAGTTGTTTAATGGCAGTGACAGTTTCATGGACGGAAAAGGGTCTAACTAGATGAGCGTTATCCGGCGTGCTGCGTTTGAGTTGAGTTAGCTGCTTGCGGATGCGTCTCGTGGTGCACGGGTCTCTTTTTGCTCTAGTTAGGTCCACCATTCTGTTTGCTATGGCGTCTGGATGGACCTGGGTAAATGACTTTTGGCAGCTCTTTTTGCCCGTGAGACGGTTCAAGACGCGCCAGGCTTTCCTGCTTGAGGTCTTAAAATCCATACTCTCGACCGTTTCCGTCCACCTGGCCCTCCTGTTTTCATCCAGAGTCTTAAGTAGCTGTGCACCAGTGTCGGCATTGCCAGAGGCTTGGTAATCCCTGAAAAGGTCCTCGCTCTCGTCGTTCCAGCCAGGGATGTATTCTTTTCTAAAGCCTCTGGGTATTGTAGCTTTAGCCGCTGTAATTACGATTTTTGCGAACTTTCCGTAGTTTGATGGATTTGGTTCGAGATGTTCGCATTCCAGGTCGTGATCAAGCCTACTTTGGAAGGATTCCCAGTTCGCCTTCTTGAAGTTCCATCGAGGCACCTTCATGGAGTTTGTGAGGGGGATTTTGATACCAATTTCCAAAAATATGGGTCTATGTTGGCTGTTGGGAAAGCTAGGTAGAATGGTTCGCGACGCAGGGAGTGGCTGATCTAGACTATCCTTGCTAACGAAGGTCAGATCTGGGTTGTACTCTTGCTTCCATCTCGCTGAAACAAACGTACCCTTATCTTTAGCATCGAAGAGAAGATGCACATCAGAGAGGTCCGCCCAGTCGGCAAGGGCCACCCCGTTCTGATCTGTTGCTCTGTATCGCCAGTTGACATGGTGACTGTTAAAATCGCCACAGAATACGCTTGGGTGGCTCAAGTTCGGCAGGACGTCGGCTGGCCAGATAGCTAGAGGGGGTTTATAGATGTTCATGACCTGTAAATCTCGAAGTTGCACGGTGGAAGTGTGGATGGTGTCTTTAATATCTGCCTGTAAGGCATGGAGTTCCTGTAGATCTGTTTTTGCATAAGTGGCTATTCCGTACTTTGGATGGTGGACCGCTGTGACGATAGAGTAGCCCGGGATGGTGCCTCTATTGGCCAGGTCTTGCTCGTCTTTGGTGTGCGTTTCCTGAATGCAGACTATGTCAATTCTTTGCTCCGTCAAGATTCTGTGCAAGTAGTCACACTTTGAACGACTAATGCCTTCGATGTTAAGTTGACAGATGCGAACTGAAGGTCCGACATCCCGGGTCTGTTGGTTTTGTGATGTACGTGTATTCATGTTTTGAAGCATAGTTAATATTGCATTCGAAGGTATAGTGATATAATTGCCTACAATCGCCTCTATTGCTGTTGCTCGTTTAGCGCTACCCAGGGGATACGTGCAGGGTGTCTAAAGCATTCTCCTGCGGACGTGAGCAACATTCATCCCCCCCCTGCGAGGAAATAAATAACCACAAAAGACAGAATAACCTATGTTTTATACAAGCGCATCAATCAAATGTTGACGAAATTGACAACTTCACTTCTAGATCAGTGCGAGTGGAGGGCGGAGCTTCAATATTTCAACCAATCACAGAGCAGAATTCTTGCCGTGCAGATTTGCTTAACCAATCAGATCACACACAAGCTCATAACTCCCATGGTGCCATTATTTCCCGCGGGAACAATTTAAGCCATTGTCCTTCTGTATACAGGCAAGTAATAACACCATTTATGAGCAAGTGTGATGAAAAATTATGTTTTCACTCCTTCTATTCGAAAAACAGTCTTTTATAGCCCGTTTATAGGGAGCAAAACTTGATTTTGATCCCTATGCATATATATTTTTTTCAATTTATCTTTTTTGCCCTAGGGAGCAAAATTAAATTTTGCTCCCTGCACGCAAGTCATAGACCACGTAGAGAACAAAGCATTAAAAACATTACTTAATAGTTATTTGTGTCACAAGGGAGCAAAATTGTATATTTACGGCGAGGGCGGTGTATTGAATCCTGAACGTAGCGAGGGATTCTAACGTAGGATCCTGAGCGTAGTGAGGGCTTCAAGTGTTTACGCCCAAGACGAAAATAATTTTACTCCTGAGTGACACATGTAACTTTTCACACCGACTTTGAGGAAAACATTTGCAAAGAAACAAAAAAAAAACAGAAAAACGATAAAAATAACAAAAAAACCGAACAAAAATAAAAATAAATAAAAAAACAGCAAAAAACCAAAACATTTGCAAAAAAAAAACAAAAAATACCAAAAAAAAAACAACAAAAACAAAAAAAAACGAAACAAACCAAAACAAACAAAACCAAAAAAGAAACGAAACAAAAAAAAACATAAAAAACAACAAAAAAAAAAACAAAAAAAGAACAAAAAACTAACGAAACAAAACAAGAAAATAGCAAAAAAACCTAAAAAATTACAAAAAAAAATAAAAAAAAATACAAAGAATACAAAAAAAAACAGAAAACCAAAAGAAATAACAAAACAACCGAACAAAAATACAAAAAAAGGAAAAAAAAGCAAAAAAACCAAAACCAAAACAAAACAAAAACAACAAACAAAAAAAAACAAAAAAAAACGAAACAAAAAACCAATTTAATAAAATACAAAGAATACAAAAAACAGAAAAACGAAAAAAAAAAGTAAACCGAACAAAAATACAAAAGAAGAAAAAAACGGCAAAAAAATCAAAACAAAAACAAACAACAAAAACAAAAAAACATCAAACAAAAAATAACAAAAAAAAACGAAAAAAAAACGATACAAAAAACAAACGAAACTAACAAAAAACAAACAAAAAAACAATAAAACAAACAAAACAAAAACTAAAAAAGGTTCTCGAGTGGCGACCACGTACCGGAAGGCGCGGCGTGGGTAGGTGGACTGATGACCTGGTAAAGGTCGCGGGAGTCCGCTGGATGCGGGTGGCGCAGGAACGGTCATTTTGGCACTCTTTGGGGGAGGCCTATGTCCAGCAGTGGACGTCTTTCGGCTGATATGATGATGATGATGATGATATATATACCTTTGTCGATTACGATGAAATTACAATCGATTATTTTATCAAGATTCTATTGGCACATTGCGTAAATGTTACAAGCCAATGTATAAATTAAAAAAGTAGCTTGAACAGAAAAGTAGCATTTTGCTCCCTCTCGTCGGGGACCAAAACTTACTTTTCTAAATGAGAGGTGTGAAAAAAAATCTGTGGGCCTGAGCGAGGCCAGAGACAATATGTTATTTCAGTAGCGTGTTTAAGGAGACACAAATTTATTGAGTGTTTTTAATACCGCGCTGTTTTGTTCTTGGAGTTCTTCTTCTTTGAAACGCCGTAACTGATGCAGCATTTAAAAACAAACTCAAACAACAATATATCATTGACCCACTCATAAATCAACATTTCAAAATTATTCAATAATGATAGGTATATATCAAGAGTGCACGTGATTCTGAACCGGAAAAAACCAAAAAAATCTAAATTCTGAGAATCTGATAAGTCATCGAATACATTTTCTACCTGCTATTTTCGACAGTCTTCACCTACGAATATTGCAAACCGCAGCGATTCCATACACCATTCTTCGAGAGCCAGTGCAAACTATCCAACGTGCTCCCGTCAGTCACCACCATGGCCGCATTCCGCTGTCAACTTTCCGTTTATTTTGGACGCTTTAGGCATTTCTCAGAACAGGGACATTGACCTGCCACAGTTTTACTAGAGTATTGCAAATTGAGCTAGACTTTCGTGGAGAGATCTAAAATAAACTTTCGGTTGACATACTTGCCAGTAACAATAGTTGACTTGGTGCATAAAAAAGTCAGAGACGAAGAAACCTGAGAGCTCTACATTAACATTATACTCGCTTCGAAGCCTTCGAAATGCGTATAGGCCACCACGTTTTAAAACTACTTAAATCGAGCGAAACTACCCGACCCTTTTTGTCCCTGTTACAACCAAACGTTCTTCTACCGAACTTTAGAAAATGAGCTAATTTACTACGGTGACTCATTTCAGAAGGTCATGCTCCCAGCGTTTTTCCCTTTTAGAGCAACGAGCCCGGGGTCCGCATTCACACCAAATCTCAAGATTTGTCGTAGGTACTAGTTTCTAGGTCGCGGGAGTCCGCTGGATGGGGGTGGCGCAGGACCGCTCATTGTGGCACTCTTTGGGGGAGCCCTATGTCCAGCATTGGACGTCTTCCGGCTGATATGATGATGATGACTAGTTTTACGAAAGCGACTGCCACCTGACCTTACCCAGAGGGAAAACTAGACCTTATTGGGATTCGACCGGATTCCTCACGATGTTTTCCTTCACCGACTCTCATTTTATATAAGGTATTTACAAAAAAAATACACATAAATTCAACGAGTACAAAAAGATTACAATATTATATTATAACAAATGATAGAAAAACTGCCTGGTCCGCCTCTTCGCTGTCACAGGTCTCCATTTGACACGTGCTAAAGTAATATAAGAAATGTACTTAGTGAAGTTCTAGTTCCTGTCACAAATGTAGTGAAGCTACATGATTTCAACACGTATAAAAAAACTGCTACGTGGCAGCATACTTCGCTGAAAGCCAACTTCGATGGTATGGTCATGTAATCCGGAGAGACGAGGAACATGTTGTACAGAAAGCGTTGCGCCTACCAGAATGTGAAAAAGGTCGAGGACGCCCATCTGCTTACCTGGTGGACCAGCATGACGAAACTGTTAAAAGTGGAGAAATTACCCAACGCGACAGACCCCACCTAAAGTGGGAATGTGCTAGGAAGAAGGAGAGACCATCTGTGTATACAATTACCATATATGTATTAGCAAATGTCTATTTAAAAAGAAAAGCATCGGCATGCCGCGGCAATTCCCTTGGTATTCGGAGAATCTCAGGAAGAACACAAATAGGTTGACGGCTCGCCAACATTTGTAGTTTGTTTTGCGAAGAGACGTTTCTCTACCAACAAGTAGTAGTGGCGACAGTTTTAACCGACTTCAAAAAAAGAGGAGCCTCTGTTAGACTGTAGGTTTTTTGTTTATGTTCACCAATATTTGCACTATGTATGTAGGTACGGTCGGCCAAGAAAGTGGTATACCAGTTTTGACAAAAGTTTCTGTGAGATGTGTAATGGTCGTTAAGGTTACTGCCATAACTCATAATATTATTGTAAGTGGAAATCGACCTTGTTGTTTCATGACCTACCGTAGGGTGGCAGACCACATTTTTGGCCGATTGTACCTTAGTACGTGTGCACGTGCTTGCTACGTGCTGGGCAGCTTATAGTTGTATGGAACAACTAGCTAATCTGTGGGCGCATCCACAACAGATGTGCTAAGCCGCCTTAAAACGAATTAAAACCACTTTATAACTATAGGTACTTAAAAAACCTCTTATTGAACGATCGAGCGATGTTCTCCGTTTCAGTTTGGGCAAGAATTCTTTCGTATGCCCGGATTTCTGGCTGGCCCGCTGTTCTCCTCTACAGCTCGAATTTCTTAACCGAATCTCGCGAAATTTTGTGAGCCGGTTCGATATTTATATAGGTAGGTATATATTTTTTAAGATTTAGATTATGGAAATTTACAATAAAAAGATTGCAAAAACATACTCAATACTCAATCATTTATTGCATTCCCCAATGTTAGTTTACAGGGTATTAGGTAAACTTAAATTTTAGTTGCTAAGCAATAAGAATAAAACTTAATTGTGGACCCTCTGTTAGGCTGTTGTACAGTCAGCGTCATATAGTTAGTAGCAGCCAAGGTAGCCAAATATATCGTACAACATCCTTACTCCTATAGTAACAAAGACGTGTTGCGATATACATATTTGGCTACCTTGGCTGCTACTAACTAGCTGATGCTGACTGTACTCGCGTGTTCTATAGCTCTCAGAGCCTACTATGCCCCAATAGACATTACATATAAACAAGTTGTAACACCAATAAAACAATTGCCTTTTTCTACTCCTGTACCGTTATCTGTCATTTATATAGGCTGTAGCTCAAATACAATGACACCACTAATAAATCGTCGAAAAACTCTATGCTCTATGGCCCAAAAACGCATTGTTTAGCGTACTTTTTTGGTTCATACATTTTTCATAAAAGCACCGTTTAACTTTTTTTAAATCGGCCGCTATATTGCAGTGGTGCCAACTTCATAAACAAATATTTCGAAATAAAAGTATTTATTTACGATTTAACATTTGTATATTATAAATTATTTACTACAATAATAATAAATCATCATCTATTGTGTGTTAAATTACTCGTTTTATAAATTCTTGGTATTATTTATAAAAATAAACAGCTCTAATTTGGTCCGAGTCCGGATTTGGTTTGGTTCGGATGGCAAGTGCAAACAAAAACATTAAACATTAAAAAAAAACAAACCATAAGCAAGAGGTGTCACATTTCCAATTTCCCACCAAAATATAGTTTAAAATGAAAATACGAAAGATGATAAACTATTAGTCCTAAACTATTAAGATTTTATTCGTGTTTGTGAAGACAGGTGTACGTTCCTTTTAAAATGGTCGATGAAATGAATACCTGCACTCCTGAAGAAATTGCGTGAGTAGCAAAAGTACGAATATAAAACTTGCTGCCTGGAAAGTTTAACTATTCTGTAGTCTGCTATTTATTTAAAATTTGTCGTAGAAAAAGTATTGTATGCAACGGTGTATAACTGGTCTAAAAACGCTCTTGGCGTCTGTAATTGCGATGCTCGCCAAGGCTCGCATCGCAACCCACGCCACTCGCGTTTTATGACCCTTCTTATACAACAGTTGCATAAAATACTATTTCACAACTACATGCGAGACGAGCTTTACATAAGTTTTCACCTATAAATCGGTTACATGCGGAGACTATTTTACCGCTACAAATGCGATACAGTATCGATAAGTACAGGTAAATAATTTAAAATTTTGACAGATGATCTATGGCTAGCGCTTTTGTATGCTGCAAAAAATCGCCGTGCGTAACCGTTGTAAGTTATTAGGTATACCATAGCTGTAAGACTTGTAAGTGCAGTAATACGAGGTAACTGCCAAGTGACTGCGCAGTCACGCAGCGGGGTGAGATCACGGTGCACGGTGCGCCCGCGCCGAGGTTGTCTATAAACGGACCCGTTCGACCTCGACCTTCCCGGTTACTGCATAATGCATTTATATGCCATAGGTACATCTATTAAATACCTATACGACTGCTGGGTATTCTGAGGAATTCCATTTATATACTCGTAAACGTAAAAGTCCTGACTGACTCACTCACTCACTTAAATCAACGCCCAGCCCAATCCGTTGAACCTAGAAAGCTGTTTTTTCACAATAGGTAGTTTAAATAACTTATGTACCACTAAGAAGGGATTTTTGAAAATACGACCCTCAAGGGTGTATAGAGGGGGTTGAAAGTTTGTATGGGGATGGAATAAAATTTTAAGTGAGAGACTTAAAACTTTATGTATGAGCTCGTTATTATAATACAAGAAAAGTAATTTTAGGGTTTTGGAAAAATCCACCCCTAAGCGGGTTAAATAGGGGTGCAAAGTTTGTATGGGGGAAATTATTAGAATTAAGAAATTTGGTAGGTATAGTGATAGTTTAAGTCCAGGGCAAGCACATAAGATAGTTTTTATCCCGTAAATACTATCCTAAAGGGATGAAATGGGGGGGGTGAAAGTTTGTATGGAACTACGATTTAAAAGAGTTCCACGCGGACGGAGTCGCGGGAAGAAGCTAGTTACTAATAAAATACGGGCAGTAAAATAGGTAATAAATAACGAGTTATAGTAGTTTATATAATAATAATAATATAATAATAATAATACATTATTTATTGGCAAAACAAGGAGTTACATTCATAGCCTATATCCTGTGGACCCCAAACTAGGCAATGCCTGTATCTTGGGATCCCTGGAGTGCTTAACGGTGGAACACGAGCAATTAAAAAATTAACAAATGAAGATAGATAACAAATCTAATAAAAAAAAGAACAAAAATTACAAGCAGATAAAAAGTGTGTGTGTGTGTGTGTTATGTACAATAACATAATGAAGGGCATTAAACACGAGTGTGGGTTTAGAAAACGAGCCGAAGGCGAGTTTCATAATAACATCACACGAGTGTCTTAATGCCTAATTATGTACAGTTACATACACTACTTTATCTATTCACATAATATCATAAACCTCCACGATGCATTCAGGAGCCGCATATTATGACCGGCATCGCGGCGTTGTTTTCTGGCAGCTGTCATAGTCTTTTCTTAATTCAAAGACAAACTAGAGTCGGATCCAACTGTCATATCGTTCGATATCTTACTTGCGTGCTCGTGCGATATTTGTCAAATTTGTATGCAAATTGACAATTCATTTCGAACTAAACGTCATCTCGACTGATATTAGAATAGAGGTCAAATCAAATTTCTTTGATTTCAGAGATGTTCGAAATTTGAATGAAATAATATTATCGAAATCGATGTTATTATTTAGCAATAATAACATTTTCACAGATAAGAAATTTGTTCTAAAATTTGTATGGTGGCCATAATGTGCGGTTCTTGAACGCATCATGGAGGATTTATGATATTTGGATAGATAAAATCAGTACTTCTCCAGTTCACCTTACCTACTTCATTATTTTTTTTTCAATTTAATTTATTTTATTAATCTCATAACATAAGACAAACTACAATAAATTAGATTTTTAAATTATTTTCTGTTTTATATATAATCTCAAGTTTATCTTTGAGTATCCTTCTAGATGTTTTTGAATAAACTTACATTGGAAATGTTGTATAAGTATCTCTCATTTGCATAAGAAACATCAATAGCAATTAATTGTTGAGCACGCTTAACAAGAACTGCGTAGGCGTTTATTTCCCCCGAGCAGTAAACCAACCGAGTGTGTAAAGTCACGTTCGATTACTGAAACTTGATCGCGCAGGAAACAACCACAACATTATGCACGCAGGATGCTTTCAGTAATATGTAATGCTCGATGTATTATGGAGCTAAAGTAATTACTAGTTCCGATAATATTACTTGTAGGATCGTGTTCTTAACATATGTAGGTACCTGTAGGATCGTGTTCTTAACATATGTACCTATATATGTGCGATATTTATTAGGTACGATCAAGTAGGCACATTCGCCGACAAATTGTCCTCAGTTTGGCGAAGCAGAAAGGAATGTACTTGCCATTGTTATTTTTTTTGAGAATAAATAAAAAAAAAAAAAAGTGTAAAAATATGTGTGTATAGAACTTACTCATAATAAACATGTCCCATCGCGCTCATATCAGCGGATTAAGGTCTCGGTACATATTTGTGAGAGGATTAAATAGATAAATATTATTGCACTTGACTGTACGTATTTTGAATAAAGCAATTTCACTGTAAGCAGTCATCCTTATTTATTAAAAACTTTTCAATTCGCAAGCATGAAGTTAGTAGTAGTAGGTAAATATGTATGTGAGCAACATTATCTCGTATGCCCCCAAGGACCGCTTATGCTAGTCCTAAATCTGCCAAGCGCATCCAGGCTCATGTGACCCGCACATCGCACAATGGTGGTCGGGTTACCGGCTCGCCCGACCGGTTCCCACTCTCATTCTGGACACACCACTTGCATGTAGGCGTTAAGATGTAGCGCGAGCCATTCGCTATGTTATGCCCTATTTATAGCCGGAGTTAGATCTTGACTTTGCATCTACATGTTTATGTAAAACAATTTTTCTTTGCTATGGAGCTTGTTTGAATTTGAATGTACGAGTATGCCTGGGTTCTTGGAAATGGTATTGGTCCAAACGGAATTCGTAAATATAACTAACCATGAACTTGGCAAAAAAAAAATGATGCGTTCAAGACTCTGTAGAGACGCAGAGCACAAAAAAAATGCGACTAAAAATGAATGCATTTAAAGACGCACATCACGCACATTAAATACATAAGAAAATAGCGTGGCACTTCGTTTTCCTTATTCAATTAGATTGCCTTACTCTAACATAATCTGAGATATTAGGCACATTTCATTAAGACTTGTGGCCACTCTCCTTAATTATGAAATTTGACATACGACTCGGGGTTTTTGTTTTTAAGGGAGTCAAATCTAGACACGCGGCAGCGTGTCCAGCCAAGTTCAAAGTCAAAAGGAACTGGCGACGCAGCAGCCGTGTGTTATATTACGCGAACCATTTGGAGCCACTTTTGACTCGATGCTCAAGATTTGACTTGGCTAGTTTTTACTAGCAAGCCAAACTTTTCGAAGAGAAAGATATTACCTTACAATATATAAACGTTGCTTTCGTATGACATCATCATCATCATCATCATATCAGCCGAAAGACGTCCACTGCTGGACATAGGCCTCCCCCAAAGAGTTCCAAAGTGGTCCTGCGCCACCCGCATCCAGCGGACTCCAACGCCTACCAACGCTGCGCCTTCCGGTACGTGGTTGCCACTCGAGAACCTTTCCGCCCCAACGGCCATCAGTTCTACGTGCAATGTGCCCCGCCCACTGCCACTTAAGTTTAGCGATTCGGAGGGCTATATCGGTTACCTTGGTTCTGCTGCGGATAGCCTCATTTCTGATGCGATCACGCAGAAAAACTCCCAACATAGCCCTCTCCATTGCCTTTTGGGTGACTTTGAGCCTTCTTATGAGGCCCATTGTAAGCGACTACGTTTCAGTGCCGTATGTCATCACTGGCAACACACTGGTCAAAGACTCTCGTCTTGAGACACTGCGGAATATTGGACGAAAAGATGTGGCGTAGCTCGTATGACATAAAGATGATAAATTGGTTATTCAAATATCAGATATATTTTATGTAAAAACTAGCCAAGTCAAATCCTGAGCATCATTTATCCTAAGTTATGGGCTTTGTGTAAATAATTCAAGTGTTAAAATTTTAGAAGTTATACTTTAATACTCGTATTACAAACATTGTTGTACCTAGTAGAAAAAATAAGAAATTGCAAGTTATTAAGAATAAATTATATTTATTTATATTTAGGTAATATATATATATATATATATTTTATTTTTTTTATTTAGGATTATCTACTGAACTTGGCACCCATTTAGATATCAATTCTTTTGTCGGCGAAGTTGACAACCACGCATATTCTTAATATTTAACTTGGCTCCCATTGTCACATCTATGTATTTGGTGGGATTTAATTTATCTTTAAAAAAGTAGGTACTAATAAAGTTCTCGCCTCCCAAAATCCCGAATCTAAGCCAAATTATTCCAGTTTCGTCGACTGAAATTTGGTAGCACATTCTTGGTCTATTCTAGATATCGCGGGAAGACGAGATCACGAGACTGCCTCTTTCACTCTCTTGCGCTCTGCACACTAGGGGAGGTGGTTTTCTGATCTGTTCAATTCGTCCAAATCCTGAATTGGGTAATGCAGTACCTGAAGTTTATACAGCAGGGCATCATAGATTGTAGCCGTTCTTTCGGTAATTTAATTACTCCAGGCTCACTGCAAAATTAATTGGATTACTTAACACATAATTATAGAGATGTGTGAAAAGAGTTGTACGGCAAGGCGACCCCTTGTCTCCGAGAATCTTTATTGCGATCCTAGAAAACATCATAAATAAACTAGATTGGCAGCAGCAAGGCTTATTGATACAAGGCAAACAACTAAATCACCTTAGATTCGCAGACGATCTAGTACTACTAGCTGAATATCCTCTAAATCTACAATATATGATCGAAACTCTTCATAAAGCTAGCCTACAAGTAGGGTCTAGAAATGAACATTGATGAAACAAAAATCATGTCAAATTATAGACAAAAAAATATCACATTAAATAATAAACCATTAGAATACGTGGACCAATACATATATTTGGGGAAGCAGATTGGATTCAACATGTACAGCAACGTAAGGTCGAAAATTCGGAGCCCCGCTGGCACTAGCGATGAATTCCATGTGGGGGTGGGAGTCCATCAAGGATCAGCACTCAGTCCGTTGCTGTTTAATTTGGTCATGGATCACCTCACATCGCACATACAACGTCCGCCCCCGTGGGACTTGCTCTACGCAGATGACATAGTTTTGATCAACGAAGATACGAAGGAGCTGCAGAACATCTTAGAAACATGGAGAACAGCTCTAGAGGACGGTGGACTCCGAGTGAGCCGGCAGAAGACCGAAGTGATGCACTGCAACTTCAGCGATGCCAACGACCGCAGCACAATCTACCTAGACGATAACCCATTGAACGAAGTAACGAGCTTCAAATATCTGGGCTCCAACATTCAAAATAATGGAACCATTGAAGCAGATATCGTTAATCGTATCAACACTGGGTGGTTGAAATGGCGTGAGCTCACGAGCGTGCTCTGCGACAAGCAAATGCCGGTTCACATTAAGGGCAAAGTCTACAAGACGGCAGTGCGCCCGGCAATGACCTACGGGTCCGAGTGTTGGCCACTCAAGAAACAACACGTCGATAAGTTGCATGCTGCCGAAATGAGAATGCTTAGATGGGCCGGTGGAGTAACACTACTAGACCATATTAGAAATACTCACCTTAGAGGTAGTTTCAGGGTCAGGCCAATACAGGAAAAGCTCACTGAGAGCCGTCTCCGATGGTACGGCCATGTCATGAGGCGACCACCTGACCACATGACGAGGATGGTTTTGGAAAGGACTGAGAGGCCTAGGAAACGCGGAAGGCCCAAGCTAACATGGATGGGACTCGTTCAGAGGAACCTTAAAGATGCTAATTTATCACCAGAGACGACCCAGGACAGACGTTCCTGGCGACGCCATACAAGGAGAGCCGACCCCAAGTAGATGGGACAAGGCTAGGAAGAAGAAGAAGAAGAAGAAGATTGGATTCAACAGAAATAACATTGAACTCGAAATAGAGATGAGAGTCAAAATTACTTGGAACAAGTACTGGAGCTTTAAGGAAGTGTTTAAAAGTAACATGCCAATAAAGTTGAAAAAGAAAGTTATGGATACTTGTCTCATCCCATGTTTGACATGCATGCCAGACTTGGAAATTCACAAATAAAATAAAGAATAAAATAATCGCATGCCAAAGAGGAATGGAACGTAGCATGCTCAACTTAAAAAAAATACGCAAGATAAGACACACAAAGATTAGAGCAACGTTAAAAACCATAGATGCTCTCAGGCAAGCTCGAAAGTAGAAATGGCGATGGGCCGGACATGTGGCGCGACTCAAAGACCGCAGATGGACGAAAATCGTCACTCGATGGAAAGGCCCTCAGGGCAAACGCCTAAAAGGAAGACCATATTCTCGTTGGGATGATGACATCATAAAAATCGCAGGACCAAATTAGCAAGACGCTGCTCTAGACAGAGTAAAATGGCAAGCTTAGGAAGAGGCCTTCACCTGAGAGGGGTTCCTGTTATGCACAATTGTTTAATTTTAAGTAAAACATCAAATTTAAAACTAACATAGTTATATAAGTAAGAAAACTAGAAATACTTTAAGTATTAACAAAATTTATTGAATTCTGTAAAATTTAACGGGAAATAAAAGGCTTTTTATTTTTATTTTATTATATAGAGATGTAATCCAACTCGCTACCTTAGGAATGTCAGGAGCGAATACTTGCGCTAGTCCGTTTGCCATATAACTGGTATCGATATCGACTACCTGACCCAGGCCAGACTAAACCGTATAACTTGCGTGGCTGAAACTATTGGAATTGTAGTATAACTTTTGTATCTCTTAGTTGCATGACGATCAATTTTTATCTTCTCGAGACGAGTATTTTACGTGAAACCGTCTAAGAATTCATTGGCGTTAGGTAAACAAGACCAGTTAGGAACTCTACCGTTTAAGGCTTTACATCTCTAGACCTGAGGTTAAATTCCTCCATATGTAATTAGATTTACCTAGCAAAAACGCGTTTAGCATATATCGATACCTGCAGACTCAAAGGGCGTAACAACCGTTACTACAACAGGCTGTTACGCCCTTTGAGTCTGCAGGTATCGATATTAGCTAAAGCAAAATTCAGAACATATTATTGCGACGCTCGCCGGCTCGGCACTCCTACATAAAATTTAGCACCAAAACAAGAAAGTAAGTAGCGCATATTGTACCTCATGTTCTTACCACCTTCTTCCTTCAGAGGACAGAAATGCACTGCATTACCATAGGAGCCGAGATAAAAGACCTATATAATTTTAACTAGCACCCTGTAACACCCTTAAAGTAACAGATATATGGTTGAAAACGTAAGGTTTGAAACGAAAAAGCTTGTTGGTTTGAGTTCAATGAACTGAGTCGCCAGGAGTAACTTGCAATTTTTATTTCGTGCCAATATACAGTTTGCAACATGCTTAGGATTGGTCAACGGCAAACATAATAAATAGTTTTAACAATAGAAAACTTACGAGGCAAGTCGTAAGACTACGACTGCAGCTTTTATTTACGAAAAGAAATGACGGGATTGCCGAAAATGGATCCCACTTGGTGGCATGGCGTCCACTATAGACGCAAACTTAACATGTGATGTGATGTGAATCCCTTTATTATGTACCTATTACTTTTTTTCTATTGATTAAGACATAAGTTAAGTTAACTTTTACATATATAATACCCATTTTAGGCAAAACCTTGACGAAATTGGTATGCCAATAGGGAGTTCTAATTTTGATAACAATTATAATTAATCAGACAAAAACTTTTAAGCCTTTAAAAGCCCAATTGCGTTAGAATTAGAATTGGTGCAGACGATATATCTACCTTAGACTCTGTTCAATATATAACCTGTCAAATCAGTTACTAGTCAATTATGTACGTTAGTAAATTAATATGCCATCATAATACCTACGCAAAATAGTTTTTTTTCAAGAAAATTCACCGCCATTTTAATGCCTTGACTACGGCAGAGCCGAAAGGAAGTGATATGTTTAGAGCAGTCTATTGTTGTATTTATATTTTTATTTATTTAAATTTTATTGCACGGTAACAAGTTACAAATACAAAAGTCGAACTTAATGCCACACGGCATTCTCTACCAGTTAACATTTAGGCCAAACAGAAAGTATAGCTGGTGCGGGATATGAGAACAACACAGAAATAAAGTAAGAGGATAAATTATTGGTATGTTATATATTCATAATTCAATCTAATGTAATATAATATACCTGTCGGTCGTCCCAAATAAATATCACCGGAAGGATAATGGTGGGAGCGGATCTGCGCGAACTCGGAGCCGGCGCTAGTTGGCAACACATTGCGCAGGATCGAGCAAAGTGGAGTGCTCTTGTGTCGGAGGCCAACACTCATTTTGGGTTGTCGTGCCAGCCTAGTTAGTTAGTTAGTTAATTTAATATTACTTAAATATCATATAATATATCAGTTGCGTCGTTCAAGGGAAAATTAAAGAAACTTTGGCTGTCTGACGCTAGATAATATTTTGTTCTCTACATTCTTGTTTTAATACGTATTTTCCCTTTCCTGTCGATACGGTTTCTCCTCTCCTCTCTTGTGTGATAATTATGTTTTCCATTATAGGTACTTGTATGTGTATGTATATCTATAGCCCTTGTTGTACAGTCAGCATCAAAAGTAGCTACGCAAACGAAGACGTCAAAAGTCTTTATTAAAAGGGAATAAGATTTTGATGCTGACTGTACATGTTGCATTTGTCTGCCTCTTCTCGTTTCTACTCTCATCTACTCAAAGGTTAACTGAAAGAGATCCCACATAGGGATAATTTCGCCTTTGTACATAATTTATTTTGTTCGTAATTGTCTAGTAGGTATGTTTATTTTGTACAATATGTAGAGTGTTATACTACTACTACTAGTATACGTAATAGATGCAAATATAATAAATTCAATATAATATAACATAATGCAGTATAATATAATACTTGCTACTATGGGCATGTGTACAAATCACGCGAGGTTTTTCTGCTACTTTCGAACCCCCCCGCCCCCCCCCCCCCTTGGTGATATATGGGGAGGATATTGTATTACGTAAAGACTCGCCATTTTGAAGTGTTAATAAAAAGGGAACCGCCTTTAAAAAACCAACCCACAGAAAAGCACAAAATAACTGTATATATTCTAAATATACCTACCCCACCTCTATCCTTATCCAGTCCCGTAGCTACTCCGTAAAGAAAATTTCTGCCAAATAGTATTATTAGTTACTAATGTCGTAATGATAAGAAAATTAATAATTGACGACCGCTTTAGCCTGGTTGATAGTGACCCTGCCTACGAAGCAAGAGGTCCTGGGTTCGAATCCCGGTAAGGGCATTTATTTGTGTGATGAGCACGAATATTTGTTCGTGAGTCATGGATGTTTTCTATGTATTTAAGTATTTATTTATCTATATAAGTATGTTTATCTTCATCTAGTACCCATAGTACATGCTTTGCTTAGTTTGGGACTAATTTATTTACTAAGTTTTTAAAGTCTGCTATTTCCTGACACTCCTCCTATAGAACCTCGCGTGATTTGTGCACAAGCCCTAATGTTGTATGTTCTACTATAGCGTTTAAAATACTGAACCGATTGTGATAAATGGGGTGTCAATCGATTCAAAATTATGCTCCGGGTGACATAGGCTACCTTTTGTATGAAAAATGAAAATATGGTGGCTGTCAATAACAAATAAGTGACTGACTTTGAAAAAAAAATGTTGCTATCATAGCGTGTTGGGTATCAAATGAAAGAGGAGAAAAATTCGAGTTCAAGTATATAAAATATGAATCATAGTTTCTTTTCCATAGTCGGGATTATAGTTTTTAAACTTTTAATGCTTGTTCATACTAGTGCGGTATCCGTGTCCTCCTTACAATGCATTGGCATTGGCACCCACAATAACATATAATACTCGTATTTTTATTTTATTTTATTTATTTAATACAATTATTTACATAGTTACTGTGTTACACATAAAGCCACTATTTAAAACCTGGAAGGTATTAAAGTACTATGTCAAATGTATCCCTATTTATGTTATCTCCATCTCCACTAATATCTCCACTTATAATAAATCTCTAAATTAAAAAAAGAATCAGCCAGTTTGAAACTAAGCTTTCTGTGGTACGAATGTTCTCAGCATCCCATGGACGGAAAAATATGAAACATTTTATATAGGTACATTATTATTCCAGCTGCAACTTAGGATAGTTTTTATCCGACTGCAACAATTAATTTATTTTCCGTAATATACGACTTCATTTAATTTTTCATTTATTATTCTTAAAGTATATCGCCGCCACATCTGTCAGCTAAAAGAAACGTCAAAATCACAGACTAATTAGAAATACTACGGACAAAATGGCGGAATTGCTTTGCCTTTCTTTCGCCTATTAATAATTTTAATCCCGTCTACGATATACATTGACGAGACACATAGGTACCAAAAGCAAATATAAAATTAATCGATTTTGATATGCGAACTTATATGCGCAAATGTCGAATTAAGGCGTAATTTGTACAAATGTAACAACAAATTCGAACAATATAAACTTGGTTTTTTTGAATGGCACGCGCGCGCGCTCTTTGCGTATTCAGCCAAACCACGAAAACCGAAACTCGAAGTTTGTATATCTGAGGGCCTACCGCGAACGGCATTCGAAGTTTTCCCTCTCTGTCGCACTTATGTACGAACTTGTAAGTATGACAGAGAGGGGAAACTTCGAATGCCTTTCGCGGTAGGCCCTCTGCATTCCTGTCATTTGTTAGTGCGATAGAGATAGAGATACCCGAATATTTTT
This sequence comes from Epinotia brunnichana, assembly GCA_963854355.1. NCBI lineage: Eukaryota > Metazoa > Arthropoda > Insecta > Lepidoptera > Tortricidae > Epinotia > Epinotia brunnichana. Next base: position 26,852,461 of record OY977936.1, on the reverse strand, counting down.
GAATTCCGAAGTTCGTGGTTTAAAAGAAAATACGGATGTCGGATAGATCTAAATTAATATTTTATGTGTGAATATGGTAAAAATTATTTGGAAATACTATTGTTGTTATTGTTTTAGTATATTTGACTAGCTTTAAGTTTAATATTGTACGTCCGAAATGGGCAAGCTGTTGGACTTTATTTTACCCAAAACAACTAAATGTACACAGTTCTGACAATAAAGAAATCTTATTTTATCTTATCTTATCGAAAATAGGGATGTAGACACTAAACAAAATAATCATAATGTTGTATTATCTAGAAAAAAAAACAACGCAAGAGGCTATATAGGTAATCACTAAGTTATAATAAGTGTATAAAGTTTTAAGAGGGGGTTTGTTGCGTCTCTTTTCCGCAAAACGCACCTTTATAATGAAACGATTGTTTTTTACTATGACGCTCGAGGATCGTGACGTTACGGTCGCTGATCGTTTTCTTACTCTAACAAGCGACATTAAAACGGTTGTAGCTTCGTAATTTTTTGAGATATTTGAATGAGTTTTTCGTTTCTTCTTTCTTTTGAAGTGAGTCTACAGCTACACCTCTATTTGGAAGACACCCGGAAATAATCCATACTATCCATACTAATAATCCATACTTCCATACTAATATTATAAATGCGAAAGTGTGTCTGTCTGTTACCTCTTCACGGCCAAACCGCTGAACCGATTTAGATGAAATGAGCCCCGGGGAAGGACAAAGGGTAGTTTTTATATCTGAGGGGCTGAAATTGGGGGTGGAAATTTGTAGGTATGGAGCTACTTAAACCGCTGCACCGATTTAGATGAAATTTGGTATATAAATAGTTTGAGTCCCGAGGACATATAATAGGTTTTATCCCGGAAATCATCCCCTAAGGGGGTGAAAGGGGGGGGGGGGGGGGTGAAATTTGGATGTAATCTATTTTGATGAAATTTGGTGTAGATATAGGTTAAGTCCTGGGAAAGGACATGGGATAGTTTTTACCCCAGAAATCATACCCTAAGGGGGTGAAATTAGGGGTGAAAATTCGGATGGAACCCATTTTAATACAATTTGGTATAGAGATAGCTTGAGTCCTGGGAAAGGACATAGGATAATTGTAATTCCGGAAATCACTCCCTAAGGGGGTGAAATGGGGGGTGAAAATTTGGATGAATTCCGTTTAGATGAAATTTGGTATAAAGGTCGTTTGAGTCCCGAAGAATGACATTAGATAGTTTTTATCCCGAAAATCATTCCCTAAGGGTATGAAATAGGGGGTGAAAGTTTGGATAAAATCCATGTACCTAGATGAAATTTGGTATAGAGATAATTTGAGACCCTTCAAAGGATATATAATAGTTTTTGCCTCGGAAATCATCCCTTAAGATGGTAGAAGTTTGTTTGCATTATATTTTCTAAGTATTAAGTTCTACGCGGACGAAGTCGCGGGCAACAGCTAGTTTATATAATAGATACCTAATAATGTGTTATCCGAATATATTCCTTCCTTTTCTATTAAATTCTAGTCTTTTCAGAAGTTACAGTCTCTAAAATTAGAGTGGTGTTTTTAGGTCCTAAAACTGGTTTTTTGAAATATAATAATATGTTCTTATAAATACGTTAAAACCCTTTCAACGGTATTGCAATTAAAGATGTCCGAATTTAGGAAGGGTCCGAAATGGGTCACCGTCTGTTGCGCAGTGCCCCGAATTAGGAGTCAAGGGCGGAAGGGATTTGGCCTCCTTTGATGTGACATGAGAAGCTGCATGGAACTTGTTACGGGTGGGAAAAGGACGGACGTCCAGCAGACGTTACAAACAATGTTGTTGATCGGAAGATTCGAGTTTGGAGTTTTTTATTGCCAATATTTTATAAAATTCGTACCAAACATGAGAAAAAAAGCACCTACCCTACATTCTTTTGTCCCACGACGATGGCAGACAGGCATACGGCGTAGTTGATGCCGTTGATGTTAAATAGCAGAGCACAAGTGCGTAGCCGAAACTTAATTGATGTGAAGATTTGTTGTGCCGCATTTTATTGCCTGCCTTTTATTTCATAACTAGTTTTTATAACTAGTTATTTAAGTTTATAATGATATGTATGTTAGTCTTTAAGGTATTTGTAATATGGGTCTTGTTGCCTGTTTTAAATAAATAATAATAATAATAATTAAAATTTGTAGGTAATGAGCTAGGAGCTGAACTATGAGAGCCCATTTAGTTTTTTAACCCGACTTATGCTGCTAATTAAAAGAGCAAAACGAATAGAAGAAATTAAACATTGAGTATGTAGTAAAACATGTGCCTAATAGTAAAAATGTTGCATAGCTAAGTCAAATGAATTACTCGCTCTGACGCCCCTAAACAATGGCTATGTTCACAGATAATTGAACACTTCTCCACTTCAAATGATAGGTATGAGAGCAATATTATACGTAGGTATATGTTTGTACATATATAAATAATACGCAGTAAAGTTTCTTGCCTTAAGTACAAGGCAACTAAAATTCAACTTGTAATCATTTTTAAATAGATAATCTAAACCTACATATGTTTCTGTAAAAAAAAAACATTTTTAGTACAAGCTTTAATTGCCAACTGTACCTACTTTTCTGTATACCGTCATCAACTACTCGTTGAGACGATTCTAACGAGCCCAAACTCAACGGGGTTACTACACTTAAATCCAAAATTTCAGCTCAATCGGATGAAGATATCTGTTTCAAAATTGAGTTGCGAGATTCCACCCGAACAAACATAGCTTGTTATAATGACCTGGGACCCATTTCTCAAAAGCTTGTAACTTATAACACAAGCGGAAGTCTCTTTCTAATAAAGAGGCGTCCGCTTGTAGGTATTATAAGTTATAAGCTTTTGAAAAATGGGCCCCTGGAACTCGTATGAACTGAATAGTTACACTCTTGCAATTTTCATCCTTTTTAGGGTTACGTACCAAAAAGGTAAAAAAGGACTCTGTCCGTCTGTCCGTCCGTCTGTCACAACATTAAATATCTCGGGAACTACTTAAGCTATCAATTTGAAATTTGGAACAACTGTTAAAAGGGTTAAGACACGTGTATGGAAAATGAATAAATTAAATAAACATTATTTATCAAAAATAGTTTCTTAATTTTTGTAATTTACTTACTTTTGTATGAAATTTTATATCTTCAAATTCCTATCAGATTATCGTTAAAGTCCCTTCTTTCAAATAAAACATAAATAATCGAAATCGGTACCGTAAAACTGCACAACTATAGTCCAGGTCACCCAACTATGGTCCAAATCAATTCTTATATTATTTGCTCAGGTATTTTCATGGGTGAACTTAAAGACCGACAATATAATAATAATAACACAAATTTCAATAAAAACGTATAAAATCACTAATACGAATTCGTTGTGTATAGAAACGAATGAGTTTACTTTTGAAACATAGTTGGGGTAGTGGACTATTAGTTGTGTAGTTTTACGGTACGCGTGATAAAAAGCTATCGCTGATAATAGTACATTGTTTAACAAGGGGCGTATGAGGAATATTGCAAACGAGAGTCTACCAGGAGCCCGACGCCGTAAGGCGGAGGGCGTTTGATGACTCGAGTTTGCAATATTCTTACGCCCGTGTTATACACAATGTTTTTCATCACATTTGCGAGGAAATAAATAACTACAAAAGACATAAAAATCTAAGTTTCATACAACCGCGCCAATCAAAAATTAACGAAATTGACAACTTCACATACAGATTTGCGAGTGAGGGGGCGGGGCGTGGCGCCCCACGGCCTGCTAGATTTCTTTCAACCAATCACAGAGAAGAATTCTTGTGACGCGCGGCCAACTAGATTTGCCAACCAATTTGTTTGATTTGGTTTTAACCAATAAGATCACACACAAGCTCATTACTTCCCATGGGCCATTATTTCCCGCGGGAACAATTTAGGCCATTGTCTTTCTGTATACAGGCAAGGAATAACACCATTTATGAGCAAGTGTGATGAAAACAAACATACTAGGTTGTAAGTTGTTAGTACTAAAATGCAGATGGCGCTTTGCAACGGTAACTTCTACTGTGGGCTGTTTAAGAGGATTGTGAACCTGTAATTTTTCATACAAAAAGCGATAACGTTTTTCACCCCGTAAACATTCTTCGATTATTATAATTTTTGGACATGTTGTAGATATAATGAAAAACTAGGTCTGAACGTTTTGATTTTTAAGGAATATTGCTTGCGGTAAAAGTTATTAGCATCTAAAAATCGATATTTTTGACTTAAAAACTTTGTCTATCGTTTTATTTTTTTTTAATTAATCTAATCTGATTTGCTAAAAAAAGAAAACGTACAGACATAGATTATAGTGTACTGAATATAATAATACCAAAATTATTTCATTTCATAAAGGTTTAGGGGGGTAAAAACGTTATCACCCGGAACAATATTTCAACAAGGAAATGTAGGCAATTGCCTCCAGGTCTAGCTACTCTCTCTATCGCACGATACGGGTGAGGCACAGAGCGATGTGAAACAGATAGATTTTTTTTAAATACCTACTGGTGCCGCGTATCGGCACTTCACAATCCTCTTAAGATCGTTCAAGATTGAATGGGGTCCTGACATGGCGGGTATGGTGTATGAAAGTTTGTACGGAACCCTCGATGCGCGAGTCAGACTCGTACTTGTTTTTTATTAAATAAGGACTGAGAGTTGGCTCAGCCGACTTTGATACAATGTAAATTAAATAACTATTAGTTATCAGATTTCTCTGAATATTTAATGTTCAATATTTTTACCCATTGACCTGAATTGTATGTGTATACGAGGGTCAAACTGAAAGTTCTTAGAAAATCAAAAACTGAGCAATCAAGCAACTTATTACTTTTATTATATCTTTTCAAAATAGCCTCCCTTCACATCAATACATCGCTGCATTCGATAGAACCACTGAGAAAAGCACTTTGCCCACTCGTCCTTAGGGGTCTCTTCGACGGCCTTTTGAAACGCAGCCACTGCTTCGTCGGCGTCCATAAAACGTTTTCCTCGAAGTTTTTCTTTAATTTTTGGGAATAAATAAAAATCACAAGGTGCAAGGTCGGGGCTATAAGGTGGGTGACCCAGTAATTCCACGTTTGCCGTCGCCAAATAGTCGATCGTTTGCTTGGCGGTGTGCGATGAGGCGTTGTCGTGGTGAAGCAGGATCCTACTGCGAGGCCGTTTTTCTCGAACTTTTTCCAAGACAAGTGGTAAACAATTGTTAGTGTACCACTTCGCAGTAACTGTTTTTTGATCCTCTAAAATAATTGTTGCGTAATGATCAGTCCTTCCGAAGAACGAGGCCACCATCTTTTTTCCCACACTTCGACCTCTCTTCACTTTAGTAGGCAACTCCTCGGAAGGAAACACCCACTCAGCAGACTGTCTTTTAGTTTCAGGATCATAACAGTAAATCCAGCTTTCGTCACCCGTAACTACGTCGAACACAGCATTTGAGTCACCTCCGTTGAATCTTTGACCCATTTCACGGCACCAATCAACACGACGGACTTTTTGGGCTTCTGTCAAATTATGAGGTATCCACCGGGCACAAAGCTTCCTCACCGCTAAATGTTCATGGAGGATTTTGTGGACTTGACTCATACCAATGGCTAAGCTTGTACGAATCTGCTGATAGGTTACTCTTTTGTCAGTCTCTATCATACGCCGCACAACACTGATGTTATCTTCAGTAGTCGCCGTAGAAGGCCGGCCCTCACGCAGATCATCAGTGAGATCAGTGCGGCCACGTTTAAATTCATTAAACCAGTTGTAAATAGTAGCACGAGATGGGGCTTCATCGTGAAAGGCCAATCGAAGTCTATCATAACTTTCTTGTTGACTTAAATTACATCGAAAGTCGTAAAAAATCATTGCTCGAAAATTTTCTCGCGTTAAATTCATGCTCACGTAGTACACACAATTTTCAATTTGCCGCCAAATCGTAAAACAAATGACAATCGAGTGGAATTCGTACACAAAAATATTAAGAAAGAGTTCCATTTTCAAATTTTGAACTTATTTTTTTATTATATTTATTACAAGTGGCCAGTTCTAAAGACTTTCAGTGTCGCCCTCGTATAGGCGGTCGTTTATATGTTTATAATCATTCATAAGAATAGAAGATGTATTTAGTGTTGCAGAGTAGGTACCTATCTATTATTTTCGTTTCAGTCAATTATATAATTAAGGGGCTACCCGAGGTTTTCATCGATTTTTGACTAGTTTTGAATCGATACAAATACTTTTGCACTACAGATAGAATTATAAGGTGAACGGTTATCGATTATTCAATCTTTAATCTCCATTTTGGTGTACCATATTTTGAAAGTAATGAATAGTTATTTTTTTATGATTTTTTTAAACATTGTCTAAAAAAACACCTTCTTTGTTATAAGATTGCTGTGAAAGATCTAACATATACTAAATCTACATATTTGAGTTCGTCTCTGGTGTCTCTATAAACTTGTGTAGGGTTTTGATTTTAAACTTATTAAGACAAAAGTTATGGCCAGAAAACCGGTTTTTTGGTCTAAAATTGTTCAAATTTGATGCCAAATATCTCGAAGACAGTGATGTTTGAAGTAAATATGGGATAATATATTGCTTAAAACTGTTGTTGTTAATATGATAAGCTACAAAAAACATTAGAAAACTAAGGGATTCAGATTGAAGGTCATTGGCGTATGGGATCCCCTTAAGTATGAAAGAGCATTGCTAAAAAAACAGAAAATTAAAGCCAAGCAAACCGTTGTCATTGTATGACTGTATATCAACTATGTCAGGGAAAACCTCCCACAATACGGTTACGTACGGTACGGTTAGGTACCTACCTACATTTTACACTGTCACACCTCTGAAATGAAAGCCGACTATTTATTTAAGGTACAGCTTATAACTTCAAGAACACCACCGGACACAACAGACAGACCTAAGAACCATCTCGACACACAAATTGCCTTTCGATTCAAAAATGGCACTCCAATCGGTTCACCCGTTTGGGAGCTACCATGCCACAGATAGACACACATATACACATGTTAAACTTATACAACCTCTCGTTTTAGTTGAGGGTTATAAATCGGGTAATCGGAGAAGTGGCCTGTTTCGGAAATCGCTAATGCGCTTTACGCCTAAACGAAACCAGACCTCTGCCTAAGACCCTATTACTAAGACTCCGCTGTCCGTCCGTCCGTCCGTCCGTACGTCTGTCTGTCAACAGGCTGTATCTCACTGATACCGTGATAGTTCTAGCTGAAATTTTCACAGATGATGTACATATTTCTGTTGTCGCTATAACAACAAATACTAAAAACACAGAATAAAATAGTTTTTTATAAATAATGGTACGGAACCCTTCGTGCGCGAGTCCGACTCGCACTTGGCCGGCTTTTTATTTACATTTATGTTTTTGGTGGGATATCATTACTTCAGTGTGCCTTAATCTCCTGACTCATCCCAACACGACACATTTTCAGGGATCTAAAATCATCGTATTAGCGGCATTTCTTTGCGAGTTTTTCCCCAAAAACATTGCCGTATCAAGTTCCGTGACTCGGATATAATCGACTTAGCAACCAAAAGGCGATATTGGGGTCAGGCGGAGCACGTAACTGGTACAGTAAGGAGCGAGAAATGAGATGGATAGTAATGTTTTAAGTACGCAAAATGTCAGTGAAACTCGATCAATATACTGAAATTGTTAAGAGAGCTACGCCGATAAAGCTGTTTCTCTAACTACCTAATCGAGTTTTTAATAAGTAAGAAAAACAGAATACCGGCTGGAAGCCCCCCTTTAATAGATTATTAATATTGTTATACTTTGAAGTAGATTTTTGCCCGATAATGGCGGAGCCGAAAGGAAGGTATAATGTTTCTAGCATTGCAGTCTATGTGTGTTCCACCGTAGTGTTTAAGATACTGAACCGATTTTGATAAATGAGGTGTCAATCGATTCGTTATTTTGCTCCGGAATACATAGGCTATATATACCTTTTGTATGAAAAAAAATACAGTTTTTTCCAGTTAGTTTTCCGTAATGGGGTAACAGTTTTTTGAACTAACAACCATTTGATAATGTGACGTCAGGGCTGTTCCTCTTGCTGCTTCGTCTAAACTCGCCTCTCGCACAACTCCTAGTTGTCCATACGCCCTGGGATTTACGATCGCGTTAGGAACAATAGAGCACATCCCATGTTAATTAATGTAAAATCCATTTTCTAGAACGAATTCACTTCTCTTTGTACTAAGGCACAAAAGAGAAGATAAAGCCATTATCTTTAATTGTTAAGTGTAACCGCTAAGTGTTTACGTTTTACTAGGTTTGCTGCAACTACTAATATATAAAAAGTACTTAGCATATTGTTGTACCGATGGGTCTTAAAATGAGATCCGTTCTAGAAACGGGATTCGGACTATACCATTCATGAGCGCGATGCCATGATTCCATTTTCTAGCTGTCAGTCAACGGTTTTGTTAGACAGAGGATCTTCTGTGTTATTATTTATTCTGTGGCGACGTATTGAACACTGTTGATTTATACTCAAGAGCAAAAGTTTCGGGTCGATGTAATACCGTCATATTTCCTAAAAAAGTCCAAATGTTGTACAGTTTTTTAATCCTTTCATGATCTTTATAAAATTTTACATCTAAACTGCAGAAATAACAGTAAAAAAGAAACACGTTACCAGGTTTAAATAGGACTCGTAAAAACCCATGAAAAAAACAACGTTAACAGAGCGAGATATCGCAAAAATCGTAATTTTTGGATGTTGATATCTTTATGATAGGATCCCGGAAATTGCTAATACATTTGGGTATTACGAAGACTAGTATGTTATGTAAATAAGACTAGTGAAAAATATTTAAAAAAACCTATTGCGGTTATTTAATTTAGGGTGACCCGAAACTTTTGCTCTTGAGTGTATTTGGCAGGACATACACAAACATTACTTAGTCATTTTTTTCTAGACTGATAATATCAATACAAACCACTTGAAACTTAAGTGGCTAGCTAGATGGTAAGTGATGTTATGATGTGGGGTGAAGTGATATCAACATCCGTTTCAAACCTGCATTCATACATTGATGATATGTAGGTAAATAGATACACAAAGCATTGACAAATGAAATTAATAATGTGTAAGTATTATACATTTCGGGAATTTGCAAAAAAAAACTTATTTAGATACTGTTCGGATAGCTCAGAGTTTGTGCTTTTAAAGCACTTAGCAAGCTATTTTTAACTACTTTACATGAAACACAATATAACACTTAAAACTCTCGCGCTTTGTACACATATTTAAATACTGTTTTATCCGGGTCTAACGCGTGTCGAAACGTCAGAAATAAAGGTAAATAAATATCGCGTTAGACCCGGATAAAACAGTATTTAAATATGAAACACAATGTTCCTACTTTCTTAGGTAAGTATTCCATAATAACAGTTTTGATTGGTAGGTAGTTGATGTCCGTTGAAATGTAGGCATATACATAGAGACTCCATAAAAGTGACATTAACATATAATATGAGCGGTGTAATGTTGCACAAAACATAAAATATTAAAGTTTTGACAATGTTACCTTCTACGTCGTTCTTCAGTCCGTCAGTGTAACTACCTAATCGTTTTCGTGACCGGGAACCATAAAACCCGATACCGTCTAAAGCCGAATGAGCAAACATGACGGAGTTGAAAATGGGGTGGATCCAATACGGGCAAACAAGTACTAATGTACAGACGCCATCACATACATCGGAGCAAACAAGCACGTCACAAACATCGGAACACACCTCTATTTTCAAGGCATTAGGGTGCATGTGCCGATATTTTTATCGGATAGTTTAGACTGTAGAATGTGTGGCGAGGAAGACGAGACTATGGAACACTTATTGTGTGAATGTCATGCCCTTGCCAGACAAAGAATGAACTACTTTGGTAACGGTTACCCGCAACCAAAGGAATTCAAGGTGCTCCCGGCGAACTGCATCATCCGCTTTGTGGAAATGATGGAGAAAGCCTGGGAGCAGGTATAAAGGAGAGGGCAAATGCTCAAAAGATCCCACTGGGTCGAAGTGCATCCGAAAGGGCCCTCACCTAGATAAGATAAGATAAGTATAAACTCGTACTTCTAAATAAATAATAAAACAAATTATAAATCGGAAAATTAATTGCAATTGTATTTTTTTGTAACAATATGTGGTTTGCTGTTTGCTTGATGTGTAGTGTAGGTAAACGTCCCGAGTGCTCGACGCTATACTCGTATATGGCATGGGCACTCTATGTCAAAGTAACATGGCATAAGTACATTCGAATGAAAAAAAATAAACCGGTCAAGTGCGAGCCTGACTCGCGCACCGAGGGTTCCGTACAAACGTTCATACACCATACACGTCACGTCACGACCCCATTCATGCTTGAACAATCTTAACAGCTCATAGTAGGAGTTACCGTTGTACAGCGCGATCTGCATTTTGGTACTAATAACTTGCCACCTAGAATGTTTGTTTACCAGCGATATTTTTTTATTACGCATACCGATTTCGATTATTATTTTTGTATTTGAAAGGAGGGACGTTAACGATAATCTCACAGGAATTTGAATAGATAAATTTTAAAACAAAAGTAATCAAATGACAAACATAATTAAGAAATGAATTAACTGACTTAGGTACACCTACATCTTTATTAAAACACCAATATAAAAACATGTATAAAATTCTTAAAAGACTAAACTGTTATTAAATTAAAATAACTAAAACTAAAGCTTAAACTAAGAAATGATTTTTGATTGAACGTTGTGACAGACGGACGGTCGGACAGACGAGTCCCATAAGGGTTCCTTTTTACCTTTTTGGTACGGAACCCTAAAAATCCTCTTAGTTAGAATTTAACCCATATTGCTTTGACATAAAGTGCCCATGCCATATAGGTACTATATAAGTAGTATGTACAGTGTCGAACACTCGGACATTTATTTTTTTAAGTAGGTACTTAATTACACTTAGGTAGATAACTTATCTTGATGCATGAAAGTGGAATGAGGAGGGACCTTAATTATCTTATCTTTTAATTCGTTACATCACCAACAAGGCACAAGTTCATGCATGATTGCGATAATATTGCACTCAATTGATAAGTTGACTTGCTACTGAACTGTTTTAATAATTTTTAGGTACCTATATTTATTTGTAACGTTTTTTAAATAGGTAATTTTTATTAACAGTGAGAAATCGTGAATGAAAAATATAATAATACCTACATAAATAATTGTTGTTGTTAAACATTCAGTAAGTAACGCAGAAAGAAGAAAGTAAACTTGTGAGCACTGCGCATCCTCCGGTACAGAAGTACATCGTACTCCTCCACCAAGCTCAAAGGAAAAGCTCCGTCTGCGAGCCGTCTGCACGTGTTCGCATGCGCAGAAGCCTCCGCTGCACTCCACGAGCCTCTTAGTATCGAGCGAACCTCCGAGCGGTGAGGTCATGTCGCTATGGCCGACGGTCGCGACTCCCCGTCGCAGAGCAACCTCCGCGACCGCGTCAAATACTACGAAAAAGTATGGTCAGGACAGTCAGCCGACACCGTCGACGCTGCCATCGACGTGGAAGAAATAGAAAGGAGGATAGAGCAGCGTAAACGTCACACGGAATCCCCCAAAATCGAAGTTAAATTGAAACATAATACGCGTGATACGGAATCTCCGACTAGGAGCCTTGAGAGCCAGCTCCCAAGTTATTCGTTACGGCATGTTGAGTCTGAGGAAAGGCATGTTGAGTCGGAGCAGGAGGTCAGGTTTAAGTTCGATAGAGTGTCGGTTAAGAGGACGGTAGAGCACAGTGAAGTGGAGAGGCCCGAGTCGCCGCTGGAGTGGTACTCGGAGTACAGCCACCAGACCCTTCATTCGGCGGCCAGGAAGGAGTATGTGAGGAGCAGATCGGAGTATGATTCACATATCGCTGAAATTCGAGGTAAGATATTGACAACAATTTCGGCCGTAAACATAATATCAATTTTTTTTATAATGATACGATAGCACGGTTACTGTGATCTTTTTAGAAAACCCTTCAAGCTTAAGTATGTCAAAACTATTTACATTGCGTCGGTCGGCAGCTAAGCAAAACCTGTGGGGAGGGATACTCGTAGGTAACTAAAACAAAGCCTCAACGGAAATTCGATTAGACTTCGGCCTTTACGCCGTAACCCGAAATATTTTCTCGATAACCATTGAGTTGAGTACCGAAAATTAGGTATGTTACATTGTTTCGATAGTATTTTTTTCTCTACCATACCTTAAATACCTTTTACTTAATGATCCTCAGACCACTTAGGTATCCCTGAATGATCTAAATAGCCATTTATTGAAGACGATCAACGATGGTTTTTGTTTGTTTTCGCATTTCTTTGAAAAGTTATCTTTCCTTCCTCGTACACAACTATACATGGGCTAGTATTATTCAACCGATTTACACATCATTTCATGCTGAAGGTAAATCCAACAGGTTGTTCGAGCTAGAATCGGTTAAAGTGCCGCTTACCATGTTAAAATCCGTCGACCTACTTGTTTCTCACAATTGTCATAATAGTGGGTATTACAAATCAATGAAAGTTTAGCTCTACTAAGTATATGTAATTATAATGGTGGGCACTAGACGATCTTAAGTATATTATTTAATTATCTAACTTTATGGCACAATACAGCAAATTGCAAATGCCGGAAAAGTATTTAACAAACTTTTTTAAGAAAATTAAAATCGTGTCTTCTCACCCACTCTTTTTATGACATTAAAGATTTTTATGAGTTACCACAATAAGAATGTAATATGTTAACACACCTAGTTTATAAATTTAATTTAATCTAAACAAACGATGACATGTAATATTTTTTCTCTACTAGTTAACCATTGGGCTAAATAGGAACATAATGGTAGATACCTTCTAGTTAAGTTAGAATTTTATATACCTAACCTAACCATTGATTGGATGTATCACAATCACAAGTAGGTAACTATAGGTAGCCTCATCAGCATAATTGCGGTTAGTTTGACTCGTAACGTATTAACTATGCCGTTAATGTTGATGATGTCAGAATACTTGACGATCATTCATTTACATTAATTGATTATGAATCACAAACGACTGTATTCTCCCAATAAAGTAGGTATTATTTATGTTAAAAAGCATAATTTGGTATGTTAATATTTTAGCCGTGAACCATTCGTTGGATGGAATAGATTATGGTTAAAAATGTTACAGGTAATAGGTACCTTTTCCTGTAAATTATGTAGGTACAATCTATTTAGAGAAAAAAATATAATTTAAAAGAGCCAAAATCAAATCTACAAAAGCAAAGCAAACTACATAATAAATAACGTAACTAACGTTTAATAACATAGAGACATTCTAATGTCAAACGGACGCGACCTTGGCATAGGATAATCAACTATGTAATACCTAAATTGGGCGTTTATTACGAACATTAATGATCTCAAGATCACCACGCTAACGTAATACGTGTGCAATAGGTTCCTTCTCGTAGATAAGTCTAGAATACACTCCATTTTTGGAAAAGACTCATTCTTTTTTTATTTTAAAGAAAACTCTACTCCCTGTTAATGGCGGGTAACAATTATTATACTATTATGGTAAGTAGTAGCTTGGGCCCTAATTTCGGAACCTGATTCTGAACCAAAAACCAATACAGTAGTTGACGACAACAAAAATACATTATTCTTACATTACATTACTAATAAACAAAACTCGCGAAAATACTCGAAAAACATCACGCTTCAATTTATTTTTACCCGACTGCCGAAGGAGAGGAGGGTCATTGCAATTTTTCACAGTTTCTTGCAACTTCATATTGTGTGAGAGATGCAATGATACTAATATTCAAATGTATTTGTTTTTTCTGCCAACCATACCCTTTGCCACCAATACAGCACGTTGATAACGATCTTTGGTTATTGCTAAGATATTTTGACCTAATAATAATGCCTGACTTGGCTTTACGAAATATCTCACAACTTTGTAAGGTGGAAGAGTTTCGAGACTTGGCCTATTTTTTACATGGATTTTTTTCTATGGGATCTCATTTCTTTTTGTAGGAAGGAACTGCAAAAGTATAACTTTGTAATCGCATGTATTTGTGTAGGATTACAAACTTACTTATAGGGTTTGTAGACTGAAAAGTGACAAAATTGCAATATTTTTAGGTTTTTTATGAATTGACAGGTTAAAAACTAATTATGTTTAAAATTTGGAGCTTAAGGGTCTGCTAGAAGTACCTTATAGAATTATGTTGATCATTATGATTGAGTATGTCAGTGACAAAACTGTTCGTACTTTGACGGACAATAGTTCTGAAACGAATAGTTTAAATTGAATGCTATTGTATACTGAAAATTCAGCTATAGCCAGCACAAAATTACAGGATGTTGATGGCCTGAATGGCTTCGAGAAAAGGATGGTATGGCTGTGCCTCTTTGTTTTACTCGACTTGGCAGAACAAGCTGCGTGGGTAACTGAAATCACTGCGTCGTTTTTACTTCCGACAAAACTGTTAGAATAGGAAGGTCGTTTTCAAAATCACTCGACGTTATCTACGAGTATTTTGACAACTGATAAAATAAACCGGTAAATAAAATGTAAGTCCTCTATTTACAAATTGCACTACTAACAGCATTACCATATGAGGTAATCAGCCAAATTTGCCAGTATTCAAAACCAATTCAGTAACAAACAAGTTTCAACTTAAGACTTCCTGACTACATGTAATTCTACCAATTTTAACCAAAAAATAAACATATAAATTGTAAGAATATTTATGGTCTGTAGGTAGTTGTATGGTTTTATCGTCAAAAGCCGAGACCAAGACTGAAATTCGTTGAAATCCAATAATGTTAGTATTTTGGGAATTTACGCTGACTGGCTTATTTATAAATGTATAAATCTCTACCTATTTACTTATTTTATGATACCTCCTGCGTGTTAAGTTAGTCATAATTCTATTGTGTTATTTTCCTGTTTTACATATCCCATGTCTAAAAAGTTTAGGAGGACTATGCAAATTAAAACGGTTAAAAATATATACCTACGTATAATTCTTAATACTGCATTTAGTGAACGTTGACAAGATTAGATCTGGTGGCTTTATCAGATGTCTTATAATTACTTAAAACAGCGTGCAGCGTATTGCAAAATTGATAAGGTAATTTGAAGTGCCTGCGGTTGCAATTTAATTATCCTCAATATTTTTATCGACATATTTGACAGCAAACGTAAATAAGCCGATATCAAAATAAAAGACCTTCCCGTACTTTGGAACCGAAACGAACGGTTACCGATTTATCTTTTTGACTTGCTCCTTTTATTGTATGACGAAAGTTGATTAAAAGACACATTGTATAAGAAAGACTAATAATATCGTTGCATTTTCGCGCAATACGAAGCGTCCTGTTTATAGCACACATTCTCATGCCACGATGCATAAATTTGCCTCGTGACGGGCATACACATGATGTCACTGCCCGGACAGGGCTAAATTGTTTAATTCAACTCTTGCTCATGCTACAATACCGTATCAAAGTGCGCCAACGGCTTCTGCCAAAAGAGTACACAAAATACGACTGAAAATGGAACGTTACCTCACTTTTAGGGCAGTGGCTCATGTTCATATAATTATGTCCAGGGATAAAAGAGCGGAAGGAAGTTTTGTACTTTTATCCTGCGTTACTCTACCTAATGTTGCAACGTCTAAAAATCATGCCATGGCTGTATGCTGTAAATATTGTTACTGTTACTCTCATGTTTATTTTGCGGATGTGCCTAATTATTCGGTGATCGACTAAACCTACCCGTTTAACCATTATCTCTATTTTATTTATATGTGTTTGAATTATACAGAGTTCAATGTAATTGTGTGCTTGTTGAAACTCTACAAGACACACTATGAACGGATTCTACGCTCGGAGCTCTACGCTTCTCATCTTGCTGGCCACTATTATCCGTGATATTTGTTATGTCTATTAATCTGTTCCACCTACCAGTGTACAGCCGCAGACAATGCCAATTGTTCGGTAAGAGCAGGTGATACCTATATGGTAAGATAAGAGAACGTTTTATTTTGGAAACTAATTTCTTAAATTGGATATACAATCACTTATCTTTCTAGTAATCTAGTAATCTACATTTTTCAACCGTATACTTCAATTAGGATATACAGGGTGGAATTTCATAAACTGTACATAATAAAAGGAGAAAAATTTCAGCCAATTTCATCGGTGAAACGGTTTTTTTTTTTTTTTCTGGTCATTAGTTTTTTTTACAGAATTTTGAAAAATTTTGTAAAAACTCGGGTAATACACCTAATTCAGACGGTATAACTTTTGATCCAATGGTCCTAAAATGAAAATAAAAAATGCAGAGTATTACCAAGGGACAGGTTAATAATTCTTAATAACAATAGAAAACCAACTAGAAGAGAAAATCCGCAAAAAAAATTATTGTTTTTGAAAAATGGCTACAAAAATTACGAATTTTAAAAGAAAAACACAATTTTCTGAAAAAAAACGCAGATTTAGTTACCATTGTTTTTGCTTAGTATTAAACCTCACTTAATGCCGATTCTAAAACCGTTTTTAAACTGTCTCAGACTTTGAAAAATACCACGCAAATGGGTACGTAAATCAAACCATAATTTTATTAATTTTAATCCTCTTAAAATCCTTAATGACCGTTTGTTCACAGGTAGTTGAAGGGTGTTATTGGGTTTTAGGTGGAAATAACAAATTACGTACTTAGTATTAATCCTCACTTAATGCCGATTCTAAAACCGTTTTTAAACTGTCTCAGACTTTGAAAAATACCACGCTAATGGGTACGTAAATCAAACCATAATTTTATTAATTTTAATCCTCTTAAAATCCTTAATGACCGCTTGTTCCCAGGTAGTTGAAGGGTGTTTTTGGGTTGAAGGTGGAGATAACATGAGGGGTATAAAGGCATTGGGCAATAGGTCAACTATTCAGTCGCTCGCAAATCGCAATTGCTTGTCTTTGCTCGCCACTTCTTTGATTACTCCAGTACTTGTTCAGTTTGAATCATCATGCCCCGCTTACGAGAGTTTTCTCCACCTTCAACCCAAAAACACCCTTCAACTACCTAGGAACAAGCGGTCATTAAGGATTTTAAGAGGATTAAAATTAATAAAATTATGGTTTGATTTACGTACCCATTAGCGTGGTATTTTTCAAAGTCTGAGACAGTTTAAAAACGGTTTTAGAATCGGCATTAAATGAGGATTAATACTAAGTACGTAATTTGTTATTTCCACCTAAAACCCAATAACACCCTTCAACTACCTGGTAACAAGCGGTCATTAAGGATTTTAAGAGGATTAAAATTAATAAAATTATGGTTTGATTTACGTACCCATTAGCGTGGTATTTTTCAAAGTCTGAGACAGTTTAAAAACGGTTTTAGAATCGGCATTAAGTGAGGATTAATACTAAGTACGTAATTTGTTATTTCCACCTAAAACCCAATAACACCCTTCAACTACCTGTGAACAAACGGTCATTAAGGATTTTAAGAGGATTAAAACTAATAAAATTATGGTTTGATTTACGTACCCATTTGCGTGGTATTTTTCAAAGTCTGAGACAGTTTAAAACCGGTTTTAGAATCGGCATTAAGTGAGGTTTAATACTAAGCAAAAAAAATGGTAACTAAATCTGCGTTTTTTTCAGAAAATTGTTTTTCTTTTAAAATTCGTAATTTTTGTAGCCATTTTTCAAAAACAATAATTTTTTTTGCGGATTTTCTCTTCTAGTTGGTTTTTTATTGTTATTAAGAATTATTAACCTGTCCCTTGGTAATACTCTGCATTTTTTATTTTCATTTTAGGACCATTGGATCAAAAGTTATACCGTCTGAATTAGGTGTATTACCCGAGTTTTTACAAAAATTTTCAAAATTCTGTAAAAAAAAAACTAATGACTAGAAAAAAAAAAACACCGTTTCACCGATGAAATTGGCTGAAATTTTTCTCCTTTTATTATGTACAGTTTATGAAATTCCACCCTGTATGTTCACAAATAATGTTGGTTAGGCCTCGATCCCCCAAAACATAAAATAAGCATACTGCATCTTCTTTCTTGTCCTGTATTCAGGGCTCAGCCGGCTCACAACATAGAAGAATCCTACTTTTGTATGAAATGATAGATGGTAATTCGCTCATGACAATTCTCATGCTGTGTGTTAATTTTTTGATTGTAGCTCGACGATCATACTTATTTCGTGCCACATTCATATGATCTTGAAGTATTTTTTCAAACGGAAATATTTAAAACTCCTTCGCCATACCATAACACCTCTGTGATATTCATATAACATTCCCATGCAAACTCCGTGAAATTTGTTACAGTGGCCATATCTAACGACGATAAGCGCAGCGGTTCACGGCTGTTCCTAAAGAGAGACAGACGCATAAAGCATGTTTATGACCTGATAATGACATGTATTGTTGTTTTGCAATAAATATTTAGAAGCATTGATTCTTCATATAAGCAACAGTTTATGTTATGTGCTTATTAACCACATAGTTGACATGATATACTTCTATTAATTATTTTTAGTCGCCATTTTAGGACAAAAAATATTTATTCCTTATAGTTCCGATGTTGAAAAGATGGATAGGCCTTCACTCAAGTTTTTTTTAATTTCAACTGGTGACGACATGTTTATAATTTCGTAATTTTTAATTTCTGTTATTTTAATTTAATGTGTTTATTGACTTTATTTATTTCCATCTTTTTGAAATTTTCGTATACCTTATTCTGTGATCTAATTTATTTTATTTTTAAACCTTTTTGAATTGTTATTATGAAATTTTATTATACAATTTATAAATAAGTTTAAATCCATTAAATAATGTTTTTGCTCATCCGGTCATAGTTTTAGGTATACATATGTATTATGTAGTATGCTGTGTTTGTGATCTCCGTTTTTTACTAACAATAAGTTTTGTAAGTTATGTCTAACTATTGTACTACTAACACTCTATGGGCACTGCCTGAAATAAATGTTTCAATACAATAATCAATACAATCTCACGATTGATGATTGATGACAACTTGACAAGTGTTTTGTAAAAGAAGTCACCTTCTTTTACAAAACACTTGTCAAGTTGTCATTTTATATGAATTATGGTTCCGTTGTGAACGCATATTTAGCTCATACAATTCAGGAAGTAAAAATACATTTTTTAACTTAAATTCACTTTGTCATATTATGTAGATCCGCATAAAACGCGACCTACAAAGTTTTTTTCGCATATCAATGTTGTGAAGCCCAAAGTATGTAGGTAATGTACCTACTTAGACGTCTGAGTTGCATACATTTGACTATAATTTGCGCCGGCTAAAAGTTGCTCCTTATATATCAGATCCAAAACGTACAGCTAATAGTCTTTATTTTGTCGCAGTCGTTCATTCAATACGATCACTTTTTTATAAGTGTAAATGAGTTTGGAAAAGTGGTAAGCAGTGAGTAAATCTATTCTCAGTGCAAGTAAAATGGCAATAGAAATCGCGTCGGCATTTTCTCTACCATATAAAGATAATTTGCTATCAGTAAAAACCTAGAAGACACAAGTTGAAAAGTTGCTTGAAGATCGTGAGATCAAATACGCGTTTGCGTTTGAATTGATAGGTATTATGAAGATATAAATGGATAGATTTCAATAGATCGACTTTTATCAACTGGTTTGGCAACAATGGAATTTTTTAACTAGATAAAAGTTCCTGTTTTTGGTGTCTTCCGATCCGTACTGTTTATAATATTACTTATTCCGTCACCTGTTCTAGAATTTATCTGTTCTAATCTAAGGTATGTAAATACCATAGAACTGAGGGGCAAACACGTAACTTTTTGAACGAACGTTAAGACTAATAAACTGTAATTTTTCAATACAAAAAGTGACATTTAGATCTACCTAACGTACGTTTAAAGCGTTACGCAATTGACTAGTGTCTCAGTATTCCAATTTTTCCGGTTTGATTGAACCTACCTACATGTCTAGACAGATTGTGTTTAAGTTTAAGCCTCCATGGTAGTGGATATAGCTAATCGTCGCATAGCTGAGGAAACATGTAATTAGTATGCGTAGCGTAGGCACCCATAATGAGATGATGTCACGTTTAATATCGCTGTTATCAAGTGTATTCATTACAACTATAAGTTTTAGGTCACAATTACTTAAATTCATATTTTTAACACTTTGCTTTTCTTGCATAGGCTTTCTACATTAAATATATTTGCATATTCATAGGTATTGCTTTCTGTAGTTGGAAATATCTTTATTAGTAGAATGTACCTACTTTGTGCATACTCTACGGATGTCTTACTATTTATATACAATACATAAATGAAGTAAATTAGGTATAGAAACGTGAAGGAATGCCAATTAAGAAACACCAGTCAGTACACATGATTTTCTAAGAAATTGTAAAGATAAGACCTCGGCATGAGAATTACAAATTAGCACCATCTTGTTATTTGTTCTGCATACACTTAAATTGGTTATTGCCCTGCTAATGCTACATACATGTGGGTAGAGCGTTTTATCTCAACGTGTACGTATCTACATATTTTTTCCTACCTGTGTACTTATTAATAAATAACACACAATTTTAAGATTGTATAGGTAAGTAAAGATACTGCAAATACGATATAATTTTAGGGTTCCGTAGTTTTAAATGTAGGTAAACGTGTAAAATAATAAGAGTTTTGTTTTTATAGCAAACATAGGAGTTA
The DNA here is from genome assembly GCA_963854355.1 of Epinotia brunnichana. Classification (NCBI taxonomy): domain Eukaryota; kingdom Metazoa; phylum Arthropoda; class Insecta; order Lepidoptera; family Tortricidae; genus Epinotia; species Epinotia brunnichana. The sequence continues at coordinate 26,831,615 of OY977936.1, read as the reverse complement.
TCACTGTATATGGGGCAGTAATAAATATTAAGTGGGTGCGCCGACAGTGATGAATTTAACTTGAGTATCGATTTTTTTCCAGCTTGGTATTAGTATATTATCCATGCTTTCGTTAAGGGGCTACCCGAGGTTTTAATCGATTTTTGACTACCTAACTTGTTTTGAATCGATACGAATACTTTTGCACTACAGATACTTAGAATTATAAGGCAAACGGCTATCGATTCTTCAATATTTAACTCCATTTCTGTCTACCATATTTTGAAAGAAATGAATACTTATTTTTTATGACTTTTTTAAACATTGTCTAAAAAAACACGTTTTTCGTTATAATAAGAGTGCTGTGAAAGATCTAACATATACGAAATCTACATATTTGGGCTCGTCTCTGATATCTCTATAAACGTGTCTAGGGGTTTTGATTTCAAACTAATTAACACAAAAGTTATGGCCAGAAAACCAGTTTTTTGGTCTAAAATTGTTCAACTTTGATGCCAAATGTCTCGAAGCCAGTGATGTTTGAAGTGAATATGGGATACTATATTGCTTAAAGATATTGTTGTTATTATGATAAGCTACAAAAAACATTAGTAAACTAAGGGATTCAGATTGAAGGTCGTTGGGGAATGGGATCCCCTTAACACGTTCACTGTCCCCCTACAAAATGATGTGACAATGTCACACGTCCAAATGTGTTTCCAGTTCGAAGCTTTGAATCCATTGTGGAAGCTCTGACTCCTGAAAAGCAGGTGCATGCCCCCATCAATGGGGGCACTCGGACAGGGAACGTGTTAAAGAAAATAGTCCCCGCAGAAACCGCACCAAACATACCTAACTCTGTCGATACTTTTATTGCGTTTTGCATTCCTCGGCGACGCGTCTCGGACGCTCGGTTGCGCTAAGGTTAAATGTGTTTTTGCTAAAACCTACTTTGATGCTTTAAATTTAAAGTTGAATTTCTGCCACCGCCTGCATCACACTGATGTTTTGTTGGAAATGTCGTTTAAAGGAGATACGCCAATAGCACAATGTTCTTTTGGTAAGGATAATGACAATTAACAGCAATGTCAGGAATCAATATAATTGTATTCCTTCTCTTTTTTCTGAATTCCATCGATCATATAGCGATTTAGGTTCGTCTCTTTCCTCCAGAGGAAAGGTTTAAATATGTCCAGACGTAGCCTAAGGGCCTGTTTACACATTGATTAGTGAGTGTTGTTGTACAAAAGCTTCTCGCAATTGCAGCAAATGTATGAACTCGCACTAATCAAAGTGTAAACAGCCCAAAAGTTAAAGAGTATAAACGCTTATTTTTGGTAGGACTCATAATCCGTATTTATAAACGTCGTCACACACTAAAAATAACTTTACAGTTTACATGTAAGTACAGTCAAGTGTAAAAATAGGGGTGCATACAACTTATATACTCATTAATATGTCCCATCGCTCTTATGTCAACGTATCAAGGCCTCCACACACCGGTCGCGTGCGAGGGCCCGCCGCGGGCCCGCGCACGCGGCTCGCGGTCGCGGCACGCAGATTTATGAAACGATTTAATCGATACCTACATATTTTTCGACTTGACTGTATGTACAAAAACTGTTAACTATTGACCACAAAAAGATGAATTTTGTTTTCACTCTATACGATCATTTGATCCTTCGCCGACGGATCTCGGTTGATTGACATCTAGTTCGAATCGGACTCGTAGAACAAATACGATATCAAACAAATCGACACGAATTATTTCATAAAATAAAAACTTGCATTTGCAATTAAATAAAAACTGAAAAGGGGAGAATATTTCCTATGAGGTAGTACTGAATTTTAAGATGTTTTCGAAATATTTGCTGCTTTGACCTGCATGTCAGTTATTGTATGGCTTGGCAACAAAAAACTGTAGGTAGGGAGTGGCTACCTACAGTTTTATGTTGCCAAGCCATACAATATGCAATAACAATGAATAATTATGTAAATTTTATTGGACACGCATGATAATTTAGTTGCTTGCAAATTAGTTTTTGACGTATAAATAAACCTTATAACACCCCATTTTAATGATACTTCCGAATATACATAGTTAGTTACGTTACGTATAAGTAATAGTTATTTATTATACAAGAAGGGAAAGTTGTATTTTACTTGCGAGTGTTTCAACACACGAGACGTAAAATAACTTTTCACCCGTGTATAACACAAATCTTTTCACCTCACTACAGCGAGGAAAATAAGAAAAAGGGTAAAAAAAAAGTTTTAAGTTTTAAACAAAGTTTTAAAAGTAAAAAAAAAAGTAAAAAAAAGTTTAAAAAAAGTAAAAAAAGTTAAAAAAAAAGTTAAAAAAAGTTAAAAAAAAAAGTTTAAAAAAATATGTCATAAAATATACAAAAAACAAAAATAAACATTTAACGTTCTACGTCATAGTACTTTTAACGTTCTACGTCTACTTTCTTCACATGTGGATAAAAAGCGATTTTCTCAATAAATATCAAACATACAAAAAGGCCTTTCCGAGCTAGTGAGGTGAAAAAATATTTCAGAGGGGCAGTAAAAGTTTAACGTGTGAAGATATACATGTATATGTCATTTTCATATAATAAAATTTGTTGTACCTAATCGATAGGTATTGCCGAATAAATAGTATTTTTCACAATCGTGTTATAATATACAGCGTTTTAGTCGTGTACCGTGTTAAGTACGCCGTGTTAAGTAGTAAGTAGGCCTAAGTAAGGTACGAGATTAAAAAGCTTGATTGTGACACTATTGTGAACAATACTTTATGTACGAGTTCATGAAAATTAACAATTTAAGTCATTAATACGAGTATATACCTAAGAAGACTACATTGTAAGTACTATAAAGGCTCTTTGACTTTTCAGGTAGCAAGGTAAGTGTGGCTTCCTCTGCCATATTAGTTATTTCTTGAGGAGTTATAGTACATTACTTACCTAGGGCGGTTAAACAAAGAATGTCTCAGATCGCAGGTATTTGACGCCCGAGCCGAAGGCAAGGGCGATAAATATGCGCTCTGATGCTTTCTTTATTACCGCCCGTGGTGAGTACAAAATTTTACGTCTCTATCTGGCCAGGAAGTGGGGTTTTCCGCACGCATAGCGTGCGGTAATTCCTACTTTATGGCCAGGTATGACGTAAAAGATGTTTCGTCACTGTCACTACTCATTTTCTAAGTTTTTATTTTAACTTTTTAAGCTTAGTTTTGAAAAGAAAAGTTATCACACCACCGGCGTCCGTAATGTTGCAGTACTGTGCTGTGATTGGCTTGTTTTTTTTTGTGCCCTGGATACAGCAGCAAGTTTAAGTAGATTTTTGACAGATGACGCGACGCTGCTACGTTCCGAAACGCCATAGATTGGCAATTTTGTATCGGATCGAGTCTCCTTAAACAAGGACACAAATTATTGAAATACGTACTTAGTTCTATTTTCAATTTTTTTTCGGTTGTCTAGAGCGTATCGAAACAGTTATTTCGGTTGTTTCGGAAGTTACATAGACTATTCAACGATGAAAAGAGTGCCGTTGCAGTATTCTCTATGAAATCTTAATACACAGATTTTAACATCGGACCTATATGAGATAGAGGCATCTGTACCACAGGGATCAGTCCTTGGACCAGTACTATACACCATATATACAGCTGATCTTCCCAGAACTGAAGAGGTAGAGACAGCCACTTATGCAGATGACACCGCCTGTCTTGCAAGCGATATAGACTCGTTAAAGGCATCACAGAAACTTCAGGTCCAACTAAACAAGATAGACTTGTGGATGCGGAAGTGGAGAATAAAGTCTAGTGCTACCAAATCAACTCATATAACCTTCACCCTTCGAAAAGGAGAGTGCGCTCCTGTATTTATGGAGAATGAGTCCTTGCCGAAAACAAACTGCGTGAAATACCTTGGCATGTCTTTGGACAGACGACTAACATGGGCCAACCATATAAAAGCAAAAATGATTGAGGCAAACATGAGGCTTCACAACCTGCCATGGCTTATCGGGCGTAAATCGCCACTCTCATAATAAGCTCTTAGTATATAAGGTAACTATAAAGCCCATATGGACATAAATGGTATTGAACTATGGAGTTCAGCTAGCAACACAAATATACAAACATTTCAAAACATAACCTTGAGAACCATATCGCAAGCCGCTTGGTTTACCAGAAACAGCGAAATACATGAACACCTTGAGATGGAATCTGTCAAACAAGCACTTAACAACGCGAACACAAGATACAAGAACCGACTGCAAATGCATATTAATGATCTAGCATAACAACTCCTGGATAGCTCGGAGACTGTCAACCGACTCAGGAGATGGCAAATATTGAACCTGGACCATCGAAACTAACTCCTGGGATGATGTTCACTGGAATATCAACCATCCAAACCTGTATTGAGAAAGAACACATCAGATTATGACTATGTAGTCGATTGCTGAAAAACTGGAGAAAAAAAAAAGATTTTAATCGACGAGTACAGTATTTTTCTACTCCTGTACCATTATCTGTCATTTATATAGGCTGTAGCTCAAATACAATGACACCACTAATAAGTCGTTGAAAAACTCTATGCTCTATGGGCTCTATGGCCCAAAAACGAACTGTTTAGCGTACTTTTTTGGTTCATACATTTTTCATAAAAGCACTGTTTAACTTTTTTTTAAATCGGCCGCTATATAACTTCATAAACAAATATTTCGAAATAAAAGTATTTATTTACGATTTAACATTTGTATATTATAAATTATTTACTACAATAATATAAAAAATGAAAATAAAATAAAAAATAAATAAAATAAAATAAATAATAATAAATCATCATCTATTGTGTGTTAAATTACATGTTTTATAAATTCTTGGTATTATTTATAAAAATAAACAGTTCGAATTTGGTCCGGGTCCGCATTTGGTTTGGTAGGTTGGCAAGTGCAAACAAATTAAAAACAAAACAAACCATAAGCAAGAGCTGTCACATTTCCGATTTCCCACCAAAATACAGTTCAAAATGAAAAGACGAAAGATGATAAACTATTAGTCCTAAACTATTAAGATTTTATTCGTGTTAGTGAAGACAAAAGTGTACGTTCCTTTTAAAATGGTCGAAGAAATTAATAACTGCACTCCTGAAGAAATTGTGTGAGTAGCAAAAGTACGAATAGAAAACTTGCTGCCTGAAAAGTTTAACTATTCTGTAGTCAGCTATTTATTTAAAATTTGTCGTAGAAAAAGTATTGTTTGCAACGGTGTATAACTGGTCTAAAAACGCTCGTGGCGTCTGTAATGCAACCCACTCCACTCGCGTTTTAAGACCCTTCTTATACAACAGTTGCATAAAATACTATTTTCACAATCGTGTTATAATAGAGAGCTTTTTAGTCGAGTACCGTGTTTAGGCAACGAAGCTTGCTAAGTGGCCTAAGCAAGGTACGAGATTAAAAAGCTTGATTATAACTTATAACACTATTGTGAACAATACTTTTTGTACGAGTTCATTAAAATTAATTTTCTACGAGTCAACTGAACTAATTAAACAAACTCGATACTGTTGAAACGAAGTGCAGCTCATCGCTCGTACGCTTGTTGATATCTTAAAAGACATCAACGAGCGTACGACATCAACGAGTAAACTCAATAATCAAAGCGATTCTATTGGTCCAATTCATTACAGTTCGGTAAAGCAGCCACGTGATTGGTCGAATTTATTTTAGTTCTATTTTAATTTTTTTTTCGGTTGTCTAGAGCGTATCGAATTCGAAACAGTTATTTCGGTTGTTTCGGAAGTAACAGAGTATTCAATGATGAAAAGAGTGACGTTGCAGTATTCTCTATGAAATCTTAATACACATATTTTAATCGTCGAGTACAAAAAGATAATTTAATTAAACATGTGCCAAAAAGTAGTGTGTGTTGCTTTGTTTGTGTGAGGTGTGCAATAAAGAGTATTTGTATTTTATTGTAGTATCGAGATATTTACAAAGACGCTTGCGCAATTCCTTGATCAGTAATATTAAGCACATAAATAGTGCTAGATTTGAGTTTACCTTTTTAAGCGGTTCAACCGGTTCAATTAATAGATTAGATTAAACTAGATGTCAAAGTTTGATTAAGAGCTACTAAAAGTGAGAGGATTTCCATGAACAAAGGTCAGTGAGACAGGCCAGGATGAGTATGCATAAAATAAATGCGGGTTCTTTCCTTATACATATACTGTATAGTCCTTCTCGACAGCAACTGTCGTTCCTAATTGTGATTATGGAACGCTCTTATTCTGCTCGCTTTCCTTATATTTTGGAAGCAAAATGGGAAAACATTAATTAATTCCGTTGGCCATGCAATTTAATTTACTCAGTAGGAATTTATGTACCTACTCCAGTTACTTGTGTTACTATTTATTTTAGCTATACCCTGATTAACCGTGCCGATTATGATTTCAGATTTGTACCTAGTGCGAAATAACTAAAATTTCCTTTCTAATGGTTAACAATAGCTGGCGCCATGACTAAGTTTGAATAAGGCCCTGAATAACAATGACTAGTGTATGCAATACATGAAGTGTATCATTACAAGTGATCAACATACTACATAGATATATCCTATGTCTAATAAGGATGGAAGATCTAATACCGGCTAATGCGGCTCGCTGGTAATAATTATGTCGGGCAGGCTTTGCACACATACGAGTATCTAATATGTTGTAGACTTTAATTTTATTAACTGTTATAACATCGAAGCCTATGAACGCTTTTAGACTACGGTGTCAGTTTACCATCGGGCAGCGTGTATGTCTGGTGCCACCGTGGTAAATAACAAAAGTTATAATAGTAGCATGATCTTGCATAAGTGGCCCGTCAAAGGTCTGACTGTTGGCCTATACCAGCGATTTAGCGAAGGTGTGGTCGGTGACGTTTTTTTACTGGTCCCTGGCGCTACAGAGAGACCGCCGGCCGAACCGGCCGGTTGCGCAACCGATGAGATCACCCAACCGAACCGCCCTCCCGTGCAAACAGCGAAATGCAGTGCCCGGCGGCCAGTCGCGTGACGTGTATTTATTCTACATACGAAAAGACTAAAAACACGAATGTAAGGATTTCAATGAGAAACCATTTTGCAAAACTGGTTGATGATAAATACTTGTATTGGAATATGTATCATAGAACATATCTGGGTTTCTGTGTATAGGTAATATTGAGATACACGGGGATGTTGTGTATGTGCAGTCTCACGCAGCTATGAACAAATCGGGAGATGTAACTATTGTGTGGTCGTGCGTTACTTACTATATACCATTTATAAACAAATCAGGATTTCAACACATCCCCGCAAATTATTAACACTGTAGAATATAATTATTTGTCGCTTAAAACATGACAAACCTGCATGACAACAATCATTGCCTACAAGCGGAACAACGAACGAATCTCCCACATTCATTCTAAAAGATATCCGCATCGCGTCCAAAACGAACACATTCAAATTGTTATCTTGTAGCCACTGCGTAAGGTTCAAAATAAAAGAGCAATATATTTAGCTGAATTCTGTTTCGTTAGAGTAACGCGAACTAAATGTTGTAGCTTGTAGCTATGGTCGAACGCCGTCGCGATAAGAAGGTCATGGTCATTATGCAACTTAACCATGCTCCAGGGCCAAATAGTGAAAACAAAGAATTTTATAAATCATTTTAAACATTAATAGACTAACGCGCAGTCAGAAACAAAAGTAGCTCATCACGTGATTCAAGATGTCAAAAAGATCTAAACCTATGGTTGATATATGTAAAAAATCCAAGATGAGCCAAAACCGACCAAAGTAATACGCTCACGGAGCACTTCGAAAAAAATGGTTGCCACGTTTGTGGCGAAAAGTGGCCACGTTGCCACCATCGTGCTCGAGGATCGTAAAACGGTTGATGCTGACTGGTATACCACTGTCTGTTTACCAGAAGTCATCGGCGAGTTTCGAAAAAATAACCCAAGACGTTGTATAAGACTGCACCACGATAATGCGAGCTCGCACACCGCCCGGCAAACAATTGCGTTTTTAAAAGAGCAAAACGTCGAAATTCTGGAACACCCGTCGTACAGTCCAGACTTAAGCCCTAACGATTTTTTTACTTTTCCAAAAATCAAGCAATGACTTCGTGGTCAACGGTACCAGACGCCTGAAGAAGCGGTTGAGGCATACAAAACGGCCATTTTGGAGACCCCGACTTCTGACTGGAATAAGTGTTTCGAAAACTGGTTCGATCGAATGAAAAAGTGTATTACATATCACGGTGATTACTTTGAAAAACAATATATACCATTTAACACTTAAATTGTCTTTAGTTTTTCCAAACGACACAACTTAAAAGGCAGCCCTCGTATAAGCCAATAATAATAGCTAGCAGTGGCGAAAGCCAAACCCCACCAAAATGTATTTTAGGCAAGTCTATTGAAATCATTGAAAACAGGAGAGGAAAAATGATAGGACACATGTTACGCCACGATGACTGGATGAAAATAATACTTAGTAGAGGGAAAACTAGAAGGGAAAAGAAAAATAAGAAGGCCGAGGATATCTTACATGGAGCAAATAAAAGAGAAAATAAACGCTTCATCGTATACCTCTAGAGAAATAAAAAGAGAGGCAGAATGTAGAATAAGTTGGAAATTACTCCACTGACAAGAGCCTAGCTCTTATATAAGAAGAAGAAGAAGCAACTCTATAGAAGCAACTCTAAACTAAACCTTTCATAACTATTTTATTCCGGGTTGAACGTTGCACATAGAAAATTTTCATGCGCTGCCACTGAGAGCTAGTGAGATAAATTTGAGCTTTTCACCCCCGTAACTACTTCTACTGCTGACTGTACAATACTCAAACATACATACTAATCTGTATAAGAATGTGAGTCAAATAGCATACCTATTAGAAGTAAATATCATCAATAGACTGAAAACAATCTTCTCGTACCTGTCTGAAAAAAAATTATGAGTATTTTTAACCATTTATTCAGGTTTTTTTGCGTGCGTATTTCAATATTTTTTGCCTTTGTACCTAATTAAAATTTTCTTTTGTTTTCAGGTAAACAATGCTACATTAATCTTCACGGCCCCAGTTTAAAGTATGTGCCTAAAAGTATTCCATACTAAACTAATATTATAATAAGCTAAAGTTTGTGAGTGTTGTTGCTTTGTACGTTTGTAAGTTTGTATGATTAGATTAGATTATTTATTTCATGATACAAAAATTACATTACACATTTGCATAAATGTCAAAAAAAAAGTTTTTTTTTATGTAATCTCTGGAACTTCTTATACTACTTAACCTACGATTTCAAAAAATATTTCACCTGTGTTCAGGATGGACTTTCGGTGTGGACATAGTCTTTATGACGCTTCGATTGCATTATTCGGCCAGCGAGTAAGAATATACGGTTCTAATTTGAACAATTTCAGTATTGTAGAAAGAAGAATAAAGCTTCAAGCAATTTGTTTGCTCTAGTAGTTCTAGAACCGACACTAACTCAGTCCACCTTTATAAACTGACGATCGCTAAGCCTATGTAATGCCGTATTTTATTGAGTCCAAGCTATCGTAAGCCGGCAATCTAGATGTCTCTAACCACTATATCGTCTATAAAGAAACGAGAATCTCAATACCTAAAGAAACGAGTTCTCGATATGTTTAAAATAGAGATGACACAAGCATTTATCATGACACCGTTGACGCTCGTTTTATCAAGCAACTATTTATAACGTCACTCGGATAGCCTTGTAGTTAACTTAAGTCTCGTTATGTACCTACTTACTTACTAATCATACAATCATACATGTATGCGGGGTAAATAAGATAGCAAATGTGTAAAAATTACACGTAAAAATTCTTCCCAGAGGATCTTTTCAAAGTTGGGATGGTATAGTGGAATAACTGTAATTGTAATTTGTTTTTTGTAAGTGATAGTGACGCAGTTAGTTAAGTTAGATTTAAAGTTATGTAATGTTGTCTCATTCCAACTGCAGCTGCTTCTCTACCGGTTGTTGTGACCAATTGCGAGGTGTGAAATGGTCCTAACACATTCACTGCCGAGAATCCTTACGCACTATGTAGCGGTCAGCGGAAAGCGCTTACGGCGTAGGCGGCCTGGCAGTGAAAGTGTTAAGCGAATCTTTAATATAAAAAGAGACAAACGAATATATCAACAGAATATATTCTAGGCATAATTTTTGCACCAATAAAATCCAGAACGTTCTGAATTCTATTTGGAAATGTCAAGATAATAAAATAATGCAAGGTAATCAATATTAGGTAGTATTTTAAGTTGAAATTGCCATCTTATCATCGGAATCAATTAAAAAGCGGCCAAGTGCGAGTCAGACTCGTACATGAAGGGTTCCGTAAAATAAATTGCGGTTTACGATTTAAGACGTATTAAAAAAAACTACTTACTAGATCTCGTTCAAACCAATTTTCGGTGGAAGTTTGCATGGTAATGTACATCATATATTTTTTTAGTTTTATCATTCTCTTATTTTAGTAGTTACAGGGTGGGGGGAGACACATTTTACCACTTTGGAAGTGTCTCTCGCGCAAACTATTCAGTTTAGAAAAAAAATATATTAGAAACCTCAATATAATTTTTGAAGACCTATCCATAGATACCCCACACGTATGGGTTTGATGAAAAATGTTTTTTGAGTTTCAGTTCTGAGTTATGGGGAACCCCTAAAACTTAATGTTTTTTTTCGATTTTTGTGTGAAAATCTTAATGCGGTTCACAGAATACATCTACTTACCAAGTTTCAACAGTATAGCTCTTATAGTTTCGGAAAAAAATGGCTGTGACATACGGACGGACAGACAGACAGACAGACATGACGAATCTATAAGGGTTCCGTTTTTTGCCATTTGGCTACGGAACCCTAAAAAACAGTGAACTTTTAGAAATTAATGGATTCATGATCTGTCTTTAGACACAGAATAAGTAATAGTACTACTTACCTATCTTTAGATTAGATATCACGTACATACATGGTCCCAGTACTCCCAGTATTACATACCAAGAATGAAGTTTCAAGTTGCAGCCATATAGGGTAGATCGCCCAGTAGGTAGGTTTATTTACTGCACCATCAACTTAAACTAAAATGTTCACCGACAAAGTTCCATGTTCAACCCAGTTCACTAAATTACCATACAATATGACATGTTGCTGCATAGTGTACACCCTTATGGGTACCAGTATAAGGCTTACTGGGTCAGTCAAGTCGCTTCACTGGCGCAATTTATCGATGTGACCCGTCTAACTGTAGATAAAATCTTCACATATGTATGTATCTGAAATATGTGGTAGCTGATAGAATGTTTGTTCAGGTAAATGTACTTGTGTGTATATTTAGGCCTTATTTGAACATATATACGTACTTTAGCCATGAATTATAAGTTTCATTCTTAAATAGAAACCTTGGTTATACTTACAGTCTCTTTCTTTCTTCTACGTATTAGCTATTTCAACGTTTTTACTACTTATTTTCCGCATCGTTATTTAAATCTTTCTCTATCTATAATTTTTTTCCTGTCAACACTTAAACTACTGGACCCATTTCGATACAGTTGTCAATAACTTGTTACTTGAGTATCGGCGATATATTGGATATGTAATTTATTTTCAAGAAAATTTAATATGCAGCGTTATACTGTAGGTAAACTAATCAGGCAGATCTGAAAATACATCACATCATAACTAATTAAAAAGATCTTGACGGATGTCATATTTCTCGTAAACTAAATTTGAACATGTTTTTTTAAATGAATGCTCTATGTCATTATAGAGCCTATGATAAATATCATACAAATATTTTACTGTGACCTAAATCAAACTCGATTTGTTCGGATGTGTTTAGTGTATTTATGTAACGAAAACCTTGTTTTTAATGGAGTTTTTCCACCGAAGAGCAGTGGCGAGGCGATGACAGAGATATAATACTGTCAGCGATAAATCAGTGATTTGTTGTAATAGTCTCCTTACCGGTGGATAGCGTAATATTGATTGTCGATCGCCACATCGGTCATTGTCTAGACTACCTACCTATTGTATTATATATATTATATTAAGTATATTTTCAATGCTGCAATGCTGGAGTTTACCTAAATAAATGATTGCAATCCTGTTAAACGTATGAACAGCCAGTAATCAGGATTGCATTCTAATCAGTTATCGCTTTAATTTAATACCCTCTCTTCGAGTCGAGTACCTATAAGTAACTGCGTATACGCACGCAAGCGTCGATCTTGTTAATCTATTGGTCACACACAGCTTATCTGGATTCGTCGGTCGAGCGATTTGAGTTTATGGATCGGTTGGCAAGTGGGGCATTGGATTACTGTTTAGTGAAAAGCAATTGTAAATGTAATGGTTCTATGGTATGCTCATTACGTTGTGAGGAACATGTGAGTTTGGAAATAAATAACGAAGCCTTTGGATTTAATATCATGGGACCAGTTCGATATGAAAAGCTATCCCGCCCTAGGCATATCCCTGAAACGTCTTGTCCCCACTTTCATGTAGGTAATTGATGAAAGAATCAGGCCTATATTCATGTCTCTGTCTTTTAAAACTAACATAACAGAGAGCGACACCCCTTTCCCTCCCTGACCCTTTCTGTCCTTGTATGTCTTACAGAAAACTTAAATCGTGACCGTAGCTAACTACGTCTATTTCGCATTGGCAACTCATTGCCTGGCTCTCGATGTGCGCTTGTTTCGTGCCTATCATAAATCGTTGATGCAACTTTCGACATGATTTGCAGTTTGCCTCGCCCGTCAATTTCGGCAGGCTCATTTTACTAACCTTTCATAATCGACCACTATAATTGGGTTAATGTTCTGAACATGATCTTGTGATGTTTGTTTGTAATCACTGTAATTTTACGGATTTGCATATATGAGGGGTCACAAAATTGTGAGAAGATGTCAGAAATCAATGGTGAATCCTGATAATACTTTGTATTCGCCAAACTTACGCTTTCATTTAATTTACCTGGCTATGTAGCCCTTTACATTACACCCGACTTGATACGATCGTGCGAGTTTTTTTACATTGGATTGTCAATTTTTTGACAATTGTCAATAAAGTTCATTTTTGACTTGCCAAATCACGATTTTTCGGTTGTAAAGCCCCATTCCATAGGAGACATTTTTATATCGAAAACTATAGTGTCACATACAAAAACTGTCAATTTGTTAAATCTTCCTTGCCGAATTTAATCCGGGTATCTATATAGTTACTCAATCCCAGGAGACAAGACAAATGGTGCAGAGCTGATTGTATTTAGAAACAGCTGAGATGATTAGAGGTTAATACTCCTTCAGGGCCTGGCGAGAAGGCAAGGTGGGCCCCATAAAAACTGCACCACAAAAACCAATCAGAAGCAATCGCGTGGCAAGCTCTAAAAAGTTCCAGCCCATTATAAAAACAGTAGCTAAATTAATTTACATAATTAAATATGTCATCATCTTGTCAATACAAAATCAAGCCAATTAGTCATTGTCAGATTTCGAGTAATTATACTAATTAAGTATGTACTGATTCCACGAGAGAGGGAAACCTTTGCCCATGCAGTAGTGCGACAGTAGGTACGGGCTAGAAATGAATGAATGAATCTTCTTCTTCTTCCTTGCTCTATCCCGCTTTAGGCAGGGTCGGCTCTCCTAATTATTTTGCGCCACGACACTCTGTCGAGGGTTATCGGGTCGGGTAAATTATGCCTAGGTACTTGATAGTTTTGTGATGCTGGTCCACCATGTTGACGGCGGTCGTCCTCTGCCTCTCTTTTTCTCCGGCAGGTTTAGAGCTTTTTTAACCACGTACTCTTCATCCCTACGCATCACGTGTCCGTACCACCTTAGGCGGTGTTCTGTTAGCTTTTCGGGTATAGGGGCCATCTTAAAACTACCACGACTGTGCTCATTTTTAAAATTTAAAATGAATGAATGAATGGAGGTACTGATTACATTTTCAATTAATCTAATATTAACATAGTAAATCAAAATTAAATGCATAAACATAATTATATACCTATGCTTTGACTAATTTACTTTTATGCCGAAAGGTAACACTATGTTCGACAAATAAAATCTCTGAGCTTTCATAATTACATTGATAGATCTCGGCCTATCCAATATTAATCAAGTTACTACTTAGTCCGTGTCTCTATCACACATTTTACTAATATAGGTTTTAGCGTAAACCAATTCGTTCAGCCTAAAAATTGAGCCTTATTAGAACATTTTCGAATAGGCAATAAGGCATATTATAAAAGGTTAGTTATCCTTTTGCAATAAACGTACTCTTTTGCAAAAAAGGTAATTAAGCCTTCAAGTACGAGTCAGGTGTCATGCTTTTGCAAGAAATACTTCGCGTTTTCCCAAGAAACTAATACAGGAACGAATGTGTTCGAACACGATTAGTCGCATCAGTTCCGGCGGCTAATTACAACATGAAAGAGACGATGTAAAGCTGTGTAGTCACGTACGTCGGTAACACAAGTGCGGTGATATAACGGCCAAGGACGCATTAGATCATCTTGCGGTCAGTCTACAGCACACAGAGGCTGCGCAGTATGATTAAGAGTTTTATTGAAACTAGATCTGCAGCTATACTACTATATAGTTACTCGACTAGGGCGGTAAAACAAAGATGTCTCAGGGCGCAGGTATTTGATGTATGTAGAGTTGTGCCCGCTCCGGTCTGTAAAAAGAGTGCTCCGACCTAGTCCGAAGTGGGTCAATCGGTCAAAGGAACTAGTTCGATCTTTTAGTTCCTTTAGTAAAACGTACAAACGTAGTCAGAATTTCTACACTAATATTATAAATGCTCATATTTTGCATAAGTAAGTACCAAATACCATCCCTATACAAAATTAATTGTACAACATTTCCATGCCCGTTATTCCACTTAAAAAATGTGACGTGTCCCCATGTCGGATAACCCCACTTTCATGTATCTTGAAATGAAAAATGAAAATGAAAATGTTTTATTTCATAGATTGCTAGGCTATCTTGTCTTACAAAAGCAGAATAACAGACATAAATCAAACGCGATATCCTAGGGATATCCCCTTCTTTAATTTTATAACCATATTCAACCAGACTAGAAAGCACTTGCTCACCTTGAAGTAATGATAGCTTTGCTTACTGTACCTATATCTGTTTACTGTTAACTTGTTCTTGTTTACTGTAGATTTTAGATCATTGTGTTATTTAGTTTACCACGCTCGAGATAAGCGGAATATTCACGAAAACATGTCCGGATAAGAATTGCTCATACATACTTGTTTTGATTTCGTTTCGGTACATAAGTAATAAAGAAGGATAAGTATAGTGTTTTAATTATAGTAACGTTCCAGACCCCAAGTACCGTAAAACCACACAACTATAGTCCAGGTCACCCAATATGGTCCAAATCAATTCTCATATTACTTGCTCAGTGAACTTTTCGTGGATGAATTTAAAGACAGGCAATATAATAACACAAATTTAAATAAAAACGTATTAAATAACTAATACGACATTGGTATTGACAGAAACGAATAAGTTTACTTTTGGACCATGGTTGGGGTAGTGGAGTGAACTATAGTTGTGTATTTTATGGTAACATGTGTCATGTCATGATGTGATCCCAAACAACACTTGTATTTATATCTGATGCAGTTGAAATGTGTCGTACAATTAGGTGCAAATGGTGCAATCTTTGTTACATATTATTTAAGTTATCTTGAATAGGTAAAATATTGTAGTAAAAATATTTCTGCTTTTACATTAGCATTTAGTTTTATCGTCATATCTACCGCAAATAAAGTAGCATGTGTGTTGTTTACGTCTGCCGGCCTTGACACGAATCGCCTGACACGTTGGTGTCACCTTCCTCGCTGTCGAAATTAGGAGACGGTTTACGGTGACCTTTGGAGGAATAGGGTTTCGGTGTACTTACACCGACAGGGTGCTTACACTGAGTGATTCCATCTCTGGGGTTGGAACCTTGACATAATTATTCTGAATTCTGACTGACAAGAACAAAGCAACTGGTGTTACTGATTAACTAAATAGGTGACTACTAATAGTTTGACGTTCCACGAAGCTACAATTTACAATTTTACAAATCCTGCACGGCTATCACAGGACGGCACGCGAGCTCTCTCGATTTTTCTCGCACTACCCGTCTCTCTATTATTAGAAAACTGAGAAAGAGAGGTATAGTGCGAGAAAAATCGAGAGAGCTCGCGGGCTGTCTTGTGATTAGCCGTGCTGAAAAGGCAACACTAGTCAAATGGCCAGTCGCTATTGGTCAAGCGCATCTGTGTTGCCTGATTATGAGTAGACTTGCAAAATTGTAACTTGTGGCTTCTTGAAACGAGCCACGGGTGAACGGTACTTTTTTAGATTACTATTTTGGATATTGGCCATTGGATGAATTACAGCTGTTGGGGATACAATGGATGTCCTGCCAAAACTCTTATGCAAATATGTCTTATGCGTGATACATTTTCAGTGCGCTGTTTAACTTAAAAGAGCCCGTTAACGTGCTCAGTGCTCACTAGCGTCACTGGTAAATAATTGTGATTAT
The DNA here is from genome assembly GCA_963854355.1 of Epinotia brunnichana. Taxonomy (NCBI): domain Eukaryota; kingdom Metazoa; phylum Arthropoda; class Insecta; order Lepidoptera; family Tortricidae; genus Epinotia; species Epinotia brunnichana. The sequence goes on along the minus strand of OY977936.1, from coordinate 26,814,999 downwards.
TTAAATTTAACGATAGATATTTAAAAAAGGTGGCCTCTACCCTCTGTTTTTTGTATTTAAGTAGTTTTTATGTTGCTGGATTCGTCGATGTATGAACTCAAAAGAAAAACGGCCGTTTTAACTTTGGACGCATACCTATAGATTGACAAATCCAGCAACGTAAAAATAATTATGATTTAATTCAAAAGATACTTAGATACAAAATACAGTGGGTAGAGTGGCTTCCTTTTTAGGGTTCCGTACTCAAAGAGTAAAACGGGACCCTATTACTAAGACTCCGCTGTCCGTCCGTCCGTCCGTCTGTCCGTCCGTCCGTCTGTCTGTCACCAGGCTGTATGTCACTGATACCGTGCCAGACGGTGGTTGGTGGTTGAGGATAGTGTCCACTGCCTGGCAATAACTAATATGTTGATGGGGGAGTAGACATGGTGAGTGTGGACTTCACCCCAGAGGGGTTTATGGCAGTCCACACTCAGAGAGAGACTCTGAAGTACTGTCTATACAATAGTAGTTATATTTATTCATTAACTCACACGGTATATATACGAGTAGCTATACATGTATTATCATTCGCACATCTCACACGTACTTAATCTACGGCACGTATTATACAATATATAATCGCTAATTTAGAATGTGCCTTGTCGGCACAGTTCCAGCTGAAATTTTCACAGATGATGTATTTCTGTTGCCGCTATAACAACAAATACTAAAAACACAGAATGAAATAGTTTTTTTTATAGATAATGGTACGGAACCCTTCGTGCGCGAGTCCGACTCGCACTTGGCCGGTTTTTTTTAAATATCTATCGTGAATTTAAATAATCACAATTATTTACCAGTGGCGCTAGTGAGCACGTTAACGGGCTCTTAAAGCATTGTAATTTGTTTAGAAAAGGTAGGCAAATCTGTGGTGCCGTAGTTGTCGTTACATTGTTAGAGACTTCACATTTAACAACCCTATTCTTTAAAAAACTATCACACCATCAACATTCTGTTATAAATTGACCACTTTACGAAAGCCCCTCTACACTTAAAAATTTTATGCAACAAAAGGTTATTCTTATTTGGGCGTGTGCATAATGCGCCTAAATTACGCGGACCTCTAAATTCCCTTCCCACTCCTTTGACCCCAGTTCACCAGTAATATGTTGATATCATTCCAGTCTCTAACGATCTCTGAAATCTCAGTAGTGATATGGGGCAATAGGTCACTGTTGTCTGGTGGTGTTGACAATGGCTGACATTGACGCCTGCGCCGTCAATGGGTGACGTCATCGCGCCCATTGCCAATACATCGCAGCAGTTAAAAATGTCGGTCAAGTGCGAGCGTTAACAGATTTTTAATTAGTTTGTTATGTTCTCTGATCTACACTTTGTTGAAAAAAAACTGTTGAGTTCTTAATCGCTGAATGTTCTTTATTTGCTTGACTTTCATTCTATGCAGGTTTTCTATGTTCGGATCTAACCTCTGTTGATAGTTAATGTTCGAATCAAAAATTTTACTGTGCATGCGCTTACACAGGCGTTGTATTGTTAATATATGTAAGTAAGAACTTTATTGTACACAATTATAGGTTAAAACAATACGAGTATATAATTATGTCGCACAAGATGAAAGTACAAAGGCGAACTTATCCCTATAAAGGTTAACGCATGCTCCAGAATACTCATATGTTACTTTCAGAACCAAAATACCTACTAGTTAGCAAGTATTCACTGAGCTTATATTATTTTTAACCGACTTCAAAAAAGGAGGAGGTTATATGTTCCACTGTATGTTTTTTTTTTTTATGTATGTTCGCCGATTTCTCCGTCAATTGTGGACCGATTTCCGAAATTCTTTTTTTATTCGAAAGAATATACTCCTGAGTTGGTCCCATTGTCACCGATTCCGGATCTGATGATGGGCTCCCAGGGAAATTGAAGGCAACCCTCAAATTTTATAGGCACGTGTGTAGTGATTTCGGTATTGTCTTTTATAACTCGTGTATTTACCCTCGGAAATCGCAATTTTGGTCAATTGGAACTGATGATGAAGACCACAGATGACTGATGGAACTCCTCAAACATGTAAAGTACGTCAAAGATTCTGACATGATTCCGTTGAAGTAGCAACTAATGAAGTGTTAATTCTGAGATCCTTGAGGAATCGACGGAACAGAACTCTTCAAATATTATCAGCCCATACATAGCGACTTAAGTTTTTTCTGTAATAATCAATGCATTTGCTCAAGGAGATCAGTTCATGTGCTTCATCATCAGTTCCACTTCACCAAAATTGGAAAGGAAATTCTCAAGTACCTATGTGGCTTGGCGAAGTTCCTACTGAATTGAAGTCGGTTTAAACTTTTTTTTAAGTAAATTATTTCGAATAAAGTTGAACCCTGCGTAGGTATTAATATGGACCGGGGCTCCTTAGCTAAAAATAAAATGTCTTTGCGGCGCTCGTAGGAAAAAAGGTTGAGTATGGTTAGCCTTATAAGCAGTCTGTATTCATTATTCCGAATAAATTTTATTCTTCGTAGATAAACGTGGGGCGGCAAACGAACGGACAGGCATCAAGGTGATTCAAACAACTGGTAGAACACTATAACAAGTGCCTCAAATTAATCTAAAACAACAACTACAATTAATATGCGCATACTTAAATACTTGGCATGAGAAACTAATTTGAAACCATGACAAGCCAGCCCTATTACAAAAATGTCTAGACGGCGAGCCAGGCATATATAAAACTCGATATGATGTGTCATTCTGAGTTGGGGGAAAAAGTACTGTGTGTACTGTGTGTATTGAGAGAAATTAAGGATACACTTGACGAGGGATAACTTAATTGCTGACGTCATAACTCACCAAACCGACTTACTGGGTTACCTAATTTGGAAGCTGATCTAGCGACATCAATCGGTTTAATTTATATTATCATTAAGAGTATGTTTTAAATATAATCCAAATAATATACTAATAAACAAGACCTTATATAGTTTAAACGATTTTTTTAATATGAAATTGTAAACAATACTTATTTAAATATTTAAAAATATGACTAATTATAATTACAATTGTATTTCTTAATTTAAATTTGATACTGTTATAGTATACATTTTTACTCATAATCATACTTTAGGTATTGATAATAAAAAAAATACTAGTCGACATTATATGTATAAGTAAGCTTAGGTTATTAGTTATTACCATAGCTATTAATTATATTTTTATCGTTATGCAATTGCCCTGCGAATACCAAAAGGTTGTATACTTATAGAGGTCTATATCGCAAGATTTGCAAGTGCCCTAGGTAGGTATGTGCCAAGTTTGTACTGTCTGGCAGTTCAACTTCGGGATCGGGGTCGTAATGCTTCATGCTTCTACTTAACTCGTAGCAAGTATTTCCCTTATTCCAAATCTCGCGCAGAACTTACTTACGTGTCGGTATTTATCCCGTCGAGCGCACATCTACATAAGTACGAGTACTTAGTTTTTTTATGACGAAGGTAAGTAGGTAATGCTTTGATTGCGACGAATGTGATTGCTATGAATTTCTAGTCACAATAGGCTTGTGTCCTAATTGTTTTTACGATATGCCATTCGAACCAGTTTTTGGAGAGGAACAAATGTTTGTATGGGAGCAACTACAATTAAAGTACTTAAATAGGTACCAACATTTTTAGTTAAAGACGTAGACATAGACATAGAAAAACTTTATTCAACATCACATTTTATACAAAATGAACAGTGTACAAATTAGACTTAGGAATAGACAAACACACTCAAACAATATCGTACGAGGCATTTACATTTTGTGATGCCAAAAAGGGGCTAGACTCAGCATACTGTTGCAGTGAGTACCTACTGAGTACCTACACTGCAACACTGATTTTCAGTCAGACCCTTACATATAAAAAGTTTTAATTCTAATTAATATTGTCGGAAGGGAATGAATATCTTATTGGAATGTGAGTAATGTTGTGTATATTTTAAATTATGTAATGACTGTGGTTTGGTTGTACTTGTATAAATATGTATGTTAAGTAAGCAAGTATATAAAAAATATGAAATAAAATAATAAACAATTTGAAATGACACGTATATAGTATATAGTAAGCATCAAAGATACGAGGCCAAGACTCGACCGCCCAAGGGTAGAGTTTTTTGTATCTGGAGGAGGTGTCGTTTTAATTTTAATTTAAAACTGCTCAGACAATTAATATTTTTGAGAGGTGGAGGTATATTATTCCAACACTTGGTTGCTGTGTACTTAAAACTACCCCGAAAAGCGGTGGTGTGGTGATGAGGAATTATGAAATTATTTAGAAAAAAAGGCGGACCTCGCTGGCGGCAGCCGAAACGCTTCATACTAATTGACATTAAAGTATGACGTCACGTTTTATATTTGTACTAACCGTTGTATGGAAAATCAAATAAATTGCTTTCGGTCGCGAAATATTGCGTTTAGGTCCGTAGTTGTTATATCTACAATTTGGTTTCTATTAAAGTAAGGATTCTATTGGTAGCTTAAAGATTACTCTTGGACGATAAAATAATGCATATTTTTTCTAAACTTTCAAGGTCCATATCTTTTTATGATTTTAATTAGGTATATTATTTAATTTATACCTTATAAGTTATTAAAATAATTTGATGGTTTACTATGTATTTAGCAACACAACGTTATCAATTTAACATGTGGAATCTACCTTATTATGTAGAATTGACCAGGTCAACCTCATCATAAAATTAATTTGATCAATTTGAAACAATATTTCGTCTGACATGTCGTCCTACGCCTTATGTTTATTGAGGAGACTTGTAGTGTCGCGCCAATTATAGCGAATGTTTTCGCGTATTACAGCCCAATTATAGCGTATAACGAATTGGAAGGGCTTGCCTTTATACGTAAACATTCTGAAGTGAACCCAGCAACTGTGTTGGCAATTATAAATAAACTGATCTTCAAGCACCTTGATCTAGTAATATACTTTTTTGTACTCGACGATTAAAATATGTGTATTAAGATTTCATAGAGAATACTGCAACGTCACTCTTTTCATAGTTGTAGTTCATGTTACTGTCGAAACAATCGAAATAACTACTTTTCGATACGCTCCAGACAACTAAAATAAATTCGACCAATCACGTGGCTGCTTTACTGAACTGTAATGAATTGGACCAATAGAATCGCTTTGATGTCGTACGCTCGTTGATGTCTTTTAAGATATCAACAAGCGTACGAGCGATGAGCTGCACTTCGTTTCAACATTATCGAGTTTGTTTAATTAGTTCAGTTGACTCGTAGAAAATTAATTTTTCACTTCTCATGCTCTAAAAGTTCGTCTTTATGTCGTGCGTAGGCGACATAAAGTCGCTTTTTATGCTCTAGAGCATAAAGTAAAATCTTCGTCGAAGACCAAGGCAATCGCTGCAACAGCCACACGAACATCTTTAACTTCATACAACAACCTCTTTATTTTATTTCGTTTCGTTCGTATTCTAAGACCAAGGCAAAGATACCAACAGCCAAAGTACACAATAAAACTTCATGAAATAAACTTATAATTTGTATTTCGTCTCATTTATTATTTTACGTGTTGCTGTTTCATTTCCTCGCAATCGAAGTGAAAAGTAGAGTGTACAACTCGTCCATAAAACCCATTTTACACTCGACTTTATATCTATCCTCGCTCGCAAGCTCGCTCGGATGGATAAACGTCTCGAGTAAAATGGTGCGTTTTATGCACTTGTTGTACAATCTACTATTAATGAACTCGTACAAAAAGTATTGTTCACAATAGTGTTATAATCAAGCTTTTTAATCTCGTACCTTACTTGGGCCACTCAGCACGGTACTCGACTAAAAAGCTCTCTATTATAACACGATTGTGAAAAATACTAAAGTAGGTCTCACACAAGTGTTTAAATTTGTTTTTTATTATATTATTACTAGCTGTTGCCCGCGACTTCGTCCGCGTAGAACTTGTTATCGTCTTAGAAATTGATTTCTCTCAATACAAACTTTGAAACCTCTTTTAGGGGATAAATCATGAGTTCCTAGATACAGGCTCAGCCTAGTTTGGGACTCACCAGATATCGCTTTCCTATTATGTAACAGTGTATTTTTGTGTAATAAAGTTAAAAAAAAAAAAAAAAAATTTTTTAAAAAAACGTTGATGTTTATTTTCTAGTTTGTGAACCAAAACCAAAGTTAAAAATCTCACACTTTAAAAATGTCGTAAAATACACAAACTTTGAACCCCCTTTTAACACTCTTAGGGGATGAATTTGGAAAAACTCTGAAATTAGTTTTGTAGTCTTTTAACGTACAGAATAAGACCGAAGTTACAAATCTCTTACTCATTCTTTTAAATTTTCTTGCTATCCATTTAAAATTTGAACCCCCTTTTAAACCCCCTTAGGGGTTGAATTTTTCTAATCGCTGAAAGAACTTTTTTCGTATTGTAGTAAGTAATCTTACTACTAACTTTTAAGTCTCTAGCTCAAAAAAAGTGTTGCCCATACAAAGCTTGCCCCCTTCTTAACCCCCTTAGGGTTGGAATTTTCTAAAACGCTGAAAGTTCTTTATTGATATTGTAATGACTAATCTTTCTACAAAGTTTTAAGTCTATTAAAAAAAATATTGTTTTCCCCATACAAACTTTGCACTCCTATTTTACCCACGTATGGGTAGAATTTTCTAAAACGCTGAAAGTATTTTATTTGTATTCTAATGAGTAATCTTTCTACAAAGTTTTAAGTCTCTATTTCAAAAAAAGTAGATTTCCCATACAAACTTTGCATCCTATTTTACCCCCTTAGGGGTGAAATCTTCCAAAACGCTGAAAGTACTTTCTTTGTATTCTATTAACTAATCTTTCTACACAGTTTTAGGTCTCTAGCTCAAAAAAAAAGTTTTACCACATACAAATTTTGCACCCCTATTTTTTACCCCCTTATGGGTAGAATTTTCTAAAACGCTGAAAGTACTTTATTTGTATTCTAATGACTAATCTTTCTACAAAGTTTTAAGTCTCTATTTAAAAAAATTGTTTCCTCCCATACAAACTTTGCACCCCTATTTTACCCCCTTAGGGGTGGAATTTTCCAAAACCCTAAAATCACTTTTCTTGTATTGTAATATGGAGTCCATATACAAGGTTTCAAGTCTTTCATTTAAAATTTTACTCCATCCCCATACAAACTTTCAACCCCCTTTTTACCCCCTTGAGGGTGGAATTTTCAAAAGCCAGCTTTCTAGGTTCAATGGTTTGGGCTGGTTGTTGATTTAAGTGAGTCAGTCAGTCAGTCAGTCAGGACTTTGCCTTTTATACCTATATATTTATGTGTTCAAAGAATAGTTTTTACAGGTTTTTATATAACTTGCACGTTAGTTAGTTTGTTAGTAGGTTGGTCAAATTTGACTTTCAAGATTGTATCAAGCTGAAATCTAGTACAGTTGTTCATACAAGTTTAGTCCGATTACAATGCAACACAATGATACAATGCAATGGTACCATTTATTAGCTTGTGGTGGTAGTGTACAAGAAGATAAACCCGCTCTGGTTGGGCTCATAAGACTACTCTCAATTAGTTGGCAATTGATAAGGTAAACGCCCAATTGCTCGACGCTGTGTATATGGCATGGGCACTTTATGTCAAAGCAATATGGGTTAAATTCAAAGTAAGAGGATTTTTCTTCATTCGAATTTAAGCCATGTCACTTTGACATAGAGTGCCCATGCCATATACTAGTACAGCGTCGAGCACTCGGACGTTTACTATAGTTGACTAGATATAAAAATGTTAATTTTGACGGAAACTTTTTCCACAATATTCTATACTGACTACTTATTAAACATAAGGGTTTTCGGAAAACGGCCTAATGATTTCGACGAGATTTGCATTTCAGGGGTTTATGGAAGCGAAAAATTAGTACGTCTTATTTCCGGGAAAACATAAAAATCCCGATCAAATCACACAGGTCCCCAGTTACCTAGTTTCTAATCAAGAGAAGTAGGTAGTTTTTATGTGAACAAAAAAAATCATAGTAACCCAAAAATACCTACTCAAAAATCGCATAAGTAGGTGTATTTAGTAATTTTTTTTTTGCTTTAGCATAAGAGACCAACAATTTGAATTTACTTATGTACTCATACCATCACGCATAGTAATAGTACATTACTATAGAGGCCGGGAAACGAAGGGTTACAGGCCAAGTAGATATAGATACGCGGCCGGCAACCCCGTTTCTAGCCGAGATTTGTATAGTGCTTTTCTCAAACTTGCAATTAAATAAAAAGAAGCCAATTTGTTTTATTCGTACAACTAAATAATACGTTTCTGATAGCTGTCAGTGCTGTCACCTCATAACCTATAATTGTGTCCCACATTTGTTACTAACAAATATTCCGCTTATTTTCTAAATTAAGTATTAGTTTATAGTTACATGAACTTATATCTAACTATATAGACGAGGCACTACAACAAAGAAAACACTTATAATTTTTATGAAATTTTCATACGCCGTCATGTACCTAACTTTTGATTTCGGGGGTAGTAAATTATTCATGGCTATTTCTGCTCGCAATTCCGGAGGCATACAGTTCAATTCCATATCATTTTCGTCCGAACTCATTTCGAAATCGATTGCTTTTATTAGAAAGTTTCAAAATAATTACGAACTATTGACAAATCCGGCCAACAAGAAAAAATAACTTTTTTCAATTTACGCGCCAAACATTTTTTAAACCTGTTTGAAGCAACGTTTTACCCGGTGACATTGACATTAGTCGTAATCTTTTTTCTTTTTTTTTGGTGATTGAATGCCAAGACGTTCTGTCACAATTTGACGTTTATAAACAAAAGACGGTTGCTTTGCAGGCCTAGGTGTGTAAGGTTGTATGAAATTCCTTTACATATCATCTTCACTAGTCGCACCGGATACGTAGTATTTCCGGGCCTAATTTGAAGTAAGTCATGTCAACATTGCATTGCAAGTTTGAGAAAACTTATGTTTCCACACAACGCTTTTATCGCTCTTACAAATTGCCGTTTAAAACCATGAGTCAGTATCAAACGACCAGCAAATGGCAACCATTACATACCGATCAGATTTACTCATAGATTTTAATGAAAAACCAATGGAGGTGAGAATTCTAGGAAAGCTTGATCGATTCTGGTTATAATTAACTACACACGATTTGCCCAGGCACTATGGGAATTAACTCCAATTTTAATTGATATCGGATAGACTAAACCTTGACGGTTAATCGGTCAGAAACTTGGTAAATATTCTACGTAAATAATGATTGGATTTCCTAGAACCATACCGTGTAATATTAGTGTTTTGGATTTTGTCATTAATTAGGTACCTAATTTAATCCATTTGATTTTCCGGGAGATTAACCTAAGCCAGATTGTTCAATTAAATGTGTTTTCACCTAAATCGTATTAGGGTTTTTTTTCTATATTTATAAATTAGTAGGTAAATTATTATAATAAAAGTGCGAGTGGGACTCGCGCACGAAGGGTTCCGTAACATTATCTATAAAAACGGCAAAAAAATCACCTTTGGGAGCCCCCTTAAATATTTATTTAATTCTATTTTCTGGTTTTGATTGTTATAGCGGCAACAGAAATACATCATCTGTGAAAATTTCAACTGTCTGACTAAGTATCACGGTTCATGAGATACAGCCTGGTGACAGACGGACAGACAGACAGACGCACGTACAGCGGAGTCTTAGTAATATGGTCCCGTTTTACCCTTTGGGCACGGTACCCTAAAAATGCAATATGGCGTCATGTTTAGAAAAAAATATATTTGTTATTATCGGTCCGTTTCACGAAGTTACAAATTACAATTTTACAAGTCTATACTGGCGACACTGAGGCGCTTGACCAAAAATGACTGGCCTTCAAGCCAGTGTTGCCAGTTTGGATTTCTGATACGTGAAATGCGCAAGGCGTCCTATGCCTGTTGATAATATAAACGCCACGCTCTTTCACATAGCAAAGTTTCACTGCAATTCGTCAAAATTTTCATACGGGTGAAGGCATCCAAGCACTGGTCGTATATTATATTCATTCTTTTTTGACGAGTACGAGTATTATATATCAAGCTCTCTAGCATAACGGCTAGAGGAATATTATGACGGGTAGTTAAATTTATTTTCATAGTCCATGGTTGGCTTAATTATGTCCGTTTTCTAATAAATATTTAAGTACTGCTTGGCATGGCAGTGTAACGTACCACGGCGGGCATAGTCGTTTATCGCTTTAAACCCGTTATTATTATATAGTTAGGTTAGGTACAAGTACCTCTTATAAAGTATTCCTTGCACTGCGGCTGCATCTTGGCATAATAATACATATAACCCTAAATGAAATCATACATTTGCACTTTTTTTATATCTATATTTACCACAGTGTCTAAAAGTGCCTGAACCAGCATAGATCATAGAAAGCGAATATTAACCCAAAACAGCTAAAAGACCCTCAAAGATAAATTGAAATCTAATCTAGATGTAGGTAATAATGTTTTCTAGTTGTTTCGCAACTTTAACTATACACGGCTAAGGGCAAGAGCTACCTGCAGATAATCTGACTGTGTGAATAAAGTTAGCCTATGGTACCTAATGGGCTAAGTTCATTGTTTTATCTCGCACGCGATGCTATTGAGGGGAAGTTGAAAAGTCGCTTGAAGAGCAAGTATTTATCAGGGCTATCAAGCTTGTTTATTAGACTTGTATAACATTACTATTTACTTATTCCGAATTGAAAAGTTAATTGCATAAATGAATTTCTCAACCCTGAATTATATCAAATGCTATCAAACATGACCTAGTGGCTACGGTAGGAAGAAATATAGCACAGACTGGACCCATTATGTGATCTAATCATGCATACATAATTTTTCAAACCACATGCTCGACAATGCCGAATTATAGGTCATGTAAACCCTACCGAAAGCAAGACATTAAATCCCTTGGTATTAGCCGGGTTATAATGTTGTACTGAATTTCATTATAACCCGCTGGTTAATAATATGATTTCACTTTTCATAATTCTTATTACTATATGCATAAAGTTTAATTTTGCTAAACACAATTTGTCCTAGGCCATGGCCTACTTGATTTGACAATAGTACATTATGATACAAGTGTGCTAAGTTGGTCATTACACTCGAGTCGGTTTTTAAGCCTGAGCCGAAGGCGAAGGCTTAATGGAGACGAGAAGTGTAATGACCAATGCTCACGTGTTTCATACGACGTTTTTCAACACATTTGCGAAGAAAAAATAAAAAAAAATAAAAATTAAAATGTTAAAAGATATGTAATGAAAAGGCACTAGTGCGATAATGTAATGTAAAAGTCACGGCATGGGTAATATTCTGCATTATTTTGCTAATATTTAAAAATGTATGTAATGAAAAGGCACTAGTGCGATAATGTAATGTAAAAGGCACGGCATGGGTAATATTCTGCATTATCAGTGTAAATACGCTGTAATAAGACCTACTTTACGAGCAGGTGTGTTGAAAAATAAATGAAGTTTGCCTCCGTGTGCACCCCGGTCCGGAGGAGCGCGGTGGTCGAAATTCGAATTTCGAATCTAGGACCACGGCTTGTGCTTTCGAATTTGGAACGCCGCGCGCCTTCATTTGTTCACGCGTGACGAACAAATCGAGTTCTTGTAGGTGCCTATAGAAGATTTAATTTCAAAAATAATATTGAAAATGTCGAGTGATGAAAGTGTTTTGACTCCTGAGTTTATCAAATTAGATGCCATAAGCATTGTCAACAATCTGCTGCCAGAGAAGTCAAAGGAATAATACCTAAAAGCCTACAACGATTTTGACAAATAAAAACATTACCTTATCTTTCCATAATTGGACTAACGTGTCTAATGTTACTATGTACTTTTAATTTGCTAAATAAACATTATTTATCTACTGAGCCTGTTTTTTTGTCTCGCATAAGGTGTGAAAAGTAGAGTATACACCTCGGGGATAAGACTGTTTTAGTCTTGGGCGGTTGAACCCCTCACTGCACTCAGGACTCAGTCTTAATTCCCTCGCTTCGCTCAGGAATTAACTTATAACTCCCTCGCTACGCTCAGGAGTTAAATTATGAGTCCTTCGTTACGTTCGGGATTCAATTCGCTCCCGTGACATAAAACAGTGCTTTATCCCCTTGGTGTATAATCTACTATAAATAACAATAACATTTACTGTTGATGTATGTTTTGGAGACCATCGCCCTATAATTTTTCGCCATCATTACTAAAGCCGGGGAGAGTAAAACGGGCGTTTATCAACCCAGAGTAGATTCGTACAGCTATCATTATATGACTTTAAAAGTTCGTCCCGTGGTACTTCCATATACCGTCTCCCCTATTGGACAACGTGGCAGTTCTCGCACAACATTGCAGTGCTGTAAAATTCCAAAACTCCTAAAGACGTAGGTATTTTGTTAACCTAGTTTGACTAAATCTGACGACCCTAGAGTGCCAGAGATCGGTCGTTGGCCGTGCCATGCCGTGCCGGTTGCGTGATCAGAAGTTGCGAGTAGATGCGTGACTTCAGGATTCCTGAAGGAGCTATTGCTTGGGAAGCTATTGATCCTTTTAAAATGTTTACTCGGTCGTTACGGGCAACTTGATTTTCTTAAATATCCTGTATTCCTGGAGAATGGATGTAAAAATGCCAAAGATTTATACGATTTGTTGTGTATGGCTAAGTTGTCAAATATCAGCCGTTGGGCGTGCCAGGCTGTGTCGGCTGCGTGACGCAAGGGCGGGCGCGTGACTTCCGGGGTCCTGAAGGAAATACTTTCAGGCAAGCTATCTACAGCACACGACGTATTGAATTCATGTCTTTTAACATAGAAGTAATATATGAAGAGCTCAGCAGGCGTCCTTTGACCATACTCTGGCACTCTCCCTGGATTAATTACGAGTAATACAATAATCAACACATTTAAATTATGGACTTGTATATACAATAGCATTGTGTCTAAAGTTTAATCATAGTTTATTCGCACTCCGAAATACGATGAAGATTGTTTCGTTTTACCTATTTAAGAATATTGCTGCAGCCGAGTCTGTTGAGATATTAGATATAAATCATCATCATCATTTCCTTGCCCTTATCCCATTTACTTGGGGTCGGCGCAGCATGTCTTTTTCTTCCATACTTCTCTGTCAGCCGTCATATCATCATTCACTTCTTTTCTCTTCATATCGTCTCTCACACAGTCCATCCACCTTTTTCTTGGCCTACCTCGTCTTTTACATCCATCCACATTCATACCTAATACTCTTTTGGTCACATGACTTTCATCCCTCCGCATTACGTGCCCATACCACGCAAGGCGATTGGCCCTCAATTTATCCGCGATAGGTGCTACTTTTAGGCTTCCCCTTACATACACATTTCTTATTCGGTCCATCCTCGTCACACCACACATCCATCTTAACATCCTCATCTCCGTTACATGCAATCTCTTTTCATCCGTCACCTTTAAGGCCCAACATTCCGATCCATACATGACGACAGGTCTCACAATGGTCTTATAGATTTTGCCCTTTAACCTAGGAGGCATTCTGCCATCGCATATTGTTCCGGAGACCTGTCGCCATTTCATCCACCCAGCGCTAATTCGGTTTTTGACATCACGGTCGATATCACCATCACACTGTACAAGCGAACCGAGGTACTTAAAATCGGAGCAGACTGGGAGCATAACGCCGTCTAGCTTTATGCCTGTAAAACTGGAGAGACCGCCGAAGTCACAAAACATATGCTCTGTTTTGGACCTACTGATCCTCAGGCCAACATTCTCCAGTTTTTGTCGCCACTTCTCCAATCTGCTCTGTACCTCGGATGCGTCTTCACCGACAAGAACAATATCATCCGCGAAGAGCATACACCAGGGTGCTTCTTCCTGTATGTCCGACGACAGAGCGTCCATAATCAGTACAAAGAGGTATGGACTTAAAGCTGATCCCTGGTGCAAGCCTACCGTTACACTGAACCTGTCTGTGGTGCCAGCCGCTGACCGGACGCGTGTACAACATCTGTCATACATAGACCGAATTAGTTCCACATACTTCCCAGGCACACTTTGCTCTTTCAAGGCCCACCACAAAACCTCACGAGGTACTCGATCGTATGCCTTTTCGAGGTCAACAAACACCATATGCAGGTTTTTCTGTGCATTTCTGTATTTTTCGCACAATTGGCGAAGTGAGAAAATGGCGTCTGCTGTACCCCGACCCGGCATAAAACCGAATTGGTTTTGCGTTATAACACTCTCATCTCTCATTCGTCTCTCTATCACTTTCTCCCATACCTTCATACTATGTGACATGAGCTTTATTCCTCTATAATTGTTGCAATCCTGTATATCTCCTTTATTTTTAAAAATGGGCACTAATAAACTGTCGCGCCATTCGTCAGGGATAGTCTCTTCACGCAACATTTTATTGAAGAATAAAGTCAGCCACTTACATCCATCCTCACTCAAAACCTTCCAAACTTCTGCTGGTATATCATCCGGTCCTACAGCCTTGCTCCTTTTCATACTTCTCACAGCTTTTCTAACTTCATCCATACCTATTTCTCTTATTACACCTATATTAACCGGCTGGTTTTGCAGCACTTTGCTCCAAGGATTCTCTTCATTCATTAACCTTTCAAAGTAGGCTTTCCAACGTTCTTTTATGACATCATCTTTCACCAACACCTTTCCTGCCTCATCTTTCACGCATTTTATATGAGAAATATCTCTTGCATTCCTTTCTTTCATTCTTGCTAAGCGATACAGCTGTTTCTCGCCTTTTGGGCTATCTAGCGAATCGTACAAGATGTCCTGTGCTGCTGCTCTGGCGATAGCAACTGCTCGCTTAGCTTCTTTCTTACGCTCTTTGTACACATTTCTTTTAGCTTCTTGCACACTTTCAAACTCACTTCCAACATCTTGCCAGTCTTTAAATGCTTGTTTCTTTTGTTTTAGCTTTTCTTGCACATCCTCATCCCACCACCACGTTTCCTTATCTATCATACATTTCCCTTTCGATTCTCCCAAAACATTCTTTGCTACTCCTCGTATACAATTTGCTATTTTATTCCAACATTCATTCACATTCAATCCTTCCAAATCCTTCATTTCTATCATTTTATCTACCACGCACTCTTTGAATTAAATTAATTACGATGAAGATTGTTTCGTTTTACCTATTTAAGAATATTGCTGCAGCCGAGTCTGTTGAGATATTAGATATAAATATCTGCCTTAAATAGAGTCATGTCAGATATTTATACGCGTTATCTTGTGGCACATATTGATTCTGTTGACTACAACATTCATATCATATACGTAACACAATAAGGGATAAAAAGGTATATTTTCAGTTTCCTTAACTGAACCTATCACGAGAAGAACTATTTAAATAAAAAAAATGGTGTAAAATTTTCTCGGTCTAGTTTCTTGGTGCGGAAATGATTCAAATCGTAAATATTTACGTGATACCCCCTAATCCCCCGACTTACCAAATGATACTTCCCTTAATAAACAATGTCTAATTATAGTTGGAGTCTATGAACTCATAAACTGGAAATAGACGTGATATTTGGCAGATGTCTGTTATGGGTAAGTAGAGTTGGTGCAGTGAACTTGGCAGAACTATTGGCAATGGAGAAAATGAATCATCGATTGAAATACTCGTATAATTACGTGGACTAGAATAAACATTCGATATTAGATCATAACTTTGTATAGCAAAAGGCAACATTGAAATAGGTGACTTCTGGAAAGATCCACTTTAACAGCTATCTTGGTCACGTACACGCTAATACTCGAGCTGTGTCACGTACTGTGTAGCTTCAGTGACCAATAGTTACGTGCAGAATTACTAACTCAAATCACAACAATAATAATCTGCTTGAAATCTTAATACTATCTTAGCAATAAAATCGTAGTGTATGCAGATCGTTTAAAGCGTATTCTGTCTTCATAAATACTTACTTGTGTTGATGCCTGCACACTGGTCCTTAATATGGACATGGATTGCATAGGACAAAATATTCCTTAGTTGACTTACTTGACTTAATGTCCTATGGCCCCTAGGTGGGGCAGAGGACTTTCACAGTGTTTCGCCATCGCGTTCTGTTCTGTCCTGGGCTACGCTTCGCCTCGGACCACGTCAGCCCGCTTACCTTCAGTTCCGCTGCCACTGACTGAACGCCTCCAGGTCTGCTTCGGCCAGCCACGTTTCACACCTTGCAGTGTCCATTCCAGGGCTTGCCTTGGGATGTGGTTGAGAGCTCTTCTTAGAGTGTGGCCGCTCCAAGTCCACTTGCGGCGTTTAATTTGGTAACCGATTGGCGTTTCGGAAAAGGTATCCCAGAGTTCTTTGTTGGAGATCTTTTCGGGACAGTAAATACCAACGATCTGCCTAAGGCATCGGTTGACGAAGACCTGGATACGGTGCGTGATGTCTTTAGTAACTCTCCACGTTTCGACTCCTTAGGTCAAGCTAGTAGCAGATAATAAGTCATCCCATCCAAAGTCCAGGACAACGTGGGTCTACAGATTTTAGCTACAAAACGGAATAATTGAACAAGCGAACGAAGCGAACGAAGTCCTCCGTTTCAGCTTGGGCCAAAATTATTTCGTTTGTCCGAATTTCCAGATGTCCAGGTATTCTCTTCTACAGCGGGCCTAGCATAGACGCTATCACTTGTCACGTGATTGTGGATATGATTCCGTATCGTTCGTGATACGTTAACCAAGCATGCAAACATGGTTTACAAATGCCCCGTCGACTATTTGACAGCTTGTCACTTATTGCACAACAAGTGTCAAAAGTTGTCGTGCTTCAAAAACTCTAGCCTCTATGCCCTTTATAAATTTGTTGGTAATATTGGATGAATGCTTGCACACAAATAGGATGTTTTATTTATTATGACACCAAATTAAGACGATTTTGAATGCCTTGAGTTTAACACACTTAAGCTACTTTTTAAAATATACGGTTAGTGACATTCTGCATTCCTTTATTTGCGGGCGCATATTAATATTATAAATGCGAAAGTGTCTGTCTGTCTGTAACCTCTTCGCACTTAACCGATTTAGATGCAATTTGGCATAGAGATAGTTTGAGCCCCGGGGGGGACATATGATAGTTCTTATCCTGGAAATAGCTACGACATAAACGATTTCTACGCGGACGGAGTCGCGGGCAGAAGCCAGTAAACAAACAAATAAATATTAGGGGACTTAAATACAGACACGCAGGCAATAAAAGCAGGAAAAAAAAAACAATCAAATTACCGATTCAAAATGGAGTTATCCAACGTTGACAGGGATACATGACAAATGATAGCCGTTACCGTTTTGTATAACATGGTGGCAGGTTAATGTGATAGATTATCGTAATTTGACGTCTCAACTTAGTTTACTTTATCTAAGTGCTTCCGAGGTGACGATAAGCTATTTTGTGCAACAAAAAAACCTCAATTTCCGCACTGTTTCAAGTAAGTATATTTTTTTATACGAGAATAACATACAATCACTTGCTAAAACATATTTATAGGAAACATTAAATAAAATAATAAATATTTGGCGACAATCTTACACAAATCGACCTACCTAGTCCCAAACTAAGCAAAGCGTTTACAATGGGTACTAGACGACGATATACGTACTTATGTAGATAAATAAATACTTAAATACATAGAAAACATCCATGACTCAGGAAGAAATATTCGTGCTCATCACACACATAAATGCCCTTACCGGGATTCGAACCCGGGACTTCCGGCTTCGTAGGCAGGGTCACAACCAATTAGGTTACAGAGGGCATCGTTTTTAGGGTTCCGTACTCAAAGAGTAAAACGGGACCCTATTACTAAGACTTCGCTGTCCGTCCGTCCGCCCGTCTGTCTGTCCTCAGGCTGTATCTCAAGAACCGTGATAGCTAGAGAGTTGAAATTTTCACAGATTATGTATTTTTGTTGCCGCTATAATAACAAATACTAAAAACAAAATAAAATAAATATTTTTATTGATTATTAACCCTTCGTGCGCGAGTCCGACTCGCACTTGGTCGGTTTCTTTTTTATTTGTAGATATTTCACGATTTTATTTTTTTGGCTTGTCAGTTGCTGCTGCCGAAAACAGCAAAAAAAAATCCATCACATATTATAGAGTGCGTAAGTAGATGTGATGAATTGGGCGAGGGCCTCCGGCCTCGTCACGCCGATGAGTTGCCAGTCCATATAAAGGTAACTTAGGTGTATTGTTTCTCGAATATAATGGTCAATAAGACAAAATCAAATCAATCAAATCGAATATATTTATTTGCATAGAATACAGTACAAAGGGATGTCACATTATTATTTTACTTAGATTTGAACAAGTTACCATCCATCGTCCTTAATTCTCCGGGCAGACGGTTGTGGATGGCAAATTGGCAAAGCACATATTTGGTGCGCCCTATAACGTACATAAATAAAAACTTTGTTCTATAAAGCGCGCGGTTGTTTTATGCGGTAAACGCTGCGGTTCTATAGATACCTGCGCTTGAATATTACCGAAAATTGTTCAATAAAAGTCACACATTACGGATTTGAGGTTTCTAATTGAGACACACTTTTCTTTTGCAGGTCGCTCCCAACTTTCGATACGCTGGAAGCAGAGGGAGCGGAGAGAGAGAGGGAGGATGACCCTCCAGCACAAGTGCGCACCCGCAAGACGGGCGGCTGCTGCGGTTAGCTCAGGAGAAGCGGGCAAACGCAATAAATACCTATGTATTAGTCTTGGCCAGATAATTAAAAACACGATTTTTTTCCCAGTTGCGTTGCATATACACTATGACTTTTCAAATTTGAAAGATTTATTTGTCCAACATAGGTGGTTATTAGGTATTACATTTTTGTTCAGTATCATTATGTGGTTCCTTGCGGCATACAAATACGGTTGTATCTTTTGTAATATGCTTCTACATGCAGCATGTTTTACAAATGATTAACATTAGGTAGGTAGACAAAATTTGTACAAAAAATATATAATTTAAGTTCGTAGGTCCTAAAACTAACATTACGTACCTAGTCAACATTATAAAAAAGATAATTATGGAAGAATTATTAATTAAATGCATATGTCCGTTAAAAAAACATACATTGAATAATATGCTTCTCTTTATCGAAATTTTGTTACAGTATTTTCTATAAACCTTAATACTGTAGTATTTAGTGGCGTGACATTATAATCGCTGCCTCCGCACATTAAGATTAAACAGTATTTTTTTTATTAATGATTTTATCCTGCACATTTTGCAACACTTGCTCAGTAGTTCCATGGTATATTACATCAGCAGAGAAGTCATAGTCATTCTTTCTGATCGTAGCAGTTATACAAGTTGATGATAATTTATAATGTGTTTGATTAATTTTGTTTCTGATTATACGGATGTAACCGTGTTTAAATTGTATTTAATATAGTGTACATACAGCTTCTACAAATGCACATGATCAAATCAACACTTTTTATAAGTTCATACATTGTTCCACAGACGGACCCACAGCGGAGGCTTGGTAATGGGTTCCGTATGGTATCCTTTGGGAGCTCGACCCTAAAAAATTCTAGTTGAATTCCCTGACCCCAAATATGTATATTTAGACACCAAGTTTGTGATTCTAAGTGATTAAGAACCCTAGATATTAATAATATAGGTACCTATAATTTAAAATAACCCCCATAAAAAAAGATAGCCGACGGAGGAATTGGTTCCTATCAAAAACTTACAGCTATTTACCTAACTAGTACCTGAAAAAAAATTTGGTGCTTTTGTCCAGCGTGTTCACATTATCACGTGAAACTGCCTTACTAATGGTCAAAAAACGAGTTTTAGTGGTTATATATAATGCAAATGAAAACGTCAAAAACCGGCCAAGTGCGTGTGAATATTTTGTGACTTTCGGGGCGATTATCTCCGACTATATTCACTTAATTTAAAAAATGGTGAGAAACTTTATACTTATTTTGATTGGCCTATCGATTGATGTGCCGCACGTGGACTTTCAATGATATTTTAGTTTTAAGTTACATGACTTACATGTATGAAGTACACCCCTAAAAAATGTTTTTTGTTGTCATTTTATTACAGAACCAAGTAGCAGCTAACAAAATACACCTATCCTCTAAATTCTATTCAAATACACCTTATAGTAAAATGCCTTTGACATACGGACATGAAGAAACTATAAGGGTTCCGTTTTTGCCATTTTGGCTACGGAACCCTAAAAATGGCTATGGATTTAGGCCAGTGCGTAGTAGGGGTTCAAAGCAAGGGGGTACGTTGCAAAAGGTGGTGTAGAAGTTTTTTTTCTAATATTACACGGTTTAATATTACATGGTATACAAATGGTTACACGAGATATCTTGAGACAACTTTTGGCAGCCACAAATCCTCGAAATTTTGGGACCTTTTTTGGTTTCTCACTCGTAGCTTCTATACGGTGCATCCTAGCGAAAAGTTACTCACTAGGAAATAAAGAACATGAAATTATGCGTCTAATGAGTACCAATAAATACATAACAATTCGGTTCAGCGACATGATAAAAAAACCGGCCAAGTGCGAAGGGTTCCGTACCATTATCTATAAAAACGGGAAAACATCTCGTTTTTTGTATGGGAGCCTCCTGTAGCCTAGTTGGCGAATCCCGCTAAGGGCATTTATTTGTGTGATGAGCACTAATATTTGTTCCTGAGTCATGGATGTTTTCTATGTATAATTTAAGTAATTATTTACCTATATAAGTATGTTTATCGTCTTCTAGTACCCATAGTACAAGCTTTGCTTAGTTTGGGACTAGGTTGATTTGTATAAGAATGTAAATGAAAAAATACACGAAATACCTCGGGATAACTTTTGGCAGATACAAATCCTGAAAATTTTGGTGACTTTCGGGGCGATTATCTCCGACTATTTTCACTTAATCGAAAAACTTGCTGAGAAACCTTATATTTATTTTAAAAGACCTATCGATTGATGGGCCACACGTAGACATGCGATGTTTTTCTTTATTTTGACTTGCAGTTACATGTATGGAGTGCACCCCTAAAATAATATTTTTTTAGTCATTTCATTATAAAATTATGTAGCGTCTAATAAAATTCACCTATCCTGTAAATTTTATTCAAATACACCTTATAGTCTTCGAGTAAAATGCCTATGACATACGGACAGACATGACGAAACTATAAGGGTTCCGTTTTTGCCATTTTGGCTACGGAACCCTAAAAAGGCCCTCTTAGGTATTGAACCGAGTATGCTGGCGGTATTTCCTCACTGAACTGCAATGCTGATGCGTTGCACGAGAAAACCGCCAGCTCTTCGATTACCAGTTATGATGATACTAGTTAATGCTGAAATAACTCTTGATTCTGTAAATTCCTACAATGGGGAATGGATGAAAATTTTAGAAGTCCTGATTTTTTTTTGGTGTTAGGAATAATCTTCCTTAACACCAGAAAAAAAATGCAGTATTTTCAGGTGCGTCAATTATTTTTGAAAAATATAGACAGTTTCCTCACTTACGTTTTGGGTTTAGGACGGCGAATGAGAAACTTTCCTTGATTCGTTTCATATTACAAAAAAATATTTTGAATATCTGACCCTGGCAATGACAAATATAGCTGCTGCAGCTGTCAATATCATTGCCAGTGTCAGTTTACCACGGATTTTCAAGATATTTTTTGTAATATGAGACTAATTAAGGAAAATGTGTCATTCGCCGTCCTAAACCCAAAACGTAAGTGAGGAAACTGTTTATATTTTTCAAAAATAATTACGCACCTGAAAAGTCCGCAATTTTTTTCTGGTGTTAAGGAAGGTTATTCCTAAAACAAAAAAAAAATCAGGCATTTCTAAAATTTTCATCCATTCCCCATTGAGGAGCTAAAACCTATTGTTAAATTCAAAATTGAAACACAGAAGCTTAAATACCACTATCTTGAAATAACTTACAAAGTTGAGGAAAGCCTCGATTTCGACGGACACATCACAAAATCTGCAGGATTTCATCGTCAACAGAACATCGACAAAAATGGTGGCTCTTGTCACACTGTGCGTTGTGTGAAAGATAAGTACTTATATAAGCAGCAGGTGCAATATTATGTCCTCATCAATCAACTCAATCACTCAAATTTAGACAAACCATAAAATTCATAAATATAGGTACATACATGAGGCAAAATATTTAGCCGTACAGTTTCAAAAATATGTATACCTACACTACTTTATTAACTTAACATTTATGTCGTGTATACATATTTTCAAAACATTGCAAGGCTACATGTTTTTGCCCTTGACTGTATGGCAATCCTTCATTTCTAAGTGGCCGGAGGAAAAGAGCTGTTTTGTGAAACGATTTGTAAAATCACAAATTGAAAATTGACAACTCGAAATTATTGGTCTATATACCCACAAAATTTCATTCAAATCAGTTTCATTTCATTTCATTTCATTTATCACTACATAGTATAAAACAAAGTTTCTACCCGCTGTCTGTCTGTCTGTCCCTATGTATGCTTAGATCTTTAAAACTACGCAACGGATTTTGATGCGGTTTTTTTAAATAGATAGAGTGGTTCAAGAGAAAGGTTTATATGTATAATACATGCATGTATTATACATAAATATAAGCTTATATAAACCCGTGCGAAGCCGGGGCGGTTCGCTAGTTCCTTTATAAAACGTAGTTTTACATGTCAATTTATAGATCTTAAATATGTCTTATAAGTATGTCTTAGTTTAGGTACACTGCAGCATGTAGTCAACGAATTAGTTATTATTATTACATTTATTTGTCAAGTTACATTTATAAGTCCAGCCGTTTAGGAATTAGGTGACAAACACAGCACGTACAGAAGAATGATATACATTAAGATACTAGCTGCCCACGTATTGCAAGGCCGGCGCCCACCCGGTCCGTGTACATGGCGGTCCGGCGCGGGCGGCCGGCGCGGGCGCAGACGCCGACGAAGGCAGCGGCTCGCGGCGGCTCAGGCGACGCCTGCTTGCACGGTGCGATGGCGGCGGCGGCGGAGCGCGGGGGAGGCGGGCGCAGGGGCGGCGGGCCGGAGGAGCACGAAGACCCCAGGAGTGACTCGAAGTGGACCGGAATGCGGCTCCTTGGTTCTAGAACATCATTCATAAAAGCTATATAGTCCTGCAATACTTTGCTTGACAGTTTGTGATTGCAATTAAGGTGGTTCGATTTCCATACAAAACGTTACTTGACATTCGCAGGCTAACGGCTCGATATTTTAAGAAACTTATGTAACAAACTTTCATAAATTGGCTGGCTTTCCATTTGCGCGAAATTCACCCTTTCTTTGAATAAACTTGTATAAACTAGAACAATTTGAGAAAAATTGTTATCCGAAAGTATCACGTCCTAAACATATTTCTCATCATATCAGCCAAAAGACGTCCACTGCTGAACATAGGCCTCCCCCAAGGAGTGCCAAAGTGACCGGTCCTGCGCCACCCGCATCCAGCGGACTCCCGCGACCTTTACCACTTGGTCGCCATTCGAGAACCTTTCCGCCCCAACGGCCATCGGTTATAGCAAAAGGGGCCCAATTTTAGGACAAAAAATTTTTGTCAACAAACTTTTTGCAACTTTTTGATCGAAACTTTAAAGTATACATTAAAATAAGCACCTTTTTTATCACAATTTTTTGATTAACTTGGCCGTTTAAGGAGGTCTGCATGTTAATATGTTCTACATGGTCTAGTGTATCTCCCCCTTAAAGGTTTGCACCCAGCTACAAAACACCCTGTATATGTGAAGTTAGTATTTCACATACATAGTATAGGAGGGACGACAATACCATAACTTTGGACCACTCTAGTTCTGAAATGGGCAAATAATCAAAAAAATTTAATCAATAAAAGATGCTTATTTCAATGTATTCTTTAAAGTTCTAATCAAAAAAGTAGCAAAAATAAGAAAAAAAAGTCCTTAATCCCCCTCCCCTTCCTTTTGTTTTCCTCTTACTCTGGCTCTTCGATCATAATTACTAGAATCAGAATTACTCTTTAAATACATAGAGTTAGTCATTAACGTTTAAATATATAGGGGTGTTAAGTCTACTATAGATAAATTAATGAGAGCATGGAATTGCATATGTAGCAGTATTGTATGTTTACAGGCATTCTATATTTGAATTTTCTATTTTCTCATACTACCACTACAAATGCAATTCCATGTTCTCGATAATTCATCTATTATACACAGGTGTTGAGTTTGGCAAAGAAGATACTAGCTACGAGAAATACTTGCAAATAGTGACCTGCTGTGCCTGTCCAGATCCTGAATAGGTATGCTGCAACGCCTACTCATGTACCTCCTAGACATGCATGACCTCCTTAACTCTGGTGCATGAGCTTTTCATTTTGATTAATGTATCTGTGGCTGGGCTTCAGATCCTTTGGGCTGGAAACATAAAGAAAACTTATGAAATCCAGACGTACACCTTTATAATATCAAGGGATTCTAGCTGGAGTAGAGTAATAAAATAGTAACACAGTTAAATCAGGGACCCGCCCACCCCTTCCCAGAAAAAAGCCTTTGAATGGCTAGTCGTTCGTTTAACAGCCCAAATCACTGTTCGATATTGATTGAATACCCATTCATTTTACTTAGCCGTATGAAGGGGTTTCCCTTACGAGGCTACCTCTACTGATAGGGAAACCCTTTCAAAAACCCCTTCAAAAGCTACCAACGCTACCCTTTTGAAAGGCTTTTTTAAGCGCTAGAGAAGGTATGTGATATTCGTTAGTGGAACTGCTTACCCGTATTTAAAGCACTTTAATAGCTAAATGAATGGGTATTGAGAAGCATCGGCTTTGGCGAGCAAACCCTTACGAAAAACCCTCGAAGGGGATACCGTATTTAAAGCGCTTTAATAGCCAAATGAATGGGTATTGAGAAGCATCGGCTTTAGTAAGCAAAGCCTTACGAAATACCCTTTCAAAAACCCTCGAAGGGGATACCGGGCGGGTCCCTGAGTTAAATATGCCTCAGAATTGAACTGAATGCTTACTAACTGCACTTTAAGCACACAGAACGCAAGCAAAATACACTTTTATTCTCTTAAACTTCGTACAAAAGTTAGTACTAAAGTAACAAATAGGTTACATTTTGATGCACTTACACATAACTTAAGGTACTAAATAATGCCAAACAATACTCACATGCTTTCAAATTACGTCGAAATCCAGCATTCACACAATTTATTTCAATTTTAAATCGGTAGCCGGCACTGAACTGACATTTTTTGTCTTGGCAATTTGTAACCTTTACGTTTAGTAAAACTCCATGATAACATTAGCACAACTAAATTACTCACTAAGGATTACTATAAGTATGTAACTAACTAACCAAATTAATAAATTATACACTTTTTTTACTATATTATAAACGATGTTCGGTTTATTTTGCTTTGGGACAGATACAGATACACAATACAATGTTAACCCAAATATTTTAAAGAGTTAAGTCAAGTATGTGTTAAGGTATTGAATTTCTATTACCTCTCAATTTGATGGCATTATAGTATACCATCCTATTCATTAGCAATCAGTCACCCAATATTACCAAAAAAAGTATAAAAAGGGCTTTATGGCTCAAGTTTTTGACGTTCGACGAATTTGGACAAATTGTCCGCTATCGTATGATTGGTGATAGCGTTAAATATTATTGTAGATAAAACCATCTTTGCATTTTCGGTAAAATTAACACAATCGGTACGTTAATATACCGCTAGTGAATATCCGCCAGAGGCGCTAGTGACGCGTCATGTCTCCAATAGGCACAAATTACAAAATATGTTTGTCAACGCTTACGTTGTGAATGTTTTGCTATACCAGCAATTAATTATGGCAAATAAGAGTTATGGATCAATTAATGGCAGTGCTTAAAAAGCGGATCTAAGAAAAGAGTTGGGCTAAATTAAGCGAGCCGAAAGTCAGCTAATTGACAGGTTAGTGTGTTTTTTGTTTACTATTAACTTACAAACACATTTTTACCTTGTTTTCAGCTGTTTCTTCTTTTTACAGACTTCAAGACTATGATAGACATTAATTATTATGTATTTATTGAAAACATAGAAGATAACTGAGGCTCAGTGCTACAGCACACTTCAAAGAAAGTGCTAATAAATATGATGATAAATGTAATGAAAACGCGAAAGCATTATCATGTTTTATGGGTATTACCTTTGAGTTAGATGGAAAAACATACAGAAAAGCACGTAAATAAAGAACAAAAAGATTATAAGCTCGATGGCAGTTCACGTGTTTTAAATGTGTCGGTAAGTTTGTGATACATATTGTCTAATTACAATTACAGTGATTTTACTTATTTGCCCAAGCAAATACTAACTACTAAAATATTTTTTCAGACCAAGGATCTACCCGAGAAAGACAAATGTAGTATTCCTGTCTAGTAAACTATCTTTGTGTTTCTTTTAACCAAAATATTATTTACTTTATGTTCTAAAGTATGTATATACAACTTGATAATTTACATTTAGATATCACACCTACTTTGCCATAATAAATAATAAAATGTGAAACATAACAACATTCCTTTGCATCAAATGGAAATAAATTATTTTTGGTGGTCTGTCAATATTTCTCCCCGCTGTTAATCAATAAATTGAATGGTACTTAGTTGACCGCTTGCTTGTATGTATCTCAAACGATTATTTTCATCATTATTCATCCATAATCCTATGTTAGTCTATAATAATATATATATAGAGAATAATTATTACTTAATATCATAACATAATTTTTGCTTAATATCATAACATAATTTACCGGTAGGTACTAAATGTAAAAAAATACTTAACATGAACAACTTTGTGATTTGAATGATGTTGGAATAGGTAACATGAAAATAACAGTCAACTTTGGTTTACTGAAATAAAACTAAAATTTATTTCATCATTATAAATATACTGCGCTATACTGTAGTTTATTTCTTATCTGTTTCTAGACTACTGAAATATGAATCAATGATTCCCATCCAATTTTATTTGACAGCATGAATATGGCCTGCCTGTGCCTGGTGATAAGCAAACACTTCTTGGGTTACTTGCAACTTCAAAGGACTACTATACTAGTGTGTTGCCAATCAAAGATTTAATAGGTGCGTCCACACCAAACGCACGCTCACCCGAGCGCGGCTCGCCCTAGCGTGCGCGCTAAGTGTGGACGGTGATCGGCGAGCATCGGCGCGCCTGAGCCGAGCCAGTGTGGACGGTTGTTTTGTGTGGCCGCACGCTCACCCGAGCGTTGTCGGCTTTCTGGGCGAAATCAAAGGGGCCGCGGCGCCATGCTTATTTATTTATTTATCGTTTTCAAATGAACAACGTGAAAATTATTTTCGCGGTGTGCGTCCACACTGAACGCACGCTCACCCGAGCGGCTCGCCCGAGCCCTCCGCACGCTCGCCTGAGCGGCTCGGGTGAGCGTGCGGAGGGCTCGGGCGAGCCGCTCGGGTGAGCGTGCGTTTGGTGTAGACGCACCTAATCAGTAAAGATAATTGAGGATTTTGTGTTAATAGTTGGAGGCAAATCTCTTATCTATTACACCTTTGGGAGGTCTGGCGACCTTACTCACCATCACAAAAGTCAAAGTCTATTATTATGACTAAAGATGTGCCTACTTAACAATACTTTTGTTTCAGAATGGTGTAAATGGGACCTAAATTTTAAGACAAACAGCAAAAACGCAAATCTACTCAAAGGTTGGACTTAAAATGGATAAGTCTGTATGTTTTGCACAATAGACTCAAATTGAAATAAAAGTAATAAAATCAATGTTTTTATTATATTGTGTATTTTTTATACCACATCGTAGGCAAAGAAGTGTACGACCCGCTTGATGGTAAGTGGTCATCGTAGCCTATGGAAGCTGCCAACTTACGTTGCCGATTCTTTAAAAATGTCTTTTCTTGAATAATTCAGTACTGTAGTCCCTATTTTTAAGTATATGTTACAAATTCTTGAGAATATCTTAAAAATCACACAAGCTGTTTTAAGGTTAAGATGGTAGGGCGCGTTAGTATGAATCACCCTGACTACATTTTTGCTTGACATATGAAAAGCAGCTAAGTGGAAGTAAAATCGCCCACACGGAAGAGTTCTGAAACCTCACCTTTCAAACACTCCCTGTATATAGGTGGCAGATAACAAGTAAAGGTATCAATCAACTCAAATGAAACAATAGCTTATTCATAGGTGTATTTACTGTAGGTAATTTGATTTTTGAACATTTATTATGTTTTGAATACCATCGGGTGTAATTTTCTTTTCTTTCGTTGGTAATAGATCTAAAAATTCAAACACTCCCTGTATATAGGTGGCAAAGTAAAGGTATCAATCAATTCAAACGAAACAATAGCTTATTCATATATTTATGTAGGTAATTTGATTTTTGAACAGTTATGATGTTTCGAGTACCAGCGAATGTAATCTTCTTTTCTTTCTTTGGTAATAGATCTGAAAAGAAGATAAAATACAGGTATCAGTAATATATGAAATACAATTACGCATGTTAATCCTAGTCTATATACTTCTATGCTATTATTATAAAGAGCTGAAGTCTGTAAGATTGTGGCTTTGTAATGTTGTTTTTAATGGGCAATCTCCAGAACTACTCATACATACTTACTTCTCTCTTTGCCAGTACATTACCGCGACATGTATTACACATATAAACCTTCCTCTTGAATCAATCTATCTATTAAAAAAACCGCATCAAAATCCGTTGCGTAGTTTTAAAGATCTAAGCATACATAGGGACAGTCAGACAGACAGCGGGAAGGGATTTTGTTTTATATTGTGACAAATTGCAGTTACTAATCAATATACATAGTATATTGATGATCACAATATCTTGAATATCCATACTTACAAATATTATATATGGGAAAGTGTGCCTGTCTGTCTGTTACCTGTTCACGCTTTAACTGCTGAACCGATTTAGATGAAATTTGGTATAGAGATGGTTTGAATCCCGGGGAAGGACAGAATAGTTTTTATCTCAGAAATCATTCTCTAAGAGGTGAAAGTTTTTATGGAGATGCGATATAAATGAGTTCCTTGCGGACGAACATGTTGATTGCAGTAGGTAACTAAGTCCTCATCATCATCATATCGATACCCTAGTTCACAGTCGTACTAATTACATTTTATTTGTCACTGAAATTGTAACTTTATGATTTGTGCACTATCATCCTAATTACACCACTTTTTTCCCCGTAATTAGTACGATTGTGAACTAGGGTATCGATATCAGCCGAAAGACGTCCACTGCTGGACATAGGTAGGCCTCCCCCAAAGATGGAGGTTTAATAAAATAATCACTGGCTGGCGGTCCATACTTACAACTTATCAATTCATCCAAATAGCATTACTTACCTTAAGTACCGGTTCGATAAGATTATCACCTCTTTGCGTACTAATGATATGCAGCGAAATCTATGGTTTAGGAACTCCACGAGCCCACAGCGTTTGTTGAAGACTCTCCTTGATGAAATTTCACGAGAACTTTTTCAATAATAGGTGTGAATTCAACAAACAAATCAATGTTTGATTATAGGGATAAAATTACCATATCACAGTATCATTATTATCGAGTATTTTACTCGTAATTTTAGTGCAAAACCAAGTTTTTTACATAGCTTATCGTCATCTCCGAAGCACTAAGATAAAATAAACCAAGTTGAAACGTCAAATTTCGATTATCTGTCACATTAACCAGTGACAATGTTCTACAAAACGGTAACGGCTATCATTTGACATTTATCGCTGTCAAAGTTGGATAACTCCATTTTAACACGTGCCAGCATGTTCTGAATCGGTAATTTGAGTGAAAAAGTAGACAAATCATGTGATTGTCACGTGACTTGTCGTCTATTGCGTGATAAGAGCTCATCCATGCTAGCCGGCCAGGTCGCAGTTCTCAACCGGCTCTCGTGGACTTGTGTGAGCAATAATGAAGTATAAGGTTTTATTTGTCGATTCAAATTTTAGAAAAAAAAAGTTGAGTTCAACAGCTCGTAGTGAAATAATGATGCTACAAGCTACGGCGTAGTACACGTACTTAGCGTTGAGGATCCTCCATGAATCAAGTCACGTCCTTATTAGCTTATTACCCATCTATTTACTTAATGTCTTCGAAATATTTTTAACTACTTAAGTAGTATAGCTACTCTTAATTTAATAATTTATTAGTATGATCTAATTTTGAACAATGTAAAACAGATTATAATAAAATAACGTTTTTTGTTCCAGATGAACAGGAAAGGGTACAGAAGAAAACATTCGTTAACTGGATCAATTCACATTTGTCGAAGGTAAGACAATTGTTTCATATAATATATTATACGAGTAAGCTTTCAAGTGAACTAATCTCGATGCATAGTAATACAGTCAATATTGTTCAACCTCGAAATTACGGGGAGTTTGATGAAATTTGGTACGAATGTTCGTTGGAAGCCCTGTTTTCGTTTCCCAAAAGTCCCTGTGTCAGGACCTTGTAGAACGGCCGTTATCTTGGGAAATGTACTCCATTCGTAAGAAATTCAGGTTTTGTTCGAAAACTACGTATTCTATGAAAACATGGTCTAAAGCAACATTAAAGCTCAATAAATTCTACACAAGCCTGTAGTACACAACCTTGACGAGAAAACGTGTCTTCGTGGAGAAAAATGCATCCACGTGTAAAATTTTCCCTCAATGTCCTTCCTGGGAAGATTCTCCGAATTTGGAGTTCGGGATAATTTCAAATCTACTTTGATTTAGACAATAGGATATGAACTACATTAATAATAACATTTTACCCGACTACGGCTAAACCCAAAAGAATGGTAATGGATTAAATTTCTCGTTACGTAGTGATAGTTTGCTACCACCTCCAGGTCAAGATGCTTGATAAATTCTAAAAAATGAGGTGGTGTTAGATTTATCTTAATGCTGACAACGTGTTGGCGCACAACGAGTTTAAAAAAAAACAATATGGCGGGCGTGAGTGGAGACCAAATCTGAAATCACAACAGCACTTAATTTATCGCGCCGATTTCAATAAATATGACATCAGTAGTAATTGGGTCTGTAACACGCCAGTGCTATACACTATACATTTAACATTATTGATGCGGGGCGTATTACTGAAACTTCATAATGTGATCGTCAAAACATATTTTAGGGCAAAAATAGGGCAAAATGCAAGTGACAGTAGTCAAGTTAACTACACACACTCACCGAAACCTCTGTTTACATGTCTTAAAATTTTAACTTTAGGGACCCTAAGGGGTTCACCGCTATCTTGAAAAAAATACTTCATTTTTATAATTTTGAATTTTCCTTGAAAATTATTGACTTTAATGAAACCTTATTTAATTTTACATCAAAAGGTACTACATCACTTTGGTGATAAAATAAAGACAAACTGAGAAAATTTGGTTCAGAACTTGGATTTTAGTGCATAATGGCCTACTACTGTAGTTTATATAAACAGGAGTTTTCCTTAAAGTGATGTTGTGATGTTTTGTGTAAAATTAAATAAGGTTTCATTTTGTCATACATGGCATGCCCATAAAGTCAATAATTTTCAAGGAAAATGCAAAATGATGTATACATTTCAAGATAGCGGTTAACCAAAAGTTAAAATTTTAAGACATGTAAACAGAGGTTTCGGTGAGTGCGTGTTGTGAACTTGACTACTGTCACTTGCATTTTGCCCCATTTTTGCCCTAAAATATGTTTTGACCATCACATTATGAAGTTTCAGTAATGCGCCCCGCATCAATAATGTTAAATGTATATAGTGTATAGCACTGGCGTGTTACAGTCCCATCTACTGATAAACATGTTAACAATAATCATGAAAAGATGTACGGGCTACGTGTAAACAGAATTACCCGGCCGGCCAGAGCGGTTGTAGTTGCATTTATCATTAAGGTATTTATTTAAGTACTAGCTGTTGCCCGCGACTTCGTCCGCGTAGAACTTATTCTTAGAAAATATAATGCAAACAAACTTCTACTTACCATCTTAAGGGATGATTTCCGAGGCAAAAACTATTCTATATCCTTCGAAGGGTCTCAAATTATCTCTACACCAAATTTCATCTAGGTACATGGATTTCATCCAAACTTTCACCCCCTATTTCATACCCTTAGGGAATGATTTTGGGGATAAAAACTATCTAATATAATTCTTCGGGACTCAAACGACCTTTATACCAAATTTCATCTAAACGGGATTCATCCAAATTTTCACCCCCATTTCACCTCCTTAGGGAGTGATTTCCGGAATTAAAACTATCCTATGTCCTTTCTTAGGACTCAAGCTATCTCTATACCAAATTGTATTAAAATGGGTTCCATCCGAATTTTCACCCCTAATTTCACCCCCTTAGGGGATGATTTCCGGGATAAAACCTATTATTTGTCCTTCCCCGGGACTCAAACTATTTATGTACCAAATTTCATCTAAATCGGTGCAGCGGTTTTAGTAGCTCCTTACAAATTTCCACCCCCAATTTCAGCCCCTCAGATATAAAAACTACCCTTTGTCCTTCCCCGGAGCTCAAACTATCTGTATACCAAATTTCATCTAAATCGGTTCAGTGGTTTAGGCGTGAAGAGGTAACAGACAGACAGACACACTTTCGCATTTATAATATTAATATGGAAGTATGGATTATTAGTATGGATTAAAAAAAAAATTAAATTTAAATTAAATTTGAACTGTTTATTTTCAGATCTGTGATTAAATTATATATATCAGTTACATTTAGTACAATCTTTAATATTTAAGATTATTTACTAAACATTTTTATCTTAATAACTAGTTATATTTATCTATGTTACTACTGGGGGCCATAATGAACATTTTCTTAATTATATTTTTAGTTTTTGTAGGTTTACTTTCTATATTTTCTACAATAGTTTTGGGAAAGCTGTTTAATACAAAGGGTAGGTAGTTAGACCACACTCTTTGCCCATATATGTTGTTATATTTGTTAATTATGTATACATTATACATTCTTACTGGATAGTATGGGTTCTTTCCGCTTGTCTTCCAAATAGAGGTGTAGCTGTAGACTCACTTCAAAAGAAAGAAGAAACGAAAAACTCATTCAAATATCTCAAAAAATTACGAAGCTACAACCGTTTTAATGTCGCTTGTTAGAGTGAGAAAACGATCAGGGACCGTGACGTCACGATCCTCGAGGGTCATAGTAAAAAACAATCGTTTCATTATAAAGGTGCGTTTTGCGGAAAAGAGACGCAACAAACCCCCTCTTAAAACTTTATACACTTATAACTTAGTGATTACCTATACGAGTATAGCCTCTTGCGTTGTTTTTTTTCGAGATAATACAACATTATGATTATTTTGTTTAGTGTCTACATCCCTATTTTCGATAAGATAAGATAAAATAAGATTTCTGTATTGTCAGAACTGTGTACATTTAGTTGTTTTGGGTAAAATAAAGTCCAACAGCTTGCCCATTTCGGACGTACAATATTAAACTTAAAGCTAGTCAAATATACTAAAACAATAACAACAATAGTATTTCCAAATAATTTTAACCATATTCACACATAAAATATTAATTTAGATCTACCCGATATCCGTATTTTCTTTTAAACCACGAACTTCGGAATTTGAAAATATTCGGGTATCTCTATCTCTATCGCACTAACAAATGACAGGAATGCAGATATACGAACTTCGAGTTTCAGTTTTTGTGGTTTGGCTGAATACGCAAAGAGCGCGCGCGCGTGCCATTCAAAAAAAACAAGTTTATATTGTTCGAATTTGTTGTTACATTTGTAGAAATTACGCCTTAATTCGACATTTGCGCATATAAGTTCGCATATCAAAATCGATTAATTTTATATTTGCTTTTGGTACCTATGTGTCTCGTCAATGTATATCGTAGACGGGATTAAATTATTAATAGGCGAAAGAAAGGCAAAGAAATTCCGCCATTTTGTCCGTAGTATTTCTAATTAGTCTGAGATTTTGACGTTTCTTTTAGCTGACAGATGTGGCGGCGATATACTTTAAGAATAATAAATGAAGAATTAAATGAAGTCGTATATTACGGAAAATAAATTAATTGTCGCAGTCGGATAAAAACTATCCTAAGTTGCAGCTGGAATAATAATGTACTTATATAAAATGTTTCATATTTTTCCGTCCATGGGATGCTGAAAACATTCGTACTACAGAAAGCTTAGTTTCAAACTGGCTGATTTTTTTTTTAATTTAGAGATTTATTATAAGTGGAGATTAAATTTCACATCCATTTCGTGTCATAACGTCTATTGTTCAACGCGATCGTTGTATTATATGTACGCTGTACAGTCGCCATCACATACATTGGAGCAAACAATCAGCTCACAAACATTGGAACACACCTCTATTTTCAAGGCATTAGGGTGCATGTGCCGATATTTTTAAACACCTATAGTGTACCTATGTATGTGATGGCGACTGTACAACGTCAACGACTTTATTAAACCAAATTATGTTGCACGCGATATCGATTCAAGTTACATAGTTACCTAATACTTTAATACCTTTATTGGGGAATAGGAATTAGGTAGGTACGTAGATACTGAAACTATGCAGGTCACGCTACGCCCGTATTGCTACGCCGTAGTCCGTAGCAGCTTAAACTCTATACATATGTAGCGAAAAGCCCCCCCCGTGGCGTTCTGATGCACGTTTGTCGTGATTGGTGCTGAATGGGTTAATTAGACTTGTTTCTTACCGACCTTTATTTGATAGGCATTGAACAGTGATCGATCAATTAAACACTTAAATTGTGCTTATGGTAATTATAATTTTATTGTTTCCAGCGCATACCGCCACTGCGAATCGACGATCTGATACATGACCTACGCGATGGCACCAAACTACTGGCACTTCTGGAAGTGCTGTCGGGGGAGAAACTGGTGAGTTCATTAACAACTGGAATAAAAATATTGAGGTAATGATTAAGTAACTATGTGTAAAAGACCAGCCATCGTAAATTTGTAAGCATTTTCGGTGCAGCGTATAGAGTTGTTAACGGTATTGGTACAGACAATATCAATCGTAATGCTGCGCGTTAATAACGTTACAACTCCGGTAATGCTGCTGCACCGAAAATGCTACAAAACTTAGGATGTTCTGGTAAAGACCTGTTTGGCTAACGCACGCAATGAATTTCAGCCAATGGAACGTGGCCGTGTTCTCCGCCGGCCGCACTTTTTGTCCAATGCCAACACGGCGTTGAGGTTCCTGGCTGGAAAGCGCATCAAGCTTGTTAACATCAACGCAGCGGACCTCGTGGACGGGCGACCAGCCGTCGTCCTCGGCCTAATATGGACCATCATCCTCTACTTCCAGGTGAGCGTGGAATTTACAAAAGTCGTCGATGAGGAAAAGCTTTCATTGTCCCTACTCGTTTTCTCTCTTATTTTACTGGGCAGATAAAAATAATGTAAAATCGAACCTGCGCAAAAATAAAAAGTATAGATAGAGCACATTACCCACTTAATTTGTGATGTGTGACAACTTTAGATCATTGGCACTTGTAATTTCAACTTGTATTTAGGTATAATTGATGTTTTAGCCTTATAGAGAATATTAGGCGATATTTCACCATTCACAAGGTTTGTTCGAGTCGTGCAATGCAATTGACACAACCAATTTTCATTAATTTCTTATAAGTTTAAATTTTGTTTTAGTGCCATATGTATATTATGAAGATTTTTAATTACAGGCAATAAAGTAAACGTCTTAGCGTTCGACACTCGCTAAATATTTGGCATTTCATAGTACTCGTAATAGAGGTGATCAACGTGGTGTCAATCATTG
Organism: Epinotia brunnichana; assembly: GCA_963854355.1. NCBI lineage: Eukaryota > Metazoa > Arthropoda > Insecta > Lepidoptera > Tortricidae > Epinotia > Epinotia brunnichana. Next base: position 26,779,029 of record OY977936.1, on the reverse strand, counting down.
GAATTAAGGTGTCAAATAATGGGACGTTTACCCTAAATATTGTGTTTCAAAAGCTGCCCCTCATAGTTCACGTGATACTTTTGTCTCCTTCATGTTGCCTGCTGTAGCAGACCTTTACTTCTTTAAACTATTTTCAACGAAGCTTGGTGCGTGTGAAAGCTATTACCTACATCAGGGCTATTATCTACATTACGTTGTAAAATTCTAAATAACACTGAGCTGACAGTTGTCACATGCACCAAGCTTCGTTGAAGTTGGTTCGTATTATTTTCTTTCTACAGTGACACTTTAGTTCGCAATGGGTGTAAGGTAAACGTCCCAGTCCTCGACGTTGAACCAGTGTATGACAAGTGCACTTTTATGTCAAAGTGACGTGGTTTAAATTCGAATGAAGAAAAATCCTATTGGGTCGAATTTAACCCATATTGCTTTGACATAAAGTGCCCGTGTCATACACTAGTGCAACGTCGAGGACTAGGACGTTTACCTGACATCTTAATAAATTTATCTGTCCGTCTCGTTCTTTCACAGGCAAGGACTAACAGATATTTTTATTAATAGACACAACTTTTATCCGTTTACAATGATCACATTGATTGGCCTTTTAAAATTGGAATATATGTGAATACTTATCAAAACTTTGTCATGTACTAAATGTTTATAATATTTATCAAAAACGTAGCAGCTTGTAAATTTATGGATGACTAAAAATGTACCTAGCTTTGCGCCCTATATTAACCAAACCGAAAAATGAGGACCGAACTCTTTCACCGTCACGATAAATTCCTATAAAATTTAGATTGTAAAATATTCTAAATGCTTTATAATCATATAAATATTATGCTGCATTGTTTTATTACTATATTGAATGTTGTATCAACATATTCTCATTTTAATTGGCTTGAACATACTTTGTTTGCGCAAGCTTCACTCAGTATATTGGACCCACAGGATAGAGGACCAAAGGTGGGTATGCATTGCTTGTAGCATTAGATACTAGATTAGAGTACAACATTCAGGCAGTATATGTATTATGGTATAATTATAACACATTAATGTAGTTTGATTACTTTGACGGTCGATATGGTAGCGAAATCTGCGTAGTTTTGAATCGAGATTAAGATATACAAAGTACTTAGGTTGTACTAGTACCAGAACGTTATAATACTTTCAATACTAAGTAAATGTTGTATGTGGCGTTTATGCAAATTAAACAATTAACGTATTTACAACCTAAATATGTTCAACAGTATTTTATGAACATAGTAAACGTTACATGCGTTATTTTCGAGATACTTATTCCCCATTATGTTGCCCATTTTGTTAGTTAGCCCCACAATGTTATAATTAAATTGATCTTATGTCGTAATATACCATATTATACTGCCGTCGCTACATATAGTCATCTGATACTGTGATTATGCCATATTTCAATACTCGTTTGGTGCACCGATTGGAACTGTAACACTTCGCTGGTTGGCCCTGCTTTACCCAGCCAGACACCGACAGTTATAATGACAATAACTATTGTCAGTACAGTAGAGACTAGTACGGAGATACAATGCATGTATAACCACATATATGAGTACAGTGACTTTGTAACAATTCAAATTGACGACTAGCCACTGTAAAGTTTTTTTATTTTTGACTTGGACATCAGACTTCTTTAGAACGAAACCAGTCGTTGTACAAATTGTATTGTGTAGGTACCTACTACGTTATGAACGCTAAGTAAATCAATGTTTATATATAATTTCATAATTAAAACTGTCGGTCTTAGTGACGGTGTTTGGTTACTTTGAGGTTGGTAAGTATTGAAGGCAGTAGTCAAACTATCACTCGTGAGTTCGATTGTCATCAATGAAGTGTGTATTTATTAAGTTACTTATTGTTTCTTGTGTGTCAAATTAGAAAGTAATTTGTTTTCTAAGTAGTGGCCATTGAGTAGGTAGTGACGTTTTGTACTATAGATTTAATTTATTAGTAGCAAAAGGTAAGTGAGTGAGGTGTGTATAGCACTCATAAGAACCTTACTTATAGATACATTTACAGGACACGCGGTTTCGAGGTCTTTCAAATACCTACTATAGAGTAAAGATTCAAGAAACAAAATGATACGCCCACTCAAATTAAAAGCACCTATTATTATGCTCAGGAATAACTGGCATCAACTACGCTATTCTGTTAAGAAGCTCCGTTACTACTCTCAACAATAGAACTGGTTGTCTATACTATAATATCATAAAAAGGGAATTATAAGAATGCACCTTTATAGCGGGGTAATCCCCGGAACCACCTATCCGATTTCAAACATTCTTACACCTGTAGGATATGCCGGGCTTTCCGAATGGTCATAGGATACATTTTATCCCGCGGGTGTTGCCTGCGCTGTGCAATACGCGGACGAAGCCGTGCGGACAGCTAGTGATATTATAAAATGGAAAAGTACATATGTGAGATTGTAGCTTCGTATGTTACTCCGAGGGTTTTGGGCACGTTTTCCAATACGCGAGCGAAGCCACTGGTTAAGTTTAAACTTGTCCCCAGATCGAGGAGAACAGCCGAGCGCTGGAGTACCTGGGCGGGTCGCGGTGCGCGTCCGTCATGTCGCAGGAGTCCGGGGCCGCCACCCCGACACACCGCGCCGAGGACCGCTGGAAGCAGGGCGCTAAGAAGACGCTGCTGCAGTGGGTCGCCAACGCTCTGCCCAAGTCAGTACCTGCTCTACTTCTACAGTGTAACGTAGTACATCACTACATACTATAAAACCAAGTCGCTTCCCGCCGTCTGTCTGTCCCTATGTATGCTTAGATTTTTAAAACTACGCAACGGATATTGATGCGGTTTTTTTAATAGATAGAGTGAGTCAAAAGGAAGGTTCATCTATATATACATGCATGTATTATACATATAAACCCGTGCGAAGCCGGGTCGGGTTGCTAGTATAATAATAAAAAAGCGGCCAAGTGCGAGTCGGACTCGCACATGAAGGGTTCCGTAAAATAAATTGCGGTTAACGATTTATGACGTATTAAAAAAAACTGCTTACTAGATCTCCGTCAAACCAATTTTCGGTGGAAGTTTGCATAGTAATGTACATCATATATTTTCTTTTAGTTTTATCATTCTCTTACTTTAGAAGTTACAGGGGGGGGGACACATTTTACGACTTTGGAAGTGTCTCTCGCGCAAACTATTCAGTTTAGAAAAAAAATATGTTAGAAACCTTATATCATTTTTGAAGACCTATCCATAGACACCACACACGTATGGGTTTGATGAAGGGCGACTGCTCTCTGCTCTTGACTTGATAAACACGGATATTGGATGCGAAACCAGTTTCAGGAATACTTAGAATAGCGGGTTTTTTAAATAGATATAGTGATTCAAGAGGAAAGTTTATATATATATATATACATGCATGTATTATACATATAAACCCGTGCGTAGCCGGGTCAGGTCGCTAGTATAATAATAAAAAGGTCCTCGGCCGATTTCGGCCAGGGCGACTGCTCTCTGCTCTTGACTTGATAAACACGGATATTAAATGCGAAACCAATTTCAGGAATAGAATATCTACATAACACATGTTTAGAGTGGCCTAACTGGAATTTAGCTTACCCATTAGAGCGGCCAAACGCCAAAGTCGCTAGTAGTCGCTGCGAATGCAAGATACGCATATAGATAGCTAGATAGTGTATAAATAGCTTGTTGAGAAAAAACTCTTTGCTAATTAGGACTTTGTTCCAGGGATTCCAACATTCATGTATCAGACTTCGGTCCCTCATGGCGTGATGGTGTGGCTTTCCTTGCCATTATTGACGCCATCAAAGCTAACCTGATCAACCTCGCCGAGATGAAGAGGAAGACAAACCGACAGCGCTTGGAACACGCCTTCGACTTGGCCGAGAATGAACTGGGCATCGCCAGGCTTTTAGATGCCGAGGATGTGGATGTGGAGAAGCCAGATGAACGATCCATTATGACTTATGTGGCACAGTTTTTGCACAAATATCCTGAACCTAAGGTAAGCCTGATTAAGTACTTGATTGTAGATTAACAAATAAATACGGAAATAGACAATAATACAAATGTAAATAAAATGTTGTTACAGACAACAGGACCGGATGCTGTAGCGGCAGTACAGGAGGAATACGAATCTCTTAGAATGTGGTTGACGGAACGCGTCACCATCATTCAAAGGCACTACGACACGCGAACTCTCTCGCGAAACTACGAGGACTATGTCCGCGCCGAAAATGACAGGCTCGCCCGTGAGCCCGTCTACCAGAAACTCGAAAAACTCATGTACACGCAGAGCTTAGTAGCCATCGCGCCCAAGTCATGGCGCGAGCTGGTATCCCTATGGACAGAACTCGAAAGACTGCACAGAAGGTGGCTCTGGCTCTTGGACTCTGACTTACCCGGAGACTTCAGTATGGTCGGCGAATGGCTGGCTAGAGCTGAGTACCTTCTATACTTTGATGAAATACCTACCTCTCTTGACGAAAGGACGGCAGCTATCATCAGCGAGAAGCTAGAAGAACACAGCTCGTTCTTTGCTAGTCTCCCTGAAGTTGCTGATAGATTTGAAGTGGCATTAAGATCCCCTGACGCTTCAAGAATCCCCGGAGAGAGGCTCCAAGAAATGAAGGAGCGCCTGGAAACCGTGAGTCAAAGAGCGCCCCAGAGGAAAGCCAGGTTAAAATATTTAGAACACAAATGCTGCATAGTAGCTTTCACAGAACTGACAAAGGCTAAACTAGCCACGTGGACCGGTAAATACGGCCGCATTGATCACGTTCGTGCCTTACTAGATGATTACGATAATTTTGTGACGAAGAATAAGATTTTCCAGGAGTTTGATAGAGCGTATGTGGATATAAAAGAAGTAGCGGAAGAGTACAAGAGAGTGTGTCAAGTAGATAGGACTGAAGCTAAAGAGATTGATGCGTTTTTGAGAGAAGTCTCAGAATCGTGGAGAAGAGTGGCTTCGGATGTGAGGTGCGCTCGAAGCGTGCTCGAAGAAGTGATAGCTCATTGGGAAAGGTGGAATATTTTGGCCGATGACTTTACAACTTGGTTGGACAAGGCACAGCACATGCTGCGCGTGTCTGAAGACGAGAGATTGGAGTTCTTCCAAGACCTTACGGTGTGGAAGGAAAAGCACCAGCTGTTGGGCGACGCCGCCGGCTTCCTCGCCGCGACGTCGTCAGACGACATCGCTTCCGAAGTCAAGCGCAAGTACATCGAGATCACGGAACGATGGGAGCGAGTGTGGGAAGAGGCTGAGCGGTAAGTGTTTGTGTAATCATGTGTTCATTTTGCCCTTATTAACATTAACACGAGAGATATCCAAATATGTATAGGTACCAATTGCAATGGGTGTTTCCAGTACCACCTGTCTGTCTTTTGTTTCGACATGTTTTATATTAGATACAGTAAAGTGCAAAATATGTCTCATGGCTCTTATGTCGGCGAATTAAGGTTTCGGTACCTACATATTTATAAGAGGATTAGTTGATACATATTTTTGCACTTGACTGTACGTTGTTGCCTTGCATAGGGGTTGCCTGACGAGTTTGTTGATATATGGATATCCGTATCAGGCTTGTCACCAAATATTTTTGCAATATGTTTGTATGATTTCCTCACGTTGTTTGGAAAAAGTGTTCTAATTAGAAACAACTAATTAGAAATACTATGTTTTTATTAGAAAAACTTGTATTCCACGGATTTCGCTTCGCGCAAACCGGGATTACCTAACGTGTCTCTTGGCAGGCAACCGCTTACTTTCCGCTCCTCAGCAATTGAAAGTGTTTATATATGCGCGTCGACGTACCGAAAGCTTGAAAAATCTTACATACTTCCAGGATTAAATACCTGCAAAAAGTCCAGGATCTTAAATAGTGTAGTTATTAACTTGAAACGTTTAAAAAAACTGCTGGTCTCAAAATGCTATTATACAGTCGCGGAATTCGTATAAGTATAATATTATTTTTGTTGTATTTTAGACTATATTATGCTACATGCAAATGTGATGGAATTCAAGAATTTCTTCCCTCTTATTAAATTTAACTTTAAGTTTAATATTTACTTGTTCTAAAGCAAAAATTTTAGGATTATAAATTTTGGAAAGAGTGGTTTTAAGTACTTTTGTGAATTGTTATCTCCACTTATAATAAATCTCTAAATTAAAAAAAGAATCAGCCAGTTTGAAACTAAGCTTTGCGCGGTTCGAATGTTCTCAGCATCCCATGAACGGAAAAATATGAAACATTTTATATAGGTACATTATTATTCTAGCTGCAACTTAGGATAGTTTTTATCCGACTGCGACAGTTAATTAATTTTCCGAAATATACGACTTCATTTAATTTTTCATTTATTTTTATTGAAATCAAACGCTGCTCCAACTGTCAGCTATAAGAACCGTCAAATTTTCGTCAAAATGGCGGAATTGCTTTGCCTTTCACTTATTAATAATTTAAATCCCGTCTACGATAGACCTTTACGAGACAAATGCTAAAATATAAACCATAAAAAATATTCGATTCTGATATGAGAACTTATATGCGCAAATGTCGTTTTATGTCGTAATTTCAATAAATAAAATCAACAAATTTGAACAATATAATTAACACGAATTTGTTTTTTTTGAATGACAATGGCACGCGCTCGGCGCATTCAGCCAAAGTACCTGCGGCGCTACCACGAAAACCGATACTCAATGTTCATATATTTGCATCCCTGTCACTCGAGTATGGTTAGTGCGATAGAGATAGAGATACCCGAATATTTTCGAATTCCGAAGTTCGTGGTTATAGCTCAGGAATCGAAAATATGGTAAATAATCATAATGTATTTTCTCGAAAAAGAATTTAAAATAAATATAGTCAAATGGAGAAAAAAACAAAGCAAGAGGTTATATAAGTAATGATTAGAGTCCAAAGTTTTAAGAGGGGGTATGTTCTGTCCCTTTTCCGCAAAACGCACCTTCATATGAAACGATTGTTTTTTAGTATGACGCTCGAGTATATTGACGTCACAGTCCCTCATCGTTTTCTCACTCTAACAAGCGACATTAAAACGGATGTAGCTTCATAATTTTTTGAGATATTTGAATGGGAGTTTCATTATCTTCTATCTATTTATCTCCACTTATAATAAATCTCTAAATTAAAAAAAGAATCAGCCAGTTTGAAACTAAGCTTTGCGCGGTTCGAATGTTCTCAGCATCCCATGAACGGAAAAATATGAAACATTTTATATAGGTACATTATTATTCTAGCTGCAACTTAGGATAGTTTTTATCCGACTGCGACAGTTAATTAATTTTCCGAAATATACGACTTCATTTAATTTTTCATTTATTTTTATTGAAATCAAACGCTGCTCCAACTGTCAGCTATAAGAACCGTCAAATTTTCGTCAAAATGGCGGAATTGCTTTGCCTTTCACTTATTAATAATTTAAATCCCGTCTACGATAGACCTTTACGAGACAAATGCTAAAATATAAACCATAAAAAAATATTCGATTCTGATATGAGAACTTATATGCGCAAATGTCGTTTTATGTCGTAATTTCAATAAATGAAATCAACAAATTTGAACAATATAATTAACACGAATTTGTTTTTTTTGAATGACAATGGCACGCGCTCGGCGCATTCAGCCAAAGTACCTGCGGCGCTACCACGAAAACCGATACTCAATGTTCATATATTTGCATCCCTGTCACTCGAGTATGGTTAGTGCGATAGAGATAGAGATACCCGAATATTTTCGAATTCCGAAGTTCGTGGTTATAGCTCAGGAATCGAAAATATGGTAAATAATCATAATGTATTTTCTCGAAAAAGAATTTAAAATAAATATAGTCAAATGGAGAAAAAAACAAAGCAAGAGGTTATATAGGTAATGATTAAGTTATAAGAGTCCAAAGTTTTAAGAGGGGGTATGTTCTGTCCCTTTTCCGCAAAACGCACCTTCATATGAAACGATTGTTTTTTACTATGACGCTCGAGTATATTGACGTCACAGTCCCTCATCGTTTTCTCACTCTAACAAGCGACATTAAAACGGATGTAGCTTCATAATTTTTTGAGATATTTGAATGGGAGTTTCATTATCTTCTATTTATTTATACATAATCTCCACTTATAATAAATCTCTAAATTAAAAAAAGAATCAGCCAGTTTGAAACTAAGCTTTGCGCGGTTCGAATGTTCTCAGCATCCCATGAACGGAAAAATATGAAACATTTTATATAGGTACATTATTATTCTAGCTGCAACTTAGGATAGTTTTTATCCGACTGCGACAGTTAATTAATTTTCCGAAATATACGACTTCATTTAATTTTTCATTTATTTTTATTGAAATCAAACGCTGCTCCAACTGTCAGCTATAAGAACCGTCAAATTTTCGTCAAAATGGCGGAAATGCTTTGCCTTTCACTTATTAATAATTTAAATCCCGTCTACGATAGACCTTTACGAGACAAATGCTAAAATATAAACCATAAAAAAATATTCGATTCTGATATGAGAACTTATATGCGCAAATGTCGTTTTATGTCGTAATTTCAATAAATGAAATCAACAAATTTGAACAATATAATTAACACGAATTTGCTTTTTTTGAATGACAATGGCACGCGTTCGGCGCATTCAGCCAAAGTACCTGCGGCGCTACCACGAAAAACATATACTCAATGTTCATATATTTGCATCCCTGTCACTCGAGTATGGTTAGTGCGATAGAGATAGAGATACCCGAATATTTTCGAATTCCGAAGTTCGTGGTTATAGCTCAGGAATCGAAAATATGGTAAATAATCATAATGTATTTTCTCGAAAGAGAATTTAAAATAAATATAGTCAAATGGAGAAAAAAACAAAGCAAGAGGTTATATAGGTAATGATTAAGTTATAAGAGTCCAAAGTTTTAAGAGGGGGTATGTTCTGTCCCTTTTCCGATAAACGCACCTTCATATGAAACGATTGTTTTTTACTATGACGCTCGAGTATATTGACGTCACAGTCCCTCATCGTTTTCTCACTCTAACAAGCGACATTAAAACGGATGTAGCTTCATAATTTTTTGAGATATTTGAATGGGAGTTTCATTATATTCTATCTATTTATACATAATAAATGCCTATGTCCTGACTGACTTATTCACTCACTCACTCACTCACTCATCAACGCACAGCCGAAACTACTAATCTTAGAGAGTTGATTTTTGCACAGTATGTTGCTTTTATAACGTGGGCTAGGGATAACAAGGGATATTTGAAAATTCTACCCCTAAGGGGGTAAAATAGGGGTGCAAAGTTTGTATGGGAGAACCTTTTTTTTTTGAGCTATAGACTTAAACTTAGTAGAAAAATTAGTTATTAAAATACAAATGAAACACTTTCAGCGTTTTGGAAAATTCCACCCCTACGGGGGTAAAATAGGGGTGCAAGGTTTGTATGGGGGAAACATTTTTTTTTTAAATAGAGACTTAAAACTTTGTAGAAAGATCAGTCATTAGAATACAAATAAAGAACTTTCAGGATTTTAGAAAATTCTACCCCTAAAGGGGTAAAATAGAGTGCAAAGTTTGTATGGGAAAAACTACTTTTTTTTAAATAGAGACTTAAAACTTTGTAGAGAAATTATTCATTAGAATACAAATAAAGTACCTAGATTCAGTGTTTTAAAAAAATCTACCCCTAAGGGGGTAAAATAGGGGTGCAAATTTTGTTTGGGGGAAACAATATTTTTTTTAAATAGAGACCTAAAACTTTGTAGAAAGATTAGTCATCAGAATACAAATTAAGTACTTTCAGCGTTTTAGAAAATTCTACCCCTAAAAATAGGGGGCTAAAATAGGGGTGCAAAGTTTGTATGTGGGAAACTATTTTTTTTAGCTAGAGTCCTAAAACTTTGTAGAAAGATTATTTAAATACAAAGAAAGTACTTTCAGCGTTTTGGAAAATTTCACCCCTAAGGGGCTAAAATAGGGTGCAAAGTTTGTATGGGAAAAACATATTTTTTTTTAATAGAGACTTAAAATTTTGACGAAAAAATACTTATTAGAACATGAAAAATACTACATTCGGCGTTTTACAAAAATCATTCCCTAAGGGGGTTAAAAAAGGGTGCAAGATTTGTATGGGGAACACTTTTTCTGAGCTAGACACTTAAAACTTTGTAGAAAGATTACTTATAAAAATACAAAAAAAAAGACTTTCAGCGTTTTGAAAAAATCTATCCCTAAGGGGGATAAAAAGGGGTGCACAGTTTTTATCAGGGAAAGTTTATGTTTTTGAGTTACAGACATGAAACTTTGTAGAAAGATTACTTATTAAAATACAAAAAAAGAACACAAATCGTTTTAGAAAATTCCACCCCTAATAGGGTTAAAAAGGAGAGCAAGCTTTGCATGGGCTTAAGATCCTTAAGAAGGGTAGCCAGTGTTGTGTGGGAAAAACTTTTTTTTTTACTTGACTTAAAACTATTCAAAATGTTACTTATTAAAATTAATAATAAAGTAATTTCAGAGTTTTAGAAAATTCCACCCCTAAGGGGGTTAAGAAAGCTTTGTATGGGCAACACTTTTTTTGAGACTTAAAAGTTTACGAAAAAAGTTCTTTCAGCGATTAGAAAAATTCAACCTCTAAGGGGGTTTAAAAGGGGGTTCAAATTTTAAATGGCGAGCAATAAAATTTTAAAGTGTGAGTAAGAGATTTTTAACTTCGGTCTTATTCTGTACGTTAAAAGACTACAAAACTGATTTCAGAGTTTTTCCAAATTCATCCCCTAAGAGTGTTAAAATTGGTTCAAAATTCGAGTATTTCAAGGCATTTTTAAAGTATGAGATTTTTAACTTTGGTTTTAGACTGTTTGTTCACAAACTAGAAAATGAACATCAACTTTTTTTTTAATTATCCCCTAAAAGAGGGTTCAAATTTTGTATTGAGAGAAATCATTTTCTAAGACGATAAAAAGTTCTACGCGGACGAAGTCGCGGGCAACAGCTAGTATTATATATTACGCTACGCCCTTACAGGGTTACCATGTATGACCTTATCTTGTTTGTAACCATGGTTTCTGCATTAATAAACTGAACTGAACTGAATTGTGCAGCTACGTCCGCGGCGGAGACGCGCTGCGTCACCGGCGCGAGCTGGCGTCGGGCGCGGCCGCGCTGGACGCGTGGCTCGCCGCCGCCGACGCGCTGCTGGCGCGGCAGCCGCGCGCCGCCACGCGCGACATCCAGGCCTACATCGACCAGCTGTTGCAGCTCAACAGCGAGATCGAGCGGCACGAGGAGCTGTTCAAGACCATCAGCAGGTACGTCCGATCCAAGGGTTTGTTTTCTGTTTAACTACAGAACACTCAGAACTATATATATAACGATGTGGGCGTGGCACGCGCGCCACTAGAGTTTGAGCATGCGCTCAAGCTTTCGTAATAATCGCCGTGTTGTTGTAGGCAGCGTGGAGGAGACGAGGTGGTGACACCGGTCCCGATGGAAATCGCGCTTGATATTAGTGTTTTGTGGGTTTAACGGGCGCCAAGTCACGGCCTGTACATTTCTAGTGTATTTGCTTATTTTCTCTTTTGCTTTCAATCTGTCTTAACCTTCAGCTGCCCAAACCTGTTCACACTGTAACTGCCCGGAACCCGCATAGCGGGCGCTCTATTCGAAGACGCTTTCCTCTACTTAGCGAGAAAACCACGGCATAGGCTACGTGCGTAGCGCTATGAAATTGTTGGCAGTGAATGTGTTAAAAGACATCTTCCTCTTCAATGGATTTTATACCATTCTAAATTGGAACAGAGTTGAAAACAAATCAACTGGACACTATTTCTTAGTATAATAATTGATTCATAATTGTCAATTTTACTTGTACGGTGGGCGGTTAGAGGTTATAAATTGTAAATTTTGGCGAATAACCTCACTTTATGTTTCTTCCCGAAACCTAAAAAAGATAGTGGCAGATACATGCCTTCTACCGAGCCTGCTCTATGGATGTCAAACATGGACCTTTACAGACAAAATAAAGAGAAAGATAAGAACCACCCAAAGAGCCATGGAACGGAGCATGCTCAACATAAAAAAGATTCAAAAAATAAAGAGTATGTCTATAAGTGAAAAAACAAAGTTACAAGACGCACTAACTCAAGCCCTCAAATTGAAATGGCGATGGGCAGGACATATCGCAATAGATGGACAATATTGGCAACGAAATGGAGAGGCCCTATTGGCAAAAGGAAGGTGGGAAAGCCATATAAACGATGGCTAGACGATATCAAAGAAATCACAGGGAAAGACTGGCTAAACAAAGCGGAAGACCGGCAAAAATGGAGTGAGTTGGAGGAGGCCTACACCCAAAGAGGGGTCCAAATTAAATAAAAAAAAAATTAGTAAGCAACATAACACTAACACAACATAGCTATAAGAAACTTACTAACAAACACAGAAGATAACTTATGTAAAAAATAGGTAATTTGGAAATAAAGGCTTTTTTTTTTTTTTTTATTTTTTTTTTTTATGTTTCTTCCAGAACCTTCCAAAACGCAATCGCCGAGCTGCCCCGCGACGAGGTGGAAGCTAACATGGCGAAGCTAAAGCAGCAGAAAGAGGCGCTGGTCCGCGTGCGAGCCACTGTGCCAGTCAAGCTGCATCAGTACAGACAATTACTCGTACAACACGAGTCGTTGGAGACCGGCCAGCGGGAGATAGGACAGTGGCTGGACAAGGCCGACGAGGCGCTTACTACCACTCATCAGACGAGACGGTAAGTTCTACGTGAACATATACAGGATGGAAATAGATTTTGGGCTAAAATGGTCTTAGGAGACCTTCCTTCGATTTTAAATTAATGAAGATTGGCGTGTACAGGTTTTGACAAAAACATACAGGATGCGAAAAAATGGTAATTTTTGACAAACTTTTTTTTTGATGCCAATTGATCCCATTCCTGTCCAGGATCAAAAGCTTGTATGAGACCAAAAATAAATTTTCGGCTAGAAAAGCCATAAATCGAGAAAAACTTTCCTAATACAATTTGTATGAAAATTAAAAAAAAAAAATTATGTGATTTTTTTTTATGTCCAACGATTTTATTTCTATCTATTATTCAATAGTTTCCTTGGGGTCAACTTTCGATAATCTCCACTTATAATAAATCTCTAAATTAAAAAAAGAATCAGCCAGTTTGAAACTAAGCTTTGCGCGGTTCGAATGTTCTCAGCATCCCATGAACGGAAAAATATGAAACATTTTATATAGGTACATTATTATTCTAGCTGCAACTTAGGATAGTTTTTATCCGACTGCGACAGTTAATTAATTTTCCGAAATATACGACTTCATTTAATTTTTCATTTATTTTTATTGAAATCAAACGCTGCTCCAACTGTCAGCTATAAGAACCGTCAAATTTTCGTCAAAATGGCGGAATTGCTTTGCCTTTCACTTATTAATAATTTAAATCCCGTCTACGATAGACCTTTACGAGACAAATGCCAAAAAATATAAACCATAAAAAAATATTCGATTCTGATATGAGAACTTATATGCGCAAATGTCGTTTCATGTCGTAATTTCAATAAATGAAATCAACAAATTTGAACAATATAATTAACACGAATTTGTTTTTTTTGAATGACAATGGCACGCGCTCGGCGCATTCAGCCAAAGTACCTGCGGCGCTACCACGAAAACCGATACTCAATGTTCATATATTTGCATCCCTGTCACTCGAGTATGGTTAGTGCGATAGAGATAGAGATACCCGAATATTTTCGAATTCCGAAGTTCGTGGTTATAGCTCAGGAATCGAAAATATGGTAAATAATCATAATGTATTTTCTCGAAAAAGAATTTAAAATAAATATACTTAGTCAAATGGAGAAAAAAACAAAGCAAGAGGTTATATAGGTATTGATTAAGTTATAATGTCTGTCTGTCCCTATGTATGCTTAGATCTTTAAAACTACGCAACGGATTTTGATGCGGGTTTTAATGGATAGAGTGATTCAAGAGGAAGGTTTATATGTATAATTCATGCATATAAACCCGTGCAAAGCCGGCGCGTTAAGTCATTTGTCATTTAAGTATCATTAATTTATTGTCATTATTGTCACTAACGTAGTTCATAAGTCTCCACTGTTACTAACATCATATGGATCGACTAAAGATCTGAAATAAAGATATTTTATTTATTTATTTTATTATTTATAAGAGTCCAAAGTTTTAAGAGGGGGTATGTTCTGTCCCTTTTCCGCAAAACGCACCTTCATATGAAACGATTGTTTTTACTATGACGCTCGAGTATATTGACGTCACAGTCCCTCATCGTTTTCTCACTCTAACAAGCGACATTAAAACGGATGTAGCTTCATAATTTTTTGAGATATTTGAATGGGAGTTTCATTATCTTCTATCTATTTATACATAATAAATGCCTATGTCCTGACTGACATATTCACTCAATCACTCACTCACTCACTCATCAACGCACAGCCGAAACTACTAATCTTAGAGAGTTGATTTTTGCACAGTATGTTGCTTTTATAACGTGGGCTAGGGATAAAAAGGGATTTTTGAAAATTCTACCCCTAAGGGGGTAAAATGGGGGTGCAAAGTTTGTATGGGAGAACCTTTTTTTTTTGAGCTATAGACTTAAACTTTGTAGAAAAATTAGTTATTAGAATACAAATGAAACACTTTCAGCGTTTTGGAAAATTCCACCCCTACGGGGGTAAAATACAAGGTTTGGAAACATTTTTTTTTTAAATAGAGACTTAAAACTTTGTAGAAAGATCAGTCATTAGAATACAAATAAAGAACTTTCAGGGTTTTAGAAAATTCTACCCCTAAAGGGGTAAAATAGAGTGCAAAGTTTGTATGGGAAAAACTACTTTTTTTTAAATAGAGACTTAAAACTTTGTAGAGAAATTATTCATTAGAATACAAATAAAGTACCTAGATTCAGTGTTTTAAAAAAATCTACCCCTAAGGGGGTAAAATAGGGGTGCAAATTTTGTATGGGGGAAACAATATTTTTTTTAAATAGAGACTTAAAACTTTGTAGAAAGATTAGTCATCAGAATACAAATAAAGCACTTTCAGCGTTTTAGAAAATTCTACCCCTAAAAATAGGGGGCTAAAATAGGGGTGCAAAGTTTGTATGTGGGAAACTATTTTTTTTAGCTAGAGTCCTAAAACTTTGTAGAAAGATTATTTAAATACAAAGAAAGTACTTTCAGCGTTTTGGAAAATTTCACCCCTAAGGGGGTAAAATAGGGTGCAAAGTTTGTATGGGAAAAACATATTTTTTTTTAATAGAGACTTAAAATGTTGACGAAAAATTACTTATTAGAACATGAAAAATACTACATTCGGTGTTTTACAAAAATCATTCCCTAAGGGGGTTAAAAAAGGGTGCAAGATTTGTATGGGGAACACTTTTCTGAGCTAGACACTTAAAACTTTGTAGAAAGATTACTTATAAAAATACAAAAAAAAGACTTTCAGCGTTTTGAAAAAATCTATCCCTAAGGGGGATAAAAAGGGGTGCAAAGTTTTTATCAGGGAAAGTTTATGTTTTTGAGTTAGAGACTTGAAACTTTGTAGAAAGATTACTTATTAAAATACAAAAAAAGAACACAAATTGTTTTAGAAAATTCCACCCCTAATAGGGTTAAAAAGGAGAGCAAGCTTTGCATGGGTAACACTTTTTTTTGAGTTAGACTTAAAACTTTGCAAAAAGATTACTTATTAGAATACTAAAAAAGAACTTTCAGCGTTTTAGAAAACTCCATCCTTAAGGGGATCCTTAAGATCCTTAAGAAGGGTAGCCAGTGTTGTGTGGGAAAAACTTTTTTTTTTACTAGACTTAAAACTATTCAAAATGTTACTTATTAAAATTAATAATAAAGTACTTTCAGAGTTTTAGAAAATTCCACCCCTAAGGGGGTTAAGAAAGCTTTGTATGGGCAACACTTTTTTTGAGCTAGAGACTTAAAAGTTTACGAAAAAAGTTCTTTCAGCGATTAGAAAAATTCAACCTCTAAGGGGGTTTAAAAGGGGGTTCAAATTTTAAATGGCGAGCAATAAAATTTTAAAGTGTAAGAGATTTTTAACTTCGGTCTTATTCTGTACGTTAAAAGACTACAAAACTGATTTCAGAGTTTTTCCAAATTCATCCCCTAAGAGTGTTAAAATTGGTTCAAAGTTTGAGTATTTCAAGGCATTTTTAAAGTATGAGATTTTTAACTTTGGTTTTAGACTGTTTGTTCACAAACTAGAAAATGAACATCAACTTTTTTTTTAATTATCCCCTAAAAGAGGGTTCAAATTTTGTATTGAGAGAAATCATTTTCTAAGACGATAAAAAGTTCTACGCGGACGAAGTCGCGGGCAACAGCTAGTGTACAATAAAGCCAGTAATTAAACTTTTTCTCCAAGTTTTACAACAATGGATTTTCTTCAATTTGCACTTATAGTCTAATATCATAAAGCAATCAAGCCACGAATGCACGCAACACTTAATACATTCTCATGTTTTCTTACAGCGAAATCATAGAAGAGCAGTACGAGATCCACCGTTCGTTCTTCTCCCGCACCACGTATTACCGTTCTATGCTGGAAAGCAAGAACAAGGTGTTCCAGAACATCGTGCGTGCTGCCGACGCCGACCGCAGCGCCGACGTCACCGAGCAAGTGCGGCTCATGCGGGACCTCAACGACAGGTGAGAGCAATACAGATCCACTGGTCCTTGTTACACCACGCACTACCGCTGCATGCCGGAGAGCAAGAACAAGGTGTTCCAGAACATCGTGCGTGCTGCCGACGCCGACCGCAGCGCCGACGTCACCGAGCAAGTGCGGCTCATGCGGGACCTCAACGACAGGTGAGAGCAATACAGATCCACTGGTCCTTGTTACACCACGCACTACCGCTGCATGCCGGAGAGCAAGAACAAGGTGTTCCAGAACATCGTGCGTGCTGCCGACGCCGACCGCAGCGCCGACGTCACCGAGCAAGTGCGGCTCATGCGGGACCTCAACGACAGGTGAGAGCAATACAGATCCACTGGTCCTTGTTACACCACGCACTACCGCTGCATGCCGGAGAGCAAGAACAAGGTGTTCCAGAACATCGTGCGTGCTGCCGACGCCGACCGCAGCGCCGACGTCACCGAGCAAGTGCGGCTCATGCGGGACCTCAACGACAGGTGAGAGCAATACAGATCCACTGGTCCTTGTTACACCACGCACTACCGCTGCATGCCGGAGAGCAAGAACAAGGTGTTCCAGAACATCGTGCGTGCTGCCGACGCCGACCGCAGCGCCGACGTCACCGAGCAAGTGCGGCTCATGCGGGACCTCAACGACAGGTGAGAGCAATACAGATCCACTGGTCCTTGTTACACCACGCACTACCGCTGCATGCCGGAGAGCAAGAACAAGGTGTTCCAGAACATCGTGCGTGCTGCCGACGCCGACCGCAGCGCCGACGTCACCGAGCAAGTGCGGCTCATGCGGGACCTCAACGACAGGTGAGAGCAATACAGATCCACTGGTCCTTGTTACACCACGCACTACCGCTGCATGCCGGAGAGCAAGAACAAGGTGTTCCAGAACATCGTGCGTGCTGCCGACGCCGACCGCAGCGCCGACGTCACCGAGCAAGTGCGGCTCATGCGGGACCTCAACGACAGGTGAGAGCAATACAGATCCACTGGTCCTTGTTACACCACGCACTACCGCTGCATGCCGGAGAGCAAGAACAAGGTGTTCCAGAACATCGTGCGTGCTGCCGACGCCGACCGCAGCGCCGACGTCACCGAGCAAGTGCGGCTCATGCGGGACCTCAACGACAGGTGAGAGCAATACAGATCCACTGGTCCTTGTTACACCACGCACTACCGCTGCATGCCGGAGAGCAAGAACAAGGTGTTCCAGAACATCGTGCGTGCTGCCGACGCCGACCGCAGCGCCGACGTCACCGAGCAAGTGCGGCTCATGCGGGACCTCAACGACAGGTGAGAGCAATACAGATCCACTGGTCCTTGTTACACCACGCACTACCGCTGCATGCCGGAGAGCAAGAACAAGGTGTTCCAGAACATCGTGCGTGCTGCCGACGCCGACCGCAGCGCCGACGTCACCGAGCAAGTGCGGCTCATGCGGGACCTCAACGACAGGTGAGAGCAATACAGATCCACTGGTCCTTGTTACACCACGCACTACCGCTGCATGCCGGAGAGCAAGAACAAGGTGTTCCAGAACATCGTGCGTGCTGCCGACGCCGACCGCAGCGCCGACGTCACCGAGCAAGTGCGGCTCATGCGGGACCTCAACGACAGGTGAGAGCAATACAGATCCACTGGTCCTTGTTACACCACGCACTACCGCTGCATGCCGGAGAGCAAGAACAAGGTGTTCCAGAACATCGTGCGCGCCGCCAACGCCTTTTTTTTTGCCGGCGTTTTTGCGCGGCGAAGCCATACCCAAGCCCGGTCGAGCCACGGCCGGGCCGTGCCGACACCGAGCCGCTTTCGAGCCTCAGCCGTGGCTCGGCCGGGCTTGGGTATGGCTCGGCCGCGCAAAAACGCCGTCGTTTTTCTCAGAAAACGGCCCGGGCCGGACACGGCCCGTTCTAGCGTAAGTCATCATTAAAGCCGCTTGACCGTAGCAAACTGTGACGCAATAGTGTGCTATTTCATTACGGACCAACGCTAAACCATCGCGCGGCCCATGCACCCTACCCATTATAAGCTGCCTGCCAGTTTAGCGTGGGCCCTACAAACTTCGTAGTATCAAATCGCATTAACGTTTTATAAAATAGAAGCTAACCCTTGATCACTTGCTCTGGCAACCTGAGTTGCCAAAATCACACAACCCAAATTGATTGTGACAACTGTGGTTGCCAAGCGAAGTATTATAATATTTTTTTCAACACATTTGCTCGTAACGTGCCTCTTATTGTGCCGCTTTTGGGCTCATAATCCTGGGTATTAAACACGCGTGTTTAATAACATTACGACACTCGTGTAGTTATGTTTATATTCCGATTAAGACACGTTGGCACCTTGCAGCAAGGTGTATGTATGGACTCGGCGCATTCTTAAATGTTATACAGGTTTGTTTTTAATTCTCGGCAAATGGATTCTTACTCGACTAAACAAATTAAATCCTTCTTGTGGATTAATTGATTATTTCTTGTTGGATATGATATAGAAACGTTTCATTTAGTAAAACTATTTACTTTTTATAACATTTTACATGAATTTATATTCAATAAGAAAATATTTATTTTATTTTGTATTGGCTGTTTAGAGATTTAATCTAAGCCTCGCTGCGGGCGCACTGCGCGAACTTCACGAAAAAAAATAGTTGCGCGCCATTATAGGTAATTTCACAAATATTTGTAAACATTGATGATGCGTGTTTGGTTATTGTTAAAAATGTTGACTCGTAGTGAATAGAAAAGTGATAAATAGAATTGACGCCACTGTACATTCTTGGAGATGTACAAATATGTGAGTAAAAACCTGTTGTCATCAATAACTAAAGGAAACAACTTAGGAGCCTGTAACATGTTCATTTTATGAAAAGGATTTTTTCCTCGCAAATGTGTTGAAAAACGTCGTATGACACGCGTAAGCTTTGACAATTACATCCTCGGCTCTATTATCACGCTCACCTGCGGTTCGCGTGACAATTCCGCCTCTGATGTAGTGATCAACATACCTCACTTGTATCATAATGTACTATTTTTAAAGTACCGTAAAACCACACAACTATAGTCCAGGTCACCCAACTATGGTCCAAATCAATTCTCATATTACTTGCTCAGGTGTGTCTGTTTTCGTGGATGAACATAAAGACAGGCAATATAATAACACAAATAAAAACGTATAAAATCACTATTACGAAATCGGTTTACTTTTGGACCATAGTTGGGTTAGTAGACTATAGTTGTATGGTTTTAGGGTAATTTTAAATGAAGTGATCTAAGGAATGTTTCCGTTTGTTAACATTGTTATTTCGTGTCAGGTTCGCCCACGTGTCCTCGGAAGCCACCCGCCGCGAGGCCGAGCTACAAAGGCTCGCGCGCGCCTGGGAGGACTTCGAAAGCAAGAAGCGCGCCGTGGAGGAGTGGGCTTCGCGCGCAGACGCGTTGCTGGCCGACAACCGCGTGGACTCCAAACAGGCCGTGGACTTCCACAAGAGGTTCTTCCAGGGGGCTGACGAGAGGGCCGTGTCCGAGCTCGTTCGGTCTGGGAGGGAGCTCATTGAGGTCAGTAACGACGAGTTTTGACAATAAATTATATCTTATCTTAACGTAGGTAGTAGTGTTGCTCTCTTATTTTTTTACAATATTTTTTTTATATATTATGCATAATAAGCCGTCGATTCTCTAGACGGTATTTGCCCTGATTATTGGGTCTTCTATAATAATATTATAAACAAGCTTGTGACTTATTAAGCTTGTATGTACGGTGCCTCCGGAACTATACAGGCGATTAAAATAGTTATTTGTGCAACAAGAGAGCAAAGTTATTATTTGCTGCGAGTGCTGGTTTTGAGTCCCGAGGAAGTGAAAGATCCTAAAATTGAATCACGAGCGTAGCGAGTGATTCAAAGTTAGAATCTTGAGCGCAGCGAGGGAGTCAAAAGCACGAGATGCAAATACTTTGCTCTCGAGTAACACATACAACTTTTCACCTTAGCAGTGAGAACATCGTCACGTTAAAAAATACATCGATAGGCTTTTATTACGTACCTATTCGTCTTGTGGATGTTCAGGAAGAAAACTTGATTCGGAGTTCGTTACTGCTTGTTTTAACTCCTCAGCGCGGCTAGT
This sequence comes from Epinotia brunnichana, assembly GCA_963854355.1. NCBI lineage: Eukaryota > Metazoa > Arthropoda > Insecta > Lepidoptera > Tortricidae > Epinotia > Epinotia brunnichana. The sequence continues at coordinate 26,758,146 of OY977936.1, read as the reverse complement.
TAGTTACTAGAAGCACGCGAGAGCGCAGGCGAGATAAGGCGCGACACGACAGACTAAAGCACATTATAGTAATATATATGAGTCTCGCGTGCCACTATCACTACACTAAAAACTAACCGTACCTATTATTGTTAAAATACTGTCACTCATGTTCCCACATTTCACTCATGTTTTCGAGCTATTTTGAAATATTAAATCTAATATCTGTTACGCTTACGCGCGTCGCGCGTGCGCTCCGAAAACTAAGCATAAGTATTGTTGTTAAATACTGTCTTCTTCAATTAATTCACTATATTTCTTAGTTAGATAGTTAATTCATTAATCCTAGTCGTTTTTATATATCCAAAACTAATATCAATAGCACAAGCATGAAGAATAATACTCGTATACCCAATAAAATGTAAACAATTTAACAGCGCGCCATTTTTTAAAGGGGTGGGGTACCGGGTGTACGTTCGGAAACTGCATCTGTGGTATATGTTCTTAAAATGAATTGTTCAAAATAAAATCATTGATTGTTCAGCGTATGAAATGTCATTTAAGCAAAACTGACTTGATTTGAGATGTTCCATGTTTTTCAGAAAAATTCAGAATTTGTAATAGACCCCACACTATGAAATGTCAGTGCTCGATATCAAAATTAAAAAGCTACTTTGACTCACGGAGTGAGCAAAATCGCATTTTGCTCACTGTTTTCACGCAGCAAAATATGCTTGTTCGAGCTGCTGAGGTGAAAAAATATTTCTCTGGTATATAAAATGACTTTCGGGACAGGCTATATTTTTCTAATAATATTGGACAAGGAGATACAGCCATATTTGCACAAATACAACTGCCAATTAAGTTACCTACTGAAGGTTTCCAAAAGGATCGGTGACTACTAATTAAAAAAAAAAGAGAAACCGATAATTTTGTGTTGACTTAATTTCAGGTTTGTATAATAATAATAAAAAGAGAGAAAGAAAGAAAAGATTTATTCGTGACAACAAATCACAGCAAATTATAAACACATAGACACGTACATATTTGTCACGAAATGGCCACAACTCAGCGTAAGTAATGCTGGCAGGGCCAGCGCTGGTCTTCCGCTGTGACCATTTGATGATACGCAAAGCAATGACGTCACGGTCGCATACAAAGACAATTTACAAAAAAATAATTAAAGAATAATAGTACATTGTTTAACAAGGGGCGTATGAGGAATATTGCAAACGAGAGTCTATCAGAAGCCCGACGCCGTAAGGCAGAGGGCTTTTGATGACTCGAGTTTGCAATATTCTTAGTATTCTTACGCCCGTGTTATACACAATGTTTTTCATCACATTTGCGAGGAAATAAATAACCACAAAAGACAGAAAAAACTATGTTTTATACAAGCGCATCAATCAAATGTTGACGAAATTGACAACTTCACTTCTAGATCAGTGCGAGTGGAGGGCGTATTTTCAATATTTCAACCAATCACAGAGCATGGAGCATGTGGTTCTTGCAGGGCTTGGCCTGTTCGATTTTATTTTCCAACCAATCACAGAGCAGAATTCTTGCCGTCCAGATTTGTTTAACCAATCAGAACACACACAAGCTCATTACTCCCCTGGGACCATTATTTCCCGCGGGAACAATTTAGGCCATTGTCCTTCTGTATACAGGCAAGGAATAACACCATTTATGAGCAAGTGTGATGAAAAATAAATTAACACAAACTACTGAAAACCGATCATACAATAGATAAAAACGCAAAATACACAACAATACACCTTATACAATTACAAGCTAAATTAACAATAAAAAAAAACATCAACATTATAGGTTCGTGTGGTAGGTAGCCACTCAATATTACAAAACAAACAGTGCTCTAATCCATGTTGTCTGTGGTACATTTTTGATAACAATCCTCAATCTCTGTTTCTGAATAATAGTATTTTATGCAACTGTTGTATAAGAAGGGTTTTAAAACGCGAGTGGCGTGGATTGCGATGCGAGCCTTGGCGAGCATCGCAATCAAAGACGCCACGAGCGTTTTTAGACCAGTTATACACCGTTGCATACAATACTTGAGGAGTAGAAATAGTACATTGTTGTAGAGGCTAGAAAGTAAGCAATAGATGGACGAGTTAGTTCGCACTATGTTAAGCCTCGGCCGAAAGTGCAATAGCTGGACTCGTACTTTCGAGAGCCTGCGCTAGGTACGCGTCGGACCTCGAACTAACTCGTCCATCTATTGCTTACTTTCTAGCCTCTACAACAATGTACTATTACTATGAAATAAAAAATCTGCGCAACATACTTTCCATAAAACATTTGTCGGTGAAACAGGGTCCAGTTATCTACTAACCAGGCACTGTTCTTCCAGTTGGTGAGCCCGGCCGAGCGTCCGCAAGTGGTCTCCGCCGTGGAGACGCTGCAGCGGCGCTGGCGCGAGCTGCTGGCGCGCGCGCCGCCGCACCTCATGCGGCTCGAGTTCCGCCTCGACGAGGCCGTGTTCGCGCACTGCATCAAGGACATCGAGAAGGAGATCGTTTACGAAGAACAGGTACTTATGTGGCCTTTGCAGACAAAATGTATCCTACTCAGGGATCTTATTGTCTTTGACGCTTTCGCCATTATTACGTCATGAATCGTCGCATTAGCAACAGCGACAAGGTCCCCTTTCCCTAAGAACGTCACAAATGGTCTGTGTAAATATCCAAAAGGTTCAAATCAAATTGTATGGAACACCTCTGTAAGTCTTCATTAAAAATAATCTCATGCATCGAATCGACTGAGATTTTACAGCAAATAAGGTGATTGTTTAACCATGTGACTAATACAACCTTATAGTACATACTGCAGAGACCGAGAACATAGGGATTGCCGGCCAAGTAGGTATAAACGGATGAGCGTAGTGATACGAGGCTGGCAATCGCTTTTCATGCTAAGGTATGTATAGTGCTTTTTTCAAACATGCAATGAAAAAAAACAACCAAGTTTTCTTTTAATGGCTTAACTGAAACTGATACTGAAACAAAAGATCGCTTTGCAGGCCTAGGTCGCTAATTTTGTATAAAATACCATTACGGATCTCTCGTCTCGCCGAGCCCGAAACGTGATATAGTGATACGTCGAAGCCTATTTAAAGAACAGAACGTCAATATTTCATTGCATGTTTGAGAAAAAACTAACTGTCATAAACAATCAGGAGCGACCAAAGATATAGAAGATACATTCACACATAACATTTTTACATACAATGGGTAAAGTATTTGTAGGGGATACCCTTCATTGGCATAATTTTTTTTTGAGTAATATAGTTTCGCATAATTGATTTGGCATAATTTATATTGGCATAATAATACTGTCGCATAATAATACTTTGGCCTACTACTTTTTTGGCATACTACGCTAATAGCATAATTTCAGTTGACCTAATCTTTACTGGCCGAATACACATTACGCATACTATTGTTTGGGCTAATAATTATTTGGTATATCTCTCATTATCTCATAATCCATAATTTCAGTTTTATAAATGAATAAAACTCAGTTAAGTTATTGTCATATTATTAGTTTTTCCGCTATTTTATAAAAAAAAATAACCTCGAAGACTCCCTTTTCTCTGAGATCAATAAATGAGAGTGATCGTAGCGTAAGTACTAGGGAACAGGGGCTTAGTGGCAAAACCGACTCGGATCGCAGATAGGTTAGAAGATGAAAGCGGGAGCCTTGCTGGAGGTTTTTTTTTTATAAAAGAGCGGAAAAACCTTTTATTAAAACTTACTACTAATGAAAATTAGGCAATTTACTACTAAGAAAACCGTAGGCTAAAATCTAAATTTCAGGCATTTTGAACGGGTAGATAGGTATCACTTTATTACTATATGAGCCATTTGTACATAACTTTTTTTTGTTATGCATTTTGATATGATGCCAATTGATTATTATGCCTATTTGTGCTTATGCTATTTGACATTAGTCTTCATGAAGATTATGCTTTCAGTATTTATGCTTTTTAATGTTATGCGTATATAATTATGCGTAATGAGAATTATGCACATCACTATTTCGGCGAAAAGCAATTATGCGTAACAATAATAGTACAAATGACTTTATGCCTTCCAATAGAGAACCTATTTGTAGGGGGCTATTCAATGACAACTCATGACGATGATTTGGTCGCTATTCGTCAAATCTGTAAATTCAAACCGCAGAACAATAAAGTGGCTACTAAATCACTAATGTTGTGAGCGGTCGATAATAATTAAACAATGAAAAATAAACAAAACACTCAAGCTACACCACAAAAACAATTGACAACCGTGCAACGAACACACTCTCACGTAAATTTTATTCGCAGATGATGCAGTCCATAAAAGAAAAAGATTCGGAGGTGGGCTAAATTAAATGGGTCCTAATGTTTTTGAGTTCCAATTTCTGTCGAGTGGTGTTTCTTATAAAAACATATTTTAATTGTGTTTATACTTTAGTCTATTACGTTTGTTTCTTGTAAAAAGCGGGCTTGAAGAAAGTTTCCGTTACTCATTACGTGCCTAATTATCTCTGTAATAACGATTGAGACTCAGGGCATATTGTATTCCAATAAGTGTGTTTAGTCGAGTGTTTTATTTTTTGGTTTGTGACTTTGGGGCCCGATGCACAGGGAATCGCCAGTTAGTTTCAAACTAAGTATACTATTGACCCCTTAGTTATAGAACTGACTTCGAGTTGCATAATATTAATAAATTCATACTCGAAGGCTCGTACCAGTATTTTTTTTCCATTTCTCAAACTGGTAGAAGTGGGGTGCCCCCTGAGTGAACTTATCGAGTAGATGGTGTGTCAAGGGTCGATTTGTGATTAATCTACTAAAACCCTGTTGAAATGACTATTTATTTCGAAGTCGATCGTTTATTCCCATACGCCAATGTTACTGTGAGTGAGTTGTTCAGATCATATTTATTACAACTCCTTCTCACTAATATTCTTAATACTACTTTCGAACATTGAGGCAAATAAGTGCGTTCAAACTGGGTTTAAAAAGTTACCTATAAGTACTTTATCTAATGCATTTTATTTTTGTAGGCATACAATCAGAGCGACGATGCAGACGGCATTCTCATCAGAAACGAAGAGTACTTCCGCAACCAGGGCAAGGTGATGCAGGTGGAGCATTGCCTCCAGAATCTGAAAAAGATCGCCACCAGTTACACCCAACAATCGGATGATACGTCCCTTGAAGAGGTTCTGAGGAGGTGCGAGCAACAGTGGGAAAGTACTGTTCACAGAGTGGAGCACTTTAGGCAGCAGTTACAGAGGATCCCGGCAAAGTGGGACGCTTACAGGGAGAAGTTCCGGGAAATGGAGAGGTGGATGGATCACGTGGATAAGACTATGGACAGCATCGTCAGAGAAGTCGACTCTGCTGAAGCGTTTGAACGTGAGAAGACTATATTCCAGGTAAGTGCTATTGTAAGGAACATAAACAAATATAAGTAGCTTCAATGATTGAAAATTGTACATTTTTATGATCTTATTATGTACAGTAATAGAGAATGCTGATACGCCGATGTGTTGATTTCATTATTGATTTCTGATTAATATTTAATTGGTATTAAATCTGGTATAATATTTGCCCATGCCGCTTGTTTGAACAGTTAAGGGAACTGATGGTAAATATAAACTTAGATGATTGAACCATTATTTTTGAAAAACACATCACTTTATGATACAATTTTATTTGTTCCCATTCAGAACATTTGCCGTGAAGCCGACAGGAAGCGCGAAGACATGAAGTGGCTTGTTCAGACTCTGGACATGTTAACCAACCATTGCTCTGAGCTGGAAGCTCAGGAAGAACAAGTTAAACTCGAAAACCTCATTGCACGTTACAAAAACCTCATCCCAACAATCGAAATCACAATGATCAAGACCGAAACATACACAAGATGTTACACGTACCGCCGTGAGGTCCATGAAGTGATATGTATTCTCGAGGGTGCGAAGGAACAAGCCATGATTGAACCAGAACCACAATCGTTACAACACGTGGAACAATTAGTGATGGAGCAGCAATCGGCTGTGCAGAAGCTCGACCGCCAGCGACCTTCTGTTATGTCCATGCTACAACGTGGCAAGGAGTTGATCAAGGATGCTAACGCACCCGCTTTTGTCAGGGAAGACGTAAGAAATCTTGAGACCGGTTGGAACACTGCTTATGAGACTTCTAATGACCGCCTCCATAAATTGCGTGATACGCAGAAAGTGTGGTCCAACTACGAGTATCAGAAGGAAGACTTACTATCAGATATGGATAGAATAGAGAGCTATGTAGCACATCCAGGTTTGGAATTAGGCGTCACGAATATTGCCCGTGAACTTCAAGAGACAAAAACTTTCAATGCGGATATAGAGAGAGCTAAATCTGAGAAGCTGCCGCAGTTGCAGCATGCTTATGCTGAATTGCAATCGCTGACTGCTAATAAACCTAAGCCAGTTATCGAAAATGATCTGAAGACGATTGGAATGAAACTGGATAGAGTGCAAGATGAGGTGCAAACTAAAGTGGTGCATTTAGAAAAGTTCAATGAAGAATGGGTAAAGATTGAACATAAGTTAAACCATGTTCGCGAATGGATAAAGAAAGAAAGCCCAATTCTTATTACCCATATCAGATCAGAAAACATTACTCCTGAGGAACGCGTTTTAAAATCACAAGCATTGCAAAAAGTTCTCGCTGAAAAACTCGATATTATTAAAGAGGTCGCTGATCAGGGAACTAAACTAGCAGTAGAACATAAAGTTCAGGACGCAAACAGACTAAAAGGCGAAGTTGCCTTACTAGAGAAAATGATGGCTGATCTACAGCGTTCAACAGAGCATCAAACTAAAGTGGTTGAACACGATTTAGCAAGTTGGCAAAAGTACCAAAAAGGAGTAATAGAAATTAAACCTTGGATTGAAGAAGCTGAAGCAAAACTTGGCAATGTCCCGAAACCGTCAACTCTAGCGGAGGCGCAACAAATGCAACAACAGTCCAAAGCATTGCTAACTGATTGCGATAAGCAGTTGATGAACTTACAGATTCTGTCGAGTGTTAGCCATCAATTATCTGGCAAAACAAGTGCTCCCGACGAAGTAGACGCTATTCATTCCAGATGGGCAGTAATCCATGATCAAGCTGACCAATGGAACAACAAACTAGACAAGTTGGTTACTAACTGGGAGAACTTTGAACGTGAAGCGCAGAAACTAGAAACTTGGATAGAGAATGGAGAAAAACTTATTAGTAGTCGCAGTGTTAGTATTGATTCACCACAAGTTGAAAAGTTAGACCGTGAGCTGAACAAACTGAAGTCGTTCGGCAATGAAATCTCGCAGCAGCAAGCTAAGATTATAAGTTTGTCTCAGACCTGTGACAATATATGCCATAGCGTACAGCCCGAGGGTGCTACTTTATTGAAAAATAATGTAGCAAGCATAAAACAGCGCACTAATGATTTAGCTGAAACAGTTCGAGGACGAGTCAATGAGTTATCGGATAAAATAATTGTGCGACAGGAATTCATGACCAAATTGCATACATTCGACAACTGGATAACAGACTTTAGGAGAAAGACTGAAAGCTATGATCAAATAGCTGCGGACAAAGTAGAACCGGCACTGCAATCCATGCACGTTTTACTCCAGGAACATGCAGCCAAAACTCCCGAGTTTACCGACATCTACAACGAAATTAAAAACATGACTCTCTCGTCACACCCTGATGAGTCGCGTTCTCTTAGCGAAACTTACTCAAACATTGCAGAGCATTATCAAATCATTGAAAACAATATTCAACAAAACAAAAGCGTATTGCAAAAATGGTCGGATCTTTTGAATTGGTACGAAGATAACAAGCAACAACTAGGTCATATTCAATATCAAATTGACGGTCAAAAACTCACACCTGAGAGTTACGAAACGCTACGTCAAGAACTGGTCAGTATCATAACTAAAATACCTGAATGGAAGAGTAATGTTGCTCTATTAGATGGACCTTCACGTGTCAAGGTCACAGATCAAAATTCAGGTAGAATCATATCACCTACGAGCCTAGTTAAAGAAATTGAAATGAAAGCTGATGCTCTGCTCAACCAAGTTACGACGAAAAGAGATTTAGTTCAAAAAGTAGGAGCTAGATGGGACAAATTCAATGTACAACACAAGGCTTTAACGGAAGTACTACATAACGTCCAATCAGTTTTGAATGACATGGCACAAAAACTTGTTCCTCTAACTGAAGCATCGATTCAAGATATGACTGAAGAACTCGACAAATTAGATGCGGATCTTAGGGATAAACAGTCAGTGAGAAAAGAACTAAGAGAAGAAGGTCTACATTTGATGAGAGAAGATCAACCAAATATGGGCACTATTCAAAATGCCCTGTCGGCCGCTGACAATAATTGGGACCAAATTGTAAACTCACTACGCGATGCGAAAAACAAGTACATACTTCTATCGTCTACCTTGCAGGAGTTGAAAAACTTCTCTGTCGCTTTTGATCGAGAAATGACTAGAGCTGAGCAACTTCATAGTGAATGCAAAGATGCTCCTCAAGATTACGTACAAACGGCTCATGCTTTAGATAAAGCTAAAAAAGCGTACGAAATCCTTAAAAGATCTAAAGGATTATTGGACCAAATGGATCTTATTAAGCAGTCCATCCTAAAACAGGCTTCTACTTTAGGAGGTTTTGATACTAGTCCTCTTGAAGAAGCTTTCTTAAACTCTCAAACTCAATGGGAGAAAGATAACGATGCTATTATTAAACGCATCCAAGACTTGGAATCTCAATCGATTGTCTGGAGACAAATTGACGACACGAAGAACCAAGTTGTAACCTGGTTGAGTGAAACTGGGCAGAACTTGGCTAATGCTGGCGACAATTTAGAAATCAGGTTTGGCCAAAGCCATTTGACCAAATACAAAGAGGAACTTCCCATATATGTGGGCTTGAAGAACAGCATCAAAGCCAAATGTGAACAGATAACGAACCTTAACAAAAATATTCCTGTTGGGCAAGTTTCATCAATAATAGACTATTTGGATAACGAGTTTGAAGCTTTACAGTCGTTAGCCGATAACCTTGAAACTGCCGTGTCATCCTTAGAAACGAAAGAAAATAAACTGAAAGATAACATTAAGCGATTGTCTGATAGCGTAAGTAAAATTAGAGACGATATCATACAATGTGATGATATGACTGGCGATAATGCAAAGATTCTTGATCGCCTTAAAAAATGCCAGTCGTGCAAAGCTAAATTACAAGACTTAAGTGACGAAATTGACAACGTAGCGCAAAACGTATCAGAAATGAACGCGAACTATCCTGGGTTCTATGAATCTCTGGTTCCCAAAGAGTTAAGTGGGCTACAGAAAAGGTTTGAAAGTGTCGTGATACATGCTAACAAAACTGAAACAACACTACTTACATTTTTGCAGAAGCTCTTCACTGATAAGCTAGGCATGTTCAACAGAAATCTAAAAATCTTAGACGATAAAACTAGGTGGTGTATGCCTGATGCTGCAAGTGATAAATACAATTTAGAAGTAAAAAATGCAGCACTGATTGACGTTGAAAATGGGCTAGTTGAATGTGTTACGAAGGTTAAAGAATTAAAGGAAGCATGTGATATCTTACATGTTGTTGCCGAACCAGCTTGCGCTCAAGAAGCCACTCAACAAACGGAAAAAGCTCGAAAGAACCTCGATGTTCTTACGTCAAACTACGAACAAATTAAGAGTAAATTGAGAGAGAACATTGGAGCATGGCAAGATTATGAGACATTGCTTGAAAATGTGTCAGAATGGCTTAAAGAAAAAGAAAACAGAGTAAGACAAGAAGCAGCCAATCTTCTGACTCTAGATGAAATAGACACCAAAATTTCTGACATTAGCGCATTGAATAAAGAAATTAAAGACTATGGTGACCAAGTTGATAAACTCACTGTTATAGGTGAAAATATCATGAGTCAAAATCCCGACTCACGTGTAGTGCAATACATAAACCATTTGGTTACAAGATACCAAACCGTTTATAAATTCATGGATAACCATCTTGTCAGACTTAAAGATTTGAAAGAAAACAAAGGTAAGTATAATAAGTCAATTGCCGAATTTAAAAATTGGCTTCAAGATGCCAATGCAAAGATTAAGGACTTGTCAGCAATGAGCAAGCATGCTAAACCGACTCCAACAGATTTAGAACAAGTCAAGAAATTAAACGACAACAGAGAAATTGGTCAAACACTTTTGAATAATGCCATTGAATCTGGGGAAGCGTTGTTCAGTGGCATCACACCTGAGGATCGTGAAATGGTCAGGAATGAACTAAGAGCCTTGAGAGACTACTTCGAAGATTCAGTCGATTCTCTTAACAACGTCATTAAAGATATAGAAACCACAATAAATAAACGATCATCATTTGATGATACTTTCAACCAGGTTCAAAAATGGATTGGTGAAAAAGAAAAGGAGCTAGATGAATTTAAACTGTGTGCCACCTTACCTGAAAAGAAAGCTCAACTGCATGCAAACAAAAGCTCACATCAAGAAGTGGAGTTACATCAGTCGATGTTGACACAGCTGACAGATAAGATAAAACTAATGCCTGATGATGAAGCGGAAAAAAGTCTCTTTAAGACCATTGACAGATACAAAGACATGGCTAAAGAGCTTCAAAATAGAATCAACATCTGTGAATCACATGTTACAGAACATGAAAAATATGTGCAGATGTTTGAAGACACCCGTGATCGTCTAAACCATATAGTTGCCGAAAACAGCATGTTGAACTATGGCGTGGTATCTCAAAAAGATGATGTCGATGCAAAAATCGCTTTAATAGAAAACGTTACATCTAAGGCTCAAAATATTGAGAAGGATCTAGATGGATTAAAATCCCATTTAACTTCCCTTTTAAAGTCAACCAGGTCGAATGGTCATCCTATTATCATAAGTGAATATGAACAACTCAGTGGTACATGGAACCAGTTCTCATCTCAATGCAAAGCCCAAGATGAAAAACTCAAAGAAACGTTAAAGCAATGGAATGAAAGTCAAAAGACTCTAGATGAACTCGAAGAATGGCTTAAAGTCAAAGAGAATCAACTTAGGGATCAAAGTTTAAAGAGCACGCTGGAAGCTAAGATTGCACATTTACAAAAGGTGATAGAATTGCAGGCTGAGTTAGCTTCAAGAAGTGGGGACTTTTCTGCTCTAGCAAGGTCCAGCAGCACACAAAACGTTGCTAGTGAAACTGATATTTCTACAAAAACATCAAAACTGGCGACAAGATACCATACGCTAAATAATCTTGTCAGTGAAACTATATCTAAATATGAGGTGTTTGTCTCAGAACATAAAGAATTCGAAAATGATTACAGTGATATGGAAAATTGGCTAATGGGTATGCTAGGCGAGTTGCAGGATCTAAATGAAATTGTTGGGGATTATGCTGTTTTACAAGAAAAACAGAATAAAGCAAAAGAACTATATGAAACAAGAAACAAGAAAACGCCCGCCTTTGAAGAGTTCTTGAGCTTAGGAGAGAAACTTTACACACACACTAGCCCAGATGGCAGAGAAGTCATACGTCAAAAGATTCGTAAAATCAGAACTCTCTGGGATAGTTTTGGTGATAGCTTCCAAGAAACTGTCAACAAATTAGACCAGTGCCTGTTACAATTCTCTGATTTCTCACTAGCACAGGAACAACTAACAAAATGGCTGAAAGATGTTGAGAAAGCCATGCAGCGGCACACAGAATTAAAAGCATCGCTGGAAGAAAAGAAAGCGCAGTTGCAGAACCACAAGATAATGCACCAGGAAATCATGTCTCATCAACAGCTTGTGGAGTCTGTTTGTGACAAAGCGCAACAATTAGTCGACCAGACACATGATGCATCCCTTAATGTCTATCTGCAGTCTATTAAACAGCTATTCCAAAATATAGTTACTAAATCTCAAAATCTCCAAGATAATTTAGAAGATTGCGTTAAGCGACATGAAGATTTAGTACGTATGATTCAACAATATAAAGAATGGTTTGGATCGCTATCCGAAAAGTTACTGGATATCGAAAATGCTACTGGGGAGAAACCAGAAATCGTACGAAAATTGCAGTCGGCAGTTGCTTTGAAAGACATTGAAAAGATTGGTTCGAAGAAACTTGATGAAATACGGACAATATTCTCTTCAGTCAGCAAAAGTACGTCAGAACCAGGTAACGCAGCTATCAAAGCTGAAATTGATAACTTACATGACCAATTACGCAACGCGGTTGAAGGTATTGGATCTTCGGAACAAAAGTTGAAACATACTTTAGAAACCTGGAACAAATTTGATACCTCGATTGAGTCTATTACAGAGTGGCTTAAAGATAAAGAATCCAAATGTCGCGATCAAAGTTTATGTTCAACTCTACAAGAAAAGGAAGCGCAGCTCCAAAGATATGTTGATCTTCGCAATAGCATCAATTCAAAAGAAAAAGAAATTGATGCCTTTGTAGATGACTCGCATAGCCTTATACAGTTAAGTGGCGTTGAACGTTTGAAGCCCTTGGTCACACAAGTTAGCAGTCGTTATCAACAACTTCACGTTATTTCCAAAGAAATTGTCAACCACTGGAGTGAATTAGTCATAGATCATAAGAAATATGTACAGCTGCATAACGAATTTGACGCTTGGCTCAAACCATTAGAGGAACAAGTATCTCAAATGGTAACCAAAGAAGATAAGCTAAGTATTGAAAATAGGGGGAACAAACTACAAGTATTCTTATTAGAAAAAGATAACGGAGAACACAGGATTGGTATCCTTACTAGTGCTGGTGACAAAGTACTGCCAGAAACTGCTGCAAATGGTAGAGAGAACATCCGAGTTGAAATCAGAGCACTTAGAGAACGATGGGATAAATTAAATGATACCATTCTTCAGCAACAAAAGGAATTCGAATCTCAAACACTTCAATGGTCAAGTTACCAAGACGTGCTACAGCAGACCTTGTCTTGGCTTGATGAAAAAGAAAAAATCGTGGATGCAGAAGATAAGGCAGTGCTTAATTCTGCTCAAGAAATCAAATCTAAGCTACTGAAAAATAAGACTCTACTTCAAGAGATATATTCGCACAAAAGAGTGATTGAGACGGTGACAGGAAAAGCAAAGAGTGTAGCTGCTAGTTTGCACTCAGGAAAAGGTGAAAACGATGAAATGGCCGGCATCATTAAATCCGTGTGGGATCGCTACAATGCCTTAACAAGCAGACTATCAGGAGTAATCGATAAACATGAAAGCAATTTCGAAGTATACCAACAGTTTACTGATCAACAGAAGTCACTGCAAGACTATCAAAAGCATCTATGGGACCGTTTGCATTCGCTATCGGATTTTACTGGCAACAAAGCAGCACTGCAAAGCAAGTTAGCTAAAATTCAAGAACTGCTGGATGCTATTCCCACTGGCAACAACAAATTAAAAATACTACATGACCTAATTGAAAATAATGGCGCCAAATTATCGCCTAGAGGGAAAGAAGGAATGTCGAGGGAATTGGCATTGCTTAGGGCTGACTTGGAGAAGTTTACGGCTACTGTCCATGATGTCAAGCGAGGTATCGAAGACAAGATTCAGCAATGGATCGAGTTTGACAGTGCCAATGATCGGCTCCAACACTGGTTAAGTGACACTGAGATGAGTCTTAAGACTTACTCTCCCAAGGCAACCTTAGAAGAGAAGGTGGATCAACTCAATAAGTACCAGGTAAGTTGTGTTTTTTTTTGTACATTTGTAACTATAGTGTATTGTCTGATTTGATTTTAATGTTTAATTTTAAACAGGACTTATGTAAAGCGATTGATAACCATGAAAATGATTTGAGCGCAGTCATTTCTTTGGGCGAAGCGTTGGACCAAGTAAGCGTTCGAAATGGAATTAACGCACTGTAGGGTTTAGTCTAACTTTCAGTAGATCTAACTCAACAGTCTAACAAGGGATAATACATAGTTTATGGACTATCAAGACGTTGCTTCTCTTCACTACTATAATATTATAAACATAGAAAAATATGGTGACATATTTTTTTCCCTTTAGACACATAGGTAATGTAACCAAGACTGTCACCATGCAATAAAATCATCTTTTGAATGACTGGAAGGTCAAAAGTTCAAAACAAATTATTTTCATTGCACGTGACCAGACTTATTGCTTAACTGAGTTAGTATTTTTATTTTATTTTGGGTGATTAAATTCTTCGTAAGTATTAAGGGAAAAATTGGTCAAGGATATCTCCTGTCTGAGTGGAAAATAAGTTTTCAAGTAGTATTTTTGTTACCGACTCTATTATCTCTCAGTTAAGCAGTATATAGTTTACTAATTACTAGATAGATAGAGGTTGTGGTAATCGGTGCATACATCTGACAACGCGCCTTTATTTCATATTCGTATAAATTTATCTCTAACTGCAATTTAATGTTTATCTGGCGGGTACTAATAGTAGTTGTTGTAGTTGTAGTTTAAAACATTCTAACAAATAAACTTCAGTGACCCAAATTTCACAGTATCATTTTGCTTTCAGGCTATTTTGGCAAATCTAAAGAAAACGGAGAATGACGTTGACAAGCTCTCTGACGAATTTAGTGATTTGATAGAAAACTGCAACGATACAAGAATCACCATGAACTTGCAACAAATGACATCTCGATTCCAGTCGGTGCAATCAACCGCCAAGGAACTGGTCAAGAAATGTGAACAGGCCGTTAACGACCATAACGCATATCAAGAGAAGTATAACCAATGCACAGATTGGATAAAAACAGCTCAGTATTCATTTGAAGAATGCAACAAAAATCTGTCTAATACTCCTGAAGGTATTAAAGCTAAACGTGAAAGCCTGAATGATTTATTGAGCCAACGACGCAATGCTACACTACTAGTCAATAACACCTTCGAGTTGGGAGAGAAACTGTATCCCTCCACTTCACCAGAAGGCAAGGAATTAATAGAACAGCAACTTCAAGACATCCAACAGGCTATTGATAATTTGTATGACAACATTACTAAAGCTGAGCGAGATTTAGACTCTGAGCTAAACAAGTGGTCATCGTTTGAAGATAATCTGAAAATGGTTCAACAATGGATGACTGCCGCCGAGAAAAATCTACCAAAAGAAATTGAACTCAAAGCTACCTTAGATGAGAAGAGAAACCAGCTTAACGTGTATAGGGCATGCCTTCAAGACGCTATCACCCATCAGCAAGATATTGCAAACTTAGAAGCAAGGGCACAGAGTCTGCCTGATGTAACTAAAGACATCACTAAAGAAATTAATGTCCTTCAACAGAGGCATAACGCTATCCCTGCCAGGGCCAAGTCCTTCGTCGAACAGTATGAAGCTATTGTTAACAATCACCAGCAATATACTAAAGCGGTCATGGATCTGCAAGAATGGGTTGAAGCCACGCACAACACTGTTCAACTTTGGGGTGATGTCAACCTCGAACGCGTCGCTTTGAGCAGTAATTGCGAGAAACTCAAATCACTGCAGCATACTTTACCTGAAGAAAAAAGCCGCATAGATAAAATACGCAGCCTGGGTGAAAAAGTATTACCTGGAACTATAAGCCAAGGCCAAGCAAATATCAGGAATCAGATTGACGCTTCTCACCAAGAATGGGAAGGACTTTTGTCTTTCATTTCAAAAACAATAGACTCTTTGGAGAACAAAATACAACAATGGAATGAATACGAAAACATGAAAGACCAATGTTTGACCTGGATAAGAAATACAGATACACAAATACATGCTGTAGATCTCAAAGCAAAGTTAGCAGAGAAGCAAGACCAATTCAAAAAGTTCCAAGAGTTGCAAGGTGAGGTTAGAGCTAAGGAACTTGAAATTGACAATATCACAGAAAAGGCGCAGAACCTTTACACGGGTGTGCTCGGTCCTCGTGGATCACAAATATCAGACTTGTCAGTGAAGTATCAAACTTTATCTCAGAAAGTTAAAGATCTCACCAACAGATGGCAGCAATATGTCAAAACTCATCAAGAATTCACCAGTAATGTCACAGAATGTTCTCAATGGATCGAAGAACTAAGAGACAAACTGGACTTCTGTGCTGACTTGAGTTCTTGCTCTCAAGACGATTTAGAGACAAAGTTAGTATTAATTCAAAACCTTCTACTTGCTAAGGATGAAGGTTTTACTAAAGTTCAATCACTGGTTGAACTTGCCCAAAATGTCATGGCGAATACAGCTCCATCTGGGCACGATGCCATCAACAACTCTCTTGTAGCCTTGCAAGAGCAATGGTCAGCTCTTTTGTCAAGAATGATTGAAACAAAGAACCTTCTTGATGATTCTGTAACAAAATGGGCAGGATTCTTAGAACAGATACAACTCATAGAAAAAAGCAACACATGGATGGAAAATATGCTATCTGAGTTGACACCATATGAATCTTCTATGTCTGATAAGAGAGCCCAACTTGAAAAACTCAAAGAAGTAGAAGAAAAAGCACGCTGCGATCGTCTTGAAGTAGATACTTTGAAAGCAAAGGCCGCTGAAATGCTTGCAAGTGGTCAGCAAAATCAAGTGGCTTCTAAAGCTCAAGAGACACTCAACAAATTTGATACTCTGTATGACAAAATCAAGAAATTGCTTGCAGACAGAGAAGAGCACTACAAAGATCATAGGTTGTATAAGGAAGCCCAAGACGAGTTGATCCAATGGCTCGGTAGAGCTAGAGAAAAGGTCCCATCATTGAAATCTAAGCCTTTGAGTGATAAGCTAGCAATTGAGAACTCGGTTGCACCTCTTGATGCTCTTATTAACAAACAAGCTCAAGGGGAGCTATTGTTAGAACATTTACAACACACAGGCGAGGTATTATTAGCTAGCACTTCTCCAGAAGGACAAATTGTAATCAAGAATGAAATGAAGGCATTGAAAGAGAGCTTCGATGACTTATTTAATGAAATAAAGCGACAAAAGAGTCAGCTTGAAGATACGGTAAACCAATGGCGTGAATACAAGGACGAATATGAGAGATTGTCTGATTGGTTGCAGCAAAAAGAAATTCACATTAAGAACCAGAAACTTGCTCTGCTAGGCACAGCCAAAGAAAAGGGTGCGCAAGTTAATGAAGTTAAAGCAATTGTGGACCAACTGATCAAGGGAAAAGCTGACATTGATAAGTTCAACGCATCTGCAGCTGGTTTATTATCATCACATTTAGATACTTATGTCAACAACCAATTGAGACATCTTAACTCCAGATACCAAGTATTGGTGAATATGGCAAATGATGTTCTCAAGAAAGTTGAGACTAACTATGAACAACATCAAAACTATGACGATAATTACGTCAAGACCAAAAAGTGGATTGATGATGCTTGGGAAATAACTCGAAGTGGCAGTGATACTGGAAGCAACAGCAGTAAGGACGCTCTGCAAAAACGTTTAGAACAAATTGAAGATCTTCTAAAACGAAGAGAAGAAGGTCAGAATTTAGTCCACGCCACTGTCAACAGTGGAGAAAAGGTTTTACGTAACACAAGATCCGATGGTAAAGATAAGATTAATACACAGTTGAAAGAGCTACAAAATGAATGGGACCGCCTTGTTAAGAAAATGACCACAGCGAAAGTTCACCTCGAGACGGCAATGCTTCAATGGGCTGACTACAGTTCCAGCTACTCTCAACTGCAGCAATGGATTTCCGATAGGGAAGCTAAATTACAAGAAGTGTGCGAACAAAAAGTCGCTAAATCCAAGAAAGGTCAGGACCGCCTTGCGGGTCTTACGGCTGGCCTTAGTATTGGCGAAAGAAAAGCCACACTTCGTCAAACAAACAATATTGTTCAAGATATCGTTTCGTTTGAACCCATGATTCAGTCTGTAACTTCTAAGGCTTCAGAACTTATGCAACAGGCTCCGGCGTCTGAGATAACCACCAAGTATGAAACACTTACCAAACAAGCTAGAGATCTCTACGAGAAACAGAAAGAAACTGTTGAACAACATCAAGCTTTCATCGATGCTGGTGCAGACTTCGTCCAATGGATTAGAGCTGCAAAGGAAAAGTTAGGAAAGTGCTCTGATGCTACCGGAGATAAAGAATCACTAAGCAGCAAGATATCACAACTTAAAGTATTGGAAAGCGAGCTGCCTGAAGGTCAAGTAAAACTGCAGAAAGCTTTAGAACAGGGCGAGATATCTTGTGGGCTAGCTGACGATGAAGATCGAGAAGAAATTGAAGAGGAAGTGGCGTTAATGCAGGAAGAATACGATACCTATGTGTAAGTATTATTTTGTTACGATGAAGTTACGTCACGTGTCGTCTTTACCAAAATGGGAGTGGTCAATAGTAGATTGTACAACAAGTGCATAAAACGAGCCATTTACCTGAGACGTTTATATAGATGTTTATACCCGAGCCACCGGCGAGGGATAAAATGGCTCATTTATGCCCGAGCTATACACACTTCTCTTCAGTTTTCACTTCGATTGCGACGAAATAACAAATATTCCGCCATGTACAACAAGCGCATAAAACGAGCCATTTAACCTGAGACGTTTATATCCACCCGAGCCACCGGCGAGGGTGGATAGTTAAGTCGAGGGGTTAAATGGTTAATTTATGCCCGAGTTATACACACTGCTTTTCACTTCGTTTGCGAGAAAATAACAAATAATTGCAAAATTACATTAAATAATAGCTCATTCCCGTCACCTAACTTTTTAAAGTTTTTATGTTTAATTTTCGACACGTGATATTAGACTTAGGTACTTCATACTGCCGAGTCATTTAATGGTTCAATACGTTTTAAAATAATAATTGAATCCTATTTTATCTGGTTTTATTATATCTGGTTTTATTAATTTAGTAATGGAAAACACGGATGTGAAATCTATTAAAGCAAATCAAATCAAATGACAAGTTTATTCTACGTAGTTTTATTGTTTGTGTGGCCGTTAGGCCCGATTATTTAAGTCTTTAAAACAATTTTACTTTGTGCACTAGATCAAAAAAGTGGCATTTTGTGCAGCATACATCCAGCACAAAGGCGAACTTTGCGAGTATGAGAAGTGAAAAGTATTATGATGTGTCATACCGTTCTCACATCTGCGCATCTGAAGCTTTTTTTTTATTTAATTCCGATTTTTGACGTGTTAGTTCTGATTTTATTTGATAATCTTATTATTGCAGTGAACAGCTGAACAACACCAAAGCATTGATTGAGGGCGGTATCGTCAAATGGACAGAATACGAAGAGCTGTACAAGGAAGCCTTAGACTGGTTGTCAAAGACTGAAAAATTAGTACAGTCATTCAATAAACTACAGAACAGCCTGGAGCAGAAAAGAATTGTTCTCGAAGAGTTCCAGGTAATATTAATACTACTTTGTACTTACTTATCATCCATTTATCACCATCAGATAAAACTTTGGCACTCTCTGGGGGAAGCTTATGTCCAGCAGTGGACTTATTTCGGCTGATATATATATCAGAAATTTTATGTTTCAACTGTTATCCGACAACATCGATCATCATCATAGATGCGAAATTAATTTGACTCTGTAATAATTGTTTAGGGGCACCTTCAAACTCTATTCGACTGGCAAACTGAGTTGGACAAGCTGAATGTGCGCGCGCAAACATTGCTGGAGACGTGTTCAGACACGAGGGTCTCAAACGGCATCACGCAGCTCACCACCAAGTACAACGCGTTGCTGTCGCTTGCGAAGGAGGTGATGAAGCGACTTGAAGTGCATTACCAGGTAAATCATTCATTTCTTGCATAATTACTGATTAAATAATTCGTATATATTCTATAAAATATGAAACTACGTCGCCCTTAACAGGAACATCAGCAACATAACGCTCTTTACGGTGAATGTCAAGACTGGCTGGACAGAACTAGAGAAAAACTCAACCAGTGCGCTGAAATACCCCACACGTTACCCGAAGTCAACAGCAAACTTAACACAGTCAAACTTCTACGCCAGTCTCTGGAACAGGGTCAGAATAAGTTGAGGTACCTTCTTGAGTTGAAGGAGAAGGTGACAATGAACACTGAACAGGCTGGAGCGGCTAAGATACAGGAAGACACTGACAGTTTGAAGCAAGAGTTTGATAAGCTTATCAATGATCTGCAAGACGTGAGGAACAAGTTGACAAGCAGAGCTGCTCAGTTTGATGATATATCCAAGGTAAATAGATGTAATGAGTCACGTAAAAGTCATCAATCATAATACTATTAGTCGATAGCGAATAGAGATGAGTAATAATGCACATAAATTGTCTTTTCAGATTCACAAGTTGCTAATAGAATGGTTAGACGATATTGACCAAAAGATTCAGTCAGATGATTCTCTTCTCAATGACTTGTCTGAAAAGAAAGCCAAGCTAGAGAAATTCAAGACGTTCAACCGAGACATCGAGTCTCACAGCGATCTGGTCAAAAGGTTGAAAGAAAAGCTGCAAGAAGATGCGTCACTGAAATCCAAAGAAATCGAAGATACTTTAAAGCGTTACGACGACATCAGGAAGACGGTCAACGATATGATTTCTGTAAGTATTGTTTTGTTTTGAATTCTAATATGTTATCTACTTGGTATGTATATGCGAACGATTCTGATAAAATGTATGGCCTAGGTTAAAATAAAATGACACAATGTACAGCTTGGAAACTTATTTTTCATCACACTTGCTCATAAATGGTGTTATTCCTTGCCTGTATACAGAAGGACAAAGGTCTAAATTGTTCCCGCGGGAAATAATGGTCCCAAGGGAAGTAATGACCTTGTGTGTGATCTGATTGGTTAAGCAAATCTGGACGGCAAGAATTCTGCTCTGTGATTGGTTGGAAAAAAATCGAGCAGGCCTTGCCCTGCAAGAACCACATGCTCCATGCTCTGTGATTGGTTGAAATATTGAAGCTCCGCCCTCCACTCGCACTGATCTAGAAGTGAAACTGTCAATTTCGTCAACATTTGATTGATGCGCTTGTATAAAACATAGGTTTTTCTATCTTTTGTGGTTATTCATTTCCTCACAAATGTGATGAAAAACATTGTGTATGTCAGGCGGAAGAATATTGCAAACTCGAGTCATCAAAAGCCCTCCGCCTTACGGCGTCGGGCTCCTGATAGACTTTTGTTTGCAATATTCCTCATACGCCCCTTGTTAAACAATGTACTATTACTTTACTTTATCTTATAGGTACTGGATGATTATGTCAACTCCCATATCCAATACAAAGAGTCATACAACAACTTTTACGATTGGATACGGAACTGCAAGATGGAAATCCAACAATGCTCTGACTCCCACGGAGAAAAGGAAGAAGTACAGAAGAAACTCCATAACGTTAACAAAATTATTGGATCCTTGCCCAAAGGAGAAGCACTTCTTAAGAAAGCCGTTGAACTAAGTGACGCTGTACTCAAAACCACTGGCAACGAAGGCAAGGATAACATCAATCAGGAAATCAAGCAATTAAAGATTGAATGGGAGAACTTGCAACAAATTTGCAAAGACACCAAGAAGTTACTGGAAAAGTGTCTGTCTGCGTGGTCAGACTTCTTAGAGACTTCGGGCAAGATGAGCAAGTGGGTGAAGGAGTTCGATGCTAAGCTACAATCTGTGCAGAAAATTGACAAAATCACTCCAGAACATCTTGATAAATGCCGGGTAAGTTCAATAAATAAGTTAACACTCGTTTACGTCTTCAAACCCATTTTCTTTATGAAATAAAGTCAGTTGGTTCAACAAAGCCAACAAAATTTTAATCGTTTTCAATGTATTACAGGAATTATTAGCAGAAGCATTAGGACATAAACATGTTTTGGAAGAACTTAACGACAGATGCGAAAATCTTATGGAGCTCAGTGCATGCGCTTGGGTTCGCGACAAAACCGTTAACCTGCAGACTGAATACACAACTCTATTGACTAAGATACAAAGTCTAGTTTCAAACGGCGAGAAGAACTTGTCAGACCATACAGAGTTCATAAAAGCAAAAGATGAATTGCAGCAGTGGTTGGAGACTGCACACGGAACAATACATGATTCTGTTGGCGTTGGTGACATCGATACCACAAAAGACAAGTTAGAAACGGTCAAACTTGTCAGTAACCGGATGACTGAGGGGCACCATCTCCTAGTCGTTTTACAAGAAGCATTTAAGAAAGCACTGAACAACACTCCACCTGAAGAACAAGATGGTCTGCGCAATGTTGTCAAAGTTCTACAAGAGAGTTGGGATCAATTGAAGATCGATCTGAACTCTATCACTGCTCAACTAAAGGCAGCTATTGGTAAATGGGAAGACTTCGAGGATTCTAAGAACAAAATGAATCAATGGATTAAAGATACTCAGCAAAACTTGGATAAAGTTCCACCTACGGGCGGCGAACTTGGTGAAATGAAGACTTTGCTAGAAAAATACAAGCACATCGAAGATGAGATCAAGAACAAGAAACCCGAACTTGAAAGACTAAAGGGTGAAGCTGCAGAACTCAGCAGCTGGGCGAAGAAACCGGCTGCGAAAGAATCTGTTGTAGAGATAGAGAAGAAGTGTAATGCTTTGAAGGCCAAATGCGCAGCTCGAAAGGCAGAATTAGAGTCTGAAATTAAGCACTACAATCAGTATCATCAATCACTGCAAGACACGGAGAAATGGTTGCTCCAAATATCATTCCAACTGATGGCACACAATTCTTTATATATCGCTAATCGGGAACAAACCGAGGAACAACTAGCCCAACATGCTGTGTTGTTAGACGACATTCAAAAATATCGCACGACGCTTGACGATTTAGAAGGCAAAGGTCGAGCTCAAATCGAACGATATGAAGCTAGCACCCCAAATATTCGCGACACTGTTGGAAAACAGCTGAAAAACGTTAACGACAGTCACAAGTCATTGCTAGCTACTGCATTACAGATCGAGCGTCGTCTTAGAGAAGGTCTCGCTAAATTTAAGGAATACGAGGACACTTTGGAAAGTATTCTGAACAATTTGGACGATTGTGAACCAGCTATCACAGAATTGGACGTGCCAGTCGATGGGCTGTCACATGGCCGCGATTTACTGGACAAGGCTAGGGTGAGTCTTATTATTATGAATGTTTGTTACTTTACCAGTTTTTATCTTGTGATGTGTAGAAAAACAATATTTGCAATATTTTCTCCACAAGTGAAAATTTGAATCACTTTTGAACACTTAATTTCACGGCAGTAACAGTCTGTATTGGGTCCATTTTAGAAAGCATCAAGTTCAGAAGTCTAAGCCGGCAACAAAGGTCAAAAATGTCACTCGTGATTGGTCAAAGCACTTGTGTTGCCAGTTTAGACTTAATTCTGAATTGTGTTATAGTGTATTTTTGTGAAATGGGTCCGTGCGTGTTACTCAGGCTCTGCACAACCGCCTCCAAACGGAGAAGAGCCGTCTGTCAGCGGCCGTGGCGGCGTGTTCAGCCGCTGCCGCATCTGTCTCGCGGCCGTCCTCACCCGCCGACTCGGCGCCGTTGCCCATCCCACCGCGCGAACTCCACGTGCGCGCGCGACTTGAAGACCTGATCGACCAGGTACTGTGCGCTTCTGGATCCGTGCTTGCTTCTGATGTTCTCACTTCTTTTTGAATTGTCTTAGTGTCGTTTTTTACTTGCCGGTTTCCTGTTTTACATACCACCCATCTTGTGCTAACTTGTCTATCTGTGCCTTTGTAATGCGATACATTTTTAAGAGTCCCTATAATATAATAAGCGTTATCGATAAGCATCACGTCTTAAACTTTTAATGCTAGATGTCATTTGGTGACAATGACATATCATTTTTTGTTTTATCATTCACGTGTGTATTTGAGCTCATTCCTGAATTCATGGGGGTAGATGACGATGAAAAGATTTAATTTCATGAGTAATGGCAATGAATACACAAATAGCCCCTAGTGAGAATATTATTCAAGAACGTAGTTTACTTATACTTAAATAAATATTGCATAGTGTGCTTTCTATGTTTAATTAAACACATTAAAAAGTTCGCCAGGTCTACAAAAAGAACAGAACCAACGAGTAATATTGACGTAAGGTTTTCATATTTAACTTGGACTTCTTAAACTCAAGTACTTAATACGTTTTGTAGTTAGTAAATTAATTGTGAAAGAGTTACACTTCTACTTTATAAAAATATTGCGTGTCTTACTTTGAAAGTTATCTTAGCTGCTATATAATGAATGCAGTATTTGTTTTATACAAATGTATGTTCATTTTCACTTTTACGAGAAAAATGTAAAGGGTTAATATATTATAATATGCAATTTTGTTTAATATTCTTTAAATGTTAACATACCAAAAAGTGTAACTTTTTCTTAAGTAACTTATAGAGTGTAGTTAGCTGAAGTTCCGTTGGCAATGTATTTTTGTGCACCTGGTTAACGGAGTCAAGACTATAGTGCTGTAAAAGGGAGGAATAAGTAAAATAAACATTAGATGGGGCAAAATCAAATCAATACTAATACCACACGCTTTCCTGTACTGTGGTGAATTTGGCAATAGCAAATGTGCTGTGTAAGGTAAGTACATGACAAGCAGCTATGATTAAAGGAAGAAAATAACTACTAAGTTAGGTTAGGCTATCTGTGAAATAGGCTAATCGTCCTGTTGCTAACAGCCATGGTTATGTTCCGCTATAGTGCTGCCTTCATTCCAATTTGATATTGTCCACTCAATGGAGCAACGTCTGTTATATGGATTGCTGATTAATTTGTTTCACTGAAAATCCTGGACATAATAATGATGAATAATAAAAAACAATACTTAGAATAGTCTTGACTCAGACTAGTCAGACTGGCGCACGTAGGTATTAAGTATGTTGATAAGATTTTAGCGTTAGGAATGATTCACCACACAGTTGAAAACTAAGAAGCTTGTTTACTTACTTAATTTTGATGTCTACAACACGAAGGCACAAGCAGCACCCTAAATGCAACTAAGTACCTATTCAAAATTATCAAAAAAAATTATTCCATTTTTTTTACTCATTGGTTTTTTTTTGCGAGTAAATATTTTGGTTATTTTGAATACCGTAATTAGAATATAAGTTAATGTGTGTGTTTGCATAATTTAGGTAAGAAATATGCTTGGCAAGCACAGATAAAACATGGACGTATTTAGTTACCTACTTATTACTTAAAATAAGTTTTCTTAATAAACCCTTAATCTTCTTTCTTACCTAAATTCACAACACTAACCTGCACTGCTCGTGTATGTGCGTGTGTGTGTGTGTATTTCGATGTCTGTTACGCATGGTTTGTTATAGAGACACGTGGCCGATGTAGCCGCGCCGAAACGTATCGATGCGTTACTAAAGAACGTAGAAGAGCCGGAGTTCGCTGAAAAGCTTGTGGCTTTCGAACAAAAGGTAACGCTTCGTGATTAAATGACTTTCATCGTCATATTGATTCTTTCTATAATAATTTGATTATGAAGGTCTAAAATTTCAAATGACGCTTTGCTTTATTGCATTTTAAACTCCTGAATAACAAAAATTAGATACCATTACACATTGGTAAGTAAAGTAAAATTTTCCCCAGAAATGCAAAGACAAGGCGATTAATCGGCGGTGTAAATGATTTGTCTCTCCAAAGAGGCGAATGCTTCATGTCTTCCTTTAAACGATATTATCATAGCACTAGTGTAGATCGCTAGTTCTTTTAAAATAAAAGTAGGAGTGCTTGATATAGTACCCATACCCACACAATGTTACGTAAAACCTATGTTGAGTTGGTCTAAGAAGGTGGTTGAAGCTGCTTACAGTTTAGAGACACGTACATGAATTTTTCTCCAGGGATAAAATGTACTGTTTAAAAAAATCCTTTTACAATGTGCTCAACTCTCTCCATATCACCAGGTACAAAGCCACCTCGAGACGCTGGGCGATGCCGTCCAAGGCATGGAGGAAGCCATGAAGCAAGTCCTCGAGATCCAGGAGTGGATAAGCGTCCACAACGCGCTGGCTCGCGATTGGTTCGCGAACCCGTCCAAGCTCCGCCCAGAAGCCGCCAAGCAGGATATGGCTGCCATGAACGATGCGCTTGCGTCGCTGAGCGAGAAGAGGAATAGGCTGCTTACTGAGATACCTACTGAAGGTTAGTAGCCTTTTCTAATGAAGAAAGAAAAAATATTTATTCATGACATAGTAAACTGAAAATACAAAAAAAAGTTATAATAAAATGAAACATTAAGTCTACTAATTGTGTCACGAAAAGGTCCCGCCTCAGCATAATGCCGACTCAAGAGCGGTATTGATGGCTTCCCAACAATGTGGGTACCTACTCGTAAATGCCAGTTCAATGAAGGTTTTTTTTAGAATTTATTATTATGATAGCGCCAAGTCATAATAAGTCGCGGTGGCGAGAGAACTTTGACAGAAAATTGAGATTCTCACTCCAGGTTTTGTTACTACAGTTACTACAGGATTTCTAAATGTATACACATAACATAACTAGAATTAAATTAGTCGTCAAGTGTTAAAGTGATGTCAATTTTCTAGGATTAGAAGATGAAATCAACCTTGAAGAAGAACTAGACGAACTAGAAGATGCGATCCTTAAAGCAATTGCAAGGGAAAAGGGCAACCAGGGCATTATCGGTGACTACCGCAACAAATGCCAAGAAATCCATGACTGGTTCGACTCTGTACTTAAGAAGATGTGCCTAGCAGACAAAGGCTCCGGTCTCCCATGTCCGCAGAAACTAAGTGCTTTGAGGGAACTAGCAGCCGAGTTTGAAAAGTCAGGGAAAGATAAAGTTGATGCTATTAAAGCTGTCGGGTCACAAGTCATCAACATTGTTAGTAATTTGGAAAGCCAACAAGTTGAGGAGCAGGTAAGATTTATTCTCCTAGAGAACTTATTCCATTCTGCTTTATATTACCATTTCAATCGTTACCTATGTTCAATCATGTAACTTATAATCGTTAATGTTTTTTTGCAGATGAAATCAGTTGAAAGAAGGTACAATGACATTGCCAAACGCATCCAGCGTAAACTTCAAATGCTTGAAATTACCTATAAGGCTATTGACGGCACGAAGAGTGAAGTAAATGCACAGAATGATTGGATGCAGAAAGAAATTGACAACATGCTACACCCTGAACCATTGGGATATGAGAGTAAGTCTGTTAAAGAGAGACAAAAGAAGGTTGCTAATTTATTGAAAGAGGCCGATGGCAAAAAGACAATTATAGACTCTCTAGAAAAGAAGGTAAGCAATATTCAGTCTGATCTTGAACCTTCCGAGCAGGCACAACTAGAATCAGAACTGGCTGAACTATCTTCTAAGCAGAAACAACTAGCAACACTCATAAAGCAAGAAATCGAAAGATTAGGGCCATGTCATGAAGTTAGAAGGAAGCTTGAAAATGATATAGAAAAAGCTAAAAATTGGCTTAAGGCTAAACTCACAGAAATTAAGAAACTTGGCGGCCCTGTACCACTTGAGACAGCTAAGGTAGAAAAAGAAATCGCTGTTCATAAGAAACATCAAAGCGAGTTGTCTGACTTTAATAATGACACACTTAGTGAAGTTATGCGTCAAGGCAATGCTGTATCTAAGGATTGTTCCCCAGAAGATCGTGCAAAATTACAAGCAATTCTAGAAAACTTGAACAAATCATACACGTCTGCTAAAGTAGACATTGACGATAAATTAGCAGGTTTGAACAAACTCATGCATGGCAGGAACGATTTTGAATCTGAATTGGCTAAATGTCAAAGCTGGTTAAATGAGGCAGAAGTAGCAGCAACACCTGACCTCAGAACATCAAGCCTTCAACTGTTAGAAGAACAATTAGCTAAGTTTGAGAAACTTAGTAAAGAAGCAGAAGATGTTGAAAAGAATATTGGAAAAATCAAAGATAAATCTAAAGACATTTTGGATACCTTATCCGACTCAAACAAACTACAACTTAAAGAACAAGTTAACGTGTTATCGGATAGGTTTGCCAGAATTAATGCTATAATCAATGACAAGAAGAATATTCTACACAAACATATCAAAGAATACAAAGATATTGCCGCTAAGATTGCTGCGGCTCTGGAATTCTTGGCAGAAATCCAAAACAAATTGAAGGCTTTGAACAAACCCATTGGATGCAAAGTTGAAGATGTTCAACCCATAATCCAAGCTTATGAATCAATTTTAGGTGATCTCAAAAAGAATAAAGCAATGTTGAATGAATTACAGGGTGGCAATGTCCATGATTTGCAAGACATTTTAACTCAACAAGATGATTTAATGGGCACTATTGAGGATCAGATATCAAAACTGAAAGTACTCTTACTGTTACGGGAACAATTCTTCGCCCTTGTCAAAGAAATTAATGAGTTTATTGCCAAATACACTGACCTGACAGCTGAAATCGAGAAATCAAATGATTCGTTGGAAGAAAAGATCAAACGATATGACGATATCATTGTTAAGATTCAAGGATGTGAGGCTCTATTAGCAACGGCAACCGATAAAGGTCAACAAATTGCTGCTGAAGGTACTGTTATTGATAGGAATAATATTACAGAACTGTTGCAGTCACTAAAACAACAGTTGCTAACTCTGAGAAGGAATGTAGAATCGAAACGCCAAGAACATGAAAGAGCAGCCGCAGAACACAAGAAACTGGCGTCAGATCTCTCAGATATTTTGGAATGGCTTCACGACAACGAAGCTGCCGTGCATTCACGACCTCTGCTTAATAGAGACGTAGCCAGTGTAGACAAGAAGCTTGCAGAACACGTCAATCTAGCAAAGAGCATCCAGACATATTTAGACAAACTTACTAAAATCACTGATATCATTAAAACTGATGATGGTGTCCCCGGTTCATTATTAGATATGGTATCAGAAGCGAACTCTTTGAAAACTTCGTTACCTGCTGAGTTGGCGAACCGCGAGAAATATCTGCAAGACAATAAGAAACACAGACAACAATATTTACAATTGGTCGAGAAATTAAACATATGGATAAACGAAGCAGCTATTCGTTTAGACATGGGCAAGAATGGCACAGATTTTGAAAATATTGAATCAGATTTAGAGGAGCACAAATCATTCTTCAACGCGTCAGAGCCGGATATGAAAGATTTAATAGGAAAACGTATGCAAGACATTGTCGACAAAATCTGGCCGTCGTTGGCGGCGACGGAACAAGAAGAGCTATCTAAAGAACATCAGAAGCACAATCAAATGTTGAAGAATACCTTGAATTCCGCTAAGAGTAGGCAGGCTCAATTAGAGCAGGACTTGGAGATTTGGAAAGACTTCTGTCAGTTGGTGGATAAAATCAAAGCGATGTTGGATAAGAACGATATTAAGGACGAAGCTGTGACAACGGTGGACGCCCTGAGACTGCACCTTGAGAAGTTAAACCACGCCAGGAATGATCTTGAGGTGAGTGATTTTGTATTATCAGAAATTAGCAGTCGTGCACTGATTTTGTGAATAATGTTTTTCCACCAGCCAAATGCGACTAGACCAGAAGTGTCAATCTGTTTCCGTATTAATTTATTGAATTGTTTAAGTTCATTCATAAATATGAAACTTCATAACTTAATCTCAAAGTTCATAATAGTTACAATACGATTAAAATCAGTTAACGATTCTGATGTTAGCTACGAGTAGCTCCGCAAAGGTGTCACAGGGGTCGGGCGGGTATGCGGGAGGCGATTAGAGGCTAACTTCAGAATCGTTAACTGATTTTAATCGTATAGTACTACTAGTTTTTATTCTGACATGAATTTGTCAGATGGAAAAAGTTATTCTCTACATAATGTAGATATTAGAACTTGGCTGCCAGCCACGCACATAAAAAAATGCGTATTTAGGTATATGGTATCATATACCTAAATACGCATCATATATGATAGCCAATATGAAATCTTACTATCCTCGTCTGCATATCAGTCAAGAGGCTTGCAGTCCCTTGTAATAGTGTAGTGTAGTGCTAGTGTTGCTTTAATTCTTGAGTACAATTAAAGCTCGAATACGCCTACTGAAAGGTGTCAAGCACACTTTGATACGCGTATTTTAGTCAATAAATAAGTAGGATCTTTGCTACACATCATAAGTATATACTGTGCATGTTATTTAAAAAAGTTTTTTCGTGTGGTCTCGTTATGTATGGGTTCGACTTTCGAGTTGTCATATTTAGATATTATTAGGCTAGGGAAAAACATGTTTAGGTTTCCTACGATAAAGTCATACAAGTTAGTTAGTGAAATCTAATCAAATACTGCCTCCAGCAAAATGTATCTTATGAAATGTTGTTTAAATATGACACATCATATAATATACATCTTGTAACTAGTATGTTATACCTAAATGTACATGTTCTCAAGTCTTTGTTAAGTTCGTCAACGGCTCGAGCGGAATGACTCGCATTTTAAATTCAGAATATAATTAAACGTTAAAAACATCATTAGAATTTATAATGGAGTAACAGACTAACAGTCTACTTGCTCGGATACCGAATCCAGGCGCCGCGCCGAGTCGTACTCACGAGATCTATTCCTAATACTTGATTGCTGTTGGTGAGATAGTCATTTTCAAGAAGTTACTATCGTTTATCCTACCTAAATATTAATTCAATTCAATTCATTTATTGCAATAATCATCATTAAGGCGCCGTAGGTTCAGCGAAGTGAAGCGAATATAGTTTTTGAAACAATATAATGCGTCTGTTTATAATAATATGGTTTCAAAAAAATACGAATAGTAATCTTGAGGCTTTTCTGCTGGGAAATCAGTGATTCGAAACACGATTAAGCAATTTTCGCTCGATAGAAAAAAATCACGAATATAGGTCTAAAACATATTAAAATTCACTTAAAACATTCGTAGCAAATTATGCATAATAGCTAAACGTATTAGCATTGGTTCTAAAAATCGGCAATATCATGTGTGAGGGAACTTAGTGATTACTTTTTTATTTAATTAAACGTACAAAAAATTCAAATTAAAAACATGATATCCGCGCTTCCAAACACGCACTTCCATCTCGCTTACGCTTATGCTCAGCGAGAGGGAGAGAAGACCATGAACCTGCGGCGCCTTAAGTAGGTAAACGCTCATTTCTCAGCAAATCATGTACTTAACTTTTTTCGCTAGCTTAATTTCACGTCCTTTCTCGTACATACAAAACTTTACCTACAGTATCTATCAATTACCTTTTTGTACTCGACGATTAAAATATGTGTATTAAGATTTCATAGAGAATACTGCAACGTCACTCTTTTCATAGTTGTAGTCCATGTTACTGTCGAAACAATCGAAATAACTACTTTTCGATACGCTCCAGACAACTAAAATAAATTCGACCAATCACGTGGCTGCTTTACTGAACTGTAATGAATTGGACCAATAGAATCGCTTTGATGTCGTACGCTCGTTGATGTCTTTTAAGATATCAACAAGCGTACGAGCGATGAGCTGCACTTCGTTTCAACAGTATCGAGTTTGTTTAATTAGTTCAGTTGACTCGTAGAAAATTAATTTTAATAAACTCGTACAAAAAGTATTGTTCACAATAGTGTTATAATCAAGCTTTTTAATCTCGTACCTTACTTAGGCCACTCAGCAAGCTTCGTGGCCTAAACACGGTACTCGACTAAAAAGCTCTCTATTATAACACGATTGTGAAAAATACTATTTTGTTATAAATATGTGTAATTAATGACTTATATAATACTATCGGGAGTACCTATTAGTGCCAATACCTATTCTAGGGTATAATACCTTGTCGCATATTTAAATACTGTTTAATCCGGGTCTAACGCGATATTTATTAACCTTTATTTCTGACGTTTCGACACGGGTTGGTCATGGTCGCAGATAACATAGATATTTCAATATGTGTATAAAGCGCGAGAGTTTAAAGTGTTATAATACCTTGTCATACAATATTTCATTTATAAAATGCTTATCTCGTTAGATACCTTCATTATCAATCTGTATCTTTACTATAATGCAGTTATCATTTAGATATGGCATAGTTCGAATTCACTAGCGTCGAAATCAATACGAAAAATACCAAGAATTTTTCATTACCCAGTTGATTTCGTGAAAATAATAGCGAAGGAAAACAAGTGTTGGTTACATGCTCTCCAGCGAACCGGTCAATGATTTATTACTTGCTTATATTTGTGGATATTCTTAGGTTATACTGGGTGTATAATCCTAATGGGGCAGTAAGGGAAAATCTGAAGGTACTTATACCTTATGCTGCGGATATTTGTTCTTATGAGTCAAGAGGCCGAGTTTAGAAAAAAATACAACTGCATTCAGAGATTTAAAATAAAGCCTAAATCTGTTTATATAATGGGAGTTCGTTTTATTGAGAAAATTAATATTACTGGTTGTAAGGAACAATTGTTGCTATGGAACCATGTATCTACAATCTTCCCTCATTGCTCCATTTCGATTAATACAGCCTGTTTGTTTTGTTATTCTTTTTTAGTTAACTGCCGACAAAAGTATTATATCAGTCTATCATAAGTTCATAAGTCCATCATCCTACTTTGCTATAAAAAAAACCGGCCAAGTGCGAGTCGGACTCGCGCACGAAGGGTTCCGTACCATTATCAATAAAAATATTTATTTTATTCTGTTTTTAGTATTTGTTGTTATAGCGGCAACAGAAATACATCATGTGTGAAAATTTCAACTGGAACTATCACGGTATCAGTGAGATACAGCCTGGTGACAGACAGTTGGACGGACGGACGGACAGCGGAGTCTTAGTAATAGGGTCCCTCTTTGAGTACGGAACCCTAAAAAGATTGGGAAACGCTATCCAAAACAATACCCCAGTGTCTAAACTTCTATATTAGACATCATGCTGTACGTATGGTAGGGGAATCCCCTCATTGCTAACTTGTTGCAGCATGATGCACACAAAGTAAATGGTAGAGTCACTTCCTGTGAGATTGCAGTACAATAGGCCGTTTGTTACCATATCAAAAGTTAACCTTAGATTGTTTCCCAGAAATTTCAAACTGATGTTGCCATATTAAAAACATACAAAGAAAAGGTAGCAATTTATTTCCATTTGGTTTAATCTAATTATAAAACACAAATTGAAATATTTGATTATGAATGAAAAGGGAAGGAACTTTGAAGGACTTTCATTGTTACTTTGATGCGTCTCCATCTATTTTAAGCGCAATTTCCTTTCAGTAAAGTTGGTGTTGGGTGAATGCACTCTTGCTGTTAAGGGGAACATGTATTATGTTCAAATGAATACGTTAAATAATCACAGCTCTAATAAAACAAAGAAAAACTGGTTTCTCTGATTAAGGGTTCAATTATTGGAATTTTATAACACTTTAGATCCCATTAAAGCGTACCTACCTAACTGTAATGTATAAGAGCAGTACCTACGCGCTAGTAAATATTTATCGAGAGATAAGAAAATCAATATTTTCTAATAAGTATATCGCTGTTGAAAGTTTAAAAAATGTGTTAACGTAGTATTTCACTGATCGAAATTACCTACTAGGTGGCCGTATGTATATGCAACGGTTCTCTATTGGAAGGCATAAAGTCATTTGTACTATTATTGTTACGCATAATTGCTTTTCGCCGAAATAGTGATGTGCATAATTCTCATTACGCATAATTATATACGCATAAAATTAAAAAGCATAAATACTGAAAGCATAATCTTCATGAAGACTAATGTCAAATAGCATAAGCACAAATAGGCATAATAATCAATTGG
Organism: Epinotia brunnichana; assembly: GCA_963854355.1. Classification (NCBI taxonomy): domain Eukaryota; kingdom Metazoa; phylum Arthropoda; class Insecta; order Lepidoptera; family Tortricidae; genus Epinotia; species Epinotia brunnichana. The sequence continues at coordinate 26,724,347 of OY977936.1, read as the reverse complement.
CATCATATCAAAATGCATAACAAAAAAAAGTTATGTACAAATGGCTCATATAAAGTGATACCTATCTACCCGTTCAAAATCCCTGAAATTTAAATTTTAGCCTATGGTTTTCTTAGTAGTAAATTGCCTAATTTTCATTAGTAGTAAGTTTGAGTGGTTACTATAAATGAGCGCTTCCGTGCTTTGGAAGGCACGCTAAGCAGTTGATCCCGGTTGCTGTCTATGACAGTAGTCGTTAAGCCGAGTTAGAGGCCTTCGGGGCGGCTTAAGAACCTCTAACAGTCGAGTTGCCCACTCACTTGACAAAGGGGGGACAACTGTCACTCGCGTCCGCAGGAGCTACCTACCACAACCCTGCACGTGTCTCCTGGGTGGTACTAAAGAGTGACAAACTCAAAGGCCAAAATAATAATTGCCATACGATTAAATTAAATAAATTAGTAGTAAGTTTTAATAAAAGGTTTTTCCGCTCTTTTATAAAAAAAAACCTCGAAGACGAAAGCGGGAGCAAGGCTCCAGCTTCCATCTTCTAACCTATCTGCGATCCGAGTCGGTTTTGCCACTAAGCCCCTGTTCCCTAGTACTTACGCTACTATCACTCTCATTGATTGATCTCAGAGAAAAGGGAGTCTTCGAGGTTATTTTTTTTTTATAAAATAGCGGAAAAACTAATAATATGACAATAACTAAACTGAGTTTTATTCATTTATAAAACTGAAATTATGGATTATGAGATAATGAGAGATATACCAAATAATTATTAGCCCAAACATTAGTATGCGTAATGTGTATTCGGCCAATAAAGATTAGGTCAACTGAAATGATGCTATTAGCGTAGTATGCCAAAAAAGTAGTAGGCCAAAGTATTATTATACGACAGTATTATTATGCCAATATAAATTATGCCAAATCAATTATGCGAAACTATATTAGTCAAAAAAAAATTATGCCAATGAAGGGGATCCCATATGCAACCTACCAATCTAGATGCTACATAAACACAAAATACATAAAATACAATGTAACTACTCCAACCAATAAGGTCCGTCACGTACATAAAATCTCAAAATATGATTGCACAATGATTCTCATGACTTCATGATGCCTTAACTGGATGATGTCATGCCACACGGACCAAGGCTGCTTCAGTCAGTGCTCGCACATCGCTATGACAACACAAAAACAAATTGCTCCTTATTGCATTGTTATAAATCAGTGCGAAATTCACGTGCCTACGTAGTATTCAGTTTTAGCGTTATTGTTTTGTTTTTGTTTATTTAAGTTGTAAACATTCCGCGTAAAAGGAAGGTGAGTGGGTGGCGGGGAGAGTGTAGTGAATCCGTTTGTTTTCGGTTTCAGTTAGGTATTTCGCGTGTGTATTTATTATGAATTCTTAAAATCGAATTTTGCTTGAATTAACCGGCTTAGGGAATTAGCGTGTTAATCTTCATCGATCGACTTTGTATTTTTCTTGTTACTAATTTGAATTTTAAAACTGTATAAATAATCATTAGCAAAAAACTGCTACGGTGGTGAAAACAAGCTGAAAATACAATTAGGTATTAAAATGATTCTTCTAAAGTGACGAGTTACCACGTTGATTAGGTTTTAGATGAATAGCTTCACACGGACGTACCTAATAGATAACATGTCAAGGCTGCGAGTGAGCCGGCAAGGCAGCTTGTCAATTTGTTTAACCGGCCTTCCTTAAGTAAGCGATTGACATTGACTTTAGCATTATTGGGACGAATTTTGCTAAAACATGTTCTTGCCATTTTAAGCGTGAACCCACTAGAGATTTGTGCGTAGCTGTGCTTTCATATATTTGACGCCGCGCATGCTTGCCAGCTATGTTTCAAATATATATGAAAATACAGATACCTACGCATATCTTTGGTGGATATTCACTCTAACGCAAGGCTACTTAGTTACCCCTACAAGTTTTATAATACCTAACTAACGCGAAATTAAGATATCGTATAAACTTTAGACTGGATTGGGCGTAGTTTTAGAGATCGGTACTTACTATCAATTACGTACCCAAATCTAGACATTACTAATATCTGCAGAGTGACTAAGGACTCTTAAAGAACTCACCATTATTAGGCATATTTTTATTATATGTTATCGTACAAAATGTTATATCTATACGTACCTACTCATGTTTAGTTTCCTAATATAACGATAAAAAGTGTCAAGTTCTTTGGACTCGCACGGTATTTGTATACCTACAAATACCGTGAGTCCAAAGAACTTGATGTAGCAAAGTTGACCTTCAACTAAATAAATCCATATCAGTTACCTATGTATATTTTATCATCGTATACTTAGGCATTGGAGAAAATAATACCATAAAAGTGTTATCAGTTTATCAGCTGCATTCTTGATAACATTGTCAACAGAACAAGTTTAAGGTGAAAAGCGTTATACTTATAGCAGGAAAAAAACGATATTTTAGTACCAGGCAATTGGTATACTAATACTACCAACAAGTCGGTGAAAGTGCCATATTTACTTGCCATGATACCATGATAACATTACGAATAACAACGCTCTCCCCTAAAAACGGTGAACCTCTGTGTAAATATAAATTATAATATATTTATATAGGTACTATTTATTATACTACCTTAGAAATATTTACGACATCCGTTTTATTCTACTTTCTCGGTGTCTGTCATATCCTATTTATATCTACTTACAGTTAAAAGATGGTGGTTTAGCATAGCGTGAAACAGTTTCTACATAATTTATGTTAATTTTGAAAGCACAGAGGTGCATTAAGAAAGTTACCTACTGGTAATTTAACATGAATTTGTATTTGCAAACAAATGCTTTTAAAAAGTAATTTTTAGCAGAAAAAACGTGTACATTTAAGGTAGGTACTTACAATAATCGATTGTTTCATGTAGCTTTCTTAACATCACTTGTAACTTTAATTAGTTTTTCGTTGACTTTAATTATATTGTGATAACGTGCGGACTATTCTTACAAGTCGGTTTTCGCCTTCTTCATGTGGTGCGACTAGGTCCATTATGACATCGTCGTAAATTATACGCTTACCAATGATTTTCTCATCACACTTGCTCGTAAAGGGTTGTATTTATTATAGGCAGGTGTATAGAGAAGCTATAGCCGATTTACCTCCCGCGGGGATTATGGATTTTATAACTCCCTAGGGAGTTATGAGCTTGTGTGTGATCTGATTGGTTAAAGCAAATCCAGGTGGCCCGCGCGCTACAAGAATTCTGATCTGTGATTGGTTAAGGCGACGTGAGCTCCAAAAACTGATTTTTAAAAAAATCGTAGCTCTTGTTTAGATTATAATACGGCTGCCCTAAAAGGCAATGTCATGTTTGAGGGAAATCAGCTAATACTTTTTTATTTATTAAAACGCACAAAAAATTATTATTAAAAAACATGATATCCGCGCTTCCAAACACGCACTTCCATCTCGCTCACGCTTATGCTCAGTGAGAGGGAGAAAAGACCACGAACCTACGTCCCCTTAAGAATAAAAATCTAGCAGGCCATGCGCTGCAAGAATACTGCTCTGTGATTGGTCGAAATATTAAGCTGCGCGCTCCACTCGCACTGATCTGGAAGTGAAGTTGTAAATTTCGTCAAATTTTTTATTTGGTGCGCTTGTATGAAACCTAGATTTTTCTTTCTTTTGTAGTTGTATTTATTTCCCTCGCAAATGTGATGAAAAGCATTGTGTATAACACGGGCGTAAGAATTTTGCAAACTCGAGTCATCAAAAGCCCTCCGCCTCCGGCGTCGGGCTTCTGATAGACTCACGTTTGCAATATTCCACTTATACGCCCCTCGTTAAACAATGTACTATATAATGGACTGCGTCTCTGTTTTATTAAGTGTTAAAAATGTATTAACAGATTTAAGTATATTTAATAGAATAGGTAGCTTCATTTTGCGTGGCTGGCACAAGTACTGCTACTGCTAAATTAGCTGGTCTGGTTAGTTGCGTCACAGGGTTTTTTTCTCAAATATTACCAATGATTCGGCCACGATCTGGAGCGGAGTGTATGGCTCACCGCTGCCGCTGGAAGTCATGGCCAATCTTACCCTATGTTTGATCTCCGTAGAACGTTCTTGGACGTTGGTCCAGGAGGGGGCGCGCGATCTCTGATCGGGCAGCAGGGGTGGAGCCTTACGTGGAAGCGAAAGACCGGAGTAGGTACGACCTCTCGGTCCCACGAATGGCTCACCGTTGCTGCCACTGCTGGAAATCTTAGCCGAGTCATTACCCTATGTTCTCCGTAGAATCAGAAGCCGCTCTTTGACGTGGTCCGGAAGCGAGCTCTGCTCGGGCAGCAGGGGTGAGCCACATGTGGGAGCGAAAGATCGTAGTGTGACCTCTTGGTCCCACGTATGGCTCACCGCTGCCGCTAGAAGTCATGGCCGATCTTACCATGTATTTTAATGTTCGTAGAACCAACAGCCGCTCTTGGACGTAGTCCGGGAGCGGGCGCGCGAGCTCTGCTCGGGCGCGGACGCCGCGAGCGGCGAGCGCGTCGAACAGCGCACGCGCGACCTCGCCGACCGGTGGAACGTCTCCTGCGAAGGTGAGCTCATCATCATCATTATATACTATAAGGGGTGTTTACGAAGCCTGTCTTCTAGGTAGATGTTGCTACACGGCTCCCTTAGGCGTTGGATCTGGTTGAAAGATTGTTCCGATAGCTCAGTTGGCTAGAGTGATAGCCCGCTTATGCCTGAATATCGCATGTTCGAATCCTGCTCGGAGCGATATTTTTTTCAATTTTATCCTTTCAATTTCAAAAATTTATCGGTATTATGTATACTGTAGGTATTAAGGGCACTGTGCGACGCGACGGGATGGTATAAAAATACATGAATCCTTGTGGCAATAGCATTGTTACTTACATATAAAACAATGGTTTAACATGCAACAAAGTAGCTTGTTCCCCTGCCACACGATACCTGGAGCCGTCAGCCATTTCTACATCAAACAGTGATGGTTACTATTCCAAATACAAAGGGTGTTTATACGACCTTTACAATACCTGTACCACAATGCTTGCGCACATGCTATAGTGCTACTTTGGCTTAATTGTTCAATAGGGAACTTGCATCTTTTTATTTTATTACGAAAATCTAACGTATAATCCAGGATTAAAACAACTGTACCATTTAAACTTTCTTACAATTTCTTTTTCTGATGTTATATGCATTTGAAATCTGCACGCGCCGGCACCCCCCGAAAACGCTCTAAGTATATTTAACTGGCTTATGCTATGACGTCACAACATATATTCTCGGCGCGTTTATTATGGAGTAAGTCATTAATTTGCTATTATCTCCACAACATTCGCGTTTAAAAAGAAAGAAAGAAAGAAAATACGTTTATTTAGCACATTTGTACGATAAAAAACATAAAATTACAGACATAATGATGAAAGATCCTAAAATGGATGCCACTCAGCTTTTTGCCACGAAATGGATACCTATTTCGCAGCGCTGAGTTTAAGTCTATACTTGCCATACAAAATATCATTTTTTATTCAATATTCTGTGTTATGTTATTTTATCGTAAACATACCTACAATTTTTTTTTGGCAGTTTAACGTTAGATGAAACTAATACAATCAGTTTTTTTCTTTTTTTTTCTTCTGTAAGTATGATATTTCTACGTATATCCGCATCCATTGAGTGCAATTTATTCGAAATTGAAGTCCCATGCAAGTTCCCCATTGTGTCAATGTCGGCAAGGTGGATTGATTAGCCAGCAAGACGGTTACGCCATCTGTAGATAGCTTTGACCAGCTATCCCCATTGTTCTTCATATAAATAAACATTGTATAATGTTGTAACAATAAGCACTGAGTGATCAACATTAACCTTTGACAACCAGGTGTAGCCAAGCGCGCAGCCCTAGCCGAGAACCAGCTGCAGCGCTGGAGCCAACTGCTGGACGTGCAGCGCAGTCTGGCGGCCGCCGTCACCGCGGCCTCCGACCGGCTGCGGCAGCTCGACTTCAGCCCGAGCACGAGGCGGAAGGCTGTGGACACGAGGCATGCCTTGCAGGTCGGTATACCTATACAAACTATTTATATACGTCTCGGTTTTTTTTTATACTGCGACGATGGGAAACAAGCTTACGGCCCATCTGATGGTACCTAAGCAGTTATTAGCCTATGGTCGCTTTCGATTCGAGGGGAGTACCATGATGCGCGACCGCGATCGTATGTGTTTAATTAAATGTACCTAGACAAGACAGAAACGAAGAAGTGTGGGCCAACAGATGGTGACTATGAACTGGCAATCTCAGGGAAATGGGCGCCAAAGAGCGAGAGATGCTTTCCAAGTCAGTGTACGGAAATTATGGAATACCTACTGGTAAAAGAAAATATTTGGGATTACCGTGGAAATCGGTTTCAAAAAGCAATCATGAGCGACCTCGTCGAGTTTAAAACTTCAAATGTTTATTAGTACAATTAGTTGTTCGTGCTGTACTAATAAACAACGTTAAATTGTGTAGCGATAAACAATCGGCAAACTATACACTGACGGTTATGAATGTTATGATTCCTAAATTCCACACTACCTACGACGTCGTCAGCTCGACGTTGAATTCAGACCCCATCAATGTATCATACAAACATTTATTTTTCATTTTTCATTTTCATTTTTCAAACAAAAAATGTGTATTTTATGCCAAAACTTACAAGCATATTGGGAACCTTATTTAAATTTAAAAAACTATACTTTTGTACATTTAAACTGAAAATAGTTGAGTCTACTGAGTTAGCTAATGAGCACTAAGATTGCTATCGCCCTGCGTAACGTTCCGAACGCGCGTCGGTACACTTTAACTGTAAATTTTCCATAAGTATAAAAAGTGACATTTATATACCTACCCGACGTTCGTACAATGCGTTACGTGATCGACCTGCAGTAATACAGGACAACTAACTAAATAAAGTCAATATCAATGATTTCAATGAATAAATAACACTTTCAAAGACTCGACCTTAGCAACCTCTCCAAACTCGCATATCAAATAAATAGATTCGAGTAGGTATTCAAAAAACCTTGTAATAAATGGTTTGTTTGACATTTTAGCTAGATTCTTAGTGTCAAATAAATATTGCAAAACCGTTTGCGTCACATGAAGCTTGTACTAATCCTAGCAGCTGGTGACTCACACGAGCAGCGATAAAAACGAGTCGGGAATAACATTCCTTAAGCTATCTCATTCGTGCTCCTTTATATTTAGATATTTAGGTCTTGATGAACGATACAAGTACCTAGTCTCTAGGAATAATTTCTTAAATTATTTTATATCTGCTACAATCAATGTTGAAACCCTGCGTGCTAAAATAATAGGGGCATAGTATTATGTTTACACACGGCGACTTTTTGTAGCGCTACTAACGCGATACAAATGCGATACAGTATCGATACAGGTGATTTTGTCGTGAAACGCGCGTATGTCTCGTAAGACTCTTAGACTCGGAATACTTGGTTCATTGTAAATGATACCCGAATTATGGCTCCTCCGCAGCGGTATCAGTAGGTATGGGCAAGTCTGCACGCGAGGCCTGCAATGCCGAGTGGACTGCGACGATCGATCACGATTATTGGAATAGTTCCATGCGAAAACAGAAACTGCTAAAGTTCTCTAAAAGCTTTTCTCTTAGCGCAAGACTCACGCCATGTGTTTGCGAGAGCTGATTTTGTAAAAGAAAACCGACAATAACACTGTATAGGGAAGGATGCAATATTTCCACGGTAACAGGATACCTAACACCACTATGACTGTCCAGGGTTTGTACTGAACTCTCAATGGTTATAAGCATACGTCGCACTACAGCGGGCATTTTGCGGGCATGTCACTTGGTAAGGTTCACAAAAAAAACATCTTAACTTACGAGTAGGTACATGTACTTAGTATTTGTAACATAGTTACCTGTAATCATTCATTCATTCATAGATTCACGCCTTTATTCCCAAAAGGGATAGGCAGAGCACATGAAACTTATGTTCCAGTGCCACTTTTAGCATAAACGTGGGTATAGAAGATCGAAAAAATACGATATTGCAGTGATAGGTTGCCAGCCCATCGCCCACAACAAACTTCAACCCTGCTCCCTTAGTCGACTTTTACGACACCCACGGGAAGAAAGGGGATGATGAAATTCTAACCCGGCACCACACGGGTTATCATGTATTAATCTTTAATGTGTAATACTCATTGAAGTGACAACTGATAAGCCCACCACAACACCATGTGCACTACAACATGTACATGACCTGGGGCTGGGTAGGAACCAGATGTACGACGAAGGAAAAGTCAGCTTGGTGTGACAAGTGGCCATCTAAAAAACAATTAAATCGCTGACATGCGTCATTATGACTGTCGTTCATACTTGTATTTGTTGGTGCAGTGGCGTATATTTAATGGAAAGATTTGCTTTATTTGTTAATTTGCACACCTACACAAAATTGAAGGGATATATAAACTAATAGATACCTACCTAACTAACGTACAGCCTTAGTTGCTAAGGTATTTGGATTTGCACATTACAAATACTAGGTACCAAATACTAAGTAGGTACAAATACTTTATTCTGACAACTCGAAAATTGATTTGCGAACCTTACCTTACCGAGTGACATGCGCGCAAAATGCCTGCTGTAGTGCGACGTATGGTTATAAGTATCTTTTACGAAACAATATTGTAACAGGTATCCATACAATAGAGTATAATTGAAACGCTTTAACTTCATGGCTTACACTTTGTAGGTTTGGCCTAATTATTATTTTCCGAGTGCTAAAACAATGTGTTGATATTGGCAAACGTTTGGTTGGCAATTTTCCAATTCCAAAATGTTAAAACGCTAAACATCCATTCATGACATGGGGGCTCCCTTCTGGATATGTGGCGCAATAGTTTTCGAGTTGAACATTCATATCGTTAAAAACAAAATAATGCTCGCATTCCGAAAGCAGCTAGGTATTTCTCAATAAAACAAAAAAATGACTTCAGTGCTTTACAGCTAGGTGTCAAATATATTGTGAAATCATAGCTTCGCACATCTAGTGAATATTCACCATAAGGCGCCTTTCCCTTTCTTCCGAAGGTTATATTTAACAGCCCCTTATAGGATTCAACTATGTTAAATCTACGTTGGTACTTTAGGTAATGTTACTGGTAATGTTACTAATCATATTAGAGGGATCAGATATTTCCTTCTCCTGGGTAACGTGACTCAAATTGACTCCATAACCACAGAATAAGTAATAGTACTACGTACCGAAGATTCTCTGTCAACAAATTCCCGGTTTAGGTACGCCAAACGTGCCTAAATGTGGCCATCCCTTTCTATCGCATGCAACGCGCTGCGACCCGTGCGAGCGTCCCGTACCAACGCGCGGCAACTACTAATGGGCCTGGGCCGCCAATTTGGTGGCCGGCCGGCATTACTTGTAGCGGCGCTACGGAATCGCAGAGTGAACCGCCTCTGCCATAGCCAACTTTACATGCAACAAGCCAGTTCTATATCAAAACATTCTTCCCCAGGAGCTGCAAAGCGAGGTGGCCGGTCTGGAAGACACCAGAGACGAGCTACTGGAACACGCCGACTTTGTCGTGGAGCTGCTGACGCCCCACTCCAAGGAGACGGCCGAGGAAACTGACAGGACTGTCAAGGAACTCGTGGAGACTTATGAGAAGTAAGTGAGAACAAATCACGTTTTATTCGTAACAGGTTGACGATTCAGGATCTGCACTGCAGCGTTTTGGAGTAAACATAAGCGTTTCAGCAACTTCGAAAATACGAACAGAATTAGAAAATAATGGTGATTTAGTCATAAAGCTTTCATATCTATGTCGTCCTCAGAAAAACTGGAAATAAATTTCCTAGAATCACCATACGGTATGTAGGTCATAAAGTCTAAATTCGTTGGTGTATACGGATCTTACGCACGCGCACGATTGAAAGTAAAATATGAAACTTGAGCAACAAATCTTTCAAGAAAATCGACGAATTTCTTGTAAAATTCGCATTTGCCAGTGACACGGAATTGGCGGTTCTTCAAGTAGTTGATAGCCGTCAAACACGGCTCGTTTAGCGCCAACATTCTTGTAATCATTTACATTGCAGCTTTATGCCGATGGAGACAAGGAAAACAGAGGCAGGCTTATTTATTTGTAACTTATAGTCTATAGGCTATAGACATTATGCATATTTAAACCTTTCGATCTATCTTTGTTTTTCCACAACGAGTTGGTTAAGACTTTTTCACTTCTCATGCTCTAAAAGTTCGTCTTTATGTCGTGCGTAGGCGACATAAAGTCGCTTTTTATGCTCTAGAGCATAAAGTAAAATCTTCGTCGAAGACCAAGGCAATCGCTGCAACAGCCACACGAACATCTTTAACTTCATACAACAACCTCTTTATTTTATTTCGTTTCGTTCGTATTCTAAGACCAAGGCAAATATACCAACAGCCAAAGTACACAATAAAACTTCATGAAATAAACTTATAATTTGTATTTCGTCTCATTTATTATTTTACGTGTTGCTGTTTCATTTCCTCGCAATCGAAGTGAAAAGTAGAGTGTACAACTCGTCCATAAAACCCATTTTACTCGAGACGTTTATCCATCCGAGCGAGCTTGCGAGCGAGGATAGATATAAAGTCGAGTGCGTTTTATGCACTTGTTGTACAATCTACTATTATTTTATGGGGTGGTATGACTCGTTATAATTTAACTTTATGATCCTCTTTAATACAATTAACTTTCAGTGTGAGTAGGTATAGGTACAGTCAGCAACAGAAGTTGCTAAGCGGTCCTAGTGCTCAAAATCATCTACACACAGACTCTGATGTCACGGGAATATGGATTTGTGTAGGTCATTTTGAGCGTGTTATTTTGCTTAGCTACTTCTGATGCTGACTGTACCTACCTACTGTTCGCTACACGTTAACTTAACAAAAACTGTTTGAAGCAGACTTAAAATTCGTCACCGAACGCTGACATTGGGTTTCTTGGCCAATTTATTGCCCGGCTACCAAAAGAACTCATCCTTTCCTAACAGCCCGTAGATGCGATTCCAATCCGTATTCCCTCGCCTTAGCGTCTATATAAACCGCAAATCAAGTCTGTTTGTCATTGGGCGCGATATAAATTGCAAAATTTAATCGGGTCCTTAACTCATTAACTCATTATCATTGGATTCAGAGTTCTGTTCACTTGCAATAAGGTCGAAAGTTATACCGAGTTCCGATAGCTTCTTGAATGTACTTTGACACATATGGAGCGGTCAAGGGCGTGCGTGCGAGTTCTTTTTGCACTTAAACCGAAATTACTTGCTGCATCGCCGAAATTTGCTAGGAAGTTGATCAGATTCCCATGGTTCGTCGTACCAAATTATTTATGTTTTTATTACCTAGATTTTTAGAAAGCGGTACTGTCACTCATTATTGAGATTAGATTGGAAACGTATTTGTTGCTGCGCTCTCACTCATGACAGCGTGTAACTAAGAGTGTCAGAGCGCGATACATTGATAATCCGAATTGAAATAACTATAGCTGAATTTTGCCTTATTTATTTGACAATCGCTATTTCACTCTGCAAGAAAACACCTCGGTTGTTTGAGAAATCCGGCAGTTTCCTATAGAAGAGTTCAACAAGTCATTAATTTAATATCCGTAGGCAGCACGAAGGCCAATTTTAACCGAATAAGGAAACGCTTTTTGTAACGTTGTTTTTGTAATGTTGTTCAGGGGGTATCAGCAAAAAAAATAGGTAAATGCAACAATTTTTTTTTTATCTTTCACTAATATTTTTTTAAGATTTATTTTGTTTTAAGTTCACCCACAACTTGCCTCGTTTATTATTGGACATTGGGTAAGCAGACCTTAATAACAAGTCTTTGCTATAAAGGCCAGTTGCAGAATTGATTGAAGACAGGATATAAATCTAAATCCGATTCAAACGAACATAAAAAAACTGTTTACATTGACTTTGCCAATGCAATAATCGCACTATGATATTTACAAACGCCATTGATTTATATAAACGTCTACGGTCCCATAATGATCTCACCCGAGACAAGCTCGAAATATTTCTATCATTAGGTAATGCAAAAGTTTCTCCGAACCCACTGTTAGAGATTTTTCGTTCCACTGGGTCCACCATGATGTCATTTATTCAAATACGCACAACTTTGACAATGCGACTTATATACTTCCACACTTCTATAACGTCCAAGCTTTAAAGCTCAAAATCGATTGAAGAGAATTTCGCAATGCGCACAGTTATCCTGACTACCGTGGAAAATTGCGTCACGATAATTTTTAGAAAATTCTGGTTTGTGTTACATTGCGGGCTGTGTGCGTCCCAACTCATGATTTAAGAGGCGCGGAACGACGTTAGTTTGTAAACTTGGCGGTGCTGCCGCTTGACCTTGGATTGGTGAATAGGGCGATGTTTCATTTGGTGGGGTGTGACGTCACTTTGTAATTTATTTGTGGTCATGATACTCGCATTATTTCCGCTTCAGTTTAAGTGGAAACTTTAGAGTTTAGAGACTATTGTCAATATTTAATGGTGAGTTTACTTTATATTTTGTAATTTCAATTCCTCTTGTCCAAACTTAGGTAGGTATATACTGTTAACAAGAAACAAATGCCAACCTATTGTACAATTTTAGGTATTATTGTATTATTTTGGTTTTTATTCTTAAAACTTTTTAACACATAAACAACTCCCAATAAGAATAAGGATTTTTCTCCTGCCTACATACTAGTTGTCGAACATGAGCTGTCTCCAACTCTCCAGCGAACTTCCTGAAACTTCAGTCACCTACTTCGCGGTCAGTTAGAGCGTTGTGTCATCGTTATTTCCTGTCCTAACTGCCGGAAACTGATACGTCCGCTGAGCCAATTTCAGGAACTCCAAATCTACCAAATAATAGCAGCGTTGTAAATTAATTATTATATTTTATTTATAGATGGTCTGCTTCTTTTAATATAATTATTAGAACTTTTTTGGACAGAGTCAAATATTTAATTTAGAGAATAATTATGAGGTGTCGATATTTTCTTGTATTGATTTAATTTTTAAACATGTTATAGTGTAAAGCCTAGCCCATGCCGACACCTATAGGCCGTCTAGAACACAATCAATCAGATGCCGTCTCATTACGGAAACGCTCCAACTCCCATCGCGCAACTCACAAAACGGAACCTTCCAGCTTCCGCACAGAGCACGTTTTCCCAGTGCGCATGCCCCAGACGGCGGCGCGGCAGGGGACGTCTGTGTAATCGTTACTTATTCAAACTGGCAGACGTAGGTATATCGATGTGGCCCGCGCATGCGCCCAGCGGCTTTGTAGGTCAGGGCCTCACAGACTGCACTGGAACCTAGCCGCAGGGATAAAGTTAAGATTATACGCCATTTCTACTGCATATTATACATTTTCAAACGTGTCCGCTGCCATAAGGACGAAATGTGCGAACATCCGGGGGCCGCGAAGAGTGTTTTGAAACGATACAGAAGCGCGGTGCCCTTCCGCGATCCGACAACAATACTCCTCGGACCGGTCCGAAAATAAAGCCGCTTGCAGGGTTTTGGCCGTTTCGACACGAGATATTACGTTCTATAAGGAGATCGGGACGGACTCGCGCCGCACTCGGACGGCGATAAAGTGTATTGCGGCAAGAAAATGTGATGGGAGCGCGTGTGCCTATTTAGCGGTGATGAGTCATGGACTTGGGCGTATTTCTGTAAAGCAGTCGCAGGGATCGTGAGACTTTGTAAGATTTCTTCTGTGTACAATACCAACCAATTTGGCAATGGTCAGCCAAATGTTTACCTGAGCGATGCGCGAGCCGGCCGGCACGGCCGGTGTTCGCAGGCGGATGTCATTAATTCGTGGCATAGTTACGCAATGACAACATAATATTATTCCGAATATTATCTAAATGCCTTAAACAGTTTTGCCAATATAGGTATTATGGCATTAAAGAGCCAGCTCAAGGCCGTCGTTATCATAATGTAAACCGTGCAAAACGTAAACACTCGCTGCACCGAAAAAACCTGCTCTGATGTCACCGGCAAACATTGTAGCGTGTAATATAAAATTAGATGCGTCCAGCGAATCTATCGAGGACGGTTCATTGAGCGACGAGCGGGCAAGGCGAGCGGGCGCCGCGTGCAGCCGGCAACGAACGAAAAGGTACGGCGGCGGCGCCCGCGCCGGCGACCTTCGCCGTCACGGGCGCCGCGTCACGCCGCGCCGTCAGACTATTTTCGTCGGATTTTGGCAGCTCTCCTAAACTCGTGCGCTCCCTACCATATCCCCGTTCTAAACAGTCCACGCTGTACGCTCTTATCACTCTAACGTGCATTTCTTTTGCAGATTGCGACAGACTTTAGCGGCGAAGCTCGCCGAAATCGACGAAGTAGTGTCCGAATTCGACCGCGTGTCCGAGAAGATAGACGCATTCCGACAGCGAATAGAAGTGTGCATCGCGAAGGTCAAGACTTTCTACGCGTTCGGAGAGGACGAAGAGAGCGGGCTGCGCTCGCTGATCAAGGAAGTCTCCGACCTCGCGGAGGCCACGAAGAAGTTTACGGACGAGAGCAGAAAGCGCTACGGCGGCTCCGCTCCTGCAGACGTTTCGCAAGAGCTTTCCTCTCTCGAGCTGTCCGCGGAAGCGTTGACTGCAGCAATGGAAGAGAAAGAGCGGGAGTGGAAGCGTGCACGTACGGCGCGCTCCGAGTACGCGGCCGACGTGGAGGATGTGCAGGCGTGGGTGCGGGCCGCGGAGCTGACGGCCCGCGACCGCGCGCTGCCGCCGGAGCCTTACCGCGAGCGCCTGGTGGCCACTCGTGCTGAGGTGCCAAGTGTCACCGACCGCATGGACAGGCTGTCGCGGAACGCGCGCGCCATTGTTGAGGGCTCACGCGATGCCGCGGAGCGGCAGCTAGTGTCGTCGACCGTGGCCGCACTGACGGAGCAGCTGGCGGCGGTCACCAGCGAGTTGGAAGCGCGGCAGGCGGCAGTGGAAGACGCTTGCGATGCGGTCGCAAGGGTCTTGGCTTTGCTTGAACGCGTCCTGCTCTGGGTCGAAACGCAGCGAGCCTTCCTCGCGCGCCCTCTACCCCTCGCTGATCTGGCTGAGGCTCAACAGAAACAGACTGAATATGGAGTAAGACAAATACAATGTATATATATACATTTTGCTGATTTATAAAGCTATTTTGCCTGTTTAGTTACACGTTTGTTTATTTACAGAATGCACTCAAGAGTTGTAAGCAGCAAACAAAGAATTTAGCCGATATGACTAAGGAAATAGAAGCTATAGAACGCGTCACGAGCTCAGGCGATCTGCCCGGCAGGCTCGAGGCAGCGGAAAATGCCACCATAGACGTCGAGAAGCGATTAGCAAAGACCGTTAGTAAACTCTTACAATAATAAGTATTTACTATACGTAGAAGGTCGAGATCTAACACTTGCATTTTTTTACAGAACGGTTTATTACAAGAACTGGCGGAAGAATGGGAGAGATGCGAGAAGAAACTAAAAGATGTCGGCCACTGGTTAGAAGCCACGACGCGAACGCTAGAAGCGCCGCAGAATGCGAAGAAACCCCTCAGGGACCGGCTGGCACTCAGAGAGAAACTCATCAATGACATCTCCACCCAGAAAACAAAGATTTCTTACGCCGTTGAGAAACTCAACGTGAGTGTCAATCGTACCTTATGGACGGAGATGGCGTCGAAGCTAGGGCCGACGTTGACGTTTCGTTTGTGTCGCAGGTACACTTCGGGCCGGACGGCGTGGCGGCGCAGTCGGCGGGCCCGGAGGGCGTGACGGCGGCGGCGCGCGCGCTGGGCGCCGCGCTGGACGCGCTCGGCGGCACCACCGGCGCGCAGGCGGCCGCGCTGGCCGCCGCGCTGCAGCAGGTCGAGGCCTACTGCGCCGACGTGGCGCGTCTGCGCGCGCAGCTGCTCGACGCCGAGCAGCAGCTGCGCCAAGCCGCGCAGCCCAACTACAGCCCGCGCGACCCCGAGCGCGCGCAGAGACAACAGCAGGTAAGCACCGTTGCAGGTTCCCGAGCCGCGCGCTCAGGGAGTGTAGCGACCGCGCCCTCCCTGGCCGCGCGCCCCGTAGACGTACACGCACCAACACCATCAGGCCTAGTAGGCTAGCGAATATTCTAGTTTTGTTTATCGATTTCGAGGTGGCGGACACGGCTTAGCACCGACCCGACCGCTCCTATAGCCTATAGGCGGTTTCGGGCCACCTGTACATTACCACTGGCTACGCATTCATTTTATTTTTCTTTTGTTATTCCCACCCTCACCCGCTACTAACTCTTCGGTCACGTATCCTCGTAGGCATGTCGAGAGAGAGTCAAGTCGTTGCAGAGCAAGATTCAGGCGCGAAACGAGCGAGTTAAGCTTCTAGTGCAGCGCGGCGGGCCCGACGCGGACCCGCTGCCCGACGCGTAGCCGCGAAACCAATCATCTAGCTTTTAAGTCCTTCTACTAGTTATCTATTCGATTCCTCTATAAAACTATTATATATTTAAAATTGAATATAAACAATCGAAACATCACAGCCACAGTCGTTTCTTTACATGATCCTCAGCTTTCATCGCCCACACGAAACATGATCGCTTAATTAAACGAACACTTGTAAATTATGTCTTGTCCGTACTTGCGTATCAGGAGGTCACCCGGCGTATCGATGAGCTGACTCGGGCTATCTACGGCCTGGACCCGTACTTCGTGATGCCGGCCTTGGCGGCGGACTCGCCGGCGCGCACGCTGGCCGCGCTGGTGGCCACCGCCGACAGCGCCCGCGCGCGGCGTGCGCGCTCGCCCGACCGCCGCGACCGCGGCCTGGTCGTACCCGAGCCGCGCCGAGGCCGCAGCCCCGCCTGGGTGCTCGGAGGAACCACCTACGCTGAGATAGTCCGCGGACAGGGCTCCAGATCCAGCTCCGTCTCCTCCCAGAGATACCCGAGCGCTCAGAGGCACTATGATATCCTTAAAGTCGGAGAGTCCCGCGTCGGATCCTCGGCGTCTCACGGCGAATGCAGTGAAATAAGTGCTCGGTGTGAACATACCGAATACCATAGTGCTCGGTCCAGTGAGACCCATGTGTATGAAAGTGAAAGTGAACCGGTTAGGGTGGAAATTTGCCACGACGAGTTCGTACCGTATACCGATGAGGAACTTTATGTGGAAAAACCTATGGACTATAAGGTTCAGGAAGCCGTTCAGGTGGCACAGGTAGTAGAAACCATGGAGCAGCTCCCGGTTACGTCTTTAGAAATGATTGAGCATGATAATCAGGAAAAGGAACACAGTCCTGATAATACAAGCCGGTCTCAGGATTTATCGTATGCAGAGATACTAGCCCTGGGATTACGTAGACAAACCAAAATTCAGTCAATAGTATATCTGCCGAAACCACAAGTCGCGCAAGTTGAGGTTCAAAAAGAAATGATAACAGAACCCGGAACCCAGGTGATCAAAAAAGATCGCCCTGAAAATCTTAAGCTGAAGCCAGAGAGGCCTGAGAGATCCCAACGTAGTCGTTCCAGAGACATGCCGAGGCAAAGACGAGGACCTGAAAAAAGATCGACTAAGGCTCAGGATACTCAAGCGCTCAAAAAGAAAAAAGTTAGTAAAAAGGTCATAGAAGTCGTTGACTTTGATGACGCTGACCCCGAAGAAATACAGGTTTCTACTGCTGTTGAAGTGGAAAAGCCGGAAACTATCAGGAAAGAAATTATAAAAAAAGTACAACATAGCGCTACGGTTGTAGAAACTGTTACTGAAATGGTATCACCAGAAACTCCCGAAGTAGAAAGTGATGGGGTGGAGCAAAAGAAAGCAAAAAAGAAGAAGACAAAGAAATCTAAATCAGATGAAGATGAAATTGAAAAAGCGCTTAAAGAAATTGAAAGTTTTGATCAGCATAAAAGAAAGAAAACAAAACAAACTCGCGAAAAGTCGGAGTTAGAACCTGAAAACCCCGAAATAAACATTTTAGCCCAAGAAAGAGAGTCAGATATGCTTAAGTCCAAGAAAAATAAACATAAAGTTATGGTAACGGATTTCATAACTATAGAGTCTAAAGTAAAAGAGCCAGAGATTAAAGCATCAGTAAGCAGCATGCAAATCAAAAAGAAAACTGAAATGCTAAACACAAGTAAAGTTACATCTGATGTAGTAGATGTTAAAAAACAATTACTGGCGGCCGAATTAGTGGCAGTTGATAAACCAACTGATTTGCAAGATACTTATTCAACAAAAGCAAAGAAAATTGAAGATAACAAAGATGAAACCGTAACAAATAAGCAAGAGAAAAATAATCCAGAAAAGAAAATGTCTAAAAAGAAAAAGAAAGAACGCAAAGAAGATAAACATGACGAACAATCTGAGATGGTAGTGAGTTTACATGAAAGTATTGTAAAAGACGAAAATACCATTAAAACGGCTATCACTGTAGTAACATCATTAGATTCATCGAATAACTTTGAAAACACTATTACAACTCAAACCTGCTCAATTAATGAGTTTATAGATAATTTAGAACCAGAAGCAATTGATATACAAAAATCTTTCTTCCTAAAAACGGACTTGGCCCACGAAGACACGTCTGCAAAAGATGTTAATCTCAAGGTTACTAAAATTGAAATGCCAATAGAGAAAACCAAAAGTAAAGATGACAGAGCAGATAAGATTACCTTTCAAAGTCACATTTCAACAACATCGAAAGATGCAATGAACCAAAACATAGATATTATTTCAATAGAAAATATTCACGATAAAGCCTCAAATACTTTGAATAGTTCTAAAAATCGAAATCTACATTTGATGGATACCGTTCCGAAATCTGTTGAATTGCTGACAGAGACCGTAACATCCATTGAACTTTTCTCCCGAGAAGTGCCAAATACTGTTACACAAATAGAAGATTCTAAATCCCGAAATAAGAAGTCTAAAAAAGGAAAATTATCTGATATTAAGGACTTGTCTGTAGAACAAGAAAGTGTCGTCGAATTGAAGTCGATTGAACAAATGATATCAGACGATACAGAATCAATAATTCTAATCGATGATTCTCATGCTAATAAACAAAAGAACACTTTTCCCGAAATTGCTGTTCAGCAACAAGAGTCAGAATCACAGCCTAAAGCAAATAAACCTGTAAAAGGAAAATCTAAGTCTAAAAAAGTAAAACAGTTAGGTAATGTTGCAGAAAATTACCCCGAAACTCAAATGTCAGGTCATTCAGAAACTACTGAAAATGCTAAAGAGGAATTACAAACGGTAATAGAAGATAAAAATGACATCATCGTTACTAAAGGCAAGTCAAAGTCTAAAAAAACCAAACAAATATCAAACGTAGCTGAACTCCAAGTTTTGATAGAGACCGGAACTAAACCCACGGAGCAGGTTAACGAAGAGCAGTTAGAAGTAGTAAAGAGTCATAAAAAGAAATCTAAATCTAAGAAACCGAAAGTTATCGACGATGAAATAGAAAGGGCTTTGAAAGATATTGAAGAGTCACAAACTTCTAGGAAAAAAGACAAAACTACGGAAAAAGCCTCTAAAAAGATTACACTTGAACACCGTTCCCAGAATGTAAAAGAAAGACGTAATACCCAGGATAACCGAGAAGATACACCAGGAGTATCAGAAGTGAAAGAAAATGTGATAACTATGGATTGGAACACATTAATGGCTGAAGAAGAATCAGTTCCTCTAGAAACGATTAAACAACCAGGAACTCTAAAATCAACCCAGCAAGTAGCTACTGAAGTTACAATATTGGAATCTAATGTTATAATGAAGGAAGATTTCAAAAATATATCTCGAGACAATACCCGTAAAGTTTATAATGAATATACTCCCGACAGATCGACATCAAGCAAAGGTTCTACAGTTGATACAGATAAGACACAAGGAACAATATTAAACCCCGCAGGTGAACAGAATAATAACGATAAAAATTTCAATTCAGAATCCCTTAAAGACACTGTTGTAGTTGAAGAAACGACCATTGAACCCGTCATTAAAGAAGTCGAAACTAGAACAATTTATCTCATAACTCACGAAGAACGGAAATTACCGCTCATCAGGACTGTTAAAGTATTCAGCAGTAAAAGTAATTCTTTAGAAGAAACGGAGATCATCGATGAATCTGCTATAGATAAAATATCTGATGCAGAGGTTTCCAGTAACCTAGAAGTGAATGTGATAAATGAAGTTATCGACAGTGATGTATTAGGATTCGTAGATCAAAGCTCTCAAGATCTGAGTATGACGCATGATCTGCAAGACGTTGTCGATAAAGACGTGACAAGGAGTATCACAACAACTACAGCAGAAAATGCTGAAAAAAAATATACTGCACTTACTACTGGTGAATCTCTCAATTCTTTTGTTAAAACATTCGAAACAACAGACTCTTGTGTCATCGATAGCAGCAATTTAGAAAAGTCGAAGGAAGAATTCAAGCACCCGCATTCAGTTAACAAATCGTCATCTTCTGATAATGTACCAGAACCTTCAACCATTCGAAGTTCTGATTTTGGATATGAAAATAAGTCAAATGTAGAGGAAACTAAAGGATCAGATATAAAAGAGATACGTCAAGATCAAATTATAAAAACCAGACACGAGATAACTGTTTCTGAAATTACAACTGATGAGCAAAATGTAGCAGATGATATCGAAGAAGCAATATTTGGTTCGGTCAAAGACCGCAACAAAAATGTTAGCAAGGAATCACATAAGACTTCAATTCCTTATGAATATCTTGAAGAGATTAAAACGTATTCATTAGCATTGGACTTTGATGAGTTAGATTACAATTATTACCAATATGTACTTAAAGAGCGCGAAAGCAACGAAAAAGGAGCTGAAGTTACATTACTAACAACTAATTTAACAAGTGAACCACAAGTCATCCAGATGGAAAGCGTATTACCAACCGAATCACTAGAAAAGTCAATCAGACCTAAAGATCCTACAGAAACTACTGAAACTGATGAAGAAATTCACCTTAACAGTCCACTTAGAGAAGAAGCACCTAAATATACCTACCATGAAATTAATGCCGCCGAAGCTTTACTTGCTTCCCTTCCAACCAAAATTACTCGGCAAACAACTGTAGGTGAAAAAACTAACAATATCGTTAAACCAAAAGAAATGTTGATTGATCTACAAACAGACATTGAACCTGTTGAGCCAGCTAGTTCTGCTGGCAATAACAACCGAGATGTAAATGAAATAAAAGAAACTCATATAGATGTGTTTAGATGCTTAAGTCACGAAGTGCCTCGTCGCAGCTACCATGAGCTTGTAGATGCGGAAGTAACTTACGCGTTAGTATGTCGTCAATCTTTGGCTAAACAATTATCCCAAGAAACATTAATAAAGTCTATCTCGGAACTCAAAACACCAGAAAAGCGTGAGAGTCAAGACACAGATGAAACAGTCAAAGAGGCTATTTCGGAAACTAGTGAAAATCGAAAAACCAAAGAAGTGACCCCAAATTCAACGGGCATTAGTGACATTGAACATCCAATGCATACCTATTACGAAATCAAGGATGCCGAATATTTATTAGCTATCACTAAATTAAAGCATAGTAATCAAGAAATGTCGACTAATTTGAAACAAGATGAAATAATAATAGCTACAACAACACAAGAGTATGCCGATTCTAAAAAAGAAGTCGCAGTAACAATTGCAGAAGCAGCTCATTTAAATATTGAAAGTACAGTGCCTGCAATAAAAACAGAACTACCGCAATCGTTTACAGTGACCTGTAGTAGAAATGAAGGAACAGTTGTGACTAACAGTCAAATAAATATAAATAAGTTACGTATTCACGAACTGCCCAGATATAATTATCAAGACATAAGTGATGCTGAAAACTTATATGCGTTTATAAATACTACTCTGTGTATCGAACAAGAACCCATACCTGAAATAATTGAACAACAACAACTTGCGCCAGCAAATACTCTGACCTCAGAAGAAGTAAACCTTAATAACATTACGCCGGGAATTGAAATTCCTAAAAAAATAATGGAAATTGACTGTGTAAAATTACCCGAAGAAGGGGGACAAAAAGTAAAAGAATTTGCGTATGTGACTGGTAAGGTGATTGAAGAAACACTTGAAGATCTAGAACCTAGGCCTGCAGGCAGCTTGGGATTGGTTTTGGATTCGTTGCGTTCCAGTTATCATGAAATACATGATGCTGAACAAAAACTTGCTGTTATCATCACTGAAAAGGAGTACAAAAACTCTAGGCAAATTTCCGAAGGAGGTGGTGTCACTGAAATAGAGTCAGATAAACAAAATAAGAAAGCTCTTCCTGTTGCTGAATCTAAAGCTTTAGCACCTCTGGAATCTAATATTGACAGGCCAGATTGTCCTAATAAGATTATAGTTGATTCCACTGTTGATTGTACTTCAAGTGATGACGTATTACCACTTGATGAAAATTACGAAGAATCGCCGTTAGAAATTTTTATACCAGAAGAAGAACTGAAATATACTTTAGTATCAATGATCTTTAAGGATAAAACATTTGTCGAAAAGTCTTTACAAGCTGCAGAAGCCGTAAAGACTCATAATGAACAAAATATATCTTCAGATGAAATTTCTCGAGTTTCGATTAATGAAAGTAAAGGCCCTGACTCGCTATCAGGCATTGTTCCAGCTGAAAAAACAAAGTCTAACGACGAACCCGTGGAATTAGACAAATCAGAATTTGTTATAGTGAGCACCGCCGATGTTACTCTAGGAACATCTGTCGACATTGATTTGGGGGCTACAAATTACATTGTCAAATCATCAAATGAAGCGCTAGAAAGTAGTGTCCGTCAAGAAAATGTATCCATGACACCTAAAGTGACTGAAAAGAAACCAAAGGCAAATGAAAGCGTCCTGAAAGCAACTTCTGAAGAAATATCAACAAGGAGAGCAACAATCGACAAGGAGAATGTGCAAATGGCTAATAAATCGCAGCCTGCTGAAATCGTATCCCACGAGTTTATTCAACGCGAAACACTATCAGCCTTCGACGTCGTAACTATTAAACAAACTGTAATTGATATGGAATCTAATATTGTTACGGACCAAAGTGTTCTTAAACCCAAAGAGTCTGTAATTTTTGCTCAAACAAAACCAAGTATTGTTATACCTAAGGATACAACCATTGATACTATTAGTGCGAACCAAAATGCTTTACTTGAATTGACAAAATCTAAAATACCAGCAGGAAAAATTGCTAGTTGTGCATCTGAAATTAGGACTGAAGCCAAATCTCCTATTCATAGCTTACAAGATTTACTACCATCTATAGATTCTATTCCCGAGTTCAAACCCTCATACCCTGTAGTGTTTTCAAACTTATCAGCTGATGCTCCCGAATTTACTCCTTCTTACATGTACAAAACTGCAGAGACATCGTCAGAAATTGTTATTCCATTTAGCAATGACCAAGAAAAGCAATTTCCCGAATTACATGGAAGTAAAGATACAAATATTTCTTCTTCTACCGAAAAAGAGCCTGACAGTAAAACATCTTATTCTACCGTTTTACAAACTAAAAAAGAAAAGGAATCCCAGCCTGAAAAAGAATCTTTGCAGCCTACTGACACTGCATCTGAGGAAAATGCAAATGTTACCGAGAAAGTTAAACTAGAAGACACGCAATCTACATCTAAAAGACACAAAAAGAAGAAAAAAAAAGAAGATAAACGAGAACAGTTGGTTGAATATCCTGCGGCCATTGCTCATGCAGCTAAAGAAAATAAAGAGAAAAATGCAGCTAAAGAAAATAAAGAGAAAATTGCCACTATTGAGTCGATTAATGTTTGGGCTAAAGGCAGTGAAGATGGCAAATCATATGCAGATGTTGTTGCGGAAGGCTTACACGAAAATACTGAAGTAAATTTGATTAAGCCACAAGAATTTCAGAGTGGACATGAATCCCCTGTAAGAGATGACATCAAATCTGCCCCACAAACAGATATTAAAATCACATTAGAACCACATATTGTAGACTCAAATGTAGGTTCTTGGGCAAAAATTGTTGCCATCCATCATACATCTCCTGACAGAGTCCAAGAAGGACCGTTCAAAGAAAAATTTAAAGGAATTCCCCCGCACAGACCTCCACTAATATTAGTAGACGAATCTAGCTCCGAACATAAGCCAGAAGCACATATAGATGCTGAAGGTTTCATCATCGTTGAAAAAAGAAGTCGCTCTAGATCAACATCAAGAGATAATAGGTCTAGATCAAAATCAAACGTGGCACCTGAAAAACGAGAAAAATCTGAAAATAGATTTGAGGTTTTATCAATCCTTAAAGCTGAAGTAGAAAAATCAGTTATAACTACTCCTGATGAAGAAGAAACAGCTATTGTGAAGGAAAATAAAGAGAAGCCAGTGGTCAAGAAAGATGATAAATCGACAAAAACTAGAAGTCGATCAGGAAAATCTAAAGAGAAGGAAAGTAAAGTGTCTGCTCCGGTTATTCGTCAAACATCTGATGAAGAAAAAAACCCAAAGAAAGATAAAAAGAAACGTCCAAATAATTCTAAAGAAAATACTAAATCAGAAGATATTGTTGAATCTAAGGAAATAGTCGCTGAAAGCTCAATGGAAGTTAAAGATGAAACCAAAGTTCTACCAATATCACGGCAACTAGAAGAAGTTGAAAGTAAAAAGAAAAACAAGAAAAAGAAAAAAGAAAAACATTCTTCGTCTCATGTGGAAATTGCTAAACAAAATCCATTTGATGAAGTAAAAGGCGATGAAAAACCAAAACTTACTGAAGAAAGGTTAATTACTCAGGTTTCTGTATCAAGTCCCGAGTCTATACACACACCTATCAAAGAAAGATTTTATAACGAAGCTCAATATTGGAAAAATGACCCAAGTGGCATAGAAGAAGTTTTAACTATTGAGCTAAGTCCAACTAAAGAAATAACGTCTATTACTACTGAAACCAAGGAAATTAAATCAGTTGATACTCCGGATCGTATCGTACATACGGGAAGTGAAATTATGGCAAAAGATGACATTGAGCAGACACAAATAATTACGGAACCGGAATATTTTGACTATTTCATAATAGAAACAAAATTAGCCGATGAGTTATCACTCGAAAGTAAAATGGATGATTTGCAAAGAGAAATAGAAGAAATGCTGTTACCTGAAGATTCTTCTCTAGTCAGCGATGATACACCAAAAGAATTAATCAGTACTCAAAGTTCAGAGTCTCAAAATGATGTTTTAGATAACATTACTCCTATATTAGCATCACCGGAATCTGAAAGTGAAATTGCAATCGCAGAGGAAGATATGCCCAGGAGTTCCAAGAATGTAGATTCTAAAGTAGAAGAAGAAACAGATCATATTAGCGTTAGCATGATTGACGCATTACTAGAAGATGAACCAGCAAAAATAGAATACAGACGAGAAGAAATGAAAACTTCTTGTGTTGAACCTATAGTCGCTAAAGATTTTGACCATGTTGAAGAAAAAGCATATATATCAGTAGATAAACTTAAAAATATTATTCTGGAACCCATTATTCAAGATATGGACAAAGATAGACAATCAGCTGAAATGTTTGAAAAATCGGTAGAAGCTGAAAAAATAACAACCCTTTCTAACACTGCCCATGATGTCATTACTAACTTATCTAATAATAAAGTAGACAATTTCTGGGTAGAAAAATCAATAATAGATGACGCTGAACGTCTCCTTGTCGAACAAACACAAATCGAACCCCCAGAAGTTGCCTCCCTTGATCAAAGAAAACGTGATAGCCTAGAAGAAAACATCGTTAATGATAATTCTTTCTGGCTCGAGAAACCTATGTACCATGATGCGGAATGCCAATATTTTCTATCGATCGCTATCAAATCAAAAACACCCACTACTTCAAAAGTAGATGTACTGACAAAAGATCAAAACGACAAAGATAAGGATCCTAGCGGTAGCTCAGGCCACGCGTCCGACGCGGACGAGCCCCGGGACCCTTCTGGTTCACCGTTTGATTCCAACTACATTTCGATGGATTTGCCAGGTGGCATATGCAGTTGGAAAGACCAAAGTTCATACCTGAGCGTAGAGACACCCACAGACTCTCTCATTAGCGATGACCGCGTAGGCGACATCCGAGAGGATATACTAACAGCCCTACCCTTAGAACCAGTTCCTCCCCCACCCTCGCAGGAGCCGGCGGCAGAGGAAGCCCGGAGGACATCCAAGGTGACTGAAGTGCAGTCGTATTGTACACTTTTGCAATTTCTTTATGTTTGGCATGATATTTATATTAAATTCTTAATTTCACTTATCACACGTATCGTGAATTGCCACCGTCAGCCATCGCCGGTCGTCTTGTAGCGCCTGTATCGGCATGCACTGTCGTCGCAATAGATTTTTCGCATTTGGAGTATTTAGTATTTATTCTAGTCAATGTAGTGTGTTTAGTACTAAATCTAGTCATGTCTAGTCATCGTAGCAACCCACGTGCGCCAAACACTGTTTTCTAGTTTGTAAGCAGTGGTCTTAATTGTAATAAAACATATGATTGCATTTATGGTTTTATTTAAATGACTGTTATTTGGTTAACTCTGACCCTTTTTTATCAAATTTTGTTGAACTCCATTGTGTTAAGTTTATCTATTATTGGCGAAAAATCAGCCTCTACAAGACGATCGACGAAGTTTTATGCTTTTTTTAAGCGATCTAAGACTTCAATGTTTTACTTGGGCTTGAAAATAGTGAACTAGCAATCAAAGGATTAATACCAGCAAATGAAATACACGGTCAGGTTAGTTTGATGCAAGACTTTCGTGCCTTTTAAGAAATCCTAGTAGATTCCTGAATGTTCAAGAGTTAACCTACATGTTTTCGTCGGATGAACACTTACTTAGTACTAAATAAAATATTAAGTATTTATTTTTGTCCTTGCTAGTTTTATAATAGATATAGCTTATTTTTTGTTCGTTTATTAATAAGCCCAAAATGTATCATTTCATAATACAAAGTTTTTGGCTAAGGTGTTGTCATAGTTAAATTCACAGTATACTTTATGACACCTCCTTTTTCTTTAGTTTATCCATCAGCAAGCAGCTTTCGTTGTTCCACAAGCTCTAAAACCAATAATAAGTTGTTGTTGTTTGTGTTGGTGTTGAATGGCTTCCCAGCATGAGCCAGTGCCAACTAAACTTATTGTGAGATTTGATGTTGTCCGTAGCTAACTTTGCCCATGCATCTGACATGCTCGTCTGTTTTATTTTTACCCCTGCATCTATTTGCTTGCAACGGAGTGGAATTTAGAGATGTCGCCTCGTCGTTAATATTAAGAAAAAAGAGAAATTTAATTCAAACCTAAGAGTAGAATTGGAAATAATCACTAGGTGTTTTGATTATTACCAGAATATTTTAATATTTGCTTTCTATATGATACGCGACGAGATCTTTAAATTCGACTCCAGTAATTAGTAAAATAGTATCTAATCAGAGGGTGTGTGTTCTCAGGATGACTTGTCTAATGATATTGAAAGTCTACTAGAAGAAGTTAAGAATGTACAAGCTCGCCTCTCGGATCTACCCGACGAAAGTCTTGGAGCCATGGAGGAAGGTCTGAGGGTAAGTTTCATTGTAAATATGCCATTTTATTTAGAATTAACTGTCTATCCCACTGACAATTTATTACTGGGGGTGTTTCTGTAAACTATAAACAAAAGACTTATCTTATAAGTCCGCTGTATGTACACGGCTACAGCCCGTCTGGACCGTTTCTTCAAGGAATCTTTCTTTTTTGTACAGTCACCGGCAAAAATATATGATGGAACAAAGGCCGCAAAAATATCTGATGACAGCTCTATTCCTAGAGCCGTAAGAGCGTGTCAGATATTTTTGCGGCCTTTGATTCATCATATATTGATGCCGGTGACTGTACCTACTTAATGTCATAAGGTAAAGCGTTTTTATCTAATAAAAAAATAGCGTCACTATTATCTCTTAAATAAAAATAATTAATTAGGTACTGAAGTATGTTTGATATGTTAAACAGTTGACAATTATTACGCATTGTGTTTTGTTTACATTGTGAATGACACCAACAGTTATGTTATTGTCAGACTCAGAAAGAGACGGCTGCCATTCTGTAGCTGCACTTATGCCAATCTCGGAGAATATGGAAACACCCCAAGAATAAATTTGACGACGATACTAGAGCCAAAAGCTTCGTGTTAAAATATTATTGCCCAAAGTAAACAAAACTAGAATACACACGATCGATTGATCTTTATCATCTTCTGCATAATAAATTATAACAATATTTCGTTGCTGCCAAGAGGCAATGACTGCATTTTCTCTATGTTTTGTGGTGATGTCATAAAGGTATCTATTACGACAGAGGTTAATAATACATAGTTGGGTTTGGCATCATTCAGTAGGGCAGTGTTTCTCTGACCGTGGAGCACTTCGAACCGAAAACGAATTACGAACGCGGGAAGTACGAAATTAAGTGGCAACGTTTACACTTCGTGTGAAGTTTGTGACGGATCAGGAACTAACTTGGAAGTGTTCGAGAAAAGTGTACTTAACGTAAGAAATTGTTTTTTTTTCGCATCCCACATTTTAGCAAGATTTCAAAGATGTATTGAAACAATGGTTGAAAATATTTAAATTATACGTGATCGGAAAAGCGCTTAACTAATTTACCAACAACTAACCGTACCTAACGAACGTTTAGACCAAATCCACTTTCAAAGCGGTGATTGATGAAGGTGACCAGATTTTGATTTATTACCACCATTTTGTAAACATCATTTTACCACTACTACACCACCAACTATAAAAATGTATACCCTGAGAAAATTACGGTTTTTCGGAAATAATTCCATTTTAGGTTAATTATTTGTATATCGCTTTTATATGTTATTTAAAAAAATAAACTATTGAAGTCAATAATTCTATGGACCGGAAGTTAGAAAAAAAAATTAACCCGCAAGCAAAAATGCTATCAGTATTTTTACAATGAAAACATGTTTGAGTACACTAATTTGGAGACTTACTAATACCTGAATCCAAAAATATATGCATCAGGAAATAACAGCATTTTAATTAAATATTTACGACCTTGAGATAATATTGAATTTAATCTGGCCTATAGAAAGGTTTATTCATTAACAAAAATAAGTGGATTATGCGCGTATTCCAAAGAACGTATATAGACGTAGTCAATTATAAAGTAAAGAAAGTTTATACCATTTTCGCCTGATTTTTACGCAAATTATAAAGATTACTTTCATTATTTTTTGCTGTTGCGGCATTAAATTTTGTTGGATTATTAATGAATATTTAGTCAAATTACCCAACCTATTTTATGGTGTAAAAATATGGCTGATATCGATATATTGTTGTGTTTTCATAGAGCGAAACCGTAAAGTTCTCAGGGTAGTAACTTACTAGGTATTATAGATTTATCGCGTCAGCGTTAAAGTCGAACCAAGAGACTGTAATAGTACATTGTGCATTAAGAGCCGTAAGAAGGGGATTACTAACGAGAGTCTATGAGATGCCCGACGCCAAAGGCGGAGGGCTTTTAATGAGTCGAGTTTGTAATCCCCTTACTGCCCGTGATACACACAATGTTTTTCATCACATTTGCGAGGAAACAAAAAACAGAAAAACCTAAGTTTCATACAACCGTACCACTCAAAAATTGACGAAATTGACAACTTCACTTACAGATTTGAGGAGGGCGAGGGGGCCCGGCGCCCCATGGCCTGCTAGATTTTTTCAACCAATCACAGAGAAGAATTCTTGTGACGCGCGGCCAACTAAATAGATTTGCCAACCAATTTGTTTGATTTGTTTTTAACCAATCAGATCACACACAATCTCATAACTCCCTAGGGAGTTATAAATCCATAACTCCCGCGGGAGGTAAATCGGGTATAGCTGCTCTAACTAACTTGCCTATAATACATCCTTTACGAGCAAGTGTGATGAAAAATCTATTTTATGACTGAATAATAAAGTTCAATTTGTAGGAAACATTAATACTAGTACTATAAATATAAACAAATACTATTGAAAAACGGAACACTTTAAATATAAACTTGAGAGTTTATGACAACACTTGCGGATGTTCTTACTTGCTGAAACAATCATATTTAACTAATATATAAATTAGAACCTACCTAGTACCAGTGGGTATATGTTAGTAGTTAGTACAAACTCACTGATTTACCGTTAGACTCATACTGATCATGTCAATCAAATAAAAATATCTGAAGTTTGCTTTTTAAAATGTGAGGGAAAATACTTACTTACTATTGTTAGAATGTAGCATATGTGTAAACTAACTCCGAACTTTTTTTTTTTAAGTATAGAACGAGTAGCTTTGCTCAAGAGTATTTCTTAGAATTCAATAAGGTTATTCCATTCTGTTGTGATCACACTGAGAACTATTAAGTCATGTGTATATTTAGATATTTCCTCATACCATAATATCACACTTTAAAATAGGTACTTGTAGTTGTCAAAGGTGGACAAGCAAACATACGGTCAATAAATCTACACATATGAATATTTCTTTTTTAACTCTGCTGTTTGTTAGAGGGAATTATTGTATCTCTATCCAAAAGCGAAAAGAGTATGTATGCTCTTAAATACATATGTTCAAAGTATAGCTTTATACATTTTGAACGTTTATACATATATTTAAATACAATTTGCTTACATAAACGGAAAAGAAGCAATTTTAGTATATTTTTTTAAATAAACTTTTAGTCACAACCCTTTGTACAGTCACCGGCATCAATATCATCATATCAGCCGAAAGACGTCCACTGCTGGACATAGGCCTCCCCCTAAGAGTGTCAAAATGACCGGTCCTGCGCCACCCGCATCCAGCGGACTCCCGCGACCTTTACCAGGTCATCAGTCCACCTTGTGGGGGGCCTACCCACGCCTAGCCTTCCGGTACGTGGTCGCCACTGGAGAACCTTTCCGCCCCAATGGCTATCAGTTCTATGTGCAATGTGCCCCGCCCACTGCCACTTAAGTTTAGCGATTCGGAGGGCTATATCGGTTACCTTGGTTCTGCTGCGGATAGCCTCATTTCTGATGCGATCACGCAGAGAAACTCCCAACATAGCCCTCTCCATTGCCCTTTGGGTGACTTTGAGCCTTCTTATGAGGCCCATTGTAAGCGACCACGTTTCAGTGCCATATGCCATCACTGGCAACACACACTGGTCAAAGACTCTCGTCTTGAGACACTGCGGAATATTGGACGAAAAGATGTGCCGTAGCTTCCCGAACGCTGGCCAGCCGAGTCGGATTCGACGATTGACCTCTTTCTCGGAGTTTAAGCATCAATATTTATGATGAATCAAAGGCCGCAAAAATATCTGACACGCTCGTATGGCTATTCCTAGAATAGAGTTGTCATCAGATATTTTTGCGACCTTTGTTCCATCATATATTTATACCGGTGACTGTACATAATAATTCGTCGGGTGACAACCAAAAGTCACTACCAAAACTGTCACTGCTCTCCAAAACCTCGTATCTCGGTACGTAGTCTATATCCAGATACGACGTTTGATTTAAGTAGGTATTTGTTACTTAGTGAGTTTTGGTTATTACCCGACGAATTATAGGCTGAAACACAGAACTTAATCAAATTAAGGTTAGGTTTTTTTTTTAAATTGCTTTCCAATCAAACCACGTTAAATTATCTCTCTCTATATATCTTTCTCTATCTCTCTCTCGTCTTAGCGTTGATCCTGGTTACATCCCCAGCAGTTTGCTTCGAGGCCCAGGATCCGCTACCCACATTCTGTATTTCCTATTTTAAATTGACTAAACATACATTGCAGGAGGGGATCTCCATTCTGAGCAAGTGTGATGAGGCAGCGGAGCTGCTCGAGAGCAAGATGACGGAGTACCGCCAGGAGGCAGAGATCCAAACCCTGAGCCGGGAGGTGGTGGTGATCAGGGCCAGGATATCCAAGCTGCTGCTGCAGGCGAGGCAGGGGCTGGACATCATCCAGGTAAGGAAGGTAATTGTGTTTTCATTTGCATGTAATTTTTTTTTAATAAATGGGTCAATCAACTTCTTTTTGTTGCTATTTGCCATGGTTACTAGTTAGTTAGTTACTCTAGGTCACTTTTAATAACTGATTTTATTGGTTTAAATCCACCGTATATCAGGTTTTGTTGGAACCATCTTTTAAACATGTGAGAAGTCTATGTTGTAACCATATTTATTTTTAAATTTTATTTTGTCTCCTAGCTAACAGGACAGAATAACAACAAAAAATAGTTGATTAACTAAATACGCTTTTAGTTATGTTTATATCCCACCAAAAACATAAATGTAAAAAAGGAGAGCCAAGTTCAATACAAAAATTATGCTTGGCTGTGGGCTTCGCCGCAAAAAGAATGGAGATCTAAATGAGTGCCAAGTTGTATGCAAAATCTAAATATGTATTTATAGGAACAAAATAACATTATGAACAAGTATTAAACTCTATGTCTTTGCTTTATTGGATACCTATAACAATTGCTGTTATTTAAAAATGTGATATATTAAAGTAGGTTAGATTTGACTCGGCCAGTTTTCATTGCATCAGTCATTTTATAAAGTTATTCAACATATATATTTTTTAATTCTGATAAAAACCCTATTTTTTAACTTTTTTTTATTTTTAGATTTTTTTCCTACGCTTACACACAATTACCGAGCTGGATTCCAAATTTCACCCTTCTAGGCCATCTGGAAGTAGGTTAGGTTTAGGCACTATATGTCAGTCAGTCAGTGCTAAAATATACGACTTTTTGACCTTCATATCTTTATAACCGTTTGAGCTAGTTTCTTGAAATTTGGACTTCTAGATGTCCTTGTGGATATAATTAAACACTCGTAGTTTTATGTGTTTACGTTAATAATAGTTTATGCTACTGATACATAATGAGAGGCCTTAAAATACGAGTGTGGTTTTATGAAACGAGCGTCAGCGAGTTTCATAATAGGATCACACAAGTGTTTTAAGGCCTAATTATGTACAGTTGCATACACTACTTTATCTAAACACATATCATAAGTACTCTAAGATGGGTTCAGAAGCCGTAGGAAAATGACCTGCATTGCTACGAGTGCTACCTGTAAGTTATTTTTGAAAAAAAAAAGTGAAAAAAAAATAAAAAACAAGTGATTTTTTTTTATTGAAAAAAAAAAGTTAAAAAAAGTTAGAAAAAGAAAAAAAAAGTGAAAAAAGTAAAACAGCAAAAAAAAATTTAAAAAGTGAAAAAAAGTAAAAAAAAAGGTAAAAAAAAGGAATAGGAGTGACCAAATTTTTAAAAAAAGTAAAAAAAGTAAGAAAAAGTAAAAAAAAAGTGAAAAAAAGGTAAAAAAAGAATAAAAGTGACAAAAAGTAAAAAAAAAAGTGCAAAAAATTCAAAAAATAATAAAAATAGTTAAAAAGCGGAAAAAAAAGTTCGAAAAGTAAAAAAAAAAGTGAAAAAGGTAAAAAAAAAGTGAAAAAAAGTAAAAAAAAAAAGTTAAAAAGTTAACAAGTAAAAAATGTTAAAAAAGTAAAATGAAAAAACATAATAAATTGACGTTTTGTATCGATAACTGTTTTAATATCTATAGATACTCGACTAGAGACCCACTTGAGTTTTGACAGTTGTTCCAAATTTAAACTCATAACGATACCGATAATCTGTACTGTAATAACATTACAGTACAGATTTTACCTACTACCACAGACAAGAAAGTTGTCATAGTAAAATTGGTTGTAATAATGCTGGTCATTACCGACGGTTTCTGAACGCATTTTAGAGCACTAATGATATGTGCGTAGATAAAGAGGTTTTGAGTTATAGAAGGGTCAAAAGTAGCACCAAGTGGTTCGTGTAATGATACACTCGGCGCTGGCTAGCCAGTTCCTTTGCTTGAACTTGGCTTGACACGCTGCCGCGTGTCTAGATATTCTCCATTTTATAACAAACCGCGTCCACAACTTGTTAAATACAACTATACATTTATTAGAAGCCCTACGCCGAAGATATAAATAGAAAAGATCTACAAGGCGTAATATACTAATAGGTATTTCGTTGATTATGTCGTAATTTTTGTTCGCTTTTTATAAAGTGTATTTGACGTTCTATAAACTTATTACCAGTATTAAATATCCAGTTTTTGTTTTGGCTGTAAACCTGTATCGAACATTTTCAGGACGCGAAGGTAGAGGTGGCCCGTCAAGCCAAGGAGGTTGGAGACCAGAAAATGAAGATTGCCCAACTGGATCAATGGCTTGAGAGCATAGACAATGAATTAAAAGGATCTACTCAGCAGTCCGACGAATTAACCGAAGAGGATATTATTAGATATATTGAAATTTATGAAAAATACATCAGAGAATATGAAGAGTATGAAGTGATATTAAAGTCTATTACTATAATTGGTGTTGATAAATCTAGTCAATCATTAGAAGACAAGTTAAAAGCTACGCAACAATCGTTAGTGGAAACGAATAATCTAGTCATTGTAGAGATAGAACGGTTGAGACAGGTATTACTACAGATGAGATCTGTGGTCGAAGTGATAGAGGAAGACATATCTCAAACAGATAGGACCATTGACTCAACGTCCATGCCTGAAGAAATTGTTTCTCCTCGGGAAACCAACGTTGCAAAAGAAGTTCCGTCAGTGAAAGAAATACCTAGTATTAAAGAATCTAGTGTTACTAATATACCAACTAAAGAAAAACTGACTGAAAAAGAGCCTAGCGAGAAGTCCATTGCCGAAAATAAGTCTACTGAGAAAAAGTCTAATGACAAGAAATCTAAGAAAAAAGAAAGAAAATCAGAGCAACTCGTAGCCGTAAAAGAGAAACAGACAATCACGATTGAGACACAAACGGGACAAAGTCTCAGATCTGAATCTCCGCCTGTTTCAGATAAATCCGTCATGTGTGAGCCTGAAAAGAAAGTGACTCAAGATGCGTCCATTACGTGTGCCCCACCACTTGACGTTGAAATTCAAACCAGTGACCCAGTTTCTGATAAAAGAGAAATCTTGGAAAATATTCAAGTTAGACAAACTGTTACTGGTGGTCATGAAATATTTGAAATCGCCACTCGCCCTGTTGCGAGGGGACAGAGAATCGATGAACAATCACTGCTTGTTGACGCTAAATATAAAGATGATAGTCAAGGTAAAGATTCTCATCTAAATATAACACACAGCTTGCCGCAGTCATTTGAAACTGTCATGGTCGAACCTGATGAAACTACAACTGAGGTAGTAGTTGACGCAGATGGCACTAAGCGGATCATTGTAAAGAAAGTGCGAAAGACTTTGGTAACTCGCCAACAATTAGTTCACAGTCATTGCCAAACCAGACAAATGATTTCAGATGGTACACAAGAACAATCATTCTCCCAAATAACTTTGAAAGAAGATAAAGGATCTAGTTCAACAATGCTAGAAGATGGCGGTGTGCAAAGACTCGAATACCAGACATTTGGTGGTCAAATCGTATCGGGATTGCCTGGAAGCGAAGTGACCATTCAAGAATTTACTTCAAGACCTGGAGTTGTGGTAAAATTAGAAGAAGGATTAAACCCTGCAGAAATCCTACAGTTGGCGGACGCTGGTGGACAACAGCATATCCAAACATCGTCCTCTAGTGTAACCGCTGTCGTACAACAAGTAACTAAACGGATTATTAAAACAAAACGACGCATCATACGCAGGGTAGTGATCATAGACGGCAAAGAACACGTCACAGAGGAAGTGATAGAAGAGCCCGACAATGTTGAAGTATTTGAAGAGCAAATACCAAGAGTATCGATCAGTGTTAAAGATCAAGGTGGTGTGCAGTTTGAAGAAATCAATGATGATGATGATCATGATGGTCATAAAGATGACAAGCCACCTTTGCCGGACAAGACTAAAGGTCACAAAAGTCCGAAAGAAAGTACACCAACATTCGATGATAAACCCAAAGATCCACCAAAGGATAAGTCCGATGATGATAACAAACCTCTCGAAGGAGAAAAAGCTAAACTACCTAAAGATGTACATGAGCTGTCCCATGATTTTATTAAAATGGAAAGTCACCAACATTCACAATACTCTCAGTCCAGCACCACTACCAAACAGTCACAAATAAGGGAAACATCCCCTGTTCAGATAGTTACAGTTTCTAAAACATTTGAGACCCTGCCCGGAGAAACACAAACCCAAGAATCATACTATGTTGAAGAACCACAAGAGCCCAATACCACGCGTATAAGTAAAATAATTACAACAGAATGTGATGCTTTATCTGAAATTCAACCAAAGGGCAAGCCTGATGATTCTGACAGGCCACCTTTGCCGGACAAGACTAAAGGCCACAAAATTCCGAAAGAAAGTACACTAACATTCGATGATGCACCCAAAGATCCACCAAAGGATAAGTCCGATGATGATAACAAACCTCTCGAAGGAGAAAAATCTAAACTACCTAAAGATGTACATGAGCTGTCCCGTGATTTTATTAAAATGGAAAGTCACCAATATTCACAATACTCTCAGTCCAGCACAACTACCAAACAGTCACAAATAAGGGAAACATCCCCTGTTCAGATAGTTACAGTTTCTAAAACATTTGAGACCCTGCCCAGAGAAACACGAACGCAAGAATCATACTATGTTGAAGAACCACAAGACCCTCATACCACGCGTATAAGTAAAATAATTACATCAGAATTTGATGCTATACCTGAAATTCAACAAAAGGGCAAGCCTGATGATTGTGACAGGCCACCTTTGCCGGACAAGACTAAAGGCCACAAAAGTCCGAAAGAAAGTACACCAACATTCGATGATAAACCCAAAGATCCACCAAAGGATAAGTCCGATGATGATAACAAACCTCTCGAAGGAGAAAAAGCTAAACTACCTAAAGATGTACATGAGCTGTCCCATGATTTTATTAAAATGGAAAGTCATCAACATTCACAATACACTCAGTCCAGCACCACTACCAAAAATTCACAAATAAGGGAAACATCCCCTGTTCAGATAGTTACAGTTTCTAAAACATTTGAGACCCTGCCCAGAGAAACACGAACGCAAGAATCATACTATGTTGAAGAACCACAAGACCCCCATACCACGCGTATAAGTAAAATAATTACATCAGAATTTGATGCTATACCTGAAATTCAACCAAAGGGCAAGCCTGATGATTATGACAAACCTGTTAAAGGTAACGGTCACGAAAAGAAGGTAGACGAAGATCATGAAATTTTGTCCAAAGAATTCATCCAAAATGAAACTAAACGCCATTCACAATACACCGGGGCAAATACAACTATCAAACAGTCACTAATGAGGGACCCATCCCCTGCACAAACAGTAACAATTTCTGAAACGCAGGAAACCCTACCTGGAGGAACACAAATTCAAGAAACGTATTACATCCAAGAACCGTCAGACTCCCATTCCGCATTTAAAAGCGAAGGTTATCAACAATCAACGTTGCAAACTGCTTCATCTAACGTTTCTACAGTTGTGCAAAAAGTAACAAGGAAGATAACTAGAACTCGAAGACGTATAATTAAACATATACAAATAATTGACGGCAAAGAACACATCACTGAAGAAGTAATAGATGAACCTGATGATGTTGAAATCATTGAAGAGGAACCTAAAGTTTCTACTCACACTATACAAGAACAAGGAGTCAAAACAAAACGTATTAGAATAATACGCCAGGTACAGATCATAGACGGAAAAGAACATGTTTCGGAACAGATCGTTGAGGAACCCGATGAAGAATTTATTCCGGAAACAACTGTTAGCACTGAAATTGGCGTAAATATCAGTAAAATGCCTTCTCTTGTTCCTGAGGACAGTATTGAAAAAACTATTCAAGAAATCCCTACATCTACTAATAAAGTGCAGAAATCGGTTGTAGAAATCACAAAGAACTTTATTACTAGTGAAAGTGATCATCATACACAATCGCTGCAACTAGCAATACCAGAAAAAGAACCAATTACAACAGAAATTGGTACAGAAACTTATGAGATACCTAAGGACCGCATCGAACAGGACACAACTGTTGAACCAGTTGTCAGCAAACCTAAAGAAACTATTGAAGAAGCAATGAAGGAATCACCTAGCCCAGTGCCAAGTCCCACAAGGAAATCAAAATCAGCGTCTCCTAGCAAGCGAGTGACATTTGTTGAAAAGCTAATAGAAACTTCTATGCCCGAAGAAACAGCCCCTGATATAAAATGGGACAAAGTAGACGAGAGCAAACCTTTACAAACTTCTACTACAATTTCTGAGGCCAATGTATCTATTACTCCAAGTCTAGTTATTGAACCGGAATTTACTAGGTCTCCGAAAGAAGAACAAAAACCACCTTCAGCACATGTAAGTACGGTTGAATCACTAAAATCGCATCAAGTCGAACCAGTGACTGAAGAAGATGAAAATATTCCGACACCGAATAAAGAAATAACTGTCGAAGAACAACAGCTCCAACTTGTTGAGCAAACTTCGGATATCGACTCTAAAGTAGGTGCCACTCTAGATTTTATTACAAGCGAAAGAGGTCATGATTTACACCTAGAAGCTAAACAAACTATAGGAACGCCAACATCTGATCTATCTCTAACAACAAATAAATCTATTGTTACTGATTTAACAAATAAATTAGTACCAGCGCAAACTGAAGAAACTCAATTCCCAAGTGAAACACAATCTCTGCAAATCAATGAAAGCACACTATCAAAACCAGGTACTGTAAAAGAAACTTCTAATGACCCTATAATAGAGATTGACAAATTAGTAACGCCCAAACAGACAGAGGATAAAATAATTACCTCGATTCCAGTAGACATAAAAGCAGGAAAGCTACAGACAGTTGACATCTCTGAAACAATAAGTACACAAGTAGTTGAATCTATAGAAGGACAAGTGCCTGAAGGAATAACATTCGATGTCAAGAAAGACGCATCCATAGTTGACATGCATAAACAAAAAGACGACAAAGATACTATTAAAACACACGAAGCTGAACCAGCGAAGTTAAAGGAAAAACAATTGTTGGGTGAAATAAGCATAACAAAAACATCATTACCAACCCATATTGTTGACGTGACTAAGAATCTATTAACCTCAGAAGGATTGGTTGATACATCTAAAAATTGTGAAAAGGAGGTACAAGCTAAAGAATCGACAACACCTGGAACATCTCACGGAGAAAATACCGTTTTTGATGTAACCATTGAAAAAGAGCCGTTGCAATCTCTTATTCAGGCAACTTCCGTAGTTGAAAGTAATACTTTGACTCCAGAGGTATCTTATGTTCAAGTAGACCAAAAAGATACTGATATTGAATCTGTTGCTTTACAACACAAAGAACCTGCATCAATATATGATATTAATTTACTCCTTGAAGCAGAACGTCAAGATTCTCACTTAAGGGAACAAAGACCAACTCTTGGGGTACAAAGTGCAGTAACGGAAACAGTCAACCGACCAACGAAACCTTTACAAACTGTTGACATCTCAATGTCCATTTCCAAAACTGATGTCTTAAATAAGAACGACCCTAAGGTACATCTCAATATGAAAGTTGAAGGGTTTGAATCCAAACAATCAACAATTGTCAAAAAAGATATTGATGTCAATTTACCGAGTGAAATAATGGTTATTGAAGATCACCCTCAGCCATATTCAGTGGATAAAAAACCTCAAGAAGAGCCAGTTCTAGAAAAAGAACCCACACCGGTGCCTATTTCAAAGGTCGAACCTTTAAGAGAACCGGAAATCCCAGAAACCAGTGCTGTAGTTAAAATTGTAGAAACAGATCAACCCTCAAGTGAAACACCAGACTCCTCCAATGATCACAGGAAAAGTAAAAAGAAAAAGAAACATAAACCTACGCCAGACGCGAGCTTAGCTGAATCTACCAAATCAGATATGCCTTTAGAATTACCTGAAGATAAGAGCGTCGTTGATACTGACAGCTCATCTCTCAGCCATTACGTAGAATTGCCAACATCACCGCCTTTAGATTCGCCCAAACCAACTGAAGACTTTTTAGAGCCTAAAGTAGAATCATTAGAACCAGATTCGTTTGTGGAATCTGAAAGGGCCGCTGAAGAAAAGGGTTATGAGGCAGAAGAACTGTCTCAAGGACCAACACCTGTACCCAAAAAGAGGCAAAAGAAACGCAAACCCCATGGCGTTAGTGAAGATACTACTTACCCTAAAGAAACCACCGCCGAGTCAGATGACACATCTTTATCTTCTCCAGTTGAAATCGCAGAGCCCGTACAAGAAAAGAAAGGCAAGAAAAAGAAAGGAAAGAAAAAGCTACCTACTGAATTAGACGCCGTAACCGTACCGGAACCACCTAAACAGTTAGAATCGGAGCATAAACCTGGAAGTCCTAAAGTAGGCAATGAAAATATAGAGTCCCCGAAAGATGAATCTTACCGTACGATGAGCGAGACTTCAGATATAAGTACAGTCAAGATTATTGAGGAATGCATTCAAAGTAGCCCAGAAAGTTTACAAAAGGAAGTTAAAACTACTGTGACATTCCCTGTTTCCGTGGTTGAAGAAATTCCAACACAAGAATATTCGGTTCAAACGTCCCCGGAATTAAATGAATCTATTAAAGAAGAAAAGGAACAGCTCAAACCAGAAACTATGGCAATTGAACTGCAGACGTCTCCTACACCTGTTATTGAAAGTGTTGTACAAACTACTCCTAGAGAAGAAAAAGATGTTGATACACAGACGACCGAAGAGGTTATTGCAATTACTGAAAAACCACCTGTCATAGACACCGAAATACAAACTAGTAGAACAGAATCGCCTCAGAAGATCGAGCACTTTGAAGCTACAACTCAAGTCATTTCTCACGATATAGTGACTCCTGAAGAAAAGTACTCTCAAACTTCATCACCTCTTGTAGAAAATTTGAAGGATATGGAAATAAAGTCTGAATTACCGGAAGTCGTTAAAGAAAATAAGGAAATGCAAACATCTCCTGAGCCGCCAGTTCAAAAAGATGAAAAGAGCACAGAAATTTGCGTAGAAACAGTTGAGACTGATATTCAAACATCACATGATACCATCGATCAGGAAACATGCACTACACCGGTAGCAGAAAAGGAAGTTGTCGAAATGAGTATACAGACACCTGACATACCTGTGGTTAGCTCATTTACTCAATCAGATCATTTTGAACTCGAAACAAAGGCAGAAGTTCAACTAGCTCCTAAACCGGACATTTTTGATGCAAGTCAACAAACATCTCCAAGAACACTGGAAGAGCCAAGGGTTGAATTACCGATACAAAATGAATCTAAACCGGAATCACAATTGAGAAAAGAAGTTATCACAGTCGATAGTACTCAACAAACTACGCCCAGGGAACTTGAACAACCCATAGTTGAGTTTCCGATGCCTAGATCGGTCGATTTAGATCTAACTAAAGCAGAAGTAGTAACTACCGATAGCACTCAGCAGACATCGCCAAGATTTTATTCCGAAGATTCCATATCGACATCAACTGAAGAACCTTATGAAGTACACTTGCGTGCACAAATAACAATTCCAGAAGCAACCAATGAATTTCTTGATAATGAACGACAAATTGAAGTTCCCCAGTCTATACTCGGAGACAGGCAAAAGCAAAAGAGGAGGAAAAATAAGAGAAAGATAGAATCGCCAGTAGCGCAGACACCAGAAAGCCTCTCCGACCCTATCACTACGGAATTGCTAATGTCAGTGACACCTACGACCGAAGACTACTCGAGCAAAGACACATCATCGATAGATGAAGGTATTTCCCAATTAGCCAGCCCTGTATCACCTGATCGTCAAGAGATTGGAAACCAATATAAATTAACTTACTCGGACGTTGTCCAACGGTCGAAGTCTAAATCTCCTTCCCCTACTAAATCCATTCACTTCTCTCGAAAACCTGAGAAGGCGAGACTGCTTGATGCTTTGGAGAAGAGAACACAGTCTTTGTCGGAGTCTCCTAGGAAAGCGCCCGAGAACTCAATGGCCATTGTTGTTCTGGATCAGTCTGTAGAGAAATCCTATGATTCTGTTGTTAATAAGGAACTGTATGATCTAAAGAATGCTGTTGGTTTCAATGATCCTAAGAGAATTGACAAAAGCGTTGTGGTAATAATAGAAACGATATCCATTTGGTTGGAAGAGATCCAATACAAAATTCAAAGAGAAACTATTGCGAACGGGGAATCTGTTAATGAATCGCAACGCATAAAATCATTACAAGGGTACATTCGGAGTCTGAAGGAAATAATAGAAATAACCGAAGTTAATGAGGAAATAGTAACACTTATCGAAATGATAACACGTCAAGCGGACGCAGTCAATAATCTAAATAGCCAAAGCTCAACTACAGTAAAAGAATTAGAAAAAGACTGGGTGAAATTCTTAGAGGATACTGACAAATTATACCAGTCTGTGGACAAGGTAAAATCTAGTCTAGATGATATAATTTTATCTGATGTTCCAACACAACAGAAACTAGACAAATTAGACAAACTAGAGAATACGAATGTAACCAATTCTGATTCCGTCACAAAAATGTTCCGTCGGTACCGCTTCTTAGTAGAAAATAATTCAAAACTAGAATGTCCCCCGAGTCTTTTTGCTTGTGATGATGATACTAAGCATGTGGAAAATTCGATCAACACTGAAAGGGATCGTTTGCTTCAGTTGTCAGCATTGGCAGAAGAATATGAACAAACATTACAAGATTTTGGACAAATAACTGATGTAGCAGAAGCGCTTTTAGATGGTAAAATAATCGTATCTGATTTAGATCACTTGCACGAAGAAATCCAAAAACACAGAAAGTTCTTCGTTAATCTAAACCATTGCAGAGCTATCCTCGAGTCTTTAGAAGATAATTTGGATAGCGAAACCAGATCTAAGTATTCGTCGTTGCACAATTCACTACACGAACGCGCCACCGTAATTATTGATAGAGCTGCAGGACGCGCTCAACAGATGACTTTGGCAGCATCCCGGTGGACCACGTTGGAACAAGGTATGAAAGAAGAACAACAATGGCTGAGAGTGGCTCACCAGAGGGTCCCTGACCTCACTAATGTCACTTCTATCGACCACGAGCAATATATCAACTTATACCAATCGGTCAGCCTGGATGTATCACATCACCACGCCAAAATCTTACGTCTATTGTCAGTCACCGATGGACTTCAGAATCTCATCGTTTGCTCTGGATTGGAATCAGAATGCTCTCTAGCTCTCGATACTTTACTCAGGCTTCAAGAAGATGTAGATTCTAGGCTCATTCGACTGACAGCCTTTAAAGAAAACTGGTTGACCTATGATTACCTTATTGAAAGAATAGAAAACTGGATGACGATAGCTGATATGGAACTTGAACACATTACTCCGGAAAATATTACAACAACTGGGAACTTGCGTCGGTTCTGGGAACTTAAGGCTCAGCACGAAGTTCATAACAACCTCAAAAATGAATCCGGCATCCAATTTGAAAAAGCATTAGAAATATTACCAATCTCTGATGAGATGGTTCAACGTCAGTTCTTTTCGAAGATAGAAGACAAATGGCGTGCTCTTGCTGGGAAAATGGATAACTTGCATTCTTCTGCTATTCAAAGTATTTCCGACCGCGATGTATCCACTGGCGAGAAGCTGAATATTCTCGAAGATGAGATTAGAGAGCTACGCGCGTCGCTTGATAGCCTGAAGGCAGTTATAAGAAGCGAAGACGAATTAAACCTCTACATCGAGAGACTTCAAGTAATGACGGGCCGCGTCGACAGGATACAGAACGAACTCAGTAGACTAAGCTTATTACCTACTGCGGAATCCGATCGCTTGGGGGCTCTGTTATCCCAGTCGCGCAATTTGGATGACCAGATTGCCGAGGAGCTAGAGCGAAGTATGCTCTTGAAAGAGAAGATAGTTCAGGTTCAAGCTGGTATAACGCGATGCCAGAAGAATCAGCGTCGCGGACGACTTACTCTTGAAGAGTGCGAGGCCGCAGAGCGACTTGGCAGCGACGTCGTGGAACGGGCATCCGAAACATGCGACAGGCTTCTAGAAGACCTTTCAGCCCAATGGAGGGATATAAGAGCACTTAACCAGGCGCTACATACGCTGCCAACCTGTCTTCGAGTGTCCGTAGCGCTTACGGATTTGGAAAGAGAGATCACAGTATTACAGGTAAACATTTAATAATATTCAAGTACAGTAGACGGCAAACTTCGTGCGCAAATGAGGGGAAGTGGGGGGGCAGCTTGCACGTACAATTCGCCTTTGCGCAGGCAAGGTCATTTGCGCACGAAGTTTGCCGTCTACTGTATAACTTCAATCATTATTGCTAATTTATTATAATTTTTTAATTGTAATCATTTATTTCAGATATAAATCCATAAAT
This sequence comes from Epinotia brunnichana, assembly GCA_963854355.1. NCBI lineage: Eukaryota > Metazoa > Arthropoda > Insecta > Lepidoptera > Tortricidae > Epinotia > Epinotia brunnichana. The sequence goes on along the minus strand of OY977936.1, from coordinate 26,679,760 downwards.
CTTGTTAGTACACAGTTACACAATCAATTAAGATATGTTAGTAAATTAAATTAAGCTATATTAATCTATACTCAGTGTTCAGCTTCCCAGTCAGCTTGACCCAATGTCTGTAAATGCCACAGTCATACCTATCAGCTAATACATTCAGAATATTGCTGGAGCTGCTTCTTGACCGATGCATTAGAGATGCCGCTCGCTTGCGCAAGATGGCGTGAAAACCATCAGTGCGTGCTTCCGCGAACATTTTCGAAGCACTGCAGAACCAAGGCAGCCCCATCAGCATTCTGAATGCATTATTATACTGGACGCGAATGGCGTTAATGGAACGCTGAGTATACCTTACCCAAAGGCTGCTCGTGTAAAATGTCTGGCTGTATGCTTTAAACAGCGTGATTTTGACACTGTCTGTACAGCGAGCGAACCTACGAGCAAGCATATTCCCACGCACCGCCAACGCTCTCCTCTCTCTCTCAATGTCCACGTCGTCTTTTAGGTCTGATGTAACAATGTGCCCCAAGTACTTAAACTTATTAACCCATGTAAGTTCATTTCCATTTAGCCTGATGGGCGGGACATTACCTGGACATTTTTTACCGGCCTTGAATATCATAACTTCACTTTTGGCGTGGTTATATCTCAGCCCGTAGGCTTTGGCATACCTCTCGCAGATTTCTACTAGTTTCCTTAACGCACTAATCGACGGCGCTAACAACACCATGTCGTCTGCATAACTTATATTGTTTATGAATAAACCATCAATTGAGCAGCCGACATGTGCGCTACTTAGCTCGCCTATTAGCTCGTTAACATATACATTAAACAACAAAGGTGAGGTCAGCCCCCCCTGTCGGACACCACACTCCAACCTATACGGCTCGGACAGCTGGCCGGCCCAGCGCACGCTGTTGTCCTGACTGCCGTACCAAAACTGTAAAAGTCGTACTAGCTGACTCGACACGCCCATTGCCTCTAACTTTTTCCATAATAATTTTTATGACACAAGGTCAAAAGCTTTGGACAGGTCGAGAAAGCACGCATAAATAGGAGTGTTTCTATCGGTATAATACCCTACAGTTTGCTTCAGGCAAAGAATAGCACTTTCAGTTGATAAGCCTTTACGAAAGCCAAATTGACCGTCGTGTAACTTAACACGACTTTCTAAATGTTGGTTAAGCAAACTGTCAAATATTTTACCCACCACCGTTGCAAGAGATATTGGCCTGTAGTTACTAATGTCAGAAACATCCACCGTCTTGCTTTTAACAATGGGTACCACAATTTAATAAGCGTCAAAATAAATTAATTCACCGGTATTTTCCCTAGGAAACCCACGCACATATAGAAGCCGAAGCGAGCGATCTCAGCGCGCGGCTGCGAGCGAGGGTGCAACTATGGCGGCGATTCGAGAGACAACTGGAACTAGTTCAGGGCGCGGTGCGCGAGGCGGACTACATGGCCGAGCTGCTGACCGTGCAGGGCCAGGTCGACTACGACCGCCTGCTGAAAGCCACCGAGAAACTAGAGGTGATTTTATAACTTTTTTTTGCTTGATTTGGCTTGATCAGGGTCTACAGAGTATAGATCTGATCTGCTGCACAACTGAGCAGTGCCTTTTATGTACTTATGATGCAGTACAGAGACAGTACAGTTGAACTTTTTATGCGATATTACTCCAGTAATCTGAGCCATACGTTTTTTGCTGGCTCCTTACGTTCATAAGGAACGGTCACAATGGAGCTTGAAGCATCGTATATCTTCGCATTAACGTGTTTTACGCAACACATTTTCGACATTTGCTGCGTAAACAGCGTAATTTCAGCTTCATCTTGGTCGATCCTGAACTGCTACAATGGGTATGTCATTCATCATCCTCATCATGCTCCTAGCGTTTTTCCTGGTTGTGCCCTAAAGGAGCCCGGGGTCCGCTGTATGTATAGAAAATAAATATGTTACATATAAAACGTGTGTGTTACCTGTAGACGCTAAGCGAGTCACTGTCCCGGCGCTCGGGCGAGCTGGTTGGCGAGCTGCGAGCGTCGGCGGCGCCGCTGGTCGCCAGCACGGAGCCCGCCGTGGCGGCGCGCATGCAGCGCGACCTCGACGACGCCGCCGCCGCCTACGAGCACACGTGCGCCAACCTCTCGCAACTCACAGACAAGTGAGTCTATGTTCATTTGAAAAATCTAATCTGAAAAACAGGGATGCTGGTAACAGGAAATGATAATTTAGTAACAGCGCTGGCTTAAAGGACTTGTATCCAGGCCATAAAAATCCAAAAAAAAAATAGTAACAGCGCCATCTTACATAGGTTCTCAGCAACGCGGGAACATACTTTACTAATATATGCTACCTACCTACAGATGTGCAAGTTGCGGAAAGTTTCCTAAAATATGAGAATATTTAGGAAACTTACACAAGATTATTAAGAAAGTTTCCAGCATAGCAAATGCCATGTAGGAAATTTTGATAAATGACCGAGATCTCACATCAGTATAACTCATCTACCCGAGCTACTGTATTGGCATTGGCACCACAGAACACTAAATACTATAAAAGGGGTATCACGCGCGATTTCCATCGGGACCGGGTGTCGCCACCTCGTCCCCTCCACGTCGCCTACAACAACACGGCGATCGGGTGACGTTTGTGCGAAAGCTTAATTGGGCGCATGCTCAAACTGTAGTGGGTGCGTGCCACGCTCATATCGCCATTCTATAGTATTAAGTGTTCTGTGATTGACACCGATATGAACGTCGCTGTTGTGGCAGGTACCACAAGGCGGTGGAGCTGTGGAAGCGGTACCGCGCCGCGGCGGCCTCGGTGCGCTCGTTCACCGAGCAGCAAGAGGGCCGCTTGCACGCGTTACGCCCCGCAGACGCACCCGCCACCGCACAGGTTAGTCTACTCCTACGTTCCCTAATTCGGGTATTTTTGTTTGTCCCTGTGCCAGAGACACAGGGTGGCTGAGGATCGTGACCAATCACCATGTCCTTACGCGGTCAAGGGCCGTATATCCCAGTCAAATCTAACCTACTTTAAGATCTCACATTTTTAAATAACAGCAACTGTTATAGGTATCCAATAAAGCAAATAAATAGAGTAATACTTGTTCATAATGTTATTTTGTTCCTATATAAATACATATTTGGATTTTGCATAGAACTTGGCACTCATTTAGATCTCCATTCTTTTTGCGGCGAAGCCCACAGCCAACATAATTTTTGTATTGAACATGGCTCTCCTTTTTTACAATTATACTTTTGGTGGGATATCATTACTTTTTGTAAAGGAAACTAGGCAGGTATTGAGATTTAATGTTTTTTCTTGCGTGAGTGAAGCGAAAGTGCGCCGCCGACGACACACCGTTGGCCGGTTGTTTAACGCGTATTACAAGTTTTCTGTATGGGGACACCACTTATTTTTTGACCTGACTTTATTTTTATATTTCTGTTATATAGCAAATATAATAATACATACTATATACATATATTGGGATAGTTTCAAATATCTGCTTGTAATGGTTCCAAAACTACACCAAAAAATAATTGTATGGGGACCCCCCCTATTTTTTAACTTTTTTTTATTTTGAGTTTTTTTCCTACGCTTACACACAATTACCGAGCTGGATTCCAAATTTCATCCTTCTAGGTCATCTGGAAGTAGGTTAGATTTAGGTACTATATGTCAGTCAGTCAGTCAGTGTTAAAATTTAAGACTTTTTGACCTTCATATCTTTATAACCGTTTGAGCTAGCTTTATGGAATTTGGGCTTCTAGATGTCCTTATGGATATAATTTTAAACACACGTAGTTTTATGTGTTTACGTTAAAGAGGTTTTGAGTTATAGAAGGGTCAAAAGTGGCACCAAGTGGTTCGTGTAACATTACATTCGGCGCTGGCTAGCCAGTTCCATTGCTTGAACTTGGCTTGACATGCTGCCGCGTGTCTAGATTGGAAAAGCCATGGGTGGTGGAGGGAAATAATCCTTTCTCGACGTTCACCTCAAAGTAGCTCAAGTTAACCCTAAAATATCCTCGTCCGTTGGCTATGGTAAAGGCGATATCAATACGGATATATGGACCACATAGAATACGGATTCCCACGTAGGTAATTAGTTCTTCACTAGCCGTGTAGTCCAAACAAAGTTACGAAGTCAAAAATTGTGTTCCAAGCATTTCCTTCTATACCTTTTTTGAGCATTCGTTGCCTGACCTGATATACATATCTTATTCACAATTGATCGAAATTAGGATTTCCATCGAACTGTTTTAAGACTGGCCCGCTTTACGAGTAACCTTTCCGTGCCTTTGTGTTTGAGGTCGATCGTAACAAGTCACTCAAGAAAACGTAACGGCTTTCAGGTACGCTAAGTAAACGCTAACTGTTCGTTGAGCAAACATTTCGAATGAGCGAAAAAACCTGCGATGCGCAAACATTTTCGAGAGCTTGCAAAAATTATTTTTGTTTAACGAAACAGTCGAAAACAAATTAACAGAACAAGAGTCTCACTATTGGGAAAAACAAAACGTATGCCACAAAGAGATTTTATGTGCAGGTATTTATATAGGATACATTAATAGTTTATTTCAACAACAATTAATAAGTACAACTGCGTTAATGTGTTTGTGTTTACGTTGACAATGCATTAAGTCAACAATAACTAGTTTCTTGCTATTGAACAGCGCGGAAGCACCAACGCGTTCTATGTTATAATAAAAATGGATGTGTTACGCTACCTATTCATATCGTTATGTAAACGCTAGTTCCATCCTGGTGTTGGGTTTTTTTACCACGTGGATAATATCGTCGCTATGGACGAATAACTTCAGGATTTTTTAACAAGTCTGGTCGCAGTAGCAGTACAAGAACGGCATAATATATCACCAAATCACAAAAACAAAATCTAGATACTGCAGGGTGATTCCGCCGAACCGATTTTTTTTAACTACATCTAAATTTCATATTACGTTCAATTAGATGTACGGTCAACCAATATGATTCATAGGCCACCGTTAAACCCTGTCATTTTAACTGCCTACATAGCAACGCAATAATCCTAGTAACCCGTTTTGACATAGCATTTACAACGGCAAGGTTCTACGGTGGCCTAGGAATCAAATTGGTTGACTGTGTACTACTTGAAGGGTCCACGGAAAAAACATGTCTAGTCACAAGAGTACCATTTTGAGTAATCGCGATTTTAAAGTTTGGAACGATGTAATTAATTAAACATTATATTGACTAACTCGTTTGTCAATCGATTGGATATCAAAATTATCTGTCTTCATATACCTATTTATATTATAATATTTTTCAGAAATAACGGATTGTTATTATTTTTACCAAAAAACGGAAGCAACCCCCTACTATACACGAAAGAAACATGCATTGTCACCAAACTACAGGAAATAAACATGCGTAGTCAAAATAATAAATGTACTTACTAGGTAGGTACAATTAATTAAACGTTCATTTGGAAAGGTTTAAGTCTTTACTAAACACTAAACAGCGGCCCGGCACATAGTCTGCAGTACATATCTAGCAAATATCGTTCAGGTTCACTAAACTTAATGTGCGTATTCGTTATAATAACCACATTGGCACATATGTCCAGTTAAAATAAAATTTTCTTCTTCTAGATCTATTACCCAGATTGGGAGAACGTCATAAAACTCATAAAACAGTCGAATAATAATATAAATCTAGGAAGTAACAATCTAAAAATGTATTTCTTTACATAATTCGATAACGATAATATTACTATTGCGACCTCTTCCATTTCTTAAATTAGCTAATAATATAATTAATTAACAAGGACCTATATACCGAAAAAGTATAAGTTAGTATAACTTGTGACAAATATTGTAAGTACCTAACTTAAAGGCAAACAAAGCCAGTTAACTCTTGCTTGGGATAAAACATAAATGGGTAATTTATTCATTTAATCTTATTTGTAACGTTATTAGATACTTAATAAACAAACTAAATTAATTTTCCATTTTTGTTGTGTGTGACATAGCAGGTGTTTCCCCTGTTTCTATGAGACTACGCACGTTATTTCCGTGTACATGTTTTTTTTTAATGTACAAAAAAAGTTAATATGTGTGTATCAGACAGCTATAACAGTAAATGTAAGTAATAGTTTATTACGAGCTCTACATTTTGACATTAAAATCTCATTTTTCGAAAAATGTGACTATACATGTTCTTTCCGTGGACCCTTCACTTAGCATTAGCCGAATTTTGCATAAAGTAATGCTGGGTATTTGTCAGTCCTGAAAAGTTATCGGATTCAAAAATATGCCTTTTGCTTTGTCACATTACATTAGTGAGCCCATTGTTGCATAACGTTGGCTTGGCTCACAGGTGTGAACTTTTTATCGCGCCTCCAATTAGCCACTGCATCGCGGAGTGAATTAAAAATGTGAGTCATGTTGTCTGGCGCGCCTTACTGGGAGGCGGTCGAGTCAGTCGACGATCGCTTAGTATAGCAGTATATGGCACGTGGGCTGGGTTAAAAGAGCCAGGATTAGTTACCAAGTGTCCTTATAGATCGTTCTAGAAAACTCTAACTATACGATGGTTGTCTCCCATTAACATGAAGATGTACCCGCTTACCTTCTCACTTAATTCTGCAACCACTATATTTTTGTGGCATAGAGTTGTCTATGATGTCAATATCTATTCTGTTTAAAACAGGTTAATAATAAAGGTATCTAACCGTCGTAAGAAGAAGTCACATCAGGCTATAATTATATGCATTTGACTGGAAATTTGCCAGAAAACTTTTCTGGAAATGACAGTGAGCTTAAAATTATGATCACGCAGTTAGACTGTCTCTCAATTCTTGCCAAAAATTGACGTACCTATCTATTCCCGATTTTAACGTGCTTAGTTAAATTATGCTAATAACACTAACGGCTCAAACAAACCGAGCCATTGACCTGCTCTCACGTAGGGTTGCCATACGTCAGGATATGTCCGGACATGTCAGGATTTTTGACCCTCTGTCCGGATTGCGGCCTGACTTGGCAAGTGTCAGGATTTTTATAATTGACCTCATAAAATACAAAATAAAAAATGAAATATCTGTAAGTATGTTTTTATGATACATATGTCCCAAATTTAACACAGTTTTAACCCTTTAACGGGCAAGAATAAAATTTATCCATAATTCAAGTCTCTTGATATTGCATAAAACTAAAAATTCTCCACCATAAAAAAATACAAAAAGATGACCTTAACAGGTGGTCATTTTTGCCTTAAATTTTTAAGTTGCCCTATAAAGGGTTCGAATGAAATGATACAACTCTGTTACAAGAAATGTCAGGACTTCTAGGGTAATGTCAGGATTTGTATCAGGATAATTAATTTTTCCACATGGCAACCCTACTCTCACGGCATAGGTGCCTACAGTTCGCTAGAATGTTTATAAACCCCAATCATCGCGGATTTGTTTGATAAAGACATGTTTATATTAATTAACTAGAGTTTATCGTAAAGCAGAATATCCGGTTCGAAGGACTAGTACTAGATCATTCAATAAAGTACAATTTTTGGAACTGAAAGTTCTTTTTCTCTTCTCTTATGAGTAATTACCAAGCCTAAAACCGTGCTGGATCCAAGAAGACGTAGAATACACACACATACATACAATATATTTAACTTAACAGGTTAAACCACTCGTTTCGTCGCGTGGAGAGTTACACTAGGGAAATGATGAGTTAATTTCCACACCTTCCAATGCCACGGAAACCTTCAAGTTAGACATGAAACGCGATAAAATCCCTTAATGAACTAACCACAATGAAACAACCGAATCGCAACTGATAAGGCGATAACGCGGCTCAGTCGCGCCGAAACCGTCGGTAAGCGCGGGCGTCGCGCGAAACGCGATCTCGAACAAACTCGACCAATCTCGAATAATAACGAACTGTCTCAATTCGCGCCAAAAACGAAACATTTCAAAAGTTGTGCGTTGTTTTTACATACATAAAAACAAATTTGATTTTAAATTAAAATCATAAAGGTCATAATAATCATAACTTTTAACTCGAATTAACTTTTAATTGTTTAAGGTTTTCAGAACTAGGAATGTAAACGGCCTATTGTCGCCAAGGTTATCTTTCACGTGTGACTTCAGTGCACTAAGTTCATGTTGACATCACCGTAGTTCTGAATGCATAATTCCATAGTTAATTCGATTACGCGATAAAACTAAACTGCATTCTGGCCTTGAGACTTCGTGTTCCAAATTTGATTTTTATTCCGCATTCAACGTAAACTTGAGTGTTAGTGGCCAGTGCTCCGTTAGACGCCAGTGTGTTTAAACGTGAGGTTGTTTTTCATGGGTTTAGCATAAACTACCGATTACTTATTCAATGGCCGTGGTGGTGACAATAATGATGGATTACTGTGATTCATTCAACGGATTGATAAGGAAACTGTGTCAGGAGAACAGAAAGTGATCCTTTATCAAAATGTCACTTCAAGAGGTGAGATTTTAAAGTTGTAAATACCCTACATATTGTAATTTATGTGTAACAACTAGTAAACAGTAAGGGTAGGCCTTGGACTTGGTCCAGTACGAACAGTTATCAACAGGACAAATATTGATAACGCCAAATGTTTCACTATTTAAACTACCTACTTTAAAATAACAGTTCATTACACGATTTTTCAGAATTGTATTGAAATGCAGTAGGTAGTTTGATTATGTCGCAAACAAATCGTTTAAAAAATATAGATTATTTATTCTATACATATTTACATCCACATTTCACAGATTGATTTCGCAGCACAGTCAAGTTAAGTTTGTTAAACAGTACCTAGTCTGTTTGTTCGTTTAGATATATACAGTAAGGCAAAGATCTAAAGCTGACTGCACAGAAGTAGCTGTGTAGGTAGAAGCTAAAAAAATCTAGATCAGTCATTTTGACGGGAACAAAGTACAAGGTCGGCACTTACGTTAGTACTTAGTTAATCATGTAGGTTCGTATAAGTAGTATAATATTAGACTAACTAGGTACCTCGTAACTAAATGCATAAGTATAGCTAATAATAGACAAATACGACGAACTGTATTGGACTTTAAACAAAATCACATCATTATAATTATTTACGTCATACCTGGCCATAAAGTAGGAATTACCGCACGCCATCCGTGCGGAAAACCCCACTTCCTGGCCATAAAATAACGTAAAACAACATAACGTAAACATAACGTAAAATTTTGTACTTACCACGGGCGGTAATAAAGAAAGCCTCAGAGCGCATATTTATCGCCCTTGCCTTCGGCTCGGGCTTCAAATACCTGCGATCTGAGACATTCTTTGCTTAACCGCCCTAGGTAAGTAATGTACTATTAGATAGTGTTTATGTTATTATTCACTGACATTAACTATCTGCATAATAAACTGAGAAAGTTGACATTCTTTAAGATACCTACTGCGCATTTTCAAATAAAATTGGTACCTATAATATTCCTATATAAATCATATGAAGGTGAATACCAAAACAACATAATTTCTCTTATAAACAAATTGAAAACAAACTAATTATTAACTAAATCGTTGGACACGCGAAACTAGCATTTATCTTCTCTACGTTAGAAGCTATAATCGCTCCGAACAACGCCCATTTTCTATGCAATTAACAAGTTGCTGAAAATTTTCAAGGGCGCACTTTCTAGTTCTTCTATTGTAGTAGATGCACGTAAGCGTAGATCCGGCAAAAGGGTTTATCGCATGATTTAGTTATATTTACTGATTCGTTAATTGATATATATTATGTTGATAGGTATCAAACTCTCCTTTTAACAAATACGTGAATTATTTATTAAATATTTTACCGACTTGCCGCGTCACTTTATTAAACTGGATATGGAAATGTAACGTTTCATTAAATGTACCTAACCAATTAGATTAGGCATCGAATAAATGCAAAATAAACAACTGATTAAAAAACTAAATTTAATATAATATTGTCGTTATTTGTGTGTTACCGAAAATATAGAGTGAAACTAAAACTCTTCATTAGCATAATCTAACAGTTTAAGCTATAAACGTGGATGAACAAAACTATAACAATAGTTTAGTTTTATCCATTTGACTGTATTTTCTGGCACTAAATAACAAAACTTAATGGACGTTAAATCAATTCCATCCAAAAAAACTATAAATACCTAAGTACTTAAAATTCCTTTAACTTAGTTACCGATTTTATAAAAACCTGACATATAGGTCCGCTTCTACACATTTAACTAGTCAATACAGTAGTAGAAACGTTCTTAATTGCGGGTAATCGGTGCCCTTCTACCCACTAAATACAAACGACCTTCGAAGTACCCTAAATCAATCCTAACCACCCGCCTAACGTGTGAGGACGAGGTCACGAGTTCAACTTGACGAGGGGTTATTCCATCTTTCGTGTAACTTACCCTGCCGTTTCTTCAAGTTTATGGTCAACCCATTAACTATTCATAAAACGTAAAATGCATCTGATAAATTTAATGTTTGTCCCTTTTTAACCCCTGGCGCAACAAGATGGTTGTTATAAGTTTGACGTGTCTGTGTGTCTGTGTGTGGCATCGTAGTTCCTAAACGAATGGATTGAGGTGGTTCTTAGCTACGTTTCAACAAAATCGGTTCAGCCGTTTTTGAGATATTGAACTTTGAAATGAAACTATCTGGGGTTTTGCAATTGTTTTAAGTCTTTAATTATTTACGAACACAAATGGCAGGGACAGATAAAGCCAAACGAATTTTAACCGCCTTTCAGCAAAAATAGGTTGGTTGAACGTTGAATACGGTTTACATTTTGTTGAGACGGATAAATATTTCTACGTCTCATTTGCCCATGAAATGGCTATTACCGCCCTTCCTGGCCAGAAGGTGACGTAAAATGTTGAACTCACCCCGGGCAGTAAACCTAGGTGAGTAATTACTGTAGGTACCTAAACGGTAAACCTTTTGATGTAGTGAAAGCAAAAGAATTATTAATGTCGTACCTAAGTAAAACTTTGTTAACTTTGATAGTGTTAATGCCTTGTGTCGTATCGTTAACCGTGAATATAACCTTATTTCGTAACTAACATGCACACGGCGCGTAAAATCGTTACGATCTTAGCGAAGTAAACAAATAAAATCTAGGTTGCAACACTCGTTTATATTCGGAACAAGACAAGAAGCTGAGCTTGCTTATTACTGTAATGTTTCGGTATTTACCTGATTTTGATGACATTATAGCACACTAAAGTACAGTCAGCAATTGAAGTCATCTGGGCACGATCCTATAGGGTGTCACCCGTAGATAGATGCGAGCGTATGCCCGAAAGGGACGATTGTAAATTAACCTTACTAAATTGAGAAGTATCAGAAGACTAATACATCGACACCGATCGACAGTTTCTACCATCAGCCAAACCAATCGATCGATATCAATCGATGGCATCGATCGATTGGTGTGGTAACACTCTAAGGGTGAATATCCACCAGATATGTTCGATGCTTGTTTGTATGTTTTCATATATTTGACACCTAGCTGTAGAGCATGCGAAGGTGACAAATACATGAAAACACATCTTCGCACATCTCTAGCTAGTGTTGGGGATAACGCTCATTTCGAGGCTTATAGACTCCCGAGGCTTAAAGACTTGATGCTTTTTAAGAACTGTGTTGGTTTATTTTACGCATATGAATGCTAAATATTGATTTTCGTCACTTGAGTCTTTAAGCCTCGGGAGTCTTTAGGGTTCGAGTCTTTAAGCCTCAAAATCAGCGTTATCCACAACACTGTCTCTAGCGCATATTTACCCTTACATTGCCACAAAAGTAGGAATTTGTGCAAGTGCAGTCAGCAAAAAAAGTATCTGCGCGGGCCAAGGGCCTCAAAATTACCTACACACGTCTCTTAATGTCAAGAGAATACGGGCTGTGTAGATATAAATGTGTTATTTGGCGTAGCTACTCCTGCCCCCCTATTCTGTAACTTGTTTTAAGCTCACCTCAACGATCACCCACAATTATACCTTGACACCGCGATGCGTAGTAACTAAGCGTAGGTAGAGGTCTAGTTTCGTAACGGGTGACCGGCGGGGTGAGCCGCATTAACGCGTAGCGAATAACAGCCCAGCTGCTGACTGTGCAAACGATGGGGCGCTGGAGTGTACAAATTCTGAACGCCATCCTTGTGCTGCTGATCGCATGATGTAAGCTTTGACATCAATCAAAAATAGTTTAGTTTAGAACTAATAACTTTATAGCATAGCGCAATCCGCCGGCGTCATTAAAAAAATATTACAGTTAAAACACGTAGGTATCTAACATCCGGGACCGCTCAAGGAAATTCGGTTTACTGGGAAAACATGTTTATTGTAAACAAATGAAATCATAACTGGCTATATTTATTATTAGTGAACTGGATCGTTTAATCGTAACCATGTAATATTAACACATTCCATTTATTTTGTGGACATCATACTAAATAACAGGCATTTGCGAAAGTTACAACGCACAATCGCATTATGATTTGCTTTCGACTTTATTAAGGAGGTACCTACCTATCTATACCATACATATTTAAATTCAAAGAATATTTGAACACCATTTGTAATAATGACACGTCCAATATCCAAAATATACAGTGAAAGTGTGAAAGTGATCGCGTATCGCACTATTGGACAATCGAACTGGAAATATTGATTGACATTTTATTGACAGTAGCACTAATCGATGCGTTTAGGTATAGTTGCGAAGTAATTCTGGCAAAGCAAATAATCACCTAATATATATTGATATCTAAGTAAACTTCCTACCTATATAATCTCAAGTCACGATAGAGACGTGTTCAGATATTTGTGAGCACTTTGGTCGCTCCGATATATCTTATGGCGACTGTACATACCTGTTATTATTAGTATATACTTAATTATAGGTAACTATTTGATATATAAATAATAAATTATTTAGGTATTTAAGCCCCTGCTAGACGGTCGCCAACACGCCCCTCCGACCGAGCGACCTTGGTCCGCACCGACCGTGTAGACAGTTGTTTGGAGCTAAATTTCATACTACAGCGGTCGGTGCCGACCAAGGCCGCCCGGTCGGAGGGGCGTGTTGGCGACCGTCTAGCAGGGGCTTAAGAGTTTGTAAACAATAGAAAACAATGTTGGACACACTGCCTAAAGGTATTCACTGCTGGTCAAGTATCCAGTCAATTAATTACTATACACTTGGTTTAAACTCCAACCAAGTCTTGGTTATACTGTGCAAGGATGTGGTGTGAAGCTAAATTTTACTGCTTTCACGAGTAAATTGTGTTATTATGGGGAACGGAATACAACGGTGTTTGTATAATTTTAGCGATGAGATACAAAACGTTAAATTTAGATCAATACCTCGCGTTTGAACTACAGCGCTGTTATTCGCTACGCGTTAATGCGGCTCACCCCGCCGGTCACCCGTTACGAAACTAAATATCTACCTACGCTTAATTACTACGCATCGCGGTGTCAAGGTATTATTGTGGGTGAGCGTTGAGGTGAGCTTAAAACAAGTTACAGAATAGGGGGGCTGTACTCTGCATCATATCCGGACTACTGTACATCACTTGCTCTGCTGCTACCAACCAGTGACTGTATAAAGGAAAATAATATACTTACCTAATGAGGAAAATAATAATTGACCGTATAAAAAAAATCATAGGTAGGTAGGGCAATTCTTCGATCAACTAATTGTGGAGAAACATATATTAGAGAAGACGGTACAGAAATCAGAAATTTCTATGATCTGAATAAGCTGCGTAATCTACTCGTAAGTAAGTAGATAGGTACCTACTTAGGTAGGTACTAGAGTTTTTGCTTGAGGTATGCTACCATACCAAAAACATAAGCAAAAACCTAGCTATCTGATAACTTCTACTTTAGTTAAGTAGGTACATTACTTTTTCCATTAATTCTTGGAATACACTTTCCTGTAGGTACCTACAGAAAAAGTTGTCAGTGCGTCTGCCGATCTAGTTTAGAAAATGTTTAGCACGAATACTGCATTCGTTGCTGTTTTCTATTAATGGTAAGTATTTAAAATGACGCACTGCATTTTTTTGTACTTACCTACTTATCTCTAATAGATATATCCTTTAAAATAATGTGATGTTTTCTATTAGCATATAAACTGAACAATATATTCTAGTTATGTTTGTCAAAGATAAAAATATCATGACGACCTTGAAGATATAATATGATTTGTGCGTTACGTCACAATCGTAAAACGTATTGGCGCGACTTGTTTGTTAGTTTTTCTAGTTTAACGGCAAATACAGCGTCCTTCAACGGTCGTTCGTCCTTTTCGCAATACAAATTTAATTTAACGGGTAAAGGCGCGGCGGCGCATTGGCGCTATCACCGTACCAACTTTACGTAAATTGTATTGGTGTAGTCTCCACTTATAATAAATCTCTAAATTAAAAAAAGAATCAGCCAGTTTGAAACTAAGCTTTGCGCGGTTCGAATGTTCTCAGCATCCCATGAACGGAAAAATATGAAACATTTTATATAGGTACATTATTATTCTAGCTGCAACTTAGGATAGTTTTTATCCGACTGCGACAGTTAATTAATTTTCCGAAATATACGACTTCATTTAATTTTTCATTTATTTTTATTGAAATCAAACGCTGCTCCAACTGTCAGCTATAAGAACCGTCAAATTTTCGTCAAAATGGCGGAATTGCTTTGCCTTTCACTTATTAATAATTTAAATCCCGTCTACGATAGACCTTTACGAGACAAATGCTAAAATATAAACCATAAAAAAATATTCGATTCTGATATGAGAACTTATATGCGCAAATGTCGTTTTATGTCGTAATTTCAATAAATGAAATCAACAAATTTGAACAATATAATTAACACGACTTTGTTTTTTTTGAATGACAATGGCACGCGTTCGGCGCATTCAGCCAAAGTACCTGCGGCGCTACCACGAAAACCGATACTCAATGTTCATATATTTGCATCCCTGTCACTCGAGTATGGTTAGTGCGATAGAGATAGAGATACCCGAATATTTTCGAATTCCGAAGTTCGTGGTTATAGCTCAGGAATCGAAAATATGGTAAATAATCATAATGTATTTTCTCGAAAAAGAATTTAAAATAAAAATAGTCAAATGGAGAAAAAAACAAAGCAAGAGGTTATATAGGTAATGATTAAGTTATAAGAGTCCAAAGTTTTAAGAGGGGGTATGTTCTGTCCCTTTTCCGCAAAACGCACCTTCATATGAAACGATTGTTTTTTACTATGACGCTCGAGTATATTGACGTCACAGTCCCTCATCGTTTTCTCACTCTAACAAGCGACATTAAAACGGATGTAGCTTCATAATTTTTTGAGATATTTGAATGGGAGTTTCATTATCTTCTATCTATTTATACATAATAAATGCCTATGTCCTGACTGACTTATTCACTCACTCACTCACTCACTCACTCACTCATCAACGCACAGCCGAAACTACTAATCTTAGAGAGTTGATTTTTGCACAGTATGTTGCTTTTATAACGTGGGCTAGGGATAAAAAGGGATTTTTGAAAATTCTACCCCTAAGGGGGTAAAATGGGGGTGCAAAGTTTGTATGGGAGAACCTTTTTTTTTGAGCTATAGACTTAAACTTTGTAGAAAAATTAGTTATTAGAATACAAATGAAACACTTTCAGCGTTTTGGAAAATTCCACCCCTACGGGGGTAAAATAGGGGTGCAAGGTTTGTATGGGGGAAACATTTTTTTTTTTAAATAGAGACTTAAAACTTTGTAGAAAGATCAGTCATTAGAATACAAATAAAGAACTTTCAGGGTTTTAGAAAATTCTACCCCTAAAGGGGTAAAATAGAGTGCAAAGTTTGTATGGGAAAAACTACTTTTTTTTAAATAGAGACTTAAAACTTTGTAGAGAAATTATTCATTAGAATACAAATAAAGTACCTAGATTCAGTGTTTTAAAAAAATCTACCCCTAAGGGGGTAAAATAGGGGTGCAAATTTTGTATGGGGGAAACAATATTTTTTTTAAATAGAGACTTAAAACTTTGTAGAAAGATTAGTCATCAGAATACAAATTAAGTACTTTCAGCGTTTTAGAAAATTCTACCCCTAAAAATAGGGGGCTAAAATAGGGGTGCAAAGTTTGTATGTGGGAAACTATTTTTTTTAGCTAGAGTCCTAAAACTTTGTAGAAAGATTATTTAAATACAAAGAAAGTACTTTCAGCGTTTTGGAAAATTTCACCCCTAAGGGGGTAAAATAGGGTGCAAAGTTTGTATGGGAAAAACATATTTTTTTTTAATAGAGACTTAAAATTTTGACGAAAAATTACTTATTAGAACATGAAAAATACTACATTCGGCGTTTTACAAAAATCATTCCCTAAGGGGGTTAAAAAAGGGTGCAAGGTTTGTATGGGGAACACTTTTTCTGAGCTAGACACTTAAAACTTTGTAGAAAGATTACTTATAAAAATACAAAAAAAAAGACTTTCAGCGTTTTGAAAAAATCTATCCCTAAGGGAGATAAAAAGGGGTGCACAGTTTTTATCAGGGAAAGTTTATGTTTTTGAGTTACAGACTTGAAACTTTGTAGAAAGATTACTTATTAAAATACAAAAAAAGAACACAAATCGTTTTAGAAAATTCCACCCCTAATAGGGTTAAAAAGGAGAGCAAGCTTTGCATGGGCAACACTTTTTTTTGAGTTAGACTTAAAACTTTGCAAAAAGATTACTTACTAGAATACTATAAAAGAACTTTCAGCGTTTTAGAAAACTCCATCCCTAAGGGGATCCTTAAGATCCTTAAGAAGGGTAGCCAGTGTTGTGTGGGAAAAACTTTTTTTTTTACTAGACTTAAAACTTTTCAATATGTTACTTATTAAAATTAATAATAAAGTACTTTCAGAGTTTTAGAAAATTCCACCCCTAAGGGGGTTAAGAAAGCTTTGTATGGGCAACACTTTTTTTGAGCTAGAGACTTAAAAGTTTACGAAAAAAGTTCTTTCAGCGATTAGAAAAATTCAACCTCTAAGGGGGTTTAAAAGGGGGTTCAAATTTTAAATGGCGAGCAATAAAATTTTAAAGTGTGAGTAAGAGATTTTTAACTTCGGTCTTATTCTGTACGTTAAAAGACTACAAAACTGATTTCAGAGTTTTTCCAAATTCATCCCCTAAGAGTGTTAAAATTGGTTCAAAGTTTGAGTATTTCAAGGCATTTTTAAAGTATGAGATTTTTAACTTTGGTTTTAGACTGTTTGTTTACAAACTAGAAAATTAACATCAACTTTTTTTTTAATTATCCCCTAAAAGAGGGTTCAAATTTTGTATTGAGAGAAATCATTTTCTAAGACGATAAAAAGTTCTACGCGGACGAAGTCGCGGGCAACAGCTAGTTAGTTAATAAGTCCATTCGCATACATTGAAATGGTGTGATAAAATACCAAGCAGAGGTCATTATTATAAAGTTGGCGATAGCGAGGCGGGATGTTTTACGAAAAACTACAACTACCTACCTACCAGCTATTTTGCGCTCAATAACTTTCGATATACGAGTAGGTAATATTAAATTAAATTATGAAGCTTCACATTCAGTCACTGAATTATCTCATAATGGGTAATTGTTTTTGTCTTCTTAAGTCAAGCCGTGAAACAAGCATTTACTTAAGTGTAAGATTTAGCACCTATTTCCTGCTAACCAAAGGTGATTGATTTCCAAATTATTCGCGTGTGATGTCGCTAGCATGCGTTGCAGATATTTGTGAAGCTGAGAGATTTCATGGAATGAAATCAAATCGTACGCTCTATTTGACTCGTAATGAGACGCATCTATTAGCGACCATAATTTTCATTACTTTGCACGGGCCATCATATCACAGCGAGCAAACTTAGTACGTACCTACCTACATTTAAGTGAAATTGTTTTATGCAAATTACCTATGCAAAAAGTTATATATGTAATACATGCATAATTAGTCCACACACTGAATAAAATGACATAAAACACGCCGTCGTAGTAATTAACTTATTTTTTAAATTAATACTTATTTATCATCATCAAAAGCGTTGTCTAAACGATTAGGTCTCTGTAAAAACACTAAAGCTAGTCCTGCTATTTTCTTCATAGTAACATATCGATTCAATCAAAACTTTACGCCAATGCCTGACAAGTTGTCCAACTTTTAAAATGAAGACCATAATAGAATCAGGTCACGCGACGAAGAGATATTATGTGCTCAGTCCCACTTCAACTTACAAATAGCATTATTAGGATAATGTATTTGCCAGCTTATTGTGGTGCTGGCGTCATAGGTTAAATATAGAAGGAGGCTAGGCACACTAAACATAGCTATTAATATTTATAATAAAGTACTCGTGAAGTTTACACTAAATTCTATTGAACACAAATATTCATCCAAACCCCGCATGGTTGATTGATAATTAATGTTGTATACCTACATATACAATTTATATAGTTCATTTACTTATTCGCAGCGATAACAACGTAACGTTTTTGTTCGATACATCTCTAATGTCATTGACACATATAACTCATGACTTCAATTGGTTTACTTATTCATTCTACCAAACTTTATATTGAGAAATACTACTTAAGAGGGGATTTAAGAGTAAATTGTTAGTAACAAATGTATACTTACATCTAAAGCCCGCTCCACATTCTCGACAAAACTATTCGAGATTTGCCGAATACGAGAGTGTGGAGTGAGTATTCGTCTATATTCGTATTGTTTTGCGTATATTCGTGTATTCTCCGTTTCGTGTCGGTAAAATGGCCAAACATCAAAGAGCTCTCGTGAAGTTATGTGTTTGCGCGAAACTACTCCTCCATTCTCGCTGCGCTACTATATAAAAGTTTATGAAGCGAGAATGTAGAGGGCCGGTCTCGGTTTCGCCCGGTCTCGGCGAATATTCCGGCGAAACCAGTCTCGTGTAGTTTTGTCGAGAATGTGGAGCGGGCTTAAAAGCATGTTTGTTATACCTACACCAGAATCTTGTTGCCATGAACGTTTGACACCATCTTTGGCTGCAAATGCTTATCATGTTCGTCTTTTTCAGGCATGCATGGAGCAAGAAGCCCGCGTCGCAGAGCTGCGATCCCTGGCTGCCCGCGTGGCTACCGAGACTGGCTCGCGAGCCCTGCAGGCCGACGCCGACGCACTGGCCAGGCGGCTGCAGCTGGTAGCCGGCGCGGTGCAAGCGCTGGCCGACCTTGGGGAAGCCAGGCAACTGGCCCGCGCCAAGGCGCAGCATGTCAAGGAGCAGTTCACTGATATGAGACATGTGAGTATGCTCTAGATACCTACGTGGCCTCCGAATACCAGCAATGATAAATTGTCAAATGGAGCAAAAAATACCTAAATCAGGGGATTAAATAATCACAAAGTTATAAGTGTCCAAAGTTTTAAGAGGGGGTATATTCTGTCCCTATTCCGCAAAACGCACCTTCATATGAAACGATTGTCATTTACTATGATGCTCGTGGATCGTGACGTCACGATCCCCTAGATAGCGTTTTCTCTCTCTAACAAACAATATTTAAACGGTTGTATATAGCTTCGTAATTTTTTGAGATACGAGTATCTGAACCTGAACGGGATTTTCGTCACTAGGCACTTTGTTGCCTTCTTTCTTTTGGAGTAATAATATTTTTTGAGTCTACACCCCTTTTGGGCAACTAATGTTGTTGATACACGTCTGAATTAATCTAAGATAATGTAATCCCATAGTCACGGCATGGAGTAGTTCATTTGTAGAGCTTAGTAACTATTTAACATTTAGCGAACCCTATAGCGGTTATGCCGTTCCGATAATTATCAATGACGTGCACATGTCTTCGGTGAATGTGATCCTCATTTGTTTATGATTAACGGTTCCGACTGACCCAGTTTATTGGTGCCACATATGCATAATTATGCATTGTGTCTATTGAACTACGAGTGGTGTCGTTAGATCCATATCATATTAGGTAACTGTTAACTGATAACAATAAACCCTTCATGGCGCGAATAATACGTAAGTTACTGAGCACTTGAATAAATGTTCGAATAGGAAACGAACAATTTTTACTTACATTTGTTACTAAAATTGTGGTCTAAAAATAATCAAGATTTATTATTTGATACGAGTCATTTTGTCTCTAGGACTTAATGCCACTGCACGAAGACAGCGAGATCGTAGAAGACCAACTCATAGCACTTCGAGAGAACTTGATCACGCTTGGAAAGAGCGAAGCGGACATCGTTCCCGCCAAGGAGCACCTTCCAGACATCGACAGGGACGTCTCCGAGGAACACTCCATCGTCAGGATCCTGGAGCTATGGCAGGCTATGTTCAGAGACACATTCTTACATTACCACAGGCTGTCCACGGCTCTCGTGAGATCAGGAGATGCTGCAACAGCCCTACGGTTATGGCACGAGTACTTACAGGATTTACAATCGTTCCTATCAGGATCTGTACCAGCCGACTATGAGAACTTAACCGAACATCGCCGTTTATGCAGAGTACATAGGAACCTTCTGGCCTCGCAACGATCTGTACTTATAAATGAACACAAGGAGACTAAACACAGGGACTTGGTAGACAAATTTGACACGTTAACGAATCTTCACAATGAGACCCTAGCAAGGATAGTCGAACGGCACGATGAAGTATCTATTAGAATCGCAGCTTGGGACGACTACAGAGATATTTACATCGAATTGTTGAGATGGCTGAAGGAAATGGAACGTGAAAAAGAAAAACTACAACTGAGATATGTTCACATTAAGAGAATACAAAAAATATTGACTAAAGTGCAAAATCTGTCGGACAAAATGCCTGAAGGACGTAAGCAAATCGAAAACCTATCAAGTAATCTCAAGAAAATACTACAATTTACGGAAGAAACATATGGAGCTTCCGTAAGGATGGAGTACGCGGGCATTGTGAAGCGAGTTGACAACCTGCACGCTAGTTTAGACACGTGGCGTGACTTCCTCACCCGCATACTCGGTCTAGTCGGTGAATACGAAAATTTGACTAATGTTCTTCACAAATTGTTCTCAAAAACTCAGGATGAAATCATGACATACTCAGATGAAGACAGATTATCGCGACCGCAACTGAAAAAGGCTATAGAAAAATACACCGAGTTAAGGGCTAAGATTGACAAGACTGAAACACAAATTGAAGCACTCAGTGTCATTCAAGAACAGCTAAAAGAATGCCTTAGTCCTCAGGATATAAGGATAGTCAATCAAAGAGTGTGGCAACTGAGACAGCAACGAGCCGATTTGGAACACCAATTGACGATCATTATCCACAGACTGCAGGAGCGACTGGAGATCTACACGATATTCAACTCGCGGTTGCTTCGGTTCGCCGAATGGCTTACCACGCTCGAAGCGCGTCTCGAAACCTCTAGTCAGACCAGTGATTTAGGAGCCCTCGATCCACACGACCTCATTAGGAGAATAACCTCCGATGTTGAAGCAGAAACAGCGATGAAGGAACGAGAATTTGAATGGCTTTCCGAAACGGGCAGTGCTCTTGTTGAGTTTTCTAAGAAGGATGAGAAAGCTTTCAGTAAAACGACAAGCAAACAACTCAGCGAGCTCAATGGACGGTGGCACAAACTTCAAGATAGCGGCCGGGCAAGGATATCCAAAATCAATGAACTACTTGAAACCATCACGCAGCTGGAAGAACGTTTGACCACGATCAGACTAAAACTGCACACAATCGAATCTAATCTGACTACCACGGTTATCATACAGGTGTTGACAACGAGAGCGGTTGACGAGAAATTCCAGGAACGCGACGAGATACACAAAAACATAGAAACAGTTAGCGGGGAGGTCGGAGAAACCCTGAACCTCTGCGAATTGGTATTCAACGACCCCGACGTCCTGAGGGGCAACTTCGACCTGCGCAACTTGCGCACCGGCGTCGACATCGTCGAGAAGAAATGGAAGAACATCTGCGACATGTCCGAACAGCGCAAGAAGACCCTAAAAGAGATCCGCAAATCGGCCGAACTCGCGAACTCGCTGCTGCCCAAGGTCGAAAAGAAACTGGACTCGATCGAGAGAAGAGTCGAGAAAATCGAGACTAGGAAGCAGAGAGGCGAAAAAGACGACGAGAGCGTATCGAAGGCGGTCATTAAGGATCTGGAAGCACTACAGGAGGACGTCAAGAGGCTGGAAGACGCGTACAGTCGCGTGGCGTCGGCGCGCGGCGTTGAGCTGCGCGGCGAGGCTGCGGACTGCGCGGCTCGTCTGCGCTCGGCCGTGCGGCGCTGGCAGCTGCTGCGCGGCCGTGTGGACGCGGCCGGCGTCGACGCGCATCGCCAGTTCGTGGCCGCGCACGGCCGCGCCGTCATCGCGCTCGCCGAGACGGACGTCAGGCTCACCAGGGCCCTACATCTGGCTCCCGCGCCTCTGGACAAGGACGCTACCATGGCGGAACTAATGGTGAGTACCAAGTGCAGACGAAGAAAAGATATACCTGGTTATCCAACGATTCGTAACACTTATGACTCAGCATAAACTTAAAAAAGAGATCTTTCTTTCAATTCTATCCTTTTCATCTTTCTAATGATTCAACGGCATTCTTAGTTCAAATGATGATACTAGCATATTTTAACCAGGGTGTTGAGCATGAACTGGCGGAGTGCGAAGCTCTGGTGCACGCAGCCGACCAGCTGGCGACGGGCGTGTCGTCTGTCGCCGGTGTGGGCGACATGGTGGCGGAGTACCGCGCGCTGTACAACGACGTGCGCACGCGACTGGCCGCGGCGCGCGCTGACATTGTCGGCGACGTTGACTCTGCCGTCCAGGTACGTGGGAAACCATAAATATGTTTTGGCAAAGAACCTCTTAAATGGGCTCTTTGGAAGAGATTCGATTACGAAGTTGTATATAATCATAACATAAATTGATTATTCTTCAGGTGGATACCCTAAAATGGGAGACGGACGCTTCTCTCCAAGTAGACACGCTAACCTCTAAGGAAACTTACCGCGTCGAGCTAGCATCAGCCGTGAAGGAGGCCTCGGACTGCCTGGAGGCGCTGAGAACGGCCCTGCTGCAGCAGCCGAAGGAAGACGCGGGAAGCGAGGAGCTGGCCACCGCTGCGAAGGACATCGCCAAGGCGGGCGCCAAACCTAGTCAGATACTGGAGTTGGCCAAACATTTGTCGGAACTACTCTTGACGGAATGCGACGCGACCGAAGACGAAGCTATGCTGAAGGAAGTCGAGTCGCTATCCTTGAGATACGAAGACCTTCTCGCGCAAGCGAAGAAAAGAGAACTCCAAATCAACAATCTGAGGTGAGTTCTTAATGTTTTGTGTTATTTGTCTGAAATTTACGATTTGTAGCACTAGCACTTTTGCATTTTGGTGTTGGGGCTTTGTATAAACTGAACAACGTTTTCAGGTCCTACGAGCAATAGAATGGTAACTCTCACAATATTTACATTTTCAATACTATTGTCTTTTGGTCATTCCGTAATTGCCTTAAATTTTGTGAAGGTTACTAGTACATAACTTTTTTAAAGTCACCTGCCTTTGATCGGACGTTGTGACATGTTGATCTCAAATATTTTCTAAAAGACTTTATGTGGAAGATCTCGACCAGCAATTACCTTTGCATAGATCGCTCCAAGCATGTAGATACTTGTCTATTGTCTATTCTTCCAATCAATAATCAACTGGCATGACTCCAGTCAATCGCAATGACCTGACCAGTAAATTTACTTCCGTGAAGTGGGGACCTGAACAAAAATATCTTGTAAAGTTGGTTCAGTATTCTGTATGTCGCAAAAATGAATTCTCACAACTTCACATATACTGTGCCTAACCCATATTCTTATTTCTTGTCGAAAAAATATATTAATATTTTTAAGTTGACTGTTATAGATATGGTTTTTTACTCAAGCTTAGAAGGCATATAAATAGGTACACAAAAGGGAAACTAGAATATAGCTACCTATTTATGTCCATCAAATATTTTCTTTAAATCTTGCCTTGCCTTTAAAGCTTGGCTGAGGGGACTGCGGTACATTATGAGGGGGAGGTTTTCTTCAAGGCAGTAATGTACAGAGTTTTAAAGGGTCGGGTCGTCAACGCACACGCGCGTCCCGTGGATTTGCAGGCGTCTATAAGCTACTATTAGTTGGGCCGTAAGCTTGATTGCCAGCGATTTAGTATAAAAATATGATAGGACTAGTTTATGTAATGAAGTTAGTTTTCGAAAGCTATCAACTCTATCAAATAGTGCACTCCGCAGCAAATCAGCCCTCGCTTCACAGTCCACTTTTGTCGAGTCGAGCGACGGTCGGAGTGTTAACGCTTGCTAACCGGCATGCTCTAAACACGCTGTTTTCTGGTCCTCTAGGTTGCCGCACTCGGCGTCATACGCGCTCACGTGCGAACAGTGAGTACCGCTTTCTCTAATTTCATTAATCTTAATTTTAGCTGACATCTTGCGTCTAGTTAAGTGTAGTGCCACCATCATCACAATAGCCTATGCAACAATCTAAGTACTTACCTCTATTGTGTTATAGTCTAACGTAGGTACAACTTTGTGATAGATTGGTATATGACGCAAGATAGCCGCTAAAGCATGAAATTAATGTTTTCCGTTGTAGTTAGTGGCACTTATTTATTTTAAACAATAGTGTAATATAGTCATATATTATATTATTTGCACTGCACATTGCATTATTTTACTCACAAGAATCACTATTTAGTGCTTTATATTTTCATTTTCAGTAAGATTTCAATCATTATTATTCATTCGTTTTTTTGCAAAAGAGTATGAAGACGATAATAGTATAGGTATACTATACCTAACTAAAAATGTAGTGGTATATAGTCATTAGCAGTCACTACTAAAAGTTTGATTTTATGATGGAACACAGATTTTGTAGATTTTTTTTTATGAAAGAGACGGTAGTAATTCGAGACAACATTATCTCTTCTCTATAATGATCTGGCCAGCATTGGCAGGAAGTAAAGTACCTAAGGTCATACCATCTCTGTTTTCCACTGATGAGGCGGAGCGAGAAATCTCATAGTCATTTGTTTTATCGCAGTTCCAATTTATTCTTCGGCTCGTCGGTGGAAATTTTCATAAAAGACGTTGGTATCCTTAGCTCTCTACTGCCAGAATCTGGCCTGACTATTATAGTATTCCCATAGACTCGCTGCGCGCGAGGCAATAAAATGAGGCAAGGGAACGAGACACCTGTGTTACGCTCTCTATTGCACTTACCTGGCATGATTGGCGGGACAGACGGTGCAACAGAGGGTGCGACATTTTATTGCCTCGTCGCATGCGAACGAGTGTTTGGAAATACAATATCAACGTCTAACCTTGTGTTACTAGTGAGCCCGGGCGGCTGACGTGCCCGCTCTGCTCGGAGCGCAACTGGAAGCAGTTGGACAACGACCTGTGGCGGCTGGAGCAGTGGCTGCAGTTCGCCGAGGCCACGGAGGAGGGCCGCGGGGACCCGCCCGAGGTCTACGACCAGCTCGAGGACGCAATACAGGTACACCATCTGAAACATAACCATTTTTTTTTACTTGGATCACAAGTCCACCCGGCTACCCAGCTGAGTGTGACTACGCCTCTTGGCCGAATAGGCCAGACCTTTATCTAGGACGACCACTGAGGCGAAAGGGACCTGCCGCCTCCTATGCGCCCGATACTTTTTAGAGTTCCCTACCCAAACGGCAAAACCCGGAACCCTTATAAGCTAACGGAAATAGGTAGAAGTTGTTATTTTTTGACGTCTCCCCTTTTGCCTCTTGTTACGGCACAGGTGCCGTTTTGGTTAAACAAGGCACTGATTATTGGGACATTTGCAATAAAATCAAACAATATTAACGAGTGATGGAGATGGCATGGCGCAAGTGAAGTACTCCAAGTACCGATAGATTGGTGCTCTAGAGGTAATTAATAGTCTATCCTCATGTCTATCGTCGAGAATGTTTACTCGATTTCATTGGAATTTAGACCTGCTTAGAATGCAAATACATATTTCTTTTGTTTCATTCAATTCTAGAAAAACAAAATTTAATTGTATTTTCTAAGTATGATAAGTAATTTTTTGTATGTACGATGCTATGTACCGATACTCGGGTTCCATTTAAATATGATGTCTACTGCGATTCGATCAAGCATTTACGTAATTTGTATCCCAGGACCACCGCGAGTTCCTGCTAGACCTGGACTCGCACAAGTCCATCGTGGTCTCCCTGAACGTGGTGGGCGCGCACGTGGCCGCGCACGCGTCGGTGGCGGCGGACGCGGCGCGCGTGCGTGCGCGCCTGGCCGCGGCCAACGCGCGCTGGGACCAGGCCTGCGCGCGCGCCGGCGTGTGGCAGAAGCGGCTGCAGCGCGCGCTCGTGCACAACCAGCAGTTCCACGACATCGGTGAGTCGATACGTCTTAGCCGAATGGACTAGACTAGACTACCTATTATAGTAAAGGGTGCAAACTACGTGCCGATGGAATCATATACATCATTATGCCAGACCTCTCGTCGGCAATCTAGAGTAAATCGCGAGCGTAACGATATATGACTCCATCGACATGTTGGTGTTGGCCTGGTTTTATTGAAGAACAGGGAATATTATGAAAGAAAAGTATAACTTTGATCCCTCATTTGAGGGAAAGCAGATACAGGGTGCAGGTTCGCAGGTGTGAAAAAACTTGGTTCTTCAGGTGGTCGCTAACTGAAACTGGTTGCGTAGTCGGCGCAATGACTACATTTATTCATGCAATCAATATTAACCTACTGTATGTTCCTTAGTGGTCGAGCTGGTGGCGCGCCTGGCGGCCGCCGAGCGCGGCGTACGCGCCCGCGAGCCCCTCCGCCTCTCGCGGCCCGCAGCGGAACTACAGCGAGACTTCCGCCGCTTCAGCGAGCTGCGCGACGAGCTCAGCCGCGCCGAGCCGCGCGTGCACGCGCTGCATGACGCCGCGCAGCTGCTGCGCAGCGGGGACGCGCCGCCCAGCGCGGACGACATCTGCAGGAGGTAACCACTTACATAAATTAGATACTTATACGTGCTGCTCGTGAGGATCCGCCAGAGAACTTAGGCGGAACGGGGATTAAACTACAGCATATGCCCATGAATAGTTTTGGCGGTTACCCTGTACACAGTAATATACACCGTCACACACTTACCTATTTTTAAAACTTGTATAGATGATCAGAAGACAAATTCGTTTACTGCGTAATCCAGACAACATCCAGTACGCCGGTATCATATGTAAGAGAGATTGATAGCTGTCTTCTCTCAAACACCTGTGTGTAGAGACCTGTGGTCGAATTGCGCCATATATGGAAGTTCATTTCGCTTGAATCGCCGCATCTGCTACCCGAAACGGTTACAAATGTGCATCAGGCTATCCGTGGGTACATCTAATTGGCACGGTTCTCGCAACATGTGAACAGGCCCTTGTAACCCCTGGTCTGTTTGTGTGCAGACTGGGCGAGCTGCGGCTGCGCCTGCAGTCGCTGCGCAAGCTGTCGGGCGTGTACGCGCTGAAGCTGGGCGCCGCGCTGGCGCGACAGCCGCGCGCCACCTCTTCGCTGGCCGCAGTCGCCGCCGCCGCCGCCGCCGCACCCATGGTAACTATACCTACTTACCATTACCTACCCAAGCGGTAGGACGAACCGACTTTTAGGGCATTCAACTTAGATTATTTATTCCCACCCCTTACTTATACAGACGTAGATTTCCAACCCACGCGTTAATTGTAAAAATTATAATCTTCTGGCTAAAGCACGTGTTACATATATCCTAAATTAGGCACTAAACGAGAGGGACGCCGCAATACGTTAGAATGAGATGAAGATATCTCCATACGTATCTAACGTATTGCGGCGTCCCTCTCGTTAGTGCCTAATTAAGGATAATGTAATAAGCGCTTTAGGGAGGGGACTTAAACCATCTCACGCATTCGAGCTAGATAGTAACTCCCTTCCTCAGTTAGGGCCCTAAATTTAGCTGTTACAATGCTGATTTCTTGTGGGTTTCGATTCTTTTTGCAACTACATCCTACTCCTACTTACGGAGCTTTGACTAATGACTCAAAGGCGGATCACTACAAGGTCCCTTTATCCGAACCTATAATAATGACCTATCCCACTAGACAATTTATAATCCCTTTGATATTTAATGACGTGATCTCCCGTCGTTCCTGAACGCTGTGACCTCGTCCATTATCATTAGTTGCCAATATTGTGTTAAGTATGCGATGAAACTCATTCAGGAATATTAGGTACGACAAATTTTGCAATCATTAATGAACTCGATACAGCATTCGGGAATGATTAGCTATTAATGAACACTATATAGATGAATAGAAAGTACCCATATAACCATCGTCGTCCTCCTGTCAACCTTACCATAGGGAGTCCTACTTATTCACAAAGGAATTCCATGAAAACCAAGTATACCTATAACAATCGAAATCACGTACATGTAGAAGTATTGATGGACTTCATTTAGCAGATTTTATCACCTTTCTAAAGTATTAATGGATTATTAAAAAACTCGTGCATCTTGAAGTTCATTGATCCTATAGTTTTCCTTAAGTTGCCCTCACAGCTTACCACAAAGCACAACCAAAGGAAGGCACAAGTTGCTTTGTAATTTACTTAGAGAGCAATCAAATGTACCTACTTAACTGCCTAACGAATTGTTGAAAAACCTGAAACATTTAGAATGCTAAATACAATTCGAAAACTGGAATATCAAAAGTATTAGTTTATGGTTAAAAGAGAGTGCAGACATTGTATTACTTTTCAATAAAAATAATGTAACAAGGTTTTCTACCTGAGGGCTTCTCCATATATTACGTCATCGCTTTTTGACGATGTTTGACCCTCGCCGCTCCCCTATTATCATCCAGTCAATTCCTTGAATGGACTCTCCCCGCCTAATAAAATAATTATTGTCATCATCATCATCATATCAGCCGAAAGACGTCCACTGCTGGACATAGGCCACCCCCAAAAAGTGCCAAAATGACCGAGCCCGCGTCCTTTACCAGGTCATCAGTCCACCTTGTGGGGGCCCTACCCACGCCGCGCCTTCCGGTACGTGGTCGCCACTCGAGAACCTTTCCGCCCCAACGGCTATCGGTTCTACGTGCAATGCCCCCCCCCCCCTTCCCTTTTGAAATGACGTAATATATGGACAGCCCCTTAATGCTGACATTCATGAAGTAGGCCTTCATTTTTTTTCTTATATTAGCTTTCATTCCTATCGAAATGTCAATTTTTATTCAGAATAACTAATTTGTAGATACCTACTTACTCCTAATAACGATTAAAAAGTGATACAATGTACCCCCGTAACACCACAGTATTTAGCCGCTTTGCACAGTATGTTGACGTATTTTTACCCCATAGCTAATGGAGGAGGAGGAGGAACAAATCTCAACGCTGGAACTGCCCCCACTCGACGAGAATGAGTAAGTAGTGGTTATCTTGTGTTGTTGTTTGCATGCAGGTAACCTCATTAGCTCATTACTAGCCTGGCATCTGTTGGTGGCATGGTGATTTCGAAAGCAACTGTAGTGCCTCAGCCCATCAGTGTATTTTTTTGTATTGTGCTACGTAATCTCCGTCGATGACTAGGTACACTCAGCGTCAAATACTCTGTAGCAGTCAAAGTGGCCAAATAGTTCGGTACACCATACTAAATATATGGTGTAACGAACTATTATAAATCTACTCATACCGACAATTTGTTGACTAACGATTAAATGCGAAGATCTTGTTTCAATAAAAATCGCAACACCAAATACATAAATGTGTGGGACGTCTTATGGACATATTAATTTACCTCGGCATTTCTAACGGACTTGCGGAGGTAATAAATAAATTATTTTTTTCTACTCCTGTACCGTTATCTGTCATTTATATAGGCTGTAGCTCAAATACAATGACACCACTAATAAGTCGTCGAAAAACTCTATGCTCTATGGCCCAAAAACGCACTGTTCAGCGTACTTTTTTGGTTCATACATTTTTCATAAAAGCACTGTCTAACTTTTTTTTAAATCGGCCGCTATATTGCAGTTCATAAACATATATTTCGAAATAAAAGTATTTATTTACGATTTAACATTTGTATATTATAAATTATTTACTACAATAATAATAAATTATCATCTATTGTGTGTTAAATTACATGTTTTATAAATTATTGGTATTATTTATAAAAATAAACAGTTCGAATTCGGTCCGGGTCCGGATTTGGTTTGGTTCGGATGGCAAGTGCAAACAAATTAAAAACAAAACAAACCATAAGCAAGAGCTGTCACATTTCCGATTTCCCATCAAAATACAGTTCAAAATGAAGAGACGAAAGCTGATAAACTATTAGTCCTAAACGATTAAGATTATTCGTGTTTGTGAAGACAAAAGTGTACGTTCCTTTTAAAATGGTCGAAGAAATTAATAACTGCACTCCAGAAGAAATTGCGTGAGTAGCAAAAGTACGAATAGAAAAATTGCTGCCTGAAAAGTTTAACTATTCTGTAGTCTGTTATTTATTTAAAATTTGTCGTAGAAAAAGTATTGTATGCAACGGTGTATAACTGGTCTAAAAACGCTCGTGGCGTCTTTAATTGCGATGCTCGCCAAGGCTCGCATCGCAACCCACGCCACTCGCCTTTTAAGACCCTTCTTATACAACAGTTGCATAAAATACTATTATTCTGCAAGTAGGCCGCAATGGCACTTTTACAAGTCAAAATTCTACTAGCTTTTCTGAAAAAGAACACCACTGTTAAGAAGAAACGCCGAAACAAACTCATCAGTCAGTAATTTTTTGCCAAAAAGAAGCTTATTTCAATGATAGAACTTAACCTACCTACTTAAAATAAGTAGATCTAATTGTAACTAGGTATACCCATTTGGTAAAATAATTAGAAAAAATCGTGATTTTTTTAAACCCACCTAATAAATAAAATTATAACACAAAAAAAATAAAAAAATTACATATATCAATGATGGTATGAGAACATTTTACCAGTTGTAAAATCACAAAAGTTGATGTGTGTTTCAAAATTATTATTTTATTTCATACACATCAATTCCTTGTCATTATCATAACTTTTTTCTTACTTATGTAATAGCATGAAACAAACTTTTCTTTGCTCGCCCATTGTCTTCTTTTTCTACGTATATTTCTATTACTTCATAAGAAAAACTAACGAGGATTTTTCTTAAAGCCGAAACGCACTGACAGCGGTGGCGGTGCGGTGCGGTGCGGTGCGGAGGCGGTACCGGTTGTAATGTTCGAGCTAATACGAAAGGGTCCACACAGAATACCGCACCGCGCCGCGCCGCCGCCATTATGTGTGGATCATTTCATATTAGCTAGAACATTACAACCGGTACCGCCTCCGCACCGCACCGCACCGCACCGCCACCGCTGTCAGTGCGTTTCGGCCTTCAATAATGACAAATGTAATATATGAATCGTATATACGAAAAAAAACGTCCCTACATTCAAGAAGTGATTTGAGTTCACGAGTAACGTGGTAATTGCCATTTTGAAACAGACTCACAATTCAAGCCGGCGTACCATCAAAGACAGTTCACCGACCATTCGTGAACTTTACTGCAACGACAGTATTCAACCACCAATTTCAATTCTGTATTAGATCTAGAAGATGTATTTTACTTTGTCACTTCTCCTGTGTGAAATCTAAAGCTAAATTCACACATGCAAGAAATTGCATGCAAGTTTAATTGAACTCAGCATCATCGGTAACCCGCAATGTAATGAAAGCACGCAATTTTTTGCATGTGTATTTTGCGCTTCATCCTATACTATTAAACGAGCAATATTTGTAGGTATACATTTGCAATCACGTTCTCGGAAACCCCTCGGCTCTAACGATTTCGATGAAATTTGAAATACAGGGGTTTACGGGGGCGAGATACATTAAGGTATAATGTACTAACGTACTAGAGATGACACGCCGAACAAGAAGTTTGCGCTACACGTTGCGGTCCATGGGCCGCAACGTCTCAGTGTATTCTATGACAAGTTAACCCCCCCCCCCCTCCCCCCCCCCGCATGCCCCCCGCGCTGCCGGCCGGCGCACAGATAATGTTCGTGTTGTCTTTTCTAGTAGGTTAGTACATTATACATCAACGGCGAGAAATCGATCTAGATAGGTCTCATGTCCGGGAAAATTCGCTTTCTCCGTATTTTGTCCATTTTCACCCGAGCAGCATCTAACAATAAGTTCCCTGACGCAGTGTGGTCGTAACTGAGGACGACGAGGAGCTGTCGCGCCTGCAGCGCAGCCTGCGCTTCGTGTGCCGCGTGGCGCGCGCCTCGCTGCCCTTCCAGGCGCTACTGCTGCTGCTGCTGGGCGCGGCCGCGCTGGCGCCGCACGCCTCGTCCGGCTGCACCACCCCCGGGCTGGCGCTCGAGCCCGTGCTGCGCTACCCGGACGGACCCCCGCCGCTCTGATCACGAAAACGACCTTCAACGATTGGAAGCCTTGGAAACGTGCGCCCTACGAGTTAAGGCTACCGCTGAGCGATGGCTAGCGGCATGTGGCACGTTTCTTTTTAACCGATGTAGCTGGCGACCTATACAAAATATGTAACGCGACTCGAAAATGGCGGTTTTTGAATGTTAGCAAGCTTTGTTAGTTTGTATAGGGTGGCAGCGCTTCGGGCGCGCTCTGGCCGGTTTCATTGGAAACTCGGCGTGAGCGCCATACATTCCACACGGTGCTACGCCCGCCGCTTGTAAATAACCCTTTTGTATATTTGTTATTTAAAATTGATGAAAGACATCAGGCGTCCTTGTTATTATTTATACGAATTTGTATCAAAGGCGCAACGGAACGGCTTCACGCATTGTTACTTAAATTACTTTAGTTTGTAAGGACTGTGTACAATAAAGTCAAATAAAGCCTTTGCATTGATTAAATAATATTTTATTTACAAAGCTTATTTACAAATATTTACTTACAAACCGAAATTTTAAGGTTAATTATTGTTACTTTTCCGTAGCTAAGAAACTATACTCACGTTATAAAGTAGGGTAAATCGTTAGTAGCTGGCCACCATTCAATAACTAGCCATCTCATACTAAAAATGAACTGTATTCACCTATAATAGAATTCATTTAAGTATGAGGTTTCAATTAGGTACTGGCCACCCTTCAATAACTGGCCACGTTATACTAAATTGAATTCTGTTTGTAGGAGAACAGAGTTCAATTTTAGTATGAGGGGGCCAGCTATTGAAGGTTGAGCTACTGGCGATTTACCCTATTTCACATTAATTAGGTATATTGATCGGAGGAGCGTACAGTCAGGAGCAGAAGTAGATACGCAAATGACACGTCCAAAATGATCTACATCCTTTGACACTAGAAGTAAATCATTTTTTTTTACTAAGATAAGAGATCACGTTGAGCTCTAGGTTCGCGTAGCAATATCTGCTGCTGAAAACTGTACTCAAAAACTATTCGAACAGCAATCATTACGGAGTTAGGAAATAGGTTTCAGGACATAATGACACCACCAGGTCCGAATCTATAAGCTGCTCTGCACAATGGGCCACCATGGTCCATCCTACACGACGCAATAATGCGTTAATGCGCACGAGGACCAACGAAGAGTCCGAGCGTAGCGAAGGCTTCAAGAGCAGTGAAGACAGGGCCTCGTGCCGCGCACGCACAGCAGGCAGCGCCGCCGCTCGAGCAGGAACGCGCATGTGCTGCTATTTTCAACCACCGACTCCGAGGAGCTCGCCCGCTGACAACAGTTACGAAACATACTGTAGCTGATATTAAAGTTATAGGGCGGGTTGCACCAACTTACGATTAAACTGGCCGATAAACGTAAATTACAATACAAACTTTCCATACATTCAGATATTAATGAACACCGCTTACGATTACAGACGGTTTGATGCAACCCACTCTTAGTCTCGCCTTTACCTAGGATGCACTACTAGAATACGAAGTATATAAACGTCTTTGAGTGACCGCCTTATGCGTCAGAATGCTTAGTATAGAAATGTGTTCTAAGCATTCTGACGCATCATAAGGACACAGCAGTCTACGACATGACCTGGGAGCCAAAGTCTAACGGAATGATAACATTAATACCTGTGATCAGTCTCAAGGTCATCAAGTCTTAGTCAAATCATATAGCTGACAATTTCAGACAGTCACACAATCCTACCGACGTTAGGTACCTAATATTGGCTCTAGGTCACTGTGCCAAGGATAGAGACACAATAATAAATTAAAGTCTATTCACATGGAATGCATCGGAAATCAAAAACAATAACGTAATTCAACCACACGTGTAAGTAAGAAGTACATGTTTGTCATAGGTCAAAAGGAATTACAGCGGTCGAAATTAAGTTGAAAGTTACTCTTGGCGACTAAAACTTAAGACCTTTTGGTACCGAGCTGTCCAACAAAGATACAAAATTACGGCTGCTCATGGCGAAATCGTTTCTCATATGTGTAGCCTGCTAAATTTTAGGCCGGTCGGTAAAAGAGCCGTAAGTTTTGGCGGAACGGGTAACTTGGTCCAAACATATTCACAGCATTTAAATCAACAGCTGAGCAAATAAACATCAGCCAAACGTTACACGGTTGAATGAAGCAGATGTCTGCAGGTGTATTGTGACGGGGGTATCGTAAATTATGGGTTCTAGATATTGTCAACGTCTTTAGTTATCACTGAGATACATTAAATAAGCAAGCTATAGAAGACCGATTCCAAATAAGTTGTAAACAGAGGCGTAATCGTGTAGTGATTTCCTGGAATATAAACCATAGTTTTTCGTAAAAAGTCGTCGCGTAGCGCTCAAGTGAGATACAGCTCTTGTATGTGTTTAAGGTAAATTCGACGCACGTAACCCTTAAGTGAGGTACCTACAGTTCTTGTCAGGTTTTAAACTAAAGCTCTGGTAAAGTAGTGTTGTGAGTTAGAGCTCTAAATAAACTCGTCCGAGCGCTAAATCACAACACTATTTAAGTGTGATGCAGCTCGTGTCAGGTTTTAAGCATTAGATGCATATAGTATCCAAAATTATACAACAGAAAGGACACAAGTAGTAATCAAATTAATGACAATTATACATATGTCAAACTAGACACGGATTCTCAAATGTGACGTGGATTAAATTGTATATAAGCCCTTCCATACGCAAATTCGTTGATACCATATGCATCTAAGGGTTAAGCAAGTACGATAAACTAGGACCGATAAGTTCAGTGAACACGTACATCAAGCCTCACCTCCCTCAGCTCCTGTCGTACGTGTTCCGTGGGCCTCCTCCAGAACACGAACCCCTGGCCGACGCCGTCGCAGTCCCCGTGCAGCACCGCGTCCTCGGCGCTCGACGACAGCAACCGAGTCAGCACTACTATGATTACCTGATAATAAATACACTCTGGTTGGTACGCTCGGCTCTCGAGAAGTTATTCACTTTCTCTAGATCCTGAGTGGCTGCCTACCAGTGTCGGAGCGCCCAGGCAAGCCAATTCCCACCGGCTTGCCTAAAATTTATTTTTAGACAAGCCTATAGTTATGTAGGTACTCTAAACTATTTCATAACTTTTTGTGTTCCGATTGCCCATCGAAAATGTTCACGCGCAGCCACTGCTACCTACCGCAAAACGAAGTTCGTTACAATATCTATCTCTCTGTCGTTCGAATTAGCAAGTGCGTCAGAGAGGGAGATACACGAACGAAGTTCGTTTTCGTTTCGCTGTAGTCACTCTGTACCTACGAAGGTATCTATGTCTCATTCTAATGGATTGTTGTGGCTAGTAATGCCTGCGATATATCTACAATGTAGATTCACTCGCTCTCCTGCAACGGGAACAGTTGCATCACTTGTTGCCACCAGAAGATTTATCGATCTGCTTGCTTGGCACAGTGGAAAGATTTTCTATTAGAGCAATCTAGTTACCATCTTGTTAACTTAAGTTCTTGCAAAGTTAAATGAGTACTATCCTGACTCAGTGGCGTAGCGTGGGTTTTCGTCGCCCGGGGCCGACCGGAAATTCGATCGCCACCCCCATGCTATGATGAAATATTTTCGTTTTGTTCCTTATCCGCCGCCCCCTTTCGTATGCCGCTTGGGGCCATGCCCACCCTTTTCCTACCCTTAGCTGACGTGAGCGGGTCGCCTATTGACAATGTATAGTATGGGCAGCGCTGCCTGCCATCAGCATATAAGTACAGTCTTCCGTCGGAACCTTTACATGAGTTACCTCCTACAACTATACTATTACAAGCTCCACTAACTTACTTGAAACAGCACTATCAGCATATGCAGAGTGTGCAATATGAACATAGCTTTAGTGAGCGGCGTCCGCACGGCCTCTACGCATCCGCGCGTGTGAAGCGAGGCCGACAGCAGCGGAGAACCCTCCTCCCACTACTATACTACCTATTACAAACTCCACTAACTTACTTGAAACAGCACTATCAGCATATGCAAAGTGTGCAATATGAGCAGAGCTTTAACGAGCGGCGTCCGCACGGCCTCTACGCATCCGCGCGTGTGAAGCGAGGCCGACAGCAGCGGAGAACCCTCCTCCCACTACTATACTACCTATTACAAACTCCACTAACTTACTTGAAACAGCACTATCAGCATATGCAGAGTGTGCAATATGAGCAGAGCTTTAACGAGCGGCGTCCGCACGGCCTCTACGCATCCGCGCGTGTGAAGCGAGGCCGACAGCAGCGGAGAACCCTCCTCCCACTACTATACTACCTATTGCAAACTCCACTAACTTACTTGAAACAGCACTATCAGCATATGCAAAGTGTGCAATATGAGCAGAGCTTTAACGAGCGGCGTCCGCACGGCCTCTACGCATCCGCGCGTGTGAAGCGAGGCCGACAGCAGCGGAGAACCCTCCTCCCAAACCTCACGCCATTCAGACTAGAGGCAGAAGGAAATATGTTCAGCGGCAGTGGAATGGAATATATCAGAAGGTATTGCTAAGTGCATCTAGCTAGACCTAGCTTTAGGTACACTTTTCTAGACGACGGAATAGGTGCCGATCCGAGGGTCGTATACTACGTATCGTACGTCGTAGGTATCGCTTTACTTTTTATATCCATAACCGTCGGTTTCAGATAATGAGGAATATGTTATTGTGTTCATTGCTGGGCCACGCTCAGGAACATTTTTTTATAAAAATTTAATGCCTTGCCAGAACTAAGAAAGAGTCGTAGTCTGTTCATAGTTATAAATCTATTATGAGATTGCTTCAGTTAAAGATTAAGACTCGGTTGTTTCAAGCCGTCGGTAATCGTAAGTTACATGTGTTAAAATTTGTTTGTAAGTATTGGCCGTTTGACAGTTGTCAATGAGATTCTGCGTTGTGCTACGAATTTCAGTTCGAAATCGCGAGCCGCTGCGCTGTCAGTTTCTCGTAATGACATTTGACCGCGAGTCTATCTCTTTTCTCGTGCAAGTTATGCTACCTATTAACGACAAAACCCTAAGTCGCGCATATTTGTTTACTCGAGCGTAAGATGTGCTAGCGCCGCTGCGCCATATTTAACGTTTACCGATCAGTAAAGTGTGCAATCCGGCCTTAGACTCAAAAGATTCGTTGGGTATTAGACTGTTCGATCAACCAACTCTGTAATAGATAGGTACCTGTTGTAAAGGATCGTGGTAGCAGGCGGCCAATACTCGAGGAGTGCAGCAAGAGTATGGAGTCACTGGAAGCACCACCTTGCCGTCAGCACCGGCTAACCTGTCATCATCATCAGTCAATATATCATTCAAATCAAACTCAAATATTTATTCTGTAAGTAGGCCTCAAGATTTGTTCCCGATTCGTCGTATTCCTGTTTCGTCATATTCCTGATTGGTCGTATTCCTGATTCGTCGGACTTTTATTATCGAATGAAACTATGCAATTACCATGACTCCACTTACGTTTTAAAAATGAAAAGATTATTTTTACAATAAAAGGGTTTTAATATAAGATTTTTTTTAACACACATGCTATATTGGTATTATTAATATTATATTATTAAACAAAGCCTATTTAAACATTCAATGACTGTGATTTTTTTATCAATAAAATCATTGACTATTTCCCGTTCTTGGTGATATTTTTGAACATCTTTTGCTCGACGAGTTTTTATTATACTGTATCATACATTGTGTATTTCAAAAATTATATCGCTAAAACTGATTTGATATTGCATAGTTTCATACAAAATACGAAAAAAGAAATTCTCTCTGAATACAGTACAGTCAGCGTCAAAAGTCAATGATCATTTTTGTACTTTGTCGCTTTCAGATGTTTGACAACTTCATATGGTAGTTGGAACCTCACGTTAAAGCGATATGGCTCCAAAGTGATAACTTACTTTTAACACTGACTGTACTTAAAATATTATGAAATAAAATTATGTCTTCTTACGGTAAAACACTGACTCTTCAATATTTAGATCACTTTCCCTTCGGCTCTTAGTCATAGGACACCCGGTACCTATATGTTCATATATGTGGAACTATATATATTGTATATGTATAACTGCTCTTCGGGAAGGCGGATAAATAATGGTCCATTATTTGTAATGATTTTATATAAATAATTCCGACGAAACAGGAATACGAAGAATCAGGAATCCGACGAATCGGGAATGCGACGAAACAGGAATACGACGAATCGGGAACAAATCGGCCTCAAGGACTCTTTCAAAGTGCTGAAAAACTAGTGCTTCGGACACTAATGCCCCTCATATTTCGACATGATATCTTAATATTGCGTAAACAGAGCCATAGCGAAGCGATGATTTAAGGTAGGGAAAACGAAAGTTACTGGTTACTGATGGGGTGAAATTCACTAATTTACTCGATCTGACTAGCACATTATCTTAATTAATAGATATACTAAGGTGTATTAACATTGCCCTACTAAAAAAACTAGTAAAACTAGTGCCTATGCCAAATCTTGGGTTTAGGTGTTAAAGCGGAGGGTCCTTTAGGGGCACAACCGGGAATAACGCTAGGAGGATGATGATTAACATTGCTCTACAATTTCTGGGGGATCATGCCAGCTACGGCCCTGTACCTTAGGCGTCGTATTCAAAACGTATAACAAACTTAGCTCTCAAAATCTTTTGATATGTCCGTTAAGTTATCTTTAATTCAAAACAACTAGAATATAGAAGTACAGTCAACATTTCATAATTCGTATATACCTAGGGCGTCGTCGTCAAAACTTAAAACCGGCCAAGTGCGAGTTGGACTCGCGCACGAAGAGGGTTCCGTACCATCACTACATAGTATAAAACAAAGTCGCTTTCCGCTGTCTTTCTGTCTGTCTGTCTGTCCCTATGTGTGCTTAGATCTTTAAAACTACGCAACAGATTTTGATGCGGTTTTTTTAATAGATAGAGTGATTCAAGAGGAAGGTTTATGTGTGTAATACATGCATGTATTATACATATACATCCGTGCTAAGCCGTGGCGGGTCGCTAGTTATCTATAAAAACGGCAAAAAAATCACGTTTATTGTATGGGAGCCCCCCTTAATTTTTTTTTTTTTGTTTTTAATATTTGTTGTTATAGCGGCAACAGAATCACATAATCTGTGACAATTTCAACTCTCTAGCTATCACGGTTCTTGAGATACAGCCTGGTGACAGACAGACGGACGGACGGACAGCGAAGTCTTAGTAATAGGGTCCCGTTTTACTCTTAGAG
This sequence comes from Epinotia brunnichana, assembly GCA_963854355.1. Lineage (NCBI taxonomy): Eukaryota > Metazoa > Arthropoda > Insecta > Lepidoptera > Tortricidae > Epinotia > Epinotia brunnichana. Next base: position 26,639,946 of record OY977936.1, on the reverse strand, counting down.
TACGGAACCCTAATAAAAATGTTTTCTCTCAAGTACTATTGTCATATTATGTCCGTTAGATTATTTACAAAGCAAATTAACGAGCATACATACAACAAGCAATGCAAGCAACAAGTAAGTAGTAGTAGTAAGCTCATAATAGGCTTGATGCGTGATGTTAAAATTGAGAACGTCGTGTTGCTAAATGGATAGTAAACCATCAAATAATTGTAATAAAGTATAAATTACAAAATATAATTCAAATCGTAAAAAGATATGAACCTTGAAAGTTTAGAAAAAAAAGTTTTTTTATTTATTGTCCAAGAGTAAATTAAAAGGTACCTATAGAATCCTTACGCTTTTATAGATACAAATTTGTATAAAAACTATGGACCTAAACGCAGTATTTCGCGACCGAAACAGCAATTTACTTCATTTTCCATGCAACGGTTACTACAAATTGCACGGTGTGACGTCATACTTTAAAGCCAATCAGTATGAAGCGTTTCGGCTGCTGTCAGCGAGGTCCGTCTTTAACTCGATGTTTTGGTTATTAATGTCCTTTAGATGTAGTTGCTTCCATACAAACATTTGTTCATCTACAAAAACTGGTTCGAATGGCATCGTAAACAAATTTAAGGTCACAAGCCCATTAGTCTCACATCATGATCGTATCGAACTGCTCGTTGAAGAAATTGATGTTGATCCAGGGGATCTCGCGCCAGTCGTTGGGGTGGTCCGCGCCGCAGCAGCTTAACTCCACCTGCAATCATAATCCGCATTTAATGAAGATACTTGTACAAGTATGGTACTACATTAACATTACCAACAGATAAGTCCTACACGAATCAATAGCACAGAAACAATCAAAAAAGTAAGCACCCGGGTCGATGCCCGCCCGTCAACTTCTGATTCTAAAATAAGCTCAGTTAGCAAACATAAGAATCCTACATATGTAGCAACTTTAATCAAATAAGTTAAAATTTTGTGGTGATATAATTGAACTTATGTACAAAATATCATTTGTTATTTAACAGTAGCTTTTCAGCGAAAGACCAGGTCTAGTTTTCCATCTGTGTTGGAAGTTGGAAAGTGGCTTTCGTAAAACTACGACAAGAAGGCCTGAGCCCAATCGTGGGATTAGCTTCCAAAACCGTACCCCGGGCTCGTTTAAGATACAACCGGGAAAACGGAAGGAGGATAAAGATAATCGACTTTATTATGTACCTGAATTGTATCTAAGAGACGCTTCCATGTTGGTTCTGCGAGATACTGCGATATACCACCACGAAGGGACGTGGACAGTTCCCTGGTTAACGCCTGTAAAAAATCAAATGGCATCATGAGATCAGAATATAAAGGTAGGTAGGTAAACACCTGCAGTTCAAAGATGGATGAGGGACAAATCAGCTGTAAAACCTTTTTTTTCAAAAATGGCCCGCAAAGTGAACATAACTCGCTACATATTGGAAGGTAAAGTGTAGGTATAGTTTAAGACCAGATCAAAATAAAAAAATAAAAAATCATTGCAGGCCGCCTGGAATGTTACATATAAATTTCTTTATTTGTCGAGTACCAAACTTTTTAAAAAGTAGAAACTGGCATATAAAAGACGGCACAGGTCGTACCTATTCAGCCAAATCAACTCATATTTTTCTGTTGCAAGCAAACGCGACGTTCATGTACGAGTCTTAAAAAAGATTTTCGGTGGAAAAATACACTTACGATTCTGTTTAAAAAAATATATTATGACGTTTAATTTTATGTAATTTGCAGTATCCTCAATTTGTATTCAATAATAAACCTTGATTTAAATTTAGTCTTTTTTATTCCACCATTTTTGAGAAAAGCACTATATTAGCCTCAACCGGAATAGCAATTGCAGGCTTCGTATTAATTAAACGGACTCGCAAGCTCGTCCGTTTAAACAAATACTCGGCCTGCAATTGCCTCCTTCCCGGCCACGGCAATAATGTACTATTACGTCATACCTGGCCATAAAGTAGGAATTACCGCACGCTATGCGTGCGGAAAACCCCACTTCCTGGCCAGATAGAGACGTAAAATTTTGTCACACTTGCTCATAAATGGTGTTATTCCATGCCTGTATACAGAAGGACAATGGCCTAAATTGTTCCCGCGGGAGTAATGGTATTTTACAGCTCCCGTGGGAGTAATGAGCTTGTGTGTGATCTGATCGGTTTAAGCAAATGTAGATGGCCGCGCGCTACAAGAATTCTGCTTTGTGATTGGTTGAAAAAAGTCTAGTAGGCCACGCGCTGCAAGAATACTGCTCTGTGATTGGTTGAAATATTGAAGCTCCACTCACACTGATCTGGAAGTGAAGTTGTCAATTTCATAAATTTTTAATTGGGGCGCTTGTATGAAACATATGTTTTTCTGTCTTTTGTAGTAATTTATTTCCTCAAAAATGTGATGAAAAACATGTTGTACTAAGGCGTAAGAATATTGCAATATTCCACTTACGCCCCTCGTTAAACAATCTACTATTTTTTAACCTTGAGCGTCCCATGGAGCGCACTATAGACCACCAGGCCGTTGAGCGCGATCAGCGTGCCACTGATGAGCCACACGCGGAACACGCGGATCGAGCGCGACCAGTACGAGAACTTCAGCATCCAGGACACCAGCCGCAACCCGCTCGTGTAGTGCAGCTTCATCGCGTACGTTTGGAAGATGAGCAGGCCGTGGAGAAGGATCACTGCTACCTGGGCAAATGGGATAAAAGAGAAAGAACCGTAGTTCATAAAACACTAGTTGATCCTGCGATCTCCCTCCTCCTCACTCCCTTGCAAATTCTATCCCACATTTCAGCCCCTTATATGTTCTTAACTAGAACACTCCATACTAATAGAGTGTTCTAATAGAGAAAGGATAACAAACAGCACCCACAACAGGTTGGGTGGTTTGATGTGCCTAAGTCCTGGAAGTTTTCCACTACGGGGCTCCCGATTCAGCTTCTTTAAGTAGCTAACTTAACAGAAGATCCGTGCTCATAATCAATAACGGGTACCTAATCAATATTTTTATTGGCATAATTATGGCTGACGCCTTCGGTGCTCAGTCTTTCAAATTATCCCGCGTAGTGATGCTTTATCAAAGTACAAAATGTTGATTTACCTACTTATTTCATTAATATTTTAGTACCTAACACTTAAATAGGTAAGTAGTAATAGTAATAACATTTATTGTAAACCATGGTTTTTAGGGTTACGTAGCCAAATGGCAAAAAACGGAACCCTTATAGATTCATGTCTGTCTGTCTGTATGTCTGTCTGTCCGTCCGTATGTCACAGCCACTTTTTTCCGAAACTATAAAAGCTATACTGTTGAAACTTGGTAAGTAGATGTATTCTGTAAACCGCATTAAGATTTTCACACAAAAATAGAAAAAAAACAATAAATTTTGGGGTTCCTCATACTAAGAACTGAAACTCAATTTTTTTTTTTCATCAAACCCATACGTGTGGGGTATCTATGGATAGGTCTTCAAAAATGATGGAATGGTAAAATGTGTGTCCCCCCCCCCTGTTACTTCTAAAATAATAGAATGATACATTTAAAAAAAATATATGATGTACATTATCATGCAAACTTCCAACGAAAATTGGTTTGAACGAGATCTAGAAAGTAGTTTTTTTTAATACGTCAAAAATCGTAAAAAGCAATTTATTTAACGGAACCCTTTATGTGCGAGTCCGACTCGCACTTGGCCGCTTTATTATTTTACATAGATGTTACAAAATAAAAATGTATCTCATGGACCCTGGTAGGGTATAACAATAGTTCTTAAAAACTAGTTTATGTAAACTCTACCTAGTGCATACATCTATTAGGCAACCTAATTATATTAGGGGAAGGTAGCTCAAAGTGGGCACCTTAACGGAAAGTTGAAAAAAAAATGGTTTGTAACCCAGCAATATTATTCATTTGTTTGCACAAGGTCCATAATTTAAGGTGGTTCGATTGCCATACAAAGCGTTATTTGACATTCGCAGACTAACGGCGTGATATTTTAAGAAACTTATGTATCAGACTTTTATCAATTGGCTTCCCATTTGCGCCAAATTCCCCCTTTCCTAGAATAAACTTGTATAAACTAGATTAATTTGAGAAAACTAGTTTTCCCAAAATATCACGTGACAAACCAATTTCTCAAATTAATCTAGTTTATACAAGTTTATTCTAGGAAAGGGGGAATTTGGCGCAAATGGGAAGCCAATTTATGAATGTTTGTTACTTAAGTTTCTTAAAATATCACACCGTTGGCCTGCGAATGTCAAATAACGTTTTGTATGGCAATCGAACCACCTTAACACTTTTTGATGGATTATGGCTTAATTTATCGAAAAATGAAAAACAAAATAATTCTACGCAATTTACAAAACCCCTACGATTGACCGCTTTGCCCTAGGGGCTCCAAGTGGGCACTCGCTTGGGGCAAAACGGGCACGGACATAATGTACCGTAATGGGATAGCCATAACTAAAGAAAACAAAACATCTTGTTTTATTTTGTATTATAATTTTTTAGCAGCAGTCACTAAGGAAAATCACAAAAAAAAAACAAAACAAAAATAAACTTCTAACCTAACCTATCCTCATTTTTTGACGGTGTGAAAATGCCTTACGCATATCCTAACCTAACCTTTTTTTTTGACGGTGTGAAAATGCCTTACGCATATCATAAGTGAACTTAAACTTATTTTCTTTTTTTTACCTACCGAGGAACCTTTGAGCGCAGTGCCCGCTTTGCCTTTTTTGACACTTAAAATATCCAAGCAAAATCTAACCTCAAATTATTGAGACGTGTAGAGTTTAATGCAACGTTATTGCGGCCAAATAACTAATTAATAACTAACAGGCATTGATAATAGTATTGCAAACATCAAAAATTAGTGAAACACATGAAATATACCTTCAATAATTTTTCAAAAAACAGCCTGAAACATTTTTTTGACGGAGCGTGTAACGGCGTGCTTGCAGGTGAGCCGGATGAATGACGCGAGGTGCTCGCGCGGCAGGGAGTACTGTCGCGTTTAACGGCCGCACTCTTATTTTAAACGGCAATATTAAGTCCAGTGCCCGCTTTGGGCACGGTGCCCGCTTTAGGCCACCTTCCCCTATGTAGTTCATAATAAAACCTATAGTTTTACGTTATGAATACGATACCTTATGAATATCCTTAAGCAGAATCATGACCTTGTGGGAGGCGTTGTAGCAGAATATCAGCATACAGAGGGACACAACGAGCTGAGATATCAGCAGCGCTCGGAGGACTCCAGCGAGTCGGTGGCGGCCATCCTTGCTAAACGCGAACAGGCCCCAAGCCATGCATGCCGGCGCATGCTGCTTCTGCAATCATGAAGTTATTACTCATATAGTACATCTGATTGTCTGTCAATTTAGGCCAGATTGACGGGACTGGCTTCCCACGAGGCAACTTGATATATGTCTGCAATCATGCCCACATGCAATCACTCTACCTACAGCTAAATTGCTTATACAAGTTGGATTGTCTCATTTACTGCTCGGTAGTCCCGCTCTAACTAGTCTACTGTGATAACAGCGAAAGGTACGAAATGAACAAAAAGAAGCGAGAGAATATGTTCAACTTGTGCTAGCTGTATAGGTACCTACCAGCTGTAGATATCTGCAGAACAGGCATCCAAGAAAATTGTCAACTTCTCAACCTCTACAAAGTTCAACCCAAGGTATCACTTTCAAAACTGAGTGCTAAGCTAACAGGGGTCAACACATTTAAAACATAAATTGGTGATTGTTGTAAAGTAAATACTTGCACGTTAGTAAATAACTGCTGCAATAGGCACCAATTATAAATGTTTCGGTCTATTTTAATAGAATTTTGGAAACGGTTATGTATCAAAAGAACACGGAACGCGACAAATTAAATGTCTTGGGAAGAAATAAGGAAACGAGCGACAGTGGTATACAAAACTCAGTGCTGAAGTAGAATCGAATTATTCGCAATTAAATTATTGGGTTCTGAGGAAGCACTTATTTAGCATTTTGTACTGAAGTCACATCTGTGGGTATTTCAAAGAGATTCATATGCACACAATTAGAGCCGACGAAATCGAAGGAACAGTACAAACCTTTTACATTTAGATTTATCAATGTTATTATTAGTATTGTTGTTCGTAAATATATAACTGTTTAGGTACGTTGACAGCGCGTCACGGTTGTCATTATTTCTTCATAATTATTGACACTTATATAAGTAGGTATGAAACCGTTTTATATCAATTAAATTCGTTTAAGAGCATGCTATAGCATTAAATAATAACATAGTTAGCAGAGTAGACTCTGAATATCACCACCCTTGGATCCTTAACACACAGAAATGAATCTATACTTTACGTAGGTATCCACGCAACACAACGCTTAATCGATAAGCATAAAATGGGATTTGAATTCGTAAGGTACGGGATTTGAAACCATTGGATAAATATAGTCGGAAAATTACGAACAATACTGGTCGTTTTTGGTCAAAGAAAAATTACACTACGTCTTATATAAAAGTAAATGTCATAACAAACAATTATCATTTGTTTTCCGTTCGGCGGAAAACATGGATCTAAACATGTGTTAGTCAATTTAAATTAATTTACTATTATTGTGAGTTCAATTAAGTGACGTTAAGTTAAAAAGTGGTTGATTAAACTGCCAAGATGGGGGACACACCCAAAAAGAGGCCGAAAGTAGCTTGGAGTGATGACATGAGCCATGACTCTGAGGCTGAAAGAGGTGAGAGGGTTTCTGATTAAAAAAAATCGGTGAACACAGAAATATATTTAGAAAACAATTTTCATTGGAAATTTCCAACGACTGAAATTATCTAAACTACTTAGTACTACAGTAGCCATAGTCGAGGTACCTACCTAAGATCGTTAGTCTTTTTTTTTTAAATTCAAGTTCTTCCAAATTTGATCGCTGTCCTGCCTGACATAATTAGCAGAGTGTAAATAGAATGCCAAAATAGAAGAAAAATACCGTCCCTACCGTGAAAAAGTAGAACTATTTTACAAGCTTTCTATTAACTTGCAATGCATCTACCTAACTAACTATATGTATGTAACTATGTAGGTATGTATGTAACTAATTTTGAAGCAGATATCTTCAACCGATTGAACTGAAATAATCTAAACTATTTTGGGTAAAGGTATAATTTGGATGACAATTCAATATTATGGTACCATCGAGCTGATCTGATGATGGAGACAGAAGGTGGTCATGGGAATTCTGTACTTTACCGACGTAATCAAGTTGAGTTTAGGCTAGTTAGAATCGTCTCAATTAGTAATTGATGACGGTATACAGAAAAGTACAGTCGGCAATAAAAGCTTGTACCAAAAATGAAAAGATTGACAAAAACTCATTTCGTAATAGCGTTCTGTCATGGTTCTTTTCTCTTTTTATTAGTGATACCTACACATAACGAAGCCGTAACATAGCCGAATTATTTATCTTTAATTTTCAGAGAAGGAACGGCAAATACAGCTCGAAAGGGAAATAGCGGCCAAACTTCTAGAAAAGCCCAAATACGAACCAGAAAAGTTACAACAACTTACAGATTTCATCATGAAGATGACCACTTTATACGACTTGCGGGATTCCGACTGGACTGACGAGGTCAAGACGGCCATAGAGGATTGGATCCTTGAACCAAAAGCTCTGATACTGTGTATTTACTTCAGTGGAACTAAACTTAAGGCTACCAGTGATATGCCTCTAGCTCCCGTCTACGATTTAACTTATTTTCTCAGAAAGCCTGATTTGATTTTCCAACCTGAAACGTTCCATGATGAGTTAGTCTTTGGGACATTCGTAGACTCCGTAGAGTCTAATTTAATACAGATTCTGGAAACTGTATATGCTCCATACTTTTTCGCTATTACGACTTGGCCCGAAAGTGAGTACCTACTTTCGGTATATTTTATAGTTGTTCTAATAAGATGCAAGTCCCACTTAGGTACATTTGATATAAAACAAATTAACCTTTTCTACGCCAACGACGTATATATCCGCACCGCAGGTTCAACGCCAACGACTAATATGTTCGTCAAGGAGCCCAGCGCAACTTTGCTCTTTGACAGAGCGTGGGAAAGGTTAAAGCAAAAGTTAATTCATGCGACAGGAAACCTGTCAGAACATCCACAGTTTATTTGCCTTTAGACATTTCGGTTAGACGACCTTTCTCTTCTTCAGGTGTAAAAAGTGAGTTCTGCTCCCAGATCCACACGTTCCTAGCCAAATTAACAGACATGTACTACAAGATGCTCGGCCTCACCGTGCTGTACATCCCTCGCGAAGGCCAACAACTGACCTTCGAGAAGGCCAGCACAGATCGGGAGCTAGTGAAGAGGCTGGAAGGCGTTGTGGTCTACTGGACGCATCAGATCAAGTCGTGCTTGGAGGACACGGCCTCGGTGGCTTCTCAGATGGAGTTGCTGTGCCCCAGCGATGAATATGACTTTTGGATTTATAGACGTAAGTTACAAGCTGAGTGAGGATTAGACAATATTTATGTAAGCATACAAATTAGTGTAAGCAACGTGTACCTACCTAACCAACGTTTTGTTCACAGATGAAAATCTAAGTGCTCTTCTCTATCAGATAAAGAACCCAGCCGTCAGGCATATAACCAAAATCCTGGTCACAACTCACTCAACCTTCATTCACCAGTTTCAAGCTCTGTGTGACGACATCTTGCAGAAGATTCGTGAAGCCAAGTCAAACATAGAGTATCTCCAAGTCATCAAACAGCCCTGCGCGGTATTGGAGTGTGTGGTCGACCCTGATGAAATCTCTGTACACGTACCAGTTATCATAAACCTCTTCAGATTCATATGGCTGGAGTCACCATACTATAATTCAGAAACCAGAATTACTAACCTTTTCAAGGCTTTGAGCAACCAGATCATAATTCTCTGCAGAAATTATATAAGCCTCAATGATCTATTTGACGGTGAAACGAAGAAGGCTTTGGGAGAATTCAGTAAGTGCATAGACTGCTGCAAAAAATATAGAGAGATTTATGACGTGATGGCCGAGGCTCATAGTGAAAAGTTTCCTGACTCCTGGAATTTAGACACGGGATACATTTTCAATTACATTGACTCATTTATACAAAGATGCTTTGATATGATCGATGTGTGCAATTGTATGATTATCTTTGGGAGGTAAGTTTGATATTATCGATTCTTGATTAAACAGTTTTTATCGACATAAGTAGTAGGTACTAGATATCCCTAGGCAATAGGCAGCTCACAGCACAAACCACGCATAACAAACCTAAATTTTACCTTCAGAATTGACGAGATGGACCCGGTCCCGAAGCCCATATTCGGCGGCGCACGTGGCGAGCAGTTCGAAGAGAAATGCGTACAGATAGAGCAGGTACCCTCTTCAATAAATTCTGCAGTCATTGGTAAATCATTCGAATAGGTAAATTAATTAGATGACTAACATTTTGAACGCCACTACTACATTACTTAATAACTAGTAGGTAGTACCTTACTCACGTGAGTCGTATTGACACCAATTCGTTGCAGCTAATAGAATAGCTACTTAAACCACATTCAGCTATGTCTAATGAGGAACACTTTTTGTTTCGTCGAGACATCCATTATGACAGCTCTTCAGCACAGACTTACAATGCCCACACTATCTTTGAACGATTGCGCTACAGTTAATCGATGATGATGTGTTCCTGTCATCAGGGACATAGGGATTGCAGAAGAGGTCTCCATTTGTCACGATCTTACGCTGCTTCTTCCAGCTCTTTCCAACCGAGACCAGTTGAGCCAGCCTCCTTTTCATTGATTAATTACATACTGTATTTTTTTCCTTTGTGTACTTAGATGTTCCTTGACGCGCTCCAAAATGTGCGGGCGGTATCGGCGAACATTCTCGACGTACAGGCACCCTCGTGGTACGATGAAATTCTGCAGTTCCGTACTGTCGTCAAAGACATCGAGGTACTTACCATTCTTACCATCACCACTTGGTCCGCTTTATACACCACAAACCAAATAGAACGCGACACGATTTATTTGGATTCTTTAATGCGTCAACGTCAAATAATACTTCATAGTGCGAACTGATTCTATGTTATAACGTAGCATTTCATCCAACAATTATTTCCATATTGTTCTCCTGTCTAAGATACTGTAGGTAGAGGAATGTTTGGAAATAAGAATCTTTAAAAGGAATTAACTTCAAACTTTTACTTACTATTTGTCAAGTTTTACACAGACAAGGATATTATTATTGAACGGCACAGATAATAATCGAGAACCTGGTGGAGACGGTGTTTGAAGGCGTGAACCAACTGGAAGAGGCCGTGGTGGCGCTCTTCTCGCTCAACAACTACTCCCGGAGGAACAACCTCAGGCGCATCTTCAAGAGAAAAACTGCAGAGGTAATCGTCACCATGGGTTCTATATTTATAGAAGCAGTCACGAACAGTTCACACTGTCCGTCACTTAATTTAGCCTTGAGGCAAATGCAAATCGGACACGATCCAATCTAGTATAATATGGAAATAAGTTTCTGTCAAAAATTTCATTTATGATACAAGCTTTTATTGCCGACTGTACTTTTCTGTATACCGTAATCAACTACTCATTGAGACGATTCTAACTAGCCCAAACTCATTGAGGTTTCAGTAATTCCTAAATTTCCATGACCACCTTCTCTCTCCATCGACAGATCAGCTCGATAGTACCATAATATTTATTTGTCATCCAAACTATACCTTTACCCAAAATTTCAGCTCAATCGGTTGAAGATATCTGCTTCAAAATTGAGTTGCAAGATTCCATCCGAACAAACATAGTTACATAGTTAGGAACAGAAAGCTTGTAAAAAAAGGCGTGGTTTATCTCTTTTTGAAGGACTTTAAAATTAAAGAAATAATACCTGCCACCGATAGCCTGACGATCCGCATAATGAACTTCTCAATTCACAAATAAAGCTCTCAAAAAACCAAGTCGATTGTTGATTCATCATCATTTTACCAACCAAACGACGTCTACTTCTCCACATAGACCAGTGATCGTCACAATCGCCCTCATCTAACGTACTCCCGCCTAATTTCACCTGGATGGACTAGGAATGCTGCGTTTTCCATCGTCGAACTGTTCGATCGTCGTTTGAAAGAGGGTATTGGTTGGGCTATTCCTATTTATTTACCCTGCCTCGAAACCGTCAGGTGTGGAGCATGTTCAGCGACGAGGTGCACGAAGCGAAGAAGGACATGGTGGCGACGCGGAGCCAGCACCCCTCCGACCTGCCGTCGTTCGCCGGCCGCGCCGCCGTGCTGCGCATGAGGAAGAACCGCCTCGTCTACTTGAAGAAGGTACTTTCTTGAAACCAGGTGTGGAACATGTTCAGCGACGAGGTGCACGAAGCGAAGAAGGACATGGTGGCGACGCGGAGCCCGCACCCCTCCGACCTACCGTCGTTCGCCGGCCGCGCCGCCGTGCTGCGCATGAGGAAGAACCGCCTCGTCTACTTGAAGAAGGTACTTTCTTGAAACCAGGTGTGGAACATGTTCGGCGACGAGGTGCACGAAGCGAAGAAGGACATGGTGGCGACGCGGAGCCAGCACCCCTCCGACCTGCCGTCGTTCGCCGGCCGCACCGCCGTGCTGCGCATGAGGAAGAACCGCCTCGTCTACTTGAAGAAGGTACTTTCTTGAAACCAGGTCGGGAACATGTTCAGCGACGAGGTGCACGAAGCGAAGGACATGGTGGCGACGCGGAGCCAGCACCCCTCCGACCTGCCGTCGTTCGCCGGCCGCGCCGCCGTGCTGCGCATGAGGAAGAACCGCCTCGTCTACTTGAAGAAGGTACTTTCTTGAAACCAGGTGTGGAACATGTTCAGCGACGAGGTGCACGAAGCGAAGAAGGACATGGTGGCGACGCGGAGCCCGCAGCCCTCCGACCTACCGTCGTTCGCCGGCCGCGCCGCCGTGCTGCGCATGAGGAAGAACCGCCTCGTCTACTTGAAGAAGGTACTTTCTTGAAACCAGGTGTGGAACATGTTCAGCGACGAGTTGCACGAAGCGAAGAAGGACATGGTGGCGACGCGGAGCCAGCACCCCTCCGACCTGCCGTCGTTCGCCGGCCGCACCGCCGTGCTGCGCATGAGGAAGAACCGCCTCGTCTACTTGAAGAAGGTACTTTCTTGAAACCAGGTCGGGAACATGTTCAGCGACGAGGTGCACGAAGCGAAGAAGGACATGGTGGCGACGCGGAGCCCGCACCCCTCCGACCTGCCGTCGTTCGCCGGCCGCGCCGCCGTGCTGCGCATGAGGAAGAACCGCGTCGTCTACTTGAAGAAGGTACTTTCTTGAAACCAGGTCGGGAACATGTTCAGCGACGAGGTGCACGAAGCGAAGAAGGACATGGTGGCGACGCGGAGCCCGCACCCCTCCGACCTGCCGTCGTTCGCCGGCCGCACCGCCGTGCTGCGCATGAGGAAGAACCGCGTCGTCTACTTGAAGAAGGTACTTTCTTGAAACTAGGTGTGGAGCATGTTCAGCGACAAAGTGCACGAAGCGAAGAAGGGCATGGTGAAGAGGAAGAACCGTCTTGTCTACTTGAAGAAGATACTTCTTACCAATAGCTAGACGGTAGGTAGTAGGTACGGAGTAAGTAAAGTTCTTGCTAGTATTCGTGCAGGCTGTGAACGCAACTTGACTAGATGGTGACCTGAAATGCTTCAATATTATTTCATTCCATATTGTATTCACGGTATTCATACAATGTGTCGTATGACAATTATAAGACACTGTATACTTTATACTTATAGTAATGATGGAATAAGATTACCCTGATAATATTTCCCTCATGTTTAAAAGCAAAAACGCTCGACTATTGTCATTATTTTTACGAATGTGGTATGTGTTTGTCCAGGTGATGACAGATGCCGCGTGGATGATGCCCTGCAGCAGCTCGGAGTTCGTGATAATGCACGTGAACAGGCTAACGGGGGCCATTGAAGTAGCCATCAGGGAGCTCTGGATCTCTTGGACGGTAAATCCACAAAACGTGAAAAAAACTATCTTTAGGTATAAAAAACCAGAGCATTTTTAGGAAATCTCAACGGGCGGCGCTGTTCCTTTAGCAAAAAATCCTTGATGTTCGAATCCTAAAAATCTCTGTGTCTCTCTCGAGTGGGTTCCACTTCCACCATCCCGATGACACCTATTAGCTAGGTCAATTATATGTTTTAACCGTCACTTTTTGTTTCTAGCATAATTTAGACGAGAAGTGTGCGGTTGGCTTAAACAGAACATTGATGAGAAAAAGTGCCGAAAATCCAGGTTTGATGGAATGTAACATTGATGTGTAAGTCAATCTGAGCTTCTAAACTATTTATGAACAATAAGTATGTAGCGTTGTATTTGTTTAGGCATAATGAAAATTTAAATTTCGTATTATACTTTGCTTTTTTAATGTTACAGAAATATTCTAGAGCTCTGCAAAGAGGCAGCGCATTGGGAAAATCTAGGAATGGATATACCACAGCATGCTTACGTGGTAAGTGTTTAGTTAGTTTAGTATGATACCTACCTATGCAGTGCACTTTCTTACACGCATAACTTTCTACTCTTAACTTACGAGTAGAAAGTTATGCGTGTAAGAAAGATTGGCGACTGCGACTTTTTGCGAACTTGCGTCTGTATCGCGACACCTAGCCATTGATAGTGTATCGCGTTGGTACAGCTGCATAAAGTCGCCTGTGTGTAACCGCCCTAAAACCGTTATATTAGGTTTCACTGTTCGTATGTACAGTCATGGCCAGATAATTAAGAACACGATTTTTTTCCCAAACAGTTGCATACAAATATGATTTTTTTCATTTGATGACAATTTAAAATGTGTTTGATTAAATTGGTTTCTGATTATATACGGATGTAACCGTGTTTAAACAGTATTTAATATAGTGCACATGCAGTTTCTGTAAAATTTAGACTTTAAAAAATACAGACGATCAAATATTGTTCCTAATTACATTCATACATTGTTCCTAATTACATTATGAACTTGTAAAAACTGGCCATTTGACCATCCGTATTTTTTTAAGCACAACTTTTACAGAACTTTTATATAAACTAAATTAAATCTTATTTATACACAGATACCTACATATACTCGGAAATAAAATTGGCCAAACACATTATAAATTATCATAAAATTCGAAAAGTCATATTTGTAAGCAACTGTATGGGGAAAAAAACATGTTCTTAATTATCCGGCCATGACTGTTTGTACATACATATCGTCGGGGATAGTGTAATACTTACCGCGTAACTAGCACTGGTAAATACTGCGTATCTGCGTACACCAATAGGGCAAATCCGCGTAAATGGCATTGGTTAATACCGCGTATGTAACAAATGTGAGCCTAATAGACACACTCACACTCACACACACACACGCACAAGATACGAGCAATTAGATTAAACTTTTATATTATAAATTGGTGATTTCAGGCTATCTGGTATTCCTGTTAGTCTAGTATCATTGTTTACTTGAAATCTCACCGATATTGTTTAAACTTTCGTGTAATTGTGTTTCATATGTTTTGTGTATTAACATGTATCTAGAATAATGTCATTTTAACTTACCTGGAATTTTAATTTTAAGTTGTTAATCACTCTCACAGACGTCCAAGACACAGGTTCAGCCTAGTTTGGAATGTGATGGATATTGTTTTGTACGAAAGAAAGAAAGAAAACATTTATTCGTGGACAAAACAATGGGTGTAAAAAACAAAACACAGAACGTAAAAATAGCAGGGTCCACGAAAAGGCTCAGCATGGTGCTAACCTAGAAGGCCAGCGCTGGTCTTCCGTCGGAACGTCGGTGTATGCTGATCTGTTTCTGTTAAATAAAATATTTGTATTTGTTGTATATGTCATTAAGATTTCCCGCCAACGAACGTAAACTCCTGATTAGAATATACCAAACTAAAGTCACTATCTTGTAGAACTCGTGATTCAATATTTTCTGTGTAGAAAATGAAAACGTATCTTTAAAAATAATAAAGATACAACGTTTTAAGCTTCTCCTGTAAAGTTGGATGTTGTGTAGATACGCAGATACATTAATAATTATCCTTCAAATCTTGGTAGTCAATTTAACCAAGTTCTCAAAATCCAATCGAGTTGAAATTTTACACCATTAATTAAGTCATAATGTCATAAAAATAAAATATCATGGTATGTACAGTTAAGGTCACCAATATGTATACACCACAAAGTTACAGAAATATGTATACCTACATACCTTATTACTACGGAAGTAAGGTTGTTGTATACATGTTTTTGCAACTTTGTGTATATACATATTGGTGACCTTGACTGTACCATCAAGCTGATCATCATCTAATGATGGAGGCAGAAGGTGCATGGCCATCAATAGATCAATCGTCAATAGATCAGCTCGGTAGTGCCATGATATTGCGTTATCTCCGAACTTACATAAGTAGGTACTTACCAATCTGTGGCGGAGCGCCCATACGAGCCGATTCCCACCGGCTTGCCTAAAATGTATTTTTAGTCATGCCTATAGTTATACAAGTACAGTTGAGGGTGAACGAATACGTACATAAATAAGGACATAGATGTCTGTACAGGGCTCTATCTATTGTCGATGTCATAAATATCTGTACAGGACTCTATCTATTGTCGATGTCATAAATATCTGTACAGGACTGTATCTATTGTCGATGTCATAAATATCTGTACAGGACTCTATCTATTGTCGATGTCATAAATATCTGTACAGGACTATATCTATTGTCGATGTCATACATATCTGTACAGGACTCTATCTATTGTCGATGTCATAAATATCTGTACAGGACTCTATCTATTGTCGATGTCATAAAGGCGTGTACAGATATTTATGTACGTATTCGTTCACCCTCGACTGTACTCTAACGTCTTTCATAACTTTTTGTTCCGGTTTGCCCATCGAAAATTTTCACGCGCCGCCACTGGTACAGTCGCCATCACATACATCGGAACAAACAACTCACAATCATCTGAACACAACTCTATTTTCAAGGCATTAGGGTGCATGTTCAAATATTTTTGAACACCCTTTAGTGTACAGATGTATGTGATGGCGACTGTACCAATGCCAAATTTTAGTTCAATCGGGTACTGGCAAGTGGTTGATAAATAGTTTGTAAAGTTTTGAAGGACAACTTACATTATTTATTTACATTATTAATACTGACCAACGGACAGTGCAAGTTAAATAAAAGCTTGTAAAAAGTAAAAAGAATGTTCCCTTTTAAAATTCATTTTATAGGTGTACGCCAAAAGCAAGAATTTGCTGTTTGTATACGAGAGCGTGTTGTCTGTGACGAAGGGATACAATAACATCTTGGATTCGCTCTCGGATGATGAGAGACAGCTCTTCAAGCCTTTAACGCTTGTAAGTTTTGATACACTACTACTAAATCTAAGTTCCTATTTATTGTACTTACTATTTACTTCTATGGTTTAAAGTGCAATTATTATAACTGCAATCCAGTTCAGTTGACAGCAAGTAAAAGGGGACGACATCAACGTTAACGGAAAAACGAACGAGAAGAGTTCAATTAAATTATTCACTCGTTTATTTATTCTAATATCACAAATAATCACAATATGATATAGGTACTTAGTTTTGCTCAAGTTAAATAACGATAAACATAGCTAACACAAACAATTATCCAAATGTGCATTCATATCATCATTTTCCACCATTTGCATACAACATGGACAAGGTAACTTAGTTCCAGTAGCATTGAATACCTGCGACTCATCGAAAATATCGTCATCATCATCTATTACTATGGTCCGGTTGGCTAAGTTAGCAGGCGCTTCATCCGGAGGCGGTTCACTATCAAAAAACGCCAAACATTCTTCTAAATGTTCGCCCATAGGTTTAGTGACTAGATTACCACAGCATAGACATTTATGGTGCCACCAAGAAGATACCTTACTAGGCCCGGGTTCTACTATAACATCTTTTGGCACATGTGATGGTGAAGAACCACTTCCTAGATCTTTCTCCTCTTTAGGTACAATAAAATTATCAGACTTCCTTTGATTTTTATCAAGTTGTCCTTTAAATGCTGTTAATGATTTATCCAGATCCTTCTTCATTAACTCACTACCATTAGGATAATCTTGCTTGACTTGTAGTTCTGGTTTATAAGGCGGGATAGGCGGCAAAGTGGCTAGTATTTCTTTCGAAACTTGTATTGAAACCTTGTTTACCATTACAGAATTTGGTTGGTTTTTATCATTAACTGGTAGAACTGACCCTGATTTAACTTGAGAAGTTGCTGCTTCTTCATTCCCATTGCATATTTTAGCAATTAAATCTTTATTTAAACATTCATCTATATGAGTATTTATTTTAATTTCCTCTATTTTCAACCTGCATATAGGGCAATCAACTTGAACAACTTGTGAGCTACTAGTATTATTAACGGCAACCAATTTGTTATTATTTCTACACTCTACAACATCTATGTTAGAACCGTAAATATCTTTAAGTAGACATGTGGCATTCTTCATGAAGTAATCATCAATCTTCTTTACTTTTACGGGAGGTGCATCTACGTGTTCTGAATTAGTCTTATGTTTGGTTGCTTTTGGAATGGTATCTTTGCTTGTTGTAGTAGCTGCTGTTTTAGGAGAAGCATTCACATTCGGCTTTTGAACATGATCATTATTTTTGTGTCTAACATCAGCAATTGGTGAAACCACAATAGGGGTCAGTTGTTTCTTGGCCCAAATATTTCTGACCATTTCAGTCACATCGGCGGAATTGGACCTTACTCTAGTGCCGGCAATAGTATAACCTTTACCAGTAAGAAATGATGGTGGCTTCACTATTGGTGTATTTATGGGATTTGAAACACCATTCTGACTCACCACAACTGTGCTTGAATTTTTAGATTTTATTTGAACTTTTGATAAGTCTGACTTGATGTCATTTATTTGAAATATTCTTGGCTCGCCAGAAGGCAATATTGTAGTTTTCTTTGTACTAGTTATATACTTTGTAATATCACCTTTTGGTTTGGCTACTACCATCTTTTTATTATATTTTTCTGGCTCCTTGAACTTTATGAATGTACCTCCACATTTCTTCTGATGGTTGGCCCACCAGTACTCTTTTGGACCTGGAGCAGTATTCGCAGATCGCCGCACTATTCCGTAATGAGGTTTTCTCAACTGGCAGGGCCCATTGCAACGCCACCAATGAGTCTGGTACAGTTCAACCTGTAAGTAAAAATAATGGACATGCCTTAAGTCTTTCAAGGCGCTGCTTCTTCTTCTGTAAGTTAGATTTGGTTTGGTATCATCTTTTTTCATCCCATATTGTAGGTCTATCTACAGTGTCTTTACTAGTCTACTTTTCAGAAGAAGTCAAAGATGTCTAAAATGTGGATGTGATGGAAGAAATTGTTAATTAATGGAATATCGTTGTCTAAATTCAAATGGGTGAGAATACATGTAATTTTGAAACCATAAAAAAAAACAATAAATAATAAAAAAAAAATTGTCATTTATTTCAGATTCTCATCCATATTTTACACTTTTAAATAGTAATAGGTACTCATTAAAATATAATCAATAAAAATAAAAACATGTCAATTTTGAATTTAGAATATAGGTGTTAGTAACATTGTTTTACATCTAGTGTTAGTACTTTGAACGCCAAGAACCTATAAAGTGGTTGTGTGTTGTCGTGCCCACCACGCCAAGAACCCATATAGCGGTTATGACGTCCGCTGTCAAAGCAACCTTCAGTCTTACCTATAAGGCTCTCTTATGGAAAAAAGGTTGGCGTGTCAGTGACACTTTAGTACGTGAATCATGGCGTTCAAAGGGTTAAACATTATGATATGGAATGGAGCTTAGTGCAGTTGCCCCATCCCACCTGCCAGCGTAATGTAATGGATTAATGGAATTCATATATTGAGTTCAGGACTGCAGATAAGTATTTTAAATGAAAATTGAGAAACTAAATATGTTTCAACAAAACTAAACTGGGCATGGTTTGGAACAGGGACAGGAACTGGTTTCCCTTATTAGGGTTTTCCATAGGGTTATTTTAGAAGGCGTTTTTAAAATCCTATCAATAACGGTAACCTTATGATAAGGTAACCTTACTGATAGGGTAACCCTATTGTTATGGTAAGCATATTGGATGTGGTAACCATAAGTTAACCCTAAACAAAACCCTATTTCAATAGGGTTAACTTACTAACAATAGGGTTACCCTATCAGTAAGGTTATCTTATCATAAGGTTACCAAATCGATAGGCTTAAGCCTGAAAAGCGGATTTCCGGTCCTTGGTTCGGAATTACAGTTGACATGTTGTAATTAAAGATATAGAAGTTTTTGAGCAAGCTCTTTTCCTTCAGTATTCTACTACAAACATTGTTTTATTAAACTACTGCCCTGCAAATACCGACCCCTAATAATGATCAATCAAACATAAAGAAATATTTACAGTGATATAATTATACATATCTTACCTCCTCATGAAAGCTATGGTAAATGGTGATATTAACCCCCGCAACCTTGTTGATCCGGTACATGTGTTCCTGAAAGTTAGGTCCATGGCCATCTCGGTCCTGTACTCGCAGGGTGATGAACAGGAATGCATGGATCATCTCATGCAGCAGAGTTTCCACCAAGTCTTTCCGAGGGCGCAGTTTCAGTAGTGGCTCACTGAGAGCAATATCACAGAGCCCTCCCCTGCCTTCATAGCTGGAAAATTAATAATGAATATTTAATTTTAAATAACTTGCTAGTCTATACCCAGAACCATAATTTTATTTATTTTTCCGAGTCTTTATTTAATGACTTTTTACACAGAAAATAACTTTTATTTAAATAGGTATGTATATTAGACATTGACACTGTCGTGTTGTCCTTCCGGCACAGTCTATATACAAATAAGGTCATTTGACGACTATGAAGTAGTCTAGACCGGGCAATTGTGCGGGGTGAGAGGGGCGAGAGTGGGTAGGGTGAGCACAAGCTGCAAATGTGTAGCTTGGGACATGACATTGTCAAACCCGCAAACATCAAAGGTGTTGGTCCACTGTTACTCTTTACACTGTACTTACATGCATTTTTTAACGAGAGTAAATTTACTATTGATTAAATGTTTCGCTTTAATGGCATCACAGTAGCAGATTTGAAGGAATTTTAATATGGTTTAAATATATAAAGTTTTTATATTACATCATTGGTTTTGGTTATAACAGTATTTCTACAAATACAAAATTATTTATTGTTCGAATGTGAGTGGTTATAACTGGTGGTAGGGTTAGTATTTGGTTACATCACAATTTGCCAGAGTTTGGCATACAATATTTTGACTCTCAATATGCATGTCATTGAAATTATGTATTTATAATATTTTTTTATATTAATATCAAATTAAATTAGTAAAAAATTAAAATAGCAATGTCAATGTATTTAATAAATCAATATCATGCAAAAAGGTAAGGGTCAGAGAAAATAATAAAATTAATTAGGCATTTGTGGTTACAAAGTGTTCAATTCATCTTTAAATTGATGATGTAATTTTTAATAATTATTGTCCAATTGCAAATTGTTCATGCGAGAAAACACTCTAATGACGACCTACACACAGGATTATTTTAGCACTGCCCTAATATGCAAATATTTCCAACTCTTTCTTAATACTCTTGAATAGAATTGTGTATGACCATTGATTTATAATTGTATGTGAATTTACTCACGAGCACACGCCAGCACTGGAATACATCCTCTTGCTCCAACGAACGACGGCTCTGCTCGCGAGTTTTGCCGAAAAGAATGTTCTGTCGAACTGGATAAACAAGGCGTGCACGTTCGGAGTAGGGTCTATTACTTCCAACTCCGGGTCTCCCAGATTCATTATAACACATTTGTGTCTAACCGAACTAAAAAATGACAATTTGGGCAACGTTCGTGTTTCTTATAATAATCAATCTTTTTATACTTTGTATATTATAGCCCCACCGGTTTTCTGATAATAAATGATTTCAAAAACAATGACATAAAAAGTTAGCGACTTGACGGATATATTGTACAAACCAAAGACTACAATATACATACTGAGATAGACAGGCAACTCGACCAAATTGAGAAGGCATTTAATGCTTGTGTATACAAGCGCCATCTCTTCTGCGGTAGTTACAACTTTTCTTTGAATGTACAAAACATACAAAAAGTACGCCGGTCGTAGGGATCGAACCCCGGATCATCGACTCCAAATACCACCGTCTGTCTGTACCCCTAGGCTACTGATGACTTGTGAGGTTGTGACATTACGGAGAATTTTGAAATACCTTGACAGCCTAGCCTAGCAATCGCTAGAGCTTCAGAGAGTTCGCCAGCTATCAAGAAGGTGGCACTGTTTTCAATAAGAAACTGGATTTGCATTAAGTTCTAAGTTCGCATAACATGGTACAAACAAACGAAACAAACGTCATTGTGAAAAAAAAAAATTCTACCTCGTTGAACCCTTTACGTTCCAAATGCAGCAATTGAGTTCGTATATATCTTTTTAGATGTACTTAGTATGAATGAGTGAGCGTCTAAAATGTCATTTATTGCCGATTGTACTTGTACTTGCAACATAAACTACTCGTAAAAAGAAAAAAAAAAGAATAGTTAACAAAACCGCGCGGCACAACAAAATATATCTACTTAAAATGTTACCATGCTGTGATAGTAGAAGTTAGCTACCAAACTGGAAGTATCATGTGTTCGTTGATAATTTATTTTAGATCGCCGGACTGCTTAAGGAGCTCGACTCTTCAAACAAATGTAGCTTGGTTCTTTTTTTAAAACAGCATGCTGGAAGAATGTTTTTTGATTATTTCGAATTGAAACCGTAGCCTATAGACGCTCTTAAATATAACTGACACCGTAGCGTAAGGCCACTCTTAAATTCCAATGGACCCCGTAGCTTATGGTCGCTCTTAAATATCAATTGGAATTTAAGAGTGGCCTTAGGCTACGGTGTCAGGCTAAGGCCTATAGTCACTCTTGAACACAATTGACACCGTAGCCTATGGTCACTTGTAGACACAATTGACACCGTAGCCTTTGGTCGCTCTTGAACACAATTGACACCGTAGCCTTTGGTCGCTCTTGAACACAATTAACACTGTAGCCTTTGGTCGCTCTTGAACACAATTGACACCGTAGCCTATGGTCGCTCTTGAACACAATTGACACCGTAGCTTTCTGACGCTCTTAAATAAAATTGACATGGACGCTCTTATGTGCAATTGACAACATAGCATATGGACGCTCCTAAATATAATTGACTCCTTAATGAAATAATCCATTAAAATCAATTGTTTATTCTGCAAATAGGCCACAAGGGCCCTTTTACATGACAAACAGTATTTCCAATAAAAATAATAATCATATTTATAATCTCACACAATAATCATTTGAATATTGCAGATTAGTGACTGATAAACGGTTAACAAACTAAATGTTGTCACCAAATGAAAAAATTACAAAATTGCAAAATATTGTCCATTACATTTGATATAAGGCCATCAAAATTTGATATAAGGCCTCCAGCCAGGGTCCATAGCCTATGGTCAATCTTATTTAGAATTGACACCGTAGTATATGGTCACTTTTAATTCGAAGCCTATGGACGCTCCACATTCCTTCCATGTCGCTTAGCAGTGGGGAGACACCCGGCGTAATTTTATGGTTAATTAAAGAACTTTATTCTCATAAGAATACCTACAGGGCCATTCACTCAGAACATTATAATCTAAGGTTAAACGCACAGCGTTTATAAAGTGAACACAGTCAAAACAGATGCAGGTAGGTAAATATTCGGCATGCAAACTAGTTAAATAGAGATTGAAAGTTATTAGTAACAAAATGTAGATGGCGCTGAACTATGGTAACTTGTATAGGTTCTAATATGCACTGTTTAGATTTTTCCAGTCTCAGCGGTTACCGTGAACTTATGATGTTAGTCGTTCAGCTTTGGTTGTGTCCAATCCATTGTCCTATTGTGCGGTTTTGCTACCTCATTATCGTCCATCATAAAAGATAAGCATACTTACTCCGTAAACAAAAACTTTATTATCAACTCTAGGGCCTCTGCCAAAAGTTTAAATTGCTTTAAGCCTGCATCACACTAGCGTGGCCTGCGGTGGCGGTCAATAGTAAATTTGGCACCTAATGACAACTTTACTATGGTCCGGCTGGTCAAATGGTCAGAAGGTTCGTGGCTGTTACTGTCCTGCAAGTTTTCGTAATCAATCAGTGAAAGAGAAAAATAAGTTCAGTATGAGTATTGTGGTGTGTTGTACCGTGTGCGAATTTTCAAATGACAAAGACGCGAAAGACTTCGAAGTTGAACCAAATATACAACTATTTAAATTACCAAAGTTGATTATGATTACAAATACAAATAGTTTATTTCTTAAAAACTAAGCCTAATACGATAATGCTGGCCCCCAAACTATGCATTGCCTGGTTAGTCATTAAATTTATACATACCTACTTACATATATTTTTTGTCACCTGTCAGGCTATCATTTATAGAGTCTAGTGCACAAAGTAAAATTGTTTAAAAGACTAAGATAATCGGGCCTGGAGGTCGTTGTTGTTCTACGTCCGTAGGAATAACCCTAGAAACCCTACACGTGACCTCCGGTTGGTGCTAAAAGAACAACAAACTCGGCAGCTGCACTGTTCCTTCTGAACCTCGCAGCGCACACTGAAACTCTATCAGCGACATCAATACGAATACATATATATATTATGTTCCAGTGTGCAACCGCCATACGATAAATAAATAAATCGGGCCTAACAGCCACACACACAATACAACTTCGTAGAATAAACTAGTCATTTGATTTGATTTGCTTTAATAAATTTCACATCCGTGTTTAGATATTATTACAAAATTTATAAAACCAGATAAAATTGGAATCAATTATTATTTTGAAACGTACTGAAATATTATATGACTTGGCAGTATGAAGAGCCTACGTCTAATATCTCGTGTCGAAAATTAAACATAAAAACGAACTACTTTTTAAAGTTCAGTGACGGGAATGAGTTATTATTTAATTTAATTTGGCAATTATTTGTTATTTTCTCGCAATCGAAGTTAAAAGCAGTGTGTATAAACTCGGGCATAAATTAGCCATTTAACCCCTCGACTTAACTATCCAGTCTCGCCGGTGGCTCGGGTGGATATAAACGTCTTTTGTGTGCTTGTTGTACAATCTACTATTTAGCTTTGATATTCGACAGAAAAATACACTAGAATCAAGTAACTTGGGATACTTGTTCTGGATATGGCATTTTGTGGTTATTTTTAATTTTCTGGATATAATACCGACGTGTTAACAAGTAACTAAGCTAACTTGCTTGATTTTAACTTGTGCTTGAGATATTTGTATGTACTTATTTTATTTGGATTACTTAGCTTTTTTGAGTTACGAGACTTACGAGTACTTGAAATAATTTTAACAAATAACTGAAAAACTATACACAATTTGAAAAATCAATTCATGTAGTTTTGTGCGTCTCGACCTCGACACAAGGAATCGAATGAGTCAAAAAAAATGTTTATGAAAAAAATGGACTTACTTCTTTGTAATTCCGAGCAGCCGAGTCCTGAGAATGGTACAAAGCTGGATCGCCATTTTACTAATTGCACTCGTAACTTTCGTAACCTATTGTTTAGGGACATAGAGTCGATGTTCAATTCATCTTTCTAGGTGCCTGCAACGACCTTTTACAATATGGTAATTTTGGAGTTTTGCGGTTTTAGTAAACAAAGCTAATTGTTCCTTTAAGAGCCCGTTTACGTGCAAACTAGCGCCACTGGTACGATTGTACAATTGTGATTATTGTTGAACTATATATATTTAAAAAAGAAGGGTGCTATACAGTGTATTTCGTATTTATTTACCTTGTGAATACCTAAATCAAACTAGTTTTTATGTTGCTGAATTCGTTGATCTATGTACTCAAAAGGAAAACGGCCGTTCTAACTTTGGACGCATAGATTGAGGAATCCAGCAACGTAAAAACTATTATAATGTATTCAAAAGATACTTAAATACAAAATGCAGTGTGTAGCGGCCTCCTGTTTTAAATATCTACCTATCCTTCAATGTAAATGAGCACAATTAATTACCAGTGGCGCTAGTGTGCACGTGAACGGGCTCTTAAGTAGATTGGACACAACCAAAACCGAACAACTATACGGAACCCTCGGTGCGCGAGTGTTGCATGACTCGCAATTGGTGTTTTTTTAGCTTATATCTACTTATAAATGATTTTGAGGTAGAAATATGCAGTTTACAATAAAATACATTCTACCTGATAAGCAGTACTTTTAATCCTTTTCAGGCATGCGAGAAAAAAATTCAACCAGGAATATCTAAATTAACTTGGACGTCAACAATGTCAGACGCATACATTGCCGACTGTGTTGTGCAAATTGGTGAAGTAAGCATAATAATAAAATACGTAAAATTAATAATATTTATGAAGGTTTTGAATTTTTGAATAACAAATATAATTTGTTTCAGCTACGTGATTTCGTAAATACATATAAAAATAGTAATTTAAATATAATTAAAATAATGGAAAAAATATGTGACACTCCCTTGATTGACTTTGATATTTATAATGTATTTGAGATAAAAGATTTACGTAACGATATTACAGCCATGGAAACTAAAGGAACTGAACAAATTTTGGAAATGTATAAAGAAATAATAATATATTTAGTTATAGTATACGAGGGATTTGAAGCTTACATTGGTCAGGTAAAGTCATAATTTTACTAGTAGCAATCTAGCAATAATCCCAATAATCTTAAACGAAGATCGCCAAAAAATTATGCACATTGCACGTTCCACCGACAATATCCGGTTAATATGTTTTTCTCTCACACTAGTCACACTATATGTACCTCGCACTTTCTTATAATTTTTTTATAAATGCTTATACTTAACTTATAAATTAAATGTTTTTTTATAGATGGCCGAACATTGGGTTCATTACGTCAGACGGTTTGATCGTACATTAGAAGATGCCGTAAGATTGTCAATAAAAGCTACAATGCAAAATATGTATAAATGCGTCCACGGTGATGGTAAGTACAGTCAAGGGCACCAATATGTATAGGTACAACACAAAATCTCAAAAATATGTACACAGACCTTATTTCTGCAACAATAAGGTTGTAGTATACATATTTATGAAACTTTGAGTGAATACATATTGGTGCCCTGGACTGTACATAAAGCTATGTAGGAATTTAAAATCTAGATTTTCCCAACACAGATTGATAAGATCGCTTTAAGGTGGTTCGATTGCCATACAAAACGTTATTTGACATTTGCAGGCTTACGGCGTGATATTTTAAGAAACTTATGTAATAAACTTTCATAAATTGGGTTCCATTTGCGCCAAATTCCCCCTTTCCTAGAATAAACTTGTATAAACTTGATTAATTTGAGTAATTGGTTTCGGACGTGATATTTTGGGAAAATTATTTTTCTCACATTAATCTAGTTTATACAAGTTTATTCTAGGAAAGGGGGAATTTGGCGCAAATGGGAAGCCAATTGATGAAAGTTTGTTACATACGTTTCTTAAAATATCGGGCCGTTGGCCTGCGAATGTCAAATAACACTTTGTATGGCAATCGAACCACCTTAAGTGTTCTTACAGGGATGAAGGATACGTTTTTGATCTACTTATTCCTGCCTTTAATGGTTATGCTCGTTGACATCCGTTAATCTTGTCACTAATAGTATTGTTTTCACAGGATAGGCTTAATTTCTTATTTCAGGTACTATGGCACCCTCTCCGCTGATTAAAATGAATTTGTACTTAACTGGTAAAGATGTGACATATTTACCATCACGAAATGAAATTCAACATTCATTTAGTACCATCCTTGAGAGTATTATTCTCATAATGGACAGTATACCAAGGCTATACGAAAAATTTTCTTTGCCTGCTATGGGTTTAAGAAGATTCTGTGATGTCATAAGGATTGATACGGATAGTAATAAGCTACAAGTCCTGATAGATGAAGGTTTGTATTCATACGTAAGTAGTTATTATTCCACCACGATGGATTTGGAAATGTAGGTGACAGTTTTGCTCTATAAATAGGTACGTTAAAGTGTATGTAGTGTATATATACACTACATACACTTTAACGTTCAATGCATATCATTGCCGGTTATTCCAATACCAAACGCATAGTGTTCGTATAGTAATATATAATAACCGGTATAAAAAAAGTACTAACAATTATTCTGACGTGTATTAAGAGGCAAAAAGCATATTATACTTACTATAACGAGCGAGCGAGAATATTAGCCACCTGGCTCACAAATAAAGTTTTTCTTTATATTCGTGACCAAATTAATATTAAATAACACTTTTTTTTCAAAACCCAAATATATTATTATGTATTATTATGTATTTGATAAGTTTTTTTTTGTAGAAGTCCAATACAACATAGGCCTAATACATGAACATATGCACATGTGGGAACCTTACTCTTCCATTTGGAAGGTAGATAAGGATACATTTTTAGTAAAATACGGAGAAGAAAGTCATACTGCGGCCGAATATGAGGCACTTATCAACAATTATGGTGACCTGGCGCATCATGTACAGGTTCAAGAGACCATTAATCAGGTATTTCATAAGAATACTAAATATTATAATATAAAAATAAGCAGAAGCGTTCAAATAAACAAAAATATTAAATAATTTGAATGTGTTAATGTTATTTTGTCTTAAACAGATTCATTTTATTACTCTCAATTCAAGTAATTTGAAGAAATCCATAATAAAGCACTGCATGCGCTGGCAGCTTGTGCTGGGCGAGTTGTTGCGTCAGATTACAGAAAATGATGTAGATGCAGTTTATGCCTATGTTGAGAAGTGTAGTGAAGAAGCCATGCAGGTACTGTAGTTAACAGGTAACTTTAATTATCTGTAACTTTGTTCTGAGAATATCAGCCACACCAATATGATTATAAACTCTCCTGAGTGAAATAGCGCACGCTCGACCGCACGACCGGTCAGGTGACCTATGTTGCGTTTTAAGGACAGTGCCAAACAGGACATGGTGTCCTTTAGGATCGACCCCATAACTTGGGAAGAACATCCCCAAGATCGAGACCATTGGAGGGACACCCTACGTAATGGAGTGGTGGAATGGAACACGATAAAGCTTGGTTCGATCTCTTATCCTATATACGCGAATTAAGACACCAACGCGCTGCTCTTCCTCTTTCATCTCCGGGCTGCTGCCCCCATACTTCCTACACATATACTTGCCAATTATGCGGTTGTGGCTGTCGCTCCCGTACCGGCCTTACAAGCCACGTACGTAAGTGCCGCACCTCTAATAAGGACGCTGTTTACATCATCTTTTCATATATAAGTATATGGGCAATGATGGTGATGAATATGACTCTGTTAGTCAATAACGTGAACCACCTTTTGTTTACCTCAACTTGTGAGTCTTCTGTTCTTTATTACTTTCGTGTATTGAGTCACCTTAATACAAAGTGCTAGAGAGAAATTCAAATAATTTTACCAGCGTGTCTGACAATGTTTAGGTAATAAAATGTCATATAATCAAAGCTGAGCTCGGCTCAGTTTTGTTTGCCAGTTTACGGCAAGGCCAAAAAGAAGCGATGTGATTTTAGCAGTCTATGTATGTTTTTATTTGTGTACATTTAGCTCAGTAGTGGAACCGGATTTGGGCCCTACAAGTTTTGATAATTCTAAAGTCGGAAAAGTTATGCTTATATGGCATATGACTTATTTTCAAGCATATTTGTATTATATGAAGAAAAGTTAGAACGAGGGTTAGATATAAATTAGGTATTTATTTATTTTTATTGATGATTTGTGAATATTGAATTAGAGTGCAAAGTTTAAGCTTCATCGTTTATATTATGTATGACGCTTTACACTGTTAAGTTTTTAGAAAAAAAAACACCCGCGACTACGTCAAACCAGAATTAGCTTATTATTTAGTCGATATTGAATTAGAGTTTTAAAAATCCACAACAATATCTTTAAATTCTAAAGTTAATACACAAAGCCAAAAGTTTAGAGGAATAAGATAAAAGCTTTAAAATTAATACGTATTTTTTGTCTTGTAAGATCTAATATTGAATTAGA
The DNA here is from genome assembly GCA_963854355.1 of Epinotia brunnichana. NCBI lineage: Eukaryota > Metazoa > Arthropoda > Insecta > Lepidoptera > Tortricidae > Epinotia > Epinotia brunnichana. The sequence continues at coordinate 26,610,647 of OY977936.1, read as the reverse complement.
GTCTATAAAAATAAGTCTAATACTATAAAAGAATATATGCAGCCATATTATGGAAAGTAAGAAATTTCTGTGTATAGTTTGCATCATAAACGCATATTATTAAAAAAAGGCGCGAAAACCAAGCCGCGCTACAAGTTGTAGCTACGGCGGAGCAGATCTAAGTTGACCTTGCGAGCTATCGCTTGCTAGGTATCCCTCGCCCCGCCCGCGCGCCCCCGTTCTGCCGCATTAAAAAAAAACCATTTGTCGTATTTAAATGTAGGGAAGGCGCAAAAACTTTTTATGTATAGTTTATGAGATTTTTTTGGGGGCAAACCCAGATTCGAGCATAGTTAAACATATGTAGAAAAAATTAAAAGTGGCCAGATTCAAATGAAACAAATATATGTTATAAAATTCGTCTATTTAAACAGCTCTTTCAAAAAACTAACCAAAATAGTTTTTGAAAACCTTCCTTCAGGAAAATACGTATAAAAGCACTGTTACAATATTAAAGATGGTCCACGTGTAAAGGTACCATAAGGCGGTTTTATGTTTCGGAGATATTCAATGTTTGGAAAAGCGGGTGAAAAGGAAGATTTTTTATTATAGCTATGTCAAAACCTATAAGATGTAACATTAGTTTACCTATTTTTAATTTTATTATGTACAATAAAAAATTACAGATACTGTTTTTTTATGAAAAAATCTGCATGGGATAATGTGAAGTTACAGAAGTTAATTTAAAATTGTTATTAGTAGCGTCCAGACAAAAGTGGTGGCAAATTTCGCACAGGGAGTAAAATGGAGTCGTTGCTTTTTATTTACTTTTTACGGTTGAATGAATACATTATTTATTTAATTTATATTTTTAGAGTATTAAACTATAATGTAACTTGAATATCAAAAATAAAAATATATCCAAATTATATTAAGTATTTTAAATATATTTTATTGCAATTTATGGCTTGCAGTAGTTGCAGTACACGAAACAGTTGATAATGTGGCCAAAAGCCCTGATAATTGTACTTGCAGTAGTCATTTTTGATATTTTCACTTTTCTGCAAAAATGACATCACAAGCCTAAAAAAAAATTTCAGGTCTTTTTTTGTATTTCAAACATGTTTCGTATCTTACCAAAAACGCAGTACTTTCACAAAAATATTACTTATGCTAACAAGATCTACAGCATTCAGCATGTGCTAGAAGGTTGTGAAGTACTTGCTACGTTTACTGCAGATTCATTAGGCATATAACTTTTTTCAAACGCAGTATTCAAAATTACTGCGTTTGAGTTTAGCGAGAAAACCAAAGAGCTACTCTTGCCACGCTAAAAGTACTTAAACGCAGTACTTATTCCACAGTGCTGCGCTTAAGAGTATCGAGAGGTATTCGATAGTAACATAAAGCTACGCATGGACCGAAGCCAGACGATACAGTGCCGCATTTCGTGCTAGCAAATCAGAGTAAAATATTCGCACTTGATTTGGTAACACCTTGTATAATTCAAAAAAGTGATTGATGGCTTGATGAGTGGATGTGATTTATATTAATAGTCTTTAATAAAAAAATGTTCCTGAAACACATTTTATAGACTATTAAAAATAATAATTTGATACGCTGATAAGAAAAATATTCATTTTTTCTAGTACCTACCTAAAATCAATTTTATTTCGTCTCTTCGTCACTTCAATATTTGTCTGAAGTTAAATCTTACCAACACTTATTTATTACTAGGTATGAAAATAGAGCATGATTGCGAACTAGAAACGCAGTATTTAACACGTGCTAGGTGATTTTGCAGTAATAAACACAAATACTGCATTAAGCCTTAGTGATACTGTAATGCCTGCAAACCCAGACCATCATATCAGCCGAAAAACGTCCACTGCTGGACATAGGCCTAACTGCAAACCCATATAGTTGATGAAAATGCAGTACTGCGTATTTTATCTAAATAAGGCAGTAAAGTAAAAAATATTTCAATAGAAAGATTTATTTTTTTAACAATTTTTCAGTACACTTCAGAAGTTGTATAACATAGATTTGTTGTATAGATACCAAAAAATATGTTTACCGCGTTTATCTCGAAACCACCATTTTGCAAGTACTGCGTTTGCAATAAGAAGGGCAGATTTGTTAGCGTACAAAGTCGTAAATGCCAACACAATGGCATCTGTAGTCTGTAGTAGACGAAAGATTGAAATTTTTGTGGAAAGATAACTTAAACAAAAATCGCCGTTATCGCCGCAACACGGCGGCCTAACTTTAGCGTTATATACAGGTTGTATTATTCAAACGGGGCAGTGAGGGAAAATCCGAAACTATAAGAGATACGAAAAGTCACGAGACTTATCCAGTTTATGGTAAACTATGAAAATAAACAGTCATAAATTCTGTAAATACATAAAATCCAGTTCAGGAATTTCCGATATTCTGAGTGTAACAATTCCGGAATTGTTAAATCGAAAACATTGCCCGAGATTCCGGAATTTCGAAAGTCCGGAATTGTAAGGGAAAATTGTTGCTAAGGAACCCTGTATCTACAATCACAGGAAAATGCCTAATTTTATAGTTTGATGTACGAAATTGAATTTCCCCATACTAAGCTCCTTAGTAAGTATGGGGAGAATAACTGTGGCGTCTGAAACTAGACAAAATTGGTAAATTCATGGTTTTTTTTTAATTTATTTTCATTATTTACACCAATCTTTTCAAAGCTGTAATAAAAATATAATTCCCATACTTACTCATTGTAGGTAGGTACACTGTTTGTGCGGGGAGATCCATTTCCGTACATTAAACTATGAAATTCAGCATCTTCCTGGGATTGTAGATACAGGGTTCCTTAGCACCAATTCTTCCTTACATTTTAATTTACGCAAAATAACGCACTCTGATTTTTAGACAGATTTGACCGGGTTCGATTCCCGGCTGTGTATGAGGCTTTTTTGAAAATATTTGAATGCAGTTTTGATTTTTTCTAAAATCGGTCTCGTAACTCTTTAGAGCAAATTTCCGTATATCTTATAGTTTCGGATATTCCCTCACTGCCCCGTTTGAATAGTACCCACTATGATTTTTGTACAACAACTTATAACTTTTCTCATGTAAGTGAAATATGTTGATTCTTTATGAAAAATAAATTTCTTTAAACATAAAATGTAAATACATGTACATTTTCATTTCAAAAACTTAATAGTTAGTCGCAAGAGAATAAAAAAAAATTAAGAGTAATAAATCATTCAATCAGTATTTGTTTAGTCATAAAAATTATCTAGGCGACTCTACTACCTTCTGTATGAAATCTGCCACCACTTGTCCGTACCCTAGTTATTATGTATATACCTACAATTACAAATATGAATGATTTGCAAATGTTGCAATTATAATTTTGTTGTAAAAAGTTGTAATTTTGTTATTTCTTACCATTGTGTAAGCCACCAATACTTACTTTAACATAAAACTATAAGTAAAAACCTACTTTATAATGGACTTAACGCCGACGAAACCACGGGCAATTCCTAGTATAGTAATAAATAAGGGTAAGTTTCGTCTTTGTATTTCCATGAGCGTACTTAAAACAAAATAACAATTTTCCATTGATATTAGTTTAAAACATGCTTTGCGGTTTTTTTATGGATGAGTTAAGGGCACCCCGCTGCCCCGCCACCGCTGATTCTATATTTCTAAACTTTTGTTTGGTAACTGAGATCATTGTCAAGACCGTTTATTATTAACTCTACAAGCTCTAATTCAATATTGGCTATACTGCTTAACCAGAAATAAATATCTACACAAGCCAATTGTCTACACATCTAACTTTTTTCCAGTATATTAAGTGGATCGATTACATCATAATTTTACAATATCAGCTACTCTAATTCTTTATTTGCAAAATTATTTGCATTTTTTTGTTCACCAAAATGCAGATGTTCCAGACTTCTAAAAACAGATTATTTTAAAGAAACTAAAGTGTTATTGGATATGTTACACTTTTTTGTAACTTTTATTCTATATTTACATAGTTCTTGGCTAAAAATAAAATATTTCAATATAACCGAAAGCCGAACCTATAAACTTCTAACTTTTTGTATAAGTATTATTTAACATGCCTCCAATGACATATCAAAAAAGAAGAAACTTTAATGTTATCAAAACCCATTTTTGTTCAGCCGCTGGTCTAATTACTTACTGGTCAAGCAAAAATTTGTAATGTATGAAAATTATCCATTTATTGTTTCATTCATGCTGTCGAAGATGGTACATCCGACAAGCTTACACACGAGAGCTTTTCCACGATCTCTGGCAACTTAAGCTTCAATTCGTTGGATCCTTGTGGTATCACGCGTACACTAATCCAACTACTTTTATATCAATGCAGATGCCGGCTACCCTAAAAGAACTTGCGAATTCAATAGCGACATACGATCGTTTGATGGGTGATTTAGTACGCATGGAAAAAACTTTTCCTCCAATCACTGATAAGGTTGTCACTTTAGGTAAGATTTTCTAAACTATCTAAATTCACGTTTTGATATGTTAGAAAGAGCTCCATAATTATGCATTACCAATCAAAACCTGCGACTGCAAAATGAGTACTTTAGTCGTTTTAGTATTAGTACGCAGCTAAATAATTATATATTTCAGCAATTGATTTAGCTCTTATTTCAGGCAAATTTGAAGTAGAATTAAGTTCAGATATGGTTACTCGGCATGAAGAAATTCCTGTAATATGGACAAATTACTTGGCACTCCTCGAAGAGGCTAAAAAGCAACTTGAACTAAATAAAGACAAGTTTAAAGCTGAATTATTGGAGCAGGCGGAGGTAATCACGATTAAGTTTAACTTTTTAAAAGTTATGTTAAATATACATATTGCTATGAATTTGGAACTGATCGTTTATACAAATATTCTGTTATATAGGAATTTAAAGAAGCAGCTAAAGATTTTTGCGACAACTTTTATCAAGCAGCGCCCATTAGTTCTGATATCACTGGTAAAGATGCTATGTCTCAACTAAAGGCATTCAGAGATCAACTAAACGCGCTTAGAGCACAAGAACAAGAAATTCGAGATGGTCTGGCTGTATTTAATTTAACGTAAATAATAATAATGAATAATACCTATTATACCTTTTAAGGACGCATACAAAGTTTCTGACTTGCGTTTTGGTTTGGAGTTGTCTTTGAATTCTAATACACAATGTCAAATGGTATCAACTTTACAATTATGTACCTAAGTCTTAAAGGCATTAACAATGTAACGTATTCGTCCAGAATGTTATGTTTAATATTTCTTGGTTTGTTTTAAGATACCAGCTTTTAAAGGTAGTCAATACAGATTATAGGTGAAAAACTAAAGTAAGGATCCTCTTGCATGTAGTTGTGGACGTGTGTCTGTGTATTCTATCAAATTTTTCACCTATACATACAATAATTAGAAAACTAGTTTGCACGCAGACATGTAGTTTTTGTTCATTATTTTCATTACAATCTTTATTTGATCGAAGTAAATAAATTAAATCATTCAAATGTAATATTTAAACAGAACTCCGGTGAACCTAGACCTACAGAAAATGGAGAAGGAACTAGAAAAACTAGAGGAAGTATGGGGCTTGGTGTTTCAATGGGAAGAGTCCTGGGAGAAATATAAAACGCAGACCTTCTGGGAAATGGAGACAGATGAAATGGAAGAAAATGTGATGTTTTTATTCAGGTACCTACTTATCACAAAGGATTTATTTTGAACATGATGTAAAGCAAATAGGTACACGCTGGCTAGCTTATACCCATTTGTGTAAACAATTTAAAGATAATTATTGATAACTTTAATATTCTGTTGTAAAGGAATTTCAATCGTCTTTCTCGGCAACTGAAGGACAAGGGGTGGGACATTATTGATACAACTAGAGTAAAAGTAGATGCATTTAGGCGTACCTTGCCTCTAATTGCGGACTTGAAGAATCCTTGTATGAGAGAACGCCACTGGGACCGAATTAAAACTTTAATGGCAGTGTGAGTACCTACTTATATCTAACTACGGTAATGTAGGTAAAATGTAGTTTAATTCTATGAAACTATATATAACGTTCAATTTATCTGAGATGAAGAGCTTATTATGTGCCACACTCTAATGGCTCTACTAATAGCATTGTGCCTAATATTTTGGCACGTCTATTGTCTATTCGAATATTTTGTTATTAAAATACACACTCAAAAAAGTGGTTTAATTTACCTACCTTTTAAAAATATGCATATTACTCAGACCAAGAAAAAAGATAGACAGAGCATTACGAATAACCTAGTGAAGTCAGTTTTCAACCAAGCCATATAAGTTTAGCACATGCTCACGCACACATTTACAATCAAAATTGCACAAAACTCTTCAGCACGTGTCGCAATGCTGTCAAGATCACCTATATCGAGTTTTGTGTGTGAGATTGTGCTAAACTTCTTTGGCTTGTTTGAAAACCCGCTTCACTAGGTTGTTCGTCATGTTCCGTCTATCTTTTTTTCTTGGTCTGAGGCATATTATTACCTTTTATTCAGAGATTTTGATCAAAACTCTGAAGATTTTAAACTGGATCTAATCATGAAACTTAACTTCCAAATATATGCTGAGGAAATAGCAGAGATTTCGAAAGCAGCAACCATGGAATTAAATATTGAAAATGGATTAAAAACGATCCGAGAAATTTGGAAAAATACGACATATGAAATGGCACACCATCGCGATGAAATTTATAGGATAAAAAACGTTGAGGATGTTATGCAGGTTTGTAATCTGTATAAATATCTAGGAACATGGGACTCAAAACTAGGTTTATCAACGGAGAGGTAAACGAAGGAACTACGGAAGTCGATGCCTTTACTAGAAAACAACGAATACAAATCTTACTTTAAAGTATAATTTAGGCATTCGTGGGTTACTTAGTTACAGGTTAGTAGTATGACTTTGTACCTAAAATAGTATGAGATGCTAAAGAAGTCAACAGCTGCCCTATTTACACTACTATACTAATTTGTCATTGTAATCTATTGGCCGGGCCTCCAACGCACTTAATTGTCACAAAATTTATACATATATAATATATATATATATATTTTTATACTACGACGGTGGCAAACAAGCTTATGGACACTTGTGACTCCAGAAGAATCAGAAGCGCGTTGCCGACCCTTTATTCACTTGAGGATTCACTGTGTTGGCAGATAGAGACATGCAGGTCCCTCACTTCCAACACAGCGCACCCTAGGGAGCTCTGGCGACCTTACTCACCACCAGGAACACAACACCACATACTTCATAGCATGCAATAATATAGCAACGCTACAAAGCAGTGGTGCTATTATGGCTGCGGTCTTCTGTAAGGTGGAGGTACTTCCCCAGTTGGGCTGCTCCACATACGAGCGAGATGACATTCCGCTATGCCCTACCTCGCTTAATTGTTTCGAATATGCCCTGTTTTACCAAATTTAGTTGTCGACGTAGCTAACTCTTACTTGGTGCAATAAGTTAGGTGTGAAATCACACAATATTACATGTATACTTACTAGAATAAAATAAAAATAAAAATTAAGTGATCGTCAAAATTAGAATAAAAACCTCTTATTAATAATTTTACTCATCGCGCCAAATCATAAATCCTTTCTTTATCTTGTTCAGTTCTTGGAAGATCATCAAGTTCAGCTATCATCAATGAAATCGACCAAATATGTTGAACCATTTATAAAAGAAGTGGACTATTGGGAAAAATCATTGGGTTATGTTGCTGAGTGCATTGAGGTAATGCCATGGACTCTTTTTCTATTGTTGAATAGAACATTACATTTAGTTTAGTCTATTTGCAAATTTTGAACGTAACAGTTTTATATAAATTTTAGATAGCCTTGCAAGTACAACGACGCTATCTCTATCTCGAGACTATATTTGCTGGCGAAGATATAAGGAAACAACTCCCGAAAGAAGTTGTAGTTTTTGATAAGCTTACCGCTGATTGGACGGATATCACTAAAAAGTAAGCTGTAATGTAATGCCGTGCAGAATAATTACTCGTAGTAGGTATGAGTAAGGTCGGTGCACCAAGGAAGGCTCAGCTCCTAACAAAGATGGGGCCCACCTTTTAAAACTCGGTTACGGTTTTTGCAAACTACTTAAAATTTACTGAGCACATGCGTTTATGGTCACAAACAAACGTGCATTTCAGTTTTTATTCACGCGCTGCCATTTTGTAAAAAGAAACTGTTTGCTGTGTCGTATTTAAATATTGCACGTTTTATTATTTTCCAACCCTTTACTTATATCATCCCAAATTTTAAAAAATACGCAAATCTTGATAGTACTTTTATTGAAAACTTTAAATATTTTAACAGTATGTACGCTGGAAATAACGCAGTAGAAGCCTGTCTGTTCAAGCCTGCGCCATACGTTTACAACAAGCTTAATGGAATGATAGAAAACTTAGATGGAATTTTACGGTCATTGGAAGTATATTTGGAAACTAAACGCCAAATATTCCCAAGATTTTATTTTATATCCAACGACGATTTACTAGAGATACTTGGGAATTCTAAAAAGCCGCAGTTAATACAGGTTCACTTAAAAAAGCTTTTTGACAACGTTGTTAAGATACGAATTGACAAGGTAAGAAATAATACATAATGGTATTATTATACCTATAGTATCGTAGTTTGCTTTTTTATTGGTAAAACGTTAAACACCGTGGTTCGTTTCGTATGAAACTTACCTATTACCTACTCTTAAATTTGAAGCAACATTTAGCAACAAACAAGACTTTTACTTTAGATGTGGTGAGGTCAGATTACTGTCCTAGTAAATTTGTGATATGACTGGTATGTGATAAGTAAAACTGGATCATCGTTTATGCAGAGGTATTTTTCGCAACCGCGAAATTTCTGCTTTAATTTCGACATCTGCGTCTGCATCCGCATCCGCAAAAATCGATCCGGACTTTAAGCGCAATATCCCTGGTATAGGGATCCCAAATTTGAAATTTCACTTAACCCTAGTACAGTCACAAATAAACATAGTAGATTTTTTCATTATTTATATGGCAACACTAAATCTTTAAAAAAATTCTTGTTATGTCAATACGGGCAATGACATTTACTCCTGTCAGTGTCAGTCGCACGTTGCATAAATATCTCAGACTAAAATATTGATAATAAATTAGTATAGTATGATTAGTATAGACTGACTTGTTTTATTCACACTGCATGATATTTATTTTAAACTTATCTTCGACATTTGACTACTATGTAAATTGAAGTGAACCTACAATGCAAGGAGATGATATTGAAAAGTTATACTTTCTACCTTTATCAACCGTGGTGAGTAAACTTGTGTATTAAACTGTAACCGTATTTTGCATGTACACTCATTATTGTAATGCCCATTGTGTTTTTGCCCTTACTTAGGCCATATCCGTGATGATACTACGGCCGTTCCAAGACAAGCCAAAGACACTATCTTCCTTTTCTTGAAGTGTTTCAAACCCTCGCAGAATCAGTCTGGATAGTATTAAACGGGTCGTTCTTCTTTTTGAAAACCAACCTTTTAAAAATATGTATATTGGCTGGAAAGGAAACTTTAATTAGTCCTAATGAAGAAATATGCAATTTTTTAAAATTGTACACCAAAACCACAATTTTCGATAGTTCACAAACCAATAAAACAGAAAAACATTGGTTCATTGTCGGTAAAAAAGACAAACAACCCATTCACAGGGCATTAAGGTAGCCTTAGCAACCTAATTAATGACACAAAGTTTGATTGGTCGGCAACAGGCGGCTCGCGAGGCCCTTGCTTGTGGCCCGCGAGCCTCCCTGGCTGCTCTGTATGTAAAGGTCGTTGAATTCAGAATTTTGGAATTGCCTGCTAAAGTCACAAATAATTAAAAAGTGTGGCCTGGGTTTTTTTTTAGCTCCTATATGGCCCTTGGTTGCTACAAGGATGCCGACCCCTGGTCTAGCTTTTACACTTTAGATTTTGTTGATACTTAAATTATACTTATAGATATTGTCACTCACTCACTGACAATAAGTACATACATATTAGTATTTTTTTACAGGACAAAGTTGTTAAATATATCAAAAATTCAACAACAACCGAGTCTCAAACATGTCACCGCAGCCTCCTGAATCTGCAGAGAGCTCACAACCAGTTCCACAAGCATGAACCGGGGACTACTCTGTTTATGAAGAATATTTTCTTCAGATGTGTTAGGTCAGCCATTTATTCCCATGACTGGGATAAACTGTTATACCTCCTCACAAAGAGTACTATTATGGATAATAGAAGGTGTATGTACAAAGAAGAAATTAATACTGAACGTATCAGATTTTATCTAAAGGTAATAGTGATGTAAAGTTTAATTTAGAAAATTCCATTATTACACAGATTTTTTGTTTAGTCCAAAGATTATTGGTTTTTCCATATGTACGAGTATGTAGTGAAAACTGGCTATAACCCGAGTAACTGCCATGTGGGTTCTTGGCAGAGGGTTCATTTGAGAAAAACAAATACCAGCTTTATCACATACACCTACATTAAAAAAGCAACTATTTCCATTTTAAGGACAAAATTTCATAGACGCTGGGTGCAAATGACAATGATTAATTACGATTTTACATTTTAACATCAAATTGTACTGAGATAATAGTTGTCTTTTGCGTCAAGCCCTTATAAAAAAAAAGTTTATTTCAGACTAAGTCCATATACAGTCATGGCCAGATAATTAAGAACATGATTTTTTTCCCCATACAAATATGACTTTTCAAATTTGATTTTGATTATTGAATTTGATTATTTTTGTTTCTGATTATACGGATGTAACCGTGTTTAAACAGTATTTAATATAGTGCAAAAGAGCTTCTGTAAAATTTAGACTTTAAAAAATACAGGCGATCAAATCAACACTTCTTATACGTTCATACATTGTTCCTAGTTACAGTATGAACTCGTAAAAACTGTCCATTTGACCATCCCTATATTTTTAAGCACAAATTTTACAGAACTTTTATATAAACTAAATTTTATTTATTTATTTATCGTATGGCGGTTACACACTGGTACATATATGTATTCGTATTGATGTCGCTGATAGAGTTCCAGTGTGCGCTGCGAGGTTCAGAATGAACAGTGCAGCTGCCGAGTTTGTTGTTCTTTTAGCACCACCCGGAGGTCACGTGTAGGGCGTCTAGGGTATTTCCTACGGCCGTAGAACAACAACGACCTACATAAACTAAATTAAATCTTATTTATACACAGATCCCTCCATATACTCAGAAATAAAATTGGCCAAACATATTTTAATTTAAATCATCATTAAATTTGAAAAGTCATATTTGTATGCAACTGTATGGGGAAAAAAATCATGTTCTTAATTATCTGGCCATGACTGTAGGTACAATTAATTTTTAATTTAAAATACTACTTAATAAACAATAATATTTGGTACTAATAACTTGTAACCTAGTATGTTTGTTTATCAGCGATATTTTTTTATCACACATACCGATTTCGATTATTCTTATTTTATTTGAAATATTAACGATAATCTCATAGCAATTTGAAAATTGTTTTATTTTTTCTGTATTAATTATGTTACTCTTAATCATATAAATAATTTAAAAATGTATTACTTCGGAGATAAGGGGGGGTTTTGTATTTTTTTCAACATTTTCCTTAATAGATAAAAGTTTAACCACTGTAGAGAAAAAAAAACGGTTTTAGAAAGCGCAACTTTCATATGATACCTACCCCACTTAATCTATTAATCAGACTGAATTTTTAACCCTCCTCATATTCGTAATTTACACAGAAAATAAAATGTATATAATTTTTTTTAATTTTCCATACAGTCTTAATCTTTTTAACAGTTGTTCCAAATTTAAAATTGATAGCTTAAGTAGTTCCTGAGATATTTAACGTTGTGACAACCGGACAGAGTCGCACCATAAGCATTTCTTTTTACCTTTTTGGTATGGAACCCTAAAAACGGACCTACAAAACAAAGACACTATACTACATACATTAAATTGGTTTGCCTGTCAGTAGATGAATCATTATTTCATGTGGCTTATGTAACAATGTTTTATTTAGTTATCCAGGGTGTACTAAAAGGTTTTGTATTCATTTTTTTAATTTATAGCCGTTTGCGGCTTGATGTTTAGTTTTGGGACACATTGTATATATTTTGTTAACGGTGAAATTATTTAAATTATTGCGCCAGTCGATAGCTTCTCTGCCATCATGCGCAAGCGAGCCGCCTCGCTACTTAGCAGGGTGAGGGCCAGCACCAACAGCATCCTAGCAATGTTTGCTGGCAGGTGGGATGGGGCTTACCTAAACCACTGCACTAAGCTCCAATCCATTTCATAATGTTTAAGTAACTTACACTAGATGTAAAATAATGTTACTAAGACCTAAGTATACCTATTCTGAATTCAAAATTGACATGTTTTTATTTTCAACCGACGAAAAAAACGTAGGAGGTTCTCAAGTCGACGCGTAATACTTATATACGCATAACTTTTTACAGAGTGGTTCGATTTTGATAATTCTATTTTTATTGGAAAGGGTATACCCCGAAGTTGGTCCCATATACATTTGGAAAAAAAATACCAACTTTAAGGGTAGGAAAATAGGGGATGATTGATTTTTCGTCGGTTAAAACTTTGTTTTTAAAGTAAATTATTATTGATTATATTTTAATGAATCTTTCTTTCTATCTAAAAGTGTAAAATATGGATGAGAACCTGAAATAAATTACTACTTATTAAATTTAATTTCATTAAAAAACAATGTTCACTAAGAAGTATGTTTCAGGCCTACACAATACTGTTAATGAACCACCCATATGCTAAAGCGAACTTGTTGCTGGATGACTACATGCACATGGTCCTGGCGTGCCGGTCGCAGGAGAGCAGGCAGGCGGTGCTTAAGGTCCTCGTGACACTCACTGACACACTCTACTCCAAAGTGTCAGCCAACCACAGAAAGAGACTGGAGAGAGATTTGGATGGGCTGGTAATTCCTCCCTAAAAATACACTACCCATCACATGGTATTAAGGATATGTTACTTGGTAGCTTTGCTAGTGGAAAAGTAAATTCAGGTACTCTATTTAAAACTTTGTAAAATGAGATAAATATTAACTTGATAGAATAATAAAGAGGTGAGCATTTCTACTGCGTTATTATTGCTTCCTCTTCCTCAAGAGGGTGTTAATGTGCTCACTAGCGCCACCGGTAAATAATTTTGATTATTGCGTCCAAAGTTAAAACGGCTTTCTTTTGAGTTCATAGATCGACGAATCCAACAACATAAAAACTAGTTTGATGTATTCACAAGGTACCTACTTAAATACGAAATACAGTGTGTAAGAGGCCTCCTTTTTTAAATATCTATCATTACATTTAAATAATCCCAATTATTTACCGGTGGCTCTAGTGAGCACATTAACACCCTCTTAATTCAGCATTTTAAAAATATGATCCACAGGTCGACATGTTTCGTAGGGAATTAGCTCCAATTCAAATTAAGTTTGAGCTAATTTACAACTGGAATGAGGAATTACTTACTCCATACATTCACATATACATATATATGTTTCCCGATATGGCTAAGCGGGTGCAGGCGGGACGATGACGTCAAGATGAAAGTGCATTCTCACTCGCATACCGCAAACCGTATCGAAAGGGAACTAAGCCAAGACTTTCGCCCTAGGCTAAGTATAAGTTTTAGCGTTCGCGTTTAGTTGAAATTTGTGTAGCAACGCGAACAGCGCCTCTGGTGGTAACTATTAGGAACTACGCGTTGCCATACAAATTGAAACTAAACTCAAACGCGTTCGAAAACGTATATGTATCGATAAAACTTATACTAGAGGTACCGGTAGACTGGGGTTACTTTAGGAAAAAATGGGGCTACATTGATCATTTAGAATGTAGTATAAAAGCAAAACTATTTGAAATGAAGAAGATTTAATCGAGTATACAGCAAGATAGATAACTAATATATTCACTGCCACGTTTCACCCACAAGTAAAAACAATGATTTCAGAGAAAAACCTATTTGATCAAAGTCGCCCCGCGAATCAAAGTAACCCCAGTTGACGGTACAGGAGACAGTTGCGCTGGCATAACGAACGTTACTGTAGCGCGGATTCTTATTCTAGACCGGATCTTATCTTAAGACCCATTGGTACAGTCAGCATCAGAAGTAGCTAAGCAAAATAACATGCTCAAAATGACCTACACAGATCCTTATTCCCTTGACATTAGAGTCTGTGTGTAGATCATTTTGAGCACTAGGACCGCTTAGCAACTTCTGCTGCTGACTGTACAACAAAGCAATCGTTTAGCCACAAATTTTTTTTATCGTATGGCGAATCATGGTATTAGAACAGTGAGATCTTCGAAAAGACGGTACGGTTGCCAGGTTGTTGCACTTTTAGCACCGCCCAGGGGTCACGTGTAGGGTAGCGGTGGGTAATTCCTACGGACGTGGTGCAACTTCAACCCCCAACAATAGCCACGTGCCACATACGCTACGTAATTAAAAGGCCATGTTTAATAAATAATTTACTCGAAGACTCTATTGTTAAAGTAGTCTGTAGTTTTAAATACACAATGGTCAACATTGCTAAGTAGTATTTTTGAATGTGGAGTCCTCCTTTCACAGACATAAAGCCGCCTTTTGGTTGAAAAAGTGCTGTTGTTTACTACGTTTATTATACAGTATCAATTAGCGGTTACACTTAACAATAAAAGACAATGGGGAATGGATAAAAATTTTAGAAATGCCTGATTATTTTTTTGGTGATAGGAATAATCATCCTGAGCAGCAGAAAAAAGTTGCAGACTTGTCAGCTGCGTCAATTATTTTTGAAAAAAATAAACAGTTTCCTCACTTACGTTTTGTGGTTAGGACGGCGACGGCGGACTTTCCGTGATCCGTCTCATATTACAAAATTTTTTTTAAATATCTGACCCTGGCAATGACCAATATAGCTGCTGAAGCTGTCAATATCATTACCAGTGTCAGTTTACCACGGATTTTTATGATATTTTTATGTAATATGAGACGGATCAAGGAAATTGTCTCATTCGCCGTCCTAACCACAAAACGTAAGTGAGGAAACTGTTTATATTTTTCAAAAATAATTGACGCATCTGAAAAGTCTGCAACTTTTTTCTGGTGCTAAGGAAGGTTATTCCTATCTCCAAAAAAAATCAGGCGTTTCTAAAATTTTCATCCATTGCTTTGTTTACCACAACTTGTTTACTAGGAAAAATAATCCGCAGCATAAGTACCTATTTTAAAGAAATTGGCATTTTGTGAAATGAGGTGAAACCTTCACTTACAACCAAGTACCGACGTACAGCCATCCTTATTCTTTCAGACCGCTCTAGGCCTCCCTGTAGCCAAAGCCATGATGTCGGAGGATGGAGAATGCGTCGAGTGGCGGTACAACGTGATATTAGACGGGCCTGCAGAAATGTGGCTGTTGGCGCTAGAGAATAATATGAGGATCGTGCTAAGAGACGTGAGCTGTATAACTAGCTGCCCTCGCGGCTTCGTCCGCGTATTGCATAGAACGCAGGCAAACCCGCGGGCTGAAATATTACTTATAGTCTTTCGGATGATGATGATGACATCATCATACGAAAGACACCCACTGCTGGACATAGGCCTCCCCCAAAGAGTTCCAAAGTGACTGGTCCTGCGCCACCCGCATCCAGCGGACTCCTGCGACCTTTACCAGGTCATCAGTCCACCTTGTGGGGGGAAACTCATAAGCTTACAAAGCTATAATTTCACGGACTTTTTCGCTCTTAAATTAACATGAGTTACGAAAATATCTGAACCTATTTGTTGTTTTATAGAATTTGATTTTAACCCGCGCTGCGCTTCGTAAATGCAAATATCAGCGTGAAACGTGGATTAACGACTTTCCCGGCCAACTAGGGATCACTTGCAGTAAGGTACATCCTATTACACCTACCAGTATAAATTTTTATATAATTTTGACATAGATATATAAATGAGTCGACTAGTCGTTTACCGGGCCCGGAGATCTCCGGCCCTTTTTTGTGACACCCGCTAAGGTCAAAAGGTCACCAAATCGTGCACCGTGATTCGTCGAGGCGGGGAACGAGGCGCATGGGGTGGTAGGAAAGCGACAAACACTCGTCAGAGGGCAAAAATTTGCCCGGAGATATCCGGGTCCAACAAACGACGGTATCAAATTTCGCGAGTAGGGTATGACATTTAATAGCAGCTACCCACGCGGCTCAGCGCGCGTATTCAGAGAACCCAGGCGGAACTGCGGGATAAAAATAGCCTAGATATACCTAATCCACCTTCAGGGCTGATATAGGTATAAATATACTTAATGTATGTTATCACTTATCAAAGTATTAGAGTTATAGTTTATAGGTATTAACTGGTTATACGTTTTACTGGTTAAACTATTTTAAAACTGGTTAAAATTTAGTGGTTAAACGTTAACTACGGATTAATCCATGCAGGTTTAGACCGTCATTCGTTTTAACTTCTTGCATTCGTATAAGGTTCAAATTCAACTTTGACATTTCGACGACTTTGCGACATTGCAGTCAGAATCATACACATGTATGCACTTTTAGACCTTATCTCTAAGCAATACCTAAGGTCCTAGAACCACCTAAAACGACTACGACGCTGACTGTACCTGGGACCCTGGGGCCCATACCACAAAGTCTAAGTTAGTTGAAAATATACTTCAGCTTGTACAGTCGCCATCACATACATCGGAGCAAACAAGCAGCTCACAAACATCGGAACACCTCTATTTTCAAGGCATTAAGGTGCATGTCCCGATATTTTTGAACACCTGTAGTGTACCGATGTATGTGATGGCGACTGTACATACTTACTACAAGAACTACAAGTTACAGACTTTTTTTTTGTTATACAACGACGGTGGCAAACAAGCTTAACATCAGGCAGGCCGGCCTGATGTTAAGCTGGTACCGTCGCCTATGGCCACTTGTGACTCCAGAAGAATCACAAGCGCGTTGCCGACCCTTTATTCACTTGAGGATTCGCTGTGTTGGCAGGAGACATGCAGGTCCCTCTTATCTTATCTTATCTTATCTTATCTAGGTGAGGGCCCTTTCGGATGCACTTCGACCCAGTGGGATCTTTTGTGCATTTGCTCTCTCCTTTATACCTGCTCCCAGGCTTGCTCCATCATTTCCACAAAGCGGATGATGCAGTTCGCCGGGAGCACCTTGAATTCCTTTGGTTGCGGGTAACCGTTACCAAAGTAGTTCATTCTTTGTCTGGCAAGGGCATGACATTCACACAATAAGTGTTCCATAGTCTCATCCTCCTCGCCACACATTCTACAGTCTAAACTATCAGATAGTCCCATCTTGGCCAAGAGATCCTTGACCCCGAAGTGACCAGTGAACACCCCAGATATGATTCTGAGTTGCTTCCTACTGGATTTCCAGAGTTTTCTGGTCCAGCCCGAGTCCACTCCTTCTATGAAGAGCTTAGAGTGCCTTAAGCCAGCCTCATTCCTCCACTCGTGTTGGTGTTTGGTTTTGGCGTAGGCTTTAAAGGCCGATATTATGGTCCCCTGCGAGAGTCCCACAAATGGTTCTGGACCTACAAAGTGATTTGTAGAGCCCCCTCTTGCAAGCTCATCTGCTCTTTCGTTGCCGATGAAGCCCTTGTGCCCTGGTATCCAAACTAGTTGCACCTTATTGTGCCTTCCAAGTCTGTTTAGTGCTTGGACGCCATTATAAATTAGTCTAGAGTCCACTTTCGGCGCCGTAAGCGCTTTAAGGGCCGCTTGACTGTCACTGAGTATATAGATAGTCCGCCCTTTGGTTCGCCTGTCTATATTCTCCTGTACACAAGCAATTATGGCGTATGTCTCCGCTTGGAAGACAGTTGCCAAACTACCCATGCTTACACTACTACTGTAGTCATTTGCATAAATGCCTGCTCCCGTACCGGATCCCATTTTTGATCCGTCCGTGTACCATATACTGTCTTCGATACCAGACTTTGGTGGTTCTAGACCTTCGGCCCACTCAGCCCTGGTTGGAACTTTTGTTGTGTAGTTCCTGTGGAATACATACTTGGGTAGCATTTTGTCGCTTCCCATGTTTGTTATTCTGTCTAAGAAACCATCAGTCTCCATGTTTGTGTGCTTAGTTTTCGGCTTGCTATCGCTCCACAGTCCAAGAGTTCTTAATCTGTAGAGCGATTTGCGCGCCTCTGACTTAATCACCATGTGAAGTGGCGGTAGGTCCAGTAGGACTTCTAGCGCCGCTGTAGGCGTGGTACGAAACGCCCCTGTTATAGCCATGCATGCCATTCTCTGCACCTTTCTCAGGGCCTCTCTGCATGTGCTCATTAAAGTCCTTGGCCACCATACCAGGCTACCGTACAGTATTATGGGTCTCACCATCATGGTATAGATCCACTTCAGTACCTTGGGGTTCAGTCCCCATGTTTTGCCATACGCTGATCTACACATTCCAAATACCCTCAGGGCCTTTGTAATGGTGAGATCTGTATGCTTCTTCCAGTTCAGTTCCTTATCCAGTGTGACTCCTAGATATTTCACGTCATTGGACATTTCTAGTACCCTTCCGTACAGCTTTAACTGCTGTATTCCGCGAAGGGTCCTTTTCCTAGTAAAGGGTATTACTACAGTTTTGCCTGGATTAATGGATAATTGGTGACAGTCGCACCATCTCTCCACTTCCCTCAGTGCCTTGTTCATGATTTCTGATACCGTACTTGGGAATTTCCCATTAACCAGTATCACTAAATCATCAGCATATCCTACCGTGTGGATGGGACCTTTATTGAGTTCTATCAAGAGTGAGTTCACCACCAAACTCCATAGAGTTGGTGAAAGTACCCCACCTTGTGGACATCCCTTTGTGGCCGTGGCCATTATCTCATCCCCTAAAAGAGATGACTTTATCAGGTCCCTCACTCCCAACACAGCGCACCCTAGGGACCTCTGGCGACCTTACTCACGACCAGGAACACAACACCACATGCTTCATAGCATGCAATAATATAGCAACACTACAAAGCAGTGGTGCTATTATGGCTGCGATCTTCTGTAAGGTGGAGGTACTTCCCCAGTTGGGCTGCTCCACATAAGAGCGAGATGACATTCCGCCGTGCCCTACCTCTCTTTGAACTTTTGTGAAATGGGCTCTATTTCACCAACTTGACAATTGTCACCTGACACTGACAATTCGCCATACAATTGCTTGTTCTAGTTCATAGCTCATTCAAAGAATATTAAATAGTCGCCTGACTGAACCGGGAATCGAACCAGCTAAATGCGGAAAAAAACATGCAATTTTACTGTGGAAGACTCAATCCGCTCAATCATAAGCACTCGGGTTCGATTCGCGGTTCAGGCAGGCGATTATTTAAGATTCTTTGAATGCAGTTCGTATTGTGTTAAAAATTCTAATCTACCTACAATATTTAAGGTACTTTCCCTCCATGTGGCAAAGTCGTGAGACGCCCTACACACACCCTGCCCTACCCTGTGCTATACATGGCGCACAAAATAATGAAATAACTATGTCGTCAGATCATGTGGACATCAGACTGCACTCGCACCCTCGCGCGATGCGAACTCATGAAAGAAAAGAAGCCTCTGAAGAAATTACGGAAAAAACAGAACATTATTCTAAGCACTCTCCAGGCTATGTCACGGAAAGACATTCCGAAGATCTTGCGGGCCAAAGTCAACGCGCTGTGTGTCATAGAGATACATTCCAGGGATATGGTTGACAAGATGTACAAAATGGGTAGGCCCTGTTACTCATTAAAAGCTTTCAATGTACCTATTACCTAAGAGGGTTTCCCTTATCGTACCTTGGATTTGTATGGCAATATATATTACGTTTCTTTTAATTTACTCTCTATTTTGAGAAGACTTGATTCGATTCTTTTAAAACTATTTCTGTAACTAATTCAATAGGTGTAAAAAGAGCCATTACTAGGGAAAGTGACACGGCACTGCTTCGATACCGTGAGAGGAGTGCAGTAGGCGAGCACAATTTGACTAGGGCAGTGGTTTTTAAATGGCCTTTTTTCAACAGTAAAAGTCTCATAGAATTGCTACCTAGTTATTAGGTACCTAAATAATCGAAATGCCTACATTAATTAAACATTACTATACTGGTTCCATTACACTGTTCTTGGATCTTGCCATGTAATAAATATTAAAATAAATGTGATAAGTGTTTCGTAGTTCGTACTAGACAAGCGAGCATATCGAGGATCTTCTGCAGTCTTGCACTTCCGTTGTGTGAGGAATATCATTGTCTGATCTGATCCGAAACAAATAGATATCGTTCCGTCAGGATCTCAGCTGATTAAAAGCAAAATGGCGATTGATGTGTGATTTTAGGCTGCATGACGGTGTCTGCGTTTGAATGGTTCTCCCAGCTCAAGTTCTACTGGGACCGCGAGCGCGAGGACTGCTACATCCGTCAGACGAACACCTGCTCCATATACACGTACGAGTACATCGGGAATTCTGGACGGCTTGTGATTACGCCGTTAACTGACAGGTGACAGAAGATCTGTTGATTAATTCGATACTTGTACAGTCACCGGCATCAATATATGATGAATCAAAGGCCGCAAAAATATCTGCAACGCTCTTACGGCTCTAGAAATAGAGTTGTCATCAGATATTTTTGCGGCCTTTGTTCCATCATATAATTATGCCGGTGACTGTACGTATCTCGGCGACCCTTGATCCCTATGACAACTGTCATTTCGTTACAATTTTACGGAGATGATAGATATGTCATTGGGATCAAGATTCGCCGCGATACGTAAGTACCTACCTATAGCATTGTTCGTAAGTTCCCGCCCCATTCAAAATTACAGTTCTCATTTCACCTTAGGTGATGATTAGGTACCTACGGGAAAAAGTATCACTCTACCAAATTCGTTTCGTTGAAGCTTAAAAAGGTATAAGCAGACACACAGTGTTACTACCTATATTAGGCAGCTAAGTATGGATTGAGCTGTTTAATGAGGGTCTTCAAGTAAGAAACTTGAGTGCTGTCCGAAGAGAAGATTACCTTCATGTTCCCACTCCATTATGGAATCTTCCACAGATGCTACATTACCCTGACTACGGCACTGAACCTTTTCCGGGGCGGTAGTCCTCAGGGCCCTGCCGGAACAGGCAAGACGGAAACCACTAAAGATTTAGGGCGTGCTTTGGCGCGATGGGTCGTAGTCACAAATTGTTCTGACGGACTGGACTACAAATCCATGGCCAAGTGCTATTCAGGTATATACTTACATCATTATAAACCTTTTTACTTTGAAAGGTAAAACAACTATTAAATTGCCAGAAATAGGTTACCCATAGATCTGTTATGGCTTGAATCTCAAGCCCCTTGGTTCCCCTATGTCTATTTTTTGTTCTATAATTGAGGCTTAGTGATTTTAGGACCTCAATTCCATATTAATAGTCTAAAGGTCCACAGGTAACACTATTTTAGTCCAAATCTAAAACATTAAAAAATCAAATTACAGTGTGTCAATGAAATCACACTTAGTCGAATAACCCGCCCCGTGTCATTCCGGGTGCAAATGTGCCCATCACACTTGCCGCATTGTCGCGTTGAATCGCGATTGACAACCTTTGCAACAGGAATGACCCGGAACGGGAGTCATGCCCTCTCAGTCGCAAACGGCGCCCAACTAGTCTTGATAGTGTTAAATCGCGAATCCAGTGTCGCAGTTACACTAGTCTTTGTCGTTTGTTTCTATTACTCCAACTAAGATGATAATGTAGGTATAGCCCAAAGCGGCTGCTGGGGCTGCTTCGACGAGTTCAACCGCATCAACATCGAGGTGCTGTCCGTGGTGGCGCAGCAGATCCTAGCGCTGCTGCTGGCGCTGTCGCAGCAGCTGCGACGGTTCGTCTTCGAGGGTCAAGATATCAAGCTTGATCCCAACTGTGGGATCTTTATCACTATGAATCCTGGGTGTGTTCAAAATTATTATTAATTACATTTATTTAATAGCCATAAGTGTCCCACTGCTGGGCAAAAGCCTCCCTCTTTTCCTTCCACGTATATCCCTATCCTGGGCAGTCTCCCACCAGTCTTGGCCAAAGACCTCAAGCTCGTCTCGCCATCTCCGACGAGGTCTACCGCGAGGCCGTGTTCGGTTGCGTGGGACCCACTTGGTGGTGAATTTAGCCCACAAGTCTACCGTTATGCGGCAGATGTTCCCGGCCCAGTCCTTCTTAAGTTTGGCGGCTGCGTGAGCTACGTCAGCTACTTGCGTTTTATATTTATTGCATACCTATGTTATTTCCGAAGTTCAAGCATATTTTGGTCATGAAAACCTCACTAATTATGTCATCGTTCTCAACCATATTTTTCAAGATCTCTTGGTTTCTTCATACCGAGAAAGTTGATAGTCGAACGCATTTTCTTCTGGCCCGTTTCACGAAGCTGCAAGTAAAAAAAATCAAGACCAAACGTACAAGTACTTACTTGTCAAATGGTCAGTCGTTATTGGTCAAGAGCCTCAGTGTTACCAGAATTGTAAAATGTTAACTTGTACCTTCGTGCAACGGGGCACTGGTAACCAACGGCAGTTTGGATATCAACGGTCTCTTCAAATAGGGATTTTTAAATGTCACAATAACTTGCTTGCAGCTATGCGGGGCGTACTGAGCTCCCGGATAACCTGAAGTCCATGTTCCGCCCTATCGCAATGTGTGTGCCCGACTGCCTCATCATATCCGAGATCACTCTGTTCTCTGACGGATTCACCGCGTACAAGATAAATGCTAAGAAAGTGAGAGGGATAAAAATCTGTTAAATAGTTACATGTTCATACCTTGTGTTCAAAAGCTTTGGATATGAGGGCGGACTATAATACAATTTTGCAGACACTGAGTTCGCGTTTACGCACAGCGTGTAATGTTACGCGACACGACAAGCTGTCGGGCGAAAATGGCCTTTCCCACCTCTGCCACCGCCGGCTATAGTCGCTTGCGCAACAAGTTGCCTGTGCCTTAACGCGGCATAAGGCTGCTTTTTCCACATAGAGGGAAGCTACGCTGCCTTACTATGATTTTGTATGATATCCCCAATTATCCACTGCACATCTTATAGACAAACATATTGGAGGCCGCTCCAGAACTAAGGAACAACGTCTCATAGTTTCTAGATTTAGTTATGACTTTACTTTGACATAGCTCACTGCTTAGTTACCTCGCTCGCTCATCAGCTTCACATCACAGCGACGCAGTACAAGCTGTAGAATATACTTATTGTTAGTATTTTACGCTACCTTGACCGACCATTATAAATTTATTTAAGTAGGTACTTCTACGTTAGTTTATTTATGTTCTCTGCGGGCGTAACATGCTTGACATTTTATCACTAATCGTTGTGCATAAAACATCCGTCACTCTCGCACTCGCGTACTTGGGATGTATTATCGACAGCGATAAGTGATAAAATATATTACTTTATGGTAGTATCTTTCGTAAAGTTTCATCTTCAATACCTTTATTTTTTATTTATTTTTTCTCTGTACCCAAGGTGTTTACGCTATACGAGCTGGCTATGCAACAGCTATCTAAGCAAGACCATTACGACTTTGGTCTGCGCTCTATGGTGGCTTTACTTCGGTACGCCGGGAGTAAACGACGTCTCTACCCGCACCTGCCGGAGCAAGAGGTTTTTGGCACGATTTTTTTCTTCTTTTTGTTGCCGAGTTGATCCTGTCGACTAAAGATGCATCGACTGTTAGTGAAAAAGGTTTTTGTTTTATTTATTTCTTGCTGCAGGAGAATGGTCATTAAATATACCTACCGTGGTATCCAATATATTATGGTGAGACTACGAGGTGTTTTTTTTCGAAGGCATAAGGTTTGTTAAAGTAATTGGTTGTACCTGCTTATACCAGGACGGTTGTGACTGTTACCCGCCAGGTATTCACACTGTACCAGATGTGCACCCTGCAGCTGTCGAAGCAGAACCATTACGACTTTGGCCTACGGTCCATGATCGCAATGCTGCGGTACGCTGGGGAAGTGAGACGCACTCACCCGGGCCTCTCGGAGAGCGAGGTATGTGAAGCTTTATAAGTATTTGTTATGTATGTTTCATAAGTTTATGACTTGTTTAGACCAGCTTCGTTTACGTTACACAGAAAGCGTGATGTTTGCGCATCGTGATTTTAAAGGTGCAGTTCCGAGGAAAGCGACACTGACGCCACTAACGCCGCGTTAGTATCGCCGCTACAGAGCGATACTATAAGGTTCTATATAAATAGGTACATGACGGCGTGTACGAACACGGTGATACTTGACGCGGCGTTAGTGGCGTCCGTGTCGCTTTGCTCGGAACTGCACCTTAACGGCTGATAAAGGAAAACTTGCAGTCCTGCAGAGCTAAATACTACGACTATACCGCGTAATCCCCAATTCTTGGAAAAAGCAAATATAAATTTAATTTGATTGAAGTTACGGTAGTCTAATGGTTCAAGAATGCAGCTGTCAAGTGGCGGTCGTGGCTTCAAATCTCGGCTCGTGCCAATGAGTTTTTTAAAACTTATGTACGGAATATTTGAATTTACCATTCGCTGTTCGGGGAAGGAAAACATCGAGAGGAAATCTGCATACTTATTTGCGAAGAAGCTCAAAGGTGTATGTGAAGTCCCGATCCCGCACTGGGCCAACGTGGCGACTACTGCCCATTCTTTCCCATGAGAGATGATGATGAAATTTGATCAAATCTCCCGCCCTTTGAGACGGCCCTCCTTGGGTGTTACTATCACATTTGTCAGAATATAACGTAAATTACTCTTATAGATGGTAATCCTGGCGATGCGCGACATGAATGTGGCGCGACTGACTGCAAAAGACGTGCCGTTGTTCGACGGCATCATGCAGGACATCTTTCCGGACGTGGTGGTGCCGACGTTGGACTACGACATGCTCGAGACCGCCATCTCCGCGGAGATGAAGATCCTCAACCTCCAGCCGACCAAGGCTGCCTTGCATAAGGTCATACAGACCTTTGAGACCAAGGTGAGTTATCTGCGAGCATTGGCATCATGCAGGACATCTTTCCGGTACGTGGTGGTGCCGACGTTGGACTACGACATGCTCGAGACCGCCATCTCCGCGGAGATGAAGATCCTCAACCTCCAGCCGACCAAGGCTGCCTTGCATAAGGTCATACAGACCTTTGAGACCAAGGTGAGTTATCTGCGAGCATTGGCATCATGCAGGACATCTTTCCGGTACGTGGTGGTGCCGACGTTGGACTACGACATGCTCGAGACCGCCATCTCCGCGGAGATGAAGATCCTCAACCTCCAGCCGACCAAGGCTGCCTTGCATAAGGTCATACAGACCTTTGAGACCAAGGTGAGTTATCTGCGAGCATTGGCATCATGCAGGACATCTTTCCGGTACGTGGTGGTGCCGACGTTGGACTACGACATGCTCGAGACCGCCACCTCCGCGGAGATGAAGATCCTCAACCTCCAGCCGACCAAGGCTGCCTTGCATAAGGTCATACAGACCTTTGAGACCAAGGTGAGTTATCTGCGAGCATTGGCATCATGCAGGACATCTTTCCGGTACGTGGTGGTGCCGACGTTGGACTACGACATGCTCGAGACCGCCACCTCCGCGGAGATGAAGATCCTCAACCTCCAGCCGACCAAGGCTGCCTTGCATAAGGTCATACAGACCTTTGAGACCAAGGTGAGTTATCTGCGAGCATTGGCATCATGCAGGACATCTTTCCGGTACGTGGTGGTGCCGACGTTGGACTACGACATGCTCGAGACCGCCATCTCCGTGGAGATGAAGATCCTCAACCTCCAGCCGACCAAGGCTGCCTTGCATAAGGTCATACAGACCTTTGAGACCAAGGTGAGTTATCTGCGAGCATTGGCATCATGCAGGACATCTTTCCGGTACGTGGTGGTGCCGACGTTGGACTACGACATGCTCGAGACCGCCATCTCCGCGGAGATGAAGATCCTCAACCTCCAGCCGACCAAGGCTGCCTTGCAAAAGGTCATACAGACCTTTGAGACCAAGGTGAGTTATCTGCGAGCATTGGCATCATGCAGGACATCTTTCCGGTACGTGGTGGTGCCGACGTTGGACTACGACATGCTCGAGACCGCCATCTCCGCGGAGATGAAGATCCTCAACCGCCAGCTGACCAAGGCTGCCTTGCATAAGGTCATACAGAAACCAAAGGATTATCTTCGAGTGATGCTTATGCATTAGAACGGTTATAGGTAACTGGCTAAAAAGGTTAAAATATAACTACATCGTGATAAAAAGAGTGGTATTGTAGTGAAACATTGCTATCATCGTTCACACCAAACTACCCCGTATCCTTTCTCTTACAGAGGGGATGTCGTAATCGACGAAATGAGTAAATGTTGATTTGTCATTGATTATCAATTTATCACTATCAACTGATAAATTGAATACAACTGTATTCAATTTATTAGTGTAAATAAATTATCTTACAGAATTCCCGGCATTCCAGCATCCTCCTTGGCGACACGAACACCGCTAAATCGGTGTCTTGGAAGATCCTCGCGGCCACCATCTCCCGGTGCAAACGTGAACGCGTGCCAGGCTTCGAGAATGTCCAGGTGCTTTGCTTTTGTGCAACTTGGTCACCTGACAACCAAAAGCATGAATTCTAGCAACGTCCTATAGATTACTTGTGGCGCCATACGTGGGTATATCCTTTTACGGCCCGGCTACAGCTTCGAGCGGCGGCAGCAGTGGCAAGGCTGCACACATTACAAAACGTACAAGCAAGGGATCGGAGCGTGGTCTCGCTTCCATGTATGCCCACCGCTGCCGCTGCCCCCACCTCACGCTCGCTTTTGGGCGTTTTTCAAAAAAAGTGTACAAAGCTTTTTTTTTCAGAACACGAAATTTTTTGGTTTTTCTTACTCAGAATCGTTGATATTATCGATCCTCATACAAGAAAAAAAGTGTCCCAGATTTTACTATGTAATTTTTTTCTTCCAGTGCGTCACGATCATATAAATAAAAACAGACTGCATACAAAAATGTGACGATCCGGAATGGAATATTTAGGACACTTTTTTTCTTGTATGAGGATCGATAGTATCAAAGATTCTGAGTAAGAAAAACAAAAAAAAAATAATAAAAAAAAAAAGGTGTTTTGTACTCTTTTTTTGAAAAACGCTCTTTTACTGATAACCGCTAAGTTTTGATGGTTTTGGTGGTATTTATAGATTTTCTTGAAAATATTTGAAAAGTAATTCATTCAGTATTTGATTGATTACCTAAGTACTTAGTAGTTTTTGTTGAAGAGAAATTCTTAGAAGAATATTTAATTTGAACGGGTCTTTTTAGGTGAATCCTATGAACCCCAAGGCCTTGACCCTCGGCGAGCTGTATGGAGAATATAACCTGGCTACGGGCGAATGGAAGGATGGGGTGCTGAGTAGCATAATGCGTACCATTTGCCAAGGTACAATTTCTACGTACCTACTAAACAACATCCGCCCATTAGGGTGAATACTTTTAAATAAGCTCTAGAGCATGTGAGGTGTCTTTGGACGTTCACCCGGGTTATCCTTTCAACGCCAAGAAAACCTGAAGGTGTCGAGTGTTGGCGTGCCCAGTCTTTCATATAAGATTTGTATTTGTTGCGTGACAATGTCTCTTTTGGATTTCTTGATTGGTGGCGAAAATGTTAATTCCATTTGGCGGGCACATTTACAGCCGCTCTTTCTAATATGCACAGTGAGAGAGACAGGAACCTAGGCGGAGCCATGAGATAAAATAAAGCCTACGTTCATCCTGAAGGTCCATTCTAGGTACCTATATACAGAAAGTTTTTTTTTATCGGATGTGTAGTTCCGGAGACTTCTCTACATTAACTTACAACATCACAGACATTACCTCTTTACGAGTAGTATGGACGAAGCCGTTAGTACATAAACGTGTGATTGCAGACGAGTCCCCCGACCTGAAGTGGATCATATTCGACGGGCCAGTAGACGCCATCTGGATCGAGAACCTCAACTCTGTGATGGACGATAATAAGCTGCTTACGCTCGTCAACAGCGAGCGCATCTCAATGCCTGCTCAAGTATGAACAATCACTACATAGTATAAAACAAAGTCTCTTTCCGCTGTCTGTCTGTCTGTCCCTATGTATGCATAGATCTTTAAAATTACGCAATGCATTTTGATGCGGTTTTTTAAGGGGAAAAGTGGGGAAGTGATTCAAGGGGAAAGTTATATGTATAATACATACCCGTGCGAAGCCGGGGCGGGTCGCTAGTTGACTATAAATTGATATAAAACTAAATTTGATTAAAAACTTCTGAGGTGCTTAATGCAGGTTTGCGCGTTGTGATTGGAATGTCAAAATAACGCTGTTTAAGGCATTTTGTCAGACCTTTTACACGTGCAGCCTGTGGACAAATTATACTAAGAAGGCGTTCAATGCCCTGCGCATCCAATATAATAACGGGTTCAGGATGCTGTTGGGGCTGCCCCGCTTTTGTAGCGCATCAGGTATGTTTGCGGAGGCACGTACTGATGGCTTCAGTGCAATAATACGTAAGAGAACCGCCTTCCTGATGCGCCGCGTGCGTGACAGCTCCAACAGCCTCGTGCGCCTGGTGCTGGAGTCTCCTGCCTGCGCTGTGTGGAAGCACTGGGACTCGGTGCACATGAGAGGCTCTGTGTATAATATATTGTAGGTAATATTAGATTTAGGTACCTGACTAACTTAGGATAAGCAATTGTATATGTACTAATCACTATGGACATGGTCTGAAATAATTTTTTTTGAATTTGAATTTGAATTAATTACATCGCCTATCTAGTAAGTTAGGTAATTACATCACCTAGCTGTTACACGACAGCGCTCCATTGAAAAGCAACGGTAAACATCAAATGATATTCTGTACGTCGCCAGGATTCGAACTCGCGACCTCAAGATTGAGAGTTGCACGAACCACTCGGCTATCACTTCTTCTATTCAAAGGGGCTATGGTTTCAGGTATCTTTGTTAATCGAAACTCTGGACTTGGCGGTGGCGTCACCGGCTACGGTGTCGCGCAATGGTATGGTCTACAACGACTACAAGGATTGGGGCTGGTGGCCCTTCGTCAACTCTTGGCTCGACACCATCAACGAGCCCGAGTACAAGGAGTTTGTGAGCGAACCTTCAAAATACTAGCAGAGGCCCGTTTCACGAAGCTACAGGTTGCAATTTGTGTTTGAAAGTGAAAAATGCCAACACTTACTTAGGCGCTCGACCAATAACGTCTGGCCATTGAACTAGTGTTGGCGGTTTAAACTTGCAAAATTATAACTTGTAGCTTCGTGATATGGGCCACAGGTATTCTTGGTAGAAGAGGGAGAGCATTAACTGTTGTAGGTAGGGTAGACTAAATACGATTGAACCAATTTTTCGTATATCGTCCGTAGTTTTTATTTTTATAATCTGTGATAGGTATAAAGAAAATATATCCAATGAAAGAACGTGTTATTATCTACTAAATGGCAATAGATTTTTGGGTCCAGGTGTTCTAGTTTTAGCAGTAGATCAAATTGAAAAAAATAACCGATTTGTTTCAACTGTCCCCAGGGGTGGTTGAAACATTGACAAAATATTATACTTTTATGTGTTTTATTCGTATTTTTTATGAGATTACGTATAATTTAGGAACTGTTTTTAATCAGCTTGCGTTTTTGCGCTTACAAGTTAAACTCTACGTACCTATATTATCAGTCATTTGTCACCTTATTTAAGTAAGTTACCTAAACCAAAACAAAAATAAATTGTTTGCATTTTAAACGTAACAAAACTAATTTAAAATACATGAAAATAAACCAAAAAAATACAAGCAAATCACTCTGTTGCAGCCGTCCCGTTTCAACCGTCCCCACCTCGTACTTTCGGAAAAAAGCCGTTTTAAATTTAATGAGAATAATGATACAGTAAAACTAGATACGCTGACATGATCCACAAGCTTCACTTCAAACATAAACACACACTCAATAATAATAAAATAAATAAAAATAAAAAGCCTTTTATTTCTTTCAGAATTATGTTTACAAAGTAGTTATGTTAGCATCAAAAGTTGAGTAGTTAGTTATTTTTAATGTTAGTAAGTTAAGTTTTATAAAGTAAGGTAGTTTAAAATATTATAATTATTTTTGTTGCACTCATTATTCTGCAAGAACAAGAACCCCTCTGCAGGTAAAGGCCTCCTCCAAAGTGAGCCAGTCTTCCCTGGACTTTGCTGTTTGTAACCAGTTTGGACCCGCTGTGTGTTTGATTTCATCCTCCCATCTGTTGCAAACACACACTCAATACTCTCACTTAAATAGAAACCAGAATAATTGAAATGCTCTACGAGTGAAAATACTTACTTTTGGGGATCAAAATACAATAGGGCCTTCTACAAATAAATTACGCGCGCGGGAAGCAACGTCACGGTGTTTTTCGTGTACCAAACGAACGTCCGCTTCTTTCCCTCCTTGGACCCCTCGCCGTCTCGCCAACGGTTTGCGAGATATTTATGTTGTTTCACCCGACCTCTGTTTTAACCGTACCCAGTCTACCCTACCTATATGAAAAAATATAATACCTCCATTATGGTTATGCTAGGAATCTGTTGCTAATGTGTTTTCTACTAATTCTTGCCTATTTACGAGTTTGTCACGTCGATCAGTACGTCTCTTTTTTATGAAGCGTGTTCAAACAGATGCTTATATTACCTATAAGTATTTAAATCATACGTTAGCTTGTGTTTGTCAGCTCCGCCAACACTTCCTGAACATCCTGACGCCAGTGCTCGAGCTGAAGCGAGTGCACCTTACTGAGGGTCCAAGCGTGCGCGGGCAGGAGCTGACGGGCGTGCGCTCCATGTGCCGACTACTGGGGCTGCTGCCGCCGCCCGCGCCGCCGCAGGGCGACGAGGAGGGCACCGAGGGGTTCTCCAAGATGCGCTTCCTTTTTGCGTAAGAACTCGTTTACGGGTAGGTCACCGTACCTCATAAACACGGACGGTGCTACTGCTGAAAGTGACGGAAGGACATGTGAGCTTCATCTGTGACGAGAAGCGCACCGAGGGCTTCTTCAAGATGCGCTTATTTTTTGCGTAAGAACTCGTTTACGGCTAGGTCACCGTACCTCATAACTGACGCCGGTGCTGCTGCTGAAAGTGACGGAAGGATAGTGAGCATCATCTGTGACGAGGAGCGCACCGAGGGCTTCTTCAAGATGCGCTTCCTGGTTGTGTAAGATCCTTTGCAGCTAGGTCACCCTACTGCTTCTAAACACTGACGCTGGTGCTCCTAAAGCGGTTGGAACTGACGAAAGGACAGTGAGCTCCATCTGTTGACTTCTGGACCTCCGCAGCAGGGTGACGAGGTGGGCACCGAGGGCTTCTCCGAGATGCGCTTCCTTTTTGCGTAAGAACTCGTTTACAGCTAGGTCACCGTACCTCATATACACTGACGCCGGTGCTGCTGCTGAAAGTGACGGAAGGACAGTGAGCTTCATCTGTTGACTTCTGAGCTCCGCTGCAGGGTGACGAGGAGCGCACCGAGGGCTTCATCAAGATGCGCTTCCTAGTTGTGTAAGATCCTTTGCAGCTAGGTCACCCTACTGCTTCTAAACACTGACGCTGGTGCTCCTAAAGCGGTTGGAACTGACGAAAGGACAGTGAGCTCCATCTGTTGACTTCTGGACCTCCGCAGCAGGGCGACGGGGAGGGCACCGAGGGCTTCTCCGAGAAGCGCTTCCTTTTTGCGTAAGAACTCGTTTACAGCTAGGTCACCGTACCTCATATACACTGACGCCGGTGCTGCTGCTGAAAGTGACGGAAGGACAGTGAGCTTCATCTGTTGACTTCTGAGCTCCGCTGCAGGGTGACGAGGAGCGCACCGAGGGCTTCATCAAGATGCGCTTCCTGGTTGTGTAAGATCCTTTGCAGCTAGGTCACCCAACTGCTTCTAAACACTGACGCTGGTGCTCCTAAAGCGGTTGGAACTGACGAAAGGACAGTGAGCTCCATCTGTTGACTTCTGGACCTCCGCAGCAGGGCGACGGGGAGAGCACCGAGGGCTTCTCCGAGAAGCGCTTCCTTTTTGCGTAAGAACTCGTTTACAGCTAGGTCACCGTACCTCATATACACTGACGCCGGTGCTGCTGCTGAAAGTGACGGAAGGACAGTGAGCTTCATCTGTTGACTTCTGAGCTCCGCTGCAGGGTGACGAGGAGCGCACCGAGGGCTTCATCAAGATGCGCTTCCTGGTTGTGTAAGAACCTTTGCAGCTAGGTCACCTTTTTAAACACTGACGCTGGTGCTCCTAAAGTGGTTGGAACTGACGAAAGGACAGTGAGCTTCATCTATTGACTCCTGGACCTCCGCTGCAGGTCGACGAGGAGGGCACTCTCAAGAAGTGATTCCTTTTCGCGTAAGAGCTCGATCGAGCGCTTTCACCTGAGCCCTGACGCTGATGTTGCAACTCAAGCGGCTGTTTCTTACGGAGCGGCAGAGCATAATTTGTTCCTCTTTCCGTCTATTTATGACGTCGGGAATATAAATTCTTGAACAATTCTCGAATCATCGTTCATGGTCGATTATTTAACCGAATTGTCTGGTTTGTCAGGATGCTCTGGTCCATTTGCGCCACGCTAGAAGAGGAGCCGCGGCGCAAGCTAGATAACTGGGTGCGCGAGCATGAAGGCGTGTTCCCGCTAAAGGATACCGTATACGACTACTATGTAGACGAGCGCCTGCGGCAGTTCAAACCTTGGGAAGACCGTTTGCCGGATAACTGGAGATATAACCCTAAGTAAATTCCTTTCTATAAGCAATTTTGCATACACACAATTTGCCATTCGTGTAAATAATCCCAGCCCCGTTTACCGTTTGAATATACCGAAAGCGTAAGTTTTCATTACCAAGTACAGTCGCCATCACATAAGTACATCGGAGCAAACAAGCAGCTCACAAACATCGGAACACACCTCCATTTTCAAGGCATTAGGGTGCATGTGCCGATATTTTTGAACACCTATAGTGTACCTATGTATGTGATGGCGACTGTACCAGCAACTACACATTTTCAATCTTGGCACATTAGATAATTTTTAGGGTAAATTTAATCGCAAGGTCATTTGTTTTTTAAAAGTTAACGGTACTGTTGAAGTAGGTACCTAATAGGTAATAGAGTAAATCGTCAATAACTGGCCACTTGAGGTAGTTTCATTCAGTTACTAGCCATTCATATTTTACTGATGCTCTTTATTAGGAATACTTTGTACCAGTTCGGTACTTAGTTATAATTATATTTAAAACTAGCTGTTGCCCGCGACTTCGTCCGCGTATAATATGTTATCGTCTAAATGTTTGTTGAAGGAATGAATTTAAAAAAAAAACATTGAAATTAATTTTCTACCTAGACTTTTAGAAAACAATCTAAAACCGAAGTTACAAATCTCTTACTTTCAAAATCTCACGCTTTCTGTACAAACTAAGAACCCTCTCTGAACCCTCATAGTAAACAGTCTGAAACCGTAGTTACAAATTTCTTACTTTAAAAATGTCTTGCTCTCTATACAAAGTTCGAACCCCCTTTTAACCTTCTTAGGCGGAACGAAGATAAGAGAGTTGAACTCTTGACTCAAGGCATCGACCTTAAGCAGCTGGATGTCTGTAACAGGGTGTTGGCTTTCCCTCTTTCGAGGGAAGCCAAGGCTCTGTATGGCTTGGTTCTGGTGGGCATACGCAGACGGAAATGACCGCCGGCTGCTAGGGTGCATAGTGTTAAGTACCTATTTAATTTGTAATAGTTAGTAAGTTGCAGTATAGAGTGACATTGTCATGTTGACAAAACTCTTTAAATAAAGATAATAAAAAAAAAAAAAACCTTCTAAGGCGATGAATTAAAAAAACGCTGAAATAAGTTTTGTAGTCTAAACAGGCTAAGATCGCAGTTACAAATATCATACTTTAAAATTTTCTTGCTCTCCATACAAACTTTGAACGCTTTTCAGGGAAAAATTAAAAATAAAACACTCGGTTTTTTTATTGTAATAGGTAAGTATTTTTTCTACAATCTATCTAGTCTCTAGCTAAAAAAAGTGTTTCCCATACGAACCTTGCACCCCTTTTTAACCCCTTAACGGTGAAATTTTCCAAAACGCTGGCAGTAGGTATTTTTTTGTATTTTAATAAGTAGGTACCTACTCAATCTTTCTACAGAGTTTTAAGTTTCTACCTAAAAAAAATGTTTCCTACACAAACATTGCACCTCTTTATCGGGGGATAAATTCTTAGCGGGTGGAAATTTTCAAACCACTGAAAGTAATTTACCTATATATTTGTATTCTAATATATAATCTTTCTACACAATTTCAAGACTCAAGCTCAAAAAAAAGGTTTCCTCCATACACATTTTCACCTGTTTTAATCACCCTTAGGGGTGGAATTTTCCAAAACGCTGAAAGTTCTTTATTTGTATTGTGATAAGTAATCTTTCAGCAAAGGTTTGTCGCTTGCGATCTTTTTAAAAAGGTTTGAGATTCTAGCTCAAAAAAATCCCCTTTGCCAACATTGTACCCCTTTTTCATACCCTTAGGGGTGGAATTTTCTAAAACGCTGTTTTTTTTATTTGTATTGTAATAAGTAATCTTTCTACAAACTTTTAAGCTTCTATCTCAAAAAGAAGTTTCGCTCATACAAACTTTGCAACCCTTTTTAACCCCCTAAGAAGCTGAATTTTCCAAAACGCTGGCAGTACTTTATTTGTATTCTAATAAGTAAGCTTTCTACAACGTATTGAGTCTCTTGCTAAAATAATAAAGTTTCCCCCATACAAAATTTGCACCCCTTGTTTACCCCCTTAGGGGCAGAATTTTCCTAAACGTTGAAAGTATTTTATTCGTATTCTAATAAGTAATATTTGTACAAAATTTTAAGTCTCTAGCTATAAAAAATAAAGTTTCCCCCATACAAACTTTGCACCCCTATTTGACCCCTTTAGGGGTAGAATTTCCAAAAATCTCTTCTGATCCGTTGCCTACGTTGTAAAAGGTAGTTCTGGTGTAAATTTCAACTCTCTAGCCCCAGTAGTTTCGGCTGTGCGTTGATGAGTGAGTGGGTGAGTCAGTCAAGGCATTTATATGTAGGTATAGATAAATGAAAGAGTTAGAGGTATAGAGAAAAAAGAAGATGACGAAAATCCCATTCAAATATCTCAAAACCGTTTTAATGTCGCTTGTTAGAGTGAGAAAACGATCGGGGACTGTGACGTCAAGATCCTCGAGCGTCATAGTAAAAAACAATCGTTTCATTTGAAGGTGCGTTTTGTGAAAAAGGGACAGGGGGCCGATTTTTGACTTTCGAGCGCTCGAAAATGTAATAAAAGTAAATACGATTTTAGTGTAAAATTGCAGGCAGTAACTTTCGACCGATAGAATTGAATACGAGTGGTCAATATCACTCGCTTTTCAATTTTCTATCGCTATTTCAAAATAGCATTTCGTAATTTTTGTCAGTTTTCGAGTGAAAGATTCGAGCGCTCGAAAGTCAAAAATCGGTCCCCAGAACATAAAACTTTGGAACTTAGTGATTACCTATACATATACCTAACCTCTTGCGTTGATTTTTTCTCTATTATCTTTTTTTCGAGAAAAATACATTATGATTATTTTATTTAGTGTCTACCTACAGCCGGGTCCGCTGCACCAATGTTTTCCATGTTTTTAAACATCTAACATGTTTTCAGTCAAGTTCGGCAA
Organism: Epinotia brunnichana; assembly: GCA_963854355.1. NCBI lineage: Eukaryota > Metazoa > Arthropoda > Insecta > Lepidoptera > Tortricidae > Epinotia > Epinotia brunnichana. The sequence continues at coordinate 26,574,759 of OY977936.1, read as the reverse complement.
ACAAAAAGGGTTTTTGTTTTGATTGGCAAAACATGTTTGACGTTTAAAAACCACGAAAACATGGCGCAGCGGACGTGGCTTACGGGGTGTAGTTTCAATTCCTGATCTATAACCACGAACTTCGGAATTCGAAAATATTCGGGTATCTCTTTCTCTATCGCACTAACATTACTCGAGTGACAGGGATGCAGTTATACGAACTTCGAGTGTCGGTTTTCGTGGTAGCGCCGTAGGCACTTTGGCAGATTGCGCAAAGAACGCGTGCCATTGCCATTCAAAAAAAACAAATTCGTGTTAATTATATTGTTCAAATTTGTTAATACATTTTTTGAAATTACGCCATAATGCGACATTTGCGCATATAAGTTCTCATATCACAATCGAATATTTTTTCATGGTTTAACTTTTGGCATGTGTATCGTAAAGGTCTATCGTAGACTGGATTTAAATTATTAATAAGTGAAAGGCAAAGCAATTCCGCCATTTTGACGAAAATTTGACGTTTCTGATAGCTGACAGTTGGAGCAACGTTTGATTTTAATAAAAATAAATGAAAAATTAAATGAAGTCGTATATTTCGGAAAATTAATTAACTGTCGCAGTCGGATAAAAACTATCCTAAGTTGCAGCTAGAATAATAATGTACCTATATAAAATGTTTCATATTTTTCCGTTCATGGGATGCTGAGAACATTCGTACCACGCAAAGCTTAGTTTCAAACTGGCTGATTCTTTTTTTAATTTAGAGATTTATTATAAGTGGAGATGGAGATAATAACAAATTCTACATAATTTTGCGAAGTGGTTCTTGGGGGTTAGTCAGTAACAAAGAGCACTATGAATATATAGAGATAGAGACGTCAGTCAAGGTTTTGCATGCCGCGCGTCATCTAGTTTTTAACCAACTTCAACAGCCCAAGAGTTAGCTCTAGTAAGTTCATATGTGTGCGTCAAGTGTACGCAAGTGAACGGAAATACTCACACACACATATACGATTTAACTGTACCTACATGCATACATATTGATGCGTAATATGCCAATTCCTGCTTTACGAATAAATTAAAATAATAAGGACAATTTATGAGTTATAATATATTTTATTCGAGTTATCACAGTCAATTACGAACATGAAACAGTTATTCAAACAGTATACATCAGTTTGGTATCCTATTACTAGTTTGGTATAATATTATTAGACTTACAAACAAGACTAGACTTACAATCGTCAATAAACAAATCAATGTCCAGATGAGAAAACAGCAGGTCCAAGCGATCAGCGCACTCGTAGCACACGATAATAAACGATAAATAATAATTAAAGGCAATTATGAAACCATTTTCCGAGTAACGGTGACAGTCTGACAATGACGTGACGTGAATGACGGAAGGTTAAGGTTGGCTTGTTTACGTTCCATTTCATGTAAAATGATCTAACCGTAAATTTAATGTTCTGTTTTAATAATAAAGTATCTATAAATAGTAAGTTTTTTTTGCAGAACCAATTGTATAGCGAATATACTAACGTGGAAATGTAGTCTCAGTTACAATCAAACTACTTAAAATGGAATTTGCCAATGTCATACGTATAAACGTCAAAATAGGCTTTATAAGGCACTGCAAACACCGTGGTCCGTAATAGGCAATTTACCCTAATTAACGTGTAGGTCCAATTTACGTCCTTCAACGAAATGGCACTTTTATTCTCGCCGCTTAGGTAGGTACAAAATGTTCTTTTCATCACACTTGCTCGTAAAGGGCTTCATAACGCGCAGGCATACAGAGCTACAATATCCCATATTATGCCCACGGGCGTTATGGTTGTTTTTCTTAAATTGTATCTGTCCGCGCGGTTCGCGGTTGGTTTTCTTTGGCTGAATATGATTTTTCCTTAGTCGTCTCGATTTAGTATGGCGCTATCAGGATTTTAAAAAGTTTAACGCAGCGGAAAATTGTGCGTTTTGTATGGATACACCTAGTCAGGGAAGAGAATTTGGGCGGATAAAAATTTGGTACTTCGCGTGTTCGTTTTACGAACAAAATGCGACGCTTTCCGAGCATGATTGAAAAAAATATCTTAACATTGATTTTCAATCGTGGCTGTACGCCGAAGTGTCTTTGCCTAAAGCTGCGTCCGCATTTGTATCATTTCGTCGTATCGTATCTCCGTCGCGTTGCACCGACGCGTATCAAGATCGCTAGTGTGGACGCAGAAACAGAGCGCGATCATGCGGCGCGCCGTATCGACCGCTTTAGCCTAGTTGGTAGTGACCCTACCTACGAAGCAAGAGGTCCTGGTAAGGGCACTTATTTGTTTGATGAGCACGAATATTTGTTCCTGAGTCATGGATGTTTTCTATGTATTTAAGTATTTATTTTTTCTATATTAGTATCTATATCGTCGTCTAGTACCCATAGTACAAGCTTTGCTTAGTTTGGGACTAGGTTGATTTGTGTAAGATTGTCCGCAAATACTTACTTATTTATTTATTTATTATCTGATCGCTCGGGATCGATGTTGACACGCGTTTATTTTATACCCCGCACACTCGCGATCGGATACGCGTATCAAGATCGGTAAGTATGGACGTGTTTTGATACTGTATCACGATACGAAGTAATGATTTGATTCGCGATACGCCGTGATCGCTCTCGAGGCGCGGGTTATCCCCGATCATCAAAGGGGATACGGATAGCGTCCACACTTAATGATACAACGTTATGATATGATACGCTGCTACGCTACGGTTGGTTTGGACGCATATTTTCACGCGAGAATGGTAGTGATACGGTGAGCCCAAAGTGAGCGTCCATACTTAGGATACGCGAGCTCGATACGATACGCGTGATCGTGATCGGCAAAATGATACAAATGTACACGCAGCTTTACGAGCCGTAGGTACTTATATCAAATTCAACAGAATGGATGATTGACATTTTGTATTTTTTATTGCGATTTAATTTTGTTGTTCTCGCAAACGCGATGAAAAACATTGTGTGCGACACGTACGATAAGAATTTTACAAAACCGAGTCCTTCGGCGTCGGTCTTGCAATAGACTCGTTCGTAGATAATCTCTTACCGTACTCGTGGCACAATGTACCTACCTACTATTCTTTGCTCTGGCATAATTTGTATTATTTCCATTACACATTCTTCTAGAGACGCTTGCACAATTTGCTATAAAGTGGAGTCACGCGCGACTTGGCAACTGCTGTCTCACTTGCACTGTGTAAATTAGAAAATTAGATATTTTCGTCACGCGTCGGTTTTTTTTTATACAACGACGGTGGCAAACAGTCTTACGGCCTGCCTGGTGTTAAGCTGGTACCGTAACCTATAGACACTTGTGACTCCAGAAGAATCACAAGCGCGTTGCCGACCCTTTATTCACTTGAGGATTCGCTGTGTTGGCAGATAGAGACATGCAGGTTCCTCACTCCCAACACAGCGCACCCTAGGGAGCTCTGGCGACCTTACTCACCACCAGGAACACAACACCATACTATATTTTTACCAGTTTTTATTAGTTATTACGAGTAGGTATATAGTTTTGTAATCAAACGAAGGACACAAATTTGTTCTAATTATAAATTAAAAACCCTTTAATTGTTGACAGCCTGGGCTTCCATAATATCCTGGTCCCAACGGTGGAGTTTATACGCGTGCAGATTGTAGCCCTGGACATGCTGAAGGCTGGCTACGGAGTCCTTGTCGGAGGCCCAACCGGCACCGGCAAGACCTTCCTCATCCAAGGGACCTTGGCCAGTTTGGATCCTGATAAGTATGCACAATAATAGTTATTTTCACTCATTCTATTCGAAAAACAGTCTTTTCTAGCCCGTTTATAGGGAACAAAACTTGATTTTGATCCCTATGCATATTTTTTTTTCAATTTAGCTTTTTTGCCCTAGGGAGCAAAATTCAATTTTGCTCCCTGCACGCTGGTGATAGACCACATAGAGAAGAAAGCATTAAAACATTATTTAAAAAAATCTGTGGGCCTGAGCGAGGCCATAGACAATATGTTATTTCAATAGCGTGTTTAAGGAGACACTTTTATTGAGTGTTTTTTTAAATACTGCGCTGTTTTGTTCTTGGAGCGTTTAGGGTCTCATATATTGTTATCCTTGAACGCTTTTGAATATTAATATGCTTAATAATTCTAATTAACTACTTCCTAATAGCTACGTGTTATTTCAAACAATGTTTATTTGATAGGTATAATATGATTACTAATAAATATAAATATATTAAGTACTAGCTGTTGCCCGCGACTTCGTCCGCGTAGAACTTTTTATCGTCTTAGAAAATGATTTCTCTCAATACAAAATTTGAACCCTCTTTTAGGGGATAATTAAAAAAAAAGTTGATGTTCATTTTCTAGTTTGTGAACAAACAGTCTAAAACCAAAGTTAAAAATCTCATACCTACTTTAAAAATGCCTTGAAATACTCAAACTTTGAACCAATTTTAACACTCTTAGGGGATGAATTTGGAAAAACTCTGAAATCAGTTTTGTAGTCTTTTAACGTACAGAATAAGACCGAAGTTAAAAATCTCTTACTCACACTTTAAAATTTTATTGCTCGCCATTTAAAATTTGAACCCCCTTTTAAACCCCCTTAGAGGTTGAATTTTTCTAATCGCTGAAAGAACTTTTTTCGTAAACTTTTAAGTCTCTAGCTCAAAAAAAGTGTTGCCCATACAAAGCTTTCTTAACCCCCTTAGGGGTGGAATTTTCTAAAACTCTGAAAGTACTTTTTTATTAATTTTAATAAGTAACATTTTGAATAGTTTTAAGTCTAGTAAAAAATAAAGTTTTTCCCACACAACACTGGCTACCCTTCTTAAGGATCTTAAGGATCCCCTTAGGGATGGAGATTTCTAAAACGCTGAAAGTTCTTTTTTAGTATTCTAATAAGTAATCTTTTTGCAAAGTTTTAAGTCTAACTCAAAAAAAAGTGTTGCCCATGCAAAGCTTGCTCTCCTTTTTAACCCTATTAGGGGTGGAATTTTCTAAAACGATTTGTGTTCTTTTTTTGTATTTATAAGTAATCTTTCTACAAAGTTTCAAGTCTCTAACTCAAAAACATAAACTTTCCCTGATAAAAACTTTGCACCCCTTTTTATCCCCCTTAGGGATAGATTTTTTTCAAAACGCTGAAAGTCTTTTTTTTTGTATTTTTATAAGTAATCTTTCTACAAAGTTTTAAGTGTCTAGCTCAGAAAAAGTGTTCCCCATACAAACCTTGCACCCTTTTTTAACCCCCTTAGGGAATGATTTTTGTAAAACGCCGAATGTAGTATTTTTCATGTTCTAATAAGTAATTTTTCGTCAAAATTTTAAGTCTTTATTAAAAAAAAATATGTTTTTCCCATACAAACTTTGCACCCTATTTTACCCCCTTAGGGGTGAAATTTTCCAAAACGCTGAAAGTACTTTCTTTGTATTTAAATAATCTTTCTACAAAGTTTTAGGACTCTAGCTAAAAAAAATAGTTTCCCACATACAAACTTTGCACGCCTATTTTAGCCCCCTATTTTTAGGGGTAGAATTTTCTAAAACGCTGAAAGTACTTAATTTGTATTCTGATGACTAATCTTTCTACAAAGTTTTAAGTCTCTATTTAAAAAAAATATTGTTTCCCCCATACAAAATTTGCACCCCTATTTTACCCCCTTAGGGGTAGATTTTTTTAAAACACTGAATCTAGGTACTTTATTTGTATTCTAATGAATAATTTCTCTACAAAGTTTTAAGTCTCTATTAAAAAAAAGTAGTTTTTCCCATACAAACTTTGCACTCTATTCTACCCCTTTAGGGGTAGAATTTTCTAAAACCCTGAAAGTTCTTTATTTGTATTCTAAGGACTGATCTTTCTACAAAGTTTTAAGTCTCTATTTTAAAAAAAAATGTTTCCCCCATACAAACCTTGCACCCCTATTTTACCCCCGTAGGGGTGGAATTTTCCAAAACGCTGAAAGTGTTTCATTTGTATTCTAATAACTAATTTTTCTACAAAGTTTAAGTCTATAGCTCAAAAAAAAAAGGTTCTCCCATACAAACTTTGCACCCCCATTTTACCCCCTTAGGGGTAGAATTTTCAAAAATCCCTTTTTTTCCCTAGCCCACGTTATAAAAGCAACATACTGTGCAAAAATCAACTCTCTAAGATTAGTAGGTAGTTTCGGCTGTGCGTTGATGAGTGAGTGAGTGAGTGATTGAGTGAATAAGTCAGTCAGGACATAGGCATTTATTATGTATAAATAGATAGAAGATAATGAAACTCCCATTCAAATATCTCAAAAAATTATGAAGCTACATCCGTTTTAATGTCGCTTGTTAGAGTGAGAAAACGATGAGGGACTGTGACGTCAATATACTCGAGCGTCATAGTAAAAAACAATCGTTTCATATGAAGGTGCGTTTTGCGGAAAAGGGACAGAACATACCCCCTCTTAAAACTTTGGACTCTTATAACTTAATCATTACCTATATAACCTCTTGCTTTGTTTTTTTCTCCATTTGACTATATTTATTTTAAATTCTTTTTCGAGAAAATACATTATGATTATTTACCATATTTTCGATTCCTGAGCTATAACCACGAACTTCGGAATTCGAAAATATTCGGGTATCTCTATCTCTATCGCACTAACCATACTCGAGTGACAGGGATGCAAATATATGAACATTGAGTATCGGTTTTCGTGGTAGCGCCGCAGGTACTTTGGCTGAATGCGCCGAGCGCGTGCCATTGTCATTAAAAAAAAACAAATTCGTGTTAATTATATTGTTCAAATTTGTTGATTTCATTTATTGAAATTACGACATAAAACGACATTTGCGCATATAAGTTCTCATATCAGAATCGAATATTTTTTTATGGTTTATATTTTAGCATTTGTCTCGTAAAGGTCTATCGTAGACGGGATTTAAATTATTAATAAGTGAAAGGCAAAGCAATTCCGCCATTTTGACGAAAATTTGACGGTTCTTATAGCTGACAGTTGGAGCAGCGTTTGATTTCAATAAAAATAAATGAAAAATTAAATGAAGTCGTATATTTCGGAAAATTAATTAACTGTCGCAGTCGGATAAAAACTATCCTAAGTTGCAGCTAGAATAATAATGTACCTATATAAAATGTTTCATATTTTTCCGTTCATGGGATGCTGAGAACATTCGAACCGCGCAAAGCTTAGTTTCAAACTGGCTGATTCTTTTTTTAATTTAGAGATTTATTATAAGTGGAGATAAAAAGTTTAAGACCATGGAACAAAAAGCCGTAACAAAAAGTCCGTATTTTTTATTCAAAAAAACCGTCGTGACTAATGACTAGCACGTAAAAGCATTTCCTATACTAATATTTTCAATTTAAGATGGTGAATTCACCCAGTTCAACTGAAAATTATACGTTAACACCGGATTTTTTAAAAATGGAAGCTACAAATGTTAATAACAAAGCCATATTCTTTTGAAATACCTACTAATATTAAACCTTGTTCTTAGGTAAAAATTATCGTGTTTTTAATTATCATGGAAGGAGTGAAAAGAAGAGTGTATTACGCGGGCGCAAAATTATTTATATCTCGGGCGACGTTGCTTGAATCTTTCACTACGCTCAGGATTCCACGTTAGAATCCCTCGCTACGCTCGGGATTCTTTTCTGGAATCCTTCCCTTCGTTCTGGATTCAATCAGTCACCCTCGTTACAATATACCATTTTGCTCCTTAGTAATACAATCTACTATTGTGTCACAAGGGAGCAAAATAGTTATTTACGGCGAGGGCGGTGTATTGAATCCTGACCGTAGCGAGGGATTCTAACGTAGGATGCTGAGCGTAGTGAGGGATTCAAGTGTTAACGCCCAAGATGAAGATAATTTTGCTTTTGAGTGACACATGCATGCAACTTTTCACACCGACTATGAGGAAAAAATATGCAAAAAAAACCGGCCAAGTACGAGTCAGACTCGCGCACTAAGGGTTCCGTACCATTATTCAATTCAATTCAATTATTTTATTTCAGGCATAGAACCCATATAGTGTTACATGTGTGCTTATGAATCTAAGTGTTAGTAGGTTACAATAATAATAGTAATTTAATCTATTTTAAACATCAGCGTCGGCCATCAGTGCTTATTGTGCATGCACACTTATCCAACGGGCCAACATAGGGCTATCCCATTGGCACGCCAATGCGCTCAGAATGCGGTTGGGGCTGTCGCGCATACGCGAGAGGAGCGACGCGCACCTCTTCCTGATAACGGCCGCGCGCGCCTCTGCGAACATCGCGGGCAGTACTGCACCAGCGCGGCAGCCCCATCAGCACCCGGAACGCATTGTTGTACTGCACTCGAATACCATTATACGCCCGCTGCGTGTAGTCGACCCACAGGCCGCAGGTGTACAAGGAAACGCAATATATATATATATATATTATCAATAAAAATATTTATTTTATTTTGTTTTTAGTAATTGTTGTTATAGCTGCAACAGAAATACATCATCTGTGAAAATTTCAACTGGAACTATCACGGTATCAGTGAGATACAGCCTGGTGACAGACAGACGGACGGACGGACGGACGGACGGACGGACGGACGGACGGACGGACGGACAGTGGAGTCTTAGTAATAGGGTCCCGTTTTAGTCTTTGAGTACGGAACCCTAAAAAGTAGCTTGGACAGAAAAGTAGCATTTTGCCCCCTCTCATCTTTTCTGAATGACAGGTGTGAAAAAATCATTTATTCCAAGCTCCGAACTATATACCTAACAATTTTAGCCCTAATGTTTCATTAGACCTAATGTTTCACTAGTCGTAATGCATTTTCCTTCGAAACAGTGAACTTTTCGGGTTTTCTTTGAATATTATCAAATATAAGTCATTAAGTTAGGTTAGGTTTGTTTTGCAATAAAGTTGTTAAGTCTAAAAATGGAGAATTACATTACTTACCTCGGGCGGTAAAACAAAGAATGTCTCAGATCGCAACGATAAATATGCGATCCGATGCTTTCTTTATTACAAGTACAAAACTTTACGTCTCTAGGAATAGGGATTTTGTAATTCCTAGTTTATGACATTAATTGGTGATACCTGAGCCACTTAGCAAGATAGAGTTTATGTCCGAAATAAAGCATTACTCTCTTACTAACGAGTACTTATGCGACAGGGGCGAATGCTTTATGTTTTGTCGTGCTACTTATCAGTGCTATCGGTTATATATGTTACCTATATAATATCGCACACAAAACATTCAAACATACGGTTGCAAAAAGAAAAGCTTGTACCCGAGGCCAGGTTTAGTACATTAGTTAAGTAATGCTCATGTTATTGTTTTCTTCCAGGTACAGCCAGCAAGTCATCAACATGTCTGCCCAGACGACAGCAGCCAATGTGCAGGACATAATTGAGGCCAGGCTAGAGAAGAGAACCAAAGGAAATTATGTGCCTGCTGGAGGTAGACTAAATAAAATGTAACAATAGTATATTATGCCACGAGGTTGGTAAAAAATCTTACCATCCGACGCGAACAATGTTTTTCATCACATTTCCGAGGAAACATACATTTGAAACAGAATTAAAACGCAATAATAGTATTTTATGCAACTGTTCTATAAGAAGGGTCTTAAAACGCGAGTGGCGTGGGTTGCGATGCGAGCCTTGGCGAGCATCGCAATTAAAGACGCCACGAGCGTTTTTAGACCAGTTATACACAGTTGCATACAATACTTTTTCTACGACAAATTTAAAATAAATAGCAGACTACAGAATAGTTAAACTTTTCAGGCGGCAAATTTTCTATTCGTACTTTTGCTACCTACTCGCGCAATTACTTCAGTAGGTGGAGTTATTAATTTCTTCGACCATTTTAAAAGGAACGTACACTTTTGTCTTCACAAACACGAATAAAATCTTAATAGTTTAGGACTAATAGTTTATCATCTTTCGTCCTTTCATTTTGACTGTATTTTGGTGGGAAATTGGAAATGTGATTCCTCTTGTTTATGGTTTGTTTTGTTTTTAATTTGTTTGCACTTGCCATCCGAACCAAACAGAATCCGGACCCGGACCGAATTCGAACTGTTTATTTTCATAAATAATACCAAGAATTTATAAATACATGTAATTTAACACACAAAACATGATGATTTATTATTATTGTAGTAAATAATTTATAATATACAAAATTTTAATCTCCACTTATAATAAATCTCTAAATTAAAAAAAAGAATCAGCCAGTTTGAAACTAAGCTTTCTGTGGTACGAATGTTCTCAGCATCCCATGGACGGAAACATATGAAACATTTTATATAGGTACATTATTATTCCAGCTGCAACTTAGGATAGTTTTTATCCGACTGCGACAGTTAATTTATTTTCCGTAATATACGACTTCATTTAATTTTTCATTTATTATTCTTAAAGTATATCGCCGCCACATCTGTCAGCTAAAATAGACGTCAAAATCACAGTAATAAGAAATACTACGGACAAAATGGCGGAATTGCTTTGCCTTTCTTTCGCCTTTTAATAATTTTAATCCCGTCTACGATATACATTGACGAGACACATAGGTAACAAAAGCAAATATAAAATTAATCGATTTTGATATGAGAACTTATATGCGCAAATGTCGAATTAAGGCGTAATTTGTACAAAATGTAACAACAAATTCGAACAATATAAACTTGGTTTTTTTGAATGGCACGCGCGCGCGCTCTTTGCGTATTCAGCCAAACCACGAAAACTGAAACTCGAAGTTCGTATATCTGAGGGCCTATACCGCGAACGGCATTCGAAGTTTTCCCTCTCTGTCGCACTTATGTACGAGCTTGTAAGTATGACAGAGAGGGGAAACTTCGAATGCCTTTCGCGGTAGGTATAAAGTTTTAAGAGGGGGTTTGTTGCGTCTCTTTTCCGCAAAACGCACCTTTATAATGAAACGATTGTTTTTTACTATGACGCTCGAGGATCGTGACGTCACGGTCCCTGATCGTTTTCTCACTCTAACAAGCGACATTAAAACGGTTGTAGCTTCGTTATTTTTTGAGATATTTGAATGAGTTTTTCGTTTCTTCTTTCTTTTGAAGTGAGTCTACAGCTACACCTCTATTTGGAAGACAAGCGGAAATAATCCATACTATCCATACTAATAATCCATACTAATATTATAAATGCGAAAGTGTGTCTGTCTGTTACCTCTTCACGCCTAAACCGCTGAACCGATTTAGATGAAATGAGCCCCGGGGAAGGACAAAGGGTAGTTTATATATCTGAGGGGCTGAAATTGGGGGTGGAAATTTGTATGGAGCTACTTAAACCGCTGCACCGATTTAGATGAAATTTGGTATATAAATAGTTTGAGTCCCGGGGAAGGACATATAATAGGTTTTATCCCGGAAATCATCCCCTAAGGGGGTGAAAAGGGGGGGGAGGTGAAAATTTGGATGTAATCTATTTTGATGAAATTTGGTGTAGATATAGGTTAAGTCCTGGGAAAGGACATGGGATAGTTTTTACCCCAGAAATCATCCCCTAAGGGGGTGAAATTAGGGGTGAAAATTCGGATGGAACCCATTTTAATACAATTTGGTATAGAGATAGCTTGAGTCCTGGGAAAGGACATTGGATAGTTGTAATTCCGGAAATCACTCCCTAAGGGGGTGAAATGGGGGGTGAAAATTTGGATGAATCCCGTTTAGATGAAATTTGGTATAAAGGTCGTTTGAGTCCCGAAGAATGACATTAGATAGTTTTCATCCCGAAAATCATTCCCTAAGGGTATGAAATAGGGGGTGAAAGTTTGGATAAAATCCATGTACCTAGATGAAATTTGGTATAGAGATAATTTGAGACCCTTCAAAGGATATAGAATAGTTTTTGCCTCGGAAATCATCCCTTAAGATGGTAGAAGTTTGTTTGCATTATATTTTCTAAGTATTTAAGTTCTACGCGGACGAAGTCGCGGGCAACAGCTAGTCGTAAATAAATACTTTTATCTCGAAATATTTGTTTATGAAGTTGGCAGTTGGCACCACTGCAATATAGCGGCCGATTTAAAAAATAGTTAAAAGTGCTTTTATGAAAATTGTATGAACCAAAAAAGTACGCTAAACAGAGCATAGAGTTTTTCGACGACTTATTAGTGGTGTCATTGTATTTGAGCTACAGCCTACATAAATGACAGATAACGGTTCAGGAGTAGAAAAAAATATAAATGTCACTGTGTGACGCTACCTTAAATTTAAAAAAAAATTTTTTTTTTTAATAATTTAGTTAATATTTTCTTTATGTTAAAATGTATTTATAAATACGTTTTCAGACATCGTATTTGAGTTAAAACCTCCTTGCTTTATTTGAGTAACGATAAGAAAAAATATATTACGCCCATAGGCGTAATAAAGGCTATTGTAACTCTGTATGCCTGCGCGTTATGAAGCGCCCCTTTACGAGCAAGTGTGATGAAGAGTGTCATTACCATGTACTACCCGCAGTCCCACATTTTCAATCTTGGCATTTCAGACCGTAGAAATTGCATGTTCCGAGCTTGACACGATTATTGCAATTACTGATTATTACAGCAGTTTTCGAGTAGGTACTTATTTGAAGGCATATAGGGTAAATCGCCAGTAACTGACCACCGTTCAATAACTGGCCACTTCATACCAAAAATGAAGTCTATTCTACCTATAATAGAATTAAATTTAATATAAGGTGGCCAGGTCATCAGTCCACCTAATGTGCCTTCCGCGCCTTCCGGTACGTGGTCGCCACTCGACAACCTTTTCGCCCCAACTGCCATCGGTTCTACGTGCAATGTGCCCCACCCACTGCCACTTAAGTTTAGCGATTCAGTTAAGTTTAGAGTTAATTTTTAGTATGAGGTGGCCAGTTATTGAACGGTGGCCAGTTTCTGGCGACTTACCCTATGTTTACGTAAACATGTCTTCAAATAAAGTTTCCTACCCGAAAACTGCTGTAATAATCAGGTAATGATCCTGATGCTTTATCTGTTACCTTTAAACGAGCACACATTTGATCTTCAAGGCAAGAAGATGATTGCGTTCATGGACGACATCAACATGCCGGTGCGCGACGAGTACGGCTCGCAGCCGCCGCTGGAGCTGATGCGGCTCTGGCACGACTACGGGTACTGGTTCGACCGCGACAAGCAGTGGAGAAAGAACGTCAAGGTGAGCTTGTAAACCCAGAACCTCTGTCCTCTCTACTAAGATGATTGCGTTCATGGACGACATCAACATGCCGGTGCGCGACGAGTACGGCTCGCAGCCGCCGCTGGAGCTGATGCGGCTCTGGCACGACTACGGGTACTGGTTCGACCGCGACAAGCAGTGGAGAAAGAACGTCAAGGTGAGCTTGTAAACCCAGAACCTCTGTCCTCTCTACTAAGATGATTGCGTTCATGGACGACATCAACATGCCGGTGCGCGACGAGTACGGCTCGCAGCCGCCGCTGGAGCTGATGCGGCTCTGGCACGACTACGGGTACTGGTTCGACCGCGACAAGCAGTGGAGAAAGAACGTCAAGGTGAGCTTGTAAACCCAGAACCTCTGTCAGCTCTCTACTAACAAATGTCACGGTCACTGTGAAACCTACCATTGGCAGTATGACGTTCCAGGTGCAGGTGTAACCAACCTTATTATGATAATACGAAATATAATAATTACAATCGATGTAAGACTGATCGGAAATATTTAATACGGAAATGTGGCAATAGATGGCTTAAAACCAAGCTGGAAAGTTGGCAATAGCTGTGGCACCTAAACCACCATTACTGCAATGTTTCATTATAGTAGTGGTACTAATGGTTGTTCAGCTACTACTACAATGTTTCATTGTAGTAGTGGTTGGTCAGTTTGAACAGCGCTTCGACCAATCACAGGGCGTCGAGCGGGAAGAGCGACGCCGGCGGACGCCGCTCCTCTCCGCCGCGCCGGCGAGCGGGGCCGCGCGAGCTTGTTTTTAGGGTTCCGTAGCCAAATGGCAAAAAACAGAATCCTTATAGATTCGTCATGTCTGTCTGTCTGCCTTTCTGTCCGTCCGTATGTCACAGCCACTTTTTTCCGAAACTATAAGAGCTATACTATTGAAACTTGGTAAGTAGATGTATTCTGTGAACCGCATTAAGATTTTCACACAAAAATCTAAAAAAAACATTAAGTTTTGGGGGTTCCCCATACTCAGAACTGAAACTCAAAAAAAAACATTTCATCAAACCCGTACGCGTGGGGTATTTATGGATAGGTCTTCAAAAATGATATTGAGGTTTCTAATTTCATTTTTTTCTAAACTGAATAGTTTGCGCGAGAGACACTTCCAAAGTGGTCAAATGTGTGTCCCCCCCCCCCTGTAACTTCTAAAATAAGAGAATGATAAAACAAAAAAAATATATGATGTACATTACCATGCAAACTTCCACCGAAAATTGGTTTGAACGAGATGTAGTAAGTAGTTTTTTTTTAATACGTCATAAATCGTAAACAATGTACACGGGAAGTCGCCTTAGTATGCCGGCACGGCGGTGCCAGGTGGAGCCAGCCCGTGCGAGAATGGATTTCAGGCCAAAATTCCCACACACTGTGCGAGAATGAGATTTCGTGACAATTAAATTTCACCTTTTATGTTTTTTTTTCCTTGCATGTTGCATTGTAAAAGATACACGTGCGGATAGGTAATTCCCAACGACTGGCGATGACTAAAAACACTCCCTGACGGTCGTGTTTTTGGTCATCGCCACTCGTTGGGATTTACCTACTTTCCGCACTTGTATCATAAATTACTCTTATCAAATACTTATCGAATAAATAAATAAACTGAATAGTTATAAAGAAAACATCCGTCCGCTACGTAAGATACCGAAAATAAAAATGTCATGGCCCCCACCATTTCTCCATTACTACCGAGCTGATCTGATCATGGAGATAGAAGGTGACCACAGCAACTCCTAAAATACACCAGATATCGGGCTCATATCATATGAACCCTCTCAACAAGTACATAGATAGGCCTATATCAAAATATGAAACACTAGCTGTTGCCCGCGACTTCGTCCGCGTAGAACTTTTTATCGTCTTAGAAAATGATTTCTCTCAATACAAAATTTGAACCCTCTTTTAGGGGATAATTAAAAAAAAAGTTGATGTTAATTTTCTAGTTTGTGAACTAACAGTCTAAAACCAAAGTTAAAAATCTCATACTTTAAAAATGCCTTGAAATACTCAAACTTTGAACCAATTTTAACACTCTTAGGGGATGAATTTGGAAAAACTCTGAAATCAGTTTTGTAGTCTTTTAACGTACAGAATAAGACCGAAGTTAAACATCTCTTACTCACACTTTAAAATTTTATTGCTCGCCATTTAAAATTTGAACCCCCTTTTAAACCCCCTTAGAGGTTGAATTTTTCTAGTCGCTGAAAGAACTTTTTTCGTAAACTTTTAAGTCTCTAGCTCAAAAAAAGTGTTACCCATACAAAGCTTTCTTAACCCCCTTAGGGGTGGAATTTTCTAAAACTCTGAAAGTACTTTATTATTAATTTTAATAAGTAACATTTCGAATAGTTTTAAGTCTAGTAAAAAAAAAAGTTTTTCTCACACAACACTGGTTACCCTTCTTAAGGATCCCCTTAGGAATGGAGTTTTCTAAAACGCTGAAAGTTCTTTTTTAGTATTCTAATAAGTAATCTTTTTGCAAAGTTTTAAGTCTAACTCAAAAAAAGTGTTGCCCATGCAAAGCTTGCTCTCCTTTTTAACCCTATTAGGGGTGGAATTTTCTAAAACGATTTGTGTTCTTTTTTTGTATTTTAATAAGTAATCTTTCTACAAAGTTTCAAGTCTCTAACTCAAAAACATAAACTTTCCCTGATAAAAACTTTGCACCCCTTTTTATCCCCCTTAGGGATAGATTTTTTCAAAACGCTGAAAGTCCTTTTTTTTGTATTTTTATAAGTAATCTTTCTACAAAGTTTTAAGTGTCTAGCTCAGAAAAAGTGTTCCCCATACAAACCTTGCACCCTTTTTTAACCCCCTTAGGGAATGATTTTTGTAAAACGCCGAATGTAGTATTTTTCATGTTCTAATAAGTAATTTTTCGACAAAATTTTAAGTCTCTATTAAAAAAAAATATGTTTTTCCCATACAAACTTTGCACCCTATTTTACCTCCTTAGGGGTGAAATTTTCCAAAACGCTGATAGTACTTTCTTTGTATTTAAATAATCTTTCTACAAAGTTTTAGGACTCTAGCTAAAAAAAATAGTTTCCCACATACAAACTTTGCACGCCTATTTTAGCCCCCTATTTTTAGGGGTAGAATTTTCTAAAACGCTGAAAGTACTTAATTTGTATTCTGATGACTAATCTTTCTACAAAGTTTTAAGTCTCTATTTAAAAAAAATATTGTTTCCCCCATACAAAATTTGCACCCCTATTTTACCCCCTTAGGGGTAGATTTTTTTAAAACATTGAATCTAGGTATTTTATTTGTATTCTAATGAATAATTTCTCTACAAAGTTTTAAGTCTCTATTTAAAAAAAAGTAGTTTTTCCCATACAAACTTTGCACTCTATTTTACCGCTTTAGGGGTAGAATTTTCTAAAACCCTGAAAGTTCTTTATTTGTATTCTAATGACTGATCTTTCTACAAAGTTTTAAGTCTCTATTTAAAAAAAAATGTTTCCCCCATACAAACCTTGCACCCCTATTTTACCCCCGTAGGGGTGGAATTTTCCAAAACGCTGAAAGTGTTTCATTTGTATTCTAATAACTAATTTTTCTACAAAGTTTAAGTCTATAGCTCAAAAAAAAAAGGTTCTCCCATACAAACTTTGCACCCCTATTTTACCCCCTTAGGGGTAGAATTTTCAAAAATCCCTTTTTATCCCTAGCCCACGTTATAAAAGCAACATACTGTGCAAAAATCAACTCTCTAAGATTAGTAGTTTCGGCTGTGCGTTGATGAGTGAGTGAGTGAGTGAGTGAGTGAATAAGTCAGTCAGGACATAGGCATTTATTATGTATAAATAGATAGAAGATAATGAAACTCCCATTCAAATATCTCAAAAAATTATGAAGCTACATCCGTTTTAATGTCGCTTGTTAGAGTGAGAAAACGATGAGGGACTGTGACGTCAATATACTCGAGCGTCATAGTAAAAAACAATCGTTTCATATGAAGGTGCGTTTTGCGGAAAAGGGACAGAACATACCCCCTCTTAAAACTTTGGACTCTTATAACTTAATCATTACCTATATAACCTCTTGCTTTGTTTTTTTTCTCCATTTGACTATATTTATTTTAAATTCTTTTTCGAGAAAATACATTATGATTATTTACCATATTTTCGATTCCTGAGCTATAACCACGAACTTCGGAATTCGAAAATATTCGGGTATCTCTATCTCTATCGCACTAACCATACTCGAGTGACAGGGATGCAAATATATGAACATTGAGTATCGGTTTTCGTGGTAGCGCCGCAGGTACTTTGGCTGAATGCGCCGAGCGCGTGCCATTGTCATTCAAAAAAAACAAATTCGTGTTAATTATATTGTTCAAATTTGTTGATTTCATTTATTGAAATTACGACATAAAACGACATTTGCGCATATAAGTTCTCATATCAGAATCGAATATTTTTTTATGGTTTATATTTTAGCATTTGTCTCGTAAAGTTCTATCGTAGACGGGATTTAAATTATTATAAGTGAAAGGCAAAGCAATTCCGCCATTTTGACGAAAATTTGACGTTTCTTATAGCTGACAGTTGGAGCAGCGTTTGATTTCAATAAAAATATATGAAAAATTAAATGAAGTCGTATATTTCGGAAAATTAATTAACTGTCGCAGTCGGATAAAAACTATCCTAAGTTGCAGCTAGAATAATAATGTACCTATATAAAATGTTTCATATTTTTCCGTTCATGGGATGCTGAGAACATTCGTACCGCGCAAAGCTTAGTTTCAAACTGGCTGATTCTTTTTTTAATTTAGAGATTTATTATAAGTGGAGATAACATATTTTGACAACCCAGACTGTTGATCTAGGTAACGCTACGCGGCTGCATGAATGCAGCAGTTGAATGAAGCTTTCCTACTGGTTGTAGTGGTGTATACCGTGGTGTTCCCTAGGGCATGGTGCTGTGCGCCGCCGCGGGCCCGCCGGGCGGCGCGCGCTCGCCGCTCCCGCCGCGCCTGCTGTCCTGCTTCCACGCTTTCTTCCTCACCCCTCCTACCCAACAGCAGCTTATCAAGATATTCGGCACTATGTTGTCTCAGCATTTGCAAGAGTTTGACGAGGAGACTAAGTCTGTCGGTAAATATGGCTTTACTTGAACACCCTGGACGGGATCCTTTCGCTTTCATGTTTGCTAAAGATCTTAATGTGTGGCTTTAGTATCCCTGCAAATAATCACTTATGAGATGATCAGATTACTGCTGTTACGGCACATAGGCATGTATACAAAATCAAGGAAGTTGTTAGTTTACTAATTTCGGTATTAGGAACTATGAAGCGGTTGATATAAATCGTGATATGTTCTCCTATCTGCGAGGTAATCGAAAATGTTGGACGTTTGCAGGTAAAATAGTTCTATACGCGACTATAGACCTGTTCAACAACGTGGTGTCGAAGTTACTGCCGACTCCCAGCAAGATGCACTATCTCTTTAATTTAAGGGATATCTCCAAAGTATTTCAGGTAGGTACTTGTAGGTACGGCTAAAATAATCTTGGCACCTGAGAATTTTCGCCACATATATCTTATTACTAAAAAATAAACGTCTATTCAGGGTTTGTTGAGAAGCAACAAGGATTATCAGAACACTAAAAGAAGTTTTCTGCGACTTTGGATATGCGAATGCTTCAGAGTTTTTGGAGATCGTCTGACTGAAGAAAAGTTAGAGAACATTCTATATATACTTTTATAACTGGCCACCGTTCAATAACTGGCCACCTCATTCTAAAAATGAACTCTATTCACCTCTAATAGAATTCCTTTGTAGTATAAGGTGTTAATTACTGTATGAAGATGAGTTAGCGTAGGTCCGTACGACTTAACACCCATAGTCGTTCATGGCGCCGCGCCGTGGTGGGCACGAAAAAAAAACAACTTTAGGTGTTTTCGCGTCGAAAGGTTTAATTAGTTTCGTATACCTACTGATGTGCCGACGGAAAGTTTCCTATGTTGCGAAATGTTTCTGCAATTTAACATAGGAAAATTTCGGAAATTTTCCTCATTTTTGTATGGGAATTGAAACTTTCCATTTCCAACATGGAAATTTACATACATAACACTGGAACTCTTATACATAGTGTATAAGAGTTACATTTTTATGCTTCTCAGTACCTAAATTTCCTTAGTTTCTTGTGAAAATTTCTAGAAATTTCCGAGAACTTTTCCAACTTTTTGGAAACTTTCCGCAATTTGCACATCACTACGTATAGGTACCAATTAATAAATACCAAGAGCTAAGATTTTACCGATGCTTTTAGTTACATCTTGGGAGTGTGTTGCTAGGAAAAACAGGTTAGGTACTAAGTTTTTACGACGGTTGCAGGGACCGCGACTGGTTCATGATGCACATGGGCGACCAGCTGGGCAAGCACTTCGAGCTGACGTTCCACGCCGTGTGCCCCACCAAGACCGCGCCCATCTTCGGCCACTTCCTCAACCCTTTCGAGGTGTATGACGATATGAGTGACCCCGAGGCCTTGAGGAAGTAAGTCGAATTACCATGCACGTACAATCCATTCTAATACATATTATAAATAAGAAAGTAACTCTGTCTGTCTGCCTGTCTGTTAGGTTTTGACGCTTAGACCGCTGAACTTATTCAGATGAAATTGGGTATATAGCTATAGTTTGAGATCCTACTACTTGAAGGACGTATGATAGTTATTACCCCGAAAATCAAAATTATCCAATCAAATGAGGACATACAGATGTAAAACAATAGGTTCAAATTTTTGGCACCTACGCATACACATACGAGGGGGTAAAGGGGTGAATGATTGGACACGGGTGGTACATGGGCTATGGACGCGTCTGCCCTCACTCGTACTTTAGTGACGCGAGACAGTGCGAGTGAGATTAGCTTGCATATAGGTCCCATTAGCATGTTAACTAAAGGAGCGACCACACCGCTGCTCAAAATGATGCACCGTAAACGCAGCAAATGAAGAAGACATGAAGCATAGCATAGCAGGTCAACGTGTACGTATACGCAACGTTATGCACCCGCCGTGTGGTCGCTCCATTAGTTTAAATTGAGTACCTATCTTTACCGACTTAAAAAAAAAAAAGATTTTTCAATTCGTCGCAATTTTTTTTATTTTTTATGTATATGTTCCCCGATTACTGAAAGACGCCTGGACCGATTATGAAAATTCTTTTTTTAAAGGGTATGACGGTCCCACGGTCATTAGATCGGGATCTGATGATGGGATCATGGAAAAAACTCTTCAAATTTTCAAGGCAGATTTGAAGCGGAATACTGAATTATAGTCTGTTAAATCTTTGTTTTTAAAGTAAATTATAGTTTATAATGTTACATTGTGACGATGAAGGTACATAGCGAACCAAATGGAGGAATACAACAGCTGCCCGGGCGTGGTCAAGATGGACCTAGTGCTGTTCAAGGACGCCATAGAGCACATCGCGAGAATCGTCCGCGTCATTTCGCAGCAGAGAGGAAACATGCTTTGCGTTGGGATTGGTAAGTTTTCGGATTACATTCCTATGCAGTGCTGTATTATGACTGGGTGACACAGATATATCTGGCTTTATATCACGGAGTTAATATCACTGTTTTGTTCATCAGAGATGGCTAACTTAAATTCTATCTCGGTGGTACGGTCGCGTTCTTTAATTTATAATTATAACCCATTTTGCAAAAATATTCTTTTCACGCCACTGCTCGGAAATATCGCCAAAGATGGATTGAAATGAGAGTAGAAAGTAGTTCTTAGTAGTACAATTCAAAAACAGTCAAACAATGTAGATTTGCAAAGTAAAATGTAGTGTTTAGCGGCCTTTTTTACTTTCTACTCTGCTATTGGTCGATTATTTTTGAGTTGGTCATTGTAATAGTATAAAATGTAATAGTGGTTGTTCAGTTTGAACAGCTCTTCGACCAATCACAGGGCGTCGAGCGGGAGGAGCGGGGCCGCCGCGCCGGCGAGCGGTGCCGCGCTTCTTTTGTTTTTTGATTAGTATTGTGATCTTCAATTAGGAACTTAATTTTGATTTTAAATTATGATTATTTGCAATTTCCTCGCAGTAGACGTGAAAAGCACTATGTTAAGCCTCGGCCGAAAGTGTAATAGCTGGACTCGTAATTTCGAGGGCCGACCTCGAACTAACTCGTCCGTCTATTGCTTACTTTCTAAGCCTCTACAACAATGTACTATTGCATTCCTATAGGCACAGTATTAAAGGACTGTGAATCTTAAGTGGGTTTCA
Source organism: Epinotia brunnichana (assembly GCA_963854355.1). Taxonomy (NCBI): domain Eukaryota; kingdom Metazoa; phylum Arthropoda; class Insecta; order Lepidoptera; family Tortricidae; genus Epinotia; species Epinotia brunnichana. The sequence goes on along the minus strand of OY977936.1, from coordinate 26,553,268 downwards.
AATAATTTGTTTGTGACTAGGGTAGAGGAACCAAAAGATGAACGTTTAAGCGACTATCCCAACTTTACAATTTTTTTTCGAGGAGTGGTGATTTAGTTTGTTTACATTTAATTTTTTTATACGATTTCGTATATAGTCGAGATTGGATATGACTATTTTAAAACATCCTATTACAATACAGTATTTTATTAAAAATGGTTTTATGCTGAAGTATTTCATTTTGCCCAGAAGATGAACACTGTGCCTAATAGTTGAACATTTTGACACCAATAGTTGAACGAAGAAAAACGTAACACCGCGCAGCCTCTGACTTTTGGTCAAGTTATTATATAATCAATTAATCATTGTTATAGCAATTTATACTAGTTAACAATCACAATATTGATACTAAACACAGAATAAAACAGTTCAAATGTACCCTTTTCATATGGTTACAATTATAAGAGATTATTATTTACATATTAATCATTAAAACATTTTTTTATTCATTTATCATTAGGTTAAAATAGATAAATTGTTGGGTTTTATATGTATTACGTATCTTTGTTATTAAGATGTTCATTGTACTAACCCTTGCCTAAAACTTGAACGAATACATTTTGTTCGTTCATGTATTGGGCACGATGGCAAAGGAATGAACGGACTAAATTTAACAGAGCGTTCACTTATTGGAATCGAAGCCAAAAGTTGAACGAACTAATTTTATTCGTTCATCTTCTGGGCAGCGGTTCTTTGTTGAACAGTCGTGCTTTTCATAGTAAAACAAAGCCCAAAATAACCGTGTTGCGAATGGATACTCACGTTCAACTTTTGGTTCAAAAATCAACGGTTAAAAAACGATTAATTTGAGCCATAAAAGTTTTATGTACCTTTTCAATAAGAATTTATATAAGCATTTGAAAAAACTATACCTTGCCCAGTAGATGAACGCCGTTCATCTATTGGCTCAGGTACAAGAAGTTGGAACCGTTAGTTGAACGCTAAATATCTCTTAAATTAACAATAAATACGCAATTTGTGATAGATAATCCATTAAAGGCATTAATCAAGAATCTATATCACGCAAAACAATCCATGTAGACGTTTTATTCAATTTTATACATAATTTAGAGCTTAAATTTAAGAGCGCTTTCCTTAAGTAAATCTCCATACAAACGGTGATTTTGGCGCGAGACCTCGACGCGACAACCGCTCACAGCCGTGTGTGTGTGGGAACTGTATGGGAGTTTAAATGCCAGCCTCGGCAAAGAGATGATGCGTTAGGAAAAAATATCCCGAAGGCGTAAAATGTATCGCGATTTTTTTATTTAAATTTTACGACAAAACGTTCAACTATTGGGGGGTGTTCATCTTTTGGTTCCTCTACCCTATTTTGTCTCAATACAATTTTACCAATTTGATGTAGCAATAATAATAACATTAATAAGAATAACACATAAAATATCAACGCATGCTATTTTACAGGACTAATAAAATTTATCATTTTACAATTTCATCATCATCATCATATCAGCCGAAAGACGTCCACTGCTGGACATAGGCCTCCCCCAAAGAGTTCCAAAGTGACCGGTCCTGCGCCAACCGCATCCAGCGGACTCCCGCGACCTTTACCAGGTCATCATTTTACAATTTACGTTAGTTATATTATATGCAAACAGAGCAGTCAGCAGAATTCTTGTGTTGCCAATTATTGTTATTGTTAATGTCTATTGTACAGGTGGTTCAGGACGTCAGAGTTTGACGCGTGTGGCTTCTTATATCTGCGAGTGCAGCTCCTTCCAGGTGGTGGTCACTAAGACCTACGGTGTCAAGGACTTTAAAGAAGACCTGAAGGTAGGCTATGCCAAAATTAGCATAGAAGGGGGATACATGAGTTTGTTACTTCTAACGCATACTGAACCGGCTATCTTCCTGCTTATCTTTTTTGGCTGTTACCTTGCTAGGCGTCAACAAGACGAGTTTTGTCATTTAGCGTTATGTCAAATCTGAAAGCGAGAAAGGCTTTTTTAACCGCGGTTTTTTTAGGTAATCTGACCCCTTGCTTATCTTAGTCACAAAATGCATATAACCAAGCTATTTCGCAGACTCTCTATACGGCGACGGGCGTGGACGCGAAGAAGACCACCTTCATATTTTCGGACACGCAGATTGCGGATGAGACCTTCACAGAGATCGTCAATAATCTGCTCAGCAGCGGAGAGGTCACCAACCTGTTCAAACAAGACGAATTCGAAGACGTGAGTGCTCAAATTACGTACAAAATGGCATACGTACACTATTTTAAGTACGAGTAGGTCTCTGTGAACGCCCACACATCTGCAAAGTCGCATTCGCTCACTCGACGCTTCCTAAATGCCTTTTGTCTTGCTTGTCAACTTTTACCTATCCAGGCAACATCAAATTGATTTTAATTGCTGTTTGTAGATAAAGCAAGCATTAGAGAAACCGATGAAGAATGCCAACATAATGCAAACGAACGAGGGCGTATATTTGTTCCTGGTCGAACGTGTGCGCGCTAATTTGCGTATCGTGTTGTGCTTCAGCCCTATTGGAGAAGAATTCAGGTATGAATTGCTGTTATGGTGCCGGTCTTCATTCTTTGCGAAGAAAAAAAGTTACCTATACTTACTCGCCCCGTCGTTCTGGTGCAATAGCGCATATAGTTACTAGTTACAACGTTGACACCTTTGGGGTTGTTTCGGGAATGTTGATCTCTTCATATTACCTTGGATCGGATTCCTGGTTACAGCGTACAGCGTGAGTTTACATAAACGTTAACCAATTCGTAGCGCCATTTTCGTCCTGCAGCGCTCGTAAGTGATAGGGCAAGGCCACGAATTTGAGCAGCGGCGGCGACTGCAGATACGTCAGAGCGAGAGATCAGAACGTAGCACCACGCTCCCACCCCATGGATACTTTTCTGCCCTATAGCGAAAACGGGCTATGTTCTAAAACCTCGCCGAGTGAGAATGTTAACTGTGTTTCATAATAACGTGGAAGCTTAGGGCAGTGATAACATTCTAGAAACCGCATCCGCCAGTACCCGGCCCTCATTAATGCGACGACAACCAACTGGTTCCTGGAGTGGCCACGCGAGGCGCTTCTCGAAGTCGCCTACAAGTTCTTGGAAGGGGTAGAGTTGCTCGCATCCATCACTGGACCTAGGGTGAGTATTGCATCCATGAGATTGTAAGAATTAATTGGCATTCGTCGAGGTGTAGCTTCAGATGACCTACAAGTTATGGGATAGAGTGAAGTTTTGCGTGACATACATTCTATGACAACCTATCAATATTCTTTTTTTTTTAATTCGTCCATTCGGAAAGGCTAAGCCCTATCAATATTCACTAACGTGTGTGTCATTACTAGGGCCCGGAATTTTGCGTGCGGCTTTTGACAAGTCGTAGGGAAAGAACACCAATGTTTATCGGTGGTGTCGATAAATCGAGAGCTTTTTTTGGTGTCTTTATAAAATAATAACTCAAACTTTCCTATGATGCGTAGTCTTTTCAACGGTTTCGATGACGAAATAAATTAAAATATCGAAATTTTCATTTGCTTTATTGAAATGAGTATAATTACGAAAACCTTTATGTTTTATAACGAGAACAAATTACTCACCCCCCCGAGCCTACATAACGTTAGGTGGCCTGAGTGCTTGTTATAAATATAAATATTATTTTATATTTCTATTTCAACACTTCGCGAGGAGAAACGATGGGAGATGGACAAAACGGAGGCTCTAGTATAAGTTTTATCGATACAATACGTTTTCGAATGCGTTTGCGTTTAGTTTCAATTTGTATGGCAACGCGAACAGCGCCTCTGGTGGTAATTATTAAGAACTACGCGTTGTCATACAAATTGAAACTAAACGCTAACGCGTTCGAAAACGTATTGTAACGATAAAACTTATACTAGGGCTACAGGTTACTGAATGGTGGCCAAGGTCATCGAAACGGTCAGCGGGCAGACCACCAGCCCGATGGACCGATGATATCTGCCGAACAGGAAGCAAACAGTGGATGACATTAGCACAGGATCGGGGAGAGTGACGTAATAAAGAAGAGGCCTATACTCAACAGAGGGTGGATACGGGCTGAATAGATAGATAGATAGATTTCATAGCTAAACACATTCAACCAAATCATATTTACAATTGTGTATTCAAATGATAAATTTATTAAGTAGGTATTTGCTTGCGAGTGTTATTTAATTTAGATAAATTAGCCTCAACGATAGAGGGACTGATATATCGATATAAAGCAGTGCTCCCTCCCTTACTTGTTTCAGTAGTCGCACGCAAAATTCCGGGCCTTGCTTGCATTTCATCATCATATCAGCCGATAGACGTCCACTGCTGGGCGTGGTCCTCCCCCATAAAGTGCCACAATCGGTCTAACGCGACCCATATCCAGCCGACTCCCGCGACCTTTACCAGATCGTCAGTCCACCTTGTATGGGGTCTTCTAACGCTACGCCTTCCGCGCCAGTAATTAGCATTTTTAACCCCGCCGCAAAAAGAGTCTCTGTGTGTCTGTGTGTGTGTCTGTCTGTGGCACCGTAGCTCCTAAACGAATGGACCGATTTGAATGCGGTTTTTTTTCTCCGAAAGCTGACGTAAACGTGATGGTTCTCAGCTACGTTTCAGCAAAATCGGTGCAGCCGTTTTTAAGATATTGAACTTTGAAATGAAAATGTCGAGGGTTTTTCAACTTTTCTAAGCTGTAGTTATTGTCCTCTGCATCACAGATCAAAAGGAAAGAGTCTCTGGTGGAAAGTCGCGAGGACAGTATGCGCGCTAGCGTGGCGTCGACCATGTCGCTGATCCACTCCTCCGTGGGCCGCTACTCGGTGAAGATGTACAACGAAATGAGGCGCACAAATTACGTGACCCCTACGAACTACCTGGAGCTCGTGGCGGGGTATAAGGAGTGAGTTAACCTTTATATCACCTTAAGGTGGTTCGATTGCCATACAAAACGTTATTTGACATTCGCAGGCCAACGGCGTGATATTTTAAGAAACTTATGTAACAAACATTCATAAATTGGCTTCCCATTTGCGCCAAATTCCCCCTTTCCTAGAATAAACTTGTATAAACTAGATTAATTTGAGAAATTGGTTTGTCACGTGATATTTTGGGAAAACTAGTTTTCTCAAATTAATCTAGTTTATACAAGTTTATTCTAGGAAAGGGGGAATTTGGCGCAAATGGGAAGCCAATTGATAAAAGTCTAATACATTAGTTTCTTAAAATATCTCGCCGTTAGCCTGCGAATGTCAAATAACGCTTTGTATGGCAATCGAACCACCTTAACGCATTCACAGTCAAGGATTTTGTAGCTCTACTTATGTACAGTCAGCATCAAAAGTAACTACGCAATCGAAGACGTCAAAATTTCTTATTCCCTTTTAATAAAGACTTTTGACGTCTTCGTTTGCGTAGCTACTTTCGATGCTGACTGTACTCGTAGTCGATAACATGCGAAGAATCGTATGCGGAGGAAAGCGCCTTCAAGCAGAGCGCCCATGGCGGGTTCCTGGCACTGTAAATGTTATAAAAGCTGACAAAAAAGAGTACTATTTCAGTTGCAGTTCCTGTGGTAGAATTATTCGTAGATTTGTTTTTAGGGTTCCGTACTCAGAGTAAAACGGGATTCTATTACTAAGACTTCGCTGTCCGTCCGTCTTACTGTCACCAGGCTGTATCTCAAGAACCCTGATAGCTAGAGAGTTGAAATTTTCACAGATTATGTATTTCTGTTGCCGCTATAACAACAAATACTAAAAACAAAATAAAATATTTTTTTAAGGGGGGCTCCCATACAACAAACGTGATTTTTTTGCCGTTTTTATAGATAATGGTACGGAACTCTTCGTGCGCGAGTCCAACTCGCACTTGGCCGGTTCTCACACTATGGTGTAGTTGTAGTAGGTAGCGAAACGGCGTGATAAATGTTGCCATTTTATAATCTTTGTTGGCTCGGCTTTTAGTAAATATGAAATTTTACCTTCCAATAAAATTGTTATTATTTTTCCTGAGATATCCGGGATCCATAACTTGAGAGGGCGCCACTGCGCACGTTCGAACGTAGCCGTTTGCGTCAAACTGTCACTCCACGTCATCGCTGTGACGTCACATCCGCCTTCGCCAACCTGTCAACTCTAGAACCAGCGCCCGTGCGCCCGCCGCCATATTGGCTTTCTCATTGTTGCGGAGGAAATGCCGTTGGTAGCCCCCAGGAAGCCATTAATTGGATCCCGGATATCTCAGGAAAAATAATAACAATTTTATTGGAAGGTAAAATTTCATATTATTTGTTCCGTTCGATATCCGGGATCCATAACTTGAGATCTGTTTATTATCTCCTGGTGGCGGGTCAGCGGGCGCTAACGCGTAGGTAGAAAAACAATTTTCCTACAAAAGAGAACTATTGGATTAGTGTTAGATTTCTAACGGGCACTCAACATTAGACATAGATTCGAGATAAACGTCTACGAGTAGATTTTAGGTGCCAAATAGCTTTTGTAATAAATATGGATAGTTTTCCATCCAGTTTTAACGACGATACCACGGGTCGAAAAGTTAGTCAGACGTTACTTGAAGGCCCGATTCTGTCTGAAGACGCAGCATAAAACCAAGAGAAGAGAAAGTATATGTATATATACTTTAAATCCCGTCTCCGATAAGCTTGGCTTGGACGGTACACTAGTTGATTCGACTAAATTAGAGCAGATTATTGAAGTTTTACACCTTCCGAAATCGTTATAAGTATATATCCAGAACACTGGGTTAATAATTTTTGTCCAGAGCTTTCAATAAGTATGTTGATAAAATTATCTTATTTAGGACCAGACTTCGGATATAGAGCAAGATTTGTCAATTTGACTGGGCCTGAAAAATAATTCAGTAAAAGCCGATCTTCTTGATACGCCACATAAGTTATTGAAGAAAGATTGTTGTGTTTAGGTAATTATCTAAATTCCTCGCATTCCAAACCAAAGCACTCGCGAACAACGAAGTAAAAAATTTACAAAAGAGGGGTAGTCCGATAGAAAAGATACCACTCGCGATTCGCTTTCCATAACTTTTATACTATTTAGGACTCCCTCTAGACAAAATAAAACTATCCGATGTTAAGAATCGAGATTTAAGATTCCTTGTTGCAAAAATAGCTACGGTACGTCCGATCTGTACGGCAGACGACGCAACAATGAGAAAGCCAATATGGCGGCGGGCGCACGGGCGCTGGCTCTAGAGTTGACAGGTTGGCGAAGGCGGATGTGACGTCACAGCGATGACGTGGAGTGACAGTTTGACGCAAACGGCTACGTTCGAACGTGCGCAGTGGCGCCCTCTCAAGTTATGGATCCCGGATATCGAACGGAACAAATAATAGGGTTTGGTAACATGTATATTCAAGGAAATTTAAACACGTACTAAGTAACTAACTCTTATTCTGGTCTTCAAATGCCATCCAAAGCTATGATATCTTTATACATAAAGATTATGTTACAACATGTGGTAATGAATACATTATTGATTGATAGAATGCTGAAGATGAAACGCCAAGAGATCGCATTACAAGCAAACAAGCTAAGGAATGGTTTAGGAAAAGTAGAGGAGACCACAAAACTTGTCGGGCTGATGTCCGAGGAACTTGCTGTGGCCAAGGTAATAATACTGATAATAGCTGTGTATGAATTAAATAAAACAATTGGTTGTCTATAAAGTCGGTTTACGGACGATAAGTTTACGTGATTTATTTTCTTATTATTAAAAACATGTTAACACAACATTACAGTCCTAAAACCAATGCGTCATGAAAACGATACAAAACAATACAACAAAACAATAAAAAACACATATAATTACATTGGTACAGTTGATTGCCTGTCATCCATCTCCTCACAGAAGCTCAGACATTCACCGCACACATACATCCATCGCCACGCAAGTAAGTCACACTCCGGTGCTGATGCCAAGATATTAGTGATAACGTCATAAAGCCGAACGATCGGCTCAGGCGGGACTGGCCCGTCCCGCCTGAGCCGAGAGTCATACTTTTTGAGTCTCGCAACACGCACACTCTTGCGCCTGGTGCGGAGTCTCCTGCCTGCGCTTTGTGGAAACACGGGGACTCTGTGCACATGGTAGCGAGAGGCTCTGTACATATATAAGATATTATGATATTAGATAAAACGAACTTAGGATAAGCAAATGTATACTAACACTATGGGCATGGCCTGAAATAAATAATTTGAATTTGAATAATATGTAATGCTAAAGTGTGACCAATTGGTGGTACAAAGCCATTGCCCATTGGGAATGGCTTTGTGCCCGAAATAAACCAGATTCACCGATTGTGCGATTGTCCACTTGCAACACAGAATGCAAGTGGACAATCGCAGAAAGCACTTTCTTCGACCGACGTCTGTGAAATCCGTGCAGAATTTGTAATTTTTTTTTTCTTACAGGTGCAAGTCGCGGATTATACGGAGCAGTGTATAGAATACATGGGGGTGATCAATGGGCAGCAACGTAACGCGGACGAGCAGCAGCGCAGTGTTGCCATACGTAGCAAGAAGACTATGGAGGAGGAGGTCCAGTGCAAGAAGCTCGCCGAGGCCGCCATGCGGGACCTGGCCAGCGCCATGCCCGCTCTAGATGAGGCCGTCAAGGTCACTTTCCCCCTTATTCATAGAATACAGAAGTAACGTGTAGCGAAGCAGCATGCGCAGTGTCGCCATACGTAGCAAGAAGACTATGGAGGAGGAGGTCCAGTGCAAGAAGCTCGCCGAGGCCGCCATGCGGGAGCTGGCCAGCGCCATGCCCGCTCTAGATGAGGCCGTCAAGGTCACTTTCCCCCTTATTCATAGAATACAGAAGTAACGTGTAGCGACGCAGCATGCGCAGTGTCGCCATACGTAGCAAGAAAACTATGGAGGAGGAGGTCCAGTGCAAGAAGCTCGCCGAGGCCGCCATGCGGGACCTGGCCAGCGCCATGCCCGCTCTAGATGAGGCCGTCAAGGTCACTTTCCCCCTTATTCATAGAATACAGAAGTAACGTGTAGCGACGCAGCATGCGCAGTGTCGCCATACGTAGCAAGAAGACTATGGAGGAGGAGGTCCAGTGCAAGAAGCTCGCCGAGGCCGCCATGCGGGACCTGGCCAGCGCCATGCCCGCTCTAGATGAGGCCGTCAAGGTCACTTTCCCCCTTATTCATAGAATACAGAAGTAACGTGTAGTGAAGCAGCATGCGCAGTGTCGCCATACGTAGCAAGAAGACTATGGAGGAGGAGGTCCAGTGCAAGAAGCTCGCCGAGGCCGCCATGCGGGAGCTGGCCAGCGCCATGCCCGCTCTAGATGAGGCCGTCAAGGTCACTTTCCCCCTTATTCATAGAATACAGAAGTAACGTGTAGTGAAGCAGCATGCGCAGTGTCGCCATACGTAGCAAGAAGACTATGGAGGAGGAGGTCCAGTGCAAGAAGCTCGCCGAGGCCGCCATGCGGGAGCTGGCCAGCGCCATGCCCGCTCTAGATGAGGCCGTCAAGGTCACTTTCCCCCTTATTCATAGAATACAGAAGTAACGTGTAGCGACGCAGCATGCGCAGCAAGAAGACGCTGCGCAGGAGGAGTTCCAAATGAAACTTTGGCAAATGTCTTATTCAGTAAAATCATTTTTGAAGGTTGTGATTCGTAGCAATGGTGGTTGGTTGGTAGCCCCGCCAACGCCGTACCCGCTCTAGAGAACGTCGTCAAAGTCAATGCGTCCTTATTCTTTCTTTTTCCTAAATTGGTATCTTAGCTTAAAACAATTATAACCTTATTTTAAATGGTGATATGTTTGTAGGCTTTAGATGCTTTGAACAAGAAAGACATCACAGAAGTAAAGTCCTACGCAAAGCCGCCATACAAAGTCGAAATGGTAATGGAAGCTGTGCTCATACTGCTGCAGGTAGGTAGTCTTGGAATGAATACTGCCATCAATTTATTAGTACCTTAGTTAATGCCCAAAATCACATAATTGACGTTATATGTAGGTAGGTACTTAATCAATGATCAATCAGATTGTTTATACGTATCGCGGCAAATCTTGATCCCTATGATAGCTGTCATCTCCGTACAATTTATGACCTTAAAACGTAAAATGACAGCTGACATGACAGCTGTCATAGGGATCAAGATTCGCCGCGATTCATATAAGTAGTAATAACTTAACTTTAGTTTAATAAACTTCCCCGGTACTTAGAAAGAGCCAACCTGGGCCGAAGCGAAACGACAGCTAGGCGACCAGTACTTTCTGGACCACCTGCGAGAGTTCGACAAAGACAACATATCAGACAAGACCCTCAAGAAGGTCGGCACGTACACGATCAAGCCCGACTTCGACCCCGAGATCGTGGGCACGGTGTCAGCTGCCGCCAAATCCCTGTGTCTGTGGGTGAGGGCCATTGAGAAGTATGGGAAAATCTACAAGTGAGTGCATTTTTTTCTATTAATATGCTCCACATACAGTTCTCTCATCCTGTTTGTGCCGACTATCCGCGGCTACTTTATTATACCTCATCATCCTCCTAGCATTTTGCCGGTTGTAGGGTTGTACCCTAAACGACCTCAGGCTCCGCTCCAGCACCTAATCCCAAGATTTGGCAAAAGCACCTGTTTTACGAAACCAACTGCCATCTGACCTACCAATCCAAAAGGACAACTAGATCTTGTTGGGATAAGACCGGTTTCCTCACGATGTTTTTCCTTCACCGAAAAGCGACCAAGTACCTAGTCCAATTACTACTTATTTATATACTACTTATTTATATAGAAGATGCTTTGTGGAGCCTGTAATAACCATCTGAAAGGGAAGGGCAGCGATGATGATGCTGTTGCATGTTCAAAATGTCCGAAAATATATCACTCCCGTTGTGTCAAACTAACTCGGGAGGAAACAAAGTCATCCAAATCGAATAATAATAAATATGTGTGCCCAAGCTGTAAGGCGAACAAAACGGTAACAAAAACCGATAAGACCCCACCCTCAGGTCGCATCTGCCCCCCGTCAACAGGATCTGAGCCCTCTGGCTCAACATCGACTGACGATTGCGTTGCTACAGACTTCATGAACTCTGCCCAAGTCCTTGCATCAATGGCTGTCCCCAGCGAGGTATTATCTTCATTCACAGCAGCCCTTCAACAGTTACAGCGCGTCTTCGATAATATGAAACGGGAGATGAACGACTTCACCGCATCGCTCAACCACACTACGGAAGATGTTTCTATGTTCCGTAACGAGATCTCAGAAATGAAAGGCCAACTGAAAGAACTTGATTTTTACAAATCCGAGGTAAAAAACCTGCGCGCCGAGGTCGTCGAGCTGCGCCAGGAACTTGAAGCAAAGGAACAACGCCATCTACTCAGAAACGTCGAAATAACTGGTTTAACGGAAAACAATAGCGAAAACTTACATCAAGTGGTGAATACAATTTGCAATAAACTGTGTGTCCAATTAGACCCGCGCGACGTCGACGATGTGCGGCGCGTCGGGCTGCGCGGCGGTGGCGCGGGCGGCGTCGAGAGGCCGCGCCCGGTCGTACTAAAGCTGACGCGCCGCGCCCCGCGCGACCAGATCCTGCATGCCGCGAAAGTGCGTCGCGGGCTCACTACCGATGCGTTGGAGATACCCGGAAACCCTCGACGTGTGTACATTAATGAACATCTTACTAAAGCTAACAGAATCTTGTTCAGTAAAGCTGCCAGCCGGAACCGAACTTAAGTTTAGGTTCGTCTGGTCCGCGAACGGATCCATCTACATGCGACGTACCGAAACAAGCTCGGTAGTCCGAATCACATCGGAAGCAGTGTTGGATAAGCTTCAAAAAGATCCTGCACCCAGAAGCCAGGCCCAGCCGTTTCGAGACAGTAGTAATTAAAAGCAGTTTTTTACTATTCATTTTATTACTATTATCTGTAATGTTACCAACAGCAAATGTTGGTGCTGTCGAATATTTTATTTCATATAAATTTTATATAAAAGTGTACCTCTTATGTCAACATGGATCTCAAAATAAGTTAAGTCTAAACAATATGTGGACCTTCAAGGTTAATTCTAAGCCAAATCTAGTCAGCACAAAAGCAACTGCAAGCAAAACTAAATCGTTACATTGCCCCAGGTATCAACTCTATATCTCTTATCTTTTAATCAAAAACTTAGACACAAAAAACTCACTGTCTACTGTACCAATTGATGTGCTCACAATAAGCAAACGTTTACAAGGCCACTTATTTCGAAATAGTTTATCATATCTTGAGATCGTTTTGACTGTCGCCAAGAGCTCTCTTTTTCCGTCCTACTTTAGTCTAGCTTTATCTGAAATAATGTTTCCGCTAAGTCAAAATGTGTTACCTTACTACATAATCACCTCAAATAATTATGAAGGAAGTGTATGTACTTACTATATCTATCCAACAATAACATATCTTATATTTTATTCCCAAAATGATTAGCGCTGATATAGGAGATGATATAGATTCTGTTTTAAATATACCTTGTCATGAAGTACACAGCCCAGACTCTTGTAATACCGTTTTTAAATCCAAAACGAACTTTAAAGTCTTAACTTTCAATATTCGCAGTATAAATAAAAATTTCGACTTTTTCCTTCTGAACCTACACCGTACACACGTGGAGTTTGACGTCCTTGTTTTAAATGAATGCAGATTACAAGATACATTAGCAATAGACCAAATACCCGGCTACTCTTCTTATCATACCTCTCACAACATAAATCAGAACGGCGGCGTCGTAGTATATGTTAAAGATCTCTGGAACGCAACTGTATCAGAACCACGGTTTGATGAGGCGTGTTGTTTGCTAATAGATATTCCAAAACAATTTACAATACTCGGTATTTACAGATCACCATCTTTTAAAAACACTACAAATTTCCTTTGTGACCTAGAGAACACACTGATAACGCTCAAGCATGTCAATCAGTTAATTCTCACTGGTGACATAAATATCGACATTATCTCCATTAATAAGCAATGCACAAACGCAACAGAATACCTTTGTCTTCTTGCTGAGCATGGGCTTGTACCGGCGATCACTCTACCTACGCGGGAAGGAGCATGTCTGGACCATATATTTATCCGAACTAAACGACAAGTATCTGGTCTGGTCTGTGACCTCAACGTGACAGATCACAAAGCCGCAGCTATCGAAATTTCGTCTCATTCATTGTCCCACCCGAAACCAAATAGAATAAAAACAGTAATTGATTACGAAGGTGTCTCTAATGAGCTTTCATCTAATGACTGGCATAAAGTATATGGTGAATCTGATGTAAACATCGCAACTAGCAATTTTATGTCTATAATACAAAATGCCGTAGTCAAAAACTCTAAACAAATAAAAATCTCCAGATCTAAATTTACACTAAAACCCTGGATGACCCCCGGACTAGTACGTTGTGCACAACATCGCGACAGGCTACACCTAAAATCAAGACAGTTTCCGAATGATGTAATTCTCCAACTAACCTATTATATAGGTACAAAAACTTCTGTAACAATCTCCTAAAACAACTAAAAGAAAAACATGAAAATCTTGAACTCTCTGCCAATAACCACAATACAAAGAAACTGTGGAACGTTGTTAAAAATATCTGTAACATAAACAAACAAAATAAGCAACCAGTTGAACTCATTTCCACCCCGTATCCCAAAGAGTCATTAAATAACTGCAATAATTTCTTTTCATCCGTCGGTCAAAAATTAGCCAAAAACATTATATCACAAACAGGAGAGACAGAAGAAAACCTCGCCAACAAAATTCAAATCGGTGGTGTCACGGACAAGTTCTTTTTCATGCAGCCTACTGACTGTACAGAAATTGAATCCATCATCATGCAACTGAAGGATGACAGTGCACCAGGCCTGGACGGGATTAATAACAAGCTTATAAAGTGTGTCAAAAATATTATTATAGAGCCCATCACTCACATTTATAATTTAAGCCTCAGCTCGGGCTGTTTTCCTGAGCATTGGAAAATAGCAGCGGTCGTTCCAATTCACAAAGACGGCCCCAAAGATATTCCTGGAAACTATAGACCGATATCTCTGCTTAGTACCTTTTCAAAAATTCTGGAAAAGCTGGTAAACACTCGTTTAGTTAAGTACCTTGAGAAGTTCGGTCTTCTATCTAAGAGACAGTTCGGTTTCAGGCAGAACCTTTCCACCGAGGACGCCACCTCACTTCTTACCAACCTTGTTTCTTCCTACCTAGATAATAACTCCAAGTGTGTGGGTATCTTTCTAGATCTGGCAAAAGCCTTTGACACTGTCTCCTTTCCAATTTTGCTACGGAAACTACAAATGTTAGGCATACGTGGTGTACCGCTGACGTGGTTTGAGAGCTATCTGTCCGGGAGGAGTCAACTGGTCAGAGTGGGTTCTATTAGCAGTACTACGGAGCAAATTAAATTTGGCGTACCGCAAGGAAGCATACTCGGACCCACTCTTTTCATTATTTACATCAACGACATCCTAAACCTGCAAATTCCAGGTTCTGAAATAATTTGCTACGCTGACGACACGGTAACTCTGTTTAATGATATTAGCTGGGAAAAAGCAGTTGCTGCTGCAGAAACAGGCATGAAAATTGCCTCTGACTGGTTTCGTGCCAACCTTTTGACCCTTAACAATAATAAAACAAAATTTCTTTGCTTTCACAAAACCGCCTCATCGAAACCGTCCCTCAATCCCGTTATAAAAATTCATTCTTGTAAAGACTTCCCTGCCATCTCCTGTAACTGCGATTCCATCCAGCGCACTGACGTTATTAAGTACCTGGGTCTATTTGTCGACGAACAACTAAATTTCAAGCACCACATAAACAAACTCTCCGCAAGAATTAGAAAATCTATTTATATTTTCAAAAAACTTCGGCAGTCTGCAGATAGCTCTTTGTTACTACTAGTCTACACTGCGCTGTGCCAGTCAGTAATCAGTTATTGTATCACAGCGTGGGGCAGCGCAGCAAAGACGACCATGTTGGAAATTGAAAGAGCGCAACGTTCGGTGCTGAAAGTCATGTTAAAGAGGCCCTTTCGATATCCAACTGCGACCTTGTATGCCGAATCACACGTTTTAACCGTACGTCAACTTTATATCCTTAAAATTTCATTATGTACACACAAAACCTCTAAATATATGATTTGCTACGACACACTACTTAAAAAACGCGTCTTTAGGTTACCAGTTCCTAGAGTTCTTTCCAGCTTTGGTAAACGTTTTGGCGATTATATAAGGGTAGCAATATATAACACTTTACTGAAATATTGTAACCTAACGGGCAGCACAAAAAATGAAGCCAAATCACTTATTTTTAAATTTCTTCATTCGTTAAATTATGCCGACACTGAAGCTATCTTTAATATCTAAGTTAGTCTCTAAGTATAAACTTTTCAATGTAAAATATTTTTTCTTACTCCTCCAAATGTAATTAATTCTGTGGTAACTTATTTCTGATGTTTAAAAATTAACTGGTTCTCCACGATACAGGCGTAGCCTAGTGTGGGGACCTCTGGTAACTATGTAAAACTCATTTTCCTCTATTTACTTACTTTTTTTTTACTTTACATACCTATTTCCATATCATGGAAGCGTTTAAAACCTGATAAGATAAACGATAGATAAAGCGTCGGGTCTTTTTATCGAGATATCGGGTGATAAATGCAACCAGCTTAAGCCCATTGCGTTTACCCTGGGTCATACTACACTCATGTTAAGCGCTAATGTAGTAGCCAAAGAATTTTGTGATTTTTTCCTTGACCAGAATCGTGAAACCGAAGAAGGAACGTCTAGAGGAGGCGCTGGAGTCGCTGCGCATGAAACAGCAGATCCTCGCCGAGGCTCGCGCTAAATTGAAAGAACTTAGTGAAATGCTGGCGCGGCTGCAAGCGGAGTATGACGAGAAGTTGAGGCAAAAAGAAGAACTGGAGGAGAAGTCGAGACAGCTGCTTCTGAAACTGGAGAGAGCTGAGGCGCTCATTACTGGCCTGTCGGGTTAGTGTTATGTAGTGTAATTAGTAATTAAGAACTATTAAGGAGTTAGGGCGCGGATCTTTATCCGCTTCAACTTCTACTCATATTCAAGTTGAAGCAGATAAGATAATTGGAGGAGAAGTCGGAACATCTGCTGCGGAAACTGAAAAGAGTTGAGCTGCTTATTACTGGCTTGTCGAGTTAGTATCTCGAGGGTTTAAGATAAGAAGTTTGAGACAGAAGGCAGAACTTGAGAGAATGCTAGTGTTGAAACTAGCGGGAGATGAAGCGTTCGGTCAAGACACTCGAATGCACGATAATGATTGATAGGTATAGTCGTATACATTTGAAGTGCCAGAACAGCTTGATAATATTATCCATTGTTTGCAGGTGAGAGGGAGCGCTGGGAGTTGACGGTGGAGCGGCTGGACAAGGAGTTCGAGAACCTGCCCGGAGACTGTCTCATCGCGACCGGCTTCGTGGCCTACCTGGGGCCTTTCGTCTCCGACTACCGCGAGGACCTCATGAATGACTGGTTCATAGAGGTATACTGTCCATAGGGCGCATTGAGCTTGATGCTAAGCGCGATGGGATAGTAGGCCGACCACCTGCGGCAATATCTTACAACTATATAAATAGTGTGCTCACATGCCCGCAATATTAGCCACATACGAGAACACCTCAACTACGGAGATGAGAGCAGTCGCCTTGGCTGAAAATGGCCGTGAAGCTTTTATTAGTTACATCATTTGCCGTGTACGAAGCCTGCTCTTTCGGTTAAGATGGTAAAGATACACAATCCGGATAGTGGGAATCATTTATTAGATTAACAAACAACAATGTCAAGTCTCATACAAGTGGTCTAATCTACTCGTTTCTGCGTCGATGCTAAACATACAATGAATACATCTTCGCATATATTCTACGATAAATTGAATTTACCTAAAAATGTAAACACTACCTAGTCATGGATTTTAACCCTTTTCCAGGCAGATACGGTATATCGACAACGTGCACTCGTGGAGCCTGTCAAACAAGTATCTTAATGTTAATAAATAACACTGAAATTCGATTGTCATTTGTTACCTACCGACCTACTGGAAAAGGGTTATATATCAACTTACCCCCAAAAGTAGCTGTTTTACCCCCAGTTTCGGAATCAATGTCTTACACAAAGCAAATATCTCGTAGGTGTATAACGAGCAGTTACCGGTGACGATGGACATGAGCATGAAATACTTCCTGCTGGACGACGCCATCTTAAGAGAATGGAACACCATGGGACTGCCCGGTACGGATGAGGATTGTATGCTTGTATGCAACCATTCTGAACCACGTTATTTTAGCTTTAATTTACAACTTGATAAGAAGCACACGAGTAGAGAAGTTACGTTATTGAACGATGTTCAACTCATGCGGAGAGCTTGAATTTGCCTTTATATTTTTTTTATAATCCAATTGTTATCTGGGCCAATCAACTATTTTTGGTTGCTCGTTGCCATGGTTAGGTTTCCCTCTCCCTCCTCCCGGGAGGAGGGGGGGGGGGGGTTAAAGAGTGCTTTAAAACTAAGATTGTATTAGGTTTCAATCCACTAAACACGTGGTTTTGTTATAGCAGTAAGGGGGGCATCTCCTTAGCACGAATGGAGTCTTATTTATAGTATTTTTTCTAAGAAACTCTGTCACTGTTATCTCTTGGCTTACTGGGATAGAATAACAACAAGAAAAAGTTGGTTGGCCCATCCAAGCCTATGTTAATAAGTCCAATTTTATTCGTTGTGTTGAATAGAGGACAACTTCAGCGCAGAAAATGGCATCATAGTGGTTCGTGCCACAAGATGGCCGCTAGCCGTCGACCCACAGGGACAGGCCCTCATATGGATCTCTAAACTCGAAGAAAAGAACGACATACAGGTAAGTATTGGCTAATTACTCAATTTACTACTAGGGAATAGTTTAAGCATCGACACATTTTATTTGGGGGCACGTCAGTGTCCCTGCCATGTCGAGCAAAACCAAGAGGCACGGCCGTACCATCCTTTTCTCGAAGCCGGTCAAATTTCGTCGCAAATATTCAAAGTTCATCTATGATGTTTGGCATATCATTAACATACAGTCAAAATAACAAAGGACCAAGGATGCTGCCTTGAGGTACTCCAACTTTAATATGTTGAAATTTAGACTGTGTTTGCTGTATAGTTTTAGTTTTCTTATTATATTTTTCAATAACAGTTGCTTGCTGTCTATCTTTTAAATAACTTTGAAATAATTTATGTACATTACCTCTAATACCTACATTACTAAGTTGCAATAGCAAAATATCATGCACTACACAATCAAATGCCTGGGACATGTCTAGAAATAATGCGATACAGGTACAGGGCATAATATGACTTAAGATTTTATTCTCAACTAGCTTCTGCCCCCAACCCCGTCCGCGTGAAACTCGTTTATTTCGCAGGTCCCCACAAAAAAAACATTTACCACCCGTCAAAAAAAATTAACCTTTTCCGAACCGATAAACTGGCAACAATCGTATATCCTATATACTAATTATAAATATGAAAGTTTGGATGTTTGGATGTCTGGATGTTTGTTACTCAATCACAATTAAACGGCTGAACCGATTTGGATTAAATTTTGCACGAAGATGCCTGGATTAATGATGCAATTTATCCCGGGTTTACGCAGACGAAGGCGCGGGTGGAAACTTAGTCTTACATATATATATATTAGATTAGACAAATAGCTTAATGCATATTATAATTAACTGAATGCCTGACTAATCCCTCCTTTTTCAGATCGTGGACTTCGGTCAGCCAAATTACATGAAAATAATGGAAACATGCCTTACGGAAGGTACACCGATAATAGTGCAGGGTGTCGGTGAGATATTGGACCCGTCCATAGCACCCATTCTGGACAAGGCCATTATCAAGATCGGAAACTCTTTGGTCATCAAATTCAACGAGAAAATGGTGTCCTATCATCCTAAGTTCAAATTGTACATAACTACTAAACTAGGTAAGTTTTGTAGGTATAAGTACAGATTTCCGATTACTAAACGAACACACAACTGAAATCAAAAGACTTCAAATAATTCCACTGCGAAAACTGTTGTGAAGACAACTTTAAATCGTTATAAAAATACGGTTATTTTAAATAAAAAAAAATTAAAGAAACCTAATAATTATCTTAAAATACCTGCTCCACATGACATAGTTCGTCCACTTTTTTTTCTTTTATACAATATGGTGTCTGGTGGCCGCTATTTTGAATGTTGGTTACTGTCTTGCCTTCAGTGCCACTCGCAAAATTAAACTGAATCGATTGAAGTTTTAATTCATTAAAATCGACCCACGCGTTTGATCTCTAAGTGCCTCAAAGGAACACTCATACATACATAGACTAGTAAACACATTTGTTGACAACTTCGTATGACAGTTTAAACATGATATTAAAACGACACAGTACTTAGGTGTTCATCCCCTTGTGAGGCCGAACGTACCTAATTGAAGTGCCAATTGCCACATTATCAAAGTATCCATTCAGATATTTACAAGCTTTTATTTACTTTCCCTTTGTCTGTCCGTAATCAAATCTTGCAAGTTAAATTTGATCCACTTCCCGGGTTCCGATTGAGCTGAAATTTTACATGCAATATTATGATGACATGGAGCTGATCTGATGCTGGAGCTGGAAGTTGCCCATAGGAACTCCGTAATAAAACGACACAACCCCATCGAGTTTGGGCTCGTTAGAATCGTCTCAAGAGTAGTTGATGATGGTATGCAGAAAAGTACAGTCGGCAATAAAAGCTTGTACCAAAAATGAAAACAGAAACTTATTTAATACTCTTGTCGTATAAAAAAGGTAACCCGACGTACACTCCCGAGATCCTGACGAAGACGACGATGGTGAACTTCGCGGTGAAGGAGCAGGGGCTGACCTCGCAGCTGCTGGGCATCGTGGTGCGCAAGGAGCGGCCGCAGCTGGAGATCATGAAAGACACCCTGGTCACCACCATCGCCAACAACAAGAAGACTCTTGTGAGTAAATGCATCATCATCATATTCATCACTATCATCATATCAGGCGAACGACGTCCACTGCTGGACATAGGCTTCCCCCAAAGGAAAAGGCGCCATAATGACCGGTCCTGCGCCACCCGCTTCCAGTGGATTCCCGCGGCCTGTATCAGCGGGACATCAATCCAACTACATACGCTGCGCCTTCCGGTAGCACTATAAACTGCGCGCTTGAGCTAACAGCCAGAATAATGGTTTTATTTACTTACCCTGAGACCCAAAGGTGGAAACACCACTCGTCCCAGTGGCCCGACATTCAAATCAAAATAATGGTTTTATTTACTTACCCTGAGACCCAAAGGTGAAAACACCACTCGCCCCAGTGGCCCGACAGTTAAATCAAAATAATGGTTTTATTTACTTACCCTGAGACCCAAAGGTGAAAACACCACTCGCCCCAGTGGCCCGACATTTAAATCAAAATAATGGTTTTATTTACTTACCCTGAGACCCAAAGGTGGAAACACCACTCGCCCCTGTGGCCCGACATTTAAATCAAAATAATGGTTTTGTTTACTTACCCTGAGACCCAAAGGTGAAAACACCACTCGCCCCAGTGGCCCCACATTTAAATCAAAATAATGGTTTTGTTTACTTACCCTGAGACCCAAAGGTGGAAACACCACTCGCCCCTGTGGCCCGACATTTAAATCAAAATAATGGTTTTGTTTACTTACCCTGAGACCCAAAGGTGGAAACACCACTCGCCCCAGTGGCCCGTCAAAGAAATTTGATCAAATGTAGGAGATAGAAATTTGACCAATATCTTGGATAAGTAGAAGTAGGGAGAAATTAGTTAAGGATGGCATTAACTAATTTCTCCCCAAAATACACTACTTTGGTCGTTTTCGGTCGTATTCATAATAAACGTTCAACAAATAAATTTGCCTTTAAATTCCTTTATCTGTCACTTTGACATTTGTATTCGTAAGAATGGGACAAAACATATTCTAGGACCCAGGGGCGTTTTAAGTTTAATGAATAACGGGGTTAGACCGACAGAAAGTTCAACTTATTCGTGTTTTCCCTGAAACTCAGGTGGACCTCGAGAACGACCTGCTCCGCATCATGTACGAGTCGACGGTGCCCCTGCTGGACAACGAGGAGCTGTTCATCACGCTGCAGACCTCGCAGCGCACCTCGCTGGAGGTGAAGGAGGCGCTCATCACCTCGCAGGTCACCGAGAAGGAGATTGACACGGCGAGAGCGGTGAGTTATTTCTACTTTACTGTAAGTTCTTGAAACCCTTCGGCGGTGGTCGCGGATGTGTGCGCAAACGTTCCCGTAACCTCGCCACAAGGCGGCGACGTGGCAAGTGGGGGGGGGGGGGGTTTAGTGGGTACACCGTGGGTCTCATTAGCCCATACGGGAGTCCCACATAACCACTCGGGTCACCCCCTGCACCCGGGTAGTATGCGTAACGCATTATCCCCCACTAAACAAAAAAAAAACAAAAAAAAAAAAGGTTCTTGTAACCCAGGTGGTCGAGAACAACCTGCTCCGCATCATGTACGTATGTAAAATCTGTTTTGACCATTACATTATGATGTTCCAGTATTACGCCCCGCATCAATAATGTTAAATGTATAGTGTACAGTAAACGGCATATTAAATATATGATGGAACAAAGGCCGCAAAAATATCTGATTACAACTCTATTCCTAGAGCCGTTAGAGCGTGTCAGATATTTTTGCGGCCTTTGATTCATCATATATTGATGCCGGTGACTGTAACTATAACACTGGCGTATTACAGACCCATCTAATGATGTTATGTTTATTGAAATCCGCCCGATAAATTAAGTGCTAGAAGCAAAGTTGTGATTTCAGATTTGTACTCTACTCACGCCCGCCATATTGTTTTTTTTAATCGATGTGCGCCAACATTTTGTCAGCATTAAGAAAAATCTAACACCATCTAATTTTTTTAAATTCATCAAGCATCTTGACCTGGAGGTGGTAGCAAACTATCAATACTGAACTAGAAATTTAATCCATTACCATTCTTTTGGGTTTAGCCGTAGTCAGGTAAAATTATATTATTAATGTAGTTCATATCCTACGAGTATTGTGTAAATCAAATTGGATTTGAATTTCTCCCCAGCTCCAAATTCGGAGAATATTCCCTGGGAGGACATAGAGGGAAAATCTCACATGTGGGTGCATTTTTCTCCACGAAGTCAAGGTTGTGTACTACAGGCTTGTGCAGAATTTATTTAGCTTTAATGTTGATGTAGAGTCTACTATGATGTAGAAACTACGTACCTACTCTATGAAAACATGGTGTACATTTGTAGACCATGTTTTCATAGAGTAGGTACGTAGTTTTTGAACAAAACCTGAATTTCTTACGAATGGAGTAATTTCCCAAGATAGCGACCGTTCTACAAGGTCCTGACCCTGGGACTTTTGGGAGACGAAAACAGGGCGTCCATCGAATATATCGTACCAACTTTCATCAAACTCCCCGGGATTTCGAGGTTCAACAATATCGACTGTATTATATTGAGCTAACTAAGCTATACTAGTTCGGTTTATGTAAGATTGTCCCCTAATATTTATTTATTATCTCCACTTCCAATCAGCCAGTTTGAAACTAAGCTTTCTGTGGTACGAATGTTCTCAGCATCCCATGGACGGAAAAATATGAAACATTTTATATAGGTACATTATTATTCCAGCTGCAACTTAGGATAGTTTTTATCCGACTGCGACAATTAATTTATTTTCCGTAATATACGACTTCATTTAATTTTTCATTTATTCTTAAAGTATATCGCCGCCACATCTGTCAGCTAAAAGAAACGTCAAAATCACAGACTAATAAGAAATACTACGGACAAAATGGCGGAATTTCTTTGCCTTTCTTTCGCCTATTACTATTAATAATTTATTCCCGTCTACGATATACATTGACGAGACACATAGGTACCAAAAGCAAATATAAAATTAATCGATTTTGATATGCGAACTTATATGCGCAAATGTCGAATTAAGGCGTAATTTCTACAAATGTAACAACAAATTCGAACAATATAAACTTGGTTTTTTTGAATGGCACGCGCGCGCGCTCTTTGCGTATTCAGCCAAACCACGAAAACTGAAACTCGAAGTTCGTATATCTGCATTCCTGTCATTTGTTAGTGCGATAGAGATAGAGATACTCGAATATTTTCGAATTCCGAAGTTCGAGGTTTAAAAGAAAATACGGACCTCGGATAGATCTAAATTAATATTTTATGTGTGAATATGGTTAAAATTATTTGGAAATACTATTGTTGTTATTGTTTTAGTATATTTGACTAGCTTTAAGTTTAATATTGTACGTCCGAAATGGGCAAGCTGTTGGACTTTATTTTACCCAAAACAACTAAATGTACACAGTTCTGACAATAAAGAAATCTTATTTTATCTTATCTTATCGAAAATAGGGATGTAGACACTAAACAAAATAACCATAATGTTGTATTATCTCGAAAAAAAACAACGCAAGAGGCTATACTCGTATAGGTAATCACTAAGTTATAAGTGTATAAAGTTTGAAGAGGGGGTTTGTTGCGTCTCTTTTCCGCAAAACGCACCTTTATAATGAAACGATTGTTTTTTACTATGACGCTCGAGGATCGTCCCTGTCCCTGTCCCTGATCGTTTTCTCACTCTAACAAGCGACATTAAAACGGTTGTAGATTCGTTATTTTTTGAGATATTTGAATGAGTTTTTCGTTTCTTCTTTCTTTTGAAGTGAGCTGTCAGCTACACCTCTATTTGGAAGACAAGCGGAAAGAACCCATACTATCCATACTAATAATCCATACTTCCATATTAATATTATAAATGCGAAAGTGTGTCTGTCTGTCTGTTACCTCTTCACGCCTAAACCGCTGAACCGATTTAGATGAAATTTAATATACAGATAGTTTGAGCTCCGGGGAAGGACAAAAAGTAGTTTTTATATCTGAGGGGCTGAAATTGGGGGTGGAAATTTGTATGGAGCTACTTAAACCGCTGCACCGATTTAGATGAAATTTGGTATATAAATAGTTTGAGTCCCGGGGAAGGACATATTTATAATAGGTTTTATCCCGGAAATCATCCCCTAAGGGGGTGAAAGGGGGGGGGGGGGGGGGGGTTATAATTCGTTGGAGGTAAGACGTAATTACAATTTGTTGGTGACTGCGTGTCGGATCATACGCGGTGAGTCAGATTGTCCGGAGCTAGTGAGTCGCCTCGTGCGACTCTATACTCCGGATATCCCAAAGATAACCCTTAGGCCACGGCGACGCGATTTGTTGGCGGTGCCTGTCGCGCGCACTGTGTCACGCAGGAACTCGCCGCTGATCCGTGCTCTCTCACATCTCAATGCGCTCTTGGCATCAGCACCGGAGTGTGACTTACTTGCGTGGCGATGGATGTATGTGTGCGGTGAATGTCTGAGCTTCTGTGAGGAGATGGATGACAGGCAATCAACTGTACCAATGTAATTATATGTGTTTTGTTTGTTTTGTTGTATAGTTTAGTATCGTTTTCATGACGCATTGGTTTTAGGACTGTAATGTTGTGTTAACATGTTTTTAATAATAATAAATAAATGAAATTTGGTATAGAGATAATTTGAGACCCTTCGAAGGATATAGAATAGTTTTTGCCTCGGAAATCATCCCTTAAGATGGTAAGTAGAAGTTTGTTTGCATTATATTTTCTAAGTATAAGTTCTACGCGGACGAAGTCGCGGGCAACAGCTAGTTTTATAATATATTTTAAAATGTGATGTATTTCCAGGGCTACGTGCCAGTGGCAGTGCGCGCGTCCGTGCTGTTCTTCGCCCTCAACGACCTGTCGCGCATCGACCCCATGTACCAGTTCTCGCTGGACGCCTACACCGACCTCTTCAACTACTCCATCGATCGCAGCCCCAAGAACCCTGAGCTAGAGGAACGCATCAACAACCTCAATGAGTTCCACACTTACGCTGTCTATAAGTGAGTTTATGATTTACTACCCGCGTATTACAATGAACGCAGGTAATCCCGTTGGTTAAAATGTAGCGTCCATCTAGAAAGTTCGTTTCATACACAGGTGAATGATGTTTTGTTATCGGATCAGTGGTTCCGGAGAATACCAACAAACATAAACTTAGACAGCTACAGTCGCCATCACATACATAGGTACACTATAGGTGTTCAAAAATATCGGCACATGCACCCTAATGCCTTGAAAATAGAGGCGTGTTCCGATGTTTGTGACGCGCTTGTTTGCTCCGATGTATGTGATGGCGACTGTACAATCTCATATATAGACCTCGTTATCTTGTCGCACTGTCATTGCTTTTCCGTAGAGCGTGAATGATTTTTTTATCGACCGTCTTGATATCGATGTTTTTTTAATGCAACAATGCGATTGAATTTTCGCCTTTTAAATCTTTGCTCAATCTCAATGAAAACTTTTTGATGAAAAATAAGTAGATAACCTCATTAGTGAATCGATATAAATGATTTACCTATTTGCAACTGCAGCGACGAAAAGTAACTCATCATTTCCAGTACATCGGGAACTTTAATATCGTAAGTGGTATTTATTTGCAAATGTTTTGAAGATTCCCTTGTTGAACGCTGATCAAGTGCCTATTTATCATTTCTAGATGGAATTTATAATAGCAGCCATTTTTGAATTACCAGTACCAGCAGCCTTTAAAAAGCTATTGTTTTTGAAACTGTGTGGGACTGGTCAGTGCCCCCTTCGCATGTATATGCAGCAGGATTTACAGTTGCCGCCCAATGTGAAAACCCCTATATGATGACCCTTAGTAAAGTTATATTGACGATGTAGAGTTATATACAGTGTATTGTAATTATTGTGGAAAAACTATGATTTTTTCTTATTTTTATTTCATATATATTTATTTCTTATTTTTTTTCATATATATTTATTTATACCCGATAGTACCTAGTGACTCCTTATCAGTTGACTAATTATCAGTGACATATAACTCTAAGTACACTATCGATATTTAGATGGTCGATAAAAAAAACATTCACGCTCTACGGAAAAGCAATGACAGTGCGACAAGATAACGAGGTCTACTCATATACTTTCCTCACTATTGTAATTAGTATTGATTCGGTTTAGCGGATCATGGACCCCGAAGCAAATGGCTGAGAATGCAACTGGCGTGAACGCTAAAATACTCTGTGCGCATGAGTTCGCTAACCATACTGACTGAAGAAAATAAAAGTATGCTATACTTCGATTTTTTTAGCATTAGAAATTCGATAAACAAAGAAGCAGGTGTCGTAAACCTGTTTCTTCAGAAGTTAATAATAAAATATTAAATTATTGTGTACCACTCGGGCCGGCTTCGGATATATCCATCGGCGGTGAACCGCACTATCAAAGAAAGATAATAACAATAACAAATAACTTTAACGGAAAACAATGAAACTTAAAAACTCAAAACAACAAGATTCTGGGATAATGACAAAGTATCGCACCTGCATTCGCATGATATACGAGATGAGAGTGACGTTTAAAAACAAAGATGAACAATGTAATGGCGGACATTTTATCCGACCGATTGCAAATGTCAAAACGCTAAACTCTTATTGATGTGGGACACGATTAGTGTTGTGGATAACGCTCATTTAGAGGCTTATAGACTCGAGCCTTAAAGACTCCCGAGGCTTAAAAACTCGATGCTGTTTAAGAACCGTGTTGGTTTATTTTACGCATATGAATGCAAAATGTTGACTTTTCGTCACTTGAGTCTTTAAGCCTCGGGAGTCTTTAGGGTTCGAGTCTTTAAGCCTCAAAGTGAGCGTTATCCACAACACTAGACACGATCTCTTCAATTTAGTCGCAATTTATGCGTTTAAAACGTTCCGTTTGTTTGAAACCTCTGCTTCTCTGGGTTTTTTATCATGCATTTTTTTTGCGATACATTAAAAATAACACAAATAACATATTAATGCTATATTATTAAATAATCCTTTTAAGTAAATGCAATTTACACATTTTGCTATCGTCTAATAATAATGCAAAATGCTTTAAAAAAATGTTTTCATAGTTTTCCACTTATTCCGCCGCATTTACGGCAGGTATCGTAAAACGTGTTCTATAAAAAACCTTACACTTACTTCTGTAAAGGTCTTTCTAATGCTAAAAAAATCGAAGTATAGCTTAAGACCAATGCCTAGCTGAGCAACTTTTCAAATCTCAAAATTTTGACGCAATGTTTCTGTCGCGCTGTTGTGGGCGGCGGGGGGAGCACTCTCTCGCTTCGCGCCGTTCCGTTGTAATCGCCCGCGAGCCGGACGGAATTTATTTAGTTCATTCCTGCGCGCCTCAAGCCTCTGGGTTGTTATTCGGAACACGCTAATGCGCCTCACCTCATCCGTCAAGCCTAACGAAACTAGACCTCTGCCTACGTTTAGTTACTACGAACCGCGGCGTCAAGATTAATTTGTGGGTGAACGGTGAGGTGATGTTAAAACAAATTACAGAATAGCGGACCTGCTGTATTTGTTTTTGGTGTTATTGCGAATTTTCCTTGCTGACCCAGCTTACGTCTAATGGACTCGATATCCCGCTAACTTTTGTGAGTCAGCTTTTGTTTACTGGACTTTTTATGTAATGGTAGTCTGGTACCTACCTTTTACGTACAGGTTAGAATAAAATTTTCCCACAGGCAACGCAAAATTAAATTCTGTTATCCGTGTCGTAAACACTTTCACAAGTACAACGCTTCACCTTCTCTCACCCCCAAACGTGTCCCAAAACGTGGATTTTTATCATTAAAAAGAAAACCGTTAACAATACACGAAAAATCACAATAAGTGTCCATGACCGAAATGATCCTTGATAAATTAATCATCAACTTCTCATAAATACCAAAGCAATATCTCTTATGATTGTCGCGCATTCTGCCACGAAAAGTCAATTTTAATTATGATTTCTAGGTTTTTTTTTCAAAAAAAAAGTAAGTGTAATTTTCTCAAAAATATGAATATTTATTGCCAAGGTATGAATGACAAAAGTAAAGGATAGAATTTTCTCTTTAAAATTAAATATTGTTTATTTATAAACTCCTGCGAATCATGTTGCTGCGCCATTTTGAAAATTCATTGTCATCTGTTGGAGGCAATCTTGATCGCAATGTTTCAAAATTAGGAAAAATATTGTAGTTCTGAAACCTATTCGGATGTGTAGGGAGGATATTTCGCTAAATGGCTGAAGACATACAATTTTCAAAATAGCATAGAAACGTTAAATAAATGAGTGTATGTATAAATAAATTATACCTCATTTTAAAGAAGCGGAAAGCGGTTAAGTAAGAAAGTCTTGACAAAACTAACCTAAAAAATGCATAAATCATAAAACATGTAGACGTTTCGTGGCAGACTGCGCAAAAACCACAAGTTATAGCGCTTTGGTATGTATGAGACATTGATGATTAATTTATCAAGGATCATTTCGGTCATGGACATTGTTTGTGTATCTTTTATGGTTTTTCTTAAAATTAGTAATAACCGCGTCTTGGGACACTTGTTTGGGTGAGGGGGGTGAAGGTATCCCCGGAGGGGTGCGGAGAGTGAATTCAATTTAATACTGTGTCCCTCCCTACACACCCCAATAGGTTTCAGAATTACAATATTTTCAACATTTTCCATACATTGCGATCTAGCTATCATAATCATCCTGGCCGATTTCGACCACAGCGACTGGAAATATGGCTAATTGGAGCTCTCAATGGAGAGTACAATATAAACCTTGACGATGCAAAAGTGATTGTAAAATCCTTCTTGAATAAATTATTTTTATCTTATCTTATCTTATCTCAGGTGACTGATGTAGCCTATCTTTGCAGAGAATGTGCGACCACATTCCCTACAGGTCATCGATAATTTTTCACCACTAGCGTATCGATAAAATATGTCTACGACTGTTGCCCATCACTATGCCTTCTGTGTACGTATATTTAGAAACTGCCTCCGACTCCAATTCGTTCGATAAGGACAACTGCAGCTCGGACTAAAATTTCCACCCAAAAAACACAAAAATCGAGGTTTCGCTCTCGACTGTTTCCTCCTCCAAAACGCAACCAATCATTATAAAATTTTGGAAACTACAAGAGGAAGAAACAATCTATGCCGTTACGTTTTGATTTTTTGGATATTTGTTGTCATATTTGTATACTGCGCCTTTTTTTGCAGAAAATTCAATAAAGCCGTTTTTGCGATTTTCGAGGCGCTGTAAGATTCTTTAAAATAAAAATATCCAAAAAAGCAAAACGTAGCGGCATAGATATTGATAATATTGATCTTATTTGGAAAAATCATTACTCTAGGTTCAAAAACCAGGGAGGAAACAGTCGAGAGCGTTTGTATGGGAAAATCGCAGATAGGCATTCCTCTTAATACTGTCGCCATCACATACATCTGTAAACTACAGGGTGTTCAAAAATATCTGAACATGCACCCTTATGCCTTGAAAATAGAGTTGTGTTCAGATGTTTGTGAGTTGCTTGTTTGCTCCGAGGTATGTGATGGCGACTGTACAATTAAAACATCATGAGGAAACCAGTTACATCCCAACAAGGTCTATTGTTCCCTTTGGGTTGGTTGCCCTTTGAGATGGCAATGGCAGTCTCTTTCTCCCTCGATCTCGGGATTAGGTGTCTAAGCAACCGGGAAAACCGCCAGAAGGATGAAGATGGGTTATAATCTATCCCAATCCCTGTCCATCCGCAGAAACACATGTCGAGCCCTGTTCGAGCGGCACAAGCTGCTGCTCTCGTTCCACATGGTGGCGCGCATCCTGTTCCAAGCCGGCAAGATGAACATGAACGAGTACCTGTTCCTGCTGAAGGGGGGAGTCGTGCTGGACCGGTCTGAGCAGCCCGACAACCCTACCAGTGAGTGAACAGCCTTTTCTCATTTCATTATTGCCATACCTTTTTCTACTCCTGTACCGTTATCTGTCATTTATATAGGCTGTAGCTCAAATACAATGACACCACTAATAAGTCGTCGAAAAACTCTATGCTCTATGGCCCAAAAACGCACTGTTTAGCGTACTTTTTTGGTTTATACATTTTTCATAAAAGCACTTTAACTTTTTTAAATCGGCCGCTATATTGCAGTGGTGCGAACTTCATAAACAAATATTGCGAAATAAAAGTTTTTATTTACGACTAGCTGTTGCCCAAGACTTCGTCCGCGTAGAACTTATACTTAGAAAATATAATGCAAACAAACTTCTACTTACCATCTTAAGGGATGATTTCCGAGGCAAAAACTATTCTATATCCTTCGAAGGGTCTCAAATTATCTCTATACCAAATTTCATCTAGGTACATGGATTTCATCCAAACTTTCACCCCCTATTTCATACCCTTAGGGAATGATTTTGGGGATAAAAACTATCTAATATCATTCTTCGGGACTCAAACGACCTTTATACCAAATTTCATCTAAACGAGATTCATCCAAATTTTCACCCCCATTTCACCCCCTTAGGGAGTGATTTCCGGATTTAAAACTATCCTATGTCCTTTCTTAGGACTCAAGCTATCTCTATACCAAATTGTATTAAAATGGGTTCCATCCGAATTTTCACCCCTAATTTCACCCCCTTAGGGGATGATTTCTGGGGTAAAAACTATCCCATGTCCTTTCCCAGGACTAAACCTATATCTACACCAAATTTCGTCAAAATAGATTACATCCAAATTTTCACCCCCCCCCTTTCACCCCCTTAGGGGATGATTTCCGGGATAAAACTTATTATATGTCCTTCCCCGGGACTCAAACTATTTATGTACCAAATTTCATCTAAATCGGTGCAGCGGTTTAAGTAGCTCCATACAAATTTCCACCCCCAATTTCAGCCCCTTAGATATAAAAACTACCCTTTGTCCTTCTCCGGACCTCAAACTATCTGTATACCAAATTTCATCTAAATCGGTTCAGCGGTTTAGCCGTGAAGAGGTAACAGACCGACAGACACACTTTCGCATTTATAATATTATAATATGGAAGTATGGATTATTAGTATGGATAGTATGGGTTCTTTCCGCTTGTCTTCCAAATAAAGGTGTAGCTGTAGGCTCACTTCAAAAGAAAGAAGAAACGAAAAACTCATTCAAATATCTCAAAAAATTACGAAGCTACAACCGTTTTAATGTCGCTTGTTAGAGTGAGAAAACGATCAGGGACCGTGACGTCACGATCCTCGAGCGTCATGGTAAAAAACAATCGTTTCATTATAAAGGTGCGTTTTGCGGAAAAGAGACGCAACAAACCCCCTCTTCAAACTTTATAAACTTATAACTTAGTGATTACCTATACGAGTATAGCCTCTTGCGTTGTTTTTTTTCGAGATAATACAACATTATGATTATTTTGTTTAGTGTCTACATCCCTATTTTCGATAAGATAAGATAAAATAAGATTTCTTTATTGTCAGAACTGTGTACATTTAGTTGTTTTGGGTAAAATAAAGTCCAACAGCTTGCCCATTTCGGGCGTACAATATTAAACTTAAAGCTAGTCAAATATACTAAAACAATAACAACAATAGTATTTCCAAATAATTTTAACCATATTCACACATAAAATATTAATTTAGATCTATCCGACATCCGTATTTTCTTTTAAACCACGAACTTCGGAAATTCGAAAATATTCGGGTATCTCTATCTCTATCGCACTAACAAATGACAGGAATGCAGATATACGAACTTCGAGTTTCAGTTTTCGTGGTTTGGCTGAATACGCAAAGAGCGCGCGCGCGTGCCATTCAAAAAAACCAAGTTTGTATTGTTCGAATTTGTTGTTACATTTGTAGAAATTACGCCTTAATTCGACATTTGCGCATATAAGTTCGCATATCAAAATCGATTAATTTTATATTTGCTTTTGGTACCTATGTGTCTCGTCAATGTATATCGTAGACGGGATTAAAATTATTAATAGGCGAAAGAAAGGCAAAGAAATTCCGCCATTTTGTCCGTAGTATTTCTTATTAGTCTGTGATTTTGACGTTTCTTTTAGCTGACAGATGTGGCGGCGATATACTTTAAGAATAATAAATGAAGAATTAAATGAAGTTGTATATTACGGAAAATAAATTAATTGTCGCAGTCGGATAAAAACTAACCTAAGTTGCAGCTGGAATAATAATGTACCTATATAAAATGTTTCATATTTTTCCGTCCATGGGATGCTGAGAACATTCGTACCACAGAAAGCTTAGTTTCAAACTGGCTGATTCTTTTTTTAATTTAGAGATTTATTATAAGTGGAGATGGAGACTAGCGACCCGCCCCTGCTTCGCACGGGTTTATGTGTATAATACATGCTTGTATAGTTTGTATTATACATATAAACCTTCCTTTTGAATCACTCTATCTATTAAAAAAAACCGCATCAAAATCCGTTGCGTAGTTTTAAAAATAGGATATAGATATACATAGGGACAGACAGACAGACAGACAGCGGGAAGCGACTTTGTTTTATACTATGTATTGATTTAACATTTGTATATTATACATTGTTTACTACAATAATAATAAATCATCATCTATTGTGTGTTAAATTACATGTTTTATGAATTCTTGGTATTATTTATGAAAATAAAGTTCGAATTCGGTCCGGGTCCGGATTAGGTTTGGTTCGGATGGCAAATGCAAACAAATTAAAAACAAAACAAACCATTAACAAGAAGTGTCACATTTCCGATTTCCCACCAAAATACGAGTATATACAGTTCAAAATGAAAAGATGAAACATGATAAACTGTTAGTCCTAGTTATTCGTGTTTGTGAAGATAAAAGGGTACGTTCCTTTTAAAATGGTCGAAGCAATTAATAACTGCACTCCTGAAGAAATTGCGTGAGTAGCAAAAGTACGAATAGAAAACTTGCTGCCCGAAAAGGCTAACTATTTTGTAGTCTGCTATTTATTTAAAATTTGTCGTAGAAAAAGTATTGTATGCAACGGTTTATAACATAACTGGTCTAAAAACGCTCGTGGCGTCTTTAATTGCGATGCTCGCCAAGGCTCGCATCGCAACTCACGCCACTCGCGTTTTAAGACCCTTCTTATAAAACAATTGCATAATAGTATTTTATGCAACTGTTTTATAAGAAGGGTCTTAAAATGCGAGTGGCGTGAGTTGCGATGCGAGCCTTGGCGAGCATCGCAATTAAAGACGCCACGAGCGTTTTTAGACCAGTTATAAACCGTTGCATACAATACTTTTTCTACGACAAATTTTAAATAAATAGCAGACTACAAATTAGTTAGCCTTTTCGGGCAGCAAGTTTTCTATTCGTACTTTTGCTACTCACGCAATTTCTTCAGGAGTGCAGTTATTAATTGCTTCGACCATTTTCAAAGGAACATACACTTTTATCTTCACAAACACGAATACAATCTTAATATTCTAGGACTAACAGTTTATCATCTTTCATCTTTTCATTTTGATTTGAACTGTATATATTTTGGTGGGAAATCGGAAATGTGACACTTCTTGTTTATGGTTTGTTTTGTTTTTAATTTGTTTGCACTTGCCACCCGAACCAAACCTAATCCGGACCCGGACCGAATTCGAACTTTATTTTCATAAATAATACTTACCAAGAATTTATAAAACATGTAATTTAACACACAATAGATGATGATTTATTATTATTGTAGTAAATAATGTATAATATACAAATGTTAAATCGTAAATAAAAACTTTTATTTCGAAATATTTGTTTATGAAGTTGGCACCACTGCAATATAGCGGCCGATTTAAAAAAGTTTAACAGTGCTTTTATGAAAAATGTATGAACCAAAAAAGTACGCCAAACAATGCGTTTTTGGGCCATAGAGCATAGAGTTTTTCGACGACTTATTAGTGGTGTCATTATATTTGAGCTACAGCCTATATAAATGACAGATAACGGTACAGGAGTAGAAAAAATACTATTTCGTCGCCAATCAAGACATCCATAAAATATAAGATAAGATAATTTTTAACACATTTGCTCGTAACGTGCCTCTTATTGTGCCGCTTTTAGACTCATAATCCTGGGTATAAAACACGCGTGTTTTATAACATTACGACACTCGTGTAGTTATGTTTATATCCCGATTAAGACACGTTGGCACCTTGCAGCAAGGTATATGAATGGAATCGGCACATTCTTAAATGGACCAGGTTATACAGGTTTTTTAGGGTTCCGTAGCCAAATGGCAAAAAACGGAACCCTTATAGATTCGTCATGTCTGTCTGTCTGTCTGTCTGTCCGTCCGTATGTCACAGCCACTTTTCTCCGAAACTATAAGAGCTATACTGTTGAAACTTGGTAAGTAGATGTATTCTGTGAACCGCATTAAGATTTTCACACAAAAATAAAAAAAAAACATTAAGTTTTAGGGGTCCCCATACACGGAACTGACTTTAAAAAAAAAATCATCAAACCCATACGTGTGTATCTATGGATAGGTCTTCAAAAATTATATTAAGGTTTCTAATATCATTTTTTTCTAAACTGAATAGTTTGCGCGAGAGACACTTCCAAAGTGGTAAAATGTGTCCCCCCCCCCCTGTAACTTCTAAAATAAGAGAATGATAAAACTAAAAAAAAATCTCCTTGGAGGGATTTATGCTCTCAGCTATCCTATGTTCGATTATGATATTGCCTAATAGCGCACATGCAGCGTTGTAGATTTAATTAAATTCAAATACTTACTAATACCGGGATGCTGCCGGGATGTTAACGCTGGATTTCATGGAGGTCCCTGTGTTTACTCATGTACTCATTTCATGGCATTTTTTTCTTTTTCGTTTTTATTTTTTTTATTGGAAAATGAATATTGATGTAGCGTCAAAATGTTTAATAATTTATAAAATTTTGTAAAAATGTCAAAAGTATAACCAAAAATAAAATTAAAATCATAACTAGTATCACAATAATAGTACAGGTCGATTCACGAAAGCTGGCATGAATGGATTGAACGAAAGTAATGTCACTTGCCACTGTTAGTGGCAGTGTCAGTGCCGTTCTTACTGGTATACAGGCGCCTCCTAATATTTTGTAAACATGTATGCCTGATAAGTTTTCGTCATTCAAGAAAAAAAAAACATATTATTATAATCTGCACCAAGTATCATGTTACCTCTTTTAGTAATTATTATTAAAGTCATGTGTTAATAGAACGTATATTTATTTTTCTGACTTATTTTTAATGAATGAATGAATGAAAACATTTATTTCAAGTAACACAGGACTCATCGAATCGCTAAACTTAAGTGGCAGTGGGCGGGGCACATTGCGCGTAGAACTGATGGCCGTTGGGGCGGAAAGGTTCTAGAGTGGCGCGGCGTTTGTAGGCCTCCCGCAAGGTGGACTGATGACCTGGTAAAGGTCGCGGGAGTCCGCTGGATGCGGGTGGCGCAGGACCGGTCACTTTGGAACTCTTTGGGGGAGGCTTATGTCCAGCAGTGGACGTCTTTCGGCTGATATGATGAACACAGGACTCATACAGGAAATTATATGATAACTTAATGTCAAGAATCGAAAAAAGGCTTGTTCGAATTGTAAAAAATAAAAAAAAAGAGCAGATCAAGGAGTCCGTCGTCAACAGAGTTTTTAATTTATTTATATCCTGTTTTCACACTGACGCCGCAATCTACAAAATGACGGCGAAAAGATTCGAAATTCGTACGAAATTTAACTGTTATTTTCGCGTTTCACGGCATCGTCATTGTGCATGAAACATGGTTATAATTACATATTTATGTATTTATAAAATGCAAAATTTCTGAAACACCATTATCATAATCACTTTTTGCATCAACCTGTATTTAACATTTATGTGATGCACACATAGACATTATCATTCACTCGTTCAATTCATTCGTGCCAGCTTTCGTGAATCGACCTGTAGTTTATGTGACTGTAGGTATGTGGGAACCATACTTTCAGCGTTTTGGAAAATTTCACCCCTAAGAGGGTAAAATAGGGGTGCAAAGTTTGTATGTGGGAAACTTCATTTTTGAGCTAGAGACCTAAAACTTTGTAGAAATATTAGTTATTAGAATACAAAGAAAGTACTTTCAGCGTTTTGGAAAATTTCACCCGTAAGGGGATAAAATAGGGTGCAAAGTTTGTATGGGAAAAACTACTTTTTTTTAAATAGAGACTTAAAACTTTATTAGAACATAAAAAAACTACATTCATTATTTTACAAAAATTATTACCTAAGGGGGTTAAAAAGGGGTGCAAGGTTTGTATGGGGAACACTTTTTCTGGGCTAGACACTTGAAACTTTGTAGAAAGATTACTCATAAAAATACAAAAAAAATACTTTTAGCGTTTTGGAAAAAACCATCCCTAAGGGGCATAAAAAGGGGTGCAAAGTTTTTATGAGGGAAAGTTTATGTTTTTGAGTAAGAGACTTGAAACTATGTAGAAAAATTACTTATTAAAATACAAAAAAGATCATAAAGCGTTTTAGAGAATTCCACCCCTAAGGGGGTTAAAAAGGGGAGCCAGCTTTGTATGGGCAACACTTTTTTTGAGTTTTAAAACTTTGCAAAAATATTACTTATTACTGTTAGAATACTAACAAAGAACTTTCATTGTTTTAGAAAACTCCACTTATAAGGGAGTTAAGAAGTTGTGTGGGAAACACTTTTTTTTGAACTAGACTTAAAACTATTAGAAAGATTACTTATTAAAATAAAAA
This sequence comes from Epinotia brunnichana, assembly GCA_963854355.1. Lineage (NCBI taxonomy): Eukaryota > Metazoa > Arthropoda > Insecta > Lepidoptera > Tortricidae > Epinotia > Epinotia brunnichana. Next base: position 26,516,398 of record OY977936.1, on the reverse strand, counting down.
AAGTACTTTCAGGGTTTTAGAAAACTCCACCCCTTAGGGGGTTAAGAAGGGGGCCAGATCTATATGAGCAGCATTTTTTTTGAGCTAGAGACTTAAAAGTTAGTAGTAAGATTACTAACTACAATACGAAAAAAGTTCTTTCAGCGATTAGAAAAATTCAACCCCTAAGGGGGTTTAAAAGGAGGTTCAAATTTTAAATGGGGACCAAGAAAATTTTAAAGTTTGAGTAAGATATTTGTAACTTCGATCTTATTTTGTACAGTCGCCATCACATACATCGGAGCAAACATGCACGTCACAAACATCGGAACACACCTCTATTTTCAAGGCATAAGGGTGCATGTACCGATATTTTTGAACACCTATAGTGTACCTATGTATGTGATGGCGACTACAGTTTTAAAAGACTACAAAACTAATTTCAGAGTTTTTCCAAATTCATCCCCTAAGAGTGTTAAAAGGGGGTTCAAAGTTTGTGTATTTCAAGACATTTTTAAAGTATGAGAATTTTAACTTTGGTTTCAGATTATTACAAACTAGAAAATGAACATCAACGTTTTTTTTTAATTTATGCCCTGAAAGAGGGTTCAAAGTTTGTATTGAGAGAAATCATTTTCTAAGACGATAAAAAGTTCTACGCGGACGAAGTCGCGGGCAACAGCTAGTGTACTATAATTGACGATCTGCACAATTTTAGGGATTTTAATACGACAATTTTCCAGATTAATGCCTTTATGGGCAGCCAGAAAATATCGCAAAAAGCACGCGTGGCTGTGCATAGGGGAGTGTTGGTGCCCACACTTATGTATGGTAGCGAAAGTTGGGTGTGGCAGAAAAAACATCAAAGTCGAGTGAATGCAGTAGAAATGAGAACGTTGAGAAGTATGTGTGGAGTGAAATTGAGTGATAGAGTCAGAAACAGTGTGGTAAGAGATAAGTGTGGAATGGATGGAGATATAGTCACGAACATTGAGAAGAGTATGTTAAGGTGGTTTGGGCATGTAGAAAGGATGGATGAAAGAAGATTAACGAAGAGAGTGTATATAAAAAGAGTGGAAGGGCAAGTTGGAAGGGGAAGACCTAGGCGAACTTTCTCCGATCAAATTGGAGAAATCTTACAAAAAGGCCAGGTCAAAAGTACCCTAAACCGACGAGCATGTGGTTTGTCAGGATCGTAGCAAATAGAGATCCCTGATCTCTGCCTACCCCTCTGGGAAAGTGGCGTGATTATATGTATGTAGGTATGTGATTTTCCAGATTGGCTACCCGAGGATTGCTGGGACAACTTGACAGAGATGGACAAGCTGCCGGGCTTCCACGGCATTATAGAGGCCTTCGAGGTCTTCTCCAAGGAGTGGAAGGAGTGGTACTTGCACCCTGAGCCTGAAACACAGCCGCTCTTAGGTACACTCGCCAGCAATGATATTATCAAACTGCGATCAGAATGGGATTGGAGGTGACTGTTTTGTCGTATAGGTACTAAGCCACGTGTAATGACAGCTATTCCATTCCAAACTAAACGCGGTCGGCAGGAACTAATTTGAGCATTGATATGTATCACATCTATCTCTCTAAGAGTGGATTCCAAGCGTCTTTCGTGATTTCTTTGCATGGCACGAGCACCTAGCGCGTGTGACGAGAGATGAGGCGTTTTTAAATTATATAGCCCGTCGGCGGCGATCAAGTGTGTACGGCCCGCCTGACGGGAAGCGGTTACCGTGGCCTAAGAACGCTTGCAACTTTAGGGGCTAGCATGCGCGTTGCCAACCGTATTAACCGTAGTCCCTCATTCCTCGCGGCAGGAAATACCTCTGGAACCGTACCGTGCGCGACCATTGAGGTTCCAACAGTTCCAAGGTGTGAGAATGAACGCCCTGCCGTCGGCGAGCGGTGCGATGGTAGAATGTGGCCGTGGGCATCCTGTCAAACGGCATTGCATAGAAACATGTTTTCAATAATGCACGTGGCGCCTATTCCGCACTTCTTTTGTAGTTCTCAGAATTTCCCATCCTCTTTTTCCTATATAACGAAATAGAGACTATACATTTCTCTCAGGTGACTGGAACGATAATATGAATGACTTCCAAAAAATCCTCTTCATTCGTTCACTCCGGGTCGACCGCGTGTCGGCTTGCGTCACTACTTTCATCGTCAATGTGTTGGGTCCTCGATATGTGGAGCCGCCTGTTCTCGATATTAAGGTATAAATCATATTTTCACTTCTCCCGCTCGAAAAGTGTATCATATTATATTAGGCTTAGTATAGCAAGCGGGGCTAAAGTAGTACAAAAGTAGTAGTAGTAGAAAATGTACACATATTTATGATTTTAAAACATTTTAATTTGACCAATCAAAACACTTCACCGTATTAATTCACTAATCACAACTCTTTAAAAAATACATTTGTATTTGCTATCGGCCAATCAAGAAACAGAATAATTTTAAACATCAGGCGTTTTGTTATTCCCTAACTCACAATCATGCCGTTTGGGCGCGCCTATAAAAGGTCAGAGGCGTTTATTCTTAGAGTCAATATTTTGTATCTGTGTCAAAGCAGTTTATTAAAAAAAACATGCCGCCAAATTAATTGGACATTTTTTTGCCGTGGAATTTATTATTGATTGTGGATTTGTGGATGAATAATCTTTCTTTTTACTATTTTTTCGCAGTCGAAGTGAAAAGTAGAGTTTATAACTCTGGTCTTAAAGCCATATTACCACTCGAACAATTTCCCCTCACTTCGTTCGGTGAAATAACCAGCTCGTGGTAGTAGGGTCGTTTCGCCGGTAACGCGACCACCTTCGGTTGGCGACCACTTGACGGACTAGGCTGCTTCAATTAAAGATATTAACATTTCTACAAACCCAACAGAAAACTAATTAGTTATTAACTATTCTTGAATAGTGTCAGAATAAGAATAAATACACTTTAAACCCCAAAGCTTAATCCAAAGCAAGAAAAAATAACCTCAATTCACACATTTCACACATTGCTTCCGAAAAGTGTTGACGTGCAGTGAATCTGTAAAAAAAATAACGCGACAGTTGGCGCGAAAACTTTAGTTACGTCACTTAATTTTATTATTATGCTGAAATTAGTTAGTTGATTGCTTAAATGATTTAGCTATTGTAATAATTTCGTTGAAATTCGGCATATTATAAAAATAGATTTAAATAAAATGGGGTGGTCGCGTACCCAAAAAAATTATTACCAAAGAAGTCGGATAGCGACCACATCGTTTTTCTTTTTCTTTCCTTATGGATTCTTGCGGCACCCGCGATATTTAGCTTGGCAAGCCAATTGTGTCGGTAGGTATTTAAGCCGCGCCAATCCATGTTATGTCTATAGTAGGTATATGTAATATAATAATAATATATAATCATAAAATGAATAATTCATATGATTATATGATATGGTTATATTACAAATGCGAAAGTGTGTCTTGTCTGTTACCTCTTCACGCTTAAACCGATGGACCGATTTTGATGAAATTTGGTATGGAGATAGTTTAAGTCCCGGGAAAAGACGTAGGATAGTTTTTATCCCCAAAATAATCCCCTAGGAGGCTGAAATAGGGGTTAAAATTTTGTATGGAGCTACGATATAAACGAGACACACGGACGGAGTCGTGGGCAGAAGCTAGTGTAGGTAAGTAGAATTTAATCTAAAAGTTACATAAAAGCTTGTAAAATGGTGGCGTTTAGATACCTACTATGAACGACATGTGTGACTGTAATAGCAATATATATAATAGCACTATGGTGTGAGCGAGATGGCGCGCCGTTTTCGATTCTATTTTGCATTGACAAGAAATGTAAAGTAGATTTAGAAGAGTAACAATTTGTAGTAGTATAAGGGCAGTCAGGTCAGGTAGGTCCAACTTTGAGAAAGAGGTCAATCGTCGATTCCGACTCGGCTGGGCAGCGTTCGGGAAGCTACGCTATGGCACATCTTTTCGTCTAATATTCCGCAGTGTCTGAAGACGAGAGTCTTTGACCAGTGCGTGTTGCCAGTGATCACGTGTGGCACCGAAACGTGGTCGCTTCAGAAATCATAAGAAGCATCATAAGAAGGCTCAAAGTCACCCAAAGGGCAATGGAGAGAGGGCTATGCTCGGAGTTTCTCTGCGTGATCGCATCAGAAATGAGGCTATCCGCAGCATAACCAAGGTAATCGATATAGCCCTAAGCCGCTAAGGTTAAGTGGCAGTGGGCGGGGCACATTGCACGTAGAACCGATGGCCGTTGAGGCGGAAAGGTTCTCGAGTGGCGACCACGTACCGGAAGGCGCGGCGTGGGTAGGTCCCCCGCAAGTTGACTGATGGCCTGGTAACGATCGCAGGAATTCGATGGATGCGGGTGGCGCAGAACCGGTCATTATGGCACTCTTTGGGGGAGGCCTTTGTCCAGCAATGGACGTTTTTCGACTGATATGATGATGATGATGATGCATCGTTTTATTAACTACTTAAACACTATTTGCAAGAGTGGTCGCCAACTAGCTAACGGGTGGTCGCAAACCGACTAAAGCGGTCGCTATCCAGCGAATTCGCTATTTTGAAACCTTTTCCATATTTTTTCCTAATCTATGGATGAAAGTGCTATATTTTATTGTAGGTTTCAAAACTTGACTATACTCAGAACCTATACGAATACCATCTATTATGCGTGTACATTGAATAGGTATACATTTACTAATCTAAAGTGAGCAACTCGGCTAAGTGGTCGCTAACCGGCGAAACGACCCTATGGCTTATTTTAGAAACTAATACTAATATACCTAGGTTAAGATTATACTAACAATATATGGATGTACAAAATAAAATTGTCTGAAATAAATAAATCTATTCTCTATTCTATTCTATATTAGTCCATGCTTCTTTTAATGTCGTGTTAAACCAGCTAACTGACCTCGGTATCTCCCAGGCGTCCTGGGAGGAGTCTTCGTTCAAGACATCTCTGTTGTTCGTGCTGTCCCCGGGTGTGGACCCCACGGCCTCGCTCATCCAGCTCGCGACGGAGGTCAAGATGTTCGATAAGTTCGCGTCGCTCAGTTTGGGGCAGGGTCAGGCGCCTACTGCTGCCAGGTACTACTACAGCCTTCAATCGAATTCCGTGGCTCCCAGGGGAGCCGCCGGAATTCAACAGTTATCTGTGTCATAATTCGGTAGATTTCTTAGTATGGACTAGTGGCTCCCTGGGGCGCCACCGGGTATCGAAAGGTAAAATTGCGTTGGTTTGAAATATGGAGCTCAATCATACTTTATTTTATTTAGTCATATGGCATTAATCAATTACGTTGCTTTACTTATATTAACACTTACCTACTTTATTTTAATGGTTGTATATGAACTATATGTGGTTCGAAATAAACAAATTAAATAAATATTAACTTCAATCTGGTATTTAATTTGATTTGTGTAAGATTGTCCGCAAATATTTGTTTATTTATTATATCTTCATTCTTCACCCAACTTTGCATCAGGTGAGTGAGGAGGCCGAAGGCATTCCCAGGGAATATCCGGATCGGACAGTCATGTGCAGGCCTTTAAAACGTTATGAAAATAGTGATATTATAACGTTATAAATAACGATATATTTCAAATTTCTATACAAATCTCGGGAAATAACGGAATTATAGCGTTATAATAGCGCTATTTTTATAACGTTTTAAAGGCCTGGTCATGTGTGATGGATAGACCACACAGACTCTCCGCAGTCCGCACGGTGATTCGTGCCAACCATACAGATACGCGCAAAGTCCATGTGCGGTGCGCAATCTGTGAATCATACTACTGGCTAATAAACTAGCCCTTTTTACCAGGTTACTAGCCCACGGTATGAGAGAAGGTGGTTGGGTGTTCCTCGCCAACTGCCACTTGGCGTGCGCGTGGCTCGGCTCGCTGCGCGGCCTGGACAACCCAAAGATCCACCCTCGCTTCCGTATGTGGCTATCTTCTATGCCGGACGACAAGTTCCCGCTGCATGTGCTGCAGAGAAGCATTAAGATGACTACAGAACCACCACAGGTATCATAAATCGTAATCTTGTCAGACAATTCTGTGGCAAAGGCACAACGACTTTGTTACTGGAATTATGGCACGTATAGTGACATATTGGTCCTTCTCACTCCTTCCTAATGTCAATGGAAACCATATCCACCCGCTTTTGGGCCAGACACTGTCGTGTGTTTTAGGGCCTCTCGTGATAGGGTAAATCGCCAGTAACTGGCCACCGTTCAATAACTGGCCACGTTATATTAAATTGAATTCTATTATAGGTGAATAGAGTTTATTTTTAGTATGAGGGGTAAGAATAAGAATACTTTATTGCACTCATGTCAGGTCTTAAATATCTTACAGTCTATAGTAGGTACAACATGACACCCTGTAAGGGTATTGCAAATCCTTCGTCTCAAAACGTAGGTACACATTACAAATTATAGTACTTAAGGTGAAGCAGCTTCAGAAAAGTACCAAAATGGGCTTGGAAATTCCTACTTCATTACGCGAAAACTACATAAAATGTAACGGTTTCTTATTTAAATGCTATTTGAAGATATTTGCTACAATTATATAATGCCCAACACACGATTTGATTAATTTGCCTCGATGGATTAGGCTCGCAAAGTTAGCTCTGATTGCGCGTTTTTCGGTAGGTCAAGTTGACTAAAAACCAGAACCATTTTTTTGCTAGTCAATGTTCAGTATTTATTTTTGTATCCTTTTATTCCTTATTATATATTTGACAACGTAGTAGGCTCATTTTATTTTTAATTAACGTAAATTAGTAACATTAAGCACATAAATATAGAATCTCGCTCAAAACGGATGCGCGTAAGTCATTCGTTTGAATTTTAGTAGGCAGATGGCCAAGCGGCCTCGGGCTGGACGGACGTCTGTCGCGATTTTTTGCATTTTGACAACTGTAAAATTCGCTAGTTTAATACCAGCTGTTAGAAAATAATACTTTTTCAGGGAGAATTAATAGGGTGTCATGTGGGTGGATACACGTTTAAAATAGATTTTCGGTCATTTTTACAATTTGTTCTAATTTAAAACACAAAAGTTCGTTCACAAACCCTACCATTACAACCCGACTTTTCATATTTCTCATCTTAAGATCCCGTTGTTAATGAAAGAAGTTCGAATACGTTTCTTTAGAATGTGGAATATTTTTTTATCACACAGGTCACATTGTCTCGTACTGTTTATGTGCGTAACATCTCGCTGCCCCAATATTATAGGGTTCTATGTTACATTGTCGGGGTACTTCAATTTAGACTTAGTATCACTCTGACAGACTTCAAATTTCAAGTTGATAAAAGTGCAACATAGAACCGTATAATATTGGGGCAGCGATCTGTCATATAGAAATATTTGACATTTGGCATTTACGCTGTCTTAGGACTTAGATATATCGTTTTCAATAAAATAATAATATATTAAATACAATTAAAATCGTATAGTGTACAAACTATAACGATTATGATAGTATATTGTGATCCGCTGTAATAATGACGCCATCCAGTTAAATCCCCTGCAGTTCCAACCAATTGAATGTGGAAAGAGATTGTCAGAATATTTATACCTACTCGGAATCTGCAAGCATGATGTAATTTGTGTTTATTGTGGTCAAATCAAGACGGATTATTGTCACCCAATTGGATACAGTTCTTCAAGACACCTTCTAACTACACTTCAACTCCAAGTTTTTAACACATTCACTGCCCAGAATCTCTACGCACTACGCTCCATGGCGATGCCTACGGCGTAGGCGCCCGCTAAGCGGTTTCATGGCAGACCTGAGTGAGAGTTTGAGAGTCAAGTGAGGAAGAAGAAGTAGTAAATAATTGTAATCTCCACTTATAATAAATCTCTAAATTAAAAAAAGAATCAGCCAGTTTGAAACTAAGCTTTGCGCGGTTCGAATGTTCTCAGCATCCCATGAACGGAAAAATATGAAACATTTTATATAGGTACATTATTATTCTAGCTGCAACTTAGGATAGTTTTTATCCGACTGCGACAGTTAATTAATTTTCCGAAATATACGACTTCATTTAATTTTTCATTTATTTTTATTGAAATCAAACGCTGCTCCAACTGTCAGCTATAAGAACCGTCAAATTTTCGTCAAAATGGCGGAATTGCTTTGCCTTTCACTTATTAATAATTTAAATCCCGTCTACGATAGACTTTTACGAGACAAATGCTAAAATATAAACCATAAAAAAATATTCGATTCTGATATGAGAACTTATATGCGCAAATGTCGTTTTATGTCGTAATTTCAATAAATGAAATCAACAAATTTGAACAATATAATTAACACGAATTTGTTTTTTTTGAATGACAATGGCACGCGCTCGGCGCATTCAGCCAAAGTACCTGCGGCGCTACCACGAAAACCGATACTCAATGTTCATATATTTGCATCCCTGTCACTCGAGTATGGTTAGTGCGATAGAGATAGAGATACCCGAATATTTTCGAATTCCGAAGTTCGTGGTTATAGCTCAGGAATCGAAAATATGGTAAATAATCATAATGTATTTTCTCGAAAAAGAATTTAAAATAAATATTGACTATATTATATATATGGAGAAAAAAACAAAGCAAATTAAGTTATAAGAGTCCAAAGTTTTAAGAGGGGGTATGTTCTGTCCCTTTTCCGCAAAACGCACCTTTGAAACGATTGTTTTTTACTATGACGCTCGAGTATATTGACGTCACAGTCCCTCATCGTTTTCTCACTCTAACAAGCGACATTAAAACGGATGTAGCTTCAAATTTTTTGAGATATTTGAATGGGAGTTTCATTATCTTCTATCTATTTATCTATACATATAATAAAGCTGAAGAGGGTCGAAAGTCTGTACATGGAAGATATTCGAAAAAAAATTGGCTAGGGATACTTAAAATCGATAACAGAACACGTTCCAACAGTTTTGAGAATTTTTATCTGTTTGTCTGTTTATCTGTTTATCTGTTTGTCTGTTTTTCTGTTTATCTGTTTATCTGTTTGTCTGTTTATGTGACCGCGCATCACGTGAAAACGGCTGAACCGATTAAGATGAAATTTGGTATAGAGATAGTTTTAGTCCTGGGGAAGGACTTAGGGTAGTTTTTATCCTGAAAATCAACCCCTAAGGGGATGAAATGGGGGGTGGAAATTTGTATAGAGCTACTTAAACCGCTACACCGATTTGGGTGAAATTTGGTATATAATTAGTTTGAGTCCTGGGGAAGGTCAGAGGATAGTTTTTATCCCGAAAATCTTCCTTTTAGTGGGTAAAATGGAGGGGTGAAAATTTGGATGTAATCCATTTTGATAAAATTTGGTTTAGAGGTAGTTTAGGTTCTGAGGAAGGATATTGGATAGTTTTTATCCTGGAAATCTTCCCCTAAGGGGGTGAAATGGGGGGTGAAATTTCGGATGGACTCCGTTTAGACCAAATTTGGTTTAGATATAGTTTGAGCCCCGGAGAATGAAAATAGATAGTTTGAATACCGAAATTCATCCCCCAAGGGGATGAAATAGGGATGAAAGTGTGGATAAATCCCAATTAGTTAAAATTTGGTATAGAGATAGAAGGAGTCCCAGGGAAGGACAATGTATAGTTTTTATCCTGAAAAATCATCTCCTGAGGGGGTGAAATGAGGGGAATGAAAATTTGGATAGAACCGATTTAAATGAAATTTGGTATGGAGATAGTTAAGAGTCCTGGGGAAGGACTTAAAATAATTGTTAGTCCAGAAATCATCTCCTAAGGGGGTCAAATGGGGTATGAAAATTTGGATAGAACCCATTTACGGTATAGCGAGTTGGAGTCTGAGGAAGGACATAGGATAGTTTACTCCCGAAAATCATCCCCTAAGGGGATGTAATTGAGGGTGAAAATTTGTTTGTGACCCATTTTGATGAAATTTGGTTGAACGATAGTTTGAGTCCCGGAGTATGACAACGGATAGTTTTAATCCCGAAAATCATCCCCTCAGGGATGAAATAGGTGGTGAAAATTTGGATTAAACCCATTTAGATGAAATTTAGTAAAGATATAGAAGGAGTCCTAGGGAAGGACAATGCATAGTTTTTATCCCGAAAAATCATTTCCTGAGGTGGTGAAATGAGGTTTGAAGATTTCGATAGAACCCATTCAGATGAAATTTGGTATAGAGAGAGGTATCAGTCCAAGGAAAGAACAAAGAATAATTTTTATTCCGGAACACAAGACATAGGATAGTTTTATCCCGAAAATCATCCCCTAAGAGGGTGTAATTTGGGGTGGAATTTTGTTTGTGACACATTTTGATAAAATTTGGTTGAAAGATAGTTTGAGTCCCGGAGTATGACAACGGATAGTTTTAATCCCGAAAATCATCCCCTCAGGGATGAAATAGGTGGTGAAAATTTGGATTAAACCCATTTAGATGAAATTTAGTAAAGATATAGAAGGAGTCCTAGGGAAGGACAATGCATAGTTTTTATCCCGAAAAATCATTTCCTGAGGTGGTGAAATGAGGTTTGAAGATTTCGATAGAACCCATTCAGATGAAATTTGGTATAGAGAGAGGTGTCAGTCCAAGGAAAGAACAAAGAATAATTTTTATTCCGGAACACAAGACATAGGATAGTTTTATCCCGAAAAATTTGGGGTGGAATTTTGTTTGTGACACATTTTGATAAAATTTGGTTGAAAGATAGTTTGAGTCCTGGAAAAGGACAAATGATAGTTTCTATTCCGGAAATCATCCCCTAAGGAGGTGAAATGGGGGTGAAAATTTGGATGTAGCCCATTTAGATGAAATTTGGTATAAAGATAGTTTGAGTCCTGGAGCATTCTCCATGATTTTCGGGATAAAAACTTTCCGTTGTCATAACAACGGATAGTTTTTATCCCGAAAATCATCCTCTAAGGAGGTGAAATAGGGGGTGAAAATTGGATGGAACCCATTTACGGTATATAGCGGTAGTTGGGAGTCCTGGGGAATAGGAACATTATATAGGTAAATATATGTATGTGACGTTCCATGGGTATATTCGAATATACCTTATGGCGGTAGTTTCGAAGATGTTTTCTAAAACGGGGTAAAAAATACGTTTTATTATGGCTATTTTGAAAACTATTAGATGTAACATTTTGTTGACGTATCTTTATTTTTAATATAAAATATTTAAATTACAAGTCAGTTAATTTAGTCCTACGGTTTAGTAGAAAAGGTCCTTACGGCCGTGTGATATGAAAATATGCAAAATAATAATGAAAAAAGCCTACATGCATCTATTATGGTGAGGCGGGTCATAGAAACCAAGTTTGCGGCGGAGTCTATTTTGTAAAAAAAGGCGTTCGGAGTAAGCTAATCTTTAAAATCATGCAACTCAGCCATAATGACCCTTTCCTTCATACAATCCATACTAATATTACAAATTCGAAAGTAACTCTGTCTGTCTGTTAACTTTTCATGCTTAATTTGGTTGAAATAAAATTTGGTGTAGAGATACTTTGAATTCCGGGGCATTCCCAAAGAATCCTTACTAAAGATAGTTTTTATCTGGAAATTCATCACCTAAAGGGGTTAAAAGGGGGGAGAAAGTTACGATATAAACGAGTTCCGCGCGGACGAAGTCGCGGGCAAAAGCTAGTAATTAATATGCCTAAACAGTAAAGTATTCCATTGCATAATATATAGATTTGCATCATTTGGTTGCCTAACATATTTTTTTACCTACAAATAATGAAGTAGGATGATTTCATTGTATGATGTAATTTACATTGAATGATATACTTTTTATTCTTGTGGTATAAAACATTCCTACTAATGAAGAATTTGTTTCATTTTCTTTACCTACTCTGAGGCTAAGGAATTCACTAGAACAGACATATTTAGATTAAGTATGCTGTAGTAAACAACGTATGCTCGCTTTAAAGCTTTATGGGAAGGATATAATGATGTGACGGATCTTGCCAATGAGAATACAATTAGGTAGCTAAAATCGACTTCCAAGCTATGTTTACAATTTGGCACCTTATTCCTTTGTGATAAGGCGAAAAAGAAAAATATTCTATATATCATCATCATTATCATATCAGCCGAAAGACGTCCACTGCTGGACATATGCCTCCCCCAAAGAGTGCCAAAATGACCGGTCCTGCGCCACCCATTCTATATATAGTATTATAGAATATATAATTTTTTCGCCTTACCAGCTAAGTCTCATATCTGGGAAATTCTTTTTCTCTATTTTCACCCAAGCAGAGCTCAGGTTTATATGTATGTATGTGATACATACATATATAGTATAAAATGGCTTATCATTTGTAATCCCATGCGTACAAAAGAAATATAAGTAAATAAAATACATTACTTACAAGCAGGAATCGAAATCGAGGGGCCATCCAGGAAGTACGGCAGTCAGTACAATTATCAAAGAATTATTATTAGTACCATTTTTTTATGCCATGTATTTTGCAAACAAACACACGGTTTGCGAGATATCGAAGCCTATGGACGCTTGCTACTAAAGAGGATTCACACATTGGAGGATGCTTAGGGTTGATTTGAATTAACTCACAGATATTCACTAGTTTACGATATAATATTGCTTACCTATATTATTCTTTGTAGATATAGGTCAGTAGAAATTGACACAAAATAGGCTTAACTCGCAAGGGCATGGTTTTTCGGTATATTGAACCGATATATAGTTAGGATAGTGTGAACACGAAATTTTGGTTTAAAAGTCATAAACTATGCTACTTTGACCATCAAGATGTAGTACACTTTAAAAGATAAATAAATTTAAAACAATTTGAGTTAAGCCACAGGTCTATAAACTCAAGCGATGACCCTTCAATAATAGTCTATTTTCCCGAAGATTGTCAATTTTAAGTCATGGTCCCGTCCGGATCAAAATATTGGCAAAATCCCTCGTCCAATGAGAAAAATTGTTGGATATAACGTTTTGTTGATATGTAATTTTCTTTCATACAAACCCTCTATAAATTCTGTAAGACTACACGCACAATCTTGAAAATACGAAAAAAAAGGTAAAAATGGCTTTTTTGAAGAATTGAGTGCAAAAGGCCTTCGAGAGACCTATAGTTTGTGTGAAAGTAGCCAAGTATCAATGGAAAAACAATAAATAATCATCATAATATCAGCCGAAAGACGTCAACTGTTGAAAGACGTAAATGTTTTCTTTCTTTCTTTCTTTCTTTCAACTGCTGTACACAGGCCTCCCTCAAAGATTGCCACAATGACCGGTTCTGCGCCACCCGCATCCAGCAGACTCCCGCGACCATCACCAGGTCATCAGTCCGGTCCCCACTCGAGAACCTTTCTGCCCCAACGGCCATCGGTTCGACGTGATTTAGGTTTAGATTTATTTCTTTCGAGATAAAAATTACAATATAGGTCCTTATCACGATCGTTAATAATAAGTAATAAAAATAAAATAATATTCAAAATGTTAATGCACAAAGTGGAAATTGTATCTCCAATTAAGAATTGTCATTTAACAACTAATAGACACTTACTATTGAACAAAAATAAACAATGTCAATTTATGCATTAGGTACCTAAATTTAAAATTTGAATATTCAACATAAATGTTACACAAGAAATAATATCAAATGTGCAATATGGCGGCGCCAATACCTACACATTGCTATTAATTTTACTCATTTACTTTATTTATTTTTAATATACAACCACAAATTTTTGAACGCATCCTATTACACGCCATACCTGGCAACTTTCCTTCACCCCCACCCCAAACCACAGTGCACTAAAAATACCCGTCGCGCGCGCGCTAACGCTCAATCAAAAACTATTGAAAAAACTCAAAAATCCTACAAGTGTGCATACAAAAACCACAAGTGATTACCGAAGTACAAGTGTTTACTGTGAAATAACAAAATTCTTTCTTGTATGCTGAAACACGAACGCAATACTGGATTGCCGGCTGGCGCCGATTAAAAGGTTTGTCCCGCCGCACCACAATCTGCCCCACCCTCTGCCTTTTAAAAGCAATACGGAGGGCTAAAATACAGACTTCTTTTGGTTTGGTTCAGCTAGAAGCTTTTCTTCAGGTTCTTCCACGCTTTCTTCCTCAGATTCTTTCAGTTTTTTGAGTTCGTGTTGTGCCTGGGCTTTCTCAAGATCGTTCTCGTCATCGCCTATCGAAATCAAAGCGATGATTTCGAATAATTTTCCTGAGCAAATAAAGCATAGAACTGAGCATTTGAGCTTAGCTCTCTGGTAGTTGGTGGCAAATGTGCATGCAAAGCCCTTTGAATACCTATACATTTGTCAGTATAGTAACACCAAATGTCTCATTATTTGATAATCAATTTTTACCTATTTTAGTGTTTTCGAGATTGTGATTGAATTATTAGTCTCACAGACCTCTCTGTGTTTTAATGAAAGCAAATTAAATTGAGTGTAACTTTATTACTAATATTTTTTCTCATAGCGCGAGGGATTTATGATTATGTTTTGGTCCAGACAGGGCAATTTAAAATCGACGAAGTTCGGAAAAAATATATAATTTTCGAAGGGCAATAGCTTCGTCCCCTTAGAGCTTACAGATTTGCAGTTTAATTCAAATAAAATTGTTGGAATAGGGAACTTGCATCTTTTTATTTTATTGCGAAAATCAAATGGATAATTTAGCATTATAACAACTGTAGCACTAAAACTTTCTTATGATTTATTTTTCTGATTTTATATGCATTTGAAATCTGCACGCGCCGGCACCCCCCGAAAACGCTCTATATTAAACTGGCTTATGTTATGACGTCACAACATATATTCTCGGCGCGTTTACTATGGAGTAAGTCATTAATTTGCAATTATCTCCACAACATTTGCGTTTAAGTCTATACTTGTCATACAAAATATCATTTTCTGTGCCAATTCAATATTCTGTGTAACTGTTATGTTATTTTATCGAAACAATAATAAATTTTTTTCGTCATTTTAACGTGAGATAAAACTAATACAATCGTTTTTTTTCTTCTGTATAATATTTATACGTATATCCGCATCAATTGAGTGCAATTTATTCGAAATTGAAGTCCCATGCAAGTTCCCCATTTTAATCAACTTTAAAATTCAGGCGTAAATGTAAAAAAAGTCCTAAAACTTCGCAGTTTTACGCGTGTCGCGCAACTGGCACAAGCTTTTCGAAGTCGCAAATTTGTGTCTACACTACCCTAACTGATCCATTAAACAAAACCAAATAAGTTACTGACAAAATTAACCTACATACATACAGGTGAAGTTAATATAAAGCTTGTAAAAACCAGAACTACATCGTGCTTTGCGATTTTAATGTCGAATTCTATAGTTCTAACAACGCATCGCTTTGAACCAGGTTCATTGGATGTGGTACTGGAGAGCACCGAAGAGTTTTTATGATCTTCATGAATATACAAATGACTTCCACATAGCACTAACAAATTACTATAATTATGTTATTAGTGTCTACCCTTTGATGTAGGTATCACCATCACCTGCGACTACATTACTCACTTTCGGTTTGCTGACGACACTACTTACCGTACATCACAATCATAGAGGCACCAGGGGGTGTCAGTGTCAGTGATTAAAGAGTACTAAATACGTATTAATATGTGTAGGTACGAGTTTATTAGGTCTATTTAGTATAATTATATTCTGGCTTGATATTGGTTTACGGGTATACCTAATACATTGGTGTTACACTTTCATAATAACACTTACAACAGCAGCAGAAACCGAATGTATAATTATGTTTTAGGACGGTATTTTATACTTAGTATTATTTGTAGTACCTACTTTTTTGCATTCTCACACTATAAAACTAAGGAGCAAAATAAGGATTACCTAATATACCTAACCTAACCTACCCAGTAACGTACAAATAGGTACGTACAAACAAGGCTCGATCATTCTGACTGACGTAATCGCTTAATGGCCCCTCTATTGTGATGAGTTGAGACTTGAGAATTAAACTGAATTTTCAAATTTAATTATCCAATCAGGCTCAAGCCCCCTAAAAAGCCAGCTCGATCTGAGTCCTTACCATAATGTTACCCCTTTTGTCAAGCAATGTTAATAAATTTTCGCTTGCTTATTTTCATGAAATTTTGCACTTTAGCGAAGACCGAATAGAGTTGCTATGACATTGCCAATCTAAAGACTAATCTATTGACTTATCAATAGTACATATTTCATATACCAAAATGTACCTTAGAAACATACGCAGAATCATCGCAGAATAAGAAAATGTCAACAAGTCTGACATTATTCAATAAGATGTTTTGACAATTTCACTTTCTGTATGGAGGTTGGTGACTGATTTAAATGTATGATATCACGAAAGCAAAAAAATACCGAGGTCAGTGACCTGTCACAGTAAAGTGAGATAGTGTGCGTGAAATGTAGCGGTGTGTGTTTCTGGGGAGAATTACG
Source organism: Epinotia brunnichana (assembly GCA_963854355.1). Taxonomy (NCBI): domain Eukaryota; kingdom Metazoa; phylum Arthropoda; class Insecta; order Lepidoptera; family Tortricidae; genus Epinotia; species Epinotia brunnichana. The sequence goes on along the minus strand of OY977936.1, from coordinate 26,499,939 downwards.
ATAATGTTGCGCCGCCTAGTAGGTTTTTAGTGTCGCGTATGTAGCTTCACCCGAGATGCCTCACCTTAAACTAAGATTTACATGTAGGTAGGTAGGTATCAATATCTAGGATAACATTTGCGAAGATTATCTATGGTAACTATTTACATTGAAGAAGTCTTTCAGTGAATAAAAACTGTTTTCTATTAAATATGATTTTAACTTTTGAACAAATTTTGTATATTTGACCTCATCAGCTATTTCTTTAGGTAGGCTGTTGTAAATGCGTATTGTTGTCATATGGGGGCTTTTATTTCTCATTTGTAAGTTACTTGTTGGGAGGGCTATTTTATGTCTATGTCTTAGATTTAGATTTAGGGTGCAAGTGTGACGGTCTGGGTGGCCAATATTTATTATTATATTTATTTATTATTTTTAGTATGAGATGGCCAGTTATGAAACGGTGGCCAGTTACTGGCGATTTACCCTAATACGCCTTTTGTCATCAAGTTATATATAACAAAATATAGGGTTACGTTTTAAAGTAGGGTTTATTAGAGCAGTTACACAAAGCAACATTTTGCAGCGATACACACCCGCGTTTCAAGGAGGCTGTATGGATACTGTACCGGGTTTATATCGCGTACCTATTTTCCACTTATCACGGGGTTCATGCTTGATAGAAAATTGTTTTCCAGGGACTCAAAGGCAACATGGTCCGCGTTTTTGCAAACTTGAACGAAGACAAATTCGACGAAGCCTCGCCCAAGTATCGCCGCCTGCTGTTTTGTGTGTCGTTCTTCCACTGTTCGCTTATTGCGAGGAAACGCTTCCGACAGCTCGGCTACAACGCTGTTTACAGCTTCAACGATGCGGACTTTGATGTAACTATAATCGATAGTACTTTTCTACCGGTTATCATTAACATTCCATATTCACAACTGACTAAGGCTCATCTCACGCGTAACATGAGACAAAAGCTCCATACAGACCCGGCATTCGAAGGCCTAATGCGGGGAGACCCCACTGGGAGGTCTCCGCTAACAATAATAGAGATGCCCGATTTGGTCTGGGAACCTATCAAAGGATCCCGGATCCAATCGACCGCATCTCCCCTTCAATACCCGAAGAACCCGGCCCACCCAATGAGTAGGCACTTGGCGGGGCACTGGGTAACAATAGTAGTAGTACTAGTAGGTAGTGTATCGAAATTGTTTAAAAATTTGATTCCAGTCAGTTTTTTAGGGCCTTATTATTGTTTTTATTTAAATCTTTTGCACTTTTGTTAAATTTTACGCACTCTATAATCTTCTCTGTTCTTCTTCTTTACTCTTGTACTGTTTTCCTTTTCTTTCCTTCTTCTCCCTCTGAGAGGCCCTTCAGGCCCCCAGAGAGGACATACTGAATCAAATCCGTAGCTGGCCGCAATGCAGGCCAAACGGGAAAAAAAATAAAAAAAAATGAGACAAAAGCGTTAGATGTTGCTTCCGGCCCCCTAATCCCAAAATCGTACCAGGGGACCCGATCCGGAAACCTGATATTGTGCTTTGTTAGATTAATACTTCGCGATAGTTTTAAACAATAATGTTTATGTAAATACTAACTAATGTCTTAGTGTGCGCAGCATCTTGAATAAATGTAATTTTCTTTCTTTCTACAAATATTCTATACATCAGGTATCCGATAATCTGCTGGCCAGCTATCTAGAAGAGTACGAGGAAGTCCCATGGGACGCTCTGCGATATCTGTTCGCTATCATCAACTACGGAGGCCACATCACCGACGACTGGGACAAGCGCGTGCTGATCGCTTATATCAACCAGTTCTTCTGCGAAGACGCGCTTGACACCAATTTCTATAGGTAAAGTTTTTGGTCTGTTGGATATTTGTATAAATAGTAACGTCTCCTAACAATAATTATACATTTCAAGTTACTTAAAGGAAAAAAATATTGGACGTTGGTGTCGTTAAAAGAAGCCTATGGTGTCTTCGAGGTAGAGGTTGTAAGATGGAACTGAGATTCGTTGGCCGAGTAATTAATTCCGATAGGTAAGTTGGTAGCAGCGACCGGTCGCGTATGTGGCATGCCAGAAGGGCACAGGTCCGTATCCTGTTCGGAGCAACATTTTTTTGTTAATTCTGTTGAAACGTGTTTCAATGTTTACTTGCTTTGTTTTAATTTCTGCGTGCGGTGTAGGGTTACAATAGCACAACGGGCCCCTTTCCTCCCGTGTGTGTCGTAAGAATCTACTTTAGGAATAGGGTTGAATTGTGTTGTGGTTACTGACCTAGAAAACAATCACTGTAATAACACATTTTGTCCATGTTTAAACGTACAAAATTGCAAGAAGTAGAAAATTAAAATGTATTGTGTTCAGGTGGAGCCCCTTTTGGGAATTCAGGCGTTTTGGGTTTCAAGTCCACGTGGTTTATTGACTATCGGGCATTAACCTTTTCAACGCTCTGTCAAAGATAAAAGTTTTCGACCACACGGCGCTAAGTCAAGAAGACATTTAGTGCGGAGTTAAACCTTATGTCAATGCAAGAACGTTGCTATCGCGCTGTGCATCTTGACGAATATATCAGTCGTTGGCGTTGAACCTGCGGTGCGGATATATGCGTCGTTGGCGTTGAAAAGGTTAATGGGTTTTGAATTTGATTTGTAGGCTATCGTCTATCCCCGCGTACCACATCCCGCGCGACGGTAGCCTGGAGTCGTACCGCGACTTCCTGGACCTGTGGCCGGGCTACGAGCGCGCCGAGTCCGTCGGCCAGCACGCCTCCGCCGATGTCGCCACTCTGGCGCAGGTCAGTGGACAAGTGGACATCGTTGCCTTGCGATTAAGGGCGGGTTGCACCAACATACTATTAGAGACCGATCAACGTTCAATATGTCGCCAGCAGCTGTCATTCCATAGGAAGTCAAACTTTCCAACATTCAGCTTTTAACGAACACCGCTTACGATTACAGAAGACGGTTTGGTGCAACTCATCCTTAACCCTTCATTATACTCACTGCACAAACTTCAGTAACAATTCACTGATAGTTGCAGAGTTCCGTGCGCGTGATTTTACTATACAGATGGGCCCCACTTGCTTTGCGAATACGTACTCGCGTTTATTTTAATCTTTTCATCATCAAAAGACATCGGTATTTCGGGAACAAAGTTTAAAGACATACTTAAGCCCGGTTCCCACTTGTCTGTCGTGTTGTGTTGTGACGCATCAGAACGGGTACCGGTTTCATACATTTAATATGGTCGCGTCATGAATTGAATTGTCTCCAAAACAATATTTACCAAAGAATACACACGTGAAATCGAAGCTGGGAGCGATCACAAGTATACATATGAGTTTATTGAGATAGGAACTCCCTACCTGTCATTTAATTTCGCTTCCATAACTCCGATGTCTGATTATCAAACTTCTTTTGCGATCCATTGCTATGCTGTGCACAGGGTGCCCATGATTTTATTATTCTCATTAATTACCCTTTTAAGTTAATGAATTTTGGTATAGTTTCTAGTCATAATTTCAGGATGCCCTAATATTGTGTTCGACGTTGTTTGCCCTCGCTTCCACTGGCGGAGGAGGCGCCGGGGGCGGTGAAGACCAGAAGGTATAACTTAGATACTATTTATAATGACATTAATGACATCCTTATATGGCTACTTTACATTTTGACTGCCTTTATAATTTTAAACCATCATTTGCAATACAAATTGAGTACCGAATCCAAAAGCCTGATATCCAAAAGCATATGAAACCTTTATTTACTATTGTTGCCGTGGTATAAAGATTTATGTTTGATCGTATTTTGAGATATTACATCTTACCATGTTTTTACGCTCCTCTATCGCAATACGCTCAATTGTGCCAGATATGCTGGCAGCGGTACAAGCTTGGTTAAAAACTTGCAGGTCGATGAGTTGGCTGCGGAGATGATTTTAAAGCTGCCGAATAAAATCGACGTGGAGACCACCGAGCGAATGATGGGGCCCGAGATCACGATGCCCATGTGCGTCTCGCTGCTGCAGGAGATCGGCTATTTCAACGCGCTCATTTCTTCCATCGTGGCAGGGCTCAAGGTACGCTGAAAAATCTTTCGCAGAAAATCGACGTGTGGGGGTCATAGAGAAAATGATGTTCCCCTGATTGCACTACCCGTGGCGTCTCGCAACTGCAGGAGATCGGCTACTTCAACGCATCATTTTAATATTGCATTTTATTGCCGACTGGGCTTTTTATATCATCAACTACCTACACGTGATCAGATCAGTTCCATGTTGTCAAAATATTACGTTGACACTGAATTTATATCATCATCATCATTATATTAGCCGAAAAACGTCCACTGCTGGACATAGGCCTCCCCCAAAGAGTGCAAAAGTGACCGGTCCTGCGCCACCAGCATCCAGCGGACTCCCGCGACCTTTACCAGGTCATCAGTAAATAGGTATGCCAAATTTCAGCCGTCAAACGGATACTGGCAATTGTTTGAAACAGTGGTTGCAAAATTTGAAGGACAATTTACTAGTACTTACGTATTTACATACGAAGAGTGCACGCTAAATAAAGGTTGGTCAAATATGTCACTGAAAGAGCATCAGGGCTCCGTTTCACTAAGCTGCGAGTTGCAAATTTACTGGCAACAACCAGTTACGAGGCGTTATACCTATTAGTCAGACGCTATTACGTCTGGCAATTTTACCAGTCTAACAGTATTGTGTGAACTCTTTTTAAACTTGATTTACGATGGACATACGTTTTAATTCTATTTTTCAAAGGCTGGTACCTACTGCATTACAGGAGCTGAGGCGCGCAATTGAGGGTCTGGTGGTGATGTCGGATATGCTCGAGATAATGTACCATTGCATCTTTGAGGGTCGAGTGCCTAAGTTCTGGCAGAAAGGTAGGTACACTAGCTAGGTACAGGTCGATTCACGAAAGCTGGCACGAATGAATTGAACGAGTGAATGATAATGTCTATGTGTGCATCACATAGTTCTTAAATACAGGTTGATGCAAAAAGTAATTATGATAATTGTGTTTCAGAGATTTTGCATTATATAAATAAATAAATTTATAATTAGGTATAACCATGTTTCATGCACAATGACGATGCCTTGAAACGCGAAAATAACAGTTAGATAACGTAAGAATTTTGAATATTTTCGCCGTCATTTTGTAGATTGCGGCGTCAGTGTGAAAACAGGATATAAATAAATTAAAAACTCTGCTGACGACGGACTCCTTGGTCTGCTCTTTTTTTAGATTTTTTACAATTCGAACATACCATTAAGTAAAAATAAGTCAGAAAAATAAATATACGTTATATTTACTAATAATTTTACTAATAATTACTAAAAGGATTAACATGATACTTGGTGCAGATTATAATAATAAATATAATTTATTTTTCTTGAATAAGTAAAACGTATTAGGTACATGTTTACAAAATATTAGGAGACCTCTGTATAAGAACGTCACTCACACTGCCACTCACACTGACAAGTGACATTACTTTCGTTAATCCATTCATGCCAGCTTTCGTGAATTACAAAATATTAGGAGACCTCTGTATAAGAACGTCACTCACACTGCCACTCACACTGACAAGTGACATTACTTTCGTTAATCCATTCATGCCAGCTTTCGTGAATCGACCTGTACATACCAATGAGCTTATATCTTGACACTGGAGATAGCGTTCTGGACTATGAGTTGAAGCCAGTAACCTTTGCGTATTATTCTATCTCTTTCTAGCTTTGTAATGTGTGGCTATAACTTAATAAAAAAAAAGCGGCCAAGTGCGAGTCGGACTCGCACATGGAGGGTTCCGTGAAATAAATTGCGGTTTACGAATTATGACGTATTAAAGAAAAACTACTTACTAGATCTCGTTCAAACCAATTTTCGGTGGAAGTTTGCATGGTAATGTACATAATATATTTTTTTTAGTCTTAGGGGGGGGGGGGGGGCACACACATTTTACCACTTTGGAAATGTCTCTCGCGCAAACTATTCAGTTTAGAAAAAAAAAATATTAGAAACACCATACCGTTACACTATCTTAATATTATAACACTTAATTCCCTCTCAATACTTAATTCTCTAACATTCGTCGATAAATTTTGCTGTTTCGGAAGCGAACAAATGGCAATTTAGCCTCGGCTGGTTGGGGCCGATGTCAACTGTTGGAATAGTATGAATGAAACTAACCAGCCTGCAGCTGCCTACTTCCATGCCTCGTTAATAATGTAGTGTAGTATTCACTTATTTGCCGATTCTAAGGGTATATCTGTATAGCTTGGCTAGCCAACGCATCATCACAGGCTACCACTCCCAGCAACGGTCGGGCCATGACTGCTGTCATTGTGACGTATGCGCACTAGATAAGCACAGATACACTACAATGTAGTATTGCATGTGTTGGGACAGCTCGTCCGTCGATGAAGCCGCTAGGCGCGTGGTGCCGCGAGCTGTACCTGCGCGGCGCGCACCTGAACGCGTGGGCCAACGCGCCGCGCGCGCCGCCCACGCTGTGCTGGCTGCCCTCGCTCGTGGCGCCCACCGGGTTCCTCACCGCGGTCATGCAGGTGCCTCGTGCTACACAGTATATAGTGGTGCCGCGAGCTGTACCTGCGCGGCGCGCACCTGAACGCGTGGGCCAACGCGCCGCGCGCGCCGCCCACGCTGTGCTGGCTGCCCTCGCTCGTGGCGCCCACCGGGTTCCTCACCGCGGTCATGCAGGTGCCTCGTGCTACACAGTATATAGTGGTGCCGCGAGCTGTACCTGCGCGGCGCGCACCTGAACGCGTGGGCCAACGCGCCGCGCGCGCCGCCCACGCTGTGCTGGCTGCCCTCGCTCGTGGCGCCCACCGGGTTCCTCACCGCGGTCATGCAGGTGCCTCGTGCTACACAGTATATAGTGGTGCCGCGAGCTGTACCTGCGCGGCGCGCACCTGAACGCGTGGGCCAACGCGCCGCGCGCGCCGCCCACGCTGTGCTGGCTGCCCTCGCTCGTGGCGCCCACCGGGTTCCTCACCGCGGTCATGCAGGTGCCTCGTGCTACACAGTATATAGTGGTGCCGCGAGCTGTACCTGCGCGGCGCGCACCTGAACGCGTGGGCCAACGCGCCGCGCGCGCCGCCCACGCTGTGCTGGCTGCCCTCGCTCGTGGCGCCCACCGGGTTCCTCACCGCGGTCATGCAGGTGCCTCGTGCTACACAGTATATAGTGGTGCCGCGAGCTGTACCTGCGCGGCGCGCACCTGAACGCGTGGGCCAACGCGCCGCGCGCGCCGCCCACGCTGTGCTGGCTGCCCTCGCTCGTGGCGCCCACCGGGTTCCTCACCGCGGTCATGCAGGTGCCTCGTGCTACACAGTATATAGTGGTGCCGCGAGCTGTACCTGCGCGGCGCGCACCTGAACGCGTGGGCCAACGCGCCGCGCGCGCCGCCCACGCTGTGCTGGCTGCCCTCGCTCGTGGCGCCCACCGGGTTCCTCACCGCGGTCATGCAGGTGCCTCGTGCTACACAGTATATGTATAGTGGCACACATAGTGTGCGGGACTCTTCAGCATTTCTCAACCGATTATTGTGTACTTTTGTGATTCATATTTAGATAATTATATGGACGTTTTTGTCGATTCAGATTTCGGAAAAATTTCAAAAAATTACAATTGAGTACCTACCTATCAAAGTGATAATGTGCAAATATGTCTTTGTCGTCGATTGTACTACGATAGTGCCACATGGTGACTTTTTTGGCGCGACTTGAGTATTTCTTTGAGGTGATCAAATGATCATTTCTGATGAAATAATCAGGTTTAGTACCTATTGACTTTGCGGTCAAGTTATAATATTTAAATCGTAATCGTATTTGCAAGTTTCACATGATCTTAACTAAGTATAATTACGTTTTATTTTTTTTATTAATTTATTCGAAGGATAACAAACAACTATACAAAGCCTGTTACAATTAGTGTTACATATAATATAAGTATTATTTTACGTAAAGTCAACAACGTTATCCGCGTTAATTGGTTTCATAGTAGGCACCTGACACTTGAACGTATTTTATAAATGTGTACCCATCTCCGTCCAGACAACTGCCCGCGGAGAGAGCTGGCCCATCGACACGCTGTGCTGGGAGTTCTCGGTGATGCCGATGGAGGAGTCCTCCTTCGTGCGCCCGCCGAGGGACGGCGGGGTCTACGTAAGGTAGGCTCCGGTTAATATACGGCCCAATAATTCGCGCCGCTTTTCTTTTTAACCCTTGTATAACTGCTCAGTAAGCTGCCGAACTTGCGAGTCTGTCTTGTATATTTGTTTTTATTTTGTATTTCGAAAAAATGGCTCGACAAAAAATCTATATACTAGGTAGGTAGAATCGGTTTACAAATGCGACCTGTAGAGGAGAACAGCCGGACAGTGTGACAGCGGGACAGACACCGGACATACATTGATTCTTCTATGAAAACGAGCAACAAACTGTCATTCAATTACATTTTACTAAATTGACCGATTGTCTAACAGGATCTATTTGACATTTTGTTGTCGTTTTGAGTCCACAAGTATTTATTTGCTTACGACATCAGACGAATGTACCGTAATATATTAATTGAGAAAGAACAACGACCTTTGCAAAACATTCTCTGGCGAGACAACTCTGATGAGTCGATAAAATGCATTCAATTGAAGACTTGTCAGTTATAGTATGAAGTGTTCATCATAATATCTGTACACAAGATGCTTAAAAGAACTAGCAAAATAAAAATGAAGTATTCTTTTCAAGATAGCTGTTAACCACTATGGTCCCTAAAGTTCAAATTTTAAGACATGTAAACAGAGTTTTCGGTGAGTGTGTGTAGTGATCTTGACAACTGTCACTTGAATTTTGCCCTAAAATCTGTTTTGGCCATTACATTATGAATTTCCAGTAATATCCGCACCAATAATGTTAAGTGTAAGTGTATAGCACTGGCGTGTTACAGACCCGTATCGCTCGTTCCCTTAAAACATTTATTGCAAAATATCGAATTGCCGACATCCATGCTTATCAAAATATCAGATTCCCACAATACCAGTATTTTCATATATTATGTTCCTTTTATATCAGTTTTATAAAATACCATGTTCTCAATACACCATCCCTAACCCGAAACATCAAATTTCGAAATCACAATGGAAATGGGAATCATTAAGGGAATTCGTTTTTAAAGGGAACATGGTGTTTTGAGAAATAGTTGCTTTGGCAATCCGACATATAAAGAAACACGGTAAATAGAAAGTCTGCATGGTATTTTGGGAATTCCATATTTCAGAAATCGGGTAAATCGGCAACATAGTATTTTGCAGTTCTGATATTTAGAGAACGAGCGCCATCTACTTATGGCATGTTTATTGAAATCCGCCCCATAAATTAAGTGCTTTCTAGCACACACACTTTGCTTCTGCAAAGTAGTGATTTCAGATTTAGTCTCCACTCCACTCACGCCATATTGTTTATTTTTAAACTCGATGTGCGCCAAAACGTTGTCAGAATTAAGAGAAATCACCTACCACCACCTCATTTTTAGGAATTCATAAGCATCTTGACCTGGATGTGGTAGTAAACTATCAATAGTTAACGAACAATTTAATTCATTACCATTCTTTTAGGTTTAGCCGTAGTCGGGTAAAACGTTATTAGTTGTCGTTTGTTACAGTAGACGGCAAACTTCGTGCGCAAATGACCTTGCCTGCGCAAAGGCGAATTGTACGTGCAAGCTGCCCCCCCACTTCCCCTCATTTGCGCACGAAGTTTGCCGTCTACTGTAGTTGTCTTACTATCCACAGACAATTTTTCAGATTTTATAAAACAGTTGCGACGTAGGTGTTTTTTTAACAAGTTCGGAACCACCCCCACGTCAGTTGTCCCAAAACTGGCTGACTGACGGCAGGCTATTGATATTCGAGCTATTTATGACCTAATATTAAAATATCAGCCTTTATAAAACTGTTGCAGTTCTGGTCCCTCAGCTCTCGGTCTATAATGTAGTTCATATACTATTGTGTAAATCAAAGTGGATTTGATATTCTCCCGAGCTTCAAATTCGGAGAATCTTCCCTGGAAGGACATTGAGGGAAAATCTCACATGTGGATGCCCTTTTCTCCTCGAAGACACGTTTTCTCGTCAAGGTTGTGTACTACATGCTTGTGCAGAATTTATTCAGCTTTAATGTTGATGTAGACCGTGTTTTCATAGAGTACGTAGTTTTCGAACAAAACCGGAATTTCTTACGAATGGAGTACATTTCCCAAGATAGCGACTGTTCTACAAGGTCCTGACCGGGGACTTTTGGGATACTAAAACAGGGCTGCCAACGAACTATCGTACCAAATTTCATCAAACTCCCCGGGATTTCGAGATTGAACAACATCGACTGTATTATACGTTCAAATCAGCGAGCACACAGTTGTCTTAAGTCTACAAATTAAACAATAACAAATATCATCAGATGCAGGTTCAAAATGTTACAGCGAAGTTAGGAACAACGTTTCATTTCATACCGAGTTATTCACATTTGTATAGCAACATTAATTTATGGTTTTATATGGCAACAATAATGTCATGTCAGCTTTTGTTTCCTTCTCTTGTTAAAAATATATATCATATATATAGCACACACGTTAACTCTCTAAGTTATTTATTGAAATGACTTCACGGGCCTAATAGATCCTTTAACATTCGAAGAGAGAGAAAGATAGGTGGACGCGGATTGCATTATACAGGGCCTCAGGTACAGTCGTGTAGAATGCATGCATGACACCTGCCTAACCATTGCACCACCACCACTACATAATGATAAGAGTCGAATAATTTGCGCTGAATCATGGTTGGACGGCAACAATCATTCGAAATGGTCGAGATGTATCGTGCTACAGACAAACGGACAGTTCATTTCTGCCTTAACACATTCACTGTCTACTATTTCGTAGCGCTACGCTCGTAGCCGCGAGAACATACGAATAACCGTTTGCCGAGGGAACCACCTACGGGCCGAGCGACCACCTAACGGGTTTCTGGCACTGAAACAGTACCTAGCGTTGAAGTAAACTTTATTTTTGTTCTGTTCTAACATTTCTAACAGATGTGAGCGACTCCTTGCACATACGAGTATGTGTACCTGTGACGCTCCAATATGGCCTCATCACAGTCTCATCTTATGATTCAGAGGGCTGTACCTGGAGGGTGCGTCGTGGTTCCGCAAGGACGCATACCTGCAGGAGCCGCTGCCCATGCAGCTTGTGTTCCCCATGACGCCTATACACTTCAAGCCCGTGCGCGCCACGGGCCGCAAGCTCCGCAGTAAGTATTACAGACTAGCTCACTTGGCTCCCAAACACACAGCACAGTTGATCAATATACCTACTCGTAAGTGACATTTACTAATGAATGTTTTACGTAAGTATAGGCCTCTGGTTCAGTAATTAATCTTAGTCTCAGCACTCTTGTACTGTCAGGGAACACATACGCCAGAAGTATATTCCATTCCTTAGCAATGCGTACACATTGTTAATCGTATTTTTACTTGACGTTTGTGTGGAGGAAACAAGAGACAATTTTCAGTGGGAATAGATGTTAAACTGATAATAATTAATAGTGAATTGATAGTTGAATTGTCGTTTGGCCGCAGACCGCTACATCTGCCCGTGCTACTACTACCCGCTGCGGATGGGCGCGTTCGTAGTGGCGGTGGACCTACCCTCCGGGAAGGAAATTTCCGACTTCTGGGTCAAGCGCGGGACTGCCCTGCTCTGTACCCTCGCTACTTAGCAATATATGTATGTTTTTTTTACTATTGTTTTATTCCGTGATTGTTGTTAGAGTGGGGATTTAAATTGGGAAAATTGGGATCGATTCATTAAGATCCCTTTCCTAGAATGAGACGAAAGTCTTACTTATAACTTAATGCTCGCAAAACCGTAGGTAACGGTGTAAGTATGTCTTACCCCTTCAGCTGTGGTGAAAAAACATGGCGACTTACCCTCGTCTATGGCTCTGAGTGAAGCTGCACAAACATATTTTCTGGGGAGAAGTAATTTTGTTAAATTAAGTCCTTCAGTTTTTTCCAAAATTATGGCCAGGATTTTAGTAAAACCCAATCTATATTAAATTATCTAACTGCAACTATGTATCATCATTACATTTTAATATTAGTCGTATTAAGGACTCATCACCAGGGCACCGAAATTTAAAACATATTTTGGTTATCTCCACTTATAATAAATCTCTAAATTAAAATAAGAATCAGCCAGTTTGAAACTAAGCTTTGTGTTGTTGCGAATGTTCTCAGCATCCCATGAACGGAAAAATAACAAACATTTTATATAGGTACATTATTGTTCTAGCTGTAACTTAGGATAGTTTTTATCCGACTGCGACAATTAATAAAGTTTCCGAAATATAAGACTTCATTTAATTTTTCATTTATTATTCTTAAAGTATATCGCTGCCACATCTGTCAGCTTTATGAAACGTCAAAATGGCGGAATTGCTTTTCCTTAATTTCACCTATTAATAATTTAAACCCCGTCTCTGATAGACCTTCACGAAACACATACCAAGAGGTAAAGGATCGATTCTGATATGAGAACTTATATGCGAAAATGTCGTATTAACCCTTCCACTGTGGCGGCCGTTTTGCGCGAATCTGCGCATCTGTGTCGCTAATTCTGTGTGGTCATGTGCGACATCGGCGCGTGTGATAAAAATGACGATAACTCTAAAGTTTTGTATTTGAGCTGTATAAAAAACTTATGTCGTTAGATTTGTATGAAACAAGCTAACATTTAAGACACGGAATAGTCCAGTTTGGCCGTGTAATATATTATTAATTCTAATTTGAAATCCGGGTGAGAGATTTTTTGCCAGTTTACTGTACAAATCTCGGTATAATTTAAACAATTTACCAATATTTCAAAATGTTTTTATTTTGTTTACATAAAAAGACTATATCTTACATGGATTAATTAAAAAAAACACACTTTACAATACATTTTTTTCACCCCACAAGCTTTACAAAAACGCCTCATTACGGCGACCCGAACGCCCCGACATAAAAATAGGGTACGTTTATTCTTCAATTCCAAGAACACTGTATAACAAATGGCTTGGGTTATTCTTTTATACCTTAGTACGGACCACAAACTTATCAAATTCAGAGTCCCAGCTGTTACAAGTGTTCAGCTTATTAGAAATCGAACATTAAACCAAGTACTTGATAACACTCACAAAAAAGTCTTCTCAAACTTAGGAACACAGGGTAAATACTGTTGCATTTATTTTAAATACAATTTGATAGTCTATAATTTCATGAATTTTGCAAAATGATAAGCATAATAAAAAGGCCTTATTCCTTACAAAAATATTTCAGAAATCAACAACAAAAGTTAACTATTTCACCGCTCTCACACAGAACAGAATCGCTCCTGAAGATCACTCAACAGACGGGGAAAAAAGTACATGTCAAAAAAGTATGGATACGACTTCAACCAATACTGTCACACTTGAATTTGAAATGTAAAATGAGAATAAGTAAATAAAAAAATACAATAAAATTTATTATATTACAATAAACAAAAAACCACTTAGTATTTTTAAATTTTTAAGATTTTAAGATTTTTTTTTTTAATACGGGCTAATTTAGTAAACACTAGTATTTTAAAATTACAAGTTTTGCAGGCTACCTGATTGCTTTTATCTTCCTGTTTTATTACAAATAGGGTGGTCGGCACGTTAAAAAAATACTTCAGTAATTATTATTGAGGTAATTTTAAAATACTAGTGTTTACTAAATTAGCCCGTAAAAAAGACTACGCACAAAAGTGTGGTACAAAAAATATATATACCTAATAGATAAATATATATATGATAATTAAATATAATAATAATAATATTTTTAAATATATTTTGCATACATTACGAATGGATAGAGAGGAAACAGGGGTCCATACATACAGTTTTGCCGCAACCGACACAGAACGTACTCACCTGTTTTTTGCATGTTGTGCACGCCCGCCTCATGCGCTGGTGTTTTCCCATCGGGAACTCAGTCAAGCGATGGGTGACGTCTGGTTTATTCAGTGTAATTGCAGGCGAAATTGTAGTAGAGGTAGAGTGGTTTGTTAAAAGAGATTTTACAAGATTTATGCGGAAATTTCGATGACTTAGAGAAGAAGAAGTGTGGTGATGAATAATGAAAGAGTTTAAAACGGAGACGTTTAGAAGTCTCCTAAAAAATTTTTTGTACCATACTTTGGTACGTTTTCGTTCAAGAGGGTACATCGCCAGGAGCTGGTCTTTTTTATCGACCCCACCCATCATGATATTATAATCAAATATCAGGATGGGTTTGGTGGATCCTCGGACTGTTTGTTGACCGTTGCCATGGTATGTAGAGATCATAGCCACCCTATTAGTATCTCTCCATACTATGGCATCGACGTCCCCTGAGGTAAGACCGGCGACCTGCCCCGGGCGCATGTTACGCTTAGTGAGGCTGTTCAGGGCCTGCGGAACAAACTTGCGATTGGTCCGCAGGGTTCCCACACAGTCTAAACCTAAGGATTTTAGGCGACGAGCGAGACATGGTGAATGGTAGTAATTATCCATCCAAAGGGTATACCCCTTGTGCTCCAGACCTTGGGTCAGCTGCAAAACAATAGCCGGGGTAGACGCCTCTAGAGGATCATCAGATTGCTGCCTCGCCGATTTTTTGCGAGCGTGAACCTCAAACCGCCATAGGTAGCCGGTTTGAGATTCACATATCTCATATGTTTTGATGCCTCGATTGGCAGCTTTATTTGGAATTAGCTGGCAGAATTCCAGCCACCCTTTCCACATTAAAAGACTCTCGTCTAAAGCAATGTTCTGCGCCGGTGTATACAATTCTTCAAATTTTTTTTTCAAGTGTGACAGTATTGGTTGAATTTTAAATAACCTAGCCTCAGGGTAGTCCAGTTCTAGCGCACACATGTCATTATTGTCATTAAAATGTAAGCATTTACTTAAGATTAAAAATCGGTCGATGGACATATGTGCGCTAAAACCGGGAGTATAAAATATGTCAGGGGTGGAACCCCAGTACTCCTCCATCCTCGTCTTAACCACAATCCCCATCGCCAGAATCAGGCCGAAATAAACATATAATTCGTCGGCCGTGGTGTCATGCCACCGACTGATGCGGCTTCTGGGGTAAAGACTGTGGTTTTCGAGCATCTGGGATGCCACCTGCTGAGCATATTTATTAGTTTCGGAAGCAATATGTTCCATTATCTGCCGATCCCATATTTGGACGAAAATTTCATACGGATCCGTACATGTGGTTTGTGGGCCTATATTAATTTCTGAGAACGTTTCCCGCCTCGATTCAGGTGGAATCTGAGGGTTGGGAAACGCTCTCCAGTCAAAGTTATCAAGACCCCAAGGCTGCTCCGTCGTTGTCAGAGGGACATCGGTGATCACATGTCCCTCGGCAGGCACTGTGTCAGCGACAGGCGCCATATCAGCGGCGCGCGCTGGGTCTCCGGCAGTGTCCTCATCAGCACTATCATAATCCAAGGGTGTTTCCATCGTGCTCCGAAACACCCTTGGAATGACTGGAAGCACAATGTTTTCCTCGTTTTCATCGCCCTCGTCAGAGTCTTCGTCGCTTCCTGTAACAAATCATAGGCGTGAAATACACACAATCGGCGTAAGGCACAGGCGCAGCGCAGGCACGATGCCGCTTCAAAACGTTTTCATACAAAATGTACGTAGGCGATGTGTGACGTAAATTACACTCCAGCGGCGCGGCGCGAACACCGCGCCGCTTGAGTGTAATTTACCAATAGACCTTA
The DNA here is from genome assembly GCA_963854355.1 of Epinotia brunnichana. Lineage (NCBI taxonomy): Eukaryota > Metazoa > Arthropoda > Insecta > Lepidoptera > Tortricidae > Epinotia > Epinotia brunnichana. The sequence goes on along the minus strand of OY977936.1, from coordinate 26,484,073 downwards.
TTCCATTGTATTAAGGTCGTTTGAAGTGGCATCATGCCTGCGCTGCGCCTGCACCGCGCCTTCATCTTACGCCCTCTCTGTATAAATCAAGCCATAGATTGGTTTGAAATTTGGTGGGAACCGGGAAGCCTAACCCATCCATGGCCCCAAACAAAATCAGCAGGTACCTACTTACCATGATTTATAAGGTTGGCGATATCCTCATCTCGCAGTTGCCGAGAGCGAGGAGGTGGGGGAGGTAAAGGTGGAGGTGGAGGAGGTGAGGCTGACTCCAAATCCCCACATTCCACATACCTGGAACAAAAGTCCATCGGAGATAGCGAGCGTGAGGCTGACTCCAAATCCCCACATTCCACATACCTGGAACAAAAGCAGTGTTGTAGTACTTATATACATATTTAGAGATAAATAGAAAAGTCTGTAAGCGACTTACATTGCTGGCGAAGGCACTGAACACGCCGGAGATGAAGATGGTGATGGCAGTGCAACGAGTGATGGTGGTGGTGGTTGTGCGGGATTTGATCTAGATGGTTATTTTAAAACAAAAGTTAAAGCTAGCTAGTAAGTATTCGTCAACTAGAACATCTAAAAATAACATACTTAAACAGAACTACTTACGGTTGCCACGTGCGCATCCTTTTAGGATGCAAGGCGGTTTCGAGACCCCGGCCTTCCGGCAGCTCATCGATAATGGAGACGACAAGTCTAAAATTTAAAATGAATGGATTATTTTATAAAAAAAAACTATTTATTAACTAATTTAGTAGTCAAAAGATAATAAGGAAATTGAAAAAAAATAAAAGTAAGCGTTAAGTAAGCAAAAAGGCTAACTCGTCAATAAAGCGAGGTCCCGGTCGCTCGTGGCGAGCATTGGCGCGACCTCCACGTCCTCTGCCACGCCCGCTAGGCCGCCCGCGATCAGCAACCACATCCACCGATTCCGCCACCGGAGGTGGTCCACCTGGACCACCTCGTCCACCTCGCACACGCACACCTCTACCGCGTCGCAAACCGCGCATGCGAGGGCGTCTTATCTCACTTAAAATATAAAGAAAAAAAGATTGCAAACAAAAGTTTTGAGAATAGTAGTAAGAAATGCGCAAATAAATAAAAACGCAAAAAAAAATAAGTTCATAGACAATAAATAATAAAAAGGGGAAGATGATGATTATGGACACAAAACGTTAGTTTAACAAAAAATAGGACAAATAATTTTATGAGAGCCAATATGGACCCAAAAAAAGAAGATATATAAATAAATGACAATAAAAAAAATGTCTGTTACCAAATAATAGCAATTCGAATCCACGAAAGTCTTATCCATACTAATCGATCATCAGAGTAAAACTCACAAAGATGGCGGTCAAGTGTCACTGACCGTAAATTCCGCGTCTGTTGATCAAGCTCCTAGAGACCCGTTTGGGTTGTGTATCTTTTTATTTCAATATTTTCAATGTTACGCAAAGGTAGTTTTATTATTTAATGCTTAGTGACAGTAAAAAGATACGTAACAACATACATAGTGACGACAATTTATCATCATTAGTATATTTATTATTCATAACAAGTAAAAATGTACGATCTTGGCACTGACATGGCGCGCAAATTGCCAAATGATGTTTGTTGAAATAACTATTTCTATCAAAAATCTTTATTAAATACACAATCTATGAATTAAAAACTGTTCATTACTTACCCACTCATGATGTTTTATCGTTTTTTTGTTGTTCTTCGGTAATAAGGCACGACGTAACACTTTCTCAAAACTCACCAGTACGCGCACGAAAACCAAACTGAGCTTTGACTTTTTAAGCTTCAAGTAATTCTCGTAGATGTATTTTAGAGACTGTACATGTGGTCGTAGGCCATCTTTGTCCTTTCCTCTACACCTTTTGTAAGTAAGAGCAGGATAGTTACAGTTTATAAAATACTACGTCTAAAATAAAAGTCGATGACACGTCGAACTCCAGGAGCGGGGTACACAGATGAGTGTATTTTGGCATCGCGCTCCTAGAGCGCGGTCAACAGTTGAGGGGTTAAGGCGTAATTTCAATAAATTCGAACAATATATGTAACACAAATGTTTTTTAATGGCACGCGCGCGCTGCGCTTTCTTTGCGCATTCAGCCAAACCACGAAAACCAAAACTAAGTTCGTATATCCGCATTCCTCTCACTCGAGTAATGTTAGTGCGATATAAATAGAGATACCCCAATATTTTGGAATTCTGAAGTTCGTGGTTTAAAAGAAAATACGGATGTTGGATGGATCGAAAATAGGGGTGTAAACACTGCAGACACTAAATAAAATAATCACAATGTTGTATTTTTTCGAAAAAGGACTTAAAATGAAGTCAGATGGAGAAAAAAACAACGCAAGAGGTTTGTTAAGTAATCACTAAGTTATAAGTGTCCAACGTTTTAAGACGCAGTTCACGCGCAACCGGTGAGGCCACTAAAACTCGGCCATAAATGGCCCAGTACGCCGATCGGTAGAACAAAATTGGTGCGTTTGTGTGCGTATTGGCGCGTGTGAATACGAGTTGATCACAACTACATGAATCCATTTTATGCCTCACGCTTGGCGCGTCGGCCGTATGAAACTATCCTTCTATGCGTTATTATTCTAAGGTTCTGTCCCTTTTCCGCAAAACGAACATTCATATGAAACGTTTGTTTTTGCTATGAGTTCTATGACGCTCGATCGTTTTCTCACTGTAACAAGCGATATTAAAACGGTTGTAGCTTCGTATTTTTTTGAGATATTTGAACGGGTTTTTCGTATCTTCTTTCTTTTGAAGTAATAATAAATTTTGAGTCTATTTGGAAGACAAGCGGAAAGAGTACCTAATGTATATATTAAAGATGAGTCATTTGAAGAAATAGATACCTAAAGGAAAAAAAAACTGTAAGGATTGACGGCAAAAAGTATAATAACTATATTTATGGGAACAAAAATATAAATGCCTATGTCCTGAGTGACTCACTCACTCATCAACTCACAGCCGAAACTAGTGGGCCTAGAGAGTTGAAATTTACACCAGAACTACCTTTTACAACGTAAGTAACGGATAAGAAGGAATTTTTGGAAATCATACCCCTAAAGGGGTTAAATAGGGGTGCAAAGTTTGTATGGGGGAAACTTTATTTTTTGAGCTAGACTTAAAACTTTGTATAAAGATTACTTATTAGAATACAAATAAAGTACTTTCAACGTTTAGAAAAATTCTGCCCCTAAGGGGGTTAGAAAGGGGTGCAAATTTTGTATGGGGGAAACTTTATTTTTTGAGCAAGAGACTTAAAACTTTGTAGAAAGATTACTTATTATAATAACAATAAAATACTTACAGCGTTTTGAAAATTTTCAACCCTGAGGGGGTTAAAAAGGGTTGCAAAGTTTGTATGAGGGAAACTCCTTTTTGAGATAGAAGCTTAAAAGTTTTTAGAAAGATTACTTATTACGATACAAAGAAAGTATTTTGAATTGGCTGATTTTGAAAACGGACACTAATGGGAAAAAGTGAAACCTCTAAGTCTCTGGTCTGGTCAAAAAGTGCGCGCAGATTCAAGGCAATGACCATAATACCTATGCACCGAACCACTGCTTTCCGAGGTAGCTTCAAGTTCGCGGCGTCTAAGTGATGGAATGATATCCCTCCCCCTATCCAAGGGGCGCTTAGCAAACACACCTTTAAGCGTAAGCTTAAAGGCTATTTGTTGACGCTCCAAAAATATTTATCCTAATCCTGCACTTTTGACAGCAAAAAGTGTGCCAATTGCTAATTTTTATCTGGTTTTTGTTTTTAGTTTAATAGTAAAATTTACTTTAATGTGTAACGTAAGTAGTTATTATTTTATTGAAGCTACATGTAGGGTGCGTACATGTACTATCTCACTATGTATTTATGTTTATTTCTCTCTCGCCTTTCACAATTATATAGTTGTGTTATTATAATTGTATGACGTTTCCGTGAGTCACCAAATGTTATTTTTTATTTTTTTGTTTAATATGTGTGTTTTGTGTGTTAGTGAATAAATGTATCTTTCTTTCTTTCTTTCTTTCTAAGTACAGGGATACTAGCACAAGTTGCTGCCAAGTCGCGTCGCGCCTAACTTGGCGACTCCAGTCTCAGTCGCACACTATGCAAATCAGAAGGAGGAGGATAGATTCTCTCGTCTCGCGTCACGTCGAGGTGTCACTTGTGCTAATCTTGAATAGCGACGAGGAGCTATTTGCGCGCCAGTTGTGGTACCAAATGATTTAATATCGGAATTCTCCACTAATTTTGTAATAAGAAACATATATTTAATTGTTTATTGCAAACGTTCAAAATACAGCAGACACAATATTTAAAATTAATACAAATTGGCAAAGGTAAAGATATAATATACAGTGTTTTTTTTAAATGGGACAGTATGGGAAATAATTAGGTGTTTTTTTTATGTAAACAAATTTGGCTCATTAAAATTTTTGGTCAAGCGTGAGTTGTTCTTAAAAAAATATAAAGTTGGTCAATTTTTTTTTGACGCGGGTCGGCTCTGTTTCATGTAAGAATTATTTCATTGTATGGAAAGAAAAAAATCTGAACAGCAGAAGTTGGTCAAATTTAATGAAAACTAATCTTCATACAATTGCAGTATTCGCCTTTTAATATTGTTACAAGTGCCTAGGCGTGTAAAAAAATATTTAAAATTATTCCATTTTTAAATTTCGATAATCGATAAGAGCTCCAGTTGATTCAAGAGAAGAACATTTTTTTTAATCTTCGTAAACATCATGGCACGCGATAGTCTTGAAATTATAAAAAAAAGAATTCAAGTTTGGAACGTAAGTTATTTCTGCAGCAAAGAATTCAAATTTGGAACGTAAGTTATTTCTGCAGCTGTGATTTTGTTTCCAATCAGTTCATGCTTGTAATTTTATTCATCATGGCGTTAACTAATTCACATAAAGTTGATTTGATTGAGGCGTATTTTCTTAATTATCGCAGTAGAGGTAATGCACTTAAGTGGTATCAAGAACGCTATCCTGACCGTGTAGTACCGAATCGCAAGATATTTGATAGTTTAATAAAGAACCTAAGACAGGAAGGCTGTTTCAAACCTAAGCGTAAAAGGCCGACGATATTCAATAGTGAGTTTATAACTATTGCCGTATTGGGATATTTTGAAGCATATCCAAAAGCTTCGTTACGGGAAGCAGCTGAAACTATCGGTATTCATAAATCAACTGTAAGGAAGATATTGAAGGCTCATAAATACAAGTGTTACATAGAAGGTCGACTTGTACAAGTGTTACTACCTGGACGCAGGTTACATTTCTGTAATTGGTATGTGGCTCAGACTATTAGAAATAGATGTTTTCCTAATTTTATTATTTGGACTGATGAATGCAACTTTTCGAACAATGGCATGTACAACAGGAGAAATAACCATTACTGGTCAAAAATAAATCCGCTAAGAACTACAGAAACCCACAACCAAATCCGATTTTCTTTTAATTGTTGGTGTGCGATATTACATAACAGAATTTTTGCTATCAAAATTTACCAAGGAACGCTAAATAGTGAAAAATATAAGGAAATCTTGAACATGGCTGCAGATTTAGTGGATGAGACTATTAGGTTAAGGAACTTTGGTAAGATAATCTACCAACAAGATGGTGCACCAGCCCACAACAGTAGGGCAAGTAAACTGTGTTTGGACGAGCAGTTTCCAAACCGTTGGATGGGTACATATGGGCCGATAAAGTGGCCCCCACGATCGCCCGACTTAACGCCATTAGATTTTTTCTTATGGGGTTACCTTAAGGGTCGAATTTATGAATCCCGATACAACTCCGTACAAGAATTAAAAGATGCTGTTTACAACACTTTAAACACAATTCACCATAAGTCTCTGTTAAATGCAACTAGAAGTGTCTTGAAGCGTGCTCGTACCTGCATAAGACAAGACGGCGGCCACATCGAACATTTACTCAAGTAATAAACCAACTGTATGAAGATTAGTTTTCATTTTATTTGACCAACTTCTGCTGTTTAGATTTTTTTCTTTCCATACAATGAAATAATCCTTACATGAAACAGAGCCGACCCGCGTCAAAAAAAATTGACCAACTTTATAATTTTTTAAGAACAACTCACGTTTGACCAAAAATTTTAATGAGCCAAATTGGTTTACATAAAAAAACACCTAATGTCTCCTTGGACACTTTTCCTCTATCTCCTTTATATTAGGATTTCCCCATACTGTCCCATTTAAAAAAACACTGTATATTGTCATAAGCGGTAAAACATATGTACGAGTACCTAATTAGGTAATATACCTACTTAATTAAGTAGGTATATCGTAAAATAAATGCATGATTTTTAGCAACAATAACCTCTCATTCTCGGTATCATTATACCTATTAACCCTTTTCCGTTCAAAATACAGCAGACACAATATTTAAATTAATACAAATTGGCAAAGGTAAAGAAATATGTATTGTCATAAGCGGTAAAACATATGTACGAGTACCTAATTAAGTAGGTATATCGTAAAATAAATGCATGATTTTTAGCAACAATAACCTCTCATTCTCGGTATCATTATACCTATTAACCCTTTTCCAGGCAGAGGCGTTATATAGACCACATACTGCCTGTCAAACATGTCTCTTAATATGAATGAATAAGACTGACACTTGATTGTCACTTTTGAACTGCCAGCCTGGAAAAGGGTTAAAGACAAAGTAAAGTAATGGTACAGTATGATCACGTCAGCCTGCTGGGGTCGACGCTGATGAAGACGGGTTTGCTGTTGAGATCGCAGGAGCAGTAGCAGCGTCCTGGCTGATTGCCTTGCCGGCTCGGGATGATCATCGTGCGCAGATTGAGGTTTGCTTCAATCGCGCGATTATCTGAAAATATAATGAAGTACGTACATATGTAAGTATTCTTGAACTACACGTGAAATGGGTAGCAGTTATATTTGCTACAGAAAACATGTTGTGCCCTATCAGGGTGTCATGTTCCTACATAAGTAGAGGAAGAATAGAATAGAGGGACTCACACACACATACATACGTGAGTGACAAGGATATAAGCATAGTAAATACCACAACTGGGAATGAGATACAATGTCAAATCTCCTGTCCTTCAGAGCGTAAACACATTGTTTGTCGCCACCTGTCAAAATATTGTACCATCACGTGACCATAACGTCACCGATATAAATAACACGACTAAATTATAAACGACATTAGACGTCAATAAATCAAATACTTCTCAATTTAGTAAGGTTAATATATCATCGTCCCTTTCGGGTATAAGCTAGGACGCTATTTATAAATCCTCTATCTACCGCCTACATCTTTTGTAATTACTTATAAGTCTTATAACATAACTGTGTTGTTGAATGCCTGGCCGAGGCCAGGAGAGCCTGGTGTGACTCGTGCCCAGGTGCAGACGTCCCCGACTCAATGCACGTTCAGAGAGCTTGGGATACTCCACGCCTCAAGGTAACCCATGCTTCACTTCTTGCCAATAGTCCGGACGACTCAGATCGTGCTCGTATCCTGCCTGTTTCGGCGAGCGAGTTGGGGCACTGGCTGCATGCTCTCCCGTCACGGAACGTAGGCACAGTTCTTAACCCAAGCTGTCTGAGAATATCGGTATGCCTCAGACTTGGAGCCAGAATTTGTGTCGCTCATTCGTGTAACTGTGGGAGGGCCGTGGACCAGCTGGGTAGACACGGTCTCTCTTGCCATAGAAGCGCCGGCCGCCTGTACCGTCATGGCACTTTAAATGATTTGACCCGTCGTTCGCTTGCCACTGCCTCCGTGCCAGCAATTCTCGAACCTGTGGGTTTGGCGCGTGACGATGGCAAGCGTCCAGACGGGGCTATATTGGTCCCATGGAAACTAGGCAGAGCCCTGGTGTGGGATGTAACTTGCGTTGACACCTTCGCCCAGTCCCACATCCAGGGCACCCGTTCACAGGCCGGCGCTGCTACCGACCAGGCCCAAGTGAACAAGCGCCGCAAATATTCCTCCTTGTTAAAGGATTACGATTTTGCGGCGCTTGCTGTGGAAACCTTGGGTCCTTGGTCGTGATATGAAGAATTTCATTAAGACCTTGTCTTCGCGGCTGGTCCAAGCAACAGGAAACCCCAGAGCTGGCGCTTACCTCTCGCAACGTATTTCCATTGCGATTCAGAGAGGTAATGCTGCCAGCGTAATGGGGTCTATGCCGCAGTCTGGCCTCTTAGAGGCGGTATTAATAATAATAAATAAATAAATATAATATTGGGTCCTTACCTATGAAATTGGCGGTTTTTTCACAGATATTATTTTGTACGTAATTTATTCATTTCTATTGCAACTTCCAAATTATTTTTTAATTTCATTATTAGACTATGTAACAAACGTTTTAAATACAAAAAATAGGTTTGAATTTTTTATTTAGTGTTTCTAATTAAAGCTTGAAAACCGCCCTTTTCATGTGCTGCCGGTTAAAGTGTTTCAATTACGTATAGTTTTATGATGCGAACTATTTTTAAGGAATGAAGATATGTGTAAAGTAGCTTAAAAGTTTTCTATATTCCTACCAAAATTTAGTTTGCTTTGAATTTGACATTGCTGAATAATCCGCAAAATTCAATGTATGAAACTCACAGTTTTCATAAAATTCTCCATACACACCGCCAATTTCATAGGTAAGGACCTAATATTATGGATGCTATGAGTTATGACAGCTGTTCCAAATTTAAACTCATAACGATACCAAAATCTGTACTGTAATAACATTACAGTACAGATTTTACCTACTACCACACACAAGAAAGTTGTCAAAGTAAAATTGGTTGTAATAATGCTGGTCATTACCGACGGTTTCTGAACGCATTTTAGAGCACTAATGATATGTGCGTAGATAAACAATATTATATTGTATTGTATTGGCGTAGTAGTACTGTACTTACCTCGGTGACTCAAGTCATAACGGCCCTTTCTCCTGCGACGCCTTTTGTCGACTTGGTAGTCCCAATCTTCTTCCTCGTCGTCATCATCGTCATCATATCGTCTCCACCGATAAGGCCTGCACTCTCTTGATAGGCCTTGCTGTCCTGGCTGTCCTGGTCCACCTGGCTGCCCTGGTCCTCCTGGCTGCCCTGGTCCACCTGGCTGCCCTGGTCCACCTGGCTGCCCTGGTCCACCTGGTTGTGCTGATTGGTTTGGCCTTTCTGGTTTCTCAGGCTGTCCTGGTCCGCCTGGCAGCCCTGACTGTCCTGGTTGCCCTGGTCCACCTGGCTGCCCTGGTCCACCTGGCTGTCCTGATTCACCTGGCTGTCCTGGCCCTCCTGGCTGCCCTGATTGGTTTGGCCTTTCTGGTTTCTCAGGCTGCTCTTGTTTCTCAGGCTTCTCAGGTTTCTCTGGCTTCTCTGGCTCCTCAGGTTTAATGGGTTTATTAGGTTCTTGGGTCTGGTCTGGTTTACTTGGTTGATTTGGTCCTCCTGGCTGTCCTAGTTGATTTGGCTTTTCTGGTTTCTCAGGCTGTCCTGGTCCGCCTGGCAGCCCTGACTGTCCTGGTTGCCCTGGTCCACCTGGCTGCCCTGGTCCACCTGGCTGTCCTGATTCACCTGGCTGTCCTGGCCCAACTGGCTGTCCTGATTGGTTTGGCCTTTCTGGTTTCTCAGGCTGCTTTGGTTTCTCAGGCTTCTCAGGTTTCTCTGGCTTCTCAGGTTTCTCTGGCTTCTCTGGCACCTCAGGTTTAATGGGTTCATTAGGTTCTTGGGGCTGGTCTGGTTTACTTGATTGATTTGGTCCTCCTGGCTGTCCTAGTTGATTTGGCTTTTCTGGTTTCTCAGGCTGTCCTGGTCCGCCTGGCTGTCCTGACTGTCCTGGTTGCCCTGGTCCACCTGGCTGCCCTGGTCCACCTGGCTCTGGTCCGCCTGGCTGCCCTGACTGTCCTGGCTGTCCTGGTCCACCTGGCTGCTCTGGCTGTCCTGGCTGCCCTGGTCCACCTGACTGTCCTGGTCCACCCAGCTGTCCTTGTTGGCCTTGTTGTCCTGGCTGTCCTGGCTGACCAGGTTGGCCTGGTTTTCCAATTTTATCAGCATGGTGTTTTCTTGAGTGGTGTTTCTTTTTTGACTCGTCACTTTCGGACCTGTCGTTTTCTTCTTCGATTAATACTTTTTTTGTTCGTTTGTGTTTTACATTTTCTTTAGTTTCAGATGTATCTTCTTCTTTATCGGTTTCGATGATGTCATCTTTATCAGAGTCGTCAGACGAGGTATTGGACTGGCCTGGTTGATCAGATGGTCCTGGTTGGTCGGGTTGTCCTGATTGACCCGGTTGTCCTAGTTGACCCGGTTGTCTTGGTTGACCCGGCTGTCCTGGTTGACCTGGCTGCCCTGGTCCACCAAGCTGTCCTGGTTGACCTGGCTGTCCTGGTCCACCTGGCTGTCCTGGTCCACCTGGCTGTCCTGGTCCACCTTGCTGTCCTGGTCCACCTTGCTGTCCTGGTCCACCTGGCTGTCCTGATTGGTTTAGTCTTTCTGAATTCTCAGGCTGTCCTGGTCCGCCTGGCTGTCCTGACTGTCCTGACTGCCATGGTCCACCTGGCTGCCCACCTGGTTGCCCTGGTCTACTTGGCTGTCCTGGTCCACCTGGCTGTCCTGGTCCACCTTGCTGTCCTGGCCCATCTGGCTGTCCTGGTTGGTTTGACCTTTCTGGTTTCTCAGGCTGCTCTGGTTTCTCAGGCTTCTCAGGTTTCTCTGGCTCCTCAGGTTTCTCTGGCTTTTCTGGCTCCTCAGGTTTAATGGATTTATTAGGTTCTTGGGGCTGGTCTGGTTTACTTGGTTGATTTGGTCCTCCTGGCTGTCCTAGTTGATTTGGCTTTTCTGGTTTCTCAGGCTGTCCTGGTCCGCCTGGCAGCCCTGACTGTCCTGGTTGCCCTGGTCCACCTGGCTATCCTGGTCCACCTTGCTGTCCTAGTTCACCTGGCTGTCCTGGCCCACCTGGCTGTCCTGATTGGTTTGGCCTTTCTTGTTTCTCAGGCTGTCCTGGTCCGCCTGGCTGCCCTGACTGTCCTGGCTGCCATGGTCCACCTGGCTGCCCACCTGGTTGCCCTGGTCCACTTGGCTGTCCTGGTCCACCTGGCTGTCCTGGTCCACCTTGCTGTCCTGGCCCACCTGGCTGTCCTGATTGGTTTGACCTTTCTGGTTTCTCAGGCTGCTCTGGTTTCTCAGGCTTCTCAGGTTTCTCTGGCTCCTCAGGTTTCTCTGGTTTCTCTGGCTCCTCAGGTTTAATGGGTTTATTAGGTTCTTGGGGCTGGTCTGGTTTACTTAGTTGATTTGGTCCTCCTGGCTGTCCTAGTTGATTTGGCTTTTCTGGTTTCTCAGGCTGTCCTGGTCCGCCTGGCAGCCCTGACTGTCCTGGTTTCCCTGGTCCACCTGGCTGTCCTGATTCACCTGGCTGTCCAGGCCCACCTGGCTGTCCTGATTGGTTTGGCTTTTCTGGTTTCTCAGGCTGTCCTGGTCCGCCTGGCAGCCCTGACTGTCCTGGTTGCCCTGGTCCACCTGGCTGCCCTGGTCCACCTGGCTGTCCTGATTCACCTGGCTGTCCTGGCCCACCTGGCTGTCCTGATTGGTTTGGCCTTTCTGGTTTCTCAGGCTGCTCTGGTTTCTCAAGCTTCTCAGGTTTCTCTGGCTTCTCAGGTTTCTCTGGCTTCTCTGGCTCCTCAGGTTTAATGAGTTTATTAGGTTCTTGGGGCTGGTCTGGTTTACTTGGTTGATTTGGTCCTCCTGGCTGTCCTAGTTGATTTGGCATTTCTGGTCTCTCAGGCTGTCCTGGTCCGCCTGGCTGTCCTGACTGTCCTGGTTGCCCTGGTCCACCTGGCTGCCCTCGTCCACCTGGCTCTGGTCCGCTTGGCTGCCCTAACTGTCCTAGCTGTCCTGGTCCACCTGGCTGCTCTGACTGTCCTGGCTGCCCTGGTCCACCTGACTGTCCTGGTCCACCCAGCTGTCCTTGTTGGCCTTGTTGTCCTGGCTGACCAGGTTGGTCTGGTTTTCCAATTTTATCAGCATGGTGTTTTCTTGAGTGGCGTTTCTTTTTTGACTTGTCACTTTCGGACCTGTCGTTTTCTTCTTCGATTAATATTTTTTTTGTTCGTTTGTGTTTTACATTTTCTTTGGTTTCAGATGTATCTTCTTCTTCATCGGTTTCGATGATATCATCTTTATCAGAGTCGTCAGACGAGGTATTGGACTGGCCTGGTTGATCAGATTGTCCTGGTTGATCGGGTTGTCCTGGTTGACCCGGTTGTCCTGGTTGACCCAGTTGTCTTGGTTGACCCGGCTGTCCTGGTTGACCTGGCTGTCCTGGTCCACCTGGCTGCCCTGGTCCACCTAGCTGTCCTGGTCCACCTGGCTGTCCTGGTCCACCTGGCTGTCCTGATTGGTTTGGCCTTTCTGGTTTCTCAGGCTGTCCTGGTCCGCCTGGCTGCCCTGACTGTCCTGGCTGCCATGGTCCACCTGGCTGCCCACCTGATTGCCCTGGTCCACTTGGATGTCCTGGTTCACCTGGCTGTCCTGGTCCACCTTGCTGTCCTGGCCCACCCGGCTGTCCTGATTGGTTTGACCTTTCTGGTTTCTCAGGCTGCTCTGGTTTCTCAGGCTTCTCAGGTTTCTCTGACTCCTCAGGTTTCTTTGGCTTCTCTGGCTCCTCAGGTTTAATGGGTTTATTAGGTTCTTGGGGCTGGTCTGGTTTACTTGGTTGATTTGGTCCTCCTGGCTGTCCTAGTTGATTTGGCTTTTCTGGTTTCTCAGGCTGTCCTGGTCCGCCTGGCAGCCCTGACTGACCTGTTTGCCCTGGTCCACCTGGCTGTTCTGGTCCACCATGCTGTCCTGTTTCACCTGGCTGCCCTGGTCCACCTGGCTGTCCTGATTGGTTTGACCTTTCTGGTTTCTCAGGCTGCTCTGGTTTCTCAGGCTTCTCAGGTTTCTTTAGCTCCTCAGGTTTATTTGGCTTCTCTGGCTCCTCAGGTTTTTCTGGCTTCTCTGGCTCCTCAGGTTTATTGGGTTTATTAGGTTCTTGGGGCTGGTCTGGTTTACTTGGTTGATTTGGTCCTCCTGGCTGTCTTAGTTGATTTGGCTTTTCTGGTTTCTCAGGCTGTCCTGGTCCGCCTGGCAGCCCTGACTGTCCTGGTTGCCCTGGTCCACCTGGCTGCCCTGGTCCACCTGGCTGTCCTGATTCACCTGGCTGTCCTGGCCCACCTGGCTGTCCTGATTGGTTTGGCCTTTCTGATTTCTCAGGCTGCTCTGGTTTCTCAGGTTTCTCTGGCTTCTCAGGTTTCTCTGGCTTCTCAGGCTCCTCAGGTTTAATGGGTTTATTAGGTTCTTGGGGCTGAACTGGTTTACTTGGTTGATTTGGTCCTCCTGGCTGTCCTAGTTGATTTGGCTTTTCTGGTTTCTCAGGCTGTTCTGGTCCGCCTGGCTTTCCTGACTGTCCTGGTTGCCCTGGTCCACCTGGCTGCCCTGGTACACCTGGTTCTGGTCCGCCTGGCTGCCCTGACTGTCCTGGCTGCCCTGGTCCACCTGGCTGTCCTGATTCACCTAGCTGTCCTGGCCCACCTGGCTGTCCTGATTGGTTTGGCCTTTCTGGTTTCTCAGGCTGCTCTGGTTTCTCAGGCTTCTCAGGTTTCTCTGGCTTCTCAGGTTTCTCTGGCTTCTCTGGCTTCTCAGGTTTAATGGGTTTATTAGGTTCTTGGGGCTGAACTGGTTTACTTGGTTGATTTGGTCCTCCTGGCTGTCCTAGTTGATTTGGCTTTTCTGGTTTCTCAGGCTGTTCTGGTCCGCCTGGCTGTCCTGACTGTCCTGGCTGTCCTGGTTCACCTTGCTGCTCTGACTGTCCTGGCTGCCCTGGTCCACCTGACTGTCCTGGTCCACCCAGCTGTCCTTGTTGGCCTTGTTGTCCTGGCTGTCCTGGCGGACCAGGTTGGCCTGGTTTTCCAATTTTATCGGCATGGTGTTTTCTTGAGTGGTGTTTCTTTTTTGACTCGTCACTTTCAAACCTGTCGTTTTCTTCTTCGATTAATACTTTTTTTGTTCGTTTGTGTTTTACATTTTCTTTAGTTTCAGATGTATCTTCTTCTTCATCGGTTTCGATGATGTCATCTTTATCAGAGTCGTCAGATGAGGTATTGGACTGACCTGGTTGATCAGATTGTCCTGGTTGGACGGGTTGTCCTGGTTGACCCGGTTGTCCTGGTTGACCCGGTTGTCTTGGTTGACCCGGCTGTCCTGGTTGACCTGGCTGCCCTGGTCCACCTAGCTGTCCTGGTCCACCTGGCTGTCCTGGTCCACCTGGCTGTCCTGATTGGTTTGGCCTTTCTGAATTCTCAGGCTGTCCTGTTCCGCCTGGCTGCCCTGAATGTCCTGACTGCCATGGTCCACCTGGCTGCCCACCTAGTTGCCCTGGTCTACTTGGCTGTCCTGGTCCACCTGGCTGTCCTGGTCCACCTTGCTGTCCTGGCCCACCTGGCTGTCCTGATTGGTTTGACCTTTCTGGTTTCTCAGGCTGCTCTGGTTTCTCAGGCTGCACAGGTTTCTCTGGCTCCTCAGGTTTCTCTGGCTTCTCTGGCTCCTCAGGTTTAATGGGTTTATTAGGTTCTTGGGGCTGGTCTGGTTTACTTGGTTGATTTGGTCCTCCTGGCTGTCCTAGTTGATTTGGCTTTTCTGGTTTCTCAGGCTGTTCTGGTCCGCCTGGTAGCCCTGACTGTCCTGGTTGCCCTGGTCCACCTGGCTGTCCTGGTCCACCTGGCTGTCCTGATTCACCTGGCTGTCCTGGCCCACCTGGCTGGCTTGATTGGTTTGGCCTTTCTGGTTTCTCAGGCTGCTCTGGTTTCTCAGGCTTCTCAGATTTCTCTGGCTTCTCAGGTTTCTCTGGCTCCTCAGGTTTAATGGGTTTATTAGGTTCTTGGGGCTGGTCTGGTTTACTTGGTTGATTTGGTCCTCCTGGCTGTCTTAGTTGATGTGGCTTTTCTGGTTTCTCAGGCTGGTTTGGTCCGCCTGGCTGCCCTGACTGTCCTGGTTTCCCTGGTCCACCTAGCTGCCCTGGTCCACCTGGCTGCCCTGGTCCACCTGGCTGTCCTGGTCCACCTGGCTCTGGTCCGCCTGGCTGCCCTGACTGTCCTGGCTGTCCTGGTCCACCTGGCTGCTCTGACTGTCCTGGCTGCCCTGGTCCACCTGGCTGCCCTGGTCCATCTGGCTGTCCTGGTCCACCTGGCCGCCCTGACTTTTCTGGCTGCCCTGGTCGCCCTGGCTGTCCTGGTCCACCTGGCTGGCCTGGTCCACCTGGCTGTCCTGGTCCACCTGGCTGCCCTGGTCCGCCTGGCTGCCCTGACTGTGTTGGCTGCCCTGGTCCACCTGGCTGTCCTGGTCCACCTGGCTGCCCTGGTCTACCTGGCTGCCTTGGTCCACCTGTTTGTCCCGGTTCTTCTGGCTGTCCTTGTCCACCTGGCTGCCCTGGTGCACCTGGCTGCCCTGGTCCACCTGGCTGTCCTGTTGCACCTGGCTGCCCTGGACCACCTGGTTGTCCCAGTTCACCTGGCTGTTCTGATCCACCTGGCTGTCCTTGTTGGCCTTGTTGTCCTGGCTGTCCTGGCTGACCAGGTTGGCCTGCTTTTCCAATTTTATCAGCATGGTGTTTTCTTGAGTGGTGTTTCTTATTTGACTCGTCACTTTCAAAACTGTCGTTTTCGTCTTCGATTAATACTTTTTTTGTTCGTTTGTGTTTTACATTTTCTTTAGTTTCAGATGTATCTTCTTCTTCATCGGTTTCGATGATGTCATCTTTATCAGAGTCGTCAGACGAGGTATTGGACTGGCCTGGTTGATCAGATTGTCTTGGTTGGTCGGGTTGTCCTGGTTGACCCGGTTGTCCTGGTTGACCCAGTTGTCTTGGTTGACCCAGCTGTCCTGGTTGACCTGGTTGACCTGGTTGACCCGTTGGTCCGGATTGTCCCGATTGTTGGCCTTGCCTTTTACGCATTAATTCAATGTCTTCTTCGGATTGAGAAGATTCAGATTTAGTGAGAGAAGCATTTTTTATTGAGCTTCGTTTCGTTTGGCTTTCAGATCTGACCTCTGTGTCAGATGCAGACTCACTCTGAGATGACTCTTTCTTTACGGAAACTTTCTTGTTGGCTCTGTGTTCACTCGACTCGCTTTTACTGTCGAATTCACTATGTGAGTCATCTTCATCAGAGTCGTCAGACGAGGTATTGGACTGGCCTGGTTGATCAGATTGTCCTGGTTGTTCGGGTTGTCCTGGTTGACCCGGTTGTCCTGGTTGACCCGGTTCTCCTGGTTGACCCGGTTGTCCTGGTTGACCCGGTTGTCCTGGTTGACTCGTTTGTCCTGGTTGACCCGGTTGTCCTGGTTGGTCGGGTTGACCTGGTTGATCCGGCTGTCCTGGTGGACTGGGTTGTCCTGGTTGACCCGTTGGTCCGGGTTGTCCCGGTTGATGGCCTTGCCTTTTACGTATTAATTCAATGTCTTCTTCGGATTGAGCAGATTCAGATTTAGTGAGAAAAGCCTTTTTTATTGAGTTTTGTTTCGTTTGGCTTTCAGATCTGACCTCTGTGTCAGATGCAGACTCACTCTGAGATGACTGTTTCTTTACGGAAACTTTTTTGGTGGCTTTGTGTTCACTCGACTCGCTTTTACTGTCGAATTCACTTTGTGAGGACTGTATCTTCGAGGAAGTCTTCAGTGACTGTTGTTCTGACTGGCCTTGAAATTCCTGTTCAGAGTCAGTTACAATCTGGTGCTTTACATGTTTCTCCGATTTTTTATTTCGTTGAATCTCACTCTGGTCGGATTCAGTCTCGCTTGCGCTCTCGTTTGATATATGCTTTGAAGAATGTTCGCTTACACTCTTTTTCTCAGCAAACTCTTGCTCACTTTCCGAAAAAGATTGTTGTTTGTGGCTGCTTTTTTTGACAGCGTTATGTTTCCTGTTCGAGAACGCGTTATTGCTTGAGCTAGCACTGCTGCTCGACTCGTCGAATTCGCTCAAGCTGCTTGAACTCGAGTCTTCAACTTCGCTTGAGCTGCTACTTGAGCTGCTGCTTGAGCTTGACTCTTCAACTTCGCTCGAGCTTGAACTAGAGCTGGATTCTTCGAAGTCACTAGAGCTTGAACTGAAGCTACTGGAGCTACTTGAGCTCGATTCTTCACTAGAGCTACTCTGGAAAGAGCTAGATTTCTGCAATTCATCGAAACCTGAAAATAAAATGGATGTAAGATAAGATACTATCGACGATTTGACAAAAAAAACATTAGGACCTTGAATCATAAAATAAGGCACGAATTAAGGTATATCAGTACCTACCTATAAAGGTAGGGAAAACCGAATAAGGGTAATTTGTATTTATATTTTATTTACTCGTTTATTTAAACTAGTTAGGTACACAGCATAACAGTAATTACTAAACAACTGTGAAACTAAAGGACAAGATTTACAACATAATAATTTAAATTAGCAGTATTACAGCAATAACAATATTAACATTAACAGTTCTAATAATTAACAGACGAGGCGCACATCAATCTTCTCACAGAAGTTCAGACATTCATCATGCACTACATTCCATCTAATCGCAATTAAATCGCACTCGGGAGCTTATGCAAGGAGCCCATTCAGAAGCTGCAATGGGCGAACCAGCGGGGAACTACTTAATTAATTAATTAATTAATCTCTTGGGTTCGACGAGATAAAGATGAAAACCAATAGCTTCGATATTATTTTTATTCTTCCAACATAATTTTATAGGTTACACTTGGACTCTTATGCAGCTGGTACACAATTACACTTTATTACAATAAGTTATCTTTCTACTACAACTATGAACCCCTTCTCACCGTGAGTGCAGAATTCTACTGCAAGAGGCGAATTTCGACTAAGTTCATATGTCTGAACATCATTCGATCTACAATACCTAAGTATTGGATAAGACTTACATAAATCATTTCATAACGACACTACTAGCTTCACCATACTGGCTACACAACCAAGTGTCAAATTAAGATTTCGATATATAATACTAGATACCATGTAGGTATTAAAAATCTCATACTTTAAAAATGCCTTGAAATACTCAAACTTTGAACCAATTTTAACACTCTTAGGGGATGAATTTGGAAAAACTCTGAAATCAGTTTTGTAGTCTTTTAACGTACAGAATAAGACCGAAGTTAAAAATCTCTTACTCACACTTTAAAATTTTATTGCTCGCCATTTAAAATTTGAACCCCCTTTTAAACCCCCTTAGAGGTTGAATTTTTCTAATCGCTGAAAGAACTTTTTTCGTAAACTTTTAAGTCTCTAGCTCAAAAAAAGTGTTGCCCATACAAAGCTTTCTTAACCCCCTTAGGGGTGGAATTTTCTAAAACTCTGAAAGTACTTTATTATTAATTTTAATAAGTAACATTTTGAATAGTTTTAAGTCTAGTAAAAAAAAAAGTTTTTCCCACACAACTCTGGCTACCCTTCTTAAGGATCTTAAGGATCCCCTTAGGGATGGAGTTTTCTAAAACGCTGAAAGTTCTTTTTTAGTATTCTAATAAGTAATCTTTTTGCAAAGTTTTAAGTCTAACTCAAAAAAAAGTGTTGTCCATGCAAAGCTTGCTCTCCTTTTTAACCATATTAGGGGTAGAATTTTCTAAAACGATTTGTGTTCTTTTTTTGTATTTTAATAAGTAATCTTTCTACAAAGTTTCAAGTCTCTAACTCAAAAACATAAACTTTCCCTGATAAAAACTTTGCACCCCTTTTTATCCCCCTTAGGGATAGATTTTTTCAAAACGCTGAAAGTCTTTTTTTTGTATTTTTATAAGTAATCTTTCTACAAAGTTTTAAGTGTCTAGCTCAGAAAAAGTGTTCCCCATACAAACCTTGCACCCTTTTTTAAACCCCTTAGGGAATGATTTTTGTAAAACGCCGAATGTAGTATTTTTCATGTTCTAATAAGTAATTTTTCGTCAAAATTTTAAGTCTCTATTAAAAAAAAATATGTTTTTCTCATACAAACTTTGCACCCTATTTTACCCCCTTAGGGGTGAAATTTTCCAAAACGCTGAAAGTACTTTCTTTGTATTTAAATAATCTTTCTACAAAGTTTTAGGACTCTAGCTTAAAAAAATAGTTTCCCACATACAAACTTTGCACCCCTATTTTAGCCCCCTATTTTTAGGGGTAGAATTTTCTAAAACGCTGAAAGTACTTAATTTGTATTCTGATGACTAATCTTTCTACAAAGTTTTAAGTCTCTATTTAAAAAAAATATTGTTTCCCCCATACAAAATTTGCACCCCTATTTTACCCCCTTAGGGGTAGATTTTTTTAAAACACTGAATCTAGGTACTTTATTTGTATTCTAATGAATAATTTCTCTACAAAGTTTTAAGTCTCTATTTAAAAAAAAGTAGTTTTTCCCATACAAACTTTGCACTCTATTTTACCCCTTTAGGGGTAGAATTTTCTAAAACCCTGAAAGTTCTTTATTTGTATTCTAATGACTGATCTTTCTACAAAGTTTTAAGTCTCTATTTAAAAAAAAAAATGTTTCCCCCATACAAACCTTGCACCCCTATTTTACCCCCGTAGGGGTGGAATTTTCCAAAACGCTGAAAGTGTTTCATTCTCAGAACATAAAAATAGGGAGAAGTGCCGTACTGCTTCATTTCAACCTAAACCGATGTCCCCAGTTTTCTCCCACCGCAGCGCCCACACACACATTGAACCGTGTAAAAACAAAGACTCGGGCGTTACCGGTGAGTCTACGTCAACGTGCAAACAAGGGCTGTGATTGGCTTAAACGCACTACACTATACTTCGTTTTTTTTAGCATTAGAGAGACCTTTGCAGAACGAGATATAAGGTTTTTTATCGGGCACACTCTGCGGATCGAACAGTGAATACGAGTTAATAAATATCACGTATTTATTATCATATTTTAGTAATACATATATTACTCAGTGTTGTGAACAGATAAGAAACATAATATTAGTTAATTTATATTCTAAGATGAAAAGATAAGAATTTTAATAAATTGCGTTTGCAATTTTTCATGGAAAGGTTGTACATTAAAAAACCTAAAGAGGCAGAGTTCTCACACAATTTTTAAACGTCACTGTCACTATCTGTAATTCACTCATGTGGGTTTTTCATTCGAGTTCATATTGTTGTCGGTTGAGTCGGTTGTGATTTCTATAGCTGTAAGCTTACTTAAAGATTGTTGTTATCGTTTTTGTTGAATTTTGTTATTAGTTGTTGATCTATCTAAATAGATTCTATTTAGATATTTTGTTTGTTGGTGCACATTTACAATGTATGAAGCCGAGGCTGGCCCGAGTGGGCTACAGAAGTCGCAGCCGGTTCCGGCTAATGTTTTTTCATCTCCAAAGAAGAAAAGGCAAAAGCAGAATCCTCTGACTGCCAGTGAAAAGCGGAAACGGGTGGTGAATATTTACAAATGAGTGTCAGAAATGTGCCATAGAAAGGAGTATCCCACTAAATCGGACCGTGTGAAAAAGACTGCCGAGACTGCTGGCATATCGTTGGCTACGGTATACAACATTTTAAAAGAAAATATATGCGTTCAGCTATCGGTAAATATCAAATGATATGTACTCGTATGTACATAAGTTCCGAGAAATTCAGTGGTATCGGTCGAAATCGAAGAAGGAAGGTTTACGACCACTGCTTCTTTGTTTACCCGTTTGACAGATAATTCTAATCTTAAAAAAAACGAAGTATAGAGGGGCGACAAACGTAAAAATGATGTTTTATCGACATTGATATATACATTATTATGTTAAGATATTGATGAGTAATAAAATGATAAGTTTGGTATGTATTGGTATTCTAGCTACAAGTTTAAATAACACGTGTTACCATAAATCGCAAAGGTAAAAAAATATCGACGAATACCTACCTACAGACAGAGTAACATAAACGACTTTTTGTAAGTTCGTGTTCACATACATTTAAAACTCTGGTCGCATCGATATTTTTGAACTGTACCAGGCCTATCCCACTCGCACTTTGGCGCGAAATAATGTATCCATTACTCATATTACGAGATTTAAGGCTAAGGCCGAGTATCTACCAGAGATGATGTATTTCCATACATTTGACACCTAGGTTTCAAGCGAGCGAGGTGTCAAATATATTTGACCAACACATCCTCGCATATCTATTTGTCGCTATTTGTCGTTCATACTGCGACTTAGTGAAAATCTTATTAGTAGGTACCTTAAATTGTTTGTACCTTTTAATCTTATTAGTATATTATTAGTGACCTTTAAGATAGGCACCCAACCAAAACAAGTAATAAAATAAAATAAAACAGCGAAAGTAGTCGAAATAAAATCACTAGTATATCGTACTTCTATTTTATCGATTACGCGTAAACTGTAACTACACTTTGCCACACCTCTAGTTCACGACGCCAAGCAGCGGCCGTACCACAAAAAAATTCAAGCAGCGTCCATATCGATAGAGTTTAACACATTGCGCCGTGGTTTAGCGCTGTACAGGTTGCTTATTGTATTGAACGTTCAATGTACAACGCACAGAACAAAAATATGCTTTTTCGTTCGATATGTTAGTACGATCCCGAGAAATGATGCGGCGTTGCGTTTATTTGTTAAAATATTTGTTTTTACTGACTTATAAGTGAAAATACGAATACTTACATGTGGTACGTGACTCCACTATTCTTGTAGGTTTTAGTTTCACTCCTATTTTTACATGTAACCACGCTATAATTCGGCATTTTGAGTAAATGTGGGAGAACATTTCAGTATCACGGCAAGTTGCGACTAACCTGCGGCGGGCAGTAACATGCCCATTTGGCCATGTCGCGGCGACACGCGCCACGCCCCCGTTTCATATCTATTTCTTTTTATGATCTGAGGTTTCATTTGTATTCTAATAACTAATTTTTCTACAAAGTTTAAGTCTATAGCTCAAAACAAAAAGGTTCTCCCATACAAACTTTGCACCCCCATTTTACCCCCTTAGGGGTAGAATTTTCAAAAATCCCTTTTTATCCCTAGCCCACGTTATAAAAGCAACATACTGAGCAAAAATCAACTCTCTAAGATTAGTAGTTTCGGCTGTGCGTTGATGAGTGAGTGAGTGAGTGATTGAGTGAATAAGTCAGTCAGGACATAGGCATTTATTATGTATAAATAGATAGAAGATAATGAAACTCCCATTCAAATATCTCAAAAAATTATGAAGCTACATCCGTTTTAATGTCGTTTGTTAGAGTGAGAAAACGATGAGGGACTGTGACGTCAATATACTCGAGCGTCATAGTAAAAAACAATCGTTTCATATGAAGGTGCGTTTTGCGGAAAAGGGACAGAACATACCCCCGTCTTAAAACTTTGGACTCTTATAACTTAATCATTACCTATATAACCTCTTGCTTTGTTTTTTTCTCCATTTGACTATATTTATTTTAAATTCTTTTTCGAGAAAATAAATTATGATTATTTACCATATTTTCGATTCCTGAGCTATAACCACGAACTTCGGAATTCGAAAATATTCGGGTATCTCTATCTCTATCGCACTAACCATACTCGAGTGACAGGGATGCAAATATATGAACATTGAGTATCGGTTTTCGTGGTAGCGCCGCAGGTACTTTGGCTGAATGCGCCGAGCGCGTGCCATTGTCATTCAAAAAAAACAAATTCGTGTTAATTATATTGTTCAAATTTGTTGATTTCATTTATTGAAATTACGACATAAAACGACATTTGCGCATATAAGTTCTCATATCAGAATCGAATATTTTTTTATGGTTTATATTTTAGCATTTGTCTCGTAAAGGTCTATAGTAGACGGGATTTAAATTATTAATAAGTGAAAGGCAAAGCAATTCCGCCATTTTGACGAAAATTTGACGGTTCTCATAGCTGACAGTTGGAGCAGCGTTTGATTTCAATAAAAATAAATGAAAAATAAATGAAGTCGTATATTTCGGAAAATTAATTAACTGTCGCAGTCGGATAAAAACTATCCTAAGTTGCAGCTAGAATAATAATGTACCTGTATAAAATGTTTCATATTTTTCCGTTCATGGGATGCTGAGAACATTCGAACCGCGCAAAGCTTAGTTTCAAACTGGCTGATTCTTTTTTTAATTTAGAGATTTATAATAAGTGGAGATTACGATACAAATAATACGAAACAAATAAAGTATTTTTAGCGTTTTGGAAAATTCCACGCCTAAGGGGATGAAAAAGGGGTTTAATGTTGGTAAAGGGGATTTTTTGGAGCTAGAATCTCAAAACCTTATTAGAAAGATTAAATAATAAAAAAAATTGAAGATATGAGATTTGTAACTTCGATCTTAGCCTGTTTAAACTACCAAAATTATTTCAGCGTTTTTATAATTTCTTCTCCCAAAGGGGATTATAAGGGCATTCAAAGTTTGTATGGAGAGCAAGACATTTTTAAAGTAAGAAATTTGTAACTACGGTTTCAGCCTGTTTATTATGAGGGTACGAAGGGGGTTCTAAGTGTGTATAAAGAGCAAGCCATTTTGAAAGTAAGAGATTTGTAACTTTGGGTTTAGACTGTTTACTAAAAGACTACAAAACTAATTTTAATGTTTTTTTTTAATTCATTCTTTAAACAAAAATTAAGACGATAACATGTTCTTTGCGGACTAAGTCTAAGGCCTGAGTGGACGCTCGGAGCGGAGCGTTCGGCGGGGCGTGCAGCGGGGCGTGCGAGCGTGCATTCAATTTGTGCAGCGTCTACTCAGGACACCAGTATGAGCCTCATTTGTTTAACATGCACGCCGCACGCCCCGCTCCGCCGCACGCCCGACTCGAGCGTCCACTCAGGCCTTACACTAAGTCACGGGCAACAGCTAGTTATTTATGTACGTTTTCGTTCACCCTCCACTGTACTCTAAACTCTTTCATAACTTTTTGTGTTCCGGGTTGCCCATCGAACATTTTCACGCGCCGCCACTGGTAACTAACTAACTATGTATGTAGTATGTACCTATGTAGTAGGTATGTAACTGTGTTTGTTCGGGTGGAATCTTGCAACTCAATGTTGAAGCAGATATCTTCAACCGATTGAGCTGAAATTTTGGGTAAAGGTATAGTTTGGATGACAATTCAATATTATGGTACCATCGAGCTGATCTGAGACAGAAGGTGGCAATGGATGGGAATTCAGTACTTAACCGACGTAACCCCGTTGAGTTTGGGCTCGTTAGAATCGTCTCAATTAGTAGTTGATGACGGTATACAGAAAAGCACAGTCGGCAATAAAAGCTTGTACCAACAATTAACAGAACTTATTTACTACCTAATATTTAGTTACTTATTATTATTAAGTACAATTTGCAAAGCGTGATGTTTCGGCATCTTATTTAAGTAGTCGGATGTATTATTGGTCGGTGTAATGATACTAATGATATTCGGAATTTTGAAAATTGGTATTTTAGTAATCCGAATTCGAATTTTTGATATTTCAACAAATTGCTGCCAGGAAAGTAGGTTAGGTTAGAACTGTAACCCCTACACAAAACAAACTGCTGCCAGAAAAGTAGAGTAGGTTAGAACTGCGACCCATACACAAAACAATTGCTACTAAAATACCAAAGGCATTTATACCATACGAGCATTATGCTTTTTGATGTTAGATTAATTGTCTACCTAATATATGTTTTAAATCCTAGCTGTTATGAACATTATATGCTTTAATTGTTATATCAATTGGTATTATATCTAAATAACGTTATACTTTAAGAAAGTAGGTATTTTGAAATTATATAATTTCCTTCATTATCCAGTAAATTTTATAGTAGGTATGCAAGCTTATACAAAGTGAGCGTATATATTATGACTGTTATATAATCAGTTCTTATATCTCGTATTACTTAGGTACCCATAAATATTGGAACGATTATTTTTAATAATTATACTATGGCATAGGTACGAGTACTTACTGCTATCATCGAATACGCCTGGCTCTGCATATGCTAGTTGTGCCTGGAATAAAACGGATATTTTATTGACTTCACAATCAGAACATGGTTGTTTGGCTCATTCTCATTTTTGTGCACAGAGTCAGTCTTGTCTCAACTGTGGATGTCCTATCGCGTGTGTAATATTACGCTTTATATGGAATTTTATTCTTTGCAAAAAAGTAGAATTAACTGGCCGATGAGATGCCATTAACAAGGATTAGATAATTCTAATTAGCCAGGATATGGGAGGTGCCTCATATTCACATGAGGCACCTCCCATATCCCGGCTTAAACAATTTAGGATAAATCTTCGATTTGTAGAGGATTCAACAGAGACATAAGCTTGTAATGCTTTGTTTCGACAGGTTAATTGGTATTTTAATGTGTTTACTAGCTGTGACAGCCACCTTATGACGAAGTTCGGAAGACAGATTCCTTTTCAGACTGATCAGTAATAAGTAGGTAGCAAATCGTAACAACAATAATATCTTTATATACCATATAATAAGAAGGAACAGGAGGTACATATAATATATAATCATCGAAGTATCCCAGAAATCAAATGTCAGATCAGGGTCAGGGCATCATTCTTAGGGATGGGATATTCGGATCCCAACAAAAACAGGATACAATGTAACGTGATCGCCCAGCCAGACAAACTCATTAAACATTAAGCCTTATTAGGGTTCCGCACCAAAAAGGTAAAAAAGGAACCCTTATGGTGCGACTCTGTCCGTCTGTCCGTCCGTCCGTCTCTCACAACGTTAAATATCTCAGGAACTACTTAAGCTATCAATTCGAAATTTGAAACAACTGTTAAAAAGGTTAAGACACGTGTATGGAAAATTAAAATTTTTAATATACGTTGACGAATATGAGGGGGGTTAAAAAGTCAAAGTTTAGTAAATATATCAAGTGGGGTATTATATGAAAGGGCTTGAGTTGTACTTTCTAAAACCTTTTTTTTATATTTTACTACAGTGGTAAAATTTTGATGTATTAAGGAAAATGTAGAAAAAAATACCATCCCCCCCATCCCTCCCCTTATCTCCGAAGTTTACCAAGCGAAAACTCTGAAATAATAACATATGATTAAGAGTAACATAAATAATACCTACAGAAAAACTAAACAATATCTCTACCTAGCTTATTTTTTTATTTATCAAAAATAATTTCTTAATTAAATTTGTAATTTACTTACTTTTGTATCTAATTTTATGTTTTCAAATTCCTATTAGATTATCTTAAAAGATTCTTTCAAATAAAAAATAAATAATCGAAATCGGTACGCGTGATAAAAAGCTATCGCTGAATAAACAGACATACTTACTAGGTTGTAAGTTGTTAGTACCAAAATGCAGATGGCGCTGTGCAACGGTAACTTCTACTATGAGCTGTTTAAGATTGTTCAAGAATGAATGGCGTCCTGACATGACGGGTATGGTGTATGAAAGTTTGTACGGAACCCTCGGTGCGCGAGTCAGACTTGTACTTTTTGTATTTGATCAGATACGTTGAGCCGAGTACCTAACTTCACAATGCTTAAAAATAACTCTAGCTATACTATTAAACGAGCAATATATCCTATATCCTATACTATTAAACGAGCAATATTTGTATATATATATATATGTATGTCATGTATGTATGTTTGCAATCACGTTTTCGGAAACGGCACTAACGATTTCGATGAAATTTGGAATGCAGGGGTTTACGTGGGCGAGAAATCGATCTAGATAGGTGTCATGTCCGGGAAAATTCGTTATCTCCGTATTTTCACTATTTTCATCCGAGCAGAGCTCGGTCGCCCAGGGACTTTGTATATAAATATATGTATTTGCAATCACGTTCTTGGAAACGGCTCTAACGATTTTGATGAAATTTGGAATATAGGGGTTTACTGGGGCGAGAAGTCGATCTGGCTAGGTATCATGTCTGGGAAAATTGGTTTTCTCCGTATTTTCTCTATTTACACCCGAACCCGAGCAGAGCTAGACACCCCAACCCGAGCAGAGGGACTAAAGTCTAAATCTCTAAATTTTGGTCAAAATGTTTGGCAGGTGTAATAAGTTGTAATGTATAATTAAATCTGGACAAAATGATTATTTATTGGTACATCCTTTCCAAAATCACAAATATCCGAGCCCTTGGGTAGTTGATAAGGTATAGAGTACTTACGAGCACAACCAAGCAGAGGAGCGCGCAATGGCCCAGGATCTTCATGATTCAGGCCCAAGACAACGTCTCTATGGCCTCTCGATTCACAATCGGCGGAGATGCCGCGCCGCCCCTGCTATATACCGCCGCTGGAACAATGGCTACAAAGAGCAATATGTTCTGCTACTCAAGTTTGAATAACCTTCGGTTAAAGGCGTCATTTCGCGACAACTGCACAAATACACGGGGAAGCTGGGTGCAGCTTTCTTTTCACAAAGTTTTCAGTAAAAGGATATTCTGAGATTAGTACTGATTTTTTAAAGTCTTGACCAATGGAAATAGAGGTGGGGAAGAAAGGAAGGGGCTGACCTACTGCCACCCAGAGGGAGCTATGATAGTTCATATATTTTTTAATACAGTTGCTCAAAAAGTGCTACTTTACGTAGCTGTTTAGCGTGCGGAAAGTTGGCTTTCGCAAACTAGTGCTTTTCACTTTTCCACGTGTATCGAACGACGTTTTTCTTATTTTTTCGCAACTGTATTAAAAAACGTCGTTCGATACACGTGCGGAAATGTCATTCTTTACTTGTCCCGAGTCTTGCCACTCGCGTCCGGCTCGTGGCAAAATATCTCGGTACTCGTGCCATAATGACTAACTTTCCGCACTAGCATCGAAATGTACTAATTAAGGGATAAGTAGTCGCAATGATAATGCAAACTGATTATTGAGGCGAAAGCGTAGAAGGACGGCTGACCCTAAATTAAATAAAACTATACTCACGTATCGCGCCGAATCTTGATCCCTGTGACAGCTGTCATCTCAGTACAAGTTTACGTTTTAAGGTTTATACGTTTTAAGGTATTACGGAGATGACAGCAGTCATATGGATCAAGGTTCACCGCGATACGTACCTATAAAGCTAGGACGAAGATATTTTTTTTATTCCAACGGTAAATGTTAAGGTCCTCCGTTCCATTTAACGGCTTGTGCCGCACAGGTGACCGATGCACCGCCGAGTCCGCCTACAGTGCCCCGCCGCTGTGAAGTCAGTCCTGAAACATTGATGTGACACGATCGAATATTGTGTCGATAAAAGTTGTGATATCTTCAATTAAACCACTTTGATGATGAACAACGTATTTATTCCTCGAACTGCACGTCACAAAATCCAATCGAACAATGAATCAATAAAAATGTCAACAGATGTATACATAACAGATAAAAAACTTGCTTGTTTAATTTAATTTCAACAAATAAATAATTATATAAAAACTGATTTTATATATTTTATATAAAAACTCAGGACTCGAGAAAACTCTAGAAATTGGCCTCGAGAATTCTCGAAACTCGAGAAATCAAAACCTACAACGGTGTTCAGGAGGCGGTTGGCACTGCCTCGCACACGGCGCATCCAGAGAGGCAACTCGTTTACTTATGATAGCCTGAAAACTATCAACTCTATACAAAAACGAGGCAGCCCCAACAACATCCTGAAACCATTATTGTACTGGACGCGTAAGGCATTGAGAACTCTCTGCGTGCACTTGGTCCACAAGCTTGTGGAGACCAAGGCATTTTGTCAGACTTTCTACACGTGTAGCTACACGTGTAGAAAGTCTGACAAAATGCCTTAAAAAGGGTTACTTTGACATCCCTCGTACAACGTGCGAACCTGCGGACCAACATGTTGCTCCTCACTGCCAATGCCCTACGCTCCCGCTCCACATCGAGATCATCTGAGAGGTCCTCGGTGACTCAGTGCCCCAGATATTTGAACTTTTTGTATTTAGGCAACTCCTTTCCTATTTCGGCTTTTTGTTCCCTGCCTTGAATACTAGTGCTCGCTTTTCTTGGAGCTATATCTAAGACCGTAGGCCTCCACGTACCTACCTCTCACAAATGCCAAACAAAATATCGATGGGCCCAGTAGCGCTATATCGTCAACGTAGCTAACGTTGTTCATAATTTAGCCACCAACTGAGCACCCAACCCTGGCACTGCTGAGCTCATCGATCAAGTTATTTATGTACAGGTTGAAAAGCCAAGGAGACGACCACCCCCCTTGTCTCACACCGCATTCCAACCTGTACTCGAAGTAAGCACCTGCCCATCTCACACTGTTCACTTATATGCATATCAATACATAAGTACAAAACAAAGTCGCTTCCCGCTGTCTATCTGTTTGTCTGTACCTATGTATGCTTAGATCTTTAAAACTACGCAACGGATTTTGATGCGGCCTTTTTAATAGATATAGAGTGATTCAAGAGGAAGGTTTATTTATATAATACATGCATGTGTTAATTATATTATACATAAAAACCCGTGCGAAGCCGGGGCGGGTCACTAGTCATTTATAAATTAAAAAGAAAAAGTTAACTTTTATTCGAACTGAATAATAATTAATTGTCGTCACAAAACTGAAACTGAGTAAAATTTTGTCTAAAGAATATATTTGAAAATTCCCAGGAACGCAATGAGAAGGAATATAGTACGGCTTTTAGAGGCCAGTCCGTATAGCCCGAGAGTCCGGGGTACGTTACAAGTGGTGGTGTAGAAGATTTTTTTTTAAATATTGTTGACATCGATACAAGTGATCAAATATCAAAAATGGTTACACGAGATATCTTGGGACAGCTTTTGGCAGCCACAAATCCTCGAAATTTTGGGACTTTTTTTGGTTTCCCACTCGTAGCTTCTATACGGTGCATCCTAGCGAAAAGCTATTCACTAGGAAGTTAAAGAACATAAAATTATGCGTCTAATGGGTACCAATCCATAACAATTCGGTTCAGCGACATAGTAGAAAACCATGGTCGAAAACGAGGCTTTCCTCAACTTTTTCCTCAAAGTTACTTCAAGATAGTGGTTTTTAAGCTTCTGCGTTACAATTTTGAATTGAACTTAGGTTTTAGCTCCTCAATTGTAGGAATTTACAGAATCGAGAGTTATTTCAGCATTAGTATCATCATAACTGGTAATCGAAGAGCTGGCGGTTTTATCAGCATTGCAGTTCAATTAGGAAATACCGCCAGCATACTCGGTACAATGCGTAGAGGGCCTTTTTAGAGTTCCGTATTTAAACGGAACCCTTATAGTTTCGTCATGTCTGCCCGTCTATCCATCTTCCGTATGTCACAGGCATTTTGCTCGAAAAGTATAAGGTACGTATTTGAATAAAATTTGGAGGGTAGGTGTATTTTGTTAGCCGCTACATAGTTCTGTAATTAAATCACAAAAAAGTATTATTTTAGTGGTGTCCCATACATGTAACTGCAAGTCAAAAATAAATAAATATTGTAAGTCCACGTGTGGCACATCAATCGATAGGCCTTTTAAAATAAATATAAGGTTTCTCAGCAAGTTTTTCGATTAAGTGAAAATAGTCGGAGATACACCACTAAAAGAATATTTTTTAGTAATTTAATTACAGAACTATGTAGCGGCTAACAAAATACACCTACCCTCCAAATTTCATACTTTTCGAGCAAAATGCCTGTGACAAACGGACAGATGGATAGACGGGCAGAAGAAACTATAAGGGTTCCGTTTTTGCCATTTTGGCTACGGAACCCTAAAAATACTACACGCATTGTACCGATTATGCTGGCGGTATTTCTTCATTGAACTGCAATGCTGATGCTTTGCACGAGAAAACCGCCAGCTCTTCGATTAGGTACCAGTTATGATGATACTAATGCTGAAATAACTTTCGATTCTGTAAATTACAATTGAGGAGCTAAAACCTATAGTTCAATTCAAAATTGAAACGCAGAAGCTTAAAAACCACTATCTGGAAATAACTTACGAGGGCTGCCTTTTAAGTTGTGTCGTTTGGAAAAACTAAAGACAATTTAAGTGTTAAATGGTATTTATTGTTTTTCAACGTAATCACCGTGATATGTTATTCACTTTTTCATTCGACCGAACCAGTTTTCGAAACACTTATTCCAGTCAGAAGTCGGGGTCTCCAAAATGGCCGTTTTGTATTCCTCAACCGCTTCTTCAGGCGTCTGGTACCACGAAGTCCACGAAGAAGAGAAGTACCACGAAGTCGTTGCTTGATTTTTGGAAAAGTAAAAAAATCGTTAGGGCTTAAGTCTGGACTGTACGGCGGGTGTTCCAGAATTTCGACGTTTTGCTCTTTTAAAAACGCAATTGTTTGCCGGGCGGTGTGCGAGCTCGCATTATCGTGGTGCAGTCTTATACGACGTCTTGGGTTATTTTTTCAAAACTCGCCGATGACTTCCGGTAAACAGACAGTGGTATACTAGTCAGCATTAACCGTTTTAAGATCCTCGAGCACGATGGTGGCAACGTGGCCACTTTTCGCCACAAACGTGCCGACCATTTTTTTCGAAGTGCTCCGTGAGTATTACTTTGGTCGGTTTTGGCTCATCTTGGAACACCCAAACAGTCGACGGCTGTTTAGAATCGGGATCGTAGGCATATATCCAAGATTCGTCACCACTGATAATGTCGTAAACATGTTTCGAGTTTCCTCGGTTGAATTGCCGGAATAAAAGTTAACTTTTTCTTTTTAATTTATAAATGACTAGTGACCCGCCCCGGCTTCGCACGGGTTTTTATGTATAATATAATTAACACATGCATGTATTATATAAATAAACCTTCCTCTTGAATCACTCTATATCTATTAAAAAGGCCGCATCAAAATCCGTTGCGTAGTTTTAAAGTTCTAAGCATACATAGGTACAGACAAACAGATAGACAGCGGGAAGCGACCTTGTTTTGTACTTATGTATTGATATGAAATGAATGAAATGAAATTTTTATTTCGTGTAACCATGGACACATGTTGTTAGTAGAATTTACAAAACTAGGGGGTTAGTAGTTACAGCTAAACTTACATTTAAAACAAAACAACACTGACAGGGGAGTGTAGTCCCTCGCAGTGCGACATGTAGGGACAGTCAACCCTGTCCGCTATCATGCGCAGAATATATATATATATATAATATATATATGATATGCATATAAGTGAACAGTGTGAGATGGGCAGGTGCTTACTTCGAGTACAGGTTGGAATGCGGTGTGAGACAAGGGGGGTGGTCGTCTCCTTGGCTTTTCAACCTGTACATAAATAACTTGATCGATTTGCTAGGATGCACCGTATGCTACGAGTGAGAAACCAAAAAAAGTCCCAAAATTTCGAGGATTTGTGGCTGCCAAAAGTTGTCCCAAGATATCTCGTGTAACCATTTTTGATATTTGCTCGGTTGTATCGATGTTAACAATATTTAAAAAAAAATCTTCTACACTACCTTTTGCAACAAAGATATATAAGTACTCTACGGACTGGCCTATTGTGTTTTGAACGATCTATAGAAATATATATCTATATATTCGAAATTCAAATATTCATTCTACAAGTCATGTCAGAATTCAACGATTTCATCTCCACTTATAATAAATCTCTAAATTAAAAAAAGAATCAGCCAGTTTGAAACTAAGCTTTGCGCGGTACGAATGTTCTCAGCGTCCCATGAACGGAAAAATATGAAACATTTTATATAGGTACATTATTATTCTAGCTGCATCTTAGGATAGTTTTTATCCGACTGCGACAGTTAATTAATTTTCCGAAATATACGACTTCATTTAATTTTTCATTTATTTTTATCGAAATCAAACGCTGCTCCAACTGTCAGCTATAAGAAACGTCAAATTTTCGTCAAAATGGCGGAATTGCTTTGCCTTTCACTTATTAATAATTTAAATCCCGTCTACGATAGACCTTTACGAGACAAATGCTAAAATATAAACCATAAAAAAATATTCGATTCTGATATGAGAACTTATATGCGCAAATGTCGTTTTATGTCGTAATTTCAATAAATGAAATCAACAAATTTGAACAATATAATTATTATAATTAACACGAATTTGTTTTTTTTGAATGACAATGGCACGCGCTCGGCGCATTCAGCCAAAGTACCTGCGGCGCTACCACGAAAACCGATACTCAATGTTCATATATTTGCATCCCTGTCACTCGAGTATGGTTAGTGCGATAGAGATAGAGATACCCGAATATTTTCGAATTCCGAAGTTCGTGGTTATAGCTCAGGAATCGAAAATATGGTAAATAATCATAATGTATTTTCTCGAAAAAGAATTTAAAATAAATATAGTCAAATGGAGAAAAAAACAAAGCAAGAGGTTATATAGGTAATGATTAAGTTATAAGAGTCCAAAGTTTTAAGAGGGGGTATGTTCTGTAACGCGCACCTTCATATGAAACGATTGTTTTTTACTATGACGCTCGAGTATATTGACGTCACAGTCCCTCATCGTTTTTTCACTCTAACAAGCGACATTAAAACGGATGTAGCTTCATAATTTTTTGAGATATTTGAATGGGAGTTTCATTATCTTCTATCTATTTATACATAATAAATGCCTATGTCCTGACTGACTTATTCACTCACTCACTCACTCATCAACGCACAGCCGAAACTACTAATCTTAGAGAGTTGATTTTTGCACAGTATGTTGCTTTTATAACGTGGGCTAGGGATAAAAAGGGATTTTTGAAAATTCTACCCCTAAGGGGGTAAAATAGGGGTGCAAAGTTTGTATGGGAGAACCTTTTTTTTTGAGCTATAGACTTAAACTTTGTAGAAAAATTAGTTATTAGAATACAAATGAAACGCTTTCAGCGTTTTGGAAAATTCCACCCCTACGGGGGTAAAATAGGGGTTTGTATGGTTTGTATGGGGGAAACATTTTTTTTTAAATAGAGACTTAAAACTTTGTAGAAAGATCAGTCATTAGAATACAAATAAAGAACTTTCAGGGTTTTAGAAAATTCTACCCCTAAAGCGGTAAAATAGAGTGCAAAGTTTGTATGGGAAAAACTACTTTTTTTTAAATAGAGACTTAAAACTTTGTAGAGAAATTATTCATTAGAATACAAATAAAGTACCAAGATTCAGTGTTTTAAAAAAATCTACCCCTAAGGGGGTAAAATAGGGGTGCAAATTTTGTATGGGGGAAACAATATTTTTTTTAAATAGAGACTTAAAACTTTGTAGAAAGTTTAGTCATCAGAATACAAATTAAGTTCTTTCAGCGTTTTAGAAAATTTCTACCCCTAAAAATAGGGGTCTAAAATAGGGGTGCAAAGTTTGTATGTGGGAAACTATTTTTTTTAGCTAGAGTCCTAAAACTTTGTAGAAAGATTATTTAAATACAAAGAAAGTACTTTCAGCGTTTTGGAAAATTTCACCCCTAAGGGGGTAAAATAGCGTGCAAAGTTTGTATGGGAAAAACATATTTTTTTTTAATAGAGACTTAAAATTTTGTCGAAAAATTACTTATTAGAACATGAAAAATACTACATTCGGCGTTTTACAAAAATCATTCCCTAAGGGGGTTAAAAAAGGGTGCAAGGTTTGTATGGGGAACACTTTTTCTGAGCTAGACACTTAAAACTTTGTAGAAAGATTACTTATAAAAATACAAAAAAAAAGACTTTCAGCGTTTTGAAAAATTCTATCCCTAAGGGGAATAAAAAGGGGTGCAAAGTTTTTATCAGGGAAAGTTTATGTTTTTGAGTTAGAGACTTGAAACTTTGTAGAAAGATTACTTATTAAAATACAAAAAAAGAACACAAATCGTTTTCGAAAATTCCACCCCTAATAGGGTTAAAAAGGAGAGCAAGCTTTGCATGGGCAACACTTTTTTTGAGTTAGACTTAAAACTTTGCAAAAAGATTACTTATTAGAATACTAAAAAAGAACTTTCAGCGTTTTAGAAAACTCCATCCCTAAGGGGATCCTTAAGATCCTTAAGAAGCGTAGCCAGTGTTGTGTGGGAAAAACTTGTTTTTTTACTAGACTTAAAACTATTCGAAATGTTACTTATTAAAATTTATAATAAAGTACTTTCAGAGTTTTAGAAAATTCCACCCCTAAGGGGGTAAAGAAAGCTTTGTATGGGCAACACTTTTTTTGAGCTAGAGACTTAAAAGTTTACGAAAAAAGTTCTTTCAGCGATTAGAAAAATTCAACCTCTAAGGGGGTTTAAAAGGGGGTTCAAATTTTAAATGGCGAGCAATAAAATTTTAAAGTGTGAGTAAGAGATTTTTAACTTCGGTCTTATTCTGTACGTTAAAAGACTACAAAACTGATTTCAGAGTTTTTCTAAATTCATCCCCTAAGAGTGTTAAAATTGGTTCAAAGTTTGAGTATTTCAAGGCATTTTTAAAGTATGAGATTTTTAACTTTGGTTTTAGACTGTTTGTTCACAAACTAGAAAATGAACATCAACTTTTTTTTTAATTATCCCCTAAAAGAGGGTTCAAATTTTGTATTGAGAGAAATCATTTTCTAAGACGATAAAAAGTTCTACGCGGACGAAGTCGCGGGCAACAGCTAGTTTACAATATGGCATCACCAAGTGGCATGAAAACACATAACAAAATTAACCTATTGTCTGTCTACCACTTGAGATATTTTTATAATGATAAGTTGGTTCAAGTTAATGGATGAAATTTCCAATAAAGTAATTTAATGTATTTTTACATGTAAATCATGAATATTTAATAAGGTGGAATTGCGCAGGTTGCCTGTACTTTTACGTCGTAAATTAATTATTGACGTCGAATTAATTATATGCTTGATTCTGATATGAATTACATTGACTTTACAAATTACCATGTCGGTTGAAAGAAGTCTCTACGAGTATTAAACAAGCACGATTAGTTAGGTACCTATACACCTATATTTTGAAAGGAGTTATGGGTGAATTGCAAAAAAATTTTACATAGTTAAGAGCCTTAATCTAATCTACGCTTTAACTTTTTTCCATTGTGTAACGGCAATTACCCATACATTTTATATGGGTAACTTTCGTTACACAATGGAAAAAAGTAAAAGCATAGTAGATTAGATTAAGGCCCTTAATTATGTACAATTTTTTTGCAATCCACCCTTATTTATTAAGTAGTTTGTACTCAAATGAGTTCTCAAAAATGGTTTTACAATTTCATTTCAACCAGATTTATCATAGGTGGTAGGTATACGGATGTGAAAAATCGATTCAGCTATGTCTCATTAACAGAAAAAATCATGTGCTTCGTTCAGCTTAATTACACTTACGAAGCAATCATCATCATTGGGAAAGTTCTTGTAAGGTGAATCAGTCTGAACGTAGGTAATATAGTTGGTGGTCATGACCATTTTGAACATAAGTTGATTATAGTTATTTATTATACCAGTACGGCTAACGTGAGTTACAATCGTAACCTAACGATATGTAACTACATACGAGATCGAATAAAGGCGCTTCGAATAGATTTCGAACTCGCTTTGGTATTCTTCGATTCGTCCCGTCAAACTTGTAACTCACACTGCCGTTGTACTACGAAACCAACTGCAAAACGTTAGACTCTAGAGGTTCCGTGCCTACGACTATGTACACTACAACCTACATTTAGACTAGTGGTTCTCTCCAAACTGTGAACGTCTTGACTAATAAACTATTGTTGTCTTATTCATTCACCTAACAAATTTCTTACACCCGAATATCATCGAACAAACATGTATGCCTACATACATACAAATAGTGTAAGATTGTATATAAATAAAATAAAATAAAAAGGAATTTGCTAGCGTCGTGTTTTAATCAGTATGGGCGGGTTGCACCATCTTACAAACAATTGCAGAGCGATCAACGTTAAGAGGCTGACAAGACCATCAAAGTTGTTGAAATTGATATTATTTAAGCAGTTGTTTAAGAAAAACTATTTGTTCCAGCACATCAAAAATAATATTCATCATGTTTTCAAGACCGTAGACGGACTCGAAACATAACTGGATGAAATGGGCTCGATAGAAAATAATTGCAAAGATTGGTCTTAAAATCCTCTTAAACGGTTCTGTCCTTATTTTTTGACGTAGGTATGTGTCTGCAATTAAAAACATGAAGTCCACATATTCATACCTAAACCACTGACGAGCCATATGTTACAAATAATCCACACTTTTTTTTATTTCAATATTTATTCATTACTTTCGTCTAAAACCTGGCCCCGTAGCATGGATAAGTGATAGGATAGAGCTGCCGTCCCTGGCTGACACCGTTCGATAGAATGAGACGACGCGCTTATCCTATCACTTATCGCGTGACAACGCCATCCATGCTACGGGACCTGGGCGCTCAAGTAACACTCGCTCTCGTTTACTCCGATATAAATAGACAGTGTGCGCGTTTTTGGTGTTGACAGCGCCCTAAATATGGCGAATTTTCCATACATTCAGATTTTAACGAACACTTACTATTACATACGGTATGGTGCTAAGCAAACCACCCTTAATTCCGCTGCACAGCAGGTCAGCCTAGCTTCGGATTCTGGCTACATTAAACTCGCTCGTCTACAGTTTAAAAGCGTACCCAAATAGGTATGTGATAGCTAAACAGAGTATAAGTAGGTATATTATAGTCCAGCTTCACAGGTGTAATTACTAGTACTTACCAAACACAGTGTCTAAATGTATTCCCCCTCGTGTGGTTACAGAGTTGCAGCAAAAAAGAGTATAAGTAGGTAAAGCATTTTGCAGGAATGTATCTAAAAGACTTTCAAGAAGAAAATCTTCGTTAAAATCTTCAAAAACTAGCGTGGGCAGATCCACCCCGCCGGCGCGGAGCGTCAGATCTGCGACTAATGTGTCATGGCAAAACAGAAGACGCTCACAGGAAACTGCAATCGCTTAAAATTGCTTGACATCAGCAGAATTCGCGCCTAAACACAGCTTCACTGGTACGAGTACCTACCGCAGGCCGTAAGAAAGAAAGAAAGAAAATACATTTATTTAACGTCACAAAATTACACAATAAAAAGAACAAGCAAAATAAAAGACTTAAATACTAGGACGTTAAATAGGATCCCCACTCAGCATGAAGCCACAAAAAGGACCTTGTGCTTCGAAAAGACTGCAGTCTTACTACTTTTAGGCGGGCTCCATAAACAGCCCGTTCACGTGCTTATTAGCGCCACTGATAATAAGTAATTGAGATGATTTAAATTTAACGCACACAACAGCACACACACTGTAGGTATTTTGTATTTAAGTATCTTGTGAAGGGGCTCTTAACAGCTTCATTATTTAATGTTTCATACGGTGTAGCCTATGTAAGTATAATAGCATTTCAATTATGATACATGTTATATCATAAAATAAAGTCGATATTGTTCAACCTCGAAATTTTGGGAAGTTTGATGAAATTTGGTACGAATGTTCGTTGGAAGCCCTGTCCCATGCAAAAGTCCCCGGATCAGGACCTTGTAGAACGGCCGCTACTTATCTTAGGAAATATACTCCATTCGTAAGAAATTCAGATTTTGTTCGAAAACTACGTACTCTATGAAAACATGGTTTACAGCAACATTAAAGCTGAATACATTCTGCACAAGCCTGTAGTACACAACCTTGACGAGAAAACGTGGCTTACCCTACCGCGTGGCGTGACCTATTGGTTTAATATGGGTAGGTATAAGTAAGTAGATAGTTACAAGCTTCATTTTAATCATTCTGCCAATTTTCACATGAATCCACAACACAGCCCCTATGTCAGATATATAAAGGATTCCGCAAGTTGTAAGGGTATCTTTATAGTTGCATACCTATATGCTAATACAGGTGTCTTAAATAGCTTGAGTGCTAATATAGGTTCTCATTCGCGGCCATGAGAGTGACCAGAAGTGACTTCGCGACAACAGGGCAGCGTGCGTCCGCAACACATACGTATAGGTACCTACGTACATATGCCATGGCATACATCTGAGCAAATAACGCATTAATTAACTTCATATTTGATCGTCAACATGTTTGTTAGCCAGCGAACGTATCATATGCAAATGAAATGGATTTTAAGTCATACCTACGTGACACAACTGTCTGCAATTATTTAACAGACGTTACCTACTCTGGAAATAAACTGGCGATGCCTCAGACCTGTCTAATTATAGGCCGATATCCCTGGCTACCACCATTGCCAAGGTACTGGACGGTCTGCTTGATGCCAGCTTGGATCAGCATATCAAAGTGAATGACGCCCAATTTGGCTTCCGGCGGGGGCTGTCCACAGAGAGTGCTATCCTGGCCCTCAAGAATACCGTCCAGTACTATACCAGTAGGAACACACCGGTTTATAGTGTGTTCCTGGATCTATCGAAGGCATTCGACCTTGTATCATATGACATATTATGGAACAAGCTACGTAATGAGACAAGTGTACCTCGGGAAGTGATAGCCTTGTTCAAATATTGGTGTTGCCATCAAAATAATTTTGTAAGGTGGGGCAATTCAATCTCCAGCGACTATAAATTGATATGCGGGGTCAGACAGGGTGGGCTGTCTTCCCCCAAACTGTTTAACTTGTATGTCAACCAACTCATCGAGGAGCTGAGCAGTACCTATACCGGATGTCACATTGACGGAGTCGCCGTCAACAATTTAAGTTATACTGACGACATGGTGCTGCTTGGCCCTTCGATCGACGCAATGAGGAGGTTGACAAAAATATGCGAGTCGTATGCTGCGGCCCATGGACTCAGGTACAACGTGAAGAAGAGCGAAGTGACGATTTTTAAAGCTGGCAGGAAAACTTATCCGACTTTACCGTTAGTGACACTCTACGACGTCCCTTTAAAATTTGTCACTAAGTTCAAGTACCTGGGTCACTGGGTGACGGATGACCTAAGTGATAACTTAGACATTGTAATTTCGGAATAATTATAGTTTCGGACAAATTACTCTTCGGAACTTTTTTGTGTTCCCGCAGCGAGTGCGAGCCAGTAGTACGTAAAACCTTCAAATGTATTAGAGCGCGACATATAAGAGATCTATTCGAGACACTTTTTAAATTTAGATAGCTACCTACCTGCCTACTTAAGTTATTATTGTCTGGTGTTTTTATTCTGCGCTGTTGAGTAGACTTGGCGCACAGTGAAGCCCCACAGGGCAAACACACAACCGCATCCAATTTAAAACATTCTTCCCCACAATGACCAGAATGTAATAAATTAAAATTCGATATTTTGCTGTTCTGAAATGCAGGCCTTTATTATTATTATTTATTTATTTAAGACAGCTGGGGTCCACAATGGTGTTAATATATACTTATCCTAGGTTAGTTATTATAAATTACATTAGTTTAAATTAAAATACAATGGTGGTGGGAGCAAGTTCATCGTATCAACCAAGCAAATGCTTAGTTGACACAATAAACCTGCTCACACGATTTTTTTGCGCATTATGGCGTGGAAAGTGGAAACTATCTACGCGGGCCTGACGCGCTACAGAACCTAGGCAGTCCCATAAGCACCCTGAACATATTGTTATAGAGGACCCGCAAGACGTTGATTATTCGTTGATTCTAACTAACCCCCAGGCCGCTTGTGTTAAACGATTGGCAAAAGGATTTGAACAAGGTTCTCTTCACTTCTACTGTACAATGTGCGAACCTGCGGGCCAGCATGTTCCCTCGAACCGCCAACGCCCTGCGTTCCCTCTCTATGTCACTGCCGTCCTTTAAATCACTCCTTACAATATGACCCAGATATTTAAACTGGTCAACTTTCGCCAACACATTTCCACATAGCCTTATGGGCGGCACATAGGAGGACATGCCTCGCACCGTGAAAACCATAACCTCGCTTTTCGTACAATTATATTTAAGCCCGTGTGATTCGGCATAAGTTTCACAGGTGCGCAGCAAATCCCTAAGCGCACAGACTGACGAACTCAGCAACACCATGTCATCAGCGTAACTGATGTTATTGACCATTTGGCCATCTATGGAACATCCCGCATGCATGTTGCTGAGTCTGGCAATCAGCTCGTCCACGTACAGACAGAAGAGACACGATATTGTCCTGGTGCTCGTACCAGTAACTAAATAAGTCCACTAGCTCTCTAGGCATACCAGTGGCCCGCAACTTACCACAAAGTATCTCATAGGAAACCATATCGAAGGCTTTAGATAAGTCTAAAAAACATCCATATACTGGAGTTTTTCTTAGCGTACTTGACGGTCTCTTTTAAGGTCAAAATGGCAGTCTCAGTCGACAGACCGGCTCGAAACCCGAACTGAGCGTCGTGTAGATGTATGTATTTATTTGCCCAACTGTTTGTCAAGAAGACCGTCAATCACCTTAGCCGTGACTGTAGCCAACAATATGGGTCTATAGTTATTCCTATCAGATACGTCACCGGTTTTATTTTTAAAAATAGTGACTACTAGCGTGCGCATGAGATCCGGAGGTAGATAGGTTATAAAACATACTGAGCTCTCGAGAAAAATGCGCACCTGCATGTTGGAAGTGCTCGATGCTAGCCCGTCGTGCCGTGCCCCGGCGACTTCCCGCG
The DNA here is from genome assembly GCA_963854355.1 of Epinotia brunnichana. Classification (NCBI taxonomy): domain Eukaryota; kingdom Metazoa; phylum Arthropoda; class Insecta; order Lepidoptera; family Tortricidae; genus Epinotia; species Epinotia brunnichana. The sequence continues at coordinate 26,442,468 of OY977936.1, read as the reverse complement.
GCGCATGTGCTTGATGACGTCACCAACATCACGAGCCGAGAAATAAACCAGTGGCGAGTCGCTGCAGCGTTGCTCAGCATCGAGCACCCTCCCTAGCTGCCCCGAGCACCCTTAAGTATGTCCCCCTCCCTTTACTTACACTTAAGGAAGAAATCCCTCTTTTTCCAAGAGTGTGCATCTGTTGAAAGAGTTCACCGCATGGGAACCCTAATAGCTCATCTAACAGGCCGGTCGATGTCAAACTTCGTTAGTGTCATGGATGCAGCTTGTTTTCACTCCATTCATCTACCATAATTTTATGTTTATTCATTTGTATTGTTTCTTGTATATTTACCATTGTTGTACCTAAATATGTATTGAATGCATGTCCTGTTACCAAGTGTAGCTAGAAAGTGTTAGCCGAAGGAATAAATAAATAATAATACCTACTCGACGGTATAGAGGCATAATCTTCCATGCCTCTATGCCATCGGAGCTTCTTTGCTATCGGGCATTTTTTCCGAGTATAATGCGACATGACATGGCTTCCTTTTGTGATGAACTGATGAATCATGTCGCATGAGGCAGCGGAGAGGGTACAAGATGATTCGCTCCGCCAGCAAGGCAGCAGTGGCGGAGCGCCCATACAAGCCGATTCCCACCGGCTTGCCTAAAATTTCTTGCTATATATTACCAAACTCGTAAATCATCAAAAAAACAGCCCTTCTCGTTGCTCCGGGTTGGGCAGAGCCAGGCTGACTGGAGGCAAAGGCCAGGCGCTATGCGCACTGACTGGTGCCCCAGTCTCTGTTGCCTACTTCCCGCTATTTGTGGACGCGGTCGAATGCTGATACATCTGCGGCGCGCCATATTAAGGAGGAGCCGGCATTTGTTTTAGACGGTATTCCAAGGTTTTGGTGATACCGTTACAAAAGGGCATTGCTTCAATTTGAAAAAAAGACCCTTAATTCTTGTTTGACGTTGCATTGCAAATTAATAAAATAGAGGTAATTATGTAGTTTTTATCAAAAATATATTTACAGCTTAAAGTAAACTTATATTTATTCACAAGAATACATTAGACACAACGAGCTTAAAGAAAATATTATGCATTTCACATTGAATACATTTGTATAAATAAAAGAAAATGAATAAGTAAACAAAAAATAAACACTTGTATGATATTATTCGCAATATTGCCTACTCACAAATATCTTCTTCTTTCTTCTTATTTAAGAGCTAGGCTCTTGTCGGTGGAGTAATTTCCAGCTTAGCAACTCACAAATGTAACAAATGTAAAAATACTCATGTAGGTATATATTGTCCGAAACGGGAACGATTATTACATATAGTCATGTAATTTACATTACTTAGGTAGGTAAGGTACCTATATTTTATAGTCCAGAACATTATCATAAAAAAAACATGCAAGTAAGTAGATAGGTTACAGAATATATCTACTTTACCAACAGGGCAACCATATCCAAACGCTCCTAAAAATAAAAGAGAAAGACCCCGGAAAAGAGTTGGGTTCACATTTTTAGGCCAATTTATCAAAATAATCACATTAATAGTGTATTTTTTTAATTGTCTGTACCCGAACAGGTCACAAAAACAAAATACAAGTAAAATTAAGACACGTACTCGTAACTAAGTGATATCCAGTAGATATCATAAACTTTAAACAGTGCTTTAAAATAACTCCTCTCCACACGTTGCAGCGTCGTGTTTAGTTAAAGGTATACTATATTTTGTGTTTACTATATTTAATTACATATTTCGCAAATACCATGTACACCTCCAATGAATTATTTTTAAAACCCGACGGAAAAAGAGGGGTGTTATGTTTGACGTGTCTGTGTGTCTGTCTGTCTTTCTGTGTATGTGTGTCTGTCTGTGGCATTGTAGCTCCCAAACCAATGGACCGATTTGAATGCGGTTTTTTATCCAAAAGCTGACGTGATCGAGATGGTTCTTAGCTACGTTTCAACAAAATCGGCTCAGCCGTTTTTGAGATATTGAACTTTGAAATGAAAATGTCGGGAGTTTTTCAACTAAGTTGTAGTTATGATTATTTTCGTAACATACCTATACCACACATCGTCGTATGAACGCTGGTTAAAAAGTTAAGTTGACAAAAAATAAACTTGTCAATTATTTACAAATCGGTCTAGACCCACAATAAGCTCAAAAAAGCCTGTGTTATGAGTACTAGACCACGAATACCTAGTATACTCATAAATATAGATAAATACATAGAAAATATTGAGATGTTGAACTCAAGCTATAGCTGCCCTTACCTTACCGGGCACTTTTGACACTTTTCAGGATTCCATACCTCAAAAGGAAAAAAACGGAACCCTTATAGGATCACTTTGCTGTCCATCTGTCTGCCTGTCTGTATGTCTGTCTGTTGTAGTAAGGGAAGTGTAGAGAGTTTATGAAAAATAAATGTTTGTACGTATGTGTTGCCACTGTAGTCGAGCGGTTAAGGCACGCGAGTTTCAATCTAGAGATCGTGGGTTCGAACACCGGCTCGTACATACCACTGAGTTTTTTCAAAAAACTAATGTACTGTCAAGGGCACCAATATGTATTCACTCAGTTTCATAAATATGTAGGTACCCTATACTCTTATTGTTGCAGAAATAAGGTATGTGTACATATTTTTGAGACTTTGTGGTGTATACATTTACATATTGGTGCCCTTGACTGTTTACCAGTGGCTTTTTGGTGAAGGAAAATATCGTGAGGTAACCGGTCTAATCCCAATAAGGTCTAGTTTTCCCTCTGGGATGGAAGGTCACATGGCAGTTGCTTTCGTAAAACTAGTGCTTATGCCAAATCTTGGGATTAGATGCCAAAGCGGACCCCGTGCTCCTTTAGGGCACAACCAGGAATAAACGCTAGAAGAATACCTGTGTATGTACATCCCATTTTCTGATTATCTATGAATTTGTTTCTTCGTTCCTAGTGCTCAATAGATTTGAATAACTTCATGAACATTTGATTAAGCATGTCAAGACTAAAGAATACCTAACTCCCCGTCAGAGTCCTGTCTAAGTACTTTCCGGGTTTGAACCTCAACCTCCTATGGGGATACCTCTTAAAGGGACACCTTCCAAAGCTCCTTTCATACGCGCCGTACTCGCAAGTGGGCGGGTTGCAGTCACCGTTGGCTACGCACACTCGGTCTCGCAGGCCGAAGTGCTCTCGTCCGCGGGAGAGGGAACTGCAGTCCCGGCGACGCTGCGAGTCAATCCAGTCGCAAGTGCATGCGCAGCTGTTGTCGACCACTCGCGCAAGGAATAAGGTCGGGCAGGTGCATCTGAAAATATAATAAGTTTCTGTCAAAAAAATAATTTTTGGTACAAGCTTTTATTGCCGACTGTACTTTTCTGCATACCATCATCAACTACTCATTGAGACGATTCTAACGAGCCCAAACTCGAGGGGGTGTGTCGTTTTATTGCGGAGTTCCTGTGGCCACCTTCAAGCTCCAGCATCAGATCAGCTCCAAGTCATCATAATAATGTATTGTCATGCGATATACATATGCTTGCAAAATTTCAGCTCAATTGGATAACGGGAAGTGACTGAAAAATGGATTGCAAATTTTGACGGACAACTTACATACATACATACGAACAGTGCAAGTTAATACAACGCTTGTAAAAATCGGCCAAGTGCGAGTCGGCCTCGCGCACGAAGGGTTCCGTACCATTATCCATAAAAAAACATTTTATTCCGTGTTTTTAGTATTTGTTGTTATAGCAGCAACAGAAATACATCATCTGTGAAAATTTCAGCTGGAACTATCACGGTATCAGTGAGATACAGCCTGGTGACAGACAGACGGACGGACGGACAGCGGAGTCTTAGTAATAGGGTCCCGTTTTACTCTTTGAGTACGGAACCCTTAAAAAGAATACAATTGAGAAAAAAATATCACCGTATACTTTTATTTGCATAATAATCAACTAGGTACTCATTGAGACCATTGTAACGACCCCAAGGCCGTTGGCGATTGCGTTGGTTTATTACTGAGTTCCTATGGCAACCTTCCTGTACCATCAGACTAGTCAGTAATCCAGGTTTATAAGACCTGTCGAAATTGTTAACGACTTGCTTGAAGATCGCCGAAGCAGTCTGATCTCCATGGTCGAAATATACGAAACAGACAGATAAGCTCCGTTTGCAGAAAGTAAAAAATAGTTTTTGGGTAAGGTATTACAACGAAGTACCTAAAGATGCATGGAATCTTCTAAGGAAGGTTCTTTAAATGAATTATAAAATTCATTTTCAACACACCTGCTCGTAAAAGTAGGTCTTATTACAGCGTATTTAGACTGATAATCTCCACTTATAATAAATCTCTAAATTAAAAAAAGAATCAGCCAGTTTGAAACTAAGCTTTGCGCGGTTCGAATGTTCTCAGCATCCCATGAACGGAAAAATATGAAACATTTTATATAGGTACATTATTATTCTAGCTGCAACTAAGGATAGTTTTTATCCGACTGCGACAGTTAATTAATTTTCCGAAATATACGACTTCATTTAATTTTTCATTTATTTTTATTGAAATCAAACGCTGCTCCAACTGTCAGCTATAAGAAACGTCAAATTTTCGTCAAAATGGCGGAATTGCTTTGCCTTTCACTTATTAATAATTTAAATCCCGTCTACGATAGACCTTTACGAGACAAATGCTAAAAAATAAACCATAAAAAAATATTCGATTCTGATATGAGAACTTATATGCGCAAATGTCGTTTTATGTCGTAATTTCAATAAATGAAATCAACAAATTTGAACAATATAATTAACACGAATTTGTTTTTTTTGAATGACAATGGCACGCGCTCGGCGCATTCAGCCAAAGTACCTGCGGCGCTACCACGAAAACCGATACTCAATGTTCATATATTTGCATCCCTGTCACTCGAGTATGGTTAGTGCGATAGAGATAGAGATACCCGAATATTTTCGAATTCCGAAGTTCGTGGTTATAGCTCAGGAATCGAAAATATGGTAAATAATCATAATGTATTTTCTCGAAAAAGAATTTAAAATAAATATAGTCAAATGGAGAAAAAAACAAAGCAAGAGGTTATATAGGTAATGATTAAGTTATAAGAGTCCAAAGTTTTAAGAGGGGGTATGTTCTTTCCCTTTTCCGCAAAACGCACCTTCATATGAAACGATTGTTTTTTACTATGACGCTCGAGTATATTGACGTCACAGTCCCTCATCGTTTTCTCACTCTAACAAGCGACATTAAAACGGATGTAGCTTCATAATTTTTTGAGATATTTGAATGGGAGTTTCATTATCTTCTATCTATTTATCTCCACTTATAATAAATCTCTAAATTAAAAAAAGAATCAGCCAGTTTGAAACTAAGCTTTGCGCGGTTCGAATGTTCTCAGCATCCCATGAACGGAAAAATATGAAACATTTTATATAGGTACATTGTTATTCTAGCTGCAACTTAGGATAGTTTTTATCCGACTGCGACAGTTAATTAATTTTCCGAAATATACGACTTCATTTAATTTTCCATTTATTTTTATTGAAATCAAACGCTGCTCCAACTGTCAGCTATAAGAACCGTCAAATTTTCGTCAAAATGGCGGAATTGCTTTGCCTTTCACGTATTAATAATTTAAATCCCGTCTACGATAGACCTTTACGAGAAAAGTGCTAAAATATAAACCATAAAAAAATATTCGATTCTGATATGAGAACTTATATGCGCAAATGTCGTTTTATGTCGTAATTTCAATAAATGAAATCAACAAATTTGAACAATATAATTAACACGAATTTGTTTTTTTTTAATGACAATGGCACGCGCTCGGCGCATTCAGCCAAAGTACCTGCGGCGCTACCACGAAAACCGATACTCAATGTTCATATATTTGCATCCCTGTCACTCGAGTATAGTTAGTGCGATAGAGATAGAGATACCCGAATATTTTCGAATTCCGAAGTTCGTGGTTATAGGTAGCTCAGGAATCGAAAATATGGTAAATAATCATAATGTATTTTCTCGAAAAAGAATTAAAAATAAATATAGTCAAATGGAGAAAAAAACAAAGCACGAGGTTATATAGGTAATGATTAAGTTATAAGAGTCCAAAGTTTTAAGAGGGGGTATGTTCTGTCCCTTTTCCGCAAAACGCACCTTCATATGAAACGATTGTTTTTTACTATGACGCTCGAGTATATTGACGTCACAGTCCCTCATCGTTTTCTCACTCTAACAAGCGACATTAAAACGGATGTAGCTTCATAATTTTTTGAGATATTTGAATGGGAGTTTCATTATCTTCTATCTATTTATCTCCACTTATAATAAATCTCTAAATTAAAAAAAGAATCAGCCAGTTTGAAACTAAGCTTTGCGCGGTTCGAATGTTCTCAGCATCCCATGAACGGAAAAATATGAAACATTTTATATAGGTACATTATTATTCTAGCTGCAACTTAGGATAGTTTTTATCCGACTGCGACAGTTAATTAATTTTCCGAAATATACGACTTCATTTAATTTTTCATTTATTTTTATTGAAATCAAACGCTGCTCCAACTGTCAGCTATAAGAACCGTCAAATTTTCGTCAAAATGGCGGAATTGCTTTGCCTTTACATTTCACTTATTAAATCCCGTCTACGATAGACCTTTACGAGACAAATGCTAAAATATAAACCATAAAAAAATATTCGATTCTGATATGAGAACTTATATGCGCAAATGTCGTTTTATGTCGTAATTTCAATAAATGAAATCAACAAATTTGAACAATATAATTAACACGAATTTGTTTTTTTTTAAAGACAATGGCACGCGCTCGGCGCATTCAGCCAAAGTACCTGCGGCGCTACCACGAAAACCGATACTCAATGTTCATATATTTGCATCCCTGTCACTCGAGTATGGTTAGTGCGATAGAGATAGAGATACCCGAATATTTTCGAATTCCGAAGTTCGTGGTTATAGCTCAGGAATAGAAAATATGGTAAATAATCATGATGTATTTTCTCGAAAAAGAATTTAAAATAAATATAGTCAAATGGAGAAAAAAACAAAGCAAGAGGTTATATAGGTAATGATTAAGTTATAAGAGTCCAAAGTTTTAAGAGGGGGTATGTTCTGTCCCTTTTCCGCAAAACGCACCTTCATATGAAACGATTGTTTTTTACTATGACGCTCGAGTATATTGACGTCACAGTCCCTCATCGTTTTCTCACTCTAACAAGCGACATTAAAACGGATGTAGCTTCATAATTTTTTGAGATATTTGAATGGGAGTTTCATTATCTTCTATCTATTTATACATAATAAATGCCTATGTCCTGACTGACTTATTCACTCACTCACTCACTCACTCACTCATCAACGCACAGCCGAAACTACTAATCTTAGAGAGTTGATTTTTGCACAGTATGTTGCTTTTATAACGTGGGCTAGGGATAAAAGGGATTTTTGAAAATTCTACCCCTAAGGGGGTAAAATGGGGGTGCAAAGTTTGTATGGGAGAACCTTTTTTTTTTGAGCTATAGACTTAAACTTTGTAGAAAAATTAGTTATTAGAATACAAATGAAACACTTTCAGAGTTTTGGAAAATTCCACCCGTAGGGGTAAAATAGAGTGCAAAGTTTGTATGGGAAAAACTACTTTTTTTTAAATAGAGACTTAAAACTTTGTAGAGAAATTATTCATTAGAATACAAATAAAGTACCTAGATTCAGTGTTTTAAAAAAATCTACCATTAAGGGGGTAAAATAGGGGTGCAAAGTTTGTATGTGGGAAACTATTTTTTTTAGCTAGAGTCCTAAAACTTTGTAGAAAGATTATTTAAATACAAAGAAAGTACTTTCAGCGTTTTGGAAAATTTCACCCCTAAGGGGGTAAAATAGGGTGCAAAATTTGTATGGGAAAAACATATTTTTTTTTAATAGAGACTTAAAATTTTGACGAAAAATTACTTATTAGAACATGAAAAATACTACATTCGGCGTTTTACAAAAATCATTCCCTAAGGGGGTTAAAAAAGGGTGCAAGGTTTGTATGGGGAACACTTTTTCTGAGCTAGACACTTAAAACTTTGTAGAAAGATTACTTATAAAAATACAAAAAAAAAGACTTTCAGCGTTTTGAAAAAATCTATCCCTAAGGGGGATAAAAAGGGGTGCAAAGTTTTTATCAGGGAAAGTTTATGTTTTTGAGTGAGAGACTTGAAACTTTGTAGAAAGATTACTTATTAAAATACAAAAAAAGAACAAAAATCGTTTTAGAAAATTCCACCCCTAATAGGGTTAAAAAGGAGAGCAAGCTTTGCATGGGCAACACTTTTTTTTGAGTTAGACTTAAAACTTTGCAAAAAGATTACTTATTAGAATACTAAAAAAGAACTTTCAGCGTTTTAGAAAACTCCTTCCCTAAGGGGATCCTTAAGATCCTTAAGAAGGGTAGCCAGTGTTGTGTGGGAAAAACTTTTTTTTTTACTAGACTTAAAACTATTCAAAATGTTACTTATTAAAATTAATAATAAAGTACTTTCAGAGTTTTAGAAAATTCCACCCCTAAGGGGGTTAAGAAAGCTTTGTATGGGCAACACTTTTTTTGAGCTAGAGACTTAAAAGTTTACGAAAAAAGTTCTTTCAGCGATTAGAAAAATTCAACCTCTAAGGGGGTTTAAAAGGGGGTTCAAATTTGAAATGGAGAGCAATAAAATTTTAAAGTGTGAGTAAGAGATTTTTAACTTCGGTCTTATTCTGTACGTTAAAAGACTACAAAACTGATTTCAGAGTTTTTCCAAATTCATCCCCTAAGAGTGTTAAAATTGGTTCAAAGTTTGAGTATTTCAAGGCATTTTTAAAGTATGAGATTTTTAACTTTGGTATTAGACTGTTTGTTCACAAACTAGAAAATGAACATCAACTTTTTTTTTAATTATTCCCTAAAAGAGGGTTCAAATTTTGTATTGAGAGAAATCATTTTCTAAGACGATAAAAAGTTCTACGCGGACGAAGTCGCGGGCAACAGCTAGTACATAATAAATGCCTATGTCCTGACTGACTTATTCACTCACTCACTCACTCACTCACTCATCAACGCACAGCCGAAACTACTAATCTTAGAGAGTTGATTTTTGCACAGTATGTTGCTTTTATAACGTGGGCTAGGGATAAAAAGGGATTTTTGAAAATTCTACCCCTAAGGGGGTAAAATGGGGGTGCAAAGTTTGTATGGGAGAACCTTTTTTTTTTTGAGCTATAGACTTAAACTTTGTAGAAAAATTAGTTATTAGAATACAAATGAAACACTTTCAGCGTTTTGGAAAATTCCACCCCTACAGGGGTAAAATAGGGGTGGGGTGCAAGGTTTGTATGGGGGAAACATTTTTTTTTAAATAGAGACTTAAAACTTTGTAGAAAGATCACTCATTAGAATACAAATAAAGAACTTTCAGGGTTTTAGAAAATTCTACCCCTAAAGGGGTAAAATAGAGTGCAAAGTTTGTATGGGAAAAACGACTTTTTTTTAAATAGACTTAAAACTTTGTAGAGAAATTATTCATTAGAATACAAATAAAGTACCTAGATTCAGTGTTTTAAAAAAATCTACCCCTAAGGTAAGGGGGTAAAATAGGGGTGCAAATTTTGTATGGGGGAAACAATATTTTTTTTAAATAGAGACTTAAAACTTTGTAGAAAGATTAGTCATCAGAATACAAATTAAGTACTTTCAGCGTTTTAGAAAATTCTACCCCTAAAAATAGGGGGCTAAAATAGGGGTGCAAAGTTTGTATGTGGGAAACTATTTTTTTTAGCTAGAGTCCTAAAACTTTGTAGAAAGATTATTTAAATACAAAGAAAGTACTTTCAGCGTTTTGGAAAATTTCACCCCTAAGGGGGTAAAATAGGGTGCAAAGTTTGTATGGGAAAAACATATTTTTTTTTAATAGAGACTTAAAATTTTGACGAAAAATTACTTATTAGAACATGAAAAATACTACATTCGGCGTTTTACAAAAATCATTCCCTAAGGGGGTTAAAAAAGGGTGCAAGGTTTGTATGGGGAACACTTTTTCTGAGCTAGATACTTAAAACTTTGTAGAAATATTACTTATAAAAATACAAAAAAAAGACTTTCAGCGTTTTGAAAAAATCTATCCCTAAGGGGGATAAAAAGGGGTGCAAAGTTTTTATCAGGGAAAGTTTATGTTTTTGAGTTAGAGACTTGAAACTTTGTAGAAAGATTACTTATTAAAATACAAAAAAAGAACACAAACCGTTTTAGAAAATTCCACCCCTAATAGGGTTAAAAAGGAGAGCAAGCTTTGCATGGGCAACACTTTTTTTTTGAGTTAGACTTAAAACTTTGCAAAAAGATTACTTATTAGAATACTAAAAAAGAACTTTCAGCGTTTTAGAAAACTCCATCCCTAAGGGGATCCTTAAGATCCTTAAGAAGGGTAGCCAGTGTTGTGTGGGAAAAACTTTTTTTTTTACTAGACTTAAAACTATTCAAAATGTTACTTATTAAAATTAATAATAAAGTACTTTCAGAGTTTTAGAAAATTCCACCCCTAAGGGGGTTAAGAAAGCTTTGTATGGGCGACACTTTTTTTGAGCTAGAGACTTAAAAGTTTACGAAAAAAGTTCTTTCAGCGATTAGAAAAATTCAACCTCTAAGGGGGTTTCAAAGGGGGTTCAAATTTTAAATGGCGAGCAATAAAATTTTAAAGTGTGAGTAAGAGATTTTTAACTTCGGTCTTATTCTGTACGTTAAAAGACTACAAAACTGATTTCAGAGTTTTTCCAAATTCATTCCCTAAGAGTGTTTAAATTGGTTCAAAGTTTGAGTATTTCAAGGCATTTTTAAAGTATGAGATTTTTAACTTTGGTTTTAGACTGTTTGTTCACAAACTAGAAAATGAACATCAACTTTTTTTTTAATTATCCCCTAAAAGAGGGTTCAAATTTTGTATTGAGAGAAATCATTTTCTAAGACGATAAAAAGTTCTACGCGGACGAAGTCGCGGGCAACAGCTAGTACATAATAAATGCCTATGTCCTGACTGACTTATTCACTCAATCACTCACTCACTCACTCATCAACGCACAGCCGAAACTACTAATCTTAGAGAGTTGATTTTTGCACAGTATGTTGCTTTTATAACGTGGGCTAGGGATAAAAAGGGATTTTTGAAAATTCTACCCCTAAGGGGGTAAAATGGGGGTGCAAAGTTTGTATGGGAGAACCTTTTTTTTTTGAGCTATAGACTTAAACTTTGTAGAAAAATTAGTAATTAGAATACAAATGAAACACTTTCAGCGTTTTGGAAAATTCCACCCCTACGGGGGTAAAATAGGGGTGCAAGGTTTGTATGGGGGAAACATTTTTTTTTAATAGAGACTTAAAACTTTGTAGAGAAATTATTCATTAGAATACAAATAAAGTACCTAGATTCAGTGTTTTAAAAAATTCTACCCCTAAGGGGGTAAAATAGGGGTCCAAATTTTGTATGGGGGAAACAATATTTTTTTTAAATAGAGACTTAAAACTTTGTAGAAAGATTAGTCATCAGAATACAAATTGAGTACTTTCAGCGTTTTAGAAAATTCTACCCCTAAAAATAGGGGGCTAAAATAGGGGTGCAAAGTTTGTATGTGGGAAACTATTTTTTTTAGCTAGAGTCCTAAAACTTTATAGAAAGATTATTTAAATACAAAGAAAGTACTTTCAGCGTTTTGGAAAATTTCACCCCTAAGGGGGTAAAATAGGGTGCAAAGTTTGTATGGGAAAAACATATTTTTTTTTAATAGAGACTTAAAATTTTGACGAAAAATTACTTATTAGAACATGAAAAATACTACATTCGGCGTTTTACAAAAATCATTCCCTAAGGGGGTTAAAAAAGGGTGCAAGGTTTGTATGGGGAAAACTTTTTCTGAGCTAGACACTTAAAACTTTGTAGAAAGATTACTTATAAAAATACAAAAAAAAAGACTTTCAGCGTTTTGAAAAAATCTATCCCATAGGGGGATAAAAAGGGGTGCAAAGTTTTAATCAGGGAAAGTTTATGTTTTTGAGTTAGAGACTTGAAACTTTGTAGAAAGATTACTTATTAAAATACAAAAAAAGAACACAAATCGTTTTAGAAAATTCCACCCCTAACAGGGTTAAAAAGGAGAGCAAGCTTTGCATGGGCAACACTTTTTTTTGAGTTAGACTTAAAACTTTGCAAAAAGATTACTTATTAGAATACTACAAAAGAACTTTCAGCGTTTTAGAAAACTCCATCCCTAAGGGGATCCTTAAGATCCTTAAGAAGGGTAGCCAGTGTTGTGTGGGAAAAACTTTTTTTTTACTAGACTTAAAACTATTCAAAATGTTACTTATTAAAATTAATAATAAAGTACTTTCAGAGTTTTAGAAAATTCCACCCCTAAGGGGGTTAAGAAAGCTTTGTATGGGCAACACTTTTTTTGAGCTAGAGACTTAAAAGTTTACGAAAAAAGTTCTTTCAGCGATTAGAAAAATTCAACCTCTAAGGGGGTTTAAAAGGGGGTTCAAATTTTAAATGGCGAGCAATAAAATTTTAAAGTGTGAGTAAGAGATTTTTAACTTCGGTCTTATTCTGTACGTTAAAAGACTACAAAACTGATTTCAGAGTTTTTCCAAATTCATCCCCTAAGAGTGTTAAAATTGGTTCAAAGTTTGAGTATTTCAAGGCATTTTTAAAGTATGAGATTTTTAACTTTGGTTTTAGACTGTTTGTTCACAAACTAGAAAATGAACATCAACTTTTTTTTTAATTATCCCCTAAAAGAGGGTTCAAATTTTGTATTGAGAGAAATCATTTTCTAAGACGATAAAAAGTTCTACGCGGACGAAGTCGCGGGCAACAGCTAGTGCAGAATATTACCCATGCCGTGCCTTTTACATTACATTATCGCACTAGTGCCTTTTCATTACATATCTTTTTAAATATTAGCAAAATAATGCAGAATATTACCCATGCCGTGACTTTTACATTACATTATCGCACTAGTGCCTTTTCATTACATATCTTTTAACATTTTCATTTTTTATTTTATTTATTTTTTTCCTCGCAAATGTGTTGAAAAACGTCGTATGAAACACGTGAGCATTGGTCATTACACTTCTCGTCTCCATTAAGCCTTCGCCTTCGGCTCAGGCTTAAAAACCGACTCGAGTGTAATGACCAACTTAGCACACTTGTATCATAATGTACTATTAAATAATATATTGCAAAAGCTCTTTTGAAGACAGGTTAGGTAGGTACTACAAGATCGAAGACTTTATTGAAAACAAAGATACATGGTAAATTCTTCGGTTTCAAACGCCGCTGTTACTGGCTGTCTCAATTCATGTTTATTTTGTTTAGTCTCCTATAAATTGTAAGTTTTATTTCGATTTTGACATATTGGTTACATACAAGTTATGTAAGCCGCGTCCGCTGCGCCGTGTTTTCGGTGTTTGCAAACATCTAACATGTTTTTCGAACAGAAAAGGGGAGTGGCCAACATGTTTTTTGTTTACAAACTTAGAAACATGTTTTCCGTCACGGTCGCCGTCACGTCACGAACGCGGGGAATGTTTTCCACATTCCCCGCGTTCGTCTGCAGGGGAGGGGGTCATGTTTTGTCATGGATTGAATTGTACTGGGACTACTGGGAGGATGTCAGATGTCAAAAGAAAAGTGACAAACAATACATCGTTCACTCCAACCAAAGTCGCAATGGACGTGCAACTGTACCTAAACATGTTTTGCTAACATGTTTTGCTAGATTTTTGGCGCAGCGGACACGCCTTAACGTAGCATTCGTTCATAAATGATTTTTTTATTCTTTCGTTTTGACGTTTTGAGATCTTTTACATCTCTAAATCATAATTATTTGACCATGAGGGCTCTTTACATCTTTATTATTTAATTTTATTTTGACGTTGGAGTCTTTACTTCTCCATTATTTTATTATTTATATTTCATTTTGACTATGGAGACTCTTTACACCTCTTTATCTCCATCTCCACTTATAATAAATCTCTAAATAAAAAAAAGAATCAGCCAGTTTGAAACTAAGCTTTGCGCGGTTCGAATGTTCTCAGCATCCCATGAACGGAAAAATATGAAACATTTTATATAGGTACATTATTATTCTAGCTGCAACTTAGGATAGTTTTTATCCGACTGCGACAGTTAATTAATTTTCCGAAATATACGACTTCATTTAATTTTTCATTTATTTTTATTGAAATCAAACGCTGCTCCAACTGTCAGCTATAAGAACCGTCAAATTTTCGTCAAAATGGCGGAATTGCTTTGCCTTTCACTTATTAATAATTTAAATCCCGTCTACGATAGACCTTTACGAGACAAATGCTAAAATATAAACCATAAAAAAATATTCGATTCTGATATGAGAACTTATATGCGCAAATGACGTTTTATGTCGTAATTTCAATAAATGAAATCAACAAATTTGAACAATATAATTAACACGAATTTGTTTTTTTTGAATGACAATGGCACGCGCTCGGCGCATTCAGCCAAAGTACCTGCGGCGCTACCACGAAAACCGATACTCAATGTTCATATATTTGCATCCATGTCACTCGAGTATGGTTAGTGCGATAGAGATAGAGATACCCAAATATTTTCGAATTCCGAAGTTCGTGGTTATAGCTCAGGAATCGAAAATATGGTAAATAATCATAATTTATTTTCTCGAAAAAGAATTTAAAATAAATATAGTCAAATGGAGAAAAAAACAAAGCAAGAGGTTATATAGGTAATGATTAAGTTATAAGAGTCCAAAGTTTTAAGAGGGGGTATGTTCTGTCCCTTATCCGCAAAACGCACCTTCATATGAAACGATTGTTTTTTACTATGACGCTCGAGTATATTAACGTCACAGTCCCTCATCGTTTTCTCACTCTAACAAGCGACATTAAAACGGATGTAGCTTCATAATTTTTTGAGATATTTGAATGGGAGTTCCATTATCTTCTATCTATTTATACATAACTAGCTGTTGCCCGCGACTTCGTCCGCGTAGAACATGTTATCGTCTAAATGTTTGTTTAAGGAATGAATTAAAAAAAAAACATTGAAATTAGTTTTGTAGTCTTTTAGTAAACAGTCTAAAACCGAAGTTACAAATATCTTACCTTCAAAATGTCTTGCTCTCTATACAAACTTAGAACCCTCTTTGAACCCTCATAGTATAAGTCTGAAACCGTAATTACAAATTGCTTACTTTAAAAATGTCTTGCTCTCTACATAAACTTCGAACCCCCTTTTAACCTTCTTAGGCGATAAATTAAAAAAAAACGCTGAAATAAGTTTTGTAGTCTTTCAGTAAATAGTCTACAACCGAAGTTACAAATCCCTTACATTAAAAATTACTTGCTCTCCATACAAACTTGGAATCCCCTTTGGAGGTTTTATTAAAAAAAAAACGCTGAAATAAGTTTTGTAGTCTTTTAACAAACAGGCTAGGATCGAAGTTACAAACCTCATACTTTAAATTTTTCTGACTCTCCATACCAACTTTGAACCCCCTATTAACGCTTTTCAAGGAAAAAATAAGTAGAAGAGCTTTATTATTGTAATAAGCATTTTTTCTACAAACTATCAAGTATCTAAGCTCAATTAAAGTGTTTCCCATACGAATCTTGCACCCTTTTTAATAAGTACTTTATTTGTAAGCTTTCTACAAAGTTTTAAGCTTCTATCTCAAAAAAGAGTTTCCCTCATACAAACTTTGCAACCCTTAGTAACCCCCTCAGGGGTGGAATTTATCAACACGCTGAAAGTACTTTATTTATATGTATTCCAATATACTTATTAGCTATCTACAAAGTTTAAAGTCTCTTGCTAAAAAAGAACGTTGCCTCCATACAAATGTTGCACTCCCTTTTAACTCTTACTTAGGGGTGGAATTTTCTAAAACGCTGAAAGTTCTTTTTTGTATTTCAATAAGTAGGTAATCTTTCCCAAACGTTTAACCTTGTAGCTCCAAAAATAATTTCCCTCATACAAACTTGGCAACGATTTTAACAACCCTTAGGGGTGGAATTTTCCAAAACGCTGGAAGTACTTTATTTTTATTCTAATAAGTAAGCTTTCTACAAAAGTTTAATTCTCTAGCTAAAAAAACACGTTTCCTCTTTACAAATGTTGCACACACATTTTTATTCTAAGTAAGCTCTCTACAAAGTTTTAAGTCTCTAGCTAAAAAAACATGTTACCTCCTCCATACAAATGTTGCACCCCCTTTTACCCCCTTAGGCGCGGAATTTTCTAAACCGCTAAAAGTGATTTTTTATTTCAGAAAGTCATCTTTCTACAATCTTTTAAGCTTCTATCTCAAAAAAAAGTTTCCCTGGTACAAACTTAGAAACCTATGTTAACCCCCTTAGGGGTGGATTTTTTTCAAAACGCTGAAAGTGCTTTTTTATTTCATTAAGTAATCTTTCTACAACTTTTAAGCTTCTATCTCAAAAAAGATTTTCCCTCATACAAACTTTGCAACCGTTTTTAACCCATTAGGGGTGGAATTTTCCAAAACGCTGAAAGTTCTTTATTTTTATTCTGGTTAGTAAGCTTTCCACAAAGGTTTAAGTCTCTTGCTAAAAAAACGTTGCCTCGATACAAATGTTGCACTCCCTTTTAACCCCCTTAGGGGTGGAATTTTCTAAAACACTGAAAGTTCTTTTTTGTATTTCAATAAGTAATCTTTTAACAAACGTTTAACCTTGTATCTCAAAATATAATTTCCCTCATACAAACTTTGCAATGATTTTTAACCCACTTAGGGGTGGAGTTTTCCAAAACGCTGGATTTTTTTTATTTTTATTCTAATAAGTAAGCTTTCTCCACAGGTTTAAGTCTCTAGCTAAAAAAACATGTTTCCTCCATACAAATGTTCATTTTAACCCCCTTAGGGGTGGAATTTTCTAAAACGCTAAAAGAGTTTTTTTTGTATTTCAATAAGTAATCTTTCTACAAACTTTTAAACTTCTATCTCAAAAAAGAGTTTCCCTCATACAAACCTTGCAAGTCTTGCAACCCTTTTTAGCCCTCTTAGGGGTGGAATTTTCCAAAACACTAAAAGTTTTTTTTTGTATTTCAATATGTAATCTTTCTACAAACGTTTAACCTTGTATCTCAAAAAAGAATTTCCCTCATACAAACTTTGCAATGATTTTTAACCCCCTTAGGGGTGGAATTTTCCAAAACGCTGGAAGTACTTTATTTTTATTCTAATAAGTAAGCTTTCTACAAAGGTTTAAGTCTCTAGCTAAAAAAACATGTTCCTCTTTACAAATGTTGCACCCCCTTTTAACCCCATTGGGGGAGGAGTTTTCTTAAATTGAATTTTTCAAAACGCTGAAAGTACTTTAATAATATTCTAATAAGTAAGCTATTAACAAAGTTTTAAGTCTCTTGCTAAAAAAAACGTTGCCTCGATACAAATGTTGCACCCCCTTTTAACCCCCTTAGGGGCGGAATTTTCTAAACCGCTGAAAGTATTTTTTTTTATTTCAGAAAGTCTTCTTTCTACAAACTTTTAAGATACTATCTCAAAAAAAAGTTTCCGTCATACAAACCTTGCAACCCGTTTTAGCCCTCTTAGGGGTGGAATTTTTCAAAACACTGAAATTTCTTTTTTGTATTTTAATATGTAATCTTTCTACAAACGTTTAACCTTGTATCTCAAAAAAGAATTTCCCTCATACAAACTTTGCAATGATTTTTAACCCCATTAGGGGTAGAATTTTCCAAAACGCTGGAAGTACTTTATTTTTATTCTAATAAGTAAGCTTTCTACAAAGGTTTAATTCTCTAGCTAAAAAAACACGTTTCCTCTTTACAAATGTTGCACCCCCTTTTAACCCCCTTAGGGGTGGAATTTTCTAAAACGCTGAAAATTATTATTTTGTATTTCAAAAAGTAATCTTCCTACAAACTTTTAAGCTTCTATCTCAAAAAAGATTTTTAGCCCCCTGTGGGGTAGAATTTTCCAAAACGCTGAAAGTACTTTAGTTGTATTCTATATAGTAATCTTAAGACAAAGTTTGAAGACTCCAGCTCAAAAAATAAAGTTTCTCCCATACAAACTTTGCACCCCTATTTAACCCCTTTAGGGGTAGAATTTCTCAAAATCCCTTCTTATCCGTCGCCTACGTTATAAAAGGTAGTATAGGTGTAAATTTCAAGTTTCTAGATCCAGTAGTTTCGGCTGTGCGTTGATGATCAGTCAGGAACCGCGTAGAACATGTTATCATCTAAATGTTTGTTTAAGTAATTAATTAAAAAAAACATTGAAATTAGTTTTGTAGTCTTTTAGTAAACAGTCTAAAACCGAAGTTACAAATCTCTTACCTTCAAAATGTCTTTCTCTCTATACAAACTTAGAACCCTCTTTAAACCCTCATAGTATAAGTCTGAAACCGTATTTACAAATTTCTTACTTTAATAAAAATATCTTGCTCTCTATACAAACTTTGAACCCCCTTTTAACCTTCTTTGGCGATAAATTAAAAAAAAGACGCTGATATAAGTTTTGTAGTCTTTCAGCAAACAGTCTACAACCGAAGTTACAAATCCCTTACTTTATAAATTACTTGCTCTCCATACAAACTTGGAACACCCTTATAATCCCCTTTGAATTTCAAAAAACGCTCAAATAAGTTTTGTAGTCTTTTAATAAACAGGCTAAGATCGAATATACAAATCTCATACTTTAAAATTTTCTGACTCTCCATGCCAACTTTGAACCCCCTATTAACGAACTATTATTAAACGTTGCCTCCATACAAATGTTGCACTCCCTTTTAACCCCCTTAGGGGTGGAATTTTCTAAAACGTTGAAAGTACTTTTTTGTATTTCAATAGGTAATCTTTCTACAAACGATTAAGCTTATTATCTCAAAAAATAATTTCTCTCATACAAAACTTTGCAACGTATTTTAACCCCCTTAAGGGTGAAATTTTCCAAAAAGCTGAAAGTACTTTATTTTTGTTCTAATAAGTAAGCTTTCTAAAAAGTTTTAAGTCTCTACCTAAAAAAACATGTTATCTCCATATAAATGTTGCACCCCCTTTTAACCCCCTTAGGGGTGGAATTTTCTAAATCGCCAAACTTTTAAGCTTCTATCTATCTCAAAAAAGAGTTTCCCCCATACAAACTTTGCAACCCTTTTTAACCCCCTTGGTGGTAGATTTTTTCAAAACGCTGAAAGTACTTTAATGTTATTCTAATAAGTAAGCTATTTACAAAATTTTAAGTCTCTTGGTAAATAAAAACGTTGCCTCCATACAAATGTTGCACTCCTAACCCCCTTAGGAGTGGAATTTTCTGAAACACTGAAAGTTCTTTTTTATATTTCAATAAGTTATCTTTCTACAAATGTTTAACCTTGTATCTCAAAAAAGAATTTCCCTCATACAAACTTAGCAACGATTTTTAACCCCCTAAGGGGTGGAATTTTCCAAAACGCTGAAAGTACTTTATTTTTATTTCAATAAGTAATCTTTTCACGAACGACTAACCTTATATTTCAAAAAAGAATTTCCCTCATACAAACTATGCAACGTATTTGAACCCCTTAGGGATAGAATTTTCCAAAACGCTGAAAGCACTTTATTTTTATTCTAATAAGAAAGCTTTCTACAAAGTTTTAAGTCTCTTGCTAAAAAAAACGTTGCCTCCATACAAATGTTGCACTCCCTTTTAACCCCCTTAGGGGTGGAATTTTATAAAACGCTGAAAGTTCTTTTTTGTATTTCAATAAGTATTCTCTCTACCAATGTTTAACCTTGTATCTCAAAAAAGAATTTCCCTCATACAAACTTTGCAACGATTTTTAACCCCTTTAGGGGTGGAATTTTCCAAAACGCCGAGAGTACTTTATTTTTATTCCAATAAGTAAGCTTTCTACAATGTTTGAATTCTCTAGCTAAAAAAAAAATATTTCCTCCATACAAATGTTGCACCCCCTTTTAACCCCCTTAGGGGTGGAATTTTCTAAAACGCTGAAAGTTCTTTTTTGAATTTCAATAAGTATTCTCTCTACCAATGTTTAACCTTGTATCTCAAAAAAGAATTTCCCTCATACAAACTTTGCAACGATTTTTAACCCCCTTAGGGGTGGAATTTTCCAAAACGCCGAAAGTACTTTATTTTTATTCCAATAAGTAAGCTTTCTACAATGTTTGAATTCTCTAGCTAAAAAAAAATGTTTCCTCCATACAAATGTTGCACCCCCTTTTAACCCCCTTAGGGGTGGAATTTTCTAAAACGCTGAAAGTTGTTTTTTTGTATTTCAATAAGTAATCTTTCTACAAACTTTTAAGCTTCTATCTCAAAAAAGAGTTTCCCCCATACAAATTTTGCAACCCTTTTTAGCCCCCTTAGGGGTAGAATTTTCCAAAACGCTCAAAGTACTTTATTTGTATTCTATCAAGTAATCTTTCCACAAAGTTTGAAGACTCCAGCTCAAAAAATAAAGTTTCCTCCATACAAACTTTGCACCCCTATTTAACCCCTTTAGGGGTGGAATTTCCAAAAATCCCTTCTTATCCGTCGCCTACGTTATGGAAGGTAGTATGGGTGTAAATTTCAAGTTTCTAGTTCCAGTAGTTTCGGCTGTGCGTTGATGATCTGTCAGGAAGTCTTCTTTTATATATTAGAGTGAGAAAACGATGAGGGACTGTGACGTTAATATACTCGAGCGTCATAGTAAAAAACAATCGTTTCATATGAAGGTGCGTTTTGCGGATAAGGGACAGAACATACCCCCTCTTAAAACTTTGGACTCTTATAACTTAATCATTACCTATATAACCTCTTGCTTTGTTTTTTTCTCCATTTGACTATATTTATTTTAAATTCTTTTTCGAGAAAATAAATTATGATTATTTACCATATTTTCGATTCCTGAGCTATAACCACGAACTTCGGAATTCGAAAATATTTGGGTATCTCTATCTCTATCGCACTAACCATACTCGAGTGACATGGATGCAAATATATGAACATTGAGTATCGGTTTTCGTGGTAGCGCCGCAGGTACTTTGGCTGAATGCGCCGAGCGCGTGCCATTGTCATTCAAAAAAAACAAATTCGTGTTAATTATATTGTTCAAATTTGTTGATTTCATTTATTGAAATTACGACATAAAACGTCATTTGCGCATATAAGTTCTCATATCAGAATCGAATATTTTTTTATGGTTTATATTTTAGCATTTGTCTCGTAAAGGTCTATCGTAGACGGGATTTAAATTATTAATAAGTGAAAGGCAAAGCAATTCCGCCATTTTGACGAAAATTTGACGGTTCTTATAGCTGACAGTTGGAGCAGCGTTTGATTTCAATAAAAATAAATGAAAAATTAAATGAAGTCGTATATTTCGGAAAATTAATTAACTGTCGCAGTCGGATAAAAACTATCCTAAGTTGCAGCTAGAATAATAATGTACCTATATAAAATGTTTCATATTTTTCCGTTCATGGGATGCTGAGAACATTCGAACCGCGCAAAGCTTAGTTTCAAACTGGCTGATTCTTTTTTTTATTTAGAGATTTATTATAAGTGGAGATGGAGATAAAGAGGTGTAAAGAGTCTCCATAGTCAAAATGAAATATAAATAATAAAATAATGGAGAAGTAAAGACTCCAACGTCAAAATAAAATTAAATAATAAAGATGTAAAGAGCCCTCATGGTCAAATAATTATGATTTAGAGATGTAAAAGATCTCAAAACGTCAAAACGAAAGAATAAAAAAATCATTTATGAACGAATGCTACGTTAAGGCGTGTCCGCTGCGCCAAAAATCTAGCAAAACATGTTAGCAAAACATGTTTAGGTACAGTTGCACGTCCATTGCGACTTTGGTTGGAGTGAACGATGTATTGTTTGTCACTTTTCTTTTGACATCTGACATCCTCCCAGTAGTCCCAGTACAATTCAATCCATGACAAAACATGACCCCCTCCCCTGCAGACGAACGCGGGGAATGTGGAAAACATTCCCCGCGTTCGTGACGTGACGGCGACCGTGACGGAAAACATGTTTCTAAGTTTGTAAACAAAAAACATGTTGGCCACTCCCCTTTTCTGTTCGAAAAACATGTTAGATGTTTGCAAACACCGAAAACACGGCGCAGCGGACGCGGCTTACATAACTTGTATGTAACCAATATGTCAAAATCGAAATAAAACTTACAATTTATAGGAGACTAAACAAAATAAACATGAATTGAGACAGCCAGTAACAGCGGCGTTTGAAACCGAAGAATTTACCATGTATCTTTGTTTTCAATAAAGTCTTCGATCTTGTAGTACCTACCTAACCTGTCTTCAAAAGAGCTTTTGCAATATATTATTTAATAGTACATTATGATACAAGTGTGCTAAGTTGGTCATTACACTCGAGTCGGTTTTTAAGCCTGAGCCGAAGGCGAAGGCTTAATGGAGACGAGAAGTGTAATGACCAATGCTCACGTGTTTCATACGACGTTTTTCAACACATTTGCGAGGAAAAAAATAAATAAAATAAAAAATGAAAATGTTAAAAGATATGTAATGAAAAGGCACTAGTGCGATAATGTAATGTAAAAGTCACGGCATGGGTAATATTCTGCATTATTTTGCTAATATTTAAAAAGATATGTAATGAAAAGGCACTAGTGCGATAATGTAATGTAAAAGGCACGGCATGGGTAATATTCTGCACTAGCTGTTGCCCGCGACTTCGTCCGCGTAGAACTTTTTATCGTCTTAGAAAATGATTTCTCTCAATACAAAATTTGAACCCTCTTTTAGGGGATAATTAAAAAAAAAGTTGATGTTCATTTTCTAGTTTGTGAACAAACAGTCTAAAACCAAAGTTAAAAATCTCATACTTTAAAAATGCCTTGAAATACTCAAACTTTGAACCAATTTTAACACTCTTAGGGGATGAATTTGGAAAAACTCTGAAATCAGTTTTGTAGTCTTTTAACGTACAGAATAAGACCGAAGTTAAAAATCTCTTACTCACACTTTAAAATTTTATTGCTCGCCATTTAAAATTTGAACCCCCTTTTAAACCCCCTTAGAGGTTGAATTTTTCTAATCGCTGAAAGAACTTTTTTCGTAAATTTTTAAGTCTCTAGCTCAAAAAAAGTGTTGCCCATACAAAGCTTTCTTAACCCCCTTAGGGGTGGAATTTTCTAAAACTCTGAAAGTACTTTATTATTAATTTTAATAAGTAACATTTTGAATAGTTTTAAGTCTAGTAAAAAAAAAGTTTTTCCCACACAACACTGGCTACCCTTCTTAAGGATCTTAAGGATCCCCTTAGGGATGGAGTTTTCTAAAACGCTGAAAGTTCTTTTGTAGTATTCTAATAAGTAATCTTTTTGCAAAGTTTTAAGTCTAACTCAAAAAAAAGTGTTGCCCATGCAAAGCTTGCTCTCCTTTTTAACCCTGTTAGGGGTGGAATTTTCTAAAACGATTTGTGTTCTTTTTTTGTATTTTAATAAGTAATCTTTCTACAAAGTTTCAAGTCTCTAACTCAAAAACATAAACTTTCCCTGATTAAAACTTTGCACCCCTTTTTATCCCCCTATGGGATAGATTTTTTCAAAACGCTGAAAGTCTTTTTTTTTGTATTTTTATAAGTAATCTTTCTACAAAGTTTTAAGTGTCTAGCTCAGAAAAAGTTTTCCCCATACAAACCTTGCACCCTTTTTTAACCCCCTTAGGGAATGATTTTTGTAAAACGCCGAATGTAGTATTTTTCATGTTCTAATAAGTAATTTTTCGTCAAAATTTTAAGTCTCTATTAAAAAAAAATATGTTTTTCCCATACAAACTTTGCACCCTATTTTACCCCCTTAGGGGTGAAATTTTCCAAAACGCTGAAAGTACTTTCTTTGTATTTAAATAATCTTTCTATAAAGTTTTAGGACTCTAGCTAAAAAAAATAGTTTCCCACATACAAACTTTGCACCCCTATTTTAGCCCCCTATTTTTAGGGGTAGAATTTTCTAAAACGCTGAAAGTACTCAATTTGTATTCTGATGACTAATCTTTCTACAAAGTTTTAAGTCTCTATTTAAAAAAAATATTGTTTCCCCCATACAAAATTTGGACCCCTATTTTACCCCCTTAGGGGTAGAATTTTTTAAAACACTGAATCTAGGTACTTTATTTGTATTCTAATGAATAATTTCTCTACAAAGTTTTAAGTCTCTATTAAAAAAAAATGTTTCCCCCATACAAACCTTGCACCCCTATTTTACCCCCGTAGGGGTGGAATTTTCCAAAACGCTGAAAGTGTTTCATTTGTATTCTAATTACTAATTTTTCTACAAAGTTTAAGTCTATAGCTCAAAAAAAAAAGGTTCTCCCATACAAACTTTGCACCCCCATTTTACCCCCTTAGGGGTAGAATTTTCAAAAATCCCTTTTTATCCCTAGCCCACGTTATAAAAGCAACATACTGTGCAAAAATCAACTCTCTAAGATTAGTAGTTTCGGCTGTGCGTTGATGAGTGAGTGAGTGAGTGATTGAGTGAATAAGTCAGTCAGGACATAGGCATTTATTATGTATAAATAGATAGAAGATAATGAAACTCCCATTCAAATAACCTCTTTGAACCCTCATAGTATAAGTCTGAAAACGTAGTTACAAATTTCTTACTTTAAAAATGTCTTGCTTTCTACATAAACTTCGAACCCCCCTTTTAACCTTCTTAGGCGATAAATAAAAAAAAACGCTGAAATAAGTTTTGTAGTTTTTCAGCAAACAGTCTATAACCGAAGTTACAAATCCCTTACATTCAAAATTACTTGCTCGCCATACAAACTTGGAATCCCCTTTAGAGGTTCAATTTAAAAAAAAATTGGTCAAGTGCGAGTCGGACTCACGCACGAAGGGTTCCGTACCATTATCTATAAAAAAACTATTTTACTATATGTTTTTAGTATTTGTTGTTATAGCGGCAACAGAAATACATCATCTGTGAAAATTTCAGCTAGAACTATCACGGTATCAGTGAGATACAGCCTGGTGACAGACAGACGGACGGACGGACGGACAGTGGAGTCTTAGTAATAGGGTCCCGTTTTACTCTTTGAGTACGAAACCCTAAAAACGCTGAAATAAGGTTTGTAGTCTTTTAACAAACAGGCTAGGATCGAAGTTACAAATCTCATACTTTAAAATTTTCTGACTCTATACCAACTTAGGGGCTTAACGCTTTTCAAGGAAAAATTAAGAAGAAGAGTTTGTTTTGTTGTAATAAGCATTTTTTCTACAAACTATCAAGTATCTAAGCTCAATAAAAGTGTTTCCCATACGAATCTTGCACCCTTTTTAACCCCTTAAGGGGTGGAATTTTCCAAAACGCTGAAAGTACTTTATTTGTAAGCTTTCTACAAAGTTTTAAGCGTCTATCTCAAAAAAGAGTTTCCCTCATACAAACTTTGCAACCCTTAGTAACCCCCTCAGGGGTGGAATTTATCAACACGCTGAAAGTACTTTATTTATATTCTAATAAGTAAGCTATCTACAAAGTTTAAAGTCTCTTGCTAAAAAAAAAACGTTGCCTCCATACAAATGTTGCACTCCCTTTTAACCAAGGGGGTTTGTAGTCTTTTAACAAACAGGCTAGGATCGAAGTTACAAATCTCATACTTTAAAATTTTCTGACTCTCTATACCAACTTAGGGGCTTAACGCTTTTCAAGGAAAAATTAAGAAGAAGAGTTTTTTTTGTTGTAATAAGCATTTTTTTTACAAACTATCAAGTATCTAAGCTCAATAAAAGTGTTTCCCATACGAATCTTGCACCCTTTTTAACCCCTTAAGGGGTGGTATTTTCCAATACACTGAAAGTTCTTTTTAGGGTTCCGTACTCAATAAGTAAAATTGGACCCTATTACTAAGACTCCGCTGTCCGTCCGTCCGTCCGTCCGTCCGTCTGTCCGTCTGTCTGTCACCAGGCTGTATCTCACTGATACCGTGATAGTTCCAGTTGAAATTTTCACAGAAGATGTATTACTGTTGCCGCTATAAAAACAAATGCTAAAAACAAAATAAAATAAATATTTTTATTGACACGGAACCCTTCGTGCGCGAGTCCAACTCGCACCTGGCCGGTTTTTTTGTATTTCAATAAGTAGGTAATCTTTCTCCAAACGTTTAACCTTGTATCTCAAAAAATAATTTCCCTCATACAAACTTTACAACGATTTTAACAACCCTTAGGGGTGGAATTTTCCAAAACGCTAAAAGCGCTTTGTTTTTATGCTAATAAGTAAGCTTTCTACAAAGTTTGAAGTCTCTAGCTAAAAAAACATGTTACCTCCATACAAATGTTGCACCCCCTTTTAACCCCCTTAGGGGTAGAATTTTCCAAAACGCTGAAAGTACTTTATTTGTATCCTATAAAGTAATCTTTCCACAAAGTTTGAAGACTCCAGCTCAAAAAATAAAGTTTCCTCCATACAAACTTTGCACCCCTATTTAACCCCTTTAGGGGTGGAATTTCCAAAAATCCCTTCTTATCCGTCGCCTACGTTATAAAAGGTTGTATAGGTGTAAATTTCAAGTTTCTAGTTCCAGTAGTTTCGGCTGTGCGTTGATGATCTGTCAGGAAGTCTTCTTTTATATATATAGATAAATGCCTATGTCCTGACTGACTTGTTCACTCACTCACTCACTCACTCACTCATCAACGCACAGCCGAAACTACTAATCTTAGAGAGTTGATTTTTGCACAGTATGTTGCTTTTATAACGTGGGCTAGGGATAAAAAGGGATTTTTGAAAATTCTACCCCTAAGGGGGTAAAATGGGGGTGCAAAGTTTGTATGGGAGAACCTTTTTTTTTTGAGCTATAGACTTAAACTTTGTAGAAAAATTAGTTATTAGAATACAAATGAAACACTTTCAGCGTTTTGGAAAATTCCACCCCTACGGGGGTAAAATAGGGGTGCAAGGTTTGTATGGGGAAAACATTTTTTTTTTAAATAGAGACTTAAAACTTTGTAGAAAGATCAGTCATTAGAATACAAATAAAGAACTTTCAGGGTTTTAGAAAATTCTACCCCTAAAGGGGTAAAATAGAGTGCAAAGTTTGTATGGGAAAAACTACTTTTTTTTAAATAGAGACTTAAAACTTTTTAGAGAAATTATTCATTAGAATACAAATAAAGTACCTAGATTCAGTGTTTTAAAAAAATATACCCCTAAGGGGGTAAAATAGGGGTGCAAATTTTGTATGGGGGAAACAATATTTTTTTTAAATAGAGACTTAAAACTTTGTAGAAAGATTAGTCATCAGAATACAAATTGAGTACTTTCAGCGTTTTAGAAAATTCTACCCCTAAAAATAGGGGGCTAAAATAGGGGTGCAAAGTTTGTATGTGGGAAACTATTTTTTTTAGCTAGAGTCCTAAAACTTTGTAGAAAGATTATTTAAATACAAAGAAAGTACTTTCAGCGTTTTGGAAAATTTCACCCCTAAGGGGGTAAAATAGGGTGCAAAGTTTGTATGGGAAAAACATATTTTTTTTTAATAGACTTAAAATTTTGACGAAAAATTACTTATTAGAACATGAAAAATACTACATTCGGCGTTTTACAAAAATCATTCCCTAAGGGGGTAAAAAAAGGGTGCAAGGTGGGGAACACTTTTTCTGAGCTAGACACTTAAAACTTTGTAGAAAGATTACTTATAAAAATACAAAAAAAAAGACTTTCAGCGTTTTGAAAAAATCTATCCCATAGGGGGATAAAAAGGGGTGCAAAGTTTTAATCAGGGAAAGTTTATGTTTTTGAGTTAGAGACTTGAAACTTTGTAGAAAGATTACTTATTAAAATACAAAAAAAGAACACAAATCGTTTTAGAAAATTCCACCCCTAATAGGGTTAAAAAGGAGAGCAAGCTTTGCATGGGCAACACTTTTTTTTGAGTTAGACTTAAAACTTTGCAAAAAGATTACTTATTAGAATACTACAAAAGAACTTTCAGCGTTTTAGAAAACTCCATCCCTAAGGGGATCCTTAAGATCCTTAAGAAGGGTAGCCAGTGTTGTGTGGGAAAAACTTTTTTTTTACTAGACTTAAAACTATTCAAAATGTTACTTATTAAAATTAATAATAAAGTACTTTCAGAGTTTTAGAAAATTCCACCCCTAAGGGGGTTAAGAAAGCTTTGTATGGGCAACACTTTTTTTGAGCTAGAGACTTAAAAGTTTACGAAAAAAGTTCTTTCAGCGATTAGAAAAATTCAACCTCTAAGGGGGTTTAAAAGGGGGTTCAAATTTTAAATGGCGAGCAATAAAATTTTAAAGTGTGAGTAAGAGATTTTTAACTTCGGTCTTATTCTGTACGTTAAAAGACTACAAAACTGATTTCAGAGTTTTTCCAAATTCATCCCCTAAGAGTGTTAAAATTGGTTCAAAGTTTGAGTATTTCAAGGCATTTTTAAAGTATGAGATTTTTAACTTTGGTTTTAGACTGTTTGTTCACAAACTAGAAAATGAACATCAACTTTTTTTTTAATTATCCCCTAAAAGAGGGTTCAAATTTTGTATTGAGAGAAATCATTTTCTAAGACGATAAAAAGTTCTACGCGGACGAAGTCGCGGGCAACAGCTAGTTATAGGATAAGTGCATTGTAATATGACTCGGAGATTCTACAACGTGTTAAATAATTCCCCATGAAAAAGTAAATTCTTATTTATTTAATTGAGAAGAAGTGCCAACCCAACCAACCTGCTGTCACGTCAATGAAACTGAATGTTCATAGATTATTTTAACAGAAAACTAACTGTTTATCATTTGTCCCTATTTTAATAATAATATTAATAATTAAACCATTTTACTCTAAAAAGGTCTGCAATCTCAATAAAAGGAAATCAAACCGCTTCAAGTACTTAACAAGACAGAAGAAAAAATGTGGTGTCAATTACAAGTCATCTCAATAAATAGTCATCAACATAATTATTACATGTCACAACTAAAAGACTATTTCGTGTTCTTGTTTCCAATTCGTCATAAATTAAGAAACATGAACATGTAGCCTAATTCGGTTATGGTTTACCTCTCAGAGGAAATTAGGTAATAATGTACATAACTTTCTGGGAAGTCTACTCTTTAGTTTTACGTTTTCAGGGTTGCGTTTCAATGAGGATTATCTTATGTTTCATCCAAATTCTTTTTTTTTTTTTTTTTTGTTGACTTTAATTTTCAAATATTTTCAATAGACTCTTTAAAAGGGACCTTTTAACCCTGTTTGTGTAACAACCTGTGTATATCTCTCGGCAAATGTTTGCCCAGATATTTGTCTATGTTTTCATTGTTGTTATTTTTGGTATTTCATTGTTGGTATTCATATAATTGTAAACTCTGACATGTAAAAGAGCCCCTGAGGGGTGCATGTGCCGATATTTTTGAACACCTATAGTGTAGCGATGTATGTGATGGTAAGTTGTCAAATGCATTAGCTTTTAGTTTTGCAAAAATCTCAAATATGTACCTTCTCAGCTGCGGTGGCGCAGCAGTCTCACTATCCTGCAGGTTGGGTTCCTGCGTG
The DNA here is from genome assembly GCA_963854355.1 of Epinotia brunnichana. Lineage (NCBI taxonomy): Eukaryota > Metazoa > Arthropoda > Insecta > Lepidoptera > Tortricidae > Epinotia > Epinotia brunnichana. Next base: position 26,412,846 of record OY977936.1, on the reverse strand, counting down.
ACCAAGTCACTCTGATTCATACTCGCCGTGCTCTCCACGGCCTCTCGGTGGTTTTCAAGCGGATCGTCCTGGACGCGTTTATCCTGGTCGTTGTTCTGGATGTGGTTGTCCTGGTCCTGGATCTCCTGACTTCGATCGCGGTACCGGCGCGGCGACCGGGGGGCGGCCTGCAGCGTTTCCTGGGAAACGCACGCGCAGCGTGTGTGGTTGAAGAACTGCATGCGCGCCACGGTGAGCCCTTCAGGTTTTCTTAACTGGAATGTACGAGGCTCTTGTGTTATAATTTACTTTAAAAACAAAGTTTTAACCGACTTCAAATCGGTAGCCAAATTGCTTCAAGTTTGCCTATAAAAATCAATCATCCCCTATTTTCCTACCCTTAAGGTTTGGTTAATTATCAAAATCGAACTACTCTGTAAAAAGTTATGCGGTCATATAAAAAAAAAATACGCCTTGACTTGAGAACCTCCTCTATTTAATTCGTCGGTTGAAAATAAAGTGTAATAATTGTACTTTCAAAACAGAGTTTTGACCGACTTCAAATCAGTGGCGAAGTTGCTTCAAGTTTTTCATCAGAACTGGATTTTGGTGACAACGGGACCAATCTGGAAGTATATGCTTACAAACAAAGAAAAAAAAATCAAATCGGTTCATAAATTACCGAGATATCGCGTAACATACACACAAAAAAAATACAAAAATACAGACGAATTGAGAACCTCCTCCTTTTTTGAAGTCGGTTAAAAATCTGCAATTTTTAGGTTATATATATCAATCTAAATACACTTCTCAGGACCACAGTAAGCATTGGTACAATGTGAACCGGGATTTTTGGGGTGAAGCTGCACGCACGTTGAGTGGTACATGAAGCAACAGTGTATGAGTATACTCACGTATAGAGGGATCACAACGTACTGGCCCTCGACCGGCGCGCAGACGTGCTCCTCGTTATGGCAGCAGCCCGAGTCAGCCGCGCAGCGATACAGTTGCACGCACGTCGGCCGGTATCTGAAAAAGTACCAAATACAGTTTAATAAAACTTTCTGTTTCTCCAGTGTTGGCATTTTCTATTGATATTTCATAAAAATTCGTTTAGTTGCTTGTAATGTTTTATAAGTCCAAATTGAAAGTAAGTGTGTTAAATTTCTCCCTTTCCTATGAACTCCCTATGGAGTGTTGTTTTATTTGACCCTCAAGACGGAGTCGCTCATATGTAGTGACTGATGCAGCACACTTACAGGGTGTCTGAAGCTGGAGCCATGTGGCGCACGGGCAACCAGCGCGGCTGCGGCGCGATGCACTTGCCGCGCGGCACCATCGCCGACAGGTACGCGCGCGCTTCCCGCGCCACACCCGCTTGCTGCTGTCTCGTCAAAGATGCTGGAAGTAAGATTAAAACAATCAGGTTTCGTCTAAGAGTGATGGAAAGCGATCAGAATCTTATCTACGTGACGATACTTATAGATAGCGTGGCACATCGTTGCAGCGCTTGTCACAATATTGACGTTAAGACCATTCTTGCATTACCGCGCCATTCGGTGCCATACTAAGCACAAGAGCGGGCTTTGCAGCGGCGTGGCAAAGGTAGTTGTTGTATATAATTTATTAATAATTATTCTTAGTGACGATTTATAAACATAAAAATAATTGCAACATATTAAAAGCATACAATAAGGTATGTTATGGCATAAAGATAACATCGAAATAATGCCGCACGACACGAATATGCAAACACGAATATTTGCTCCTGAGTCATGGATGTTTTCTATATAATGCATTGAAGTATTTATTTATCTATATAAGTATATTTATCATCGTCTAGTACCCATAGTAGAAAAAGGTTTGCTTAGTTTGGGACTACCCCGATTTGTGTAAGGTTGTCCGCAATTTTTTTTATGTTAAACTTCATAAATACCTATTGTCGCTTTTTAGGAAGCTTTTTCTGCCAATGGAATTTTTCCAAGTAGGTTTCCATACTTTGACAGCAACATGGATAATGACACGATCCTTTATGCACATTCTAGCTACATACAATCTGAGGGGGCGAGGAAAGTTATTCTGAAGGGGTGTCAAGTTTAACTTTATGAAACCGACTTCAAAAAGGTACGGTTAAAATTAGGTTTAGGATTTTTTTTTAATAATATTACTTTAATTGTGTTCAAAATTGATATCTAAGGGCTCGAGAGGCATTATATTAAGGGTAGATAAAAAAAAGCCGCCATTTTGGAATTCTTTAAATGCGTTCCGATATCGTAGGGTCCGAGGGGCTTCTTAATACGAATCCAAGGGTGGATTTAAAAAAAAGTGGCCGCCGTCTTGTAGTTCTTTAAATACGGTCTGATTTTGTTCAAAATCTATAACTGAGGGGACTTCTTAATACGAATCCAAAGGTGGATAAAAAAAAGTGACTACCGCCACCATAATAGGCCACATGCCATAATAGGCTTAACATGCCGAAACAGTGGACGTTTACCTTATGAAATGAAATGAAATGATTTATTTGCATAAACATGGTTGTTACAGTTGGTGTATATAATTAATTAATTAAGTAGGTATCACATGTTTAGCCAATATGGCATGCAAAAGTTATTTCATTGTAGTTGCATATGTGTTGCTACGTAGAAATAAAAACCAGTACCCAGTTCGTTCTGAAACTACAGAAATAATGCAAATGACTCTTTCAAAACCTGGCTCCTTCATACCACTTCTATCCTACCTGGTATTCAAGAACAAAAAAAACCTACAGGTTGTAACCACTCTATATTATGTCCTCTTGCGAATAATAGGTAGTTTAGCTCACCTAATTTCGTATAAGAGTCCCTTTTTTCCGGAACGCAAGCCTTTAAATTAGCCCGATATTGAATTATTGCTTAACATTAGAAGATCAATAAGTTAACCATAAAAACGCTTGTAGTAATTAAAACATTAAATTGCCCCCCAATTACACGTATAATTAGAACATGATTTTCGAACTGTCCAAAGAACAGTCTCAGACACATCTCATGAAAAAGGGAATCTTATGGTTAGTAGGAACGTTGCGTTATGCTAACAATAACATTTAACTCTGTTGCAATTACCTACTGCTAAAAGGCACGGGAAATAATGCTCCATGTGCTCGGTCTGTATCTATAGTATGTAATATGAAGAAAAAAGCATTTCAACCACTCACTGTCATCTAAAATCCTGGGTCTCTCCTTAGTTGCAGCTATACTGTCCACCGCAGACACGACAATTTGATCGTGGTCTATCAGCTGAGGTCTGCTCCGGGGCATATCAGCTCGGGTCTCGCCAGAGACGGCCGACAGGGCTGAAAAGGCAGTCCCAAGCCTTTCCAACCGGTTGAGTGCTGACGGAGTTGGGAACTTCGCGGTCTTGGCGGTGGTCCCTTCCTTGTCTTCAGGTTCCAGGTCTTCCCCGTCGTCCATTGCGTAGTCATCTTCAGGGTCCAATTCCTGAAAGAATAAGTCATCAAAAGTAAGCAAAAAAAGCGTGACTCAGATCCTCAATAGTATTTATATAATTACTCGTCGGGAATCTTACCCTAACTAATCCTTTTTATTAAAAGTGTATTATTTATTTTGTAAGCACTAAATTAAATACATCTGTAACAGTATTAAAAAAAAAGTGTTCAAATACCTACTCATTATTTATGTTCTTAAAAACAAACGCACCAATTGTAAGGTTAAGCCAGCACACCGGAGCAATAAGAAGATAATAAAAATAAAAGAGTATCAGTGAATACCAATTACCAATCCAATCAGTAATCCATTAAAGCGCATTGCGCTCCGAAAAGGAACAGACGCAGACGCAAATAAACTTCTATTTTAGGAGTAGGTATGGTATGGTATGTTATTTAGGACTACTGCTCCCAACAATACGAGTACGTGCTAAGTAGATAATATAAACAATGTTTAGGTTCTCATACCTAAGCATCATTTAAAAGGATTATTTTATTAGGTCATTGTGACCCTGCCTGTGAAGCTGACGGTCCTGGGTTCAAATTTTCAAATCCCAGTAAGGTCAAATATTTGTGTGATGAACATGAATAAGTTGAAGCGTCGTGTTTTCCGAGTATTTTGTGACTTTTGTTTATTGGTGATGGAAGAATAATTTATTTTTACTGTTGTCAACTATCGTATTATGCCGGATCCATGAGCCATGACAAATTGACCAATTCAATAGGCGTAAGTTATTTGTGCAGTGAGCCTATAAACTTCAGCTTCGTCAGTATATAACTACATGAACTTTCGTGCTGCCTAGGAATGCGCACACCTGTCCAGTGCCTACAAGCGAACGAGCAAGGATACTGTAGTAAGGTAATGCAGGTGCTGGCAAACTTACTGGCTGAGTTAAATGCCCTTGTAAAGGGATTGTAATTAAGTTTATCGCTTAAAGAAGACGGTTAGGAATCGCTACTGGTTGTAATAGTTACTAATACACTCACCACGTAACTACTGCTGAAATTAATAAATGATTATGATTAGGTACACGTATCGAGTTATCCAGGGATTTTTAAATGATGAATAGCTAAACATGACTTGCATGTACTTCAGGGCTGTTAAACAAAGTAATTAACTGGAGAGGGTGGCTACTTAGATAGAACCAATAAGATACTTACCATTTTTAGGGTTCCTAGCTAAACTGGCAAAAACGGAACCCTTATAGTTTCGTCATCGTATGTCCGTAGGTATGTCACAGGCATTTTAATCGAAAACTATATTGAATTTGAATAAAATTTGGAGGAGAGGTGTATTTTTGTAGCCGTTACATAGTTCTGTACCTAATTAAATGACAAAAAAATAGTTTTAGGGGTGCAGTGCATATATATTAACTGAAAGTCAAAAAAAAAAACATTGTTATTTATTATTATTTATTTATTAATCACACACAAGTTTACAGTTTATAACCAAAACACTTATGAGGTAGGTACACATTCATAGGAGGTAGCATCACTATAAAAAATACAACAATTTAGGTAGGAACAATTCAAAAAGAAGCAATCATAAAAATAAACTAAATATACCTAAATTACCTAATCAATCAAAGATTGAGCTGAGCAAGCATTGTACAGACTCGTTAAACTAGGAAAGTATGGCTAAAACTTTTCTACAAAATACGCCAATACTGTCGGCAAATATATCAATGTCGTCGGTTTCCTGCATGATCTTGTTTAGGATGGTTCGCGCTCTAGCAGTGGGAGCGTTCGCTCCGCGCCTGGTGCGCACGCCGGGCACCGCGAACAGACGCCGCGGGCGCCGCGCCGTCACCGCACCGCCCGCGCCGCCCGCCGCACCGACCGCCGGCCCACTCGCACGCGGTACATGCAAGCCCATTCGCTCCAGCACGGACGCATTGTCAACTTTATTGTTGAGCAGTTGGTAATAGTGCACTACATGCAGCAGTTTGCGCCGTGTCTCAAGAATGTGAAGCCCAACCATTCCTGAAACGAAAAGGGACGGATACATATACGGGTAGTATCCGTACTTTCGCTTGTATATGTACCTGGCAAATTTCTTTTGGATTCTTTCCAGCATTGTGATGTATTTAAACTCGTCCGGAGCCCACACTACCGCACCGAATTCGAGCCTACTACGAATGTATGCTTTATATAGCATAACTGCTATCTTGATGGTAGAGAATTGGGAAGCCATCCTCATTATAAATCCCAGCGTTTTAGATACCTTTTTGCAGGTCGTCGTTATATGTTGTCTGAAGTCAAGTTTATTATCCAAAGTCAGTCCTAAGTCACGTATTTCGTCGGTCTGATGAAGTGGCATTCCGCGAAGGCTGTATTCGGTAACGATAGGTGAGCGGAGTCTAGCGAAGGAAATGTGCACACATTTCGAGGCGTTAAACTCCAGCCGATTAGTCTCACTCCATTCAGAAATAGCGTCTATGTCGTTCTGTAATTGTACTCTGTCATTGTCATCCCTAACACTGTGGAATAGTTTTATGTCGTCTGCAAACATTAGGCACTTAGACGTGCTGACGACCCTCGGGAGATCATTAATCATGACAAGAAATTGTGTAGGTCCTAGCGTGCTGCCTTGACTTACACCAGAACGAGTGAAGTATTGTTGAGACTCGAATCCAGCAAGTTTGACATATTGTCTCCGATCCTGTAGATAACTGGCAAAGAAGTGTAAAAGCCGGGGCGTAAATCCTATGTCTGCGAATTTACGCAGGAGGATATCGTTATCTACAAGATCGAAAGCTTTACGAAAGTCAAAGTATGCAGCATCTACCTGCATTCGGGCATCCATAGCTTCGGTTACGTAATCAACCAAGACTATGTGATTAGTTGTTGTTGAGCGACCTCGACGGAAACCATGCTGAGCATCGTCCATTTTGACTGTGATCTGCTGAGTGATAAGATGGTCCACGATTGATTCGAACAATTTCCCAAACACAGAGAGCACAGCAATAGGACGAAATCCAGTCACGTCGGACCCTGCACTGCTCTTAGGTACAGGGGTTACTCTTGATAACTTCCAGTACGATGGATACACGGCGTGTTGTAGGGATAAATTATAAATAAATAAAAGAGGAGACTCTAAAACAGATATACAATCCCTGGCCAAAAACGTGGGTATTCCGTCAGGTCCAGCCGAGGAGCGCGGTTTGAGCCGCTTGGCAGCGCGCCGCAAATCAGCAGCGTTGACAGCGTTTACTGCGACTCTCGCTGCGTCGTGTGCATCCCCCCGCGTCGCTGCGCTGTCCCGCGCCGCTTCCTCGGCGTCCAGGCGAGGTACCTCACTATGGAATACAGAGCTAAAATACTCGGCAAAAGCATTTGCGGCGTCCTGTCCCGTAACAGTTCTGTCGTGGTAAGTAAAGTCGTCAGGTCGTCTCAAATCCTTGCGTTTACTTTTTACATAATTCCAAAACTTTGTAGGATCGTCAGTGATATCACGCTCAATACCTGCTTTATAATTTTTATACGCAATATCAATCAAATACTTAGCTTGTCGTCTATAATACCTAAACATCTCCCTATTAAAATCGGCATTCGTTTTTCTATATTGTTTTAAATGAAAATATTTAGTCTCAATAGTGTGCACAATTTCAGGACTGTACCAAGTCGGGTATATGTATTTCCCTACTGCAGGTTGTCGAATTCTTTTGATTGGAACATGGTCAGCAATACATTCCTTCAATTTAATGTAGAATGCCTCAGTCGCAACGTCAACATTATCAGAATTTAAGACTGTCCCCCAATCCATTTTAGCCATACTAGCATATAGTGCACTAAAGTCCGCTTTGCGAAAGTTCCATTCCGGTACTTGAGAGACATTGTGAGATTGCATGGACCCGGGCACCGCGTCGGCTCGAGTGCGCGGCAGCGACAGCGCCACCTCGAGCGGCGGGTGGTAGCCGTCAGGCGGCACCAGCGCCGTGGCGGCGCGCTCAACACGCACTCGCCGCTCGCTAAGCCCGCTCAGAACCAAGTCAAGCAATCCATCATGATTATTGCGAATGCTATTGTATTGGCGTATTTCGCAGAACTCAAGGAAACATTCGAATTGGTGGTGGACGTGGGCACTACATGAATTAAGGTTAAAATCACCTAACACTAAGACATCCAACTCTGAATATTTACATATTGCATTTTCTAAACAATTCAAAACATTTAAATACTGATCATCTTTATAATTTGGCGGAAGGTAAACAACACAACATAACAACTTAGTACACTTGTACTCTAATTTGACTATTAGGACTTCCATATCATCAGAGATACCATCAATGTCAGTTATTTGGCGCGCAGAATAGTTATTTCGCACCGCAAGTAGTACGCCCCCCCACCCAGCGTCCCCCGCGCGGTCCTTCCGCAACACCACATAACCAGGAGGAAATAATTCAGCGTCGTGAACGGAGCTAGTTAAGAAGGTTTCAGTAAGTGCAATAATGTCATTATCAGAATTAAGTAGATTATTGTAAAACAAATCGGTTTTTGACCTGAGTCCTCTTACATTTTGGTAATATACTGAGGTATATAAAAATGATTTGGTTTGATGTACTTTAGCGACGAAAATTATCCCTCCATGGTTTGATACATATGTCCAGCGCCCAGTTTTCACTTGCCTGAACCAGGTCCGTCAACTTAGGCGGCACGCCTAGTTTAAACGAGGCGTAGTTTCCGCGCGCGTTGAGACATTTAACAGTGCACACGTCTGCATTACCACAAATCTTTTTCAAGTGCAACTTGACTTGATCTTCAGTCGTTCCCTGTTTGACATAGAAGAGATGTAGGTATGTCATTCTTTCAGCAGCCTGTAGAAAGGTGGTACCTGGAGCTGCTGAACCTCTCACCGTGTTGGCTGATGAACGACGTATGCGCTTAGATTTCGAATCGGTCCATATCTCCTTATCTAGAGAGATAGCATCCACTGCGCCTAGCTGGCTCGATGAAGTACTAGGGGTGTTGACAGAGCCGGCGGCGGACGGTGTTGTAGTTTGACCTTGACCTGTTGTGACCTCCAGTGACGAAATAGGCTTTTCTTTGGCTTTTTTTGAACCGCTAACATTGGACTGATGAGAGGTGTGACCAGTTGAAACCGCCTTACTTTGATTTATAGGCTTGTTGATCTTTTTTGCTGATGGTGAAAGTGCCTGCTCTGTCACTTGTATGCCGGGTGTTCCTGATATCGGAGCCTTATCTTTGCCTCCCAAGGCCTTAGAATACAGTACTAGAGGTAGCAGTGATATCTTAGGTTGTACGTATGGTAAGGTACTAGAAGTTTGTTGACTATTATTGGGCATACTTTCAGTTGCTTCTAGGGTTTGTTTAGTTTGTTGTATTTCGGAGCTGATCTCTTTACTGTTGGGCTCCAGTAAATCCACGCGTTCTGAAATACGGTTGCGGTGTAGTAATTGAGAGTCTTTAGTGGCGCTTAATATTTCAACAGTATCTAATATTTTTTTCATATCACTCTGTAGATGTTTGTATTTATTACAGATGTCACTTAAAGATGAGTGCATGAATTGAAATTGTGCTGCCATACCGTGCATGATTGATTCTTGGGCGTCAAATCGGCTTGCTGTTTCTTTCTGTAATGATCTGAGTTCCAGCAGTATCAAATCAAATGAGCATGCACAGTTGCTATCTTTTGCACACGGCGGCGGCGATTGGACCTCGCAGGTGTTTGCAGAAGTCACAGGTAGCAAATTATTTATTCTTATGGTGGTATCATTCTCATCCTCAGTTAGTTGATCAATTAGCGTATTGGTGACAGCGACGGTATCACTAACAACAGAGCGCTCGTAGTCATGGGGGATCGCGGGAGCCTCGTCGTCGTTGTTATTGTTTTTCCCCACTAAAGACTTGCATTCCTGACAAATCCAATCTGCTTTATGTGTCGCTGTCATGCTGTTATAGCATAATTTAGATATGTTGGCACACTGTAGGTCATACATCTTCGTACACTTCGAACAATTAAGATAAAGCCTGTTGGGTATCGGTTGCTTACAGCCTTCACATATACGTCCCATCTTATGAAAAATGCCCTCTAGCGGCTTACACCGAAGTAATTTGCAATATCCAATATGCTCCAATCAATAATCCGGTATAGTTCCACACACAGCCGCTAGGTGGTGTAGTTAAGATTTATATGCAAAAGTCAATCTAGTTCAGAAAATATTGTACAGATGGCGCAAATATAGATACGGTGAAACGTCTTCGTTAGACACAGAGGTTTGCATGAAATTTGGTAGATGTCACTGTTTACTCTGGGCAAGAATAATAATATGGTAGCGAATTGAATAATGAAGCTTAGATTTGAATTTTGGAAAATTAACCGCTTGTTGATGAGGTTACTTTTGCAACGAGATTTTAATTGCGACACGAAACACTGTTTTAAAACTGTCACTGAGATAGATGCACTTGACTTTTTAAATCCTAAATCACTGAAAACTGCATAGGTAATTAGTTACAACTGATAACACAAAATTGGCGGGCTAGGATTAGCGGGTTAATGTTTTTTCACTTTATAGTTCGAAATCGTTAGTTTTTTGGATAAATAACACTTGTACTGTTTAATTGAGTTATAACTTACAAACTGAATTACTTTTTTCACAACATTGTAGCTTTTAAAACATTTAAACTGTATGTCTACGTGTGGCACATCAATCGATAGGCTTTTCAAAATGAGTAGGTATAAGGTTTTTAAGCAATTTTTTTTGATTAAGTAAGTGAATATAGTCTGAGATAATCGGCTCGAAACTCTCGAAAGTCACAACAATAGGGTTGTAGACACTAAATAAAATACCTATTAAAAAAAGTTGCATTTTCTCGAAAAAGGGTTAAAAATGTAGTCAAATGGAGAAAAAAACAACGCAAGAGGTTAAATAACAACAAAGTTATAAGCGTCCAAAGTTTTAAGAGGGGGTATGTTCTGTCCCTTTTCCGCAAAACGCACTTTCATATAAAACGATTGTCATTTACTATGACGCTAGACGATCGTGATGTCACGATCCCGGAGCGTTTTCTCTCTCTAACAAGCAACATTAAAACGGTTGTAGCTTCGTAATTTTTTGATATATTCGAATGGGATTTTCGTCAATAGGTTTTTTTTTGCCTTCTTTCTTTTGAAGTAATAATACATTTTGAGTCTACACCCCTAATGTGTCACGCCCCCACTAATTTCCAAACCGTATATTTAAAAAAAAACATGGATATAGTGCTTATTAAGTTCTTTCACCGAAAATTATTTTGATCAAGATCGGTTCAAAGGTTTTCGGGATATTGCTGAACAACTGCCTTCCCTATAGAAAATGACGTAAGTGCCGTAAGATTTCTGTGACGATACGATATTTTTAATAGGCCTTTAGTTGTGCGTGGTCCGACACGCACTTGGCTGGTTTTTTTCTGAATAAGCTGTGACTCTTCTTTTTAGGGCTAGTTAAATAAATAAATAAATATTACGGGACAATCTTACACAAATCAACCTAGGCCCACGGTAAGCTCAGTAAGGCTTGTGTTGTGGATACTAGGCGATGATATATATAATAGATACATACATATAGATACTTATATACATATATGACATCCATAACTCAGGAACAAATATTCGTAATAAACACACAAATAAATGCCCTGACCGGGATTCGAACCCGGGACCTCCAGCTTCGTAGGCAGAGTCACTACCCACTGGGCTACGGAGGCCGTTAAATAAAACGTTTGGTAGATAAAACGTGAATAAAATGTAAGTTTTATGGTGCGTGTGGCAACCTTGCTTGGCCACCATAATGTCATGCGCAAACGACATAATTGTGATGCGGTGAGCCACCTCGCCCGTCCGGTGTCCGGCCCTGCCCTGGAGCGCTCAACCACTCCCGTGCTGTGCATTTTGTAAGGAAAAAACGCACATCATTACTACCATAATTCACTTTCCTTAATACTAAAATGACAGCAAACCAGCGTAGTCACGGCTATGGACGCATACAAGTCCAATAAGCAGACCATCTCAAAAAGCGGTTTTAACATATCGTGCCCTGCTATGCTAGGTAATAACCAGTTTAAAAAAATACATTATTTTGTAACAACTTTGTAAGAAAAGGTGCGGTAACGAAGACGTCAAAAGTCTTTATTAAAAGGGAATAAGAACTTTTGACGTCTTCGATTGCGTAGTTACTTTTGATGCTGACTGTACCCCTTAGATTTTTGAGTCTAAACCTGTTCTCTCCTTACTTGAATAACTCCTTGGGGAATTCTCGGCTAACTTAGCACGACTATCACAGCCCGCGAGCTCTCTCTCGATTCTAATATGAGAGAGACGGAGAATGCGAGAAAAATCGAGAGAGCTCGCGCGCCGGGTTGTGAATTGTGATGGCCATGCAGCAGCTCATTTCGCAACCTGAGCATTCGGAAATGAAACTTTCTTTGAAACCGTAGGTACTCCGTGTGACCATTTGAGGTTCAACCGGTGTGAGGATGAACCAAGCCGTGGGCATCATCACCAACAATTACATATTGATTTGCCATCGTCCATCGGACAAACGGTGGAAGAAACACATTAGGCGGAGTTTCTCCTTACATCAACGCTGCTAGTGAATGGTTTTGATAATTTGGTTTTGGTAATAATTATTAGCTAGAGGCGATGTTTGCCAATAAATACACCACGCGGTGCGGCACGATTGTCGGCATAGGTAAAATCATTACAAATTCAAATGGGAAATCACCTAGGTACATCCAGAATTAGCTTTCGGTAAAACATGTTTTCTTTGCAATTGGTCTTTAAAAATTGAATTGTAGACGCAAGGAAACACGACAAGTTAGAATGCGACTTATTAAACGCAACAATTCGTGTCTCACACTGAAAATTCAAATGTAGGAAAAGCGTCAATATAAGTAGGTAGGTACTCATGTTATTCGTGTGTTTTTCTACGACTTCGATCGACAAATAGGTATAAAGTAAGATCCCGATTGATTCTCAAGCAGTCGGAAGTCGCCCCAAATATTTTTATTGTATTAAATAGTGTAAGTAACCTTTATTTTTGTGTTATTATCTATCTATCTTCTACAGGTTGTCCGGTAAATAATGGGCAACCTTCTAACCACGAATAGGGCAGGGCACCTAAGGCTGGTCCAGAAAATCGACTTTGAGGTTTTGTAAAAGTCCCCTGGTTTTCGAGATATTCGCACTTTTCGAAGAGCGAATTGTACCAAAACAAGGTGTTTAAAAGTGAACATTTATAGCAACATCTTTATTTGTAAAGATGTAAATTACCATTTTAGAATCAGTATTAGATAATAGTATTTTTCACAATCGTGTTATAATAGAGAGCTTTTTAGTCGAGTACCGTGTTTAGGCCACGAAGCTTGCTGAGTGGCCTAAGTAAGGTACGAGATTAAAAAGCTTGATTATAACACTATTGTGAACAATACTTTTTGTACGAGTTCATTAAAATTAATTTTCTACGAGTCAACTGAACTAATTAAACAAACTCGATACTGTTGAAACGAAGTGCAGCTCATCGCTCGTACGCTTGTTGATATCTTAAAAGACATCAACGAGCGTACGACATCAAAGCGATTCTATTGGTCCAATTCATTACAGTTCAGTAAAGCAGCCACGTGATTGGTCGAATTTATTTTAGTTGTCTGGAGCGTATCGAAAAGTAGTTGTTTCGATTGTTTCGACAGTAACATGGACTACAACTATGAAAAGAGTGACGTTGCAGTATTCTCTATGAAATCTTAATACACATATTTTAATCGTCGAGTACAAAAACTATTTTTCAGGAAGTTGGCCACTCTGGTCCTAATACATTTTTTTTTCTCCACAAGCAATCAAACTTGTAGAACATTTTAAAGAAAATTTTGATTTTATTAACCCTCAATCCACTAGGTGAAATCTAGGTACTAACGTAAACATTTTCTATGAGTCCTTGGGACTCATATATTTTTTATGTGTGGTTTTCCGAAATAAAACAATGTTTTTTAATATTTTTTTTATTGTTCTTATTAAGTAGGTACTGTACTTATTAAGGCACTAGAAAAAGATAACAAAACTGCTAAGACATATTCGATCCTCTTAAAAATTAAAGAAACTCATTTTACCAGTCTCAAAAAAGAGATTTTATCAAACCTCTACAAAAATAACAAAAACTCTTAACAAATATTATGTTTTCTCAAACATGCTCGGAAATGTATGCGTTAATGTCACGAAATGAAGACATGAAGTTCCTTGTTTATGGCTGCCTACATTACTTCTTGGCCTAGGCCAAGAAGTAATGTATGAAAACCCTAACTAAAAACATTATTGGCCGCTACTCTAACTGTTTAAATTTGCTTACTGATATTAAACAGACAAATGAAAAAATACATACTGCCAACCACCAATACTTTTTTTTTATTGTTTTAGTTTTTTGTAAAAAAAAAATTGTTAGTTTTATAAATTTTTTTTGTTATTTTTTGTTTATTTTTTAGTGTTGTTTATCGTTTTTAATTATTTCAAAAAAAAAATTCTTTTCTTGAAGTTTGTCTATTTTTTAATGTTAAAATTTTTGTAGGGTCTTTTATGTTATTTTTAAGTTTTTTTTATCTATTTTTCCTTTGTTTTACCTTTTTTAATGTTTTTTGTTTTTTTTTGTCGTTTTTTTTATTTTTTTCTTTTTGTTTTACTTTTTTAAATGTTTTTTTTGTTTTTTTTTGTTTGTTTTTCTTTTTTTACGTTTTTTTGTTTTTGTTTGTTTTTTTCCTTTTTTTTGTTTTTCTTTTTTTCCTTTTTTTTTGTTTTGTCATTTTTTGGGCGTTTTTTTTGTTTTTTAGTTTTTTTTTTTGTTTTTTTAATTGTTTTTTTTTTATATTTTTTTCCTTTTTGTTTTATTCTTTTGAAATGTTTTTTTAATATTATTCTTTTTTAATGTTTTTTTTTTCTTTTTTAGATTTTTTTATCTAGAATCTTTCTCACTTTAGTGAGGTGAAAAGGATTCTATTTTTAAACCACTCACATTCGCTAGCTCGTGTTTCAATTCCACACTCGCGGTTAAATTATAACTGCACCCTTGTATAACAAATAACTATTTATTATTTCCTCACATCGTTTGAGAAAAGCACTATACAAGCCTCGGCCGGAACAGGGATTGCTGGACTCGTTGTATCCGGCCTCGTCTACGACTCGGCCGTCTAGCCCAAACTCGTCCATCAATCCCTTACTTCACGGCCTTTGCAGTAATGTACTATTTTAATACAGTTGCTCAAAAAGTGGTACTTTTTGTGGCTGCGTAGCGTGCGAGAAGCTCAATTTCTCGCACTAGTGCTTTTTACTTTTTAGTTCCAAACTATACCTTCGAAACGCAGTAATTTTATATTAGATTTTTTACTTGGAAATTATGAAATTAAAAACGCTTACGAATACTAGGAGTATTTATTTTTGATCGCGTTAGTATGAAAGTCATTTTTGAAGCTGAAAATGTACGCATCTGTAGGTAGACCGCTTAACTCATTCCTCGCTTGCGCAGCGCGCGGGTGCAGGGGTATGACGATAACGGGGTGCGGGCGCCGGGGTTTGCCTTCCGCACGTCGCCCGCAGCCCGTTATAGTCATACCCCTGCACCCGCGCGCCGCGCAGGCGAGGACCGAGTTAAACGGTCCACCTATAGGTACCAGGAGCGCATACGCAAGCAGAAGTTTCGATGCAGCCACTAACAGTTGAGATCGAGGTACAATAATATAAATTTATTTAAAGAATTCATTAATATATAAATGACGAATATTAATTTATTATTTTTTCGCAATTGTATTAAAAAACGTCGTTTACAACACGTGTGAAATGTCTTTTACCACTCGTACCGAGTCTTGCCACTCGCTTTCAGCTCGTGGCAAGATACCTCGGTACTAGTGGTAAAAAGACATTCTTTTCACACTAGTTGTAAAATGTACTATTTTAATTTTTTCAACCTCTCAAAGGTATAACAAAGTAAAATAAAAAAAACAAAAATGTATGCCCCTATATAAGAAAAGTGCACGTTATTTTTGCGTGCATTTGTATGAGTCCATGGGACTCACTTGACGCAATTACTCACCAAATACGCAGCGCAGGCGCAAGTCCACTCGCCAACGCGGTGCCCGCGTCACTGAAGGAAGGTACAGGGACGGAGGGGAAACTATTTGCTAAAACGTTAGAATTACAGTAGTTTGAAATTTTTATGTGAGTCCAGTGGACTCAGGAAGTGAATTGAGGGTTAATTAAGACCTAATTAGACAAAAATCGGTCTGGCCACCATAAAACTCTAATATACGTTCATTAGCATCACTGTTAGAGAACCAGCGTTTTGAAAAATTCCACCCCAAACGAGGTTAGAAATGGTTGCAAAGTTTGTATGAAAGAAACATTTTGTTTTAGCTAGAGACTTAAAACTTTGTAAGAAGCTTACTTATTAAAATACAAATAAAATACTTTCAGCGTTTTGGAAAATTCCACCCCTAAGGGGGTTAAAAAGGGCTGCAACGTTTGTATGAGAGAAACTCTTTTTTGAGATAGAAGCTTAAATGTTTGTAGAAAGATTACTTATTAAAAGACAAAAAAGTCCTTTCAGCGTTTAAGTAAATTCCACCCCTAAGGGGGTTAAAAGGGGGTGCAACGTTTGTAGAAGGAAACATTTTGTTTTAGCTAGAGACTTAAAACTTTGTAGAAAGCTTACTTATTAGAATAATACAAATTAAGTGCATTAAGCGTTTTCGAAAATTCCACTCCTAAGGGGGTTACAAAGGGTTGCAAAGTTTGTATGACGAAAACTCTTTTGGAGATAGAAGCTTAAAAGTTTGTAGAAAAATTACTTATTATAATACAAAAAGAGTCCTTTCAGCGTTTAAGAAAACTCCACCCCTAAGGGGGTTGAAAGGGGATGCAGCAGTTTCTTTAGCTAGAGACTTAAAACTTTGTAGAAAGCTTACTTATTAAAATACAAATAAAGTACTTTAAGCGTTTTGGAAAATTCCAATTGAAAACTTATTAAATAAAATACAAAAAAGAGCTGCCAGCGTTTTGGAAAATTCCACCCCTTAAGAAGTTAAAAGGGGTGCAAGGTTTGTATGGGAAACACTTTTTTGAGCTAGAGACTTGATAGTCTCTAGAACAAATACTTATTACAATGAAAAAAATATACTTAAAGCGATTTTTTTCTTAAATTTCCCTGGAAAGCGTTAAAAGGGATTTCAAAGTTTGTATAGAGAGCAAGTATTTTTTTTAAGTATGAGATTTGTAACTTCGATCTTAGCCCGATTGTTAAAATATCTTTTTTTATACAACGACGGTGGCAAACAAGCTTACGGCCTGCCTGATAGCAGGTATCGTAGCCTATGGACACTTGTGACTCCAGAAGAATCACAAGCGCGCCCTTTACTCACTTGAGGATTCGCTGTGTAGGCAGATAGAGACATGCAGGTCCCTCACTCCCAACACAGCGCATCCTAGGGAGCTCTGGCGATCTTACTCACCACCAGGAACACAACACCACATGCTTCATAGCATGCAATAATATAGCAACACTACAAAGCAGTGGTGCTATTATGGCTGCGGTCTTCTGTAAGTTGGGCTGCTCTACATACGAGCGAGATGACATTCCGCTGTGCCCTACCTCTCATACTTAGATTACGAAACTCATTTTAACGTTTTTTGAAATTCATCCTGTATAGGGGTTTTTAATATTCAAAGTTTGTATGGAGAACAAGACATTTTTAAAGTAAGGGATTTGTAACTTCGGTTTTAGACTGTTTGCTAAAAGACTACAAAACTTATTTTAGCGTTTTTTTTTCAATTCATCGCCTAAGAAGGTGAAGGGGGTTCAAAGTTTGTATTAGAGAGCAAGACATTTTTAAAGTTAGAAATTTGTAACTACGGTTTCAGACTGTTTACTATGAGGGTTCAAAGGGGGCTCTAAGTTTATATAGAGAGCAAGCCATTTTGAAAGTAAGAGATTTGTACCTTCGGTTTTAGACTGTTTACTAAAATACTACAAAACTAATTTCAATGTTTTTTAAATTCATTTGTTAGACGATAACATGTTCTACGCGGACGAAGTCGCTGGCAACAGCTAGTTAGGTATAAAAGATAAGCATATTATTGTAACGCCATTTTTTAATTGCCAGTAATTCCCCGTTGATGCATTCTTAAGTGACCTTAAATATTACTAATGCCCAGTCAAGTCAACAATGTACCTAACTGACGAATATACCTGACAAATATTCTTATCATTCGTGTGTCCAGTACATACCTACCTACGGTTAGTTACCTACATGGCTTTGTAAACAAGTTGTAAACCATGCTTTCTGAG
Organism: Epinotia brunnichana; assembly: GCA_963854355.1. Taxonomy (NCBI): domain Eukaryota; kingdom Metazoa; phylum Arthropoda; class Insecta; order Lepidoptera; family Tortricidae; genus Epinotia; species Epinotia brunnichana. The sequence goes on along the minus strand of OY977936.1, from coordinate 26,395,068 downwards.
CAGCCTCGAGTGCAGCACCTGTCTCCTGTGGCTGTAATTGCTTGTTTCCTTTGCATCTGCCAACCAGTGACACAAGATTGGCAGTTTGGGAGGAGCCTTCGGAGGTAAATTTTAACCACTTAAAATATTTCGGAGATCGATTTTCGGTGTCATTGACATCGATGTCAATTATAGAACGATGTCAATCCCTATATTTATTGTCCAATAATGAACAAAAATGAGCTAAAAATAATGTAATGGGATATGATGCTTTTTTATCGCCAAGATTATTTTCATTGGTTGGGATCGTAGTATCGATTGTAATTAAAATTACATCAAAAGCTGTCTCCATGTTTGTAGGTACTCGGCGTTGGTATAAGTTCAATTTTTAAAAATTTAGTTTTAGGACTACCTTCTCTAGTCAGTTTTTGAACATTCTGTATCAGACCAATGGAGGTAGGTAATCATAACATCAAGATCAAGATGATCGACGGAGAAAATACAACCCTATTTATGTTTATTTATATTATTTTACAAAGATGTTTAGGTACACGGCATTATAGTGTTACACCAATACATCAAAAAAAAAAACTAAACTACATACAGAAGATAAATATAGGAAGGACAATGTATCACTAAAAATTCGCAAACATCCTACTAGGTATCCATCATCTCACAAAACCTGAGACATTCACGGCACACAAGGTACCCATCCCCACCCTTTACTATACCACATCCTATACCTATAGGTACCAAATATTTGCCTACAGTTTGCATTTGCATGAAGTATTTCAAGGTTTTGTTATTAAAATTAGCACTTACTCAAATTAAGTAGTTGTGTTACTTATAAACTTAGTCATATGGAACACAGATAACCCTCAGGTTATCGGTGACACACAGGCCGACAGTCTATTTTAATGAAACGTAGATTGACGCAGTTAATTGTATCGATTGATGGTCTCGAGTTGCAATTTAATGCGGTCGAGTACAAAAATTACAATTGGAGAAAATACCACATACTTTAACCAACGAATTTTATTTCGCAACTGGTTTCGTACAAATAATTTCATCGATCGTAAAGCCTCTGCTAGACGGTCGCCAACACGCCCCTCCGACCGAGCGGGCTTGGTCGGCACGGCACCGACCGTGTAGACAGTTGTTTGCAGTAAATTTTCATACTACCGCGGTCGGTGCCGACCAAGGTCGCTCGGTCGGAGGGGCGTGTTCGCGACCTTCTAATAAAAGGGGCTTCTGTGTACGAGCCTCCGCGTTTCGTAGGCGGCCGAAGCCATTATCGCCATAATTTGTGAACTTTAAAGTGCTTTCAATCGTTAGCACTAACAAGCTTCTGTGAAACAATTTTAAATCATCTTAGCCGCAGAAGACGATTATGACCTAATTCATCCTAGCTTATGCATATATTTATGTATACTTGTTATGTCTAGACAACGATTACAACGTTATAACGCCATAGATACCTACTTTGAAATATGCGGTGCTTTGAAATATGTTGGTGGATTGTTTTCCCACACCGCTCCGCTACCTCGCTCAGCTCTGGTGGATCCTACTCACCGTAATGCCCATTTCACAGTGAGGAAGAGCAGTAGACAGTGCATTACTGCTACTGTTTGAACGCACGCGACGAGACAGAACCGTAGGCACTGTGCAGACAGTAACCAGGGCAGAACAGTAAATAGCCGGCCGGTCTACTTTTTCGGGACAATTGACTTCCCCCACCACCTTTCTCGCTCGACTGTCTTGTGGCTGGACTCGTGTGAACTGAACGCGAGGGCAGTGCAGTGGAGTAAGAGCGGTGGAGGCAAAATTGAGCCGACTCAGTTGGCCAGAAAGCCAAAAAAAAAGAGAAGAGTAAGAGCGGACAGTGCGCGCGGCTCGTCCGCCTTTTTTACACTTTTGCCTGTTTTACACGAGAACAGTGAGTGTACTATCTGACTGGCCTATGTTTGAACGCCAACTTTCTTCCTCACTGTTCTGTCCCACTCTACTGCCTCACTGTCCTGCTGTCGTGTGAAATGGGCATAAGGTATGCTCTTTTAGAGGGCGCGTTTTGCTATTCAACTTCATGACATTTTCTCGGCTACTTTTCGAGTGTCTGCTATTAACTCATATCGCCATGGCATTGTTTTCGAATGTAAACCTTATTGAGTCTAATCATGATTCCCTTTAGCAGTTACCTACAGAATTATGCTGACACTAGTTTGGGAAACTAAAGTCGATTTGTAATTACAATGCAAAGCGCCGTTACCCGCCTTTATAACTCCAGCCGATAATAAACCTAAATCGAAATCGTGGTTTAATGACGGCTTTGCGACGTTGCATTAAGATTAATTAGCAGATAAACAGTTGCTTATAGATTACTTGGGAGCAGTGGGTATTTAGTAGACCTTTTAATTTGGTTGTGCAAGAGTCATATTTGTGTGACCGCTTTGGCTTCGTGGCGTGGTATGTGACTTGCTGCAAGACGATCTAAAATGCAATTACCGGACTCAGGTGTAAACGGTCTCGAATTCTGGGTGAATTGGAACAACCCCAGAAATGTTATCAGGCCCTAGTGCAGGGAAACTTACATCTAAGTAGGTATACCTACTTTTATTCTTATTGCTGGGAGGAAACTGTAGAATGTCTAGAAATGATGCTGTGTCGGACCAATACACAATAGATTCATTAAGTTTTTATTTTTATGTTAGGGATTCTCAATTAAGTTAAACGTCCTATTCCTTGACGTTGCACTAGTGTATGACATGAGCCAGTTTATGTCAAAGTAAGTTGGGTTAAATTCGAACTAAGAGGATTTTTTTTCTTCATTCGAATTTCAGCCATATTACTTTGACATAAAGTGCCATATATAGTGCACACTAGTGCAACGGCCAGGTGTATGTGTGTAGTTTACGCCATCACTGGATTTATCTGATGGATGGGTCCATGTAATCATCTATGTACGGTATCTCTATCAATTCAACACGCACAATATGGTAGCGCATACATGTAACAATTGACAAACTGTCCCATAATATTCGATTTTTCCGACTTGTAGGTACATCGCTTACTTTCGTCTTCCTCTAACCTTCCTCTAACCTCATATTGCTGTCTACATATATTTACCACCGTTATATGCCCCTGTAACATTGCATAAAATATCACCGCAATGTGACTTAAAGCAGTACCAATTACTTATTATTACTTACATACGAAGTTTTTCAACACATTTGCGAAGAAAAAACCCTTTTCACCCCACCAGCTCGGAAAAGCTTGCCTTATCGCTCAAAATCTGCGCCAAAAAGTCCATTAAGAATAATATCCGCTAGCGTGGAAAGTGTTTTTGAAAGTGTGTTTGAAGTAACACGTTAATAAAAGAGCCCTAAACCTCAAAATAGCACGTCAATGACCCACCGGATAACCAATTACAACATTTTTACGATATGATTTTAGTCTCTACAGTTTGACATTTTACGTGATTGACCAATTTACGATGTCGTCTTTCTGTGTAGTGTTGGCATCTGAGGCGGAATTGTTGAGATAAAAGAGAGCCGAAGATCACGCCTTTCATACGAAGTTTTTCAACACATTTGCGAAGAAAAAACCCTTTTCACCCCACCAGCTCGGAAAGGCTTGCCTTATCGCTCAAAATCTGCGCCAAAAAGTCCATGAAGAATAATATCCGCTAGCGTGGAAAGTGTTTTTGAAAGTGTGTTTGAAGTGACGCTCTATCGCGAGATCCAACTTTTTTCTTTAGGAATGAGGGGTCATTTTCCTGCGTTCAGAAACTTTGTTATGCTAATAATTTTAATATCATTATTTAGATGAAGTTAAATGAATAATACTTATTATTTCTTAATTAAATATTAATAATTTGACTGACCTGACAAATACAATACAAAAACCATATTTTAAAAACAGTTCTCGTTTTAAATTTTTTTCGCTTCTTGCAAATTTGGAACGCACCGTTTAAAAAGTTAATTTAAGAAAAAACTCATATATAGGCTGTCCCAAAAAGAACGCAAGATTTTCCATACATAATGTATGGAAAATCTCGCGTTCTTTTTGGGACAACCTTTACTTACATATACATTTAATTTTGTTCTGTTCTAAAGCCACAGTAAAATCACAATACCTACATAATGGAAAATATTTATATATTTTAGTGCAAAAGATATACATAAGTATATGAATTTTAATGCCTGCTAAGTCAGCGAAAAAAGTAAAATAATTATGCGTATTTGAGTGTTAGTTTTTGTACCCAGCAATACTTTGGCTTTTTAATGTACACGTGGAGACTATTTAAAGATGCAAAAAATGTTAATGTTACTACACTAGCTGTTGCCCGCTATGTTATCGTCTAAATGTTTGTTTAAGAAGTTAGTTTTGTAGTATTTTAGTAAACAGTCTAAAACCGAAGTTACAAATCTCTTACTTTCGAAATGTCTTGCTGTCTATACAAACTTCGAACCCTCTTTTAACCAAGAAGACTAGAGAGAAGAAGACCTCTTAGGCGATGAATTAAAGAAAACCCTGAAATAAGTTTTGTAGTCTTTTAGCAAACAGTCTAAAACCGAAGTTACAAACCCCTTACTTTAAAAATGTCTTGCTCTCCATACAAACTTTGAACCCCTATTAACGCTTTTCGGGGAAAAATGAAAAAGAAAACACTAAGTTTTTTTTAATTGTAATAAGTATTTTTTCTACAAACTATAAAAAAAAATATTAAAATATATTATACTTAATATATTTTTCTTCGTTGAAAATATAAAAAAATGCTCAAAAAAAGTGTTTCCCATACAAACCTTGCACCCCTTTTTAACGCCGTAAGGGGTGGAATTTTCCAAACGCTGGCAGTACATTTTTTGCATTTTAATAAGAAATCTTTCAACAAAGTTTTAATTTTCCACCTAAAAAAAAAGTTTCGTCCATACAAACATTGCACCTCTTTTTTTCCAGAGGCATTCCCATACTGTAAATTTTTCTTGCTCTCCATACAAACTTTGAGCCCCCTATTAAAGCTTTTCGGGGAAGAATTCAAAAGAAAACACTGAGTTTTTTTTTATATAATAAGAATTTTTTCTACAAACTATATAATATCAGTCTCTATCTCAAAAAAGAGTTTCCCTCATACAAACTTTGCAACCCTTTTTAAAACACTGAAAGTACTGTATTTATATTCTAATAAGTAATTTTTTTACAAAGTTTGCACCCCTATTTAACCCCATTAGGGGTGGAATTTCCAAAAATCCCTTCTTATCCGTTGCCTAAGTTGTAAAAGGTAGTTCTGGTGTAAAGAGCGTAGCCGTGTTTTCATGGAAAATCGGCCCTTCGACCAAATGTTTACTGTATTTTTTTATTTAAAGCCCTCATGGCATATGTTATTTCCTGTGAGTTTCAGCTTCCTATCTTTGTTATTTTCTGAGATATGATTTTTTTAAACTTTTTACGAAAACAAAAAAAAACCCACACTGGCTAATGCGATTTACGTAAACTTTTGGTACAGTAATCTATATATAGAGACTCACGTATTCTTTAAATAATATTTTATTTTTTCAAAAAAAATCTTTGATAAATGTAGGAAATAAAACTTCAGTATTTTTTTTCTGGCTTTCTAGAAAAGCGACACCAACAGTTCTTCGTTAGATAATTGCTTATATAAAGATCTGCAATGTGTATTTTTTTCAAAATAATCCAGTAGGTACTTCATACTAGAAAATGGAAAATTAAAGGATAAGGTATACCCATTCCAGATATTTTAGTCGCAAAAGAGATTATGCACATTGCAACCTCTTTATTGTTAACGTTATAGGTACTGGCAGATTGCATTCTTAAGAGTATTTATTACGTATGTCAATGTCAAACTGTAATGATTGCACGTAATACAAGCCTCTAAGGTTAAAATAGGTAGCAGAGACGTATACCTGTCCCCTACTTTCGTACGACGTACTAACGCGGAGATGTATATGCATTTGTTATTCCTTAATAGGGAACATTACTGCAATGTTCTGCCGCCAAAGGCAGCACTACCACTAATAGTAAAACAGTATAGGAATATAGGGATTCACACACACATGTACAATTGATTGTCAAATGAGTGACAAGGATGCTTGCATAGACAATACCGCAAGTGGGAACGAGATACAATGTCAACGCTGCTAGTGTCGCCACCTACGAAGAGTTTTGCGTAATGTTCCCTATTTGGAAGGTTGTCACAAGTTTGTTCCTGCGCTGGGGATGTACAGTGTCGACTGTTCATATCGATAAATTACTCAACCAAATTATAAATTTAGACGACCGCTTTAGCCTAGTTGGTAGTGACCCTGCCTACGAAGCAAGAGGTCCTGGGTTCGAATCCCGGTAAGGGCATTTATTTGTGTCATGAGCACGAATATTTGTTCCTGAGTCATGGATGTTTTCTATGTATTTAAGTATTTATTTATCTATATAAGTATCTATATCGTCGTCTAGTACCCATAGTACAAGCTTTGCTTAGTTTGGGACTAGGTTGATTTGTGTAAGATTGTCCGCAAATATTTATTTATTTTTTTATTTATTTATTTTAATAATTCACATTCAATGTGTGAAAAAAATATGTTTATGGAGAAGGTAAAAAGAAAAGTAGTCTAACTAACCCGGCATTATTAAAAACTAGAAAATCCCGGAATTTTGGATTAGTGGATTGAATAGAAATGTCATAACTAATAAAAAGAGAGCAAGCGTCTAGCTAGCTAGAGAAGTAAAGGCCGGTGAAGGAGGTGCGGGTGGAGTGTGCCGGATTAATCGACATAGCCGGCTATTGGAATGACGGACTGAAGAGACTCTACTGTAGTAGCAAAAAACAAAGTAGCTTTTGTCAACCTGGATGCGTGGCGTCCTGCAAAACCAAAGTCATTCATATCCCTGTCACAATCTATCTTATAATATCGCACTCATTTGCAGTACGTCATGCAGGACGGCCTGGACGTACTACTTATGGGAAATGAAAGAATAATTTTGTATTAAGACCATTTTTTATTTAGTCAAACTTAATCCGCCTTCAATAAAATAGTTATGGCTAAAACTTGTTATTTTTCTTAAGGCACACGTTTCTATTCAATGTTGTGAAAGATCTGTCTGCTTCCAGTCGCTTCCATTTAAAATTACATAGGGTACAAATAATCTGGTGACGTGTTTGAAATAAAAATGAGTGCTTTTCCATGTCAGATTCTCCTTCTTACACGTGTGGTATCCATTCCTTTTAACATATTCGTCATTTGGAAATCTGAAATCATATTACGTCGATAAGTTATTGTGCCGAGGTCGATAAAAAAACTACATCACTATGGGAAAAACATAACCTCTTATACTTATCCGAAAAAGTCTTATTTTCATGCACAATCTGGTTTTAATTGAACAGATAATGATATTAACATAAATTACCAATTACTATTATTAATTTTAGGTGAGCTCCTGCAAACTGCTCCATGGTTCATTTATGTCCCTCTTGTATGGGGTGTACAGCCTTCAATGGCACAATACATGTTATCACAGGAAACAGTCAAGTCTCGCAAACATGAACAATACATTTTTTCAAACATTCTCGGTGGAATAACACCAAAATAAATAATTTTCACACACAGGAGCCGCTATGTTTTGGAAGTAATATGATACGACCAAGTCAAGTTGTAAGGTAATGACACCTTCTACCAAACAATTCAAAAAAATTCAAAAAATTCAAAATTATTTATTATTTAACTTATATTTTAATACAGATTTGTGTAATCATCCTTTTAAGTTAAAAACTTGTGTTAGGAGGTATTCGCTCTTTCATACAAGGTATTTAAAAAAATAGTTAAAAATAAAATTAAGCTAGGTATATTATATGATGACATATTGAATTTTGCTGGATTAAATTACATCCAATTACATCCATTTGACATTTTCCCGAGTTGATTTTAGTGACAACCTACGAAAATGTGAAACTGAATAGGGATTGTAGTCTCATTCCCTCTTAGGCCAACTATAGATTTACGCAAGTGAATAAGATAGCTGTTACCAAGCTCTTATTTTAACGTGGTTTCTATGCTTTAGTACAATTTCTTTGGTAATACCCTTAAAAATTCAATCTGCCAGTACCTATAACGTTAACAATAAAGAGGTTGCAATGTGCATAATCTCTTTTGCGACTAAAATATCTGGTATGGGTATACCTACCTTATCCTTTAATTTTCCATTTTCTAGTATGAAGTACCAACTGGATTATTTTGAAAAAAATACACATAGCAGATCTTTATATAAGCAATTACCTAACGAAGAACTGTTGGTGTCGTTTTTCTAGAAAGCCAGAAAAAAAATACTTAAGTTTTATTTCCTACATTTATCCGAGATTTTTTTGAAAAAATAAAATATTATTTAAAGAATACGTGAGTCTCTATATATAGATTACTGTACCAAAAGTTTACGTAAATCGCATTAGCCAGTGTGGGTTTTTTTTGTTTTCGTAAAAAGTTTAAAAAAATCATATCTCAGAAAATAACAAAGATAGGAAGCTGAAACTCACATGAAATAATATTTGCCATGAGGGCATTTAATAAAAAAAATAAAGTAAACATTTGGTCAAAGGGCCGATTTTCCATGAAAACACGGCTACGCTCTTTCAACTATCTAGCCCCAGTAGTTTCGGCTGTGCGTTGATGAGTGAGTGAGTGAGCCAGTCAGGACATAGGCATTTATATGTATATATATAGATATAGAAGATTAATAATTATAAAATGCTTTGATTTTGATGAGATTTAAACAAACCTTTATTGAAAATGAGTAGAACGTCCAAATGACTTTCATTAGGTATATTTAGAATTTTCTTCACGGTGCGTGGTGAGGTGAAAAGTTGTGTTTCACTCGGCTGCAAAGTTGTTTGCCATGCCTTGAAAGCTTCGCTATGCTCGGGATTATACATTTGAACCATGAGCGAAGCGAACAATCGATCTTACAGTTACAATCCTTCTCTAGCTCGGCTTTCAATAGAAGCACTTGCATCAAACAACAACTTTGCAGCCTTGCATAACAAATGACTATTTCATAAGACGAGAAATCTATGGGCTCAATAGTTAGTGCATGCATATTCAATATAAATTAATGTAAAGTAAAAAAAAAAGTAATTTTACCAAATGAAACGTCTATATATCAATACTAAACTCGTTTTTAAAGTTTAATACCCATAGACTTGTAAATACCCTAGATACGAAATTCGCAATGTTTCCATAAGCCGACTGTTCAATGATCAATTAAGACTCAGGCCAGAGGTTGTGACTGTGGCGGGGTTGCTGGCCCGGTAGTTGTAACAAAATACGCAAAAGCGTAAGTACTGAAACCAATCAAGACGGCACCTAAGTGGGTCAAAGTTAGGATCAAATATAGCCCAGGGCTGTTATTCGCCTCCGCCGGTCACCCGTTACGAAACTAGACCTCTACCTTCGCTTAATTACTACGCATCGCGGTGTCAAGGTATAATTGTGGGTGAGCGTTGAGGTGTGCTTAAGGCGCTGTATGCAGCTGCGCATCGAAAAAGTGCCTTTTCCAAACCGATTATTAGTATACTTGTACTATTGCTAGAGATCCAAATTTTTGATATGTATATCTTCAGTTCATTGGCTATGTTCGTACTTCGTAAAATCACGATTGCTTACAAAAACCTCGATAAATTTTGCCTTTCAAAACAGTGCTTTTTTACCACCAAACTCGAAATATCTCAAAAGTTATTTGGAATATTACAATGAAATTTGTTGTGATAGGTAGCTTTTTGGTAGATCTATCTACCGGCTTCTTAGAATTTCAATATGTTTGATAATTCAATACATTTGGTCATTTGTCTCAAAAACCGGGTGTCCGCGTCATGCATGCGCGGTGGCGAGTACAATTTAGTACGCCCGTGGCCACTGCCGACGACGGACCTGTGAATGTTTACCTGGCACGCAAATACGCCTTTTTGCAGCAATTATTTCGAGTTATCAAGGTAAATAAAAATATATAAAGGAATAGGAAACGCTAATACATGCTGGAGAACACATTCGAAATGATAGCTATATATTTACTACATTAAAGCGTTTCTACATCCGCACCTAAAACGTATTAATAGGTAGCTGGAGCATATTGACAAGATGTCAATAAAAATCTTCAGTTATCCTGAATACGTATTTAGAACTGTTAGGTAGTAAGTAGTCGGGTGTAAATCGGATTCGGACACGAGCACATGGTTGGGGGGGAATGGTACCAATTATGGATTGTACGAATAATAGATTTATTTATTCATACAGAAATATATCAAAAGCATTTAGGGCTATTGCGCCGGATAGCGACTACCTAGACTAAAGTCCTAAACGAGTTGGTGAACTGAAGTATATTTACTTGCTGTTTAGTAGATTCTATTAAAAACGAGTGCGGAAAAAGACCCTGCCACTCCACCAGCAGCAGGCCACGGCCCTTCCTCATCTTCGTCATAGACATACATGCATACATACGCTACGGCACATCTTTTCGTCCAATATTCCGCAGTGTCTCAAAACGAGAGTCTTTGACCAGTGTGTGTTGCCAGTGATGACATTTGGAACGGAAACGTGGTCGCTTACTATAGGCCTCATAAGAAGGCTCAAAGTCACTCAAAGGGCGATGGAGATGGCTTTGCTGGGAGTGTCTCTGCGCGATCGCATCAGAAATGAGGCTATCCGCAGCAGAACCACGGTAACCGATATAGCCCTCCGAATCGCTAAACTTAAGTATCAGTGGGCGGGGTACATTGCACGTAAAACCGATGGCCGTTGGGGCGGAAAGGTTCTCGAGTGGCAACCACGTACCGGAAGGCGCGGCGTGGTTAGGCCCCCCACAAGGTGGACTAATGACCTGGTAAAGGTCGCGGGAGTCCGCTGGATGCGGGTGGCGCAGGACCGGCTATTGTGGCACTCTTTGGGGGAGGCCTATGTCCAGCAGTGGACGTCTTTCGGCTGATATGATGATACATACGCTCGAAAAACATAAACTTCCTTCTGAGGCAGTCGGGTACAAAGTACTACAGGGTGTTCCCCTATACAGCTGCAAAACTTTGCCAGCTGTTTGTGCACATGATACCCATCACAAAACACTAAAGTATGCCGTTTCACATCTCGCACTCACTCTGCCACCGCTGTTTCTCCAAATAACTACCAAGAAAGCCTCCCCCGCCACGCCCCTTTAAAAATAAGCCCACTAAAGCAAATAAATGTGACGTTATCTAAGTGAACATACCTTTTGTCGGTACTCATCAACGCACAGCCGAAACTACTAAGACTAGAGAGTTGAAATTTTCACCAGAACTACCTTTTACAACGTAGGCAATGCTAAGAAGGATTTTTGGAAATTCCCCCCCTAAAGGGGGTAAATAGGGGTGCAAAGTTTGTATGGGAGAATCTTTATTTTTAGAGCTAGAGACTTAAATTTTTGCATAAAGATTACTTATTAGAATACAAATTAAGTACTTTCAATTCAATTAAATTTATTTTGTTAAACATAGGTTACAACTTTTACAAGTATTGTTGGTATACAAAATATAAGACTTCTGTGCATTACCCACAATGTAGGTTTACAAAATATTTCAGCCAGCTAATATATTTATAAAAAATTAAAAAAAATATCAATACAGTGATTGGTGTTAAATACTACAAATATATGTCAAAAACTCTCAAAAAATACTATAACTAAAGAATATTATAACTAAGGAATGTCTGGAATGGAATCATGTTATGTCGTAGGGTCGTTTAAGTAATCTTTAATGGTATAATAACACTTTTCAATCAAATATTGATCTATTGATTGAAATGATTGATCCAATAATGTCATGTAAAGATCACATAGATACATTATACAGTAAGTTAGAAAGAGGGATCTATGCTCTAAGACAGTTAAGACCACTTGTGTCAGAAAGTTGCTTAAAAGAGCTGTATTATGCGTACATATACTCTCAACTTTCATACGGGATAATGCTTTGGGGCAACAGTACGGATTATGAGCGCATCCTAAAGATCCAGAAACGTGCAATTAGAGTACTTCCCTATGCAAAGGACAGATACACGTTACATCGCGAACATTTAAGAAAACTTAGTATCTTAACATCAGTTTCAACTTATATATTGGAAGTTTTGATGTATGTTAAACGTTATCCAAATGAATTTCAAAGGAGAGGTGGAAATAGTTCGAGATCAATGAGAAATGCGAATAACTTAAAAAGAAGCGGGTTGTGTCCGAGATACAACCGTTAATTAAGTTTAAGTGGATACTTATTTGTTGGTTGTCCCCGTAAAATATATATCTGCATTAATTTACTAAAATCTGTATAAGCACAGATAAATCGGTATATATAGCAACATTGACTGACGTAGCTCGTTTGACTCGCGAGGCATTGAAAATGGCGGTCATTTCAGCATAGTTTTCATGCCCGTCACATAAACTAAATAACATTTTGTGATTAACAACTAATAGCAAATAAAGAAGGATTAAAACATGTAACAAACAATTATTTGAAATCAGATTAGGCTTCTCTACAAAAAGTTAATCCGGAAGTTACGTGATACATTTTGAACTGTATCCCTATACAAGAACGCGAGCAAAGGAGTATCCACTTCAAAACAACCTCGCCCAGACTTAGAATAGGCACAAAACTTCCGAAGTTAATAGGACAAATACTTTTTAACCGGCTACCTTCAAACCTTAAAACCATAACGAACGACAACTCTTTTCGCTTCCATGTAAAACAACTATTGCTTGAAAAAACACTGTATAGTTTACAAGAATTTCTTTCAAATGACTAAATAACAAGATCTTAAAAGCTTGACGTTAATATTTGTATTATGTTTTCTTTCTCTATTTTATGTAATAGCATTATGCTATGAGTATGAGTATTATTAAACTATTTACAAATAATAACAATTCTGTACACAACTGTACACATCTATTGTATTTTATTGTAACTGACAAGTTATAATTTTAACACATTTTTATCTGTATATTCATTGTACTATGATTTCAATTGTAAAATTATGATAATAAACAAATCTGAATCTGAATCTGAAGTCAATTGTCTTTTAAATTTATTAATATCCAGTGTTTAATTCGGTCTGGAATTTTATTGAAAATGTTTGGTGCCATTCCCAAGATTCCGCCTCTGATTAGCGCTGTGTTGTTGCTACCCTGCAAAGTTTTCAATTTTTGTTTGTATTGTTTACGTGTCGGAAATCTGCGGCCTTCTGAAACGTTACTGAACATGCTTGGATTGGTTTTGACAAAAATACCTACTTCTAGGATATACAGTTCTTCTAGTTTGTATGGAGAGCAAGACATTTTTAAAGTTAGGGATTTGTAACTTCGGTTTTATAATTATTAATCACTTAAGAAGGTTAAAAGGGGGTTTGAATTATATATAGAGAGCAAGACATTTTTAAAGTTAGAAATTTGTAACTTCGGTTTCAGACTATTTACTATGAGAGTTCAAAGAGGGTTCTAAGTTTGTATAGAGAGCAAGACATTTTGAAATAAAGAGAGATTTGTTTCTTCGGTTTTAGACTGTTTACTTAAAGACTAGGTACAGTCAGCGTCATATAGTTAGTAGCAGCCAAAGTAGTCAAATATATCGTAACACATCCTTACACCTATAGTAACAAAGACGTAATGCGATATATTTGGTTACCTAGGCTGCTACTAACTATCTGATGCTGACTGTACAAAACTAATTTCAATGTTATTTTTTATTAAACAAACATTTAAATTTCTTAAACAAACATTTAGACGATAACATGTTATACGTGGACGAAGTCGCGGGCAACAGCTAGTTTATATATATATATATTTATTTAAGCTTTATTTATTCCATATTGTTTGTGTTAGTACATATTCACTAAATCTAAAAGATTTATGCAATTTTTTCTTTCTTATATGGACCCCATTCGGGTAAAAGCCATATATCGCCAGATATTAGAAGAAAAGAAGGGCACTGGAAGCAACAAACTGGTCAGGGCCGAAAGGCAAAAGAAGGAAAGGAAGACGACGAAGACGTTGGACCAATGACATAACTGAGGTCGCCGGACCTAGCTGGATGCAGTTGGCTAAAGACCGAAAAAAATGGCATGAGATCGAGGAGGCTTTTACCTAAATTTACATTCGCTTTAAAAAAATCAATATAAATCAAACAAAAAAAAACAATTAAAGCTTAATTTATATTTATATAATTACTTCCGGTTGGAAAATTTGTTGGATTCTTGTGTAAAGCATCTTAGAATAACGATTAAAAATGAAATATACAAAAAAACGCTATTATAAATTAATGATTTTTGAAACCGTATTTTGCCTGGAGTATAGAGCCAAGTATAAGTCCAATCTTGTTGGCTTGTTGAGAGTATCAAGGTCCATCGCGGTGTGGCCGCTGGTCGAGGTAGCATGGTAGGCAGCACGCGCCGCGCGAGCGCAGTGACATAACACTTTTAGGTATTTAAGAGACAAATTGAATTTGTTATTTTTATATGATGTTTGGTCAAATTACATTTTTTAATAGACATAGTCATGTACTGAAGAACTTGCTGGTCTTAAAATAACCACCCTGTATAATAAAATGCTCTTCTGACTAACAGTGGTCTAATTATCCAGTTTTTGATCACTCAGTCATACTTATGTAACAAAGGTAATAATTATGGTAATAATACTCCTTGCATTTCATTAAATTGTCAAAAGGGCCTCTACGTGTTGGCTCCGTTGGTACTTTGTGGGTACCTAGCCCCACGCATGCCTCCCAAAGGTCCGGAACATCATTGTCCCGTGAGCGGGAAAGACATACATGGTAATAATATAATTTGCCAGGAGATAAATAGATGAACATAGCTATTTGTTTATTATTTTTGATGGTTTCTTAAGCGGGTGTTAACCGGCGCTATAACTTTACCTAGAAGTAATCGATTTTATTTCGGTTTAAAAAACCTGTAATATATTAGTACAATCCATAATTGGTGACGTTCACCCTTAGGAAGTGAAGATGTACTATTATTTTATCAGTTCTACGTATTTAGAAAACGGAAGCACCCACATAGGAACTGGGAAAACGATAGGTGGATTGATGATGAAGAAATCTGTACTAACATATCTTTGGAAAGTAAGTGTCCATAATTGATGTCATCATACTACGATGTACTTAAGAACTGTAACTACCTATTATTCCTTATTTAAAAAAAATAGATTTAAATAAATAAATAAACAATAAATATTTGGGGACAATCTTACACAAATCAACCAAGATTTGAAAAATAAAACAATTATTCAAGAAGACAAACATTTGATCGTATGTTCCGCAAAAACGAGCCGAATACGGATGCCAACAGAATAAGGCCGTTAGCGGGGTGCGCGGGACGCGCGTCTCCCGCTCCGTCTGCCTCACCTCCGCAAATACCTAAATATCGTCTAATAAGAGCGCCTTAAAACAAGTTACAGAATAGGGGGGCAGCGCTTAATTACTACGCATCGCGGTGTCAACGTATAATTGTGGGTGAGCGTTGTTGAGGTGAGCTTAAAACAAGTTACAGAATAGGGGGCTGTTAATCGCTACGCGTTAATGCCGCTCACCCCGCCGGTCACCCATTACGAAACTAGACCAACCTACGCTTAATTACTACGCATCGCGGTGTCAACATATAATTATGAGTGAGCGTTGAGGTGAGCTTAAAACAAATGACAGAATAGGGGGGCTGGAGTCTTTCCTGTAGGGGGGCAAATTTAGAACTTCGCCAAAATTAGGACTTAAAGACTTTGGATGTGATAAATTTCTGCAACTTGGGAATCACACAACTTTACTGCATTTACTAATTTTTGCATACCTAAAACTATGTAAGTGTGATTGGCCAAGTCACAAAATTTTATTTAGCAAGCAAATAAAGATTAATAAGAACTTGGCTCTACGAAATATTTCACCACTATTTACTGAATGAAGAGTTTCGAGACTTGGCCTATTTTTTACATGGAATACTTTTATGGGATCTCATTTCTTTTTGCCGGCTATTGTGTTATCAACTTTGTATGGAAATGTTATTTTACCAACCGCAAATTACGTTAGTATAGTTTTGCAGGAAGGAACTGTAAAACCAACAAGGTTTAGTTTTCCCTCTGGTTTGGAAGGTCTAGTGCCTGCGCCAAATCATGAGATTAGGTGTCAAATGGGACCCCAGGCTACAACCGGGAAAACGCTACATTAGGCCAAGTTGTTTTCTCAGCCACAATCTATACATTGACCTTGTCAAAGTACCTACTTTTATTGCATTCGAGTCATAACAGATTGTTTGTGAATACAGAAATAGATTGGTTTCCAGCGTCTGGTTGTTGGTGACATTGTTTAATAGGTTTGAATATGCCAGACGGTAATAACGATGACATCACTCACGGGACGAGATAATTGATACGTCTCGTGTGTTGATAGACCTTAATAGTGCGATGTCATAATTGTGCGTAACATTTGAATTATGGCAATGAATGATCCGTTACAGTTTGTCCGCAGCTTTTAAATAACGGTTTTTATACCACTTCGGTGACAAACAATAATTTTATAAGCGGGGAGGGTCCATTCAAGAAATTAACATTATGATGATAGGGGGGGAAACATCGATAAAAAACGATGACGTAATATATATATGGACAAAACCTAAGCGGTCAGCGTCGGGCTATGGAAGCTTGCAACTCTAGGGGTGTCACATACGCATTGCCAATCCTAAAAGCGATGCTAATTTATTTACCCTCTTTGAGTACGTAACAAGCTTTCTAAAGAGGATGAGTAAACGGGTCACCCCGTCCAAAAAGGAACAAATTCGAAGTCCGGTCGACGAAATTCGAAATCACAATTACAATCCGTCGGAAATATCTGCGAACCTCGCTTCGCCAAATCCCAAGCTGTCAGATTTTTCTGGTGGTCACCTTGCTGGCCTCTATAAGACCCCATCAAAATCTCACCCCCACCATGTCTTTTTCCTGGAGATCAATTCTATCAGGAGAAATCAGTCGTATTGCAGCTTTATAGTATGCTCAAGCCAGGTTCGCACATATTTCCGACGAGTCGTAAGTTAAATATTTTATTTTTATTACTTTATGTCATTGTGGCACTCCTTGGGGGAGGCCTATGTCAAGAAGTGGACGTCTTTCGACTGATATGATGGTGATGAATCATGATGCCTTCTCATCCACTCGTTGGAATTGAGCATGAGCACTGTGCACCAAGGTTATTCAACTCACTTCTGCAGAAAAAGAGAGATACGACTGATACGAGTAAAATATAGGTGCACGCTACTGCTTCGGAATTGCTCCTCGAGCACGTGACTCCCTACTTTCAATTCGGCAGGCATCCTCAAAATGACATTTCGAAGAGAATTTCACTTGTCTTTGTTGTTGTTCGGTGTCTTAAAAACTTCAGTACCTACCCGAGTATTTGTTTAATAAAAAGCTCACTTGGCGTAAAAATAGTTCCACTGTGTATGGCCTCAGGTCAATCAGCCAAGATTTCATAATTCGTCATCACCACACCACCGCTTTCGAGGTAGTTTTACACCGTGTCCAATAAATTCGTATACAGTTTCATTCTCATTAAAACAAAGTGTTAATAACAATTGCAATAACAACTATATTTCATGAAAGATATTCTTATATACAATATTCACAAAAAATGTTTTGGGATAACTCCGCCTTTAACCTTCATCACCAGCTTCAAACGTTTTTCGAATCCGTCGCACGCGGCACGCACTGCCTCCATCGGCATTTCGTCCCAAATTTGTACGATAACTTTTTTGAAATGCTCCAAATTCTTTATTTTGTAGTTATTAAGTTTCGAGAGCATATATGACCATACAAAAAAGTCCAGTACATTTAAATCTGGAGAACTCGGGGGCCATTAATTTTTTGGCAAGAAATCCGTTAAATTGGCATGACACCACGCTTGAACTGCGTTTGCCGTGTGGGATGGAGCTCCGTCTTGTTGGAAACAATAGTAATCGTTTCCATACAACATTTTTAAGTTTGGATTGGTTTGGAGCAACATTTTTTTCCAAAACTTTTGTTTTATAGTAATCAGCATTGATCTTTACCCCTTTGTCGATAAATACCAAAGGAAGTTTACCCCGCTTACAAACTGCTCCCCATTGGGGAGCAGTTTAGTCCCCAAACCACCACTGATGGTGCACTCTGGAATCTTGGCACATTCCTCTGATTATCTGGAATATCTTGGATGTTAACTGCCCACAAACGACCATTTTGAACATTGAGAGGTTGCTCTAATACGAAGAGTTTTTCGTCCGAAAAAACGAATTCATCCCCCGCGTGCCAGGAAAGTATAGTGTTTGATCGACCTAATCTTTTTTTCGTTATAGCTTCGGAAATGCCGTGGACTTTTCTTTTCTTGTAAGCGTGACACCCGAGGTCTGCTCTCAAAATGTTGTGTACTCCTCTTGAAATATTTAAAACTAGCTGTTGCCCGCGACTTCGTCCGCGTAGAACTTTTTATCGTCTTAGAAAATGATTTCTCTCAATACAAAATTTGAACCCTCTTTAAGGGATAATTAAAAAAAAAGTTGATGTTCATTTTCTAGTTTGTGAACAAACAGTCTAAAACCAAAGTTAAAAATCTCATACTTTAATAATGCCTTGAAATACTCAAACTTTGAACCAATTTTAACACTCTTAGGGGATGAATTTGGAAAAACTCTGAAATCAGTTTTGTAGTCTTTTAACGTACAGAATAAGACCGAAGTTAAAAATCTCTTACTCACACTTTAAAATTTTATTGCTCGCCATTTAAAATTTGAACCCCCTTTTAAACCCCCTTAGAGGTTGAATTTTTCTAATCGCTGAAAGAACTTTTTTCGTAAACTTTTAAGTCTCTAGCTCAAAAAAAGTGTTGCCCATACAAAGCTTTCTTAACCCCCTTAGGGGTGGAATTTTCTAAAACTCTGAAAGTACTTTATTATTAATTTTAATAAGTAACATTTTGAATAGTTTTAAGTCTAGTAAAAAAAAAAGTTTTTCCCACACAACACTGGCTACCCTTCTTAAGGATCTTAAGGATCCCCTTAGGGATGCAGTTTTCTAAAACGCTGAAAGTTCTTTTTTAGTATTCTAATAAGTAATCTTTTTGCAAAGTTTTAAGTCTAACTCAAAAAAAAGTGTTGCCCATGCAAAGCTTGCTCTCCTTTTTAACCCTATTAGGGGTGGAATTTTCTAAAACGATTTGTGTTCTTTTTTTGTATTTTAATAAGTAATCTTTCTACAAAGTTTCAAGTCTCTAACTCAAAAACATAAACTTTCCCTGATAAAAACTTTGCACCCCTTTTTATCCCCCTTAGGGATAGATTTTTTCAAAACGCTGAAAGTCTTTTTTTTGTATTTTTATAAGTAATCTTTCTACAAAGTTTTAAGTGTCTAGCTCAGAAAAAGTGTTCCCCATACAAACCTTGCACCCTTTTTTAACCCCCTTAGGGAATGATTTTTGTAAAACGCCGAATGTAGTATTTTTCTTGTTCTAATAAGTAATTTTTAGTCAACATTTTAAGTCTCTATTAAAAAAAAATATGTTTTTCCCATACAAACTTTGCACCCTATTTTACCCCCTTAGGGGTGAAATTTTCCAAAACGCTAAAAGTACTTTCTTTGTATTTAAATAATCTTTCTACAAAGTTTTAGGACTCTAGCTAAAAAAAATAATTTCCCACATACAAACTTTGCACCCCTATTTTAGCCCCCTATTTTTAGGGGTAGAATTTTCTAAAACGCTGAAAGTACTTAATTTGTATTCTGATGACTAATCTTTCTACAAAGTTTTAAGTCTCTATTTAAAAAAAATATTGTTTCCCCCGTACAAAATTTGCACCCCTATTTTACCCCCTTAGGGGTAGATTTTTTTAAAACACTGAAAGTTCTTTATTTGTATTCTAATGACTGATCTTTCTACAAAGTTTTAAGTCTCTATTTAAAAAAAAGTAGTTTTTCCCATACAAACTTTGCACTCTATTTTACCCCTTTAGGGGTAGAATTTTCTAAAACCCTGAAAGTTCTTTATTTGTATTCTAATGACTGATCTTTCTACAAAGTTTTAAGTCTCTATTTAAAAAAAAAATGTTTCCCCCATACAAACCTTGCACCCCTATTTTACCCCCGTAAGGGTGGAATTTTCCAAAACGCTGAAAGTGTTTCATTTGTTTTCTTATAACAAATTTTTTCACAAAGTTTAAGTCTATAACTCAAAAAAAAAAGGTTCTCCCATACAAACTTTGCACCCCCATTTTACCCCCTTAGGGGTAGAATTTTCAGAAATCCCTTTTTATCCCTAGCCCACGTTATAAAAGCAACATACTGTGCAAAAATCAACTCTCTAAGATTAGTAGTTTCGGCTGTGCGTTGATGAGTGAGTGAGTGAGTGATTGAGTGAATAAGTCAGTCAGGACATAGGCATTTATTATGTATAAATAGATAGAAGATAATGAAACTCCCATTCAAATATCTCAAAAAATTATGAAGCTACATCCGTTTTAATGTCGCTTGTTAGAGTGAGAAAACGATGAGGGACTGTGACGTCAATATACTCGAGCGTCATAGTAAAAAACAATCGTTTCATATGAAGGTGCGTTTTGCGGAAAAGGGACAGAACATACCCCCTCTTAAAACTTTGGACTCTTATAACTTAATCATTACCTATATAACCTCTTGCTTTGTTTTTTTCTCCATTTGACTATATTTATTTTAAATTCTTTTTCGAGAAAATACATTATGATTATTTACCATATTTTCGATTCCTGAGCTATAACCACGAACTTCGGAATTCGAAAATATTCGGGTATCTCTATCTCTATCGCACTAACCATACTCGAGTGACAGGGATGCAAATATATGAACATTGAGTATCGGTTTTCGTGGTAGCGCCGCAGGTACTTTGGCTGAATGCGCCGAGCGCGTGCCATTGTCATTCAAAAAAAACAAATTCGTGTTAATTATATTGTTCAAATTTGTTGATTTCATTTATTGAAATTACGACATAAAACGACATTTGCGCATATAAGTTCTCATATCAGAATCGAATATTTTTTTATGGTTTATATTTTAGCATTTGTATCGTAAAGGTCCTTCGTAGACGAGATTTAAATTATTAATAAGTGAAAGGCAAAGCAATTCCGCCATTTTGACGAAAATTTGACGGTTCTTATAGCTGACAGTTGGAGCAGCGTTTGATTTCAATAAAAATAAATGAAAAATTAAATGAAGTCGTATATTTCGGAAAATTAATTAACTGTCGCAGTCGGATTAAAACTATCCTAAGTTGCAGCTAGAATAATAATGTACCTATATAAAATGTTTCATATTTTTCCGTTCATGGGATGCTGAGAACATTCGAACCGCGCAAAGCTTAGTTTCAAACTGGCTGATTCTTTTTTTAATTTAGAGATTTATTATAAGTGGAGATATCGAACGGTGTTTTTTCCGGCGGAGACGCTCTCTCACGAGTTTTACGACCCTATCCGTTCTTGCTGAACGCGGGCGACCAAATCTCTTTCGGTCTTCTAATGTGGAGGTCTCCTTGTACCGTTTAATTGTAGTATAAACTAGGTTACGCTTAATTCCAAAAGGTTTCAACGCCGCAAAAATTGCACTCACGCTATCACACTATCGTCCTTAAGAAATTTTGAGATAATAGGATCCCGGAATTGCTTCATCATGGATTTACCTACATGTAAATCTTAATTTAAGTACTATAATTTTTAATTTGTAATGTGCGTAAGGGTATTGCAAATCCTTCGTCTCAAAACGTAGGTAGTTTTGAGACGAAGGATTTGCAATACCCTTGGTGGTGGTAAGGGTGTCATGTTGTACCTACTATAGACTGTAAGATATTTAAGACCTGACATGAGTGCAATAAAGTATTCTATTTCATTCTATTCTAAAGTTAACGACCTAGATAAATATTTTTTAAATATTATTATTTGTTCATGACAACATAAACTTCAAATTATAATGACAAAACTGTCTGAAAGTTTTCTATTTTTTTCAAACCAGTGCTAGAAAAAGTGTATTCGAAGTTATTGGACACGGTGTATATATTTACACAGCAAAATGTTAACTGTCTAAACAGTTTTAAATTAAAGTTATAGCTCCTCCAGATGCAAAAAACTCTACCATCGAGCGTCGAGTCCTGGCCTCGTATCTTTGATGCCTAGGTACTATATATACTCGGGTTCAATTCTGCACACAGGGTGAGCAGAGCCACGCTATTGGAGTTGCACTTACCCACACCATGCTTACCTAACACATCCTTCCAGGCAATATTTTCTGTGCCAACACGTGCATTAAAGTCACCGAGCAAAATTAATTTGTCACTAGGTGAAATATTCTGCAAAACTGCACGCAAATCTTCGCCAAATGAGAGTTTGTCGTCGTCAGATGCCATCATAGTTGGAGCATACACGCTTATTAAATGCAGATACTTTCTTGGTGCCAAATGGAGCCGCAAAGTCATGATTCTATCGTTAATACCTTTAGGAGGCTCTAGCAGCGATCGGGCGATGTTGTTTCGAATGGCAAATCCAACTCCACTGGCGGCTCGTTCATTTGCAGGTTTGCCTTTCCAGAAGTATGTGTATCCACCTAAGTCCTCACATAGCTCACCACAGTCCGCTAAGTGTGTCTCACCGATGGCGGCAATATCGATACAACTCGCGTGCTATGAGCGCAGTCTTTCTTTCCGGGCACTGGTTGTTTTCGTTGTCCAATAAAGTTCTTACATTCCACGCAGCAATATTCAGGGATTTGTTTATTTTATTTTGTTTCTTTGGACCGCTGAAGTTAGTGACCAGACGACCGCGGTTAGCCGCCTGGGAATTAATGAGACGAGCTTAGTTTAGGCCACATTTTCTAGGCCCCTCCCCGGATTGGGGAAAGCAGTGCGGTCCCTAAATAGGGCTGGTTTGTCGTTGGGCGAGCTGCCGGACCAGTCCTCTCGCCTCACTTGAGTCCTGGAGCGACCATCACCGCCCAACCGCCTACGTGCAGAGAACCAGCTAAGGGCCAGACCCACCAGTCCAACCCCCACCACCAGTCTCCATCGCCGCAGGACATGCACACTTTAATCCAGATATGCTTGCCAGGAGTCATCAACGCGTGAGTATATTAAAGTGGGCGAGCGTTTGCGCAAACACAGACCCACTCTCTCGCCCCCTAGTCCTAGTTACCAGTGGAGCGGGGGTCTGCTACGACTGATTAGTCCTAGGGGATGCAGTAACTGGCCGCATGTCTCTTCGAATCCCGACATGCGCCCTTTTAGGCACGTTACGGATACCCTGCTGCAGCGCCTCGGTTGCCGGATTATTTGCCGTACTGGCGGTGTCCGCCTTCAGAGCCGCTGCAGGCTTTTTGCACAAAGTGGAGGGATTGTCCCACTACACCACGTTTTAAGAAAGACGCGCCCCCTTCACTGGGTTTACCCCGTGGATCGACGCGGTTACCGGGGTGTGGCCGGTGCGTGAACTACAGCTGCCACCAGTGAAGAGATTTATGGAGTGTTTGCAGCCCAGTTAAGCCTAAGTGGATCGATCAATGCTTCAACAGGTCCTGCTGCAAAATGTTCCATATACACCTCTTCAAACTACCTGATAAGTTCAAAACATCTTGGATGCATCCTCGCTCTGGGCATTGGCATCTCCTTGACTACATCATTGTTCGTAGACGTGATATAAGCGATGTACTTATTTACAAGAGCAATGCGTGGTTATCAGGGCTGGACTGATCATCGTCTTATCAGATCCCAGATGAGGCTGAACTATACAAACCGCCGCAAATCATAAAATCCCGCCACGACTAAATTCTGTGAAACTGGTTCATAACGATGATGTACGGTACAAACTTGACTCGGAGTTCGGTGCGGCGATGTCCCATATCGTTGACATTCATTCGGTTAATGTTAAATGGCGTACTTACGCGGAGACTCTTCATGGGGTCTCTCTGCAGATGTTAGGTAAGCCGTTGAAGAAAAACCAAGATTGGTTCGACGAATCAGAGACGGAAATACGTGAGCTTGTAGAGAGATCTCGGCGCGCTCTGAGGGGTGCTGCCGATGTGGGGCAGCGCAACATCGTGCACCAGGAACTTAAAGCGAAGATTCGAGATCTTAAAGACTGGTGGCAACGCAAGGCCAAAGAGTTGCAATGGCTGGCTGATACCAGCCAAACCGCAAAGTTTTTCGAAGGCCTGAAGTCTGTGTACGGACCTCGCTGTAAAAAGACTGCCCCCGTTTACTCAAGTGACAAAACCAGGAGATTGTCAGATCCCGAGGAAGTTCTCCTTCGATGGGCTGAGCACTTCAATGATGTGCTTAATCCCGGTAGTCAAGGAGCAGATCTATCCTATATTCACTCGCTTGAGAACCTTTTTTTTTTTTTTTTTTTTTTGACGGAGTGGAAATGCACTTACGCATCCCCCCAGCCGGGAAGCTATAATGGGGGGTATGTGGGACTCACACCCTCCAGCCATCTCTATTTAAAGAGAAGGGGGAGGGAGTCTACCCACTAAAACCACTCCGGCGTTTCCGTCCCTGCCGTTAATGGGAGCGCCATGGGATCGCGAACATGTCACCACGACGCCCCCCGACCGCCGTCTGCCTCAGGCTTGGATGAACCACCATCGTTTGCGGAGTTCATTGCTGCGGTAAACCGTTTAAAGAGCGGTAAATCTCCAGACTCTGACAGCCTTCCACCTGAAGTTTTTAAGTACGGTGGACCATGTATAAAGTCCAGGCTGTTTGACCTCATAAAAGGTATTTGGGATGTTGAGGATATACCACAAGACTGGAAAGATGCAACCATCAGCAAACTTTATCTATTTTTCGGCAGTAATGAATGATGCACTTCAGAAATGCAACAACCGGATAATGGTAAATTTTCGCACTGACAATAGTATTTTTGACCTGTCGAGTCTTATGGCTGACAACGTGGAGGTCCTACAAAGTTACCTCGACAATTTGGACGATTCTTGTCGTAAATTTGGTTTGGTGATCAGCGTGTCGAAAACCCAGATTGTTAAACAACCTGCAAGAGGGCAATCTGTGAACTGCTGTTCTTCTAAGGGGCAAAGCATTGGATGACGTGGGAACGTTTCGCTACCTTGAAAGTCTGGTGCGGAGCGACAATCGACTGGAGCCCAAGATTTCCGCACGGATCGCAAAGGCCGCTGCAGCTTTCGGCGGACTGAACCAACGGTTTTGGAAATCGCACGACCTTAGGCTTACCACAAAGCTTGCCGTCTATAAAGCCATCATTCTTCATTTATTGCTCTACGCCTCGGAAACCTGGTGTCCTTACAAAGGAAATGTCAAGCGCCTTGACACCTTTCATTTAAAATGTCTCCGAGCAATACTTCGTCTAAGGTAGCAGGATCGTGTTCCAAACTCGGAGGTTTTGCGTCGGACTGGCATGGTTGGCATGGAATGTCTCCTGATGAAGGGCCAATTGCGTTGGTGTGGACACCTTGTACGAATGCCATCATCAAGACTGCCTAAAGCAGTCTTTTACTCTGAACTAGCCTCAGGCAAACGCAAAGTTGGCGGACAATATCTGCGGTATAAGGATGTCCTCAAACGCCATCTGTTTGCAACCGCCATATCCTGTGAGTCGTGGGAGGAGCTTGCTGCTCGGAGATCGGACTGGCGAACTGCTGTCAACACGGGGCTCAGCAACTTTGAACGTACCCGTCTCGAAGATCTTGACGCCAAACGTCAGATCCGTAAAACTCACCCCAAGCCCTCCTACCATTACACTTACAACTCAAGTGGAAACCTTTATTGTTTTTCATGTCACCGGAGCTTCAAAACCAAGTTTGGATTTGCAAGTCACTCTCGCGCCCATGCACGCAAATAACATATTATAAATCAAACAATCTAATTGTCAGGATGTCGCCGTCGACGGATACGTCTGGGAGGACATCATCATCACTATATATATATATATACTTGCGTGTCATTTCCATTTGTTTGTTTATTTCTTTTATTTTGAATCTACTTGTTACCTAACATATTTATACACATTATAAGTTCAACCAAAACCACAGTCATTATATGAATAATAATTTACTTAAAAAACTAAGTTTAAACCGACTTCAATTCAGTATTTCGCCAAGCCACATGGTACATGAAAATTTCCACATTTCCTTTCCAATTTACCACATGAACTGCTTTCGGAGAGCAAATGCGTTGATTATAACATTTATAACAGAAAAAACCCAAGTCGCTATATGTGGACTGATAATATTTGAGGAGTTCCGTCGATTCCTCAAGGTTCTCAGAATTAACACTTCATTAGTTGCTAGTTCGACGGAATCATGTCAGAATCGTTGAGGAGTGATGGAACTGTGGTCATCTTCATCAGGTCCACTTCACCAAAATTACGGTTTCCGAGGGTCACTACACTTTGCCCTCAATTTCCCAAGGATCCCATCATCAGATCCTATAAATTGGTGACAATGAGACCACCTCGGGAGTATATTCTTTTGAATAAAAAATGAATTTTGGAAATCGGTCCCCAATTGAAGGAAAAATCGGCGAACATACATAAAAAAAAATACATACAGTGGAACATATTACCTCCTCCTTTTTTGAAGTCGGTTAAAAATACACACAGCATTTCAATTCATTCCGTTCCGACATATTATTAGAAGTAAAACTTAGGTAAGGGTCTGTAATTTTGAAATTATTATTGTTTAGTACTAAAACCGGGATGAAATACAGACGATTTAAAAAAATATATTTTTCAAAAACTAATAAGATTTGGCGATCGGGAGTTTTAGTCTTAGCTTCGTGATGGTTTAATCTACAGGATTTCATCGTCAACAGAACATCGACAAAATGATGGCTCTTGTCACACTGTGCGCCGGTAGTGCGTGTTCAAGTGTGTCATGCGACTCACAATCTTGAAGTTGCGGGTTCGAATCCAGGCTCGTACCAATGTTTTTTTAACTTTACCTACTTCCACGATCGCATAAAAGCAACGCTGGTCGTTTTGAGTGGTTACTATCTTAGCACTCCCGCGCTTTGAAAGACACATGAAGCTCGAGAGGACTTCTGAGAGTCAAGATGCTCACTCACATGATAAAGCTTAATCCCAATAAGGTCTATTTTATCCTTCGGGTTGGAAGGACAGATGGCAGTCGCATTCCTTAAAACAAGTGCCTATGCCAAAACTTAATATATAGGTTGCAAGTGGACCCCGGGCACCCTTACTCCATAGGATGCAACAGTGATGACTGATGACGGTATTTATTTGCTTTAAACTTTTTGAATAGGAATAGTACAAATAAAATGTTCTGTTTTTTTATGAAGGTACTTGAAAGTACCGTGGAATTGGAATACTTACTTAAGGAAAAAATGGGGCTACTTTGATCATTTAGAATGTAGTATAAAAGCAAAAATATTTGAAATTAAGAAAAATTAATGAAGTATACAGCAAGATA
This sequence comes from Epinotia brunnichana, assembly GCA_963854355.1. Classification (NCBI taxonomy): domain Eukaryota; kingdom Metazoa; phylum Arthropoda; class Insecta; order Lepidoptera; family Tortricidae; genus Epinotia; species Epinotia brunnichana. Next base: position 26,367,588 of record OY977936.1, on the reverse strand, counting down.
GATTAGTAATATATTCACTCCACAGTTCACCCACAAGTAAAAACAAATCTGTACCTGAGAGCCAGAGTGACCCAAGTCCAGATTTGGGACAAAGCTGGCTAAGCTTATACATTTGATGCACGTTTTAAGCTTAGCATATAGCAGATAAACTTATAATTGGTAGCCCGCCCTATCCGTAAATAAAAAAAGTTATATTGTTACTAGTCCACTTTTATTTTCGAGTCACACTGTTACAAGTCCATGTAACTTTGCTAGCATGTTGAAACGAAACAGCATCGTGCCTGTTAAAATGGTTTGAAGATAATGTAAACGTGCCACGTCATAGTACCGATACCTTCACATTCTGGTCAGACAATTGTAGTGGCCAGAACAAAAACACCATGATTTTCATGACATATTTTTACATTATGGAAAAACATCCCGATCTAAAAGAAATAAACCACAAATTCCTCCTAAGCGGTCACACACACATGGAGGTAGATATTTGCCATAGTGTTATCGAAAGACGAAAAAAATACTTCCGACAATGGAAATATTCACGTGCCATGACTGGTGTAGTTTTATTAAAACTTTAAGCTACACCATCAGTTTTATAGTTCAGCGTATGGCGACGAAAGATTTCAAAAATTTCAAAGCTCTATATATCTCTATATGAAGGGACTGATTCCATATTTTGTCAAAGAAAGAAAGACTCGAGCGGGTTCCAAATTCGTATAACAGACATCGTTTGGGCACAATTCCGAAGGAATAAATTTGGTAAAGTGTATTATAAGACTAGTTTTGAGCAGAATTAATTTAAGAGTCCGCAGTAAGCTCGATTCTCCATACAAACGTAGTTACACTCTCATTTTAAAACGACTAGCTAGTTTGCTCTGAAACTTTGTACTTAGAATAAGTTAAGTACCATCCAGGTCTGTAATTAGTATATGTAGCTTCAGATACCATAGTAAAAAAAATACATCAAATTTAAATTTTTCATACAAAACTTGTTATCGCTGTAATTTGTTTGTTTTATAAAATGGAGCCATATAAACTAATTACAGACCTAGATATATCTCATATCATTGTATATGCAAAGTTTCGTTACAATCCAACACGTAGTTTTAAAATGAGAACGAAACTCCGTTTGTATGGAGAATGAATTTACTGCGGACTCTTAAAGAGTAGGTATGATATGAACAGAAACCTAAGACACCCGAAAAGCATGCCTGAAACCTTACCTCTCATCACAGAATCAAAAAGCGGCCAAGTGCGAGTCGGACTCGCACATGAAGGGTTCCGAAAAATAAATCGCGGTTTACGATTTATAACGTATTAAAAAAAAAAACTTACTTGATCTCGTTCAAACCAATTTTCGGTGGAAGTTTGCATGGTAATTGTACATCATATATTTTTTTTAGTTTTATCATTCTCTTATTTTAGAAGTTAAAGGGGGGGGGGGGGGGGACACACATTTTACCACTTTGGAAGTGTCTCTCGCATAAACTATTCAGTTTAGAAAAAAAATATATTTGAAACCTTAATATCATTTTTGAAGACCCCTATCCAGAGATACACGTATGGGTTTTTTGAAAAAAAAAATTTGTGTTTCAGTTCTGACCTCTAAAACTTAATGTTTTTTTTTTTTTGTGTGAAAATCTTAATGCGGTTCACAAAATACATCTACTTACCAAGTTTCAACAGTATAGCTCTTATAGTTTCGGTAAAAAGTGGCTGTGACATACGGACGGACAGACAGACAGACAGACAGACATGACGACTCTATAAGGGTTCCGTTTTTTGCCATTTGGCTACGGAACCCTAAAAAACCAATATCAAAAGCAATGTACAAAGATTTAATGACTGCGTTGCAATGGGTTCCAGAAGAATATAGAGAATATTTCAGAAGTCTGCCTCATGCAGAAATGTTGAGGACTACCCAGAATAAACTTTCAATCAAATATAAACTAGTTTTATTTTATTTCTAATCGTAATATTTAATATTAATGTGGAGTCCACATTAATATTGAATATTACTGTGGACTTGTAATAGTCTGGTTTTCAGTTTGTTTCATACTTTTTATCAAAACAGTTTAGAGCCATACTGTCCCAAGTCCTTTATTTAATAATCCTTTGAATTAAATTAAATAGCACACATTGCATCTGAAAGCTCTTTTTAAACAATGTTTTACGCATGAGAAATGAATCATTCAAAAATTAGAATCATATTAAAAAATCTGAATATGTTAGGATATTTTCTTTCTTGCTTTGTTTCTCCAATATGTATAAACTGGACTTGGGTCACTCTGGCTCTCAGGTACAGAAATGATTTCGGGGAAAACCCTATTTGATCAAAGTCGCCCACCGAATCAAAGTAGGCATTCCACTTTAGTACTGGTACGTAAGTATGGCTACTATTAAAAAAAAGTGTAAGTAGTAGGGTGAATTGCAAAAAAATTGTACATTCCAAAATTGGAAATGTCCTCATACTTACTTCAAAATTCTATAAAAAAATAATTATTGAAACAACATGTGTTCCAGGGTTCACTAATGTTTCCCGACCTAACGTTTGGCAACCTGATTCATTTCGCATCTTTTTTTTCCCAACCTCTTAATATTTCTGAAACTGTAAAATATTTCAGGATTCTTATAAACTAATCTAGCACTACTTAGCCCTAAAATAGATCCTGAAATATTTACAGTTTCAGAGTTTGGGAAATTAAAATCAGTTTGCCAAACGTTAGTTGCAAAAAGAAGGTGTTCTGTCTTCCAGATATGATTTCACGTAGTCTTGTTCATAGTTTTATAGGATGTGTTCAGTTTTATATTATAACATAGATAAAACTATTAAATAAACGCATTAACAAAAAAATTTAATTTCTGCTCCCATACAAATTTCACCTGACTTTTGTGTTACACACAGTATTCAAAAAATCATAACTTTGATTTAAACAGCTCTGGCCAAGAAATTAGCTTGTGGTCTGTTTAACACCATGTAAAGCATCAAGGAAATTGTTTTTCAGGTCTCTAGAACTAATATTTTATATCAATATCTTAAATCAAAGTTCGGGGAAGGATTTCGTTTATTTATGTTACGTCAGCTGTGTAACGCTACATTTTGCGTTCTATTGCAGTTAACTTAAGACTGCATCCGTACCTAACATTTTTATGTCGGGCAACAATAAGTCTACACCTAACAGAAGCGCATGTGTCGATAGCCTCATTCGATTATGTTGTGGTACCTACGAAGATTGAAAAAGTACCTATACTTAAAAAACAATATTGTGTTGTTTTAATTAGATAATTTCTTTGTTTTTTACTGCTGTTTTTACATAGTTGGGTGGTGAAGGAAATAGGTACCTAATCAGCTTGGCATATTCGAATATTAAAATTACTTACGGTTGTTTTTTATTTGCTTCCTAATTTTGCTTCGTTTGAGTGTCATTTATGTGACGTTTTGGTGTTACACAATATTTTTCCAAACAAATTACCATCAAATTGTTAACTTTGTGTACTTAACATTTTTGTGAATATTCCTTTGCGTTACGTACAATTATTTTGCTATCCACCCAGTAGACGTATTTAAAACGTTATTGTCCTGTTCAGTTGTGCCTGTTACCTATCAGCTAGCACACATCAAAACAAGGCACTGACTTACCTCGTCATCATAGTCCCCGTCGTTATCAGACTTGAATCGTTGCAGGTCCTTATCCGCTCCCATCTCGTCGTCCAGCATCCCCCACTCATGCAAAGCGTCCAGTAGCTCCTCATCGTCATCCGACAGATACTTGTACGGTGTCAAAGAATTTAGTCGGTCCAGCTTTTCATACAACTTATCAATCCGTTGGGTAGTTGGTGATTGTCTTTCTGGACTGTACAGCTTTCCTGATTCTTCCGGTGGCGGTTCGGTGGTTTTTGGTGAAAAACTTTCGAGTTTCTCATAGAGTTTTTGGAGTCGGTCGGAGAAGGTAGGATTGTCGGGTATGATGGTAGCGCGAGCGAAGGCGCATAGCACCAGCAGTAGTGTGACACGCGGCATAGCGGCGCGGCGGGCGGCGGCGTACTGGCCCGGCACAATCGGCACATGGTGGACTGCACGCTGAGCGGGAGCACATTCCCGTGTGAGATTTGTAACGATCGACATACGATAGGGAACAGACAATTAAAGGACTTTCTTAGCTGATAAATTAAATCAATAAAGATTTTTGGCGTGACACGTTGTTTCCCAGAATTTTGGTCTAGCCAAACTCTTATATTTCTTATATCTATATATCGATAGATATCATACGGAATAATTACTTTAAAAACAAAGTTTAAACCGACTTCAATTCAGTACTTCGCCAAGCCACATGGTTCCTATATGAACATTTCCACATTTCCTTTTCAATTTACCACATGAACTGCTTTCCGAGAGCAAATGCGTTGATAAATACAGAAAAAAACCGAAGTCGCTATATGTGGGCTGATAATATTTCAGGAGTTCCGTCGATTCCTCAAGGATCTCAGAATAAGAAACAGAAGAAGAAACAGAAGAAGAAAAACACTTCATTAGTTGCTACTTCGACGGAATCATGTCGCAATATTTGACGTACTTTACATCTTTGAGGAGTTATGGAACTGTGGTCATCTTCATCAGGTCCACTTCACCAAAATTACGATTTCCGAGGGTAAATAAACGAGTTATAAAATAAAATACACCGAGATCACTACACGCGTGCCTATAAAATTTGAGGGTTGCCCTCAATTTTTTTGGGATCCCATCATCAGATCCTGACTTGGTGACAATGGGACCACCTCAGGAGTATACTCTTTCGAATAAAAAAAGAATTTTGGAAATCGGTCTACAATTGACGGAGAAATCGGCGGACCTACATCTTTGAGAAGTTCCATAAGTCATCTGTGGTCTTCATCATCAGTTCCACTTAACCAAAATTGCGATTTCCGAGAGTAAATACACGAGTTTTAATAGAAAATACCAAAATCACTACACGCGTGCCTATAAAATTTGAGGGTTGCCCTCAATTTCCCTGGGATCCCATCATCGGGTCCTAAATTGGTGACAATGGGACCACCTCGGGAGTATACTCTATCGAATAAAAAAATTTGGAAATCGGTCCACAATTGATGGAGAAATCGGGGAACATACATAAAAATATAAATAAACATACAGTGGAACATATAACCTCCTCCTCCTTTTTTGAAGTTGGTTAAAAATTCTACAAAGTTTTTGTGAAGGAACTTTATCATTGCTATTACCAATGATACAGATTACTTAAATGTATAGGTATCTAAACATTAAATATACCTACTTACCTATATTTGTGCAACTTACATACATACATATACACCTATATGCCTTTGCAATAGGCCGCAGCTGGGCTGCACTCCATACTTCAAGTTATTAATAGATACATCTCATGAAACTTGCTTCCTATAGCTGCATGCTGCACTTAAGTTACTTTCCAGACTTCTCTTCAATCGGATTTTTGTACGGTTCTCCCCACCCGGTAGTATTTACCAACAGATTTATTGTCTTAGCTTTATACTTATATTACACACACTTTATCTAATCTGCGTGATCTGCGCATTCAGGTCACTAAGTTGAGTCACAGATTATGTGGCAAGTCCACGCATACTGAAACTTCTTACCTAAATCGTAATGATAAGTACTTAGCAGTAGGTATGTTCAATTAACGTTGCTAAACAATACGCAATTGGTCTCAATTGCCAAATTCGAACTCAAAACGATCCACTAGTTTCGTAGGCAGGAGTATTACTAACTAGGTAGCTAGCCTAGGCTAAAGTCACAAAATGCAAAGTGGTTATTAAAATCATTATTTAGGTATTATCTTGTACACCTTCGTTTAACATCGCAAATCTAAGGAAATCGCTTTTATTTACCTTTGTTAGTCAGCTCTACTTTAAAAATACTTTCTTAAGTAAGTACCTACCTATCTATACCTAATCTTAAATCTCCAAGCTCTGGCACTCTGGCAGTCCCAGATACTTATAGTTTCTATAGGTAAGGTATGTACAGTCGCCATCACATACATCGGAGCAAACAAGCACGTCACAAACATCGGAACACACCTCTATTTTCAAGGCATTAGGGTGCATGTGCCGATATTTTTGAACACCTAGAGTGTACCTATGTATGTGATGGCGACTGTACATACCATCGCCTAACTAATAGCATTTTTACTGAACTCTAATTTCATAACTGTGTCGTACACATAGAGCAAATCAAAATATACTGAACGCGTCCTCATTCTACCATCCATTTCCTGCATTAGCCAATAAATAATTTACTGGTTTCTTACTGGAAGCGTGCAGTTATAATAGGCACTATATTTGAGGCATTGGCCACCATAGTATGTGGCGCAGGACCGGTCACTTTGGCACTCCTTGGGGGAGGCCTATGTCCAGCAGTGGACGTCTTTCGGCTGATATGTGATGATAGATGAAATGTGATAGATAGCAAACTAATATTAGATATATAAAAATGTATTTACGTCGAACCTTTTTCTTACAAATAACCCTAATTCAGGCTTCAATAAGAATTAAAGAGTAGGTAATTATATTTTGAATAAAAAATAAATAAAAAAGTAAATGTAGTCCTTGAGCTGCTAAAAGTACCTAAATCATTACGGAGGCTTAATACTATTAGTTGAGTCTACATAGATATAGCAGCCTAGCTGGGCGCAAAGGGTCGAATATACCTGGTATTTACATTCCTCTTAAAATCCAGAATGAGGCGCGAAGACATCGGGCATTTCCCCAATGTTATGTAACCCATCTCTAATCTGTTACCGAATAAGAGAAGAATTAAAAAATAATATGAAAAAAGTTTTGCTTAGGTACCTAGGTAGGCCCTATATAACTTCGTTACTAATGTACATAAAGCAAATAATATGAGTAGCCCCCTCGTCTTGAACTAACAATATATGAGGTTATTTTCTCCGTGGCGATTCCCGCGAATGCAACAAACAGAGTTTTTGTTTTAAGTAATATTTCTAGCAATTCCTGTACAACGAGCACTGTGCCCAACACTGTTGCAATTTTCTTCGAAAGTGACTGCACTTTCAAACGGCTGGTTTTAAATGTACAAAATATGTTTATAATGCGTATAATAGGTGTTCACTAAGAAATTTGCTACTTTCGAAATATTTTAAAGTCCAATATGGAAAGGCTAGAAACACGTAAGCACAGAATAAACGTAGGTAGAGTTATATATAACAGGCGATTGCCTGTTATAACTCTACCTACCTACGTTTATTCCGTGTTTACGTAAGCACTTATTCCTATTTTCACTGTAGAATTGTAGATACTTCTTAAATCCTCTATGCATAAGGTATGTATAGGTATAGTCAGTAACATTGATATCTGTAAATATCAGTAGAGGTACCTACATATTTAATAAGCTTTATAATAGAGATAATAGAGTCCTGCACTTATATATTTGGCCTATAGGTAGGTAGGTACTTTGTACGTAGGTACACATTTTAATGTTGTCGACTGTAATTCTCAGAACATTACAGAACTATAATTTCGTACATATCCTACTCTCAAGAACCCTTCTAATGAAGAGAACAGTACCTACGTACCTACGCAATTTAGCAACTTTAAAACCCATGAACCATATTTGTTCGAGTTACGAACTCATTGTCAGAATTTGCATGCTCGTAGTCGCCCTTTAATGAAGCATCTTGCTTCTTCACATGCTACTTCTTACCTTATTGCCGGGAATTTAAGGACCAATTTAGAATAAATTAATTGCAAGATAAACTATGAATGACTCGACATTGCAGTCACGTGGTCACCACATGTAAAAGGTCGACACCCTTTGCAGGGATGCCTTTTTGCACTCATTAACAATCTTATTTGTTTTTAGTTAAGGGTTATTTTGGTATAATTATATAGTATTAGTGTATGCAATCGGGACAGACACAGCGGCGTTCCAGAAGTGAATTTTAATCACAGGATTTCGAAGTATGCGATCCATTGAGAGTTGTTCAATTGGAAATAATTGAAGTTTGTTCTTAAACTGCATAACACTGAATACATGGTTTATTAATTTTAAATTATAATGACCAAAAGTGGATAACTTAAGCTAAGTATAGGTACATACATACCATGCAGTATTTTTCAATTGACAACATTTCATAATTCTAAGTCCATGATTTGACTACCTCCTTGTATTCTACTCGAAAAGAGGAACACGCTAGTAGTTTTATATTTTCAGTAGGTAACGTGATGGCACCAGTAATGGATACTTTAAGGAGGTCGTGTATTTTAACTAACAATAAAATAATAATGTTAAACATTATTATTTTATTGTTAATAAGTATAAATTATACTTGAAACAATAATTATGAGTAAAAATTTTAAAATATATCCGTAAGAAATGAAATATTTGCTTTTTACTAATTGAAGCGACATAGATTAAGAGAAAAATTGGAATAAGCAAAAATATGTCAAAGCTCCAGTTATGGTTACCCAATCTCCAGTAATGGATACTTCTCGAGACCCAGTAATGGATAGACCCCAGTAATGGATACCCCAGTAATGGGCACTAGGATAACGCAATGTTTTCGTATAGGTCGTTTTTTATTCTGGCTTATATTTTACGGGACAGGACAGGATACGATGATATCGTGTATTTTTACAATTACAAGCTTTTATTTACTTTCACCTGTCCCGTTGTCTGTCTGTAATCAAATCTTGAAAGTTAAATTCGACCCACTTGCTGGTTTCCGATTGAGCTGAAATGTTGCATGCATACGTATATCGCATAACAATGCAATATCATGATGACATGGAGCTGATATGATGCTGCAGCTGGGAGGTGGCCATAGGAACTCCGCAATAAAACGACACAACCCCATCGAGTTTGGGCTCGTTAGAATCGTCTTAATGAGTAGTTGATGATGGTATGCAAAAAAGTACAGTCGGCAATTAAAGCTTATGTACCAAAAATGTTGGGCGGTTATTACCGCGAAATACGATGGCCCATCATACAGGACAGGACGCAACTAGGCGTTAAAGGGAGAAAGACATATGTACTTTCATCTCATTCCACCGCACCGCCTATTGTGTAGAGCTAGCTTATATGCACGTCCTGAAAGGCTAGCACAAGACCGCGTGCGGGCTGTTTCGCGCCGAGGCAGTCTATCCGTCTCTTTCTAAGTGTTCTATTTAGAAACAGACGGATAGATCTCGATATTGTGCCAGCTGTGCAGATGTCCGAGCACGGAAGACAGCGTCCTGATGGCCTACCGCGAACGACATTCGAAGTTTTTCCTCTCTGTCGCATTTACGTACGATATCGTAAGTATGACAGAGAGGGGAAACTTCGAATGCCTTTCGCGGTAGGCCCAGAGCTATAGCCATGAACTTCGAATCTCGAACTTCGTATATCTCCGTCTCTATTGCATTTATGGTTTATGGTACTCGAGCGACAGAGACGGAGATATACGAAGTTCGAGATTCGAAGTTCGTGGTAGCGCCGCAGACGTCTAAGCGCGGCGTAATGCATACGGGGCATAAGATATAAGATAGAGCGAGATAGATAATATAATGTTTCCTGTCTCGCTCTATCTTATAGCTTTTGCCCCGTATACAGTCAGCCGCGCTCAGACGAATAGACTCGCTTTTTGTTATAATGTACCTACAGTTAAAAATCATAGTTATCGATAAGTATCCATTATTGGAGAAACGTAACTTTTGTGGATCCAATGATGGACACTATCTATTTCAAATAAATTAACCTAAACTCAAATTGTTCAATTACAACATCATTTGAAAGATATTTATAGCAATCCATAAAATAAACTGAAATTCAAATAGCTTTCACAGTAATTAAATAATTGACAAAAATCTACACTCACTTCCTTAAGCATTCGGTTAAGAAATCATGATTTGTTCACAGAAGCACTGACCCCACTTGATTTTTAATTCACCATCTTTAAACAAAACGACTTATCTCAATGATGACTTATCTCCTAGTGAGTAAAATATTCTTTGTCAATAATATTGTGCTGGATGAAATGAAAGTAGGATAGACACTGTGTATGGTTCAGTATTGCCATATTAGAAAAAATAGTTTCTAGTCTTTATTTTCAGCGGTTAAAGAAAAAAAGTAACCATTACTGGCTCCATTCCATTACTGGTGCCACCACTACCTATTATTTATTCAATTTTTAACGAATTTTTAAAAATGCACTCATAGCAAATCCAATTCTACTGCAGAACGGGCACCTTGCTTTAGTCTTGTTTACATATACCAAATAAATAAAAAAAGGGTTTCGTACAAACTTTCATACACCATACCCGTCATGTCAGGACCCCATTCTTTCTTGAACAATCTTAAACAGCTCATAGTAGAAGTTACCGTTGCAAAGCGCCATCTGCATTTTGGTACAAACAACTTCCAACCTAGTATGTTTGTTTATCAGCGATAGCTTTTTATCACGCGTAGTGATTTCGATTATTTATTTTTTTATTTGAAAGAAGTGACTTTAACGATAATCTGATAGGAATTTGAAGACATAAAATTTCATACAAAACTAAGTAAATTACAAAAATTAAGAAATTATTTTTGAAGAATAAAAAAAATAAGCTAGATAGAGATATCGTTTTATTTTTCCTGTATTATTTATGTTAATTTTAATCATATGTAATTATTTCAGAATTTTCACTTTGTTAACTTCGGAGATAAGGGGGTAACTGGTATTTTTTTCTACATTTTCCTTAATAAATCAAAATTTAACCACTGTAGAAAAAAAAAAACTGTTTTAGAAAGTGCAACTCAAGCCCTTTTATATAATACACCACTTGATCTATTGACTAGACTTTGATTTTTTAACACCTCTCATATTCGTCATTTAAACAGAAAATACAAATGTATATTTAATTTTTCCATTTTCCATACACGTGTCTTAACCCTCTTAACAGTTGTTCTAAATTTCAAATTGATAGTTTAAGTAGTTCCTGAGATATTTAACGTTGTGACAGACGGACAGACGGACATAGTCGCACCATAAGGGTTCCTTTTTTACCTTTTTGGTACGGAACCCTAACGAACATTGTCAAAATGGCGTCAATGTTTACCCATCAATAGAGGTAGAATAGATAGAGGGACTCACCCACACATACACACATGAGTGACAAAGATGTATGCATAGGCAATACCGCAAGTGGGAACAAGATACAGTGTCATATTTTCTGTCCCTCATCGCGTATACGGATTTTTTGTTTGCCACCTGTTTGTTTGCCACCACACCTGTCAACATTTGTACAGTCGCCATCACATACATCGGAGCAAACAAGCACGTCACAAACATCGGAATACACCTCTATTTTCAAGGCAATAGGGTGCATGTGCCGATATTTTTGAACACCTGATGGCGACTGTACTGAAACTGACACCACCATGACGTCACCGATATAATACGACTAAATTATAAATGACATTAGACGTCAAGAATGTATTAGCTTCTGATACTTAATTACTAATTTAGTATGGTTAATTTACCATCGTCCCTTTTGGGTATACGCTAGGACGTCATCTATGTATCCTCTATCTATGAACCCATCCGAAAATGATATTTCAACTTTTAAACGTTTTCGTCGAAACGGGACTAAAGCAAGTTAAGCAAGGTGCCCATTCTGCAGTAGAATTGGATTTGCTATGATTGCATTTTTAAAAAATCGTAAAAAATTGAACATAAATAATACTAGAAATATAAAACTACCAGCGTGTTCCTCTTTTTGAGTAGAATACAATGAGCTAATCGAACTAAGGGCTAAAAGTTATGAAATGTTGTCAATTAGTGGTGTGAACAGTGAGCCCTCACTTGCTTGTTTTTATACTGATTTGATAATTTTGTTGGTTTTTTACTGATTCTTCGAAATAAAAGGCCAAAATTGTAACAGAAAACCGTTGATGCTTTTATTTGATTGACATACTATTTTTGACACACATGTTCTTTTTCTAGTTGTCAGCTAAGTAGGTATCTAATATCTATGGAGTTTGGACATGCCGCCCGCCAAGAACCACTGTTCTTATATGTGATATATTAATTAGAATGGTTAGTTAATGAATGGTAACTTAGATGACATAATATGCCATTATAAGCAACACTACCTTGTGTTGTGATACATTATCTCTAACAGAACATAAAATTAAACAGTTCCTTTAACTTGATAGAAGACTGAGTAATACAATAACAGTTAAATAAAACTGATGATTTCATTGGATGAAATTCAACACATGATAAAAAACATAACACCATTTCACACTTTCGGTGATGGTTACTCTTGAGTGAAAAAAAAAACAAAACATTAACTTATTTGGCAAATTACTCCGCTAAAGGTTTGACACTGGTCGTTTGATTAAAGAATTCTTATAGGACACAACTCGCGTAACGTTGTCCACTCCAGGATGGTTTTAAACAATCTGACCTACTAACCACCATGATGGAGGCAAATCAAGTTCTTTAATTATCACCACGTCTCCAACATTTGGCTCAGGTACAACCTGTGTCCACTTGTGCCTTTGCATGAAATGATTAGGGTATTTCCTGCAATGAAATTTGACAATTGATTTAAGCCCAATGATATAATACTTATCCCTTATAAAGTTCATCATCAACTGTGGCGCTCTGTGAAGGGTCAACTTGTGAGCATTTCGTAAAATAGGAGTCGTCAACAGTGATTGCTTCGGTAACATTTATAGGATGCCTTTGATTCTCACCAATATCAGCGTTATGTAGCTGCCCACCAACTCGGTGTATACCGAACTCGTCTAACTGTGGACTCAGTGATGTAAGTACACTTCTTTTATTTACAGAGTTTCCTTGTTTAACATCCTTCAACTCCTCTGGGAATGTTTGGGTTTGATAGTTTTTTATCATTATTGTAAGTGCCTCATCAATTTATTTCTTTAAAAGAAACTTATGTTTTGGTTTCTCTGTTTTTAGTATTCTGCGGCAATAGGCTACCACTCGCAATAACTTCGTCAACGACGAGAATTTTGACCACACTGGCACTGCTTCGCCATTGACATGATCATCCACCAAAGTAGCAAGGTGAATTTGAATTTTCCTTTCTTCCATATTTGTACTAATACCCTTAGGATTAGGATAATGTATAATATCTTCACTCAACCATAAAGGTCCCCTTAACCACAGTTCAAATCCTACCAACTCGGAGGCTAGGATGCCTCGTGATGCGCAATCCGCCGGATTATGTTCAGATTTGAGATGTTCCCACATGTTACGGTCTGTCACAGTTAAAATATCTGAACATCTATTCCCAGTGAATGTTTTCCAACGACTTGGATGACTGCTAAGCCAAGCAAGTACTATTTCAGAGTCAGTCCACGCATGAATATTAGATTTTGGTACGCTCAAAACTTCTGACACTTCAATAAGCAGCTTTGCCAATAATACGGCACCTGATAACTCCAACCTTGGAAGTTTGATTGGTGAACTTTCCCCTTTGCATCTATCACCCGTACATATAATATCACTGCTACGTACGCAGAGTTTGACGCATCACTAAAACCGTGGAGTTCTACTAACTTCGCGTCACTTCTGAAGTGCGTCCAACGTTTCAACCGAAATTGTGTAAGGTCTGATAGACCCTCTCGCCCATTCTTCTAATAAAGGTTGTGATAGTTCCTCGTCCCAACTAACGCCTGCTAGCCATAATTTCTGTATGAATATTTTTGTTTTTATTATGCTCGGTGCTATCCATCCTTGTGGATCATATAACTTTTAAATATCCGAGATAACTTTCCTCTTTGTTAAAAGTGCAGTCATCGGTGGCAACAGGACAGCATACACGAACTCGTCGGAACCGCGACTCCATGTAAGTCCAAGTATTTTGTTTATCGCATCTAGTTTGACGTCTATTTTCTTATCATTTTGCTTGTCTAAGTTCCCTTGCTGTATTTGATTTAACATAGCTTCGCTATTACTGGACCATTCTTGCAATTCGAATCCACCCCTTATTAACATTTCATTCATTTGCTTATAGATTTCAATTGCTTCTTCGTTACTCTCACAGCCCGACATCAAATCATCCATATAAAATTCATGTTTTACTCTTTCAGCTGCTAAAGGAAAGTCTTTTCCTTCGTCCTTTGCGATTTGTATCAGGCTTTTTACTGCCAGATATGGGGCTCAAGAAGTTCCAAATGTTACTCTGAGTATCTTGTATTCTTTGACGTCTTCCTCTGGAGTTTCACGCCACAAAATACGTTGATATTCCGAATCTTCATCGCTGATCTTTATTTGGCGGTAGATTTTAACTATATCTGCAATGAAGCAGATTGGGTACGTACGCTACCGCATTATTATGTGACGTAATGTCGGCTGTAAGGCTGGTCCTACCATTAAATCATCGTTTAAGGATACCCCATTCGTACCCTTGCAGGAAGCATCGAAGACAACACGAAATTGTGTCGTCTGTCTGTCTTCACGTATCACTGCATGATAAGGTATGTATAAACTATTTGCTTTGTTGTCAAGAACTTCCGCCATGTGATTTAATTCTAAGTACATATTCATCATATTTATGAAGATAAAACTGTGAGTACATTCAAGTTATTTGTAGTGTTGTGAAACCACGCTAATTTAGCAATATAACCATTACGAAGTCCTGAGAAATCAAACAGAATCCGGAAATTATTCGAAAGGGGAGACCCAGTCTGATTGTACCCACCAGAAATATTGAAAAAGGGGAAAATTGAAATAGGGGAAATTCGGTACAGTTGTTCCCTGGTGAAGTAACACTTTCTAATTGGAATAAATTTTAAGCCGGACTAATATAATTAGGACTTGTAATTTGTTATCGGACTTAGACATCAACATTTTCATCAATCTCTGGACAAAATGGAAGCTGAAATAAACGGTCTCATTGACGTTTCTGTAAGAATAACAAAGGCACACACTAACTTCAGAAAGTCACCAAAGGATAGAGTGACCTTGTCATACGTGGAGATTCGGTTAGAACAGTTGGAATCATTATGGGAGAAGTACTCGGCTGGACATGACTGCTTGTTTAGAATTAATACAACTGCAGAGATAGAAGATTCGGTATATGGCAAAGAAGCGGTATATGACGTAACGGAAGAAAATTACATGGATTACAAATGTGAACTGAAGGATGCACTCAAGAAATTGAAACCAAATCCAAGTACCTAGTTTAAATCATCCTATATCGACACTCTTTTATCTACTAAAAACTGCACGGGACTACAAACCCCTTACAGAAATCCAAATCTTAATAGGTCAAGTCGTTTTGGAGATAATTGAGAAAAGAAAACAACCAAGACTCAGAAACAAATATTCATGTCCATCACACAAACATTTGCCCTTTACCGGGATTCAAACCCGGCGACTGGGAAACACGACAAAAAACATCATCAGGCCTTTTACCGATCTTTGTCCGCCGTGCACTAAAACTTCATAATATTCATCCGATTCGATAGGACCATGATAATTTTGTTGGTTTTTTACTGATTCTTCGAAATAAAAGACCACAATTGTAACAGAAAACGGTTGATGCTTTTATTTGATTGACATACTATTTTTGACACACATGTTCTTTTTCTAGTTGTCAGCTAAGTAGGTATCTAATATCTATGGAGTTTGGACAATGCCGGAGACTACACGTTAATGAGGTTGGGAATTCCCGCGCTAAATTGTGTCAAGGGGCTGTCCATATATTATGTCATTTCAAAATAAGGGGGGGGGGGGGGGGTCTGACCATTCCATGACGGTACCAGTGGACAAGCCCCAAGCAAGGCGTAGACAAGTAGAATTCAAGGGGAAATATAAAGATTGACTACTTCTCTCTCCAATAATTGTATAAGTTACTTAGCTTCTGCCCGCGACTTCGTCCGCGTGGAACTCGTTTATATCGTAGCTCCATACAATTTTTCACCCCTTAGGGGATGATTTCGGGCATAAAAATCTATCTTATGTCCTTACCCGGGACTCAGACTTTCTCTATACCAAATTTCATCTAATAATTACCTCTTCAGAGCGTAAATAGGTAACAGAGACAGACAGACACACTTTCACATTTATAATATATCTAAGTATGAAAGTATTGATTGGTATGTATGTGTGTACTTACCTAAAAATGGTGATAATATGAATAACATTTTGTTCATTATTCGTTTTGGTTTTAAACTATGGATAAATGCCCCCTAACTCCGGCCCGTCCGGCATCGGGCATCGGACGGAGAAACGCCTGTTAGTGCGGACTTAATTGACTGTAATTCATAAAAATAAGACACCATAATCCTCCAAGCGTTTTACCCGGCTGTATCGAGAAGGAGCCCGGGTCCTGTTTCAATACGATTTTTTTTTATTTGGAGGAAATATATTATGGATATTTCCGCAAGTCCGCACCACGGGGACGGATGGCGCGGAGGTTATGTCAGACTCGCACCAACTAAAAAATTTCGAAGTTTCGAACGGCTCTGGGATCCCCCTACTGAATGTTCCAGTGCCGCCTTAGCATCACGCCTCTGTGGGTCCTACACTTTATTTTTATAGACTATCGTAGCTCCCTACTGCGACCTTGTGCTACACCGGCGAGGACCCATTTAAGTCGCCTTATACTAAAGGCAAAGAATACCGTAGCCGTATTATACAGCCAGGGCTATAGACCTAATTTCAAGATTTAGCGTGAACTTAGTTCATAAAAATAAAACAGTAATAATAATAAAGAGATGCTACTATTTTATTTCTAGTGGTTCTTGTTGGTAGGCGGCGGGGGCAGCTGCAGGCGGGCGGCCAGCTCGGCTGGCACGTCGAGGTAGGTGTGCTCGAGGCCGACGGTGAGGATGAGCGCCCGCAGCCGCTCCACCGCCACCGAGTCACCCTCCGCCGACCACACCGTCACCGAGGAGCCGAGGGCGCGCGTCTCCCGCAGCAGGTCGAGGATCACTGGCTGACTGTGTGATGCGAGGGCGGCGCGGACCTGGACAACCAATGTAGGGTAAAACCAACACATTGTTTTTAGTCTAAATGAGAACTGGCCGTAACGTGCGGCCGTGCTTTAAAGAAACGCGAATGATCATTCGTATTCTCATTATATGGAAAGGAGGTTTCGTTTCGTTTAACCAATCAAATAATTGAACATGAATGGTGAAATTGACAGGTGTAAACTACAGCTATACGCTACAATATACAGAGCTGGCAACTGCTGACACAAATGCATTCTGAATAACGCTGTTGGTTACTATCAAGTTGTTGTTGGTTACTATCCTAGGTCAACCAAGGAATTGACGGAATTCTCCAAATCACATTCATACCGATTTGAAAAGTTATTGTCGTGAACATATAGTGGGGAGTGAAATGTAGTGTGGGTGTGATGGAGATTTAAATATAAAAGCGACTTTAAATACTCCTTTATTAAATATTGCCATTTTACTCACGGGGAACGTGACAGTCTGGTTAACTTTAAGCGAGTTAACCATCCGCAGCATGGTCCCGATCTGCTCCCGAGTGTACTCGCCCTCGGTGATGTTGCCGCCGAAGCGTGTGGTCCAGCCCACTGACAGCACGGCGCGTGGGTGCCGGCTCGCCAACTTGATAAACTTCTCGGGGTCCAGAGGCTTGGCGGTGGCCGCCACCGGCCCTGGCAGGATGTCCGCGTTCAGCCATAGAGGGAACGTTACCTGTCCACAAACGTTGACGATTTAATATGGAGTGTCATAAGTCATAATCATAACCCAAGAAAATTGTTACCCCATCAGTTCATTCAATGAAATGTGAGTGTTTCAAGTTTATCCTTCGGTTTATGCAGTACCTAGAAACCAAGGAGATCCAGTTAAAATCAGACCGTAAGCAGTCGAACCTTCATTATCAGGTAATCCATCACTGATGGCCATTCGTTTATCAAATGTAAGTTCTGCGTGGAACTATTATAATAGTACTGTCAGAATCACGAGAAAGATATAAAGTTGGACATAATTGCTAAAAATCACTCGAGCCAGAACTTTGTCAAATTCTGGAAAAATACCGCTAAGTAAAATCCTGGGGTGGGCCTTCCTGTGAGCGTCGACAACAATTTTGAACCGACCGCCATCGCTAATGCTTTCCAGCAACATTTTACAGCTAAATCTGCGCTCAAAGCGCTTGGCGTGTTCGATGCTAAGGCTGAAGTCGGTACCCCGCCAGTTAGATTTTCGGCCAAGCAAGTAGCTGGTAAAATTAACGAGATGCAGAGGGGAAAATCGTCAGGATATGATGGCCTAAGCATTGAACATCTCAGGCATGCGGGTATTCATATGCCCGATCTTGTCAATCTTCTATAATTTATCTATTAGCCATAGTTATAATTCTGTACATTTATTTATAGAATTATACAAATACAAAAAATAACATTAAAACTATTAGATCAGATACGATGATGAAACTTTTCTAAAGTTGGAAGTATGTGTATTTTAACTGATTACTCTTAAAATATACCTGTTTTATAAAATGTACGTGTAGTATTTTACTTTCCTCACAGTCGAAATGAAAAGTAGAGTGTTTAACTCGGGTGAAATTACCCATTTCACCCTTGAACTATTGGCGCTCTTACTTCGTTCCAGCGCCAGAAATATCCCGTGTGTGTGCAATGGGTCACTTTTAACCCTTACACCATCAGTTCTTTCAATGAAATGTGAGTGTTTCAAGTTTATCTTTCGGTTTATGCAGTACCTTGATGATGATGGCCTAAGCATTGAACATCTCAGGCATGCGGGTATTCATATGCCCGGTCTTGTCAATCTTCTATAATTTATCTATTAGCCATAGTTATAATTCTGTACATTTATTTATAGAACTAGCTGTTGCCCGCGACGTCGTTCGCGTAGAACTTTTTATCGTCTTAGAAAATGATTTCTCTCAATACAAAATTTGAACCCTCTTTTAGGGGATAATTAAAAAAAAAGTTGATGTTCATTTTCTAGTTTGTGAACAAACAGTCTAAAACCAAAGTTAAAAATCTCATACTTTAAAAATGCCTTGAAATACTCAAACTTTGAACCAATTTTAACACTCTTAGGGGATGAATTTGGAAAAACTCTGAAATCAGTTTTGTAGTCTTTTAACGTACAGAATAAGACCGAAGTTAAAAATCTCTTACTCACACTTTAAAATTTTATTGCTCGCCATTTAAAATTTGAACCCCCTTTTAAACCCCCTTAGAGGTTGAATTTTTCTAATCGCTGAAAGAACTTTTTTCGTAAACTTTTAAGTCTCTAGCTCAAAAAAAGTGTTGCCCATACAAAGCTTTATTAACCCCCTTAGGGGTGGAATTTTCTAAAACTCTGAAAGTACTTTATTATTAATTTTAATAAGTAACATTTTGAATAGTTTTAAGTCTAGTAAAAAAAAAAGTTTTTCCCACACAACACTGGCTACCCTTCTTAAGGATCTTAAGGATCCCCTTAGGGATGGAGTTTTCTAAAACGCTGAAAGTTCTTTTTTAGTATTCTAATAAGTAATCTTTTTGCAAAGTTTTAAGCCTAACTCAAAAAAAAGTGTTGCCCATGCAAAGCTTGCTCTCCTTTTTAACCCTATTAAGGGTGGAATTTTCTAAAACGATTTGTGTTCTTTTTTTGTATTTTAATAAGTAATCTTTCTACAAAGTTTCAAGTCTCTAACTCAAAAACATAAACTTTCCCTGATAAAAACTTTGCACCCCTTTTTATCCCCCTTAGGGATAGATTTTTTCAAAACGCTGAAAGTCTTTTATTTTGTATTTTTATAAGTAATCTTTCTACAAAGTTTTAAGTGTCTAGCTCAGAAAAAGTGTTCCCCATACAAACCTTGCACCCTTTTTTAACCCCCTTAGGGAATGATTTTTGTAAAACGCCGAATGTAGTATTTTTCATGTTCTAATAAGTAATTTTTCGTCAAAATTTTAAGTCTCTATTAAAAAAAATATGTTTTTCCCATACAAACTTTGCACCCTATTTTACCCCCTTAGGGGTGAAATTTTCCAAAACGCTGAAAGTACTTTCTTTGTATTTAAATAATCTTTCTACAAAGTTTTAAGACTCTAGCTAAAAAAAATAGTTTCCCACATACAAACTTTGCACCCCTATTTTAGCCCCCTATTTTTAGGGGTAGAATTTTCTAAAACGCTGAAAGTACTTAATTTGTATTCTGATGACTAATCTTTCTACAAAGTTTTAAGTCTCTATTTAAAAAAAATATTGTTTCCCCCATACAAAATTTGCACCCCTATTTTACCCCCTTAGGGGTAGATTTTTTTAAAACACTGAATCTAGGTACTTTATTTGTATTCTAATGAATAATTTCTCTACAAAGTTTTAAGTCTCTATTAAAAAAAAGTAGTTTTTCCCATACAAACTTTGCACTCTATTTTACCCCTTTAGGGGTAGAATTTTCTAAAACCCTGAAAGTTCTTTATTTGTATTCTTATGACTGATCTTTCTACAAAGTTTTAAGTCTCTATTTAAAAAAAAAATGTTTCCCCCATACAAACCTTGCACCCCTATTTTACCCCCGTAGGGGTGGAATTTTCCAAAACGCTGAAAGTGTTTCATTTGTATTCTAATAACTAATTTTTCTACAAAGTTTAAGTCTATAGCTCAAAAAAAAAAGGTTCTCCAATACAAACTTTGCACCCCCATTTTACCCCCTTAGGGGTAGAATTTTCAAAAATCCCTTTTTATCCCTAGCCCACGTTATAAAAGCAACATACTGTGCAAAAATCAACTCTCTAAGATTAGTAGTTTCGGCTGTGCGTTGATGAGTGAGTGAGTGAGTGAGTGAATAAGTCAGTCAGGACATAGGCATTTATTATGTATAAATACCCACCCTTTTAAATACTCCCTTCGATATAACCAAGAAATGGGCCCAAGAATGGAAACAGGACTCCCCAACCAGCCTAGGGACTAATATCGACCCCACAAAAAAGCCCACTGGTTTTTCACTATCAAGGCGAAATTGGTGCCAGTTAAACAGGCTGCGGACCGGCTGGGGTAGGAGCCGAAAGTTCATGCACAAATGTGGATGGAGGGAGTCTCCAGCATGCGAGTGTGGAGCTGCGGTGCAGGACATGGACCATATTATCCGCGAGTGCCCACTCACCAAGTACCAGGGCAACCCAGCCGACTTGTTCACCCTAGATAACAACGTAACCCAATGGATCCAGCAATTGGGTGTACTGCTCTAATTTGCATGCATTTTTTTTTTTTAACTAAGAACGATTTTAATTTTTAATTTAGCCATACGAATAAATAAATAAATGTATAAATAGATAGAAGATAATGAAACTCCCATTCAAATATCTCAAAAAATTATGAAGCTACATCCGTTTTAATGTCGCTTGGTAGAGTGAGAAAACGATGAGGGACTGTGACGTCAATATACTCGAGCGTCATAGTAAAAAACAATCGTTTCATATGAAGGTGCGTTTTGCGGAAAAGGGACAGAACATACCCCCCTCTTAAAACTTTGGACTCTTATAACTTAATCATTACCTATATAACCTCTTGCTTTGTTTTTTTCTCCATTTGACTATATTTATTTTAAATTCTTTTTCGAGAAAATACATTATGATTATTTACCATATTTTCGATTCCTGAGCTATAACCACGAACTTCGGAATTCGAAAATATTCGGGTGTCTCTATCTCTATCGCACTAACCATACTCGAGTGACAGGGATGCAAATATATGAACATTGAGTATCGGTTTTCGTGGTAGCGCCGCAGGTACTTTGGCTGAATGCGCCGAGCGCGTGCCATTGTCATTCAAAAAAAACAAATTCGTGTTAATTATATTGTTCAAATTTGTTGATTTCATTTATTGAAATTACGACATAAAACGACATTTGCGCATATAAGTTCTCATATCAGAATCGAATATTTTTTTATGGTTTATATTTTAGCATTTGTCTCGTAAAGGTCTATCGTAGACGGGATTTAAATTATTAATAAGTGAAAGGCAAAGCAATTCCGCCATTTTGACGAAAATTTGACGGTTCTTATAGCTGACAGTTGGAGCAGCGTTTGATTTCAATAAAAATAAATGAAAAATTTAATGAAGTCGTATATTTCGGAAAATTAATTAACTGTCGCAGTCGGATAAAAACTATCCTAAGTTGCAGCTAGAATAATAATGTACCTATATAAAATGTTTCATATTTTTCCGTTCATGGGATGCTGAGAACATTCGAACCGCGCAAAGCTTAGTTTCAAACTGGCTGATTCTTTTTTTAATTTAGAGATTTATTATAAGTGGAGATTATACAAATACAAAAAATAACATTAAAACTATTAGATCAGATACGTTGTTGAAACTTTTCTAAAGTTGGCAGTATGTGTATTTTAACTGATTACTCTTAAAATATACCTGTTTTATAAAATGTACGAGTAGTATTTTACTTTCCTCACAGTCGAAATGAAAAGTATAGTGTTTAACTCGGGTGAAATTACCCATTTCACCCTTGAACTATTGGCGCTCTCACTTCGTTCCAGCGCCAGAAATATCCCGTGTGTGCAATGGGTCACCCCTTGCAACCCTTGGTTAACAATCTACTATTTCACGCCACTGCTCGGAAATGTGGCAAGAGATGGTCAGAATTCAGGCTTCAAAGCTTGGACGTCGCACGAACAGGCCATCTATGAATTCAAACTGTCCAACAATGTTTTTTATTTTTTCATACCCTGTTTAAAATAAGAAGAAAGAAAGAAAGATACATTTATTCACTAACACACAGGACACACATGTTAAGCAAAAAAAATAAAAATAACAGTAAAAAATATGTAACAAGTGTGTCTCTGCGGCAGTAAACCGGACGGACACTGGCTCAGCATTATGCTGAGGTGTCAGTCAGACATCTACAGCGCTATTTTCGGCCAGCACCGTTGGTGACTCACGGAAACGTCATACAATTATAATTACACAACTATATTCAATTCAATTCAATTCAATCATTTATTTGCTCTAAAACACATTTCTCGATGCATGCAAATATAATTATAACATACAAATAAAATTAACAAGTACAAAATTTAATTTAAACAAATATTTTTAACTTACATTAAATGTCACAACAAAATAATATTCATTTTATAATTTAAATAATAATAATAATTAAGAGGTCAGTACGGATAAAGAAAAAAAAAAATTAATTAAAAATAACTGAATAAATAAATGTCAAGACAATTTGTCAAAAATTCTTGCATAATATTCTTTGATTGAATAGAATGGACGGGTCAAAAAATATTCCTTTACTTTTTTGTCAAAGGATCTTAGCTCTTGAATATTTTTTAGGTCGTCAGGAAGTAAGTTGTACACTCTAATGGCAGTATTATTTAAACTTTTGTCAAAATGGGCATAATGCACAACATTTAAATGCAGTCTATTTCTTTTCCTAAGATTATTATTCGTAGTCTGGCCTCGCTGGACATACATGTTCATATTGTTAAAAACATAAATACATAAACGGTACAAATAGAGAGAAATTACAGTCAAAATTTTATTGTCAACAAATATACTACGGTGAGAGTCAGGAACATTGGCACATTTTTCTATTAATCTCAGAGCTTTTTTTTGTTTGAGGAGCACTAAGTTAATGTTAGTTCCATTTCCCCAAACCTCGACACAATATCTAATTATGCTTTCAAAATATGAAAAATACGTGGTCAATAATATATCTTTGCTGACTATGTTCATCAGTGATTTCATTGCATAGCAAGCACTAGCTAGTTTCTTATTAACCTTATCGATCTGGTCATTCCACCTCAAGTATGGGTCAAGATCTACACCTAGAAATGTTGTACATTTAGCTTTACATATTGGTATATTACAATCAAAGTCAGGACTAGATGTACTTCTACGAAATGTCATGTAAAAGCTTTTGCTACAATTCATGTTCAGCCCGTTAGCCTCAAACCATGTTAGGAGTTGCGTCCAAGAATCTTGCATATATTTACATAAGACTAAAGAAGATGGTCCGCTTAAAATAATACTAGTGTCGTCAGCGTAAAGATAGGGGGTTCCATATCTCAAAAAGTCTGGTAAATCATTAATAAAAATTATAAATAGTAAAGGGCCTAAGACTGACCCTTGTGGGACTCCAAATTTAATACATTTTTCAACAGATCTAGTTGGGTACTGACATGACTGGTCACAAATTTCCACGTATTGACAACGATTAGACAGGTATGATTTCAGCAACGCCAGCGCATTACCACGTATACCATAGAAATCAAGCTTGTTTATGAGAATTCTGTGATCCACACAGTCAAACGCCTTAGTCAGATCACAGAAAATTCCTCCACATGTAAGGCCACTATTGAGATGTGTCATAACTTCAGTTACCAATTTGCTTACAGCAGCTAAGGTGTTTCTATTTTTCCTAAAACCGAATTGATGGGATGAAAGTAGACCATGATGTTCAAAATAACCCTGTAATCTTCTGGCTATACATTTCTCGAATACTTTCGCAAGAATTGGCAATAGTGAAATGGGTCTGTAATTATTTAAATCAGTTTTGCTACCTTTTTTATGTAAAACAATAACCTTAGCTCTCTCAACAACACTAATCTTAGCATATAATTAATTGTGAAATGCGAGAGAGAAATAAACATAAATACAAAGTGAGATAGTACATGTACGCACTACCTACATGCAGCTTTAATAAAATAATAACTACGTTACACATTAATGTAAATTTTACTATTAAACTAAAAACAAAAACCAGATAAAGCAATTGGCATATTTTTTGCTGTCAAAAGTGCAGGATTAGGATTTTTGGAGCGTCAACAAATAGCCTTTAAGCTACGCTTAAAGGTGTATCTGCTAAGCGCCCCTTGGATAGGGGGAGGGATATCATTCCAGCACTTAGACGCCGCGAACTTGAAGCTACCTCGGAAAGCAGCGGTTCGGTGCATAGGTATTATGGCCATTGCCTTGAATCTGCGCGCACTTTTTGACCATACCAGCTTATGAAAAAGGTAAGGTCCCGTTTTACTCTTTGAGTACGGAACCCTAAAAAAAGATGACAATAAGATATGATTTTTATTTCCTCTCAGTAGTCGTAAAAAGCACTATGTAATGTCTCGGCTAAAAGTGCAATAGATGGACCCGTCTTTTCGAGGGCCGAGCCGTACTTAGGTGAGGCCCTCGAACTCGCTCGTCCATCTATTGCTCACTTTCCAGCCTCTACAACAATGTACTATTGTAATATTGTTCAATTACCGTTAAATATGAACAGGCTAAAGAACAGAGTCGTAATCAAATGTTTGTGACCAACTTCTCTCATAAATTACCTTTTTTTTTTTTTTTTTTTTTATTTTTTTTTTTCGTGGAGAAAACCTGCGAACCAGGTACCCAGCTCTCGGTGGAGGTCTGGGTTATGTTACCACATACGGTTGACGTGGAGTTTTTAGTGGGTAGAAATACCTTTCTACCCACTAAAAACTCCACGTCAACCGCCATCTGCGCTAAGTAATTCGGAGGACTCTAGGATCTCAGGTTGAACGCACTAGAGCCCTTGCTGGCTCGTTTTGGGCATATTCGCCGCCTTCTCTGGGGTGGCCGAGTGCTGTGGCCCTCGCCACAAAAAATCACTGGCGACCCCGTTGACCCCCTTAAGTCGCCTTTTACGACAGGCGGGGGAGACCGTAGACCTATTCTTGCCCGAGTCTACACGGGTTATATATTACCTATATATGTAATGGTGACTGTTCATGCAATATTCTATGAAAACTAGTCATCGATATTTATAATACTTAGTCGCGTTAGTTTTAGACGCTAGTTATGACTTATGACGCTAGTGGGCCTAGTTGTGAGGTTAGTAAGTAGTTTGACAAAGTTATGTGCAGTTTATTGTGTGCAAATATTGCTAGTATGCTACAATTTTTTTTCTAAAAACAGCCTAGTCCCTATTCCTGAAAATCGGCCTTCTGACTAGTATCAGGCATCTCTTCCACATTATATTTTGGGTATTAAAATATAAGATATCTTTCGCACCGCGCTCGGACAGACCACTGGTTCTAAGTTCTCTATATAGAGACGGGAGGCGAAAATGCTGTAATGGTAAAACATACATCTGTTACGACTTTTTTGTTTCGAGTGTTCCTTAATACGCGGAAGCGGTGCCGTGCTGCCCCACATGTCGGCATTCCAGAGCGCCACTTTAACGAGTTGTATTCCCGGAGTATTATTTTAATTAAACTTGCCACTGTTGTGAGACTTTATTTGATATATAGAACCATTAAATATAGGTCAGATGTCTGTGGTGGACACCCCGTAGATTATGTGTTCCATAAAATCCCAATATCCTCTATCTATAAGAAAGCTTGACAGGTTTTAGACCCTCCGCCAAATAACCAAATGGAAGGTCACCATTCCATTTGTTGACGACGCGCTAGCAGAATGGACGAGTCTTATCCCAAGTGCGTTGATGCCCGAGGGTCCACATGTGCATAGAGCGTGGGATGATATTGGGGCCAGGAACGGACTGGCCCCTCTTATTGATAGTGCCACGGGCGCGGATTTGGCTAGACTCAAATCGATGACAAGGGTAGAAGCGGGAGCGTGGTTGCCGGATTTGCCTGATCCATACTAAACCATGTGCTACACAGTTTACAACCACAGTTTTCACCACGTGACCTTGGTAGAAAAACAGCCGCTGTAAGCCATGTAGACAGTGGTTGCATACCAAAGTTCGCATGACCTTGGTGGGCAGGCGCGCTCGTCAAACCATTTGGCAGAAACGGTGGTTTACAGCAATGTAGCCGCTGGTTTTAAACACGCGAACGACACGCGCACGCACCGAGTGTAGACGTGTCGGGCAGGTTTAGGTTCAAAATGGCTCCGGCGAACGAACGAGAGGTGGTTACCGAACCAATTGAACTGTATAGAGACCTTCCGTGTCTGTGGGACTTAACTAAATTTCAATAAGGAAAGTGCCATGGCGTCTCAGTAGGTGTTCCGCGCACGTTTGCCCCGCACAAGCGTTTCAATGAAACACACTGAAGTTTGGGGCCGTTGTAAGCCGTGTAGACAGCAGAGCTTCCACCTCGCTTCTACCAAGGTCACGTGGTGGAGACTGTGGTTGTAAGCCGTGTAGCACATGCTTTAGGAACACTCCTCGACAATGACTCTATAATAATTTATTCATTCAATCTTAAAAAGTTTATCATAAAAACGACTCCTATACCCTCTGTGTGAAATTTGCCACCGATACTAATTATAACACAAGTTTTTTTTGACCAGATTGGATATAAACTATCAGTGATTTTTACAAATACTGATAGTTTATATCCAATCTGGTCAAAATTAGTGACATATAAATTGATGTCTAGTTTTCTTATTTTAGCGTTCTCAATTTAACCAAAATTATGATATTTTAGGGAGATCGATATTTTATAGTAACATTCGTAAATAGTTGTTTCTCTTTTAAAGACCTATTATGTTGTTCACATCTTTTGTTATATTAATCACTAACAATCGATTTTGTAGTAGAAGGTCAATTGAATAAAAATTGCTTACTTTTTATGAGTCGGTGATTCATTTTATGTTTGTCGTTACATGTTTTATTACCGACCCAAAGCCGATCTAAGGAGTCGCTAATAGCAACCATAAGAAGCTACGACCGACCCATATGAGTCGGTAATAGCAACCATAAGAAGCTATTACCAACCCATATGAGTATGTAATAGCAACCACGAGAAGCTACTACTAATAGCTTCTTATGTTTCTGATTCATGGATGTTATCTATGTATTTAAGTATTTATCTATCTATATAAGTATGTATATCGTCGTCTAGTACCCATAGTACAAGCTTTGCTTAGTTTGGGACTAGGTTGATTTGTGTAAGATTGTCCACAACCTCCGACCTCTATGGGTCGGTAATGGTTTCTTATGGTTGTCATTACCGACTCTTATGGGTCGGTAATACAATATGTAAGGACCAGTGGCGGAGCGCCCATACAAGCCGATTCCCACCGGCTTGCCTAAAATATCTTGCTATATATTACCAAACTCGTAAATCATCAAACAACAGCAGCCCTTTTTTTGCTCCTGGTTGTCCAGTGATGCTCCTATAGTTTTTTTTTATTACTTTGTAACCAAGAGGCATCTTTTGACTCCTCAATCATATCCCTAAAGCTCACGAGACCAGGGCAATGTATCACTCTCGCTGAAATTGGAGGCTATACTGAAGCGATCGAAAAAACATTTTCAATGTTAAAAATGCTGATAAACCTTATATTTATTTTGAAAGGTCTATCAATTGATGTGCCACACGTGGACCTATAATGATATTTTTTTTTTGACTTGCAGGTACCTTAATGTATGGAATGTAATGTATGGGAGTGAACCCCTAAAAAAATGTTATTCTGTACTTTTATAACAGGACTATGTAGCGGCTAACAGAATACACCTATCCTCCAAATTTTATTCAGATACAACGTATAGTTTTTGAGTTAAATACCTGTGTCATACGGACAGACGGTCTGTCCGTATATCACAGGCATTTCCATGTCAGGACTAGACAAGGGTTTCGTTTTTGTCATTTTGGCTACGGAACCCTAAAATCGCACGTTTGTATAACATACATCAAGCCCGGCTAGCGCGATAGGTTTTATGGTCACGTTTTACGGCCTAAGTAAATATACTGAAACATCACGTAAAACATAACCATAAAACTTATCATGCTAATTACTAAGCCTGAATCCGTTAACGCGCCTTCAGATATTTTTGAGCACCCTTATAATGTGCTTCCTTCGCCACAATACCACTTCGCCCGTTTCTAATAGACATCCTAATGATTTTTTCTCGGTTCCCACGGACCACTGAAAGCGTCATCGTTTATGATTCGCAAACGGCAGTCCATAAATGAACCCGCATGGGCGTCATGCAAGCCACCGATGCTGAAGTCTCGTCTGCCGGGTGATTCCGTTTGTTTTAATGTGTCTGCAATATTTGTTGAGGGCACCTTTTCGTAATAGGGTTAACTCTTGGCAGTAAATACTGCTCTGTTCCAGCAATCTTGTATTTTAGATAGTTGGTAAAATTTGAGCTTTCTCGGCGCTTCTTGCCCAACTACTTTTGAAATTAACGTCAAGTGTAGGTGAAACTTAAATTTGAGATACTTTAGCACCTACATACATATTATTCCTACTACATATTGGTTTTATTTTATTTCTACTACATATTGGTTAAGTAGTTTAGCATATAGATATCTTCAGCTCCAACAACCACTCTATAATAGAGATACAGAGAGAGAATATAACTAACAATGTTTCATTTCAAAAAAAAAAACTAGCCCTAACAATAGTTCCACCTACTCGCTTCATTATCAAATCAACTGAATAGCCTCCGTCGCCACCTTACAAACATTAATAGAGCCTTCAACAAGCAGGGACCGGGCCAGGCTGTTAGCGGTGTCCAAGCTAGAATCTGGTTACTGGCTCCATGCATATCCCTCGCCCAACACTTGGTACTTTTATTGACCCAGACACTCTACGCATAGCCGTTGGTCTCCGGCTGGGAGCTGGGATCTGCACAGGTCACAACTGTGTTTCTTGTGGGGCTCCAGTGGACCGATTTGGCCACCATGGCCTCTCCTGCTCCTCGGGCGCTGGCCGCCTGTCCCGCCACGCCGCTCTCAACGAAATTCTTAGAAGGGTGCTCGTCAGTGCCAACGTTCCCGCTGCCCTGGAGCCCCAGATTGTGCGGGGCGATGGCAAGCGCCCTGACGGAATGTCGTAGATACTCTGGAAGACGGGCCGAAAACAAATGCGGAGGTTGTGGCTGATATATTGTATCCCTTGATGACGGCGATATGGGAAGCTGAACAGGTGCCAGAAAACTGGAAAGAAGGCGTAGGTACTCATAAAGCTGCCTAAGAAAGGAAACCTGTCCCAATGCTCCAACTGGAGAGGAATAAACATGTTGGCAGTGGGTTCCAAAGTTCTCTGCAATATCCTGTTACACATAATGATGAGTGCTGTCGATTGCACGTTAAGGGACAAACAGAATGGATTTAGAGGAGAGCGGTCTTGCATTGACCAAATTAACGTTTTGCGTTTGATCTTGGAGCAGTGCAATGAAATGCGTACCGAACTATTCATTTTGTTTGTGGACTTCGAGAAAGCATTCGACAGGGTCAAGTGGGCAAGTATATATGAGCGGATACTGAAGAAACGAGGTATACCGGACAAGATCATTAACATTCTTTAAAAACTTTATATGGGTTCCTCTCGCAGAGTTATGCATATAAAGGACAGTTGTCAGACCCTATACCTGTCACGGCCGGTGTGAAGCAGTTGTTTTTTTTTGTTTAACCAAAGATATAAAATGTATTGTTATACAAGTCCCTGCAAAACTGTTTAAACAGTTTGCCTGCAGGTAATAGTCTTTTTATTGCTTAATAGATATATAACTTATACTTATTGTTTTTATAGAGGTAACAACGTTTTTAATCCTATTTTATACTTAAATGCTAACATATTATATTACTAGCTGTTGCCCGCGACTTCGTCCGCGTAGAACTTGTTACCGCCTTAGAAAAAATATTGCAAACCAACGTCTACCGTCTTGAAGGATGATTTCCGAGGCAAAAACTATTCTATATCCTTCGAAGGGTCTCAAATTATCTCTATACCAAATTTAATCTAGGTTCCTACATGGGTTTTATCCAAACTTTCACCCCCTATTTCATCCCCTTAGATAATGATTTTTGGAATAAAAACTATCTAATGTCATTCTTCGGGACTCAAACTACCTTTATACCAAATTTCATCTAAACGGGATCCATCCAAATTTTCGCCCCCCATTTCACCCCCTTAGGGAGTGATTTCCGTAATTAAAACTATCCTTTATCCTTTCCCAGGACTCAAACTATCTCTATACCAAATTGTATTAAAATGGGTTCCATCCGAATTTTCACCCCTAATTTCACCCCCTTAGGGGACTTAACCTATATCTACACCAAATTTCATCAAAATAGATTACATCCAAATTTTCACCCCCCTCCCCCTTTTCACCCCCTTAGGGGATGATTTCCGGGATCAAACCTATTATATGTCCTTCCCCGGGACTCAAACTATTTATATACCAAATTTCATCTAAATCGGTGCAGCGGTTTAAGTAGCTCCATACAAATTTCCACCCCCAATTTCAGCCCCTCAGATATAAAAACTACCCTATGTCCTTCCTCGGGGCTCAACTCAAACTATCTGTATACCAAATTTCATCTAAAGCGGTTCAGCGGTTTAGGCGTGAAGAGGTAACAGACAGATAGACAGACACACTTTCGCATTTATAATATTAGTATGGAAGTATGGATAGTATGGATTCTTTCCGCTTGTCTTCCAAATAAAGGTGTAGCTGTAGACTCACTTCAAAAGAAAGAAGAAACGAAAAACTCATTCAAATATCTCAATAAATTACGAAGCTACAACCGTTTTAATGTCGCTTGTTAGAGTGAGAAAACGATCAGGGGCCGTGACGTCACGATCCTCGAGCGTCATAGTAAAAAAACAATCGTTTCATTATAAAGGTGCGTTTTGCGGAAAAGAGACACAACAAAACCCCTCTTAAAACTTTGGACACTTATAACTTAGTGATTATCTTACCTATATTGCGTTGCGTTGCTATTTGCGTTGTATTCTTTTAAAAAAAATACAACATTATGATTATTTCATTCAGTGTCTACATGCCTATCTTCGATAAGATAAGATAAAATAAGATTTCCTTATTGTCAGAACTGTGTACATTTAGTTGTTTTGGGTAAAATAAAGTCCAACAGCTTGCCCATTTCGGACATACAATATTAAACTTAAAGCTAGTCAAATATACTAAAACAATAACAACAATAGTATTTCCAAATAATTTTAACCATATTTACACATAAAATATTAATTTAGATCTATTCGACATCCGTATTTTCTTTTAAACCACGAACTTCGGAATTCGAAAATATTCGGGTATCTCTATCTCTATCGCACTAACAAGTGACAGGAATGCAGATATACGAACTTCGAGTTTCGGTTTTCGTGGTTTGGCTGAATACGCAAAGAAAGCGCGCGCGTGCCATTAAAAAAAAACATTTGTGTTACTTATATTGTTCGAATTTGTTGATACATCTATTGAAAATACGCCTTAATACGACATTTACGCATATACGTTCTCATATCAGAATCGATTAATTTCTTATGCTTTACCTTTTGGTATGTGTTTCGTGAAGGTCTTTCGGAGACGGGATTTAAATAATTAATAGGTGAAATTAAGGAAAAGCAATTCTGCCATTTTGACGTTTCATAAGCCTGACAGATGTGGCGGCGATATACTTTAAGAATAATAAATGAAAAATTAAATGAATTCGTATATTTCGGAAAATTAATTAATTGTCGCAGTCGGATAAAAACTATCCTAAGTTACAGCTAGAATAATAATGTACACCTATATAAAAAGTTTCATATTTTTCCGTTCATGGGATGCTGAGAACATTCGTAACAACGCAAAGCTTAGTTTCAAACTAGCTGATTCTTTTTTTAATTTAGAGATTTATTATGAGTGGAGATAACTTTACTTCCTTCTGCTTGATCAGTTGCATTGTGTAAGTAGATTGAAATGAAATGATAATTGTTTAAGTCAGGGATCGTTACCGGTATTCTTACTACCGGTTTTAAATAAGGTATAACCGGTTATAATTGCATTTCGGTATTTATATCACTAAAGCTCTAATAAGCGGTATAATCAAAACCGGTATTCAAATGTTATAGCGGTTTCGACAATTGACAACATTACCTCTATTTGATACTTTACCAATAAAACCATTACCGGTAATACCTGTCAGTGTCCAAACAAGCAAGTTTTCTAATTTTGTATTATGACAATCACCGAAAAGTTGTTTTCATTTTGATCGTGACATCATTGACGTGTCATTTGATCTTTCGTCTATTATTTTATGGTTCTGCTTCACAATACATTATAATTATACAAGACTTTGATGTGGTTTTTCTCGTGAATATTATATTACTAATTTGTCGATAAACGGAATGCTTTTTTTTTTTTGCTCTCATATATTTCGTTTAAAAATAAAATTAAAAAAAAACCAGTCAAGTGACGCTTTAGGTACCTACTTGTCACTTTTAACTCTGTTACAACTCATATAATGGCAGTTCGAACATGACGCTAATTACCTACACAAAGTATTCAAGTGTATACATATTTTTGACTTCGACGTACAAACTAACTAAGAAAATTAAACGACTGCGGCGCTACCATGAACTTCGAATCTCGAACTTCGTAATCTCCGTCTCTGTCGCTCGAGTACCATAAACCATAAGTGCGATATACGAAGTTCGAGATTCGAAGTTCGTGGTTATAGCTCTGAATATCCAGAATACATTTCCATAACAAAAATGTATTACTTATGCGTTATTATATTTTTCAATGACATTTACCACTTCAACCCAAAATTGACTTGAATTGATTGATTTGAAATACGTCGCAATTTTTTTGTTCCGTAGGTACTAGCAGACATTTCAGCCAGTGTTAGCCAACAATGCTATTGAATAACGTTACACCTATTTGTTGTGCTTCAGTCATAATGTCTACTTGACACCTTATCTATCAAGAGCAAAGAAAACCGGTATTGAATAGAGGTAAAGAATACTGTAAATATTGCATACATAGTGAAAAAGACAAAAGCGGAATGACAACATTACCTCTAATTCGAATATAGGTATTATTTTTTTAGCGGTAATCGTTTGACAATTTATATACAGGTTTATAATTTAACCGGTTTTACAATCCCTGTTTTAAGTATCATTAATATTTTATAGCGTTTTACACGGTGTTGCAGCACGCTGTTTTTTTTTAATTTTTTTAGATTCTAGGCTCATCTTTCATTAGACAGATTCTAATATGCCATATAGTTAAATTACCTACCTACAATCTGAGATGAAGCCTAATGAACTTTTTACTGACTTTGGCAACCCTAATGGGGGGACCGTACAGCCGGCGACCGACCACACAAGGCGATAGAAGTCATCAAGGATTCACACGCCCTGTCATAAGTCATAACACATCACACATCTGTGTGAACAATTATTTCCAAGCTGTACTCAACCGTAAATACGGATAACATAAAGTCCTTTTTGTACTCTACGATTAAAATATGTATATTAAGATTTCATAGAGAATACTGCAACGTCACTCTTTTCATAGTTGTAGTCCATGTTACTGTCGAAACAATCGATATAACTACTTTTCGATACGCTCCAGACAACTAAAATAAATTCGACCAATCACGTGGCTGCTTTACTGAACTGTAATGAATTGGACCAATAGAATCGCTTTGATGTCGTACGCTCGTTGATGTCTTTTAAGATATCAACAAGCGTACGAGCGATGAGCTGCACTTCGTTTCAACACTATCGAGTTTGTTTAATTAGTTCAGTTGACTCGTAGAAAATTAATTTTAATGAACTCGTACAAAAAGTATTGTTCACAATAGTGTTATAATCAAGCTTTTTAATCTCGTACCTTACTTAGGCCACTCAGCAAGCTTCGTGGCCTAAACACGGTACACGACTAAAAAGCTCTCTATTATAACACGATTCTGCCGTGTCATGACAAAACACTGTAACTTAAAAAAGTGCATTCTTCAGAAACCGCAATAAACGTTTTTTCTCGTTAAGTGGCCATAAAACTGTGAATATTTATCCGATTTTGATGAAATTTGGGCAAAGTATTGATAATGTTGCTCATAAAGTATACAAATCATAAAATATCATTTTTTTTTATTATTTCATGCATTTAAAGACCAAAACGTGTTTTGTCACGACATAAGTTGGTAATACTAATATAAATCGTCGTGACAAAACACTGTAACTATCATGTTACAGTGTATTGTCGTATACTCGTAAGTATGAAAACTCTACTTAAAATTTTAGCTATTGATTAATATTAACACCATCAATTCTTCTTAGACCAGATTTGACCGAAAAAAGAATAATGTTTATACCAAGATTAGATAGGTACTATTTTGACGTTTAACTTTAGATTATGTACTTATTCCTGTTTGGTCAATCTGTTCTCAGTATTTGAAAGGGAACAAAGGACTACATAAATATAAATGAAAATAAAGAGGGCAAGGTTAGGTAATCTTTTATATTCTCATTATCATTAAAGTATTATCATCCGTAGTAATTAAAAATCAATATCTCGTTCCGTTGCCAAATCATCAACATCAGATACAACGAATTCTTCAAAAAATTGTCTTCTTGATTGTGGCATAAACTGACATAATTTCAGAAGTTCTGTCTTATTTTCTTTGCAAAATCCTCTCCGGTTTTCTTGTTTTTTAATCTTATCTAACTTTTTATCATCCATTAACTTTTTCAATGCAATTTCCAGTCTTTTTCAAAAAAGATATTTCCTTGTAACTCGTATCATCATAGTTCGTTTTTACAAATAAAGACAGACAGCCTTTTCCTTTGTTCAATTTCAAACCTATGTATATTAAAACCATCAGGATATTTAACTTTACTCTCATTCTGGAATAAATAAACATTTTTGTGTGTCAGAACTAGCGTTTCATTATTTTTTCTAGATTGTTTTATTTTTTCATGAAAATCATATATTTCGAATGCTCTGTTTAGGGGAATGGTTATGCGCGTAATATAGTATAGAAACAGTTTTGATTGACGCTTAGTTGTGAACTGTTAATCGATAGTCAAAACGAACCCTTTTTAGAGTATATTAAACCGGGCATTAGTAATGTTTACAAACACTTCACAACCAAAACACTCACTTCAAGGCTGGTGTTGCGCGATTGTAACCACTGTTTACCTTAAGATACAGTGTTTTGTGGTAACAGTTACGACAAAACACTGTATCTTAAGATAACAGTCGACAAAAAACGTCAGTGCTGTTTTGGCAAAACACTGTATTTAGAGATACAGTGATTAGTCAAAACAAGACCCTAGTTTTAGAAGTTACAGTGTAAAATGCTTTGAGGTATTTCATTGATTTAAGTACAAAATGAGTGGTCTGTTAGCAGGCATATATAGATATGGACCCAAAAAGCTCAATTATTGATGTTAGCACAAAACACTGTAACTTGAGTTACAGTGTTTTGTCATGACACGGCAGGATTGTGAAAAATACTATTATTTATCCCAACTTGTCGTCTGTCTTCATAATGTCCCGTCTGCTCTGCACCATAATTGAAGGATGAAGTGATCTAATTTTGATAGTATTATTTGAATGCGTCAATACTAAAAAAATATTGAGAGTTTTCGATATTGAATCGTATACATTGAATCCTTAAGGTTGATAGTTATATGATGGACAATGGTATATTAGGTTTGAATGGTTTTGTTCTAAATATATGTTACACAGACAATAATGCAGACTCCAGTTTATAGAGTTTCTTATGTAGTGTCTTAGGCTCTCAGCAGACGTGGCGGATCCGACTAATACGTTAGAATTAAAGTAAGCCGTAAGGTTGTTGCTGTGGGTGTTTTAAGAAAAAATCTCATCCTCACAAGTTGTAATAAAGTGGTTATTTTACTTATAACTGATAGAATACGTGTCCACCTTCTTAACTACGTTTTTGTACTTATTTGCTGTGAACGAAAATTCCTAGAAATTTCCGAAATTCCATCTCAGGTAGGAATTAGGATACCAATGTTTTTAGAACAATGTAGCATTAACAACGTACCGAATCGTTTTGCGCGCTAATCTCAGGGCTTTTGGCAGCAGAGAAATCTCTTCGTGAGCAGGGCGAGCAATACGCACCCCAAGACTGCTCCTCGGGCAGCACCTCGGAAGACGAAATATTCACTTACGGTGGGAAAGTGCCAAAACCTCATAGAACTAGATTCCCGCCAGACTCAAATAGCAAATAGAGCACTCCAATTCATTCGAGGTTTATCGAGAACATCGCTGCGGTGTCCAAAACCCTGAAAGCGCGAGCTTGATTCGCTATTGGTGGTAGTGGTGGTGGCTACGAAATAAAGCATAACTACCTGCATTTGTGGAATTACCGGTTGAAAAATACTTCCATCCTAATTATCATAGAAAAGACTAGAGAGAGTCATATAGAGAAGTAATTCGTTTTGATAACGCGCGCGTAAAGGAAATATAGTGCTTCTTCAGACTTGGCACAAATACAGTTGCAAAGATAAAACCACTCACCCCTGACTTGCTAAACGGCGCGATCAGATCCTGAGCCTTCTCAAACGCCTCGATGCTCTTGAAGTCCAACTTGACGCCCTTCTGCTTGTCCTTGGAGATGCCCTTGTTGTGCTGCGCCACGGCGGCAAGGAAGTCGCCCAGCGACAGGTCGGAAGTCGAGGCCGGCGGGTGCGCCATCACGGGGATGGGAGGGCCATCTTTGCCGATTAGCTGGCCCAGCACTATGTCCGCCTCGAGCATTTGCACATCGCCTGAGAAAAATTCATGATAAATTGATCGTGCGGTCCACGAGGGAGCGTCACACCTGTTCTGATTGCTCACTTTGTGCTTCGGCCATAAAGTAATTCGGAAGCGGGGCGTTTTTTTGGGTGATTCCCATCTTCCAACCTATCCAAGCCAGGTTTCATATGCAATATGGGTTGGATAGGTTGGAAGATGAGCATCACCCGCTTTTTCGCGAATTGAACTATCCTAGAAATGTTTTACGGCACCACGATTTCCGTTGCTATAGACGTTTGAGGTAAGGCCTGGTGACCTGACATAGAGGTTTCCTCTAGTTCAGGAACCATGCATATCTCTTTGGTGCAAGGAGATCAATGCTAATCGCTTCACTTAAGCAATAAACTGTATTATGGAAACTGTATTATATGTTGCTTATGGCTTATAGTTAAGTCCTCGTGGTAAATGTTTTTGGTTAATTTCTATCCATAGGCATTGCGATTGCGCGATTGTGGAGCCTATATCTGTCGCGCTAATTGTAACAAATGCTTCTGGGAACGCGCGCCCGCTGGAAATGCTATTTCTGATAGAGCGGGCGCAATGTACAAGACTTTGCGTTGGTCATGGCAATGTCTTCATATAGGTACTAACGTGGTCAATGGGTGACCGAGGAAATAGAAGTATTTTAGGTACAATTAAAATCGGAAGTATGAAAACTAGACAATTTCTTTAACAGTCATCAACCACTCGTTAAGAGTTCCAATGAGCCCAAACACAACGGGTTTATTTTGTGTTGTTTAGGAGAAACGACACAACGCTTTGAGGAAACGAAAGGTGTATTTACCACCGTGCCCCCATTGTCGTTACACCACATTGACTGAATACTTCTGATTGGTAACGAAAACTGAATTCTGAATATATATTTGCACACGTATTTCTCTGACTGATTATTTCTGTAACTAGCATAAAAATGCATAGTTACCTGAATGTGGATGAACCATCCATTAATGACCTCCAACCTCCCCTTATAGTCACCCCTTTCCTTTTACCATATGTAACTTACTGCTTATGACATGTGTGTGTAACTGAATCATTATAAATCTTGTCTGATAAATGTATTGTATTTGAATCTCTGATTGTATAGGTACCAAATGTACACTCTGAATATCTGATCGCTGATTAACGTATTTTACACTAAATGTACACTCTGAATCTCTGATTGTATACCAAATATACACTCTGAATATCTGATCTGTGATTAACGTATTCAACAATAGATACTGTTTATTGCACCATGACATGAGAGAAACATGTTACAAGATTGCCTTATTAATTATACTAACAACAAACGTTCTTATCGCTTCGCACTGATATTGCTTTGCATCTATTTGCAAATGCCAAAGCAAGCATTAAACATATTGCGAAATACGTATCACAGAACTCGTGAATCATATTAAAACTCACCAGGAATCCCAGGAACAAACACTACTGAATAAATATGTATTTCTGGTAAAATTCCGTACTCCCCACAAAGTACTTTGTTATATACTGAAATAGAGAACAATCTCTGGGCCTAAAAACAGTAACCCTGTAATTGATGACATTTGATGCGCCATCTGATATTTTTATTTGAAGACTCCACTTGAATGTTAAAATTGTTAAAACATACAAAAAGTGCGTCGGTCGCAGGGTTTGAACCGGGGCTCATCGACTCCAAATACCGCCGTCTGTACCCCTAGGCTACTGATGTCTTTTGACAATACGGTGAATTTCGAAATACCTTGACGGCACGTTTCATCACCATAGAAACAAGACTATTATTGACCCCGCCATCGTCACAATATAGTTAAACAAAATTAATAAATTACACAAGTATTTTAGTTTTGAAATTATTTATTGATATTATTAGTACAATTAATTATTTTCCGATGTTTAGTAGGTGCCGCGTGCTTCCATCTATTATTTGCATTTTACATCTATGAATTATTATGTGACTAAATTGGAAATCACCAGATATTCATAGTAGGCCCCTATACTTAATGTCCTTCTTTATTTACTAAACTTATTATGCTGTGATTACCGTCCACCTAGTTCTAAGATTGGCCGCCCTGGTACTCCCTGTTTGGCAAGTTGTCAGATCCATACCATGCTATGCGAACTTAGAACTTAATGCAAATCCAGTTTCTTATTGAAAACAGTGCCACCTACTTGATAGCTGGCGAACTCTCTGAAGCTCTAGCGATTGCTAGGCTAGGCTGTCAAGGTATTTCAAAATTCGCCGTATTGTCACAAGGCATCAGTAGCCTAGGGGTGCAGACGATGGTATTTGGAGTCGATGATCCGGGGTTCGATCCCTACGACCGACGCACTTTTTGTATGTTTTGTACATTCAAAGAAAAGTTGTAACTACCGCAGAAGAGATGGCGCCTGTATACGCAAGCATTAAATGCCTTCTCAATTTGGTCGAGTTGCCTGTCTATCTCAGTATGTATATTGTAGTCTTTGATCCATACTGACATTTTAGCAACTCCGATTTTAAATTCACCGCTCACCATAGAGTCTGGATGAGGTCTGAATATTATCAATCAATCGACAAAACGATTATTGGTCTCATGTTTACAATCGATATCAAAATCGATGATTTATTATTTATTATTCTGGCTTTCGGGCTGTCAAAGCCCTTATATCACTGCGACCATCGCTGATCTTTTGTGATCGCCACTTACTACAATGCTTGGTCAAGTCCTGCAAACTCGAAGAATTGCAGGATTTTGTTGAACTCAAGAAATTTGATCTCCTCCGGGCACATGATGTGTTTGCCCAAGAAGGAGTTACGACTGCGCATGAGGCAAGGGCAATCGGTTAGGATGTGTGTAGGCGTCTCCTCTGCTTCAAAGCAGAATCTGCACTGCCTTGTGTCACACAGTCCTATCGTTTGCATGTGCTTATTTAGGCGGCAGTGCCCAGTAAGCACCCTGACCAGCATGCGTAGGCGGTTCCTACTTAGCGCCAAGGCGTCAGAAGACGCCTTTTTGCTAAAGGCTCTAATAAGTGCCTTGGAATGTTTCAGTCCTGGGTTAGCTCTCCAGGCTTGAATGGTCTTGTAGAAACAATAGGCTTTTAGAGTAAGCTTGGTTAGACTTTTAGGGATACCACAGAACGGCTCTGGTCCGCAGTGTGTTCCCTTCGCCCCCGCTCGTGCAAGCTCATCAGCCTTTTCATTTCCCTCGATACCTGCATGCCCTGGGACCCAACGTAAAATTACCTTGTTTATGGCACCCAGGTCATTCAATAGTTCCCGGCAGTTCTCGACCAGCCTCGACGTTGTGACGTTAGAGGTAAGAGCCAAGAGAGCCGCCTGGCTATCCGAGTGGATATAAATAGTATGATTGAGGAAGGCGAATCGATGATTCATATATATTCATATTCTTATATTTATTCAGCTTACTTAAACTAGGTATACAAATTAGATAACTAACAATATGTTGTATTATATTATAGTATAGTAGAGGTTACATTAAGTTACGTAAGCCACCTTCCGTACTAGTTTAAACTGTATTACGGCAAGGTACCCTCCTTCTCCTCATGAACAACCACGTAGCCATAGATGGTAGGAACATAATGGCAGTTAGAATTGTTTACAGTATGTTAAAACTATAGTTATTAACCTAGGTGCAAGGATCGTTAATAGTATTATTATAAGGCATTTGGTTTCAATGTAATTCATAACATCATTAGCATAATTATTGCATAAGTATTAGAAAATACTTTTTTATTCTAATCGCGGATCTTCGCGACACCCATACAGGCGAGGCGATCGGCATTCCTGAGGGACGGGTGGTGTAGGCTTAATAGGTTAGGGTTCCGCATTCAGTGTTGGTTCAGTGTTATTCTGTGACTTCGCACAAAATGGGCTTTTTTTATAATATACCTAAGTAGTCTTTCAACCTGAGTAGGAGTAAAACCAGTACCGTAATACCATACAACTATAGTCCACTACTCCAACTATGGTCCAGAAGTAAACTCATTCGTTTCCATCAATACCGATTTCGTAATAGTGATTTTATACGTTTTTATTTAAATTTGTGTTATTATATTTATTGCCTGTCTTTAAGTTCATCCACGAAAATAGTCCCACCTGAGCAAGTAATATATGATAATTGATTTGGACCATAGTTGGGTGACCTAGACTATAGTTGTGTGGTTTTACGGTAATACAATTTTAATACCGGTTTAGGCCTGTGTTCATTACCGGTAGGTAATCAGGGCTCTTGGGCCATCGTAAAAGCTTAACTAGTATAATGCAACCGGTATGCACTTATCGATAACAGCAATATTCGGCTATAAGCACCTACGGCGGAGGTTCTCAATTCGGTTGTACATCTTTATTTTTTTTATTTCTGTTCTATATATTTGTTACCTCAGAACTCCGCCATTTATGAACCGATTCGTACAATTCTTTTTTTTATTTGAAAGTTTATGCTTCCAGATCTGTCCCATTATTTTCAACAAGCAATGATAGGATTAATGAGGAATTGAGGGAGCTCCTCAATTTTATCGGGCACGCGTGTAGTGATTTTGTTATTTTCTATCCCACCAAAACATTGCATGTAAAGTGATTGCTAAGACTCCCTAACTCATATAGCTTTCAGCGTTAAAAATATATCCGATGGCAAGTAGCGACAAGCTTTTTTTTATACAACGACGGTGTGGCAAACAAGCTTACGGCCTGCGCCTGCCTGACGTTAAACCGGGACCGTAGCCTATGGACACTTGTGACTCCAGAAGAATCACAAGCGCGTTGCCGACCCTTTATTAACTTGAGGATTCGCTGTGTTGGCAGATAGAGACATGCAGGTCCCTCACTCCCATCACAGCGCATCCTAGGGAGCTCTGGCTACCTTACTCACCACCAGGAACACAACACCACATGCTTCATAACATGCAATAATATAGCAACACTACAAAGCAGTGGTGCTATTATGGCTGCGGTCTTCGGTAAGGTACTTCCCCAGTTGGGCTGCTCCACATACGAGCGAGATGACATATGGCTGTGCCCTACCTCTCTGGCTTCCTACTCCACATAGCTTAACTCAACCAGCCACGCTCTACAGATTCTACATCTAGACTAAAAAGTATAGCTTTGGCGGGCACATCCCGGTCGCTGCATAAGTTAGACTCTCGTGCGTGCAGCCGTGCATACGTATACGGTATGAATCTATGATGATATTAATAAGCGACGGGTCTTTACTTTTTAACCAAGATATAGAATTTGTAAGTGTGTGTTAAGCCGTGTGGAGTAAGAAGCTCGGCGCGACTCGCGATTTGATATCTTTTTAACGCTGAAAGCTACATATATGAGTTAGGCAGTCTTGGCAATCACTTTACATGCAATGTTTTGGTGGGATCGCATTCCTTTTTACCCGACTGCCGAAGGAGAGAGGGTTGTGTTTTTCGAGAATATGTATGAATGTATGTATGTATGTAATATGTATGTATGTATATGGGTATGTCTTATTCTTTGACACGCCCTGCAGCCTAAACCGTTTGACGGATTTCGACTTGTGAGGTGTCGTTGGATTCCTCTTAACCGTGGGAGTGATAGGCTATAATATTTGCAAAAAAGCAGTTAGGTTTTTCAATAAATGTTTTGATTTCACTTGTTGTAAGGTAATTTCTAGGGCTGAATGACCGCAAAAACGATTGACAGCCCGCATGTTTCCGGCCAGGCGTCCTTTCACAACATCATCAAGGTAATTTCTAGCGTGTTTTAAGGGTTGTTTTTTTGCGTACAACTAAATGGGAAAACCCGTACAAACTTCCATCCCCTAATTTAAAGAGTGGGGGGTGATTTACCAAAAATCCTCAAATATATGTTTTATTATTTATATAAATTTTCAGGTCTCAAGCAAAAAAAATTCCATCCCCTAGTTTAAGGGTATTTAGGTTTTTGTTGTTGTTTATGTACTAATAATAGCTTACATACCAAATTTCAGTGATCTCACGTGTATTTTTCTACAGTGAACGAAACTAAGAAAACATATCTACCACACGAGTAGATACTTTTTCTTTAAATACGGTCTGATTTTGTTCAAAATCTATATCTGAGGGGACTTCTTAATACGAATCCGAGGGTGGATTAAAAAAAAGTGGCTACCGCTACCATAATAGGCCGCATACCATAAGAAGCTTAACATGCAGAAACAGTTGACGTTTTGAAACTACAGAAATAATGCAAATGACTCAA
Organism: Epinotia brunnichana; assembly: GCA_963854355.1. Classification (NCBI taxonomy): domain Eukaryota; kingdom Metazoa; phylum Arthropoda; class Insecta; order Lepidoptera; family Tortricidae; genus Epinotia; species Epinotia brunnichana. The sequence goes on along the minus strand of OY977936.1, from coordinate 26,323,932 downwards.
AACCTGGCTCCTTCATGCCACTTCTCCCCTACCTGTACGTCTAGCACAACTTGCTGCTAAGTCGTGTCGCGCGCGACTCAGCGACTCCTGTCTCACTCGTATTGTGCAAATTAGAAAGAGGCGGGTAGATTCTCTCGACTCGCGTCGCGCTTGTTGTGTCAGTTGTGCTAGCCCCGCTGGTATTCATGAAAAAAAAACTGTTTCTACCCGGTTGTAACCACTCTATATTATGTCCTCTTGCGAATAATAGGCTTTTTTCCGGAACGCAAGTCTTTAAATTAGCCCGATATTGAATTATTGCTCAACATTAGAAGATCAATAAGTTAACCACATCTATACATATAAATGCCTATGTCCTAACTGACTTATTCACTCACTGACTCACTCACTCATCAACGCACAGCCGAAACTACTGGGGCTAGAGAGTTTATTTTTACACAGTAGGTTATTTTTATAACGTAAGCTAGGGATAAGAAGGGATTTTTTGAAATTTCACCCCTAAGTAAAATAGGGGTGCAAAGTTTGTATGGCGGGAACTTTTTTTTGAGCTAGAAACTTAAAACTTTGTAGAAAGATTAGTTTTTAAAATACAAATAAAGTAATTTCAGCGTTTTGAAAAATTCCGCTCCTAAGGGGTTAAAATAGGGGTGCAAAGTTTGTATGCGGGAAACAATATTTTTTTGAATAGGGACTTTAAACTTTGTAGAAAGATTAGTCATAAGAATACAAATATACTTTCAGCGTTTTAGATAATTCTACCCCTAAGGGGGTAAAATAGGGGTGCAAAGTTTGTATGTGGGAAACTTTTTTTTTGAGCTAGAGATCTAAAACTTTGTAGAAAGATTATTTATTAGAATACTAATAAAGGACTTTCAGCGTTTTAGAAAACTCCACCCCTAAGGGAGTTAACAAGGGGATCCAGTGTTGTGTGGGAAACACTTTTATTTGAACTAGACTTAAAACTATTAGAAAGATTACTTATTAAAATACAAAAAAAAGACTTTCAGAGTTTTAGAATATTCCATAATAAAATAAAAAGGGGGCAAGCTTTGTATGGGCAACACTTTTTTTTAGCTAGAGACTTAAAAGTTAGTAGTAAGATTACTTACTACTAACTTTTAAGTCTAAGTTTTAGCGATTAGAAAAATTCAACCCCTGTTTTAAAAGGGAGTTCAAATTTTAAATGGAGAACAAGAAAATTTTAAAGTGTGAGTAAGAGATTTGTAACTTTGGTCTTATTCTTTACGTTAAAAGACTAAAAAACTAATTTCAGAGCTTTTCCAAATTCATCCTCTAAGAGTATTAAAAGGGGGTTCAAAGTTTGTGTATTTCAAGACATTTTTAAAGTATGAGATTCTTTACTGTGGTTTTAGACTGTTTGTTCACAAACTAGAAAATGAACATCAACGGTTTTTTTTATTTATCCCCTAAAAGAGGGTTCCAAGTTTGTATTAAGAGAAATAATTTTCTAAGTCGATAAAAAGTTCTACGCGGACGAAGTCGCGGGCAACAGCTAGTAGATATATAAAGTAAAGATAGGACCAACCCGCACGAGTAATTCGTCCAATGCGGTGGCCCTAAACTAGCAATTTAGGGCCACTGTGCCTTAGTCTGTGGCAGGACGCCGTACCGTTCAGCTGTCAGAGTGTGTCAGAGTCGACTGTCTCAAAATGCCCAGTTGCGCCGTAAAAGGGTGCAAAATGTGATACAAAAGTAAAAAAAAAACATGGGATATCGTATCATCGGTAAGTATCGTCAGTTTCTTTTTTATCGCTTAGTAACACATTTTCAAAATAATTATCTAGACACGCGGTAGCGTGTCAAGCCAAGTTCAAGCAAAAGAACTGGCTAGCCAGCGCCAAGTGTAATATTACACGAACCACTTGGTACCACTTTTGACCCTTCTATAACTCAAAACCTCTTTAACGTAAACACATAAAACTACGTCTTTTTAATTATTTCATGAAGCTAGCTCAAACGGTTATAAAGATATGAAGGTCAAAAGGTCGTAAATTTTAGCACTGACTGACTGACATATAGTACCTAAACCTAACCTACTTCCAGATGACCTAGAAGGATGAAATTTGGAACCCAGCTCGGTAATTGTGTGTAAGCGTAGGAAAAAATCTAAAAATAAAAAAGTAAAAATATAGGGTGAGGGGGGGGGGGGGGGGGGTCAACATACATTTTTTTTTTAATTTTAGCGTTGGAGCCGTTACAAGCAGATATTTGAAACTATCCCAATATATGTATTATTATATTTTCTATATAACAGAAATATAAAAATAAAATTAAGTCAAAAAATAAGTGGTGTCCCCATACAAAAACTTGTAATACGCGCTAAACAACCGGCGAACGATGTGTCGTCGGCGGCGCGCGGCACCACATAATTATACACAGAACAGAAGTAAATCTCAATACCTGCCTAGTTTTCTTTACAAAAAGTAATAATATCCAACCAAAAAAACATAAATGGTAAAAAGGAGAGCCAAGTTCAATACAAAAATTATGCTTGGCTGTGGGCTTCGCCACAAAAAGAATGGAGATCTAAATGAGTGCCAAGTTCTATGCAAAATCCAAATATGTATTTATAGGAACAAAATAACAAGTATTAAACTCTATGTTTTTGCTTTATTTGATACCTATAACAATTGCTGTTATTTAAAAATGTGAGATCTTAAAGTAGCCGAAAAAACCTCGCGTGATTTGTGCACAAGCACAAGCCCTTAGGTACCACTATCTCTATGTGATGTTTACATCAACCACTGCCAGCCACTTCATTAATATTGAGAAAAGTCCCCCTTACAAGGTTACTCCGGCCACCCGAACGTGTGGTACGCAGTCCGTACAGCAGATGGCGCCACTCATTTTTTGTAAGGACATAGGTAAGGACAGGATGTCAAGCGAATTGTTCGGACAGGCGTATCTTTACTTTATATATCTATGCTAACAAACATACTAAAATATGGCGCCGGTATCCGAAAGTTAAATATTTTCCCCTAACAACATGCACAATAGCGGGAGGTCGCAGGTTTGAAATTACCGAAGCCAATGAATTTTCACTTTAACTTTAAAGGAATTGTCTGGATGTAGGCATGTTCGCCGACTCTTGTATCTTGGCCTACGCCATGTTGTGTTAACTGCTCAGTACCTAAGGCGTGTTGCCGCGTTAAACGATTGGTGCCTGCAATTAGTTTATGAAAGCTTTAACACTGTTTATTCTTTACTCAGAACACTAGCTAACCGTGCTGTTTCGAGTAATATTCATATTTAGTTGGCATGCAGTAAACAATTAGGTAGGTACTATGTAAAATCGCGTGTTCGACACCTATATACCTTTCAAACATTTTAGTTATTTTTAGGGATCTACTCAGAGATTACGTATCTAACCTAATTGTTATAAACAGGTACTTACTTGCTAAAGCGGCTTGCAAGTATGTTTTATTATTGACAGCATGTGCCCAAGTAACTGTGGTTAGATTTCGCAAGGTTTCTTCTTCGCCTAGAACGGTTGAACCTGCAACAAAAACACCTCATTGAAAACTACCATTTTGGTAGGTATTTTTAACACAGGCAACACTCGCAATGTCAAACAATCGAATCACTTGTAACAGCTGTGCAACATACTCCCATTTGTTTACGTGTTATTATAAGTAAAGTATAGAATATTAGGTTAACATTTCAACGTTTTCGTATGTTTGTAATATCACTGACTTTTTGCGTCTCCTGACATCTTGAAGAGGTAATTACCGAGCAGCTTGCACTATAAATAGTAATGAAAACAGTATTTAGTTTAAGCAATGATAGTTCACATTCACTTGACGTTTATGAATATGGATAAATGTCATGTACATTAGTGATGTGACATGAAGCATAATTGGATTCGACATGATACCAAATATCTAGGCGATGTGATATAGAAATCGTAATTTGATTAAGTATAGGCACATATATTAATAACTGAGCAGTTGAGAGATTGGATTTTTATAAAATAATACCTAGGACCTCTAGGTACCTACTATCTGAAACTTATTCACATTTACCCCATAACCTATTTTAATTAAATGTTCATAACAGCCAGTGCCAATCTAGATCAAAGATCAAGGCATCATAAACACCTTTCATGTAGCGCTTTTCACGTTTAAAACCAAAGAGTATCAAGTTCTCCGTTCAATAATACTAGTAATTATCTTAAAGACTTTTGTACTATAAGGTTCAAATTGAATCGTTTTGTTTTTTGAGTTGTTTCAATTTTGTTTCGGTATTGATGTTCTACTAAATCAACCAGCGCTTTTGAAGTTATTCTCTGCAGTAGTGATTTTAGTTCGGTCGGACAGGGTGGTGTTAAATTACTATATTTCGATTACGTGGGTATGTTATTACATTAGGTTTTCTATTATCTGCGTTCCGTGTATATTTGTAGAAGATACGGCAATAGAGAGATCTCTCAGGGACCGAAGTCCAATGAGAGTTGTTTGGATGTTATATTTATGCAACTGATTTAAGAAACTTCGATAGTGCGATGCAGAACTCGTCAGATTTGACAGGAGTGACGCCACATCAGCCCCCCTTTGAGACGGAGGGGTCAAGGATGTATGAAAAGTAGAGTGCAGCTTGCCAGTGCTCAGAGCCAGTGTGGCGAGCGAGCGCTCAGAGCCAGGGTGGCGAGCGGAGACAGAGAGAGAGAGAGAGAGTCTGGCTTGCTGAGAAGAGTCGGGCGTCAGTCAGGATATTCAGAGTTTAACTTATGTCCATTGTCGGGGTCACCAATGTAGAAGATACGGCAATAGAGAGATCTCTCAGGGACCGAAGTCCAATGAGAGTTGTTTGGATGTTATATTTATGCAACTGATTTAAGAAACTTCGATAGTGCGATGCAGAACTCGTCAGATTTGACAGGAGTGACGCCACATATTTAGATAACGCCAGCTTAATGAAGTAAGTAACTAATGAGGTAATCCGTTTATGAACTAATCGCTATCCACCTAACAGGTGAATTGCAAAAAAATTATACATTCCAAAATTGGAAATGTCTTCATACTAAGTTACTTCAAAATTCTATAAAAAAATAAGTATTGAAGTAACATGTATTCCAGATATGATTTCGCGTAGTCTTTTTCATATTCTAATTGGATTTGTACAGTTTCATATTATAACATTGATTAAAATATTTAAAAAATGTATTGAAGAAAAAATTAAATTTCTGCTCCCATACAAATTTCATCTGACTTTTGTGTAACACACAGTATTAAAAAAATCATAACTTTGATTTAAACACATCTGACCAAGAAATTTAAATTTCTTGTGGTCTGTTTGACACCACGTAAAACATCTATTAGGAAATTGTTTTTCAGGTCTCTAGAACAAATATTTTACATCAATATCTTATATCAAAGTTCGGGGAAGGATTTCGTTCCTTTGTGTTACGTCAGCTGTGTAAGTGTTGTAACACTACATTTTGCGTTCTATTGCAGATAAGACTGAAATGTTACGGGTGAACATTTTTTTGTCGTGGCAACAATAAGGCTACAACCAACAGAAGCGCGTGTGTCGATAGCCATATTCGTTTTTATGTTGTGGTATGAAGATTAAAAAACAATTTTTTTTTTATTTTTTTTTGTAGCCTAATTTGTGTCCCACTGCTGGGCAAAGGCCTCCCCTTTTTTCCGCCACTTGTCTCGGTCCAGTGCTAGTGTTCGCCAATCTGTACAAAATGTGTCAAGGTCGTGTTATGTTATATTGTTATATTGTGTTATGTATGTCTTAATTAAGTATTTTTTTTGTTTTTACAAGCTTTATATTAACTTGCACTGTTCGTATGTATGTAAATATGTAAGTATATGTAAGTTGTCCGTCAAAATTTGCAATCCATTTTTCAGTCACTTCCCGTTATCCAATTGAGCTGAAATTTTGCAAGCATATGTAGGTATATCGCATGACAATACAATATTATGATGACTTGGAGCTGATCTGTTGCTATAGCTGGAAGGTGGCCATAGGAACTCCGCAATAAAACGACACAACCCCATCGAGTTTGGGCTCTTTAGAATCGTCTCAATGAGTACTTGATGATGGTATGCAGAAACGTACAGTTGGCAGTAAAAGCTTGTACCAAAAATGAAATTTTTGACAGAAACTTATTTACAACTGTTTTGACTATCTATGTAAAAACAGTTGTAAATAAGTTTCTGTCAAAAATTTCAATGGTGGTGAACGTTTTAGATCGAATCGGATAAGTCGAATCGGCTAGGCATATTCGAATATTAAAATTCCTTTCGGTATTTTTTTTATGTGCTTCCCACCCCCAATTTTGCTTCGTTGGTGTGACGTTTTTGTGTTATATTTGTGACGTATTGGTGTTACGCAATTATTTTTCCCATACAAAAAAACCATGCCCATTCAGCTCGAATATTTTTATTACTATGAATTACGATTATTCAGATGCTCTGAGATCATCCGGAAACGACGGATTCGAGCGGCTCGACCCATATTTAGGTTATCTTAACCTAATATTTTATATTCGTAGCATCTTAGGAATACTAAAGTTACAGTTTGACTGAGTTTTCCTTACTCACGAAAAGATGTCTTGATAAGAAGAAGAGCTTTCTTGATATTGAAATGTTATTTTTTTCGTCTAAGCAGTGATTTAAAACATAAATAGGTAAGTTTATTTCAGTGCATTTTCCACTAAACTGTTCATCTTGATACAATATCCGGATTAAAATTATAATCGTAATCATTCGTTTTATAAAGTTTAGCAGATCGTCTAAACAAACGTGAAGTAGAATCAGTCTAGTATTTACCAGGCGTGAGGAAGGAGCCGGAGTCAAACGTAGGTACGCTCTATGATAATATGTTCTTAAAGCCTGCGGCAGGCAGACGCTGGCGCAGCGCCACCGCCGCTCGGTCCCCTTCTGGTGAATGTGTGATGACTGCGATGATGGCTAACTATAGCTTCCTTGCACTTCATGCCACTGCCATACTTCGTGTCCCAGGTACATGGCAAAGACGCAGTGGAACCTGCCGTCCGTATCTAATTGGTAGATTCAAATGATTTGTTAGACATCCGCCTGCTACTTTACCATGAAGACTCCAGGAATTCAAGCATGTAATAGATTTGTGTAACTTTTACATGCAGGATACATGCAGAATTGCAGAATAATGCTTCTACATTAAGTAAATTTATTAGCAAGTTGACTGTGTTGAGCTGAAGATGACTTATGGATAGCAGGCAGGCATTATTCATAAACCCGCATATATTCTTAGGTAAGTTGTCAAAAAATTAATGTATATTCGTCTTTTTCATTTTCCACGAGCAGAGGTAAGTAAGTAGGTAAAGATAAAACTTTTATTTTTGCCGCTATTTGTATTTTTTACTCGTTGGCGAAATAAGTAGGGATCTATTTAAAGATAGGTATTAATTTCGTCCATTGTTTACATAAGTAAGTAACTTTTTTTATAAACATTTAAAAAAAATATTATTAGACTATGACATCAGACTTTACAAAATGGTACCTACGTCTCCCCCCAATTGGGATTTTCCGGACGCGTAGTTTGCGGTAATTTCCAGTTTATGGCCAGGTATGACGCAATTTTTTTTCCGAAAATACAATTTTGACTTACCTAATTTATAATAACATTGTGGTTAATATAGGTAATCTATAAAAACTCATGTGACGCAGGTAGTTACGTTGAGGTCAAATGATAGCCAGCTGTAAGTTCTCTCCAACAATACAACCCTTACTCTAGGATCCCTGTGTAAACCTGATGACACCCTCACTGTCCCTCACCAACTCACCGGAGGAAACATAGTGCGTCCTGGTTCAGACGCACTCCCCGGACTGGGAGATATCGAGTCCAACTGAGCGGTTGGATGAGGATACCGCCCCGAAAGAGGAAGCGTGGTGACTGGCCAGCGAGGTAATAACCCCTCAAAGAACGCAATGGGCCATTGGCAGCTTTGACTCCTACAAATCCCCATGACCAGATGGAATTTTCCCCGCTCTACTGAAATGGGGCGGGATGGCGCTAACGCACAGGCTCACCATCGTCCTGGGTGCCTGCCTGCACACGTTCGTGCCTAGGCAGTGGAGAGAAGACAAGGTTATCTTCATACCGAAACCAGGTAAAAAAAGACTACACGGACCCCAAATCCTTTAGACCAATAAGCCTAACCTCCTTCCTGCTGAAGACGTTGGAAAGGCTGCGTGACAGACATCTGAGGGAAAGGGCGCTAGTACTGGTACTCCTGCATCAGAACCAACATGCCTACAGTTCAGGTAAATCAACAGAATCTGCGCTTCATGCTGTGGTTACCAAGGCCGAAGTAACCTTCATTGACATCGAGGGAGCCTTCGACAAGACTAAATTCACCAGCATAACCGCAGCACTGGGTAGGCATGGAGTGAATGTGGTTATGATTAAATGGATACACAACAGTCAAAGGGTCATCAGGCTCGGGGAAGATAAGATAAGCAAGCACAGGTAGCGAAGGGATGCCCCCAGGGAGGCGTCCTCTCGCCACTACACTGGAACATGGTGGTTAATGACCTAATCACCAAGCTAAACAACAGTCATCACTGCACCATCGGGTATGCTGACGACATAGCGATACTCACCAGCGGCATCCTTGCAGGTACAGTGTGCGATGTCACCTGATCCGCACTTGCCATAGTGAAACGCTGGTGCAATGACAACGAACTAACAGTCAACCCAAGGAAGACCGAGCTGGTAATGTTCACCAACAAACGGAATCTGGGGACCTACCGCCTACCCAGAATGTTCAATACAGAACTCCAATTGTCATCAGAGGTAAAGTACATGGGTGTAATATTCGATGCCAAACTTAATTGGAACAGTCACCTAGACAATAAAATCCAAAAAGCTACAGTCGCGTTCTAGCAATGCCGTAGAAGCGTAGGTAGGACCTGGGGACTAAACTTCAAGATCACTATAGCTTTACCAGGCAATAATTTGACCAATAATAAGCTACGGCGCCGTAGTGTGGTTGCCTCGTACCACACTAACTACGGTCGAAGCTAAACTACAACGCCTCCAGAGACTGGCCTGCATGGCGACTAGTGGCTGCATGAGGACTACACCGACTGCGGCCCTGGAAGCCATTATGGACATTCCGGCACTTCACATCTTCATCAGGCAAGAGGCACTGGCATCAGCCATACGGCTCAAAAGAGCATCTCTGGAGACCGCCCAGGGTTCCTCACACCGAAATACTCTACGAGGCTGTAGGTAGGGACCCCTCATAGATGCAACAACAGACATAATTCCCAGACAGTTCGTCTTTGACAAAAAGTACAAAGTTGAACTATATGAAACTCCCCGGGAAGAACTTAACCCCACAGAGTTAAGAATCTTCACAGACGGGTCCAAAACAAGGTCAGGCACCGGATCAGGAGTATTCTCGGAGAACCTAAACATCCGCATCTCAACACCATTAGGGACCCATAACACAGTTTTCCAGGAAGAGTGTATGGGCATAATAATGGCTGCTCACGCAATCGCCTCCAGGGAGGGATATCCCATCCGCATACTTTCCGACAGTCGATCCGTACTGCAAGCCCTACAAGGTCACGCAACAACTTCTGGGCTGATACACGAGTACCATATGACATAACCCTGCAATGGATCAAAGGGCACATCAATTCACGCGGTAACGACGCATCGGATGCACTGGCTAGAGAGGGTTCAGAGTCAAGAGCCGTAGGACCAGAACCCACAATTCATCTACACCCCGCATGGCTGCGGAGCACACTGCTACTAAACACCAAGGTAGAACACCAAAAATATTTGAACACCCTAGGAACCTGCAGGCAAACCAGGGAGGCCCTCCCGACAATCAATCCCGGATCGTCAAGGAAGCTAAAGCAGCTAAGAGGCCGGCACTCCGTCTTCTGACAGGAGCCGTAACTGGTCACGCACTACTAAACAAACACCTTTTACTCTAGGTGTTACAGACAGTCCTCTCTGTAGAGCCTGCATGGAAGAGGAAGAGACAGCCGCCCACGTCATCTTGACATGTCCTGGGGTGGCAGAATACAGGGCAAATCACCTCGGAACACCGGGGTCACTACCGCAGGCCGTCGGCAACATAAAAGGTCTGCTAGGCTTCCTGGTGGAACTGGGTTGGCACGAATAAGAGTAGTGCCAAAACCCATACGCAAAATAGGCGCATTTATGACGTCTAGTTGCCGAAACCCACCCCGCGTACAATCTATAACCTAGCCTATAATATATCAAATATCCGAAACGAATCAGTTTGATTAAAATTGATCTAATTGGAATTTAACTTTTGTATATCTCTTAATTAATTAATCCTGTAACTACTTAGGTAAGTATACTAACTGAATTAATTGAACTGTTAGGTTAAATATGCACACATTTTTCGGAAATTTGATGACTCGGAATGATTTGAGAATGCGATGTTCCCCAAATGGTACCATATCTCAACATTCTTCAAAAACTGGGATACCCTAATTACAGTCACTCACTCAATTTAAACACCAAACTGGTTGGCAAATTGGATGTATTTATTAGATAGGTATGCCAAAAGTGTTTATTTGTACATTTTAAAACGAATGTTATTATGTAAAATAAATACAATTTAGATTTATTGATGGCTAACTGAATTTTATAACTCATAATAATTACACCTTGTCGTGTTATTGTCATGCAATAATTTTTTTAACAATCGGATAACTTCGATTAGTAATTTCCTGTTTCCTCTAATGTACTTTTCTGTTTAGTAATATGTCTAATAACACTAACCTGACAATGCCAGGACGAACAAAATTTGTAGAAACATAATATTCACTCTTGTTTTAGATCACTTAAGATTTCATATTGTGGGGGTGTCACCGTGTCGCTCGTTGGTCTTGCAATAGACGCTGAACCAAGAGGCACCTGCTTATTGCTAAATTGACCAATTGCTATATGACAACTTGATTGCGATGGATGTGGTCTGAGATTGACCAAGGACTGGGGGAAACGTGTCATCTTATCTGCCGTATCTAAACTATCTAACCACTCATCTTTTTTTACTCATGCCCTGTCATTGTTGGTTTAATACCAATAGTAATCTTACTGAATATTTTGTATGAGTCTGTAAATTATAAAATTAAAATTTAAAAATGCGCCACCGGTTGATCGAAAGGAGAAGAGGCGATATTGATATTTATAATGTCATATTTCCAAACTAGTATTCCGGTGAGAAGTTGTCAACCGTCCATATGGGGAGGCTAGTGCCTAGCTAGGGGATGTATAATATTGATAATATTTATTCTTAATTGATGTTAATCTTACTATGTAGTTCATTCTGCTTCCCATTGGGATTCGGTTATTTGGTCTATCAGTAAAATACTACTGGATGTACCTAGTAGTATTACTATAAAATATTAGTCAAAACATATTTTTTATTATTTTCTTACGAACAAACGTACATTTTACCGGCGTTTCAACGCTAGCAAAGTACATACCTAGTTGTTGACGATGAAAGAATAAGTGCAAGCCACGTCTTTGTACCAACCTATGTCACCCTTAACTATCCTGCACACATTCGAGGTCAGTATTGTTAGGGACTGCAAGTTTACGTATGACACAGATTCAAGTCAATTTAGACTCTAAATCTTTGAGTGTAGACAACAATCGTGGTTTCACATTTTTGCTCGCGTGTCAGTTACAAGAGTGACCGAGTTATTCAAGAAACGTGCAGACTACCGTATGTCTGATCTAGAATGTTTTTCTAGATTTTTCTTTGGAGATTCCTAGGTCACCTGGCTACCTAAAAATTTATAGAGATAGATTTCATTGCGATTTATTCATGATTAAATATTCAACGTTGTCCACTCTAGCCTTTTTTAATGAAATGTCACATTGAATTTGTACTTTATTTAGTAAGTACCACCGCCAACAAAGTTAACTGACCATCCGTGCACTTTAAGTATACGCATTGTAATAAGGGTCACGAATGGTCAGTTAACTGTGTTGGCGTTTGCACCTACCGAAGATCTTTTGTTATTTTTTGTCCCCCTATTTAAAAATAGTACATTACATCAGAGGCCGGGAAAACACGGATTTCCGGCCAAGTAGGTATAGACAAGAGGATAGAGATACGAGGCTGGAAATCCATTTTCACGCCGAGGCATGTATAGTGCTTTTCTCAAACAAGCAATGAAATAAATAAATAAAAATCCTCAAATCAAACTAATTTTCATGGCTGACTGCCGTGATGCTGTGCCACAAATAGTGGAATGAAAATAAAAAAAATTACTTTGCAGGCCTAGGCCTGGAAACTTGTATGAAATCCCATTCCATGCCGCCTCGAGATGCTGCGCCCGAAAAAGGATACTTCCGAGTCTATTATAAGGAACGTAAAGAGAATATTTCATTGCATGTTTGAGAAAAGGTTATTTAGTAGGTAGGTAATACCAATTTCTGATTTTAACACCAAACTTTCACACTCCTCTAAACAATTATCAAAAAGTATACAGGTAATAAAGGTAGGTACCTAACGTACCATTGATAGGTTTTTTACTAGTTTGTCATCGTTTAGAGGAGTGATTGATTATCTTATTGAGTCTTTTACGTTATTTGGATGTTAGACGTGTGATAAACTGGGCTAAATAAAACAAACTGATTCAGTTTTGAGGTTCCATGTCATTTTTGTATATTATAAAATATTAAGATGTAGGTACACGCAAATCAATCAAATCAGTATCAGTACTAGGCATACGTTAAAGGTGTAGGTATATGTTGCAGCATAAAATAATAGTTCTTAAATAAATATAAATATATTTTGCTATTTTTAGAGTTATGAACATAATACGTGAGGTCAAAGAGATTGCGTGGGATCGGAGTAGATGGAGGGCCTACTTTGAGCTACACCGACAAGAGCCTAGCTCTTAAGTAAGAGAAGAAGAAGAACATAATACAAATTATATTTGGCTTTCCTCTGGAAAAAATCTATATCATATTTACGTTTCAAACAGCTCTTGGATACTTTCCTAAAAAAAATATTTAGTCAGTCAGGTAGATTATCTAAAAATATTGTACACGTATTCTTTTATTTTGTCAATCAAACATAGTACACTTTTTATAATGATGTGACGTAGCGCGGAACTTTAACGGGTTATAATGTTCATCATTTCTTGTTTGATTGACAAAAAAAAAAACGTGTGGAATAGTTTTTGATAATCTTACTGACGGACTAAATAGTTTTATTTAATCAGTAAAGTACCCAATTTTATAATTAATCATTAATAATTATGCTCAGAAACATATTTTTGCCAGAAAATCATAAGTAATAATATACCCGATCACATAACTTTTAATTTTTTATTAGTACCTATTTGTACCTACATACTACAGTTAAAAGAGATGATAAATCGATAAAAAGGACGAAATATCAATCGTAAACATCTTTTTTTTTAATTATTTGTTATAATTTGAATTTTATACAATTTATAAAATTACATTCAATAAATATATATATAAACAGCACATACCTACATATTATGATATTTAATATCATGTTAAATATACTCATATTAAAACGCATAGATAATATTAATATTTTATTAAAATATAGTAACCGTTGTTAACGTAAAAACAATCCACATACATTACAATATTGGTCACGTAACGACATCCTTATATATATCTAGATTAGGTACCTAAATATAAACTAGTATTCCTAAATACGAAACAAGATATCTATGAAATGTCGTAAAGAGCTCTAAAACATCCATTGCCGGCGTAAAATATGAAATAGGTACGTATCGTGTAAGAAACCGTTTCTTGGATATTGATACCTATGTAGGTATCAATATCCAAGAAACTCCTTTGATGAACAGCAAAAAATGGCATAATATTTATTGATTAGTAATTATTATTAGCATTTATGTACCTAACTAAATTAAATTGAATATCAATAAAAATATTTTCCTACTAAATATATTTTAATACAAACTGTACAAGATGTAAAATGAAAAGTTTTATTAATAAGTAATAATAATTAACACTTCATTTTGCAGAGATTAATCAAGGGTTGATGTATCACTATGTATACTAATTTGAAAAGAGTTGGGTAGGTATATACTACACAATACCTTCCTACTAAAATTATGTAATTAAGGCCGAGTTTACGGAATTGGGTAATGTTGACGTCGTATTCGCCTGACTAGATCGCCAAACAGTACGCCTATGCATAAACGAAGCCTTGTTCGGCGAACTTGATGCTCGATGATCAGAACCCTGTTATTATGTAAGATACTAGTTGTTCTACTATTCTGTAGGTATAAATACAAAATCCGTATATTTTAAGATTAAAGATACGTAGCGACATTGAAACAAAATGTTGAATGCGCCTAACAGTTTACAAATAGTGCCGGAACACATAAACATTCAGTTTAACGCTGGCTTCCAGGCGCTACTATAGTCCTTACAAAGTTTCGCGGGGAGGCTGGTCTATCTCTTTCTAACCATGGCAGAAAAAAACAAGGTATATCATTCCCGTGACAGCTCGTCAGCGTAACCTGCCTACGTCATCAGCATCTTAGAATGGCGGACTGTCAGAGTGTTGCCATTGTGTGAAAGTAAATTACCCGAGTAAATTGCATTACTTCACTTATGTGCTTCTAATCAATATTTACGTTAAACTACTAATTGTAAGTATACAGTTGTCTTTTCTCCCCTAAATATAAAGTTAAACTTGCTAATCGTATCGCGTCGAATCTTGATCACTATGACAGCTGTCATCTCCGAACAATTTATAATTTAAAACGTAAAATTGTACTGAGATGACAGCTGTCATAGGGATCAAGGTTCGCCGCAAAATGTATAACATTTTTTTAACCACTAATCATGCATTAAGAAAACTCCTTGTTTGTATGGAAGACGTCAGTCAATGGTAACATTTGTGTGCCAACTTTGCAGTAATTATAAGCATTATGTGCACAGATATTTGTACCCTACCTACGTGGTAACCTACGTGTTTACCTACCCGCATATAAAAAATAAATGATAATAATATGAAATTGTGAATAATATGCGACATGTAATATTTATATAATATTATAAATAAATGAGTATGAGTATACATTTGTGTCCCATGGATGTACTGATGAATGTTCACATGTTTTGACCCTGCATTATTCGTAGGCAGTAGGTAGGTATATGTACTGAGTGTACTGAGTATGCTTACGAAACAACAGGAGTATTATCGTTATCTTCAAAATTATCGCCCTGTATATGTCTTGCTCAAGAAACATTAATTTATTTGTTTTGGCAACATTTGTGTGAAGTAGGCAGTATAAATCGTCGGGAATGACATACCTTGTTTTTCTGCCATGGTTCTACCCAACTTTGCGTGCGGCTGAATGTGTGTGTGCGCGTTTGTAGCGACTATATCAAGGTGCTCTCTACTACGAGTATATCTGACACCTAAATGGCTATCACAGTTAGCAAAATATAAATCTCTTTTAATTACTTAATGTTCCTAATGTATTTTAATTATCTAAGTAGGTAATACAAATATTTGTGATGAAATTCACCCTTTCTATCATATTTACAGGTAGTTGGAAAATTAATTGGAAATAGAGTGCCTTGGTAAATTTTCGAGACTCCGTAGCTCTGCTAGGCTCTGCTAATTACGTAAGTTCATTGTGGGTACTTAAGGGCCTTCAGGACGCTCGACTCTCCATACAAATCTAATTTGGGCCCCATTTTAAAACGGCATGCTGGGTTTTTTGAAACTTTATATATTATTACCACGAGATCCGCCATATCTAGGTCGGAATCTAGTTTAATGTTGCTAGAGATTCGTAGTATATATACAGGGTGTCCGGTAATTAATGGTCAACCTTCTAACCTCGAATAGGGCACCTTAGACTGGTCCAGAAAATCGATTTTAAGGTTTAGTAAAAGTCCCCTGGTTTTCGAAATATTCGCACCTTTCGAAGAGCTAATTGTACCAAAACAAGGTGTTCAAAAGTGAACATTAATAGCAACATCTTTATTTGTAACGATGTAAATGGCATGTGACCATATTAGCATCAGTATTAGATAAACTATTTTTCAGGAAGGTGGCCACTCTGGTCTTCATACATTTTTTTTTTTCACCAAATAATTATAAAAATAATTTATAGCAACAGAAACTAGTTTCCGACCTAGATATGGGTGGATGGGCGTTTTTCAAAAAAAGTGTACAAAACTTCTTTTTTTTCGGAATTCGAAATTTTTTGGTTTTCCTTACTCAGAATCGTTTATACTATCGATCCTCATACAAGAAAAAAGTGTCCCAGATTTTACTATGTAAGTTTTTTCTTCCAGTGCGTCACGACCATATAAATAAAAAAAGACTGCATACAAAAATGTGACGATCTGGAATGGAATATTTAGGACACTTTTTTTCTTGTATGAGGATCGATAGTATCAAAGATTCTGAGTAAGAAAAACAAAAAAAAATGAATTTAAAAAAAGAAGTTGTTTTGTTCACTTTTTTTGAAAAACGCTCGGATCCCAATGTTCATATAAAGTTTCATGTTATTCCATTACCTATGCTGCCGTGTTAAAATGAGAACTAAACAACGTTTGTATGGAGAGACGACTTGAGTCGACCGTGTTGGGGACTCTTAAAGTATA
This sequence comes from Epinotia brunnichana, assembly GCA_963854355.1. Taxonomy (NCBI): domain Eukaryota; kingdom Metazoa; phylum Arthropoda; class Insecta; order Lepidoptera; family Tortricidae; genus Epinotia; species Epinotia brunnichana. The sequence continues at coordinate 26,307,276 of OY977936.1, read as the reverse complement.
ATTCTACATAAAGCTTAAAATTACACTCATGGTACACACACACTGATCTGACAGTGTGCACAAAAATGAAGATGCCCTGTCTAGAACTAAACGGGAACTTATCGGTCCACAGGCCGAGTTGGATTCGGAAAATCTTTGAAGTTAATGTAAATGGCACACTCACTGACTATAATATTTACCCCAGAACATTTAATATTAATAAAGAACCTAGTACCTACACTTGCCCACATTGACCTTATAGGTTGTTCTTAGTAGGTACTTACTTCTCTCCAAAGTCAATACCTATCTAGGTACTCCTTTCAAATATGTTACAATATACTACATATGTAGGTACCTACATATGTATACAATTTCTTCATAATCATGACTATGTCAAATGGCACATTGTACATACATGTAATCAAATAAATTGCATTAGGCTGAATGCTACTAACTAAGGTTGGCCAACTTACCACTGCTACTTACTTGGGGTAGATATCCCACTTTCTCATTTAATTAAATCATCTATACTACTTACCTATACAATAAAAATATCGTTGTTTATAAAATTTCAATCTGCATTTTCAAGAAATTCCGGAAAAAGAACGGGCCTACTTAAATTGGCTACTTAGGTACTTACCGCTTTGTCAGTAGTCAATAAGCAATTTATAGTGATTCTATTTAATATCGAGCTTGTTGAGATCCGATCAAACGGTATACCTTTAGCCTGCAGAACGTTTAGTCGTCGACATCTTCCACACTATTATAAAAAATCCCTATCATACCTACCTAATTCCTCGCTACATTTGCTCCCGGTTCGCTAGTAGGTAGGTAATTGGTAAAAAAATATTGTTGCAATATCTAGAGACTCCTTATTTCAGGCTTGTGGAAACATGGCGAGTCTTGACAATATTGTGCAGGCAATACACCTGCGATTATTAGCAGAAATTTGATTCCATTTTATTAATTCAATTGAAAGTTTACTGATTTAAAAGTTGTCATGTTCGCCTATTAGGTACTTATACCTACACTTTTTATCCCACCATGGAATATGGTACCTATTACGACATTAAATTAGATTGACTAAAAATCGTCGTCGTCGATTGAATAAAATCTCTCCTTACTTCCTTGTACTTAACGACTATGTATATCACGGTTGTTTGTTTTATTAGAAAAAAAAAACAGACGACCATGATGACAACGTTACTTAGTCATGTTTTTCGTGCCATCAAGGTAGCGTCACACAAATCAATTCATAGAACGTAACATAAACAACATAGAAGCTATTTATTACTTTCTAACCATAAATTATTTCACTCTGGACCAAATAACAATGTGATGTGTTTAAAAAATTACATAATAAGGTATACTTAGGTGAACCAAGGATGGCTCGGCTCCTAAGAACCTTTAAAAACTCTCAGTTATCGTTGTCCAAACTACTTACCTCAAATTTCGTGAGCACATGCGTTTACCGTCACAAACAAAAGAACATTTATGTTTTTAAAAAAACGCGAAGCCATTTTGAAAAAAAATTACGGTGCTGCGAGTCGTGTTAAAATATGACACATTTTAAAATTTTCAATTTCTACATATCATTCCAAAATGAGCAAAATAAAGCAAATATTGTCAGTATTTTTTGTGAAATTAGTTGTTTAAACTGTTTAACATCTAATTTAGGTAAATACTGCTATTTTTAATTTATTTACTTATATATCTTTACGATACTTTATTGAACTGAAGTAAAAGAGCCCTAATAAGGGCCACTGAATGTATCCCTAAAGACGTCAATAAAAACTGATTGAATAAAGAACTGAATTATAAATATATATATTATGCATCATTATAGTTATAAATCAGTTCTTTATTCAATTTTTTTTTTGGCTGATATAAAGAATTTCACATACAGGTATACGTGTCTTTTTCCTAATAAAAAAAGTTATTCTCGTTTTATAGCAATTTTTAATTTTCATATCTCTAAGAAGGCCCACGGCCATAATTTTGGGATATATTCTAGTATTTTATGCAACTGTTGTATAAGAAGGGTCTTAAAAGGCGAGTGGCGTGGGTTGCAATGCGAGCCTTGGCGAGCATCGCAATTAAAGACGCCACAAGCGTTTTTAGACCAGATACACCGTTGCATACAATACTTTTTCTACGACAAATTTAAAATAAATAGCAGACTACAGAATAGTTAAAATTTTCAGGCAGCAAGTTTTCTATTCGTAATTTTGCTACTCACGCAATTTCTTCAGGGGTGCAGTTTTTAATTTCTTCGGCCATTTTAAAAGGAACGTACACTGTTGTCTTTACAAACACGAATAAAATCTTAATAGTTTAGGACTAATAGTTTATCATCTTTCGTCTTTTCATTTTAAACTGTATTTGGTGGGAAATCAGAAACGTGACAGCTCTTGCTCATGGTTTGTTTTATTTTTAATTTGTTTGCACTTGCCATCCGAACCAAACCGAATCCGGACCCGGACCGAATTCGAACTGTTTATTTTTATAAATAATACCAAGAATTTATAAAACATGTAATTTAACACACAATAGATGATGATTTATTATTATAGTAGTAAATAATTTATAATATACAAATGTTAAATCGTAAATAAATACTTTTATTTCGAAATTTTTGTTTATGAAGTTGGCACCACTGCAATGCAATATAGCGGCCGATTTAAAAAAAAGTTAAACAGTGCTTTTATGAAAAATGTATGAACCAAAAAAGTACGCTAAACAGTGCGTTTTTGGGCCATAGAGCATAGAGTTTTTCGACGACTTATTAGTGGTGTCATTGTATTTGAGATACAGCCTATATAAATGACAGATAACGGTACAAGAGTAGAAAAAATAATTTTCAACACATTTGCTCGTAACGTGCCTCTTATTGTGCCGCTTTTAGGCTCATAATCCTGAGTATTAAACACGCGTGTTTTATAACATTACGGCACTACGGCGTTGGCACCTTACAGCAAGGTGTATGTATGGACTCGGCGCATTCTTAAATTGACCGGGTTATACAGGTTTCTTTTTAATTCTCGGCAAATGGATTCTCACTCGACTTAACAAATTAAATCCTTCTAATGAATTACTTAATTGATTATTTCTTCTTGGATATGATATAGAAACGTTTCATTTAGTAAAACTGGGTGGCTATCTGGTTGTTGTATATTGATTGTCATAACACTTTACGCATAAAGTTGATGCTCATAATTATTTTTTGGCATAAATTGTTTTATGGCATAATTATTCCGTGTTATAATTATATGGAGTCATAATTGGTTTAACCATAATGTAGATAGGCATACATTAATTTAGTCATAATGTTGATATTTATAATTAATTTTAGTAATAATTGTTAATGTCATAATTAATTTTAGTAATAATTGTTAACGTCATAATATTGATGATTATATTGTTTTTTTTTATTATACTTTCTAAAATTAATATAAAAAGTTAGTAAAGTTTGAGATTTGATCAAAAAACAATACCTTTGGGTGAGCGTCAAATAAACTTTTCTTAGAGATCATGCCAAAATATAAAGTTCAAGTTTTCACGTAGGCAGTAGGGAACAGGGACTTAGTGGCAAATCCGAATCGGATCGCGGATAGGTTAGAAGATGAACGCGGGAGCTTTGTTCGGCTTATGCGTATTGCAGTTTATGCGTTTCAACAGTATGGATAAAAAGTTTAATGAGCTACCAATTTATGACCATTCAAAAGTATGCTTATAAAATTTTATGCGCCACAAATTTATGCGCAATACACATTATGTTCTTAAACATTATGGTTTAAAACTTTATGCGCATAAATGTATGACTATTTACAATTATGCATCATAATGAGTATGACGAATCCACGTACACCTATCAATAATATGACTATTACACTTTATGCAACCCGACCCCTACCCAGTAAAACTATTTACTTTTGATAACATTTTATATTAATTTATATTGAATACGAAAATATTTATTTTATTTTGTAAGTATTGGCTGTTTAGAGATTTCATTTAAGTCTCGCTTTAACACCTGCGCGCGCACTGCGCGAACTTCACGAAAAAAAATTATTGCGCGCCATTACCTAATTTCACAAATATTTGTAAACATTGTTGATACGTGTTTGCAGGTTATTATCAAAAATGTTGATGTGAATAGAAAAGTGATAAATAGAATTGACGCGACTGGAAATTCTTGGAGATGTACAATTATGTGAGTAAAAACCTGTTGTCATAAATAACTAAAGAAAATAGCTTAGGAGCCTGTAACATTTTCATTTTATGAAAAGGATTAACTATTTACTCGCAACTGTGTTGAAAAACTTCGTATGAAACGCGTGAGCTTTGATAATTACATCCTCGGCTCTCTTATCATGCTCACCTGCGGTTCGCGTGATAATTCCGCCTCTGATGTAATGATCAACATAGCTCACTTGTATCACAATGTACTATTATAACGGTCGGGCAACCGCCTTATTAGGCAACCGGGTGCCTAATAAGGCTCACTAGCACCATTTAAAAAAAATGATGTTTTAACGCACCGAACCTTGTTTTTTTTCAATAATTTGTTTGTTAAATAAATCATTAGCAGTCCTATGGCTTTTCTATATGAATCATACTGTAATTGTTTTACAAGGATTTGAAATTAGGGTGCCCTTATTAGAAGACGGTACCTTATTATAATACCGCCATATTCACCCAAATTAGACAAAGAATTTTGAAATAAATCATTCTTAATGATTAGTACTAGGTACCACTTGTAAGCTCAATAATCCCGTAATTGTTATTTGCATTTCGCCCAGCATCAAACTTGTTACCTAATCAGTCTTCAATCTGGCGCCACACACGAGCGATGCGATTGGCAATCACGTTCAATATCATATACTCGTATGAAGATGAAAATTCTGTGATCACAGATTGTTTAGTTTCACCCCCGCACCGTCTGAGTCCTTGTCACCGTGAATGTTTACTTCTGTTTCAGTGCGGATGTTCAGTTTGACCGCTTCGTCCTCTCCGCGGTCCTTCGGTGGCGGGCACTTGCGTCGTGCGCCGCAGCACGTGGCGAGCGCGACCAGCACAAGTAGCAGGAGCGCGGCGCTCGCGCACACGGGCGCGCCCCACTCCAGGATGACGCGCGCGGCCGCCAGCTCCTCCATGACGCGAGCCTCCGTTTGCACCCTCTGCTCCACCCAGAATATCGGGAAGAGCATTTTTGGCACGTTCTCGTAAAGCCTGCAATTAAATGTTATTATAGTGATTAACGCTTGTGCTCTACAACTACAAGAAAATACTCAAAGTCAATGGTGTGAATTGTATTCTACCTAGTTATCTCGAAAATATCATATTTGATAATATTCGTTTGATTAGCTTGAAAACTAAACCGTGTCACGCTCATTTTTGAGCGTTTCACTTTCACGCAAAGCAGGTAGGTACTTACAACAGCAGAGGTCGAGGAAAATACGTATGAACAAGGAATAGGCATCGCGTCAGTATAGGCACACTGTATATAGGTAAAAAATTTAACTTAGGCCCCTCTCTCTTGCATGTACTTTATTATCTGTTAAACGAGCGAAGGTGTATTTGACATCTGTCAATCAATGTATTATCATACAACTGATAGGTAGGTACCTACCCCCATTTCCATTCCCGCCTTTGACATTTATTATAGCAGTCTCTTTTTATTTACAATTTTTGTGCAAACAAATAAATTGAACCAACATTACTTACGCGAAATTAGGAGTCGGTTCAATTAGAATATTCAGCTGGAACCTTGCAGCGACTTCTAACGGCACACCAAATTGCTGCAACAAAATAACATTTCTTTAGATAAAGATTTCTCATGTAGCCAACGCTTGCTTGAAGTAATTTTAAATCAAGAACAAACAAATAAAAAAACCGGCCAAGTGCGAGTCTGACTCGCGCACCGAGGGTTCCGTACAAGCGTTCCCGTTGTACAGCGTCATCTGCATTTTGGTACTAATAGCTTGCAACCTACTATGTTTGTTTATCAGCGATATTTTTAATCACGCGTACCGTGTTCGATTCTTTATTTGAAAGAGGGGATTTTAACAATAATCTCATAGGAATTAGAAGACATAAAATTATATAGGTTAAATCGTTAGTAGCTGGCCACCGTTCAAAAACTGGCCACGTCATACTAGAAATGAACGATATTTACCTAAGAGTAACCTTAATCATATGTAATAATTTCAAAATGTTCGCTTGGTATAACTACTTAAGTGGAGATAAGGGGGTGAATGGATTTTTTTTCAACATTTTCCTTTATAAATCAACATTTAACCACTGTAGAAAAAAAATTAACGCGGTTTTAGAAAGTGCAACTCGGACCCTTTCATATGATATCTTGATCTATTAACTAGACTTAGAATTTTTAACCACCCTCAGTTCGTCATTTTCAGAGAAAATTAAAATTTTTAATTTTCCATACTGTACGTGTGTTAGTCTTCTTGACAATTGTTCCAAATTTCAAATTGATAGCATTTAGTAGTTTCTGAGATATTTTATGTTGTGACAGACGGAGAAACGGACAGACGGACAGAGTTGGCATAAGGGTTCCTTTTTTACCTTTTTGGAACGGAACCCTAAAAGGACATCTTTTCTCAAAGTCATTTAGTATACGTTTTTTATTTATAGCAAACTTCTGAGGGCTTATTCACCAGCATAGTGTTTTGTTGTGCATCCACAATTCTGGCGCATAATCGAAAGTTATACCTACTTAGTTATTATTACATTTGAAAAGTAAAAAAGACAATATTAGAGATTCATCCAATTCTACAAGCCAGATAATGTCGAGGAAGGATTTTATAATGGTAACATTGCAATATCGAACCGACATTATCGGTTGATGTGAATTGAAAGCAGTGGACATAAAATCATGAGATTTTAAATGCCTCTGATAAATAATGAGAGGACTGTGCGTGCGATTTAATGTTGTGGTTGTGTTTATAGGCTGATGATGATGATAATAAAAAAATGTGTTTTGTTAAACGTTTTATCTATCCAAATATCATGCCCTCCATGATGCGTTCAAGAACCGCACATTATGACCACCATAAAAATAGACAATTTTGTTAGAACACATTTCTTATCTGTGAAAATGTTATTATTGCTAAATAATAACATCGATTTCGATAATATTATTTCATTCAAATTTCGAACGTCTCTGAATTTGATTTAACCTCTATTCTAATATCTGTCGAGATGACGTTTAATTCGAAATGAATTGTCAATTTGCATACAAATTTGACAAATGTCGCACGTACTTAAGTAAGATATCGAACGATATCAGAGTTGGATTACTTGGATCCGACTCTAGTTTGTCTCTGAATTAAAAAAAGTAAACTATGACAGCTGCCAGAAAACAACGCCGCGATGCCGGTCATAATTAGCGGCTCCTGAATGCATCATGGAGGCTTATGATATGTGAATAGATAAAGTAGTGTATGTAACTGTACATAATTAGGCATTAAAACACTCGTGTGATGTCATTATGAAACTCGCCTTCGGCTCGTTTCATAAACCCACACTCGTGTTTTATGCCCTTAATTATGTACAGTCACATAAACTACTATATGAATACGGTCACTATCTTGACTCCACAGAGAAGTACTCATCACTAACCGGCTCCACAGAGAAGTAGAAGAATTAAGAAGAATTTTTAAGAATTTTTATTAATTCACACATAGGTTAACAGTATTACACCAAATCACTTATGTGGTGGTACCTACAAAATACATAACATAACTAAAGATATTTATACACACTTTATGCGAAATTTAAAACATACGGTAACGATATAAAAGGAGTGTTCCTCCTCGTCGGGCCGCAGGCCGGTGACGGCGCTCGCGAGCGCCGGGTCGGCGTGCAGGAAGTGCGGCAGCGAGATGAAGGACGGCGAGCCGTACCGACATGCCGACACGTTCATCACGCCGCCCCACCGGCACTCATTACTGAGGTCACTCATCACTAACCGGCTCCACAGAGAAGTAGAAGGAGTGTTTCTCCTCGCCGGGCCGCAGGCCGGTGACGGCGCGCGTGAGCGCCGAGTCGGCGTGCAGGAAGTGCGGCAGCGAGATGAAGGACGGCGAGCCGTACCGACACGCCGACACGTTCATCACGCCGCCCCAATGGCACTCATTACTGAGTTCACTCATCACTAACCGGCTCCACAGAGAAGTAGAAGGAGTGTTTCTCCCCGTCGGGCCGCAGGCCGGTGACGGCGCGCGCGAGCGCCGGGTCGTCGTGCAGGAAGTGTGTCAGCGAGATGAATGACGGTGAGCCGTACCGACACGCCGACACGTTCATCACGCCGCCCCACCGGCACTCATTACTGAGTTCACTCATCACTAACCGGCTCCACGGAGAAGTAGAAGGAGTGTTTCTCCTCGTCGGGCCGCAGGCCGGTGACGGCGCGCGCGAGCGCCGGGTCGGCGTGCAGGAAGTGCGGCAGCGAGATGAAGGACGGTGAGCCGTACCGACACGCCGACACGTTCATCACGCCGCCCCACTGGCACTCGCCGTTGCAGAAGCACGTGTTGTGGTGGGAAGACGTTGCTGAAACACCAGGATATTACATAAGTGGTTAGTCTAGTCTAGTACCAATACTGCACTTCAGGCTATACGCAACAACGCACAGTCCGATGGGAAGAATGACCGGTACCGTGTTCATACAAAGGTTCATACAGAGGAATGATCATGAACTATCACCGATGTATCATTTATTAACTGTTTGACGAATTATACGGTCGGAATTCATGTGGAGTTTCCTCTGCTTAGAGGTTCGTTTTTTTTGACGGAATTACCCTTAAAAATCTAGCCATAAAAATTTGTCAACGTTCTGAGTGACTCAAATGCACTCGCCATCAGCCATTAAATAGGTAATGGTGAAGAAGGGTCGCAAAACAGCAATATCAGCAATGGTTCCACGACTCCTCTGTCAAGAAAGACAGCATAAGAAGAGGATCTCACAGTCATTGAGTTATGTAATATAGAGCAGCATCCCATAGCATAATTTTGCGCATGTCACCTACTCCAGTGGGAGTACATTTGTATAGTCTCTGGTGGGCGCTAGTACCTAGTGCCATTTTAAGATGTCGAAAAAATGATCTAGGTGTTTATTCGTAGTAATAGTATCTAAATCAATGCTCACAGTTATCGAAGCTTTGCGGCGCGAGGGAGTAGCGGTGGTAGGGCAGGGGTCCGACGGTGCCGCTGCGGTGGTGCGTGAGCCGCACGGTGCGGCACAGGTCGGGCACGAACACCGTTACCGTTGACTGCTCCGTCAGGCCGCGCGGCAGGAACTCGCCCGCGCTACCGGTCAGCTGATGTAGACCATTTTAACACTTTGAATAAACAGTGAAGCAAATGAAGTGGGTAGATGAGAACAACCATTGATCTTGGAAATTGAATAAGGGTGTAGACTCAAAATGTATTATTACAACAAACGAAAGAAGGCAAAAAAATATGCCTAGTGACGAAAGTCCCATTTAGATAGTTATCTCAAAAAATTACGAAGTTACAACCGTTTTAAATTAATTTCATTTTATTCAGTCACATAATAAACTTACAGTGCGGTCACCAAGTCGTTTACATGCTATTTCAAAAAACATTTACAAAAAAATAATTACAAAAATTACATAAACAAATTCATTAATTAATATTGCTAGTTAGAGAGATACTCGTAAAACGCTCGGCGATCGTGATGTCACGATCCCCGAGCGTCATAGTATTTAAATGGCAATCGTTTCATATGATTGTGTACTGTGTACTTATTATTTTTGTATTACTCATAGAGTACATCTGAATGCCTGTTCTATTTAGACCAGCTAGACTGGACCACCACCACGACCTTGGCTTACCATGAATACCATGGTTTCATATGAAAGTGCCTCTCTTATAACTTTGCGATTATTTAATTCCCTGCTTTACAATATTTTTAATCCTTCGAGAAAATTCCTCATTATTGGTTATTTTATTTGGTGTCTATTTAATGGTTTCGAGTCGAGTGGATACCTACCGTCAATTGCTCCATCAGAATTAGAGTTGTGTAGACCAGAGATGTGCCAGGTAGCGGAGCAGTGTGTGAGGAAAAAATCCTGAAGAAGAGGCTAGCAATGCTATTGGTGGACTTTTCCCTCGCACACGCTCCGCTGCCTAGCACAGCACTGGCGAATACTCACCCTTACACCAGGAAGCCGTTCATGCTAAGAGTTATTTGTGTGTGTCAAATTTCTTAGATCCAATAGGTACCAACCATAATAATTAAAACAACGATTGAAGTAGGTTTCTGAGGATATACCTTAGCGCACTCCCCGGTGTAATAAGGGAGTTGGTCCTCGTAGTTCCATCGCAGAACCTGTCCCGGTAGCGTGCCGCTCTCCACCCCCGTGGACACCTCCATGTAGCCATCGGTCGTGATCGAGTTGTTCCTCTGGAACCAATACGCGGTAAATGTGGCTACTTAACCCTTTTCCAGGCAGAGGCGTTATATTGCCCACATGCAACCTGTCAAACATATATTTTAATGTCAATGAACAAGACTGACATTCGATTGTCTTCTTTCAACTGCCGGCCTGGAAAAAAGTTAAATCAGGTGGGACCTTATTAATAGCTGTACTTAGTTAAACTGGTTCAAATCAGTAGTCAGCCATATGGACAACATCTTCAGGAAAACCTAACTATATCACCTCAACATTGTCAAATAACAAACCACATACATACTTCGTAGAAGAGTCCAAATCGGTCGACCACGGGGGCGCCGCCCGTCGCACTCGCTGGTAGCGTCTTTGCCACGTCCAGCAGCGTGTCTTCGTACCCTTCGAACAGCAGCTCCCGTGCTGGCTTGGACACCACCATGTGCTGCCCGAACACGGCGAGTGACATGGACAGCATCTTCTGCTGTAAGAAGTTCCAATCCCGCGCGCGGTAGATGGCGGACTGGAAACGGAAATTAAAATAACATAAACATAACATACCTTCAAAACTTGGGTACAGTTGTAGCATCACGAAGGCGAGTGCACGCGTTCCTATTATTATGACGTTAAAGTCTAATTTCGTCAAATCCACTGGCTTTCTTGAAATATTAGAACAATACTGGTACCTACCTACATAAAGATTTAGATAAACAACAGCTGACATTTTAATATTGTATCGCACATTGAGAATGTGATCTACTAGACGGCAAGCGACATTGTCAAAAAAGACAGAATAAAAAAATAAGTGCTTGTAAAACATTCGAAATATTTTACAAGCACTTAATTAATTAAACTTGAAGTATCGCAGTATTGTCAGCATTAACTATCAACATGTTTCTGGTTAGTTAATTAGTTAGTTAATTTTTATAGTAAAGTGGTTGCCTCAGGTCAGGGGCCTTTAATGTTTCTGGTTCATCAGGCATTCAGAAAGTGTCAATTGTCAAATACCGAAAAGACAAACTTGAAAGATCAACCTTATTTGGCACATACAAAGATTAATATTTGATAAATAATTTTTACTATTTAAATTTTAACGAAATTACTTAAATACAAGATACAGTGTGTAGTGGCCTACTTTTTTAATATCTGTCGTTAAATTTAAATAATAACAATTATTTACCAGTGGCGCTAGTGAGCACGTTAACGGGCTCTTAAGGACTAGGTATACGCCTTATTTTTGTTTTTCTACTCCTGTACCCGTTATCTGTCATTTATATAGGCTGTAGCTCAAATACAATGCCACCACTAATAAGTCGTCGAAAAACTCTATGCTCTATGGCCCAAAAACGCACTGTTTAGCGTACTTTTTTGGTTCATACATTTTTCATAAAAGCACTGTTTAACTTTTTTTTTAAATCGGCCGCTATATTGCAGTGGTGCCAACTTCATGAACAAATATTTCGAAATAAAAGTATTTATTTACGATTTAACATTTGTATATTATAAATTATTTACTATAATAAATAAATCATCATCTATTGTGTGTTAAATTACATGTTTTATAAATTGTTGGTATTATTTATGAAAATAAACAGTTTGAATTCAGTCCGGGTCCGGATTCGGTTTGGTTCGGATGGCAAGTGCAAACAAATTAAAAACAAAACAAACCATAAGCAAGAGCTGTCACATTTCCGATTTCCCACCAAAGTACAGTTCAAAATGAAAAGACGAAAGATGATAAACTATAAAGGTTTTATTCGTGTTTGTGAAGACAAAAGTGTACGTTCCTTTTAAAATGGTCGAAGAAATTAATAACTGCACTCCTGAAGAAATTGCGTGAGTAGCAAAAGTACGAATAGAAAACTTGCTGCCTGAAAAGTTTAACTATTCTATAGTCTGCTATTTATTTAAAATGTGTCGTAGAAAAAGTATTGTATGCAACGGTGTATAACTGGTCTAAAAACGCTCGTGGCGTCTTTAATTGCGATGCTCGCCAAGGCTCGTATCGCAACCCACGCCACTCGCCTTTTAAGACCCTTCTTATACAACAGTTGCATAAAATACTATTATTTAGACTCAAAATCCGCATAAACGGCGTCTTCTCCTATACTAGATAGGTAGTTGTTTAAATTTGATTGAATAAATCATATCTTACAATGTAGAAGACCACACTTATTTACCTACTTAGTACCATAGTGTGTGTTTGTAATGTGAGTTTTATTTACACGTTTCTATTCTTCGCATGCATCATAATAAGATAACTGAACTTGAATTATCTAAGTTTTTATCAAAGTGCAGCTACACAAAGATAACACATAGGTACTTCGTTTCTATTGTCGAAATACTTTAAATGTTACGTGTATCATTACGTTTCGTAACAGATCAATGGAGACTTCCAAATGCCGTTCGTAGATCTGTACTGAAAGCGATGACTGAAAGGAACCCAAGGATACCGGCTCGTTATCCGTTTATGTAACAGGGCCACAGTGGGATTACAGGCATTTTAACGAGATGCAGCTTGTTAGGAGAGTTACATTTAGGTATCGGAGTTACGCAATCGTCGGCGGCGGGACAGGATCAAACTTTTTGTTACGGCTGAGTCGATGAATTCACATAATATAGGTACATAAGGTCGTCGCCATCTACTTATACGTGTCCTTTGGTTAAGTAGGTACTTTAAGTAGTGATTTGAATTAATTCTAATTCCAGAAAAATAATGTTTAGTTACAGTTTTGAACAGAGTTCTTGCACATAATGATATTTTATTTCCATAGGCTACGGTCTCCACTTGCCGTCAGGTATGCCAAGCTTGTTTCCCTTACTATAAAAAAATACAATGTGAAAACCTATTTTAGACAACTTTATAATAAGTTTCTAGCAAAAATTTCATTTTTGATACAAGCTTTTATTGTCGACTGTACTTTTCTGTATACCGTCATCAACTACTAATTGAAACGATTCTAACGAGCCCAAACTCAACGGGGTTACGTCGGTTTAGTACTGAATTCCCATGGCCCCTCCTGTCTCCCACTATCAGCTATCAAATCAGCTCGATGGTACCATAATATTGAATTGTCATCCAAACTATACCGTTACCCGAAATTTCAGCTCAATCGGTTGAAGATAATTTGCTTTAAAATTGAATTGTAAGATTCCACCCGAACAAACATAGTTACACACATACCTACACAGTCACCTAGTTAGTTAGTTACCTACATACATTGCAAGTTAATAGAACGCTTGTAAAATAGAGACAGTCATGGGTGGAAGACAGCTGCGCAGCGTGCGGTCTCCATTCCCTAATGGTTTCACGTACCGCAGCGATGATGTTGAGAATGGTGATGTTGTCGCTGAGGCTGCCGTTGCTGGAATGGTGGAAGTGCCAGCTGCGCAGCGTGCGGTAGGCGATGGAGCCGTTGTGCGCGTGCCACGTTAAGTTCACGTGCTGCCGGTGCTCTTTAAAGCGGTAAGGACCTGGAGATTAGAAGCGTTACAGGTAAATAATAGACCATTACTCACCAAGGGCGGTAAAACAAAAAAGTCTCAGATCGCAGGTATTTGACACCCGAGCCGAATACAACATTTTATGTCTCCCTCTGGTCAGGAAGTGGGATTCTTCGCACGCGTAGAGCGCCTTATTGCCATTTTATGGCCAAGTATGACGTAAAATGATTTTCATCACGATGGAAAAGGTGGCCATAGGAAATCCGCAATAAAACGACACAACCCCATTGAGTTTGGGCTCGTTAGAATCGTCTCAATGAGTAGTTGATGATGACAGAAAAGTACAGTCGGCAATAAAAGCTTGTACCAAAAATTAAATTTTTGACAGAAACTTATTTAATGAATATTTGCTTAGCAACAGAAAATTTGCATAGCAACAGACCTCCCGCTGGAATCTGCTGGAGTCGCTATGTGATTTAAAAATAAAATGAATGTTTGATTTTAATTGCCCTTACAAAAACCTCTATATTTCGCCTTAAACATAACGAGCCCTCGCATATTCGCGAAACAATAGATAGGTTAGGTTCGTCAGGTAGCTTCAGATGCCCGAAGGGCAAACCGCCCAGAAATAGACCTTCGAGAGACGATTCTAACGAGCCCGAACTCAACGGCGTTCCGTCGGTTAAGTTCTGAATTCCCATGGCTACCTTCTGTCTCCATCATCATATCAGCTTAATGGTACAGTCGACGCCAAAAATATGTTTACAGTTTTCGCCTTATTACAACGGAATAAGGTGCAAAGATGTAAATATATTTTTGGCATCGACTGTACCATAATATTGAATTGTCATCCAAACTATACGTTCACCCAAAATTTCAGCTCAATAGGTTGCAGATATCTGCTTCAAGACTGAGATGCAAGATTTAGTTAGTTTATTTATTTATTTATCGTGCATGCATTATACTTATTGCAATTTAATAGAAAGCTTGTAAAATAGAGGTGACAATATAAAATTAGAGCTATCATTGACCATTTTTTGATGACAATAGTAGTTTATGTGACTGTACATAATGAAAGGCGTTAAATACGAGTCATAATAACATCACACGAGTGTTTTAATGCCTCATTATGTACAGTTACATACACTACTTTATCTATTCACATATATCATAAGCCTCCATGATGCATTCAGCCCGGCTAGCACACTAATCGGACATATATTTACGTTCGGACGTATAACTTTACGATTGTGCCCATTTTTACGTTACTTAGCTAATATGGTAATCTCGCAGCATATATTTATGCCATAGCGTAAAATATACGTAGCAAAATTATTACATTCATTTCATTCGTTCAATAGTAGTATATGGTTAGAAGCCCATTATAATACTACCTAATTAAAGAGTAATGATAAGCACTGCACAGTTTACTAAACAGTTGTTCTCCTGTATTATTAAGGTTGTGTTAAAATAGTTTTCTGTTTTTATTTACTTACTCCCACCCCGCAAAAAGTTTTACGTAGGTAGTGATTTTAAGTGATGAAGCGAGTACCAAACCACATGTAAGTTTATAATTGAATCAATAATATTTGTAAATTTGTGTAATATAATTTATTACAACACAAGCAAAAAATCTTAATCATTGTGTTATTTATAGGTAGTAATCATGATCTAGCTAAAATTCAAATTGCTAGATCATTGTACCAGGAGACGATAGGAGTTTTGAAACTGAAACCGTATGTGGTGTGACAGAAATCGGAGAAATCCTGCGAAAATTATATTGTTTTCATAGTGTAAAAATTTATCCGGGGTCTCGAGTGACCTACATAGAATTTCGTCCGTCAACGGCTCATATCGTCAAGTTTAATGTGCTAAATCAAGAGCAATTTAGCATTTGACGTAAAAAAATTGCTTTATGTGCAAGACATCTAAATGGTCACATTTTACGTAGATGACGGTATATCACGTTAGCTCATTACGGTAAAATTGTATACGTCGGTTGTGGACATAAAACATGTGCATAAAAGTCGTCATTTTGCTAGTGTGCTAGCCCGGCTGGAGCTGCATATTATGACCGGCATCGCGGCGTTGTTTTCTTGCAGCTGTCATAGTACCTATTTTTTTTATTCAGAGACAAACTATAGAGTCCGATCCAACTATCCTTCTATATCCTTCGATATCTTACTTACGTGCGACATTTATCACATTTGTATGCAAATTGACAATTCATTCCGAACTAAACGTCATCTCGACTGACATTAGGCGGCCTTTACACCTGTAAGTTACTTACGTAAGTTCAGTACAAAAGTTGCTTACAGACGACTTGTTCTGAACTGACGTAAGAACTTACAAGTGTACAACAGGCCTTAGAATAGAGGGCAAATCAAATTTCTTTGTTTTTCAGAGATGTTCAAAATTTTAATGAAATAATATTATCGAAATCGATGTTATTATTTAGCAATAATAACATCTTCACAGATAAGAAATTTGTTCTAACAAAACAGTTTATTTTTATGGTGGTCATAATGTGCGGTTCTTGAACGCATCATGGAGGGTTTATGATATTTGGATAGATAAAGTAAATTTCATGTTCAATTATAGTATATTCAGTCATCAATTACTTATACTAACGTATAAAAATAGACGTGACTATATGATATTAGAGTCCGTTGAAATTATTTTATAGATGCAACAAAGACACCTATTAGAAGCTTAAAATATGTAGACATTATAACAAATTTAGTTGCTATAAAATAATCACCATGCTGAGTCATAATAACGTAGCTCGAATTACACAATATGCGGTCGCTCGAAAAGTATTTTTTGTACTCGACGATTAAAATATGTGTATTAAGATTTCATAGAGAATACTGCAACGTCACTCTTTTCATAGTTGTAGTCCATGTTACTGTCGAAACAATCGAAATAACTACTTTTCGATACGCTCCAGACAACTAAAATAAATTCGACCAATCACGTGGCTGCTTTACTGAACTGTAATGAATTGGACCAATAGAATCGCTTTGATGTCGTACGCTCGTTGATGTCTTTTAAGATATCAACAAGCGTACGAGCGATGAGCTGCACTTCGTTTCAATAGTATCGAGTTTGTTTAATTAGTTCAGTTGACTCGTAGAAAATTAATTTTAATGAACTCGTACAAAAAGTATTGTTCACAATAGTGTTATAATCAAGCTTTTTAATCTCGTACCTTTCTTAGGCCACTCAGCAAGCTTCGTGGCCTAAACACGGTACTCGACTAAAAAGCTCTCTATTATAACACGATTGTGAAAAATACTATTATCTATCCAAATATCATAAACCCTCCATGATGCGTTCAAGAACCGCACATTATGACCACCATAAAAATAGACAGATTTGTTAGAACACATTTCTTATCTGTGAAAATGTTATTATTGCTAAATAATAACATCGATTTTGATAATATTATTTCATTCAAATTTCGAAGGTCTCTGAAAAACAAAGAATTTGATTTAACCTCTATTCTAATATCTGTCGAGGTGACGTTTAGTTCGAAATGAATTTTCAATTTGCTTACAAATTTGACAAATGTCGCACGTAAGATATCGAACGATATGAGAGTTGGATTAGTTGGATCCGACTCTAGTTTGTCTCTGAATTAAAAATATAAACTATGACAGCTGCCAGAAAACAACGCCGCGATGCCGGTCATAATTAGCGGCTCCTGAATGCATCATGGAGGCTTATGATATGTGGATAGATAAAGTAGTGTACCTATGTAACTGTACATAATTAGGCATTATGTACAGTCACATAAACTACTATATTAGATGCTTAAAATTAGTCGCTGACCTATTAATTTAGTAGACAACTATGTAAGTAAATTTGAAGGCGAAAATGACAATTTAAAGAAGCTGCATTAATTGCAAGCCTAATTTACTTTCAAAACAAAGTTTTAACCGACTTCAACTCAGTACTCCGCCAAGTAACATTAACATTTCCACATTTTTTTTCCAATTTACCACATGACCTGATTTTCGAGAACAAAAGCGTTGATTTTTAGACCAATAAACCAAATCGCTGTATGTGGGCCGATAATATTTGAGGACTTCCGTCGATTCCTCAAGGATCTCAGAATTACCTTTGGCACTTCATTGTTTGCTATTTCAACGGAATAATATCAGAATCTGTGACGTACTTATATAGTTTGAAGTACATCATTGAGAAGTTCCACAAGCCATCTGTGGTCTTCATCATCACTTCCACTTCACCAAATTTATAATTTCCGGGTGTAAATACACTAGTTATAATAGAAAATACCGAAATTACTACACGCGTGCCTAATATATTTGAGGAGTTCCCTCAATTCCTCATGGTCCCCATCATCCAACTGGGGTTTTGGAAACAATCGGTTCATAAATGACGGAGTTCTGAGGTTAAAACATTAAAAATAAAAAAAAATAAAAAAAAATACATCCGAATTGAGAACCTCCTCCATTTTTTGAAGTCTGTTAAAAAAATGATTGTGTCTCTATGTTTGAAAATAATTTGAATCGAATTTGGTTTATTTTGAATAGGTACTTTAAATAATGATAAAACTATAAATCCAGTTTTTTTTAACCAACTTCTTGAGAGCTAATTACTGGCAGACTGGGCCAGCGTGGAGATTGCAAGTGCATTCCCTCTTGTCCATTAGAGGAGACATAGGTGTGCCCAGCGGTGGGTCGCATCGTTTCTTTCTATACTATTAATAAATAACTAGTTTGTGAAACGTTTTTTAACTTTGTATACGGGGGTAGGTAATCTCCGGAACTACTCATCCGATAAAAAAATCCGGACAGGTGCGAGTCGGATTCGCCCACCAAGGGTTCCATACAAAATTACAAATGTATAGATTTCAGATTTATCTCTGTAATTGTAGCATAAGACGATATTACTTGCCAACATAGTTCTCGGTCAACGGAAAGTACTAATTACACACATTTTAATTGCCTCAAGGGAGTCGAAATAAACGTTTTTTGCGGCATAAACGGCCTTATCTTTTTTTTTACGTTTGTTTGATTTTTTCACAGCTTCAAGAGACTGTGGACTTGAGTACCTATATGGTTTTAATTTCAACTCGATACTTCCAAGTGTTCCCGATAAAGGGTATTGACAGACAGACAGACGTACAACAAAGTGATCCTATAAGGGTTCCGTTTTTTTTTCCTTTTGAGGTCCCTACCTCCCTAACTCTTGGTTCCCTAACCCTAAAATGCCATCAGTATATTAAATTGACCTTCGGGATATCCATAAGCTTTAGGCTCCGGCTGGGTTTTTTCAGCGGCGCGGGTAGCTAGTCTTCAAATAAAACGTCTTAACATTGGAACGTTTTGTAAGTCTCACTTGTCTTGTCATTTGAGCCAAGATAATCTGAACGTTCCAATTGTCACGTAGACTTACCCAACTGCACCAGGTTAGGTTTTTCTTCCGGGAACCTCTCGGAATTGGTCCAGTTGAAGAGATAGATGTCCATAAAGAGCGGTACGGCGGGCGCCTGCCACTCGCGGAACGAGCGCGACCCAGGGACCAGGGCGACTTGCTGAAACCGAAATATTAGTAGTTAGGTACTTACTCAAAAAAAAGTTTTAACCGACATCAAATCGGTAGCCAAATTGCTTCAAGTTTGCCTATAAAATTTGAAGAGTTCCCTCGATTTCGGAGTGACAACGGGAGCAATCTGGCAGTATATGCTTCAAACAAAGTAAAAAAATTCAAATCGGGTCATAAATTACCGAGTTATCGCGTAACATACACACATAAAAAAATACAGACGAATTGAGAACCTCCTTTTTTGAAGTCGGTTAAAAATGTGCGTTAGTCGTCATGCGATTTCAATTAAAACCTTTTTAAACTGCATAAACTTGAAAGTATAGGTACTAAAATTGAAATAAGTAATAGTAGTTTATGCAATCGTTATATAATGGATGCTTTTTAAGTCGAGTACCACGTTTAGGCCACGAAGGTTGCTGAGTGGCCTAATTAAGGTACGAGACTTAAAAGCTAATTATATAACTATTGTATACAATACTTTTTCTACGAGTCAACGGAAATAATAATTTATTAAACAAACTTGGTATCTATTGAAAATCGCCCTGATGAAATGAAGCGCAGCAGCTTAGTAATTTTGCGCGTTGATGTCTTCACAGTTATCTTATACAGCTCCTGGATTCATAAGATGACTGCTGGCGGTTATCTTATGAAACTATACGAGCTCCGTGACGAGCTCGTGGAGCTCCAGGATTAAAAAGTATGTGATCTTAGTTTCGTGTACGAAATCTTAATTCAAAGATTAAAGTCGACGAGTAGAAAAAAATACTTATTACAACACTTCCCTGTGATATCCTAGATATACAATGAAACTTCATCTCCACTTATAATAAATCTCTAAATTAAAAAAAGAATCAGCCAGTTTGAAACTAAGCTTTGCGCGGTTCGAATGTTCTCAGCATCCCATGAACGGAAAAATATGAAACATTTTATATAGGTACATTATTATTCTAGCTGCAACTTAGGATAGTTTTTATCCGACTGCGACAGTTAATTAATTTTCCGAAATATACGACTTCATTTAATTTTTCATTTATTTTTATTGAAATCAAACGCTGCTCCAACTGTCAGCTATAAGAACCGTCAAATTTTCGTCAAAATGGCGGAATTGCTTTGCCTTTCACTTATTAATAATTTAAATCCCGTCTACGATAGACCTTTACGAGACAAATGCTAAAATATAAACCATAAAAAAATATTCGATTCTGATATGAGAACTTATATGCGCAAATGTCGTTTTATGTCGTAATTTCAATAAATGAAATCAACAAATTTGAACAATATAATTAACACGAATTTGTTTTTTTTGAATGACAATGGCACGCGCTCGGCGCATTCAGCCAAAGTACCTGCGGCGCTACCACGAAAACCGATACTCAATGTTCATATATTTGCATCCCTGTCACTCGAGTATGGTTAGTGCGATAGAGATAGAGATACCCGAATATTTTCGAATTCCGAAGTTCGTGGTTATAGCTCAGGAATCGAAAATATGGTAAATAATCATAATGTATTTTCTCGAAAAAGAATTTAAAATACATATAGTCAAATGGAGAAAAAAACAAAGCAAGAGGTTATATAGGTAATGATTAAGTTATAAGAGTCCAAAGTTTTAAGAGGGGGTATGTTCTGTCCCTTTTCCGCAAAACGCACCTTCATATGAAACGATTGTTTTTTACTATGACGCTCGAGTATATTGACGTCACAGTCCCTCATCGTTTTCTCACTCTAACAAGCGACATTAAAACGGATGTAGCTTCATAATTTTTTGAAATATTTGAATGGGAGTTTCATTATCTTCTATCTATTTATCTCCACTTATAATAAATCTCTAAATTAAAAAAAGAATCAGCCAGTTTGAAACTAAGCTTTCTGTAGTACGAATGTTCTCAGCATCCCATGGACGGAAAAATATGAAACATTTTATATAGGTACATTATTATTCCAGCTGCAACTTAGGATAGTTTTTATCCGACTGCGACAATTAATTTATTTTCCGTAATATACGACTTCATTTAATTTTTCATTTATTATTCTTAAAGTATATCGCCGCCACATCTGTCAGCTAAAAGAAACGTCAAAATCACAGACTAATAAGAAATACTACGGACAAAATGGCGGAATTTCGTTACCTTTCTTTCGCCTATTAATAATTTTAATCCCGTCTACGATATACATTGACGAGACACATAGGTACCAAAAGCAAATATAAAATTAATCGATTTTGATATGCGAACTTATATGCGCAAATGTCGAATTAAGGCGTGATTTCAACAAATGTAACTACAAATTCGAACAATATAAACTTGGTTTTTTTGAATGGCACGCGCGCGCGCTCTTTGCGTATTCAGCCAAACCACGAAAAACCGAAACTCGAAGTTCGTATATCTGCATTCCTGTCATTTGTTAGTGCGATAGAGATAGAGATACCCGAATATTTTCGAATTCCGAAGTTCGTGGTTTAAAAGAAAATACGGATGTCGGATAGATCTAAATTAATATTTTATGTGTGAATATGGTTAAAATTATTTGGAAATACTTATGTTGTTATTGTTTTAGTATATTTGACTAGCTTTAAGTTTAATATTGTACGTCCGAAATGGGCAAGCTGTTGGACTTTATTTTACCCAAAACAACTAAATGTACACAGTTCTGACAATAAAGAAATCTTATTTTATCTTATCTTATCGAAAATAGGGATGTATTAGACACTAAACAAAATAATCATAATGTTGTATTATCTCGAAAAAAATACAACGCAAGAGGCTATACTCGTATAGGTAATCACTAAGTTATAAGTGTATATAGTTTTAAGAAGGCGTTTGTTGTGTCTCTTTTCCGCAAAACGCACCTTTATAATGAAACGATTGTTTTTTACTATGACGCTCGAGGATCGTGACTCGTGACGTCACGGTCCCTGATCGTTTTCTCACTCTAACAAGCGACATTAAAACGGTTGTAGCTTCGTAATTTTTTGAGATATTTGAATGAGTTTTTCGTTTCTTCTTTCTTTTGAAGTGAGTCTACAGCTACACCTCTATTTGGAAGACAAGCGGAAAGAACCCATACTATCCATACTAATAATCCATACTTCCATATTAGTATTATAAATGCGAAAGTGTGTCTGTCTGTCTGTTACCTCTTCACGCCTAAACCGCTGAACCGATTTAGATGAAATTTGGTATACAGATAGTTTGAGCCCCGGGGAAGGATAAAGGGTAGTTTTTATATCTGAGGGGCTGAAATTGGGGGTGGAAATTTGTATGGAGCTACTTAAACCGCTGCACCGATTTAGATGAAATTTGGTATATAAATAGTTTGAGTCCCGGGGAAGGACATATTATAGGTTTGATCCCGGAAATCATCCCCTAAGGGGGTGAAAAGGGGGGGGGGGGGGGCAATTTGGATGTAATCTATTTTGATGAAATTTGGTGTAGATATAGGTTAAGTCCTGGGAAAGGACATGGGATAGTTTTTACCCCAGAAATCATCCCCTAAGGGGGTGAAATTAGGGGTAAAAATTCAGATGGAACCCATTTTAATACAATTTGGTAAAGAGATAGCTTGAGTCCTGGGAAAGGACATAGGATAGTTTTAATTCCGGAAATCACTCCCTAAGGGGGTGAAATGGGGGTGAAAATTTGGATGAATCCCGTTGAGATGAAATTAGGTATAAAGGTCGTTTGAGTCCCGAAGAATGACATTAGATAGTTTTTATCCCGAAAATCATTCCCTAAGGATATGAAATAGGGGGTGAAAGTTTGGATAAAATCCATGTACCTAGATGAAATTTGGTATAGAGATAATTTGAGACCCTTCGAAGGATATAGAATAGTTTTTGCCTCGGAAATCATCCCTTAAGATGGTAAGTAGAAGTTTGTTTGCATTATATTTTCTAAGTATAAGTTCTACGCGGACGAAGTCGCGGGCAACAGCTAGTACATAATAAATGCCTATGTCCTGACTGACTTATTCACTCACTCACTCACTCATCAACGCACAGCCGAAACTACTAATCTTAGAGAGTTGATTTTTGCACAGTATGTTGCTTTTATAACGTGGGCTAGGGATAAAAAGGGATTTTTGAAAATTCTACCCCTAAGGGGGTAAAATGGGGGTGCAAAGTTTGTATGGGAGAACCTTTTTTTTTTGAGCTATAGACTTAAACTTTGTAGAAAAATTAGTTATTAGAATACAAATGAAACACTTTCAGCGTTTTGTAAAATTCCACCCCTACGGGGGTAAAATAGGGGTGCAAGGTTTGTATGGGGGAAACATTTTTATTTTAAATAGAGACTTAAAACTTTGTAGAAAGTTCAGTCATTAGAATACAAATAAAGAACTTTCAGGGTTTTAGAAAATTCTACCCCTAAAGGGGTAAAATAGAGTGCAAAGTTTGTATGGGAAAAACTACTTTTTTTAAAATAGAGACTTAAAACTTTGTAGAAAAATTATTCATTAGAATACAAATAAAGTACCTAGATTCAGTGTTTTAAAAAAATCTACCACTAAGGGGGTAAAATAGGGGTGCAAATTTTGTATGGGGGAAACAATATTTTTTTTAAATAGAGACTTAAAACTTTGTAGAAAGATTAGTCATCAGAATACAAATTAAGTACTTTCAGCGTTTTAGAAAATTCTACCCCTAAAAATAGGGGGCTCAAATAGGGGTGCAAAGTTTGTTTGTGGGAAACTATTTTTTTTAGCTAGAGTCCTAAAACTTTGTAGAAAGATTATTTAAATACAAAGAAAGTACTTTCAGCGTTTTGGAAAATTTCACCCCTAAGGGGGTAAAATAGGGTGCAAAGTTTGTATGGGAAAAACATTTTTTTTTTAATAGAGACTTAAAATTTTGACGAAAAATTACTTATTAGAACATGAAAAATACTACATTCGGCGTTTTACAAAAATCATTCCCTAAGGGGGTTAAAAAGGGTGCAAGGTTTGTATGGGGAACACTTTTTGTGAGCTAGACACTTAAAACTTTGTAGAAAGATTACTTATAAAAATACAAAAAAAAAGACTTTCAGCGTTTTGAAAAAATCTATCCCTAAGGGGGATAAAAAGGGGTGCAAAGTTTTTATCAGGGAAAGTTTATGTTTTTGAGTTAGAGACTTGAAACTTTGTAGAAAGATTACTTATTAAAATACAAAAAAAGAACACAAATTGTTTTAGAAAATTCCACCCCTAATAGGGTTAAAAAGGAGAGCAAGCTTTGCATGGGCAACACTTTTTTTTGAGTTAGACTTAAAACTTTGCAAAAAGATTACTTATTAGAATACTAAAAAAGAACTTTCAGCGTTTTAGAAAACTCCATCCCTAAGGGGATCCTTAAGATCCTTAAGAAGGGTAGCCAGTGTTGTGTGGGAAAAACTTTTTTTTTTACTAGACTTAAAACTATTCAAAATGTTACTTATTAAAATTAATAATAAAGTACTTTCAGAGTTTTAGAAAATTCCACCCCTAAGGGGGTTAAGAAAGCTTTGTATGGGCAACACTTTTTTTGAGCTAGAGACTTAAAAGTTTACGAAAAAAGTTCTTTCAGCGATTAGAAAAATTCAACCTCTAAGGGGGTTTAAAAGGGGGTTCAAATTTTAAATGGCGAGCAATAAAATTTTAAAGTGTGAGTAAGAGATTTTTAACTTCGGTCTTATTCTGTACGTTAAAAGACTACAAAACAGATTTCAGAGTTTTTCCAAATTCATCCGCTAAGAGTGTTAAAATTGGTTCAAAGTTTGAGTATTTCAAGGCATTTTTAAAGTATGAGATTTTTAACTTTGGTTTTAGACTGTTTGTTCACAAACTAGAAAATGAACATCAACTTTTTTTTTAATTATCCCCTAAAAGAGGGTTCAAATTTTGTATTGAGAGAAATCATTTTCTAAGACCATAAAAACTTCTACGCGGACGAAGTCGCGGGCAACAGCTAGTTCCATATAAGATTAGAAAAAATCGTATTTTAATCGCCATGCGATTTCAAGGAACAAAATTTTGATAGGTAATATTTGTTGTTTGAAAAGTAAACCTCAGTACAATGTTACTCTTTGAGGTCCTACTAAGATATACAAAGAAGTATGGACGAAATTGTCCGTTATAATTATACACAATGCTGTATGAATGATGAGCTACATAACATACTAAGTGGCTAATCTTAATGCTTTTCTTGAAAACACCATAAAGAGCCGTTATAATTGACTTTCAAAACAAAGTTTTAAGAGACTTCAAATCAGTAAGCCAAATAGCATGTTTGCCTATAAAATTTGAAGAGTTCACTCGATTTCTCCAGGATCCCATCATCAGAACTGGATTTTGGTGACAACGGGACCAATCTAGAAGTATATGCTTTCAAACAAAGAAATAATTTTTCAAATCGGTTCATAAATTACGGAGTTATCGCGTAACATACACACATAAAAAAAATAAAAAAACATACAGACGAATTGAGAACCTCCTCCTTTTTTGAAGTCGGTTAAAAAGAGTAAGCGGTTCCAAACTTGTACCTACAGTACTTCGGTACGCGGAAAAGGGCCAATCTCCGAGCGTTTGAACCGCTCGGTTCTAAAGTCATTGTCGGCTCAACATTATTTCAGCAGAGGTAAAACATACCGCGGAAACTTAAATCAAAAAAGACTCAGCACCGGTATTGGCTTACGTCTTCATCAAAAGTGGACTCTGATATATTCGTCTCTTTTTAATAGTATTTCCTGGTGAAAACAATGACGAAAAAAAACGCTTTATAAACGCTGAATATTCGCCCAAAAACATAAATCCATATCTGACTGACGATGACGGGACTTCACGGGACATAAGTAAGTATGTTGGGAATACAGTGTCTAGATGTTACAGGACGGGTTTTGGGAATATGTACCTATATGCGTGTGTTTTTTAATATTATGTATTCTTAATGTAATTCTTAGTTAACATGCCTATACCTATTCGTAGTAAGAAGTTAAGATCACCTCCACAAAGTACTTTGTTATATACTGAAATAGAGAACAATCTCTGGGCCTAAAAACAGTAACCCTGTAATTGATGACATTTGATGCGCCATCTGATATTTTTATTTGAAGACTCCACTTGAATGTTAAAATTGTTAAAACATACAAAATGTGCGTCGGTCGCAGGGTTTGAACCGGGGCTCATCGACTCCAAATACCGCCGTCTGTACCCCTAGGCTACTGATGTCTTTTGACAATACGGTGAATTTCGAAATACCTTGACGGCGCGTTTCATCACCATAGAAACAAGGCCATTATTGACCCCGCCGTCGCCGTCGTCACAATATAGTTAAACAAAATTAATAAATTACACAAGTATTTTAGTTTTGAAATTCTTTATTGATATTATTAGTACAATTAATTATTTTCCGATTTTTAGTAGGTGCCGCGTGCTTCCATCTATTATTTGCATTTTACATCTATGAATTATTATGTGACTAAATTGGAAATCACCAGATATTCATATAGTAGGCCCCTATACTTAATGTCCTTCTTTATTTACTAAACTTATTATGCTGTGATAACCGTCCACCTAGTTCTAAGATTGGCCGCCCTGATCACCTCCCAACTGGAATTATCATTTTTATTTTATGATGACATAAAACCACTTTAAAAAACTTAGGTAATTAATGTCATTTAAAAACAGCGGCGGCGCCAAACGGCCGCGGCCGGCTAAAGCCTCTCACAGACTGGCGCGGCCTGGCCGCGGCGCACACTGGGCTGAAAATCGGCTTTCATAGACATATGAATCGAAGTTAACATATTAAAGACTAGCTGTTGCCCGCGATTTCGTCCGCGTAGAACTTTTTATCGTCTTAGAAAATGATTTCTCTCAATACAAAATTTGAACCCTCTTTTTTATTCTATATATTATAATTAAAAAAAAGTTGATGTTCATTTTCTAGTTTGTGAACAAACAGTCTAAAACCTAAGTTAAAAATCTCATACTTTAAAAATGCCTTGAAATACTCAAACTTTGAACCAATTTTAACACTCTTAGGGGATGAATTTGGAAAAACTCTGAAATCAGTTTTGTAGTCTTTTAACGTACAGAATAAGACCGAAGTTAAAAATCTCTTACTCACACTTTAAAATTTTATTGCTCGCCATTTAAAATTTGAACCCCCTTTTAAACCCCCTTAGAGGTTGAATTTTTCTAATCGCTGAAAGAACTTTTTTCGTAAACTTTTAAGTCTCTAGCTCAAAAAAAGTGTTGCCCATACAAAGCTTTCTTAACCCCCTTAGGGGTGGAATTTTCTAAAACTCTGAAAGTACTTTATTATTAATTTTAATAAGTAACATTTCGAATAGTTTTAAGTCTAGTAAAAATAAAAGTTTTTCCCACACAACACTGGCTACCCTTCTTAAGGATCTTAAGGATCCCCTTAGGGATGGAGTTTTCTAAAACGCTGAAAGTTCTTTTTTAGTATTCTAATAAGTAATCTTTTTGCAAAGTTTTAAGTCTAACTCAAAAAAAGTGTTGCCCATGCAAAGCTTGCTCTCCTTTTTAACCCTATTAGGGGTGGAATTTTCTAAAACGATTTGTGTTCTTTTTTTGTATTTTAATAAGTAATCTTTCTACAAAGTTTCAAGTCTCTATCTCAAAAACATAAACTTTCCCTGATAAAAACTTTGCACCCCTTTTTATCCCCCTTAGGGATAGATTTTTTCAAAACGCTGAAAGTCTTTTTTTTTGTATTTTTATAAGTAATCTTTCTACAAAGTTTTAAGTGTCTAGCTCAGAAAAAGTGTTCCCCATACAAACCTTGCACCCTTTTTTAACCCCCTTAGGGAATGATTTTTGTAAAACGCCGAATGTAGTATTTTTCATGTTCTAATAAGTAATTTTTCGACAAAATTCTCTATTAAAAAAAATATGTTTTTCCCATACAAACTTTGCACCCTATTTTACCCCCTTAGGGGTGAAATTTTCCAAAACGCTGAAAGTACTTTCTTTGTATTTAAATAATCTTTTTACAAAGTTTTAGGACTCTAGCTAAAAAAAATAGTTTCCCACATACAAACTTTGCACCCCTATTTTAGCCCCCTATTTTTAGGGGTAGAATTTTCTAAAACGCTGAAAGTACTTAATTTGTATTCTGATGACTAATCTTTCTACAAAGTTTTAAGTCTCTATTTAAAAAAAATATTGTTTCCCCCATACAAAATTTGCACCCCTATTTTACCCCCTTAGGGGTAGATTTTTTTAAAACACTGAATCTAGGTACTTTATTTGTATTCTAATGAATAATTTCTCTACAAAGTTTTAAGTCTCTATTTAAAAAAAAGTAGTTTTTCCCATACAAACTTTGCACTCTATTTTACCGCTTTAGGGGTAGAATTTTCTAAAACCCTGAAAGTTCTTTATTAGTATTCTAATGACTGATCTTTCTACAAAGTTTTATGTCTCTATTAAAAAAAAAAATGTTTCCCCCATACAAACCTTGCACCCCTATTTTACCCCCGTAGGGGTGGAATTTTCCAAAACGCTGAAAGTGTTTCATTTGTATTCTAATAACTAATTTTTCTACAAAGTTTAAGTCTATAGCTCAAAAAAAAAAAGGTTCTCCCATACAAACTTTGCACCCCTATTTTACCCCCTTAGGGGTAGAATTTTCAAAAATCCCTTTTTATCCCTAGCCCACGTTATAAAAGCAACATACTGTGCAAAAATCAACTCTCTAAGATTAGTAGTTTCGGCTGTGCGTTGATGAGTGAGTGAGTGAGTGATTGAGTGAATAAGTCAGTCAGGACATAGGCATTTATTATGTATAAATAGATAGAAGATAATGAAACTCCCATTCAAATATCTCAAAAAATTATGAAGCTACATCCGTTTTAATGTCGCTTGTTAGAGTGAGAAAACGATGAGGGACTGTGACGTCAATATACTCAAGCGTCATAGTAAAAAACAATCGTTTCATATGAAGGTGCGTTTTACTTATATAACCTCTTGCTTTGTTTTTTTCTCCATTTGACTATATTTATTTTAAATTCTTTTTCGAGAAAATACATTATGATTATTTACCATATTTTCGATTCCTGAGCTATAACCACGAACTTCGGAATTCGAAAATATTCGGGTATCTCTATCTCTATCGCACTAACCATACTCGAGTGACAGGGATGCAAATATATGAAAACCGATAGGTTTTCGTGGTAGCGCCGCAGGTACTTTGGCTGAATGCGCCGAGCGCGTGCCATTGTCATTCAAAAAAAACAAATTCGTGTTAATTATATTGTTCAAATTTGTTGATTTCATTTATTGAAATTACGACATAAAACGACATTTGCGCATATAAGTTCTCATATCAGAATTGAATATTTTTTTATGGTTTATATTTTAGCATTTGTCTCGTAAAGGTCTATCGTAGACGGGATTTAAATTATTAATAAGTGAAAGGCAAAGCAATTCCGCCATTTTGACGAAAATTTGACGGTTCTTATAGCTGACAGTTGGAGCAGCGTTTGATTTCAATAAAAATAAATGAAAAATTAAATGAAGTCGTATATTTCGGAAAATTAATTAACTGTCGCAGTCGGATAAAAACTATCCTAAGTTGCAGCTAGAATAATAATGTACCTATATAAAATGTTTCATATTTTTCCGTTCATGGGATGCTGAGAACATTCGAACCGCGCAAAGCTTAGTTTCAAACTGGCTGATTCTTTTTTTAATTTAGAGATTTATTATAAGTGGAGATTTTTTGCTTGAAATGGCTATAACTTGCCATTATTATGCTAAATTATGATACTGGCGTGATTTGGCACGAAAACTTATGAGTTATAATTTTTTTCCGTAAAAAAACCGCACCTACTACTGAAATATGTAGTATGTCAAAAAATCAGGAATAATTAGTAGTATAACCAGCTGTAAGGATATTTGTGTTTTTTTGCGGTTCCCAAGATATCCAGTTTTTTCGTTACATCTCCATACATTTGTTACAGAAAAAAATTATAACTCATAAGTTTTCGTGCCAAATCACGCCAGGATCATAATTTAGCATAATAATGGCAAGTTATAGCCATTTCAAGCAAAAAATCTTTAAAATGTTAACTTCGATTTCTATGTCTATGAAAGCCGATTTTCAGCCCAGTGTGCGGCGGTTTAGTAAACTTGTCATTAGCTGTCAAATTTACTATTGGCCGCCACCGCAGGCCCGCGCCAGTCTGTTGCAGGCCTAAAATACGAGAGTTAGTTTAAGTATCTAGATATATAGGTACTTCCCCGACAGTTAAGGGCTGGCGCAGGCCTTTCAGCGCAGTGCAGAGGATTCCAATTTAAATAAATATCAATGTATATGGCACACTATTAAATAAATAATTATCAATGTATATGGCACACTATTAATCGTCTTCATTAAATAGATGATCACTATACCTACAACGTGTTTTTGACAAATTCCGTTAATTGCAAGGGGGCTGGCATAGTTTAGATCAATTAAAGTTAATTTCTCCAAGACAGTAGTATCTTACCCTTACTGTTATCAAGATATTCAATGTTTAATTTAATCAGTTTGCAGATTTAACCAGTGTTAATAGCTCTTAACTAGGGTATAGCATGGTATATTAATCTATGCTCTTGCCTATGTTTAGTTTCAAGGTTGCTTGCGGATCGCATCGCAACGTTCGCAACCCGGCTTATTTCCCTGGGGAGGAACGGCAAGTTAGATACTATGATTTAGGCGTCGGAGTTTTTGTCACATGGTAAGACTTATAGCAAGCTAAGGAGTCGTCATTTGCCATAAATGTAAACTCTTATTCATACTCATACTCATTTATTTAATTTATCTTAAAATTCCTTTAGAGGTCCGTGTATCTTAGTCGAATTATAAAAATAAAAAAAATCTATTAGATTATGAATTCATAACTTCAACTATTTTTATACAGGGTATGGCCTGTAATAGGAGCAAATATTCAAATGGACACTTCCTTAGAGCATTTGCAGTAACCCCTTGTGTCCCATTCATATATATTTTTTTGGATTCGGAGATATTTAGATCTAAATTTATGACCTCAAAGTAATGTATCTTGGCACCACGACAGCATAGCACAGTAGTCAATGCGGATTTTAAAGGTACGCCGCGCTCGGCCGTTTGGACGCGCCTATAGATGGTCGATAGGAGGCTCTACACTCTACACCTACGAAATTGGCGGACGGGACGGCCAAGCAAGGTCACAGAAAATATAGTATGAAGTGACCTTAATTTGGTCGGCCGCTGTGCTTCCGGCACGCAGGTATTCACACGGGCCAAAATCACTTTTCTCCTATTGGCGTTTATTCGTGGTGTCAATATTTTGTATCTGTGTCAAAGCAGTTTATTAAAAAAAAAACATGCCGCCACATTGAACAATTTATGCGCCGTGGAATTTACTATTGATTGTGGATGGATATATCCTTTGGTTTTACTATTTTCTCGCAGTCGAAGTTTTTTAGAAGTAGAGTGTATCACTCGGTCTAAAAGCCTAAGTATTACCACTCGAACATTTTTCCCTCACTTCGCTCAGGATAAAACCCCTAATCGTGGTAAGTAATATGGCTTATTTTAGACCCTTGTCATACAATCTACTATTTAGCTAAACCTAAAAAGATGATATGAAAGTATGGCGAAACAATGCATTCGGTCAAACGTTTGTCTTTAAAATAAGGGACTCCCAGGTAGGGTTGCCATACGTCAGGATTTGTCCGGACATGTCAGGATTTTAGACCCTTTGTCCGGATTGCGGCCGGACTTGGCAAGTGTCAGGATTTTTAGGAATGACTTCATAAAAAAAGTTTACGGGATGGGATATATTTAATACAAAGTTACCAATTTTGAATTAGGTAACATTAAATACTTATTATAAACAACGAGGGGAGGGGAATCCTGTTCCACCGTGATACAGTTTATTTATTATTTTTTATATTTTATATTGTGTAATGTGTACTTATCATGTAAGCAGTTACCACCTGTATGAAGGCTAAATAAAGTTTTTATTTTTATAAAGTTTACACAGTTTTAAAGAATGAAAGAAAACATAGAAGTAGTAAGTAATCAACAAATACAATAATATTTCTTTCAAACTAATTTAAAATAGGAAAAATGACAGCTAAAGAGATCTCAATCAATTTTTTTGCTTAAGACTCTAGTTACAATCTACCACCTACATTTGTTATTTGGTTTCAATTATTAATCAAATTGCACAATACAATAGGTATTAATCATAATCAACATAGTTATACGAGTAGGTAGTATATATTAAGCCCCTGCTAGATGGTCGCCAACACGCCACTCCGACCGAGCCACCTTGGTTGGCACCGACCGCTGTAGTATGAAATTTTGCTGCAAACAACTGTCTACACGGTCGGTGCAGACCAAGGTCGCCCGGTTGGAGGGGCGTGTTGGCGACCGTCTAGCAGAGGCTTTAATGCTACGTTAAAGCCGCGTCCGCTGCGCCGTGTTTTCGGTGTTTGCACACATCTAACATGTTTTCCGTCAGTTTCGGCAAACAAAAAGGGTATTGTTTTGATTGGCAAAACATTTTTGACGTTTAAAAACCACGAAAACATGGTGCAGCGGACGCGGCTTTACACTATGCCGAAGTGAGCAGGGAAGTGGGCTGGTACGTGGGCAGCGCGAGTGAGTGTTTACATACTGTCATCACACTCATTCCGTCGTCAACCGTCACCGCGTTATCAACGTTTGTGTAGCCGTGCTAGTTAGTGTACAAATGTGATAATGTTGTTATCAGTATTCTGTTGCGATGGATTCTCAGCATCCACCATCTCCTGGTACGACGATGGCGTTTTCGCCGTCGAATACTTTTCATAACATTAAAATAGTTAGACAAACTCAGGAGGCAAAGCGCAGAAGGTATGAGTAAGGCGTCCTCCATTCCACAATAATCTAAATTTAGCTGACGTCTGTCATCCTCCACTGCCCGAGACCCAACACAAAAGAAGTATGGAGTGGCAATGTAAACGCTAACTGCCCTTCACAGAAGTATTACGGCAGGAAGCTGGGCAGCGTGAACGGCAGTGGAAGTGGCAGGCATAGTGTAAACGTAGCATAAGCGCAGCGCGCCGCCGCGCCGGGGCGTCGTTCAAGCTACGCCAAATCCCTGTTACAAGAAATGTCAGTTTTTTTATTAGGACATGTAATTCACTTCCATATGGCAACCCTACTCCCAGAGCCAACCCATGCCAGACATCTTGGATTTGGAATATGCAATGACGACTATACCATACTATACTCTACTGATTACACGATGACCCAGACAAAATATGATCTATTTTTACCCATAGGACGTCGACGCAATAATATTATGGATGCACAATCGAGAAGAATCTCTTTCCAGACGGCACAACCGTCTAGTGCCTTGGGGAACGAAGTCTAATTGTTATAACACCAGAATGACACGTAGGTAATAATTGTATGTATGTACTTACATATATGTCGGTACTCTAGGTAGGTATATTATGTAGCGAACGATATCTAACATTTGGACACAGGCTTCCGACAAAATAAGGGTTGGTAGGTATGTACCTGGAATTTTGCAATTGGGTATTTGACAACTGTGAAAATAAATTGTGTTTTCATAAGCAACAGATACCTACACATTACGAAAATACTTAGAAAGTATCAAGATTTCATTTATGTTAGCTATTTTAAGATTTCTTGTGGATTTTTTAATTCATAAAAACTAACAATAAGGACATTGTTTGATAGTGACGTCACAACATAGTAATCCCTACAAATTCCATAATAACGGAGCGTTTTTGTTGTTTCATAAAAAGAAGCTGATTTGATTGTTGTCAAATACTGAATTTAGTATGTATAAAGCAATACCAAAAATAGGTATGTGAATAATTTACTTTTAAAACAAAGTTTTAACCGACTTCGATTCAGTACTCCGAACTCGAAACCACATGAATATTTTCACATTTATTTCCACTTTACCACATGAACTGATTTCCGAGGGCAAATGCGTTGATTAAAACAGAATTAAAATCGCAACGAATGATTTCCAGGTGAATGAATGTAGGTAGGTACTTTAATATAATAAATAAATAAATAAACTAGTACTTTAATATAATTTGTAAATTTTGAATTGATAAATGACGTGTAACCTATGTTATCAATAAATAATTGAATTGAATTGAATTGTAAATACACGAGTTATAGGTAATAGAAAATACCGAAATTACCACACGCGTCCCTAATATATTTGAGAAGTTCCCTCATTTCCTCACGGTTCCCATCATCCAACTGGAGCATAGGTATACTTTCAATTAAAAAAAAATTGTACGAATCGGTTCATAAATGACGGAGTTCTGAGGTAACAAACATAAAAAAATACCGGCCGAGTGCGAGTCGGACTCGCGCACGAAGGGTTCTGTACCATTATCTATAAAAAAACTATTTTATTCTGTGTTTTTAGTATTTGTTGTTATAGCGGCAACAGAAATACATCATCTGTGAAAATTTCAGCTGGAACTATCACGGTATCAGTGAGATACAGCCTGGTGACAGCCAGACAGACGGACGGACGGACGGACGGACGGACAGCGGAGTCTTAGTAATAGGGTCCCGTTTTACTCTTTGAGTACGGAACCCTAAAAAATACAAACTAATTGAGAACCTCCTCCTTTTTTTGAAGTCGGTTAGAAATACAACCGATTTAAGACCTTTTTTTAAGTCGGCTAATAATTACACCCTTTGTGTAGTTCGGTTATCTCCTTAGCACATTATATAATACTAGCTTTTGCCCGCGACTTCGTCCGCGCGGAACTCGTTTATATCGTAACTTTCTCCCCCCTTTTCACCCCCTTAGGTGATGAATTTCCAGATAAAAACTATCTTTAGTAAGGACTCTTTGGGAAGGCCCCGGAATTCAAAGTATTTCTATACCAAATTTCATATCAATCGGTTCAGCGGTTTAAGCATGAAAAGGTAACAGACAGACAGAGTTACTTTCGCATTTGTAATATTAGTATGGATTGTATAAAGGAAAGGGTATAGATGCAAGTAGGCTTTTTTCAGTATTATTTTGCATATTTTCATATCACACGGCCGTAAGGACCTTTTCTACTAAACCGTAGGATTAAATTAACTGACTTGTAATTTAAACATTTTATATTAAAAATAAAAATACTTCAACAAATATGTATTTCATTATTTCTTTTGTATGTGTAAATTGTGTGTCACGAATAAATATTTGAATTTGAAATTTTTGAATTTGAACAAAATGTTACATCTAATAGTTTTCAAAATAGCCATAACAAAACGTCTTTTTTACCCCGTTTTAGAAAACATCTTCAAAACTAAGGCCGCCATAAGGTACCTTTACCCTTGGAACGTCACATACATATATTTACTTATGTAATGGTCATATTCCCCAGGACTCCCCATTACCGCTATACCGTAAATGGGTTCAATCCAAATTTTCACCCCCTATTTCACCTCCTTAGAGGATGATTTTCGGGATAAAAACTATCCGTTGTCATTCTCCAGGACTCAAACTATCTCTATACCGAATTTCATCTAAATGGGCTACATCCAAATTTTCACCCCCATTTCACCCCCTTAGGGGATGATTTCTGGAATAGAAACTATTATATGTCCTTTTCCAGGACTCAAACTATCTTTCAACCAAATTTTATCAAAGTGTGTCACAAATAAATTTCCACCCCCAATTACACCCCCTTAGGGGATGATTTTCGGGATAAAAACTATCCTATGTCCTTCCTTAACTATCGTTATACCGTAAGTGGGTTCAATCCAAATGTTCATCCACCATTTCTCACCCCCTTAGGGGATGATTTCCTCCTTTTATGTGTTCCGGAATAAAAAATATTCTATGTTCTTTCCTAGGACCCTACCTCTCTCTATACCAAATTTCATCTAAATGGGTTCTATCCAAATTTTCACGCCCTATTTTATCCCTGAGGGGATGACTTTCGGGATTAAAACAATCCGTTGTCATACTCCGGGACTCAAACTATCTTTATACCAAATTTCATCAAAATGGGTCATAACCAAATTTTCACCCCCAATTACACCCCCTTATGGGATGATTTTCTGGAGTAAACTATCCTATGTCCTTCCCTAAGACTCCAACTCGCTATACCGTAAATGGGTTCCATCCAAATTTTCATACCCCATTTCACCCCCTTAAGAGATGATTTCTGGACTAAAAATTATATTAAGTCCTTCCCCAGGACTCTGAACTATCTCCATACCAAATTTCATCTAAATCGGTTCTATCCAAATTTTCACCCCTCATTTCACCCCCTCAGGAGATGATTTAGGATAAAAACTATGCATTGTCCTTCCCTGGGACTCCTTTTATCTCTATACCAAATTTTAACTAAATGGGATTTATCCACATTTACATCCCTATTTCATTGCATTTTGGATCCCTTGGGGGATGATTTTCGGGATTCAAACAATCCATTGTCATTCTCCGGGACTCAAACTATATCTATACCAAATTTGATCTAAATGGAGTCCATCCAAAATTTCACCCCCCATTTCACCCCCTCAGGGAAAGATTTCCGGAATAAAAACTATCCAATGTCCTTCCCCAGAACTTAAACTACCTCTAAACTTAATTTCATCAAAATGGGTTACATCCAATTTTTCACCCCCCATTTTACCCCCTAAAGGGAAGATTTTCGGGATAAAACCTATCCTTTAACCTTCTCCGGGACTCAAACTAATCATATACCAAATTTCATCCAAATCGGTGCAGCGGTTTAAGTAGCTCCTTACAAATTTCCACCCCCCATTTCATCCCCTTAGGGGTTGATTTCCAGGATAAAAACTACCCTAAGTCCTTCCCCAAGACTCAAACTATCTCTATATTAAATTTCATTTTAATCGGTTCAGCCGTTTTCACGTGATGCGCGGTCACATAAACAGACAAACAGATAAACAGACAAACAGATAAACAGACAAACAGATAAACAGATAAACAGACAAACAGACAAAAATTCTAAAAACTGTTGGAGCTTGTTCTGTTATCGATTCTGAGTATCCCTAGCCAATTTTTTTTCGAATATCTTCCATGTACAGACTTTCGATCCTCTTCAGCTTTATTATATGTATAGATAGATAGATTATGGCATTCCACATCTATACTAAAGTAATTTATATACAGGGTGTGGCCTGTAATAGGAGCAAAAAATTAAACGGTAGATTATAGCTTGTGAACAATTATTTCCACATTTTTTTTGAATTTTTTTTTCTTAATAATAAGTTTAGTTGTATTTTTTACTCTTCTGGATGCTATCAGTAACCTTTTATTTTAAAGACACTAAAAAAAATTAAATAAAACTCAAAAAATAACAAAAATATCTTTTGAAAACAAAAATGCAAAAACTATTATTACTCGTTACATGTTGTTTCCGCTGCTGTGCTATGATGTCGTGGTGCCAAGATACATTACTTGGAGGTCATAACTTTAGATCAAAATATCTCCGAATCCAAAAAAATATATAATGAGTGGGACACACAAGGGGTTACTACAAATGCTCTAAGGAAGCGTCCCTTTGAATATTTGCTCCTATTACAGGCCACACCCTGTAGACTAATAATAATATACGTACTATACTACTTACTAATAATGTTCTAAATGCGAAAGTGCGTCTGTATGTCTGTATGTTACCTCTACACGTTTAAACCGCTGAACCGATTTAGATGAAATGTGTTACTTATAGAGATTAGAGATAGTTTGAGTTCCGGGGAAGGACATAGGATAGTTTTTATTCCGGAAATCATCCCCTAAGGAGGTGAAAGTTTGTATGGAGCTACGATAATAAACGAGTTCCACGCGGACGGAGTCGCGGGCAGAAGCTAGTAGGTATAAAGAGGAAAAGTCTGTGAGTCTGTGTGTCTGTGAGCTTTGCAAGTTTGTATGTAGGGGGTAATCCCCGGAACTGCATTTCCAATCTCAAAATTACTTTCACCTAGAATTTAGAATGGACTTTCAGGCCCCGTAGCATGGAGGGCCTTATCATGCGATAAGTGACATGATAGAGCATCCGTCCCTGGCTGACACCGTTCGATAGAACGAGACGACGCTCTTATCTTGTCACTTATCGCTTGATAAGGCCATCCATGCTATCCCACGGGTTCGCCTGAGTTCTTAAGCCAAGCGGGCAGCTAGTATTTCATAAATTACATTGTTAATAAGTGACTTTTTATCCAGGGCCACGTGGTCACTGAAAAATGATAAAAAGCGTCAATTAACGATCACGCGCATGACCGTCAGTGACTACGCAAATCACCAATCAATCAATATCATTGGACATCTGGCCGATTGGATCAACAGACCGTTTGACCCGGCCCACTGTCGGCTTATCCCAGTTACATTAAACAAATTGACAGTCAAGGTGCTTAGATAATTATAAATTTGCTCTTTTGACCGAGTCCTTTAGAATACGACACGTCTAGCATGCTTTAACAAACACTGGAGGGCGACCGGTAGTTAACCTATACAAATAAATATATATATATAAGCCAGAAGCGACAGCAACATCGGTACCTACCTAGTAGCTATATATGTATAGCTTAACCAGCTTATTTTTAGCAACCCATTAAACCTTATACTCGTGCCCTATTTATACCGTAAATCCCTACTACCTACACTATAAATATTTACAAAAGAGATTCTTAAATCGCGTTGGAAAAAATCCTGTGCAGCCTTATACGGTGTAACAGTTTAACCTAGATCTTTTCATATTTATTGCCGCCCCAGAGTATTCCCTCATTACCGTCATTACGTAACTTCTTCGGAATTGGATACGTCCGTAACCTTCAGGGCCTACGACACGTCCTTGCAGGATCGTAAAACTTGAGCAATTGATCCAATAAACTAGGTACTACTGGACACTTTGCCATGCACGAAGTTCAGTGGGGCATACAAACTACATAAGACGTTGTTTCAACCTTTGGGTCACATCACAGGGCTTAATATTAATCTGAAGATATTAAATATAACACTGCGGTTGTAAGCAAAATGAATAGAATTGACGACCAGGGGCCTATTGCATAACAACTTGTAACTACAAGCGGAAACCTCTTTTCAACTCCTCGCATTAGAAGAGACTTCCACTTATATAGGTATTATAAGTTGTAAATTGTTATGCAATGGGCCCCAGTTAATAGCATAGTTTATAGTGGCATCGTAGAGGGCTGAATTAAGTAAGTACCTAGTAATTTTTGATGTTGCGATTTGCGACAATGCAAAGTTTTTTTTTTACTCTTTATTCAACCCGCTATATTAGGGTTCCGTACCAAAAAGGTAAAAAGGAACCCTTATGGTGCGACTCTGTCCGTCTGTCCGTCCGTCCGTCTGTCACAACGTTAAATATCTCAGGAACTACTTAAGCTATCAATTTGAAATTTGGAACAACTGTTAAAAGGGTTAAGATACGTGTATGGAAAAAAAAATATTTTCTGTTTAAATGACGAATATATATGAGGGGGGTTAAAAAAATCAAAGTCTAGTAAATAAATCAAGTGGGGTATCATATGAAAGGGCTTGAGTTGTACTTTCTAAAACCGTTTTTTTTTTTGTACAGTGGTTAAATTTTGATTTATTAAGGAAAATGTAGAAAAAAACACCATTTTCCCCCCTTAACTCCGAAGTTTACTAAGTGAAAATTCTGAAATAATTACATATGATTAAGAGTAACATAAATAATACAGAACAAATAAAACGATATCTCTATCTAGCTTATTTTTATTTATTTATCAAAAAAAGTTCTTAATTTAATTTGTAATTTACTTACTTTTGTATGAAATTTTATATCTTCAAATTCCTATCAGATTATCGTTAAAGTCCCTTCTTTCGAATAAAAAATAAATAATCGAAATCGGTACGCGTGATAAAAAGCTATCGCTGATAAACAAACATACTATTTTGTAAGTAGTTCGTACCAAAATGCAGAAGGCGCTTTGCAACGGTAACTTCTACTATGAGCTGTGTAAGATTGCTCAAGGATGAATGGGGTTCTGACATGACGGTTATGGTGTAAAGTTAAAAAGTCTGTACGGAACCCTCAGTGCGCGAGTCAGACTCGTACTTGACTGGTTTTTTTTAATGCTACGACGATGGCAAACAAGCATATACAGCTTGCCTGAGGGTGAACAAACACCGCCCACGGACGCTTGCGACTCTAGAAGAATAACAAGCGCGTTTCCGACCCTTTACTGATTTGAGGATTCGTTGTGTTGACAGCTTGAGACAAATGCAGGTCTCAACTCTCAACACAGCGCTGCCTCGTGAGCTCTGAACTTCTTAGTCGTTATGAAGCCTTTAGGTACTCTATTTAAAAGATCTTTGGTAAAAGTGAGGTTAACCTTCTTGTCATATCTAGCCAATTTCATTGATGGTCGTACAACGTAAAGGGCGATATGGTAATCATCCACGTGATCCATTAATTTAATTGCGCTTAGTTAGCCCTGTGTGGAGATTAAAACAACTTGTATGGCTTCGAGCGTGCGCCCTTACGTCACGCGACGTTTCATACTAATTAGTAGTTCCAGTAATCGGGCCATAGACCAGCAGACTGGTCTGTGGCCCGTAATGTTACCCGTTTTGTAAAGCATGCTTTACAAAACGGGTAACATTATACGACCAAAGGATCACTCATGTACGTACAATACTAGGTAGTTATACTCATTATTATACTGTTATGTGACGGTAGCGCCAGTATCCGGCGTGGCATAAGGCGGGATTCAAGTGAATGACAGAACTTTTAGGGCGGATTGCACCAACTTCCATTTCAGTGATTTCAACGTTAAATATGGCGCTGTCAGCTCATT
The DNA here is from genome assembly GCA_963854355.1 of Epinotia brunnichana. Classification (NCBI taxonomy): domain Eukaryota; kingdom Metazoa; phylum Arthropoda; class Insecta; order Lepidoptera; family Tortricidae; genus Epinotia; species Epinotia brunnichana. Next base: position 26,266,038 of record OY977936.1, on the reverse strand, counting down.
TTATTTCATAGAAACTTATCAACCTTTCATAACTACATTCAGCTTTTAACGAACTACCCAACCCTATTTTACAATTTTGGATTTTTTTAGTTTTCATTTAGTGACATTTAGTTTGTTAACCGTTTAGGTACTAATTGGTTAAAATCTGAAATTTTTAAATGATTATTGTGTAAGATACCATTGTTGTAGCCCTTGTGGCCTATTTGCAGAATAAATAATTGATTTTGATTTTGACCGTTATTTTATTTTTTATTTATTTATCGTATGGCGGTTACACACTGGTACATATGTATTAGTATCGATGTCGCTGATAGAGTTCCAGTGTGCGCTGCAAGGTTCAGAAGGAACAGTGCAGCTGCCGAGTTTGTTGTTCGTTTAGCACCACCCGGAGGTCACGTGTAGGGTTTCTAGGGTTATTCCTACGGACGTAGAACAACAACGACCGTTTACGATTACAGACGGTATTTCATATCACAAAAATATTTTGGGTGTCTCTTGTCCATGATTACGTCCTTTGACAGACCACAATCACAATTTAGACGGACAGCAGTTAATTTTCGCATTGTGCACAATGGCCCTTGATTGTTGTTTACTCACCCGAGCTACGACGGAGTCAAAGACTTGGCCCCAACAGAGCGAGATGATGATGCCGGCAGCGGCGAGCAGCGCGCACACGGCCGCGAACACGAAGCGCCAGCGCGGCAGGCGCCCGCGCATCGCTCACAGCACCTGAAACAACGTATTGGTACCTACTTGGAAAACAAGTCTTCGAAGCGCTCTCATAGCCCATAGATACACGTGACCCGTGAGCAACGTGTCACGGGTATCAGTATAATCGCTCTTAGGGATGGCTAATGGAGCCGACACCTGGACGACGTATGCGAAACAAGAGTGACGACTTAACACTTTTGGTTCATATATTTTTCATAAAAGCACTGTTTAACTTTTTTTTAATCGGCTGCTATATTGCAGTGGTGCCAACTTCATAAACAAATATTTCGAAATAAAAGTATTTATTTACGATTTAACATTTGTTTATTATAAATTATTTCCTACAATAAAAATAAATCATCATTTGTGTGTTAAATTACATGTTTTATAAATTCTTGGTATTATTTATAAAAATAAACGGTTCGAATTCGGTCCGGGTCCGGATTCGATTTGGTTCGGATGGCAAGTGCAAACAAATTAAAAACAAAACAAAACATAGCAAGAGGTGTCACATTTCCGATTTCCCACCAACATACAGTTCAAAATGAAAAGACGAAAGATGATAAACTATTAGTCCTAAACTATTAAGATTTTATTCGTGTTTGTGAAGAGAAAAGTGTACGTTCCTTTTAAAATGGTCAAAGAAATGAATAACTGCACTCCTGAAAAAATTGCGTGAGTAGACTGAGTAGCAAAAGTACGAATAGAAAACTTGCTGCCTGAAAAGTTTAACTATTCTGTAGTCTGCTATTTATTTAAAAATTTTCGTAGAAAAAGTATTGTATGCAATGGTGTATAACTGGTCTAAAAACGCTCGTGGCGTCTTTAATTGCGATGCTCGCCAAGGCCACTCGCATTTTAAGACCCTTCTTATACAACAGTTGCATAAAATACTTTTATTTAAGTATCGTAATCTACAAACTTAAACCATAATAACATTTTGTTGTAGTACCTAGTATGGACAAGCAAAATAACTGTCAAACTTATGAGGCTCGCTCGGAGTCGCACCGCACCATAAGGGATCCTTTTTAGGGTTCCGTACTCAAAGAGTAAAACGGGACCCTATTACTAAGACTTCGCTGTACGTCCGTCCGTCTGTCACCAGGCTGTGTCAAGAACCATTTTTGTAAGGGGGGCTCCCATACAACAAACGTGATTTTTTTGCCGTTTTTATAGATAATGGTACGGAACCCTTCGTGCGTGAGTCCAACTCGCACTTGGCCGGTTTTTTTACCATTTTGGTACGGAACCCTAAAAAAGAACAGCACAGGTAGGTATTTTTTACTTTTTTAACAATAGATAGGTAGTTAACGTTAAAGATAATCATGACGTAAAAAATGCTGTAAAATCGCGCTCTACAATGGAAAATGCCCCGATTTGTTGCCTTAAATAAAATTGAATCCTTATCCAATTCCAACCTATTCAAAATGAACCATAAAAATGTTTGTCCTACCTAGAGTGAATCGAGACCAATAATAAGCATCGCTGCGATGACGTCTGAGACGACTGATATTGACACCGGAGCCCCGAGCCCTACATTAGTGTCAGGTAGCCTTCATCTGTATACCTCTGGCTCCAATACAGGTTAGAAATCTACAGTTACAAATAGACAATGAAAATGATGACATAATTTCAATTATTTAACTTATTGATATAGCTATTGTATTTGACTAAGCAGACGACTAAGAATTAAATAAAAAAACACTCGCGCGTTTAATTGCCCGTAAAAGGTTATTTGCACGTAAGGTCGCTGGTTCATATCCGGCTCGAAGGACCACTTAGCATGTTCGTTAAATAAAACACGCTAGAAACTTTTAGATGTATATTGACACCAATAATTAATAAAATGCTAATTGAACAGCACGCTATGGCCGTGGCTGGACAAGAAGAAGAAGAAAGAAAAAAGTGTTGGCAGGCTAGATTTTGGCATAGACAAATATACAACTTTCTGTTCATGAACAGACAATTAAACGCGCGAGTGTTTTTTATTTTATTTATAGATATTGCGCGCAAGTGACACTAACATCCTCTTAAGAATGCTCTTGGTACGTGATTTATATTGTGCTAAACATGACTTTAAAGTAGTGAAATTCCTTGGATGGATGCTTTTCCATTAGAAGTCCGCAAATTTATCATAATTATGTTCAACAAGGCGGAGCTCAAGAGTTCAATTAAATACTGTTGTCAAAAAAGTGCAGGCCGCTTTTCAAGACATGCGACACTTTATGACATAATCCGCCGGTCTCTTAATTGCCACCATCAATGTGCCTGCTCTTCTTGAGCCGCCTGGCATTGTCAGAGATGATGGCAAGAGACCTGATGGTGTGTCTCTGGTTCCATGGAGTTTGGGACGGATGCTAGTGTGGGACGCTACGTCCTGTGTGAAATGTAGGGAGATAAAGGAAATTAGCTCCAGTCATGATAACGATTGTATTCGAAGACAAAGCCTGTCAGCTGACAGATCACTATACCAGCAAATAAAGAGGTTAACATAAATAGGTGCTTACCTACACTACACCTCCACTCTTATTTAGCTGACCACAACATAAGGTACAAGAAACTACCATGACGTAGAACAAAGTAACAAACACTGAAAGCTAACTAAGTATGTTAAATAAAGGAATACATCGTCATGACTTATAACAAGGCGGATTATTCAATCTACATTGACGTACAGGTCGCGGTGGGGACATTAAGGCTCTCGGCGGGCTCGATGCCCCACCCGAAGCTAATGGCTCAGGTGTGACCGCAGCCGAGCTAGTAGAGGGCTGCGTAAGAGATGGCGCACCCGGTGTACTGTCAGCCATCGTGGTGGTCAATCCTGACCTAACGACCCCAGAACCGGCAACGATCGATGATCGAACCTCTTCTACTAAAGGTGGGCCGCTCTCCTGACTGCAGGAAGAACTTGGGCATATCAAAGAATTCCTAGTTCTCCGCTTCAATTGATCCCTGTGCCTATGTGCTGACTTACCCTGCTCGTCTAATACTTGGTAATCCCTAGAACCTAACTGCTGTGTAACCTCACCCGGAACCCACTTCGTCCCTCCCTGATACTGACGCACCCACACTTGTTGCCCGGGCACATAAGCGGGCTCCAACGTGCCACCACTGTTCCGTTCCTGTCGCTTTTGTGCCATACGAACATTGTATTTACAGTCGGGCCTCAAAGCGTCCAATTTCGTGCGAACCTGCCTACCTAACATAAGCGCTGCTGGACTTACTCCCGTAGTACAGTGCTCCGTATTCCTATAATATAGTAAAAACGTATTTAGAGCTAAGTTAACATTAATTTTTTGTCGTACTGCTTTACGAATAACCCGCTTCACCGTACGTACTCCATTCTCCGCGGCCCCATTCGACGCCGGATGGTACGGTGCGGCAAAAATATGCTCTACCCCCTGCTTCTTCAAAAAGGTAGCTAATTCCTCACTAGTGTACGGGGGCCCGTTATCCGAGACTATCTGTTTCGGTATTCCCCACCGCGCAAAAGTCTCGCTCAACTTTGCGATAGCATGTTGCGCTGCCGTGCTGGGAACCTCGAAAACCTCTAACCATTTTGAACCTGCGTCTACCATTACTAAATATAACCTTCCGAAGAGTGGCCCCAGGTAGTCCAGATGCACCCGCGACCAAGGTTTGTTAGGCCAAGGCCACAGACTCAGTGCTTGTCTCGGCGGCGCATCCGCCTCCGCGGCGCACACGGCGCAGGAGCGGCACAGACCTTCAATGGCCTCGTCGATCCCTGGCCACCAAACGTAACTCCTAGCCAAAGCTTTCGTTTTAACAATACCCATATGACAGTCGTGCAACTCGAGTAAAACCTTACTACGACAAGCGTCCGGAATAACGACTCTATGGCCCCACATAATACAGCCCAGTTCTTCATATAGCTCCTCTTTACGAGTAAAATAAGGTTGCATGGTTTTAATATCATTTACATCCGGCCACTGATCTCTTAAATACCCTAATATACGACTCAAAGCCGGGTCGCGTTGTGTATATTTTTTAATAGTATTATATTCTAACGCCAATGCGTCCTGAGCGAAGTGCAAGTAAGTCTGTTCCGGAACTTCACGAGAGTCCTCACTAGTATTCCTCGTCAACGGTAGACGCGACAAGCCGTCCGCGCCATTCAGTTTGGTATTTACATATTCTATGTCGTAGGTGTACGCCGATAATTTAATAGCCCACCGTTGCAAACGACTAGCTGCCATAGTAGGAACGCCATGTTTAGGTCCAAAGATGCTGACTAATGGTTTATGATCCGTGCGCAAAATAAAACGCCTCCCATACAAGTACTGGTGGAGCTTTTGTAAACAAAAAACAATGGCTAGCGCCTCCTTATCAATCTGCGAATAATTTTTCTCCGCATCTGTTAGAGATCTCGACACGTAAGCAACCGGTCGCTCGATTCCTCCCCTTCCAGGTTGGGTGAGCACACCCCCTACTCCTCGACTGGACGCATCACAGGTCAGGATCAGTTGTTTACTCGGATCATAATGCACCAACACATCTGCCCCTGTTAGAATATTTTTGATTGCACGAAACGAATTTTCACAGTCGGTACACCATTTCCACGTAACGTTTTTTTTTAGCAAGTTGTATAGCGGAGCTAACACTGTACTGATATTTTTGACAAATTTTGCGTAAAAATTTACTAACCCTACAAATGACCGGACTTCACTAACGTTGCTGGGCGTTGGAATTTTCGTTATCGCTTCGACTTTACTAGGGTCTACTTTTAAGCCTTCCTTGGAAACAATATACCCTAGGTACTTGACTTGATCGACCATAAACAGGCACTTCCCTTTCTTAAACCTCAACCCGTGCCTATGCAACCTGTTAAATACCCGCTCTAACGTCTCCAAATGCTCCTTCTCCGTTTTTGTTGCGATGATAATGTCATCGAGAAAGAACTCCACATTAGGAATATCGTGTAACAGGTTTGACATAACGCGCTGGAAGATTCCTGGGCTAGACGATAATCCAAATACTAAGCGATTATATCTAAACAGGCCTCTATGAGTATTAATAACCGTAAACTCTTTACTCGCCTCGTCTAATTCCACTTGATTATAGGCCTGTGAGAGATCTATCTTAGAAAATACTTGCGCGCCGTTTAGCCCTACCAGTAAGTCGTCTATCCTGGGCAGCGGAAACCTGTCCACTTGTAAGACGGGATTCAACGTTATCTTATAGTCAGCACATAAACGTAAGCTACCATCCGGTTTCCTTACGGGAACTAAGGGAGTGGCCCACTCTGAAGTGTCTACAGGCTCGATAATACCTTCTCGCAGCATGTCGTCAAGCTGCTGGTCGACCTGATCGTTAATCGCGTACGGCAGGGGGCGCGCCCGACAGTACACCGGCGCGGCACCTTCGCGCACCCGCAACGTTGCCTTACTGCCCGTAAACCGCCCGAGTCCGTCGCTAAATAGCTCCTTATACCTGTCAATTAAAACCGATACATTACAACATTCCGTCTTCGAGTTTGAGAACTCGTTAATATTAATACTTTTGAAAGTTGGAGTATTAATACCTAACTCGGCTAGCCAGTGCCGACCTAAAAGTGAAGTTGACCCCCCGTCGACCACAAATAACTCTAAAGCTTTTGCCTGACCCTGGTATTTAACCACCGGCTTGATAATACCCAAAAGTTTAACCTTCGTGCCATCATAAAATCTGAAAACCATGTCAGACTTACTGATCGGCCTATGCTTAAAATACTTCAAGTAAGTACTCTTGCTTACGCAGGAAACGGCCGCTCCTGTGTCGATTTCCATTCCTATCTTTACATTATCGATATCTAAATCAATGCTCACCGGTTTGTAACTGTTCAAGCACAGCTGATGAAGATCGCCCTCTAGCTCATAGTCCTCAACCAGGCTGTTTTCACTAGACTCCGCAGTTGCCGATGCTTGCAAGGTGTACACGGCCGAGCGGCCCTTTCCTCTGCCGGCCGCACCCGCTCGCTCCGGACAGACTCGTTTGAGGTGGCCTTTATTACCACACAAACGACACACGAAATTCTTAAACCTGCAGCCATCGTTGACATGGTCGGTTGCACCGCAGACATCGCACAGGGCTGCATTGCCCCCGCGCCGTGTCGGTGTCGGCCCCGCGCTCCCGCACTGGCCGCGTCCTCGCAGCGCGTGCCCGGCCCTTGCTGCCAGCGCGTGTACCGCGCCCGCACCCTCTTTCAGGACTCCGACGCTCCCGCTCGGTCCCGCTTGCTCCACGACCGCCGCATCCCGCTCCGCTGCCTCTAAAGAACCGGCGAGCCGTATGGCACGTTCGTATTCTAAGCCGTCCTCCGCAAATAACCTTTGTCTGATAACGTCATTATTTAAGCCGCACACAAACTGATCACGCAAATTTTCCTCAAGTCCCGAAGAAAACTCACAAAACTTGGCCATTTTCTTCAGCTCAGCGATATACTGAGTGATACTCTCATCTACGTTCTGCCTCCGTTGACGGAAACGGTATCTTTCCGCCATTACCGAGCGCTTTGGTTGTAAATGTTTACTAAGAGCCTCGGTTACTTGTTTGTAGGTCAAATCCGCCGGTTTTTTCGGGCTAACTAGATTACTTACTAATTCATATGTTTCGTCACCCACAACGGCGATTAACGTAGGCAACCACAAAGTCTCGGCGATTGTGTTCACCTTGAAGAACATCTCTAACCGCTCGACGTACAACGACCAGTTGCCCGTCGCAGCGTGAAACTCACCGATTTATACCGATCGACATTTTTTTTTCGCTTTACTCCCGCTCAAAATTAATCCCTAATCCTCGTTCGCCAATGAAATGTAGGGAGATAAAGGAAATTAGCTCCAGTCATGATAACGATTGTATTCGAAGACAAAGCCTGTCAGCTGACAGATCACTATACCAGCAAATAAAGAGGTTAACATAAATAGGTGCTTACCTACACTACACTGTGTAGACACGCTGGCACCGTCCCACCTCCAACGGACTACTTCTAAATCGGGTGCAGCGGCGAAAAACGCCGAACTTCTAAAATGTAATAAATATAGCGGCCTCGGCAGAGAGTACAACTTTGTACCCTTTGGCGTCGAGATCCTCGGTCCGTGGGGTCCCAGTGCACATAAGTAAGTTATTTGCGGAAATCCCGAAACGTCTGGTTGATGTAACTGGTGACCGAAGAGCTGGCGGCTTTCTTGCGCAACGCATCAGCATTGCAATTCAACGAGGAAATGCCGCCAGCATCCTCGGTACAATGCCTCGAGGGCCTTGTTTAGATTTAACGTAGTTTTAATTTAATTTAGTTTATGTTAATTATCATCTTATATTTACTATAGAAAATAAAATATATGTCCATTAAATACTTAGATTTCAAACTCCAATTTGATATCACTGTGTTCGTGCACTCGTTCGCAAGGAAGTGAACGCCCGAAACACAAATAGTTACGTAAGTACTTACCATACCTTCCAGTGGCGGAGCGCCCATATATTATGATATTTATGATAAGTTATTGTCTCGTTGAATCGAAAGAGTAGGTAAACATACGTACAATACTAGTATACTTATTTGAGTTAATATACTTGTATCTATTATATCTATATTTTTATCACTATTCAACTCTAATTATGATGAACTTATATATAATTATGTTAGTTACACCTTATTAAAATAAAATAAAAAACATTCAAAACACGGTCGGTGTGACACAGATCACGACTATTTTATATAGTTAAGTACTTTACAGCTGTCCTGATCTGTGCTACCCAGTGAAAAAGGGTGGGACAGTTGTAGGTTGGATTGGTTGATCCGATATCAACTTCAAAATGCTGTTTTGATTCTTTCTCACACGATCCATCAACGATGTAATTTTTTTTCTGATCATCGCGTAGAACCCGTTCGCGTGTGTAGACTTATTATAAGATACTTATTATTATTACTAAGTGTATCATACCGAGGTCAAATAGCTGTGATAATCCCAGGTTCATTGGTTCATTTAGCACGACTAGAACCCACAATCAATAAATAACCATACTTGATAAAGCATAGCATTCCATAGAAAATAACCAGGGATGTCGCGGATGAGATTTTTTAGACATCCGCGGATGCGGAAGCAGATGCGAATATTTTTAGGCTTACACCCGTGGATGCGGAATTTGGGGTGAACACTCAAACATATAAATAAACAACGTTAATATCGATTCGTCGATTTTGTGTATGAAACAAGGGTTCATACACAAAATCAGAACACAATAAACATTCTTATTCCTAGCTAAATAGCATGATCGCTTGACCCCACTAAAATTAGATTTTAAGCTGGACACCACATTAACATTTGTCCCGGAAGTACTCTGATGGTTTTGGGGACCCCCCCCCCCCCTGGATCCGCTACTGATTATATCTACCTAAGCAAATATCCGGTTTGCTTTTGACATACCTAGTTAGCTTATTTCTGCCTTAATGTTTTCGGGTCCATTTTGATGGTGCTGCTGAGTGTTGACGACGCTTCGCAAACGCTACGCGCAATGACTTGACATTTCAAAACAAAATCGGAAATTGAACTTCCTCCTTACGTGACGGAAACGTTGCCGTCATTGTTAAAGTTTTGCAAGCTTTTTGAAGGCATGTTTGTTTTGTACTTAAAATTTCTGAGACCCGGGAAATGTAATCGGGGACAGGAATTTGTATGGGTGTTTCGTCAAGTTTCTAAATTAAGAACTTACGTTCAAAATTAAAATACTTACACAACAAGAACGGTTTGAAATAAAGATCACCAGAAAAAATGTGGAACTTGATTGTTTTGTTACTACCTATGTACAGTCAAGTGTAAAAATATGTGTGCATAAAACTTACTCATAAATATGTCCCATCGCTCTTATGTCAGCGGATTAAGGTCCCGGTACATATTTATGAGAGGATTAAATCGATACCTAAGTTTGCACTTGACTGTACCTACCTATCACATTCGATTGCATATTGTAAAACGCAAAGGACACTATGCCATGCATTGCCTAAATTAACAAAAGTTCCCAGGACGCTGGCCCGTTGGATGGCCACTATCGCCAGGTTCAGCCTTTGGGCGATGTAAGGCTTTTGGCACACTTTCTTAAGTGAGTCCTTAGTGTCTGAACTTAGGGTCTCGTCTGCAAGTGCCGCAAGAAGGCGTATTGGCATCACCTGAAAGCTTGGGCACCGTTAGCGCCCTTAAAACCCTCTTTTCTATTTTTCTGGAGCTGTCTGGCAGAGCGCCGGCACGGGAGACGATAAACTAAACTCTTTTAAGAGCTAGCCGCTTCAATAGCCAACATTTTCCTTATTTACTCGTCATATAATCTCCGCGCAAATTACTTACATGGAGTGTCTAAGATTAATCTGAGTATGTCCATGGAATCGTATTAGGTACCAATGTAACCAAACCAACTAGTGTCCGAATGCCCGCTACGCACTTAACCGATAATATCGCATATGAAATTCTGATTCTGAATATGAGAAAACATATAATAAGTAAGAATTCGCTACGTGGACAGTCGCAGCACCTAACGGGTTCCTTGCATTCAAAGTGTAAATGCCCAATATTTACGCAGACTATGCGTAGTACATAGAAGACGTCGCAATTTGGCCGTTAGTCTATTACTTGCAATTCTTGCAAATTATAGATAACTAGCTGTTGCCCGCGACTTCGTCCGCGTAGAACTTTTTATCGTCTTAGAAAATGATTTCTCTCAATACAAAATTTGAACCCTCTTTTAGGGGATAATTAAAAAAAAAGTTGATGTTCATTTTCTAGTTTGTGAACAAACAGTCTAAAACCAAAGTTAAAAATCTCATACTTTAAAAATGCCTTGAAATACTCAAACTTTGAACCAATTTTAACACTCTTAGGGGATGAATTTGGAAAAACTCTGAAATCAGTTTTGTAGTCTTTTAACGTACAGAATAAGACCGAAGTTAAAAATCTCTTACTCACACTTTAAAATTTTATTGCTCGCCATTTAAAATTTGAACCCCCTTTTAAACCCCCTTAGAGGTTGAATTTTTCTAATCGCTGAAAGAACTTTTTTCGTAAACTTTTAAGTCTCTAGCTCAAAAAAAGTGGTGCCCATACAAAGCTTTCTTAACCCCCTTAGGGGTGGAATTTTCTAAAACTCTGAAAGTACTTTATTATTAATTTTAATAAGTAACATTTTGAATAGTTTTAAGTCTAGTAAAAAAAAAGTTTTTCCCACACAACACTGGCTACCCTTCTTAAGGATCTTAAGGATCCCCTTAGGGATGGAGTTTTCTAAAACGCTGAAAGTTCTTTTTTAGTATTCTAATAAGTAATCTTTTTGCAAAGTTTTAAGTCTAACTCAAAAAAAAGTGTTGCCCATGCAAAGCTTGCTCTCCTTTTTAACCCTATTAGGGTTGGAATTTTCTAAAACGATTTGTGTTCTTTTTTTGTATTTTAATAAGTAATCTTTCTACAAAGTTTCAAGTCTCTAACTCAAAAACATAAACTTTCCCTGATAAAAACTTTGCACCCTTTTTATCCCCCTTAGGGATTGATTTTTTCAAAACGCTGAAAGTCTTTTTTTTGTATTTTTATAAGTAATCTTTCTACAAAGTTTTAAGTGTCTAGCTCAGAAAAAGTGTTCCCCATACAAACCTTGCACCCTTTTTTAACCCCCTTAGGGAATGATTTTTGTAAAACGCCGAATGTAGTATTTTTCATGTTCTAATAAGTAATTTTTCGTCAAAATTTTAAGTCTCTATTAAAAAAAAATATGTTTTTCCCATACAAACTTTGCACCCTATTTTACCCCCTTAGGGGTGAAGTTTTCCAAAACGCTGAAAGTACTTTCTTTCTATTTAAATAAACTTTCTACAAAGTTTTAGGACTCTAGCTAAAAAAAATAGTTTCCCACATACAAACTTTGCACCTCTATTTTAGCCCCCTATTTTTAGGGGTAGAATTTTCTGAAACGCTGAAAGTACTTCATTTGTATTCTGATGACTAATCTTTCTACAAAGTTTTAAGTCTCTATTTAAAAAAAATATTGTTTCCCCCATACAAAATTTGCACCCCTATTTTACCCCCTTAAGGGTAGATTTTTTTAAAACACTGAATCTTGGTACTTTATTTGTATTCTAATGAATAATTTCTCTACAAAGTTTTAAGTCTCTATTTAAAAAAAAGTAGTTTTTCCCATACAAACTTTGCACTCTATTTTACCCCTTTAGGGGTAGAATTTTCTAAAACCCTGAAAGTTCTTTATTTGTATTCTAATGACTGATCTTTCTACAAAGTTTTAAGTCTCTATTTAAAAAAAAATGTTTCCCCCATACAAACCTTGCACCCCTATTTTACCCCCGTAGGGGTGGAATTTTCCAAAACGCTGAAAGTGTTTCATTTGTATTCTAATAACTAATTTTTCTACAAAGTTTAAGTCTATAGCTCAAAAAAAAAAGGTTCTCCCATACAAACTTTGCACCCCCATTTTACTCCCTTAGGGGTAGAATTTTCAAAAATCCCTTTTTATGCCTTGCCCACGTTATAAAAGCAACATACTGTGCAAAAATCAACTCTCTAAGATAAGTAGTTTCGGCTGTGCGTTGATGAGTGAGTGAGTGATTGATTGAGTGAATAAGTCAGTCAGGACATAGGCATTTATTATGTACTAGCTGTTGCCCGCGACTTCGTCCGCGTAGAACTTTTTATCGTCTTAGAAAATGATTTCTCTCAATACAAAATTTGAACCCTCTTTTAGGGGATAATTAAAAAAAAAGTTGATGTTCATTTTCTAGTTTGTGAACAAACAGTCTAAAACCAAAGTTAAAAATTTCATACTTTAAAAATGCCTTGAAATACTCAAACTTTGAACCAATTTTAACACTCTTAGGGGATGAATTTGGAAAAACACTGAAATCAGTTTTGTAGTCTTTTAACGTACAGAATAAGACCGAAGTTAAAAATCTCTTACTCACACTTTAAAATTTTATTGCTCGCCATTTAAAATTTGAACCCCCTTTTAAACCCCCTTAGAGGTTGAATTTTTCTAATCGCTGAAAGAACTTTTTTCGTAAACTTTTAAGTCTCTAGCTCAAAAAAAGTGTTGCCCATACAAAGCTTTCTTAACCCCCTTAGGGGTGGAATTTTCTAAAACTCTGAAAGTACTTTATTATTAATTTTAATAAGTAACATTTTGAATAGTTTTAAGTCTAGTAAAAAAAAAAGTTTTTCCCACACAACACTGGCTACCCTTCTTAAGGATCTTAAGGATCCCCTTAGGGATGGAGTTTTCTAAAACGCTGAAAGTTCTTTTTTAGTATTCTAATAAGTAATCTTTTTGCAAAGTTTTAAGTCTAACTCAAAAAAAAGTGTTGCCCATGCAAAGCTTGCTCTCCTTTTTAACCCTATTAGGGGTGGAATTTTCTAAAACGATTTGTGTTCTTTTTTTATATTTTAATAAGTAATCTTTCTACAAAGTTTCAAGTCTCTAACTCAAAAACATAAACTTTCCCTGATAAAAACTTTGCACCCCTTTTTATCCCCCTTAGGGATAGATTTTTTCAAAACGCTGAAAGTCTTTTTTTTTGTATTTTTATAAGTAATCTTTCTACAAAGTTTTAAGTGTCTAGCTCAGAAAAAGTGTTCCCCATACAAAACTTGCACCCTTTTTTAACCCCCTTAGGGACTGATTTTTGTAAAACGCCGAATGTAGTATTTTTCATGTTCTAATAAGTAATTTTTCGTCAAAATTTTAAGTCTCTATTAAAAAAAAATATGTTTTTCCCATACAAACTTTGCACCCTATTTTACCCCCTTAGGGGTGAAATTTTCCAAAACGCTGAAAGTACTTTCTTTGTATTTAAATAATCTTTCTACAAAGTTTTAGGACTCTAGCTAAAAAAAATAGTTTCCCACATACAAACTTTGCACCCCTATTTTTAGGGGTAGAATTTTCAAAAACGCTGAAAGTAATTAATTTGTATTCTGATGACTAATCTTTCTACAAAGTTTTAAGTCTCTATTTAAAAAAAATATTGTTTCCCCCATACAAAATTTGCACCCCTATTTTACCCCCTTAGGGGTAGATTTTTTTAAAACACTGAATCTAGGTACTTTATTTGTATTCTAATGAATAATTTCTCTACAAAGTTTTAAGTCTCTATTTAAAAAAAAGTAGTTGTTCCCATACAAACTTTGCACTCTATTTTACCCCTTTAGGGGTAGAATTTTCGAAAACCCTGAAAGTTCTTTATTTGTATTCTAATGACTGATCTTTCTACAAAGTTTTAAGTCTCTATTTAAAAAAAAAATGTTTCCCCCATACAAACCTTGCACCCCTATTTTACCCCCGTAGGGGTGGAATTTTCCAAAACGCTGAAAGTGTTTCATTTGTATTCTAATAACTAATTTTTCTACAAAGTTTAAGTCTATAGCTCAAAAAAAAAAGGTTCTCCCATACAAACTTTGCAACCCCATTTTACCCCCTTAGGGGTAGAATTTTCAAAAATCCCTTTTTATCCCTAGCCCACGTTATAAAAGCAACATACTGTGCAAAAATCAACTCTCTAAGATTAGTAGTTTCGGCTGTGCGTTGATGAGTGAGTGAGTGAGTGATTGAGTGAATAAGTCAGTCAGGACATAGGCATTTATTATGTATAAATAGATAGAAGATAATGAAACTCCCATTCAAATATCTCAAAAAATTATGAAGCTACATCCGTTTTAATGTCGCTTTTTAGAGTGAGAAAACGATGAGGGACTGTGACGTCAATATACTCGAGCGTCATAGTAAAAAACAATCGTTTCATATGAAGGTGCGTTTTGCGGAAAAGGGACAGAACATACCCCCTCTTAAAACTTTGGACTCTTATAACTTAATCATTACCCATATAACCTTTTGCTTTGTTTTTTTCTCCATTTGACTATATTTATTTTAAATTCTTTTTCGAGAAAATACATTATGATTATTTACCATATTTTCGATTCCTGAGCTATAACCACGAACTTCGGAATTCGAAAATATTCGGGTATCTCTATCTCTATCGCACTAACCATACTCGAGTGACAGGGATGCAAATATATGAACATTGAGTATCGGTTTTCGTGGTAGCGCCGCAGGTACTTTGGCTGAATGCGCCGAGCGCGTGCCATTGTCATTCAAAAAAAACAAATTCGTGTTAATTATATTGTTCAAATTTGTTGATTTCATTTATTGAAATTACGACATAAAACGACATTTGCGCATATAAGTTCTCATATCAGAATCGAATATTTTTTTATGGTTTATATTTTAGCATTTGTCTCGTAAAGGTCTATCGTAGACGGGATTTAAATTATTAATAAGTGAAAGGCAAAGCAATTCGCCATTTTGACGAAAATTTGACGTTTCTTATAGCTGACAGTTGGAGCAGCGTTTGATTTCAATAAAAATAAATGAAAAATTAAATGAAGTCGTATATTTCGGAAAATTAATTAACTGTCGCAGTCGGATAAAAACTATCCTAAGTTGCAGCTAGAATAATAATGTACCTATATAAAATGTTTCATATTTTTCCGTTCATGGGATGCTGAGAACATTCGAACCGCGCAAAGCTTAGTTTCAAACTGGCTGATTCTTTTTTTAATTTAGAGATTTATTATAAGTGGAGATAAAAAGATAGAAGATAATAAAAAAAAAAATAAAAAAAATAATAAGCATTTATTCAGTATCTTAAAATATTTACATAGTCTGGAGTTGGTGCCTCTTTTTAAGCATTAAAATATGCTTGTGTTAAGAGACCCCGCTCTTCCACATGTTTATCTTAATAATTTAATTTTAGGTGTACACATATTATACAAACTTACTTAGCTTAACCTAAAATCTAGAATCTTTATATTTACTTTACTTTACTTAATAAATAATAGGAGAGGATAGTCCCGCGTAACGCGGGCCTTATGTATGTGTGTGTGTGTGTGTGTGTGTGTGTGTGTGTTTGAGTGTGTAAGTGTGTGTGTGTGTGTGTAATTTGTGTGTGTGTGCGTGTGTGGGTGTGTGTGTGTGTGTGTGTGTGTGTGTGTGTGTGTGTGTGTGTGTGTGTGTGTGTGTGTGTGTGTGTGTGTGTGTGTGTGTGTGTGTGTGTGTGTGTGTGTGTGTGTGTGTGTGTGATAGAGAGAGTATGTGTGTGTGTGTGTGTGTGTATATTTGTGTGTGAGAGATAGAGAGTGTGTGAGTGAATGTAAATAAGAAATAGTATGTGAGTTGTGGATTAAGTGTTCTGAAATAGTAGATTTTCAATATCATGGTAGTTTTTTGTTTTTAACCATTCAGTTAATTTAGTTTTGCATTCGTAGAGTGTATTAGGGTAAATATTTATGACTTTATTTATAGCATTATAAAGTTTTGCCGATCGTGATCTTTGCTGTCTCCTGGCGTAAGCAGTTTTCAACATCGGAGTATTAATTATTTTAGTCTGTTTCCTTCGACGAGTAGATGCAGGTGCTGGTGTATACACGGATGTTTTGTGTGTTTTTAGGATAGTATTTAATATGTATAGTTTCCTGACAGACAATACATCAGCAGTAGTATATAATTTACTTGTAGGGAATCTATACGGTTTGAGGTGCATGACTTTGAGCAGCGCTCTTTGGGCTCTCTCTAGTTCAAGGAATTTAGATTTCGTGGCACCGCCCCAGACGGGGATGCAGTACGTGAGGATAGATTCCGCAAGCGAAGTATATACCTGCTTTAATATAGTCTTGGTAGCTACATTTCTGAGATTCCTGAAGACCCAGATGAGCTTTCTCACTCTGGACATAAGACTCTCAGTGTGTTGATGCCAGGATAGGCGCTGGTCAAGAACAACACCCAAGTATCTTATAATATATATTATATTAATAATTTACATTGCTTAATCTTTTTACAATTTTATCAACTAGTCCTTCGGCGGAATTCAATACATCATCATATTCGCGATCGACGACATATTGCACAGCCACGTTTTCAGACTCGTTGTCCAGTTCAAGACTGGATATGCTTATTTTAATAAGACGCAGACCTTTTGTATTTTGTTTAATTATATAGGAATTTAATCCACTGCTGCAGGCTTTGTTTTTTCTGCTGCTCGTCTTTTTCTTCAAGGATTTCTTCGATATTTTCGAAGGCTTTTTTACCTCTTGAACGTTATTCAGCCTATTCATACATTCCTGTTGGTGCTGTAGGTAACCATCTAAATCTTGTGAGCATGGTAGCTCGTCATCGAATGCTGCTTGAGAATAAAAAGTGGAAATATTCGGCTCACTAACACCTTTGGAACTGGGTAATGGCTGCGAACTGGAATTACTCTGAAAATAAGCACAAAACATTTTAAATGGTGTAACTGCAATATTAATAAAACAACCTGTTAGAAGCATGTAAATATTAAAAGCGCCAACTCACCATTTTCACTCAAGTATATGATTTAGCGATCCCGGACGACGTGCGTTTATAAGAACAATATCCAAGTACTTTATCTATGACTGAGCAGGAACAGGTGGTTTGTGTGACGTTGTCGCAAGTGTGGATTCTGATTACAAAATTTGGATCAGGTTGAGTACGCTTATTGTTGGTAAAACTGATGAAATTGGTTTTAGCAGTGTTTAACGTAAGTAAGTTTTCATGTAGCCATCTAGCAACTTTAGAGAGTCCACGTTCGGCGACTGAGCGCACGTCCTCCCAGGTGTCCCCAGAGAAAACAATAGCAGTGTCATCGGCGTATGTAAAGATTGTGCCTGACTTTATTTGCATATTACATAGCTGATTAATATAAATTAGGAACAGCGTAGGTCCCAGGACACTTCCCTGCGGTACCCCGTAAGTTATATTGCACTGGTCACTGACATGATTGCCTATTTTAACCATCTGCGTGCGGGATTCAAGGTAGCTTGTCAAGAGGCGCAGAGGAGCATCCCTTAAACCTATAGTTTCCAAGGTGTTGACAAGGATGGAAACAGAGACAGTGTCAAACGCTTTCTTGAGGTCTATAAATACAGACAGACACTTCTTGTTCCTGTCCACATTATTTACTATTAGGGAGGTAAGAGAAGAGATAGCGTCCTCTGTCGAGAGACCATGTCTGAAACCAAACTGGGAGTTTGATAACAAGTTAAATTTATCTAAATAATTGATTAGTCGACCATTAATGATTTTCTCAATGATTTTGGAGATAGCAGGAAGTACCGAAATAGGCCTGTAGTTGGAAACATCATCTCTGTTCCCACTCTTGTACACTGGAGTGATTACTGCTTGTTTTAGGACATTGGGAAAAACTGCTTGATTAAAACATAGATTTACTAGATACGATATTATAGGGACTACAATATCACTGGCTAGTTTAAGAAACTGTGTTGGAATGTCATCCCAACCAGGGGCACTGTTTGTTTTAAGGTTAAATAATATTTTAAACACCTCGCTAGGATCTGTTTCGAACAAAACAAATGAGTTCACAATTGTTGCGGGCCTGTTGTTAATGGTGCCTGAGTGAGGATTCTGTGATGTAATCACTTCAGCAAGAGATCTCCCAATGCCAGAAAAGTATAAGTTTACTGCATTTACAGACTCAAGAGGAGAATCACAGATCTTTAGTAATTCAGTATTTTCTACTTTGTCCTGTTTGCGGTTAGAGATAGTATTTATTGCTTTCCACAGTTTTTTCGGGTTTCTGCTAGCTTTGGTAAGTTGTTCTTTTTCATATTTATGTTTTAACTTTCTAATTAGGTTCTTACAGTAGTTCCTGTATCGCTTGTAGGTAATTTTAAGAACAATGTTAGTTGGATCTGACCGAGAGCTTTTTTGCATGTTGTTTCTGTTCCTGATACAACGTAAAAGCCCCTGTGTTATCCAAGGTTTTAGTATGCGGTTACTTCTGGGTACTAGGGTCAATATAGTGCTTTCACTGAGACATCTTCTGATGGTGTTTATGAAGGATTCAATTAGTAAGTTAGGATCAGTTATAGTTAAAAATATGTCTAGATCTTCTTTCGCAAGAATACTTAGAGCTTTATCAAAATTTATCTTTGTTTTAGTTACTTTGTAGTTTTTTGAATTTTTGCAGTTTCCCAGCTTAAGCAATATCATCGCATGATCTGGTATACTTGTGTCAAGAACGAGAACATCCGGTTTTGAGTGGTTTTGGTCTAGTTTGAGCATGAAGTGATCCAGGCACGTTTTGCCTCTTGTTGGAAGAGAGTGACCAGGCATTATACCATGCATGGCCATCATATTTAGGTAGTTTAATCTGTTGGTCTGTTCATAGGATTGCTCATTGTTTTTATACGCAATATTAATATTTATGTCACCTGTTATAATTATGTTTTTACTCGATTTTATAGAAACTAAGTGTAAATTTAAAGAAGATATAAAGCTTTCGGCGTTAATATTTGAAGGTGATCGATATATACCAAGAATTGTTCCGGCTTCGGTTGTTATTTCTAGACACGATGCGTGATTTAATATTATTTCCCTAGTCCTTACTGAGTGGGAGTTATTGACATACGCAACAACACCATCGTTCTGGTTGAGGTGGTTACTGGTTGAAAAGTGGGTGTAGTTGTCTAACTTTGGAATCAATTTATCAGGGTGCAGGCGACACTCACTGAGAATAATCACATCAACGTTAAAATTAAACTGCTTCAAGGCAACTAGAAGATTATCTACATTACAGTATATACTTCTTATGTTTTGAGAAACAATAACAAAGTCAGACGGGCAAAAATTTAAATGTTGTGTGATATTTTCAGTTTTACACTCCATTGACTGGGCTACTGTCAAATCATCTATTTGATTTATTGTTGAAAGTGTGTCATCCATTACAATAAACAGGAAAGTCTATGTGGGTGGCATTCTGGGGTGGGTAAAGTTTTGTTGTGGTTTTTTTTTTTTTATATGTTTGTAAAGACATAGGTACTATTAAGACTAATAAGGCGCTTTGATAGGTGTAATCTCCACTTATAATAAATCTCTAAATTAAAAAAAGAATCAGCCAGTTTGAAACTAAGCTTTGCGCGGTTCGAATGTTCTCAGCATCCCATGAACGGAAAAATATGAAACATTTTATATAGGTACATTATTATTCTAGCTGCAACTAAGGATAGTTTTTATCCGACTGCGACAGTTAATTAATTTTCCGAAATATACGACTTCATTTAATTTTTCATTTATTTTTATTGAAATCAAACGCTGCTCCAACTGTCAGCTATAAGAACCGTCAAATTTTCGTCAAAATGGCGGAATTGCTTTGCCTTTCACTTATTAATAATTTAAATCCCGTCTACGATAGACCTTTACGAGACAAATGCTAAAATATAAACCATAAAAAAATATTCGATTCTGATATGAGAACTTATATGCGCAAATGTCGTTTTATGTCGTAATTTCAATAAATGAAATCAACAAATTTGAACAATATAATTAACACGAATTTGTTTTTTTTGAATGACAATGGCACGCGCTCGGCGCATTCAGCCAAAGTACCTGCGGCGCTACCACGAAAACCGATACTCAATGTTCATATATTTGCATCCCTGTCACTCGAGTATGGTTAGTGCGACAGAGATAGAGATACCCGAATATTTTCGAATTCCGAAGTTCGTGGTTATAGCTCAGGAATCGAAAATATGGTAAATAATCATAATGTATTTTCTCGAAAAAGAATTTAAAATAAATATAGTCAAATGGAGAAAAAAACAAAGCAAGAGGTTATATAGGTAATGATTAAGTTATAAGAGTCCAAAGTTTTAAGAGGGGGTATGTTCTGTCCCTTTTCCGCAAAACGCACCTTCATATGAAACGATTGTTTTTTACTATGACGCTCGAGTATATTGACGTCACAGTCCCTCA
The DNA here is from genome assembly GCA_963854355.1 of Epinotia brunnichana. Lineage (NCBI taxonomy): Eukaryota > Metazoa > Arthropoda > Insecta > Lepidoptera > Tortricidae > Epinotia > Epinotia brunnichana. The sequence goes on along the minus strand of OY977936.1, from coordinate 26,245,500 downwards.
TCGTTTTCTCACTCTAACAAGCGACATTAAAACGGATGTAGCTTCATAATTTTTTGAGATATTTGAATGGGAGTTTCATTATCTTCTATCTATTTATACATAATAAATACCTATGTCCTGACTGACTTATTCACTCAATCACCACACACTCACTCACTCATCAACGCACAGCCGAAACTACTAATCTTAGAGAGTTGATTTTTGCACAGTATGTTGCTTTTATAACGTGGGCTAGGGATAAAAAGGGATTTTTGATAATTCTACCCCTAAGGGGGTAAAATGGGGGTGCAAAGTTTGTATGGGAGAACCTTTTTTTTTTGAGCTATAGACTTAAACTTTGTAGAAAAATTTGTTATTAGAATACAAATGAAACACTTTCAGCGTTTTGGTAAATTCTACCCCTAAGGGGGTAAAACTTTGTAGAAAGATTAGTCATCAGAATACAAATTAAGTACTTTCAGCGTTTTAGAAAATTCTACCCCTAAAAATAGGGGGCTAAAATAGGGGTGCAAAGTTTGTATGTGGGAAACTATTTTTTTAGCTAGAGTCCTAAAACTTTGTAGAAAGATTATTTAAATACAAAGAAAATACTTCCAGCGTTTTGGAAAATTTCACCCCTAAGGGGGTAAAATAGGGTGCAAAGTTTGTATGGGAAAAACATATTTTTTTTTAATAGAGACTTAAAATTTTGACGAAAAATTACTTATTAGAACATGAAAAATACTGCATTCGGCGTTTTACAAAAATCATTCCCTAAGGGGGTTAAAAAAGGGTGCAAGGTTTGTATGGGGAACACTTTTTCTGAGCTAGACACTTAAAACTTTGTAGAAAGATTACTTATAAAAATACAAAAAAAAAGACTTTCAGCGTTTTGAAAAAATCTATCCCTAAGGGGGATAAAAAGGGGTGCAAAGTTTTTATCAGGGAAAGTTTATGTTTTTGAGTTAGAGACTTGAAACTTTGTAGAAAGATTACTTATTAAAATACAAAAAAAGAACACAAATCGTTTTAGAAAATTCCACCCCTAATAGGGTTAAAAAGGAGAGCAAGCTTTGCATGGGCAACACTTTTTTTTGAGTTAGACTTAAAACTTTGCAAAAAGATTACTTATTAGAATACTAAAAAAGAACTTTCAGCGTTTTAGAAAACTCCATCCCTAACGGGATCCTTAAGATCCTTAAGAAGGGTAGCCAGTGTTGTGTGGGAAAATCTTTTTTTTTTACTAGACTTAAAACTATTCAAAATGTTACTTATTAAAATTAATAATAAAGTACTTTCAAAGTTTTAGAAAATTCCACCCCTAAGGGGGTTAAGAAAGCTTTGTATGGGCAACACTTTTTTTGAGCTAGAGACTTAAAAGTTTACGAAAAAAGTTCTTTCAGCGATTAGAAAAATTCAACCTCTAAGGGGGTTTAAAAGGGGGTTCAAATTTTAAATGGCGAGCAATAAAATTTTAAAGTGTGAGTAAGAGATTTTTAACTTCGGTCTTATTCTGTACGTTAAAAGACTACAAAACTGATTTCAGAGTTTTTCCAAATTCATCCCCTAAGAGTGTTAAAATTGGTTCAAAGTTTGAGTATTTCAAGGCATTTTTAAAGTATGAGATTTTTAACTTAGGTTTTAGACTGTTTGTTCACAAACTAGAAAATGAACATCAACTTTTTTTTAAATTATCCCCTAAAAGAGGGATCAAATTTTGTATTGAGAGAAATCATTTTCTAAGACGATAAAAAGTTCTACGCGGACGAAGTCGCGGGCAACAGCTAGTGTATATATAAGTGTAATGTGTGTGTGTGTGTGTATGTGTTTGAGTGTAATTATTGTAGCAAAGTAAATATGGGATACGAATTGTTTTGACAAAAGCAAGGTTGAGCAACGAGAAATACATAGTCCAGTAATAGTAAGCCAGAAAACGTGAAATAAGGATATAACAACAAACTTTAGGTTTACCTAGTCATGTTGCTTGAAATAGTCTCTGTATCTGCATCTCACTTGTGATCAATATTATAGGTGAAGACTTATTTTTGCGGAGAAATACCTTGCCCAGGGCTGTCCAGCAAAACTCGTAATCCTTCGAGCGGGACAAGTCACGTGCCAGGAATCGGAGGCGGGCCGCCTTGGCTGTGAGGTGGTGAGATGAAACTCCCATTCAAATATCTCAAAAAATTATGAAGCTACATCCGTTTTAATGTCGCTTGTTAGAGTGAGAAAACGATGAGGGACTGTGACGTCAATATACTCGAGCGTCATAGTAAAAAACAATCGTTTCATATGAAGGTGCGTTTTGCGGAAAAGGGACAGAACATACCCCCTCTTAAAACTTTGGACTCTTATAACTTAATCATTACCTATATAACCTCTTGCTTTGTTTTTTTCTCCATTTGACTATATTTATTTTAAATTCTTTTTCGAGAAAATACATTATGATTATTTGCCATATTTTCGATTCCTGAGCTATAACCACGAACTTCGGAATTCGAAAATATTCGGGTATCTCTATCTCTATCGCACTAACCATACTCGAGTGACAGGGATGCAAATATATGAACATTGAGTATCGGTTTTCGTGGTAGCGCCGCAGGTACTTTGGCTGAATGCGCCGAGCGCGTGCCATTGTCATTCAAAAAAAACAAATTCGTGTTAATTATATTGTTCAAATTTGTTGATTTCATTTATTGAAATAACGACATAAAACGACATTTGCGCATATAAGTTCTCATATCAGAATCGAATATTTTTTTATGGTTTATATTTTAGCATTTGTCTCGTAAAGGTCTATCGTAGACGGGATTTAAATTATTAATAAGTGAAAGGCAAAGCAATTCCGCCATTTTGACGAAAATTTGACGGTTCTTATAGCTGACAGTTGGAGCAGCGTTTGATTTCAATAAAAATAAATGAAAAATTAAATGAAGTCGTATATTTCGGAAAATTAATTAACTGTCGCAGTCGGATAAAAACTATCCTAAGTTGCAGCTAGAATAATAATGTACCTATATAAAATGTTTCATATTTTTCCGTTCATGGGATGCTGAGAACATTCGAACCACGCAAAGCTTAGTTTCAAACTGGCTGATTCTTTTTTTAATTTAGAGATTTATTATAAGTGGAGATTATGATTTAATATTTTTGCATAAATGGTTTTTGCAGTCACCGTCCTCCTAGTATTTTTCCCGGCGTCCGCTTTGGCACAATTTTTTATAAAGAGTAGTGCACAAATAAATTATTGTTATTGTCGTCGTGCGATGCCATTATTAAATAAACACCGTTTTTGAGGACTTAATTTTTTTTATAATAAACTGATAAAAAAATTGTAACAATATTTACCTAAACATAGAATGTTAACTTTTATATTTTTTCATACACTCTACACTACAATGAAAAACGTTGTCTGCTTGTAGTATGTAATAACTAGACTGAAGAAAGGGCATGATGATGGTGGTGAATAAGTAATTATTTTGGTAGTGACCAACTACGAGCTGGCGGTCTCGGGTTGGAATCCCGTTAAGGGCATTAAATTTATCTTTAGTCACGGGTTTAAGTATTTACGTCACACCTGGCCATAATAATATAGTAGCAATTACTGCACACTACGCGTGCGAAAAATCCCACTTCCTAGCCAGGGAGAGATGTAAAATTGTGTACTCCCCACTGGCGGTAGTAAAGAAAGCCTCAGATCGCATATTTATCGCCTTTGCTTTCGGCTCGGGCGTCAAATGCCTGCGATCTGAGACGTTCTTTGTTTTACCGCACTGGGTAAGTAATGTACTATTAAGTAGGTACCTATCTATATTTATAAATTTTTACATACATAAAAGTCAGTAGTATATTATTATCGTCCTTTGCTTGGTTTGAGACTAAATCGTATTATCATGTATAGCTATATTTTTCTTTCTGGTTTACCATTGAGTTCCTTTATGTTTTAATATAAAAATACCTAGGTAGGTATTTATTAATAAGTACAGTGGGTACACTTTAGCGCACAACCGAGAAAAAAAACGCTAGGAGTATGATGAAGTGGCGCGCATATTGAACTTAAATATTATATTAATTAATTAGTATACTAATCATGAATGACCGCAACATAGTGGGTTTGTTTACTAGCTAGAGTAACCGTGATTCACGCGGCACGTGTCGCGATGCGACGCGGGCGCGTGTTGTGTCGCTTTCGTTCAAGGCCAACACGTGTCATTGTCAACTATGTCTTCGTTTGTTACGTCACTATTGACTATCGGTTATCATATCAGTATCGATTTTACTTTATTTAGTTAATTGTTTAGACGTCAACAGGGGTCATCATGCTGAAGGTAAATACCGTCAAAGGTAAGACGATTTTACCTGATGCAAGAGTGCTCTAGCTACGATAGGTGAAGATCGAAGAGATCGTTTATGTACCTATTATGATGTGCTTTCTACAATACTAAGGAAAAGTGAGCCAATTTAGGTGAAATTTAGTTTTTTGATGTAAAAGGTATTGAACTTCTACCAAAAAGAAAACTCTATCCATCCGAACTCGAACCATACTCACGGCGCACAAATTATTTAAGTAAACTTAATAGTTAATTAGTAAACTTCATGTTTGATAAACATAATTTTTAAGGTACAGTCGGCCTCATAAGTTGCTGAACACCTAAGTACCTTGTCGTTTTCACTCGTTTGACAACTTCATAATATGGCAGTTTAACATGACGTTTAATGCGACACGTTAAAAAATGTGTTAAGCCCCTTGTAAGGCTGGCAGTGAGGTACTACACGGATTCAACAGTAGGTACTTATGGTGTTAATACTGATAGTAAATAAAAAATCAAATCTATTCGGCAAAAAAATCGTTATCGTACGCAAAGTTTACATCGGAGTCAAAAAATATCAATAACCAGCCAAAATAGATTTGAGCAGTTAGTACTATATTGACTGTAAGTATAGTCATCCTACATTTCTTGAAATCAAGTAGATTAGTAGATATCTCTCTAAGGTAGATATATAAGTAGGTATCGACGTCAAATTTCAGCACTTTGGCAGGAAATTTGATAGGTCTCTTGCAACCCCTTCATCCATTGACAGCGTATTGTTATTATCTATCTACTCATAATTTCATAATTGGAAACGAGAGTTTTTGTTGGCTTAACGCCTTGGCCACGACTTTGGTCTTAAGCGACCTGCGACCAGCGTTTTATCTGTTCATTGCGCGGTCGAGACGCGCAACGACAGTGCGTTTAGTTGGGATCAAGCGCAACGAACAGATAAAACGCTGGTCGCAGGTCGCTTAAGACCAAAGTCGTGGCCAGGGGGTAAAAGTCCCTACTCCTACAGACGAGCGTATTTTGAGAAATGCTTCCTTTTTCATTCAAGATTACGACGTAATTATAAGTATTTATTCAAAAAACTGATAACGTAATTAAATAATCATTTCTTAAACTGGGGGCTGAAAAAGTTAAAATTTTCATTTTCTCTTCTTTTGCTTCGTCTGTTTTTTGTCGTAGTTAGTTCGTTCGTTTCCAAATGTCCGGATGTCCCGCTTTCCCGCTATTCTCCTCTACAGGTCGAATGGTACAGGTTTCTCAACCGATTCTCGTGAAATTTAGTAAGCAGGTTCAGGATATAGAACTCTTTGTCGAGCCACTTTTTAGAAATTAAAATAAAAGTTTTTTTAAAAGAAAGTCAGGTTCATGAGTTCTACAGATCACAGAGCCAATAAAGTTCATAAGCTCGTGTGACAAACAGTGACACCCGTCAAAGTCGCGTAGGAAACAGAAAGTCAATAACATGCTATGGGAACTTAGAACTTAATGCAAATCCAGTTTTTTACTGAAAACAGTGCCGCCTAGACTTTAGGCTCTGAACTCTCCGAAGCTGTAGCGATTGTGCGCGGTAATGACAGAATAATAAGTTTACTAAAGGCTGTCAAGGTATTTTGAAATTCGCCGTATTGTCATAAGACATCAGTAGCCTAGGGGTACAGACGGCGGTATTTGTAGTCGATGAGCCGGGGTTCAAACCCTGCGACCGACGCACTTTTTTCAAGTGGATACAGGGTTGAAAAGTTTTAAGTATCGCAGAAGAGATGGCGCCTGTACGCAAGCATTAAATGCCTTCTCAATTTGGTCGAGTTGCCTGTCTATCTCAGTATGTATATTGTAGTCTTTGGTCAATAATTTGTAGGCAAAATGTGACTGTTACTAACACTCTTAAAACGCGTTAGCCTTAAAGCGGATTAGTTATAATGTTCCAGCGTCGTCGGCCAGGACACGGCACAGTGTATAGGTAGGCCCACTACAGTGAATTAAATTTTAGAAGGAATAGGTACCCACTTAAACCCATAACACCAGCCTTATTGAGCTTACTATGAGACTAGGTCGCTTTGTGCATAAATAAGGTATATTTTGTTTTCCTAATTTATATTGAATAGGTAGGTACCACGACGGTATAGCATATCCGTTTTAAAATCATGTCGCAAGTCAGTCCGGCGACATAAACTCCACAGTTAACTCATCTTTAGCGGATGTTCCAATTCCGTTAAACAGCAAATGCTAAAAGCAACCATCCCGTTCGATTATTTGACACGATGTTCTGTTATACTCCCAAAATCGGCAGTGTAGGTAATCATTCCTGAAACGGTTTACTCTTCTAAAAACTGACTGAATCAATTATGCGGCTAAACTACGAGTTTTAACTGTGGGTTTACGAGAAGAGTAGGAAAAACGAATCCCTTCTAATTAGGTATGATTTGGTCGGCATGTGGCAGTCCTTTCCCACGGGCGTTGTCCGGCCGGTGCGTCTGCACCAGCCATTGTCCCGTGTACAAGCACTCCCAGCCAAGTAGAAAATTACCGTATCCGGTCCACAGCGTCTTATTTCACGACAGCTTGCTCCTCTTATTGCCTGTTCATACACTAGACATTTTAAGAGTACCTAACTACTTTCTGCTTGAGTGGATGGAGCTCGCTACTTGGACGGTTTAGTTAGAGTTTCGAATCTGAATACGAATGTGAAACACTTTGAAATATGCGAACTTGAAATACATAAAATAATGCGAAAATGAAAATTTACGACCCTGAAAAGGTGATCTGTGAAAATTCGCTACTATGAAAAAATGCGTTGTGAAAATGGTCTGACAAACCGTTTTCTATATAGGTAAGTAGGTAATTCAACTCTTGCGTGACTTTCAACATGTGGGTTAGGTAGGTACCTGTTATTAAAATTATTAATCTATCCAAATATCATAAACCCTCCATGATGCGTTCAAGAAACGCACATTATGACCACCATAAAAATAGACTGTATTGTTAGCACAAATTTCTTATTTGTGAAAATGTTATTATCTCCACTTATAATAAATCTCTAAATTAAAAAAAGAATCAGCCAGTTTGAAACTAAGCTTTGCGCGGTTCAAATGTTCTCAGCATCCCATGAACGGAAAAATATGAAACATTTTATATAGGTACATTATTATTCTAGCTGCAACTTAGGATAGTTTTTATCCGACTGCGACAGTTAATTAATTTTCCGAAATATACGACTTCATTTAATTTCTCATTTATTTTTATTGAAATCAAACGCTGCTCCAACTGTCAGCTATAAGAACCGTCAAATTTTCGTCAAAATGGCGGAATTGCTTTGCCTTTCACTTATTAATAATTTAAATCCCGTCTACGATAGACCTTTACGAGACAAATGCTAAAATATAAACCATAAAAAAATATTCGATTCTGATATGAGAACTTATATGCGCAAATGTCGTTTTATGTCGTAATTTCAATAAATGAAATCAACAAATTTGAACAATATAATTAACACGAATTTGTTTTTTTTGAATGACAATGGCACGCGCTCCGCGCATTCAGCCAAAGTACCTGCGGCGCTACCACGAAAACCGATACTCAATGTTCATATATTTGCATCCCTGTCACTCGAGTATGGTTAGTGCGATAGAGATAGAGATACCCGAATATTTTCGAATTCCGAAGTTCGTGGTTATAGCTCAGGAATCGAAAATATGGTAAATAATCATAATGTATTTTCTCGAAAAAGAATTTAAAATAAATATAGTCAAATGGAGAAAAAAACAAAGCAAGAGGTTATATAGGTAATGATTAAGTTATAAGAGTCCAAAGTTTTAAGAGGGGGTATGTTCTGTCCCTTTTCCGCAAAACGCACCTTCATATGAAACGATTGTTTTTTACTATGACGCTCGAGTATATTGACGTCACAGTCCCTCATCGTTTTCTCACTCTAACAAGCGACATTAAAACGGATGTAGCTTCATAATTTTTTGAGATATTTGAATGGGAGTTTCAATATCTTCTATCTATTTATACATAATAAATGCCTATGTCCTGACTGACTTATTCACTAAATCACTCACTCACTCACTCATCAACGCACAGCCGAAACTACTAATCTTAGAGAGTTGATTTTTGCACAGTATGTTGCTTTTATAACGTGGGCTAGGGATAAAAAGGGATTTTTGAAAATTCTACCCTTAAGGGGGTAAAATGGGGGTGCAAAGTTTGTATGGGAGAACCTTTTTTTTTTGAGCTATAGACTTAAACTTTGTAGAAATATTAGTTATTAGAATACAAATGAAATACTTTCAGCGTTTTGGAAAATTCCACCCCTACGGGGGTAAAATAGGGGTGCAAGGTTTGTATGGGGGAAACATTTTTTTTTTAAATAGAGACTTAAAACTTTGTAGAAAGATCAGTCATTAGAATACAAATAAAGAACTTTCAGGGTTTTAGAAAATTCTACCCCTAAAGGGGTAAAATAGAGTGCAAAGTTTGTATGGGAAAAACTACTTTTTTTTAAATAGAGACTTAAAACTTTGTAGAGAAATTATTCATTAGAATACAAATAAAGTACCTAGATTCAGTGTTTTAAAAAAATCTACCCCTAAGGGGGTAAAATAAGGGTGCAAATTTTGTATGGGGGAAACAATATTTTTTTTTAATAGAGACTTAAAACTTTGTAGAAAGATTAGTCATCAGAATACAAATTAAGTACTTTCAGCGTTTTAGAAAATTCTACCCCTAACAATAGGGGGCTAAAATAGGGGTGCAAAGTTTGTATGTGGGAAACTATTTTTTTTAGCTAGAGTCCTAAAACTTTGTATAAAGATTATTTAAATACAAAGAAAGTACTTTCAGCGTTTTGGAAAATTTCACCCCTAAGGGGGTAAAATAGGGTGCAAAGTTTGTATGGGAAAAACATATTTTTTTTTAATAAAGACTTAAAATTTTGACGAAAAATTACTTATTAGAACATGAAAAATACTACATTCGGCGTTTTACAAAAATAATTCCCTAAGGGGGTTAAAAAAGGGTGCAAGCTTTGCATGGGCAACACTTTTTTTTGAGTTAGACTTAAAACTTTGCAAAAAGATTACTTATTAGAATGCTAAAAAAGAACTTTCAGCGTTTTAGAAAACTCCATCCCTAAGGGGATCCTTAAGATCCTTAAGAAGGGTAGCCAGTGTTGTGTGGGGAAAACTTTTTTTTTTACTAGACTTAAAACTATTCAAAATGTTACTTATTAAAATTAATAATTAAGTACTTTCAGAGTTTTAGAAAATTCCACCCCTAAGGGGGTAAAGAAAGCTTTGTATGGGCAACACTTTTTTTGAGCTAGAGACTTAAAAGTTTATGAAAAAAGTTCTTTCAGCGATTAGAAAAATTCAACCTCTAAGGGGGTTTAAAAGGGGGTTCAAATTTTAAATGGCGAGCAATAAAATTTTAAAGTTTGAGTAAGAGATTTTTAACTTCGGTCTTATTCTGTACGTTAAAAGACTACAAAACTGATTTCAGAGTTTTTCCAAATTCATCCCCTAAGAGTGTTAAAATTGGTTCAAAGTTTGAGTATTTCAAGGCATTTTTAAAATATGAGATTTTTAACTTTGGTTTTAGACTGTTTGTTCACAAACTAGAAAATGAACATCAACTTTTTTTTTAATTATCCCCTAAAAGAGGGTTCAAATTTTGTATTGAGAGAAATAATTTTCTAAGACGATAAAAAGTTCTACGCGGACGAAGTCGCGGGCAACAGCTAGTTGCTAAATAATAAATAACATCGATTTCGATAATATTATTTCATTAAAATTTCGAACATCTCTGAAAACCAAAGAAATTTGATTTGACGTTTAGTTCTAAATTAATTGTAATTTTTTTTTTTTTTTTTTAATGCGCATTCTTACTTTGATCTTTAATCGATTGTATGTTACAATATTTATTGACAAAAATGTAAAGTTAGATACAATATAAATTAAAAAATATGTACACTAAAACTAAAACAAAATTAATGCTAAACTAATATATTCCCGGGACGGCAGATACCTGGCGCAAATGTGCCCAATATGCTGGCCGCGTTACCCCGCTGCACCGCCAACGATATGTGCTGCACCAGATACGAGCCGGACCTGGGATCGCGACCTCTCTCCCGCAATCGTTGTCCTAATTTTTTTATGAACGTTTTTGCCTCGGAGCACCAGGGGCCACTCGTCTCCACAGCAACCGGGACGAAGTCATACACTGGTTCTAAATTTTGCTGCGCATTCGGCGGCCGCTCCAGCCTTGCGTACCGTGTGGTTGAGGTGCGATGTAGCAAACGTGCTTACACACGTTGCATCCCAAATCAGACTTCGACCCCTCGCCCATGGAACCAGTGTCAACCCATCCGGCCTCTTACCATCCGTCCTGCTTAAACCTTGAGGCTCTAATACGCAGGGCAGATTTGCGGAGACCAATGCTTGACGTATAATTTCGTTAATCGAATGATGTCTCGAAAATCTACCCGCACAGCGCCCGCAGCTTAAACCATGATGGCCATTTGCCTCGACTGTAGCTCCACAAATGCACTGATGAGGTTCACACACCGAGCACCCCAGTCTTAGCGCAGTCCCAATCCTAAGGGAGTCGTTGTCTAGCAGTGTACCTAGATGCGGCGATGGTAATGCATGCAGCCATGCCCCAGATTCAGGCTCGGCCACTGCTTTTAACCGGGCCACATCAACTCCAACAGCGACCTCCACAAGACCATCATAGATTCTTTTGCACAGGAGATCGTCCCACGATCTTTGAGATTTTAAGGTAGTGGGTCGAGCGTAATCTGGGCATCTTACTTTCCAATCTCCTAATGCTTCTTCCAAAAATGGAATCTGAACGTTGCCACCGTCTAGACACAAAATGCGAGTGACAAGATCAACAGAAGCATAAGCAGAGGCAATAAAGGCCACAAGTCCCACATCATGCACTTGACGAATGCCAAGACCACCGTATCGAATTGGCAGTGCAGCCTGAACCCATTGCGACTCATTGAGGCTTACATTTAAAATGTTCTCAAGGCCACACTGTAAAATACGGTCGAAAGCTTGAACACACTGCGGAAAAAACCAAGACGGTGCTGTCCGCAAAGTGTAAATCATTCGGGGCATGGAAAATGAACTACGTAACAAGACTAAGGCGACATGGGCGGAAAGTTGTTGAAGATGAGTTAAAGAGGAAGCTAATGCATCCGACTTTTTCTGAACAACAGTAGGCACTCCCTCTGGGAATATTGGAGCCCCTAAAAGAGTAAAAGATGTAGGGTCAACACATTTCAGCCCAGGAAGTAATGCTTCAAAATCATCAATAGATCTGGTCGAGCTACAAAGGAATATCTCACATTTCCGCGCATTGAGCTCCAAACCTACGGCTGATAAAGCTGGCAACAACTTTTTCATGTCCTCCAAGACGATCTCAGGTGGACCTCCTAGTGTACCGTCATCCAAATACCAAACATTTAGGGGAGAATTCAAAGCAGTTACATGTTTTTGTATGGCCAGACAAAAAACCAATGGGCCCAGTGGATCTCCCTGCTGAACACCGACTTGCGAATACAAAATATTGTTATTATAAAAAAGGTTACTAGGTGTCACATAACATTGATAAAGGAAAGGATATAAAGAAGGTACCAAATCCTTTACTTCCTCTAACAATGTATCCCTTTCGACGCTATTAAAGGCATTTTTTATATCCAGCTTTATAATAACATTATCTGTTTTGTCCCGGGACAACGCAAAAGAACGTGTAGCATGAATTGCCGCTTCACATCCCAATCGCGTGCCAAAACCCACTTGGTGGGGCTGAAGGTACTCTGCCATGTCATCTCTAACGGCATGACAGCATAACTTTGAAACCAACCGACGTATAGTGTTTCCAACCGCAATAGGCCTAACACTTCCATCTTTTTTTGACAATGCGCACATTGACGCACCATACAAAAATGGACAAACTTGTGGATGAACCATTCCCCTCAAAAGGAAATTGCACAAATTTGTTAACGACTCCAGCAATTTAGGCCCGTTACTACCCGCAGAGGAGGACGTCAACTCTTTTAGATGTTGGGGACGAAGTCCATCCAGCCCAGCAGCCGATCCATTATAAAAACTTCCCAAGGCATTCAAAACATCGGGAGCTGACACGCTTAAAAAAGGGTTCGATGAATCAGGTTCTGCTGGTAACTGAAGAAGCCTTGAAGGTGCAGGGTGCTTAGTTTGTAACTCCCTTAACGTGTCCTCGTTATTAGGAGCTAGCGATGAGTCCGACAGCAGGAGGCGAACGGCGCCTCGCACATCTCCCTCATGTACCTTAGCCTCTATAGAACGGTAAAGTGACTGTGGTTTATAACTAATTTCATCAGGAAAATACACACGTATGGCTTCAATGTTCTCCTTCACTTTGGACGTAAGGGACTGGCGCTGGACAGTCCTATCAGGAACTCTGAGCGCAGTGAAGGAAAACGATAACAGTGTGTGCCAATCCTCCAAGCTATTCGTTCTTAAGCAATTGTCTATTATACCGACCAACCTACCCGCTGCCAGATTCCGCGCACCTTTAGGTACATGCTTTAGTACCCGAACATTTATCTTAAGTGTAGACAGAGAGTGAAGGCCCTTATCACCCGAGAATGTGCTCTGCGGTGCGGAAGCAACCCCGCCAGACCCATGGGCAATAGCCACATCCTTGTGTATCTTAGATATATGCACATTAAGACCTCTTGTTACAGCGAATGACCTAGGACAGTGAGGACAGGCGAACGCCGTGAGATTGCTCATAATCGGTTTACATAAACATTGCTCATAAACAAACAGAAAACTTTCATATTGACATTAGTGACAGATAAATACAAATACAATAATTGCATACAAATTTGACAAATGTCGCACACCGTAAGTAAGTTATCGAACGATATGGTAGTTGGATCCGACTCTAGTTTGTCTCTGAACTCGTGTTTAATGCCCTTCATTATGTACAGTCACATAAACTACTATTTAAGAACTATTATTTATGTAATCTCTGGCAATAGGTACTTTAAAGACGCTACTAAATAACTATTTTTTTTTTGTCTGCTCTTAGACGGAGAGCTGAGGGACCAAAACTGCAACAGTTTTATAAAGGCTGATATTTTAATATTAGGTCATAAATAGCTTGAATATCAATAGCCTGCCGTCAGTCAGCCAGTTTTTGGGACAACTGGCGTTGGGGTGGTTCCGAACTTGTTAAGAAAACACCTAGTTACGTCGCAACTGTTTTATAAAATCTGATTTTTTTTCTGTGGATAGTAAGACAACTAACAAACTATGCGGACATAGTCATAGTCTGCAGAATATTGGAACAGTACGCGTCAGCAGCCCGCTAAACCCGTCAAACAATTTGGTTGGTGAAAGTGTTTTACAAAATCTAAAAAAAATCGTGCAAGTAGTTCATAGTACCTAAAACCAGACTAACATAGTCAGCCCAAAGTTTTATGGAACATACACCGTCAGCAGTCAATAGAACGGCGCGCCGCACCGCCGTGCAATATTTGAGCTATTTATGACCTAATATTAAAATATCAGCCTTTATAAAACTGTTGCAGTTTTGGTACCTCAGCTCTCAGTCTATCTGAGATATAACTCGTAATTACCGATACCGGAAAATATCTACGGGTGAATAATTTTCAGATTAGGTACATGTATTTTTATTCACATATTGATGCCCCGTTCCGCGTAGGTAATATGTCCTGTAATAATCACATAACCATTAGAGCCAAAAATTACATCAATATCCACTGCCTATTGGGAATATTCTCCCAATTCTACTTGCACACACCTGACACACCGCGTCAAGTTATAATCGTCAGGCGCGGTATGGAGCGCTCCTGTTACATCAGATACATAAGTACTTACCTATGCTGTGGGACGACATGCGAAACAAGAGCGACGACTTAACACTTTTCACATGCGCTGTCTACGTAATATCTTAGGCATTAAATACGTGGGAGGACAAAGTGACAAATCAGAGGGTTCTTGACATAGCACAGCTGCCCAGTTTGACTGCTATTCTCAAACAGAGACGCTTGCGGTGGCTGGGCCATGTGCACCGGATGGAACCTTCTCGAATACCTCGACGTACCTTGCTTAGTGCAGTAGCAAACGCCAAGAGAAACGTTGGGAGACCGATGTTGCGTTTCAAGGATTGCGCTAAGCGAGACATGGCTGCTTTTAAAATTGACTATCGGACCTGGGCAAAGCTTGCCGAAGATAGAGATGGATGACGCAAACGCGTTGTGGACGGCAGAGCGTTGTGCGATGGAACCTGGTTCGAGACACTGGCCAATAGAAGGTTGCGTAGACAACAAGCTGAAACTAGAGCCCCTGGCACGAATTTCGTCTGCCAGAAATGTGAAAGATCATGCCGGTCGCGTATTGGCCTCTACAGTCACCAAAAACGATGTCTCCATGGCAATGTTTAAATCGTCTGGAATAGACGCAAAGGCCTGTGATGATGATGACTAAAAGACTGGGCACAAAACTAATTTCAATGTTTTTTTTTTTATTCATTCCTTAAACAAACTTTTAGACGATGACATGTTATACGCAGACGAAGTCGCGGGCAACAGCTAGTATCTGTATAATTGTTGCAAGGAGGTAGATACATTTCCCTTCATACAGCCGGTACTTGAGTACTTGACCATACTTTAAAATACTTAATACCCAATGGTATTATAAATACACATAAGGTAATAAAGGTTCGGTCGTTCCAAACCATCGGTTAATCATAAGTATATACGTCCGTTAAAAGCTGTTTGTGTAAGAAGTTTGACAGTTTTCTAATAGATGATATTTCCGCTACAGAGCGGAGAAGCGCTGCTACGCGCTACGGCGTAGCACACGTAGCGATGTGTGACCTCGGATGGGTAGGCATTTTAAAAAAAACGTGTAATTAATTAGCGTGATTTGTTTAACAAAAATTAACTCAGTGTCAGGTGTGTGACGAAAATCAAGCATATTAAGTGGAGATGAACTTGTTTCACATTTAAGTAATGTGTATATCTATATGCATATAATTTAAAGGAGCGTATTTTAAAATTTGGCGCCCCGGTCTAATAAGTTTCGCCGCCCCAAAAATCAATGAATGGCGCCAAAACCAAAAAAAGTGCAATCGGCCAGGGGCGGCGGCGTCCGGATATGCCTAGGGTAAATACACACCTGAGCGCATTTTCCAAAAAAATTGTACCAAATTAGCGTGCGCCGTGAAACAAAAATTAACTCAGTGTCAGTTTTGTGACGAGAATAAGTATTCAGTTTGTAAAAACATTAACTTGTTCTTTGTAATTTATAAATGGTTAATTTGATGATGGTTCATAGAGAAGCTCCATAGAGTAATCTGATATGATGGTTCATATCCCTCCATAGTCTCCATAGTGATGTCAGATATGATAGTTCATAGAGAGGCTCCATAGAATGATCTGATAGTGTTGTCTGATATGATAGTTCAAGTTCATAGAGATTATCCATAGTGTTGTCAGATTTGATGGTTCATAGAGGCTCATAGAGTAATCTGATATGATGGTTCATAGAGAGTCTCCATAGTGTTGTCTGATGTTATTGTAACCCTTAAAATTCGTTAGTCTTTTTTTGTCAGTTTGACATTTATATTTGTTAGAAAGGGTTTGACGGAGGGATGGTTTTTGGCTATGTTTGTTGTGTCGAGATGTTTTATGTATTTTTCAAACCACATGCTCGACAATGCCGAATTATAGGTCATGTAAACCCTACCGAAAGCAAGACATTAAATCCCTTGGTATTAGCCGGGTTATAATGTTGTACTGAATTTCATTGTAACCAGCGGATTTGCAATTGATTTGACAAAATAAATGAAGTTTGCCTCCGTGTGAACCCCGGTCCGGAGCAGCGCGGTGCTCGAAATTCGAATTTCGAATCTAGGACCACGGCTTGTGCTTTCGAATTTGGAACGCCGCGCGCCTTCATTTGTTCACGCGTGACGAACAAATCGAGTTCTTGTAGGTGCCTATAGAAGATTTAATTTCAAAAATAATATTGAAAATGTCGAGTGATGAAAGTGTTTTGACTCCTGAGTTTATCAAATTAGATGCCATAGGCATTGTCAACAATCTGCTGCCAGAGAAGTCAAAGGAAAAATACCTAAAAGCCTACAACGATTTTGACAAATGGAAAGCTACTATGTGTCTAATGTTACTATGTACTTTTAATTTGCTAAATAAACATTATTTATCTACTGAGCCTGTTTTTTTGTCTCGCATAAGGTGTGAATAGTAGAGTATACACCTCGGGGATAAGACTGTTTTAGTCTTGGGCGGTTGAACCCCTCACTGCACTCAGGACTCAGTCTTAATTCCCTCGCTTCGCTCAGGAGTTAAATTATGAGTCCTTCGTTACGTTCGGGATTCAATTCGCTCCCGTGACATAAAACAGTGCTTTATCCCCTTGGTGTATAATCTACTATAATTGATGTATTAGTTGTGTACCTAGATAACATATTACGTCTTTCCGACGACGTAATTTAATCAAATGATAACCAATCGCCTGTACCTAATCGTATTACTTAGCGGTGATTCACCTCATCCACTTAATGTTTTATAACCGAACTAACGCAGGAAAACCTGCGGGATAAAATAAAGAATGTCCGCTCTACACACAGATGAAATAATTTTTTAAATTGGATAAACGGTTCCGGAGATTACCCCCTACTTACAACGCCATTATTATCTCACAGACTTCCTCTTTATGATATTAGTTTAGAAGTCTGGATTAGTATTATTAGTATGGATAACGTTAACTCTTGAATACTATGTATCTGATAACAAAAGTCTTTATAGCTGAATTTTAACCCACGCGTAATATATTCATAGGTTATGCAGTTACTTTGAACACGAGTAGGTACCTACGTAAACTTCGCCTATTACTATGCTTTCCTACGTACATTGAGGCACAATACCTACTAATTGAATTAAATTAAACTTATAAGTGCAGATTTTATTTTACTTTACTTTTAGTTAAGTATCTTTTTTTATGGGAGGGAAATCCTTTCTGGATACTTTTACCTCCGCGCCATGGAGATAGCGCGGAGGTTATGTCGGAGTCCCCCCCCCCCACCTCCCCGATGGTCCTCCTCGACGCATTTCGGACGGCTCTCCTACGGAACGCACCAATGTTGGTTAAGTATCTAGTTTAATGATCCATAAATAAAACACCTTTTAGTTAAATTAGTCAATAAGTACAACTTAGAAAAAGTGAAAACACTCCGAAATTTTTATTTCAAAGTTCTATATCTCAAAAACGGCTGAACCAATCTTGTTGAAACGTAGCTAAGAACCATCTCGATCACGTCAGCTTTCGGATAAAAAAAATGCATTCAAATCGGTCCATTCGTTTAGGAGCTACGATGCCACACACAGATACACAGACACGTCAAACTTATAACACCCCTCTTTTTTCGTCGGAGGTAAAAACGAATTAACAAGACATTTCAAACAACAATAACAGGAGTTTAATCTGCTTACCTATGAGGGAAAATTACCCTTCGTACCGCTTCGTAGCCAGCTTTCGGAGACAGCTACCTAATGGGAATTTAAAATCCCGTTTAGGAGCTGGATACGAAACGAGATTTAATGTTACCTCAGAATAATAACGCATAGAAGGGTAGTTTCATACGGCCGACGCGCCAAGCGTGAGGCATAAAATGGATTCATGTAGTTGTGATCAACTCGTATTCACACGCGCCAATACGCACACAAACGCACCAATTTTGTTCCACCGATCGGCGTACCGGGCCATTTATGGCCGAGTTTTAGTGGCCTCACCGTTGCGCGTGAACTGCGTTTCTATGCGTTATTATTCTAAGAATGTTACCGTTTCGTAGCTAGCTTTCGGAGCCAGTTACCGAATGCGAATTTAAAATCCCGTTTAGGAGCTGGATACGAAACGAGATTTATTTGTACCGTTTCGTAGCTAGCTTTCGGAGTCAGCTACTGAATGGGAATTTAAAAACCCTTTTAGGAGCTGGACCCGCATTGAGAGAATGGTTTGCTAATAATTATGAATGAAAACCATGAAAGTTTAAACCAATATACACAAGGCACTGGTCCCACCGCCAGCGATGAGCGATAGCTCATCGCTTACTCGCCGGCGATGGGACCAGTGCTTAAAGAATTGTAAAAGTATTATACATATATTTATTCAACATAATTATTACATATATTTATTCGACATAGTACAAGCTTTGTCCGCAAATATTTATTATTATTATTATTTATTGTAACTAAAACTCAAGAGACATATTACGGGACAATCTTACACAAATCAACCTAGGCCCACGGTAAGCTCAGTAAGGCTTGTGTTGTGGGTACTAGGCGATGATATATATAATAGATACATACATAGAGATACTTATATACATATATAACATCCATTACTCAGGAACTCGTGATAAATACACAAATAAATGCTCTGACCGGGATTCGAACCCGGGACCTCCAGCTTCGTAGGCAGAGTCACTACCCACTGGGCTACGGAGGCCCCTACTTACATTAGCTATGATTTTAATATAATTTTTTATGCTTAATATTAGCGGCAAGCAGGGCTGGCAAGTGATGTTAATATGTAAACAAGTACTTAGGTATTTTTTTCATAATTTCATCATAATTACATTTAGTGACAACAAACTTGTTTACATTTCCACTCACTTCGATTGAATCGGCTTCAAATGAACATATTGATTGCCTCATTAAGTTATTTGTATTCTTTTGTCTTTTTGCCCGACTACGGCAAAGCCGAAAGCAAGGGAGTCTATGTTTGTATTTGTGTATGTTTCACTGTAGCGTTTAAAATACCGAACCGATTTTCAAAAATGGGATGTCAATCGATTTGAAATTCTACTCCGGGTGACAAGGCCTACCTTTTGTATGAAAAATAGAAACATGGTGGCTGTCACATACAAATAAGTGACTGACTTTGAAAATAATATTTTGCTACCATAGCGTGTTGGGTATCAAATGAAAGGGGAGAAAATGAGTGTATACTGTATTTTCCGAAAATCGTTTTTTCTAAGTGGCGATTAATGCCATTCGCAAATTTTACCACTTTGTTTTTTCTCGTTAGCTTCCTTTCCCGAAAGCATTTGTAACCATTCGCATTTTTTCCCAATTTATTTATTTTTCAGCAGCTTATTTTTCCAATAGGTTTTTTAACCATTCGCATAATTTCTCACTATATAAATTTTTTAATAGCTTATTTTTTTTTGTCATTAGTAGTAAGTTTTAAAAACGAGGTTTTCCGCTCTTTTACAAAAAAAATAACCTCGAAGACGAAAGCGGGAGCAAAGCTCCCGCTTCCGTCTTCTAACCTATCCGCGATCCGAGTAGGTATTGCCACTAAGTCCCTGTTCAAAGGGTGGGCATCAAAAAAACTTTTCTCTGAAATCAATCAATGCCAAGATAGTGGTGTTATATCGTAGGCAGTAGGGAACAGGGGCTTAATGGCAAAACCGACTAGGATCGCGGATAGGTTAGAAGACGGAAGCGGGAGCTATGCTCCCGCTTTCGTCTTCGAGGTTATTTTTTTTATAAAAGAGTGGAAAAAGTTGTTATTAAAACTTACTACTAATGACAATTAGGCAATTTACTACTAAGAAAAACATAAGTAGGCTCATAAAATACAGTGGTAAATTATGTAAAAAACCTATTGAAAAAATAAGCTGCTGAAAAATAAATAGATTGGGAAAAAATGCGAATGGTTACAAATGCTTTCGGGAAAGGAAGCTAACGAGAAAAAACAAAGTGGTAAAATTTGCGAATGGCATTAATCGTCACTTAGAAAAAATGATTTTCGGAAAATACAGTATACACTCTTTCGAGATCAAATATATAAAAAAAATATTCAGTTACTTTTCTGTAGTCGGGAATTCAGGATAAAGTTTTTTTAAACTTTTTATGCTTGTTATTTTTAGTTAACTCTTTATTCATGTCTGCTACATCGTAAAATGTTGTTTAATTTAGTAATATCTTTAAAAAATCCGGAATGGTAGCATTTTCTTCGACCAACGTAGCGGTTAATTTTTAATGCCAATTGCCAGCCTTCTAAATTATTGTTTTTCCCACTTCCTTACTTACTTACTTAAATTATGTACAAAATTGGGTATACAATTTCTCTTGTACTCGAAATGTATTTAAAGACCTCTCTACTAATATAGGTAAAAAAAAACTCGTTTCGTATTCACCTCATTAACGGGATTTTAAATTCCCATTCGGTAGCTGGCTCCGAAAACTAGATACGAAATGGTGAAATTAAATCTCGTTTCGTATCCAGCTCCTAAACGGGATTTAAAATTCCCATACGGTAGCTGGCTCCGGAAGCTGGTTTCGAACCGGTACGAAGGAGATAATTATATGGTTATCTCTTGTTAAGTAGACCTAACAACTTTAGCTGCATGCATTAGGTCTAGTGAATCATTAGGTCTAATGAAACGTTAGGGCTAAAGTTGGTAGGTCTAACAAGGGAGACCCTAATTAAATACCTAACTAACTACTTACCTAATCACGTACCTATTCATTTAGACAGCGGTGTCAATGATTTCCTAGTTAGGAGGGAGATTACAGTAAACATTGTCACAACTAGGTAACAATAGCATACTACGTAAGTGATCTGTAGGTGTGTGTGTGTGTGTGTTCCTGGCGGTGAGTAAGGTCGCCAGAGCCCCCGAGGATGTCTTGTGCATAGAGTGAGGGACCTGGAGTGAAATTCTCTAAAACAATTATATCTTTCGTGACGGCGTCGTAAGAGTTCAACTCACTGGTCACCTCACCTCTCACCTCACCTGTCACCCCACGCCTCACGCCTAATGTGACAGCCAAGATAATCTTACCCCGGTACCTACGTCACATGTCTTTAATTTGACAAACTATGGGTATTATACTTGATATTTCACACATAAGATTAGCAAAACTGGAATCGCAAGCTTTCATGGGCGACCAATGGACGACGACGGTGTCTGCCTATCATCAGGCAGGCCGTATCCTTGCTTCCCACCGTCGAAGTATAATAAAAAAGTAGCGGGTTGTGTCGGAGATACAACCGTTAATTAAGTTTAAGTGGATACTTCTTTCTTCCTGTCCTAAATTGTATCACATGGCTTTGCGATTGATTTCAATCTAAAGGGAAAATCTACCTAAATAGATAAGCATTTTCAATTAATTGTTAAATTAAAAGTGTTTTGATTATTTAAAGGAATCTGCTATTTTGTTGTACCCGTAAAATATATATCTGAATTAATACACTAAAATCTGCATAAGTACAGATACATCGGTATATATGGCAACATTGGCTGACGTAGCTCATTTGACTCGCGATACATTGAAAATGGCGGTCATTTAAGCATTATTTTCTTGTCCGCCACATAAACTAAATAACATTTTGTGATTAACAACTAATGGCAAATAAAGAAGGATTAAAACATGTAACAAACAATTATTTGAAATCAGATTAAGTTTCTCTACAAAAAGTTATTCCGGAAGTCACGTGATACATTTTGAACTGTAGGACCCCTACAAGAACGCGAGCAAAGAAGTATCCACTTCAAAAAAAACTACGTAAGTTAAGTACTTACTACCGATTTATCGAGGTAAAAGCGAAGAGAGGCCGAGCACCTGTAAGTAGGTAGGTACATAAATTTGCAAGTAGTTGTATATTTTGATATATTATCAACATTTGATTGGTTATCTGTTTATTTGATACGGCCTAAATTTAGTTACAGGCGCGTTTATTAACAAAGGTTTATTCATATTTTTATCTACACCCATATCATAAACCCTTTAGAATGTGTTCGGAGACCATATAATAATGACCACCATTATTGCAACCAGTAACGTAACATCAGCGTTTTATAAGATCTGACGCTCGTTTCATAAACCCACACTCATGTTTAATGCCCTTCATTATGTACAGTCACATAAACTACTAGTTCTGTTTATGTCTTGCGAGTGGAGGGTGATAAGCAACGAACTACGGACATAAGACGAAGGACAAAAGTCATCGACTCTCTAACGCACTGCAAGAGTCTTAAATGGAAGTGGGCTGGGCCACATTGCGCGCCTAAATAATGAGAAATGGACAAAGAGAGTGACAACATGGGCTGCCCCTGCCGGAAAATAAAGAGAGGAAGGCCACCAGAAAGGATAGACGAAATTAAAAAGATTAGGTACTAGCGAAGACTGGATAAAAACGGCACAAGACAGGAAAAAAATGGAGGAAAATGGAGGGGGCCTATACACAGCTTCCTGAACCCTGAACACCATTGTTGATAGGCTGGAATGCCCGATGGTGGAGCACTGGAACTCCTTACATGTTGTAGCTAATAATTGTATTGTCTTATTTTATTTTTAATGTGTACTTTATTTTAATGATTGTATATGAACTATATGTGGTTCGAAATAAACAAATTAAATAAAAAAAATTAAATATACTCGACGAGACGTCCTTAATAAGAATTAAGAGAAATAAATTACTAAATCAATGAAAATGAAATAATAAAAGCATCTAATTAAACACCGATGAATTATATATTGACATATTTACAATGAAATGTATGAAATGCAAGCATGAATTGTAAATTTGTAATGTCATTGTCCAGATTAGTGTCTGCGGTTGGCTCTAATTAACGCGACGTTTTACGAACATTTTATATGGAGTCGCGTCAATTAGACTAATTAGAAATTAATTAGAGATTATTAATAAATAAATGTCTAACTACCTAGTTAGGTAATTATTAATCTATAATTACAAACTTTCATGACTTAAACTTACATATTACCATAAGAAGTTAAATGAAAACGTGTAAAATAAATAAATAAACAAGTATGTTTTCTTAAAGATATGAACAATGACGAAAGTAGCAATACCAGTTGAGGAGTTCATTGAACAGGGTTAAATGCACAAGATTGGTAGGTACAATAGATTTGACAACGCTGTTTGTTACCCTGAAGCTCCAGACTCCGGGTTTCAGAACCTGTAGGTAACGGGATAATATTTGTAGAAGAAACACAAATAAGGTACCGTCGCCTAATAAGGTCCACCTTATGTTCAAAGCCTTATAAAATAACTAGCTGTTGCCCGCGACTTCGTCCGCGTATTACCATGTCATCGTCTAAATGTATGTTTAAGGAATGAATTAAAAAAAAACAACATTGAAATTAGTTTTGTACCTAGTCTTTTAGTAAATGAATGTAATTTGAATGGAACGGGATGAAGATGAAGAAGTAAACACTTAAACAGTCTAAAACCGAAGTTACAAATCTCTTTCTTCCAAAAGTTCGAACCCCTTATTCTTAGCCGATGAATTTAAAAAACGCTGAAATAAGTTTTGTAGTAGTTTAGCAAACAGTCTAAAACCGAAGTTACAAATCCCTTACTTTAAAAATGTCTTGCTCTCCATACAAACTTTGAACACCCTTATAATCCCCTTTAGGGGATGAATTTCAAAAAACGCTAAAATAAGATTTGTAGTCTAAACAGGCTAACATCGAAGTAACAAATCTCATACTTCAACATTTTCTTGCTCTCCATACAAACTTTGAACGCTTTTCAGGGAAAAAATAAAAATAAAACACTAAGTTTTTTTTTTATTGTTATAGGCAAGTATTTTTTCTACAAACTATTAAGTCTTTAGCTAAAAAAAGTGTTTCCCATACGAACTTTGCACCCCTTTATAACCCCTTAAGGGGTAAAATTTTCCGAAACTCTGGCAGTACGTTTTGTATTTTAATAAGTAGGCAAATACTTAATCTATCTACAGAGTTTTAAGTTTCCACCTTAGTAAAAATTGTCCCCCATACAAACATTGCACCTCTTTATCCCCCTCTTAGCGGGTGGAATTTTCCAAACCACTGAAAGTAATTAACCTATACAGGTTGTCCCAGAAATCGACGTCAAGCCGTAAACGGATGATAGACCAGTCATATCATAAAAATACAAAAAAAAATCCAACTCGTGTTGTTTTTTTTTTTAATTTATTCATTAATTGGTCAATCGTCGTAAATTTTCAATTTTTAAAGTGACCATAATTTTAAAAGAACATGAGTTAGATTTTTTTTTGTATTTTTCTGATAACTGTTATGACTCGGCTTGACGTCGATTTCTGGGACAACCTGTATATGTGTATTCTAATAAATAATCTTTCTACAATTCTCAAGCTCAAAAAAAAGTTTCCTCCATACTAATTTTCACCCCTTTTGATCACTTTTAGGGGTGGAATTTTCAAAAACGCTGAAAGTTATTTATTTGTAAGTATTGTAATAAGTAATCTTTCAACAAAGGTCGCTCGCAAAAAAATTATATTTACAAACGTTGCACCTCCTTATACACCCCTAACTGGTGGAATTTTCTACAACGCGGAGAGTATTTTATTTTATTTTATTATGTAATCTTTCTAAAAAGTTTTGAGATTCTAGCTCAAAAAATCCCCTTTACCAACTTTGCACCCCTTTTTCATACCCTTAGAGGTGGAATTTTCCAAAACACTGAAAATGCTTTCATTGTATTGTAATAAGTAATATTTCTACAAACTTTTAAGCTTCTATCTCGAAAAGGAGTTTCGGTCATACAAACTTTGCAACCCTTTTAAACCCCCTTAGGGGCAGAATTTTCCAAAACGCTGAAAGTACTTTATTTGAATTCTAATAAGTAATATTTCTACAAAGTATTAAGTCTCTTGCTAAAATAATAAAGTTTCCCCCATACAAAATTTGCACCCCTTAGGGGCAGAATTTTCCTAAACGTTGAGAGTACTTTATTTGTATTCTAATAAGTAATCTTTATACAAAATTTTAAGTCTCTGGCTCAAAAAATAAAGATAAGATAAGATAAGATTCATTTATTGTTCAAAACTGTGTAAAAATAGATCACACCTTAAATAAAAAGTCCAACAGTAAAGTTTTCTCTATACAAACTTCGCACCCCTATTTGAGCCTTTTAGGGGTGGAATTTCCAAAAATCCCTTCTTATCCATTGTTTACGTTGTAAAAGGTAGTTCTGGTGTAAATTTCAGCTCTCTAGCCCCAGTAGTTTCGGCTGTGCGTTGATGAGTGAGTGAGTGAGTGAGTCAGTCATATGTATAGATAGATAGAAGATGACAAAACTCCCATTCAAATATCTCAAAAAATTATGAAGCTACAACTGTTTTAATGTCGCTTGTTAGAATGAAAAAACGATCGGGGACTGTGACGTCAAGATCCTCGAGCGTCATAGTAAAAAACAATCGTTTCATATGAAGGTGCGTTTTGCGGAAAAGGGACAGAACATACCCCCTCTTAAAACTTTGGACTCTTATAACTTAGTCATTACCTATATAACCTCTTGCGTTGTTTTTTCTCCATTTGACTATATTGATTTTAAATTCTTTTTCGAGAAAATACATTATGATTATTTACCATATTTTCGATTCCTTTTCTATAACCACGAACTTCAGAACTCGAAAATATTCGGGTATCTCTATCTCTATCACACTAACCATACTCGAGTGACAGGGATGCAAATATACGAACATTGAGTATCGGTTTTCGTGGTAGCGCCGCAGGTACTTTGGCAGAATGCGCAGAGCGCGTGCCATTGCCATTCAAAAAAAAACAAATTCGTGTTAATTATATTGTTCAAGTTTGTTGATACATTTATTGAAATTACGCCATAATACGACATTTGCGCATATAAGTTCTTATATCAGAATCGAATATTTTTTATGGTATATATTTTAGCATTTGTCTCGCAAAGGTCTATTGTAGACGGGATTTAAATTATTAATAAGTGAAAGGCAAAGCAATTCCGCCATTTTTGACGTTTCTTATAGCTGACAGTTGGAGCAGCGTTTGATCTCAATAAAAATAAATGATAAATTGAATGAAGTCGTATATTTCGGAAAATTAATTAATTGTCGCAGTCGGATAAAAACTATCCTAAGTTGCAGCTAGAATAATAATGTACCTACAAAAAATGTTTCATATTTTTCCGTTCACGGGATGCTGAGAACATTCGTGACAAACCAAAGCTTATAGTGGAGGCAGTTATGAAGTTTACCCAAAAAAACATTATTAAGCTATGTGCTTCATCATAGACGTTCCTTGAGTAATTCTAAGCATTTCTAGTCCGGGAGGCAATAAGAAACGGAATAAAAATCGGGAAGGGAGGGAGGGGGGGGGGGGGGGGGGGGTACAAAGATGGCCGCCAACAGTCCTCTTTAAAAAAAATCTAGTCTCGTCCTGGTGGCTACTAGGGCAAGTTTGGTATCATTTTCGTATAAACCAAAAACGTAGAATTAATTGCTGATATTAGTTTTTTTCAGTTTCATAGTAATTTTACAAGAAAAACGTAAAAAGGTGAAAATGTTGGTAGGAGATTTTTGCTTTGGGAGCTAATAAGTATTGTATAATGACAACAAATACGATAATAAAGCGCAATTCATGCAAATTCAAAAAATACACTTTTTATAATGTCCTAATGCAAAAACATAGTGAAAAAAAAATTAAATGTCCGCAGCGCGGCTAGCTGGACTCGCACTAGGCGGCGTTTATCCTACTTATGCGTACTTTGTTAAATTTTATGATGCCAAATTAAATACATATACTATAACGGGCCTTAGTAGGCGACCGGGTCGCCTAATAATGCCCGTTATAAATTATTTAAAACAATCGTTTAATTAATATTTAAACATTACTATCGTCTAGAACTAGTCGTAAAATTTTTTTTTTGTTAAATTGATTTAATAAAATATTGAACATATCCCAAAAGTATAGCTGTGGGGCCATCTTAGGAGTATGAAAATGAAAAATTGCTATAATACGACAACTTTTTAAATTAAAAAACAAACTCATGAGTGAGATTCTTTTTATCAGTCTGTATCATGATATTTATAAATCGGTTCTTTATTCTAAGATTATTTTTTGACATACTTTTAGTTAGGGATACATACATATACAGTGGGCCTTATTAGCTCTTACTTCAGCTCAATTAGGTGTCGTAAATAAATTTTAAATAACAGTATTTACCTATAATTGGATGTTAAACAGATTAAGCACCTAATTTTACTAAACATACTGACTGAATTTATGTTATTTTTAAAAACTTTGGATGATATGGAAAGGTTGGAAAATAATAAAACGTGCAATATTTTAACACGACACAGCAAACTGTAATGTTTTTACAATATGGCAGCGCTATTGGATAAAAACTGAAATGCACGTTTGTTTGTGATCCTAAACGCAGGTGCTCAAGAAATTTTAAGGAGTTTGGAAAACCATAACTACGAGTTTTTGGCCTTTAAAAACTCGCAGTTATGGTTTTCCAAACTCCTTAAAATTTCTTGAGCACCTGCGTTTAAGATTCCTATCCTTGGTGCACCTACCTTATTCCAAGTTGTTAGTGTTTTGTTCTCATAAAACAAGCAAGAGATACCACTGTAAACCTTTTCGTAGCGTTACACGCATTGCCGCTACCGTCTACCGTAACTATAGTATGCGATCTGTATAGGAACGATCTTTCGACAGTTATGAATTGACCCTTATATGGATGAAGCTAAGGCTACCAGTTAAACGATAGGTCTTAGCTTCATATACATATATAAGGGTCAATTCATATCTGTCAAAAGATCATAAGATCATTCTTACAGATCGCAGACTATACTTACACAATAGTTATGCCGCTGTGTAAAGAAAACTTCCAAACGCTCTCTAGAAAACCCGACTAATAAGTAGCGAGTTCTTGGCAACGAAATTGTATACTGTTAAGTAGATATCTTATTGTATCCCTGACTCTACCAAAAACATTTTAATGGAACAAAGATACATTATTTACTACCTATGTAAGGGAGTATACCTATCGAGGTCTCTTTAACTTTTATAACAGCAATAAAATTAAATAAACGAATGATGAGACATAGTTACTTTTAAGCCGAATCAACAACAGCTATAGGTAAACAATCCGGGCACGACAATCAAATAAACTATTAATAGATAAACATTAAAATTTGAGGCACCCAAGAAAATAATGAAGACCAATCCATTAGCAAACTCACCTCAGACAGCCGGTCAACGAAGGCCACAACACTGATTGATAAATAAAATACGCACTGTCACTGTAGAACACTCATCGTAAAAGTTTATTGTATTGTTTTGTTTGTCGCGTATTTGTCGATCTAACGCCGATAGCGCGAGCGCGTGGTTCGACGGTTCAACCGATTGTGAGACTTATCAGTCTTCGACTCGGTAACCCACGCGTGATAGATTAGTAAGTACAGTTGACATCAGATATATCGGAGCGAACAGCTTGCAAACACATATCCGAACACAACTATTGTCAAGGCGTTAGAGCGTATAGGTATCCAGATTATTTATGTAACCCCTCTTGGGGACAGATGTATTTGTTGGTGACTGCACTACGTACCCATCTACTATCTATGCCGTCTCATGTTAAAATACCTAACTGTCATCGTAAAGTTATCGCTAATATTCTTTGTCGTTATTAACGTATGCGTATATCAAACTTACATAGGGCTGACCACCTTTGTACCGTGTCCCTTTTACGTCTTTTTTTAAACTACCTACTTAGGTAGTAGGTAACACAACGCTATCAAACGAGTGAAAGTGAGTAGGTATCAATCATGATTTTGAGTTCTACTTATGAGTTCGACTGCTGCTACTTATAAAAGACTGGCAGGGCAAGGTAACGAATTCGCTTTAAGTTAGTGGGTTCATCACGCGATTCCCCGGGGAACGTAAAGCACTCGATGAGACATGAACTGTCGTTTAATAGGAATAGGTACTTAGGTCAAAATTATTTCTCTAAAAGCAAACTTTGGTAGGTACAAATAACCGGAAAATGGCGTCACTATCTCCCGGTCTATTATTTGGGAAGGTATTTTTTTTTAGTTTACTGCAAAATAACCACTTCTAAACTTAGTTAAAAGTACCTAATGATTTCACGGGAACTTGTTTTTTTTTTTAAGTATATGTAGGTACCTACTTATTCAAATATCTCTCTTCGATGAGTTGTCTATCTGCGATAAGAAACCTTGGGAGATATTAGAGATTATTTTTTGTCAGCTCTTAATATAGCTGATTTCGTAAAATCTCGATGTTTTTCTTATCGTTCAGCATAGGTAGGTAGGTACTCATGTCCGTTTATCCTAATAGTTACCTACCTATGCCCACCTCGTCTTTGTATGAATTACCTACTTAATGTAGAGTTGAGATATGTAAACATTTTCCGGTTTATTAGAAAGGAATAAGCTGCAAAAGTAAATAATATACTTATGTAGTAAGGTAAATATACCTATGCGTAATGCCGACCGTACTACACTTCAAATATGAAATTTTGGCAGTTCGCAAAAACAATAAACAGCAGAGATAGGAAGTATATTGTGTCACGAATGCCACTAGTGCAGTATATAATTTACTTTAAAAACAAAGTTTTAACCGACGAAAAATCAATCATCCCCTATTTTCCTACCCTTAAGATTGGTTTTTTTTTCCAAATTTATATGGGACCAACTTTGGGGTATACCCTTTCCAATAAAAAAATAATTATCAAAATCGAACTACTCTGTCAAAAGTTATGCGTGGTCATACATAAAAAAAATATATATATATACGCTTCGACTTGAGAACCTCCTCCGTTTTTTTCGTCGGTTGAAAATTATCACGATTTTCAGATATAAACGAAAGACTGCAGAGCTAGCAACTGACGCCGCGACGCGACACGAGTCGAGAAAATCTACCCTCTTCTTGCTAACTTGCACAGTGCGAGTGAGACATGAGTCACCCAGAATCTCGCGCTGCGACTTGGCAGCAAGTTGTGCTAGCTCACCAGAGAGCTTAAATAAATGCATACCTACTTGGAATATCAGCTACCTATGTTAAAGATTCGTGTTATATACTCTTTGAAAAATTCTCTTTTGAATAGAAAACATAGATGCGTTAATTAGCTTAGGGTAATGCTTAAAATTTTTGAATTATTAATAGAGGATTAGACATATTGATTATTTAATTTAATTGTATATACATTATTATTGTAAAAGTTGTCCTGCTATTGTGAATTAATTTAAGTAAACCTGACCTGTAATTTATATTACCAATAAAATGAATATGAATATAAAATAAATAATAAATAAACGTGTCATAATTTTCATCATATCTGTCCAATAGGAAACAGTACGTGAAACTTAAAGCTATTGAAGGCAACACAGAAAGAACTTACAAATCTAAAATGGTAGACATAAAACGCGGCGTGCCTCAGGGTACCTCTTTTCTTCGTAGTTTTTATTTAAATGACCTGATCTCCTATATAAATAAGGTAATGCCATATGGTTGTTTTCGCTGACGACACAAATGCCATAGTTTCAGCAAATAACATGGCTCAGCTAAATGAATCAGTCAACGCAGCTCTAATGGCTTTTAGTTACTGGTTTCAGAACAATAACTTGACACTTAATACCAGTAAAACCAACTTTATGTTATTTTCTGCGACAACTAGTAAGTCGGATATCTTGAATGTAAAGTTAAATGGAGTCCAGGTAGATCAGGTTAGGGTAGTAAAGTTTTTAGGAATACACATAGACTCGCAACTCAAATGGAAAACCGAAGTGCAGCAACTGAATTCCTCGATTGGTACCGCGTGTTATGCACTTCGTAGTTTGAGAGATGAGGTTCTCACAACACACCTAAAAATGGTATACCACGCTCTTGTGGAATCGAAATTACGGTTTAGCAAAATTAATTTAAATTGTGGGGAAATGGTTACAAATATAACGCTACCTTCAAGATGCAAAAAAGGGCAATTCGTACGATAGTTCGCATTCCACAAAGAGAATCGTGCAGAGAACATTTCAAGAAGCTTAACATTTTAACTGTGCCATGTCTGAATATTCTTGTTTTGCTTAGCGACTTCATTAAACATCTCTATCAGTATGAAATCCAGAGTGAGAGAGAGGTCAGACTTTCAACGAGGAGGTATATTATTTAGAGAGAGATATTCCCAATAAAATAGAACCCCGACTCAATATCGTGAAGCATGCCGCTTGTTACCAGGCAGTTCAGTTTTTCAACAAACTGCCAATTGAATTCAAATCAATTATAGACTCTCGCGTATTCAATGCAAGGCTCAAAGCATTTCTCCTGAGGAAGTCTTATTATACTGTAGCTGACTTCATAAATGATAAAGACCCTTCAAAATAATGTTCATTGTAATAGTTCATAACAGTACCTATCCAATCATTGTTATTTTTTGACATAGTTTTATAAATAATTAATTTTAATTTGTTATTGTACACCTCGTTGTTAAATTTATTAATTGACATAACTAATTTAAATGTATTAATTGACATAACTAATTATTTTAGTACCTATATTGAAACAAGGTCAAGGTCAAGGGGAATGGTAGGCATATCAAGGTCGACTTTTTAATCATATTTTTTTCTGTGTTTAATATTTTAAAATTATGTATCTAAAATTCATATACAATGATGAAGGTAATGTTAATTTTATTAATGTCCTGGCTGTGTATGAGAGTGCTTTGAAGGATTATTAGAAAAGTTTCACAGCGGTTAACGTCTACTAGCTACCACAAAATACTTAAGTTTCTGTCAAAAATTAAATTTTTGTGTACAAGCTTTTTAATGCCGACTGTATTTTTCTGTATACCTACCGTCATCAACTACTCATTGAGACGATTAGCTAACGAGCCCGAACTCAACGGGGTTACGTCGGTTAAGTACTGACTTCCCATGGCCGCCTTCTGTCTCCATCATCAGATCTGCTCGATGGTACCATAATATTGAATTGTCATCCAAACTATACCTTTACCCCAAATTTCAGCTCAATCGGATAACGGCAAGTGCCTGAAAAATGAATTGCAAGTTTTGACGGCCAAATTACTTACATATTACGATCAGTGCAAGTTAAATATAGGGTGGGCCATACATTTTTGTACTAAATTAATTTTGTATAATGCAGAATTGTCATCCAAACTATACCTTTACCCCAAATTTCAGCTCAATCGGATAACGGCAAGTGCCTGAAAAATGAATTGCAAGTTTTGACGGCCAAATTACTTACATATTACGATCAGTGCAAGTTAAATATAGGGTGGGCCATACATTTTTGTACTAAATTAATTTTGTATAATGCAGTTCCGCCTGCTAACGATATTTATAAACTTCAAATTAAAGGAAAAGTTGAAGAATTTAGGTTCCGAGCCGGATTTGAACATTTTTGTACTTTTGAAACTTTGATGAAAATAAAACCATGAAAGTAAATTTCCTGTTCATTTAAATTATGTGACCAACATCTAAAGCAATTTATTTTTTGAAAATAACATGTTTGATATGACCCCCATCTCGTCGCTGGCACTCCTGCAAACGAATACGCAGATTTTGGGAAACTCGCTGGCAAATGCTGCGAGGGATCTCGACTATCTCATCGCAGATGTTTTGCTTGAGTTTGGATATTGTTTTCGGTTTTTTTAACTTAGAACTCGATTTTATAAAAGATCCTCGCACGAAAAAATCGGCGAGAGTGAGATAAGGGCTTGCTCCTAAATAGGCGGCGAACTGTTACATACAAATGATTGCTTTTATAAAACTGTTTTACACAAAAAGCTCGTTGTTGATCAGTAAAACCTTTCATTGCAAATAAAACTGCATAAAGTAATGTCAAATTTCCCTACACTCAAAAACTGTATACACTCAAAAATAATCTCCACTTATAATAAATCTCTAAATTAAAAAAAGAATCAGCCAGTTTGAAACTAAGCTTTGCGCGGTTCGAATGTTCTCAGCATCCCATGAACGGAAAAATATGAAACATTTTATATAGGTACATTATTATTCTAGCTGCAACTTAGGATAGTTTTTATCCGACTGCGACAGTTAATTAATTTTCCGAAATATACGACTTCATTTAATTTTTCATTTATTTTTATTGAAATCAAACGCTGCTCCAACTGTCAGCTATAAGAACCGTCAAAATTTCTTCAAAATGGCGGAATTGCTTTGCCTTTACTTATTAATAATTTAAATCCCGTCTACGATAGACCTTTACGAGACAAATGCTAAAATATAAACCATAAAAAAATATTCGATTCTGATATGAGAACTTATATGCGCAAATGTCGTTTTATGTCGTAATTTCAATAAATGAAATCAACAAATTTGAACAATATAATTAACACGAATTTGTTTTTTTTGAATGACAATGGCACGCGCTCGGCGCATTCAGCCAAAGTACCTGCGGCGCTACCACGAAAACCGATACTCAATGTTCATATATTTGCATCCCTGTCACTCGAGTATGGTTAGTGCGATAGAGATAGAGATACCCGAATATTTTCGAATTCCGAAGTTCGTGGTTATAGCTCATGAATCGAAAATATGGTAAATAATCATAATGTATTTTCTCGAAAAAGAATTTAAAATAAATATAGTCAAATGGAGAAAAAAACAAAGCAAGAGGTTATATAGGTAATGATTAAGTTATAAGAGTCCAAAGTTTTAAGAGGGGGTATGTTCTGTCCCTTTTCCGCAAAACGCACCTTCATATGAAACGATTGTTTTTTACTATGACGCTCGAGTATATTGACGTCACAGTCCCTCATCGTTTTCTCACTCTAACAAGCGACATTAAAACGGATGTAGCTTCATAATTTTTTGAGATATTTGAATGGGAGTTTCATTATCTTCTATTTATTTATACATAATAAATGCCTATGTCCTGACTGACTTATTCACTCACTCACTCACTCACTCACTCATCAACGCACAGCCGAAACTACTAATCTTAGAGAGTTGATTTTTGCACAGTATGTTGCTTTTATAACGTGGGCTAGGGATAAAAAGGGATTTTTGAAAATTCTACCACTAAGGGGGTAAAATGGGGGTGCAAAGTTTGTATGGGAGAACCTTTTTTTTTTGAGCTATAGACTTAAACTTTGTAGAAAAATTAGTTATTAGAATACAAATGAAACACTTTCAGCGTTTTGGAAAATTCCACCCCTACGGGGGTAAAATAGGGGTGCAAGGTTTGTATGGGGGAATCATTTTTTTTTAAATAGAGACTTAAAACTTTGTAGAAAGATCAGTCATTAGAATACAAATAAAGAACTTTCAGGGTTTTAGAAAATTCTATCCCTAAAGGGGTAAAATAGAGTGCAAAGTTTGTATGGGAAAACTACTTTTTTTTAAATAGAGACTTAAAACTTTGTAGAAAAATTATTCATTAGAATACAAATAAAGTACCTAGATTCAGTGTTTTAAAAAAATCTACCCCTAAGGGGGTAAAATAGGGGTGCAAATTTTGTATGGGGGAAACAATTTTTTTTTTAAATAGAGACTTAAAACTTTGTAGAAAGATTAGTCATCAGAACACAAATTAAGTTTTCAGCGTTTTAGAAAATTCTACCCCTAAAAATAGGGGGCTAAAATAGGGGTGCAAAGTTTGTATGTGGGAAACTATTTTTTTTAGCTAGAGTCCTAAAACTTTGTAGAAAGATTATTTAAATACAAAGAAAGTACTTTCAGCGTTTTGGAAAATTTCACCCCTAAGGGGGTAAAATAGGGTGCAAAGTTTGTATGGGAAAAACATATTTTTTTTTAATCGAGACTTAAAATTTTGACGAAAAATTACTTATTAGAACATGAAAAATACTACATTCGGTGTTTTACAAAAATCATTCCCTAAGGGGGTTAAAAAAGGGTGCAAGGTTTGTATGGGGAACACTTTTTCTGAGCTAGACACTTAAAACTTTGTAGAAAGATTACTTATAAAAATACAAAAAAAAAGACTTTCAGCGTTTTGAAAAAATCTATCCCTAAGGGGGATAAAAAGGGGTGCAAAGTTTTTATCAGGGAAAGTTTATGTTTTTGAGTTAGAGACTTGAAACTTTGTAGAAAGATTACTTATTAAAATACAAAAAAAGAACACAAATCGTTTTAGGAAATTCCACCCCTAATATTTAGGGTTAAAAAGGAGAGCAAGCTTTGCATGGGCAACACTTTTTTTTGAGTTAGACTTAAAACTTTGCAAAAAGATTACTTATTAGAATACTAAAAAAGAACTTTCAGCGTTTTAGAAAACTCCATCCCTAAGGGGATCCTTAAGATCCTTAAGAAGGGTAGCCAGTGTTGTGTGGGAAAAACTTTTTTTTTTACTAGACTTAAAACTATTCAAAATGTTACTTATTAAAATTAATAATAAAGTACTTTCAGAGTTTTAGAAAATTCCACCCTTAAGGGGGTTAAGAAAGCTTTGTATGGGCAACACTTTTTTTGCGCTAGAGACTTAAAAGTTTACGAAAAAAGTTCTTTCAGCGATTAGAAAAATTCAACCTCTAAGGGGGTTTAAAAGGGGGTTCAAATTTTAAATGGCGAGCAATAAAATTTTAAAGTGTGAGTAAGAGATTTTTAACTTCGGTCTTATTCTGTACGTTAAAAGACTACAAAACTGATTTCAGAGTTTTTCCAAATTCATGCCCTAAGAGTGTTAAAATTGGTTCAAAGTTTGAGTATTTCAAGGCATTTTTAAAGTATGAGATTTTTAACTTTGGTTTTAGACTGTTTGTTCACAAACTAGAAAATGAACATCAACTTTTTTTAAATTATCCCCTAAAAGAGGGTTCAAATTTTGTATTGAGAGAAATCATTTTCTAAGACGATAAAAAGTTCTACGCGGACGAAGTCGCGGGCAACAGCTAGTGTATTAATATAACAGATAGTCAGTGTTGCCATTAACAAAAAATTATGGCCCACCCTGTACAAGCTTGTAAAAATTACTTTGAATTAACCAGCGTCCGGAGTTCACTGCGACAAAATAGTACATTACATGAAAACACTCAAAACCTCGCTACGCTCGGCCGTCTATACCTACTTGGCCGGAAATCCGTTTTCACGCCGAGGCATGTATAGTGTTTTTCTGAACATACATTGAAATAAATAAATAAAAATCCTCAAATCAAACTAATTTTCATGGCTGAAGGCCGTGATGGTGTGCCACAAATAGTGGAATGAAAATTAAAAAATTACTTTGCAGGCCTAGGCCTGAAAAGTTGTATGAAATCTCATTTCAGGCTGCCTCGAGATGCTGCGCCCGAATACTTCCGAGTCTATTATAAAGAACGTAAAGAGAATATTTCATTGCATGTTTGAGAAAAGACGTTTTCACTTCTCATGCTCGCAAAGTTCGCCTTTGTGCTGGATGTATGCTGCACAAAATGCCACTTTTATGCTCTAGGGCACAAAGTAAAATTGTTTTTAAGACTAAGGTCCTAACAGCCACACACGCAATAAAACTTCGTAGAATAAATTTGTCATTTGATTTGATTTGCTTTACCTAATAAATAAATAAATAAATAAATATTTGCGGACAACCTTACACAAATCAACCTAATCCCAAACTAAGCAAAGCTTGTACTATGGGTACTAGACGACGATATAGATACTTATATAGAGAAATAAATACTTAAATACATAGAAAACATCCATGACTCAGGAACAAATATTCGTGCTCATCACACAAATAAATGCCCTTACCGGGATTCAAACCCAGGACCTCTTGCTTCGTAGGCAGGGTCACTACCAACTAGGCTAAAGTGGTCGCATTCACATTCGTGTTTTCCATTACTAAATTAATAAAACCAGATAAAATAGGAGTCAATTATTATTTTAAGATGTAGGTATTGAACCATTAAATTACTTGGCAGTATGAAGTACCTAAGTCTAATATAACGTGTCAAAAATTAAACATAATAGTATTTTATGCAACTGTTGTATAAGAAGGGTCTTAAAAGGCGAGTGGCGTGGGTTGCGATGCGAGCCTTGGCGAGCATCGCAATTAAAGACGCCACGAGCGTTTTTACACCAGTTATACACCGTTGCATACAATACTTTTTCTACGACAAATTTTAAATAAATAGCAGACAACGGAGGTTATCTGTGATAGCAGACTACAGAATCGTTAAACTTTTCAGGCAGCAAGTTTTCTATTCGTACTTTTGCTACTCGCGCAATTTCTT
The DNA here is from genome assembly GCA_963854355.1 of Epinotia brunnichana. NCBI lineage: Eukaryota > Metazoa > Arthropoda > Insecta > Lepidoptera > Tortricidae > Epinotia > Epinotia brunnichana. The sequence continues at coordinate 26,208,131 of OY977936.1, read as the reverse complement.
CAGGAGTGCAGTTATTAATTTCTTCGACCATTTTAAAAGGAACGTACACTTTTGTCTTCACAAACACGAATAGAATCTTAATAGTTTAGGACTAATAGTTTATCATCTTTCGTCTTTTAATTTTGAACTGTATTTTGGTGGGAAATCGGAAATGTGACAGCTCTTGCTTATGGTTTGTTTTGTTTTTAATTTGTTTGCACTGGCCATCCGAACCAAACCGAATCCGGAACCGGACCGAATTCGAACTGTTTATTTTTATAAATAATACCAAGAATTTATAAAACATGTAATTTAACAGACAATGCTTGCTACAAAACTTGCTGCCTGAAAAGTTAACTATTCTGTAGTCTGCTATTTATTTAAAATTTGTCGTAGATAAAGTATTGTATGCAACGGTGTATAACTGGTCTAAAAACGCTCGTGGCGTCTTTAATTGCGATGCTCGCCATGGCTCGCATCGCAACCCACGCCACTCGCGTTTTAAGACCCTTCTTATACAACAGTTGCATAAAATACTATTATTTCGAAATATTTGTTTATGAAGTTGGCACCACTGCAATATAGCGGTTGATTAAAAAAAAAGTTAAACAGTGCTTTTATGAAAAATGTATGAACCAAAAAAGTACGCTAAACAGTGCGTTTTTGGGCCATAGAGCATAGAGTTTTTCCACGACTTATTAGTGGTGTCATTGTATTTGAGCTACAGCCTATATAAATGACAGATAACGGTACAGGAGTAGAATTTTTTTTTCAAAAGTTAAGTAACGGGAATGAGCTAATATTTTATTTTATTTTGCAATTATTTGTTATTTTCTCGCAATCGAAGTAAAAAGCAGTGTGTATAACTCGGGTATAAAGTAGCCATTTAACCCCTCGACTTAACTATCTATAAACGTCTCAGGTTAAATGGCTCGTTTTATGCGCTTGTTGTACAATCTACTATTGAAGAAGTAATGAGACAATAGAATGAAATGTCAGCGTTAAAGAAAGTTCCAGGGGCTCTACTTATTCGATAAAGTACTTACTTTTACTTGCTTCGCATTTTAATAAGTTTCACGTGCTCATTCTGGCTAGCTGACCAAACATATTGAAATGCAATATGTTTGGCACAACAGCGCGAATGCAAGGCGACGAAAAAAATTTACCTCTTAGGACCCGTTTCAAGAAACTACAAGTTACAATTGTACCTAACGTGTTGGCGCCAGTAATGGATACTTTAAGGAGGTCGTGTATTTTCATCAACAATAAAATAATAATGTTTTCTCAAACATGCTCGGAAATGTATGCGTTAATGTCACGAAATCAAGACATGAAGTTTCATGTTTATGGCTCCCTACATTACCTCTTGGCCTAGGCCAAGAAGTAATGTATGAAAACCCTAACTAAAAACATTATTGGCCGCTACTCTAACTTTTTAAATTTGCTTACTAATATTAAACAGACAAAGGGAAAATTACATACTGCCAACCACTACTAGGTAGGTGCTCTTTTTTAATTGTTTTTGTTTTTAATTTTTTTGTTTTTTTAATGTTTGTGATTTTAGTGATAGTTTATAATCATTTTAAAAAGTGTTTTTCTTTTTTTGATGTTTATGTCTAATTTTTAATGTTTAAAATTTTGTATGGTCTTTTATGTTATTTTTCAAGTTTTTCTATTTTTTTTCCTTTTTGTATGTTTTACTTTTCTTTTTATAAATGTTTTATTGTTTTTTTACCTTTTTTTTGTTTTTTTTTAAATGAGTTGTTTTTTTCTTTTTTTCCTTTTTTTTCTTTTTTTTAGTTTTTCTCGTTTTTTAATAATTTTTAAATGTATTTTTTCCTTGTTTTGCCGTCTATTTTTGAATGTTGAAATTTTTGTATGGTCTTTTATGTTATTTTTCAAGTTGTTTCTATCTTATTTTTATTTTATTTTATTTATTGGAGAACAAACAGAGTTAAATGTACATAATAGTTACTTACAAGCTAGATTACAAATGAACATGCATTTAGCTCCTCGACAGTTCCCACTAAAACATAATACTATAATATATTTAATTTACTTACTAACAAACGATTTTATTACAAAAGACTACAATTTCTTACGTATATTATATTATACTTACTACCTGTACATTACAAATTACAACGAAACCATCCTACCAACCATCATCTGGGATGATTTTTAGTAGTTCATTTTTGTACTGGCTAATCTTTTCCCTTTTAAAATGTTTTTTTCCACTTTTTAAATGTTTTTTTTTCTTTTTTCAATGTTTTTTAACGTTTTTTATGTTTTTTTAAAGGTTTTACCTGTTCCCTTTTTTTTCATCTTTTTTAAAATGTTTTTTCTTTTTTTCAATGTTTTTTAACGTTTTTTTTATAATGAGCTGTTTTTTTTCTTTTTTCCTTTTTTTCCTGTTTTTTTTTGTTTTTATCGTTTTTTAATGATTTTTAAATGTTTTTTTTCTTGTTTTGCCGTCTATTTTTAAATGTTGAAATTTTTGTATGGTCTTTTATGTTATTTTTCAAGTTTTTTCTATCTTTTCCCTTTTTAAATATTTTTTCCCCTTTTTTAATGTTTTCTTTTCTTTTTTTCTTGTTTTAATGTTTTTTAACGTTTTTTATGTTTTTTTTAAAGCTTTTTTTTTTCTTTTTTTAAACGTTTTTTTTTGGTTTTTTTAATGTTTTTTTATAATGAGCTGTTTTCTTTTCCTTTTCTTGATGTTTAGTCTATTTTTTAATGTTGATAATGTTGTATGGTCTTTAAATGTTATTTTTCAAGTTTTTTCCCCTTTTTAAATGTTTGTTTCCCTTTATGTATGTTAATTCTTTTCTTTTTTAAATGTTTTTATTTTTTTGTTTTTTTTCTCTTTTTTTAATACTTTCTTTCTGTTTTAATGTTTTTTTATTTCTTTGATTTTTTTATGTAGAATTTTCCTCAATTTAGTGAGGTGAAAAGGATTCTATTTTTGAACCACTCACATTCGCTAGCTCGTGTTTCAATGCCACACTCGCGGTTAAAATATAACTGCACCCTTGTATAACAAATAACTATTTATTATTTCCTCACATCGTTTGAGAAAAGCACTATACAAGCCTCGGCCGGAACAGGGATTGCTGGACTCGTTGTATCCGGCCTCGTCTACGACTCGGCCGTCTACCCCAAACTCGTCCAGCAATCCCTTACTTCACGGCCTATTCAGTAATGTACTATTGTAGGTACTTGAAACAATAATTATGAGTAAAAACTATAAAATATATCCGTAAGAAATTAAATATTTGCTTTTTGCTAATTGAAGCGACATAGATTAAGAGAAAAATTGGAATAAGCAAAAATATGTCAAAGCTCCAGTTACGGTCACCCAATCTCCAGTAATGGATACTTCTCGAGACCCAGTAATGGATACCCCAGTAATGGGCACTAGGATAACGCTATGTTTTCGTAAAGGTCGTTTTTATTCTGGCTTATATTGAACGGGACGGACAGGATACGAAGATATCGTGTATTTTTACAATTATAAGCTTTTATTACAAGCTTTTATTTACTTTCACCTGTCCCGTTGTCTGTCTGTAATCAAATACTGCAAGTAAAATTTGACCCACTTCCCGGTTTCCGATTGAGCTGAAATTTTTCATGCATATGTATATCGCATGACAATGCAATATTATGATGACATGGAGCTGATCTGATGTTGGAGCTGGAAGGTGGCCATAGGAACTCCGCAATAAAACGACACAACCCCATCGAGTTTGGGCTCGTTAGAATCGTCTCAATGAGTAGTTGATGACGGTATGCAGAAAAGTACAGTCGGCAATAGGGAGCATTACTGCAATGTTCTGCCGCCAGAGGCAGCACTACCACTAATAGTAAACCAGTTTAGGAATATAGGGATTCACACAAACATGCACAATTGATAGTCAAATGAGTGACAAGGATGCTTGCATAGACAATACCGCAAGTGGGAACGAGATACAATGTCAACGCTGCTAGTGTCGCCAGCTACGAAGAGTTTTGCGTAATGTTCCCTATTAAAGCTTAAGTACCAAAAATGTTGGGCGGTTATTACCGCGAAATACGATGGCCCATCATACAGGACAGGACGCAACTATGCGTTAAAGGGAGAAAGACATATGTAACTTTCATCTCATTCCACCGCACCGCCTATTTTGTAGAGCTAGCTTATATTCACGTACTGAAAGGCTAGCACTAGACCGCGTGCGGGCTGTTTCGCGCCGAGGCAGTCTATCCGTCTCTTTCTAAGTGTTATATTTAGAAACATACGGATAGATCTCGATCTTGTGCCAGCTGTGCAGATGTCCAAGCATGGAAGACAGCGTCCAGGCGTCTGAGCGCGGCGTACTGCATACGGGGCATACGATATAAGATAGAGCGAGATAGATAATATAATGTTTCCTGTCTCGCTCTATCTTATAGCTTTTGCCCCGTATACAGTCGGCCGCGCTCGGACGAATAGACTCGCTTTTTGTTATAATCAAAAGTATCCATTATTGGAGAAACGTAACTTTAGCGGATCCAATGATGGACACTAACTATTTCAAATAAATTAACCTAAACTCAAACTGTTCAATTACGACATTATTTGAAAAATATTTATAGCAATCCATAAAATAAACTAAAATTCAAATAGCTTTCATAGTAATTAAATAATTGGCAAAAATCTACACTCACTCGCATTCGGTTAAGAAATCATGATTTGTTCACAGAAGCACTGACCCCACTTGATTTTTAATTCACCATCTTTAAACAAAACGACCTATCTCAATGATATTGTGCTGGATGAATGTAGGATAGACACTGTGTATGGTTCAGTGTTGCCATATTAAAAAAAATAGTGCTAGTCTTTATTTTCAACGGTTAAAGAAAAAAAGTAACCATTACTGGCTCCATTCCATTACTAGTGCCACCACGTTAGGTACCTACTAGTCTAAACCAGGGACTACATAACCGAAAAATACAGGTATACTATTTTAACGGTATGACGTCATATCGGTTGTCAAATAGCGGTTTCGGTAGCGGAACCTTTATATTTCGCTACCGAAATATAAAGGTACCTTTATTTTTTCCGGTACCATAACCGCTATTTAAAGTTACCGATATATCGACTTTGGCCTGGAGTTGTTGCCGAACCGCCGGCAAAGGCTCTGCTGCTTTGTCTTTTAGTCTTTAAATGTTTAGTAGCCAATGCTTCCTCTAGAGTGCCAGCTCGCTTACTTTTCTCGATAACCTTTATAATACCGGTATTATAAAGGTTACGGTATCGTTTTAAACTGGTACCGCTAACCGTTATTTCAAAACGGTTACGGTACCGTTATGTTCGCGCGGCGCGCATAACCTTTACGACATAACGGTACCGTAATGGAATACCGGTTTCATACCGGTATAACCGTAACCGAAATCAGTCCCTGGTCTAAACAGCACGGCTATTACAAGACGGTGCACGAGCTCTCTCGATATCCGCCTCTCTCTTATTAAAAAACTTTTTTAAAAAGAGAGGTATAGTGCGAGAAAAGTGTTGTGATAGCCGTGCTGGGCAAGACTGAGGCACTCGATCAATAACGACTGGCCTTTGACAAGTGTTGGCGCGACTTGTAAATTTGTAACTTGTAGCATGTAGCTTCGTGAAATCAGCCCCTAACGTTAATCTATAAGGGACTGGTTAGATAAGTAAAACTAAAACAACCTTTGATAATTTTGTAAAACATTTTATAAAATTGTATCAACAATCACATAACATTTGCTTAATTAGATACATTTGCCTCATTAGCTAAGAAAACAATTTGAAAATAAATTAATAATTGGCACGAAATCAGGTACCTAAACTTTCATGCAGACAGCGTCAACATTTCTTAAACAGTAAACTGTATTGGAACAATATTATTGATATTGCCAAAAAAAGTTGTATGGGCCTTTCAATATTCGTATAAAATATTGATTGTTGACATTATAAAGACACTGGCCAGGCGTGGTTTTAGACGTAAACATTATCGACTTGGCGGGGCACTGCCGTGTCCCCAGATAATAATCAGATAATTCACTTTTGCCTAATTTAATTCAGGCAAAAGTGAATTTCTCTAATTTCTCTTCCTGATTGCAAATGTTAATTTATATTCATCTAAAGTTTTTGAAACATTTATATTATTTTTAATCGATTATTGCTGCATATTACAAACTTGTCTATTACGACATTTTCTAACAGTACTTATCCGTCACAATGTTTAGGAACCATTCAAAATCGTAGCATGCATGCAGTCGAAATCATAAGTAGCTGAACACCTTGGTAGCTTAGCGACGACTTTGTATGGCAGTTTAAAGCGACTACGGTGCAAAGGTGTTCCCTTGTGAGACCGAGTGTACAGTTTGCATATTTATGTCAGAACAAGAGACTAAGAAATGTCTGACACATTTGCTTTTTTATTGAGTCCGACATTCATTAAAGACTGTAAGTATATATTTTTTAATGTCTTTATTTTAATGAATCGGTGTCTCAGATTTAAAACGTGTATTTAGTGACCATTTTATTGTCAAAATAGTTGTCTAGCTTAAAATTAATGGAAGATTAAAGTAACATTACAGGTAGTTAAATACTTCTACTACTAAAAATAATAACAATGACTTATATACAAATTGATTTCCGTCTTAAAGGTCCTGGGATCTGTTTCATATAAAAATATTAGCTAGTAATATTGGGACTGTAATAAAAGGGAAAATTTATATCTAATAACAATATCGGTCATAAATAAGAAACTAGTCTGATAATGTTTGAAGTGTTTGATAAAATAAAGGATGCTTCACTACATAGTATAAAAGAAAGTCGCTTCCCGCTGTCTGTCTGTCTGTCCCTATTTATGCATAGATATTTAAAACTACGCAATGTATTTAGATGCTGTTTTTTTTAATAGATAGTGATTCAAGAGGAAGGTTTATACATATAATACATGCATGTATTACACATATAAATCCGTGCATAAGCCGGGGCGGGTCGCTAGTAATTATTAAAAAGAAACATCGTGTAATTTCATTTTACATATAAAATGATATTATGTAGCAGAGTGATGTTAGCTTTTGTTAGCCTATACTATTAAACGATCAATATTTGTAAATATTATATTTGCAATCACGTTCTCGGAAACGGCTCTGTCGACTTCGATGAAATTTGGAATTACGGGGGTGAGAAGTCGATCTAGCTAGGTCTCATGTCCGGGAAAATTCGATTTATCCGTATTTTCTCTACTTTCAACCGGGCAGAGCTCGGTCGCGCAGGGACTAACACCTTAAGAGACACTTAAACCTTTAAGACTTAATAGGGGTGTAGACACCAAAAAAAATTACCAATAATGATGCATTTTCTCGAAAAATAATTAAATATAATGTCAAATGGAGAAAAAAGTAAAGCAGGGATTAAATAATCACAAAGTTATAAATTTTAAGAGGGGGTATATTCTATCCCTTTTCCACAAAACGCACCTTCATATGAAATGATTGTCATTTACTATGACGCTCGACGATCGTGATGTCACGATCCACTAGCGTTTTCTCTCTTTAACAAGCAATATTAAAACGGTTGCACCTTCGTTATTTTTGGAGATATCTGAATGGGATTTTCGTCACTAGGTATATTTTTTTGACTTCTTTCTTTTGGAGTAATAATACATTTTGAGTGTACACCCCTATTCTGTCAACCCGCAGTAACCATAATCCGTATACAGTTAATTATGCGTTTCGCATGAAATTATGCAAATACATAGTTTATATGACCATTGAACGGTAAAATACCAGATATTTACACGGTTTAATAAACCCAATACACCCAAAAAAGTAAACACAAACTATCCAAAATAATCTACTTTCTAAAGTACCTTGTGTTTTATACATTGGTGTACAGACAGTGCCATATATTGTGAATCTACGAGATCATCTCATTTGTTTTTTGAAAAATGAGGTAGTAATATTGGGAACGACCAATATTTTATGCTAATACTTTTATATAAAATGCCATTACAAATAAAAACAAATACAGATAAGGTTATTTGCTTCGGAGAAATACTAGGTCCAAAAGATACCTCAAATTGCTCTCTCGCCCTGACGATAGTTGTGATAATTTTCGATGGTCTGGGTTAGAAATGGGTAAACGGGTATTTATTCAGTATGACACATGGTTGAGATACTTTTAGAAATAAAAATATTTACAATATGATAGTTGAAACTAAATGTCACACCTAGAACAGAGTGAAATATATAGCAGAACTAGATAACAGATTACTTCGTCCTATACCGCGGCCGTATGTATATATACAGCCGCGGTATAGGACGAAGTAATCTGTTATTTAAAGGAATTTAAACCATTTTGGGTTGGAATGGAGTTGCATTTGTTTTGTTTTGGCCTTTTTTGAAACAAACGAAATTCAACTCTACTTCTTACGTTAGTTGATTCAAATTTCAATGTCAGTTTGTATTGTATAGTGGGCGACCCCAGGTTAAGTCTCGTTCCTAATTACCAGTTCAAGTTTTTATTGTAAATATAACAGTAAGGACAGTGAGAAGTGTAAATAAGCGGAGATTAGGATATCATTACCCAGAAGTGGGACACACGGCTACCCTAATGAAAATAAAACTACTAGAACATTTTATTAAGTGACTCAACTGTAACTACGGACGGGTGGCGTACTCGAAGAGAGGCCTATGCTCAGCAGTGGGCGATTACGGGCGATTACGGGATGACTACATAACTACAACATAAATACTAGAATAATAAAATTATTTGGTTAAAATAGCATTATTAACTAAGATCAGGGGCCTGTTTCTCAAAATCTTGTAACTTGGACGCCTCTTTTCAATTCCTCTTATTATAAAGAGACTTCCGGTTGTATTTCAAGTTACATGATTTTGAGAAATGGACCCCAGGTAAGAAGGAATGGTTATTTTGATTTGGGGAAGATAATAATTATCAAAATATGTGACAAATCCCAAGTGGTTCCTCTCACTGCGTGCATCAAAATGAAATATAATAGACATTCGAAATGGAACATTTTCGTATGTTATATTGACAGTTACATTAGACTGCTGAGCTGCATGGCGCTAAACATTAGGTAGATTATATTGATTAACATTAACTCTAACGTTAACAATTCAGTCAAAATCATTACGCTATTATAATTAATTTGCCTTTGCTATGCGTGTGATATGATATGAGCAATATTCACATCTTGATGCGAAACTGTAGATCGAGACGCAAAACGCTAAGGGCGCTAGAGTTATACTCAGGCATCGGATAATCGGATAGGTAATGCCTAAAGTTGGCATATTCCCGGAAAATGTGAAGCAAGTATAATGAATCGGCTTTTTAAAAAAATACACATCATTTTAGTTCTTGGTTTCCGGGATTTTAGAAAACGTAACGAGAATGTAAATGCCTCGCAAATATATTTGCGAGATATTAGAAATATTAGAATAGCCATAACCCAAACATATTTTGTATATTCTGTAAGCACACAAGTTGCAGATGAATTAAATTGCATTTAGTAGATCGATACATTGAAAACCACTTTAAATAGTTCTTTAAACATATTTATCTATTTAAATACGCGTTTATACTGTAATTTTATTAATAATATTTAATTGAGTCCGCCTCCATACAACGTAACATCCACGCCGCCGCATCAGAGTAGGTATTTATGTATCCGATTATCCGATCCCTGGTAGTACATAAATAATCATTAATTACTATTACTATTTCATAGTGGTATACATATTTTCGAGCTTCATTTAGGCTCACGTATGGTACACTTCGTTTTTCGCCGACTGTACTTGAAAGCAACTAAGTACATATAAAATATTACCTAAGTTATAATAAATACCAACTTACAATTTGGTTTAGTTAATCAAGTTTTGGTGAGGCTTTAAAATTGTTTATAAATTTACGGTTGATTTTGGGTCTCCCTCCATGTTTTAATGTGGGCTATGGAAAAATTAAAAACAATATTTAATTTAGAGTCAAAATAATATAGATTACACTTATTATATTACTTATTAATTTAATACAGACTTAATTTCGCTCTTATATATGTTACGCAGGTTTCATCAACTGACGTGATGTCGGAACGGTTCAATTTGTACGGCAACGCGTAATTCCTAATAGTTACCACCAGAGGCGCTGTTCGCGTTGCCATACAATTTGAAAATAAACGCAAACGCGTTCGAAAAGCTGAGCCTCGGGTTGCTGGCTCATTGTCTAAGTATAAGACCAAACTTAATTTTATTTAGGTTCAGACAAGCAGGTATTTTGTATTTCATAAATGTATTGTATGCCTGCAAGTCGATCTCGTAACGCATTCTACGTTACGTTAGGTAGATCTAAACGAAAACATGACAGTTAAATTGTCCTAACGGGCGTTCAAAACGTTACGTGATTGATTAGTTTGATTACCCCTCGGCTCTAGCGTAGGTGCTATCACAAAATTATATTTGTGACTTTTGTGAGCCTCTGGAATAATACCAAATCATTAAAATGACGTTTATATATCATCATTGAAGCGAACTCTCGGTAGGATATTAACAATAGGCAAGTTTAACCTACCCGAGACAACAATAAAAAAATACAGTATTCAGAAATAACAATCTATCAAATATACAGATAAAGGCACGTAGGTCAGTTTTATTATCTATGTGTTAAGATTCTTTTTTTTTATTTTTTCCCTGGCGCAATATTATGTTACATAAAAAAACCTTGGGTGAAGCCACTTTTTTCTACTACTATTTGCCATGGTTACGACGTGTTAAAAAACTACCTAATGAAGGGTTTTTTTCGACTTTTTAATCTTCCAAGCAAGTCCATGTTGTAACAGATTTTCTCAGAAACTTTTATCACAGAAGGGATAATAAGAAATAGTTGATTGAACCCTGTCACTTGTCATTCAATCAACTAATTAACGTAAACCCTTAGACCACATTTATGGATGCATTGCACTTGCACGGTATCGCACGTCAAGGCAAAGTGTAAAAATTACCACCATATGACTTAGTGTTTGTCTCGTCCAGTCGTGCAAACCCGAACATGTCCTTAAGAGTCCCCTGGAAGCTTGACACAAGTCGGTCCCCCATACAGACGTAGTTTGACTCTCATTTCAACCAGGCAGACGGTACGTCAATTTTTCATTGGTTTTGAATCTTGTCATAGAGAACTAAAGTACAAAATCATGTGGTCCCGTATCCCACTGCCTGGTTAATCATATTTAGGTCGGAACCTAGTTTCTAGTGCTAGACATTACAATAGAATCAAAATAGATAGAAAAGAAGTTTAGCATGAAAAACTTCGTCTTTAATTTTTTTCTTCCAGAATGTCATTTTAAAATACGAACCAAACTACGTTTGTATGGAGAGCCGAGCTTCCTGGGGACTCTTAAATGAGGCCTATATATAACAAAATGTACCCAAACCCAAAGTAACACTTCTATTTCTAATAACTTTAAAATATGACAGTCGTCCTAAAGCTGGAGAAGGAATACAAAGCTGCAAAGAGGCGGTGCATTATGCAGCTTTGCTATACACTATCATTTAGGTTGCGCATCCACCAAAAGATGTGCTGTGTTTTCATACAAATCAGCCAAGCTACGTTTCACTCGTATGTAAACACAGCGTAGCACGTGTCTAGTGGATTCACAGCCTCAAAAGTCCGCCACTTGGATATATTTAGTCAAATTACTACTCTTAACAAATAGATTATACTTATACAAGCATGCAGTCTTTTTGCCTTGGAATTAAGACTTATAACAATTTTCATTTGTTTAATGGTATACATGTATTGAACAGTTTTATGAAGGCATACATTTTAATAACAGCCCAAGTTAGTTCTCTCGATTGAATTAAGAAGTTAGAGGCACAGCTGATGTTTGTAGGCAAATACGGTTACCTCAGAACCTGCCTAGTCATTGTTCCTCCGACGTCGGCTGTGAAGACAGGATGGGCTCGGTGTCGGGCGAGATAAGCAGTCTTCTTACTAGTATCACTATGCCTATCACTAGTAGAAGAAGACCCAGGCTCTGCAAATAAAAAAATACACATCTATATATCGTCGGGTGACAAGCAAATCTCACTAAGTAACAAATACCTACTTAAATCAAAGGCCGTATCTCGATATCGACCACCAACCGAGATACGAGGTTTTGAAGAACAGTGACAGTTTTGGTAGTGACTTTTGCTTGTCACCCGACGATATATAAACGTAAATTTTTTTTCGCAATAGGTAGTTTATATAATGCAAGTACCCACTGAGAAGGGATTTTTGAAAATTCCACCCTTGAGGGTGGTCGCCTTGAGGCGGTAAAAAAATTAAGTGAGAGACTTGAAACTTTGTGTACGGAACTATGGACTCCTTATTACAATACAAGAAAAATAATTTTAGGGTTTTGGAAAATCGCACCCCTAAGTGGGTTAAATAGGGGTGCAAAGTTTGTATGGGAGAAACTCTTCTTTTGAGCTACAAAATTAAAATTGTATGAATAGATTCCTTAGGGCTTGTGCACAAATCACGCGAGGTTTTTTCGGCAATTTTTTTGGGTTAGGTTAGGTTTGTTATGCAATAATCCTATAAATTTTACTATTTAAGAAAAAATGAAATATTAGGCTAAAGTTGTTAGGTCTAACAAGGGAGAACCCCCATAATGAACTTAAATATTTAAATTTAACTAATGAGCTACTAAATTATTACATAAAATAAAGAAGGTAAGTACCGTTTGTCTTTATGTGTCACCTTATCACCTGCTCTGACATAAGTATTTGTAAAAAAGTTTTACTAATAATTTGGGTATTTAAGTAAGGTAAATAAAGACCTGATCTAGTATATTTTTCTACCAACTGCTTATTAAGAAATATCACTTTTTTTTTAATAATCCATAGATGTAACACTATAAAATAAAAGTACAATCATATTAAAATATTTGAGCATGTGTGAGGTTTTCCGTTATATATTCCAACATACTTATTGTTTTTTTACCAGCAAATTCTGACAGTCTTTGGTAGGTTTCTGCCTCTAAATTATTGATATATTAGGTTTTTGTAAGTGTTCGAAGAACTATTCTATGCTTTATTAAATTGTCTTTTCACAATAACTAACATTTTTTTCATTAACTTCTGTTTGGGGCAGTTAGGAGATATTTACAACTTTAGTCCATTTTCTTTTTGGTTGATATTTGTCAAATAAAAACTACTTTCAGTGCTTGAAGTGGACAGTCTTGCTGGCTACCCCAAGTAGAAACCAGTCAACTAATGTAACTTTTTGGTCAAATTATATTCTTAAAAGTGTAAAACACCTTGTTATAATGTAAATACGATAATGGTATTGTAGTAAAAAGTGAATGACTATTGTCAAATAATGTTGCAAAAAAAATTATAAGTGTGTTGGAATGCATAACACAAAAACTCATACTTGCTCGTACATTTTGATATGATTGTATTTTTATTTTAATAGTACATTATGATACAAGTAAGGCGAAGGCTTAATGGAGACGAGAAGTGTAATGATCAATGCTCACGTGTTTCATACGACGTTTTTCAACACATTTGCGAGGAAAAAATAAAAAAAATTAAAAATTAAAATGTTAAAAGATATGTAATGAAAAGGCACTAGTGCGATAATGTAATGTAAAAGTCACGGTATGGGTAATATTCTGCATTATTTTGCTAATATTTAAAAAGATATGTAATGAAAAGGCACTAGTGCGATAATGTAATGTAAAAGGCACGGCATGGGTAATATTCTGCATTATCAGTGTAAATACGCTGTAATAAGACCTACTTTACGAGCAGGTGTGTTGAAAAGTATTTTTCAACACACCTGCTCGTAAAGTAGGTCTTATTACAGCGTATTTACACTGATAATGCAGAATATTACCCATGCCGTGCCTTTTACATTACATTATCGCACTAGTGCCTTTTCATTACATATCTTTTTAAATATTAGCAAAATAATGCAGAATATTACCCATGCCGTGACTTTTACATTACATTATCGCACTAGTGCCTTTTCATTACATATCTTTTAACATTTTCATTTTTTTTTTTTTTTTCCTCGCAAATGTGTTGAAAAACGTCGTATGAAACACGTGAGCATTGGTCATTACACTTCTCGTCTCCATTAAGCCTTCGCCTTCGGCTCAGGCTTAAAAACCGACTCGAGTGTAATGACCAACTTAGCACACTTGTATCATAATGTACTATTCTATCGCACTAGTGCCTTTTCATTACATATCTTTTAACATTTTAATTTTTTATTTTTTATTTTTTTTCCTCGCAAATGTGTTGAAAAACGTCGTATGAAACACGTGAGCATTGGTCATTACACTTCTCGTCTCCATTAAGCCTTCGCCTTCGGCTCAGGCTTAAAGACCGACTCGAGTGTAATGACCAACATAGCACACTTGTATCATAATGTACTAATATCTATGGATTTTTTTTTAAAAGTGTTTTTTCTTACTAAGCGGTTGGTAGAAAAATACACTAGATCAGGTGTGCCCGGATTTTATCGTGTACAGTCTTTAAGTACATTTCGGGTTTCGTCGTTACAATTTTTAAAGATTACGGTACCATCCATGCAAATCTAGTTGAAAAAAAGGAGCAGGTAGTTCAAGTATAAAGTAGGTCAAGTAACGTTGTCATTACACAACCGTCGTTACTCGTACACTACACCTGCTGACCGGCCAGCGCAGCGAGAAGTGTTGTGTCTGATGAATATAAGGCTACTATCCCTCTGTTCCTAGTTTTACCGTTATCTAGAAGCAGCCAGGGGTCCGCTCTGCTACCTAATAGGCTTGTGAACTAAGATTTATCTACGATGCCATTCGAACCAGTTTATGGAGAGGAATAAATGTTTGCATGAAAGCAAATACAATTAAAGAACGTAAATACCCAAAAAAAATGTGTTAAAGACGGACCTCGCTGGCGGCAGGCGAAACGCTTCATACTAATTGACGTTAAAGTATGACGTAACACGTTGCAATTCATACTTATCATTGTTTGGAAAATCAAGTAAATTGCTGTTTCGGTCGCGAAATACTGCGTTTAGGTACATAGTTGTGCTACAATTTTATTTTTATAAAAGCGTAAGGATTCTATTGATAGCTTTAAATTTACCCTTGGACAATAAAAAAAAAAAAACTATACTTTCAAGGTCCATATGTTTTTTTTTAATGATTTTAATAATATTTTGTAATGTATACTTTATTACAATAATTTGATGGTTTACTATTCATTTAGCAACACTACGTTGTCAATTTTAACATGACGCAACTACCCTATTCCAAAAACTGCGATAGACACTAGTTTTTGCGGAAGCAACTGCCATCTAACCTTCCAACCCAGAAGGTAAACTAGACCTTATTGCGATTCTAAAGTCCCTGAACCAGAACAGAACACACCAGTTGAGCACCATCCGCGCCATCGCCGCGTACTCCGGTGTGATGCGGACCTCCTGCCGGAACCAGAACATCGGCACCAGCGAGTCCGGAGCAGCTAGAGCCTGCAAACATGACTGAGTACTCACAGTGAGCGCGTAGAGCGCGTACAGCACGCCGTACCGCAGGTTGAGCACCATCCGCGCCATCGCCGCGTACTCCGGTGTGATGCGGAACTCCTGCCGGAACCAGAACAACGGCACCAGCGAGTACGGAGCAGCTAGAGCCTGCAAACATGACTGAGTACTCACAGTGAGCGCGTAGAGCGCGTACAGCACGCCGTACCGCAGGTTGAGCACCATCCGCGCCATCGCCGCGTACTCCGGTGTGATGCGGAACTCCTGCCGGAACCAGAACAACGGCACCAGCGAGTACGGAGCAGCTAGAGCCTGCAAACATGACTGAGTACTCACAGTGAGCGCGTAGAGCGCGTACAGCACGCCGTACCGCAGGTTGAGCACCATCCGCGCCATCGCCGCGTACTCCGGTGTGATGCGGAACTCCTGCCGGAACCAGAACAACGGCACCAGCGAGTACGGAGCAGCTAGAGCCTGCAAACATGACTGAGTACTCACAGTGAGCGCGTAGAGCGCGTACAGCACGCCGTACCGCAGGTTGAGCACCATCCGCGCCATCGCCGCGTACTCCGGTGTGATGCGGAACTCCTGCCGGAACCAGAACAACGGCACCAGCGAGTACGGAGCAGCTAGAGCCTGCAAACATGACTGAGTACTCACAGTGAGCGCGTAGAGCGCGTACAGCACGCCGTACCGCAGGTTGAGCACCATCCGCGCCATCGCCGCGTACTCCGGTGTGATGCGGAACTCCTGCCGGAACCAGAACAACGGCACCAGCGAGTACGGAGCAGCTAGAGCCTGCAAACATGACTGAGTACTCACAGTGAGCGCGTAGAGCGCGTACAGCACGCCGTACCGCAGGTTGAGCACCATCCGCGCCATCGCCGCGTACTCCGGTGTGATGCGGAACTCCTGCCGGAACCAGAACAACGGCACCAGCGAGTACGGAGCAGCTAGAGCCTGCAAACATGACTGAGTACTCACAGTGAGCGCGTAGAGCGCGTACAGCACGCCGTACCGCAGGTTGAGCACCATCCGCGCCATCGCCGCGTACTCCGGTGTGATGCGGAACTCCTGCCGGAACCAGAACAACGGCACCAGCGAGTACGGAGCAGCTAGAGCCTGCAAACATGACTGAGTACTCACAGTGAGCGCGTAGAGCGCGTACAGCACGCCGTACCGCAGGTTGAGCACCATCCGCGCCATCGCCGCGTACTCCGGTGTGATGCGGAACTCCTGCCGGAACCAGAACAACGGCACCAGCGAGTACGGAGCAGCTAGAGCCTGCAAACATGACTGAGTACTCACAGTGAGCGCGTAGAGCGCGTACAGCACGCCGTACCGCAGGTTGAGCACCATCCGCGCCATCGCCGCGTACTCCGGTGTGATGCGGAACTCCTGCCGGAACCAGAACAACGGCACCAGCGAGTACGGAGCAGCTAGAGCCTGCAAACATGACTGAGTACTCACAGTGAGCGCGTAGAGCGCGTACAGCACGCCGTACCGCAGGTTGAGCACCATCCGCGCCATCGCCGCGTACTCCGGTGTGATGCGGAACTCCTGCCGGAACCAGAACAACGGCACCAGCGAGTACGGAGCAGCTAGAGCCTGCAAACATGACTGAGTACTCACAGTGAGCGCGTAGAGCGCGTACAGCACGCCGTACCGCAGGTTGAGCACCATCCGCGCCATCGCCGCGTACTCCGGTGTGATGCGGAACTCCTGCCGGAACCAGAACAACGGCACCAGCGAGTACGGAGCAGCTAGAGCCTGCAAACATGACTGAGTACTCACAGTGAGCGCGTAGAGCGCGTACAGCACGCCGTACCGCAGGTTGAGCACCATCCGCGCCATCGCCGCGTACTCCGGTGTGATGCGGAACTCCTGCCGGAACCAGAACAACGGCACCAGCGAGTACGGAGCAGCTAGAGCCTGCAAACATGACTGAGTACTCACAGTGAGCGCGTAGAGCGCGTACAGCACGCCGTACCGCAGGTTGAGCACCATCCGCGCCATCGCCGCGTACTCCGGTGTGATGCGGAACTCCTGCCGGAACCAGAACAACGGCACCAGCGAGTACGGAGCAGCTAGAGCCTGCAAACATGACTGAGTACTCACAGTGAGCGCGTAGAGCGCGTACAGCACGCCGTACCGCAGGTTGAGCACCATCCGCGCCATCGCCGCGTACTCCGGTGTGATGCGGAACTCCTGCCGGAACCAGAACAACGGCACCAGCGAGTACGGAGCAGCTAGAGCCTGCAAACATGACTGAGTACTCACAGTGAGCGCGTAGAGCGCGTACAGCACGCCGTACCGCAGGTTGAGCACCATCCGCGCCATCGCCGCGTACTCCGGCGTGATGCGGACCTCCTGCCGGAACCAGAACATCGGCACCAGCACGTCAGGGTCCGGCAGCTGGTTGTTGAGCCTGCGAATAGATACTACATAGTTAGATATTGCGGTCAGGAAGGCCACAGCCCTATATTTAAATGCTAGTCGGTTAAATAGTGTCATTCAAACCTATTTTTGCAGAAGACCAAATATCTTTATCGGACCGGCTACAATCACAGCACAATAAGACAGAAATGAAGTGTCGATGAGTCGTAAAGTATTAAATTTGTATTTTATTGAAACATAAGAATCCTATTCGTAGCTTTTAATATACTAATGTACCATACAAACTTACATAATTATTCGACACTGATGCGTTTAAAAAAATACCCGTTTGATAAATAAATACAGTTGATAAATGAACTTTAGTGATTGAGATAGGTAGCCGGAGAAACAGTTTGTTTACATTTTTGGTACCATTGACCAGGATTGAACGCTAGTAGTGACGTGACTCACGTAATGCGATCCACGTGGCGGACGAGTATGTTGATCTGCAGCTGCGCCGCCACCTGCAGCGGCATCCCCGTGATCATCTCCAGCGACAGTCGGAAGTTGTGCTCACTGTTACATAATAAGTATAATAACGGTTATTTCATACTTTACAAACTAAAGCGGCAATAGGGAACATTACGCAAAACTCTTCGTAGGTGGCGACACCAGCAGCGTTGACATTGTATCTCGTTCCCACTTGCGGTATTGTCTATGCAAGCATCCTTGTCACTCATTTGACAATCAATTGTGCATGTTTGTGTGAATCCCTATATTCCTATACTGGTTTACTATTAGTGGTAGTGCTGCCTCTGGCGGCAGAACATTGCAGTAATGTTCCCTATTACAGAAAATTCGACTTAAGTTGACCGATAATAACGGAGCGCAAACTGTTATATTTATGATACTTCCGGTTATTTGGTAGAAGTCGAGGATCTCTTTTATACGACTAAAATACCATCAAAAGGTATGCTACATGATCATCAGCCTATACAGGGTAGGCAGGAGTATACCGACAGATTTTAACCATGGATTCCTGAGGTCATTAGGAGCAATTTTTTTTATATATGAACCCGAGTCAAATCCAGCTTAGTTTTTTATTTCCTTTTTTGGAAAAATTTACTTTACTATTTTCGAAGCGATAGTTATCCAATTTTTATTAACAAAAACCGATAAAACTAGTATTTTTTCTTGCTTAACCCTTAACATCGCAAGACATGAAGAAATGTAGCCAGCTATCACTCGGAATGTTTTTTGTGATAGTTATTGGATAAAAATAACTAGTGACAAAAAAAAAAAACATTCTGAAAGTAAATTTTTCAGGACGTCCGTTAAAACTCCACGAATTCAACGAATCGAAATAATTTAATGCTCTTGATGTTATCCTAAAAAACGGACAATGCTGTCATGGAGTTTAAAAAACAAAATAAAAAAAGTGTTGTAAACTAAAAATAAGCTTGAATACACTGAATAAAATCATCATCAGCATCATCATCATATCAGCCGAAAGACGTCCACTGCTGTACATAGGCCTCCCCCGAAGAGTGCTACAGTGACCGGTCCTGCGCCACCCGCATCCAGCAGACTCCCGCAACCTGTACCAGATCATCAGTCCACCTTGTCAGGGGTTTATCCACGCTGCATCTTCCGGTACGGGGTCGCCACTCGAGAACCTTTCCGCCCTAACGGCCATAGGTTCTACGTGCAATGTTACTTAAGTTTAGCCCACTGCAACTTATGTTTAGCGATTCGGACGGATGTTATCTTAGTTCTGATGCGGGTAGTCTTATTTCTGATGCGATCACGCAGAGAAACTCCCAGCATAGCACTCTCCATTGCCCTTTGGGTGACTTTGAGCCTTTCTATGAGGCTTATAAGCGACCACGTTTCCGTTCCATATGTCATCACTGGCAACACACACTGGTCAAATATTCTCATCTTGATACACTGTGGAATATTGGACGAAAAGTGAGATGGGTCGGTAGTTCTTCAGCAGGGTGTTGTCACTTTTTTTGAAGAATAGCACCACCACACCTCTCTATTCCATGCCTTTGGCGTTTTCCCTTGCAGTAAGATGGAATCGAACAATTCCGTCTTCACCTGGTGCCTTGGTTATTCTTGACCTGTTTAGAGCCATTACAATCTCGTGTAGGCTGATTTCTGGGATATCGTCGGTATAGTGTCGGGTTAGTCGAGCTCTAGGGTCCTTCGCCAGACTAGACTCAACCAAAAGTTCAGGTTTATAAGAAAAGACTCTACCATTTTCATCTTTAGCATCGGTTGAAGACTTAAGGATCACTTCACGCCTTTCCTTCGTGAACTTATGAGTGGAGCAAGAGAGCTTTTTAGTTCCGTTAGTTCATTGGGCCTTGAAGAAATTAGACCCACAGGTACGGACAGCTTCCACAAACCCGTCGTTGGATTCGTCCACATCGCCGTCTAGTTAGGCAATGTAAACTGTTTTGGAGTTCCAGCTAAAAGCTCTCGGGGTTTTGAATTTGAATAGGGAACTTGCATCTTAATATTTTATTACGAAAAACAAAAGTATAATCCAGCATTAAAACAACTGTAGCATTAAAACTTTGTTATGATTTATTTTTCTGATGTTATATGCATTTGAAATCTGCGCGCGACGGCACCCCCCGAAAACGCTCTATACTAAACGGGCTTATGCTATGACGTCACAGCATAGCCTTTACTATGGAGTAAGTCATTAATTTGCGATTATCTCCACAAAATTTACGTTTAAGTTTATACTTGTCATACAAAATATCATTTCTAATTTAATATTCTATGTAACTGTTACGTTATTTTATCGAAAAAATAAAAAATAAATTTTCGTCATTTTAATGTTAGGTAAAACTAATAAAATAGTTTTTTTTTTTTTTTTTTTTTCTTTTGTATGATATCTCTACGTATATCCGCATCGATTGAGTGCAATTTATTCGAAATTGAAGTCCCATGCAAGTTCCCCATTGATGCTGGACGGAGCGACTTCATCAATTGAGAGCGCTCTTGCTTGACGCATATATTCAATGTGCCTCTTACCAGACGGTGATCGCTCCCGGGTTTAACTGTATTTATATCAGAGACAAATGCTGCAAAATGGCGGTGCATGGTAAACATTGTCTCCGTTTACTCCTTTCGTAATCAATTAATAGACGCTAATTGTACCTATGCGAAATATCTAAAAACGTACATCAATGATCGAACAATACGAACGATATATTAGAAGTGCTGTGAAGATAAATTTTGTGATATTTCGGAGTGACAAATCTGACTATTGCCGTTGACAGTTTCCGACATCATTAAGGGACTGTAAAAGAGTGCCGGGACAACAAGAGTGACTATTTAGTGCATCAATTATCAATACCTATACGGACACTATCTACCATGAATACAAATTATACTGTGTATAAACGATAAACTACTTATTTAACGAACGCAATAAAAACAAAACGAAACGAACAATCTAAAGAATAAAAACTGACAATATCAACTTACAGTGCTGTTGTAGTTCACAGTGCATACTTTATACACCGAACTATATGTGATAACTATTTTACTAAAGACTAAGGTGCATAATTTCCATACCTAACCTAAAATTGATATCTTAAAAACAAACACAATATTGTCAACAACCAACCGCGAACCGGTTCCTCAACAACAGCGACATCTTTCAGGAACAGCTAGAAACGCGTAGGCCAGTTGACTATTACTAACAAGTTTACAAGAGATCCAGATCGAAGCAAACCAACTAAGTAACGCACTGTTACTCAGCCTCGCCAAAAGAGGGCAGCAGCCGTCTATGAATCATACATCATAGTACAAATCAAGACAATTAAAATTTAATCTGCTACATAATATTTAGAAACAATGTCGTTCGAAATGGAAGCACTTTTAGCAGCGATGAATAAAATGGAGGAAAGAATAACAAACAATATTAATAAAAATGTGGATGAAAAATTTGATTACTTTTGCACCGAACTTAGTCAATCAAGACCATCAATGAAAATCAAGAACGGAGAATCTCACAACTTGAAAAAGAAACAAGGGTGAAAAACTTAATTTTCTTCGGCGTCCCAGAAGGGGAAACATCATACGAAGAACTTGAGGAAAAAATTAAAGAGGTTGTCAACGGTACTATGAAACTTAATATTGAAAACAGAGATTTAGAAGTATTGAGGAGAATGGGGAAAAGAGAACACGAAAAGATTAGACCAATTAACGTAAAATTCTCCACACTAGGCTTGAAAATTAAAATCATTAAATCCAAAAATCTACTAGAAAACTCGAATATTTAATTCAAGCAGGATTATCCTCAAGATATTTTGATAAAGAGAAAAAAACTACAGGAAGAACTGCAACAAAGAAAAGCTGAAGGAAAAAATGCAATTATAATATATGATAAAATTGTTATTTTGGATGAGAAAAAAAAATTGTGCGAGGAAATTCATCAAACAATTCAAAAAAAGGCCCTTGAATATTACTCCACCTCAAAACAGCAACCCGCACGGAGAGAGAAGCAACTCTCAAACCGCAAGCATTCAATTACAAATGAATAAAAAAAACAAAACTACCCCATACGACATACGCCAATATACTAAACCGATAAGTAGAGAAGAAGACACCGAAGACACAATTCAATAGCAACTACAGAGGTCTCACCCCATAACCGATGTTTACTTACTCGGCCATGATATCGAAGCAACACAAAGAGAACAAAAAAGTTCTAATTTCTCAAGCCGGCCAGTCACCGTGAGAAATAATAATGACTATAACCCCCCATCAACAACAACATCAGAAATTATAAAGAAAACAAGAATTATCAAAAACTCTTTAAATATAACAACACTTAATGCGCGAACATTAAAAGACAAAAACAGAATAATTGAACTGGACGAAGCATTAAAAAATATAAAATGGGACGTCTTAGGGATATCTGAAATGCGACGGGAAGGCGAAAAAATCTTGGAATTGAATAACTTCATACTATATTATTACGGAGAAACTAAGGGTAAATACGGAGTCGGCTTTTGTGTACACAACAAACACAAAAAAAAATATCGTACTCTTCAAAGGTATATCCGAGCGCATAGCAATATTAAAACTTCAAGTACCTGAATCAAAAATAATAACCATAATCCAAGTGTACTCTCCAACCAATGTCTCGGATGAAGACGAGATAATGAAATTCTATGAACAATTATCAATAACATTACAAACCGAATCTGAAGGAATAACAATTGTAATGGGTGACTTCAATGCCAGGATTGGATCACGAAAACAGTATGAGACGCATATCATCGGAGAATTCGGAACCGGAACCCGAAACCGAAATGGTGAAAAATTATTATAATTTGCTTCCGAAAATAACCTAAAAATTTTAAACACCTTCTTCAAGAAACGCCAGAACCGTAAATGGACCTGGATATCACCAGACTCAAAAACTAAAGAAGAAATAGACTATATATTAAGCAAAGACCTAAAGAAATTTGAAGATGTAGAGGTTGTCAATAACTTCCAGTTCTTCTCAGACCATAGGATACTAAGATGCAAAATGACAATTAATACATCGAGAAACCGCAGAAATATTAATAATAATAATGAACACCAGCTACCAATATTTAACGATACCATCAGAAATAATCTACTCAATGAAGAAATAAATACTCAGAAAAACCGAATCTTTACAGAAACTGGAACCACTACCATTCAGGAAAACTACAATAGAATAGAACACTTATTGCAAGAAGTCAAAAATAAATACCTAAATATTTCCGAAAATAGAAAATCTGCGCAACTCACCTTGAAAACAAAGAATATGATAGAAGAAAGAAACAAGCTTAACTTTATCCATATGAAAGACGAGGAACAAAAAAAACAATTAAAAATACTTAACAAAACTACAAAAAGAGCCATCCGAAAAGACATACGTAGACACGAAAACGAAACAATTGAAAGACATATACAACAAACCGGCTCAATTCGCAAGATAGAGACTAGTTTGAAGAATGAAAATACTTGGATCCCGCAAATTCAGAGAAATGACAAGTCTACTCCAAACGCCAGGCGAAGAAAAGATATCCTAGCAGAAGCAACACTATTCTACTCTAACTTATACTCTAAAAATAAAACCTCAGAAGAGCTCTACATCCATACAAAACAACCAGAAGGAGACGACTTACAGTTCTTGCCAATATTAAAACAAGAAGTAGAAAGGGCAATCGACACATTAAAAAATGGAAAATCTTCAGGAACCGATAAAATCAACGCGGAACTTTTAAAAATTTGCAAGGAATCGTCAATAGAACTACTTCTTAGTATATTCAATCAAATCTTAAAAACAAAATGCTTCCCAGAACAATGGAAAACGGCAACTATGAAGTTAATATACAAAAAAGGAAATGCAGCAGACATCGGCAACTATAGACCTATAAGCATTACATCAATCTTATACAAAGTATTCTCCAAAATTATCCTCAATAGAATCACCGATGTACTAGACAGTAGACAGCCGAAAGAACAGGCAGGTTTCCGAAGGAACTATTCTACATACGATCATCTACAAGCAATGCAACAAATATTCGAAAAAGTTAACGAATATCCACAAATAATTTACATCACGTTCATTGATTTTTGCAAAGCTTTCGACTCAATAGACCAGGAAAGCCTATGGATAGCATTGAAGACCGACGGAGTTCCTACTTACTTAGTGAACATATTAAAATCAGTATATGAAGAAACCTATGCTAGAATAAAAATTGAAACATTAGGCCCGAAATTTAAGATTGAAAAAGGAGTAAAACAAGGGGACCCTATATCGCCCAAACTCTTCAACTCAATATTGGAGTACGCTATGAGGAAAATAAATTGGGAACAGTATGGCATAAACATAAATGGAGAAAAATTAGCCAACTTACGCTTTGCAGATGATATCGTACTTTTTGAATCATCGCCAGAAAAAATGAAAAATCTCGTAACTGAGTTAAATACCGCATGCATATCTGTAGGACTTACTATCAACAAGAGTAAAACTAAAACTATGTCTAACTCTAGCGAAGAAATTGTCGTAGAAATCAAAAAAGAAAGAATATAGACAGTTGAGAGCTACATATATCTAGGAAGACTATTCTCTTTCAAGGACTGCCTCACGGACGAACTAGAACGTAGAATAACTAATGCTTGGAAACGATTTTGGCAAATGAAATATATATTTAAAAATAAGAAAATATCTATACCATCCAAAATCAAAATCTTCAATAGCTGTATTATACCAATATTCACATACGGTTCACAAACATGGGCATTGAATAAAAAAATGGCAAAGAAAATAAAAGTTAACCAACGCAAAATGGAAAGAATAATACTTAGGAAAAATATAATGCACAAAATACCAAATTGCGAACTAAGAAGGAAAAGCCACATGAGGGACATACTCCAAGCTGCCAAAAAGCTCAAATGGGAGTGGGCAGGACACGTGACCAGATACAAAGACAGTAGATGGACGCAAACAACTACTGCCTGGTATCCAAGATACCTCAAACGAGAGGTGGGAAGACCGAGGACTCGATGGCGAGACGAGATTGAAGATTACGCTGGACTTACATGGACAAGACTTGCGACCGATAAACGGACTTGGAATAAGATGGGGGAGGCCTTTGCCCAACAGTGGGATTCATTGTAATACAAAAAAAAAGAGAAGAAAAAACAACACTAACAAATAAATATACATATAAAAATAATAGCTACAAAATACTAACAAAGAAACATACATTGTATTACTAGGCTTATAAATAAATAAATATCAGAGACATCATTGAATGTATCCTTCCTCGTCGACAGGATGAAGTCAGTCTCGTTTTTAATTGCACCGTCGCCTCAGCCTCTCAGCCAGGTCCACTTTCTGTGCTCGCGTTTCTTGAAGAAGGAATTCACCATGTATACCATATATACTACTGGACTGCAAGGAGGTAGAAGTATACAGAATGAAGCACCTAGGTTCTCCAAACACACTACGGGACGCAGTCAGCAACACCAAGGCACTCACCAACTTTTTAAACGAGCTGGGGTGGTTAGAGTAGCGCCACACCGCCGTTTCACGCAAAATAGGCACAATGGATGTCGACTTGCGGAAAACGCCCAGTATAACTAACTAACTAACTAACTCACCATGTATCCGGAGTCACTCCTTCTCCAAGAAGCCAGCTAGTATAGATGGCCCCGGTGTTTTCGAGTTCCAACTCCAAATTGGCCCACTTTCAGTTCTTCACCATCTCTCTTACCCAAATTTGCGTTGATGTCAGATCGTGATCAGCAGGTCGATCACGTAATGCATTGTACGCGCGTCAGGTAGATCTAAATGAAACTTTTTATACGGAAAAATGACAGGAAAATTATCCTATCGCACGTTCGAAATGTTACGTCGAGTCATTATATTTTGTGCAAGATTTTTCACTGAACTCTTCCGAGTCAGATGGCGCAAGCATCGCCATTATTTTTTGTGCGCGCCATGATTTTTTCTAATAAATAATTTATGTGTAATTCACAACTCCAAAGCAACAACGTCATATAAAAGTGACAGTTAATAAATAAACTAATTTAAGGAAATAATGGCAATGTCCGTTTTCTGTCACAATGTAAAATAAACTTTGTATCCATACATTTCGGCACTGTCCGTTTTTTATGACATGCTAAATGGTACGTAGTTACCTATACAATCGATAATGTCACAAAAACAGGACAAGCTATAAATCATCCTTTTTGATTTAGAATCATTGAGTATTTACTGAATTTTATATTAAAAACAAAAGTGTAGCAACTGAATGTTATTTCAACAAAATGCAAAGATTTTTTTATTTCGTTTTTGTTTTATGGGGCCAGAAACAAAAGCCAACGCAAATTCTGAAAATCCTTGTCTTCAACTGAAATGATTGAACTGAAAAATTGAACTTTGTATACTGTTGGCGTATTCGACAAAGATAAAGTAATATTCTCGCCCTTTCGTATCGCGTATTTACTTTTCTGGGCTGTAGGCGCGTTCAAACTTTGCGCGGGATTTAGTAACTGTACTAAAACAGTGACAGGAAAGCTTTAAGGGTTAATTTGACTTGGGTTCATATATTTTTTTTTACTTCTAATGACCTCAGGAATTCATGTTTAAAATCTGTCGGTATAGGTACTCCTGCCCACCTTGTGTACGTCCCACTGCTGGGTACAGGCCTCTTCTCATGGATTAGACGGAATAGGGACATCACTTATATGCAGATTTCCTAATGATATTTTCCTTCACCGAAAAGACAATTGTAAACATCAATTGATATTGCGTACATTCGTTCCGAAAACTCATTGGTACGGGCCGGGATCGTGTTTGACAGCCACATGTCACCAGGCTTACCTTAGTACGCCAGTAGAAATCGACACAAAAACAGGCTAACTAAAATCGCAAAGCATGATGTAGTTCTGGTTTTTTGGTATGTTGTATGGACCAGTTAGGGTTTTGTGGACACAAATTTGCAACTTCGAAAAACTTGTGCTAGCTGCGTAACACGCGAAAAACTGGGAAATTTTGGCTGTTTTTTTTTCCTTTTGGTCTAAAACTCCTAAACTTTTAGACTAAAATTGCTCCAATTTGTGGCCAGAACCGGTGACTCACTCAGTGGGCTCCAAGCCTTCTATCTTGGTCGGATAGTAGGGGTCCGAGTGCAGGAAGTGCGGCAGCGACACGAAGGCGGGCGCGCCGTCGCGGCACAGCGACACGTTGAGTGCGCCGGCCGGCAGGCAGTCGCGGTCGCGGACCGAGTCGCAGTAGCACGCCTGATGAGTAACATTAACAAACATATTGTGAGAAAAAATACCTGTTTTCAAATAAATTCATTTACACTTTGCAAACACACACCGGATAATACGCAAGTTCCAAAAACGGCGCAATTTAAATACTTAGGCTCTGTAATAGCGGAAAGTGCAGATATAGAGGCCGACGTTGCACACCGAGTTAATGTGGCATGGCAGAAATGGCGATCGCTAACTGGAGTTCTGTGTGACCCGCGTATGCCCGTGCGGACAGAGGGTAATGTCTATAAGACAGCAGTACGACCTGCACTGATATATGGAGCCGAATGCTGGCCAGTAAATAAGACACACCTGCAAAAACTCCATACGAATGAAATGAAGATGCTGCGATGGTCGGGAGGGGTGACGCGATTGGACAAAGTTCGGAATACATACATACGTGGCAGTTTCAAAGTGGCCCCCATATCTGAAAAACTCGCTGAAAGCCAACTTCGATGGTATGGTCATGTAATGCGGAGAGACGAGGAACATGTTGTACAACAAGCGTTGCGCCTACCAGAACGTAAAAAAGGTCGAGGACGTCCACCTGCTACCTGGTGGACCAGCATGACGAAACTACTAAAAGTGGAAAATTTACCCAACCCGACAACCCAGGACAGATTGTCTTGGCGCCAACTAACTAGGAGTGCCGACCCCACCTAAAGTGGGAATGCGCTAAGAAGAAGAAGAAGAAGAAGACACTTTGCAAACACATCGTCGGGTGATAAGCAAAACTCACTACCAAAACTGGCACTGCTCTTCAAAACCTCGTATCTCGGTACGTAGTCGATATCGAGATATGACCTTTGATTTAAGTAGGTATTTGTTACTAAGTGAGTTTTGCTTGTCACCCGACGACATATTACCTTTTTAAACGAGAGTGTTGCATTGAAAATTATGTTTAACTGTGTGACAACAAAGTTCAAATTTACTTAGACGAATGGTGGTTGACTATGAATAGTTCCACTAAAACCTTTTTATTCGTTCGATCTTAAATGTAATCATTAAATCCTCTTCGCTTATAATGATTAAAAATATAAATGTGAATAACAGTTCCTGTCAATGTCATAATTTCTATTTCTTGTCATGGACGTATGATATTTAGGACAAGCTATGGTAATAATAATACCACGTGCGAACGAGATGGTATTAGAGCGTTTTTCAAAAAAAGTGTACAAAACAACTTTTTTCTACTCCTGTACCGTTATCTGTCATTTATATAGGCTGTAGCTCAAATACAATGACACCACTAATAAGTCGTCGCAAAACTCTATGCTCTATGGCCCAAAACGCACTGTTTAGCGTACTTTTTTGGTTAATACATTTTTCATAAAAGCACTGTTTAACTTTTTTTTTAATCGGCCGCTATATTGCAGTGGTGCCGTGCCAACTTCATAAACAAATATTTCGAAATAAAAGTATTTATTTATGATTTAACATTTGTATATTATAAATTATTTACTACAATAATAATAAATCATCATCTATTGTGTGTTAAATTACATGCTTTATAAATTCTTGGTATTATTTAGAAAAATAAACAGTTCCAATTCGGTCCGGGTCCGGATTCGGTTTGGTTCGGATGGCAAGTGCAAACAAATTAAAAACAAAACAAAACATAAGCAAGAGCTGTCACATTTCCGATTTCCCACCAAAATACAGTTCAAAACAAAATGAAAAGACGAAAGATGATAAACTATTAGTCCTAAACTATTAAGATTGTATTCGTGTTTGTGAAGACAAAACTGTACGTTCCTTTTAAAATGGTCGAATAAATTAATAACTGCACTCCTGAAGAAATTGCGTGAGTAGCAAAAGTACGAATAGAAAAGTTTAACTATTCTGTAGTCTGCTATTTATTTAAAATTTGTCGTAGAAATAGTACATTATTGCAGAGGCCGGGAAATTCGTGGATTAGTCTCTATTGTCGGATTCAGCTTCGCTTCGCTCGCTTCATCCGACAAAATCAACTTGTCCACAAATTGCCGTTCCCGCCGAGGCATATATAGTGCTTTTCTTTCTCCAAAAATGCGAGGAAATCAAATAATGTTTTCAATAATCTTAAAACAGCGAGTATGTCAATAACCTATCAAGTTCCCACCCAACTTATTTTTTTAAAGTATGTACACGGCATGACACGTAGTGCCAGTTTCAATTTACATACTTAAAATAATTAAAAACATTAGAATCGATCACAGTTTAAAATGTTTACTTATTAAAGATTAAACGGGATTGAAATCTAAACGTATTTAAAGTTCGTTATGAATTTTATATCGATAAATGTTTTTATTACTTCGTTTCAAACTATTTGAGACATTTTTAAAAACGTCACTTCGATAACTTACAAAAGTAAGAGTTTTGTCTATGACTTTAAAAAAAAACAGAAAACGCGGGAAAACTTTAGGCTCACTACAAACGGGCGCAATTTGTCACACCAACATGCAATAGTTGGAAAGAGACAGCCATACATTTCCTTCATTCTAACAATAACAAGTTGTTGTGATAATTTGCTAGGCCTTGAAACGTACGAGCATTTGGCTGTTTGCAGTGATTTGCCTTAGTCAATACATATGGTTAAAAGGTAAAAAACTATACAGTAAAGGATTTTCATACATTTTCCTGGTTGCTGAAGCTGTACAATAATGTCTTTTAACTTTTTAAATTTGCGCTCGGCAGTAATGAGGAACTTCACGAACTATTTTTGCTACAGTAAGGCGGACATTTCCGAGCATATTGGAGAAAAAGTATTGTATGCAACGGTGTATAACTGGTCTAAAAACGCTCGTGGCGTCTTTAATTGAAAGCAAAAGAAAATAGCAAAAGTACGAATAGAAAACTTGCTGCCTGAAAAATTTAACTATTCTGTAGTCTGCTATTGATTTCAAATTTGTCGTAGAAAAAGTATTGTATGCAACGGTGTATAACTGGTCTAAAAACGCTCGTGGCGTCTTTAATTGCGATTCTCGCCAAGGCTCGCATCGCAACCCACGCCACTCGCCTTTTAAGACCCTTCTTATACAACAGTTGCATAAAATACAATTTTTTTTTAATTCATTTTTTTTGTTTTTCTTACTCAGAATCTTTGATACTATCGATCCTCATACAAGAAAAAAAGTGTCCTAAATATTCCATTCCAGATCGTCACATTTTTGTATGCAGTCTTTTTTTATTTATATGGTCGTGACGCACTGGAAGAAAAAATTGACATAGTAAAATCTGGGACACTTTTTTTCTTGTATGAGGATCGATAGTATCAACGATTTTGAGTAAGAAAAACCAAAAAATTTCGAATTCTGGAAAAAAAGAAGTTTTGTACACTTTTTTTGAAAAAAACGCCCATTATATAAATCTCGATAAGTGTGACAGAAAGTGAAATATTATTCGTTGTCCTTGTCATAGTTCCACTATTTTTTATTGGGCACAACTGATTTAGTATGAATTTGTGCTGAACAAACCATTACCCGTCCAAATTTAGTAGTTTGTTTATGGTAAGCCATCAGCCATTTTAAGACCAGTTTTTAATTTAGGTGCATAGGAGCCTTTCCGTCCCTCGTTGTGGCATCACGTACAGCCTGTCCAAGTATCATACGTCCATGATTTCTTGTATTCGTTTTTTTTTAACTCGCCTTTTCAAAATGCAAAGAGGTCAATTCTCATAGTGGACGTATCTGTGGGCCATGTAGTGAAATAAAATTCATTATAACGGATTGTCTCATACTCGGTCGATAAAGCAGATACTGATAAGTGATAACTTATAGTGAGCAAGCAAAAACAGATCTGAAGGTCAACCTTTACATTCCGCGACTGTACCTACTCGCGCTTTGTACACATATTTAAATTATTATTCTACACGGGTCTAACGCGATATTTATTTACCTTTCTTTCTGACGTTTCGACACAGGTTGGACGTCTATCTTCAAAAGTCCACATACATACTTTTGTAACACTACTTTTAACTTTCGTCCAACTCAATTTGGTTGTAAGCGGACGATAAATCAATTTTAGTAAAATGTTGACCCCCACTTAGCTCCGCAAATAGGTCCTCAACCTGTGGCAATGGCCTATCGACCATTAAAACGGGGTTCAGAGTGACTTTAAAATATACCTATATTGATAAGAATGCTCACCGCGGGATAATTTCTTAAGGACATTTGGTACATCGGCTCCTCCTCGGAGGACACCTCATCTTCTTCCTCGTCGTTAGCGGGTACTCCGTCACAAAATGGGTAAGTTGCTCCCTACGCCGGTCCCGTCCCCCTCGCGGCCCGGCCCGTCCCCGGACGCGGCTGCTGGAGCCTCTGGTCGCCGCCCCGCCGGGGGCGGCCCATCACCCGCCTGTCACAGATGCGGGCACACTCTTCGTAAATGCCCTACAGCTCGGCATTCGCTGCACTGGTAAGTGTTAAACTTGCAGCCTCTAGCAACGTGATTATAGCCACCGCACGCTGTACATTAGTCAGCGCCTCGCGAAGTCACCGCGCCACCGTACATGGCGTTGACTCCTGCGTTTGTAGATGGCCGCCCTCAACCAACGCGGCATCCTTCTCAGCGGTTTCTAAAGACGTCACCAGGGTCACGGCCCTAGTGTAAGTAATTGTCTGCTCCGCAAAAACACTTCACTAGTGATCCCGCACACCAGTTGGTCGCGCAAAATTTCCTCAAAAGCTGCCCCAACCAAACCCTTTTTTTTGTAGTGTAGAGAAATATTGTGCATCCACATAAAATTCTTCAAGTCCATAATTATCTTCGTTGAAAACTTGCTGGGACGTCAGTCATCTCCGACCATCTGGGACCATGACCGCCGACCCGTGTCGAACCGTCAGATATAAAGGTAAAAAAATATCCCTTTAGGGTGTAAAATAACAATTTAAACAAGATAAGTTACTCCACAGCAATCATGAAATATGATTTAGGAAGAAACAAATACACGTATAGCCGACATGTTTACCCGGTCTCCAATAGTACATTGTGAAACGAAGTTGGTACAGTAGACGGCAAACTTCGTGCGCAAATGAGGGGAAGTGGGGGGGCAGCTTGCACGTACAATTCGCCTTTGCGCAGGCAAGGTCATTTGCGCACGAAGTTTGCCGTCTACTGTAAGAGTTTTTTTGCGACCAAGAGCCGCGAATACACCCAGTAAAACGTAGCAGTAGCGGGCATACTAGTTAACGGCATGTACAAGTAACTGGCACACAGTGAATTTGCAAGATGAACTTGCATGCAATTTCAAAGTTTACATGCAAACCGGCATGCCTGTAACTGTCACGTACGTTCACACGTGCTAGTTTTGCAGCCCCCCGCGTGCCTTCTTCATGTTGCATGCTACTTAGTAAATCAAATTGCTTGCAATCTACTTCCTTGCCATATACAGACATGCCAGTTAGTGTATACACAATTACACATGACAATAGCTGGCACGTGCAAGGAGCTGTTATGCAAGTGTGCTAGTTACAGGCATGTGTATTCCCAGCTTTAGAGAGTTTGGGGCTGGCTAGTATAGATAAACAAATAATAATAGCTCCGGTTTTCCACTTTCTTTGTTGCGAGCTTGACTTTGATAACAGGTGTACATACCATTCTAGGATAGTTGTGTCCATTGTCGAAGACAGACAGGTTTGCGGCATACTGAACTCCGTCTATGCCATCCACATGCACGTCCTTGTCTTTGCCCAGCGTTAAGTACCTGAAAATACCAGCAAACATACAAACTTATTTTATATATTTGTCAAACACTAAGTACGATACTTGGCATGTTCTCAAAACAGAGGGCCATTTCAACAAACGGACGGAATCTTCATAGATTTTCTGGTCGATCACATTATGTATTTTTTCTACTCCTGTACCGTTATCTGTCATTTATATAGGCTGTAGGTCAAATACAATGACACCACTAATAAGTCGTCGAAAAACTATGATCTATGGCCCAAAAACGCACTGTTTAGCGTTTTACTTTTTTGGTTCATACATTTTTCATAAAGCACTTTTTTTTAAATCGGCCGCTATATTGCAGTGGTGCCAACTTCATAAACAAATATTTCGAAATAAAATTATTTATTTTCGATTAAACATTTGCATATTATAAATTATTTATTACAATAATAATAAATCATCATCCTATTGTGTGTTAAATTACATGCTTTATAAATTCTTGGTATTATTTATAACATAAACATTTCGAATTCGGTCCGGGTCCGGATTCGGTTTGGTTCGGATGGCAAGTGCAAACAAATTAAAAACAAAACAAACCTTATGCAAGAGCTGTCACATTTCCGATTTCCCACCAAAATGCAGTTCAAAATGAAAAGACGAAAGATGATAAACTATTAATCCTAAACTATTAAGATTTTATTCGTGTTTGTGAAGACAAAAGTGTACGTTCCTATTAAATTGGTCGAAGTAATTAATAACTGCACTCCTGAAGAAATTGCGTGAGTAGTAAAAGTACGAATAGAAAACTTGCTGCCTGAAAAGTTTAACTATTCTGTAGTCTGCTATTTATTTAAAATTTGTCGTAGAAAAAGTATTGTATGCAACGGTGTGTTCTTATACAAGAGTTGCATAATAGTATTTTATGCAACTGTTGTATAAGAAGGGTCTTAAAAGGCGAGTGGCGTGGGTTAAGTGGGAAAATTAAAGACGCCACGAGCGTTTTTAGACCAGTTATACACAGTTGCATACAATACTTTTTCTACGACAAATTTTAAATAAATGGCAGACACAGATAACGGAGGTTATCTGTGATAGCAGACTACAGAATCGTTAAACTTTTCAGGCAGCAAGTTTTCTATTCGTACTTTTGCTACTCGCGCAATTTCTTCAGGAGTGCAGTTATTAATTTCTTCGACCATTTTAATAGGAACGTACACTTTTGTCTTCACAAACACGAATAAAATCTTAATAGTTTAGGACTAATCGTTTATCATCTTTCGTCTTTTAATTTTGAACTGTATTTTGGTGGGAAATCGGAAATATGACAGCTCTTGCTTATGGTTTGTTTTGTTTTTAATTTGTTTGCACTGGTCATCCGAACCAAACCGAATCCGGACCCGGACCGAATTCGAACTGTTTATTTTTATAAATAATACCAAGAATTTATAAAACATGTAATTTAACACACAATAAATGATGATTTATTATTATTGTAGTAAATAATTCATAATGTACAAATGGTAAATCGTAAATAAATACTCTTATTTCGAAATATTTGTTTATGAAGTTGGCACCACTGCAATACAGCGGCCGATTAAAAAAAAAGTTAAACAGTGCTTTTATGAAAAATGTATGAACCAAAAAAGTACGCTAAACAGTGCGTTTTTGGGCCATAGAGCATAGAGTTTTTCCACGACTTATTAGTGGTGTCATTGTATTTGAGCTACAGCCTATATAAATGACAGATAACGGTACAGGAGTAGAAAAAATACTATTATTTCTTGCCAACATTGATAAAAACAATGATATTTTATAACTGCACCTGGAAATCGAAGCAATAAACAAGGAATTTATTGGGGTAATTTAATTCACATGCAATCGACGAACATTTCTTTATCATTCTGGTGACATCGACGGAAGTTTTACTACAAAACAAGTAGGTATAATCTCACCGGTATTTCGGATTAATTTGATAATGAATGCATGCATAACTGGTACCTTGACTAATTAATAATTATTATTGTTCTTCACGAAGGTACAGCTACATACTGATCACAATACAACGTTATTATTAAGTGAGATGACAGAGTAATCTGTCGGAAAATATACAAACTGATTGTAGCGTCAGTTTTTCAAACTGAGCTTTTCTTTTTATCATAACATTAAGAGTCCGCAGTAAGCTCGATTCTCCATACAAACGTAGTTACGCTTTCATTTGAAAACGACTAGCTAGTTTGCTCTGAAGCTTTGTACTTAGAATAAGTTAAGTACCACCCAGGTCTGTAATTAGTTAATGACAGATACACTAGTAAAGAAAATACAGCAAATTTAAGTTTTTCATACAAAACTTGTTTTTGCTGTATTTCATTTGTTTTGTAAACTGGAGTCATATAAATTAATTACAATAATTACAGACCCAGATATACCTCATGTCATTGTATACGCAAAGTTTCGTTACAATCAAACACGTAGTTTTATAATGAGAACGAAACTCCGTTTGTATGGGAAGGTGAAATTCGGCCAAGCTTACTGCGGACTCTTAATAAGTCTTTTAGTGTTCCGTACCTAAATTATTTCAACGGAATACTTATGCGACCACTCGGTGTCTGTTCGGCCGTCACATGCAGTTTTCTCAAAGACCGCTTGACATAGAAAGCCGAAGTTTGAAAGAGATATTATGGCAATTTATGACCTAATTACATAATTAAAAAAAACCTGGCGTACTTATGCCCTATTCAAGACGGCAGTTTAGGGAGTAATAACTTTTTTTTTCAAGATTTAAATAAGGCATGTGAGACACATTGAATGTTCATTGAATTAACAATTCTAGCACCCCCATCAATAGATACTAAATGATCTAAGGAAATAAGGCTTCTGTTTTTGCAATTTTGGTACGGAGCACTAAAAATTTAATGTTTGCTCCAAAAACGATGGCATCTGCCGAGCATGTTATTTGCATTTTTCATTTTAAATATATTATCTAGAATCTAGAGCGATAGAGTTGATAATAATAATCGGTCATCATGGACATGATTATGTAGCAATAAGCATGCTATCGTGCTGACAGATCGATCGAAGCTAGTGTTGTGGATAACGCTCATTTTGAGGCTTAAAGACTCGAAACCTAAAGATTCCCGAGGCTTAAAGACTCAAGTGACGAAAAGTAAATATTTTACATTCATATGCGTAAAATAAACCAACACGGTTCTTAAATAGCATCGAGTCTTTAAGCCTCGGGAGTCTTTAAGGCTCGAGTCTATAAGCCTCGAAATGAGCGTTATCCACAACACTAATCGAAGCCCCAGCCCCAGTGTTCGTCAACATCACTAAATGGCTAGATTAAGAGTCAGTTACTGACGGCGGTACTCTTGCATTGGACACCATGCGGATAGGTAGTCAGGCGGGTCCTGTAAGGGCTTGTTCAATATGCATTGCGCCATTTGCGCCTCACATTATTTTAAGCAAAATGCGAGACGCAAATACACTTTGGACAAAGATCTTGGACAAGTGGAATACCACCCTAAGGCACGGCTCATCTTGCATGTAGTTGAGATTGTTACTGTGTGTGAATTTTATCTATAATTGTTTTATAATGTGTGAAAATCATTATGACTAATGATCATTTAAATTATTATTTATATTACTGTTCCATGACGATTTGAATTGCAGTGAAATGCAACTCTAGCTTACGTGCATATATCAGAGGCGAAGATCTGCACCTCGGGCTGCACCAGCTCCGGGGCCCACAGCTCGCCGGTGGAACCCCGGACCTCGCCGCACTCGTCTCGGTACACGGTGCGGTTGGAGTTCCGCCACTTCTCAAGTTGCCCAACTCCATGAACTCTAACTTACGTGCATATATCAGAGGCGAAGATCTGCACCTCGGGCTGCCCCAGCTCCGGGGCCCACAGCTCGCCGGTGGAGCCCCGGACCTCGCCGCACTCGTCTCGGTACACGGTGTGGTTGGATTTCCGCCACTTCTCAAGTTGCCCAACTCCATGAACTCTAACTTACGTGCATATATCAGAGGCGAAGATCTGCACCTCGGGCTGCCCCAGCTCCGGGGCCCACAGCTCGCCGGTGGAGCCCCGGACCTCGCCGCACTCGTCCCGGTACACGGTGCGGTTGGAGTTCTTCCACTTCTCGATGTTGCCCAGCTCCATGAACTCCGTGCCGCCCGTGTTCATTAGGAACACGCCGTCGTATTCTATTGAACCGTTGCGCTGAAAAACACGTATAAATTACTAAAAAGATATTACTATTTCACACCTAAACATTGCTTTTTCTACTCCTGTTCCGTTATCTGTCATTTATATAGGCTGTAGCTCAAATTTAATGACACTAATAATAAGTCGTCGAAAAACTCTATGCTCTATGGCCTTTTTTAGCGTACTTTTTTGTTCATAAATAAATAAATAAATAAATAAAATAAATATTACGGGACAATCTTACACAAATCAACCTAGGCCCACGGTAAGTTCAGTAAGGCTTGTGTTGTACATTTTTCATAAAATCACTTTTTAACCTTTTTTTTAAATCAGCCTCTATATTTCGAAATTAAAGTATGTATTTTCGATTTAACATTTGTATATTATAAATTATTTACTACAGTAATAATAAATCATTATCTATTGCGTGTTAAATTACATGTTTTATAATTCGTGGTATTATTTATGAAAATAAACAGTTCGAATTCGGTCCAGGTCCGTATATACCAAATTTCATGTAAATCGGTGCAGCGGTTTAGGCGTGAAGATGTACCTACCAGGCAGAGAGACAGAAAGTCAGACAGACAGACATACAGACACACTTTCACATTTATTATATTAAGTATGGATATAGGCACCCGTAAGTACTTATTTTCTAATGAAATTCCATAATTAAAACCCAAAGTCTTTTGTAATTAGCTAATAATATTTGGGAGTGGGGGGGGGGGGGGAGACAGGACCACAAAACTAGTTGGCAACATCCATTTATTGGATGTCTGGGATCCATATAATATATATCAGAAGTCAGGTAGCGGTGCGCTATTTTTGCAAACAAAACTCCACTAAGAGCCCGGTCCACAAGGGGGTAAGAAGGCGGTTGAAAGTTTGTATGGGGATGGAGTAAAATTTTAAGTGAGAGACTTAAGACTTTATAATATATTCCAGTATTGCACAATAGAGACACTAAAACTAACTGGGTCAAAGTCTAATGGTCTAGCTCCCAATTTCGAATATGAAAGTGAGCAACGTGGGTCCATTGAATGATGAGCTCGACTCCTTATCGATCAGCTGTTGCACGCCGCTGTTTGGTAACCATTACGTGTTGATTACTTGCTGATTCTGATTACGCTGACGTTCGCATAACGCGCGCATTCCTCGCCGGACGCTTTCGCTTCTTGAATAACCTATTTTACTGCTATTTGGTTCAGGAAAGTAATTTATTTAATCGTATGGCATACATCACACACACATTCACTGCCAAGAATCGCTACGCGCTACACTCGTCCCGTGGTTTTCCTCGTATGTAGCGGAAAGCGATTACTACGTAGGCGGGCGCCTAAGTACGTGGTAATCGCTTTCCGCTTTCTGCCAGGAACCCGCCTGCGGGCGCTAGGCGGGTTCCTGGCAGTGGAAGAATTAGAATAGGCAACTAATAAGGAAAGTGTATTCAGATTTGGACAAACTCATTTGAAAACTTTTTTGTCGTTTTACCGTCCCACATGGACACATTGATTTGGTTTTATTGAGTAAGAATGATAATAATTTTTGAAGAATGGAGGGAGGTCGTTGTTGTTCTACGTCCGTAGGAATAACACCAAGTGGTGCTAAAAGAACAACAAACTTGGCAGCTGCACTGTTCCTTCTGAACCTCGCAGCTCACACTGGAACTCTATCAGCGACATCGATAAGAATACATATTATGTACCAGTGTGTAACCGCCATACGATAAATAAAATAAAATATTTTATGAAGAATAATAATGATAGATAATACCGCTCTTACATTTGATTAGTGATATCTAAGAATGTAGTATCACACTTAGGTATTCTAAACCTTAATTTGGAATTATTAGAACGACCCAAATGCCCTTTATCACCATTTCTCGGATTAGCTTATCATTAAAAAACACCTAAGGTGGGCAGCATAATTAAAACTGAACGTAAAAGAATCCAATCAACTTCTCTAGTAGAATATTCAAGGTCGATGATTCTACAGCGCAGAAAATTATGAATGTAAAGATAGGGACTATAGTAAAATCACTAATGTATACTTTATAGGGTGATCCAGAAGGAGCAAAAGGAACATATCGTTACAATACCTATAATATTTTCTTCATCTATAAACTTACAAAGGCTACGAAATTAAATTTCATTCCTGTGCATTTTAAGAACACAACAGGCGTGTGGTATGTTTATGTTTAATTGTTTATGCAGAAGGAACAAGAATAACCAAAAACCGATTGTGTTATTGCTGCCTTAACAATAGCATTGTTCAGTGTTCACGTGAATGAATGTCATTGGAAATTGGCAAGAGGATGATTTCACGGCATTACCTCACGCTAAGAGAGTGCATATTTGAAGGTCAACGGTAACACGGTACAAAATTATTACAAAGCACAAGTATCAAACATCATCATCTAACAAACATTCACGTGAAAAGGTGACTTATTAATATCATGGAGGGTATAAAACAAAGGAAAGTTTTTATCAGTACGAGTAACCAAGGCTCTATAGCAATACAACGACATTTATCAGTTTTTTATACTCAATAGCTAGGTAATACTTTTCAAGAGCAAATGTAGATATGAGATAGGTACATACCTACTTACCTATATAATGGCCCTGAGGTATACCGATACTAACAGCAATTAAAGAATCACATAAATCGGTCAACGTGATATAGTTGAAACTACAATGTGGTACTCACTATTCAAGTTGTTTAATACAGACTTATCAAAAGCGTTTGACCTAGTTGTCCATGAAATATTGTGGGACAAGTTGGCGAAAACGGGTCTACCAACGGAGTGTATTGCATTACTCAAATATTGGTACAACAAACAGGTCAATCGTGTGAGATGGGCGGGTGAATAGTCGGAAGAGTATGGGCTCCAATGTGGCGTTAGACAGGGTGGGCTATCATCGCCTATCCTGTTTAACCTATATCAAAGATAATTAAGACAAGGAAGATTGCTCACTCCATACAATGCTACTAGTCACACGTAAATCTTATTATCGTCGCCGGTACCTCGTAGTTCCCCTTATTATTTTAGATGGCGTTGTTTTCAATGTAAGCGGTGAAGCAGGCTGTTAAGTAGTCACCCCTAACATAAGATTCAAAATTTCGGGCCGGGCGGCCATTTGATTTTGGTCGAGTGGTTCGGGTGTTTGACTCACAAGTCTGAGTACGTCGGTTCGCGTCCCAACTCCTGTAACCTGTTTTTGTATTTTTTCTTGCCACGAGACACGTCGCGGCGTCAGTTTAGCGTTTTTCAAAAAAAGTGTACAAAACTTTTTTTTCAGAATACGCATTTTTTTGGTTTATCTTACTCGGAATCTTTGATACTATCGATCCTCATACAAGAAAAAAAGTGTCTTAAATATTCCATTCCAGACGTCCCATTTTTGAATGCAGTCTTTTTTTATTTACATGGTCGTGACGCACGGGAAGAAAAACCTTACAAAAAATCTGGGACACTTTTTTTCTTGTATGAGGATCGATTGTAATAACGATTCTGAGTGATAATATAAACAAAAAAAAACAAATTCTGAAAAAAAAAGAGTTTTGAACACTTTTTTTGAAAAACGCCCAGTTGTGCTAGTCCCGCTAGATAAGTATACTAGAATCAAGCAGAGTACAATAGTTTTAATTTTATTCAAATTTTTCCGAATTATATTTGTCATTTTAACTATTAACTTATTTATTATTTTAACCTTAATAATTTTTGATTTTAAGCAAACGCCTTTAATTAAAGATTCAGATTTTTTTCGTTGAGTAGTCTGTGTGAAAAATAATTTATAGTAAACCTAGTCCCGAAATCGCGTCGACTTAACGTAATTATCACAGCGGCGCTACCACGAAGTCCGAATCTCGAATGTCGTATATCTCCGTCTCTGTCGCTCGAGTACTATAAACCATAAGTACGATAGAGACGCAGATATACGAAGTTCGAGATTCTAAGTTCGTGTTTATAGCTTTATAATATTATCATCCCGAAATCCACTTTTTCCCTAACAATTTTTCTCAAATGTTTTTGACTATTTCGTGTATGTACATCTAAATAAATATAGTTTTCACCTCACTAGCTCGGAAAGCCCATTTTTATTCTTTAAAAACAGATAGCAAAACTGCATTTTATCCACAAGAGTGCAAAGAATATTTGAAATCCGAACGTGTTATTAGTTACTTTTTTAAACATAATAACATGTAAAGGTCAGTCCAGACAGGACATTTTTCGCCCATCAGATTTTTGATTTTATTAAGGTACCTTTTTTGAATGTTTTATTCTTTTTTTTAATGTTTTTAATTCTTTTTTTGTTTTTTAAATGTTTTTTTGTTTTTTAAATGTTTTTTCTTTTTCTCCTTTTTATAAATGTTGTTTCTCTTTTTAAATGTTTTGTTTCTTTTTGAATGTTTTTCTGTTTTTTTTTATTTTTAATGTTTTTTTGGTATTTTTTATACGTTTTTTTCTTTTTTTTAAATCTTTTTTTAATGTTTTTTGAAATTCTATTTATTTCTTTGATGTTTTCGTCTAAATTTTAATGTTTTTTTTATATTTTATTGATTTAAATGTGTTTATTCAAGGTTTTTTTTTCCACTAAATATTTTGTTTTAATGTTTTGTTTCTTTTTGATTTATTTTTGTGGTTTTTCCACTTTTTTCTCTTTTTAAATGTTTTTTTTTAAGTTTTTTGCCTTTTTTTATTTTTTTTTACGTGTTTTCTCTTATTTT
Source organism: Epinotia brunnichana (assembly GCA_963854355.1). NCBI lineage: Eukaryota > Metazoa > Arthropoda > Insecta > Lepidoptera > Tortricidae > Epinotia > Epinotia brunnichana. The sequence goes on along the minus strand of OY977936.1, from coordinate 26,165,819 downwards.
AATGTTTTTTGTAACTTTTTTTTCTTTTATTATGTTTTTGTCTCTATTTTAATGCTTTGTTTTTCTTTTTTTAATGTTTGTTGCATTTTTCTCCTTTTCATAAATGTTTTGTTTCTTTTTGAATGTTTTTGTTTTTTTTTTCTTTTTTGTTTTTTTGGTCTTTTTTCTCTTTTGTATGCGTTTTTTTCCTTTTTTTAATGTTTATTTTTCATTATTTTAAGGTTGTTTGAAATCCTCTTTTATTTTTTTGATGTTTTTGCCATATTTTAATGTTTTTTTTCATTTTTTATTGATTTATGTGTCTTTTTCCAAGGTTTTTTTCTTTTTCCATTTTTAATTTTTTTTCCACTGTTCTCTTTTTTCATGTTTTTTTTTTGTTTTTTTGTCCTTTTTTGTCTTTTTTTACCTTTTTTCTCTTTATATAATGTTTTTTGTTACTTTTTTCTTAGTACATGTTTTTTTTAGTTTTTCTTTTTTTACGTTTTTTTTCTTAATATTATGTTTTTTGTAACTTTTTCCTTTTTTATATGTTTTTGTCTCTATTTTATTGCTTCGCTTTTCTTTTATCAGTCTTTTTTAATGTTTTTTGAAATTATTTTTGCCTTAAGTTTTTCTTTATTTTAATGTTATTTTTTTTGTTTCTCAATGTTTTTTCTCTTTCCCTCTTTATTAAATGTTTTTTTTAATTTTGTAATATTTTGTTTCTTTTTAAATGTTTTTTATTTTTTTTCCCCCTTTTTAATATTTAATAAAAAAACTTACTTTACTTTTTTGTTTTTTTCCTCGCTTTAGTGAGGTGAAAAGATTTGTGTTACACACGGGTGCAAGTTATTTTGACGTCTCGTGTGTTGCAACACTCGCTACGCTCAGGATTCTATTTTTGAACCATAGAATCCATTCGCTAGCTCGTGGTTCAACCCTAGAATCCATTCGCTAGCTCGTGTTTCAATTCCACACTCGCGGTTAAAATACAACTTTGCACCCTTGTATAACAAATAACTATTGTAAGTATCAGGTTTTCAAAGGCCTTAAACATCGTATGTAGCGACAACGAGTAGGTAAATATTTTAGTGTGCTTTGGCCTTGACCTTACTTGCCCACCATGTTGAATGCCATATTAGATTTCTGTGATTTGATTATCGAACGAGCGAGCGAAGCGAACGAAGTTCTATGCTTCAGGGGCTACCTGAGATTTTCATCGATTTTTGACTAGTTTTGAATCGATACAAATACTTTTGCACTACAGATAGAATTATAAGGTAAACGGTTATCGATTCTTCAATCTTTAATCTCCATTTTGGTGTACCATATTTTGAAAGGAATGAATAGTTATTTTTTTATGATTTTTTTAAACATTGTCTACAAAAACACCTTCTTTGTTATAAGATTGCTGTGAAAGATCTAACATATACGAAATTTACATATTTGAGTTCGTCTCTGGTGTCTCTATAAACATGTGTAGGGTTTTGATTTTAAACTAATTAAGACAAAAGTTATGGCCAGAAAACCTGTTTTATGGTCTAAAATTGTTCAACTATAATGCCAAATATCTCGAAGACAGTGATGTTTGAAGTAAATATGGGATACTATATTGCTTAAAACTGTTGTTGTTAATATGATAAGCTACAAAAAACATTACAAAACTAAGGGATTCAGATTGAAGGTCATTGGCGTATGGGATCCCCTTCAGCTCGCTCAGCTTGTGTCGAAAATCATTCGTATGTCCTGTCACAGAATAAGTAATAGTACGTCCGGTGTCTGTCACGATGTCCGGTGTTCCGCTGTCCGGCTCAACCGATTCTAGTGAAAATTTGTTATACTTAATATTTTTGCCAAGTCACTTTTTCTAAATTAAAAGTGTTAAAAAAAGGACTAGACTCGCGCAAGATAGAAAATCGTGGACTTGCATGGAGGAGGACTGTGCCCAATCTTCCCAAAACTAATTTAAGTATTTAGCTTGTTTTTAATGTAACGAAATGTACCTACTTAATTCTTGTTCGAATGATTTTGTGGGAATAAATGGCAATAATAATAATAATAATAAAAAACCAGCCAAGTGCGAGTTGGACTCGCGCACGAAGGGTTCCGTACCATTATCAATAAAAATATTTATTTTATTTTCTTTTTAGTATTTGTTGTTATAGCGGCAACAGAAATACATCACCTGTGAAAATTTCAACTGGAACTATCAAGGTATCAGTGAGATACAGCCTGGTTACAGACAGACGGACGGACGGACGGACAGCGGAGTCTTAGTAATAGGGTCCCGTTTTACTCTTTGAGTACGGAACCCTAAAAAACAGGCTCGCGGGCTACTCCTAGTTAGAAAGAGACGGATAGTGTATCTCGCCGCGACACAGAGCTCGCGGGCCATCCTGTGATAACCGTGCTGCTCACAGGTTTGTTAATTAAATTGTTTTTTAACGCGATTTTTTTATAACTTTTAATCAATTTTAAACTTAATCGGCGCAATAAATAATAAATTCATCATCATTATCATCATATCAGCCAAAAGACGTCCACTGCTGAACATAGGCCTCCCCAAAAGAGTGCACGTGGAACCTATGGCCGTTGGGGCGGAAAGGTTCTTGAGTGGTGACCACGTACCGGAAGGCGCGGCGTGGGTAGGCCCCCCACATGGTGGACTGATGACCTGGCCCCGTAGCATGGATGGCCCACGCGATAAGTGACAGGATAGAGTATCCGTCCCTGGCTGACACCGTTCGATAGAACGAGACGACGCGCTTATCCTATCACTTATCGCGTGATAACGCCATCCATGCTACGGGGCCAGCGGGGCTAGCACAACTGACACAACAAGCGCGACGCTAGTCGAGAGAATCCACCCGCCTCTTTCTAATTTGCACAATACGAGTGCGACAGGAGTCGCTGAGTCGCGCGCGACATGACTTAGCAGCAAGTTGTGCTAGACGTACTTTTCGTGGGAGTCCGCTGGATGCAGGTGGCGCAGGACCGGCCAATAAATAAATAATTTCAAGATGTCGGAACGGCAACTTTTCCCATTCTGACCTCTGATTTGTTTTTGTGACCTATTAGATCCTCCCATATCAATTTTGAACACAATTAATAACAATTAATATTGTGTTATCAACTTTGTATGGAAATGTTATTTTACCAACCACAAATAACGTTTGTATAGTTTTGCGGGAAGCAACTGCAAAAGTAACTTTGTAAACGCATAAATTTGTATAGGATTACAAACTTACTTATGCAGTTCGTATATCTCAAAATCGTGACATTTTCATACAAAGTTGATAACAGAATAACCCACAAAAAGAAATGAGATCCCATAAAAACCTTCCATGTAAAAAATCTCCAAGTCCAAGGCCAAGTCTCGGAACTCTTCCACAGTAAAAAGTGGTGAGATATTTCATAGAGCCAAGTTAGGCATTCTTATTAATCTTCATTTGCTTACTAAATAAAATTTTGTGACTTGGCAATCACACTTACATAGTTTAAGGTATGCAAAAAATAGTATATGCAGTAAAGCTGTGTGATTCCCGTGTGGTTTTTATGGGATTTAGGTATTTAAAATTTAAACGAGTTCGAACGGGAGAATTGGTTATAATTATAATACCGTTCCATTCCAACTTCCAAAGGTTTGCAGGGCTGTTATTCGCTACGCGTTAATGCGGCTCACCCCGCCGGTCACCCGGTACAAAACTAGACCTCTACCTACGCTTAATTACTACGCATCGCGGTGTCAAGGTATATTTGTGGACGAGCGTTGAGGTGAGCTTAAAACAAGTTACAGAATAGCGGGGCTGTAGTTGTGGTGTGTCTTTGTATGTTTATAGATTGTACTACGGGTTATGAGCAAAAATAGACCTTACGTTTTTTATTATTATTATTTATTCAGAAAACCAACAGCTATACAAAGTATGTAACTTATAATATAATACACAGTAGTATGGCCAATTACAGGTTTCCCTAGATAACTTGATATGTAAAGTTGACAGTTGAACGGACTATCATAACATGTGTGAAAGAGAGATCTTTTTTTTTTTAATTAAGTTTAAGTCATTGTTTTTTTTTCTTTTTTGAAGATGAAAGCATAACCAAGCATGTCAATCTATATAGGTTACCGCAAATGAGAATATATTGCTATATTTTATCCTAGTGACAATATTATTGTATTTATCCCATATTTACTCTAAACAAATAGATTTATTAACTTATGTACAATACTACAACATTGTTAAACATGATAAGAGGTGAGTTACCTATTTCAAAAACTATTTATGCTGCTTATTCTTAACACTATTAATTACTTGCAATTTAAAAGATGCCTTTGAATATCTAAATATATCTACGCTACTGAAATCCGCATTATAAGTTCGAGCAATTCGTGTGAGCACGTTATTCTTAGCGTAGTTGGTGCCATGCATTGGCACGTGTAACATTGGGTTATGACGAGTGCGACGAAGACGAGCATTAAACATTATTTGAGAGACCAATTCGGGACAGTCCAAGCGATAGTTCAGTATGTCATATAACAAACACATGTCCATGACTTTGCGCCTATCGACAAGCGGCAGCAGATTATGTTTGCGACAGTTATTCTCATAGGATGACGGAGGTAGGTGTAGACGAAAATTAAGGTGGTTAATAAATTTTTTTTGAATACGCTCAAGTTGATGAATGTATTTAGTATAATTCGGAGACCAAATAGGGCCGGCATATTCGAGAGTACTGCGTACATACGCAAAATATAGCAGTTTGATTACTTCTATGTTTTTGAAGACTTTACAAGACCGTAGGATAAAACCTAGATTTCTAAAACCCTTATTACTAATATAATCAACGTGTTCTGAAAACATTAATTTACTGTCGAACGTGACACCTAAATCGCGAACTACATCTACTTTACTAATTGTGGTACCTTCAAAATTGTATGAAAAACAGACAGGACGTTTTTTACGTGTATAACTTATACATTGACATTTTTTGACATTTACAGTAATTCTATTTTTAGTATAGTATTTTTGTAATTGATTAAGGTCTGCCTGTAAAGCCATACAATCGTCAGGACTTTTGATAACGTAAAATATTTTTTTGTCATCGGCATACAATAAATGTTTAGCATTTGTAAAAGAGTCAGTGATGTCATACAAGTAAGCGCAATAAAAGAGAGGCCCTAAATGAGATCCCTGTGGTACGCCACTAGGAATCTCACAGAAGTTTGAACGGTAACCTCCAAGAACTACCGCCTGTGATCTTTTGGTCAGATAAGATTTTATCCAGCGAAGAAGGTCTCCTCGTATTCCCAGTCTGAATAATTTCTCTAGTAGGATGACGTGATCCACACGATCGAAAGCTTTTTCAAAATCGGTGTAGATCACGTCAACCTGTCCACCTTTATCCATATTTTTAAGAACGTAATTAGAGAAACATGCTAAATTAGAGATGGTAGAACGTTTTCTTAGGAACCCATGCTGTTTATCAGATATACCTGCTAGGATGCACGGATAAATCGCGTTATATACAATTTTCTCAAATATCTTACCAACTGTATTAAGCACAGAAATACCCCTATAGTTTTCAATATTTGTTCGTGAGCCCTTCTTATGTATGGGAACAATGTTTGCCTTTTTCCATATGAGAGGGAAAATGCCTAAGCTAAGAGAACGATTAAATATTATGCTGATAGGCAAAGCCAGTGATTTCGCACAGTTTTTCCAAAATATAGGAGGGATGCCGTCAGAACCAGGTCCTTTGTCAGCAGATAGTATACTTAACGATCTTACTACAGTGGATACGCTGACCTGTAGGTTTGAAATTGAGGCAGCACCGTTATCTAAAAAGTCGGGTCTAAAAGTGTGTTTATCGGGAACAGAGCCATCGATGAATACAGAATGGAAAAAATCATTGAAGGCCTCACATATGTTAAAACCGTCCGAATAGTTTTTATTATTGTAGGTTAACATTTGTGGATAATTTGAGCCCCCGCGAAGGGTTTTAATGTAAGTCCAAAAGTGTTTCTGATTTGATTTCAAAGCATTTTCAGTTAAACGTAGATAATTATTGTAACATGTTTCTTGTACTAGACGTTGTCTAGACCGTAAAAGCGAGAACGCGTTATAATCCATTAAGTTCCCATATTGCTTCCAACGTTTATGAGCTTTCATTTTTTCATTTATTATCTTTATCAAGGATAAGCTATACCACGTTGGGTATTTACGCGAGCTAGTTTTACGGCTCATGGGGACAAATTTGTTAATACCTATTTGAATTTGTTCGTAAAAATAGTGAACAGCTTCATCAATCGAATCTAATTTATTTAACGGTTGCCAGTCGATTTCGCTGTAATTTTCATTTAAAGAATCATAGCTGGCTTTACGGAAGTTAAATTTGGGGTTGCGAAGTTCTTTAAGTGGGGATACTTTTAAATCGTAAATTTCTGCAACAAACACGGGATGGAAAGAATCGACTTTAGTTAGGGCGTGATCTGGTACTGGAGTTACTTGAACCGGTAGATTAGAGAAAAATAAATCCAAAGTATTGCCCTTATGGTTCAAAATAGTATTATGTTGCGTTAAACCAAAAAAGTACAGTTCATTTACTAAGCGTATTCCAGAGTTTTGTATTTCAACTGAGCCCTTTTTGTGAAACACGGGTCTACCGGTTTCCCAGGATATACACGGCAGGTTAAAATCTCCCACTAAGATATGATTAAGTATGTCGACCTCATTCGAGAATACAGATTTAACACTTTGCAGTAAGTAGTCAATATCTGTGGGTATTTTGTGCTCATCAGGAGGAAAGTACACTACACTAACATGAAGGTCAGCGGTCGCGGACAGCGACCGCGCAGGTAACACAATGGTTAACATTTCTGTTGAACAATTAGTATCACACTGAATACTCCAAGCTCCTAGTTCATGACGAGAAAGTATCATAACACCTCCACCCGTTTTTTTACCCGAAGAGACTAAGTCACGATCGTTGCGGAACACGTCATATCTGTCGTCACACAGTTCACCATCAAAAATACCAGAATATAGCCATGTTTCGGTAATTACAATTAGATCATATTGATTTTCCAGTATTTTTTGACGAAATTGTGATAATTTTGTTCTTAAACCACGACAGTTCTGGTAATATAAGTTAAGATTATGCTGAGTCATTATGAACACCAGGTAACACTACAAATCGTATAACAGCAACGATTTATAACAAAGGCTAACCATAACAAACGACAACGCAACACAGGCATGGCGTGAACGCAACTTTTATTTGTTTTAAATATTAAACTGAGCTCGATATGCTCAAGAGTTTGTAATAATTGACAAGTTTCGGCAAATTTATTAGTATTATACGTATATATAGAACATAATTGAAATGTAATGTATATCAGAGAAACCAATAACAAACATTGGTCCGAGAAAGTACTAATATTATAAATGTTATGCATAGTTACTAAGCGGGTAAATATGAATTTGCTCGAAATGTACCCGCGCCACGGATAGCTAAAACGTAAACAACCTAATGAGCATACGCTATGTAAGGTTGCACCTTTATGTTCGTCCGTAAGCGATCGATTTGTAACCACACGCACGAGACTATTTAAATGAGAATATGCAAAGACATTATTAGTTGTGAGGTTTTTGATGCACGACTGTTCTTTTAAGGTAATTGAGTGGCAATTACTGTTTATAATATTAGAAATCATCGTTTTATATATGCATAAGAAATCGTTCACATAATTATATGTAGTTATATAACGCGGCAATATGTAGAATAGCATAGAAATGTTAAAAAGTATTACGTGTATCATGCGTTCCAATTCCAATACACCCAGCAGGCGTCGCACCCTCTTCAGTCGCGTATTTATTACACTCGTAACACACAATACTCGAACAAATGCGAAGATCATAGCGCATAGAACCAGTAGGCAGTCAGAAGTGACATGCAGAAATACAAAGTGAGCTAAGTAAACAGCATCGAATAAAAGTGCAAGCAAGACAAAAATTATACAGTAGTAGCAATGGCTAAAAATACGTAACTCTGGGAAGTAAAGTATTTCAGAATACTTTATGAAGTTCAAGACCTCACCACAGTAATAGTAACACTTTAAGTGATCTTCTTGAGATCTTCTTCTTCTGTGACTAGTATTGCTGGCATAGTTGGCGCTTTTCTGACGTATATTCTTCCGTTTTTTACCCACGCGTACTGGTATTCTTTGTTAACAGCTACCTCCTTTACTTTCCTCAGAAGATCTTTGTTGAATAAAGTTAGGTGCTCATTGACGTAGACTGGTGTTATATTGCCCTGAATATCCAGATCTTTGGTGGTCACACGCGATTTACGTGCTTGGGAGATGACGTTGTCCTTGAGCAGACGCGTACGTAACTTAGCAACGATACGTTTTGGAAGTAAGGTTGCAAATTTATTGTGTGGTAGGCTGGTCGGTAATTGTAGCGTCAAGGAATTACCATTTTAGAGCATATCGCTAACTGTTTACATAGCTCAAAAGCTATCTGCCAGACTTACGTGCAGAAGGGACGAAGTTCAAATCTTATACATGTTAACAATATTTTGTTTGTCGATATTTGTAGTTTTAGAATTTAGTAGTTTAGAATAAGTTCGCGGGTTAGTTTAAAATCATTCGAAATCGAAATCTTACCGATGCTAGATTAAAATATGCAAATATGAATACTGAAAGTGTCAACAGCAAGTTTGTTGTAAGTAGGTATTTGTAAATGTTGTACTTATGGTTTATGGTACTCGAGCGACAGAGACGGAGATATACGAAGTTCGAGATTCGAAGTTCGTGGTAGCGCCGCAGCCTAGCCTAGCCCAGCACATGCTGAGTCTGGGGCCTATTGTCACAAATTCAGTTTTTTACTTAGGTACTGTTTGTTAGTTTGTAAGTTTATTTTATATTATTATATTTTTTCTTGTAATAAATACGTTTTCTGATTCTGATTATATGTTTCAGCAAGGGGTACGCTTTTTGGACGAAATTGTATTTTTGTATACGACTGAATTCATTAGAAAAATTACTAAACTCTAGTCGGAGTAACCATGTTTCTTTAGAGCAAAAACTATTGGATAGGGTTCGTTTTAGATTTCAATCGAATAATAAAATTTAAATAGTGCTAAAGTAAATTTGAATTTGCTTTTAATTACTGATTTTAAATCAAAATCTCTGATTGTTTTAAGTTTATTTAGTTATGCACGATTCTTAAATATGCGCCATCTAGCGGAATGCAATACCAGCGCGTAGCCATTCAGCTTAGAAAAACGTGCGATCGATGGATCTAGTCACCGATTAAAAATTGCTTTGTATTATTTTGCTATTTGCGTGTTATTTTGTGACAATGGTGTATTGTATGCCTTAAAATTTGTTAATGTGATGATTTAGGACACTAAAATGCAATATTTTGACGAATTCTACGCTACTTTTTTCATTGAGAGCCTAGTAGCGCCATCTCGGATTATTTTATGAACTACGGCGACGTTTCCACAGAGTTAGCAATCTTCCTTGTCTTATAATTATCTTTGCCTATATGTAAACGAGTTGATTCATGGATTCAGCAGCAGGTGATGTAAGCTTCAACAATATAAGCTACACGGACGACATGCATGGTGCTGCTGGGGCCATCAGTCAACTCAATAAGGCAGTTCTTGAACATGTGTCTTGAACGCTGAATAGCATGGCCTCAGATATAACGCGAAAAAAGTGAGTTCAAGGTACGCAAATATAACCTAATAAGTTTCTGTCAAAAATTTCATTTCTGGTACAAGCTTTAACTGCCGACTGTACTTTTCTGCATACCATCATCAAGTACTCATTGAGACGATTCTAACGAGCCCAAACTCGATGGAGTTGTGTCGTTTTATTGCGGAGTTCCTATGCCCACCTTCTAGCTCCAGCATCAGATCAGCTCCAAGTCATCATAATATTGCATTGTCATGCGATATACATATGCTTGCAAAATTTCAACTCCATTGGATAACGAGAAGTGATAATGAAAGCTTTTTCTTTTTATTATCTTTTTCTACTCCTGTACCGATATCTGTCATTTATAAAGGCTGTAGCTCAAATACAATGACACCACTAATAAGTCGTCGAAAAACTCTATGCTCTATGGCCCAAAAACGTACTGTTTAGCGTACTTTTTTGGTTAATACATTTTTCATAAAAGCACAGTTTAACTTTTTTTAAATCGGCTGCTATGTTGCAGTAGTGCCAACTTCATAAACAAATATTTCGAAATGAAAGTATTTATTTACGATTAAACATTTGTATATTATCAATTATTTACTAAAATCATCATCTATTGTGTGTTAAATTACATGTTTTATAAATTATTGGTATTATTTATAAAAATAAACAGTTCGAATTCGTTCCGGGTCCGGATTCGGTTTGGTTCGGATGGCAAGTGCACACAAATTAAAAACAAAACAAACCAGAAGCAAGAGGTGTCACATTTCTGATTTCCCACCAAAATACAGTTCAAAATGAAAAGACGAAAGATGATAAACTATTAGTCCTGAACTATTAAGATTTGTTTCGTGTTTGTGAAAACAAAAGTGTACGTTCCTTTTAAAATGGTTGAAGAAATTAATAACTGCACTCCTGAAGAAATTGCGTGAGTAGCAAAAGTACGAATAGAAAACTTGCTGCCTGAAAAGTTTAACTATTCTGTAGTCTGTTATTTATTTAAAATTTGTCGTAGAAAAAGTATTGTACGCAACGGTGTATAACTGGTCTAAAAACGCTCGTGGCGTCTGTAATTGCGCAACCCACGCCACTCGCGTTTTCAGACCCTTCTTATGCAACAGTTGCATAAAATACTAATAAAACACCTCATGTTAAACTGGCATGATAAAACAAACCTCATAAAATCTGATACTTAATTATATGAGTTAAGTTATTAAGTTTCATTCGCTGTCATGTTTAAAGGTAAATAACCATAACAAGCGAAAGCATATACATAATACTGAATGACCTTTTTTATAATTATAAATAATTTATTTGTCCGACTGCAATAACCGGGAATGATTAAGTACACTGTTTAAAGCATCAATCATTACAATTGAGAGCTATAAATTCAAATCATTCATTGAAATATTCCGCGCAAACACTGGTTAAAAGAAATTAGAATTTTTTATTCCGGAAACAAGTCCATATTAAATAGGGTAAATCGTTAGTAGCTGGCCACCGTTCAATAACTGGCCACCTCATGAAATGAAATGAAAGTTTAATTCGGATTATAGGGGAATAGAGTAAATTATTAGCATGAGATGGCCAGTTATTGAACGGTGGCCAGCTACTAACGATTTACTACATGGTCATAATTTTGTAATTGAATTAAAGTGAGTTCTAGGAATTAATTTAATCAAATTATATAGGTAATATTATTATAACATTTGGCCGGGGATTGATCATGATCAACATAGATAGGTACTATGGCTATTTTACTACCTCCAGCGCTCAAAAATCAGTAAATTAAAAATTACCCACAAACAATACCTAAGGTCAATTGATTGGCATTTAAAGTACCTACTTGGACCTTGGCAACCAGTCTCTGCAGGATTGCCAACACTACCGCACTGCTCTGAAATAAGGATTAATGTGCCAGTACAGTAATTGAAGAGGTACCGAAAAAAATTACCGGTAGGTGCCTACCGTATCTGTTTTATAAAACCTATTGCGCCGGTTTGAGGTTTCTTATTATATAACTAGTAAAACCTTACGAATCTCTATTTTTAAGAATCTATGGATATGTTCTTATGTTTAATTGAAGAAACATTGTCCTTCAGGTGCAGCGTAACCGGCGACACTCTTTTGAATATGTAAGTAACCAAGCATACACTCACGCCCGTATCCCAATGGGGTAGGCAGATACCAAAGAACGCCAAATACTACGGTCCTTACATACTTATTTCGCTTCAATCACACCGGAGTATGAGGAGATGTAGCCTCATACTCCTCAAACAGGCTCGTCCTTTGTAAGTTTGTAGCTTCAGTTTCATGCCTATGTAAGCATGACCTTGACTAAAATTACTGACATTGCCTCAGGAGGATAATTAACCGTAGCAGCAACACGTTAGAAGTGAAATTAGTCATAATCGCAAACACAATGTGTCCGTTAGTCCACAGTCCGAATTGTGAGTAATGCACAATTATCGTTTGTTTATAAATGTATAGTACTATGACTCACACGACCACTTTTATGTAAATGCTTAGGTACTACCCCGTCAACGTCTTTGTCGTAATTATTTAACGTGATATTCTTCTAAAAGCAAATGTCTTGTCTTACCGGGACCTAAAGAAATTAGCCGAGGACCGAGAGAACTGGCGCATACTCCACCGACAAGGGCCAATCTCTTAAATGTTGATGATGATTCTTCTAGAACGCCGCATTCGTTACAAACAGGAAAAAGTAAGGTTCAACGTCAAAGTTCTATGGCTATTCTTGGATTAAACTTTACTCTTGCTTGGTAGAATGAATACTTATACTTAGCTCATCATAACGGTTTTTTGATCAGTTTTTACAAAAAGCAAGTATGTAAGTAAGTATGTAATATTCTCAAAGGTTATGTTTTCCAGGATAAAAAGTAGGTATGCCATATGTTAGCTTAGCACTTACAACATATAGATCTTTGTTTGCTAAAAGGCAGTATAAGACACGTGCAGCATACCTTTATAATAAAATAAATGTTAAAATTAATATCTATCAACAAAAGAAATATAATTGTAAGAGGTCTCTAACGGAATGGTTAAAGATGCTAAGTTATGAAGATACTGAACTGTTACTTAATCATGTATTAATCTAAATTTAATTCTATAGTTAGTAAAACATAACAAAATGGAAAATGTTATATATAATATATACCTACTTTATCAAACAACACACACGCACGCACACACTAACACACACGCACGCACACACTAACACACACACTCACACGCGCACACACAGGCGCGCACACACACACACACACACGCACACACACACACACTCAACTTTAGGGTCACGACACTATGCCTGTGATACCTAATTCGTCTTTGTTTTTATTTATGTTATAAATATTTACCTACATATAAGAAATTAACATTAACTGCTTTTTTATGGAGGAGCGGGTCTTCCTGACACAGGTATTTTTACCTACTAGGAAGACCCAACCTTATTTTCAATGTAACCTAGCAATCTATGAAATAAAACATTTTCATTTTCATTTTCATTTTCATTTTCATTAGCTCATCATAACGGTTTTTTGATCAGTTTTTACAAAAAGCAAGTATGTAATATTCTCAAAGGTTATGTTTTCCAGGATAAAAAGTAGGTATGCTATAAGTTAATCTAAGGTATGAACTCTTTGTATACCAAAATCGTCTTAATCCGTTTTGATGTTTTTGCGTGATTGAGTAACAAACATCCAAATATTCAAACTTTGGCATTTATAATATTAGTAGGAATAGGAATTAGGAGGAATAGGATTAGTAGGATTAATAAATGTCCTTATGCATCGAATCTTCTATTCACAAACTTTTTCTAGAACCATGGAAGGTTTCTCTGCGTTTTGAAAATGTAGCACTTAAATTTCAAAACTACCAAAATAGTGCGTGTTGTTAGGGGATTCCGTCGAACAAATTCACTTTTGGATGCCAGCGCCATCTTTTAGTATAATGTTAGGCATGTCTTCTGGATCCCAAAACTGCCGGGACACAACACAATCTCTAAAGAGTCGGTCTCCCCTGTAATAACATCATCAAAAACGCCGCGGCCGCGCTTGAAAAAGTGTAAATTACACCCAAACCATGCAACGTACCTACATACACATGAAAGCTGAATAAATGGTCAATAGTTCATTCATACATTACATTTAAATACATACGCTAGTTTAAGTACTTGTGGGAGTTGGGTATATTTTGATAATTTAGAACGTTCAAAAGGAACATTTTTACTGTGGAAATTTACCAGCTGAACACCTGCCTCCCATGACGTCACTTGTTGTGCAGCTGTGCAACCAGTATAAAACCCCGCTCCCAGCTCGATGCCGGTGACTTGACTTCGAGCTGTGGACGAGTACGGTTCTCTCTGATTTGTAATCGTCAGGTAAACTGTATTTAATTCAATAAATATTATTTTATTCGATTATTTAATAATTTAAATAATATAATTTAATCTTGGTTGTTGATCTTATTGCTGTGCCTATTTTATATGATTACTATAAATTGCTCAAAACACTTTCTATTGATCAAATAAATGTTATGCTGATTACCTTTATGTTTATTTTCTCATCGCCTCTCCCACATACTATTAGCCAAAATAACAAAAAATCAAAAAAAATATAAATAATCTAATCGTATACATGTATATTGAAATATAATGTATGATTTAAATATTGACAATTTATTCATCGTTTATTTGGTACCCCACATGTGTATTGTTTGGGTGTAATTTACGCTTTTCCAAGCACGGCCGTAGCGTTTTTGATGACGTCATTACAGGGGAGACAGACTCTTTAGAGATTTTCTTCCGCCAGTTTTGGAATCCAGGGGACATGCCTAACAACATACTAAAATATGGCGCTGGTATCCGAAAGTGAAGTATTTTCCCCTAACAACATGCGCTAAAGGTGCATGCCGGTCAGTGGGTTGGAACTCGGGGCACCGACTCCGTAAGCTATAGGCCAAACCACCGGACTACGTATCAGTTGTAAGAACATGATACATTTTCTAATACCTTGACGACGTGTAAACATGGTAACGAAACTGTTATAACGCCGATCTCGCAACATAAAGTCTCTACTCTAGTCACCTCAGCACCTATTTTTCATCCTATATTTTTCACGTTTTATCTTTACATTGCTAAAAGTTTGAATGGGGTTGTTTTCACTTTCCAGTCAACTGTATGCTTACCAATTTTCAAGTCTCTCCATGCGCTAAAGCATGGATTTAAGGAGTTCCCATACAAAGTTCAACCCCATTTTTTACCCCCTTTGAACCCCAATTGATTTTTATAGCCTGGCCGAAGATACATTTAACGTTTTAGTGAAAGTTGCATATTAATCCATTCGATCGTTTTCACGTGACGCCGTCACATATAAACAGACAGACAAACATACAAAAATGCTAAAAACTGTTGAAGTGTGTTCTGTTATCGATTCTAAGAACCATCAATTTATTTTAGTACAGACTTTCGACCCTCTACAGCTTTATTATATGAGTATAGATGTAGAGATGTATAGATATAGATGTATACCTAAGTAGATTATGTACAGTAAAAAAATAAAATAAAACCGGCCAAGTGCGAGTCAGAATCGCGCACGAAGGGTTCCGTACCATTATCTATAAAAAAAACTATTTTATTCTTTGTTGTTATAGCGGCAACAGAAATACATCATCTGTGAAAATTTCAGCTGGAACTATCACGGTATCACTGAGATACAGCCTGGTGACAGACAGACAGACAGACAGACGGACAGATGGACGGAGGAACGGACGGACGGACGGCGGAGTCTTAGTAATAGGGTCCCGTTTTACTCTTTGAGTACGGAACCCTAAAAATACTTACCTACCTAATACCTATGTGGATGTAGGTTTGTATTCAGACAAAGGAGCTATTTTTAGCTGATATGCGAACAAGCCTTATCACGGGAAACAGAATGCTGTCACATATGATGTGGATGAGAGAAATATATTTACCTAAGGTCTGTTCATTTATTCAACGGAGTAAAATGACAGGTAGAAATGACAAACACAACAAATAATGATACCAGCTTATTACAAACAGTGCGGTGCTATGATTACGGTTTCTGGTTTAATTCTCAATAATCGGTAATACAATCATTTAAAAAGGGATACAAATGATGCTGTGGTGATGTGTAACCTATTATATTATATAAATATAATATTCGGGCGGTATTCCATAACCAAATTCCGATGAGTCGGCCCCACACACGACTGAATTACATCCGCGACAGAAAAAGTGCAACGCAATAAGGTTTCGAAGATACTTTCTTTTTGTTTACTTTATCGTCTATGTATAATTTGTATTTGCCACGAATAAGTTCATTGTGGAAGTGGGCAACAACAATGCAGCAATGAAATAATTCGATAACTTTATTATTCCAGGCAAAATGCGGTTTTAAAAACATTAATTTATAATAGCGTTTTTTTTCTTTACATCATTTTAAAACATTATTCTAAGATGCTTTGTTCAAGAATCCAACAAACTTTCCACCCGGAAGTATTAATATAGATTTAAATAAAACATGAATTGTTTTTTTTTTAATTATTTATCTTGAATATTATAAAGTAAATGTAAATGAACCATTTATTCATATTTTGTCTGACTTTTCAGAAGCTAGTTAAGTTGTAATTTTTTTGAGGTCTGAAATTTTGTTGGATTTTGTTCTAGGTAACTATTTAATTGATAATGTATCCATTACAAAGAAAAAGTCAGCTATTATACATTTTTTTCAAATTTGACATTTTTTCCATACAAGTTGTCAGTTAATTGCCTGGACTATATGAGGATTTTTCTAAACATAGGTAGATACCTAACTTTTCGGTAAATATCGGTTGTAAAAAACTGACAACACACGGATAGTACATTACTGCAGAGGCCGTGAAGTAAGGGATTCCTGGACGATCTTGGTGTAGACTACAACGAGTCCAGATCCCTGTTCCGGCCGAGGATTGTATAGTGCTTTTCTCAAACGGTGTGAGGAATATTAAAATTAAAATAAATACAAGGTAATCAAGTAATCATTAATCAATTAAATAATAGTTTTATATTTGTTGAAATTACAATCGGAACGAAAGATCAGAAAACAATTGTGTAATTTGCCGCCTTTTTTATTTTTTAAACATGCCATTTGAACAAGCCGTTCGAGCACCATGTTTAACCTCACATAACTATAGTACCATAGATTTTGTTTTGTTTTTTATGTCGCAATCGCAAGTATGCTTATAGAGTCTAGTGCACTAGTCTAGTACACTATAGTGGTGGTTGGCAGTATGTAATTTTTCCTTTGTTGGTTTAATATTAGTAAGAAAATTTAAAAAGTTAAGACCAGCAGACAATAATGGTTTTATTTAGGGGTTTCCGACATTCATTCTTGGCGTAAGGCCAAGAAGAATTGTTGGCTTCATTTCGTGATATTAACGCATACATTGACCCCGAGCACGTTTGAGAACTCGTCATTTTACTCCGTTGAATAAATGAACAGACTTTATTCACGATTTAACCCTCCACGCAAACTAGGGGTGTTATAATTATAAGTTTAACATGTGTATCTGTGTCTGTGTCTGTACATCGTAGCTCTCAAACGGATGAACCGATATGAGCGCAGTTTTTTTTTAATTCTAAGTCTTTTCTGATGACGAGCTACAAAGTTATGTTTATTGTGCCGGAGGTGTTTAATTTTTTTAGGGCTCGTACCTCAAAAGGAAAAAACGGAACCCTTATCGGATCACTCTGTTGTCCGTCTGTATGTCTGTCAAGACCCTTTAACTCGGGAACGCGTGGAGGATCGAGTTGAAATTAAAACCATATACTCAGGTTCCCTTGAAGCTGTGAAAAAATCAAACATCTATGTTAACGTAAAAAAAAGATGCGGCCAGATAAAAAGCCGCAAAAAACGTATAGGTATTTCGACACTTAATCCAGTAACCTTGTCGCCTGAAAGTACGGGGTAGTTTGCGTCAAATCCGGTAGTTCTGATTTTTTGCAGACTTGTTTATGATGTTGGCCCAATGAATAATCCAAGTTTGTGACCTCGAGCGCCGAACGCAACTTTGTCAAAAATCGAAAATACCCCGAAGACCCTACAGGACTGGTTTTTGATAGTACCTTTTCAAGACGTTTTTAAAGAAGACTAAATTTGCTACAATATGAGGCTAGAATTGTTTCTGTAGCCCTAATAGTTTCCGGGATAAAGCTTTTCAAAATTCATATTTTCTCGAACTTCGCCATTTTTTGCAATATTTTAAACTTCACTCGAACAACTCTAGCGGGATGAAGTTCCAATTACCGCCGACAGAGTGTGCTAGTGTTGCAAAGTTCGAAAAATTATAAACTTTGAAAGGCTTTGTCTCGAAAACTATTGGGTCTACAGAGACAATTCTAGTCTCATATTGTAGCCAATTTATTCTACTTTAAAAACGCCATGAGAAGGTACTGTCAAAAACTAGTTCTTTAGTGTTTTAATAAAAACGTTGGTGGTATTATAGATTTTTGAAAAAGTTGCGTTCGGCGTCACAAACTTGGATTATTCATCGGCTGAATGACTAACATCATAAACAAGTCTGCATAAAATCAGAACTACCGGATATGACGCAAACTCTGGATGTGTAAAGTTACTGGAGTAACTCTAAAGAGAATCAAAATTTATAGGGTACTTTCCGTTCACCTAGAACTATGAAATTTCGCAAATAATATCGTCATATACTACAAGTACAGGAAAAATACGGAAAAACTATACATTTGTAATTTTGTACGGAACCCTCGGTGGGCGTGTCCGAAACGCAGTTAATAAGGTTTTTTATTTATTGATGTAGTTTCACTAGTATAGTGCTTGTCGGTAAAATCTGTAGCGAAAATATATACAATATGCTACTAAAGCAGTCAATGATATCCTGAATTTGATAATATTTAAATGATGATACGTCTGCACCACGAGTACCACGACGAATACGATTTATCCAAATAATGAATGAAATTAAATTTTTATTTCGTGTAACCATGGACACATGTTGTTAGTAGAATTTACAAAACTAGGGGGTTAGTAGTTACAGCTAAACTCACATTTAAAACAAAACAACACTGACAGGGGAGTGTAGTCCCTCGCAGTGTGACATGTAGGGACAGTCAACCCTGTCCGCTATCATGCGCAGAATGCTGTTGGGACTGCGGCGCACCCTGCGCACCAGGGATGCTGCGCGCGTACGCATGCTCGTATAAAAACAGTCCACACGCGCCGCCGTGAACATCCCTGATGCGCTACAGAAACGACGCAGTCCCATCAACACCCGGAACGCATTATTATACTGGACCCTAAGAGCCCCATATGCCCGTTGCGTATACTGCTCCCACAGATTGCAGGTATAGAGGGAGGTGCAAATAATGATTCAGTGCGTACTATAGACCGCATAAGAGATCAATGTACAGTATGCACTTTCCGCCGATGAAAAAGGTCTATGTGACTTTCTTTATTCCACCAGAACTACTAAACGCGTACACTGATTTAGGCGTGTGAGATATCGTTAGAATCATTGCGTTATCCCAGGTAACATGGGACATTAATCATTATAACTGGAAGTCGTGTTTTTACAAGCTTTATATTAACTTGCAATGTTCGTATGTTTGTATGTATGTAAGTTGTCCGTCAAAATTTGTAATCCATTTTTCAGTCACTTCCCGTTATCCAATTGAGCTGAAATTTCGCATGCATATGTATATCGCAAGACAATGCAATATTATGATGACTTGGAGCTGATCTGATGCTGGAGCAGGAAGTTGGCCATAGGAACTCCGCAATAAAACGACACAACCCCATCGAGTTTGGGCTCGTTAGAATCGTCTCAGTGAGTAGTTGATGATGGTATGCAGAAAAGTACAGTCGGCAATAAATGCTTGTACCAAAAATGAAATCATTTGACGGAAACTTATTTAAATATTTGAATATAGTTTAGTTATATCACACATTTTTTTTGTACTTATAGCGCAGCAAGTTCCCGCGACAAATAAACATTCCGGTAGGCAAAGGCGGATTCTCTATATATGCAAATTAGGCACGTGACTAGGGCGCGCGGCGCGCCGCACGCCCGTGAATTATTTATCGGTTTAATTGTTAATCTATGTCCGCTAGAGGGGTGTCGGTGAGGTGCTTGCCTAGGGCGCTCTCGACATTTAATCCGCCTCTGCCGGTAGGTATGTGAGTCGCACCATTTCTTTCGTCTCGCGCAATCCGTATTATTTGTGTATTGAGAACTCACCGTATAGAACCATCCGAACTTGTCAAAGGGTATTTGAAGGGCCGGTATCTCCGAGCCGATGCTGAGCACAGGGTCATCGATGCCCTCGAAGAGCCAGGAGCTCACGTTGGCCTTCAGGAACATGTTGCTGTGGAACGCGCGCATAAACATGTTCGCGCCCGTTCTAACTAGAGCGCTGCTGTGGCGGGTCATGTGCGCTATCGTCTGAGGAAAATCTTTTATTAGGATGCTGTTCCATCAGCTAAACAATAACTATTCTATCGTCGATAGTATGAACCATCTCGCTCCGTCTCGTCCCGACAGTGGAAAATTTCCTTAAGTAAGACTAATAACAGAAATGAATGATGCACCATGCCGCTTGACATGTGTGCTTATAGGTGGAAAAGAAAACGCAGGGCGTTCGTGGCGCGAGGCGGTAGCAGCGCGGTTGATGTGGTCTATTCACGCAGCAAGCAGCCGGCGAGTCGAACTTGTGTGCAGCGCGGGCCCTCGTTGCTAACGCGCTGGACACGCGTTGATCCCGCGTTCAAGGGGTGGTATAAAACTTAATTGGAATTGAAATATTTTGCCTTGCTTTATGAATGTACTACTTTCATGCATGCAAAGTCGGCTGCTTTGATTACACTAAGGCAGCCGCCCACGTCAGACTCGCCCAGCTTCGCGCATGCCCCGCTTCACTAAAGCTCCGTGCGCGGGCCCGCGCTCGAACTGCGTTCTATGTACTTACTTGTACGTTTGAAGTGTAGTTTGAATACTTTACAACTCGCGCGGGCCCTCGCTCGACCCGCGTTCGCGCCGCAACTGCGACCGGTTTGTGGAGGTGGAGGGATTTAGGAAGATGTTAAACGATCTCAAATGAAGCGACATTATCTTGATCCACATTTTTTTATCTTGGTTTGTGAGAATCATCTTGATTCAAAATTATATCTGCTTCATTTAAGATATTGACGGTCTTAATAATTCAAGTTTTTTTTATATATTATTGAACCCTTGAATTTGGAATATTATTTTTATAAGATCTAGTAACCATATTCTTAAAAATATATTTCATTTAATCAGCCAGAAGGACCGACGACTTGAAGAGAGTGGCGGGAAACCGTTGGATGCGGAGAGCTAAAGAGCGCGCATGGTGGCGCAAATTAGGAAAGGCTACTGGCTGAAGAAGATGATGATGATGATGATGTGTTAATTAATGTTTTACCTAATTGCTACAGGGCTGTCACTCACCGCGATGATGGGATTGATGGAGGTGACAACGTCAGACAGGCTGCCGTTGGACATGTCCGGCTCGAACCTCCACGTGCGCTCGTTGTAGAACGTGATTGTACTGTTGTCGTTCCACGTTATGTTCTCCTGTTAACAATACACGATTTAGGTATATGTGTATGTGTTTTAATATAAAATTAATTAAACACGTGACGTGTCTGTCTGTCTGTGTGTCTCTGTGTGTGTGTGTGTGTCTGTGTGTGGAATTGTAGCTCCCAAACGAATAGACCGATTTGAATATTTTGAATGCGGTTTTTTTATCAGAAAGCTGACGTGATCGAGATGGTTCTTAGCTACGTTTCAACAAAATCGGTTAAGCCGTTTTTGAGATATTGAACTTTGAAATGAAAAAAAAGTTGTAGTTATCTAAATAGTAGTTATACAAGTGATTATAGAGCAAAAAGAGTATGGGAATTATAAAACAGTATAAATCTACATATTTATTCATTATTATCATTTTATCCATTTTCCATTTTGACATGTCGGTTATTCTTATTAACTTGGTAAATTTTAATTCATAAAACCACACAGTAATAACACAAAATAATTTAGTAAATGCGCATAATTCTCCCCTTATTTATTTACCTATGGCAAGTGACACATCATATATTTGTTTACACTAATTGCGAACTTAGTACCTTGACCACATATTATTGTCCGCTCTACTTAATTTAACATGATAAACTCATCAAATATGAGTCAGTATATTCGAATCCGTCACACGAGTGCAGAGGCCATAATGATTACATTATCATGCCCGCGCGATTTGTTGAGGAAACAAGATATCCACAAATGTAAGTATACAAATCAACACGGACGAAGAGCTCAAAAGTTTACAGACGACTGGACTCTATGGTCAAAAAAGTAAATATATTTGCTGTTTAGGTAATAAATAAATTAAAAATACTTTTCTTTCTTTCATTCAACAAGTGGCTAACCACAAACTCGTCTGATCATCATAAACATCGAAGCAATAGTTATATGTGCAACAAGAGAGCAAAGTTAGTTTTTGCTGCGAGTGCTGATTTTGAGTCCCGAGGAAGCGAAAGATTCTTAAATTGAATCACGAGCGTAGTGAGTGATTCAAAGTTAGAATCTTGAGCGCAGCGAGGGAGTCAAAAGCACGAGACGCAAATACTTTGCTCTCGAGTAACACATACAACTTTTCACCTCAGCAGTGAGAACATCGTCACGTTAAAAAATACATCGATAGGCTTTTACGTACCTATTCGTCTCGTGGACATTCAGGAAGAAAACTTGATTCGGGGTTCGTTAATGCTTGTTTTAACTCCTCAGCGCGGCTAGTTAGTTACTAGAAGCACGCGAGAGCGCCGGCGAGACAAGGCGCGACACGACAGACTAAAGCACATTTTATTCATCTATATGAGTCTCGCGTGACACTAACACTACACTAAAAACTAACCGTATCTATTATTGTTAAAATACTGTCACTCATGTTCCCACATTTCTCTAATTTTTTCTTACGCGCGTCGCGCGTGCGCTCCGAAAACTAAGCGTAGGTATTGTTGTTAAGTACTGTCTTCTTCAATGAATTAACTATATTTCTTAGTTAGATAGATAATTAATTAATCCTAGTCGTTTTTATGTATCCAAAACTAATATCAATAGCGCGCAAGTATGAAGAATAATATAACCAATAAAATGTAAACAATTTAACAGCGCGCCATTTTTTTTAAAGGGGCGGGGCGCCGGGTGTGCTTTCGGAAACTGCATCTGTGGTATATGTTCTTAAAAATAAACATTGTTCAAAATAGAATCATTGATTGTTCAGCGTTTGAAAATTTATGTTGTCATCTATTTAAGCAAAACTGACTTCATTTGAGATGTTCCATGTTTTTTTCTCTTCAATTTATAATATTCCTTTGTACAGTCGCCATCACATACATAGGTACACTCTAGGTGTTCAAAAATATCGGCACATGCACTCTAGTGCCTTGAAAATAGAGGTGTGTTCCGATGTTTGTGACGTGCTTGTTTGCTCCGATGTATGTGATGGCGACTGTACTAATATTTTTGGTAATTTAAACTCATAATTATGTGAAGTGTGTTTTCGAACGTGTAACTTGCTTCGCGCTGTTTTGGGGGTCTACTTTTAAATTCGAATATCGAACTATGAATCGACCTATTCGTGTCGTATTATTTTTTCCTAATGAAAATAAAAGGGACAGTGCTCATAAAGTTGAAATATTCTGAATTTGTAATAGACCCCACACTATGAAATGTCAGTGCTCGATGTCAAAATTAAAAAGCTACTTTGACTCACGGAGTGAGCAAAATCGCATTTTGCTCACTGTTTTCATGCAGCAAAATATGCTTGTTCGAGCTGCTGAGGTGAAAATGTAATTATTGTAAACATTTATCGGGATTTTGATGACTCTAAATTATTTAGTTTGACGACCGAGCCTAGTTGGTAGTGACCCTACCCTACCTACGAAGCAAGAGGTCCTAGGTTCGAATCCCGGTAAGGGCATTTATTTGTGTGATATGCACGAATATTTGTTCCTGAGTCATGGATGTTTTATAAGTATTTATTTATCTATATGAGTATGTTTATCTTCGTCTAGTACCCATAGTACAAGCTTTGCTTAGTTTGGGACTAGGTCGACTTGTGTAAGATTGTCCGCAAATATTATTATTTATTTATTTATTTAAGCCTGTTTCCCTTAATAGTTCACATATCTCCACATCCTTAAAAAAAATGGGATATCTCAATTAGTAGGCGCGTGGTAACCAACAGATTAACGATAACCGTAATCTAAACAATAAAAATATTTATCAATACCTAATTCATTAGCATCGGATACGTCCGTCGTCCATTATTTTCTTTTCGGTAGATACTTTATATCGTAGGAATTTTCCTTGAGTTATCACAGCAATTTATATAGCTTTATGTAAGGAAATCTTTCCATGAATAAACATAATCACTTCAATTTGCATACCCTTACGGAGCCAATTTGTAGTATTATTGTCATATGTCTATATAGGAAATACTCTAAGTAGAGGTAAGTGTATTTGCGTGTTTGTTAATTAACAAGATGAGTTCGTTGCTTAACCGAGTGCAGTAAATATTAGTTAACCAAATACTAGGTACAAAACTATACCTACATTATAATGTCTTATTGATCACATTTCGTATACTTGATATTAATTGTGTAGGGCGAAATGCATCAAAGTAGTCCACTCAAAAAGCAACTCTACCGTCCAAGGTACAAGATTCCAATTACAATGACAGTTTAATAAAAAGGCGGCCACATTTAATAATCTCAACCATATAGTCCATATATTAAGCTAGTGATGTAACACATACATAGGTGGGTTTAACGGAGCCGGAGCCGGAGTGTTAAGATTTGATTTGCCGGAGTCGGATCCGGAGTCGGAGTTTAGGTAGAAGCCGGCTCTGGAGCCGGATCCGGAGTCGGATCCGGAGGTGGTACCGGAGGCGGAGTCGGAGTCGAGTAGAAGCTTTTCTACTAGAAGGTTAAGGGCAAGTCTAGGCAACTTCATGATTCATGAGGGTGTAACGATTTCAGGTGGCTTTTTAAAGAAGGTGTGGTGCCCCCTTTGCCAAGTTTATAAACAAAAAAAAGATTTATTGTCGAAAAAAAAAACATCAAAAGACATAAAATCTTACACAAAAATAATATTGTAGGTACGTACTTGTATAAATTTATCTGTCTATCTATATTAACAAAATTATTCCATAATAAACTGGAAAAATGCTTCATTTTACTTATTCAAAGCACGCATAAATGTGACTCAACACCACTGCGGAAGTAACGGATGGAACTAACCAATTTTCAAGACAAATAGCGTGCATCGCACTCTTCCTTCCTTCTTTTTTGCCAACTTGCGGTATTCTGTGCGGACCTTTTCATATTAGCTCGAACATTACAACCGGTACCGCCTCCGCACCGCACCGCACCGCGCCGCCACCGCTGTCTGTGCGTTTCCAGCTTTAAGGTACTTATATTTTGTTATATGTATACTGGACGTTAAAATTTCATAACTACCTAATTCAATAAGTACCTATCTAAAAGGTCGTTACAGAAAAACCTTAACCCGTATCACGAAGTAGATAAATATAATTTACTTTCAAAACAAACCAAGTCGCTGTATGTGGGCCGATAATATTTGAGGACTACCGTCGATTCCTCAAGGGTCTCAGAATTACCTTTGGCACTTCATTGTTTGCTATTTCAACGGAATCATATCAGAATATGTGACGTACTTATATAGTTTGAAGTGCATCATTGAGAAGTTCCACAAGCCATCTGTGGTATTCATCATCACTTCCACTTCACCAAATTTATGATTTCCGGGTGTAAATAAGGACATGAGTTATAATAGAAAATATCGAAATTACTACACGCGTGCATATTTGAGGAGTTCCCTCAATTCCTCATGGTTCCCATCATCCAACTGGGGCTTTGGAAACAATGGGACCAATCTGGAACCATATACTTTCAATAAAAAAGAATTGTACGGTTCAGTTCATAAATGAGGGAGTTCTGAGGTAACAAACATAAAAAAAAAATATTAAAAAAATACATTCGAATTGAGAACCTCCTCCTTTTTTTGAAGTCGGTTAAAAATATATATTAACACAAAGGAAACTGAACGAATTATGGGCCACTGTAAACTCTCGCTACAGCCAGTCAGCGAATTTGAATGGGTACTCAATAGTCTCAATACATGCAAGGATGTCAAAAGGGGTTTTGTTGAATACCTGTCTCATAGTGGTTCATGCATTCCAAATAGGTTATTACCAATATTGTTTTCATCACGTCATTATCTTTATCAAAATAAATTAGTTCTAATTATATAATTAAATTTTCAACACATTTGCTCGTAACGTCCCCTTATTGTGCCGCTTTTGGGCTCATAATCCTGGGTATTAAACACGCGTGTTTAATAACATTACGACACTCGTGTAGTTATGTTTATATCCCGATTAAGACACGTTGGCACCTTGCAGCAAGGTGTATGTATGGACTTGGCGCATTCTTAAATTGACCGGGTTATACAGGTTTGTTTTTAATTTTCGGCAAATGGATTCTTACTCGACTAAACAAATTAAATACTTCTTGTGGATTAATTGATTATTTCTTGTTGGATATGATATAGAAACGTTTCATTTAGTAAAACTATTTACTTTTGATAACATTTTACATGAATTTATATTGAATAAGAAAATATTTATTTTATTTTGTATTGGCTGTTTAGAGATTTCATCTAAGCCTCGCTGCGGGCGCACTGCGCGAACTTCACGAAAAAAAATAGTTGCGCGCCATTATAGGTAATTTCACAAATATTTGTAAACATTGATGATGTGTGTTTGGTTATTGTTAAAAATGTTGACTCGTAGTGAATAGAAAAATGATAAATAGAATTGACACCACTGTACATTCTTGGAGATGTACAAATATGTGAGTAAAAACTTGTTGTCATCAATAACTAAAGGAAACAACTTAGGAGCCTGTAACATGTTCATTTTATGAAAAGGATTTTTTCCTCGCAAATGAATTGAAAAACGTCGTATGACACGCGTGAGCTTTGATAATTACATCCTCGGTTCTGTTATCCCGCTCACCTGCGGTTCGCGTGACAATTCCGCCTCTGATGTAATGATCAACATACCTCACTTGTATCATAATGTACTATTAACTAATTTATCTATCCAAATAACATAAACCCTCCATGATACGTTCAAGAACCGCACATTATGACCACCATAAAAATAGACAAACAAATTTCTTATCTGTGAAAATGTTATTATTGCTAAATAATAACATCGATTTCGATAATATTATTTCATTCAAATTTCGAACGTCTCTGATAAACAAAGAAATTTGATTTAACCTCTATTCTAATATCAGTCGAGATGACGTTTAGTTCGAAATGAATTGTCAATTTGCATACAAATTTGACAAATGTCGCACGTAAGTAAGATATCGAACGATATGATAGTCGGATCAGTTGGATCCGACTCTAGTTTGTCTATGAATTTAAAAAAAAACTATGACAGCTGCCAGAAAACAACGCCGCGATGCCGGTCATAATTAGCGGCTCCTGAATGCATCATGGAGGCTTATGATATGTGGATAGATAAAGTAGTGTATGTGACTGTACATAATGAAATTAATGTAGGGCATTAAACACGAGTGTGGGTTTATATATTTACATCACACTCATAGGTCATAATTACATCACACGATTAGGCATTAAAACACTCGTGTGATGTTATTATGAAATTCGCCTTCGGCTCGTTTCATAAACCCCGAGTGTTTAATGCCCTTCATTATGTACAGTCACATAAACTACTATAATATTATTCAAATAGTCTTTAATAGTACGTACTGTACGTAGGTACCTACCATGATAATACTACCTATGGAAATGTTACAATTTCTAACCGATACTCAGACTACCGGTTACAGCCCCGGAAGTATACTTAAGTACACGTCGAATATTGAACACAAGACGTATTTTACTAATATTATGAGGATGTTTGAGTGTTTGGTTTTTCTTTGATGCGAAAACTTTCCAGTCCTCCTGTCCTGTCCAGTAATATATGTAGAAAGTAAGCGTAACGTAATTCACGGGCAGTATTGTAAAAACTTAAGTAAAGCCCTTTTTCTCAAACATGCAATGAAATGTCGTCATTACGTAGGTTATATCAGGCTTCAAAGTATCACCTTTCGGACGGATTAACCTGCAAAATGACTTCAACCTCATTAGCATGTGGTCCCACGACGCAGGCCTGGTATTAAATGCAGATAAAACCAAAGTTTTACATATACACTCTAGCCATTCCAAAACAGTACGACCAGTCAGCATTATAGGTCACGACCACCAGTGCCTTCATTCTAGACTAAATGACGCTAAAAATTGTCAATGCTCGCCATTAGAACAAGTTTGCAAACAAAAATACCTAAGTGTTATAATAGACGACCGTTTTAACTGGGACAATCAGTTTGTACCAAATTAAGAGCTGTTATGGCAAAAATGTATATCCTACGTAATATAATACCGTACAAAATTAGACTAGATATGTACAATGCGCTTGTAGAAAGTATCATCTCCTACGGTCTAAGTAGCTATGGACGTACCTTTAAGTCCTATCTCGACAAAATATACAACTTACCGATTAGAATACTCAAGATTGTAGTGCCATTTAATGTTAAAAACAGTTTGAAATGTGATGGAGATCTTTTTAATGCGTGCAAAGTGCTATATGTCCATACAAAATTTTATTATCAAATACTAAAATAACAGTTCTTTAGAGCCGAAATCCAAAAGACAAGTAACAAATCGCAAGCTAAATAAACCGGAATACAATAACTTTTACGGACGGAGAACATCGGAATACATCTTACCCGACTTAATAAATAAACTCCCAAAAGAATTAAGGGATAAAATAACCCCAATAAATATAAATAAATATCTGAAAAACAGTTAGAAAGCTTACAGATAAATTAACCCTTTGCCCGACATCGTCTGATATATCAGCCTAGGTAGAAGTTATTACCTACTTCGTATAAATACCTTGATTTATTTGTTATGTATGACTGAGTTGAGAAATGATTGTAACTTATCTGACGTTCGGCGGTCAAAGGATTAAAATATAATTTTTGTGAGTCATTACGCAATAAGTTAAGATTAGATATATGTCATATATGTACCTAATTTAAGTGATAAAACTTATTGATTGTTATTCCTACGGTTCAACGGCCTCCGTAGCCCAGTGGGTAGTGACTCTGCCTACGAAGCTGGAGGTCCCGGGTTCGAATCCCGGTCAGGGCATTTATTTGTGAGTTTATCACGAATATTTGTTCCTGAGTTATGGATGTTATATATGTATATAAGTATCTATATGTATTTATCTATTATATATATAATCGCCTAGTACCCACAACACAAGCCTTACTGAACTTACCGTGGGCCTAGGTTGATTTGTGTAAGATTGTCCCGTAATATTTATTTATTATTTATTTATTTATCTTTCTGTTAGCAGTAAGTCACTGCGCTAGCATCGAGACAAACCAAACGGTTTAACGATGCTATTTTAATTTATTTACTATGTTTCTGTATAATTATCTCAATAAATAAAAAATAAAAAAAATAACTCGAGAGAACTGTAAAGGAATTTCATACGAAATTGAAAGCCTAGGCCGGGATGTATTTTTTTTTAATTTTCATTCCACTATTTGTGGCACAGCATCACGGCATTCAGCCATGAAAATTAGTTTGATTTGAGGAGTTTTTATTTATTTATTTCATTGCATGTTTGAGAAAAGCACTATACATGCCTGGTCAGCTTTATATGAAACTCACTGAAGACATACTGGCACAGTTGTTCCATTTGTATAGAGACGTTGTGGCCTGCAACGTTCGTGAAACGGGCCACAGATGTAATGAACAATCTAAAGTAAGTGTTGCCTTTATATGAAACTCCCTGAAGACATACTGGCACAGTTGTTCCATTCGTATAGAGACGTTGTGGCCTGCCAGTACCTCGCCACGTTCGTGAAACGGGCTACAGATGTAATGAACAATCTAAAGTAAATGTCAGTTTTATATGAAACTCCCTGAAGACATACTGGCACAGTTGTTCCATTCGTATAGAGACGTTGCGGCCTGCCAGTACCTCGCCACGTTCGTGAAACGGACCACAGATGTAATGAACAATCTAAAGTAAATGTCAGCTTTATATGAAACTCCCTGAAGACATACTGGCACAGTTGTTCCATTCGTATAGAGACGTTGTGGCCTGCCAGTACCTCGCCACGTTTGTGAAAGGGGCCACAGATATAATGAACAATCTAAAGTAAATGTTACCTTTATATGAAACTCCTTGAAGACGTACGGACCTAGTTGTTCCACGCGTATGGAGACGTTGTGGCCTGCCAGTATCTCGTCGACGTTGGTTATGTTGAACATAAAACATTCCAGGTACATGGGGATCGGAGTTTCGCGCCAGATCCCGAACGATTGGGAGGTGTTTGAGAGGATCATGGCCTGGAACAAAATAAAGATATTAGTTGGTAAACTGTGAATATTAAATACGTATTAGGAGACAAACTTACACAAATCGACCTAGACTGCATAACATTGCAGATCCTATATATGTATAAGTAGATCACGCATAAATACGAAGTAGGTACCTTCTTTCCTAAGTGTTTCTCAACACATGTGCATCATCCATACATCAAGGACTCTTATATAAACGATTATATAAATTATTTTGAAAATGTTACAGTTTCAGATAGTATCGAAACGATAGTATAGTAGTGCTAAATGATAATTATGATTATGACCAACATTACTGTTAGGGCAAATTAAATAAAATGGATTTAGACAGGATCATTGCGTATACACACGCGGACTAAGAATACGGGTCGGTATAATACTGTCATATTTCCTAAAATAGTGCAAGGTCGTACAGTTTTTTAGGGTTCCGTACTCAAAGAGTAAAACGGGACCCTATTACTATAAGACTTCGCTGTCCGTCCGTCCGTCCGTCTGTCTGTCACCAGGCTGTATCTCAAGAACCGTGATAGCTAGAGAGTTGAAATTTTACGTATAAACTGCAAGAATAACAGTTACAAAATAATATTACCAGGTTTAAATCGGACTCGTGAAAACTAAAAAAACAACGTTAACGGAGCGAGATACTTATCGCAAAAATCGTAATTTTTGGACATTGATATTTTTATGATAGGAGCCCGGAAATTGCTAATACATATTATAAAATAAAATACACTAGAAGGGATACCGTCCATGAACGTTGTGTACTACTACCTACTACACACAGCACCTACGATAAGGTCAGTGAGTGAAAATGAGGAAAAGGAACGGAACACAAAGGTAATCAAAAACTCGTTTAAGTAGGTAGGTGACTTTTTTAGGTCATCGAACCTTTAAAGGTTCCGAAATGCGACACAGAACGATAACATTCGTAAACTACATATTACGCAATAAAAACGGTCTGTACAGTTTTTTTCCCAAAGAACGTATAGTGCTAGATACGTTTAATTTTATGGTCACGTTTTAGGGCGAAAGCATACTATCGTCCTAATCGCGACTTGATCTTGATGACGACCGCTTTAGCCTAGTTGGTAGTGACCCTGCCTACGAAGCAAGAGGTCCTGTGTTCGAATCCCGGTAAGGGCATTTATTTGTGTGATGAGCACGAATATTTGTTCCGGAGTCATGGATGTTTTCTATGTATTTAAGTATATATTTCTCTATATAAGTATCTAATATCGTCGTCTAGTGCCCATAGTACCTACAAGCTTTGCTTAGTTTGGGATTTGTGTAAGATTGATTGTCCGCAAATATTTATTTATTTACTTTTTATATACCTAGGTATTGACAATTTAACTTAATGTAATTTTTCTAGATCTCGATTTAAATTTTATAGTACCTACCTACTGAATCTTAAATAATTTTTCATATCTCATGCTCTGAAAGTGGGTCGTTGTTGTTCTAAAAAGCGTGCTGAAAGTGATACGTTTCTGCTCTAGAGCAGAAAAGTAGTGTATTCCAATTGGTCCTCGCCTTAGGTATAAGCAGTATGAATGGTATAAGCAGTAATAATAAGTTCCCATTCTAATAAATATCAATACTTACCCCGCCACTGACGAAGGTAGGTAAATAATTTAATTTTTACTAGTTCATGGAATTTATTTTAGTATACATTAAATAAGTTTATGTTGTAAATTCATTATTTTTATTTTAGCTAAAATATTCACTAGGCTCTATGAGGTGGTGACAAATAGAATACACCCACAAACCTTTTTATTATGTTAAAGTTGTGCATGTGAGCTAAGGCAGAAACGCATACAGCCAACCTTCAACGAAATACTACTAATAAATACAAATAGTATGAAAATGAGAGCGAGAAAAAGATATCTGTCTCTCGCTCTCATTTATGGGTGCGGCGCACGAAGTAGTCTGTTACAGCTTTAAACGAAGGCGACGTTTTTAGAAGAAGAAAAAATATGCTATTTAAGACACCGATTAATTCACCGAAAACGCGCGTAAAAAAAGTTTACGTGCATTATGTTAAAGGGCGGGGAAGCCAAACTAGTGCGAAGTGCGAACTTTTTTATTGTAAGGCGAATTTAATTTGAATACATTCATTCATTTTAATTTAAAATTTTCGCGATTAAAATGAGTTCATTCAGTGATTTTGAAACCGACTTCACACCTGTTTTGATCAGAACAAAAGCCCAATCTATCGTGGAAGGCCTTTTACCGCAAATTTCAAAAGAAAGATAATATATGAAATCATATACCGATTTTATAAAATGGCGGTCCGCAAAGAGAGTTAAAAATCTTTCTCGGAAATTGTGATGCTAACTTATTTCAGTGATTTATCGAAGAAATTAAAACTATCAACGCTGTGGAGTATATATTCAATGCATAAAACCACTTTAAGCATCAAACATGACGTCAATTTAAAGAAATACAGTAAGCTGACATAGTTTCTAAAAAGGCAGTTGGATGGCTTTAAAAGCAACAAAAAGTCCTAGATTTTTACTGCAAAGGAGATAAAAACTTTCCTAAATGAAGCTCCTGATGGTGTTTATTTGGCAACTAAGGTAATAAAATAATCATATTATATTGTAAATGTTACTAAATTTCTATAGAAATCGTAAAAAAATCGTTTTTGACAAATACCTACGTAATTTACAAATAAGTATGTCCTGACTAAAATTGTTTTGTTTTCAGGTGGCGCTAATTTTTGGTATATAATGTGAATATTCCAGACAAAAATACTACATTTACATTCGGCAATTGCTCTACTTTTCCATTGATTTCAAGTAATTGTACCTATACTTAGAATAAACATATTGTTAAATTTTCCTAAACTTTGAATAAACATATTGTTAAAACACCACAGTTTTTTTAACTTTCCTCGTATTCGATATGAAAAGTAGAGTGTTTAACTCGGGTGAAAGACCCATTTCTGACTCGAACTATTGGCGCTCTCACTTCGTTCGAGCGCCAAAATATCTCGTCGGAAATGGATGCCTTTCAGCCCTTGGTTAACAATCTACTATTAATTTGTATTTGTGTATTTTAATTTCTTGTATGAGCCACTGATGCTTGAAATAAATGAAAGTTATTTTATTTTTATTGTGGAACAGCTGACATGACACAGTACTGACCTTCTGCACCTGTGAGAAGAACAGGGCCGGCCAGTAGACGACGGCCACTGCGCCGAGCACCACGAACGCGGAACCGAACCCCATGAGGAGCCCGCTCTTCTTGCCTGACGAAACCACTGTGGAACAGCTGACATGACACAGTACTGACCTTCTGCACCTGTGAGAAGAACAGGGCCGGCAAGTAGACGACGGCCACTGCGCCGAGCACCACGAACGCGGAACCGAACCCCATCAGTAGCCTGCTCTTCATGCCTGACGACACCACTGTGGAACAGCTGACATGACACAGTACTGACCTTCTGCACCTGTGAGAAGAACAGGGCCGGCAAGTAGACGACGGCCACTGCGCCGAGCACCACGAACGCGGAACCGAACCCCATCAGTAGCCTGCTCTTCATGCCTGACGACACCACTGTGGAACAGCTGACATGACACAGTACTGACCTTCTGCACCTGTGAGAAGAACAGGGCCGGCCAGTAGACGACGGCCACTGCGCCGAGCACCACGAACGCGGAACCGAACCCCATCAGTAGCCTGCTCTTCATGCCTGACGACACCATTGTGGAACAGCTGACATGACACAGTACTGACCTTCTGCACCTGTGAGAAGAACAGGGCCGGCCAGTAGACGACGGCCACAGCGCCGAGCCCCATCAGTAGCCTGCTCTTCATGCCTGACGACACCACTGTGGAACAGCTGACATGACACAGTACTGACCTTCTGCACCTGTGAGAAGAACAGGGCCGGCCAGTAGACGACGGCCACAGCGCCGTGCACCACGAACGCGGAACCGAACCCCATCAGTAGCCTGCTCTTCATGCCTGACGACACCACTGTGGAACAGCTGACATGACACAGTACTGACCTTCTGCACCTGTGAGAAGAACAGGGCCGGCCAGTAGACGACGGCCACAGCGCCGAGCACCACGAACGCGGAACCGAACCCCATCAGTAGCCTGCTCTTCATGCCTGACGACACCACTGTGGAACAGCTGACATGACACAGTACTGACCTTCTGCACCTGTGAGAAGAACAGGGCCGGCCAGTAGACGACGGCCACTGCGCCGAGCACCACGAACGCGGAACCGAACCCCATGAGGAGCCCGCTCTTCTTGCCTGACGACACCATTGTAGTTGTACTACCTGGCAACAAACACGTTTTTGTTCTTCAATTTTAGCATAGCAGCTTAGTCGTTTCATACTGGCTGAAGCGTCGAATATTTCATGAATGGTAATTCCGTCGAAAGCGACATCGGAGATGACAACAAAAAGCCTGATATTGATACAGTAAGTAAAGACATATACAATATGGCTCTTTGCGATCGACGATTCGACTTCATTCTTCAGTTTCATTCTGAGTGGTCTGTGTCAAATTATCAAATGTTCGTTAAAGAACGAACATTTGATCGATTCCTACGCGAACGGCATTTTGTGGCGAGCATGATTTTCTTGTAGGTAGTTTGATCTAGTAAAGGGTATGGATTACTACAATGAACCATCAAGTTTATCGTAGTAAACCCATTAATAACTTACAGAAAGATATAATGGGAGTAAGGGAGCTCGTTCATGATTTTGGATTAAAATAAATCAGTATGGATAGCACAAGCCCTAGAGAAGAGATAAGGCGCGACAAAAAATATTATACACTTGGGAGCAAAGAAGTCAGCCACCTTCATATTTTTTCCAATTTCTGGAAAAACTGTCGAAGGAAATGTGGAAAATGGGGTATTGTCTGAAAGATAATTTTGTGTTTTCAGGTGAAAAACGGGTGATTGTCTATAAATTGATTTAGGGCGGAAAACCTCCTGCAGTTACTGCTGTAGCTTAACAGCATTGAGTCGGCGTGCCGGTAGAAAAGTCGAGACGATGAAGCAGTCTTCTGTTTCTGAGGTAGACCGTACCCTGCCTGTGCTGGGTCTTCTCGTAAAGGCACCAGTCTTTTGGTACCTCTTAAACACTTGTTAAACTGCTGATCGGCTTAAATTCAGTTGTAGGGCCACTTGACGCTGACCAAGTCTGGTTTGGAGCAGAGCTACGGCTTGGGCGGCGTCAGCAGGGGTAGTATCCTTTTTATTACAAGCTTTATATTAACTTGCACTGTTCGTATGTAAGTAAATATGTAAGTATGTAAATATGTAAGCATGTAAGTTGTCCCTCATAATTTGCAATCCATTTTTCAGTCACTTCCCGTAATCCAATTGAGCTGAAATTTTGCAAGCATATGTATATCGCATGACAATGCAATATTATGATGACTTGGAGCTGATCTGGAGCTGGAAGGTGGCCAGGCCATAGGAACTCCGCAATAATACTACACAAACCCATCGAGTTTGGGCTCGTTAGAATCGTCTCAATGAGTAGTTGATGATGGTATGCAGAAAAGTACAGTCGGCAGTAAAAGCTTGTACCAGAAATGAAATTTTTGACAGAAACTTATTCATGATCTTTCTGGCAAATTTAATAGAGAGGTAGAGATGCAACTTACAATTGATGGGCAATTACTGATAATTTTTCATTTTATACCTTCCCAATCTACACACGTGCATTAATTAATTGGCTCATTAGTAATGGAGCAACATTATCACCCATAATTTCGTAATGACGCTACGCCTAATCATGAAATTAGCTTTATTTAATAGCTGAAAAATAGACTTCCAAACGACATCCTAATTTGAGTCGCTTAACTTCAAAATCGGTTAAATCCAATGCTGTATTTTTTTTAGATTTTGTTTTAAAATAAAAGGGTAATAATTGACTTTCAAAACAAAGTTTTAACCGACTTCAAATCAGCAGCCAAATAGCTTCAAGTTTGTCTATAAAATTTGAAGAGTTCCCTCGATTTTTCCAGGATCCCATCATCAGAACTGGATTTTGGTGACAACGGGACCAATCTGGAAGTATATGCTTTCAAACAAAGAAAAAAAAATTCAAATCGCGTAACATACACACATAAAAAAAAACATACAGACGAATTGAGAACCTCCTGCTTTTTTGAAGTCGGTTGAAAACGAGCTTTGTTACAATTTTATCGGTTAAGTATAATTCTGTGTGGTTTTTGAGAAAAGTACAGTTAAAATCACAAGTAATCTTCTTCTTTCCCTTGTCCTGTTCCCATTATTTGGGGTCGGCTCTCCTAGTTATGTTTCGCCAGGATTTTCGGTCCTGGGTCGTCTCTGATTGGATTTGGGCTTCTTGCATATCCCTCCTTACAGTAGCCATCCATGTCAGTCGGGGTCTTCCTCGTCTCTTAGGCGGAGGGACAATATCTAGCACCTTTCGAGTCATGTGTTCAGGTTCTCGGCGCATAACATGCCCGTACCATCTCAGTCGTCCCTCAGTTATCTTTTCGGGAATAGGTCTTACTTTAAAACTACCACGGATATAGATGTTACGGACACGGTCCAGCAGGGTGACACCACCGGCCCAGCGCAGCATCCTCATTTCAGCAGCATGTAATTTGTCTTCTTGTTGTTTCTTAAGAGGCCAGCACTCGGCGCCATACACCATGGCTGGACGGACAGACAGACAGACAGACAGACAGACAGACAGTAGGTACACAAATAAATGCCCTTACCGGGACTCGAACCCGGGACCTCCAGGAATGAGAATGAGAATACATTATTATTGCCTATTAGTGTGATGGTAATACATCTTTGAGTTCCCGCAGGATTGTGTCAGCTAACTTGTGTCTAAAAAAGATCTGTGTAAGCTGAAGGTGTTGAGTCACAGATGATAAGTTAAGATGTGGTTAGAATATTGCTAGGTTACAAACGGGACCCGGGACCTCCAGCTTCGTAGGCAGAGTCACTACCCACTTGGCTAATACGGATTAATAATACTAATGAATAACATAAAAACGTAACAACACCTGCGGGGCTAGCACAACTGACACAACAAGCGCGACGCGAGTCGAGATAATCCACCCGCCTCTTTCTAATTTGCACAATAGGAGTGAGACAGGAGTCGCTGAGTCGCGCGCGACACGACTTAGCAGCAAGTTGTGATTAGTTAATTACACTTTCAACTAATGATCTTCATTACATATATATATATGAGGTAATTACATATATATTAGTTAATTACTTTCAACTAATGATCTTCATTAGTTGAAAGTAATTAACTAATATATATTCATTAATAAGATAATGACGGTGACGAATACGAACGACATTAACAACAACAAAGTGATTAAGTATAAGTATAGATAGTAGTGATATATTTTGTTGAGACACGCGCGGCCCTCCAGCGCGGGTCACATCGCCATCGCCACCCCGCTTCCAGACAGACAGACCAGAGTAACCGAATCGAATCGAATAGTCCTCCTAAATTTCTTACTTCCCAGCATGCGCAAACTCATAACAAAAGCCTCGCAAATGGCCGCCTGTCTGTGCGGACGTAGCCTAAGGCAGGTACGTGTAGGTACGACGACGAGCGAAGCGAGGAGGAGTGTTAGGAATAACTGTAACCCTCAGCGCGCGAGCCGAGCGAGCGAAGCGAGCGTGCCGCGGTAGCGGCCGGCGAAGCGCCAGAAACATTTTTTTTTTTTTTAAATACCTAACCGTCCCGTAACCTACCCGTCTGTCTATAGGTATCTCCAATTATAAATTCATTAGGCAATTTTTGTTATTTTATTACATATACAAAATTGGACATCATTCAATTTCGCAAAAGAAATTATGTCCATGTTTTTTTTATCTCGTAAACGGTTAGAGATATCGAAAAACAGACATCATTTTTCAGGAAATGTGGTAAAAACATTTTTTTTTCTTTTTTTTCTAAGAAATTAGTCATAACAAGTTACATTTCTCAACCTGTACCCAGCTGGGAAATGGGGAAGTTAACAAGCTAGGGAGATAAAAAAAATACCATTCGGCGCGTATTTCAACGCTCTCATGCAGGGCGGGGGTTCCAGCCCCGTGAGATTGACAGTTTTTCCATGAAAAATTTAAAACTGAAAATTTTGAAAAAATTTGTATGGGAGGTACCTAAACGAAGGCGTTTCGCACCCCACACAAAAAGACCACACATAGGGCATGCAAAAAGAAACCGATGTGCAAAATTTTATCAAAAACTACCGTGCAGAGCTACTATAACCTAACCTAACCTAACCTACTTTATTTTTAAAGATTTCCAAACAAAAATACCGTAATACTCATTTGTAGCCGAAATGGTGAGAGATACAGAAAAACAAACATCATTTTTGAACTGACCATACACAGTATGGGTTTGATGAGATCTGTAATAGATGTTTTTTTTTTTTTTTAATTTTGGACACTTTTAATTAATTTTAATTTTTTTTTTATTTTTTTTTTCACTTTACTAATAAAACTTTATACTAAATAAAAGTACCTTTCTATATACTCTAAGTACCTACATAAGAAAAGATTGATGAGCGGGGTAATACGACGGCAGGTAGGTAGGTAGGTAGGTAGGTAAGTATCTCAACTAGCTAATAAGATTAGGGCAAAAAGCTTTCGTATGTGGATGTGTCCAGCCAGTCAGACAGAATAGAGATGTCCGGCGGCACAGTCATCATCATCATCATCATCATCATCATCATCATATCAGCGGAAAGACGTACACTGCTGGCTGGACATAGGCTTCCCCCAGAGAGTGCAACAATGAGCGGTCCTGTGCCCGCCATCCACCCGCAGATGCGCAGACTATAATATTATACAATACAGACAGACAGACAGACAGACAGACAGACAGACATACAGACAGAGTTCCGGTTTGACAGGCAGGTAACTACCTAACATGGCGTAGGTATTAGGTACATGATTTTTCGAGGCACACAAAAAAAAATACAGATTCCTAACACAAAATGCAAACGCGTAAAAATTTATCATCATCATATCAGCGGAAAGACGTACACTGCTGGCTGGACATAGGCCTCCCCCAGAGAGTGCCACAATGAGTGGTCCTGTGCCCGCCATCCACCCGCAGATGCGCAGACTATAACATTATACAATACAGACAGACAGACAGACAGACAGACAGACAGACAGACAGACAGACAGAGTTCCGGTTTGACAGGCAGGTAACTACCTAACATGGCGTAGAGGTATTAGGTACATGATTTTTCGAGGCACACAAAAAAAAAATACAGATTCCTAACACAGAATGCAAACGCGTAAAAATGTATCATCATCATATCAGCGGAAAGACGTACACTGCTGGCTGGACATAGGCCTCCCCCAGAGAGTGCCACAATGAGTGGTCCTGTGCCCGCCATCCACCCGCAGATGCGCAGACTATAATATTATACAATACAGACAGACAGACAGACAGACAGTAGGTACACAAATAAATGCCCTTACCGGGACTCGAACCCGGGACCTCCAGGAATGAGAATGAGAATACATTATTATTGCCTATTAGTGTGATGGTAATACATCTTTGAGTTCCCGCAGGATTGTGTCAGCTAACTTGTGTCTAAAAAAGATCTGTGTAAGCTGAAGGTGTTGAGTCACAGATGATAAGTTAAGATGTGGTTAGAATATTGCTAGGTTACAAACGGGACCCGGGACCTCCAGCTTCGTAGGCAGAGTCACTACCCACTTGGCTAATACGGATTAATAATACTAATGAATAACATAAAAACGTAACAACACCTGCGGGGCTAGCACAACTGACACAACAAGCGCGACGCGAGTCGAGATAATCCACCCGCCTCTTTCTAATTTGCACAATAGGAGTGAGACAGGAGTCGCTGAGTCGCGCGCGACACGACTTAGCAGCAAGTTGTGATTAGTTAATTACACTTTCAACTAATGATCTTCATTACATATATATATACTAGCTGTTGCCCGCGACTTCGTCCGCGTAGAACTTAATACTTAGAAAATATAATGCAAACAAACTTCTACCATCTTAAGGGATGATTTCCGAGGCAAAAACTATTCTATATCCTTTGAAGGGTCTCAAATTATTTTTTTTAAATTTCATCTAAATCGGTGCAGCGGTTTAAGTAGCTCCATACAAATTTCCACCCCCAATTTCAGCCCCTCAGATATAAAAACTACCCTTTGTCCTTCCCCGGGGCTCATTTCATCTAAATCGGTTCAGCGGTTTGGGCGTGAAGAGGTAACAGACAGACACACTTTCGCATTTATAATATTAGTATGGAAGTATGGATTATTAGTATGGATAGTATGGATTATTTCCGCTTGTCTTCCAAATAGAGGTGTAGCTGTAGACTCACTTCAAAAGAAAGAAGAAACGAAAAACTCATTCAAATATCTCAAAAAATTACGAAGCTACAACCGTTTTAATGTCGCTTGTTAGAGTGAGAAAACGATCAGGGACCGTGACGTCACGATCCTCGAGCGTCATAGTAAAAAACAATCGTTTCATTATAAAGGTGCGTTTTGTGGAAAAGAGACGCAACAAACCCCCTCTTAAAACTTTATACACTTACTAGCTGTTGCCCGCGACTTCGTCCGCGTAGAACTTTTTATCGTCTTAGAAAATGATTTCTCTCAATACAAAATTTGAACCCTCTTTTAGGGGATAATTTAAAAAAAAGTTGATGTTCATTTTCTAGTTTGTGAACAAACAGTCTAAAACCAAAGTTAAAAATCTCATACTTTAAAAATGCCTTGAAATACTCAAACTTTGAACCAATTTTAACACTCTTAGGGGATGAATTTGGAAAAACTCTGAAATCAGTTTTGTAGTATTTTAACGTACAGAATAAGACCGAAGTTAAAAATCTCTTACTCACACTTTAAAATTTTATTGCTCGCCATTTAAAATTTGAACCCCCTTTTAAACCCCCTTAGAGGTTGAATTTTTCTAATCGCTGAAAGAACTTTTTTCGTAAACTTTTAAGTCTCTAGCTCAAAAAAAGTGTTGCCCATACAAAGCTTTCTTAACCCCCTTAGGGGTGGAATTTTCTTAA
Organism: Epinotia brunnichana; assembly: GCA_963854355.1. NCBI lineage: Eukaryota > Metazoa > Arthropoda > Insecta > Lepidoptera > Tortricidae > Epinotia > Epinotia brunnichana. Next base: position 26,124,469 of record OY977936.1, on the reverse strand, counting down.
ACTCTGAAAGTACTTTATTATTAATTTTAATAAGTAACATTTCGAATAGTTTTAAGTCTAGTAAAAATAAAAGTTTTTCCCACACAACACTGGCTACCCTTCTTAAGGATCTTAAGGATCCCCTTAGGGATGGAGTTTTCTAAAACGCTGAAAGTTCTTTTTTAGTATTCTAATAAGTAATCTTTTTGCAAAGTTTTAAGTCTAACTCAAAAAAAGTGTTGCCCATGCAAAGCTTGCTCTCCTTTTTAACCCTATTAGGGGTGGAATTTTCTAAAACGATTTGTGTTCTTTTTTTGTATTTTAATAAGTAATCTTTCTACAAAGTTTCAAGTCTCTAACTCAAAAACATAAACTTTCCCTGATAAAAACTTTGCACCCCTTTTTATCCCCCTTAGGGATAGATTTTTTCAAAACGCTGAAAGTTTTTTTTTTGTATTTTTATAAGTAATCTTTCTACAAAGTTTTAAGTGTCTAGCTCAGAAAAAGTGTTCCCCATACAAACCTTGCACCCTTTTTTAACCCCCTTAGGGAATGATTTTTGTAAAACGCCGAATGTAGTATTTTTCATGTTCTAATAAGTAATTTTTCGACAAAATTTTAAGTCTCTATCAAAAAAAAAATGTTTTTCCCATACAAACTTTGCACCCTATTTTACCCCCTTAGGGGTGAAATTTTCCAAAACGCTGAAAGTACTTTCTTTGTATTTAAATAATCTTTCTACAAAGTTTTAGGACTCTAGCTAAAAAAAATAGTTTCTCACATACAAACTTTGCACCCCTATTTTAGCCCCCTATTTTTAGGGGTAGAATTTTCTAAAACGCTGAAAGTACTTAATTTGTATTCTGATGACTAATCTTTCTACAAAGTTTTAAGTCTCTATTTAAAAAAAATATTGTTTCCCCCATACAAAATTTGCACCCCTATTTTACCCCCTTAGGGGTAGATTTTTTTAAAACACTGAATCTATGTACTTTATTTGTATTCTAATGAATAATTTCTCTACAAAGTTTTAAGTCTCTATGTAAAAAAAAGTAGTTTTTCCCATACAAACTTTGCACTCTATTTTACCGCTTTAGGGGTAGAATTTTCTAAAACCCTGAAAGTTCTGTATTTGTATTCTAATGACTGATCTTTCTACAAAGTTTTAAGTCTCTATTTATAAAAAAAATGTTTCCCCCATACAAACCTTGCACCCCTATTTTACCCCCGTAGGGGTGGAATTTTCCAAAACGCTGAAAGTGTTTCATTTGTAGGTATTCTAATAACTATTTTTTCTACAAAGTTTAAGTCTATAGCTCAAAAAAAAAAGGTTCTCCCATACAAACTTTGCACCCCTATTTTACCCCCTTAGGGGTAGAATTTTCAAAAATCCCTTTTTATCCCTAGCCCACGTTATAAAAGCAACATACTGTGCAAAAATCAACTCTCTAAGATTAGTAGTTTCGGCTGTGCGTTGATGAGTGATTGAGTGAGTGATTGAGTGAATAAGTCAGTCAGGACAGGAGGCATTTATTATGTATAAATAGATAGAAGATAATGAAACTCCCATTCAAATATTTTTTTTTGTCCGTTTTAATGTCGCTTGTTAGAGTGAGAAAACGATGAGGGACTGTGACGTCAATATACTCGAGCGTCATAGTAAAAAACAATCGTTTCATATGAAGGTGCGTTTTGCGGAAAAGGGACAGAACATACCCCCTCTTAAAACTTTGGACTCTTATAAGTCAGTTATAACTTAATCATTACCTATATAACCTCTTGCTTTGTTTTTTTCTTCATTTGACTATATTTATTTTAAATTCTTTTTCGAGAAAATACATTATGATTATTTACCATATTTTCGATTCCTGAGCTATAACCACGAACTTCGGAATTCGAAAATATTCGGGTATCTCTATCTCTATCGCACTAACCATACTCGAGTGACAGGGATGCAAATATATGAACATTGAGTATCGGTTTTCGTGGTAGCGCCGCAGAGGACCGATTTTTGACTTTCGAGCGCTCGAAATCAAAAGCGAGCGGTAGAAAATAATCGCATGCGAAAATTTGTCACGATTATTTTCGCATGAACCCAATAATAGGTATTTTTGAAATTCATCACTCGAAAGCTAGTGGTTTGGCTATTTATACTTTTGCGCTTCGTTGTACGCAGAAATTCGATAAGTACTGGTTATTTAAAATTGTATTCTACACATGGAATAAAAATAAAACATCATTAGAAGGTCTATTTTAGGCTATAATATTAATGTTTAAGTGTTTTTTTTTGTGTTTTATGCGTTACATAACAGAAAAAACTAAGAACGTAGTAAATAATACCTAGTAAACGAAACGTTTCGTTTCCCGCCTGTTATAAAAGTAAAGCCGCGTCCGCTGCGCCATGTTTTCGTGGTTTTTAAACGTCAAACATGTTTTGCCAATCAAAATAATACCCTATTTGTTTGCCGAAACTGACGGAAACATGTTAGTTGTTTAAAAACATGGAAAACATTGGTGCAGCGGACCCGGCTTAATACAAATTACAAATGATACAATTTGTCACAACAACTTTCTTTAGATAGAATGAGACAGCAATTCATACTTTTCATTCTAAGTATAGCGAGTTGTTGTGAATCATTGCCAGGCCTTTACATATTACTATATCTCTGTCTCTTTTTAACCTGTGCAAAGAGAGAGAGAGACAGACAAGTTAAATTATTTAATTTTAAAACAAACCCGCCAAAAGACTAAGTTCACAAAATTCGGTAGAAAAATAATATAAAATATATTAATCTTTATTTATCTCTTTCTAAGTTCATTGTCAGTCCAAAATTAAATACAAGTGAAGTGTCCAAATTGTCGGCACTTATTTTCTACCGATAGAATAGAATACGAGTGGTCAATACCACTCGTTTTTGAATTTTCTATCCCTCGGATTTCAAAAATAGTATTTCATCGTTTCTGACAGTTTTCGAGTGAAAGAGTCGAGCGCTCGAAAGTCAAAAATCGGTCCCCAGGTACTTTGGCTGAATGCGCCGAGCGCGTGCCATTGTCATTCAAAAAAAACAAATTCGTGTTAATTATATTGTTCAAATTTGTTGATTTCATTTATTGAAATTACGACATAAAACGACATTTGCGCATATAAGTTCTCATATCAGAATCGAATATTTTTTTATGGTTTATATTTTAGCATTTGTCTCGTAAAGGTCTATCGTAGACGGGATTTAAATTATTAATAAGTGAAAGGCAAAGCAATTCCGCCATTTTGACGAAAATTTGACGTTTCTTATAGCTGACAGTTGGAGCAGCGTTTGATTTCAATAAAAATAAATGAGAAATTAAATGAAGTCGTATATTTCGGAAAATTAATTAACTGTCGCAGTCGGATAAAAACTATCCTAAGTTGCAGCTAGAATAATAATGTACCTATATAAAATGTTTCATATTTTTCCGTTCATGGGATGCTGAGAACATTCGTACCGCGCAAAGCTTAGTTTCAAACTGGCTGATTCTTTTTTTAATTTAGAGATTTATTATAAGTGGAGATTAGTTAATTACATATATATTAGTTAATTACTTTCAACTAATGATCTTCATTAGTTGAAAGTAATTAACTAATATATATCCATTAATAAGATAATGACGGTGACGAATACGAACGACATTAACAACAACAAAGTGATTAAGTATAAGTATAGATAGTAGTGATATATTTTGTTGAACCACGCGCGGCCCTCCAGCGCGGGTCACATCGCCATCGCCACCCCGCTTCCAGACAGACAGACCAGAGTAACCGAATCGAATCGAATAGTCCTCCTAAATTTCTTACTTCCCAGCATGCGCAAACTAATAACTAAAAGCCTCGCAAATGGCCGCCTGTCTGTGCGGACGTAGCCTAAGGCAGGTACGTGTAGGTACGACGACGAGCGAAGCGAGGAGGAGTGTTAGGAATAACCGCAACCCTCAGCGCGCGAGCCGAGCGAGCGAAGCGAGCGTGCCGCGGTAGCGGCCGGCGAAGCGCCAGAAACAATATTTTTTTTTTTAAATACCTAACCGTCCCGTAACCTATATCTATAGGTATCTCCAATTATAAATTCAGTAGGCAATTTTTGTTATTTTATTACATATACAAAATTGGACATCATTCAATTTCGCAAAAGAAATTATGTCCATGTTTTTTTTATCTCGTAAACGGTTAGAGATATCGAAAAACTGACATCATTCTGATCTGTAATAGATGTTTTTTTTTTTTTTAATTTTGGACACTTTTAATTAATTTTAATTATTTTTTTATTTTTTTTTCACTTTACTAATAAAACTTTATACTAAATAAAAGTACCTTTCTATATAGGTACCTACTCTAAGTAAGTACATAAGAAAAGATTGATGAGCGGGGTAATACGGCGGCAGGTAGGTAGGTAGGTAAGTATCTCAACTAGCTAATAAGATTAGGGCAAAAAGCTTTCGTATGTGTCCAGCCAGTCAGACAGAATAGAGATGTCCGGCGGCACAGTCATCATCGTGAGTTAAAATCACAAGTAATATTATATCAAAATCAGATAAATCCATGACAGTTTTTTTCAAATGTAGGTAAGTCCATACAAGCCAATAGGTGCGTCCACACCAAACGCACGCTCACCCGAGCGCGGCTCGCCCTAGCGTGCGCTGTGGACGGCGATCGGCGAGCAACGGCGCGCCTGAGCCGCTCGCCCGAGCGTCCGCACGCTCGGGCGAGCGGCTCACCCGAGCCGAGCCGGTGTGGACGGTTGTTTTGTGGTCGCACGCTCACCCGAGCGTTGTCGGCTTTTTGGGCGAAATCAAAGGGGCCGCGGCGCCATGCTACTGGCAATGTACTTATGTATTTATTTATTTATCGTTTTCAAATGAATAACGTGAAAATTATTTTCGCGGTGTGCGTCCACACTGAACGTATGCTCACCCGAGCGGCTCGCCCGAGCCCTCCGCACACTCGCCTGGGCGGCTCGGGTGAGCGTGCGGAGGACTCGGGCGAGCCGCTCGGGTGAGCGTGCGTTTGGTGTGGACGCACTTAATGAGCGAAAGAAGTTTGTTCAACATGGCAGACAATTTCTAATCGTATTTTTTTCAAATCTAGATAAATCCAGGTCTGTTGAATCAAAATTATACAAATCCACACTGAATTTTTTCAAAGATAGATAAATTGCAATCGATTATATCAAATGAAGGTAAATCCAATCTAAATTAATTTTTTTGTAAAGAATGGATGGTTTTAATGCTGAATTTGCCGAACAGGATGGCTTTATTGAATGCTCTAGACATAATAAAAAAATACCGCCTATCAAATCACGGAATTAACGTTATTATCACTTTTTCTCAATTATCTCGCAAGTGGTTAGATTGGGTTTATCTGAGTTTGAAGTTAAGCGACACATTTGTCTTTTTTCATGGGCAGATTTAGAAACAAACAAACATGAAAATTGCACGGGTGGATCAATTTCTTTATTCAAATTCAATAATATATAGTAGAGAATCGTAAACATACAAAGGAAATGAAAAAATGTGCATCTATAAATAAATAGATAGCCACATGCTTAAAACAAAACTGATTTAAGCGAATCTAGTAATTAATAATAATATGAACAAGATAACCAAACCAGTAATTATCATACAACACCTTATCACTCCTATGTTGTAGCAAGTCGGCTATGAAATTCAGGTTAAGGCCACTATATTCTGATTTGTTTAACGGACTGTTTTGATAATCTTGCATTAACTATTTGGTCATTAATTAGGAACCTCAAAATAATCGAATTTATTTTCACTTTAATAATTAGAAGCAGTTTCTCTAATGAAATATTTAAAAAAAAAAATTTTCAATGATCATTATTTTCATTTTATTACATAAGGAATATGGAAAATAGTTTTAATTTTCGGAAACTAACACTATAAAATGGTAAAACAAGTATTGTCAATAAAAATTTTTTGAGTCCAGTATTTATTTATTTATTACACAACAACCACTATTTATCAAAACAATTCTAACAAGACAACATAACGAAACTGTGATTTTTTTATTAAAAGTTCCTATGACTACCTGTCATCTCCACCATATAATCTACTAATTTCAACTCAATGGGAAGCTCAGGAATATGGCTCTAATTAAATATATTTAAAAAAAAATACACCAACATATCTGTGACATAGAATCTTGTATGAAACTATTTTCAACTGACATAATAATATGCGAGTCTAAGGAAATTCAAATATTGCACACTTGCTTACTTTTCTCTTATTTATCTTTAAGACTTCATAGAAAACAGTTTACATCGGAAGGTATAGTTTTAGAAACAAACAACAAAACGCTAGTCATTACTCATAATCAAAAGTGCAAATAAAAACTTGTATGTGTCTATATAATGTAATTAAACCTCAAGTAGTATAGGTTTAATTTCGTATTACGTATGTATTACGGCTACATACTAACAACTTATATTTTTACATTTATATGTCGTAAAACGTTATCCAACTTACTTACCTTAATTATTGTGATTCTTGATATTGTTTACTAAAATATATCACTTAGCATGGTTTCACGGCCTAGATAGAGTCAACATAACTTCGTATTCTGTTAACACACCGTTTATTCTCAATAAATTATCGGTAAAACAATACGAAGCACTTACAACGAAGCTAAATTAACAAAAATAACAGTGAACCAGTATACACACACCCACTCACCACTGCAACGTCTGCAACTGACTGTTGATTTGTTGAATTGAATTTGATTTTGATACATGAATAAATTGTCAATTGAATTCTGTCAAGCTGAACCGGGCTGTCACATTTGACATCCAAATATTATTGCCATATTAAAATATTTTTTCTACCAATTCTACCATTGATAGCGGTGATAGAAACCGTGAAAATTTGAAATCGAAGTTCCTAAATCTGCATAATCGAAAGCCACATATCGTCCCTTGATTGCGAAAACCGCTTAAGCTCCGTTTTGGACAAAACTGAGATCTTAATAAGTACTGTTAGATTATGCTTTTCCAGATCTACATGCTACAAAAGCCCATTTTGCGATACGTGGCTCCATTCCTAATTTACTTTTAAGATAAGGTTAAATAACAGTGATTTTTAAGATAATCTATAAGCCAAAACCTATTAAGTCTCTGTTATAACATTGAAGATTGAACAAAACTTGCAATTTAATAACAGTAAAATTGTGCAGCCAGCGATGACACAAAGATGTGTGTTTTATAATCTGACAAAATATTCTAACCACCACATGATATATTTTGCCAGACCAAAAGAATCAATAGTTAAAATTGTTCAACAGCAAAAACAAATGAATTGTAATAAAAGCGGCTTTGCTTGTTACGTTTCACTCTCGAAATCACACATTATTCATTCAACCAAAACCGCCTAAGTGAATTTTGATGTTGATGCTCCTTGCATGCATAATAGTAATATTGTGCAAAAATGCATATGTATAGTCCCATTGCAGCAAAAAACCACCTAACTGCATGAAACCTAGTATTGAGTAAAATGCAAATGAAGGTGAAGGGCCAATAATTGCTAATGTATTTTCGTGTTTTTACATGAACAGTCGCTTTGCTACACTTGTAAGGTAGTTTGATGAAATGGACTAGACCTGTGAAGAGTGGAGCCGCTTTGCTGAACTTGCCTCCCGTGAGGTAGTTTGGTTAAACTGGACTGGACACAAGAAAATGGTAACCACTTTGCCGAACTTGTAACCCGTGAGGTAGTATTGTAAAGTGGACTGGACCTGCAATAAATAAATAAATAAATATTACGGGACAATTTTACACAAATCAACCTAGGCCCACGGTAAGCTCAATAAGGCTTGTGTTGTGGGTACTAGGCGATGATATATATAATAGATACATACATATAGATACTTATATACATATATGACATCCATAACTCAGGAACAAATATTCGTGATAAACACACAAATAAATGCCCTGACCGGGATTCGAACCCGGGACCTCCAGCTTCGTAGGCAGAGTCACTACCCACTGGGCTACGGAGGCCGTTAAATGCAATGTATTATAATATGCGTATACTCGCTGAAAGACTGGGGCTTGATTCCTGCAATGGAATATAGATATATATTAAAAAAATACTCAATTCTCACCAAAAATAATTAAATTGCCTGCATTTGGTATAGGTACTTATAAGTAGTCTGAACTGTCTTATGTTATAAAGTCTGCTTTTACTGTGGAAATATAAATAGCATAATTAACAACGTTGTCTGTCACTCTCGCTCACGCATAACGTGGCTCAGTGAGCTGTACAACTCGCAAGCATGTCTTTTAAAAAAAGTTTTTTTTTATTTGTAAAAATTATTCTCATAATATTAAAGAACCTGCTCGATGAACTACGAACGACTCTCGGCCCAAGCTGAAACATAGAAATTAGTTCGCTTAAGGAATGGAGTCGGCATTTTACATTTTTTGTAATAAACTCGGGCCCTGGTCAGCAGTATAGTACCAGTGTTACTAATGTTACGAATTTGACAAAAATCAGGACAGGGTTTTGATGTAGGTTACTATTACAAAAAATAATGTAATTAAACCACGCAAAATTAAAAATTTGTAATGAAACCTCACGTGCTTTTTCTTCCAAGCAAAACCTAGTAACTGCATCGTGTTTTTTTAATTAACTCAAATACTTAAGAATCTGAAATCGTTTGAAGACTTTATTCAGGTCAAACGGTTATAAATTTACATCAAAAAGTATTATAAATCGAAAATCCCGATCTAAGGCTATTATTTTAGAAGATAAAAAAAAGTGTCATCAGGAAAAACCGCTTAACTGTAGCACTTTTTACGGTAAACCCTAAAATTTATCCTTTTATCCTAAACAAAAAGTAAATTTAGTCAAAAAGTCCTTAATGAACGATATACTGTTCAAATAAAAACACGAAAATGCCCCTTCATAGAAATACAGGGTGTTTGGTCCATCGCTAGCCAAAAAAAATGGCGGATTGCTGGGGTCATTTTCTATCACACTACGCCCTCTAAAAAATTCTTGGGCCCACGTATAATTTTTTTTCGTTTTTCTTGTAATTTATGAAAAAATTTCAGGGCATAAAAAGTAAGTTGTAGAGAGATGCAATGTTTACTGCATCGTGATCTGTAACGTTGCACGGCTCTAATAAGTGAAGCTTACTGACACGTAACGTCTAATTTTTTTTATTGGCTCTCAAATGTTTAACGTGTAAAAATTTAGTCAAATGTCAACTTTGATTTGCAATGAAAAAAAAAATTAAAGAGGGCCCAAGAATTTTTTAGAGGGCGTAAGGTGATAGAAAACGACCCCAGCAATCCGCCATTTTTTTTTCGGCAAACGATGGATCAAACACCCTGTATTAACATGCAAACCTTTATATGCGTTTTTCTCCAAACTACATGTCATGCAGTTAAGCGGTTTTCGCAGCCAAGGGACGATATACAGATGTGCCAATTGCGAAGTTTCCAAAAAGTTGGAATATTTCTCAGAAATCTCTAGAAAGACACAAGAAATAAAGGAAATTTCTATTTTGGTAATGGAAAGTTTCAATTCCTATACAAAACAGAGAAAAGTCCGAAATTTTACTATCTTAAATTGCAGAAAAGTTTCGCAATTTAGGAAACTTTCCGTCGGCACACAGTAACACACCACTCACACACGAAGTTCTACGTCGTGCCCAGGTGGAATGACGCTAGGGGTTTTCACACATGTAACATCCGAAACTAAAAATGTTCACATTTATTGGCATGGGATCCGATAATGCTATCGCGGAGGCTAGTAAATGTATGGAAAACATGCTCACTGGTTCACATTGCCCGACCCGATATCGGAGACTGTTCCATAAATTTGATATTGTTATCAGCTACACTGATAAATGTTTACACACTCTAAGGGCGCCTTGAGTTCTTCATTGAGGCAAATCGTCTACACTTAATAGTGTCTAATGCTGGGATCGGGAGAAAAAAAACAGTAGTACCATTATTAGTACTACTGGGATAGAGGACGTCCATCGGAGTCGTTGTTGACCTTAAGGCTGAATCACACTGGCGCGGCCTGCGGTGCGGTGGCGTCCAACAGTTAATTTGACAATAGCTGTCAAAATTACTATGGACCGCCACAGCAGGCCGAGCCAGTCTGTGAGAGGCTTTAAAATACGCCGCGGACGCCTATAAGCGTTCAATTTTTCTGGAAGCCGCGGACGCCAATGGCGCCATCAAGCAAGATCCAAGTAATAAGGCGCAGATGTTTTCCAGGCCGGCAGGTGAAAAATGACAATCGATCTTATAAATAAATAATAAATAAAAATAGCCTTTATTTCCCATCATTTTAGAAATAGCATGCTTAATTTAAACAAACTACATAGGTAAATATTTGATCATCCTATTTCATTTGTATGATAAGTTAATACATGCACCTATCTAATATATCTCTTTATATATCTTTACAGTTTTATTTTTAATATTTAAATTTTAATATTATTACATTTCATACGTAATTATGCATTCTCTATTCACTTTAATATGAATACTTTGATCTTTGGTGTATCTATATATGTATTAGCAATTTGCACTGTATAAGTAAACTCATAGGTGCCTATTTAATTTTTTTTTTTTTTTTACATTATTAAGTATTGAGGTAGAGTCTTTATACAGTGTCTCGTAATTAATTGATTTTTTATAATATTTGAAATATGCATGCAGTTATTACAAAAGTTATGATTATTAGGTACATATATAGTATGTTGTTTATTTGGGGATCATCCATCTCTGGATGAAGGCCTCCTCCATCTCTAGCCATCTGTTCCTGTCTTGAGCGTGTCGGGTCCACATGTTGCCCGCTATTGCGGTAACATCGTCTTTCCATCTTTGCAGGGGGCGTCCTTGTCTCCGGGTTCCTTCGATGTATTGCCAGTGTATGACTTGATGACTCCATCTGTCGTCGTTTATTCTAGCCACGTGTCCCGCCCACTTCCATTTTAGTCTTGCGACCTGTTCAAGTGCATCGATTATCTTTGTTCTCTTTCTGATATCCTCGCTTTTAACACGATCTCGTAGCTTGATGCCGAGCATACTACGCTCTGTCGCTCTTTGGAAGGATCTTATCTTTTTTCGGGCATTAAGTGTAGGGGACCACGTTTGAGAGCCATATGTGAGGGTCGTCATCACGGCTGAGTCCATAACTTTCTTTTTAATATGGAGGGGGAAATTACCTTTAAAAATCTCTTTTAGCGACCAATATTTTTTAGTCGTCAACGTACTCTACACTTTGTCCTGCAACATATAGGGGTTCTTTCTTTCCGTTGGTCATTAATTTGGTTTTGTCTAAGTTCATATTCAATCCGCATTTTATGCTTTCCTCATTTAATTTTTGTATCATATCCTGGAGGTCTTCAAAGTTTTCTGACATTAGAATTATGTCGTCAGCGAAGCGGAGGTGTGATAGATACTCGCCATTTATTTTCAGTCCCTTTCTGTCCCAATTAATTCGTATAAATATGTACTCTAACAGCGCTATGAATAGTTTGGGAGAGATAGTATCTCCTTGTCTTACACCTCGCTCTATATTGAAAGCTTCACCTGGCTTCTCTAGTCTGATCTTCGCGTTGCAGTTTGTATATATATTTTTCAGTAATGAAATGTATTTTTTATTTATTCCTTGTTCACTGAGGGCTTCCCAGAGCTTGCTATGCTTGATAGAGTCAAAAGCTTTGCTGTAGTCTATCAGAGCTATATAAAGGATTTTTCTATATTCTGCGTATTTCTCTATAATTTGTGTTACAGTGAACAGATGGTCGATTGTCGAGTAATTTTTTCGGAAGCCAGCTTGTTCTCTACTCTGGTTGTCTTCTATTTCAATTGCAATACGGTTGAGTATTGCAGTTGTAAATATCTTATAAATTGTAGGAAGTAAACTAATGGGTCTATAGTTTCCTATGTTTTTCGGGTCTCCTTTCTTATATAGTAGGGTAATAATGCTGGTCTTCCATGAGCTAGGGATATCGTTGTATAGCAATACTTGATTGAATAACTTTACTAGTACTGGGTAGATAGAGTCATCAAAGCTTTTTATAATATCACTAGTAATGCCGTCCTCGCCCGGGCTCTTATTTTTCTTCATTTTTCCTATTGCTGTTCTAATCTCTGATTGTAGAAAGGGTAATACTTGTTGGTTTATGTCAAGATATCTATAGTTGTTGTCGGTTTCACTATTTATTTCTTTGTATAGGTCTTGGTAGTAGTTGGTGGCAGCCTGAAGTAAATCTCTTCTCGACGTTACTAGCTTGTTCTGATTGTCTTTAAACTCCATAATCCATTGTTTTTTATCATTTGTTTTTTTGAGCGCTTTTTTGCTTGAGCCTGAATTCTCTAACTGTTCCATAAGTATATTTATTCTTTGCACTTTCTGAGCTTCTTTTACTTTCTTCTTAATTGTTTTATGTAGTATCCTTAGTCGTTTTCTGTCTGCGAAAGTTCTGTTTGTAATGTTTTTTAGAGTTTCCCGTTCTTGCATAAGTTTTATAATATCATCGTTTATGATTATGTCATACGGATTGTTCTCGCTTCTTGTGTTGGAAAGTTGTCGTAAGCAGCTTTGTATCACATTTATTATATTTCTGTATGTTTCATCTGTACTTTCTGTGTATAAGATTTGCTTATCATTTAAAATATTTTTCAGTGATTCTTGTTCTAGTGGCGTGAACGACGTAGACTTTGTTTTTTGTAAGTATTTACGACCTTTTTTAGAGACTCCAGATAGCTCGATTTCACATCTGACAGGGCGATGATCCGATGAGAAGGTGGTATTCAGTACCTGTACATTCTTGACTAATTTCATATTTTTGACCAGGATAAAATCAATCTCATTTCTATGTTTGCCGTTAGGAGATTGCCATGTCCATTTATTTTGTTCGTTTTTTTTAAACATTGTGTTTGTGATGATAAATCTATGTTCCAGACAGGCAGGTGAAAAATGACAATCGATCTTATTGACATTTAAATATATTTTTGACAGGCTGCATGTGGTCAATATAACGCCTCTACCTGGAAAAGGGTTAAGCAATGATAGCCTCTCGATCAACTACTTCAGCGCTCTGACGTGCGCCATATAATATAATATATAATATTTTGCGGACAATCTTACACAAATCAACCTAGTCCCAAACTAAGCAAAGCTTGTACTATGGGTACTAGACGACGACCTATACACTACCAATACATAATATTTGACGCTCGGCGATCAATGGGTTAACGAAAGGAATAAAAAATAAATACTTATTACCTACATTATTTATTGAATAAATTACAAAAACTGTGTAATTATTTATTTCCCTTGAATAATTAAGGCAGTACATTTGCATAAAATCATATCCTTCATACCATATGTTAAAACAGACATTTTATAAAACCAGCACTATTGTATTTTTAAATAAAAATCTACTGGAAAAGCGCAATTGGAATGGATGTAACATTTAGAAGCAAACTTTGTGAACTAAAATCACAGATCAACAGGCAAACGCATTGAACAAATTTAATAACTTGTCTTCCGGTAGATATGGAAGATAAACATTATAAATACATTTAAGTTTTCTTAAGTAGGAATACGAACGGCGGAAAAACGCAGATGTTGTATGCGTTAAGCCGCGTCCGCTGCGCCATGTTTTCGTGATTTTTTAACGTCAAACATGTTTTGCCAATCAAAACAATACCCTATTTGTTTGCCGAAACTGACGGAAAACATGTTAGATGTTTAAAAACATGGAAAACATTGGTGCAGCGGACCCGGCTTTAGTATCAGGATAACACATTGAGGGCACTACTCCTTGGCTTAGGCGGTGTTGCCGTTAGGTTACAAACCTACCATTTGGCAGAATCCCCACACGTTTGCATTAAATAAATCCTAGTTACTATTTAATCTAGTTTAATGTATAGCGATGAGGCCGGATTCTAGGAGCTTCTGTATTTTAGCGGCGATCTCCGGGTTTTTGAGATGGTCCTGTAGCGCCTGTGGGTCCTGCTGCATCTGTTCGAGGATGCAGCGCATGGCAGGGTCGCGCAGGATCGCTTGCACGTCGGGATCGGCCATCGCGCGTTTACGCACCTGTGGCCAAACATTTTTCTCATGTACTGTTCACAAAAAACACAAATACACATGCATACGAATTTGAGTAGTCTCGGGTTGAGGCAGGTACGGCTCCTCACCTATTTTGCTCAAATTCGTACGCGCTCACGCAATGTGTACGAGCTTTTGGCCGTGCTCAAAGGTGCCTCGATGTGCGTGCCTCGTGTCTCGTGTAATTTGAACGACACCATCTGACTTGTTTGTGCGCGAGGCGCATACGAACTAGACTAATTAAAATGTGGGACAATAGTAGATTGTACAACAAGTGCATAAAACGCACCATTTTACTCGAGACGTTTATCCATCCGAGCGAGCTTGCGAGCGAGGATAGATATAAAGTCGAGTGTAAAATGGGTTTTATGGACGAGTTGTACACTCTACTTTTCACTTCGATTGCGAGGAAATGAAACAGCAACACGTAAATATAGTAAATGCTAATTTAATTAAAATTGAAAGTTACATTAGAGCAATGAGAAATATTTAAATACTATACTGATCTACTAAATTGAAAAATAAACAAATATAAAAAATAATAAATGAGACGAAATACAAATTATAAGTTTATTTCATGAAGTTTTATTGTGTACTTTGGCTGTTGGTATCTTTGCCTTGGTCTTAGAATACGAACGAAACGAAATAAAATAAAGAGGTTGTTGTATGAAGTTAAAGATGTTCGTGTGGCTGTTGCAGCGATTGCCTTGGTCTTCGACGAAGATTTTACTTTATGCTCTAGAGCATAAAAAGCGACTTTATGTCGCCTACGCACGACATAAAGACGAACTTTTAGAGCATGAGAAGTGAAAATTTACTTTATTGATTCAAATATATTAACAGGAAATGGTGATATTATTTCAATAAAATCAATCGGCTGCAATCGTTACCGACGACATTTTGAACGACGCACAATATCGGCTCGCCGTGAGCACGCTGCCTCACCTGTGCATGTTATGTGCAACTATATGGCTAACGACCAGCCTCCAACCTCGAGCGGCGAGCATGAGCATGACCCGGTCATAGACTGACTTACAAAGCCATTTAACCTGAGACGTTTATATCCACCGGAGCCAATAGTTAGTCGAGGGGTTAAATGGCTAATTTATGCCCGAGTTAATACACATTGCTTTTCACTTCATTGCGAGAAAATAACAAATCTCATTCCCGTCACTTAACTTTTTAAAGTTTTTATGTTTAATTTTCGCCACGTGATATTAGACTTAGGTACATCATACTGCTAAGTAATTTAAAATTAATGGTTCAATACGTTTTAAAATAATAATTGACTCCTATTTTATCTCGTTTTATTAATTTAGTAATGGAAAACAAGGATGTCAAATTAATTAAAGCAAATCAAATCAAATGACAAGTTTATTCTACGAAGTTTTATTTTGTGTGTGGCTGTTAGGCCCGATTATCTTAGTCTTTAAAACCATTTTACTTCGTGCACTAGATCATAAAAGTGGCATTTTGTGCAGCATACATCCAGCACAAAGGCAAACTTTGCGAGCATGAGAAGTGAAAAATATGTTTTACCTCCTCAGGGTTGGAATTGAGCTGCGTCGAGCACGCTCGGTATCCCTCCAACGCCTCTGCATTGCTGGGGTCCAGCTCTAGCGCCTTTTGATAAGCAGTCAGCGCCTTCGATGGCTGTTGCATGCCCTGGAATCCAACATTACATATAATTTAACTAAGAACATAAGTAAGGGGCGATTCAGAGCGGAATGGCAGCGGCCGGCAGAAGCAGGCTCGCGTCGCCACCTTCTATCTACATACTTAAAGACCAGTATCACTTGAAAAGGTCGCGCGGCTGCCCGCGGTGCCGCGAGCGGCCGCGGGTAGAACCGCCAAGACGCGCGCGGCCGCGCGACCTTATCGAGCTTTTCAAGCGATACTGGTCTTTTAAGTATGTATGTAGATAAAGTTTAAAATTATTTCACACTTAAAGTGCTCGCCGCGCCGATGGCGGCCGCTGCCATTCCAGTCTGAATCGTCCCTAAGTCAATATTTTTACAACAAAGACATTAACTGTTCTGAAGTGGTCTCTCTGCTACACTCTATGGGCTACCATGGCCATCAAACAGGATGCAACCATACGTTAACTCTTAAATACAATAAACTATCAGAGAGGATACAGCCACAAGAAGTGCCACAATTAATAATCAATTTAATGTCAATTATAGACTTCGTCAAACTCGACATGGAGTCTCAAATGTGACATGGATTTAATCAATGGTGTAATATAAAATATACGTAGATTATAAGCGGTCCAAAAGTGGCACACTAAATTTTGGTCAAGTCTCACAGGTTGCCATAGTTTTGCATCGTCAATGGAAACGAAAGCTGTCAGAATTTGGTGGCCATTTTTAAACACGGAATTCCGTATAGACAACATACCTATCTACCTATTTTTTATATTACATCATTGGATTTAATAGTACATAAGCAATTCCGGAAGCAAAATGATTGATACCATATTCAAGGACTAAGACGTATTTTCATCTGATTCTATTCCATAATTGCGTCCTGTATGACGCGCCATGATGGCTGAATGTGTGGAGCCGACTTTATATTTCACTAACCTGCAAGATTTTCCCCTTCCGGATAAAGCCCTTGATGAACTTGGGGTCCAGCTTACAGCATGTGTCGCAGTCTCGAAGCCCGAGGTCGAAGGCTGCCAGCTTGGTGTAGCAGGCAGCGCGGTTCGAGTACAGTTTGGGGTCATCCGGGTTGCGTTTTATAGCTTCTGTGTAGTGCTTAACTGCGTTGCTGTAGTCACCTGCAGGAAAATATGTATAAAAAAATAACAAATAATACATGATTTTTGTTGATGGAATTTTTCCAGGCACTACATTGGATTAAGAGCGTTACCAGAAGTAAACCTAGTACTTAGTGTTGTATTCGCGCAATTCCTACCAAACATTCATTAGAAAAAAATAAGAATACTATGAAGAGTTCAGTACTAGTCACTTTGTAGTATTTTTATTAGTATCCAACTATCCTACCAATATTATAAATGTGAAAGTTTGGATGGATGGATGGATGTACCTACCCAATCAATCTCAAAAACTACTGGACGATTTTTTATGAAACTTTCCAGTAATGCACCTTATATAGCAGAATAGGACATAGGCTATAATTTGTGTCAAATTTCATCCCTTATAGGGACGAAAAAGGGGATGAAACTTTGTATGGAGACCAAATATTTTTATGTTGCGAGAGCGGCGTTATGGTTACCATGGTAACACCATGGTAACAACATCGCATAGTGTTCAATATGACTCAAAAAAAATCCCTTTGCTGTTTATCGCATAAATCGATCAAGGAATGCATTTTAAACGCAAGACTAGAACACCCACAATTCTATTTCAAATACTTTTTTTTATAAAAAATATTTAATATTTCATGACCGTGTTTAAAAAAAAAAACCGGCCAAGTGCGAGTTGGACTCGCGCACGAAGGGTTCCGTACCATTATCTATAAAACGGCAAAAAAATCACCTTTGTTGTATGGGAGCCCCCCATAAAAAAAAAAAAAATTGTTTTCAGTATTTGTTGTTATAGCGGCAACAGAAAGACATAATCTGTGAAAATTTCAACTCTCTAGCTATCACGGTTCTTGAGATACAGCCTGGTGACAGACAGACAGACGGACGGACGGACGGACGGACTTACGGATGGACGGACGGACGGACGGACGGACGGACGGACGGACGGACGGACGGACGGACGGACGGACAGCGAAGTCTTAGTAATAGGGTCCCGTTTTTGAGTACGGAACCCTAAAAATGATAAAATAAATTATGTAAGCGTACCTGATCAAGATATTTATTTGTGATAAATACATATTGATAAAGGACTTTTTGGCGCATATTTTCTAGTTCTGATGTTTGGAATTTCACGTCTGGTTACCGAGCTATTAATGTTTTTTTAAAGATTTTGGTTTTTATTTTTTTCCTCCAAAAAGACTCAAAAGTGCGACTTGTGACTAGCATCGAAAGAATGCTATTAACTAGGTCTATCACTGGTAAAAAAATCAAGTTCCACTATTGCGGCGTTACGTGTAAAGGTCAAATTATACTTTTTAGGGTTGTCACTAAAAAGGTCAAACAAATATGTGGGATTAATAACAACTCTAATGAAATTTTGTAATAAGATGTTTTCGTATCCAATTAACAATTTAAGATACTTTGTAAGACATGAATGTCACAAATCATTTATGCCACAAATCATCCCCTAAGGGGGTGAAATGGGTGTTAAAATTTGGATTGAACCCATTTACGGTATAGCGATAGTTGGAGTCCTAGGGAAGGATAAAGGTTAGTTTTACCCCGAAAATCATCCCCTAAGGGGGTGAAATTTGCCATCAAAATTTGGATGTAACCCATTTAGATGAAATTTGGTAAAGAGATAGTTTGAGCCCTGGGTAAGGACATAGGACAATTTTATTCCGGTAATCATATCCAAAGGGGGTGAAAATTTGTATGGAACCCATTTAGATGAAATTTGGTGTCTAGAGATAATTTGAGTCCCGGGGAAGGACAAAGAATAGTTTTAATCCCAGATATCAGCCTTTAGGGCGGGAAAATTGGCGGTGAACATTTGTATGGAGCTACTAGAACCGCTGCACCGATTAAGATTAAATTTGGTATAAAGACAGTTTGATTCCCAGGGATAGGTCCCGGGAAAGGACATTAGATAGATTTTATCCCGAAAATCATCCCCTAGGGGGTTTATGCTTATAGGGAATTAATATTTGTAGGGTACCCATTAAGATTATATTTTGTATAGAAATAGATTTGTCCCGAAAATCATCCCCTAAGGCGGTGAAATGGGGTGAACATTTGGTTGGAACCCATTTAGATGAAATTTGGTTTAGAGATAGTTTGAGTTCCGGGAAAGGACATGGGATAGCTTTTATCCCGGAAATAATCTCCTAAGGGGGTGAAATAGGGGGTGATTATTTGTATGGAGCTACTATACAACCGCTGTACCCGTTTAGATAAAATTTGATATAGAGATAGTTTGAGTCTTGGGGAAGGACAATGGATAATTTTAATCCCGGAAATCAATCCCTAAAGGGGAAATGGAGGGTGAAAGTTTGTATCGAGCTATGATATAAATGAGTTCACTCGGACGGAGTCGCGGGCAGAAGCTAAACTGGAAATTGTAACTTGGGTCAAAAACTTGAAAACAAATTACAGCATTTTTTTAAAAATTCATTCCAGGAGGTCAAAAGGGGTTGAAAGTATGAATCCACAAGTAATTTTTGAAGTAAGGTAATTCTTCGGTCATACTCATATATATACTATTATTTGGTAAGCCATTAATTAGTCAAAAGTTCAAAACACATGATAATCCAACTGCTAGCAGAATACATAGTAATTTAAGTTAGAGTGACCCTTACAGAACCGAACAGCTATCAGAAATATAAATGTAGGTTAGAACTGCGATGCTCACAGAACCGAAAAGAAGGTAAATTTAAGATTAAGACCATTTTTTTAATTTAAGAAGTTTATTTTGGCAAGGTGGACTGATGACCTGGTAAAGGTCACGGGAGTCCGCTGGATGCGGGTGGCGCAGGACCGGCCACTGTGGCACTCTTTGGGGGAGGCCTATGTCCAGCAGTGGAAGTCTTTCGGCTGATATGATGATGATGATGATGATTTTGGCTAATCAAAATGATTTATTCTCTAACACCATTACGGATTTTAATGAAATTTGGAGTAGAGATAACTTGAGACCCTGATATAGAATAGTTTTTATCCTGGAAATCATCCCTGAAGATGGTAGAATTTTGTTTGCAATATTTTTTTCTACGCCGATAAGAAGTTCTACGCGGACGAAGTCGCGGGTAACAGCTAGTATTATATATATCATAGTATATTATAGGGATAGGCAAAAAATACAGAAAAGAATTTTCACTTTAGTTCCGCTTAGGAATGCAACCAACACCAGATTCTAATAATTGGATCAATCAGTAGTACTGCTTATACACGGTGTTCCCGGGAATTTCCGTTAACTTCGGCATATTGCTGAGTACATTCACAGAAACAAATCAGCATAATTAATACTTGAAGTAAGTCATTAATTTGAAATTATCTCCACAAAATTTGCGTTTAAGTCTATACTTGTCATACAAAATATAATTTCTAATTCAATATTCTGTGTAACTGTTATGTTATTTTATCGAAAAAATTATATATTTTTTTTGTTATTTTAAACTGAGATAAAACGAATGCTTTCGTGTTTTTTTCTTTTTCTTTTCCATTGTATGATATCTCTACGTATATCCGCATCGATTGAGTACAATTTATTCGAAATTGAAGTACCATGCAAGTTCCCCATTACACTGGTTAAATCTGCAAAACTGATTAAATTAAACATTGAATATCTTGCTAACAGTAAGAGTTAAGATACTACTATCTTGGAGAATTTAACTTTATGGCACGACAGTTTCTTCCTTAACATCCTGGAGGGTAAAATTGAAGGCAAGAGAGGCAGAGGAAGGCCTAGGCTAACATATTCTAGCCAAATAAAACATAAAGCTGATGTCGAGTCATATGAGGAAGTCAAGAGGCTGGCAATGGACAGAGAAAAGTGGCGGTTACTCCACCGACAAGAGCAAGGCTCTTAAGTAATGATGATGATCTAAAATATGGGCCTTGCAATTAAAGGAAATTGTCAAAAACACGTAGTATAATGCAGGCAATCTAGATCGCAATGGATGGAAAATTTTGGTAAAAATACTGTAGTTCTGAAACCTATTGGGATATTTAGGGGAGGGATAGAGTGTTAAATTGTATCAACTCTCCACACCCCTCGTTGGCCAGGGAGGGTGCGGGAAGGGAGTTTGAAGGCCCAGAACCAATCCTTCCTTTCTCGGCTCAAGTCACAAAGGGGGTCATAGATAGGCTAAAAGAACTGGATGGGGAAAGAGAATGGAGGGAAGCATCTGGTTGCAGACAGACAAAGATGATGATAGGAGGCATTAATCACAAAAGGACCAGGTATCTGCTGAAACTGGGTAAGAGCAATCTGCGACTGTTGACTGGTATCATAACCGGTCACAATACTCTGAATAGACACTTAAAGATAATAGGTATAAGTAACGATGCTTTTTGCCCGCGCTGTGGGGAGGAAGAAACAAGTAAGCATGTACAAGCGGAATGTGTTATGTACGCGGCACCGCGGTTTAACACATTTGGTAAAGATATGTTAGAGGAGAGGGAATTGAGGGATGTCGACCTTCAAGATGTCCTTCTGTTCTGCAGGAAAACGAGAAGAATCGAAGAGTATGATGTGGGAATGCCGCCGGGTCAGTAACCTGAAGCTCCAACCCAAGGGAATTGGGCTGAATGACTGCGACAAGCGGTTGACTGCCAGCCTGTTTCCGGCCAGGCGACCCTTCACAACATCATCATTATCAGCATGAGCTAAAAACACTGGTTTAACACTTTCCAACCCATAACCTCAATTAAAAGAATGTCAAACCTACAAATTTGATGTGCATAGACATAGCTAGACCAAACATGTTAATACCAACACTCACCTTTTTTAAAGTAATCATTGCCCAACTCTTTCTCCTGCTCAGCCTTCACAGGATCAACATAGGCTTTCTGTTCTTCCTCCACTATTCTCCTTGCCACCTCGCTGAGCAAGGTCTTGATCTCTGGTGTGCGATGCTCAGACATTGATTTCTCAAAGTATGTTTTAGCTAACTTCCACTGTTCCATTTTTTTATATGCATTACCTGAAAAGCGATAATACATTTTAATCATACATTCATGGCACAATCAATTACTGTTTCTGAATATCTTAATTTGAATACAATTAACATTCATCTTGAACTAAATTAAGAATAACTTGAAAGAAAAATATTTTTACTCACCAATTCTGGTAAAAGCTTTAGCTATTAGTTTAAAATCAGCCCTATTCTCCCTTCCTATCTCTATGGCTGTCTCGCACTCTTTGATACACTTCTCATATTCTTTCTTCTCAAAATACACCGCAGCCATATTTGTATAAAAGGTAATATCTGCGGAATCATGTTCAATGGCTTTCCTATAGTGTGTGATGGCATTGTCAAAGTCCTTTTTCTTATAGCATTCATTACCAAGATCTTTCTCTTGTAATGCTAATCTTCGGTTCTCAGGCAAATCATCATATTTGGGTTTAGGTGGCTCTTCTTTTTCTGGAGGTGGTGAAGGCCTTTTTTCAGGTGCTGGTGGGTCTACATCCATGGGCCACTCGGAGCCTTTCAGGTTGATGCCAAGGTAATGACCAAGGGTTTTTGGGAAGCGCTTGTCTTGGTTTTTAGTAATGTTGCGAGTGTCAAAGGGGTTTGAAGCAATCGACTGAAACATATTTAAGTATTAGGAAAAGGTCTACAATTCTTCAGAATTAAAATTAAGTATGCTGGAAGTCTAGATGCTAAGTCATTTTATAGCTAAAAGTACTCATTTATAAATCTACAAATACATTTGTGTTTGTAAAGGTTATCTGAATGGGTTAATTAAATTATTTCAAAATAAATTATGGGAACAATGAACTGAGTAAGTATCAATAATTCAGTACTATCACTGTTAGTAGATATACTAAATGCCAAATTGGGTGTAGTTTTTGTTACAACCCAATAATCTATGCCACTGTATCTTTCTCTCTCATTATGCACAGGTTAAAAAGAGACAAGAGATATTATTGGGCAATACATTAACAACTCCTATCAGTTTGGATCTGATCAGAAACCGACTTTAAATGTGTATAAAAGGCGATCTGCAAAAATCTAGTAACAAGACAACACTCACCATCACTAGTTTCATGTATTCTGGATCCTTGAGCCACTCCCTTGTCTCTGGATCATTCTCCAGCCGCTGCATGAACTCCTTGAGCATGCCGCCCTGCCCGCGCACGTCCTCCAGGCCCGACACGAGCTGCTGGTTGCCCGGCTCGTGCTTGAGCCCCGTTTCATAAGCCGCGATCGCTTGATCGAATCTACCTAGGAAAGCTAGTGCCGAGCCCTTTCTGGAGTACCCCTTTCCCCACGTGGAGTTCAGAGACACCGTTTTCTCAGCATCCTCAAGAGCCTCATCATATTTTCCTGCCTTAGCGTGAGCAGCCGACCGGTTGCTGAATAGAACGTGGTTATTTGGGTCTAAAGCAATTGCATCTGTGTAACACTTTATCGCGACATCGTAATTTCCGGCTGATAACGCCTCATTACCTTTTTCTTTTAACTGGTTAACCTAAAACAAGCATCGTAAATTAATTATACAAAATTCATAATGAACGTTTGAAAATCATTATAACCTAACTCACCTGCTCCATTTTTGCTAATGTTAGTGATTAGTCTTTTAATTAAGCGTGGTGTAGCTTGGACAGCATTTAATTATATTATACAATGTATCGCCAGTTATTCCTCTTTGTTCCTTGAACACGAATTATAAAAAACTAGCGCAAAGACACCGAACCGAATACGAAATGACAATTCAAAATAATTCGAGAAAATTCTCGCAAAGATGCGAACACTTGCGTTTCTTTACACGGTTACCCTGTTTTTACGAAGCCTTTCTAGGGTAACGTCGAAGAACGATATTTGCGTGTAACAAGGCATTGTAAAGCTACAATTCCACGACCAGTCTCTTGAAAGTTAGTAGTATTGTATTTTTTAAACCAAATGCTTTTTATATCATTCCTTAAGTAAAAGTGTTCATAAATTATTTGTTTAGTCCTCCTGAAATTAATTTTATAATTCGATTTTTTTACTCTACATTGTTAGCGTCGTCAATCAATTCAGTTCATTTCCATTTCGTGTTCAGTCAGGGATCGCTCGAGATCACATCACTATTCAATGACACAAATTAAAAAATAGTCCAATGGAGGCACTTGACAAGCGTTTTATTTTCATTTTTCGAAATTTATCCTGACCCAAGCGAGAAACCTGAGAAGAACCTACAGCGCAAATTAAAAGTGCAACGTTTTAGCGTTGTAAATATAGGAATACAGTGTTAGTGTGGTAATTTGTGATCAGTGTCGGGACGCTCGGTGTTTTGTAATTAGTATAGTACTTGTGGGGAATACCAAGTGCGTTAATATCGATGGCCGTTTGAACGCTTCCGTGGTGCTTTTATTGGACTCCTGGAGAAGTGAGTCACCGAGGCATCGCATTGGGCGGTCGCCATGGACACCGACGATGGGGAATCGTCGAGCAGCGGGCCGATGTCGAGCCTGAATAGCCTGTTTTCATTCACAAGCCCCGCCGTCAAGAAACTCCTGGGCTGGAAACAGGTTAGACCCCACATATTCAGTAAACATTTCTCCTTCTCAACTGGTGCTCTTAACTAGGGCATAGGTACCCACCCTGCACACAAGTTTCCTATTGTTTGATAGACTTGGGTTTACATATCTAAGCATAACAAAATGTATGCAGATATCTGAGACCTAAAATGCATTATCATGTAAACAGTCTCTTAGACAAGGAAACTACACATCTGTAATCATTATGTCAGGCAAACTGGCCACATCCTTTTAAGGTAAGCAATCTTCCTATTGAATGGAATTTATGTTCTGTACCTATTAATCTTAGGTAAACTATAGTCAATCTGATATAAAATGGTTTAAATGATAGTCACCGGTGTGGTATCACACTTGTTTAATCGGTTTATGGGAACGCCGAGGCTGCAGTGTTTGTGTGAATCACTTACGTTTTCCAGTTTTGGTGTTTTTTTCAGTGTTCCCTACTAGAACTGGTCAAACAGTACACTTAAATTGAAACATTCTCAATGAGCTGCTTGTTATGAACAATATGAACAGACCTAACCCAACCTAATGGATTCTGCTTGTTTATAAAAACTTCCGAATAGTTGAAAAAACAGAAAGTAATCAGAACAAAGGCATGTTGGGTGGATATTATACATTTATGAAATGTATTGGTAATCACTAAGGTAGATACATAATACTACTTTATTATAACTGTGAAGGTTTGGATGTTTGTTACTCAATCACAATTTAAACAGCCGAATAGATTAAGATGATCTTTAATAACAAATCTCCCATAGTCTGGATTTTGTGAATGCCCAAAAACATTTGCATCATACTTATTTTGTTTGTAAACATCTATTCGGAACCTTTCCAAATTCTAAATTATTCTTGGAACTACTTATTGTATATTAATATAGTATGCCTATGTATGAATCACTTAAAATAAAATCAAAATTCTATGATTCATAGTATCCTGTCTGTTGTAAATATCAGTCAGACTAACATTCAATTGATATTAGGCAAGTAATGAGATCAGTCCACTGCAACTGTTTGAGCTAGGTATAATTTTAACATCCCAATTTAAAAATATCACATTTCACAGAAATATTAGGGTTATCCAGGTTGCATCCTAGTCCTGAGTATAACTGCCTAATCCCATAAGTATTGCTGTTGGCACTCATTGCTTGGTGTTTTCCAAAAAAGTGTTTCAATAACTTTTTTTTTCGATTTTTGATAGGGTCATTTCGCCGGTTGGCGACCACCTAATTTCATGTGCCGGTTAGCGACCACTTAGCTGACTTGGAGAACTGAAAGCATGTTTTCTCGTTTTTTTGTAAATTCTTATTCCATAACTACAAACAATAAGACATACGACTGACTGTTTCAATAGGCTTTGTAGAATCGATGTTATCTTGAATTTAAAAAAACATGTTCTTCATGTGGTCGCTAACCGAAGGTGGTCGCGTAACCGGCGAAATGACCCTACTTGGAATCGTTATTACTGACAATCCTCATACAAGATTTTTTTTTCCCAATTATAACAATCTTTTTCTTGTTAAAGGAAGATAGTATCAAGGATTCTGAGTAAGAAAAACCCAAAAAAAATTAATTCTGCAAAAATAAGTTCATGTATGTTTGTCGAAAAACGCATTTTTGAGAAAGTGATATCCATCTGACCTTTTGACCAAGATAAGATAAGATAAGATAAAATAAGATAGCCTTTATTTGCTGAGTTATTTTCTTACATTTCATTTACTACATGCATGCTTAATAAACAACTTATTTTGACCAAGAGAGGAAACTAAACCTTGTGGTGGAGCTTTGTCAAGTTAGTCAGATTGACTGGTAGAAGTTTTCAAATAACTGGGCTTAACCACTGCTCTCATAGACGTCTACCAGGGTCAACGGCTTAACATGTTTACCAAAGCATGGGAGCATCCAGTTAGGGCAGTTAGTAACCACTCAAGTAACCAAAGTTGCTTAAATCACACAATTCCCATGAAAGGCAGTTACAGAAATGAATTAGCATCAAGCATTTGGATATCTATATTTTAACTTAATCTGCTGACTCTGCAACTCGAAGGCGGTCTTGATCTGTACTATGATATTAAATATAAATACAGGAATTATTACTTAAAATTTTGTCTTTTTATTTCTAAGTCAAATTTTTGGGTTTTGGATTTTAGTCCATTGAATTTTTTGGAAATGGGCATTTTCAATATTTCGTGCACCCAATTAGCGTGGGTTGTTAAATAAAAATTAACTCAGTGTCAGTTTTGTAAGGACAATTAAGTATTTAGTTTGTATAAGAATTTACTTTTTCTTTTCAATATATAAATCATATGCATAACTTTCGTTACGAAACTGACACTGAGTTAATTTTTATTTAACAACTCACGCTAATGGGGAATGGATGAAAATTTTAGAATTGCCTGATTTTTATTTTGGTGTTAGGAATAACCTTCCTTAACACCAGAAAAAAATTGCAGACTTTTCAGGTGCGTCAATTATTTTTGAAAAATTTAAACAGTTTCCTCACTTACATTTTGGGTTTAGGATGGCGAATGAGACATTTTCCTTGATCCGTCTCATATTACAAAAAATATCTTAAAAATCCGTGGTAAACTGACACTGGAAATGATATTGACAGCTGCAGCAGCTATATTTGTCATTGCCAGGGTCAGATATCCTAAATATTTTTTGTAATATGAGAAGGATCAAAGAAAATGTCTCATTCGCCATCCTAACCCCAAAACGTAAGTGAAGAAACTGTTTATATTTTTCAAAAATAATTGACGCCGCTGAAAAATCTGCAACTTTTTTCTGGTGCTAAGGAAGGTTATTCCTATCACCAAAAAAAAAATCAGGCATTTCTAAAATTTTCATCCATTCCCCATTGGGTTGAACATGAAATGACAATTATTGAAAATGCCCAAATATATTTATTGATAAATGAAACCAAATACAATTAGCTAGTTTTTAGGGTTCCGTACTCAATGAGTAAAACGGGACCCTATTACTAAGACTTCGCTGTCCGTCAGTCCGTTTGTCTGTCACCAGGCTGTATTTCAAGAACCGTGATAGCTACAGAGTTGAAATTTTCACAGATTATGTATTTCTGTTGCTGCTATAACAACAAATACTAAATACAAAATAAAATATTTTTGTAAGGGGGGCTCCCATACAACAAACGTGATTTTTTTGATGTTTTTATAGATAATGGTACGGAACCCTTCGTGCGCGAGTCCAACTCGCACTTGGCCGGTTTTTATGACACACTTATTATATTATAAAGATATACATTTGCCTGTTTACTTTGTTTTGGTTGAACATTTTTTTATGTTCAAGTAGCATGAGTCACTGAGTGAGTAGTTTTATAAATTGTGAATCATGAAGTACAAAACATACTTTGATGGTGTGTATTTCTAAGTAACCACTTCACTCTTGTTGTTTTTCTTATAAAAATATGATACCTTTTTTCTCATATCAATAGTTATATCACCCATCACTGATATTATAAAGAGATAAAATTTGTAAGTTTGTATGTCGCTGGCGTCCAGTCCGCGGCCTTAGGCACTTGTCCCACCGCCGGCGAGTAGCGAGTACTCTCATAGTAACTCTTACTCGCTTTTACTCGCGCGAGTAAGAATTACTATGAGTGTACTCGCTACTCGCCGGCGGTGGGACAAGTGCCTTACTGAGAACGCAGGTTGCGTGAGCGGAGCTGTGCGGTCAGGGGCCCATTTCTCAAAGCATATTAGTCTAATAATATTAGTGTTTTGTCTCGTAAATAAAACCAAAAAAACCGGCCAAGAGCGTGTCGGGCCACGCTCAGTGTAGGGTTCCGTAGTTTTTCGTCCGTCACAGTAAGTGTAAGTGTGTGAAATTATTTGTTAATTTTTTTCAAAAACTATTCAACCTATCAAGTTCAAAATAATTTTCCTAGAAAGTTTTTATAAAGTTCTACTTTTGAGATTTGTTTCATATTTTTAAAACTTATGGTTCAAATGTTAGAGGGGGGGGGACACATTTTTTTTTACTTCTGGAGCGATTATCGCCGAAAATATTAACATTATCAAAAAATGATTTTAGCAAACCCCTATTCATTGTTGAAATGAAAAAAAAAAAACACTCCTCACGTTACGTATAGGGGAGGTACCCTAATAAATAAAAAAAAATCACTTTTTATTTTACCACTTAGTTGGCGTGATTGATATTAGTACCAAATTTCGGCTTTCTAGTGCTAACTGTTACTGAGATTATCCGCGGACGGACGGACAGACAAAGCGAAACTATAAGGGTTCCTAGTCGACTACGGAACCCTAAAAATCAGAGAAGTCACGGGTGTCCGCTGGATGCGTGTGGCGAAGGACCGATCACTTTGGCACTCTTTGGGGAAGGCCTATGTCCAGCAGCGAACGTCTTTCGGCTGATATGATGATGATGATATGAAGATAAAGCTGAAAAAATTGGGTACCATCATTAAACGGTAGTCAACAGGTGCGTCCACACCAAACGCACGCTCACCCGAGCGGCTCCCCCGAGCCCTCCGCACGCTCACCCGAGCCGCTCAGGCGAGCGTGCGGACGGCTCGGGCGAGCCGCTCGGGTGAGCGTGCGTTCAGTGTGGACGCACACCGCGCGGCATGTCCGAGCCAAATGCGCTCCGCCTTTAGTTGAGCTCGCGATCGTCATGGAGCCGCACGTGCGCACAGCTGTCGCTACTACGACATTAATATTGCTTCTGCATCTAGCTCAGAAGCGGAGGAAAGGCATTAAAAAAAAACCTAGACGCATGTGGATGCAAAAAATTGTAAAATGTGTAACCACCATACGATAAATAAATAAATAAGTACATTGCCAGTAGCATGGCGCCGCGGCCCCTTTGATTTCGCCCAAAAAGCCGATAACGCTCGGGTGAGCGTGCGGCCACACAAAACAACCGTCCACACCGGCTCGGCTCAGGCGCGCCGATCGCCGTTCACACTTAGCGCGCACGCTAGGGCGAGCCGCGCTCGGGTGAGCGTGCGTTTGGTGTGGACGCACCTAACCACACGAAACACCTATCCATATAACAAATTCGACTTCCTTTATGTGTTTGTCAATCGTTTTAGCCCAATGCAAAACTTTCATCCAGGCAACCAAGTATATAACCATCCTACATATAGAAGGAAATTGCCTATTTCCACGCTAAACTTATGTAGCCAGTGCTCCAATTAGTGTTTTAATTGATATTTTTAAAATTTTCAGGGTGATGAGGAAGAGAAATGGGCGGAGAAGGCCGTGGACAGTCTGGTGAAGAAGCTGAAGAAGCGGAAAGGAGCCATAGAGGAGCTGGAGCGTGCCCTCTCGTGTCCCGGGACGCCGTCCAAGTGTGTCACCATACCCCGCTCGCTCGACGGGAGGTTGCAGGTATAATTCAGTTCCACATTTGAGATACTCGCCCTGAACCGCAGTAGATATATCGCTACAAGCAGTAAAACTAATCCGTTCAAATGTCCGATGCGTCACACTCGCACAGATACGTGTCGATGTCGATACAGTATACTTAAGTGCAAGTTAACATCACAGCTTAACATCAGGCAGGCCGTAAGCTTGTTTGCCACCGTCGTTGTACAGTCGCCATCACATACATCGGAACACACCTCTATTTTCAAGGCATTAGGGTGCATGTGCCGATATTTTTGAACACCTATAGTGTACCGATGTATGGGATGGCGACTGTATAAAAAAAAAAAAGTTGGGGCAGTTGGCGGTAAATTAGTCCGCATGGCGCCCGTGCGCCTCATAGAACTGGTTTTAAAACGAGCGCAGGTGTAGAAAGAGTTGTAGTAGCGCTGCCTGTAGCTAATATATTTCATATTCATTTATTCATTGTTATCTCATGCAACATAATAAGGTGT
Source organism: Epinotia brunnichana (assembly GCA_963854355.1). Lineage (NCBI taxonomy): Eukaryota > Metazoa > Arthropoda > Insecta > Lepidoptera > Tortricidae > Epinotia > Epinotia brunnichana. The sequence goes on along the minus strand of OY977936.1, from coordinate 26,094,193 downwards.
TACATTTTTGTTATAAGACTTCATGACACCCTGTAAGGGCACACAATAAATTAAAACATTAATTCTAGGTAGATTAGCAAACCGAAACATAACCTACTTGATTATTCACATTTAGGGTATTATGTCAGATAAGTTAGGTATATAATATGTCGTCAAATTAAGTTAGTTACAATTATTTTATGTCTCAGATCTAAAACTAACTTAAATATCCTATTTTCATTGTGGTTTGTATAATACTAAACTTTTATCGTCAAGGAATTCGTCTACCGAGTAATAACAATGTTCTATTAAACAAACTTGGTATCTATTGAAAATCGCCCTGCTGAAATGAAGCGCAGCAGCTTAGTAATTTTGCGCGTTGATGTCTTCACAGTTATCTTATACAGCTCCTGGATTCATAAGATGACTGCTGGCGGTTATCTTATGAAACCATACGAGTTCCGTGACGAGCTCGTGGAGCTCCAGGATTAAAAAGTATGTGACCTTAGTTTCGTGTACGAAATCTTAATTCAAAGATTAAAGTCGACGAGTAGAAAAAAGATTTTTATGCATTTATACTGCGGTCCTTTTTTATACATAGCTAAGTTACATTTAGGCAATAATAGTTTATTTCTATATTGCTTCCTAGTTTTAAAAGTGTCAGGTTTTTCTGGAAATAGTTCTGGGTATTTACGAACAAAGATCGCGGCTTCTAATATATTTACCGTGGCTGAACGGTACTTGGGCCAGTATCCTCTGTACCCACACTTTTCTAGGATTATTTTGAACCAACTTACCCTTTTCAACTCCCCCTCCCTCCTTAATTAGCTCCTTAGGTACAAACTGATTGCACCAACTACACATACGGGTGCCGGCCCAGCGGTAGTAGGTAACACATTTATCGCTATAGCAGTTCTTAGAACTGAAGCGAAAATGCGGCTCGCGGCACATTACAATGTTTAAAAAAATATATTCTCAGAAGTCCTATAGAAGTCTATTATAAATGTGAAAGTTTGGATGTTTGGATTTCTGGATGTCTGAATGTTTGTTACTCAATCACGCTTAAACAGCTGAACCGATTTGGATGAAATTTTGCACGAAGATAGTTTATAGCCTGGATTAAAATATAGGATAGTTTTTACCCCGGGTTTAAGCAGACGAAGTCGCGAATGGAAACTAGTAATTAATAAAACTATAATGTAGCTAGTCTTCTTGTCGGTCATAATGTACACGATATTAAATAAAAAATATATATTAAAAACCCATTATAAAGTAAAGCGTGTGTGTGTGTCATACTAAACAAAATAAATGATACTTAGACTGATACCTGCATTCCAGGTCTCATTATGAACATCCAGCAAACCTAAGGTGTTTCTTGTTTAATTTTTGTATTCTATTAGTAGTTTATGTGACTGTACATAATGCCCAATTGTGTACAGTTACATACACTATTTTATCTACCCACATGTTATAAATCCTCAATTATATGTTCGGGAACCATTAGAATAACCGCCATTGCACCGCCATGGCCGACTAGATTTCAAATCATGACCAATTAATAGTAGTTTATGTGACTGTACATAATGAAGGGCATTAAACACGAGTGTTTTAATGCCTAATTATGTACAGTTACATACACTATTTTATCTATCCACATATCATAAGCCTCCATAATACATTCAGGAGCCGCATATTATGACCGGCATCGCGGCGTCGTTTTCTGGCAGCTGTCATAGTTTTTTTTTTAATTCAGAGACAAACTAGAGTCGGATCCATCTGTCATATCGTTCGATATCTTACTTACGTGCGACGTTTGTCAAATTTGTATGCAAATTGACAATTCATTTCGAACTACGTCTTCTCGACTGATATTAGAATAGAGGTTAAATCAAATTTCTTTGTTTTTCAGAGACATTCGAAATTTGAATTAAATAATATTATTAAAATCGATGTTATTATTTAGTAACAATAACATTTCCACAGATAAGAAATTTGTTCTAACAAAACAGTTTATTTTTATGGTGGTCATAATGTGCGGTTCTTGAACGCATCATGGAGGGTTTATGATATTTGGATAGATAATAGTAGATTATACACCAAGGGGATAAAGCACTGTTTTATGTCACGGGAGCGAATTGAATCCCGAACGTAACGAAGGACTCATAATTTAACTCCTGAGCGTAGCGAGAGAGTTATAAGTTAATTCCTGAGCGAAGCGAGGGAATTAAGACTGAGTCCTGAGTGCAGTGAGGGGTTCAACCGCCCAAGACTAAAACAGTCTTATCCCCGAGGTGTATACTCTACTTTTCACACCTTATGCGAGACAGAAAAACAGGCTCAGTAGATAAATAATGTTTATTTAGCAAATTAAAAGTACATAGTAACATTAGACACATAGTAGCTTTCCATTTGTCAAAATCGTTGTAGGCTTTTAGGTATTTTTCCTTTGACTTCTCTGGCAGCAGATTGTTGACAATGCCTATGGCATCTAATTTGATAAACTCAGGAGTCAAAACACTTTCATCACTCGACATTTTCAATATTATTTTTGAAATTAAATCTTCTATAGGCACCTACAAGAACTCGATTTGTTCGTCACGCGTGAACAAATGAAGGCGCGCGGCGTTCCAAATTCGAAAGCACAAGCCGTGGTCCTAGATTCGAAATTCGAATTTCGAGCACCGCGCTCCTCCGGACCGGGGTTCACACGGAGGCAAACTTCATTTATTTTGTCAAATCAAGTAGGCCATGGCCTAGGACAAATTGTGTTTAGCATTATGCATATAGTAATAAGAATTATGAAAAGTGAAATCATATTATTAACCAGCGGGTTACAATGAAATTCAGTACAACATTATAACCCGGCTAATACCAAGGGATTTAATGTCTTGCTTTCGGTAGGGTTTACATGACCTATAATTCCTAGTTTCACGAGTCTGTACAATGCTTGCTCAGCTCAATCTTTGATTGATTAGGTAATTTAGGTATATTTAGTTTATTTTTATGATTGCTTCTTTTTGAATTGTTCCTACCTAAATTGTTGTATTATTTATAGTGATGCTACCTCCTATGAATGTGTACCTACCTCATAAGTGTTTTGGTTATAAACTGTAAACTTGTGTGTGATTAATAAATAAATAATAAATAAATAAATAATTCGGCATTGTCGAGCATGTGGTTTGAAAAATAAAATAAAACTACATCATGCTGCACGACCCCAACACCGGACCTGATGTCCATACTAACATCGATTGTCGATGCTATTATGATTTTTCATACATTATAATAACACTGGCACAGATAAAACGCTGATGTTACGTTACTGGTTGCAATTATGGTGGTCGTTATATATGGTTTCCGAACACATTCTAGAGGATTTATGATATGGGTGTAGATAAAAGTTAATTATAATTATTCAACTTATCCATTCCAGGTGTCCCACCGCAAAGGCCTGCCGCACGTCATCTACTGCCGCGTGTGGCGCTGGCCCGACCTGCAGAGCCACCATGAACTCAAGCCCCTCGAGATCTGCCAGTACCCCTTTAGTGCCAAACAGAAGGAAGTCTGCATCAACCCCTACCACTACAAACGGGTGGAAAGCCCCGTGCTCCCCCCTGTCTTAGTCCCGAGACATTCGGAATTCCCCCCAGGACATTCTCATATGCCCTTCCAAAGAACTGCAGAACCAGCTATGCCCCATAATGTCTCCTATTCCGGATCAGGCTTCCCACCGTCGGCCAGTTCAGAACTCCCCGACACGCCCCCACCCGCGTATTCGCCGCCCTCAGATGATATGGAACCACCAGGGGAAGTCGCCCCCGTGTCTTACCAGGAACCAGTGTACTGGGCGTCAGTCGCATACTATGAATTAAACTGCAGAGTCGGAGAGGTTTTTCACTGCAACTCTCATGCAGTGATAGTTGACGGCTTTACAGACCCGTCCAACAACAGCGATAGATTCTGCCTGGGACAACTGAGTAATGTCAACAGAAACTCCACCATAGAAAACACCAGACGCCATATAGGGAAAGGTGTGCATTTATTCTACGTGGGCGGGGAAGTTTACGCTGAATGCCTGTCGGACGCCGCCATCTTCGTGCAGAGCCGCAACTGCAACCACCACCACGGCTTCCACGCCTCTACGGTCTGCAAGATCCCGCCCGGCTGCTCCCTGAAGATCTTCAATAACCGCGAGTTCGCACAGCTGCTGTCTCAAAGCGTCAATCATGGCTTCGAAGCAGTATACGAACTCACGAAGATGTGCACGATCCGCATGTCGTTCGTGAAAGGATGGGGGGCGGAGTATCACCGCCAGGACGTCACCTCGACCCCCTGTTGGATAGAGATCCACCTCCACGGCCCGCTACAGTGGCTGGATAAAGTCCTGACCCAGATGGGGTCGCCGCACAACGCTATCTCGTCCGTGTCCTAGCTGAACGCCCACCTTCGACCCCACCGTATGTATTTCCTTTCGTATTACTCGTGCGCCCATTTGACGTACGCAAATTGCCATCGTATTAGTGCATTTTTAACGAGAAAAATGTGTACATTTGTACATTCTTTTATTTACTTTTTGTATCATTTTATTTCGCGCAATTATTTACACATTTAATTACTACATGTAGGTATCAGTTGCTGTAGAGAATACTGATAACGTCGACGGATGACTTTCGTAAGCTCGGTATTTCAATCTTTATTGGAAGTTAAACGTAAGGTTTACCACATTGCAATTAAAGTACAAATTTCATAAAAAAATATGTGATTATGTGCAAAAGTAATCGCAAATGTCAGGCGTATTTCTTAATATAAGACTCGTACTCGCTAAAAAGTAAGCGTTTAAAAATAATTTGTGTATGTTTGTCGCAGCTATCTTAAATTTTAACCTATTGTATGTCTGAACTATTGATTGCTCGAATTAGAATTTGGCTACAAAATAGGTATATATTTTCAGAAACATTTTCACATTTGGCTCTCACGTAAGGTTCCCGTTGATCAATCGAACGGGAACATTACGTGACAGATTGTCGTTCACCATCTATGTAGTGCAGTATTTAAATCTACAATGCCTTCATTTGAAAGACAATAGCGACAAAACAGGGTTTGCATAAAAATACATTCTGATAGGTACAAGCTAACGAAAGTTCATGTGTCAAATAGTCACGGTTTATGCTTTGCTCCTGCCTGCATTTTCTCTGGTAGAACGATATTTGACTACAGGCGCGAGTAGATTGTCAAAGCTTAAATCGTTTTTCAAATTAAGCTCAAAGTAAGTGTCCAAGTCGTAAGTCATCTAAGTGTAATTGTTATTATAAATATAAAGACATAAAGTAAGAAATAATTATACTCTTAAATGTTTATGACAAGATAGATATTATCTATGTACATAATGCTCTATGATGGTATTTTTTTAAACATGTCCAAATTAATTGCATGAAATCATGCATGCTTTTTGACAAGGTAAATCGGTGATATTATCATATATATATACGGATCGTATGTTATTTTAAGACATAATTTTGTAAGAATATACGTATATGTTCGTAGCTTGTTTGGAAATGCAGTTTTATGTCTATGTATTTATGTGTATGTTTTCGTGCCTATACAATATTTATACAATGAACTGAATGTTTAACCATCTACGGGATTGACTTCCAAGATCCAGCCCACAACTAAACGGGCGCGCTGAAAGGTATAATCGTAAGGTGTTGTCGAAGGGTTTTCGATCCTGGATTGGCTTACATATTCACGAGAGTTGTCTCTCGCGTAAAGACGCTGTTTGGATTAAATATACCTGGTATAAATAATGTAAAAGGCACAAGTTTTATAGTTAATAAGGGATACGTGTTCTGTATGTTATAATTATTCGAAACATAAATGCAAAAATACGCTTCGTATCGGACTCCTTTGTAGCAGCTTATCAACAGCCGACTTCGAAAAGACACTCATAGATGTACCTCGTTACACATGTTATGCAGTTCTCTTTCGAATATAATAAAAGTTCTTCATTATCATCATCAGCCTATATTGCATACGGACCACTGCTGGGCACAGCCTTCCTCAGGGATGAGAGGGAAGTGTTCTTTACACAGATTATATTGTAACAAATCTGTTAGAGAGTTCAAGTCTATAGTGACTTAAGTAAATTAACTAGTGGCTCTGTGAGCTTGAGTCTTAATAAAAAACATTATTTTTTAATATCAAAAACTTAATTGACAAAAGAAATCTATATAATCATCGAACCTGCTAACAAAATTTCACGAGAATCTGTTGAGAAATGTGACCTGTAGAGGAGCAGCCGGACATACAAACTCATTTTCGCCCACGCTGAAACGGAAAACATAGTACGCTTCGCTCGCTCATTAAATCGACGTGCATGAATTTTTGTAAATTAGAGAATCAACTTGTTTTTTGAAATTAAATCAATAAATAAATTGTCCAATAATGTAATCATTCACATGAAGGTTTATTATTTTATTCAGGCAGTGCCTCATATGAGTCAAAATTAAAAAAAAAAACCGTTTAAGTATTGGCACTCAGGTTTGATAAATACAAGTACCTACTCAATTAGGCATTAATAGTCAGTTACACTAGTGATAGAGAAACACTGCATCCTTAAAGTTGAAGTAGTTGATCTACATAATGCTTTCAATTAAGTAAGTATAGTTATAGTATGGTGCACACCTACTGTAATTTTGCTTTTATTGGGGTAGGTTTTTTTGGTGACATATTTTCGCTAATGCGTCAAGAAAAATCGAAAAACAAAAAGTAGTGGTGGCAGATGAGATAATTATATTATAATTACGTAAATTCCAAGCAAACGTTATTTTCGCATGAGCTAGGTATCATAATGAAAGACTTACTTGGAAAAAGGCTGTTTTGAAAAAAATGCAAATCAGCTTATATTAGGAATGTAATCGTGTTCAGAATGCTTCGATGGATTGTTTAAAAAAAAACTTTGAAGAAGTCATATTTATCATTATTTGTATGGGCGGTATCCGTACCATCATGATATCATGAATATTATGTTTGCAACTAAAATGTTATTCTTATTTATTGCGTCGAATGTAATCAAATACATCTATCTTAATATAGAGTTAAGGTCCTGTAAATTTGGCATTGTCATGTAACGCAATAATTATTACGTTTTTCTTGCCCAATGTATTGAGGGAAAAGATACATCGATATTCCTTGTTAAGGATGACGTTTCTCTCTTTTTATCAATTATACCCGATTGTTCAATAAAAAAATAACTACAATTGAAGTATTGCGATGTAACGATAGGTGCCTAATAGGACGTGCCTCGTAAATTCTTATTACACTCAATAGTTTAATGTTACTGTTAAATAAATTATGCATTCTAAGGAGAACAGTCTACGCCTTATTCTTACAAGAGAACTAAAATTAGTCGTAATTTGTACACTTGCGAGAAACTAATAGGGTTTTAGTGTAGTGTGTATACACACATACATAAGTTACTAAACGATTAAACTGGTACATAAAATATTAATAAAAATGTACGTGATTGGCCCTTGATCATGAAACGTATTTCCAGATTATTATATTATAAATCATCGTTTTGTGCGTACCCTACTATATATACATGGAAGGAAGAGTAATCTTATTTGTTAATATGAAATAGGTACACCCCTATTTCATATTAACAAATAAGATTACACTAAATAAAATAATCAATAATGTTGCATTTTCTCGAAAAAGGATTAAAAATGTAGTCAAATGGAGAAAAAAGCAACGCAAGAGGTTAAATAATCACAAAGTATAACTTTACGACGCCTATAAAGCGTCCAAAGTTTTAAGAGGGGGTATGTTCTGTCTCTTTTCCGCAAAACGCACTTTCATATGAAACGATTGTCATTTACTATGACGCTAGACGATCGTGACGTCACGATCCCGGAGCGTTTTCTCTCTCTAACAAGTAACATTAAAACGGTTGTAGCTTCGTAATTTTTTGAGTTATTCGAATGGGATTTTCGTCATTAGGCATATTTTTTTGCCTTTTTTCTTTTGAAGTAATAATACATTTTGAGTCTACACCCCTATTGAAAGACAATCGCCATTAGAACACCACTGAGTTCTAATACTATACTTATATTTATAAAGTTGCTTAAGCCCTGCATGTGTTTGTAAGCATACATTTAGTACGTTTAGATTCTCACTTGATGCGCTCTGACGTGACGGCTCCTTTTGTGTCAGGCGTCAGAGACCATCACGTTAGATAAGTATGATTCCGGTTAGATATCTGACAAAGTTACATGATCAAATGAAGGTGTTTTTTCCTCAAACAAATTCAATTAAATAATCGAACGGAATATACCTATATGAATTTTAATGTCATTTCTAATTTATTAAAAACTGTCTTTCACTGCTATTCTCTAAGCCCGTACAGTAGGTACTACAGTTCAGTGTTTGACACTAAATCGGGACGTCGTATGTCAAAAATAAAGATAAAATTGATCTCAACGTATATTAAGAGTATAGTTCCTGAAGACGTCCCAGCGCCTTGATAGTGCAATTGTAATGAATATTAAATACGATAATGTATTTTGTAGATGTGTTGTGAAATCAATTAATTGAATGTGTACCTATTGAATTTATGTAATTCTCAGAATTGCCATAATTCTTGGTAATTAGCGATTGGGAGTGAAGTATCTAGGGCCGGCGTCCACTGAAGGGGCACGGCAGGTGTTTTTAACACGAACAACAATGAAACTATGAAGTTGGGTCAATCAACTTTTTCTTGTTGCCTGTTTTCTGGTTACGAATTCTCGGAAACTTTTAAACCATGATTTTGTGGAGTTTAAAGGTACAAGTTGGAACCCGACTTCAGACAGCAGCAGCAGACGACGTGTCGCGACGACACGACGTTTTCTATCTATTTATATGACGGTGACGTCTCGCTAGCCACGAAAGGTATTTCATAAAAACACCAACCATGAGTTTTTGTGATAATCGTAAACCAATTTTATGTGGGGCCTCTCCAACGATAGTTAGGGAGTCCATATTATAACACTTTCTTTCACTGTTGTCTCCTCGCTTAGGATGAGTATCCACTAGAGGTGTGCTAAGCTGCGTTTTCATATATTTGACATCTCGCATGCTAGACAGATAGGTGTTAATTGTATGGAAACAGAGCACATCTCTGGTCTCTCAGACACAGAATAACATCAAGAAAAAGTTATCGGCCCAGTTACAGTTTTTATTCAGGTATGCTACGGCAATTAGGCGAACCGTAGCAGTTTGCATTGTCACTAAAGTCAGGCACCGTCGGCTCTTGTTAAAAACTGCTTCTTGTTGTGTTGGAGAGCCTAGATGCAACTGAGAGGGCGCCAAAGTAATAATTACAAACCTCAAACATCACCCAGGAGTCTACCCTAAATATCGCGTAACAATATGCGAAAATATAAAAATATCTTTGAATACTGCATGAAGCAAAAAACACAAATTTTAGCATCCGATATTTTTGACGTGATAACGTCTTATAAATCGATGAACACCGGCAGCACGCACGAAAAAGTATGACTCATTGTCCCGTTCCGCCTGAGCCGAGCGTTCGGCTTTATGACGTTATGTCGTACAATTATCGTCCGTAACAGTTTACTTTATAGACAACCAATTTTTTGATTGACAGTTTAGACATCATTTTTAAGACGTGATAAATGTTAAAAATATATGACGACCAAAAATGACATATATTTCTTAAGATTAACAATAACTTGTGAAAGTGACAGTAAGTTGATAATGATCACTTGATCAGAGATCGGAATTTTGACGTCAATAAAAAATATGATTAATATGGATCGTATTCCGAAAATGTCAAATAAATGACGCCAAAAGTCCGATTTCTGATAATGATGTAGGAATTTGTATTAGTATACAATACACGATAAAGTTGACATTTTGCGACTTATAACAATATAATATGAAATATAGAAAAACTGTACCACAAACTTATATACCTACGCTACCGCTAGGAGGTCATTTAGATCATAACTCATAAGTAGGTACAGTCGCCATCAGATATACCGGAGCAGCCAAAGTGCTCACAAATATCTGAGCACGTCTCTAATGCCTCGACAATAGAGACGGTTTCAGATATATGTGAGCACTTTGGCCGCTTTGATATATCTGATGGCGACTGTACTACAAGTATTTTAGAGACTGTTTGAAACAACCCTTGCAACAATGATTCTAAAAACACCCTCTTTCAACCGTACGGAACTGTCGCCGGCGGATATTTAATTTAGGCACTCAAAGGCCTTAACAGTATCCAAATACAGGATGAGAAATGCAAATGGGTCAGTTTAGAGGAAATTTTAAACTACCTATAAGGGAAACCAAATTTATTTTTATTAAGGAATGGGTTGATTTTACAGCTAACCCTTTTCTTGGCATTGTATCACCCGTGATACATATGAAATAAAAAAATATTGCAACCGTACTTTTCCTAATTAAACATTAAAATTTGTATAAATAGAGTGAAATATGCAAACAAATTTTAAAATAAAATTGAAAGCATCGAAATGTTTAATAATCTGATTACAATTGGTCCAAAATATTATAAGAAAACGGTGAACGATTTTTATGCCGCTGTTATTTGGTATTTTGCTTAAATCTTTACATCCTCCGACTAAAAAACATAATTATTTATAAACTAACATGCGATGTGATGGACATACATCGTTCTTATTTATATTTATTTTTGCGTAAAACATGAAATGATGTTGTGCATTGTATTTGATAACTCCAAATTACTTTGATTAGCAGTTTTGGGAATGAGAACTAATTAAAATTTTACTTATTAATGTTAAACTTTCAAACGTTTGAATTTGCACATCGAAATTGTGTTTATTTGTAATTTTTGATAATTAATTTCATTGAATATTTATAAGTTATTACTAAACAAAGCATCGCTTTAAAGTGATGCAGCATTGGCAATGTATCAAATATGATACATACAATATTCCAAAAATGTGCAAGCTTGGATTTTTTTTTATATTTTTGTGACATTTGAAAGTACTATTTTATTGTAAAAATGAAAAAAAAAATTGATAAAAGATTTTTTTTATCGTGCCAAGATAAGGGTTAATACATGATTTCGAAGATTCCCTGATGGGACCACCCCTATAACGCTGTGGAATTATGTATACAAGTTTGTGGTACCACATACACATATTTTTTTAGTGAAAAATATGGCCTGTTATAATGTGCCTTCAAATATGTATTCCCGTCGTGAACTAGAGGATATGTATAAACAAAAAAACAACAGTTGTGTAGAATGCAACTCTTAATAATACGCACAATAGTGCGACGCCAAATTTAAAGATCTTAAATTATAACAAACTCGCTGGCCTTAATGTTATATTCAATACAACACATTTCTCTATTATTCTTTACCATTTAAGCCACATTGTTAGCTTACAAACGATTTGTCGTATATTAAAAGATAATATTTAGTGAAATGTATAAATTCACACCAAAAAGTATTTATTTATTTGCGGTGGTGTACTAAAATTTTGTGCACAACTGTATGAAACACGGTATTGTAATAACCATCATGTTCATTAATGTTTAATGTGGATAGAACTAGTAACGTACCTGTATACTAATGCCTTGATCACACGTACCGAGCAAACGGGCGAGACACTGCTCTCGGCCGAGTACTCGGTGCGTATAAACAGTCACCAAGTACTCGGCCGAGAGCAGTGTCTCGTCCGTTTGCTCGGTACGTGTGATCAAGGCATAAGTCTGAGCATAAAGAGTAGCATGCATTGACAGATCACTCTCACGAACATAGAACACCTATGATGCGAGTAGCCGTTCTCTTTACTTTTGCTAGATCTGTATTATTACATATTATTTGTTATTGAAAAATGTGTTGTTTTGTAATTTTTATTTTGTTATAAGTAACACCTTATATTATTTAAGAGTGCCTTAGAACAATGTATGCCTTATGTTTTTTTACTATAGATATAGTTAAATAGTACCAACAGTTTGATTGATCCGTAATATGTATAAATCTAGTGCCTATCGAATAGTCAACGAGTGTATGCCTTACTTTTAATAGGTACGTATGTATATTGTAGTCAAAAATATATTTTGTGCATTTCGACACGTTCAATATATTGTGCAGATTTGCTCCTTCTATACGTACGTTAGCTTCTAATGGTATGTCGTGAAATAAAATGAAAATTTTAATCTTACATTGACATTTAATGCGGATTATTATGTTTTTATTTAGTATTTTTTAGTAGAGATATAAAGTTTTGTACATAACGTATATGTATAATTGTGTGGTAATTGTACTCGTTCGTGGCATGGTTGTTGTTATGTTATAAGATTGTTTTTGGTTACGCGTTTGGATTGGACTTGGTGTTTTTACTTTTCTATCGGAGACATAGGGGCATATATGTACCGCGAATGGAATTTTGGCCTTAATGAATGACAGCGTAAGAAAACTCAACGAGGTCCTTGTTGTTATCAAAACTCCACTGAATATTGCATAATTCGCTGTTTCATTGAAGTTAAACAAGTTACACATGTATATAGCCCAAATGCCAGGTCCAAAGCTTAGTGTTTGAATCGTGACAGTAATCGTGCGCAAGATTGTGAATGTCTAAATATGCATACAAGTTTTAGAATTATTCGACACATTTTTAGCCAAACAGGGTTTCAAAATGTCTACGTCTAAATTTGTATCAGCCAACAAACACTACATTATAAGTTAGTCGATAAAACTATTTTGACGATAAATGTTTGTCACGGTCGGTTTTGTTAGTTGTTTACATTTTGGAAAGCCTGATTTGATGAAAGTGTCGGATCCTTTAATGTTATGGTGTACAAAAATGAACGACTACTTGAATTAAGTTCTCGCTAAATAAGTTAGTGTAAGTGCAAAGATGCCATCTGTAATTTTTATTCATCTCCGTTTAGGGAATAAATTTTCTTTTATTAGTTGCGTGTTTTCCATTCCTGCGCCCTTCCTTAACATTTACAACCACTACACAGTATAAAACGAGGTGTAAACTAAGCTATAGGTACGTATTTATGTCGTGACAGTGGCGAACAAGTGTTCGTACAGCCCGCATATTGATAAGCAGTCAGTATACCTACATAACCGCGTTGCCAATGCCAACCGATCCTATTGCCAAAGTTTACACGTGTGAGCTAATACAATACAAATACAAAATAATTTATTCAGTAACTTAAATGTTTTATAAAAATGCAGGTTGGTGTCTCTTTTTAAGCATACCAAGACACTTGTGATAAGAGACACCGCTCTTCGAGGAGGTGTAACATAATATGCACAAGGTGTAAGAATAAGATTTAGAAAAATGATAAACTATACAAAAATTTACAGATATTCTTTTTGGTTTACAATAATACTAGATAATAATTACTAACTAGTACTTTGGTGAGCCGTCGTAGGTGTGTGTGTGTGTGTGTGTGTGTGTGTGTGTTCATGTGTGTGTGTGTGGGTGAAACACAAATATTCGTACTTATCATTAATATTAATTTTATTATCTCAATAGGTCTTCAATTTCAGTATAGGTTTTACTTTTCAGCCAATCAGTTAACATTGCTTTACACTTCCTAATGGTTGTTGGATAGATGTTGAGTTGATCGTTAAGGTAAGTGTACCAAATTCCGTAAGTGAACATAATTCCGTTAAAATTGCGTGTAAAACCGTAAAAAACAAAATAAATATTTTATCAATCTATTTATTCAAATACTTCAAATAATATAGTTTACACATGTGGGTAAAATTGCTTAAAATCATTTATAACTATTTTATTCTATGGTTTTAAAAACGAATTCACGGGATTATGTTTACTCACGGAATATGGTACACTTACCTTAATAGTATTATACAGCTTTGCAGAGCGACAGTCATACTGCCTTTTCGCAAACACTGTCTTAGAAGCTGGTGTGGGAATGATCTTAGGCTTCCTTCTACGAATCTGCAACACCGGTGTAAATGGAGTCATTTTATGCCTCCTCAAAGTCATATACAGAACATACAGCTTCCTGACTGTTAACAACTCGCATGTTTCGTAGAGCTCAGTAGTAGGGAATCTGTATGGCTTGGAGTACATAACCTTAAGTAGTGCCCTCTGAGCTCTCTCCAGTTCAAGGAATTTAACCTTCGTGGCTCCACCCCAGACTGGGATGCAATAAGCTAGGACTGACTGAGCCAATGATGTGTATATTTGATTTAATACCCGCCTTGATGTTACATGCTTTAAGGTTTTAAAAATATAGATCAGCTTACGAGTCCTAGACATTATGAGCTCAGTATGGACATGCCATGTGAGTCGCTGGTCAATCATGATACCCAAATATTTCGTTTGACTTACTTTATTAATGACTGGACAGGGACAATTTTCTCCATACAAATGGTCACATGAGTGTATTTTTATCGTAAAACCTGAACCTGGTTGCGTCGTGTTATAATTGGAGAAACAGATGTAATTGGTTTTATCTGTGTTAAGGGTAAGTAAATTGACCCGCAGCCATCTGTCTATCGTTTCAAGACCAAGTTCCGTGGATTCCCTTACTTTGTCCCAGCTAGATGTTTTTATTTGCGTGCACATACTGGCTACGAAAATGTTGACAGAATGCGTGTGCACGTGAGGAGTCGATTTCTGGTTCCCAGCTACACAGGTAACGTGTTAAAACTGTTAAATAATACATTATTGCCCTAGCCGGGATGGACGCAATTGCATGCTGAGTGACTGAAAATGGGAAGCAAACTACATTTGTATGGGGAGTCGAGTGTCCTGGCGACCCTTCAGACTGACAAGGAAAACTTTATCTGTACCTACGTCGTATTATATAGGTATACATTTTTTTTTCGTGGAGGAAACCTGCGTACCAGGTACCCAATCATCGGGGGATGACTGGGTTATGTGGTATTTCTATCCACTAAAAACTCTACGGCGGCCGGCATCTGCGCTCTCATGCGGAGAACTCCAGGATCTCATTCTGAACGCACTGGAGCCCTCCTCGCGCCTCGCCACATTTGGCTCGTCCTAGGATGATGATGGTCGCCTTCCCTGGGGTTTTTAGGTGAGTGCCCCGACCCCCGCCAGAAACACTGCGACCCCGATGACCCCCTTTAGTCGCCTTCTAAGCTACGACAGGCGGGGGAGACCGTAGACCTATTCTTGTCCGAGCCTACACGGATAGTTAGCCTATAAGTAGGTATACCTAGACATGACTCGATCCAACTGAATCCGTAACATCCATCCATGAGTCAGTCCTCATAATTGGTATTCAACGCGGAACCGCTATCACCGACCTTGCGTAAGTACTGCGAACTGGCTCGTTCGTAAGCCCTAAGGCAATGAAATCGGGTTTGGGGCTTTATTCAATAGCATAATCTAAAATAGGTATACAAGATGATTATTGATGGTACAAGGACTGGTATTATACCACTTTAGTACATTATTTACCTAGGACGGTTAAACAAAGAATGTCTCAGATCGCAGGTATTTGACGCCCGAGCCGAAGGCAAGGGCGATAAATATGCGCGCTGAGGCTTTCTTTATTACCGCCCGTGGTGAGTACCTACACAATTTTACGTCTCTATCTGGCCAGGAAGTGGGGTTTTACGCACGCATAGCGTGCGGTAATTCCTACTTTATGGCCAGGTATGACGTAAAATTAGTTACGACATCTCAATAAATACTGCCGAATTATGTAGCATTGCATCATACCTACTTACATGAAGAAAACTGTACCTACGATATTATAAGCAGGCACCCTTATTCTTATTACCTACATTCCAAAGTCTGTATCTAAGGTACCTACACATATATTGAAATTAAAGTAGGAGTTGCACTTACTCTGGCGCTGTAAAATTTAATTTAGGTGTAAAGTTAAGAGCTCGTTCACGTGCTCACTAGCGCCACTGGTAAATGTGATTAGTTACCTATTAAAATTTAACGAAAGATATTCTAAAAAGTAGGCCGCTAAGTATACTGTATTTTAACCGACTTAAAAAAAAAGGAGATGGTTCTCAATTCAGTTGTATTTTTTTTTTATGCTGTTACCTCAGAACTCCGTCATTTATGAACCGATTCGTACCATTCTTTTTTTAATTGAAAGTATGTGCTTCCAGGTTGGTCCCATTGTTTTCAAAACTCCAGTTGAATGATGGGAACCATGAGGAATTGAGGGAACTCCTCAAATATATAAGGCACGCGTGTAGTAATTTTGGTGTTTTCTATTATAACTAACTCGTGTATTTACATCCGGAAATCATAAATTTGGTGAAGTGGAAGTGATTATGAAGACCACAGATGGCTTGTGGAACTTGTCAATGATGTACTTCAAACTATAAAAGTACGTCACCGATTCTGATATCATTCCGTTGATATAGCAAACAAAGAAGTGCCAAAGGTGATTCTGAGATCCTTGAGGAATTGACGGAAGTCCTCAAATAATATCGGCCCACATACAGCGATTTGGTTATTTTCTCTTATAATCAACGTATTTTCTCTCAGAAATCAGTTCATGTGGTAAATTGGAAAATAAATGTGGAAATGTTCATGTGGCTTGGCGGAGTACTGAATTGAAGTCGGTTAAAACTTTGTTTTTAAAGTAAATTATGTGCAATAATGCATAATGATGTAGATCTGCTACATCGTATATTTTGATGGCCCGTGGTTGCAGGTAGCCTAAATGAAAAAAAAAATTTCTTCATAAATTTGACATTTGTTTTTCATAAAGTTGACGACCGCTTTAGCCTAGTTGGTAGTGAACCTGCCTACGAAGCAGAGGTCCTGGGTTCGAATCCCGGTAAGGGCATTTATTTGTGTGATGAGCACGAATATTTGTTCCTGAGTCATGTATGTTTATCTTCGTCTAATACCCATAGTACAAGCTTTGCTTAGTTTGGGGCTAGGTCAATTTGTGTAAGATTGTCCGCAAATATTTATTTATACGCATCCACAAACTTTTGACAGTATTATTTTTTGTAGTGTACGAGTATAAATTTCAATCTTTGGCGCGTAGTAAGTCCAAGTGAAGTCTCGACACTGGTCGCCGCGAAATTTACAAAACATCATGCATTTAAGGGTTAAGTACCTTTGTGAATACATCAAACTAGTTTTTACGTTGCTGGATTCGTAAATCTATGCATCCAAAGTCACCCCGTCCGCCCCCCCCCCCCCACTCGTTTTTCTTTTGAGTTCATCCTGAGGTTAGATTAGCTTAAATGTAAAATTTGACAACCGGGAAGATACTTATACTATTTCATAAAGTTTTCGTCACGTTGTAAACTCCCTACAAACGGCTGCAGATGGGCGTTGGGATGGTGCGTTATAAAGTTCGCAAACGCTATGGAATATTAAGACTTGAATGCTTTTTCCGCCCACCCTTGTGTGGGACATCGCTGTAACGCACCAGCTTATCTGACTGTATGATCACGCGTCGTAGGCTAAGAGCTAGGTGATTTTATTTGACTGGCAGGATTATTCATCATCATCAACATATGCCTATCCCAAAGCGTGCCACAGTGACCGGGTCCCGCGACCTTTACCGGGTCATCATGTCCACCTTTCAGGGGGGGGGCTGCGCCTTCCGGTACGTGGTCGCCACTCGAGAACCTTTCCGCCCCAACGATCATCGGTTCTACGTTCGATGTGCCCCGCCAACTCAACTTAAGTTTTGAGACTCGGAGGGCTATCAGCTGCGGAAGGCCTCATTTCTGATACGATCACGCAGAGAAACTCCCAACATAGCCTTCTCTCCATTTCCCTTTGGGTGACAGGCTTATTACGAGGGGTGATCCGACAGTTTTGATAATCGGCATGATTTGGTCTCGTGATGATAACTTGCGAGTGTCATTCCTACTGTGCCGCTATTCAATAATACACTAAATACAAAAAAAATATTACTTGTTTTTTTTTAATAGCTAAATGAGAGGATATTTTGGTAAATGTTAGAGCCGGAAAAATTCTGGTTTGGTAATTTGAAGTTTATCTATCTAGGTATATCATCATTTTTTTAAGGCACAGCTCACCTAACACGAATCAAGGTAGGTTTATCTGGCCATCAATAAGTAGGTATATATTTTTAAATTTATTTAAATAGGGTGAACGTAGGTGACAAATATATGAATATAAATACAAATCATAATTCTATAGCAAGTAAAGCGCGGTCGTCTAAGAAAAAAACCAAAAAAAATAATACCAATCCTATGAGTTTTTTTTCTTGGCTGAGCTTGCCGCTTACGGGCTGCTTTTCAGGCTTGTGAATTCTATTAAACTAGTTACCTACCGTGTAATTTAGTCCAACTCTTTTACTATTATGTCTTATTCTTATTATATTGGTAAGTAAACTAAGAAAGTGTGTATTTTATAATTAAAAATCATATTATACGGATACCCAGTGTTTTGTACAAAAATTTTGACTATCAAAACTTTAGGATCACCCCTCGTACTCACATAAAAATGAATTCTATATTCTTGTTTCTGCATGAATACTTTGCTTTTTCATTCAAAGGTATGCTTGCACAGTTGTGCACTCACAGAAGGTGTGTTTCGCAAATATCCTTTATCACTTTGATACCCTTTAATTATGAATAGACAACGTTGTATAGGTAACAGTACGCTTCTTCTACCTACTGGTAGAATCACCTAAACTTAGTATACCTACTTACCTACTAGCACCAATGTGGTGTGGGATACCTACCCAACTAGCACATCAAATTCTATTTCTAACAAGTCTAATTCATAAGCACTAAATATGGTTGGGAACACACTGTTAAAGTAGTCAAATAAAAGTTGTCAGGCTACAGTACAAAAGTTGATATATACCTACTCATTTATATATTTTTCTTGTATACTATAGGTACGTTGGCAAACAAGTAATGGATGCTGTCAACAGTTCAGGACAAACAGTTTTCCAACGGCAAAGTTAAGTTTGTTCCTCAAATAAGTGGGAAAAAACCTTCGAAGCGAGATTCCTCTGATGGACAAACTATTTATATAGTAGGACCCACAAATTTGCACGGAAGTCTCGGTAAGTACATGAGTCTGACTCGCACTTGACCAGTTTTTTTTCCTTTTATTCCTGCTCAGGTAAAATGGTATGTACCTCCCTATTGTACCTGGCTCTTAGACTATCCTGTAAACTGGTTGCTCGGCCTTGCACCGCTCTTGTGGGTGTCTTCGATACATGCATAATTAATGCTACATGCCGCGCATTCCTTCAATTGGACCATTGCACCGCTAGGTATAGTATTAGTCACACTGTAAGGGAATGAATAATTTAATAAGTACCTAAAAGTACGACAACAGGACAACGACCCACTGCACTGGTATGTACATATGAGGCACATAAATGTGCATCTGAATTTTAACCCTTAATGTTTTTTTGTAAAATTCGCGGCGACCAGTGTAAATAGGGACTTACGCGCCAAAGATTGAAATTATGACACTACAAAAAAATAACTGTCAAAAGTTTGTGGATGCGTTCAGAATCTAACATGTAGGTACAGTCAGGGGTAATATTAGGTCCTTACCTATGAAATTGGCGGTTTTTTCACAGATATTATTTTGTACGTAATTTATTCATTTCTATTGCAACTTCCAAATTATTTTTTTAATTTCATTATTAGACTATGTAACAAAGGTTTTAAATACACAAAATAGGTTTGAATTTTTTATTTAGTGTTTGAAATTAAAGCTTGAAAACCGCCCTTTTCATGTGCTGCCGGTTAAAGTGTTTCAATTACGTATAGTTTTATGATGCGAACTATTTTTAAGGAATGAAGATATGTGTAAAGTAGCTTAAAAGTTTTCTATATTCCTACCAAAATTTAGTTTGCTTTGAATTTGACATTGCTGAATAATCCGCAAAATTCAATGTATGAAAATCACAGTTTTCATAAAATTCTCCATACACACCGCCAATTTCATAGGTAAGGAGCCTTCCTTACTAAGGACCTAATACTATACGTACCATAAA
This sequence comes from Epinotia brunnichana, assembly GCA_963854355.1. Classification (NCBI taxonomy): domain Eukaryota; kingdom Metazoa; phylum Arthropoda; class Insecta; order Lepidoptera; family Tortricidae; genus Epinotia; species Epinotia brunnichana. The sequence goes on along the minus strand of OY977936.1, from coordinate 26,074,222 downwards.
TAACGACAAAAATATCTGTACAGGACTCTATTGTCAATGTCATAAAGGCGTGTACAGATATTTATGTCCTTATTTATGTAAGTACGTATTTCTTTCCCGCTCACGGGACAATGATGTCCCGGACCTTTGGGAGGCGTGCGTGGGGCTAGGTACCTACAAAGTACCGACTGAGCCAACACGTAGAGGCCCTTTTGACAATTTAATGAAATGCAAGGAGTACACCGAACGGATGCTGTCCCTGCCCGTGTCATGGGACGCACACAGAGACAGCACCCGCTGGGGTGTATAGGGACTATTGCTGGTTGATGGAATCTAAAGAAAACGGGTTATTGGGTGAAAATGATGGACTAGTGGCTGGGCTATTGGGTGAAACATCGGACGCCTGTCTAATAAACTGTCTCTTTTTTTATCTCTGGCAGACGGTGACTCGCCAACTGCTAGATGGGCCCCTATTAATAGCGACATTCAAAAATGGCCTAAGGGCAACACCAGTCAGAGAGGCTGGGGGGGTAGAGAGGTGGCACTAGACTTTAAACATATAGCCAACTCGCCACTTAGGTGTCCACATCTACCCTCGAGCAACAGCTCTTGCGACTCCACTCAGGACAGCCAGTTAAGGCAAGCCAGAGGTGGGGGGCCTGTCCAACCAACCACCCGGTCGGCTCAGCCTGACCACAGGAGACCCCCAGGAGCACTCAGGTACGTATGGTCGCTACTCCCTAACAGCCCACCACAAGCTGCCTTACGTTGACTGATTGCACCAGAAATCTGGTGGGCGATGGGGCCGTCACATCCCTACGCCACGTATTATTATTATTATTATAAAAGAAATGGCAGCCTCGAGGGCCTTTGCCAGAGTCAGTAGGTTTATAAATTAAATAGTATTATTAGCATGATGTACGGTAGAAGGCCTTCACAATGCACTGGGTGATAGCTGGAGCAGTACAAAGTATAATGGCGGCCGCGACCACGAACCGCCGAATGATGCCCGAGAATTGGTTATTCGCACTTCCAGGAAAATTCTTCATTTGCCATTCACTGCATAATATGCTATCAAAATTATACTTTAAACGGCAGGATGCAGAAAATAAAAAACACTGTCTGGAGCACGATCCGCCATGTTCCATGGATCATTCGAAAGTCCTGTAAGTACGTATATTATTACCCCTGACTGTACCTAAATGTCACATTTATTAAAAAAGTAATAAATGTATTTTTGGATACCTGCATATTAAGTCACAGGCCATGAAAATATACGATATAGATCTACATCATAATGCATTTAAGAGGATTGTAAATCTGTAAATTTTCATACAAAAAGTGATAACGTTTTTCACCCTTATAATGAAAAACTAGGTCAGTAGGTTTTGATTTTTAAGAAATATTGCGTACATTAAAAGTTATTAGCATCTAAAAATCTATATTTTTGACTTAAAAACTTTGTGTAACTTTTTTTTTTTAATTAATTTAAACTGATTTATTTACTAAAAAACCGGCCAAGAGCATGTCGGGCCACGCTCAATGTAGGGTACCGTAGTTTTTCGTCCGTCACAGTAAGTGTGTGAAATTATTTTGTAATTTTTTTCAAAAACTATTCAACCTATCAAGTTTTTTATCAAGTTATTCAACCTATCATTTTTTTCATATTTTTAAAACTTATGGTTCAAAAGTTAGAGGGGGGGACACATTTTTTTTTATTTCTGGAGCGATTATCTCCGAAAATATTAACATTATCAAAAAATGATTTTAGCAAACCCCTATTAATTTTTAAATACCTATCCAACAATATATCAAACGTTAGGGTTTAAATGAAAAAAGAACACTCCCCACGTTACGTATAGGGGAGGTACCCTATTAAAAAAAAAAAACACTTTTTATTTTATCACTTTGTCAGCGTGATTGATATACATATTAGTATCAAATTTCAGCTTTCAAGTGCTAACGGTTACTGAGATTATCCGCGGACGGACGGACATACAAAGCGAAACTATAAGGGTTCCTAGTCGACTACGGAACCCTAAAAAGGAAGACGTACAGACATAGATTAGAAACAGAGCATTTTTTTTAAACACCTACTCGCGCCGCGTATTGGCACTTCACAACTTACTTGACGTTACAGTACTGTAGGCATAAAAGTACCTACATGAATGAATGATACCCAGCTCCTAGTAAAAAATATGAAATAAAAATTAAATGAAACAAACCCGGGAGCTCCTCACACAGTCAACTAAAAAGAATTTTTTTAATATACAGGTAGAATTATTTGAATCCATGCGTCGCGCGTCGTTGTGTCGGGGGAGCGCTAACTACCTAATTAGGTACCTAAATGTATTTGTAATACTTACCCATAACCCCCTCTTACGTCCATAATTTTTCATAAAAAATAAAAATATACCTACCTGTGTTTAGAAATTGCATTGCGAAAGAAATAAAAAAAATAATACTTATTTACATGACATACCTATCTGAAACATTTAAAAATGAATTAAAAAGGGTTTTAACAAGAACGTCAAAACACGAAGAGGTAGAGCACAGCGAAATGTATTTTCGCTCATAATATTAAAGTCCTGTAAGTACGTATATTATTACCCCTGACTGTACCTAAATCATCTTACAGAAGACAGCAGCAATTGCTGTTGCTCTAGGTAGGTATTATCAAACAGCGATTAGAATGGGATAGGAGGTGACAGTTTTGTCATATAATAGGTAGGCATGTCAAAGTTTACCATGTAAAAAATTGATGAAGTCTCGAATCTCTTCCACAGTAAAAAGTGGTGAGATATTTCGTCGAGCCAAGTCAGGCATTCTTCTTAACCTTTATTTGCTTGCTAAGTACCTAAATAAAATTCTGCAACTTGGGAATCACACAACTTTACTGCATTTACTATTTTTGCATACCTTAGACTAACAAAATTTTATTTAGTGACTATGCAAATAAAGATTAATAAGAATGCCTGACTTGGCTCTACGAAATAAGTATCTCACATTTTACTATGGAAGAGTTTCGAGACTTGGCCTATTTTTTACATGGAATGATATTTATGGGATGTCATTTCTTTTTGTAGGTTATTGTGTTGTCAACTTGGAATGGAGATGTTATTTTACCAACCGCAAATAAAGTTTGTATAGTTTTCTAGTGCATGGTTACACCCAACACTAACCGCATGCAAATACATCGTGGCTGAAATTTCAATATTTTTGGTTTTTTAAGAATTAATGCCTATCCATTCTTAAAAAAACCTGAGTCTTAAAGCTAAAAACTAATTATGTTCAAAATTTGGAGCATGTGGGTCTGCTGCTGCGTACCTAAAAATTAGGTTGATCATTATAAGTCAGTGACAAAACTAAGGAACTTTGTCGGGCAATAGGTAGTTCTTAAACTAAAAGTTCAAATTTAATGTTGTTGAGAATTTAAGTAAGCCATATTACGACCGCTTTAGCTTAGTTGGTAGTGCTACGAAGCAAGAGGTCCTGGGTTCGAATCCCAGTGAGGGCATTTATTTGTGTGATGAGCACGAATATTTGTTCCTGAGTCATCGATGTTTTCTATGTATTGAAGTATATTTATTTCTTTACTAGCTATTGCCCGCGACTTCGTCCACGTAGAACTTGTTATCGCATTAGTAAAAATAAGTATAGCAAACAAAATTCTATCATTCCAAGGGATGTTTTCCGAGATAAAAACTATTCTATATCCTTTCAAGGGTCTCTCAAATTATCTCTACGCCAAAATCCGTTTAACACGATGAGTTTGTTAGTTTAAATTGCTATTAAATCTAAATTGAAATGTCCGTTGTTACAAATACAAACATTTTAAGTAAGTATCATCAACAGACGTTTTTGCTTAAATTGTTGTTTTTTAAGGTAATGTATAAGTCATGTATAATTTCCATTTCCCCTTTAGGGATTGATTTCCGGGATAAAAACTATTCATTGTCCTTCCCCGAGACTCAAATTATTTTATCTAAAACGGGTGCAGCGGTTGTATAGTAGCTCCATACAAATGTTCACCCCCCATTTCACCCCGTTAGGAGATGATTTCCGGGATAAAAACTTTTATCTTAAAATTATCTTATCTTATCTTGTCTAAATGGGTTTCATCCAAATATTCAACCCTGTTTCACCCCCTTAGGGGATCTTCAGGGGGAGACAAAATCTATCTCTATACCAAATTTCATCTTAATGGGTTCCATACACATATTCATTCCCTATTTCACCCCTAGGGGATGATTTCCGGGATATAATCTATCTAATGTCCTTTCCCGGGACCTATCCCCGGGAATCAAACTGTCTCTATACCAAATTTCATCTAAATCAGTGCAGCCGTTCTAGTAGCTCCATACAAATGTTCACCCCCCATTTTCCCGCCTTAAAGGCTGATTTCTGGGATATAAACTATTATTTGTCCTTCCCCGGGACTCAAACTATCTCTGTACCAGATTTCATCTAAATGGGATCCACCTAAATCTTTACCCCTCATTTTATCCTTTCAAGGGATTATTTTCGGGATAAAAGCCATCCGTTGTCTTTCTCCGCGGCTCAAACTATCTCTATACGAAATTTCATCTAAATGGGTTCCATCCAAATTTTCACCCCTATTTCATCCCCTTAGGGGATTGTTGTAGGGATAAAAGCCATCCGTTGTCCTTTTCTAAGGCTCAAACTATCTCTATACCAAATTTCATCTAAATGGGTTCCATCCAAGTTTTCACTTCTGATGAAATAGGGGATTATTTTAGGGATAAAAGCCATCCGTTGTCCTTCTCCGCGGCTCAAACTATCGCTATACCAAAGTTTCACCCCCTTTGGGTATGATTACCGGAATAAAAACTATCCTATGCCCTTTCCCAGGGCTCAAACTATATCTATACCAAACTTCATCCAAGCCCAATTTCACCTCCTAAGGGGATGATTTCTGGAATTAAAATTATCCTTCCCCAGGATTTACCTTTGTCCTTCCCCAGGACTCCAACTACCGCTATACCGTAAATGGGTTCAATCCAAATTTTACCCCCATTTCACTTCCTTAGGGGATGATTTCTGGGATAAAACCTATCCTGTGTCCTTTCCCAGGACCCTAACTATCTCTTAACCAAATTTCATCTAAATGGGTCACATCAAAATTTCACCCCCAATTTCACCCTCCTTAGGGGATGATTTTCGGGATAACACTAACCTTCCCCAGTCTAACTAATAGTCCTTCCCCAGGACTCCAACTATCGCTATAATAATATATAATTAATTTATTTATTCAACCAACTTGGATCATACACTTAAATACAATACACAGACCATAAAAAATAAAAATACATGTCAGGGTTAGTAGATAAATTTCATCTTACATCTAAAGTGTTAGTGCTATATCACACATGGGTTCCATTTTAATTTTCACCCCTATTTCACCCCCTTAGGAGATTATTTCTCAGATTAAAACTATTCTTTGTCCAAATTTTCACCTCTTCTCACCCCCTAGGGGATGATTTTTGGGATTAAAACTATCCTATGCTCTTTCCCAGAACTCGACCTATTTCTACACCAAATTTCATATAAATGGGTTCATCCAAATTTTCAGCCCTAATTTCACGCCCTCAGAGGATCAGTTTCAGGATAAAAACCATGCATTGTCCTTCCCTGGGACTCCTACTATCTCTACACCAAATTTCATCTACATGGGCTTTATCCAAATTTTCACCCCTTATTTCATCCCCTAAGGGAATTATTTTCGGGATTAAAACTTTCCGTTGTCATTCTCCGGGACTCAAACTATCTCTATACCAAATTTCATCTGAACGGCTTCTATCCAAATTTGCACCCCCCAATTAACCCCCTTCGGGGGTGATTTCTGGAATTAAAATTATCCTGTGTCATTTCCCAGGGATCAAACTATCTCTATACCAAATTGTATTCAAATAGGTTTCATCGGAATTTCCCCCCCTAATTTCACCCCCTTAGGGATTGATATCCGGGATGAAAACTATCCTATGTCCTTTCCCAGGACTTTAACTATCTCTAAACGAAATTTTATCAAATTCGGTTACATCAAAATTTTCACCTCCCCATTTCACCCCCTTAGGGGATGATTCCCAGGATCAAACCTATCCTTTGTCCTTCCGCGGGACTCTTTCATCCCCTTAGGGGTTGATTTCCGGGATAAAAACTATCCTATGTCCTTCCCCGGTACTCAAACTATCTCTATACCAAATTTCATCTAAATCGGTTCAGCGGCTTAGGTGTGAAGAGGTAACAGACAGACAGACAGACAGACAGACAGACACACTTTCGCATTTATAATATTAAAAAATAAGTAAAGTATATAAGTATAAGTATATTCAACGGCCTCCGTAGCCCAGTGGGTAGTGACTCTGCCTACGAAGCTGGAGGTCCCGGGTTCGAATCCCGGTCAGGGCATTTATTTGTGTGTTTATCACGAATATTTGTTCCTGAGTTATGGATGTTATATATGTATATAAGTCTCTATATGTATTTATCTATTATATATATCATCGCCTAGTACCTACAACACAAGCCTTATTGAGCTTACCGTGGGCCTAGGTTGATTTGTGTAAGATTGTCCCGTAATATAAAAATATAAAAAATAATATATACGTATAAGTATGGAAGTATGGATGGATATAAGTATGTTTATCGTCGTCTAGTCTAGTAGGTACACATAGTGCAAGCTTTGCTTAGTTTGGGACTAGGTAGATTTGTGTAAGATTGTCCGCAAATATTTATTTATTTATTTATTTATATTATGCCCTATATGTTACTGAAAATTCAGGGTTCTGGCTTTAGCCAACACAAAATTACAGGATGTTGAAAATGGCCTGAATGACTTCGAGAAAAGGATGGAACGGCCGTGCCTCTATGTTTTGCTCGACTTAGCGGGGGCACTGCCGTGCGGGGGCTGATATGAACTGACAGCTTGCAAATCCAATTCCAAACTCATCGCGGCCCGCGGTTTAATAATAGGTACTTTTTATGTCACTTATGTGTTTGCCACCACAGTGGTATAAACAAAAAACAGGATTCCAACTGAGGATGCCTTGGTGGTAGGCTGGTTTTCAGTGGGTGTCTGCCTAATGCATGTAGTATGTATGTATGTAGGGATTTTATTGTACATACTAAACTCTAGATTTAACGCTCAGGAAGTCGGGGGCCTATTCACTGCCTTATTATGGCGATAAGTAGGCTTTCAAAAAGTATAACAGGTTGATAAGTATGTATTCTTTGGCTGAAAAGCAGATTAGCAGAACGTGTTCTCCTGAAAGAAAAACCCACTGGACAAAAGTTTTGTCTATGACCTAAAATTCTTTTCATAACAATAGCCTCTGCCTAAACAAATTCGTATCACCCATCGTTTGGTTACTTCACGGGGCCTACGCCGAATAACAATATTGTGGCTGTTGTAACTTCAGTTTGCGGGCGACATTATAAATACAAGTGGTCGAAGGCGCGGCGCATAAGTCTGTTGCGTTTGCCCGCTATTGCACGCGAAGGCGGGAAAAGTTTTGACGTTTCCAGAAAAGTCGCCATGTTTGTTTTGAAGGTCAGTTTTCTTTTAAAATTAAATGTGATCTAAGTACGGGTAGATATGTATAAGGATCGTAACATAAGGATGTTTATTAGTTCATTACCAATTATTTAACGGTTTCTTTTATTTCTCTGGTAAGTAAAACCATTTGACATTGTACAGTCAGATGCAAAAAAAAAGTCAGAACCGACTCTATGCAGTCGTAGGGATCGAGCCGGTATTTTAGTGCATAGGTATACCTAATTGAATTATTGAATATCATATAGATATTCGTGCTATCACAGCTATGTTTATCTATAAATAAGTTCAGGCATCATGTTTATTGGTATAAATATACTTTTTAATCCAATGTCCAAAGGGAGTGGTCCAATAACTACTTCCAATGCAGAATCAACTTTAAGCCTAGGTGGGTGGATTGCAAAAAATTAGTACATAATTAAGGACCTTAATCTAATCTATGCTTTAACTTTTTTCCATTGTGTAACGAAAGTTACCCATATAAAATGTATGGGTAATTGTCGTTACACAATGGAAAAAAGTTAAAGCATAGATTAGATTGAGGCTCTTAACTATGTACAATTTTTTTTGCAATTCACCCAGGTACCTACACCGTTTTCTATAAGTACCTAGTTAACACATTTTGGTTATTATAAAAACTGTATTTCGAAAGACTATTGTAATTATTTTTGTTTCGGACTATTAGTATACCAATGCTATTACTTATTATGTCTTTATTTCACGGCGGTTCACAATATAGGTAGGTAGGTACCTATTTTGGCTGCCGAACTCAAAATTAAGAAAATCACGCAGTTCCGAATTATTTTGCTAAGCTGCGCACCTACTTATTGCCTTATTTTTGTCACTTTCTGCCTTTGAAAGCGTTAACCTTAAAGACTCTGTCTCGCTCAGCACCAAGTTAAAATATTTAACCTTTGTTTACCTAAGAGGGTACTGGCCACTGGTCGCCCTTCGCTAAGAGCCTGTAATAAAGTCAAAGCTACCTACGTATTATATATGGTACATATACTCGTATGAGTAAATAAAATATAACACACGACTGTGGCGTCGCCAGTTCTAGACTTGAACTTGGATTGACACGCTGCCGCGTTTCTAGATATCCTACGATAAAAGCGTCTGTTTTATTTAGAATTCGTCTTTAAAAATATTCCTAATGTACCTACATGATGTTCTGTCTAATAAATATTTATTGGAATTTAGTAAGTATATTGTATTCATTTCAAAATGTTAACTTAAAATTTTCTAATAATTTAAATGACATTTGTATTGAGATTGATGAATAATCCATATAACTATTCGAATACTTATAGATAAAATGCTAGTAAATTGAATCAAATTATTTATATAAAATTCTTCTTAAATTTACAATTTCTTTTTGGGGTTTTCTTAAAAAAAAAAACGTTTGTGTAAAAAAGTATTTATACAAAATGAAGTTAAACAAGCTTTTATTTAGTGTTGTACGTATTTTTAGGGTTCCGTACCTCAAAAAGAAGAAACGGAACCCTTATAGGATCACTTTTTGTTGTCCGTCTGTCTGTCTCTCTGTCTGTCTGTCACGACCCTTTATCTCGCACACGCGTGGAAGTATCAAGTTTAAATTAAAACTTGGTATATACTCAAGTCTACAGTCCCTTGAAGCTATAAAAAAACAAATCTAAGTTAACATAAAAAAATAAAATACGGCTGTTTATGCCGCAAAAAACGTAGGTATATTTCGACGCTCTCAAGCGAATCAAAATTTATAGGGTATTTTCCTTTAACCTAGAACTATGAAATTTGGCAAGTAATATCGTCTTATTGGTCGTCAAGTAAGTACAGCGAAAAATCTAAAAATCATACATTTGTAGTTTTGTACGGAACCTTCGGTGGGCGAGTCCAGCTCGCACGTGTCCGGTTTTTTTACACACACATTAACTAACATACCTACCAGTCGATTCTGACCAGCCTTAACACGACGGGCTTACCGCGTGTAATATTAGGATTTCCTATGACCACCTTCCGTCTATGTCATCAGACCAGCTTGATGGAACCTAAATATAATTGTCAGCTAGCGTAAATAATTTAAATATGCACAATTTCACTTCACCTCAAGTGTTCAACGGCAACCAGCAAGATGTTATGTTGAAAAATGATTTGCAAATTGTGAAACCAATAACTTACTCACTGGAAGAGATCCCTTAAGTAAGTATAAGTTCGCTTTTGCACTTGCATTTTCCTTTTGTATATTTTACTTTTATTATTACATACATATAATCACGCCTCTTTCCCAGAGGGGTAGGCAGAGATCACGGATCTCCATTTGCTACGATCCTGACAAACCACTTTCGCTTCACTTACTTTCATAACATTTCTCATACATGCTCGTCGGTTTAGGGTACTTTTGACCTGGCCTTTTTTATTATTGTGTCCAATAAATAGTTTTACTACTACTACTAACTATACTTACCTACTTACATACAATACAAACCTTGCAAGACAATTACTTATTTAAATAATAATTTACTTTAAAAACAAAGTTTTAACCGACTTCAAATCAGTAGCCAAATTGCTTCAAGTTTGCCTATAAAATTTGAAGAGTTCCCTCGATTTTTCCAGGATCCCATCATCAGAACTAGAGTTTGGTGAAAACGGGAACAATCTGGAAGTATATGCTTTCAAACAAAGAAATTATTTTTCAAATCGGTTCATAAATTACGTACCTAGTTATCGCGTAACAAACACTCCTCCTTTTTTGAAGTCGGTTAAAAAAGGATTACAAAGACTACCTAAGGTAGGTGTTGGTTCCAGACTAGGCTAGGCAAAAACAGTCCATGCTGATTAGAATGAAACCTGTGTAGGTACCTATATATCATGCACATACCTGTAATATGTGCATGAAAGTGTCAGTGATGTATCTATGTGATTTTAGTTGTAGAAGAGAACTATACAGATATCAAACAAGAACTTTTATTTACCGGTGTTCGTACAAGCCTACTTACCTACCTGTGCGAGTAAATGTGTTAATTATGGTGAGTTACCAACTTATTACTTCACATCCTTAAGGTTTCGGAACCCAATACTACCTAGTGGTGTCATTATGCGCTGTGACTCAAACTTCTAACATAAATTAGTGCAATATAATGTTTAAGTAGACTGTGACGTAGTAACAGTAGTATTTACTCTGAGAAATGAAGTAAGCAAGACATAAAGTTAGATTACTGTCAAGCGTTTCTAAATTACTCGTGCCATCCAATCTATCATATCATAGTAATAAGTAGTTCGATGCTCTAAATAGGTAAACCAAAGCTTCTAGTCGTCTATCGGACTTGATCCTGATATACAAACTAATAAACGAGTTGGTTCTCTTGTGCATTCTATATTCAAACAAAACATACTTACATAAGGTAAACGTCCTAATTGTTGACACCAAGTATTGGGTCAGCGTGAAGCTGGGACTTTACCTTAGTTCCAGACTGGGTACTGGTTGGACAGTTACATTGTTTATCTGCCGAAAACTATAGAGAGAAAATTATGAGGCTAAATTAAAAGATTTATTTAAAGACAATTTTTTACGAATGCATATGATTCCCGCGAGTAAGAGGAATGTAACGAAACCTCACATGTTACAAATCGGCCATTTAATCTGCAGAGCGTGCCAAATACCACTAAGTTTGTTTTTTGAGAATAATAAAAAATAGGAGTTTATGTGACTGTACATAATGAAGGGCATTAAACACGAGTGTGGGTTAATAACATCACACGAGTGTTTTAATGCCTAATTATGTACAGTTACATACACTAATTTATCTATCCACATATCATAAGCCTCCATGATGCATTCAGGAGCCGCTAATTATGACCGGCATCGCGGCGTTGTTTTCTGGCAGCTGTCATAGTTTTTTTTTAATTCTTAGCAAACTAGAGTCGGATCCAACTGATCCGACAATCATATCGTTCGATATCTTACTTACGTGCGACATTTGTCAAAATTGTATGCAAATTGGCAGTTCATTACGAACTAAACGTCATCTCGACTGATATTAGAATAGAGGTTAAATCAAATTTCTTTGTTTTTCAGAGACGTACGAAATTTGAATGAAATAAGATTATCGAAATCGATGTTATTATTTAGCAATAATAACATTTTCACAGATAAGAAATTTGTTCTAACAAAACAGTCCATTTTTATGGTGGTCATAATGTGCGGTTCTTGAACGCATCATGGAGGGTTTATGATATTTGGATAGATAAATATATATATATATACTCGTATATAGATCCACATCTATTCGAAAAAAACCCTTCCTCCCACCGCAGTCGGTTAAAACTACCATTTAGTAGGCAGGCATAGGCATAGGCATCTGCCATTCGGGTTCAAATTGGTATCTTCATACGTGTGCCAGAAATTCTATGCCTCAATAGGTTTATGGTATTGACCATATGTCTATCCCTATGACTCTGCCTACGAAGCTGGAGGTCCCGGGTTCGAATCCCGGTCAGGGCATTTATTTGTGAGTTTATCACGAGTATTTGTTCCTGAGTTATGGATGTTTATATATGTATATAAGTATATATATGTATGTATCTATTATATATATCATCGCCTAGTACCCACAACACAAGCCTTACTGAGCTTACCGTGGGCCTAGGTTGATTTGTGTAAGATTGTCCCGTAATATTTATATATTTATTATTTATTTATTTATAGGATAGTAAATAAGTCTAAATAAATTTTGTAATTACCTCGAAATACTAACAAGTTTAAAGGAATCTTATCCAAAACATAAATCTCTATTGAATCAAGACAGCTTGTACTGCATTATTTATTCAATACATGATAACAGTACCTAACACCTTATCACCGACGCATTGGAGCTATTATTAGGTGTCTATCGAAATCTATGAGCAGGGTTTGAAGGCATTTCTACGGCCGGCATTGGAATGCAAAATGCATAGTCAGGTAGCGGGCGTGGCATTACGCAAACCATTGCTCTAGATTAGACAAGGAAGAAATATTAATTTAGCCCACGAGTAGGTAACCGACTGGATCTAGAGGTTGGTGAGGAAGTCAATAGAACTAGAATAACGCGTCCTAGGTTCCTGAATACCTAGATTTCTTAGTGTCCATATCAGCTATCGTTAATCACAAAGTACCAAAAAGCGTCTACCTACAAGCATAAAATAAGTAATAGTAACGGGGTGTAGGTACCTACGAGTACCTGATGTAACTACAATGAAAAAAAAAACAGAACATTTTTTACAAATCACATTATTATCGATGGTTCAAAATGTTTCCTTGTGGTTACAATGATAGACAAGATTCTAGTAATAAAAGTTCTTAACTTGTTAGCGATGATAGAAACAAAAACATTTTTTTGTTGTTTGACCATGTCTTCATGTGACAAAAAAAAGCGGCCAAGCGCGAGTCGGACTCGCGCACGAAGGGTTCCGTACCATTATCTATAAAAATATTTATTTTATTATGTTTTTAGTATTTGTTGTTATAGCGGCAACAGAAATATATCTGTGAAAATTTCAACTGGAACTATCACGGTATCAGTGAGATACAGCCTGGTGACAGACAGACAGACAGACAGACATACAGACAGACAGACAGACAGACGGACAGCGGAGTCTTAGTAATAGGGTCCCGTTTTACTCTTTGAGTACGGAACCTTAAAAATGATGGTGGTGGTCAATATATCACAGTACAACGAATTTAGAAAATGCTTCCGAGTTCTTACCGGAATCTTCGTAAAAAGCCGTGAACAATAAACAAACAACAATTTGTCACGACACTCCATTGTGTTTACTCACAATGCTATCTCACACTCAGTTAGTTAATTACGGATTAACTGCATTAGTATTGCACAGGATTATGTGGGAAGTTTACTTTAAACCATAAAAAGTACCAATACTTTAAATGTCCTTAAACTACCTATTTCCGATACACAAATAACTCTTGAATCATGACAAGTAAGGTAAACGTCCCAATATTTGATACCTTTATTCCAATAATTTGTCGCAGTATGTATTTCTATTAATTAAGATGGAAAGTATCTACCAACAGTACCAACTAATGATACTGTGTCGAGCACTAGGACATTTACCGTAGGTACGTAAGTGTAAGTCTGGATTGGGGCACGCCTTATCTATGAAAAAGACGCCTTATCTATGAAGTTATAATTTGAAATGTAGAACGTTTAAGCTGTAGCTAAAAGTAAAAATACCTACTCTTTGGCAAAAAGCTAGGAAAATGAAAATCTCTAGAAACGTTGACAGCGGAGCGTGAATCTAATAGCGATTGCTACGACATTAAGTATTGCACGTAGATAATATGTGGGAAACTGGAAGAATGTCGACTTCATTACGCGACCACACGAAATAACAAAGTACATTAGCAAACTAAAACTGCGTAAATCTCCTGGGGAAGATGGAATTAATAATTTAATGATAAAAAACCTTCCGCAGAAAGCAATTGTCTTACTTACCAAAATATTCAATGCTTGCTTGTTTCTTGGTTATTTCCCCTCATCCTGGAAAACGGCTAAAGTAATTGCTTTAAAGAAACCAGGCAAAGATGATACCTTACCAAGCAGTTATCGACCTATTAGCTTACTTCCCTCTCTAGGCAAACTTTTTGAAAAGGTTATCTATGTTAGATTAGCTGCAGCATCCAAACACCTACTTATCAACGAGCAGTTTGGATTTCGCGACTCGCATTCCACAGCCCAGCAACTGGTCCGAGTGTCAGAGCATATTTCTCACCATCTTAACCTAAAACAATCGTCAGGAATGATTATGCTGGATATCGAAAAGGCTTTCGACACTGTGTGGCACGAAGGCCTCCTACACAAGCTGATCACTCTTAAAATACCAATGCATTTAGTAAAACTTGTGCAATCATACATCAATAACCGTACCTTCTGTGTTCACATAGGCGATAACAAATCTATAAGGCAGCTAGTGCCTGCTGGCGTGCCCCAAGGATCCATCCTCGGCCCCTATTTATTCCTTACATATATTAACGACGTTCCCATACAAACACGGACCCATCTGGCCTGTTTTGCTGATGATACCGCATCCTATACGTCATCGAATGACACTAACCTCATTATCAATCGCCTCCAGTTGTCCCTGGATCTGCTTCACTCATACTTTACCAAGTGGAAACTCAAACTCAATGAGGCAAAGACTGAAGCGATAATGTTTACTCGTCAGCGTAAACCCCCTGACAAGAAACTAAAAATTTCTGGTCATGCGATCCCTTGGAGCAGCGCAGTCCGTTACCTGGGCGTTATCATGGACAGTAAACTCAATTGGACCAAGCATATATGCAAGCTGCGTGTCACAGGTGCACAAGCTCTTGGTGCACTTAGTCCTGTATTAAACCGTAGGTGCAACCTCAGTCCTCGAACGAAACTCAGGATTTACACCACTCTTGTCAGGCCTTGTCTTACATATGCATGCCCCGTATGGAGTAGTACCTGCTTAACTAATTATGAACTATTGCAGACAATCCAAAACAAAGCTGTGAAAATTGCGTATGATACTCCATTTAAAACGAACCTTAAAAAATTACATATTTCCGAAAATATTCCATTGTTACGTAAGTTCATAATCACCTTAACACTCAAGTTCTTCGATAAATGTAAACATCATAAAAATATCTTGGTTTCAAATATTTCCAATAAGACGACTTCTGATCTTAAATATATCGACGGATATGGCACTTACCGTTTACCCCAGCACTATTATTTGTTTCCTCCGACTGACGTCACACTGGTCTCTGCGCATGCGGCGGGTAGGAGCAAACATTCGAATGACCTGTCTCGCAACCCGCGTCGCCCCGTCACGGCCTGCGTGGCGCGGCCGCGCGGGAGGCAAGGTAGCTCACTCGCTTACTGTTAACTAGTTTAGTTAAATTGTATTCATGTTGCCTACGGCTAAGCACTGGTGTGTTCAATATTTTGTGTTACCCGCAATAAGCGGTATCATGTATTTACTTAATATAAATAGATATACCTAATTTTAGTTTGTGTTCTGTTTAAAATTATATTAATAAGTCTTAATGCAAAAAGTGCACCCAATACAATGGGCCACATTAAATAAATACCCTTAGGTATATTTCTTAATATTTATAACATATGTAATCAGTTTCTTTATGTAATAATCAGAATCTTTTTATCATTGCAACCAGCTTTCAAAGGCGAAAACTAGCCTGTATAAAGTAGCTTTTAATTTTAGTTTTTCGTGTGTAAGTCTATGTGATAGTGTTCTTACATTGTACTTGTTTTAATGACAAATAAAGACCTTTTAAAAACAAAACAAAAACGACTTCATTATGAGAAATTTGTTGAAAGGTTGTTTGAAAGGCTCGATTAGTGACTAAACATGCCTTCGCCAGAATATGTAGGTAGGCGTAGAGATTTTTAGTTATTATATTTTCTCTCATTAATTTTATTTACCAAATATTTTTTTCGTACATCACAATGATTTGTAATATAGGTAATATTCAGGTAAATAATTCATTTCATGTCTAGCATACAGTCACTTTTTAGCCGACTTCAAAAAAGGAGGAGGCTATATGTTCCACTGTAGGTTGTTTTCTTTTTTTTTATGTAAGTATGTCCACCGATTTCTCTGTCAATTGTGAACCGATTTCCAATTTTTTTTTATTCGAATAAGTAAAACGTGTAGTTCTGAGGTGGTCCCATTGTCATTAAGTCAGTATCTGATCATGGGATCCCAGGGAAATTGGCCCCAATTTCCCTCAGATTTTATATGCACGCGTGTAGTGATTTCGGTATTTTCTATTATGACTCGTGTATCTACCCCCGGATTTTGCAATTTAATGAAGTGGAACTGATGATGAAAACCACGGATGACTTATGGAACACCTCAAAGATGTAAAGTACGTCAAAAATTCTGACATGATTCCGTTCCGTTCATGAAGTGTTAATTCTGAGATCCTTGAGGAATCGACGAAACTCCTCAAATATTATCAGCCCACATATAGCGACTTGGGTTTTTTCTGTAGTAATCAATGCATTTGCTCTCGGAAAGCAGTTCATGTGTTAAATTGGAAAGGAAATGTGGAAATTTTCATGTACTTACCTATGTGGCTTGGCGAAGTACTGAATTGAAGTCGGTTTAAACTTGGTTTTTAAAGTACCTACATTATTTCTATGACCGTTGAAAATAACTGAACCATTGACATTGTCTATCATACTTTCATCCAGTACCATATTTTTAAAATCGATCGTTCTGTTTAAATATGGTGAATTAAAAATGAAGTGGTGTCAGCGCTTTCTAAGCGAATCGTTAAGAGAGTGCGTGTATTCTTTTTCCGATAACTTAATTAGTACCTACCTATAAAATATAACATAATTTTACTTTATTTTATGTATTGCTATTTATATCTTTCAAATCATTTGGGAATCGATTACTGAAGTTTGAGTGTCATTAACTGGAGTTTCCGTATATAAAATAAAAAATACAAAACTTATCCAATTTTTTAATTTATTAATCTCTTAAGTTAATAAAAAGCTAATAAGTGAAACTTTTCACTCATAACTAATGTTCTAACTCCAAATTTCTACTTGACCCTAAGCCACGTACACAGCGATACTATCTCAGGGACAAATAGCGGCTTGTAGGGGCTTTAAATATACACATTATTTTTGATGAAAATTGTGTCGATTATTGGAGCCATCACGTTTGTACTATAGCATTATATTTTGTACTGTACAAAAAGGTGCCACACATAAAAAAAAATATTACCTAGGTAAGCAACTAAGCAGTTAGTTAATATTTATTTGTAGACGGAAATACTCCTTTTTAGGGTCCCGTACTCAAAGAGTAAAACGGGACCAAATAGACTAAAGGCTCCGCTGTCCGCCTGTCTGTCTGTCTGTCTGTCTGTCTGTCCGTCTGTCACCAGGCTGTGTTTCAACAACCGTGATAGTAAGACAGTTCAAATTTTCACAGATGATGTATTTCTGTTGCCGCTATAACAACAAATATTAAAAAAAAACAGTTTTTTTTTCTATATATTTTTTTCTTTTATTTCTTTTACAATCTTACACAAATCGGCTTAGTCCCAAACTAAGCAAAGCTTGTACTATGGGTACTAGACGACGATAAACATACTTATATAGATAAATGAATACTTAAATACATAGAAAACATCGCACATTATCACGCGATAAGTGACAAGATAACAGCGTCGTCTCGTTCTATCGAACGGTGTTAGCCAGGGACGGATGCTCTATCATGTCACTTATCGCGTGATAAGGCCCATCCATGCTACGGGGCCAGGATTCGAACCCGGGACCTCCGGCTTCGTAGGCAGGGTCACTACCAATTAGGCTACATACAGGAGGATCCCATACAACAAACGTGATTTTTTTGCCGTTTTTATAGATAATGGTACGGAACCCTTCGTGCGCGAGTCCGACTCGCACTTGGCCTGTTTTTTATTATACCTAGGTACATGTATTTAAATCAAATCAATAAAAACGAACCTGTGAAACACTCAACATGTGCTTGCATTCGCGCGTTGATATCTATTGTTCACAAATTATATGTAGGCATATTTATACCTGTACACCTTGTGGGGGGCTACCCGCGCTGCGCCTTCCGGTACGTGGTCGCCACTCGAGAACCTGAGGTGGATTGATGACCTCGTAAAGCTCGCGGGAGTCCCCTGGATGCGGGTGGCGCAGGACCGGTCATTGTGGCACTCTTTGGGGGAGTGCTATGTCCAGCAGTGGACGTCTTTCCGCTGATAGGATGATGATGATGATATTTATATCCTCTCAGGCTCTCGCATTCAGATATTCACTAATACCTCTATCATTGAAACTTACAAAATACCTCAAATGAATTCACCGATGCATTGTATTCTAGCTTTTGCTCCGCCTGAACTCATACAAATTTCCACCTACGAATTCAACCTTTTTACCCGACTGCCGGAGGAGAGGAGGGTTATGTTTTTCGAGCGTATAGTATGTATGTATGTGTGTATGTCTTATTCTTTGACAGGCCCTGCAGTCTAAACCGTTTGACGGATTTCGATATATGAGGTCTCGACATACGACCTAATATTTGCAAAAAAGCAGTCGGGATTTTCGAAAACTCATTTGATTTCACTTATTACAGGTGATTTTTGGAATAAAAAGTAAGTGTCCGATTTTTTCATTCAGGCTGTTTATGCATGATTGTGTAACAAACATCCGTAGGATTAGTATGAAATACATTTTGGATGGATGCAAGTAAAGTTAAATTCACAATGGCACAAGGGAGAAAAGTCTATCAACTTCTGCTTAACACAGAATGCTCATAAACATTGCAATTCACACCTTATTGCGCCATCGCAAGTAGGGTACGCGCCCCATTGATGGAATTCTAATGGAAATGTAGCCAGGCCATTGGCATAGCAATGAGGGTCCTTGTCAAGGCATTGTCTTGAATTTGATTTGGTGGCAGAAGCTTGAGTACTAAAGAACTCATGAATACGTACATTACAACTGACAGGTAAGGATTTTTTTTCAACAAAATGTATTATACATACTGATACATAACTACATACTTACAGGTGTGTAATACGAAAGTAATAATATTATCGCATACGATATGCACCAACCTATGATAAAGAATTGCATACAGGATAGCTTCTATTACAAAAACCCTAACAAACACAAATGACAAAGGAGTATCAAACATCATCTGAGTGACTCCTGGCCCTGAAACAAAAAGATGAGAATTTCCAAAAAATATATAGACAATAATTTTTAACCGACTTCATAAAAGGAGGAGGTTATATGTTCCACTGTATGTATATATATATATTTTAATGTATGTTCGCTGATTTCTCCGTCATTTGTGGACCGATTTCCAAAGTTCTTTTTTTATTCGAAAGAGTTATACTTCCGAGGTGTTCCCATTGTCACCAAATCAGGATCTGATAATGGGATCCCGGGGAAATTGAGGGCAACCCTCAAATTATATAGGCACCCATGTAGTGATATCGGTATTTTCTATTATAATTCGTATATTTACCTTCGGAAATCGCAATTTTGGTGAAGTGGAACAGATACTGAAGACCACGGATGACTTATGGAACTCCTCAAAGATGTAAAGTTCTACAAAAATTCTGACATGATTCCGATGAAGTGGTAATTCTCAGATCCTTTAGGAATACACGGAACTCCTCAAATATTATCAGCCCAAAGATAGCGACTTGGGTTTTTTCTGTAATTATCAACGCATTTGCTCTCGGAAAGCAGTGCATGTGGTAAATTGGAAAGGAAATGTGGAAATGTTCATGTACCTATGTGGCTTGGCGAAGTACTGAATTGAAGTCGGTTTAAACTTTGTTTTTAAAGTAAATTATGTTTTGAGGTTACGTGATCACCCGTAACTTTTCGAAAGCACGTTAGGACAACCGAAGTGTCATATCCCCAGTGTCATTTAGATCTACCTAACGTACGTAGGTACAATGCGTTACGTGATCGACCAGCTGAATTTACTGAATTTCATAAACATATGAATATCATAATACAGATAAACTATTCGGGTAGGTACTGGTACATAGGCACGATGAACAAATGGTTGCTTATAAAGCAACTGGAGATATAAAGCAAGTGTCATGTTCATAGAACTTAGTTTTATAATATAATTAGAACATTCGATTCAATCAGTTTTTTTTGTTTCAATATATATAATCTGCTTAATAAAACATCTCATTCCATTATCAAGTGACTTGTAGAGCATATTGTAACTATGCTCTAGTTTCAAATTATGAAGGTCCATTTTGCAACGGCAAATTAATTGATTCATAAGTAAGGTCGACATGTTCTAAACAGGTTAATGATTACTTACACTTCGACATTAATTGGCATGTAATAAAATGAGATACTTAAAAACGTAAAATATATTTTTACGTAAACCTTGTATAAATTTAGTATTTATCATGTTCGAAATTGAATGCGCTGCTTAGGAAATATTTAATTAGTAGAGTGAGAAATACACACCTAATTATAATGGCTATATTTATAAATTGGCAACCTACAACAAGTTATGGAGTCTAACTTCACGCAGGGCTTGATTGACACTGGCTGTTTTCCTAACTACAATTAACAATTGAAGAACTAATCGCAAGGCACGAAGTCGGTATGTCAGATTAGATGAGACATCTTGAAGAACCTGAACACTGGCAAATATTTCAGTAGTATAGTAGGTACAATATGTGTATATTATCATTAAATGAGTCGCTTAACTTCAAACTCGGGTAAATCCAATTCTGACATTTTTTAAGATTTTGATATAAAATAATCTAAATTTTATTTTTTGTAGAGAATGAATGGTTTTAATGCTGAATTTGCCGAACAGTAAGGCTTTTTTAAATGCTTTAGCCATAATAAAAAAATACTGCCTTTCAAATCACCGAATTAACGTTATTATCACATTTTTTCAATTATCTCGCAAGTGGTTAGAGTGGATTTATCTGAGTTTGAAGTTAAGCGACACAAATTGTCAAGGGTAGAAATTAATCCGACCGAAACCCACTGGGGATAAGTCTACCTTTTTGCGGTAATTCCTCAGACGCCTTCATTGTTGAAACTTTTATTTAGGTTATCAATGTTTGATTTGCGTTTCCTTCAGGGTATTCCGTGATGCATATATAGGTATAAGCTAGTTAAAGAGAATAATGAGACCTAGGAGTTACTACGGGTAGGCAACTTGACCAGTAGTTTGTCTAACGCTGATCAACTACTTATTCAATAATGGAAGGTAACAAGTTTATAAATAACAACAAACTACTGAGTGTTTCAGTCAAATTAGGTACCTAATTCATAGAATATGGTGCATTGACCTTTACATTATTTGATTCGATTCAAACACGTAAATAAATAGCCTTCCAATAAATAACCTATACAACTTGGCACCCACTATAGCTATATTTATAAGTGTGATATAGGAACCAAGGCTGTGGACATTCACCAGACCAAGTCGCTTTGTTCAATACTTTTTTTATGATAAATACTTGAACAAAGTGAATTGATACTTAATTATGAATTAGAAATACGTTGGTGGGTGACAGTCATCCGGCTTAGATTCGGCGAAGTCTGTTCAATCAATAATTATCTTTTTGACGATATCATTAGACTGATCTAAAGTAAGACACACAGCAGAAGAAATAATTTTACGACTTGTTATATTTTTACCTGTACCAATTTTTTTGGAGAGGTAGATACAATTGAATACTATAAATAGTACTTATTAGGGGACAATCTTACACAAATTGAACTAGATCCATAATAAAACTCAATAAGGCTTGTGGGTACTAGAATATTGAATACGGAATTGGAACCCAAGAAAGCCAGCAGACAGCTTGTCAGCTTTCCTCAATACCGGCTATCATCGGAATATCATCATTTTGGCCGAGTTAAAGTTTTGGCCGTTATATTGGCTGAAATCGAAAAATATCGAAATATCGGTCCTAAAAGCGACCTAAAATAAAAAAAAAATTGACTAACACCGAAACTTCGGTCGGTCACTAATAAAACAATTTATACGAGTGCCTATTAGGTATACACTATATGTTACTGTTACGTGCTATGCCACCCAAGCAAGATCAAGACCGCTCGCATTTCAGTTGCTTGCATAATAAAATACCTTGTTACTCTTGTTTGGCCGAGATTTTTTCCTAGCTATGACATGTCTGACAAATTTCAAATGATGGCAACGGCGGGAAAGATTGAGTAGGGTAGTTCCCGATATCCCATCCGGAATGGGACTTAAAGTTTTCACTTTGGTATTTTTAGAGTTCCGGACCAAAAAGGTACAACCGGAACCCTTATGGTGCGACTCCGTCCGTCTGTCTGTCTGTCACAAAGTTAAATACCTATCTCAGGAACTACTAATGCTATCAATTTGAAATTTAGAATAGTTGTAAACAAAGCTAATCCACGTGTATGGAAAATGAAAAATTAAAAGAAATAATTTAATTTCTATAAAACAGGACGCATAAGAGGGGGGAGGGGCAAAAATGTAAAGTCTAAGTTATTAGGCCAAGTGGGAAATCATATGAAAGGGCTTGAATTGCATATTATAAAACAGTTTTTGTTTTTTTTCTATAGTGGCAAAATTTTGATTTACAAAGGAAAATTTAGAAAAAAATACCTTCCCCACCCTTATCTCCGAAGTTTATCAAGCGAAAAATTTTAAAATAATATGTATTATGAATATTATCGTAAATATTTCCGGAAAAGTATAACGAGACCTCTATCTAGCGTATTTTTTTAGGGTTCCGTACCCAAAGAATAATACGGGACCCTATTACTAAGACTCCGCTGTCCGTCTGTCTGTCTGTATGTCTGTCTGTCTGTCTGTCTGTCTGTCTTATCTGTCTGTCTGTTTGTCTGTCTGTCCATCCGTCTGTCACCAGGCTGTATCTCAACAACCGTGATGGTTAAACATTTGAAATTTTCACAGATGATGTATTTCTGTTGCCGCTATAACAACAAACACTAAAAACAGAATAAATAAATATTTTTTTTATATATTTTTTTCATTTTTTTCTTTCTTTTACAATCTTACACAAATCGGCTTAGTCCCAAACTAAGCAAAGCTTGTACTATGGGTACTAGACGACGATAAACATACTTATATAGATAAATAAATACTTAAATACATAGAAAACATCCATGACTCAGGAACAAATATTTGTGCTCATCACACAAATAAATGCCCTTACCAGGATTCGAAACCGGGACCTCCCACCGGTTTCGTATAGGCAGGGTCACTACCAACTAGGCTACAGGAGGCTCCCATACATCAAACGTGATTTTTTGCCGTTTTTATAGATAATGGTACGGAACCCTTCGTGCGCGAGTCCGACTAGCACTTAGCCGGTTTTTTTATACTTCAAAAATCATTTAATATTTAAGTTTGTAATTGAATACTTTTGTGTTTAATTTTTTTCCTTCTAATTGGTATGGAAGTATTCTGAAAGTACCTTCTAGCAAATAAAAAAAGAATTATTAAAATGGGTTCACTTGAAAAATTATTATAATTAAAACCAACATAATTTTTTTCTTAATAAAGCGTGGTGAAAGTTTGTACGGAACCCTCGGTGCGCGAGACAGACTCGCACTTCACCGGGTTTTTTTGTAGGCGCCCACAACATTGATTTCGTATAGGTACCTACCTACACGGGATGTTTGCAACGGTGATACATAGAGATATCAGATCAGTAGTTACTGTGGTTTTGTGGTTAAATTTGATATCAGTTGAGTATGAATACTAAACTCAATTCGGTTGATTACCTACAGATCCGATGAGAGGTCGCAGTAAACCGACCAGTTAACGAAGTTCTTCATTTACATATATGTATAGTACCTTCCTACTTTAGGTATAAGTATCAAGATTATTTCCACCATAAATCACCTAGGACGCTTCGTTAAATAGACCAATCAACTATTTCTTGTTGTTATTATGTCCAGTTAGCTAGGAGACAGCATACAACTAACAGTTTCTTAAAAAAATGTACCTACAACAAACAAAGCAACTTAAAAGGCGGCCCATTAAAAAGGGTTTAAAATGTCTACAAAATCCTACATTTGGTATATTTAAACACATAGGTAATACCACAGTTTTAAGATAATACACCTAGCGACAAAAAAGTCGACAAACTATGTAATCAATCATTAAAAACCCAAGTACCTACTTAATACCAAAGCCCAAAGGTTGTCTGGAAGAGATCGCTCTAAAGCGATAAGACCGCCATTATTTATTTAATTTAATCTACTCCTGTAACATGTTTTTCTTATGTTGTGGTAAACAATGTACGAGGGGCGTAAGAGGAATATTGCAAACTAGATTTGCTTAAACCAATCAGATCACACACAAGCTCATTACTCCCTTGGGAGCTGTAAAATATCATTGCTCCCGCGGGAATAATTTAGGCCATTGTCCTTCTGTATACAGGCGTGGAATAACACCATTTACGAGCAAGTGTGATGAAAAGAATATTACTTACTTACTTAATACCTAACTAGACAAATTAATTTGTTTCCAGGCTACACTCTTACTAGCGGCACTGTCGTGCGCCGCATCGCAGCAGGGCCCGACCACGACCCCCGTCCCCATCCTCAAGCAGATCAACCGCCAGAACGACGACGGCTCTTACAGCTTTGGGTACGAAGCCGCCGACGGCTCCTTCAAGATCGAGACCAAGTATCCCAACGGAGACGTCGCCGGGAAGTACGGATACGTCGACGAGGCGGGGAAGACGCGAGAGATCTCGTATGGCGCGAGCAGTAAAAGAGGATTTGAGCCGCAAGGTGAGGACAGGGCTGTTATTCTTTAAGCGCACATGTGTGTCACCCCACTCCTTACGCCTAACGAAACTAGACCTCTACCTACGCTTAGTTACTAAGAACCGCGGCGACCAAATATATTTGTGGGTGAGCGTTGAGGTGGGCTTAAAACAAGTTACAGAATAGAGGGACAGACTATCCTACCCTTATTTTTATTGTCCTTTGAAATGAGACAGTACTTTCTCCGCTCGACATATTCTAGAATGAATTAATAAATATCGCCCTTACCCCACCGTACGCTTTAGAAGTCTTTGACTATGTGACCAAATGAAATTTAAACGATTTGCTATGAATAATTTAAAATACTTAATTGTAATTTTCAAAGACTGTGAAGAAAATAGTACGCTTTGCAAGACTGTTTAATATTTATAAGCCTCAGTTAAGAAGTAAGTATCAGTAATTCGCCGTAACATTGCCTTAACCGTGTCCATAACAAACTTTTCTTAAATAAAGAAATGTTGTAACTCATTACCCTCATTTTGGAAGTTATGTAATAGGTACCTATCATCCATGATAAATATTTGGAAAAAACTTAACTTAAAATTACATAATTAAAAAAATACGTATAAGTCTTTTTTACATATATAGCTTAAAATAATAAATAAAATAAAACAAAAACACAAAGATATACTACTTTTACGGTATATTTACAATGAGTAGGTAAGTATAAAATTTTAAAAGTGGACGAGAAATAAATAACCCTTTGTTATAATAAAATTTGGCCAGTTTTTCTTGACGAACTGTTATCATCACTGGGGCTCTAGCGAAAAATAGACAGATTGAGTAACAAGTAGCACTCAGTAGCCTTAGGCTAGGTCAACCAGACCAGATACAATTATCATGTTATAATTCAAAATTATGGTTATGAAAATTGTTGCATCTGCTTATCACTGGCTACTTAACTGGATGGCACTGACCGTTACAAGTTACGCGTTTATGGCACTTACCAAACAAGTAAAATGTATCTAGGGCACCATTACCATAGTATAAAGAGGGCAAAGTATGTTATCTTCATACAAACGCACCGCGCGCGGCTTGTATGTGTGCGCCACAGTATCTGTCGCACACGTACAAGCCGCGCGCGGTGCGTTTGTGTGAAGATAACATACTATGCCATCTTTATACTATGCCATTACTACATAATATCGGCTACTTACTACAAACTACGTACCTTGGAAAAACGTGCACACGCAAAAGCAATCTTAACATTTTTATAGTAAAGTTCATCTTACGAGTATTAGAACACATTCAAAGACATATGAGCTTGTAAAGATTAGATGTTGTGCTCAAGCTCAACAGCTTATTCGCATAGTTGGAGTGCTTGGGAAATCGATACAGTATCGATCTCATTGGTATGCTGTGAACTAGCCAGTGTGTTACAATTTAATTGCGAGGCATTTTAAATGGTGCTGAATTCTAATGGCGTCCGGGCTGTGGTTAAATAACTGTCTTTGTACAGACTGCCGCAAGGCACAATATATATAATTTGGTATATATATAACATATGTCACATGGCAATAACTATCGCCGATCATTGCTTTTTGCTACTAAAAGGTTATACCTAGTCGAAGTTTTAGTAGCAAAACATACAACTTCCTGAAAAACCCGCCTCAATCAGCTTTATTTAATAAACCATTATCATGCAAGAGTAACATTAATTGACCAATTAAAAAATCTCACGCTCTGCGTCATCTAATCAAAATGATAACTTTTTCAATTTGCACGTAAAAGGTGTTAAAATGCGATGAGAATTGTATAGGTACAAATTGTTCATGCAATATTAAACTGTATTTCTATGCAAAAAGAATGATGACGTGTGTGCAAACATTAGTTGTAGTAGGTAACTACGTTTGATGCAACTTTACACAAGAATGAATAAGAATATGATTCATTCAATATTATAAAATATCGCAATGCTAATTACTCAGGTAAATGTAGGTAGCTAAAGTTTTCAGAGCGTGAAGGTTGAATGATAAACTATCGATAATTTGCAGAGAGCACATCTAGATACATACATTTTGATATAAATTCAAATTTAAATAAATTTATTGCCAAAAAGAACACAAAATATAACGTTTAACATAAGTAGGTAAAGTGAAATAACTTAAACAATATATATTATAACTTACAGACATAGGTAATAAAAAAATTAAACCACGTATATTCAAGTTATTTGCATCTTTTATTCCAGGAACCGGCATCATGGTGCCCCCTCCAACGCTGAACGATCCCTCCTCCCACAACGCACTCACCGACGGCCAGGAGGACGATGGACAGTACCGGGAAGACCCGAAGATCTACGAGGACCCTAAGTACAACGGCCGCGCTCAATCCCGCCCAAGCGCTATCCGACAATTCTTGAAACCTGCGCAGCCAGAACCTCAGTACCAGGAGCAGACTTACCAACAGCCACAGCAATATCAGCAGCAGTACCAACCGCAGCAGCCATCCGCCTTCCGCTCTACTCCGCAATTCTCCCAGCAAACAAATCTTTTCAGCCAATCTCCTCAGCAATTCCCTCAGGAGAGACAGCAGAACCAAATCTACCACCAGCAGCCTCAGTTCTCTTACCAAGTCTCTTCGCAGCCCCAGTATAATCAGTACCAGCCGCAATATCAACAGCAGTATCAGCAACCGCAGAACTACCAGAATTACCAGAATCAAAATTATAATCCTTTCTCAGGACATCCGGCGCAGAACTTCGACCCCAACACGGGATCTTATACCATTGACTTCACCGGTTAACTTTGGTATGGCGTAGAATACAAATCAATTACTTACCTGTGTATCCTTTACTTAGCTGGTTTGTTTCCTTAGGATTCTAATAACTGTACAAATTGCATTTGGATGAGCGACAAATGTAGACCGACTAGTATCATACGATTTGTCTCATTTTGAAAGTAGCATTGGGACTGGGATTTTTTAAATAACCTAACCTTAGTTAGGTTAGGTTAAGTTCTCAACAAGTAAACTGAGTTGTTGTCGCTCTCCCTCGTGCCTCATATCAGTATAAATACTGTCCATATCGTGTAGTTTATTACAACTATTATAAGGTGTTCCCGACCCAAAGCAATACGAACGATTTTTCTACTTTTGTATAATTAGTGCTAGTCAATTATAACGAGTAGGTTTAATGTTGGCTTTAATCTAAATACTGTAACTATCTAATTTGTACAGTAATTAACTGTTACTATGTATGCATGGAGTATTTATGAAGTGAATAAATATAATATAAGTATGAGTACCTACTTAACACTGTAGGTATGACTTTGGACTAATATACTAATTAAATTATTGCACACTCATATTTTAATAAAAAAAGCGGCCAAGAGCGTGTCGGGCCACGCTCAGTGTAGGGTTCCGTAGTTTTTCGTCCGTCACAGTAAGTATGTGAAATTATTTTGTAATTTTTTTCAAAAACTATTCAACCTATCAAGTTCAAAATAATTTTCCTAGAAAGTTTTTATACTTCTACTTTTGAGATTTTTTTCATATTTTTAAAACTTATGGTTCAAAAGTTAGAGGGGGGGACACATTTTTTTTTACTTCTGGAGCGATTATCTCCGAAAATATTAACATTATCAAAAAATTATCTCATCAAACCCCTCTTCATTTTTAAATACCTATCTAACAATATATCACACGTTAGGGTTGAGATTAAAAAAAAGAACACTTCCCACGTTACGTAGGTATAGGGGAGGTACCCTAATAAAATAAAATAAACACTTTTTATTTTACCACTTTGTCGGCGTGATTGATCTACATATTAGTACCAAATTTCAGCTTTCTAATGCTAACGGTTACCGAGATTATCCGCGGACGGACGGACAGACAAAGCGAAACTATAAGGGTTCCTAGTCGACTACGGAACCCTAAAAAGCTCGTGTATTAAAATTTCACTACGTACATGTACTAATAACATATTGGATATTTCCTCTATTATAGGTATGTAGGTAGCTAAAATTTTCAGTATGTCTGTACGAGTATGTGGGTCCTTGTGATATTTAAATTCACTTGTTACTATACATAAGTATCAGTATACAACATAATCATACAAAGGCGATCATACAGGATTAATTCAAAACCGGGAATCGGAACATGTTTTTATAGATTCATCACTAAATACTTAGTACCAAATATCCTGCTGTCTGTCTCTATGTAATATGCTTAGATCTTTAAAACTACGCAACGGTTTTTTTTAATAGATAGAGTGATTCAAGAGGAAGGTTTATATGTATAATTCATACCTGTGCGAAGCGTTAATTTACTATCAGTAGGTACTATTAGACATGGAAAAACATGGTACGATTCACGATTTTCAATTCACGTCACGCTATAGGTAAGTATTATAAAATGATTTTGTTGATTTAAAACAGAGGTCCCTTTGCCGTACGGTACCTACTTTCAACGTTGACTTAAATTTTGTATCACTTACTTGGAATCACTTTCGATTAAAAAATATTTTAAGGCCATTTTTAGTGCTTACAAAACGATTTCATGTAACTAATTAAGACTGTTTTTATAAGCAGAGACGTTACTTACCTAATTAGGTATTGCAAAATAAAATAAAAAAACAATAAAATTCAATAAAAATGTAAGCGTGTTCACATTATCCAGTATTTTATCAATGTAGGATCCAGCAACGACATATAGACTACCTAGTGTTCCTGAGACCCTAGTACGATAGGTTTTATCGTCACATTTTACAGCGAAAATGTACTGAGAATTCACGTAAAACATAATGATAAAACGTATCGTGCTACAGCTAGCACACAGCGGCTGCAACGATATATATTTTGTCGTACCATACCGTGTAATGTGAACATTGAGCATGTTTTCTTTTTACTTGCCCCGCCCGATATCGTTGCCAATCCTACACTGGTATAGTACACCCCCCCTATTCTGTAACATGTTTTAAACTCACCTCAACGCTCACCCACAATTTATCTGGGCTGTTATTCTTCAAGGGCAGTAATGCTTCTCGCCTCTACCGTCACGCCTAACGAAACTAGACCTCTACCTACGGTTAGATACTGCGCTCGCGGTGTCAAGATATTTGTGGGTGAGCGTTGAGGTGACCTCAAAACAAGTTACAGAATAGCGACGCAGGATATTGTGCACACGCTCTAAAGTGCAAAGTGATTGACAAAATAAAATAATAAAAACATGAAATAGCTTTGCAGGCACGCAAAATAGCCCTAAAGTCGTTTGTATGGAAAGTGGCACGAATAATTGTAACGAGCCAGCACTCGCACTACATACTATATTATCTTATGAAATAGGTAACCAATAAACAATCAATTATTCTAAGGCTGCGTTTGCGCATGACGCAAAATGGCCGACGAGACGCGCGCCGATTGTAAATATCGATTAAATAAATGTTACGTGTATATGTTGTTTTCTTTTCCTATTTGGGGAGCAGTAAAACGAAATATTATGCAATGGCTTTGATAATGTTAAAGATAAAAATGTAATACATTTCGAAAGTAATAAGTACAGGCTACTTAACAGGTGTATAGCTACTCTAATAGAGGGAATTCGGAATACGATCGAGTTGTATACTCCTTCCGCATCACATTTACATACATACCTACAAATAAATTCACACCTATATTCCCAAAAGGGTTTAGGCAGCGTACATTGAATTTAATTTTCAGTGCCAAATCTAACAACTGTATGTTTATAAATGGAGAAAATGTGAAATTGCAGAGATAGGTATGTCGCGACTCTTACTTCACCCCTGGAATGGAAAGAAAGGGGATAGGTAGTGCTCTTTTAACACGAACCACAGTGCAGTGTTTGTAAATTATACCTATAGTAGTAACATTAATTTATTCAAGTTACTATAGGTATAACTAAAATATAAAAGCTTTGTTTAATTCCCAACTAAACTGACCCTGTACCTTGGTTCAAACCAGCTCAAAACGCGTAGGATCACTTCCGAGAATTATTATTATTACCTGTGCTGTTATTTTCTTAACTCCTCCTACTTCTCTCACCATTGGGCATACTTAACTGGCCGACAAAATGTGCCCTAAAAAATATTTATCAAATAAACGTTTAGCTAAAAACATTTGTCTAATAAATATATCGGTTACATTTGATACCTATTTTCGGGAGTACAGCAAACCGGGCGATTTAATAAAAAGTCTACTTTGATTAATTATGTCCATACTTAATTATTTAATATTATAAATGCGAAAGTATGTCTGTCTGACTGATTGTTACCTCTTCACGCTTAAACCGCGAAACTGATTTAGATTAAACTTGGTATAGAGATAGTTTGAGTCCCGGGGAAGGACATATAATAGTTTCTATCCCGGAAACCATCTCCTAGGGGGGTGAAATGGGGGGTGAAAAATTGTATGGAGCTTCGATATTTATAAACGAGTTCCACGCGGACCGAGTCGCGGGCAGAAACTAGTGTAGTATATATCAGTTACTGTATGAAATTAAACAGAATAATCAAGTAAAGAGCCACTTAGTATCATGCATCACAGGAGAAGTGCAAGTTAAAATAATAATTTACGTGGTCTTCTCTCCCTCTCACTGAGTATAAGCGTGAGCGAGATGGAAGTGCGTGTTCGTTCGGAAGCGCGGATATCTCCATCTCCACTTATAATAAATCTCTAAATTAAAAAAAGAATCAGCCAGTTTGAAACTAAGCTTTCTGTGGTACGAATGTTCTCAGCATCCCATGGACGGAAAAATATACATTTTATATAGGTACATTATTATTCCAGCTGCAACTTAGGATAGTTTTTATCCGACTGCGACAATTAATTTATTTTCCGTAATATACGACTTCATTTAATTTTTCATTTATTATTCTTAAAGTATATCGCCGCCACATCTGTCAGCTAAAAGAAACGTCAAAATCACAGACTAATAAGAAATACTACGGACAAAATGGCGGAATTTCTTTGCCTTTCTTTCGCCTATTAATAATTTTAATCCCGTCTACGATATACATTGACGAGACACATAGGTACCAAAAGCAAATATAAAATTAATCGATTTTGATATGCGAACTTATATGCGCAAATGTCGAATTAAGGCGTAATTTGTACAAATGTAACAACAAATTCGAACAATATAAACTTGGTTTTTTTGAATGACACGCGCGCGCGCTCTTTGCGTATTCAGCCAAACCACGAAAAACCGAAACTCGAAGTTCGTATATCTGCATTCCTGTCATTTGTTAGTGCGATAGAGATAGAGACACCCGAATATTTTCGCATTCCGAAGTTCGAGGTTTAAAAGAAAATACGGATGTCGGATAGATCTAAATTAATATTTTATGTGTGAATATGGTTAAAATTATTTGGAAATACTATTGTTGTTATTGTTTTAGTATATTTGACTAGCTTTAAGTTTAATATTGTACGTCCGATATGGGCAAGCTGTTGGACTTTATTTTACCCAAAACAACTAAATGTACACAGTTCTGACAACAAAGAAATCTTATTTTATCTTATCTTATCGAAAATAGGGATGTAGACACTAAACAAAATAATCATAATGTTGTATTATCTCGAAAAAAAACAACGCAAGAGGCTATACTCGTATAGGTAATCACTAAGTTACAAGTGTATAAAGTTTTAAGAGGGGGTTTGTTGCGTCTCTTTTCCGCAAAACGCACCTTTATAATGAAACGATTGTTTTTTACTATGACGCTCGAGGATCGTGACGTCACGGTCCCTGATCGTTTTCTCACTCTAACAAAACGGTTGTAGCTTCGTAATTTTTTGAGATATTTGAATGAGTTTTTCGTTTCTTCTTTCTTTTGAAGTGAGTCTACAGCTACACCTCTATTTGGAAGACAAGCGGAAAGAACCCATACTATCCAGGATACTAATAATCCATACTTCCATATTAATATTATAAATGCGAAAGTGTGTCTGTCTGTCTGTTACCTCTTCACGCCTAAACCGCTGAACCGATTAAGATGAAATTTGGTATACAGATAGTTTGAGCCCCGGGGAAGGATAAAGGGTAGTTTTTATATCTGAGGGGCTGAAATTGGGGGTGGAAATTTGTATGGAGCTACTTAAACCGCTGCACCGATTTAGATGAAATTTGGTATATAAATAGTTTGAGTCCCGGGGAAGGACATATAATAGGTTTTATCCCGGAAATCATCCCCTAAGGGGGTGAAAAGGGGGGGGGGGAATTCGGATGTAATCTATTTTGATGAAATTTGGTGTAGATATAGGTTAAGTCCTGGGAAAGGACATGGGATAGTTTTAATTCCGGAAATCACTCCCTAAGGGGGTGAAATGGGGGTGAAAAATTGGATGAATCCCGTTTAGATGAAATTTGGTATAAAGGTCGTTTGAGTCCCGAAGAATGACATTAGATAGTTTTTATCCCGAAAATCATTCCCTAAGGGTTTGTGAAATAGGGGGTGAAAGTTTGGATAAAATCCATGTACCTAAATGAAATTTGGTATAGAGATAATTTGAGACCCTTCGAAGGATATATAATAGTTTTTGCCTCGGAAATCATCCCTTAAGATGGTAAGTAGAAGTTTGTTTGCATTATATTTTCTAAGTATAAGTTCTACGCGGACGAAGCTAGTCGCGGGCAACAGCTAGTCATATATAAGTATCTATATCGTCGTCTAGTATCCACAAGCTTTGCTTAGTTTGGGACTAACTAGGTTGATTGTCCGCAAATATTTATTTATTATTATTTATTTACTAGCTGTTGCCCGCGACTTCGTCCGCGTAGAACTTTTTATCGTCTTAGAAAATGATTTCTCTCAATACAAAATTTGAACCCTCTTTTAGGGGATAATTAAAAAAAAAGTTGATGTTCATTTTCTAGTTTGTGAACAAACAGTCTAAAACCAAAGTTAAAAATCTCATACTTTAAAAATGCCTTGAAATACTCAAACTTTGAACCAATTTTAACACTCTTAGGGGATGAATTTGGAAAAACTATGAAATCAGTTTTGTAGTCTTTTAACGTACAGAATAAGACCGAAGTTAAAAATCTCTTACTCACACTTTAAAATTTTATTGCTCGCCATTTAAAATTTGAACCCCCTTTTAAACCCCCTTAGAGGTTGAATTTTTCTAATCGCTGAACGAACTTTTTTCGTAAACTTTTAAGTCTCTAGCTCAAAAAAAGTGTTGCCCATACAAAGCTTTCTTAACCCCCTTAGGGGTGGAATTTTCTAAAACTCTGAAAGTACTTTATTATTAATTTTAATAAGTAACATTTTGAATAGTTTTAAGTCTAGTAAAAAAAAAAGTTTTTCCCACACAACACTGGCTACCCTTCTTAAGGATCTTAAGGATCCCCTTAGGGATGGAGTTTTCTAAAACGCTGAAAGTTCTTTTTTAGTATTCTAATAAGTAATCTTTTTGCAAAGTTTTAAGTCTAACTCAAAAAAAAGTGTTGCCCATGCAAAGCTTGCTCTCCTTTTTAACCCTATTAGGGGTGGAATTTTCTAAAACGATTTGTGTTCTTTTTTTGTATTTTAATAAGTAATCTTTCTACAAAGTTTCAAGTCTCTTACTCAAAAACATAAACTTTCCCTGATAAAAACTTTGCACCCCTTTTTATCCCCCTTAGGGATAGATCTTTTCAAAACGCTGAATATTTTTTTTTGTATTTTTATAAGTAATCTTTCTACAAAGTTTTAAGTGTCTAGCTCAGAAAAAGTGTTCCCCATACAAACCTTGCACCCTTTTTAACCCCCTTAGGGAATGATTTTTGTAAAACGCCGAATGTAGTATTTTTCATGTTCTAATAAGTAATTTTTCGTCAAAATTTTAAGTCTCTATTAAAAAAAATATGTTTTTCCCATACAAACTTTGCACCCTATTTTACCCCCTTAGGGGTGAAATTTTCCAAAAAGCTGAAAGTACTTTCTTTGTATTTAAATAATCTTTCTACAAAGTTTTAGGACTCTAGCTAAAAAAAATAGTTTCCCACACACAAACTTTGCACCCCTATTTTAGCCCCCTATTTTTAGGGGTAGAATTTTCTAAAACGCTGAAAGTACTTAATTTGTATTCTGATGACTAATCTTTCTACAAAGTTTTAAGTCTCTATTTAAAAAAAATATTGTTTCCCCCATACAAAATTTGTACCCCTATTTTACCTCCTTAGGGGTAGATTTTTTTGAAACACTGAATCTAGGTACTTTATTTGTATTCTAATGAATATTTTCTCTACAAAGTTTTAAGTCTCTATTTAAAAAAAAGTAGTTTTTCCCATACAAACTTTGCACTCTATTTTACCCCTTTAGGGGTAGAATTTTCTAAAACCCTGAAAGTTCTTTATTTGTATTCTAATGACTGATCTTTCTACAAAGTTTTAAGTCTCTATTTTAAAAAAAATGTTTCCCCCATACAAACCTTGCACCCCTATTTTACCCCCGTAGGGGTGGAATTTTCCAAAACGCTGAAAGTGTTTCATTTGTATTCTAATAACTAATTTTTCTACAAAGTTTAAGTCTATAGCTCAAAAAAAAAAGGTTCTCCCATACAAACTTTGCACCCCCATTTTACCCCCTTAGGGGTAGAATTTTCAAAAATCCCTTTTTATCCCTAGCGCACGTTATAAAAGCAACATACTGTGCAAAAATCAACTCTCTAAGATTAGTAGTTTCGGCTGTGGGTTGATGAGTGAGTGAGTGATTGAGTGAATAAGTCAGTCAGGACATAGGCATTTATTATGTATAAATAGATAGAAGATAATGAAACTCCCATTCAAATATCTCAAAAAATTATGAAGCTACATCCGTTTTAATGTCGCTTGTTAGAGTGAGAAAATGATGAGGGACTGTGACGTCAATATACTCGAGCGTCATAGTAAAAAACAATCGTTTCATATGAAGGTGCGTTTTGCGGAAAAGGGACAGAACATACCCCCTCTTAAAACTTTGGACTCTTATAACTTAATCATTACCTATATAACCTCTTGCTTTGTTTTTTTCTCCATTTGACTATATTTATTTTAAATTCTTTTTCGAGAAAATACGTTATGATTATTTACCATATTTTCGATTCCTGAGCTATAACCACGAACTTCGGAATTCGAAAATATTCGGGTATCTCTATCTCTATCGCACTAACCATACTCGAGTGACAGGGATGCAAATATATGAACATTGAGTATCGGTTTTCGTGGTAGCGCCGCAGGTACTTTGGCTGAATGCGCCGAGCGCGTGCCATTGTCATTCAAAAAAAACAAATTCGTGTTAATTATATTGTTCAAATTTGTTGATTTCATTTATTGAAATTACGACATAAAACGACATTTGCGCATATAAGTTCTCATATCAGAATCGAATATTTTTTTATGGTTTATATTTTAGCATTTGTCTCGTAAAGGTCTATCGTAGACGGGATTTAAATTATTAATAAGTGAAAGGCAAAGCAATTCCGCCATTTTGACGAAAATTTGACGGTTCTTATAGCTGACAGTTGGAGCAGCGTTTGATTTCAATAAAAATAAATGAAAAATTAAATGAAGTCGTATATTTCGGAAAATTAATTAACTGTCGCAGTCGGATAAAAACTATCCTAAGTTGCAGCTAGAATAATAATGTACCTATATAAAATGTTTCATATTTTTCCGTTCATGGGATGCTGAGAACATTCGAACCGCGCAAAGCTTAGTTTCAAACTGGCTGATTCTTTTTTTAATTTAGAGATTTATGGTGGAGATTATTAATAATAATTAAAAAAAAATTGTGCGTTTAAATAAATAAAAAAGTAATAGCTAAATTGCCTCAAACATGATATTGCCGATTTTTGAACCAATTTTAATATGTTTAGCTGTTGTGCATAATTTGTTAGGATTTTTTAAAGTGTATTTTAGACCTATGTACGTGATCTTTTTCTATCGAGCGAAAGTCAAAAACTCAGGATTCGAATAGCTGTAGTCCCTCGAGAAAGGCCTCAAAATTGCTAATTAAATTTAGGGCAGCCGTATTATAATCCAAACAAGAGCTACGATTTTTTTTAAATCCGTTTTCGCAGCTCACGTCGTCTTAAGATAATTGAATTATTTGAACACGGCATTTAATTTTTTTTATTTATCAGGATTTAGCTAACTAAATCAAAAATGGCAGATAAATTTGAAATCCCGTGTTCAAATAATTCAATTATCTTAAGGCGACGTGAGCTCCGAAAACGGATTAGAACTTAGTTTGGTTTTAACGATCCCAACAAAAACTACTCTCCGTAAAGTACCTACCTACTCTAATAGTAATAAGGTTAGTATCCTCAGAGCATAGAATACTAGAGAGAGGACAAGCCGCCGGCGGCCGCGTCGCAGTTGTTAGGTTAGCCCAATGGGCATACTCTGCCATACTGTGCACGCGTGCTGATCGCAGAGAATATTACGATTCTTCCCAAAATGCCTGATATAATGCGCGTGTATTGTCCAATAAGAGCGTAGGTATACAAGTGTGTGTGTTTTAGATGTGTGCGTGCTTTGTCTTGTCACTTACTTGGGCTTTGTGTGGGTTAATGTACTTGCGACAGGCGTACCTTCTCAATACAAATCCGCCGGCATGTCCGATCTCCTTATAAATTCATACATCTGTGTTAGTATCAAACTACTAATAGCCCCGATGCAGAAGAGTTCGTCCATTAATTAACAACTTTCACATTTATTTTAATATTTATTACATGCTTAAATCAAACGACGAAGTAATAGGAGCAATATTAGTAATATTTAATGTAGTTTATTTTCATTGTTAAATAGAAACCCTAAAAGGTTTTTATTGTAGAAAAAAAAGGGCAAATTCAAATTGTGGTCTCCAACTGCACTTCTTGACTCATGGGCTCGAAGCAGAACCGTCAGCATATATTAGCTTTGCCGTGTCGCTTTCCCTAGTAATGGCCTTTTATTCGCCTGTTGAATTCGTTACCAAAATAGTTTGAAAAAAAAAAACCGCAAAATTTCTTCTGCTCTAAAAAGCGGTATCCTTATTTTTTAACTATTATAATACCACTAAACGGTATTGAATTTTTATCGAAAGGCTTATAAATTTATTCCGTGCATCTTCTGAGATTTTAACATCTGGAGACACTACGTTAATGCATGTACATACTTACTTACTATTCAACCTCCATGTTAACCAATGAAATTAGTAAGTCCGTTCTTCCGAAAGGACAGCTTTTTATTATTAAATTGTATAGTATTTAGAACACTGATAAAGAGGCATCGTAAATCATGAGCATCGAATCACTAGATAATTGAAGCTGTAGGTACAAGGCCTGCAGTTAAAGTACCCACTTACAAAAAGACTAGTTCCTGATAAATTAAAAATAATTAGTCCATGTCAATGACTCCAGTAATCCTCTACATGAGATAAGTATTCGGCTAAAGGGAAGCGGTTATAAATAAAGGGCAACACGTATTGTCAGCCGGACGGAAATGCCGCAGGCGCGTCCGACGGTGAGTGGCCTTAACTGGACGAGGCATGCTAGAGGGAGCCAGCGGATAGTTACGATAAGCTTTTTTAACTGACTTCAATAAAGAAGGAGGTCCTTAATTCGGCTCCATGTTTTTTACTTATAAAAATATACCTACTTGTAATTGTAGGTACCGACTACCAACACGCGATATTTTATGTTTTGCATTGTCATTAGTTCTACATATTCTTAATTGTTTCCCAAAGTTTAAAATACCAATTTAGACAAGAATTGGTTAGGTATAAAGTTACAATGATATAAGAATTATGCTTACTAAAAAAAATTTGCTCTACCTACGTCTTCTGATAACACGGACTTGAATGTATGTTTGTATGATTTAAAATGGGTTTACAGGAGCTTAGTATACATTTGTCATTAGTACAAGTGGTTAAAAGGTAATCATACGCCTAGTGGCAAGTGTCAAGTAGCTCTTTACATATGGTATTAGAAAATGCCATTCGTACGATGCCCGTCACAACGGACTGCCGCCGCTACCTTGTTCTTAATGTAAAAAATCATGACATCAAATAACATTCACAAGGACGCCGTTTTATTTGTTATGCCAAGCATATGCTACGGAATGCATAACCAATGAGTACAACGATTTCCTGAATTTATTGATCTTATTTTTTTTATTCCAGACAATATTTTTATTTCACAAAATAGGTCGCCTAATTTCAGCTTTCAATATATGAATTATTCAAATGTTATTGTTATTAGATAATAATAGGTTCTAATTCTTATGTAAAAATGAATTGCGGTCTCTGAAAATGAAAACTGGACGTAGGCAGGCGCGGCTCACTCGCGATTTGCGTTTATCGCTACAAGTACATGCCGGTTGCCCCCTGGCAGGGCCCTATTCAGTGGCTGCCACAATGTGCATGGGATCGGACGCGCACGCTCGCTACTTCGCGCGCATAAGCTTACGTAAATATTATATCGGAAGTGAACGTGCCACCGCATTCGTCTGTTTGTGTGTTGTTGAATTACTATTGAAATAAATAAAAAGAAACCTAAAAAAATATTGTATTGCAGCGGGTTGCAAGAACAATAATAATAATTCGAATCACGCATTTTTCTATCTCCCGGCACGCCCGAAGGATGCCGAAAGGTAAGAAAATGAACTTAATAGATAATAAGTTGTTACTGAATAATAATAAAAGAGATATTATAGGTGTATCTACTTCCATATACAGGGTGGCTCATTCAAATCGGTCAGTATGGGAATGTCTGAAACTATAAGACATACGAAGATTTGTTCTTAAGAACCATGTCACCGATTTTGATAAAAAGTAAAACTGCATTCATACATTTGAAAAAAAACTGTACCCAGCTCGGGAATCGAACCCGGTTGTTTTGAAAAAATAAACATACACTTTTTCTATTTAAATATCGATTGTGTAGGTCTTAAGCTGTAAATGTCTCTAAGAAACATGATGTCTAAAATGAATAAAATGCATTGTTTTGACATACTTTAATTTATCATAGTAGGTGTTCGAAATGACCACCGTTACAATATTCAACAAGTTCAGGCATGTAAAATTGTCTCTATGGCTGTTTGTACCTCTCTACTTGTTACATACACCTTATCATGTGGCGTTATCATTGCATTAAATCTTTAAGGAAGTTTTGTTATCTACAGTAATCAAACATAAACAATCAATTGAAAAGCCCACTTAAAGTAAGTAGGTATATAATATATATTGTAGATAGAGAGTTAAAAACGGTGGTCACATCGAACACCTACTATGATAAATTAAAGTATGTCAAAACAATGCATTTTATTCATTTTAGACATGACGTTTCTTAAAGACATTTACAGCTTAAGCCTACACAATCGATATTTAAATAGAAAAAGTGAAAGTTATTTTTTTCAAAACAACCGGGTTCGATTCCCGAGCTGGGTACAGTTTTTTTCAAATGTATGAATGCAGTTTTTATTTTTATCAAAATCGGTGACATGGTTCCTAAGAACAAATCTTCGTATGTCTTATAGTTTCAGACATTCCCAAACTGACCGATTTGAATGAGCCACCCTGTATAACACTGTATCAATATACACTGTGGGTTGCAGCAACACTAATAAAAGGTGGCCTGGCGATCTTGGTGTATTAAATTCGTCCAAATTGTGAGATTTATTATTTTAGAGATAAATAATGTATGAAGAATATTGTTAAAAATATGTCTCAAACAGTTTTGTTATCTATGCTCTACCTTGAATAGCTTATCTGTCAGTCGAGTCTGACGTGTTCTCTTTCTCGTGTGACGTGCCAGCATAAGCACGCTATCTTGTGTCGTCCATAATACAATAATGTTTTAATCAATTTATTTATATTCACAATGTGAATATACAAGCCTAACAAAAGGGCGATATCTCCCGTTTCATTTCGTGAAGAAATAAATGCCATATCGCCAGACATCTCATCTGTTTATTCAATGAAGTTCCCAAGTCGCTGACACGCGTGGCAGCGCCCACGTCTGCACAATAAATATAAATGTATATCTCCCTATATTGATTGCAAGTAATAAATGGCCAAAACATTATTATTTTAGTCGTTGACAGCCCTCACTATCGGTGACGCGGCGAGAGATCCAATTCATTTTCACCGTTCGTACACAGCCTTAAGATGCCTGGTGGTTCGATTGTTTCGACAGTAACATGGACTACAACTATGAAAAGAGTGACGTTGCAGTATTCTCTATGAAATCTTAATACACATATTTTAATCGTCGAGTACAAAAACTTATATTTCGACACTCTCAGGGCAATCAAAATTTATAGGGAACTTCCAGTTGATCTATAACTATGAAATTTGGCAAATAGTACCTATCGTATTATACTACAAATACAGGAGACAATCTTAAAACTGCACATTTGTAATTAAATCATAACATTTCAACATTTTCGACACTCTCAAGGGAATCAAAATGTATAGGGTACTTCCCGTTGACCTATAACTATGAAATTTGGCAAATAATATCGTCTTATGCAACAAGTACAGGGAACAATCTGAAAACTATACATTTGCAATTAAATCATAAAAAATATAGTCGTTATTTACAGTACGTAATCAATCATCGACGTACGAGGAAATTTGTACCGAGCCCTCGGTGAGCGAGTCCGACTCGCCCTTGTCCGGTTTCTTTTTAGAGAAACCATAATATGCTTGTCGCTCAGTGAATAAGATCGGCCTCGCTTGGTAAAATAAAAGGAAAAGTCCTCAATTATGTTCCTTTGAAGGTATTTGAATAACCGCCCTTGTCCGGTTTTTTTTTAGAGAAACCATAATATGCTTGTCGCTCAGTGAATAAGATCGGCCTCGCTTGGTAAAATAAAAGGAAAAGTCCTCAATTATGTTCCTTTGAAGGTATTTGAATAACTAACCAACCGGCGGTTTAATATTGTTGGTTCCGTATTACATCAAAAGGTCTGTTGAAATGTCAAGTGTGAATATCGCAAGGTCGGAATTCGGGTGACAGTATAAATCAAGTGCCACCATTT
This sequence comes from Epinotia brunnichana, assembly GCA_963854355.1. Taxonomy (NCBI): domain Eukaryota; kingdom Metazoa; phylum Arthropoda; class Insecta; order Lepidoptera; family Tortricidae; genus Epinotia; species Epinotia brunnichana. The sequence continues at coordinate 26,032,360 of OY977936.1, read as the reverse complement.
TGCCGAACCGGATCGCACCGCCTTTTTATTAATAACTACGATTTATCGGTTCATGATTTGAGCTTTTAAGCTTCAGGGAAATGAGAAAACGATATTTTCAACTTCATAACGTCTAATAATTGTAGGAATGTCTATTTAAAAGAAAATATAGCCTACATTTTTTTTATTAACGTCAATCAAGTAAATTAAAACACGTACCTTTTTCGCTTTTGATACTATGACAACGGATAAAATAGTACGTTTTACGATCGCGGTACAATTCAGCGTGCAGTGTACTTTACCGTACATAGTCTGGTATATTTTTTGTTACAAATAAACTGTTGGCCTTAATATCTGTTCATAATTTTGTACTTTATTTGTACCCTGAGAACTTTACGGTTTCTCTCTATGAAAACACAACAATATATCGATATCAGCCATATTTTTACACCATAAAATAGGTTGGGTAATTTGACTAAATATTCATTAATAATCCACCTAAATTTAACGTCTATATACGATCTTTGGGATACCCGCATAATCCACTTATTTATGTTAATGAATAAACCTTTCTATATGCCAGATGAAATTCAATATTATCTCCAGGTCGTAAATATTTAATTAAAATGCTGTTATTTCCTGATGCATATATTTTTGGATTCAGGTAGTAAGTCTCCAAATTTGTGTACCCAAACATGTTTTCATTATAAAAATACTGATAGAATTTTTGCTTGCGGGTTAAAATAAATCCTAACTTCCGGTCCATAGAATTATTGACTTCGATAGTAAAAGTTTTTTTAAATAACATATAAAAGCCGTATAGAAATAATTAGCCTGGCCCCGTAGCATGGATGGCGTTATCACGCGACAAGTGACAGGATAAGCGCGTCGTCTCGTTCTATCGAACGGTGTCAGCCAGGGACGGAAGCTCTGTACTGTCACTTGTCGCGTCACGTCACGTGATATGTATATATGTATATATGTATATATGTATATCCATGCTACGGGGCCTGATATTGAATTATTTCCAAAGAAACCGTAATTTTCTCAGGGTATTAGATAGTAATCTTGGTTCGACATTTATGATATCAATCGATACTTCGATACTTATATGAAGAGGAAAATTCTATGAGATTAAAGCTTTGTATGTTTGTATATGTATGTATATCTAGGGTGTAACCCCCGGAACCATTTATCCGATTTAATAATTCTTTCACCTGTCTATAATAGTTTCAGGACGCGGATTAATATTACAATTATTACAAATGCGAAAATAATTCTGTCTGTCTGTTACCTTTTCACAGTTAAACCGCTAAACCGATTGAGATGAAATTTCTTATGGAGATAGTTTTAATCCCGAGGAAGGATATAGAATACTTTTTATCCCGGTAGAAATCCTCTAAGGGGGTGAAATGGGGGGTGGAAGTTTGTATGGACGTAAGATATAAAAGGCGAGATCCGCGCGGACAAAGGTAGTGGGGCATATTTTATTCCGAGAATTTGCCTGTGTTCTTTGCAAATTGCAATGCGCGAGCCAGCGCGAGCGAAGCTGCGAAGACAGGTCAGATGTGAAAAAAAAATTGTCCATAAGGATTGGCCTCCATAGTAGGTACGCCAAAGTAATATACTAAGGCTAAAATGTCATACAAAAAAATATTAACTACGAACTTTAAGTTTCTACCTTGTATAGGTAGGAAGTTATGTGTATGATTTTTCATAGTAAAACTAAGAATTAAATAAAATATGCGTTTTCGCTGTTTTTACCCGGCGTTTTAACACGGCGAAGTACGAGTTCGAGTATGGGAATGAAATTTGAAAGTTTGCAATATATTCGACTATTCAACTGAGCTATATATGAAGTTGCAATGCTATCAGCTAATTAAATCTAAAACTATGCTAACCTCAATTAGTTATCTAGTTGTGGCTAGGTCGCGCCAAGGACGGCTTTCCACGCTGCCGATGTGACTTGCGCAGTGCGCACGCGCCTCGCTCTATGCTGATCGCGGTACAGAGTAACTTAATAATTCAGAGCCAATGGTGTATTACTGTCTTTAAATATATTTTAAAATATTGGATGAAATGACACGTTTTGTGGTTTTATTTAAGTTTTACGAATCTTATTATGAATTGCTACTAACCGAAGTCAATACAAGGAAGTAAGTAGTCTAATATTCATATTAACCTTTTAAAAAGAGAAGAGACAAATCATTACCATGTTGATCATTCTTGAGTTATATAAAATTTACTTTTAAAATATCCGAGGGCAAATGCATTAATTGGTTAATACAAAAAAACCCAAATCGCTTTGTGTGGGCCGATGATATTTGAGGAGTTCCGCCAATTGCTCAAGGATCTCAGAATCAACTTTGGTGTTTAATTAGTCGCTACTTCAATGGAATCAAATCAGAATCTGTGACGTGCCTACATCAATGAGGATCGAGTTCTATAAGTCATCTGTGGTATTCACCAGCAATTCCACTTCAACAAATTTGTTAAATACACTATAACTACACTACACGCGTGCCTACTATAATTGAGGAGTTCCCTCAATTCCTCATGGATTTCATCATCCAACTGATTTTTTTATAACAAGGGGACCAATCTGGAAGCAAATAAAAAATATCAAAAAAATATGGTCTATCAAATAAAAAAGAATTGTATGAATCATCCGACAGCTCACCAGCAGGTCGATCTCGTAACACATTGTACGAACGTCGGGTAGGTCTAAATATCACTTTTTATATAAAAAATTGACAGTTAAATTGTACCGAGACGCGCGCTCAGAACTATTAATAATAAAATAATACAACTATTAGTCTATATTTATAATATGTACCTATAATATTTAAAGAGTTATCTTCCAACTCCTAACCGATAAAACGAGTTGTACCTTCTATCATATGACTAACAGGCGCAAATACTTGAATAGGCTTAGAAAATATATAAAACACTTAATACGTGCCTATAACATTTTGAGGGTTGCCCTCCATTTCCCTTAGGTCCTATCATCAGATCCTGACTTGGTGATAATTAGACCACCACAGGGGTACCTATAGGTACTCTTTCAAATAAAAAAATAGATTTGAAAGTCGGTTTACAATTGACAGAGAAATCGATGCATTAAATAATTTACTTTTCACCTCACTTGCTCGGAAAGCCCTCTTTTATTCTTTAAAAACAGATAACAAAACTGCATTTTATCCAACGATTTTATTTCAGTGCAAAGAATATTTGAAATCCGATTGAGATCTTTTTTTTTCAAATGTAGTTTTTTTTTAATGTTTTTTTCTTTTTTGTTGTTTTCGTCTATCCTATACTACTATATAACTATTTTAAACTTTTTTTTAACTTTTTATTTTTTTCTTAGTTTTTTCTATTTTTTTCATGCTTTATTTCTTTTTTAATATTTTTCTGTTTTTGGTTTTTTGTCTTAGGTATTTTTGTCTATTTTTCTCTTTTTTGACGTTTTTTCTCTTTTTAATGTTTTTTAAAAATGTTTTCTTTCTTTTCACTTTATTTTTAAGGTATTTTTTCTTGTTTTATGTTTTTTTTCTAATGTAGTATTTTCCTCGCTTTAGTGAGGTGAAAAGATTTGTGTTACACACGGGTGCAAGTTATTTTGACGTCTCGTGTGTTGCAACACTCGCTACGCTCAGGATTCTATTTTTGAACCACTCGCTTCGCTCAGGATTCTATTTTTGAACCATTTGTTCGCTAGCTCGTGGTTCAACCCTAGAATCCATTCGCTCGCTCGTGTTTCAATTCCGCACTCGCGGTTAAAATACAATTGTGCACCCTTGTATAACAAATAACTATTAAAAACAAAGTTTAAACCAACTTCAATTCAGTACTTCGCCAAGCCACATAGGTACATGAAAATTTCCACATTTCCTTTCCAATTAACCAAATATATAAAAAATAGAGCAAATGCGTTGATTACTACAGAAAAAACCCAAGTCGCTATGTGTGGGCTGATAATATTTGAGGAGTTCCATCGATTCCTCAAGGATCTCAGAATTAACACTTCATTAGTTGCTACTTCAACGGAATCCCGTTAGAATCTTTGATGTACTTTACATCTTTGAGGAGGTTCATAAAAAAACAAAAAAAAACATACTTACAGTGGAACATAGATTTCAACGATTACAGTTTTATAAAGAGACGACATTTTCAAGGAAAAGAACAAAAGTGATTTACCTCATTGAAGTCTAAAAAGTTGCTTTTAACCATTTAACCTCCTATAACCATACCTGGAATACGTTGAATTACCAATAACTCTTTTATATTGCTGATATCTTGAACAAGACGACTTTTTTAGAAAGTACTAAGCACCTTTTTAGCTAATTGGAGTATGTAGATTTAAGAAACTACGACGAAGGTCTACCTCTAAACTGCAAACCTACTCTATGACAGATCACTTAACGGCTAAATTGTAACGTGTACAGTGTATAAAATATCAATGAATTTATGCTTTAATGGCTCAATTAAATGTGTATTCGTAAAACTATTATGTACCTAATAATGTTATTTATTTCCTACTATTAAACTAGATAGAGCCTTACATACTTCCATGTTAGTCCACATAATATAGTTAAAGGTATATGATGTGTTATCCTTGAAATAGCGTAACAAAATTGTTATTTTTTTGGTAAGTTACTATTAAACGTGCTATAAATTCACAGACAAAATAAATAATGTAATAAAGTATCATGGCTATTTTCATAACTTTGCGGTAAGTAGGTGATATGATTAAAACAACAACAATAAACAAGAGGTACTTACTTATAAATTAAGCAATTTACTTAGTCCGAAAAATATTTGTATGAAAGTTTACGCTCTCGTCCCATCATAAATACTACCTTTTAAATGGTTTACTTGCAATGCAATGATGATATTTGCATGTGATATGCGTGTTGAATACAGAGCCAGCCGTCAGGTGCAGGCGCAGGCTTTCGCGGAAGCGCGTGCGCGGTGAGGCCTTGCCTGTGCGCCGGGCACCCCAATAGTCCCAATACTGCATTCTTAAGGCTTCGCACGTTCATGGTCTTCTCTCCCTCTCACTGAGCATACACGTGAGCGAGATGGAAGTGCGTGTTCGAAAGCGTGGGAATCATGTTTTTCGGAATATTTAAGAAAACGAGAAGAAATTTAAGGTAGTAAGAAACTGTATTTTTCACAATCGTGTTATAATAGAGAGCTTTTTAGTCGAGTACCGTGTTTAGGCCACGAAGCTTGCTGAAATTATAGGGTTCACTTTAGATTTGTTTTTCTCTACTTTCTTTTGTTAAAATGGATTTCTACGAAAACTATGTTACTTCTCATATCTTGCAAATTATAATATATATTTTCCGACGCTAAAATTGTTACGTCATACCTGGCCATAAAGTAGGAATTACCGCACGCTATGCGTGCGGAAAACCCCACTTCCTGGCCAGATAGAGACGTAAAATTTTGTACTCACCACGGGCGGTAATAAAGAAAGCCTCAGAGCGCATATTTATCGCCCTTGCCTTCGGCTCGGGCGTCAAATACCTGCGATCTGAGACATTCTTTGTTTAACCGCCCTAGGTAAGTAATGTACTAAAATGGTTACTAAACAACTAATTTTTACGAAAATTTGAAAGGTCGAGCCTTAAGGCGCATTCTGCATCACTACATCAGTCATATGGGTCATACAAAGTCAAAAGAACTCTCTAGTCCCTAATGCTCTAAATGCATTGCGTAGACGTGTGAGCAATGAGCATTGAAAAAAAATCTGTACGGAAACTTTTTTTTCAGTTTCTTTTTCTGGTTCTTTAGGGTCGGTGGTACGAATGATGCTGTACCAAATATTTCATCCAAGAACGTCACTTTTTTGTATGGTGTCTTTTTTCATTGTGTGGAGTGTGGACGTGATGCACTGTGAGACAACTTTAACTTTTTTGAATAATAATCGTTACTGTTAAAACAATCTACAAAAACCTGTATAATAAAATAAACAAAAAATAATTCTAAAAATAATGAATGTAAGTACATTTTCTTAGGAAAACTTTCACCATTTTTTACTGGTAGGTATTATAAATGTAAGAAACGGTACAGCGGCTGGTACGTGTTCGGGTCGAAGCAAACGCAACGCAACGCGGAAACTCGACTGCAGCAATCTGTCTGTGAAAAATCGTCACTGAAATTTGCATACATAATTATGTACAGTCAATGTCACCAAAGTTGCAAAAAATGTATACAACAACCTTACTTCCGTAGATAAGGTCTGTATACATATTTCTGTAACTTTGTGGTGTATACATATTGGTTACCTTGACTGTACCTTATAGAGCCAATATCAACATATTTTTGCTAGGTACTAACTTTTGGGGGTTTTGGAGGACACTCCGTTAGTGTCTATAGATTATTTTAGTAAGACTAGATCAGGTAGTCATTTTTAGTAATCAAAATCAAAAATCAAAATCAATTATTTATTCTGCAAATAGCCCACAAGGGCACTTTTACATGTCAAATGGTATTTTACAATATAATATTAATAATCTTACACAATAATCATTTAAAAATTGCAGATTTTAACCAGTGTAACCAGGTACTTATACCTAAACGGTTAACAAACTAAATGTCACTAAATAATAACAAAAAAATCCAAAATTGTAAAATATTATCAATTACGTTCGATATAAGGTCTGTATCAGAATTAACAATAAGTTTATGATATTAATTTAGTACCCCAGAGATGTGTAAGGTCTCTGAGTGTCCAAATACAATTAATCATTATTCTAATGTTCTTATAGAGGTGTATACTGTCTCTAATGAAACAAATCTAGCTGTATACAGGTCATAGGAAGGTAATTAAGTACCTACAGCTTGAAGCACGGCAACCACTTGATTTTAATTTTATCTCGTAACGAACAAACCATGAATTATTAGCAGGTTATTTGCAACCTCTTTCACTGATTGGATCAGATGACAATGCCATAAGTAATTTTTACCTAGGTAAAAATCTTTTACGTCATACCTGGCCATAAAGTAGGAATTACCGCACGCTATGCGTGCGGAAAACCCCACTTCCTGGCCAGATAGAGACGTAAAATTTTGTACTCACCACGGGCGGTAATAAAGAAAGCCTCAGAGCGCATATTTATCGCCCTTGCCTTCGGCTCGGGCGTCAAATACCTGCGATCTGAGACATTCTTTGTTTAACCGCCTAGGTAAGTAATGTACTATTGTACCACGAATAAAATAAGTGTTTATTTACAGGCATTGCTCGTTACTCAAACAAATGAACCCATTATGCATTATACATACCCTCATGACATAACGGTTTCCTAACAGCGGCGCACGCGCACATCGGACCCAGCCAAGGCCGCAAGGGCTGCCAACTGTGACATCTAGATCGCGAGAAATTATATTCAAGGCTGAATATAAGCTACTTGGCCACACTTGGCTTGGTATAATACACATAATCTGTCAGTACACTTCTCTTTTTTAACCGACTTAAAAAAAAAGGAGGAGGTTCTTAATTCGGATGTATTTTTTTTCCTATCCACAAGTAGGTACTAGGTACTTTCTTTTGCCATAGCGTAGATAGGGACGCCTCTTTGTGAACTGAAGGATCAGAGTTAATTTTGATCGGAATATTCGCATTTCGATGTGTTTCGCGCGCGGGTTAGCACGCGCAACACACTGACGTGTCAGCACCAGCACATGAAACACACAGGAATCTGAAACAGCGACCAAAACGAGACAGTAGAACCATAAGCACTCTACAAACATTGCAATGTACCACAACAAGCGATAGAGACGCAGCTGTAATTAGAAAGTGACGGCAATACAATACCTTTATGTCTAACTATAGCTGCACTTCAGTCATTTGTTATGACAAATTGGGCCATTGTCAGTCACAAAAACAAAAATCATCTTTCCGGTGGTCAAAAGTTACGGGCTTACGCTCACATATAATATGTTTTTATCGCATAGAATTATAGAAGGGGCAACGCCGTTTATGCGGATTCAGAGTTCAACCAAAAATTAGGCTTTATAGCCCTTAACTTTGGCAATGTCCACCGAAGAGACGCGAAACTAAATCTGACAATGACCCAATTACATCGTTTGCCCATGTTATTAGACCATGTTTTATTCTAAGCGGTTTAATGACACTTTGGAACTGGAAAAATTAAGATACTCTACTTTCAACTGCAATACAACTTCTACCTATATTTTACATTTACTTGCAAATCTAGGCGTTGGGTAAAAGGTATAATTTGCCTCGATTGTACACTACAACGAGGCTGAGGGACTAAATATATCTGTGAGTCATTGCTAATTTCTAACCTAAAATCAATTACCTTCAACTTATACAATACAACTAGCTCGCATATCTACCTGTTCTGTAGAGCAAGAATGCTGTATTGTAGGCGACCTTAAAAATACTGTCTGGTTATTGAGCTACATGATATGTTCTACCTAATAGCTAGTATTGCATAAAGGTTTAATATTTGTATTTGTTGGAGTCGGTTTATTAATACATATCTGCGATGTTAGGCTTTTTGAGGTCCTACTCCTATTCCTATAATCGTCCAGGAAATGAAATATAGGTGGACAGTTTAGCACTTGATAATTAAATCAGTTAATCACTACAAACCTGATACGAGGCTTAAGTTATTAGACCACGTAAAAAAGAGCAATGTGTTGTCATTGAAAATGTTTGTCATTCAGTTAAGCGGATACTTCGGTTACTTAGTTGGTGAGAGTAGGTAACTGTCCCACCTGCTCAAAGCACATAATTTTTACTTTCATGAAACATATTTTGACACTCCTATATGTATATCTACTGCTGACATACTTCCTAGGACGATGTTACTTATAAACAGACGTATTGCATTCGTCCCTTTCGCAAGTGAAAATTGATTATACGTTTCTACAATGAAACTTTTAGACCTCATCGTACTAAAAGGTCAGGATAAATATAAGAGCTAAATAGAATTAGAATAACCTAGATTTAAAGATGTTTCGTAAACGAAACATTGGTACCTAGGTGACCTGTGTAAAGTAAGTGTGGTAACAATACAATATATTCTACCCACGCCAAACAGGCTTGCTTGCACTTGTGCATGCATTTACTTGCAGGCCACGTACCACAGAACAAAAAAAACACGGTTTTCAAGATTTTCATTCAAGGTAAAGATGAGCTAATGCTACGCGGTTTTAAACTAGGTAGTTTACCTAGATGATTTATTGACGACCTCTCTAGCCTAGTTGGCAGTGACCCTGCCTACGAAGCCGAAGATCCCGGGTTCGAATCTCGGTAAGGGCATTTATTTGTGTGAAGAGCACAAATATTTGTTCCTGAGTCATGGATGTTTTCTATGTATTTAAGTATTTATTTATGTATATAAGTATGTATTATGTCGTCGTCTAGTACCCATAGTACAAGCTTTGCTTAGTTTGGGACTAGGTGGATTTGTGTATAAGATTGTCCCCAAATATTTATTTATTATTTATTTATTTTATATGTTTTACATACCTACTCTCATTATATCCTAAATACCTATGCAATATGCTTATCATAATTGAACCATTTACTTTTACGTACACGTACGTACATGTATACGTACGTACATGTAGAAAAATAATCAAAAGCCAATCGCGCACTCGTATGTACATCGAAGCACCGTACTATTCATTGTTTTTAATATTGCGTGAAAATGTTAATGTCACTTTAAACGTATTACACATAATACGGCCGGCGACAAAGATTATGCTAACACTTTAGGAACTTATTCCATTGTAATAAGGAGATAAAAGGAACAGGTTCTTTGGCGTCGACTGTACGTATTGTCGAGTTTAGTTGTTATTTACGGCGTACGCTGTCATAGTAACCTTCATGCTTTCAATTATGTTTCATATTCATATTTGTAGCAATTATATTAGCGTGTAGTGTCTCTATATTGCGTGGTGAATGGCATTTAAAGGGTCTACTCTGATAGTTACAGTAACTTTTCTAACGAACGTTATGGAAAAAGCAATCAACCAGCAGGGCTATGTTAACGTTTTTAATCTGTGCGTGAGCTATATTATTCTTCTCAAACATGCAATTAAATATTGACGTCATGATCTGTATTATAGGCTGCGAAGATTACGTTTCGGTTGCGTCGAGACGAGATGTGATTTTCTTTTGTTTACGAATCAATTCGTGCGTGACCCAACATCGAGGCGTTCAGCCATTTAAAAACTTTGCATTTTGTTTTTATTTCCATTTTTGAGAAATGCACTATACATACCTCTGCGTGAAAAGGGATTGCCAGCCTCGTATTCCGGCCTGGTTAAGCTATTCTGTTTATATCTACTTGGTTGGCAATCCCTATTTTCCCAGTCTCTGCAGTAATGTGCTAATAAATTAACTGGTATAGTTAAACACATGTTTGAACATACTCTGCATTTAATTATTGTAAGCGTTTTATGTTAAACATAAATTTAAGTTAATCTACAATCAATCAAAGCTTGTTAGGTACTGATATCTATCACAAAACATAATTAGGGGAAATCAAAATTAATTACCAAATAATTATGAATTGCAAAAACGCTACGCTGCTACGGCGTAGCCACCGTAGCGCGCGTAGAGCTCCTATGATGCGCTGTGATGCTCACCGCGTAGCTTAATCACTTTGAACTTGTCGGAGGTCAGGGATGATAAACAGTTTCATAACTCATTTTGTTATATGAAACGTAAGTATGGTGTCGCTTTATAACCAACCTTTTTTATATACGTTAAAGTAAATAACTAGTTTAATTAATACTATCTATTGAATGAAAAGTGAATACGCAGTATTGTTAAAATTCCTATGCGTTTTTTACGCAGTTTGACTTTCGAGTTAATTAATTAATTAATTTAACTAGGTGGGCTGAAAAAATATTACTATCGAATGTGTATGTTTGAAAACACCACTAAGGAAAAAGATCTAGTTCTCGAAGTTGGACTAGTGTTGTGGTACGGGTACTTTATGTCAAAGCAGTATAAGTTAAATTCGAACGAAGAGGATTTTTCTTCATTCGAATTTAAGCCATGTCACTTTGATATAAAGTGCCTGTTATAAGCTATGTATCCACTTTTGTTTACCTGCATTTAACTATGCCTTTCTCATATGACAAAAGTAACATCATACGGGAAGTATTAACGTAAGTAACGACATATCAGCTTATAAGGCAAAGATGCTGTATATTCACCCTCTAAAGAAAAAAAAATGTAATTCAGTGAAAGGCCGCACCGCCCCGCGCACCATATATAAGCAAACTGCGCGCAGCAGACAGTATTTGCAAGATGGCGGCTCTAGTGCGACTGGTACGTTCATTCCGTTCTAAATTTGAATTTAAAAAAATTAGGGAATAGGGATGGGCGATGGATTACAACTTGCATCGATTGACTTTGATTTTGTTTTACTATTATGATTGATTGATAGTTTGAAGTGATTATGTTATCTCATTTTAAATACTTATACCGTCGTTCATAAAGTGTTTAATATAATAAGCTATTAGAAAAGTGAGTAACTTTGTTCCAAACGATTGACATTAAGTGTGAACAATTGACAAATGAAGGCCTACTTATTTTTGTGTTCGAACGAGAGCGCGAAATATTATAAACATGCAATTGAGATGTGAAAGAGATGAAGCTAATTGAATATTTATAATCTTAAGTTTACGATTTTTCTATGTTGATATGCAAGTGAGAACAAATTACAAAACCTATGTTTATTGAACATCACGTAAGTTTTCATTTTGTTAAACAATATTGTAATGAAATAAACTTTATCAAATGAGGTTAAATACTTGCGTATGAATTCAATGCAATATTACGTGGGTAAACGTGGGCATTTATCTCAACCTTAAAATACCTGCTAAGCTTAAAATATATACCTGTTCCAAGTAAGTTAGCTCCTTCCGAGACGTCCGGCATTGGAAAATAGCTCTTATCGCTTTGAAATAAAGTCGTCGTCAATGTTCGTCATACACTAGTTCAACTTGGTTTGTCGTTCTGATTTCTTAGACGGTGTTGCCAATTTCAAAATTTTAACTCAAATGGGGAAGTTTTGAATATGGATTTGTAGTTTTTCTGGTTGTAACGGTTTGCCAATAGCGTGTTCCAGTTTCACATCGATACACAATCTGTGCATTAACAAGCTTTCAGTGTAATTTGTGACTAGAAACTTACATTTTGAGTGTAACGACTGATAAGCCAGTTGCACTAGGTAGTGCAGTAGCAGTTTGAAATCCGGGTGTTTTGGTTTCTGTAGATCATGATCATCACAATCATGGAAGTAGTTTTAAAAAGGTATCTATTATTAAGCGGCAAAGTTTGAAAGTATGAAGCATTGTGATGGTGTAAGTTTTTATATGTTATGACTCACCTGATTTCCAAAATTCTATCACTAGTATATAGTGAGAGTGAGATTGAACAAATAAATAAATTCCCAAACAATTTTATTCTCAAAGAACTTTAACATTACCAACATATCCAAAATGCATTGTTTACTAGTACCGAAGCTACTAGCTTACTAGAACACCATGAGTGTTAGACAAAACCGAAAGTGGCAGTGATAAGGCATCCACGGCGAACCAGTTTCTTTGTTAACAATCTGTTAATTATGTTACTTGCTGCAACGCTCTACATTGCATTGAAGTATACTAGGAAGTTGATTTCTGTTTTTTCTTGCAGATCTAATTATTAAGTATGACATGTCGTTTTTTTATAATAGGCTACTTAAGAATGTGTTTAGGTGTCAATATTTCGGCTAATGTTATTACGAGTATAACTTTGACATATATTGGATGTGTTATTTACGCGGACATGCCTACTTAACTTATTGCTATCATAACTAGATTTTCAGTTATCTACAATTATTACTTTATCATACAAAAGATTGTACAAATGAGGGACTCGATACAACCGGTTTTCTAGAGGAGCAAACAGACATACATAAAGTTTAGTTTTTTTTTTATTTTTATTTTTTTTTTAGAATCAAAAAAAAATACAATTTTAGTAACTTAACCTAAAGATTCGCCAAACTGCAAAGAAGTTTGTTGGCGATTCGCTCACTTAAAAAAAAATAAAAAAGATAATATTATCTACATGAGTGCAGCATATAATTTGAGTCGTATCTTCTGTTGGTAATCAAATAAAGGGTCGACAACGCGTTTGTGATTCTTTTAGAGTCGCAAGCGTCCATAGCATATGCTTAGCATCAGCATTTTTTTTTTTTTTGTCGGTGTGAAAATGCTTTACGCATACCCCGGCCTGGGGAAGGCTATTTGGGGGTTATGTGGGACTCTCTCCTCCCGCCGCCATCCGAGTGATGGTGACTGGGGGAGCATACCCACTAAAAACACACCGGCGTCACCCGCATTGCCGTTAAGGGGGCGCCATGGGATCGCGAACATTCTAACCACGGCACCCCCCGATGCTTAGCATCAGCCTGGCTCAATGTTTGTTAACCACCGTCTTAGTATAAAATATCTCAGGTTTTTACATTACAATTCGGTATTTGACAAAAGTCAAATAAGCGTCTTTTTATGAATCGTTTAAAAACGCTCCGTTTGTATTGAATTTGTAGGGATTACTATGTGGTGACGTCACTATCAAACAACGTCCTTATTGTTAGTTTTTATGAATTTAATAATCTTAAAATAGCAAACATTAATGAAAGCTTGTTACTTTCCGAGTATTATCGTAATGTTTATTTGTTGCTAATGAAAAAACTATTTAAATTCACTGTTGTCAAATACCCAATTGTAACAAAAATGCTTCAAACGATGAATGATATCATTTAACTTTATAAAACGTTTCAAAGTTAGAATTCTAAAATAAAAACTAACCAATGTCGTACTGCATTGATTAAATTTACGACTACTGGCTAAGCATACCTACATCAAGTCTTAATGTCAATAGTTACATAAAATTATAATGACAGCTTAATCTCCTAAATGTACTTAAGTAACTTAATATCACTTAACTAAATGTAATCAATTCTACTAAGTATACCTCGCTTCATATAACATTAGAATTTTAACGGACTAATTCGTCTACATTCTTTCGTTTACCTAGAAGTCCCTGGGCGACCGAGCTCCGCTCGGATGAAAAAGGAGAAAGTACGGAGAAAACGAATTTTCCCGGACATGAGACCTATCTAGTTCGATTTCTCGCCCCCGTAACCAACCTATATTCCAAATTTCATCGAAATCGTTAGAGCCGTTTCCGAGAACGTGATGGCAAATATATATATATACATACATACATTACATAAATATATATATATATATATACAAATATTGCTCGGTTAATAGTATAGGATATCAAAGGGAAATATTGTACTAGTTTTACTAATTTCGATCATTAAAGTGTTTTTCAAACATAACGATATAAATATTGTTGGGTTTCAAAAGAGTTTTCCTTGAAATCGCATGACAATGAACGCACGATTTTTTAAATCTTATCTGGAATAGGATACAGTAGCCCTAGTATAAGTTTTATCGATACATTATACGTTTTCGAACGCGTTTGCGTTTAGCTTCAATTTGTATGGCAACGCGTAGTTCCTAATAGTTACAACCAGAGGCGCTGTTCGCGTTGCCATATAAATTGAGACTAAACGCAAACGCGTTCGAAAACGTATTGCATGGATAAAACTTATACTAGAGCCTCTGATATATTTATCAGCATTGAGCGTAGAGTTCCTTGTGCATTGCGCCCCTCCCTCATTTGCCAGTTTCCTTCCTAATTATTATTATCTCTCCACCTGGTTAATTTTAAGTAACCACTAATTTTAAAACCATTGCATTCAACTTGTCATTGTCTTTGAGCTGGACTGAGTGACATATTTATTACCAAACAAGTGGGTATTTCATTACACTTGTATCTTCGGGTTGTATTTTAATACACACCGGATGCCAACTCATACTCCGGTTACTATTAAACTTAAGAGTAATTTATACTACTTTCATTTTACACTTAGCGGAGTCGTGATAAGACTGATATTGGAATGCACTTGTTTGAGTTATGGCACTTTAGGTGACATTTTACCGAGTCCGGCAGTGAATGTGGACCGGTGGACGGCCTCGAACGTTCCTGCCCTTTGTATGTCTGTCCAACTGAGCTGGGGGGATATATTTATCCATTATTTATTGGCAAACATATTCTCAAATTAACACGTTCCCTGTCCTAGTGCCCCCAATGAAGGGTCATGCCATGCACCTGCATTTCGGGAGCCCGTACTTCCACAATGTACTTATTGACGTGTGACATTGTCAGATCATTTTGTACGGGGACAGTGAACGTGTTAATTGAACTACAGGAAGTTGGGTAAATTGTTACATTTCAAAAACTGTCTACTGCGTTAAAATATGCATGTCATTTGTAGCTCACTATTTCTGCAATTAAATAAAACAAAACGCAGAACTGATTGCTAGACCGTATTAAAAGTATTTTGTAAATGAAATCAGAAAATCAATTTGCCAAGTCACGCCCGAGGCCCTAAGCACACTAGGTACTCCAGGCAAAATACGGTTATGAAAAACATTAATTTATAATAGCGTTTTTTTTTGTTTATTTAATTATAAAACGTTATTCTAAGATGCTTTATTCAAGAATCCAACAAACTTTCCAAAGCAATGTGTTTTTTAAAATTATTTATCTTGAATATTATAGAGCAAATGTAAATGAACCAAAATAAAGATAAAACTATTAGTTTTTATTCTGACTTTTCAGAAGCTAAATAGTTAAGTTATAATTTTTTTGATGTCTGAAATGTTGTTGGATTTTGTCGCTAGGTAACTATTGAATTGATAATATATCCATTACATAGAAAAAAAACCGGCCAAGTGCGAGTCGGACTCGCGTACGAAGGGTTTCGTACCATTATCTATAAAAAAACAATTGTATTCTGTGTTTTTAGTATTTGTTGTTATAGCGGCAACAGAAATACATCATCTGTGAAAATTTCAGCTGGAACTATCACGGTATCAGTGAGATACAGCCTGGTGACAGACAGACGGACGGACGGACGGACGGACGGACAGACAGCGGAGTCTTAGTAATAGGGTCCCGTTTTACTGTTTGAGTACGGAACCCTAAAAAATAGCTATTAAAAATGATTTCCAAATTTGCCTTTTTTTCTATACAACTTGTCAGTTCATTGCCTGGACTAAGGTTTTATGTCGCGTTTTACGTGACGTTTCAGTTCATTTTCGCTGACATAAGACCTAGTGTGCTAGGGCCTGTGGAGTTGTCAAGCGTCCATAGTCTACGGTAATCGCTTTCCACCAGGCGGGCCGTAAGTTTGTTTGCCGCCGATGTATAAAAAAAGTCAAACGGTGATGTAAAAATTTGAGAGATCATTGACCTATTTTTGTGCTTATATGATTTATTATCTTTGCAATCTTGACAGGAAGTTCGGTAAATTTAGCAGCAACAAGGTTTACGTTAAAATATTTGTATTCTAATAAGGAAAAATTATATAGCCACCAATGCGTAAACTTTCGTCAGATCACGTGTGGTCCAAGTTTATAATAACAGTATTATCTACTGCAATATAATAGTTATTTGTGTCTCAAGGGTGCATAATGATGTATTTACGGTGAGGGTGGTACATTGAATCCTGGGCGTAACGAAGGCTTCAAGCGTCTATGACGAAAATAATTTTGCTCCTGACACACACAAATTTGCACACCGACTATGAGGAAATAAAATTAAATAATATATATAATATGTGAAAAAATATATATGTTCGTTTTTAATCGATTACGATGAAATCACAATCGATTATTTGATTAAGATCTGTGTTTAATTGGCACATAGCGTAAATACTACATGCAAATTAATAAATTAAAAAGTAGCTTGAACAGAAAAGTTGCATTTTGATCCCTTACACGACGAGAGGGATCAAAATGCAACTTTTCTGTTCAAGCTACTTTTTAATTTATTAATTTGCATGTAGTATAATAATAATAAAACTTACTTTCCCGAATGAAAGGTGTAAAAAATATCCATCGTGTATGCATTGATCATTTTAGAAATATTGTTTTTTCTTTTGACCTTATAAACACGAGCTTTATATGAGGTTTACTAGATTATTTTATCTTAAATTAAGAAAAAGTACATGTACTAGAAGTAGTACTAGTTTGGCTCGGCGTTCATCGTGTTTTTCAGAGGTAAAAAAAAATCCCGGACATAATAGATTTTTCGGCCCCGTAGACCCTTATATTTAAAATTTTATCGAAATCGTTTAAGCCGTTTTCGAGATCGTGATTACTAATAAATATATACTTATACAAATATAGCTCATTTAAAAATGGTAATGTTTTGTTGTAGTAAGTTAGTATAGGATATTTATTGAAACTAGGTAAGGTAAGTTGATTTGATTGTGATAAAATGAAAAGGTACATTAATAAAAACTTTAATCGTTATAGATTTAAGTAAACCTGGTACATTACAAGTACCAACATTTTATACAAATGTCATGCAAGTTAACTTGGAGCAGTAACATTGAATTATACTCGCTAGTGACATTTATTAAAAATGCTAAAAACTCGAATAAAAAACGAACTGAACGGTAGTCACCGTCATAGAAGTATTTTATTATTATTTTTATCTATCCAAATATCATAAACCCTCCATAATGCGTTCAAGAACCGCACATTATGGCCACCATAAAAATAAACTGTTTTGTTAGAACAAATTTCTTATCTGTGAAAATGTTATTATTGCTAAATAATAACATCGGTTTCGATAACATTATTTCATTCAAATTTCGAACATGTCTGAAATCAAAGAAATTTGATTTGACCTCTATTCTAATATCAGTCGAGATGACGTTTAGTTCGAAATGAATTGTCAATTTGCATACAACTTTGACAAAATTCGCACGTAAGTAAGATATCGAACGATATGATAGTTGGATCCAACTCTAGTTTGTCTCTCAATTAAGAAAAAACTATGACAACTGCCAGAAAACAACGCCGCGATGCCGGTCATAATATGCGGCTCCTGAATGCATCGTGGAGGCTTATGATATGTGGATAGATAAAGTAGTGTATGTAACTGATTAGGCATTAAGACACTCGTGTGATGTTATTATGAAACCCACACTCCTGTTTAATGCCTTTCATTATGTACAGTCACATAAACTACTATAAACGATTCTCTAAGTTTTCATAGTAAGTAGGTAATATTAATAAGGTTAACATGATAATGCTTTGCTTTTCATGACTACTAAAAAGAATATTAGATTAAATCCCTGTATGCTCGTTGTAATACTTAATGGTAGGTGTACTACTGAGTAGGTGGAGAATTTAAAATCGCTAGAACTTGTGAGTTAAACCAGCACTTTTTTATTTTATTGAATAGTTTAGAAGTTTTTTGTTGCGCCGGCACAGTGTCAAGGCTCGTTACACAATACTATATTGAACCAGATTGCCTTTACGACACAGTGGTTGGTATTGTTTCGTTATTTAACCAATTTCGGGTTATTGGAAAACATTACGCCTCGTTTGGTAAGTAAACGATCGTTTACATGCACATGAATCATGATATTTCTTGTGTCATGGCGCCATATGTATTTGTCCAGCGCACATAAATAACGTAACTCTGTTTTAATGCCTGTTTCGTAAACTTGGAAGGTGAAAATTATGAGTTAAATATACATTTACTTGTTCACCTGTATATTATCTATACTCATTAAGTACCTAACTTTCTACCTATTTAATAATCCGGTACAATTCTGAAAATCAGAGTCACTTAAATTGAATGGTTTAAAGTAATTTGAAACTAGTCACTTAATTTCATAAATATAGGTACTCAGAAATACTACCCATATATTTATAGCGCCTTATCTGTATTGTATTGTAATGCAAGTAGAGACAAAGTATACTGTGCGTAGATACAGGTACCTACATCGTCAGTAATTGATATACACAATTACGTTTTTAGGTTATTAACGTTATTATTTGTGCCAGCATAGCAGTCAAAAGGAAACATTTGTAATATAATATAGTCTAGCTAGAGCAATGAAAACAAACCAATTTACATTTAAATACATGTTATTGAGAGTATCATCGTGTTAGTCCGTACCTTAAAATATCAAACGTTGCAATAAGATTTATTATCAGTCAACGATGGTAAAATGTGTGATGTACGTTTTCAGTCGATCCTGGCGCTGTGCGCGTGCGCCGCGAGCGCGCAGTACGCCGACGAGCGCGCGCCGCGCTACATCGCCTCCGAGCCTAAACAGGTCTCCACGCCCGTGCCCATCCTTAAACAGATCAACAGGTATAGTATACATTGTTTAACGAGGGGCGTAAGTGCAATATTCTTACGCCCGTGTATACACAATGTTTTTCATCACATTTTCGAGGAAATAAATAACTATATACAAAAGACAGAAAAATCTAGGTTTCATACAAGCACACCAATCAAAAATTGACGAAATTGACTAATTCACTTCCAGATCAGTGCGAGTGGAGCGCGCAGCTTCAATATTTCGACCAATCACAGCGCATTCTTGCAACGCATGGCCTGCTCGAATTTGATTCAACCAATCACAGAGCAGTATTCTTGCAGCGCATGGCCTGCTCGATTTTTATTCAACCAATCACAGAGCAGAATTCTTGTAGCGCGCGACCACATAGATTTGCTTTAACCAATCAGATCACACACAAGCTTATAAAAATCCATTACTCCCACGGGAGGTAAATCGGCTATAGCTGCTCTATACACCCTTTACGAGTACGAGCAAGTGTGATTAAAATCATTATCAGCTTACATATAAGACACAGAGACTAATTTATGTCACCATCTGGGGAAAATTGCATAATTGTCGTAAATCACTCACTCAGCGTTGCATTATTGAGAAGAGTTTAATAAAACTTGATTATTACCTAAATTCCAGGCACAATGAAGATGGGTCGTACACGTACGGGTACGAAGCCGCCGACGGCTCATTCAAGATCGAGACCAAGGAAAAGAACGGCGAGGTCAAGGGCAAATACGGATACAAGGATGATACTGGCAAGGTACATATCAGTTTATCACGACTCCGCTAAGTGTAAAATGAAAGTAGTATAAATTACACTTAAGTTTAATAGTCACCGGAGTACAAGTGCACAATAATAGTACATTGTGCCACAAGTACGCTAAGAGATATCTACGAACGAGAGTATATTAGGAGCCCGACGCCGAAGGCGGAGGGCTTTGATGACTCGAGTTTGTAATATTCTTAGCGTACCTACGTGTCACTTACAATGTTTTTCATCATATTTGCGAGGGAACAAATAAATTTGAAACATAAATAATACCTACTAATTGCAATAAAGAATACAAATCACAATTGTCCATTTTGTTGAATTTGACGTAAAGCGCGTAAGGCAACCCTTCGGCATACAGCCACGATTTAAAATCAGTGTTAAAAATATTTTACAGAGACACTAAATTACCACATTCAAATTTGTAGATCTTTAAACAATTCAGTTAATATGTTTTATACGTTTAGATTTATTTATAAATAGGTTTTCAAATATCGTATTTGAGTTAAATAAAACTTCCATGCTTTACAACTGATGCATGAGTGACAAATACAATTTAAGAAAAAACCATTACGCCCGTGGGCGTAATTTAGGCTATTGTATGTATGCCTGCGCATTATCTTTATGAGCAAGTGTGATGAAAATGACTGTTTCATCGCTGACGACGAAAAAAATGCGAATGTAAATTATGTAATTTACTTAAAAAAAAAATTTAACCGACTTCAGTTCAGTACTTCACCAAGCCACATACATGAATATTTCCACATTTCCTTTACACTTTACCACATGAACTTCTTTCCGAGAGCAAATGCGTTGATTATTACAGAATAAACCCAAATCGCTATACGTGGGCCGCTAATATTTGAGAAGTTCCTTCGATTCCTCAAGATCCACCTATGGTACTTCATTCGTTGCTACTTGAACGTAATATATATATATTTAACTTTTACCATTATCTAATGTTTTATATTACACACTATATTGTAATGTTACCTATTGACGGAGAAATCGGCGAACATACATTACATCTTTGAGGAGTACCATAAGTTAACTGTGGTCTGCATCATCAGTTCCACTTAACCAAAATTGCGATTTCCTTGTATAAATTCACGAGTTATAATAGCAAATACCGAAATTACTACACGCGTACCTAATAAATTTGAGGAGTTCCCTCAATTCCTCATGGTTCCCATTATCCAACTGGAGTTTTAAAAACAACGGGACCAATCTGGAAGCATATACTTTCAATTAAAAAAAGAATTGTACGAATCTGGCCCCGTAGCATGGATGACGTTATCACGCGATAAGTGATAGGATAAGCGCGTCGTCTCATTCTATCGAACGGTGTCAGCCAGGGACGGCAGCTCTATCCTATCACTTATCGCGTGATAAGGCCATCCATGCTACGGGGCCAGTTCATAAATGACGGAATTCTGATATAACCAATAAAAAATTTAAAAAAACAAACGAATTGAGAACCTCATCCTTTTTTAACCAACTTTTAAAAAAGGAGGAGGTTCTCAATTAGCTTGAATTTTTTTTGAAGTCGGTTAAAAAAAGTATGTAGGCATGTAAGTAATATAACATTTTCTTTCTGTAATTTCAGTTGCGAGTGGTAGAGTACGGCGCAAACAAGTACGGCTTCCAGCCCTCGGGCGAGGGCATCACCGTGGCCCCGCCCACCCTCGTCGACGACTCCACTCGTGATCGGCCACCGAAGTCACAGGTAATGCTTCAATCTCGATGCACCTAGAAAATACCGTACGTGGCACACCAGCAGCCGCCGCCATAGCGGGCCCCTCGGCGCAGTAACCAGTACAGCAGCGTCCTCAAAACGATTGGCGACCTTTCTAATTTAAATCCACATTCCTATAAGGTTAATTCGTATCTTATCAAGTACGAAGTTCTTCTGTAGCGGCACTATAAAAGGCAGGAAGTTGATATTTGAGGCACATATCTCTACATGGTTAGTAGATCAGACGATATAGTAATGTGGACCAGATTGGAAGATGACTAAGTAAATAGGAATGGGGAATGGCGGGAATGATAGTATAGTTCATGTACAGCTAATCAGTAGGTAATCATAATAGCATGATATTAAAACTTTGAATTCTGTCCACAGGAAAGACTAAACACTAATTTATACTCGAGAAAGTTTTCGAGTCTAGTACACACATGTTAAACACATGAAGTCCGCCGAAACGCATGTCAATCTTATCTTCTTCCAACAGGGCGGCCGCAACCAATACAGTGCGCCCGCGCAGTCCGTCGACTACGACTACGAGGAGCCCGCCCCCACGCCCGCCCCGCGCCCCGCACCACGCGCGCCGCCCGCGTACCGCGCGCCGCAGCCTCAGCAGCAGTACAGGCCAGATCCGCAGCAACAGTACAGACCGGAGCCGCAGTACAGGCCACAGCAGTCCGCTGCGCCCGCACCTCCGAAGGTAAGTTTGTACTAGTGTACAGAGAAGAGAGTAGATTGACTGTCTATCGGCTGAGCCTATCACGCATGACCATACTTGACATGATACGCCGATCGGCCGACAAAGCGCGGTGATACGTGACGCTTGGTCACCACGCAGCCGGGCAGGTTGATATCCGTGATTCCGATGAGACACATGCGCGGCATGCGCGCCACATACTGGCTGCATTCCGCCGCAGAATTCCGACAGCAGTTGGACGGATTTCGTGACGAAGTTCAGTCTGCCTGTCTGTGGCTGTCTGCAGCATTTTGTTTACATAAGGCACCTACAGGCGGAATCCGCCAACTGAATTCGGCGGCGGAATTCAGCCTGTACGTGGCGAGCCTTAAAGAACTAACGCAGTGTATATTTGAGTACCTGCCTATGTACGTCTCACTTGATTCGTTTTTTAGATTATGAACTTTAGAGTCAGTTTGATGAAACAAGTTAAAAAATACTTCAAAGATACTAGATTTTCAAGTATCTAATTTGTAATTTTCAGCCTGCATTTTTCTCCGGCGCGGCGCCCACACCAATCGACCGCGACAGTTTCTTCAACCCCGCCCCGCAGCCACAGCCGCAGAGGCCCCAACCCCAGAGACAGCCCGACTTCCGACCGGCCCCCCAATTCCAGTCCTTTACCCCCAAACCCCAGGTTGAATACTCCCAAAATTTCGCCTCAGCACCTGCTGAGCCCAGATATCAAAACCAGAACCAGAACCAGTTCCAACAGCCAAGGAGTCAAAGCCAACCGTTCTCGATGCTAGATCAGCTTCTTAAAGAATATGCGTTGCCACAGGGAGGCTCTGCCCCCCTACACGATATCACCTTCGGATCCTATTAGGCTAAGATAATTTTGTAAATATTAGGAAATGTTTTTGTAAAACAATATAAAAATGGAAAATTATTTGCTTACTTTTATTCAGTAACTAGTGCCCGCGCGGCTCCGCCCGCGTATTACAGAGAACCCAGGCGAAACTGCAGTATAAATATACCCTATTTTAATTCTGAAGGAGACTAGTGAAATATTTTTTTTAAATCGGAGGAGTAGTTCCAGAGATTATCCCCTAAGTACATACAAAATTACAAAACTACGCCTTCACAAAGCCTACACAACCCACAAACTTTACCCCCTTATAATATTATGCTATAATAGTACATTACTTACCCAGGGCGGTTAAACAAAGAATGTCTCAGATCGCAGGTGTTTGACGCCCGAGCCGAAGGCAAGGGCGATAAATATGCGCTCTGAGGCTTTCTTTATTACCGCCCTTGGTGAGTACAAAATTTTACGTCTCTATCTGGCCAGGAAGTGGGGTTTTACGCACGCGTAGCGTGCGGTAATTCCTACTTTATGGCCAGGTATGACGTAAAAGTATAAATTATGAGCTGGGACTATTCAACTTATCGTATTTAATTGGTATCGTTTTGGTACCTACCTACCTACATATTTGAGCGTGCACAAATTCAGGCAAATTAGGATAAATAGGGAAGCTGATTCCAAATTCATATGTCAGGGTCAATTTGACCAAACAAGAATAGAGTTTATTCCAAGATTACGATGTATCAACTGTTGATGTTTAATCTCAGATAAAGTCCTTATACCTGTTTGGTCGAATCCAGCCTAAGTCGAATAGAGTCCCTAGTAGAAGTATGGTCAAGTCTAAAAATTGTATACGATTTTTAGACTATTTTATTCCTATTTTCCAGGCATAAGTGTGAAACCGTGACAATACAATATTTAGTAGATTCTGTCCCAAGGGAGCAAAATTATATATTTACGGCGAGGTCGGTATAAATTAAAAAATCTAATTCTAAAAGTGAAATGTTAATTGTATGAGGATCGCATTTAATGTTCTTACAATACAAACAACTAATACTAAACAAGAAATAAAAAAATTAAAAACTAATTACAAAAAAAATAGCCCGTCCAAAAGTTCTGCCTGCGGCAAGGACCCCATGACGCTGGCGGCATTTCCCCTTTGGACCGCGAGAGCGATCCTTTGGGAAAGGTATGCGCCAGCTCTGGGGTCGCCTGAGGCGTGGACCAGCCGTGACGACAGGGTCCTCATGAAGGCCTTTATGTCGGCTGACCAGGGTCCCATCGTTTCAACTGCAAGCGCCGCAAACTCGTAGTTCTGTACTAGAGAAGAGTATTTGCGTATGTGGGACAGTGCGAACGTATCGACGCACGTAGCGTCCCAGACCAGGGCCCTACCGAGTCTCCACGGTACCAAAGTAACTCCGTCCGGGCGCTTGCCATCGTCTCTCATCATACCAGGAGGTTCTAATGACGAAGGTATGGAGGCAGTAGCGAGCGCCCGACGCAGCAGGTCGTTTATGGTACCGTGGCGGTACATGCGGCCGGCACTTCTGTTGCATGAAAGGCCATGTCTACCCAGCTGGTCCACACCTTTGCCGCAGACACAGGTGTGGGGAACACATATTTTAGATCCCAGCCTTAAACAGATAGCTATCCTTAAAGTATCTGAGTCTAGAACTGTGCCTATGTTGCGTGAGGGAAGGGCATTTAGCCAGTGGCCTGACTCATGTGAGGAGACAGCCAAGAGTCGGGCGCGTTCTGAGTCGTTTGGACTATTTTCGAGTAAAGAATCGTGGATGGATTTGAGCCGAGGAGTGTCCCATACCTTCTGGATGTGTTTCATGCCAGGGGCGTCCGCTCCCGGGCACGATTCGCACCAGGCCCTCTCTGCCTCCACTAAGTTCGCGATCTCTACGACGGGTATCTGTTGATTGTTTAAAATAATACCGACGAGAGACAGCGAACTGTACGCAGAAGACAGGAAAGCTGGCAGTGCCACACTGGAAGAGGCGCGAACGCCCAGACCACCGAATCTTACAGGAAGAACTGCCTGGGACCATGAAATCGAATCGAAAGTAATGTTTATAATTTTGGATAAAGTTGTTTGTAGAGTATTATCTCCACTTATAATAAATCTCTAAATTAAAAAAAGAATCAGCCAGTTTGAAACTAAGCTTTGCGCGGTTCGAATGTTCTCAGCATCCCATGAACGGAAAAAAATGAAACATTTTATATAGGTACATTATTATTCTAGCTGCAACTTAGGATAGTATTTATCCGACTGCGACAGTTAATTAATTTTCCGAAATATACGACTTCATTTAATTTTTCATTTATTTTTATTGAAATCAAACGCTGCTCCAACTGTCAGCTATAAGAACCGTCAAATTTTCGTCAAAATGGCGAAATTGCTTTGCCTTTCACTTATTAATAATTTAAATCCCGTCTACGATAGACCTTTACGAGACAAATGCTAAAATATAAACCATAAAAAAATATTCGATTCTGATATGAGAACTTATATGCGCAAATGTCGTTTTATGTCGTAATTTCAATAAATGAAATCAACAAATTTGAACAATATAATTAACACGAATTTGTTTTTTTTGAATGACAATGGCAGGCGCTCGGCGCATTCAGCCAAAGTACCTGCGGCGCTACCACGAAAACCGATACTCAATGTTCATATATTTGCATCCCTGTCACTCGAGTATGGTTAGTGCGATAGAGATAGAGATACCCGAATATTTTCGAATTCCGAAGTTCGTGGTTATAGCTCAGGAATCGAAAATATGGTAAATAATCATAATGTATTTTCTCGAAAAAGAATTTAAAATAAATATAGTCAAATGGAGAAAAAAACAAAGCAAGAGGTTATATAGGTAATGATTAAGTTATAAGAGTCCAAAGTTTTAAGAGGGGGTATGTTCTGTCCCTTTTCCGCAAAACGCACCTTCATATGAAACGATTGTTTTTTACTATGACGCTCGAGTATATTGACATCACAGTCCCTCATCGTTTTCTCACTCTAACAAGCAACATTAAAACGGATGTAGCTTCATAATTTTTTGAGATATTTGAATGGGAGTTTCATTATCTTCTATCTATTTATACATAATAAATGCCTATGTCCTGACTGACTTATTCACTCACTCACTCACTCACTCACTCATCAACGCACAGCCGAAACTACTAATCTTAGAGAGTTGATTTTTGCTCAGTATGTTGCTTTTATAACGTGGGCTAGGGATAAAAAGGGATTTTTGAAAATTCTACCCCTAAGGGGGTAAAATGGGGGTGCAAAGTTTGTATGGGAGAACCTTTTTTTTGAGCTATAGACTTAAACTTTGTAGAAAAATTAGTTATTAGAATACAAATGAAACACTTTCAGCGTTTTGGAAAATTCCACCCCTACGGGGGTAAAATAGGGGTACAAGGTTTGTATGGGGGAAACATTTTTTTTTTAAATAGAGACTTAAAACTTTGTAGAAAGATCAGTCATTAGAATACAAATAAAGAACTTTCAGGGTTTTAGAAAATTCTACCCCTAAAGGGGTAAAATAGAGTGCAAAGTTTGTATGGGAAAAACTACTTTTTTTTAAATAGAGACTTAAAACTTTGTAGAGAAATTATTCATTAGAATACAAATAAAGTACCTAGATTCAGTGTTTTGAAAAAATCTACCCCTAAGGGGATAAATAGGGGTGCAAATTTTGTATGGGGGAAACAATATTTTTTTTAAATAGAGACTTAAAACTTTGTAGAAAGATTAGTCATCAGAATACAAATTAAGTACTTTCAGCGTTTTAGAAAATTCTACCCCTAAAAATAGGGGGCTAAAATAGGGGTGCAAAGTTTGTATGTGGGAAACTATTTTTTTTAGCTAGAGTCCTAAAACTTTGTAGAAAGATTATTTAAATACAAAGAAAGTACTTTCAGCGTTTTGGAAAATTTCACCCCTAAGGGGGTAAAATAAGGTGCAAAGTTTGTATGGGAAAAACATATTTTTTTTAATAGAGACTTAAAATTTTGACGAAAAATTACTTATTAGAACATGAAAAATACTACATTCGGCGTTTTACAAAAATCATTCCCTAAGGGGGTTAAAAAAGGGTGCAAGGTTTGTATGGGGAACATTTTTTCTGAGCTAGACACTTAAAACTTTGTAGAAAGATTACTTATAAAAATACAAAAAAAAAGACTTTCAGCGTTTTGAAAAAATCTATCCCTAAGGGGGATAAAAAGGGGTGCAAAGTTTTTATCAGGGAAAGTTTATGTTTTTGAGTTAGAGACTTGAAACTTTGTAGAAAGATTACTTATTAAAATACAAAAAAGAACACAAATCGTTTTAGAAAATTCCACCCCTAATAGGGTTAAAAAGGAGAGCAAGCTTTGCATGGGCAACACTTTTTTTTGAGTTAGACTTAAAACTATGCAAAAATATTACTTATTAGAATACTAAAAAAGAACTTTCAGCGTTTTAGAAAACTCCATCCCTAAGGGGATCCTTAAGATCCTTAAGAATAGTAGCCAGTGTTGTGTGGGAAAAACTTTTTTTTTTACTAGACTTAAAACTATTCAAAATGTTACTTATTAAAATTAATAATAAAGTACTTTCAGAGTTTTAGAAAATTCCACCCCTAAGGGGGTTAAGAAAGCTTTGTATGGGCAACACTTTTTTTGAGCTAGAGACTTAAAAGTTTACGAAAAAAGTTCTTTCAGCGATTAGAAAAATTCAACCTCTAAGGGGGTTTAAAAGGGGGTTCAAATTTTAAATGGCGAGCAATAAAATTTTAAAGTGTGAGTAAGAGATTTTTAACTTCGGTCTTATTCTGTACGTTAAAAGACTACAAAACTGATTTCAGAGTTTTTCCAAATTCATCCCCTAAGAGTGTTAAAATTGGTTCAAAGTTTGAGTATTTCAAGGCATTTTTAAAGTATGAGATTTTTAACTTTGGTTTTAGACTGTTTGTTCACAAACTAGAAAATGAACATCAACTTTTTTTTAATTATCCCCTAAAAGAGGGTTCAAATTTTGTATTGAGAGAAATCATTTTCTAAGACGATAAAAAGTTCTACGCGGACGAAGTCGCGGGCAACAGCTAGTCAATTGATAAAAGGATGGAGGGGTATTTCCGCTATTTGTATTGTATTATTCCAATTACTGATGTATTCAGTACTAACACTAGACTAAGTATTTGTTATGTTTACTAACACTCTACTGGATACTCTGTATATCCGAAATAAAGAAATTTAATAAATATTGAATCCTGAGTGAAGCGAAAGATTCTATAATAGAATCCCGAGTGAGCGAGGGATTCTAAAGTAGAATCTTGAGCGTAACGAGGGATTCAAGTGTTTAAACGTCCAAGACAGAAATAATTTTGGTACTGAGTGGCAGATACCTACTGCTTTTCACGCCTTCTATTTTCTGAATATTAGGTATGAATAATTTACGTTTAAAACAAAGTTTTACTTTTAACCGACTTCAATTCAGTACTTCGCTGAGCCTAATACATACCTAAAAATTTCCTAATTTCCATTCCACTTCAGGTACAACATAAACTGCTATCCGAAAGCAAATACCAACCCAAATCGCTATGTGTGGGCCAAAAATATTTAAGGAGTTCCGTCAACTCCTCAAGAATCCCCGAATAACCTTGAGTACCTACTTTATTAGTTGCTTCTTCAGCGGAATCTCAACAATATCAGTCTCGTATCTACTTACATTATTGAGGAGATCCATAAGTCATCTACGTACCTATCATCTTAATCATCAGTTCCACTTCATTAAATTAAATAGAACAGTTACTCGTACATACATACATACATATATATAATCACGCCTCTTTCCCAGAGGGGTAGGCAGAGATCACGGATCTCCATTTGCTACGATCCTGACAAACCACTTTCGCTTCACTCACTTTCATAACATTTCTCATACATGCTCGTTGGCTTAGGGTACTTTTGACCTGGCCTTTCTGTAAGATTTCTCCAATTTGATCGGAGAAAGTTCGCCTAGGCCTAGTTACTCGTATTATAGAGAATATCGAAATAACTAGTCACATGCGTGCCAAATATAATTGAGGAGTTCCCTAAATTCTTCATGGATCCCAACATCCAACTGGATTTTTGGTAGGTAACAATGGGACCGATTTGGAAGCATAAACTTTCAAAAAAAACATTGCTCGAATCGTTCAATAAATGATGGATGTCTGAAGTAACAAACATTAAAAAAAAGTATAACTGAATTGAGAACCTCCTCCTTGTATTGTAGTCGGTTAAAAATACAATTCCACTGATCAATTCCATTTAATGGTGTATCTCGTCATTTAGGCGCTAATTATGAATACACCGGAGAGGTATTCCAATATTTTTGACTAGGTAGGGTAGGCTGGGTACGGTTGAAACACAGGTCGGTTGAAACAACGCAAATATCTCGCAAACCGTTGGCAGGACGGCGAGGGGTCCAAGGGGGGAAAAAAGCGGACAATCGGTTTGTACACGAAAAACAGCGTGACGTTGCTTCCCGCCCGCGTAGTTTGTTTGTAGAAGACCCTATTGTGTTTTGATCCCCAAAAGTAAGTATATTCACTCGTAGAGTTTTTTTAATTATTCTGGTTTCTATTTAAGTCACAGTATTGAGTGTGTGTTTATGTTTGAAGTGAAGCTTGTGGATCATGTCAGCGTATCTAGTTTTACTGTATCATTATTCTCATTATTACTACAACGGCTTTTTTCTGAAAGTGGGAAGAAGGGACGGTTGAAACGGGACGGTTGAAACAGAATGATTTGCTTGTATTTGTTTGACATTGAATTACGAAAGTAAAAGAAAGTTTTCTTTTAGTTTATTTTCATGTGTTTTTAATTATTCTTGTTACGTTTAAAATGCAAACAGTTTACTTTTAAGTTAATTTACGGTTATTTTTTAGTTATTTATAAGGTGACAAATAATTGATATGAATATACAGTAGAGTTAAACTTGCATGCGCAAAAACGCTAGCTGATTAAAAACAGTTCCTAAATTATTCGTAATTTCATAAAAATAACGAATAAAACACATAAAAGTATTATATTTTGTCACTGTTTCGACGGCCCCTGGGATGGAGACAGTTGAAACAAATCGTTTATTTTTTTCAATTTGTTCTACTACTAAAACTGACACACCTGGATTCAAAATTCTATTGCCGTTTAGTAGCTATAAACACGCTCTTTCATTTGATATATTTTCTTCATCTCTCAGATGATAAGAAGCAAAATTACGGACGATATAAGAAAAAATGTTTCAATCGTACCTAGTCTACCCTACAGTCACCAGCAGCAATATCTGCCATATCAAAGCGGGCACAAATATCTGACACGTCCTTACGGCCTTAGAAATAGAGTCGTGTCAGATATTTATGCGCGCTTTGTTGTGGCAGATATTAATGCTGGTGACTGTACATTCCGGTGGTCCGGTGGCCACCGGAGTGCACCTCCACCTACCTAAATAATATTTAATTTCAAGAAACTTAAATTTCTACTAAACTAATTCGATTTAAATTCAAATCCAATCTGATTGAAGGATAATAAAAGATTTCGTTAATTATACGTTAGCGCAAGCGAGAGTCCACCATCAAATAGATACATACAATATACAATTAAGATCCAATCTCCAATACATCAGTAGTGCATTCCACATCTAGCAGGAAATGCCGATTAACAAAATGAGTAGGTATAATCTAAAAGCTGTACAGAAAAAATCTAGGAAAATACGTGCCAAACCACCCCGCCTTCTAATCGGTCGTACATACCTACCTACAAAGAAGTAAGGTCGTGGTAATGTAAGTCCGACAATATCCGTAACCTTTAGAAAGTTTTATGAATTCAATGACCTTCCCTCGATGAATGAATGGTCCCTGAAAATAATCTAAGGGGTCGTAAAGTTTACGACAAAACTAGTGAACAACTTTATTAGTGTTGACAACTTGCTGGGACGACAGTTATCTGCGACCATGACCGGGTGCAACCCGTGTCGAAACGTCAGAAATAAAGGTAAATAAATATCGCGTTAGACCCGGATTAAACAGTATTTAAAAACTAGTGAAACTATATTTTATAAAGAAACTACAATAGAGAGATATTTTTATTAAATTATTAATATTTATAAATTTGAGATAAAAAAAATCCACTAGAAAACTTTTCGTGGTTTTTAACCTTTTTATTTTCTAAACTAAAGTAAAACAGTCAACAAACACAAACGAGTACCTAGATTAACTAAATTAAATTAAAACATTAAATTAAAAAAAAAGCGGCCAAGTGCGAGTCGGACTCGCGCACGAAGGGTTCCGTACCATTATCTGTAAAAAAAACTATTTTATTCTGTGTTTTTAGTATTTGTTGCTATAGCGGCAACATAAATACATCATCTGTGAAAAATTCAGCTGGAACTATCACGGTATCAGTGAGATACAGCCTGGTGACACGGACGGACGGACGGACGGACAGCGGAGTCTTAGTAACAGGGTCCCGTTTTACTCTTTGAGTACGGAACCCTAAAAAGGCCCTCGATGCATTGTCAAAATGACCTACACACGCTCTTAATTTCTTAAGAATAAAGTCGTGTGCGGGTAATTTTGAACACCCGGCCCGCTTAGCTACTTCTGCTGCTGACTGTAGGTACCTAGGATGCTTGCGTCAGGTTTTAATTGGGTATTTGACAACATTGAAAATAAGTTGTTTTTTCATTAGCAACAGATAAACATTAAGAAAATACTCGGAGAGTATCAAGCTTTCATTTGTGATTGCTATTTTAAGATTTTTAAATTCATAAAAACTAATAATAAGGAGGTTGTTTGATTGCGCCGTCGCAAGTCACAACATAGTAATCCCCAGGTACCTAATCCCTACAAATTCCATACTAACGGAGCATTTTTGACGTTTCACAAAAAGAAGCTGATTTGACTTTTGTCAAATAACGTATATTGTTCTAAAGATAATTACAAGAAATTGACGAGCCGACAAAAATCGACATCCCGGAACCTCGTTAGGCCGCATTAGCACGCCACATATTTCACAACGGATCCTTAATAACGCACCACACCATTGTTGTTTTTAGCACTAAGGCCGTGGGAGCCCCACACAATTCCACCGGTTACACACGTGTTCCCAGGGGTATTGTGCAAGTATTATGCGTCTGAGATGATGTGTGTATCATATTTTTCACTCACATTACATACCTACTTAAATGCGTATGCATATAGGTATTCAAAAGCATTAAGTTTCCACGACAGGGGTGTACATTTTCAGGGGTAAACCAAGCATTAAGTTTCCACGACCCCTGTTACACTTTAAGGGGTAAATTTTGTGTATAAAGTTAAAAAAAACTTTAATTATCGTAGTAAGTTGGATAGTGTAAAATTAATCCTTTACAAAATTATATATTATTTCTTGTAGGGTAGAGTAGGTATCGCATTAACTTCCCATCGAACTATCCTCCTATAGTTATTCCCGGTTGTGTCGTAAAGGAACCCGGGGTCCGCTTTGGCACCTAATCCCAAGATTGGCACAGGCACTAGTTTTACGATTGCGACCGCCATCTGACCTTCCAACCCAGAGGAAAACTAGACCTTATTGGGATTAGACCGGTTTCCTCACGATTCACCAAAAAGCCACTGTTAAATATCAAATAACATTTCGTACATAAGTTTTTTTTTAAACCCAGTGGTAGGTATGAGCCTTGGTTTGAACCCACGACCTCCAGATTGAAAGTCGCGTACTCGTACTATTACCTACTTATTCTGTGGTCGCGTGTCTTACCACTCGGCTGCAGTGGCTATCCTTACCGCTCGCTCGGCTACGGCTACGGCTACGGTGGATATTCTAACTATTTATGTGAAATAAAACGGGTACAGTTTAAATACAAGTATAATCATCATACTAATGGTACTTCTTTGCATTTGTCTTGAGTGTAGGTAGTTAATTTAAACAAAAGGAAGGTCATTTGCACTGGGAACAGTATCTACCCAAACACGAAGTACGAAAATTCAAACGACAGCGATATCATCTATTAGGTACATACTTAGCATGTAACATTGCGTAACGTTTTACAAGAAACACCCATGATAGAATTAAGCTAATGTTAAATCATTACAAAAATGCGACGGCACAGCGCGAGGTCGCATCTTAGGTATTTGCACAGATTAAGCCGCGTCCGCTGCACCACGTTTTCGTGGTTTTAAACAATAAAAATGTTTTGCCAATCAAAACAATACCCTATTTGTTTGCCAAAACTGACGGATAACATGTTAGATGTTTAAAAACATCCAAAACATTGGCGCAGCGGACGCAGCTTTAGTCCACGATGTTTATCCTTTACGAAAAAGTTCGGTAGGTAAATATCAATTTATATTACGTACCGAAATACAGACTTCCGTATAGTCTCATTAGAACGAGCCAGTAATTAATTAGTAAATTGTATAACTATTACCAAGAGATGGTTATTTTCCCGATCAAAGAAGTGAGGGAAAATTGTTCGAGGGGTATTAGGTATACCTAATATGGCTTTTAGACCAGAGTTATACACTCTATTTTTCACTTCGATTGCGAGAAAATAAACCATTCCGAATTCATAAGTAGATTGTTAACCAAGGGTTGAAAGTGATTCATATCACCCGAGATATTTCTGGCGGTCGAACGAAGTGAGAGAGAGACTTTTAATTTCGACCGTGAGGAAAGTAAAATACTGCACGTACATTTTATAAAACAGGTATATTAAAAGTAATCAGTTAAAATACACATACTGCCAACTATAGAAAAGTTTAAAAAACGTCTCTGATCTAATAGGTAGTTTTAATCTTATTTCTTGTATCTATATGATTCTATAAATAAATGTGTAATTCGCAATTATTTGCTTAATATGAAATAAATTAACTATTCGATTTTAATATATCTAAGTAATAGTACATTGTGATACAAGTGAGCTATGTTGATCATTACATCAGAGGCGGAATTGTCACGCGAACCGCAGGTGAGCGTGATAATAGAGCCGAGGATGTAACTATCAAAGCTCACGCGTGTCATACGACACATTTGCGAGGAAAAAATCCTTTTCATAAAATGAAAATGTTACAGGCTCCTTAACTTAAGTTGTTTCCTTTAGTTATTGATGACAACAGGTTTTTACTCACATACATTTGTACATCTCCAAGAATGTACAGTGGCGTCAATTCTATTTATCATTTTTCTATTCACCACGAGTCAACATTTTTAATAATAAATAAACACGCATCATCAATGTTTACAAATATTTGTGAAATTACTTACAATGGCGCCGCAACTATTTTTTTTCGTGAAGTTCGCGCAGTGCGCCCGCAGCGAGGCTTAGATGAAATCTCTAAACAGCCAATACAAAATAAAATAAATATTTTCTTATTCAATATAAATTCATGTAAAATGTTATCAAAAGTAAATAGTTTTACTAAATGAAACGTTTCTAGGTATATCATATCCAAGAAGAAATAATCAATTAATTCACAAGAAGGATTTAATTTGTTTAGTCGAGTAAGAATCCATTTGCCGAGAATAAAAAACAAACCTGTATAACCCGGTCAATTTAAGAATGCGCCGAGTCCATACATACACCTTGCTGCAAGGTGCCAACGTGTCTTAATCGGGATATAAACATAACTACACGAGTGTCGTAATGTTATAAAACACGCGTGTTTAATACCCAGGATTATGAGCCTAAAAGCGGCACAATAAGAGGCACGTTACGAGCAAATGTGTTGAAAAATAATTAAAACTATGTCCAACCTCTTTGCACTGGCCACTTGCCACACGCAACTAATCTAGAGGGCCATGCAGAAACGTGAAAAAAAAAGTTTCATAGCATTATGGCGGGCAGTCGATATTTACAGAAATTATTTTGAATGTTGATTTTCTGTAATTTGGAAGAAAAATACCAACTTTAATAGGATTTTTATCAACATCGTCGTAATGAACCCGTCGCTTAATGTATAGCTGAGTTAAGATATATGTAAAGCTTTTATTTTAATAATATGAAGTAACTCAATTATCTTCGACTACGTGGCTGACAGTAACAATTAAAAAAAAACAGGCCAAGTGCGAGTCGGACTCGCGCACGAAGGGTTCCGTACCATTATCAATAAAAATATTTATTGTATTCTGTTTTTAGTAAGTATTTGTTGTTATAGCGGCAACAGAAATACATCATCTGTGAAAATTTCAACCGGAACTATCTCGGTATCAGTGAGATACAGCCTGGTGACAGACAGACGGACGGACGGACGGACAGACGGACGGACAGCGGAGTCTTAGTAATAGGGTCCCGTTTTACTCTTTGAGTACGGAACCCTAAAAAATACTTTCCACCCTAGGGGAAAAAACGCTATTTTCCACCCGGCTGTATGCCCATGAAAAGTCAACTTTCAGAACAGGAGAGATGAAAAATAAATTCCGCGGCAATATCATTGTTTAATTTGGCGGTATGATTATTATTATAAACTACTTTGACATAGATACAGGGGGGCTACCGCGAATCGAAAACGAACTTCATTCGTGTATTTCCCTCTTTGTCGCTCGTACCAGCAAGTGCGAATGGGAGGTTGATTTTCGTTTCGCCGTAGGTCCTCAATATAAACATACAAGCAATATTCGTACAACGATTAGATTAGATTATTTATTTCATGATAAAAAAATACATTACAAATTTGCATACATGTAAAAAAAAAGATTTTTTATAACGATCGTCAAAACACCTACACACACACACCTTATGCACCTACATTGTACTTTAAATTCAATAGATCATTTTTAATAACCAGTATTACAATCCGATTTAGATAACAATCTCCCTATTGTTTTAGTATTCCTCCACGGTACAAGGTTAAACAAGAAAACAATTCATTTTAAGTAGTATTTGCTGTTTTTTTTTTGTTTTTTCATATTCATATCTATCTATCTATACATATAATAAAGCTGAAGAGGGTCGAAAGTCTGTACATGGAAGATATTCGAATAAAAATTGGATAGGGGCTTAGAATCGATACTCGTTACAGAACACGTTCCAACCGTTTTTAGAATTTTTGTCTGTTTGTCTGTTTGTCTGTTTATCTGTTTATCTGTTTATCTGTTAATTTGTTTATCGGTTTATCTGTTTGTCGGTTTATGTGACCGCGCATCACGTGAAAACGGCTGAACCGATTAAGATGAAATTTAGTATAGAGATAGATTGAGTTGTAAGGAAGGACATAGGGTAGTTTTATCCCGGAAATCAACCCCTAAAGGGATGAAATGGGGGGTGGAAATTTGTATGGAGCTACTTAAACCGCTGCACCGATTTGGATGAAATTTGGTATATAAATAGTTTGAGTCCCGGGAAAGGTTAAAAGATAGGCTTTTCTTCAAAATTTGGTTTAGAGGTAGTTTAGGTTCTGGGAAAGGACACCGGATAATTTTTATTCCGGAAATCTTCCCCTAAGGGGGTGAAATGGGGCGTAAAATTTTGGATGGACTCCGTTTAGATCAAATTTGGTATAGTTTGAGTCCCAGAGAAAGACAATGGATAGTTTGAATCCCGAAAATCATCCCCCAAGGGGATGAAATAGAGATGAAAATGTGGGAAAATCCCATTTAGTTAAAATTTGGCAAAGAGATAGAAGGAGTCCCAGGGAAAGACAATGCATAATTTTTATGCCGAAAAATCATTTCCTGAGGTGGTGAAATGAGGGTTGAAGGTTTGGATAGAACCCATTTAGATGAAACTTGGTATAGAGAGAGGTAGAGTCCTATACTTCGTTTTTTTTAGCATTAGAGAGACCTTTGCAGAAGGAGATATAAGGTTTTTTATCGGGCACACTCTGCGGATCGAACAGTGAATACAAGTTAATAAATATCACGTATTTATTATCATGTTTTAGTAATACATACATTACTCAGTGTTGTGAACAGATAAGAAACATAATATTAGTTAATTTATATTCTAAGATGAAAAGATAAGAATTTTAATAAATTGCGCGTTTGCAATTTTTCATGGAAAGGTTGTACATTAAAAAACCTAAAGAGGCAGAGTTCTCACACAATTTTTAAACGTCACTGTCACTATCTGTAATTCACTCATGTGGGTTTTTCATTCGAGTTCATATTGTTGTCGGTTGAGTCGGTTGTGATTTCTATTGCTGTAAGCATACTTAAAGATTGTTGTTATCGTTTTTGTTGAATTTTGTTATTAGTTGTTGATCTATTTATATATTTTGTTTGTTGGTGCACATTTAAACGAAACGCCGCGGTACTTGTTTGATGAGCTGAAGCCGATCAGATCAGCACACAGAAGACCACTGAGAAGCGACAGGGAATTTAAACTTGTTGTTCCGCAACACCATACAGCGCTCTACAGAGGGGGTTTTAAATTTGCCGCAAGTAAAATCTGGAATGACCTGCCGCCGCCTTTAAGGCAGCCTATGTGCTACCTTAAATTTAAAAAAATACTACGGGCTCATTTCCTCGAACTGCAGAGGCAAATTTGAAACCCACGCAACACAACACAACACGCAACACAACACACAACACGACACAAAAAAACATCAGCATACCACATAACAACAAACACGCATCACCCACATACCTACAATCTTATTATAAACGTAGGTAAAATATATATATATATATAGGTAGACAAGCCATTTATTAAAATTATTAATACTGGTATTTAGTTGTAATTAGTCATTTGTAGTTATTCTATACCTATTCCTTATACATCTAAACACTCAACACAAGACGTATGATTAATATTATTGGGATCCACTGTATTGTACAAGTAGATAGACGTAGTGTTACGACCAACCCTGTCGAAGGGACTCGTCTGAAAACCAGCGCAAGGCTCCAAGCCTTGCACATGCTGAGACGAGCACCCATTGCCCAATCCAACGCAATTGAGTACTTTAAGTTTTAATTCTAAGATATTGTTTAAGTTTTTTAAATGTACTTATGTTAAAAGTTGTATTTTGTGTTCTTTTTGGCAATAAATTTATTTGAATTTGAATTTGAATTTACAATGTATGAAGCCGAGGCTGGCCCGAGTGGGCTACAGAAGTCGCAGCCGGTTCCGGCTAATGTTTTTTCATCTCCAAAGAAGAAAAGGCAAAAGCAGAATCCTCTGACTGCCAGTGAAAAGCGGAAACGGGTGGTGAATATCGTCGGGTGACAAGCAAAAGTCACTACCAAAACTGTCACTGCTCTTCAAAACCTCGTATCTCGGTACGTAGTTGATATCGAGATACGACCTTTGATTTAAGTAGGTATTTGTTACTTAGTGAGTTTTGCTTGTCACCAGACGATATTTACAAATGAGTGTCAGAAATGAGCCATAGGAAGGAGTATCCCACTAAATCAGACCGTGTGAAAAAGACTGCCGAGACTGCTGGCATATCGTTAGCTACGGTATACAACATTTTAAAATAAAATATATGCGTTCAGCTATCGGTAAATATCAAATGATATGTACTCGTATGTATGTACATAAGTTCTGAGAAATTCAGTGGTATCGATCGAAATCGAAGAAGGAAGGTTTACGACCACTGCTTCTTTGTGTACCCGTTTGATAGATAATTCTAATCTTAAAAAAAACGCAGCATAGGAAAGGACAAATAATAATTTTTATTCCGGAACACATGAAAGGAGGAAATCATCCCCTAAGGGGGTGAGAAATGGTGAATTAAAATATGGATTGAACCCATTTACGGTATAGCGATAGTTGGAGTCCTGGGGAAGGACTAAGTCCCAAATTTTCATCCACCACTTCTCACCCCCTTAGGGGATGATTTCCTCCTTTGTCCCGAAGTTTAGTTTTATCCCGAAGATCATCCCCTAAGGGGTTGTAATTGGGAGTGGAAATTTGTTTGTGACACATTTTGATAAAATTTGGTTGAAAAATAGTTTGAGTCCTGGAAAAGGACATAAGATAGTTTCTATTCCGGAAATCATCCCCTAAGTGGGTGAAATGGGGGTGAAAATTTGGATGTAGCCCATTTAGATGAAATTTGGTATAGAGATAGTTTGAGTCCCGGAGAATGACAACGGATAGTTTTTATCCCGAAAATCATCCTCTAAGGAGGTGAAATGGTGGTGAAAAATTGGATGGAACCCATTTACGGTATAGCGATAGTTTGGAGTCCTGGGGAAGGACATGTGATATTTTTTAGTCCGGAAATCAGTCTCTAAGGGGGTAAATGGGGGTGAAAACTAGGATGGAACCCATTTACGGTATAGTGATTGTTGGGAGTCGTGGGGAAGGACATAGGAAAGTTTTATCCCGAAAATCCTCCCCTAAAGGGGTGAAAATTTGGATGTGATGTGACCTTTGTAAATGAAATGTGGTATAAAGATAGTTTGAGTGCTGTGAAACGACATATGATAATTTTTATCATCCCTTAAGGGGGTGAAATCGGGAGTGAAAATTTGGATGGAACCCATTTTAATGGAATTTGGTATATAGATGGTCTGAGTCCTGGGAAAAGACATAGGGTAGCTTTTATTCCGGAAATCATCCCCTAAGGGGGTGAAATGGCGGTTACAATTTGGATGAAACCCATTAGGATAAAATTTGGTACCTATAGAGATAGTCTGAGTCACGGAGAAGAAAAACGGATAGCTTTAGTCCCGAAAAAAATCCCCCAAGGGCATAAAATAGGGGGTGAAAATTTGGATGTACCCTATTTGGATGAAATTTGGTACAGAGATAGTTGGGGTTCCGGGGAAGGATAATGTATAGTTTTTATGCCGAAAATCATCTAAGAGAGTGAAAGGGGGGTGAAAATTTGGATGGAACCCATTTAGATGAAATTTGGTTTAGAGTTAACTTGAATCCCGGAGAATGACAACGGATATTTTCAATCCCGACACTAAAGCGATGAAATCTAATGAAATCTATGTCTATGTCAAATAGAGGGTAAAAATTTGGATAAAATCAATATAAGTGAAATTTGGTATAGAGATAGTGGGAGTCCCAGGGAAGGACAAAATATAGTTTTTATCCTGAAAAATCATTTCCTGAGGGGGTGAAATGAGAAGTGAAAATAAGAACCCATTTAGATGAAATTCGGTAGAGAGATAGTTGGAGTTCCGGGAAAGGAAATTGCATAGTTTTTGTAACGAAAATCATCGCCTGAGAGGATGAAATGAGGGTGAAGATTTGGATGGAACTCATTTAGATGAAATCTGGTTAGGAGATAGTTTGAGTCCTGGGAAAGGACACATGATAGTTTTTAGTCTGGAGATCATCCCTAAGGGGGTGAAATGGGGGTGAAAATTTGGATGGAACCCATTTATGGTATAGCGTTAGTTGGAAGTCCTGGGGAAGGACATAGGATAGTTTTACCCCGAAAATCTTCCGCTAAGGGGTGAGAATTTCGATTTGAGTGACCCATTTAGATGAAATTTGGTTTACAGATAGTTTGAGTTCCGGAAAAGGACATAGGATAGTTTTTATCCCGGAAATCATCTCTTAAGGGGGTGAAATGGGGGGTGAATATTTGTATGGAGCTACTATACAACCCATTTAGATAAAATTTTGAATAGAGGTGGTTAGTAGGTACGGCGTTGGTAGGCACAAGGTGGACTGATGACCTGGTAAAGGTCGCGGGAGTTCGCTGGATGCGGGTGGCGCAGGATTGGTCACTTTGGAACTCTTTGGGGGAGGCCTATGTCCAGCAGTGGACGTCTTTCGGCTGATATGATGATGATAATGATGATAAAAATAGTTTGAGTCTCGGGGAAGTACATAGTTTTTATATCGGAAATCTACCCCTAAAAGGGAAATGGAGAGTGAGGGATTTTCAGCTTTCTTTATGTCCCTGATGTATACATGTTTTTTTGATTGTATACGTTTTAGAGCTTTACTGTACATTTTGTAAAGCTTAATAAGAATAGGGTCTTTTGAGTACATATTTAGCTAGTATTTTTAACAATCTTTTGTTTTTGCACGAAGTTTTAATGCCCATTGTAAGCCATTTTTTTCTCATTTTAGTTTTAATTCGAAATTTTTACGGGCATGCATGTATCGAGGATGTTTCTTAGAGTGGTATCGAATATTTTGTAGTTTAATTGTACATTTTTATTTGCGTTGAGGAGGGTTGTCCATTGTATATTTTGTAACTGCAGTTTGAACTTGTTTATATTTGTGTCATTAAATATCCTTTTATTTATTATCCAAACAAGGTTAGGGTTAGTTTTACTCGCATTAGGTATATATATATTTGTACTCTTGTGGTCAGAAAATCCAAAATCTTGTACATCGGTCTGTAGTAAATTGTCGGTAAAATTGATGAATATCAGATCTATACAAGTCGAGCTATTTTTGGAACGATTAAACATAATACATAGAACACGACATTTTTTTTATTAACGATGGGAGTCATATCACATTTGATTAACGGTTTGGTCTGAGTCGTTCTTGGAGTTGGTCCTGTCGTTGTCGTTACAGTGAAGTATTTCGATATTTAACAGGGGATCAATCTAAGACACACATTTCGCATAAAAAAATGTTTCTATTTGTTTAATCTTTGACAAAATATATGTATATCTCAGGCCTAAGTAGTAGCATGATACGTTGGTTACGATTCATGTGACGTCTCAGTATACATTCAGGCCGTAAGACGTAGACGTGACCATAAAACCTATCGTGCTAATAGCCAGGCAGATCTACTTCCTTATGTAAATCGGGTCAACCAACATATTTTGACCTCAAATTTCAGTTAAAATGTGACCTAGGGTAAAAAAATAATGGTAACTATCAGATTATGAGGATGCCGCCCCGTGCTACCGTGGCCCATTGCACAAAGCACCAAATTAAAATTTTACGTCTAAACAGGCAACACAGAGGCAGTTGACTAATAACGACTGCTGACCATTTATAAAATTGTAACGTGTAGCTTGGCAAAACGTTTCTATTACAGAAACGTATTAGGTTGCAATCGGTGTTATCATGCGCACCCTGTCCCGCTATATGCCAAGCCTGTCACGTGTCATTACGAGCGTTCAAGCGTTGGCAAACTCGCTTCGCGGTTGAACCTACTTGTATTTTAACTCAGTCTGTTTGTATTAAGTTTCTACTCAGTTCTAAAATAAGTCAAGTAATGTCTCCTAAACCATCGTTTCCGAAATTGTTTCACTTGAATAGTTTCTAGGATTAGATTATGGGTCTGATCGAACCATAACCTGATCCTAGATACACCTACATATACACGTACATTTCGCATTACAATTTGATGTCGATGTGTTTCGCGCGTTCGTACTGACACGTTTGCTTGGCACGCATGAAGGCGAGCTCGCGAAATACATTGAATCCAAATTGGAATGCGAAATATTAAGCCGCGTTTACGCAGTACAGGCGAAATGGCGCGCGGAGTTGTCAGCGACTAATGGCGTTTCCCGCCTTCATCGCCGCCGGCCGTAAATGTAGCCTAAGTATCAGATCGGCACCTAGGCATCTTGTAAATCGCGTCATGAATTAACTTACCGTGTCTATTTATCGTAGATCGTCACACGTCTTTAAATTAGGCGATTAAGTGAACTATTTAGGAAATAAATTGGCAATTTAATTCCCCCATTAACAGGCCTCCCTGCCGTGAAGGCTGTGCATTGTGCTCCATTTCGTCAACTCCGGACCTTGGGCACTGACACGCTCGGCGACACTGTTACCTCACGGCGTTTAGCGTGCGTCCTATAACTACCCTAACGTTATCGTTATCGCGACTCACACACATTGTCTTTTTCATTACATTGAAATAGTTAAATAGATTGGTTGGGTTAGGTAGATTATATTTTATCCTATTTTATAGCAATACATTTATAACATTTTTTGCAGAAAAGTCTGTTCTCATATATGTCATATTCATATGTTAGGTAAACGTCCGCGGGCGGGTAACGCTGTACGGCATATGGCTTGGGCACTATATTTCAAACTTTTCAAAGTGACATGGCTTAACTTCGAATGAAGAAAAATCCTCTTAGTTCTAATTTAATCCATATTGCT
The DNA here is from genome assembly GCA_963854355.1 of Epinotia brunnichana. Taxonomy (NCBI): domain Eukaryota; kingdom Metazoa; phylum Arthropoda; class Insecta; order Lepidoptera; family Tortricidae; genus Epinotia; species Epinotia brunnichana. The sequence goes on along the minus strand of OY977936.1, from coordinate 25,989,018 downwards.
TTGACATAAAGTGACCCTGCCATATACCTACTAATAGAGCGTCGAGCAATCGGACGTTTACCTTATTTAGTCCCTTAAAATTTGCAAAACTTTTTAAGTCGCCAGTATCCGATTGATCTGAAATTTTTTATAGGTTTGTACTTATTGAAATTTGGTAACAACGCAATATTAAGGCATTTCGTCGTCTTGAACCTCTCAACAAGTAGGTAGTTGATGAATGTGCAAAAAAGTGAAGTCGAAAAAAAAATTGGCGTAAAAAAAAAACCGGTAATGTTATTTTTGGAAAAAACTTATTTGTATAACTTATGACGAACCGATATATAAAAAGCTGGACCGAAGTGGATGGTCTATTATCTGTCAAAGAGCGAAGGTATATTGACACTGTCTATACCAAGACTGGGTTAATCCATACACCTTCGCTACCTGAACAATCAATCAATGTTTCATTTAGAATATTCTAACTTTACCGGTTCACATCGAAAGTCATCTTGATAGCATATTATGAAGTAAAGTCGCGGCGAGATACTAGTACTCACAAAGTGCCGTGAACTATTTAATGGGCAATAGACTGTAATTAGGTGAAGATGCAGAAAAGCATGTAATAGCACTTTACTAGATTACGTCTGCCATGTCAATGGATAACCCCGTTCTGACTGTTCAGAGGCGTTTGAATAGCCATTCGAAAATAGCTCGTATCGGTTTAAACTAAGGTACTTATCACTATGATCACATAGAAGTATAATAAACTGGAGGTTGTAACATTTTAAAAGTAAGGTTGTTTAATTGCATAACGATCAATTTTGCTACAATTCTTTGTAAAATTAGACTCTTTGAAGATAAAATTTGCCTCAAGAGTTATTATTCGCGGTGTAGCAATGCTAATGCATTTTTAGTATGTCCTCACATTGTAGGCGTGTGTGACCGAGACGTCGAAACAATGGTTCTATTTAAATTTAAAATTGGACTACTCTTATCGTTCGTCTTTGTCACAACTGTTGTTTTTTACGCCTACGGGGTTGTATGATAGTTAACGTTAATATAAAGTTCAAAATTATCTCACCGCGGGCACATCTATGAGCATTGAAAATTTTACTGTTTTTCGACGACCGGTTGCTATTGGGTAGTGATCCTGCCTGCGAAGCTGGACTCGAATCCCGGTCAGGGCAAATATTTGTGTGATGAGCATGAATGTTTTTTTCTAAGCCTTGGATCTTTTAAATATATAGTCGCTTATAGTGCCCATGATACAATTCTTACAATCCTTATTGAGCTTACTATGGTTTTTTTGGGAATGTTAGAAAACCAAAACATTTTTAGAGACTATACAATATACATACAGTCTTATAAATGAGTTAAGGAAATTTAAATCAAAGATCATTTATAAAGAAAATCAATTTAGTAAAAAAATTAAAAAGTATTTACATAATTGAGTATTAAAATCACTCTATAAATAAAACTAAAGATATAATACCTCCAAATCCAAAGCCAGCGTCAGATCTGTAGCTGTTAATCTGTCATCAAGTGTCAATTTTTAGCCATTGGTGTGTGATTGATTTACCATTGTGTATTAATTACAACGCAGTTTACCCTAATGTCTCATCGATCGCTTCATATCATCCATAGAGCCTTCTTCCCCTATTATTTGGACATTTCTCACTTGTTTTCTACTTGGTGCGGCTGTTGTTAACTCAGTAGCGGGCGCCGGTGTTGGCATAAAGTCAGGGCTGATGGCCAACATGAGCATTTTCAAAAGTAGAGCTTCTCTTATATCAGGTGGAAGAAACTCTGGTGAATCTTCCACTCTATTTGATGAGCTTCCGTCGGTATCGTAAGGTCTTGTGTACAATCGTCGCCTGGGAACGAAACGCTGGCTTTCATATTGAGAGTTTTCGTAGTTTGAATACACCTCCTGCTGTCTGTACTTTGGCTGCTCATATCTATAATCATACCTGCCGTCTTCTTGGTACTGACGAGGATTTTGATATCTATAGTCGTACTGTGGTTGTTCTTGTCTAAATAGAGGCTGGTATGGAGGGCCGGGGGCTACAACTTGATCCATCAAAGATTGCATTCGGTTCTGCCTGTAGATCAGAATCTGGAGTAACTTTTTAAGATCTCTAGTACTTACGGGTGCCGATATTGCATTCATTTCATCGATTATAGGCTCGTACCGCTGTTGATAGATAGGAGGCTGCGTAGGTCTATAAGGGGTTATGTATCTCGGTTGCTGTGGTTGATATTGTTGGATTGGAATACCTCTCTCATCTACTGCTATTGGAATTATTCTAGTGACAGGGCGCACATCGTAGGGTGACGATGTAGCCACCTCAGTAGCAGTCCCTTTTATCTGCGCGTGAGTAGTTGTATCCTTTACATACTGTGGCTCCAGTACTTTGTTCTGGTATTCATATTGGAGAAAGGGCCGCTGGTTTCCGATGGGTACCGCTGATCCCGGATTGTCTCGCAAATATTCTCTCGTACGGAACTGCACTGTTGCTTCGGGTCTTCGATAAATAGGCTGGTATATCCTGTCATCTTCCCTTTGGGGGATATGCACTACTGGCACTGGGTTAGACGTCACAACATTTTGCTGATCGAACACACGTCCTGTACTTGCTTCTATGGTGGTTTCTTGGTCTGGTTGCTCTTGGTACTGCTCTTGTATCTTATGTCTAGCTGCCACTAGCGAGTGAATTGGTATAAGACGAGGTCGAGGAGTTGTTGTGGTAAACAAAGGCCGGGCAGTTCCTAATGACAAATGACTGCCATAGACATCAGTAGAGTCATCACCAGCAGATTGTCGTAGGTTAATCATGTGAGGATTGGGACTGGTACCGGTCAACTCTCGCCTAATGGTATTAGATTTGAAGTGATCCGTGTTTTCCTTCTCGTTGGTATGTTCGTAAACTGGTTTGACAGTCGAAGGTACTTTAGTGGTCGTTTGTTTAGTCACAAGGTCGTCCTTAACATCTGAACTAGGCTTTAACATCTGCGTCCTAGTTTTGCCATCTTCCGCTTTGGGTTTGTAAAGGTTCAAAATACTGCTCGTTGTTTCTTCTGGCTTCTGCTTATCTGTAGTCTCATCAGCGTTAGATCGTGAAGAAGTAAGTGGTAATCTCCGTTTTGGTATAGGTTGAATCACTGTTCCTCTGGTCGTTAAACTGCTCCTAGTGGGATACACTACAGTCGCTAAGGGTCTTCTTGTAGTAGACGACACAGTTTTATTCATTCTAACAATCATTGTCGGGGCACTGGGCGTGGTACTAGGGGTCACGGGCACAGGGGTAGGCGTATCACTCGATGAGGAATATGTCACGCGCTTGACTTCACCGTCCTGGTCTATATACCCGAACGTTCCCTTAACATTTCCGCGAACATCTCTGCTTTCAATTTTAAAAGTACCATCATCGGCTTCGTATCCGATGGTATAGGATCCGTCATCGTTTAGGCGCCTAATTTGCTTAACAATTTCAACTTTGGAAGGATCAGCTGTTTCACTGGCCTTCAGTATCTCTTTGGTAGTATTGGTTGGTGATTCAGTAGTGGCATCTTTGGTGGAGTTGGTGGCGGTCGCGGTGGCGAGACACGCGAGTATCACGAGGAGGTGCATCGTTAGGGCACTGACAGCGGCATGTCGTTGCTAAGGCTGCGCCGGCACACGGCAGTCCCCTATATAAAATATCGCCCCACTCGCGTCCTCGCCGTGCGAACGTTTCGCAAAGCGACTATTGTTGTCATTTCATTATCTGAAACGGAAAATCTTTTTTCTTCACATCTACTTATGCTGTAAGATCCCAATTGTTTAATTGTCCGAGCCATTTTGCAGGTGCGCGTGTGGTCATACATTCCATAGTCATCGTTTAGTTGTACAAGCTCAAGTAGGCCAATGGTCATGGGTATATATACAATAAAATACGCCAGGTTGTTTTTTATCGTTTAATACTCGTATACCTACATAACGTCCTAACCTAAAAAGATATCAATTATAGAGAGCCAAGCTATTACAAATGATTGAAATGGGATTGAACCACCATCATTCCCCTTTTTGTCAGTGCATCGTGATAGGTACTTATTTTCTAGGGAATTGGGCACAACGATGTATCAAGCTCAAGTTTTGATCTGTTCCTAATAAATTGTGTACTCAATTTATTAGAACTAAAAAGTTGTAAATTGGGTGCCTCCTAAGTTTATTACGATTACCTTTAAACATAGGTACGCATATTAGGTATAAATAACAACGTTTATTAATGAGTGGGTAAACCCGCAGCTTGTCGAAACTGTACTGTACTTTTTTTGCACAGTCGTCAACTACGGACTTGTTGATAGGGTTCCAATCCAATAAGCCCACATATGACCGGTTTATCTCGTGTACTTTAGGAGATGCTATGTCCACCTTCTGACTCCATCATCAGATCAGCTAGGTGGCGTCATAACTCGTGCGATGACACCGAACTTACATAATATAAGTAGGTATTTATACCAAATTACAGGTTAATTGAATACCGGCAAGTAGCTACAAAATGGTTTTCAAAATATGAAGGACTATTTACCTACGAACCAAGTATCAATCAAAAAATCTAGATTTTTATAATAGACTTCGTAATCTTCATCATCTACGCGTGTGAGAATGTCGCGCACTGATAAGTAACCAGTTCTGGTTTTAATCATATTTAAAATTAATATTTAGCCCTATCTCATTTAATAACTGACGATCGCATTAATTACTAGGTAACTGGTTATAATTTACTTTAAAAACAAAGTTTAAGGCGACGTGAGCTCAGAAAACGGATTTTTAAAAAGTCGTAGCTCTTATTTGGATTATAATACGGCTGCCCTAAATTTAATTAGCAATCTTGAGGCCTTTCTCGAGGAAAATCAGCTCAATAGACAAAAAAACCGGTCAAGTGCGAGGCTGTCTCGCGCACCGAGGGTTCCGCACAAACTTTCACCACGCTTTATTAAGAAACAACCTATGTTGGTTTTTCAGAGATAATTATTTTTCAAGTGAACCAATTTCGATAATTCTTTTTTTTATTTGCTACAAGGTACTTTCAGAACACTTCCATACAAATTACAAGGAAAAAAAATCTACACAAAGGTATTAAATTACAAACCAAGATATCAATTTATTTTTGAAGAATAAAAAAAAATACGCTAGATAGAGGTCTCGATATACTTTTCTGGTAATATTTACGTTAATATTATTTTCGCTCGGTAAACTTCGGAGATACCTAAGTATGGTATTTTTTTCTACATAATCCTTTGTAAATCAAAATTTTACCGACAGAAAAAAGAAACGGTTCTAGAATGTGCAATTCAAGCCCTTTCATATGATATCCCACTTGGCCTACTACTAGACTTTAAATTTTTGCCCCCCCCCCCCCCCTCTTATTCGTCCTTTTTTATACAAATTAAGAATATATCTTGGATTTTTTATTTTCCATACACGTGGATTAGCTTTGTTTACAACTATTTCAAATTGATAGCATTAGTAAGTTCCTGAGATACTTAACATTGAGACAGACAGATAGACGGACAGAGTCGCAGCACTATAAGGGTTCCGTTTTTACCTTATTGGCCCGGAACCCTAAAAATCACGAACATAGGTCAAAATACACTTAAATAAATCGTAACAAATTATACACTACAGCTAAACATATTAAAATTGGTTTTAAAAAATCGGCAATGTCATGTTTGAGGGAAATCAGCTATTTTTGTTTTATTTATTACAAAAAAATAAAATTAAAAAACATGACATCCGCGCTTCCAAACACGCACTTCCATCTTGCTCACGCTTATGCTCAGTGAGAGGGAGAGAAGACCACGAACCTACGTCGCCTTAAACCGACTTCTATGCAGTACTTCGCCAAGCCACATAGTACATGAACATTTCCACATTTCCTTTCCAATTCACCACATGAACGGAAAGCAGTTCCATCGGAGAGCAAATGCGTTCATTATTACAGAAAAAACCCAAGTCGCTATCTGTGGGCTGATAATATTTGAGGAGTTCCGTCGATTCCTCAAGGATCTCAGAATTGACACTGAGACCCTCCTACTTCCGGGTGACTAGCAAGCATTATACGAGGATGTGATTATCATAACGCCTAATGACAACTCAATTTAGTTAACCAGTGTAAGCGTGCCCTCCAATCACATACAGTTGTTGTAAGTTTCACGATAAGTTATACTGGAGTGAGTTGAGAGATAATCCCTAGTAGTGAGGCGGGACGGGTTTCTTGATTGTTCCGCACTGTTCGGTGGTTCTCCGATTGCCCGTTTGACCGAAAACTCCCTTCTACCCGTCATGCCAAATGGCTGGAAGTTGTCTACTGCTGATTGGCTGATGAGAACTGTCAAAACTCAGCACCAATCAGAACTGAGCAACACTCCTATTGGCTAATTTAAAACAAGGAAAGTCTAGTGTTGCTAGAATAATATCGATTATTGCCATCCTAACTTTGTATTGATAAAAATATGACAATAGCCGACTAATGTTGCCGTTTTACTAATATTATTAACAGCTTTTCGCTGCATTCATAAAATATTTTACGTCATACCTGGCCATAAAGTAGGAATTAACGCACGCTATGCGTGCGGAAAACCCCACTTCCTGGCCAGATAGAGACGTAAAATGTTGTACTTACCACGGGCGGTAATAAAGAAAGCCTCAGAGCGCATATTTATCGCCCTTGCCTTCGGCTCGGGCGTCAAATACCTGCGATCTGAGACATTCTTTGTTTAACCGCCCTAGGTAAGTAATGTACTATATAGATACGAGTATATCAGCCTTACTTTAAAACACAGAAATCATGACAGTAGGTTGCGTTGCGAATCACATACCTTCACATATTAGCATTTCACATGTGGAACGGTTTTTCTAACCGGGTGGGAATTATCCTCCCTATATATATATACATTAGTTATTAGTTAACCTTACCTCCTATGATAGCTCATATACTCAGCTCAGATACAAACCGTCCGTATTTCTTAAATAGATAAACATGAATTTTCATACGCTGACCAATTAATTATTCTAGTTTCTCCCTCCTCGCTACGCTCGTGATTCAACTTTAGAATCATTCGCTTCCTCGGGACTCAAAATCAGCATTCGCAGCAAAAATAAATTTTGCTCTCTTGTTGCACAAATAACTATTTATTTTTATAAAGTTAAATAAAAAATAAATAAATTGCCTAACAATAACAGTACGAGTAGGTAGCAGGACTCCTTTGTCCAGTCCAAATGTTTGCACCGTCTAATCCATGGTTGCCACCATCTGCTTGGTTAATTGCTCTTTTGTTTCATAAATATTGTTTGTTAATTATTACAGGGTCCGCGGGGTTCCCACGGAACAACAGTTGCTAGAGACTAGTCAATGTCACGATAATTGCATCGCTCGCGCTGTTTTTGGGTCGGCTTTTAAATTGATGCGGTTTATTTTGTTTTGTGCATTTTGTGGGCAGACTTTACGCCATCTTAATTAGTTATGTCCATCCCGAATGTGTTTGAAGGATTTCATTCCTTATTTTATGTGAACGCAGGAAACCGTGTAAGAAAGCAGTGTTATTTCAATTGTTTACACTGAGACTACTTACTTAAAACTCACACGTCTTTAACATAATCCGTCGTCACTATATGTTTTATGGTTGGCTATTTTGAAAAGGTATGTTTCGGTATCCATAGTTACCACTTATGCACCTTAGCATTCAAATCAAATCAAATAATAGAGTCGAGATGTGTAGCATAATATAATTCGGTAGGTACATTATACCGGGTCATTCCTGAAGCAAAGGTTTATTCGCAATTCAACGTGGTAATGCCGTGACTGAGCGAGCGAGGTAAGTTATTTTTAAACAACTTCAAAAAAGGGAGGAGGTTCTCAATTCGGATGTATTTTTTTTTTTTTTTTAATGTTTGTTACCTCAGAACTCCGTCATTTATGAGCCGATTCGTAAAATTCTTTTTTTAACTGAAAGTATATGCTTCCAGATTGGTCCCATTGTTTCCAAAACCCCAGTTGGATGATGGGAACCATGTGGAATTGAGGGAACTCCTCAAATATATTAGGTACGCGTGTAGTAATTTCGGTATTTTCTATTATAACTCGTGTATTTACACCCGGAAATCATAAATTTGGTAAAGTGGAAGTGATGATGAAGACCACAGATGGCTTGTGAAACTTCTCAATGATGTACTCCAAACTATATAAGTACGTCACAGATTCTGATATGATTCCGTTGAAATAGCAAACAATGAAGTGCCAAAGGTAATTCTGAGATCCTTGAGGAATCGACGGAAGTCCTCAAATATTATCGGCCCACATACAGCGATTTGGTTTATTGGTCTAAAAATCAACGCATTTGCTCTCGAAAATCAGTTTATATGGTAAATTGGAAAAAAAATGTGGAAATGTTCATGTGGCTTGGCGGAGTACTGAATTGAAGTCGGTTAAAACTTTGTTTTGGAAGTAAATTATTACAAGCTTTTATTAACTTTCACCTGTCCCGTTGCCTGTCTGTCTGTCTGTAATCAAATCTTGCTAGTTAAATTTGACCCACTTCTCGGTTTCCGATTGAGCTGAAATTTTGCATGCATATGTAGGTATATCGCATGACAATGCAATATTATGATGACATGGAGCTGATCTCATGCTGGAGCTGGAAGGTGGCCATAGGAACTCCGCAATAAAACGACACAACCCCATAGAGTTTGAGCTCGTTAGAATCGTCTCAATGAGTATTTGATGATGGTATGCAGAAAAGCACAGTCGGCAATAAAAGCTTGTACCAATAATTAAATTTTTGACAAAATTTTATATTATTTTGTAAGTTTGTTACGTTTTAGTTTTATGTTTTTATTCCTGTAGCTTAACCTAATTTGTAATTTTATGTTGAATATTATTTTTTCCTTCTATTTAGGTATCTAACTTCAAATATTTTTTATTATCTTCACAGAAACCTATTGAACTAATTGTTGACTTACTTACAATACACGGGGACAAATATAAGGTACCTACACGTACACTGCGCGAACAATCAATGGATTGGCTTCACGCCTACCCATCACCTAACTTAGGTAATTTTATTGATCCGGGCACACTCCGAATTGCAGTTGCTCTCCGCATTGGAGTTGATGTCTGCGTGGACCACAATTGCGTCTCGTATGGAGCCGCGGTAGATCACTTTGGTCACCATGGACTCGCCTGCTCCTCGGGCGCCGGCCGCTTGTCCCGTCACGCTGCACTCAACGACATCTTGAGAAGGGCGCTTGCCAGCGCCTGCGTCCCCGTGACTCTTGAGCCTCGGATTGAACGGGACGACGACGGCAAGCGTCCGGACGGGATGACGTTGATCCCCTGGCGAATGGGCCGTGCACTGGTGTGGGACGCTACTTTCGCTGATATACGTTGGCAGCGTCCTACGGATGCCCGAGAGCGATCCAAGGTCGGGAAATATAGCTGTCTCGGCGCCCAGTACGACTTTGTCGCATTTGGCGTCAAGACACTCTGCCCTTGGGGAAAAAGCGCGCGTGGGCTCCACAGGGAGATCAGCAAGCGGTTGAGGGACGCAACGGGTGACCCTCGCGCAGGCAGCTTTCTCGCTCAAAGAATAGCGATTGCTATTCAACGCGGGAATACTGCCTGTGTGATGGGCACCCTACCTAAAGGGCAAAGTTTTGATACGTTTCTGTAATTTATATTTTAATAATTTAATTTTTTTAAGTTGTTTTAAATGACATGCTTGTATATAATTTTTGGTTGTTAAATAAATAACATATGTGACCGTCCATAAGAAAAGGGCCCTTACGGCAGTTTCTAGTTACGGAGGTATTTAAAATCCTTTAAAATTATATATTTTTTTGTTTTATGCAAAATAGTAAAATATACAAATAGAGGTACCTATATTTGTACCTTGGTGTCAGTTGTGTACGTTAATTATTTCTTTTATAAAATTGAGTTCAAAGGCCCTTATGGGAAATCGCATAAAAAATTACAAAGTTCAACGGATAAAATTGTTTACAAGTATTTATTTGCAATTTTTGCGTATTAATTTATATACTATGGCGGTGGCAAACAAGGATACGGCCGTACTGATGGTAAGCAGTCACTGCAGCTTATAAATGCGTGCAACTACATGGGACTCAAACGGTCATTTATAATTTTACTTTACGTGTAGGTAGGTACTACATTGTAGGTACACGACCCCCCCCCCCCCCCCCATATCACCTAAAATGTCCTTACGTGATTTATGAATTTTCTTCGGATTGCTGTCTTGATAACAAGATTAGCAAATAAATTATGTTAATATTGTGCCATATTGTAATTATCAATCTGTTTTGTCTGTGATTGGTCATAAGGGCCCTTTTCCCAAATGTATGGGAGTCAAATTGTAATTTTTACGTAACTTTAAACGTGTATAAATAAAAAAGTGTGACTTGTAGAATAATAATAAGACTTTTGTGACACTCCTGTAGACTGATTAATTATAATTTAGAACTTACTATACCAAATTTGTTATTGTTCTAGGGAAGATGTAACTGATAATAATTATCATATTTTCATTAAAATAAAGATATTTCGTTAACTATGTGATTTTATTTCTATCCTAAAATGTAAGTTCAATTAGTGTTCTACTATATACAATGGTTCAGATTACAGCATATTAAAGAAAAAGCCGAAAAAATATTTTTATAAATTTCGTTCATAGGAGCAATGCTCTTTCCAAAGGCTGTTTTTTCAGGATCTGGAAGTCACATTAAAAAACATAACTGAGTTCCAAAGAAAAACACCTTGAGAAACAAAATCAATCATAATCTATGTAACTTCCAATGGGAACATACTTAAAATTAGTTTCAAACTTCTTATGACGATTTCTCTAAAGTGCAATTTTAGCATGTGTAAATTTGATGTTTAAAAAAAAAGTATGGGACTTAGGGTCATGATTTTTTTTGTATTCGATAGCTTATTTAACGTAAATTTAGGATCTGTGCTTAACTCAATACCTGCCATATAGCCATGGACGGTCACATATACGTTCATCACTGGATAGGTAAAACTATATTAAGTATACTGTTACAAACAGTAAGTATACTTCCTATATTTTACAAGGTCTCCTGCCTCCCGGCATACAGACTGAATATTGGGAGCTGTAAGCGCTCCTGATCAGATTCATTAGCGAATACATTTTCTTAAATCGCTACGAATTCAAAGTGACTCTACTACTCGTATGTGTACCTACCTAATTTGATTTTGGTATGTTTTAATTATTGGACCTTATTTGTTACACGCAAACCACAACCCAACTCATATTTAGGTTAACTCTTAATTTAGAGTTGTTTAATTAAAGTAGTTATCTGGCCATAAAAGAGTTAGCAATATTACGGGTCACCGCAATGCCACAAATAAAGCTCTAACAGTATGTTGATATCAAGTAAGTTAAAAAATATGTCACACCTTGCTTTACAACGTATTGTATGTACTATGTGTATGTATGTATGTCCTTATGTCCAAGCCTAAATTATATCGAATTTAATAATTTGATACATGGCCTACTTAGATAGCTGATCCTCCTCTCGGCTAATACGCATTATGGACCACACACGGCAATAATACATTTACTTGTTTAGGTATATAGGTACTCAGAGGCACAAGAAGACAAATCAGACGATTCGAATGTGAAGATGTAGCCGGCATCTTCTGAAGATCAGTCTGTCATAGTCGCCAATCATCATCACAAGTTTATCACCAGTATCGTTTGTACTTGCTCGTTTTTGAGCCTGGAACATTCGTCCATCAGTCGTCTGCTCATTTGTATTGTTTTATCTTGAATAAAGAGTTAAAGACTGATCATGTAGTCTAACCTCAGTTACTTAGTTTACCAGATATTCTACCTCAAATAATATGTCAATCAAGTTTATATCTGGGACGTCAATGAAAGGCACGGGCTAGCGACTGACTGGTTTATTTTATAAAACTAGATCTACCCACCACCATACCTAATTAAGACAGTTCGTCACACTTTCTCCCTTCTAAGTCTTAAATAATCCTATTATGCTAACCAATTAATCAACGTCCGCTTTGCTCTGTTGTATGCACGCAGTGCCCGAGCGGACGCGCTCGATGGTGGGGCCGGGGATAAGGCCGCCTCGGTGGGCGCGGCCTCGTCGCCGGCCCCGGCACCCGCCGCCAGCTGGCTCGAGTCCTCAGGCCTTGGCGCCGGGGACCCCGGTACCTCCACCGCATCATCGAACGCATCCTCAAACATGTCGCCTTCGGCATCCTTACTGATCCCTTCCGGTTCCTCAGGCAACGTGCCCATACTCATGCGAGTTAATGAATATCGACCTTTGTTTACACCGTGAGCCGGTAACAACTGGTCAGCGTGTCGACGCCACTCGACTCCGTTTCCTACGTCCACTCTGTATGAAACCGACCCCGTCTCTTTCACCACCTTGCCTTCGGCCCACTTTTCCCCCTTCACTGAATAATCTCGAGCGAGTACTGCGTCCCCTGTCTGGAATCGGCGGTAAGTACCACCTGAGAGCTCGACCTTCCGCTCCTGTGCGGCGCGCACGACGAGCGCGGTGTCGGGCCGCAGCGCGTCGAGTCGGGTGCGCAGACGGCGCCTTTGTAACGCCACGGCCGGTGACACCCCGGTCGTCGCGTGATCACAATTGCGATACTGCAGCAGGAATTTATTTAAAGCAGTATTCACATCCTCGCTCTCATGTAGTGCTCGCTTAATACATTTCTTTACGTTTTTCACTGCGTTTTCCGCTAAACCATTCCCCTGGGGTCTATAAGGAGCCGAAGTTACATGCCTGATAAAATTGTTTTTACAATATAATTTAAATTGTTGTGATGAAAACGGGGGTCCGTTATCCGTAACGAGTTGCGATGGTAAGCCGAATTGTGCGAAAATATTCCCGAGCGCTTTTGTCGTTGCTCCCGCGTCCGTCCCGCGCATCGTTACTACCTCAATCCATTTGGAATGCGCGTCGACTAAAACTAAGTAGCGTACCCCGGCACAGTCAGCGAAGTCCGCGTGTAGGCGCCCCCAGGGCTCCAGGGGGAACTCCCACGGATGTAGCGGCGCGCGCGGCGGCGCGTCGCGCACGACGCGACAGGCCGAACACGCGCGGCAGACCTCCTCAATGTCTCGATCTAAACTCGGCCAGTAAACATAACTGCGTGACAAATTTTTCATTTTATTCATTCCCAAATGACCTTCGTGTAATTCTTCCAAGACCCGTTTATGTAAATTTTGTGGTATTACTATTCTATATTTGTAAATTAAGCAACCCCGTTCTATTACCAATTCGTTTTTCCTTGCAAAATAGGGTCTCACCTCTTCGCAACTCGCTCCCGATGACGGCCAACCAAAAAGTACAAACCCTTTTATTTTACATAGTACTGGGTCTCTTTCGGTCTCTTTAGCTACCTCTCTAAAACAAATAGGTAAATACTCTTCTACTAAATTCAGGTAATCTACAGAATCCGTGCGGGAACCCTCTTGAGGTAGCGGGAGCCGCGACAGCGCATCGGCCGGCCCATTGTCCGCGGAACGCACAAATTCGATCATAAAATCGTAAGCCGCCAGGCGTGCCGCCCACCGCTGTAGACGACTCGCCGCCGTTTGCGGAATGCCCCCTTTTTCACCAAAAATGTATGTTAGTGGCTGGTGGTCGGTGCGCAGCGTGAACCGTCGCCCGTACAGATATTGGTGGTGCTTGGTGACACCGAACAGGATGGCGAGCGCCTCCTTGTCGAGCTGACTGTAATTACGCTCGGGCGCGCTGAGCGTGCGCGACACGCAGCTGACGGGCCGCTCGGCGCCGCCCTCGTATCGGTGCGCCAGCATCGCGCCCAGGCCGTACGCGCTGCTGTCCACCGACAGCACCAGTTCGCGCCCCTCCTCATAGTGCGCCAACACCCGATCGCTCAAGAGAGTTCGCTTCGCCTCTGTGAACGCATGTTCACACTTTGAAGTCCATTTCCAGTCGCTTTCTTTCTTTAATAAACTATGTAGGGGATTTAACAACCCACTTAGATTAGGAATAAAACGCCCATAGTAGTTTAACATTCCTAAAAAACTTTTTAATTGTGACACATTCTCGGGTCGTGGCGCACTGGAAATGGCTTCAAGTTTACTCGGATTTGGCCGTAAGCCATCTTTATCAATTATAAAACCTAGGTAGTTTACACTATCATGCAAAAAACTGCATTTACTTAATTTAACCGTCAAGCCCATATCTCGCAATCGTTCGAGAACCGCTTTTAAGTTTTTAATATGTTCGACATCATTCAAACCAGTGACACAAATGTCGTCTAAAAATACCACGCATCCAGGCACCCCGCGCAACACTTCTTCCATCAGTTTTTGAAACTTTTCGGGTATACATGACAACCCATACGGGGTACGGCGATATACATAGGTGCCCATATGCGTAGTTATCGCTGTGTACGGTTGCGAGTCTTCCGCCACTAAGCACTGTTCGTACGCGTGCCGAAGGTCTATTTTTGTAAAACGCTCACCTCCGCTAAGGTTCGCAAACAACTCGTCTATGCGCGGTAAAGGATAAAAGTTACGTTTTAGTTTCGGGTTTATGGTAATCTTGTAATCCCCGCATATCCGAATTTCTCCATTAGCTTTGATTACTGGGACTATGGGTGTTCCATAGTCCGAATGGTCCACGCGATAAATAGACCCATCAGTTTCGAGACGATTTAATTCCTTCTCCACGCGCGCGCGCAGTGCCAGTGGGACAGGCCGCGCTCGCACGTAAACCGGTTCCGTATCGGTCAGCTGTAGGCTTATAGACTGTTTACAAGTACCTAGCTTATCACTAAATACCTCGGGGAATTCCTTACATAATTGGTTCACGAATCGGTCATCTAAGATTGCATTGAGGTTTATTTGTGTTACGTTCAGTGCTCGCATCCATTCACGCCCCAACAAAGGACGCGCCCCTCCTTTAATAACATACAGGCGAAGTGATTTCTGCTGGAAATCATTTAAATCTACATCCACCTCAATGTAACCGAGAGACTCGATTCGTGACCCCGAATAACCACGCAACGTTAAATTGTCCTTAGTGATATACTTATGGCCGAATAATTTCCTGTACATGTCATCACTAATCGCCGAAATGCGACTACCGGTATCTATCTCACAGTCAATACTATGTTTATCGATTAATACTGTCACAAAGTATGGTTTATTACCGCGAACGGCTACGTCAATATTAAACATACCGTCGTCGTCCGATTGGTAGGTGACAAAATGGTGCCGACCGCCACCCCCGCGCGCCTGTTTGCACACTCCCTTTAGGTGGCCCCGCTGGCCGCACTCGTCACAATTGTAGTTCTTGAAACGGCACCTGTCTGCCGTGTGCGCCCTGCCGCAGCGCCAGCAAGCCCTCGCCCGAGTCTCGCCCGCGGCCGCCGATGCCGGCGCGCCGCTCGCGCCCGGCCCTCCGGCACCGCCCGCGCCGCCGGCTCCGCGCCCAGTCCGCGGCGCTCCTCTCGCGCCCCGCGCGAAGTGCAGGCCCTCGCCCGCCTCGCCGCCCGTCGAGTCCGTAATCGTTAGCCCAGCTCTCGTTGTGCCGCTCACTTCTGCGTGTTTCTCGGCAGCCTCCAGAGCCAATGCCAGTTCCACCGCCTCCCTGTACTTTATCTCTCTCTCCGCGAAAATCCTCGATCGCATGGCGTCGTTAGCTAGACCCGAAACGAACTGGTCTCTGAGGTTTTCTTCAAGAGTTGCACTACCGAAATTGCACGTCGCCGCCAAGTGTTTTAACGCCTGCAGGTATTCCGTAAGTGACTCGCCCATTCGCTGTCTACGCTGGCGAAAAACATGGCGCTCGGCGATCTCCGACCTTTGCGGCTCGAGATGGTCCGTTAAGAGTTTCACCAGCTGATCGTATGTTTTGTCTTCCGGAAAACTGGGCGCGCATAAATCACACATAAGCGAATAGGTCGCCTCCCCCACTCCCGTAATTAACATGGGCACTTTTAACTCATCACTTATTGCGTTCAACAATATATATTGATTTACGCGACGAATGTACGCGGGCCACTGTTTGGAAGACAAATTAAAAGGTTCAAGTTTGCCGATAGGCATTTTGCAGTTAAAATTTTGAGATGCACGCTAATTGTGGAAAAAAAAACCGTAATCCCGTCCTCAGCGCCAGTGGGACGTCAATGAAAGGCACGGGCTAGCGACTGACTGGTTTATTTTATAAAACTAGATCTACCCACCACCATACCTAATTAAGACAGTTCGTCACAATATCAATACTAGCTTCTGCCCGCGACTCCGTCCGCGTTAAACTCGTTTATATCGTAGGTTCATACAAACTTAAAACCCCGTCAAAAAAAAATTAACCCCCTTGGGGGTGTATTTTTCCAAAACGCAAAAAGTTTTTTTTGTATTCTAATTAGGAATCTTTTCATAAAGTTTTAATTTTGAAGCTCAAAAGAAGACTTTCTCCCCATACAAACTTTGCACCCCTATGTAACCCGCTAAGGGGTGAGTTTTTCCAAAACCCTAAAAATAGTGTTCCTGTAATAAGGAGTCATTACACAAAGTTTCAAGTCTTTCTCTTAAAATTTTACTCCATCCCCATACAAACTTTCAACCCCCTTTTTAGCCCCTTGAGGGTGGAATTTTCAAAAATCCCTACGTACTTTATATAAACTACCTATTGTGAAAAAATCTGCTGTCTAGGTTCAACGGCTTGGTCTGGGCGTTGATTTACTTACGTGAGTAAGTGAGTGAGCTTAGTCAGGACTTTTACGGTTATATAAATATATAACTCGACAGCTTTTGACAAGTCTTTGTACTGGCTGTATACTAGTATTGTGGCGGCTAATTCAGCGGTGGGCTCGAATATGGCTGTGTAATGCAAGTCATTATCTCGTGGGAAGTAAGACTTACTCTAAAGTATTGTCCCTTTTGTTAGACTAATGAATTAAGGGGCCTTCTTACCAGGTATGTTACAGGGTTCCGTAATGAAATTAAGGATGTATGTGATGGGTGGGGAAGGAAGAAAATTGTGGTGACCATAGATGTTCTTCATATTTATTAGGGCTTTGTTTTGACCAACTAGTGCTTTTTATCAAAAAAGGAATTGAGATTGCCGTTGCCTCCACATATAGGGGCTTAGACAATTTTATCTTGTTTTTCATCTCTTTACAATCGTTAGAACTTTAGTATTTATGTATTAGTCCCTGGGCGACCGAGCTCTGCTCGGGTGAAATTACGGAGAAAACTAATTTTCCCGGCCATGAGACCTATCTAGATTGATTTCTTGGCCCCGTAAGCCCCTGTATTCCAAATTTCATCGAAATCGTTAGAGCCGTTTACGAGAACGTGATTGCAAATATATATTATATACTCTCGTTCTTGTTCGATCTCAATATTGCTCGTTTAATATTATAGGATCAATACCTATATGTGGTATGATATGGAAACTAATGACGAGTACTTAAATGCACTGATGTGATGATCTGAACGGAAAATTACAAGCACTTGAAATAATAATTTATAAAGATTTTAAATACGTACGTTTTCAACTCATTTGCTCGTAACGTGCCTCTTATTGTGCCGCTTTTGGGCTCATAATCCTGGGTATTAAACACGCGTGTTTAATAACATTACGACACTCGTGTAGTTATGTTTATGTCCCGATTAAGACACGTTGGCACTTTGCAGCAAGGTGTATGTATGGACTCGGCGCATTCTTAAATCGACCGGGTTATACAGGTTTGTTTTTAATTCTCGGCAAATGGATTCTTACTCGACTAAACAAATTAAATCCTTCTTGTGGATTAATTGATTATTTCTTGTTGGATATGATATAGAAACGTTTCATTTAGTAAAACTATTTACTTTTGATAACATTTTACATGAATTTATATTGAATAAGAAAATATTTATTTTATTTTGTATTGGCTGTTTAGAGATTTCATCTAAGCCTCGCTGCGGGCGCACTGCGCGAACTTCACGAAAAAAAATAGTTGCGCGCCATTAAAGGTAATTTCACAAATATTTGTAAACATTGATGATGCGTGTTCGGTTATTATTAAAAATGTTGACTCGTAGTGAATAGAAAAGTAATAAATATAATTGACGCCACTGTACATTCTTGGAGATGTACAAATTATGTGAGTAAAAACCTGTTTGTCATCAAAAAACTAAAGGAAACAACTTAGGAGCCTGTAACATGTTCATTTTATGAAAAGGATTTTTTCCTCGCAAATGTGTTGAAAAACGTCGTATGACACGCGTGAGCTTTGATAATTACATCCTCGGCTCTAGTATCACGCTCACCTGCGGTTCCCGTGACAATTCCGCCTCTGATGTAATGATCAACATACCTCACTTGTATCATAATGTACTATTATTAAAATATTGCGGTGTGTATGATAATGGGTACGTACATACTTAATTATTAGGTATGTCTATACTAGCCGCGACTGCCGCGAAAGCACCCTTAACTAACAAGTGTAGGTACCTACTGTCACGAACAAAGCTAGTATTATTTACTTTCTGTATTTGCAATACGCAAATGTATTTTTAGCCGACTTTAAAAAAGGAGGAGGTTATATGTTCCACTGTACATTTATTTTATTTTTTTATATATGTTCAACGATTTCTCCGTCAATTGTAGACCGATTTCCAAAATTCTTTTTTTGATTCGAAAGAGTATACTTCTGAGGTGGTCCCATTGTCACCAAGTCAGGATTTGATGATGGGATCCCAGGGAAATTGAGGGCAACCCTCAAATTTTATAGGCACGCGTGTAGTGATTTCGGTATTTTCTATTATTAACTCGTGTAGGTCGAAAATCGCAATTTTGGTGAAGTGGTACTGCAGACGATGATGACCACAGATGACTTATGGAACTTCTCAAAGATGTAAAGTACGTCAAAGATTTTCTGACATGATTCCATTGAAGTAGCAACTAATGAAGTGTTACTTCTGAGATACTTGAGGAATCGACGGAACTCCTCAAATATTATCAGCACACAGATAGCGATTTGGGTTTTTTCTGTAATAATCAACGAATTTGAACTACTGAATTTTAGTCGGCTTAAACTTTATTTTTAAAGTAAATTATAATTATTAGTAATAGAAACCTAATTTCAATTTAGAATGATTTTACGACATAGGGCCTGGCCACGTGTCTGCGTTGCGGCTCCGCACCGCAGACATGTGGCCAGAGGGCCTACCGCGAAAGGCATTCGAAGTTTCCCCTCTCTGTCATACTTACGAGTTCGTACGTAAGTGCGACAGAGAGGGAAAACTTCGAATGCCGTTAGCGGTAGGCCCCCAGGCCCTTACTGGAACAACCGTCGTAGGACTCGTAGGGCCCGTAGTAGGTACCTATCAGCTTTGTGAACAATATGCCTAGACGTTGTATCTTGTGATTCTTGTGCAACACTTGGTAAAACTACTACCTATTTCAATAATCATGTGTATCGTGTCCCTGTTTCAAAATAGAGAAACGTAGAACTTAACTTATACCGTTTACGCTGTGATCGTAACGACTAATAAACAATATGCACAAAAAAAGCGCGAGCAAGCAATTTTAAACTTCGAGAGCTGTTTGCTTTTAAACATGTATTTATTAAGCCGCGTCCGCTGCGCCATGTTTTCGTGGTTTTTAAACGCCAAAAATGTTTTGCCAATCAAAACAATACCCTATTTGTTTGCCGAAACTGACGGAAAACATGTTAGATGTTTGCAAACTCCGAAAACACGGCGCAGCGGACGCGGCTTAAGGAAAAGTAAGTAAATTTCAAATGAATGTCCAAATCGATGTAATCTCCACTTATAATAAATCTCTAAATTAAAAAAAGAATCAGCCAGTTTGAAACTAAGCTTTGCGCGGTTCGAATGTTCTCAGCATCCCATGAACGGAAAAATATGAAACATTTTATATAGGTACATTATTATTCTAGCTGCAACTTAGGATAGTTTTTATCCGACTGCGACAGTTAATTAATTTTCCGAAATATACGACTTTATTTAATTTTTCATTTATTTTTATTGAAATCAAACGCTGCTCCTACTGTCAGCTATAAGAACCGTCAAATTTTCGTCAAAATGGCGGAATTGCTTTGCCTTTCACTTATTAATAATTTAAATTCCGTCTACGATAGACCTTTACGAGACAAATGTTAAAATATAAACCATAAAAAAATATTCGATTCTGATATGAGAACTTATATGCGCAAATGTCGTTTTATGTCGTAATTTCAATAAATTAAATCAACAAATTTGAACAATATAATTAACACGAATTTGTTTTTTTTGAATGACAATGGCACGCGCTCGGCGCATTCAGCCAAAGTACCTGCGGCGCTACCACGAAAACCGATACTCTATGTTCATATATTTGCATCCCTGTCACTCGAGTATAGTTAGTGCGATATAGATAGAGATACCCGAATATTTTCGAATTCCGAAGTTCGTGGTTATAGCTCAGGAATCGAAAATATGGTAAATAATCATAATGTATTTTCTCGAAAAAGAATTTAAAATAAATATAGTCAAAAGGAGAAAAAAACAAAGCAAGAGGTTATATAGGTAATGATTAAGTTATAAGAGTCCAAAGTTTTAAGAGGGGGTATGTTCTGTCCCTTTTCCGCAAAACGCACCTTCATATGAAACGATTGTTTTTTACTATGACGCTCGAGTATATTGACGTCACAGTCCCTCATCGTTTTCTCACTCTAACAAGCGACATTAAAACGGATGTAGCTTCATAATTTTTTGAGATATTTGAATGGGAGTTTCATTATCTTCTATCAATTTATCTATACATATAATAAAGCTGAAGAGGGTCGAAAGTCTGTACATGGAAGTAATTCGAAAAAAAATTGGCTAGGGATACTTAAAATCGATAACAGAACACGTTCCAACAGTTTTTAGAATTTTTGTCTGTTTGTCTGTTTATCTGTTTGTCTGTTTATCTGTTTATCTGTTTTTCTGTTTATCTGTTTGTCTGTTTATGTGACCGCGCATCACGTGAAAACGGCTTAACCGATTTAGATGAAATTTGGTATATAGATAGTTTGAGTCCTGGGGAAGGACATAGGGTAGTTTTTATCCCGAAAATAAATCTCTAAGGGGATGAAATGGGGGGTGGAAGTTTGTGTAAGCTACTTAAACCGCTGCACCGATTTGGATGAAATTTGGTATATAAATAGTTCGAGTCCCGGGGAAGGTCATAGGATAGGTTTTATCCCGGAAATCTTCCCCTTAGGGGGTAAAACGTGGGGGTGACATTTGGATGTAACCCATTTTGATAAAATTTGGTTTAGAGTTAGTTTAAGTTCTGGGAAAGGACATTGGATAGTTTTTATCCCGGAAATCTGCCCATAAGGGGGTGTAGTGGGGGGTGAAATTTTGGATGGACTCCGATTAGATCAAATTTGGTATAGAGATAGTTTGAATCCCGGAGAATGACAACGGATACTTTGAATCCCGAAAATCATCCCCTAAGGGGATGAAATAGGGGTGAAAATGTGGATAAATCCCATTCAGTTAAAATTTGGTAAAGAGATAGAAGGAGTCCCAGGGAAGGACAATGCATAGTTTTTATCCAGAAAAATCATCTCCTGAGGGGGTGAAATGAGAGGAGTGAAAATTTGGATAGAACCCATTTAGATGAAATTTGGTATGGAGATAGTTAGTCCTGGGGAAGGACTTAAAATAATTTTTAGTCCAGAAATCATCTCCTAAGGGGGTGAAATGGGGGATGAAAATTTGGATGGAACCCATTTACGGTATAGCGAGTTGGAGTTCTGGGGAAGCACATAGGATAGTTTTATCCCGAAAATCACCCCCTTAAGGGATGAAAATTTGGATGTGATGTGACCTTTTTAGATGAAATTTGGTTAATTTAATTTAATGCAAATTATTTATTTCAGACTTAGTCCATATCATGTTAGTAACAATAAAAACTTATAAAACTTAAGTTAACAGTTAAGAGATAGTTTGAGTGCTGGGAATTGGGGGGTGAAAATTTGGATGGAAACCATTTCGATGAAATTTAGTATAGAGATGGTTTGAGTCCTGGGCAAGGACAAAGCGTAGTTTTAATTCCGGAAATCATCCTCTAAGGGAGTGAAATGGTGGTTTAAATTTGGATTAGGATGAAATTTGGTGCCTATAGAGATAGTTTTACTCGCGTAGAAGAACAACGAATAACTTTTGTCCCGAAAAAAATCCTCCAAGGGCATAAAATAGGGGGTGAAAATTTGGATGTACCCTATTTGGATGAAATTTGGTATAGAGATAGTTTGGGGTTCCGAAAAAGGATAATGCATAGTTTATGGAACTCATTTAGTTGAAATCTGGTTAAGAGATAATTTGAGTCCTGGGAAAGGACATCTGATAGTTTTATTCCGGATATCATTCCCTAAGGGGGTGAAATGGGGGTGAACATTTAGTATAGCGATAGTTGGGAGTCCTGGGGAAGGACAAAGGATAGTTTTATTCCGAAAATCCTCCCCTAAGGGGTGAAAATTTGGATGTGAGTGACCCATTTAGAATAAATTTGGTTAACAGATAGTTTGAGTTCCGGAAAAGGACATAGGATAGTTTTTATCCCGGAAATGATCTCTTAAGGGGGTGAAATGGGGGTTGAATATTTGTATGAAGCTACTATACAACCCATTTAGATAAAACTTTGTATAGAGGTAGTTAGTAGGCGCGGCGTTGGTAGGCACAAGGTAGACTGATGACCTGGTAAAGGTCGCAAGAATCCGCTGGATGCGGGTGGCGCAGGATTGGTCACTTTGGAACTCTTTGGAGGAGGCCTATGTCCAGCAGTGGACGTCTTTCGGCTGATATGATGATGATGATAAATGATAATAATGATAAAGATAGTTTGAGTCTCGGGTAAGGACATATGATAGTTTTTATATCGGAAATATAGGTGAAAGTTTGTATCGAGCTACGATATAAACGAGTTCTACGCGGACGAAGTCGCGGGCAAAAGCTAGTATTTAATAAGTGAAGTAGGGGCCTGATGGTATATATCTAACGCGCTAGGATTGAGAGTAGGTACACTTTTATATTTATATTATACCTCTAGCAGCGACTTGGAGAAGAACATGAGTGCATGGTGCGAACACCATTTGACATATGTAGGTTCTAATTTAATTTTCACTTCTCATGCTCGAAAAGTGTGTCATATTAGGCTTACCAAGCGGGGCTAAAGTAGGTAGTACATTTAGCCCCTAGGGAAAATATGTATACATATTTATGATTTTAAAACATTTTAACTTGACCAATCAAAACACTTCACCGTATTAAACTCACCACTCACAACCCTTTAAAAAAAATTGTATTTGCTATCGACCAATCAGGAAACAGAATTAATTTCAAACATCAGGGGTTTTTTTTCCCTAACTCACAATCATGCCGTTGGGACTCTTTGGACGCGCCTATTTAAACAGTCAGAAGCGTTTATTCTTAAGCCGTGTTTTCGGTGTTTGCAAACATCTAACATGTTTTCTGTCAGTTTCGGCAAACAAATAGGGTCTTGTTTTGATTGGCAAAACATTTTTGACGTTTAAAAACCACGAAAACATCGCGCAGCGGACGCGGCTTTAGTGTCAATATTTTGTATCTGTGTCAAAGCAGTTTATTAAACAAACCATGCCACCAAATTGGACAATCTTTTCACCGTGGAATTTATTATTGATTGTGGATGAATAATCTTTGTTTTTACTATTTTCTCGCAGTCGAAGTGAAAAGTAGAGTTATAAACTCTGGTCTAAAAGCCATATTACCACTCGAGTCTCGAACAATTTCTAGGACCTGATAGGGCTTATTTTAGACCCTTGTCATACAATCTACTATTTTACTGTGCTTGTTGGTAAAAGAGTGTCATGTTTGGTGAATACCCCCTCAAATAAACTTAAAAAAATTCTTAGTATAATAATTTTCTTTCACCCAAGTTGCGCGGGTATTAGATGAGATAGGTGGCACGCATGCGCATAATTAATATCACATCGTTATGTCATTAGTAAAAACTTCATCATCGAGTAATTGCTTCTCTAATAAGGTTATATTCGACTATCAATGGGAACTGGGAACTCATCTTTTATGCTTCTTAATTATAGCTTCTTGTCAATGGTTGAGGTAAAAATCCTACTTTTCAAAAAGCCTCCGCGGCAATGAAGATTATTTCATTACCTACTGATGAACTAGACACTTTAGAGACTGTCTCTTTGCAGTTTTGTGATGCACATAACATGTCTTACAATGTACTAAAAGTTCGTGCTGGTTTCTGGAAAATTGTAATTTTGATAAAATTAATCTTGTAGGGAAAACTCGCTTGCTTGAGCAAATTTTTTCCCAATTCTGCACTTGTTTTAAAATAAATTACTAATATGTTAAGCTGAAATACAATATATTATTTGTGTTATACATTACATTTGTTTATCTTTTCTAGTTTTGCCGCAAAATCTGAAAGTCCTTAGATTTTTTCTTGATTTTTTAATACTTTTGCTAATAGTAGTTAAACTAGAGTATATATTGAAATATAATGTATGAATAAACTATTGAACATTTATTCAGGTTTCAATTAGTACCCCATATGTGTATGTACGTACGTTGCATGGTTTGGGTGTAATTTACACTTTTCCAAGCGCGGCCGCGGCGTTTTTGATGACGTCTTTATAGGGGAGATCGACTCCTTAGAGATTGTCTCCCGGCAGTTTTGGAATCCAGGAGATATGTCTAACAACATACTCAAATGTGGCGCCGGGATCCGAAAGTGAAGTATTTTCCCCTAACAACATGCACTAGCATGCAGTCCTGCAGCGTTATTAGGCACGTGTGGATACGTGTCGGAACATAGAGGTAGAATAGATAGAGGGACTCACCCACACATGAGTGACAAAGATGTATGCACAGCCAATACCGCAAGTGGGAACGAGATACAGCGTCATATTTTCTGTCCCTCATCGCGTCTACGGATTTTTTGTTTGCCACCAGCTTGTTTGCCACCACACCTGTCAAAATTTGTACTGAAAATGACACCACCATGACGTCACCGATATAATACGACTAAATTATAAATGACATTAGACGTCAAAAATGTATAAGCTTCTGATACTTCTTAATTTAGTATGGTTAATTTAATTTACCATCGTCCCTTTTGGGTATACACTAGGACGCCATCTATATATCCTCTATCTACGTGTCGGAAGCACGGCTTCCAACCAAATCAAGGTCACTCCATACTAGATTTGCTGAGACCTTGCTTGGCCGTACGACAAAATCGCCCCGTGGAGCGTCTCCTTAAGGCGCTATAGGTTCAGCGAAGTGAAGCGAACATAGTTTTTGAAACAATATAATGCGTCTGTTTATAATAATATGGTTTCAAAAAAATACGAATAGTAATCTTGAGGCTTTTCTGCAGGGAAATCATAGTGATTCGAAACACGATTAAGCAATTTTCGCTCGATAGAAAAAAATCACGAACATAGGTCTAAAACTAATATCATGTTTGAGGGAACTTAGTGATTACTTTTTTATTTATTTAAACGCACAAAAAATTAAAATTAAAAAACATGATATCCGCGCTTCCAAACACGCACTTCCATCTCGCTCACGCTTATGCTCAGCGAGAGGGAGAGAAGACCATGATACTATAGCGCCTTAAGACATCTGTCATTCACGCACTCACATACTTGTTAGAACGTGACGGACGTCTTATCGACGGCGATAAGTGATAAAATGGCAACCATCTTAAGCCCGCTGGTTTCATTTTAGATTGCACAATTTGGTCATCCTCATCAAAAATATAAAGCACTTTTCTGAGAAAATCTAAAATTGTTGGTATCATTCTAACGATTGGCATATATTGAAAACCTTTGGTTAAAGATATTTTAATATTAGGTACCTGCCTCAGAGCATAGAATACTAGAGAGAGGACAAGCCACCGGCGGCCGTGTCGCAGCTGTATGCTCAATGGGCATACACTGCCATACTGTGCACGCGTGCTGATCGCAGAGAATATTACGTTTTTTTCCCAAAATGCCTGATATGATGCGCGTTTATTGTCAAATAAGCGTGTAGGTATACAAGTGTGTGTGTTTTAGATGTGTGCGTGCTTTGTCTTGTCAATTACTTGGGCGTTGTGTGGGTTAATGTACTTGCGACAGGCTCACTCTATAAAAATCGGCCGCCATGTCCGATCTCCTTATATTCATACATCTGTGGTACCTGCCCTCCTAGCACACTACTTTTTATGTCGCGTTTTACGTGACGTTTCAGTACATTTTCTCCGAGATAAAACCTAGTGTGCTAGGGCCTCTGGTATGGTGTGATGTTCCATTAACTTATTCTAACTTAAGTACCTATACTGTGCTACACTACAGGGTATATGAGGTATACAACGTTGAAAACGTTTGTGAAACGTCAAATTTTGACAGCTGTCCGAATTTCACTGAACTAAAATTTACGGGTATCTAGTCTAGTATTTAGGGATATAATATAGTCCATAGAACCTACCTACCTGTGAGGAAATCGCGTGTGACATTCATCAATCGTCTAACATCGAACTACCCGGTCAGAATATCTGTGCACCTTGCCGCGTGACGTCATATCAGCGCTCTAGGTACGGTGTGAAGAGCACAGCGGAAGGAGGGTGTCGCGTTCCGGGAAGTTGAACAGATATTGTGACCAGGTTTTCCTGCTATTTTTAATATGTAGAAGAGTTGTATTATCTACACACAGTTATTGCAAAAAATACCTTCATTAGTAACTCTACACCTGATACCGACTTTATTTCAGCACAATGTACGCTCAAAATGGGGATTTATCATCCCGAGCAACACTAAATAGGGAAAAAATATATTTGCTAAGCAGGCGTAGTGAATGTTACAATACAATTGCGTACCACACCGTGCTATTTTGATATTCAAAAAATACTTTGAATAAACAACACCATCTCTTGTACGTACTACTTAACTAAACTAAAAGTGAAAGGACAGAATATTGAGCCGAGCACGGCTTCTTGTTGCACACGCACTGCGTCTTAAAACAAGCATTGTAATTTCGTTATAAGATTATGTTCTAGATGGCGCTGCTGAACCTCATTGCCAATGAGCGAGAACGGAGAATAATCTCAGGAGCTGATGAGGAGGTTCGATGGCTGGATAGAGAGGACCCATGGGTGGGGTACAGGATGACGCAGGTGATGACCGGACATGGTTGTTTCGGTCATTTCCTCTACAGAATTAGAAGGGAGGGAAACCCCGCTTGCCATGAGTGCGGCGCGGGGGATGATAAGGCCCAACACACTCTGCAGTGGTGCATGTACGAGAATAGTGACGGCCCTCAAAGTGGATGATCTCTCTCTGCACAGCGTCGTGACGGCCATACTGTGCGGGGAGAGAGCGTGGGAGGCGGTGGCTTCCTTTTGTGAGACAGTCATCTCGCAAAAGGAGGCCACGGAGAAGGAGCGCGAATACAGTGCGGATGCGCTCCCGCTCCGGCGCAGGCGCAGGGGTAGAAGACGCGCGCGGTTTGCAGCCGCGGGCCGCGTCCTGCCCCAGTAGGGCCATAGGGCTGGGGACCCTCATAGCACGGCCTTACACGTCTGGGGGGATGGTCAAGCGTTCCTGACCATCCCCTTTTTTAGCGCGGGTGTCCTGGCACAGGCCAGGACCGCCCGCGCGTAAAACTATTTTCTTTTGATAACATTTTACATGAATTTATATTGAATAAGAAAATATTTATTTTATTTTGTATTGGCTGTTTAGAGATTTCATCCAAGCGTCGCTGCGGGCGCACTGCGCGAACTTCACGAAAAAAAAAATAGTTGCGCGCCATTATAGGTAATTTCACAAATATTTGTAAACATTGATGATGCGTGTTCGGTTATTGTTAAAAATGTTGACTCGTAGTGAATAGAAAAGTAATAAATAGAATTGACGCCACTGTACATTCTTGGAGATGTACAAATTATGTGAGTAAAACTAAAAACCTGTTTAGTCATCAAAAAACTAAAGGAAACAACTTAGGAGCATGTTACATGTTCATTTTATGAAAATGATTTTTTCCTCGCAAATGTGTTGAAAAAAGTCGTATGACACGCGTGAGCTTTGATAATTACATCCTCGGCTCTAGTATCACGCTCACCTGCGGTTCCCGTGACAATTCCGCCTCTGATGTAATGATCAACATACCTCACTTGTATCATAATGTACTATTATTAAAAGATTGCGGTGTGTATGATAATGGGTACGTAGTTACATACTTAATTATTAGGTATGTCTATACTAGCCGCGACTGCCGCGAAAGCACCCTTAACTAACAAGTGTAGGTACCTACTGTTACGAACAAAGCTAGTATTGTTTACTTTCTGTATTTGCAATACGCAAATGTATTTTAAGCCGACTTTAAAAAAGGAGGAGGTTATATATTCCACTGTACATTTATTTTATTTTTTTATATATGTTCAACGATTTCTCCGTCAATTGTAGACCGATTTCCAAAATTCTTTTTTTGATTCGAAAGAGTATACTCCTGAGGTGGTCCCATTGTCACCAAGTCAGGATTTGATGATGGGATCCCAGGGAAATTGAGGGCAACCCTCAAATTTTATAGGCACGCGTGTAGTGATTTCGGTATTTTCTATTATTAACTCGTGTAGGTCGAAAATCGCAATTTTGGTGAAGTGGTACTGCAGACGATGATGACCACAGATGACTTATGGAACTCATCAAAGATGTAAAGTACGTCAAAGATTCTGACATGATTCCATTGAAGTAGCAACTAATGAAGTGTTACTTCTGAGATACTTGAGGAATCGACGGAACTCCTCAAATATTATCAGCACACAGATAGCGATTTGGGTTTTTTCTGTATTAATCAACGAATTTGAACTAAGTACTGAATTTTAGTCGGCTTAAACTTTATTTTTAAAGTAAATTATAATTATTAGTAATAGAAACCTAATTTCAATTTAGAATGATTTTACTGTCCGCGGCTCCACACCGCAGACATGTGGCCAGAGGGCCTACCGCGAAAGGCATTCGAAGTTTCCCCTCTCTGTCATACTTACGAGTTCGTACGTAAGTGCGACAGAGAGGGAAAACTTCGAATGCCGTTAGCGGTAGGCCCCCAGGCCCTTACTGGAACAACCGTCGTAGGACTCGTAGGGCCCGTAGTAGGTACCTATCAGCTTTGTGAACAATATGCCCAGACGTTGTATCTTGTGATTATTGTGCAACACTTGGTAAAACTACTACCTATTTCAATAATCATGTGTATCGTGTCCCTGTTTCAAAATAGGGAAACGTACAACTTAACTTATACCGTATACGCTGTGATCGTAACGACTAATAAACAATATGCACAAAAAAAGCGCGAGCAAGCAATTTTAAACTTCGAGAGCTGTTTGCTTTTAAACATGTATCTATTAAGCCGCGTCCGCTGCGCCATGTTTTCGTGGTTTTTAAACGCCAAAAATGTTTTGCCAATCAAAACAATACCCTATTTGTTTGCCGAAACTGACGGAAAACATGTTAGATGTTTGCAAACTCCGAAAACACGGCGCAGCGGACGCGGCTTAAGGAAAAGTAAGTAAATTTCAAATGAATGTCCAAATCGATGTAATATTTAATAAGTGAAGTAGGGGCCTGATGGTATATATCTAACGCGCTAGGATTGAGAGTAGGTACACTTTTATATTTATATTATACCTCTAGCAGCGACTTGGAGAAGAACATGAGTGCATGGTGCGAACACCATTTGACATATGTAGGTTCTAATTTAATTTTCACTTCTCATGCTCGAAAAGTGTGTCATATTAGGCTTACCAAGCGGGGCTAAAGTAGGTAGTACATTTAGCCCCTAGGGAAAATATGTATACATATTTATGATTTTAAAACATTTTAACTTGACCAATCAAAACACTTCACCGTATTAAACTCACCACTCACAACCCTTTAAAAAAAATTGTATTTGCTATCGACCAATCAGCAAACAGAATTAATTTCAAACATCAGGGGTTTTTTTTCCCTAACTCACAATCATGCCGTTGGGACTCTTTGGACGCGCCTATTTAAACAGTCAGAAGCGTTTATTCTTAAGCCGGGTCCGCTGCGCCGTGTTTTCGGTGTTTGCAAACATCTAACATGTTTTCTGTCAGTTTCGGCAAACAAATAGGGTCTTGTTTTGAGTGGCAAAACATTTTTGACGTTTAAAAACCACGAAAACATCGCGCAGCGGACGCGGCTTTAGTGTCAATATTTTGTATCTGTGTCAAAGCAGTTTATTAAACAAACCATGCCACCAAATTGGACAATCTTTTCACCGTGGAATTTATTATTGATTGTGGATGAATAATCTTTGTTTTTACTATTTTCTCGCAGTCGAAGTGAAAAGTAGAGTTATAAACTCTGGTCTAAAAGCCATATTACCACTCGAGTCTCGAACAATTTCTAGGACCTGATAGGGCTTATTTTAGACCCTTGTCATACAATCTACTATTTTACTGTGCTTGTTGGTAAAAGAGTGTCATGTTTGGTGAATACCCCCTCAAATAAACTTAAAAAAATTCTTAGTATAATAATTTTCTTTCACCCAAGTTGCGCGGGTATTAGATGAGATAGGTGGCACGCATGCGCATAATTAATATCACATCGTTATGTCATTAGTAAAAACTTCATCATCGAGTAATTGCTTCTCTAATAAGGTTATATTCGACTATCAATGGGAACTGGGAACCCATCTTTTATGCTTCTTTAATTATAGCTTCTTGTCAATGGTTGAGGTAAAAATCCTACTTTTCAAAAAGCCTCCGCGGCAATGAAGATTATTTCATTACCTACTGATGAACTAGACACTTTAGAGACTGTCTCTTTGCAGTTTTGTGATGCACATAACATGTCTTACAATGTACTAAAAGTTCGTGCTGGTTTCTGGAAAATTGTAATTTTGATAAAATTAATCTTGTAGGGAAAACTCGCTTGCTTGAGCAAATTTTTCCCAATTCTGCACTTGTTTTAAAATAAATTACTAATATGTTAAGCTGAAATACAATATATTATTTGTGTTATACATTACATTTGTTTATCTTTTCTAGTTTTGCCGCAAAATCTGAAAGTCCTTAGATTTTTTCTTGATTTTTTAATACTTTTGCTAATAGTAGTTAAACTAGAGTATATATTGAAATATAATGTATGAATAAACTATTGAACATTTATTCAGGTTTCAATTAGTACCCCATATGTGTATGTACGTACGTTGCATGGTTTGGGTGTAATTTACACTTTTCCAAGCGCGGCCGCGGCGTTTTTGATGACGTCTTTATAGGGGAGAGCGCTCAACACCATAAACAAATGGTGCAAAGAAAATGACCTGTCCATCAATGCGAGCAAAACAGTACTAGTTCCTTTTACTAGGAAAAGGAAACTAGATAAGCTTGCCAAATTAAAACTGAATGGACAGGAAATACCCTATTCAAATGAGGTCAAGTACCTAGGAGTTACCTTTGACCAAAGGCTAACTTGGAACGCTCATTTGAATAACACAATACAAAAGGCAAAAATGGCCATGTGGACTTGCTGCCGAATGGCAGGAGCAAGATGGGGCATAAGACCCAAAATTGCTTTGTGGCTTTACACAGCCGTAGTGAGGCCGATAATCACATACGCCTCTGCAGTCTGGTGTAACAAAGTCCACCAAAAGACAGCCATCACAAAGTTAAGCAGTCTTCAGCGTACAGCTTGCTTAACAGCAACAGGAGCTTTATGCTCAACACCGGGGGCAGCCTTGGATGCACTGCTCGATCTAACGCCACTCCACCTGCAAGTGCAAAAGGAGGCGAAGCAGTGCATCTACAGGATATGCACACTAACAAGGCCAAAATGGCGCTCTCAAGCGCTAAGCAAACTTGAGGCCCTTGTTTTTGATAACAAAAACCTAAGCATGCCCACTGACGACACATACGTGGAATGCAAATTCACTAGACTGTATACAGTGGAAATACCTCCGAGAGACAAATGGACAAATGACCAAATGGACTTCAAGGAGGGAAGCCACATTTGGTATACAGATGGATCAAAAAAAGGTGATGATGTTGGATGTGGTATCTACGGTGAGAGGCCAAAGTTCAAAGCTAGCGTCAGCATGGGGAAGGAGGCCTCAATCTTTCAGGCTGAACTCTTCGCATTAAATAAATGCGTGGAGATAAATCTTGAAAGAAACCTAAGGAACCAACATATCTACATCAACTCGGACAGCCAAGCTGCTCTGCTGGCACTAGAATCACTAGAATCCTACTCTAAACTAGTCCAGAATTGTAAAAATAATCTAAACACCCTGGCGAACTCCAACAAAGTCATACTTAGATGGGTACCAGGGCACTCCGACATTGTAGGAAACGAAAGAGCAGATGAACTTGCAAGGCAGGGCGCAGACACGGCCCTAGTCGGCCCGGAACCGTTCTGTGGCATCACAAAACGGAAAGCATATTCTCTGCTAAACAACGCGGAAAAATCAGAGGCAATCAAGCTGTGGAAGTTCACCAAAGGACAAAAACAAGCTAAAGCCCTGATCGAAGGGTTCAATAGTAAGCTGTCTAAAGAGTTATTACAATTCAAAAGGCACAAAACCTGCGCAGTGACAAGAATCCTGACAGGACATTGCAAATTGAACAAACACCTGTTTCAAATGGGTATGAAGCAGGACACAACTTGCAGGTTCTGCCAGGAGACAGAGGAGACTGCAATGCACATTCTCTGCTCCTGCGGACCACTCATGCATAAAAGAAGTACCTACCTAGGGCGGCACATAATGCACCCACAAGAAGTACAACATATCACCGCCCAAAGAATCTGGAATTTCCTGGAGGCAACGGGACTTAACGGTGAACTCTAAAACAAGGGCTGCCACAATAGATCACTTGCTGGTCGAAGCGGCATATTAAGGCCCACAAAATAATAATAATAATAATAATAGGGGAGATCGACTCCTTAGAGATTGTCTCCCGGCAGTTTTGGAATCCAGGAGATATGTCTAACAACATACTCAAATGTGGCGCCGGGATCCGAAAGTGAAGTATTTTCCCCTAACAACATGCACTAGCATGCAGTCCTGCAGCGTTATTAGGCACGTGTGGATACGTGTCGGAACATAGAGGTAGAATAGATAGAGGGACTCACCCACACATGAGTGACAAAGATGTATGCACAGCCAATACCGCAAGTGGGAACGAGATACAGCGTCATATTTTCTGTCCCTCATCGCGTCTACGGATTTTTTGTTTGCCACCAGCTTGTTTGCCACCACACCTGTCAAAATTTGTACTGAAAATGACACCACCATGACGTCACCGATATAATACGACTAAATTATAAATGACATTAGACGTCAAAAATGTATAAGCTTCTGATACTTCTTAATTTAGTATGGTTAATTTAATTTACCATCGTCCCTTTTGGGTATACACTAGGACGCCATCTATATATCCTCTATCTACGTGTCGGAAGCACGGCTTCCAACCAAATCAAGGTCACTCCATACTAGATTTGCTGAGACCTTGCTTGGCCGTACGACAAAATCGCCCCGTGGAGCGTCTCCTTAAGGCGCTATAGGTTCAGCGAAGTGAAGCGAACATAGTTTTTGAAACAATATAATGCGTCTGTTTATAATAATATGGTTTCAAAAAAATACGAATAGTAATCTTGAGGCTTTTCTGCAGGGAAATCATAGTGATTCGAAACACGATTAAGCAATTTTCGCTCGATAGAAAAAAATCACGAACATAGGTCTAAAACTAATATCATGTTTGAGGGAACTTAGTGATTACTTTTTTATTTATTTAAACGCGCAAAAAATTAAAATTAAAAAACATGATATCCGCGCTTCCAAACACGCACTTCCATCTCGCTCACGCTTATGCTCAGCGAGAGGGAGAGAAGACCATGATACTATAGCGCCTTAAGACATCTGTCATTCTCGCACTCACATACTTGTTAGAACGTGACGGACGTCTTATCGACGGCGATAAGTGATAAAATGGCAACCATCTTAAGCCCGCTGGTTTCATTTTAGATTGCACAATTTGGTCATCCTCATCAAAAATATAAAGCACTTTTCTGAGAAAATCTAAAATTGTTGGTATCATTCTAACGATTGGCATATATTGAAAACCTTTGGTTAAAGATATTTTAATATTAGGTACCTGCAAGTGTGCAATCTATTATGCACTATGCCAGTCCGTCATATGCTATTGTATCAATATTTGGGGAGGAGCAGCAAAAACAATGATGCTGAAACTAGAAAGATCACAAAGGGCTGTACTAAAAGTTATGATATTTAAGAAATTTCGTTACCCAACATCATCTCTGTACAATGACACATGTGTTCTAACTGTTAGGCAATTGTTCATAAAACATATACTTCTTACCCAACACAAAAACCAACCGGATTTTCCAGCATCACGAAGAAGAAATGATATTGTATACGTAGTTCCGAAACGCAATACTGAGTTTGCTAGACGATTCGTAACTGTCCTTGGTCCAAGCATTTACAACAAAGTAAGCAAAAAGATAAGTTTACGAGTACTTACTTCTTACTCTTTTAAATTGTCGTTAAATAAATACCTAAAATCACTAAACTATGGAAGCACAGAACAACTAATAAGTAAGTAGATGGCAAGACACGCACATACACTTACACACACACACACACACACACACACACACACACACACACACACACACACACACATTTACACACACACACACACACACACACACACATATGTATATTAATTTCTCCAAGCACAAATATATATATGTACATTTATGTGTGTACATACATACGTACATACAAATATACACATTTAAATAATAATTTAATTACTTAATCAGAAGAGTCAATACTAATTATTAAGTATTAACTTGTAACCTTTAATAAGATTCATTTGCTAATTTTGCATATGCTACTTGTTTACCAGTTATGCGCACTGACGCGCTGAACCAAAGGGGTATATGTTGTGCTCGATTCATAGCGACATACGTCCTTTTGCTTATCGCGGGCGTGTAGT
This sequence comes from Epinotia brunnichana, assembly GCA_963854355.1. Classification (NCBI taxonomy): domain Eukaryota; kingdom Metazoa; phylum Arthropoda; class Insecta; order Lepidoptera; family Tortricidae; genus Epinotia; species Epinotia brunnichana. The sequence continues at coordinate 25,953,926 of OY977936.1, read as the reverse complement.
GTTGAGCACTCTATTCATATTGTTATTTTTTGTTTGCCAACCGCGTTGATATTTTTCTTTTCTATGTTTAAATTTACCTACCCACATATTTTGTGATGGCCTTAGCATTTTTGAATTAACATTAAGTACTTATTATAAACAACAACGAGGGGAGGGGAATCCTGTTCCACCGTGATACAGTTTTTACTAGTACGGAGAACAGAGGACGCTTACTCACTGATTGTTACTAGATATTGTGTACCTTACCTACTTATTATGTAAGCAGTGTATGACCTGTATGAAGGCTAAATAAAGTTATTTTTATTTTTTTATTTTATTTAAATTATAAATGACATTAGACGTCAAAAATGTATAAGCTTCTTTTTTTTTTTTTTTTTCATTTATTTACTACAAAAATCAATACAAAAAAAACATTTGTACAGCGGACAAAGCCGTAAAGGTTTATCTGCCGCTGTATTCGCTCTTTAACTAATTAAATATATATTTTTACAGGGGTGCAGTTCTATTTTAGCTAATTTAATATTATAGTTACTTACAATAGTAGGTACTTCTGATACTTCTTAATTTAGTATGGTTAATTTAATTTACCATCGTCCCTTTTGGGTATACACTAGGACGCCATCTATATATCCTCTATCTACGTGTCGGAAGCACGGCTTCCAACCAAATCAAGGTCACTCCATACTAGATTTGCTGAGACCTTGCTTGGCCGTACGACAAAATCGCCCCGTGGAGCGTCTCCTTAAGGCGCTATAGGTTCAGCGAAGTGAAGCGAACATAGTTTTTGAAACAATATAATGCGTCTGTTTATAATAATATGGTTTCAAAAAAATACGAATAGTAATCTTGAGGCTTTTCTGCAGGGAAATCATAGTGATTCGAAACACGATTAAGCAATTTTCGCTCGATAGAAAAAAATCACGAACATAGGTCTAAAACTAATATCATGTTTGAGGGAACTTAGTGATTACTTTTTTATTTATTTAAACGCGCAAAAAATTAAAATTAAAAAACATGATATCCGCGCTTCCAAACACGCACTTCCATCTCGCTCACGCTTATGCTCAGCGAGAGGGAGAGAAGACCATGATACTATAGCGCCTTAAGACATCTGTCATTCTCGCACTCACATACTTGTTAGAACGTGACGGACGTCTTATCGACGGCGATAAGTGATAAAATGGCAACCATCTTAAGCCCGCTGGTTTCATTTTAGATTGCACAATTTGGTCATCCTCATCAAAAATATAAAGCACTTTTCTGAGAAAATCTAAAATTGTTGGTATCATTCTAACGATTGGCATATATTGAAAACCTTTGGTTAAAGATATTTTAATATTAGGTACCTGCCTCAGAGCATAGAATACTAGAGAGAGGACAAGCCACCGGCGGCCGTGTCGCAGCTGTATGCTCAATGGGCATACACTGCCATACTGTGCACGCGTGCTGATCGCAGAGAATATTACGTTTTTTCCCAAAATGCCTGATATGATGCGCGTTTATTGTCAAATAAGCGTGTAGGTATACAAGTGTGTGTTTTAGATGTGTGCGTGCTTTGTCTTGTCAATTACTTGGGCGTTGTGTGGGTTAATGTACTTGCGACAGGCTCACTCTATACAAATCGGCCGCCATGTCCGATCTCCTTATATTCATACATCTGTGGTACCTGCCCTCCTAGCACACTACTTTTTATGTCGCGTTTTACGTGACGTTTCAGTACATTTTCTCCGAGATAAAACCTAGTGTGCTAGGGCCTCTGGTATGGTGTGATGTTCCATTAACGTATTCTAACTTAAGTACCTATACTGTGCTACACTACAGGGTATATGAGGTATACAACGTTGAAAACGTTTGTGAAACGTCAAATTTTGACAGCTGTCCGAATTTCACTGAACTAAAATTTACGGGTATCTAGTCTAGTATTTAGGGATATAATATAGTCCATAGAACCTACCTACCTGTGAGGAAATCGCGTGTGACATTCATCAATCGTCTAACATCGAACTACCCGGTCAGAATATCTGTGCACCTTGCCGCGTGACGTCATATCAGCGCTCTAGGTACGGTGTGAAGAGCACAGCGGAAGGAGGGTGTCGCGTTCCGGGAAGTTGAACAGATATTGTGACCAGGTTTTCCTGCTATTTTTAATATGTAGAAGAGTTGTATTATCTACACACAGTTATTGCAAAAAATACCTTCATTAGTAACTCTACACCTGATACCGACTTTATTTCAGCACAATGTACGCTCAAAATGGGGATTTATCATCCCGAGCAACACTAAATAGGGAAAAAATATATTTGCTAAGCAGGAGTAGTGAATGTTACAATACAATTGCGTACCACACCGTGCTATTTTGATATTCAAAAAATACTCTGAATAAACAACACCATCTCTTGTACGTACTACTTAACTAAACTAAAAGTGAAAGGACAGAATATTGAGCCGAGCACGGCTTCTTGTTGCAAGCATTGTAATTTCGTTATAAGATTATGTTCTAGATGGCGCTGCTGAACCTCATTGCCAATGAGCGAGAACGGAGAATAATCTCAGGAGCTGATGAGGAGGTTCGATGGCTGGATAGAGAGGACCCATGGGTGGGGTACAGGATGACGCAGGTGATGACCGGACATGGTTGTTTCGGTCATTTCCTCTACAGAATTAGAAGGGAGGGAAACCCCGCTTGCCATGAGTGCGGCGCGGGGGATGATAAGGCCCAACACACTCTGCAGTGGTGCATGTACGAGAATAGTGACGGCCCTCAAAGTGGATGATCTCTCTCTGCACAGCGTCGTGACGGCCATGCTGTGCGGGGAGAGAGCGTGGGAGGCGGTGGCTTCCTTTTGTGAGACAGTCATCTCGCAAAAGGAGGCCACGGAGAAGGAGCGCGAATACAGTGCGGATGCGCTCCCGCTCCGGCGCAGGCGCAGGGGTAGAAGACGCGCGCGGTTTGCAGCCGCGGGCCGCGTCCTGCCCCAGTAGGGCCATAGGGCTGGGGACCCTCATAGCACGGCCTTACACGTCTGGGGGGATGGTCAAGCGTTCCTGACCATCCCCTTTTTTAGCGCGGGTGTCCTGGCACAGGCCAGGACCGTCGGGGGGCGTCGTGGTGACAAGTTCGCGATCCCATGGCGCTCCCATTAACGGCAGAGACGGAAACGCCGGAGTGGTTTTAATGGGTAGACTACCTCCCCCTTCTCTTTAAATAGAGATGTCTGGAGGATGTGAGTCCCACATACCCCCCATTAAAGCTTCCTGGCTGGGGGGATGAGTAGGTGCATTTCACTCCATCAAAAAAAAAAGGAGCTACTCATTGGATAAAAAAACCACCAACTATTGAATTGACCTGCGGAATATCTAGGTTGTATTTTATTATACGTAATATAATATGTTAGCTTAACGAAGGTTTACTCAGTCAAAATAACGCTATGTCAGGCTACTGCCAGTCCTTGTAGATGGGCGACTTGTGGATCAGATAAACGGAAGCTTCTGGAAGCTTGCTGGGGGTGGCTGGGGCTGAGGAAGTAATGCAGTGGAAGTAACGGATTGTTTCTATTCTACGCAATAATTCGCAAACGAGTCGCATCCGCGGCACCGAGTGTAGAATAGCACTAGCAACACCGTCTAAAAATTAGAAAGTCATTGCTGAGAAATGGGACAACTAATTCAAATTTTGTGGATATAAAAATGCAATAAGGGTGCTTTGTGCCCAAAAAACCGCTGCCGTTCAGTGTGTGATACTTATTTATTATTTTATTTTATATAATTTTACATTTTCTTCTGTCAAATATACATCATTCTATATATTATACTGCGTACCTACTAACAAAGACACGGCATTTATTAATAAGTAACACTACTTGGTTAGTACGAGTAATAAGTACCACAGTGTCGCCGATCTCTCGAGGACCGGCGTTGTTGAGATTGAGTTGAGGGGCCTCACTCATGCCATGCTTTAAATACAATAAAATAAATCATCAAATCAATAAAGGGTCAGCAACGTGCCTGTGACTGCTATGAATTTTGCAGGCAATTTTATAGGTTTATGATTCTACTCAGGCCGTACGACTAACTGCCACCACAATCATCTCCACTTATAATAAATCTCTAAATTAAAAAAAGAATCAGCCAGTTTGAAACTAAGCTTTGCGCGGTTCGAATGTTCTCAGCATCCCATGAACGGAAAAATATGAAACATTTTATATAGGTACATTATTATTCCAGCTGCAACTTAGGATAGTTTTTATCCGACTGCGACAATTAATTTATTTTCCGTAATATACGACTTCATTTAATTTTTAATTTATTTTTATTGAAATCAAACGCTGCTACAACTGTCAGGTGACACTGACAGGTGAGCTGTCAGCGAACTGCGAAGTCAAAATATTCATGGCGGGTTATGATATGAATGATATAACTGATATTTGATGTGTACTATAAAATTTGTCAACCAAAAATATCTCGGCAATTTTATACAAGTTTCAAAAGATTATGATCATCATGAAATTATATTTAAAAGGCCCATGGGAAATATCAGTCAAAATTGAATATAGGTGAAAAATTGAGTAAGTATAGGTGAAAATACAGTGAATCGAGATTCTGATGTTAATGCTACTTAATTAAATATTCGAGATGAGAAACAGGCGTGATACTGTTCTTGCAGATAAGAGAGACGGCCAACATAACAAATCCGTAAAGACGGAATTGAGTCAATCTAAGCATTGAAAACTAACAAGAATTTTAACTTATAACTGGGACGTACCTAATTGTAAAAAGAATTATGAAGAAACACCGAGACAAGTATTACTTGTATAGGTAATTTAGTTATTTGCTGGACAGCTATGTACTCTCAACATTGATTTTGGTTGTATTATCAAAATGTATTACTTGTACTTCCCTATCATTTGATTTTACACGATGTATACCTACTAGCTACCCGTGTATTGCAAAGAATGCAGGCAAACTCGCGGGATAAAATATAGCCTATAACCTTTGCATTCAACATGCAGGTGAAATGAATAAGTGGTTCTGGATATTATGTAGGTACCCATTAAGTAGGTACATGCAAAATTGTAAAGCTACAATCTTCTTTTAGTAAAATTTAATATATTTTAATTGTGTGAATATTTTCTTTAAAATAAACATATAGTAAACATATAGATTATTTAACCAAAGTGTATGATATCTTTCACCCAGTAGGTCTATCCTTTGCAATGCAATGTTCAGTCTGAAGAAAAGGTTCACCACTTATGTCTGGGCAAATAGATATTTTATAGGAGATAGACAAGGTGGACTTGGTAAAGGATGCGGGAGTCTGCTGGATGTGGGTGGCGCAGGACCGGCCATTGTGGCACGCTTTGGGAGAGGCCTATGTCCAGCAGTGGGTGTCTTTCCGTTGATATGATGATGATGATAGGAGATATTTCACAACCTTAAATTGACATAATATTGCCAAGATAATAAGTAATGATGCTGTTCTATGGCAATCTTCTTTACATATAGAGCTCTCAATGTACAACAAATTGTCATTGCCACATAACAACTGTCAATGTGATGAAAGGAAAGGTTAGTATAGGATGTTAATCTTAAATTATCTGATGTATTGGCAGTTTTTAATTTCATATATTACAAGTACATATTATACAACAATTCAAAGACAGCACTGTGAATTTCTAAACTTTCTCCATCAACTTTTATCTTAGAGTCACTCTTCTCAGGTAAAGGAAATTTTAAAATCGGTTTGGTGGTTCCAGAGATTACCCATTACTTTGGCAACCATTACATACAAAGTTACAATCTCAAGTTTTCCTCTTTGTAATATTAGTATAGACAATGTTCTTCAGATAACCTGGAGAGGATTATTATGATGCAGCACACCGGCAGAGCACCTGCTAAATCGAGCATACAAATCACTGAACCCTTGCAACTACATCTGCATGAGGCCACGCATAAAGTGGGTGTTAGGAGCCCATGGGGTAATCTGGTCAACAACAATAGGACATGAAGTCACCATCCTCAGCATTGGGGGAAGGACTGATGATGATGATGATAGATAATTCGGCAATAATCATCTGCCAAATATGATAATGTGCCCAGTGAAAAATAAAATTAGATACAAAACAAACATCAATTTTAATAAGCACAATAATTGAAACTTAGTAAATCGTTCATTATTTTTGGCTTTCCAATTGCTGAGTGGTTTTTCTTCCTTTTCTTATTCTGCATACTCAACTGAACACAATTCCATTTTTTTTGGTTTGTCTTTACACATCATATTATAATTATTATGTTCCTTGGTTGAGAAAATCCATGGCCCATGAAAATCCATACCTAAAATAAATTATTATATAGATTAGGTTTTTACAACAAAAAAGTTTATAACTGTAGTATTACATTAAATAGGTACACAAAAGAGTGAGTTTGTCTTATAGCTCAAGCCCTAGCTTGAGACATACTGTGCCCTAGCACAGTATGTCTTCTCACTCATATTTGGAGCAGCCCAACTGGAGAACAACCTCTACCTTCCAGAAGACAGTGTTGTGTTTGTGATGGTTAGTAAGGTCACCCACTGTGAGGAATCTACGTAAGTCTCTCACTGTCAATGCAACGAATCTCCAAATCAATAAAGCATATTAGTATCATAACTTACCAAATCTTATTATTAGTTTTATGCTCATTAATGAGTGCGCGAGTCGTGGGGTAGGACAGGTTAAGCTGTCCTATGAGAGGCATCAGCGTTTGTTTTGTAACCACTCGATTGTAGGATTGAGAATACGATTCGGTTTTGGTAAATGCCTTTACAAATCAATGATCTTCACTTCACAAACACCACGTCCAGCGTTTTCGCTATTGTATCCTTATTGTTGGTTATAATTTATTCGGGAATCACGGAGTAGAGTATAACGTAGTGTTTATATTCTCTTTGTAGAGTAGGTGCCGGTTATGTACGGCCATGATAATGCACGGCCATGATAATGTACAGCCCAATAATTCGCGTCCAATGTACGTGAATGATTGGATCGTGCATTATCAGCCCGGACAAATTTTAATGTGGCATCCCCCCGTACCGAGTTTCCTCAGGGTGATAATACACGGCCCAATAATATGAGTACAATGTATAATGTAATGTATGTTAAATGTGATACACACACACAAACACACACACACACAAACACACACACACACACTTACCACATAGTATAATATAAAATGTTTACTTTCTAATTTATATTTTAAGTTACTTATGCCTACACCTAAATCACAACATGTGGAAGAGCGGTGATCTTCTTAGCACAAGTATATTATATACTTAAAAAGAGGCACCAGCACAGATACTTGTATATGTATTTAAGTTACTGAAATAAATTATTTTATTTTTTGATATATAGCACAAATATATGCAATTTGTCAAACCAACTTGATGTAGTTAAGGCTATTATACAACTAGCAATTTGTCACAGCAATCTACCGACGCAGCTGTAAAGTCAGTTTGAAGGCGGTTGTTGTGACAAAATGTTATACTACGTTTACAAAGCCGAAGTCAGCAGGGAAGTTGGAAGGGAAGTGGGCAGAACGGGCGTAATACCGCATTTTACGCCCATTCTGCCTACACTTCCCTGCTCACTTCGGCATAGTGTAAACTAGGCATTAGATGTATAGAACTCCTTAAAATCATCATCCTCCTAGCGTTATTCCTGGTTGTGCCCTAAAGTAGCCCCGGGTCCGTTTTGGCAAGTTTTGACCGCCACCGCAGGCAGTGTGATTCAGGCCTTGGAATGAAAGATATATACGGTTTCCTCATAGACGGCCATACACGATGATTAAATACTGATGATCCACCATAGTTGTCTCTTTCTATTGCATTTTGTAGAAAGAGACAGCTATGGTGGATCATCAGTATTTAATCACCGTGTATTGGCCGCCATTCCAACTATAGTAAGTGGTTGTGTCAATTTGCTAGGCGTGTAAGGCCTGAGTCACACTGGCCCGGCCTGCGGTGGCGGTTAATAGTAAATTTGATAGCTAATGACAAGTTTACTATTGACCGCCGCGGCCAGGCCGCGCCAGTCTGTGAGAGACTTCATGGCTCTTACTAAAGCAAGTTGGTGCGACAAATAATATAGAACGCCATAACGTGCGCCCACTTTTATCATCGTGATATTTTTCTAGCTGTCTGTCATAACCTATTAAAGATAGAGAAGCTAGAAATATATCACCGTACAATTTCGAGTATCACAATATGATTATAATAAAAATATTGCTAAAATACTCAAGTGTCAATCAAGTAATTGAGAAAGAGAATGCGCATGGATCGCGTGATAATACTTCACCGTGTATGGGCGCCATCCATCAAACAGAATCGTGTGGTGTGGCTTTAGTCGCTGATAGATTATTTCTTATCTTTGGGTGGATTTTAAAATTATCCGGATTTTCTGCTCTATTATCTCAATCCTGTAATACACGTCAATATGCCTGTGATTGGGATTGTAAAATGAGTGGGTCGCCTGATAATACTCACTGTGTAATGGCCGCCATGGTCGAAACAATGCAAGACCGTTTAAGGAGACGCTACACGGGCCGATATCGGCCGGACTGCACACCAGCCGACGCGTGATTCAGTCCGTGTGGATACGTGTCGGAAGCACGGCGGCCGGCCAAATCAAGGTCACTCCATACTAGATTTTCTGTGACGTTGCTTGGCCGTCCGGAAAATTCGTAGGTGTAGCGTTTCCTTTAGGCCTCTCACACACTGGTGTGGCCTGCGGTGGCGGTCAATAGTAAATTTAACAGCTAATGACAAGTTTACTATTGTCCGCCACCGCAGGCCGCGCCAGTGTGGTGCAGGCTTAAGCCCTGTCACACACTGGCGCGGCCTGACCGCGGCGGACAATAGAAGAGTTGTCTAATGCTGTCAAATTTACTATGGTCCGCCACCGTAGCCCGCACCAGTGTAATTCAGGCCTAACAGCTCTTATGGTGGGCACACACTGAACAAAAGAACGAACGCGAACCATTACACGCTGCACGGTGTCCGGCAAAACCAGAGTCCTCCGTGGTCGCCCGTCTATATACGCCTTTAAATAATCAAGTTGTACTTACTACTTTTTTAAAACCTATGATTAAAATATCGAAATATATAATATAATAATACAATGTAAACATACTTCGTAACGTTTCATTATATTATTTAATAATTTCCACAAAATATTTGACTGACTATGAATTAATTGATATTATATTGGCTGTTTGGAGCCTTTTTTGTCTTACATGCGCGCGCATAGGTATTTCAATATCAAAGTAAGTAGGTATATAGGTACAAAAAAAAGTTCGCGCCATTATTTATTCATTTCATATCATAGGTATCATACTTAACTCGTGTAGTGTAGGTTAATATAAATATTAAATGCTGCAAAGAATGGTCAGCGAAAACGTAAGTAGGTACCTTATAATCTAATGTAATGTGTTTTCCTCGCGAGTGAAATAGGTAGGTAGGTACTAGGTACGTTGTACTTCGTACAAAACATGCGTGCCTTGATCCTTAAGGTGTAGTTACATATAACTTACCTATATGGTATAAGTTAACCCTTAGCGATTAGCGATGGCTTAGCGTGGCCTGCGGTGGCCGTCAATATAAAACTTGACTGCTAATTTCAAGTTTACTTTCAGAGTGAATCACACAAGACGCGTCAGTGTGATTCAGGCTTCAAGCCTCTCACAGACTAGCGCGGCCGTCAATAGTAAACTATATAACCCTCCTCTCCTTCGGCAGTCGGGTAATAATAATCGTATAGTTTATTACTGACGTTACCGCAGGCCACGCCTTACTGGCGCGGCCCGCGGTGGCAGTCAATAGTAAATTTGACAATAGCTGTCAAGTTTACTATTGACCTGGCCGAATTGAATTCATCACATCAATCTTGGTCCGGGGCAATAATTGGAAGCCACTTTTGTTCGGGCTCATAATACACGGCCCAAAAAAGTGGTACATTATCTGGCCGTGTATTACATAAGTATTTATGTTAATTGGCTCCATACACTCTAGCGCCTCTAGCACCGATTTCATACGCGGTACCATGGCGGTAGCCGTCATTCCGCTTAGGCATGCTCTTGATAATGGGCCATCAATACCTCATGACCCATCATACAGGATACAACTATGCGTTAAAGGGAGAAAGGGCCTACTTTTATCTCATCCGCATAAGTACTGCCGCCGTGATGGTAGTTTGTGTTCGTCGTCATTTAAGTAGAGGAACCTTTACATGTGGCCTGCCAAGCAGAATTTCGCAACGGAATTCTGCCTGTGGGTAGCTATATGACCGACTGCAATGGATAATACGTACATGCCATACCATGCCACGACGACCGAGAGCCCCAGCTAGCACGATAGCTTTTATCGTCAAGTTTTATGGCGAAAATGTACTGAACCGTCACGTAAAACTTGACACTAAAACCTATCGCGCTATTAGGACCTGCACGGCTATCACAAGACGGCACGCGAGCTCTCTCGATTTTTCTCGCACTATCTGTCTCTCTCTTATTAGAAAACTTAGAAAGAGATGTATAGTGGGAGAAAAATCGAGAGAGCTCGCGCGCCGTCTTGTGATAGCCGTGCTGTGGCGACAAAACATATAATCCTACTAAATAATGTTTCCTCACGACTGTGAATGTATGACTATATTTGTAGCAAAATTGATCAGGAATATGGATTCCAATTGAGGTAGGCCGACGACCCACATAGCCTGTTCACACAGATGTTACAATAGCTACAAAAATGACTCCTTATCAGTGGCAGTTTATCGAACATAATTTATATACATATGTATAGGTGTATAAACCGTTAACTGTTGTATTGTTTACAGGAAGAACAGAACGTTTATTTTGGTTCCCGATTTTGAGTCAAGAAAGCATTCGAAAGTAACTACTTATACTAGAGACATGACCCAATAAAGAATAAAATGGTTCGCAGAAAGACAAATCTTTCACGTCGCACTCGGGTCGCTATAAAGAGAAGACGAGAGAGCGTTCGCAAAGCAGAGGCTCGAATATCAGAGGAGCTTACTCAAAGCTCAGCGACTTCAGACTTAGAACAAGATGCTATCTCCCAGACTTCAGAGACATTTACATCGAATTGTGCGCGTTTGTCTGCTACCAGAGAAAAAGACGCCATGCCACGGACATCGCAAACATTTACACCAAGTTCTGCAGGTTTGTCTACAAGTGGAAACGAAGACGCCATGTCACGGACTTCACAGAGATTTATACCAAATTCTGCAGGTTTGTCTGCAATCAGAGACGATGAAGTCATATCACAGGCTTCACAAACATTTACACCAAATTCGGCGCGTTTGTCCGCAAGCAGCGGTGAAGATGCCATGTCACGGCCTTCACAAACATTTAAACCAAGCTCGGCGCGTTTGTCCGCAAGCAGCGGCGAAAGCGCCATGTCACGGCCCTCACAAACATTTACACCAAACTCGGTCCATTTCTCCACAAGCAGCGGTGAAGACGCTGTGGCGCGAGCTTCGCAAACATTCACATCAAGCTCGGTGCATTTGTCTACAAGCAGAGACGAAGATGTCACATCACAAACATTTACACCAAGGTCGGCGCGTTTGATCGCAAGTAGCGGTGAAGACGCCATGTCACGGGCCTCACAAACATTCACACTAAGCTCGGCGCGTTTGTCCGCAAGCAGCAGTGAAGTTGCCACATCACAATCGTTACAAGCATTTACACCAAGCTTGGCGCGTTTGTCCGCAAGCAGCAGTGAAGACGCCGTTGCACAAGCTTCGCAAACATTTACACCAAGCTCGGCGCATTTCTTCGCAAGCAACGGTGAAGACGCTGTGTCGCAGGCTTCGCAAACATTTACACCAACCTCGGCGCATTTCTCCGCAAGCAACGGTGAAGATGAAGATGCTGCGTCACGAGCTTCGCAAACATTTACCCCAAGTTCGGTGCATTTCTTCATAAGCAGCAGTGAAGACGCTGTGGCGCGAGCTTCGCAAACATTTACACCAAGCTCGGCGCATTTCTTCGCAAGCAACGGTGAAGACGCTGTGTCGCAGGCTTCGCAAACATTTACACCAACCTCGGCGCATTTCTCCGCAAGCAACGGTGAAGATGAAGATGCTGCGTCACGAGCTTCGCAAACATTTACCCCAAGTTCGGTGCATTTCTCCATAAGCAGCAGTGAAGACGCTGTGGCGCAGGCTTCGCAAACATTTACACCAACCTCGGCGCATTTCTCCGCAAGCAACGGTGAAGATGAAGATGCTGCGTCACGAGCTTCGCAAACATTTACCCCAAGTTCGGTGCATTTCTCCATAAGCAGCAGTGAAGACGCTGTGGCGCGAGCTTCGCAAACATTTACACCAAGCTCGGCGCCTTTGTCTACAAGCAGAGACGAAGACATCATATCACAAACGTTTACACCTAGCTCGGCGCGTTTGTTCGCAAGCAGCGGTGAAGACGCCATGTCACAAGCTTCGCAAACATTTATACCAAGTTCGGCGCGTTTGTCCGCAGGCAGCGGTGTAGTCGCCATGTCACAGGTTTCGCAGACATTTGCACCGAGCCCGGTGCCTTTCTCCGCAAGCGGCGATGAAGATGCCATGTCACGGGCTTCGCAGACATTTACACCAAGCTCCGCACATTTTAATGAAGAAGAAAACCTCATACAACTTCGATGGGATCAAATAGAAAATAGTGGTTTTGCCTACTTACCTAATATTAATTACCAAGAATTTGCCTCAGTTGGGAGAATGGTTAATGTTTGCGGTAATTGTCAAGCTTTGAAGTGGGCAAAAGAATCGATGGGATTCTGTTGTTCAGGTGGCAAAGTTCGTTTTGATTTATTTTCAAATCCGCCTGAACTTATAAAGTCACTTTTGAATGGAGAACATCCATTATCACAACAATTTCTAGCCAATATTCGTACATATAATGCCGCTTTTCAAATGACGTCTTTTGGTGCAAAACAGGTGATACACGGGACATTTATGCCTACCTTTAAAGTGCAAGGACAAGTGTATCACCTAATAGGATCTTTATTGCCCGAAGAAAATCCTAAATTTTTGCAAATTTATTTTGTTTCCGATTACCAAGAGCAGGCTAATATCAGGAACCAACACTTCACAAATTTAAACTCCGGTCTCATATTTGATCTTCAGGAGATGCTTCATCAGTCTAACCATTACTTGTCCGATTTTAAGGCCGCATTGGAATCTATACCTCCTGATCAGCAGGAGGAGTACAAATTTGTTATAAGTGCTGATAAACGACCTCCTACAGAACACCGCGGTCGCTACAACCCTCCTTCTACCAACGAAGTAGCTGTTGTTCTGGTAGACCAACAGTGCGACAAACGTGATATTGTCTTACGTGCACGAGATAACCGTCTGAAACGTATAAGTGAAACCCATCGTTCTTACGATTCATTACAATATCCGCTTATTTACTGTCGCGGTGAAGATGGTTATAACTTTGCAATACGACAACTTGATCCTACCACTGGGGCAATACGAAACGACAAAAAAGCCACGGCGCTACAATTTTACTGCTACCTTTTGCAGGTCCGACTAAACAGATTTACGTATTTACAACGTTTTCGCGGTCTATTTTCTCAATTCATTGTTGACATGTACGCAAAAATCGAAACTGAGCGTTTAGTTTATATCCGCACTCATCAAAGGCAGTTACGAGCTGAGAATTATGCAGATCTCCAAGATGCACTGCAAAATGATACTAATTCCGAGAACATGGGGCGCTTGGTAATTTTACCTTCAAGCTTCATCGGAAGTCCACGTAACATGCACGAGCAAGTGCAAGACGCACTTTCGTATGTTCGCAAATATGGTAAGCCAGACTTATTTATCACTGCTACTACAAATCCTAAATGGAATGAAATAACTCAAGAGCTGCTGCCAGGTCAAGTTCCGTATGACCGACACGACTTAATAAGTAGAGTTTTTCATTTAAAACTTAAATTATTAATTAATTTACTCACAAAAGAAAAAATGTATGGCGCATCTTTGTGCTTTACATATAACATTGAATGGCAAAAGCGAGGACTACCACACGCTCATATACTTTTATGGCTTAAAGAAAAAATACGTCCCCATGACGTAGATAAAGTAATAAGCGCAGAAATACCAAATCCCATTTCAGATCCTGCTTTACACGCAATTGTGAAGCAACACATGATTCACGGACCTTGTGGCCCTTTAAACAATAGCTCTCCTTGCATGCAGGACGGACGATGTGTTAAAAAATTTCCGAAAAGCCTACTACAAGAGACAATTACAGGTGAAGATGGTTATCCTAAATACCGGCGACGTGCTCCAGACCATGGAGGGTTTACTGCAATGCTACGGTTGTTGGAAGTAGACAATCGGTGGGTTGTACCATTCTCACCTGTATTGTCGAGAACGTTTCAGGGTCATGTAAACGTGGAACTGTGTAACAGTATAAAATCGATTAAATACATTTTCAAGTATGTAAATAAAGGAACCGATCAGGCTACGCTTGCTACAAGTAATGACCGTGACGAAGTAACCAGATTCCAAACGGGGCGTTACATTAGTTCCTCGGAAGCAGCATGGCGGATATTCAGTTTTCCGATTTTTGAACGATTTCCGCCTGTGATACACCTAAACGTTCACGTAGAAGGTGGGCAACGTATTTATTTCAATACAAACAATTTAACAGAACAGTTAGAGAATCCCAGGCAAACAACATTAACGGCATTCTTTTCGTTATGCGAGGCAGACGATTTTGCAAAAACATTGCTTTATGACGAAGTTCCATCGTACTATACGTATGACAAACAACACGGATTGTTTACACGCCGGCGACGTGGAACGCCTGTTGAAAATTTTCCCTCCATCATGAGAGAACACGTTATTGGAAGGGTGTACACCGTGCACCCCAATAACGCAGAATGTTTTTATGTGCGGTTGCTTTTGCACAATGTTAGAGGACCGACGTCTTTTTCAGATTTAAAAATTTTCAATGGCACCGAGTACCCGACTTTCCAGGCAGCTTGTCGGGCTCGCGGACTATTGGACGATGACCAGCATTGGGACGAAGCTCTATCAGAAGCATCACTTGGTGATAGTCCACATCGTTTACGACAGTTGTTTGCCGTGATGTTAGTTTTTTGCGGGATTTCCGACGCCAATCACCTGTGGCTAAAATACCAAAACTACTTGGCAGAGGACTATTTACGCACATCAGGTCCTGAAACTCATCACGAGCTCGATGACCGCATGCGCAATATCAAATTAAACTGTTGTTTGTGTGACTTGCAAGAAATTGTCATCTCAATTGGCGGCCACCCGTTACCACACTACGGTCTGCCTGAGCCTGACCTGAATGAAACCGACACTCATAGAGAATACGCAACCGAAGTTAATTATAACTTCGCAGAACTTACTGTTGCTCTTGAAGGGGTTTCAAGCCTCACAACAGAACAAAAAGGAGTTTTTGATATAATATTCCAAAGTGTTTCAAATGCATCCGGAGGATTGTATTTTTTGGATGCCCCGGGAGGCACAGGAAAGACTTTTTTGACGAAACTCATTCTTGCACAAGTTCGAATCCAAGGTCAAATTGCCTTAGCTGTGGCATCATCTGGAATTGCGGCCACGTTACTGCCCGGAGGAAAAACTGCACATTCCATGCTAAAAATTCCCATACAATTAGATGTCACTGAAACTCCCGTCTGCGACATTTCGCGCAATTGTGAAAAGGCTAAAGTATTGCGTGACAGTGTACTAATTGTATGGGATGAGTGCACAATGGCGCATCGCAAAGCAATTGAAGCAGTAAATAGAACGCTTCAAGACATACGCCAAAATAACCAACTCATGGGCGGGCTTACTGTACTCTTCTGTGGAGATTTTCGCCAAACATTACCAGTCGTAACCCGTGGAACGAGAGCGGATGAAGTGAATGCTTGCTTTAAAAAATCTGATCTGTGGCCATATGTTAACAAATTAAATTTAACAACCAATATGCGAGCTCTACTGGGGGGAAATATAAATGCTCAACAGTTCTCCGAATTGTTGCTAAGCATAGGCGAAGGCAGATATCCCGTAGTAGAAGGCAAAATAACTTTAACAAACGACATATGTAAATTGGTATCCAATCTCAACGAACTTATTTCGTCGGTGTATGGCGACCCACATGACATAATAAATCAGGAGAACAGCTGGCTTTGCGAGCGAGCCATTCTTACGCCTCGGAATGATCAGGCGACAACAATCAACTCAAACATAATGGAAAAAGTTGAAGGGCAGTTCCACACTTATACCTCGATAAACCGAGTAATCGATCGAGAAGAGGCTACAACGTACCCGGTAGAATTTTTAAACTCATTATCAGCGTCTGGTCTCCCAGCGCATGAACTCAAACTCAAAATAGGCGTACCTATCATTTTAATGCGAAATTTAAGCCCCCCAAAATTATGCAACGGAACGCGTTTAAAAGTAGTTGCGTTACAGAGGAACGTAATCGAAGCGGAAATACTTACCGGTTGCGGTGCAGGAGAATGTGTTTTTATTCCGCGCATTCCAATAATTCCCAATAATTACCCATTTCAATTTAAACGGATTCAACTGCCTGTTAGTGTTGCTTTTGCCATGACCATCAACAAGGCCCAGGGCCAGACATTGCGCAAAGCAGGCATAGATCTCACTAGCAGCTGTTTCTCGCACGGTCAACTCTACGTTGCTCTCTCTCGAGTCAGCGATGCCGCTGATGTATGTGTTTACACACCGGAGAATAAAACTTCTAACATAGTTTATCAAGAAGTTTTGCACTAAATAATTTATGCCGTACCTACTAAGTAACTCAGCGAACATACCGTCTCAGATTCATCATTGTCATTAATAGTGTACCGTCAAATTATGTAAATTATATATGTTTCGGAACACTTCCCGTGTGTAAATGCACGGTAATTAGGGGTTGATGGCGCCACAGGGGCCGTGAATCATGTTCGTAATTACAATAACATGTAGATCTGATACACATGTGATATCATCTATCTGTATGGTCCATATAAAAATGTGTAGTCAGGTAGGTAAACGTGGTTTCGGAACACTTCCCGTGTGTAATGCACGGTAATTAGGGGTTGATGGCGCCACAGGGGCCGTGTATCATGTTCGTAATTACAATAACATGTAGATCCGGGGGGCTAGCACACTAGGCTTTATGTCGCGTTTTACGTGACGTTTCAGTACATTTTCGCCGACATAAAACCTAGTGTGCTAGCTAGGCTGATACACATATGATATCATCTATCTGTATGGTCCATATAAAAATGTGTAGTCAGGTAGGTAAACGTGGCAAGCTTCGGTTTTGCCATTCAATAGTAAAAGCATAAATTATTCCCAAAAAACGTAACAATGTCTAACAATGTAATTCATCATTCATCAAGTGACTGCATTTTTACAAGCTTTTATTTAACTTGCACTTTAGACCAAGCGTTTAACTCAGATGGTCCCTGATCGGCGCGCGGCACAAGCGGGGAGACGTCAAAGGGTGTAGGGCGGTTAGTGGGCGGCAAGTCCTTACTTTTTGACGTCACCCCTGCTACTTTGCAGCATCAGCAGCGTCCACGCGCCGTCTGAGTTAAACGGTAGGGTATCTATAGTACCTAAGTAATATATAATGTTAATTTGTGTACATCAAATATGATCAACTTACAGAAGTATTTTTTTAACTAATGATACCTAATATATATATATATATATATATATATATATATATAAAGTTAGTCTGATGACGGAAACGGGAGGCCTTACCCTTAGAGACAACTACAAAAGGTAGTTTAAAAAAAATACACGTCTATTTAGACGTCAATCCGTCGTGTAGTCAATATTTATGACTAGTGGCCTTTTTAAAGTGTTGCTTGGACTGATCAAATTGTAACTTACCGACAAGCTTTACTGGTCATGATATCGATGATTTTCATAACAACTATCTGATAATGCTACGAATAATACGGTTTCCCAACCAAACTTATGTTCCTTACAATGTTGCGGCGAGAAATTGATGACTGTGTAAATAAATATTCGGACAGCAATATGTTAACCGTGTCTTAAAACAAAAAAAAAATTTGAGAGTAACACGTTTATTTTTAGGCTGTATATTGATAGATATGTGTATACACCTAAGACATTATGTAGATGACACTACTGCCTACTTGCTAAATGTTATATAATTTTTATACTTTTTAATTAATTGTTTTAGTAGAAGCAAACGTGTCAATACCCACCACGTGGTTGCATGTACATGGCATGATTAAATACTAATGTGAAGACATACAGTCTTTCATACTAATAAGTAATAAAAAACTGTTACGTTGTACAATTCAAATCTAAAAATGCTGATTCGACTTTTAAATTAGATCATAGCATGCGAAACCCATAATTTGTAGATAAGGATGTAGATATGTCTTTTATAATGATTATACCTTTTTTTACAAATTGTTCTATTTTTTATAGGCACATATAGTTAAACTCAGTTTTATACAGATCCGTTAAAAGCCGTCAATTTCTGTAAATAAGTAAAGTAAAAATAATATTGACTTATTAAAATTTACACCGACATTAGATATAACGGATTTAAGTAAAACTTGAACGCATAGTTGCGTCCTGTATGCTGAGCTGGCCATAATCCGACAATTCGACCGAAGTTCTGTATAAATTTTATACAGAACTTCGGTCGAATTGTCGGAATACTATAAAACCTGTCACAAGCTAACGCGACCTGCGGTGGCGGCCAATTGTTTACTATGATAATTAATGTTTCAGACACACGCGGCCTTGATTATCATAGTAGCTATACATCTGGCCGCCACCACAAGCCGCGCTTATTTTAGGCAGGCCTAATGAATAATCAATAAGTAGGTACCTATGTCCTCCATGGTCCAAAGAGAAGGAACACATTTAATCCTACGCAAACGAAGTCGCGGGTACAGCTAGTGTTAAATAAAAGAACGCCTCTAAGCCTTGTTATCCAGACCTATATTGTTTCACGGTCTCCGACAATTTGGATTCACTCTTAATCAATTTATCATAAATCTTTTCCAACGTAGCTGTATGTGTAGGCGGTGATATTGTTGCATTGCAGCAAAGTTGAACCGATCTATTGCCTTCATTTTGAGTAATAAATAATGATTTTAGTGACCTTCACTTTTTAATTTTGATTGAATACAGTACAGCAGAATACATACCAAGGGCACTTTATCTATCTACGTTATTTGTGATTTCCTATTCACCGGTAACATTACTAACTAAATAGGTAGGGTAAGTGCACCAGTGAATAAACGCTTAAGGATATTTTTGACTTTAAAAATTGTTTTATGTAAGATAGCTATACTTAATATCGGCTGTGACTGTTTGTACAGCTCAAACAAGTATTCTAGTTTGCTTAAATTACTTTGCTTTTGCAATAAGTTTCCATAATTTTAAGTTATTTGACCTTTTAGGTAGAAAAATGGAAAATCACCAGTGAATGAACAGGGTTTTCTAGTAAATGAACAACTAAAAACCAGTGAATGAACTACTGTTATAGTTATGGTTTGTTGGTTTAAATTGCTGTTTAGTGATTTTGTTTGGAGTATCTCGATATACCAACACACGGGATGGTAGTTAATGGTTTACTTTTTCTAAAACAATTAAAAAACTGTAATAAATGGTTCCAAAAAACCAATAAATAAACAAGGTAATTATCGGTCGATGTTCATTTACTGGAAATCTATACACCAGTGAATGAACTAACTTTATGTTCGAAAATGAGGTTTGTTCGAACACTGGACCAACAATGGACAAACCATTGGTGGTTATGCTACTAAAAACTAAATCTTATTACAATAACTAGAACATACGATTTTGCGAAAACATTAAAACAGGCGTTGCCAGTGAATGAACACTCTTGTTCATTGACTGGATTTAGGCGGTTTTTAATTCTAGTTATAGAACACCTTCTAAAAAATGAGAATCTAAACTTAAATAACTTAAAAAGATGTTTGAATAGCACAATTTCGCTCTTATGATTTGCAAAAACCACACACCATAAGTTACAAGTTTATAAAACTAGTACAATGGCACATCAAATAAAAGGTAACAATCTTGTCCCCTTATTACCGGCTCATACAAAAAATCCACGCCCATAGCCCGTCAACTTTAAGCTTCGCTCATTTAGTAACTGTTGCGACTGAGTTGATATAAATGTTACAAAACCCGTACAGTGAATGCTTCTAATCGAGAAAAAAATACCCGGTATGCTAGAAGTATACAGAACTCTTAATTTAAGCAAATAATCAGGTTTTCGTTCATTCACTGGATTCGTTCATTCACTGGTGCACTTACCCTACTTACTTCTTATTTCCGAGCAACGCGGATTTGGTATTTTTGGTAGTCGTCTTGTACAGTTCGTCCATGGCCGGAATCAATGAACCGGCGAGGGAGTATCGCGCTACCGAAAATGATTTATATATATATATATATATATCGTATGGCTTTATTTTTACGATTGAAACTAATATAACATATGACAATAAAAACCCGTCTAGACAAAGGAATGCGGATACAAAACTTAATTAAAATCGGATAACATGTAGTGTACTCAGCAACTGTATAGTTAAAATTAGTTGGTCATAAAGTTGTTCCTAATCTGGTAATGAACAAGGTTTCCTATGTAAAAGTCATTAACCCTTTGAACGCCATTCTTGGCGTACTAAAGTGTCACTGACACGCCAACCTTTTTTCCATAACAGAGTACCTATATGAAAAACAGGTTGTTTTGACAGCGGACGTTATAACACTTAAGGTGGTTCGATTGCCATACAAAGCGTTATTTGACATTCGCAGGCTAACGGCGTGATATTTTAAGAAACTTATGAAATAAACTTTCATCAATTGGCTTCCCATTTGCGCCAAATTCCCCCTTTCCTAGAATAAACTAGTATAAAATAGGTTAATTTGAGAAAAATTGTTTTCCCAAAATATCACGTCCCAAACCAATTTCTCAAATTAATCTAGTTTATACAAGTTTATTCTAGGAAAGGGGGAATTTGGCGCAAATGGGAAGCCAAATTATGAAAGTTTGTTACATAAGTTTCTTAAAATATCACGCCGTTAGCCTGCGAATGTCAAATAACGTTTTGTATGGCAATCGAACCACCTTAAAGGCGTTCTTGGCGCGGCGGGCACGACAATACACGACGCCTTTAGGCGTTCTTGGCGTTCAAAGGGTTATAGTTATCATTTAATCGACTAATGTACCAACTCATATTTATCAATAACAGGGTTTACGCAAGTGCGTCACGATGCGAATATTCCTGCCGTCCTGTAGTTGTGATCAACTCGTATTTACACGCGCCAATACGCACACAAACGCACCAATGGTGTTGCCAGCGCATAAACATTCCCTGAAAATGGGGGTATACAATTGGTGATTGGTAAAATAAAATAAAAATATAATCATAGAACTAACTAATAATAATTTTATTAATTCATTTAATACGTGACGGACATGGTTACAAATATATATTATAATAAAACTACAATATGTAAGTACGTTACGTACGCCCAAGTTGAATTTTCTAATTTGTTGACGATGTCATTACCATGGTAACCATAACGCCGCTCTCGCAACATAAAAATATTTGGTCTCCATACAACGTTTCATCCCCTTTTTCGTCGCTAAAAGGGATGAAATTTTACATAAATTATAGCCTATGTCCTATTCTGCTATGTAATATCTGCTATATACATAAGTTTCATAAACATTCGTCCAGTAGTTTTTGAGATTGATTGGAACGTACATCCATCCATCCAAACTTTCGCATTTATAATATTAGTAGGATAATTTAGGAGTTCCTATGGCCACATTCCGTCCTCATCATCAGGCCCGCTCGGAAGTACCATAATATTGCATTGTCACCTGATTTAAAACACGTGTACAAGATTTAAACTCGATTGAACTCTGGGAAGTTAGTCAAAATTGACTTGCAAGATTTGACCTAGATATACTCAAACATAAACGGGAAGTCAAGTAAAAGCTTGGTAAAAATCAAGTGATTTATCTTCTTCGTATTTTCAACCCTGCCGATATTTGTATTTTATGTTAGTATATTATCAGAACAGAATTATGGGTAAATATATCCGTTACATTGGCAACACTACGCTGTCATGCCCCTTATAGAAAATATGCAATTTTGATTGCTGTTTTACGTAAAAATACGAGTTAGAGAATAATACTTACGTGTGAAATGTTATCTTCGAATGTTTATCCTTCTTATCCGATGCATTGTGGCACCCTTTTACTGCACAAACCGTCATATTAATGAAAAATGTGGGAGCTATTTACACTTGACACGCGTCCTTGCAACTGACAAGCCGATCGGCGTACCTACTCAGCCATTTATGGCTGAGTTTTGGTAGCCTCACCGTTGCGCGTGAACTGCGTTTCTAGGCGTTAATATTCTAAGGAAATAAGTAGGTAAGATATTATTGCCTTCTATTCATCGGAGTATCAAGTTATAATTTTTTCCGCTTTACCATCTCAACTGCAGCGTCTGGGGCAACTCCTCTTTCCCCTCTAGCAACTTCTGGAATCATCACATTGAAATGATGACATATTTTCTGTATTTTGAGCAAATTATAACCATATATTTTTTTCTAGCAAGATTAGAATGATAGATGCCAAACTGACAAAGAGGTAGAATATAATAGAGGGACTCATCCACACATGACATGAGTGACAAGAATGTATGCATAGACAATACCGCAAGTGGGCTCTAGATACGATGCCATATTTTCTGGCCCTCATCGCGTATACGGAATTTTTGTCTGCCACCAGCTTGTTTGCCACCATACCTGTCAAAATATTATACTGAAACTGACACCACCATAACGTCACCGATATACCTAACACGACTAAATTATAAATGACATTAAACCTCAAGAATGTATTCGTATTCTGATACTTCTTAATTTATTAAGGTTAATAATTTACCATCGTCCTTTTCGGGTATACGCTAGGACGTCATCTTATATTTATCCTCTATTTACGCAAACTGAGGTAACTAGAGCACTAACACTAGACTGATATGCAAACTATCGATACTATTCGAATGTAGTGTATACCTAGTGCTAAAAGTATCGACGGTATAATATTGTTGGGAAATGTAACGGTATTGAAATGATCGCTCAGGTGAACGTTAAATTCGTCCATGCGAACATAGAGTCGAGACGCGCCGGCGTCCATGCGAACATAGTGGAGTATATCTCCAAAAAAGTTTGGGTAAAAGAAAATAGTACATTACTGCAAAGGCCGTGAAGTAAGGGATTGATGGACGAGTTTGGGCTAGACGGCCGAGTCGTAGACGAGAAAAAAACAAAAAAAAAACAACTAAAAAAACAAAAAAAACGCCCAAAAAAATGACAAAAAACAAAAAAAAAAGGAAAAAAAACAAAAAATGGACAAAAAAAAAGAAAACCAAACAAAAAACAAAAAAAAAGGGAAAAAACAAAAAAAAAATAAAAACATTAAAAAAACAAATAAAGGAAAAAAAACAAACAAAAAACAAAAAAAAACAAAAAAAACAAAAAACAAAAAAAAACAAAAAACGAAAAAAAAAACAAACAAAAAACATTAAAAAAAACAATAAAAAAGGAAAAGAAAAACATTAAAAAAAGTAAAACAAAAAAGAAAACTTGAAAAAATTAAAAAAAAACGACAAAAAAAACAAAAAACATTAAAAAAAGTAAAACAAAAAGGAAAAATAGATAAAAAAAAACTTAAAAATAACATAAAAGACCCTACAAAAATTTTAACATTAAAAAATAGAGAAACATCAAGAAAAGAAAAGATTTTTTTTTAAATCATTATAAACGATAAACAACACTAAAAAATAAACAAAAAAAAATTTAAAAACTAACAATTTTTTTTTTACAAAAAACTAAAACAATTAAAAAAAAGTATTGGTGGTTGGCAGTATGTATTTTTTCCTTTGTCTGTTTAATATCAGTAAGCAAATTTAAAAAGTTAGAGTAGCGGCCAATAATGTTTTAAGTTTAGTTCTTGGCCTAGGCCAAGAAGTAATGTAGGCAGCCATAAACAAGGAACTTCATGTCTTCATTTCGTGACATTAACGCATACATTTCCGAGCATGTTTGAGAAAAAAAAATTTTTACGTTAAATTCACGGCACTGGCTATTATAATGCATGGTTTTTTTCGTTCTTTTCGGCATCACAAAAACGTAACAGAGAACAGATTAATAAAACAACACAGTTCAAATACTTAAGAAACAAAATTAATAAAATCGGTAGATTGACCTCAGAATCCCGTGACCTCAGAATCTTGAAATTTGGTACGAAGTTTATAGCACAGATAAAGGAAAAATTGCCAAACCCGTAAATTTTTAGTTACGTCACTGAAAATGTATGTCCAGTATAAACTGACACGAACTGAGTATGTGAATACATACTTAGATGAATAATTAAAACTAAAACAAAATACGATAAAAAATAAAATTAAACTCTATGTTTTTGCTTTATTGGATACCTATAACAATTGCTGTTATTTAAAAATGTGAGATCTTAAAGTTGGTTCGATTTGACTTGGCCAGTTTTCATTACATCAGTCATTTTATAAAGTTATTCAACATATATATAAATTCAAATTCAAATTCAAATATTTATTCGTGACAAAAAAAAAACACATAGGTACAAAAGAAATAATACAATACACATTTTGTCACGAAATGGACCCTGCTCAGCATGTTGCTAGCTTTGCAGCCAGCGCTGGTCTTCCGCAGGGTACATTCGGTATACAGCGTGTATTTATAATCATCATTTCCTTGCCCTTATCCCATTTACTTGGGGTCGGCGCAGCATGTCTTTTTCTTCCATACTTCTCTGTCAGCCGTCATATCATCATTCACTTCTTTTCTCTTCATATCGGCTCTCACACAGTCCATCCTCCTTTTCCTTGGCCTACCTCGTCTTTTACATCTATCCACATGCATACCTAATACTCTTTTGGTCACATGACTTTCATCCCTCCGCATTACGTGCCCATACCACGCAAGGCGATTGGCCCTCAATTTATCCGCGATAGGTGCTACTTTTAGGCTTCCCCTTACATACACATTTCTTATTCGGTCCATCCTCGTCACACCACACATCCATCTTAACATCCTCATCTCCGTTACATGCAATCTCTTTTCATCCGTCACCTTTAAGGCCCAACATTCCGATCCATACATGACGACAGGTCTCACAATGGTCTTATAGATTTTGCCCTTTAACCTAGGAGGCATTCTGCCATCGCATATTGTTCCGGAGACCTGTCGCCATTTCATCCACCCAGCGCTAATTCGGTTTTTGACATCACGGTCGATATCACCATCACACTGTACAAGCGAACCGAGGTACTTAAAATCGGAGCAGACTGGGAGCATAACGCCGTCTAGCTTTATGCCTGTAAAACTGGAGAGACCGCCGAAATCACAAGACATATGCTCTGTTTTGGACCTACTGATCCTCAGGCCAACATTCTCCAGTTTTTGTCGCCACTTCTCCAATCTGCTCTGTACCTCGGATGCGTCTTCACCGACAAGAACAATATCATCCGCGAAGAGCATACACCAGGGTGCTTCTTTCTGTATGTACGACGACAGAGCGTCCATAATCAGTACAAAGAGGTATGGACTTAAAGCTGATCCCTGGTGCAAGCCTACCGTTACACTGAACATGTCTGTGGTGCCAGCCGCTGACCGGACGCGTGTACAACATCTGTCATACATAGACCGAATTAGCTCCACATACTTCCCAGGCACACTTTGCTCTTTCAAGGCCCACCACAAAACCTCACGAGGTACTCGATCGTATGCCTTTTCGAGGTCAACAAACACCATATGCAGGTTTTTCTGTGCATTTCTGTATTTTTCGCACAATTGGCGAAGTGAGAAAATGGCGTCTGCTGTACCCCGACCCGGCATAAAACCGAATTGGTTTTGCGTTATAACACTCTCATCTCTCATTCGTCTCTCTATCACTTTCTCCCATACCTTCATACTATGTGACATGAGCTTTATTATAATTGTTGCAATCATGTATATCTCCTTTATTTTTAAAAATGGGCACTAATAAACTGTCGCACCATTCGTCAGGGATAGTCTCTTCACGCAACATTTTATTGAAGAATAAAGTCAGCCACTTACATCCATCCTCACTCAAAACCTTCCAAACTTCTGCTGGTATATCATCCGGTCCTACAGCCTTGCTCCCTTTCATACTTCTCACAGCTTTTCTAACTTCATCTATACCTATTTCTCTTATTACACCTATATTAACCGGCTGGTTTTGCAGCACTGTATTTATAATATTACCTCAAATTGTAACCAGACGTAGGTGTTTAGGGATATGAACCGATTTTGCAAGAAACCTTTTTTAACCTACCATTTTTTTTTCCTTATAAAATAATTCAGCACGCAATGTATCACTACTTTGTCTCAAAGATAAATAAATAGCATAGATGGAGTATATTAAGTTAAACAAAATTCCTTATCTAATACGCTCTTTAGTCTAACGTCAAACTGTCTGTGTTAAAACGAGGTAGCATCATGTCTCCAACCCTATCTTCAAGCCGTGCGCGCCACTTCACCTCGGCGGCCATATTAGCTTGATAGCCAGCTGGATATCAAAGGCGTTGTTGTGTTTTGCTAATAATTTGTGGTTTTTAGTATTGAAAGTGATCTTTTGGTTAAATGTACGCATTTAACATTAAATATGGCGTGTGTGGTACAGGGTGTAATCACCGAATGGATGTACTAAGTGAACATAATTCAAGTGCATCATTTCACCGTTAAGCTTTATGACATAAATATTGTTATTTTAAGTATGAAATACCTGCAAATCTTATTGAATATCGATCACTGGAAAAGCATGTACAGTTTTTTGCATCAATTTTGCGTATTTGCATCAGCTTTACATTATTATTTCAATTATAAATAATGCAATCCGATATTTTGACACTTCACATACCACATCGTGTTGTACTTGAGATCCTACTAACATCGATAACGTTTGATAGTGAGTTTATACATTTTATTGTTTTTTTTTTTTATATAAATAGGTTTCCGGCTGATTTAGAAATAAGAAAGGAATGGGTCAAAAATATAATCAGAGGCGAGGAATGGAGTCCTACACAATTATACTCAAGGATATGCTCTGCACATTTTGAAGAATCCTGTTTTCGTTTGGGATACACTCGAAAAACTCTCCATTCGCATGCAGTGCCAACAATATTTGTTAATCATCCCTTATCATGTCAACCGGTAAGTGTTCAGATTATACAAGTCGTATGCACAAAAGTCCTAGTACGTCTAAAGGTGGGTCCACACTTGTGACAATTTGCCGAACATTATCCCGTGACCGTATCAGAAACACGTGTCAGTACCGTTAATTTGGACGTATTTTGTTACGCGAACAATTTGTTACAAGCTGCAGTGTATGTATGGAGTTACGATGTACTAACCGGGCCTAGTGTGGACGCTGATCTGTGTACTGTCACGCATCAAAGTCACGTGTTACGAGCCGATCCGCCGAAAGTCAGTCTTTTTCAAAGCATGTTAGCTATTTTCCCCGACCTGTGACGTGACCACGACACCGCCACACTTGCATTTATGACACGCGTACAAGTACGCCAGATGACACAGACACAGGCACGGGGTAGGAATGGATCACGTCGAGACCTGTCCGGCGGTACGTCCCCCGCCCGCACCTCAGCACAATCTCGAGCGTCCACATTTAGCGTAACATGTTCTCTTGCAATGCCACATAGTCCGGTCCGTCGTCAAGTCACAAGTGTGGACCCACCTTAAGACTTATTCAGCTAGTCTGGTGTTCAATTTATTCAAACAAGTGGCAAACAATATCAACATGTACAAGTCAAAATTTGTCAAAGTGCTCATTTGTATTGATAGAACCTGACAACACTTTCACAATGTTCGCAGTTTTTATAACAAACTTGTATTGATTAAAGGTTTATAATGTTTGCAAGTTTTATACAATTTGCAAGTGATAATTTAATAAACAAAAAATATGAACTACATACGTCTTTTAATTTTTCCGCTTTTACCCTGTAGTAGCTGCCATAAGTATCAAATTAAGGCGACACGTTCAGGTCGAGTCGTTTCGCTGCAAATTTGTCGGATTGTACTGTTTATTGAACAGGGCCCAGATGCACCATCCTCCTAGCGTTATTCCCGGTTGTGCCCCAAAGGGCCCCGGGGTCCGCTTTGACACCTAATCCCAAGATTTGGCATAGGCACTAGTTTTACGAAAGCGACTGCCATCTGACCTTCCAACCCAGATGAACCATGCGCAATAACATAAGAATTCGTCAAGCTAGTCAAGAGAGTGATATTTTGGACCAGTAAATCCAGTTTATTTTATTTTATGATTAAATATTTTATCGACAATATCTTACTATGAATATTACACAACACTAGTCGTGATGACATCTGACAAATATATAGTTGAGAATTTAATCCATAAATGGGTCCATTGCACCATTAAAGACCAAGTAGAGTAGCATATTTGTCTCTCTTTCTCTAATGAATATACTTCTTAAGAAAGTAAAGGACGGCACTAGTTATTCAGATCATTCAAGATACACTCCATCTATGCTATTTATTTATCTTTGCTTTGTCTTACTTACGTGACGTCACAAATGTCAGAAGTGACCCGCTTCTTCCATGTGTCAAAGGAGTGTACGCAATACATTGCTGCTCCATAAATTTTCAAAAATTAGTTATTCTTTGTTAGTTAAGACTAACTTTAAATTTTCTTGCAATATCGGTTCATAGCCCCATTACCTACATCTGGTTACAATTTGAGGTAATATTAAAAATACAGGCTGTATATATATTTTTTAATTCTGATAAAAACTGGCCAAGTCAAATCTAACCTAATTTAAGATCTCACATTTTTAAATAACAGGAATTCTTATAGGTATCCAATAAAGTAAAAACATAGAGTTTAATACTTGTTCATAATGTTATTTTGTTCCTATAAATACATATTTGGATTTTGCATAGAACTTGGCACTCATTTAGATCTCCATTCTTTTTGCAGCGAAGCCCACAGCCAAGCATAATTTTTGTATTGAACTTGGCTCTCCTTTTTTACATTTATGTTTTTGGTGGGATATCATTACTTTCTGTAAAGAAAACTAGGCAGGTATTTAGATTTAATTCTGTTCTGTGTATAATTATTTGGTGCCGCGCGCCGCCGACGAAACACCGTTGGCCGGTTGTTTAGCGCGTAAGTATTACAAGTTTTTTGTATGGGGACACCACCTATTTTTTAACTTTTTTTTTATTTTTAGATTTTTTCCTACACTTAACTACCGAGCTGGATTCCAATTTTCATCCTTGTAGGTCATCTGGAACTAGGTTAGGTTTAGGTACTATATGTCAGTCAGTCAGTGCTAAAATTTACGACTTTTTGACCTTCATATCTTTATAAGCGTTTGAGCTAGCTTCATGAAATTTGGGCTTCTAGATGTCCTTATAGATATAATTAAACACGCGTAGTTTTATGTGTTTACGTTAAAGAGGTTTTGAGTTATAGAAGGGTCAAAAGTGGTACCAAGTGGTTCGTGTAATATTACACTTGGCGCTGGCTAGCCAGTTCTTTTGCTTGAACTTGGTATAGTTTATATATAAGTTAGTACTGCTGTGTGTCTGTTAGGTATTCTACATTTTTGCAAGGTCCCAGAAAATGGCATTACATCCAACTTATAAAAACGCAATAATTGTAAAAAATATAATTTATTATTAAAACAAAAATTACAAAATTACTATTAAAGTTTTTACATCGATCCGCGCGTCGTCGACTTAACGCGCGGACTTTTACACTTTATAATTACTTACGACTATTTACGAGTAGGTACTGATTAGACACAGCGTTACGTATGTACAGTGCGGCCCATGCCACAGTCTCCTAGAGTCTGTCAAACGACACTATCTTCAGGTGAAGATTAAAACAATCCCGTCTGGCTTTCTTTGCATACTTTCTTTCCACAGCAAATTAATTTAATTAGATATTTAATTAGATATTTAATTTAATTTCTTATTAAGATTTTATTATTGTTATGCATTTGACAGACTCCATTATATTACATTCTTCGATCGTATCGACCAATTGCACTCGAGCATCTAAACGTGGTCTAAACTAAGAACTATCAATA
Source organism: Epinotia brunnichana (assembly GCA_963854355.1). Classification (NCBI taxonomy): domain Eukaryota; kingdom Metazoa; phylum Arthropoda; class Insecta; order Lepidoptera; family Tortricidae; genus Epinotia; species Epinotia brunnichana. Next base: position 25,923,652 of record OY977936.1, on the reverse strand, counting down.
AAAACCACACACAATTATATTCCAAATCATTCCCCCAATGTTTTCGAAGTGGATACTTCTTTGCTCGCGTTCTTGTATAATAGGGGTACAGTTCAAAATGTATCACGTGACTTCCGGAATAACTTTTTGTAGAGAAGCCTAATCTGATTTCAAATAATTCTTTGTTACTTGTTTAATCCTTCTTTATTTGCCATTAGTTGTTAATCACAAAATGTTATTTTTTGTACTCGACGATTAAAATATGTGTATTAAGATTTCATAGAGAATACTGCAACGTCACTCTTTTCATAGTTGTAGTCCATGTTACTGTCGAAACAATCGAAATAACTACTTTTCGATACGCTCCAGACAACTAAAATAAATTCGACCAATCACGTGGCTGCTTTACTGAACTGTAATGAATTGGACCAATAGAATCGCTTTGATGTCGTACGCTCGTTGATGTCTTTTAAGATATCAACAAGCGTACGAGCGATGAGCTGCACTTCGTTTCAACAGTATCGCGTTTGTTTAATTAGTTCAGTTGACTCGTAGAAAATTAATTTTAATGAACTCGTACAAAAAGTATTGTTCACAATAGTGTTATAATCAAGCTTTTTAATCTCGTACCTTACTTAGGCCACTCAGCAAGCTTCGTGGCCTAAACACGGTACTCGACTAAAAAGCTCTCTATTATAACACGATTGTGAAAAATACTATAGTTTATGTGGCCGACATGAAAATAATGCCGGAAATGACCGCCATTTTTAATGTATCGCGAGTCAAATGAGGTACATCAGTCAATGTTGCCATATAAACCGATTTATCTGTACTTATACAGATTTTAGTTCATTAATTCAGATATATTAGGGTTCCATAGCCAACAAAGAAGTATCCACTTAAACTTATCTTAGTGACAAGAAGCTTAGAACTGCGTTGATTATTAAGTTGACTATTTCTAATTCCAATACAGATTATTGATAAACCACCAACCCTTAAAGTCCACATAAAAATGTAAAGGACAGGATTTGGGTTTAACGATTTAGTATTAAATAGTGTGATATTTTTACTGTTAGTAGTTTAGTTGGATATGGCCTTTCGAACAGGATTTTATAACTTGCGGTAATATGAAAGATTAAAATATCAGTCATCAGCTTAGAGGATCCATCCATCAAGGTACAGTCGAGGAAATTGAATGTTTATCACTTTTGGACTCTATATAATGGCATTAAGGTCCAAAAGTGATAAACATTCAATTTCCTCGACAGTACATCACAAAAAGGACATGCATTTAAAGTAAATGACTCTAATCGTGAGGTTCTATTTTATACTAATATACGTAATTATACTTTAAGGGTGACTTTAATGGATGGTCCTACTTTAAATCTAGGCCAAAATTGGTCGATAGTATTATTTACCTAGCTCAAAAGTATTCTACTAATAGAGAAACTAGAACTGGATGCCATGCCCTCTGAGGAAGGCGTCGATCTGCCCTGACGAGGCAGACTCGCCACGGGGCGCCACGTAGTAGTACTGAGGGCCACCTGCGGCCCTCTGGGGTTGAGGTCCTTGCGATATCGCGAGCCTCTGCGCCTGAGCCCTCGATGCAGCCCTATCCCTCTGCAACTGAGTCTGCTGCAGCTGTTGCTGCTGAGCGAACAGTTGTTGGGAACTCTGGAACTGAGCCTCATTTTGCTGTCTCTGGTAAACTTCCTGAGGGTTCTGGTGTTGAATTTGGTGACGGAAAAGTGGCACGTTCGAAGCAGGAGATGACGGGATGGAGGGCAGTTGAGGTGAAGGAACAAACGGTCTTTGATGCTGAGGTTGAGCAACGTAAGGTTGAAGGCGCTGGTTGAGATTCAACTCTCCCTTTGTTTGAGGTAGGGACTGGAATAACTGAGTGTTGTAGCTTCCGCTCGAAGGATCATATACCAGTTCGGTGGAGTACAGCGGGTTACCACTTGGAGCTTGAGAGATAGCCGCCTTTGAAGGAGCACCAGTAGCGGTCGTGGATTGCTGTTGGTTCTCACGGTGGAACTTGGCAAATTCGGCAGCAAAATCAATTTGTCCAGCGCTAGGTCTAGCCGTTGTAATCACTGCTGGAGCAGGTGAATATGCGGAGGGCGCCGGTGACGCTGAGTAGTTAGGGATCGGAGAAGGCGAGTATTCGGGCTCCGGGCTGTATTGGGGCTTAGCGGTTACTTGAACCAACTGCGGCCGGAAGGTCGTAGCAGGCGGCAGCGCGCGGGGAGTAGTCACTGGCAAAGGTCTCGGGGTAATGGCGATCTGTTGAGACTGATACGATGGCCGTCTCGGAGTCGGGCGTTGGACCACGCGCTGCCTAATGTGCTGAAGGGGTTCTTCTTCGGCCTCATCTTCGTCAGCATCTCTGAAATCGTTTTGGAAGTAGGTCGTGGTTGGTCGAGTAGTGGTCGGTCGGTGAGCTGGCCTAGTTGGGTAGTTGGGCACGCCATCGTCGCGTTCGCCGGAGTCTAAAGACGGGGCTTCGGGTTCCTCATCCTCGTTAGGCTTGTTGGGGTCGCAGGGGTTGCCGGAAACGTACGTGAACTCTCGCTTGTTGCCGTCGGGGTCCACATAGCCATATTTGCCGCGGACGACACAGTCGGTACCACGAGTCTCTTCCTTAAAGGAGCCGTCTGCGGCTTCGTAACCGAACGTGAAGCTGCCATCATCGTTTACCTGGAAATAAAGAAAAAAAATGATTTATAATAATAATAAATAATAAACATGTCTATAGGTAGTCTTCTTCAAATCTCTGCTAGGACTGCTAGGTACAGGGTCTCCGTGGGAGATTTAAAATTTTGAAGTTTTTTAAATGCGTGGGTTATGGTAATGGGTGTTTAATTTTTGATATAAATGTATATTGCTTAAAAAGCATTGCGGATTTTTTTGCCACTATGAAACGTGAGTTAGGAGAATCATGCTTAAAATACAATCATTAATGATTAATGCTACCTTCTGGAATATAGTAAATCAAACCTACTCATTAAACATTTTTCGTTTCTACGGTTATCAAAATAAACACAAGTTGTTACTGACATCTTGACAATTCGAGAATAATGCATGAGATCATATTACCTTGTTGTAGTTCCTGATGGTGTGCATGGGCGGCGGCTTGGGCTCCTGCGGTTGCATCTTGAGCCACGCAGTCTCACGCGGTACGCTGCGCGGCTCCTCCTTCTCTTGTCACCTGCCGTCTCTACGTTACCTTGTTGTAGTTCTAAATGGTCTGCCTGGGCGACTGGGCAAAACCACGCGGCGTGCCGCGCGGTTCGTCCTTGTCTCGTCGGTCGTCAGACTATCTATCTCCTGTCGCTACGTTACCTTGTTGTAGTTCCTGATGGTCTGCACGGGCGGCTGTTTGGGCTCCTGCGGCTGCGTCTTCAGCCGCGAAGGCCCACGCGGCGCGCTGCGCGGCTCGTACTCGTCCCGGCGGTCGTCGGCGCGGTACAGCGCGTCGTACTCGTCCGCGGACACCAGGACCACCTGAAATGATCAATGACGTGGTTATTAGTGCAAAGATTACGCTTACGCTGGCGTGATAAGAAGCTGTATCAACAATCATCCGCAAGGGATGCAGTGGCCATTGATGGTGACGCTGTGTAGTAGTAACCTTTTCCTATAATGACGGCACGATAATTTAAAAGAAGAGGCTTATGAATTTCTTGAGTTACTTTTATACAGTGTTGGCTAGATTCTAAACGAATATAGATAGGTACTTAGATGTGATGACGAATTAATTGGAAGATTGAAAAAGAGTGAATTGAATTATATATACCTATCATGCTTTTGTTAACAACATCCAACTGTTTCACACTTATTAATCTTCTTAAAGTAACCGTCAATAAAAGGTCGCAAAGTGCTGATAATTGAGTAATTGGATCGGATAATAAGACAATACTGTAAAGATTCCGCATGTGTGGTTACCTGGTCTCCTGAGGCTCGTTCCTGCGCCTGCGGCTCGTACTCGTACTGCTGCGGCTGCAGGCGGGGGCGCGCACCGGCCGCTAGCCCCGTCGCGCAGAGCAAACACATAACCTGTAAGCGGATAGCAACATGTACAAAACACGTTTATTTAAATTGAAACTACTGTCTTATGCGGCTTTTAAATAGTAGGCCTACTTTGGCAAGCCAGAGGAACGCATTTAAAACTCACTGTATCTGTATTTCTGTATATAATGACTTGTGTCTAGTCCTCTCCCCCAATTCCGCCGAGTATGTATTATTGTACGATACAATACCTACAACACAAAAACGTACCAAATCTTGGAATAGCCGTTGTAGAAATCCTTTGTTTTAAGATTGCAGTACTCATGCGTTCTAAAACGCCAAATAGAGTGATAATGAAGAAACTAATTTGCGCACACAAAATGAGTCAATCAGAATGAAACCACGAAAACATCAACACCGTCCTTGCACGGATAATTATATTCCCAATTACAGAGTGTTCGAGGTGACCACGGCGGTTCTTGAACTTATCAGATAAAGTTCATAAAGTATGGTGTTTACATCATTTAATTAATATTTAATGACAGGTGATTGACAGGAAGAAAATATGCTGTGTCAGATGCACTTGGCGAGAATGTCTCAACACATATGTGTACTGCATAAGCATAAAAACCGGCCAAGTGCGAGTCGGACTCGCGCACGAAGGGTGCCGTACCATTATCTATAAAAAACTATTTTATTCTGTGTTTTTAGTATTTGTTATTATAGCGGCAACAGAAATACATCATCTGTGAAAATTTCAGCTGGAACTATCACGGTATCAGTGAGATACAGCCTGGTGGCAGACAGACGGACGGACAGCGGAGTCTTAATTATTACTACTTACCCTATTGGGTCCCGTTTTACTCTTTGAGTACGGAACCCTAAAAAGCAGATATGTGTGCACTTTCACATTTTTAGTATTGCTTATCTATAAATACCAAGTGATTTCGACTTTTAAAATTAAAAACTAAGTTACCAAGTAGGTACCTAAGTAAAAGGCAAGTTAACTAATCTAACCTAGCCTAACCATAGATAATCAGAACCACAACAAATGGGCGCGCCACATGTTCTAAAAGTCGATGTCTCTTCTGAAATTATCATAAGTACAAAATGATGAAGGTAAATCGTCTAGTCTGAGACGTCTAGACGTGGTTTGTTCCGAGTGATTTAAATTATCAGAACGAATCTTGAGCAATATAAGTAATGCATTCCGTAAAATTACATAATTTTTTACACAAGTTAATCTTAGCTATATTTTAAATGGACTCCTCACTTTGGCGATTCGTGATAACTTAAAACTGAAGGTACATATAAAGAATCATTGTAGTTAGGTATCAGTACGCATTTGAAATATCTATAGTTTTTTCATCGTATGGCGCTTACACACTGGTACATACACTTATAATATGTATTCGTATCGATGTCGCTGATAGAGTTCCAGTGTGCGCTGCGAGGTTCAGAAGGAACAGTGCAGCTGCCGAGTTTGTTGTTCTTTTAGCACCACCCGGAGGTCACGTTATCTATAGTTGAAGAATAAAACACCTAGACCAAAATAAGCTTCGTTCTGAACCACATTTTTAACGTGCATGTCAAAGAAGACCCTGTTTACTATATATATACAATTTCCTGACGAAAAGATACTACTTAATTCAATATGTATGCATGCATTGAGAAATGAGTTTTAAAGCAAATAAATGATTGATTGATTGATAATATTTTATGACAGTCCTCGTAAAATTGTGGTCTTCGTACTATTCAAATTAAAAAATAAAAGCAATAAATAGACCAGTGTCACGGTCAGCAGGTCACCTACTGTCGGACGTTCACCTTCAGCATTATGTAATGATCTTCTTTACATAATGTGATATCTATAGCCTCCCGCGTCGCGTCTACACGCAGTCTGTTTGATAAGTTATTTGATTAATGTTAACATTTGTCCGCGGGCTATTAACCCTTTTTCAGGCAGAATAGTTAACGCCTCTGCCGCTAATATTCAGCCTGTATGTTTAATATTACCTCAAATTTTAACCATACGTAGCTTTTAGTACTATGAACCGATATTGTAAGAAGCGCTACTTGACAGGCATTATCTTAAATTTGATGTGTGAAGCCTGTATCACACTCGCGCTTTCGGTGGCGGTCACTAGTAAACTTGACAACTTAAAGGTTAAATAATTACTTCTAGCCAGGCAGGCACATTTTTATTTAAAACTAGCTGTTGCCCGCGACTTCGTCCGCGTATAACATGTTATCGTCTAAATGTTTGTTGAAGAAATGAATTTAAAAAAAAAAACATTGAAATTAATTTTCTACCTAGACTTTTAGAAAACAATCTAAAACCGAAGTAACAAATCTCTTACTTTCAAAATCTCTTGCTCTCTATACAAACTAAGAACCCTCTCTGAACCCTCATAGTAAACAGTCTGAAACCGTAGTTACAAATTTCTTACTTTAAAAATGTCTTGCTCTCTATACAAATTTCGAACCCCCTTTTAACCTTCTTAGGCGATGAATTAAAAAAACGCTGAAATAAGTTTTGTAGTCTAAACAGGCTAAGATCGCAGTTACAAATATCATACTTTAAAAATTTCTTGCTCTCCATACAAACTTTGAACGCTTTTCAGGGAAAAATTTAAAATAAAACACTCGGTTTTTTTATTGTAATAGGTAAGTATTTTTTCTATAAACTATTTATCTAGTCTCTAGCTAAAAAAAAGTGTTTCCCATACGAACCTTGCACCCCTTTTTAACCCCTTAAGGGGTGAAATTTTCCAAAACGCTGGCAGTAGGTATTTTTTTTGTATTTTAATAAGTATTTTCCTACACAATCATTGCACCTCTTTATCCCCCTCTTAGCGGGTGGAAATTTTCAAACCACTGAAAGTAATTTACCTATATATTCTATTATATTTATTATATTTGTATTCTAATAAATAATCTTTCTACACAATTTCAAGTCTCTAGCTCAAAAAAAAGTTTCCTCCATACAAATTTTCACCTGTTTTAATCACCCTTAGGGGTGGAATTTTCCAAAACGCTGAAAGTTCTTTATTTGTATTGTAATAAGTAATCTTTCAGCAAAGGTTTGTCGCTTGCGATCTTTTTAAAAAGGTTTGAGATTCTAGCTCAAAAAAATCCCCTTTACCAACATTGTACCCCTTTTTCATACCCTTAGGGGTGGAATTTTCCAAAACGCTGTTTTGTTTTATTTGTATTGTAATAAGTAATCTTTCTACAAACTTTTAAGCTTCTATCTCAAAAAGAAGTTTCGCTCATACAAACTTTGCAACCCTTTTTAACCCCCTAAGAGGCTGAATTTTCCTAAACACTGGCAGTACTTTATTTGTATTCTAATAAGTAAGCTTTCTACAACGTATTGAGTCTCTTGCTAAAATAATAAAGTTTCCCCCATACAAGATTTGCACCCCTTGTTTACCCCCTTAGGGGCAGAATTTTCCTAAACGTTGAAAGTATTTTATTCGTATTCTAATAAGTAATATTTATACAAAATTTTAAGTCTCTAGCTATAAAAAATAAAGTTTCCCCCATACAAACTTTGCACCCCTATTTGACCCCTTTAGGGGTAGAATTTCCAAAAATCTCTTCTTATCCGTTGCCTACGTTGTAAAAGGTAGTTCTGGTGTAAATTTCAACTCTCTAGCCCCAGTAGTTTCGGCTGTGCGTTGATGAGTGAGTGGGTGAGTCAGTCAGGGCATTTATATGTAGGTATAGATAGATAGAAGATGACGAAAATCCCATTCAAATATCTCAAAACCGTTTTAATGTCGCTTGTTAGAGTGAGAAAACGATCGGGGACTGTAACGTCAAGATCCTCGAGCGTCATAGTAAAAAACAATCGTTTCATTTGAAGGTGCGTTTTGTGAAAAAGGGACAGAACATAAAACTTTGGAACTTAGTGATTACCTATACATATAACCTCTTGCGTTGATTTTTTCTCTATTATCCTTTTTTCGAGAAAATACATTATGATTATTTTATTTAGTGTCTACCTACAGCCGGGCCCGCTGCACCAATGTTTTCCATGTTTTTAAACATCTAACATGTTTTCAGTCAAGTTCGGCAAACAAATAGGGTTTTGTTTTGATTGGCAAAACATGTTTGGCGCAGCGGACGCGGCTTACGGGGTGTAGTTTCGATTCCTGAGCTATAACCACGAACTTCGGAATTCGAAAATATTCGGGTATCTCTATCTCTATCGCACTAACAATACTCGAGTGACAGGGATGCAGTTATACGAACTTCGAGTTTCGGTTTTCGTGGTTGCGCCGTAGGCACTTTGGCAGAATGCGCAAAGAACGCGTGCCATTGCCATTCAAAAAAAACAAATTCGTGTTAATTATATTGTTCAAATTTGTTAATACATTTTTTGAAATTACGCCATAATGCGACATTTGCGCATATAAGTTCTCATATCACAATCGAATAGTTTTTTATGGTTTAACTTTTGGCATGTGTATCGTAAAGGTCTATCGTAGACTGGATTTAAATTATTAATAAGTGAAAGGCAAAGCAATTCCGCCATTTTGACGAAAATTTGACGTTTCTTATAGCTGACAGTTGGAGCAACGTTTGATTTCAATAAAAATAAATGAAAAATTAAATGAAGTCGTATATTTCAGAAAATTAATTAATTGTCGCAGTCGGATAAAAACTATCCTAAGTTGCAGCTAGAATAATAATGTACCTATATAAAATGTTTCATATTTTTCTGTTCATGGGATGCTGAGAACATTCGTACCACACAAAGCTTAGTTTCAAACTGGCTGATTCTTTTTTTAATTTAGAGATTTATTATAAGTGGAGATAATTGTAGATTATCATCGCAGGTGTCTTTAAAAATCATACCTTACAATATTTCTCGGACTACAACATTTGGTCTGCGTCCTGCGTCAATCATTTACAAAATGTAATGAATACTTTATGAATATAACATAGAATGTGTTGCTCATTTCTGGGTATAGGTACCTACCTACTCATTAACCGTAGAGATCATATTCAGTCATAACTGGTCATTTTACAAGTGTAACCTTGTCAACTTTTCTATTTCTATTTATTTAATTTTTTAAATATACAAATTGCGGATACTTGTAAGTTACATTTTCTGCTAGTCATCCATGGGACCCACCAGTGATATTAAACTTTTTCTAAACCGCCATTACATTACCTACTGGATATTGGGCCCAATAGTAAAAACCACAGCTAAAATCTCAATGGCCAGTGGCAGTGTTACAACACAATTAATAAAAAAAACTAACCGCAACATTATAAACAAATGACGCATAAAGTTTTTATAAGTAACGAGGTGGGAATCGTTGCGTACGTCGCACCCGTATCTCCGTAACCTCACTCTAATTGCAATCGACCGCATTCCAGAGTATTGCGAGCATATGACATAACTGTAACTCGTTGAGAAAAGCCTGTTCTGAGCTTGATTATTATCTATTGAAGAGTGAAATTATTGTGAATTCCAAGTAGGCAATTATTATCAGAGTGTTTGAAAGTGTTATTATTTGCTTTAACTTCGCAGGCAACACTTTGACCTGTTAATGTTGTTAGTATACAGAGATTTACTTCGGTGCTAATTTGTCTTTGCTGCTCCGGACATGACATGGCATCGATCATCATCATCAACATTTTTAGTAAAAAATGGACGGCTCGGTGGTCTCGGTCTAACAAATGCTTTTTCTCTCAGGTACAGCCAACTATTCCATCTCTCCCATGGTTTTTTAAATATAGATCCCTTTCCAAACGACATACCAGTATAATAATAAGACTCCGTTTAAGCCGAGTCTGCTCGCCAGAGCAGCTCAATAAATTCAAAATTAAAGATTCTCCCATGTGCGAGTGCGGTGAGGAAGTAGGTACTGTCGACCACATCTTTTTTAATTGCCGCCTTAACAAAAAGTCCCGTGACCTATATACCCTAATCACTAAGCTCGGTGTCCCATTACCTATGAATATGACCTCTCTTTTATGCCGAATTGATAACAAAAAAATGATTCGTGCGTTGGGTAAGTTCATAGCAAAAAATAACATAAAATTGTAGCTGGTAGCGAATATGTAACCTAGATCCTTTGCTTCAAGTCTCACATCTACTTGTACTAATCTGGTTACGTTTAATGTTATATGTTTGTGTTTGTCATCTGTTTCCAGGAATCACCCCTGTTTGTAAATTTTTGTAGCCTGTGGGTCGATCACGTAACTTTTCTTACGCGCGTCTGTAAGGTCTAAATGTCAATTGTATATGGAAAAATGACAGTTAGATTGTGATTTTACTGTCAGACGCGCGTACAATGCGTTACGTGATTGACCTACTGGTATACGTCTACCCTCTTTCATCTGTACCGTGCAAAGCTGGACCCTTGATACTGGCAAAATTGTGCTTAGGTTGCACAGTAGCCATAACCAATAGAGTGAAGTGAAGAGCTTGGCTCTTGCCAGTGGAGTAGACGCCAGTTCTCTCGGTCCTCGGCTAATTTCTTTAGGTTCCGGTAAGACAAGCCATTTGCTTTTAGTTTTAGTTGTTGTACAAAGCTTATCCGTCGACCCCTTGATCCTAAGATCTTACCTTCTAATATTTAAAAAAAAACACCTGTACATCGACACTGATACATTACCCATAATTTTTTCGATGATGATGATTTGGGATCATGATGATGATACGGCGGGAGCGTTTGAGCTGATTTTTAAGATTCTTTACCCTCGGCGACCCTCCTTTTTTTGAAGTCGGTTAAAAATAATTCCGCGTTGTGTATACCAGCCTTTAGCCATGTTTCTATCAAAATTATAACATCATAATCGCATTGAATCGGAATTACCGTTAGCTTTTCGGTGAAGGAAAACATCGTGAGGAAACCGGTCTAATCCCAATAAGGTCTAGTTTTCCCTCTGGGTTGGAAGGTCAGATGGCAGTCGCTTTCGTAAAACTAGTGCCTAGCTAGCCTATCTTGGGATTAGGTGTCAAAGCGGACCCCGGGCTCCTTTAGGGGCACAACCGGGAATAATAACGCTAAGGAGGATGAATCGCATTGAAGTATATTTAGGCGCATATCCATGATTTTAGATTTTAAACCACCACAGTTTTGATAATACAATTTTAATTTATCAAGCCCCATTATACTTACAAGTATGCAATAGAAGACAAAGAACACAATACGGAAAGTAAAACACTGTACCCGTACGAGTGTTATCAAACATGGAATAGTAGTTTATGTGACTTCATAATAACATCACACGTGTTTATCTATCCACATATCATAAGCCTCCATGATGCATTCAGGAGCCGCATATTATGACCGGCATCGCGGCGTTGTTTTCTGGCAGCTATCATAGTATTTTTCAACCGACGAAAAAAACGGAGGAGGTTCTCAATTCGACGCGTATATTTTTTTTTATGTATGACCACGCATAACTTTTTACAGAGTAGTTCGATTTTGATAATTTTTTTTTTATTGGAAAGGGTATAACCCGAAGTTGGTCCCATATAAATTTGGAAAAAAAAACTACCCTAAGGGTACGAAAATAGGGGATGATTGATTTTTCGTCGGTGAAAACTTTGTTTTCAAAGTAAATTATTTAATTCAGGGACAAACTAGAGTCGGCGCCAACTGTCATATCGTTCGATATCTTACTTACGTGCGACATTTGTCAAATTTGTATGCAAATTGACAATTCATTTCGAACTAAACGTCATCTCGGCTGAATAGAGGTCAAATCAAATTGCTTTGTTTTTCAGATGTGTTCGAAATTTGAATGTAATAATAGCATCGAAATCGATGTTATTATTTAACAATAATAACATTTTCACAGATAAGAAATTTGTTCTAACAAAACAGTCTGTTCTTATGGTGGTCATAATGTGCGGTTCTTGAACGCATTATGGAGGGTTTATGCTATTTGGATAGATAAAATGGTAAATACATTGTGGTGAAAAATGTAAGTAGTATGGTAATAGTTTATGTAGTATTTAAACCTGCAAAGTGGTGCCCTTAACTGGTAACCTCAGACGTGTCCTTAGAATCTAGTCTGGGGTCTAGAACTAAAGCTCACCTAGTCAAAAACCTCCCTACTTGACTAAGTATACAATGAATTAAAACTTCGACTCGTATTTATTTAATAAGCTATAAAAACATAGATTGTAACAATGCCGTGACTTCATCTTTAATACGCTTTTGTGAAAGTTTGTTACAAACATAATGTTTTATGACACATTGTTTAGGCAATATAGAGTCTTGCATTAAAAAAATAAAAAATAACCGGATAATGCCTAAAAAACATCTGTGTCGAGGCTCTTTTTAATTTGAGACGCAAGTAATGTACCTAACTATATCAATCAGTGTAGCAATAAAAATGTTTGAATACATATTTCTCAATCACAAATCTGTAAACTACTTTTCAACGACCAATTGCTCTGCTCCATTTGGCAATCCTCCTCTAATTAATTAAGTAGCAAACGATCAATAGATAGATACCACTTTAAGTTTGCAGCTGTTTGCTCTGTAAAGCTTGCGCGGTACGGTAGCCATTTGTCAGATTCGTCATAATTGTCGATAGGTATACCTAGGTAGGTACCAACAACTATGAGCACTTGAGCACTTTCAATCTTTTTTCAAGGCAATTGTGAAAAATATACTTAGCTCTGCGGCTGCCAATGAATGAGTACCTATTTTAGCCCACTCTGGTTGTCACTGTTGTTGTCATACAGATACAGTCTGGTTGAAGACGAATTACGATGACGCTGGTATTACATTTGGTCGCTAGAACGTTTCCATTCGTGAATATCCTGTTGACATTTTGATGTTAGTTTGTAATGAAACTTATGGAGTTAATTCAAGTTACTACATCACCTTCAAGCTATTTGACAAAGTTAATTACCGGTATATGAATAAACATAAACAACGTTTGAGTTAATCATATACCTGATGATCTACTTATGAAAATGTTCAAGAACTTTGTTACGTGTTGTATTAGAAACACTGTTTTTCTTTACTTTCGTATATAAATATAATTAGCGGTTGGAGTATAATTATAAGTTACGTATACCTACTGATTATTTGCTTAAATTAAATTCTGTAAAAATTGTAATACAAACATATAATGACCTGCTTGATGCTTCGTTGCTCTTTTAAGGCGTAGTTATATCACGTTGGTGAAAAGAAAAGTAAAAAAAAAGGTCAACCATTGGTCAATTCTTAAATTGCTATTGAAGATGCAAATTTGGAACTCGAAACAAATTAGTAAGTACTTAAATTGAAGTTCATGACTTTCCTCTCTAGGCTCCTCATGAATGGGATGCCCCAAAAGCAGTGAGCAGGTATTTGATGCTTGTCCAACGTTAAGGAGCTTAGAACCTAAATATTTTATTATAGTAATTCTTAAATGCCATGAAATGAGTATGACTAATTAAATCTCCTTGTTACCATTTCTTATCCGAGAACGAAGCTAGTAAGCCTGCTTGACAAGTCCCGTTCACGTGGCAGGCCAAAGACTACAATATACATACTGAGATAGACAGGCAACTCGACCAAATTGAGAAGGCATTTAATGCTTGCGTATACAGGCGCCATCTCTTCTGCGGTAGTTACAACTTTTCTTTGAATGTACAAAACATACAAAAAGTGCGTCGGTCGTAGGGATTGAACCCCGGATCATCGACTCCAAATACCACCGTCTGTACCCCTAGGCTACTGAGGCCTTGTGACAATACGGCGAATTTTGAAATACCTTGACAGCCTAGCCTAGCAATCGCTAGAGCTTCAGAGAGTTCGCCAGCTATCAAGAAGGTGGCACTGTTTTCAATAAGAAACTGGATTTGCATTAAGTTCTAAGTTCGCATAGCATGTGGCAGGCTGTGTCACAATATAACGACATTTTCCGTACAATTTCGCAGACTGCTCTATCTTCAGCCGACCTTGCGACAGGCTCATTGCGTTACATATGTACGAGTTCACAATACAGTCCAGTTCGGACACCTGTTCTGTACTTCTCGGTTGCCACATCTCCCGCCGGCGTCGGCGGTCAGGTCATGATGTTGCGTTCCACGTAATTATATTTTATCGACTTTTGTGGGTGGCCGCCTGGGGGTAAGTAGATCGACGTCCAAGAGGCTGAGGAATTTATCTTGTCTAGTCGTTAACTAGCTTTTACAGAGTATCGCCTGCGGGGGCGGTTACCCAAAATTCCTTTAAGCTCTATAGGTATTTTAGCGCAGTTAATCATGGGTTTATAGGTAGGTAAGAATTATTATGAATACCTGCAAACTTCAGATCACAGAGGATCTGAGCGGTACCTATTTAATAGCTAATCGAATGAAAAGTTCAACTTTACCTAACAGATAAAAGTTGAGTAGTGAACAGATAACTACAACTTAGAAAAGCAAAGTTCAATATCTCAAAATCGGCTGAACTGATATTGTTGAAACGTACCTAAGAACCATCTCGATCAGCTTTCGGACAAAAAAAACCGCATTAAAATCCATTAAGGTCCATTCGTTTAGGAGCTACGATGCCACAGACAGACACACACAGACAGACAGACACACAGACACGTCAAACTTATAACACCCCTCTTTTTGCGTCGGGGGTTAAAAGTAGTAGCAAGTAGGTAGTCCTATGTCACACAAAACCAAAGTGACAAACGATGATATTCGGCTTTAGGAATGTTTCAGCTGTTGTCCACTAAAAAAAGTATAACAGAATCTAATGGAGCACGCTTCACTGACCGGATAGCCTCGCATGCCGATTGCATTATCTAGGTACTTGTACTACTATGTAGTTTGCTACCAACTGATTACTGTTTTTGCAATGCACAAAAAAACGAAATGCTTGAACCGTATATAAAGGGTTACTTATATATCAATTTGCGTGTTTGTTTTTTCGTTCACTCATTGACACGCCTCGCCTTAGTTTACTTTACCGAATTTGGAATTTAAACCATGTTACATTCGGTAGACCGATTTCTTTTATTCCCTCGATGTTTCGATGCGCTAACCTTACCTTACCTCCTAGCGTGTGTTATTTTTAACACGGGCATATATTTCAAAAGAACGCTTATTAACGCATCAATAAAAGTAGTCGAACAAAATCGAATTGGAATTTTGCCTGTGATAAGTCGTCGAGGCTCAAACAGTCATAGGAATGACGACTATTTACTTATTTATATACTGTAAACTTTGAAATAACGTGTATATAATACTTGGCGACGTTAAAAAGCTCAAATGAATAAGAACTTTGCAAACACATTTTTACTTCTATATCTTAGGTACTACTCATATGATAAACAGGTACCTTGAGTTGCCTTAAGGTACATTAAGTTTTACATTCTAAGTATATCTACTATACTTTTCGATTAATTAGTTCACTGGTAACCTATACAGTATATGGTCTGTAAAAAGGAATCTCCACTGATATACGGTCTCAAATGATTTGAAAGGAGTTTAGTCTCTCGTTGTAGATTCATGAGTGACATGAAAGCACAACGGAAACACAAATTGCCATTTGATTGCGGCTATTTATTTCTCATTTGGCTTTTCTTTGCGACAGATATATCCAGTGATACAAAGTTGCGTATTCCTGGTACAAACTCTGATACTAGCGTGCCTGCATTGAATTTGCTACTCAATGTATTGCGGGATTCCCTATTTGATAGCAAACATAACTTTGTATGAGTTTTGACATATTTGTATGTCGCATACAGACGGATAGGTCCAAACTTGACAAAGAAATATAAATTGCGTGTCGCGAAACAGCACAGTCGTAAGTATATTTCGACATTATGGCCAGATGTAATCATTAGGGGATTTATAGATTTCGCAAATCAAAAGCAAAAACGGAACTCATATAAATATCCAAATTTTGTTAGAACGGTGTAAATACTGTGTAAATATAGATTTTCTTTTATTCGCGATGTTATTTACGTAGGTACAATTTACTTACTTAGGTACTAACGTTTAGATTTTCATATGTATAAGGTTAAACAGGTCCGTGGGTAAGGATAAGGACCCCGAGTAGCGCCTACTTACCGATAAACGCCACAAGGAGATCAATGTAGCTCTACACTTTTCATGCCAATATGGTACCTGCCAATATTCTGCGTGCACTGAGTCTGACACAGTGTAGGTACGAGTATGTTAGAGTCAGCGGCGCTACCACGAACTTCGAATCTCGAACTTCGTATACCTCCGTTTCGGTCGCTCAAGTACCATAAACCATAAGTGCGATAGAGACGGAGACATACAAAGTTCGAGACTCGAAGTTCGTGGTAGCGCCGCAGTCAAGGCGGAATATAATTATAGGCGGCACAAAATATCAAACTAGTAACACGAACAAACTACAACTTAGAAAAGTTGAAAAACCCCTGACATTTTAATTTCAAAGTTCAATATCTCAAAAACGGCTGAACCGATTTTATTGAAACCTAGCTAAGAACCATCTCGATCACATCAGCTTTCGAAATAATAAAATCGCATTCAAATCGGTCTATTCGTTTAGGAGCTACGATGCCACAGACAGACACACACACACAGACACGTCAAACTTATAACACCCCTCTTTTTGCGTCGGGGGTTATTAAATAGCGAATTAGTATTATAACTACCTACTTATAACTGGCAGCTTGTCTGAAAGGAAAAAACATTTTGAAAAAATTGCTTGTGACTTGTGAAACCACTCCCTGGGCAGACTCTGGCCACCGTGGAAGCCAGTGCGAGCAACATATTGATATCACATTGTACGCGATATGGCGAGCCAGATTTACCTCCTAGTATCTACCCATAAACGCCACTAGCCCTATAAATCAGTCAGTAGCAGATCGTGGCCGCAATGATCGGCGCGTGAGCCATTTGCGGTAATTCCTTAAACTTTACGACTATATAGAAGGCAATTTCATCTTAAACTTTGACCAACGTAGATAATCTAAAATCACTATTAGCACTTAGCAACCCTGATTTGTTAATTAAGCTATAGGTAGATCTAATTTAGCTACTGCACTCTATGATAGAAACTAGAACACTCCAGTGTTTCCTGATAAATTCGATAATGATGCGTATTTAGTATCACCTGTCAGGGATTTACTTTTTATGTATCCGCTGGTACGAGTACAGTAACGTTCAGTCGTGCTGAGGCGATAGCCACGACGGACTCACTTCTGTCGTAACCGAACCGTATCGAACCACGATCCAGATAATCATCGGTAATCGTAAGCTTTACATACAATGTCTATTTAGTATCCTATGCATAGATAACAGTTGTGAAACTTTTTTACGTTTCTTTATGTGGCATTGTCCGTAAGACTTTCGAAATTATATGACAGTCGGCGCTTTATGACTTTAATTATCATGGTGGTTCAACTTGAACTTCAAGCACAATATCATTAAAGTATCTGTATTACTAAATACTTATTGGGGCAGGGGCTAAATCTAGGGCAGGGAAAACCTGTGAGAACACATCAAAAACACTCCACGATATAATCTTTTTGTACTCGACGATTAAAATATGTGTATTAAGATGTCATAGAGAATACTGCAACGTCACTCTTTTCATCGTTGAATAGTCTGTTACTTCCGAAACAACCGAAATAACTGTTTCGATACGCTCTAGACAACCGAAAAAAGTTGAAAATAGAACTAAAATAAATTCGACCAATCACGTGACTGCTTTACCGAACTGTAATGAATTGGACCAATAGAATCGCTTTGATTATTGAGTTTACTCGTTGATGTCGTACGCTCGTTGATGTCTTTAAGGATATCAACGAGCGTACGAGCGATAGGCTGCACTTCGTTTCAACAGTATCGAGTTTGTTTAATTAGTTCAGTTGACTCGTAGAAAATTAATTTTAATGAACTCGTACAAAAAGTAATGTTCACAATAGTGTTATAATCAAGCTTTTTAATCACACACACGGTACTCGACTAAAAAGCTCTCTATTATAACACGATTGCTGTGAAAAATACTATTATGTCAGCCTTTGAGCAAAGCACAGATATTATACCTCGCATTCGTACTTATAGCCTATAATTTAACCAAACATGACATATGTAACTAACTCACATTACAAAACCAAACAGACTAACAATAAAATAAAATGATTATTAATGATATTCGATTTCGCAAGTGTCCGGTAATGATCGAGCCGAATATCGATGTATCGATTGGTTATCAATATCGGACAATCGACGACAACCTATTATTTATTTCGATGTTTCGAAATTTTGATTTTTAACGATCTCAATAAAACAAAAAAGGCGCGGGGAGTCATTGTTATGTTTTAGTCCGGATTCATTGGAAAGAGGGATATCACGTTGGGATTAATTATTAACTTTTAGCGAGATTATTTTATAAAAAGGCTTCTCAAGGTTACCTACTAGTATACCACCACACAGTTACATAGTGCCACTTGTTTAGCCCAGCTGGTAGTGACTCTGCCTGAGAAGCTGATGACGATGCTCGATTCAAATCCCGGTAAGGGCAAATACTTCTGTGATTATCATCGCGAGTGTTTGTTTCTGCGTCTTGAATTGGACACCTCTCACGACGTTGTACGGATAACCTGGAGGGGATTATTAAGACGGGCAAAGTTGAGGGCCAGAGGTCTCGGGCAGACCACCCGCTAGATGGAGCACACAAATCACTGCACACTGCATATACCTACATAAAGCGGGTTATAGGAGCCTACAGAGAAGTCTGGTCATCAAGAATAGAACATGACGTCACAATCCTCGGCATTGAGGGAACGACTGAATATGAGTATGATGATGATAAGTATACACAAGCCAATGAGCTTCCTGTGCGACTAGATCGATTTGTGTAAGATTAGGACTAACATATATTTGTTTACAATGTATTGCTCTGAAAGAGTCCCTTTATATGGTTCAACACTTCCACGGGAAGTGGTCTATGCCGGCACGGCGTCACCGGGCGGGGCCAGCCAGTGCGGAATGAATTACAGGCCAAATTTCCGCACACTGTGCGAGAATGAGAATTCGTGACAATTCAAATTTCACCTTTTATGCATATTTTTTTTATTTCCTCGCATGATGCAATGTAAAATGTTGTATGATACACGTGCGGATAGGTAATTCCCAACTCGTGTCGATCAAAAACACTCCCTAACGGTCGTGTTTTTGGTCATCGCCACTCGTTGGGAATTACCTACTTTCCGCACTTGTATCATAAATAACTATTAATTTATACGACGGAGACCTCGCTTTTGTAGTACCATCTACTGAAACTATTATTTCGGGGGAACGAGAACTTCTTTGACATATTCAAGTTTTATAATTCTCGGATATTAGTGCAGTTTATCCCATGGCATGGCCAAGGCCCCATTAAACCGGTGCGGCGGTCAGTCGCCTGTGAAAACGAAACTGCTCAGGAATGGCTTTCTACGCGCGCGCAGCATGCGTAATGTCATGTGTCACGTTGTGAAAGTGATACTGATTTTATTTAGACAATTACCTAATGTTTAAGTAGGTGACTGTTTACAACGTTGAATATGGAGTTGACAGTAATGTAACCTAACAAACTACACAAGTAACACCACGATATTGTAGTGGATATGCCCAGATCGGCTGTAGTTATAAATATCCCTTCGAAAGAAAGGGAAACATATCCTACCCAAGCATTAGAGTTCATTTGGATGCATCCATTAACTCCAGGCTCTAGGGGATTGAGGCTGTGAGAGTATGATGTAATACTCAAATGTTGCTTCCATTAAGTATCGAAAGTAAAAAGCGGAGATTAACGTTTCAAAAGCGGATCAATTAACAAGAGCTTTTATCGTTAATTGTTTTTTAATCGAGCTTTATGATTGTAACTATATTATACACCGTTGGTGATGTAATATTGCATTGTAACTATGTATTTGGAACCGAACAACCAGAATAAATATTGGCCTCGGACGACAATTAAGCCTTCATAAACGATTTCTTCTTCTACGTGAGTCCCTCACAGCTGAGGGTCGTGGCTCCGTCGGTTATTTCGCCTATAAGCAAGCCCCGTAGCATGGATGGCCTTATCACTCGATAAGTGACAAGATAGAGCATCCGTCACTGGCTGACACCGTTCGATAGAACGAGACGACGCTCTTATATTGTCACTTATCGCGTGATTAGGCCAACCATGCTACGGGGCCAGCTTTCCCCTTCTCCCTGTAATTTGCTTTGTGGAAAGCATTGCTGAAAGATATAATGTGAAAACTAGTCGTAACATCTCGTCCGCCTTCTGGCACTAGGCCTATCTTTCCCACCGCCATAGTCCCAGGGTCTCCGGTACCCATTACCAGGTAACATAAATTAACTGCATACGAATTGATAAGATATGACACCTTCAACACGGCCTCGTATTCAAGCTTAACTAGCCAATATTAATTGGTCACTAAACCTGTTGCTATTAACGTACCTATTAAAAACTCTCGTGCTGTACATAAAGGCTACGTACCTAGTTCTCCTTCGCGCATATTATCCCATGTGAATCTAAATACCGTGGTGCTCTCACTGGTTATCACTTGCCAAATAATAATGGCGCAAGTACTGACATTTCCAGTATCTATTTCTTTATTTACTTAAAACTTAATATGTATTTTATTATTTATTTACCTATGATATGATATATGTATAACTAGGTATATCAGATTAAATAATGCAAATATTATATTAGATATGGGGGCTTAATGGTTGGTTATTGTAGTAGTTATGCATCTATGTATTGTTTAAATACTTCTTGGCTGTATTGTATCTAAATTATTATTCTATCATAGCAGAGATTGAACGGTTATACAATAGGTACGTGACGCTGTAGGTATATAAATCATTATTTTAATATAGCTAATATTAGGGTTATTATGCATATATGCATGTACCTATATTAAGTGATGACTTACTAATCGTATGCAACGATCACAGATGTCATCAATCACCGGAGGCGCTACGAGCATGAACTTTACTCGAGGGACCTACTAAAGGTTAACGTGGACATTAAATACTCATTGCTTATTAAGATAGTGTACACGTAACTCCGTATAATTTAATACACTTGCTTAGGTTTTATTAAAAATGTTAATTGCATGTTTCAAAAAAACCAGTTATAATGTAATCTAAAACTGCCTCGATAAATCTATTAAATGCATTGAATTAATCTGTGTCAACGCAGACAATTGATATGTAACCTTAACCTTTAGTTTATTGAATCAATCAAACCAGATCAATTTATACCTATCACATCCTCCAAAATGCAATCTTTAATCAAATGCATAAATCATTGGGCTTAGATTTCAATCCATCCGAAATGAATGACACATTGTCGAAATTAGATGACGCTTCACGAAGTCAGTTCATTATCGCTTTCGAAAGAATCCAAGATCACTCTGTTGTTATCATCCTACCGATCCTAGTAACACTAAATATCAATGTTAACGTTTGGATGTGTAGATGTTTGTTACTAAATCACGCAAAACGAACAAATGATTTGGATGAAATTTTAAACATAAATAGTAAGTAAACCGCTCTGCGGGGCTCCTATTTCTGGTCCTTTTGCCCTTCGGGCATCTGAATATACCTAACGAACCTAACCTACCTATCAGTGGTGGATCTTACCAAACTCCGTGAATTCTGTTCGATCCACTGGTATATTAAGAGATGCAAATATCACAGGATCCACCTATGCAGACCAATGGTGGATCACAGTGAACTTTAACGTGTTATAAAGGTAAATCTACTGGTGGATCGCGATGGTAGATCCTGCTGGATAGAGGGGAATTTTACACTGCATATCATCCTCCAAATTTGAGCTATAAGTTGATATAAGTATTAGGACTTGGGAGTTTACGCGGACGAAATCGCGGGTAAAAGCTAGTTGGAAATAAAAATAGGCAGAAACTCGATAAAAACCTTAGATTTAATAAGGATTGTCTATCGTAGGGTATGTCGCTAGGTACCTAACTAATTAGAGTTTTTCATATGTATTTCAGAGTACAAACCTATATTTCTTTCTCTGTCTTCAATGAAGTAAAAAGTCAAACAATCCATGAATGGTAACTCAATCGATTATTTTTCCCGCGCTTTCACCTAACCTTGACTCCGCCATCTTGAATCATAGTAATTAGCCGCCAGTTCGCGCGTGACCGCTTGCCCTTGGGTCGGATTCCCATATGTTACGTCAACGTGTCAGCTGTCAGTTTGTTTTGTTTTGAGCCGGCGTTTTTGTATTGTTTTGACAGATTCGTGGTCAGGTCAGTCGTTAGGTCACGCGCTGACTTAACTTGACTTCATGTGTTTTATAATGACCTCTATTTCATCTGTGTCAAATCGGAAGGACTTCAAAACTAACATACTTTATCTTCTTCCTTTCAGTAATTCAAACATAGGCGGTAGTTTTAGGCAAGCTTTAAGAAAGCTTGCGCAGATAATTAAAGCTCTTCGTCAGCATAGCTATCCCTACTGCTGAATGTACTTGCCATCTATTGGAAAGCATCGGCATTGCCATACTCTTACTTAGTATTTTTAGTAAGTTTTATTTATTTATCGTATGATAAAGTGTGAACTCTGGGGACATTGCACGGTAAAGTGCAAGGTTTAATTATAAGATAAGATATATATGGTAACGATAACAAGTGTATATTCACTGAAACTAGTGTACGAGACGGCTTTCACTAATCTTGACCCCACGGAACCAGTTCCCCTTACGCTGGCACAAATGCCGTGCACTCTGTGCCCCGTTATCTACCTGTTACTCATCATTAGTGCGAAGTATACGGGTCGCACTAATGATGAGTAAACTAACTAAAAGTCCAGAGTTCCAGACCCTGTTATAAATCGTACCTATTGACCCTTAGATAATTATTTAAATTCGACTCAGGTAGCCCACCTATGTAATCCGTTGATTACATAGAATTTCGTATAACGTTTTAAAATTACATGCTGATGCGATATTTTTTAATTTCTGTAAATCATTGGGTTTTGAAAATTTATTTCCTTATTCACGAAATAGCGTAGTGTACGTAATATTTACGTCCAACTGTTCGCACAGTTGTAAATATTGCCTACACTACTAACGCGCTGTGTAATGTCTTCGACTTAAGATGGCTAGAGTTCAATCTAAGATTATAGTCCATACAATTTTGCAGGTTTACCTCAGTTTAAGTCCTTATTCCTAAGTAGTCGAATTCGGCCTTAGAAGCGTAGGTATTTCTGTAGCTGACTGTCCGTGGAGTACAAAAGCAGTCAACTATTGTACAATTGGCGGTAAGCTGGTAGCAAAATAGCAACCCCAAGGCCACGATTACAACGCGGAAATAAACTTTTACGACACGCAGTTACAGCCGTTATAGTTATTAACTAAATCTCTTGCGCAACGCGGAAATTAGGCGAAAGTGGAAATGAGATGTAAATTTCTTTGTTTGTAGCTTTCTTGGCATTGTTATGTCGTTATGAAAGTTAATATTACGTTAATGTTATGCACACGTGGTTCAAATTATTATATTTGGTTAAAGATTTGGGGCTTTTTTTTTAAATTTAAGACCTCGTAAGGTAAGACTAGATTTGCGGATTAGATTGGCATTGTTCACAATCAACCAATCAAACATCTATCTAAGTAAACTAAAAAAGATATACGGCCGTTTACAGTGACAAACATAATATACGGCCAGGGGACCGATTTTTGACTTTCGAGCGCTCGACTTTTTCACTCGAAAACGGTCATAAATGATGGAATTCTATTTTGAAATAGACATAAAAAATGTAAAAACGAGTGCTATCCACCACTCGTATTTAATTCGATCGGTAGAAAGTAAGTGCCAGCAATTTTGACACTAGAATCTAATTTACTTTTATTTAATTTTCGAGCGCTCGAAAGTCAAAAATCGGTCCCCTGTTAAGCATCAGTCACCTAGCCTTTTATGGACGCCTGCAAAAGAGGTATCACAACAGAGTTGCTGACTCTTTATGAATTTGAGTATTCGCTGTGCTGATGGCTAGAGACAAATGCAGAGTACGTACACCTATCAATTTTAACAACGCATCATCGGTACCTCTGGGAGATGCATTTTTTTGACTCGAGAATCTAAAGCTTGGCACAGTAGGTCTAAAAATGGATTCGATATCTCTACATGCGTGCAACCCACCGCCATTTACCGTAGACAAACCCATCTCAAAATAAAGTATCATAGGACCATCTCGAATCGTTCCAATTAATTCACGTTGAACTAATTGCGCACGCGTTGCGTAACAGTCGCGTGCGCGTCTCGGCAGGCTGTTTTTTTTTTTTTTTTTTTATTTTTTTTTTTTTCTTTTTTTCCGTTTGGCCTGCAGTGCGGCCAATAACAGATATGATACGGTATATCCTCTCTGAGGGCCTTAAGGGCCTCTCAGAGGGAGGTCTCGGCACGCTGCCGACCCGGGGAGCCTATTAATATGAAAAAACCGGTCAAGTACGAGGGTTCCGTACAAACTATCATACACCGGTATGGTGTCATGTCCGGACCCCATTAATTCTTGAACAATCTTAAACAGCTCATAGTAGAAGTTACCGTTGCAAAGCGCCTTTTGCATTTTGGTACTAACAACTTAAGCCCTTTCATATGATACCCCACTTGATCTATTTACTAGAGTTTGATTTTTAACCTGATAGCTAAAGAGTTGAAATTTTCACTGATTATGTATTTCTGTTGCCGCTATAACAACAAAATACTAAAAAAAATTACATTCAACAAACGTGATTTTTTTGCCATTTTTAGGGTTCCGTAGCCAAATGGCAAAAAACGGAACCCTTATAGATTCGTCATGTCTGTCTGTCTGTCTGTCCGTCCGTATGTCACAGCCACTTTTTTCCGAAACTATTAGAGCTATACTGTTGAAACTTGGTAAGTACGAGTTCTGTGAACCGCATTAAGATTTTCACACAAAATACATAGAAAAAAAAACATTAAGTTTTGGGGGTTCCCCATACTCAGAACTGAAACACATTTTTTTTTTTTTCATTAAACCCATACGTGTGGGGTATCTATTGGATAGGTCTTCAAAATTGATATTGAGGTTTCTAATATAATGGGTGTAACTTCTAAAATAAGAGAATGATAAAACTAAAAAAAATATATGATGTACATTACCATTCAAACTTCCACCGAAAATTTTTAATACGTCATAAATCGTAAACCGCAATTTATTTACGGAACCCTTCATGTGCGAGTCCGACTCGCACTTGGCCGCTTCTTATAGATAATGGTACGGAACCCTTCGTGCGCGAATCCAACTCGCACTTGGCCGGTTTTTTATAATAATTTTTACGATAAAATAAAATTATTTTTTAATAATACCAGCTACCAGGAAACTTTTTCTGTGATCGTAGGTTCATGGTCCCCTAGCAACAATTGTTCCTTACTGTACCTATTTAATTTCCGCAAACAAACGACGCCTTTTTTTTTACAGATTTGACCCGGTTCAATTGCCAACCAGGTATGAGGCTATTAAAATTTTGTATGTATTATAAATCTATTATTAATTAAATATAAAATTATTTCAAATCTTTCCTCACTGCCCCATTTATACTAAAAACCGTATACAGATTCCAAAAAAGTTACCAAAGATGGACGAATGTCATTGTCATTGTAACGTTCCAGATGTAACCAACCTATTCATAATATATTATTTCGTTGTTACTTAAGATGTGAATATTACCCTAAGTTTTTGATGTTTTCTATGCATTCATCGCCTAACACATCTCGGCTTGCTTGGTACATCAATCTGTCTATGTACAGAACACTACCCCCAAGTACTCAATTACGTACCTACTAGTTTTTTCCAGCGAATTCGTCCGCGATAAGGTTATCAAAACAATCATCATCATCATCATCATCATCATCATATCAGCCGAAAGACGTAGTTGTTGCTGGACATAGGCCTCCCCCAAAGAGTGCAAAAATGGGTGGGGCACATTGCACGTAGAACCGATGGCCGTTGGGGCGGAAAGGTTCTCGAGTGGCGACCACGTACCGGAAGGCGAGGCGTGGGCAGGTGGACTGATGACCTGGTAAAGGTCGCGGGAGTCCGCTGGATGCGGGTGGCGCAGGACCGGTCACTTTGGCACTCTTTGGGGGAGGCCTATGTCCAGCAGCGGACATCTTTCGGTTGATACGATGATGATGATGATACGCACATAATGAGAATATTAATAGTTACCAAATGTTGTTAAAACCTGAAGTATTACCACAGTAATATGAACTTTTCTTCTACAAACAGTTTAAATCTAATATCTATTTTTAAAATTAACATTCACATAAGATTATTTATTTAGGCGGTTGTATTTAATTTTAAGTTTGCAATTATGTATAAATAAATTACATACGTGCATCATTTAGAAAAATAAAAACTTACCTATGCAAAACTATTTCATTTTAATGGCAACCCATGGGTATTTTTTTTTGAATCTGTATACGGTTTTTACTATAGATTATACAACCTGTATTAGAGAAACACATCAACATGACACTCCCTTTCATCATAATCATAATCCTTTATTTCGGACACTTGTCCATAATATTTGTTAATAGCGTAACAGAAAAACTTAATTTTAGTGTTAGTAGTTATGTTACATACAAATCATTATACGATGAATTAATTATTATTATTATAGGCTCATGCAGTTTGCTCCATCGCATCATGACTACAGTCTATTCTGCAGGAGAATGCGCTTAGGAGACTGTTAGCACTACCTTGCAATCTGTGCAATAAGGATGCCGCTCGTTTACGCATGATAGCGTAAAAGTCGTCCGTGTGGGCATCCGCGAGTCAGAGATGACGCACTGCAGTATCGAGGTATCCCTATCAGTATCCTAAACGCAAGATTGGCAAAAGGATTTAAAGAGCGTGATCATTCATCATTGCTGCACTTTGCAAACCTGCTTACCAGCATATTGCATCGAACCGTCAATGCCCTACGCTCCCGCTCTATGTCAATATCGTCACTGAGGTACTCGGTGAGCCAGGTATTTTTAAGCCGCTTTGTCAACTCATCTCGCTTACCAAGCAGCAGTGTTTTGTATTTTCACTGTGTGTAGGTAGTAGACATAGCCTAAAGGGCAGCCTAGTATGTATGTTATGGTATGCTCTAAATGTTGAATAATGAATGAAACATAGTGGATCGGAGCGTATCCGAGGAATGGTATTAGAAAGGCGCCCGCACAAGGCTGACGCCATGTTCGGACGCTCGGCGATATGGGATTAATTACGTTTGAGGGCAGTTTTATCGGTAAATCATTAATAAATATAAACTCCAGGGACTACGAGATGTTTGTTTTATTGGTGTTTTGCGTGATGTGAAAATAATTTGACGTCAAACTAACATTTGCGCATTGCACGTCGAAGGCAAGCGACACCAATAGGTTATGTTATAATGCATATTTATTAAATAAGCTAGTAATACAAATGACTAATATTAGGTTACATTCTTGAAAAGATTGCATAGTGGATACAAATTCCTGCAATGACAGAATTAGAAAAAGTGTGGAGACAGCGCTCTTAAATTAGCAGTAGCTATAAACTCACTTTAGGGTTCACAAGCAGCTCGTTTCTATTTAAACTATTGGTTGCCTGGCACATAATATAAATAATAAAAACAGTACAAATAACCACTAGGTACTAAGCAAGTAAGATTCACATGTCCACTAGACCGCTAGTAAGGATATTACAGACGCATCAGCCTTCTACTAGTTTTACACTCAGGCCAGACGTGATCAACCTTTGGAACGGGTTTGGAAATATCACCGGAAAACGACTAAAGGTCTCGCAGTGAACTTATGACGCATGCGTTCCAGGTTGTAGCCCACCGTGTCCACATGCTAGCTTCAGTGTTGAATCAACTGCGCGGAGACTGGTTATGTTTATAGCTCAGAGGTATCACAACAGTTGCATTTACAAAACATCCTTTGCAATTCTTGACCTTTAGGTCAAGAGGAAAAATCTTATCGTTACCTATTTTGATAGCTGCGAAGTTTCACCTCTACTTTGTCAGGCGCGCAGAGATGTTTATTCGAGAATCCGTAAACAATACTCTTATTTCCACTAAATTACACGATAACCCGAGAATCTATTATTTGCCTACTTTTTGGATCATGGTTTAAGTCCAGGAGTCCACCCATACAATTAGTTACTCAGCCCCAAAGTAATTTATCTCATTCAACTTTAATCTTTTCCGGTTCCTTTGCCCACCGCGAAAGCAATGTTGAGTTTAATTTGTCTAAGGTATTGTGTACACGTTGTTTATTGCTAAATTGCATAATCGTTTCCGGCAGGCGTTTGCTGATATTTATCAAATTGCACACCGAAAGTAAGCATTTGTTTTTAATCGTTTTTAGGGTTCCGTACTCAAAGAGTAAAACGGGACCCTATTTCTAAGACTCCGCTGTCCGTCTGTCTGTCTGTCTGTGTGTCAGGCTGTATCTCAACAACAGTGATAGTTTGACAGCTAAAATTTTCACAGATGATGTATTTCTGTTGCCGCTATAACAACAAATACTATAAACCAGAATAAATAAATATTTTTTTATATATTTTTTTTTCTTTTACAATCTTACACAAATCGGCTTAGTCCCAAACTAAGCAAAGCTTGTACTATGGGTACTAGACGACGATAAACATACTTATATAGATAAATAAATAGGTACTTCAATACATAGAAAACATCCATGACTCATCACACAAATAAATGCCCTTACCAGGATTCAAACCCGGGACCTCCGGCTTCGTAGGCAGAGTCACTACCAACTAGGCTACCTGCAGCCTAGTTGAGGAGGCTCTCATACAACAAACGTGATTTTTTTGCCGTTTTTATAGTTAATGGTACGGAACCCTTCGTGCGCGAGTCCGACTCGCACTTTGCCGGTTTTGTTTAACCTTTCAGCTAATAAGTGGTTGTTTAAGGCTTAGCCCGAAATAGTACACAATCTTGACAATACATCTAATGTTAGATCACTAATGCTGCCTCTTGTCTATGACTTTAATACGTTTCAAGACGTGTTGAAATGGTCAAAACATATGTACGAGTACGTTTGAAAATATATGATAATATTACTAGGTATACTTAATAGTACATTATGATACAAGTGTGCTAAGTTGGTCATTACACTCGAGTCGGTTTTTAAGCCTGAGCCGAAGGCGAAGGCTTAATGGAGACGAGAAGTGTAATGACCAATGCTCACGTGTTTCATACGACGTTTTTCAACACATTTGCGAGGAAAAAAATATAAATAAAAAATTAAAATGTTAAAAGATATGTAATGAAAAGGCACTAGTGCGATAATGTAATGTAAAAGTCACGGCATGGGTAATATTCTGCATTATTTTGCTAATATTTAAAAAGATATGTAATGAAAAGGCACTAGTGCGATAATGTAATGTAAAAGGCACGGCATGGGTAATATTCTGCATTATCAGTGTAAATACGCTGTAATAAGACCTACTTTACGAGCAGGTGTGTTGAAAAGATATGTTACGGGCTGCTGTGAAAACCATGGGCCATCCTTTCTGTCCGGTACTTACCTGAAAAAGAGTAAACAATCATTAGACAAT
Organism: Epinotia brunnichana; assembly: GCA_963854355.1. NCBI lineage: Eukaryota > Metazoa > Arthropoda > Insecta > Lepidoptera > Tortricidae > Epinotia > Epinotia brunnichana. The sequence goes on along the minus strand of OY977936.1, from coordinate 25,894,086 downwards.
TTAGACATATAATGTCGTACGATATTAAGATAATAGTATAAATATTTATCTTTATAACGTTTATATAAGTAAATAGACGCGGAAACAAGAAGCTAAAAATGCTGAGGACTTTAAAACAGTCGTCATATATAAAATATCCTACTCGTACGATGGTTGATTTAATCGATTTATGAGATGTCTGTTAGAATTTTGTATATAATATTATATACAAAATTCTAACAGACATCTCATCGTCTCAATCGATTAAATGGAGGTCGTCGTTGTTCTACGTCCGTAGGAATAACCCTAGAAACCCTACACGTGACCTCCGGGTGGTGCTAAAAGAACAACAAACTCGGCAGCTGCACTGTTCCTTCTGAACCTCTCAGCGCACACTGGAACTCTATCAGCGACATCGATACGAATACATATATGTACCAGTGTGTAACCGCCATACGATAAATAAATAAATAATCGATTAAATCAACCATCGTACGAGTAGGATATTTTCTTTACGGTTTTTCTCGACCTTACTAATGACCTTTTACGGTTTTGTTTTATTATCTCTACACTGTGTTTGGAAAGGCGTGTGACGCCCAAGAAAAATCAACTCAAAAACTTGTTTACAACACTATTGACTAAAGCCTTAAAACTCTTTTGCCAGTCTTAACTCGATTATTACCATTCAAAGTAACCTCCAATTTTCCATAAAATTTCCATAAATTTCCATACCAGTCATACAAAGTACAGACAAAGCCTCATTCTCATTGCTTATACGCGTAATAACAATGGATGGTCCCAAAGCGATGGTGCTCGGAATACCGAACATTTTGCAACCGAGACCTTCCGAAAGTTAAATGGAATCGTTTTATTTGGTTATGGAAATAATTGAAGGGATGTTTACAAAAACAACATAACTACATACATTGGAGTTGATTTTACAGGAAGCGAAAAAAACGTAATTTCTCCTAAAATATTATTTCTTTAAACAATACCTTCCATTTACTATGCAGGCGTATGGCCATAGAGTTACACTTGCATCTTGGATCCCATTAACAATCGGTTATCTCTTCAAAAATATGTAAAATAACTTCGTCACTTATGCTGTTTTTGTAAAAATATTGGCAGTTATGTTATTTTTGTGCAAAAATTATTGATATTCATATAGTAAAATTAATTATTGAATTTACGAAAACCGTTTAATTACCAAATGTATTGCATTTAAATTAAATACATAAGAGAATGTTATTATTATTGTACAGTCGCCATCACATACCTATGTAGGTATTCAAAAATATCGGCACATGCACCCTACGCCTTGAAAATAGAGGTGTGTTCCGATGTTTGTCACGTGTTTGTTTGCTCCGATGTATGTGATGGCGACTGTACTATAAGTTTCGTAGAGCTGAGTAATTCCATTTTAAAGATAGACGGGTAATTTTGGGCAAAAGGGTTCCTAATTAAACAATGTATATTGCACAATTGTAGCGTCTTCACAGACGGACATAATCATAGCAAAAACTCGGTTTCGTAAAATATGTCAGTTATGTTGTTTTTGTAAACATCCCTTCAATTATTTAACCTGAAGAAATAAACACAGGAACTTTGTTTGTTATATAATAATATAATATCAGTAGTTTAAGTTAACCTAGTGTGCTGTTCAACCAATATACGTGGTAATAAATTTTCATGCGGAATTCTGGTTAAAATATGCCTTTTAATTCTTAATCTTGTGGTTCTAATAAATTTGAACTACTTAAATTTATTTATTTTTATTTTTGTTGGGTATTTTCAACGAAATATGTCCGTTATACAATTATTCCCTATACTATACATAAAACAGCAACAAATAAATGACATAATAAACTTTTTAGAAGCTTTTATTTTACTATTTTCTGCCAACACAGCGAATCCTCAAGTGAATAAAGGGTCGGCAATGCGCTTGTGATTCTTCTGGAGTCACAAGTGTCCATAGGCGACGGTACTAGCTTAACATCAGGCAGGCCGTAAGCTTATTTGCCACCGTCGTTGCATAAAAAAATTAATAAAACTTGCAGTCCATGTTAGTTTGTGTGTCAAATCTTGCAAGTGAAGTTTGATCAACTTCCTTTCAATCAAGTTAAAATCTTGGACACTTGTGACTTGTGTAAGTCACATGACAATACTATATTATTTAACCAGTGCAAAGCTAGGATAATGGAAACAGAGGGTCCTAACAATTATTTAACTACACAAGATAGACCCATAGTGGTTGGGCTAATTTGTGCACAGTCTGCAATAAAAGCTTGTACGGACAAGGTCACCAATATGTATACACCACAAAGTTACAGAAATATGTATACAGACCTTATTACTACGGAAGTAAGGTTGTTGTATACATATTTTTGCATCTTTGGGTATATACATATTGGTGACCTTGACTGTACCTATTTTTTTTTTATTATTAACAGAAACTTATTACTTACTAAATAAATTTATTTGATTTCACACATCCGTTTCGTATGACATTACGAGATGAGTATACTCGTATGTGAAATTGAAAAGTTTGGACACGCCATCTAACTAAACTGACCGAGGGCGTTTAGACCCGTAACCTATACAAATAGCCTAGGCTTGACATCTCAAATTTTGGTAAAAATTAGATGTTTAGTAACCAGTTTATACCTTATAACGTAACAATTTTCGTGTCGGAAAGTATAAATCCTAATCTGCAAGATATGAAGTAGGTAACATTGTTTTCGTAGAAATCCATTTTAACATAAGAAAGTAGAGAAAAATAAATCTAAAGTCAACCCTATTTTTTCACTTGTAACCAGTTTACATGCTCCATTTTTTATCAGAAAGAGATGAAATTTTATAATCTTCTTCATAAAGTAGTGAATAAGAACTACATTTTCTTACTTTCTTAAATTTCGTTTTCTGAAATATTCCGAAAAACATGATATCCGCGCTTTCGAACACGCACTTCCATCTCGCTCACGCTTATGATGTGCATGAGAGGGAGAGAAGACCATGAACGTGCGGGGCCTTAAGTGCGATAATATAATTACTTACTAGTATTTATATTGTTGCTGTGTATTAGTTCGCACTTGACTTCAATTTAAAACAGGCAATTTGTTCCCAGCAAATTCAAGATTAAATCGCAGCGACCCACACCTCAAATTGCTACTGGATTTTGCTCTACCCTCAACCTTGCAGCGTGAGGAATAAGGACTATTATTAAAGTTGTTTGCAGTTATCTGTTGCATCATAATGTGCGAGCAGATTTGTTCGACCTTTACTTTATTGTATTGGGAGAGTATATTATTTGCATTTATTGTTATGTTTGGCGGTGTGCAAGCGCTTTGGTTTCCTTGAATCTTCATAATGTTATATCAGGGTACCGAAAATATGCGTTCACTTAAATTCGTTTAAAATAATAATTTTGGAAACATGAGTTTATCGGAATATAAAGTAGGTGTAGTCTATAAGGGCACAGGTAGGTACCATAAGCACGTAACGACGTAACCTTCAAGCGTAGCCTGTAGAGTAAAGCATGTACTATGATACTCCAGCAACAAGTGAAATCAAAAGATGTTTCAAAAAACCCAACTATGTTCTTCAAATATATACAGCCTATATAACTCCCACGTAGGGTTTGCAATCCGGACATCCGTCAAATTTCGGATCCGGATCTGACAGGCTCCTGGATCCGGATTTTAAGGATATTACGGATCGAAGTTTTTACCGAGTCCACGCAAAAACTGAATGTATTTCAAACCCTACTCCCACGATTATGAAGAATCCAACGACACCTCAAAATCCATCAAGCCGTTTGGACTGTAAGTAAGGTTTTGGATATATTTGAGCGAAATATCTATTTAACAAAACTAGGACATAGTTCATCGACTTTATTTTTTGAACGACCCACGCGTTTGTCTCTAGAGTGCCACAAAGGAACAAACATGTACCTACATACATATACTGGTAAACACATTACCCTCCTTTGCATCGCGCAGGTGGGTTAATAAACACGAAGTGATAATCTGCATCAGTTTTGACTTTCACGGACGTGCTTTACCAATTAAGCAATAGTTAGTTGCTAAGCCGATCAATTTTATCATGTTTTTGGAAAAAAACTATGTATTTGATTTGAAGCAGATTATCTCCGCAGCGCACTCTCTAGTGAGAACTTATGAAGTAATTAAATAAGTATACTCCTCGCCGGTTCCTTTACAAAGGCTTTATTAGGAATCGGGTTTGTCTAGTAAGTGGACATGATCTATAAGACTGTAGCTAAAGTATACGAGAGCATGATAGCTAACAAGCTAGATTGTCCTCTGTTGTGGCAAATCGGTCAGAGGACTAAATCTCTTTTTTGTATTAATTATTAAGTACCTGTAAATGCCAGCTGACCATGTTAGGCGGGCACTTTTAATGTTTCAATCGAACAACGTCCGCTGAAAAGTCGCTTGCGCAAGCACTTTCGACACAACGTGTTAGCACTCATTGTCCTATTAGTTGCCCAACCGCTGTATAAATACGTGCATGTTAGCGTGGCAAAGCACTTGAAACATTTATAGCCCGTGGTACTCGGACCAAACCAGGATATACATACTAGGAACTGTCACTTCCCGTAAACAATCAACGAATATAATCTTTATGCATACCGATATGGCTATATTTTGTCTTCTATCGCTGTCAAAGTATAACTCCGCTTTACGCGTGCGAGTGCGGCCATGTTGTATATCGATAGTGGTAGTAGATAAGAAGATAAATCACGTGATAAGAGCTTTTTATCGTGCTGTTATCGCGTGACCATTTTAGGCCCCCTGAATCTCATGAATCAAATACGTGACGTGGCAGGTTTCTACGTCGCATGAATAATTTCGGCAATGGTTATGTCAGAAATTATTTTGGACTATAATAAAATAGTATTTTTTAATACAGTTGCTCAAAAAGTGGTACTTTTTGTGGCTGCGTAGCGTACGAGAAGCTCAATTTCTCGAACTAGTGCTTTTTACTTTTTAGTTCCAAACTATACTTTCGAAACGCAGTAATTTTATATTAGATTTTTTACTTGGAAATTATGAAATTAAAAACGCTTACGAATACTAGGAGTATTTATTTTTGATCGCGTTAGTATGAAAGTCATTTTTGAAGCTGAAAATGTACGCATCTGTAGGTAGACCGCTTAACTCATTCCTCGCTTGCGCAGCGCGCGGGTGCAGGGGTATGACGATAACGGGGTGCGGGCGCCGGGGTTTGCCTTCCGCACGTCGCCCGCAGCCCGTTATAGTCATACCCCTGCACCCGCGCGCCGCGCAGGCGAGGACCGAGTTAAACGGTCCACCTATAGGTACCAGGAGCGCATACGCAAGCAGAAGTTTCGATGCAGCCACTAACAGTTGAGATCGAGGTACAATAATATAAATTTATTTAAAGAATTCATTAATATATAAATGACGAATATTAATTTATTATTTTTTCGCAATTGTATTAAAAAACGTCGTTTACAACACGTGTGAAATGTCTTTTACCACTCGTACCGAGTCTTGCCACTCGCTTTCAGCTCGTGGCAAGATACCTCGGTACTAGTGGTAAACAGACGTTCTTTTCACACTAGTTGTAAAATGTACTATTTCACAAGCGTGTTATAATAGAGAGCTTTTTAGTCGAGTACCGTGTTTAGGCCACGAAGCTTGCTGAGTGGCCTAAGTAAGGTACGAGATTAAAAAGCTTGATTATAACACTATTGTGAACAATACTTTTTGTACGAGTTCATTAAAATTAATTTTCTACGAGTCAACTGAACTAATTAAACAAACTCGATACTGTTGAAACGAAGTGCAGCTCATCGCTCGTACGCTTGTTGATATCTTAAAAGACATCAACGAGCGTACGACATCAAAGCGATTCTATTGGTCCAATTCATTACAGTTCAGTAAAGCAGCCACGTGATTGGTCGAATTTATTTTAGTTGTCTGGAGCGTATCGAAAAGTAGTTATTTCGATTGTTTCGACAGTAACATGGACTACAACTATGAAAAGAGTGACGTTGCAGTATTCTCTATGAAATCTTAATACACATATTTTAATCGTCGAGTACAAAAAGATATGAAAAACTTCCTGTTCTACCCCACAAAGTACAGCTATTTGGACGGTCGGTGCCCGATGAAGTAGCTAAACTTGAATAATGCATGCTTAAGATATTATCTCTTTCTTATTAAAATACTAGGAACACAAAGCATAGATTAATCGGAACCATTAAAAATACGCTCCCAGCAAACGTGCCAGTAGATAAGTAATGACACTTGCGTGATATCCACCTGTATAGGTGCCCAAAATAAAAATAATAAGTCAATTACGTACATGAATTTAAAGACTAGAGGTTATTATTTTATTTCGTAATGCATAGTATTTCACTGGCATGCAAGGACTGAATCTCGATAAAGTGCTTATAATTCTAAAACTTAATTAATCTTAAATTGGATTTGGTGCCTAGTTTTTGTTACATTACCTAGTAGGTACACTATTGTAGATACCTACTGGTACTTACTTGTAACAGTTATAATAACGTGTTGTTTTGTATCGATGACGTGATTCATAGATAGATAAGTTAAGTGTAGGTTGTACAAAGCATCTTCATTGATATAAGAATGATAATTGATAATTTAATTAAGTCTAACGTTATATTAAATAATTAACATATCGTGGCAATTAACACTCATTGTTTGGTGTCATGACTATATAGAGAATAGAATAGACATCTATTCGTGACAATTACTATACATGGACAGAAATCTACAAATAGCAAGTTTCTGTCAAAAATTTCATTTTTGGTACAATCTTTTATTGCCGACTGTACTTTTCTGCATACCATCACCCACTACTCATTGAGACGATTCTATCGAGCCCAAATTCGAGGAGGCTGTGTCGATTTATTGCGTAGTTCCTATGGCCACCTTCCAGCTCCAGCATCAGATCAGCTCCATGTCATCATAATATTGCATTTTCATGCGATATACATTATGCATGCAAAATTTCAGCTCAATCGGAAACCGGGAAGTGGGTAAAATTTAATTTGCAAGATTTGATTAAAGACTGACAGACAGACAGACAACGGGACAGATAAAGCTAAATAAAAGCTTGTAAAAACCACTATGCATGCAGGTGCAGGCGTAATGACCAGTTCGGATCTAGAGTAAAGATCTAGAATAGAATAGACAAGAGCGATGTTTTTTAAACTGTGGGTTGCGACCCCCTGGGGGCCGCAAAGCCTTTTGAAGGGGGTCGCGGCTACTCGTACACAGCTTGAAACAGTAGCCTCATAATGAATGTGGTAATTCGGTACATTATGATTAGCTTACTAATAACGCTATCCATTTTCATTCAATTTGATAATCAAGCGTGCACGGAATTACAAACCTACAGCCCATTTCAAACCGCAGGCAACCCTAAGCATGCTGGACCTTAAGTATTGGTGATAGAGGACATTTTGCAGTGGTCACACGGATAACATAAGTGGGCTCAGTGTGACGCAACGGCGAGCCAGTTGAAGGGCGTTATGTGGAGCGCGATGTAATGCTTGTTATGCGAGGGACCGGTCCGCGGCGTTACGATTAGGACAGACCTTTATTGGCAACCCTAAATGGGACGGTCATTCCAACCTGTACGTGTATCACACATTACTGTGGGACGTGGTTTGCTTGGTTGCCCGCCTGCGTGATAGCAGTTCCGGGTTCGATTATCAGTTAAGTTATGGCGGAGTTGCAGGAGGCGATGGCTGAGGTGCTGTTTGTGGAGTCCGGTCTGTCCATGCTTGCATGGGCATAGTTACTACTTAAATACTGGTGTTATTATTATTTTTTTTATTACGAGAGACATCATCCCGTTCTTGAATGGTTTTATTGTTATTGACCCTATACATCTCTGACAATATTAGTAATGTACCTATTTTTGTGTTTTGACGCTTAGAGACTGTATACATCTCTAAGATCATAGAATAATTATTATTAATTGTATCTGGACGCTAAGCGACCTTATGATGTATAAGGTCGCTTAGCTTCTGGGATATAAAATGGTATCACAAACTTCTTGTTAATTCTGATAGAGACCTTGTATCTAATGTATTGGATAATTATTTTTATGTAATATTGTTTTTATTTAGTGACATTTATTTCTGATAAACTGCAACTTCTAAATAATTATTGTTGTAAGATTTTATATTTTTTATTGTAAATTATTGATAGACATGTATTAAGTGCCCTTGTGGCCTATTTGCAGAATAAATGTTTGATTTTGATTTGATTTCTATTTCCAGATGTAAGAAGAGATAGTCCTAGTAGGTCGTCAAGTCAAGGTATACTTTCAGATAACGTAGATGTGCGTAACTTTTTCCCATATTGATTGTACTTAAATCCAATTTTGCCCTAAGGGTTAATGAATATCCTCAGAGATCTGTGAAGATGTGTTTTCAATTTTCATGTTACATTTGACAGCTGGTTGTCAAATACATGCTATGCGAACTTAGAACTTAATGCAAATCCAGTTTCTTATTGAAAATAGTGTCACCTACTTGATAGGTGGCGAACTCTCTGAAGCTGTAGCGATTGCTAGGCTAGGCTGTCAAGGTATTTCAAAATTCGCCGTATCGTCATAAGACATCAGTAGCCTAGGGGTACAGACGGCGGTATATGGAGTCGATGAGCCGGCGTTCAAACCCTGCGGTCGACGCACTTTTTGTATGTTTTGTACATTCAAAGAAAAGTTTTAAGTATCGCAGAAGAGATGGCGCCTGTATACGCAAGCATTAAATGCCTTCTCAATTTGGTCGAGTTGCCTGTCTATCTCAGTATGTATATTGTAGTCTTTGGTCAAATATATGAAAATAGTTTTGTTATTGTTGATATTTACTATTTTTACTAGTTGATATTTACTGTAAACAAGTGATTTATATTTCCCAAGATACGAATAAGACTCGTCTAACACGCAATGCTCGGTAATAAACGTGTTCCTCAAAGGACTGTAGGTACCCCTGTATAAATTACATACAACTATTGGTACCATTCCATACAACAATTGGTATTATTCCATACATTATTTATTGCGCAGATATTTGAGTCTGACACCGACATGTCAACGCTTTAATAAGCAACCTCCGCACGAAACGTGATCCATTAAAAGACATCAACGCGCGCATCAAAGCTCGCGACTTGCACTTGCACTACCCTAAACCGTGTGCTGTGAAACTTGCATTATAAGTACTCGCTGCCCACGTAAAGTCAGTCCTTATCACATACATAGTATAAAACAAAGTCGCTTCCCGCTGTATGTCTGTCTAGTAGCTATAATCTGTATGCTTAGATCTTTAAAACTACGCAACGGATTTTGATGCGGTTTTTAGGGTTCCGTACCAAAAAGGTAAAAAAATCGGCCAAGTGCGAGTTGGACTCGCGCACGAAGGGTTCCGTACTATCCGTACTATCTATAAAAACGGCAAAAAAAATCACGTTTGTTGTATGGGAGCCCCCCTTAAAAATGTATTTTATTTTGTTTTTAGTATTTGTTGTTATAGCGGCAACAGAAATACATAATCTGTGAAAATTTAAACTCTCTAGCTATCACGGTTCTTGAGATACAGCCTGGTGACAGACAGACGGACGGACGGACAGCGAAGTCTTAGTAATATGGTCCCGTTTTACTCTTTGAGTACGGAACCCTAAAAAGGAACACTCTGTTCGTCTGTCCGTCTGTCCGTCCGTCTGTCACAACGTTAAATATCTCAGGAACTAGTTAAGCTAACAATTCAAAATTTGGAACAACTGTTAAGAGGGTTAAGACTTGGAATAAATTCTGGAGTAATAAAGAAACCCTCAAATCAAAACTCCCCGTAAAGCTCAAGAAAAAAGTTATATATTCATGTTTACTACCTTGTCTTACATACGGCTCCCAAACATGGATATATAATAATAAAATTAAAAAAAGAATACAAGTATGTCAGAGAGCGATGGAAAGGAGTGTAATAAACATAACACACAGAAAAAGAAACACAGAAATAAGAAACACAACAAAAATAATAGATGCTTTGGAACACTCTCAAAAACAAAAATGGAAATGGGCCGGGCATGTCGCACGCATGGATAAAGAAAGATGGACACAGAGAGTAACTACGTGGCGAGGACCAATAAACAAAAGGAAAAGAGGAAGACCGAAAGAAAGATGGGTTGATGAAATAATCAGAAAAACTGGTGAAAACTGGATCAAAAAAGCGAAGGAAAGACAAACGTGGAGCAAAATGGAGGAGGCCTTAACCCGTTGAGGGGTCCATATCGATTACCAATTAATATGCATGTATTTTTTTTACAAAAATAGCTATATTCTATTTAAATTTACTTGTATAAAAAATACATATGTATATATATATATATATATACCATATATATTTCTCTAAAATAAATATAATAAAATATATAAAAAACGATAGAAAAGAGAACTACTGAAAAATTTCGTGAATTTAATATTTTTATTATGTACAGGTAGTTGCAAATCAGAATTTTTTAATGTATTAATCCTAATAATTAAGTTGTGCATGCTAAAAGAAAATATATATATATATATATATATATACAATTTGATATGTTTTATACGCCATTCGTTATGGAAATAAAGAGGCTATAATAATAATAATAATAAGAGTAACATAAATAATACAAGAAAAATAAAACGATATCTCTATCTAACGCATTTTTTTTTGTTTATCAAAAATAATTTCTTAATTAAATTTGTAATTTACTTACTTTTGTATGTCATTTTATAACTTCGAATTCCTATCAGGTTCCCAACTAGCACACAAGCTGCGTGTACAGGCATTGTACAGCCTGGGAGTTGCATAGGAGTCGTTCAAGCGCTGTACAATTTTCCTTAAGATGTACAGTAGCATATTTAATTTCCTTAAGATGAACAGTAGCATATTTAAAAACCCTTTAACAGCTAGGTGGTACAGTAGCAGTTTAGTAGCAAAAAAAGTTACTTATAGTGACAAGAAAAGTTACAAGAGCATGCAATAGCATCGCTAGGCAGCCATAAGAAGTACAATGAGTAGATGGAGGCGCTTGTACAACCGTGAGATGTAAAAGAGTAATATTAGTAGGTAAAGGTGTTTTAAAGGAGTTATACGTAGCTTTCATAGCGCTTAAAGGCGTAAGACGGCATTTTGTAGAGCCTTAAGTTCTTTAATGGATTTTTTTACGGCTGTTGTATTACTAATCTCCACTTATAATAAATCTCTAAATTAAAAAAAGAATCAGCCAGTTTGAAACTAAGCTTTGTGTGGTACGAATGTTCTCAGCATCCCATGAACGGAAACATATGAAACATTTTATATAGGTATACATAATAATTCTAGCTGCAACTTAGGATAGTTTTTATCCGACTGCGACAATTAATTAATTTTCCGAAATATACGACTTCATTTAATTTTTCATTTATTTTTATTGAAATCAAACGCTGCTCCAACTGTCAGCTATAAGAAACGTCAAATTTTCGTCAAAATGGCGGAATTGCTTTGCCTTTCACTTATTAATAATTTAAATCCCGTCTACGATAGACCTTTACGAGACAAATGCTAAAATATAAACCATAAAAAAATATTTGATTCTGATATGAGAACTTATATGCGCAAATGTTGTTTTATGTCGTAATTTCAATAAATGAAATCAACAAATTTGAACAATATAATTAACACGAATTTGTTTTTTTTGAATGGCAATGGCACGCGCTCGGCGCATTCAGCCAAAGTACCTGCGGCGCTACCACGAAAACCGATACTCAATGTTCACATATTTGCATCCCTGTCACTCGAGTATGGTTAGTGCGATAGAGATAGAGATACCCGAATATTTTCGAATTCCGAAGTTCGTGGTTATAGCTCAGGAATCGAAAATATGGTAAATAATCATAATGTATTTTCTCGAAAAAGAATTTAAAATAAATATAGTCAAATGGAGAAAACAAAGCAAGAGGTTATATAGGTAATGACTAAGTTATAAGAGTCCAAAGTTTTAAGAGGGGGTATGTTCTGTCCCTTTTCCGCAAAACGCACCTTCATATGAAACGATTGTTTTTTACTATGACGCTCGAGGATATTGCCGCCACAGTCCCTCATCGTTTTCTCACTCTAACAAGCGACATTAAAACGGATGTAGCTTCATAATTTTTTGAGATATTTGAATGGGAGTTTCATTATCTTCTATCTATCTATACATAATAAATGCCTATGTCCTGACTGACTTATTCACTCACTCACTCACTCATCAACGCACAGCCGAAACTACTAATCTTAGAGAGTTGATTTTTGCACAGTATGTTGCTTTTATAACGTTGGCTAGGGATAAAAAGGGATTTTTGAAAATTCTACCCCTAAAGGGGTAAAATAGGTGTGCAAAGTTTGTATGGGAGAACCTTTTTTTTTTTGAGCTAGAGACTTAAACTTTGTAGAAAAATTAGTTATTAGAATACAAATGAAACACTTTCAGCGTTTTAGAAAATTCTACCCCTAAAGGGGTAAAATAGAGTGCAAAGTTTGTATGGGAAAAACTACTTTTTTTTAAATAGAGACTTTAAACTTTGTAGAGAAATTATTCATTAGAATACAAATAAAGTACCTAGATTCAGTGTTTTAAAAAAACCTACCCCTAAGGGGGTAAAATAGGGGTGCAAATTTTGTATGGGGGAAACAATATTTTTTTTAAATAGAGACTTAAAACTTCGTAGAAAGATTAGCCATCAGAATACAAATAAAGTACTTTCAGCGTTTTAGAAAACTCTAACCCTAAAAATAGGGGGCTAAAATAGGGGTGCAAAGTTTGTATGTGGGAAACTATTTTTTTTAGCTAGAGTCCTAAAACTTTGTAGAAAGATTATTTAAATACAAAGAAAGTACTTTCAGCGTTTTGGAAAATTTCACCCCTAAGGGGGTAAAATAGGGTGCAAAGTTTGTATGGGAAAAACATATATATTTTTAATAGAGACTTAAAATTTTGTCGAAAAACTACTTATTAGAACATAATAATTATTACATTCGGCGTTTTACAAAAATCATTCCCTAAGGGGGTTAAAAAAGGGTGCAAGGTTTGTATGGGGAACACTTTTTCTGAGCTAGACACTTAAAATTTTGTAGAAAGATTACTTATAAAAATACAAAAAAAAGACTTTCAGCGTTTTGAAAAAATCTATCCCTAAGGGGGATAAAAAGGGGTGCAAAGTTTTTATCAGGGAAAGTTTATGTTTTTGAGTTAGAGACTTGAAACTTTGTAGAAAGATTACTTATTAAAATACAAAAAAAGAACACAAATCGTTTTAGATAATTCCACCCCTAATAGGGTTAAAAAGGAGAGCAAGCTTTGCATGGGCAACACTTTTTTTTGAGTTAGACTTAAAACTTTGCAAAAAGATTACTTATTAGAATACTAAAAAAGAACTTTCAGCGTTTTAGAAAACTCCATCCCTAAGGGGGTTAAGAAGGGTAGCCAGTGTTGTGTGGGAAAAACTTTTTTTTTTACTAGACTTAAAACTATTCGAAATGTTACTTATTAAAATGAATAATAAAGTACTTTCAGAGTTTTTGAAAAATTCCACCCCTAAGGGGGTTAAGAAAGCTTTGTATGGGCAACACTTTTTTTGAGCTAGAGACTTAAAAGTTAACGAAAAAATTTCTTTCAGCAATTAGAAAAATTCAACCTCTAAGGGGGTTTAAAAGGGGGTTCAAATTTTAAATGGCGAGCAATAAAATTTTAAAGTGTGAGTAAGAGATTGTTAACTTCGGTCTTAAGTCGGTAAAACTACAAAACGATTTTCAGAGTTTTTCCAAATTCATCCCCTAAGAGTGTTAAAATTGGTTCAAAGTTTGAGTATTTCAAGGCATTTTTAAAGTATGAGATTTTTAACTTTGGTTTTAGACTGTTAGATCACAAACTAGAAAATGAACATCAACGTTTTTTTTTTAATTATCCCCTAAAAGAGGGTTCAAATTTTGTATTGAGAGAAATCATTTTCTAAGACGATAAAAAGTTCTACGCGGACGAAGTCGCGGGCAACAGCTAGTCTATAATAGATTTGTGTAGCTTAAGAATAGCGCCTTGAGCGCTATATGTGAGAATTATATGGCTACTGTACGGTAAATAGTTGTATAAGGAATGATACGAAACCTTTTATACAGCTGTAGGGGGTTGCAGAATAGTGTTATAGCACCTTAAGTATTTTAATAGAATTTACTAGCGCTCTTGTAACTATACATCTATAATGGACGGACATAACTTTATACTAGAGCTCTAAACGCTATATTAGAGATTAATACAGCGGAATTGTGATGTTAAACTGTATAATGAAAGGTACATTCTGGTGTGCGACCAAAACAGTTGAATATAGCACTCCTATACCACAACTTTATAATCTAGAAGTCCACAACAGCAAACACTATCGCCTTTGTACGGCCCAAGCCTGTAGAACAGATGTAACCAACTCTGAGAGCTGCTTGATCGAGACGCCATTACAGTATTCGGTAAACGTATTTTTTTTAGGTTATTACAATATTTTGAGAATCGTATTTATGCATAATTCGTAACTTTTGGCGTAATTGAAGTCACTATTTCTTACCCGTGACCCTAATTTAATTATTTATATCCTTTAAAGTCTTATTTAAGTTAAAATACAATTTCATAACTAACATATCAATATAATTTTTGCCTTAAAAACTGAAAAAGTTGAGGGCGCGTGAGAATTTTGACGATAACATACATATATATTGACAGCAAACTAGTACTCGCACTGATATTTCACGTACACAAAGAAATAAAGCAATGTTAGACTTAGCTTTTTACTTATATTGATAATCCATTTTTGTATCCTCACCACCTGTCACTGTACGATTGTGTATATTTAGTTTACGCCACAGTAACACTACTATATTATTAATTTACAGCTTTGGTATTTAATATAACGATACAAGAGCGCCGAAATAAGGCGAAGGCGATATAATGGCGCTACAATAGCTTCTTATAGATCTCATGGCGCTAACCATCGCTTTTGTACCATCTCTGTAGAGCCTAAGAACACCTTTACGACCACTGTAGACCAATTGTAGCGCTCTTAAATGAAAACGAGTATAATAATAAATAATAATAAATATTTGCGGACAATCTTACACAAATCAACCTAGTCCCAAACTAAGCAAAGCTTGTACTATGGGTAGTAGACGACGATATAGATACTTATATAGAGAAATAAATACTTAAATACATAGAAAACATCCATGACTCAGGAACAAATATTCGTGCTCAGCACACAAATAAATGCCCTTACCGGGATTCGAACCCAGGACCTCTTGCTTCGTAGGCAGGGTCACTACCAACTAGGCTAAAGCGGTCGTCATCGGCGAGTATGAGTATAGGCTGCATAACGGGCCCTTTCAGCGCTATAAGAGCTCTATATCCTCTTATAGCACTACTATGCGACTACTGATGGAGCCGAGGCCGTTATGAAACTCCCTTATACAGCTACTGTGCAGCTTCTTATAGCGCTTTCCCTTCTTTCAAATAAAAAATAAATAATCTAAATCGGTACGCGTGATAAAAAGCTATCGCTGATAAACAAACATACTAGGTTGTAAGTTGTTAGTACCAAAATGCAGAAGGCGCTTTGCAACGGTAACTTCTACTATGAGCTGTTTAAGATTGTTCAAGAATGAATGGGGTCCTGACATGACGGGTATGGTGTATGAAAGTTTGTACGGAACCCTCGGTGCGCGAGTCAGACTCGTACTTGACCGATTTAAGAGTGATTCAAGAGGAAGGTTTACATGTATAATACATATATATTTAGTATCAGCATTCCACCTGTGCGAAGTCGGGGTGGGTCGCTAGTGATTCATAAACGTCAAAATAAAAACGAAAGTAACTCTGTCTGTCTGTCACCTTTTCAGGCTTAACCCGCGTAACCAATCCAGAGGAAATTTGGTATGGAGATAGTTAGAGACCTTGAAAAGGAATTAGGATATTTTATATTCTGAAAATCATCCCTTAGAGGGGTGAAACGGGGAGTGAAAATCTCGATGGGAGTACAATAATTACTGTGGGAAGTCTAATATCATATTTACTATTACATTTTGTACTGGCGTAGTCTTCATCTATTTAGGCGATTAATGAATATATGCGGACGAAGTTGGATGCAAAAGCTAGTATAAATATTATATTGGAATTCTATTGAAATGTACGCAACAACCTGTTTAACAGTGACAAGGCACTGTACAGTACAAAAGCAATGCCACCTACATAAAGAAATAAAAGAAATTAGCATGTCTCTCAACGACCTCGACCTCTTTGTCGTCTTTGTGACATTCGTCAAGCTCATTCAAACGGATGTCTCTTCCAGTGGGAATTTCTCCATACAAACGCAATCCCCCGTTTTATCCCTGGATAATAACATAAGAGCAAATATGTTGTACTAGCTTCTGCCCACGACTCCGTCCGTGTGGAACTCGTTTACACTAATAGATACACGGTCAGAAAGTAGTACAACATAATTTAATTGATCGCACGCTGTTATACGAATTTCAACTTTACAGCGTTTTGCTAACATGACGTAGAAGTAATCCAATTGCAACATATAAAACTTAATCAGTATTCATGCTTTTTGAAGTTCAAATTCTGTCACGTGACTTCCGGAATAACTTTTTGTAGAGAAGCCTAATCTGATTTCAAATAATTATTTGTTACATGTGAACGAGGCTTGAACTCACGATTTTTTTTATATGGCTAAAAAGGTTAAGGGTGCCCGAGACGAGAAGAGACAGTGTGTAACCTATGGACCCTTGCAACTCCATGCGAATAATACGTTGCCGAACCTTTATTGATTTGGGGATTCACTATGCTGACAGGCAGATATTGACGCATTGTATTTAATTGTTTTTTTCTTTAATAAAAGCATTCACCTTATATTAATTTCATAGCAAAATCCATTAAGGTTATGGATAACATTAGGGTATAAAAAAGGTAAAAGAAACGGTATTCAAAAGTTAACGTGAGTACTTTCTAACATGATTAAATTGATTGATTTATCGGACCACCAACCGATTCCGATTAATCGCGTCGATACTGGACAATCGAATATGTAACGATTGTAAAGCGTTGCGATTTTAATGCCATCACGAGTCGAACTCGTGACAGAGTGCAGATTAAATGGCATATACCTACTATGGGTATCATATTTTACTACTTCCGGTCCAGTCACGATTTTATTACTAAATAGAATACTTTTTAAGTCTAAAGCCGGATCTAATAAGTTTATTTGTTGTATTCTTTCTAACAACATTTATTTGGCCGAGATTGACGTGAGAAAAACACGAGATATTTAGGCAATCGTTACCCAGACACTTCGAACAGGTGATAGCCTACCTAAGTCATACCAGTTATAAAAATATTGAAAAAAAAGTCATGTTTATAAAGATAACTTATTCATACACAAAGGAGAGTAAATAAATGAAATTACTGACCGAATTACAAGTAAGTATACCTTCAATTTAAGTATCCATAGGTACTAATGCCCATTGTGTATCTATAATTAAAAAAAATGAATTTTATGTCTAAGATTTCACAGCACTAATGAGTCAATAAAATGATCTAAGGTTTATTACAAAAGTGACCCCGGAACCTTGCAAAACAATAAATTACATAAAGCCAGACTCCGCTCGTACCCTTGAAAAGATTAAATAATGCTTATTATAAAACAAAACGCGACTGCATTGTAATCTGTTTTTCTATCACTAGGACGTTAAAATACGAATATGGGCATTTATCAAGCAATAATAGGCTCTCAGCTAGTGTCGTAAAGGCTTTTCGGAATGTCTTCATAGTTATGCAGTAGGCACATTTGAGATAATGTGAAGTTGCATAAAATTTGCAAAACGTATAGCCAATGTTCCCGCGCTTAGAAGATGGATGAAGGTAGATATGATTCTATTTATATCGAAGTCAGATTGAATGTTCCCTTGGCAAGATTTTTTGTTAACGATAATTTGGATACGTTATACAATAAAACCACCACCACTACGTACTGGACTAAGCTGTTAACAATAATGTTACGGATTTGGAATGGACCGTAAGCAACATATTTTCACGGTATTAAGATGTTGTAGAATTCTTTTATATAGGTACTTCTGAAGTTGTACCTATAATTTTGCTAAGATAGGAAACTGAGAGTAGCGATAGTTCTTGACGCTTAACGCAGCATGCACAAACTCATTTCTCTTTTTATCTATCCAAATATCCATGATGCGTTCAAGAACCGCACATTATGACCACCATAAAAATAGACTGTTTTGTTAGAACTAATTTCTTATCTGTGTAAATGTTATTATTGCTAAATAATAACATCGATTTCGATAATATTATTTCATTCAAATTTCGAACGTCTCAAAAACAAAGAAACTTGATTTAACCTCTATTCTAATATCAGTCGAGATGACGTTTAGTTGGAAATGAATTGTCAATTTGCATACAAATTTGACAAATATCGCACGTAAGTAAGATATCGAACGATATGATAGTTGGATCCGACTCTAGTTTGTCTCTGAATTAAAAAAGAACTATGACAGCTGCCAGAAAACAACGCCGCGATGCCGATCATAATATGCGGCTCCTGAATGCATCAAGGAGGCATGATGCATTCAGGAGCCGCATATTATGACCGGCATCGCGGCGTTGTTTTCTGGCAGCTGTCATATGTGAATTATGATATGTGAATAGATAAAGTAGCGTATGTAACTATACATAATTAGGCATTAAGATACTCGTGTGATATTATTATGAAACTCGCCTTCGGCTCGTTTCATAAACCCACACTCGTGTTTAATGCCCTTCATTATGTACAGTCACATAAACTACTATATTATATCAATCAGTATAGCATATTTCGCATAATAATGTGTGAATGTGAAAGAAAGAGAAACTGATTTGGTCCCACGGTGCTTAGAAAGTGACAGACGGATGATACGTATCTAGACGTTACTGACGTTAGGACATCGGACGTATACGAAGATAAGTGAAATGTGAAATAATTAATGTGATAAGTTTTTATAGATGGTCTTCATTGTTAAAATATACTTGATAAAAACATTAATTGAAAGCGCATTCGCGATGAAATTAATTAATTAAATTAAATTAGGTGTCGTATCTGAAACTTTTCTTTAAGTTAAGTCCATAAAAAATATTTTTTAAATAGAGATAAGTTTGCGATCTGAGTTTGTATGTAGTATGTATCCCGATTTCATAAACTATTTTACCAGTATGAATATATTGTACTTTTGGGATGGACATGTTATAACTAATGTCGTGATTTCGCCTGCGTTCTTTATACATAACATGCGGGCGAAGCCGTGCGGGCAGCTACTACATAATAAAGTAAAGTACATTCATAACATGCGGGCGAAGCCGTGCGGGCAGCTACTACATAATAAAGTAAAGTACATTCATAACATGCGGGCGAAGCCGTGCGGGCAGCTACTACATAATAAAGTAAAGTACATTCATAACATGCGGGCGAAGCCGTGCGGGCAGCTACTACATAATAAAGTAAAGTACATTCATAGTCATCGTTAGCAAAGTAGAAACAGGAATAACTGCACCCTTCTCGCAATCTAACATGGACATGAGTCGGCCTTGTGCGAAATAACCTTTAGTGCCGTTAAGCAAACGATTACGTTCAAGAAGGCTGCGGCTGTAGGTATCGGAATCGGAGGAAGTTTGAACAATAGACGTAATGTGTTTATCGTGGAACTAATTCCATTCTTGGCTAAATAATTTCCGTGAGTCGCGGTATTTACGGAATACACGTTTGGTTTCGATGCAGATTCTATTGTTTAGTTCCTGTCGATCCTGCTATTTAAGAAAAACATTTTATGTTTAATCTAAAACAAATAAAAATTGGTAATTTTTGAAGTGCGATCATGATAATAAATCGTTACCCAGTCAGTTTAGTGTCTTGCTCTCTGGTTCAGCTGAGCAACTTCAGACAGCTAAGTCATCTAGGTACGTGTACCTATCATCTAACCATTTGTGCGGCACACAATCCAGACATCGTCGAAATAGAGTAAACATAAGTAAGGGTGTAACTTTTTAGCGATAAAACCACCCGTTGTTGCCGTCTGCTTATATTGATTGTGTTCTATTTTTTTTTATAGAGGTGTGTAATAGAGTATTTAGCCGTATTGTACTCTTAATTTCTTCTAGCCTTTAATTTACGTAAGCGTAAAGGAGTCAGTGATAAAGGATAGCCGGCATAATCCGTCAACGACGCGACGCACGTAAACCTCAAGAATGGCGTGACCCCCCTCCCTCCCGTTCGCCGCGCTGAGGTCGCTGCGAAAAGGTCCTTCCTGGTGTGATGACCCGAAGTGAATATAATATACTCGTCCTCTCAAACTTGTCGTCGTGAACACAAAAGTTTACATTGGCAAACTTAAATCAACTCGTTATTTTTTCTCACATTGATAGAAAAGCTAATAGGTACGTTAGGAGACGATAACATATATACAGGGTGATTTCAGGGTCGTGGAGCAAGAAGATCAAAAGCGAATAAGATGGTAACACTGAACAACTTTTCCCAAAAAACCGACCACGAAACATCCATACATTATCTCTCAATTAACTCACAGTTAACTCTTAATTGGCTCTTATTTTTTTGCGATTTCGTGGGTGGTCCCATGGGAAAAGTTGTTCAGTATGACCATCTTATTCGCTTTTGGTCTTCTTGCTCCACGACCCCGAAATCAACCCGTATAGATAGTGACGAGAAATTAAACAAACCCTCCATTACCTATATGTATACCTAAATGTTCGTGATGTCGAATTTCTTTCTAGTCACATAAGACGTGACAAATTCACTTTTCAATTAATTATATCTTTAAACTAGTATTATAATTAGGTAACTACAGCATGTGGTTAATATTTTCTAGCTAGACACAAAGTACCTACATAAACACCAACAGCCACGACAATCGATTCCATTACACTAGAGCAGAGCACTATTGATTACGACAACGCAACCTTCTTCTTATCTGTGGTAATATATTTACTACAGAATCTGAGTAAAAAGGTCTAATGTATGCATTGAGTCGTGGGAACGACTCATCCTTGGCTTTAGAAACCTTATTTAGGTTAATTTTGCACATTTCCGGTTGAGAAATTGATATTCCAAGGTTGCAAACGCTGAGAGCGAAGTGCTAATTATATCATTAATAATTAGTGTTTGATAATGGTCTTATACGAGTATGACATGGTATATGCGAGTCATGTGCCATTTATTACAATTAAGAACTACATCCGTAACTTGATTGAGGATACGATAAAATTATGATTAACACCTTTTTTGTATTTTCTGTCTAACTATTATTTTCTTGACTATACTTTTTTAGGGACCCGTACTCAAAGAGTAAAACGGGACCCTATTACTAAGACTCCGCTGTCCGCCCGTCCGTCCGTCTGTCTGTCACCAGGCTGTATCTCACTGATACCGTGATAGTTCCAGTTGAATTGAAATGTTCACAGATGATGTATATCTGTTGCCGCTATAACAACAAATACTAAAAACAGAATAAAATAAATATTTTTATTGATAATGGTACGGAACCCTTCGTGCGCGAGTTCGACTCGCACTTGGCCGGTGTTTTTATAATACTCGTAGATTACATTTTGGAAACAATAATCACGTTGGGTACATCTTTTGCATATATGAACTCTCATGAAATTCAGTTTTCCAAACTTGAACCTGGACTAAATAAAGAAAGTAAAAAGAATAAACTAACAGATAACCTAACAATAAACGTGCACGGATGAAAAACTAACAAAACTCTAATTAGATATCTTGGCAATAATACCGTACTTCATACCTACTTGTTTAGCATAGATTATGTGTTTTATATATGATTACTGCACCATACTTTTTTTTAATACAATTATGAAAAGACATGGCTGAAGCGATTTAGCTCTACCGACCGATTTCGCTAAATAAGCTTTACGCAAATTTTTACTTTGCGCAAATAGTGACTGTCTCAATTTACATAACATAATACTTAAAACTTTTATGTAGCCGACATTTCGAAAACTGTAGCAATTCTCGTTTTAATGCTGTACTTGCCCAATCGATGGACCGATTAATATTATACAACTCGATAATAATTGTGCTCGCATTACTACACAATCGATAGGACAGCTTATTAATTTAATGATATTTGTGAACAATTATACCGTACTATATTTTTTTTGTGACATCATTGTTGATGCTGTTCTACTGGGTTCCGTAACACAGGGAATCTTAGCTCGGGACCCAATGACTTGTATCCTGTGCATCATGTTTTTCAGAATAAATATTTATATTTCTATGCACTGAAATACTAGTAAAAAACTACTTATTGTGAAGAGCTTTTGATGCCTGTGTGCCAAAAGCTCTGAGTTGATCTAGCAAATCAAATTTACATATTAACGCAAAGAATGTTGAGACTTAAGATTTTCTTAATATCTATTATAACTATTATAAGTGACTTAATTTTGAACTAGCTTCTGCCAGCGACCCCGTACGCGTGGAACTCGTTTATATCGTAGCTCCATACCAACTTTCACCTCCCATTTCACCCCTTTAGGGGATGATTTTGAATTTCATCGAAATCGATTCAGCCGTTTTCACGTGATGTGCTGTCAAATAAACAGACAAAAATTCCAAAAACTGTTGGAACGTGTTCTGTTATCGCCTTTAAGTATCCCCAGCCAACTTAAAGCAAATAAAATAAAAAATAATGCCAATTTATTTTAATACTAGCTGTTGCCCGCGACTTCGTCCGCGTAGAACTTATACTTAGAAAATATAATGCAAACAAACTTCTACTTACCATCTTAAGGGATGATTTCCGAGGCAAAAACTATTCTATATCCTTCGAAAGGTCTCAAATTATCTCTATACCAAATTTCATCTAGGTACATGGATTTTATCCAAGCTTTCACCCCCTATTTCATACCCTTAGGGAATGATTTTCGGGATAAAAACTATCTAATATCATTCTTCGGGACTCAAACGACCTTTATATCAAATTTCATCTAAACGGGATTCATCCAAATTTTCACCCCCCATTTCACCCCCTTAGGGAGTGATTTCCAGAACTAAAACTATCCTATGTCCTTTCCCAGGACTCAAGCTATTTCTATACCAAATTGTATTAAAATGGGTTCCATCCAAATTTTCACCCCTAATTTCACCCCCTTGGGGGGTGATTTCTGGGGTAAAAACTATCCCATGTCCTTTCCCAGGACTTAACCTATATCTACACCAAATTTCATCAAAATAGATTACATCCAAATTTTCACCCCCCCCCCCCCCCTTTTTCACCCCCTTAGGGGATGATTTTCGGGATAAAACCTATTATATGTCCTTCCCCGGGACTCAAACTATTAATATACCAAATTTCATCTAAATCGGTGCAGCGATTTAAGTAGCTCCATACAAATTTCCACCCCCAATTTCAGCCCCTCAGATATAAAAACTACCCTTTGTCCTTCCGCGGGGCTCAAACTATCTGTATACCAAATTTCATCTAAATCGGTTTAGCGGTTTAGGCGTGAAGAGGTAACAGACAGACAGACACACTTTCGCATTTATAATATTAATATGGAAGTATGGATTATTAGTATGGATAGTATGGGTTCTTTCCGCTTGTCTTCCAAATAGAGTTGTAGCTGTAGACTCACTTTAAAAGAAAGAAGAAACGAAAAACTCATTCAAATATCTCAAAAAATTACGAAGCTACAACCGTTTTAATGTCGCTTGTTAGAGTGAGAAAACGATCAGGGACCGTGACGTCACGATCCTCGAGCGTCATAGTACAAAACAATAGTTTCATTATAAAGGTGCGTTTTACGGAAAAGAGACGCAACAAACCCCTCTTAAAACTTTATACACTTATAACTTAGTGATTACCTATATGAGTATAGCATTTTGCGTTGTTTTTTTTCGAGATAATACAACATTATGATTATTTTGTTTAGTGTCTACATCCCTATTTTCGATAAGATAAGATAAAATAAGATTTCTTTATTGTCAGAACTGTGTACATTTAGTTGTTTTGGGTAAAATAAAGTCCAACAGCTTGCCGATTTCGGACGTACAATATTAAACTTAAAGCTAGTCAAATATACTAAAACAATAACAACAATAGTATTTCCAAATAATTTTAACCATATTCACACATAAAATATTAATTTAGATCTATCCGACATCCGTATTTTCTTTTAAACCACGAACTTCGGAATTCGAAAATATTCGGGTATCTCTATCTCTATCGCACTAACAAATGACAGGAATGCAGATTATACGAATTTCGAGTTTCAGTTTTCGTGAATTGGCTGAATACGCAAAGAGCGCGCGCGCGTGCCATTCAAAAAAACCAAGTTTATATTGTTCGAATTTGTTAATACATTTGTAGAAATTACGCCTTAATTCGACATTTGCGCATATAAGTTCGCATATCAAAATCGATTAATTTTATATTTGCTTTTGGTACCTATGTGTCTCGTCAATGTATATCGTAGACGGGATTAAAATTATTAATAGGCGAAAGAAAGGCAAAGAAATTCCGCCATTTTGTCCGTAGTATTGCTTATTAGTCTGTGATTTTGACGTTTCTTTTAGCTGACAGATGTGGCGGCGATATACTTTAAGAATAATAAATGACAAATTAAATGAAGTCGTATATTACGGAAAATAAATTAATTGTCGCAGTCGGATAAAAACTATCCTAAGTTGCAGCTGGAATAATAATGTACCTATATAAAATGTTTCATATTTTTCCGTCCATGGGATGCTGAGAACATTCGAACCGCAGAAAGTTTAGTTTCAAACTGGCTGATTCTTTTTTTAATTTAGAGATTTATTATAAGTGGAGATAAACATACAACACTTGACCTCTAACAAGACAGAATGATAATCAAAATCATCTTAATGGTTGTTGTCGGATCATCCAAGTAATTTTGCATAATTAGGGTTATTCACCTATTAACCTAAAATCCATGTCATGTTTGTATAACAAATAGAAGACTGCTATTTTTACCCGTTAGAGCCAAAAGATCGGGCATATAGAGTTTCTTTAAATTTTCACGTGTTACGATTTGTGGCTTTCCAACTAGTATTTTTAAGAACATAATATTATGTAATTTAGCTTATTTTCTGAATAGATTGCTTGCATTTTCTCTGGACTGTACAATGACAAAATATTTTTTTCTAATGCGTAGATTTAGGTTGCTAATTATAATCCGAAAAAAAATTAAACTATATTGGCAATTTTTGTTTTGGCAAGCCTAATCTGATTTCAAATAATTGTTGTTACATGTTTTAATCCTTCTTTATTTGCCATTAGTTGTTAATCACAAAATGTTATTCAGCGTTATATGGCGGACATAAAAATAATGCTGAAATGACCGCCATTTTCAATGTATCGCGAGACAAATGACCTACGTCAGTCAATGTTACCATATATACCGATTTATCTGTACATATACAGATTTTAGTGAAATAATTCAGATATATTAGGGTTCCATACCCAACAAAGAAGTATCCACTTAAACTTAATTAACGGTTGTATCTCCGACACAACCCGCTTCTTTTTTTAAATCATGGGAAGCGTCGGTCGCGTTGTATAGGGAAAAATGAATCTTAAGAATAATATTGGGCTAATAATAATAAATAAATAAATATTTATAATGTGTGTTTATAAAGATGTACTGCCAAGCATACAGTTACCTACCGTGTTGTTTGTGTGTTAACCGCTCATTTAATCCGACTAGACTATCACACAATTTTTACGAGACGGAAAATCAATATTTATCATTTTATTTTTAAGTTGACAGTTGATGTATTTTACCAAAAGTAACACAATCGACCATATGATACTGAAAGGAAACACAAGTAATGAATAATGAACATAATGGGTATAATTGTGCGTTTTTGCGCGCGCGTGGGAAGAGCGAAACCGCGCTTTGTCTCATTAACGTGTGCTCGACACTTTTACAAAACACTGTTTATTTTGCACAGATTTTACCTTATTTGATAATTTCTAATGCATACGTTGTAAATTTGAAAGTTACAGTTCTTACGCTGGAACAGGTTTGATAAAGTGTTTTCACTTCTCATGCTCTAAAAGTTCGTCTTTATGTCGTGCGTAGGCGACATAAAGTCGCTTTTTATGCTCTAGAGCATAAAGTAAAATCTTCGTCGAAGACCAAGGCAATCGCTGCAACAGCCACACGAACATCTTTAACTTCATACAACAACCTCTTTATTTTATTTCGTTTCGTTCGTATTCTAAGACCAAGGCAAAGATACCAACAGCCAAAGTACACAATAAAACTTCATGAAATAAACTTATAATTTGTATTTCGTCTCATTTATTATTTTTTATATTTGTTTATTTTTCAATTTAGTAGATCAGTATAGTATTTAAGCCATAACAACAACTTATCATAGTTATAAAAAGAAAATGTTTTTATAACTGAGCAGTATGTAACGACCTTAAGTCAGGTGTCACGTCCCTACAGAAAAAAAAAGAAAAAAAAGTTAATTGGCGGGAACCATAATTATTTTTTCATTGTAATATTTGTGTTACAACTTGAAATTGTTTTTTGATTAACGATAAATAATGTCGTCAAGCGAAGAGGAAATAACACTCACTCCTAACACTTTAATGGAGCGGCACGCGGAAAACGTCGTTGAACAGATATTGCCGTCGAAATCTAAGCGAATTTATCTTACCGCTTATGAAAATTTCATGCGTTGGAGGGCGGAAAAACAAGTGAATAGTTTCTCAGAGAGTGTTTTCTTAACGTATTTCAACGAATTATCTAAGAAGTTTAAGCCGTCTACACTATGGAGTGTGTATTCTATGCTCAAGACTACGCTGCAGATGAAAAACGACGTGCATATAAAAACCTACGTGAAGCTCACATGTTACCTGAAAAGGCTTTCCACTGGGCACAAAAGTGTAAAATCCAGGGTTTTCAATGCGAATCAAATCGAAACATTCTTAAAGACCGCTCCGGATGTAAGATATTTGGCTGCAAAAGTACGTAAAACTCTACATCGTTAAACAGCAATTTAATATTGTACAATAATTCATTACCTAGTACTTATATTAGTGTGCAACGTTGTAATAATGATTACTATTTTAATTGTAGGTGGCGCTCATATATGGAATCAGTGGTGCATGTCGAGGTATAGAACTTATCAACATTACTGTGGATGACGTGAAAACGGACACTCAGTTGCAGGCTATAAACTTACCTGACACAAAAACAAATAAAGAAAGAACATTCGTCGTCAAAGGCGAATACTTAAATATAGTTAGAAAGTATCAAGCCCTACGTCCAGAAAATGTGGCAACGAAACGGTTTTTCCTTAATTATCAAAACGGGAAATGTACACGGCAACCCATAGGACGCAATAAATTCGCTGCAATGCCAAAGGAGATAGCAGCCTTTCTCAAATTAGAAAACCCTGAAAAGTACACAGGCCATTGCTTTCGACGAACTTCAGCTACGCTGTTAGCCGATTCTGGAGCAAATCTCACAACATTAAAGCGACATGGCGGCTGGAAGTCTGACCAAGTGGCAGAGGGCTATATTGAGGAATCCATAGAACAAAAAGCTAAAATTACCGACTTGATTACCGAAGGAATCGACATAGTCCCAAATGAACCAGGCCCATCTAGTGCTAACTTACCATTGGAACAGAGCTTAAATGGTAATCCCGTTCCTTCAAAAGAACCTGAAGTTGACAATATGCCAAATATCGCATCACAAATACAATCTAATACAACATTAAATATGCCAGGAAAAACGATTACTTTAAATATTTCTCATTGCTCTAATGTAACTTTCAATTTTAATTAAATTAGCATTTACTATATTTACGTGTTGCTGTTTCATTTCCTCGCAATCGAAGTGAAAAGTAGAGTGTACAACTCGTCCATAAAACCCATTTTACACTCGACTTTATATCTATCCTCGCTCGCAAGCTCGCTCGGATGGATAAACGTCTCGAGTAAAATGGTGCGTTTTATGCACTTGTTGTACAATCTACTATTTCTCTACGGATGGTCGGTTATTGGTGAGAACTCGTCGGTATTAATTGATATTTTATTTTATAGTAGTTAACTCTTAAGCGTTTTCCATTTCAATTGCATTAATTTAAGTTAGAATTATCTACCATGCTGCCGGATTTATTTGATGTAACACGTGTATCTGCTGCAGTGGTTCCCAAAGTTGACAGGACAGGACCACGGTCCATGCACCATTGCCCCAAGCAATGATTGCTCGTACTACCATCATTTGGGAAATGATGATCTACAGAACTGAGAATTTATATTGCCGCACCGGTGATTGAATTGAATGCCTAGCTAGTTATTACTACAATGCAGTTTAATATTTCCTTCATTACGAATGACTGTATGTATATGTATAGTATGTACATTATCGAGAGCACATCTTTTTCATGCAAATACGTAACATCCAACGTATCGGAGTGCGGTACATTTTTCCCTGGTATTGAGTGCACGAGCAGAGGTCGTGTCCCAGCGCTGCGCGGGTGTCGCAAGCGGCCCGGTTCCCACGCGGGATGCGGAAGGCGCATGCGTTGATCTTCGCTGCGCTGCGCAGGACCACCGGCTAGTGCGCGAACGATGCACCGATCAGCGAGATTATACAATTAAAAAAATATTACTTAACTAGGGACTAACTCACGGATGAGTTGTACATAGAACCCGCGAGGTTGCATTAAAAAAAAATAAAAAATATGTTTTTAATTCCGAAAACATGAATCGACAAAAAGGTCGATATAATTATTGAACCTGCTCACAAAATTTCACGAGAATCGGTTCAGAAATGCGACCTGTAGAGGAGAACTGCCTGACAGCGGGACATCCGTACATACGAACGACTTTCGGCCCAAGCTGAAGCATAGAACTTCGTTCGCTTCGAGCTAGCTCGTTAAATAAAAAAGCTGCTACCGATTTATTTTGATCCAATTGGATCCATATGATGCCTCCCAAGACACACAAAAAGCAGGATGGTTAAATATTTCAAATCAAATTTGCATGGGTAATATGACTTAGTCTTAGTTAGTCTACCTACATTCACTGATTGATTGAGTTTATAAAACTTCGATATATTTCCTTCTGAAACTATATTAGGGAGGTTACTTTGGTGGCTAACCCACGGTCTGACTCACAACTGTAACTGCGTAGGATAACTGGTTCTGTCCAAGTTAACAGACATTATGAACCATTATCGAGTGTAATTTAATCAATCATCCAGCTTGACGGGTACGGTGAGAAAGTTTATCGACATGTTTAGGTATATTGTACTTATTCATAAATAAATATTCATACAGAAATGTATCAAAGTCCTCATCTTCGCGTTATCACGACTGCATTCTGAAGACGAAACCCGGGGATAGAATCGGGGAATGAAAATATTAAACTAACCAGACAATGAACAGTCGATCATTTAGATGTTCTCGTAACTAAAAATGTAATACTTGAGCGATATCTAATAATCTTAACACGTAGAATGCGGCAAAAACGCAGGAATACGTGTTTTGGGCTCGTTCAATCCGGTTTTTTTATACCCCGTCGGTGGCAAACAATCTAACGGCCTGCCTGAGGGCAAGCAGTCACCGTAGTTTATGTACGCTTGCAACTCCAGGGGTGTCTTGTGACCTAAGATTTATTTACGATGCCATTCGAACCAGTTTTTGGAGAGAAACAAATGTTTGTAGGAGAGCAACTACAATTTCAGAACGTAAATACCCAAAAAAATGTGTTAAAGACGGACCTTGCTGGCGGCAGGCGAAACGTTTCATACTAATTGACGTTAAAGTATGACGTCACGCGTTGCAATTCATACTTATCGTTGTATGGAAAATCAAGTAAATTGCTGTTTCGGTCGCGAAATACTGCGTTTAGGTCCATAGTTGTCCTACAATTTTATTTCTATAAAAGCGTAAGGATTCTATAAGCTTTAAATTTACTCTTGGACAATAAAAAAATGGCATATTTTTCTAAACTTTCAAGGTCCACATCTTTTTATGATTTTGATTATATTTTGTAATGTATTACAATAATTTGATGGTTTACCATCCACGAAGCATCACTACGTTGTCAATTTAAACATGACGCAAGTACCCTATTACTCGTATATAGTAGACTATAAACTCGAATACTACATGCATCGAGCAGTTCCAATATAATTGGAACTGCTCGAGTTCCAATCTAATCCCCTCAGTAGTTACTCTAGGCCACCCAATCTTCAAATATGAACTGCAGTCAAACTCCGTGATTTCCGTGAATGACCGTAGGTAGATGCTCCACGAATCTTGTAACTTTTTGGCTAAATTGAATTTATACGTCCGGGTGTGTGAAGTCATGCCTGTCTGTTGATCGAGGCCACTGGTTCCAATAATACTCACTAATCAGGTGTAATTAATTCACCATAATATGTTAAACAATATCAGTAACACACGCAGTAACATAATGAAGCGGTAACGTGATTAAGTAAATTAACACGGTAAGATTAACTTTGCTGACGCGTGAGATCGTGGCCGTCTAGACAATGTCCGTTACACGTCAGAAGGTTGGTTAAACATTAGACTTATCTGTTAAATCAGTATTAAATGAAAAATTTGCTCAAGGTAAATCATATTAATAGTTGTTGAAGCCTGACTAAATCACCCCAAGACCATCTGATGGTCCATTAAATTGCAAAAATTATATTCGTGAATCAAATCATTTCCTAGTTTTCGTTCCGCACTTCATTTTCTAACATATCCAGATTTTCTGCTCCCACATTTGTCCTCCTCTGAAATAGATTGTCTGTTTTAACCCCTTCGGCGTGTATGGCGTCGCATACGCGCGTCACAATATTAAACCAGATTTTTTCGATAAGTACCTACTTCTGGCATGCTGCGCGCTAAGGCGCTGAGTAATGATCCCTTCGATTTTCATAATTTCGTGGGCCAAAGGTAAACTATAATGTTTACCATAATTATCATTTTTCATAAAAGCTATTTTCTCTAAAACCATTTCAGAATAATTTAATTCATCGATGCTTAAAGTCTTGTAGCTTAGGCTAAGTTTCTTAGTTTTACAGAAATCCTCAAAACGTACAATTTCTGTCAAAAGCTACTTTATTGAAAATGGTTATTTTTATACCACGTCAGTGGCAAGTGGCAAACATGGCAATTACGGCGCCTGATGGAAATGAAAAGTGCGGGACGAAAACTTGGAAACGATTTGATTCAGCGTTTATGGCAAATAAAATTATGGAAAGAAACCTAACCTAACCATTTCAACTTTTGTGTATCGACAGAAGTCGCGAGCCAGCCTCTAGCCGTCGTAAACTATCGACATAAACCCGATTACAAGTACTGCTAACTCTCGATTTCAAGCGCTTTACTAGAACAGGGTGACTGGCCGGTTATACATAATTATTTCTCCACTTCCTCGCGTTTCACTTGTGTTTTCACTTTCGATGCGGTGAACTCATCTCGTTAGAGCGACTCGGACAATTGGCTGCTTGAGATGACTTTTGTGTTTTCTTTTTGATAAAACTTACAAAAATGCGTAAATATAAACCTATATCTTTTGATGATGGAAACGGAAAGTGGCCCGATGAATCCCTAAATTACACGTATAAAACCCGTCGTTGACAGAAACTTGGACCTTCTCTCGGGTCTCTAATTATCTTTGAAACACAGGAAGTGACTACAAATTTTTCTCATCATCAAATGATGATTTATTTCCGGGGTCTCCAAAATGCCTTCCACATTTATATTCGTGAGCAGTACACATTCATACCCCTGTAAATCGATACATTTCCAAAGGGCTGCGGGTGAATGACCCGGAGTGACTATTGTCCTTTCTAAGCCAACCTAGACAACCTAGGCATTATTCGTGTTGCCTAACACTTGCAGACTCGATGTGTGCCAATTTAACTACAGACCCTTTTAATTCATTTATACCTGCTAGCAATAAAGCCTCTTCCCTTTTAAAAGGAAACCATAAACTTTTATTATCTTGACTCAATCATAGTCTAACTATAAGATGGTGTTAAGTAGATAAATAGATAAATTATGTAAATTTTTGGGGTATTTTGTAGATCATTAAAAGTTTGCTTAGCATATTTTTGTATAACTTTTCATATTGACAGTATTATGCATTAAAAAAAACCGTCAAGTTCGCAAGATATCATGAGATTTCAAATATTTTAATGTTGATGAACCGTGCTGAAGTGAACAAATTTTTATATTGCGTCAGAATAGGTAGCCCGTTCAAATAATACGTAGTAATACTTTTTTCCTGTTCCTCAATACATTACATTGTACACAAGAACCCAATACACAATCTCAATCACACGCAACAGTGACCATAGAAATGTGGCTTCGAACCACCTCGGACTCGGAACCACATCGAAGAACACAAAAACCACTGAAAAATCACTTTTTCAAAAAATCCGGGGTGCGTTCCAAACCACAATTCTGAAAATTTTAATACACTTTTAATTTTGTTTTATTTGACACTTACGTAAAATTTGGCCGCCATGATAGTTTAACTGTCAATTATTGGTTCACTCGCGAGGCGGGCGCATGCGCGTAGGGTTCGCGCGGCGAATGGCGGCCGCCGGCCAGCGCCATCTTTATAAACTCCCCCCCAGTGTATTATTATATTAATTACGTTTTCACTAGTCGATCGATCTGGATTAAGCGCTTCCTTGTCCAAAAAAAGTGATTAGACAGTATTTGATCCTTTGCGTTAACGGTTACCTGTACGCATTTTGGATAGACACGGGTGCCATTATACTATAGATAATAGCGCACTTTTTAAATGTTTTGCTCACCAACATCATTTACATCATAATATGTGTTTCAAGATGTATATCTTTATGGCAAGAAACCACTTTAATGTTTTTCTTACATTTGGCTAATCTTGAAATTGTTATCTAGAGTTTGTAAGTAGGTATAGGGCTCTAGAACATAGTGTATGTGTATGTCGTATATCGTAAACAAGTATGTATCATAATATTGACAATCAACTGAAGCTCATTATAAGATTACAATTAGCATATTCACGCTAGCATCATATTACACAAATATAGTGTATTGCGTGCTCATATTCATTAAATCACATGTGTTTGACTTAATTAACTCTGTGATTCGCTACTGTTGCTGGTTAAGTAAGATTATGTAATTTATAATTGCGGCAAATTCATAATCAGTTTCCGAATTATGGATTAATTAAATAATTTCAGTTGAATGCGGAAATGTTTTTTTCTTTCACCGCTAAGCCTAGACTAAACAATAAATCGCCCATTTTTACAAGCTTTTTTATCTAACTTGACCTGTTAGTTTGTTAGTGTGGGTCGAATCTTGGAATTGGAACTGAATTTTAAACCAGTTAACCTCAACCGATTGAGATGAAATTTTGGGTTTAAGTAGGTATAGTTTGGATGACAATTCAATATTATGGTACCATTGAGCTGATCTGATGATGGAGACAGAAGGTGGCCTTGGGAATTCAGTACTTAACCGACATAACCCCGTTGAGTTTGAGCTCGTTAGATTCGTCTCGTCTCAATTACCTAAAAATATTTTTGTACAATATTGTTGGGTGTATATTAACCATGATAATTCAGGCCCCGTAGCATGGATGGCCTATCACGCGATAAGTGACAGGATAGAGCATCCGTCCCTGGCTGACACCGTTCGATAGAACGAGACGACGCGCTTATCCTGTCACTTGTCGCGTGATAACACGCCATCCATGCTACGGGGCCAGGTTCATTATAACACGTGACAAATTGTTGAGATTATCAGGGGTTCAATTCGAAACGCGCTACCGACGTTGTTTAATGCCTCGCCTAGTGCTAGGAGCTGAACGTGCCTCGCGGACTCGCGGGTCCGATATATGCCAATAATGACTATCAAAAGTGTCTTTTTTTTTCAATATGACAAAGCAAAATGTGGAGTTAGCTTACCAGTTCCCACCGACGCGATATCGTGTCAAGTCTGTCTGTTATCCGTCAATGGTCAGTCAAGTTAAATCAAGTCTCCCTGGTAGCTGCCGCACTTTCAGCGGGCTGGTGCCTCCAATGCACGATCCGTCGTGGGCACAAGTCACCAATTGTCCACTTTCACCAAAACGACTAGGGCCTTCAAGCCACCAACACGAGTCTCTTAACACTTCAACCAATACACAAACAAACACTCGGACCTTGTCCACAAAACGAGCGATTACAACCAATTATCCAAACAAAAAACCTCCGACATTCGTGTCGACAAGTGAGGTTAACAAAGCACACGGTTCCCGAACCATTACGTGTGAAAAAATTATGACAAGTAAAAATGTGACAGCCAAGTGTCACCTTCAAAACCACAGACTCAAAAAGCGTACACACGAGAGGCTGTTTGGGCAGCCGCTCGGCCCAAACAGACGTATTAAGATAAGGTGCGGATCATATTGGTAGTTGGTGCACACACTTTTGTGCTAATGCGTAGGTACCCGAATAAATGAACAGTCGCCGAATGCAGGCCCGATGTAGATTAAAAAGAAGCCTTAGCTTGGGTAATATCTCTATGTCAAAAATTTCATTTTTGGTACAAGGATTTATTGCCGACTGTACTTTTGTGTATACCGTCATCAACCAATTGAGACGATTCTAACGAGCCCATACTCAACGGGGTTACGTCGGTTAAGTTCTGAATTTCCATGGCCACCTTTGGTCTCTATCATTAGATCAGCTCGATGGTATTGTCATCCAAATTATACCTTTACCCAAAATTTCAGCTCAATCGGTTGAACAAATCTGCTTCAAAATTGTTTTGCAAGATTCCACCCGAACAAACATAGTTACATACCTACATACCTAAAACAGTTGCAATTTTCACAGATGATGTATTTTCTGTTGCCGCTATAACAACAAAACAGAATAAAATAAATATTTAAGGGGGCTCCCATACAACGTTTTTATTGACAATGGTACGGAACCCTTCGTGCGCGATTCCGACTCGCACTTGCCCGGTTTTTTATATGTACTGTTGTACGGATGGTTTCTAAACTGCTGAGCTTTTACACCACAATAAAGTCTATACACATTCATGTAGGGTGCTACGGCGTAGCAATCGTAGCAAAATTCGTAGCATTGTCCCACAGGATATGACAATTTGTATTGGTTTCAGAATTAAGACAAATGGTTTTTCTTTTTTGCTGTACCTTTTGAATACGATGTAGGGTTTGTGTATATTTTTGTATCTAATAGCTATAAGACGGAAACCGACTAATAAACTCTACTCTAAAGCCTTAAGTACGGTCAACCAATTTGATTCCTAGGCCATCATATAACCTTGCCGTTGTAAATGCTATGTCAATACAGGTTACTAGGATTATTGCGTTGCTATGTAGCAGTTAAAATGACAGGGTTCTACGGTGGCCCAGGAATCAAATTGGTTGACTGTACCTACGTATTTCTAGGTTTGCGCTAAGCCTGAGTAATAAGTAATAATAGTAGGTACACTTACAAATTAAGTAGGTTTTTTAATGTTGCTCCGAGCAGTACCTTCTGACTTGCGGGGCCAGAAGGTCGCAGGTTCGATTCCTGCGCCGAGTAACTTTTTGTTCCATTTAATCAAAACAATATAATTTTCGTTAGCAGACGTTCCTGCCTTTTTTTTCTTTTTTTAACGTTGGTGAATGCCTTTACGCGTCCCGCCCGCCACGGGAAAGGAGGCAGGGCGGGTATGACTGACTAACCGGGGCAAAAGCCTTGGACTACCGTCTAAAATCCCAATGATTGCCAGCGCCGCCGGGAAGGGCGCCGGCGCCGCGGGATCGCTTTCCGCATTCGACCGCGTACAGCAGACATTACTGCCTAGTACAGAAATTAAGGTAGACATTTTTTGGCTACAATAATTAGAGAGATTACAAGGCACGCGAGAATTTGACATCCAGCCTGAAGTAAATCGTGTCTAACCTTACAGTTAAATAACTAATAATTCAGTCATTACTCATGCGCTTGCGACACCCTCGTAACTTAGCACATGCTAATAGCTCATAAATAATGTATCGGGTGGCAGCCAAGTGGGCCCAATTTGTTGCATCGTAGATATTGTAGGTCGCAACGCCCCGATTTAAAGTACCTACTTGTGATATGGGCTGACATTACGCGGTACTAGTACTAGCACTAGAGTCACATTAAGAAATGCAGTGAGTCCCTTTTTAACCGACTTAAAAAAAGGAAGAGGTTATATGTTCCAATGTATGTTTTTTTTTATGTATGTTCGCCGATTTCTCCGTCAATTGTGGACCGATTTCCAAAATTATTTGTTTAATCGAAAGAGTATACTTACAAGGTGGTTCCATTGTCACCAAAACAGGATCTAATGATGGGATCCCAGGGAAATTAAGGGCAACCCTCAAACTTTATAGGCACGCGTGTAGTGATTTCGGTATTTTCTATTATAACTCGTGTATTTACCCTCGGAAATCGCAATTTTGGTAAAGTGGAACTGATGATGAAGACCACAGATGACTTATGGAACTCCTCAAAGATGTAAAGTATGTACGTCAAAGATTCTGACATGATTCCGTTGAAGTAGCAACTAATGAAGTGTTAATTCTGAGATCCTTGAGGAATCGACGGGACTCCTCAAATATTATCAGCCCATACATAGAGATTTGGGTTTTTCTGTAATAATCAACGCATTTGCTCTGGAAGAGCAGTTCATGTGCTAAATTGGAAAGGAAATTCTCAAGTACCTATGTGGCTTGGCGAAGTACAGAATTGAAGTCGGTTTTAACTTTGTTTTTAAAGTAAATTATTACAAGGTTTTATTTAACTTGCACTATCCGTATGTAATTTAGTATGTCAATTTGTAATTTGTCATCAAAATTTGCAAATCATTTTTCAGCCGGACCAGGTATCCAATTGAGCTGAGACATATTTATTTAAATTCGGTGACTACGCAATAGAGGCACTACCGCGCTGATCTGATGATGGAGTCAAAAGGTGGCTATAGCAGCTCTCAACAAGTCATTGATAAATGTTTAAATAAAACCGGTCAAGTGCGAGTCTGACTCGCACACCGAGAGTGCCGTACAAACGTTCATTCACCATACCCGTCACGTCACAACCCCATTCATTCTTGAACAATCTTAACAGCTCATAGTAGAAGTTACCGTTGTGCAGCGCCATGTGCATTTTGGTACTAATAACATGCAACCTATCAAGCCTCCTATCATCCTTGCATGTTTGTTTATCAGCGATATTTTTTTATTACGCGTACCTATTTCGATTATTATTATTTTATTTGAAAGGGGGAACGGTAACAATACACTCATAGGAATTTTAATACCTGCATAAAATTTCATACAAAAATAATAAAATTACAAAAACAATTAAGAAAATTTTTATAAATAAATAGCTAGATAGAGGTATCGTTTTATTTTTCCTGTAGTATTTATGTTACTCTTAATCACCTGTAATTATTTCAGAATTTTCGCTTATCAAACTTCAGAGATAATGGGGGGAATGGTATTTTTTTCAACATTTTCCTTAATAAATCAAAATTTAACCACTGTAGAAATAAAATAAAAACCTGTTTAGAAAGCGCAAACCAAGCCCTTTCATATAATTTCCCATTTGATTTATTAACTAAACTTTGAATTTTTAAACCCCCTCATATTCGCCATTTACACAGAAAATAAAAATGTATATTTATTTTTTTTATTTTCCATACACGTGTCTTAACCTTCTTAACAGTTTTTCCAAATTTCAAACTGATAGCATAAGTAGTTCTTGAGATATTTAACGTTGTGGCAGACGGCCAGACGGACAGAGTCACACCATAAGGGTTCCTTTTTTACCTTTTCGGTACGGAACCCTAAAAAGTATAGTCGGACTAAAAACCTTGTAAGAAACTTTTTGTTTGAGTGACACTTATTATTTATTTTGAATTGAAAAAGCTTTATGTCTGAGTGACAAAGTGTTTCTGTATTATACCTACATTAAATTTGTTTTATATAAACCTAGTTTTGTCCCCGATTGCGGCATAAGGCGAGGGGAGGCGATTTTTGACTACATGCATTAATTTATGTTATGCGCACTGCAGTTTTAACGTCTTAATAGATTTTAACATGTTAGGTGTCATTAGATGCCTCTTAGTCGTGGGAGTGATGTATGTATGTAGGCTATAATATTTGAAAATAGAAACCGGTCAAGTGAGAGTCTAACTACTTATTACTATACACGTTTCGACCTCATTAATTCTGGAAAAAATAATTTAGTGCATAGTAGAAGTTACTATCATGGGACATCATGGGTACAGCGCCAACTATCAGTGCATTTTGTTATTAGCTGGCGCGACCTTGGTGTGTATGTATGTTAGTTTTCAGACCGTCAGCTCAATATTACGTTCATATTTTCTATCAAACTATGGAACCGTACCAACACTACTATGACCCGACAAACATTTGGCCACTTTTGTAAAACTATATTTTTTCAATGTTACGATTTTTTCATAGTGTCACAAATAAATACACACTTACTAGTAATACATCTCACTATAGTTCATTGGAATTGCATCATGCAAAGTCCATGATAAGAGTATTCTGTTAAGTCATAATCCGATTTAAAGATTTCATTATCTAATTTGTCAAACAAGAAACGATTTGGCTTAGGTACATACAGTCGCCGCAAGTTCTTACAAATGGTAAAGTCGGTGTATACGAGTAGATACCGGATTTCATTATCCTGGTTGTACCTTAACACACATCTTGCTGATTTTCATGAAATTCTACTACTTTAATAATTTATTTTATCAACATGTAAACTTGCCTTTAAAAATTTCAACCTACATGTGTTTTATTTTCCAGTGCATTGGAAATGCTTGTAAACCACGCCCCTTGTCAAGAGACACGTTAATGTCTTCCGCGTGCGAGAAAACGAGAGGAAAACTTTAGGGGAATGGCGTTTTTTGGACTAATGTCCATAGATGTCTATGTAAAGTGTTATTCATATTTGCTTGATCAAGTTGTTTAATTATGTGTTGTTTCATTTAGCTAAGATGTCAGATCAGAAATGAAGTCACTACTTTAGATTGTTTTAATGGACTTTTTTATTTTAAGCAATCCTATTTTGGCTCCAACACTATTATGTAGTCAAGATACATATATCCAAAAATGTGTTAATTGTGACAGTGTTGTTGTTGATTGTGAGTTTGGGAATAAAAAAGCGGCCAAGTGCGAGTCGTACTCGCACGTGAAGGGTTCCGTAAAATAAATTGCGGTTTACGATTTCTGACGTATTCAAAAAAAACTACTTACTAGATCTCGTTCAAACCAATTTTCGGTGGAAGTTTGCATGGTAATGTACATCATATATTTTCCTTAGTTTTATCGTTCTCTTATTTTAGTATATAGTTAGTATATATAGTAGGTATTCAGTTTAGAAAAAAAATATATTAGAAACCTTAATATCCATTTTGAAGACCTATCCATCGATACCCCACACGTATGGGTTTGATGAAAAAACAATTTTTGTGTTTCAGTTCTGTGTATGGGGAAACCCCTAAAACTTAATGCTTTTTTTTTATTTTTGTGTGAAAATCTTAATGCTGTTCACAGAATACATCTACTTACCAAGTTTCAATAGTATAGCTCTTATAGTTTCGGAAAAAAGTGGCTGTGATATACGGACAGACAGACAGACTGACAGACAGACATGAAGAATCTATAAGGGTTCCGTTTTTTGCCATTTGGCTACGGAACCCTAAAAACACCTCCTGTTTGAAATTAATTCTGTTGCCTGATTGGTGGAGTACGGTGGTGTGAAAATACGGTGAAGTGTTTTGTAGTGTCAAATTAAAATGTTTTAAAAATCATAAATACTTATGTAAACATATTTTCCCTAGGGGCTAAATGTTGTACTTTAGCCCCGCTTGCTGAGCCTAATATGACACAATTTTCAAGCATGAGAATTGAAAACATCTTTTTCGTAATCAGGATAACTTTGCAATGCTTTAAGTTTAATTTACAATATTAGCATTGCTACATGGCTGGTAGTGGCAAGAAATCCAATATCTTGTAATTACATCGTATTAGTTACTACACTTACACAAGCGATCAACCCGGTAGATCAAGTTTAGGTGTAAAATAATAAATTAAGTAGCCATCTTGTTAGTTTGTATTAAAGTGTTGCAAGTATTTTGATATTAATTACCCTGTTCAAGGTTTAAGACTAGTCTGAACAAATCTTTTGATTATTTACCTATTTAACATCATTGACCTAGTGTATAACAGTACCTATCCTAATCCCAATTCATTTCCAGCGGGACTTGGAGATAAATCATTCTTTTTTTAAACACTTTTAGTTCATTTAATTGAATGCTTACACAATAATGTGTAAAGTGTAGCTAAGTTTATTAGAAAAAAACAAGTGAAATCAAAAGATTTTTCGAAAAATCCAACAGCTTCTTTCAATTTTTTTTAAGGGTTGTAATTGGTGGAATTAATACGGTGAAGTGCTTCGATTCATCATCATCATCATCATATCAGCCGAAAGACGTCCACTGCTGGACATAGGCCTCCCCCAAAAAGTGCTTCGATTGGTGAAATTAAAATGTTTTAAAAATCATAAATTGTATACTTATTTTCCCTAGGGGCTAAATGTACTACTTCATCTCCGCTTGCTAAGCCTAAGACCCGGTTCTCACCATGTCGTCTGTCGGGACGACTTTTTATCGTGTGTCGTAGTGGCAGAACATTTTATATGAAGCTGTTCACACTTGTCGGACACCAATTTGTATGAGGCGCCGACACCCGATTAAAAATCGTCCCGACAGACGACATAGTGGGAACGAGCTCTAATATGACACACTTTTTAGGGTTCCGTACTCAAAGAGTACAACGGGACCCTATTACTAATACTTCGCTGTCCGTCCGTCCGTCCGTCTGTCTGTCACCAGGCTGTATCTCAAGAACCGTGATAGATAGAGAGTTGAAATTTTCAGATTATGTATTTCTGTTGCCGCTATAACAACAAATACTAAAAACATTTTTTTTAAGAGGGTCTCCCATACAACAAACGTGATTTTTATAGATAATGGTACGGAACCCTTCGTGCGCGAGTGCAACTCGCACTTAGCCGGTTTTTTTTATTGTAGAGGAGAACAACAGCCGGACAAAATTTTAGAATGTTTAGATACGAAAGAATTTTGACCCAAGATGAAACAGAAAACTTCGTTGGCTTCGCTCGCTCGTTCAATTAGCAATATTCATCTGATTGTTTTTAGGATTCGGTACAAGCGGTGGAAAATGGAAGTTTTTGACAGGCAATGTTCTAGAACTTACTTTATAACAACCTAAATACAGAAACTTTCAGCTATGAAGTTATGTGTAGTATTGTAGGGAAACATACAGCTTTAATTGGTACGTAGATAAGCATCGAGCGATAAATACCAAACCGATTCCGACTCAATACATCTAGTCAAAAAACCGGACTCAGAATCCATTTCTTTACCATCATAATGCCTTGATCACACGTACCGAGCAAACGGGCGAGACAGTGGTCTCGGCCGAGTACTCGGTGCGTATAAACAGTCACTCGCTATGTTATACGCACCGAGTACTCGGCCACTTGATGATCAAGCGACTTGGTAATGCTACGTTATCTATACTAACATTATAAAGAGGAAGTCTCTGTAAGATTGTAGCTTTGTCAGTTTGTTCGGTTTCCAAAACTCTTTCACCTGCGTATAGAATTTCATAAATAATTTTTATTCCTCTGCCCAAGAGCCCACCTTGAGCACACGGCCGCAGAATCAAAAGCTACCCACCTATAATTAAGCATGCCCCAATTCGTCCTTGCGATGAAAGGCGTGCATTCGAGGATATTTAAAACAAAAGCACACCGCTGCAGCGCCTGCTTGTGATTGGGCGAAACGCGCGACCTTGACCCGCCGAGCGCGGGCGCTGCGAAAGTGAAATGAAAACTGGCTGACAAAAGATCTACATTCTATACATATTTATAAAGCAAGGATGTTTGTAATACCTATGTTTGTTATTATACATTGTTAAACTCTAAGAAAGAGCAGTGTCTCTTGACACAGGCATCTTGATTGCTTGAAAAGTGTGTAAGTTTTGTGATATTTACCTACCTATTTAACTTATTAAGCACCATTTTAAATTAAGTCCCAACATTGTAGGCGCCTTGGTACTCCACTGTAAGCCTATATATGTAATCTCCACTTATAATAAATCTCTAATCTCCACTTATAATAAATCTCTAAATTAAAAAAAGAATCCAGTTTGAAGCCAGTTTGAAACTAAGCTTTGCGCGGTACGTATGTTCTCAGCATCCCATGAACGGAAAAATATGAAACATTTTATATAGGTACATTATTATTCTAGCTGCAACTTAGGATAGTTTTTATCCGACTGCGACAGTTAATTAATTTTCCGAAATATACGACTTCATTTAATTTTTCATTTATTTTTATTGAAATCAAACGCTGCTCCAACTGTCTTATACTAGCTATAAGAACCGTCAAATTTTCGTCAAAATGGCGGAATTGCTTTGCCTTTCACTTATTAATAATTTAAATCCCGTCTACGATAGACCTTTACGAGACAAATGCTAAAATATAAACCATAAAAAAATATTCGATTCTGATATGAGAACTTATATGCGCAAATGTCGTTTTATGTCGTAATTTCAATAAATGAAATCAACAAATTTGAACAATATAATTAACACGAATTTGTTTTTTTTGAATGACAATGGCACGCGCTCGGCGCATTCAGCCAAAGTACCTGCGGCGCTACCACGAAAACCGATACTCAATGTTCATATATTTGCATCCCTGTCACTCGAGTATGGTTAGTGCGATAGAGATAGAGATACCCGAATATTTTCGAATTCCGAAGTTCGTGGTTATAGCTCAGGAATCGAAAATATGGTAAATAATCATAATGTAATTTCTCGAAAAAGAATTTAAAATAAATATAGTCAAATGGAGAAAAAAAACAAAGCAAGAGGTTAAATAGGTAATGATTAAGTTATAAGAGTCCAAAGTTTTAAGAGGGGGTATGTTCTGTCCCTTTTCCGCAAAACGCACCTTCATATGAAACGATTGTTTTTTACTATGACGCTCGAGTATATTGACGTCACAGTCCCTCATCGTTTTCTCACTCTAACAAGCGACATTAAAACGGATGTAGCTTCATAATTTTTTGAGATATTTGAATGGGAGTTTCATTATCTTCTATCTATTTATCTCCACTTATAATAAATCTCTAAATTAAAAAAAGAATCAGCCAGTTTGAAACTAAGCTTTGCGCGGTACGAATGTTCTCAGCATCCCATGAACGGAAAAATATGAAACATTTTATATAGGTACATTATTATTCTAGCTGCAACTTAGGATAGTTTTTATCCGACTGCGACATTTAATTAATTTTCCGAAATATACGACTTCATTTAATTTTTCATTTATTTTTATTGAAATCAAACGCTGCTCCAACTGTCAGCTATAAGAAACGTCAAATTTTCGTCAAAATGGCGGAATTGCTTTGCCTTTCACTTATTAATAATTTAAATCCAGTCTACGATAGACCTTTACGATACACATGCCAAAAGTTGAACCATAAAAAAATATTCGATTGTGATATGAGAACTTATATGCGCAAATGTCGCATTATGGCATGATTTCAATTAAATTTTTCAACAAATTTGAACAATATAATTAACACGAATTTGTTTTTTTTGAATGGCAATATGCCATTGCTCTTTGCGCATTCTGCCAAAGTGCCTGCGGCGCTACCACGAAAACCGAAACTCGAAGTTCGTATAACTGCATCCCTGTCACTCGAGTATAATTAATGCGATAGAGATAGAGATACCCGAATATTTTCGAATTCCGTACTTCGTGGTTATAGCTCAGGAATCGAAACAACACCCCGTAAGCCGCGTCCGCTGCGCCATGTTTTCGTGGTTTTTAAACGTCAA
Organism: Epinotia brunnichana; assembly: GCA_963854355.1. NCBI lineage: Eukaryota > Metazoa > Arthropoda > Insecta > Lepidoptera > Tortricidae > Epinotia > Epinotia brunnichana. The sequence continues at coordinate 25,849,987 of OY977936.1, read as the reverse complement.
ACATGTTTTGCCAATCAAAACAAAACCCTATTTGTTTGCCGAACCTGACGGAAAACATGTTAGATGTTTAAAAACATGGAAAACATTGGTGCAGCGGACCCGGCTGTAGGTAGACACTAAATAAAATAATCATAATGTATTTTCTCGAAAAAAGGATAATAGAGAAAAAATCAACGGAAGAGGTTATATGTATAGGTAATCACTAAGTTCCAAAATTTGATGTTCTGTCCCTTTTCCACAAAACGCACCTGAAACGATTGTTTTTTACTATGACGCTCGAGGATCTTGACGTCACAGTCCCCGATCGTTTTCTCACTCTAACAAGCGACATTAAAACGGTTTTGAGATATTTGAATGGGATTTTCGTCATCTTCTATCTATCTATACCTACATATAAATGCCTTGACTGACTCACCCACTCACTCATCAATGCACAGCCGAAACTACTGGGGCTAGAGAGTTGAAATTTACACCAGAACTACCTTTTACAACGTAGGCAACAGATAAGAAGGGATTTTTGGAAATTCTACCCCTAAAGGGGTCAAATAGGGGTGCAAATTTTGTATGGGGGAAACTTTAATATTTTAGCAAGAAACTCAATACGTTGTAGAAAGCTTACTTATTAGAATACAAATAAAGTAATGTCAGCGTTTTGGAAAATTCAGCCTCTTATGGGGTTAAAAAGGTTTGCAAAGTTTGTATGAGCGAAACTTCTTTTTGAGATAGATGCTTAAAAGTTTGTAGAAAGATTACTTATTACAATACAAATAAAAAAAAACAGCGTTTTGGAAAATGTTATGAAAATGGGGTACAATGTTGGTAAAGGGGATTTTTTTGTGCTAGAATCTCAAACCTTTTTAAAAAGATTACATAATAAAATAAAATAGAATACTTTCAGCGTTTTAGAAAAGTCCACCCCTTAGGGGTGTATAAAATATTTTTTTTTAGCAAGCGACAAATTTATGTTGAAAGATTACTTATTACAATAAAACTTTCAGCGTTTTGGAAAATTCCACCCCTTCCAAGGGTGATTAAAACGGGTGAAAATTTGTATCGAGGAAACTTTTTTTTTAAGCTAGAGACTTGAAATTGTGTAGAAAGATTGTTTATTAGAATACAAATATATCGGTAAATTACTTTCAGTGGTTTGAAAATTTCCACCCGCTAAGAGGGGGATAAAGAGGTGCAATGTTTGTATAGGAAAACTTTTTTTAGGTAGACACTTAAAACTGTGTAGAAAGATTGAGTACCTACTTATTAAAATACAAAAAAATACCTACTGACAGCGTTTTTGAAAATTTCACCCCTTAAGGGGTTAAAAAGGGGTGCAAGGTTCGTATGGGAAACACTTTTTTTTAGCTAGAGACTTGATAGTTTGTAGAAAAAATACTTACCTATTACAATAAAAAACCGAGTGTTTTATTTTTAATTTTTCCCTGAAAAGCGTTCAAAGTTTGTATAGAGAGCAAGAAAATTTTAAAGTATGATATTTGAAACTTCGATCTTAGCCTGTTTAGACTACAAAACTTATTTTAGCATTTTTTGAAATATATCCCCTAAAGGGGATTATAAGGGTGTTCAAAGTTTGTATGGAGAGCAAGCTATTTTTAAAGTAAGGGATTTGTAACTTCGGTTTTAGACTGTTTGCTAAAATAATACAAAACTTATTTCAGCGTTTTTTTTTAATTCATCGCCTAAGAAGGTTAAAAGGAGGTTCGAACTTTGTATAGAGAGCAAGACATTTTTAAAGTAAGAAACTTGTAACTACGGTTTCAGACTGTTTACTATGAGGGTTCAGAGAGGGTTCTTAGTTTGTATAGAGAGCAAGACATTTTGAAAGTAAGAGATTTGTAATTTCGGATTTAGATTGTTTTCTAAAAGACTAGGCACAAAATTAATTTCAATGTTTTTTTTTAATTCATTCCTTCAACAAACATTTAGACGATAACATGTTATACGCGGACGAAGTCGCGGGCAACAGCTAGTACATAATAAATGCCTATGTCCTGACTTGACTGACTTATTCACTCACTCACTCACTCATCAACGCACAGCCGAAACTACTAATCTTAGAGAGTTGATTTTTGCACAGTATGTTGCTTTTATAACGTGGGCTAGGGATAAAAAGGGATTTTTGAAAATTCTACCCCTAAGGGGGTAAAATAGGGGTGCAAAGTTTGTATGGGAGAACCTTTTTTTTTGAGCTATAGACTTAAACTTTGTAGAAAAATTAGTTATTAGAATACAAATGAAACACTTTCAGCGTTTTGGAAAATTCCACCCCTACGGGGGTAAAATAGGGGTGCAAGGTTTGTATGGGGGAAACATTTTTTTTTTAAATAGAGACTTAAAACTTTGTAGAAAGATCAGTCATTAGAATACAAATAAAGAACTTTCAGGGTTTTAGAAAATTTTACCCCTAAAGCGGTAAAATAGAGTGCAAAGTTTGTATGGGAAAAACTACTTTTTTTTAAATAGAGACTTAAAACTTTGTAGAGAAATTATTCATTAGAATACAAATAAAGTACCTAGATTCAGTGTTTTAAAAAAATCTACCCCTAAGGGGGTAAAATAGGGGTGCAAATTTTGTATGGGGGAAACAATATTTTTTTTAAATAGAGACTTAAAACTTTGTAGAAAGATTAGTCATCAGAATACAAATTAAGTACTTAAAGCGTTTTAGAAAATTCTACCCCTAAAAATAGGGGTGCAAAGTTTGTATGTGGGAAACTATTTTTTTTAGCTAGAGTCCTAAAACTTTGTAGAAAGATTATTTAAATACAAAGAAAGTACTTTCAGCGTTTTGGAAAATTTCACCCCTAAGGGGGTAAAATAGGGTGCAAAGTTTGTATGGGAAAAACATATTTTTTTTTAATAGAGACTTAAAATTTTGTCGAAAAATTATTTATTAGAACATGAAAAATACTACATTCGGCGTTTTACAAAAATCATTCCCTAAGGGGGTTAAAAAAGGGTGCAAGGTTTGTATGGGGAACACTTTTTCTGAGCTAGACACTTAAAACTTTGTAGAAAGATTACTTATAAAAATACAAAAAAAAGACTTTCAGCGTTTTGAAAAAATCTATCCCTAAGGGGGATAAAAAGGGGTGCAAAGTTTTTATCAGGGAAAGTTTATGTTTTTGAGTTAGAGACTTGAAACTTTGTAGAAAGATTACTTATTAAAATACAAAAAAAGAACACAAATCGTTTTAGAAAATTCCACCCCTAATAGGGTTAAAAAGGAGAGCAAGCTTTGCATGGGCAACACTTTTTTTGAGTTAGACTTAAAACTTTGCAAATGATTACTTATTAGAATACTAAAAAAGAACTTTCAGCGTTTTAGAAAACTCCATCCCTAAGGGGATCCTTAAGATCCTTAAGAAGGGTAGCCAGTGTTGTGTGGGAAAAACTTTTTTTTTTACTAGACTTAAAACTATTCGAAATGTTACTTATTAAAATTAATAATAAAGTACTTTCAGAGTTTTAGAAAATTCCACCCCTAAGGGGGTTAAGAAAGCTTTGTATGGGCAACACTTTTTTTGAGCTAGAGACTTAAAAGTTTACGAAAAAAGTTCTTTCAGCGATTAGAAAAATTCAACCTCTAAGGGGGTTTAAAATGGGGTTCAAATTTTAAATGGCGAGCAATAAAATTTTAAAGTGTGAGTAAGAGATTTTTAACTTCGGTCTTATTCTGTACGTTAAAAGACTACAAAACTGATTTCAGAGTTTTTCCAAATTCATCCCCTAAGAGTGTTAAAATTGGTTCAAAGTTTGAGTATTTCAAGGCATTTTTAAAGTATGAGATTTTTAACTTTGGTTTTAGACTGTTTGTTCACAAACTAGAAAATGGACATCAACTTTTTTTTTAATTATCCCCTAAAAGAGGGTTCAAATTTTGTATTGAGAGAAATCATTTTCTAAGACGATAAAAAGTTCTACGCGGACGAAGTCGCGGGCAACAGCTAGTGTTTAATAAATAAATAAATAAGCCTGAATATTTGTAAAGTGTTGAGCTTTTGAATAAATTATTTATCATTTTAATTTTTCATTTCATTTCATTTTGTAACCTCTTTAAGATGATAATGAGTTAATATTTAGAATGTAGTTTGGTTTCCGTTAAGTTTTATTTAAATTTAAATTCATTGGGTTCAGAGTTTGCCTGAAACCACGACAGACAGGCAAGGCCGATTTATAGGAAAACTTAGTTTAAGCCTGGTGGCGAAGCCGCCTAAAGTGTCCAAATGATAACGTGTGACAAACTCATATCAATTTCAGTTGAAATTGTTAACTCAAATCAAGAAACCCTTTAGGTAGGTACAGCATTTCCAAACAAAAAAATATGTCTATTACCAAAAACCCACTACGGTTTATTTTACGTAAACGAGCGTGGCGCACACTCTAAATAGTCCGGGTTTAAAGATATCCGCATGAGTTCACCTCTAGGTACCTAGTAATAACTACTCAACACATTCGTAAGTCCACTGTCCAGATTTAGAATCACAATGGAGTATTTCATCATGTGCCTAAGAAACACAGACAAACCGAAGATCTTATCAAACTTTATGCAAGCTTTATCAACAGTCATTCACATAACAGCAGGCAATAGCATTCATGACACACCCATACAATTGAAATGTACCTACTTACAAACCTTTTTGTACAGCACTTGAAAGTAGCTTTGCTGAGCTACATTGATATACATTAGATACCTACACAGGTAGGTATTACATTTCTTCACTAACTCGTAACGCGTTCAAAAATATCTTCTAGTTTCTAGATAGGTACATAGTAACATCATAGTTTTCGAAATATTTAACTATAGAACCAATTCTATACTACAATAGGTAAACCAAATATGAACATCTAATAGGCATTTAATATTCTCGTAGGCTCTAACGTATTGAAATTGGATGTGAATCGAATCAGATGCACACCTTAGCCCGTAGCCAAATGTGAGCACGACGTCGTACTGACACTCAAACTGAATATAATCGACATCGAATGAAACAGCACTTTCAAAGATAAATATATTTTCTCTCTACCGATAAGTATAATAAATTGTAACATAGTTATTAGTAGCACGAACTGGACTACGCAGCCCCGCAAGGCCGCCCAAGTCCGGTTGTGCGTCTCTCCGTGCGTCAACCGACGCGATATCTAATACCATAATCGTATTAACTGCAATAGGATATAGTACCTATTGGTAGGAAGGATTAGTGTGAAATAGATTTACGCGTAACCGTTCCGGTTATGCTTCTGAAGGGTCTATTACATGGAGGTTTACAATAAAATTGTATTACCTATAGGCATGATATAAACTAAATATCTAGTCAAAATCATAAAAAATTGGGTATCTATCATCAATATCATCAATTGCCGTAATAGCAGCAATTGTCTGTGCCTGCAGTGAAGCCTGCTTTACCAGGTATGACATTTTTAAACACGGCTTAAATTTCATCATGTCATAGATAGATATATATAGGTATTAGGTACCTAACTTTACGTTGCTCTTAACGAAACCAATACTTAAGATATTTCTACTAACCCGACTCCTTACCATGACACTCGTAAAGGTCGAAACGCACTGAAAGTGGTGGCAGTGCGACGCGGTGCGGTGCGGAGGCGGTACCAGTTGTAATGTTCGAGCTAATATGAAAGGGTCCGCACAGAATACCGCGGCGGGACGCGGCGCGGCGCAGTATTATGTGCGGACCTTTTCATATTAGCTCGAACATTACAACCGGTACCGCCTCCGCACCGCACCGCGCCGCACTGCCACCGCTTTCAGTGCGTTTCGGCCTTAAGAAACAAATGCTTTACGTCGTCTAATGGAGGTTCGAAAAATCTCTATTCAACACGCACGATGTTGGTTCTTAATATTAATATGGTGATATACACCGTAGGTAACTTCACTTTGCACCGTCGATAATACCTAAAGGTACCTAATTATCAGCCTTTAAAGCCTACGCCAAAACCAAACACCAACACGAATGGAGGAATGAGGCTGGCTTAAAGCACTCTAAGCTCTTCATAGAAGGAGTGGACTCGGGCTTGACCAGAAAACTCTGGAAATCCAGTAGGAAGCAACTCAGATTTATATCTTGGGTGTTCACAGGTCACTTCGGGGTAAAGGATCTCTTGGCCAAGATGGGATTAGTGTGTGTTTGTCAGAATGCGTGGCGAGGAGGATAGATGAGACTATGGAACACTTATTGTGTGAATGTCATCCCTTGCCAGACAAATAATGAATTACTTTGGTAATAGCTATCCGCAACCAAAGGAATTCATGGTGCTCCCGGTGAACTGCATCATCCGTTTTGTGGAAATGATGGAGCGAGCTTGGGAATAGGCATAAAGGAGAGGGCAAATGCACAAAAGATCCCACTGCGTCGAAGTGCATCCGGAAGGGCCCTCATCCAGATAAGATAAGATAAGATAAGACCTAATTATCAATGAGTTCATTTTAAAAGCCTGGATACAAATTCAGCCCCGATGATAATCCTTAATACCTTATATACATGAAACTAGTAGGTATAGTTGTTATTTTCTAAGCCGTCCGTTCCGCACTAAAGAACGCCGCACTGCAGAACGGACGGCTTAGAAAATAACAACTATACAAAAAGCTTCAGGTATACTAAAGTATTCAACACGTGAAACAGTATAATGACCACTGTCACGACACGATGAATCATTCGATTCGGTACAACACGAGGCGTGGGAAACGCACTCGACCGCGAATTTGATAGTCATTAAGACATTGATTGGATTTGATTAAAAACGCGAACAAACAACATGAGCTCAGAAAACGGACTTTTAAAAAGTCGCAGCTCTTGTTTGGATTATAATATTTATAATACGGCTGCCTTAAATTTAATTTGCAATCTTGAGGTCTTTCTCGGGGGACAACAGCTATTCGAATCCTGAGTTTATGACTTTCGCTCGATAGAAAAAAATCACTAACATAGGTCTAAAATACACGTGAAAAATTCGTAACAAATTATACACAACAGCTAAACATATTGAAATGGGTTCTAAAACTCAGCAATATCATGTTTGAGGGAACTTCGCTATTACTTTTTAATTTATCAAAACGCACAAAAATTTTAAATTAAAAAACATGATATCCGCGCTTCCGAACACGCACTTCTATCTCGCTCACGCTTATGCGCAGTGAGAGGGAGAGAAGACCACGAGCCTACGTCGCCTTAAGAACATTATTTAGGCTCGGTTGTTTCAAGTCGTCGGTAAGCGTAAGTTACTGCGTATACATAAATCTGTGTGGGAAAATTGACAGTTTTCTACGAAATGACAGCTGCCGGCGCCATTATTAACGTTTACCGATCAGTAAAGTGTGGTCGATGCAACCCGCCCTTAAGACGGCGTTCATGTGCACACTAGTTAGCGCCACTGGTAAATAATTGTGATTAAGTTTAACGATAGATATTTAAAAAAAGCGGCCAAGTGCGAGTCGGACTCGCACATGAAGGGTTCCGTTAAATAAATTGCAGTTTACGATTTATGACGTATAAAAAAAAACTACTTACTAGATCTCGTTCAAACCAATTTTCGGTGGAAGTTTGCATGGTAATGTACATCATATATTTTTTTGAGTTTTATCATTCTCTTATTTTTGAAGTTACAGGGGGGGGGACACACACACATTTTACCACTTTCGAAGTGTCTCTCGCGCAAACTATTCAGTTTAGAAAAAAATGATGTTAGAAAGCTTAATATCACTTTTGAAGACCTATCCATTGATACCCCACACGTAAGGGTTTGAAGAAAAAAAAATTTTTGAGTTTCAGTTTTGTGTATGACCCCTAAAACTTAATGTTTTTTTTTTCGATTTTTGTGTAAAAATCTTAATGCGGTTCACAAAATACATCTACATACCAAGTTTCAACAGTATAGATCTTATGGTTTCGGAAAAAAAATGGCTGTGACATACGGACGGACAGACAGACAGACAGACAGACGGACAGACATGACGAATCTATAAGGGTTCCGTTTTTTGCCATTTGGCTACGGAACCCTAAAAAGAAGGCTGCCATTCACTGTATTTTGTATTTAAGTATCTTTTGAATACATCATAATTTGCTCGTAACGTGCCTCTTATTCTGCCGCTTTTAGGCTCATAATCCTGGATATTAAACACGCGTGTTTGTTAACATTACGGCACTCGTGTGTAACACAAATCTTTTCACCTCACTAAAGCGAGGAAAATACTAGTTAAAAAAACAAAAAAACAAAAATGTAAGAACTAATTTTAAAAAACATTAAAAAGAGAAAAAGCGTAGAAAGGTGAAAAAAAACAAAAAAAGATTACAAAATTGAAAAAAAAGTTTTAACAAAGAGGACGAGAAAACATTGTACAACCAAAAAAATTACATTAAAATGTAAAAAATATTTAAAAAAAGAAAATAATTTAAAAACAGATAAAACAATTGAAAAAAACATTCAAAAAAAAAGTTAGAAAGCTTAATATCACTTTTGAAGACCTATCCATTGATACCCCACACGTAAGGGTTTGAAGAAAACAAAAATTTTGAGTTTCAGTTTTGTGTATGGGGACCCCTAAAACTTAATGTTTTTTTTAGATTTTTGTGTAAAAATCTTAATGCGGTTCACAAAATACATCTACATACCAAGTTTCAACAGTATAGATCTTATGGTTTCGGAAAAATATGGCTGTGACATACGGACGGACAGACAGACAGACAGACGGACAGACATGACGAATCTATAAGGGTTCTGTTTTTTACCATTTGGCTACGGAACCCTAAAAAGAAGGCTGCTATTCACTGTATTTTGTATTTAAGTATCTTTTGAATACATCATAATTTGCTCGTAACGTGCCTCTTATTCTGCCGCTTTTAGGCTCATAATCCTGGATATTAAACACGCGTGTTTGTTAACATTACGGCACTCGTGTGTAACACAAATCTTTTCACCTCACTAAAGCGAGGAAAATACTAGTTAAAAAAACAAAAAAACAAAAATGTAAGAACTATTTTTAAAAAACATTAAAAAGAGAAAAAACGTAGAAAAGAGAAAAAAACAAAAAAAGATTACAAAATTGAAAAAAAGTTTTAACAAAGAGGACGAGAAAACATTGTAAAACCAAAAAAAATACATTAAAATGTAGAAAATATTTTAAAAACAGATAAAATAATTGAAAAAAACATTCAAAAAAAAACATTCAAAATAGAAAAAAACGGAAACAAACAAAAAACATTTAAAAAAGAAAACAAAGCAATAAAATAGAGACAAAAACATGAAAAAAAAGAAAAACGTTACAAAAATATTAAAATAAGAAAAAAAAATGTAAGAAAAAGAGAAAAAGGACAAAAAACAAAAAACATTCAAGAACAGCACAAAAAAATAAAACTTAAAATAACAAAGATAAAAAGAGGAAAAAAACGTTGAAAAAATATAAAAATCAATAACAAATAAAAAAAATGTTAAAACGTAGAAAAAAATATTGAAAAAAGATAGTAGTAGAATTTCAAAAAAAAATAAGCAAAAAAAACATAAGAAAGAAGGAAAAAAACGTATAAAAAAGAAAAAATACCAAAATATATAAAAACAAAAAAACAAAAAAAGGAAAAAAAAACTTGGAAAAAAACATTTAAAAAAGTAAATAAAGCAATAAAATAGAAACAAAAACAAAAAAAAAGATACAAAACTAAAACATTTCGAAAGAGAAAAAAAAACAATCAACAAAGAGGAAAAAAGATAAAATCAATAAAAAATTAAAAACATTATAATATAGACTCAAAAAGAAAAAAAGAAAATAGAATTTCAAAAAAACATTTAAAAAAGAAAAAAGACCAAAAAAACATTAAAAGAGAAAAAAATACCAAGAAGAAAAAAAAACATAAAAAGAAGAAAAACAATTATAAATGAAAAACGTGAAAAAAGAAAAAAATTAAAAAACAAAAAAAAAAAATTTTTTTCAAAAAACATTACAAAAATAGAATAACACATTAAAAATAGAGAAAAAAAATATTTTAAGAAAGAAAAAAAACCAAAATGAACAATAACTTAAAAAAATAGAAAATAAACATTTAAAATGATGAAAAAAAAAACAATATAAGGTACCTAAATAAAATATCAGATCGGCGAAAAATGTCCTGTCTGGACTGGCCTTTACATATGTAATGTTTAAAAAAGTAACTAATAACACGTTCGGATTTCAAATATTCTTTGCACTCTCGTGGATAAAATGCAGTTTTGCTATCTGTTATTTTGCTGTTATTAAAGAATAAAAAGCGGCCTCGCACATGAAGGGTTCCGTGAAATAAATTGCGGTTTACGATATATGACGTATTAAAAAAAACTACTTACTAGATGGATACTCGGTGGAAGTTTACATGGTAATGTACATCATATATTTTTTTTAGTTTTATCATTCTCTTATTTTAGAAGTTACAGGGGGGGGGACACACATTTTACCACTTTGGAAGTGTCTCTCGCGCAAACTCTTCAGTTTAGAAAAAAATGATATTAGAAACTTCAATATAATTTTTAAAGACCTATCCACCCACACGTATGCGTTTGATGAAAAAAATTTTTTTGAGTTTCAGTTCTGAGTATGGGGACCCCTAAAACTTAATGTTTTTTTCGATTTTTGTGTGAAAATCTTAATGCGGTTCACAGAATACATCTACTTACCAAATTTAAACAGTATAGCTCTTATAGTTTCGGAAAAAAGGTGGCTGTGACATACGGACGGACAGACAGACAGACGGACGGACATGACGAATCTATAAGGGTTCCGATTTTTGCCATTTGGCTACGGAACCCTAAAAATGGGCTTTCCGAGCAAGTGAGGTGAAAATATTTATTTTATTTTGTATTGGCTGTTTAGAGATTTCATCTAAGCCTTCACGAAAAAAAATTGTTGCGCGCCATTGCCATTTCCTAATTTCACAAATATTTGTAAACATTGTTGATACGTGTTTGCAGGTTATTATTAAAAATGTTGACTCGTGGTGAATAGAAAAGTGATAAATAGAATTGAAGATGTACAATTATGTGAGTAAAAACCTGTTGTCATCAATAACTAAAGGAATGGAGCCTGTAACATTTTCATTTTATGAAAAGGATTATTTACTCGCAAATGTGTTGAAAAACGTCGTATGAAACACGTGAGCTTTGATAATTACATCCTCGGCTCTCTTATCACGCTCACCTGCGGTTCGCGTGATAATTTCGCCTCTGATGTAATGATCAACTTAGCACACTTGTATCACAATGTACTATTACGTTGCTGGATTCGTCAATCTATGCGTCCAGAGTTAAAACGGTGTTTTTCTTTTGATTTCATAGATCGACTAATCCAGCATGATAAACACTAGTTTGATGTATTCACAAGGTACCTAAATACGAAATACAGTGATTACAGTGTATAACAGCTTCCTTTTTAGGGTTCCGTGCTCAAAGAGTAAAACGGGACCCTATTAATAAGACTCCGCTGTCCGTCTGTCTGTCTGTCACCAGGCTGTATCTCACTGATACCGTGATAGTTCCAGTTGAAATTTTCACAGATGATGTATTTCTGTTGCCGCTATAACAACAAATACTAAAAACAGAATAAAATAAATATTTTTATAGATAATGGTACGGAACCCTTCGTGCGCGAGTTCGATTCGCACTTGGCCGGTTTTTATTTAAATATCTATCGTTAAATTGAATTAATCACATTTATTTACCAGTGGCGCAAGTGTGCACAATGAACTCCCTTTTAATATTTACCTAGATAATAGTCGACTTTTTTGAAACGTTTGCTACCTAGTAGCCATTTTCCAAGTAGGAAGTAGTAATATGTAACGGCTATACATTGCCACATCGTGGGACGATATTTTAAGAGTAATTTGACCGACTGTTTTCAACCGACTTCGAGAAAGGAGGGGACTTCCAATAAGAATGTCCAAGTCGTAATGTATCAACGAAAGTCCTGGAATAAATTCGCACATTATGTAGGTAGCTATTTGGATTTAAATGTAGTGTAGTGCCCCGTGTGTTCCTTGTCGGAAAGCATTATTCTGATAGTTTTAGAATCGTTAGAGAGAGGAGTCATGTAGTTCTCTATTAATATCATCTCCTGCTGCCTACTTAGTTGCCACATACAAGTGAAACAAAGCAGGTATACATACCTACTGCAATTAACTGGCACCTTATAAGCTCTATCTATCGACTACCAAACCCACTTTTTATAGCTATAGTACTTACGTTACGACATATGGTTTAAAATTACGTAAAATGATACTATTTCCGATCAAGGCCAAGTGGTTGTAAATGGAGTTGTCACTTTGTACACGACAGTAATAAGTAAGCCCTGGCAAAAAAAAAGATACTTACTTTTTATAATAATAATTAGCGCGGCGCATAATGGTTAAATTTTCGCAGCTGTGTTAAAGATATTGTTACATTTCGGTACACTTCAAGGTATGTTTAGGGTCATTGGTCTAAAATAGACTTGGACTTTTCTGCCACTTTTACTTTGTTTCCTACAAAAATCCCTATTATTGTCCATTTGCGCAACATGAGACTGATTGATTAATGTCAGCTTTAAACACCCGTGTATCAGATCCGCCAAGTAGGTAGTATATGTATTGATTATTCAGCCGGCAGATTGTTACGTTCAAAATCCGAGACGCTTGCTTAGCCGCAAGCAGAATCTTAAGTGAATTAACCCCACATAGAGTATACTACCTGAGAAAGATATAATAAACCTTATGTCTTGGAGAATAGGTTTTTTATTAAAATGCATGTTCAAGCTTGTGAGTTGTTAATATGAAGCAAAGTTGCTGCTACTTACAACTGCATTTCGGTCGTTCCAGATGTGTCAAGGACCATTTTGTACAAATACTCTTCTTTGTGTAATGTTCTTATACGTGCGTACTTACCTACTTTGTGTTAACGACAATTTCATACAATTGAATACTAATAGGATAATGAGTTATAAGAAATATGTACTTACTATAAAAATATTTTAATATCCAGTAGTGTTTAGGGCAATAAGCTTTAAAGTAACTAAATGAGACTCGCTCTTTACGAAATAGAAAGCTAGGTCGGGGGGGGGGGGGGGTGTACCAAAGGGTACTTACGCAAAAATAATTTATCAAAAGTGCAAATATCTAAAAAGAAATCGCAACTTAAGAGTATTTACGGAGCCCCGCTATGCGGGTCTCCTATTTCTAGGCATTTTACCCTTCGGGCATTTGAAGCTATCTAAGGAACCTAACCCAAGTCCAATATCTCAGTAGGTAATTCTAGATTGTAGGGAAAAGTTTTTCGAATAAAACATGATTCTTTTGGCGTATTCTAACCGATAAAACTATATAAAATATGTGTCATATTAATCATAATCATAATGATGTCCCACTGCGCTTTTTTTTTAAGTCCTGCGTTCCCTTTGCTGCACAATAACCGCTTTACTAAATAGTATTGTACTTACATGCAGAAGGTCCGTCATCATCATTTGCGGACCGTAAGTAATCGTCCACTTTGATCTCTCGTCGCAATACATCCCGTAAGGTCCACTGTTTAACAAACGTAGATAATAGAACTCGTCCTGAATCACCTCATTCTTATGTTATGGTATGGAATAAGTGTTTTTTCTTGTACTTACCTACAACTAGACTAGTAGGTACTAGACGGTAGACCAGAGAGCCGAATTTTACGAAGGGCGGAGTAAGATCCGCCAGTTACAAAATTCTTGTTTGTCTAACCAAACCAATGTTTACACTAAATGGCGGTTGATTAGAACGTACCTAGTGTTTATATTCTCTTTGATTAATATGACGAAATCTAAATCTTTTGTATTCGTCAATACAAGTGTCAAAATTGTGTCAAAACGTAAAATTACGTCGACGATGCGTCAAAGGGCCTAAAAGTCCAAATGCTCAATAAATATTCCTAGTGCTTTTTTTATTATACCACAAGGTATTTTATTCATAAAATGTATGTAGGTAATACCCGTTATAGCAAGTTTCACGGAACCCTGAAAACGTTGTTGGCCATTCAGTTCACACCCTCCCGTAAAAAATGCTTAGGTAAACATGCAGAACAAAGACTACCTATAACTAGACTTTTTTTTGTAATATATACATACCTACTGATTCAGACATCAAACGCCCGCCATAGACCCCATAGATAGAGCTTATGTCATGTCACATGGCGTCAATGTCATCCAAAATGGGCCACGTAAACAATTAATGCATAAAAATTAAAAATTGTGTTCATGGTTGTATGAACCATCTCACCATAATGTGTCGATCGCAACGGAAAGTCGGAAAAAAAGTTAGTTACGGTGGTAAGTGATAATTATTTTTGTACAGTAGGTACTGCATAGTTGCAAATATCCCCAAACAGCTAACAATAAATAGACTAGCGTTTAGAATTAGGAAGTGCTGTGCCACGTATACCTAATATAACTAGGATGGGACCTTCTGAGGCATTGCTCTGGAAATCGGAGCGGTGCTGGTGGTGTTGAAGAAATAACACGCAAGCGATCCTGCAGCCCACCGCTAAGGCACAAAGACGGCAGACTCGGGGCCTCATTCTACAACGAGCAGTCCCACATATAATCCGGCTAAGCTTTCCATTATGGACCGTCGCTTTGGATGTTCATATTTTTTTTGTAGATAGGTATTACACATAAATTTCTCGGGGGAGCCTCACCCCTAGAGAACATTCTCGGGGGAGCCTCACCCCTAGAGAACGTTCTCGGGGGAGCCTCACCCCTAGAGAACGCGTCCTCAGGTGGCGGATAGAGGAACACTCGGCCGATGCCACAAGATACTTCTGTGCTATCGGCAGGGTAAGAGGGAAATTAAATACCTCTCGCGGACCAACAGGCCGAAGATGGACACTTCGTTAAAAAACCCCACCCTCGGGCTCCTTCGAGGTAATTGAAGAAGAGGCCGAAGATGTGCTGCGCTCTTAGGATGGAGTCCGCAGTAGGGATGGTAGCGGAAGAGCTGTACAAGGCCAACGGTAGCTCCCAAGCTCTCCACGAGAGTCACATCCTTGGCGTCTGGTGGCAGCCGGCCGTAAAACTAAAAGCCAAAATCTATCTCCTAGTTATGAAAAGTACAAAAACAGATACAAGTATAACCATTAGGGCGTCCCCCTCAAGCGACGGCAGTGAGAAACCCAGAGCAAGAAATACTAGGGCGTACCCCCAAAGCGACGGAAGAAAAGCCACCGAGCGTAGATTCCAAAACCATAAACTGCGAATCGCTAGTTGGAATGTAGGCTCGATGACAGGACGCAGCGCTGAACTGGGCGAAGTTCTACATCGAAGACGCATAAATGTTTGTTGTGTACAGGAGACGAAGTGGAAGGGGTCCAAATCAAGGCAAATAGGGAACAATTACAAGCTCGTTTATCATGGAGGCGGTCCACAGAACGGTGTTGGCATTGTGATAGATAAAGATCTGCAAGACCGAATGGTAGATGTAAACAGAGTCAGCGATAGACTCATGTCTGTAAAATTTGCGCTAGACGATCAGCCTTGCATGAACATAATTACCGCTTATGCCCCACAAGCAGGCTGCACAACCGCCGAAAAGCAGCTGTTTTGGGATAGTATCCACGATCTTCTGCAGTCAATACCAACCGATGAGACGACATACATTGGCGCAGACCTAAATGGACATGTTGGGAGTACTACAAACACATACCAAAGAGTACATGGTGATCAGGGCTATGGAAAGTTGAACGAGGAAGGTGAATCTATACTACAATTCGCGGCAACTCATGATCTCGCTATTATTAATACATTTTTCACAAAAGGAGATCAACACCTAATAACATACAAGAGCGGTGGAAACAGCACTCAAATAGATTATATCCTGGCAAACCGAGGAAACCTTGGACTGTTCAAAGATTGTAAAGTAATACCAGGGGAATCCCTGACCGCACAACACAGAATCTTAGTTGCAGAACTCCAAATGAAAAAACCTATAAAAGTAAAGAAGGATTTAACACCAAGAATACGGTGGCATAGACTGGAATGAGAAGAAGGACACCAACTTTGCAATCAAATAGAGGAAGAACTATCAGTCATAAACAACAACGACAGCGCTGAAGCAATGTGGAACTCCTTCCAAAACCTATGTGATCTGAAAGCAACTGAGCACCTGGGTGTGTCGAAAGGGCCTCTTAGAAACGACAAAGAAGCAGGCTGGTGGAAAGACGATGTGAGAGAAAAGGTCGCGCAAAAAAAGACCGTTTTTAAACTGTGGCAACAAACTAACGATGAAGCAGATAAAGCAGCGTACACAAAAGCAAAAAAAGAGGCAAAGCGGGCGGTAGCACAGGCTAAGGCTAGCTCTGATAATATTTTTTACGCAAAACTCGAAGCGGCCAGTAATGACCGAGAACTTTTCCGGATTGCGAAACACAGGAAAACTAACAGCAAAGATATGAAGACCATCAAATACATCAAAAATGAAGACGGCCGCCTGCTCACATCGGACTGTGATATCCAGATGAGATGGAAAGAGTACTATTCACAACTACTCAACGAAACATACCCTAGCAAAGTGCCAATAGAACCAGCGCTCCCTTCAGCAGGTCCAATCCCGTGCATACTACCCGAAGAAGTACATGCAGCCATCACGGCTATGGCTAACAACAAGGCTACGGGACCAGACCGTATACCTGCTGAACTATGGAAAAAGCTAGGCACGAAAGGAGTGGTATTTCTGACCAATCTCTTCAATAAGATCCTGATTGAAGGTATACCAAGTGAATGGAGAAAAAGTCACCTGATCCCATTCTACAAGAATAAGGGTGATATTAGACTCTGCGGAAATTATAGAGCCATAAAACTTTTATCTCATACGTTCAAGATATGGGAGCGTATTATCAGCAGAAGACTACTCCAGCTCACTGAGGTCACAGAGAACCAGTGTGGCTTCGTCGCTGGAAGATCGACCACTGACGCAATACATACCATCAGGATCCTAATGGAAAAGTTCAGGGATAACAGAGCTGATCTACACATGGTGTTTATAGACCTAGAAAAAGCCTTCGACAGGGTCCCAAGGAACCTAATCTGGCAGGCACTACAAGCACAAAACGTACCAGAGAACTACGTCAATATTATTAACGATATGTACGACGGTGTCACAACCAGAGTACACTGCCCAGCCGGAGTGAGTGATGAGTTCGAAGTGAAGGTCGGTGTCCACCAGGGGTCAGCTCTGAGCCCCCTTCTTTTTAATTTAGTAATGAATCACGTAACTGCCAGATTGCAACAACCGCCGCCGTGGAATTTGCTCTATGCGGACGATATAGTCCTCATCAGCGAGGAAGCGCACGACCTACAGCAAAAGTTGGAGGAATGGAGAGTTGCCTTGGAGGACGTAGGCCTACGGATAAGCCGCCAGAAGACCGAATACCTGCATTGTAACTTTAGCGGTAGCCGAGATTTACATACCATCTCTCTCCAAGGAACACCATTAAACCAAATTAGCAGCTTCAAATACCTCGGCTCAGTAATTTCCAATGACGGGACTATTGATGCTGATGTCATCCACAGAATAAACACGGGTTGGATGAAGTGGAAAGAGCTAACTGGGGTTTTATGCGATCAAAGAATGCCGGTACCGGTCAAAGGAATGGTCTATAAATCAGCTGTCCGTCCAGCCATGGTGTATGGCGCCGAGTGCTGGCCTCTTAAGAAACAACAAGAAGACAAATTACATGCTGCTGAAATGAGGATGCTGCGCTGGGCCGGTGGTGTCACCCTGCTGGACCGTGTCCGTAACATCTATATCCGTGGTAGTTTTAAAGTAAGACCTATTCCCGAAAAGATAACTGAGGGACGACTGAGATGGTACGGGCATGTTATGCGCCGAGAACCTGAACACATGACTCGAAAGGTGCTAGATATTGTCCCTCCGCCTAAGAGACGAGGAAGACCCCGACTGACATGGATGGCTACTGTAAGGAGGGATATGCAAGAAGCCCAAATCCAATCAGAGACGACCCAGGACCGAAAATCCTGGCGAAACATAACTAGGAGAGCCGACCCCAAATAATGGGAACAGGACAAGGGAAAGAAGAAGAAGAAGAAGAAGAAGATAGGTATTACACATAAATAGCAAGCTATTTACGAAATTTCAGTTACAGGAAACTTACGGTTCATGAGATATAATTTTTTAAAGTTTTTTTTTTCATACAAATTGGAAAATTGAACACGCAAAATTAAATGTTGTGTCATTGTTTTAACTCTGTACACCGTATTACCTACCTATTCTACTCTAAGGCAGGTCGGTGTAGGTGTAGGTACGACGACGAGCGAAGCGAGGAGGAGTGTTAGGTTGAACTGCGACCCTACAGCGCGCGAGCCGAGCGAGCGAAGCGAGCGTGCCGCGGCAGCGGCCGGCGAAGCGCCAGAACCGACTTTACGGATAATACAAATACGCCTCGATGGTTAACGGAACGTGAAACGACAACTTTGATATCTGACATTACAATTTGCGTGTTATTTTCTAACCTCAAAACTTTAACCATGGATATCTCCATAACCATGGGGTTCCTGGAGGTGGGGATGGTATTGGTGGGTAGCCCTCCCACCGCCCTCCCCCACCCCACCCCTCCCCTCCCCAAAATCGACGGTCCATAATGGAAATTCTTACCGGTCGGGTATGAGGTCATGAAAAAAAAAATAAGTTTCCAACCTCGGGCCATGTGTGTGTATTTGCATCCATCCTCATTTGAAGGGGCCATTTTTTGTGTTTTTAAAATAGTACTTTATTTGTTGCTTCTATGACAAAAGTGTATATGGCAAGTTTCAAGATGATTAAATTCCTTACATGTCTGGCATACAATATTTTTCACACCTCTCATTCAGAAAAGTAAGTTTTGGTCCCCGACGAGAGGGAGCTAAATGCTACTTTTCTGTTCAAGCTACTTTTTTAATTTATTCATTGGCTTGTAGCATTTACGCAATGTGCCAATAGAATCTTAATAAAATAATCGATTGTAATTTCATTTATTTATTTAATCGTATGGCATTGAAAACAGAAACATTATATATAAATACATCTGTTTGATTGCTGCGAGGCTCTTATGAAGAGTGCAGTGCAGCGGCCAAAGTTGATGATTACTCTTTAGCACCACCCAGGGGACACGTGTAGGGTATCTAATAATTTCATTGTAATCGACAAAAGTATACTCGTATATATATAAGTATATATATTTTTGTTTGTTTTTTTTTATTTTGTTTGTTTTTCGTTTGTTTTGTTTGATCTTTTTTTATGCTTGTTTTTTTTGTTATTTGTGTTTTTTGCTTTTTTGCTTTTTTGTTGTTTTGTTTGTTTTTGTTTGTGTTTCAGTTTTTTTTTGTTTTTTGTTTTTTTTTGTAAGTTTTTGTTGTTTGTTCTTTTTTTTTGTTTTGTTTGTTTTTGTTTTATTTGTTTTTATTTCTTTGTTTGTTTCAGTTTTTTTTGTTTTTTTTTTGCTTTTATTTAATAGTAATAGTAATAGTAATAAATCTTTATTGTTCAAAAACATAAGTTTGTTACAACTGGAGCCTTGGAGACTGCGTTAGTTTACACTGTGTTGCAGCCCCCATTTGTTTTTTTTGTGTTTGTTTGGTTTTTTGTTTTTTTTATTCGTGTTGTTTTGATGTTGTGTTTGTTTCAGTTTTTTTGTTTTTTTGTAAGTTTTTGTTTTGTTTGTTCCTTTTTTTGTTTTATTTGTTTTTGTTTGTTTTTTTTTGTTTTGCTTTTTTTTTGTTTTTTCTTTTTGGTGATTGTTTGTATTTTTTTCTGTTTTTTGTTTTTTTTTGTTTTCTTTTGTTTTCTTTTGATTCATTTGTTTTTTTGTTTTTTTTGTTTTTCTTTTTTTTGTTTGTTTTTGTTGTTTTTTATTTGCATATTTTTTATTGCAATTTTCTTCCTCAGTCTGTGAAAAGTTACATGTGTCACTCAGGAGCAAAATTATTTTCGTCTTGGGCGTTAACACTTGAAACCCTCACTACGCTCAGGATCCCTCGCTACGTTCAGGATTCAATACACCGCCCTCGCCGTAAATATACTATTTTGCTCCCTTGTGACACAAATAACTATTAATTCCTTAGTTCACTGAAAGATTTGGAACGCACTAGAAAGTCAAAATGTCCCATCCAAGTACATAAGAATTATGAACAAAGTATACAAAACTGAACTCAATTGCCAAAATCAAATTAGAAACTATAGGTCATGAATTCCAGATAAAAAGAGGGGTACCTACTGTAGTATACTTACTTAGGTACAATATCTAGGAATTCACTGGCTCGATACCACACCAATCTGCCTGACGGCAGACGTCCACTCTCAACCGTGGCTATTACCTTCTTCTTCTCTTTTTTTTTGGCTTTCTGGCCAACTGAGTCGGCTCAATTTTGCCAGGCTATTACCTGACTGCCTACCCACATCCGTGTGCTCAGTACCCACATCCGTATGTACTATACTTAACAGTATAGACAGATATAGACAAACACTACATCCCTTCCTTAGTACAATTTATTTATTTTAATCAACTTGATCAATGAATTTATACACAAAGTTTATTTAATCACTTTGTTCACCCTCACTTAAATCATGATTGTTCTCATCTTCTTGAACTGTCCATTTCCCAAAGCATTTGGCATGTTTCGTCATTCCTGTGACGTCACCGCTTTCTGTTTGTTCTAACATGAGGAGATAAAATGAGGACTCAACTTATTTCCTTTTTCCCATCTCCTTTACCTATATAATATTTGTCTCCTTCTACTAACTTACTATCTTGCGCATCTCTTCTCCTGTCTCCATATTCTTTTCCCTTTGCTTTTTGAACAAGATTTCGGTCTCTAACCTCTTCAGGGAGAGCGCGTCACTTTCTGGGTACTGGTGCAACTGGAAGTCCAACCAGAGTACAGCCTCTACATGATTTGACCATCCTCTCAGCATCCTTATCGATTCAACTCCTTATCGATCAAACTTTCAACCTTAGCCTACCCTTCATGGTGACTATACCTGGACCTGTGCAGCGTCTAAAAGTCATTTCCGAAGTTCACGGAGTATAGCTATCTTGTTTCCTTTTAGCTACATATCGTCATGGAAACAAAGATCACAGCTGCAGGTATCGATTTAACTTTGTACAGGTCGAGAAGTTAAGAATAAAAGGCTGTTTTATTTTATTTTAAAGTACGAAATTTCCCGCCAAGCCTCACCGGGCCATGCCGGTAGAAAACACATGCTTAAAACACGTTTTTAGGGTTCCGCATCTCGAAAGGAAAAAGCGGGAAATGAAATGAAATGAAATGAAATGAAATGATTTATTTGCATAAACATGGTTGTTACAGTTGGTGTTTATAATTAAATTATTAAGGTAGGTATCACATGTTTAGCCAATATGGCATGCAAAAGTTATTACATTGTAGTTAATATCAATAAGTAATGTCTAGCTAGTATATTTTGTAATAAAATGTCAATGTTTAGTATAATATCTAATAAAATTAACTAAACTAAAGTCTACAATAGGTATATATGTCTATTCTTTATAATTTACGAATTCACACAGAGTGTAAAAACATTTGTCTCTTAACCATTTCTTTAATTTTATTTCGAACATTTTGTCAGGTAATAATCTTATTTCATATGGTATCGTATTGTATACTTGAATACTCATAATATAACAATTTTTTCCTGAATAATGCTGTCCTACATGGTGGCATCAGCAGCTTGGACATGTCCCTTGGTCGTAATTTAGTGTTATTCTGGGGTTTTTTTTAAATTAATGAGGAAATTTTCTAACTAGACACGCTAACTCCAATACATACCAACCAACCAACACACCAACACCAACCAAAGTGAGCAGCCCAAGTCTTTTAAACAGAGGCCGACAAGAATCTCTTGGTCCAGCACCACAGACCGCTCTGACACATTTTTTTTGGATGATAAAAGCTTTGCTTACATCTGTGCAGTTACCCCATACTGATATTCCGTATTTTAGTGCAGAAGTTACATACCCATGATATGCCAGTATTGCTGTTTTCTCTCCTGCAACAATCCTCAGCTGTTTTAACGCGTACACAAATCTGTCGAGTTTGTCGCAGACTAGCTTTACATGGTTTTTCCAGGAACAGTGTTGATCCAGGGTTAAGCCCAAAAATTTAATATCGCTTACTTGGTCTATAACTTGATTCTAGCAATATAATTTTAAGGGCAATGGTTGTGTTTTTATATTTGTAAATTGTATGTAACTTGTTTTTGATGTATTTGTTTGCAAGTTGTTCATGTTTAGCCAAGAGTCCACTATTTTTAGTGTCGAGTTTAATTTATCTTCATAAGGGACCGCCGAGTCCTTGTCAGCAGGAATGATTACCGCTATATCGTCAGCGAACAGGGACATCGGGCACGTTGTCACTTTCGGTAGGTCGTTTATGTATAAAAGAAATAGCAGTGGTCCTAGTATGCTTCCTTGTGGAACTACGTACCCGTTTTGTCTGCACGCCGATCGATAAGCTATATTTATATTTTTACTATCAAGTTTATTTATTTCGACGTACTGCATGCGATTGCTTAGGTAACTCTCCATCCAATTTAAAGCGTTTCCTCGTATTCCATAACATTCGCATTTTCGGAGTAGTAATTTATGGTCGACAAATTCGAATGCTTTGGTCATATCAAAAAATGTCGTTGTAATTGGAGTTTTACTATCAATAAATAGAGTAATACTACGCATGAGGGAATATGACGCATGAGTGGTCGATTTATGTTTTTGAAAACCATTCTGTTCCTTAGCAACCCTTATAGGATCACTTTGTTGTCCGTCCGTCCGTCCATCCGTCTGTCAAGACCCTTTTTCTCAGGAACGCGTAAAGGTATCAAGCTGAAATTTATATCAAATACTCAAATCTACTGTTCCTTGGAGCTGTGAAAAAATCAAACTTCTAAGCCAACGCAATCAAAAGATAAAGCCATTTATGCCGCAATATTCCGCAAATTTTCGAAACTCGGAAGGGATTCAAAACCTGCAGGGCTCCCGTGAACTCAGAATCTTGAAATTTGGTACGAAGCAGCGTCTTATAGCAAGACGGAGCGGGGTTGTCCACGGACAGTGCAATTCTATGTCTCAAGCACACGGTCAGGTATTATACAGATAGAAAAACCCCTGTGTATGCCTGTTTCCTCGATTTGTCCAAGTCATTTGATCGAGTCAATTATGATCTGCTTTGGCAAAACTGAGTGAGACAGGTATACCGGTGGAGTGTGTTGGCCTGTTTAGGCACTGGTACGGCAATCAGGTAAACCAGGTTAGGTGGGCGAGCAGTTTATCCAGTGAGTAGTGTGGCTTGAATGCGGGGTAAGACAGGGAGGTATCACATCACCGAAGCTCTTCAACCTATACATCAACGAGCTGATAGACGGGCTTAGTGGCATGTGATAGATTATTATAAATAACGTATATTTATGGTTTATAATTGACGGTCATTGATTAAGTTAAAAGAAATAATTTGATTACGTGTTAAGTTGTTAACTTACTTGCCGTTCTTATTGATATTTGAATATCGTCATAATTATATGACTACTAGCTGTTGCCCGCGACTTCGTCCGCGTAGAACTTATACTTAGAAAATATAATGCAAACAAACTTCTACTTACCATCTTAAGGGATGATTTCCGAGGCAAAAACTATTCTATATCCTTCGAAGGGTCTCAAATTATCTCTATACCAAATTTCATCTAGGTACATGGATTTTATCCAAACTTTCACCCCCTATTTCATACCCTTAGAGAATGATTTTCGGGATAAAAACTATCTAATATCATTCTTCGGGACTCAAACGACCTTTATACCAAATTTCATCTAAACGGGATTCATCCAAATTTTCACCTCCATTTCACCCCCTTAGGGAGTGATTTCCGGAATTACAACTATCCTATGTCCTTTCCCAGGACTCAAGCTATCTCTTTACCAAATTGTATTAAAATGGGTTCTATCCGAATTTTCACCCCTAATTTCACCCCCTTAGGGGATGATTTCTGGGGTAAAAACTATCCCATGTCTTCCCAGGACTCAACCTATATCTACACCAAATTTCATCAAAATAGATTACATCCAAATTTTCACCCCCCCCCCCCCCCCCCCCCCCCTTTCACCCCCGTAGGGGATAATTTCCGGGATAAAACCTATTATATGTCCTTCCCCGAGACTCAAACTATTTATATACCAAATTTCATCTAAATCGGGGCAGCTGTTTAAGTAGCTCCATACAAATTTCCACCCCCAATTTCAGCCCCTCAGATATAAAAACTACCCTTTGTCCTTCCCCGGAGCTCAAACTATCTGTACACCAAATTTCATCTAAATCGGATCAGCGGTTTAGGCGTGAAGAGGTAACAGACAGACAGACACACTTTCGCATTTATAATATTAATATGGAAGTATGGATTATTAGTATGGATAGTATGGGTTCTTTCCGCTTGTCTTCCAAATAGAGGTGTAGCTGTAGACTAACTTCAAAAGAAAGAAGAAACGAAAAACTCATTCAAATATCTCAAAAAATTACGAAGCTACAACCGTTTTAATGTCGCTTGTTAGAGTGAGAAAACGATCAGGGACCGTGACGTCACGATCCTCGAGCTTCATAGTAAAAAACAATCGTTTCATTATAAAGGTGCGTTTTGCGGAAAAGAGACGCAACAAACCCCCTCTTCAAACTTTATACCCTTTTAACTTAGTGATTACCTATACGAGTATAGCCTCTTGCGTTGTTTTTTTTCGAGATAATACAACATTATGATTACTTTGTTTAGTGTCTACATCCCTATTTTCGATAAGATAAGATAAAATAAGATTTCTTTATTGTCAGAACTGTGTACATTTAGTTGTTTTGGGTAAAATAAAGTCCAACAGCTTGCCCATTTCGGACGTACAATATTAAACTTAAAGCTAGTCAAATATACTAAAACAATAACAACAATAGTATTTCCAAATAATTTTAACCATATTCACACATAAAATATTAATT
The DNA here is from genome assembly GCA_963854355.1 of Epinotia brunnichana. NCBI lineage: Eukaryota > Metazoa > Arthropoda > Insecta > Lepidoptera > Tortricidae > Epinotia > Epinotia brunnichana. Next base: position 25,824,966 of record OY977936.1, on the reverse strand, counting down.
TAGATCTATCCGACATCCGTATTTTCTTTTAAACCACGAACTTCGGAATTCGAAAATATTCGGGTATCTCTATCTCTATCGCACTAACAAATGACAGGAATGCAGATATACGAACTTCGAGTTTCAGTTTTCGTGGTTTGGCTGAATACGCAAAGAGCGCGCGCGCGTGCCATTCAAAAAAACCAAGTTTATATTGTTCGAATTTGTTGTTACATTTTGTAGAAATTACGCCTTAATTCGACATTTGCGCATATAGGTTCGCATATCAAAATCGATTAATTTTATATTTGCTTTTGGTACCTATGTGTCTCGTCAATGTATATCGTAGACGGGATTAAAATTATTAATAGGCGAAAGAAAGGCAAAGAAATTCCGCCATTTTGTCCGTAGTATTTCTTATTAGTCTGTGATTTTGACGTTTCTTTTAGCTGACAGATGTGGCGGCGGTATACTTTAAGAATAATAAATGAAAAATTAAATTAAGTTGTATATTACGGAAAATAAATTAATGGTCGCAGTCGGATAAAAACTATCCTAAGTTGCATCTGGAATAATAATGTACCTATATAAAATGTTTCATATTTTTCCGTCCATGGGATGCTGAGAACATTCGTACCACAGAAAGCTTAGTTTCAAACTGGCTGATTCTTTTTTTAATTTAGAGATTTATTATAAGTGGAGATAAATAGATAGAAGATAATGAAACTCCCATTCAAATATCTCAAAAAATTATGAAGCTACATCCGTTTTAATGTCGCTTGTTAGAGTGAGAAAACGATGAGGGACTGTGACGTCAATATACTCGAGCGTCATAGTAAAAAACAATCGTTTCATATGAAGGTGCGTTTTGCGGAAAAGGGACAGAACATACCCCCTCTTAAAACTTTGGACTCTTATAACTTAATCATTACCTATATAACCTCTTGCTTTGTTTTTTTCTCCATTTGACTATATTTATTTTAAATTCTTTTTCGAGAAAATACATTATGATTATTTACCATATTTTCGATTCCTGAGCTATAACCACGAACTTCGGAATTCGAAAATATTCGGGTATCTCTATCTCTATCGCACTAACCACACTCGAGTGACAGGGATGCAAATATATGAACATTAAGTATCGGTTTTCGTGGTAGCGCCGCAGGTACTTTGGCTGAATGCGCCGAGCGCGTGCCATTGTCATTCAAAAAAAACAAATTCGTGTTAATTATATTGTTCAAATTTGTTGATTTCATTTATTGAAATTACGACATAAAACGACATTTGCGCATATAAGTTCTCATATCAGAATCGAATATTTTTTTATGGTTTATATTTTAGCATTTGTCTCGTAAAGGTCTATCGTAGACGGGATTTAAATTATTAATAAGTGAAAGGCAAAGCAATTCCGCCATTTTGACGAAAATTTGACGGTTCTTATAGCTGACAGTTGGAGCAGCGTTTGATTTCAATAAAAATAAATGAAAAATTAAATGAAGTCGTATATTTCGGAAAATTAATTAACTGTCGCAGTCGGATAAAAACTATCCTAAGTTGCAGCTAGAATAATAATGTACCTATATAAAATGTTTCATATTTTTCCGTTCATGGGATGCTGAGAACATTCGAACCGCGCAAAGCTTAGTTTCAAACTGGCTGATTCTTTTTTTAATTTAGAGATTTATTATAAGTGGAGATTAAAGTAAATCATTTCTAAATAATATAAATTGGTAAAATATATATAAATAGCACTTTTTAACAAATAATTCGTTAGTTGTTTGGATAAAAGTATTGACCGGACCATGCAGTGCCGTATTTGCGCATTTAATCAATGACAGTCTCTTTTATGGCATTTCTTGGTATTATGTTATCAAAAAAAGGATAAATATCATTTAAATTAATGGATAAATATTGTTATTAAGATTAATTTGCTTAAATTACATACTTTGACAATATTTATATTAAAGTATCTGTTTGACTACTTTGCGTCAAAGTGGTGCCAGTCTTCTCGATCCTGCACGGATATCACAAGACGGACGCGACATACTCTCGAGCTCTCTCGCACTATCCGTCTCTTTCTAAGTGGTCTAATAAGAGAGAGACAGATAGTGCGACATAGCTCGAGAGTATGTCGCGGCCGTCTTGTGATAGCCGTGCTGATTGGTTGACCAGAATATTTACCATTTAGGCAAAAATGGCGTGATGGTTCGGAATAAGAAGGCTCCATCAGAGCATAACAGCCCATTCTTTCTGAGTCTGCCAAGCTGGAAGGTGCTCAATCATAAGTTAAGTAATTTAATTGTTACTTATTTATTGTGTTGCTGTTGCAATAATAGTATTTTCTATTAAATACAATTATTAATTTACTGAATAAATGCTTTTATGTTATTGTCGTTTCTAGTCAGTATCACATTATGCTTGGCGTAGCGTTAATGTTACTAATGGTAACTAAATTTTGAGTAACTCAATAATAATTATTGTGATTAGTGTAATGTAATGAATTATTTAAAATATATTTATTTTGAATGGATTTTCTTAAGTTTTATTTACTCTATTTTCCCTATCAATAACAAATGGCTTTAAGCTAAAGTTTAATCAACAGTTCTTGCATATAGTAACTTAGTTATCAGCTATACATTGCTTTATTGTTTAAAATCTAACACATGCATGCGGGATGCTATGTGGGTAGCACTTGTGTCAATAGCCTTAGTTATGCCGATGACATGGTGCTACTGAGCCCGTCTGTCAGTGCGCTGGAGCTGCTGCTTGCCCACTGCGAAGCCTACGCCTTGACTCATGGCCTAGAGTACAACAATAAAAAGAGTGAAGTGTTGGTATTTAAGGCGGGTAAAATCAAGTCATACTATTTTTTTATTATTTTGTTTGTGGGCCTTAATGTGCCGCTTCGACCAGCAAGTGATCTATTGTGGCAGCCCTTGCTTTAGAGTTCACCGTTAAGTCCCGTTGCCTGCAGGAAATTCCAGATTCTTTGGGCGGTGATATGTTGTACTTGTTGTGGGTGCACTATGTGCCGCCCTAGGTAGGTACTTCTTTTATGCATGAGTGGTCCGCAGGAGCAGAGAATGTGCATTACAGTCTCCTCTGTCTCCTGGCAGAACCTGCAGGTTGTGTCCTGCTTCATACCCATTTGAAACAGGTGTTTGTTCAATTTGCAATGTCCTGTCAGGATTCTTGTCACTGCGCAGGTTTTGTGCCTTTTGAATTGTAATAACTCTTTAGACAGCTTACTATTGAACCCTTCGATCAGGGCTTTAGCTTGTTTTTGTCCTTTGGTGAACTTCCACAGCTAGATTGCCTCTGATTTTTCCGCGTTGTTTAGCAGAGAATATGCTTTCCGATTTGTGATGCCACAGAACGGTTCCGGGCCGACCAGGGCCGTGTCTGCGCCCTGCCTTGCAAGTTCATCTGCTTTTTCGTTTCCTACAATGTCGGAGTGCCCTGGTACCCATCTAAGTATGACTTTGTTGGAGTTCGCCAGGGTGTTTAGATTATTTTTACAATTCTGGACTAGTTTAGAGTAGGACTCTAGTGATTCTAGTGCCAGCAGAGCAGCTTGGCTGTCCGAGTTGATGTAGATATGTTGGTTCCTTAGGTTTCTTTCAAGATTGATCTCCACGCATTTATTTAATGCGAAGAGTTCAGCCTGAAAGATTGAGGCCTCCTTCCCCATGCTGACGCTAGCTTTGAACTTTGGCCTCTCACCATAGATACCACATCCAACATCATCACCTTTTTTTGATCCATCTGTATACCAAATGTGGCTTCCCTCCTTGAAGTCCATTTGGTCATTTGTCCATTTGTCTCTCGGAGGTATTTCCACTGTATACAGTCTAGTGAATTTGCATTCCACGTATGTGTCGTCAGTGGGCATGCTTAGGTTTTTGTTATCAAAAACAAGGGCCTCAAGTTTGCTTAGCGCTTGAGAGCGCCATTTTGGCCTTGTTAGTGTGCATATCCTGTAGATGCACTGCTTCGCCTCCTTTTGCACTTGCAGGTGGAGTGGCGTTAGATCGAGCAGTGCATCCAAGGCTGCCCCCGGTGTTGAGCATAAAGCTCCTGTTGCTGTTAAGCAAGCTGTACGCTGAAGACTGCTTAACTTTGTGATGGCTGTCTTTTGGTGGACTTTGTTACACCAGACTGCAGAGGCGTATGTGATTATCGGCCTCACTACCGCTGTGTAAAGCCACATAGCAATTTTGGGTCTTATGCCCCATCTTGCTCCTGCCATTCGACAGCAAGTCCACATGGCCATTTTTGCCTTTTGTATTGTGTTATTCAAATGAGCGTTCCAAGTTAGCCTTTGGTCAAAGGTAACTCCTAGGTACTTGACCTCATTTGAGTAGGGTATTTCCTGTCCATTCAGTTTTAATTTGGCAAGCTTATCTAGTTTCCTTTTCCTAGTAAAAGGCATGCTCTGGATCCATCTGATGGTGTTTTCGTCCACACCCTTTGATGCCAGTCCCTTAAGGATAGTCTCTGTGGGTGTGTTGTCGAAAGCTCCCTCGACGTCAAGGAATGCACATAGAGCCTTTTGCTTATCCTCTAGGGTTTTTTGCACTTTGTCGACCAGATCTAGTAGTGCAGTTTCCGTAGATTTCCCCTTTTGGTAAGCATGTTGGTTCAGACTCAATGGTCTGACTACCAGGTATTTCGCTCTTATGTGCTGATCAATTCATATTATGTACCACCTATATTGTTGAACTCTAGCCCATTAAAAGTCGTGGATAAGGTCAAATACCTGGGGCACATCCTCTCGAGTGAGTTAATGGATGATTTGGACATTGAAAGGAAGCGCAGGGCGTTGGCGGTTCGGAGTAACATGATTGCACGCAGGTTAGCTCGTTGCTCACGTGATGTAAAAATCACATTATTTAAATCATACTGTCAATCTTTGTACGCCTCGCTGCCGGTGGCACCCTAGGTTAGGTTTTTTTATAATGATTTTATGTTTTGTAGATATGTATTGTTTTATATTTTACTTTTTATATAATTATTGTGAAAACCTAGCTTAAGATGAAATTTAAATAAAGGAAACAATACTAACTTTTATGTATTTTGTAATTTGTATGATTACTAACACTCTATGGATACTTTGTATATCCGAAATAAAGAAATTGAATTGAATTGAATAGCACAAATAAAGGAAAAATTGCGAAAACTGTACATTTTTAGTTACATCACTGAAAATTTAATGTCCAGTATAAACTGACACGCAGTAAGTATCTGAATACATTCTTATAGTGAGTGTCAGTTTATAGTGGACTTGTTTTTATTGTACGGGGTGGTCCGGAACCCTCGGTGCGCAAGTCTGACTCACACTTGACCGGTTTTGTTTACTTATTGTACACAGCTGATGCCAGCAGCGATTCTACGCCGACGCGGACGGTTGCTATATCTTTTGGAGTGGGACTCAGCATTGAGTTTATAGTTGTGATCTTAATGATCTGCGTCTTGTACCATATTTACGTCAAGAAGATTACGCCAAGATGCCCGGTTCCAAGGAATTATCACAATAGGTAGGTAGAAAAGCTGACTTAGATTGAACTTGACATAAACGGATGCTATAAAATTGGGTCGTTCTCAAACACCGTTCAATTTATAACTAGGGTTTGCAATCCGGATATCCGGATATCCGAAATATCCGGATATCCGCCGAATTTCGGATCCGGATCTTACAGGTTCTTGGATCCGGATCTTTCGGATAATACGGATCCTTAAAATACAACCATGAAAACCGAAAATACGGCTACAAAATGAAGTTTTTACCGAGTCCACGCTGAAAACCGAATGGTAGATAACTCAATCTCTGTTTTTATTCGCCACTTCATCATCCCAGACCAGATTATTTTTGTTTTTAATTTATTAGTCACAAAAACTAATGAAACCTACATACTACAAACTAGTAAAAATGCCGCCGTTTCATGGCGAAAGTTGGCGTTGGTTTAAATGCACTAATTCACCGTAGGCAAAGACACAAAGTAATTATTATAAATCCAATGTTACCTATATAGCTACCTACTAAAGACTTACGCCCGTATTCATAAACGTTCAACAAGCCTATTTTAACTATTTTTTCTTCTCCTGTACTGTAGTACAAATACAATGACACCACTAATAAGTCGTCGAAACACTCTATGCTCTATGGCCCAAAAACGAACTGTTTAGCGTACTTTTTTGGTTCATACATTTTTCGCAAAAGCACTGTTTAACTTTTTTTTAAATCGGCCGCTATATTGCAGTGGTGCCAACTTCATAAACAAATATTTCAAAATAAAAGTATTTATTTACGATTTAATATTTGAAAGAAAGAAAGAAAGAAAGAAAGATACATTTATTCACTAACACACAGGACACATATATTAAGCAAAAATAAATAAAAATAACATGTAACAAGTGTGTCTCTGCGGCCGTGAACCGGACACTGGCTCAGCATTATGCTGAGGTGTCAGTCAGACACCTACAGCGCTGATTTTCAGCCAGCACCGTTGGTGACTCACGGAAACGTCATACAATTATAATTACACAACTATACATATAATAAATTGTGCAAGGCGAGAGAGAAATAAACATAAATACATAGTGAGATAATACATACAGCACTACCTACATGTAGCTTTAATAAAATAATAACTACGTTACACATTAAAGTAAATTTTACTATTAAACTAAAAACAAAAACTAGATAAAAATGTGCAATTGGCATATTTTTGCTGTCAAAAGTGCAGGATTAGATTTTTGGAGCGTTAACAAATAGCCTTTAAGCTTACGCTTAAAGGTGTATCTGCTAAGCGCCCCTTGGATAGGGGGAGGGATATCATTCCAGCACTTAGACGCCGCGAACTTGAAGCTACCTCGGAAAGCAGCGGTTCGGTGCATAGGAGTTATGGCCATTGCCTTGAATCTGCGCGCACTCTTTGACCATACCAGTTTATTGAAAAGGTAAGATGGGGTTTCGTGCCTTACCACCCCGAAAAGCAGAGTGGCAAGGTGCAGGCGTCGGCGTGCAGACATGTTAAGCAAGTTAGCGGCGTTCAAGTATGGAGTGATGTGGGACCGGGGAGGGACTCGGAAACAAAAACGAGCACATGCGTTCTGCACTCGTTGTATGAGCCTCTTGGAACGACCAGTAATGCACCCGTCATACACGACATCACAATAGTTTAACCTAGATAATATAAGCGATTCACATAGGTCGACACGCAAATCGACACTAAGGTAATCACGTATATTATATAGGACTTTAAGGCGATAGAAGCAGTTACTCACAACATTTAGTATGTGGTTCTCAAAGCGCAAATTCTCGTCCATAAGAAGGCCGAGGTTAGTTGCTTCTACCACCTGCTCTATTGGTTCGCCCATGACGGCGACATTCCCGGAAGTTCGAGCATCAAGGGTATTACGGATTTGATGTTTTGACTCGAAAACCACATACTTCGACTTGCTAGGATTAAGAACCAAACAGTTCCTCTCCGACCAAGAGGAAATATGAGCAAGGTCCGCATTTATCGTGTTAATGGCAGCAGATGTGTCTGACGGCGCACTAGACAAATAAAGTTGCACGTCGTCCGCGTAAAGGTGATACTTACAGCTCTTTATACTGTTAGTGATGTCAGCGCTATACAGTATAAAGAGCAGGGGTCCAAGTATTGAACCCTGCGGTACTCCTCTTGTCACAGGACAAACAGAGGACCGCAGAGCACCACCATCCACCCTACGCAACGAAACTGCCTGCGTACGGCCAGACAAATAGCTACTGAACCATTTTGTTGCAGTGACATCAAACCCGTAATAAGACATCTTGGATAATAGAAGAGGTACGCTAATGCAGTCAAAGGCCCTGGAGAAGTCTAAAAGAACTAAAAAGGTAATTTTACCAACATCACGAGCCTGTAGGATGTTATCGACTACATCGAGCAACGCAGTAGCTGTCGATCGACCCTTGCGAAAACCCGACTGCAGTTCAGGGAGTATGCTATTTTTTTCCAGGTACGAGTAATCGGACAGCTGATCGCAAATTACCCGTTCTATTATCTTCGATGCACAAGAAAGAATACTTATAGGGCGTAGTTGAGACACGTCAGTAGGATTTGGTTTTTTAGGTAACGGGATCACCTGAGCGATTTTCCAGTCAGCTGGGAAAGTCATAGTCAGAATGCTCATATTAATAATGTAAGTCAGTACGTCTGTAGTTCTCGGTAATGTCAGAAGCAACATGTCAATGTCAATTGAGTCGAGTCCTTTTGCTGTAGTTTTTATTGATGTAATGATTTTTGTGACGGCAGCAGCTGTGGTAGCAGAGAGCGTGAAAGTGTTGTCGTTATGTCTATGAAATTCAAAAAAAGTCAAGTCAGATAAAGTCATGTCCTGTTTTCCAGGAATATTAAGAAAATGCCGGTTGATCAAGTCAGGATCATCAAATTGTGCCGGGAGGTCAGTCTGCGTCTGTGAATCTGGAAGAACAGTGCGCTTTAAGTTTTTCCAGAGAGTCTTCGAGTCAGTAATGTCATTGATATGGTGCGTGAAGAAGGCGCGTTTCTCGCTATAAATGGCTTTTATCACAAGGTGCTTAAGGTCGAGGTAATATCGTTTGTGAAAATCGCTCTTGGTTCGTTTGTAACGTGCGTGAGCCTCGTTTCTGAGGCGCATCATGAGCCGAACGTTGCTCGTGAGCCATGGTTTAAGTGCCTCCTTCACCACTATCGTCTTTTCCGGCGCATGTCTGTCAAAAAGTCCAAGTAACAGTGAGTTAAATAGTCTTACCATGTCATTTACGTCGTTAAGTAATAAAATTTGTTCCCAGTTTATGGCGTCAAGGTCATTGTTAAATTTAGTAAGGTTAATGTCTTTCAGAGGTTAATACGTCTAGGTGTCGGTTCCCGTTTTTTAATGTCAAACTCGGCTGTGATGAATGCATGTCTCCCTAGGTCCGGGATATGCTGCACGTCCACAGACACAACACGAGCGTCGGAGCAAATAAGGTCTATAGTTGTCTGGCTGTGTTCCGTAAAGTGAGTAGGGTCGCTTACATGTTGTGTCAAGCCACTCATTGTCAGAAATTGTGTCAAACATTTAAATTTTCTGTCGTTCTTGTCCGTATAATTAATATTAAAGTCACCCAGTAAAATCAGTCGGTCGTATTTAACAAAAGACGTTATTGAGTCAGTAATGGCATCAAAAAAAGTGTCAACATCAAGCCGTGGTGGTCGATATGCGGTTCCAATTATTATATGTTTGCTGTTAAGTATTGTTTTTAACCACATTTGTTCTACGAGCGCAGCAGGAGGATGTGGTAGTGTGCGTGCGTTGAGGCCCCGGCGCAGGAAAAAACCGACGCCCCCACCCCTTCCTCCACATATTTCGACCGGCCGGGGAACATGACGTAGACGGTAATTAGGTACGGCGGGAGCACGTCCATCCTCGCCAGCCCGCAGCCATGACTCGTTTATGGCAATGATATCCGCGTTCGTATCAGTTATAGTCGCAATCAGCTCGTCGTGTCCCGTACCAAGGGAACCAGCATTAAATAATCCAACTTTCAAATTGTTAAACCGCGGCATTATAAAAAAGAACAAACAAGTTAAAAAAACAATAACAAATGGATGACTGCATACAGGTAAGTGATTCAGTGCACGGAGATAGAAGTATATAATAAGTGCAATACAAAGTGGTACATAAAGAGTGATAGTGTAGATCGATAACATATATATACATACATAAACTATATAAGGACATATTTATATAAAGTGATCGTTTCCAGGCTGAATCACGTGACGGTTCGAGGCATATTTGTCGGTCCACTCCCGCGACAACACATAACAATGACAAAACAAGTATACAGTAGTAGTATTTGTATATTATAAATTATTTACTACAATAATAATAAATCATCATCTATTGTGTGTTAAATTACATGTTTTATAAATTCTTGGAATTATTTATAAAAATAAACAGTTCGAATTCGGTCCGGGTCCGGATTCGGTTTGGTTTGGATGGCAAGTGCAAACAAATTAAAAACAAAACAAACCATAAGCAAGAGCTGTCACATTTCCGATTTCCCTCCAAAATACAGTTCAAAATGAAAAGATGAAAGATGATAAACTATTAGTCCTAAAGTATTAAGATTTTATTCGTGTTTGTGAAGACAAAAGTGTACGTTCCTTTTAACATGGTCGAAGAAGTTAATAACTGCACTCCTGAAGAAATTGTGTGAGTAGCAAAAGTACGAATAGAAAACTTGCTGCCTGAAAAGTTTAACTATTCTGTAGTCTGTAAGGTATTTATTTAAAATTTGTCGTAGAAAAAGTATTGTATGCAACGGTGTATAACTAGTCTAAAAACGCTCGTGGCGTTTTTAATTGCGATGCTCGCCAAGGCTCGCATCGCAATTCGCAACCCACGCCACTCGCGTTTTAAGACCTTTCTTATACAACAGTTGCATAAAATACTATAAAATGGCGTTAAATTTCATTTGTCCTTATCTGTCACTTTGACATTTGTGTTCTTAAGAAGTGGACAAAGCACATTTTATTTAGCAGCCATTTTAAGTTTTATGAATAAGGGGATCAGTTTAGTTAAATAAACCTATATAAATGATTAAGAAGTATAGTTGACCCAGGAAGTAAAAAGTAAATGCAGCAACAATACCTACGTTTAATACTTGTAATATTTTTTTTTAATTTTTAATATGATCTTGACCTTTAATATGATCATGTAATATAATAAGCATGGTACGCTATATTAATGCCCGTTCACCGTTTTTGCCATATCCAGACATAGTCTTGCATAAAGGAATGCCCCCTGCTAGACAAACACCTTTTCCCTCGTCCGGATCACATTGTCAATTTCTCCTCCTAGGTTTGATACCTAGTTACAACCCTATTGAATTAACTCCGGTACATAGAGCTCATTGAAATATATGTACGAGCACCAGGTACGGAGTTAACTCGACCTGCTGTGGTCAATTACGTAACGCATTGTACGCCCGTAAGGTCTACATGTCAAATTTTATGTGGGAAAATGACAGTTCGATAGCTAACGCGCGTTTGGAACGTTACGTTGATTACCCCTGGTTGTTATTCAAATGACAGTTTTCAGTGACGTAACTCTCACTTTGCCGGTTAGTTTGTAGTTGTAAATAAAAAGTTGAATAAAAAAAAGAAGTTTATACTCTATATGACCTCGGGAATGCGTACCTATTTAAAATATTTTAGGTATACGGTGGTGTAGCCGTTTTTTCTTGATTTAAACTTACAATTCCTACTTTATACCAAAAAAAACCTTGTGGATCCGTATTATCCGAAAGATCCGGATATCCGGATCTGTTGAATTGAAATATCCGAAATATCCGGATCCAAAATATTGGCGGATCTTGCAAACCCTATTTATAACGAACGCACTACTACCTAAGTATGAATATTATAGGCTCTTACTTTGAGAATTCCGATATGCGTCTACGTCACATTTGCCCTCAGCTTAAAAAAACTTCTATAGGTGGTTCTCGATATATGTACTTCCATAGGTACCTACCATTAATTTTCTCCACTTATAATAAATCTCTAAATTAAAAAAAGAATCAGCCAGTTTGAAATTAAGCTTTGCGCGGTTCGAATGTTCTCAGCATCCCATGAACGGAAAAATATGAAACATTTTATATAGGTACATTATTATTCTAGCTGCAACTTAGGATAGTTTTTATCCGACTGCGACAGTTAATTAATTTTCCGAAATATACGACTTCATTTAATTTTTCATTTATTTTTATTGAAATCAAACGCTGCTCCAACTGTCAGCTATAAGAACCGTCAAATTTTCGTCAAAATGGCGGAATTGCTTTGCCTTTCACTTATTAATAATTTAAATCCCGTCTACGATAGACCTTTACGAGACAAATGCTAAAATATAAACCATAAAAAAATATTCGATTCTGATATGAGAACTTATATGCGCAAATGTCGTTTTATGTCGTAATTTCAATAAATGAAATCAACAAATTTGAACAATATAATTAACACGAATTTGTTTTTTTTGAATGACAATGGCACGCGCTCGGCGCATTCAGCCAAAGTACCTGCGGCGCTACCACGAAAACCGATACTCAATGTTCATATATTTGCATCCCTGTCACTCGAGTATGGTTAGTGCGATAGAGATAGAGATACCCGAATATTTTCGAATTCCGAAGTTCGTGGTTATAGCTCAGGAATCGAAAATATGGTAAATAATCATAATGTATTTTCTCGAAAAAGAATTTAAAATAAATATAGTCAAATGGAGAAAAAAACAAAGCAAGAGGTTATATAGGTAATGATTAAGTTATAAGAGTCCAAAGTTTTAAGAGGGGGTATGTTCTGTCCCTTTTCCGCAAAACGCACCTTCATATGAAACGATTGTTTTTTACTATGACGCTCGAGTATATTGACGTCACAGTCCCTCATCGTTTTCTCACTCTAACAAGCGACATTAAAACGGATGTAGCTTCATAATTTTTTGAGATATTTGAATGGGAGTTTCATTATCTTCTATCTATTATATGTCCTGACTGACTTATTCACTCAATCACTCACTCACTCACTCATCAACGCACAGCCGAAACTACTAATCTTAGAGAGTTGATTTTTGCACAGTATGTTGCTTTTATAACGTGGGCTAGGGATAAAAAGGGATTTTTGAAAATTCTACCCCTAAGGGGGTAAAATGGGGGTGCAAAGTTTGTATGGGAGAACCTTTTTTTTTTGAGCTATAGACTTAAACTTAGTAGAAAAATTAGTTATTAGAATACAAATGAAACACTTTCAGCGTTTTGGAAAATTCCACCCCTACGGGGGTAAAATAGGGGTGCAAGGTTTGTATGGGGGAAACATTTTTTTTTTTAAATAGAGACTTAAAACTTTGTAGAAAGATCAGTCATTAGAATACAAATAAAGAACTTTCAGGGTTTTAGAAAATTCTACCCCTAAAGGGGTAAAATAGAGTGCAAAGTTTGTATGGGAAAAACTACTTTTTTAAAAATAGAGACTTAAAACTTTGTAGAGAAATTATTCATTAGAATACAAATAAAGTACGTAGATTCAGTGTTTTAAAAAATCTACCCCTAAGGGGGTAAAATAGCGGTGCAAATGTTGTATGGGGGAAACAATACTTTTTGTAAATAAAGACTTAAAACTTTGTAGAAAGATTAGTCATCAGAATACAAATTAAGTACTTTCAGCGTTTTAGAAAATTCTACCCCTAAAAATAGGGGGCTAAAATAGGGGTGCAAAGTTTGTATGTGGGAAACTATTTTTTTTAGCTAGAGTCCTAAAACTTTGTAGAAAGATTATTTAAATACAAAGAAAGTACTTTCAGCGTTTTGGAAAATTTCACCCCTAAGGGGGTAAAATAGGGTGCAAAGTTTGTATGGGAAAAACATTTTTTTTTTAATAGAGACTTAAAATTTTGACGAAAAATTACTTATTAGAACATGAAAAATACTACATTCGGCGTTTTACAAAAATCATTCCCTAAGGGGGTTAAAAAAGGGTGCAAGGTTTGTATGGGGAAAACTTTTTCTGAGCTAGACACTTAAAACTTTGTAGAAAGATTACTTATAAAAATACAAAAAAAAGACTTTCAGCGTTTTGAAAAAATCTATCCCTAAGGGGCATAAAAAGGGGTGCAAAGTTTTTACCAGGGAAAGTTTATGTTTTTGAGTTAGAGACTTGAAACTTTGTAGAAAGATTACTTATTAAAATACAAAAAAAGAACACAAATCGTTTTAGAAAATTCCACCCCTAATAGGGTTAAAAAGGAGAGCAAGCTTTGCATGGGCAACACTTTTTTTTGAGTTAGACTTAAAACTTTGCAAAAAGATTACTTATTAGAATACTAAAAAAGAACTTTCAGCGTTTTAGAAAACTCCATCCCTAAGGGGATCCTTAAGATCCTTAAGAAGGGTAGCCAGTGTTGTGTGGGAAAAACTTTTTTTTTTACTAGACTTAAAACTATTCAAAATGTTACTTATTAAAATTAATAATAAAGTACTTTCAGAGTTTTAGAAAATTCCACCCCTAAGGGGGTTAAGAAAGCTTTGTATGGGCAACACTTTTTTTGAGCTAGAGACTTAAAAGTTTACGAAAAAAGTTCTTTCAGCGATTAGAAAAACTCAACCTCTAAGGGGGTTTAAAAGGGGGTTCAAATTTTAAATGGCGAGCAATAAAATTTTAAAGTGTGAGTAAGAGATTTTTAACTTCGGTCTTATTCTGTACGTTAAAAGACTACAAAACTGATTTCAGAGTTTTTCCAAATTCATCCCCTAAGAGTGTTAAAATTGGTTCAAAGTTTGAGTATTTCAAGGCATTTTTAAAGTATGAGATTTTTAACTTTGGTTTTAGACTGTTTGTTCACAAACTAGAAAAAGACCATCAACTTTTTTTTTAATTATCCCCTAAAAGAGGGTTCAAATTTTGTATTGAGAGAAATCATTTTCTAAGACGATAAAAAGTTCTACGCGGACGAAGTCGCGGGCAACAGCTAGTTTTGTATAAAGCAGTTAACGCCTGCTAACGATATTTATAAATTTCAAATTAAAGGAAAAATTTAAACATTTTGGCTCCAAGCCGGATTCGAACCGGCGACCACAGGCATACATGGCCCGTGGCTACTAACCAACTGAGCTATCGGAACAATCTAACCATTAGTTGATGTAACTAAACACTCCCTTCACTTGAGGCAGATTTACAATCAGACGAATGCATTCAAACAATGACAAGACTTACCGCATGCAGTATACAGGTACATCTACTATTTGCTTTCAGTTTATAAAGGATCATGTAAACACGAAACTAGACGATTTTTGCACCAAAGAACAGAGTTCAAGCGGCGCGGCTACTTCAAGACAGTCGGCCGGAATAAGTTCAACCCTGTCAATTTCCAGTTCGGGCCCACCCTCGTATTCACCGGTATGCTCACTAACTGCCAACAATTTCCAGTTCGGGCCCACCCTCGTATTCACCGGTATGCTCACTAACTGCCAACAATTTCCAGTTCGGGCCCACCCTCGTATTCACCGGTATGCTCACTAACTGCCAACAATTTCCAGTTCGGGCCCACCCTCGTATTCACCGGTATGCTCACTAACTGCCAACTATTTCGTAGATAGTCTGTTTTATTTCTTCTGGATGATTAGATATACTACGTTGTCACAAGTGTTTCCTTGTAGATTTAAGTAGAACTTCAATAACTCAGCTGTGCACTAGCGGATCCTTTGGGGCTACAGGGCTCAAGCCCCCTTCAAAGCATCTTCTGAGTCCTTGCAAAAACCTAAAATAAAGTAGTAGGCTCTAGCTCCCCCACAAAAACTAAAATCCTGGACCGCACAGCCGCTGAATATTGGGAATCTCATATTTAGGTACATACCTACACCTACTAAAGCAATTCTTTGGAACAAAATAATTAATCCAAAGTGATAAAAGCTCAATATAAAGAATTAACCTTTAAGAACAAAGGCAGTTGTCTAAACATGACGAATGGTAGATCGGACCAACGGACAAAAGATACCTAAGTATAAGCAGGGCCTTGACCTACAGGTTTGACTGTTCGTATACTCTTACTTATACTACTTAGTCAATGGTCAGCGATTTGTTTCCTTGATACATGCAGTTCTACGAACTGCCTTTTTAAGGTCGGAAAAATAAAAAAATATAAAGGTACGTTTAGCAATTTCGACCAAGCTGGTCGAAGCAGCTAGGTAAGAAAGTATTTTTCGATACTTTCTGATAGATAGACCAAACTGTAGGTGTAGGAGACAATTCAATCATGATCTTGATCACCTACGACATCTACTGAACTATGAGTAACTCAAGTTTGCCACACAATTTGAGTTCCGTTTGTAGAAGTAGGGCACAACGGAATGTCATCTCTCTAAATGTAGGGCAGATTATCTAGGGGAGTATGGGAGTGCCTCTTCCTTACAGTAGATCGGACCGCTGCCATTAGTAAGATCCCGATAGAAATGTGCTGACAGTTGAATTAGGACCACAGTAGGCATACTCTATGTAGCAAATGCTCATAACTCAGGTCATAAATAGGAACTTGCAAGAACTTATTAGAAAGGAACGAAGCTGACTTTTTATATGTTCTGAGGCGCATATAAGCAACGACCGCGTACGGAGCGGGCCGTGCAGAAAGAAAAAAAGAAAGATACATTTCTTTCTTTTTAGGGTTCCGTACTCAAAGAGTAAAACGGGACCCTATTACTAAGACTCCGCTGTCCGTCTGTCTGTCTGTCTGTCTGTCCGTCTGTCACCAGGCTGTATCTCATCAACCGTGATAGTTAGACAGTTGAAATTTTCACAGATGATGTATTTCTGTTGCCGCTACAACAACAAATACTAAAAAACTGAATAAATATATTTTTTTCTTTTACAATCTTACACAAATCAACGTATTCCCAAACTAAGCAAAGCTTGTACTATGGGTACTAGACGACGATAAACATATATAGATAAATCTATAGGTACTTAAATACATAGAAAACATCCATGACTCAGGAGCAAATGCTCATCCATCACACAAATAAATGCCCTTACCGGGATTCGAACCGGGCCCTCCGGCTTCGAAGGCAGGCTCTCATACAACAAACGTGATTTTTTTTGCCGTTTTTATAGATAATGGTATGATTTATACGGAACCCTCCGTGCGCGAGTTCGACTCGCACTTGGCCGGTTTTTTTTCTTTCTACGCATGTTTGTATGAATGTAAGTAAGAAAGTACGTTGGTAATATACATAACAAACAAAAAGCATGGCTACAAAAGAGAGCTTATTCGTATAAGGAATCTCTTCCAGTTACCCTTTGAGCAATAACATATCGTGCTAATAAAGTCTAACTAACTAAAAACCAAAACGCGGTGGGCATATAAGCAGAACCCTTTTGTTGCAAATGAACTATTCTTGTAAATTGTTTCCGGCTCTAATTTAATTGTTCTCGCTTCTATTGACTACCGCATAAAGTTTCCACGCTTCATAGCTTGTAGGTACAATCTCTTAAGCCAATGGTCAACCTTTCTTACTAATTATCACTTGTGACCTTCGGTCAAGGTTTCCTCTCCATTGTTGACCTAATCTGATCAGTGAGAGGTCAGCCGGGTCAACCCCCTGACGTGTTGACTGTCGCAGCTTTTTCAGGGTTCTGCACCTCGAAAGGAAAAAGCGGAACCCTTATAGGATCACTTTGTTGTCCGTCCGTCCGACCGTCCATCTGTCAAGACCCTTTTTCTCAGGAATGCGTGGAGGTATCAAGCTGAAATTTATATCAAATACTCAAGTCTACTGTCCCTCAGAGCTGTGAAAAAATCAAACTTCTAAGCCAACACAATTAAAAGATGCAGCCGTTTATGCCGCAAATTTCCGCAAATTTTCGAAACTCGCAAGGGAATCAAAACCTACAGGGTACTCCCGTGAACTCAGAATCTTGAAATTTGTTACGAAGCAACGTCTTATAACACAGATAAAGTAAAAATTGCGAAAACCGTAAATATTTGGTTACATCATATAATAAAAATATTTTAAATAAATAAAAGGTTTGTACGGGAACCCTCGGTGCGCGAGTCCGACTCGCACTTGGCCGGTTTATTTTTTTATTTTAGCTTTGTTAGGTAGGTACGTCGTGCATTTCCTGACGTTAGTTACACTAACACCAGTGCGTCCCCAGTCCCACACTTTCCCATACATAACATTAAGAGGCTGACAAGACCAAATTAGTTGAAATTGATATTAATTGAGCAGTTGTATAAGAAAAACTATTTGTTCTAGCACATCAAAAAAATATAAGTTAATATTCATCATATTTCCAAGACCGTAGACGGACTCGAAACATAATTGGATGAAATCGGCTCGATAGAAAATAATTGCAAAGATTGGTCTTAAAATCATCTTAAACGGTTCTATGTCCTTATTTTTTTGACGTATGGGTCTGCAATTAAAAACACGAAGTTCACATATTCATACCTAAACCGTAGACGAGCCATATTTCACAAATAATCCACACTTTTTTATTTCAATATTTATTCATTATTTTCTTCTAAAACCTGGCCGCTCAAGTAACACTCGCTCTCGCTTACTCCGATACAAATAGACAGTGTGCGCGTTTTTGGTGTTGACAGCGCCTTAAGAATATATGCAGAGAGTGACATGAAATGTGACATTTAATATCACTATAAAATCATCAATAAATAAGTCGGTACCTATGAGTATTAGTAGGTTTCAGCACATCAGTAATAAAATAAATAAACAAAAACCGGTCAAGTGCGAGTCTAACTCGCGCACCGAGGGTTCCGTATAAATGTTCATACACCATACACGTCACGTCATGATCCCCATTCATTCTTGAACAATCTTAACAGCTCATAGTAGCAATACAGGCTTACCATGGTTATGTTTGCTCACTCCTCAGATACGGCGTTCTCCTCTGGGGAAATTCAAGCCATATAAAACGCGCACTTATAGCACAAAAGCAGTGCATCAGGGCGATCTGTAACGTAGATGTCTTAACATCCTGTAAGCCGCTATTTAGACACCTGAATCTACTGACTATGCCGTGTACATATATATAAAAGAAAGTCGTGTTAGTTACACCATTTATAACTCAAGAACGGCTGTAACGATTTTGATGATTGTTGATTTGTTGGATTTGTCTTCGCCCCGAATAGCAGAATAACTATAAAAAAATCGAAAAAGTTTTTATTTTCATGCATTTTGTACGGCGGAACGAAGTTCGCGGGGTCAGCTAGTAATAAATATATGAAGTTTGTTTATTTGTCAAGGCTCACCCAGAACTATTTAAACCCTATATAGATACATGCAACTTTCGTACAAGATACCCAAATCGTCTCGTTGGTCCTGCTCGTGAGACACAATTGTACAGTAAGAACGCATAAGTAGGTACAGTAATTCTATTGACATTTTTAATCGTTTGCATGATGACATCAAAGTTTTGCCTATTGGACTATTCAAGCGTAAACTTAAGGAGCTGGCTAGTGCAAGAATGTTTTTATTACTCTGTTGAAGAAATTATTTTAAACACTGAACTTGTTATTTATTATTGTGACTAGATTTGTAATGTAATTATGACATATTAGGAATATAATTGTAATTGTGACAGGGTCAATTTTCAAAGGAGCTGTTTTTGCTGTCCCACGCCTATAATTTCAAGTCAGTTTAACATAGAGTTACATACATAATAAATATAATAATATATATTTGCATTCTGTGTATTATAAAGTACTTAAAATAAATATTATAATACATTTAATATCAATCGATTCTGAGAAATATTTCACGTCCTAAAACAGCGAAATTTATCGCTTTTTCGCGTGTCCCACTTGCAGTTTTGCTCAAACAAAATGTCATAACTATAGACTGCGGCAACGTATAAATAAACAACTTCTACTGTTATAAAGATCATTTATTAGTGTATTAGTTCAAATATATTCAAAAATTAATGGGTGAATAATTAAAACCAGTGAAGTATTTTAGTAGCTATCCCACGCGTGACCCTTTTATTAGGACTCAAGCTCAAGACCCTTAAAATCTGTTTTTCTATTGGCCCACCCCGTAACGTAACATTCACTTTACGATTCGATAACACGTTAGTTGAGCTTCAATCACCAACGGGAATGGATGTAGACATAGACTATATTGAATAACCTGGATGCAGAGCTGGTATTTTTGACGGAGGAAACAGGCAAGTCTTTATAACGATGTATTTTGGTACGGATATCACGACATTTGTATAGGCGTTTATTTATTAATATACGATTGAAATAAAAATAACAATGGTTAGCAATATGGGGTACGAGTTTCGTATTTATCTAATGAAGTGAATTCAATTAATAGTTTACGAAAGACCGCCAAAAAACGTTCATGTTGACATTTGTATGGCGACATTTGTACGGCTATTTTGTCCATACAGATGTCGAACGTCGATTCAAAACTGAATAATAAAATATTGTTTAAATGTCCAATAATATTTCTATATTTTTATTAGTTTAATTGTTATAATTAATTTTGGGAGATATTGTACTGAAATGATTATTTACCAAGATCTTTATTTTATTTTATTTTATTTTATTTATTGGAGAACAAACAGAGTTAAATGTACATAATAGTTACTTACAAGCTAGATTACAAATGAACATTCATTTAGCTCCTCGACAGTTCCCACTAAAACATAATACTATAATATATTTAGTTTACTTACTAACAAACGATTTTATTACAAAAGACTACAATTTCTTACTTATATTATACTAGCTGTTGCCCGCGACTTCGTCCGCGTAGAACTTTTTATCGTCTTAGAAAATGATTTCTCTCAATACAAAATTTGAACCCACTTTTAGGGGATAATTAAAAAAAAAGTTGATGCTCATTTTCTAGTTTGTGAACAAACAGTCTAAAACCAAAGTTAAAAATCTCATACTTTAAAAATGCCTTGAAATACTCAAACTTTGAACCAATTTTAACACTCTTAGGGGATGAATTTGGAAAAACTCTGAAATCAGTTTTGTAGTCTTTTAACGTACAGAATAAGACCGAAGTTAAAAATCTCTTACTCACACTTTAAAATTTTATTGCTCGCCATTTAAAATTTGAACCCCCTTTTAAACAATTTAAACCCCCTTAGAGGTTGAATTTTTCTAATCGCTGAAAGAACTTTTTTCGTAAACTTTTAAGTCTCTAGCTCAAAAAAAGTGTTGCCCATACAAAGCTTTCTTAACCCCCTCAGGGGTGGAATTTTCTAAAACTCTGAAAGTACTTTATTATTAATTTTAATAAGTAACATTTTGAATAGTTTTAAGTCTAGTAAAAAAAAACAGTTTTTCCCACACAACACTGGCTACCCTTCTTAAGGATCTTAAGGATCCCCTTAGGGATGGAGTTTTCTAAAACGCTGAAAGTTCTTTTTTAGTATTCTAATAAGTAATCTTTTTGCAAAGTTTTAAGTCTAACTCAAAAAAAAGTGTTGCCCATGCAAAGCTTGCTCTCCTTTTTAACCCTATTAGGGGTGGAATTTTCTAAAACGATTTGTGTTCTTTTTTTGTATTTTAATAAGTAATCTTTCTACAAAGTTTCAAGTCTCTAACTATAAAACATAAACTTTCCCTGATAAAAACTTTGCACCCCTTTTTATCCCCCTTAGGGATAGATTTTTCCAAAACGCTGAAAGTCTTTTTTTTTTGTATTTTTATAAGTAATCTTTCTACAAAGTTTTAAGTGTCTAGCTCAGAAAAAGTGTTCCCCATACAAACCTTGCACCCTTTTTTAACCCCCTTAGGGAATGATTTTTGTAAAACGCCGAATGTAGTATTTTTCATGTTCTAATAAGTAATTTTTCGTCAAAATTTTAAGTCTCTATTAAAAAAACATATGTTTTTCCCATACAAACTTTGCACCCTATTTTACCCCCTTAGGGGTGAAATTTTCCAAAACGCTGAAAGTACTTTCTTTTTATTTAAATAATCTTTCTACAAAGTTTTAGGACTCTAGCTAAAAAAAATAGTTTCCCACATACAAACTTTGCACCCCTATTTTAGCCCCCTATTTTTAGGGGTAGAATTTTCAAAAACGCTGAAAGTACTTAATTTGTATTCTGATGACTAATCTTTCTACAAATTTTTAAGTCTCTATTTAAAAAAAATATTGTTTCCCCCATACAAAATTTGCACCCCTATTTTACCCCCTTAGGGGTAGATTTTTTTAAAACACTGAATCTAGGTACTTTATTTGTATTCTAATGAATAATTTCTCTACAAAGTTTTAAGTCTCTATTTAAAATAAAGTAGTTTTTCCCATACAAACTTTGCACTCTATTTTACCCCTTTAGGGGTAGAATTTTCTAAAACCCTGAAAGTTCTTTATTTGTATTCTAATGACTGATCTTTCTACAAAGTTTTAAGTCTCTATTTAAAAAAAAAATGTTTTCCCCATACAAACCTTGCACCCCTATTTTACCCCCGTAGGGGTGGAATTTTCCAAAACGCTGAAAGTGTTTCATTTGTATTCTAATAACTAATTTTTCTACAAAGTTTAAGTCTATAGCTCAAAAAAAAAAGGTTCTCCCATACAAACTTTGCACCCCCATTTTACCCCCTTAGGGGTAGAATTTTCAAAAATCCCTTTTTATCCCTAGCCTACGTTATAAAAGCAACATACTGTGCAAAAATCAACTCTCTAAGATTAGTAGTTTCGGCTGTGCGTTGATGAGTGAGTGAGTGAGTGAGTGAGTGAATAAGTCAGTCAGGACATAGGCATTTATTATGTACTAGCTGTTGCCCGCGACTTCGTCCGCGTAGAACTTTTTATCGTCTTAGAAAATGATTTCTCTCAATACAAAATTTGAACCCTCTTTTAGGGGATAATTAAAAAAAAAGTTGATGTTCATTTTCTAGTTTGTGAACAAACAGTCTAAAACCAAAGTTAAAAATCTCATACTTTAAAAATGCCTTGAAATACTCAAACTTTGAACCAATTTTAACACTCTTAGGGGATGAATTTGGAAAAACTCTGAAATCAGTTTTGTAGTCTTTTAACGTACAGAATAAGACCGAAGTTAAAAATCTCTTACTCACACTTTAAAATTTTATTGCTCGCCATTTAAAATTTGAACCCCCTTTTAAACCCCCTTAGAGGTTGAATTTTTCTAATCTCTGAAAGAACTTTTTTCGTAAACTTTTAAGTCTCTAGCTCAAAAAAAGTGTTGCCCATACAAAGCTTTCTTAACCCCCTGAGGGGTGGAATTTTCTAAAACTCTGAAAGTACTTTATTATTAATTTTAATAAGTAACATTTTGAATAGTTTTAAGTGTAGTAAAAAAAAAGTTTTTCCCACACAACACTGGCTACCCTTCTTAAGGATCTTAAGGATCCCCTTAGGGATGGAGTTTTCTAAAACGCTGAAAGTTCTTTTTTAGTATTCTAATAAGTAATCTTTTTGCAAAGTTTTAAGTCTAACTCAAAAAAAAGTGTTGCCCATGCAAAGCTTGCTCTCCTTTTTAACCCTATTAGGGGTGGAATTTTCTAAAACGATTTGTGTTCTTTTTTTGTATTTTAATAAGTAATCTTTCTACAAAGTTTCAAGTCTCTAACTATAAAACATAAACTTTCCCTGATAAAAACTTTGCACCCCTTTTTATCCCCCTTAGGGATAGATTTTTTCAAAACGCTGAAAGTCTTTTTTTTGTATTTTTATAAGTAATCTTTCTATAAAGTTTTAAGTGTCTAGCTCAGAAAAAGTGTTCCCCATACAAACCTTGCACCCTTTTTAACCCCCTTAGGGAATGATTTTTGTAAAACGCCGAATGTAGTATTTTTCATGTTCTAATAAGTAATTTTTCGTCAAAATTTTAAGTCTCTATTAAAAAAAATATGTTTTTCCCATACAAACTTTGCACCCTATTTTACCCCCTTAGGGGTGAAATTTTCCAAAACGCTGAAAGTACTTTCTTTGTATTTAAATAATCTTTCTACAAAGTTTTAGGACTCTAGCTAAAAAAAATAGTTTCCCACATACAAACTTTGCACCCCTATTTTAGCCCCCTATTTTTAGGGGTAGAATTTTCTAAAACGCTGAAAGTACTTAATGTGTATTCTGATGACTAATCTTTCTACAAAGTTTTAAGTCTCTATTTAAAAAAAATATTGTTTCCCCCATACAAAATGTTCACCCCTATTTTACCCCCTTAGGGGTAGATTTTTTTAAAACACTGAATCTAGGTACTTTATTTGTATTCTAATGAATAATTTCTCTACAAAGTTTTAAGTCTCTATTTAAAAAAAAGTAGTTTTTCCCATACAAACTTTGCACTCCATTTTACCCCTTTAGGGGTAGCATTTTCTAAAACCCTGAAAGTTCTTTATTTGTATTCTAATGACTGATCTTTCTACAAAGTTTTAAGTCTCTATTTAAAAAAAAAATGTTTCCCCCATACAAACCTTGCACCCCAATTTTACCCCCGTAGGGGTGGAATTTTCCAAAACGCTGAAAGTGTTTCATTTGTATTCTAATAACTAATTTTTCTACAAAGTTTAAGTCTATAGCTCAAAAAAAAAAGGTTCTCCCATACAAACTTTGCACCCCCATTTTACCCCCTTAGGGGTAGAATTTTCAAAAATCCCTTTTTATCCCTAGCCCACGTTATAAAAGCAACATACTGTGCAAAAATCAACTCTCTAAGATTAGTAGTTTCGGCTGTGCGTTGATGAGTGAGTGAGTGAGTGATTGAGTGAATAAGTCAGTCAGGACAAAGGCATTTATTATGTACTAGCTGTTGCCCGCGACTTCGTCCGCGTAGAACTTTTTATCGTCTTAGAAAATGATTTCTCTCAATACAAAATTTGAACCCTCTTTTAGGGGATAATTAAAAAAAAAGTTGATGTTCATTTTCTAGTTTGTGAACAAACAGTCTAAAACCAAAGTTAAAAATCTCATACTTTAAAAATGCCTTGAAATACTCAAACTTTGAACCAATTTTAACACTCTTAGGGGATGAATTTGGAAAAACTCTGAAATCAGTTTTGTAGTCTTTTAACGTACAGAATAAGACCGAAGTTAAAAATCTATTACTCACACTTTAAAATTTTATTGCTCGCCATTTAAAATTTGAACCCCCTTTTAAACCCCCTTAGAGGTTGAATTTTTCTAATCGCTGAAAGAACTTTTTTCGTAAACTTTTAAGTCTCTAGCTCAAAAAAAGTGTTGCCCATACAAAGCTTTCTTAACCCCCTTAGGGGTGGAATTTTCTAAAACTCTGAAAGTACTTTATTATTAATTTTAATAAGTAACATTTTGAATAGTTTTAAGTCTAGTAAAAAAAAAAGTTTTTCCCACACAACACTGGCTACCCTTCTTAAGGATCTTAAGGATCCCCTTAGGGATGGAGTTTTCTAAAACGCTGAAAGTTCTTTTTTAGTATTCTAATAAGTAATCTTTTTGCAAAGTTTTAAGTCTAACTCAAAAAAAAGTGTTGCCCATGCAAAGCTTGCTCTCCTTTTTAACCCTATTAGGGGTGGAATTTTCTAAAACGATTTGTGTTCTTTTTTTGTATTTTAATAAGTAATCTTTCTACAAAGTTTCAAGTCTCTAACTCAAAAACATAAACTTTCCCTGATAAAAACTTTGCACCCCTTTTTATCCCCCTTAGGGATAGATTTTTTCAAAACGCTGAAAGTCTTTTTTTTGTATTTTTATAAGTAATCTTTCTACAAAGTTTTAAGTGTCTAGCTCAGAAAAAGTGTTCCCCATACAAACCTTGCACCCTTTTTTAACCCCCTTAGGGAATGATTTTTGTAAAACGCCGAATGTAGTATTTTTCATGTTCTAATAAGTAATTTTTCGTCAAAATTTTAAGTCTCTATTAAAAAAAAAAATGTTTTTCCCATACAAACTTTGCACCCTATTTTACCCCCTTAGGGGTGAAATTTTCCAAAACGCTGAAAGTACTTTCTTTGTATTTAAATAATCTTTCTACAAAGTTTTAGGACTCTAGCTAAAAAAAATAGTTTCCCACATACAAACTTTGCACCCCTATTTTAGCCCACTATTTTTAGGGGTAGAATTTTCTAAAACGCTGAAAGTACTTAATTTGTATTCTGATGACTAATCTTTCTACAAAGTTTTAAGTCTCTATTTAAAAAAAATATTGTTTCCCCCATACAAAATTTGCACCCCTATTTTACCCCCTTAGGGGTAGATTTTTTTAAAACACTGAATCTAGGTACTTTATTTGTATTCTAATGAATAATTTCTCTACAAAGTTTTAAGTCTCTATTTAAAAAAATGTAGTTTTTCCCATACAAACTTTGCACTCTATTTTACCCCTTTAGGGGTAGAATTTTCTAAAACCCTGAAAATTCTTTATTTGTATTCTAATGACTGATCTTTCTACAAAGTTTTAAGTCTCTATTTAAAAAAAAAATGTTTCCCCGATACAAACCTTGCACCCCTATTTTACCCCCGTAGGGGTGGAATTTTCCAAAACGCTGAAAGTGTTTCATTTGTATTCTAATAACGAATTTTTCTACAAAGTTTAAGTCTATAGCTCAAAAAAAAAAAGGTTCTCCCATACAAGTTTTGCACCCCCATTTTACCCCCTTAGGGGTAGAATTTTCAAAAATCCCTTTTTATCCCTAGCCCACGTTATAAAAGCAACATACTGTGCAAAAATCAACTCTCTAAGATTAGTAGTTTCGGCTCTGCGTTGATGAGTGAGTGAGTGAGTGAGTGAATAAGTCAGTCAGGACATAGGCATTTATTATGTATAAATAGATAGAAGATAATGAAACTCCCATTCAAATATCTCAAAAAATTATGAAGCTACATCCGTTTTAATGTCGCTTGTTAGAGTGAGAAAACGATGAGGGACTGTGACGTCAATATACTCGAGCGTCATAGTAAAAAACAATCGTTTCATATGAAGGTGCGTTTTGCGGAAAAGGGACAGAACATACCCCCTCTTAAAACTTTGGACTCTTATAACTTAATCATTACCTATATAACCTCTTGCTTTGTTTTTTTCTCCATTTGACTATATTTATTTTAAATTCTTTTTCGAGAAAATACTTTATGATTATTTACCATATTTTCGATTCCTGAGCTATAACCACGAACTTCGGAATTCGAAAATATTCGGGTATCTCTATCTCTATCGCACTAACCATACTCGAGTGACAGGGATGCAAATATATGAACATAGAGTATCGGTTTTCGTGGTAGCGCCGCAGGTACTTTGGCTGAATGCGCCGAGCGCGTGCCATTGTCATTCAAAAAAAACAAATTCGTGTTAATTATATTGTTCAAATTTGTTGATTTCATTTATTGAAATTACGACATAAAACGACATTTGCGCATATAAGTTCTCATATCAGAATCGAATATTTTTTTATGGTTTATATTTTAGCATTTGTCTCGTAAAGGTCTATCGTAGACGGGATTTAAATTATTAATAAGTGAAAGGCAAAGCAATTCCGCCATTTTGACGAAAATTTGACGGTTCTTATAGCTGACAGTTGGAGCAGCGTTTGATTTCAATAAAAATAAATGGAAAATTAAATGAAGTCGTATATTTCGGAAAATTAATTAACTGTCGCAGTCGGATAAAAACTATCCTAAGTTGCAGCTAGAATAATAATGTACCTATATAAAATGTTTCATATTTTTCCGTTCATGGGATGCTGAGAACATTCGAACCGCGCAAAGCTTAGTTTCAAACTGGCTGATTCTTTTTTTAATTTAGAGATTTATTATAAGTGGAGATAAATAGATAGAAGATAATGAAACTCCCATTCAAATATCTCAAAAAATTATGAAGCTACATCCGTTTTAATGTCGCTTGTTAGAGTGAGAAAATGATGAGGGACTGTGACGTCAATATACTCGAGCGTCATAGTAAAAAACAATCGTTTCATATGAAGGTGCGTTTTGCGGAAAAGGGACAGAACATACCCCCTCTTAAAACTTTGGACTCTTATAACTTAATCATTACCTATATAACCTCTTGCTTTGTTTTTTTCTCCATTTGACTATATTTATTTTAAATTCTTTTTCGAGAAAATACATTATGATTATTTACCATATTTTCGATTCCTGAGCTATAACCACGAACTTCGGAATTCGAAAATATTCGGGTATCTCTATCTCTATCGCACTAACCATACTCGAGTGACAGGGATGCAAATATATGAACATTGAGTATCGGTTTTCGTGGTAGCGCCGCAGGTACTTTGGCTGAATGCGCCGAGCGCGTGCCATTGTCATTCAAAAAAAACTAATTCGTGTTAATTATATTGTTCAAATTTGTTGATTTCATTTATTGAAATTACGACATAAAACGACATTTGCGCATATAAGTTCTCATATCAGTATCGAATATTTTTTTATGGTTTATATTTTAGCATTTGTCTCGTAAAGGTCTATCGTAGACGGGATTTAAATTATTAATAAGTGAAAGGCAAAGCAATTCCGCCATTTTGACGAAAATTTGACGGTTCTTATAGCTGACAGTTGGAGCAGCGTTTGATTTCAATAAAAATAAATGAAAAATTAAATGAAGTCGTATATTTCGGAAAATTAATTAACTGTCGCAGTCGGATAAAAACTATCCTAAGTTGCAGCTAGAATAATAATGTACCTATATAAAATGTTTCATATTTTTCCGTTCATGGGATGCTGAGAACATTCGAACCGCGCAAAGCTTAGTTTCAAACTGGCTGATTCTTTTTTTAATTTAGAGATTTATTATAAGTGGAGATAAATAGATAGAAGATAATGAAACTCCCATTCAAATATCTCATAAAATTATGAAGCTACATCCGTTTTAATGTCGCTTGTTAGAGTGAGAAAACGATGAGGGACTGTGACGTCAATATACTCGAGCGTCATAGTAAAAAACAATCGTTTCATATGAAGGTGCGTTTTGCGGAAAAGGGACAGAACATACCCCCTCTTAAAACTTTGGACTCTTATAACTTAATCATTACCTATATAACCCCTTGCTTTGTTTTTTTCTCCATTTGACTATATTTATTTTAAATTCTTTTTCGAGAAAATACATTATGATTATTTACCATATTTTCGATTCCTGAGCTATAACCACGAACTTCGGAATTCGAAAATATTCGGGTATCTCTATCTCTATCGCACTAACCATACTCGAGTGACAGGGATGCAAATATATGAACATTGAGTATCGGTTTTCGTGGTAGCGCCGCAGGTACTTTGGCTGAATGCGCCGAGCGCGTGCCATTGTCATTCAAAAAAAACAAATTCGTGTTAATTATATTGTTCAAATTTGTTGATTTCATTTATTGAAATTACGACATAAAACGACATTTGCGCATATAAGTTCTCATATCAGAATCGAATATTTTTTTATGGTTTATATTTTAGCATTTGTCTCGTAAAGGTCTATCGTAGACGGGATTTAAATTATTAATAAGTGAAAGGCAAAGCAATTCCGCCATTTTGACGAAAATTTGACGGTTCTTATAGCTGACAGTTGGAGCAGCGTTTGATTTCAATAAAAATAAATGAAAAATTAAATGAAGTCGGGGCCTGGTGCGACTCGTGCCCGGGAGCGGACTCCCCTGGCATGAAACACATCCAGAAGGTATGGGACACTCCTCGGCTCAAATCCATCCACGATTCTTTACTCGAAAATAGTCCAAACGACTCAGAACGCGCCCGACTCTTGGCTGTCTCCTCACATGAGTCAGGCCACTGGCTAAATGCCCTTCCCTCACGCAACATAGGCACAGTTCTAGACTCAGATACTTTAAGGATAGCTATCTGTTTAAGGCTGGGATCTAAAATATGTGTTCCCCACACCTGTGTCTGCGGCAAAGGTGTGGACCAGCTGGGTAGACATGGCCTTTCATGCAACAGAAGTGCCGGCCGCATGTACCGCCACGGTACCATAAACGACCTGCTGCGTCGGGCGCTCGCTACTGCCTCCATACCTTCGTCATTAGAACCTCCTGGTATGATGAGAGACGATGGCAAGCGCCCGGACGGAGTTACTTTGGTACCGTGGAGACTCGGTAGGGCCCTGGTCTGGGACGCTACGTGCGTCGATACGTTCGCACTGTCCCACATACAGGCAACACGGTCTCAGGCCGGCGCTGCGGCTGATCAGGCCCAATTACTCAAGCGCCGCAAATACTCTTCTCTAGTACAGAACTACGAGTTTGCGGCGCTTGCAGTTGAAACGATGGGACCCTGGTCAGCCGACATGAAGGCCTTCATGAGGACCCTGTCGTCACGGCTGGTCCACGCCTCAGGCGACCCAAGAGCTGGCGCATACCTTTCCCAAAGGATCGCTCTCACGGTCCAAAGGGGAAATGCCGCCAGCGTCATGGGGTCCTTGCCGCAGGCAGAACTTTTGGACGGGCTATTTTTTTTGTAATTAGTTTTTATTTATTTTTTATTTCTTGTTTAGTATTAGTTGTTTGTATTGTAAGAACATTAAATGTGATAGTTTTAGTTAAGTTTAATATACTGTTTCTCCTTTCTTAAAAAGAAATAGAGTTTAATATTTGTTCATAATGTTATTTTGTTCCTATAAATACATATTTGGATTTTGCATTTAAAAAAAAAAAAAAAAAAAAAAATGAAGTCGTATATTTCGGAAAATTAATTAACTGTCGCAGTCGGATAAAAACTATCCTAAGTTGCAGCTAGAATAATAATGTACCTATATAAAATGTTTCATATTTTTCCGTTCATGGGATGCTGAGAACATTCGAACCGCGCAAAGCTTAGTTTCAAACTGGCTGATTCTTTTTTTAATTTAGAGATTTATTATAAGTGGAGATTATACTTACTACCTGTACATTACAAATTACAACGAAACCATCCTACCAACCATCATCTGGGATGATTTTTAGTAGTTCATTTTTGTACTGGCTAATGGACGTGTTGAAGATGTCAACCGAGACTAGGGTCTTATTGTACTCGTCACACATGCGGCGCAGCGGCGCTCGCACGCCGGCGTTACTCTTGCAGGTTGGCACGGCGAACAGGACTGCGGCGGAGCGTGATCCGACACTTGTATGGCATAATCACAGATGTATGAATATAATATATATTATTCTAAGTATATATAGTATTCTATGCTCTGAGGGCATAATCGACATTTGCATGGCAAAATTGACATTTGTATTCCAGAATCGACCTTTGTATGGCAGAATCGACATTTGTATGGCACGGTTTTTTTTAAGCATCAATATCTAGTTAACCACTAGAAGCAGAGTGGTGCGTCACGCACAACATTTTTTCTTTTTAAAAACTCTACCTCACATTGTCAATACGAATCTAATATTCCAAAAAAAATAAAGAACCATACATATGTCGAAAAAACGTACTCTTCAAAAATTGACCCGACACTTCTAGTAAGTAATGACGGTATTAAGTGTTCATATTGACATTGTAAACATTAGGTTTTAAGTATTCTAAGTCGTGTCAAAGCATGTTTCTCGATATTTAAGTCTTTTTAGGGTTCCGTAGCCAAATGGCAAAAAACGGAACCCTTATAGATTCGTCATGTCCGTCCGTCTGTCTGTCTGTCTGACTTTGAATTTTATCCCGCCTCATATTCGTCATTGACATAGAAACTGAAAATGTTTTTTTTTTTTATTTTACATACACGTGTCCTAACCTTCTTAACAGTTGTTCCAAATTTCAAATTGATAGCTTAAGTAGTTCCTGAGATATTTAACGTTGTGACAGATGGACAGGCGGACAGAGTCGCACCATAAGGGTTCCTTTTTAGGGTTCCGTAGCCAAATGGCAAAAATCGGAACCCTTATGGATTCGTCATGTCTGTCTGTCTGTCCGTCCGCATGTCACAGCCACTTTTTTCCGAAACTATAAGAACTATACTGTTGAAACTTGGTAAGTATTCTGTGAACCGCATTAAGATTTTTACACAAAAATAGAAAAAAAAACAATTAATTTTGGGGGTTCCCCATACTTAGAACTGAAACTCAAAAAAGATTTTTTCATCAAACCCATACGTGTATGGATAGGTCTTCAAAAATGATATTGAGGTTTTTAGTATTTTTTTTTCTAAACTGAATAGTTTGCGCGAGAGACACTTCCAAAGTGGTAAAATGTGTGTGTCCCCCCCCTGTAACTTCTAAAATAAGAGAATGATAAAACTAAAAAAATATAACATTACCATGCAAACTTCCACCGAAAATTGGTTTGAACGAGATCTAGTTTTTTTTATACGTCATAAATCTTAAACCGCAATTTATTTTACGGAACCCTTCATGGCCGAGTCCGACTCGCACTTGGCTGCTTTTTTTTATTTACCTTTTTGGTACGGAACCCTAATACCTACACACTAATGCTGTCAATAATAGGGAACTTGCATGGGACTCCAATTTTGAATAAATTGCACTCAATCGATGCGGATTTACTCACGTAGAAATATCATGTACAAAAGAAAAAAATAAGTGAAAACGATTTTATTAGTTTTATCTCACTATATAATCTCTCATTATATAATTATGTAGCGGCTGATAAAATACACCTATCCTCTAAATTTTAATCAAATATACACCTTATAGTTTTTGAGTAAAATACCATGGTTTTCTAGTTACTATGTCGCTGAACCGAATTGTTATGTTTATGTATGGTACCAACCTACTCATTAGACGCATAATTTCATGTTCTTTAATTTCTTGGTGATTAACTTTTCGCTAGGATGCACTGTATTAGAAGCTACGAGTGATCAACAATATGTTATTTATTTAACAACCAAAAATTATATACAAGCATGTCATTTAAACCTATTTAAAAAAATAAAATTACTTAAATATAAAATTACAGAGACGTATCAAAACTTTGTCCTTTAGACAGGGTGCCCATCACACAGGCAGCATTCCCGCGTTGAATAGCAATCGCTATTCTTTGAGCGAGAAAGCTGCCTGCGCGAGGGTCACCCGTTGCGTCCCTCAACCGCTTGCTGATCTCCTTGTGGAGCCCACGCGCGCTTTTTTCCCCAAGGGCCGAGTGTCTCGACGTCAAATGCGACAAAGTCGTACTGGGCGCCGAGACAGCTATATTTCCCGACCTTGGATCGCTCTCGGGCATCCGCCGCTGCCCCGGCTAGTTTGGACGTGACTGGCAAGTAGGACGCTGCCAACATATCAGCGCAAGTAGCGTCCCACACCAGTGCACGGCCCATTCGCCAGGGGATCAACGTCATCCCGTCCGGACGCTTGCCGTCGTCCCGTACAATCCGAGGCTCAAGAAGCACGGGGACGCAGGCGCTGGCAAGCGCCCTTCTCAAGATGTCGTTGAGTGCAGCGTGACGGGACAAGCGGCCGGCGCCCGAGGTGCAGGCGAGTCCATGGTGACCAAAGCGATCTACCGCGGCTCCACACGAGACGCAATTGTGGTCCACGCAGACATCAACTCCAATGCGGAGAGCAACTGCAATTCGGAGTGTGCCCGGATCAAAAAATTACCTAAGTTAGGTGATGGGTAGGCGTGAAGCCAATGCCCTGACTCTGGCCTAGATGCTGCCAACAGCCTGGCTCGGTCTCGGCCGGACGAATAGTCGATCAAAGACTTTATAGTAGCGGCGGAAGCTAACGAGTCCCATGCCCTTTGTAATTTTGGTCTTGATGGCAAAGTTTGGCTCGGTCCAGCTAGCCAAGCGTTCCTAGCTTCAACTGAGCACGCGATCTCGCAGTTTGCAGTCATTGAGACTTTAAGGATTCTACCTGCGAGATCTTGCTTGCTGTGAGTTGAAGATAAGAAGGCCGGCAAAGCCACGCTCGAGATTTTTCGAGTTCCTAGACCGCCATATCTTATGGGTAGACAGGCCTGAGTCCAAGCCTGTTCGATAAATTTTATATTGAGAATTGATTCTAGTATGGACATCAAAAGGGTATCAATAGGAAGGACTAGATGAGGAAATTTCCAAATAGGGCAACAACGGAGAAGGTAAGTAAATTTAGGAACGAGTAGGCAAAATTTTAGAATGAATAAGGCTGAGTGAGAGCTTATTTTGACTAAACGTTCAGAGTTATTTTGGAATTTTGTGATTTATTTATCTAGAACAGACGGAATGGCCTCCTCAAAAATGGGTGATCCAAGGAGGCACAGACGATAAGCTAGCTACGAGTGATATGAACGATTTTTGATATTTGTTCGGTTGTAACGATGTAAACAATATTTTAAAAAAAACTCCTGCACCACCTTTTGCAGGTAAATTTGATTTTAGGTTGGTTTGGTTTTTAGTACTTAGTCCGAAGTTTTTTTCTCTGTTTACATTAAAATCGATTAAACGGATTCGCTTTAAGGCCACCTAGTAGTCCACTACATTTAAAGGCGAAGTCGTTGCGCAAACAATTATATCACTAGTCCATAAGCGAGTGTTGACGTAAGAAAGAAAGCTATGTCCTTAACCGGACTTAGCACATGCATTGAATTGATAAGGTCGGTCTAAGTACACATGTGGTCAGTGTACTGCAATAATATCTGCGCATTCATAAATATCTTGACATGTTGACACTAAAATGACTTGCAATGATAATATAGTCATGTATAGATGTTATTGAGTGCATTAGTGGCGTAGGTATTTATGCAGCTGACTGTACATTAACGGTTGACAGTCAGCTCTATAGACCTTACCTATACTACCTAATAATAACCGAACCGCTACCGAATTCTACACCGGAACCGCGACGCAACGGAGCCACGCTGTTCGTCGCCTAAATAATAATTCGTTTTTAATTTGTTAATTTAAATTAGTGGATCGTATCCGGAACACCACACTGCGCTCCAAAACTCAAATAGTCGATGTAGCTCGAAAGTCGGTCAAGTTTAAGTGGGACTTCCACCGCATGCCGAGTGAACTGTGGGCCAAGATCGCCACTGAATGGCAGCCCGACAGCTCGAAACGGAGACGTGGCAGACCTCGTCGGCGATGGAGAGACGAGCTAGACTCCTTTTTAAAAGACCGGCCAGAGACGGCTCAGAATCGGGAGCATTGGAAAAAGTGCACTACAGGCTCACAATAATCTCCACTTATAATAAATCTCTAAATTAAAAAAAGAATCAGCCAGTTTGAAACTAAGCTTTGCGCGGTTCGAATGTTCTCAGCATCCCATGAACGGAAAAATATGAAACATTTTATATAGGTACATTATTATTCTAGCTGCAACTTAGGATAGTTTTTATCCGACTGCGACCGTTAATTAATTTTCCGAAATATACGACTTCATTTAATTTTTCATTTATTTTTATTGAAATCAAACGCTGCTCCAACTGTCAGCTATAAGAACCGTCAAATTTTCGTCAAAATGGCGGAATTGCTTTGCCTTTCACTTATTAATAATTTAAATCCCGTCTACGATAGACCTTTACGAGACAAATGCTAAAATATAAACCATAAAAAAATATTCGATTCTGATATGAGAACTTATATGCGCAAATGTCGTTTTATGTCGTAATTTCAATAAATGAAATCAACAAATTTGAACAATATAATTAACACGAATTTGTTTTTTTTGAATGACAATGGCACGCGCTCGGCGCATTCAGCCAAAGTACCTGCGGCGCTACCACGAAAACCGATACTCAATGTTCATATATTTGCATCCCTGTCACTCGAGTATGGTTAGTGCGATAGAGATAGAGATACCCGAATATTTTCGAATTCCGAAGTTCGTGGTTATAGCTCAGAAATCGAAAATATGGTAAATAATCATAATGTATTTTCTCGAAAAAGAATTTAAAATAAATATAGTCAAATGGAGAAAAAAAACAAAGCAAGAGGTTATATAGGTAATGATTAAGTTATAAGAGTCCAAAGTTTTAAGAGGGGGTATGTTCTGTCCCTTTTCCGCAAACCGCACCATCATATGAAACGATTGTTTTTTACTATGACGCTCGAGTATATTGACGTCACAGTCCCTCATCGTTTTCTCACTCTAACAAGCGACATTAAAACGGATGTAGCTTCATAATTTTTTGAGATATTTGAATGGGAGTTTCATTATCTTCTATCTATTTATCTCCACTTATAATAAATCTCTAAATTAAAAAAAGAATCAGCCAGTTTAAAACTAAGCTTTCTGTGGTACGAATGTTCTCAGCATCCCATGGACGGAAAAATATGAAACATTTTATAAAGGTACATTATTATTCCAGCTGCAACTTAGGATAGTTTTTATCCGACTGCGACAGTTAATTTATTTTCCGAAATATACGACTTCATTTAATTTTTCATTTATTATTCTTAAAGTATATCGCCGCCACATCTGTCAGCTAAAAGAAACGTCAAAATCACAGTAATAAGAAATACTACGGACAAAATGGCGGAATTGCTTTGCCTTTCTTTCGCCTATTAATAATTTTAATCCCGTCTACGATATACATTGACGAGACACATAGGTACCAAAAGCAAATATAAAATTAATCGATTTTGATATGCGAACTTATATGCGCAAATGTCTAATTAAGGCGTAATTTGTACAAAAATGTAACAACAAAT
Organism: Epinotia brunnichana; assembly: GCA_963854355.1. NCBI lineage: Eukaryota > Metazoa > Arthropoda > Insecta > Lepidoptera > Tortricidae > Epinotia > Epinotia brunnichana. The sequence goes on along the minus strand of OY977936.1, from coordinate 25,788,931 downwards.
TCGAACAATATAAACTTGGTTTTTTTGAATGGCACGCGCGCGCGCTCTTCGCGTATTCAGCCAAACCACGAAAACCGAAAGTTCGTATATCTGAGGGCCTACCGCGAACGGCATTCGAAGTTTTCCCTCTCTGTCGCACTTATGTACGAACTTGTAAGTATGACAGAGAGGGGAAACTTCGAATGCCTTTCGCGGTAGGCCCTCTGCATTCCTGTCATTTGTTAGTGCGATAGAGATAGAGATACCTGAATATTTTTGAATTCCGAAGTTCGTGGTTTAAAAGAAAATACGGATGTCGGATAGATCTAAATTAATATTTTATGTGTGAATATGGTTAAAACTATTTGAAAATACTATTGTTGTTATTGTTTTAGTATATTTGACTAGCTTTAAGTTTAATATTGTACGTCCGAAATGGGCAAGCTGTTGTACTTTATTTTACCCAAAGCAACTAAATGTACACAGTTCTGACAATAACGAAATCTTATTTTATCTTATCTTATCGAAAATAGGGATGTAGACACTAAACAAAATAATCATAATGTTGTATTATCTCGAAAAAAAAAACAACGCAAGAGGCTATATAGGTAATCACTAAGTTATAAGTGTATAAAGTTTTAAGAGGGGGTTTGTTGCGTCTCTTTTCCGCAAAACGCACCTTTATAATGAAACGATTGTTTTTTACTATGACGCTCGAGGATCGTGACGTCACGGTCCCTGATCGTTTTCTCACTCTAACAAGCGACATTAAAACGGTTGTAGCTTCGTAATTTTTTGAGATATTTGAATGAGTTTTTCGTTTCTTCTTTCTTTTGAAGTGAGTCTACAGCTACACCTCTATTTGGAAGACAAGCGGAAATAATCCATACTATCCATACTAATAATCCATACTTCCATTCTAATATTATAAATGCGAAAGTGTATCTGTCTGTTACCTCTTCACGCCTAAACCGCTGAACCGATTTAGATGAAATGAGCCCCGGGGAAGGACAAAGGGTAGTTTTTATATCTGAGGGGCTGAAATTGGGGGTGGAAATTTGTATGGAGCTACTTAAACCGCTGCACCGATTTAGATGAAATTTGGTATATAAATAGTTTGAGTCCCGGGGAAGGACATATAATAGGTTTTATCCCGGAAATCATCCCCTAAGGGGGTGAAAGGGGGGGGAGGGGGGTGAAATTTGGATGTAATCTATTTTGATGAAATTTGGTGTAGATATAGGTTAAGTCCTGGGAAAGGACATGGGATAGTTTTTACCCCAGAAATCATCCCTTAAGGGGGTGAAATTAGGGGTGAAAATTCGGATGGAACCCATTTTAATACAATTTGGTATAGAGATAGCTTGAGTCCCGGGAAAGGACATAGGATAGTTGTAATTCCGGAAATCACTCCCTAAGGGGGTGAAATGGGGGGGTGAAAATTTGGATGAATCCCGTTTAGATGAAATTTGGTATAAAGGTCGTTATTGAGTCCCGAAGAATGACATTAGATAGTTTTTATCCCGAAAATCATTCCCTAAAGGTATGAAATAGGGGGTGAAAGTTTGGATAAAATCCATGTACCTAGATGAAATTTGGTATAGAGATAATTTGAGACCCTTCAAAGGATATAGAATAGTTTTTGCCTCGGAAATCATCCCTTAAGATGGTAGAGGTTTGTTTGCTTTATATTTTCTAAGTATTAAGTTCTACGCGGACGAAGTCGCGGGCAACAGCTAGTCTCCACTTATAATAAATCTCTAAATTAAAAAAAGAATCAGCCAGTTTGAAACTAAGCTTTGCGCGGTTCGAATGTTCTCAGCATCCCATGAACGGAAAAATATGAAACATTTTATATAGGTACATTATTATTCTAGCTGCAACTTAGGATAGTTTTTATCCGACTGCGACAGTTAATTAATTTTCCGAAATATACGACTTCATTTAATTTTTCATTTATTTTTATTGAAATCAAACGCTGCTCCAACTGTCAGCTATAAGAACCGTCAAATTTTCGTCAAAATGGCGGAATTGCTTTGCCTTTCACTTATTAATAATTTAAATCCCGTCTACGATAGACCTTTACGAGACAAATGCTAAAATATAAACCATAAAAAAATATTCGATTCTGATATGAGAACTTATATGCGCAAATGTCGTTTTATGTCGTAATTTCAATAAATGAAATCAACAAATTTGAACAATATAATTAACACGAATTTGTTTTTTTTGAATGACAATGGCACGCGCTCGGCGCATTCAGCCAAAGTACCTGCGGCGCTACCACGAAAACCGATACTCAATGTTCATATATTTGCATCCCTATCACTCGAGTATGGTTAGTGCGATAGAGATAGAGATACACGAATATTTTCGAATTCCGAAGTTCGTGGTTATAGCTCAGGAATCGAAAATATGGTAAATAATCATAATGTATTTTCTCGAAAAAGAATTTAAAATAAATATAGTCAAATGGAGAAAAAAACAAAGCAAGAGGTTATATAGGTAATGATTAAGTTATAAGAGTCCAAAGTTTTAAGAGGGGGTATGTTCTGTCCCTTTTCCGCAAAACGCACCTTCATATGAAACGATTGTTTTTTACTATGACGCTCGAGTATATTGACGTCACAGTCCCTCATCGTTTTCTCACTCTAACAAGCGACATTAAAACGGATGTAGCTTCATAATTTTTTGAGATATTTGAATGGGAGTTTCATTATCTTCTATCTATTTATACATAATAAATGCCTATGTCCTGACTGACTTATTCACTCAATCACTCACTCACTCACTCATCAACGCACAGCCGAAACTACTAATCTTAGAGAGTTGATTTTTGCACAGTATGTTGCTTTTATAACGTGGGCTAGGGATAAAAAGGGATTTTTGAAAATTCTACCCCTAAGGGGGTAAAATGGGGGTGCAAAGTTTGTATGGGAGAACCTTTTTTTTTTGAGCTATAGACTTAAACTTTGTAGAAAAATTAGTTATTAGAATACAAATGAAACACTTTCAGCGTTTTGGAAAATTCCACCCCTACGGGGGTAAAATAGGGGTGCAAGGTTTGTATGGGGGAAACATTTTTTTTTTAAATAGAGACTTAAATCTTTGTAGAAAGATCAGTCATTAGAATACAAATAAAGAACTTTCAGGGTTTAAGAAAATTCTACCCCTAAAGGGGTAAAATAGAGTGCAAATTTTGTATGGGAAAAACTACTTTTTTTTAAATAGAGACTTAAAACTTTGTAGAGAAATTATTCATTAGAATACAAATAAAGTACCTAGATTCAGTGTTTTAAAAAAATCTACCCCTAAGGGGGTAAAATAGGGGTGCAAATTTTGTATGGGGGAAACAATATTTTTTTTAAATAGAGACTTAAAACTTTGTAGAAAGATTAGTCATCAGAATACAAATTAAGTACTTTCAGCGTTTTAGAAAATTCTACCCCTAAAAATAGGGGGCTAAAATAGGGGTGCAAAGTTTGTATGTGGGAAACTATTTTTTTTAGCTAGAGTCCTAAAACTTTGTGGAAAGATTATTTAAATACAAAGAAAGTACTTTCAGCGTTTTGGAAAATTTCACCCCTAAGGGGGTAAAATAGGGTGCAAAGTTTGTATGGGAAAAACATATTTTTTTTAATAGAGACTTAAAATTTTGACGAAAAATTACTTATTAGAACATGAAAAATACTACATTCGGCGTTTTACAAAAATCATTCCCTAAGGGGGTTAAAAAAGGGTGCAAGGTTTGTATGGGGAACACTTTTTCTGAGCTAGACACTTAAAACTTTGTAGAAAGATTACTTATAAAAATACAAAAAAAAAGACTTTCAGCGTTTTGAAAAAATCTATCCCTAAGGGGGATAAAAAGGGGTGCAAAGTTTTTATCAGGGAAAGTTTATGTTTTTGAGTTAGAGACTTGAAACTTTGTAGAAAGATTACTTATTAAAATACAAAAAAAGAACACAAATCGTTTTAGAAAATTCCACCCCTAATAGGGTTAAAAAGGAGAGCAAGCTTTGCATGGGCAACACTTTTTTTTGAGTTAGACTTAAAACTTTGCAAAAAGATTACTTATTAGAATACTAAAAAAGAACTTTCAGCGTTTTAGAAAACTCCATCCCTAAGGGGATCCTTAAGATCCTTAAGAAGGGTAGCCAGTGTTGTGTGGGAAAAACTTTTTTTTTTACTAGACTTAAAACTATTCAAAATGTTACTTATTAAAATTAATAATAAAGTACTTTCAGAGTTTTAGAAAATTCCACCCCTAAGGGGGTTAAGAAAGCTTTGTATGGGCAACACTTTTTTTGAGCTAGAGACTTAAAAGTTTACGAAAAAAGTTCTTTCAGCGATTAGAAAAATTCAACCTCTAAGGGGGTTTAAAAGGGGGTTCAAATTTTAAATGGCGAGCAATAAAATTTTAAAGTGTGAGTAAGAGATTTTTAACTTCGGTCTTATTCTGTACGTTAAAAGACTACAAAACTGATTTCAGAGTTTTTCCAAATTCATCCCCTAAGAGTGTTAAAATTGGTTCAAAGTTTGAGTATTTCAAGGCATTTTTAAAGTATGAGATTTTTAACTTTGGTTTTAGACTGTTTGTTCACAAACTAGAAAATGAACATCAACTTTTTTTTTAATTATCCCCTAAAAGAGGGTTCAAATTTTGTATTGAGAGAAATCATTTTCTAAGACGATAAAAAGTTCTACGCGGCCGAAGTCGCGGGCAACAGCTAGTAATAATAATAAATCGGCGTAGGGATGTGACGGCCCCATCACCCACCAAATTTCTGGTGCAATCAGTCAACGTAAGGCAGCTTGTGGTGGGCTGTTAGGGAGTAAGTAGCGACCCTACGTACCTGAGTGCTCCTGGGGGAGTCCTGTGGTCAGGTTGAGCCGACCGGGTGGATGGTTGGACAGGCCCTCCACCTCTGGCTTGACTTAACTTTTTTTTTTTGACGGAGTGGAAATGCACTTACGCATCCCCCCAGCCGGGAAGCTAAAATGGGGGGTATGTGGGACTCAAACCCTCCAGCCATCTCTATTTAAAGAGAATGGGGAGGGAGTCTACCCACTAAAACCACTCCGGCGTTTCCGTCCCTGCCGTTAATGGGAGCGCCATGGGATCGCGAACATGTCACCACGACGCCCCCCGGGGGTCCTGGCTTGTGCCAGGTCACCCACGCCAAAGGAGAGGGTGGCCAGGAACGCTTGGCCATCCCCCCAGACGTGTAAGGCCGTGCTATGAGGGTCCCCAGCCCTCTGGCCCTACTGGGGCAGGACGCGGCCCGCAGCAGCAAACCGCGCGCGTCTTCTACCCCTGCGCCTGCGCCGGAGTGGGACCGCATCCGCACTGACTTCGTGCTCCCTCTCCGCGGCCTCCTTTTGCGAGATGACTGTCTCACATGGATGGTTGGACAGGCCCTCCACCTCTGGCTTGCCTTAACTGGCTGTCCAGAGTGGAGTCGCAAGAGCTGTTGCTCGAGGGTAGATGTGGACACCTAAGTGGCGAGTTGGATATGTTTAAAGTCCAGTGCCACCTGTCTACCCCCCAGCTCTCTGACCGGTGTTGCTCTTAGGCCATTTTTTAATGTCGCTATTAATAGGGGCCCGTCTAGCAGTTAGCGAATCACCGTCTGCAAGAGATAAAAAGGGAGACAGTTTTATTAGGCAGGCGTCCGATGTTTCACCCAATAGCCCAGCCACTAGTTTTACTTAGATTCCATCAACCAGCAATAGTCCCTATACACCCCAGCAGGTGCTGTCTCTGTGTGCGTCCCATGACACAGGCAGGGACAGCATCCGCTCGGTGTACTCCTTGCATTTCATTAAATTGTCAAAAGGACATCTACGTGCTGTCTCAGTTGGTACTTTTTAGGTACCTAGCCCCACGCACGCCTCCCAAAGGTCCGGGACATCATTGTCCCGTGAGCGGGGAAGACACAGGTAAATAATAATAATTTTATAATTATATGTAGGTATGTGTTAGTCATAAAGGTATTTGTAACTATGGGCCTTAGACGCCTGAAATAAATGGTTTATTATGTATGTATTATTATTATGTATGTCTTTCCCGCTCACGGGACAATGATGTCCCGGACATTTTGGGTGGCGTGCGTTGGGCTAGGTACCTACAAAGTACCAACTGAGCACGTAGAGGCCCTTTTGACAATTTAATGAAATGCAAGGAGTAGCTACACTGAGCGGATGCTGTCCCTGCCTGTGTCATGTCTGTAGGTGTCTGTCTGACACCTCGGCATAATGCTGAGACAGCGACCGATTCACTGCCGCGAAGACACACACAATATGTGTTAAATTGTAATGTATGTCAACTCCCTTTGTCTCTGTGTGTCTTTTGTGTAGTCTTCTTTCTTTCTTTCTTTCTTTCATGGGACGCACACAGAGAGCACTCGCTGGGGTTATTGGGTAAAACATCGGACGCCTGCCTAATAAAACTGTCTCACTTTTTATCTCTGGCAGACGGTGACGGCCCACTGCTAGATGGACCCCTATTAATAGCGACATGAAAAAATGGCCTTGCCCCTAGGCAATTTTTTCATGTCGCTATTAATAGGTGTAGTCAGAGAGCTGTGGGGTAGAGAGGTGGCACTGGACTTTAAACATATATCCAACTCGCCACTTAGGTGTCCACATCTACCCTCGACCCCTCGAGCAACAGCTCTCGCGACTCCACTCTGGGCAGCCAGTTAAGGCAAGCCAGAGGTAGGGGACCTGTCCAACCATCCACCCGGTCGGCTCAACCTGATCACAGGACACCCCCAGGAGCACTCAGGTACGTAGGGTCGGTCGCTACTTCCTAACAGCCCGCCACAAGCTGCCTTACGTTGCCTGATTGCACCAGAAATCTGGTGGGCGATGGGGCCGTCACATCCCTACGCCATTTTTTTTTTGTATAATATGATTAAGTTGCTTAAGCACGAATGCTGCTTGCATGCTTAAACTAGACCGCATTACCTACTCCTAACAAACTTTACCAGTGTTTTGGTATTGTGACCCACCCATGTGGCAATTGTTTTATAGGAGTAGGTTTAAGATTTTCGGATTACTTGTAAATATCAGGGGATGGGGACAATTTTATACAAATTGACCTAGTCCGCACTCCGCAATAAGCTCTGTAAGGTTTCGAGGCTTGTGTTATTGACAAATTTATATATGCACTAGCTTTAGCCCGCGACTTCGTCCGCGTGGATCTCGTTAATCGCCTTAGAGGATAATTGCTATTAAAGTATTTCAGGCGTATGCTTAAACATCGCTCTCCCGTACAAAGTTTCCCCCACCTTTTGACCCCTTTAAGCGATTATTTCCGGAATAATAGCTATCCTATGTCTTTCCTAGCGTTTTAAAATATATCCATACCAATTATTTTCAAAACCGGATCAGTGGTTTAAATGCATGCACATGGAAACATTATAACTTAGTGTTTTCGGTGTTTGCATACATCTAACATGTTTTCCGTCAGTTTCGGCAAACAAATAGGGTATTGTTTTGATTGGCAAAACATTTTTGACGTTTAAAAACCACGAAAACATGGCGCAGCGGACGCCGCTTAAGCCTTTTAATCACAGTGCAAAATCAAGATTTATATAAGTTAGTTTCTTTAAAAAAAAAGATTAAGATTATCTTAAAATTCCGGGACTTAAAGTTTAGATTGCATTCGTTTCCAAACTGTGATCGTGAGCCACGCGGGAGTTTTTGTCCTTCATTCGTAACATCTTCCTCTATTCGATCATCCAACAAAGTAAGACTGTCTCAAAATGAGGTCCAAGGGAACACTGTGCAGTGTCGTGCCGCTAGCTCGCTAGCAACTAGGTTATCCGCGACATCAAACGTATTCGTAACAAACGTACTTCGAAGTGCAAATATCCCTCTCGTTCTTGCAACAGTTGATGCCTTGTTTTTATTAAATAACATTTATAACAAAACTAAATATTGTACTATGATAATGCATCCAGCATTCGGTAAGAGGATAAAATAAGTTTGTAAATAATTTTCGAAACTTGCGCCTTTATTTTATTCGAAGTTTCCGGGCCCATAAATGTATCAATTCACCAATATTGCTTATGGTTTGAGGACGCTTGAATGTTTTTACTATAGCAACATTTCAAAATGTCATATACGTCAAAGTCACAGTCAAACGTCTAATTTCACGATTTTTTCAATTTCCTTTTGTTGCCGTGAATACAAAAAGAGCCTTATTCTTATGATGTGAAGGTATTTATTGGTAGCTTCAATGTTTAAGAAAAGTGTATGACATAAAGAAAACTTGTCAAACAATGTGCAATTCTCACAATCGCGTATGCATTATCGATAGATTTCAAGCAAATGCTTGTTTATTTTTCGTGTGAAATAACTTGTAAATAATAAGTACAGCGTGTTTACTGTGGCTCATATACTATATACTTAGCAACTGGTAAGTAAGCAATTCCAAATACTTCTAAAAGTTATAAAACCATCATATGAAATTAAAGTCTAAGTATTTGTAGTATTTTGGTTGGTAATTATTGTATATGTACGATATACGACGCAAGATTTCAAAAGGAATAAGATTTGTAGTAAGTATAAAGAGTTACAACCCTTGTTCTGTTTATTATCTACAGTTTGTATACCTATTTTTTAAGGCAAATGTTTGTTTAATTTCATGTTCAGCATCAGACATCTAGATCAAGATGTCGATGCCACACAGCAGCTCCAGCACGACAAGTTCTAGCACGAAACGGAAGGAAATTTATAAGTTAGTGTGCCCACATAACCTTGTCAGTTAATTTCTGTTGACCTAGATTGACATTAGCAATACTATTATCAAAAGTAAAATTCATGAATAAAGCAGTCATATATCAGAACTAAATATTGTATATAGGTAATAGGTTGGTATATAACTAAAATTTAAATAGATAATATAAAGAGATTTAAATAGATAGTATAAGTACCGGTCCTTGCACTAGGCTTTGCCTGTATCGCAGGAGACCAAAGCATGGTATACTATCTTACATTTTCACAAAATAAACTCAATTATAGTTTCATAGTAGCAAACATTAGCCAAACCTACACTCGAAGAGGGGTCCAAATTAAATAAATAGGTAATTAGTAAATGACATATACAAACATAACATTAACTATAAGGAACTTACTAACCAATACGGAAAATACTTCTAATTTAAAAATGTGTAATTTGGAAATAAAAGGTTTTTTTTTTATAAACTGTCTGGCATTGTCTATGTAAGTATGTATAATAAATACCACTTACCATTCCAGATACCAAGCACCATGGCCCCTGTACTCTATGAACTGGTCAGTACGGCCAGACAAGAGGTTCCGCTTAGCTTTAGGTAGCTTTGTGGAAGAATATAACAATAAGGTATGGTATCATAATCAAAGATTATTGTTATATATCACTGTCAGTGTAAATACAAGGTGTAGACAAGAATTATAATAGTCTGTCCTATTCAAACAATATTTGGGAAGATACATCATATCATAACCTCCTGAGGCCCAACATACAATACAAAATGGCATTGGTAATTTTAATTTTTCATCATGTGTAAGAAATAGTGTGGAATTTAGTTTTTTTCAAAAAACGGCTAAAACAAAACAAATGCAACTCTATGCCAAATGAAAATGGCTTAAATTCCTTTAATATCTGAGAAGTCCTTCCAGTAGAGCCATGGGCCTTAGGAGGATAAGTTGTTACATAGGTTCCATGAGAACATAGTTAATAGATGAATTTATAAGTATCATCTCCAGTGCACTCCATAAAGACAGAAAGACAATGTCTATACCCTACGATAAATATGGAGTGTTATGATTTTATGTATTATCAATCAACATAAATAATCAATAATTTTAAAATCTTATATTAGCTCCACCTGTCCGCTCATTAATTTATCAATCAATTTAAATAAGTTTCGATTGCTCTAACGCGATGGCCACGGCGCTGCATGCACCAGCGCCGCAGCCTACCTCGCGGCGAAGATACAAACTAATCATGTCTCAAAATTTCCATGTGTTGCCTCGTAGCGACACGGATAAAGTAGTGTGCGCTCCTATAAAAGCGCGGCACACAATAACTGACAATAATCCAACTCACGCACACAAACGCAGCGAATAGACAGTGTCTTTCGTACCGATGCGCTTACGAAGGCTTCCGAATAAATCCGAACGAGTTGCATATTGCTTGAAATAATTCAAAATACTTACGTCAAATAAATACGGTGTGATTACATTTTTGCAAGATGTGTTTGAATGATAAAGTTTATTTATTTTTGTTTTTAGTAGCCATTGTTTGTTTAGAATATTGTGATGTGAGTGTTTCATTGTTAGAGCGGTAAATAAAAAATCGAACAAAGTGATACTGATAACGAAAAGTTACAGTTTTGTTGGAAAAATGGTTAATTATTTAGAAATGGTCGACTTGCTTGCGCAGTACGATGGAGTTTTGGAAAACCATATAATACTCGTACCTACAAAGTTGTACTAGCTCATTTACGGGCCTACGAGTACCTATCAAATCGCATTCAAAATGGATCTCATCTCCATAGTAGCGTCTGTGTCATCCGAAACGTCAGGTCGGGTAACCTCAAAGAGGTATATTAATTAATTAATTAATATATGCGATTAAGTCCTGTTCCTGTTTAGTAAAAATATCAGGCGCCATATTAAATGCGACACTTTTGGTACTTTAGTAGCTATTATATTTTTTTGTCTACCCTGTCTAAAAACTCTGTGCACGCCACTGATCATCTCATCATGACAATAATTTAGTGAAAAAAAGCCTTCATAGCCTAGCGGCGACTGCGAGTCGGAAACGATAACACAGGTTAAGCAAAGATGGCAGCGTTCAGTCTTTGGATGGGTGACTGCCCGTTTGAGTGGTTACTATAAATGAGCGCTTCTGTGCTTTGGGACGCACGGTAAGCAGTTGATCCCAGCTGCTGTCTATGACAGTAGTTGTTAAGCCGAATTAGAGGCCTTCGGGCGGCTTAAGAACCTCTAACAGTCGAGTTGCCCACTCACTTGTCAAAATCTTGACAACTGTCACTTGCGTCCGCAGGAGCTACCTACCCTGCACGTGTCCCATGGGTGGTACTAAAGAGTGACAAACTCAAAGGCCAAATTATGTGTATAATATAATCGAATTTGGGGCCATTGCTGTTTAATATTCTTATTAACGATTTGCCCACTGTAGTACAGCACTCTAAAGTACTTATGTTCGCAGACGATGTCAAAATTGTTAAGGGGATAAGAAGTACGGAGGACTACATAGAACTGCAAGATGACATAGACGCGATACATAGATGGAGCGAGCTTAATAAACTGAGCTTTAACCAAGGAAAATGCGAAGTGATGTCATTCACTCGTTCGTCCCAACCAAAGATATTTGCGTACACTATTAATGGAGGCAATATTACACGCGTTAGCTCGGTGCGGGACTTAGGAGTAGTATTTAACCAACACCTAACATTTAGAGAGCAGGCCGTCCATGGGGCAGCCCAAAAGCTCGGATTCGTACTTCGTAATTCTCAGTCATTCTCACCAATGGCCTTGCGTTCTCTATACTCGGCTTTCGTTCGGAGCGTATTAGAAACGAGCACGACAGTGTGGACTCCCCATGAGAAATCGTACATACTTATGCTTGAGAAAGTGCAAAAAAGATTTCTGCGGCACTTGTACCGTACACAGTTTACGTATTACCCCTACATGTATCCGACGCGTTTTCTGTTAGGCATGCTCGGATTCGACTCGTTAGAAATTAGAAGATACGTGTCACTAGCGAAGTTCGCATTAGGTATTATACACGGCAGGGTAGACTGCGTAGACCTAGTGAAAGAGGTGGTACAACTGTACGCACCCACGGTGCGCGTGCGGCTGCGCAGAGCGCCGCTGCTGGCAACGCCATTCGCGCGCACCGTGCTCCTGCGCCACGCGCCGCATGTCCGCCGCCCTGGCGCTGCTCAACTCTGTGCGAGGCGCAGCGAAGCATGTCGACGTGTTCCCTACCCGATGGCCGCTACTGATAGCGGAATGTAAAAGGATTTTCGAGTTCTTACATTAAATAAATAGTTAAGTTGGAATATATATTTAAGTTTGTAATGCTTTGGCGTAAGCTGTAATTGCAAATTGTACTTTAGTAAATAAATAAATGGGGTGGACATTTTCTGGTAACTAACTAGATTGTCAAATTTGACTCAGCTTTGTCTGATTAGTCTGATATAAATGCTCACTACCCACAAACAGAAGCAACTTGTTTTTTCAAGTACCATATATGCATATAATAATGTTTTTTTCGGTTGGTTTGGTGTTCAGAATAAAAATAAATCTATTTTCATTATTTCAGGTGCAAATCATATCACTAGATGAGGAGACAAGTGAGTTTGGCCCAAAATCCACATTTGACCACCCATACCCCACCACAAAGATCATGTGGATACCAGATAGCAAAGGGCAGTACCCGGACCTTCTGGCTACCAGCGGTAAGTTCAGCTTGTATTTTCTAAGTTTTATTTGAAATTTATTAATACTTGAAATTGTTGTAATAAAATTTTAGTAGCAAAAATTTTACCTAAAATGTTTCTTTTTGACCTTCGCTAAAAATTGAGCGGAATTGGCAAGCTGGTAACTTTCCAGATAATGCCTTTTATTTTCAGGATTCTAAAGTTATTGTTATTGCTAACTACCAATCATTTTATTGGTTCCTCCAGGTGACTATCTCAGAATATGGCGAGCGGGTGAGCCCTACACGCTCTTTGAGTGTGTCCTCAACAACAACAAGAACTCAGATTTCTGCGCTCCGCTCACCTCCTTTGACTGGAACGAGGTTGATCCGAACCTCATTGGGACAAGTAGCATTGACACCACATGCACTATTTGGGGGCTGGAGACGGGGCAGGTGCTGGGAAGAGTTAATGAGGTGTCCGGCCATGTGAAGACACAGTTGATAGCTCATGACAAGGTTTGTAGAGTGTTCAATACATTATTGATATTTAGTTTTTTGTAGGGGGCAATGAAATGAGCTATTAATATGAAGTTTTGAACCAAATTGGTTTAATTCATTGTACACAATACGAAGTTATATTCCTAAGAAAATATTTACAGTGTCATTAAAAAAAAAAAAAAAAAGGAATTCCCATCGCAAGACTTTCAGCCTCACAAGCGGCTTGACACCTTTGTACCATGTCGCATTAAGCGTTATGTTAAACTGCCATATGAAGTTGTCAAACAGTCAAACTAATTGTCTCTAACTAAATATCTCCGCGCGGGCGCGCGCGCGCCTTCCGCGCGTAAACATTGATTTTAAAACAGCTCCGCTTTAAAAAATTATAATTGTAGTTCAAACTGTGTTTTAAGCGTTGAAACTTATATCAATAGTATTCTAACAAGACAGTGGTTACGTGAAAGTGATAGTGAATATAATTAGGACATGTTTTTTACCATAAATCACCGTAAACACTCGAAAGTCGTGAGCAACAAACCAAATCGACAGCACACCGCAGGAAAAAGGGTAAGCGCCTTCAAAACCGGCCCCACTTACGACCTTTTACGAGCGAACTCACCCGCTGCAAGCGCTCCAAGGACCTAGCGAAATTCCACGAATTGCGCCGTGCTAGAGTCGTGACCTCCGTTGAACTCTCTACTTTCTTTCGCCAAATTGCAACATGAGTTCTTGTAATGAATGTACGAAAACAATTAAACAAACTGATAAGATTGTGTGTACACATTGCAACTTATCATTCCATTTCCTGTGCGTTAATCTGACTGCAACAAACTACAAGAAAACTAAAACGAACTGGACATGCAATAACTGCGTTCATCAATTAAATGGTAACGGCACATCAGCACCAGGACTGCCACACACTTCAAACCACCGTATCTATTCCCCGGCGAACATGGATGATATCACCCGTATAATAAGAAACGAGCTAAGGGAAGCCCTGCGCACTGAATTGCCTCTCATTTTGCGCAATCTTCTTGAGGTAGAGCTAATGCCCATTAAGGAACAGCTGAGCTCATTGCAAGACTCTGTGACGTTTATAAGCGACCAATATGACGACCTTCATCGTACCATTTCCAAGTTAACGAATGACGTAAAATCCTTGGTGAGCGAGCGTGAGGAGCTTTGCTCAACAATATCCAGCCTGACGAACCGCCTAAATGTGATAGAACAAAACATGAGGGACTCTAATGTAGAAATTCAAGGTATACCCGAAAACAAGAACGAAGACCTAGTGCGCACTATAAAATGCATAGCTGAGAAAGTTTCCTGCGACGTGTCGGATGCCGATATCCTCCACTGCACCCGTATCGCCAGCCAAAATAAAGACAACAACAAAGCCCGCGCGATCATTGTGAATCTGCGTAGCACGCGCTGCAGGGACGAGCTGCTCTCGGCCGTGGCGAGCTTCAACAAGACCAAGTCAAGGGACCAGAAACTCAACTCATCACTACTGGGAGTCGGAGGCGCCGCCGTGCCTGTGTACGTGTCTGAACATCTGTCCCCGGCAAATAAGACTCTTCACTGGGCTGTGAGGAAAAAAGCTAACGAACTCTCTTACAAATATGTATGGGTCCGAAATGGATCTGTATTCCTGCGTAAGGACGACAACTCAAAATATGTGGTCGTAAAAACCCAACTGACGTTGGATTCTCTCCATTAAGACGAAACATAATTAAGTAATAATTTTTCCGATATTAATAATGGCCAGTTCTCCTAACAGTATTAGTATATTTTATCAAAACATACGTGGTATGCGATCCAAAGTCTTACAAGTCTATATTAGGAACCAACTACGACGTTATTTGTTTGTGTGAAACCTGGCTCGATACATCCATTTCATCGTCAGAATTTATTGACCCACGTTATTTAGTTTATAGAAGAGACAGGTCAGCTGACTTTTTAAACAGGTATAATAAAACAGATGGAGGCGGAGTATTAATCGCTATAAAGAGATCTTTGATATCCGAGAATTTAACTAACTGGCAATCCTCTATTATTGAAGACCTATGGATACGCATTAAACTAAAAAAACAGTACCTTAACTTATGTCTATTATACTTAACATTATATATATCTAATGAAGATCTAACTACTTTATATGACACATATGAATCTTTTGTTTTGTCAAGTCTAAATGATCTGAATATAATAGTTGGAGACTTTAACTCATCAGAAATAACAAATATAGCGTCTCGATGCTCCGCACCATCCATCTCCGTACGTAACACTAGAACCACCCTGCTAGCAGACTTCATAAATCGAACCTGCCTAAACCAATTAAACAATACGACTAATCACCTCGACCGTACTCTAGATTTAGTATTGGTACAATCAGATGTATCTTGTGAAGTAACGGAAAGTCTTGCTATTAGTCGTGTAGATGTTCACCATCCTCCCATAGAAGTGAAACTATCCATACAACCATCGCGATCGTTAAAAGAAAATCCTACACCTCAATATCAGTTCACTAAAACAGATTACAACAAGTGCATTGAACACTTAAGATCAGTTAATTGGGATCAGTATTTTCATTTAAATTGTTGTGATCTTCTTAAAATATTTTATAAAACTATCTGGGAAGCCATTGAAAATTTTACACCAAAAAAAAATACAAGAGTACCCAATATCCACCATGGTTTAGCAGATCGTTGATACATATATTTAAAGAAAAAGATAGATACCATAAAAAATATAAAATGTTTGGCAACCCTCGCGATTATGATACCTTTTCACTTTTACGTAAGAGAGCCAAAACCGCACTAAACAATTGCTTTAATTCTTATATCGATCACACTGAAAACAATATAAAAACCAATATTAAATCTTTCTGGCATTATATAAAATCAAAAAATGTAAATGATGGGATTCCTAACAAAATGCAATTAGACGATTTACATGCAAATAATGGTACTGACATAGCCAATTTATTCGCCAACTATTTCTCTTCTGTTTACTCTTCGCCAACATCCACTCCGTACACTCCAAAGTTCCCTAGTGGTAATTACACTATTTCATCAATAAACATTACAGAGTCTGAAATTAGAGGAACTAGCAAATATTGATCTTAACAAAGGACCTGGCAACGATTCTATCCCACCAATATTTTTCAAATACTGTTCAAAAGCAATAGTTCGACCATTGTTCCTAATATTTAATAAATCCCTCTCTGAAGGTATTTTTCCTGATCAATGGAAGACTGCTAAAATAGTTCCCATTCACAAAGCAGGAGATAAAAAAGATATAATGAATTACAGACCAATCAGTGTTCTTTGTTGTTTATCTAAAGTATTCGAAAGCATAGTGTACAAACACATTTATACACACTTTAAACACATAGCCAGTCCCAAACAACACGGTTTTATACAGCATCGCTCCACTAGTAGTAACCTAATAAGTTATTCCGAATATCTCTGCTCCGCCCTGAATACAAGAACCCAAATCAATTTATACAGATTTCGCCAAAGCGTTCGACACAGTTGACCATAATATTCTCAGTATCAAAGCGGAACATATTGGAATTCATGGTTCATTACTTCGTTGGCTAAAATATTACCTTAAAAATCGATCACAGCTCGTAAATGTTCGAGGTTACTATTCTCTCCCTTTTTCTGCTACTTCTGGTGTTCCTCAGGGATCCAATTTAGGCCCACTTTTGTTTCTGATATTTATAAATGACTTATTGCTTCCACAAAATGTAGCACCTTAGCATACGCTGACGATTTAAAGATATTCAATAAGGTCAAAAACGTTGATGATTGTTACTCTCTCCAAAATGATTTGCATATGTTGAACGAATGGTGCATCGAAAACAATATGACACTAAATGTAAAAAAATGCAATATTATCACATTCACCAAAAATAAAAAGACTATATTATTTGATTATAGCATAAATAGGATATCTTTACAGCGTGTTTCTGTAATCAGGGACCTTGGAGTCTGGTTCGACTCTAAACTTACTTTCATTGCACATTATGATCATATTGTTGAAAAAACATACAGACTATCAGGATTCATTTATAGAACCATAAAACCCTTCAAAAATATCAATTGTATGTTAGCCATATATTTCGCATTAATTAGAAGCTGTCTAGAATATTGTTCCACTGTTTGGTCACCCTATTATAATAACCATATGGATCGTATAGAATCGGTTCAAAGGAAATTTATGCGTCATTTAGTGTATAAATTTAGACTCAAACGAAAACTACCGACATACGAAGACAGACTACAACATTTCAAAATTGAAAGTTTGCAAAATAGAAGAAAAGTAAATGAATTGGCAATACTATATAAAATTATTAATAATAAGTTAGACTCTGATCTCATTTGTAATTTACAGTTTCGAGTATATTCTAGACCAAGTCGCAGTCCTGCTCAGTTTCTTTCACAGCACTCCACCATCATATACGAGGTACTACAAATGATGTGTTGCAGGAGGTGTACGACATCGCGTTCAGCCGCGCGGGCGGCGGGCGCGACATGTTCGCGTCGGTGGGCGCCGACGGCTCCGTGCGCATGTTCGACCTGAGACACCTCGAGCACTCCACCATCATATACGAGGTACTACAAACACCGTTGTCTACCAATTACTCCCCGGTTACCCCTTAAAACGGTTACACAAGGCAACTTTTTCCAGGAATACGCTACACTAGCCATAGATAGATCATCTGTATCGATCTTAGAGCATTAAACCAACCGGAGACGACACGCGCACACTTTTCTATCTAAAAAAGTCTGCCGTTTTCGGCGCGGGGGACGAGGCAACGCACACAAATCATGTTAACACCAATGCATTTTTCCGATAGCGTCACTACACACGCACACGACAAAATTATCAAACACCAGCATAAACTATACTCACACAAGTACAAACACATACACAGACAACCTGTCCGTGAAAGAGATGACGTCAGCTCGAAATAAACATCGATAGTGTGAGGAACATGTCGATAATAAATAATAAACTTATCGATACATGAGTAGGTCCGGAAACGAATGCTCAAGAAAAGTTATAGAGGGAAATGCATGGAACACAATTTTTGACTTCGTAACTTTGTTTGGACTAGTTAGGAGGTAATAATATCAAAAGTCCTTGCCCGTAACCCTTGAGCCGGAGGGGAGGGGGGGGGGGGGGGGGGGGTTTCAAAGTCCCGTTATTCGGTTTTTCACCTTTATCTCGGAAACTATGCGTCCTAGCGACATAACAATTCTAACCAAAATGAAAGCTGATTAAATTTGCCACAAGTTTTACTATATCAAGTTTTTCGATATCTTGTACAGTTTTCGAGATATAAGATATTATACCATCGAGTACTATCGAGCTGATCTGATGATGGAGATGGAAGGCGGCCATAGGATATCATATTGAAATGCCATGATCGGTACTTAATAAAAGGGATTTTTTTTATAAATAAATAAAATAAAATGCATTTATTTCGGACAACTTAAAAAGGATCCATAGGTTGTTAGTATGTACTAGAAGACTTATATAACTATGTTAGGCCTTAAACTTAAATGTAGGGAGGACCAGGGATTGTAACCGGTTACAAATTTACCGGTTACAGAACCGGTTAATTGATTAGGTTCCGTTCGAACTATTTGATTTGGGAGCCTTATTTCGGAGCGCTCTCTAACCGTTCACTCCGTGTTGCGAAACGGGATCAATGACCGCCGCTTCGTTGCGGGGCGCTGCGTAGGTACCTAGCTACAGTGTAGCTACCTACTCTGTTTATTCGATGAATTCGTTCGTGTTCCGCCGATGCTGACGCCCTAGTTTCTGCTCGCCGCTCCTACTTTCGACGATAAAAATATTGAAATAAAATTTTCACACTTCTCATTCAGAAAAGTAAGTTTTGGTCCCCGAAGCAAAATGCTACTTTTCTGTTCAAGCTACTTTTTTAATTTATTCATTGGCTTGTAGCATTTACTTGTACGCGATGTGCCAATAGAATCTTAATAAAATAATCGACTTAATAAGTAATTTTTTCTTTGTTTTTTTTTGTTCTTTTTGTTTGTTTTTTCTTGTTTTGTTTTGTTCTTTTTTTAGTTTTGTTTGTTTTTTTTTGTTTCGTTTGTTTTTTTGTTTCGTTTTTCTTGTTTTTTTGTAATTTTTTGTATTTTTGTTGTTTTTTTTGTTTCGTTTGTTCGCTGTTTTTAGGATTTTTGTTTTTTTTTTTGTTTTTTGGTGTTTTTTGTTGTTTTTTTTTGTTTTTTTTTAGTTATGGTTTTTTTTTTTTATTTCGTTTGTTTGTTCGTTTTTTAGTTTGTTTTTTTGTTAGTTTTTTTTGTATTTTTTGTTTTTTTTTTGGATTTTTGTTGTTTTTTTTTTGTTTCGTTTGTTGTTTTTGTTCGCTTTTTTTAGAATGTTTTTTTTTTTTTTTCGTTTTTTTTGTTTCGTTGGATTTTTTGTTAGTTTTTTTTTTGTATTTTTTCGTTTTTGTTGTTTTGTTCTGTTTTTGCTTTGTTTTTGTTTTCTTTTTGTTTTTTATTTCGTATTTTTTGTTTTGATGTTTTTTTGTTTTTTTTTGTTTTGTTCGTTATTTAGTTTAGTTTGTTTTGTTAGTTTTTTTGTATTTACTGTTGTTTTTTTGTTTTTTGGTGTTTTTATTGTTTTATTTTTGTATTTTGGTTCTATTTTTTTCGTTAATTTTTTTTGTTGTTCGTTTTTTTTGTTTTTTTTTTCGTTCCTTGTTTCGTTATTTTTTTCGTGTTTGTTGTTTTTTTGTTCTTTTTTGTTTTGCTTTTCTTTGGTTTTGTTTTGTTTGTTAGTTTTTTGCTGTTTTTGTTTTTTTGTTTTTTTTTGTTTTGCTTTTCTTTTGTTTTTGTTTTGTTTGTTATTTTTTTGCTGTTTTTGTTTTGTTTTTGTTTTTTTTGCAAAGTATTTCCTCATAGTCGGTGTGAAAAGTTACATGTGTCACTCAGGAGCAAAATTATTTTCGTCTTGGGCGTTAACACTTGAATCCCTCAACACGCTCAGGATTCAATACACCGCCCTCGCAGTAAATATACTATTTTGCTCCCTTGTGACACAAATAACTATTGTACAGTGTACAGCGTAAACACCTACTCAAAATGGGCAGAAAAAAGAGGAACTACATCTACCAATTTTATGATTATGAGAGAAATTAGCACACATCAAAATGCCTAGTTGAAGGTTGTTGAACCAAAATAAAGGTAGGCAGGTAACTAACTTATACTTTTTTACAAAGTGACTTCAATGGTTTAGGTAGGTGCCTATAGATAAAAACAAACGAAATGCCCCTTTTGTATGTTGTATGTAATGTATGTATTCCCGTCGGTGCATACCGGCACCTTTATAGAACCCCACACCCTGCGTGTGGCTACCTGTCTGCGGCTTGGAGTCCGGGTATGTGCTCCACACACGTGTCCCTGCGGCAGTGAGGTCGACGCGCTGGGACATCACGGTCTTTCGTGCCAAAAGAGTGCGGGCCGCTTTTCCAGACACGCCGCACTCAACGACATTCTACGCCGCTCTCTTGCCAGCGTCAATGTGCCGGCCCTGTTAGAGCCACCCGGCATTCTCAGAGACGATGGCAAGAGACCGGATGGAATGTCGTTAATTCCGTGGAAGATGGGTCAGGTGTTGGTGTGGGACGCCACCTGTGTCGACACAGTGGCCCCTTCCCATCTCCACGGAACTTCCTCCAGAGCCGGTGCGGCTGCAGAGGCCGCGGAAAAGGCAAAAACTAACAAATATAGGGGTCTCGGCGCCGAATACTGCTTTGTTCCGTTCGGCGTCGAGACCCTTGGTCCGTGGGGTCCCAGCGCCCTCAATCTTTACAAAGAACTGTCTAAAAAATTAGCCGACACCACCGGGGACCGAAGAGCTGGCAGCTTCCTCGCTCAACGCATTAGTATTGCAATACAGCGGGGAAATGCTGCCAGCATCTTCGGCACCATGCCGCGGGGAGACCCTTTATTTTAGTTATAAAATAGGTTTTTTACATTCTTTTGGTTTTAATCTTATTTAGTTTAAGTTTTTGTATTTCGTTTGCAGTATATTTAATGTTTAAAGTGTTGATTGCAGTATAACCTAGTTGAGACTGTTCGCAACCATCGGTATTCGATATTTGAATATTTTTCCATACATTACCTTCATGTAATGTGCGTTATGTAGGTATATGATTTTGATTAGTAATAGTAAGTGACTATATTATAGTTATTTGTACACAAGTGAGCTAAATAGTATATTTACGGCGAGGGCGGTGTATTGAATCCTGAGCGTAGTGAGGGAGGGAGGGAGGAGGACGCCCAAGACGAAAATAATTTTGCTCCTGAGTAACACGTAACTTTTCACAACGACTATGAGGAAACATTGGCAAAAAATACAAAAAAAAACAACAAAAAATTACAAAAAAAAGAACAAAAAAGAAAAAATAACAAAAACAAAAAAACTAAAAAAAACAAACCAAAAGGAACAAATAACAAAGGAACAAAAAAAAACAAAAACAAAAAACCAAAAAAAAACGAACAAAATAAAAAAACTAAAAGAAAAACAAAAACTAAAACAAAAAAACAAATAAAAACAAAAACAAGAAAAAAAAAACAAAAAAAAAAAAGAACCAAAAAAGAACAAAACAAAAAAAATATCCTTTATATATGTATACGTACATTGCACGTAGAATCGATGGCCGTTGGGCGGAAAGGTTCTCGAGTGGCGACCACGTACCGGAAGGCGCGGCGTGAGTAGGGAGTCCGCTGGATGCGGGTGGCGCAGGACCGGTCATTTTGGCACCCTTTGGGGGAGGCCTATGTCCAGCAGTGGACGTCTTTCGGCTGATATGATGATGATGATATATATATACTATGTATTTTTTGTATTTTGTATATACGTTTGTCGATTACGATGAAATTACAATCGATTATTTTATCAAGATTCTATTGGCACATTGCGTAAATGCTACAAGCCAATGAATAAATTAAAAAAGTAGATTGAACAGAAAAGTAGCATTTAGCTCCCTCTCGTCGGGGACCAAAACTTACTTTTCTGAATGAGAGGTGTGAAATAGTAGATTGTACAACAAGTGCATAAAACGCACCATTTTACTCGAGACGTTTATCCATCCGAGCGAGCTTGCGAGCGAGGATAGATATAAAGTCGAGTGTAAAATGGGTTTTATGGACGAGTTGTACACTCTACTTTTCACTTCGATTGCGAGGAAATGAAACAGCAACACGTAAATATAGTAAATGAGACGAAATACAAATTATAAGTTTATTTCATGAAGTTTTATTGTGTACTTTGGCTGTTGGTATCTTTGCCTTGGTCTTAGGATACGAACGAAACGAAATAAAATAAAGAGGTTGTTGTATGAAGTTAAAGATGTTCGTGTGGCTGTTGCAGCGATTGCCTTGGTCTTCGACGAAGATTTTACTTTATGCTCTAGAGCATAAAAAGCGACTTTATGTCGCCTACGCACGACATAAAGACCAACTTTTAGAGCATGAGAAGTGAAAAAATATTTATAACTCATTATATTTTTTTGGTCCCTACTTACGTCACAGGTAGCTAATGGCTCACTAATTCTTTGGATAAGTACCTACCTACCTACTACCTATGCACGTTAGGTTTGCGATAGGGCATTTTACCATTTTGTCGAACAAATTGGTGTAAAGCCCCTGCTAGACGGTCGCCAACACGCCCCTCCGACCGGGTGACCTTGGTCCGCACCGACCGTGTAGACAGTTGTTTGGAGCTAAATTTCTTAAGCCCCTGATAGACGGTCGCCAACACGCCCCTCCGACCGGGCGACCTTGGTCCGCACCGACCGTGTAGACAGTTGTTTGGAGCTAAATTTCTTAAGCCCCTGATAGATGGTCGCCAACATGCCCCTCCGACCGGGCGACCTTGGTCCGCACCGACCGTGTAGATAGTTGTTTGGAGCTAAATTTCTTAAGCCCCTGATAGACGGTCACCAACACGCCCCTCCGACCGGGCGACCTTGTTCCGCACCAACCGTGTAGACAGTTGTTTGGAGCTAAATTTCATACTACAGCGGTCGGTGCCGACCAAGGTCGTTCGGTCGGAGAGGCGTGTTGGCGACCGTCTAGCAGGGGCTTAAGTACTTATACAATGTTTCGCAAATCATACTTGATGTTTTATGTAAGTCCTTACCTACCAGTGGCGGCGCGTGAAAATTTTCGATGGGCAACCCGGAACAAAATAAGTTATGAATGAGTTAAGAGTTTTTAACTATAGGCTTGCCTAAAAATAAATTTTAGGAAGGCCGGTGGGAATCGGCTTGGACGGGCGCTCCGCCACTATTACTTACTACAGTACAATGTCAATATATGAACAGTATAAATACTTAGGTAAATTTGGGTACTTACTTAGTAAAATCGAATCTAATACTAATAATAATAATTTAAATGCCTGCACCAAATGTTTATATTAGCCCAATGGTTGAATGGTAGAGAATGCCTTATGGCATTATAAGTCCGCCATTTACTTTTTTATATTGGGCAATAAAGTATAAATAAATAGTAATAATACTCAAGCGTCTATATATATAGCCAACTAATCCTGTATAAGCTTGCGACTCTAGCGAGCCAGCGAGCGGTCGTTCACCCGTACACGGAGAGAGCGCTCTCTAACCGGTAAATGGTACTTCGTTCCCTGTTTGCGCTCCGACATACACTCCGGGGAGAGCGGTGTTCTTGCGAGCGTAACCTTTATTATGGGTTAGGCTCTCAAAATCTGGCTCTAACCGCTACGGCAAAATTAACCGGGTTACAATCACTGGGGAGGACCAGTGCCTCAGTAGGCAACCGTCCCATCTGTCGGCCACCACGTTCAGGAGACTGTGGCGGCTTTATGCACGTAACATACGATCTTTGGACAGACGGTAAAAGGATAACAGATTTTTTTTTCCACATGAATATCTGGTCTGAATTTTGGTTCAGGCAGGACAGGTTTACACTGTACTGTATCTTTTGGAGATAACATAAAACAAGAAACAAAGAATAAAAAGCAACTTTTATAAAATAACATTCAAAATGCTGGGAGCAAATAGTGCTAGTCTCGTTTAGGTGTCCACGACACATGATTTCCACAAGCTCGGATACAGACATCCTGAATCATTACATCATTTGGGAATCTGAAAAATTAATTATAAGAATAACATACTTACAATGTTTATCGACATTTGTTTTTGTGGTGTCCCTTCACTAACTTTCCTAGTACAGTGTTGCTAGAGTAACAAATTAAAAATGCATATTTACGGAACAAGTGACGATCGTAAATTCCGTATAATTAATAAAATACAGCCTAAACATATTATATTTAAAACATTAAATAAAAATATATGGTGAAAATAAAAGAATAAATGAATTTGCAAACAGTAATCCATCATTAATTAATTAAACATCTACAATTATAAATTTCACGTTATTTATGGTTAGTATTATTTTTATTGGATAAACTGTGTTAATAATAACGAATTTAAAGTAGAACTTATAATTAAACATTTATACAGTCAACTTTAAAAAATACCCAAAAGTAGAGCTAGTACCATTAAGTGGGAACACTGTTAGATTGACAATATTTTTTAGTTTTTTGCAAATTTAATGCACTAGGTATTTGATAATATTTAAACGTAATTAATACTTACAGATGAAAAGTAACGTTATCCTTTTGTACATTAGATATTTCTGATCTCTTATTACACGAGAACACGTTACAATTCGGCATTTTTAGCTCAGGTCATTCCGCGCTCACTGTGATTCATTGAATGGCGCGGCGCGGAGCGCGCGGCAACTAGTTTTATATAACCGCTATGACCGGCGGTCTCGTACCTTTGGCAGAGGGGAACGCCTGGCAATGGCTACTCCGGTTGGTTTAATGCTCTAAGGTATCGATACTGTATCGCGTTTCAAGCGCTGCAAATAGCCGCCGTTTGTAATCGCTCTTATTTATGTAAGGGTTTTTTCAACGCGTGATAAAAAGAGCGATAGATACGCAGTCTCATCCCGAGTAAAGCCGGATCTATACTTATCTAACGATATCGGTTGCATACATTTATTACAGTTCGATTCACAATCTGGATGCGCTTTTACGCGACGACCTCTTTTGTGTCAGGCGTTACTATCTAATCCTAACATCTTTACAAATTAAGGCTTACAAATCCTGTAATGATAACAAGCATCATCATTGAAATACACGTGGATGACACGTAATAGTAGATTGTATGACAAGGGTCTAAAATCAGCCATAATACCACGAGATGGTTATTTTTGAAATTGTTCGAGTGGAAGAACATGGTTTTTTCAATTGAAGATAACATCAATTCTACAGAGCCTATTGAAACAGTCAGTCGTATGCCTTATTGTTTGTAGTTATGGAATAGGAATTTACAAAAAAAACGAGAAAATATGCTTTCAGTTCACCAAGTCAGCTAAGTGGTCGCTAACCGGCACATGAAATTAGGTGGTCGCCAATTGGCGAAATGACCCTAATATGGCTTTTAGGACAGAGTTATACACTCTACTTTTCACTTCGACTGCGAGAAAATATTAAAAACAAAGATTATTCATCCACAATCAAGAGATTTAGATTTATTTATTACACAATACAGACACATCATTAGAATAAATTCCACGGCGAAAAGATTTGGCCTTGGCGGCATGATTTTTTTAATAAACTGCTTTGACACAGATACAAAATATTGACACCAAGAATAAACGCCTCTGACCGGCTCTGAACGCCTGTGATAGGCGCGTCCAACCGGCATGATTGTGAGTTAGGGAATAAGAAACGCCTGATGTGTGAAATTAATTCTGTTTCCTGATTGGTCGATAGCAAATACAAATGTTTTTTTGAAAGGGTTGTGTTTGGTGAATTTAATACGGTGAAGTGTTTTGATTGGTCATATTAAAATGTTTTAAATCCATAAATATGTATACATATTTTCCCTAGGGGCTAAATGTACTACTTTAGACCCGCTTGCTGAGCCTAAATATGACAAGCTTAATTTTTCGAGCAAGAGAAGTGTAATAGTACATTGTGCATTAAGGGTATTACTAACGAGAGTCTATTAGAATTTAATGAGTCGAGTTTGTAATCCCCTTACTGCCCGTGATACACACAATGTCACATTTGCGAGGAAATAAATAACTACAAAAGACAGAAAAGTGTAAGTTTTATACAACCGCCCAAATCAAAAATTGACGAAATTGACAACTTCACTTACAGATTTACGAGTGGAGGGCGAGGGGGCGTGGCCCCGCATGGCTTACTAGATTCTAGTCAACCAAGCACAGAGAAGAATTCTTGTGACGCGCGGCTACCTAGATTTGCTTTAACCAATCAGATCAGACACACAAGCTCATAACTCCCTCGGGAGTTATAAAAATCCCTAACTCCCGCAAGGGGTAAATCGGCTTAGCTGCTCTATACACCTGCCTATAACCCTCCCTTTACGAGCAAGTGTGATGAAATAGTAGATTGTACAACAAGTGCATAAAACGCACCATTTTACTCGAGACGTTTATCCATCCGAGCGAGCTTGCGAGCGAGGATAGATATAAAGTCGAGTGTAAAATGGGTTTTATGGACGAGTTGTACACTCTACTTTTCACTTCGATTGCGAGGAAATGAAACAGCAACACGTAAAATAATAAATGAGACGAAATACAAATTATAAGTTTATTTCATGAAGTTTTATTGTGTACTTTGGCTGTTGGTATCTTTGCCTTGGTCTTAGAATACGAACGAAACGAAATAAAATAAAGAGGTTGTTGTATGAAGTTAAAGATGTTCGTGTGGCTGTTGCAGCGATTGCCTTGGTCTTCGACGAAGATTTTACTTTATGCTCTAGAGCATAAAAAGCGACTTTATGTCGCCTACGCACGACATAAAGACGAACTTTTAGAGCATGAGAAGTGAAAAGTATATTGTAATTTCATCATCATTAATATTTTATACAACTTTTGTATAAAAAGGGTCCTAAAAAACGAGTTGCGTGAGTTAATGAATTAAAGACGCCACGAGCGTTTACTACAACGTTTAATACACATTTTAAATAAATAGCAGACTACAGAATAGACTTTTCAGGCCGCATGTTTTCTATTCGTTCTTTTGCTACTCACGTAATTTCTCCGGGAGTGCAGTTATTAATTTCTTCTACCATTTTAAAAGGAACGTCCACTTTTGTCTTCACAAACACGAATAAAATCTTAATAGTTTAGTTTATCATCTTTCATCTTTTAATTTTGAACTGTATTTTGGTGGGAAATCGTAAATATAACACCTCTTGTTTATGGTTTGTTTTGTTTTTAATTTGTTTGCACTTACCATCCGAACCAAACCGAATCCGGACCTGAACCGAATTCGAACTGTTCGGTGTTTGCGAACATCTAACATGTTTTTCGAACAGAAAAGGGGCGTGGCTAACATGTTTTTTGTTTAAAAACATAGAAACATGTTTTCCGTCACGGATGGAAAACATACCCCGCTCTCGTGTGATCCTGTTATGAAATCACACTCGTATTTTAAGGTCTCTCATTATGCATCAGTATGTATCAGTTGCATAAACTACTATTTAATAAATAATACCAAGAATTTATAAAACATGTAATTTTACACACAATAGATGATGATTTATTATTATTGTAGTAGGTAAATAATTTTTTCTACTCCTGTTCTGAATTGAACTGTTTATTTTTATAAGTAATACCAAGAATTTATAAAACATGTATTTTAACACACAATAGATGATGATTTATTATGATTGTAGTAAATAATTTATAATATACAAATGTTAAATAGTAAATAAATACTTTTATTTCGAAATATTTGTTTATGAAGTTGGCACCACTGTGCACTGCAATATAGCGGCCTATCTAAAAAAAAGTTAAACAGTGCTTTTATGAAAAATGTATGAACCAAAAAAGTACGCTAAACAGTGCGTTTATGGGCCATAGAGCATAGATTTTTTCGACGACTTATTATTGGTGTCATTGTATTTGAGCTACAGCCTATATAAATGACAGATAACGATACAGGAGTAGAAAAAAATAAAAAATGTAATAACTAAAACGACAAAAAAACTATATTATTATTGAACCTGCTCACAAAATTTCACGAGAATGCCTGCTCACAAAAATTCAACAAAAGTCTGTCGCATGTCCGGATGTCCGGTCAATTTTGGCCCCAGCTGAAACGGAAAACTTCGTTCGCTACGCTCGCTCGTTCAAAAAGATGATTTAAGCAGCGTCCATATTAGAGGTGCGCCACGTAGTTCTTACGTTACGGGAGCGACAGCCACGACCGCATAATTGGCAAGCAAATGTCCCGGAGATGAAAGAGGAACTTGTAATGTACTCCCTCGTGTACGTGTGATAATTGTTTGCAGGACCCGCAGCACACGCCGCTGCTGCGGCTGGCGTGGAACAAGCAGGACCCGAACTACCTGGCGACGGTGGCGATGGACGCGTGCGAGGTGATCATCCTGGACGTGCGCGTGCCGTGCACGCCGGTCGCGAGGCTCAACAACCACCGCGCCTGCGTCAATGGCATCGCCTGGGCGCCGCACAGGCGAGTTACACCACTGTCTTTATTTTTATCTTTTGTTTTCCATTACACCCGACACCAACAGAGTACATAAGGTGATCATCCTGGACGTGCGCGTGCCGTGCACGCCGGTCGCGAGGCTCAACAACCACCGCGCCTGCGTCAATGGCATCGCCTGGGCGCCGCACAGGCGAGTTACACCACTGTCTTTATTTTTATCTTTTGTTTTCCATTACACCCGACACCAACAGAGTACATAAGGTGATCATCCTGGACGTGCGCGTGCCGTGCACGCCGGTCGCGAGGCTCAACAACCACCGCGCCTGCGTCAATGGCATCGCCTGGGCGCCGCACAGGCGAGTTACACCACTGTCTTTATTTTTATCTTTTGTTTTCCATTACACCCGACACCAACAGAGTACATAAGGTGATCATCCTGGACGTGCGCGTGCCGTGCACGCCGGTCGCGAGGCTCAACAACCACCGCGCCTGCGTCAATGGCATCGCCTGGGCGCCGCACAGGCGAGTTACACCACTGTCTTTATTTTTATCTTTTGTTTTCCATTACACCCGACACCAACAGAGTACATAAGGTGATCATCCTGGACGTGCGCGTGCCGTGCACGCCGGTCGCGAGGCTCAACAACCACCGCGCCTGCGTCAATGGCATCGCCTGGGCGCCGCACAGGCGAGTTACACCACTGTCTTTATTTTTATCTTTTGTTTTCCATTACACCCGACACCAACAGAGTACATAAGGTGATCATCCTGGACGTGCGCGTGCCGTGCACGCCGGTCGCGAGGCTCAACAACCACCGCGCCTGCGTCAATGGCATCGCCTGGGCGCCGCACAGGCGAGTTACACCACTGTCTTTATTTTTATCTTTTGTTTTCCATTACACCCGACACCAACAGAGTACATAAGGTGATCATCCTGGACGTGCGCGTGCCGTGCACGCCGGTCGCGAGGCTCAACAACCACCGCGCCTGCGTCAATGGCATCGCCTGGGCGCCGCACAGGCGAGTTACACCACTGTCTTTATTTTTATCTTTTGTTTTCCATTACACCCGACACCAACAGAGTACATAAGGTGATCATCCTGGACGTGCGCGTGCCGTGCACGCCGGTCGCGAGGCTCAACAACCACCGCGCCTGCGTCAATGGCATCGCCTGGGCGCCGCACAGGCGAGTTACACCACTGTCTTTATTTTTATCTTTTGTTTTCCATTACACCCGACACCAACAGAGTACATAAGGTGATCATCCTGGACGTGCGCGTGCCGTGCACGCCGGTCGCGAGGCTCAACAACCACCGCGCCTGCGTCAATGGCATCGCCTGGGCGCCGCACAGGCGAGTTACACCACTGTCTTTATTTTTATCTTTTGTTTTCCATTACACCCGACACCAACAGAGTACATAAGGTGATCATCCTGGACGTGCGCGTGCCGTGCACGCCGGTCGCGAGGCTCAACAACCACCGCGCCTGCGTCAATGGCATCGCCTGGGCGCCGCACAGGCGAGTTACACCACTGTCTTTATTTTTATCTTTTGTTTTCCATTACACCCGACACCAACAGAGTACATAAGGTGATCATCCTGGACGTGCGCGTGCCGTGCACGCCGGTCGCGAGGCTCAACAACCACCGCGCCTGCGTCAATGGCATCGCCTGGGCGCCGCACAGGCGAGTTACACCACTGTCTTTATTTTTATCTTTTGTTTTCCATTACACCCGACACCAACAGAGTACATAAGGTGATCATCCTGGACGTGCGCGTGCCGTGCACGCCGGTCGCGAGGCTCAACAACCACCGCGCCTGCGTCAATGGCATCGCCTGGGCGCCGCACAGGCGAGTTACACCACTGTCTTTATTTTTATCTTTTGTTTTCCATTACACCCGACACCAACAGAGTACATAAGGTGATCATCCTGGACGTGCGCGTGCCGTGCACGCCGGTCGCGAGGCTCAACAACCACCGCGCCTGCGTCAATGGCATCGCCTGGGCGCCGCACAGGCGAGTTACACCACTGTCTTTATTTTTATCTTTTGTTTTCCATTACACTCGACACCAACAGAGTACATAAGGTGATCATCCTGGACGTGCGCGTGCCGTGCACGCCGGTCGCGAGGCTCAACAACCACCGCGCCTGCGTCAATGGCATCGCCTGGGCGCCGCACAGGCGAGTTACACCACTGTCTTTATTTTTATCTTTTGTTTTCCATTACACCCGACACCAACAGAGTACATAAGGTGATCATCCTGGACGTGCGCGTGCCGTGCACGCCGGTCGCGAGGCTCAACAACCACCGCGCCTGCGTCAATGGCATCGCCTGGGCGCCGCACAGGCGAGTTACACCACTGTCTTTATTTTTATCTTTTGTTTTCCATTACACCCGACACCAACAGAGTACATAAGGTGATCATCCTGGACGTGCGCGTGCCGTGCACGCCGGTCGCGAGGCTCAACAACCACCGCGCCTGCGTCAATGGCATCGCCTGGGCGCCGCACAGGCGAGTTACACCACTGTCTTTATTTTTATCTTTTGTTTTCCATTACACCCGACACCAACAGAGTACATAAGGTGATCATCCTGGACGTGCGCGTGCCGTGCACGCCGGTCGCGAGGCTCAACAACCACCGCGCCTGCGTCAATGGCATCGCCTGGGCGCCGCACAGGCGAGTTACACCACTGTCTTTATTTTTATCTTTTGTTTTCCATTACACTCGACACCAACAGAGTACATAAGGTGATCATCCTGGACGTGCGCGTGCCGTGCACGCCGGTCGCGAGGCTCAACAACCACCGCGCCTGCGTCAATGGCATCGCCTGGGCGCCGCACAGGCGAGTTACACCACTGTCTTTATTTTTATCTTTTGTTTTCCATTACACCCGACACCAACAGAGTACATAAGGTGATCATCCTGGACGTGCGCGTGCCGTGCACGCCGGTCGCGAGGCTCAACAACCACCGCGCCTGCGTCAATGGCATCGCCTGGGCGCCGCACAGGCGAGTTACACCACTGTCTTTATTTTTATCTTTTGTTTTCCATTACACCCGACACCAACAGAGTACATAAGGTGATCATCCTGGACGTGCGCGTGCCGTGCACGCCGGTCGCGAGGCTCAACAACCACCGCGCCTGCGTCAATGGCATCGCCTGGGCGCCGCACAGGCGAGTTACACCACTGTCTTTATTTTTATCTTTTGTTTTCCATTACACCCGACACCAACAGAGTACATAAGGTGATCATCCTGGACGTGCGCGTGCCGTGCACGCCGGTCGCGAGGCTCAACAACCACCGCGCCTGCGTCAATGGCATCGCCTGGGCGCCGCACAGGCGAGTTACACCACTGTCTTTATTTTTATCTTTTGTTTTCCATTACACCCGACACCAACAGAGTACATAAGGTGATCATCCTGGACGTGCGCGTGCCGTGCACGCCGGTCGCGAGGCTCAACAACCACCGCGCCTGCGTCAATGGCATCGCCTGGGCGCCGCACAGGCGAGTTACACCACTGTCTTTATTTTTATCTTTTGTTTTCCATTACACCCGACACCAACAGAGTACATAAGGTGATCATCCTGGACGTGCGCGTGCCGTGCACGCCGGTCGCGAGGCTCAACAACCACCGCGCCTGCGTCAATGGCATCGCCTGGGCGCCGCACAGGCGAGTTACACCACTGTCTTTATTTTTATCTTTTGTTTTCCATTACACCCGACACCAACAGAGTACATAAGGTGAGGTTACAGTTGTCTTTGGCATAATATAATGTGAAGGAGCTTATGTACCATAATTACAGGTGAACAGCAGGATAGCTGTTACTACTGTGTTTACTGCCTGTCTTAACCTGCTTTTTTAGCTTTTTGACAAAACATTCACATGAAGGCAGGGACTGCATAACCGACAAAAAAAAAAAAAAAAAAAAAAAAAAAATTGTTTAATTCAGACCGAGATCCATAATAGTGTTAGTAACAAAATGGGGCTTACAAGACTATATTAGTATTACACGATTAAGTTTAGTTTAAATAAAATTTTAATTAAATTTACATTTAGGCACCTCTTCGGTTCTTTCGGTACCTATGGCAGAAAGGTAGGACCAAGTAGCGAATATTTTATTCCCTACTTGGCCCTACCAATGACCACTTCAACCCAATATTTGGTGAGCGGGCAGTCGAGGCGCTCTGCCAACACCCTCAGCATACTGTTGCTGCTACCGCGCATCCGTTTTCTATTTTAACGGTATGACGTCATATGGGTTGTCAAATAGCGGTTTCGGTAGCGGAACCTTTATATTTCGCTATCGAAATATAAAGGTACCTTTATTTTTTCCGCTACCATAACCGCTTTTTAAAGGTACCGATATATCAACTTTGGCCTGGCGTTATTACCAAACCGCCGGCAAAGGCACTGCCGTTTTGTCTTTAAATGTTTAGTAGCCAATGCTTCCTCTGTAGAGTGCCAGCTCGCTTACTTTTCTCGATAACCTTTATAATACCGGTATTATAAAGGTTACGGTATCATTATAGACGATACATTTAATTGGAAACCCCATGTGGACCACGTATGTTCAAAACTGAGATGTATATTAGCTAATATGGCAATCTTAAAATATAAACTACCATATAGTATACTACGAATGCTTTAGGTACCTATCACTTGCAGATTCAATTATATGCTATGGTATTACAAGTTACGGGAGGACATACAAAACCTACTTAACGCAAATATATAATTTGCAACTTGCACTGTTAAAAACAATTGTACCTAATACAGTTAAAACAAAATACCGTGATAATAAAACAGGCCTATTCAAACACTGCAAGATCATTAAAGTGTTCAATAGATTTTGTTTGTCCTTACTAACTGAGGAATGTGAAATAATACCCTCATTAGAAAAAAAAACACGCCCTAGTAATTTACGTACGTTAGATTACTTGCCACCATACCTATTGCCACGCAACATTAACACTTATGGTAACAGAACTATTGATCACTTACTTCCATCTATCTTAAATAACCTGCCCAAGAAATTATTACATGACCTCACCGATACCATTAGTAGTCATGAAAAATGTAAGAAGCTACTTAAAAAGTACTACCTAAGTTTAGATGAAGGTAAGTAGTAAATTGGAGTCCATATTAGCAATTTGTTATATTATATTATACTTAAGTAAATTATGGAACGCGGGATGTACCGCGCGATCTCGCCAACTATTGCCTAAACCTTCCAGGTTTTAAATAGTGGCTTTATGTGTAACACAGTAACTATGTAAACATAATTGTATTAAATAAATCAAAAAAATATATATATTTTTTAAAACTGATACCGCTAACCGTTATTTCAAAACGGTTACGGTACCGTTATGTTCGCTCGGCGTGCACAACCATTACGACAACGGTACCGTAATGGAATACCGGTTTCATACCGGTATAACCGTAACCGAAATCAGTCCCTGCATGATAGCGCTTCACGCTGTCAATCTCATGTGTTATGCGATACCATTAGCAGGTGAAGGACATATGATAGGCAGCTGGAATCTAACGGTAATGTATTAGGGTCGTTTGACGCACCGCAAGAACAAATTTGGCCCGCCACGGTATGAACCTCTGCAAATGACGCGTCCACGATGCGTCATTAGGTGTACAGAAACAATGACTTTAACCCTTTCAGGTTTCAAGACGCACATATGGGTAATAATACCTCTAATAACGATTTCCGCTACAATACAGGACACGCTGCTATGCGATATGGCGTAACACACGTAGCGTTGCTTGACCTCGAATGGCACTTCCAAAGATTTCACTAACATAAGATATCGTTGCAGCTCATGCCACATCTGCACAGCGGGCGACGACCACCAGGCGCTAATCTGGGACATCCAGCAGATGCCGCGCGCCATCGAGGACCCCATCCTCGCGTACACGGCGGCCGAGGGCGAGGTCAACCAGATCCAGTGGGGCGCCACGCAGCCCGACTGGATCGCCATCTGCTACAACCGCCACGCAGAAATACTACGCGTCTAATACGCCAATGCTGGGGCGGATTTTTGACTTTCTAGCGCTCGAAAGTTAAACACGAGCAAATACGATAGTAGTGTCAAAATTGTAGTCACTCACGAGTGGTCAATAACATTCGTTTTACAATTTTCTATCGTCATTTCGAAATAGAATTTCATCGTTTTTGACAGTTTTCGAGTGAAAGAGTTGAGCGCTCGAAAGTCAAAAATCGCCCCCGCGTTCGGAGCTTCACCTCGTCGCCAACGGTATTCTTATTCGACCGCGATTCGTTTGGGAATGTTTCCAGCTGTGATTCATATACACCTGTCACGTGCAATCCCATTGTAATCGCGGGTTGATAATAACACCACTGCCTGGTGTAAGGGCATTGGCGTCCAGTGGGGTGTTGTGGGTATTCGTTATACCACTGCTTGATGTCAGGCATGTAAGGTCTGCAAACGCAGAGGTACTATGTGCCCTTCTTTCATTGCCACTGGGTTTTTGTACATCTAGCGAGGAAACCACTGCTGTGAGGGTACTGACTAGTTTCTAGTTAGTATTATTGCGGATGATCGGGTATAGTGCAACTTTGTTTATTACCGCCGTTTCTAAGTTTATCATTAAGGCACTGCAGGTTCAGCGAAGTCAAGCGAACAGAGATTTTGAAACAATAAATGTGTCTGTTTATAATAATATGGTTTCAAAAAAATACGAATAGTAATCTTGAGGCTTTTCTGCAGCGAGATCAGTGATTCGAAACATGATTAAGTAATTTTCGCTAGATAAACAATATCACGAACATAGGTATAAAATACACTTAAAACATTCGTAATAAATTATGCATAAAAGCTAAACATATAAAAAGTGGTTCTAAAAATCGGCAATATCATGTTTGAGACAACTTAGTGATTACTTTTTGATTTATTTAAACGCACAAAAAAATCAAATTAAAAATCATGATATCCGCGCTTTCGAACACGCACTTCCATCTCGGAAGACCATGAACCTACGTCGCCTCAAAACCATGTCCTCTTTGCAGTCCTTCTAAACCTTGAATAATAAGGCTAAAATCATCCTAGACTACAATGCTACGCGTCAGGTTCATTAGGGCTCGTCCAGAAATCATGTTATCGTTTATGAAAAATAGTAATAGGGGGTCGCAAAAATATCACAAATGAGCTCGATGGGGAAGGGGGGTCAGAGGTCATCACGTGTAATTTTTATACACAATGTGAAAGTCATGAAATTTCCTCGGCAGTTATACTTAGTCCCAAATACACGCGATCTTGAAGGGGGATAGGGGGGAGGGGGTAACGTTAAAATTACCAAAAGTAGGCAAAATATGGTCACATGATTTCTGGACGAGGCTTTACTGACAACTGAATAAAATAAGTCCAGTCATTTCACAGCTAAACAAACCGAACAGAACAGACAGACATTAGAGGCTCGTGGCACATTAATTATTTAAAAATCATTGCACAATACTAAAATAAGTATAATTGGCAGATTTAATGCCGTAACTAAGGCATTCTCTACCAGTCACCCATTAGGCTAAACAGAAACATTAGGTGCAAGCATTTAACATACATTCTCAGAGCATAACAACGCCAATTTGCCAGTTTCTATTATTATTCGACCGCGATGAGTTTGGGAATAAATAGTTGTCAATTACTAACAATTGTTGCTAACATTTTATATGGATTACTATTTTCCGAAATAAAAACTTTGAATTGAATTGATTTGAATTCATATTAACTGACGTATTTATAGGGCAAAACTGTCACCCTAAATCCCATTCTAATCGAGGTTTAACCCTTTGAACGCCAAGAACGCCTAAAGGTGTATTGTATTGTCGTTCCCGAAGCGCCAAGAACACCTTTAAGTGTTATGACGTCCGCTGTCAAAACAACCTTCTATCTTTCATATAAGGGTCATAGTTACTCTCTTATGGAAAAAGGTCGGCGTGTCAGTGACACGTTAGTACGTGAATAATGGCGTTCAAACAGTTAAATACATGGCTTCAGAAAGAGCACTGTTGTTACAGTGTCGTCATTCGTGTTCGTTTAGATAAAATAACCCCTAAAATGTTTATTTTATTTTATTTGGTTTCCGATTTCACTGTAAAGCTTCTACGGCGGTATTTTACATAGCTGACTGTGCATTTTTTTCCTAATTGTTGTGGAAAACGACGAAATAGACAAAGACTTACTAACACTAAATATAGACTGTGGATGTAATATAAGGTGAGATAAGTATTCGGTCTCAAAAGTATAAATGACATGGTATGCATTTAAATTTAATTTATATAAGCTCCTTGCCCTGAACCAAATTAATCCCAAAATTGTAGGATTGTTGTGTCAGTGTGACTAAAGATACGATTTTTACTAGGTACTTACTACTTCAAAAATCGCTGTATTTTATACAAGTTTTCGGTTGATACGAAGTTGTTATTTTTGTAGCGATTTTCAAAGTTGATAATACCTTCCATAATAATGTAAAATAGTGGACAAGACCTGTAGTGTAGACTGTTTACAAATAGTGATGTTTATGATAAGGCTTTTATAAACGTTGCAATTTATCATACCAATCGAGAGAGACATAGCTATAGTTGGAATGAGATAGCAATGCATACCTTTCATTTTAACTATAGCTTCGTCAACTTCGGTTGCTGTGATAAATCTCAAAGCTTTAGTCATAAGCATTGCCATATGCAAAATACCTTTTGTGAAGGGTTTTCAAAAATGTGATTTTATAGAGTTCGTCTACGATGATGTATGGATATGTCAATTCATGAAGCCTCACCCCGCCTGTCAGTATGTACGGTCACCAGCATTAATATCTGCCCCAACAAAGCACGCATAAGTATCTGACAAGGCTCTATTTCTAGGGCCGTTAGGACGTGTCAGATATTTCTAGCCGCTTTGTCACGGCAGATATTAATACTCGTGACTGTACTGTATAGTGTCCGCAAACTAAACAGACAACCGAGACAACCGAGAGTAGCATAATGCTACAGGAAGTGTAAAAGAGTGTCCGTTAGCATGTTTTGCAGATAATATAATTTGTCAAATAAGTTTCTTCATAATTGAACATATCTATACATTTGTTATTGTGCATACATTACTATCGAAGATGATCTTTACCTGGGTATTAGTAAAAAATTAACTTTAGTTAGAGACTAAAGTAAGTATGTTAATAATAAACAGAACGATTGTATTATTTATATCCAAATAGGTTAAGATTTCATACATGTTAATAAATTATTTGATAGTAAGTAGCGTTTTTATTAAAAATTATGCCATAGACAATTTGTCATATGACAAAAAAAACATTATTTATAATAGTATTTTAAGCAACTGTTGTATAAGAAGGGTCTTAAAAGGCGAGTGGCGTGGGTTGCGATGCGAGCCTTGGCGAGCATCGCAATTAAAGACGACACGAGCGTTTTTAGACCAGTTATACACCGTTGCATACAATACTTTTTCTACGACAAATTTTAAATAAATAGCAGACTACAGAATAGTTAAGCTTTTCAGGCAACAAGTTTTCTATTCGTACTTTTGCTACTCACGCAATTTCTTTAGGAGTGCAGTTATTAATTTCTTCGACCATTCTAAAAGGAACGTACACTTTTGTCTTCACAAACACGAATAAAATCTTAATAGTATAGGACTAATAGATGATGCAGGGCCCGTAATATTCATGCCGATGACATCAATTTGACGTCACGCTGCATATAGGGTGATCCCAAATAGGTTTATTGAAATGATTAATCATTAGTCGTCAATCATTTTAATCATGTACAAATTACTTCAACAGTAATCTATTCACACGTGGAATAATTAATAGTGAATTAATAGGTACCTACTTGATACGTGAAACGTAAATTAAACTATTTGTTTTGTTTTTATACATACATTTTATTAAATGGTTATTGCTCCCACCAGGGCCCGTACTTATCATGCCGTTGACGCAAAAATGACGTCACGCTGCATAGAGTATGATTGCAATTGTATGTATAAAATCAAAACAAAAAGTTTAATTTACGTTTCACGTATCAAGTACGTACCTATAAATTATTCCACGTGTGAATAGATTACTGTTGAAGTAATTTGTACATGATTAACGACATTAGTCGTTATAGTCCCAAATAGGTTTATTGAAATTATTAATCATTAGATTAATAATTTCAATAAACCTATTTGGGATCACCCTATGTGCAACGTGACGTCAAATTGATGTCATCGGCATGAAGATTACGGGCCCTGTATCATCTTTCGTCTTTTCTTTTCATTTTGAACTGTAGTTTGGTGGGAAATCGGAAATGTGACAGCTCTTGCTTATGGTTTGTTTTGTTTTTAATTTGTTTGCACTTCCCATCCGAACCAAACCAAATCCGGACCCGGACCGAATTCGAACTGTTTATTTTTATAAATAATACCAAGAATTTATAAAACATGTAATTTAACACACAATAGATGATGATTTATTATTATTGTAGTAAATAATTTATAATATACAAATGTTAAATCGTAAATAAATAATTTTATTTCGAAATATTTGTTTATGAAGTTGGCACCACTGCAATATAGCGGCCGATTAAAAAAAACTTAAACAGTGCTGTTATGAAAAATGTATGAAACCAAAAAAGTACGCTAAACAGTGCGTTTATGGGCCATAGAGCATAGAGTTTTGCGACGACTTATTTGTGGTGTCATTGTATTTGAGCTACAGCCTATATAAATGACAGATAACGGTACAGGAGTAGAAAAAATATATTAAAATAACTGCCATCTACAAAAAGACACTTAATATATGATTATAACATTATGTTTTGTCAAAACCTTGTAAAATATTTATACTTATTTATTACATTACTTTAACACCTTCCCTACCAAAGCCCACAAGTTATTTGCCTAGAGGGCGTCCATTATTTACGTGAGGCGTTTTAGTCATCCCTCATAGTAGACCCCCCTCCCCCTCTTGAACGCTCACGTAAATAATGGACGCTCCCCTACCTATCATTTTGTAGCGATACGCGCGTAGCCATTGACGTTCCCGGTTCCCGTT
Source organism: Epinotia brunnichana (assembly GCA_963854355.1). NCBI lineage: Eukaryota > Metazoa > Arthropoda > Insecta > Lepidoptera > Tortricidae > Epinotia > Epinotia brunnichana. The sequence continues at coordinate 25,749,338 of OY977936.1, read as the reverse complement.
ATCTGGAATAAACTTGCTACGAATAGTAAAACAGTTTAACACCTATTCATTTTAGGCTTTGTGTTGCTCTTTCTTGCAGTGACGTGGGATTAAGTGATATACTTGAGAAGTCAAGCATAATTTAACAAACATTTAATTCAAGGCATAATTAATATAGGAATTATTCAAGCTGGTAGAAATTTGGTACTATGTTCACCTTAAACTATCCGGATTTTTGCCCTAAGGCAAACTCTTCATAGACTTTCAGTAGTGATTGAGGTGTCCTTGGCCTGAAGTCCTTGATAACATTCTCAAAATGCTCCATGGTGACCGCAGGACAATCCAAGTCTTTCTCCAGAGCTTTCAAGGCTGCCTCATTGCACAGAGCCTGGAGCTCAGCCCCAGAAAAACCTTCAGTTCTAACTGCTAAACTATGAGTGTTTACTTCATTAGTACTCATTTTCTCAATCTTTAGCTCTATAATCTGTAACCTAGTTTCAAAATCTGGTAAAGGCACGTAAATTAATCTGTCTAATCGGCCTGGTCTGAGTAAGGCTCGGTCCATTCTATCGGGCCGATTCGTAGCAGCTAATATAGTGACAGCATTCAAAGGCACCACCCCATCCAGCTCAGTCAGCAACTGCGCCAGAACTCTTTCATGCACGCCTTCCCCCGCCCCTCTTTCACCCCCTATCGCGTCCATTTCATCAAAGAATATAATAGATGGCGCGACTTGTCGTGCTTTTGTGAATAAATCCCGTACAGCTTTTTCCGACTCCCCAACCCACTTAGAAAATATCTCTGGGCCTTTTATAGATAGGAAATTTAGTCCACTTTCGGTTGCTAGTGCTTTGGCGATCATGGTTTTTGAGCAACCTGGAGGGCCATACAGAAGAACGCCCCCTGGCGGCCGGATCCCGAGGCGGCGGAAGCTCGCCGCATGTTTCAAAGGCCATTCAACTGCTTGGCGTAACTTAAGTTTCAGGTCATCCTGGCCACCTATGTCAGACCACCTTACATTTGGTACTTCAATCAATAATTCTCTCATGGCACTGGGCCTAACTACATTGAGTGCAGCTACTAAATCAACCTTCTCTATAGCTTGACTAGACCTTTTTATACACTTTAGGGATGCTTGAGTACAGAGGTTTACAATGTCAGCCGCCACATAACCATGTGCTAAATCCGAAATAGACTCAATATCATGAGAAGGGACCTTGTTAGGTAAATTTACAAGCATACTCCTTAAAATGTCTTTTCTCCTAACTCTATCTGGAACTAGTATTTCTATTTCTTTGTCCAATCTACCAAACCTTCTCAACATAGGGTCAATTGCCTCTGGTTTCCTTGTTGTAGCTAATATAAAAACCCTATGGTTTTCCTCATGCAAGCTGTCTAAAAGTGCTACAAAAGCAGAAGTTATTCTTCTTTCTTGTTCAGTGCTACTTGATGTTCGTCTAGGGCATATAGTTTCAATTTCATCAACAAAAACTATACTTGGTTCATTTTGAATTGCCTTATCAAATAAAGATCTCATTGTTCCTTCCGTTTCACCAAAATACTTGCTAAATATGACAGGGCCATTGATATCTATGTGAAAACAATTCATTGTATCCATTAGATATTTACAGATGGCTGTCTTACCTATGCCAGAGTGCCCATAGAGCAAGAGACCTCTAGTTGGCTGAAAATTAGAGACAAACCCCTCACTGTTGAATGATATTTTAATAAATGTCTGTATTTCTTCTAAAATATCATCAACACCTCCTAAAGCTGGTGTTTTTTTCTTAACCTTCTGTACAATATCTTTCTCCATATTCCAGACAGTGCTATCTTTGAGGACAAACCAATTTGTGCTGAATTTCTCATTTTGTTCATTACATTTTACACTTAATATCTCTATTTGCAGCTTCTTACCAAAGTAATAGTATACCAAAATGGTGCCAACACGGATAAAATGACTATAAAAATGGTGCTTCAATATGTCACAAATATCAGTATCAGTCTTGTGGTTCTTGATTTTGACTGTAACATAGCTGGCATTGGGGATCTGGCCTTCAAGGACTGACACTGTTACATCCTTTACGCTGTCTTTGCACCAGCCACCGGAGAGATCTGAAAAAGTATAAACACTATTTAAAACTTTATAACTCATTTTAATAATCAACAGTTAATTTATGAAATATGGACATTATAAATAATAATAATAATAATAAAATAACTTTATTGGTAAGGAACAAGACTTACTACTACTTACACTGTAAACACTTTTATAAGTTAAGCATACGCAAGTATTGACTGCTGATAGTGTAGGTAATCAACTACGTATGTAAATACATTTTTTTTTGTAATACTACGAGTAAGCTTCCTCTGTTCCCCGTACTAGTAATTATACTGTATCACGGTGGAACAGGATTCGCCATCATCGCTGTTTAAATGTTGTTTAACTTAAATAACTACATACTAAACATGAGATTTATTTGACAAATTTAAGGACACTAACAATAAGTAAGGAATGCGGGTGAGTTGACAAAATCATATCGGCAATGCCGCGCTAGTCGAACAAGGTTGTAAACACATAGTATATGCATTAAATGAAACAAATGGTTAAATTGCAGTCACATTCATGAAATTTCTAACATTGTCAAGGCCTATATTCTGCATAAAAACATTTCAGTCGAACTGGAATGAAGTTTCTTATTGCACGTTATACTCTAGCTACATTCTTGACGGCTGAGCTAGGACGGAAAAGAGAGCTTGTGTCTGTAATAATGTTCCTCTTACCAGCAGCTGGTAAAATCACAGCACCCGGTGCAGAAGCTTTCGACGGCCACATGCGCTTCACTAACTTCGGCGCTCCTTGTCTGCTCAGTTCCAAAGGCCCTCCAATCACAGCACCTATTAGAGACCCCGCCGACGGATGTATGAGAACGGCGTCTTTCGGGGCACCCTCCGGCGGAGATCCGGCCCGCTCTAGCCAGGTGTACAGCTTCCCATCCTCGACATAAGGACACTTCACTTGATTCTTCTCGCATTTTGACTCCACGTGAGTATTCTTGTCGTTGGAGGTTATATTTCTCGCACAGTGCTCGCACTCCACCCACAATGATTTCTTGGCCTGTTGGTTACCTTTCGGAGGCATATTTGGGTTTTTGGTATTAAATGAAATGGAAATTACTATTCTTTTAAGTTACATAAAATAATAATAGAACATAACAACAAAAATAGATGCGACGCAAGTGTCAAACCACATACATAAATCAAAACAAGAGATCGTTCGAAATATTTTCTATGACATATTCTTACAAGGCTACCTTTGTTTAATTCTTGGTCGATAATATCTATTCATTATGTACAAATTGATAGGGTTATATTATCAGTACATTATACGAAGGTACATTATTCTAATTATGTATTATAATGAACCTTACACAAATGTATTAATGTAGATATCACAGTTTGAGAACGGCCCCAAAAAAACTCGCATGTCAAACTGTCAAATAGACGTTTGGATTGGAGGTGGCTTGTTCTGAGTTGTTCTTGTTGCAATTTTTTCATGACTAATAGTATCTTTATCTGAATAAATAACAGTACATTTCACTTCTTATCAACAGTCATGCGAACGAGATCTCGTCAATAATTCAACATTACTATTGTGTTTATAGTTTGACATTATTTTAATAGCATTAGAAGTAAAAGTAGAGCGAGATGACTCTCGCCGAATTCTTCAGCTGCTCCTTGCTGGCCTTTGGGCCTCCTCTGGTGATGTTTGCAATGACGATTGCCAACGACCCCGTACGGATCATCATCATGATAGCGGCAGCGTTTGGATGGCTGCTATCGTTCCTACTATCGTCGCTTGTGTGGTTCGCGGTAGTGCCTTTACGGACATATTTAGTGTTTGGAATGGTATTTGCTATTTTATTTCAGGCAAGTAAATTCTGAATACTGGGATAGACTTTCCATTAGGGACCCACGCTTTGGATGTTCATATTTTTTAGTAGTAATGATAAGCTGTGCAAAAATTTGCCTTGTACAAATGGTTGAATTGCTCTTTTTTTGTTACTGTGTTCTTGTTGCGGATGTAAGTCATGGCATTACGCTACCACCTACTTCTTTTTTCATAGACTATTGGGAAATGGAAGATTTTTAGTGTAATGAATCGTTTGACTTTCGTAATTTGTCCAGCACGTTCGATTAACGCCCACGCGATTAGACCGCAGGTACCATGTGCTATGTCCCATCATTTTCCTTTTCTTCATTACGCAATTAGCCCCTAAAGGGTTGCCATACTTGGTACAAATGACTGGAAAAATTGTCTCGCTACCTCCTGGTCCGCTCCTATATCAACTGTGAAGTCAAATAAATGTTTACCATTTCAGGAACTCTTCCGTTACGGCATGTATGTACTTCTCAGGAAGACTGAGGCAGGCTTGAAGGAGATCTCGGAGAATCATGATATAGGCAGCAACAAACTAGAGATGGCTTATGTGTCAGGCCTGGGATTCGGAGCTATGAGTGGTGCATTTGCGCTTGTTAATGTCCTTGCTGATTCGGTATGGTTCACTTATTATTTTATTATATTGAAGTACTAATACTAATTCTAGTTTAAATATGTATGGAAATAACTATAATATCTCAGAGAGTTTGGAAATAACACTGAGACTTGTTCCAGGCTGGTCCCGGCACTTTAGGCCTTCAAAGTGGGACAGAATACTTCTTTGTTACGAGTGCTGCCATGACACTCTGCATGATCCTGCTCAACACCTTCTGGAGTGTCATTTTCTTCAGTGGCCTCGACGACAAGTACTACCCGAAGATAGTCTGGGTAGTAGCATCACATTTCTTCGTCTCTGGGTTAAGTTTACTAAACAGACATGAACTATATGCAGCTACTATTATACCTTCGTATATCGTGCTGATTATAACTGCGTATTTAGCATACAGATCGGCTGGTGGTACTGGTAGAAGCTTGGTGCAAAGCTTTACAGTCAGAACGTAGGATTAAAGTTACAAGATTGCTTGAAGGCTGATACTAACATGGAAACGATCTCTGGAACCTGGCCTTATTTAAAAATGGTTAGCTTGATAATTCCGTTTTAAGCACTGATGGCACTGGCAGGCTATTTACTGTCTATAGTTAAACATTGTTGAAGGCAACTGTTTGCTATCGCTTTTCAATTTATTAAAGATTAATTTTCCTTTTTAACAAGTTGCAAGTCGGTCAAAAATGTCCCTGTTGAATAGATTAAGGTTGAACATGACATTGCTCTTAAGAATCATGCCTTGGTAGGCCTTAGTGATTATGATTACGTAAGTACCTAATACCGGAATATACCCTAATTAGATTTAGTTTAAGTTAGGTCCTCCAGCGCGAATCATCCCTGGGCTCGTGCCAAAGTTAACCCCTCGTATGCGGATGTCAAAATCGTCCAATCAAATTATGATTTCGAGGTGTAAAACAATAGGTTCAAATCTTTGGCAAGGATCAGTATAGGAGGGATTAATCCTATTTCTTAGTGATTGAAGTATTTTTGAGCCCTTAGGTAGTGTGATGAACAGGCTTCGGAGTATTTGTAGCATGGTAAGACTAAAGTATGCTATGGAGTCGTTGTAAGCATTAAATTTATACTCATACTCATCCTCATTTATTGAATTTTTTTTTTCTAAATGAGATTGTTATGTCACGTAATAAATTCATAACGAGCGCAACATTTTGAAAATAAAAGTGACTAGACATGTTCTTTCCGTGGACCCTCATATTATTTTTTATTCGACAATGAAGATCTATAGTGGTGTATTTTTATAGGTATTATTTATTTAATAAATTAAATAAATGAGTATGAGTATAAATTTAATTTTAATGCTTACAACAACTCCATAGCATACTTTAGTCTTACCGTGCTACAAATACTCCGAGGCCTGGTGATGAATTGCGTATTAATTTTTCTAAACAAGTAGTTTCTACGTTTTATTTTTAAGTAATCCATCCCATATCCATGAAATTAAACAAAACAGACAGTTTTACTATGTGATGTTTATTAATTTGATTATGAAATAAATTTTGTTAAATTGTTATTGTAACCCATATTAAACAAGTCAATGTCTACTAGACTGACAATAATGATATTAATGTAATAAGATAGGTGATGAATAATGGGCGGACAGCGGATGCAATCGGGTGATAAAAGCATAAGATGGATAAGACTTTTATTAAATTTTGAGCAATATTTATCTATACATTTTTATTAAAAATACTAAATATATATCAGAAATTACAAAATATCTCTATCCTCCATAGAACAAAATGTGATTATTAAGAAATTACTGGCCACTTGTAAATTATCTCCTCTTGAGACTATTAATTAAGTGTTTATATCTATTACGTCTTAGACTTGTCAATTACATTGACGTTTTAACTTGCGAGTTTATGCGTTTCCTTTAATATTTATATTATAAATAAAAATAAATAAATAAATATTTGCGGACAATCTTACACAAATCAACCTAGTCCCAAACTAAGCAAAGCTTGTACTATGGGTACTAGACGACGATATAGATACTTATATAGAGAAATACATACTTAAATACATAGAAAACATCCATGACTCAGGAACAAATATTCGTGCTCATCACACAAATAAATGCCCTTACCGGGATTCGAACCCAGGACCTCTTGCTTCATAGGCAGGGTCACTACCAACTAGGCTAAAGCAGTCGTCAAAAATAACTATGGCAAATGTACTCTTCTTTAAACCAATTGTAGTCATATCCATATTAAGTATATCGCTTGACATGACTTTGACGTATATTGCATCCACTGTCCGCCCTTTAGTGATGAAGGAAAATAATTAAAACTTGTAAAGGAGGTACAACATTAATTTATTGTAAAATTCATTCCCTTAGCCTAGTTTAATTGTACATTGGACGGTAAATTAAGAATGATCACAAATTAATTAAAAAATACTAAATTTAAATGCTCTTTTTATTTTATCATCCTACTAATACCAGGTACAGTCAGCGTCGTTTAGTTAGTAGCAGCCAAACCCTCCTCCTTCTACAATCCTTACTCTTACAGTAATAAAGATGTGCACCAAAATATTTGGCTACTTTGGCTGCTACTAACTAAGAAATCAAACTACAACTACAATATTGTTACCATTTTTCAGGTGCAATAATTACGAATAATTGCTACAATTCCTATTTTAAGTATGACACCGCAACAAGGCGGACAACATTTGGCTCGCGAGGCGACACAATCGGTTGGAATAGCATTTATACTACATATAGCAATTAAGTTTGGTAAGCTTACTCTAGGTAAAGGCAACAACGTCGGACTATTAGGCGAGCTAAACATCTGAAAGGACTAGCATTTGGTTCGCAAGGCCGCTCGTGTTAAAGTACGGCCCAATAATCCGCATCCATCATATTTCTGTCTCGATAACCCACTAGCTGCCCGCGCGGCTTCGCCCGTGTATTGTAAAGAACGCAGGCAAAGCCACGGAATTAAATATAGCATATATATATATATATAACCATCCAGAAAGTCATTCTACTCGCAGGTGAAAGAATTTTTGAAATCAGATAAGCGGTTCCGTAGATTGGGTTATCTAATGTAATGGGTATTACATACTAACTTATAAAGCGACAATCTCATAGACAAAGAGGACTTTATAATATTAGTATAGACTAGCTGTTGCCCGAGACTTCGTCCGCGTAGAACTTTTTATCGTCTTAGAAAATGATTCTCTCAATATAAAATTTGAACCCTCTTTTAGGGGATAATTAAAAAAAAAGTTGATGTTCATTTTCTAGTTTGTGAACAAACAGTCTAAAACCAAAGTTAAAAATCTCATACTTTAAAAATGCCTTGAAATACTCAAACTTCGAACCAATTTTAACACTCTTAGGGGATGAATTTGGAAAAACGCTGAAATCAGTTTTGTAGTCTTTTAACGTACAGAATAAGACCGAAGTTAAAAATCTCTTACTCACACTTTAAAATTTTATTGCTCGCTATTTAAAATTTGAACCCCCTTTTAAACCCCCTTAGAGGTTGAATTTTTCTAATCGCTGAAAGAACTTTTTTCGTAAACTTTTAAGTCTCTAGCTCAAAAAAAGTGTTGCCCATACAAAGCTTTCTTAACCCCCTTAGGGGTGGAATTTTCTAAAACTCTGAAAGTACTTTATTATTAATTTTAATAAGTAACATTTTGAATAGTTTTAAGTCTAGTAAAAAAAAAGTTTTTCCCACACAACACTGGCTACCCTTCTTAAGGATCTTAAGGATCCCCTTAGGGATGGAGTTTTCTAAAACGCTGAAAGTTATTTTTTAGTATTCTAATAAGTAATCTTTTTGCAAAGTTTTAAGTCTAACTCAAAAAAAGTGTTGCCCATGCAAAGCTTGCTCTCCTTTTTAACCCTATTAGGGGTGGAATTTTCTAAAACGATTTGTGTTCTTTTTTGTATTTTAATAAGTAATCTTTCTACAAAGTTTCAAGTCTCTAACTCAAAAACATAAACTTTCCCTGATAAAAACTTTGCACCCCTTTTTATCCCCCTTAGGGATAGATTTTTTCAAAACGCTGAAAGTCTTTTTTTTTGTATTTTTATAAGTAATCTTTCTACAAAGTTTTAAGTGTCTAGCTCAGAAAAAGTGTTCCCCATACAAACCTTGCACCCTTTTTTAACCCCCTTAGGAAATGATTTTTGTAAAACGCCGAATGTAGTATTTTTCATGTTCTAATAAGTAATTTTTCGTCAAAATTTTAAGTCTCTATTAAAAAAAAATATGTTTTTCCCATACAAACTTTGCACCCTATTTTACCCCCTTAGGGGTGAAATTTTCCAAAACGCTGAAAGTACTTTCTTTGTATTTAAATAATCTTTCTACAAAGTTTTAGGACTCTAGCTAAAAAGAATAGTTTCCCACATACAAACTTTGCACCCCTATTTTAGCCCCCTATTTTTAGGGGTAGAATTTTCTAAAACGCTGAAAGTACTTAATTTGTATTCTGATGACTAATCTTTCTACAAAGTTTTAAGTCTCTATTTAAAAAAATATTGTTTCCCCCATACAAAATTTGCACCCCTATTTTACCCCCTTAGGGGTAGATTTTTTTAAAACACTGAATCTAGGTACTTTATTTGTATTCTAATGAATAATTTCTCTACAAAGTTTTAAGTCTCTATTTAAAAAAAAGTAGTTTTTCCCATACAAACTTTGCACTCTATTTTACCCCTTTAGGGGTAGAATTTTCTAAAACCCTGAAATTTCTTTATTTGTATTCTAATGACTGATCTTTCTACAAAGTTTTAAGTCTCTATTTAAAAAAAAATGTTTCCCCCATACAAACCTTGCACCCCTATTTTACCCCCCTAGGGGTGGAATTTTCCAAAACGCTGAAAGTGTTTCATTTGTATTCTAATAACTAATTTTTCTACAAAGTTTAAGTCTATAGCTCAAAAAAAAAAGGTTCTCCCATACAAACTTTGCACCCCCATTTTACCCCCTTAGGGGTAGAATTTTCAAAAATCCCTTTTTATCCCTAGCCCACGTTATAAAAGCAACATACTGTGCAAAAATCAACTCTCTAAGATTAGTAGTTTCGGCTGTGCGTTGATGAGTGAGTGAGTGATTGAGTGAATAAGTCAGTCAGGACATAGGCATTTATTATGTATAAATAGATAGAAGATAATGAAACTCCCATTCAAATATCTCAAAAAGTTATGAAGCTACATCCGTTTTAATGTCGCTTGTTAGAGTGAGAAAACGATGAGGGACTGTGACGTCAATATACTCGAGCGTCATAGTAAAAAACAATCGTTTCATATGAAGGTGCGTTTTGCGGAAAAGGGACAGAACATACCCCCTCTTAAAACTTTGGACTCTTATAACTTAATCATTACCTATATAACCTCTTGCTTTGTTTTTTTCTCCATTTGACTATATTTATTTTAAATTCTTTTTCGAGAAAATACATTATGATTATTTACCATATTTTCGATTCCTGAGCTATAACCACGAACTTCGGAATTCGAAAATATTCGGGTATCTCTATCTCTATCGTACTAACCATACTCGAGTGACAGGGATGCAAATATATGAACATTGAGTATCGGTTTTCGTAGTAGCGCCGCAGGTACTTTGGCTGAATGCGCCGAGCGCGTGCCATTGTCATTCAAAAAAAACAAATTCGTGTTAATTATATTGTTCAAATTTGTTGATTTCATTTATTGAAATTACGACATAAAACGACATTTGCGCATATAAGTTCTCATATCAGAATCGAATATTTTTTTATGGTTTATATTTTAGCATTTGTCTCGTAAAGGTCTATCGTAGACGGGATTTAAATTATTAATAAGTGAAAGGCAAAGCAATTCCGCCATTTTGACGAAAATTTGACGGTTCTTATAGCTGACAGTTGGAGCAGCGTTTGATTTCAATAAAAATAAATGAAAAATTAAATGAAGTCGTATATTTCGGAAAATTAATTAACTGTCGCAGTCGGATAAAAACTATCCTAAGTTGCAGCTAGAATAATAATGTACCTATATAAAATGTTTCATATTTTTCCGTTTATGGGATGCTGAGAACATTCGAACCGCGCAAAGCTTAGTTTCAAACTGGCTGATTCTTTTTTTAATTTAGAGATTTATTATAAGTGGAGATAAATAGATAGAAGATAATGAAACTCCCATTCAAATATCTCAAAAAATTATGAAGCTACATCCGTTTTAATGTCGCTTGTTAGAGTGAGAAAACGATGAGGGACTGTGACGTCAATATACTCGAGCGTCATAGTAAAAAAACAATCGTTTCATATGAAGGTGCGTTTTGCGGAAAAGGGACAGAACATACCCCCTCTTAAAACTTTGGACTCTTATAACTTAATCATTACCTATATAACCTCTTGCTTTGTTTTTTTCTCCATTTGACTATATTTATTTTAAATTCTTTTTCGAAAAAATACATTATGATTATTTACCATATTTTCGATTCCTGAGCTATAACCACGAACTTCGGAATTCGAAAATATTCGGGTATCTCTATCTCTATCGCACTAACCACACTCGAGTGACAGGGATGCAAATATATGAACATTGAGTATCGGTTTTCGTGGTAGCGCCGCAGGTACTTTGGCTGAATGCGCCGAGCGCGTGCCATTGTCATTAAAAAAAAACAAATTCGTGTTAATTATATTGTTCAAATTTGTTGAGTTCATTGAAATTACGACATAAAACGACATTTGCGCATATAAGTTCTCATATCAGAATCGAATATTTTTTTATGGTTTATATTTTAGCATTTGTCTCGTAAAGGTCTATCGTAGACGGGATTTAAATTATTAATAAGTGAAAGGCAAAGCAATTCCGCCATTTTGACGAAAATTTGACGGTTCTTATAGCTGACAGTTGGAGCAGCGTTTGATTTCAATAAAAATAAATGAAAAATTAAATGAAGTCGTATATTTCGGAAAATTAATTAACTGTCGCAGTCGGATAAAAACTATCCTAAGTTGCAGCTAGAATAATAATGTACCTATATAAAATGTTTCATATTTTTCCGTTCATGGGATGCTGAGAACATTCGAACCGCGCAAAGCTTAGTTTCAAACTGGCTGATTCTTTTTTTAATTTAGAGATTTATTATAAGTGGAGATGACGGAAGCGGATTGTTGGGCGGTACATTATACGGAGCTAGGGTTTGCAATCCGGATCCTACTTGTATGGAAATATCCGGATCTGGATCCGCGGATCCGGATATTTCCATTCAAGTCGGATCCGGATTGCAAACCCTATACGGAGCCGATCTGTCTGTAACATAGCTATTGAGTTCTTACTTCTGGTCAGCCTTCCTTCAGTCGACGGTTAAGGCGGAGTCAGACCAATGTTCCGAGGATGAGGGAGACAAACATCTGAAAGGACAGCACATTACTATCCCTAATCAGTCCCTCCCAATGAGCTAGCAGCGAGTCGACGGCTAGACTGCGTTGAACTAATGGATCAGATCTGAGGGTGAAGGAGATAAACTAGCACTATTTCGTCTTTGTCTGGCATCAAGCATTATTCGTCCCTCTTGCACTTACATATATGATAGTAAAGGATGAATGTTTTACACCTGACATACCTTAACACGATCATGCTAGCTAGGCTTTTATCTCTTATTAGAAAGAGACGTATAGTGTGAGAAAAGTCGAGAGAGCTCGCGCACCGTCTTGTGATAGCCGTGCTGGACAGAGTAATGGAGTTCCTACCCCCAGAACTCTTTTTTGGTGATAGGAATCATTTTATAAAGTTAAGATTTTGTCTAACCTGGCCACACCGAAGAAATGACGAGAGACATTTTTGACCAGGTAGTGCCGGTCTCGACTAGTAAGTGTAACTTGTAGCTTTATAAATGGGCTCCTACTCAGTTCAACTCTATTAACACATTCACTGCAAACAACAACGCCGAACCGATAACGTGCGAAAAACTTTATAGGTATAAGGACCGTATCGGAAAGAAAGTAGACAACTTCAGGCATCTCTAAAAACTGGTACAGTCGCCATCACATACATCGGAGCAAACAAGCACGTCACAAACATCGGAACACACCTCTATTTTCAAGGAATTAGGGTGCATGTGCCGATATTTTTGAACATGATGTATGTGATGGCGACTGTACGTACCTACATAAAATCGGTATAATTTTTTTTTGAATAACTAACTAAGTAGGTACTAGGTCTTACCTTTGCTTTTAATTGCAACAAAAAGCAATTACTACTTTTGTCAAACTGTCAACATGGGGCGAATTATAGCTTACACGTTCGTAAAAATATTTTGGACGACTGGTGCAAAATAAAAGGTATGACGATTAGAAAACTGGTTAAAAAGTACGAGTTGAGTCCCGCGGGCGTGCACAAGATAAATTTGCCTAAATCTGGAAGAAAACCGGGGACAACCGACTTGGCATGAGAAAAGAAAGTCGTAAGAATGTTTAAACAAAATCCGTCCCTTTCAATTCGAGATGCGGCAAAAAGAGCCAAAACTTCTTCGGCTATGATACAAAGAATAAAAAACTAAAACAACCAAAACGAGATGAAAATCAAACAATAGCTGTCAGAAAACTGGCAAGGAAATTGTACGACCGTATATTGACCAAGAAAAATCAGTGTATTATAATATAATGGACGAGCTGTTGCCCGCGACTTCGTCCGCGTAGAACATGTTATCGTCTAAATGTTTGTTTAAGGAATTAATTTTTAAAAACATTGAAATTAGTTTTGTAGTCTTTTAGCAAACAGTCTAAAACCGAATATAATCCCCTTTAGGGGATGAATTTCAAAAAACGCTGAAATGAGTTTTGTAGTCTTTAAAAAAACAAACAGGCTAAGATCGAAGTTACAAACCTCACACTTTAAAATTTTCTTGCTCTGCATACAAACTTTGAAACCCCTAACGCTTTTCGGGGAAAATTTTAAAAGAAAACACTAAGTTTTTTTATTGTAATAAGTATTTTTTCTACAAACTATCAAGTCTCTAGCTCAAAACAGTGTTTCCTATACGAACCTTGCACCCCTTTTTAACCCCTTAAGGGGTGGAATTTTTCAAAACGCTGGCAGTACTTTTTTGTATTTTAATAAGTTATCTTTCTAAACCACTGAAAGTAATTTACGTATATTTGTATTCTAATAAATAATCTATCTACACTATTTCAAGTCTCTAGCTCAAAAAAAAAGTTTCCTCAATATAAACTCACCCCTTTTTATCCCCTTTAGGGGTCGAATTTTTTAAACGCTGAAAGTACTTTATTTGTTTTGTAATAAGTAATCTTTTAACAAAGTTTTAAGTCCCTCGCTAAAAAAATATTTTTTCCATACAAACGTTGCACCCCCTTATAAACCCCTAAGGGTCGAAGTTTCTAAAATGCTGAAAGTATTTAATTTTAATTAGTAAGCATTGTACAAAATTGTACGTCGGCTATAAAAATGTTTCCTCCATACAAATGTTGCACCCACTTTTAACCCCCTTAGGGGTGGAATTTACTAAAACGCTGAATATACTTTTTTTTGTACTTCAACAAGTAATCTTTCTACAAACCTTTAAGCTTCTATCTCAAAAAAGAGTTTCCCCCATATAAACTTTGCTACCCCTTTTAACCCTCTTAGGGGTGGATTTTTCCAAAACGCTGAAAATACTTTGTTTCTACTCTAATAAGTAATATTTCTACAAAGTTTTAAGTCTCTTGCTAAAAAAATAAAGTTTCACCCATACAAAATTTGCACCCCTTTTTAACCCCCCCTAAAAGGCCAGAATTTTCCAAAACGCTGAAAGTACTTTATTTGTATTCTAATAAGTAATCTTTATCCAAACTTTAAAACTTCTATCTCAAAAAAGAGTTTTTTTTTCATTAAAACTTTGCAATCCTTTCTTAGCCCCTTAGGGGTGGAATTTTCCAAAACGCTTAAAGTACTTTATTTCTATTCTAATAAGTAATCTTTTACAAAGTTTTAAGTCTCTAGCTAAAAAAAAAGTTTTCCCTATACAAACTTTGCACCCCTATTTGACCCCCTTAGGGGTGAAATTTTCCAAAATGCAAAAAGTACTTTATTTGTATTCTAATAAGTAATGTTTCTACAAAGTTTTAAGTCTCTAATAGCTCAAAAAAAAGATTCTCCCAAACAAACTTTGCACCCCTATTTTACCACCTTAGGGGTGCAATTTTCAAAATTCCCTTCTTATCCCTAGCTCACGTTATAAAAGCAACCTACTGTGCACAAATCAACTCTCTAAGGTTAGTAGTTTCGGCTGTGCGTTGATGAGTGAGTGAGTGAGTGAATAAGTCAGTCAGGACATAGGCATTTATATGTATAGATGACGAGACCTATTGCAAATTGGACTTTAAAGCCTTACCAGGACCTCAATTTATTACGGTGCCGGCTTATAGAAGGTTACTCGAAAACATAAGGCCATCAACATCGAGTAATTCGGCAAAAAAGTATTAGTGTGGCAAGCGATTTTCCAATGCGGTATTCGATCGCAATCCTTCTTCACTTTGAACGCTACGGTATACTGTGACGAGTGCTAACAGAAAATATTACTACCACTAATAAAGAAGCACAGGACTAGCACTTTATTTTGGCCAGACTTGGCTTCTTGTCATTACTCCAAAACAACGAAGGAATGGTATAAAGCCGATAAGGTAGAAGTAGTGGATAAGGAGATGAATCCTCCCAATTGCCCAGAAGTTCACCCAATTGAGCGATATTGGTCTATCATGAAACGACACCTCTAAAAAAACGTCAAAGCTGCCACCTCAGTTGAAAACTTAAAAAAAAAGTGGAACAGGGAAGAGAATTGAATGAGACACATCAAAAAGAAAGTTAGGTTGCAGGAAAAATATATATAATACGACGAATTCATTCAAATCAGTTTTTTTAAGTTTATTACCTTATTTTTAAGTTTATTTTTGTTTCATTATCAGTTTTCACACAGAATAAAAATAATAACATTTTGAAGTTGTCGACTTTCTTTCCGATACGGTCCTTAGGAAAGCACCTATACACGAGCATTGCGCGTCCACCTAGCGAGTTCCTGGCACTGAAAGTGTTAAGTTCTTACTCCAGGTCAGTTCCTTCCTCAGCCAGCTGTGCCAGCAGTGAGTCGACGGTCCAGACGGCGTCGGGCGCCGGCCGCACGGCGGGCACGCGCGCCTTCAGGGCAGCCAGCGCGGCCTCCACACCGTCCGCGGCGCCCGAGAACCCGTCGCCCACTGCAGCCAGAGTGTTCACTGTCTCGCTCTCTTTACGATCCGTGCTGGAACATGGGTATCAATTTAATTAGCAGCAGTGCCCACAAGTCCAGCACTCGCGTTTCACAGCCCTTCAATTATGTATGTACACGGGGTGTCCCAAAATGTGTTGGCATGTACAATTCAGTCCGATAGCTCTTAGAAAAGTATTCAGGATCGGGTGAAATCGTTTATTTTGCCATAAGAACGTGTAAGAGCAAGCGAGAGAAATACCCGAATGACATTCTAAATGCTCATGAGCTGTAAAATAGTAGAGTGTAATTCAGGACATTTGTGACCACATGTAATATTAAGAAACTTTTGTGGTTTGTGAGCCATTTTATTTTGAAGATTTTGCAACTACGGTAGCCGAATGCCACGCGTGCGACTCTCAGACAAGAGACCTTTGAGGAATTCTGGCTTCTGACCAATGAGTTTCTCGGAACTCGGTGATTTACGGATATCAATTAATATTTACCACGAACGTTTCAATGAAGCGCTCACGGTCTAGCAGCAATGCGATCGTCTAGCAAGGTGCAGATAACACGATCGCATCGATTATGCGGGTTAAGCAACGTTAGACGCTGTAGGTGATTACTAACTGTGCGCTTCCGTGCGGGTGTTTGAAAGTTAGATCCTGGTTCTTATCTATGATAGCAGTTGTTAAACCGAGTTTTAGACCTTCGGGCAGCTTGTGAACTTCTAAGAGCCGGGGTGCTCATTTGACAAAAAGCCCTACATGGTTTAGTTTCCCCTGAGGGTTGGAAGGTCAGATGGTCATTTTCGTAAAAACTATAGCAGCAAAGATTTCTGGTAAAATTTGTATCAGATTTTTATCATGAGAATACCTACGATTTCTTGTCAAATTCAAACTTCTATACTTTCTCAAGATTATAATAATGTGTGATATTATATTGACACCCAAAATGATATGATATACTATCAATATTATCATAATTACTCAGACCAAGAAAAAAAGATACACGGAGCATGACGAACAACCTATAATTATTATTATTAGTGAAGCCGGTTATCAACCAAGCCAAATAAGCTTAGCACACGCTCACGCACACACAAACAAATGAACTTGCACAAAATTCGAAACAGATGATCTTGACAGCATTTTTATGCAATTTTGTTTGTAGATGCGTGAGCGTGTGCTAAAGTCATTTGGCTTGGTTGAAAACTGGCTTCACTAGGTTGTTAGTAAAATGCTCTATCTTTTTTCTTGGTTTGAGCATAATTATAAGGAAATATTTATAGTGAAAATTTTATTAAGTAGGTACAGGCGGGCTCATAAGTTGCTGAACACCTCTAAGTAACTCATCTTTTCTTTCACTAGTTTGACAACTTCATATGGCAGTTTAACTTTTTATGACTTTTAATGCGTCACGGTACAAAGGTGGTAAGCCCCTTGTGAGGCTGACCGTACCCAACTCCACAACACTGCATAATAACCATGTGGTCAAATATTTGCATATGTTGGCATTAAATACCTTCTCTACATGCAGTTTAGTGGTACATGATATGATATGATATGATTTATTTATCTCACAATATACAATGTGACTTAAAACTAACACTCAATCAATTTTAGGAATTTATATTGTGATCGTCAGTTATTTAACATATATCAAATTAAAATTTTAAATTATAATAACAAATATTTTAAAGGGAAATGATGTACACAAGTTACAAAATGATAATTAGAGAGTAAGATGTCAATGAATATAAAATTAAGATCACCGTATACGGGTCGTCATTTATCTACAACACCTACACAGTTTAAATGAGTAGGTAAACAATTCTGATGTCAATAAAGATACAATTTAACATAAGTAATAAATCTAATTAGTGATGTCATAATACTCATATATTGAATATAAAGGATTATCCAATAAAAAGTTTCTCAGTCGATGCTGAAATATCTCATTACAAGTTTCTTTTCTCAGTGCTTGGGGTAGGCGCAGTAGTAAAATGTCGGACCAATGACACGCGGGTTTTTATCTGCCAGTGCACTGCAGTGCCATGCGACGTGGGACTGTTGCTAGGCGCCCCGTTGAGCGAATCACTTTATGCAAAACTTCAACTTTCGTAAATGTCGCCCAGTTTTTTTTAACAAACATTAACACTTCGAACAAATACAGCGAGTGGCCTCAGAAGTTGCTGAACACCTAAGTATGTACCTTATTGACAACAAGTTGTTGTTTTCACCTGTTTGACAACTTCATATGGCAGTTAAAATTAACATGATGTTTAATGCGACACGGTATGAAGGTGTTAAGCCGCTTGTGAGGCTGACCGTACATAAATATATCACAGGAATTTTATTCAGATACTTTATTTATATTATTTATATGAAAATATTCCATATTTAAACTAACTCCTCAAACAAACAGGTTATATTATGCTTACGGAGGTGGCTTGGCTATCTCCTTCTCCAAGATGTCTTGCATGTCATCCAAATCTGGTATAGTTGGTATATCATCACTGGACTCCGGTGAACTCTTTGGAATGATACATTCTCTGTAAATATATATGAATGTATAGGACCTTTAAGATGCTTACATAAAGGAAACTATGAGTTTATACTGCTGTAAAAAGTTAGGGTCTAGATTGATATGGTTGAATAGGATATCCAGAGTTACCTATATTTTCAGACAGCAAAGGTGGTGTTACAAACTGTGGAACCCCAAGTGCGCGTATTTTTTTTTTATTCGGAATGTACATGCACATACTCAGAGATGTTTATGATTTGGTAGCAAGTGAACCCTGGATTCAACCACAATATTATTAAAGAATTGATACAGAGAACAAATATAATGGAAAAATAAACCACCATCGTCTGCGCCCTAGACAGGAGTCATACCTGTGACCCCGAAAATTGAATAAAAAATAAATAATAAGTTGTAAATTAACACGAAAAAAAATATTTAATAAAATAATTTGTTTCATTAAGAAGCACAATATTATTGCTATGATTAGGAGAAAGACTTGTCATGCACTTTCCACTACAATATGGTAAGAATGGTAAAGCCTTAGAATAATAACGCCTAGAAACGCAGTTCACGCGCAACGGTGAGGCCACCAAAGCTCGGCCATAAATGGCCCAGTACGCCGATCGGTGGAACAAAATTGGTGCGTTTGTGTGCGTATTGGCGCGTGTGAATACGTGTTGATCACAACTACATGAATCCATTTTATGCCTCACGCTTGGCGCGTCAGCCGTATGAAACTATCCTTCTATGCGTTATTATTCTAAGGGTAAAGCTATGAAGCATGCAGAATGGTAAAGGCATTACAATGTCAAACTTTAATAAAAAGCCTTTGAAAACCAAAAATTAAATAAACTTAAGCCTGACCATGACAAAACATTTGGCTCGCAATTCATAATTTATTTAGCATAAATAAAAACAACAATTTTCTTAGATAAACTAACTCCACATTAGGCAGAGCCTGTATCGTGGAGGACAGATCAAACACGAGTGTTACAAATATCATGCGCTTTTAGCAATCTTTAAAGAATTGTAAACAAGACTTAACATAAAATAATATCTTTTTCACTTCTCATGCTCGCAAAGTTCGCCTTTGTGCTGGATGTATGCTGCACAAAATGCCACTTTTATGCTCTAGTGCACAAAGTAAAATTGTTTTAAAGACTAAGATAATCGGGCGTAACAACCACACACACAATAAAACTTCGTAGAATAAACTCCCCCTCCCCCCCTAAATAATAAATCCCTCGACTTAAACTTATAAACGTCTCGGGTTAAATGGCTCGTTTTATGCGCTTGTTGTACAATCTACTATTTGTTTGTTGTTTGTTGAATTCGTTTGTTGTGAGGGAGGAGACGGAAGGATGCAAGTAGCTCTTTACTTCAGGGCTTCTTCAGCCTGATCGTAAATTCAGGATAACAACAGCTCCCGTATTATTGTCTTAGCGCGCTTATAAAACAACGGGAATAACTTAGATTATGGTAAACTTAGCTTAGCTCACTTCGGTTCAATGCGAGCTCCTTCTGTCCAAACTCCGACTTTCTTCGGTTCCGGTAAATTAGAGCTGAAATTCTCGTTCATAGTGATTCGTAAAATTTGGTCTTGAATATTAGATTTTTGAACTTTGCACGTAAAATGTTTCCAGTTTGTTTTGTTTACACTTTGAGAGAGACGAGACTCTAACTTGTAACTGTCAAACTTTCATTTTAAATCAACCTGTCAAAGGGAGTATGACTATACAGCCAAAATACTGAAATTACCATAAAAATCTGGAGATCCAAAAAATACTCCTATCATACTTCCATGTCATATGGTTATTGCGCCGCTTAGCAACAGCCTAAGAGCTTGTTCACACCAATCCGACTGTCGGTGTCGGTCATCGGAGGCAAGTAAGAGCCTGCGGCGCTAGCACGAAAATCGAAGTTCGTATACATACATTTCTGTCACTCGAGTATTTTAAGTGCGATAGAGACCCCTATTCCCTGTAGTCTTACCGCGTAGTCTTACCAGTTGGACTACTGGGTATTTCCTTCCCAATAGACTTACTAGTAAGACCATTGGGAATTTTGTGCCCAGTAGACTTACCAGTAAAACAAAACTCCCAATAGTCCTACTCTTACATACGAGTCTACATAGACTTAGGTTATTGATAGACAACCTACATATTGAACTTGAATCTATGACCCAAGATAAAACATTTGCTTGATAGATATTTTGTCACATAATTATCAAACTACAAACGAATAATAAAAGAATACGTGTAATTTATTTTAAATTTAGTGAAATGTGTGATATAAATGTAATAAAAAGGGGAAGAGGTGAGGTACTATTGCTGAATAAATACCAGTACTATAAATTAAAGGCTTATAAAGATTCAGGAGCAGGTATTATATGGCGATGTGCTCTATACCGTAAAAGTAATTGTGTCGGGTCTGTTACTATTATTAACAATGTTGTGGTAAAAAGTAAACCACATCTTGTAACGTGCTGTCCTGATCATGCTCAAAACGAAATAGACATAAAGATGAATGATTGTAAAAAACAAGTTGAATCAGACACGGTATCAATACCCAGAGTCTACAGGAAAGCCGTGGGCTCACTCGAAAATTCTGGAATTAATCTTATTAGCAAGTTACCAGAATTCACCAGTATAAAATCGACACTTTACCGACATCGAAATAAAACTCTGGAAGTAGAAAAATTATATCACAAAAGTTTTTCTGATATTAAGGTTCCGCCTAAATTTGATTCTTTTCTGTTAGCGGACTACTATCGTGATGACGGTGCACGAATTTTAGTGTTTGCATCCAGTGAGGCAAAGAAAGCTATGACGGAAAATAAGGACTTTTTCAGTGATGGCACATTTGAAGTAAGTCCTGTACCCTTTTGTCAGCTCTATACTATACATTGCGATTTGGGTAGTTCTCAGGAGACTACAAATATAATACCCGTTATCTATGCCTTCCTCCCGGATAAAAAAACGGAAACATACTAGTACATTACTTACCTAGGGCGGTTAAACAAAGAATGTCTCAGATCGCAGGTATTTGACGCCCGAGCCGAAGGCAAGGGCGATAAATATGCGCTCTGAGGCTTTCTTTATTACCGCCCGTGGTGAGTACAAAATTTTACGTCTCTATCTGGCTAGGAAGTGGGGTTTTCCGCACGCATAGCGTGCGGTAATTCCTACTTTATGGCCAGGTATGACGTAAATTACATTATTGCAATTAATAAAAAGCCAAATACCGGACTGGAACCCTATGCAATTTAAAACAGACTATAAGGAGGGCATAATAAAGGCTTTAAGGTACGTTTTCCCGCAAGTATTGACAAGCGGATGCTATTATCACTATCGTGAGAGCCTGAAGAGAAAAAGGAAGTCTCTAAAATTAAAAGCATACAGAATAGTGTCACTTTGCAAATCTTTGCCACTATTACCTAAAGAAAACATTCTGGACGGTTGGAGTTATATAATGGATGAGATGGAAAACTTCTATGAGCAAGATAATATGAAAGCATTTAAAAATATATGATCAGATATTGGATAACAAAAAACAAAATTGAGAGAATGTGTGTATTTGGCCAACGGCATCGCACAACCAATTATTTGGAATCGTGGCATTTTGTATTGAATGGTGATGTGGGTAAGAAAAAAAGTAACTTACACCAATTGTTAAACATTTTAATTTCTGACGCATCGTATCAAAAGGTGCGTAGAATCCAAGTCAAAAATAATTTGAATTTGAATAAAAGACACAATGTTTACATTGAACGCGACCGGTTCATTCAGAATGCACAAATGCAATTAATTAGTGGAGAGATAAGCGTTGGTCATTTTTTGGAAAAGTTACGTTGATGAAATAGGACAATTAAGTAGTTACTTACTGGGTACAGTCGAGTTCATAAATACGTGTACATTTTGTCACCTTTCATTATTATTGCAGGAAATTGCTTGCATTCATTATTTAAAAAGGAAAATTTATTTAAATAAAACATATTTATATTTAAATATTTTATGAACTCGACTGTACTCGTCTTTGAGTTTGTTATTGTTTGTCATTAGGAAAAAATGCATTTTATTTATTTTTCTTCTTAGATTTAATAAAGCTACTGTCTATCAAGTATGAGGTCTATGATTTATACATTTTAACAGAGTAAAACTAATGGGATAAAAATGACATCTACGAAGTCTTACTACCAGTAAGTCTACTAGGAAGGAAATTCCCAGTAGTCCCAACTGGTAAGACTACGCGGTAAGACTACAGAGAATAGGGGGATAGAGATACCCGAACTCCGTGGTTATAGCTTCTGTTCACACCAGCCGTAAATGTAGGATCTGTAGGTGTTGGATATGGATCCAGTAACGCTATCAGAGGGCAAATGTATGGCGGCCAATACACGGTGAAGTATTATTACGCGATCCATGCGCTGGGTCTATCTCATTGCATGTCATAGATAGAGACAGCTAGAACAATATATTCAACGTGTATTGGCCGCCTCCTATGTAAAATATGCTTACTGTTCACACCGCCCAGTTCGTAGTGCCGCTTCCTAGCGGGGACAGATTGATCATTGTTTTCTCGTGAGTACGTTTTAAATTAGCGTATTTTTACGTAATTTTTTTTGATGTAAGTTTGAATTCCGTACGATACCATGTCACCGCCAGGAAGTAGGACACGATATCGGAGCATGGTACAAAGAAAGTGTCGTTGTCAGATCCGACACCAACAGTTAGATTGGTGTAAACAGTCTCTAAATGTATGGAGAACATGCTCCATACAGTGTCATTGTCGGATCCTACACTGACAGTTTTCCATAAATTTACTTGTCCTTGAATATCGGATCCGACATTACAGTAAAAATAATTTATTTTCACTGTTGTCAAATACTCAATTATGCCCTGGGTTGATGATTACGGTATTTTGACTTCAGGATATGAGGATGAGATGGCAGGCAGCCAATTGGGATGTTTCACAACTGTAAATTTTTAAGACAAATGGGGGTAACTAGAATGAAATCATACACATTTTAGTTATTCTTATTTATTATCGCGCCTAGAACTGGATCATCTGTCCCTTCCTCTTCTTGTCTCCACCAAGCTCGAAGTGCTTGCATCTCTTCAGCGCCACCTGTGATCGCACCTTGCAGTCAGCACATTCCAGACGCAGCACAATTTTCTTGGTAGTTTTCGCCTAAAACAAAAATGTGTGTATTCATAAACATTCAACAAATCAATTTTAGCTAAAATGTCATTATAATTTGTTGGTCTTTACTAGACATTCATAATTCTGTTTGTAAGAGAGTGACAACACTTTTTATTTAAGGAATTTTAAGTTTTATGAATAAGGGGATTTGTTTGCAAATAAGTTTACACTAGAAGAAACTTTTCGCATTTATTTGTGTGACTACTTGTTATTATGCAAGACACTTGTGAATTATACTATGTGTATTATTATCAAAACTATAATAGAAAAATGGTAATTAATTTCCAAAAAAATTGTCCTTTTAGTGCCTTGTCATATTCATCATTGTATATATAAACAGCTACTATCAAGTCAACCAATATTGTAAAGGATAGAAAAACATCTCAGTCCGTTAATTTTGGACTGTAATAAATCTTGAACAGCTTTGTTGGTTAAAGGTCATTTCAAATATCAATTAACCCTTTAACCGCCACAGTCTGATTTATAAGACAAAAAATATCCAGCTCATTTCGCCGCATATGATATATACGACAAAGTTTTGCTTTGTTTTTGACAGGACATTGGCGACACGAGCACGCCTGATGAAAAATTCAAAGCGGTTAAAGGTTTAAAGAGCCCATATAATTATAAGAGAAAAAATGCAGTAGCATTTCATAATCAAGCATTGCTATGCTATGTTTTCTAAACCATAGTAAATCTCTAGAAATATCCAGCAATCATCCTATGCAGACACAACCAAGAAGGCTTTGTGGTACAGTATCCTCAAAATAGGCTGAATAAGATGAGTGTCTGTAAGACCATAGCCGTTGAACTAAAGCAAAGGGGGTGCAGGACTTAAAAAAAAATCCTCCCAGTGATATTATTATGACGCATATTTTTTATGACTTTATCTTAGAGAATACGCTAAAATATATGGCGTATATTTTACAAGTCCTAAAATCTTCCCAACTTTGAGGTCAAATATCTCGGCCGTTTTTGATTTAAGACAAAAGTTTTTCCTATAAAACATGCTTATTTTAACGTTTTTGATTAAAATAAAATTGATAAAAAGTCTTTTATGATGTTTTTTCACTTGTGGTCAAAAAATTTCTAAGTCTTTTTTTGTGCACCCCCTTTGCTTTAGGCGGACCCAATCAATCATTCATAGTAACCAAGATATAGAACTAGAACAATTTACAAGACTAAAAAAAGGCATTCAGATAAATCAGCGATTTTTAAGCACCGAACTGAAGCGCGATCAAGTAACCGCAAATATGCTTTCAGTTCCTTATAAAATAGTCTGCGTTAAATCGTTGAAGTTTCAGAGTTCGTAGTCGGTATTTAGAGGTTATGTTGTTTACCTTTTTCTTGAAGATGGGCTTGGACTGACCACCATAACCCTGCTGTTTGCGGTCGTAACGCCTTCTGCCCTGAGCGGCGTGCCTTTCCTTTGACTTCTTGTACTGAGACACTTTGTGGGTCTTGTGGACCTTGCACTTTTTGCAGTACGTCCTGCGCTGTTTAGGTACGTTCACCTGAAAATAGCAAGGTTCGTCGTAGAAATATTTTTGTCAAACACCAAATCATTTCACAAGAAACACAATTGAAAGAATTTATCGCCATAATAATTCACATAAAACAAGATTTAAAAGGATGAAATTTCGAAAATCACGCACCATTTTTGCGTTTGACTTTGCACGATCCAAAGAAACGTCAAAAAGAACAGGCCGTGGTCGGTGTTGCTATGCTTTCAAGCAATACAAGGCAATGTTACCATAATAAATATTTAAAATAGATGCGTTCATCCTCGTTTAAGCTGCGTACAGAAGACCAAGCGCAACGGACTGGCGAGGAAGGTTAAAGGAATCTACAATAGGAGATGCGTATGGAGTGATCTTGATTTGGTTGGAAGCCATGCTTCCGACACGTATCCACACGGGCCAAATCACGCTGCAGGACTGCATGCAAGTATGCCGATTTCGCTCCCTTCCTCTCCTATTTCCCACCGACCCATATGTGCGTCAGCATAATTTTTTTTTCTTTTGGTGTTTTCTACGAGTTGGCTCCATCCAAGTTCACGAAGTCCAAGGAGTCAATAGCCTAGTACCCAAGGACGCACGTACACGCACGTAATACTCGTTATTACGCATACGAGGCTGTAAAATGGCTACAGTTGAGCGGATTTTTTAAATTTCGCGGGGGTGGCTGGGAGACAAATATTGTTCAACCAAACTCGATGTCCTTTACCAAAGATTTGAATTCAAAATACAACTCCAGATTATAGAAGGCACCTTCGACGTTTATTTTATGTATGTCGACGCGACATGCAGTGTCACTGTCAGCGACTAAAATAAAAGGCTCACCCCACGTTCCGCTTGGTGGATGGTATGAGCGGTACGCAGCTATAAGATAGAGCGAGATGAGAATATGAAAGAACCAGAATTACCGTCTGGCCACCCTTAATACTGACGCGATAAATAATTAGCGTTTAAAGGGCCATTCAATACTGAGGGCCTACCGCGAACGGCATTTGAAGTTTTCCCTTTCTGTCGCACTTATGTACGAACTCGTAAGTATGACAGAGAGGAGAAACTTCGAATGCCTTTCGCGGTAGGCCCTCTGCTTCCATACTGAATATTGCTGCAAATACTGACAAACCAGGATCACAGTAATTATTCACCGTGTACAGGCCGCCTATAGTTCTCAAGCCTGCATCACACTGGCGCGGCCTGCAGTGGCGGACCATAGTAAATTTGACAGCTAATGACAAGTTTTCTATCGTCCGCCGCGTTAAGCCGCGCCAGTCTGTGAGAGGCCTTATAGGTTTCGGAAAAAAGTGGCTGTGACATACGGACGGACAGACAGACATACATGAAGAATCCATAAGGGTTCTGTTTTTTGCCATTTGGCTACCCTAAAAATCGCGTGATAATAGTCACCGTGTAATCGCCCTCAATAGCTTGCCGGATTGCTAAGCAGGACCTTGTGGATGCGACTATAAAGTGCAGACGATCCGGTTTCTTATCCGGTAATGATCCGTTTTATAAACGTTTTTTAATAGTCCCATGAAGTGCGAATTTATTATTTTATATATTTAAATACAACTTGTCAAAAGGAGAAGAAACATTCGAGAAAAAAACTGAAAGAAAAAATCGAAAAGATCGACACGTCAAATTTTCGACTTGCAACTCTACTTATTTATGGTTTCCTTTCCATCATTCGGGCATTTTTCATTCGGCTGTTTGTTTGATTATTTTACTTCGACATTTCGTTAATTTCTACGTACAATAGTATGTGATTTATACTGTTTTCAGTGTTTTGATAATGTGGTGTTGAGGTTTCCCCTCGATTCGGAAGTGAAAACATCATGGATACGCCGTCAATGGACACTATTTACCAGGCCATAAGTGCTCTCTACGATAACCCTAATAATGCAAATGAAAAAGAAAAGGCTTCCAAATGGTTAGGAGAGGTGCAAAAATCGGTAAGTCACTTTCTAATACCAATAAACCTATACTGCATTTGTTTAATCCATGCATATTGTAGTTAGGTCTGCGTCTTAATCGTTTTTTTTAGTCAATAAATTAAATGTGCTGATTTGTTTTTGTTTCTCAGATACATTCATGGAAGATAGCCGATGAGTTGTTACAACAAAAAAAGGATGTTCACTCATGTTATTTTGCTGCTCAGACTATGCGGTCAAAAGTGCAGCATAACCTGTCAGAACTACCTGAAGAAGCCCGAGTGTCTCTCAGGGACTCCCTCGTAGCGCATCTAAGAGGCGACATGGCAGAAACTGGTCAGGCTATCCTCACACAGCTCTGCCTGGCTTTGGCTGACCTAGCGTTACAAATGCCTACATGGACAAACTGTACTAGTGACCTAATTAAATCATTTTCGGACAAGAACAACCTAGCTTTATTAGAAATTTTAACAGTACTACCACAAGAAATTGATTCTCCAAATTTGAAACTAGGTGAAAACAGACGTGAAGATATTAGGCAAGAATTGAGGTCAAATGCTGATCTTGTGACAATGTTTTTAAAAGAAAGCATAACATGTTCACAAAATACACAGCTAGCACTTAAAATAATTAAATGTATGACATCCTGGATACAGGTTCGGGCAGTGAACATACAGGAAGTGCCACAGAATGCAGTTGTAGCATACTGCTTGCAGGTTTTAAGAGATTACAATTGTATAAACACCCTGCATGATGCCGCTTCAGACTGCCTGTGTTCGTTACTGCACAGTCTCGAAGAAAACAACAATAATGAGGACATAGAGAGACTATTATTTGACAGTGTATCAGCTTTAGAAGAGTGCTATCACATAGCTGTGGCTCATGAGGAAGAGGAGAAGGCTGCAAACTTTGCCAGGATCTTCACAGAGTTGGCGGAGACATTCTTGGAAAAGATTGTTTCTGCCACTTCAACAGGTCAGACCCATTTTGCAATGAGGTCTCTAGAGTTGGTTCTAGTATGTGTTGGACACCATGATTATGAGGTATGATTACATTCAATTAAATGGATTTGTTATTTATAAAAATATACTTACCCTGACATTTTTATTATTAGTGTCAATGTAACAGTTTATCAATGTAATGTAAAAATAAGAAAGTAACTGTTTTTGTTGCAATTAGTCAATTACACTGAAATGATTAGCCTAATGATGCTGCTTTCTATTTAATACATATCTGTTTCTTGCATTATTTTTATTTGGTTGGTAACTTAAAGCAATAATTGGTATAGTTAGTGTGATTATCGTCAGAAAATCTATTAGACAATTAAGGATGTTATATTCCAGATATGCTAATTGCTAATTTGAAAACATTTTGCTTAGAAAATCCAAAATAAACTAAGTGTAAACAAAGTGAAAATATTTGTTGACATGACTAAAAGACCAAGAGTGTAAGAAGTAAATGTATTTTCACTTGTTAACTTAAATATGCCGAGTCTCACAGTGCCGGAACACCAATACTAGCCGATACCCATCAGCTTGCCCCAAATTTGTTGCTATAAATATATAGATTATGAATTACGAGTTATCATCAAAAAACAGCCCTTTTTTGTGGTCCGGGTTGCCCAGTGAAAATTCTCACGCACCGCCACTGGGTCTTGTACACCTATTAAGTACAATTGAGTCGCTTAATTTCAAACCCGGGTAAATCCATCTGTCAAATCATGCGATTTTGGTATTAAGAAAAGGTAATAAGGTAGATATTTGCTGATAGGGTCGAATGGATTTACCCGGGTTTGAAATTAAGCGACTCAATTTGATTAAATGGCCAATTTTTTCAGGTAGCTGAAATAACATTCAACCTATGGTATCGTCTATCAGAAGATGTTTACCGAAGGGACTACCAGCCTCTAACAGATGCATTTAAGCCTCACATAGAGCGCCTCATTGAGGGTCTGGCGAGGCACTGCCAATGTGAACCTGACCACACACAACTTCTGGATGAAGGTGATGATTTCTACGTAAGTATAAAGAATGACGTCACTTTTAACTGTTTAATACAAAACAAATATTCTTTACGTCATACCTGGCGATAAAGTAGCACTTACCGCACACTACGCGTGCGCAAAATCCTACTTCGTGGCCAGGGAGAGACGTAAAATTTTGTACTCACCACGGGCGATAATGAAGAAAGCCTCAGATCGCATATTTATCACCCTTGCCTTCGGCTCGGGCGTCAAATAACTGCGATCTGAGACATTCTTTGTTTCACCGCTCTAGGTAAGTAATGTACTATTATTGCTCCCGGTAGTAGTGCATAGAAGAAAACAAAGATTTACCCAGACAACACGTCAGATGGAAAGACTGTTTTTAAGAGCTTTTAAGGGCCGATTCAGACCGGAATAGCAGCAGCCGGCAGCTTGCGGCCGCGCGCCACTTGCCACCTTTTAAGGGCCGATTCAGACCGGAATGGCAGCAGCCGGCAGCTTGCGGCCGCGCGCCACTTGCCACCTTTTAAGGGCCGATTCAGACCGGAATGGCAGCAGCCGGCAGCTTGCGGCCGCGCGCCACTTGCCATATTTTAAGGGCCGATTCAGACCGGAATGGCAGCAGCCGGCAGCTTGCGGCCGCGCGCCACTTGCCACCTTTTAAGGGCCGATTCAGACCGGAATGGCAGCAGCCGGCAGCTTGCGGCCGCGCGCCACTTGCCACCTTTTAAGGGCCGATTCAGACCGGAATGGCAGCAGCCGGCAGCTTGCGGCCGCGCGCCACTTGCCACCTTTTAAGGGCCGATTCAGACCGGAATGGCAGCAGCCGGCAGCTTGCGGCCGCGCGCCACTTGCCACCTTTTAAGGGCCGATTCAGACCGGAATGGCAGCAGCCGGCAGCTTGCGGCCGCGCGCCACTTGCCACCTTTTAAGGGCCGATTCAGACCGGAATGGCAGCAGCCGGCAGCTTGCGGCCGCGCGCCACTTGCCACCTTTTAAGGGCCGATTCAGACCGGAATGGCAGCAGCCGGCAGCTTGCGGCCGCGCGCCACTTGCCATATTTTAAGGGCCGATTCAGACCGGAATGGCAGCAGCCGGCAGCTTGCGGCCGCGCGCCACTTGCCACCTTTTAAGGGCCGATTCAGACCGGAATGGCAGCAGCCGGCAGCTTGCGGCCGCGCGCCACTTGCCACCTTTTAAGGGCCGATTCAGACCGGAATGGCAGCAGCCGGCAGCTTGCGGCCGCGCGCCACTTGCCACCTTTTAAGGGCCGATTCAGACCGGAATGGCAGCAGCCGGCAGCTTGCGGCCGCGCGCCACTTGCCACCTTTTAACTCTATACACTTGTTCCAGCGCTGCCGTGTCAATCCTATCTCGTGTAACTTTAGCACAAATACAGTCAGGGAATAAAAAGGTTGATCACCTTAAGATCTGTTTTTGCTTGTTCAGTATAAGTTATCAGTATCTGCTTTATCGACCGAGTGTCAGACCCATTCCGTCATAATGAATGTCATTTCACTACACCTCTTTGAATTTAGGAAAACGAGTAAAAAAAAGAAAAAAAAACATATACAAGAAATAGCAATGATGACATTGACAGGACCTGTTACTCACATTTATAGTTTTAATAATTTTAAGCGAAGAGGATTTAATCATTATATTTATCAAACTTGACACAACGTAATAGCAAGATCAAACTAATAAAAAGGTTTTAGTTCAACTATTAATAGTCAAGGAAAATTGGTGTAAGTAAATTAGAACTTTGTTGTCAAACAGTTGAACATAATCTTCAATAGGTGCGTCCACACCAAACGCACGCTCACCCGAGCGCGGCTCGCCCTAGCGTGCGCGCTAAGTGTGGACGGTGATCGGCGCGCCTGAGCCGCTCACCCAAACGTCCGCACGCTCGGGCGAGCGGCTCACCCGAGCCGAGCCGGTGTGGACGGTTGTTTTGTGTGGCCGCACGCTCACCCGAGCGTTGTCGGCTTTTTGGGCGAAATCAAAGGGGCCGCGGCGCCATGCTATTGGCAATGTACTTATTTATTCATTTATCGTTTTCAAATGAATAACGTGAAAATTATTTTCGCGGTGTGCGTCCACATTGAACGCACGCTCACCCGAGCGGCTCGCCCGAGCCCTCCGCACGCTCGCCTGGGCGGCTCGGGTGAGCGTGCGGAGGGCTCGGGCGAGCCGCTCGGGTGAGCGTGCGTTTGGTGTGGACGCACCTAATACATCACTCTCGTCTGATACACAGTTTAAAAAGGTAACATGTGCTTGCAACTCGTAAATGATTTGATTTGAAAACTGATCAACCTTTTCATTCCGCCACTGTACATACAAAAAGCATAAAGATACACGAGATAGGATTGACACGGCAGAGCGGTATTCTAGCTTTAATAGGTGCGTCCACACCAAACGCACGCTCACCCGAGCGCGGCTCGGTGTGGCCGCACGCTCACCCGAGCGTTGTCGGCTTTTTGGGCGAAATCAAAGGGGCCGCGGTGCCATGCTACTGGCAATGTACTTATTTATTTATTTATCGTTTTCAAATGAATAACGTGAATATTATTTTCGCGGTGTGCGTCCACACTGAACGCACGCTTACCCGAGCGCGAGCGGCTCGCCCGAGCCCTCCGCACGCTCGCCTGAGCGGCTCTGGTGAGCGTGCGGAGGGCTCGGGCGAGCCGCTCGGGTGAGCGTGCGTTTGGTGTGGACGCACCTATTAAACCATCCAAAAATACGATTTCGGATAGTCGTCGAAATAGGCCTCTTTGGCGGCGATGACCTCTTCGTTTGATGCAAATCTCTTTCCGCCATTTTTAGGTTTGGGAATAAAAAAAGTCGCATGGGGCTAAGTCTGGTGAATATGGTGGATGCGGCAGCAATTCATAGCGTAATTTTTCTAATTTTGCCCCTGCGATTTTGGACGAGTGAGCTGGTGCATTTTCATGTAGGGAAAGATTTTTTTTCTTTGTTTAATGCGGTCGTTTATTTTTTTAAACGGAATCAAATTCGCCCAATAAATTTGCGTAGTATGGCCCTGTTATCGTTTTTCCTTTTTGTAAGTAATCAATATGTATTATTCCTTGCGAGTCCCAAAAAACGGTCGCGCTGACATTTCCGGCCGATATGGGACGGTCTTTTCTTTTTTTGGAGGTGGTTCGCCTTGTAAAATCCACTGCTTTATTTATTTATTTTATTTCATTTGTTTATTTCGAACCACATATAGTTCATATACAATCATTAAAATAAAGTACACATTAAAAATAAAATAAGACATTAAAATAAGACAATACAATTATTAGCTACAACATGTAAGGAGCATGCTCCACCATCGGGCATTCCAGCCTATCAACAATGGTGTTCAGGAGGCTGTTGTCGCTGCCTCGCACACGGCGCATCAGAGAGGCAACTCGTTTTCGAATTATAGCATGAAAACTATCAACTCTAGCCTCTGCAAACATTCCTGATGCGCTGCAAAAGCGAGGCAGCCCCAACAACATCCTGAAACCATTATTGTACTGGACGCGTAAGGCATTGAGAGCTCTCTGCGTGCACTTGGTCCACAAGCTACACGTGTAGAAAGTCTGACAAAATGCCTTAAAAAGGGTTATTTTGACATCCCTCGTACAACGTGCGAACCTGCGGACCAACATGTTGCTCCTCACTGCCAATGCCCTACGCTCCCGCTCCACATCGAGATCATCTGAGAGGTCCTTGGTGACCCAGTGCCCCAGATACTTGAACTTTGTGACTTTAGTCAACTCCGTTCCTCCAAGTTTAAGCGGTGGCACAGATTTCGGTTTTTTGTTTCCTGCCTTGAATACAAGTAGCTCGCTTTTCTTAGAGTTATATCTGAGACCGTGGGCCTCCACGTACCTCTCACAAATGCCAATCAAAATCTCGAGAGCCCCAATCGATGGGGCCAGCAGCGCCATATCGTCAGCGTAGCTAACGTTGTTCATAATTTGGCCACCAACTGAGCACCCAACCCTGGCACTGCTGAGCTCATCGATCAAGTTATTTATGTACAGGTTGAAAAGCCGTGGAGACGTCAACCCCCCTTGTCTCACACCGCATTCCAACCTGTACTCCTCCGAGTAAGCGCCTGCCCATCTCACACTGTTCATTTGGTTATGGTACCAATATCTTAAAATAAAAACCAGCTCTTTGGGTGTAGCTGTCTCCCTCAAGAGCTTTTCCCACAGTAAATTGTACGACACAAGATCGAAGGCTTTCGATAGGTCCAAAAAGCAGGTGTATACCGGCTTTAATTGTTCTTTATTTTCTGGGGTATAGTTATGAATCCACGTTTCGTCTACAGTCACAAAACGCCGCAGAAACTCATTCGGATTGCTTTTATACTTTACTAAACATTGCTTCAAAGTAGTCATTCCGGTAAGCTTTTGTTCCTCGGTGAGCAAACGCGGCACCCATCTTGCAGATACCTTCTTCATTCCTAATTGGTTTTCTAAAATATATTGTACCCGCTCGATTGAAACATTAATAGTGTCAACAATTTCTCTAAGCTTTATTCGGCGGTCGGATTCTTTCAATTTTCTTGACCATCTCTTCGTCGTTAAAGACGGATGTTCTGCCCCGTTTAAACTCGTTATACCAATATCCGATAGTTGTCATAGAAGGTGTATTATCCTTGTGAACAGCTTGCATTTGTACTTTTATCTCATCACCAAACGTCGGACTCCAGCGGGCATTTTCGTGGCATGTCAGAATGATAGGTAAGGTTCGCAAATCAATCAATTCACTTTCGAGTATTTGTACTTAGTATTTGGTACCTAGTATTTATAATGTGAAATTCCAATAATGTGACCTTTCTGTGACTTAAGTTCGGAGTGCTGTCGTAGTATCGTATCCATTGCAATACATAGATATGCAAATTAACAAATAAAGCAAATCTTTCTATTGATTAGACGGCACTCTACCAACAAATATAAGTATGAACAACAGTCATAATGACGCATGTCAGCTATTTATTTGTTTTTTAAGTGGCCGCTTCAGTGGGCTATCAGTCATCACTTCAAAGAGTATTTACACATTAAAGATGAATAAATGATAACGGGTAACTAATTTAATTAACTATGTTACAAATAATACATTATAATACTCGTAAGTTAAGATTTTTTTGTACACCTTACCTTGCCCTCAAACTGCCCCCTATAGTCTGATGTATGCTCATCACATGTTTTTCCTTCCTAAAACAGAAAACGAATTACAGAACGACTACTGTTCCATATTTGCAATTAAGGCGCCGTAGGTTCATGGTCTTCTCTCCCTCTCACTGAGCATAAGTGTGAGCGAGATGGAAGTGCGTGTTCGGCAGCGTGGATATCACGTTTTTTAATTTGAATTTTTTGTGCGTTAAATGAAATAAAAAAGTAATCACTAAGTTCCCTCCAACATGATATTGCTGATTTTTAGAACCAATTTTAATATGTTTAGCTTTTGTGCATAATTTGTTACGAATGTTTTTAGTGTGTTTTAGACGTATGTTCGTGATTTTTTTCTATCGAGCGAAAATTGCTTATTCCTTTTCCAGGCCGGCAGTTGAAAGATGACAATTGAATGTCAGTCTTATTCTTTTACATTAAAATATATGTTTGACAGGCTGCATGTGGTCAATATAACGCCTCTGCCTGAAAAAGGGTTAATCATGTTTCGAATCACTGATCTCCCTGCAGAAAAGCCTCAAGATTGCTATTCGTGTTTTTTTGAAACCATGTTATTATAAACGGACGCATTATATTGTTTCAAAAACTCTGTTCGCTTCACTTCGCTGAACCTATACGGCGCCTTAAAGTCGAATTCTGACGTTCAACAGCCGTTAAACGAAAAAAACCAGGGGGCAAAAATGACACAATACACCGGAAAAACTTACACACTTGCGGAATATAAATAGTTAATTTATTTATTTAGATTGCCACTATATTCTGTAGCTTAGCTGTAAGGCGCGCGACTTTCAAACTGAGGGTCGTGGGTTCGAGCCCCGGCTCATACCACTGGGTTATTCAAAATATACTTATATACGGCGAAATATCATTTGACTTTTAATAGTAGCTTTTTAATAAAGGAAACAAGCTGAGATAATTAACAACTAAAAAAAGTTGAAAAAACCCCCTATATTTTCATTTCAAAGTTCAATATCTCAAAAAAGGGCTAAACCGATACATAGTTAAGAACCATCACGTCAGCTTTCGGATAAAAAAACCGCATTTAAATAGGTCCATTCGTTTAGGAGCTACAATGCCACAGACAGATACACAGACACATCAAACTTCGTCTCTTTTTGCGTCGATAAAAACTGGTCTAATCCCAACAACGACTAGTTTTCCCTTTGGTGTGAAAGGTCGGATGGCAGTCGCTTTCGTAAAATTAGTGCATACGACATGTTTTAGGATTAGGTGCCAAGGCGGGATCCCAGGCTCCTTAAGGAGACAACCGGGAAAACGCTCGGAGGATGAAATAATCCCATAAAAAACATTCCATGTAAAAAATAGGCCAAGTGTCGAAACTCTTCCAGAGTAAAAAGTGGTTAGATATTTCGTAGAGCCAAGTCAGGCATTCTTATTATTATTTGCTTGCAATTTTATTTAACAAGCAAATAATAGTATTTTATGCAACTGTTGTATAAGAAGGGTCTTAAAACGCGAGTGGCGTGGGTTGCGATGCGAGCCTTGGCGAGCATCGCAATTAAAGACGCCACGAGCGTTTATAGACCAGTTATACACCGTTGCATACAATACTTTTTCTACGACAAATTTAAAATAAATAGCAGACCACAGAATAGTTAACTTTTCAGGCAGCAAGTTTTCTACTCTTACTTTTGCTACACACGCAATTTCTTCAGGAGTGCAGTTATTAATTTCTTCGACCATATTAAAACAAACACGAATCAAATCTCAATAGTTTAGGACTAATAGGTAGTTTATCATCTTTCGTCTTTTCATTGTGAACTGTATTTTGGTGGGAAATCAGAAATGTGACAGCTCTTGCTTATGGTTTGTTTTGTTTTTAATTTGTTTGCACCGGACCGAATTCGAATCGTTTATTTTTATAAATAATACCAAGAATTTATAAAACATGTAATTTAACACACAATAGATGATGATTTATTATTATTGTAGTAAATAATGTATAATATACAAACGTTAAATCGTAAATAAATACTTTTATTTCGAAATATTTGTTTATGAAGTTGGCACCACTGCAATATAGCGGCCGATTAAAAAAAAGTTACACAGTGCTTTTATGAAAAATGTATGAACCAAAAAAGTACGCTAAGCAGTGCGTTTTTGGGCCATAGAGCATAGAGTTTTTTGACGACTTATTAGTGGTATCATTGTATTTTAACTACAGCCTATATAAATGACAGATAACGGTACAGGAGTAGAAAAAAGTATTTATTTACTATTTAACATTTGTATATTATAAATTATTTACTACAATCACAATAAATCATCATCTATTGTGTGTTAAAATACATGTCATTGTATTTGAGCTACATCCTGTATAAATGACAGATAACAGTACAGGAGTAGAAAATAGTATTTTATGCAACTGTTTTATAAGAAGGGTCTTAAAACGCGAGTGGTGTCAGTTGCGATGCGAGCCTTGGCGAGCATCGCAATTAAAGACGCCACGAGCGTTTTTAGACCAGTTATAAACCGTTGCATACAATACTTTTTCTACGACAAATTTTAAATAAATAGCAGACTACAAATTAGTTAGCCTTTTCGGGCAGCAAGTTTTTTATTCGTACTTTTGCTACTCACGCAATTTCTTCAGGAGTGCGGTTATTAATTGCTTCGACCATTTTAAAAGGAACGTACACTTTTATCTTCACAAACACGAATACAATCTTAATATTCTAGGACTAACAGTTTATCGTCTTTCATCTTTTCATTTTGATTTGAACTGTACATATATTTTGGTGGGAAATCGGAAATGTGACACTTCTTGTTTATGGTTTGTTTTGTTTTTAATTTGTTTGCATTTGCCATCCGAACCAAACCTAATCCGGACCCGGACCGAATTCGAACTTTATTTTCATAAATAATACCAAGAATTTATAAAACATGTAATTTAACACACAATAGATGATGATTTATTATTATTGTAGTAAATAATGTATAATATACAAATGTTAAATCGTAAATAAAAAATTTTATTTCGAAATATTTGTTTATGAAGTTGGTTGGTTTAAAAAAGTTTAACAGTGCTTTTATGAAAAATGTATGAACCAAAAAAGTACGCTAAACAGTGCGTTTTTGGGCCATAGAGCATAGAGTTTTTCGACGACTTATTAGTGGTGTCATTATATTTGAGCTACAGCCTATATAAATGACAGATAACGGTACAAGAGTAGAAAAAGATTAATAAGAATGCCTGAATTAGCTCTACGAAATATGTCACCACTTTTTACTGTGGAAGAGTAAAACTGTGGAGTGGTATTTTTTTACATGGAATGTTTTTTATGGGATCTAATTTCTTTTAGTAGGTTATTGTGTTATCAACTTTGTATGGAAATGTTTATTGTGTAGTTTTGCAGGAAGGAACTGCCAAAGTAACTTTGTAATCGCATGTATTTGTATATTACAAACTTACTTATGCGGTTCGTATGTATCTGAATCGTGACTGAAATTGCAATATTTTTAGGTTGTTTATGAATGGATAGGCTAAAAACTAATTATGTTCAAAATTTGGAGCTTGTGGGTCTGCTAGAAGTACCTTAGAATTACGATGATCATTATAAGTATATGAGTGAGTATGTCAGTGACAAAACTAAGGAACATTGACAGGCAATATTTCTTAAACTAAAAGTTCAAATTGAATGTTGTTGACAATATATGTAAGCCATATTATGCCCTATATGGTACTAAAAAATCATGATTAGCCAGCACAAAATTACAGGATGTTGAAAATGGCCTGAATGGCTTCGAGAAAAGGATGGTACGGCCGTGCCTCTTTGTTTTGCTTGACTTGGCGGGGGCACGGCCGTGCCCCCAGATCCCTTTTCTCAAATTTGTAATGAAATGTTGACATGACTTACTTCAAATTAAGTCCGGAAATACTACGTTTCCGGTGCGATGAGTGAAGATGATATGTAAAGGAATTTCATACAGCCTTACACACCTGCTAGGCCTGTAAAGCAACCGTCTTTTGTTTTTAAACGTCAACTTGTGACACAACGTCTTGGCATTCAACCATCAAAAAATTATAGGTTATGATGTGACAGCACTAACAGCTGTCATTCCCTGTTTGATTGACACTTGTTGTCATTGCTAAGGTTTTGTTCAGAATCGTATTATTTCGTTGTGTTAACCTATGAATAAAACAAATAGACTACTTTTTATTTTTATTTCATTGCAAGTTTGAGAAAAACACTATACAAATCTCGGCGAGAAACGGGGTTGCCGGCCGCGTATCCCTATCCGGCCTCGCTACGCTCGGCCTTCTATATCTGCTTGACCTGCAACCCTTCGTTTCCCGGCCTCTATAGTAATGTACAATTAATCTTTCATCATCTACTAGTAGTAGATTTCTTGTAAAAGAGCCATTGCGCCCTACACGCAGACTGAAGTTCATTTATTGATGTATCCCATGTTTCAGGAGTTCCGAGTGAAGGTGATGGACCTGATCAAAGACGTGGTGTTCATCGTGGGCTCAAGCTCGGTGTTCCGGCAGATGTTCTCCGCGCTGCAGGCCGACCTGTCCTGGGAGCGCACCGAGGCCGCGCTCTACGTCATGCAGGCCGTCGGCAAGAATATCCTGCCGTCAGTATTCTAACACTAACCATACAAGACACTAGTTCCTAACCTGTCCTGGGAGCGCACCGAGGCCGCGCTCTACGTCATGCAGGCCGTCGGCAAGAATATCCTGCCGTCAGTATTCTAACACTAACCATACAAGACACTAGTTCCTAACCTGTCCTGGGAGCGCACCGAGGCCGCGCTCTACGTCATGCAGGCCGTCGGCAAGAATATCCTGCCGTCAGTATTCTAACACTAACCATACAAGACACTAGTTCCTAACCTGTCCTGGGAGCGCACCGAGGCCGCGCTCTACGTCATGCAGGCCGTCGGCAAGAATATCCTGCCGTCAGTATTCTAACACTAACCATACAAGACACTAGTTCCTAACCTGTCCTGGGAGCGCACCGAGGCCGCGCTCTACGTCATGCAGGCCGTCGGCAAGAATATCCTGCCGTCAGTATTCTAACACTAACCATACAAGACACTAGTTCCTAACCTGTCCTGGGAGCGCACCGAGGCCGCGCTCTACGTCATGCAGGCCGTCGGCAAGAATATCCTGCCGTCAGTATTCTAACACTAACCATACAAGACACTAGTTCCTAACCTGTCCTGGGAGCGCACCGAGGCCGCGCTCTACGTCATGCAGGCCGTTGGCAAGAATATCCTGCCGTCAGTATTCTAACACTAACCATACAAGACACTAGTTCCTAACCTGTCCTGGGAGCGCACCGAGGCCGCGCTCTACGTCATGCAGGCCGTTGGCAAGAATATCCTGCCGTCAGTATTCTAACACTAACCATACAAGACACTAGTTCCTAACCTGTCCTGGGAGCGCAACGAGGCCGCGCTCTACGTCATGCAGGCCGTCGGCAAGAATATCCTGCCGTCAGTATTCTAACACTAACCATACAAGACACTAGTTCCTAACCTGTCCTGGGAGCGCACCGAGGCCGCGCTCTACGTCATGCAGGCCGTTGGCAAGAATATCCTGCCGTCAGTATTCTAACACTAACCATACAAGACACTAGTTCCTAACCTGTCCTGGGAGCGCACCGAGGCCGCGCTCTACGTCATGCAGGCCGTCGGCAAGAATATCCTGCCGTCAGTATTCTAACACTAACCATACAAGACACTAGTTCCTAACCTGTCCTGGGAGCGCACCGAGGCCGCGCTCTACGTCATGCAGGCCGTCGGCAAGAATATCCTGCCGTCAGTATTCTAACACTAACCATACAAGACACTAGTTCCTAACCTGTCCTGGGAGCGCACCGAGGCCGCGCTCTACGTCATGCAGGCCGTCGGCAAGAATATCCTGCCGTCAGTATTCTAACACTAACCATACAAGACACTAGTTCCTAACCTGTCCTGGGAGCGCACCGAGGCCGCGCTCTACGTCATGCAGGCCGTTGGCAAGAATATCCTGCCGTCAGTATTCTAACACTAACCATACAAGACACTAGTTCCTAACCTGTCCTGGGAGCGCACCGAGGCCGCGCTCTACGTCATGCAGGCCGTTGGCAAGAATATCCTGCCGTCAGTATTCTAACACTAACCATACAAGACACTAGTTCCTAACCTGTCCTGGGAGCGCACCGAGGCCGCGCTCTACGTCATGCAGGCCGTCGGCAAGAATATCCTGCCGTCAGTATTCTAACACTAACCATACAAGACACTAGTTCCTAACCTGTCCTGGGAGCGCACCGAGGCCGCGCTCTACGTCATGCAGGCCGTTGGCAAGAATATCCTGCCGTCAGTATTCTAACACTAACCATACAAGACACTAGTTCCTAACCTGTCCTGGGAGCGCACCGAGGCCGCGCTCTACGTCATGCAGGCCGTTGGCAAGAATATCCTGCCGTCAGTATTCTAACACTAACCATACAAGACACTAGTTCCTAACCTGTCCTGGGAGCGCACCGAGGCCGCGCTCTACGTCATGCAGGCCGTTGGCAAGAATATCCTGCCGTCAGTATTCTAACACTAACCATACAAGACACTAGTTCCTAACCTGTCCTGGGAGCGCACCGAGGCCGCGCTCTACGTCATGCAGGCCGTTGGCAAGAATATCCTGCCGTCAGTATTCTAACACTAACCATACAAGACACTAGTTCCTAACCTGTCCTGGGAGCGCACCGAGGCCGCGCTCTACGTCATGCAGGCCGTTGGCAAGAATATCCTGCCGTCAGTATTCTAACACTAACCATACAAGACACTAGTTCCTAACCTGTCCTGGGAGCGCACCGAGGCCGCGCTCTACGTCATGCAGGCCGTTGGCAAGAATATCCTGCCGTCAGTATTCTAACACTAACCATACAAGACACTAGTTCCTAACCTGTCCTGGGAGCGCACCGAGGCCGCGCTCTACGTCATGCAGGCCGTTGGCAAGAATATCCTGCCGTCAGTATTCTAACACTAACCATACAAGACACTAGTTCCTAACCTGTCCTGGGAGCGCACCGAGGCCGCGCTCTACGTCATGCAGGCCGTCGGCAAGAATATCCTGCCGTCAGTATTCTAACACTAACCATACAAGACACTAGTTCCTAACCTCTTCAATGTGTTTACCTATTAGGACGGATTACTGTAGCAAAAATAGTCCGTAAAGTTTCTCGTTACTGCCGAGCGCAAATTTAAAAGTCATAGACAAAACTCTTACTTTTGTAAGTGATCGAAGTGACGTTCTTAAAAATGTCTCAAATAGTTTGAAACGAAGAAATTATAGTACATTATGTATGATACAAGTGAGGTATGTTGATCATTACATCAGAGGCGGAATTGTCACGCGAACCGTAGGTGAGCGTGATAATAGAGCCGAGGCTTCGTAGGCAGGGTCACTACCAACTAGGCTACAGAGGTCGTCAAAAAATGAAACGTTTCTATATCATATCCAACAAGAAATAATCAATTAATCCACAAGAAGGATTTAATTTGTTTAGTCGAGTAAGAATCCATTTGCCGAGAATTAAAAACAAACCTGTATAACCAATTCAATTTAAGAATGCGCCGAGTCCATACATACACCTTGCTGCAAGGTGCCAACGTGTCTTAATCGGGATATAAACATAACTACACTTTAAATACGTTTAGATTTCAATCCCGTTTAATCTTTATTAGGTAAACATTTTAAACTGTGATCGATTCTAATCTTTTTAATTATTTTAAGTACGTAAATTGAAACTGGCACTACGAGTCATGCCGTGTACATACTTTAAAAAAATAAGTTGGGTGGGAACTTGATAGGTTATAGACATACTCGCTGTTTTAAGATTATTGAAAATATTATTTGATTTCCTCGCATTTTTGGAGAAAAGCACTATATATGCCTCGGCGGGAACAGCAATTCGTGGATTCGTCTCTATTGTCGGATTCAGCTTCGCTTCGCTCGCTTCATCCGACAAAATCAACTTATCCACGAATTGCAATTTCCCGGCCTCTGCATTAATGTACTACGAGGGCTGCCTTTTAAGTTGTGTCGTTTGGAAAAACTAAAGACAATTTAAGTGTTAAATGGTATTTATTGTTTTTCAAAGTAATCACCGTGATATGTAATACACTTTTTCATTCGATCGAACCAGTTTTCGAAACACTTATTCCGGTCCGAAGTCGGGGTCTCCAAAATGGCCGTTTTGTATGCCTCAACCGCTTCTTCAGGCGTCTGGTACCGTTGACCACGAAGACGTTGCTTGATTATTGGAAAAGTAAAAAAATCGTTAGGGCTTAAGTCTGGACTGTACGGCGGGTGTTCCAGAATTTCGACGTTTTGCTCTTTTAAAAACGCAATTGTTTGCCGGGCGGTGTGCGAGCTCGCATTATCGTGGTGCAGTCTTATACGACGTCTTGGGTTATTTTTTCGAAACTCGCCGATAACTTCTGGTAAACAGACAGTGGTATACCAGTCAGCATCAACCGTTTTACGATCCTCGAGCACGATGGTGGCAACGTGGATACTTTTCGCCACAAACGTGGCGACCATTTTTTTCGAAGTGCTCCGTGAGCGTATTCTATTACTTTGGTCGGTTTTGGCTCATCTTGGAACACCCAAACAGTCGACTGCTGTTTAGAATCGGGATCGTAGGCATATGTCCAAGATTCGTCACCACTGATAATGTCGTAAACATGTTTCGAGAGTTTCCTCGGTTGAATTGCCGCAGAGTTTTGCGACACCGTCGAACACGAG
Source organism: Epinotia brunnichana (assembly GCA_963854355.1). Taxonomy (NCBI): domain Eukaryota; kingdom Metazoa; phylum Arthropoda; class Insecta; order Lepidoptera; family Tortricidae; genus Epinotia; species Epinotia brunnichana. The sequence goes on along the minus strand of OY977936.1, from coordinate 25,706,510 downwards.
TCGTTTTTTGGTCTTCACTGAGTAAATGTGGTATCCAGCGTGAGATCAACTTTTTTACGCCTAAAAAGTAAAAACGAATTGTTACGCCAACACTTCTGGCAGCGCTGGGCTAAGGAGTACATTGCAGAACTTCAGCTTAGAACGAAGTGGAAGACAAAGAAAGCCGACATAACACTTGACAGCCTCGTCCTAATCAAAGACGATAACCTGCCACCACTTAAATGGCGGTTAGGCCGAGTCACACGTCTATATCCTGGAAAAGACGGTGTATCCCGGGTCGCTGACATCCGCACAGCGACGGGTACCACTCGACGTACTTTTTCAAAGATCTGCCCGCTTCTACCAGAGCCGGCAGTCCTCGATGGGTGAAGAATCCTGTTGGGAGCTGGTGCTCCCAAGGCCGGGGGCATGTTCGCGCACCTACTGGCGACATCTAGCGCCACGCGTCCACATGACACCATCGGCCCCTCTACGAGCAAGATCTCCGCTTTCATTTCGACTCGATATACGGCACGATATACGATCGTCCGTTACGCATTTAATATTATTAATTATATAACGTCTTTGGCGAAATAAACGCACTGTAAAAATACGTAAATAAATTTCTTCATTGAATGGACCCTGGAAACCACCGAATCCTGCACAGAAATGAAGTAGCAAAAAGGGAAAGTGGTGGAAAACGCGTACCTGGTTCAAACGTAGCGCTGGCTGCAAGGTGGTGATGGCTGCCGGTCTTACGCACTTTTCTTCTTAGAATACTTCTGCGTTGATGTAGCGAATTAACGCTACCGATGATGGTAAAATGTGGTTGATATTGGCTAGTTCGAAGCCTTGGGCGAGTGACGGAATGGAGATAGTACTCGACATTGACCGACCCGAACCGTGTCTAGAGCTGAACTGGTTGGTTGACAGTGCTGTCAGTTGATGTCTTCATTCTACCCGCGTTTTCCAGGGATAGGAATATGAAAGGTTTGGAGGTGGGTGACATTAAAAGGTGACATTTGAAAAATTGATAGTCTATACTAAACATAACCGCCCCCCAAAGAGCTACTAAGCTCTTTAGATGATACGTAAATACTAGAAGTTGCTGGAAAGCAAGATGATTTTCTTTATATTAAACCAAAAAAATAATAGTAATAAAACTTTAAAACTAAACTGAATTGCGTTTTTTTCGCGTTTAGGAGTCTAATTTGGGCAAAGGACAGACCTTAGCTACTGATCTCAGGCAAGATCCGGAACTAGTTTTAAGCTCTACTACGCGAACTACGCCATCTGCGCCGGGGTGAAGCTTGGATACTCGCGCCTTTCGCCATTGAAGGGGCGGCAGATTATCCTCCTTAATGAGGACGAGGTCTCCTGTTTGGAGGTTGGGGACGTCCTTGCACCATTTTGTGCGTTGTTGAAGGGTGTGCAAGTATTCACGCTGCCACCGGCGCCAGAAGTGTTGAGAAACCTGTTGAACGAGTTGCCAACGATTGAGCTGTGAGATCGGAGTATGGTCGAAATCGTATTCAGGCAAGCTTACAAGTGGGTGTCCGAGCCAATGTGCTATTTGAGAAATGAAACGCCGCAAGTACGTAACACAGCTGATGCTTTATTTTGCACGCGTTTTAGACAACAATTTTCACTTTTCTGCCTACAAACTGTTTTCCAGACGTCGCCAATGTGCTTCCGCCAATAGGTCCCAAAAAATCGATATGAACCCGCTCGTAGGCTCGTGACGGCCAATGCCATGGCACGGGCGCACTCGCTGGCGGCGCCGGGGCCACCGCCGCACACGTGTCGCACGCACGGCACCGCGCCTCGATCGCCTCGTCCAGAATGGCAAGCTTCGTGGCCTAAACACGGTACTCGACTAAAAAGCTCTCTATTATAACACGATTGTGAAAAATACTATTATGCAATCGTTATATAATGGATGCTTTTTAAGTCGAGTACCACGTTTAGGCCACGAAGCTTGCTGAGTGGCCTAATTAAGGTAAGATACTTAAAAAGCTAATTATATAACTATTGTATACAATACTTTTTCTACGAGTCAACGGAAATAATAATTTATTAAACAAACTTGGTATCTATTGAAAATCGCCCTGCTGAAATGAAGCGCAGCAGCTTAGTAATTTTGCGCGTTGATGTCTTCACAGTTATCTTTACAGCTCCTGGATTCATGAGATGACTGCTGGCGGTTATCTTATGAAACCATACGAGCTCCGTCACCAGCTGGTAGAGCTCCGGTATCTATGGATAGGTCTTCAAAAATTATATTGAGGTTCCTGATATAATTTTTTTCTAAACTGAACAGTTCGCGCAAGAGACACTTCCAAAGTGGTAAAATGTGTGCCCCCCCCCCCCCCCTGTAACTTCTAAAATAAGAGAATGATAAAACTTAAAAAAAATATGTGATGTACATTGCCATGCAAACTTCCACCGAAAATTGGTTTGAATGAGATCTAGTAAGTAGTTTTTTTTTAATACGTCATAAATCTTAAACAGCAATTTATTTTATGGAATCCTTCATGTGCGAGTCCCACTCGCACTTGGCCGCTTTTTTATGTTTTATTATACCTACTGATAAAACCTTGTTAACTAAATTACTTTGACTTATAGGGTCCATCAACTTTTTCTTGTTGTTATTCTATCATGATAAGCCAGGAGACAATAGTGACGGAATTTCTTAGGAAAATGATTATAATATGGATTCCTAAGATCCTCTATAAAGTTGTTTTACCAGTGCTTGGCCCTCATACACATAACTAGCAACTTAGAAAAGTTGGTCAAATCGGTCTATTCGTTTAGGCGCTACGATGCCACAGACAGACGCTCAGTCAAACTTATGACACCCCTCTTTGCGTCGGGGGTTAAAAATTGCTATAGACAATTGTAAAGCAATTATTAAAATCGTATGTTATTGTTACAGAGAAGAATATGAATTTGTTCCAAAAGTGGTGGAAGCAATACTGTCCATGCCCGAAGGCGCTCACCCGGCGGTTCGGAAAACGTGCATCCTGCTTCTAGGGGAGCTGTGCGATTGGATTGAGAAGCACCCAGCGTGCCTGGAGCCCTGTCTACAGACATTAGTCACAGCGCTACAGGAGCCTAAATTAGCACCGGCTTCTGCCACTGCGTTACAGGTACTTATGACTTTTGATGTTTAAATAGAAACTTGCCTAGCTACGCTAATACGATCGCATTTATGTCGGACATACAGGTGCCCTTCCACCAGAGATGTGCTATGCCATGCTATGCTATGTTTTCATACATTTGACACGTAGCTCCAGCTACAGCTAAATACGTTTAGCATAGCATTGCATGGCATAGCACATCTCTGGTGTAAAGGCACCTTAAGAATTCGTCCCGCTCGCACTTACATATTTACTAGTAAGGGTGTTTTATGTTGTGTTTAACCTTTCGTCTGTGCCTCTTTCACTGTCTTTATGTGGCATCTTTTTTGTATTATTTTTAAAACAATTTTATTTGCTTTATGCGTCGCGACCGAGGCTTGAAAACACGATTTTTTTAACCCACGGTACACACTGTCACACACTTTCAAGATCTGGGAACGCATTATAAGCGAAAGACTCCTACAGCTGACCAATATAACCGAAAATCAATGCGGTTTTGTCGCGGGTAAATCGACCACAGATGCCCTTCACACACTCAGGATACTGATGGAAAAGTAAAGGGACAACGAAACCAACCTTCATATGGTATTCATCAACCTGGAAAAAGCATTCGATCGCGTACCGAGAAAACTGATCTGTAGCTCTAGTATAAGTTTTAGCGATACATATACGTTTTCGAACGCGTTTGCGTTTAGTTTCAATTTGTATGGCAACGCGTAGTTCCTAATAGTTACCACTAGAGGCGCTGATCGCGTTGCCATAGAAATTTAAACTAAACGCAAACGCGTTCGAAAAAGTATTGTGTTGATAAAACTTATACTAGAGCCTCTGGCATTCCCTTCGCGCCAAAAACGTACCAGAATACTACATATCCATAGTCATGGACATGTACAGCAACGTAAGGTCGAAAATTCGGAGCCCCGCTGGCACTAGCGATGAATTCCATGTGGGGGTGGGAGTCCATCAAGGATCAGCACTCAGTCCGTTGCTGTTTAATTTGGTCATGGATCACCTCACATCGCACATACAACGTCCGCCCCCGTGGGACTTGCTCTACGCAGATGACATAGTTTTGATCAGCGAAGATACGAAGGAGCTGCAGAACATCTTAGAAACATGGAGAACAGCTCTAGAGGACGGTGGACTCCGAGTGAGCCGGCAGAAGACCGAAGTGATGCACTGCAACATCAGCGATGCCAACGACCGTAGCACAATCTACCTAGACGATAACCCTTTGAACGAAGTAACGAGCTTCAAATATCTGGGCTCCAACATTCAAAATAATGGAACCATTGAAGCAGATATTGTTAATCGTATCAACACTGGGTGGTTGAAATGGCGTGAGCTCACGGGCGTGCTCTGCGACAAGCAAATGCCGGTTCTCATTAAGGGCAAAGTCTACAAGACGGCAGTGCGCCCGGCAATGACCTACGGGTCCGAGTGTTGGCCACTCAAGTAACAACACGTCGATAAGTTGCATGCTGCCGAAATGAGAATGCTTAGATGGGCCGGTGGAGTAACAGAGATCTAGACCATATTAGAAATACTCACGTCAGAGGTAGTTTCAGGGTCAGGCCAATACAGGAAAAGCTAACTGAGAGCCGTCTCCGATGGTACGGCCATGTCATGAGGCGACCACCTGACCACATGACGAGGATGGTTTTGGAAAGGACTGAGAGGCCTCGTCGCGACCGAGGCTTGAAAACACGATTTTTTTAACCCACGGTACACACTGTCACACACTTTCAAGATCTGGGAACGCATTATAAGCGAAAGACTCCTACAGCTGACCAATATAACCGAAAATCAATGCGGTTTTGTCGCGGGTAAATCGACCACAGATGCCCTTCACACACTCAGGATACTGATGGAAAAGTAAAGGGACAACGAAACCAACCTTCATATGGTATTCATCAACCTGGAAAAAGCATTCGATCGCGTACCGAGAAAACTGATCTGTAGCTCTAGTATAAGTTTTAGCGATACATATACGTTTTCGAACGCGTTTGCGTTTAGTTTCAATTTGTATGGCAACGCGTAGTTCCTAATAGTTACCACTAGAGGCGCTGATCGCGTTGCCATAGAAATTTAAACTAAACGCAAACGCGTTCGAAAAAGTATTGTGTTGATAAAACTTATACTAGAGCCTCTGGCATTCCCTTCGCGCCAAAAACGTACCAGAATACTACATATCCATAGTCATGGACATGTACAGCAACGTAAGGTCGAAAATTCGGAGCCCCGCTGGCACTAGCGATGAATTCCATGTGGGGGTGGGAGTCCATCAAGGATCAGCACTCAGTCCGTTGCTGTTTAATTTGGTCATGGATCACCTCACATCGCACATACAACGTCCGCCCCCGTGGGACTTGCTCTACGCAGATGACATAGTTTTGATCAGCGAAGATACGAAGGAGCTGCAGAACATCTTAGAAACATGGAGAACAGCTCTAGAGGACGGTGGACTCCGAGTGAGCCGGCAGAAGACCGAAGTGATGCACTGCAACATCAGCGATGCCAACGACCGTAGCACAATCTACCTAGACGATAACCCTTTGAACGAAGTAACGAGCTTCAAATATCTGGGCTCCAACATTCAAAATAATGGAACCATTGAAGCAGATATTGTTAATCGTATCAACACTGGGTGGTTGAAATGGCGTGAGCTCACGGGCGTGCTCTGCGACAAGCAAATGCCGGTTCTCATTAAGGGCAAAGTCTACAAGACGGCAGTGCGCCCGGCAATGACCTACGGGTCCGAGTGTTGGCCACTCAAGTAACAACACGTCGATAAGTTGCATGCTGCCGAAATGAGAATGCTTAGATGGGCCGGTGGAGTAACAGAGATCTAGACCATATTAGAAATACTCACGTCAGAGGTAGTTTCAGGGTCAGGCCAATACAGGAAAAGCTAACTGAGAGCCGTCTCCGATGGTACGGCCATGTCATGAGGCGACCACCTGACCACATGACGAGGATGGTTTTGGAAAGGACTGAGAGGCCTAGGAAACGCGGAAGGCCCAAACTAACATGGATGGGACTTGTTCAGAGGAACCTTAAAGATGCTAATGTATCACCCGAGACGACCCAGGACAGACGTTCCTGGCGACGCCATACAAGGAGAGCCGACCCCAAGTAGATGGGACAAGGCTAGGAAGAAGAAGAAGAAGGTACTTCATACTGCACCGCCCTTCCGTCTGGCGAAATTTGTACGCGACTCCGCACGCCGCTGCGGCATTCGGCGTGTGATGACCACCTAAAGTGGTAGTCACCAGGGAGCGAAACTTTGGTGCCGATGACAGACGTATGACGTCAAGCTACATACAGAGTGTTTCTATTAGGGCTTGCGATCGTGTCCGGGTTTCGTGTAATCGTGTCGGGTACCCTGATCGTGTTACACGAACGCGGTTTTAAGCGACCGGTCCGAACGGATCCGTGTAGTGATAATTATTACTAGATGATAATTATTCATTTTAAATTCAAACATCTAAGGTACAAGTGCTCGACGCGGTTGGCGGCGGCGGCGCGGCGCACACGTGTAGTAGAGAATACTAGTGCTCGACGCGGTACTAGTACTCGTCATCCATACTTTCAATTGCGATAAATAAGATAAATCTAGTTGCGATGAAAGTAACGGTAATCTTATCTTATTTATCGCAATTGAAAGTATGGATGACGAGTACTAGTACTGCGTCGAGCGCTAGTACTTTAAAAATGAATAAGTATCATCTAGTAATAATTATCATTACACAGATCCGTTCGGATCGGTCGCTTAAAACCGCGTTCGTGTAACACGATCAGGGTATCCGACACGATTACACGAAACCGGGACACGATCGCAAGCCCTAATAGAAACACTCTGTATGTAGCTTGACGTCATACGTCTGTCATCAGCACCAAAGTTTCGCTCCCTGGTAGTCACCGCTAGGTAGACTATGCAGGGGAATAGAATAGCTGTCAATTTATAAACACTGACGTACATACATGGTAAAACTGTCGCCTCCAATCCCATCGTAATCGCGGTTAGATAATATGTGTATTTGTTGCACAGAACATCTGCAAGGCATGCAGCAGGGAAGCGGCCTCGCACGCGGTGACGCTGCTGCGCGCCACGCGGCACGTGGAGCGGCTGCCGCTGCCGCCCGGCGCCGGCGCCTCGCTCGTGCGCGCGCTCGCCTGCGCGCTCGCCTCCTTGCCCCCGGACCAGGTAATGTAGTATTGTGGTCGGACAAACATCTGCAAGGCATGCAGCAGGGAAGCGGCCTCGCACGCGGTGACGCTGCTGCGCGCCACGCGGCACGTGGAGCGGCTGCCGCTGCCGCCCGGCGCCGGCGCCTCGCTCGTGCGCGCGCTCGCCTGCGCGCTCGCCTCCTTGCCCCCGGACCAGGTAATGTAGTATTGTGGTCGGACAAACATCTGCAAGGCATGCAGCAGGGAAGCGGCCTCGCACGCGGTGACGCTGCTGCGCGCCACGCGGCACGTGGAGCGGCTGCCGCTGCCGCCCGGCGCCGGCGCCTCGCTCGTGCGCGCGCTCGCCTGCGCGCTCGCCTCCTTGCCCCCGGACCAGGTAATGTAGTATTGTGGTCGGACAAACATCTGCAAGGCATGCAGCAGGGAAGCGGCCTCGCACGCGGTGACGCTGCTGCGCGCCACGCGGCACGTGGAGCGGCTGCCGCTGCCGCCCGGCGCCGGCGCCTCGCTCGTGCGCGCGCTCGCCTGCGCGCTCGCCTCCTTGCCCCCGGACCAGGTAATGTAGTATTGTGGTCGGTCCGATACTTAGACACTGAATTGAATCGAAATTAGAATAGTAACATAACTTGTTTCAACTCTGCAGCTGACGGTAGCCATGCGTGAAGCGGCCGCGATCCAGCTAAGCGCGCTGAAGGAGGTCCTCGCCGGCAGCAGCGGTGACGCCGAGCCGTGCGCCGCGCTGGACCTGCTGGCCGCGCTGTTCCGCGAGCTGTCGCCGCGCCGCGCCGAGGCCTGCCTGCCCGCGGTCGCCGACTCCTGGCCCGTGCTGCGCGACGTTATGCTCAAGTACGTGCTACACTTGTGGACTAACAACGTCAACTTAGACCGCTTCCTGAAGGCGGAGACGTGTCGGAAGCAGTCAACGTTGGCGAACAGCCTTTCTTTTTAAATTTTTATACCATGAAGGTATTTTTATATCAAGTATATGACAAATTTGAAAAAAAAACGCATTCTGTTAAGCGGTAACGTAGCCGCGTAATAGATACTTATAACTGACAGCTTAATCATAGGTAAAATTGTTGACATATAAAGAGCTTGTTAAGAACAAAGTGTTAATTGTTACAAACCAGCGGGCTAGCATTGTTATGACTTATCGTTGTGGATAAGACATCCGTCACACCCACTCGCATACTTGACAGAACGTGACGGATATCTTATCCACACCGATAAAATGTCAACCATGCTACTCCCGTAGTTTGTTAGCCACTTATGTCATGTTTACTGATGTGCCGACGGAAAGTTTCCTATATCGAAAATTTTCTGCAATTTCACATAGGAAAATTTCGGGAATTTCTCTTATTTGACGACCGCTTTAGCCTAGTTGGTAGTGACCCTGCCTACGAAGCTAGAGGTCCTGGGTTCGAATCCCGGTAAGGGCATTTATTTGTGTGATGAGCACGAATATTTGTTCCTGAGTCATGGATGTTTTCTATGTATTTAAGTATTTATTTCTCTATATAAGTATGTATATCGTCGTCTAGTACCCATAGTACAAGCTTTGCTTAGTTTGGGACTAGGTCGATATGTGTAAGATTGTCCGCAAGTATTTATTTATTATTTTGTATTTTAAATGGCCTCCGTAACCCAGTGGGTAGTGACTCTGCCTACGAAGCTGGAGGTCCCGGGTTCGAATCCCGGTCAGGGCATTTATTTGTGTGTTTATCACGAATATTTGTTCCTGAGTTATGGATGTTATATATGTATATAAGTATCTATATGTATGTATTTATTATATATATCATCGCCTAGTACCCACAACACAAGCCTTACTGAGCTCTTACCGTGGGCCTAGGTTGATTTGTGTAAGATTGTCCCGTAATATTTATTTATTATTTATTTGTATGGGAATTGAACTCGAATTTCAAACATGGAAATTTCGTACCTGAGAAGCATAAAACTGTAACTCTTATACACTATATATAAGAATTACAGTTTTATGCTTCTTGGGTAAGTAAATTTCCTTAATTCTTTGTGTAACTTTCTAGAAATTTCCGAGAACGTTTGTACTTTTTATAAATTTTCCACAATTAGCACATCACTTCACTAGTCATGTTTCCCACAGATACCAAGCAGACGGGCGCGTGATGGAGCGCGCATGCCGCGCTCTCCGCTTCGCGCTCCGCTGCTGCGCGAAGCACTCGGCCCCCCTCCTGCCGCTCCTGGCGCGCACGATGGCCGACATATACTTGGCGCACACGCACTCGTGCCTGCTGTACCTGGCCAGCATCCTGGTGGACGAGTTGGCGCACGAGGCGAGCTGCGTGCCGGACCTGATCGACCTGCTGAAGGCGCTCATGCCGCGCGCCTTCCAGCTGCTGCAGCAGGAGAACGGCCTCAAGGACAACCCGGACACGGTCGATGATTTGTTCAGACTGTGTATTAGGTAAATATTATCCTTTACTAGGGCTCGTCCAGAAATCATGTGATCATATTTTGCCTATTTTTGACCCCTCCTCCCTCTTAGTGATATTTGGTGTTTTTAACACTATCCTTACCTTATTCGGCAACTTATAATGCCAAAACACACATGCCTACACGATACTAATTTTCCCGCTCATTGCGGATGCAATATAAGGTGAAACTATGTCTTTTTGTTTAAGTATAAATGTAAGGCACTGGTCCCACCGCCGACGATGAGTTGAGAAGCGATTAGAGCTAGAAACAAGTTGGCGAGCAGCGAGAAGCGAGAGTGTAGGTCCGATAATTTTGTCACTCAGCTATAAATAAGCGAGTGCGACGACGGCCGATTACTCGCACCACTCGCTCGGGCGGAGCTCCTGCCAAGCGAGCATCGCTGTGCGTGTACCGTTGAGCGAGTTTTATCTTTGATAGCCTTTATCGCTGCGATCAACTATTAATATATCTGTCTCTATTACCACAGTCTAACTACATACAGTCTGCAAGCTTAGGGCCACGCGGGTTTACGAGAGGGGAGGAACGCGGGGAAGCGGGAGACGAGGAAGTTTAGTTGCGCTAACTATTTTGAAGGGGTGTCAAGTTTGACTTTTTATAAAACCGACTTTAAATATCGGTAAGGTTTAGGTGTTTTTTTTATGATGTCACTTAAATTGTGATCCAAATTGATATCTGAGGGCCCGAGGTCTTTTAATATAAGTCGAAGTTCTTTAAATACAGTCTCATTTCGTTCAAATTGAATTGCCGCACTGAATTCTTGAAAATCTTGAAATTCTTGAAAAACAGTCCGATTTGGTTCAGAATCGATATCTGAGGGTCCGCGGGGCCTCTTAATATGAATCCGAGCTTGGATTGTAAAAAAGTGGCCGCCATCTTGAAATTCTTGAAAAACAGTCCGATTTGGTTCAAAATCGATATCAGAGGGTCCGCGGGGTCTCTTAATATGAATCCGAGCTTGGATTGTAAAAAAGTTGCCGCCATCTTGAAATTCTTGAAAAACAGTCCGATTTGGTTCAAAATCGATATCTGAGGGTCCGCGGGGCCTTTTAATATGAATCCAAGCTTGGATAGTAAAAAAGTGGCCGCCATCTTGAAATTCTTGAAAAACAGTCCGATTTGGTTCAAAATCGATATCAGAGGGTCCGCGGGGCCTCTTAATATGAATCCGAGCTTGGATTGTAAAAAAGTGGCCGCCATCTTGAAATTCTTGAAAAACAGTCCGATTTGGTTCAAAATCGATATCTGAGGATCCGCGGGGCCTCTTAATATGAATCCGAGCTTGGATTGTAAAAAAGTGGCCGCCATCTTGAAATTCTTGAAAAACATTCCGATTATGTTCAAAATCGATATCTGAGGGTCCGCGGGGCCTCTTAATATGAATCCGAGCTTGGATTGTAAAAAAGTGGCCGCCATCTTGAAATTCTTGAAATACGGTCCGATTTGGTTCAAAATCGATATCTGAGAGTTAGTTATTAATACAAATTGGGAAGCTCGGATTCATATTAAGAGGCCCCGCGGACCCTCAGATATCGATTTTGAACCAAATCAGACTGTTTTTCAAGAATTTCAAGATGGCGGCCACTTTTTTACAATCCAAGCTCGGATTCATATTAAGAGGCCCCGCGGACCCTCAGATATTGATTTTGAACCAAATCGGACTGTTTTTCAAGAATTTCAAGATGGCGGCCACTTTTTTACAATCCAAGCTCGGATTCATATTAAGAGGCCCCGCGGATCCTCAGATATCGATTTTGAACTAAATCGGACTGTTTTTCAAGAATTTCAAGATGGCGGCCACTTTTTTACAATCCAAGCTCGGATTCATATTAAGAGGCCCCACGGACCCTCAGATATCGATTTTGAACATAACCGGACTGTTTTTCAAGAATTTCAAGATGGCGGCCACTTTTTTACAATCCAAGCTCGGATTCATATTAAGAGGCCCCGCGGACCCTCAGATATCGATTTTGAACCAAATCGGAACGTTTTTCAAGAATTTCAAGATGGCGGCCACTTTTTTACAATCCAAGCTCGGATTCATATTAAGAGGCCCCGCGGACCCTCAGATATCGATTTTGAACCAAATCGGACTGTTTTTCAAGAATTTCAAGATGGCGGCCACTTTTTTACTATCCAAGCTCGGATTCATATTAAGAGGCCCCGCGGACCCTCAGATATCGATTTTGAACCAAATCGGACTGTTTTTCATGAATTTCAAGATGGCGGCCACTTTTTGAAAATCCAATATTGGATTCTTATTAAAAAGCCCCTCGGAACCAATAACGATTATGAAAACGAAAAAAAATGGCCGCCTTTTCTAAATTTATATATTTCTATTTAAAGACCTGAGTGAATAGGTACCTACTTTTGAAATGATTGAAAATGAATATCTCTCCAAACATATTTTTCAACACACCTGCTCGTAAAGTAGGTCTTATTACAGCGTATTTACACTGATAATGCAGAATATTACCCATGCCGTGCCTTTTACATTACATTATCGCACTAGTGTCTTTTCATTACATATCTTTTTAAATATTAGCAAAATAATGCAGAATATTACCCATGCCGTGACTTTTACATTACATTATCGCACTAGTGCCTTTTCATTACATATCTTTTAACATTTTCATTTTTTATTTTTTTCCTCGCAAATGTGTTGAAAAACGTCGTATGAAACACGTGAGCATTGGTCATTACACTTCTCGTCTCCATTAAGCCTTCGCCTTCGGCTCAGGCTTAAAAACCGACTCGAGTGTAATGACCAACTTAGCACACTTGTATCATAATGTACTATTTTCACTTCTCATGCTCTAAAAGTTCGTCTTTATGTCGTGCGTAGGCGACATAAAGTCGCTTTTTATGCTCTAGAGCATAAAGTAAAATCTTCGTCGAAGACCAAGGCAATCGCTGCAACAGCCACACGAACATCTTTAACTTCATACAACAACCTCTTTATTTTATTTCGTTTCGTTCGTATTCTAAGACCAAGGCAAAGATACCAACAGCCAAAGTACACAATAAAACTTCATGAAATAAACTTATAATTTGTATTTCGTCTCATTTATTATTTTACGTGTTGCTGTTTCATTTCCTCGCAATCGAAGTGAAAAGTAGAGTGTACAACTCGTCCATAAAACCCATTTTACACTCGACTTTATATCTATCCTCGCTCGCAAGCTCGCTCGGATGGATAAACGTCTCGAGTAAAATGGTGCGTTTTATGCACTTGTTGTACAATCTACTATTGACAACCCTGACTCTTGAGCGGTTACGCTAAGCGCGTGCGTAAATTCGTAGATGAATGAAGCTTGCCTACTGGTTGTAGTTCTTTATACTGTGCTATTACCGACACGGGATCTATATCTTTTGTTCGTTACTTGAGCCAGAAAATAGTCGATAGCTAATCGCTTCCTCGCCCTTGGTGGGACTAGTGGCTAAAGCGCCCTTTAGACCTGGCTAAATGCAGTGCACTAACTGGGGCAGGGGAGTTAAAATATCACTCATCTCATCTTTCAAAGGCCGCTTCAAAAGTGTTTCTATATATTCAATTCAATTCAAGACATATATTTCGACCAACTGGGATCATAGATAAAGTTAGCCTAAAGTTAGTAAATATTATAACCTAATACATATAAAATAAGGACAGTACTTAGTAGGGCTTGACTGTCAATACGTGGATCATATGACAATGATTCACATACTCACAGTCAAACCTCTCCGCAAAATATAGCACGACGCTAAACATCATAAAAGTGGCCATATACAACTTAGAATGTAAATATTCAGGTTCCTACAAAGGATCCCGCTAGAATTCCTGTCGTCGGGCGCCCTGCCTGCGGTGGTGCAGTGCGGCGCGCTGGCGGCCTCGCTCGACCACCGCGACGCCAACTGCTCCGTCATGAAGTTCCTGCTCGACCTGGTCTCGCGCGCCACCACCACGCGCGACCAGAACAAGGAGATCAAAGGTTGGTGCACCCTCTCAACTGTAGACAAACTTCCTGTCGTCGGGCGCCCTGCCTGCGGTGGTGCAGTGCGGCGCGCTGGCGGCCTCGCTCGACCACCGCGACGCCAACTGCTCCGTCATGAAGTTCCTGCTCGACCTGGTCTCGCGCGCCACCACCACGCGCGACCAGAACAAGGAGATCAAAGGTTGGTGCACCCTCTCAACTGTAGACAAACTTCCTGTCGTCGGGCGCCCTGCCTGCGGTGGTGCAGTGCGGCGCGCTGGCGGCCTCGCTGGACCACCGCGACGCCAACTGCTCCGTCATGAAGTTCCTGCTCGACCTGGTCTCGCGCGCCACCACCACGCGCGACCAGAACAAGGAGATCAAAGGTTGGTGCACCCTCTCAACTGTAGACAAACTTCCTGTCGTCGGGCGCCCTGCCTGCGGTGGTGCAGTGCGGCGCGCTGGCGGCCTCGCTCGACCACCGCGACGCCAACTGCTCCGTCATGAAGTTCCTGCTCGACCTGGTCTCGCGCGCCACCACCACGCGCGACCAGAACAAGGAGATCAAAGGTTGGTGCACCCTCTCAACTGTAGACAAACTTCCTGTCGTCGGGCGCCCTGCCTGCGGTGGTGCAGTGCGGCGCGCTGGCGGCCTCGCTCGACCACCGCGACGCCAACTGCTCCGTCATGAAGTTCCTGCTCGACCTGGTCTCGCGCGCCACCACCACGCGCGACCAGAACAAGGAGATCAAAGGTTGGTGCACCCTCTCAACTGTAGACAAACTTCCTGTCGTCGGGCGCCCTGCCTGCGGTGGTGCAGTGCGGCGCGCTGGCGGCCTCGCTCGACCACCGCGACGCCAACTGCTCCGTCATGAAGTTCCTGCTCGACCTGGTCTCGCGCGCCACCACCACGCGCGACCAGAACAAGGAGATCAAAGGTTGGTGCACCCTCTCAACTGTAGACAAACTTCCTGTCGTCGGGCGCCCTGCCTGCGGTGGTGCAGTGCGGCGCGCTGGCGGCCTCGCTCGACCACCGCGACGCCAACTGCTCCGTCATGAAGTTCCTGCTCGACCTGGTCTCGCGCGCCACCACCACGCGCGACCAGAACAAGGAGATCAAAGGTTGGTGCACCCTCTCAACTGTAGACAAACTTCCTGTCGTCGGGCGCCCTGCCTGCGGTGGTGCAGTGCGGCGCGCTGGCGGCCTCGCTCGACCACCGCGACGCCAACTGCTCCGTCATGAAGTTCCTGCTCGACCTGGTCTCGCGCGCCACCACCACGCGCGACCAGAACAAGGAGATCAAAGGTTGGTGCACCCTCTCAACTGTAGACAAACTTCCTGTCGTCGGGCGCCCTGCCTGCGGTGGTGCAGTGCGGCGCGCTGGCGGCCTCGCTCGACCACCGCGACGCCAACTGCTCCGTCATGAAGTTCCTGCTCGACCTGGTCTCGCGCGCCACCACCACGCGCGACCAGAACAAGGAGATCAAAGGTTGGTGCACCCTCTCAACTGTAGACAAACTTCCTGTCGTCGGGCGCCCTGCCTGCGGTGGTGCAGTGCGGCGCGCTGGCGGCCTCGCTCGACCACCGCGACGCCAACTGCTCCGTCATGAAGTTCCTGCTCGACCTGGTCTCGCGCGCCACCACCACGCGCGACCAGAACAAGGAGATCAAAGGTTGGTGCACCCTCTCAACTGTAGACAAACTTCCTGTCGTCGGGCGCCCTGCCTGCGGTGGTGCAGTGCGGCGCGCTGGCGGCCTCGCTCGACCACCGCGACGCCAACTGCTCCGTCATGAAGTTCCTGCTCGACCTGGTCTCGCGCGCCACCACCACGCGCGACCAGAACAAGGAGATCAAAGGTTGGTGCACCCTCTCAACTGTAGACAAACTTCCTGTCGTCGGGCGCCCTGCCTGCGGTGGTGCAGTGCGGCGCGCTGGCGGCCTCGCTGGACCACCGCGACGCCAACTGCTCCGTCATGAAGTTCCTGCTCGACCTGGTCTCGCGCGCCACCACCACGCGCGACCAGAACAAGGAGATCAAAGGTTGGTGCACCCTCTCAACTGTAGACAAACTTCCTGTCGTCAGTCAGATATTCCTTTGACCATATTTGGGCCTTTCTGTAGAACGCGTGGACTCGGGAAGCTATCCGACTTCGATCGGCTGCAGTGTGTCATATGTGGGACCAGAGACCGTAGCGCAGTCATTCCCTCCAACGTATCGCTGCCGCTGCCGCCGCTGCTCGAAGTTGTGACTAAGCGATTAGATATAAACATATGCTTATTGATTGCAGCGCTAGCGGACGCCACACTAGAAGCGTACGGGGGCGAGCTAATCTACGCCCTGCTCGAGTCGTCCGTCCTGCACCTGCACTCGTACATGCTCGGCTCGGTGGGCGAGGTGCTGCTGGAGCTGGCGCGCTGGCAGCGCGCGCGCGGCGCCGACATGCTCGCGCCCGCGCTCGCGCGCCTGCCGCGCGGGCCCGCCGCCGCCACCGACCAGCAGTGCTGGCAGTTCCACCAGCTCGCCATGAGGTCAGTCCTGCACCTGCACTCGTACATGCTCGGCTCGGTGGGCGAGGTGCTGCTGGAGCTGGCGCGCTGGCAGCGCGCGCGCGGCGCCGACATGCTCGCGCCCGCGCTCGCGCGCCTGCCGCGCGGGCCCGCCGCCGCCACCGACCAGCAGTGCTGGCAGTTCCACCAGCTCGCCATGAGGTCAGTCCTGCACCTGCACTCGTACATGCTCGGCTCGGTGGGCGAGGTGCTGCTGGAGCTGGCTGGATTTTACTCGAAAACTATAAGTTGTATTTGAATGAAATTTGGAGTAAAGGTGTATTTTGATGGCCGCTACATAGTTATGCAATATAATTACTAAAAACATTTTTTTTTACGGGGGCACTCCATACTTGTAACTGCACGTCAAAAAAAATATTTTCACACTAAGTCCATATGTTGCACATAAAACGATAGGTCTTTTAAAATAACTATAAGGTTACTCAGCACTCTTTTTGATTATGTGAATATACTCAGAGATAATCGCCACGAAAGGCACGAAAATTGTGTCCCCCCCCTCTAACTTTCGAACGGTGTAAGTGAAAAATTTGAAAAAAATCGTGGACATAGTGCTTATTAAATACTTTCACCGAAAAGTGTTTTAAAAAAGATCGGTTAGAAGGTTTTCGAGTAATTGCAGAAAAACTGATTTCCCTATAGAAAATGATGTAAGTGACGTAAGGTTTGTATGACGATACGACCTTTTTAATATAATATAAGGTCGTTCTCTGATAGATAATTATGCATAATTACGACTATTACAAGCATACTGATTATCAGTGGCGTATTTCAAATACTATACATACATCCATATCCAAACTTAATATCATATTATAAATGCGAAAGTTACTCTGTCTGTCTGTTGTACCTTTTCAATGAAATTAGGTATGGAGGTAGTTTTGAGAGCCTGAGAAGGACATACTTGGGATAGTTTTTCATCGTTGAAGTCATCTCTTAAAGGGATGGTAAGAGGTATTATGGAATTAATTGCGATAATTGATACGGCGCCTGTGCCGGCTGTGTCATGCTCATAAAATACGTTTAAGGCTACTAACAGGTATAAGCGGACGAGGTCGCGGCTAAAAGTTTGTTTAGTTATAATTTTCTTAAAAATGTACGAAGAATAAAAACAATTTTCTGCAGAAAAACGGGGAACGACCAATATTGAGAAATCATTTTGTATAGGCGCAGGAACGGTTTGAAATCGAAGATCAACTTACAACATAATTATGCTGGACGAGTCAATTTTGAAACCGGCATTTTGACCTCTAATCATTAATTGTTGTTAACCAGCTCGAAGTTATTTATTTTCATGCCACATGAAAATAGTGAACAGTTGGTTTGTTACTTAAATTAATACCAAAACTGCCCAATAATAAACAAACAGCTTAAATAAGTAGTTTGTAGGTAAGAAAAGTTTTATTAACGATTCACCTACGTCGGCAATATATTGGATAAGAAGAGAAGTAGCTGTGTTGACTCCTTTAAATTACCTGGTTTTGTAGAAGTAGTAAGAACAACTTCTGAACAAGCATCCTCGAATACGGGATATGGAGTCTTAGCATGGGCAAAAACAAGTCTTCGACATTGTCCTGAAAATTATGATGACCAAGCAAGCAACATAGCCGGACATGTTGAAGCAGTTTCTCTTAAATATCAAGGTTATTTGCATATTATAGGTCTCCCAAATGCGTATTCGAAACGTACTAATTTACACTAACGGACTTTATAGTTTTTGGAGATGTTAACGAAGACTTTCTTCGTTCAAGTCGTTTACTTAGATATATTTATGCAAAATGCTGGATAAACAGCTTTTCTGTTACTCTGTGTTACCACGCGAGGTGGAACACATTAAGACCTAACCAGCCTGACCTGTGCAGCGAAATTACTGATTTAACATCATGACGCTGACAAATTCCTTGTGGCTATTAAGTATATAATATGGCTTTAACGTAAGGTTAATATTTATATCAGAATGCAGATCCTCGTTTAGCACATTATTGTACGAACGAGTGAAGTCCTCCGAGTCTACAGGAACAATCCGACATTCGTATGAATGTATGGTTTTGTATACCTACATATTTGTTCGGTGATACCCGGTTCGGTACGAAATTTGTTAGGCGAATGAATAAGGCAACAATATTTTATCAAATTATTCAAGACGTTCACAGTTTGGGGAGATCCATAGTCGTAATGATCCACTTGTTTGTGTAGTAGTAGGCACGGAACCCTTCGTTGTGCGTGGTCCGACACGCACTTGGCCGCTTTTTTATCTTTAATTTCATTATCCACTTTATATCTTTTGTTAATTTGTTTTGTGAGCTGTTGGTTTTCCAATAAATAAATTCAAAATGTTACTAATATTCTAAATCTGTATGGTTGGTATTGCTGAGTGTTGCCATTAAAGATATAAAAAATATTTCGTATGGGTGAAGTGGGAAATAATTTCCCGTTATTTGATTAAGGGTTAACGCAGCTGAGAAGTCTGCAACTTTTTTTTAAATTATTTATTTAGGTAAACAAACAGCCACTACAAGGGGTAGGTACTTATGCATACTTATATGATATGACTAATGATTACAATATGTGTGACCCACACCGTTTACCACATATTAGAAAACATGTGTTTGCCATTCAGGGTCATTCATAGCACCTTTAGTCTTAAGGACTGCCGTTGTCAACAATAACAACATAAAGGTGACTAAATCCTTTTATAGAACTTTTTCTGGTGCTTAGGAAGGTTATTTATTTATTCGTATTATTATTTATTCCTATCACCAAAAAAATAATCAGGCACTTCTAAAATTTTCATCCATTCCCAATTCCTTTGGCTCCGGGTAACTATGGCCAAAGGTTTGAAATTAAGACACCAAGTGCTCCATCTTCCTTGCCGCGCATTGGACTGAATTTCCAAATCTGCAAACTCTTCCCAAGAAAGTTTAGAATGCCTCAGGCCAGCTCCGCAGCTCCAGTGCGTTTAGTATGATATCCTGGAGTTATCCGCATGACAGCGTAGATTGCGGCTGCAGTGGAGTTTTTAGTGGATAGAAATACCACATAACACATTACTCCACGAAAAAAAAGACCGGCTTCGCAAACACCTCGTGTGCTGCAATAATAATATGTATAAAAATATACTTTATGTACTCGACGATTAAAATATGTGTATTAAGATTTCATAGAGAATACTGCAACGTCACTCTTTTCATAGTTGTAGTCCATGTTCAGTTGACTCGTAGAAAATTAATTTTAATGAACTCGTACAAAAAGTATTGTTCACAATAGTGTTATAATCAAGCTTTTTAATCTCGTACCTTACTTAGGCCACTCAGCAAGCTTCGTGGCCTAAACACGGTACTCGACTAAAAAGCTCTCTATTATAACACGATTGTGAAAAATACTATTATGTAAAAATAACTCATTTCAAACGTTATTACACATTTATGCTTACAACCAGTAGTGAATGTTAAAATATATAGACCACGAGCTCCTAACAAATGTCTACCCAAACTCGTACCCAAAACCCGGTATGCGCATAGTCAACTACGTATCCAATCACAGCTACCCAAAAAGTCAGCCTATTTTCAATTACCAAACACAAATGGATGCGATTGGTCAATTTAGGAATACCTTGCTGTGATTAGCCGTCGTGCGTCACGTCGGACGACAGCCATGTGACAGTGACAACGAAAACGGATAATTGTTGAATGGTTACATGCAACAAGAAGCAACTTAGTTATGATAACGTTCACATGATATTTTTTGTTTAAGAAGTAGGGCTGAGTCGCGAGGGAAAATACCAAATTATTCATTATTTATTTTATTTACAATATAATACAAGTAGGCCGGCCACACGGTGGGTGAGCAGACGAGATACGCAAACATTGCTATCTATATTTTTACATATGGATATATTTCCAATTACAACATAAGTCTTCATATGTTTACGAAAAAAAATTCGGTACCGTGATTAGTAATGAGACCTAAATCTCAAGTTCCTCTAAATAAAGTTACTTTTCTCAAACATGCTCGGAAATGTATGCGTTAAAAATGAAGACATGAAGTTCCTTGTTTATGGCTCCCTACATTACTTCTTGGCCTAGGCCAAGAAGTAATGTATGAAAACCCGAACTAAAAACATTATTGGCCGCTACTCTAACTTTTTAAATTTGCTTACTGATATTAAACAGACAAAGGAAAAAATACATACTGCCAATCACCAATACTTTTTTTTAATTGTTTTAGTTTTTTGTAAAAAAAAATTGTTAGTTTTTACATTTTTTTTGTTATTTTTCGTTTATTTTTTAGTGTTGTTTATCGTTTTTAATGATTTAAAAAAAAATCTTTTCTTTTCTTGATGTTTGTCTATTTTTTAATGTTAAAATTTTTGTAGGGTCTTTTATGTTATTTTTAAGTTTTTTTTTATCTATTTTTTCTTTTCGTTTTACTTTTTTTAATGTTTTTTGTTTTTTTTTGTCGTTTTTTTTATTTTTTTCAAGTTTTCCTTTTTGTTTAACTTTTTTTAATGTTTTTGTTTTTTCCCTTTTTTTTGTTTTTTTTTAATGTTTTTTGTTTGTTTTTCTTTTTTTTTGTTTTTTTGTTTTTTTTCTAGATTTTTGTTTCTTTCAATGTTTTTTTTGTTTTTTTTTGTTTTTTTCCTTTTTTGTTTTTTTTTAATGTTTTTCTTTTTTTTTTTGTTTTTTTAAATGTTTTTTTTTTGTTTTTCTTTTTTTTTGTCCATTTTTTTGTTTTTTTCCTTTTTTTTTGGCATTTTTTTGGGCGTTTTTTTTGTATTTTTTGTTTTTTTTTGTTTTTTTTTAAATATTTTTTTCCTTTTTGTTTTACTCTTTTGTAATGTTTTTTGAATATTATTCTTTTTCAATGTTTTTTTTTTTTTAGATTATTTTATCTAGAATCTTTCTCACTTTAGTGAGGTGAAAAGGATTCTATTTTTAAACCACTCACATTCGCTAGCTCGTGTTTCAATTCCACACTCGCGGTTAAATTATAACTGCACCCTTGTATAACAAATAACTATTTATTATTTCCTCACATCGTTTGAGAAAAGCACTATACAAGCCTCGGCCGGAACAGGGATTGCTGGACTCGTTGTATCCGGCCTCGTCTACGACTCGGCCGTCTAGCCCAAACTCGTCCATCAATCCCTTACTTCACGGCCTTTGCAGTAATGTACTATTATTTAACTTTTGTCTTGATGACCAAGCATCGGAGTTTTTATCGCACGGTAAGACGTTAGCGAGCTATGGAGTCAATACTAGCAATAAAATTTACAAGTGGCGACTGCGACTTTTTCCATACTTTCTGATGATCAAATATCCACTAGTGAATAATTGACACGTCTGGAATCGTCAGTGAATGACACATGGTACATACTAGGCGTTAGTTATAAGAGGATGCCCACAAGGGGGAGTCCTCTCGCCACTACTGTGGAACCTGGTAGTAAACGACCTTATAACAAAACTAAACAGTAACCGCTTCCTAACTATAGGATATGCGGATGACATAGTGATACTGGTCAACGGCCTGGTCATAAACACACTGTGTGAACTCACACAAACAGCACTGAAAATAACAGAGAAATGGTGCAAGGAGAATGACCTATCGGTAAGCCCAAAGAAAACCGACACAATTCTCTTTACAAATAAACGAAAACTGGGTACCTACGAAATGCCAACTCTATTCGGCACCAAACTAACACTCTCGAAGGAGGTAAAATACCTAGGCATAACACTAGATGATAAACTAAACTGGAGCAAACACCTAGCAGCAGACTAAACAAAGCAACAGTAGCCTTCTGGCAATGCAGAAGGATGGTGGGGAAAAGATGGGGCCTGGCCCCCCACATCATACTGTGGCTATACATAATGGTGATAGTACCAATGATAAGCTACGGTGCCATTGTATGGTGGCCCCGCACCCAGACCACGAGTGCAATTACCAAAATTCAGAAAACACAAAGACTAGCATGTGTCGCTGCTACAGGTTGCATGAGAACAACCCCAACAGCAGCACTAGAAGTCATGCTAGGGCTACTACCTTTACATATGCACATATAAAAAGAAGCGGCTGCGACGGCAATACGCCTAAAAAGCCTCAACCTATGGACGAAACTAGACATACCCCACACGAAGATCCACAACAACTGATCACAAGCCTACCTATGATAGAAGCTTCAATCGACAAAATACCAAAAACTGCAGTCTTTGGGAAATACTATGAAATATTACTGACGGAAGACTCCAAAGAGGGGTTAAACCAAACAGACCTCAGAATCTTTACAGATGGTTCAAAAACAAATACGGGAACAGGATGTGGTGTGTTCTCAGAGGATTTAAACATACACATATCCAAACCACTGGGTGTACAAAACACGGTATTCCAGGCTGAATGCGTAGGGATAATTGAAGCCTGCAATGCCAAAAAGAGACGACAAGTCGTAAACACAAACATACGGATACTCTCAGACAGTAAATCGGTACTACAAGCACTGAGCAGTGATAACATCACATCTAGCTTGATATACGAATGTCACTTAAACCTCACAGAGGTGTGCGCTGATAAAAACAAAGTTACTATACAATGGATCAAGGGGCACAGTGGCTCAAGAGGAAACGATGCAGCGGATGAACTGGCCAGGAAAGGCTCAGAAACAACGGCATACGGACCGGAGCCAATCTTGCCCCTGCCACAAAGCTACATATACAATCAACTGGACCAACACACTAAAGACCTACACCAAAGATACTGGGAGGAGATAGACACATGCAGACAGACCAAAGAGATTCTGTCGAAACGCGACTACAAACTCACAACCACACTACTAAGGACACATAGAAACCAACTGCGCAAGATAGTGGGTATAATAACAGGACACAACACCTTGAACAGACACCTCTATAACTTAGGTATCACAGACAGCCCCATGTGCAGAGCGTGCATGGAGGCAGAAGAAACGACTAAACATATACTACTGGACTGCAAGGAGGTAGAAGTATACAGAATGAAGCACCTAGGTTCTCCAAACACTACGGGACGCAGTCAGTAACACCAAGGCACTCACCAACTTTTTAGACGAGCTGGGGTGGTTAGAGTAGCGCCACACCGCCGTTTCACGCAAAATAGGCACAATGGATGTCGACTTGTGGAAAACGCCCAGTATAACTAACTATGGTGCATACTATTCAATTTAATAATCGGTCAGTACATGACATTAGGTCTATCGCAGCGATGTAGTTTGTGTATCAGAGTCTGTATAGTTGTATATTAAAATAGTTAAAGCTGTCTATTAGTTTGTAAACTAATAGAAAAATAATTTTATTGTTAATTTGAATCCGATTTTTAATCACGATCGCTATAAGGGTGGATTGCAAAAAAATTTTACATAATTATAATATAATAATAATATTTTGCGGACAATCTTACACAAATCAACCTAGTCCCAAACTAAGCAAAGCATGTACTATGGGTACTAGACGTCGATATAGATACTTATATAGAGAAATAAATACTTAAATACATAGAAAACATCCATGACTCAGGAACAAATATTCGTGCTCATCACACAAATAAATGCCCTTACCGGGATTCAAACCCAGGACCTCTTGCTTCGTAGGCAGGGTCACTACCAACTAGGCTAAAGCGGTCGTCAAATTAAGGACCTTAATCTAATCTATGCTTTAACTTTTTTCCATTGTGAAACGAAAGTTACCCATATAAAATGTATGTGTAATTGCCGTTTCACAATGGAAAAAAGTTTTAGCGTAGATTAGATTAAGGCTCTTAACTATGTACAATTTTTTTGCAATTCACCCATAAAGGCATTTTAGAGTTAAATAAATGAGTATGAGTATGAATTCGAGTTGAATTTTATTGCTAATGTCGACTCCATTGCTCGCTAACGTCTTATCGTGCGATAAAAACTCCGATCGATGCCTGTTGATGACTAAATCAAGGAATCTTTTTTAGCAATGTAGCGCAGCTGAATCACTAAAAACTGTTCTATTGTGCTTTTAATTATTAGAATTTGATGGCTGCAAGAATCGCATTTAAATGCATCAGTCACATCTCTGAAAGAGGAAATATAACCAAAATATTTATTTGCAATGAATGCAAGATGAAATGTAAAGAACAAAGAACATCCCTTTTTTTGGCATGCCATTTCGAATCGTGTCGTTTCGAACGCACTGCTTCATTCCATATTTCGTTTGTAATTGGATGTGTTGGAAATCTAAAAACATTTTTTTTGTACTCGACGATTAAAATATGTGTATTAAGATTTCATAGAGAATACTGCAACGTCACTCTTTTCATAGTTGTAGTCCATGTTACTGTCGAAACAATCGAAATAACTACTTTTCGATACGCTCCAGACAACTAAAATAAATTCGACCAATCACGTGGCTGCTTTACTGAACTGTAATGAATTGGACCAATAGAATCGCTTTGATGTCGTACGCTCGTTGATGTCTTTTAAGATATCAACAAGCGTACGAGCGATGAGCTGCACTTCGTTTCAACAGTATCGAGTTTGTTTAATTAGTTCAGTTGACTCGTAGAAAATTAATTTTAATGAACTCGTACAAAAAGTATTGTTCACAATAGTGTTATAATCAAGCTTTTTAATCTCGTACCTTACTTAGGCCACTCAGCAAGCTTCGTGGCCTAAACACGGTACTCGACTAAAAAGCTCTCTATTATAACACGATTGTGAAAAATACTATTTTTTTCATTTTATAGTTAGTTTAGGCATCGATAAAAACGACAAAATATTGATAAGATTTTCAATGGTTAAAATAGAAACCAACTTATTAAAAAAAGTAATGATGTCTGTTGGCATAATACCATCCGACAAAATGTGATCATAACAATAAAATCAAAATAATATGTTTATCGCTGTATTAACTTGCGAAAAGTGATTCCATCTTTTTTGTTGTGCTTGTCCGAACGACTCACACACCATTTTACGGCACAACAATGCATATTTATTGAAACCGAACGTTTGGTTTATTTAACAGTTTGACACGGTGGCCATTTTCGAACTGAACGGCTGCCAGGCATCCTTTTTAATCCCCGCCTATAAGTGCATCCTTTTTGTGGGGCCACTTTTCGGCGCTAGTTAGACTTCTAGATATTTTCGTTCACTGCTTACAACTTTTGTTTGTTACAGAGCCGAGAAATGCAAGGAAATGACGCGCCTGCTGACCGACTTCGCGAGGTTATACCGATAACTGGCAGGACTTTCTCACCTCACCTCAACGGTCAATCTAGAACAAGATTATATTCAATAAGGACCTATAAAAAATATTTTATTTCACAATTTTTTCGTACTTTCATTGAATTTAATTTCAATATGGTTTATTTTTGTTGAATTCTCATGCAGATGACTTTTTTTTTTTAGTTTTATTGACTATACTATATGTTTTTCTATGAAAATAATTGTAAGGAGGATGTGCCCTGTCAGTGTAGATGTTAACTTACATAAAAATAACAGATACAATTCTCAGAACTCGAGTTTATATGAATGATATCTGTCAAAATTTGTCGATTACCGTTCTTCACATGTTAAATTATTTCTTAACGTCTTAGACAAATATATATTACAGATACCGCCATTTTGTAATAGAAGTAGTTCGTCGACGCTAGCTGGTAGGAGCGATGTTGTAAATTTGATCGAGGGGCAACATTTCGTCTTTGTATTTGGAACAGAGAACGCGTTAAAACTTTTTCTCCAATATGCTCGGAAATGTCCGCCTACTGTTGCATACATATTCCGTGAAGTTCGTCGTTACTGCCGAGCGCAAATTTAAAGAGTTAAAAGTCATTATTGTACAGCTTCAGCGGCCAGGAAACTGTATGAAATTCCTTTACTGTATTGTATACTATACTTGTTTACTTTTTAACCATATGTTTTGACCAAGACAAATCACTGCAAACAGCCAAATGTTAGTGCGTTTCAAGGCCTAGCAATTTATTACATAAACTTGATATTGATAGAATGAAAGGAATGTATGGCTCTCTCTTTCCAACTATCGCAAGATGGTGAGACAAATTGCGCCAGTTTGTAGTCTAAGTTTTCCCGGGTGCTCTTGTTTTTAAATTGTCATAGACAAAACTCTTACTTTTTTAAGTGATTGAAGTGACGTTTTTAAAAATGTCTCAAAATGTTTGAAACGAAGAAATGAAAATATTTATCGATATAAAATTCATAACTAAGTAAAATGCGTCTAGATTTCAATCTTTAATAAGTAAACATTTAAAATTGTGATCGATTCTAATATATTAAGCACGAGTATTTAAATTGAAACTGACACTAAGAGTCATGCCGTCATACTTTAAAAAAATAATTTGGGTGGGAACTTGATAGGTTATTGACATACTCGCTGTTTTAAGATTATTGAAAATATTATTTGATTTCCTCGCATTTTTTGGAGAAAAGCACTATATCTGCCTCGGCGGGAATGGTAATTCGTGGATTCGTCTCTATTGTCGGATTCAGCTTCGCTTCATCCGACAAAACCAACTCATCCACGAATTGCAATTTCCCGGCCTCTGCAATAATGTACTATTACCATCTGCTCCCGGCAAATAAGTAGTTAAATGTCATTTCAATACGTATTCGACCGAGCGACGCGAGGTCAGTATCATACCAAAGTATGTAGTTTGTGGGCACAACTAAAGGGAGGTCAACGGGCAATTTTATGCTTTCATTTTTTAGTTTTTGTGTGACAATTACTTGAGCATTTTTAATTCGTTATTTTTGACTTATTGTTCAAGCATTGGTGAGGTAAAATGTATTGAAATTACAGGATTGTTTTCTTATCAGCTCGGCTTATAGTAAAATAAGATCATAAACGCCCAGCACGCGCTACAAAAATCCCTGACTATTCAGGGATATTCAGGGATTTTTGTAGCGCGTGCTGGTCGCTCATCAGTGGAATTGTCTGTGCTATGTTGCGCCTACGCACGCACACAGCAAGACTGGGAGTACAGTCGAGGTCAAAGACAGAGTTGGCAAACTGTAACGGCAGAGTCAGAGGCCTTGTCAGCTGTACCGGTACCAAGTGGTTACAAAACGGCCGGTCGGTCACATTTTTGACATTACGCGTAAGGTACAACGTAACCCAAGCCGACCGACGTTCCCTTGAAATGTTATGTAACCACCCATTTACAAATTCTTTTTGTATAAAGCAAATACTTGGAACTTGAACAAAAGCATTATGTTATGGTTATGATATGACTTACAATTCCTTTAGATATAGCCACTGGCTATGAATATTACTTATATCAAGAGCAATATTTTCAATTAAATTATAAGGATACAAGTATATTACGGTACTTGTACTCTTACTATTGTTATCTCGATATAATAAAGTAAAAGTATAAAGTTATTTCATTGTCTCTACTCTTGTCTATGACTTATTGACGATTGTAGAAGTTTTGGTTTGAGTTGTGTTTCTAAAGAAACCGATGAGTCAACTCCGTGCGAGTTAGGTAAGTATGTCCTTTTTACTTTTAAGTAAATATATTTTGTTATATACTCTCTTTTATTTCAAATATGATTGCATTGTAAATATTTATTAAAAATGTTTACTTTTATTACTGAGCTTTTATTTATACATATGCTAAAGGAGGAATATGCTTTTTCGGTATAGAAAGTATCCTATGGTATTATCCTTCCACGAGACTTTTACTATACTTTTATGAATTTGCTATTCAACAACAGACTTAACTACCGCGCTCAAATAGATACATCTCCTCACAATCAATTAGCAGTTTAAGTTTGAAAAGATAAGAGACAGACAGGCACTGGCATTTATAATATTAGTATCCTATCGTGTACTATTAAACGAGCACTATTTGTATGTATATATGCTACTCAAAAGAAACCCCTATTCCCTGTAGTCTTACCGCGTAGTCTTACCAGTTGGACTACTGGGTATTTCCTTCCCAATAGACTTACTAGTAAGACCATTGGGAATTTTGTGCCCAGTAGACTTACCAGTAAAACAAAACTCCCAATAGTCCTACTCTTACATACGAGTCTACATAGACTTAGGTTATTGATAGACAACCTACATATTGAACTTGAATCTATGACCCAAGATAAAACATTTGCTTGATAGATATTTTGTCACATAATTATCAAACTACAAACGAATAATAAAAGAATACGTGTAATTTATTTTAAATTTAGTGAAATGTGTGATATAAATGTAATAAAAAGGGGAAGAGGTGAGGTACTATTGCTGAATGGATACCAGTACTATAAATTAAAGGCTTATAAAGATTCAGGAGCAGGTATTATATGGCGATGTGCTCTATACCGTAAAAGTAATTGTGTCGGGTCTGTTACTATTATTAACAATGTTGTGGTAAAAAGTAAACCACATCTTGTAACGTGCTGTCCTGATCATGCTCAAAACGAAATAGACATAAAGATGAATGATTGTAAAAAACAAGTTGAATCAGACACGGTATCAATACCCAGAGTCTACAGGAAAGCCGTGGGCTCACTCGAAAATTCTGGAATTAATCTTATTAGCAAGTTACCAGAATTCACCAGTATAAAATCGACACTTTACCGACATCGAAATAAAACTCTGGAAGTAGAAAAATTATATCACAAAAGTTTTTCTGATATTAAGGTTCCGCCTAAATTTTATTCTTTTCTGTTAGCGGACTACTATCGTGATGACGGTGCACGAATTTTAGTGTTTGCATCCAGTGAGGCAAAGAAAGCTATGACGGAAAATAAGGACTTTTTCAGTGATGGCACATTTGAAGTAAGTCCTGTACCCTTTTGTCAGCTCTATACTATACATTGCGATTTGGGTAGTTCTCAGGAGACTACAAATATAATACCCGTTATCTATGCCTTCCTCCCGGATAAAAAAACGGAAACATACATTACATTATTGCAATTAATAAAAAGCCAAATACCGGACTGGAACCCTATGCAATTTAAAACAGACTATAAGGAGGGCATAATAAAGGCTTTAAGGTACGTTTTCCCGCAAGTATTGACAAGCGGATGCTATTATCACTATCGTGAGAGCCTGAAGAGAAAAAGGAAGTCTCTAAAATTAAAAGCATACAGAATAGTGTCACTTTGCAAATCTTTGCCACTATTACCTAAAGAAAACATTCTGGACGGTTGGAGTTATATAATGGATGAGATGGAAAACTTCTATCTTAACGTAGTGTTATATTCTCTTTGACTTCTATGAGCAAGATAATATGAAAGCATTTAAAAATATATGATCAGATATTGGATAACAAAAAACAAAATTGAGAGAATGTGTGTATTTGGCTAACGGCATCGCACAACCAATTATTTGGAATCGTGGCATTTTGTATTGAATGGTGATGTGGGTAAGAAAAAAAGTAACTTACACCAATTGTTAAACATTTTAATTTCTGACGCATCGTATCAAAAGGTGCGTAGAATCCAAGTCAAAAACAATTTGAATTTGAATAAAAGACACAATGTTTACATTGAACGCGACCGGTTCATTCAGAATGCACAAATGCAATTAATTAGTGGAGAGATAAGCGTTGGTCATTTTTTGGAAAAGTTACGTTGATGAAATAGGACAATTAAGTAGTTACTTACTGGGTACAGTCGAGTTCATAAATACGTGTACATTTTGTCACCTTTCATTATTATTGCAGGAAATTGCATGCATTCATTATTTAAAAAGGAAAATTTATTTAAATAAAACATATTTATATTTAAATATTTTATGAACTCGACTGTACTCGTCTTTGAGTTTGTTATTGTTTGTCATTAGGAAAAAATGCATTTTATTTATTTTTCTTCTTAGATTTAATAAAGCTACTGTCTATCAAGTATGAGGTCTATGATTTATACATTTTAACAGAGTAAAACTAATGGGATAAAAATGACATCTACGAAGTCTTACTACCAGTAAGTCTACTAGGAAGGAAATTCCCAGTAGTCCAACTGGTAAGACTACGCGGTAAGACTACAGAGAATAGGGGAAAAGAAAATAGGGGCCACTAAGTATTTTGATTGCTACGTGAAAAATACAGTAAACAGTAATGTATCTTTATTAAAATAACATGTAACAAGGCTTTTTTTTTAACTTATGCTAATAACCATTTAATTGTGTAGTCAATTGTTTCACTTATTTCAATTAACATGAAATTAGTCCATTGTCAACAGCAAAAACTAAACAGAAACTCTTTGCAAAACAAAACAAAAACTGACACAAGCTGTTTTTTTAATGGTTTAGTAACGGGTGTGTCCTCCTCTCCTGTTTTCACACTCCTGGAGCCTTGCATACATACTTTCGATTAAGTTTCTGATGTTTTCATCAGGTATCTCTTCCCACGCACGTTTCAGAGCATCCATAAGCTGTTGCTGGTTGTGAACCTCTTGCTCATGCTCCCTAACCCTTCGTTTTAATTGGTCCCACATATGCTCTATTGGATTTAAATCCGGACTATACGCTGGCCATGGTAGGACACGAATATGGGAGTCATCCAGTACAGTCTGAGTGGCCCGAGCTGTGTGTGGGCGGGCATTGTCATGCATTCACCAGAACCCTGGCCCCACTCTCTGTGAGAATGGAATCACATGAGGCCTGATGAGTGATGACTTCATCGATGTACCGTTGTGCAGTTACTGTGCCTTGATTTAAGAAAACCAGCTCAGTTTTGCCTTGTAAGCTAATCCCAGCCCAAACCATCACACTAGGACCTCCAAAGGGGTCAATTTCCTTTTTCTCCATACTCTAATCCGCCGATCATCACTACAAAGCTTCACTTTACACTCATCTGTGAAGAGCACCATACCCCATTGATTCATGCTCCAATCTGAATGTTCGCGGCAAAAACTTACGATTTCCACGTTGAACCCTAGATAAAGGAATTCGTACTACTCGGCGTCTGGACCTTTGCTGGTCTTCATGCAGTCGATTACGTATCGTTTGGTCTCTAACACGAGTCCCCGTTGTCAACCGTAGGCGATTTTGTAACTTACGTGCCGTCACAGAGCGCTCTCGACAGGCACTCAATCGGATGTAGCGATCCTCTTGTGCCGTAGTCGCTCGCACCCTGCCCGATCCAGGCCTTCTTGCAACACTGCCAGTCTCTTGGAACCGATCCCACACATTTTGGATGGCTCGGCGAGAGAAACCCAACGAAAAAGCTACAGACCGCTGCGAATGACCTTCAGCAATCAATGTAACGGCTCTGGTGGCAGTAATAGTATCCATATGCCTTTGTTGACGTGGCATTATTAACAAAAGATGTTGAAAGAAGCAAAAGATGGACAGAAATAGTTTTTTAACAGAATAAAATTGTGATTCCATCTGAAAGGAATTTGACCTGAAACTCGTTTTTTTTATTTGCTTCAATTTCTGGCCAGCTGTAAGACTTAAACACCAGCATTAAAGAGGTTGGATACTGAAGGAGGCCGGACATCATTAATTAGTCACTTATTAATTAGTTTACATCTAAAAATTTACTCAAAAACAGAAATATGTAAGTGGCCCTTATTTTCTTTTGAGTAGTATATACAGGGTTATTGTTAATTCAATGCAAAAGCTAAGCCAAGAGGTTACAGGGAAGGTTGGTTGCCACTTTTTGTACCACAATCCATTATGCAAAAGTGAACCATTTTCGATATATGCACCATTATTTTTTTCTTTTAACTGACTGTACTGAAAAGCTACGCTATTTTGGCAAGTAGATTTAAAAGATGGCCTATTTACTCCGAATTTCAAAATGGTTTTTATTAAAGAGACCGATGCATGTTTATATCGTGTAATACGGCGTAATAAATCCAAATACCCTGAGAACTTTACGGTTTCGCTCTATGAAAAGACAACAATATATCGATATCAGCCATATTTTTACACCAAAAAATAGGTTGGGTAATTTGACTAAATATTCATTAATAATCCACCTAAATTTAATACCGATACGGTAAAAAATAATGAAAAGTAATCTTCATAAATTCCGTAAAAATTAGGCGAAAATGGTATAAACTTTCTTTACTTTATAATTTACTACGTCTATATACGTTCTTTGGGATACGCGCATAATCCACTTATTTTTGTTAGTGAATAAACCTTTCTATAGGCCAGATGAAATTCAATATGATCTCAAGGTCGTAAATATTTAATTAAAATGCCGTTATTTCCTAATGCATGTATTTTTGGATTCAGGTAGTAAGTCTCCAAATTCGTGTACTCAAACATGTTTTCATTATAAAAATACTGATAGCATTTTTTTGTACTCGTCGATTAAAATATGTGTATTGATTTCATAGAGAATACTGCAACGTCACTCTTTTCATAGTTGTAGTCCATGTTACTGTCAAAACAATCGAAATAACTGTTTCGATACGCTCCAGAGGCTCTAGTATAAGTTTTATCGATATAATACGTTTTCGAACGCGTTTGCGTTTAGTTTCAATTTGTATGGCAACACGTAGTTCCTAATAGTTACCACCAGAGGCGCTGTTCGAGTTGCCATACAAAATGTAACTAAACGCAAACGCGTTCGAAAACGTATTGTGTCGATAAAACTTATAGGTACTAGAGTCTCAGACAACCGAAAAAAATTTGAAAATAGAACTAAAATAAATTCGACCAATCACGTGGCTGGTTTACCGAGCTGTAATGAATTGGACCAATAGAATCGCTTTGATTATTGAGTTTACTCGTTGATGTCGTACGCTCGTTGATGTCTTTTAAGATATCAGCGAGCGTACGAGCGATAGGCTGCACTTCGTTTCAACAGTATGGAGTTTGTTTAATTAGTTCAGTTGACTCGTAGAAAATTATTTTTTTCTACTCCTGTACCGTTATCTGTCATTAATATAGGCTGTAGCTCAAATACAATGACACCACTAATAAGTCGTCGAAAAACTATATGCTCTATGGCCCAAAAACGCACTGTACAGCTTACTTTTTTGGTTCATACATTTTTCATAAAAGCACTGTTTAACTTTTTTTTAAATCGGCCGCTATATTGCAGTGGTGCCAACTTCATAAACAAATATTTCGAAATAAAAGTATTTATTTACGATTTAACATTTGTATATTATAAATTATTTGCTACAATAATAATAAATCATCATCTTTTGTGTGTTAAATTACATGTTTTATAAATTATTGGTAATATTTATAAAAATAAACAGTTCGAATTCGGTCCGGGTCCGGATTTGGTTTGGTTCGGATGGCAAATGCAAACAAATTAAAAACAAAACAAACCATAAGCAAGAGCTGTCACATTTCCGATTTCCCACCAAAATACAGTTCAAAATGAAAAGACAAAAGATGATAAACTATTTGTCCTAAACTATTAAGATTCTATTCGTGTTTGTGAAGACAAAAGTGTACGTTCCTTTTAAAATGGTCAAAGAAATTAATAACTGCACTCCTGAAGAAATTGCGTGAGTAGCAAAAGTACGAATAGAAAACTTGCTGCCTGAAAAGTTTAACTATTCTGTAGTCTGCTATTTATTTAAAATTTGTCGTAGAAAAAGTATTGTATGCAACGGTGTATAACTGGTCTAAAAACGCTCGTGGCGTCTTTAATTGCGATGCTCGCCAAGGCTCGCATCGCAACCCACGCCACTCGCCTTTTAAGACCCTTCTTATACAACAGTTGCATAAAATACTATTAATGAACTCGTACAAAAAGTATTGTTCACAATAATAGTGTTATAATCAAGCTTTTTAATCTCGTACCTTACTTAGGCCACTCAGCACACGGTACTCGACTAAAAAGCTCTCTATTATAACACGATTGTGAAAAATACTATTATCTACGCACATATCATTAGTGCTCTAAAATGCGTTCAGAAACCGTCGGTAATGACCAGCATTATTACAACCAATTTTACTATGACAACTTTCTTGTCTGTGGTAGTAGGTAAAATCTGTACCTACTGTAATGTTATTACAGTACAGACTATCGGTATCGTTATGAGTTTAAATTTGGAACAGCTGTCAAAACTCAAGTGGGTCTCTAGTCTAGTATCTATAGATATTAAAACAGTTACCGATACGAAACTTCATTTTTCATTTTACTTTTTTAATTTTTTTACTTTTTTAACTTTTTTTTACTTTTTTCACTTTTTTCCGCTTTTTAACTTTTTTGCCCTTTTTTATTCTTTTTTTAATTTTTTGCACTTTTTTTTACTTTTTGTCACTTTTATTCC
The DNA here is from genome assembly GCA_963854355.1 of Epinotia brunnichana. Taxonomy (NCBI): domain Eukaryota; kingdom Metazoa; phylum Arthropoda; class Insecta; order Lepidoptera; family Tortricidae; genus Epinotia; species Epinotia brunnichana. Next base: position 25,672,009 of record OY977936.1, on the reverse strand, counting down.
TTTTTAACTTTTGCTTGCTGTTTTTTTACTTTTTTTTCAATTTTATTCCTTTTTTACCTTTTTCTTACTTTTTTTACTTTTTTTTGCTGTTTTTAACTTTTTTCACTCTTTTTACTTTTTCTAACTTTTTTTTACTATTTTGAATTTTTTTTTTAATCACTTTTTTTTTAAAGATAACTTACAGGTAGCACTCGTAGCAATGCAGGTCATTTTCCTAAGGCTTTTGAACCCATCCTAGAGTACTTATGATATGTGTTTAGATAAAGTAGTGTATGCAACTGTACATAATTAGGCCTTAAAACACTCGTGTGATCCTATTATGAAACTCGCTGACGCTCGTTTCATAAAACCACACTCGTATTTTATGGCCTCTCATTATGTATCAGTAGCATAAACTACTATTTTTGTCATTTCATTACAGAACTATGTAGCGGCTAACAAACATCCTCCAAATTTCATTCAAATTCACCTTATAGTTTTCAAGTAAAATGCCTGTGACATACGGACAGACGGATTGATGGGCAAACATGACCAAACTATAAGGGTTTCGTTTTTGCCATTTTGGCTACGGAACCCTTAAAAAGGCCCTCTAGGCATTGTACCGAGTATGCTGGTAGTGTTTCTTCGTTGAACTGCAATACTGATGCGCTGCACGAGAAAACTGCCAGCTCTTCGATTACCAGTTATGATGATACTAATGCTGAAATGACTGTCGCCAAAGCAAAAAGAATATATTTGCTGATGTTATATGGGGTTATATTTGTCTAGATCCTATCAACATAAGATTTGGCGAGTACAGGGCGGTGATAATAGTAATTTCCAAGTCCTACCTGAACGTCCTAGTTGGTCGTCTGGTGACCAGTCCAATCTGCTTCGCTTGTATGATATTTTGCCTGGAGTTATTTCCACCGCCTGTTGATAGGAAGTTAAATAAGCACCAAGTATAGACTAGCAACAATAATCTAGAATCTATATTCTTTACCCCTACAACGTATAAGTTACATGTAGCTTTTGGGATCCCATCTACTAGCATACAAACATGATCAGGTCAATGGCGTTTAGTGATTGTTTTAAGATCTTATTAGCTTAGTCTAATACTTAGCTCCAGTTAATCAGTCTCTCGGAAACCAGGAATCAGGCTCTGCATGCTCCAAGTCTCCAACCGATTTCACAAACTTATTACACGCCTGAACTCTTTCGATTCTCTTTACTTCTCACAATCATTTACCGCCAAAATCTAACGTATGCTCATTTATTTTATAACTCAAAATGTTGCCAGCTATTTAATATAAAGGTACGTTCACACGAACTTACCACAGGTTCGCGATGATCCGCGACACTCCCGACATCAAAGAAAGTGCTTATAGAAGAGCTACCAAGTGGCGTGTCCACTCAGCAATCTTCTCTCGGGCTCGTTGAGCTGCAACCCTCTCTGGTCTCATATTAGCAGGTAAGCCGCTGTGTTCACTTTCTTGTGGAATATTATCCAACTCTGATTGGAAAGATTCCTCTTGAGGAATATCAGTAACTTCAGACTCTTTAGAAGGTAAGTCTGCGCCTTGGACTTCCTCCGCTTCTTCTGGACTATGTACTTCATTAATAACCTCCATCATATCTTGCTTTTCAGGTTGAAAGTTTTCCAGCTCAGGTCTGTCTTCCAGCCTCTTGTCTAGTTCTATATTTGGATCCGGTGGTAACGTAAGTTCCATCTGTTCGACTACAGGAGTTTCTGGTCCTGATGCTTCTTTGCTGCACTCAGTTTCCAGTGGATATAGGTGACCAATGGATCTGGTTAGTTCCACATTACCAACCTTAACCTTTGCTACTCTGCAATGTCCATCTCGACTCTTGATCAAGGTTGTTATTTTTCCCACCTTCCAGTTGATTCTTTTCTTGGAGTCGTCGAAGATCTGAACTATGTCACCTGCTTGTGGACATTTGTCAGAGGTTGTTCTAGGCTGTTTGATGAAATACCTGTGCTTTTCTCTCAAGCTTGGTAGGTATTGTCTTATAAACATATCTTTAAACTCTCCTAGAATCATGGTACCTCTTTTCCAGCTCGCAATGAGGTCTACCTTCGTAGTTGTACTCTTGCCCATGATGTCTGTTTCCGTTGGTTCAGGTACAAGGCAATTGCCCAAACTCAAGAAATCAACTGGTCTCAACACACGATCCAGATCTGCACCCACGTAGGTCAGAGGTCTTGTGTTAATGACTCTTCGATCTCTTTTATCACTGTGAGTAACTGATTATCGTTCAGTAAGTGTTTTTCCAATGTGCGCTTCATGCAATGCTTTGCCAGAGCTACGAGGCGCTCATAAACGCCCCCGTGCCATGGAGCTAGTTGCGGAATAAATTTCCACATAATGCTGTTCTTCTCACAATACGGGCTCATGAAAAGCTCTGAAGTCAGCTTGAATTGAGGTGCATTGTCCGACAATACCATTTTTGGCTTTCCTCTGGACGCTGTGAATCTTCTGAACGCAAGCAAGCATTCTTCAGCTGTTAAGTCGTTGACAATTTCCATATGAACAGCTCTCACAGCCAGACAGGTATATAAGCATACCCACCGTTTCTCGTTTCCTAGTTTTGTCGCAACCATTACGGGACCGAAATAATCAAGGCCTGTGTATGTATATGGTTCGCTGTAGTTCACTCTCTCGGCAGGTAAGGTTGATGTAGGAGGAAGTCGGTAGGGTCCTCCACCCTGTTTAATGCACTGACTGCAAGTTTTTAGTACCCTCTGTACTTGTGTTCTACCCTGGGGAATCCAGTATTTCTCACGGATGATATTCAAGGTATGTGGTACCCCGACATGGTAATTTTCTTCATGGGTATCTCGGATAACTTTATCTGTAAAATGGGATTTGGGAGGCAACAAGATTGGATGTTTCATATCGTAAGACCAACGAGTATTTGACAGCCGTCCTCGGCTTCTTAGCAATCCATCGACATCTAGGTATAGTCCTAAGTTTCGAGTCAGATGAGTTTCCTTCCCGGTTATTTCTTCAGGGAAATGTTCCTTCTGAAGATTTATAATTTCAGTTAAACGTATCTTATCTACATTTATGTCAGTTACTTCCTGATTGGCATATTCCTGTTCATTAGTGGGATGGTATTCTAGGTCAATACCAAGGTGGATATCAGGTACGTCGTCACAGACTTCCATTGATATACCTGGATCATCGGAGATGTCCGGTACGTCCTTCTCACAGACTTCCTTTGATATATCTGGATCATCAGAGATGTCCAGGCCCTCCCCAGCCACAAGAAAAGCTTGCTGTTCCTCAGATTTTGTGCTACTGGGCCAGTGTATTGGTTCCTTAAAAATAAATTCGGGACCACTGAACCATAATTTGTGTATGAGTTCTGTCGACAGGGTCATATCTCACTTAATCTTCAACCCACAGAGCTGTTGAAAGAATATTTTTGCAGGTAAGATAAGCGAGCTATCAGGACCCCAGACGACATCATGCAGAACTTATTTTTCTGAGTTAGAAATCTTGACAGTCCCTAGTTTATACATACATATATTTCTAAGTGATCTAATAAACATTTAAATGATACTGAAACGTTAGAAGAAAGACAAATACGCTTGGTAACATGGCAACAAGAAGGATGGACTTGCAGCAGACACTAGATGCTAAACTCGAAGTTGTCAAGCACTCTTCGAGTTGCCAGGCAATTGGTCTTTTTAATAAGCTACCCCCTGAGTTGAAGGCAATTACAAGTTTAATATATTTAAAAATAAGTTAAACGCCTTTTTGTTGAAGAAGTGTTTTTATTATGTACATGAGTTTTGTCAGCACAAAACGGTAGATGCAATATTATAACTTTAAGGACATATCATTTGTGGCTTATAATTATTTAATATTTTATTTTAGAATTTCTACATACTTTTATAATTATTATACTTGAACATTTTTGTAATAAGATCATAGTTGACATTTTTATATAATTTTTAAATCTTTAATTAAGTCTAAAATGTATTTAAGTACTTAGCCTCAAAAATTCAAACACAATTTATATTGTTTCATGAATAAATAAATGTCTTATGACTTATAAGCGGCGAGGTGAAACAACAGGGATCATAGACTCGTGCTAGTGCGTAAAAATCCCTTTTAGTGAGTTTAATTTCTTGAACATTCACCTCTGAGGAATTTTCATTCAACTTGATAAAGCCAAGAACCTTTATTCGGTCCTTTTGTGGTGCTCTTAGTGGTTCAGGAATGGTTTCCATAAAGGTCTTGTCTGGGAAGTTTACTATTGGAATGGTATTTTTGCAATATGTGGGATTTACTCTCATCCTCTTCTGTAGGCCACATTTAGTTTCTACAATGATTTCTGATGAAGCACTAAGAATCTCCTTAGGTTTGTCTGAACCGAACGTGTATACCATCCGCAAATCTTGATTTTCCTCTAATAAATTCATTGATTGGGCTAACTTAGTAGTTATGTAGCTCCGTTGCCTTCCACAGTCTAATAAAATGCGGCATAACTGTGGTGTATCATGGCCTGCCTTATTCCTTGCTGATGCGGTCGCTGTCTGAAACACCTACAGGTCCAGCAGCTGATTTCAATTCCTTTGGGCACAGTGCCCGATTATGTTTGCCCTTACAGTAAAAGCATTTGAAGGACATTCTGCAATCTTTTACCATGTGCCCTTCTCTTAAACACAAATAACACTGATTAACCAGCTTGTCTTTACGGTCCTGGAGTGTCAAGTATTTGCGACACTTGTCGCTGTAGTGCGTTTGAGTTTTACAGAAGCAGCATTCTGTCCTTGGTTTCTTCTTATACTGTTGATTTGGTTTACTTTCTGTGAATGGTCGTTTTTGCTAAGGGGTTTTCTTGAATTCAAGCCGCTCATTAAATATGTTGTGGGGACGTACTCTACCTTTCTTATAATTGCCATCCACCACATGTAAGGTACCAGTTGTGCATTCTTCTTTATTGATGGAATTTGGTCTTGTCTTACAGACATCCTCCTTATCAGTGATCAGTTTTGCAAGTTGTGCCCTAATTTCATTTATAGAGTCATCCTTTATGACTCGCTTTAATTCATACACAATATTTTCAGGAAATTTTTCAAAAATGAGTGTCCTGAAAAAACTATGTGACGCATCTTCGCCTAGAGCTTGCAGAACTCGCAAATGTCGTTCTATCTCATTGAAGGTTCTTCGACAGTCAGCAATGGACTCATTAGCCGGTATCACTTTATTAAGAGCCGTGTAATGTGCATCTTTTATATACCCTGCTCTCCCATAACGCTCCTTGAGTGTTGTTATGGCTATACCATAACTCTCATTTGTCGCCTGTAAGCCTTCCACAAGGCTCCTTGCTTCACCCTTCAAAGCTGCGCATAGATACAAAAATTTATCTACATCAGATAAATCTCTTTGGTCGATCTGAGACCTAAATTGGTCCCAAAAGGAGTGCCAGTTTAAGATATCCCCGTTGAATATGGGCAAACTTAAAACAGGAAGCTTCCCAGTGACACACTTAGTAGCTGTCGTTACAGCCTTGGCATGTTTGATCTTCACCTTAAGTTCACTTAGTACTTCTTCGGCATCTAACTGATTCGTGGACAACACCGACACTTCGTCAGCCGATGGAGTGTTTACAAACTTAAAATAGTTATTTAAGTCGTTAGCCACCTTCAGTAACACACTCTCTAATTTGGATGCTACTATTTCCGCATTCAATATAGCTTCTTGCTGCGACTCCCTACCAGTAGTTTCATTCATTTGCTTGGCTGAGACAGTCAACTGCACAAGCCTAGTGGAAGTTGTTTGCAAGATGGTTTTCCAAATATCATCCATATTTGCGTGATTTCCTTTCGTCTGATCTGTAATATACCATAACTATTGACTGCGTATTCTATTTACAAGAATCTGATACAATTTTTAAACTAAATCAATACGATAAAGCATTATGAAAACGAATATTGTCTGCTCTTACCATATGCAATTTCTAAGACTGGGTATTCCTTTAATCCGATCAGGAGACAACAAAAACAAGCGTATCCAGTCGGTAAACCCAACTTTGTTCCACCACACACAACATTCAACAACTGAAACGATACTTTTAGATGTTTTTTTTTTTTCACTTTAACTTAGAGAAACAAACAAACAAACTACGACAATACCGGTACTGGCGGCAATCCTTCTCTTTGACGTCTAAAAAATTTGACAGATTATGAAATAATCGAGTCGAGTCGTATTTTTCTAAGTGGAATGCAAATATATTTTATTGGTCGAAATCGATTGTCATCGAATACCATTATCATTGTAATGTATATCGAGACACATTTTAGTTAATAAACCAATAATTAAATTATAACAACGAGTGTAACAATCTACGCTCTAAGCCATAAGTACTTGGCGTAAAAATCATGTCTATATTCAACGATAAACTGCTTCCATTACAATATGTTTTGTGAACCGTCACCACTGAATATCGATATAAGTACTCAATATTCAACATAAATAATACTTGGTGCCCTGGAAACGTCAGATTCATCCCCGTCACAAATAGTCTAGTCGAGTGAATGTTGCAGCGCTCACACTCCTACCCAGTAATTCGGGCTGCTAGACTCTTGCCTGTTCTTAGCCAGCGTCAAAATGAGTGACCGCCGAGGCGTTCACACCCAGCACGTCGGGTCGCAAGCCGATACAATTCTTGATCCGCGTCAACAAGTGAGTGAACGACAAACGCTCACACCCAGCACGTCGGGTCGACGGACCACATTATACATCCGCGTCAACAAGTGAGTGACCGCCGAAACGCTCACACCCAGCACCTCGGGTCGCGGGACTGTCACCTGTTCTTAGTCTGAGCACCAGATTGCCAGACCGATTTCTATATCATTCTCAATCCGCGTCAAAATATGAGTGAACATCAACCCGTTCACACCCAGCACGTCGGGTCGACGGATTGTAAGCTGCCCTTATTAGGTAAAAATGCAGCCAAATATAACAGGATTTACACAGAATTATAACAGACGTAAACAACAAATATTGGTAGGACGGGGGTACTGTTGGAATACACATCCAATACATGACTTTGACACTTGCGTGTCCATAGACATCAGGAGATCCAAGATTCATGGTTCTAATTAAATTATAACATTCATATTAACACATTGAGCTGCAAGCTCCTCATAACGCATACAAAATGCATATACAATTATATTACTCTCGGTGACGATCCACGCCACACAAAAAAAACCGATTGATTATTTTATTAATCCCACGCGTTTACACAGAGAAGTTGATACCGCCGCCACATTCGGTATCCAAGTAATTATTCCATAATCTGACTCTCGAAACCAACATCACAAAATGTCTTACCTTAAGTCACGAGATACGATCATCCCTGTAATAAAATACCTTATCTGTTCAAAAAAAAGCAAACCAACTATCGATAAAAATCGATAAATTGGTCTCCACATAATCGATACGATCATGCTTGGCACAGATTACGAATTCAACCAGAAAAATACACCTACTTTTTTTTTTTTTTTTTTTTTTAATGATGTAGAATCGACAAAAATTATCGTATCCGTAATCCGCAAATTAAATCTAACACAAGGATTAAGGTTAAAGTTATCTGATATCGTTTTCTATTTATAATTCGTTCAAGTCGGACCCGGAAATATCACCAGCAATCTCCACCATGTCGCCAAAGCAAAAAGAATATATTTGCTGATGTTATATGGGGTTATATTTGTCTAGATCCTATCAACATAAGATTTGGCGAGTACAGGGCGGTGATAATAGTAATTTCCAAGTCCTACCTGAACGTCCTAGTTGGTCGTCTGGTGACCAGTCCAATCTGCTTCGCTTGTATGATATTTTGCCTGGAGTTATTTCCACCGCCTGTTGATAGGAAGTTAAATAAGCACCAAGTATAGACTAGCAACAATAATCTAGAATCTATATTCTTTACCCCTACAACGTATAAGTTACATGTAGCTTTTGGGATCCCATCTACTAGCATACAAACATGATCAGGTCAATGGCGTTTAGTGATTGTTTTAAGATCTTATTAGCTTAGTCTAATACTTAGCTCCAGTTAATCAGTCTCTCGGAAACCAGGAATCAGGCTCTGCATGCTCCAAGTCTCCAACCGATTTCACAAACTTATTACACGCCTGAACTCTTTCGATTCTCTTTACTTCTCACAATCATTTACCGCCAAAATCTAACGTATGCTCATTTATTTTATAACTCAAAATGTTGCCAGCTATTTAATATAAAGGTACGTTCACACGAACTTACCACAGGTTCGCGATGATCCGCGACAATGACTGTCGATTTTGTAAATTCCTACAATTGAGGAGCTAAAACCTATAGTTCAATTCAAAATTGAAACGCAGAAGCCTAAAAACCACTATATTTAAATAACTAACAAAGTTGAGGAAAGCATAATTTTCGACCATGGTTTTCTACTATGTTGCTGAACCGAATTAATATGTGTTGGTACTCATTAGACGCATAATTTCACGTTCTTTAATTTCCTAGTGTGTAACTTTTCGCTAGGATGCACCGTATAGAAGCTACGAGTGAGAAACCAAAAAAGTCCCAAAATTTCGAGGATTTGTGGCTGCCAAAAGTTGTCCCAAGATATCTCGTGTAACCATTTTTGATATTTGATCGGTTGTATCGATGTCAACAATATTTAAAAAAAAAATCTTCTACACCACCACTTGCAACGTACTCCGGGTGCTTTGAACCTCTACGGACTGGCCTAATAGTAAAAGTTGTTTAAAATCAATACATAGTATAAAACAAAGTCGCTTCCCGCTGTCTGTCTGTCTGTCCCTATGTATGCGTAGATCTTTAAAACTACGCAACGGATTTTGATGCGGTTTTTTTAATAGATAGAGTGATTCAAGAGGAAGGTTTATATGTACATATGTACATAATACAAACCATACATGCATGTATTATGCACATAAACCCGTGCGAAGCAGGGGCGGGTCGCTAGTAACATATAAAAGCCGTATACAAATAATTAGCCTGATATTGAATTATTTCCAAAAAAAACCGTAATTTTCTCAGGGTACATGTTAAATTTCCATCGATAAAGTTTTTTTTATATTACTTGTATTTTTTAGGGTTTCGTACCAAAAAGGTAAAAAATGGAACCCTTATGGTGCGACTCTGTCCGTCCGTCTGTCACAACGTAAAATATCTCAGGAACTACTGTGCTATCAATTAGAAACAACTGTTGAGAGGGTGTATGGAAAATGAAAAATTTAAATATACATACATTGTTATTTTCTGTGTAAATGACTAAAAAAAAGAAAGTCTAGTAAATAGATCAAGTAGGGTATCATATGAAAGGGCTTGAGTTGCACTTTCTAAAACTGTTTTTTTTTCTACAGTGGTTAAATTTTGATTTATTAAGGAAAATGTAGAAAAAATACCATCCCCCCCCCCCCCCTTTATCTCCGAAGTTTACCAAGCGAAAATTCTGAAATGATTAAGAGTAACATAAATAATACAGGAAAAATAAAACGATATCTCTAACTAGCGTATTTTATTTTTAATTTTCAAATATAATTTCGTAATTAAAGTTGTAATTTACTTACTTTTGTATGTAATTTTATAACTTCAAATTCCTATCAGATTATTATCTTCAAATAAAAAATAAATAATCGAAATCGGTGCGCGTGATAGAAAGCTATCGCTGATAAACAAACATACTCTGACATGACGGGTATGGTGCATGAAAGTTTGTACGGAACCCTCGGTGCGCGAGTCAGACTAACTGCGTATTGGACCAACAGCTAATAAATCCTCGTACATACTTGACCGGTTTTTTTATTTATAACTGTTATGACCCGTTTGCAGCTTGACGTTGACTTTTAGGACACTTTGTATTTGTAATCAGAATCACGTTCTTAAAAACGGCTCTAACGATTTCGATTAAATTAGCAGTACGGTAGAATGGGACGATTACTTTGATTCGCGGGGCGACTTTGATCAAATAGGTTTTACTCCGAAATCATTGTTTTTATTTGTGGGTGAACTGTGGCAGTGAATATATTAGTTATCTATCTTGCTGTATACTCGATTAAATCTTCTTAATTACAAATAGTTTTGCTTTTATACTACATTCTAAATGATCAAAGTAGCCCCATTTTTTCCTAAAGTAACCCCATTCCACGGTATGGTCTAAAATGTGGGAAAAATCGTTTTCTCTATTTTCGCCCATGTAATGTATGTATTATACGAGGCCACATCGGAAAGTACATCCGAGTATTATTCCACATTTGTACCCAAGAGAGGCGGCAATGCGGTATCCACTCCACTTTGGTCTAGGATAGGCAAGTCTTCACAAACTCCAAGTCTCAACAAACCCTCCGGCTCCGCTTGGATGTTATTCACCCGTCCACACGCTCGCACTCAGAGGTCGGATTGACTAGACATTTGTGTGATGATGTGGTCGATCACGTAACGCATTGTACGAGCGTCGGGTTGGTCTAAATGTCACTTTTTATATGGAAAATTGACAGTTAAATTATACCGACGCGCGTTCGGAACGTTACGTGATTACCCCTCTGATGATGTTGAGGACTTAAGATTTTTTTTACGATGCCATTCGAACCAGTTTTTGGAGAGAAACAAATGTTTGTATAGGAGCAACTACAATTAAAGAACATAAATAACCAAAAATTTGAGACAAAGATTGACCTCGCAGGCGGAAGCCCAAACGCTTCATACTAATTGACACACGGGTATGACGTCACAACTGTTATTTGTAGTAATCGTTGTAATGGAAAATCAAGTAAATTGCTGTTTCGGTATACTGCGCGAAATACTGCGTTTAGGTACATAGTTGTCAAACAATGTTGTTTCTATAAAAGCGTAAGGATTCTATTGGTAGTTTTAAATTTACTCTTAGACAATAATAGTACATTGTGATACATACAAGTGAGCTATGTTGATTATTACATCAGAGGCGGAATTGTCACGCGAACCGTAGATGAGCGTGATAAGAGAGCCGAGGATGTAATTATCAAAGCTCACGCGCTTCATACGACGTTTTTCAACACATTAGTGAGGAAAAATCCTTTAAATAAAATGAAACTATTACCGGGTCCTAAGTTATTTCCTTTAGTTATTGATGACAACAGGTTTTTACTCACATACTTGTACATCTCCAAGAATGTACAGTGGCGTCAATTCTATTTATCACTTTTCTATTCACCACGAGTCAACATTTTTAATAATACCTAACCAAACACGCATCAACAATTTTTACAAATATTTGTGAAATTACCTATATTATCGCAACTATTTTTTTGGCGGTGTTTGCCCAAATATTCGTGTTGCATCTTTGTCCTTCCTACGGCAAATGAAAGAGAGGCAACGACGCAACGCGAACACGAACCCCCAAGTGTGGTGCGACCATTAAGTAGCCTGTAACATATTTGACAAACTTTACGTTTTGTTTGTACGTTTTCATCAAACATCAGCGCACACGTACCAACAAGTTTGTCAAACAAGACTTCAGTTTCAAAGCGGCGGTCGGGCGAAAATGGCGAGTTTGTTTGACAAACATGACTGTGTACACCTTCAAACATTATGACAAACACGCCGTCAATGGGGCTGGCAACTGTCAAACTGACAGCACCAATAATGGTCCCTAAAAAAGCTAAATTTGTATGGCGGGAAGTAGTTTTTATTTATTTTTGCGAAAATTATTTTATGTTTCGTCCCGCATTGCTCCGAAGTGGTAATCAACCGTTTTCCGAAAAAGGCTAAAAATAAAAGGCTACGGATTAAAGCTATGGGGAAGATTTTTGCCTAAGAACTGTATATGGTTTCCATACAAGTTAGGGACCATCGATCATCTGTCTCTCTCTCTCATCGTATGTAATCTAGAAGTGCGCCATCTACAATTAGCTTTCACCGGCCAACCCCATTAAATCTCTCAAACAAACAGCCAAACACGTAGTTTGTTTGACAAACATGACCGCAGACTGTCAAATAATTTGCCAAGCACGTAAAATTTGACAGATTATTTGAGCGTTTTGCGGCCTACTTTAAAGCGAGGCATAGATGAAATCTGTAAACAGCCAATACAAAATAAAATAAATATTTTCGCATTCAATATAAATTCATGTAAAATTTTATCAAAAGTAAATAGTTTTACTAAATGAAACGTTTCTATATAATATCCCAGAAGAAATAATTAATTAATGCACAAGAAGGATTGGTTTCGTCGAGTAGGAATCCATTTGCCGAGAATTAAAAAAAAACCCGGTCAATTTAAGAATGCGCCGTGTCCATAGATACACCTTGCTGCAAGGTGCCAACGTGTCTTAATCGGGATATAACCATAAAACACGAGTGCCGTAATGTTATAAAACACGCGTGTTTAATACCCAGGATTATGAGCCTAAAAGCGGCACAATAAGAGGCACGTTACGAGCGAATGTGTTGAAAAATAATTAAAACTATGTCCAACCTCTTTGCACTGGCCACTTGCCACACGCAACTAATCTAGAGGGCCATGCAGAAACGTGAAAAAAAAAGTTTCATAGCATTATGGCGGGCAGTCGATATTTACAGAAATTATTTTGAATGTTGATTTTTGTAATTTGGAAGAAAAATACCAACTTTAATAGGATTTTTATCAACATCGTCGTAATGAACCCGTCGCTTAATGTATAGCTGAGTTAAGATATATGTAAAGCTTTTATTTTAATAATATGAAGTAACTCAATTATCTTCGACTATGTGGCTGACAGTAACAATTAAAAAAAAACCGGCCAAGTGCGTTTTTACTGTTAACCTTTTGTCTCCCAACGACTCACATGTAGGTCGTACGGTAGGTCCCACACGTGGGTCATTTTTTTTACCCTGGAATCCCAATGACCCACATGTACCCAAATGAAAATGAATCTTATATACAAAATACACCACGGTTCATTATCCAGGTCTGACAGCTTGATTATTTCTTGTTGGATATGATATAGAAACGTTTCATTTAGTAAAACTATTTACTTTTGATAACATTTTACATGAATTTATATTGAATAAGAAAATATTTATTTTATTTTGTATTGGCTGTATAGAGATTTCATCTAAGCCTCGCTGCGCGGGCGCACTGCGCGAACTTCACGAAAAAAATTTGTTGCGCGCCATTATAGGTAATTTCACAAATATTTGTAAACATTGATGATGCTGCGTGTTTGGTTATTGTTAAAAATGTTGACTCGTAGTGAATAGAAAAGTGATAAATAGATTTGACGCCACTGTACATTCTTGGAGATGTACAAGTATGTGAGTAAAAACCTGTTGTCATCAATAACTAAAGGAAACAACTTAGGAGCCTGTAACATGTTCATTTTATGAAAAGGATTTTTTCCTCGCAAATGTGTTGAAAAACGTCGTATGACACGCGTGAGCTTTGATAATTACACCCTCGGCTCTCTTATCACGCTCACCTGCGGTTCGCGTGACAATTCCGCTTCTGGTGTAATGATCAACATACCTCACTTGTATCATAATGTACTAAATATTATGATTTTACTTATATTTTATAATTTATACTTTATTACAATAATTTGATAGTTTACTATCCATTGATTTAGCTACACTACGTTACGGCGACATGGCCTATTATATACACGGCTATTATATCACAAGACGGCGCGCAAGTTCTCTCGATTTTTCTCGCACTATCCGTCTCTCTCTTATTAGAAAACTTAGAAAAAGACGTATCGTGCGAGAAAAATCGAGAGGTGCGCGCCGTCTTGTGATAGCCGTGCAGGTCTGGTAAACTATGTAAACAATTAAATAACAACATAAACTTTTTGCATGATTATTTATTATGATTGTCATAAAGTCATAAGCAGCTTCACCTTCGCTTACATTGATATATTGTATATTATATTTGATTCGCAAAAATGAGCAGTCTCTTCAATCACTAAAATCCATCACCAACTCGACATAAATATGGAACTTATTTTTACCTAAATAGCTCTTTATCAACAGTAAAAAATGCTTATCCTGGCATATCAGAAAATACTATTCCACTTGTCTAAATGGGAATGGATGAACATTTTAGAAGTGCCTGATAATTTTTTTGGTGATAGGAATAACCTTCCTTAGCACTAGAAAAAAGTTGCAGACTTTTCGCTGCGTCAATTACTTTTGAAAAATATAAACTGTTTCCTCACTTAGGTTTTGGGTTTAGGACGGCGAATAAGAAACTTTGCTTGATCCGTCTCATATTACAAAAAAATATCTTAAAATCCCTGGTAAACTGACACTGGCAATGATATTGATAGCTGCAGCAGCTGTATTTGTCATTGCCAGGGTCAGATATTTAAAATATTTTTAGTAATATGAGACAGATCAAGGAAAGTGTCTTATTATCTCATTCGCCGACCTAAACCCAAAACGTAAGTGAGGAAACTGTTTATATTTTTCAAAAATAATTGACGCAGCTGAAAAGTCTGCCACTTTTTTATGGTGCTAAGGAAGGCTATTCCTATCACCAAAAAAAATGTCAGGCACTTCAAAAATTTTCATCCATTCTCCATTGTGCACATTAGTACATTACTTACCTAGGGCGGTTAAACAAAGAATGTCTCAGATCGCAGGTATTTGACGCCCGAGCCGAAGGCAAGGGCGATAAATATGCGCTCTGGGGCTTTCTTTATTACCGCCCGTGGTAAGTACAAAATTTTACGTCTCTATCTGGCCAGGAAGTGGGGTTTTCCGCACGCATAGCGTGCGGTAATTCCTACTTTATGGCCAGGTATGACGTAAAAACTTATAACTTCTTCTTAGAATTCTTAGGGCTCGACAGTGTGACGAAACTGACTCGCCTGGGCGCCTTGGGGCTAGGAACAGACTGCACGGCCACAGACTCCTTCATGTCTGTCACCTTTGCTTGCTCTAGGAATGAATTCATGTTGTTTTTAGGGGAAACCTTCGCTTTTTGCGGGCTTTCATTTGATGTCTTAGATGTATTAGCTGTGTCTGGTTTAGTAGGGTTCTGAACTTTTGTCGGTGATTGGCTTTCACTGGATTTGTTATGTTCAGTCTCTTCATAAACAAGCTTCATGTCTTCACTATCTTCAATAACCATTACTTCATCTATATCGGCGTTATCCTTATCTGACGGTGGTTTAATGATTTCGTTGCTGGAGTTATCTGACCACGACTGCATGGCAGTTTCGACCAAAAGATCTATATTCACAGGTGTCTTTTGCTGGGGCTCCGACTTTCGTTTCTTCGGTGTTTTTTCTGAAGGTGCTTTGAATTTCATGAACGAGTCTATTTTTCGTGTCTTAGATTTGGGACTTGGGGAAGGTTCTGGTTTTTTGTCTACTGCTTTTGTCTCTTTTACAGTTTTGTCTGTTTCTGTTTGCTCTTCGGTGTCAACTTCCATTTGTTCTGCAAAAAATATAATAATTTGAATATTAAATGTTAAATGTGTTGTTGCTTTTTTATCATGAAGTGAGTACAGATTATTATTAGAGATGCGCCGAATATGGGTTTTACTGGTTTTACCGAATACGAATATTCGGTCCAGCTTTTGCGAACCGAATATTCGGCTGAATTATTCGGTTCAAAGTAATGCCTTAATAAATCTGATTTTTCAGTTATAAAAATATTGTTTTCAAAATGTATTTACAATAAATAACTATAAGAATCCGTTTTAGAAAAATAGTGCCATTCGGTAGATATTAATTGTTTTCACTGTGGGCTCGTCCAGAAATAGTGCCATTAGGTAGATATTAATTGTTTTCACTGTGGGCTCGCCCAGAAATAGTGCCATTCGGTAGATATTAATTGTTTTCACTGTGGGCTCGCCCAGAAATAGTGCCATTAGGTAGATATTAATTGTTACACTGTGGGCTCGTCCAGAAATCATGTGATCGTTTATGGGGGATTGGGTACGAGAAGACATCACGTGTAATTTTTTTACACAGCAGGAAATCTAAAAAATAACGGAATTACTTACTCAATAATTAAACCGAGTTACGTCCTGCCTAGCGTGACATGGCTTAAATTAAAACAAATTTTTCAACACACCTGCTCGTAAAGTAGGTCTTATTACAGCGTATTTACACTGATAATGCAGAATATTACCCATGCCGTGCCTTTTACATTACATTATCGCACTAGTGCCTTTTCATTACATATCTTTTTAAATATTAGCAAAATAATGCAGAATATTACCCATGCCGTGACTTTTACATTACATTATCGCACTAGTGCCTTTTCATTACATATCTTTTAACATTTTCATTTTTTTTTTTTTTTTTTCTCGCAAATGTGTTGAAAAACGTCGTATGAAACACGTGAGCATTGGTCATTACACTTCTCGTCTCCATTAAGCCTTCGCCTTCGGCTCAGGCTTAAAAACCGACTCGAGTGTAATGACCAACATAGCACACTTGTATCATAATGTACTATTATTAAACTATTGCTGTTTTTTTTAATTTACTAACTTAATTCATACTTAGCCCCAAAAATGCACGTGATAATGACCAAATATCAAATGGGAGGGTAGTAGCTATGGGCTTACCTGGAGCGTCCTTGGCAAGTTCCTCCTGCAGAACTTCCCCCAGCTCTCCGTCGGCGAAGGAGATGACCGAGCAGTAGCCGTCCGTGCTGGACGCCACCAGCGTACGCCCGTCCGGCGCCCAGCTCAGGTCCGTCAGTCTGCCACGACCATTCATGTTAAAATACTTTTTTTTGTACAGTTGCTCAAAAAGTGGTATTTTTTGTAGCTGCAAATCGTGCGCAAAGTTGTATTTTGCGCACTAGTGCTTTTTACTTTTCCACGTGTATCGAACGACGTTTTTTAATACAGTTGCGAAAAAATAAGAAAAACAACAAGTAAGGAATTTGAAACTTTTATATTATTAATTCTGTAACATCAGTGTGTATATTATACCTTAGCATTCTACAGTTGATAAATAATGATGTTGTTAATTTTTTTTTTTTTAATACTGTTTTTACTTGTTGTTTTTCTTATTTTTTCGCAACTGTATTAAAAAACGTCGTTCAATACACGTGCAGAAATGTCATTCTTCACTCGTCCCGAGTCTTACCACTCGCCTACGGCTCGTGGCAAGATATCTCGGCACTCGTGAAGTAACTTTCCGCACTAGCATCGAAATGTACTATTAAACGGGTTTTTTTTATCGCTTACCCAAAATATTACTGCGCACCAAAAAATACTGACACATAAAAAAAAACACGTCAAAACCGAATTATAATGGACTGTAGGTAATACGAAATGCAGCCAGATTTTAGTAGAGACAGTTTCAAGCTGCTCGATGCAGTATTGTTATTTGTATTCTTAAGTATTGTTCGTATCGTTGTTTTGTTGTAGGTGCGGCCACACCAAACGCACGCTCACCCGAGCGCGGCTCGCCCTAGCGTGCGCGCTAAGTGTGGACGGCGATCGGCGCGCCTGAGCCGCTCGCCCGAGCGTCCGCACGCTCGGGCGAGCGGCTCACCCGAGCCGCGCTGGTGTGGACGGTTGTTTTGTGTGGCCGCACGCTCACCCGAGCGTTGTCGGCTTTTTGGGCGAAATCAAAGGGGCCGCGGCGCCATGCTACTGGCAATGTACTTATTTATTTATTTATCGTTTTCAAATGAATAACGTGAAAATGATTTTCGCGGTGTGCGTCCACACTGAACGCACGCTTACCCGAGCGGCTCGCCCGAGCCCCCCGCACGCTCACCCGAGCGGCTCGCCCGAGCCCCCCGCACGCTCGCCTGAGCGGCTCGGGTGAGCGTGCGGAGGGCTCGGGCGAGCCGCTCGGGTGAGCGTGCGTTTGGTGTGGACGCACCTAATAGGGAACATTACTGCAATGTTCTGCCGCCAGAGGCAGCACTACCACTAATAGTAAACCAGTATAGAAATATAGGGATTCACACACACATGCACAATTGATTGTCAAACGAGTGACGAGGATGCTTGCATAGACAATACCGCAAGTGCGAACGAGATACAATGTCAACGCTGCTAGCGTCGCCACCTACGAAGAGTTTTGCGTAATGTTCCCTATTAAAGTCTTTGTATGGCCAAAATCATCGTGCGAACGGGGCCCGTAAACCATTTTATACAATACAGTCACACCTCTATAATTTACACAGTACAGAACATAATAAGTTTCTGTCAAAAATTTCATTTTTGGTACAAGCTTTTATTGCTGACTGTACTTTTCTGCATACCATCATCAACTACTCATTGAAACGATTCTAACGAGCCCAAACTCAATGGGGTTGTGTCGTTTTATTGCGGAGTTCCTATGGCCACCTTCCAGCTCCAGCATCAGATCAGCTCCAAGTCATCATAATATTGCATTGTCATGCGATATACATATGCATGCAAAATTTCAGCTCAATTGGATAACGGGAAGTGACTGAAAAATCGATTGCAAATTTTGACGGACAACTTACATACTTACATATTTACATACGAACAGTGCAAGTTAATATAAAGCTTGTAAAAATAGTAGTAAACAATGGGCGGGCTTGTCGCTAAGGAGTGAACTCTTTCAGTCTTCCAGGCTACCGTTGCTTAGCAGAGATAATGCACGCTCTAAGTTCCAATTGAATGAACGCGTGAGTACTAAATATTAGCTTAGGTCCTGATTACAGAAGTGTGTCACCTCGTGTAGTGTATATTGGAGATGACCGCCACAGGGGTCCGCTGCTGCGTGTCGTACACCATGACGGAGCGGCGCGTGGCCACGGCGAGCAGCATGCGCGCGCGCAGCGGCAGGCCGCGCGGGCCGTGCGCGCGCGCCGCGTAGCACACGGGGCTCCAGCGGACCACCAGTGCTGGGTCTCCGCATGGCACCACGCAGGCCGGTCTACAAAATACAAGTTAAAAATAATATTAGCCTTTTTGCCGATTGGTTATCCGCCCACTGAGGGCGCTAAATCGATTCACTGTTATCAAAATCAAATTAGTAGTGACACTTTCGCCGCCAAGAATATCTTGGGGTTGCTTGTACCTTGCTAAACTCTGCAAGTAACCTAGCAGTAAGAGCTCGAGGCTGCCGTGTGTAAAGTATGGCCTAATAACTAGCAGCCTTAAGGGGACGTAGGTTCGTGGTCTTCTCTCCCTCTCACTGAGCATAAGCGTGAGCGAGATGGAAGTGCGTGTTTGGAAGCGCGGATATCATGTTTTTTAATTTTATTTCTTTGCGCGTTTTAATAAATAAAAAAGTAATAGCTGATTTCCCTCAAACATGACTTTGCCAATTTTTATAATCAATTGTTATGTGTTTAGCTGTTGTGCATAATTTGTTACGATTTTTTTAAGTGTATTTTAGACCTATGTTCATGATTTTTTTCTATCGAGCGAAAGTCAAAAACTCAGAATTCGAATAGCTGATTTCCCTCGAGAAATGCCTCAAGATTGCTAATTAAATCTAAGGCAGCCGTATTATAATCCAAACAAGAGCTACGATTTTTAAAAATCCGTTTTTGGAGCTCACGTCGCACTTAAGCAAGGCTGTGAGCGTGCAATTGCGTTGGCCAAGGGATGGCGAGACTGACCGCACTTGTCTCACATTACAGCCCCCGCAAGACTGCCCCGACTTGACTGGGCCCGGCTATTTGGTGGTTTTGTCTTCTTAGCACCAAACGTCATATCAAACTAACGTAAAAATTAAAAGAATATACTAGATGACCCGAGAACCCGATAATCTATATAAACTCATCATTGTGGGACACGTGGAAGGAAAAAGGGGCTCACCAACCTGTTGGATCAATGCAGTGAAGGAAATCTGCAAAGGAAACATGCAGACGTCTATCCGATTAGCCTGGAGAGCAATCATGAGGATGCGACGAAAAAGAGAACTAATACTAGATGAGGCATGAATCTGGGATACTTTGCATGGCATGCCGTGGCTTTCATGTCGATCGTTAATTAACTATTCTATGTAACAGCCGCATTATGACAAAGATTTTTTTTTTACACAAATCGACTTAATCCCAAACTAAGCTAAGGTTGTACTATGGGTACTAGACGACGATAAACATACATATATAGATAAATACATAGAAAACCATCCATGACTCTCAGGAAGAAATATTGGTGCTCATCACACAAATAAATGCCCTTACTGGGATTCGAACCCGAGACCTCTGGCTTCGTAGGCAGTGTCACTACTAACTAGGCTACAGAGGTTGTCCCAAGTTATATCAGATATGACTTAAATCTCCTAGAGTTCCAAGCCCATTCAGTGCCAAAGATTTCGTAGCGCAACGCTTGTAGCCGATAACACGGGGAATCCCGTATGTAGAGGAAAGCGCCTACGAGCAGAGAGCCCACCCAGTGGGTTCCTAGCGCTGAAACTGTTAAGAGTCCCCGGCAAGCTCGGCCGAAATTCACCTTCCCGTACAAACGGAGTTTCGTTCTCATTTTAAAACTACGTGTTGGATTGTAACGAAACTTTGCATATACAATGACATGAGGTATATCTAGGTCTGGAATTAGTTTATATGGCTCCAGTTTATAGAACAAACGAAATTTGACAAGCAAAAAAACAAAAATAAACTTGAATTCGCTGTATTTTTTACTATGGTATCTGAAGCTACATAAACTAATTACAGACCTGGATATACTTTAACTTATTCTAAGTACAAAGTTTCAGAGCAAACAAGCTAGTCGTCTTAAAATGAGAACCGAGCTTGTGCAAATCTTAAATGATAATAAGACAATGAACACCCACACTTTCAAACTATATCTCGTGTAGATATAAACCGCATTGATCGGCTTCATGTCCATCTTGTCCGGCTCGATCCTGCCCGCGGGCACGGCCACCAGCATGCCGTCTGGGCTGAACTGCAGACGGCGGTAGTAGGTCTGCAGGGTGTCGTCGTGGTACAGGCGCAGCGCCATGTCGTGCAGCGCGTGCGTCGCGGGGAACGGCAGCGCGGCCTTGCTGCTGCGGGACGTCACCTTCCCGGTCGCGATGTCGAATGTGCGGAACACTCTGGAGACATTCGTGTTTGTGAATAGGTATTAGGTAACTGGCAGACCGCTAGATGCGGGTGGCGCAGTACCCGTCACTTTGCCACTCTTTGGAGAGGCATATGTCCAGCAGTGGACGTCTTTCATCTGGTATGATGATGATGATTAGATAACTACTGAGAACAGCAATTTTTTTTAACTTGTGATAAATTCACGAATGTTAATAAAAATCAGGTATTATTCAATAAACTAGTAAATTTTACATTTCATATCTTTTCAAATATTAAGCAATTTCAATTGTGAATTCCCTCTGCCATAGCCAGATGCGGAAGGTTTTTTGTGGTTATTGTGAGAAACCAAATATTTCCTGATAAAAGCGTAAGCAAGGTTTTCTTATTTTCCTGAACCAGATTCTGACCCTGTAACATACATAAAAGTAGTATTAATGATACCCACGAAACTACATTCACTCTCTGTAAAACTTACCTGTCAGTGCTAGCCGAAGCAATCAACTGACCCTTAGGGTCCCAAGCCACTCCCTGCACGAACCCTTTGTGGTCGCTGAGGATGGTGTTGTACTTGCCCCGCACCACGTCCCACACGATCAGCTTGTTGTCCACGGAGCCAGAAGCCAGGTGCAAGGAGGTTGCAGACCAGCTGAGGTCGAGCACATCCTCTAAGTGGCCTCGGAGAGTCTAAAGCAATGCAAATTGAAATGATTAAACCTTGTGTAAAGCAACAAGCTCACAGGTCAAAACTGTGATAGTACGGTCAGCTGCAGAAGAAAGAAGAGAAATTTGTATGCAGGGGGGGTACTTTTTCTCTGCAGCTGACTGTACCATCATTTACTGTTTTATAATCATCATCATATCAGCCGAAAGACGCCAACTGCTGGATAAAATGTCCACTGCTGCTGCTGTTTTATAATACTCGTACTTTATTAGTATGATGCTGTGCTACATGACAAAGAGGACAACTTATGTGATTGCTACAAATTGTAAGAAGACCCTTAAAAAGGTAATGGCTATCTGCAACGAAAGGAATTCAAGGTGCTCCCTCTGAACTGCATCATCCGTTTTGTGGAAATGATGGAGAGGGCTTGGGAGTAGGCATAAAGGAGAAGGCAAATGCGAAAATATCCCACTGGGTCGAAGTGCATCCGAAAGGGCCCTTATCTAGATAAGATAAGAAGACCCTTTGTAAGAGTGTGGTTGAACACAAAAATGCATGGTTCTACCTCTTATCTTATAAACGAGAATAAGGACACCAGCATATTAATCACCCTCTTTCTTGGTCAGAAAGCCAAAAATTGGACCTTCCGGCCGCCATTTCTTCCCTAAGGGGATGACTTCTGGGATAAAAAGTATCCTATGTCCTGCCCTGAGCTTAAAACTATCTCCATACCAATTTTTTAATTTTGTGGCTGTTTAAGTGTGAAATGGAGCGGTTTAGAATGATTTTGAAAAGTCATCCTAAACCGCATCACGAAAAACATTAGATGAGAACCAACCGGTAGAACAGGCGGAGTTCAGAAGCAACTACTCTGCAGTGGACCACATACATGCAGTCAGACAAATATTCGAAAAATGTAAAGAATACAACATCACCTTCTACTGCTGCTTTGTGGAATACTGTAAATCATTTGACTCATTATTCCACACAAAGATCTGGAAAGCACTCAAAAAGCAAGCTGTGTAGAACACAAATAAATAAGGCTTATTAGAAATAAATATATAATAGGGAGGAGTGGAAAAGACTGGGGGAGGCCTTTGCCAGTAGGCACACAGAAATGTAAATTAATTGCAGTTACTGTAGTATTAAGTATTTTGTATTGGTAATTTCTGAAAAGAGGCTATAAATAAATAAATAAAAAAGTGTATTTTCACAGTTACTTTTGCATTTATAATATTGGCATGGAAGTATATTATATTTAATGCAAATATACATTTTCCCATATTAAACATCATCACCATGCACAGATGTAAGTATCCCCTTGGGCTCTACGTGAATTATAATTTTAATAGATATATGATGACTATGATGAAGAAATTATAGAAGCCTTTTACAAATCATGTGAAAGTTTTAATGTTTCTTACCAAATCACTCAAAAACAACTGAATGGAATTAAATTAAATTTGGGTTGAAATTAATGTAGGATTAAAACAGAGGATAGTTTTTATTTCGAAAAGTAACCCACAAAGGAATGAAAGATGGACAGCCAGTTTTCAGAAATATGTCTTTTACATAAACAAGTAGAAACATTTATGAGACAAAGGGAGATAGGAAACTTTTTCCAATTCATATTAAAAAAACTAACTTTAAAAAATTATATCTCATAAACCATAAGTTTGCTCACCGCTTTTCGCAAATAGCTTTCTAGTCCCTGGGCGACC
This sequence comes from Epinotia brunnichana, assembly GCA_963854355.1. NCBI lineage: Eukaryota > Metazoa > Arthropoda > Insecta > Lepidoptera > Tortricidae > Epinotia > Epinotia brunnichana. The sequence continues at coordinate 25,648,637 of OY977936.1, read as the reverse complement.
AAGCTCCGCTCGGATGAAAATGGTGAAAATACGAAGAAAACCTGGACATGAGACCTATCTAGATCTATCTCTCGCCCCCATAACCACCTATATTCCAAATTTAATTGAAATCGTTAGAGCCGTTTCGGAGAACGTGATTGCAAATATATATATATACCTACATACATACATATATATATATACAAATATTGCTTGTTTATTAGTATAGGATTTATGAGTACTATCTACTAAAAAAATATGAACATCCATAGCGTGGGTCCCTAATGGAAAGTCTATCCGCTTCTGCCCACAGCTTCATTCTATTTTAGAGTAAAAGAGTAACAAATCTATTAAACCCTAAAAAACGACTATACAATTAGCAGAATAAACAATATTGAACTCACCTTGTAAATTACCCAAGTCTCTTTGTATTGTTCTTCATTAGGGTCTGTAGGTATGGAGTCCTTTTCAGTCTTCTGCTGCCATACGAATATAATCGATTCATCGTCCCCCGACGCCAGGTACCGGCCGTTAGGCGACCACCGCACCACATTCACTGCTTTCTGGTGCCGCGTGAGATCAGCTGCCACTTCAATATTTACTGAACCGTTTTCCAATGGAGACACGTACCATATCTACGAACGAAATACAATATCAATTAGACTATGCCCAATTCGTAAAATCATAGTTTTTGAGACTGAAAACTCACCAAAACGTGAGAATCTGTTCCTCCAGTTGCTAATCGCAAAGGGCCACTTGCGTCTGTCTTTGGCTGAAAATCTACACTTAGCACAGGATCCCTGTTATGCCAAGAAATCTCAGGGATAGCGAACTTCATATTGGAAGTATTTCTAAATAAATTTTATTCAAGTTCTAATAATGTTAAAGTAAATAAATTATGCCTGCACTGCACCAACAAACTGATCATCTGACACTATAAATGTCAGTTTTGCCGCCTTCCTTATTGAACTTTTTTCAATATGGTTGCTATCGTATGCTGAGGGCCTACCGCGAACGGCATTCGAAGTTTCCTCTCTCTGCCATACTTACGAGTTCGTACATAAGTGCGACAGAGAGGGAAAACTTCGAATGCCGTTCGCGGTAGGCCCTCTGTCTGTCGTACGATTTTCCGAACCGTGGGAGAATGGGAGAATTTGATTGCGTGACGATACCAATTAGTCAGATTCTGACAAATTGGGGATGACAAATCATGACAACATGTCATGATTTGTCATCTATACAATAGACCCCGATAATTGCTATCGTTAGACCCCATTATCCTGTCAGTTTTATGGCAATGAGTATTTTTTTTCGACTGTTCGAATAATTGGGTCTACAGATTATATGAATTCACCAGAATTCGTCAGTACAACATGTCGAAGTCATAATTGGGTGTGTCGTACAGATGTAACAATCCGACCTCATGTGCATACAATTAGTCAGTACAACTCGTTTGACAGTTGGATCAGCAGCGCAACATGCCTCCAGACGATAGTCAGCTTGTGACAAATTGGGGCTGAGAAACATAGAGATCCTCTATCTACGCTGAGAAATCATTACATGTATAAACCCCATAACATAATACCGTTCGGTGCCGGTTAATGTACGGTCATGATAATGTACGGCTACGATAATGTACAGCCCAATAATACGCGTACGATGTACATGTATTATCGGGCCGTGCATTCTTGTTTCGGGCAATAATAGGGAACATTACGCAAAGCTCTGCGTAGGGGGCGACACTAACATAACCCGTAAACAAACCGCCATGACGTACAATGTCATATTTATTTACCTAACAAATAATTGATGAAAACGCGTTAAACTACAATCGTTTGATTATCATTCGTGTGTAAAATACCTGTACTGTGATATTAAATGGCATCCTATAGCTATTTAAAGGTGGATGAGAACTCTTCCACTCCTACCTCTGTCCAATGTTTGCCAGCTGACTGGATGATATCATCAACCTATCTGCCAATATTTCGTTTACCGGATGGCCTTTGCCACGTGGTGGTTTCTTGAGTCCATCTTCCATCTGTCATTCGGGTGATGTGGCCGGCCCACTGCCACTTTTGTTTGAGGGCATAAGTGAGAGCGTCAGTAATTTTCATTTTTTCCCTGATTTTTGTATGCCTTATTTTATTTATTTTCCGCAGTCTCATCATGCTTCTCTCTTTATGTGCACTTTATTTTTTCTCTTACTTTGTTTGTGTACCTAGTAGACCCATGTTTGTGAGCCGTAAGTTAAGCATGGTAGAAGACAGGTGTCACACACCACTTTTTTAATGAAAGATTGTAGTCTCCCTTAACAATATCTTTCATGGACCAGTACTTTTTCCAAGTTATATTTGATCGCCTTGTGACCTCTTCTTCATTGTTAGTTTTTGAGAATGACACATGTTTCCCTAGGTATATATACTTATCCACATAGTCTATTGTTGTGCCATTAACGTTTATGGGTTTTTTGTAGCTGTTAGTCATCACTTTGGCCTTTCTTATGTTCATCTCCAGTCCTTTCTTAGAGCTATGTTCGTTCAGTGTACTTACCATGCCTTCTAGGTTGCTTTGGTTCTCAGCAAAGAGCACGATGTCATCAGCTAATCGTAAGTGGCTCAAATAACGATTATTTACTTTTATTCCTGTTTTTACCCAGTTTAGGTTCCGGAATACTATAAAGAGTTTGTGAGAAAGGGGATCCCCCTGTCTCACGCCTCTCTCTATTTTGATCTCTTCTCCTCTTTGCTCGCGTCTCACTCTGCTGGTGCAGTTTTTATAGATATTTATCAGATGATAATGTAATAATATAACGGCCCCATAATTTGCGTCCATCTAGCTTCGTATTATAGGGCTGTACATTATCTGTGTGGACTAAAAATCAAAGAGAATATAACCAACTACGTTCTAAGAGACGGGAGTTCGAGCTAGGTTTTGGATGACAGTGACATTGTCATTTGATTTTTAACCGACTTCAAAAAAGGAGGAGGTTATATGTTCCACTGTATGTATTATTTTTTTTTATTTTTTTAAATGTATGTTCGACGATTTCTCCGATTTTCAAAATTCAAAAATTATTTTTTTATTCGAAAGAGTATGCTCCCAAGGTGGTCCCATTGTCACCAATTTAGGATCTGATGATGGGAACCCAGAGAAATTGAGGGCAACCCTCAAATTTTATAGGCACGCATGTAGTGATTTTGGTATTTTTTATTAAAACTCGTGTATTTACCCTCGGAAATCGCAATTTTGGATAATTGGAACTTATGATGAAGACCACAGATGACTTATGGAACTCCTCAAAGATGTAATGTATGTTCGCCGATTTCTGCGTCAATTGTGGACCGATTTCCAAAATTATTTTTTGTTGGATGAATATGACAGCAAACGCATTGTTGAACATAAGAACAACCCGAAGAAACTGTGGAGCACTATAAAATATATTACACATACCAGTCAACAAAATAATAAACGGTCACCAGAACTCGCTTCTATTAAACCCAATGTCCAGGATTCTCTCAACTTTACGAACCAATTCTGTACAACAGTAGGACAGAACCTGGCTAACAAAATCCTAACTCGAGATAACACCACAAAACATGCACTGGCGTCAGAGGTGAAGGTTACAAATACTCCTCTTAACTCATTCTTTATGGGTCCTACTGACGAAGCTGAACTGATTTCAAATCACAAAATAGATAGCGCCCCTTGCCTTGACGGGATTAACTATCACCTTCTCAAACACATTAAAGATCTTATTTTTTACTCCACCTCTGACACATATTTGCAATTTGAGTATTTCTACGGGCTCATTCCCTGACGACTGGAAGGTAGGGGCAGTCGTTCCTATCCACAAGGGCGGCTGCCCTGGTAATTATCGCCCAATTAGTCTTCTGGGAAGTCTTTCAAAAATTCTGGCAAAAATTGTTAACAACAAGTTAGTAACATTTCTAGAATCTGAACATTTGCTTTCGCCGAGACAAGTCGGATTTCGGCGAGGCAAGTCAACTGAGGATGCTGTCTCATTAATTACTCGTCTCATCTCTTCTTACCTAGACAAGGGCGATGTTTGCACTGGTGTTTTTTTGGATCTGGCTAAGGCGTTTGATACAGTATCGATTCCAATTTTTCTCAAAAAGCTAGAGGAGTCGGGTGTTTGAGGCATTGCATTACAATGGTTCCATAGCTATCTGTCAAATCGAAGTCAATGCTTGAAATTGGGAGCTTTGGTCAGCTCCCGAAGGGAAGTGACCTTCGGAGTTCCCCAGGGAAGCATTCTTGGTCCCACTTTATTCCTGGTTTATATAAATGACTTGCCTTCTATCTGCATGAATTGCGCCGAAGTTGTTTGTTATGCAGATGACATTGCAATCGTTTTCCATGAATCATCTTGGGAATCATGTTTCTCAGTTGTTACTGTACGGTACACGGCCTGGCTGAAGTATCTAAATGGCTAGCAAGGAATTTACTTACGTTGAATATTCCCAAAACGAAATACCTTTGTTTCCACAAGACGGCCGCTTCAGCTTCAACTTATCGCCCAGATCTTATAATAGCCTCAAACGCAGCATTAAGTAACTCAAGGACTGATGATTCCATAACTAACTGTCGTTCGATTAAATACCTAGGAATTTTACTTGATGAAAAACTGAATTTCAAGGTCCATATAAAATCTGTATCCTCTAGGATTAGAAAACTGGTATATGTAGTAAAATTACTTAGAAATTCCGCTGGTAAAGACATCTTAAAATTTGTGTACCAATATTCTTACATTGCATTAAGGTTTGAGTTGGTGCCGCCAGCTCGCACCTTATAAGTTTAGAAAGAACGCAACGACTCATCTTAAAAGTCATGCTCTGGAAGCCTCGGTTATTCTCCACTACAACACTATATAAAGAATGGGCCGTTCTCACTGTTAGGCAGTTATCTGAGAGTCGTCCTTTTGGTTCATCGTAAGACCATTTCTTTGGAAATATATCCACAGCTACTGCGCAAAAGGGTGTACAAGATTTCAATGCCGCACTGTAACACATCTTTCTTTAAACGCTTTCCTAGTTATTTTCATCCATACCTATATAACAAAGTTAACTATGTGATATTAAGAATGCATCCCTTCCAGAAGCCAAGCGTAAATTATTCGTCTGGTTAACCAGCCTTAGTTATCTTGAAACTGAACAAGTCATCAAATAGTACATTTTACAACTAGTGTGAAAAGAATGTCTTTTTACCACTAGTACCGAGGTATCTTGCCACGAGCTGAAAGCGAGTGGCAAGACTCGGTACGAGTGGTAAAAGACATTTCACACGTGTTGTAAACGACGTTTTTTAATACAATTGCGAAAAAATAATAAATTAATATTCGTCATTTATATATTAATGAATTCTTTAAATAAATTTATATTATTGTACCTCGATCTCAACTGTTAGTGGCTGCATCGAAACTTCTGCTTGCGTATGCGCTCCTGGTACCTATAGGTGGACCGTTTAACTCGGTCCTCGCCTGCGCGGCGCGCGGGTGCAGGGGTATGACTATAACGGGCTGCGGGCGACGTGCGGAAGGCAAACCCCGGCGCCCGCACCCCGTTATCGTCATACCCCTGCACCCGCGCGCTGCGCAAGCGAGGAATGAGTTAAGCGGTCTACCTACAGATGCGTACATTTTCAGCTTCAAAAATGACTTTCATACTAGCGCGATCAAAAATAAATACTCCTAGTATTCGTAAGCGTTTTTAATTTCATAATTTCCAAGTAAAAAATCTAATATAAAATTACTGCGTTTCGAAAGTATAGTTTGGAACTAAAAAGTAAAAAGCACTAGTGCGAGAAATTGAGCTTCTCGCACGCTACGCAGCCACAAAAAGTACCACTTTTTGAGCAACTGTATTAAAAAATGTTTTTTAGCTTAGCATTTATTTATTTATAAGTTGGTAGCGCGCACACACTCACACACACACACACACACACAAACATACACACACACACATAAACGTGCACACATTGCCATTTGTTTTATAATAATAAATAGAGATTACCTACCCGAACAAACTTTTACTGTTAATGTTTTTCAAACGGTCACCACGATACAGGCTTAGCCTAGTGTGGGACCATGGGTTAACGCATGTTGTATTTTGTTTATTTTAATAAACGATTTTTTATTTTTATTTGAAAGAGTATATTCCTGAGGTGGTCCCATTGTCACCAAATCAGGATCCGATAATGGGATCCCGGGAAATTGAGGGCAACCCTCAAATTTTATAGGCACGCTTCTAGTGATTTCGGTATTTTCTATTATAAATTATAACTCATGTATTTACCCTTGGAAATCGTAATTTTGGTAAAGTGGAACTGATGATGAAGATCACAGATGACTGATGGAACTCCTCAAAGATGTAAAGTACGTCAAAGATTCTGACATGATTCCGTTGAAGTAGCAACTAATGAAGTGTTAATTCTGAGATCCTCATCGACGGAACTCCTCAAATATTATCAGCCCACGTATAGCGACTTGGGTTTTTTCTGTAATAATCAACGCATTTGCTCTCGTTAAACTTTGTTTTTAAAGTAAATTATGACATGACAACTCATTCATACTTTAGGTAATTTGAAATACCACAATACAAATAAAAATAAACATCTAACGAGAAAGTAGACTTACCAACCTAACGAACGAGGTCGATATAGTAGGGTTGTAGTACTTAACGTTATCGATATCAATAACATTAGAACCCAACGTTATCGATATCGATAAATTATGATAAGGGACGTCGTTGGGTCCACTGCGTGAACAGAAAATTGCTTTACAAAATCTGACACTAATCTGATTTATGAAATAATAAAAGGAGAACACATATCTCATACAGTTTATTTCAAAATCATAGTAATATTTACAAAAATTCACCAATCTGTACACATATCTTTTTCCTTAGAATGGGGTCGCAATTAATTCTTATCGTAGTAAGAAACCTCCGCTTGTAGGTTTTATCCAAGTACTAACCGTTGTTTTTCATAAGTAATTGGCGCTTGATATTTCGTTATGGGTAATAAATAAATTCGTAAAACTAGTGCCTATGCCAAATCTTGGGATTAGGTGTCAAAGCGGACCCCGGGCTCCTTTAGGGGCACAACCGGGAATAATAACGCTAGGAGGATGATGATGATTTCGTTATGGGTACTTACGTGTTTTATTTTAAGATAATTACATTTCGTCAAAAGCATTGTTTGTTTGACACATGTTTTCTCGTGAAGTTATAATATCCATGGTAACCGGCCAAAGTCACCGTGACAAAATGACAGAAAGAGAAAGAACGGAAGTAGGAGATATCATGAGTCCGCCATAGCAAAAGCACAAATAGAAAACTTGTCATTTGTCAGAACTTGTCAGATTTGATGCTGAATTTGAGCAAATGGACGTCATTCATCTTTTTGTTCCTAGTTGCGCGACACTGCTAAAAATATCCATCGGGTTGACGCCACCCCGCTTTGCGGGGTGTCTATTCCCGGTCTGATGGACACAAGTGAAACCTAACCTAACCGACCTGGACATTTTGACAGGCAGAACATTTTTGTCCACCCTGATAATGCACAACCCAATAATTCGAGTCCACAAAAAGTCGACGCCTTTTATGGGGCTGTACATTATTGGGGCGTTATCATGGGGTATATACATGTAATGATCCGGGCTGATAATGTACGACCCAATAATTCTAGTCTACAAAACGTAGATGAGTATTATCGAGCCGTACATTATTGGCTCCCTTTCGTTCCATTTCATTCGCGCACCGGCAAATCAATTGATCGATACAAAGGTGTCAAACTCAACAAATTATACATACTCCGTCGCCAATGTTTCCCACGACTTCGTTAATTATTCGAGGTATTTCTGCATTTACCACGCGAACAGCACGGACACTGCACACGTCTCAGCTAGCCATGGCACCGATTAAGGTAATAATTTAAGTTTAGTTGCATATTATGTAACTATGAAGGTAATAAAACAATTTGTTTTGATACTTTTGATTTTTTTAGGTTGGAGATAACATACCGGCGGCGGATTTATTCGAGGATTCGCCAGCAAATAAAGTGAATACATGCGAGTTGGGTACGGGGAAGAAGCTCGTTGTGTTCGCCGTTCCCGGCGCCTTCACCCCGGGCTGCTCGAAGACGCATTTGCCCGGCTATGTGGAAAATGCTGACAAGATAAAGGCTGATGGGGTCGATGATATTGTCTGCATTTCCGTGAACGACCCGTATGTGATGGCTGCATGGGGAGCCCAGCACAACACCAAAGGAAAGGTAAGAATTATTCATAAGTATTATTATTAGATTAGTATTGTTTATTGATATTTGGTTGGATATGTATGTACTAACTAATAATAAACTAATTCTCACGGCCAAAAGAGGGTAGCGGAATAAATAACCCAGCGGCCTAACCTAACACCTACCTACACCACCTAACTTACCTACACTTTAACAATAGTTATTTATGACAATTAACATTTTGTGACAATGATATTTTAGTAAGTGTATAAAATTGCCAAACATATTATTTGGTGTAATGAAAAATGCATAATAGACACTTTATTATTGAATACATTTGACGTTATGTAGGTACTTATTGCTAATTCAGTGTTTGACAAGTAAATGTTTGTAAAATGAAACTTTTGCCGACTTTTGCGCAATAATACGTTTGCCAAGTAATTATTTGATGAAGCGTTTTTTGTCAAACGATAATTTGCTAATAATTTTTTGGTTATGCATCGATAGTTGATTTATAGGTTGTTTTACAAGTAGAATTGTTATTATACATACAGAATGGTCCATACAGTTATCTGAATGATAAGTGGTTAATGTCATAGGTTATCATAGCAAGCTTTGGTAGTGTACCTCAATAGAAAATTGAATTGCACTTTTTATTTTTCACACATCAAATCAGTTTTGTAGTCAAAATTTATATATAAAACCTAGTAGACTAATTTAAATTGTTATTTTGTTGAAGAACTATTTTCAAAGGACTTCTATATGCCTATTTTTTTTAATGGTAGCACTGTAGTTGTTTTAATGGATGCAAGTGGGTTTTTCTAACAGGTAAATAAATTACCTACTTCCTCAAAGGACCTCTACATGACAGCTAATTAATTTTCTTGAGTCACCTTAAGAATTCATAAGAGGAAAAAATATTAATCATCATTCACCATTATTAATTATTAAAGTGAGACACCTACCAGTAGTACTGCTGTTAACTATCCTAATGTACTGAATTCCTAATGAATGAAGTGCCTCTTACTGTATTTAATCAATACTAGCAACTGACCTTCATGGCTCAGTATGTTAATTCACACATTAGGTATAATGTTAAGTGGACTTTCAATTCTCACAGATGTCATTGTTAACAACTTTTTACTGTTTTGGTAACCATTAACCTTGATTACCAACACTTTAAAATCAACAGACTTTCTTCAATTAAATGGGTCTATACATGTATTTTCTTTTAAATAAAACCTTAATGGCAATGATTTTACTCATATTTATCATGTTCACAGAAAGTAAGCAACAGTGCATATCATAGAGAAATTAAACAAAAGACAACTCATCAAGGCATTAAAAAAAATGCAAACAACCGAATCACTTTATTATTAGCTTGCTGTTAACAAGCATAAACCAGGAAAGACAAGTACCTGTCAGTCCAAGGTTACATGAAAATGTTCAAGTCATTATTACATTATCTGTTTAATTCATAGTGTTTTTAAAGTTCTTAAGAAATCCTTCTTGAAATAAAGGCTTTAGGCGTGTACATGTTTTATTTTTGGACGGTATGTTTGTAATATACTTTATTTCAATCATTTTAAGATAGAAACGGAAATCCATTTCAAAATCATCTGCTCAGAGTAAACTGAAAAATTAAATGTATGCTATGAGGTATTTATCAGTTACATTGGATAGTTTCTGCAATACTTTACTGATAAGATAACCAGCTTTCCATGCTCGGCGTTACCTGTTGTGCTGCGTGGAAATTATATTAACTAACTCTCTAGAACTACCTACTTTTTTGAGAATATTACCCTGCGGTCCTTAAACAGGGGTTTGTAAAATGCTTTTTAGTGATATGCATGGAAACATGATGGCGATTTTGTAATAAGTATGTATACAGAGTGATCCGTCCAAACGGGTCACTATGGGAGAGTCAGAATCTATAAGAGATAGAGAAATCTGTTTAAAACGATGGTGTAATTTTTTTCTTAACAGAACTACTTTCATTTTTAGGGTTCCATACCCAAAGGGTAAAACGGGAGCCTATTACTAAGACTCCGCTGTCCTTCTGCTTTTCTGTCTGTCCATCTGTCACCAGGCTGAATCTCATGAACCGTAATAGTTAGATAGTTGAAATTTTCACAGATGATGTATTTCTGTTGCCGCTATAACATCAAATACTAAAAGACCGAATAAAATAAATATTTAATAGGGCTCCCATACAACAAACGGCTTTTTTTTTGCCGTTTTTATAGATAATGGTACGGAACCCATTCGTGCGCGAGTCGGACTCGCATTTGGCCGGGTTTTTTACAAGCTTTCTATTAGTTTTCATTGTATGTACATACCTAACTATGTAACTTTGTAGGTATGTATGTTTGGGTGGAATCTTGCAACTCAATTTTGAAGCAGATATTTTCAATGGATTGAGCTAAAATTTTGGATAAAGGTATAGTTTAGGTTTAGATGACAATTCAATATTATGGTACAGTCAAGGTCACCAATATGTATACACCACAAACTTACAAAAATATGTATAATATTATTACGGAAGTAAGGTTGTATACATATTTTTGCAACTTTGGGTATATACATATTGGTGACCTTGACTGTACCATCGAGCTGATCTGATGATGGAGACAGAAGGTGGCCATTAACCCTGTTGAGTTTGGGCTTGTTAGAATCGTCTCAATGAGTAGTTGATGAATGATGATGATGGTATACAGAAAAGTACAGTCTGCAGTAAAAGGTTACACCAAAACTGTTTTTTTTACATATACTTATTTAAAATAACTGGGGATCGAATCTAGCTACCATTCTGATGTGTGCTGTGATGATCAGTGATTAACATGCAGTCCTGTTGTCCGTAGGTCCGCATGCTAGCTGACCCCAACGGTACTTTCATCAAGGCCCTTGACCTCGGAACTAACCTGCCTCCTCTTGGCGGATTCCGTTCCAAACGCTTTTCCATGGTACTCAATGACAACAAAGTTGAACAGTTGAATGTGGAGCCTGATGGTACTGGGCTGTCATGCTCCCTTGCAGATAAGCTGAAGGTTAAGAAGTAACTTGTGGCTTGAGCATTTTGTAACTGATCGTTGAAGTAAAGATATAGTTTATAGACTGTATGTAGTTTAAGTAATGGCAAAGACCAATAATGAATCTAGGTTTTTGTTTCAACGGTCAGCTTCTTTGTGACTGTACTGCACACCTATAGCTTTAAACAGGTCCTAGACTGTTGGAGCACTCCTTGTGATATACCACTAACGAATTAAACATGTCAATCGTAAATAAATGTTTATTTTTCTACCATAATCTATGTTAATTTTATGTGCAATAATCGGCCGCTGTTCCGCTTTATGATCTCATTACTTCTACCAAAATGCTAGCCCGCCAAATGCTCATTAGGTATGTTATGTACTTCTTGACGACATGACAGACAGTTCTGGGTTCAAATCTCGATAAGGGCAAAAAGGCGCCAACGCCAACGAACGACCGTTAGCGGCCCGGCTAGGACTTCGAGCGGCGGCGGCAGCGGCAGCGGTTTTTCTAATTAATTTTCATTGCATGTATGTGATCCCGACTAACCACAGTGCGTGCGCGTCTCGAGAGTCTCGACCTCGCAATCATAGTATAAAGAGGGCAAAGTATGTTATCTATATATATAAATGCCTATCATAATCATAATCATTTATTTTGCTAAAACATACACAAAGATCGTACAATTGACATGTCAGTGGTAATAAAATTACATGTATGTATGTTCCGCCACTATATGGCATGCAAAACTTACACTAAATTAGATTATACAATATTAGATTACATTCAATTTAATATTTATAACAAAAAAACTACGAATGAAAATATCATTAATAATACACAACTTAATAAATTAAAATCACCTAACTACTAGTATATACATATATAAACATTCACATTAGTCATAAATCTTCTCGAAATATTCCTGCAAAGAGTAATAGGGTATCTAGTAAATAACATTTAAGCTTCTTTGAGAACTCATTAAAATTATTACATTGTTTTATGTCATTACTTAATAAATTACAGATTTTAATTCCATTATATTCGATGCTTCTTCTAAAAATTATATAATTATTTGAATTTGGTAAAATAATGTTCCTGTTTTTCCTTAAAGCATGCAGTCTGCTATTATTATTACACTGATATTTAGATTTGTTCTTATGGACAAATATGCTAACTAAGAAGATATATAATGATATGACTGTCATTATCTTATGTTTAACAAACATTGGACGACAGTGTTCCTGGGGTTTAGCTTTATCAATACATCTTATGGCTTTCTTTTGCAATATTAATATAGTATTTATGAGAACACTGTTTCCCCACACCTCTAGACCATATCTTAGAATGCTCTCAAAATGTGCAAAATATACTACTTTCAGGTCTGTTGAATTTAGAATCTTGGACAGATTTTTTAAAGCGTAGGTAGCACTAGCTAGTCTCTTTCTTAGGACATCTATTTGATTCTATATATGTCCTGACTGACTTATTCACTCACTCACTCATCAACGCACAGCCGAAACTACTAATCTTAGAGAGTTGATTTTTGCACAGTAGGTTGCTTTTATAGCGTGGGCTAGGGATAAGAAGGGATTTTTGAAAATTCCATCCCTAAGGGGGTAAAATAGAGGTGCAAAGTTTGTATGGGAGAACCTTTTTTTTTTGAGCTAGAGATTTAAAACTTAGTAGAAAATTTAATTATTAGAATAAAATAAAGTACTTTCAGCGTTTTGGAAAATTCCACCCTTAAAGGGGTAAAATAGGGGTGCAAATTTTGTATGGGGGAAACAATTTTTTTTTAATAGAGACTTGTAACTTTGTAGAAAGATTAGTCATTAGAATACAACTAAAGTACTTTCAGCGTTTTAGAAAATTCTACCCTAAAGGGGGTAAAATAGGGGTGCAATATTTGTGTGTGAAAAACTTTTTTTTTAGCTAGAGACCTAAAACTTTGTAGAAAGATTATTTATTAGAATACAAAGAAAAAACTTGGCGTTTTGGAAAATTTCTTCCCTAAGAGGGTAAAATGGAGTGCAAAGTTTGTATGGGAAAATCTACTTTTTTTGAAATAGAGACTTAAAACTTTGTAGATAGAATAGTCATTAGAATACAAATAAAGTAATTTCAGTGTTTTAGAAAATTCTACCCATAAGGGGGTAAAATAGGGGTGCAAAGTTTGTATAGGGGAAACAATATTTTTTTAAATAGAGACTTAAAACTTTGTACAAAGATTAGTTATTAGAATACAAAGAAAGTTCTTTCAGCGTTTTGGAAAAGAAGAGTAAGCTTTGCATGGGCAACACTTTTTTTGAGTTAGAGACTTTGCAAAAAGATTACTTATTAGAATACTAAAAAAGAACTTTCAACGTTTTAGAAAACTCCACCCCAAAGGGGGTTAAGAAGGGGAGCCAGTGTTGTGTGGGAAACACTTTTTTGTGAACTAGATTTAAAACTATTAGAAAGATTACTTATTAAAATAAAAAATAAAGTACTTTCAGAGTTTTAGAAAATTCCACCCCTAAGGGGGTTAAGAAGGGGGCAACACTTTTTTTGAGCAAGAGACTATTTTTTTATTATTATTATTCGGGACACCAACAGAGTACATACGATTATCTCCACTTATAATAAATCTCTAAATTAAAAAAAGAATCAGCCAGTTTGAAACTAAGCTTTCTGTGGTACGAATGTTCTGAGCATCCCATGGACGGAAAAATATGAAACATTTTATATAGGTACATTATTATTCCAGCTGCAACTTAGGATAGTTTTTATCCGACTGCGACAATTAATTTATTTTCCGTAATATACAACTTCATTTAATTCTTCATTTATTATTCTTAAAGTATATCGCCGCCACATCTGTCAGCTAAAAGAAACGTCAAAATTGTTTTGTCCACGAATAAATGTTTTCTTTCTTTCTTTTTCTTTCTTTCTTTAAAATCACAGACTAATAAGAAATACTACGGACAAAATGGCGGAATTTCTTTGCCTTTCTTTCGCCTATTAATAATTTTAATCCCGTCTACGATATACATTGACGAGACACATAGGTACCAAAAGCAAATATAAAATTAATCGATTTTGATATGCGAACTTATATGCGCAAACGTCGAATTAAGGCGTAATTTCTACAAATGTAACAACAAATTCGAACAATATAAACTTGGTTTTTTTTAATGGCACGCGCGCGCGCTCTTTGCGTATTCAGCCAAACCACGAAAACTGAAACTCGAAGTTCGTATATCTGCATTCCTGTCATTTGTTAGTGCGATAGAGATAGAGATACCCGAATATTTTCGAATTCCGAAGTTCGTGGTTTAAAAGAAAATACGGATGTCGGATAGATCTAAATTAATATTTTATGTGTGAATATGGTTAAAATTATTTGGAAATACTATTGTTGTTATTGTTTTAGTATATTTGACTAGCTTTAAGTTTAATATTGTACGTCCGAAATGGGCAAGCTGTTGGACTTTATTTTACCCAAAACAACTTAATGTACACAGTTCTGACAATAAAGAAATCTTATTTTATCTTATCTTATCGAAAATAGGGATGTAGACACTAAACAAAATAATCATAATGTTGTATTATCTCGAAAAAAAACAACGCAAGAGGCTATACTCGTATAGGTAATCACTAAGTTATAAGTGTATAAAGTTTGAAGAGGGGGTTTGTTGCGTCTCTTTTCCGCAAAACGCACCTTTATAATGAAACGATTGTTTTTTACTATGACGCTCGAGGATCGTGACGTCACGGTCCCTGATCGTTTTCTCACTCTAACAAGCGACATTAAAACGGTTGTAGCTTCGTAATTTTTTGAGATATTTGAATGAGTTTTTCGTTTCTTCTTTCTTTTGAAGTGAGTCTACAGCTACACCTCTATTTGGAAGACAAGCGGAAAGAACCCATACTATCCATACTAATAATCCATACTTCCATATTAATATTATAAATGCGAAAGTGTGTCTGTCTGTCTGTTACCTCTTCACGCCTAAACCACTGAACCGATTTAGATGAAATTTGGTATTCAGATAGTTTGGGCTCCGGGGAAGGACAAAGGGTAGTTTTTATATCTGAGGGGCTGAAATTGGGGGTGGAAATTTGTATGGAGCTACTTAAACCGCTACACCGATTTAGATGAAATTTGATACATAAATAGTTTGAGTCCCGGGAAAGGACATATAATAGGTTTTATCCCGGAAATCATCCCCTAAGGGGGTGAAAGGGGTGGGGGGGGGGGGGTGAAAATTTGGATGTAATCTATTTTGATGAAATTTGGTGTAGGTACAGGTTTAGTCCTGGGAAAGGACATGGGATAGTTTTTACCCCAGAAATCATCCCCTAAGGGGGTGAAATTAGGGGTGAAAATTCGGATGGAACCCATTTTAATACAATTTGGTATAGAAATTGAGTTGAGTCCTAAGAAAGGACATAGGATAGTTTTAATTCCGGAAATCACTCCCTAAGGGGGTGAAATGGGGGTGAAAATTTGGATGAATCCCGTTTAGATGAAATTTGGTATAAAGGTCGTTAGAGTCCCGAAGAATGATATTAGATAGTTTTTATCCCCAAAATCATTCCCTAAGGGTATGAAATAGGGGGTGAAAGTTTGGATGAAATCCATGTACCTAGATGAAATTTGGTATAGAGATAATTTGAGACCCTTCGAAGGATATATAATAGTTTTTGCCTCGGAAATCATCCCTTAAGATGGTAAGTAGAAGTTTGTTTGCATTATATTTTCTAAGTATAAGTTCTACGCGGACGAAGTCGCGGGCAACAGCTAGTAATACAATAAATAGGTACATTTTCTATTTGGGCACTTAGGTACCCCAATTACAGGTGAACACATCATTATTATTGATTAAGAAGTGGAGTTTGGTACATTTAGCATAAAAATTAAGATTAACATTACAATATTATTATTTGATTAAGTCATTTATACGTTAATAAGTGATTATAATTGTTACGTTATTATACAATTAAATACAGTTTCTATAAGTAGAAGAGACTTAAAAGTTAGTAGTAAGATTACTTACTACAATACGAAAAAAGTGCTTTCAGCGATTAGAAAAATTCAACCCCAAAGGGGGTTTAAAATTTAAATGGAGAGCAAGAAAATTTTAAAGTGTGAGTAAGAGATTTGTAATTTCGGTCTTATTCTGTAGGTACCTACTTTAAAAAGACTACAAAACGAAGTTCAAAGTTTTTCCAAATTCATCCCCTAGGAGTGTTAAAAGGGGGTTCAAAGTTTATGTATTTCAAGACATTTTCAAAGTATGAGATTTTTAACTGTTTGTTCACAAACTAGAAAAGCAACATCAACGTTTTTTTTAATTTATCCCCTAAAAGAGGGTTCAAAGTTTGTATTGAGAGAAATCATTTTCTAAGACGATAAAAACTTCTACGCGGACGAAGTCGCGGGCAACAGCTAGTCTTCATACGAACGCACCGCGCGTGGCTTGTATGTGTGCGCTATACTATCTATACGTCGCCGCACGCACACTCAAACAAAATCTCGACCCGTTTCGCGTGCGTTAGTATGAAGATAACATACTTTGCCCTCTTTATACTATGTCGCAATGAAAAGATTGCGCTTGCCGCGCCGTAATTCGCGCAATGTCGTTGCCGGGGGCCGTAAACGGGCTTTTGTCGCCCATGAACATAAACATTGTTACCTATACTACATTATTAGAAGGAGGAAATGTGTGTGAGATTGTAAGTTTGTATGTTTTGTGTAATCTCCGGAACTGCTTATCCAAATTCAAAAATTCTTAGCAATACGTTCTTCGCAATACGCAGGCAGCTAGTTATAAATAATAGTATTTTTCACAATCGTGTTATAATAGAGAGCTTTTTAGTCGAGTACCGTGTTTAGGCCACGAAGCTTGCTGAGTGGCCTAAGTAAGGTACGAGATTAAAAAGCTTGATTATAACACTATTGTGAACAATACTTTTTGTACGAGTTCATTAAAATTAATTTTCTACGAGTCAACTGAACTAATTAAACAAACTCGATACTGTTGAAACGAAGTGCAGCTCATCGCTCGTACGCTTGTTGATATCTTAAAAGACATCAACGAGCGTACGACATCAAAGCGATTCTATTGGTCCAATTCATTACAGTTCAGTAAAGCAGCCACACGTGATTGGTCGAATTTATTTTAGTTGTCTGGAGCGTATCGAAAAGTAGTTATTTCGATTGTTTCGACAGTAACATGGACTACAACTATGAAAAGAGTGACGGTGCAGTATTCTCTATCCTATACTATTAAACGAGCAATATTTGTATGTATATTTGCAATCACGTTCTCGGAAACGGCTCTAACGATTTCGATGAAATTTGGAATATAGGTGGTTACGGGGGCGAGAAATCGATCTAGATAGGTCTCATGTCCGGGAAAATTCGTTTTCTCCGTATTTTCATCTGAGCAGAGCTCGGTCGCCCAGGGACTGAAATCTTAATACACATATTTTAATCGTCGAGTACAAAAATAATATTTACTGCCTGTTTGGCAGCATTAAAAATTTCATTGAATAGGGGACAGGCAAAATTTACGTCAGTCATTTACTAATTTATTCCCCGGTGATAACTTGTAATATGCTGGCGCCGCGCCGTAGGATCATGGTCTTCTCGAAACGCGCCGTCAAGGTATTTCAAAATTCGCTGTATTGTCATAGTCATAACATAAGACATCATTAGACTAGGGGTACTGACGGCGGTATTAGGAGTCGATGTGTCCCGGTTCAAATCCTGCCACAGACGCACTTTTTGCATGTTTTAAACATTCAAGTGGAGTAGTTTCAACTTACGATAATAGTTAGCGCATCAAATGTCATCATCATCAATTACAGCAGGGGTCGGCAACCTTTTAGCAACCAAGCGCCACATAGGAGCTAACAAAAATTACGCGGGCCGCACTTCTTAATTGTTTGTGACTTTATCAGGCAATTCCAAAATTCTGAATTAAACGACCTTTACATACAGTACAGCCAGGGAGGCTCGCGGGCCGCAAGCAAGGGTCTCGCGGGCCGCCTCTTGCCGACCACTGAATTACAGCGACGCTACCACGAACTTCGAATCTCGAACTTCGTATATCTCCGTCTCTATCGCACTTATGGTTTGTGGTACTCGAGCGACCGAAACGGAGATATACGAAGTTCGAGATTCGAAGTTCGTGGTAGCGCCGCAGGGTTAGCGTTTTTAGGCCCAGAGATTGTTCTCTATTTCAGTATAATATATAACAAAGTGACTAGGTCCATGGTACGTACAGTCGGCCTCATAAGTTGCTGAACACCTAAGTACCTTGTCGTTTTCACTAGTTTGGCAACTTCATTGCGGTGGCGGACAATACAAAATTTGACAGCTAATGACAAGTTTACTATTGACCGCCGCGGCCACTCGGCCAGGCCGCTCTAGTCTGTGAGGTGAGAGGCCTATCAGAGGGCCTACCGCGAACGGCATTCGAAGTTTTCCCTCTCTGTCGCACTTACGTACGAACTCGTGAGTATGACAGAGAGGGGAAACTTCGAGTGCCGTTCGCGGTAGGCCCTCGGGACTTGATCGGGAACGGCTTCCCGCCTAGCTAGCGGTGACGTTGACAGACAAAACACGTTCAGAAACTAAAGATCCGGTCAGGAATTGTAAGTACTTACATAAGAACTTACCTGATACGACATGACAATTACATAAAAACTATAATTGAATTGGAAGGAGAGGCAGGGGAAGACCAAGACGTGCGTTTATGGACCAAGCTAAAGAGAAAGTTAATGCAAGGTCGTATCAAGAGCTCAAAACAGTTGCAGAGAAAATAACAGAATGGCGATTATTCCACCGACAAGAGCCCGGCTCTTAAGTTTATGATGATGACATATTTAGCCTGCATCACACTGGCGCGGCCTGCGGTGGCGGCCCATAGTAAATTTGACAGCTAATGACAAGTTTTCTATTGTCCGCCGCGGCCAGGCCGCGCCAGTCTGTGAGGTGCCTTAATCTGACAACAGGTGAGTTTGCAACTCGGTTTTTTTATTTGCCAAAACTGAGTTGGTATAAAGTTGCGTATAACCATTACCCGCCCAAATTAAGTAGATTGTTTATGGTAAGACATTAGCCATATTAAAACCAGTTCTTAATTTAGCTGGCTGCATAGGAGCCTTTCCCTTTCCATCCCTCATTGTGGCAATGGCAACACATATAGCTTGCTGAGTATTTATTATAGGTCCATGCTTCTTCATCATGAACGTAGGATAGTCCTTGTATACCACTCATAGTATCCTATGTCCATGTTCTTCATAATGCGAAATTTCGTTTTCTCTCGGCATGTAATAAACGTCTACTTGAACGTATTGCTCCTTCAACTGTCAAAGTCATATTATTGATCCGTCCGTGTTTCCGAACGTTTATCTAATTGTCAAAATCCAATTTGTGCCGTCTCCGTTTGTTTACTTACAAAAAAAATTAAATTATGACTAAAGATTTACGATAATGACAAAGCGGATGCAATATTTCGGTAAGGTATTCTTCCTGTGTTCGCTAACTTATTTAACAAGAGTGGTTTTGACTGAGATTTTCGAGGACGAGACGGAGCAAGTGGAAGAGTGGCTGGACCAGAACGATCTCGGCGAATACAAGAAGTTATTTAAGGAGTATGGTGAGTAATTATACTAAATTGCAGCTAAAATTATGGACGATAGCATTATTTTAATTATAAGGTTGTATAGTTGTTACCTGAAAAGTAATTCACTCATACCTGGGAGCAATCGCCGCGCCCTGTATTTATAATCTTGCTACGCTACAATTAGAAAATAGGGAAAGTTATTTGCTAGCGCACAATATGAATGAGACCATATACTTTCGTAGAATCAGTTAATTGGTTTGGTCGAGTGAATGTAACAAGCAAGGATGGTTTAAATCCTTTAGATTCATCAATTACTTAAATAAATTAAAATTTCAAATTATTTTGGAATTCAGATTAATTATTGCCCTATTAATTAATATAGACCGATTCTAAGATGGTCAGATGACCTTCAAAGGATTGGTGGAGGAGTGTGGCTGCGGGACACAAGGGATCGCGAGGCGTCGAAAGCTTTGGAGAAGGCCAATGTTGGAAGACAAGTTGGGGTTGTTGATGGAAATAATTAGAAGTAAAAGAAGTAAATAATAAGCAAAGTACCTATTATTTTATTTATTAATTAAAATTAATAGCTGCATTAATTAAGTCAACATGTTTAACTAATAATACTGAATCTGATAGTCAAAAAATATAAATTGAATAATACCTAAAGATATTTTAATACATTAGAAGCCCATTAATGCTGGACATCTTAGGTCTCCTCGCATGCACACAAGAGGGAATGGAGTACAGTCCTCACGCTCGCCCAGTGAGGGTAGGACACATCCAGATGTACCTAAGCTTGCATTCTGATTTCCTCAAAATATTTCCCTACATTGAAAAGCTAGTGACAGTGAGGATCTAGTTTTTTTTTTGAGGCAGGGCAAATGCTGAAAAATGCCGCCTCTGCCTGCATATATTTTATATGTACATATTATATTTTTGCTTTATCATTATCATAATTTCAACATTTTCAACTATCATGCACCCACTGATAGACATACACCTCATGTAACAGAAAGAATGCCACAACGATCGGTCTAGCCTTGCTCTTTCTGTGTTAAGCCTGTTTTTTTAAGAATACATATGTACATGTAAGATAACACAGATTTTTATTAGGATAACACAGAATAGGATATAAGATAAAAAGTTTTTAAGTTAACAAGTAATAATCAGTTACATTACTGTGTTAAAGTTTCAATTTTATTTTGCGAGCCATTTGTTCTGCGAGCAAATCTATGGCCTGCTCATAATTAAAGTAGTGAGCAATTACATTTTCTATGGCGAGGATCGCAAATAGTTTTTACTAAATTTTAGTTTGCTAAAACTTCGCTCACAGCTTGCGGATGTAGTAGGAAGCATAGAGTAAATTCGCAGAGCAATACAAATATTAGGAAAGGTGCATAATCAGCAATCATGCCCATAGATCTATTGCAAGAGGCAGAAATCGTTCGCCGTTTTTTATATGTCCAAATAAAAGTGGAATTTTGCAAGTTTGGGCTCCTCCTGATACAATATATTAGATTTGAATATTGCTTTGTAAAATATACCTCAAATGATACCTATAATATCCTCATATCTAACCGCAAGAAAGCAATTCGGAAAATATTTACATTTAGTATTTTTTTCTAATTTTTCTAAAACATTGCAGAACCATGCTTTACCGTTCACTTGATTTCGGATTAAAAATATAGTAGCCTTAATTCCTTAGAAAAAGGCAAAACCTCCTATACTTTACTTGGTAACTACAGTTGCCACAATCGATTTGGGGGTGTGCAAAGTTGGACATTCTGGTTGCCAGAAGCAGAAGCAAGTGAGTGATTAATTGACAGTTGATTGATATTAATTTATCCGTTGTTATGACTGGAGGTACGAGTATTAGTAGTCCCGAGCGCTCCGTTCACCTCGAAATGCCGCTCGCTTCAGTTATAAGCAGTTAATTGTGCCGTACACTCATCGTACACTGCAGATACGTCCCGGGCCGGCGGCGTGACCATTCAATTTAATTTGAGTCAGATCCATCATAATAACACCCGCTACCACGAGATTGGTTTAAAATCTCATCTGAACGACTAATTTACTTTGTGCTCCTAACCAGATTAAGGGGTGATAATACGGCAATGCCCTGTAAATTAGTCAACGTGAGAGCGGTCATCCATCTTTATCTACAGCTGTGAAAATTTGTCTCATCTTCTACTGTTTAGTTTAGAACAACCATACTCAGGATTACCCTTGTTTGGCCTAACAACGTTTTGACTATTTTCGGTTTGCCTAATTTCATTTAGACTAATCTTGTTTTGTATAATAGCTCGTTTTGCCTAATTTTTATTTGTGCGAATATCGTTATGTCTAATACTCACTTCGCCTAATTTTCTTCTTCTCTTACTTAAGAGCTAGGCTCTTGTCGGTGTAGCTCAAAGTAGGCCCTCCATCTACTCCGATCCCACGCAATCTCTCTAGTAATTTTTAGTTTGTATAATCTTATTTTGTATAGGTACTGTTTGACTGACAAATTACATTTTGTCTAAAATACATTTTGCATGAGTTCATTTTGTCTAATCACTCCCCGCCCTCCGCTCTGACTGTCGCCAGAAACGAATGTAGGTTTTGAATAAAAGGTTTCGCTAAGTAAATTCTTTAAAAATAATCGTTTCGCAGGGTTTCGTGTCGTAGGGTCAAAGTTCTACCTAACACTCCTCCTTGCTTCGCTCGTCATCGTACCTACACCGACCTTTTTTTTTTTTTTTTTTTTTTTTTACTTGGGGAAATGCCTTTACGCGTCCCACCTAGCCGAGGAACTAGGATGGGTATGACGGGCTCCCGGGAACCCCCCGGACTACCGTCTAAAACCACCAAGGTATGCCCCACAGACCACTTAACCTATAGACGCCACTACATAAAACTTTGTCTAGTATTTCATTATGCCAAATTGGCGGGGCGCGGGGGGCGACAAGTGCACTGTGATTGGCTGGCTCAAGGGCACGGTGCTGCGCGTCATCTTGGGTAGTGATGGGACACACTCGAAAAATATACTACAGAATATAAGTGTAAATATTTTTATTTGGAACCAACGTCAACATTAAAGCGAATATCATATTTTATTGGTTTTTAAAATGTATTAGTTTCGTCTATATGCGTCTAATAGCGCTGTGCGGTTGTGTTTTTTTGCTAAGTACGTACATTTATAATATTATATAGTAAAATATAGTATATAGTATATATATTATAGTATAGTATAGTTTGGAATGGAATAAGTCATAAGTCATTTATTTATAATAGTATAAATATTACATGTCATCGTTTGTTTAATAATTGTCATCGTAAATAGTATGGAATAGTATGGATTTAGTATGAAATATGGATGGATAAAATGGATGGTTCAAAATTGGCTTTTGTCTACAGCCGTGACTTTTCTATTTTCTTTTACACATCTTCAATGCATAAACAAAAATAAATTCCACTAACTATTAGAGTTTTGTAAAACAATATATATACTTACTAAATAAGTTTTTATCAAAACATTTTTTTGGTACAAGCTTTTATTGCCGACTGAACTTTTCTGTATCCCGTCATCAACTACTCATTGAGACGATTCTAACGAGCCCAAACTCATCGGGGTTACGTCGGTTAAGTACTGAATTCCCATGGCCACCTTCTGTCTCCATCATCAGATCAGCTCGATGGTACAATAATAATGAATTGTCATCCAAACTATACGTATACCCAAAATTTCAGCTCAATCGGTCACTGGAAAGTGGGTCAAATTTAACTTGCAAGATTGAATGTGAAAGTAAATAAAAGTTTGTAAAACAAAATAAAAGATTATTTACAAATACAATACACCTCTCATAAATAAATACAGTATTAGTAGTATTTACTTCAATAATACAAGTTTGTTGTATTACACCACAGTTCATATTGTTTTCCGGATATCGGTGACGTAAGTTATTGACCAGTCACATCACTAATTAAGACACTGCAATGGTGCGACAAAGACGGAATGCCAAGAAAATGTAAGCGAAAGAAAAAGACAGCCGTTGAAAGACATCAACGCTAAGCAACCTTTACTTTATAAATTTAAATGCTAGGTTATGATTGTTTTTGCGTTGTAAAAATTAAAAAATTGCTTACCTGTGAAATAAAATCCCATCCTTTTGAAGACTTGATGTCTTGCTACAATTTCCACACAGTTTAACCATACAATAAGGCATATTTTGTACACTTTATAGCCAAGAAAGCAGTCGAATATTACATGTTACTTCGTGAACGGTCGACCGCGTACTAAAATAATGTTTGGGGGCGTGGCAGCTGCTTGGTGTTTTTTGAGCTTAAGCTTGGCTCACGCGGGCGCCTTGGTAAGCGGCGTCTATAGGTTAAGTGGTCTGTGGTATGCCCTCTCTGCCGTGTAGTAGGGGCGTCATGGGATCGCGAACATTTCACCACGACGCCCCTCGGCAACAGCCGCAGCTGCCCTCACTACGGAGGCAAAAGCCCCCCCCCTCCCGTCGTGGGTCGTCCCGGGAGAGGGTGATAGACCTCGGATTCACCCTCTCAGGTCCCCTTGTAACTTTTTATAGAGGTTTTCTCCCTCGCAGCCACAACTCGGCCCCGGCCTGACGGTTGCAGCCCCCGCACCTAACATGAATCCTCTGATAGCAGAGGATTTGTCAGGGTTCCGGGTCCGTTATTTATTATAGAGGCAAACGGCAATGGCCTCTCCCTCAAGCCGCACCTGGGGAATCTTGCGATCCCCTGGGCGGAACCCCCCAACCCCCCCGTGTCGGGTTATTGGTAACACCAGCAAGCGATAACTTAGGGTTCACTAAATTATCACTTGCCGTTGTCTCCAGAGCGCACCGGCCAAGACACTACCCATTCCTGCGGATCAACCGAATCAAGAGGAATCGGTAGAGTCCAGACACTCGAGGAGGTTACCCGACCTAGCACCCCACCTACACCGACCTGCCTTAAGGTACAAATAGAAACCCGAACGCAGACGAAGGTGTAGCAAAGGGTAACCACAAAATTCATAGTAGTTATTGTATTATATCAGTGTTTTTCAAACTTTTTGGTGTCACGGCCCTTCATGACCATCAACATTCCTTCGCGACCCCCCAAAACCACAACTAGCGAGTGCTTGTATGATATGTTTTTGCGCTGTGTCGGAATTTGTACTGACGGTGCTGAAGCAATGACGGGAAATTAAAGTGGATTCGTCGCAAGACTTAAGTCATTTTTGCCGAATGCTTTGTGGACACACTGTTGTCTCCTTCGCAAAGCTTTAGCTGCCAAATTGTTGCCCACAGATTTACACGAAGTACTGAAAGATGTTTTAAAAGTTGTGAATTCGATTAAACGCAAAGATTTGCAAACGCGGATGTTTCGAATTGTATGTGAGAATACACTGCACTGCATTGCACTTCATCAAAATCTACTTTAGGAGATATGGCTCTCGAAGGGAAAAGTTTTGTTACGCGTCATAGAGCTCAGGGCAAAATTATTGATGTTCCTCCATGGATTTGCGGAATTATTTTGCTATTGAAAGCCAAAAGAAAAAGACTTGCAGATATTTTCGACCATTTGAATGGATTTAACAAAAATCTACAAGGAAGGGACGAAAACTTGATTACAGCACCAGATAAAATTCATGGATTTATAGCGAAAACTGAAATATGGACCACATTATTGCAAAATTTTAAGTTTGAATATTTTCCTTGCATGTCTCAAATTATTCAAGAATTTTCATCGGATAATTTCGTGAACATTCATTCCCATTTCATTCATATTCCCACTATGGTGGAATTGATGGAAAGTTTGCAAAACATCAAAAAAATAATATTTAGTTATTTTTCAAATGAAATACAGACGGGTGACGGAAAATGTTGGATATTAAATCCCTTTCTGAATAGATCCGTGATGCTGGCCGATCTCAACCACCCTTTGAAATAAGCTCTTCTAGAAATTGCAGCTGATAGGATGCTAAAATTGGAGTTTGTATCCGTATCAATCGGTGCGTTTTGAGTGAAGAGAATGGCTGAATATCCCGATCTAGCAAAGGAAGCCCTTGGTATTTTGATACCTTTCGCAACTTCTTATACGTGTGAGCTGTCATTTTCTCCAATGGTCGATATCAAAACAAACAAGATTGAATTTGGAAATTTATTTAATCGTCTGCGTATCGCGACAGGAACCACGTTTTAATAAATTAGTTAAAATGAAACCAGCTCATTCTTCGCACTGATATAAAAAAAAAAAAATTACATTTTATAGTCGTAATTAAATAAATGCACACGTCTAAGAATTATTTCTGTTTTATTAAAATGAACATGCTTGAAAAAAACATCATTCCTTGTAGTCACGAGATTTTTTCGAAGCTGATCCTCGCGACCCCCTTGAATATGTGCCGCGGCCCCCCTGGGGGCCGCGACCCACACTTTGTAAAACACTGTATTATATTATACAAAAACCCCAAGACGCTATCTGTGGGCTGATAATATTTTAGGAGTTCCGTCGATTCCTAATTTTACATCTTTTGAGGGTTACCCTCAATTTCCCTGGGATCCCATCATCAGATCCTGATTTGGTGGCAATGGGACCACCTCGGAAGTATACTTTTCCGAATAAAAAAAGAATATTGGAAATCGGTCCACAATTGACGGCTCCCAATATAACAAACGAGATTGTTTTGCCGTTTTTATAGATTGATACGGAACCCTTTGTGCGCGAGTCCGACTCGCACTTGGCCGGTTTTTTGAAGTCGGGATTATACAAATCGACTTTAGACAAACTGTGCATTATACCAAAAGTTGTTAGACAAACTGAAATTAGACAAAACGTTATTATTTATTCCACACAACACACGGGAATCCCCAATACTCAACCTTTTTTCCATGAGGGCCGCTAATACATTTTAGCTAAGGAGCCCCGGGCCAAAAGGTAAATTTATTGTACTAGGATTGCATGGTGGATGGCGGGCCACTCGCAAAAGCTCGGTTGCCGCAGGTTGAATATAGCTGGTTTAGAATGTAGTCTTCTCTATCGTACCTACAGATACACTCGAAAAAGTATATGACGTATAAATAAGCGTCATGGATCTTGACGTTGGCATAAATACGGGCGACGCTGGCATAGGTGGGGGTGGGATGAAGTATTTTCATCAGTCGTGTCTTTCAGCTGATAAATTGATAAAGTTGGTGCCTACATTGACTCTTCCTACTAAAGTGTCGGATTAGGGACAGCAAGTAAACACTGATTAGATTTAGTATGTGGTACCTATTAAGGTTTTGAGACTTGGATTGGAATTATATCGGCGATTCTTTAGCAAATTTTACGAGAAGCAAATGCTACAATTTCGCTGCTCAAAAACCACAATTTTTAGCATGCCCTAAGGCTGATCTGCAGAATCATTCCCGTTCTTGAATCTGCCCAAATGTACGTTTACATCTCCTTTATAGCGTAACATAACATTGATCGAAACAGATTGTAATATTTGTAATGCTCACGTAAATACGTCACGTGAATTTACGTAGTAAGAGTAGGCTAAAGTTTTGAAAAATCTGTTGGTTCACACGGCAATAGCCATATAAGAACAATTGGCGGTCTTATCGCTGGCTCATCCATTAATTACGTCACACGTATAGGGGGAGGGAGGGGGTATATAAAGTGTGACATGTTGTGACAAGGGGGAGGGAGGAGTACCATCTTCCTGGCTGAGTTCTAAGGTTCTAACTAATCAATCTTCTCAAATAGATAATTTATTATTAGAGCTATAAGATTCAACATTTTTTTTTTGTACAAAAGTAAAATTTTTAGTTTCCGACCGAAACATGTTTTTTTGCCGAAACCGAAACCGAAGGTTCGGCGTTGGCTCTTGTTTCGGCCGAAACCAAAACCGAACCTTTTGTAGACTTGTTAAAATCGTTGAAAAAATTACGTAAAACCGCTTTTATATATAGGTATAGCCTGTCCGCCGGCGTAAGGGTAAAGAGCCTAATATAAGCTAATTAGTCAACTACTGTAAAAAGAGCGTATAGTGATTTCTTACGTAGAGAAAAAGCTAACTTATTTGCAATAAGATTCAATGTCAAATGACATCACTCAAACTGCAAATGTAATAACACTAATAATGCATGCATGCAGGTAAAGACGCGCGCACGAGAATTTTAGACCCTAAGTATTATTATTAACTAACACTCATTTAGTCATAAGTTAATTATTTTTTACTAACTAATGTGTATGGACCTTGTCTGAAATAAAAATGAATTGAATTGAATAACAAAAAGTCGTGGGTACACCAAGGGTCTTTTGAATATTTTTATAGGAAAAATATAATTAAGTATATTGCTAACATACGTATTTAAAGTGAAAATTCAATCTCTTTTTAACCGACTTAAAAAAAAGGAGGTTCTCAATTCGGTTGTATTTTTTTTTAATGTGTGTTACCTCAGAACTCCGTCATTTATGAACCGATTCGTACCATTCTTTTTTTAATTGAAAGTATATGCTTCCAGGTTGGTACCATTGTTTTCAAATCTCCAGTTGAATGATGGGAACCATGAGGAATTGAGGGAACTCCTCAAATATATAAGGCACGCGTGTAGTAATTTCGGTGTTTTCTAATGTGTATTTACATCCGGAAATCATAAATTTGGTGAAGTGGAAGTGATGATGAAGACCACAGATGGCTTGTGGAACTTGTCAAAACTAAATCACTGTAGTGATTTAGTTTTTTTCTCTAATAATCAACGTATTTGCTCTCGGAAATCAGTTCATGTGGTTAATTGGAAAATAAATGTGGAAATGTTCTTGTGGCTTGGCGGAGTAGGTACTGAATTGAAGTCGGTTAAAACTTTGTTTTTAAAGTTAATTATTATTTTAATATATGTAGGTACCTACCTAGCTACCTACCTACCTATGCCTATTTGCTAAGCCTTTTAAAGTATAATTTGGTCCCGGCGTTCTACAAGACCATTTTAAGCCCAATCCGATTTGTGTAACAAATTGATCAATTCCTCTATGCCCATATATCGATTTGAACCTTAATAATAAGTAGATTGTATTTACGTCAAATTGAGTTCCCAGTTAGAAATTTAAGCACCTTATATATTTTTTTTTATACAACGACGGTGGCAAACAAGCTTACGGCCTATCGCCTATCGTAGCCTATGGACACTTGTGACTCCAGAAGAATCAGAAGCGCGTTGCCGACCCTTTATTCACTTGAGGATTCGCGGTGTTGGCAGATAGAGAAATGCAGGTCCCTCACTCCTAACACAGCGCATCCTAGGGAGCTCTGGCGACCTTACTCACCACCAGGAACACAACACCACATGCTTCATAGCATGCAATAATATAGCAACACTACAAAGCAGTGGTGCTATTATGGCTGCGGTCTTCTGTAAGGTGGAGGTACTTCCCCAGTTGGGCTGCTCCACATACAATCTCGCTCGTATACATACATTCCGCTGTGCTCTACCTCTCTTACATTCCGCAGTGCCCTAATACCTCTCTTAGATTAGCGGTCGCACTTACCAAAGATAATCCGATAACCAGATCTTTCCAGAATTTCCGATCGTATATTTTTCATTTACCAGCTCTAGTAATTCACAAAAATATGGTTAATTTATTAGAAAAAAGGTATAATACTTGAAAATAGGTATCTACAATTGAAGTGATCGTGTACGTGTTGTAAACGAACAACCGCATTCTTGTATAATATTCGTGGATTATTCGAGGATTTATTCGTTGATTTCATTTGAAAGTGTAGACGAAAAATTTGTTCGCGAATAAATTAGTGACGAATAAATGTTTATTCGAATAAAGAATAATTCGAATAATGCCCATCTCTGGGCCAGGAAGCCACTTTATGACCACGTGTGTGACGTGTGTAATCATCTTTAAGGTTAGGTTTGAAAGACGCACTGTTTAGCCCGTCGTTGGTACCTAATACTATGACATTAAGCTAATGACTAAACAGGCTAACTTCTGTTGGATAAGATAAGTACGTGATGATGTACCTTTACTGTATTCTGCATTATTTGTATCTCCACCAGAGCTTTGTCACTTTTGTGTGGAAATTCAGCTTGGTTACCTAAGTTCTTGAGTGTTCTGACATAATACTTTAGTTAAAATAAACTATTTCATACTAAAAACAGTATATATTGCAGCGAAAAACTCGCTTCAGGCTTATTGCATGCGCCATCTGAATTCCTTTTTGGGAGGTGAAAAAAACGTCACAGTATCCGGAGTTTCTCAGCCGGAGGTCCGCTCCCGAAGTGGAGTATGCGCAAGGCGCGGGGGTTCTGCGCTCAGACGCAACTGCGGGGATTCGTTTCAGTAAAGCAGCTAGCGCACGACACAAACCTCCTGTGCACCGGCACTGGCGGTAGCAGAGTCAAACGCGGCTCACGGTGTGGTAGAACTCGTGGCCCGTACCAGAAAGCTACAAAGTAAACACAGAAATGGTAAAACCCACTATACAGTTGACATAACTACAAGCCAAATCTGAACAAAAACGAGCAAAACTTACCCAGCACGCTATCAGGCGTCTGGCCTTTCAGGAAAAAAAATCCAGTATAGGAGAACCTGCGAACTGCCTTGTTCGCAGTGTAAAAACAGCAACTCGACTCCCGCTTGGTATTGAGAGGAGGTTTTTAGTTTTACTTCGATGGCAAGAACTGGTATTAGCCGGAAGAATAAAAATCAAATCTGGTGAAACAAAGAAATCAGCAAAATATCGTGCATAAACGACAAAATACACCAACAGAATCCACGGTCTGTCATTTGTTTTCCAAATTTGACAAGGTTCTAGAAGGATCTTGTACGAAATTCAAGTTTTGAATAATTTAAAAAGTAAAAGCCAAAAATCAGCCAGAGTCTCAAAACGACGCGAAACAAAGAGATTTAATTCAGGGCAAAAAATATTAAAATAATCAAATAAAAACGCCATCTACGAGAAAAACCTGACATCACATAGACAACTGGGAATGCATCTAAATACAACAGACGCATGAAGTGGACAAACAAACGAACTAACTCCCAAAAAGGAATTCAGATGGCGCATGCAGTAAGCCTGAAGCGAGTTTTCGCTGCAATATATAGGTATATTTAGGGTTCCATAGTCAACAAGGAACCCTTATAGTTAAGCCATGTCAGTCTGTCCGTCTGTCCGTCCGTACGTCTGCAGCTTCGCTCAGTGACCTTACTATATTAAGAAGCTGGAATTCGGATAAAGGAACCCTTATGGTGCGACTCTGTCCGTCTGTCCGTCCGTCCGTCTGTCACAACGTTAAATATCTCAGAAACTACTTATGCTATCAAT
The DNA here is from genome assembly GCA_963854355.1 of Epinotia brunnichana. NCBI lineage: Eukaryota > Metazoa > Arthropoda > Insecta > Lepidoptera > Tortricidae > Epinotia > Epinotia brunnichana. The sequence continues at coordinate 25,617,440 of OY977936.1, read as the reverse complement.
TTAAAATTTGGAACAACTGTTAAAAAGGTTAAGAGTATACATTTTTATTTTCTGTGTTAATGACGAACATGAGGGGGGTTAAACATTCAAATTCATTAGTTAATATATCAAGTGGGGTACCATATGAAAGGGCTTGATTTGCGCTTTCTAAAACCGTTTTAATTAATTTTCTACAGTGGTTAAATTTTGATTTATTAAGGAATACGTTGAAAAAAATAGCATTCCCCCCCTTATCTCCGAAGTTTACCAAGCGAAAATTCTGATATTATTACGTATGATTAAGAGTTACATAAATAATACAGGAAAAATAAAACGATATCTACGAGAAGCGATATATCTAGCGTATTTTTTATTTATTTATCAAAAGTCATTTCATAATTATGTTTGTAATTTTATTACTTTTGTATGAAATTTTACGTATTCAAATTCCTATGAGATTATCGTTAGCGTCCCGTCCTTTCAAATAAAAAAATAATAATCAAAATCAGTACGCGAAATAAAAAAATATCGCTGATAAACAGACATACTAGGTTGCAAGTTATTAGTACCAAAATACAGATGGCGCTGTACAACGGTAACTTCTACTATGAGCATATATCGTTATCGCGGGAGCAAATATAAATTTGTTAAAGAAGTAGTAAAACAGACTGTCCATTTAGTAAAAACAGACTTTTCTGCCTACACATTATAAGCCTCCAAGAAGTTCATCATAACTAGCACGAAGTTTTTGCTGCATAAGGTTAATTAATCTTGCTTTACACTCTGTTAGTAAATAATAACCTGGAATCGACATATCAACTTAAATAAATATTCATGTTTTAATTTAATACAACTTTATTTACTTTTTGTTGATCTTAAGTGATGTTCGTAATATACGACAATTTTATTATCTATGTTTTCTACTATTAATCTGCGGCGTCGTGCAGTCAATATCCATTTTAACTGGCTAAATGATCTTTCGACTGCCACTGTTGTAATGGGTGCATATTTAAAACGACGGAAATAATCAAATATATCCTTGAATCTAGTACTATCTCCTTCTCCGATATCAGTTCACAATTTTTTTTCATAACTTCATATCCGGCATTTTTCTGCAAAACCACTTTGAACTTTTTAAAAATCTGTTTTCCATCTTCATTCAAAATTAATTTAGATATATGTTTGTATGTATTTTGTACCATGGTCAACTTCACTAAGAGATAGATTTTGGCACTGCAGTTTATTTATAGCATCTGGTATTACTTGAAGATACTTTGCTATAAAATTTACGTCTTTTCGAACTTTTGCACTGAGTAAAGATTTTTTGCTTTGGCGATGCACTGTACGTCTGAATTACAAAATGTGCCTATAACGCTTTTTATTTCATCAAAATACTTGCTATAGTAGGTAAGTGGCAGCCTCGATCCATGTTCCCCAACGTATAATTGTTGGGTTTGTAGGCAAAGGAATTCCATTAAACATTTCTCTTAATGCTCTTACTCTTTTCGGAGATTTGCGAAATACTTTCTTTACATTTGAAATTAATCGGTTAACTTCTGGAAAAAGAACACGAACTCGATCAGCAATTCTGTTAAGAGCATGGGCTAAACACGTAACATGGACAATGTTTGGAAAAATTATTTTCAAATTTCTGCCAGCTTTCAACATATACCCCATACCATCAGTCAATAACAACAACACCTTATCATGCTTATTGTGGCCAGGGCCCCACAAATCATCCAGGGCACTTTTAACAGTATTAGTTATTCTGATATTGATTGTTTCTTTCAAACATTTGCTTGACAGAACGAGTGGAGTTTCAACATCATCTTCAATCATAGCACCTACTATCACGTTAGCGATTTGGCGACCTCTAGCATCTGTGGTTTCACCAACACTTACATATATATACGCGTCTTTTAATTCGGCTCTAATTTTTTCCATCTCTTCGTTGTATAATTCATTCACGTAAGTCTGCCTCAGCAAACATTCTGAAGGGACCTCAACAGTTTTTTAATTTTTTTTAGATACACAATCTTCAGTAACATTTTTAAATACAGGATTCTCTATCTGAGACCACGGTATGTTACAGCTTACTAAATTTTGTCAGTTCCAACCTAAAATCTTTTTTGTGAGAATTGTGTCTTTCCGAGTAAAAATGACGTTTCACAGAAGATTTTGTTTTACAAAAACTAACATTGCACTTCGAGCAAAATAGTTTTAGCCTCTAACTCGGGATAATCCTGTATAAACAACCCCACAAATTCATCAGCATCACATGTTATTTTCCTTCGAGGCATTTTAAAAAGCAACTTCTATTTGATTATGTTGTTACAAATACAGATCAATCAAGGATGACAAATGTCTAAAGTGACTGATGAGGTTGCGTACCTAATAGGTAATATTTTTAAGTACTAATCAAGTCGAGTACGGATGATCATTGATATTCAATAAAATACACTCGCGATCAAAGAAACCGGGTCAGTACAAAAATCTGTAATATCTCCTAAAATAATAAAGCTAGGGACATGAATTAAACTGCATATTGTAGATAATTTCATACTGAATTAAATAACATCAAATGGTGGAATCGTAATTCCTTTGTTTAATAAAATTACATAGGACACAAAAAATCAACCAATTTTACGTACAAAAATAAGCAGTAGGTACTTCACATACGAGTACAACACAAAAAATAAAAAATGATACTTCGTATTGCCTCCTCGGGCTCTTCTTACAGCTTCTAGACGATTCGGCATGCTGTTTATTATAGTAGTTTATGCTACTGATACGTAATGAGAGGCCTTAAAATACGAGTGTGGTTTTATGAAACGAGCGTCAGCGTCTTTCTAAAATGCGTTCAGAAACCGTCGGTAATTACCAGCATTATTACAACCAATTTTACTATGACAACTTTCTTGTCTGTGGTAGTAGGTAAAATCTGTACTGTAATGTTATTATATTACAGTACTGATTATCGGTATCGTTATGAGTTTAAATTTGGAACAGCTGTCAAAACTCAAGTGGGTCTCTAGTCTAGTACATATCTATAGATATTAAAACAGTTATTGATACGAAACGTCAATTTATTATGTTTTTTCTTGTTACTTTTTTAACATTTTTTCTTTTTTACTTTTTAACTTTTTTTTAACTTTTTTTAACTTTTTTTACCTTTTTCACTTTTTTTTTACTTTTCGAACTTTTTTTTCCGCTTTTAAACTTTTTTTTTACTTTTTTTGCACTTTTTTTATAATTTTTTTAATTTTTTCACTTTTTTTTACTTTTCGTCACTTTTATTCCTTTATTTTACTTTTTTTTTACTTTTTTTCACTTTTTTTTCGTTTTTTTTGCTGTTTTTTACTTTTTTCACTTTTTTTTTACTTTTTCTAACTTTTTTTAATTTTTTTTCATTTTTTGTCACATTTCTTTTTTACCTTTTATTACTTTTTTTTACTTTTTTTCACTTTTTTTTCACTTATTTTAAATTTTTTTGCTGTTTTTTACTTTTTTCACTTTTTTTTACTTTTTTAATTTTTCTTTACTTTTTTTTTTAATAAAAAAAAAAAAATCACTTTTTTTTTTCAACTTACAGGTAGCACTCGTAGCAATGCAGGTCATTTTCCTACGGCTTCTGAACCCATCTTAGAGTACTTATGATATGTGTTTAGATAAAGTAGTGTATGCAAGTGTACATAATGCGTACTATTATGCGTTCTTGCGGGATATTGTCCCATTCTTCCACTAACGCCTGTTTCAGGTCTCTAAGTGTAGCTGGGGCGGGGTTTCGAGCTCTTACACGCCTCCCAAGCTCGTCCTATACATGCTCAATCGGATTGAAGTCCGGACTCCTCTAGGGCCAGTTCATACAGTTGATAACAACCTCCAAAAAATAATCTCTGACAATTTGAGCTGTGTGTGGCCTGGCGTTGTCATGCATAAACATAGAATTTCCACCCATATTAACTAAGTATGGACCGACATGCTCATTAAGAATCTCTTCTACATATCTTGCACTCGTTAATGATCCATTTTCTATTAAAACTCCCACTGCCGAACGCCACTTTTTCCTTAAAACATGCTGGAATAAAACGTTCACCTGGGGACCGATTTTTGACTTTCGAGCGCTCGACTCTTTCACTCGAAAACTGTCAAAAACGATGAAATGCTATTTTTGAATTACGAGCGATAGAAAATTCAAAAACGAGTGGTATTGACCACTCGTATTCAATTCTATCCGTAGGAAGTAAGTGCCGACAAATTGGACACTTCACTTGTATTTAATTTTGGACTGACAATGAACTTAGAAAGAGATAAATAAATAAAATAATAAAAATAAAATTCGTTTATTTAAAAGAAACAAAATACAACATACGTTAACCCATGGTCCCACACTAGGCTAAGCCTGTATCGTGGTGACCGTTTGAAAAACATTAACAGTAAAAGTTTGTTCGGGTAGGTAATCTCTATTTCTTATTATAAAACAAATGGCAATGTGTGCTTGTATATGCGTGTGTGTGTGTGTGTGTGTGTGTGTGTGTGTGTGTGTGTGTGTGTGTGTGTGTGTGTGTGTGTGTGTGTGTGTGTGTGTGTGTGTGTGTGTGTGTGTGTGTGTGTGTGTGTGTGTGTGTGTGTGTGTGTGTGTGAGTGTGTGTGTGTGTGTGTGTGTGTGTGTGTGTGTGTGTGTGTGTGTGTGTGTGTGTGTGTTTGAGTGTGTGCGCGCTACCAACTTATAAATAAATAAATGCTAAGCTAAACAACATTTTTGATGATTTGTTCAGTTTCAAGATAATTAAGGCTGTTTAACCAGACGAATAATTTACGCTTGGCTTCTGGAAGGGATGCATTTTTAATATCACATAGTTTGTTAACTTTGTTATATAGGTATGGATGAAAATAACTAGGAAAGCGTTTAAAGAAAGACGTGTTACAGTGCGGCATTGAAATCTTGTACACCCTTTTGCGCAGTAGCTGTGGATATATTTCCAAAGAAATGGTCTTACGATGAACCAAAAGGACGACTCTCAGATACATTAACTGCCTAACAGTGAGAACGGTCCATTCTTTATATAGTGTTGTAGTGGAGAATAACCGAGGCTTCCTGAGCATGACTTTTAAGATGAGTCGTTGTGTTCTTTCTAAACTTATAAGGTGCGAGCTGGCGGTACCACCCCAAACCGTAATGCAATAAAATAATATTGGTTGGCAAATTGAAATGTACACTAATTTTAAGATGTCTTTATCAGCGGCATTTCTAAGTAATTTTACTACATATACCAGTTTTCTAATCCTAGAGGATACAGATTCTATATGAGCCTTGAAGTTCAGTTTTTCATCAAGTAAAATTCCTAGGTATTTAATCGAGCGACAGTTAGTTATGGAATCATCAGTCCTTGAGTTACTTAATGCTGCGTTTGAGGCTATTACAAGATAAATAAAGATACCTTCTGATTCAATTGTATGATTAGCTGGTGTACAATTAATATATTTTATATTATTTTTCTGCCGAATTTAGTGGCTGAATACAAAGAACGTAGTCTTTTGGCGGGTTTATTTTTTAAGTTAAATAATTTAACTTGTCTGTCTCTCTCTCCCTCTTTGCGCAGGTTAAAAATAGACAGAGATATAGGTGATATGATATGTAAAGGCCTAACAATGATTCACAACAACTTGTTATACTTAAAATGAAAAGTATGAGCTGCTGTCTCAATCTAACTAAAGAAAGTTAATGTGACAAATTGTATCATTTGTAATTTGTATTATTTTTATAAAGCCGCGTCCGCTGCACCAATGTTTTCCATGTTTTTAAACATCTAACATGTTTTCCGTCAGTTTCAGCAAACAAATAGGGTATTGTTTTGATTGACAAAACATGTTTGACGTTTAAAAACCACGAAAACATGGCGCAGCGGACGCGGCTTAACAGACGGGAAACTAAACGTTTCGTTTACTAGGTATTATTTACTACGCTCTTAGTTTTTTGTTATGTAACGCATAAAACACAAAAAAAAACACTTAAATATTAATATTATAGCTATAAATACACAAACATGAGTAGAATACAATTTTAAATAACCAGTACTTATCGAATTTCTGCGTACAACGAAGCGCAAAAGTATAAATAGCCAAACCACTAGCTTTCGAGTGATGAATTTCAAAAATACCTATTATTGGGTTCATGCGAAAATAATCGTGACAAATTTTCGTATGCGATTATTTTCTACCGCTCGCTTTTGATTTCGAGCGCTCGAAAGTCAAAAATCGGTCCCCAGGCCGTCTGTAAACTCTTTGCCGCCCGTCATTAGCATAGAGCATAAATCTGGATTCATCGGAAAACAAAATTCTTGCCCAATCTTCGTCACCCCAGTATCTGTGATCGTGGGCATAAAGTCGTCTTGCTGTTCGATGTATTCTTTCAAGGTTTGGGCCATTGGCCGGCCTATGTGGGGTCAAATTGGCTTCTTTGAGCCGCCGCCTGACAGTCCGCTCGCTGATGCCGTCCCTTCGGGTCTCTAAAAGCTGATTTTTCACTTCAACTGCTGTGAGGTGCCAATTGCGGAGCATGGTTGTAACAATAAATCGATCTTCTCTAGCTGTAGTACATCTTGTTTTGCCAGTTCTGCCCAGTTTGAAGGTAACGTTGGAGGACTCACTGCACTGTAGAAAGTGACACACCTGTTCTTCTCGCTGTATACCTCTGACTTCTTCCTTCTTCTAACATAATGATGATACGAGTACATTCATCTCGTGTTAGTGGCATGATAGACATTCAAGAATGACCACAAAATAAAACAATGACAGCCTTTTATCATAGTTCTTTGACAAATTGAAAACAATTGCTTAAAAACAAGCGAAAGTAAAACGAACGCAATTTCAAATAAGTACCTAATTGGTATTTTTTTTCAATTAAACCTTTTTCCATTTACTACGTAGAACATTGCATTTAGTAGGATATTAAATTCTCTATAAAACAGAGTTAGTTTCATGCAGATACGACCAATGATTTACAAAATATTGAGGTTTTCGTCACTGACCCGGTTTCTTTTACCGCGAGTGTAATTATACATTTTAAGGTTGTAGGTATAAACGTTTCTCTATACGAATGTCATTTCTGTTTTTGACTATTTTTTGTAATCTTTCAGTACTGTCAAATCTTATTTGCTCCCGCGGTAACGATATATGACTATGAGCTGTTAAGATTGTTCAAGAATGAATGGGGTCGTGACGTGACGGGTATGGTGTATGAACGTTTGTACGGAACCCTCGGTGCATGAGTCAGACTCGGCCTTGACCGGTTTTTTTTGTTCGAGTCAAGTGTCCCCCCGCCTTGCCGGCTAAATAGCTACTACAGGATATGTAATAAAAATCGTGGCAGTAGTACATATATAATGAATTTAAAAGGAAAACTTTCACGGCTAAGTAGGCATAATCACTAACCAGTAATAGACATAGTCAACTAACTTTAAAAATGTACTTGGAAAGGCCAACTTTGGTACAAATTCGGCCGACGCCACCGCACCGTTTAGTTGACGCGCGCTTGTTGATGTAACAAAGACAGACAGGCAACCACAGAACCCTACATTGCATGTGGCCCGACACGCACATGGTCGGTTTTTATTTCTTAGTTAAAAACGGACTAAGAAGTTTGTCTACTAAATATTGTAACGTTATTTGTAGTCTATTGTGTTAAAACATTAATGGGTAATTTCTTATGTCCAAACTGTCCCCACCCAAAACCGTGGTGTCGTTAAGTCAAATGAAAGCCTGTAAAGAAACGATAGGATCCTTAATGAATCAAATTTCGTCTCATACCAAATTACTTCCCCTAATGAAAACGATAACAATGCGACAGAATAGCGATAATGCCTCAGTACAGGCCGTCCCGGTCCCATGACGTCGCCCCCTCCCGCCAACACAAAAGCAGGGGGGCAGGGCGGGGGAAAGGGAAACCACCCGGCCAACCAAGCTCGCTAAGCTCAGTCTCGCCGCAGCCTTTGCGCCGCGCGGACTTTTGTCATGCATATCTGCAACACATCACCGAAACTGCTTTAACTCGTCATGTGATAAAAACAACATCAATAACTCAAGATCTATCAATTAAACAGATATTCATTTATATTTTGAATAACATTAAAGTGTTTTTGGATGTGTTAGACCCGAGCGGAGTTTCAATATGTGGCAGTTTGAGGACTCGGAGATATGTTCCATAGGGATGATCCATCCTTCCCACAGCCGCAACTCGGGCCTGTCGATGCTGTCCGGTGTGTCACAGTTCTCAGGTATTTACCTCAACGAAATCCTACAAGTTAGTTGCTTAAAGTTATCTAGTTTTTGGTACTACAAAATAGCACAATCGCACAGAGAAAGACAATGAACCAATTTGGTGACAGTTTATATAACTTTACAATATTATTGCAATGAACTAAACACGCATGCATTTTTAATCAAATGATCGTTTTATTCAAATGCGTTGCTTTTTGGCTATGAGTTATAGTAAAGTTTACAGGGCCCAACACGATTTTTTTCCTAAAGTATAGCTTTTTGGGGGAAGTGACTCCACCACGTACACCACATATCATCATTATCTAAGCTTCAGCTCAATCGCATTGTGGCGATCGAGATAACACTGGTGGTAATTTTTCCTGATTGATAGTATCTCGTTTAGTTAAAAACGCGCTAATTACCTACAATCGTTAATTAGACACATAATGGTAGTAACGAAACTAACGAAGCTTATGGTCCTAGAAGGACATCACTTCTCATACGTGACCACAGGTCATAAATGTTTAATCAAATAAACCGTTTTAAATAATAAATAAGTAAAACTTCAGGCACCGAAAATGTGGAAAATACGAAACGAATGACGATTATTTCAAGTATATACGTACGGTTACACAGGACACAGTAAACACACGAAAATCCCAAACAAAATCCAAATCGTTACAACACGTAATGCTCATGTAACTGTTGTTTTAATCCTCTTAATTAGTAAAAAAAGTATGTCAGCATTTGGTAGCAGCAGCTTCTATCGTAGATAACATGGGGCACTAGCCAAGTACTTTACCATTTACATACTTTACTACCTATGTTAATTATTAAACATTATTAGTTTTTGCTAATATAATTTTACCGTCGTAAGTAATCGTTGAGGTTTGCTATAGCAACTATAGCAAGAAACATCCAACGTAGTCGGTAATATTAGTAACCTCTATGCTACGAGTACAAATATACATATTTAGTATTTAATAGTAATGCAGAACGACCACTATAAGCCTAGTTATTAGTACTCGTGCCTACGAACCTAGTGGTCCTGGGTTAGAATCCCGCTAGTAGCAAATATTTGAGCGATGAACACAGTATTTGTTCCTGATTCTTGGATCTATCTGCTTTTATTTGTATACGTAAGTATAGGTATCGTCGGTTGGTTGGTGTTGGTACCCATAACATAAGCATTATCGAGCTTTGATTGATTGGTGTAAGACTTTAGCTGCTTATGTTTTCTTTTATTATTGGCTTCTGTTTCTGTACTTTTAAGATTCCATAAATATATACCTAGTTCTGAATGGTTTCTTTTGTCAATCTCAATGAGATAGGATAAGTAGGTACTAGGTACGCGTAGTTTCACGGTTAACAGCCGGATAATCGGGTCATAAAAGCGGAACAAGCAAAGACACTTCGCTCAGTAATCGTAGGATTGTTTGTATTTGTGTGGGTCCCATTTGGGTTGTCGTCGGGCCCTTTTGAGCCTTATCTTGATATAATTAAATGTACCATCCGAAATTAAAACCAAATTAAACAGCAAGTTTTATGATCGTAAACTTAATTTAGTTCACCACACCAGAATAACGTTTTGATTAGATAAGTGTATGATATTTTTTTTATACCTAGGTACTGTCGACAAAACCCAATTCTTTGCGAAATATACAACTTTTATAGATCTTCCGTGGTCTTCCAAATGCTGCGAGTGAAAATATCATAGAAAATGCTGTAGGCAACTGTGCTAATAATATTTTAGGAGGCAAAGGAACATGGCATTGCTGAATAAACAACAAATTCCTTTTGAGGTCTATTGAAATAATGTCTATCACAGCCCTAATTCCCAAAATAACAAAAGTTACCTTACTGTCATTTGTGAAAAAAAAGCATTTAACTCTATGTTTTTATTGTTTGTGGGCCAAACAAACAATGGCCGGCGGGGAAACGTTGGAGCAATAGTTTTTCACACTCGAACCCTCGTCCGCGTCACGGGAAAATAAATCTTCTCGCATCGATAGAGCCGTGATGCACGGCACGTCGGCGTTTTGCCTCGCCTGAGACATAGGCACATTACGTAGACCAGTATTCCTAAATCAACTACTCGTAAACTAAACCTTTTAGATTGAAAACTTCGCTTCCCTACTTCATTTCATAACTATGTAGATTCTGTCTAGGACTTATTACGTATTCGGACGCTTGTAAATCATATAATACTACATATAACGGGACAATCTCATAGTAATACGCTCAGTAACGCTTGTGTTGTTATGGGTACTAGACGACGATATATATATATATATGTTTAATAGACATGTGGAAAACATCAAATATAAATGGCGATTTTCAAAATATAATAAAATATTCTATGACTGAACATTCCTTTTTCCATTTCATAGGTAGACATTTTAATTCAGATACATACTTAGTACCTATGTATCGCAGCTATAGTTTGCAGAACTGGGAAAGGAACAAAATGTTTCAGTATTTGCACCACGTATGAAAATAACTTAATGTATTTGCTTCGGTTATTCCAAATTATGATTAGTGGAAAGAGTTTGGTAGGCGTTGCGAAATGTAATTACCATTTTACCAGTTTAGGGGTGCACTGCAAAAAGTGGAACGTAAAAAGCAAGTGTAAGTAATTGGCGAGTGCACTCTAGCCGTAATGTTTGCGCGTGGTGCAAACTGTAAGTGACTCCAAAATCTCTTAATTTGTTTTATGTAAAGAAAAGTTCACAATCTAATACATGTCAAATTTATCCTAAATGCAAGTTTTCTCGTTGGTTCGTTTGATTAAACTCACCGTACTCCAACCGTCCGTACCATATAATCCAAATTTGCCTCATCATCTGCTTCTGACCCAATTTGCTAAGTATATCATTCCCTTTTTAGGAAAGGGGTATTCAATTCATCCTCTACTATGTGATTACGTATATTTAATTGAATTCTGTATTTCCTCGGATCGATTGTCAGCCTGACACTGTTTTTCAAATCCAACGTTTGTACCTATTGTGTACACGACCAACGATCGACCCTCCACGGGTTAAGCTTCGGGTCAGCCCTTAAGTGCAGCCACCGCTCACAGACCGAGCGGGCACTTGGAACCCATTCAAAAAGGTCCCCGTCCATTGGGCACGGCCTTCGCTATGGCCTTACTCCATTGCAATGGCGATTAGCTCGTGTCTGCCAACCGTGCGATAAAGCATGGCCGGAATTGGAGCTATATTCGAATGAAAGCGAAAACTTGTAGGAAAACAGTAACTTTTTTTGTTCAATCTCTGCTTTTGCATAATTCATGCCAAATCTCTTACAATACCCTCCTACAGTTAATACTCAAAGGTTAACTGGAAGATATCCCTCGAAGGGATAATTACGCCTTTGTATAGAACTTATCTTGTTTTTAATTGTCTACTATGTTTATTTTGTACAATAAAGATACTACTACTGCATAAGTACTACTTACTATCTCCACAGTAAATAAGCTACTCGTATATTCTCCTATCAGAGTTTAAATTTTGAACGTGGGCACGTTCCATTTCCATATACGTAATAATACTGCAGGACGGGACGCATAATAAGAAGATGAAACTTATGTTTTATGTTGAAGCTTGTAAGTGGCGCCCAACGTGGGGCCACTCAAATTTGGTTAAGTATTTTTATTATTTGCAAATTAACATTGTATCTATACAGATACAATGTTTTCTTACTAGTTTGTTATTTAAGCTCAGCGTGAACCATGTGAACTATACATGCAACTTAATCAGGAATACAGAGGCGAGTGTCCATCTGCAATGGCGTGTTGGGTGCGGGCCAAGCTTAAACGAATGCGATATTAAAACACCGCGCTTGCATAATGCGCTCGACTGTATAGTTGGGTTCTGTAACAACTACTGGGAGCACAATTATTGTAGCAATCGGCGTAGACTACAAAGAGACATATTCATTTTTTCACATTATTGCATGGCACTAAGGTACAGTCGGCCTCATAAGTTGCTGAACACCTAAGTACCTTGTCGTTTTCACTAGTTTGACAACTTCATATGGCAGTTTAACATGACTTTTAATGCGACACGGTACAAAGGTGTTAAGCCCCTTATGAGGCTGACCGTACAAATATAGATACATACATATTTTGTAGTTGATATAACAACAGAGAATACTCGTACTATGTTCTCAAGAACCTACAAGTGTACAAAGTGACACCGGAGACGTAAAGGCTCATCCATTAATTACGTCACACGACTTTCATGACTTTTTGACCCCTCCCCCCCTCCTTGTCACACGCGCTCACATTTGGCTACTCCCTCCCCCTGGTGTGACACGTCACATATTTAGTTATTTTCAATTTAGAAAAGTAAAAATCAGACCAGCACTTTCAAAAGAACTTATTATTACAATTTAAAGTAGATTACTAACCGAGGGTTGAAAGCCGTGAGAGCGCCAATAGTTCGAGGATGAAATGGGTAATTTCACCCGAGTTAAACACTCTACTTTTCATTTCGACTATGAGGAAAGTAAAATACTACACGTATATTTTATAAAACAGGTATATTAAGAGTAATCAGTTAAAATACATATACTGCCAACTTTAGAAAAGTTTAAAAAACGTACCTATCTCATCTAATAGTTTCAATTTAATTTTTTGTTTTTGTACAATTCTATAAATAAATGTACAGAATTATATGTATAATATGAAATAAATTAATTATTAGAATTTAGATATAGGTACCTAAATAAAATAATTAAAACGATATTTAACCTCGAACCTATTCGCATTGGCCACTTGCCACGGCCTACTAGATTGTAATCAAGTAGGCCGCGATGTAACTAATCTAGAGGGCCATGCCGAAACGTGAAAAAATAAAGTGTCATGGCATTATGGCGGGCAGCCGAAATTTACAGAAATGATTTTGAATGTTGATTTTCTGTAATTGCGAAAAAAAATACACCGTCGTAATGAACCCGTCGTTTAATGTATAGCTGAGTTTAGTTATAATGTAAAGCTTTTATTTGAATACTATGACGTAACTCAATTATCCTTGACTCCGTGGCTGACCGTAACAATAAAAAATAATACTTTCCACCCTAGGGTAGAAAACGTAATTTTCCACCCGGCCCATGAAAAGTCAACTTTCAGAACAGAAGAGATGAAAACATATTTCACTATACTTCGATTTTTTTAGCATTAGAAATTCGATAAACAAATAAGCAGGTGTCGTAAACCTGTTTCTTCAGAAGTTAATAATAAAATATTAAATTATTGTGTATTTTGCTTTGTTACATCATATGTACTTATCAATGATTTCACATTTCCTATCACTTAGGTTTGTAAATATTATATATATATTATTATTAACCATTCCTAACCTAACCTAACCTTTCACTACACTGAACTGGGTGGTTTTAACCTTAAAATGCATGCATATCAAGTGGTCTCTCTGGAATAAGTAAGTAGAACCTATTTTAGCTTAATTTGAAGCTTTGCCGACTTCGTCCACCACACACTAGTGCGATGTAACCTTGTAGTTATTAGGAATTATTATTTTGTAGTATCAGAGTAAGGGCCGCACTCAGGCACCTGAACTGAACCGCACTATCAACGAAAGATAATAACAATAACAAATAACTTTAACGGATAACAATGAAACTTAAAAACTCAAAACAACAAGATTCTGGGATAATGACAAAGTATCGCACTTGCATTCGCATGGCATACGAGATGAGAGTGACGTTTAAAAACAAACATGAACAATGTAATGGCGGACATTTTATCCGACCGATTGCAAATGTCAAAACGCTAAACTCTTATTGATGTGGGACACGATCTCTTCAATTTAGTCGCAATTTATGCGTTTAAAACGTTCCGTTTGTTTGAAACCTCTGCTTCTCTGGGGTTTTTATCATGCAATTTTTTTGCGTTACATTAAAAATAACACACATAAAATATTAATGCTGTATTATTAAATAATCCTTTTAAGTAAATGCAAATGGGTCATTGTCAGTCACAAAAACAAAAATCATCTTTCCGGTGGTCAATAGTTAAGGGCTTCCGTTTATATATAATATGTTTTTATCACATAGAATCATAGAAGGGGCAACGCTGTTTATGCGGATTCAAAATTCAACCAAAAATTAGGCTTTATAGCCCTTAACTTTGGCAATGTCCACCGAAGAGACGCGAACCTAAATCTGACAATGACCCAAATTACACATTTTGCTATCGTCTAATATGCTTTAAAAAATGTTTTTGTACTCGTCTATTAAAATCTGTGTATTAAGATTTCATAGAGAATACTGCAACGTCACTCTTTTCATAGTTGTAGTCCATGTTACTGTCGAAACAATCGAAATAACTGTTTCGATACGCTCCAGACAACCGAAATAGTATTTTTCACAATCGTGTTATAATAGAGAGCTTTTTAGTCGAGTACCGTGTTTAGGCCACGAAGCTTGCTGAGTGGCCTAAGTAAGGTACGAGATTAAAAAGCTTGATTATAACACTATTGTGAACAATACTTTTTGTACGAGTTCATTAAAATTAATTTTCTACGAGTCAACTGAACTAATTAAACAAACTCGATACTGTTGAAACGAAGTGCAGCTCATCGCTCGTACGCTTGTTGATATCTTAAAAGACATCAACGAGCGTACGACATCAAAGCGATTCTATTGGTCCAATTCATTACAGTTCAGTAAAGCAGCCACGTGATTGGTCGAATTTATTTTAGTTGTCTGGAGCGTATCGAAAAGTATTTATTTCGATTGTTTCGACAGTAACATGGACTACAACTATGAAAAGAGTGACGTTGCAGTATTCTCTATGAAATCTTAATACACATATTTTAATCGTCGAGTACAAAAAAAATTTGGAAATAGAACTAAAATAAATTCGAAAAATCACGTGGCTGCTTTACCGAACTGTAATGAATTGGACCAATAGAATCGCTTTGATTATTAAGTTTACTCGTTGATGTCGTACGCTCGTCGATGTCTTTTAAGATATCAACGAGCGTACGAGCGATAGGCTGCACTTCGTTTCAACAGTATCGAGTTTGTTTAATTAGTTCAGTTGACTCGTAGAAAATTATTTTTTTCTACTCCTGTACCGTTATCTGTCATTTATATAGGCTGTAGCTCAAATACAATGACACCACTAATAAGTCGTCGAAAAACTCTATGCTCTATGGCCCAAAAACGCACTGTTTAGCGTACTTTTTTGGTTCATACATTTTTCATAAAAGCACTGTTTAACTTTTTTTAAATCCGCCGCTATATTGCAGTGGTGCCAACTTCATAAACAAATATTTCGAAATAAAAGTATTTATTTACGATTTAACATTTGTATATTATAAATTATTTACTACAATAATAATAAATCATCATCTATTGTGTGTTAAATTACATGTTTTATAAATACTTGGTATTATTTATAAAAATAAACAGTTCGAATTCTGTCCGGGTCCGGATTCGGTTTGGTTCGGATGGCAAGTGCAAACAAATTAAAAACAAAACAAACCATAAGCAAGAGCTGTCACATTTCCGATTTCCCACCAAAATATAGTTCAAAATGAAAAGACGAAAGATGATAAACTATTAAGATTTTATTCATGTTTGTGAAGACAAAAGTGTACGTTCCTTATAAAATGGTCGAATAAATTAATAACTCCACTCCTGAAGAAATTGCGTGAGTAGCAAAAGTACGAATAGAAAACTTGCTGCCTGAAAAAAAATAATTATTCTGTAGTCTGCTATTTATCTAAAATTTGTCGTAGAAAAAGTATTGTATGCAACGGTGTATAACTGGTCTAAAAACGCTCGTGGCGTTTTTAATTGCGATGCTCGCCAAGGCTCGCATCGCAACTCACGCCACTCACGTTTTAAGACCCTTCTTATAAAACAGTTGCATAAAATACTATTAATGAACTCGTACAAAAAGTATTGTTCACAATAATGTTATAATCAAGCTTTTTAATCTCGTACCTTACTTAGGCCACTCAGCAAGCTTCGTGGCCTAAACACGGTACTCGACTAAAGGGCTCTTTATTATAATACGATTGTGAAAAATACTATTTTCTACTCCTGTACCGTTATCTGTCATTTATATAGGCTGTAGCTCAAATACAATGACACCACTAATAAACCGTCGAAAAACTCTATGCTCTATGGCCCAAAAACGCACTGTTTAGCGTACTTTTTGGCTAATACATTTTTCATAAAAGCACTGTTTAACATTTTTTTTAATCGGCCGCTATATTGCAGTGGTGCCAACTTCATAAACAAATATTTCGAAATAAAAGTATTTATTTAAGATTTAACATTTGTATATTATAAATTATTTACTACAATAATAATAAATCATCATCTATTGTGTGTTAAATTACATGTTTTATAAATTCTTGGTATTATTTATAAAAATAAACAGTTCGAATTCGGTCCGGGTCCGGATTCGGTTTGGTTCGGATGGCAAGTGCAAACAAATTAAAAACAAAACAAACCATAAGCAAGAGCTGTCACATTTCCGATTTCCCACCAAAATACAGTTCAAAATGAAAAGACGAAAGATGATAAACTATTAGTCCTAAACTATTAAGATTTTATTCGTGTTTGTGCATACAAAAGTGTACTTTCCTTTTAAATTGGTCGAAGAAATTAATAACTGCACTCCTGAAGAAATTGCATGAGTAGCAAAAGTACGAATAGAAAACTTGCTGCCTGAAAAGTTTAACTATTCTGTAGTCTGCTATTTATTTAAAATTTGTCGTAGAAAAAGTATTGTATGCAACGGTGTATAACTGGTCTAAAAACGCTCGTGGCGTCTTTAATTGCGATGCTCCCCAAGGCTCGCATCGCAAGCCACGCCACTCGCCTTTTAAGACCCTTCATATACAGCAGTTGCATAAAATACTATTTAATTTCGTAGACAACAGTGGCGGCGCGTAAGAATTTTCACTAGGCAACCCGGAGCACATAAAAGAGCTGTTGTTTGATGATTTAAGTGTTCCATAATATATAGCAAGGAATTTTAGGCAAGCCGGTGGGAATCGGCTTGTATGGGCGCTCCGCCACTGGTAGACAATTCAGTTCGTGGAATGGTCATTACAAGTAATTTTAAATCGTGTTATTTTACTTGTCGGATGATTCATTCAATAGTTGTATTATGTCATGGAAAACGTTTTGTGATTTACTGTTTCAAATATTTTTAATTAACATACAAATTATTACAAGCATTATTATTTTAATTTAAGACAGGAGGGATACACAGTTATCTATGACATTATGTTGAGAACGGAACGCAATGCAATCGGGATCCACGTGCTGAATGAGGGTACTTGAGATTTTAAGTTGTTTATCTTGACACAACTATTCATACTGTCATTTTTAACTCATCATTTTTACGCACGGCAAATATTTTAAACTAACCTAAACCTTTTTTTTTTTTTTTTTTTTTACTTGGGGAAATGCCTTTACGCATCCCACCTAGCCGAGGAACTAGGATGGGTATGACGGGCTCCCGGGAACCCCCCGGACTACCGTCTAAAACCACCAAGGTATGCCCTCTCTGCCGTGTAGTGCCGTCATGGGATCGCGAACATTTCACCACGACGCCCCTCGGCAACAGCCGTAGCTGCCCTCACTACTGAGGCAAAAGCCCCCCCTCCCGTCGTAAGAGTGCAGGGCGACACCACACGACCTCTACGCCGGGAGAGGGTGATAGACCTCGGATTCACCCTCTCAGGTCCCCTTGTAACTTTTTATAGAGGTTTTCTCCCTCGCAGCCACAACTCGACCCCGGCCTGACGGTCGCAGCCCCCGCGCCTAACATGAATCCTCTGATAGCAGAGGATTTGTCAGGGTTCCGGATCCGTTATTTATTATAGAGGCAAACGGTAATGGCCTCTCCCTCAAGCCGCACCTGGGGAATCTTGCGATTCCCTGGGCGGAACCCCCCGACCCCCCCGTGTCGGGTTATTGGTAACACCAGCAAGCGATAACTTAGGGTTCACTAAATTATCACTTGCCGTTGTCTCCAGGGCGCACCGGCCAAGACACTACCCATTCCTGCGGATCAACCGAATCAAGAGGAATCGGTAGAGTCCAGACACTCGAGGAGGTTACCCGACCTAGCACCCCTTACCCGACCTAGCACCCCAACCTAACCTAAACCTAACCGCCAGCGTGTCGACGTCACCGTATTTCCGCTCTGAGGGACACAAGTGAACCCTAACCTAACCTACTTATAATGCAATTGTTACAGTTGTTTGTTTTTTTACTGCGGGGGGCTGCGCCCCCCGAGCCCCCTTTTTGGGATTCTCCACCCCCCATCCCCCCTTTTTCTGACTGCCTTAATCTAGTTTAACCCCTGTAGGTAATCAGTTTAATTTGATTGTTTTGTAATGTTGTAATTAAATTTCGAACGAATGAAATTCGTTGTTTTGTTATTCTGCCATTTAAAATTTCATACATCATGAATCTTTTGCCAAATAATATTCCCTGAACAGTTATTCTATAAAATAATAAAAATTTGAATGATCTGGTCATGAAATAAAATTACAGCAAACAATAATTCGTGATCTAAATGTTACTTGAAACGTTTCCGATGAAATGAAATTCGATGAAAAGTTTGTCAACAAAACAAGGGACACCCATAATAGTATTTTATGCAACTGTTTTATAAGAAGGGTCTTAACACGCGAGTGGCGTGGGTTGCGATGCGCGCCTTGGCGAGCATCGCAATTAAAGACGCCACGAGCGTTTTTAGACCAGTTATACACCGTTGCATACAATACTTTTTCTACGATAAATTATAAATAAATAGCAGACTACAAAATAGTTAGCCTTTTCGAGCAGCAAGTTTTCTATTCGTAGTTTTGCTACTCACGCAATTTCTTCAGGAGTGCAGTTAGGTATTAATTTCTACGACCATTTTAAAAGGAACGTACAGTTTTGTCTTCACAAACACGAATAAAATCTTAATAGTCTAGGACTAATAGTTTATCATCTTTCATCTTTACATTTTGAACTGTATACATTTTGGTGGGAAATCGGGAATGTGACACTTCTTGTTTATGGTTTGTTTTGTTTTTAATTTGTTTGCACCTGCCATCCGAACCAAACCGAATCCGGACCCGGACCGAATTCGAACTGTTTATTATTATAAATAATACCAAGAATTTATAAAACATGTAATTTAACACATAATAGATGATGATTTATTATTATTGTAGTAAATAATTTATAATATACAAATGTGAAATCGTAAATAAATACTTTTATTTCGAAATGTTTGTTTATGAAGTTGGCACCACTGCAATATAGCGGCCGATTTAAAAAAAGTTAAACAGTGCTTTTATGAAAAATGTATGAACCAAAAAAGTACGCTAAACAGTGCGTTTTTGGACCATAGAGCATAGAGTTTTTCGACGACTTATTAGTGGTGTCATTGTATTTGAGCTAGAGCCTATATAAATGACAGATAACGGTACAGGAGTAGAAAAATTACATTATATTATGTTTACGTTCTGCAAACCGAAGGTGAGTGATGTACTCGCCGTTGATGTTGATGCATAACCTTCTCCAGTCCAGAGTCTTGAAAACGTCTTCCAGTGCAGCGCTGAAAAGTTTTGGGGAAATAACATCCCCTTGTCTGACACCCCGCTGCAACGGAATAGGCTTGGAGCTCTGATCCTGAAGTCGGACTGACATAGTGGCGTTCTCGTACAAAGGTTCTCGAGTGGCGACCACGTACCGGAAGGCGCGGCGTGGGTAGGCCCCCCACAAGGTGGACTGATGACCTGGTAAAGGTCGCGGGAGTCCGCTGGATGCGGCTGGCGCAGGACCGGCCATTGTGGCACTCTTTGGGGGAGGCCTATGTCCAGCAGTGGACGTCTTTCGGCTGATATGATGATGATGATGATGTTTACGTTTATGAACAGGAACTCATTAGTCAAGCAAAGCAGATTTAACCGTCACATAAAAATACAATTCCCTTCGTAGGTAGGTACGTAAGTATGTAAAAAAGCTGTCATAAATTGTAATATGCATGGTTATCATTGGGAAATGTGAGGAGCCATAAAGTTCGTAAAGCGGCTATCAGTAGCGGATAGTCGCTCGTAAACATTGACGATGCGATCGGTGGCCTTGCGCTGATAACTTTTACAGAAGCATGCTTTCGATTTTTGACAAAGTTGCGTTCGGCGTTCGAGGTCACAAACTTGGATTATTCATTGGGCCAACATCATAAACAAGTCTGCAAAAAATCAGAACTACCGGATTTGACGCAAACTAGGTACTACTACTTTCAGGCGACAAGGTTACTGGATTAACGCTCGCTTGGCCATAAACGTCGTACTGGAATAACTTAATGTGGATATTCATTATACATATATAATTACATTAGACCTCATATACATACCTGTATATATAATATAACCCACCGCGACACCGATTTTATGATTATGGTAGTACTAATATTTGTTCACCTATAAATCACGATTCAATATTGTTTACATATCCTTGTTCAATCTGCCATGTACACATGACTGACGACAGGAATCAATAAAACGAGTTACAAATGGATTGGAAATAGGCTGGAAAGTGGAAATGACAAAGAGGCCCCCGTAATCGGTCAGATCAACAGCGAGCGGACTGTCAAATATTGAACTGGCTCGTCCTGTAAAGGTCGGAAAGGGACAAAAAGTTTCGGTACAGTTGACCTTTTTTCTAAACTTTGGGAGTTTTAATCCGAGTTTAAAATGGATTTGATAATAATTTATTTCGCATTTCTCGACGCGCACATTTCTAGTATTACATACAAGCAATCAACAAATACAAATCTTTATTTTACATTATAATGTGGTACACAATTTGGTGTAAAATTATGTCATGTTAACAATTTGGCTTGTCTTATATGAGTCTATGAATGTCGATTAAATCCCAAGACGAGCCAAGCGAAGCGCAATGGCAGGCACTACCTACCTTTTCTCGATGCGCTTCGTCGTTTTTTGAACCCTCAAAACTTGTGTTTGGATTATACCAGATAAACAAAATTCTCGGGATATGATGTCACTAGTGAACTTATTAAACATATAAAGTTTCAATTGCATAGTTCTTATATTTTAGATTTTATTGATATTTAAAAAACGCGTATTTCGTCACTGATTCACTCACGTTGATCATCAAAACCTCTAGGGTACTTCCTCAAGTCCTAAAAAGCTGAAATTTGGTTTGTAAGCTAGTATTAGTACGCAATTAACGCAAATTGGAACTTTCACCCCCCAACCTCTTAAACTAGGGGATGCAATTTTGTATGAGACTTCCGCACATTTTGATGCTAGAGGTCTAAAAATTGAAATAGGGACTCCTTATTATAAATAATAAAATACGTTATTCAGGATTTGTAGTAAATCATCCCCCCACCCATTGAACGATAATATCTAGAAGTCTAAGAGTCGCCGAAAAGTGGCCCCACAAAAAGGATGCACTTATAGGCGGGGATTAAAAAGGATGCCTGGCGGCCGTTCAGTTTGAATATGGCCACCGTGTCAAACTGTTAAATAAACCAAACGTTCGGTTTCAATAAATATGCATTGTTGTGCCGTAAAATGGTGTGTGAGTCGTTCGGACAAGCACAACAAAAAGATGGAATCACTTTTCACAAGTTAATACAGCGATACACATATTATTTTGATTTTATTGTTCTGATCACATTTTGTATAGGGATGGTAATATTATGCCAACAGACATCATTACTTTTTTTAATAAGTTGGTTTCTATTTAAACCATTGAATATCTTATCAATATTTTGTAGTTTTTATCGATGCATTTCTAACTATAAAATGAAAAAAAAAAATGTTTTTAGATTTCCAACACATCCAATTTGAAACGAAATATGGAATGAAGCAGTGCGTTTGAAACGACACGATTCGAAATGGCATGCCAAAAAAGGGATGTTCTTTGTTCTTTACATTTCATCTTGCATTAATTGCAAATAAATATTTTGGTTATATTTCCTGTTTCAAAGATGTGACTGATGCATTTAAATACGATTCTTGCAGCCATCAAAGTCTAATAATTAAAAGCGCAATAGAACAGTTTTTAGTGATTCAGCTGCACTACATTGCTAAAAACGATTTAGTCATCAACAGGCATCGAGTTTATATCGCACGATAATACGTTAGCGAGCAATGGAGTTGACATTAGCAATAAAATTCAACTCGAATTCATACTCATTAATTTAATTCTAAAATGCCTTTATAGCGATCGTGATTAAAAATCGGATTAAAAATCGGATTCAAATTAACAATAAAATTATTTTTCTATTAGTTTACAAACTGATAGACAGCTTTAACTATTTTAATATACAACTATATATACTCTGATACACAAACTACATCGCTGCGATAGACCTAATGTCATGTACTGACCGATTATTTAATTGAATAGTGTCGTGTTAATTATTCACAAGTCGATATTTGATCATCAGAAAATATGGAAAAAGTCACAGTCGCACGTAAATTTTATTGCTAATGTTGACTCCATAGCTCGCTAACGTCTTACCTTGCGATAAAAACTCCGATGCTTGGTCATCAAGACAAAAGTTAAATAAAATAACTTTATTCAGAGGAACTTGAGATTTAGGTCTCATTACTAATCTCGGTACCGATTTTTTTTTCATAAACAAACGAAGACTTATGTTGTAATTGGAAATATATCCATATGTAAAAATATAGATAGCAATGTTTGCGTATCTCTGCTCACCCACCGTGTGGCCGGCCTAACTTGTATTATATTGTAAATAAAAATAAATAATTTGCTGTACGCACCACCGGGCTGGCGCTGTGCTTTTCTGCGGGAGAGTACGCCTGCCCTGTATGGCATCGGTCCGCACACGCCGGCCTGGTGACTGCTGCACTCAATGATACCTGCCGCACCATCACCGGATGCCTCAAGCCTACTCCACTCAACAAGCTGTACCCACTCGCGGGCATCGCCCCTCCTGAAATCCGTAGAGAGGTGGCAAGTGCCGTGGAAAAGGGGAAACAGGAGACTGACCGGCGCCACCCACTGTACGGTCATAACCCGCTATCTGCCCGTCTCAAGAGCCGCAGGAGTTTCATGCGGTACACTAGCCCCCTGCAAAGCGACCCCTCAGATGCTCGCTGCCTGTTGTGGCGGACTCGATGCCCTACGCCCGACGTCTACGTGCTAGCTTCGGAACAACTGCCATCCGGCCACAAGGAGCCATGGCCCATCTGGAGGGCGCTAAATAGGCTCAGATCGCAGGTTGGCCGCTGTAAGGAAGACATGGCCAGATCGGGACTGCATCGTGGCCAATCAACCCAATGTGTTTGCGGTACAGCACCGCAAACCATGGTGCACCTGATGGCGTGCCCCACATGCCCACACTCCTGCTCGGAACACGACCTGAGAGACGCGACTGCCAGAGCTGTCTACACCGCTGCCCATTGGGCATCTCTTATTTGAGGAACCTCGACACGAAGAAGAAGAAGAATAATTTGTTATTATCCCTCGCGACTCAGCCCTACTACTTAAAAAAAAATATCAAGCGAACGTTATCATAACTGAGTTGCTTCTTGTTGCATGTAACCATTCAACAATTATCCGTTTTCGTTGTCACTGTCACATGGCTGTCGTCCGACGTGACGCACGACGGCTAATCACAGCAATGTATTCCTAAATTGACCAATCGCATCCATTTGTGTTTGGTAATTGAAAATAGGCTGACATTTTGGGTAGCTGTGATTGGATACGTAGTTGACTATGCGCATACCGGGTTTTGGGCACGAGTTTGGGTAGACATTTGTTAGGAGCTCGTGGTCTATATATTTTAACATTCACTGCCCCCACCATTTAAATTAGGGGATGGAAGTTTTCATGGGTTTTCATATACACTTCTTTAGAAATTACCTTACAAAAAAGAATGAGATCCCACCAAAAACATTACATGTAAAGTGACTGCCAAGACTCCCTAGCTCATATAGCTTTCAGCGTTAACAATATATCAGATCTTAAGGAGCGCCAAGCTTCCTACTCCACACGGCGTAACCTACCACTACCAGCCACGCTCTAAAAATTCTATATCTTGGCTTAAAAGTATAGACCCGTCGCTTATAAATTCATTCAGCGAGAGTCTATGCGGCGACCGGGATGTGCCCACAACAAAGCTACTTATATAATTAGGGTTCCGTAGCCAAATGGCAAAAAACGGAACCCTTATAGATTCGTCATGTCTGTCTGTCTGTCCTTCCGTCCGTATGTCACAGCCACTTCTTTCCGAAACTATAAGACCTATGCTGTTGAAATTTGGTGAGTGGTATTCTGTGAACCGCATTAAGATTTTTACACAAAAATAGAAAAAAAAAATTAAGTTTTGTGGGTTCCCCATACTCAGAACTGAAACTAAAAAAAAATGTTTCATCAAACCCATACGTGTATCTATGAATAGGTCTTCAAAAATGATATTGAGGTTTCTGATATCATTTTTTTCTAAACTGAATAGTTTGCGCGAGAGACACTTCCAAAAAGGTAAAATGTGTGTCCCCCTGTAACTTCTAAAATAAGAGATTGATAAAACTAAAAAAAAATATATGATGTACATTACCATGCAAACTTCCAACGAAAATTGGTTTGAACGAGATCTAGTAAGTAGTTTTTTTTAATACGTCATAAATCGTAAAAAGCAATTTATTTAACGGAACCCTTCATGTGCGAGTCCGACACGCACTTGGCCGCTTTTTTTATATAGGTTACTCCGTTTGGAGTATTTTTAACGCTGAAAGCCAATGCGCTAGGGAGTCTTGGCAGTCACTTTACATGTAATGATTTTCGAGGGATTATGTTGATGTCAAAAATTAACAACTTGCCTAGTTCACAAGATGCGCGTGGTACATAGTGTACAGTCAGCATCAAAAGTAGCTACGTAATCGAAGACCTCAAAAGTTCTTATTCCCTTTTAATAAAGACTCTTGACGTCTTCGTTTGCGTAGCTACTTTTGATGCTGACTGTACATACGATATATACCATTAGTGCGAAAACAATGAGGATATGGTTATTGTTACTTTAAAGCATTTAATACCCCTTTTATATCTGAAACTGACATCACATCATTCCAAAATTTCAATTAAAGTCGTGCTTAAATTTTGTGCGATAGCTGAAGGATCATTTATTTAATTGTTTGTTTGTAGATGCTGGGTTCTCGATTACCGTTTTAACGATTTCTATGAAATTATAGTATTATACAATATTATAATTCTATATTCGGGGGTCGAAAACTCTATCTACTCGTAGCTAGGTCTTCACCGAGATTTTTTTCCTACCATGATTTTTTCCATGTAATGTGACACTTTTTTTTATTATAAATGACAATATTTACCAATAAATAATACAATACCATACCTGTTTTTACAGAACAAATCTCGGCCTTCCAGATACAATTTTTTCAAGTGTTAACGGTTAATCCAACATCCACGTTCTACTCGTGCTAGTCTTACAATGTTTGAGGACGAAAGAATCCCAAAAGTATTAAAAAATAACTGAAGGACGTGATCCCTTTAACACGTGAAATAAACAAGATAAAAAGCAACTGTCTATTTCTCCATACGACAGAATTATGACAGAATAGAAGTAATGATTTTTAACCGACTTCAAAAAAGGAGGAGGTTATATGTTCCACTGTATGTATTTTTTTTTATGTATGTTCGCCGATTTCTCCGTCAATTATAGACCGATTTCCTAAATTCTTTTTTTATTCGAAAGAGTATACTTCCGAGGTGGTCCCATTGACACCAAATCAGGAGCTGATGATGGGAACCCTTATGGAATCGACGGAACTCCTCAAATATTATCAGCCCTCAGATAGCGACTTGGGTTTTTCCTGTAATAATCAACGCATTTGCTCTCGGAAAGCAGTGCATGTGGGAAATTGGAAAGGAAATGTGGAAATGTTCATGTAGGTACCTATGTGGCTTGGCGAATTACTGAATTGAAGTCGGTTTAAACTTTGTTTTTAAAGTAATTATTACCTTATAGGCGTAGGCTTGGTTTTGGCAGAAACTTACTGATCGTATTTAGCTCTCATCATAAAATTTTATACTTTTAAAGATTTTGCAAAATGAGTGAAACAACTTATACAGAATGATAAATGATAGGACTTAATGAAAATTTGTAAGATAAAGTTAATACAATTTGTATTATAGTTTCTAGGTACTTATTAATAGTTAATTTAAAAAAAAAGTTTATTCTCACTCAGTTTGCTTACCCAACACAGTTAAAATTTCATTTCCCATTTTTGTGACTTGGTTGAATTATTTCAACCATAGATATTTATTGTTATTATTATTTCGATTAATTAGAAAGTCATTCATCTTGTATCTTAATTCCAAAATCTACTTGTATACGAGTACCTAGCCATGTTCCTATCAAAACAAAACATTTCGAAACATTAATTTCCTATATTCCGGACATACTCGTACAAAATATTCTGGAAATACTTATTCGCCGTCCCTCCCCCGTCCGCCCCATATAAAGCCAATTAGAGGAAAGAGCCGACGTTTTACAAGCTTTTATATAGTTTCGCTTAGGGGATAGGGATAAGGGCATGTAAATATGTTTGGTGTTTGCTTGTACGTAACCAAGTGAGGACTGTAAGTAACCAAATGAGTCTTGAATGTTTCGAAGTATTTTATTTATCTAAAGTGTTTACATCGCTGTCTACCTTTATTACTGGTATTTATAGAGCTCCGGTGTTAGGGCCAGCAGGGGCCAACGCAGCACAAACACCACACCCTTTTTTTCTTTTTTTTTTTTTTTTTTTCGTGGAGAAAACCTGCGAACCAGGTACCCAGCTCTCGGGGGAGGTCTGGGTTATGTGGTATTTCTACCCACTAAAAACTCCACG
The DNA here is from genome assembly GCA_963854355.1 of Epinotia brunnichana. Taxonomy (NCBI): domain Eukaryota; kingdom Metazoa; phylum Arthropoda; class Insecta; order Lepidoptera; family Tortricidae; genus Epinotia; species Epinotia brunnichana. Next base: position 25,590,291 of record OY977936.1, on the reverse strand, counting down.
TCAACCGCCATCTGCGCTAAGTAATTCGGAGGACTCTAGGATCTCAGGTTGAACGCACTAGAGCCCTCCTCGCGCTTTGCCCCTGCTGGCTCGTTCTGGGCATCTTCGCCGCCTTCTCTGGGGTGGCCGATCTATCAAGTTGGCATGATTAAATCGCCTAGTTTCTTGTTTGCAGAGCTACCTGCAAAAAAGTTATCAAATATAAACATTTCGCAAGCAGCTTTATTTAACCGACTTCAAAAAAGGAGGAGGTTCTCAATTCGTCGGAATCTTTAATTTTTTATGTATGCTCCCCGATTACTCGAAGATGCCTGAACCGATTTGGAAAATTATTATTTTGTTTGAAATAGTATCCTTCCTAGGTCCCATGGTCGTCAGGTCACGACCAGGGACTGATCGATCCTGGAGAAATCGAGGAAACTCTTTAAATGTTACGAGTACCTAATAAGCACACTTGAAACGAGTTGGGTACTGATTTGAAATCGGTTAAACTTTGTTTTTAAAGTATTTTAAGTAAATTATTATATTGCCTAGTTACATGATACTATGCAGCAGTATGCCGAGTACCTATGTGCATATTCAGAATTCATTCGGAAATCCCGGCTCTATCTACATACGTAATTAATTCGTCCAATGAAATGGACTTCCGCCCGACAGCTAACACGGAGCACCGCATTACCATATTGCCATACTATAGGTATATCCTCCCCGCTAATCTGGATATCGGGCACATTGGTACTGAATTTTACCATTTAAAGCTACGAGTAGGAGTACTTGAGTACGTAGGTATTGTACCACGTAATCCACGTATTAAGTAATAAAGTACCTACCCCTATATAGTGTAGTGGGATGGAAAGAGAGTAGGATGTAGATTTGACTTTTGTATATGTATTAAATCTGCTGCTGCTGCTGCTGCAGCGTTCGGTAAGCTAGATGCCAAGGTCTTTCGCTCGCATGACTTGAAGCTAGGCACAAAGGTCTCCATATATATGGCAATTGTGCTGCCTAATCTCCTTTACTCATCTGAAACGTGGACCGTATATCGTCGTCACACCCGCACATTAGATCGATTCCACTTAAAATGCCTCCGTAAAATCTTAAAGATCAGCTGGCCCGACCGTATACGGAACACCGAAGTTTTGCGGAGAGCTAACGTAGGTGGAATCGAAGCCTATCTCATGAGACGACAACTTCGCTGGGGCGGCCACGTTTCAAGGATGGCGGCGGGTCGAGTGGCAAAGCACATCTTTTATTCGGAACTTGAGGAGGGCAAGCGAAAGCATGGCGGACAACACCTCAGGTACAAAGATGTGCTTAAGCGTCACATGAAAAATTGTGAAATTGACCCATTGCAGTGGGAGAACCAGGCAGCCAACCGCCAGAAATGGAGATCTTCAGTTAAAATCAAAACATCCACCTTTGAATCCCGTCGACGTATGGCTCTTGATTTCAAACGGGACGAGCTGAAAGCCCGACCACCTGCGGCGGTCAGCTATAACTTTGTGAATGGTGTGCTCACGTGCCCGTTGTGTACTCGGGTCTTCGTAAATAAGATCGGCTATGTGAGTCACACCAGAGCACATGAACGACATCAACGCCAGAGTTGAGGCAGTCGCCGAGGCCGAAACCGGTCAGGAGAGATTATTATTAAATAGTTGCACTTTTCATAAAAATCTAGTTACATTGCCGCATTACAATTTTTTTTTAATATTTTTATTATCTTATTTAATCAATCACAACATCTAATACTAGTGGCACTGTGAGCTGTAGAATACGCGATGGTGTCTATTTTCGTACAAAAATATATATTTTTAATTTACATAAAAATAATTGAAAAACAAATCTGCCTAATATAATTAGGATTGTTCATTTTTTTTAACCCCCCATTTTTATTTTATTTTTCGAAAATATAGAGTAATTCAAGAAACTAATTTCAATATTTTAGCAATTCATCGCTTCGTTTATTTTTTATAATTTTTTGAAAATATGAGATACGACTTCTCGTAAATTACATGTAGTGGCTGAATCTATGTATAGCACACACCCAATATGTATAGAAAAAAAAGTATTAAATGTCAATCGATGGTTAGTAGACATCTGTCAATGTCATCATTGTCATTCTACAGTGTTCATTTCTCATTTTTGCAATTTCGGTCAATTTTGAATTTTTTGAAAACAAATATTTTCAAGAATGAACAACGAATTTGTTAAAGCCGATTCGAGAAATCTTCCTAAATTGGATAACGGGGCTTTAATGGAGTATGTTGCGTCAAACTCCAACCATAATTTAGCTGAAATCAGAGGAGCAAAAATATTAATGTAAGTAACATGATGTGGTGGTGGTGCTTAGATGTGGCCAAATTTCTGCATGCCTCCGCCAGTGTATGTACGGGTTGTTTGATTTGGCTAGCGTACTTAGGTTCGTGGAAGCTTGTGATGTCAGTGCCGGATTTATGTGTGGAATCGAAGTAGGTACAGCCAGCAGCAGAAGTAGCTAAGCGGGCCGGGTGTTCAAAATGACCTGCACACGACTTTATTCTTAAGAAATTAAGAGCTTGTGTAGGTTATTTTGGACACCCGGCCCGCTTAGCTACTTCTGCTGCTGACTGTACATAGTTTGTTTGAGCCATTCACACGTCACGCAAGCTTCAACGCAGCAATGTCATTCAACGGATACTACGCGGACAGTGTCAAAATCGCCATGCCCTAATACCTACAAATTACAGGCTAGGTATTATCTGTTTTTATTATTTCAGGTCATCACGTGATTCCTATTTAGATACTGCTGTGGGGTACGTGCAAGTTTGTAGAAAAGGTAGCGAATGCCAAGTTAAGGCCCGAGTAGTACCTGAGCACAGAGTTAACAACAAACCTTATACTGTGATTTGCAAAATAAATGAAACTGATGATGTTGTTTTAGACTCAACTTGCGAAGACTGTGCCGCTGCAGCAGGTACCTAGTACATTATTTTTCTAAAATGTTTGTTTGAACAAATTCTTTAATTCAGTGTCTTATCAATCCCGGCAATAAGTAGTAAGGAACCCTTCGTGTGCGAGTCCAACTCGCACTTGGCCGGTTTTTACAAGCTTTATATTAACTTGACCTGAGGGCCTACCGCGAAACGATATTCGTTTTCGTTCGTGTATCTCCGTCTCTGTTGCACTTGCTAGTTCGAGCGACAGAGACGGAGATACACGAACGAAAACGAAATTTGTTTCGCGGTAGGCCCTCTGTTCGTATGTAAGTATATAAGTATGTAAGTTGTCCGTCAAAATTTGAAATCAATTTTTCAGTCACTTGCCGTTATCCGATTGAGATGAAATTTTGGGTATTAGTATAGTTTGGATGACAATTCAATATTATGGCATCATCGAGCTGATCTGATGATGGAGACAGAAGGTGGCCATGGGAATTCAGTATTTAACCGATGTAACCCCGCTGAGTTTGGGCTCGTTAGAATCGTCTACATGAGTAGATGATGATGGCATACAGAAAAGTACAGTCGCCCATAAAAGCTTGTACCAAAAATGAAATTTTTGACAGAAACTTACTTTATTATTTAACAATTTCAGCTGGAATAGATCACACATATTAGAGTTAGCTAAATGGACAGAATGTTTGACTTGTTCCAGATAAAATTGTAAAAAAACTCTACTTGACCCTTTTACAGGGTAAATGCATTGTGTTTCATACACAATGCATTTACCCTGGTTGACCTTACCTACTTATGTGTTTGTAGGATACTGGAAGAACCCAGTGAACTTTTATATCTACTTTTAAATAAATTTTGTGTTCAGGTGGTTGTAAACACTCTCTGTTACTTCTCTTCTGGCTGGTCAAAAAGAGTTCCGAACCGGCATCAACATCAACTGAATGTTATTGGAAGAAGCCAACGCTGTCAACTGCTCGTACAGAACATGTCTCGAGCTAAGATATTTTCCCGAAAGCCAAAAAACCAAAACTGGCTCCAAAAGATCCTTCCATTTTGGCAGCATTCTATGAAGAATGTCAGAAGAGAGATATCAAAAATTCATTAATAATAAAGTACAACACAGAAATGCCTAGAGACCAAAATATGAACATGTTTGATTTAATCCTGACATTTGTTGAAAAAAAAGTAACACATGACTTTACGAATTTTAAAACGTTTTTAGATGAAACTATTGATGGTAATGTCATAAAAAGTATAAACGAGAAGACTGAAGGTCAAAATGACTGTAAATTTTGGCACAACATACGCCAGGCACGGTTAACAGCATCCAAGCTGCATGAAGCTGCTCACTGTCAAACTGATGGTTCATTAGTGCAACAAATACTGGGTGGATACAAAGTCCCGGAGACAAAGCAAATTCAGCGTGGCAGAAAACTAGAAGCAGAAGTGTTGAAAGTAGTTGAAGATAAGTTGTGTACAAATATTAGAAAATCAGGTTTTGTATTAATCAACGGATTATTGGGAGCTTCTCCTGATGGTGTTGCTGAAGCTTTTGTTGTGGAAGTAAAATGCCCAACGACTAAAAAAGCAGTTTCTACATACATTAAGGATGGGAAAATTCAAAATAAATTTAAAACCCAACTACAATGCCAAATGCTTGCATGTGGTAAGAAAAAGGCTCTGTTTTGTGTTGCTGACCCATGTTTCGAAGTAACAAGGAATGTTAACTTGGTATGGGAAACGTTTGATGCATGCTACATAAATACCATTATTAAACATGCAGAACAGTTTTGGGAAACATATATTTTTACAAAATTAATAAAAAGTGCTCTGAATTAAATAACATGTTTTATTTTCAACATTCTCTTTATTCGTTGCTTATCTTAGGATAGGTTTTTAAAATGCAGACTCTCAGCATTGGCAGAATTTTAGTGAAATGTAGGTACAGTTAGCCAGAAACCTTGTCCATATAAACTTCTATGAGAGATAATGTTGGTATCAGAATCAACTCAGTTACATTTTTGATTTAATATAGTCAAAAATATAGCTGAGCTTTTACTCGCGTATTAAAATAAAATTAAGTAAGTACATTCTACATTCATTATTAACAAAAATATAAACATGTTTTATTTAACTACTCTTTATTATCTCATCTTGCAAGTTTATTAGACCGCAAGCAATAAGGACGATTTCATCTAAATAGGGTACATATTTGTAGTGAACTACAGAATGTGGTTTTAAAATTGCGAATTCCCTCACACGTCTGATTGCTCGTTCGACATGTATTCTTAAACTGGCTATTACTTTACTCTTCAAAGTTTCTTCTGCAGTCTGCTTTACTCCACTAAACACACTTGGAGGCCTAAGCAATTTCATTCCGCGAGCATTCAATAAACATTCAATTTCTTTAAAACCCCTATCAGCTAAAACTACAGCATTAGGTGGCAAAGTCTCTAGTAAATTACTTTTCTCTACAAAAGCCTTGTCCGAAATTCTCCCACCTACACCTTTTGAAATGAAACTTATTAACCCATCAGGGGTACATCCAATAAGATATTTAACAGTATTACAACCTTTATATTGATACCAAGACTGAGACTGTCTTAGTGTATGTGAAGGTTTGGAAATCTGTATTTCAAAACAATCTATAATAATCGTAACATTGGAGTATCTGATTTTAAATACTAAAGGAAGGTTTCTCTTTATTGTCATTGCCTGTGGTGAGAGAATAAAATTTTGAAAAAAAGAACCAAGTGATTCAATACCATTTAGAATCATTGTTGATAATTTTGTGCGGGATATCTCAAGTTCGTCACTTATTCTCACAATAGTATCATTTTGTTTCATTTTTAACAAAGTAGCTATAATGCACAATGAGTCTATTTTTGATGGTGATTTTTCAACTACGAGATCAATCAGCCACCGACTGAATTGTTTTGGTAACCCTAAATACATTTTTGGTCTGTTGAAAATTTTTTCTAAGTTCATTTTCCTTGCGTCATGTTTTTTTCTGGCAAATGATTCCAGTCCTTCTGATTCTGACGTAAAACCAAACAATGATGGAGAATCTGACACTGGTGTTGAAGAACTCTGTTGTGAAGATTGTACTTTGTCAGCTGCCATAGACCCAAGGTTGCTGGTCTTAAATTTTGTGTTTGTTGACATGTCCACCATGGTAACAACAGCTTGAACTGCAACTTGTACCTGAAATTTTTTTTTTTTTTTTATAAATATACTGAACAATACATACACATACATAATATATCATGCAGAAAATAACATTAAACTGCTTCAAATCTATAAATTTTCTTTTGACTCACACATGGCTCTTCGTCTACTACTAACCAGTTAAATAAAAATAAAACTTCTATGCTCCCTCATCTCTTAGATATTGATACCAGGAAAGACTCTGTACCATAAATGTACTCCTACTTAGCATAGGTTAAAATTAAATAATAATAATAAATCATTTATTCTCAGGCTGAGCCCATAAAACTGTGTGTGTTATAATACCTACTCATACATGTTAAATTGAAAGTTGGCATAAGTTATTCCAAAAGTCTGTGACAGAGTACCAGAGTTTATGTATTATCTTAGTACCTTACCTTAAACGGATGGGAAGAAATTACACCTGACACACTGGGACTATTTAATTGGTCACATTTCCTTTTCTTAGGTTCCGGTTCAGAGAGTAATAACAATTTTGCTAATTCAGATTCATCCGGTTGTAATCCACTAGACACCTGAAATGTTTTATTTTGATAATACAAACAATACAATCGTCATCATCATTTCAGCCAAAAGATGTCCACTGCTGGACAAAGGCCTCCCCCAAGGATTTCAACAATATAGGATAGTGTGCCACTCGCATCCACGGTTCACTGCAATCTTAACCAGATTGTCGGTCCTCCTTGTTGGAGGCCTGCCCATGCTGTGTCTTCCAGTATGCGGTTGCCACTCTGAACCCTGCCGTCTTTCTGCCTAGCAAACAATGCAACATAACAATACAATTTTATGGAAATTTGCATGAATAATACCTCTTCCTGTAAAGCAGCTCCAACATTTCTTAGCTTTGCTGTAGGTTTCAATTTCGGTTGTTTTTTTTCAGCTTTAAAGTTGATATTTGTCAAAGCTTGTTCAGGCTGCAATATGAAAAGTTATGTAAATAAGCTAAGAAACAAAATATATTAGGAAAATCTTAAACATATGTGTAAATACTGTCACATGCTCTGCCTACCCCTTTTGAGGGCACATACATAACACAGGCGTGTATGTATGTACTCTGTTACTGAACCTTCCCATAAAGCTAGCTTTTAGTCTGATATCCTTTCTGTATTTATAAAATTTATATTTTTAAAACTGAATGAATTGAATGCATGTGGTTTTTTGTACTTACGTCGAAGTGATCCTCGCAGCAGTATTGTGTATAACACTGATAATACGCCACATTGGCTTCACGACACCACCTTTCACGCAAGTCTTCCCGGATGCGAACTATCGTTTTGGAGCTATTTCTGGAGTCGTTTTTACACGTTGGAAAATAACATTTCATGTAATTTTCCATGTCGTCCATTAAATTAAAGATATTTAAATATCGTCTCTCGTCTCACAGTTTATTTTATAGTGACTTGCTTGACAGAAGCTTGACGGTGACGGATAAATACCACAGGTTCGATAAGTGTTTCTTTTTTAATGACCGAAGTCTTTTCTGATTCAGCCAACAGGGAGGTCCACGGAAGGTCAAACAAAGGTCACACGGATATATGCTGAAATATCTTTAATCATCCATTATTTTGGTGAAGTAAATGTCGGAAACTGTTTGAATACCTCATATCTCGAAATGGTTTTCGAATTAGCACTTAAGAAAAAAAATGAACAATCCTAATTATAAACCTGCTCATAAAATTTCACAAGAATCGATTGGGTTTAGGATGGGTTTAGGAAATGCGACCTGTAGAGCAGAAGAGCCGGACAGCGGGAAATCTGGACATACGAACGAATTTTGGCCCAAGCTGAAGCATAGAACTTGGTTCGTTTCGCTCGCTCGTTCAATTATCGCGAAATTGACAAAATTAATACGAATAAATTATTAAGAAATATCCATGAATATTACCTACTTTATTTGAGTGTCTACTAATTCTAATACAAAACGAATAACTCTGGTGGCGGTCAGTACTAAACTATACAATAACGAGCTTTTGTCCGCGACTTGGTATTATCCTCTGATTTTATCATGCTATAGGTAGATTTACTCAAGATGCTTAATGAATGAAGAATAGATGTCATTATAACTTTGTAATCAAAGTCATGGAAAGCTTCCAAGTCTAAAAATAACAAAATTTCCATATGCACCTTCACCCCCTATTTCTCCTTCCCCTATTTCTGCTCCCATACAACAAACGTTTTTGCCGTTTTGCAAGCGGACACGCAGAAATGCAAGAAGAGCCAAATCAACGATTAAGCTCCATAACAGAATAGGTACTTATATGCAAAGTTTTGGGTCTGATTAAAAGGCTATAATAATAATAAACTCCTTTCCGGTTTCAGCAAAGTAGATTTGCCATTTGCCAATATCAGTTTAAAGGTAGTGACATATTTATACACAAGGAGAATGTTCGGTATCCCGGTCGTGTTTGGCTCATTAAGTAGTTGATGATTGCAACCAAGTACAGTCGGCAATAAAAGCTTGTACAGTCGACGCCAAAAATATGTTTACAGTTTTCGCCTTATTACAATGGAATAGGGTGCAAAAGTAAAACATATTTTTGGCGTCGACTGTACCAAAAATGTCATTTTGACGGAAACTTTTTGTGTGTTGTTGCAACGATGGGGTTTGGGGATCACTTGTTGCAGCGACCGGGGACCCGGACAGGGCTAAGTGGGGCATCGAGCGACCCGGCCCCTACAGGTTGCAGGGCGCCGCGTTGCACACTTGCAGAGACTGCGCGTATCACCCACAAGACACACGATTGCGTGTTTCTCACGCATGTATTGGTAAACTGAGAAAAGCTAAAGCTGCGTCCGCTGCGCCAATGTTTTTGATGTTTTTAAACATCTAACATGTTATCCGTCAGTTTCGGCAAACAGATAGGGTATTGTTTTGATAGGCAAAACATTTTTGACGTTTTAAACCTTCGAAAACATGGTGCAGCGGACGCGGCTCATCTTCATGACATATTGATGTGAGAATGAGTTTCGTCTCGCTTGCGTGAAAGGCTTTTTTAAACGTTTGCAAACTTGTACGAAATTTAGCAGTAGCAGTGTTCCCGATTTAGTATTCTGTAATTTACACGGCCTCCGCCTCCAGGGTCCGACGTCCGGTTTATGGAAACCCGAGTAAGCAGGTTTCCTTAATCACCAAGAGATCAAACCGTAATCAAACGAGCGAGCGAAGCGAACGAAGTTCTACTTATGTTCTCTAAATTAGATGCATGCTCCATATCTGCCTGCATGCCTTGCAAAACATAGTGGTACATCATTTTAAGTTTTTTGACCGTCCATATATGTTTACAAATAAATGATTTTGAATTTTTATGCTTCAGCTTGTGTCGAAAATTGTTTGTCTGTCCGTCCGGTGTCTGTCCCGCTGTTCTCGTCTACGGGTCGCATTTCTCAACAGATTGTCGTGAAAAAAGTGTCCCTAGTTTTTATTACACTATGTGACGTTTTTTTCACACGTTCTGTACCTATGGACCGTCACACAGTGGAAACCTAAAAAAAGTATGGAAATTTGGGGACACTTTTTTTCTTTATCGGGATCAAGAGTGCTCATGATTCTGACCCGGAAAAACCAAATTAATATAAATACTGAGAAAAAAATGTAAAAGTCGTACATTTTAGTGAAAACGCCCATTTTTTTTGGCAAGTTGGTGGGAATCGGCTTGTACGACGCACTCCGCTACCGGTACCTAATTAATTACCTATACTTAGTGAATCTAAACTACTAATACTTACAGTGAATACTTAGAATAGGATGATATGGGCTAAATACGGCCATAAAGCTAGCTTAGTCGATGACGCGCTCTAATATTTATGATGTCGATTATTCCCAAAGTTTTGACGTTCAATGATGGAACGGGAGGTATTCGTTAATCTTTACTAATATTACAAAGAGGTAAAGTTTGTATGAACGGTCAGCTCCAAATATATGTAGGTATCCATATGTATACAATTTTCAACTTTATTTCACCGACAGACAAACCTGGCCCGCTTAGCTACTTCTGCTGCTGACTGTACAGTCGCGGAATGAAAAGGTTGGCCATCTTAAGATCTGTTTTGCTTGCACAGTATAAGTTATCAGTAAGTATCTGCTTTATTATCGACCGAGTGTCAGACACATTCCATCATTATTAATGTCATTTCACTACATGGCCTACAGTTACGTCCACTTTGAAAATTGACCACTTAGAATTTTGGAAAGGCGGGTTAAAAAAAGACGAATACAAGAAATAGCAATGATGACATTGACAGGAACTGTTACTCTCATTTATAGTTTTCATCATTATAAGCGAAGAGGATTTAATATATCAAACTTGAGACAGTAATGTAATGGCAAGATCAAACTTATAAAAAGGTTTTTTTGTACTCGACGATTAAAATATGTGTATTAAGATTTCATAGAGAATACTGCAACGTCACTCTTTTCATAGTTGTAGTCCATGTTACTGTCGAAACAATCGAAATAACTACTTTTCGATACGCTCCAGACAACTAAAATAAATTCGACCAATCACGTGGCTGCTTTACTGAACTGTAATGAATTGGACCAATAGAATCGCTTTGATGTCGTACGCTCGTTGATGTCTTTTAAGATATCAACAAGCGTAATACGAGCGATGAGCTGCACTTTGTTTCAACAGTATCGAGTTTGTTTAATTAGTTCAGTTGACTCGTAGAAAATTAATTTTAATGAACTCGTACAAAAAGTATTGTTCACAATAGTGTTATAATCAAGCTTTTTAATCTCGTACCTTACTTAGGCCACTCAGCAAGTGACCTAAACACGGTACTCGACTAAAAAGCTCTCTATTATAACATTTATAACACGATTGTGAAAAATAGTATAGTTCAACTATTAATAGTCAAGGAACATTCGTCTCAGTAAATTTGAACTTTGTTGTCAAACAGTTAATAGTATTTTTCACAATCGTGTTATAATAGAGAGCTTTTTTTAAAAAGCTTGATTATAACACTATTGTGAACAATACTTTTTGTACGAGTTCATTAAATAGTAGATTGTACAACAAGGGCATAAAACGAGCCATTTAACCTGAGACGTTTATATCCACCCGAGCCACCGGCGAGGGTTGATTGTTAAGTCGAGGGGTTAAATGGCTAATTTATGCCCGAATTATACACACTGCTTTTCACTTCGATTGCGAGAAAATAACAAATAATTGCAAAATAAAATAAAATATTAGCTCATTCCTGTCACTTAACTTTTTAAAGTATTAATTTTTAATTTTCGGCACTAGCGATATTAGACTGAGGTACTTCATACTGCCAAGTATTTTAATGGTTCAATATATTTTAAAATAATAATTGACTCCTATTTTATCTGGTTTTATTAATTTAGTAATGGAAAACATGGATGTGAAATTTATTAAAGCAAATCAAATCAAATGACAAGTTTATTCTACGAAGTTTTATTGTGTGTGTGGCTGTTAGGCCCGATTATCTTAGTCTTTAAAACAATTTTACTTTGTGCACTAGAGCATAAAAGTGGCATTTTGTGCAGCATACATCCAGCACAAAGGCGAACTTAGCGAGCATGAGAAGTGAAAATTAAATTTCTACGAGTCAACTGAACTAATTAAACAAACTCGATACTGTTGAAACGAAGTGCAGCCTATCGCTCGTACGCTCGTTGATATCTTAAAAGACATGAACGAGCGTACGACATCAACGAGTAAACTCAATAATCAAAGCGATTATATTGGTCCAATTCATTACAGTTCGGTAAAGCAGCCACGTGATTGGTCGAATTTATTTTAGTTCTATTTTCAAATTTTTTTCGGTTGTCTGGAGCGTATCGAAACGGTTATTTCGATTGTTTCGACAGTAACATGGACTACAACTATGAAAAGAGTGACGTTGCAGTATTCTCTATGAAATCTTAATACACAGATTTTAATCGACGAGTACAAAAACATAATTTTCAATACTACACACTCTCGTAACATGTGCTTGCAACGCGTAAATGAATTCATCTGAAAACTGGTCAACCTTTTCATTCCGCGACTGTACACTCCGGGACCACTCATCAGATTTTTTTTTAAATCTGTGAATGGATCGGACTTTCGGGATGGTCACTGGCTATATTTTATCCCGTAGCTCAACCTGCGCTATTTTTAATACGCGGACTGAGCGGGAATAGGTAATCATATCTAATTATTACTATCATTACTAAACATAATCTGTTACAAGTTAATTGTTAATGAAAATAACCTCAATTTCACTTTAGTATATTCAACATTACCAGGCAAGACATAATTGCCAATTCGACAATTTCAAGGGTACCTTCTAAATATTGTCGTAATCACATCTGGCTGAAGTAAGTAGGACACGAATTTCATCGTTATATCTATAGATATAAGATCTCAAATCCCAAATCGAGTGCTCGAAATTGCTAAGTGGGAAAGTAAATGTTTGCAGGCGAAATTGATTTCTGGAATTGCTTGAAAACGTTGATTCGGATGTCTGAAGTAAATTGAGGTCTCTGATTGTAATACAAGTGTTAAATATAGGGTAAAAACCCAGGTCCTTTCCCCTCAGAGAGAGCCTCGTCTTCGATTTTCAATAAATATTACATCTAGCTAAAGATTTATAAAGCTAGTCGAGTGACTGTGCACAATAATCTCGCACAGAGATTTTGCAAAATCATGGTTTAAATGTAAGTGTATTTTATTTGAAATACCTATAGTAGTTTATGCTACTAATACATAATGAGAGGCCTTAAAATACGAGTGTGGTTTTATGAAACGAGCATCAGCGAGTTTCATAATAGGATCACACGAGTGTTTTAAGGCCTAATTATGTACAGTTACATACACTACTTTATCTAAACACATATCATAAGTACTCTAAGATGGGTTCAGAAGCCATAGGAAAATGACCTGCATTGCTACGAGTGCTACCTGTAAATAATCTTAAAAAAAAAGTGAAATTAAAAAAAAAAAAAAAGTAAAAAGGGAAAAAAAAGTTAGAAAAAGTAAAAAAAGTTATAAAAAGTTAAAAAAGTGAAAAAAGCAAAAAAACAGCAAAATAAGTTAAAAAAATAACAAAAAAATGAAAAAAAAGTAAAAAAAGTTTAAAAAAAGTACAAAAAAAGTAACAAAAAAGTGAAAAAAAAGTAAAAAAGTTTGAAAAAAGTACAAAAAAAGTAATAAAAAGAATAAAAATTAAAAACAGTAAAAAAAAAGTTAGAAAAAGTCAAAAAAAGTAAAAAAATAAGGTAAAAAAATAATAAAAAGTGCAAATAAGTGCAAAAAAGTTAAAAAAGTAAAAAAAAAATTAAAAAGGGAAAAAGGTAAAAAAAAAGGTAAAAAAAAGAAAAAAAAGGTAAAAAAGTAAAAAAGAGAAAAAAGAAAAACAATTGTTAAAAAAGTAAAATTAAAAAACATAATAAATTGACGTTTCGTATCGATAACTGTTTTAATATATAGGTACTAGAATAGAGACACACTTGAGTTTTGACAGCTGTTCCAAATTTAAACTCATAACTATACCAAAATCTGTAATGTAATAACATTACAGTACAGATTTTACCTACTACCACAGACAAGAAAGTTGTCATAGTAAAACTGGTTGTAATAATGCTGGTCGTTACTGACGGTTTCTGAACGCATTTTAGAGCACTAATGATATGTGCGTAGATAAAATAGTTTTATTACTTACTGGTATTATTATTTTTAGTAGCTTTTGGACTTATGTCCATGTTGAATTCTCCTGAAGTGGTCCTTCCTTGTAAATATTCATCTCTCGCAGTATTTTAGTATAATTACCACTTCCATATTAAAAAAAAAATACAAGGAGGGAAGGATGTGCAGTGGTTGTGCCTAAGGTATATATATATATATATTTTTAAAATATATTTTATACAACGACGGTGGCAAACTTTATACCGGTTTTTGCCAGAACGCTTTGTTTGACCGACTCACGTGCCACGCCTATCGGTAAACTAATCCGATACTACTATCGGATATCTAAAAATAACTCCAAGAAATTAATTGAATCGACCCGGCTTAAAGTTTTCGTTTGAAGATTGTGCCGACGAAGTTTTCCACCTTTGCCATTTCGGCTCTGACGTACACGCGAGGTTTGAGAGTTGTCTAACTTAGTTTCTTCGCTCGATACTTCGAATATACCTACCACTCTACCTACACCTTAGTATCAAACATGTCTTCTTCTTTTCTTCTGTTTCTGTACCAATACAAAAATATTCCAACCTCGAGAAGGATTGTTATCATTTACTAGATACAGTCAGCAGCAGAAGTTGAACTACGCGGGCGAAGATCTCAAAGTAATCTAAACCAGTTCTCTTCGTTCGCGTTGCTACTTATGCTACTGACTGTACCAGTACCATTATGTAAAAATACTATTTTCTGTAGATGACTCAAAGAAGCATTTCTTAACAACTTCGTAGTGAAAAAGCATTCGAGTTCCAATTTCTGCATTTAGTTTATTGTAATTTTCGCTACAAGCTTCTTGTGACAAATCTCTAATAATCTAGGGGCATGAATACTAATTTAAGTTTGCAACATTATTCGCGGGTAATCCGACGGTTACATCACACCGGTGGCATCGCGTGAGGCACGAGCCGCCATGTTTACGAGCACGGTTCCTCCGAGATTCCTATCTAAGGAATTAGCTTTTTAATGCCTAAATAGAAGCTGTTTTAATGCGTTCTACACTACACATTGACCTAAATATAGATAGTTAACACACCGAAACAGGCTTCTATATTGTTCTCCCTCCGTCTTAACCGAAAATACAACCCTCAAGCATGAGTATCAGATCAAAACTAGGTACACAATGTTAGATACCAAGTCGGAAGAAAAATAATTCTTATGTGCTCGAAACATTTCGATTGTTTACCGACGCACGTTCAAGTAAAATGAAATCTTGTTAAAATTCCAAGTTTTCTTATTACGTTCCAACGTTTTATTATTTTCTCAAGCGTTTGTTTATCGAGTTTCATCGGGACAAGAATTAAGTTTTGCAAAGAAAAACCGTTATCATAATCCCCCGCAGAGACCGAGGCGAGGAAACAGCGGTCGTTACGCTGTAGCTCGTTGTTGCAGGCAGAAAGTGTTTAAAAAATCTTTTTTTATGGTGGTGCACATGTAGTATTTATAAAGTAGGTAATGGTTATACAACAGTTTTTTCTTTCATGTCATTGTATTGAGATATACTTTTTGTACTCGACTATTAAAATATGTGTATTAAGATTTCATAGAGAATACTGCAACGTCACTCTTTTCATCGTTGAATAGTCTGTTACTTCCGAAACAACCGAAATAACTGTTTCGATACGCTCTAGACAACCTAAAAAAAAATTGAAAATAGAACTAAAATAAATTCGACCAATCACGTGGCTGCTTTACCGAACTGTAATGAATTGGACCAATAGAATCGCTTTGATTATTGAGTTTACTCGTTGATGTCGTACGCTCGTTGATGTCTTTTAAGATATCAGCGAGCGTACGAGCGATAGGCTGCACTTCGTTTCAACAGTATCGAGTTTGTTTAATTAGTTCAGTTGACTCGTAGAAAATTATTTTTAATGAACTCGTACAAAAAGTATTGTTCACAATAGTGTTATAATCAAGCTTTTTAATCTCGTACCTTACTTAGGCCACTCAGCAAGCTTCGTGGCCTAAACACGGTACTCGACTAAAAAGCTCTCTATTATAACACGATTGTGAAAAATACTATATCCTATCCCGTCGGTATCCCTGAAAAACCCTTTTATTTTAAGTATCTTGTTTCTATCTCACTTTATTGGTTATCAAAAAAAAAAACTTGTTTTTGGTGATGAATCTGGTATTAAGAACAATACTGTTCGGTGCGTATAGCAACGAAGACTTTAAATTGTTTTCAAACCACATGCTCGACAATGCCGAATTATAGGTCATGTAAACCCTACCGAAAGCAAGACATTAAATCCCTTGGTATTAGCCGGGTTATAATGTTGTACTGAATTTCATTGTAACCCGCTGGTTAATAATATGATTTCACTTTTCATAATTCTTATTACTATATGCATAAAGTTTAATTTTGCTAAACACAATTTGTCCTAGGCCATGGCCTACTTGATTTGACAAAATAAATGAAGTTTGCCTCCGTGTGAACCCCGGTCCGGAGGAGCGCGGTGCTCGAAATTCGAATTTCGAATCTAGGACCACGGCTTGTGCTTTCGAATTTGGAACGCCGCGCGCCTTCATTTGTTCACGCGTGACGAACAAATCGAGTTCTTGTAGGTGCCTATAGAAGATTAAATTTCAAAAATAATATTGAAAATGTCGAGTGATGAAAGTGTTTTGACTCCAGAGTTTATCAAATTAGATGCCATAGGCATAATAAACTCCAACTCAACCTCAATAAACGTACCAAATAAAAACATTACCTTATCTTTCCATAATTGGACTAACGTGTCTAATGTTACTATGTACTTTTAATTTGCTAAATAAACATTATTTATCTACTGAGCCTGTTTTTTTGTCTCGCATAAGGTGTGAAAAGTAGAGTATACACCTCGGGGATAAGACTGTTTTAGTCTTGGGCGGTTGAACCCCTCACTGCACTCAGGACTCAGTCTTAATTCCCTCGCTTCGCTCAGGAATTAACTTATAACTCCCTCGCTACGCTCAGGAGTTAAATTATGAGTCCTTCGTTACGTTCGGGATTCAATTCGCTCCCGTGACATAAAACAGTGCTTTATCCCCTTGGTGTATAATCTACTATTACATAGACTGCTGTCATGTGTGAAAAAATAGTGTCAGATACAAATACGTGATAATGTTTTGTTATAGACTTATAAATATATTGTGTGTGTTTAGTGTTGTTTTCTGGACTCCAACTCCGCCACCGCTTGCTACTCGTAAGTTCTGGTACATATTCAACACTTAACAAGCGTCAAAAAATAACACAACGATTCAATTAGTTACGTGACGTAACTTAACGTGGGCTCAAGCAATGTAACCGTTAGCACCCACTAAGAAAGGTCGTTCCTTCGACATTACTATTCACCTTTTGTTTTTATGTCTTTTTATTTAAATGAGGGAAAATGTATATCACGAAAAAGGCGCGAGTTAAGGGCGAGTTCTTTCAAACGTTTGGCTTTGTTTCAATGTTAAATGGCAAGGGCATTTATATTGTTAATCGCTTTTATAAATTATAATTTATTTAAGAATAAAAACACAACAACAGATAATAAAGGCTAAATAAAAATAATGGAAAAAACTAGTTAGTATAAATATCAAAGATAACAAATACAGATAAATAATAGCTAAAGTTCCCCACCCTGCATAAATAAATTAATAAATAGTTGAATACATCTAGGTTTAGAGAGGTTCGTCTAATACGATTTAGTTTGACACTTGTTGTAGGTTGTAAATAGGTACATTAATTACCTGCACTTTAGAAGCTACCCATCCTATCCGCCCGGAAAGTTATCATACATATCACTCTTGTCTTGTCTTAAAATATCCCAGCTAGTGTAGCGTGTGGCACGAACGTTTGTACGTAATAAGAATAATATACATACGTAATCATAATCAGATAATCACACAAGATCGTAATACAAGACAGTGACATGTAAAAAAATATTGGACCCTTCTATGTTCATTACTCAGCGTCACCCATTGATTTTTAACTTTTTATACAGCTAAATAAGTCATTTTATCCTCATAGGTACTTACGCACATTCCGATTACTTTGAATTTAGTTAACATGATCACATAATAACTGTTCAGGGATTTCATCAAATCTTATCTAACAAAATTACATAAGGGGTTATCGTACAAGCCGATTTTGTTTTTTCACTAAACTGGGCCAGGCGTTAGATCAAATCCATATCTTTTTGGAAATGACAAAACGGAATTATCATTTCAACATAAGGTTTGATAAAATTCCAGTTTTGATCGTATCCCTACGACACATATTAGTAGGTATACATATTATGTCATATTTTGTTTGAAACTATATGGCAGCGCCATTGTCTGAGTATTATTTACATCAGAATACTCGCAAGTTTATATTTAATGCTACTTTGCAAAGACAGTTCTACGATAATGAAGATGTAAGAAAGATACAGTCGCAATCTCAACTACACTCCTCGCTACCTGCAACATTTACCCTATATATAAATCCCTAAAGAGAAGTCTGATTATATACAGTGAGATTACTTTTTTGATAGAGCAAATTAAAGTTTTCGAACACTTACTGCGATTGCCAAGTACCTACATAAATATTTACCGAATTGCCTAGTTATGTCATATTTATTGTCATAAACAAAATTTCATTGTACAAGGATACTCCACAAAACTTAGCATTATTTTAGATCTCAACTCTTTTACCGGACGCCACCTTCCAACCATGGTAGCTCAGTGGTTAGTAGCTACTCATACAAATACTATCAAGGTTTCCAAGGGTTGTGGAGTGAAAAATGGAGACAAAAAATCTTAATCATTGTGAGTTTTCATCTCCTATTCCCTGTTCATGTGAAGTAATCTAGACACGCGGCAGCGTGTCAAGCCAAGTTCAAGCAAAGGAACTGGCTAGCCAGCGCCAAGTGTAATATTACACGAACCACTTGGTGCCACTTTTGACCCTTGTATAACTCAAAACCTCTTTAACGTAAACACATCAAACTACGTGTGTTTAATTATATCCATAAGGACATCTAGAAGCCCAAATTTCATGAATTTAGCTCAAACGGTTATAAAGATATGAAGGTCAAAAAGTCGTAAATTTTAGCACTGACTGACTGACATATACTCGTAGTACCTAAATCTAACCTAATTCCAGATTACCTAGAAGGATGACATTTGGAATCCAGCTCTGTAATTGAAAAAATAAAAAAAAGTTAAAAAATAGGGGGGGTCCCCATACAAAAATAATAATAATTTGGGTAATTTGTATAGTAACTCGTGCATTATCTCTTGAGAAACACAATATTTGAATACTAGAAATATATTTTCAAAAAGTTATGATATCCCACTAAAAACATAAATGTGAAAATGGGAGCCAAATTCAATATTAAGAATATGCGTCGTTGTCAACTTCGTCGACAAAAGAATTGAGATCTAAATGGGTGCCAAGTTCAGTTAATAATCCTAAAATAAAACACTCGAATGATTTACACAAAGCAGATAACTTATTAGGATAAATTAATGCTCAAAACTTGACTTGGCTAGTGTTTACTAGCAAGCCAAATTTTAGAAGACTACTTTACAATATATGAAGGGTCCACGGAAAGAACATGTCTAGTCACTTTTTTTTGAAAATGATATTTTAATGCCAAAATGTAGAGCAAGTAATAAACTATTAGTTACATCTTCTGTTACAACTGTATTATTATATTAACATTACTTTTTTTTTTACTTTAAAAAAACCTATACACAGAAATAACGTGCGTTGTATATTAGGTACATGGAAAAAACATGTTATGTCACACAAAACAAAACAATACATTAGAGAAACTTTCCAAAGTATTTTTATTAATTATTGGACATCGTTATAATACTAAAATCGCTATTACCTTCCTATAGAGCAGTAGTTCCCAAACTTATTTTTCTCGTGGACCCCTTCCAAAATTTTACTGGTTTCGGTGGACCCTCTGCTGCTACATTTCTACCACATTCTTAAAGTCACCAAAAAATAAAAATTGTGTCGCTTCTGAGTTCTGTCCCTTTATTCCGATAGGTAAAATAAAAACGAAAAATGGTACATTTTATAACACTTTATTTATTAAAAGAATATAATTACAAGAAAAAAATAATAAGGTAATATACTAATATACCTAGGTTCAGGTCATAATTTTAATTAATGGGAAGGATGTATTTGATGGAGTGTCAGCAAACGATCAATGTTTGGCTTTATTTTTGTGAGCAATAACCGCAAATCCCCCCGTTCTGTGATGTTTAATTTGCTCCTTTTTTTTGGTAAGAGGTTTGTAACTGCACTAAAACTCCTTTCGACAAGGTATGACGAGGGAAAAGCTATTAAAAATTTCCTTGCGATTTCCCACAGTCCAGGATATTTTTCGGGTATTTCTGCTTGCAGCCAAAATGTTTGGTAGCCTTTTCTAAATTTCACCTTCAGCTCCTCATTGGTGCTTAGCTCGAGCAGCTCCTCTTGTAATACAACATTAGCCACTTCCGTTTCATCAAATGGATTTATGATCCATGGTGGTATATCCATCGTCAGCATATCTTCAAACCTGGTTTCAAAGTCATCATGCAGGGCACTTAAATGTTGACTGTAGGTATGGTTATCCTCATCAATACATTCTACCTGCGACAAGTTTGGAAATTGAGAGAATTCACGCCGACTAATGTTTTGCTTCATAAATTTCAATTTCCCAAGAAAAGCCGAAATTATCCCCTTTGTTTTAATTAAATTCAGGCTGTCCCCTTGTAACTGCAAGTTAATATGATTAAATTTTTTAAACAAATCTGTCAAATACGCAATGTCTGCTTTAAATTTGATCAAGTTTTCTTTTAAATCTGGATCTCTACTTTCTAGGAACTCTAATACGGAATCGAAAACAGAGTAAAATCTCGTTAAACATGCACCTTTTGACAACCAGCGTACTTCAGTATGTAAGAGCAGTCGTTTGAAGTCTTCATCATTTTCGTCGCACAATTGAGCAAATAAACGCGTATTCAATGCATTGCTTCTGATTTTGTTGACAGCTTTTATTACAAAATGAAGAGATTGGTTCAACCTGTCACTTAAATGTTTTGCCACAAGATGTTGTCGGTGGATTACGCAATGAATAGCTGTAAGTCCTGGCATAATTCTTTTGAGATGACTTATAAACCCACGATATCGACCGACCATTGCAGGAGCTCCGTCTGTTGCCGCTGAAATAATGTTTGTAAATGGAATCGATTTTTCCGTAAAAAAATTACTCAGGACATTAAATATTGATTCGCCTTTAGTGTCAGTCTCCAAAGTTCTGGCAAATAGCAATTCTTCGTGAATTTCTTCCTCCATAATAAATCGAACATATGCTAATAATAATGCTTCATTACCGGGTAACGTTGACTCGTCCAGTTGTATAGAAAAATGAGTTTTTTGCAGATGATTGCACAAAAAACTTTCGGTATCAGAGCTCATTTCATCAATGCGTCTTTGAACAGTATTGTTACTTAATGGAATTCTTTTTAGTACGTCAAATGGAGATTTGTGCAAAACAGTTTTTAAAACCTCTTCAACAGCGGGTAAAATTAATTGTTCTCCGATAGTGTGCGGTTTTCCAGATTTTGCTATTAGTAATGAGATATTGTAAGATGCCCGCAAGCCATCATCGTTACTTTGAGATGTTGAAGCGAACATACTGTGCATGGTGGGTCTCTTTTCATATTTTTCCTTCAATGTTTGAAAATATTTCAAATCTTTACCTATTTTATCAGTATGACACCTTTTTAGATGATCTTCGAGCTTTGATGGTTTCATAGAGTCATTGCTCAAAACTTTGTTGCATAATAGGCACATGGGCAATTGTTTGTCTGCCTCTGATGGAACAAAACCATATTTCAAATAATCGACACTATATTGTCGACATTTTTTCTTTGCTGTAGCCATGTTTCGTGTCAGTTACCTTACCTGTAAAAAAAAATGTTTTAGTAACCAAGTTTTTTTCTGAATATAGGTATCACACCGCAGCCTTTGTCACCACGCGGTAATAGAATTACGGCTTGTAAAGGGACCAACTAATAAACCGCTAAGACAAATACAGACGTTTTCACAAAACGGTATCAATTTTAAAGTACCTAATTTACCACAAATTTTTAATAGTACAAATAAAAATTGGTGTACTCAGTATCAAATACTGATCATATTTGTGTAGAAAAAAATAAAAGTCGAAATCCCAAAATTGTCCATAAAAGCGATAACTAACATTTCATCAAATCAATGAGTTCACGCGCTCCGTGTATTTGCGTATTTTTTGTCTGCGGCTTCATTGTTAAAACGTGACAAACTGGCATCGAAGCTCAAGCCCTGCTCTTTCCAAAAAGAAATAGTTTTGATAAAATAGTTACTTCAAAATCAATTTAAAATGATTGTGAAATTACTGTTTTATAAAATTAGTAGTCATTTGCAAGAAAAATTACAAAATTAATTGCTCTGCAATATTGCTTATTCGGCCTTTTTAGAAAGGCAGTGCTTCTGTCGTGAAAAAACAATTGAATAAAACGTGCTCTTTGTCTTCAAATCAAAAGAGGACAATTAAAATATCTGTAAGTTACGAAGTTACCTATCTACAAGGTGTTTTTTTAACCGTCTTACACCAAAAGCCCATTTAATGTATCCATTATAAGAAATTGAAAGGTATACCTATTTATTAAATTTTAACTCTTTTTTCATAAAATAACGTATTTAATAAATAACAATTTTAATTTGAATCACTTGTTTAGTTTCAGTCAATAGGTGATAGTACCTAGCAATCGAGCCTGCTAATCAATATCCAATAAAAATAAGTCCACGTGGACTACCGTCCAATAACGTGCGAGCGGCACCTTTCAACCCCGCGCGTAATCCCTATTCTAAGGCGCTCGCGCTTCCCTTTGTGAAATGCCGCCCCAGTGACCTCAGTCACATTTTGGTTTTCGGCTAATGCACATTATGCACAAGTGCTGCTTTGTTATTGGCAAGTGTCCGATCGCGTGTGACGATGAGTGATAGCTGTGGTGATAAGTGATAGTGATAATCTGGATTATTTACAAATGGTTGATTCCAATCTTTTAAATACGCCTGAAATCCCTTACTTTGTTAAATACGTATCTACCACTAATGTTTTACATCGGAAAATTGTGTCAGACAGTCCTAAGCCTGTTTAAGTATGAAGGAAAGATTGGAATTAATCTCTTCCGACCGTCGCAGTGTTAGTGATACCTACCTATTCGGTTTAGAGTGCGTTGCCCTCACCGTTTGCGCCGTGAATACAAACAGTTGTGATCAACCGACTGGTACACGTAAACAAAATACTTAAGTACTATAAAACAAAAAAAAGGTAGGTACTTACTTTTCTCCGGCACTAGCAAACACTGATATAAATTTTCTCACACCTTCTTTTCGTAATTCCGGAAACAAATGAATGAGTTTGCCTTTGGCATCAAGTATTTATAGTGGTGATCAAATTCATGTCTGAACAAGCATTAAGCATTGTCGGGCGGATAGCGCTTTGCAAGTCTGTACACGAAATTGTACCTACGTAATATCGAATACGCAAGTTTGAACAAGTAACAGTCGCTTGCCTTATTAAAATATAATCTGCTTAGTTAGGTACTAAAAACAATGTAGGTAGGTAGTAGGCCCTTTTAAAAACTATGCTTACATTTTTGCTCTTTACTATCAAAACCAGATAAATTTTCGTGGACCCCCATTAACATTTTATGGACCCCCATTTTTTGTTCACGCCTACGTAGACCCCCAGCAAGTCTCCCGTGGACCCCTGGGGGTCCACCTGGACCACTTTGGGAATCACTGCTATAGAGTATACCTAGCATGTCTTACATCTAAATAAATATTATTAATAAATACAATAGCGACTCCATGGTATTTAGAACCACGAAATTTGTAATCAAAATATACCTAATTGATATTCAAAGTTATCAGATTCCAATAAAAAATACTATTATGCTTTTGACTTTGCATGTTTATTTCCTGTAAGTAGTTAAGTGACAACGCATGTTTCTTCCGTTTGCAATAGGGGTTTGGTTCGGTTTTTTGGTATTAATAATAACAATCCGTCACTTTTAACTAATATTCTATTTATTTATCTAAAGATAAGTAATTTTAACATACAATTGATTTATACACAAGTCTATAAATATGTTTGATGATTAACTACATCGATCCAAACTTTAAAAACGCGATAACTCAAAATGTCACTAAAGTGACTAGACATGTTCTTTCCGTGGACCCTTCATATAAGATGATAACTTAATTAGTCAAATATCAGATAGCATGTATATAAAAACTAGCCAAGTCAAGTTTTAAGCATCAATTTGCGAAGTTTGTGACTCCGAAGACGAGTACGAGAAAAATGTTTGAGGGTGCTATCTGGGGGTGCCAAGACGAGCCAAGCGATATATTTAGTTTAATTATGTTTTTAATGAAGGTATATCACATGTTAGGAATGAAACATGTTTTGTATTCCGCTTTTTACTGAATGAATTGCGTGTGATACGTTATTATTGCGCTTGCGTGAACCTGCATTAACAAAACCTTTTCGTGGCAAGTTTACGGCGTGTCTTCAATTACTCGGTAACTACCGCCGGGTCAAGGTGAAGAGTTGCCGAGCAACAGGCTGCCAACAAACCGACTTTTAAATTAATAATGCTGCATAATTATGCTCTACCATTAAGATGATAGAACCCAACCACTGAGTAAAATAGTAATTTGTAGACATTTTCCCTCTTCGGCCCTATTGCCCTGAAGCTAAGAACAAGTAGGTATGAACGGAAAAGAACGGTGTGATTCAAAGTTTTTGCAAAGGAACCAAATTAGTACATATATAGAACATATCCCGAATGTACTTTTAAACATTAACTTATTAACAAATATATCCACGTTACAGCTCCTTGTACGTTAACAAAGAAACCGCAAAGGCTTTGAAGAAATTTAACGACCAAAGAGCGTGTTCGCTTATAAATAATTGTGATAGATTTAAGCTCTTCACAGAAAGTTCTTTTGTGCGCTTTAGTTCAGCCATAAATATTAAGGTCTAGGTATTAATATAAGTTGTCGCTGGTCGTCCACCATCAGCTCGATGGGTTGATGACATAAAAAAGACCGCGGGTCATTTCTGGATGAGACTTGCACGGGACCGGGATAAGTGGCGTACGCGAAGAGAGGCTTATGCTCAGCAGTGGGCGATTACAGGCTGAAAATGATGATAATCTCCACTTATAATAAATCTCTAGAATCAGCCAGTTTGAAACTAAGCTTTGGTTTGTCACGAATGTTCTCAGCATCCCGTGAACGGAAAAATATGAAACATTTTTTGTAGGTACATTATTATTCTAGCTGCAACTTAGGATAGTTTTTATCCGACTGCGACAGTTAATTAATTTTCCGAAATATACGACTTCATTTAATTTATCATTTATTTTTATTGAGATCAAACGCTGCTCCAACTGTCAGCTATAAGAAACGTCAAAAATGGCGGAATTGCATCAACTTATGAACGATAAGTAAGTACAGACGTACAGACAAAAGTAAGGACAAACAAGCGGCCAAGTGCGAATCGGACTCGTCCATGAAGGGTTACGTAAAAAAATTGCGGTTAACGATTTACTTACTAGATCTCGTCCACCAATTTTCGGTGGAATTTTGCATGGCCATGCAAATGTAGGTAATATTTTTTTTTTAGATTTATCATTCTCTTATTTTAGAAGTTACGGGGGGGGGGGGGCATATTTTACCACTTTGGAAGTATCTCTCGCGCAAAGTATGTATTCAGTTTAGAAAAAAATGATATTAGAAACCTCAATATCATTTTTGAAGACCTATCCATAGATACCCCCCCAGCCCCCCATACGTATCATATGGGTTTGATGAAAAAAAAAATTGAGTTTCTGTTCTAAGTATGGGGATCCCCAAAATTTCTTGTTTTTTTTCTATTTTTGTGTGAAAATCTTAATGCGGTTCACAGAATACATCTACTTACCAAGTTTCAACACTATAGTACTTCTAGTTTCGGAAAAAAGTGGCTGTGACATACGGACGGACAGACAGACATACATGACGAATCCATAAGGGTTCCGTTTTTTGCCATTCGGCTACGGAATCCTAAAAAGAGGGGGTGTTATAAGTTTGTATGTCTGTAGCATCATATATCCCAAACAGATAACCCGATTTAAGTGCGGTTCTAGTTTAATCGAAAGTCTTATCTGCCGAGACGGTTTTTAGTTATGTTTGATGCGTCGGGAGATTTACATTTTCTTTACTTTATCTGACGTGACTTGCGATAAACACATCGTATTTATTCTATTTCACGTCTCATTTGTTATTGTCGTCACGTCGTTGCGATTAATACCATCTGTTGTAAAGAAATAGCGGAGTTTGAACTTTTGAACAGAAAGCAAGTTTTGAATAAATTCGCAACAAAACGTCATCTGCCATTCTGAGCCCGATTTGTACAGTAACTTCGATATTGCGCACCCCAGCGTATGTTTCGAGTTAAGTAACCTATCATGTGTGATTTTTATTGTGTTCGCCTCAGGGATGTGCTGCGTTTTGTAGTATTTGATATTTAGTTGCCCGCTTTCGTATGTGCAGTCTACGCTACGTCTAAACCAGGCCATTCAATTAATGCAGTCCGCATGAACTTGGTACGAATCCGGATAAAGGCCATTAGTGACATTACACATCTAGCAATTTGTCACAAAAATGCTATAGTTAGAATGAAAGATGGTAATTGCCATCTAATTCCAACTATGACAAGTTGCAGTTTCTAGTGTGCTAAAATAAAATGTCTTGATCTTTGTTGCAGGCATCTCGACGCTGTCAGGATGCGGGTCGCCGGAGCAGTTCGAGCGTCTAC
Organism: Epinotia brunnichana; assembly: GCA_963854355.1. Lineage (NCBI taxonomy): Eukaryota > Metazoa > Arthropoda > Insecta > Lepidoptera > Tortricidae > Epinotia > Epinotia brunnichana. The sequence goes on along the minus strand of OY977936.1, from coordinate 25,563,579 downwards.
CAGAGCTGCCGGCGGCGGAGGAGCGGCGGCTGCGGCGCGCGGCGCAGGTGCTGCAACAGCGGCTTGTGCTGCGCCAGTGGCTGGCGACGCATAGGCTGCAGCACGCCTACACCAAGTATGTACCAAGTTGTATCTTACTAACTTCAGGAAGTAAGTAGAATTAATAGTAGATTGTACAACTGACAACAAGTTCGTGGAAACGTCAACAAAGGTTATATTATAAGACAAGCCATTTTATCCGAGATAATGTGTCGACCGGCAGGCGAGAGTCAATAATAAAGTCGAGGATATAGTGGATTCTATACACTCTGATTTTCACTCCAACTTCGAGTAAATTAAACAAAATGTTATATAGGTAATTAAGGTTATGTTATAACTTATAATATTTGAAATCGTGCGACTCGACCCCGTGTGGTGCTGCAGGGCGGCGCATTTAACTTTATGCACTAGCGCATAAAAAGCTATTTAAATTTTAAGCAACCAGACGAACTTTACGAGCATGAGAAGTGATGACACGACCTCTTTTTGCTAATTACTATATTTCATGTGTAAGTAGGTTGGTACAGCGTGTTACTTCTATCTAGATCCCATCATTTTCTGACTAAAAACACCGAGCGAGCATAATTCGGCCGCCAGACTTGACTGTTTCTAGAATATGTTTTGAAGTTAATGAAGATAAATCTGCCTTTTTTTTTTTTTTTGTTTTCCCAGGGGAAATCCTTTATGGATGCCACTCGGCTCGGGAGAAACCAAGTGGGTATGTCCGACTCTCACGGACTAAAACTCCTGGGGTGTTCCACTGCTCGCTTGTAGACAGAGCCCCGGGAACGCTATTGCACACATCCGGAACTCTGTCAGCGTTGCCCTTGCGGGCCCACGTAGGTGGCAGGGTATAGTGCCCTACCCACTCCGCTGTTGGCACCCCAGAACACCATGGGGGCCTCCATCTCGGGACCTTTTCTAGGCGGGTGATGGACCTCCCGACCCATCACCCGCAGGTCCCGGTTATGGCGGCAGCATACGGCCTGCGAAGGCCCTTCGCCGCCTGCCTGGCCTCCTGCGGCGCTGCGGGGCTGAGTTGACGTCGTCCTCGCGCGTCCGCTCTGCGGCCTCCTTCTGCGTCAAGACCGTTACGCTGAAGGTGGCCACTGCTGCCCACGCCTCCTCACTGCGAACCATTCGGCTGATCAACGCCGGCAGTGAGAGGTCTCTACCTACAGCCGTGGACAGGGCTGCGCGTGGCTCCGCCCATGCAGGGCACTCATCGCGCGTGTGTTTGGCCGTGTCCACAGCTCTGCCTCCACAGTGGTGGCACGCCGATGTCGGCTCCCTACATACCACCTCACACAGGTATTTGCCGAAGCAGCCATGCCCCGTCAAGAACTGCGTGAGGTGGTATGTGGGTGTGCCATGCTTGCGCTCGACCCATTCTTTAAGAACGGGACGAACAGCGTCCACCAGGTCCCGGCTAGCTCCCGGGATTTCGAGTCGCTCTGTCCATTTATGGTAGAGGACATCACGCGCCTCCTCTCGCCACTGGCGTACCTCCCGCGGGGCAGGCCAGTTTTCTGCCCATCTCGCCTCCAGCAACCGCCAGTAGACCCTGGCTTGCAGCTCTGCCTCCAGATAAGATAAACCTGCCTACTCCAACTGAATTTGTCACGCAGTCCATCAATACGTCAATATCTCAGAGCATACATCTGTGGTCAATATAGTAACAATGTATATTCAGGCGAATATTCCGATGTATCGCCCGAGGCATGTCGTGTTGGATGCCTGGGATGAAGGGACACGATTCAATTTGTGGGCGGAAGCGACGGAAATAGCCGAACGAAGGCAGCACTGACAGAATGAGTGTACATCTGATTTTTGGACCCTTTTTTATAGTTGTGTGGACCCATGTTTACTGAACCGGGTAAATGTCTACTGATACATGAATTGCGAAATATTGGTGGGCCATTCAACTTTTTACTGAAAGTTTTTGTGTCCCCAGAAGAAAGTATTTGATTTTCATATATAAAAATAGATAAAAAATATTTTATATATTTTTTATGAGTAACAAAGTTGTTATTATGAGCAGGAGAGCTAGGACGGTAACATTGTTGTATATTTATTTATATACTCCAGGCTATAAATTCTAAAAATAAAAAAAAGTCAAGGGTCACATATGCCTATTCTGTGCTTATCATTTTTTAGTAGCTAGTGTAAGTTAAATAACGCTTTACGAAAATTTAAAATTCTAGGTTTTTTGAAACCATAAAAACCTGCACTAAAAAGTAGAATGACCCTGGTACGGATATACCTCTGCTGTCAACGGTACAGATGGGCCCTAGTTGGTAATACATACTTATTTTGATATTGGTAAAGATAATAATTTACTTTCAAAACAAAGTTTTAACCAACTTCAATTCAGTACTCCGCCAAGCCACATGAACATTTCCACATTTTTTTTCTAATTTACCACATGAACTGATTTCCGAGAGCAAATGCGTTGATTTTTAGACCAATAAACCAAATTGCTGTATGTGGGCCGATAATATTTGAGGACTTCCGTCGATTCCTCAAGGATCTCAGAATTACCTTTGGTACTTCATTGTTTGCTATTTCAACGGAATCATATCAGAATCTGTGACGTACTTATATAGTTTGAAGTACATCATTGAGAAGTTCCACAAGCCATCTGTGGTCTTGATCATCACTTCCACTTCATCAAATTTAGAAAATATAGAAAATACCGAAATTACTACACGCGTGCCTAATATATTTGAGGAGTTCCCTCAATTCTCCATGGTTTCCATCATCCAACTGGGGTTTTGGAAACAATGGGACCAATCTGGAAGCATATACTTTCAATTAAAAAAAGAATTGTAGGAATCGGTTCATAAATGACGGAGAGAGTTATGTTTGGTACCTACTTCTGGTACCAAACATAAAAAAAAAATACATCCGAATTGAGAACCTCCTCCTTTTTATTGAAGTCGGTTAAAAATCAACATCAACTATAAATCAATTGGCTCTGTATTGCAAAACTATTTAATCGGTTTCTTCACCCCTTTTGCTGTGCAGTTAATATAATGTCACCTACTTATTAAAATTATCCTACGCGTGCACGAAATTTTTCATCGGTATATGTACTTGGTGGATAGTGGTGTGAGCTCCCTGAAAACGTCAATGACTTTACAAATGCTTAATCATGACAAAAATATACGCGGGATTTTCTTGTATAATATCCATTCCCAGTCATTCAGTCAATAAGTCTGGGCACGATTCCACTGGCGATAAAACGTATATGTATTACCTATAGAATTGACGATATCGCTTCCGCTTACGAACAGAACAACCTTAGCTGAAAGAACGGCGCAAAAGTTTGCCGCTCAATATATACATTGACAATTTTAGCTTCGGTGGAACTCTGCTAATCGATCGTTCAATAATTTATATCCAAAGTTAAAATAAGAAAAGTTTAAAGATCAAAACACTGTTAAAGAATGCCGCTCGCAGAATCCCGGCCAAATCCCTTAATCATCATCATTACTATGCAAAATACTCGTGTCTCCATAAATGTAATCCCATAGGTCGAGTTAGGCGCCGGGTTCAAATCCGAGTCGTGCTTAAAAATTGAATCGCCGCGCCAACTGGCCCGAGGAGGCTACTAAATGTAAATATGAGGATAACCGGTCAAGCGCAAACCTGGAACTTAACTCCCGTTCCGTAACATCACACAAATAAAAGAGAGAGAACTTCATTAGATGATCATGAAGTCCCTGTATCAAGTGTATCATGATGTTATAGGTACTTACATTATTGATTTTTTACCGTGTCGAATAGTTCAAACTAGCTACCCGCGCGGCTCCGCCGCGTATACAACGACTCTAGGCGGAGCGAAGGTATAAAAATATAGCTCGTAGGTACTTAATCATGTAGCTCCATCACTACATAGTATAAAACAACGTCGCTTCCTGCTGTCTGTCTGTCCCTATGTATGCTTAGATCTTTAAAACTGCGCAACGGACATTAATGTGGTTTTTTTTAATAGTTAACTAGATAGGTAGAGTGTACGCAAGAGCAAGGTTTTATATGTATTAATACATGCATGTATTACACATATAAACCCGTGCGAAGCCGGGGCGGGTCGCTAGTTCTACATATAACTTACTGAAGAAAGGGTTTTTAGAATGGGTATCGTTTCTGAGATTACCCCCAACATACAAACTTAAATTTCACAGACATTACACCTGCTTATTATTAGTATCGGCACAGATCAAAGAATATTGAATCGGGGACCGTTAATGGTTTAAATAGTAGATTGTTAACCAAGGGTTGAAAGTGACTCATTACACCCGAGATATTTCTGGCGCTCGAACGAAGTGAGAGCGCCAATAGTTCGAGGGTGAAATGGGTAATTTCACCCGAGTTAAACACTCTACTTTTCATTTCGACTGTGAGGAAAATTAATTATTCGATTTTAGATATACCTAAGTAAAATAATTAAAACTATATCCAACCTCTAACCTCTTTGCACTGGCCACTTGCCACGGCCTACTCGATTGTAATCGAGTAGGCCGCGACGCAACTAATCTAGAGGGCCATGCCGACACGTGAAAAAACAAACAAAACAAAAACAAACAGAACAAAGCAAAAAAAAAAAAACTAACAAAAAACAAAACAAACTTACAAAAAAACTGAAACAAACAAACAAAAACAAACAAACAACAAATTTACTAGATTTTATGGTATTTTTACAATACGCAAAAATTACTTTCCACCCTAGGGGAGAAAACGCTATTTTCCACCCGGCTATATGCCCATGAAAAGTCAACTTTCAGAACAGGAGAGATGAAATAGTACATTTTACAACTAGTGTGAAAAGAATGTCTTTTTACCACTATTACCGAGGTATCTTGCCACGAGCTGAAAGCGAGTGGCAAGACTCGGTACGAGTGGTAAAAGACATTTCACACGTGTTGTAAACGACGTTTTTTAATACAATTGCGAAAAAATAATAAATTAATATTCGTCATTTATATATTAATGAATTCTTTAAATAAATTTATATTATTGTACCTCGATCTCAACTGTTAGTGGCTGCATCGAAACTTCTGCTTGCGTATGCGCTCCTGGTACCTATAGGTGGACCGTTTAACTCGGTCCTCGCCTGCGCGGCGCGCGGGTGCAGGGGTATGACTATAACGGGCTGCGGGCGACGTGATGCGTACATTTTCAGCTTCAAAAATGACTTTCATACTAACGCGATCAAAAATAAATACTCCTAGTATTCGTAAGCGTTTTTAATTTCATAATTTCCAAGTAAAAAATCTAATATAAAATTACTGCGTTTCGAAAGTATAGTTTGGAACTAAAAAGTAAAAAGCACTAGTTCGAGAAATTGAGCTTCTCGTACGCTACGCAGCCACAAAAAGTACCACTTTTTGAGCAACTGTATTAAATAGTACATTACTGCAAAGGCCGTGAAGTAAGGGATTGATGGACGAGTTTGGGCTAGACGGCCGAGTCGTAGACGAGGCCGGATACAACGAGTCCACCAATCCCTGTTCCGGCCGAGGCTTGTATAGTGCTTTTCTCAAACGATGTGAGGAAATAATAACCGACCGACCGACCGACCGACCGACCGACCGACCGACCGACCGACCTACCGACCGACCGACCGACCGACCTACCTACCGACCGACCGACCGACCGACCGACCGACCGACCGACCGACCGACCGACCGACCGACCGACCGACCGACCGACCGACCGACCGACCGACCGACCGACCGACCGACCAACCGACCGACCGACCGACCGACCGACCGACCGATCTACCTACCGACCGACCGACCGACCGACCTACCTACCTACCGACCGACCGACCGACCGACCGACCGACCGACCGACCGACCGACCGACCGACCGACCGACCGACCGACCGACCGACCGACCGACCGACCGACCGACCGACCGACCGACCGACCGATCTACCTACCGACCGACCGATCTACCTACCGACCGACCGACCGACCGACCGACCGACCGACCGACCGACCGACCGACCGACCGATTATAAACGATCACTAAAATCACGAACATTAAAAAACAAAAAAATTAAAAACAAAACAATTAAAAAAGAGCACCTACCTAGTAGTGGTTGGCAGTATGTAATTTTCCCTTTGTCTGTTTAATATTAGTAAGCAAATTTAAAAAGTTAGAGTAGCGGCCAATAATGTTTTTAGTTAGGGTTTTCATAAACATAGAAGAAAGAAGCCATAAACATGAAACTTCATGTCTTGATTTCGTGACATTAACGCATACATTTCCGAGCATGTTTGAGAAAAATAATATTTTACCGGTTAAGTTGGATTTGACTATTTATACCGCTAAATAGTTATATACTAATTTACGTTTCCCAGTATTCAAGACATATCGGTTTGACAAATTACAATTTATATAACCTACCTGTACCTAATCAAATAGTAGATTGTACAACAAGTGCATAAAACGCACCATTTTACTCGAGACGTTTATCCATCCGAGCGAGCTTGCGAGCGAGGATAGATATAAAGTCGAGTGTAAAATGGGTTTTATGGACGAGTTGTACACTCTACTTTTCACTTCGATTGCGAGGAAATGAAACAGCAACACGTAAATATAGTAAATGCTAATTTAATTGTTGTTGTTATGGCTTAAATACTATACTGATCTACTAAATTGAAAAATAAACAAATATAAAAAATAATAAATGAGACGAAATACAAATTATAAGTTTATTTCATGAAGTTTTATTGTGTACTTTGGCTGTTGGTATCTTTGCCTTGGTCTTAGAATACGAACGAAACGAAATAAAATAAAGAGGTTGTTGTATGAAGTTAAAGATGTTCGTGTGGCTGTTGCAGCGATTGCCTTGGTCTTCGACGAAGATTTTACTTTATGCTCTAGAGCATAAAAAGCGACTTTATGTCGCCTACGCACGACATAAAGACGAACTTTTAGAGCATGAGAAGTGAAAATATAATTATCTGAACCTCAAATAATTTAGATGGTATTCTAGTCAGGTCAACAAAGTTGCCAATGGGAGTCCCCGGCATCCGAAAAGAAAATTTTGTAATTGAGTTACGTTTTCTACATCTTTATGTAGGTACTGGAAATTAGGCGAGCCTATCAGCGCCTACGGCATTGTGCTAAGTATAAGGTTAAAAAAGCCGTCTATGGGGTCCATGACAATTCATGGATTTAATTAAAGCTCATTCTTCTCCCAACATCTCGAATATGGGAAAATAAGTTAGTATATAAACTTTTCTCAAACATGCTCGGAAATGTATGCGTTAATGTCACGAAATGAAGACATGAAGTTCCTTGTTTATGGCTGCCTACATAATATATAAGTAATGAATGTATGAAAACCCTAACTAAAAACATTATTGGCCGCTACTCTAACTTTTTAAATTTGCTTACTGATATTAAACAGACAAAGGAAAAAATACATACTGCCAACCACCAATACTTTTTTTTAATTGTTTCAGTTTTTTGTAAAAAAAAAAATTGTTAGTTTTTTACATTTTTTTTGTTATTTTTCGTTTATTTTTTAGTGTTGTTTATCGTTTTTAATGATTTAAAAAAAATCTTTTCTTTTCTTGATGTTTGTCTATTTTTGAATGTTAAAATTTTTGTAGGGTCTTTTATGTTATTTTTAAGTTTTTTTTTATCTATTTTTCCTTTTTGTTTTACTCTTTTTAATGTTTTTTGTTTTTTTTGTCGTTTTTTTTAATATTTCAAGTTTTCCTTTTTGTTTCACTTTTTTTAACGTTTTTTTTTCTTCTTTTTTTTAATGTTTTTTGTTTGTTTTTGTTTTTTTTTTTTTGTTTTTTTTAATGTTTGTATTTTTTGTTTTTTTTCCTTTTTTTGTTTTTTTTTAATGTTTTTATCTTTTTTTGTTTTTTTTTTTTTTTCCTTTTTTTTTTGTTTTTTTTAAATGTTTTTTGTTTATTTTTCTTTTTTTGTCCATTTTTTTGTTTTTTCCTTTTTTTTTTGTTTTTTGTCATTTTTTTGGGCGTTTTTTTTTGTTTTTTTAGTTGTTTTTTTTTTTTAAATATTTTTTTTCCTTTTTGTTTTACTCTTTTGTAATGTTTTTTTAATATTATTCTTTTTTAATGTTATTTTTTTCTTTTTTAGATTTTTTTATCTAGAATCTATCTCACTTTAGTGAGGTGAAAAGGATTCTATTTTTAAACCACTCACATTCGCTAGCTCGTGTTTCAATTCCACACTCGCGGTAAAATTATAACTGCACCCTTGTATAACAAATAACTATTTATTATTTCCTCACATCGTTTGAGAAAAGCACTATACAAGCCTCGGCCGGAACAGGGATTGCTGGACTCGTTGTATCTAGCCCTATGTTGTCTAGCCCAAACTCGTCCATCAATCCCTTACTTCACGGCCTTTGCAGTAATGTACTATTTTTGAAGTAAAAAAATACATGGCAAATAACACTGACGTCTCCATGTCAATAAAAAAATTAATCCACAGTTGACACAATACGTCTGTCAGTTTTTATAAACATTGGAGAAAGACAATTTATTATCAATTTTGTTAATTTCTTAGTGTTGTATCCATATGTGGCCGACTCAAAATTTATATTTTTTATGCTAAAGAACTTACTGCAGGTTTGAGTTCAATTCTTTTTTATAATTTTACTTTGTCATCTCAAGTCAAAACAGGAGTTACGTCACGTGATGTCACGCAGCCAAAGTCACGTGGTCAGCGTACAGTAATAGTTCTTAAATTTTATGTTTTAGTACTTTAACGATAGAAAATTAAAAAAAGCGGCCAAGTGTGAGTTGGACTCGCACATGAAGGGTTCCGTGAAATAAATTGCGACTTACTAGATCTTGTTCAAACCAATTTTCGGTGGAAGTTTGCATGGTAATGTACATCATATATTCTTTTTAGTTTTATCATTCTCTTATTTTAGAAGTTACAGGGGGGGGGGGGGCACACATTTTACCACTTTGGAAGTGTCTCTCGCGCAAACTATTCAGTTTAGAAAAAAATGATATTAGAAACCTCAATATAATTTTTGAAGACCTATCCATCCCACACATATGGGTTTGATGAAAAAAATATTTTTGAGTTTCAGTTCTGTGTAGGGGAACCCCTAAAACTTAATGTTTTTTTTTCGATTTTTGTGATCTTAATGTGGTTCACAGAATACATCTACTTACCAGTTTTCAACAGTATAGCTCTTATAGTTTCGGAAAAAAGTGGCTGTGACATACGGACGGACAGACAGACGGACATGACGAATCTATAAGGGTTCCGTTTTTTGCCATTTAGCTACGGAACCTTAAAAACGAACCTTATTGCAAATCTGCAGGATGAGACGAATCGAATGACATATCATTTATCAAAATCGGACCATAACTGTAATAATAATATACATAGATACATCCTCTGTCCCTGAACAGATAAATAGGCCTCTTCCTTCATATTTTTTTAAATATACTTTTCAACACATTTGCTCGTAACGTGCCTCTTATTGTGCCGCTTTTAGGCTCATAATCCTGGCTATTAAACACGCGTGTTTTATAACATTACGACACTCGCGTAGTTATGTTTATATCCCGATTAAGACACGTTGGCACCTTGCAGCAAGGTGTATGTATGGACTCGGCACATTCTTAAATTGACCGGGTTATACGGGTTTGTTTTTAATTCTCGGCAAATGGATTCTTACTCACTCGACTGAACAAATTAAATCCTTCTTGTGAATTAATTGATTATTTCTTCTTGGATATGATATAGAAACGTTTCATTTAGTAAAACTATTTACTTTTGATAACATTTTACATGAATTTATATTGAATAAGAAAATTGTATATATATTTTGCAGTTTTATTTATGTAGAATCGACTTTAACATAACAAATAGGTAACACATTATTAACAAATTGCAATTATTATAAATTGCCAATTTAACTAGACAAATACACATTTAAATTATTTCATGTAAATATTAGCGGTAAAAATGTCTGCTCGAACCGCATAGGTATTTTTTAAATCATATTGGAGGCAAAACTGATAATTTTTCATTCTGTAATTCTATTTTATTGGATTTATTGTGCGTTGTTGATTTTGTTATTTAATATGAGTTCCAGCGAAAACACCGACGAAGAAATAGTAACCTACTTAATACATATATGATGTGTTTACTTAGTTATACTTTTTGTCTAGAAACTTCTCTAGAAATTAAAGTTTGATTTTTTGGAGTTTTTTGTAATTCATTTCATTGCATGTTTGAGAAAAGCACTATACATACTTCGGCGTGAAAAGGGGTTGGCAGCCTCATAACTATCCGTGTATTCGGCCGGCAACCCCTTACTTCCCGGCCTCTGTAGTAATGTACTATTCTCAAACATGCAATGAAATGTCGTCATTACGTGGGTTATATCAGGCTTCAAAGTATCACGTTTCGGGCCGATCAATTCGAGAGAACTGTAAAGGAATTTCATACGAAATTGAGGGCCTAGGCCGAGAAGTATTTATTTTTATTTTCTTTCCACTATTTGTGGCACAGCATCACGGCATTCAGCCATCAGCCATGAAAATTAGTTTGATTTGAGGAGTTTTTATTTATTTATTTCATTGCATGTTTGAGAAAAGCACTATACATGCGTAGCCGTGAAAAGGGCTTGCCGGCCTCTGTAGTAGTGTGTGTTTTCACGGCTACGCATGTATAGTGCTATTCTCAAACATGCAATGAAATGTCGTCATTACGTGGGTTATATCAGGCTTCAAAGTATCACGTTTCGGGCCGATCAACTCGAGAGAACTGTAAAGGAATTTCATACGAAATTGAGGGCCTAGGCCGAGAAGTATTTTATTTTTATTTTCTTTCCACTATTTGTGGCACAGCATCACGGCATTCAGCCATCAGCCATGAAAATCAGTTTGATTTGAGGAGTTTTTATTTATTTATTTCATTGCATGTTTGAGAAAAGCACTATACATGCGTAGCCGTGAAAAGGGCTTGCCGGCCTCTGTAGTAATGTACTATTCTCAAACATGCAATGAAATGGCGTCATTAAGTACGTGGGTTATATCAGGCTTCAAAGTATCACGTTTCGGGCCGATCAACTCGAGAGAACTGTAAAGGAATTTCATACGAAATTGAGGGCCTAGGCCGGGAAGTATTTTATTTTTATTTTCTTTCCACTGTTTGTGGCACAGCATCACGGCATTCAGCCATCAGCCATGAAAATTAGTTTGATTTGAGGAGTTTTTATTTATTTATTGCATTGCATGTTTGAGAAAAGCACTATACATGCCTAGCCGTGAAAAGGGCTTGCCGGCTTCGTATCACTAATAGACGGAGAGCTGAGGGACCAAAACTGCAACAGTTTTATAAAGCCTGATATTTTAATATTAGTTCATAAATAGCTAGAATATCAATAGCCTGCCGTCAGTCAGCCAGTTTTTGGGACAACTGGCGTGGGTTCCGAATTTGTTAAGAAAACACCTACGTCGCAACTGTTTTATAAAATCTGAAAATTTGTCTCTCAGTCTTCAGACCTTTTATTTCCCAGCGTCGTCACTTCATTTGCTATAAGTCGCGGTTTAGACGGCCACTAACTATTACTACAACGAGGTCGCTACGGCTAGAGGTCTAGTCGTATTCGTTAATGGCACCTAGACAGGCACACCCCGGCTTTATAACCTGTTATATAACTTGTCTGTGAGCTTAGCTCTAGTATAATTTGAACCCTAGATCTGAAGAACTATCCCTAACAGGAGGTCCGAGTTTTACTGGTCCGCCGTAATCTCTGCAGTCGGTAAGCTTTGTGAGTCACCCTCGTCGTAAGTTTGCCACTCTCCATTATTACCGCGAACAAGCAGGTTGAGAACTACTTAAATAAGGTGCTAACTTCCATACCTCATCTAGACTAATATTATAAAGAGGAAAATTCTGTGAGATTGTGTTTTTGTAAGTTTGTATGTAAGGGGTAATCTCCGGAACCACTTATCCGATTTAAAAAATCTTTTATTTGTGTATAGAATAGACTTTCCGGGTGGATATCTTTTATCCCGCGGGTCTAACTTTCGTTCTTAGCAATAAATGGGCGAAGCCGCGCAGGCAGCTAGTTTATCATGATGTAATTTACGTTGGTGTGTTGTTTTGCATTTGTTTCATTGTGTTATGTTATAGATTTGGTGTATTTGTAGTCACGGCTACCTCAATCTTAAATATCATCCAGGCAGTGTAAACTTGTATTTTCATCGTGAATGGTCGTATTAGACCTATGCACACGTTTATTGAACTTGGTTGGGCCGAAATTCGTTCGTATGGCCGGATGTCCCGCTGTCCGGCTGTTCTCCTCCACAGGTCGCATTTTCTCAACCGATTCTCGTGAAATTTTGTGAGCTGGTTCGTTAATTACATAGAGTTTTTTTGGCGTTTCCAGTTTTTGGAAAGATAATAAAAAAAACTGGCCAAGTGCGAGTCGGACTCGCGCACGAAGGGTTCCGTACCGTTATCTATAAAAACGGCAAAAATATCAGTTTTTTAGTATTTGTTTGTTATAGCGGCAACAGAAATACATCATCTGTGAAAATTTCAACTGTCTAACAATCACAGTTCATGAGATACAGCCTGGTGACAGACGGACAGACAGACAGACGGACAGCGGAGTCTCAGTAATAGGGTCCCGTTTTACTCTTTGAGTACTGAACCCTAAAAAGACTCACTCGCGGGTTCTATAGCTCACAGAGCCATTATATACAACTCTATTGTTATCGATTAAATTAAATTTTATATTATTATTTTATATTTATGTGAATTCTTTGTCGTGCAAGGGTTCACCATTCAGCCTCCGGACCCCTGTTAGGAAACAATCCGGTACACGTTGCCTTTACGACCCCTGTTCTCGTATTCATTGGTTTTCTTTTCTCCCTTCTACTATATTATTACTGTCGGATTGCTTTCCTTCGAACTTACTTGCACTTGCTAATTGGCTGTTTACTTTAAGTTTTTTAATCTAGTTAATTTTGTTTGCCAGGAGTAAATTCCTTTTTATAAACACGTTCCTAGGATTCTTTGGCTTCTTGAAAATCTTAATAATTTTTAAGCAAAGGAACTTTGTGCTGCTAATTTCGAGATATAAAATTCAGACTTCAAATCGAAAACGCATGTTTTTGAGTAGCAATGAAAATGTTTAATAGCTTTTTTATGTCGCTACATTATTGAGCTATTTTCTCATAAAGATTAGTAGGCCAGTCCGTAGAGGTTCATAGCACCCCGGGGTACGTTGCAAGTCGTGGTGTAGAAGATTTTTTTTTTAAATATTGTTGACATCGATACAACCTATCAAATATCAAAAAAAAATACACAAGATATCTTGGGACAACTTTTGGCAGCCACAAATCCTCGAAATTTTGACACTTTTTTTGGTTTCTCACTCGAAGCTTCTATACGGTGCATCCTAGCGAAAAGTTACACACTAGGAAATTAAAGAACATGCAATTAGGATTGTTCATTTTTTTTCTTAAGTGCTAATTCGAAAACCATTTCGAGATATGAGGTATTCAAACAGTTTCCGACATTTACTTCACCAAAATAATGGATGATTAAAGATATTTCAGCATATATCCGTGTGACCTTTGTTTGACCTTCCGTGGACCTCCCTGTTGGCTGAATCAGAAAAGACTTCGGTCATTAAAAAAGAAACACTTATCGAACCTGTGGTATTTATCCGTCACCGTCAAGCTTCTGTCAAGCAAGTCACTATAAAATAAACTGTGAGACGAGAGACGATATTTAAATATCTTTAATTTAATGGACGACATGGAAAATTACATGAAATGTTATTTTCCAACGTGTAAAAACGACTCCAGAAATAGCTCCAAAACGATAGTTCGCATCCGGGAAGACTTGCGTGAAAGGTGGTGTCGTGAAGCCAATGTGGCGTATTATCAGTGTTATACACAATACTGCTGCGAGGATCACTTCGACGTAAGTACAAAAAACCACATGCATTCAATTCATTCAGTTTTAAAAATATAAATTTTATAAATACAGAAAGGATATCAGACTAAAAGCTAGCTTTATGGGAAGGTTCAGTAACAGAGTACATACATACACGCCTGTGTTATGTATGTGCCCTCAAAAGGGGTAGGCAGAGCATGTGACAGTATTTACACATATGTTTAAGATTTTCCTAATATATTTTGTTTCTTAGCTTATTTACATAACTTTTCATATTGCAGCCTGAACAAGCTTTGACAAATATCAACTTTAAAGCTGAAAAAAAACAACCGAAATTGAAACCTACAGCAAAGCTAAGAAATGTTGGAGCTGCTTTACAGGAAGAGGTATTATTCATGCAAATTTCCATAAAATTGTATTGTTATGTTGCATTGTTTGCTAGGCAGAAAGACGGCAGGGTTCAGAGTGGCAACCGCATACTGGAAGACACAGCATGGGCAGGCCTCCAACAAGGAGGACCGACAATCTGGTTAAGATTGCAGTGAACCGTGGATGCGAGTGGCACACTATCCTATATTGTTGAAATCCTTGGGGGAGGCCTTTGTCCAGCAGTGGACATCTTTTGGCTGAAATGATGATGACGATTGTATTGTTTGTATTATCAAAATAAAACATTTCAGGTGTCTAGTGGATTACAACCGGATGAATCTGAATTAGCAAAATTGTTATTACTCTCTGAACCGGAACCTAAGAAAAGGAAATGTGACCAATTAAATAGTCCCAGTGTGTCAGGTGTAATTTCTTCCCATCCGTTTAAGGTAAGGTACTAAGATAATACATAAACTCTGGTACTCTGTCACAGACTTTTGGAATAACTTATGCCAACTTTCAATTTAACATGTATGAGTAGGTATTATAACACACACAGTTTTATGGGCTCAGCCTGAGAATAAATGATTTATTATTATTATTTAATTTTAACCTATGCTAAGTAGGAGTACATTTATGGTACAGAGTCTTTCCTGGTATCAATATCTAAGAGATGAGGGAGCATAGAAGTTTTATTTTTATTTAACTGGTTAGTAGTAGACGAAGAGCCATGTGTGAGTCAAAAGAAAATTTATAGATTTGAAGCAGTTTAATGTTATTTTCTGCATGATATATTATGTATGTGTATGTATTGTTCAGTATATTTATAAAAAAAAAAAAAAAATTTCAGGTACAAGTTGCAGTTCAAGCTGTTGTTACCATGGTGGACATGTCAACAAACACAAAATTTAAGACCAGCAACCTTGGGTCTATGGCAGCTGACAAAGTACAATCTTCACAACAGAGTTCTTCAACACCAGTGTCAGATTCTCCATCATTGTTTGGTTTTACGTCAGAATCAGAAGGACTGGAATCATTTGCCAGAAAAAAACATGACGCAAGGAAAATGAACTTAGAAAAAATTTTCAACAGACCAAAAATGTATTTAGGGTTACCAAAACAATTCAGTCGGTGGCTGATTGATCTCGTAGTTGAAAAATCACCATCAAAAATAGACTCATTGTGCATTATAGCTACTTTGTTAAAAATGAAACAAAATGATACTATTGTGAGAATAAGTGACGAACTTGAGATATCCCGCACAAAATTATCAACAATGATTCTAAATGGTATTGAATCACTTGGTTCTTTTTTTCAAAATTTTATTCTCTCACCACAGGCAATGACAATAAAGAGAAACCTTCCTTTAGTATTTAAAATCAGATACTCCAATGTTACGATTATTATAGATTGTTTTGAAATACAGATTTCCAAACCTTCACATACACTAAGACAGTCTCAGTCTTGGTATCAATATAAAGGTTGTAATACTGTTAAATATCTTATTGGATGTACCCCTGATGGGTTAATAAGTTTCATTTCAAAAGGTGTAGGTGGGAGAATTTCGGACAAGGCTTTTGTAGAGAAAAGTAATTTACTAGAGACTTTGCCACCTAATGCTGTAGTTTTAGCTGATAGGGGTTTTAAAGAAATTGAATGTTTATTGAATGCTCGCGGAATGAAATTGCTTAGGCCTCCAAGTGTGTTTAGTGGAGTAAAGCAGACTGCAGAAGAAACTTTGAAGAGTAAAGTAATAGCCAGTTTAAGAATACATGTCGAACGAGCAATCAGACGTGTGAGGGAATTCGCAATTTTAAAACCACATTCTGTAGTTCACTACAAATATGTACCCTATTTAGATGAAATCGTCCTTATTGCTTGCGGTCTAATAAACTTGCAAGATGAGATAATAAAGAGTAGTTAAATAAAACATGTTTATATTTTTGTTAATAATGAATGTAGAATGTACTTACTTAATTTTATTTTAATACGCGAGTAAAAGCTCAGCTATATTTTTGACTATATTAAATCAAAAATGTAACTGAGTTGATTCTGATACCAACATTATCTCTCATAGAAGTTTATATGGACAAGGTTTCTGGCTAACTGTACCTACATTTCACTAAAATTCTGCCAATGCTGAGAGTCTGCATTTTAAAAACCTATCCTAAGATAAGCAACGAATAAAGAGAATGTTGAAAATAAAACATGTTATTTAATTCAGAGCACTTTTTATTAATTTTGTAAAAATATATGTTTCCCAAAACTGTTCTGCATGTTTAATAATGGTATTTATGTAGCATGCATCAAACGTTTCCCATACCAAGTTAACATTCCTTGTTACTTCGAAACATGGGTCAGCAACACAAAACAGAGCCTTTTTCTTACCACATGCAAGCATTTGGCATTGTAGTTGGGTTTTAAATTTATTTTGAATTTTCCCATCCTTAATGTATGTAGAAACTGCTTTTTTAGTCGTTGGGCATTTTACTTCCACAACAAAAGCTTCAGCAACACCATCAGGAGAAGCTCCCAATAATCCGTTGATTAATACAAAACCTGATTTTCTAATATTTGTACACAACTTATCTTCAACTACTTTCAACACTTCTGCTTCTAGTTTTCTGCCACGCTGAATTTGCTTTGTCTCCGGGACTTTGTATCCACCCAGTATTTGTTGCACTAATGAACCATCAGTTTGACAGTGAGCAGCTTCATGCAGCTTGGATGCTGTTAACCGTGCCTGGCGTATGTTGTGCCAAAATTTACAGTCATTTTGACCTTCAGTCTTCTCGTTTATACTTTTTATGACATTACCATCAATAGTTTCATCTAAAAACGTTTTAAAATTCGTAAAGTCATGTGTTACTTTTTTTTCAACAAATGTCAGGATTAAATCAAACATGTTCATATTTTGGTCTCTAGGCATTTCTGTGTTGTACTTTATTATTAATGAATTTTTGATATCTCTCTTCTGACATTCTTCATAGAATGCTGCCAAAATGGAAGGATCTTTTGGAGCCAGTTTTGGTTTTTTGGCTTTCGGGAAAATATCTTAGCTCGAGACATGTTCTGTACGAGCAGTTGACAGCGTTGGCTTCTTCCAATAACATTCAGTTGATGTTGATGCCGGTTCGGAACTCTTTTTGACCAGCCAGAAGAGAAGTAACAGAGAGTGTTTACAACCACCTGAACACAAAATTTATTTAAAAGTAGATATAAAAGTTCACTGGGTTCTTCCAGTATCCTACAAACACATAAGTAGGTAAGGTCAACCAGGGTAAATGCATTGTGTATGAAACACAATGCATTTACCCTGTAAAAGGGTCAAGTAGAGTTTTTTTACAATTTTATCTGGAACAAGTCAAACATTCTGTCCATTTAGCTAACTCTAATATGTGTGATCTATTCCAGCTGAAATTGTTAAATAATAAAGTAAGTTTCTGTCAAAAATTTCATTTTTGGTACAAGCTTTTATGGGCGACTGTACTTTTCTGTATGCCATCATCATCTACTCATGTAGACGATTCTAACGAGCCCAAACTCAGCGGGGTTACATCGGTTAAATACTGAATTCCCATGGCCACCTTCTGTCTCCATCATCAGATCAGCTCGATGATGCCATAATATTGAATTGTCATCCAAACTATACTAATACCCAAAATTTCATCTCAATCGGATAACGGCAAGTGACTGAAAAATTGATTTCAAATTTTGACGGACAACTTACATACTTATATACTTACATACGAACAGAGGGCCTACCGCGAAACAAATTTCGTTTTCGTTCGTGTATCTCCGTCTCTGTCGCTCGAACTAGCAAGTGCAACAGAGACGGAGATACACGAACGAAAACGAATATCGTTTCGCGGTAGGCCCTCAGGTCAAGTTAATATAAAGCTTGTAAAAACCGGCCAAGTGCGAGTTGGACTCGCACACGAAGGGTTCCTTACTACTTATTGCCGGGATTGATAAGACACTGAATTAAAGAATTTGTTCAAACAAACATTTTAGAAAAATAATGTACTAGGTACCTGCTGCAGCGGCACAGTCTTCGCAAGTTGAGTCTAAAACAACATCATCAGTTTCATTTATTTTGCAAATCACAGTATAAGGTTTGTTGTTAACTCTGTGCTCAGGTACTACTCGGGCCTTAACTTGGCATTCGCTACCTTTTCTACAAACTTGCACGTACCCCACAGCAGTATCTAAATAGGAATCACGTGATGACCTGAAATAATAAAAACAGATAATACCTAGCCTGTAATTTGTAGGTATTAGGGCATGGCGATTTTGACACTGTCCGCGTAGTATCCGTTGAATGACATTGCTGCGTTGAAGCTTGCGTGACGTGTGAATGGCTCAAACAAACTATGTACAGTCAGCAGCAGAAGTAGCTAAGCGGGCCGGGTGTCCAAAATAACCTACACAAGCTCTTAATTTCTTAAGAATAAAGTCGTGTGCAGGTCATTTTGAACACCCGGCCCGCTTAGCTACTTCTGCTGCTGGCTGTACCTACTTCGATTCCACACATAAATCCGGCACTGACATCACAAGCTTCCACGAACCTAAGTACGCTAGCCAAATCAAACAACCCGTACATACACTGGCGGAGGCATGCAGAAATTTGGCCACATCTAAGCACCACCACCACATCATGTTACTTACATTAATATTTTTGCTCCTCTGATTTCAGCTAAATTATGGTTGGAGTTTGACGCAACATACTCCATTAAAGCCCCGTTATCCAATTTAGGAAGATTTCTCGAATCGGCTTTAACAAATTCGTTGTTCATTCTTGAAAATATTTGTTTTCAAAAAATTCAAAATTGACCGAAATTGCAAAAATGAGAAATGAACACTGTAGAATGACAATGATGACATTGACAGATGTCTACTAACCATCGATTGACATTTAATACTTTTTTTTCTATACATATTGGGTGTGTGCTATACATAGATTCAGCCACTACATGTAATTTACGAGAAGTCGTATCTCATATTTTCAAAAAATTATAAAAAATAAACGAAGCGATGAATTGCTAAAATATTGAAATTAGTTTCTTGAATTACTCTATATTTTCGAAAAATAAAATAAAAATGGGGGGTTAAAAAAAATGAACAATCCTAATTATGCGTCTAATGAGTACCAATTCGGTTCAGCGACATAGTAGAAAACCATGGTCGAAAATTAGGCTTTCCTCAACTTTGTTAGTTATTTCAAGATAGTGGTTTTTAGGCTTCTGCGTTTCAATTTTGAATGTAACTATAGGTTTTAGCTCCTCAATTATAGGAATTTACAGAATCGACAGTCATTTCAGCATTAGTATCATCATAACTGGTAATCGAAGAGCTGGCAGTTTTCTAGTGCAACGCACCAGCATTGCAGTTCAACGAAGAAATACTGCCAGCATACTCGGTACAATGCCTATAGGGCCTTTTTAGGGTTCCGTAGCCAAAATGGCAAAAGCGGAACCCTTATAGTTTCGTCATGACTGCCCGTCAATCCGTCTGTCCGTATGTCACAGGCATTTTACTCAAAAACTATAAGGTGTATTTGAATAAAATTTAGAGGATAGGTGTATTTTATTAGCCGCTACGTAATTCTAAAATGAAATGACAAAAAAAATATTCTTTTAGAGGTGCACTCCATACATATAACTGCAAGTCAAAAAAAAGAATAACATCGTATGTCCACGTGTGGCACATGAATCGATAGGTCTTTTAAAATAAATATAAGGTTTCTCAGCAAGTTTTTCGATGAAGTAAAAAGAGTCAGAGATAATCGCCTACGTCTGTCAGTAGAGGTTCAAAGCACGGGGTACTTTTCAAAAGGTGGGTAGAAGATTTTATTTTTTATGTCATGTAATATGGATACAACCGAGCAAATATCAAAAATAGTTACACGAAATACCTCGGAACAACTTTTGGCAGCTACAAATCCTGGAAATTTAGTGACTTTCGGGGCGATTATCTCCGACTATTTTTACTTAATCGAAAAACTTGCTGAGAAACCTTATATTTATTTTAAAAGACCTATCGATTGATGGTCAACACGTGGACATACGATGTTTTTCTTTTTTTGACTTGCAGTTATATGTATGGAGTGCACCTCTAAAAGAATATTTTTTTTATCATTTCATTTAAGAATTATGTAGCGGCTAATAAAATACACCTATCCTCTAAATTTTATTCAAATACACTTTATAGTTTTCGAGTAAAATGCCTGTGACATACAGACAGACGGATTGACGGGCATTCATGACGAAACTATAAGGGTTCCGTTTTTGCTATTTTGGCTACGGAACCCTAAAAAGGCCCTCTAGGCATTGTACCGAGTATGCTGGCAGTATTTCTTCGTTGAACTGCAATGCTGATGCGTTGCACGAGAAAACTGCCAGCTCTTCGATTACCAGTTATGATGATACTAATGCTGAAATGACTGTCGATTCTGTAAATTCCTACAATTGAGGAGCTAAAACCTATAGTTAAATTCAAAATTGAAACGCAGAAGCCTAAAAACCACTATCTTGAAATAACTAACAAAGTTGAGGAAAACCTAATTTTCGACCGTGGTTTTCTACTATGTCGCTGAACTGAATTAATATGTATTGGTACTCATTAGACGCATAATTTCATGTTCTTTAATTCCATGGTGTGTAACTTTTCGCTAGGATGCACCGTATAGAAGCTACGAGTGAGAAACCAAAAAAAGTCCCAGATTTGTGGCTGCCAAAAGTTGTCCCAAGATATCTCGTGTAACCATTTTGATATTTGCTCGGTTGTATCGATGCAAACAATATTAAAAAACAAAATCTTCTACACCACCTTTTGCAACAAAGACATACTCTACGGACTGGCCTATAGGTAGTGTAAAGTTACTGGATCTCGTTAATAGGATCTTAAAGTTTAGTTTATTAATGTGCAAAGTTCGGCTCTTGGTCGTTAAAAGGCTATCTTGTTACGCGGGCTTTTTAAGTAGGTTTGGATAACGGATTTTAGCAACACTATTAATATTTAAATTAAAATTGAGACGAGATCGCACAAATTACACAAAAGTCCTTTGCAAAAACACCACGTTATAATCGTAAAAATATTTTTATGAGCCCGTAATTATATAGCGAGGTCGACTTGTAAATAAATAAATGATTTCACACTATCTAAAATGATTTCGGATATTCTCATAATAATTTACTTTTTACACATTCTTGCACTTTCGACGGCAATTTGTACTTAACGGAAGCGTTCATAGCCCAACGGCGCCTGCGAGTCGGAAACGATAACAGATGTTAAGCAAAGATGGCAGCGGTCAGTCTTTGGATGGGTGACCGCCTGTTTGAGTGGTTACTATAAATTAGCGCTTCCGTGCTTTGGAAGGCACGCTAAACAGTTGATCCCGGGTACTGTCTATGACAGTAGTCGTTAAGCCGAGTTAGAGGCCTTCGGGCGGCTTAAGAATGTCTAACAGTCGAGTTGCCCACTCACTTGACAAAGGGTGGACAACTGTCACTTTCGTCCGCAGGAGCTACCTACCATAACCCTGCACGTGTCCCCTGGATGGTACTAAAAAGTGACAAACTCAAAGGCCAAATAATGTATGCCAATACGATTAAATAAACTTAATAGAAGATGCGGTGTTACATATACAGGCAATCTGTTTTCCTAATGGCGACACATGATCTGGCCAAATAACGTACAACCCCAATAGTTCGTACCTACTTCGTAGGTACCTACATACATATGTTTAGGATCGGCCGTCCAACTCTAAACATATGTATACGATTTTGGACCTTATTTCGCTGTCACAAGTTTCGATTTACATATTTATACGCTGCACAACGCAGGATTTGTTTGTGTTGCGAAACCCGGCCGCTAATGAAATGTCGGCGCGGCATTACCGGTATCAATATCAATACCGTTACCTCGGTAACTGCAGCCGTGAACTGGGTCATGCTCGGACAAAGGCATTGCGCTGTCCTGCCACATCCGATTGCGAATTTGTTCACATGCTGGAGTGCAGTGTGCTTGCATTACCTTGAGACGTGACTACGTAGGGACCGAGTATGTACGGTCAGCCTAACAAGGGGCTTAACACCTTTGTACAGTCGCCATCACATACATCGGTACACTATACGTGTTCAAAAATATCGGCACATGCACCCAAATGCCTTGAAAATAGAGGTGTGTTCCGATGTTTGTGACGTGCTTGTTTGCTCCGATGTATGTGATGGCGACTGTACCGTGTCGCATTAAATATGATGTTAAACTGCATATGTAGGTAAGCGAGTGAAAACGCCAAGGTACTTAGGTGTTCAGCGACATATGAGGCCTACTGTACCTATGTATTATCCTTGGAATCATTTTGGGACAATCTTACACATATCGACCTAGTCCCAAACTAAGCAAACCTTGTACTATGGGTATCATACTATCATTACCGTAGAGTACATCTGAATCTCTAAGCTGTCTACTTAGACCAGCTTGATACGACTGGCTTGTCACGAGGCAGCTTGACCCTAACGTACCGTGTGCTTTGTTGAGACTGTTGAGAGTGTGGGACTAGCATGTGTCCCTTTCTTTTATACAACGACGGTGGCAAACAAGCTTACGGCCTGCCTGATGTTAAGCTGGTACCGTAGCCTATGGACACTTGTGACTCCAGAAGAATCACGAGCGCGTTGCCGACCCTTTATTCACTTGAGGATTCGCTGTGTTCGAGGTTCTAGCTCTCAACGCAAGGAATCCTCAAATCAATAAGGGTCGGCAGCGGGCTTGAGATTCTTCTGGTGTCGCAAACGTCCGTAGGGGACGGCGTCTGTTGTCCATCAGACAGGCTGCATGCTTGTGAGATACCATCGTATTTAAAAAAAGACCTAGTAGTTGACGTGATGTGATGTTGATACCAGTAGCTCTAGTATAAGTTCTATCGATGCATATACGTTTTCGAACGCGTTTGCGTTTAGTTTCAATTTGTATGGCAACTCGTAGTTCCTATACTAATATTTACCACCAGATGCGCTGTTCGCGTTGCCATACAAATTAAAACAAAGCGCAAACGCGTTTGAAAACGTATTGTATCGATCAAACTTATACTAGAGGTACAGTACAAACGCACAAACGCTGATACGAGTACCTAGAAGTCAAGTTGATAAGATTTTTCCTATTTCTTTCCTTAGGGAGCTTATTTCGACTCGCACGGAAACGATGACTTTATTAAACCTATTTCCCAGAATAAAGCTTGACGATATCTATACTGTGACGTTACTTAGAGCCGTTGGTAATTTCCAGTTCGTCGCGAACAGACCACAGACGCGGCGGTTCATCTTATACGGCTTTAACCCATTGACTGCCAGCTACGCAATATTACGTAGTAAACGTACCTACGTAGGTAATATTAGCGCTATAAGTAGCGATTATTACTGATTTGCAACTACAAAACAAATCCCATAACTACATAAGTACCTATTTGCATGTAACGCGAAAAGGTATTTCCGGTTTAAATTTCAGTAAAGTTAACACCGACGTCCGGAACAGGATAGGAAAGGATAAATTGCGTTCATTTTGTTCGTAAAGTCACGGTAAAATGAAACGTCGGGGCATCGCGTCCATCAATAACGTTACCTGCGGCGAAATGGGTCAGCACCAGCGAGAGCGGAATCGTGTTTGACCAATCCTCCAAATACTACCAAATCTATACTAAAGCCCTTTGCAACCGAGAAACCGTGATTTGCCATAGATTTAATAACACTTTTTTTTACAGTTCAATGTACCTAATATAAGCAAACAATCGTTTCAAATCGGGTGTAAAGGGCTAGTGTATACCTACTTCTATACTAGGCAGGCAATATTATAAAGAAATACGTCTGTAACATTGTATCTTTGTCAGTTTGTATGTAAGGGGATAATCTACGGAACTCATCCGATTTCAAAAATTCATTCACTAGTACATAGGCTATATTTTATCCCTCGGCTTCGCCTGTGTTATCTGCAATTTGTGAGCGGAGTCGGGCGGGAAGCTGGCACTATAATGAGTACATACATAAGTCATGACGTCATGACAATTTCTAGTACTATTGTAATATTTCTAAAAATCGTCAAAGTGATGTGATCCAATGACTCGCATGAACGTTTTTCAAAAAAAGTGTAAAAAACTATTTTTTTTCAGAATTCGTTTTTTTGTTTTGTTTTTCTTAATTAGAATCTTTGATACTATCGATCCTCATACAAGAAAAAAGTGTCCTTATATTCCATTCCAGATCGGCACAATTTTGTATGCAGTCTTTTTTTATTATTTATATGGTCGTGACGCACTGGAAGAAACTTACATATAGTAAAATCTGGGACACTTTTTTTCTTGTATGAGGATCGATAGTATCAACGATTCTGAGTAAGATAAACCAAAAAAAAAGGAAATCTGAAGAAAAAAAGCTTTGTACACTTTTCTTGAAAAACGCTTGCTGCATATCAGTCACGCCTCTACGAGCGATTTCCGCTACAATGCAGAAAATGGTTCTACGCGCTACGGCGTAGCACACGTAGCGTTGTCTGGCCTCGAAGGGTTAGCAGTTTATTGCTCAGCGACGCTACGTGTGCTACGCCGTTGCTTGTAGCACACGTAGCGTTGTCTGGCCTCGAAGGGTTAGCAGTTTATTGCTCAGCGACGCTACGTGTGCTACGCCGTAGCTCGTAGCACACGTAGCGTTGTCTGGCCTCGAAGGGTTAGCAGTTTATTGCTCAGCGACGCTACGTGTGCTACACCGTAGCTCGTAGCACACGTATCGTTGTCTGGCCTCGAAGGGTTAGCAGTTTATTGCTCAGCGACGCTACGTGTGCTACGCCGTAGCTCGCAGCACTCGTAGCAGTATTCTGCCCGTTGTTGTTGTGACGCATTCCAAAGTTGTTGCATGGTTATGGTCGTAGAGGTGATAGGAAAGGTTAGTTAGCACAGACGATGTTGCAATGTCCTAAAGAGGAGTAAGTAAATTCGTTGAAGTATTCCCAAATAATATAATATAAATATTAGGGAACAATCTTACACAATTCGAACGAGCCCCATAGTAAGCTCAATAAGGCTTTTGTTATGGGTACTAGACGATGATATGTTTTATTCCTATATACAAATACTTAAATACATAGAGAACATCCAAGACTCGGAACAAATATTCATGCTCATCACACAAATATTTGCCCTTACCGGGATTCGAACCCAGGACCTTCAGCTTCGTAGGCAGTGTCACCCACTAGGCTAACCGGTCGTTAAACAATAAATAATAATACTGGCGAACTGGCGGGATGTAGCTGTAAATAATGATCTTATAGCTAGTTCATGTGCAATTCCCATAAGCCATAAGGTAACCACAGCTTTGCATCCATCAATAATGTTACATGGCTCTTGGTAACTGGGTCACCCAGCTAGATATTCGGACATTCGCATAAAGATACTTCATGGAAATGAAAGGTCAGTTTGCAGCATTAATATTAACGCTGGTTAAAATGTAGGTGTACTGATTTTGTAAGTTTCATTTGAGTAGGATGTCTATCGAGCGGTGTCAGAACATTACCAAGGTCGTGATAGTTAGGTTAATGTATGTACTTAAGACTGTGACTTTCAGCCACTTTCAGTTGGCGATTTGCCAGGAAAATAGACGTAGAAATGTTAACTAAGATTTGATAATATTTAGTGTACATCTTTATTACATGAGCTGCAGCCTGCAACTAATATAAAAGCAATAATATAATAGCACCTTGAATTCCTAAGTGATTGAAGTTTCTAAATGGTAGAATATGCTCTGTGGCAACCGTGTCTTTTGCAAATTGCTTAACTAATAACCTAATGCACTCGCCTGGCGAAGTTTACGTAACTACAATATGTAGGTACCTGGTATGTACCGTAAGCGGATAATATCGAAGATAAACAACGTTGTAGGATACTCTCCTTTGTGTACTGTACAGTATACAAGAAAGATTTACGTTTGTTTGCTTTGTGTTTTCAAACATATCATTGTTGATCTTATATGTTGTACTTTATACGCATATATTTTATAGTTACTTGCATCAGTTATATACGCGGAGCTCGTGTCCAGTCAGTACATAGAGACGTTTCATTGTTGCAGACAATGATGTCTTATAAAATATAGGTAGATACGTTATAAGCGCTCCAAAAGTGGCACACTAAAACCTGGCTAATTGACACGGCTTGCCATAGTTTCGCGTCGTCAATGATGGAAACGAATGCTGTCAGAATTTGGTAGCCATTTATAAACACGGAATTTCGTGTAGACAACGTATCTACCTCTTTTTAGGGTTCCGTACTCAAAGAGTAAAACGGGACCCTATTACTAAAACTCCGCTGTCCGTCCGTCCGTCCGTCTGTCTGTCACCAGGTCCGTGTGTCTGTGTGTCTGTCTCACTGATACCGTGATAGTTCCAGCTGAAATTTTCACAGATGATGTATTTCTGTTGCCTGTTGTAAAAACTCAGAATAAAATAGTTTTTTTTATAGATAATGGTACGGAACCCTTCGTGCGCGAGTCCGACTCGCACTTGGCCGGTTTTTTATATTACATCATTGATTGCACAGATGAAATTTGATAAAACTGTTTGTAAACTAAGTTCTCATAAATGTAGGCTATTTCGAGCCAACATCTATTGTACTTTGCCGCTTCATGAAGCAATAACGCCGCGCGACACATTTATTATTGGCCTAGCAAAATGGCTGCTACCCAATATTTTATGTTATTATACATAAATACATATAAATATCATTATGGATATATTCTCCGTATATTACTTTTTACGAATATTATATTACATTTAGTAGTCTATTTATGTACCCAATTACCAGTAGGCACGATACAGTATAATACCTATACTAGATAGGACCTTACTTAGACTAAGTGCTGACCTGTAAGATTGTATATGTACGAGTATGTACATATACATCCTCCCTTCGAGTCCTAACCTAGCGCCTTTTCATGTTGTATATTGAGCTCACGCTCCACACGACTAGTTAAAAATACAACTTTTGTTAGCAGTGCAGGAATGATAAGAAATAGTAATATGTTAGCTGTTAGCTGAACGTAATAATGGCTATCTTTCCGGAATTCCCACTCGCGCGGCTGGGCGCTGGCGCTGGGCTGGTGATAAATAACGAACTGCACGGCAGCGGTATCTGAACACCGCGCCATTACAGTAAACTCTCATACCTAGTAGCCTACGAACTTTAAAATGTAGGTACCTCTGTCTATTGTCCAATTTACGGCTCCCCCCCCTATAGTAAAAGGCATCTGAAGAGGGGTTAAAGGGGTTGCGAGTGATCTTTGTTTTCATAGCGTGTGGCTATGTAATACTATTCTGTGGTGTGGCCAACGAGTAACGACCCCAACGAAGGTGGCAAAAACCCGGGTCAGTATTCGACATAAAAAAGTTGGGGGTACTTATACTAATCTAATATAAATACATGAAGTCCCGACCCGCTTGGCAATTGCTATTTTATCGTAAAAAAATTCCACTACATAAAATGCTTTCAGACAGTGAATACAGAGAGAATGGCAAAAAAGACGGCGTCCATTAAAATCTGGCGGACGCTGGGTATTCACAATACTTACCAATGACTCGCATCATGCGAACCAGTGTACGCCTGGTCTCCGATTACTGATTACTGCTAGGAATCTCGGGATCAAGTCATAATAAGGGCGAGTGAGACTAGTTGTGAACCGCTTAGCTGGATTGCTGCATGTTTCGCGTGGTTTCGCGATGGGACGGAGGCAAGCTGAAGGTGTCATCTCATCTGACACTGTATTAAAATTGTATCCTCGTATTCTAGAGTTATTCGTGTCTTTCCATATTCTTTCCTTTTATATTTTTTATTAAACTTACGTTGCAAGACGTTCGTTTTTTCTGCCCGGCTTGTCTGCCATATCCTATTAAGAGGAATGCCTAATATCTGCGATTTTCCCTTACAAACGCTCTCGACTGTTTCCTCCCTGGTTTTTGAACCTAGAGCAATGATTTTTTCAAATAAGATCAATATCATCAATATCTATGCCGCTACGTTTTGCTTTTTTGGATATTTTTATTTTAAAGAATCTTACAGTACCTCAAAAATCGCAAAAACGGCTTTATTGAATTCGCTGCAAAAAAAGGCGCAGTATAAAAAAATTACAACAAATATCCAAAAAAAATTTAAACGTAGCGGCATAGATTATTTCTTCCTCTTGCAGTGTCCAAAATTTTATAATGATTGGTTGCGTTTTGGAGGAGGAAACAGTCGAGAGCGAAACCTCAATTTTTGTATTTTTTGGGTGGGAATTTTAGTCCGAGCTGCAGTTGTCCTTATCGCACAAATTGGAGGCGGAGGCAGTTTCTAAATATACTTACACAGAAGGAATAGTGATGGGCAACAGTCGTTGACATATTTTATCGATACGCTAGTGGTGAAAAATTATCGATGACCTGTAGGGAATGTGGTCGCACATTCTCTGCAAAGATAGGCTACATCAGTCACCTGAGTGAGAGCCCACGAACGATTAGCCATATTTCCAGTCGCCGTGGTCGAAATCGGCCAGGATGATGATGATGATGATAGCTTAATAATGTATGGAAAATGTTGAAAAATATTGTAGTTCTGAAACCTATTGGGATGTGTAAGGAGGGACAGAGTATTAAATTGAATTCACTCTCCGCACCCCTCCGGGGATACCTTCACCCCCCTCACACAAACAAGTGTCCCAAAACGCGGTTATTACTAATTTTAAGAAAAACCATAAAAGATACACTAAAAGTGTCCATGACCGAAATGATCCTTGATAAATTAATCATCAATGTCTCATAGATACCAAAGCGCTATCACTTGTGGTTTTTGCGCAGTCTGCCACGTCTACATGTTTTATGATTTATGCATTTTTTTTGCTAAAAGGTTAGTTTTCTCAAGACTTTCTTACTTAAACGCTTTCCGCTTATTTAAAATGAGGTATAATTTATTTATACACTCCGTCATTTAACGTTTCTATGCTATTTTGAAAATTGTATGTATTCAGCCATTTAGCGAAATATCCTCCCTACATATCCGAATAGGTTTCAGAACTACAATATTTTTCCTAATTTTGATACATTGCGATCAAGATTGCCTCCAACAGATGACAATGAATTTTCAAAATGACGCAGCAACATAATTCGTAGGAGTTTATAAATAAACTATATCTAATTTGAAAGAGAAAATTCTATCCTTTACTTTTGTTATCCTTGGCAATAAATACATATTCATATTTTATAGAAAATTACACATACTTTTTTTAAAAAAAAAAACTTAGAAATCATAATAAAATTTACTTTTCGAGACAGAATGCGCGACAAGCATAAGAGATATTGCTTTGGTATTTATGAGGAGTTGATAGTAAATTTATCAAGGATTACTTATTTTATAGTGGTAGGTACACATTTTTCGTGTATTGTTTACGGTTTTCTTTTTAATGATAGAAATCCACGTTTCGGGACACTTTTGGGGGTGAGAGGAGGTGAAGCTACCCCCTGGGGGATGCGTGAATATATATTCTTTAATACTCTGTCCTACATGTCGACATCCCAATATGTTACAGAAGTACAGTATTTTCGGCACATTTTGAGCTTATAGTTGCTTCCACTATAATAAGAGAGGTTTTACCAACATATACCTAACGATAGGTAAATTTTTGTACTTGTGAAAGTGTCTACGACACGGATAACAGAGTTTTATTTTGCGTTGCCTGTGGGAAATATTTTTTCTAACCTGTACGTAGGTACCAGACTACCATTACATAAAAAGTCCAGTAAACAAAAGTTCACAAAAGTTAGCGGGATATCGAGTCCATTAGACGTAAGCTGGGTCAGTAAGTAAAATTCGCAATAACACCAAAAACAAATACAGCAGGTCCGCTATTCTGTAACTTGTTTTAACCTCACCTCACCGTTCACCCACAAATAAATCTTGACGCCGCGGTTCGTAGTAACTAAATGTAGGCAGAGGTCTAGTTTCGTTAGGCTTGACGGGTGAGGTGAGGTGCCCAGAGGCTTGAGGCGCGCAAGAATGAACCAAATAAATTTCGTCCGCAGCGAGAGAGTGCTCGCGTCTCGCGCCTGTGTGCGTGCGCTCACACATAGACAGCCCCCGCCGCCCACATTAGCGCGACAGAAACATTGCGTCAAAAATTTGAGATTTGAAAAGTTGCTCAGCTAGGCATTGCTCTTAAAAGACAGTTGAAGTGTTCGAGTGCGTTTTTATTTGTGTTGAATTACGAAGAACATGGACAGTGATAAAGATCATCCCGATCCCTATTCACCGCCTCGCAATGCCCCTTCTCCGATATATATTGATGAAACATACTAATCAGATAGTTTACGTTCTTACGGCTTACAGAACCTTAAAAATTGAAACAAAAGCTGGTAAAACTCTCGTATAAGGTACTTGAGATACGGTATTGTTGGTGAAACGTAAAGGTGAAAGCCATTCCGCCGGGCAAGCGTATTGGCCCGTCGCCAGGTTCGCGCCTCGCCGTGCGGGCACGCGAGCCTCGCCCGTGCAGCTCGTGAAAGCCTTTGTGCGTCAATAACTATTGCACTTCAGTTCTGGTTCTTTATGTATTAATATTAACTCATTTCTTACTTCTAATATTTTAAGAATGTCTGCAGTTGGGGTCGAATAGACGTTAGAGTCTATGTGGAAATTGTGGTGTTTATTTAGTACAGTGGTTTTCAACCTTTTTCATGCCGCTACAGTAAGAAAATATTTCGCGACCCACCACTCTGCGCTGTTTTTAGATCATATTTTGTATATTACAAATATGAAATCCCTAAATGTATTAACTTACAAAATTCAAGTAGTCGCGACCCCCCCTCAAGAAGCTTCGCGACTCCCCTGGGGGTCGCGACCCACAGGTTGAAAAACACTGAATTTTAGTATATCTGATTATCACATGACTTTATGTGCGATTCTTTGGGGTTTTCGTCTTGCGAGTTGATTTCGTTTTCAAGTTTTTTTAACTACATTATCAGAACTACAGAATTATCAAGCGTAAGTTACATAACTATTGGCTCTGTGAGCAGTAGACTTAGTGAGTCTGTCCTTTAAAAAAATCCTAAAACAAAATCTTCAAATAAATTCCATATAATTATCGAAACTGCTCACCAAATTTCACGAGTATCGGTTGATAAATCCGGACACGCGCACAGACATACGAAAGCATTTTGCCCAAGCAGAAACGGATAACTTCGTTCGCTTCGCTCGCTCCATATAAAGGCTGCGGTAAATCGAATACACGCCATTCCAATACGTATGTATGGAATTTATATTTATTTATACCACTATGAAATCAAAGGCTTCGCATACAATCTACTATATACTATATGTTCAATTCGCTACCATAAAGCCTTTGATAAACCTGATCTTGGATTGAATAGGCACCGGATGGCATTGATGAAGCTTCGATATCTGCAGTGAATGCCGATGTAATTGTATAATGGCGGGCTAGGCTTTGAGGGCGCGTCTTTGTTCCCTTAGAATGGGATACCTAGAGATTATCTCGATACAGAATATTAGGATTATATCTTGTGTTCAATAACTTAAATAGGGGGCAGAATATGTCAATGAATTGAGGAAAATGTCTTCTATCCTATAGTTTTATGTTAGAACTAGTTTTACGATAAACGCGTCTCAACACTTGACGAAGTGTCATTTATTAAAAGCTATGGGTGTGATTCCACTTGTCCGAGATCTTTGTCCAAATACGCATTGGACAAAGATCTCGGACAAGCGGAATGCCACCCTAATACAATCGACAACACTACTATTTTAGCGTTAATTTCATTTAGCTAGTTACAAGTACATTACGAAGATTCGCCAATCAATATGTCTGCAGCATCTTACTTACAAATTGTACCTATGTTGAGCAAACACATGTAAACGAACCGAATTCCATAAAAAGGGTGCAACAAAGGGGCCGCCCCGCACCACGAAATCATACCGTAAACCTGTTATTTATGCACTTGCAATAAATAATAACTCGTACTAATGGCTATGTTTTGAACGAACGGGAGCAGTCGCGGGTAAAAGCTCTACAGAGCTATTGTTTAACTAGGTACTTGTAAGAAAGAAGTAGCTACGCTTTTATCACAACCATAAACGAAACGTACTTTTTCGCTGATTTACTGGTAAAGCCACTAATGGATATGTCTCGGCTCGATAAAACCATCATATAGATAGTCTGTATTCAAAGCACGAGGCTAAACGAGGCATTACCTCGGGTCACTGGTAATGGAGCGGATGTGGCGCGGCTATAGGGGTGCTGTGACATCCTTAATGGCTTAATACCTTTTCAGTTTTCAAGTTCTGAAAGTAAATATCTTTGATTGGAATTTCATAAGGAGGGGTTAGTATTTATGTAGGATTAGTGTTGTTAATAAACAATGTGAAAGTCGTCTCTGGATGCGATAAAATCCCGTCAGTCATCAACGCGCGAGATTCGATAGCTCACTAAGTAGTAACAGAGTGGATGGTGCAAGAGGCAAATATAGTATATTTCATCATATCAGCCGAAAGACGTCCACTGCTGGACATAGGCCATTATTACCAGGTCATCAGTAATGTGTAATATATAGCATATATTTGTACTAATAAGGTTCTAAATTGTACAGATCCGACATACATTGAAAGTAGGTACCTACCTGCATGTCGTGTCTAAAATCGACATGATATTATGTGACTTATGTGTTCAAGGCCGCCACTCCTACGTTGTATGGATATTATATGTCTAGCTTTCCTACCTCGTGGCCTTTATATAAATAAAGCTAGTATAAAAATATGTTTTTGTGACAGCCCTATATAGGGATGACAAATGACCCGCGAAAACGCGGCGTTTCCGGCCGATATTAAATACAAGGGACTTTGCGAAGCTTTAGCTAAGCCTCGGACGCGCCCAGTACCGCCAATTATTATATCACGCTAAGCTAAATTATGGCTCCCGTCCGTTGCTCTTGCAGCCTTTGCTTTGCTAATGGTAATGATGTAGATAATTAGTTATTTAAAAAATCACAAAATACCTACATCATTATGTAATTACGTAACGTAGGTATCAAAAAGTATCGTATTCACGTTAGCAGGTTGTTTTAGAGCTTCAGATATAGTTATGGTTTTGTATCCACATACGCATTCGTGAAAACCCCAGCCATTTGAAATGCTCGAAACAATCTATGTAGAGCAGAGTTAGTTGTTTCGAACATTTCATGACCATTCACCAGAAGATGTAGAGCAGAGATCTGCTCTACATCTTCTGGTCGTATCCGACGACGGCGACCCTCAAAATTTTCTCTGATGAGCACGTATATCACTCGCAAAGCCGAACTTAGTTTTAAATGTGAACGAGTATACGAGTACATAATAAGCGAGCAATCTACTCTGAGCCACTCAACAAATATATCCTCTAACCGCCCCAAAGGCATTTTAAAAGGCCTCGTTCCCTTCAATGAACTTAATACAATTATAATTGAAACAGAGTTGCATTTGTTTTGTTCGATTTTAAAGCAAAACAAACAAAAGAAGTGAAATCCCAGCTGCTTTTTTGCAAATATTATAGCCTATCTTTCCCACGATTATGAGGAATCCAACGACACCTCCTATGTCGAAATCCATCAAACGGTTTAGGCTACAGGGCGTGTCAAAGAATAAGACATACACACATGCATACATACATACATACTTACATCAGAAAGAAAGATAGAAAGAAAAATGTTTATTGTCACACAAACAGATAACATACGAAACATACATTATGAGAAAAAAAATACAAGATTATTTGCGTGACAAAAGGAACGAACTCAGCATGTGCTGTGACAGTCATTGCGGCTGTACAGCGCTGGTTTTCAGTTCGTCCCCTTTTCACTCACACCACATCCACATTGACTGCTAGTGCAGGTCGAGGTAGAACAAAAAATAAAGAAAAACACAAAGTAATTACAATATAATACAATAAAAAAACGGTAAAATAAAAAAAAGAGAGAAAGGAAAGAAGAACACTCAGATTAGCTTAGACCTACTTATAGGGAAAATAACTTAACTTACTACATAGTTTAGTTCCTAACCTGTTGGAACAGACAGGTCGATATATTTTAAATGCACAGAAGTTAAATAATAATAACAACCACAAGACACCAGATTTAAATAGTCCCTTCAGCTTGTATCTAATTGTTTTGCTATCAAAATTAAACTCAATTTGCGCTTAAACGTTAGGAGGGACAAGTTAGTTCGTAAAGGCGGTGGTAGGTCGTTCCATATCTTAGATGCCGAGTATTTAAAAGAGAGATTTTGTGGTGCGGAGCATTCATTTTGTTTAAAAGCGAGTGTTTCGGTCATGAGCATCTTTCATCCACTTTATTTTTTTTAAAAGATATTCAGGTTTTTGTGTAGAAACTATGCTTCGAACCAAACTTGCCAAATGCAGTGGCTGCGTGCAGCCATTTTTAAGATTTTCCTCTCATTGAGGAATGGTGTAATACGGGATCGTTTGGGCACAGAAAAACAGAATCTAGTACAGGCATTCTGAAATCTCTGGATTGCCTGCGCGGTTTTAGAAAAGAGTCGTGGCCCATATACGGTATCACAGTAATTGAACTGAGAGAGTGCAAGTGACTCCACTAAAATTATTAGCCTTACCTCTTCTGAGAGGAAATTTCTAATGCCATGTACAGAACTTTCAATCTATAGAAAGCGTTTCTTATTTTTATATTTACGTGTTCAATGAACTGCAGATCACTATCCATCAGTAAACCTAGATTTTTGGCGACTTCCACTCTCTCAACACCCTCCCCGTCAATCACAAGCATCGGGTCATGGCTAATTACGCGACTACGCTGCAGTTTAGAGCCCAATACAAGATATTTTGACTTTGCAGGGTTCAAGACTAAGTTATTATTGGATGCCCATTTGTATATAATATCAAGATCCTCATTTACTAACTTCACCGCAAGTTTTGTATCTTGTGGGTCAAATGAGAAATATACCTGCGTGTCGTCTGCATACAGATGTATTCTGCAGTGCTTGAGTAGCTTACTAAGGTCTGCAGTAAATAAAATAAAAAGTAACGGGCTGATGAGAATTGAACCCTGTGGTGTACCTCGTTTGACTGGCTTAGTTGTTGAGCGCAATTCCTGGCCACATGCATTTTCCGTAAGAACATACTGCTTGCGGTCTGTTAGATATGACATGAACCATTTCGGAGTCGATACTGACAGACCATAATACGCCATTTTTGCTATCAGTAATTCCTTACTAATGCAGTTAAATGCTCGTGAAAAGTCGAGCAATACGAGTATACTGCATTTACCCTCATCAGTAGCTGATAATATGTCATCCGTTACATGAGCCAACGCGGTAGTCGTACTGTGCCCGCTGCGGAATCCAGATTGTACGGTGGGTAGCATAGTATTCTGCTCTAAGTATTTAGTCAGCTGAGAGCAAACCACTCTTTCAAGAAGCTTGGACATGACCGGGAGGATGCTTATCGGACGTAAGTCTTTATGGGTTTCCACAGTAGAACTCTTGGAAAGAGGTTTAACTCTGGCAATCTTCCATGCCTCAGGGAACACTTTTAAGGAAATTGACTTATTCACTATAGCCGTAATTATAGGTAACGTAAGAGGTAGCGTCATACGAATCATTTGTATGGTAATTAAATCATCTCCGCAGGCATTCGTTTTAATATTACTGATTATATTTAAAATTTGGTCTTCGGAACACTCCATTATCATCATATCACATCATTATCATCATATCAGCCGAAAGACGTCCACTGGACATAGGCCTCCCCCAAAGAGTGCCAGCGGACTCCCGCGACCTTTACCAGGTCATCAGTACACCTGGGGCCTACCCACGCCTCGCCTTCCGGTACGTGGTCGCCACTCGAGAACCGTTCCGCCCCAACGGCCATCGGTTCTACGTGCAATGTGCCCCGCCCACTGCCACTTAAGTTTAGCGATTCGGAGGGCTATTGGGCCTTGGTTCTGCTGTGGTGTGGATGTGATGACCTGATATGATATGATGGCGGGAGTCCGCTGGGTGCGGGTGGCACAGGACCGGTCACTTTGGCACTCTTTGGGGGAGGCCTATGTCTGGCAGTGGACGTCTATCAGCTGATATGACGAAGATGATAAAAACAAACAATAGTGGTGATTTATGTGATGAAATCGATCACGCAGAGAAACTCCCAACATAGCTCATACATACATACATACATACCTACTTACATACATACATACATACCTACTTACATACATACATACATACATACGCTCGAAAAACATAACCCTCCTCTCCTTCGGCAGTTGGGTAACAAGTACCTACCTAGGTATGAAGTTAAAGGGACGACAGTCCAACAATTGCTGGCCCACTTGTCGGTTATTTGCGGAGTTGAAGCTCCCACTTGCACTGAATGACCATTGTTGCTAAATTACACACGGGTTTAGTCTAACTTGATAAGTTGTTCTGTGATAGTGAATCTGGGGTAAACTCGCAATCAGTTCGTACTGTTCGTAGTGTAAGTTAGTAGGGGTTTCAACCATTGTAAAGATTGAGCTATGGGATTATTAAAAGCATGTTTGCTAGAGTTTTAATAATGACATGAATGATTATTAAATGGTTTCGCTCCTTATGGCTGTTTTCACTCAATAATATATATATTTTTTTTTTATTCAGAACAATAATATTAATAATGTACCCTATGTTGTCGTAATTACAGTAAGTATCGTTATACTTACGAGTATGTATACGTAAAAAGGCATACCTAATGGCCAAAATGTGCATGCGTATCCATTTGGTTGATATCGCCATGACTTCATCATATCAGCCGAAAGACGCCCACTGCTGGATATAGGCCTCCCCCAAAGAGTGCCAAAATGACCGGTCCTGCGCCACCCGCATCCAGCGGATTCCCGCGACATTTACCAGGTCATCAGTCCACCTTGCCATCACGCCATGACTTGCTCCTAGCAAAGTCATTTGTTAAAAAACGACTAAGTATCAGAGTTAACTATTTATTTATAAACGGTAGAAATAATATACAACTTACCGCGTGAGTAGGGCGATGGCAAATTGTATTAACTACTCTATCTTTTCGGCAAACACCTTATTAAGAAATAAAATATATTTGTTCAGATTGCTGAGCCTAGACGTGTCTTCTCTCGAAGATGTTTACTGGCTGGAAGATGGCACTGCCCGCCATGTCCTGGACCCGAAGGACTTCGGCGCGTGGTCGGCGGCGCGCCAAAGCCTGCCTACCGGCAAGGACGCGCTGCAAACCCTGAAGTCAGAGCTCTGGAGCGCAGTCGTCAAGAACAGTAAACACCAGGATGCTTGGACTTGGGGTGAGTAACAGTTGAGTTCCAATAGAGAACATTACTGCAATGTTCTGCCGCCAGAGAGGCAGCACTACCACTAATAGTAAACCAGTATAGGAATATAGGGATTCACACACACATGCACAATTGATTGTCAAATGAGTGACAAGGATGCATACCGCAAGTGGGAACGAGATACAATGTCAACGCTGCTAGTGTCGCCACCTACGAAGAGTTTTGCGTAATGTTCCCTATTAAGTACGAACGAGTATCATACAAATTACTTATTTCATAAATAATAAATCTAGGGGTCAATCTATCCGTGTCTACCCATACCCTGAGAACTTTACGGTTTCGCTCTATGAAAACACAACAATATATTGATATCAGCCATATTTTTACGCCAAAAAATAGGTTGGGTAATTTGACTAAATATTCATTAATAATCCACCTAAATTTAATACCGATACGGTAAAAAATAATGAAAAGTAATCTTCATAAATTCCGTAAAAATCAGGCGAAAATGGTATAAACTTTATTTACTTTATAATTGACTACGTCTATATACGTTCTTTGGGATACGCGCATAATCCACTTTTTTTGTTAATGAATAAACCTTTCTATAGGCCAGATGAAATTCAATATTATCTCAAGGTCGTACATATTTAATTAAAATGCCGTTATTTCCTGATGCATATATTTTTAGATTCAGGTAGTAAGTCTCCAAATTTGTGTACTCAAATATGTTTTCATTATAAAAATACTGATAGCATTTTTGCTTGCGGGTTAATTTTTTTCCTAACTTCCGGTCCATAGAATTATTCATTTCAATAGTAAAAGTTGTTTAAAATAACATAAAAAAGCCGTATACAAATAATTAGCCTGATATTGAATTATTTCCAAAAAAACCGTAATTTTCTCAGGGTACCAAGTTTTTTTCGTGATGTAGGTTGCATCACTTACTTAGATCATGACTCAAGCAAAAGCGGCGGTCCTCACTCAGGAGAGTCTGCCATGGACATACAAAACTTTTCGTACCTATCCCAAAGAGAGGAATTATTTGAATATATGTATGTAGTAATGTCATGTTAGAATATTTGTTTTATTTGTGTTACTTTTAAATATGTGTCTACTTGAACAGGTCAGAACTATTTACATTAATTAATAAAATAATAAATGAATATTTGGAAACAATCTTACACAAATCGACCTAGTCCCAAACTAAGCAAAGCTTGTACTATGGGTCCTAGACGACGATACACATACTTATATACATAAATACATAGAAAACGTCCATGTCTCAGGAACAAATATTTGTGCTTATCACACAACTCAATGCCCTTATGTATTCGAACCTGGGTCCTCCGGCTTCGTAGGCAGGGTCACTGCCAATGCCAACTAGCCTACAGAGGTTTTTACCTATAGGTACGATTGTGTAATTTTAGGTAGCCCCCCCCCAAAGGCATTGAATAAGAGCCTAAAAGAAACCCAATGTGTGCTTCGGATTGGTTTCCAGGCGGCATGCTGGTGGTGTCCGTGTCGGTGTGCGGGCTGGTCACGCTCGCCGCCATGACGCAGCCCTCGCTGGCGCCCGAGGCCAAACACTCCCTGCTGCAATACGTCACGGGGAAATACCTGAACCCGCCCAGCTGCAAGGTGAACATCGCCAGTACTTCATTAGTCCTCTGTAAGGACCTAGCTGGATGCAGTTGGCTAAAGACTGAGAAAAATGGCATGACATGGAGGAGGCTTTTACCCGAACGGGTCCATATAAATTCAAAAAAATCAAATAAGAAAGAAACGATTGTATGAAACATAAAATAACACAACTTTCAGATTTAGTAAATATGTACTAACACTAACAATTTGGAATAAAAATAAATAAAGGACATATGTTGTGTTGCCTGTGGCTCGCAGCTACAAGTCTTAACACTTTGAGTGCCAGGAACCTTCCGTTACAATGCAGAAAACCACGGAATCGGCCACGAGCGTAGCGCTAAGAAATCGTTGGTAGTAAATGTGTTAACTGGCACTGAAGCGCTTGACCAATAACGACATGCCATTTAACCAATGTTGTCTGTGTTGAATGATGAATTGACTTGACGGGAACGTATCTCTATTGTCCCGTAGGTAAGCTGTCAATTCAGCGAATCCTGATATGTAAAAGATCGCCAATTGTGACAGCAAGGAGTAGCAGGCACTCGTGGGCTACGTATGGTCGGGCTTACCATCGGGCGGCCGTAAACTTGTGTGCAACCGGCCAAGTTAGAGTTGGACTCGCGCACGAAGGGTTCCGTACCATTATCCATAAAAACGGCAAAAATATCACGTTTGTTGTATGTGAGCCGCCTTAAATATTTATTTTTCTCCAATATGCTCGGAAATGTCCGCCTTACTCTAAGATCATAAAAAGGAATAGATATGAAACGGGGGCGTGGCGCGTGTCGCCGCGACATGGCCAAATGGGCATGTCACTGCCCGCCGCAGGTTAGTCGCAATTTGCCGTGGATCTGAAATGTTCTCCTACATTTATTCAAAATGCCGAATTGTAGCGTGGTTACATGCAAAAATAAGAGTGAAACTAACAACTACAAGAATAGTGGAGTCACGTACCACATTTAAGTATTAGTATTTTCACTTATAAGTCAGTAAAAACAAATATTTTAACAAATAAACGGAACGCCGCATAATTTCTCGGGATCGAACTAACATATCGAACGAAAAAGCATATTTTTGTTCTATGCGTTGTACATTGAACGTTTAATACAAGAAGATACCTGTACACCACGGCGCAATTTATTAAACCTCTAGCGATATGGACGCTGTTTGATTTTTTTAGTGGTACGGCCGCTGCTTGGCGTCGTGAACTAGAGCGGTGGCAAAGTGTCGTTACTACTTTCGCTGTTTTATTTTATTTCATTAGGTACTTGTTTTTGTTGGTTGCCTATCTTAAGGGGACGTAGGTTCGTGGTCTTCTCTCCCTCTCACTGAGCATAAGCGTCAGCGAGATGGAAGTGCGTGTCTGGAAGCGCGGATATCATGTTTTTTAATTTTAATTTTTTGTGCGGTTTAATAAATAAAAAAGTAATAGCTGATTTCCCTCAAACATGAAATTGCCAATTTTTAAAACCAATTTTAATATGTTTAGCTGTTGTGCATAATTTGTTATGATTTTTTAAGTGTATTGAGACCTATGTTCGTGATTTTTTTCTATCGAGCGAAAGTCAAAAACTCAGAATTCGAATAGCTGATTTCCCTCGAGAAAGGCCTCAAGATTGCTAATTAAATTTAGGGCAGCCGTATTATAATCCAAACAAGAGCTACGATTTTTTTTTAATCCGTTTTTGGAGCTCACGTCGCCTTACAGGTACCTAATAAGATTTTTACTAAGTTGCAATATTAAAGTTGTATATACAAGTAAATAATTATATACTTGCATATACAATTTTTATGTTGCAAATGGCTCCAGAACAACTTCAAATGTGATATTATTACATATAATTAATTTGAAATGAGTGTTTTTTACTTTCATTTGAATTTTGATAATTGAAGAAGAAATTTCGGTTTCTTGTTGCAGTTTTCCAAAGAATTCGGGTACAAAAAAAAATGGATAGATGCTACTGGCAGACGTCCTAACTGGTTTCCTGCA
This sequence comes from Epinotia brunnichana, assembly GCA_963854355.1. Taxonomy (NCBI): domain Eukaryota; kingdom Metazoa; phylum Arthropoda; class Insecta; order Lepidoptera; family Tortricidae; genus Epinotia; species Epinotia brunnichana. The sequence continues at coordinate 25,522,226 of OY977936.1, read as the reverse complement.
CAGAAAAGAGTTATGTGTTCGGAACATTTTCAAGAAAAATGTTTCCAACTACTTAATAAGAGCCGTAGACTTTTCAAATATTTGACACCTCGCTCTCTTGAAAACTAGGTATCAAATGTATGGAAACACATCTTCGCACATCTTTGGTGGATACTCGCCCTTAGCCTTAAATCTCGTAATATGAGTAAAGGATATATTAATTCGCGCCAAAATGCGAGTGGGATAGGCCTGGTACCAGTCAAAAATATCGATGCGACCAGAGTTTTAAATGTATGTGAACAAGAACTTATAAAAAGCCGTTTATGTTACTCTGTGGGTAGATATTCGTCGATATTTTTTACCTTTGCGATTTATGGTAAGTTAACAACCCGTGTTATTTAAACTTGTAGCTACAAGTATACATACCACCACAGAAACTTACCATTTTGTTACCCATTAATATCTTAACATAATATTAATTTAAATATCAATGTCGATAAAACATCATTTTAACATTTGTCGCCCCCCTAGTGTAGTGCGTTTAAGCCAATCACAGCCCTTGTTTGAATGGTGCCGTAGACTCACTGGCAACTCCCGAGCCTTTGTTTTTACACGGTTCAATGTGTGTGTGGGCGCTGCGGTGGGAGAAAACTGGGGACATCGGTTTTGGTTGAAATGAAGCAGTACGGCACTTCTCCTTATTTTTATGTTCTGAGGCCTTACTGTAGCAAAAATAGTCCGTGAAGTTCCTCGTTACTGCCGAGCGCAAATTTAAAAAGTTAAAATTCATTATTGTACAGCTTCAGCGGCCAGGAAAATGTATGAAAATCCTTAACTGTATTAGTACATTACTATAGAGGCCGGGAAACGAAGGGTTGCAGGCCAAGTAGATATAGGATAGGGATACGCGGCCGGCAACCCCGTTTCTCGCCGAGATTTGTATAGTGTTTTTCTCAAACTTGCAATAAAATTAGTGATATTGTTAATGTATAGCTTCCAGCTAATTAATTTGTATATTTGAAGACCGTTTGTTTCTAAATAAAAAAAAAAAAAAAAAGTACCTAGTTAATTTGTTTTATTCGTACAACTAAATAATACGTTTCTGATAGCTGTCAGTGCTGTCACATCATAACCTATAATTGTGTCCCACATTTCTTACTAACAAATATTCCGCTTATTCCCTAAATTAAGTATTGCTTTATAGTTACATGAACTTATATCTAACTATATAGACGAGGCACTAGAACAAAAAAAAACACTTACATTTTTATGAAATTTTCATACGCCGTCATGTACCTAACTTTTGATATCGGGGGCAGTAAATTATTCATGGCTATTTCTGCTCGCAATTCCGGACGCGTACAGTTCAATTCCATATCATTTTCGTCCGAACTCATTTCGAAATCGATGGCTTTTATTAGAAAGTTTCAAAATAATTACGAACTATTGACAAATCCGGCCAACAAGAAAAGAAAACTTTTTTCAATTTACGCGCCAAACTTTTTTTTAACCTGTTTGAAGCAACGTTTTACCCGGTGACATTAACATTAGTCCTAATCTTTTTTTTTTTTTGGTGATTGAATGCCAAGACGTTCTGTCACAATTTGACGTTTATAAACAAAAGACGGTTGCTTTGCAGGCCTAGGTGTGTAAGGTTGTATGAAATTCCTTTACATATCATCTTCACTAGTCGCACCGGATACGTAGTATTTCCGGACCTAATTTGAAGTAAGTAATGTCAACATTTCATTGCAAGTTTGAGAAATAGTTTTTTACCTTTTAACCATATGTATTGACTAAGGCAAATTACTGCAAACAGCCAAATGCTCGTACGTTTCAAGGCCTAGCAATTTATCACAACAACTTGTTATTGTTAGAATGAAAGAAATGTATGGCTGTCTCTTTCCAACTATTGCAAGTTGGTGTGACAAATTGTGCCCGTTTGTAGTGTGTCTAAAGTCTTCCCGCGTTTTCTGTATTTTTTAAAGTCATAGAGTCTTTTGTAAGTGATCGAAGTGACGTTCTTAAAAATGTCTCGAATAGTTTGAAACGAAGAAATAAAAATATTTATTGACATAAAATTCATAACGAACTTTAAATACGTTTAGATTTCAATCCCGTTTAATCTTTAATAAGTAAACATTTTAAACTGTGATCGATTCTAATGTTTTTAATTATTTTAAGTATGTAAATTGAAACTGGCACTACGAGTCATGCCGTGTACATACTTTAAAAAAATAAGTTGGGTGGGAACTTGATAATCTTGATAGGTTATTGACATACTCGCTGTTTTAAGATTATATTATATTATTTGACTTCCTAGCATTTTTGGAGAAAAGCACTATATATGCCTCGGCGGGAACGGCAATTCGTGGATTCGTCTCTATTGTCGGATTCAGCTTCGCTTCGCTCGCTTCATCTGACAAAATCAACTTATCCACGAATTGAAATTTCCCGGCCTCTGCAATAATGTACTATTATTCTGTTTTTTTTAGTATTTGTTGTTATAGCGGCAACAGAAATACATCATCTGTGAAAATTTAAAATGTCTAACTATCACAGTTCATGAGATTGACAGACAGGCAGACGGACAGCAGCGGAGTCTTAGTAATAGGGTCCCGTTTTACCCTTTGGGTACGGAACCCTAAAAATAAAATCTCTGATTTTACATGGTAGGATCACGTCAATCGTGCCTTGGGACATTTTTTTCTGTGTTGTTGGAAAAGCTTGGTGTTGTACGTAGGCATGTTGGAAAGGCTTAGTCTCATGCCATACATGAATCATTAATCATTGTTGATGGATGGGTTGGTTTGCTGGTTTAGGTGGAGTGGGGCTGGGAGGAGCCTCACCCGGTCGGAGACACGATGTGCTTCACAGTCCAGTGCTACCAGCGGAACGGCCAGCCCTACCCCGTGTGCGACACCGATGAGCTGGCGGTCACCATCTCACTCGGAACCAGAAAGGTAATACTTTAATTCGTGCGTCGTATATTTTAATTCAGACAAGATTATAAAAAAAATCTACCGTAAACTCGGGGTACATTGGCCCTGGTGATAAGTTTGCAATTGGGACATAACTTCCAGATGACAGCAGTCATCGAGTTGGGGTCGGGCGACCCGGCGCAGGCGCACACGGCGCGCGTCAAGTTCACCGTGCGCACCGCCGGCGTCTACATCGTCGCTGTTACCATTGGTAAGATTCGAGACATCGTAGATATTACACATAGCCATAGCTAAGTTATTTATGTGTTTTTTAAGACTGTTTGTTTCTCAATAAATAAAAAAATCGACAACTTTGAAAAAATCTCCTTGACTATGTGTGTATATGTCAAATTGTTGAAAAAAAGTCGTTATTTAGTGTGCCACAGCAAAGGCGAAATCTAGAGGTGGCATGTATATTTGTATAAGGCAGGCCGGCTGTTCCAACATGGCTCTCGCCGCTGTTCTATTCTCATCACAAAAAACGGAACGAGTACCTAAGAAGCGATAAATGCAAGAAGTCGCCTTGTGTAACCTCTCTATGAAGTGATGGATGTATATCCTCTTTTGTTTTGTAAATGTACAAATTTGTCCATCAGGCGGCGTGAACATCAGCGGCAGCCCGTACCGGCGCTGGTTCACTGCAGGGCGCGTGGAGGCGCGGCGCTCACGCGTGGCGCGCGCCGGCGCCGCGCTCGTGTGGTGCGCCGGCCACGCGCGCGCGCTGCACGTGCACCCTCGCGACCAGTTCGACAACCCCACGCACCCGCAGCCGGCGGTGAGTGTACATACAGCCCGTACCGGCGCTGGTTCACTGCAGGGCGCGTGGAGGCGCGGCGCTCGCGCGTGGCGCGCGCCGGTGCCGCGCTCGTGTGGTGCGCCGGCCACGCGCGCGCGCTGCACGTGCACCCTCGCGACCAGTTCGACAACCCCACGCACCCGCAGCCGGCGGTGAGTGTACATACAGCCCGTACCGGCGCTGGTTCACTGCAGGGCGCGTGGAGGCGCGGCGCTCGCGCGTGGCGCGCGCCGGCGCCGCGCTCGTGTGGTGCGCCGGCCACGCGCGCGCGCTGCACGTGCACCCTCGCGACCAGTTCGACAACCCCACGCACCCGCAGCCGGCGGTGAGTGTACATACAGCCCGTACCGGCGCTGGTTCACTGCAGGGCGCGTGGAGGCGCGGCGCTCGCGCGTGGCGCGCGCCGGCGCCGCGCTCGTGTGGTGCGCCGGCCACGCGCGCGCGCTGCACGTGCACCCTCGCGACCAGTTCGACAACCCCACGCACCCGCAGCCGGCGGTGAGTGTACATACAGCCCGTACCGGCGCTGGTTCACTGCAGGGCGCGTGGAGGCGCGGCGCTCGCGCGTGGCGCGCGCCGGTGCCGCGCTCGTGTGGTGCGCCGGCCACGCGCGCGCGCTGCACGTGCACCCTCGCGACCAGTTCGACAACCCCACGCACCCGCAGCCGGCGGTGAGTGTACATACAGCCCGTACCGGCGCTGGTTCACTGCAGGGCGCGTGGAGGCGCGGCGCTCGCGCGTGGCGCGCGCCGGCGCCGCGCTCGTGTGGTGCGCCGGCCACGCGCGCGCGCTGCACGTGCACCCTCGCGACCAGTTCGACAACCCCACGCACCCGCAGCCGGCGGTGAGTGTACATACAGCCCGTACCGGCGCTGGTTCACTGCAGGGCGCGTGGAGGCGCGGCGCTCGCGCGTGGCGCGCGCCGGCGCCGCGCTCGTGTGGTGCGCCGGCCACGCGCGCGCGCTGCACGTGCACCCTCGCGACCAGTTCGACAACCCCACGCACCCGCAGCCGGCGGTGAGTGTACATACAGCCCGTACCGGCGCTGGTTCACTGCAGGGCGCGTGGAGGCGCGGCGCTCGCGCGTGGCGCGCGCCGGTGCCGCGCTCGTGTGGTGCGCCGGCCACGCGCGCGCGCTGCACGTGCACCCTCGCGACCAGTTCGACAACCCCACGCACCCGCAGCCGGCGGTGAGTGTACATACAGCCCGTACCGGCGCTGGTTCACTGCAGGGCGCGTGGAGGCGCGGCGCTCGCGCGTGGCGCGCGCCGACGCCGCGCTCGTGTGGTGCGCCGGCCACGCGCGCGCGCTGCACGTGCACCCTCGCGACCAGTTCGACAACCCCACGCACCCGCAGCCGGCGGTGAGTGTACATACAGCCCGTACCGGCGCTGGTTCACTGCAGGGCGCGTGGAGGCGCGGCGCTCGCGCGTGGCGCGCGCCGACGCCGCGCTCGTGTGGTGCGCCGGCCACGCGCGCGCGCTGCACGTGCACCCTCGCGACCAGTTCGACAACCCCACGCACCCGCAGCCGGCGGTGAGTGTACATACAGCCCGTACCGGCGCTGGTTCACTGCAGGGCGCGTGGAGGCGCGGCGCTCGCGCGTGGCGCGCGCCGGCGCCGCGCTCGTGTGGTGCGCTGGCCACGCGCGCGCGCTGCACGTGCACCCTCGCGACCAGTTCGACAACCCCACGCACCCGCAGCCGGCGGTGAGTGTACATACAGCCCGTACCGGCGCTAAATATTATTCAATTTATTATCTTCAAGTATACTTTTACGTTCAGGTATGTCAACAGTTTCATCGGATCCGATGGCGAGCCAATCTGCATTTCCCGGTTCATTTACAGAGCGGTCACGATCCTCGACATTGGGACTAATTGGACTGCATATCAACGATTTAACTTGTTTGCAGGAAGGGTTCTCGATCCGCATCAACCCGCTGGGTGGCCCGGTGGACGAACAGCTGTCGTCGTCGGCCTCCTTTCAGTACGACGCCGTCAACCAGCGCGTATCTATGACGTTGTGCTTCCCGCAGGTACGGTGTGTGCTGTAACAGGCCAGTTCTTGTCAAACATTCTGATACTCATCATTGTTTACCTTAGTTCTGCTGCGGATAACCTCATTTCTCATGCGATTACGCAGAGAAACTCGCAGCATAGCCCTCTCCGTTAAATTGCAAATTGCATGACTCGTTCTTATGAGGGCCATAGCAAGCGACCACGTTTCATTCGATCGATTTAATTCTGATATTAGTTACGCTTACGGCAGAGTACAGTTAAACGCAATGCAATTTACGTCAAACGAACTAAACTCCTTTCATCTGTTTCGTTTACATAAAATATTTGTTTTCCAGGCGGGCCTGTACAGAGCTGGCATCTATTACGAGTCTGTGTTGCTCCACAACGGCGAATTCGACTGCATCGTGCTTACCGGTAAACAATCTCAAAGATTTATTGTGTTGTGAATTTGTGAGGCGATTATATTTATTTTTGAGTCTTAGATTTTTTATATCTAAATATTTATATCTATTAAATTATTATTACAATTTTTTTAAATTAAAATATATTTATTCAGTGTCAGTTTAGTTACATTAAAACAGTGCTGGTGCCTCTTTTTAAGTATACTAGATACTTGTGTTAAGAGTACACCGCTCTACCACATGTAGTATCTAAATATATCGTCCTCTAGTAGGTACTAATATACTTCGTATAGTAAAGAACTAACACAAGCCTGACTATGGGACTACGTTAATTTGTCTAAGATTGTCTACTAATATGTATTGATTTATAATGTTTGTAGCGTCAGACACGGCAACACTGCAGCGCAACATGTCCTCGAAGCGCCACATGTGGTGCTACGCGTGCCGCGCGCCGCCGCCCGCCAAGCCGCGGCGCGTGCTGTGCTGTCTGTCGCGCAAGCAGCTCGTCGTCAAGGACTACATCCTGGGCTTCATCCCGCGCCGCTCCACCGCCTTCCGACTGTGTCCCTCCACCAAGGTTGGTGTTAGCAGCGCAACATGTCCTCGAAGCGCCACATGTGGTGCTACGCGTGCCGCGCGCCGCCGCCCGCCAAGCCGCGGCGCGTGCTGTGCTGTCTGTCGCGCAAGCAGCTCGTCGTCAAGGACTACATCCTGGGCTTCATCCCGCGCCGCTCCACCGCCTTCCGACTGTGTCCCTCCACCAAGGTTGGTGTTAGCAGCGCAACATGTCCTCGAAGCGCCACATGTGGTGCTACGCGTGCCGCGCGCCGCCGCCCGCCAAGCCGCGGCGCGTGCTGTGCTGTCTGTCGCGCAAGCAGCTCGTCGTCAAGGACTACATCCTGGGCTTCATCCCGCGCCGCTCCACCGCCTTCCGACTGTGTCCCTCCACCAAGGTTGGTGTTAGCAGCGCAACATGTCCTCGAAGCGCCACATGTGGTGCTACGCGTGCCGCGCGCCGCCGCCCGCCAAGCCGCGGCGCGTGCTGTGCTGTCTGTCGCGCAAGCAGCTCGTCGTCAAGGACTACATCCTGGGCTTCATCCCGCGCCGCTCCACCGCCTTCCGACTGTGTCCCTCCACCAAGGTTGGTGTTAGCAGCGCAACATGTCCTCGAAGCGCCACATGTGGTGCTACGCGTGCCGCGCGCCGCCGCCCGCCAAGCCGCGGCGCGTGCTGTGCTGTCTGTCGCGCAAGCAGCTCGTCGTCAAGGACTACATCCTGGGCTTCATCCCGCGCCGCTCCACCGCCTTCCGACTGTGTCCCTCCACCAAGGTTGGTGTTAGCAGCGCAACATGTCCTCGAAGCGCCACATGTGGTGCTACGCGTGCCGCGCGCCGCCGCCCGCCAAGCCGCGGCGCGTGCTGTGCTGTCTGTCGCGCAAGCAGCTCGTCGTCAAGGACTACATCCTGGGCTTCATCCCGCGCCGCTCCACCGCCTTCCGACTGTGTCCCTCCACCAAGGTTGGTGTTAGCAGCGCAACATGTCCTCGAAGCGCCACATGTGGTGCTACGCGTGCCGCGCGCCGCCGCCCGCCAAGCCGCGGCGCGTGCTGTGCTGTCTGTCGCGCAAGCAGCTCGTCGTCAAGGACTACATCCTGGGCTTCATCCCGCGCCGCTCCACCGCCTTCCGACTGTGTCCCTCCACCAAGGTTGGTGTTAGCAGCGCAACATGTCCTCGAAGCGCCACATGTGGTGCTACGCGTGCCGCGCGCCGCCGCCCGCCAAGCCGCGGCGCGTGCTGTGCTGTCTGTCGCGCAAGCAGCTCGTCGTCAAGGACTACATCCTGGGCTTCATCCCGCGCCGCTCCACCGCCTTCCGACTGTGTCCCTCCACCAAGGTTGGTGTTAGCAGCGCAACATGTCCTCGAAGCGCCACATGTGGTGCTACGCGTGCCGCGCGCCGCCGCCCGCCAAGCCGCGGCGCGTGCTGTGCTGTCTGTCGCGCAAGCAGCTCGTCGTCAAGGACTACATCCTGGGCTTCATCCCGCGCCGCTCCACCGCCTTCCGACTGTGTCCCTCCACCAAGGTTGGTGTTAGCAGCGCAACATGTCCTCGAAGCGCCACATGTGGTGCTACGCGTGCCGCGCGCCGCCGCCCGCCAAGCCGCGGCGCGTGCTGTGCTGTCTGTCGCGCAAGCAGCTCGTCGTCAAGGACTACATCCTGGGCTTCATCCCGCGCCGCTCCACCGCCTTCCGACTGTGTCCCTCCACCAAGGTTGGTGTTAGCAGCGCAACATGTCCTCGAAGCGCCACATGTGGTGCTACGCGTGCCGCGCGCCGCCGCCCGCCAAGCCGCGGCGCGTGCTGTGCTGTCTGTCGCGCAAGCAGCTCGTCGTCAAGGACTACATCCTGGGCCGCGCGCCTCCGCCACTACCAAATAAAATGTAACAAATAGTTCAAGGTGGAAGCAATATTTTCGCCCAAACACACCCTTACAGTTACGGAGCTTCGGAGCTGATGATAGTTGGGCTCACTTGTTCCAAGGTCAAGAAAAGCCACAGTGCTGCGATGCTTTCTGCCCCGCCTAGCGGATATAAGAAATTCATTACTGGCTTGGTCACAAGTAGTTTTCTTCTTCCGTGCTTCAGACTCTTAACGGTTTTAATCGATCCGGTTTATGAATGCGCTGCGCTGATTTACGTTACTTATTTTGATTAGTGGCATAATGAGGAATACAATGTGGTATGTGCATTCTTTTTATTGTTTGCAGTTAATCTTGAAACCGAGCGAAGACAGCGCTGAAGAAGGGGCGTTCGCACTAGACGACGGAGTGCAGCCACGCGTGGAACTGGTGTCGGCGCAGCGCGACCTCATTGCCGCCACCTTCGCGCAGCTGCTGGTGGCCAACTGCGGCGGAGAGGATACTTTCAAGGTATGCGCTTACCTATTATGCGGCTATTATTATTAGGTATGCGCTTTACACGTGGCGCCATTCAATTTTGCCCCGCGCCGTGTGCAAAAGTCGCACGGTTATACAATATTCTGAAACTATAGTTTCCATTATACACTACGACTCTGGCCACAGTTCTAACGAGCACTGCTGTTCGCTTCGCTAGTTATCATAGCTATCTTTTATTTGATTTTGTATTTATAATTCTACAAGAAAATATGACTTCACTCTTTTCAGAGTGTTCAAATGAGAAAACCGCGCAAACTTTTTATTGCACTGTTTTAGTAAACAGAATTTGGTGCAGTTTTTGTCACAAGACTGGTGACATTCGTCTTTATACGAAGTTATGGCCGTCACAATCGTCTGGTTATATCGTTTCATAAGGTTGACGTGTGGCGTATAACATATGACCCTGTATAGTCACTACAGTATTTGTATTTTCTTAATGTCCCGCATCAATCTTCGTCTTTAACGTCAAATTTAATATACCGTCAACTTGCAGAGTGAGCTAGCGTCAGACAGCCGATGTCAATTAATTTAGCACTTGTTTGTTGGCAGAACAAACAAGACTTTTTCTACAGTGAGGTGCGCAAGGCGCACTCGCGGCACCCGCACGACAAGCTCGCGATCCGCGTGCTACGATCCGACCTCGTCGCCACCAGCCTAAAGGCCACGCGCCACTTCACCGTCGCCGACTGGTGCAAGAATTTCGACGTCACCTTCCAGGGCGAGCAAGGTAACTGACACCTCAATAAGTTGTTTGTTGCAAGAACTATCCTATTCTCTATCTCTGTCTTCTTCTAGACCTCGAGCGTCATAGTAAAAGATGATCATTTCATATAACAGAATATACCTCTCCTCTTTGAACTTTGGACACTTATAACTTTATGATAATTTATTCTCCTGTGTTACTTTTTATCATATTGGCTATATTTCTAATCCTTTTTCGAGAAAATTCAAAATTATTATTTATTCTTTTGGTGTCCCTATTATCTGTATGTATTGTACAATGTTCAGGAGTGGACTGGGGCGGCGTGCGGCGCGAGTGGTTCTCGCTGCTGTGCGGGACGCTGTTCGACGCGCGCTTCGGCCTGTTCGCGCCCTTCCACGACTCTGCCACTGGCCTCGTGCATCCCAGCCCGGACCGGCCTAAACACCTCAAGGTAGTGTAAACAAAACACATACATAACTACCGACTTCTACCAATAAATACTATTATCGGTGTTCTGCCTTTTCGCAGAACTATTTTTGGCCGAATATCATTTGCCAACTAACGTTTCGCCGTAGATTCACTTTGACAACTAACGATTACCAAAATGTTGTATGACAACTTTTTAATTCGCAGAATTATTATAAAGCGGATTATTATAACGCATTTACACTTTTGGCAGACTCATCATTTGTCAAATCTTTCACTTGGTCGAACAACTCTTGGACGAATAACGTTTAGTTGATGCAACAGTTCACTTTTCATACATTAGGCAAGGCAAAAGATACTAGCATAGATAACAACGGCAACAGGAACAGCAGGGACTTAGTGGCAAAACCGACTCGGATCGCGGATAGGTTAGAAGACGAAAGCGGGAGCTCTGATCCCGCTTTCGTCTTCGAGGTTATTTTTTTTATAAAAGTGCGGAAATACTTGTTCTTAATAATTATTATTATAACTTGTTTGTAATACTATACTACTTTCCGAATTAACATCCGTACTTTGTGATCGAATCCCTCAATTACTCGGACGACACATGTACAACACAGAACTACTCTTCCTCATTGTAAATTAATGTAAATGCCATAATAACATTAATGTGAAAGGTATGTTTTGTATGTAACGTAACATCAAGTTATTAATTAATTAGTCATCACAAGTATTACTTGCATTTGATAATGTTCCTTTTATAAAGTGTCGACCACCATATGTTATATTATGTTTAACCCTATACGTAGTGACCATATCAGTTTTATAATGCAAGTAGTTCCAAGACCTCACTTTGTGACCCGAGAGGTCATCGCTGTCACTCTTCGAACGTATATTCAGGTCAACTCAACTGCGTTACACCATCCAGCAGCTAGCACAACGAATGTGATCTCTGTGTCGCGTCGCATATAATTATAGGTAATTTATGTCCAATAGTTGAGAAATATATTCGTATATGCATTATCACTATCAATGGATAACCGGAAATGTAGTGCTTACTTGATATGTGGGCAGAATGACTATTTAGCTAATTATAATTTATTCATCTATTCACAATATACGAATCACTCAAAATTACACATAGTCATTTTTAGGAGCCTGTTTTGTGATCTTCAGTTTTTTTATAGTATTTTATGCAACTGTTCTATAAGAAGGGTCTTAAAACGCGAGTGGCGTGGGTTGCGATGCGAGCCTTGGCGAGCATCGCAATTAAAGACGCCACGAGCGTTTTTAGACCAGTTATACACAGTTGCATACAATACTTTTTCTACGACAGATTTAAAATAAATAGCAGACTACAGAATAGTTAAACTTTTCAGGCGGCAAGTTTTCTATTCGTACTTTTGCTACCTACTCGCGCAATTACTTCAGTAGGTGGAGTTATTAATTTCTTCGACCATTTTAAAAAGAACGTACACTTTTGTCTTCACAAACACGAATAAAATCTTAATAGTTTAGGACTAATAGTTTATCATCTTTCGTCCTTTCATTTTGAACTGTATTTTGGTAAGAAATTGGAAATGTGACACCTCTTGCTTATGGTTTGTTTTGTTTTTAATTTGTTTGCACTTGCCATCCGAACCAAACAGAATCCGGACCCGGACCGAATTCGAACAGTTTCATAAATAATACCAAGAATTTATAAAACATGTAATTTAACACACAATAGATGATGATTTATTATTATTGTAGTAAATAATTTATAATATACAAATGTTTAATCGTAATTAAATACTTTTATTTCGAAATATTTGTTTATGAAGTTGGCACCATTGCAATATAGCGGCCGATTTAAAAAAAAGTTAAACAGTGCTTTTATGAAAAATGTATGAACCAAAAAAGTACGCTAAACAGTGCGTTTTTGGGCCATAGAGCATAGAGTTTTTCGACGACTTATTAGTGGTGTCATTGTATTTGAGCTACAGCCTATATAAATGACAGATAACGGTTCAAGAGTAGAAAAAGTAAATTAAATAAGCAACATTTAAATTATCATACGATTCAATTTTCAAATTCAATTTTTATTACTTTGGGTTTTAATTAAAATCCATAAAGATATCAATAACAATAACTATTACAAATAGATGTTACTTTATAGTATGTAGGTAACGTTAATGTAACACCTATATTCCATATTTATGTCCCCGTCTTGGGTCATTACCCCACAGACACGGAACAGAAAATTATTCGTGTAATTATACGTTTTATCACTTAATGCACTTCGGCATATTTTCATGTACTTGGCACTTTATATGCTCCATGGCATATTTGAAACACTGTGCTCTCTGTCACTTTGTCTAATTAGTCTTTGATGTGCATTTAAGCATCACATTTGTGCTCACTTGCACCTTGTGCAATTGGGTGTGCATTTAAGCACCACATTCGTGCCCACTTGCACCTCGTGCAATTGGGTGTGCATTTAAGCACCACATTTGTGCTCACTTGCACCTTGTGCAATTTGGTGTGCATCGACCCACCACATTTTTTTTTTATTTTTTTTTATTTGCATCTTGTGCAATTTGATGTGACATGTTTTGGGGTGAATCAATCCATTTAATAATCAGATAACTTAACAGCCATCTGTTCATGATAATTTAATTGTCAGGTATTCTGCTCGAATGGATTTACTAAGCGGAATATTTGTCTGCCAGATTCGGTTATCTGGTACTTTCAAAATAAGCCCGTTATGTCAATTTAATGACCAGATAAGTTAATCTGCTTTTACTGATTCAGTAAACAGGTTTTGTTCATTCAAAAGTAATTAGCACGTGACAATTTAATGTCCAGATTCGGTAATCTGCTTCTTTCAGAATTAGTCTGTTATGTCAATTTAATGACCAGATAAGTTTATCTGCTTTTACTGATTCAGTGATCAGGTTTTGTTAATTCAAAAGTAATTAACACATGACAATGTAATGTCCAGATTCGGTAATCTGCTTCTTTCAGAATTAGTCTGTTATGTCAATTTAATGACCAGATAAGTTTATCTGCTTTTACTGATTCAATAATCAGGTTTTGTTAATTCAAAAGTATATAACACGTGACAATTTAATATCCAGATTCGGTAATCTGCTTCTTTCAGAATTAGTCTGTTATGTCAATTTAATGACCAGATAAGTTTATCTGCTTTTTACTGATTCAGTAATCAGGTTTTGTTAATTCAAAAGTAATTAACACGTGACAATTTAATGTCCACATTCAATCTGCTGCTCTTTACTTGATGATCTGCAATTCTGTACATATATGCCAATTTAATGACCAGATAAGTTTATCTGCTTTTATTGATTTAGTAATCAGGTTTTTTATTCCACCATTAATATACAAACACGTGTCAATTTAATCTCCAGATTCAGTAATCTGCTCAGTTCAATTTAATGATCGAATATTAATGGTATCATATTTTCTTATTATAAAAGAGGCAGCGCATTTAAATAGTTACTTACGTATTTTAGCGCTCGATTATTATGTTGAATTAGGCTACAACAACATTTAGATAAGTACACTGAATAATAAGTTATGCCTCGATAAACATTTAATTATCTTGGGTGGCAAACATACATAATAATAAAATTTTACCACATTATCAATTAAATGACCAGTTTAAACACTGCTAAATATCCAATCTTGCCAATTCAATGACCAGGTACCCTGCTATTATAATGTTTACAGGTATTTTTTTTGCTGAAGCCATTCCTGCTGTTGCCGTGCAGTTTAGTTACATACCTAGCATACGCATAGGTAACATACTAAACTTCGACGTTCCAATTTGTGAACATCCTACAACTCCCTAATCAGGCTCACGGATTATATCACCGTGAACACCGTATGGATTAATCACGCATTCAATTATAGCACTAATGCATTATATTTAGGGTCAATCAGATGTAGTTGAACAAATTAGTTAGATAAGGCGTTATACGCCATAGTATGTAAGTTGGTACTTAGTATTCACTTTTCATGTTTACCAAATTTTATTTGAATTCTGGTATAATAAAATGTTACAATTTAAAGTGTTAATTAGTTAAATATTCAATTAGTTGGTTGTAAATGTTATTAAACATAATTAACAACCACTATAATAAACATAAGTCTTATGTATTTGCATTCTGTTGAGAACAGCTGAGAGAACGTGAAACAATAGTGTTTTTACTCTAAGGCATGTAACGTTAGCCTTTTTCTGCAAACAAATTATATTATTATCATAATTTAACACGTTCGGTTGGTAACAATCATTCCCGCTGTTAGCCTAAATCTAACGACTTGGACAAGGAGCAATGTAATACCGTTAAGAGTACCGGTTTAAATATTCATTATCAGTTTTGTAAATCGCTGTACGTTGTACTTTAAATAAACTAAACTCGTTTACTAAACTGCATGACGAGTCTGGAATTTCTTGACGTAATGCATAATTATAATTATGCTTGTCCCTTTTTAAGTAGATACTTGTGACTTTAATGGGTTATTTTCATTTCCCTTTTGCTATAGGAGTGCATTTCGAACCAACAACAACCTATAATATCCCCATACCCTTTTTCTTTTTTAGTAAAAAGTACTTTTAGTACTTACTTTTATCCTCGTCGCCACATGTAGTATTCACTTATTTGCCGATATTAAGGGTATATCTGTATAGCTTGGCTAGCCAACGCATCATCACAGGCTACCACTCCCAGCAACGGTCGGGCCATGACTGCTGTCATCGTGACGTATGCGCACTAGATAAGCACAGATACACTACACTACCTAAACATGCTTGGAACACACGGCCTACTTCCTGGACACCTGTTACCTACAAGAGACAAAACTTGCCTTGACCACTTCATGATTAAGACTAATAGAATCAGATCGGAGGTATGTATCTTTGTTTTAGACACAACAATAACCGATCATGCGACGATATTATTAAAGTTAGGCAGTACTAAAATAGTAAAATCTCTGCAAAAAACTAGATTAAAAACCGACTTTGGGAAAGCTCTCAGTGACCTGTCAAATGATACCTTCTCCGATATTTACACTATCCCAGATCCTAATATATTATAACTGAAGTCCTAATAAGTAAAATAAGGAAATGCCTAATGGAAAACACTATACACATCTTGATACCAAGGAACGAACGTATTATTAAACCATGGATAACCATAGGTATACTCCGATGTATAAGAAATAGAAATGACATGCAGAAAAAACTACGGTCCGACCCTGATAATGTAATATTACGTATAACATATCGAAGGTATAGAAACTACTGTAATGGTCTAATAAAAAAGCTTAAACGCAAACATACACACACACACACACACACACACTCACTTGCATTACAAATTTATACATATATTACCCACATTCAATTACAGACTCCTTCAATTGTTCTTGTTTCTAACTTTATGTAAATTGTGTACTCCTAGAACATATTATAGAATTAATTAAGCAATCATTAATAGATATTAACTACCTGCATCGATACCTGCATATGGAAGAGCGGTGCCCCTTAGTATTACTTTACTTAAAAAGGGACGCCAGAACATGTTAAATTAGTAGGTACTTCAGAAAACGAATAAATAATTTTTCATTTTTCATTTTTTTCATTTTCATGTTGGCAGTCAATTACGCTTGAAGTTAGCAAATACAAATGCTTTTTTGTGATTGGTGGATTTAATACGGTGAAGTGTTTTGCTTGGTCCAATTAAAATGTATTTCAAATAATAAATATGTGTACATATTTTCCCTGGAGGCTAAAGTACTACTTGAGCCCCGCTTGCTAAGCTAAATATGACACACTTTTTGAGCATGAGAAGTGAAAATTATGATGTGTTGTTGCAGCTGAAGCACTTCGAGCTAGCAGGCAAGCTGGTCGGCAAGTGCCTGTACGAGAGCGCGCTGGGCGGCAGCTACCGGCAGCTCGTGCGCGCGCGCCTCTCGCGCTCCTTCCTCGCGCAGATCATCGGCCTGCGGGTGCATTACAAGGTATGTCGTTGTGTGTGATAGTGCTGCTACAGCCCTGACGCGTTAGACCTACACGAGGAGGTTATCATAGTGTAGTTTCGTGCCTAAATAAAAGTGGAATAAGCTTGCTATCACTAAATATTCGTATCGACTAGAAAGTACTCTCACTAGAGTAGGCATGCGCAAAAATAGCCGTGGACACATGTGTGTTGCAGTGAAAGAGACGACAGGCGTAGTGCAAGGTGAAGATTAATATAGCTTGATAGACACCGAATGTCGACGCCTGCAACTATTTTCGATTCCATTTCTAATTTCATTATAATTTTTAGACGAAACTAACCTACAAGGGATCAAACGGGAACTTTCATTACATTATTTAGGCATTACAGCGCATCATAACATTAAAACTATTAATTCAATTATTTGTAATCCCTTCGACAGTATTTCGAGCAGGACGACCCCGAGCTATACCTCTCCAAGATCAAGTACCTTCTGGAGACTGACCTGGACTCGGCCGAGTCTGTGCCGGAGATATACTTCGCGGAAGACGTGTACGACACGACCGGGCACTTGGTGGAGACGCACGATTTAATACCCAACGGCGCGACGATACGGGTCAGTTCACCGAGGACAAGTTTTCGAATAGCCACCGTTTGTACAAGTGGTCCAAGTATATTCGCCGAATTTGAAAGAACATTTTGAATGCTTAGTCTGCAAAGAATCAATCACTTTCTCATCAGTAGTTTTGTTGGGTTGTAAAATAAGATGGTTACCGACGCTACTACAATGTGACATTGTTAAATTGTTGACATATAATTTAGCCATTCCCCCTTGTCTATTGAAGAAGGTTTGCATTTATGCCCAGGAGGGGGACTTAGTATACTTAGACTGATAATTGTGTACAGGTGATAAACAGCACGAAGATGAAGTACCTCGACGCACTAGCACAATGGCGGCTGGCGGCGCGCTGCCGGCTCGAGACGGACGCGTTCCTGCGCGGGCTCACGTTGCTCGTGCCCGACAACCTGCTCGCCATCTTCGACGAGAACGAACTCGAGGTACCCAGACTGATGTAGCGTGTGCAGACAAACAGCACAAAGGTGAAGTACCTCGACGCACTAGCACAATGGCGGCTGGCGGCGCGCTGCCGGCTCGAGACGGACGCGTTCCTGCGCGGGCTCACGTTGCTCGTGCCCGACAACCTGCTCGCCATCTTCGACGAGAACGAACTCGAGGTACCCAGACTGATGTAGCGTGTGCAGACAAACAGCACAAAGGTGAAGTACCTCGACGCACTAGCACAATGGCGGCTGGCGGCGCGCTGCCGGCTCGAGACGGACGCGTTCCTGCGCGGGCTCACGTTGCTCGTGCCCGACAACCTGCTCGCCATCTTCGACGAGAACGAACTCGAGGTACCCAGACTGATGTAGCGTGTGCAGACAAACAGCACAAAGGTGAAGTACCTCGACGCACTAGCACAATGGCGGCTGGCGGCGCGCTGCCGGCTCGAGACGGACGCGTTCCTGCGCGGGCTCACGTTGCTCGTGCCCGACAACCTGCTCGCCATCTTCGACGAGAACGAACTCGAGGTACCCAGACTGATGTAGCGTGTGCAGACAAACAGCACAAAGGTGAAGTACCTCGACGCACTAGCACAATGGCGGCTGGCGGCGCGCTGCCGGCTCGAGACGGACGCGTTCCTGCGCGGGCTCACGTTGCTCGTGCCCGACAACCTGCTCGCCATCTTCGACGAGAACGAACTCGAGGTACCCAGACTGATGTAGCGTGTGCAGACAAACAGCACAAAGGTGAAGTACCTCGACGCACTAGCACAATGGCGGCTGGCGGCGCGCTGCCGGCTCGAGACGGACGCGTTCCTGCGCGGGCTCACGTTGCTCGTGCCCGACAACCTGCTCGCCATCTTCGACGAGAACGAACTCGAGGTACCCAGACTGATGTAGCGTGTGCAGACAAACAGCACAAAGGTGAAGTACCTCGACGCACTAGCACAATGGCGGCTGGCGGCGCGCTGCCGGCTCGAGACGGACGCGTTCCTGCGCGGGCTCACGTTGCTCGTGCCCGACAACCTGCTCGCCATCTTCGACGAGAACGAACTCGAGGTACCCAGACTGATGTAGCGTGTGCAGACAAACAGCACAAAGGTGAAGTACCTCGACGCACTAGCACAATGGCGGCTGGCGGCGCGCTGCCGGCTCGAGACGGACGCGTTCCTGCGCGGGCTCACGTTGCTCGTGCCCGACAACCTGCTCGCCATCTTCGACGAGAACGAACTCGAGGTACCCAGACTGATGTAGCGTGTGCAGACAAACAGCACAAAGGTGAAGTACCTCGACGCACTAGCACAATGGCGGCTGGCGGCGCGCTGCCGGCTCGAGACGGACGCGTTCCTGCGCGGGCTCACGTTGCTCGTGCCCGACAACCTGCTCGCCATCTTCGACGAGAACGAACTCGAGGTACCCAGACTGATGTAGCGTGTGCAGACAAACAGCACAAAGGTGAAGTACCTCGACGCACTAGCACAATGGCGGCTGGCGGCGCGCTGCCGGCTCGAGACGGACGCGTTCCTGCGCGGGCTCACGTTGCTCGTGCCCGACAACCTGCTCGCCATCTTCGACGAGAACGAACTCGAGGTACCCAGACTGATGTAGCGTGTGCAGACAAACAGCACAAAGGTGAAGTACCTCGACGCACTAGCACAATGGCGGCTGGCGGCGCGCTGCCGGCTCGAGACGGACGCGTTCCTGCGCGGGCTCACGTTGCTCGTGCCCGACAACCTGCTCGCCATCTTCGACGAGAACGAACTCGAGGTACCCAGACTGATGTAGCGTGTGCAGACAAACAGCACAAAGGTGAAGTACCTCGACGCACTAGCACAATGGCGGCTGGCGGCGCGCTGCCGGCTCGAGACGGACGCGTTCCTGCGCGGGCTCACGTTGCTCGTGCCCGACAACCTGCTCGCCATCTTCGACGAGAACGAACTCGAGGTACCCAGACTGATGTAGCGTGTGCAGACAAACAGCACAAAGGTGAAGTACCTCGACGCACTAGCACAATGGCGGCTGGCGGCGCGCTGCCGGCTCGAGACGGACGCGTTCCTGCGCGGGCTCACGTTGCTCGTGCCCGACAACCTGCTCGCCATCTTCGACGAGAACGAACTCGAGGTACCCAGACTGATGTAGCGTGTGCAGACAAACAGCACAAAGGTGAAGTACCTCGACGCACTAGCACAATGGCGGCTGGCGGCGCGCTGCCGGCTCGAGACGGACGCGTTCCTGCGCGGGCTCACGTTGCTCGTGCCCGACAACCTGCTCGCCATCTTCGACGAGAACGAACTCGAGGTACCCAGACTGATGTAGCGTGTGCAGACAAACAGCACAAAGGTGAAGTACCTCGACGCACTAGCACAATGGCGGCTGGCGGCGCGCTGCCGGCTCGAGACGGACGCGTTCCTGCGCGGGCTCACGTTGCTCGTGCCCGACAACCTGCTCGCCATCTTCGACGAGAACGAACTCGAGGTACCCAGACTGATGTAGCGTGTGCAGACAAACAGCACAAAGGTGAAGTACCTCGACGCACTAGCACAATGGCGGCTGGCGGCGCGCTGCCGGCTCGAGACGGACGCGTTCCTGCGCGGGCTCACGTTGCTCGTGCCCGACAACCTGCTCGCCATCTTCGACGAGAACGAACTCGAGGTACCCAGACTGATGTAGCGTGTGCAGACAAACAGCACAAAGGTGAAGTACCTCGACGCACTAGCACAATGGCGGCTGGCGGCGCGCTGCCGGCTCGAGACGGACGCGTTCCTGCGCGGGCTCACGTTGCTCGTGCCCGACAACCTGCTCGCCATCTTCGACGAGAACGAACTCGAGGTACCCAGACTGATGTAGCGTGTGCAGACAAACAGCACAAAGGTGAAGTACCTCGACGCACTAGCACAATGGCGGCTGGCGGCGCGCTGCCGGCTCGAGACGGACGCGTTCCTGCGCGGGCTCACGTTGCTCGTGCCCGACAACCTGCTCGCCATCTTCGACGAGAACGAACTCGAGGTACCCAGACTGATGTAGCGTGTGCAGACAAACAGCACAAAGGTGAAGTACCTCGACGCACTAGCACAATGGCGGCTGGCGGCGCGCTGCCGGCTCGAGACGGACGCGTTCCTGCGCGGGCTCACGTTGCTCGTGCCCGACAACCTGCTCGCCATCTTCGACGAGAACGAACTCGAGGTACCCAGACTGATGTAGCGTGTGCAGACAAACAGCACAAAGGTGAAGTACCTCGACGCACTAGCACAATGGCGGCTGGCGGCGCGCTGCCGGCTCGAGACGGACGCGTTCCTGCGCGGGCTCACGTTGCTCGTGCCCGACAACCTGCTCGCCATCTTCGACGAGAACGAACTCGAGGTACCCAGACTGATGTAGCGTGTGCAGACAAACAGCACAAAGGTGAAGTACCTCGACGCACTAGCACAATGGCGGCTGGCGGCGCGCTGCCGGCTCGAGACGGACGCGTTCCTGCGCGGGCTCACGTTGCTCGTGCCCGACAACCTGCTCGCCATCTTCGACGAGAACGAACTCGAGGTACCCAGACTGATGTAGCGTGTGCAGACAAACAGCACAAAGGTGAAGTACCTCGACGCACTAGCACAATGGCGGCTGGCGGCGCGCTGCCGGCTCGAGACGGACGCGTTCCTGCGCGGGCTCACGTTGCTCGTGCCCGACAACCTGCTCGCCATCTTCGACGAGAACGAACTCGAGGTACCCAGACTGATGTAGCGTGTGCAGACAAACAGCACAAAGGTGAAGTACCTCGACGCACTAGCACAATGGCGGCTGGCGGCGCGCTGCCGGCTCGAGACGGACGCGTTCCTGCGCGGGCTCACGTTGCTCGTGCCCGACAACCTGCTCGCCATCTTCGACGAGAACGAACTCGAGGTACCCAGACTGATGTAGCGTGTGCAGACAAACAGCACAAAGGTGAAGTACCTCGACGCACTAGCACAATGGCGGCTGGCGGCGCGCTGCCGGCTCGAGACGGACGCGTTCCTGCGCGGGCTCACGTTGCTCGTGCCCGACAACCTGCTCGCCATCTTCGACGAGAACGAACTCGAGGTACCCAGACTGATGTAGCGTGTGCAGACAAACAGCACAAAGGTGAAGTACCTCGACGCACTAGCACAATGGCGGCTGGCGGCGCGCTGCCGGCTCGAGACGGACGCGTTCCTGCGCGGGCTCACGTTGCTCGTGCCCGACAACCTGCTCGCCATCTTCGACGAGAACGAACTCGAGGTACCCAGACTGATGTAGCGTGTGCAGACAAACAGCACAAAGGTGAAGTACCTCGACGCACTAGCACAATGGCGGCTGGCGGCGCGCTGCCGGCTCGAGACGGACGCGTTCCTGCGCGGGCTCACGTTGCTCGTGCCCGACAACCTGCTCGCCATCTTCGACGAGAACGAACTCGAGGTACCCAGACTGATGTAGCGTGTGCAGACAAACAGCACAAAGGTGAAGTACCTCGACGCACTAGCACAATGGCGGCTGGCGGCGCGCTGCCGGCTCGAGACGGACGCGTTCCTGCGCGGGCTCACGTTGCTCGTGCCCGACAACCTGCTCGCCATCTTCGACGAGAACGAACTCGAGGTACCCAGACTGATGTAGCGTGTGCAGACAAACAGCACAAAGGTGAAGTACCTCGACGCACTAGCACAATGGCGGCTGGCGGCGCGCTGCCGGCTCGAGACGGACGCGTTCCTGCGCGGGCTCACGTTGCTCGTGCCCGACAACCTGCTCGCCATCTTCGACGAGAACGAACTCGAGGTACCCAGACTGATGTAGCGTGTGCAGACAAACAGCACAAAGGTGAAGTACCTCGACGCACTAGCACAATGGCGGCTGGCGGCGCGCTGCCGGCTCGAGACGGACGCGTTCCTGCGCGGGCTCACGTTGCTCGTGCCCGACAACCTGCTCGCCATCTTCGACGAGAACGAACTCGAGGTACCCAGACTGATGTAGCGTGTGCAGACAAACAGCACAAAGGTGAAGTACCTCGACGCACTAGCACAATGGCGGCTGGCGGCGCGCTGCCGGCTCGAGACGGACGCGTTCCTGCGCGGGCTCACGTTGCTCGTGCCCGACAACCTGCTCGCCATCTTCGACGAGAACGAACTCGAGGTACCCAGACTGATGTAGCGTGTGCAGACAAACAGCACAAAGGTGAAGTACCTCGACGCACTAGCACAATGGCGGCTGGCGGCGCGCTGCCGGCTCGAGACGGACGCGTTCCTGCGCGGGCTCACGTTGCTCGTGCCCGACAACCTGCTCGCCATCTTCGACGAGAACGAACTCGAGGTACCCAGACTGATGTAGCGTGTGCAGACAAACAGCACAAAGGTGAAGTACCTCGACGCACTAGCACAATGGCGGCTGGCGGCGCGCTGCCGGCTCGAGACGGACGCGTTCCTGCGCGGGCTCACGTTGCTCGTGCCCGACAACCTGCTCGCCATCTTCGACGAGAACGAACTCGAGGTACCCAGACTGATGTAGCGTGTGCAGACAAACAGCACAAAGGTGAAGTACCTCGACGCACTAGCACAATGGCGGCTGGCGGCGCGCTGCCGGCTCGAGACGGACGCGTTCCTGCGCGGGCTCACGTTGCTCGTGCCCGACAACCTGCTCGCCATCTTCGACGAGAACGAACTCGAGGTACCCAGACTGATGTAGCGTGTGCAGACAAACAGCACAAAGGTGAAGTACCTCGACGCACTAGCACAATGGCGGCTGGCGGCGCGCTGCCGGCTCGAGACGGACGCGTTCCTGCGCGGGCTCACGTTGCTCGTGCCCGACAACCTGCTCGCCATCTTCGACGAGAACGAACTCGAGGTACCCAGACTGATGTAGCGTGTGCAGACAAACAGCACAAAGGTGAAGTACCTCGACGCACTAGCACAATGGCGGCTGGCGGCGCGCTGCCGGCTCGAGACGGACGCGTTCCTGCGCGGGCTCACGTTGCTCGTGCCCGACAACCTGCTCGCCATCTTCGACGAGAACGAACTCGAGGTACCCAGACTGATGTAGCGTGTGCAGACAAACAGCACAAAGGTGAAGTACCTCGACGCACTAGCACAATGGCGGCTGGCGGCGCGCTGCCGGCTCGAGACGGACGCGTTCCTGCGCGGGCTCACGTTGCTCGTGCCCGACAACCTGCTCGCCATCTTCGACGAGAACGAACTCGAGGTACCCAGACTGATGTAGCGTGTGCAGACAAACAGCACAAAGGTGAAGTACCTCGACGCACTAGCACAATGGCGGCTGGCGGCGCGCTGCCGGCTCGAGACGGACGCGTTCCTGCGCGGGCTCACGTTGCTCGTGCCCGACAACCTGCTCGCCATCTTCGACGAGAACGAACTCGAGGTACCCAGACTGATGTAGCGTGTGCAGACAAACAGCACAAAGGTGAAGTACCTCGACGCACTAGCACAATGGCGGCTGGCGGCGCGCTGCCGGCTCGAGACGGACGCGTTCCTGCGCGGGCTCACGTTGCTCGTGCCCGACAACCTGCTCGCCATCTTCGACGAGAACGAACTCGAGGTACCCAGACTGATGTAGCGTGTGCAGACAAACAGCACAAAGGTGAAGTACCTCGACGCACTAGCACAATGGCGGCTGGCGGCGCGCTGCCGGCTCGAGACGGACGCGTTCCTGCGCGGGCTCACGTTGCTCGTGCCCGACAACCTGCTCGCCATCTTCGACGAGAACGAACTCGAGGTACCCAGACTGATGTAGCGTGTGCAGACAAACAGCACAAAGGTGAAGTACCTCGACGCACTAGCACAATGGCGGCTGGCGGCGCGCTGCCGGCTCGA
Organism: Epinotia brunnichana; assembly: GCA_963854355.1. NCBI lineage: Eukaryota > Metazoa > Arthropoda > Insecta > Lepidoptera > Tortricidae > Epinotia > Epinotia brunnichana. Next base: position 25,498,087 of record OY977936.1, on the reverse strand, counting down.
GACGGACGCGTTCCTGCGCGGGCTCACGTTGCTCGTGCCCGACAACCTGCTCGCCATCTTCGACGAGAACGAACTCGAGGTACCCAGACTGATGTAGCGTGTGCAGACAAACAGCACAAAGGTGAAGTACCTCGACGCACTAGCACAATGGCGGCTGGCGGCGCGCTGCCGGCTCGAGACGGACGCGTTCCTGCGCGGGCTCACGTTGCTCGTGCCCGACAACCTGCTCGCCATCTTCGACGAGAACGAACTCGAGGTACCCAGACTGATGTAGCGTGTGCAGACAAACAGCACAAAGGTGAAGTACCTCGACGCACTAGCACAATGGCGGCTGGCGGCGCGCTGCCGGCTCGAGACGGACGCGTTCCTGCGCGGGCTCACGTTGCTCGTGCCCGACAACCTGCTCGCCATCTTCGACGAGAACGAACTCGAGGTACCCAGACTGATGTAGCGTGTGCAGACAAACAGCACAAAGGTGAAGTACCTCGACGCACTAGCACAATGGCGGCTGGCGGCGCGCTGCCGGCTCGAGACGGACGCGTTCCTGCGCGGGCTCACGTTGCTCGTGCCCGACAACCTGCTCGCCATCTTCGACGAGAACGAACTCGAGGTACCCAGACTGATGTAGCGTGTGCAGACAAACAGCACAAAGATGAATCGACGCTGGGTAGGTGGTGTAGTACTCGGTATTCGGTATTCACGGTTTTGCTTGTTGCAGCTGCTAGTATGCGGAACGGGCGAAGTGTCAGTGGCGGACTGGCGCGCGCACGCGCTGGTGGCGGGCTCGGGGCGCAGCTGGGAGCGGCTGCTGGGCTGGTTCTGGGCCGCCGTGGCCAACTTCAGCGCGGAGGAGCGCGCGCGGCTGCTGCAGTTCACCACCGGCTGCTCGCAGCTGCCCCCGCAAGGGTTCCAGGTACAGTGTGTCGACGGCAAACAACGCCATGGCGCCGATAATTTGTCGCCACCGGCATTATTACCTACTAATCGCTTTGTTTGTCTGTCAAGTCAACTCAACCAAACAATAAATGCTTATTCCATCATTTTGATGCTTATTGCGAAGTAAACAAAGTGACAACCCGCATTTCTGATTCATTCCATTCCATTCCATTTCTGAACTGCATAAGGAAGATGGAGGATGTAGTAGATTTGACTTGATTTTTATATTGAAATTCGTTTTTTGCACAGGAGCTGAACCCGCGTTTCCAAATCACGGCGGCGCCGACGTTCGGCGCACTACCTACGGCGCACACCTGCTTCAACCAGCTGTGCCTGCCCGACTACGACTCGTACGAGCAGCTCGTGCACGCGCTGCTGTGGGCCATCAACGAGGGCGGCGAGGGGTTCGGCATGATCTGAGCTCAGGTGCGTGTGTGTGGGTTATGAATGTGTTCCACATCACGGCGCACTGCTTCAACCAGCTGTGCCTGCCCGACTACGACTCGTACGAGCAGCTCGTGCACGCGCTGCTGTGGGCCATCAACGAGGGCGGCGAGGGGTTCGGCATGATCTGAGCTCAGGTGCGTGTGTGTGGGTTATGAATGTGTTCCACATCACGGCGCACTGCTTCAACCAGCTGTGCCTGCCCGACTACGACTCGTACGAGCAGCTCGTGCACGCGCTGCTGTGGGCCATCAACGAGGGCGGCGAGGGGTTCGGCATGATCTGAGCTCAGGTGCGTGTGTGTGGGTTATGAATGTGTTCCACATCACGGCGCACTGCTTCAACCAGCTGTGCCTGCCCGACTACGACTCGTACGAGCAGCTCGTGCACGCGCTGCTGTGGGCCATCAACGAGGGCGGCGAGGGGTTCGGCATGATCTGAGCTCAGGTGCGTGTGTGTGGGTTATGAATGTGTTCCACATCACGGCGCACTGCTTCAACCAGCTGTGCCTGCCCGACTACGACTCGTACGAGCAGCTCGTGCACGCGCTGCTGTGGGCCATCAACGAGGGCGGCGAGGGGTTCGGCATGATCTGAGCTCAGGTGCGTGTGTGTGGGTTATGTATGTGTTCCACATCACGGCGCACTGCTTCAACCAGCTGTGCCTGCCCGACTACGACTCGTACGAGCAGCTCGTGCACGCGCTGCTGTGGGCCATCAACGAGGGCGGCGAGGGGTTCGGCATGATCTGAGCTCAGGTGCGTGTGTGTGGGTTATGAATGTGTTCCACATCACGGCGCACTGCTTCAACCAGCTGTGCCTGCCCGACTACGACTCGTACGAGCAGCTCGTGCACGCGCTGCTGTGGGCCATCAACGAGGGCGGCGAGGGGTTCGGCATGATCTGAGCTCAGGTGCGTGTGTGTGGGTTATGAATGTGTTCCACATCACGGCGCACTGCTTCAACCAGCTGTGCCTGCCCGACTACGACTCGTACGAGCAGCTCGTGCACGCGCTGCTGTGGGCCATCAACGAGGGCGGCGAGGGGTTCGGCATGATCTGAGCTCAGGTGCGTGTGTGTGGGTTATGAATGTGTTCCACATCACGGCGCACTGCTTCAACCAGCTGTGCCTGCCCGACTACGACTCGTACGAGCAGCTCGTGCACGCGCTGCTGTGGGCCATCAACGAGGGCGGCGAGGGGTTCGGCATGATCTGAGCTCAGGTGCGTGTGTGTGGGTTATGTATGTGTTCCACATCACGGCGCACTGCTTCAACCAGCTGTGCCTGCCCGACTACGACTCGTACGAGTAGCTAAATATCTGCCCCAACAAAGCGGTATGTGCCTATATCTGACACGACTAGTTCTAAGGCCGTGAGGATATTAATATTAATGCTGGTGACTGTACAACAACTGCCTTCTTTGCCCCTGAAATAAACATGTTATAGCTAAAGAGCGTATAGAAATTAAAATAAAATGAAGAAATATTGCATTTTCAGAATAATTTCGAAGACATGGAAGCTGGATCTAAAGAAGAATCAAGAAGTTGGGAGCAACACGCCCCTTCTACTCGTTTTACACATCTAGTCACGTCTAAAAGACTACTCTTATTTAATTATCTTATTTATTTTATATTTAGAAATGTCGATCGGCAAACCAAAGGTAAATAAGTATGCTATTTAATAATATAAATGATTAAATCAGTCAAGCAATACTAATTTCGAAAGGAGCGAAATTTGCTTGTGTTATAGAAAAAGTTACGTGTGCTATGGTTTCATTACGGCAAATAGTGGAGGTTGTGAAGAAAAAATCACTGACGCGTAATCGAAGTCGTACAAAATCTCACGAAAGTTTGTATATAATACGTTTAATACAATACCGGGATTTTCTCAATGTAACGAAGGCAACTCGCGCGTGGACATAAAATAAAGGTTCTGAAGTTACACTAAGACCAATTACTTACTTAATTAAGAATATGAAATTTCGACTTTGAACAGACGATATTCTAAAAAAAAAAACAAGACTACTATCGGTAGGTACTGTAACGTTACAATTACAGTACTTCCGGTCGCGTCATAAGGCCGTCTAACCTGACAAACGTTGATTCAATAGAATTTGACCTTTGACTTGTGTGTCGATCTCTTCCACTCGCTAGGCGGGTGATGAGACCAGTGTACACTCAGCGTGAAATACTCTGTAGCAGTCAAAGCGGCCAAATAGTGCCGAAATATTTGACTACTTTGGTTGCTACAAAGTATTTGACAAGTACAAGTACTGTAATTATGCCATAATGCAGCCAATGTATTACATGCGATAAGGTAGTTATGTGTTATATAACACTCTATAAGTAATGCGTCTCAAAGACCCACGTGCAATTTTAAATTTCTAAGATACTACCGTCTCTAATATGTAGTAAGTATATTGCGTTGTTTAGACGATTCTCCATGCGTTATACGTGTTAGCGCCATTTTTTAAGTTGATTTGTCTTTGTAAATATTTTACGAAACCTGCACTAATCAATAGGGGTGTAGACTAATATTTTTTATCATGCTATTTGAACCTGTTTTTGCAGAGGAATAAATATTTGTACGGGAGCAACTACAATTAAAGAACATAAATACCCAAAAATTTGAGACAAAAATTGATCGCTAGCGGCAGCCCAAAACGCTTCATACTAATTTAAATAAAAGTATGACGTCACAATCCGCTATTTGGATACTAAGCTATACTAATCGTTGTATGGAAAAATTGGAAAATCAAGTAAATTGTTGTTTCGGTCGCAAAATAATACGTTTAGGTCCATAGTTGTTATAGAATTTTGTTTTTATAAAAGCGTAGGTATTCTATTGGTAGCTTTAAATTTATTCTTGGACAATAAAAAAATGCATGTTTTTCTTAACTTTCAAGGTTCATATCTTTTTATAATTTTTTCTACTCCTGTACCGTTATCTGTCATTTATATAGGCTGTAGCTCAAATACAATGACACCACTAATAAGTCGTCGAAAAACTCTATGCTCTATAGCCCAAAAACGCACTGTTTAGCGTACCTTTTTGGTTCATACATTTTTCATAAAAGCACTGTTTAACTTTTTTAAATCGGCCGCTATATTGCAGTGGTGCCAACTTCATAAACAAATATTTCGAAATAAAAGTTTTTATTTACGATTTAACATTTGTATATTATACATTATTTACTACAATAATAATAAATCATCATCTATTGTGTGTTAAATTACATGTTTTATAAATTCTTGGTATTATTTATGAAAATAAAGTTCAAATTCGGTCCGGGTCCGGATTAGGTTTGGTTCGGATGGCAAATGCAACAAATTAAATACAAAACAAACCATAAACAAGAAGTGTAACATTTCCGATTTCCCACCAAAATATATACAGTTCAAAATGAAAAGATGAAAGATGATAAACTGTTAGTCCTAGAATATTAAGATTTTATTCGTGTTTGTGAAGATAAAAGTGTACGTTCCTTTTTAAATTGTCGAAGCAATTAATAACTGCACTCCCGAAGAAATTGCGTGAGTAGCAAAAGTATGGATAGAAAACTTGCTGCCCGAAAAGGCTAACTATTTTGTAGTCTGCTATTTATTTAAAATTTGTCGTAGAAAATAGTACATTATGATACAAGTGTGCTATGTTGGTCATTACACTCGAGTCGGTTTTTAAGCCTGAGCCGAAGGCGAAGGCTTAATGGAGACGAGAAGTGTAATGACCAATGCTCACGTGTTTCATACGACGTTTTTCAACACATTTGCGAGGAAAAAAAATAAAAAAATGAAAATGTTAAAAGATATGTAATGAAAAGGCATTAGTGCGATAATGTAATGTAAAAGTCACGGCATGGGTAATATTCTGCATTATTTTGCTAATATTTAAAAAGATATGTAATGAAAAGGCACTAGTGCGATAATGTAATGTAAAAGGCACGGCATGGGTAATATTCTGCATTATCAGTGTAAATACGCTGTAATAAGACCTACTTTACGAGCAGGTGTGTTGAAAAGTATTGTATGCAACGGTTTATAACTGGTCTAAAAACGCTCGTGGCGTCTTTAATTGCGATGCTCGCCAAGGCTCGCATCGCAACTCACGCCACTCGCGTTTTAAGACCCTTCTTACAAAACAGTTGCATAAAATACTATTAATTATATTTTTTAGTTTATACATTATTACAATAATTTGATGGTTTACTATCCATTTAGCAACACTACGTCATCAATTTTTACATGAGTCTACACTCCTATTGTGCAATATTTATTTTAATATTATTAGTATTTATGACAAGCGAAGAGGCGAACCCCAACTGTATATAAGGTACACAACGCGAGTCCTGCCTGAAGCAATGTCCGTAAGGACAAGGAATTGATAAATAAGTGACAATAAAGTTAACTACGCCATGTTGTCGATCTTAATGCAATGTACAGTCGAAGAAATTGTATGTTTAGCACTTTTGGACCGTAACATTAGACAAATAGAGTTGACATGCGCCAAACCTTCATTTTCCTCCACCGTACATGCACATTTACTGTTGTGAAGTTGCGTTTCCGAAATCGGTATTTTAATTATTCCCTGAAACTGATGTGAAATATCGATTAGAAGCTGATAATTCGTAGGTGTACATTTACATTAGGATTTTGTGAAATATTTGACTTTGAGGAAATATTTGAAAATGCAATAAAATAGTGCAAACTCCAGATGTTTAAGGTGTAGATATCTTTGAATATTTAGAAAGTTGTAATCAATTATGGTGTACCTTTACATTTCATATTTAACTATCTGCTCTTCAGAGTCAGTAATGAAATAATTGGTACCATTTATAATAATTTAGCTATAAATATGCGATCTCATTGCGTATTTATAACATGTTTGTCAAAATACAAACAACACTCTGTATTATCATTTGTATTTAAATGCTTTTTTATTAGTATTATGTACGACGAAAACCCATTATTTATTATCGTGCTAAGCAACAGAATACTGTATATAAGCATTAATGCACGGTACTGCCTACTAGGATACCGCTTTAGTCATAAAACAATGTTAGCAAGAGTTTGCTGAAAATTTTAGTTAAAATACATATGTTTGAAGTTTGTTAACCGTACTCTTAAACCGTATTTACTATAACTTATAGTTTACACACCTAATTAAAAGATTCGATTTGACGTTAAAAAAATTGACGTGCATATTAATAAAAAAATACATACAGTGGAACATATAACCTCCTCCTTTTTTGAAGTTGGTTAATAATACAACATGTGTGTCAAGAAAAATACTTCTGAAAAGAGCGTAACAGTATTTGCTAATTATTAAATTTAGGGAAATGTTAAAACAAAAACGAACAAAACAAATTGGTCGAGCGATGAAAATAGTTGCGAGCCATTAACATAGAAGATACCTAGATTAGATATTTTCAAATATTCGACATTCAAAGTTCCTGGTTATAGCTCAGTAACGATGGCGGGGGCAAGTAAATGTATGGAAATCATGCTTAATCAGCTATAACCACGAACTTCGAATGTCGAAGTTCGGGTATCTCCATCTCTATCGCACTTACATTACTCGAGTGACAGGGATGCATGTATACGAACTTCGAGTTTCGATTTTCGTGGTAGCGCCGCTGGATCCGACACCGACAGATTATGGATTGGTGTGAATACTGCGTGTGAACAAGCTCTTAGCATAGCGATGCTTTATGATTTTTTGTCATTCAGAATCTGTCCTTGATTTCATATTTTCTATTCATTAGTACAAATGACCAGAGGCCTAAAGAAAACTGTAAACTCCATTTTCAGAATCTATATTATCTAGTCTAAAAAATATATTAGCAATTTATATTAGATTGTTTGTTCCTTCGTTAGATTTTGTTTAATTACTAGTGATAATAAAAATGGTAAATGTTGTAAACAAAGTTTTAAGAGGGGGTAATATTTTCTGTCCTTTTTCCGCAAAATGCATCTTCATATGAAACGATTATCATTTACTATGACGCTCGGGGATCGTGACGTCACGATCCACGAGCGTTTTCTCTCTCTAACAAGAAATTTTAAAATGGTTGTAGCTTGGTCATTTTTTGAGATATCTGAATGGGATTTTCGTTACCAGGCTTATTTTTTGCCTTCTTTCTTTTGAAGTAGGTAATAATAAATTTTGAGTCTACATCCCTATTATAATGTTTGTAGATATTTTGAGATAAGTTCCCTCTCCAGTATATTACTTACTTTAAGTTGGCGATCCAGTTAGTCGAACTCTCCAAAAACGCAAACAATTGTTATAAAGTAAAGGACATTACACACCTAATTTGTCACAACAATTTGCTATAGTTGGAATGAGACAGCAATAACAACCTTTATTTCTAACTATAGCAAGTTGGTGCGACACAATTTCATCGTTTGTAGGTATTGTGCTTTTTAACATGTTATTTCGACCACCCGGCAGTGTAAATCATGTCATAGACAAGCACTTTTTTTTGCATTAATGTATTTAATATAATTTGTGAAACGACGCACTATAAACAGTTATTGGCGTGAATGGTTGAACGACAGTTAAGTATCCATGAGGGTATGTCAAAAGTGTGTGACAGAATACCGCTCTCGCAATGATAGAAGTCTTCGGATGCGTTCTTTACATCAAGGACCGGTTTCCCTTATTAGGGTTTTCCATAGGGTTATTTTAAGTAGTTTTTAAAACCATATACATAATGGTAACCTTATCATAAGGTTACTGATAGAGTAACCCTATTGTTGTGGTAAGCTTATTCGGATGTGGTAACCATAAGGTTACCACATCCGTTAAATTATAATAACCATAATTTAACCCTAAACAAAACCCGATCACAATAGGGGTAACTTATGGTTATCACCTAAGACCTATCAATAAATGTGACGGTTTTTAGTAAAACGTCCCATTTTGTCGATTCTAGGTTACGGAGTTACGGGCAGTTTAGTGAAATATGGCAAAACTTACCGAAAATCAACTTTCGATGAAAACTGATAGAACGTACTGTAATAAACCTATGATTTTGATGACGACGCATAAATCTCCATTTTAAGCACCTTTTTAGGGCCTCAAAGTTTAGTGCCCAGCGACCCAATTTGTCGCATACAGAAAAAATCGTCGATATCATATTTGTACCTGTTATTAGAGAACAATTTCTACTTTGCCGATATGGTGTTATGAGTAATTTGTAATATAGGGTCGTTTTTATCCCGAAAATCCATCCCTTAGGGGATGAAATTGGGGGTGAAAATTTGTATGGAGCTACTTAGACCGCTTCACCGATTTGGATGAAATTTGGTATATAAATAGTTTAAGTCCCGGGGAAGGACAAAGGATAAGTTTTATTCAGGAAATCATCCCTTAAGGGGTGAAATGAGGGGGTGAATATTTAGATATAACCAATTTTGATGGTATAGAGATAGATTAAGTCCTGGAAAAGGACATAGGATAGTTTTAATTCTGGAAATCACCCCTAAGGTGGTGAAAAGGGGGGTGAAACTTTGGATGGAACCCGTTTAAATGAGATTTGGTACAGAGATAGTTGGAGTCCCATGGAAGGACAATGCATAGTTTTAATCCCGAAAATCATCTCCTGAGGGGGTGAAATTAGGGGTGAAAATTTGGATGGAACCCATTTAGATGAAACTTGGTATAGAGATAGTTAAAGTCCTGGGGAAGGCATAGGATAATTTTTATTCCGTAAATCATCCCCTACGCGGGTGGAATGGGAGGGAAAAATTTGGATGAACTCATTTAGATTAAATTTAGTTTAGAGATAGTTTTAGTACTTTTAGTCCTAGGAAAGGACATAGGATAGTTTGAATCCTGGAAATCACCCCCTAAGTGAGTGAAATGGGAGATATCATAGGTTCAATACGTACACCATTTTTGGATTGTAATTATACTGTTTTTGGTTCAGCAAATTACACCTATGTTTATAAATTATGATTTTATACTTGTAGTAATTTTTTAGCGTATGATCCACCAAACCGTCAAAGTGGGTCACTAAACTTGAGTCGAAAAGAAATTTCGTTCAATTACGTTAAAAAAGTTTAAACAAACGACGTTAGTATCAAAGACACTTAGATTAACAATAACAAACCATTATCTCATACATAAAACTGAAAAATTTACCAAACACAAACACTTTCAATGAAGAAGCACTAAAGTTTAGTAAACCGACCAAGTGGGACGCTCCCTATATAAAATCACTAAATTTTATACACACAAAAAGTACTTATAATTTGATATTTTACATACTTTCTATGCTTGATAAGTATGTTTTTTAAGTAATCTCATGTTATATATTAAGAGACACTCTTCAAATCATTTGTTATTAACTTTTTGACATAATAACTAAATAAAAGGATCCACAGAATTATTTCTGTCTTTTTTAGCATGGGAAACCATTTATAAATACAACTTTAATGATAAATCTGCGTGCCGTATAATAGAATATAGAAATAAATCCATATTCAGGATTTACATATTTTCGTCCTGTTTTTGTGTTCAAGCCTCCATAACATTCAAAATACTAAGGTTACATACATGATTTTAACTAATTTAAAATCCCTAAAGTATGCCTATTCATTTAATACCAACCACTCCATAACTTCAAAGTAGAAGTGTGTTTTCTGCCATCCCAAACTTTAACCAACGTTTTCTCAATTGTCGCTTTTTCACTTCTGCAACTTTGCAGAATTTTTAAAAGATAACTATAGCACCTAGAGACATGAATCTTTCACCAAAAGATTTAACTCCATATCGGCGAAGTGGGACGTTTTCCCAAAAACCGTCACAAATGTATCAACAAAGGGTCTAGCCGCAATCCTATAGTGAAACTGCCCCTAGCTGAAATGTATTTATTGACTTTTGGACAACTGAAATTGGTCTTATTATAAGATATCATTTTACAATATTTCAAGCCTGGAATCCCCTTGGTTTGGATAAAAAAAAAAAACTTTTTTAATTTTTCTAAGCTAAACTAATGGTTAGATTTCTTTGAAATTCGGATTATACATGACACTAATAGCAATACATTTTCAAAAAAAAAATCAAGGTTCTAACTTATTTACAAAGGCCTAAAAAAAAATTTTTTTTTTGTTTTAATTTTTTTTTTATTTACAAGAAGGCGACAACCTTAATTTTTAGGTATTTAATGCACAATATAATATTATATGAAATATATTTTTTTCATAAAAATCCATTTGTGGCAACAAGGTAAAACTGTCTTGCTAATGCAGGCCATTCGACTTAAGGCGTTTGTAGGTTACACATATACACATTGTGCCAACGTACTTGGCTCATTGTGAACTTCCGCCTTTACAACCATTTCGTAGGTATTAACGAGCAGCAGCTAGTTAAGCAGAAAAATTGTGTACACTCACACTTCAACGCATAGCTGAAACTACTGGGGCTAGAGAGTTGAAATTTACACCAGAACTACCTTTTACAACGTAGGCAACGGATAAGAAGGGATTTTTGGAAATTCTACCCCGAAAGGGGTCAAATAGGGGTGAAAAGTTTGTATGGGGGAAACTTTATTTTTTGAGCTAGAGACTTAAAATTTTGTATAAATATTACTTACTTATTAGAATACAAATAAAGTACTTACAACGTTTAGGAAAATTCTGCCCCTAAGGGGGTAAACAAGGAGTGCAAATTTTGTATGGGGGAAACTTTATTATTTTAGCAAGAAACAGAATACGTTGTTAAAGGTTTCTTATTAGAATACAAATAAAGTACTGTCAGCGTTTTGGAAAATTCAGCCTCTTAGGGGGTTAAAAAGGGTTGCAAAGTTTGTATGAGCGAAACTTCTTTTTGAGATAGAAGCTCAAAAGTTTGTAGAAAGATAATTTATATATTTTGATATTACAATACAAATAAAAAAACGGCGTTTTGGAAAATTTCACCCCTAAGGGTATGAAAAAGGGGTACAATGTTGGTAAAGGAGATTTTTTTGAGCTAAAATCTCAAACCTTTTTAAAAAGATTACATAACAAAATAAAATAAAATACTTTCAGCGTTTTAGAAAATTCCACCCCTTAGGGGTGTATAAGGGGGTGCAACGTTTATAAATATTTTTTTTAGCAAGTGACAAACCTTTGTTGAAAGATTACTTATTACAATACAAATAAGGAACTTTCAGCGTTTTTGAAAATTCCACCCCTAAGGGTGATTAAAACGGGTGAAAATTTGTATGGAGGATTTTTTTTTTTGAGCTAGAGACTTGAAATTGTGTAGAAAGATTATTTATTAGAATACAAATGTATAGGTAAATTACTTTCAGTGGTTTGAAAATTTCCACCCGCTAAGAGGTGGATAAAGAGGTGCAATGTTTGTACAGGAAAACTTTTTTTTAAGTAGAAACTTAAAACTCTGTAGAAAGATTAAGTACCTACTTATTAAAATACAAAAAAATACCTACTGCCAGCGTTTTGGAAAATTTCACCCCTTAAGGGGTTGAAAAGGGGTGCAAGGTTCGTATGGGAAACACTTTTTTTTAGCTAGAGACTTGATAGTTTGTAGAAAAAATACTTACCTATTACAATAAAAAACCGAGTGTTTTATTTTTAATTTTTCCCTGAAAAGCGTTCAAAGTTTGTATGGAGAGCAAGAAAATTTTAAACTATGATATTTGTAACTTCGATCTTAGCCTGTTTAGACTACAAAACTCATTTTAGCATTTTTTTTAATATATCCCCTAAAGGGGATTATAAGGGTGTTCAAAGTTTGTATGGAGAGCAAGATATTTTTAAAGTAAGGGATTTGTAACTTCGGTTTTAGACTGTTTGCTAAAATACTACAAAACTTATTTCAGCGTTTTTTTAATTGATCGCCTAAGAAGGTTAAAAGGGGTTGTTCGAACTTTGTATAGAGAGCAAGACATTTTAAAGTAAGAAATTTGTAACTACGGTTTCAGACTGTTTACTATGAGGGTTCAGAGAGGGTTCTTAGTTTGTATAGAGAGCAAGAGATTTTGAAAGTAAGAGATTTGTAACTTCGGTTTTAGATTGTTTTCCAAAAGACTAGGTATAAAATTAACATCAATGTTTTTTTTTTAATTCATTCCTTTAACAAACATTTAGACGATAACATGTTATACGCGGACGAAGTCGCGGGCAACAGCTAGTCTTAAAATAAAACACGTAAGTAAGTATCTATTCGGAAGTGTAAGAGTAAATGCTGTCAAACGAAGGCAACTAAAACTCGACTTTGTGCTCTCACCATAAAGTAGTTTTTTGCTTGCGTTTTTATGGCACGATTTACTCTTACACTTTTGGACCTAACTACTATTTATTACCCATAACGAAATATCAAGGGCCGATATTGATTTACTTATGAAAAACAACGGTAGATACTTAGTTAAAACCTACAAGCGGGAGCTTTGTTAGTAGTTAGTAGGTACGAGAAGAATTAAATGCGACCCCAAGCTAACGAAAAATATATTTGTACAGATTGGTGAAATTTTGTAAAAAAACTAGGATTTGTAAATGGGTGAGAAATAAACTATGAAATAATTGTTCTCCTTTTATTATTACCCGACTGCCGAAGGAGAGGGGGGCTATTTTATAAATCGGATTAGCGTCAGATATTGTAAAGCAGTTTTCTGTTCATACAGTGGACCCGACTACGTCCATAATCATAATTTATCAATATCGATAACGTTGGGTACTAATATTATCGAAAGCGTTAAGTACAATTATATTACTACACCCCTACTATCGTCCTCGTTCGTTATGTTGGTACGACTTACTTCCGCATTAGAATTTTTTTTCTTTTAATGTGGTATGGCAAAAAATGCTAAATTAATGAGTCTTCTTCTTCTTCTCTTACTTAAGAACTAGGCTCTTGTCGGTGTAGCTCAAAGTAGGCCCTCCATCTACTCCGATCCCACGCAATCTCTTTGACCTCACGATATGACCCAACATCAACTCTCTTTTTGAGTTGCTCCATGTAGTCTATTCTAGGTTCTTTTTGAGTTGCTCCATGTAGTCTATTCTAGGTAAATTAATGAGTAGTCATGTCAAAATCAAATGACAATGTCACTGTCATCCAAAACCTTGTTCGAAGTCCCGTCTCTTAGAACGTAGTGGTTATATTCTCTTTCTACATCCGATATGCTTACCATAACAATAGGGATACCATATTAGTAAGGTCACCATATCATAAGCAGGGAGCGAAACTTTGGTGCCGATGACAGACGCATGACGTCAAGCTACATACAGAGTGTTTCTATTAGGGCTTGCGATCGTGTCCGGGTTTTGTGTAATCGTGTCGGGTACCCTGATCGTGTTACACGAACGCGGTTTTAAGCGACCGGTCCGAACGGATCCGTGTAGTGATAATTATTACTAGATGATAATTATTCATTTTAAATTCTAACATCTAAGGTACAAGTGCTCGACGCGGTTGGCGGCGGCGACGGCGCGGCGCACACGTCTTGTAGAGAATACTAGTGCTCGACGCGGTACTAGTACTCGTCATCCATACTTTCAATTGCGATAAATAAGATAAATCTAGTTGCGATGAAAGTAACGGTAATCTTATTTATCGCAATTAGTATGGATGACCTTAGATGTTTGAATTTAAAATGAATAATTATCACTACACGGATTTGAAATAATGAGAAAACCTGTAGTATTCAGGTTTAATAAATACAAAATTGTACATTATTTGACATGCACGGAGAAATCTTAAATGACAGTGACATGACAAGCAGGAGTGAAGTTAGAGGTTGGCAAAGGAAGGAGGTTGTAAGTCTAAGCAAATAGATCATATCACGTCAGGATCCGTTCCGACCGGTCGCTTAAAACCGCGTTCGTGTAACACGATCAGGGTACCCGACACGATTACACGAAACCCGGACGCGATCGCAAGCCCTAATAGAAACACTCTGTATGTAGCTTGACGTCATACGTCTGTCATCGGCACCAAAGTTTCGCTCCCTGATCATAAGGTTACCAATTCGATAGTCTAAAACCTGAAAAAGGGTTTTCCGATCCTTGCCTTACATTCGCGCCAGCATCAATCAATTTACTTATACGTGTACACAGCCCATGGCAATAAGATGATAATAAAACTAATTTATCTTTTTTAGTCTACTGTTCAAGTTACACAAATCCGTATGCGTATAGAGGAGATGCTACACGGGCCGATATTGGCCGGACTGCATGCCTACGTGTCGGAAGCACGGCGGCCGGCCAAATCAAGGCCACTCCAATACTAGATTTTGTGGCCTTGCTTGGCTTGTCCGACAAAATCGACCAGTGTAGCGTCTCCTTATGCCTGCACGACTTTCACCTTAACCTTTCGTCTGTGTTTGGTCAGGATCCTGATCACATTTTACTGTCACCTTGCTGCATTTTTTTTGCGAACAATTTTATTTGCTCTATACGGTGCAACCGAGGCTTGAACTCACGTTTTTTTTTACCTATCACATGCGAAAGGTTAAGATCATACCCAATTTCCGGTTCAAGAGAATCTACCGTACCTAATCGTGCTAGGTTGTTAATGCACAGTGTTTTTCGGACCCGCTATGACAGTTATATCACCTAGGTGATCATCATTTGTAGTGTCCAACAATGTTATCAAAGTGAATGAACTGATCATACGTTCAGATACTAGGTATTACTTCTGCATTGAGTAAAGGTCGCAGAGATAGTCCATACCAAAATGTTGATATTTTGTAGACATTGTTGCTTAGAAATTTAAGACTGAAATAAACAATTGACACCTATATTTGTTTTTATTTTGTTCACTCGTTCTCGTTACCCTGTTGCCTGCACACAAACGATAAAATCTAGTCGACCCGTCAGCGGCGAGGACACCTAAATGTGCACTGAGGTGCGTCCACAGCGCCCTAAGACGACTATAGTTGTTACCTATGACGTACGTTGGAAAAGTAACCATCAAGCTTATCTTTACTTTCACTTAGGTTTACTTTTACTTACTTGTAGCAATTACGTGTGCTGGCAGTCGTTATAGGCGCCGTGGGTATGACCATTCACACGAGACCTTTGTATAGATGCTCTTTGCGTTCAAAGGGTTAACAATATTTTAACACGTTCACAGTCCCCATACAAAATGTTTACATTTTCTTGGACGTCCAATCAAATTACTTCCATCACACGTCCGTGCTCCACGTTTGGGTCACTATGAAACGACCAGGGGGGTAATCACGTAACGTTCCGAACGCGTGTCGGTACAATTAAACTGTCAATTTTCCATATAAAAAGCTTTTGGGTCCACAGTGTCCACTGTATCAAAACGTCCACCGTATCAGACAGTTCACTGTGTCAAATCGTCCACCGTGTCAGATCGTCCACCGTGACAGATCGTCCATCGTACCGGAAAAGTCCACTGCGTCAGAGTATCCACCGTATCAGAAAGTCCACTCTGTCAGAGTGTTCACTGTATCAGATCGTCCACTGTGACAGAGTGTTCACTGTGTCAGATCGTCCACTGTGTCAAGACGTCCACTGTGTCAGAAAGTCCACTCTGTCAGAGTGTCCACCGTGTCAGAACGTCCACTGAGTCAGAGTGTCCACCGTATCAGAAAGTCCACTGTATCAGATCGTACACTGTGTCAGAGTGTTCACTGTGTCAGAGTGTCCACTGTGTCAAGACGTCCACCGTATCAGCAAGTCCACTGTATCAGAACGTCCATTCTATCAGAACGTCCGCAGTATCACGATGCCCACTATATCAAAATGTTTACTATACTAGAACGACTACTCTAGAAAAACGTCAACTGTACCAGACCGACTACTGTATAACTTTGAATTTGAAAATACCCACTTTACCAAAATGCCCATTGTACGTACCAGAACGACCACTAAGAGAACGTTAAAATGTGCAGCAATTTTGCGGAGTTCGCGAATAAATTCACAAACAGATAGACATAGTCTTAAACTAATGGAAATATAATTAGATAATTTTATATTTGATGTTTTTTTATACCTACTAACTTTCTGTCCATCTATCTATCAATTAAAACTTGCGTTTTATGAACTTAGTTTGGCATTTCGCTCAACATATTTTACTGTGAGATGACGCTGGCAGTCACTTTGTCAATTATCAATAAAGTGCATCTAATAATATTTATAAATTGTTATATGGGCCTGCTGACAGTCCGTTGGACTTATTTCCGGTACTCTATGAAACGGCCAAGCCATACTTTTGAAATCAAGGTGTAGGGTTAGTAAAGTCAGGGCTTAGGGGCTTGGCTTTTCCTGGGAACTGATAACTTTTTTTTTACAGCGAAAGCGTTATGAGCATCTTAGCCGCCAATTTTACATGAAATGTTTTTTAATTTTTATATTATCTACCTCAAAATGCGTCTACGTCTTTTCCTTTGACTGTACATTAGCCATTCTTACACAATATACCTTTTGGTGACGTGAGCGTTTTCAAAGAGTTTACGTATAAATTCAGTCGACCATTTCATGGAATGGACTACTTGATAGAGTGGACATTTGGTAGAGTGGCTGAAATATTGAACAGGACATTATGGTAAAGTGGACATTTTAAAGCGGACGATTTGACACGGTGGACGTTCTGACAGAGTAGGGTCATGTGTTAGACAGTGGCGCAGTCAGGAACAGTGGCGCATAAACGGATTACGAGAAAGGGATAGCTCTATTTTATCCGTTCCGTCTCGTTAAGAAAGCCCTCGACGCAGGAGCACGAACGAACTAGTCGGGTGGTGTCTGCGCCGCAAGGTTGTTGTGTGAGGAGGATTTTTTTGTGTGAGTGGTGCAAATTACTAGTTTGAGGTAAGTTTTATTTATGTAACCGTAGCTGTAGTGTTCATCATTCATGCTGATCGTATTTTTTATCGCACTATATGCTTATCTGGGGAGGCAGGGGCGTAAAATTTAATCGGAAATAGACATTACATTTTTCATAGCATGTGATTATTTTCAAAATGGCGGTGTTAGTCTACAGTGGAGCAACTCGTAAAGGTACACAGTGGATAATTAAGCACTGTGCACTGTACTAAGTCGACTGTATGATCCAGTGTGTACTACACCTTAATGCATTGGGAATTTCAAATTTTACTGTTAAGATATGAGGTTGATGACTGTAGAAAAAAAGATCCGGCTTACAATAAAAGTTTTTTAACAAAAAATATTTTTTTTTGACAGAAACTCGTTTTTTTTTAGGATGCCTCGTCCGCCAAAGCCGCGTTCTAGCGGTGGCCACACCAAAGAAAACATGAAAAAGGCCCTTCAGCAAATCCACCGAGGAGTTAGCGTGTGACAAGCTTCGAAATTATTGGGAATTCCCTTTACAACCCCATTCAGGAAAGATTCTGGAAGGAAGAAACAAGAACTTAGAATATTAAATTAGTTTCCTGAGGAAGAAAAATGGTAATAAGTATTACATACCTGCCGTACCAGATCTCTAATATGTGAATGAAGATGATATTAAGTTGATTTTGCCTAAACATGCAGTTGGTGGCAGTACAACAAGACAGCAATGGTATTATTGCTTTTCCATCGACTTATCTCAATTGAACATGTGCTGAATCATTTTTAATCTCTTAATAACCCATTAAGAATGTCATTTTTTTCCATAAAAGATGTGATTTTTATTTTTTTACTTTTTTTGTAAGTAAAACCAAAAAGAAATGGTTTTATTTTCGTTTACCTAGTTATGTTATAAGAATTTATAAAGATGTAAATATTTTATTTTTGCAATGTGTGATCTCATGTTCTGCTATACGTAATGTAAGTGACTAATTAAAATAAGTCGTTGAGTTTTTTCTTGTTACTATAATTAAAATGATTAATAAACAGTAATACTGTTTGATTTCTGAACAAAACTGTATTATTTCCCCAACTTAATCCAAAATGATCCAATGTGTACCACCCCGAACCACTGTATAAATGAGGCCGAGCCACTGTTTCGACCCTATCGTACACAGTGGCTCAAATCTGATTTTTTTTTAAAACACAATTATTGTTATACATATGGTTAACTTAAAAAAACGAATAATACATATGTAAAATAGAATAAATTCACTATACACACCCATAATATCACCTTCCTATGACCATTTATTTCGGAGTTATGACTATTGGAAAAAAAGTGACCCACTGTATACCACATGACCCTAGACGTCTTGACACAGTGGACATTCTGATACAGTGGACACTCTGACAGAGTGGACTTTCTGATACGGTGGATACTCTGACGCAGTGGACTTTTCCGGTACGATGGACACTCTGTCACGGTGGACGATCTGACACGGTGGACGATTTGACACAGTGAACTTTCTGATATGGTGGATACTCTGACGTAGTGGAGTTTCCGATACAATGGACACTCTGACACTGTGGACGATCTGACACAGTGGACGTTTTGACAGAGTGGACACTCTGACAGAGTGGACGATCTGTCACGGTGGACGATCTGACACGGTCGACGATTTGACACAGTGGACTGTCTGATACGGTGGACGTTTTGATACAGTGGACACTGTGGACCCAAAGGATAAAAAGTGACAGTTAGACCTATCCGACGTTCGTACAATGCGTTACGTGATCGACCTGCAGGTATAGAATGCTATTTCATAGGTATCTAACTAAAATATGAATTGATAAATCAGAATTGTCTTTATAAGCCTTTTTTGTACTCGCCGATTAAAATTTGTGTATTAAGATTTCATAGAGAATACTGCAACGTCACTCTTTTCATCGGTGAATACTTAGTCTGTACTTCCGAAACAACCGACTGTTTCGATACGCTCTAGACAACCGAAAAAAATTTGAAAATAGAACTTCGTATTTCAATAATATGTGTCCTTGTTTAAGTAGACTCGATCTGATACAACATTGCCAATCTGTGGCGTTTCGGAACGTAGCAGCGTCGCGTCATCTGTCAAAAATCTTTTGCTGCTGTATCCAGGGCAGAAAATAGTATTTTACGTCATACCTGGCCATAAAATAGGAAAACCCCACTTCCTGGCCAGATAGAGACGTAAAAATTTGTACTTACCACGGGCGGTAATAAAGAAAGCCTCAGAGCGCATATTTATCGCCCTTGCCTTCGGCTCGGGCGTCAAATATCTGCGATCTGAGACATTCTTTGTTTAACCGCCCTAGGTAAGTAATGTACTATTATGTTGTATAAGAAGGGTCTTAAAAAGCGAGTGGCGTGGGTTGCGATGCGAGCCTTGGCGAGCATTGCAATAAAAGACGCCACGAGCGTTTTTAGACCAGTTATACACCGTTACATACAATACTTTTTCTACGACAAATTTTAAATAAATAGCAGACTACAGAATAGTTCAGCTTTTCAGGCAGCAAGTTTTCTATTCGTACTTTTGTTACTCACGCAATTTCTTCAGGAGTGCAGTTATTAATTACTTCGACCATTTTAAAAGAAACGTACACTTTTGTCTTCACAAACACGAATAAAATCTTAATAGTTTAGGACTAATAGTTTATCATCTTTTGTCTTTTCATTTTGAACTGTATTTTGGTGGGAAATCGGAAATGTGACAGCTCTTGCTTATGGTTTGTTTTGTTTTTAATTTGTTTGCACTAGCCAATTCGAACTGTTTCGAATTTTTATAAATAATACCAAAAATTTATAGAACATGTAATTTAACACACAATAGATGATGATTAATTATTATTGTAGTAAATAATTTAATAAATACTTTTATTTCGAAATATTTGTTTATGAAGTTGGCACCACTGCAATATAGCGGCCGATTAAAAAAAAGTTGAACAGTGGTTTTATGAAAAATGTATGAACCAAAAAGTACGCTAAACAGTGCGTTTTTGGGCCATAGAGCATAGAGTTTTTCGACGACATATTAGTGGTGTCATTGTATTTGAGCTACAGCCTATTTAAATGACAGATAACGGTACAGGAGTAGAAAAAATACTATTATCGAATGCAGTAGGAATAATTATAGTGATTTGAGTGCGTACTGAACTGATGGCCGTTGGGGCGGAAAGGTTCTAGAGTGGCGACCACGTACCGGAAGGCGCGGCGTTGGTAGGCCTCCCACAAGGTGGACTGATGACCTGGTAAAGGTCGCGGGAGTCCGCTAGGACCAGTCACTTTGGAACTCTTTGGGGGAGGCCTATGTCCAGCAGTGGACGTCTTTCGGCTGATATGATGATGATGATGATGAGTGCGCACACTGTGTAATTTTCCTTTAAGTGCGGTCACCTATAAGTTACCCCTTTATCCTATAGATCTACCTAAGAACTAAAAGTTCTGGGAAGAAACCATGTATTTTTTATGTTTATTTTTGAAGTTATTTAAAGTTATGCTGACGTCAGCAAAAAACTGTTTTTGTTTGTACATTTCAAAATAATAATATGATTTACATATTTACTTGTTTTATTATAGTAAGAATGCAATATCGAACTCCATACAATGTTTAGGTATTGCATCTACGATATTCAAAGAGAAATCGTAGTTTTTTTTAATTTTTACTTAATTGCAGTTTTCTCCGTATTCTAATCGGTTCTGTATCAGATTTTAATACGAAACATGCATAATATAGTTAACAATAACACAAAATAAAAAGCAAATTGTTTGAAAGTGGAACTTCGGAAATATTGCATTTCTAAAGTTCCATAGATTTTCTATGGAAATAGGGTCGTGAAATTTAAAATTTTCAAATGCTTAATAAATTTAATGTAATTCAAACGGAATAATGTTTCAGGGCGAATCAACTTTGTAGTGTCCTCCCCGCTTCTCTATTTGCCGTTTAAAAGGAGATTAAAAGAAAATACGATGCCTACTGTTGTTAATTATTATTGCATTCCTTACTCAATTAATTATACCTAGCGTGAAACTACATGAGAACCCCTTCTTAACCGTGGTCCGGTTGTGCAGTCCGGCCAGCCGGACCGTGGAAAATTTATTTTTTCGATTGTCCGGTGGCGATACTGTTTGGTTGGTTGTACATCTGTACACTGTACCTTGGTCCGGTAATATCACCACTGAACAATCGAAAAATACAAATTTTCCATAGTCCGGCTGGCGAACAAATCCCCCATAATGATCCTGTGGCACAAAAGTACACTGCCAAAATATACAATCGACATAACGTGTAAGGGTTAAATTGTCTCGAGGCCTAAACGACACAATACATATAAATATGTCTCTATCTATCTATCTATATATATATATATACATATACATATAACCTTGTTGCTTACCTAATCGACTAGGAGCATTGGACGCTCTTTAAAAGCTATTATTGTCAATAATGTCCTTGTTCACTCAACTTTGTTATTGACGTTCATAGATGAATTAGTGTGGTTGACGTTGTATGAAAATGAGTCTGGTACGAGCGTACGAAAATATAAATCATTGTATATTTTTCGGGTGTCCTAATACGCCTTTATTAATGATACCCGACATGGTAAGGGTACGCTTACTGTGTGACTTGTACTTTTATATACCACAAAACACTCGTGTGTGCGGGGAGCATTTGGCAGCTGGTACTTGGGAGATCCTGACGGAGGCACCAAATGTTTGTGAAAATTTTAGTCAAGCACATACGCAAGATATTGTGAACGTTATGCGGGAAGCAATAATTTTCATTAATTCTACAGTTTCAAATGTGCTAGGTGCACCAAATAATGCTTAAATTAATGATTTAAAAGTTACTTACAAGTTGTAATTTTTTTTTAAGTTCAATCTCACCTATTTATTTTACCTACGTAATTCTGAATTTATTACAAGTGGTTAAGATTTTCCATGGTCCGGTTGACCGGACGGCTGAAAAATTGTTTCTTTCCTTGGTGCGGTTAACCGTATCACAGAAAAAAGAAATTTTCCACAGTCCGGCTGGCCGGACTACACAACCGGACCACGGTTAAGAAGAGAAACGATTCATGTTAAAAAACAATGCAGAAACAATGGGAACAAAATAAAAAATAAATTTTAAATTTTAAAAATCAGGGTGTTCCCTTTTAGTAACGATTATTTATCATTTATTTTTGACTAAAATTAGTAAATACTAGCTGTTGCCCGCGACTTCGTCCGCGTATAACATGTCATCGTCTAAAAGTTTGTTTAAGTAATAAATAAATAAAAAAACATGAAATTAGTTTTGTGCCTAGTCTTTTAGTAAACATTCTAAAAACGAAGTTACAAATCTCTTACTTTCAAAATGGCTTGCCCTTTATACACACTTAGAACCCCCTTTGAACCCTCATAATAAACAGGCTGAAACCGTAGTTACAAATTTCTTACTTTAAAAATGTCTTGCTCTATACTATACAAACTTCGAACCTCGTTTAGGCGATGAATTTAAAAAAACGCTGAAATAAGTTTTGTAGTATTTTAGCATGTTTGTTTTGTCTACAACCGAAATTACAAATCCCTTACTTTAAAAATGTCTTGCTCTCCATACAAACTTTGAATGCCCTTATAATCCCCTTTGGGGGAAGAATTTCAAAAAACGCTGAAATAATTTTGGTAGTCTAAACAGGCTAAGATCGAAATTACAAAAAGTTTTGAGATTCTAGCTCCAAAAAAATCCCCTTTACCAACATTGCACCCCTTTATCATCCCCTTAGGCGTGGAATTTTCCAAAACGCTAAAAATACTTTATTTGTTTCGTATTATTTGTATCGTAATCTCCACTTATGATAAATCTCTAAATTAAAAAAAGAATCAGCCAGTTTGAAACTATGCTTTCTGTGGTACGAATGTTCTCAGCATCCCATGGACGGAAAAATATGAAACATTTTATATAGGTACATAATTATTCCAGCTGCAACTTAGGATAGTTTTTATCCGACTGCGACACTTAATTTATTTTCCGTAATATACGACTTCATTCAATTTTTCATTTATTATTCTTAAAGTATATCGCCGCCACATCTGTCAGCTAAAAGAAACGTCAAAATCACAGACTAATAAGAAATACTACGGACAAAATGGCGGAATTTCTTTGCATTTTTTCGCCTATTAATAATTTGAATCCCGTCTACGATATACATTGACGAGACACATAGGTACCAAAAGCAAATATAAAATTAATCGATTTTGATATGCGAACTTATATGCGCAAATGTCGAATTAAGGCGTAATTTGTACAAATGTAATAACAAATTCGAACAATATAAACTTGGTTTTTTTGAATGGCACGCGCGCGCGCTCTTTGCGTATTCAGCCAAACCACGAAAATCGAAACTCGAAGTTTCCTGCATAATAAAGCATTCCTGTCATTTGTTAGTGCGATAGAGATAGAGATACCCGAATATTTTCGAATTCCGAAGTTCGTGGTTTAAAAGAAAATACGGATGTCGGATAGATCTAAATTAATATTTTATGTGTGAATATGGTTAAAATTATTTGGAAATACTATTGTTGTTATTGTTTTAGTATATTTGACTAGCTTTAAGTTTAATATTGTACGTCTGAAATGGGCAAGCTGTTGGACTTTATTTTACCCAAAACAACTAAATGTACACAGTTCTGACAATAAAGAAATCTTATTTCATCTTATCTTATCGAAAATAGGGATGTAGACACTAAACAAAATAATCATAATGTTGTATTATCTCGAAAAAAAACAACGCAAGAGGCTATACTCGTATAGGTAATCACTAAGTTATAAGTGTATAAAGTTTTAAGAGGGGGTTTGTTGCGTCTCTTTTCCGCAAAACGCACCTTTATAATCAGACGTCGGGGTTTTCGGAGCGGGAATGATTTGAGAAAGAGTAGAGATAAACAGATATGTTAGTCTAAGAAAATATCTTATTATGCCTAATGAATAACTACCTCTCTGTGAGTTGTATACAATCTGTGACAAAGTTTTATTTTAATTTCCGTAAAAGTCTTATAACTTATAAGGTAACAATAAAAATAACTTTAATTAATTACCTGCTGTAAATTGAATAGTTGACACGATTTTCAGAATAAACTATTAATATTTTTTCTATATTTGGGACAGTTAATCTACGGCGTCTTGCTGTAAATATCCATTTCAAGGAGCTAAATGATCTTTCCACGTCGACAGTTGTAATAGGTGCATATTTAAATTTTTTGTAGGAATCAATTGATGCACGAGAAGTTTGAGATTGAAGTTCTATTTCTTTGCCTTGTACCAACTCATTTATAATTTTTAGTGTGCTATAGCCAGAATTCTTCTTTAACACCAACTTCAGTTTATCATAAATCTGTTTTCCTTTTACGCTCATGTTTAATTTGGAATCATCTCTATAGGTTTCATGAACTATTTTTAAACTATCGCTGATGGACAGCTTCGCATCCTGTAGTTTTTTAATAGCATTTGGGATAGTCATCAAATGATTTGCTATGAAATTTAAGTCGCTTTTTATATTTGCATTTCCAAACGCTCTTTTTGCCTTTCTAATACTCTGGGCTTCGGTGGGACTGAATGTATTTAGAACACGTTTCACTTCATCGTAATGTTTGCTGTAATACGTTGCAGCTTCTATCCAGGTTCCCCACCGAATAATTGTTGGTCGAGGTGGTAAAGGCACTCCGGGGAGCATTTCTTTAAACTTTTGTATTCTTTTAGGAGATTTCAAAAATGTCTTCTTAACATTTGCGATTAAATCATTCACATCTGGATAAAGTTTTCTTACTAGTTCAGCCACTCTATTTAAACCATGAGCCAAACATGTGACGTGCAAAAGATTGGGAAAAATACATTTTAAATTTCTTCCAGCCTTTAGCATGTAGCCCACACCGTCAGTTAAAAGTAAAAGTACTTTATTGTGATTATTATGGTTAGCACCCCATAATTCATCAAGAGCACTTGTGACCGTATTGGATATTGATACATTGTTCGTGCTGTCTAACCGTTTACTGGATATCAAGTGTTGAGTGCCAATGTGATCATCACGTAATGCTCCCACTATTACGTTAGCTATTTGACGACCATAATCATCCGTGGTTTCGTCAACACTCACATATGTATATTCATTTTTTAGCTCGCTCCGTATTTTATTCATTTTTTCATCGTAAGCTTTATTTAAATATTCCCGTCGCAGTTGACATTCCGAAGGAACTTTTGCAGTTTTTCCAAATTTACCGGTAACACAATTTTCGATAAAATCTTTAAATATCGGATTGTTTACCTGCGTCCATGGTATATTACAGCCCACAACAAATTTCAAGAGCTCACTATTGAAATCATATTTCATACCTGTATGTTTATTAGATGCGACATGTCGCGTTACACTAGATTTCGTTTGAGCGAAGCTCACATTGCACTTGGTGCAAAATAACAAAGAATCTCGAACCTCTATCTCTGGATTATTTTCTCGTAACGAGTTTTTTTTCTCGGAGGCATATTTGTGTTGACTGATTATTTACAGTTTTTTAAAATACAATTGCATATAAGTTTATCTACTAGACAAGCAAGGGTAACGGTTGACAATAGGTGTCTAATACAATGTCAATCTTGACGCTCGATATCTATGAAGCATTTTCTTGTAAATGAATAGACTTAACTGAAGAGGTTGATAATGAATGACCAATATAAAATATGTACCTATATGTATGATTAATCTTTATTTATTTTTCAATCAATTATTCATTCGGTAGAAACCTACTAGGGTACGATCTGTTTTTAAGTAAATACCTACTCTTTGGCTAATGTCAAACGTTCCCGCTCCGAAAACCCCGATGTTTGTTTATAATGAAACGATTGTTTTTTACTATGACGCTCGAGGATCGTGACGTCACGGTCCCTGATCGTTTTCTCACTCTAACAAGCGACATTAAAACAGTTGTAGCTTCGTAATTTTTTGAGATATTTGAATGAGTTTTTCGTTTCTTCTTTCTTTTGAAGTGAGTCTACAGCTACACCTCTATTTGGAAGACAAGCGGAAAGAACCCATACTATCCATACTAATAATCCATACTTCGATACTTCCATATTAATATTATAAATGCGAAAGTGTGTCTGTCTGTCTGTTACCTCTTCACGCCTAAACCGCTGAACCGATTTAGATGAAATTTGGTATACAGATAGTTTGAGCCCCGGGGAAGGATAAAGGGTAGTTTTTATATCTGAGGGGCTGAAATTGGGGGTGGAAATTTGTATGGAGCTACTTAAACCGCTGCACCGATTTAGATGAAATTTGGTATATAAATAGTTTGAGTCCCGGGGAAGGACATATAATAGTTTTATCCCGGAAATCATTCCCTAAGGGGGTGAAAAGGGGGGGGGGGTGAACATTTGGATGTAATCTATTTTGATGAAATTTGGTGTAGATATAGGTTAAGTCCTGGGAAAGGACATGGAATAGTTTTTACCCCAGAAATCATCCCCTAAGGGGGTGAAATTAGGGGTAAAAATTCGGATGGAACCCATTTTAATACAATTTGGTATAGATATAGCTTGAGTCCTGGGAAAGGACATAGGATAGTTTTAATTCCGGAAATCACTCCCTAACGGGGTGAAATGGGGGGTGAAAATTTGGATGAATCCCGTTTAGATGAAATTTGGTATAAAGGTCGTTTGAGTCCCGAAGAATGACATTAGATAGTTTTTATCCCGAAAATCATTCCCTAAGGGTATGAAATAGGGGGTGAAAGTTTGGATAAAATCCATGTACCTAGATGAAATTTGGTATAAAGATAATTTGAGACCCTTCGAAGGATATGGAATAGTTTTTGCCTCGGAAATCATCCCTTAAGATGGTAAGTAGAAGTTTGTTTGCATTATATTTTCTAAGTATAAGTTCTACGCGGACAAAGTCGCGGGCAACAGCTAGTAAGTAATATTTCTAAAAACTTTTAAGCTTCTATCTCAAAATGGAGTTTTGGTCATACAAACTTTGCAACCCTTTAGGGGTGAAATTTTTCAAAACGCTAAAAGTACTTTATTTGTATTATAATAAGTAATCTTTCTACAAAGTTTTAAGTCG
The DNA here is from genome assembly GCA_963854355.1 of Epinotia brunnichana. Taxonomy (NCBI): domain Eukaryota; kingdom Metazoa; phylum Arthropoda; class Insecta; order Lepidoptera; family Tortricidae; genus Epinotia; species Epinotia brunnichana. The sequence continues at coordinate 25,470,803 of OY977936.1, read as the reverse complement.
CTTATCTAAAAAATAAAGTTTCCCCCATACAAAATTTACACCCCTTTCTAACCCCCTTAGGGGCAGAATTTTCCTAAACGTTGAAAGTACTTTATTTGTATTCTATTAAATAATCGTTATACAAAGTTTTAAGTCTCTAGCTCAAAAAATCAAGTTTCCCCCATACAAACTTTGCACCCTATTTAACCCCTTTAGGGGTATGATTTCCGAAAATTACTTCTTATCCGTTGCCTACGTTGTATCCGTTGCCTACGTTGTGATATTTTTGTTCCCATAAATATAATTATTATACTTTTTGCTGTAAATCCGTACTGTTTTTTAGGCTTCCGTACTCAAAGAGTAAAACGGGACCCTTACTAAGACTTCGCTGTCCGTCCGTCCGTCCGTCCGTCCGTCTGTCTGTCACCAGGCTGTATCTCAAGAACCGTGATAGCTAGAGAGTTGACATTTTCACATATTATGTATTTCTGTTGCCTCTATAACAACAAATACTAAAAACAAAATAAAATATTTTTTTAAGGGGGGCTCCCATACAATGAAGGTGATTTTTTTGCCGTTTTTATAGATAATGGTAAGGAACCCTTCGTGCGCGAGTCCAACTCGCACTTCGCGTTTTTTTTCTGTGGGTATCTATTTCTTCAAATGACTCATCTCCACTTATAATAAATCTCTAAATTAAAAAAAGAATCAGCCAGTTTGAAACTAAGCTTTCTGTGGTACGAATGTTCTCAGCATCCCATGGACGGAAAAATATGAAACATTTTATATAGGTACATTATTATTCCAGCTGCAACTTAGGAAAGTTTTTATCCGACTGCGACAATTAATTAATTTTCCGTAATATACGACTTCATTTAATTTTTCATTTATTATTCTTAAAGTATATCGCCGCCACATCTGTCAGCTAAAATAAACGTCAAAATCACAGACTAATAAGAAATACTACGGACAAAATAGCGGAATTTTAATCCCGTCTATGATATACCTTGACGAGACACATAGGTATCAAAAGCAAATATAAAATTAATCGATTTTGATATGCGAACTTATATGCGCAAATGTCGAATTAAGGCGTAATTTCCACAAATGTAACAACAAATTCGAACAATATAAACTTGGTTTTTTTGAATGGCAGGCGCGCGCTCTTTGCGTATTCAGCCAAACAGCGAAAACCGAAACTCGAAGTTCGTATATCTGCATTCCTGTCATTTGTTAGTGCGATAGAGATAGAAATACCCGAATATTTTCGAATTCCGAAGTTTGTGGTTTAAAAGAAAATACGGATGTCGGATAGATCTATATTAATATTTTATGTGTAAATATGGTTAATTTTTTTTGGAAATACTATATTGTTGTTATTGTTTTAGTATATTTGACTAGCTTTAAGTTTAATATTGTACGTCCGAAATGGGCAAGCTGTTGGACTTTATTTTACCCAAAACAACTAAATGTACACAGTTCTGACAATAAAGAATTCTTATTTTATCTTATCTTATCGAAAATAGGGATGTAGACACTAAACAAAATAATCATAATGTTGTATTATCTCGAAAAACAACGCAAGAGGTAATCACTAAGTTATAAGTGTATAAAGTTTTAAGAGAGGGTTTGTTGCGTCTCTTTTGCGCAAAACGCACCTTTATAATGAAACGATTGTTTTTTACTATGACCGAGGATCGTGACGTCACGGTCCCTGATCGTTTTCTCACTCTAACAAGCGACATTAAAACGGTTGTAGCATCGTATTTTTGAGATATTTGAATGAGTTTTTCGTTTCTTCTTTCTTTTGAAGTGAGTATACAGCTACACCTCTATTTGGAAGACAAGCGGAAAGAATCCATACTATCCATACTAATAATCCATACTTCCATACTAATATTATAAATGCGAAAGTGTGTCTGTCTGTCTGTCTGTAACCTCTTCACGCCTAAACCGCTGAACCGATTTAGATGAAATTTGGTATACAGATAGTTTGAGCCCCGGGGAAGGACAAAGGGTAGTTTTTTTACCCATTTTAATACAATTTGGTATAGAGATAGCTTGAGTCCTGGGAAAGGACATAGGATAGTATTGATTCCGGAAATCACTCCCTAAGGGGGTGAAATGGGGGGTGAATATTTGGATGAATCCCGTTTAGATGAAATTTGGTATAAAGGTCGTTTGAGTCCCGAAGAATGACATTAGATAGTTTTTATCCCGAAAATAATTCCCTAAGAGTATGAAATAGGGGGTGAAAGTTTGGATAAAATCCATGTACCTAGATGAAATTTGGTATAGAGATAATTTGAGACCCTTCGAAGGATAAAGAATTGTTTTTGCCTCGGAAATCATCCCTTAAGATGGTAGAAGTTTGTTTGCATTATATTTTCTAAGTATAAATTCTACGCGGACGAAGTCGCGGGCAACAGCTAGTCTTTAATATATAGATTAGGTACTCTTTCCGCTTGTCTTCCAAATAGGGGAGTAGACTCAAAATGTATTATTACTTCAAAAGAAAAAAGAAGAAACGAAAAACCCGTTCAAATATCTCAAAAAATTACGAAGCTACAACCGTTTTAATATCGCTTATTAGAGTGAGAAAACGATCGGGACCGTAACGTCACGATCCTCGAGCGTCATAGAACTCATAGTAAAAAACAATCGTTTCATATGAAGGTGCGTTTTGCGGAAAAGGGACAGAACATACCCCCTCTTAAAACTTATAACTTAGTGACTACTTAAATAACCTCTTGCGTTGTTTTTTTCTCTATTTGACTTCATTTTAAGTCCTTTTTCGAGAAAATACCTACAACATTGTGATTATTTTATTTAGTGTCTACAGTGTTTACATCCCTATTTTCGATCTATCCGATATCCGTATTTTCTTTTAAACCACGAACTTCAGAATTCGAAATATTCGGGTATCTCTATCTCTATCGCACTAACAAGATATACGAACTTCGAGTTTTGGTTTGCGTGGTTTGGCTGAATGCGCAAAGAGAGCGCGCGCGTGCCATTAAAAAAAATTGTGTTACTTATTATATTGTTCGAATTTGTTGATACATTTAATGATATTACGCTTTAATACGACATTTGCGCATATAAGTTATCATATCAGAATCGATTAATTTCTTATGCTTTACCTCTTGGTATGCGTTTCGTGAAGGTCTATCGGAGACGGGATTAAAATTATTAATAGGTGAAATTAAGGAAAAGCAATTCCGCCATTTTGACGTTTCACAAAGCTGACAGGTGTGGCGGCGATATACTTTAAGAATAATAAATGAAAATAATGAAGTCGTATAGTTCGGAAAATTAATTAATAGTCGCAGTCGGATAAAAACTATCCTTAGTTGCAGCTAGAATAAAAATGTACCTACAAAAAATGTTTCATATTTTTCCGTTCACGGGATGCTGAGAACATTCGTGACAACCCAAAGCTTAGTTTCAAACTGGCTGATTCTAGAGATTTATTATAAGTGGAGATAACAACCCTTTTTAAGACACCAATGCATAATCACAATATATTTAAAACTAAATAATGCATTTCTATGGTTTTTATGAAGATTTCTCAATTTTTTAAATAACTTCAAAAATAAACATAAAAAATTCATGGTTTCTTCCCAGAAGTTTTAGTTCTTAGGTAGATTTATAGGATAAATGGGTAAATTATAGGTGACCGCACTTAAAGGAAAATTACACAGTGTGGGGTGCGTACCTGGTCGGCTATATAGTGACCCATGTACGGGGCACGGACTTGTGGAGATAGTTTGTCGTGACACTGGGGCACTGGACTGCAGTCGACTGTGAACGTGTTAAAGTAGGCGCTTTTAACATACCTACCTCCTACTTACGATCAAAATGCAATGTTATGCTAACATTTTTATACATTTCAAAACTATTTAAATTAATAAATAAAACTGAATCTCTTTAACGTTTTATTCAATATTTTACATATTTAAACACTTAAAAATAGTTATCAAGAAAACTTACCAGCAAAATCAAAACCGCTTGAAAACTCTTACAAAATACGTGTAAACATAACCCGCGAAAGCTAAATAACATTAACAATACAGTAATACAAATACTCACCTGCGTTGATATTGGACAACAAAGTGCCCTGGAGCTTTTCTACCACTTAAAATCTCATGCTTTCGTTAAAACTATCAACATGTGCGTACATCAAACGTTACATTAAAACAATCACGCTATAGGCAACAACAATACCTGTCTCTACTGTCAGAATTAAGAAGATGCTGGGCATTTCATGCCAAAAGGTATGTGTCTCTAAGACCTTCGTGCTACAGCTAGTCATATTCAGCAAGTCCCATGTATACGGATCTGTTCTCAATGACTAGATGCAGCGCGTAGGCACGAAGCTTTTTGTTGAGGTTGTAAAACCATACGATTGAAGACCGGCCGGGTCAGCACCCGTGCCGCGCCGGCACCAGCGCCCACACGATGGCCTCGGGGACGGACAGCGGGTAGCGCAGCAGGGAACGCGCGGCGCCCATCATCCTGCCAACACACATTGGTATCATTGTTTTGGCCCCTTTATTAACCCTTAACTTAAGGATCATCTTCATCTGCCTCGCTAGTTCGGCGCGCAGATCGCTCACAACTCCCGAAAACTTAGTCACCTGGCTTGAGGGCGAGGCCACCACGCCAGCTGCCCCCGCGCGTGACGCGCAGCTCGACGTCGAGCCTCGCTAGTTCGGCGCGCAGATCGCTCACAACTCCCGAAAACTTAGTCACCTGGCTTGAGGGCGAGGCCACCATGCCAGCTGCCCCCGCGCGTGACGCGCAGCTCGACGTCGAGCCTCGCTAGTTCGGCGCGCAGATCGCTCACAACTCCCGAAAACTTAGTCACCTGGCTTGAGGGCGAGGCCACCACGCCAGCTGCCCCCGCGCGTGACGCGCAGCTCGACGTCGAGCCTCGCTAGTTCGGCGCGCACATCGCTCACAACTCCCGAAAATTTAAGTCACCTGGCTTGAGGGCGAGGCCACCACGCCAGCTGCCCCCGCGCGTGACGCGCAGCTCGACGTCAAGCCTCGCTAGTTCGGCGCGCACATCGCTCACAACTCCCGAAAACTTAGTCACCTGGCTTGAGGGCGAGGCCACCACGCCAGCTGCCCCCGCGCGTGACGCGCAGCTCGACGTCGAGCCGCGCTAGCTCGGCGCGCACATCGCTCACAACTCCCGGAGTACGCTCGTCTCGCCTACAGAACACTCGCATAGTACACTCAGCGTCAAATACTTTGTATCAACCAAAGTAGTCAAATAGTTCGGTACACCATATATTTAGTATGGTGTACCGAACTAATTGGCCACTTTGACTGCAACAGAGTATTTGACGCTGAGTGTACAACAAGTACCTGGTGAGAGGGCGAGGCCACCACGCCAGCTTCCCGCGCGTGACGCGCAGCTTGACGTCGAGCCGCGCTAGTTCGGCGCGTACATCGCTCACAACTCCCGGAGTACGCTCGTCTCGCCTACAGAACACTCGCGTAGTACAACAAGTACCTGGTGAGAGGGCGCGGCCACCACGCCAGCTGCTCGCGCGTGACGCGCAGCTCGGCGGCGAGCCTCGCTAGTTCGGCGCGCAACTCGCTCACAACGCCTCGTAGCTCGATCGTCTCCTCCACGGCTAGCGATACACGCGCCGCCAACGATGAACACTCGCGCGCGCAACGTTCTCGGCCACTGTCGAATAATACAACTTTTTAGATACACTGGCCGCTATCTGTGTACGACTCGGTAGCTCGACTTTAGGTTTTCAGTGGTCCATTAAGCCCAGTTTCCGTAGTCATGTTTTAGTAAGTACAAAATACACATGCGTCTACAATCCCGTCTGTCGGGAATCGCCCTTCTAAAGGAATGTAGAAAGGGTTTTTTTCTTAAGTTGGGAATAGTAGTGGCTGGTGAGAGGCCGGGAAATTGCAATTCGTGGATAAGTTGATTTTGTCGGATGAAGCGAAGCTGAATCCGACAATAGAGACGAATCCACAAATTGCCGTTTCCGCCGAGGCATATACCTATAGTGCTTTTCTCCAAAAATGCGAGAAATTCAAATAATATTTTCAATAATCTTAAAACAGCGAGTATGTCAATAACCTATCAAGTTCCCACCCAACTATTTTTTTTTAAGTATGTACACGGCATGACTCGTAGTGCCAGTTTCAATTTACATACTTAAAATAATTAAAACATTAGAATCGATCACAGTTTTAAAGGTTTACTTATTAAAGACTAGCTGTTGCCCGCGACTTCATCCGCGTATAACATGTTAACGTCTAAATGTTTGTTGAAGGAATGAATTTAAAAAAATAATTGAAATTAATTTTGTACCGAGTCGTAGTAAACAGTCTGAAACCGTAGTTACAAATTTCTTACTTAAAAAAATGTCTTGCTCTCTATACAAAGTTCGAACCCCCTTTTAACCTTCTTAGGCGATGAATTAAAAAAACGCTGAAATAAGTTTTGTAGTATTTTAGCAAACAGTCTAAATCCGAAGTTACAAATCCCTTACTTTAAAAATATCTTGCTCTCCATACAAACTTTGAACACCCTTATAATCCCCTTTAGGGGATATATTTCAAAAAATGCTAAAATTAGTTTTGTAGTCTAAACAGGCTAAGATCGAATTTACAAATATCATATTTTAAAATTTTCTTGCTCTCCATACAAACTTTGAACGCTTTTCAGGGAAAAATAAAAAAAAACACTCGGTTTTTTTATTGTAATAGGTAAGTATTTTTTCTACAAACTATCAAGTCTCTAGCTAAAAAAAAGTGTTTCCCATACGAACCTTGCACCCCTTTTTAAGGGTTGAAATTTTCCAAAACGCTGGCAGTAGGTATTTTTTTGTATTTTAATAAGTAGGTAGGTACTTAATCTTTCTACAGAGTTTTAAGTTTCTACCTAAAAAAAGTTTTCCTATACAAACATTGCACCTCTTTATCCCCCTCTTAGCGGGTGGAAATTTTCAAACCACTGAAAGTAGTTTACCTATATATTTGTATTCTAATAATTAATCTTTCTACACAATTTCAAGTCTCTAGTTCAAAAAAAAAAGTTTCCTCCATACAAATTTTCACCCGTTTTAATCACCCTTAGGGGTGGAATTTTCCAAAACGCTGTAAGTTCTTTTTGTCGCTTTGTAAAAAAAAATATTTACAAACGTTGCACCCTAAGGGGTGAAATTTTCTAAAACGCTGAAAGTATTTTATTTTATTTTATTATGTAATCTTTTTAAAAAGGTTTGAGATTCTAGCTCAAAAAATCCCCTTTACCAACATTGTACCCCTTTTTCATACCATTTTCCAAAACGCTGTTTTTTTATTTGTATTGTAATAAGTAATCTTTCTACAAACTTTTAGGCTTCTATCTCAAAAAGAAGTTTCGCTCATACAAACTTTGCAAACCTTTTTAACCCCCTAAGAGGCTGAATTTTCCAAAACGCTGACAGTACTTTATTTGTATTCTAATAAGTAAGCTTTCTACAACGTATTTAGTTTCTTGCTAAAATATTAAAGTTTCCCCCATACAAAATTTGCACCCCTATTTGACCCCTTTAGGGGTAGAATTTACAAAAATCCCTTCTTATCCGTTGCCTACGTTGTAAAAGGTAGTTCTGGTGTAAATTTCAACTCTCTAGCCCCAGTAGTTTCGGCTGTGCGTTGATGAGTGAGTGGGTGAGTCAGTCAGGACATAGGCATTTATATGTAGGTATAGATAGATATAAGATGACGAAAATCCCATTCAAATATCTCAAAACCGTTTTAATGTCGCTTGTTAGAGTGAGAAAACGATCGGGGACTATGACGTCAAGATCCTCGAGCGTCATAGTAAAAAACAATCGTTTCATTTAAAGGTGCGTTTTGTGGAAAAGGGACAGAACTTAAAACTTTGGAACTTAGTGATTACCTATACATATAACCTCTTGCGTTGATTTTTTCTCTATTATCCTTTTTTCGAGAAAATACATTATGATTATTTTATTTAGTGTTTACCTACAGCCGGGTCCGCTGCACCAATGTTTTCCATGTTTTTAAACATCTAACATGTTTTCCGTCAGGTTCGGCAAACAAAAAGGGTTTAGTTTTGATTGGCAAAACATGTTTGACGTTTAAAAACCACGAAAACTTGGCGCAGCGGACGCAGCTTACGGGGTGTAGTTTCGATTCCTGAGCTATTACCACGAACTTCGGATTTCGAAAATATTCGGGTATCTCTATCTCTATCGCACTAACAATACTCGAGTGACAGGGATGCAGTTATACGAACTTCTAGTTTCGGTTTTCGTGGTAGCGCCGCAGTCACTTTGGCAGAATGTGCAAAGAGCGCGTGCCATTGCCATTCGAAAAAAAACAAATTCGTGTTAATTATATTGTTCAAATTTGTTGATACATTTTTTAAAATAACGCCATAATGCGACATTTGCGCATATAAGTTCTCATATTACAATCAAATATTTTTTTATGGTTTAACTTTTGGCATGTGTATCGTAAAGGTCTATCGTAGCCTGGATTTAAATTATTAATAAGTGAAAAGCAAAGCAATTCCGCCATTTGACGAAAATTTGACGTTTCTTATAGCTGACAGTTGGAGCAGCGTTTGATTTCAATAAAAATAAATGAAAAATTAAATGAAGTCGTATATTTCGGAAAATTAATTAATTGTCGCAGTCGGATAAAAACTATCCTAAGTTGCACCTAGAATAATAATGTACCTATATAAAATGTTTCATACTTTTCCGTTCATGGGATGCTGAGAACATTCGTACCACACAAAGCTTAGTTTCAAACTGGCTGATTCTTTTTTTTATTTAGAGATTTATTATAAGTGGAGATAAAACGGGATTGAAATCTAAACGTATTTAAAGTTCTTTATGAATTTTATATCGATAAATATTATTAATTCTTCGTTTCAAACTATTTGAGACATTTTTAAAAAACGTCACTTCGATCACTTACAATAGTAAGAGTTTTGTCTATGACTTCAAAAAAACAGAAAACGCGGGAAAACGTTAGGCACACTACAACCAGGCGCAATTCGTCACACCAACTTGCAAGAGTTTGAAAGAGACAGCCATACATTTATTTTATTCTAACAAGAACAAGTTGTTGTGATAAATTGCTAGGCCTTGAAACGTACGAGCATTTGGCTGTTTGCAGTGATTAACCTTATAATACAGTCGATATTGTTCAACCTCGAAATTTCGGGGAGTTTGATGAAATTTGGTACGAATGTTCGTTGGAAGCCCTGTTTTCGTCTCCCAAAAGTCCCGGTCAGGACCTTGTAGAACGGCCGCTATCTTGGGAAATGTACTCCATTTATAAGAAATTCAGGTTTTGTTCAAAAACTACGTACTCTATGAAAACGTAGTCTATAGCAACATTAAAGCTGAATAAATTCTGCATAAGCCTTTAGTACACAACCTTGACGAGAAAACGTGTCTTCGTGGAGAAAAATGCATCCACATGTGAGATTTTCCCTCAATGTCCTTCCAGGGAAGATTCTCCGAATTTGGAGCTCGAGAGAATTTCAAATGCACCAAATCTGAAATCACAACTTTGCTTCTAGCACCCTAAAGCTCAAATTTTAAGACATGTAAACAGAGGTTTTGGTGAGTGTGTGAAGTGAACTTGACTACTGTCACTTGCATTTTGCCCCATTTTTGCTCCAAAATATGTTTAGACCATCACATTATGAAGTTTCAGTAATACGCCCCGCATCAATAATATTAAATGTATAGTGTATAGCACTGGCGTGGGACAGGCCCATCTACTGATAAGTAAAGTTGTGATTTTAGATTTGGTCTCCACTCACGCCCGCCATATTGTTTTTTTTTTTAAACTAGATGTGCGCCAACACGTTGTCAGTATTAAGAGAAATCTAACACCACCTCATTTTTTGGAATTCATCAAGCTTCTTGACCTGTAGGTCAATCACGTAACGCATTGTACGCGCGTCTGACAGTAAAATCACAATCAACTGTCATTTTTCCATATAAAATTGACATTTAGACCTTACAGACGCGCGTAAGAAAAGTTACGTGATCGACCCACTGGAGGTGATAGCAAACTATCACTACTTAACGAGAAATTGAATCCATTACCATTCTTTTGGGTTTAGCCGTAGTCGGGTAAAATGTTATTATTAATGTAGTTCATATCTTATTGTGTAAATCAAAGTTCATTTGAAATTCTCCCGAGCTCCAAATTTGGAGAATCTTCCCTGGAAGGACATTGAGGGAAAATCTCACATGTGGATGCATTTTTCTCCACGAAGACACATTTTCTCGTCAAGGTTGTGTACTACAGGCTCTTGCAGAATTTATTCAGCTTTAATGTTGCCGTAGACCATGTTTTCATAGAGTACGTAGTTTTCGAACAAAACCTGAATTTCTTACGAATGAAGTACATTTCCCAAGATAGCGGCCGTTCTACGAGGTCCTGACCCGGGGACTTTTGGGAGACGAAAACAGGGCTTCCAACGAACATTCATACCAAATTTCATCAAACTCCCCGAAATTTCGAGGTTGAACAATATCGACTGTATTATTAGTCAAAACATATGGTTAAAAGGTAAAAAACTATACAGTAAAGGAACATACATTTTCCTGGCCGCTGAAGCTGTACAATAATGACTTTTAACTTTTTAAATTTGCGCTCGGAGTAACGAGGAACTTCACGGACTATTTTTGCTACAGTAAGGCGGACATTTCCGAGCATATTGGAGAAAATGCATTTACGCATTCCGCTTAGCTAGGGAACTAGGATCAACTTCTTATAACTAGCATGTTGAGATGGGAAGGCGGACGGCGTCTGGGGCTGCGGCGGTTCCACCTTCTCATCGGGTAACCGGCACAGTTACAAGCGGTATGAACAACAGCGCAACTTCTCCATCAGCCCACCGACAGACAGACCCACAGCCAAATCACAACCCATGACAACAACCCAACTGACTGACAATTAAAATACCTAATCCACATGACTCGTGACCCTTCTAGTCCCTGGCACCTCTTTTCGTGTGCGACTCGTGCTGTGATACGTCCGCCTCCAGGCGCTAGCTCGACTTTTGGTAATTGCCGTGGTCCATCATTAGGCGGGTATTATGCTTCCGTAGCCATGTTCAAAAGTTACACATCGGTCTACAGTGAGATCAGGGTGCGTACTCACTCCTTCTCCAACTGCAGCTGCTGGCTGGTGAGCTGCAGTAAGGCCTGTTTCTCGTCCGCCTCGCGTCTCAGTTCGGCCGCCTCCGCCTCCGCCGCCGCCAGCAGCGACTCGTGCTGCGATAAGTCTGCCTCCAGGTGCGCTAGCTAAACAGACAACATTGCTTCTGTGAGAAGTGAAGACGTTTCATCTTTTGCAAAAAAGTTCACCATGCCAAGTCTGAGGATAATAGTAGATTATACACCAAGGGGATAAAGCACTGTTTTATGTCACGGGAGCGAATTGAATCCCGAACGTAACGAAGGACTCACAATTTAACTCCTGAGCGTAGCGAGGGAGTTATAAGTTAATTCCTGAGCGAAGCGAGGGAATTAAGACTGAGTCCTGAGTGCAGTGAGGGGTTCAACCGCCCAAGACTAAAACAGTCTTATCCCCGAGGTGTATACTCTACTTTTCACACCTTATGCGAGACAAAAAAACAGGCTCAGTAGATAAATAATGTTTATTTAGCAAATTAAAAGTACATAGTAACATTAGACACATAGTAGCTTTCCATTTGTCAAAATCGTTGTAGGCTTTTAGATATTTTTCCTTTGACTTCTCTGGCAGCAGATTGTTGACAATGCCTATGGCATCTAATTTGATAAACTCAGGAGTCAAAACACTTTCATCACTCGACATTTTCAATATTATTTTTGAAATTAAATCTTCTATAGGCACCTACAAGAACTCGATTTGTTCGTCACGCGTGAACAAATGAAGGCGCGCGGCGTTCCAAATTCGAAAGCACAAGCCGTGGTCCTAGATTCGAAATTCGAATTTCGAGCACCGCGCTCCTCCGGACCGGGGTTCACACGGAGGCAAACTTCATTTATTTTGTCAAATCAAGTAGGCCATGGCCTAGGACAAATTGTGTTTAGCAAAATTAAACTTTATGCATATAGTAATAAGAATTATGAAAAGTGAAATCATATTATTAACCAGCGGGTTACAATGAAATTCAGTACAACATTATAACCCGGCTAATACCAAGGGATTTAATGTCTTGCTTTCGGTAGGGTTTACATGACCTATAATTCGGCATTGTCGAGCATGTGGTTTGAAAACCACTTTTACCTACCTACGGTATTGGTTTGAACTGAAGATTATCGGACATAGGTACTTAAAACTCACTCTACAACTACTACTTATTACTTTTAATCTACTTTTCTCAAACATGCTCGGAAATGTATGCGTTAATGTCACGAAATGAAGACATGAAGTTCCTTGTTTATGGCTGCCTACATTACTTGTATGTATGAAAACCCTAACTAAAAACATTATTGGCCGCTACTCTAACTTTTTAAATTTTCTTACTGATATTAAACAGACAAAGGAATAAATACATACTGCCAACCACCAATACTTTTTTTTAATTGTTTTAGTTTTTTGTAAATAAAAAATTGTTTTTTGTTATTTTTCGTTTATTTTTTAGTGTTGTTTATCGTTTTTAATGATTTAAAAAAAAAAATCTTTTCTTTTCTTGATGTTTGTCTATTTTTTAATGTTAAAATTTTTGTAGGGTCTTTTATGTTATTTTTAAGTTTTTTTTTATGTATTTTTCCTTTTTGTTTTACTTTTTTTAATGTTTTTGTTTTTTTTTGTCGTTTTTTTTAATTTTTTCAAGTTTTTGTTTTTTTCTTTTTTTTCGTTTTTTTGTTTTCTTTTGTTTTTTTTTTTAATATTTTTGTTTTTTTTTTTTTTATCCTTTTTTTTTTTTTTTTTTTTCCTTTTTTTAGTTTTTTGTTTTTTTTTTGTTTTTTTTTGTAATGTTTTTGTTTATTTTTTTTTCCTTTTTTTTTGTTTTTTTTAATGTTTTTCTTTTTTTTGTTTTTTTTAAATGTTTTTTGTGTTTTTTTTTGTCATTTTTTTGGGCGTTTTTTTTGTATTTTTAGTTGTTTTTTTTTGTTTTTAGTTGTTTTTTTTATATTTTTTTCCTTTTTGTTTTAGGTACTCTTTTGTAATGTTTTTTTAATTTTATTCTTTTTTAATGCTTTTTTTTTCTTTTTTAGATTTTTTTATCTAGAACCTTTTCACTTTAGTGAGGTGAAAAGGATTATATTTTTAAACCACTCACATTCGCTAGCTCGTGTTTCAATTCCACACTCGCGGTTAAATTATAACTGCACCCTTGTATAACAAATAACTATTTATTATTTCCTCACATCGTTTGAGAAAAGCACTATACAAGCCTCGGAACAGGGATTGCTGGACTCGTTGTATCCGGCCTCGTCTACGACTCGGCCGTCTAGCCCAAACTCGTCCATCAATCCCTTACTTCACGGCCTTTGCAGTAATGTACTATTTCAGAAAATAGTCAGTTGCTGCCCTCAAAAGAAGGATCAACGTTTATATCGCAGCATCTCGAGGCGGCCTGAAATGGGATTTCATGCAACTTTTCAGGCCTAGGCCTGCAAAGTAACTTTTTAATTTTCATTCCACTATTTGTGGCACAGCATCACGGCATTCAGCCATGAAAATTAGTTTGATTTGAGGATTTTTATTTATTTGTTTCATTGCATGTTTAAGAAAAGCACTATATATTATGCCTCGGCGTGAAAATGGATTTCCGGCCAAGTAGGTATAGACCTCAATAGTTATTTGTGTCACAAGGGAGCAAAATTAGTATATTTACGGCGAGGGTTGTGTATTGAATCCCAAACGAAGCGAGGGATCCTACAATAGAATCCTGAGCGTAGCGAGGGATTCTAACGCAGGATCCTGAGCGTAGTGAGGGATTCAAGTGTTAATACCCAAGACGAAGATAATTTTGCTCCTGAGAGAAACATGCAACTATTCACACCAATTATGAGGAAAAAATTAAAAAAAAATTTTTTTTCTTCGATTCCGATGAAATTACAATCGATTATTTTATTAAGATCTGTGTTCAATAGGCACATTGCGTAAATGCTATGCTACATGCCAATGAAAAAATTAAATAATTTACTTTAAAAACAAAGTTTTAACCGACTTCCATTCAGTACTCCGCCAAGCCACATGAACTTTTCCACATTTATTTTCCAATTTACCACATTAACTGATTTCCGAGAGCAAATACGTTGATTATTACGTAAGAGAAAAAAACTAAATCGCTGTATGTGGGCCGATAATATTTGAGGACTTCCGTCAATTCCTCAAGGATCTCAGAATCACCTTTGGCACTTCTTTGTTTGCTATTTCAACTGAATTATATCAGAATCGGTGACGTACTTTTATAGTTTGAAGTACATCATTGACAAGTTCTTCAAGTGGTCTTCATCATCACTTCCACTTCACCAAATTTATGATTTCCTAATGTAAATACACGATTTATAATAGAAAACACCGAAATTACTACACGCGTGCCTTATATATTTGAGGAGTTCCCTCAATTCCTCATGGTTCCCATCATTCAACTGGAGTTTTGAAAACAATGAGACCAACCTGGAAGCATATACTTTCAATTAAAAAAATAATGGTACGAATCGGTTCATAAATGACGGAGTTCAGGCCCCGTAGCATGGATGGCGTTATCACGCGATAAGTGATAGGATAAGCGCGTCGTCTCATTCTATCGAACGGTGTCAGCCAGAGACGGCAGCTCTATCCTATCACTTATCACGTGATAAGGCCATCCATGCTACGGGGCCTGAGGTAACACACATTAAAAAAAAATAAAAAAAATACGACCGAACTGAGAACCTCCTCCTTTTTTTTGAAGTCGGTTAAAAAGTAGCTTGAACAGACAAGTAGCATTTTGGTCCCTCTCGTCGTGGACCAAAACTTACTTTTCTGAATGAGAGGTGTGAAAATGTTATTCTTTCACTAACCCGGGTGTATGCGCGGTCCCGCTGCGCGCGCGCCTCGGCGCTGGCGGCGCGCTCCAGCGAGAGCGCGTGCTCGCTCACCGCCGCCGCGGCGCGCACGCCTTCCACCTCGTTACGGCAGTTGCGCCAACCTGACAAATAATTGAATTATGAATTATCACGAATTCCTATACTTCTGTATGTCGAATGATGCCAAAGCGATGTGTACAGTCAAGGATATTTTTTTCACTTACCTTTTTCGCTCCTGTCACAATTACATTGAAGGCATAAAAAGATGTGCGTTAGTTACTGTTTCCTTAAGGTGGTTCGATTGCAATACAAACCGTTATTTGACATTCGCAGGCTAACGGCGTGATATTATAAGAAACTTATGTAACAAACTTTCATCAATTGGCTTTCCATTTGCGCCAAATTCCCCCTTTCCTAGAATAAACTTGTATAAACTAGATTTATTTGAAAAATTTGTTTGGGACGTGATATTTTGGGAAAACAATTTTTCTCAAATTAATCTAGTTTATACAAGTTTATTCTAGGAAAGGGGGAATTTGGCGCAAATGGGAAGCCAATTGATGAAAGTTTGTTACATAAGTTTCTTAAAATATCACGCCGTTAGCCTGCGAATGTCAAATAACGGTTTGTATGGCAATCGAACCACCTTAACCGTAAATAGTATCGCCATGTAGCGTAGCATCAGCCGCAAATAGATTACCTATCAAAACTACCAAAACTTACCCATTTCTATGAAAACTGTGGGGCCGCGCTGCCGAATGGGAGCGGGTCTTCCGCATGCAAAAGAAAGCCATACAAGCGATTGTACAGGTGAACCAGAGAACTTCCGCACGGCCCTACTTTGTGTCCGTTGGGATACTTACCCTGCCGTCCGTGCCCCGTGGTTATATTCCAGGTGGCGACATAATATATGTACACAGTCACCTAGAAGAATACTCTAGCTAGTGGAGCAGAGATCCATGGTCGAAACCTGCGAAACTTTCATAAGTTGGTGGGCATCATGCATCGTCTGACGAAATCAGCCAAACTTACCCACGTCATGGGGCCGACGGTGTATAGGTAAGTAACCGACTGCCGGCCCATGTCACAGAAGCACCGTCACTGGTCAGTTTTAAATCGAGACTTAAACGATGGCATATCGAGCATATTACCTTTTACAGTTTCACTGAAATTGTAGAGTTCAAGTACGACTTAAGTACTACTTAATAATGTGCTAAGTAATATTATGGTTAAGTATTTTTATTTGTCTCTCTTAGTTTCCTGTATTAGACATTTTCACGTGTAATATGGATTTATTATTAATAAATATGATTATGACATAGGCCGAACTTAGCTACTGACTGTGAAAATACAGCCTACTCTTTACAGAGTCAGGAGATGTTTCTTAGTGAGGATATTTTACACTCACCGATGCTCATATCTGAGGCGCGGTCTTCCGCGTTCCTCAAATCGTTTTCGAGAGCGTTCTTCTCCTGAAAGATTACGAATAGGTAGATAGTAGACGAAACTGAAAGGCTTTAAAGATCACTAAAATTGTTGCTCAAGTCAAGTCGTTAACCTTTTGAACGCACGAAAGTGACACCTAGTTAGAGGCCAACCTTTTTCCATAATAATGTGAATATATTTTAGTTGAAAGCTTAAAGACGATGATTATGACAACACTATACTACTACCTTTACCTGCAAGGTTATTTATAATTTAATGTATTCCTGTTAAGGTGTTAGGGAAGGTTGATTGCAACCTATAGTGGTTCTTGTCGCCGCATCGCCGTGGGCACGACAACAAGTAATTTACCTTTATTAGGCGTTATTTATATTGGCGTCCATAGGGTTAAATGTGACGTTTCGCTCGCTATTAAGCACAGTAATCGAGTATCAGGTTTTAGGAAACTATCCTACACCATGGGACTGAGTAGTTATCCTCTTTATCTAACCTTTTCGATAACACATTTTTCCATCTCCTTGTCACGAAGCAGCTGTTTGAGCCGCTCGAGCTCGCGCATGGCGAGGCGAACCTTTCCATTGTCAGCGTCCAGGAGGGATTTCAGCGCATGCACTTGAATGCGGAGTCGCTCTGAACCCGAGATCTGAAAACGTACTTCTCTTGCATGAACCGTGATTGAAAAATTTGCCGATTCCAGGATCTCAAATTAAAGTAATTGCTAATACAAGTTGGGCGGGCAATCACTTTGGCTTTGGTCTTCCGTTTACGCCTGACAGCGTGAAGCTTATCTACGCCGCAGCCGCACCAAATTGATAATAAGGAAACGCTTTGCGGTGTGCTCTAATAGCAATGCTATTTGATGTCAGATAACATCGCACAGGGAAAGCGAGGCATGCTTGTCTTTCTTATTATTTCTTGACTAGTTCTCAAACCAAACAGTAGCGCTTTGATCCGGGGACGACTATACACCGTGAGCTTTCTGATTCTGAAAAGCCGTCAGATTTTGGTAAGTACTCATAGGCTTTCGGGGGTGACGGGGGGGGGGCTTGGGCTCCGTAACCCACCTCCCGCCTGGATCCGCTAGTGACGCTTACGAAGGGTTAGTTTACCTGGAACTCGAGCGTCTTGCGAAGACACCGGATCTCGTCGCGCCGCCGTCGCCACGCGCACACCAGCATGAAGCGGCCGATCCTGGCGGCCGCCTGCTCCTCCGCTCCACCCAGCGGTATCCTTGGAATCTCCTTACTGCTCCTGTTCCAAAAACGACTTAATTGCCAAGGGTGTAAGTGAATACCAAAGATGTGCGAAGATGCGTTTCATGCATTGAGGTATAATGTACTAACGTACCTACTAGAGAAGACAACACGAACATTATCTGTGCGCCGGCCGGCAGCGCGGGGCGCATGCGGGGGGAGGGTAACTGGTCATATAATACCTTAACACTGAGACGGTGCGGCCCATTTTCCCTTCCCGCGTGGTCGTGCCGGAGGTTCCCCTTGGATTTTCCCCAAGCTACCCTCCAACCACGCAATTCGACTGCTATATTGGGTTCGTCCTATCCATAGCAACAGTCAGGTTCAAAAAAAAAAAAAAAAAGGTGCGGCCCATGGACCGCAACGCGTAGCGCAAACTTCTTGTTCGGCGAGTCATCTCTAGTACGTTAGTACATTATACCTGAATGTTTTCATGTGATTGAAACCAAATACATGAAAGCAGTTTTTATTCACCCTAATAGAGCCGGTACATATGTAGTGCACAATTGTTTTCCATCGTATTTTCTCGGAAACGTTCGTATTTGTACTTTAGTCAACTGCAGTACTTTTTGTACCGAGACTGACTGAAATAGCAAGACGCAAGATATAGTTATTTGTTATACAAGGGTGCAAAGTTGTATTTTAACCGCGAGTGTGGAATTGAAACACGAGCTAGCGAATGGATTCTAGGGTTGAACCACGAGCTAGCGAATGGATTCTATGGTTGAACCACGAGCGAAGCGAGTGGTTCAAAAATAGAATCCTGAGCGAAGCGAGTGGTTCAAAAATAGAATCCTGAGCGTAGCGAGTGTTGCAACTCACGAGACGTCAAAATAACTTGCACCCGTGTGTAACACAAATCTTTTCACCTCACTAAAGCGAGGAAAAAAAACAAAAAAACAAAAAAGTAAAGTAACAAAAAAAAATTAAAAAAAAAATTAAAAAGGGGGAAAAAAACATAAAAAATGAGAAAAAAAATTAAAAACATGAAAACAATATATTACAAAATTTAAAAAAAAACATTTAATAAAGAGGAAAAGAGAAAAAACATTGAGAGACAAAAAAAATAACATTAAAATAAAGAAAAACTTTTAAAAAAGGCAAAAGTAATTTCAAAAAACATTAACAAAGACTGATAAAAGAAAAACGAAGCAATAAAATAGAGACAAAAACATAAAAAAGAAAAAAGTTACAAAAAACATAACATTAAGAAAAAAAACGTAAAAAAAGACAAAAAAAAAGACAAAACAAAAAAAAACATGTTAAAAGAAAAAAGTTACAAAAAACATTATATTAAGAGAAAAAACGTAAAAAAAGACAAAAAAAGACAAAAACACAAAAAAAAACGTGAAGAGTGGAAAAAAAAAATTAAAATAATGGAAAAAGAAAAAAACCTTGAAAAACACATATAAATCAATAAAAAATTAAAAAAAACATTAAAATATGGCAAAAACATCAAAAACATATAAGAGAATTTCAAAAAACCTTAAAATAATAAAAAATAAACATTAAAAAATGGAAAAAATGTATAAAAAAGAGAAAAAAGACCAAAAAAACATAAAAAAAAGAAAAAAAAACATTCAAAAAGAAACAAAACATCTATAAAAAGGAGAAAAAAGCAAAAATCATTGAAAAAAGAAAAACAAAGCAATAAAATAAAGACAAAACATAATAAAAGAAAAAAAGTTACAAAAATCATTAAAATAAGAGAAAAAACGTAAAAAAAAGATAAAAAAAGAAAAAAAACTTAAAAAAAACATTTAAAAAGAGAAAAAAGTGGAAAAACTACAAAAATAAATCAAAATGAAAAAACATTAAATTTTTTTTTTTTTTTTTAGTGGAAAAAATAAAAAAAACCTGTAATAAACACATTTAAATCAATAAAATATAAAAAAAACATTAAAATGTAGACGAAAACATCAAAAAAATAAATAGAATTTCAAAAAACATTAAAAAAAGAAGAAAAGAATTTAAAAAAAACGTATAAAAAGACCAAAAAAACATTAAAAAAAGAGAAAAAAAATACAGAAAAACATTTAAAAAGAAACAAAACATTTAAAAAGAGAAACAACATTTTTAAAAAGGAGAAAAAGAAGCAAGATTTATAAAACAAAAAAACATTTAAAAAATAAAAAAAGAATTAAAAACATTTAAAAAAAGAACAAAACATTCAAAAAAAGGTACCTAAATAAAATAAATCTGATGGGCGAAAAATGTCCTGTCTGGACTGGCCTTTACATGTTATTATGTTTAAGAAAGTAACTAATAACACGTTCGGATTTCAAATATTCTTTGCACTCTTGTGGATAAAATGCAGTTTTGCTATCTGTTTTTAAAGAATAAAAATGGTCTTTCCGAGCTAGTGAGGTGAAAAAATAATTATGCTCTAAGTCTGTATCCGAGCTACCACGAACTTCGAAATTCTAAATTCGGTCGGGTATCTCCATATCTATCGCACTTACAATACCTACCTGCTCGAGTGACAGGGATGCAGATAAGATAAACGAACTTCGAGTTTCTATTTTCGTGGTAGCGCCGGTGGATCCTAAAATTCGTATTAGACTTAGATAAGATATATTTAGCTATATGTTACTTGTCAACTTTTTTTCTGTTCTCCCGAAACTATACCTACTCGTATTTACTGCTAAGTTACGGACAAATAGATATTTACATAACTTTTTTTTTTATATATTTGCGGACAATCTGACACAAGTCGACCTAGTCCCAAACTAAGCAAAGCTTGTACTATGGGTACAAGACGAAGATAAACATACTTATATAGATAATAAAAAACTTATATAGGTAATAAAGACTTATATAGACTTGCCCACGTAGGTACATTCATTCGTAATCGCGTTTCAAATTCTCTTTATCATATAAATACGCGTATTTATATGATAAGGAGATATTGAAACGCGACACGCGTGCGTGGCACCTGACCCCAAAAAAGCACCCTAAATTGATGTACCCTCCTTTTTAAATAAACACTAGAACGTATATGCCTAACCCTACGGAAGCCCTAATTTACGAGGGGATGGTCAGGCGAAATAAAATAAAAACAATTGTAATCTTGGTTTTGGTAGGAAATCCATAGAGTTAAGTGTAGTCCTAGAAACTACTTTTGAGTTAAGTAAGTATACAGCGTGTATTTTTAATATTACCTCAAATTGTAATCAGAGGTAGATGTTAGCTTATGAACCGATATTCGATATTGCAAGATTTTTTTTCTCAACTAGATACCTACTAACTTTTTTTTCCACACAAAATAATTCAGCACGCAATGTATCACTACATTGTCTTACTGATGTGACGTCACAACTGTCACAAATAACCCGCTTCTTCCATGTGTCAAATGAGTGTAAGCATTACATTGTTGCTCGATAAATTTTCAAAAATTAATTACGCTTTGGTAGTTAAGACTGACATACAATTTTCTTACAATATCGGTTCATACGTACCTATGGTTAAAATTTGAGGTAATATTAAACATACAGGCTGTATATCAGGCCTAACAGGATACTTTATATCTTTATGTTTTACGTCACGAATATGCTTAAATCCTATCGTGCTAGCTGGGCAGATATATGTATTGTATAGGCCAGCCATCTTACAGCGCAGTTGGAGCCTTTGATTAGGCATCACGTATTAAGATCAATACAAGCAAGGTGATTAACCTTAATACCTCTCTCGCTTTATCCTCTTGATAGGCGTCAAGTCCTCCATGGACACAGCTTTAGGCCCAATCTTGACCGGTCTCACCGGAGTCGAGCGGAGTTCCTCAAGGCACGTGCGTATGCGGGCCAGGTTGGGGCTGGGCCGCTGGCAGTGCGTCGTGAACTTGTTTACAGGGACCGAGAACAACTTGTTCTTGTACAGGGTGCGCTGGTGACGCCTTTAAGTAAACATAAAAGGGTTTGCTTCCGTCAGGTTTCAAATCACAACTTGGGATTATGACTACCTAAGATAATCCTGCAGGATAAGTTATACCTACCTATTCCTAAAAAGGTCCGCATTGCTTTTATAAAACTTACGAAAACGTGCGGTGTCGTTGGACACCGCGAAAATCTTTCGAGTATTGCTTCATTCGCAAGATACTTATACGAGCTGTCATCTTCGGGCGTTCGCGGTTGCAGCTCAGGTTGGAACGTCTACGATCAAAATCTTGCACTTTTTTCCGAATAAGTAATTCTCTTTCGCCAGAGTGTAAAGGGTCGTGTGAGGAGGAACTTCGTTTCAAGATAATATATAATCCCTAACCCCTGAGACACGAAAACTCTACGCTACGAGGAAACATGAAGGAACCACTCTTACGCGGGTGGGGTAGTCTGCATAGTGCTTCGCTCTCGAGAGAGCTCTCGCTCAGAAATGTCTCCGGCGCCAGACCGACTCGCGGGGGCCGGCGTCTGTAACTTAGGAATCTCCTGCATCATATCACACTTCGCTGTCCGAATAACAGATTAGCAGTAGTAATCACTGCCGGATTTTGGGGTTCGTATTAATTTTGCTATGTAAAAATTCGCAGGTAAGCCGTAGAAAAATATACTTAGTTCAGGTTATGTCTGTTGATTGACTAATTGACAGATGAGCTACTTGATTTAAATTGCAATTTTTCGAAATTCGAATAAACTTGTTTTTTTGGGTGCATGAAGGCTTGTAATATTTTGAGGTCCTCTATATTGAGGTCCTCGAAATACCCACAAATGAAGTCGCTTTGAAGACGAACGGAATCAGGTTTAACAATGCCGGTTATTGGAATTACAGTTCACAATGAATCCCTATACTTTACCAACCCTCGCTGACATGCCTAATGCTAGCCCCGAGTAATGAGGGCCTCGCGTCTTCGTCGCGTGTGGCGCCGGGCGCGGCGTCAGTCAGTGCGTCGCCGAAATACCCGTGCGTACCTATAAATAAGTATAGGTACCTACCTGCCTCGGGGGCACGGGAGCGATAGTGTACCTGTACATACTACTTGACAGGGGTTTTGCTTGCTGGGCTGGAAATTAAATTTTTGCACCTTCCTATACTAAATACCTATAATTGTGAAGAAATAGAACCTCCTTCTTTTTACAATCAATCCCTGTTCGAGAGATAGACCGGGAGATGCTGGATGCGGAACGGAACGTAAGACCTGGTAAGACGGCAAATTGTTCGCGCACGTCTGGGTACCTATCATGCCATATCAAATAACCTGGTGGTTTTGTTTAAACGGATATTTTGGAAGATATAGATACCTATTGTGCCGGTTACGTAACCAGCTTCAGTTAGCGAGACCGCCGAACGAGGTTTCTTTGATAAATAAATAATAAAAATATTAATAACCTTACTACAGACCGTAAGAAATGTCAGCCATATGCAAGTTTGTTAGCATGTAGTCATATAAATGAATCACCTTTCAGTTCACCAATACTTAATCATCTAACAGAGGGTCGCAAAACGGTACAGTAAATTAGGTGGTCGCTAAACGGTGCAACAACTACTATAAATAAATAATAAATAAATAAAACCATTAATTTCAGGCATCTAAGGCCCATAGTAACAAGTACCTTAAAGACTAACATACACGCAATACAATTATACCTAATATTTACAATATAAAAAAAATATATTTAGGCGACATAACAGCGTGGCCCCGTTGTGTCATCCAAGTCCGGTGTAGAATTCGGTAAGTAGTACGCTTACGCTCCGAAAGTCTCAAAAAATTAACATTATTAGGTACAAACAGCACAGTTCCATTCAAACATTAGTGCCTACTCGAGCCTATGTTGACGGTGTTGTTGGTGATGACTCACAAAGACAAAAATTATACTTTGGTTGGGGAGTAAGGGAAAAGGGGTAAAAATAGGTGAATTTATTACATAATTTAATTTGCAAAGGGTTGGCTGTTACTAGTGATGGGTCGTTACCAGTAACTTACTCAAAGTGGGAACATTCCCGGTAATGCTACCAGTAATATTACCGCCGATCGGTAACATTGGGTAACTTTGAAAAAAATGTAAGAAATGTATAAGTTTTTTTCGTCTTAAATACTTAAATACATAATGTCGCTATTATTTACGGTCATAAAACAGTCAATAAATCTCTGAGAGAGTACATTACCAATGTTACCGGGAACATTCCCAATATTACCAGGTAAGTTTCCAAAGTTACTGGGAACATTACTATCTGGAAATAATAACTAAAATAACTCTTCACGCCTAAACCGCTAAACCGATTTAGATGAAATTTGGTATAGAGATAGTTTGAGTCTTGGGGAAGAACAGAGGGTAGTTTTTATCCCGGAAATCAGCCCCTAAGGGGTTGAAATTGGGGGTGGAAATTTGTATGGAGCTACTTAAACCGCTGCCCAGATTTGAATTAAATTTGGTATATAAATATTTTGAGTCCCGGGGCATAATATAGGTTTAATCCCGGAAATCATCCCCTAACGGAGTGAAATGGGGGGTGAAAATTTGGATAGAACCCATTAAGATGAAATTTGGTATAGAGATAGTTTGAACCGCTGAGAAGGACAACGGATAGCTTTCATCCCGAAAATAATGTCATTGGGATAAAATTTGGATGGATCCTATTTAGATGAAGTTTAGTATAGAGATAGCTGGAGTCCCGGGGAAGGACAATGCATAGTTTTCATCCCGGAAATCATCCCCTAAGAGAGTGAAATGGGGGTGAAAATTTAGTAGTAAACCATTTTGATGAAATTTGGTTTCGAGATAGTTTGAGTCCTGGGAAAGGACATAGGATAGTTTATATCATGGAAATTATCTCCTAAGGGGGTGAAATTAGGGGTGAAAATTCGTATAGAACCCATTTGAATACAATTTGGTATAAAGATAGTTTGAGTCAAATGGGTTCAATCCGAATTTTCACCCCCTTTGGGGATGATTTACGGGATAAATCTATCATTTTCCCTTTCCTAGGACTCAAACTATATTTTAACTAAATTTAATCTAAATGGGTTTCATCCAAATTTTCATCCCCTATTTCAGCCCCTTAGGCCTTAGGGAATGATTTTCGGGATAAAAACTATCCGTTGTCATTTTCAGGGGTCACACTATCTCTATACCAAATTTCATCTAACCCTCCTTTGAGTATGATTACCGGAATAAAAACTATTTGATGTCCTTTCCCAGGGCTCTAACTATCTCTATACTAAATTTCATCTAAATGGGTTACATCCAAATTTTCACCCCCTTAGGGGATGATTTTCGGGGTAAAAACTATCTTAGGACTCATACTATCTTTTAACTAAATTTCATCTAAATTGGTTTCATTAAAATTTTCACCCCCTATTTCAGCCCTTTAGGCCTTAGGGAAAGATTTTCGGGATAAAAACTATCCGTTGTCATTTTCCGGGGTCAGACTATCTCTATACCAAATTTCATCTAAACGGGTTACATCCAAATTTTCACCCGCCCATTTCACCCCTTCGGGGGGTGATTTCCGGAATCAAAACTGTCTTTTGTCCTTTCGTAGGACTTAAACTATCTTTATACCAAATTGTATTCAAACGGGTTCCATGCGAATTTTCACCCCCTTTGAGTATGATTACCGGAATAAAAACTATTTAATGTCCTTTCCCAGGGCTCAAACTATCTCTATACCAAATTTAATCTAAATAGGTTACATCTAAATTTTCACCCGCCATTTCACCCCCTCGGGGGGTGATTTCCGGAATCAAAACTATCCTATGTCCTATCGTAGGACTCAAACTATCTCTATACCAAATTGTATTCAAATGGGTTCCATACGAATTTTCACCCCTTATTTCACCCCTTTCCCAGGACTCAAACTATTTCGAAACCAAATTTCATCAAAATGGGTTATAACTAAATTTTCACCCCTATTTCACCCCCTTAGGGGATGATTTCCGGGATTAAACCTATCTTATGTCCTGCCCCGGGACTCAAAATATTTATTTGCTAAATTTAATTCAAATCTGGGCAGCGGTTTAAAGTAGCTCCATACAAATTTCCACCCCCAATTTCAACCGCTTAGGGGCTGATTTCCGGGATAAAATCTACCCTTTGTCCTTACCCGAGACTCAAACTATCTCTATACCAAATTTAATCTAAATCGGTTTAGCGGTTTAGGCGTGAGGAGGTAAATTATATATTATTCATGGATTAATCGTGGATTTTTTCGTCGATTTATTCGAATAAAATGAGAAGAAATCATTCGTCATTCGAAAGTGTTCGCGAATAAATTATTCGCGAATAAATTAGTGACGAATAAATGCTTATTCGAATAATTATTCAAATAAAGAATCATTCGAATAATGCCCATCTCTGACTGTACCTACCTACCTACATAACTTGTTGCACTAAGAAAAGAACTATTAGACCTTATTTTATCTCATATACAACATCACTATCATCAGTTTCGTATCTTACCGTCTTTTGGGAATGTTACTGGTAACATTGGTAACTTACTAGTAATATTCCCAAATGGAAACTTACCGGTAGCGGGAATGTTCCCGCTTCCCATCACTAGCTGTTACGCAACACGCAACATGAAGTTTTGTTTGATTTAACACTTAGATAGGTATATTTATGTAAGCAAAATACGGAGTAGTTCTCCCTCTCTCTCCTGTAATACATTAATGAATGCAATAAAGTATTGAGTACTTAGTTATAATAGTATTATGTGGTTAAGTACAAATTGAGATGACGCCGCGCCGAACGCCGATAGGAAAAAGTTACACTGGATGCTTTCTGCGGTCTGCGGTCAGGTCACCTAAAGCTAAACAAATCCAGTGTGGCAAATCCCTAAGTATTAGTAAAGTATTAGATCTGGATTCGGCATATGCCTGTGGTAAGCGGACACAAGAGTCTACTAGTCTACCTAAGTGACAACTTGCCATATATATTCCTAATATGTGTTCTTGCATATAATTCTGTAATTTGACAAAGCAACACAAACGAACGATAATGATCTTGTGCTAAGTAGGTAGTTGCTCGTTTAGTTTTTTTTTTGTTTTTTTTTTTAAGGGGACAATCTTACACAAATCGACCTAGTCCCAAACTAAGTTTAATTAACGAGTACACTCGTTGCTTCCAGGTGCCAACCCTAATTTACATATTTGAAATTCGACCATTCGCTATGCAGGTAATTCCCTCTGTGATTTTTGTATAGGTATTAGGTACTCTATTTTTTGTATATCCCGTAGGTGGGGGAAAAAAAACCGTAGGTACAGTAGGTACGGTACGTAGCCTATATGGACGTGTAACGCCAGGGGACTCGCATGCGCGTTGCCAACCTAAGGTTAGGGCAGTATTTTTTTTTTATACAATGACGGTAATAATAAGCCCTACCCTACCCTAACGTAGTGCTATCCTAAACCAGGCATAAAAACTAATTGGCTAATATTCTATGCACCTTTTCAGTGTATTAAAGGGGGTGGGACCGGCGCGGGATAGGCGCCACACGCGAAAGTTCGAGCAGACGCGACAGCGCGCCAAGTGGTCGGGCGCCAGGCGTAGCGCTCGTTCGAATTGACGGCGACTGAGTGACCAGAGTGACTGAACTTAGGGCATGCGTTTTTACCCGACTGCCGAAGGAGAGGAGGGTTATGTTTTTCGAACGTATGTATGTATGTGTGTATGTCTTATTTTTTTGTACGCCCTGCAGCCTTAACCGGTTTTTTTTCTGTATCCCACTTGTATTGTGTTTGGAGTCGAAGTCCACTACATCAAGCGCATGGACGGGCGCGCGTCCCTAAGGTGAATACTGTATTTATTATGATCTCATTTGTTACTGTATTTATTACCCAACTGCCGAAGGAGAGGAGAGTTATGTTTTTTAACAATACTGCGTAAGTACTTACTTACAGGTAAAATATATAAACTACATAAATAAAATTTTAAAACATCCCCGACCTAACAAACATACAGCATCGCTGAGTAGTGACTCACAACTCAGCGTAGGTAAATGCTGGCTACAGCGTAAATTTCACTTGTGAACAAGACAACTATTACAAATTTCAATTTGAAATTTGTAATAGTTGTCAACAAAGCTAATCCAATCCACGTGTATGGAAAATTAAAAATATAAATTTCTATAAAAAAGGACGGATAAGAGGGGGGCAAAAATTAAAAGTCTAGTTAGTAGGTCAAGTGGGGTATCATATGAAAGGGCTTAAATTGCACATTCTAAAACATTTTTTTTTTATATAGTGGTAAAATTTTGATTTACAAAGGAAAATGTAGAAAAAAATACCATCCACCCATTAACTCCGAAGTTTACTAAGCGAAAAATTTGAAAATAATATACTTAGGTATATATATATATGTATTTAAGTATTTATTTATCTATATAAGTATGTTTATCTTCGTCTAGTACCCATAATGTATACAAGCTTTGCTTAGTTAGGGACTAGGTCGATTTTTGTAGTGTAAGATTGTCCGCAAATATTTATTTAATTAATTTATTTATTTATATAATTAAGTTAATATGAACGTAAATATTACCGGGAAAGTACAACGAGACAACTATCTAGCGTATTTTTTATTAACTTCAAAAATCATTTAATATTTATTTATTTAGGTTATAATTAACTTTTGTGTTGACTTATTTTCCTTCAAATTTGTATTATAGAAGTATTCTGAAAGTACCTAAAAAAATAATAAAGACAGAATTATCGAAGTTGCATGGTTATCTTTATAATGAATTATCTCTGAAAAACCAACATAGATTTTTTCTTAATAAAGGATGACTCACGCTGCCGAGCCATAGCCTCCGCGAGCCACGGCCGCGCCGTGCTGACACCGAGCCGCTTCCGAGTCTCGGCCGTGGCTCGGCCTGGCTTTGATATGGCTCGGCCACGCAATAACGCCGTCATTTTTCTTTAGAAAACGGCCCGGGCCGGAGTCATCGTGATGAAAGTTTGTACGGAACCCTCGGTGCGCGAGATAGACTCGCACTTGACCGGTTTATTTTCATGGGTTTTTACGAGTCCTATTTAAACCTGGTAATATTATTTTTTCAACTGTTATTTTTGCAGTGTGTAAAATTAAAAAAAATCATGACAGTATTAAAAAAAAATTACAACCTTGCACTATTTTAGGAAATATGACGGTAGGTATTCACCGATCCGAAACTTTTGCTCTTGAGTCTAACCAGCAACGTCCTTTCTTATTACTCATAGATTTAGGAAACTAGAGCGCTGTTTTCTTTATTTTATTGAACTCTTACATGGATCGAGTAGGTAAACGTGTTGGTCCCGAGTTCCCGACCCGAGGTATGACTTAAAAACGCCTCTTACAAATGAATATTAAGAGTAGATACAATAAAACGGTTGCTATTTAAAACTGCCAGGCTTCAAGACAGATTAGCTACCTCCGCTCCGGGCAAAATAAAAGATAGCGCGCTAACTACCGAACACCTACCTACCCACCAAAGTGTTTGAGGAATGTATTGCAAACAAACTCAATAACCCGCCTTACTGTACGTACTTTGAGAGTTTAATAGATTATGCGTCACCCTTCGCGACTCATTCCTGAATCCTGAAACGAAACGCCCACGCCAACGGACCCTCAACCCTGTGAATTGTGATTGTGACTCATCTTTACGCAAGCAAATGATTAAATTTGACTTAAGGCTATTTTTTTATTATTTAACAATATAGATTTCCCATCTAAACAGATGATCCAACCGTTACCTCGTTAATTCTTTTGTTTTTGTAGTTGAGTTGATTTGATGACACCTGTGGCTTTAACCGGAAAAATGGCGGGAAAACTTTAGTTCTAATAAATACTACATCCACAACTCTTCTCTTATTCACACTCTCGCAAAACTTATGTTATGACACTTATGTCGCGTTATGCGCATGCGTGAATTGGCAACCATTAGCCAGGACGTTTTTCAGTACTCTAGTCTAATATGATGTTTCTAGTGTTCCGTAGTTTATGATTTAAATGCCAAATGTCAACTAGTCGGGTTGAGTCGGGTAAAGCTAATGCTGCATTTACACGCTTGCGGTGGCTTGGCAAGCGTCCACAAGCTCCAAGCCTTCACAAACGCTTGGACGGCATTTACACGCTTGCGAGAGTTACTAGTGCGTAATCTGTTCCGGAGTTGCCGGTTTAATGTACGGCCTGATAATACGCGTCCATCTATCTTTCTCTCTCTTTTTGCATGCGTTAAAAGAGATATAGCTATAGTGGACGACAATCATTGGGCCGGACGTTAACCGGCACCGCCAACGTGTAAATTCGTCGCCAGCGCTTGCCGCAAGCTTCCTTTGATCTGTCTGCAAAAACCGACACTAATCCGGATCGGGCCAAGCTCTTGCAAGCTCACGCAAGCCAAGCCAAACACCCCCGTTTACACGCTTAGGTGCTTGTGGACGCTTGCCAAGCCACCGCAAGTGTGTAAATGCAGCATAACATCGAGTTCGGTTCGGTGAGACCCAAGAACCTTAAATTTAAGCTTAGTCAGACCTAACTGTCAGTGTAGGATCCGATAATGACATCCAATCCAAGGCAAGTAAATGACTAGCTGACTCCAGACGTCCGAGCGCAGCGGACGGCTGTGGAGCATCACGGTTATCACAGGGCGGCCTGCGAGCTGTGTCGCGGTGAGATAGACTATCCGTCACTTTCTAATTAGAACGCTTAGAAAGAGACTGATAGTCTATGTAGCCACGACACGTCCTGTGATAAATGTGCAGTACACTCGACTCAAACATAACGAAAGTTATAAGATACGGTGCAACCTCACCTCACGTAGATAATGGGAGGACTGCATCCAGTCCGCCGCGTGATTTCGACCCGTGTAACTTTAAAGGTGCCGAGAGCAAGGCGTGGTGCAAAATTCTATCTCTACCTTATCTTATAACTTCATACCTTTCGTGGCGTCCGCCGCGCTCGGACGTATAGCGTCAGCTTTAGCGAGATAGGGATAGAATTTTGCAGAACGCCATATCTGCGGTGGCACCTATATTGAAAGCTTGCTCACCGTTGACACTGCCCAGTCCGATAGCGAAGCCTCACTGACACTAGCGGCCAGACTCTACCACTAAAGGAGACGCTACACGAGCGAAATCGGCAGGACCAAAGAGAATATAAATAAGAGACGGGACTTCGAACAAGGTTTTGGATGACAGTGACATTGTCATTTGATTTTGACATGACAACTCATTCGAACTTTAGCTAGTTTGAAATACCACAATACCAATAAAAATAAACGCTAATACGGAAGTAGACTTACCAACCTAACGAACGAGGACGATAGTAGGGTTGTAGTACTTAACGTTATCAACTCGTTACGTACTCAATGTTTATTGTGTGTCTGTTGGTTCTCCTAAATAAAATAATAATAAAAAAAAACAATATTGGCGCTTGATATATCGTTATTGATACTTATTTACGTGTTTTATTTTAAGATAATTATTAATTTTATTTCCTCAAAAGCATTGTTTGTTTGACACACACATGTTTTCTCGTGACGTTATACTCGTAATATCCATGGTAACCGGCCAAATTCACCATGACAAAATGACAGACAGAGAAAGAACGGAAGTAGGAGATAGCATGAGTACGCCATAGCAATAGCACAGGGAGCCGATTTTTGACATTCGAGCGCTCGAAAATTTAATAAAAGTAAATACGATTGTAGTGACAAAATTGCAGGCACTTACTTTCTACCGATATAATTGAATAAGAGAGGTCAAAACCACTCATTTTTAAATTTTCGATCGCCATTTCAAAATAGCATTTCATAATTTTTTACTGTTTTCGAGTGAAAGAGTCGAGCGCTCGAAAGTCAAAAGCCCGGATAGAAAACTTGTCACTTGTCAGAACTTGTCAGATTTGATCTGAATTTGAGCAGTTGGACGTATAGAATGTATAGATGGGTAGTGGGTAAAAACCCACGGGTAAATACCGGGTATTTACCCGGTATTTACCTAATCTACCCGGTATTTTCTCCTTTTTGCCCAAAAAGGTGGGTATAAACTCTTTGTACTTAAACCGCTGCACCGATTTCAATGAAATTTAGAATATAAATAGGTTTAATACCGAAATACATCCCCTAAAGGGGTAAAATTGGGGGGTAAAAATTTGGATGTAACCTATTTTGATGAAATTTGGTTTAGAGATAGTTGAAATCCTGGGAAAAGACAAAGGATAGTTTTTATTTCGGAAATCATCCCCTAAGGGGGTGAAATGGGGGTGAAAATTCGGATGGAAACCGTTTGAATTAAATTTGGTATGGAGATAGTTTGAGTCCTGGGAAAGGACATACGATAGTTTTAATTCCGGAAATCATCCCCTAAGGGAGTGAAATAGGGGGTGAAAATTTAGATAAAACCTATTTAGATGAAATTTGATATAGAGACAGTAGGAGTCCTAGGGAAGGACAACGCATAGTTTTTTTCCCGAAAATCATCTCCTGAGGTGGTGAAATGAGGGGTTAATATTTGAATAGCACCCATTTAGATGAAATTTGGTATAGAGATAGTGTGAGTCTCGGGGAAGGACATAGGATAGTTTTTATCCCGGAAATCAACTCCTAAAAGGGAAATGGAGGCTGAAAGTTTGAATCGAGCTACGATTTAAACGAGTTCTACGCGGACGGAGTCGTGGGCAGAAGTGGTACATAACCCACAATAAGGTACCTACCTAATATAGCATTGGTTTATATTTTAAGTTAAGTACGTAAGTTAATTAAAACTGTTTATTTTAGTTATTTAATTGTTACAAAAAATATTTCTACTAATTGGCGCAATCTCAATTTTTTTATTTATTTATTTAATTTAGAAGTAAAAATATACGTAGTCTTATGTTAAACATATTTTCAATTATATAGTAGCTCCATACAAATGTTCACCCCCATTTCGACTCCTTAGCTAGGAGATGATTTCCGGGATAAAAACTATCCTGTCCTTTTCCGGAATTAAAAATGATATCTTAACCAAATTTCATCGAAATAGGTTTCATCCAATTATTCACCCCCCTTAGGGGATGATTTTGGGGACAAATTCTATCTCTATACCAAATTTTATTTTAATGGATTCCATCTAAAATGTCACCCCTTATATCATCCCTAGGGGATGATTTCCGGGATAAAATCTATCTAATGTTCTTTTCCAGGACTCAAACTATCTCTATACCATATCATAGCACCTTAATCGGTGCAGTGGTTCTAGTAGTTATTTAAAACTGTTCACCCCTAATTGTCCTCCCTTAAAGGCTGATTTCTGGGATATAAAACTATTCTATGACTTTTCTCGGGACTCAAACTATCTCTGCACCAGATTTTATCTAAATGGGTTCCATCCAAATCTTCACCCCCCATTTCATCCCCTCAGGTGATGATTTTCGTGATAAAAATTATGCATTTTCCTTTCCCGGAACTCCAACTATCACTATAGTTCTATACCATTTCATCTCAATTGGTTCCATTTCACCCCCCATTTCACCCCTTAGGGGATGATTTCCGGAATTAAAAGTAACGTATGTCCTTTCCCAGGACTCAAATAATCTCTATACCAAATATCATTCAAATGGTTTTCATCCGAATTTTTACCACTAATTTTAGGGGATAATTTCCGAGAAAAAAACTATCCGCTGTCATAGTCCAGGACTCAAACTATCTCTATACCAAATTTCATCTCATCATCATCATCATCATCATATCAGCCGAAAGACGTCCACTGCTGGACATAGGCCTCCCCCAAAGAGTGCCACAATGGCAAATTTCATCTAAACGGGTTCAATCCAAATTTTCACCCCCTTAGGGGATGATTACCGAGATAAAAACTATCCTTTGTCTTTCCCCAGGACTCACTATTTATATTCCAAATTTCATCCAAATCGGTGCAGCGGTTTAAGTAGCTCCATACAAATTTCCGCCCCCCATTTCAGCCCCTTAGGGGTTGATTTCCGGGATAAAAACTACCCTTTGTCCTTTCCTGGGACTCAAGCTATGTCTATACTAAATTTCATCTAAATCGGTTTAGCGGTGTAGGCGTGAAGAGGTAACAGACTGACAGACAGACAGATAGACAGACAGACATACAGACAGACGGACACACTTTCGCATGTTTAATATTAAGTATGGATTCTGTTAGTGGCTCACGTTTCAATTCGAGCATATTTGAAAAAAAAAATATTAAAAAAAATTTTTTTTTTCATAAACTTTTCTTCATAATAAATATTTTAAAATGACAATAGTTTTTCATAAAAAAAAAAATCAGCCCTAAAACGTCACTTTTTGAAAAAATCCTTTGGAAATAGTTTATACCCACCAATTTGGATAGATACGGGTATTTACCGGGTGCTTTGGGTAAATACCCGGTATTTACCCACCCCTACCCATCTCTAGTTGGACGTCATTCATATTTTTGTTCCTAGTTGCGCTACACTGGGCAGGACTACCAAGCAAGGTCACAGAAAATCTAGTATGGAGTGACCTTGATTTGATTGGCTGCCGTGCAGGCTATAAACATCCTACGGTAGAACGCTCACTAAGCTCAGAAACAATAGTACATTGTTGTAGAGGCTAGAAAGTAAGCGATAGATGGACGAGTTAGTACGGGATTGCACTTTCGGTGGACCTAATTCCAGATCACAATACTAAACAAAAGAGCGCGGCCCCGCTCCGTTCGCCGGCGCGGCGGAATAGGAGCGGCGCCCCCGGCGCGAGCACGCGTGGAGGGGGCCTGCGATGGCTGTGATTGTTCGAATCGCTGTTCAAACTGTCCAATAATATCATTGTTGGACAGTTTGAATTCATAGATTACATAGGCCTGTTCGAGCGACGTCCAACTAACCCCAGCTTTGAAGCCTGAATTCTGACCATCTTTTGCCAAATTTCCGAGCAGTGGCGTGAAAAGTACGTAATTACGGGGTTAATAATAACTGAACTCTAAATCTAAGTTTTGTAAAACACAAACATGCTTTAAGTTGCGTTTCAAAAAACGCGTTTCATTATTCGCTAAATCGTGGCCAATCGCCATCAGCCTTCCTTGGTGTGACGTTTGACGCTAAAGTTTCACACACACACAAACGTACCATTATTATTTTGGTCGTGACGTTCACTTCTTCCTCCTTCGACAGTGTTTGAAGTGATATTTCCACCGAATTTGTTAGTACTTCCAATAAATTTCGCGGCTCATACTTCTGCTAATGAACTCTAACAGGTGATATAATCGTGATTATCAGCTGAAGTGTCAGGTGTCGCGACTTAACCTCTGATTAATTTCTTGGAACCGTGCGTGCTGCGTTCGAGACGAGACCTTGATAACTAGTTTCTTGGACAAACGAAGAGACAGTTATTGTTATAGGATGCTCATGGAGGTACGTCTTTAGTTTACATCGGTATTGTGGCGGTCGATCGTGTGTTAATTTTAATCGGAAGAAGTTTGACAGTGAGGTGTATCGAGATTATAGTTTAATAATATTACGAGTTAATAGTGTGTAGCGGTCAGTGATATGTCGATTTTCATTAAATGTGCGATTTGAATATCGAGTGCGACTTGCAAGGAGTGCTGTGTGGCGTCGACGACGCATTTTTAATCGTATTAAAGTGCGATGGACGACATCGGAGGTAAACGATGCATGCCTGTCCTAAATCGCTTTGGATGCAAGGACACGGTCACGCTCATGGCACCTGTTTTATGGCATGAACTTTTCTAGAGCCTGGGCACCACTGAATGCATCTAAGTCTTATTTTGATGTATTGTAGATACTGCATTTGAAGCTTTTGGTAGATGTAGTTTGCTGTGGTGGGGTGATCTATAAATAACTCGAAAACTGGCCGCGCACTAGAAAGTGCGGTTGCTTCCAACAGGTGTTTAACCATTATTACTTTGATGTTGTTGCTCTTATCATAAATTTGGAATTCAATAATTGCAAGAATCTTTGTCATCTCTATTTTTTTATATAATGCACTTGCTTGCACTAAGTGGCATAATATTAACTGTGAACTGCTTGTCTAAAATGAATCTGTAATTCTCTCTACAAATCTCTAGGCTTCTAAAACACAACTAATCAATCACTAAACAAATTAGTCTCCTGTCCAACTCAACCAGTAGCAATTGACAGTTATGCAGGAAGCAACCAACAGCCAAAGTGAAGCCTAAACTTAATGATGTTGGTTTGCTTTACATTTTTTTTTAAAAGCAAACCAATTTCATTATTAAAAAAATACTGCAGATTTTTCTTCATCATCATCACTTAAGAGCCTTGCTCTTGTGGGTGGAGTAACCACCTTTTCTCTGTCCATTGCCAGCCTCTTGACTTCCTCATATGACTCAACATCAGCTTTATCTAGATTTATCTTTATTTAGATTTTTCTTCAAAGCCATATATTATGCATTTGACTTTTCAGTATGTTTTTCATTATTTATATGCATTTTCTATACAGAAGCCTGATTCTCGTCTCCTTCTTAATGTTAGTCCTTTCAGTGTACCACATGAATATTTTCTTTTTTTTTCTCACTCGGATACAAGATATTTATTCATAAAAGTCAATGTTTTACAAGTCAGGTATGTACATAATAAGTAGTATTATTTATTAATTACATCGGATGTCAAATAAGGTTGCATATAGCTTTACATGTGATATATTAGTGATATTTTTCTTAATCCAAAGACTAACACATCCACTTATGTTTTTGTCTGAGGTCGACAGTATATTCTGGAGACAAGTATCTAATAAATTGCCCAAACTTAGTATGCGGTGATGTAAAGTACGGTCAACCAATTTGATTCCTAGGCCATCATAGAACCTTGCCGTTGTAAATGCTATGTCAATACGGGTTACTAGGATTATTGTGTCGCTATGTAGTTAAAATGACAGGGTTCTGCGGTGGCCTAGGAATCAAATTGGTTGGCTGTACATCTAAAACTAGTTCCACTAAGAGGTTATAAATGTGCAACATTTATTGTTTCTCTTATTTATATTTTGAGTTTAAATAAGAAAATGCCAATTAGAAAATGGTCTTAAAAGTACCTGGATTTAATGGCCAACCCCATTTATCTTGGGTTGTCTGATGTCTCTGAAGCATATTAGGAGTCCATATTTCTAAGCTACTGCACCACTATTGTCTCCTCGCTTACTGGGTTGAATAACTCCAAGAAAAAGTTGAATGACCCATTTAACAGTTTATTTGTTCATTGATATCACAGTCTATGGATGATAAATCACTATGATAGTTCCAAATTGCTACCAACATTCCACTCTCTGATTGTAACATATAGATCATGCACTAAATGCAATAATATAAGGGATCCCCTTCATTGGCATAATTTTTTTTTGACTAATATAGTTTCGCATAATTGATTTGGCATAATTTATATTGGCATAATAATACTGTCGCATAATAATACTTTGGCCTACTACATTTTTGGCATACTACGCTAATAGCATAATTTCAGTTGACCTAATCTTTATTGGCCGAATACACATTACGCATACTATTGTTTGGGCTAATAATTATTTGGTATATCTCTCATTATCTCATAATCCATAATTTCAGTTTTATAAATGAATAAAACTCAGTTTAGTTATTGTCATATTATTAGTTTTTCCGCTATATTATAAAAAAAAATAACCTCGAAGACTCCCTTTTCTCTGAAATCAATCAAATCGAGTGATCGTAGCGTAAGTACTAGGGAACAGGGGCTTAGTGGCAAAACCGACTCGGATCGCAGATAGGTTAGAAGATGGAAGCGGGACCCTTAGTTAGTTAGTTAGTTATACTGGGCGTTTTCCGCAAGTCGACATCCATTGTGCCTATTTTGCGTGAAACGGCGGTGTGGCGCTACTCTAACCACCCCAGCTCGTCTAAAAAGTTGGTGAGTGCCTTGGTGTTGCTGACTGCGTCCCGTAGTGTGTTTGGAGAACCTAGGTGCTTAATTCTGTATACTTCTACCTCCTTGCAGTCCAGTAGTATATGTTTAGTCGTTTCTTCTGCCTCCATGCACGCTCTGAACATGGGGCTGTCTGTGATACCTAAGTTATAGAGGTGTATGTTCAAGGTGTTGTGTCCTGTTATTATACCCACTATCTTGCGCAGTTGGTTTCTATGTGTCCTTAGTAGTGTGGTTGAGAGTTTGTAGTCGCGTTTCGACAGAATCTCTTTGGTCTGTCTGCATGTGTCTATCTCCTCCCAGTATCTTTGGTGTAGGTCTTTAGTGTGTTGGTCCAGTTGATGGTATATGTAGCTTTGTGGCAGGGGCAAGATTGGCTCCGGTCCGTATGCCGTTGTTTCTGAGCCTTTCCTGGCCAGTTCATCCGCTGCATCGTTTCCTCTTTAGCCACTGTGCCCCTTGATCCATTGTATAGTAACTTTGTTTTTATCTGCGCACACCTCTGTGAGGTTTAGGTGACATTCGTATATCAAGCTAGATGTGATGTTATCACTGCTCAGTGCTTGTAGTACCGATTTACTGTCTGAGAGTATCCGTATGTTTGTGTTTTCGACTTGTCGTCTCTTTATGGCATTGCAGGCTTCAAGTATCCCTACGCATTCAGCCTGGAATACCGTGTTTTGTACACCCAGTGGTTTGGATATGTGTATGTTTAAATCCTCTGAGAACACACCACATCCTGTTCCCGTATTTGTTTTTGAACCATCTGTAAAGATTCTGAGGTCTGTTTGGTTTAACCCCTCTTTGGAGTCTTCCGTCAGTAATATTTCGTAGTCTTTCCCAAAGACTGCAGTTTTTGGTATTTTGTCGATTGAAGCTTCCATCATAGGTAGGCTTGTGATCAATTTGTTGTGGATCTTTGTGTGGGGTATGTCTAGTTTCGTCCATAGGTTGAGGCTTTTTAGGCGTATTGCCGTCGCAGCCGCCTCTTTTTGTATGAGCCTTGCTCCCGCTTTCGTCTTCGAGGTTTTTTTTTATAAAAGAGCGGAAAAACCTTTTATTAAAACTTACTACTAATGAAAATTAGGCAATTTACTACTAAGAAAACCATAGGCTAAAATCTAAATTTCAGGGATTTTTAACGGGTAGATAGGTATCACTTTATTACTATATGAGCCATTTGTACATATTTTTTTTTTGTTATGCATTTTGATATGATGCCAATTGATTATTATGCCTATTTGTGCTTATGCTATTTGACATTAGTCTTCATGAAGATTATGCTTTCAGTATTTATGCTTTTTAATGTTATGCGTATATAATTATGCATAATGAGAATTATGCACATCACTATTTCGGCGAAAAGCAATTATGCGTAACAATAATAGTACAAATGACTTTATGCCTTCCAATAGAGAACCTAATATAATTATCAAAAAGAGTGTTAAGGTACTGATCAGTTACGTTATTATAGGTAATAAACTTAGGCTACTCTTATAAATGTAGATAGTTAAAAAAAAACATATTTGCCTACAAAGCTAAAGGTCCTTGGTTCGAAATGTTAGAATCCCGTAACGGCAAATATTTGTGTGATGTGTGCATAAATGTTTGTTTCCAAGTCTTGGATGTTTTCAAAGTATTTAAGTAGTTATATCTATTAAATATATCGCCGTCTCGTACCCATGACACAAGCCTTATTCAGCTAACTGTGGGGCTAATTTGATGTGTGTAAGATTGTTCCCCTAATATTTGCTTATTTATTCTTAAAATTTGTAACACCAACAAAACAATTGACCACTACAAGAGGGACTTTACTTAAGTGTTTCTCCATAGATGCTTTGGTTCCCAAAACTATGGGCGGTTCATGTTCCAAGCACATCACCTGGACTTTTGAATGTGTTTTGATTACTGGTGATTCCTACAAATAAAATGATAAGTCATTGTAAAATACACAGGAGAGGTGAAGAGAAAGAAATTGATGAATTTTCCCTTTAAGCAATTCATAATAGTAAATGCCATCTCAGATGTACTCCTACAAATGAAAGGATTGGTTGTGGTTTGGCAATAGAGTACCTATTCTATAGGTTTTTATAACCAATTTATTACCAATTCTGCTCACAAATTTCACAAGAATTGGTTGAGAAATGCGACCTATAGAGAACAGCCGGACATAGTGGGTCATCTGGAATCCCCGGATATATGCCTGGAATCCGGACATAACGAATTTCAGCCCAAGTTGAAGCGTAGAACTTTGGTTGCTTCGCTCTCTCGTTCAATTACATTTTATGTAATTTGGGAAAAAAATAAATTTTGTTGGGGCATGCTACACACAGTATATATATATATATAGGTTATCAGATGCCCCATTAGGGCAGTTTACCCTAGTAACCTTTTTTTTCATTTGAAAGTACTTAGGTAGGTACCTATTTTATTTATTCAATACATACATGTTACTTGTTTTTTACATTCCCTGCTTTTAGTTTTCTATGCATGCTTGTACTAGTTTTCAATTATTTTTACAAGCTTTTATTTACTTTCACCTGTCCCGTTGTCTGTCTGTCTGTCTGTAATCAAATCTTGCAAGTTAAATTTGACCCACTTCCCAGTTTCCGATTGAGCTGAAATTTTGCATGCATATGTATATCGCATGACAATGCAATATTATGATGACATAGAGCTGATCTGATGCTGGAGCTGGAAGGTGGCCATAGGAACTCCGCAATAAAACGACACAATAAAAAAATCTTGCATAAATGTCTTGTGATTTCAAAGAAAACAATTTTAAAACATATTTTCTCCAGGCTTATAAAATACTGTATTCATTGCAAGTTGCAACAAATTGTATTAAAATTGATTACAATGATTTTTTTTTATATGTTATTTTTGGTAAATAATGGAGTGATCCCAATTCATGTAAAGGTAGTACAATATTTCTCTTTAATAGATAAACTAAGGAACATAGGCCAATTTGTCCATTA
The DNA here is from genome assembly GCA_963854355.1 of Epinotia brunnichana. Classification (NCBI taxonomy): domain Eukaryota; kingdom Metazoa; phylum Arthropoda; class Insecta; order Lepidoptera; family Tortricidae; genus Epinotia; species Epinotia brunnichana. The sequence goes on along the minus strand of OY977936.1, from coordinate 25,430,301 downwards.
TAAAATTATAATTAAAATTTTATATGCAATGTGGTATGTGTCAGGTGTTGAGGTAGTACATACTCGTCCAGTGGGACTATTAAACAAAAAAAAACCAAAGGCTGGCTCATCAAAAAAATCTATTGAAGTAGAGGAAATTGAATGTTTAGCACTTTTGGACCTTAGCGTCATTCAAATAGAGTTGACATGTATCAAACCTCCATTTTCCTCGATCGTATGTATGTACAGTCGCCATCACATACATCGGAGCAAACAAGCAACTCACAAACATCTGAACACAACTCTATTTTCAAGGCATTAGGGTGCATGTTCAGATATTTTTGAACAGCCTGTAGTGTACAGATGTATGTGACAGTCGTACATAATTATCGACTATTGCGCATTAAATTGACGAGAACCGGTTGAGAAATGCGACCTGGAATAGCCGGATTGCCGGACATTCTTACCGGAAATATTGGAGGCTATTATTTAATTCAATTCAAATCGTTTATTTCAGACTAAGTCCATATACAATTATTTGCTACAATTATTCATTTAAAATACAAAATAAAATACAAAATACAAATAATCATCCTAAGTCTAAAAAACCGGCCAAGTGCGAGTCGGACTCGCGCACGAATGGTTCCGTACCATTATCAATAAAAATATTTATTTTATTTTGTTTTTAGTATTTGTTGTTATATTGTACACGAATGGCATGAAATATCACAATTATTTTAAACTACCTATACTAGTTACACTACACTACAGTTACAAAAGTTAGCTGGGAGGGATCCCTTATAGGGATAAGTTCGCCTTTGTACCTACTTTAAACTTGCATATCGTGTTTATGTTTTAACCTGTTTTGTGTACAATAAAGTGCTTACATACGTACATACTAGTGAACCACTGTGTACAATAAAGTGCTTACATACGTACATACTAGTGAACCACTGTGTACAATAAAGTGCTTACATACGTACATACTAGTGAACCACTATGTACAATAAAGTGCTTACATACGTACATACTAGTGAACCACTGTGTACAATAAAGTGCTTACATACGTACATACTAGTGAACCACTGTGTACAATAAAGTGCTTACATACGTACATACTAGTGAACCACTGTGTACAATAAAGTGCTTACATACGTACATACTAGTGAACCACTATGTACAATAAAGTGCTTACATACGTACATACTAGTGAACCACTGTGTACAATAAAGTGCTTACATACGTACATACTAGTGAACCACTGTGTACAATAAAGTGCTTACATACGTACATACTAGTGAACCACTGTGTACAATAAAGTGCTTACATACGTACATACTAGTGAACCACTGTGTACAATAAAGTGCTTACATACGTACATACTAGTGAACCACTGTGAGTTGTTCTCACGAGACTTGTATTTTTCTTAGTTTCGATTTAATCGACAAAAAATATGTAATTATTGAACCAGTTCAAAAATATTCACGAGAATCGATTGAAAAATGCGAGCTGTAGAGGAGAACGGGCGGATAGACATACGAAAGAATTTTGGTCCAAACTGAAACGGAGAACTTGGTTCGCTTCGCTCGCTCCTTTAAATATGTGTAAACATTTTTAAGTATGAAATTACCAGGCCAGATAAAGGATCCCTGGCGTAGTGTAGGAATACCTAAATGCTAAGTTTTGTTTGTATTATTTTATTACACATTTGGGAAATAAGCATACCTATAAGGGGGCGTCCACAAAATACGTAACGCAAAGTTCTTAAATTTTTAACCCCCTCCTCCACTCATGTAACAGGACCGTCACGCTTAGCTGGGACCCCTCCCCCCCCTTCAATTCCGTTACGTAACAAGTCGTATTATTTCGTTACGTCCACTCAGCCAGAAGGGCTCCAGCAGTTTTTTCCTTTTCTTCTTTGTTTTTTAACACACGAACTTTTTCTTTCCAAATTACATTGAAATTTTGCTGTGCAGTGGCTGTTGAAATACTTGAGTGACATTCTCTGTATGCCTTAAAGGCCTTTTGATAAATTTCACCTATTTTCGATGTCATCTCCTTCAAATATATTAATTTACTTATAATTTAGCGTAACACACGGCACAAATCACAAACTACTGCGTCACTTGCAGCACGGCACTTTTGTTGTATCAGTCTGTCATTGTCGCGTCGCGCGCTCGGTTTTGCCAATATTTTCTTAGACAAATACCGCAAACTAGGGATGTGAAAAACTAAACTTTTTTTAAGTAGGTATACTATTGTAAAAAATCGTGCGTGACGTAACGCAAACCTTGACACCCCCCTCCCCCAACGTAACAGGACCGTATCGCTTGGCCGGCCAAGAAATGATTCATATTAGGGGGCGTCCACAAATTATGTAACGCAAATTGGAGGGAGGGGGGAGTCCGGACTCCCCCCTCCCTCCAATTTGCGTTACATAATTTGTGGACGCCCCCTAATATGAATCATTTTTTGAGAAAACCATAGCCAATGGCATTTCGGCTGCAATGACAGTGTGAGGCTCATGTTTTTTTAACCTAGAGAAATCATAGCGTGAAATAAAGTCACATGTACCTATTCAGCATTTTCCTGTGATTGTAGATACAGGGTTCCTTAGCAACAATTGTTCATTACATTCAGCACTATTCATTTACGCAAAAAAACGAACTCATATTTTCGGACAGATTCGACCGGGTTCGATTCCCGGCTGGGTGTGAGACTTTTTTGAAAAACTTTGAATGCCGAAAAAATCGGTCTCGTGACTCCTAAGACCAAATTTCCGTATCTCTTATCGTTTAGGATTTTCCCTCACTGCCCAGTTTGAGTAATATACCCTTTATATAGACGCGGGTCAATGAAGTACCTACTTAATATATACTTTTTATTAGTTACCGTGTCTCTTAGTATCAGTACAGGCAGAATTGTTAAAGTGAGAAGAAGTTCAGAAGTGTTGTTGGTGTTTTCCAAAAAAAAGGTAAAAATCCAAAAACTGAATTGACAAAAATAACTATATTATTATTTGAACCTGCTCACAAAATTTCACGATAATCGGTTGAGAAAACGGCCAGACGCCGGACATACGAAAGAATTTTGGTCGAAGCCGAAACAGAGAACTTCGTTCGCTTCGCTCGCTCGTTCAATAATAATAAACAAAAATATTGTAACTACAATGTACATGATTAACATGATAGACAAGTTAAAGCTCTGCCTCTCAAACTAGGTTTCCATGTGTCTCGAGAGCCAAAATAATACTACCGTTACGTTACTACCGTATCAGTAAATGTTTGCTCCTGTTCAAACTTCAAGCAGAAGGCGTGAAAGTAGAAAGCAGATTCTATTTGTTAATTTTTTCTTGTAAATTACAGTTCCGTGTGTGGAAGCCGCTCGTGGGAGTCGTAAGCGAACATTAATATGCAAAATCACACATTGTGACTTAATTATAATGAATATGTTATGTTGTTAATTTGTTTTGTTTTTCCAATAAATAAATCAATAATGATGTGGATACTGTTGGTTTACCTGAAATCCATGTAACATTTGGCATACTGTGCAAGTTCGGTGACAATGTAATATAGCACCACCGAGCCGATCTGATGATGGAAACATAAGGTGACCACAGTAAACTACACAAGATAAACCCGTTGTGTCAATAGGCTCATTGAAACTCTCAAAAGTAGTTGACGACTGCGCAAAAGAACAACCCGCCGAACCACAGGTTATATTTTCCCTTTTTAGTTCATGTTGAATCAGTTAATTTGGCTAGGATAAGTCATCAAACATTTTAATGTGATAGGCAGTACCTAAACATTGTGGTTTCTGCTATGACTTTAGCAAAGCCCCACACTATACGCATAGTTGTTCGTTGTCATGAATATTGCGGCCAATTTACTTACGGTTGCGAATCATAGCTGAGTCAGGTGAGGAGGATAAGGACCCGCATTGTGTTAGGCAGTAACGTGTACATAAGTATACGCTATGAAATGCCAGTTTAGTGGAATACCTGTTGCGATGCACTTTACCTAGACAAATATGTAACTTCTCTTTCCTAATAACAATGCCTGAATCATGCTTTCAGGCATTCTTCACTTCACGTTGTTCATTTGTTTTATCCATGAGTTTTAGTAGGCTTTCTTCAGAACTGTGATGTGATTATTAGCAGGTGCGCAAATAAAATAATGGTTGGATATAATGCTTATTTTGAATATTGACACCAAGCATGTACTTAGTAAACGTATATCGTCTTAAACGTCTTATCAGTAAGTATTCTCGACTTCGAGTACCAATCGTGATTGATAAGTGACTTTGACTTATTCAAGTTAAACCGTAGTGATTATTTACTTAGTTATTATCGTACTACGGTTAGCGATTCTGGACATATTTTATATATAATCCACATATTGAAACATGCTATCCAGGGCTTTATTAACATGGGGTCTTAAATATAATGTATCATCTCAATGCAGTCGTTTGAAACACTCATAAGCGGCTCACGAGTAGGGAATACAAACCGATTTTAAACAAAACCGAAGAAACCATAACCGGAAACCAAAATTTCATAACCGGGTGTAAGGTCTAATAGTTTACTAGACCTTACATGTACGTACGTTGTTGTTTGTTAATCGGGACGATGTCTTAAAGTGAAAGACGTGACCGTCCTCGGTGAGTATCTTTATTGAACTAAATAATAAAATGTATTACAAAGGTAAACGGCGTAATGATGCGCGCTCGGGTGCATCGTAAGCTTAATAATAAAATGTCGAGTGTGCTCGTACATGCTGCCAAATTTAAGAAATAAGATAAGAAAATAAAACTATTCAAGGCGTAGTTGCCTTGTCAGCGTGAGTTGCGGCATGTACAATCACCTCACTGACGGTGCCAGAGGCGCGCGGCTGCCGAAGGTGTCGAAATGACGCGTCGCCGTGATCATTATTCGGTTTTTGCTCCTTGGCGATGTCTCGCGCTGTTGTGGTCTGCATTCTGCGTCTCATGTAGATGCCTTATGCATTAGAGTTGAAGATTCTTGTATGTAGAGATTGTCTTCGCTTATTGTCTTCTTACTGTGAAAGTTGTTGTGAGATTGGATGACAACGTTATCTCCTCTTATCATGCAACCCGTATCAAGTGTGATTATTCCTGTTTCGCGTAGTACAAGTGGCGTCACACCGGCTGGACAAAATATGCGCATAGCGCATTCCTGGCAGCACGCAGACAGCCAGGCGCCGGGCCTGTGTAACCGGATCCAGTTGTCGGCGCACTCTGTTGATATAGTCTTGCAAGCCGATATGTTGTTATTGTTAATTAATTGCGCTTCAAATATATTAATGCTTGATTTTGTGTCGTAGGTAGGGCCATGCTGCATATTATAAGATGTTCTTTGAATTGCAGGCACGATGTAATGTCTTGATGTGTTAAGGGTATTACCGCATCCTTTTTTAGGTTAACTGCTATGGATTCTGCTGTCTTCATGATTCTCTGTGTGGTTCGTGACAGTATTTGCGGGATAGGTGTTTTTCTATAATTCGATTGAGCTCGTATTGCTCTGTGTTTACTAACGGTAATTTAAACTCGACAATAATAAAGTTGTTCGTTATATGCACATGTACGCGCGACAGTTTGTACACGTCGCAGGTGATGTTTCGTGTTCGCACATGGCAGAGATAGGTCCCCCGGAAGCTGCCCGGAGATGATGTTTAGCTGATCTTCGAATTGGTCGGGCTTCAGTATATGTATGTTGACACGCCCGTCCTAGTCTAGTTTTCCTTATCTGTGGTATCTACAGGCAATGGTGACAATTTAGTGATGGGTCGTTTCATAATACTTGTTTTTGTTTTCAGTGTTACAACCCTTACGTGACCATCCTTTCCGGGATGCGTTTCTATGACCTTTCCCAATAGCCATCTTGCCGGAGGGATGTTGTCTTCTTTCACCAACACCATGTCGCCGACTTTCAGGTTTCGTTTGACGCTGTTCCATTTGCTGCGAGTTTGCAGAGTATGTAGGTATTCAGTCGACCATCGTTTCCAAAAGTCCTTGTGCAACTTTTCTGTTAGTTGCCAGCGTGTTCGAATGTTGCGCGTTTCTTTTTCTGGAGACAGCGGACCTGCCAGTAGTGGCCCGCCGACCAGAAAATGTCCAGGACTAAGATATTCCAGGTCGTCTACGTCGTCTGTTAGTGGCGTCAGAGGCCGGGAGTTCAGACAACCTTCTATCTGAGCTAGGAGAGTGGAGAACTCTTCAAACGTCAACTTCTGTTCTCCGAGAACACGTCGCAGGTGATGTTTCGTGCTCTTCACAGCAGCTTCCCACTCCCCATTGGCTGTAGGCCACGCCGGCGCACTGAAGTGCCATTCAATGTTGGAGTTGGCCAAGTGCGCCAACAGCTCAGTGTTTACGTAACGTTCAAGAGCTTCCTTTCTTTCTCGCGCCAGCACCTTAGCTGAACCTGTGAAGTTCGTACCGTTGTCACTGTAGAGATGCTGGGGTGCACCTCGGCGAGCAATCAGTCTATGCAGTGCCGCTAAGAATGTTTCGGAGCTCAAATCTGAGACGAGCTCAAGGTGTATAGCCTTAGTTGATAGGCAAACAAAAACCGCTATGTAGCCCTTGGTTGTTTTAATGCCTCTTCCTTTGTTGGCCTTGACCTCGACATAGCCAGTGAAGTCAACGCCCGTGTGCGTAAACGGTCGAGATGGTGTTACTCGGGGCGCCGGAAGATCTGCCATCACTTGATTGTTGGTTGTTGGTTTGAATCGGTGACACCTGATGCAACTACGAAGCCGATCCTTCACTGTTCTAACACCTCGTAGTATCCAGAAGTTGTTTCGCAGATGCGCCAGAGTGAGTCTCGGGCCTCCATGAAGTGTTGTTATATGGGCTTGTTGTATGAGTAACTCCGTCAGCCTGTCGTCGTGCGGAATGATAGCTGGATGTTTTTGGGCGTAGGTGATACTTGCATGTTCTAGTCGACCACCGACACGCAGCACGTTATCGTCGTCCAAAATCGGATTTAGTTTTAAAAGTCGACTTTTGTTAGATATTGCTTTATGTTTCTTTAATTGCGCAATTTCCTCGCTAAAATGTTTGTTTTGCACCGAGCGTATTATTGCAGTCAGCGCATTCCTTAATTCCGACGTTGCTAAGTGCGGCGACTTCAGTTTATTATTTCCACTTGCGTTGTTAGCAAAACGCGACACCCAGCCGAGCGTTCGAACGACACGTGTCATAGAGCTGTTATTGTTCAGAAGGGTCTCTATAACCGGCGATGTCGATTGTAGAGAGCATGTTTGTTTGGTATGTTTTCGCTCTTCTGTGGGTTCTTCATATACTGGTTTCGCCGTCCGTTTTGTTATGTCGTTGGCTAGCGATGATGGGCCTTCAAACCATAAGTGGTGTGTTAAAAGTTGCGATGGTAGTATGCCTCGACTAGCGCAATCCGCGGGGTTGTGTTCCGAGCGTACATGTCTCCAACACTTGGCGGGCATCACCTCGGTAACCTGAGTGACTCTGTTGGCGACGAATGTCTTCCATCGTGTTATGTCACCTTGTAGCCATCCCAATGCCACAGTTGAATCGGTCCATCCATACACTTGTACTTTCTGATTGTTTAGCGAATCTAAAGTTTTTCGCATTAACTTTGCAAGTAAGACCATTCCAGAAAGTTCAAGTCTCGGTAGAGTGACGTGTCTGGTTAAAGGCGCCAACTTAGTCTTTGCGGCTATTTGTTTAATTGTTGTTTGGCCATGTTGATTGGTACTTTTGCCGTAAATAACGCAGCCATACCCCTTTTCACACGCATCGCAGTATCCATGTAATTGTTGTACATCTCCGACCCATCTTGAAATTGTTATGTTGTTAAGCATTGGCAGCTCGGCTCTAAATGTTCGCCATTCATCATGAATTTGAAGCGGGAGAACCTCGTCCCAAGACAGAGGCTGTTTCCATACTTGTTGAAAAATGATCTTGCCTTTCATTGTAACTGGAGAGAGCCATCCAAGTGGGTCATATAGTTTTGATAAATCGGATAGCAATGAGCGCTTGGTGATGACGTCATTTATGTGCGGACTTAAGTCAGCGATGTTGAACGTAAATTGATCTGTGCACGGATTCCATAGCACTCCGAGTGTTTTATTGTTATTTACGTTTTTAAAGTCGATCAAGTTTTGGCTGATTTGATCTTCCGTTAAATCTTCAAGCAGGCGGGGGTTGTTACTAGCCCATTTGCGTAGGTTGAAGCCCCCTGCTAGTAGTAGTTTGATGAGTTGTTCTTGCGATGTTTTGGCTTCGTCAAGGTTATTGTTTCCGCCCAGGAGATCGTCGACATAAAGTTGTTGGTCTAAAATAGTAGCTGCGAGGGGATACTTTGGCCCATCGTCTGCGATCAGCTGTTTGATGGTCCGCATTGCCAAGTAGGCCGCGGCCTTGTTTCCGTATGTCACAGTGCAAAGCTGAAACTCCTGGATTGGTTCAGATGGAGAGTTTCGCCAAACAATTTTTTGTAAATGTTGATCTTCTTCTTTTATAAGAATCTGTCTGTAGAACTTCTCGATGTCCGCTGTGTATACGTGGCGATATGACCTCCAACGGAGAATTATAGCTTGAAGGTCTTGTTGTAAGTTCGGGCCGCTCTCCATAAGTTGGTTAAGACTTCTTCCTGACCTTGTGGGGCTGCTAGCGTTAAAAACTGTGCGTAGGCGTGTTGTGGTGGAGTCAGGTTTCATTACTTGATGGTGAGGGAGAAAGCAGCTGGGTTCTCGCTGTACGGTACACAATTTCATGTGTCCTAGCTCTATGTATTCATTCATAAAGCTTTTGTAGCTGTTGGATAGCTCTTTGTTTTTCGCTAGACGTTTCTCTAGTTGAAGTAACTGTGCTATTGCCTGTGGCTTCGAAGCTCCGAGTTGTTCTTCGAAGTTGGGTTGCATTGGAATTTTCACCTCGTAACGCCCACTTTCCAATCTTGTTGTTGTTGTATTGTATAATGTTTCACAATATTCTTCAGTTGGGGTCATTTTGCTAGTTTGTTCGGTTATCTCCTCGATTTCCCAGAACTGAGCAATGTCTTCAAGGTTGTTAAGCACCGCGTGGCAGTTGAATGTTTTTACGTTTCCCAAGAGCACCCATCCGAGTTTTGTTTGTTGAGCAATCGGAGCATAAGCAGGGCCTCTGAGAATGCCATCCATTATTATATCTGCATACACTCCAGCATCCAGTAAGGCGTCGATAGGCCTAGAAATGTTGTAGTCCGGATCCGCTAGATTGATGTTGCCGAGATGTGACCAATGTTGTTTCTCGAATGAGTAGTTTGGTAAATTGTTAATCATGTTGGTCATAACTAGTGCATCTGTAGAGAACTCATGATCCCCATACAGTGACTGGCAGATCAATTGTACAGTTCCGTTGCTTTCTTTGGCGGACTGTCCAATACCTGAGACCGTGGCGTTCTGTTTGTATCTCTTGAGCCCGAGTCGTTGCGCTGCAGATTCAGTGATCAAGTTTATCTGGGATCCCTGATCCAGAAGACAACGAAGCTGCATGAGGGTACCGTCAGCAGCCTTGACCTTAATTTGGACAGTAGCTAGCAGAACCTCGTTAAAGTTTCCTGATACGTGATTGTTGGACTTCCGTTGTTTATCCGAAGTTTCAGGTTGTTCTTCGATCGCCGACATTGAAGAAGCCGGCGGCGCGCAGGCGGTGTCACGTAACAGGTCATGTAGCGACGTGTGATGTGCCGAATTGCACACCTTGCAGCGTCTGATCGACGTACATTGTTTTCCGTTGTGCGAGAATAAGCAATTTCCGCAAATGTTCAATTGCGACATCGTTGCCATTTTAGCACTTGGCGTCATGTTCTCAAATGTTTTGCAATAGAGTAGAATATGATTTGTTTTGCATATTGGGCAATTACGTTCTGTGTTGGCATGATACGATTTCGCAATAAATCGCTTGAACTTGCCGCTGTTGTGTCCATCGTTTTGTGGCGTAGTAGGAAAGTCTCGGGCATGTCCAGGACTCGTTCTATGTTGGTTTGTAGTTGTTTGTTTCCGCTTGACCACCGGTTCTAATGCTGTGAATTTTCCCTCCAAAAATCCAATGAATTCGTCGAAATGTGGCAATTCACGCGGGTTCTTTCTTGCTTCCATGTAGGATGCGTAGGTGTCAGAATCCAATTTGTTGGTCAAAATGTGCACCAAAAACGGGTCCCAGGATGAAGTATCGACACCCAGGTTGCGGATGGCGTGTACGACCTCTAGGCTGGTATCGTGAAGTCGCTTAATTTCAAAGGCATTTTGTTGTTGTATCGGAGGTTGGTTAAGGAATAGTTGCATTTGCTTGGTGAAGAGTAGCTGCAGGTTGTTGTATCTGTGGTTGAGCAGCTCCCAGCAAGCGTCGTAGTTTTCAGCCGAAACTGATAAATGTTGGATAATGCGCTCCGCCTCGCCGCGAAGCTTGCCTTTCAGATGTTGCATTTTCTGTGCCTTGCTTATCATGTTGTTGTTATGAATTGCCTCAGAAAATAAATCGATGAATGTTGGCCACTGGGTATAGTTGCCAGAGAATGTTGGAATTTCTACCTTGGGCACCGCTTGGAGTTGATGAGCCGTGGAGTTTAGCTTTTGGTGGAGTTGCTTCTTAGTAGACTCGTAGATGGATTCGTGATGAGTGTACTCCTGTTCGTAATCTACGTCTGCACCAATAAACATGTTGTCCAGTTTCCAGTGAACTTCGTCGATCGCCTTCCACCTCGTCTGTAGCATTTGTAGTTTGTCCTCAATTTCCCATCTTTCCGAGATCTGGTTGAAGTCGATATTCCTGACCATACGAGTGAAGGCTCTAAAGTTAGTTGTTTGTTGGCTGAATAACTCATCTGCCTGCGATGGAATACCCTTATCCTCCATTGTTGCAACTACACAGGTCTGTAGTTTGTTTTTGAACGTGTTGTACAAACTCTTGACGTTGTCCACCAGCTTGGCGTAGTTTTTGTTCAAAAGAGTCTTGTCCTCTGAAAGCCTGAGCTCTTCATGGTTCGTGGTAAATTCTTCCCAGAGAGCTTCCAGCGTTGATATTCGTTTCTCAATGTAGTCAGCGGTTTTGCGTCCAGCAGAATCCTTCTGGAAGTTGGTCTTCATCTTATCGATGGTTTCGAAGATTATGTACTGTCTCTTCAAAGTTTCCATGTTGATGTTGTTGTTACGTTAGAATGAAATGTTGATGTCCGGTTCAATCCCGCGCGACCGTGCCCTTGTTTCTTCTTGCTCAATTAGACTGGTGGAACCCGCTTGTGGGAAGCCAGTCGAACTGAGCCACTATGATGAGACACAATCACACTGAGAGAATCCGGTTCGAAGGACCAAAAATGTAAGGTCTAATAGTTTACTAGACCTTACATGTACGTACGTTGTTGTTTGTTAATCGGGACGATGTCTTAAAGTGAAAGACGTGACCGTCCTCGGTGAGTATCTTTATTGAACTAAATAATAAAATGTATTACAAAGGTAAACGGCGTAATGATGCGCGCTCGGGTGCATCGTAAGCTTAATAATAAAATGTCGAGTGTGCTCGTACACCGGGTTTCGGAATTTAAATAAACGGCTACGGTTATTTTCGGTTATTCCTTACCCTACAAATTATCTAAGTTTCTTACATTATTTCTATTTTCGCTTATTTTACAACCAAAACTGAAATCATAACCGGTTATGAAATATGACCGGTTATTGCAATCCCCACTCACGTACAGGGTTCGAAATTATCCAGATAATTACGCTTCATGATAATTATCGGATAATTATCACCAGTTGCAGTATAATTGCACATAAAGTATGACCATATTGGATCTTTCTCACGCGGCATTGTTCAAATTAAACACAATAAACAATATGTAACTTAACAAACCAATGACACTAGAGTTTACTCAACTTTGCATAAGCTGAACTGAATTTTTCTTGTAAGGGGAATCCCCACGGCGCGGCACGTCATGTTGACACTTCGTGCGTTCGGATTCGGATAGACGCAAGTGCGGAAATACACGTTCGAATACTTCGAATACAATTAACTTTCGCGAGCGTATTTTTTTGTTATTATCAATCGACAATTATCCATATGTTGTTATCACGTATATCGTGATAATTATCCTTTCGAACCCTGCTCACGCACGAACCGTGGCGCCCGTGGCTTTTCGCGCGCGCCGCAAAACAATAATTGGGAGATCTTGTTAAGTACACAAGCAAAGGCAACCTACGAACCCTGACCAGTAAGAATGTATACATAGTAAACAAATATAACAACACATATGGGCAAAGAGTGTGGTCTAACTACCTACCCTTTGTATTAAGGCTCGACAGTCAACAGGGACAGCGTTTTCGAGTTTTTTAAAACAATCTCAGACGTAGAAAATAGGGTTTAAAAATCTAAAAAAAAATTTCGTATTACTTAAGGGTCTAATCTAGTCAAAGTCGCATTCAGTTACGCGATCTAATGAACTTCACTCGATAGAAAAAAATCCCAAATCTACCTCTTTTTGTAAAGTTTATTCAATATTATGACTAAACTTTAGATATTTTAAATAAAATTTTTGTACTCAAATAAAGTTATTGAATATTTATAGACAAATTCGCAGAGTTTGAATAGATAATAGAACATTGTTTAACGAGGGGCGTAAGAGTAATATTGTAAACGAGATTCTATCACAAGCCCGACGCCGGAGGCGGAGGGCTTTTGATGACTCGAGTTAGCAATATTCTTAGGCCCGTGTTATACACAATGTTTTTCATCACATTTGCGAGGAAATAAATAACTACAAAAGACATAAAAATCTAAGTGTCATACAACCGCACCAATCAAAAATTAACGAAATTGACAACTTCACATACAGATTTGCGAGTGGAGGGCGAGGGGGCGGGGCGTGGCGCCCCATGGCCTGCTAGATTTTTTTCAACCAATCACAGAGAAGAATTCTTGTGACGCGCGGCCAACTAGATTTGCCAACCAATTTCTTTTTAACCAATCAGATCACACACAAGCTCATAACTCCCTCGGGAGTTATATATCCATAACTCCCGTGGGAAGTAAATCGACTATAGCTGCTCTATAAACTTGCCTATAATACACCCTTTACGAGCAAGTGTGATGATAAATTATTATCTTAATTACTATGTTTAATTAAATACCTACAAAATGCGCGAGCGCGGAGGCTCGGAGGCACCTACAAAATTATTGTAGAAAATATAGAAAGTAAACCTACACACTAAAAATAAAATTAAAAAAATGTTCATTATGGCCCCCAGTTGTAACATAGATAAATATAATTAGTTTAGTAAATAATCTTTAATATTAAGGATTGTACTAAATGTAACTTATGTATGTAATTTAATCACAGATCTGAAAATAAACAGTTCAAATTTAATATTTTTTTTTTAACTTGCGAGCGCGTCTCAAAAGTGTGGGTTGCGGTGCCGCACCGCAGACATCTGGCCAGGCCCTAAGGCGTTGGCAAGAGTGGGATGTGTCATCCTGAATTGTAATAGGGAAAGCAATGGGGAGTCGTGATTAGGAATTAAGGAACTCGAAATCCCGCGTTAAACATCTCAAGCCGAGATTTACAATAGGTACTCTACAGGCCACTACTTTCATTTTTAAACAACACTATTTATTTAAACTTTGTTTTTTTTTAAGTAAATTATTATTTATTATATGATAGTAAATCATAAATTTAAATCATAAATTTATTGTACTTTTAATTATGAAATAAATTTATGATTTACTATCATATAATAAATAATAATTTACTTAAAAAAACAAAGTTTAAACCGACTTCAATTCAGTACTTTGCCAAGCCACATAGGTACATGAAAATTTCCACATTTCCTTTCCAATTTACCACATGAACTGCTTTCCGATAGCAAATGCGTTGATTATTACAGAAAAAACCCCAGTCGTATATGTGGGCTGATAATATGTGAGGAGTTCCGTCGATTCCTCAAGGATCTCAGAATTAAATTCAAATTCAAATATTTATTCGTGACAACAAAAACACATACACAAGAAATAATATAAAACACAGTTTGTCACGAAATGGACCCTGCTCAGCATGTTGCTAGCTTTGCAGCCAGCGCTGTGCTTCCGCAGGGTTCATTCGGTGAGAGCACGGTGGGCAACAACGACAGATACACATGCAATATCATAAAAAAAAGTATAAAAATGAACTATTATGTAACTAAAATACACACTTAATAATAAAAATACACAAAAAGGAAAGAATGAACATTAACATTAACACTTCATTAGTTGCTACTTCAACGGAATCATGTCAGAATCTTTGACGTACTTTACATCTTTGAGGAGTTCCATAAGTCATCTGTGGATTGAAGGATGAAGACATCATAAGTTCCACTTCACTAAAATTGCAATTTACACGAGTAGAGACTAAATACACGAGTTATAATAGAAAATACCGAAATCACTACACGCGTGCCTATAAAATTTGAGGGTTGCCCTTAATTTCCCTGGGATCCCATCATTAGATCCTGACTTGGTGACAATGGGACCACCTCGGAAGTATACTTTTTCGAATAAAAACAGAATTTTGCAGAGAAATGTTCGAACATAAATAAAAAAAATAAAAAAATACATATACTTAGTGGAACATATAACGTCCTCCTTTTTTGAAGTCGGCTAAAAACAGTTCACGTTTATGTAACAACTTGTAGTTAAAGAGGAGTGGGACCTCTTAAATACATAGAAAACATCCATGACTCAGGAAGTCAGGAACAAATAATCGTACTCATCACACAAATAAATGCCCTTACCGGGGTTCGAACCCAGGACCTCTTGCTTCGTAGGCAGGGTCACTACCAACTAGGCTAAAGCGGTCGTCAGATAATGGGTAGGTTAGGATAAATATCCTTGATTCCTTTCCTACAGTTATTTTATTGACGTGTGTTGATTACCAATTTACCACCACCGTATGGTGCAATTTCACATGTACAGTACGAGTATGTGTGCGTTACTCTCAGGAGCGCTCGCGCACTGCACACAATTTCTACATCTTTTATGAGATGAAACACTTGGGTTAATTAACAAATATGGAACACTTTGTTTCTCGTCACAATGATGATAAGGCACAAAAATTACCAGTTTCAATTTCCTTGACCGTATCAGAACGACATTCAACACCAACCAAGGAAACTACTGCCCGATTTGTTTTTTTTATTTACTGTGCGTAATCCGTTGAATAGGCGGCAATTGCGAAAATATAAGGATAAGGAAAATCTAGTAACTAATTCCGATTAGATATACTCATACTCGTACGCTGCTGAACTGAGTTCAAATGAATGTCTCGGATTTAGATGTATAATACATTTATATGTATTATTGTTTAGTACAGTGGTTTCTAACCTTTTCAAGATCGAAACCCCGGTAGCTTATTAGGGAACCGATTTTAACCCCACTTTAAATAACTTCTAATCGCTAAAACCTCACGTCTATGCATCCATTTTGTGATACCAACTCGCTTACCCCCGAAGAGTAGCTGTTTTACCCCCACGAGGGTAACTACCCCCAGTTTTGGGAACCGATGGTTTAGTATATGTATTAATATTTTTCACCAAGAGCATTTAGGGTTCCGTACCAAGAAGGTAAAAAAGGAACTCTTATAGCCTATGGATGAATTTGTGAAATAAAATGCAATTTAATTTAATTTTAATTTATGGTGCTTCTCTGTACGTCTGTCAGATCGCTAACTATCTCAGGAACTACTTATTCTATCGATTTCAAATAGATAGTTTATGGGAGCAAAAGTCTTGTTCGTAATAGGTCAAGTAGGGAGTATCGTATGAAAGCCCATACGTTGCACACTCTGAAACATTTTATTTGATCTTATTGCACGTGTTTAAATTTTGATTTATAACTGAAAATATTGATAAAAAATACCATTCCCCTTACCACTAGCTAAATTTATAAAGTATTACATACTAGCTGCCCGTGCGGCTTCGCCCGCGTATTGCAATGAACGCAGGCGATCCCGCGGGATATAATATAGCCTATGACCATCCAGCAGGGTTCGAAATTATCAAGATAACTACGCTTCTTGATAATTATCACCAGTATACCACTCGACTTTGCATAAGCTGAACTGAATTTTTCATCCCCACGGCGCGGCACGTCACGTTGACACTTCGTGCGTTCGCATAGACACAAGTGCGGAAATACACGTTCCAATACTTCGAATACTATTCACTTTCACGAGCGCAATTTTTTGTTATTATCAATCTATAATTATCCATCTGTTATTATCACGATTATTATCACGATAAGTATCGCGATAATTATCATTGATAATTATCCTTTCGAACCCTGCCAACCAGGAAGTCCAGAATCAGATAACCGGCTCAATCTCACAGAGTCGTCCTCTTTATTTTACAGGAGAAATATAACTAAGTATATCCCCACCTGGGTTTTTTTAGTTAGATCAAAAAACCTTTTTAAATAATGTTTGTATGAAACCCTCGGCACGCTTGTCAGGCTCGCACTAGGCCTGTTTTTTTTAGGGTTGGATGTGATTTTCCCATCTTTTATTTGAATTTGTCAAAAAATGAAATGATGATAAAAACTATGCATGAAAGTATGAAATGCGCAGGTTGCGTTGATCAGAAGTCTGATACCCTGAGAACTTTACGGTTTCGCTCCATGAAAACACAACAATATATCGATATCAGCCATATTTTTACACCAAATAATAGGTTGGGTAATTTGACTAAATATTCATTAATAATCCACCTAAATTTAATACTGATACGGTAAAAATTAATGAAAAGTAATCTTCATAAATTCCGTAAAAATCAGGCGAAAATGGTATAAACTTTCTTTACTTTATAATTGACTACGTCTATACGTTCTTTGGGATACACGCATAATCCACTTATTTTTGTTAATGAATAAACCTTTCTATAGGCCAGATGAAATTCAATATTATCTCAAGGTCGTAAATATTTAATTAAAATGCCGTTATTTCCTGATGCATATATTTTTGGATTCAGGTAGTAGGTAAGTCTCCAAATTTGTGTACTCAAACGTGTTTTCATTATAAAAATACTGATAGCATTTTTGCTTGCGGGTTAATTTTTTTTCCTAACTTCCGGTCCATAGAATTATTCATTTCGATAGTAAAAGTTGTTTCAAATAATATATAAAAGCCGTATACAAATAATTAGCCTGATATTGAATTATTTCCAAAATAACCGTAATTTTCTCAGGGTATGACTCCACTGGGCTAAATTAGCTTGCACAATACAGGAAAAATCTTATGGCATGGCGTGAAATGGTGAATTTTTTTTGTCCTTTTTTGTTTAGGAATGCAAGCGGCGGAGGAGTGAGTGGGGCGTTTTGACTAGTTCTTAATTATCAAATACAGCGTCAGTATATCAAATTTCAGCTAGTTATGAAGGCCTTTAAATATGTTTAAAACCTAATACTTACTCCTGAGCTATCTCGCATTTACATACTTACTTGCTAGTAAGTCACAAATGCTTTATGTCCGACATAAACGCGATCATGCTAACTAGGTTGCTGCAATCAAAATCATTAGGTTAGGCTTCCAATTTGTCAGACCAAGAATATTCCTGACTTTGGCAACTTGATTGGTTAAGCTGCTAAATAGGTTAATAAGTGAGATCTCTTAAGACCGAAGTGCGAAGTGACGAGTGAGATCTGAGAAAAAAGCATACTAGTTTTTCGTTTGCGTGAATTTCGTATCATCAACAAGAGATACTTTTAGTTTTCTGACACACAGTTTCGCAATTCACTTGCCGTTATTAGCCCAAATATTCATTACTTGTTCCCGTACCAAAGAAAACAGATCGAGACATGTATTTGAAAAAAGAAAAGAATATTCTACTAATTCCTGAAACCCTTCAGGGGTTGTTACAGATGATAAAGAAATTCTTTCTTTCTTAATCTTTTCTCCGTTTCAGTTGCCGAGTTAGATAATTCACGTCCAACTCCTGACTTCCAAAAAAACTACACATTTCGTTAATTTATTGAATGGCAGACAGGCACCTACGGCAGAGTTTCTCTTCCAATTGGCCACTACAACAGTACGAAGACGTTGGTCTAGGGCCGGTATTACATCACGTAATTTGACAGAGGGAGACATCCCAATTATAATGTCTCTGTAATTTTGATTTTGAAGATACCTACTTAAAATTTAAGACAGAGAGCTCTTCGTTTGTGCAATAAAGTTTAAATAAACAGAATAAAACAAATATTTTGGCTGGTTTTTTTGTACATGGCGTCCCTGGCACCAACTTCCTAACGTACCACAGACCAGTTAATTAATAAGTTACCGGTTTCTAACCAATTAATTGAGCATTACCATTCGCATGATTTGTTTACAAACAGTGTTGACCGTATGTTAGTATAATACATTATGTACCTAGTTGTTGACGACCAATTTAAGCTTAGTTGGTAATGACATGCACATGACACATGCAAGATGAGCACGAATATTTGTTCCTGAGTCATGGACGTTTTCTATGTAGGTAGGTATTTATTTTATAGTATTTCTCTCTTTGTTTAGGTTAAGTTGGAGCTTTATTGTTTGTGTTTAATAACTTATTTATTATAATGTAGTAAATATTAGATTAGGTTGCAATCAATCTCCCCATAAGTGTTTATTTATCAATAACAGGGACCTACTCGTATGCATTTAGTCTAGTACCCATAGTACTATCTAGCCTTGTTTATGCCTTGATCACAACGAACAAACGATTCTAAGATCCCTCAATTGTTTTTTTGCCAATATCTTCAATGTACAGACTTTCGACCCTCTACAGCTTTATTATATGTTCCTTAATAAATTCCTTATAACTTTATAAGTTATAGGTTATGTCCGAAATATTCATACAATTTCCTCTCCAATATGGAAAATCAGACAAAAATAAAAATAATTACTCAAATTTCTATGAATATGACAAAGAGATAACTGTATCTGGTACTATGAACTAAACTTCCCACCACCAAGTGCTCTTTTTTTTAAACAAAAATAAATGTGCTCAAAATTTGCAAATAATTTGCTCAAAATCTACCTGTGGGCCGGGCCACATTGGGCGCCAACTATCACCTGAAGGATTGCCTATGCTCGGCTAAAGCTCAAAAGGAGCTGCACAATCACCAGGGATATGTAAAAACGGGCGAGAAAGTGCTCTCGGCCGAGTACTCGGTGCGTATAACATAGCGAGTGACTTTATACGTATACGCACCGAGTACTCGGCCGAGAGCACTGTCTCGCCCGTTTGCTCGGTACGTGTGATCAAGTCATAAGTTTTGAACTAGGTCGATTTGAGTAAGATTGGCCACAAATATTTATATTAGCTAGGATTCAATATAGCCTATAACCATCTAGAGAGCCGATTCTACGCGCAGGTGAAATAATTTTTGGGAATAGGATGAGCGGTTCCGGAGATTACCCATTAGGTACATACAAACGTACAAAGCTAAAATCTCCCAGACTTTTCCTCTTTATAACGGCTCATCCATTAATTAGGTCACACGAATTTCATGACTTGTTAACCCCTCCCCCCCTCCTTGTCACACGTGGTCACATTTGGCTACCTCCTCCCCACTGGTGTGACGTCACATATTTAGCAATTTACATACCTACTGTTTAGTAAGAAAAGTTTACTTTTCTTTAATTTTGTTTTGATTAATATAGCTTTAATAATAAATTCGCTATTTGAGAATATTGATTAGTTAGAACTCAGCCATGAAAATGGTATCAAATTTACGGCGAACGAAAGTACCCAAACAAATACGAGTATGTAGAAAATACAAACAATTTTTGGATAAAATTGAATTAAAAAATATACCTACTTTAGATTTTATAAATATTTTGTATGTGACGTCATGAAATTTGGGACTCCTCCATTCCCCTTGTCACAACATGTCACACTTTGTAGACCCCCTCCCTTCCCCTATACGTGTGAGTGACGTAATTAATGGATGAGCCCTAATATTAGGTATATATTATAATTATTATAAATGACTACAATCTATCGTGGCTGTTAATTTAATGGTGTTTAGCCGCAGTAGGTACTTTATATTATTCAACTGTCATACTCTGACGATAAGTAAGAGCTTTGCACGCAATAAACAATTCATCATCATCATCATATCAGCCGAAAAAGTCCACTGCTGGACATAGCTCTCCCCCAAAGAGTGCCACAATGACCGGTTCTGCGCCACCCGCATCCAGCGGACTCCCGCGACCTTTACCAGGTCATCAGTCCACCTTGTGGAGGGCCTACCCACGCTGCGCCTTCCGGTAGGGTAGACTGGGTACGGTTAAAACAGAGGTCGGTTGAAACAACGTAAATATCTCGCAAACCGTTGGCGAGACAGAGAGGGGTCCAAGGAGGGAAAGAAGCGGACGATCGGTTTGTACACGAAAACATCGTGACATTGCTTCCCGCGCGCGTAATTTGTTTTTAGAAGACCCTATTGTATTTTGTTCGCCAAAAGTAAGTATTTTCACTCGTAGAGCTTTTCAATTATTCTGGTTTCTATTTAAGTGAGAGTATTGAGTGTGTGTTTATGTTTGATGTGAAGCTTGTGGATCATGTCAGCATATCTAGTTTTACTGTATCATTATTCTCATTATTACTACAACGGCTTTTTTCCGAAAGTAGGAGGTGGGGACGGTTGAAACGGGACGGTTGCAACAGAGTGATTTGCTTGTATTTTTTTGACATTGACTAATGAAAGTCAAAGTAAGTTTTCTTTTAGTTTATTTTCATGTATTTTTAATTAGTTTTGTTACGTTTAAAATGCAAACAGTTTATTTTTGTTTTGGTTTAGGTAACTTACTTAAATAAGGTGACAAATGACTGATAATTTACGTAGAGTTTAACTTGTAAGCGCAAAAACGCAAGCTGATTAAAAACAGTTCCTAAATTATACGTAATCTCATAAAAAATACGAGTAAAACACATAAAAGTATAATATTTTGACACTGTTTCAACCACCCCTGGGATGGGGACAGTTGAAACACATCGGTTTTTGTTCAATATGATCTACTGCTAAAACTAGAACACCTGGATTTAAAATCTATTGCCGTTTAGTTGACCTGGCAAATTGCGTTCTAGTTTTTAAAGAGTTAGCCGAGCGTTTTTCAAATAAAGTGTACACTAGTTAAGGTAAAATTAAGAAACATTAACTTTTTCCGTTTAGTCACGAAAATTTGCTGTATAAATGTATGGCTAATTTTCGTGACTAAACGGAAAAAGTTAATGTTTCTTAATTTTACCTTAACTAGTGTACACTTTATTTGAAAAACGCTCAGCCACGTTACCTATTTTTCTTTTGTTTTTATAGTTTGGGTTATAAGGTAAGGTCTTGTGTGTTTTTAAGGTACTTTGTAAAATATATAATTTTCTAACTGAGAGGACGTCACTGATTTGGTACAGTCGTCGGGTCGGAAATCCGATTTTTTTATAATACATGACCTTTAGTAGTGCCCGCTGTGCACGTTCTAAGTCAATAAAACGACATTTAAGGACCGTACCGGAAAGAAAGTAGACAACTTTAGGCATCTCTAAAAACTGGTACATATACATAAAATCGACATTTTTTTTTTAATAACGAACTATATCCTTTTCTTTTAATTGCAACCAAAAGCAATTACTACTTTTGTCAAACTGTCAACATGGGGCGAATTAGCTTACACGTTCGTAAAAATATTTTGGACGATAGGTGCAAAATAAAATGTATGCCGATTAGAAAACTGGTTAAAAAGTACGAGTTGAGTCCCGCGGGCGTGCACAAGATATTAAATAAATTTGGTGACTTCTGTACTCTCCAAGATTTGCCTAAATCTGGAAGAAAACCGGGGACAACCGACTTGGCATGAGAAAAGAAAGTGTCGCGACTGATGACTGAATGTAAGAGGGTGTTAGAGAGACGTATGGATTGTTTTTAGTTTTAGTTTCTAGTTAGTAGGTACTTGATTTTGTTTAGTAATTTAGGTTAAGTTGAATCGCTGTAACGTTTTGGTTAATACTGTCATGTTGCACATTTTTTTTATGGTTCAATAAATAAATAAATAAATGACAGATTGTACCAAGGACGTATATATTTCGTTTAGTATGTTACGTGACTTTGATTGCTTGGTGACTTTTCCTGCTACAATATGTCTCAGAGACTTAAATATCCAGAGAAGTTTCCTGACCCTACTGATGACTTGGTCTAAGTGTGAATACCAATTTAGGTGTTCGTCTACTGAAACTCCTTGATACTTTGTTTGGGAAACTTTTTCAATATTAGGGCATCTACAATAATTAAAAGTGTTTGGAACTGGAGGTTGACATGAATGGATTTTGAGTTGCAAGTCGGATTTAGGTTGTGTACTGTTAGTGATACTAAAACATATATATTTCGTCTTATCTGTATTTAGTGATAGAATATTAAATTTTAGCCACTCTGAGATAAGAGCCATCCCCGTTTCAGCACTAGATTTCACTTCGTTACATGATTTACCAGTAAACAACACCGCAGTATCGTCAGCATACAAGAACAGTTTTGCGTTTGGGATAGACATGTCGCATAGGTCGTTGATGTACATCAGGAATAAAGTTGGTCCCAAAATGCTTCCTTGAGGCACGCCATACAATACATCCTCATCGTCACTGACGTGTTCACCCAGTTTAACCCGCTTCTTCCTGCTGGTAAGGTAGTTTTTAAATAACAAAAGTGGTGTTCCCCTAACCCCTTTTTTCTCAAGTTTTTGCACAAGAATAGGAACAGAGACGGTGTCAAACGCTTTTTTCAAGTCTAGAAAGACACCTAAACTCCTGTTGTTACCATCAAGACTGTCTACAACATGCGAGGTTAGAGCAGTTATTGCATCTTCAGTTGATTTACCATGTCTAAATCCAAACTGAGAAGGTGATATGAGGTTAAATTTTGTTAAGTAGTTAAGCAGTCTGGTGTTCAGCAGCTTTTCCAGGATCTTCGATATTGCAAGGAGAACTGAGATTGGCCTGTAGTTACGGACATCGTCCCTATTCCCACTTTTGTACACGGGGGTAATTAAAGATTGTTTTAAAGAAACTGGGAAAACTCCCCGGCTAAAACAAAGATTTACTAGATGTGTGATAACAGGAATAAGTTCTTTAGAAACATATTTTAAGAATCTTGTTGAAACGTTGTCCCATCCAGGTGCACTACTAGACTTTAGATTCATCAATGTCCAACAGACTTCGTCTTGACTAACTGGTAGTAATACAAAAGATCCAGCTGCCAATGTTTGCGAAATATTTGTTTATAAAATTAGCTGAGTCGGTTGTAGTAGTTTTGATGTTAAGTAGTTCTGTTTGAAGTTTATTTGATTTGTTTGAATAAGTTCATGTTTTAATATTTTTCCAAAGTAATTTATTATTTGAAACAGATTTAGCTAAGAGTTCTTTTCATATTTTCTTTTTAGTGTTTTTATAAGATTGTTGCAATAGTTTCTGTAGCGTGTGTACGTAACTTTTAGTATTTCATTGCCAGGGTTACTTCTTTTTGAAGCTTATTCCTGTTTCGTATACATCGTAGTATCCCAGGAGAAATCCACGGTTTGATAATACGTTTTGTGCACGGTATTACAATAACTTTAGTGTTTTCTTTAATAGATTCACTTAACATATTTATATATCAGGCGGTTTGTCACAGCTTCGGGGTCGTCGCAGAACATTAATTCTTGTAGGTTTCTGTCTTGTAGATAGTTTAGTGCATCTTCAAAATTTATTGTTGTTTTATTTTTCTTTACAATGGGTGAGTTTTTAATTTTAGATAGTGAAAGGAAAGTTGTAAAGTGGTCAGTTGTAGTTGTCTTTATAATAGCAATGGTGGGGGAATATTTCGCTTTGTTTATTTTTAAAATAAAATGATCTAGACAATTCTTTTCTCTTGTAGGTTTTGTGTGACCGGCTAAAAGTCCCAATGTAGATAGCATGTTCAAGTAGTTTGTTCTGTTTTTATATTCATGCGAAGGCTCTAACAATTTAGGTTTAATATTAATATCGCCCGCGATTATTACATTTCTTCCCGAATTTATAGTTTCTATCTGTGTTTTTAGGGAGTCTACAAAATTTTCAGCATTTGTAAAGGAGGGCGATCGATAAATACATAAGACTGAGTAGTTTAAAACATCTGATTGCAGACAAGATGCTTGTATTAGATTTATTTATTTTACTTTATGCTTCAATGTTTTCTTGACATATACAACTACGCCGTCGTTTTGATTTAGCTGCCGTGTGGTGAAGTATGAGTCGTAAGTTTCGATTTGAGGTAACGGTTTGTCACTATTTAATCTGCATTCGGTAAGGATAATTAAGTCAGATTTCAAAGTAAAGTTATGTAGCGTAAGCATAAAATCATCAAAATTGCAATAGATACTCCTTATATTTTGTGAGATTACAGTAAAATCATTTTTATGCGGATTAACGATCGATTTTTATTAGGATCAGTGCTGCTGCTGCAGCGTTCGGTAAGCTAGATGCCAAGGTCTTTCGCTCGCATGACTTGAAGCTAGGCACAAAGGTCTCCATATATATGGCAATTGTGCTGCCTAATCTCCTTTAGTCATCTGAAACGTGGACCGTATATCGTCGTCACACCCGCACATTAGATCGATTCCACTTAAAATGCCTCCGTAAAATCTTAAAGATCAGCTGGCCCGACCGTATACGGAACACCGAAGTTTTGCGGAGAGCTGACGTAGGTGGAATCGAAGCCTATCTTATGAGACGACAACTTCGCTGGGGCGGCCACGTGTCAAGGATGGCGGCGGGTCGAGTGGCAAAGCACATCTTTTATTCGGAACTTGAGGAGGGCAAGCGAAAGCATGGCGGACAACTCCTCAGGTACAAAGATGTGCTTAAGCGTCACATGAAAAATTGTGAAATTGACCCATTGCAGTGGGAGAACCAGGCAGCCAACCGCCAGAAATGGAGATCTTCAGTTAAAATCAAAACATCCACCTTTGAATCTCGTCGACGTATGGCTCTTGATTTCAAACGGGACGAGCTGAAAGCCCGACCACCTGCGGCGGTCAGCTATAACTTTGTGAATGGTGTGCTCACGTGCCCGTTGTGTTCTCGGGTCTTCGTAAATAAGATCGGCTATGTGAGTCACACCAGAGCACATGAACGACATCAACGCCAGAGTTGAGACAGTCGCCGAGGCCGAAACCGGTCAGGAGAGATTATTAACAGAGTTTTTTTTGCGGTGCCTGTGGGAAATATTTTTTCTAACCTGTACGTAGGTACCAGACTACCATAAAAAGTCCAGTAAACAAAAGCTGACTCACAAAAGTTAGCGGGATATCAAGTCCATTAGATGTAAGCTGGGTCAGTATGTAAAATTTGCAATAACACCAAAAACAATTACAGCAGGTCCGCTATTCTGTAATTTGTTTTAACCTCACCTCACCGTTCACCCACAATTATACCTTGACGCCGCGGTTCGTAGTAACTAAACGTAGGCAGAGGTCTAGTTTCGTTAGGCATGACGGGTGAGGTGAGGCGCATTAGCGTATTCCGAATAACAACCCAGAGGCTGGAGGCGCGCAGGATTGAACTAAATAAATTCCGTCCGGCTCGCGGGCGATGTCAACGGAATGGCGCGCAGCGAGAGAGTGCTCTCGTCTCGCGCCTGTGTGCGTGCGCTCACACATAGACAACCCCCGCCGCCCACAACAGCGCGACAGAAACATTGCGTCAAAAAATTGAGATTTGAAAAGTTGCTCAGCTAGGCATTGCTCTTAAGAAGGGTTTTTTAGAACGTTGCGTCATGTTATCTTAAACTTTAAAAGACTGACTATATATTTAAATCTGGTGTCTGTTGTTATTATTATTATTTAACTTCTGTGCATTTAAAATATATCGACCTGTCTGTTCCAACAGGTTAGGAACTAAACTCAGTAGGTAGTAAGTTAAGTTATTTTCCCTATAAGTAGGTATAAGCTAATCTGAGTGTTCTTATTTTATGTATTTATTTTTTTAACGTTTTTTATTGTATTATATTGTAATTACTTTGTTGTTTTGTTTTTTTTTTGTTTTACCTCGACCCGCACTAGCATGACTAGCAGTCAATGTGGTATGAGTGAAAAGGGGGCGAACTGAAAACCAGCGCTGTACAGCCGCAATACACACACACACACACACACACACACACACACACACACACACACACACACACACACACACACACACACACACACACACACACACTCAATTTCAGGTTCACGGCACTATGCCTGTGAAACCTCAAGGCCTCCACACACCGGTCGCAGGAGCGAGTCGGGCGCGGGTCCGCGATCGGTGTGTGGAGGCCTTAATTCGTTCATGTTTCTGATTTTATTTTAACTGTTTTCTGGAGCGGGTCTTCGTGACATTTTTTACCTACTAGGAAGACCCTACCCTGTTGTCATTTTGTACGCATTTTTTATGAAATAAATCATTTTCATTTTCAAATTTCATTTTCATTCATTTTCATTCCTTAAAATCCTTAAATGATACCTATTTGCAGGCTGACGCCAGTGGGACTTATACCGGTATTCCTTAAAAAAATACATTCCTTAATTCGCGATGTGTTTGTGTAGGTACTTAGGTTAGGTAACACTAAAGTATTAGCTGGGTCAGTTAGAATACAAAAATATGTATGAATCAGTGGCGGATCGCCCATACAAGCCGATACCCACCGGCTTGTCTAAAATTTCTTGCTGTGCTTTACCAAACTCGTAAATCAACAAAAACAGCCCTTTTTTTTCCTCCGGGTTGTCCAGTGAAAATTCTGACGCGCCGCGCCACTGGTATGAATAGAATACTGGTATACGGTCCCTGGCAAGTGAATGTATCTACGGCAATGTCTCAATTTCCTGTACTTACAGTCGCCATCACATACATCGGAGCAAACAAGCACGTCACAAACATCGGAACACACCTCTATTTTCAAGGCATTAGGGTGCATGTGCCGATATTTTTGAACACCTATAGTGTACTTATGTATGTGATGGCGACTGTACAATAAATTATTAATTAGACTGTATGAAATTATTATCCAATAAGATAAATGCATATTGAGGTAAATGAAGCTGATTAGTGGTGACTTTGGTACGTAATAAATTTTTTGTACTCGACGATTAAAATATGTGTATTAAGATTTCATAGAGAATACTGCAACGTCACTCTTTTCATAGTTGTAGTCCATGTTACTGTCGAAACAATCGAAATAACTACTTTTCGATACGCTCCAGACAACTAAAATAAATTCGACCAATCACGTGGCTGCTTTACTGAACTGTAATGAATTGGACCAATAGAATCGCTTTGATGTCGTACGCTCGTTGATGTCTTTTAAGATATCAACAAGCGTACGAGCGATGAGCTGCACTTCGTTTCAACAGTATCGAGTTTGTTTAATTAGTTCAGTTGACTCGTAGAAAATTAATTTTAATGAACTCGTACAAAAAGTATTGTTCACAATAGTGTTATAATCAAGCTTTTTAATCTCGTACCTTACTTAGGCCACTCAGCAAGGTTCGTGGCCTAAACACGGTACTCGACTAAAAAGCTCTCTATTATAACACGATTGTGAAAAATACTATTTCATCACACTTGCTCATAAATGGTGTTATTCTATGCCTGTATACGGAAGGACAATGGCCTAAATAGTTCCCGCGGGAAATAATGGTCCCAAGGGAAGTAATGAGCTTGTGTGTGATCTGATTGGTTAAGCAAATCTTGACGGCCGCGTACGACACGAATTCTTGCTCTGTGATTGGTAATCGAGCAGGCCATGCCCTGCAAGATACCTCATACGCCCCTTGTTAAACAATGTACTATAGCAGCAAGACTGTCTGATGGATCTGTTTTCTCCGCAGCCGTCCTGCAGCTGGGTGTGACGCAGAATGACGGAGAACCTGTCGCTGACTATAATATAAGTGAAGTGTGTAAGTATACATTGATTTAGTAATTATATTATAGTAGTTTATGTGACTGTACATAATGAAGGGCATTAAATACGAGTGTGGGTTCGGCTCGTTTCATAATAACATCACACGAGTGTCTTAATGCCTAATTATGTACAGTTACATACACTACTTTATCTATCCACATATCATAAGCGTCCACGATGCATTAAGGAGCCGCATATTATGACCGGCATCGCGGCGTTGTTTTCTGGCAGCTGTCATAGTTTTTTCTTAATTCAGAGACAAACTAGAGTCGGATCGAACTATCATATCGTTCGATATCTTACTTACGTGCGACATTTGTCAAATTTGTATGCAAATTGACAATTCATTTCGAACTAAACGTCATCTCGACTGATATTAGAATAGAGGTCAAATCAAATTTCTTTGATTTCAGAGATGTTCGAAATTTGAATGAAATAATGTTATCGAAACCGATGTTATTATTTAGCAATAATAACATTTTCGCTGATAAGAAATGTGTTCTAGCAAAACAGTTTATTTTTATGGTGGCCATAATGTGCGGTTCTTGAACGCATCATGGAGGGTTTATGATATTTGGATTGATAAAATATTCTATATACGTAAAAATATACTTGTCGTCTAAAACGACGATTAACAGAGGACAATAAATAATTGTGATAATTAAAAAAATTAACGATAGGTATTTAAAAAGGAGGCCGCTACACTGTATTTTATATTTAAGTACCTTCTGAATACATCAAACTAGTTTTTATGTTGCTGGATTCGTCGATCTATGAACTCAAGAAAAACGGCCGTTTTAACTTGATTGATGAGGCACTGATTGTCTAATTGGTCTGTAATAATGTTATTTATTTATCTTTATCAAGCAACAATGTTCATATTCATAATTATTATACCTTACCTGGTAAGGTAATTACATTGGTAAGGCTTACCAGATTAACTTACATAACGATAAAACAAAATCGACGATCATTCAATTAGCGTTAGGGCCCGGCCACATGTATGCGGTGCAGCGCCTCAAAAATTCACGTTGCGGCGCCGCAGAAATCCACGGTGCGACGCCGCAACGCAGAAAGTCACGTTGCGCCGCCGCAGGAATTCAGTTTTGCGGCGACGCGCCGCGACTGCGGCGCCGCGTTGCATCGTGTTTTCCTAGGGTGCACAGTGTTTCGTCTAGTCTAGAACAAGCTAGGTGGTACAAAAAATTCCGTGTTTTTTTGGGTTTTATGTATAATTTTAAATAATTAGCAAAAATGGGGGCAAATTTACTGAAAAACCATAATTTACTTAAAAATATTACATTTTATTTATAAATTAGGTAATAACAATATAACACGGAAAATAGTATTTTATGCAACTGTTGTATAAGAAAGGTATTGAAACGCGAGTGGCGTGGGTTGCGATGCGAGCCTTGGCGAGCATCGCAATTAAAGACGCCACGAGCGTTTTTAGACTAGTTATACACCGTTGCATACAATACTTTTTCTACGACAAATTTTAAACAAATAACAGACTACAGAATATTTAAACTTTTCAGGCAGCAAGTTTTCTATTCGTACTTTTGCTACTCACACAATTTCTTCAGGACTGCAGTTATTAATTTCTTCGACCATGTTAAAAGGAACGTACACTTTTGTCTTCACAAACACGAATAAAATCTTAATAGTTTAGGACTAATAGTTTATCATCTTTCGTCTTTTCATTTTGAACTGTATTTTAGAGGGAAATCGGAAATGTGACAGCTCTTGCTTATGGTTTGTTTTGTTTTTAATTTTTTTGCACTTGCCATCCAAACCAAACCGAATCCGGACCCGGACCGAATTCGAACTGTTTATTTTTATAAATAATACCAAGAATTTATAAAACATGTAATTTAACACACAATATATGATGATTTATTATTATTGTGGTAAATAATTTATAATATACAAATAATAAATCGTAAATAAATACTTTTATTTCGAAATATTTGTTTATGAAGTTGGCACCACTGCAATATAGCGGCCGATTTAAAAAAAGTTAAACAGTGCTTTTATGAACAATGTATGAACCAAAAAAGTACGCTAAACAGTTCGTTTTTGGGCCATAGAGCATAGAGTGTTTCGACGACTTATTAGTGGTGTCATTGTATTTGAGCTACAGCCTATATAAATGACAGATAACGGTACAGGAGTAGAAAAAACATAAAAAAAATACAATTAAATACTAGTATAAAATTATTTTCAACACATTTGCTCGTAACGTGCCTCTTATTGTGCCGCTTTTGGGCTCATAATCCTGGGTATTAAACACGCGTGTTTAATAACATTACGACACTCGTGTAGTTATGTTTATATGCCGATTAAGACACGTTGGCACCTTGCAGCAAGGTGTATGTATGGACTCGGCGCATTCTTAAATTGACCGAGTTATACAGGTTTGTTTTTAATTCTCGGCAAATGGATTCTTACTCGACTAAACAAATTAAATCCTTCTTGTGGATTAATTGATTATTTCTTGTTGGATATGATATAAAAACGTTTCATTTAGTAAAACTATTTACTTTTGATAACATTTTACATGAATTTATATTGAACTAGCTGTTGCCCGCGACTTTGTCCGCGTAGAACTTATACTTAGAAAATAATGCAAATAAACTTCTACTTACCATCTTAAGGGATGATTTCCGAGGCAAAAACTATTCTTTATCCTTCGAAGGGTCTCAAATTATCTCTATACCAAATTTCATCTAGGTACATGGATTTTATCCAAACTTTCACCCCCTATTTCATACCCTTAGGGAATGATTTTCGGGATAAAAACTATCTAATGTCATTTTTCGAGACTCAAACGACCTTTATACCAAATTTCATCTAAACGGGATGCATCCAAATTTTCACCCCCTATTTCACTCCCTTAGGGAGTGATTTCCGGAATTAAACTATCCTATGTCCTTTCCCAGGACTCAAGCTATCTCTATACCAAATTGTATTAAAATAGGTTCCATCCGAATTTTTACCCCTAATTTAACCCCCTTAGGGGATGATTTCTGGGGTAAAAACTATTCCATGTCCTTTCCCAGGACTTAACCTATATCTACAGCAAATTTCATCAAAACAGATTACATCCAAATTTTCACCCCCCCCCCCCCTTTCACCCCCTTAGGGGATGATTTCCGAGATAAAACCTATTATATGTCCTTCCCCGGGACTCAAACTATTTATATACCAAATTTCATCTAAATCGGTGCAGCGGTTTAAGTAGCTCCATACAAATTTCCACCCCCAATTTCAGCCCCTCAGATATAAAAACTACCCTTTATCCTTCCCCGGGGCTCAAACTATCTGTATACCAAATTTCATCTAAATCGGTTCAGCGGTTTAGGCGTGAAGAGGTAACAGACAGACAGACACACTTTCGCATTTATAATATTAATATGGAAGTATGGATTATTAGTATGGATAGTATGGGTTCTTTCCGCTTGTCTTCCAAATAGAGGTGTAGCTGTAGACTCACTTCAAAAGAAAGAAGAAACGAAAAACTCATTCAACTATCTCAAAAAATTACGAAGCTACAACCGTTTTAATGTCGCTTGTTAGAGTGAGAAAACGATCAGGGACCGTGACGTCACGATCCTCGAGCGTCATAGTAAAAAAACAATCGTTTTATTATAAAGGTGCGTTTTGCGGAAAAGAGACGCAACAAACCCCCTCTTAAAACTACACTGAAAAAAATGTTAGGTTGGATTTATCAGATTCCGCGTAAATGTTACCAAAGTTAGCGGTTGATTTCGGTCCTATCACGAATTTTGGTTGATTTTATCAAACTAAATAAGTTGGTGTTGTACCAAATTTATTTGGTAGATTACACCTATCTTTTTTGGTAAATAGTAAAAAAAATACCAACGTAATTTAGTAACATTTCTCACCAAAGTACTTTAGTATCATTTTTTACCAAAGTACTTTAGTAACATTTCTCACCAATGTACTTTGGTATAATTGTTTACAATAGTACTTTGGTATAATTGTTTACCATAGTACTTTGGTATAATTGTTTACCAAAGTACTTTAGTAACATTTCTCATCAAAGTACTTTAGTAACGTTTCTCACCAAAGAACTTTAGTAGATTTTTAAACAAAGTACTTTAGTAAACTTTTTATCAAAGTAGTTAAGTATCATTTACAATGTAGTTTGGTGTAAACTACCAAACGGATATTTTTCACTATACCAAACATACTCGTCTTTTTTTACCAAATACCTTTGGCATGTTCTACTGTTACTATTTTTTGGTACAAATTACCGAAGTTAGTCAGTAGAAAATGCAAAAGTTATTTGGTAAAATCTACAACAAAATTTGGTAGATATAGCACTTATTATTGGTTCAATGTATTAAATCATTTTGATAGAAAGAGCTGAACTTAACTTGTAAGTATAATGTAATTTATTTGGTGAACTCTAACAAACAAAGTTAAGTAGTATTTACTAATCATATTGTTATATTTATCATATTTTTATTATAAAATCTACCAAACTGGATTGTAGAGGTTTGTTTGGTAAAATGTACAATATTCTTTGTTAATTTACACCATTAACTCTGGTACGGGCTATATTTTGACCTCAACCTTTTTTAGTATTGTAAGTTCAGCCGCGATGTCTTGTTATATTTATCATATTTTTATTATAAAATCTACCAAACCGGATTGTAGAGATTTGTTTGGTAAAATGTACAATATTCTTTGTTAATTAACACCATAAACTCTGGTACGGACTATATTTTGACCTCAACCTTTTTTAGTTCTGTAAGTTCAACCGCGATGTCTTGTTATATTTATCATATTTTTATTATAAAATCTACCAAACCGGATTGTAGAGGTTTGTTTGGTAAAATGTACAATATTTTTTGTTAATTAACACCATAAACTCTGGTACGGACTATATTTTGACCTCAACCTTTTTTAGTTCTGTAAGTTCAACCGCGATGTCTTGTTATATTTATCATATTTGTATTATAAAATCTACCAAACCGGATTGTAGAGATTTGTTTGGTAAAATGTACAATATTCTTTGTTAATTAACACCATAAACTCTGGTACGGACTATATTTTGAACTCAACCTTTTTTAGTTCTGTAAGTTCAACCGCGATGTCTTGTTATATTTATCATATTTTTATTATAAAATCTACCAAACCGGATTGTAGAGATTTGTTTGGTAAAATGTACAATATTCTTTGTTAATATACACCATGAACTCTGGTAGGGACTATATTTTGACGTCAACCTTTTTAGTTTTGTAATTTCAACCGCGAAGCCTTGTTATATTTATTATATTTTTATGATATAATCAACCAAACCAAATTGTTGAGATTTGTTTTGTAAAATGTAAAATACTCTTTGTTGATTTACACCAGAAGTCTGGTAGCGACTTCAACCTTTTTAGTTTTGTAAGTCCAATAGCAAGGTTTTGTTATATTGATCATAGTTTCCATGTAATTCAGCCAACCTTAGCTAATTTGGTAATTCCAACAAACCATTTTTTTCAGTGTATATGTACACTTATAACTTAGTGATTACCTATACGAGTATAGCCTCTTGCGTTGTTTTTTTTCGAGATAATACAACATTATGATTATTTTGTTTAGTGTCTACATCCCTATTTTCGATAAGATAAGATAAAATAAGATTTCTTTATTGTCAGAACTGTGTACATTTAGTTGTTTTGGGTAAAATAAAGTCCAACAGCTTGCCCATTTCGGACGTACAATATTAAACTTAAAGCTAGTCAAATATACTAAAACAATAACAACAATAGTATTTCCAAATAATTTTAACCATATTCACACATAAAATATTAATTTAGATCTATCCGACACCCGTATTTTCTTTTAAACCACGAACTTCGGAATTCGAAAATATTCGGGTATCTCTATCTCTATCGCACTAACAAATGACAGCAATGCAGATATACAAACTTCGAGTTTCGGTTTTCGTGGTTTGGCTGAATACGCAAAGAGCGCGCGCGCGTGCCATTCAAAAAAACCAAGTTTATATTGTTCGAATTTGTTGTTACATTTGTAGAAAATACGCCTTAATTCGACATTTGCGCATATAAGTTCGCATATCAAAATAGATTAATTTTATATTTGCTTTTGGTACCTATGTGTAGACGGGATTAAAATTATTAATAGGCGAAAGAAAGGCAAAGAAATTCCGCCATTTTGTCCGTAGTATTTCTTATTAGTCTGTGATTTTGACGTTTCTTTTAGCTGACAGATGTGGCGGCGATATACTTTAAGAATAATAAATGAAAAATTAAATGAAGTCGTATATTACGGAAAATAAATTAATTGTCGCAGTCGGATAAAAACTATCCTAAGTTGCAGCTGGAATAATAATGTACCTGTATAAAACGTTTCATATTTTTCCGTCCATGGGATGCTGAGAACATTCGTACCACAGAAAGCTTAGTTTCAAACTGGCTGATTTTTTTTTTAATTTAGAGATTTATTATAAGTGGAGATAAGAAAATATTTATTTTATTTTGTATTGGCTGTTTAGAGATTTCATCTAAGCCTCGCTGCGGGCGCACTGCGCGCGAACGTCACGAAAAAAATAGTTGCGCGCCATTATAGGTAATTTCACAAATATTTGTAAATATTGATGATGCGTGTTTGGTTATTGTTAAAAATGTTGACTCGTAGTGAATAGAAAAGTGATAAATAGAATTGACGCCACTGTACATTCTTGGAGATGTACAAATGTATGTGAGTAAAAACCTGTTGTCATCAATAACTAAAGGAAACAACTTAGGAGCCTGTAACATGTTCATTTTATTAAAAGGATTTTTTCTTCGCAAATGTGTTGAAAAACGTCGTATGACACGCGTGAGCTTTTATAATTACATCCTCGGCTCTATTATCACGCTCACCTGCGGTTCGCGTGACAATTCCGCCTCTGATGTAATGATCAACATACCTCACTTGTATCATAATGTACTATTGTACACGTTTTTTTTACAACATTATTAAAATCTAAATAAACAAAAAAAACCGGCCAAGTGCGAGTCGGACTCGCGCACGAAGGGTTCCGTACCATTCATCAATAAAAATATTTATTTTATTTTGTTTTTAGTATTTGTTGTTATAGCGGCAACAGAAATACATCATCTGTGAAAATTTCAACTGGAACTATCACGGTATCAGTGACATACAACCTGGTGACAGACAGACGGACGAACGGACGGACGGACGGACGGACGGACAGCGGAGTCTTAGTAATAATCCCGTTTTACTCTTTTGAGTTCGGAACCCTAAAAAGACTACTTACTATTGATCATCATCATCGGACTTATCCGGTGTATCAGAAAAAAAATAGTTTTCTTCATTTTGGGAAATCATCCTATTAGGTACAGTGTGCCTAGGCTGTATAGTAGGAGCTATTAAAAGTTTTAACACCTCTGAAGGTAATTTATCTACGAAAGATTAATCCTCGAAGTCTTTTCTGGGTCTTCCTGCAGGATTAACACTTTCAGATGACGTTGAGTGCCGTGGTTGGGTTGTGCACATTCTAAAATTTGCCGTTACGAACGCACGCGTTGCATCTGGTAGGATGTGAAAAAATTATCTTTTTTATTTTTATTAAGTTCCTTAAAGTTTTTTTTGGCATTATTGTACATCATAAGAAAGAGACTAGATAACTTTTTTAATGAATTTTAAAACATGATCTTTTTTTGTTTTTAGGGTTCCGTACCAAAAAGGTAAAAAAGGAACCCTTATGGTGTGACTCCGTCCGTCTGTCCGTCCGTCCGTCTGTCCGTCCGTCCGTCTGTCACAACGTTAAATATCTCAGGAACTACTTAAGCTATCCTTTCGAAAATTGGAACAACCTTTAAGAGGGTTAAGACACGTGTATAAAAAAAAAAATAAGTATACATTTTTATTGTCGTGTAAATGACGAATATGAGAGGGGTTAAAAAATCTGTCTAGTAAATAGATCAAGTGGGGTATTATATGAAAGGGCTTGAGTTGCACTTTCTAAACCCCCCCCTTATCTCCGAAGTTTACCAAGAGAAAATTCTGAAATAATTACATATGATTAAGAGTAACATAAATAATACAGGAAAAATAAAACCGGTCAAGTATTCTGACTCGCGCAACGAGGGTTCAGTACAAACTTTCACACACCATAGCCGTCATGTCAGGACCCCATTCATTCTTGAACAATCTTAAACAGCTCATAGTAGAAGTTACCGTTGCAAAGTGCCTTCTGCATTTTGGTACTAACAACTTACAACCTAGTATGTTTGTTTATCAGCGATAGCTTTTTATCACGCGTACCGATTTCGATTATTTATTTTTTATTTGAAAAAAGGGACTTTGACAATAATCTGATAGGAATTTAAAGATATAAAATTTCATACAAAAGTAAGTATATTACAAATTTAATTAAGAAATTATTGTTAATAAATAAAAAAAATATGCTACATAGAGATACCGTTTTATTTTTCCTGTATTATTTATGTTACTCTTAATTATATCAATTATATGTAATTATTTCAGAATTTTCGCTTCGTAAACTTCGGAGATAAGGGGGGGAATTGTATTTTTTTCTACAGTTTCCTTAATAAGCCAAAATTTAACCACTGTAGGAAAAAAAATACAGTTTTAGAAAGTGCAACTCAAGCTCTTTCATATAATACCCCACTTGATCTATTTACTAGACTTTGATTTTTTAAAATAAAAATGTTTATTTAATTTTTTCACTTTCCATACACGTGTCTTAACCCTTTTAACAGTTGTTCCAAATTTCAAATTGATAGCTTAAGTAGTTCTTGAGATATTTAACGTTGTGACAGACGGACAGAGTCACACCATAAGAGTTCCTTTTTTACCTTTTTGGTACGGAACCCTAAAAACCATATCTCTAACTAGCGTATTTTTATTTTATTTTTCAAAAATAATTACTTAATTAAATTTGTAATTTACTTACTTTTGTATGTAATTTTATAACTTCAAATTCCTATCAGATTATCTTTAAAGTCCCTTTTTTCAAATAAAAAATAAATAATCGAAATCGGTGCGCGTGATAAAAAACTATCGCTGATAAACAAACATACTCTGACATGACGGGTATGGTGTATGAAAGTTTGTACGGAACTCGTACTTGACCGGTTTTTTTTAAATTGCATATCAAATTTACCCAAGACGAGAATCTTGCATCTAGATTTTTTTATGAGGGTCAAAAAAGTAGACGTTACTAACTCCATTAGATTTATAGGATTAAATTAATTTGTAATACTAACCTTAGTCATAATTCGTGATTGTATACTAACAACTTATGGACATTAGTCCGAAACAAATAAAGAATTGAATTGAATTGTTACTTGCAAGTAATTTTGACTTTGATAGAAACGTTTAACATTACACATTACAATATAAAAAAATGAGGCTCTACCACTACCTTTTCTTTTAAATTCAGGTTGAAACGCGTAGACCCTTAGATTTTACGAAAATTATTAAAAAAAGCGTCCAAGTGCGAGTCGGACTCGCACATGAAGGGTTCCGTAAAATAAATTGCTTTCTACGATTTATGACGTATTAAAAAAAACTACTTACTAGATCTCGTTCAAACCAATTTTCATTGGAAGTTTGCATGGTAATGTACATTTTATATTTTTTTAGTTTTATCATTCTCTTATTTTAGAAGTTACAGGGGGGGGGGGGACACATTTTACCACTTTGGAAGTGTCTCTCGCGCAAACTCTTCAGTTTAGAAAAAAATAATGTTAGAAACCTCAATATCATTTTTGAAGACCTATCCATAAATGTAGACACGTATGGGTTTGATGAAAAAAAAAAATTGAGTTTCAGTTCTTAGTATGGGGAACCCCAAAGTTTATTGTTTTTTTTTTCTATTTTTGTGTGAAAATCTTAATGCGGTTCACATAATACATCTACTTACCAAGTTTCAACAGTATAGCTCTTATAGTTTCGGAAAAAAGTGGCTGTGACATACGGACGGACAGACAGACAGACAGACAGACAGACATGACGAATCTATAAGGGTTCCGTTTTTTGCCATTTGGCTACGGAACCCTAAAAACCCGAATGTACAATTTTTTTTTATGCCGAAAATGATACCTAGCAAATGGTCCAAACTTCCTGCCGTTTTAATTTGGCAAACGATGGACCTAACACCCTGTATTTTACACATGAATTGTAATTGTTTGACGTATGCATCTATACTCATAAAATCATCAACGCTTACTGATGATGACGTTGGCCAACACTGACGTAGTTAGTATGGGGATGACCATTTATGATCATATGCCTCTAATGTACCTTCAGTCGATACAGTAACTTCAATCAAACGTGTCCGCTACGACTCAATATTTTAAGGCCGAAACTCACTGACAGAGCGGTGGCGGTGCGGCGCGGTGCGGTGCGGCGCGGTGCGGTGCGGAGGCGGTACCGGTTGTAATACTTGTAATGTTCGAGCTAATTAATAACACAGAAAGCTGTTTTCGCGCCTGGTATTCTGTGTGGACCCTTTCGTATTAGTTCGCACTCCGCATCGCTCCGCCACCGCTGTCAGTGCGTTTCGAGGTTTCGGCCTTACATTGTTTTGTTTGTATGTATGTAAGTGTAAGCGATATGTATCATATTCTAAATAAGAAAATGAAAAACGAAGCGGGTCGGCCTAATATTTATAACAAAACAATACCTACTCTAAGAGAATGACTAATATTATAAAGAGGAAAAGTCTGTGGGGTTGCAGCTTTGTATGTTTGTATTGTATGGGATAATCTCCGAAACTACTTATCCTCAGATTTGCCTGCGTTTTCTGCAATTTGAGCAAGACGCGGACGGATCTGCGCGGGTAGCTAGTCATTTATATTTGCAACAAGAAAAACAATAAAAGCGGCCAAGAGCGTGTCGGGCCACGCTCAGTGTAGGGTTCCGAAGTTTTTCGTCCGTCACAGTAAGTGTGTGAAATTATTTTGTAATTTTTTTCAAAAACTATTCAACCTATCAAGTTCAAAATAATTTTCCTAGAAAGTTTTTATAAAGTTCTACTTTTGAGATTTTTTTCATATTTTTAAAACATATGGTTCAAAAGTTAAAAGGGGGGACACACGTTTTTTTACTTCTGGAGCGATTATCTCCGAAAATATTAACATTATCAAAAAATGATTTTGGCAAACCTCTATTCATTTTTAAATACCTATCCAACAATATATCACACGTTAGGATTGAAATGAAACCCCCCACTATAGGGGAGGTACCCTAATAAAAAAAAACGCTTTTTATTTTACCACTGTCGGCGTGATTGATATACATATTAGTACCAAATTTCAGCTTTCTAGTGCTAACGGTTACTGAGATTATTCGCGGACGGACGGACAGACAAAGCGAAACTAAGTATAAGGGTTCCTAGTCGACTACGGAACCCTAAAAACCGTTTTAACTAACATATGCTGGTTCCGTTTTATTTATGGGGCATAAAACGTTTAGTAAACATTTCTTCACATGCAGACTATTCTAATTACTTTAAAACACTAATAAACTCAATAGACGTTATTCACTTTGGCCGTCCAGAGATAACAGGAGCGTAAACCAGGCTAAATAGAAACTGACCACATTTCCGAAATAAAAATCATTAAAACTTATTAAAGTCCGTGCATTGAGCGACACTTGACGCCTGTCAGGGGTGTATGAAAATGGTACTTCAGTAGCTCTACTATAACTTATAAGTTTTATCGATACGTATACGTTTTCGAATGCGTTTGCGTTTAGTTTCAATTTGTATGGCAACGCGTAGTTCCTAATAGTTACCACCAGAGGTGCTGTTCGCGTAGCCATACAAATTGAAACTAAACGCAAACGCGTTCGAAAACGTATTGTATCGATAAAACTTATACTAGACCATGTACAATTTCGCACCCGGGTCCCGAAGGGGAAGCAAGAATAAACACCGTGTTTCAACAAACAGACGCATGTATATTCTCCACACACACAAACATACCTATAGTCTGGCCAGGGAAAGATGAGCCTTTTTAGGGTTCCGTACCTCAAAAGGAAAAAAACGGAACCCTTATTGGATCACTTTGTTGTCCGTCTGTCTGTCTGGCTGTCAAGACCATTTACTCGGGAAGGCGTGGAGGTATCGAGTTGAAATTAAAACCATATACTCAGGTCCCTCGAAGCTGTGATAAAATCAAACTTCTAAGTTAACGTAAAAAAAGATACGGCTGTTTATGCCGTATATTTCGAAACTCTCAAGGGAATCAAAACTTATAGGGTACTTTCCGTTGATCTAGAACTATGAAATTTGGCAAGTAATATCGTCTTATAAGTACTATAAGTACTGGGAAAAATCTGAAAACTAAACATTTCTTATTTTGTACGGATACGGAACCCTCGAAAGGCGAGTCCGATTCGCACTTGTCCGGTTTTTTTTAAATGTGGCAACAGTAATATCATTGTCAAAGGTGTCCAACGTCTTAAATTAGTATGATGTCCTAATCTTGATACTTGATATGGTAACTGTTCCATAATAAATTGGACTGTTTTTACTTTTTAAGAGCATTAAAGGGGCCACCCTTACTGCAGATATTATTCACATTGAAGAATATCATAAAAAGTCCAAATATTAAGTCTCGTCAAAATTATATTGGAGAATGGTTTTGATTATTCTTCTTAAATATAAAGTAGAATGAAGTTAGAGTTTTATTTCATATAACTTTACTTCCTTCTGCTTGATCAATTGCATTGTGTGAATTGAAGAAAAATTATAATTGTTGTTGTATCATGATTATTTTATCGCATTATACAGTGTTGCATCACGCTGTTTCTTTAAATTGTCCGCTCTTTTGTAGGCTAATATTTTCCTGGCCAGACTCTATATACAACGCCGTATGTTTCTGTTTACGTGGGATCCGACGCGTACACCGCGCCGCTGGACGCCCTGCTTAATATGATTAAACACAGCTTACACAGCCTTGGTTCTCGTGATGATGCATCTACATAACTATTATTACTTAATTGTAAATACCGTATTAATGGTTTATTTCTAAAATGTTCTAGTCCATTCTACTATATTTCGATGTGAAAGGCGAATAGCCAAAGGCGCATTAGGTATATAAGGGTACCCTTTTTATATTTTTGGTCCTTACCAAAAACCTTAAAAACCAAGCCAACCAATTCACTTGAATATGATAAAAACATATTAGTTATTAAATAACTTATTGTTTTGCAAAGTTACGTAGACATTACGCACGACATTGCACATGTCTCACTCGCTCAGTAGGCGACAGATTACGTGTATTTTCGTACTTATTTCCCCATTCAAGCCGATGGGGAAAACCCGCGTTTTTACCCAAGAATTGTACGCGTATACTACATAGTGTTTTATACTTAGTTGCTATCGTTGATTCAGTATTATGTTGATCGTCTGAGTAGATGGTATTCGTATGTGTGTCAGAGTAAATGACAAACATTTATTACTTATGTAAACTTTTTGTGTGGGAGTAGAGTTAGGTGTGAATAGTGCACCGGGTCGCATCCAGGATTGGTTAGTTAGTTTCTGTGTGGCAACTTGTTAGTTGAGTGTTTGTGTGAAATGGGTTATCATTGCTTTTCTATTAATCCCATACGTGAGTATTCTAAAATTCTCAATACGGGTGTTACCACACCAAAACGATCGACGTCGACCGATATAATTCCGTGGTCGATTATGTGAAATTGATCGATCGACGTGAATTGCTTAGGTTTGGCAACGCCCTAAATAAATATAAACTAGCAACTACGAAAGTGCCTGTTGCATGTATTATGGATTTGTAACGTCTGATTTCATGTGGTAAATTACAAAGCGCGACACGTGGTACCTATTAGGGAACGAAATGGATTGAAATGCTTTACTGACTCCCCATAACATAACCTATGTATAGATATGTATAGAGGTCACCGATGAAAGTTGACAACGTCAGAAGGGAATGCTTTTTCAAGAAACTGAAAAATGAGTAGGTGCCAAATACAAGACGTTTCGGGTTTTGTTCGCACTTGTTCGTCCCCACCCCACCCCACCCCGCAGTGACAATATTGTAAAATGTGTTCAAGATGAACATTTTGTTGTACAGTACACGCCATCTCGATCGCGGATCCGTCGTTCGTCGGCGTAGAAGAGATGTATCAAAGCAGGCAGCCGACAGCACCGCCGCCGTCGGCGCCCCAGCCCTCCGGTCCGCGGCCGCCCTACGTCAGGATCTTGGAGCAACCAGCCGGCAAGTCGTTACGGTAAGTCGCTTGTCCTTGTCAAACATTAGGATTTGGCCACATTTATCTCTTCCACTACGCTACGACGGCCACGTTAGCCTACTTGGTAGTGATTAGTGAGCCTGCCTACGAAGCTGGCGGTCCAGGGTTCGAATCCCGGCCGGTAACGGAATTTATTTGGCCTTGTATAATGTATATAGTCGTCTAGTACCCATAGCACGAGCTTTGATTAGTTTGAGGCCTGGTGGATTGGTGTAAGATTGTCACCAAATAATTAAGTCATATAACTTGGATGATAAATAAGCCGAACGGCGACGGCAACCACAGCCAACACCGTCTCGTGCCCATGACATGTTGGTGTGACACCTCTTGCGTCTGCGATGAGAAGGTTGAGAAAGAAGTGATGCTATGTTTGCGCGCGCCGGCCGCTCGGGCGTCGTATTGACCAATGGTGTGCGATTCATCGAGTGTAAGTACTTTATTATAGACGAACGATCGGTAGACACTTTCTGTCAGAGACTGATAATCGAGCAGATCGATTCTATCATCGATCGACGGTCCTATCTCATAAAAAAACTAAGATAATCAATTAATCATCATACATGTTATAGTGGCATGAGTCATGAAGTAAGTGGAACAACTATTATATATTTAGTATGTATAATATACATACTATCAATAAATAATAGTTGTTCCACTTACTTCATGACTCTAGTATATTGGTCATTGATCAATTACTTTTTTTTCTTTTTTATTGTTTTTTGCACGTTTCTCTTTTTGTCTATATCTCTTCTCCACTCAATTATTCAAAGGTTAGCTGGAATAAATCCCTCATGGGGATAAGTTCGCCT
The DNA here is from genome assembly GCA_963854355.1 of Epinotia brunnichana. NCBI lineage: Eukaryota > Metazoa > Arthropoda > Insecta > Lepidoptera > Tortricidae > Epinotia > Epinotia brunnichana. Next base: position 25,387,237 of record OY977936.1, on the reverse strand, counting down.
TTGTACATGTGTTACCTGTTCAAGTATTAATTGTTCTATTGTTGAGTTGTTGTGTTCTGTTCCACACTAAAGAATTTACATACATACATACATCTCATAAGTAAAGTACGTAGGCACTTATTATGAATAGAAGTTAAACGCATAGTACTAGTAAAGTATCACCCCAAAATTTAAGTAGGTAGGTACTTACTATAAATGAAGTAGCACTCTAGTCTCTACTAGAAACTAATGGACTATTATTCTGTCGAGTCCATAAACATAATGCTGGTCTATTTGATTGAGAAAGAAACGGAAAGGTTTTGATAAACGCTGAAATATTTAAGTTGTTATGGGTTTAGCGCCGACATTTACTCCCACATCAAAACGTCAATTTGGAAGATACAAAACAGTTCGTTGGAATAATTCTCAGTTTTATTACATAAACTGCAACCGTGATTGAAAATGAAATTGAGGCCGCAAAATGGGTGACTTCTCAGCCAGGGTTGAATTGTTGACCTGATTTCTTTTAGTAACACCATTTACACATACTTACGGGATTGTGGCTATGTGTAACTTGATGGCGTGGTGCTTACATTTGGTGGGTATCAATCATATCTATAGGTAAACCAGACCTGCTTTGTACTCTTATCTTCAGAGCTATAAGATTGTGTGTTCTACGTCTCAAAATATGCAAACTGGTGGGAATCTAGTTCTTCATGTTGTTTCCTTGGTTCTTTTCTAAGTCTCTTCATCATAATAAGTATAATAGTCTAATCTATTCAGAAAACATTTTATAATGAACTGTCAAGTGTCAACAACCCTTGAATATGATTCGTAACAGTAAGTCAGTAACCGCAATGACTTTCGGGGGTCATATTTATACAAGCGAGCTTTGCTTTGTAGCTATACTTTGTTCTAAATAATAGTTTAGCATATAACGAACTAGTGTTACATTCAAGAATATTAAGAAATTACATTACATTTTTAAAACTAAGGCCTTTACCTATAAATAAACATCATTTGAGCTTGATACCTCACTCAAATCCGATTGTAGGCATTTGCTTGATAATAGTATTTATCTATCCAAATATCATAAACCCTCCATGACGCGTACAAGAACCGCACATTATGACCACCATAAAAACAGACTGTTTTGTTAGAACAAATTTCTTATCTGTGAGAATGTTATTATTGCTAAATAATAACATCGATTTCTATACTATTATTTCATTTAAATTTCGAACATCTCTGAAAAACAAAGAAATTTGATTTGACCTCTATTCTAATATCAGTCGAGATGACGTTTAGTTCGAAATGAATTGTCAATTTGCATACAAATTTGACAAATGTCGCACGTAAGTAAGATATCGAACGATATGATAGTTAGAGCTGATTCTAGTTTGTCTCTGAATTAAAAATAAAAACTATGACAGCTGCCAGAAAACAACGCCGCGATGCCGGTCTTAATATGCGGCTCCTGAATGCATCATGGAGGCTTATGATATGTGGATAGATAAAGCAGTGTATGTACATACAACGGCCTCCGTAGCCTAGTTGGTAGTGACTCTGCCTACGAAGCTGGAGGTCCCGGGTTCGAATCCCGGTCAGGGCATTTATTTGTGTGTTTATCACGAATATTTGTTCCTGAGTTATGGATGTTATATATGTATATAAGTATCTATATGTATTTATCTATTACTAGCTGTTGCCCGCGACTTCGTCCGCGTAGAACTTTTTATCGTCTTAGAAAATGATTTCTCTCAATACAAAATTTGAACCCTCTTTTATATTCTATATATTATAATTAAAAAAAAAGTTGATGTTCATTTTCTAGTTTGTGAACAAACAGTCTAAAACCAAAGTTAAAAATCTCATACTTTAAAAATGCCTTGAAATACTCAAACTTTGAACCAATTTTAACACTCTTAGGGGATGAATTTGGAAAAACTCTGAAATCAGTTTTGTAGTATTTTAACGTACAGAATAAGACCGAAGTTAAAAATCTCTTACTCACACTTTAAAATTTTATTGCTCGCCATTTAAAATTTGAACCCCCTTTTAAACCCCCTTAGAGGTTGAATTTTTCTAATCGCTGAAAGAACTTTTTTCGTAAACTTTTAAGTCTCTAGCTCAAAAAAAGTGTTGCCCATACAAAGCTTTCTTAACCCCCTTAGGGGTGGAATTTTCTAAAACTCTGAAAGTACTTTATTATTAATTTTAATAAGTAACATTTCGAATAGTTTTAAGTCTAGTAAAAATAAAAGTTTTTCCCACATAACACTGGCTACCCTTCTTAAGGATCTTAAGGATCCCCTTAGGGATGGAGTTTTCTAAAACGCTGAAAGTTCTTTTTTAGTATTCTAATAAGTAATCTTTTTGCAAAGTTTTAAGTCTAACTCAAAAAAAGTGTTGCCCATGCAAAGCTTGCTCTCCTTTTTAACCCTATTAGGGGTGGAATTTTCTAAAACGATTTGTGTTCTTTTTTTGTATTTTAATAAGTAATCTTTCTACAAAGTTTCAAGTCTCTAACTCAAAAACATAAACTTTCCCTGATAAAAACTTTGCACCCCTTTTTATCCCCCTTAGGGATAGATTTTTTCAAAACGCTGAAAGTCTTTTTTTTTGTATTTTTATAAGTAATCTTTCTACAAAGTTTTAAGTGTCTAGCTCAGAAAAAGTGTTCCCCATACAAACCTTGCACCCTTTTTTAACCCCCTTAGGGAATGATTTTTGTAAAACGCCGAATGTAGTATTTTTCATGTTCTAATAAGTAATTTTTCGACAAAATTTTAAGTCTCTATTAAAAAAAAATATGTTTTTCCCATACAAACTTTGCACCCTATTTTACCCCCTTAGGGGTGAAATTTTCCAAAACGCTGAAAGTACTTTCTTTGTATTTAAATAATCTTTCTACAAAGTTTTAGGACTCTAGCTAAAAAAAATAGTTTCCCACATACAAACTTTGCACCCCTATTTCAGCCCCCTATTTTTAGGGGTAGAATTTTCTAAAACGCTGAAAGTACTTAATTTGTATTCTGATGACTAATCTTTCTACAAAGTTTTAAGTCTCTATTTAAAAAAAATATTGTTTCCCCCATACAAAATTTGCACCCCTATTTTACCCCCTTAGGGGTAGATTTTTTTAAAACACTGAATCTAGGTACTTTATTTGTATTCTAATGAATAATTTCTCTACAAAGTTTTAAGTCTCTATTTAAAAAAAAGTAGTTTTTCCCATACAAACTTTGCACTCTATTTTACCCCTTTAGGGGTAGAATTTTCTAAAACCCTGAAAGTTCTTTATTTGTATTCTAATGACTGATCTTTCTACAAAGTTTTAAGTCTCTATTTAAAAAAAAAATGTTTCCCCCATACAAACCTTGCACCCCTATTTTACCCCCGTAGGAGTGGAATTTTCCAAAACACTAAAAGTGTTTCATTTGTATTCTAATAACTAATTTTTCTATAAAGTTTAAGTCTATAGCTCAAAAAAAAAAAGGTTCTCCCATACAAACTTTGCACCCCTATTTTACCCCCTTAGGGGTAGAATTTTCAAAAATCCCTTTTTATCCCTAGCCCACGTTATAAAAGCAACATACTGTGCAAAAATCAACTCTCTAAGATTAGTAGTTTCGGCTGTGCGTTGATGAGTGAGTGAGTGAGTGAATAAGTCAGTCAGGACATAGGCATTTATTATGTATAAATAGATAGAAGATAATGAAACTCCCATTCAAATATCTCAAAAAATTATGAAGCTACATCCGTTTTAATGTCGCTTGTTAGAGTGAGAAAACGATGAGGGACTGTGACGTCAATATACTCGAGCGTCATAGTAAAAAACAATCGTTTCATATGAAGGTGCGTTTTGCGGAAAAGGGACAGAACATACCCCCTCTTAAAACTTTGGACTCTTATAACTTAATTATTACCTATATAACCTATTGCTTTGTTTTTTTTCCATTTGACTATATTTATTTTAAATTCTTTTTCGAGAAAATACATTATGATTATTTACCATATTTTCGATTCCTGAGCTATAACCACGAACTTCGGAATTCGAAAATATTCGGGTATCTCTATCTCTATCGCACTAACCATACTCGAGTGACAGGGATGCAAATATATGAACATTGAGTATCGGTTTTCTTGGTAGCGCCGCAGGTACTTTGGCTGAATGCGCCGAGCGCGTGCCATTGTCATTCAAAAAAAACAAATTCGTGTTAATTATATTGTTCAAATTTGTTGATTTCATTTATTGAAATTACGACATAAAACGACATTTGCGCATATAAGTTCTCATATCAGAATCGAATATTTTTTTATGGTTTATATTTTAGCATTTGTCTCGTAAAGGTATATCGTAGACGGGATTTAAATTATTAATAAGTGAAAGGCAAAGCAATTCCGCCATTTTGACGAACATTTGACGGTTCTTATAGCTGACAGTTGGAGCAGCGTTTGATTTCAATAAAAATAAATGAAAAATTAAATGAAGTCGTATATTTCGGAAAATTAATTAACTGTCGCAGTCGGATAAAAACTATCCTAAGTTGCAGCTAGAATAATAATGTACCTATATAAAATGTTTCATATTTTTCCGTTCATGGGATGCTGAGAACATTCGAACCGCGCAAAGCTTAGTTTTAAACTGGCTGATTCTTTTTTTAATTTAGAGATTTATTATAAGTGGAGATATATATCGTCGCCTAGTACCCACAACACAAGCCTTATTGAGCTTACCGTGGGCCTAGCTTGATTTGTGTAAGATTGCCTCGTAATATATTGTCTCGTAATATATACATACATATAATCACGCCTCTTTCCCAGAGGGGTAGGCAGAGATCACGGATCTCCATTTGTTACGATCCTGACAAACCACTTTCGCTTCACTCACTTTCATAACATTTCTCATACATGCTCGTCGGTTTAGAGTACTTTTGACCTGGCCTTTTTGTAAGATTTCTCCAATTTGATCGGAGAAAGTTCGCCTAGGTCTTCCCCTTCCAACTTGCCCTTCCACTCTTTTTATATACACTCTCTTCGTTAATCTTCTTTCATCCATCCTCTCTAAATGCCCAAACCACCTTAACATACCCTTCTCAATTTTCGTGACTATATCTCCATCCATTCCACACTTATCTCTTATCACACTGTTTCTGACTCTATCACTCAATTTCACTCCACACATACTTCTCAACGCTCTCATTTCTACTGCATTCACTTGACTTTGATGTCTTTTCTGCCACACCCAACTTTCGCTACCATACATAAGTGTGGGCACCAACACTCCCCTATGCACAGCCACGCGTGCTTTTTGCGATATTTTCTGGCTGCCCATAAAGGCATTCAGTGTCCCATTCACTCGATTCCCTGCATTCACTCTCCTTTCAATATCTTTCTCATGCTTTCCGTCTCCAGTAAATAGTATCCCCAAATACACAAACTCTTTTACTTGTTTCAGTCTTTCTTCACCAATCATTATTTCGCAGTCTGTCATAATGTCATCTTTTTCAAATACCATCACTTTCGTCTTACTTACATTCATCTTCATCCCTTTCCATTCAAAAGATTCATTCATCTTCGTTACCATAATTTGTAACTCCTCAGCGGACGACGCAAGTAGTACAAGGTCGTCAGCATATATGAGACATTTGACGCGTAACCCTTCCATTCTCAAACCACATTCATCACCTTTCAGATCTTGCAGACAGCTGTCCATGAATAGATTAAACAGCCACGGAGACGCTACACATCCCTGTCTAACACCCTTTTCGATGTTAAACCAGTCAGTATATGACCCGTTTATTCTCACGCAAGCACTGGAATCCTTATAAGTATAAAGATTTCAGTGCTTGAATGAGGCGGCTGTCTTCTCCATACGTGCACAACGCCGACCATAGTTCCACCCCTCATCACTCTATCATAAGCCTTTTCCAAGTCCACGAAAGCGCAATAGACCTTTTGACCTTTGGCCAAATATTTCTCGGCTATGCATCGTAAGGAAAAGACTTGATCCGTACAACCCATACCCTTTCTAAATCCTGCTTGTGCATCCCATACTTTCTCATCGGTCTCTTTCACTACTCTTTTAATCAACACTTTTGCATACAATTTGCCGACGAGCTTAAGCTAATGCCCCTGTAGTTTTTGCAGTCTAGTTGTGATCCCTTTGTAAAGAGGAACGATTACGGCCTTGCACCAGTCCCTCGGTACACGGCCGGTGCTGTAGCACAAATTGAAGAGGAGATACAACTGACTCGCTACGACGCCCTGTCCTGCCTTCAGCATCTCAGCGGAAACTCTGTCATACCCTGCCGCCTTACCCGATTTCATTCCTCTCAATGCTTTCACAATTTCGTCCATGCTGGTATTACTTTCATCCTCGGTTGCGCTACCATTCAGACTTGAGGTTAGACCATTTTCTTCCTCCCTATCAAACAAACTTTCAAAATATTCCTTCCACCTCCCTAATATGCATTCTGTCTCATTAAGCAAACTTCCATTCCTGTCTTTGACTGACTTCAGCTCAGAGTTCTGGCTCTTACCGCTGGCTAGTCCAACAGATTTCCAGAAATATTTTATGTTCGTCTGGAAATCCCGCGACAGTCTTTCATCCAAATGATCATTCTGTTCATCTTTCTTTCTTTTTACTTCTTCTTTCACCCGCACTTTCATTATTCTATATGCCTTTTTTGCTTCATTGACTTCGTCAAAAGAGGCTTAATTGACTCTTTGGTTAGCTCTTGTAGCTAACCAATCCCGCCACAAGTTTTTCTTCTCACATACAGCTTCTTGTACTTCCTTATCCAACCAAACATTCTTCTCCTTTCTTCCTTTGCTCCTTTGACTGACACCACACACTTCCTGAACCACTTTAACAACTTTATTTTTAAAGTTGTGCCACAAATCATCCATCTCGCTTAAACCATCCATTCCTTCGAATTCAACCTTCAACTTACTGACAAACTCATCACTTATTTCTTTTTCTTGCAAATTCTCTACTTTTATTCTCTCTAACACGCTAGTAGTAATACGCGATCGGTGTCGCCATCCCTTGAACAGACCTCTTATTCGGCTCATTACCAGGAAGTGATCAGTGATCAGTGTATACTATAGCGTCTAGAACATTCTTTCTCATTCTTTCGTCAACTATTATAAAATCAATCATACTTTTCCTTGTGTATGTAACTGTACATAATTAGGCATTAAAACACTCGTGTGATGTTATTATGAAACTCGCCTTTGGCTCGTTTCATATACCCACACTCGTGTTTAATGGCCTTCATTATTTACAGTCACATAAACTACTATAATAGTATCAGATTTAAGTTTAAGGGTTGTCTAATAATACGAACATAAATTTCAAGTGTCAGTTATAGTTATTATAAACATATTTCTCAGCATTTATCAGCAGATGTGACGCGATCGACGCTTGCGCAGACTAGACGCGACGTCCCTCACTGTGACGTCACCCCAGTATTTATACTCCCGACCGAGTCATACATAACTATTTCACGTCTCAGATATTTTTTCAAGTCGGTGGTGATTATGTCAGCGTCAATGAAACCGAGTGTGGAAGAGAAAGATGACATGACATCTCTCAGATCCGAAATGCCTAAATGCATCATGACATCGGATTATTTCCAAATCAATCAATGAAAGTACGGCCATTCTTAATTCAGTAACTTTGAAGTCTTTGAACAGAAGATCTATATATAGAGCTACCTAATTTAATTCAACTCGGCTGCCTATTTTTATTTTATAAATTATTTTATATGCCTTGTTGCAAATTTTCTGGCCCACATAGCTGCTTTTACATTTCCTTATTAGCCTGTTCGTGAAGATAAACACTAACGGCCTCCACACGTCGAACGCGGCGCGTGCGCGGGCCCGCGTTAGTACCGCGTTCGATGTGTGTTGAAGTGTAGCTGCAATACTTTACAACTCGTGCGGGTCCGCGTTCACTCCGGAACCGTGGAGGGACCAAATTGTAAGATAAATAGTAGTTCGACGACCGCTTTAGCCTAGTTGGTAGTGACCCTGCCTACGAAGCAAGAGAATTCGAATCCCGGTAAGGGCATTTATTTGTGTGATGAGCCTGAATATTAGTTCCTGAGTCATGGATGTTTTCTATGTATTTATTTCTCTATATATAAGTATCTATATCGTCGTCTAGTACCCATCGTACAAGCTTTGCTTAGTTTGGGACTAGGTTGATTTGTGTAAGATTGTCCGCAAATATTTATTTATTTATTATTACTACTCATACTTACTCAACTTTTATATTTCCATACAAAAGGTGACATTTAGATCTACCTGGCGTTACGTGATCGACCTGCTCTGATTAAAGTTTATCTCAATACGAAGTTTGTATTCAAGCAGTCACCTTTAATCCTAGTGATAATGAGTTTACCGATTACTGTTTCTAGTGAGTTGTACGAATAACCCTGGCTGCGAAGCTGATGGTCCTGGGTTCAAATCTCGGTAAGAGCAAATATTTGTGTGATGAGCGTGAATATTTGCTTAGGGGTCTTGGACGTTTTTCAGTATTTACGTATTTATAGATATCTATTACCACCCACCCTTACCGTTCCACAAGCCTTATTATTTAATTATTATTGATATGTAATATGTATGTACTGTGCTAATCTGTATTTGTGACAATACAATACATACATGAGTTTAACCATGTAATCATTATACCTAATAATTTGAATCCTAACTCACCATAAGCTTCAATTTAATGATGCGTTTACTACTTTGCTACTACATATTTACTATGCGTAATTCGATTGTTTACATCCTAAAGAATGTGTGTAAAAGAGTGCATTTGACGGCATAATAAAAGTAAAGTCTTCGTACTTCTATCGTGTGTGGTATATTCTAGGTACAGTGAGCAGCAGAAGTAGCTAAGCGGGCCGGGTCTTCAAACTGACCTGCACTGCACTGCACACGACTTTATTCTTAAGAAATTAACAGCGTGTGTAGGTTATTTTGAACACCCGGCCCGCTTAGCTACTTCTGCTGCTGACTATACCTACTATAGTTAGGTATTGGAAATTCAGATATACATATGTACAATCAACCAATTTGATTCCTAGGCCACCGTAGAACCCTGTCATTTTAACAAGCTACAAAGCGAAGCAATAATCCTAGTAACCCGTATTGACATTGCATTTACAACGGCAAGGTTCTATGATGGCCTAGGAATCAAATTGGTTGACTGTACATCCCGACACGTTATACTATTAGAGAGATCTCACCGAGCAGGCTCATACTATAGTTATGAGATTCTTCGTCCTGTAGTACATACATATACCTATAAAAGCGTTCAAACAAAGTTATTATAAAAAAAGAAACGTCAACGCTGTACGATGTGTATTAAGTTAGCAAACAGGAAAAACATTAGGAAGTATCGGAAGGCCGATAGAAAAAGCGATAATATGCCCTTAATGGCGGTAATTAAGGCTTCTGTCAATGGCTGGTAATTGGCCTGGCTATCTCTCTCGGACGATGATTGTATGTTTACTACGGTTTTGACTCGTCACGACTTCAATGTACATTGGAATTATTATTGCGTTGATTGTGGTTATGTTTCCTTTGTACATTTAATTGCATTTTTCTTTCTGATTAATTTGCTGAGGCTAGAGATTTTTTAGGACTTTACTAAAAATAAAATATATACTATAATATATGACTCTTTTAGGGGAGTCCCTTATTTTACCCACAAACGTTTCACTGAATGCATTGTTTCACCGAATTTTCATTTCATAGATTTTTTCTTCTCAGAATGAAAATGAAAAATGAAAAATGATTTATTCGAAATCTTAAAAAAACTTTACAGGTATGCAGGCTGGTGCCTCTTTTTAGGCAATCAAGATGCCTGTGGCAAGAGACACCGCTCTTCCTTAGAGTTTAACATGATACAATAACAAACATAGGTAATTAAGTTAAGTGAACAGAGGAGTGGATAGAGCATAGGGCCATTTTAAAAGTTTCAAAAGTTTGGATTTCTGGACCAATAAATATCTACCTAAACTCTCTCCTTCTCCATATAATTAAAATTAAAAAAGAACAAAGATTGCGTAAGAAATAAAATTTGTTAGGTACCATAAAATAACTAGAAACTGTAATGTAATAACAATCCTGAAAAGATTACCGTTTCTTAAATTAGATGTTTTCGATGAAATGTAAATTCGGCAAAATAAGGGACTCCCCTAAAGGAGTCATGAACGTCCACTGGCGGGGCTAGAACAATTGTCGCCGATACACGACGCGTGACGAGACAAATCCTTCCTCTTTCTCATTTTTAACCCCCGACGTAAAAAGAGGGGTGTTTTAAGTTTGACGTGTAGGTATGTGTATCTGTCTTCTGTGGCATCGTAGCTTCTAAATGAATGGACCAATTTTAATGCTGCTTTTTTCTCCGAAAGCTGACCGAGATGGTTCTGAGATATTCAATTCAATTATTTATTCGTATAACAAGGCAATTAATAAAAACAACAATATAAAACTTAACCTAAAGGTAAAAAAATTGGCCTAAGTCGCCGTCAACAGGCAAGGTGCCCAGAAGGCTGGCCGTATTTCCTCGCTGTATAGCGATACTAATACGCTGTGCAAAATAGTGGCCACTTGGCCAGCCCTCTGGTCACCCGATGCCTCTATTAGGCGCGTCGCCAAATCCTTGTACAGCCGACGCGCACTTGGCCCCCATGACCCAAAGGTTTCAACGCCAAACGCCGCAAACATGTAGCTATTTCCTAGGATGGCATATTTGCGGCGCTTGAGGCTTTCGGCCGAGGATGCCGCAGCGCCAGCGGTGGCACTGGTGCTTGGAACATGGGACGGTGCCAGGGTATCGACGCAAGTAGCATCCCAAACTAGCGGCCGACCCATGCTCCAAGGCACCAGCGTCATTCCGTCTGGCCTCTTGCCGTCGTCCCTGGCCAGCCCATTATTTATTGAGAACATAAGTTACATGAACTTTATGAGATTGTGAACGAGTTATTGAACTTTGAAATGAACATGTCGGGGGTTTTTCAACTTTTCTAAGTTGTTATTATCTCAGTTCGAGGTAGACAGGAGTCCCCGAGTAGCATGCGTCGCGACTTTGCAGCAAGTTATGCTAGACCCTCTGTTACCAAAACTGAAGGATAATGTGAGATCAAGATCATTTAATACACAATACACACATTTGAGTGCGTCGAGTTTGCTACATAAGGATACGTTTCAAGGCAAACTTTCGGGAACGCGAAAGGCATATTTTTTTCGTCTGTCCACGTTTATGACCCCTAATGATTGTTCCAGGTTTCGATATGAGTGCGAAGGGCGATCAGCGGGCTCGATCCCTGGCGTCCGCAGCACGCCAGAACGGAAGACGTACCCAACCATCGAGGTGGTCGGCTACACGGGCCGGTTCGTCGTGCTCGTGTCCTGCGTCACCAAGGATAAACCTTACAGGTACTATATACTTTAACTACGAGTCCTTGCCTAACGCTCGCGTTTTTTTTTTTTACAACGACTGTGGCAAACAAGCTTACGGCCTGCCTGATGGTAAGCAGGTACCGTAGCCTATGGACACTTGTGACTCCAGAAGAATCATAAGCGCGTTGCCGACCCTTTATTCACTTGAGGATTCGCTGTGTTGGCAGATAGAGACATCAGGTCCCTCACTCCCAACACAGCGCATCCTCGGGAGCTCTGGCGACCTTACACACCACCAGGAACACAACACCACATGCTTAATAGCATGCAATAATATAGCAACACTACAAAGCAGTGGTGCTGTTATGGCTGCGGTCTTCTGTAAGGTGGAGGTACTTCCCCAGTTGGGCTGCTCCACATATGAGCTAGATGACATTCCGCTGTGCTGCCCTATACCTACCTACCTCTATTTAAAGCGTGTATCTTTATTGGTTGCAAAAAAGACAAAGATGTGAATTAGGCTGGTGCTAGTAACAAAACACAGTGGTGTTGTAACATTTCGATACCCTTTACAGGTAAATGAGGATACGCATTGCAGGGCTCTCGCCGTCAGCACTTTGCGTGCTTGGGAGCTCTTACCAATCTTTTATTCACCACCAGGAACAACACTACATACATAAGTAGTGTTATTATGGATATAATTTTGACACATTCACTGCCAACAATCTCGTAGCTGATAAAATGCAAAAAGCCGTTTGTAGAGGAAAACGTCTAAACGCGGATTCCTGGCACTGAAAGTGTGAAGTAAATTGCTATAGAGTTAACTAGCACGATCTTTGAAAGGCGCGCTCCGATCTGGTTAAATCGGTCGGAGGTACTCTTCTAGAACCTCCAGCTCAGTGATATTTTTCTCGTTCGAATAACGCTCCGCACTGCTTCTAGTCCATGACTAAAGTCCTTGGTCACTCACTCGTTCTGTTCCGCTCACGATCTCAGAGAATCCTCGGAATCCTACTCAACTAAAGGATTGAAAGACCGATTTAGATCGTGCAAAAAGAGGTTAGTATCATTCGAGGCGGGAATTCATCCCTACTATATACCTATCCATACTAATATTATAAATGCAAAAGCAACTGTCTTTCCATTTGTCTGTTACCTTTTCACGCTTAAACCGCTGAACCGATTGAGAAGAAGCGGGAAGCGACATAGGATAGTTTTTATCCCGAAAATCATCCCCTAAGGGGGTGAGATAGGGGGCGAAAGTTTGTATGGAGCTACGATATAAACGACTTCCACGCGGACGAAGTCGCGGGCAAAAGCTAGTTCTTAATGATTCCAACAGCCGAGTTGCCAACTCACTTGACAAAGGGGGGACAACTGTCATTTGCGTCCGCAGGAGCTACCTACCACAACCCTGCACGTGTCCCCTGGGTGGTACTAAAGGTCGACACAGAATACCGCGCCGCGCCGCGTTCCGCCGCGGTACTCTGTGCGGACCCTTTCGCATTAGTTCGAACATTACAACCGGTACCACCTCCGCACCGCACCGCGCCGCACCGCCACGCCACCGCTTTCAGTGCGTTTCGGCCTTAAAGAGTGACAAACTCAAAGGCCAAAATAATGTATAAGTATACGATTTTTTTTTAATTCCCTGTTTGTGAGTGACTCAAGCCTACTTCTTTATTGTTGTCCTCAGGCCGCACCCCCACAACCTGGTGGGCCGCGAGCCGATGTGCAACCGCGGCGTGTGCACCGTGGAGCAGGGCGGAGGAGACTCCTCGGTCGTGCATTTCAGCAACCTGGGCATACAGTGCGTCAAGCGTAAGGACATCAACGAGGCGCTGCGCGTCAGGGAGGAAATCAAGGTCGACCCTTTCAAGAGTGAGTACTTTCATCAACCAGGATATTTCACATAATCTTCCGTCTCCTGCTCGCTCCATTGTAGGCTTCCTGAATACGGTATTTGAGTGATAGTGGAATTAGCATCTTGTATGATATTTTAAAAACACTCTGTTAGTATGGAGTTTGGAGGGAAATATATAATAGTGACGTCACAATTTTCTCTAGGCAAACAGCGTCCATTTTTAATCTTTATTTATTTAATAATCTTTAAAATAGGTTGAAGGTAGATGTTTTCCAAGTATTTCCGCAAATTTTGTTTGTCTTTTTTATAGGTATATATTTTTTACTGTTTTCTAATACCGTATTCATCTCGATGAAATGAAAGTTCAAATGAAATACAAGGTCAAGAGCAATCCCAATGAGTATTTAAAAAAGTTCGAAGAAATACCTACTTAAACCTTTTGCATACATAACGTATTTACCAAGAAAACACTACATAGTTTTTTTACGTCATACCTGGCCATAAAGTAGGAATTACCGCACGCTATGCGTGCGGAAAACCCCACTTCCTGGCCAGATAGAGACGTAAAATTTTGTACTCACCATGGGCGGTAATAAAGAAAGCCTCAGAGCGCATGTTTATCGCCCTTGCCTTCGGCTCGGGCGTCAAATACCTGCGATCTGAGACATTCTTTGTTTAACCGCCCTTGGTAAGTAATGTACTATTATGATCGTTTACAAAGACAAAAAATAAAAAAGAGCTGTGAACTAGGAGGTAAGAAAAGTGTTTCGAACTTTAAGTGTAAATAGTAGTAAAAAATTGTCTGCTTATGCTATGATGACTAACTTCGTTGTTGTGATTGTTGAGGAAACTGTTCGTGTAAATTTAATGGGCTGCAGAAAGCCTTAGTTCGGATATGGCATAATGTACAGACAAGGTCACCATAACACCACAAACTTACAGAAATATGTATACAGACCTTATTACTACGGAAGTAAGGTTGTTGTATACATATATTGGTGACCTTGACTGTAACACTGAATTTTGAAAAATATATATTCACTTTAGTATTGAATCAGTTTTTGCATACACGCCATAAGAGTTAGTTACACTTATTTAAATTAAATTACCCTTGAAAAAGCTTTATAATTGTAACTTCACGAGAATCGCTGTTATTTTTAGCGTTAATAATTAAAATAACAATCGAGCCGCAAGCTGGGCGCTAGGCATTCCGACGGTAGCGATGTTAAGGTCACTGATCTAACTGGCAGCCATCAGCATTTGTTTACTTAATTAATTGGTAGGTAAGATCCAAAGGACTGACACTTTTGTGAAGGTGTGACATTCTCCGCTAATCTTAACCGTCTTTTATGGTCGTCGATGTCTAGTATGTTGGGTCCACAAAACTAAACTATATTCATAAAACTTAATATGCCTGTGATAAATCAAATGTATTTTGTCCCTTTCTTACGAACAAAAATGTCAAGTGACGGATAAAGACCAAATAATTTTAACGGCATTTTAGATGAAATAGGTTTGTTGGATGTTTATGAATAAAGCCGGCAATGTTTTATTAGTACAGCTTATGCCCCATTTACACACGTGCAAGACTAATGCAAGTTTCATTACATTGCGGGTTATCGAGTTATAATGAGTACAATCGGTCTATCAAATCCCGTAATGTACGGTCAACCAATTTGATTCCTAGGCCATCATAGAACCTTGCCGTTGTAAATGCTATGTCAATACGGGTTACTAGGATTATTGCGTCGCTATGTAGCAGTTATAATGACAGGGTTCTACGGTGGCCTAGGAATCAAATTAGTTGACTGTAAGTACTTAGTTAAACTTGCAGACGAGTCTTGCACGTGTTAAATGGGGCCGTGCAAAGATATTTTAGATATACCTCAGCTATAAGTAAATAATTAAGGTTATACTAGTCTTCGTTAGGCACTTCCAAATCGCTACAGTAAATCTGCAATAAATCAACAAAGCTCCACCAGATTAGATTCACTGCCAGTGGCGATCGCGTTATTCTATCAATGTCCATGACGTGAACAAACGCGTCTATAACTGCTTTATGACCCATTTTACTATCCCACTTGGCTCCCGCATACACTAAGAAATCATGTTTGTACAGTCCTGCAATGCACGATTTACCAGATATGTGTATTATGAGAAAAATACTTGGCAATGCGAATAATGTAACTGTAAACAATGAAATATTGGTAAACATTGGGTATGTAACAAAAGTTTTGTTTGCTACCACTCATTATCTCTTTTATTAGGTTTTATATTTTTTTATGTATCTTCTTATTTTTATTGGAGCAATCGATGAGGTTCAACACGCGTAACTAATTGTACATTACAATACCTATAAGTACATTTTTTTCAACTATGAAACTAACTAACTATAAATGGCGTAGTAACACCATACTATTTCTATGCCAGGAAAAAATGTGCGTAGGTTCCTATGGGCAGCACTTTATATTAAAAAAATAGGCAGTATAATCGCAATGCTATAATTTTTGTGGTGATTAGGGATCCTTTTCCATATACCTGCATTGGGGGGTGGGATAATTCGATTAATCATCGTTTAAAAGGCCTTTAATCCATAACCGATGTAAACCGCAGGTCATAGTTGAAAATAACATGTTTGGACGCAGCGCGTCACGGCCGGGAATAGCGGGACGGAAATACTTCTTTTGTAGCTCCAGCCGGCCCGAATGCCATTACCGGAGTAACACCAATACCGTACTTAAAAAAATCGCCCAGGGGCCAATTGCAGTCAATAAACTACATATTTCAGCGCTTATTTAAGAGTCCCCGCCAAGCTCGGCCGCATTTCACCTTCCCATACAAACGGAGTTCTCATTTTAAAACTACGTGTTGGATTGAAACGAAACTTTTGCATATACAATGCCATGAGGTAGGTATATCTAGTAGTCTGTAATTAACTAATTACTTAATTAGTTTATATGGGTCCAGTTTATAAAACAAACGAAATACAGCAAAAACAAGTTTTGTATGAAAAACTTAAATTCGCTGTATTTTTTTTTGTTTTAGGGTTCCATACCAAAAAGGTAAAAAAGGAACCCTTATGGTGCCACTCTGTCCGTCTGTCCGTCCGTCCGTTTGTCACTACGTTAAATATCTCAGGAACTACTTAAGTTATCAATTTGAAATTTGGAAAAACTGTTAAAAGGGATAAGACACGTGTATGGAAAATGAAATAAATAAATAAACATTTGAATTTTCTGTTTAAATGACTAATATTAGGGGGTTAAAAAATCAAACTCTAGTAAATAGATCAAGTGGGGTATCATATGAAAGGGCTTAAGTTGCACTTTTTAAACCCGTTTTTATTTGTCTTCTACAGTGGTTAAATTTTGATTTATTAAGGAAAATGAAAAAAAAAAATACCCCCCCCCCCCCCCCCCCCCCATGTCCGAAGTTTACCAAGCGTAAATTCTGAAATAATTACATATGGTTAAGAGTAACATAAATAATACAGGAAAAATAAAACAATATCTCTATCTAGCTTATTTTTTTTTTATCAAAAATCATTTCTTGATTAAATTTGTAATTTACTTACTTTTGTATGAAATTTTATATCTTCAAATTCCTATTAGATTATCGTTAAAATCCCTTCTTTCAAATAAAAAATAATAATCGAAATCAGTACGCGTGATAAAAAGCTATCGCTGATAAACAAACATACTAGGATGTAAGTTGTTAGTACCAAAATGCAGAAGGCGCTTTGCAACGGTAACTTCTACTATGAGCTGTTTAAGATTGTTCAAGAATTAATGGGGTCCTGGCATGACGACTATGGTGTATGAAAGTTTGTACGGAACCCTCGGTGCGCGAGTCAGACTCGTACTTGACCGGTTTTTTACTATGGTATCTGAAGCTACATAAACTAATTAGAGATCTGGACCGTACTTAACTTATTCTAAGTACTTACAAAGTTTCAGAGCAAACTAGCTAGTCGTTTTTAAATGTGGATATGTCTGAACGTGGTGTGGATAGATAAAGTAGTGTATGTAACTGTACATAATAAGCATTAAAACATTCGTGTTTAATGCCCTTCATTATGTACAGTCACATAGCCTACTATTATATTGCACATGCTCAGAAAATACATATTTGTAAGGGTCTACCCAGGCCAAGAAAGTGCTGCTGAAAAAAAATTATGAACCATAAAAGTACGCTAAATTATACCTGTAAATGACCTTATAAATTGATAACAGTACATCACGGCTAGCACGAGACGGCCGCGACATACTCTCGAGCTCTGTCGCACTATCCGTCTCTTTCTAAGTGGTCTAATAAGAGAGAGACGGATAGTGCGAGAGAGCTCGAGAGTATGTCGCGGCCGTCTTGTGATAGCCGTGCTGGCCCCGTATCACGCGATAAGTGACAGGATAGAGCATCCGTCCCTGGCTGACACCTTTCGATAGAACGAGACTACTCGCGCACTAATCGCGTGATAATGCCATCCATGCTACGGGGCCAGGAGTAGAAAAAGTTTAAATCTTTTTCCAAATTCATATTATCTCTATTCTGTAATTTCTGTAAACGTGAGACAATATTTTCTAAATGGATTGTATTTCAATAGCAATATATCACTTTTATTGGTCGTAAATCTATTTCAACCAGTAACGATGATATAAACCCGACGCTTAACCAATAAAATACTTACCGATATTTTTAAACTGGCTAAAATTAATGTAGCGACTGAATGGTAATTGCATAACGATTATGTTAGTTGTGGGACTTGTGGGTATTGGATGGAATTGAATTTTAATGTCTGTATCAGTGGCGGCGCGAGAAAAGTTTCAGTGGACAACCCGTAGCAAAGAAGGGCTGTTTTCGTAAAAGTTTCGAGTTTGCTAATATATAGCAAGACAATTTAGACAAGCCGGTGGGAATCGGCTTGTATGGGTGCTCCGCCACTGCGCGGTATTTTCCTGCGGTGGTTTCATATAGTTTCAGACTTTCCCTCACTGTCCTGTATATTAAATTATGGTTTACCCACAGCTTAGATGAGTCGGATATCTGGTCGTGGACTGAAAGATCTAATAACGTAATTTTTTGGCTGATGTACTCCTGATTCTAGAGCTTCAATTGTGAGACCGATATGAATGTCCACTGTTCACCCCCATTTCTTAACACATTCAATGCCAACACATTCTTAGTACTACGTTACGCTCGTATAACATGAGAAAAATCGAATGTAGAGGAAAGCGCCTAGAGCCTGTCCATATATTAGACGACCTCTGTAGCCAAGTTGGTAGTGACCCTGCCTACGAAGCTCGAGGTCCCGGGTTCAAATCCCAGTAACGGCATTTATTTGTTTGATGATGAGCACAAATCTGACCAAGACGAGCCAAGCGAAGCGCAAGGGCAGGCACTACCTACCTTTTCTCGAAGCGCTTCGCCGTTTTTTTGAACCGTCATAACTTGTGTTTGGATTATACCAGATCAACATAATTCCCGGGATATGATGTCAATAGTGAACTTATTAAACATATAAAGTTTTAAATTGCATAGCTCTTATACTTTAGATGTTATTGATACCTATCTAAAAACGCCGATTTCACTGACTCACTCACTCACTCACGTTGATCATCAAAACTTCTAGGGTACTTCCTGAAGTATTAGAAAGCTGAAATTTGGTATGTAAGCTAGTATTAGTACACAATGAACAAAAAAAAAACAAAAAATTGGAACTTTTACCCCCCAACCCCTTAAACTAGGGGATGCAATTTTGTATGAGAATTTCGCAAAATTTGATGCTAGAGGTCTGAAAATTAAAATAGGGACTCCTTATTATAAATAATAAAATACGTATTTCAGGATTTTTAGTAAATCCCCCCCCCCCCCCCCCCCCTCCCCACCCTTTAAATTAGGGGATTTGTATGGATTTTCCTATTCACTTCTTTGGAAATTACCTGACAAAAAGGAATAAGATCCCACTAAAAACATTACATGTAAAGTGACAGCCAAGACTCTCTAGCTCATATAGCTTTCAGCGTTAAAAAGATATCAGATCATAAGGAGCGCCAAGTTTCCTACTCCACACGGCGTAACCTACCACTACCAGCCACGCTCTAAAAACTCTATATCTTGGCTAAAAAGTATAGACCCTTCGCTTATTAATGTCGCTTATAAATTCATTCCGTGCGAGAGTCTATGCGGCGACCGGGATGTGCCCAACATGGCTATACTTTTTAGCCGAGATGTAGAAGTTTTAGAGAGTGGCTGGTAGTGGTAGGTTACGCCGTGTGGAGTAGGAAGCTTGGCGCTCTTTATGATCTGATATCTTTTTGACGCTGAAAGCTATATGAGCTAGAGAGTCTTGGCTGTCACCTTTACTTACATGTAATGTTTTTGGTGAGATATTTGTTTTTAAGTCATGGATGTTTTCTATGTATTTAAGTATTTGTTTATCTATATAAGTATGTTTATCGTCGTCTAGTACCCATAGTAAAAGCTTTGCTTAGTTTGGGACTAGGTCGATTTGTGTAAGACTGTTCCCGAATATTTTTTTTTATTTTTTCATTATATTACGTCATTTCAAAATAGGGGGGTGGGGGGCCTGACCATTGGATGACGGCAGTCATTTTATTAGTCGGGTAGCCATTCAAGGAATTAACAGGATGATGATAGGGAGGGTCAAAAAACGATGACGTAATAAATGGACAAGCCCCTACGAGCAGAGCGCCCTATCGGGTTCCTGGCAATAAAAGTGTTAAATAAGCACGTGTCTATTCCAGCGGGCTTCATCCACAAGAACCAGCCCCAAAACATCGATCTGAACGCGGTCCGGCTGTGCTTCCAAGTGTACATCCCCGGCGGCAACACCAGCAAGATCAAGCAGGCGCTGGCGCCGGTGGTGTCCGATGTCATCTACGACAAGAAGGCCATGTGCGAGCTGCAGATCAACCGGCTCAGCACCTGCTCGGCCAACGTGCGCGGCGGCACCGAGCTCATACTGCTCTGTGAGAAGGTAACTTTACTGCACAAGATCAAGCAGGCACTGGCGCCGGTGGTGTCCGTCGTCATCTACGACAAGAAGGCCATGTGCGAGCTGCAGATCAACCGGCTCAGCACCTGCTCGGCCAACGTGCGCGGCGGCACCGAGCTCATACTGCTCTGTGAGAAGGTAACTTTACTGCACAAGATCAAGCAGGCACTGGCGCCGGTGGTGTCCGTCGTCATCTACGACAAGAAGGCCATGTGCGAGCTGCAGATCAACCGGCTCAGCACCTGCTCGGCCAACGTGCGCGGCGGCACCGAGCTCATACTGCTCTGTGAGAAGGTAACTTTACTGCACAAGATCAAGCAGGCGCTGGCGCCGGTGGTGTCCGATGTCATCTACGACAAGAAGGCCATGTGCGAGCTGCAGATCAACCGGCTCAGCACCTGCTCGGCCAACGTGCGCGGCGGCACCGAGCTCATACTGCTCTGTGAGAAGGTAACTTTACTGCACAAGATCAAGCAGGCACTGGCGCCGGTGGTGTCCGTCGTCATCTACGACAAGAAGGCCATGTGCGAGCTGCAGATCAACCGGCTCAGCACCTGCTCGGCCAACGTGCGCGGCGGCACCGAGCTCATACTGCTCTGTGAGTAGGTAACTTTACTGCACAAGATCAAGCAGGCGCTGGCGCCGGTGGTGTCCGACGTCATCTACGACAAGAAGGCCATGTGCGAGCTGCAGATCAACCGGCTTAGCACCTGCTCGGCCAACGTGCGCGGCGGCACCGAGCTCATACTGCTCTGTGAGTAGGTAACTTTACTGCACAACGTTATCAAACCACTGATTAGGTCTGTCCACACTGGACGCATGCTCAGCCGAGCGCGGCTTGCCCTAGCGTGCGCGCTCAGTGTGGACATCGCTCGGCGAGCGAATTCGACCGAGCGCATGCGGCCGGGCATGCGAGCGTGTGGACGGCTCGGGGAGTCGCTCGGCTGAGCTCGGCACCAGTGTGGACACACCTATTGACTATTGACTCAAACCGGTCCTCCTCCATGCATATGGTATCAATCACTTTGCTTCTGGATGAATGGCGTACAATAGGGTATTATCCTCATGTTAAATGTTGAGCTAAATTGCTAAATGAATAGTAAACCATCAAATTATTGTAATAAAGTATAAAATACAAAATATAATTAAAATCATAAAAAGATATGGGCTTAGAAAGTTTAGAAAAAATATGTATTTTTTTTATTGTCCGAGAGTAAATTTAAATGTACCAATAGAAACAAAATTGTATGACAACTATGGACCTAAACGCTGTATTTCACGCCCGAAACAGCAATTTACTTGATTTCCATATAACGATTAGTACCAATATTACACTGTGACGTCACAATTCAACATCAATTAGTATGAAGCGTTTCGCCTGCCGCCAGCGAGGGTCCGTCTTTAATTCCAATTTTTGGGTATTTATGTTCTTTAATTGTATTTGCTCCCTTACAAACATTTGTTCCTCTGCAAAAACTGATTCGAATGGCAACGTAAAAAAAACAGGAAACAAGCCTAATCTACGTCACATTTGAGACTCCATGTAGAGTGTAACAAAGTCTATAATTGACTACTACTTGTGTCACTTCGGTTGCGTAGTTTTTGGTATTGTATGCATCTAATTACTCCACCGACAAGAGCTTTTAAATAAGAAGAGAGAGAGAAATATTTATCTAACGGTTAAAAACTAAACTTGATTATTTGAAAACTTGTTGCTTTTTCATTCACTGCTAGCCAGTATTTAGTACCTAGTAAATGCCGGTAATGAAATTGTTAAGGTACGTCGCCCCAAAGAAGGGAATTAGTGTTTATCAGCTATGAACGTATACTGAGTAACAATTGAGAGAAACTTTTCAATCTGTCTAAAAGCGAATCTTGGATATAGCATAAGTCATTTTTCTACTGAGAAATGGGGCGGCGTCAAACATATCCGTATGAAAACTAAAACTGACTTGGCTCACATGTCTTAAAATAGGCAATCCGTTAGAAATGAGTTGCTTGCTATTGATCTCTGGCCGCTGCTACATTTAGACTCATATTGATTTAAATTGCTCATGCCATTAATCATTAACAATAACAAAAGTAATATACATATATGCTGCTAAAAAAATGACTGAGATCGCAGGTATTTGACACCCGAGCTAAATATGCGATCTGATGCTTTTTTTATTACCGCCCGTGGTGAGTACAAAATGTTACGTCTCTCCTTGACCAGGAAGTGGGGTTTCCGCGCGCGTAGCGTGCGGTAATTGCTACTTTATCCCAGGTGTGTGTAAAAATTCGCATTAACTGAAAACGGGGAAAACGATTCAGAAATGAGTCATCGTTGTCCTCAAATGAGGGATCAATTTGGTAATTTTCTTTCTTGATATTTTATTCATAGAGGGTGTAAAAAGCAATTAGGCACCAGTGGTAGCAATATCATTTCTGTCTCGGGCGTAAACACCTGAAGCCCTCGTTACGCTAAAGATTATACTTTAGAATCTATTGCTTCGCACAGGGTTCAATATACCGTCCTCGCCTTAGGCGTGAACCACACAGAAACGGCATAAGGCGAAGACGCGGCGCAGGCATGATGCCGCTTCAAAACGTTTGTATACAAAATGTACTAAGGAGACGTATTTTGAATTACACACAAGCGGCGCGGCGCAGGCACCGCGTACAATGGACCTTATTTCATTGTATTAAAGGTCTACAAAAGGTTGAAGCGCGCTGTGCCTTATGCCTTACGCCGTCTCTGTGTAGTTCACGCCTAAAATATCAATGTCTCATGGCTGCGTATGTCTTTAGCTGTCAACACAACGAATCTTCAAACGAACGAACGAACGATTCTTCTTCTTCTTCTTTGATTTATACAATTGTATGCCCGAAAATGATAAAACAGTTGGAACCCATAATATCATGCTTCTGTATAAGTACCTTATTATTATTATTATTCTGGTAGTGGCTTCCGGGCTATCGAAGCCCTTGTATCACTGCGACCATCGCTGGTCTTTTGAGATCGCCACTTACTACAATTCTTGGTCAAGTCCTGCAAACTCAAAGAATTGCAGGATTTTGTTGACCTCAAGAAATTTGATCTCCTCCGGGCACATGATGTGTTTGCCCAGGAAGGAGTTACGACTGCGCATGAGGCAAGGGCAATCCGAAGCAGAGTCTGCACTGTCTTGTGTCACACAGTCCTATTGTCTGCATGTGCTTATTTAGGCAGCAGTGCCCTGTAAGCACCCTGACCAGCATGCGTAGGCGGTTCCTACTTAGCGCCAAGGCATCAGAAGACGCCTTTTTGCTAAAGGCTCTGATAAGCGCCTTGGAATATTTCAGTCCTGGGATAGCTCTCCAGGCCTGAATGGTCTTGTAGAAACAATAGGCTTGGTTAGACTTTTGGGGATAAATACCTTTGTACCTGCACGGTTTTAGGCTACGTCCGCACGGGCAGGCGGCTTGCTTGGCGCCTAGATCCGAGTGGCTTGCATTCTGGCTACTTGCTAGGATACACGGTGGCCCCACTGAAGGTGATTTGCGTGGTGGGTCGCTCGGTGCCTCGGTCATTTGCTATGGTAAATGTAGCAGAGGTAGCTATAATAAATGTTTTTTTTTAAATAGTAAGCTCAATAAAACTTGAACATTATCTAAGTGAAAGCGGCACAAGGTATAGCGATTAGGTAATAACAAGCAGACATCGTTAATTTTGTAGCATTTTTGGCGCAGCGTAGTGCTGTTATCGGAATTGGCATGAACAATTGGTCATTAGGGTAAATATTGCCATTATTAATGCTAATTAAGCATAACGATTGAAATAGTTTAAGGTAGGTGCACCAAAACTATTGCATTTTTTAACCGACTTTAAAAAAAGGAGGAGGTTCTCAATTCGTCAGTATTTTTTTTTATGTCTCGGTAATTTATGAACCGATTTGAATTTTTTTTTCTTTGTTTGAAAGCATATACTTCCAGATTGGTCCCGTTGTCACCAAAATCCAGTTCTGATGATGGGATCCTGGAGAAATCGAGGGAACTCTTCAAATTTTATAGGCAAACTTGAAGCAATTTGGCTACTGATTTGAAGTCGGTTAAAACTTTTTTTGAAAGTACAATTATATGGAGTTCATAAGCCGGATTCCACAGAGGTTCTCTTTTAAATCTGATGCAATTAATATTTCATCCATTTTTTCTTCTAAAATGCCTCGCGCCTCGCGACAAAAAACCAACACGTTCGTTTACTTGGATACACGCTAAGCTACTAACTAGGCGCCAAGCGCGCAGTGCGGCCAGTCGCGAACATTCAAGAATGTTCGTTTTACTAAGCTACTCGCATGGTGACTCGCTAGGCTCTAGGCGCCAAGCAAGCCGCCTGCCTGTGCGGACGTAGCCTTATACAATATTTTTTCTATTTCTATTTCAAATCACTAAAGGATCGGCAGCGCGCTCTTGATTCTTCTGATGTCGCAAGCGTCCACAGGCGACTGTGTCTGCAATCAGGCAGGCCGTATCTATGCTTGTTTGCCAAAACAATCTTTATATATAAAAAGCGGCCAAGTGCGAGACGGACTCGCCCAAGAAGGGTTCCGTAAAATAAATTGCGGTTTACGATTTATGACGTATTAAAAAAAA
This sequence comes from Epinotia brunnichana, assembly GCA_963854355.1. Classification (NCBI taxonomy): domain Eukaryota; kingdom Metazoa; phylum Arthropoda; class Insecta; order Lepidoptera; family Tortricidae; genus Epinotia; species Epinotia brunnichana. Next base: position 25,362,347 of record OY977936.1, on the reverse strand, counting down.
CTTACTAGATCTCGTTCAAACCAATTTTCGGTGGAAGTTTGCATGGTATTGCATAATGTACATCATGTACTTTTTTAGTTTTATCATCCTTTTTACCACTTTGGAAGTGTCCCTCGCGCAAACTATTCAGTTTAGACAAAAATTATATTAGAAACCTCAATATCATTCTTGAAGACTTATCCATAGATAACCCCCACACGTATGGGTTTGATGAAATTTTTTTTTTGAGTTTCAGTTCTAAGTATGGGTAGGGGAACCCCCAAAATATATTGATTTTTTTTAAATTTTTGTGTGAAAATCTTAATGCGGTTTACAGAATACATCTGCTTACCAAGTTTCAACAGTATAGTTCTTATAGTTTCGGAAAAAAGTGGCTGTGACATACGGACGGACAGATAGACAGACATGGCGAATTTATAAGGGTCCCGTTTTTTGCCATTTGGCTACGGAACCCTAAAAAATCGTGTTTTTTACACCATTTATAACTCGAGAACGGTTGGACCGATTTTTATGATGTTTGATTTGTTGTATTTTGCTTCGGTCCGAATAGCAAAATAACTATTAAAATATTGGGTTTTTTACGAACAAAAAAAACATTTTCTCAGTTATTTTGTATGGCGATACGAAGTTCCGCTTCAGCTAGTATATTTATACATTTGGCTCCCTTGAGATTACTTTTTTTTTGCGATGTACCTACTCAATAATCAATAAGTTGCCACATTTTGTAACGGTTAGTTAGGAAATCTCAATCTCAGTAATGCATTGTTATATTATTAAATATAAGAAATATGAGTCTAAGTTACTTGAAATAAATACATAAATAAAATAAAAAAAATTGTAATAGTGATCTCACAAATGTTTACTTACTTCATGCTATCGGTGGGAAGTTGGGAACCTGTAATTGGCTTTTTGTATTTATAATCAATGTGTTTATGCAGCTGTTGGCTCTCCAAATATAAAAAAATATATAAATAATAAAATATAAATGTCCAGGTGACCCGCGACGACACAGATGTGGTGTTCAGCCAAGCGTTCGACGACGGCACCGTGTGGGAGGCGTCGGCCAACATCGTGCTCGTGCACAAACAGGTCGCCATCGCGTTCCAGGCGCCCCCCTACCGCGACCCCAGCTGCATGGAAAACGTTAAGGTAACAACTTGCATTGATCAGTGCGCGCTGACTTACTTACGTTCGACGACGGCACCGTGTGGGAGGCGTCGGCCAACATCGTGCTCGTGCACAAACAGGTCGCCATCGCGTTCCAGGCGCCCCCCTACCGCGACCCCAGCTGCATGGAAAACGTTAAGGTAACAACTTGCATTGATCAGTGCGCGCTGACTTACTTACGTTCGACGACGGCACCGTGTGGGAGGCGTCGGCCAACATCGTGCTCGTGCACAAACAGGTCGCCATCGCGTTCCAGGCGCCCCCCTACCGCGACCCCAGCTGCATGGAAAACGTTAAGGTAACAACTTGCATTGATCAGTGCGCGCTGACTTACTTACGTTCGACGACGGCACCGTGTGGGAGGCGTCGGCCAACATCGTGCTCGTGCACAAACAGGTCGCCATCGCGTTCCAGGCGCCCCCCTACCGCGACCCCAGCTGCATGGAAAACGTTAAGGTAACAACTTGCATTGATCAGTGCGCGCTGACTTACTTACGTTCGACGACGGCACCGTGTGGGAGGCGTCGGCCAACATCGTGCTCGTGCACAAACAGGTCGCCATCGCGTTCCAGGCGCCCCCCTACCGCGACCCCAGCTGCATGGAAAACGTTAAGGTAACAACTTGCATTGATCAGTGCGCGCTGACTTACTTACGTTCGACGACGGCACCGTGTGGGAGGCGTCGGCCAACATCGTGCTCGTGCACAAACAGGTCGCCATCGCGTTCCAGGCGCCCCCCTACCGCGACCCCAGCTGCATGGAAAACGTTAAGGTAACAACTTGCATTGATCAGTGCGCGCTGACTTACTTACGTTCGACGACGGCACCGTGTGGGAGGCGTCGGCCAACATCGTGCTCGTGCACAAACAGGTCGCCATCGCGTTCCAGGCGCCCCCCTACCGCGACCCCAGCTGCATGGAAAACGTTAAGGTAACAACTTGCATTGATCAGTGCGCGCTGACTTACTTACGTTCGACGACGGCACCGTGTGGGAGGCGTCGGCCAACATCGTGCTCGTGCACAAACAGGTCGCCATCGCGTTCCAGGCGCCCCCCTACCGCGACCCCAGCTGCATGGAAAACGTTAAGGTAACAACTTGCATTGATCAGTGCGCGCTGACTTACTTACGTTCGACGACGGCACCGTGTGGGAGGCGTCGGCCAACATCGTGCTCGTGCACAAACAGGTCGCCATCGCGTTCCAGGCGCCCCCCTACCGCGACCCCAGCTGCATGGAAAACGTTAAGGTAACAACTTGCATTGATCAGTGCGCGCTGACTTACTTACGTTCGACGACGGCACCGTGTGGGAGGCGTCGGCCAACATCGTGCTCGTGCACAAACAGGTCGCCATCGCGTTCCAGGCGCCCCCCTACCGCGACCCCAGCTGCATGGAAAACGTTAAGGTAACAACTTGCATTGATCAGTGCGCGCTGACTTACTTACGTTCGACGACGGCACCGTGTGGGAGGCGTCGGCCAACATCGTGCTCGTGCACAAACAGGTCGCCATCGCGTTCCAGGCGCCCCCCTACCGCGACCCCAGCTGCATGGAAAACGTTAAGGTAACAACTTGCATTGATCAGTGCGCGCTGACTTACTTACGTTCGACGACGGCACCGTGTGGGAGGCGTCGGCCAACATCGTGCTCGTGCACAAACAGGTCGCCATCGCGTTCCAGGCGCCCCCCTACCGCGACCCCAGCTGCATGGAAAACGTTAAGGTAACAACTTGCATTGATCAGTGCGCGCTGACTTACTTACGTTCGACGACGGCACCGTGTGGGAGGCGTCGGCCAACATCGTGCTCGTGCACAAACAGGTCGCCATCGCGTTCCAGGCGCCCCCCTACCGCGACCCCAGCTGCATGGAAAACGTTAAGGTAACAACTTGCATTGATCAGTGCGCGCTGACTTACTTACGTTCGACGACGGCACCGTGTGGGAGGCGTCGGCCAACATCGTGCTCGTGCACAAACAGGTCGCCATCGCGTTCCAGGCGCCCCCCTACCGCGACCCCAGCTGCATGGAAAACGTTAAGGTAACAACTTGCATTGATCAGTGCGCGCTGACTTACTTACGTTCGACGACGGCACCGTGTGGGAGGCGTCGGCCAACATCGTGCTCGTGCACAAACAGGTCGCCATCGCGTTCCAGGCGCCCCCCTACCGCGACCCCAGCTGCATGGAAAACGTTAAGGTAACAACTTGCATTGATCAGTGCGCGCTGACTTACTTACGTTCGACGACGGCACCGTGTGGGAGGCGTCGGCCAACATCGTGCTCGTGCACAAACAGGTCGCCATCGCGTTCCAGGCGCCCCCCTACCGCGACCCCAGCTGCATGGAAAACGTTAAGGTAACAACTTGCATTGATCAGTGCGCGCTGACTTACTTACGTTCGACGACGGCACCGTGTGGGAGGCGTCGGCCAACATCGTGCTCGTGCACAAACAGGTCGCCATCGCGTTCCAGGCGCCCCCCTACCGCGACCCCAGCTGCATGGAAAACGTTAAGGTAACAACTTGCATTGATCAGTGCGCGCTGACTTACTTACGTTCGACGACGGCACCGTGTGGGAGGCGTCGGCCAACATCGTGCTCGTGCACAAACAGGTCGCCATCGCGTTCCAGGCGCCCCCCTACCGCGACCCCAGCTGCATGGAAAACGTTAAGGTAACAACTTGCATTGATCAGTGCGCGCTGACTTACTTACGTTCGACGACGGCACCGTGTGGGAGGCGTCGGCCAACATCGTGCTCGTGCACAAACAGGTCGCCATCGCGTTCCAGGCGCCCCCCTACCGCGACCCCAGCTGCATGGAAAACGTTAAGGTAACAACTTGCATTGATCAGTGCGCGCTGACTTACTTACGTTCGACGACGGCACCGTGTGGGAGGCGTCGGCCAACATCGTGCTCGTGCACAAACAGGTCGCCATCGCGTTCCAGGCGCCCCCCTACCGCGACCCCAGCTGCATGGAAAACGTTAAGGTAACAACTTGCATTGATCAGTGCGCGCTGACTTACTTACGTGCGTTCTCCACTTGCAATATACCTACCATAGCTTGATAGATACGGTATGTTACTAGTGGACGAACTGAAACGAATCAGAAGCGAATTGTAATCAATGTCATACTTTTGCTGCTAAAAAACAATAACACTGCGCTGCTGCTTATAAGCGACTATATCCTTTAATTTGACAGAGTAGGTATCTAAAAATGCACACATTTTTTAGTCACCTTTTTGCATTGCATGCATGCATCTAGAACGATTTTTTGCGCTCAATTTTTGCAAACAAGACTTACGCACATTTTTTTTATTTTTGCATAATTTGGGATATTATCCCACACTTAGCAATTTGTATTAGAATGGCAAAAAGTAGAGATGATATCAGTATTATCTGCAGATATGTGATGACTGTCGAAGAACAAGCTTCCTAAACAGAGTTCTATTCCGCAGGTTAAGATCTTCCTGAAGCGGGTGTCTGACGGCGCCCGCAGCGTGCCGATAGACTTCGAGTACACCCCCGACTACACAGGTACCGCGCGCAAGGCTCTCCCCGACCGGGCAGTCCTCTCCCTGCTGCTCGCCGACCGCAGCGACCCCAACAACAACGACGACAAACAGCCCGTCAGCTCCTCCAGCGACAGCGGCAGCGGCAGCTCCAGCGACTCCGGCGAGGCTGACATCGCCGACCTGAACGGCACCGCCTCCGACCCCCCCGTCGACAACGAGAAGGGCCTCGACGAACTCCTAGACCAAGTCGCGGAGCTCGACGAGATTTATACCGAGAACCGCACCCGTCTGCAGAACGTCCACAACGCGGACAGCGAGGACGCCGACGATTTTAACGACGCCGGCACTTACACTAGTCTCCAGCTCGCTTATAGGAACCCCGTTCTCATTTCCGAACCGGAGCAGTACGAGGATGTTCAAGTGCTGACGTACCGCGGTCCCATTATAGAGTTCGCGCCCCTCAAGCGGGACACGGACGACGAACGCGCTCCTCCCTTGCCCCCCAAACGTGTCCGGAAAACTCCATCGGTCGAGGGCTTTAAAACTTCCCAAACTTCAGTGAACAGCTTACTGAAGCCAGGTCGGCAGTTGCCCATATCGCGTAACTTAGATACCAGCCGAACGGAACTCTCCATGGCTAGGAGCGAGCCGGCTTTGCCACCTGCGCCTAAGAAGCGTTCGTTCCTTTCTCGTCTGTTTAGACGAAAGGAAAGGTCGCCCGCGCCCAGTATCAAGTCTGAAGGGAAAGCGTCCAAAAAGAGTAAACCAGTAGGGCGTTCCGTCAGCAGCGTGTCCGGCCTGCGACCGTCCAAGTTCAAGTCCTCTGTGTCTCACACGTCTCTGAAAGATAACGCGTCCGGTACAGGGCTCAGCTACGCCGATAGCATCACCCATATTTCGCTGCACGGGGATGAAAATGAGAAGACTACTTCTCAGACTCGTCTGTCCCGACCCGCCAGCTTAGCGCCTCTGCCACCGACGGATGGCGACACTATCCTTGTGGCCGAGAGCGTTATAGCCTTAGACGCTAACCAGTTTAGAAAGCTACAAGACGACTTGGATTTAACCGACGCCGAGCATTACGCATTGTATATGGCGGTCGCTCCGCATGCAACTGTGTCGGAATTCGACGAAACTAGTTGCTACTATTCCCCAGTGGATGGCAGCAAATTTCAAAATTAATCAATTGAAATAGATCTAAAATGCTAAACTTTTTGCTTATAATTATAACTTACGCAGGATACTTAACTAAGACTAACAATTCTAGTCCGCCCCATACTTAGCCAAATTTTTCTAGTATTTTTTTCTTAGATTAGTAATTTAATACTTGATCACAAGGATCCTATAGCGACGCTGTTTAGTCCTGTAACGAAGTTGCTTTAATTGAAAGCAGCTACTAAATCTAACTGAATTGTTAGAATATTGTTAAAATTAAGCCTTGATGTACGCTGGCGGTTGGCTTAACGTCTGCAAGATGATTTTAGCAATCTCTCAAGATCTGATCGTTTTTATGAAAGCTGCACACGGCTTATCTGCCGTGTTCATAATGATATGATTTATAATGTGTGTTAATAATATTTTCCTTGCTATGTTCTAGATTCGGATTATTTAAGTAAAAAAAAGCGGAAGACGGCGCAGAGTATAGATTCTTTCTTAGCCTCGTACAAGCAAGACAGTAAGTTTTGTATTGTATTTACATTATTTATTAAAGGTGCTGGGTTACACGAGGCACAACTCTATGGTTGGCATCTCTTTAGTTGTAGATTACGTCACAACCACAATGCGCAATGCATTAGATAATAATAATATCATCATCAGAAAGCAATAAGATAGACTTGAAGGGACGCCAATTGCTGAGATGTTTCCTTTCGTGAATGAACGCGATTACTGGCTGTTCAGAAAGCTTTATTTTTCAAATGTACTTATAAAACTACTTTGAATACCTATAAGTTCACTATCAAGTCATCACTGAAGCCAGTGGTTGCCGTACAGTCGAGTTCAAAATACGTGCTCGGACAATTTAATCAAAAATATGTGAATACAACTGTATTGTTAAGGACATAAGATTTTTGACCATTTTGAAACTTTGGGAACATACTTCTTTTTATGAGCTCGACTGTACATAATTAAAATTAAATGGAATGTGGTAACCTTAAGAAATTAATACCATTTATATATTCTTCTTGTCGCGTTCAAAGGAACCGTGGCAAGAAATATTGCTAGTTGTAAGTACTTTAAGCAAAATTTGGTTGACCAAATCTCAATGGATAATTTGATTACCACTTACGCTTAAGGTTATTTAATGTATGTACATTTTCAGCAAATATTCACGATTTAATGTTCAGGCAACACTTATTGTAAACTATAATAGACTAGAGACCGACCGAAAGTGCTTATCTTCGGACTGCTACTAGTGTGTAACACCGTATACAAGTAAAAGTAACATGGACATTAAATCGTGTACTATTACAAAAAAATGGGCAAAAAGGTTTATAATTGCTCATCCCATTTTATGAAAGTGTGTTTATGTAATGTTTTTCAATAATTGACACGGCAATCCCATCAAAATTACTCGTGCTTACACATTCACTGCCTCCACACACAGCAGGCGTGCATAGGCAGGGAACGTGTAATAGATGTTGTCGGTGTTCATTTATGTACTGTTTTATGAAAGCACACCTGACTTTATATTATTATTTACTTTATCTACACCCATATCATAAATCCTCTATAATGTCTTCGGAAACCATATATAGCAATCAGTAACGTAACATCAGCGTTTTATCTGTGCCAGTGTTATAAATCATAATATTTAACATCGATAATCGATGTTATTATAGAAATCTAGTTGGTCATGATTTGAAATCTAGTCGGCCATGGCGGTGCAATGGCGGTTATTCTAATGGTTCCCGAACATATCATTGAGGATTTATAATATGTGGGTAGATAAAGTAGTGTATGTAACTATACATAATTAGGCATTAAAACACTCGTGTGATCCTATTATGAAACTCGCTAACGCTCGTTTCATAAACTCACACTCCGGTTTAATGCCCTTCAATATGTACAGTCACATAATAGTAGTTTATGTGACTGTACATAATGCCTAATTATGTACAGTTACATACACTACTTTATCTATCCACATATCATAAGCCTCCATGATGCATCCAGGAGCCGCATATTATGACCGGCATCGCGGCGTTGTTTTCTGGCAGCACTGATAGGATTTTTTTTAAATTCAGAGACAAACTAGAGTCGGTGCCAACTGTCATATCGTTCGATATCTTACTTACGTGCGACATTTGTCAAATTCGTATGCAAATTGACAATTAATTTCGAACTAAACGTCATCTCGACTGATATTAGAATAGAGGTCAAATCAAATTGCTTTGTTTTTCAGATGTGTTCGAAATTTGAATCTAATAATAGCTTCGAAATCGATGTTATTATTTAGCAATAATAACATTTTCACAGATAAGAAATTTGTTCTAACAAAACAGTCTGTTTTATGATGGTCATAATGTGCGGATCATGGAGGGTTTATGATATTTGGATAGATAAACTACTATTATACTCATAGTTTGGTGTAATATTAGTTACACATAGATTGGGATGGTATTCAACTTGTTCTCTTTATCCAATAAAGATCTTTGTCCAATGTGCATTTCGTCTCACATTTTTTTAAGCAAAATGTGAGACGCATATTGGACAAGTGGAATAGGCAAGCCTTAGGCAATTTTATAGCAATGGTGGTGGTGTTACTAACAAAAAAAAAGTATTTATTATCCTTATAAATCGTATTCGTTTGTATTTATTCGTTATTATTGTGAGATTATTTACTTTATTACTTGTATTCTACATTTACTTCGGGTTCGATTCCCGGCTGTTATTTTTATTAATTTATTTCTAGTTCGGGACGTCGAGTGTTGTTTTGTGCATTTGTTTATGGTTAATAATGATAATAGTACATTATGATACAAGTGTGCTAAGTTGGTCATTACACTCGAGTCGGTTTTTAAGCCTGAGCCGAAGGCGAAGGCTTAATGGAGACGAGAAGTGTAATGACCAATGCTCACGTGTTTCATACGACGTTTTTCAACACATTTGCGAGGAAAAAAATAAAAAAAATAAAAAATGAAAATGTTAAAAGATATGTAATGAAAAGGCACTAGTGCGATAATGTAATGTAAAAGTCACGGCATGGGTAATATTCTGCATTATTTTGCTAATATTTAAAAAGATATGTAATGAAAAGGCACTAGTGCGATAATGTAATGTAAAAGGCACGGCATGGGTAATATTCTGCATTATCAGTGTAAATACGCTGTAATAAGACCTACTTTACGAGCAGGTGTGTTGAAAAGTTAGTTATTTTAAACGTTGAACTTTTGGTTTTTATTAATTTAATTATGTTTTTTCTTGAGATTTTAATGTTAGTTATTTTTTCGTGACTATAATAAGTATGGTAACATAATAAGTAATCAGCGTGCTAACGAAATAAGCGATAACTATTTTATGGCAATAATGCATCTTACATTATGTCACGAAGGAAATACTCGGGAATTCGCACAGGATAAAAAAAACAGCGCCGTTGATTTGCCTCGGGAACCTATAGTATCTGATGCACGTTCCATTCTGTATGATACCTGTTTTGAGGGATCCCTTCCTTACAACTTACAATGTGTAAGGATTCCTAAGTTTGAACTAAGAGCCGCTATGATGGCATAGTGTTGCACTCTGCAGTTCGGTATTATTAGCACAAAATCTATTTAAATACACTATTTGTAAGGTAATGTGGATGTGTGCTGCTAATTTCTAAGTATCAGGTCATTGATATAAAATATCTATGAATTTAATTTCACTTTTAGCCACTGTGGCTGGCAATAGTTACAAATGGATATTACATATAACACTAAATGATTTATAGTGATGCTGTTATTAGGCAAACTAGTTTGTCAAAGGTTGCCACAGTTACACCACCAGTGCTGTTAATAAGTATATATATATAACCTATGACTAATATTTTTCTTAGGACGTGTAACATTTTTTATTGTCAAACTAGTTCGTTTAATTATGGCATTTACTGTCGATATTTTAGATCAAGCCTCTCATCACTCCTATTATACATTTTAATTTGACCATTCTGCTAAAATATAAGCAGAGCTTAACTGGCACCATCGAAACGATCTGCCACATCAGTTAAGTCAAATTACTCGCCAATTTCTAATCCTGATTATATGGTCTAGGATTCGAAAAGGGAGCAAGAATACATAATATTGATGCGTTGTCCATTTAAGATGTTGGCAATTATTCGGAACAGTAGTTTAATTATACACACCGATGAATATTAGATCGAAGCTAAAAATGTTTTTCTACTCCTGTACCGTTATCTGTCATTTATATAGGCTGTAGCTCAAATACAATGACACCACTAAATAAGTCGTCGCAGAACTCTATGCTCTATGGCCCAAAAACGTACTGTTTAGCGTACTTTTTTGGTTCATACATTTTTCATAAAAGCACTGTTTAACTTTTTTTTTAATCGGCCGCTAATGCCGCTATATTGCAGTGGTGCCAACTTCATAAACAAATATTTCGAAATAATAGTATTTATTTACGATTTAACATTTGTATATTATAAATTATTTACACAATAATAATAAATCATCATCTATTGTGTGTTACATGTTTTATAAATTCTTGGTATTATTTATAAAAATAAACAGTTCGAATTCGGTCCGGGTCCGGATTCGGTTTGGTTCAGATGGCAAGTGCAATCAAATAAAAAATAAAAACAAACCATAAGCAAGAGCTGTCACATTTCCGATTTCCCACCAAAATACAGTTCAAAATGAAAAGAAAAGACGAAAGATGATAAACTATTAGTCGTAAACTATTAAGATTTTATTCGTGTTTGTGAAGACAAAAGTGTGCGTTCCTTTTAACATGGTCGAAGAAATTTATTACAGCACTCCTGAAGAAATTGCGTGAGTAGCAAAAGTACGAATAGAAAACTTGCTGCCTGAAAAGTTTATCTATTCTGTAGTCTGCTATTTATTTAAAATTTGTCGTAGAAAAAGTATTGTATGCAACGGTGTATAACTAGTCTAAAAACGCTCGTGGCGTCTTTAATTGCGATGCTCGCCAAGGCTCGCATCGCAACCCACGCCACTCGCCTTTTAAGACCCTTCTTATACAACAGTTGCATAAAATACTAATTCCAAATTTTATTGCAATGAAATATTTATTAATGTGCAATATTTTATTTAAACTATATCATCATCCTCCTAGCGTTATTCCCGGTTGTGCCCCTAAAGGAGCCCGGGGTCCGCTTTGACACCTAATCCCAAGATTTGGCATAGGCACTAGTTTTACGAAAGCGACTGCCATCTGACCTTCCAACCCAGAGGGAAAACTAGACCTTATTGGGATTAGACCGGTTTATTTATTTAAACTATATATGTATTCTAAAAGAGTGCATTTCCTGAGGCTATGTTAAATAATGTTATAACGCAATCTTCACATTGGTGACTCGATACGAGAACATTAATTTTTAGAAAGGCCAGTGGCACCGCTTCTTTATAATTATATATTACCTATATTTTCATTTTCGTCCGTTTGACTACAGGATCAAAAACTGACTTTGTTTCACTTTATTATAAATAAACCATCTGATCGCCACTGGTAAAATTAGCGTGGGGTTTTAATGGTAGGACGGTTGTTTAAAATTTAACGTCCATTAGATAGCTGCCGCCGCCATATTTAACTTTAAACGACCCTTTTAATTGTTTCGATGCAACCCGCCCAAAGTTGTCCCTGTATTTTAAATAAACTGCACAAAGTGTAACTTTTGGGGCCTAATATTTCATAAGTTGGGGGCACCTAAAATAACAAACTGGACAACATTACTGCGACGGTACATTCAAATTGATTACCGCCCGCCATCTGAATGCACTCGTAATGAAAAATTGTGTAATTGTCCACAAATGTAATGTACGATACCTGCATAACGCGAAAAGTAAGAGATGCACTGTGAAAAAGTGAACACATATTTGACGTAGACTGTGCAGTTTAGATCGTATACGTATTAGTAGCCAAAGTAGCCACTACCTGCCACATATATCGCAACACATCTTTATTAGGAGTAACGATGTGGTACGATGTATTTGGGTATGTACTTCGGCGGCTACTATCTATATGATGCTGACTGTCCACAATTGCTGTCATTTAGCACAAATGACCCAGATCATTAATAAATTGCTGTTTGATTCATCGTTATGTAGGGCTCTACTCATCCCTGTTCGTGCCAAGCTTCGCAATTTTCATGTAATAAGGATCCTTTATGGCGCTTTCTTGACGTTTAGGCTGCCTTAGGCTCGTGCAATGTTATCGAAGCATTGACGTAGACATTCATTTATACATAATGTGTCTTAAAACATATCTACAACGAAAATTAAAATGAAGATTTTAGATGTATTTACAATATGCAAAAAAATATTATATTTGAACCAGGCTGCAAAGCGATATAAGTACGAATACTGTCATTTTGTGGTCATATATCCATAGTTTTTACACTTTTATAAATGTATGTATTTTGGTACACCGGCTTGAGTGACATGAAAACGATTAATACGCTAATAAAATATTAAGTGTTTTTTTTTCCTCGCACAGCCAATTTTCCCAAAATTTAAGAGGTACGATGTTGTTTTGTGGCATGGTTGTGTTTTTGATTAATAAATGCCGTTATATAAAGGACTTATCCATAATATTTATATTTTCGAACAAAAATGCGCGTTTAAGAGACGCAAAAGATGCAATTTTGAAAAATAATTGTATTGTCGTATGCTTCCTTTGTGTAACGACATTGCATTACAAATAGTTGTATTTATACGATTTTATTCACACATATATTTGTTATTAGCTTGTAGTTTTAGCATCATTGAGTTCGACGTTTAAAATGCATGTCTTTTTAATGTTTTATTCATTTATTTAAAGTTTTATTACGTTTACTAACTGTTATTCAGCCTAAGAATTTAATTTGCGTTTAAGTGTTACTTTAGGATCACTCTAGCAGCATGTTTGTTAAGCATAAAGGTCGAAACGCACTGAAAGCGGTGGCGGCGCGGTGCGGTGCGGCGCGGAGGCGGTACTGGTTGTAATGTTCGAACTAATGCGAAAGGGTCCACACAGAATACCGCGCCGCGCCGCGTCCCGCCGCTGTATTCTGTGCGGACCCTTTCGCATTAGTTCGAACATTACAACCGGTACCGCCTCCGCACCGCGCCGCACCGCAACCGCCACCGCTTTCAGTGCGTTTCAGCCTTAAGGGCGGTATACCCTCACCTTGTTATTAAAACTTATTTCTGAACGACAAGCACATTGCGTTAACGTTTTATACATACCTACATATTTTTACTGATTTATTTACATATGTATGCTCAGTGCTTGTCGTTCATACTTAGTGTAAAAAGAGTGTTGTGATTGTAGTATAACTATTTACTGGTAAATTTGATGGAATCTTAGTAACGGGTATTTTGTTTTTCAGGGGCATTTCAAGAATCGGCCATCAAAACAGAACCCAGAGGTAGGTGGCAGTCATGTGGCACTATATATATGCTTATTGCATTACTTTTATAATAAACATCTTGAAGATTATTATAAGTTATTTTTACAACTACGTAGTTACTTGTAGATGGATAATAAAGAATGGGCGTGGTTAACTACATATTACCTTCACATCTTATAATTAATAGACTTTTCTCAAACATGCTCGGAAATGTATGCGTTAATGTCACGAAATGAAGACATGAAGTTCCTTGTTTATGGCTGCCTACATTACTTCTTGGCCTAGGCCAAGAAGTAATGTATGAAAACCCTAACTAAAAACATTATTGGCCGCTACTCTAACTTTTTAAATTTGCTTTCTGATATTAAACAGACAAAGGAAAAAATACATACTGCCAACCACCAATACTTTTTTTTAATTGTTTTAGTTTTTTGTAAATAAAAAATTGTTAGTTTTTTAATTTTTTTTTGTTATTTTTCGTTTATTTTTTAGTGTTGTTTATCGTGTTTAATGATTTAAAAAAAAATCTTTTCTTTTCTTGATGTTTGTCTATTTTTTAATGTAAAAATTTTTGTAGGGTCTTTTATGTTATTTTTAAGTTTTTTTTTATGTATTTTTCCTTTTTGTTTTACTTTTTTTAATGTTTTTTGTTTTTTTTGTCGTTTTTTTTAATTTTTTCAAGTTTTTGTTTGTTTTTCTTCTTTTTTCGTTTTTTTTTGTTTTTTTTATCCTTTTTTTTGTTTTTGTTTTTTTTAATGTTTTTGTTTGTTTTTTTGTTTTTTTTCCTTTTTTTAGTTTTTTTTTGTTTTTTTTAATGTTCTTGTTAGTTTTTTTGTTATTTTTCCTTTTTTTTTGTTTTTTTTTTAATGGTTTTTTTTTTCATTTTTTTTAATGTTTTTTGTGTTTTTCTTTTTTTTGTCAATTTTTTTGTTTTTTCCCTTTTTTTTTGTTTTTTGTCATTTTTTTGGGCATTTTTTTTTGTTTTTTAGTTGTTTTTTTTTGTTTTTTTAGATGTTTTTTTTAATATTTTTTTCCTTTTTGTTTTACTCTTGTAATGTTTTTTTAATATTATTCTTTTTTAATGTTTTTTTTTTCTTTTTTAGATTTTTAAATCTAGAATCTTTCTCACTTTAGTGAGGTGAAAAAGATTCTATTTTTAAACCACTCACATTCGCTAGCTCGTGTTTCAATTCCACACTCGCGGTTAAATTATAACTGCACCCTTGTATAACAAATAACTATTTATTATTTCCTCACATCGTTTGAGAAAAGCACTATACAAGCCTCGGCCGGAACAGGGATTGCTGGACTCGTTGTATCCGGCCTCGTCTACGACTCGGCCGTCTAGCCCAAACTCGTCCATCAATCCCTTACTTCACGGCCTTTGCAGTAATGTACTATTACATTATCGCAAAGTGTGGGTATGAAAAGCAAACCTCTTACTTTAAGAGGGCGTTCATGTGCACACTAGCGCCACTGGTAAATAATTCTGATTATTTAAATTTAATGACAGAAATATAAAAAGGAGGCCGCTATACACCGTATTTCGTATTTACCTTGTGAATACGTATAGTACTTTTTACGTTGGATTCGTCAATCTATGCGTCCAAACTTAAAACGGCCGTTTTTCTTTTGAGTTCATAGATCGACGAATCCAGCAACATCAAAACTAGTTTGATGTATTCACAAGGTACAATACAGTGTATAGCGGCCTCTTTTTTTTAAATATCTATCATTAAATGTTTACCAGTGGCGCTAGTGTGCACATGAACGCCCTCTTAAGGCGACGTAAGCTCACGCACGGTCTTCTCTCCCTCTCACTGAGCATAAGCGTGAGCGAGATGAAAGTGCGTGTTCGGAAGCGCGGATATATATCATGTTTTTAGGGTTCCGTACTCAAAGACTAAAACGGGACCCTATTACTAAGACTCCGCTGTCCGTCCGTCTGTCTGTCTGTCTGTCACCAGGCTGTATCTCACTGATACCGTGATAATTACAGTTGAAATTTTCACAGATGATGTATTTCTGTTGCCGCTATAACAACAATTACTAAAAACAGAATATAATAAATATTTTTATATATAATGGTACGGAACCCTTCGTGCGCGAGTCCGACTCGCACTTGGCCGGTTTTTTAATTTTAATTTGTTGTGCGTTTCAATAAATAAATAACTTTTTCTACTCCTGTACCGTTATCTGTCATTTATATAGGCTGTAGCTCAAATACAATGACACCACTAATAAGACGCCGAAAAACTCTATGCTCTATGGCCCAAAAACGAACTGTTTAGCGTACTTTTTTGGTTCATACATTTTTCATAAAAGCACTGTTTAACTTTTTTTTAAATCGGCCGCTATATTGCAGCTTCATGAACAAATATTTCGAAATAAAAGTATTTATTTACGATTTTACGTTTGTATATTTATAAATTATTTACTACAATAATAATAAATCATCATCTATTGTGTGTTAAATTACATGTTTTATAAATTCTTGGTATTATTTATAAAAATAAACAGTTCGAATTCGGTCCGGGTCCGGATTCGGTTTGGTTCGGATGGCAAGTGCAAACAAATTAAAAACAAAACAAACCATAAGCAAGAGCTGTCACATTTCCGATTTCCCACCAAAATACAGTTCAAAATGAAAAGACGAAAAATGATAAACTATTAGTCCTAAACTATTAAGATTTTATTCGTGTTTGTGAAGACAAAAGTGAACGTTCTCAACACTCTTGAAGAAATTGCGTGAGTAGCAAAAGTGCGAATAGAAAACTTGCTGCCTGAAAAGTTTAACTATTATGTAGTCTGCTATTTATTTAAAATTTGTCGTAGAAAAAGTATTGTATGCAACGGTGTATAACTAGTCTAAAAACGCTCGTGGCGTCTTTAATTGCGATGCTCGCCAAGGCTCGCATCGCAACCCACGCCACTCGCCTTTTAAGACCCTTCTTATACAACAGTTGCATAAAATACTATTCTGTCAAAAATTTAATTTTTGATACAAGCTTTTATTGCCGACTGTACTATTCTGCATACCGTCATCAATTACTCATTTGGACGATTTTAACGAACCCAAACTCGATGGGGTTGTGTCGTTCTATTGCAGAGTTCCTATGGCCACCTTCCAGTTCCATTATCAGATCAGCTCCAAGTCATCATAATATTGCATTGTCATGCGATATACATATGCATGCAAAATTTCAGCTCAATCGGATAACGGCAAGTGACTGAAAAATGGATTGCAAATTTTGACGGACAACTTACATACTCACATATTTACATACGAACAGTACAAGTTAATATAAAGCCTGTAATAATTTACTTTCAAAACAAAGTTTTAACCGACTTCAATTCAGTACTCCGCCAAGCCACATGAACATTTCCTAATTTTTTTCCATTTTACCACATGAATTGATTTCCGAGAACAAATGCGTTGATTTTTAGACCAATAAACCAAATCGCTGTATGTGGGCCGATAATATTTGAGGATTCCTCAAGGATCTTAGAATTACATTTGGCACTTCATTGTTTGCTTTTTCAACTGAATCATATCAGAATCTTTAACGTACTTATATAGTTTGAAGTACATCATTGAGAAGTTCCACAAACCATCTGTGGTTTTCATCATCTGGAAGTTCACCAAATTTATGATTTCCGGGTGTAAATACACGAGTTATAATAGAAAATACCGAGATTACTACACGCGTGCCAATATATTTGAGGAGTTCCCTCAATTCCTCATGGTTACCATCATCCAACTGGGGCTTTGGAAACAACGGGACCAATCTGGAAGCATATACTTTCAATTAAAAAAAAATTGTACGAATCGGTTCATAAATGACGGAGTTCTGAGGTAACAAACATTAAAAAAATAGTACATTACTGCAAAGGCCGTGAAGTAAGGGATTGATGGACGAGATTGGGCTAGACGGCCGAGTCGTAGACGAGGCCGGATACAACGAGTCCAGCAATCCCTGTTCCGGCCGAGGCTTGTATAGTGCTTTTCTCAAACGATGTGAGGAAATAATAAATAGTTATTTGTTATACAAGGGTGCAGTTATAATTTAACCGCGAGTGTGGAATTGAAACACGAGCTAGCGAATGTGAGTGGTTTAAAAATAGAATCCTTTTCACCTCACTAAAGTGAGAAAGATTCTAGATAAAAAAATCTAAAAAAGAAAAAAAAAACATTAAAAAAGAATAATATTAAAAAATCATTAGAAAAGAGTAAAACAAAAAGGAAAAAAATATTTAAAAAAAAACAACTAAAAAAACAAAAAAAACGCCCAAAAAAATGACAAAAAACAAAAAAAAAGGAAAAAAACAAAAAAATGGACAAAAAAAAAGAAAAAAAAACATTAAAAAAAACAAAAAAAACGCCCAAAAAAATGACAAAAAACAAAAAAAAAGGAAAAAAACAAAAAAATGGACAAAAAAAAAGAAAAAAAAACATTAAAAAAAACAAAAAAAGGAAAAAAACTAAAAAAAAACAAAAACATTAAAAAAACAAAAAAACGAAAAGAAAGGAAAAAAAAACAAAAAAAAAACATTAAAAAAACCAAAAAAAAACAAAAAAAATCAAAAAAAAAACATTAAAAAAGTAAAACAAAAAGAAAAACTTGAAAAATTTAAAAAAAACGACAAAAAAAAAAAAGTAAAACAAAAAGGAAAAATAGATTAAAAAAAACTTAAAAATAACATAAAAACCCTACTCCCTACAAAAATTTTAACATTAAAAAATAGACAAACATCAAGAAAAGAAAAGATTTTTTTTTAAATCATTAAAAACGATAAACAACACTAAAAATAAACGAAAAATAACAAAAAAAAATTCAAAAACTAATATATTTTTTTTTACAAAAACCTAAAACAATAAAAAAAAGTATTGGTGGTTGGCAGTATGTATTTTTTCCTTTGTCTGTTTAATATCAGTAAGCAAATTTAAAAAGTTAGAGTAGCGGCCAATAATGTTTTTAGTTAGGGTTTTCATACATTACTTCTTGGCCTAGGCCAAGAAGTAATGTAGGCAGCCATAAACAAGGAACTTCATGTCTTCATTTCGTGACATTAACGCATACATTTCCGAGCATGTTTGAGAAAAAATATATATATACATCTGAATTGAGAACCTCCTCCTTTTTTTGAAGTCGGTTAAAAAGTAATAGCTAACTTCCCTCAAACATGATATTGCCGTTTTTTAGAATCAATTTAGCTTTTGTGCATAATTTGTTACGAATTTTTTAAGTGTATTTTAGACCTAAGTATGTTCGTGATTTTTTTCAATCGGGCGAGGATTTCCCTTGAGAAAGGCCTCAAAATTGCTAATTAAAATTAGGGCAGCCGTATTATGATCCAAACAAGCTCGACGACTTTATAAAAATCCGTTTTCTGAGCCTACGACGCCTTAAGTCAAACTTACTTATGACATGTGTGCGTAATATTGTTTGTCCAGACGCGAGCCCGGGGCTGCAGATCCACAGCCCGCCAATAGGAGTGGCCAGCCCGTCGATTGGCGTGGCCAGCCCCCACTACCCGCCGCCGCAGTACCGCGATGCCGAACACCAGTACCAGGTGCGTGTGTCAACATGGAGACCTGCAGGTTGGCAAGGTGTTCAGACCAAGTTACGTTGATTTTACCTGCGGCCTGCGGGTTAACTATTCGCAGAAGGCTATCAGGGCTGTTATTCGCTACGCGTTAATGCGGCCCACCCCGCCGGTCACCCGTTACGAAACTAGAGCTCTACCTACGCTTAATTACTACGCATCGCGGTGTCAAGGTATAATTGTGGGTGATCGTTGAGGTGAGCTTAAAACAAGTTACAGAATAGGGGGCAGTAGTATCAACGCTCTAAGAGTACAGAACAACAATGGTTTCAGGATACTGTTTGGGCTTCCCCGTTTCTGTAGCGCGTCAGGCATGTTCGCTGACGCGCACGCGTTGACGGTTTTGCCGCTATGATGCGCGAAAAGGGTAGCGTCTCTGGTGCGTAGAATTCGGGGCAGCTCAGACAATCTGAGTACCATTGTTGACGGATTTGAAGGCATAAGCACTGAAAACGATAATCAATGTTTGTTTTAATGTTTATATCTTATGTAACACTAGAATTAAGTTTTTCATATGTTTTGTACTAACAACTATGGACTTGTTTCCGAAATAAATTATTTGAATACTGTTTAAAGCGTGCAGCAAGCCGCGCCAGCCTGTGATAGGCTTTAAACAGCTCGTATCGTACCAAAGCCGGCACACATACAGTCCATACTAATCCCGGTATCGCCGCTCATATCATACTCTACTTATACCGTTATTACTCCAGGAAAAATACGCTTTTAAAAAACATTAATTAATAGTGTTTTTTATGTTTATTTCATTTTAAAACGTTATTTTATAAGATGCTTTATTCAAGAATCCAACAAACTTTACACCCAGAAGTAATTATATAGATTTGTCTTTTTTGTATTATTTATCTTGAATTAGTATAGAGCAAATGTAAATGAAAAACAAAGATAAAAACATTTTCTCAAACATGCTCGGAAATGTATGCGTTAATGTCACGAAATGAAGACATGAAGTTCCTTGTTTATGGCTGCCTACATTACTTCTTGGCCTAGGCCAAGAAGTAATGTATGAAAACCCTAACTAAAAACATTATTGGCCGCTACTCTAACTTTTTAAATTTGCTTACTGATATTAAACAGACAAAGGAAAAAATACATACTGCCAACCACCAATACTTTTTTTAATTGTTTTAGTTTTTTGTAAAAAAAAAAATTGTTAGTTTTTTACATTTTTTTTGTTATTTTTCGTTTATTTTTTAGTGTTGTTTATCGTTTTTAATGATTTAAAAAAAAATCTTTTCTTTTCTTGATGTTTGTCTATTTTTTAATGTTTAATTTTTTGTAGGGTCTTTTATGTTATTTTTAAGTTTTTTTTTATCTATTTTTCCTTTTTGTTTTACTTTTTTTAATGTTTTTTGTTTTTTTTTGACGTTTTTTTTAATTTTTTCAAGTTTTCCTTTTTGTTTTACTTTTTTTAATGTTTTTTTTTTAATGTTTTGTTTGTTTTTAATTTTTTTCCGTTTTTTGTTGTTTTTTTTTTGTTTTTCTTTTTTTTGTCAATTTTTTTGTTTTTTTCCTTTTTTTTTTTGCTTTTTGTCATTTTTTTGGGCGTTTTTTATTGTTTTTTTGTTTTTTTAGTTGTTTTTTTTTTGTTTTTTTAGTTGCTTTTTTAAATATTTTTTTCCTTTTTGTTTTACTCTTTTGTAATGTTTTTTAATATTATTCTTTTTTAATGTTTTTTTTTTCTTTTTTAGATTTTTTTATCTAGAATCTTTCTCACTTTAGTGAGGTGAAAAGGATTCTATTTTTAAACCACTCACATTCGCTTGCTCGTGTTTCAATTCCACACTCGCGGTTAAATTATAACTGCACCCTTGTATAACAAATAACTATTTATTATTTCCTCACATCGTTTGAGAAAAGCACTATACAAGCCTCGGCCGGAACAGGGATTGCTGGACTCGTTGTATCCGGCCTCGTCTACGACTCGGCCGTCTAGCCCAAACTCGTCCATCAATCCCTTACTTCACGGCCTTTGCAGTAATGTACTATTATTAATATATTTTCTGACTTTTCAGAAGCTAGTTAAGTAATTTTTTTTTATGTCTGAAATTTATTGGATTTTGTATCTAAGTAACTATTTAATTGATGATATATCCGTTACTTAGAAAAAACAGCTATAATAAATTATTACCAAATTTTTAATTTTATCCATGCAAGTTGTCAGTTCCTCGACTGGACTATAAAAGTAGAGTCAGATCTGAGCGGCTCCTATGAAACGCAACGGTCGTTCGTACACTTGCATAATCAAGCGCAGAGAAGGAGATATTGCGAGTTTCGCTGGATCGCAGCGACGGGCCTACGAGAAAGTCTACTTTCTAACCGTATGGTACAGTGCAAAACAGACTGCAGAGGCTCTAGTATAAGTTTTATCCATACAATACGTTTTCGAACGCGTTTGCGTTTAGTTTCAATGTGCATGGCAACGCGTAGTTCCTAATAGTTACCACCAGAGGCGCTGTTCGCGTTGCCATATAAATTGAGACTAAACGCAAACTCGTTCGAAAACGTATTGCATGGATAAAACTTATACTTGAGCCTCAGTTACCGAGTCGTTACTAGAAAATGTACAGAGGCTCTAGTATATTTTTTATCGATACAATACGTTTTCGAACGCGTTTGAGTTAGTTTCAATTTGTATGGCAACGCGAACAGCGCCTCTGATATGTTCGTGATCTTTTTCTATCGAGCGTAAGTCAAAAACTTAGGATTCGAATAGCTATAGTCCCTCGAGAAAGGCCTCAAGGTTGCTAATTAAATTTAGGGCAGCCGTATTATAATCCAAACAAGCGCTACGACTTTTTAAAAATCCGTTTTATGAGGCTACGTCGCCTTAAATGTCTTGATTAATTAGGACCATTTGTAACTAGGGCAACCCCTAGTTCAAGACGAGGTATGTATGTAGTAGGGAGGCAATCCTCCCTCGTATTACTGTCCGCCTTGCTACGCTCGACCTGTAACACATTCAGCCGGCAATCCTTTCCTTCCCGGTCTCTGTAGTAATGTACTTTTCTCAAACATGCATTTAAATCTCGTCATTACGTGGGTTATATCAGGCTTCAAAGTATCACGTTTCGGGCGGAACAACTCGAGATAACTGCAAAGGAATTTCATACGAAATTGAAGGCCTAGGCCGGGAAGTAATTTTTTAAAATTTATTATACTATTTGTGGCACAGCAACACGGCATTCAGCCATGAAAATTAATTTGATTTGAGGAATTTATATTTATTTATTTCATTGCATGTTTGAGAAAAGCACTATACATGCCTGGCCGTGAAAAGGGCTTGCCGGCTTCGTATTTATACCTACTCACCCGGCAAGCCCTTCTTTCCCGGCGTCTGCAGTAATGTACTATAAATAAAGTAGTATTGATATGAATGTAAATGTTGTTCCTACATAGCAATGGGTGGTGCCCGATCAGAGCAACCTGATCGTGCAGAACACGAATCCGTTCCTGACCGACCCGCGGGGCTGGTCGCAGAACTTCAGGCAGACGTCCCCGTCGCCCGGCTTGCAGGCCATGTCGCCCGGCTTGCAGGCCATGTCGCCCGGCTTGCAGGCCATGTCGCCCGGCTTGCAGGCCATGTCGCCCGGCTTGCAGGCCATGTCGCCCGGCTTGCATGCCATGTCGCCTGGCATGCAGGCCATGTCGCCCGGCTTGCAGGCCATGTCGCCCGGCATGCAGACGATATCGCCCAACATGCAGGCGATGTCACCTAACATGCAGGTGCGTTACAAAAATCGACCTGTACAGTTTGGCACCTACCACCATTCTACGCTGTCCACTCTGGAATTATCAATGATTAACATTCATAACATTAAATAAAACATTTTCTTACAAATAACTTTAACGGGTAGCATAGAATCACTTGCTTGGCGGAGGTTATCTCATAGAGTTTAAAAAGGATATCACTAAAATTATGACAAAGTGCTTCGTAGGTTAACGACATTAATAACAACGTAGATAGGGAGCGACCGATCGTTCGATACGTTTGAATTTAAGGTAAACGTCCGAGTGCTCGACGCTGTGCTAGTATATGGTATGGGCACTTTATGTCAAAACAATATGGGTTCAACACGAACTAAGGGGATTTTTCTTCATTCGAATTTAAGCCATGTCACTTTGACATAGAGTGAACATGCCATATACTATAGTACCTGTAGCGTCGAGTAGTCGGGCATTTACCTTATATTTGAAATGGGAAATGAGATTTAGAACGTTAATTTGTCGCACGAGGTGTCACCTTTTGTAACACAAATGTAGTCTACGTCGAGGGGTAGAAGTTGTATTTACCTTATATTATTATCTGGCCGACATGTATAACTTAATCGTAACCTAACAATTAGTTTTAAACACCAGGCGATGTCGCCGGGCCACCGCCTGTCCCCGATCGGCATGCAGAGCGTGGCCGGCGCCATGCCCATGCAGGGGCTCGTGCAGATGTCCCCGCTGCAGGGCGGCGTGTCCCCCGGGCACCAGCCGTCGCCCATGCAGCCGTCACCCATGCACCAACCGTCGCCCATGCAGCCGTCACCCATGCACCAACCGTCGCCCATGCAGCCGTCACCCATGCACCAACCGTCGCCCATGCAGCCGTCACCCATGCACCAAGCGTCGCCCATGCACCTCACGTCGCCCCCGCCGCCGCACATGCAGACCATGGTAACTTACACTCTACATTTGTTGCATTTCTCGAAGGCGAGTGGCGCCGCCGTTCCTATTATTATGACGATAAAGTCTAATCTCGTCTAATTCACTCGCCTTCGTGAAATGCAAGAAATGTATCATATATCTATTAGACACAGGCTGATTAAGGATATAACTTGGTTCATATGTGAAGGGTCGTGTGGTTGTGAAGATATCACTTTGTAATAACGTGGCCGTCATATGTTTTGGTCGCATTAATCTTTTCGACGCCAACGACGCATATATCCGCACCGCAGGTTCAACCAGGGTTCGAAAGTATTATTATCAATGATAATTATCGATTGATTATAACAAAAAATTGCGCTCGTGAAAGTGAATAGTATTCGAAGTATTCGAACATGTATTTCCGCACTTGTGTCTATGCGAACGCACGAAGTGTCAACGTGACGTGCCGCGCCGTAAGGGTTTCTCTTTACAAGAAAAATAAAAGACAAATCCCATAGGTCGTGTTTGATATCGTATTCGTATAATTCAAGGACGAGGAATTCATTTCAGCGTATTTTCACACGTTCATAGAAAAAAAATGAGATCCGTGCTAAAGTAGAAAAATAGGAAATTAAAATTCTTATAAAATCTATGCCTACCCTGAAACTACCTGATTATGCTTTATAAAAAAGAATGATTAAACAGCCCTATTTATATAGAATATATATATTATACATTAACTTTCCTCATACATTTAACTTATCGTCGCGCGGCGGCGGAGCTGCGTTAGCGTCTCGACTCGACCGACCGCAGCGCGAAGGGGGAAGGGGGCTGCGCGGGGCCGCGCTATGCCGAGCCGAGGTGGCAAAAGTTTACACGATCCGATTCAATAATATAGATATCCCTTTTTTAGTACACGTTCAAAAAAATCTGACAACAAAACACATGCAAAGATAAGTGGGCTCAAAGACGACTGCAGTCTGTTTAGCAAATTACGAGCGAGCACAGGACAGAGGACGTCGATATATTTTTTGCTCACGAAAACCAAGCATCTCCCCCATCATTCTCTGTAATGGGAAAAATACCATCAGGAACCAAATTGGACCTTTTGAAATGCCTCATAAACATTTGTGACTCAGTTACAGAACCGAGCTCGCCCCCAGTGTCAGTTAAAGTCTTAGACGGACCTGCCGTGGTCCGCATGTAAAGTCCACGACTCAACAATACTTTCCAGAATTATGCTAACACATACTCATACTCATTTATTAGTAAAGCCAATTTACATGTCAAGAGGAATTATTCTAGGAGTTGCTTTGTTAAAATACGTCATTAAAAATAACATTATTACCAATACATTATTAAAAATTACATTATTAAAAATACATTATCAAAAGTACATTAGTACAATTATATTATTCAAGAATTAAAAATATCACAGCCAATTAATCAGTCAAATTTAAATTAAATCAATAAATAAATACATTATAATTACAAGTACAAGCTATTTGCCATATAAATAAAAAAAAAAAAAAAAAAAACAATTGTTCGTATAGAACGGGTGCTGAACAAGCCAACGTTTTAGGCGACACTTAAAGCTGAGTAGACTCTGCGCGTCCGTTATGTGATTGGGTAGTTTGTTATATACAGTAGGTCCCATCACATGCGTTAGTTTGGTTGACTTTGACAGCTTCCGACTAATACCAATAAGATTGCTAGCGTTTCTTTTGTTATAGTTGTGAACCATCACATTCGTTTTATAGGTAGTTAAATTGTCTCTGACGTAATAACCTGCATAATTACTATTACCGGCAGCGTCAGAATTCCCAACCTTTTAAAAAGTGCCTTAGCCTGAGTATCAAGTGGCACCCGAGCAATGCTCCTAACAGCTCGCTTTTGGAGGCGGAACACTCGCTCCCAATTGGCACAGTGACCCCAGAGCTCCGCACCGTATTGGATGAGTGAGTGCACTGTAGTAAAATAGCACGCGCGGGCAACCTCTGGAGCTACTGTCTTCGCAACTCGTCCTAAGGCAAAGCACGCACTCCCCATTTTACTACACAGTTTGTCCACATGCTGTTCCCATTTTAACCCCTGGCCCTGGTCGACACCGCACAGTCATACCTTTCGTGCACAGAGAACTTGCCATTGTCTCACGATTAGATCTGATTTGGGACAGGTATGACACTGACAGTCTCAAAAATGAGACTAGAGAGAAACGTGGTACCGGACAAAGAACACGTGTACCAGTACTAAAATTCCGAAGGGTTGGGCAAATTTTCTGAGGGATAACTCCAATAAAGAGGATTTTTTCCATTTCCTAGCTCTCCAGTGCCAAGCTACAGAATTTACAACTGGCAAAGAATTTTATGTGACAGATGGACCCACAGTTCTTAGCAACAGCGCCAGAGAAAAGCAAGCCTTGGAACCATGCAACCATGAGGAGGCAGACACGCGTATAATGGTCCACGTTGGTGATGCTGCAGCCCAAGGACACACAAAAACCATGGTGCGTACAGTAGATACCGATGTTGTTGTCCTTGCGATTTCACGTGTGTCACAATTGCCACAGCTTGAGGAACTGTGGGTTCATATTGGCACGGGAAAAAATCTCCAGTTCCTGCCATGCCATGCTATTGCAGCCTCATTATGTCTTCATCTTTGTCCTCGCCTTTCTTTATCATGCGGTGCCATGTAGTCCGCTTTTTAAGCCCGAGGCTATTCATGTATCTCTGGACATTCGTCAACTAGGTCGTTTGAGGTCTTCCCCTTCCCCTTTTTTTGGTAGCCATAGAAAGGCATTTCTTCACAACAATTATCGGATCTTCTCATCACATGACCGTACCTTCTGAGCCTTGATTCACATATTTTGTCACTTATGGCAACCTTAAAGCTTCCTCTTGCAGCTTCATTAGGTAACCCAAATAAATATTATTTGCACTTTACAAATTGAAAGTAGGTCATTCAGGTACATATAAGTTTATTTTATTTTACTTAGGACCAGAAAAGGCGGAAGCATTGCCACTGTTCCACGCCTTTACCGGGTCTTCTTTTTCTCGTATCGATGGCTTCAAATTGTGCGGGACCAGAAGGTGGCGACGCTTATCGCCCTGTCAGTCGCGTCTCGAAGGTCTTGCTTAGAGCAGGCGTGCGGGTACGCTGGGCAAGACAACATGCACATGCTCCATTGTTTGTGGAACCGCACCACACGGACATTGGGCGTCCGAGCTACTTAGGGCGCCCCACTTCAGCATGTTCTCCTTGCTGCGACCGAACTGGGAACTATACCGGGTGTGATACCGTTTCATCTTTTGCTGGTAAGGGGAAAAAAGTGCTTTCGAAGCTTGGCGCGCTTATCTAACTGCAACAGAGGGATTTAAGCAGGCTAAAGAAGGAAATGTAGAACAGAAATTTCCAATATTGGAAAAAATTGTCATTACTTTATATGACAAGTAAGTTAAGGTGGTGGTTGGCTTTTTTATTTGTGATTTGAAATGATTTAGGTTATTGTGGGCATGCATGTCGTGTAAAATTCATTTAATTTTAGATCTTGCACATGCACTGATATATCAATCAGTGTAGAAAAGTGCTATTTACAAAAAAGGACACACACATTTACCACTAACGCCCTTCGCAACCATATCTTACGAGTGGCCTATCAGGGAGGGTATGTGTTCTCTTGGGGTCAGTTTTTAAAACCACTACAAAACTTGCCATGTCCCGCTGACTGAGGTTGGGCCAAAAACTGCATATGGGAGCCTGTCTGGACCACCCTACCGCTAGCAGCCGCTGCTTGCACGGAGTTAATTAGGTGTAGATGCAAGCAAAAATGAGCATGGAGGTGCAATTGTTTGAAAAGAGAGATAATAACTGTGTGGCTGCAGCGGAAAATGTTACTAAATTTTGTTGTTTACTTCGTTATTATTATAACACCTCTCCAAAACTAACCTAACCTAACCAAAACTCCTCTTTTAAAGGAAAATTATAGGAATATCAATTTGAGCTAACATGTTAGACTCGAATATTGTGGTTAAGGCGACGTGAGCTCCGAAAACAGATTTTTAAAAAATCGTAGCTCTTGTTTGGATTATAATACGGCTGCTCTAAATTTAATTAGCAATCTTGAGGCCTTTCTCGAGGGAAATCATCTATTCGAATCCTGAGTTTTTGACTTTCGCTAGATAGAAAAAAATCACGAACATAGGTCTAAAATACACTTAAAAAAAATCTAACAAATTATGCACAACAGCTAAACATATTACAATTGGTTCTTAAAATCGGCAATGTCATGTTTAAGGGAAATCAGCTATTACTTTTTTATTTATAAAAACGCACAAAAAAATAAAATTAAAAAACATGATATCCGCGCTTCCAAACACGCACTTCCATCTCGCTCAGTGAGAGGGAGAGAAGACCACGAACCTACGTCCCCTTAACTCAGTGATTTTGACATTTATTTAAATATTATGATTATTTATGACTTATATCTCGATATTTCTTTAAGAAAACTATCATTAGATATAGAAGCACCTGTACTAATCATAGTAATTATTACACAATAAGTGAAAATTTTTATCCTATCCAAATTACGAACTTCTACCGTTCTCAGCTCCGCCGCGCGGAGCAAATGTGTTTATTTGACACATTTATAAGTTAAATGTATGGGGAAAGTTAATGTTTACATATTCTATATAAATAGGGCTGTTTAATCATATATATATATTTTTTTCATATTTCATATAATTTATTGCATAACATGTGTTTACATTGGTGTTAAAATACAGTTGGTTTCAACATGTACCCTTTCGGGCATATCAATCTACTACAATACAACGTTACAATACATCTAACTATAAATTACATTATATAAATTATGTGAGCATGCTAAACGTTAAAAATTAACTAAATTCAATTTATATACATACATGTTCATTATTCTTATTATTATTATTTTGTGATCCATGTGACCAGCAAGTGATCTATTGTGGCAGCCCTTGTTTTAGAGTTCACCGTTAAGTCCCGTTGCCTCCAGGAAATTCCAGATTCTTTGGGCGGTGATATGTTGTACTTCTTGTGGGTGCATTATGTGCCGCCCTAGGTAGGTACTTCTTTTATGCATGAGTGGTCCGCAGGAGCAGAGAATGTGCATTGCAGTCTCCTCTGTCTCCTGGCAGAACCTGCAAGTTGTGTCCTGCTTCATACCCATTTGAGACAGGTGTTTGTTCAATTTGCAATGTCCTGTCAGGATTCTTGTCACTGCGCAGGTTTTGTGCCTTTTGAATTGTAATAACTCTTTAGACAGCTTACTATTGAACCCTTCGATCAGGGCTTTAGCTTGTTTTTGTCCTTTGGTGAACTTCCACAGCTTGATTGCCTCTGATTTTTCCGCGTTGTTTAGCAGAGAATATGCTTTCCGTTTTGTGATGCCACAGAACGGTTCCGGGCCGACCAGGGCCGTGTCTGAGCCCTGCCTTGCAAGTTCATCTGCTTTTTCGTTTCCTACAATGTCGGAGTGCCCTGGTACCCATCTAAGTATGACTTTGTTGGAGTTCGCCAGGGTGTTTAGATTATTTTTACAATTCTGGACTAGTTTAGAGTAGGACTCTAGTGATTCTAGTGCCAGCAGAGCAGCTTGGCTGTCCGAGTTGATGTAGATATGTTGGTTCCTTAGGTTTCTTTCAAGATTGATCTCCACGCATTTATTTAATGCGAAGAGTTCAGCCTGAAAGATTGAGGCCTCCTTCCCCATGCTGACGCTAGCTTTGAACTTTGGCCTCTCACCGTAGATACCACATCCAACATCATCACTTTTTTTTGATCCATCTGTATACCAAATGTGGCTTTCCTCCTTGAAGTCCATTTGGTCATTTGTCCATTTGTCTCTCGGAGGTATTTCCACTGTATACAGTCTAGTGAATTTGCATTCCACGTATGTGTCGTCAGTGGGCATGCTTAGGTTTTTGTTATCAAAAACAAGGGCCTCAAGTTTGCTTAGCGCTTGAGAGCGCCATTTTGGCCTTGTTAGTGTGCATATCCTGTAGATGCACTGCTTCGCCTCCTTTTGCACTTGCAGGTGGAGTCATTATTCTTAAGCGCATATTGATAACATTCCATTATTCTTATACATTTCTATTAATTTCTATTTTAAATGCACAATCTATTATTTATAATATGTTTGTTATGAATAAATTTAAAATAAATAAATACCTTGATTAAAATTATTTAATGTCTCTAAGATTGTCAGCCCAAAATTCATCCAAGCAATAATAGCATTTATGTTTTTTTATAAAGCACAAACTCGTAGGCATAGATTATTGTAAGAATTTTTATTTCCTATTTTTCTACTTTAGCACGGATCTCATTTTTTTTCTATGAACGAGTGAAAATATCAAACAAGACCTATTTGCTAAACTTATGGAGATATTGACGTCAGAGTGCGGCGCGGCAGATGGGATTTGCAGAATTTTGTTGACCCCAAGAAATTTGATCTCATCCGGGCACATGATGTGTTTAGAAAGGAGTTATGACTGCGCATGAGGCAAGGGCAATCGGTTAGGATGTGTGTAGGCGTCTCCTCTGCTTCAAGGCAGAGTCTGCACTGCCTTGTGTCACACAGTCCTATTGTTTGCTTGTGCTTATTTAGGCAGCAGTGCCCTGTAAGCACCCTGATCAGCATGCGTAGGCGGTTCCTACTTAGCGCCAAGGCAAAAGGCTCTAATAAGCGCCTTGAATGTTTCAGTCCTGGGATAGCTCTCTAAATCATCTCCACTTATAATAAATCTATAAATTAAAAAAAGAATCAGCCAGTTTGAAACTAAGCTTTGTGTGGTACGAATGTTCTCAGCATCCGATGAACGGAAAAATATGAAACATTTTATATAGGTACATTATTATTCTAGCTGCAACTTAGGATAGTTTTTATCCGACTGCGACAATTAATTAATTTTCTCCACTTATAATAAATCTCTAAATTAAAAAAAGAATCAGCCAGTTTGAAACTAAGCTTTGTGTGGTACGAATGTTCTCAGCATCCGATGAACGGAAAAATATGAAACATTTTATATAGGTACATTACTTATTATTCTAGCTGCAACTTAGGATAGTTTTTATCCGACTGCGACAATTAATTAATTTTCCGTAATATACGACTTCATTTAATTTTTCATTTATTTTTATTGAAATCAAACGCTGCTCCAACTGTCAGCTAAGAAACGTCAAATTTTCGTCAAAATGGCGGAATTGCTTTGCCTTTCACTTATTAATTTTAAATCCAGTCTACGATAGACCTTTACGATACACAATTACATGCCAAAAGTTAAACCATAAAAAAATATTCGATTGTGATGTGAGAACGTGTATGCGCAAATGTCGCATTATGGCGTAATTTCAATAAATGTATCAACAAATTTGAACAATATAATTAACACGAATTTGTTTTTTTTTTAATGGCAATGGCACGCGCTCTTTTACGCATTCTGCCAAAGTGCCTGCGGCGCTACCACGAAAACCGAAACTCGAAGTTCGTATAACTGCATCCCTGTCACTCGAGTATTGTTAGTGCGATAGAAATAGAGATACCCGAATATTTTCGAATTCCGAAGTTCGTGGTTATAGCTCAGATGGCCTACCGCGAACGGCATTCGAAGTTTTCCCTCTCTGTCGCACTTACGTACGAATGCGTAAGTATGACAGAGAGGGGAAACTTCGAATGCCTTTCGCGGTAGGCCCTAAGGAATCGAAACTACACCCCGTAAGCCGCGTCCGCTGCGCCATGTTTTCGTGGTTTTTAAACGTCAAACATGTTTTGCCAATCAAAACAAAACCCTATTTGTTTGCCGAACCTGACGGACAACATGTTAGATGTTTAAAAACATGGAACACATTGGTGCAGCGGACCCGGCTGTAGGTAGACACTAAATATAATAATCATAATGTATTTACTCGAAAAAAGGATAATAGAGAAAAAATCAACGCAAGAGGTTATATGTACCTATAGGTAATGACTAAGTTCCAAAGTTTTATGTTCTGTCCCTTTTCCACAAAAATCACCTTTATATGAAACGATTATTTTTTACTATGACGTTCGAGGATCTTGACGTCACAGTCCCCGATCGTTTTCTCACTCTAACAAGCGACATTAAAACGGTTTTGAGATATTTGAATGGGATTTTCGTCATCTTCTATCTATCTATACCTACATATAAATGCCTATGTCCTGACTGACTCACCCACTCACTCATCAACGCACAGCCGAAACTACTGGGGCTAGAGAGTTGAAATTTACACCAGAACTACCTTTTACAACGTAGGCAACGGATAAGAAGGAATTTTTGGAAATTCTACCCCTAAAGGGGTCAAATAGGGGTGCAAAGTTTGTATGGGGGAAACTTTATTTTTTGAGCTAGAGACTTAAAATTTAGTTGAAAGATTATTTATTAGAATACAAATATATAGGTAAATTACTCAGTGGTTTGAAAATTTCCACCCGCTAAGAGGGAGATAAAGAGGTGCAATGTTTGTACAGGAAAACTTTTTTTAGGTAGAAACTTAAAACTCTGTAGAAAGATTAAGTACTACCTACTTATTAAAATACAAAAAAATATCTACTGCCAGCGTTTTGGAAAATTTCACCCCTTAAGGGGTTAAAAAGGGGTGCAAGGTTCGTATGGGAAACACTTTTTTTAGCTAGAGACTAGATAGTTTGTAGAAAAAATACTTACCTATTACAATAAAAAAAACCAAGTGTTTTATTTTAAATTTTTCCCTTCAAAGCGTTCAAAGTTTGTATGGAGAGCATGAAAATTTTAAAGTATGATATTTGTAACTTTAATCTTAGCCTGTTTAGACTACAAAACTTATTTTAGCATTTTTTTTAATATATCCCCTAAAGGGGATTAAGGGTGTTCAAAGTTTGTATGGAGAACAAGATATTTTTAAAGTAAGGGATTTGTAACTTCGGTTTTAGACTGTTTGCTAAAATACTACAAAACTTATTTCAGCGTTTTTTTAATTCATCGCCAAAGAAGGTTAAAAGGGGGTTCGAACTTTGTATAGAGAGCAAGACAAGTTTAAAGTAAGAAATTTGTAACTACGGTTTCAGACTGTTTACTATGAGGGTTCAGAGAGGATTCTTAGTTTGTATAGAGAGCAAGAGATTTTGAAAGTAAGAGATTTGTAACTTCGGTTTTAGATTGTTTTCTAAAAGACTAGGTACAATTTTTTTTTTTTAATTCATTCCTTCAATAATCATTTAGACGATAACATGTTATACGCGGACGAAGTCGTGGGCAACAGCTAGTCTTCAATAAATCCCGGCAGTTCTCGACCAGCCTCGACGTTGTGACTTGTGACGTTAGATGTTAGAGCCAAGAGAGCTGCCTGGCTATTCGAGTGGATATAAATAGTATGATTGAGGAAGGCCCTTTGCAGATTCGTTATCGCACATTCTAGAATGGCGTATACATCTGCCTGGAATATAGAAGCATGCTTTCCCATGTTCAGACTGATTGCTGCCCTGGGCGCTTCTCCATATACCAATTCCGCATCCTACCTCCGATCCGGATTTGGAGACCAATAGACCTTACGCTTTTATAGAAACAAAATTGAATGACAACTATGGACCTAAACAGTATTTTGCGACCGAAACAGCAATTTACTTGATTTTCCATACAACGGTTGGTACTTTTATGTCAATTAGTATGAATCGCTTTGGCACCGCCAGCGAGGTCCGTCTTTGACTAAATTTTTTGGGTATTTACGTTCTATAATTGTAGTTGCTAATCTTGCTATACAAACATGTGTTCCTCTCCAAAAACTGGTTCGAATGGCATCCTAAAAAATGTGACACAAGCCTATTGCTGCGCAGCAAAACCCGGGTGTGGGGCAGCAGAGCCTCGCGCAGGCGATGGAAGGCGACATGGCGTTCAACTCGGCCGACCTGTCCGGCATCATAGCCACGCTCGGCCCGCCCGAGCTGTCCGACAGTCTGCGCCAGCTCTCCACCAGCGACCTCATACCTACCATGTATGTCACGTCACTTTTATTTACTAAACCCGGGTGTGGGGCAGCAGAGCCTCGCGCAGGCGATGGAAGGCGACATGGCGTTCAACTCGGCCGACCTGTCCGGCATCATCGCCACGCTCGGCCCGCCCGAGCTGTCCGACAGTCTGCGCCAGCTCTCCACCAGCGACCTCATACCTACCATGTATGTCACGTCACTTTTATTTACTAAACCCGGGTGTGGGGCAGCAGAGCCTCGCGCAGGCGATGGAAGGCGACATGGCGTTCAACTCGGCCGACCTGTCCGGCATCATCGCCACGCTCGGCCCGCCCGAGCTGTCCGACAGTCTGCGCCAGCTCTCCACCAGCGACCTCATACCTACCATGTATGTCACGTCACTTTTATTTACTAAACCCGGGTGTGGGGCAGCAGAGCCTCGCGCAGGCGATGGAAGGCGACATGGCGTTCAACTCGGCCGACCTGTCCGGCATCATCGCCACGCTCGGCCCGCCCGAGCTGTCCGACAGTCTGCGCCAGCTCTCCACCAGCGACCTCATACCTACCATGTATGTCACGTCACTTTTATTTACTAAACCCGGGTGTGGGGCAGCAGAGCCTCGCGCAGGCGATGGAAGGCGACATGGCGTTCAACTCGGCCGACCTGTCCGGCATCATAGCCACGCTCGGCCCGCCCGAGCTGTCCGACAGTCTACGCCAGCTCTCCACCAGCGACCTCATACCTACCATGTATGTCACGTCACTTTTATTTATTAAACCCGGGTGTGGGGCAGCAGAGCCTCGCGCAGGCGATGGAAGGCGACATGGCGTTCAACTCGGCCGACCTGTCCGGCATCATCGCCACGCTCGGCCCGCCCGAGCTGTCCGACAGTCTGCGCCAGCTCTCCACCAGCGACCTCATACCTACCATGTATGTCACGTCACTTTTATTTACTAAACCCGGGTGTGGGGCAGCAGAGCCTCGCGCAGGCGATGGAAGGCGACATGGCGTTCAACTCGGCCGACCTGTCCGGCATCATAGCAAACGTTACCTTTTATATAGGTAAGAAATCACTTATGGCCTTTTGCAATAAAAGTAACTACTTAGTTTATGGCTGATCACTCTTTAGTTTAGTTTAAACCACCGGATACCTGTGTGTGATGTATGTGGCCATTTTAGGGTTCCGTACCAAAAAGGTAAAAAAGGAACCCTTATGGTGGTGCGACTCTGGCCGTCTGTCCGTCCGTCCGTCTGTCACAACGTTAAATCGTTAAATATCTCAGGAACTACTTAAGCTATCAATTTGAAATTTGGAACAACTGTTAAAAAGGTTAAGACACATGTATGGAAAATGAAAAAAAAATAATAAACATTTTTATTTTCTGTTTAAATGACGAATATGAGGGGGTTTAAAAAATCAAAGTCTAGTAAATAGATTAAGTGGGGTATATCATATGAAAGGGCTTGAGTTGCACTTTTTAAAACCGTATTTTTTTTTCTACAGTGGTAAAATTTTGATTATTTAAGGAAAATGTAAAACAAAGTACCGTTCCCATCCCCCCCCCCCCCTATCTCCGAAGTTTACCAAGCGAAAATTCTGAAATAATTACATAAGATTGAGAGTAACATAAATAATACAGGAAAAATAAAACGATCTCTCTATCTATTTTTTATTTATCAAAAATAATTTCTTAATTAAATTTGTAATTTACTTGCTTTTGTATGACATTTAATATCTTCAAATTCCTATGAGAATATCGTTGAAGTCCCTTCTTTTAAATAAAAAATAAATAATTGAAATCGGTACGCGTGATAAAAAGCTATCGCTGATAAACAAACATACTAGGTTGTAAGTTGTTAGTACCAAAATGTAGAAGGCGCTTTGCAACGGTAACTTCTAATATGAGCTGTTTAAGATTGTTCAGGAATGAATGGGGTCCTGACATGACGGGTATGGTGTATGAAAGTTTGTACGGAACCTTCGGTGCGCGAGTCAGATTCGTACTTGACCGGTTTTTTTATAAATGTGTGCGTTTGAACTACACATACAATATTGTTATCATTTTGATATGTGTAACTTTAGTTACACGATGCGATTAATTGAATTGTATTGTAAGATGAAGTCAGAAGTAAATATCTTGCAATTCACCCTATTATTTTTAAATTATTATAGTTATTTTAATCATACTTAGATTAAAGTCTCGAGTTACTGCATACTGACAGTGGTCCCATGTAGATTTTTAAAACCACCTCGACATCCTAATCTAATGTCTGTCGTGTTCCATAAGCCATGAGACACGACCTACGTTTGTACAGTACAACTTGTAAACTCGTAACTATATTTCGTAAATAAACTGAATCCTCGTGCTGTTATTAAACCCACTTAATAGTTACGTAAACTTTTCTATTTTCAGGCAGCACATGTAAGTCAACACAATGAATGTTATATTGTGAGTGCCAGGGCACTCTCCCCGAGCGGACAACCCGGACGACGGCTGATGACTCCTCGCTGAACCTCGATGCTGCGGCGACTGTCTGCCGGAACTCATTCTCAATAAACTATTGGGGCTACATATTGAAATACTTCAGCATGTGAAAGTGCACACAGTGTTTTAGTAGCCTGTCGATGACGTGTCGTACCGACTAGTTTACCACCGGCCACCAGTCTGCTCGTTTGACTGGTTGCTGATCGTTGGCCTAATCATATCAATGGTGAATAACAGTCATGCCGGAAGACCACGAGTTCCTTATAAAAGAGCACCGATTAGTACGTAATGTTACCATTCGAAGTGGCAGTGACTTGCTCTTCGAGCCGGTTGTCGTGCAATGCTTCACGCTGGGCCGAAGTACTCGCTTTTCAAAGAAAGCCAGTTTAATAGTCAACTTCTAGTGCTAAGGAGATATAGAAAAAGTTGACAACAGTAGGATAAACTGGTGTTTTAAAAGTGTCAATTTTGTGCTAAAAACACGAGTGCTTTTTACGTTTCTTATTTCGTGATAACTGATTACTGCTGTCAGATTAATGTCCAAAGAAACTGGACTCTATTATAAAATTCATATGGATTTTTGTGTGTCTCAATGTCCTAAGGAGTATATTTTCAGATTTGACTCTTGGCTTTTTCGAGGTAACTTATTTAAGATTATCGATCAGATTATTCAGAACATGATTTAATAAGTCATCCTAAAACGTAGATCTACAATTTTGTATTAGTTGATGACAGTAACCTGGTATTGCACAGAAAAATTCATTGAGAATCATTATTTTGTAAAATAACGGGCCGATCGGTATTATAAGAATGATCAAAGACATGTCAAAACGATGATTGTCGATACTAACATTACGAGTATACTGACTTGGCGTTATTGTTTCATACATTTTAATGTTTTAAGTTTAACTGCGAGGTTACTAGAATTAATTCTAAGCGGAAATTCCGCAACTCTGAAATCACAATAGAAAATAAGTACGAGTATTGTTAGAAAAAGGAACTTAAATTAATTCTTATTATCATTTATACAATATATATCGAGCCTTACAAAGTAATTCATGTTTGTAATTGTTAATAAAGTAGTAAATAGTACGGCAAATGACAGGATCTTAGCGGTAGTACTTTTCAATAGAAACTTCCGGTCCGGCCTAAAATCATAGATTTTGCAAATACAAGTATTAGAAAAGAGATCAAGTGTTTAATAATTGTTTGTTGTTCTAATAAGATTATTTAAGTAAATATTGGCCGTGTCAAACGTAATACTAATTGTAAAAGTTGTTAAAATACCGAGTGATAATGTTTTGGGGCCGTCTCAAGATGGCGGCAGAGCGGACGAGTCCTTGTGTTGTGTTGTATTGTGGTTAGATTGGGAGTTATTAAATTGTATCTCGCATATTTGGGGTTTTTATTTTTCAGTTCAGAAGTGACAAAGGACTACTTTGATCGCCCAAAATAAAGGTCTAGTATATGGTTTAACAATGATGTGACCGGTAAGTGATATTTTCATAATGTAAACAAATACTGTTGCCGAGCCGGCTAGCCGCCGCGCTTACGAAAACGAAGGGCATCCCCAGGCATACTATTCTTTAATTTGCCTATTGTCTAAATTAAATACGCATATAATTCAGCAAAATAACTAATTTGTGTGAAAATAACTTGTTAATTTTGAGCATTCACCAAATAATTTGTAAGTCAAGAACTGCTAAATTGAGTATCGCGTTCAGACCTTAACAATCAACATCCTTATATCATTAACATAGGGTTGAGTTTCGTTTGGCATAGGGTTTTCACAAAATGCACGACTGTTTGATGTTGGTTGAAGAAAGTTTTATTAAATAATTTCACCAAATTATAATCTTTATCTGTATGTGTATTCAGTTAAGCACTTTTATAACTACGTTACGCGAACTGCTGGTGATATCCGTAAATCGACTTTCGTGATACGGATGCTTACTGTTATTAAGTACTTACGTAGATGAGGTTTCATTGTTATTACTCTGTGATGAATTGATGATGCGCTCACGATGTTCTGCTCTTAGACTTATTAGAGAACATAACTATGTCGGCGCTAGAGTTTTAAATACACTACTACTTATTTGTAATGAAATACCTAACTATTTATTATGGATGATTGATTTCTTGTTTAATGAAATAGGTAGGTAATGTTTGTGTCGGGAAATATTTAATGTTTTGACGTGCGAAGTATTTACCTATTGAGTGTTTTGACGTTATTATTACGTGAAGAATCTGAAACGAAGCTTTACATTTCAGAATACATGTATATCACTCGGTTTCGGTTGTATATATATTCTCTTAATACATTATAATTCACACGTTATATATAAACACACAGTGAACTTGAGTTACTGATCATTTAGATGAGATGATCGACTGTCTTTTGTTACTGGGAACTCAATTACTACTGACATTACAAAAAGTACATGCTACCCTGGTCCAGAACTCTTTTACATAAGCACTTATCTATCTCGGTGGTTTTGCATATTTGAATATCGGAGTTAGTTTTGTACCAAAATGTCAGATCGCGGTCTCACGCCTACCGACCCTGTTCCGTCGCACAAGGTCGCATCCTCAGAACGACGTCAATCTGATAATTCTGAACGACATCGCCGGAAACGTCGTCGAAGTTTTTCAGATCGCAGTCGTACCCGCGATCGTCATCGTCGCCGACGCCGTCATGATTCTCGCTCGTCACGTACATACTCGACGTCGTCAACAAGCCGCTCGCGTTCTCGCGTGCGAGTACGGCGTTCGAGAGTTGACTCGCCACAGCCTACAGTCACCAGGAGCCGCTCTCGCTCCCGTAGATGGCGCACGGAGCGCAAGTCTCGCATTGAGGGTGGATCACCTTCGATGAGAAAGACTCACTCGCGATTCTTTTGATAAACGGCGTCGTGACCACCGCAATACGAGCGCTCACTCGTTGCATTCTCCCTCCCGTCCAGAACGCGCTGAAGAGCATCATGCTTCGTCAAACAATACCAGTTTGGGACATGCGCATTGCATTAAAAATAATAATTCTAGCGATGTAACGAGCATATCTGTTTTAGACAAATTAGTAGATATTTTACAAAACGGAAGTATCCGTGGAAATGCGCCGCACGTTCAAGGATCGCAGAATATTATAACAGAATATGATCCTAACACCAAGTCCCAAACCATGAAGGATTGGATCAGAAAAATAAATGAATCTGCAGAAGTTTATGGCTGGTCTGAGCAACAAACTATATTTTACTCGCTACCTAAATTAAAAGGACTTGCAAAGAAATGGTACGACGGTCTTACCTCTGTCAAGTTTAGCTGGGATGAGTGGCAACAAAAATTGCTAAGAGCGTTCCCGGATGACCAGAATTATGCAGACCAGTTAGTGGACATGTTAAATCGTAAGAGTAGACGCAATGAAACTTTAGTAGAATATTACTATGATAAAATAATGCTAGTTAATCGCTGTCAGCTCAAGGGTCGTCAAGCTGTAGATTGTATTACCCATGGCGTTTATGATTATAACATTAGGATGAACGTTGAAGGTGCGCACTACTCTGAACCTGAGGACGTTCTAGAATATTTTCGTAATATTTCACATAACAGGAATGACTCTATAGCTTTCAAAAAGGTGAATACGGATCGTCGTACAGATTCACTTGCAAGGTCAGCCGACCAAAGTCATGAACCAAGGAATA
Organism: Epinotia brunnichana; assembly: GCA_963854355.1. NCBI lineage: Eukaryota > Metazoa > Arthropoda > Insecta > Lepidoptera > Tortricidae > Epinotia > Epinotia brunnichana. Next base: position 25,322,669 of record OY977936.1, on the reverse strand, counting down.
AAATTAATAATGAAATTATAGCCAGCCGTAAGGGATTTTTATCTTCGGTATCTTGCTACAACTGCGGGCAAGCCGGACATACCGTTAATAGGTGTACCAATGAAATAGTTAAGTGCAAAAAGTGCAATCGTCATGGACACCTCGAAGACAAATGTCAAAACCACAAATCATATAACCTACCTCAAAATAAGACCAGCACCGACCGACTCAACATCAATGACAATAAAGAGTAAAATATCACCACCACCATAAAATCTAATGTTCCACGTAAAAGGACCGAATTGATACACACTTATGCATCCTACTCTAAATATGAGAATTATTAAACATATAATTTGCACATCTATACACCTATTACATACATATACGTACTTATTCATTTAATGTAATTATCATACCGAAACTGAGAACATGCAACCGAGTGCTGGTGCGGCGTGGCGGTCCAGAGGCTGATACACCCTGTGCGTGTACGCGGTAGTAAGATGACCACGCGCCCGACTACTTCAGCTAGAGGCCGATGCACCCTGCGCGTGTACGCGGCGATGAGAGGACCACATACCCGATCACTTCAAACCTACCTTTACTAAGCTTGTCTGAGGCCGATACACCCAGTGCGTGTACGCGGTGACAAGCCTAAACAATACCTGAGGCCGATACACCCTGTGAGTGTACGCGGTATTTACTTTATTGAGCTTGCCTGAGGCCGATACACCCTGTGTGTGTACGCGGTAACAAGCGTAACCAAACTGAGGCCGATACACCCTGTGAGTGTACGCGGTATTTACTTTATTGAGCTTGCCTGAGGCCGATACACCCTGTGTGTGTACGCGGTAACAAGCGTAACCAAACTGAGGCCGATGCACCCTGTGAGTGTACGCGGTAGCTACTTTCTTACAGTGCAACGAGACATCCACTTGCCAGAGACTGCTACACCCTGCGTGTGTACGCTGCAACGAGACATCCACTTACCAGAGACTGCTACACCCTGCGCGTGTACGCTGCAACGAGACATCCACTTACCAGAGACTGCTACACCCTGCGTGTGTACGCTGCAACAAGACATCCACTTACCAGAGACTGCTACACCCTGCGTGTGTACGCTGCAACGAGACATCCACTTACCAGAGACTGCTACACCCTGCGTGTGTACGCTGCAAAGAGACACCCACTTACCAGAGACTGCTACATCCTGCGTGTGTACGCTGCAACGAGACATCCACTTACCAGAGACTGCTACACCCTGCGTGTGTACGCTGCAAAGAGACACCCACTTACCAGAGACTGCTACATCCTGCGTGTGTACGCTGCAACGAGACATCCACTTACCAGAGACTGCTACACCCTGCGTGTGTACGCTGCAACGAGACATCCACTTACCAGAGACTGCTACACCCTGCGTGTGTACGCTGCAACGAGACATCCACTTACCAGAGACTGCTACACCCTGCGCGTGTACGCAGCAACGAGACATCCACTTAATAGAGCCTGCTACCCAGCGTGTGTACGCTGCAACGAGACACCCACTTACCAGAGACCGCTACACCCTGCGTGTGTACGCTGAAACTACCTATATACGTTGACTCACCGCACACTACTACGTCCTGAACGTGTTCCCTGCGAGCAAGGGAACGTCAACCACCCAGAGGCCGCTACATTCTGCGAGTGTTTCTAACAACAACAGGACAACAATTTACTACGACAAGGCGCAACCACTCTAGATAATAGATGAATACAAATGATAAAATACTACTCATATTGCAATATGTTCCCAAAGTTCATTAAAAATAATTGAATGAGGTCATCCAATAAGTAACGGATGGCCGAACGTTGTTGTTTGTTACCAAGTGAGAATTACTTTAAATTGTAACTAATACTTTGTTAACTATTCATACAGTTCCTAACCAAAATAGCAAATACAGGCAAATTTTTATTGATTATGATTTTTGTCGGTAACTCGTCAAGTTACAAATGTTACGCATACCTAATTTAATTGGTTAATCTGGTCTAAAAATAACTATATGGTGTCATTGTTAAATTATCTTTACTAGTCAGTTAAATTAGTCAACTAGATTGCGACTAGACTTGTTCAGCTATAATGCCATTATAATTAGTTTTGTAAGAAAAGCGATATGTTAATATTGAGAAGTAATAGTTACTATGTATTATGTACTTTTCACTACCTTTATTAAACGTTATTTCAAAGATGTTAAGCCAGGTAATGAAGACGTAGATGCTAATATTGTTCTGTCGAAATGATGTATAATTTGTTTTGTTTGTGCCTGGCGGTGCTTTGTATCAAATTCTTTCTAGCACCATACTGCCTAGGGACAGGCAAAACTTCAGGATGGCCGATTGTTAGAAAAAGGAACTTAAATTAATTCTTATTATCATTTATACAATATATATCGAGCCTTACAAAGTAATTCATGTTTGTAATTGTTAATAAAGTAGTAAATAGTACGGCAAATGACAGGATCTTAGCGGTAGTACTTTTCAATAGAAACTTCCGGTCCGGCCTAAAATCATAGATTTTGCAAATACAAGTATTAGAAAAGAGATCAAGTGTTTAATAATTGTTTGTTGTTCTAATAAGATTATTTAAGTAAATATTGGCCGTGTCAAACGTAATACTAATTGTAAAAGTTGTTAAAATACCGAGTGATAATGTTTTGGGGCCGTCTCAAGATGGCGGCAGAGCGGACGAGTCCTTGTGTTGTGTTGTATTGTGGTTAGATTGGGAGTTATTAAATTGTATCTCGCATATTTGGGGTTTTTATTTTTCAGTATGATGTCGCCGCGGTTGTGATGGAGCTCTGGTATTTTAAAGTATGTAGGCATTTTATTCATGACTAGCGACTGGAGAAAAGGGAATGCTGAAACTTGCTATTAATACAAAAACAAATGATAGTGACATAAGATATGGTTGACTTAGAAAATATAATACCTGTACCATTTCTATGTCAATAGAAATGACTACCAAGTTATTATCATTTTTACAAAGAATTGACTGAAGAAAAGACTGTATTATCAAACCGGTGACAGTTTTGCCATTTAAATACGTCAACGTTTATATGAACTGACAGCTATTCCATTCCCAAACTCATGGCGGTAGAATAATATCATATTACATACGACCAAACAAACTATGTAAAAGCTAGAGGTCACGCTAAACTCGGGTTTATTTTTAGTATTCAAGCCCAACACGGATTTGTTTTCTGCAATATAACACGATCTAAATATACCGTTTCCTTTTTCTTGAGATACCAGAAAATGTCGACAGTTTGACGCATTGGCGGCCAATTGAAATCATAATACTACGCTCCTACCTAGTTTAAAAATAGGGGATCACTAAATATCACCAAAGTTCTTTACAACGTTGTTCCAAAAAAAGAGAATAGTAAAAACAACCGTCAGAAGCCCGCAGTTGAGGTAAGATAAAAATGAATTTACATGGTTTGTTCGGTTTATTTGTACAATTATTTGACTTCTATTGGATAATTGCCGGAATTATTGGAGAATTCTCCTAAGTTAGTGATTTAAAATGCTCTGTAAGTAAGAATGTGTGTGTGTGCGTGTTTGTGTGTGTCTGTGTGTGTGTGTATCCTCGCTCTGTCCATAGATTTAGTATTCCCGATGCAACATTGAATTTGAATAAACTCATATTCGTTGACGATCTCAAACAAATGAATCATATTATATTGTTATAAACTTTTGTTGTGTCTAATAAGAAAGAAATGTGTACAATGGTAAACGATGAATATTTCGTTATTTTGAACTCGGGTTCAGTTCTATGTCTTAACTTATAATTAGACCCGACAAAACAACTACGAACATCTTCATTTCATAATTCTAAAACCGGGACCACTAAAGTCTAAGACGCACATAAAGATGCAGAGATATAAACTTCGATCTTAGATTTTAGAAAAAAATATTTTTTCAACACACCTGCTCGTAAAGTAGGTCTTATTACAGCGTATTTACACTGATAATGCAGAATATTACCCATGCCGTGCCTTTTACATTACATTATCGGACTAGTGCCTTTTCATTACATATCTTTTTAAATATTAGCAAAATAATGCAGAATATTACCCATGCCGTGACTTTTACATTACATTATCGCACTAGTGCCTTTTCATTACATATCTTTTAACATTTTCATTTTTTTTTTTTTTTTTTCCTCGCAAATGTGTTGAAAAACGTCGTATGAAACACGTGAGCATTGGTCATTACACTTCTCGTCTCCATTAAGCCTTCGCCTTTGGCTCAGGCTTAAAAACCGACTCGAGTGTAATGACCAACTTAGCACACTTGTATCATAATGTACTATTAATCAATAATCGGATATCATTTTAATGTTAGAGATATAATAGTACTTGTACCAAATATTTCCCGCATTTGGAAACAGCTTTGCCCGTACAGCAGGTAATCATGGCAACGAACGCTGTCGGACCTGGCGACAACATTTTATCACTGAATGCTATTGAGAAGAAAAAATAAGACTAAAGACTAGTCTATAGTCTTCTTTTTTACTAATGTTAAGGCGAAGTGAGCTCCAAAAACTGATTTTTAAAAAATCGTAGCTGTTGTTTGGATTATAATACTGCTGCCCTAAATTTAATTAGCAATCTTGAGGCCTTTCTCGAGGGAAATCAGCTATTCGAATCCTGAGTTTTTAACTTTCGCTCGATAGAAAAAAATCACGAACATAGGTCTAAAATACGCTTAAAAAAATCGTAATAAATTATGCACAACAGCTAAACATATAAAAATTGGTTCTAAAAATCGGCAATGCCATGTTTAAGGGAAATCAGCTATTACTTTTTTATTTATTAAACGCACAAAAAATTAAAATTAAAAAACATGATATCCGCGCTTCCAAACACGCACTTCCATCTCGCTCACGCTTATGCTCAGTGAGAGGGAGAGAAGACCACGAACCTACGTAGGACCTTCCTTAAATTTCATCAGCGTTCAGCGCGATGAAACTCGAGGAGATAGAAATATTAAAAAGGATTTTGGGCTTGTTTTCGCAATGGCGTATGACGCATGACTTTTGTGGTCATAATATTAGTCATTATTTCTGAACTAGCTGTTGCCCGCGACTTTGTCCGCGTAGAACTTATACTTAGAAAATATAATGCAAACAAACTTCTACTTACCATCTTAAGGGATGATTTCCGAGGCAAAAACTATTCTATATCCTTCGAAGGGTCTCAAATTATCTCTATACCAAATTTCATCTAGGTACATGGATTTTATCCAAACTTTCACCCCCTATTTCATACCCTTAGGGAATGATTTTCGGGATAAAAACTATCTAATGTCATTCTTCGGGACTCAAACGACCTTTATACCAAATTTCATCTAAACGGGATTCATCCAAATTTTCACCCCAATTTCACCCCCTTAGGGAGTGATTTCCGGAATTAAAACTATCCTATGTCCTTTCCCAGGACTCAAGCTATCTCTTTACCAAATTGTATAAAAATGGGTTCCATCCGAATTTTTACCCCTAATTTCACCCCCTTAGGGGATGATTTCTGGGGTAAAAACTATCCCATGTCCTTTCCCAGGACTTAACCTATATCTAGACCAAATTTCATCAAAATAGATTACATCCAAATTCCCCCCCCCCCCCCCCCCCATTTTTACCCCCTTAGGGGATGATTTCCGGTATAAAACCTATTATATGTCCTTCCCCGGGACTCAAACTATTTATATACCAAATTTCATCTAAATCGGTGCAGCGGTTTAAGTAGCTCCATACAAATTTCCACCCCCAATTTCAGCCCCCCAGATATAAAAACTACCCTTTGTCCTTCCCCGGGGCTCAAACTATCTGTATACCAAATTTCATCTAAATCGGTTCAGCGGTTTAGGCGTGAAGAAGTAACAGACAGACAGACGACACATTTTCGCATTTATAATATTAATATGGAAGTATGGATTATTAGTATGGATAGTATGGGTTCTTTCCGCTTGTCTTCCAAATAGAGGTGTAGCTGTAGACTCACTTCAAAAAAAAGAAGAAACGAAAAACTCATTCAAATATCTCAAAAAATTACGAAGCTACGAGTACAACCGTTTTAATGTCGCTTGTTAGAGTGAGAAAACGATCAGGGACCGTGACGTCACGATCCTCGAGCGTCATAGTAAAAAACAATCGTTTAATTATAAAGGTGCGTTTTGCGGAAAAGAGACGCAACAAACCCCCTCTTAAAACTTTATACACTTATAACTTAGTGATTACCTATACGAGTATAGCCTCTTGCGTTGTTTTTTTTCGAGATAATACAACATTATGATTATTTTGTTTAGTGTCTACATCCCTATTTTCGATAAGATAAGATAAAATAAGATTTCTTTATTGTCAGAACTGTGTACATTTAGTTGTTTTGGGTAAAATAAAGTCCAACAGCTTGCCCATTTCGGACGTACAATATTAAACTTAAAGCTAGTCAAATATACTAAAACAATAACAACAATAGTATTTCCAAATAATTTTAACCATATTCACACATAAAATATTAATTTAGATCTATCCGACATCCGTATTTTCTTTTAAACCACGAACTTCGGAATTCGAAAATATTCGGGTATCTCTATCTCTATCGCACTAACAAATGACAGGAATGCAGATATACGAACTTCGAGTTTCGGTTTTTCGTGGTTTGGCTGAATACGCAAAGAGCGCGCGCGCGTGCCATTCAAAAAAACCAAGTTTATATTGTTCGAATTTGTTGTTACATTTGTACAAATTACGCCTTAATTCGACATTTGCGTATATAAGTTCGCATATCAAAATCGATTAATTTTATATTTGCTTTTGGTACCTATGTGTCTCGTCAATGTATATCGTAGACGGGATTAAAATTATTAATAGGCGAAAGAAAGGCAAAGAAATTCCGCCATTTTGTCCGTAGTATTTCTTATTAGTCTGTGATTTTGACGTTTCTTTTAGCTGACAGATGTGGCGGCGATATACTTTTAGAATAATAAATGAAAAATTAAATGAAGTCGTATATTACGGAAAATAAATTAATTGTCGCAGTCGGATAAAAACTATCCTAAGTTGCAGCTGGAATAATAATTTACCTATATAAAATGTTTCATATTTTTCCGTCCATGGGATGCTGAGAACATTCGTACCACAGAAAGCTTAGTTTCAAACTGGCTGATTCTTTTTTTAATTTAGAGATTTATTATAAGTGGAGATAACGTTTTTCATTTTATTATAATGTTATGTTCTTGGTAAAACTTCCATCACTAGAGGTAAATCAGGCATCCACCAATAAATGTGGATCGCTTGCAACTGTGCAATGTAACCATCACATAAAATGTGGGATTCTGTTGTATTTGTAACTTGTACATAATCGTCACTAGGAATTGATATTTATGTTATGAGAATAAAGTTTATTACTATGTGATAGATTTTTTTATTTCCTTACCTCTATTATATAACACGGTGTTCCCGGGAATTTCCGTTAACTTCGGCATATTGCAGAGTACATTCACAGAAACAAATTCACAGAAATAGTAGAACCCCGTGACTTCGCCTGGATTTCACAGTTTTTTGAAAATTCCTCACAGATTTACACGTGTTTTTCAATTCAATTCAATTCTTTATTTGTTTCGGACTAGGTAATGTCCATAAGTTGTTAGTATACAATCACGAATTATGACTAAGGTTAGTATTACAAATTAATTTAATTCTATAATCCTAATGGAGTTAGATGCTCCATCCCCTAGCATAGATTTTTGCTTGCTAAGATCAAAAAACTAATTAATCTATATGGGACTTTAGTTTACCGTAACTTAAGGTCTCAATTTCGCTAAGGAATGGCTACAGTTGGATTCTAAAGGTGGTAGGCGAAGTGTAGACAAAATGCCCTGTCTTCGCCTACATACTGCCGGAGCGTCAGTCATAGAGAAAATTTGAATTTGTCGCCACCTATCTTATTAATTTTTAACGTGTTTTAGATTATGGACCTTAACTATCCCAGGTAAGTCTTATTTTTTTTTAAAACGATGGTAGGCGAAGACAGGTTACGATCTGAAGTTATCATCATTTTATTAGGAAAGGTATTATTTTATTACTTATAACTCAACTTGCTTCAATAACTTCGAGACGCCCTTTTTTTTTTTTTTTTTTTTTTACTTGGGGAATAGTTATTTGTTATACAAGGGTGCAAAGTTGTATTTTAACCGCGAGTGTGGAATTGAAACACGAGCTAGCGAATGGATTCTAGGGTTGAACCACGAGCTAGCGAATGGATTCTATGGTTGAACCACGAGCGAAGCGAGTGGTTCAAAAATAGAATCCTGAGCGAAGCGAGTAGTTCAAAAATAGAATCCTGAGCGTAGCGAGTGTTGCAACACACGAGACGTCAAAATAACTTGCACCCGTGTGTAACACAAATCTTTTCACCTCAATAAAGCGAGGAGAAAAAACAAAAAAAAACAAAAAAGTAAAGTAACGAAATAATTAAAAAAAATATATTAAAAAGGGGGAAAAAAAACATTAAAAAAGAGAAAAAAAAATTAAAAAATGAAAAAAAAAAAAAAAATTACAAAATTAAAAAAAAAACATTTAATAAAGAGGAAAAGAGAAAAAACATTGAGAAACAAAAAAAATAACATTAAAATAATGAAAAACTTTTAAAAAGGCGAAAATAATTTAAAAAAGACTGATAAAAGAAAAACGAAGCAATAAAATAGAGACAAAAACATATAAAAAAGAAAAAAGTTACAAAAAACATAACATTAAGAAAAAAAACGTAAAAAAAGACAAAAAAAAGACAAAAAACAAAAAAAAAACATGTAAAAAGAAAAAAGTTACAAAAAACATTATATTAAGAGAAAAAACGTAAAAAAAGACAAAAAAAGACAAAAAAACAAAAAAAAACGTAAAAAGAGTGGAAAAAAAAATTAAAATAATGGAAAAAGAAAAAAACCTTGAAAAACACACATATAAATCAATAAAAAATAAATAATAAACATTAAAATATGGCAAAAACATCACAAAAATATAAGAGAATTTCAAAAAACCTTGAAATAACAAAAAATAAACATTTAAAAAAAGGAAAAAACGTATAAAAAAGACCAAAAAAACATAAAAAAGAAAAAAAGCATTCAAAAAGAAACAAAACATCTATAAAAAGGAGAAAAAAGCAAAAATCATTGAAAAAAGAAAAACAAAGCAATAAAATAGAGACTAAAACATAATAAAAGAAAAAAAGTTACAAAAAACATTAAAATAAGAAAAAAAACTTTAAAAAAAACATTTAAAACGAGGAAAAAGTGCAAAAATCACAAAAATAAATCAAAAAAAAACATTAATTTTTTTTTTTTTTTTAAGTGGAAAAAATAAAAAAACCTTGAATAAACACATTTAAATCAATAAAATATAAAAAAAACATTAAAATGTAGACGAAAACATCAAAAAAATAAATAGAATTTCAAAAAACATTAAAAAAAGAAGAAAAGAATTTAAAAAAAAGGAAAAAAACGTATAAAAAGACCAAAAAAACATTAAAAAGAAAAAAAATACAGAAAAACATTCAAAAAGAAACAAAACATTTAAAAAGAGAAACAACATTTTTAAAAAGGAGAAAAAGAAAAAAGATTTATAAAACAAAAAAACATTTAAAAAAGAAAAAAAGAATTAAAAACATTTAAAAAAAGAATAAAACATTCAAAAAAAGGAACCTAAATAAAATAAATCTGATGGGCGAAAAATGTCCTGTCTGGACTGGCCTTTACATGTTATTATGTTTAAGAAAGTAACTAATAACACGTTCGGATTTCAAATATTCTTTGCACTCTTGTGGATAAAATGCAGTTTTGCTATCTGTTTTTAAAGAATAAAAATGGGCTTTCCGAGCTAGTGAGGTGAAAATGCCTTTACGCATCCTACCTAGCCGAGGAACTAGGATGGGTATAACGGGCTCCCGGGAACCCCCCGGACTACCGTCTAAAACCACCAAGGTATGCCCTCTCTGCCGTGTAGTAGGGGCGTCATGGGATCGCGAACATTTCACCACGACGCCCCTCGGCAACAGCCGCAGCTGCCCTCACTACGGAGGCAAAAGCCCCCCCTCCCGTCGTAAGCGTGCAGGGCGACACCACACGCTTACCGACCCGGCCATAGGACCTCTACGCCGGGAGAGGGTGATAGACCTCGGATTCACCCTCTCAGGTCCCCTTGTAACTTTTTATAGAGGTTTTCTCCCTCGCAGCCACAACTCGGCCCCGGTCTGACGGTTGCAGCCCCCGCGCCTAACATGAATCCTCTGATAGCAGAGGATTTGTCAGGGTTCCGGGTCCGTTATTTATTATAGAGGCAAACGGCAATGGCCTCTCCCTCAAGCCGCACGGAACCCCCCGACCCCCCCGTGTCGGGTTATTGGTAACACCAGCAAGCGATAACTTAGGGTTCACAAAATTATCACTTCCCGTTGTCTCCAGGGCGCACCGGCCAAGACACTACCCATTCCTGCGGATCAACCGAATCAAGAGGAATCGGTAGAGTCCAGACACTCGAGGAGGTTACCCGACATAGCGCCCCAACTTCGAGACGCCCTAGCGCAGCCATATACTTAACCTTTTTTCTATGAGGGCCGCAATAGTAGATTGTTTACCCGGGGGTGAAAGCCACCTATTTCCGACGAGATATTTCGCCAACTTATTAGTATGGATAGTACCTATGGATTATTTCCGCTTGTCTTCCAAATAGCGTAGCTGTAGACTCACTTCAAAAGAAAGAAGAAACGAAAAACTCATTCAAATATCTCAAAAAATTACGAAGCTACAACCGTTTTAATGTCGCTTGTTAGAGTGAGAAAACGATCAGGGACCGTGACGTCACGATCCTCGAGCGTCATAGTAAAAAACAATCGTTTCATTATAAAGGTGCGTTTTGCGGAAAAGAGACGCAACAAACCCCCTCTTAAAACTTTATACACTTATAACTTAGTGATTACCTATATAGCCTCATGCGTTGTTTTTTTTCCGAGATACAACATTATGATTATTTTTTTTAGTGTCTACATCCCTATTTTCGATAAGATAAGATAAAATAAGATTTCTTTATTGTCAGAACTGTGTACATTTAGTTGTTTTGGGTAAAATAAAGTCCAACAGCTTGCCCATTTCGGACGTACAATATTAAACTTAAAGCTAGTCAAATATACTAAAACAATAACAACAATAGTATTTTCAAATAATTTTAACCATATTCACACATAAAATATTAATTTAGAACTATCCGACATCCGTATTTTCTTTTAAACCACGAACTTCGGAATTCGAAAATATTCGGGTATCTCTATCTCTACCTACTAGCCTACCGCGAAAGGCATTCGAAGTCTCCCCTCTCTGTCATACTTACAAGTTCGTACATAAGTGCGACAGAGAGGGAAAACTTCGAATGCCGTTCGCGGTAGGCCCTCAGATATACAAACTTCGAGTTTCGGTTTTCGTGGTTTGGCTGAATACGCAGAGATCGCGCGCGCGTGCCATTCAAAAAAACCAAGTTTATATTGTTCGAATTTGTTGTTACATTTGTACAAATTACGCCTTAATTCGACATTTGCGCATATAAGTTCGCATATCAAAATGATTAATTTTATATTTGCTTTTGGTACCTATGTGTCTCATCAATGTATATCGTAGACGGGATTAAAATTATTAATAGGCGAAAGAAAGGCAAAGCAATTCCGCCATTTTGTCCGTAGTATTTCTTATTACTGTGATTTTGACGTTTCTTATAGCTGACAGATGTGGCGGCGATATACTTTAAGAATAATAAATGAAAATTTAAATGAAGTCGTATATTACGGAAAATAAATTAATTGTCGCAGTCGGATAAAAACTATCCTAAGTTGCAGCTGGAATAATAATGTAGGTACCTATATAAAATGTTTCATATTTTTCCGTCCATGGGATGCTGAGAACATTCGTACCACAGAAAGCTTAGTTTCAAACTGGCTGATTCTTTTTTTATAAGTTGAGATAAGGGCAAGTTTGGTATCATTTTCGTAAAAATCAAGGACGCCGAATTCATTCCTGATATTTAATTTAACCTTTTTTCAACGTAAAAAGGAAAAAAAAATTAAAGAAATGAAAATTTACATTGACTTGTTTTCTTAAAATATTGTTATACCGTTTTTATTTAAATTTTAAGAAGAAAACATTAGACATATTTGGATAGCCCTATAGTTAAACATTGGAAAAATTACCCATATTATTTTTTAGTCTCAGTATTGTGCGTGCAAAAAAATAATTACTTTCCGTGGAAAAATGGGGAAGCTACAATGTGGTCTAAATGGAAGCATACTTGCTCATAAAATACTAAAATTAATTTTCCTTTTTACAAGCTTTATATTAACTTGACCTGTTCGTATGTATGTAAGTAGGTATATGTACCTATGTAAGTTGTCCGTCAAAATTTGCAGTTGATTTTTGCCGTTATCTGATTGAGCTGAAATTTTGGGTATTAGTATAGTCTGGATGACAATTCAATATTATGGTACCATCGAGCTGATCTGATGATGGAGACAGAAGGTGGCCATGGGAATTCAGTATTCATATCGCAGTACATATATGACGTCGCTAAATTCGTCAAAGAAAACATTGACACGTTTCCCCGCAGAAAGATAACTCGCACAAGACAGGGGTCCCAGAACCAGCTCCTCACACAAACCACTCGACTGACCAAGTCAAGTAAAATCATCTCTCACGTGGGGCCAAAAGTATTTAACAAACTACCAGTAAATGTAAAATGCGCGGGTAGTAACTCAACTTTTTTAAGAAAATTAAAATCGTGGCTTCTCACGCACTCTTTTTATGACATTAAAGATTTTTATGAGTTACCAGAATAAGAATGTTATATGTTAACACACTTAGTATATAAATTTAATTTAAACTAATACAATGACATGTAATATTAATAATATTATAAATAAAAGTCTTATGACTTATGACTTACAGTCGGCAATAAAAGCTTGTACCTACCAAAAAAAAACATTGACAGAAACTTATTTTCTTTTATCTCAAGTTTTTCATATGAAATGGTGTAATTATTATTCCATAAATAAATTTGTCATCTTTCGTTTAATGCAATAGCCTAAACACAAGCTGTTATAAAATTAACACATTATTGATAAAGGACAAAAGGAAATGTATTTAAGTATGTGGTATACAGGGTGTCCGGTAATTAATGGTGCAAGTAGTGCACCTTATTTCACTTTAATGACCTGGACGTTAATAATTCTCGGAAATATTTTCTAACAGTGATGCTAATGAACGTGTATTAGAGTTTTGTGGTGGCCAGACAGATTTCTGTTTAATTAGGTCTTAATTAATAAAATCACATTTTTCTTTAAAATGTTCTACTAGTTTGATTGCTTGTGGTGAAAAAAATTTCGTCGATTTTCTGGCCAGTCTAAGGTGCCCTATTCGTGGTTAGAAAGTTGACCATTAATTACCGGACACCCTGTATACTATACCTAGTATAGTATATAGGTAAACCTAGTATATTTTATACATATAATAAAGAATTGAGCCCATTATGATTATCAACAAGCTTCAAAATTCAATTTTAGGCAGTGTAAGGTAACCGTACGGAATTCTGTAAACGTACAGAATTCCGGCATTTATCGGTTAAGGTCCAAAAATAAGAAAACTATCAACAATTTCCAAAAAATATATATATACATATAAAGTGTGGACAATATTGTGTCAAATGAACAAAAGGTCAACGAACTGTGAACATATGGTATGTTGTTACGTAATCTGTTTTGGTCAGTCCGCGTCAAACCGCCGAAACGATCGGGAGTACTCGCGTGTGCGTAAGTGCAGAAACGAATTTTGTTAAGGATTTTACAAGTAATGGGTAAGCATTTTCATTATAAATTGCTTCAATCATTGTGTAGAATTTCATAACAAACTGAGTAAATGAATTTTCATGAAAATTCAGTTCGTATTTTGTAAATTACGGTCGATTTTCTAATTGCCGCAATTACATCAAAAACCAACCTTGTCCCGAAAAGCGTCAAAATTACGCAATTGACGAATATAAAGGGATTTTGTTTTTGTGTTTTGCAGGGAATTCAGATAAGAGAGTCGAGCAAACTTTGCCGTTACGAGCGTGATGTTTGCCATACTTTCATATAATCAAATTACGTATTATAATTTTGTGGACCATTCTTATGGAAAAAGGTGTCTAAAGTAATCAATTTTGCCTACTTCGTAAAAAGTTACCACAAGAATTCCACATGCTAAATAGTTGAATTTTATTGCTACAGTCCAATATTTTAATATATCTAATGGCACATCTACTAATCTGAATACATTGCTATAAAATTTAAGTAATTTCAGGATGCGGAAAAGACGTACTTCTTAAAAACATCTGCTTTTCTGACTTCCGCAATTCCCTACAATGTGTTTTGGCTATGCTTCTAATTGCGTTATAATCATTTTCATTATAAATTATTTCAAACATTGTGTAGAATTTTATAACAAATGAATAAATAAATTTTCATGAAAATTCAGTTCGTATTTAGTAAATTAAGGGATTACTGATTGCCGCCATTACATAAAAACAAAATTCATAATTACGCAATTGAAGAAAATAAAGGGATTTTGTTTTTTGTGTTTTGCCGGGAATTCAGATAAGAGAGTCCAACAAACCATACTTTCATGTAGGTACTAAATCAAATTACGTATTATGATTTTGTGGATAAGTACCTAATTGTTATGAAAAAAGGTGTCTAAAGTAACTGAAATTGTCTGGACGGGATCTCCTCACCCCGTGTCCTCTAATAATAAAAATAACTTTCTGTCAAAAATTTCAGTTTTGGTACAAGCTTTTATTGCCGACTGTACTTTTCTGTATACCACCATCAACTACTCATTGAGACGATACTAACGAGCCCAAACTCAATGGGGTTACGTTGGTTAAATACTAAATTCCCATGGCCACCTTCTGTATCCATCATCAGATCAGCTCGATGGTACCATAGTATTGCATTGTCAGCCAAACTATACTAATAGCCAAAATTTCAGCTCAATCGGATAACGGCAAGTGACTGAAAAATGGATTGCAAATTTAAACGGACAACTTACTTCCATACATACGAACAGGTCAAGTTAATATAAAGCTTGTAATAAATCTTATTTTTGTCAAAAATGTAATCTCCACTTATAATAAATCTCTAAATTAAAAAAAGAATCAGCCAGTTTGAAACTAAGCTTTGTGTGGTACGAATGTTCTCAGCATCCCATGAACGGAAAAATATGAAACATTTTATATAGGTACATTATTATTCTAGCTGCAACTTAGGATAGTTTTTATTCGACTGCGACAATTAATCAATTTTCCGTAATATACGACTTCATTTAATTTTCCATTTATTTTTATTGAAACCAAACGCTGCTCCAACTGTCAGCTATAAGAAACGTCAAATTTTCGTCAAAATGGCGGAATTGCTTTGCCTTTCACTTATTAATAATTTAAATCCAGTCTACGATAGACCTTTACGATACTGCACATGCCAAAAGTTAAACCATAAAAAAAATATTCGATTGTGATATGAAAACTTATATGCACAAATGTCGCATTATGGCGTAATTTCAGAAAAAGGAACCAACAAATTTGAACAATATTTAACAAGACTTTGTTTTTTTTGAATGGCAATGGCACGCGCTCTTTGCGCATTCTGCCAAAGTGCCTGCGGCGCTACCACGGAAACCGAAACTCGAAGTTCGTATAACTGCATCCCTGTCATTCGAGTATTGTTAGTGCGATAGAAATAGAGATACCCGAATATTTTCGAATTCCGAAGTTCGTGGTTACCTATAGCTCAGGAATCGAAACTACACCCCGTAAGCCGCGTCTTTTAAATTTATAGAATTTGAAGTATTGGTTTATCTTTTGAACATAATGATTGTTATTAATTACTAGCTTTTGCCCGCGACTTCGTCCGCGCGGAACTCGTTTATATCGTAACTTTCTCACCACCTTTTCACCCCCTTAGGTGATGAATTTCCAGATAAAAACTATCTTTAGTAAGGACTCTTTGGGAAGGCCCCGGAATTCAAAGTATCTCTATACCAAATTTCATCTCAATCGGTTCAGCGGTTTAAGCATGAAAAGGTAACAGACAGACAGAGTTACTTTCGCATTTGTAATATTAGTATGGATTGTATGAAGGAAAGGGTATCGATGCATGTAGGCTTTTTTCAGTATTATTTTGCATATTTTCATATCACACGGCCGTAAGGACCTTTTCTACTAAACCGTAGGATTAAATTAACTGACTTGTAATTTAAACATTTTATATGTTACATCTAATAGTTTTCAAAATAGCCATAATCAAACGTCTTTTTTACCCCGTTTTAGAAAACATATTCAAAACCAAGGCCGCTATAAGGTACCTTTACCCTTAGAACGTCAATTTACTTATGTAATGTTAATGTTCCTATTCCCCAGGACTCCCAACTACCGCTATACCGTAAATGGGTTCCATCCAAATTTTCACCCCCAATTGACCTTCTTAGGGGATGATTTCTGGAATAGAAACTATTATATGTCCTTTTCCAGGACTCAAACTATCGTTCAACCAAATTTTATCAAAATGTGTCACAAACAAATTTCCACCTCCAATTACACCCCCTTAGGGGATGATTTTCGGGATAAAATTATCCTATGTCCTTCTTTATCTATCGCTATACCGTAAATGGGTTCAATCCAAATGTTCATCCACCATTTCTCACCCCCTTAGGGGATGATTTCCTCCTTTTATGTGTTCCGGAATAAAAAAAAATCTATGTTCTTTCCTAGGACTCTACCTCTCTCTATACCAAATTTCATCTGAATGGGTTCTATCCAAATCTTCAACCCTCATTTCACCACCTCAGGAAATGATTTTTCGGGATAAAAACTATGCATTGTCCTTCCCTAGGACTCCTTCTATCTATTTACCAAATTTCATCTAAATGGGTTTTATCCAAATTTTCACCCCCTATTTTATCCCTGAGAGGATGATTTTTGGGATTAAAACTATCCGTTGTCATATTCAGGGACTCAAACTATCTTTCAACCAAATTTCATCAAAATGGGTCACAAACAAATTTTCACCCCCAATTACACCCCCTTATAGGATGATTTTCAGGAGTAAACTATCCTATGTCCTTCCCCAAGACTCCAACTCGCTATACCGTAAATGGGTTCCATCCAAATTTTCATACCCCATTTCACCCCCTTAGGAGATGATTTCTGGACTTAAATTATGTTAAGTCCTTCCCCAGGACTCTGAACTATCTCCATACCAAATTTCATCTAAATCGGTTGTATCCAAATTTTCATCCCTTATTTCACCCCCTCAGGAGATGATTTAGGATAAAAACTATGCATTGTCCTTCTCTGGGACTCCTTCTATCTCTATACAAAATTTGAACTAAATGGGATTTATCCACATTTTCATCCCTATTTCATCCCCTTGGGGGATGATTTTCGGGATTCAAACTATCCATTGTCATCCTCCGGGACTCAAACTATATTTACACCAAATTTGATCTAAACGGAGTCCATCCAAAATTTCACCCCCCATTTCACCTCCTCAGGGAAAGATTTCCGGAATAAAAACTATCCAATGTCCTTCCCCAGAACTTAAACTACCTCTTAACCAAATTTCATCAAAATGGGTTACATCCAATTTTTCACCCCCCCCATTTTACCCCCTAAAGGGAAGATTTTCGGGATGAAACCTATTCTTTAACCTTTTCCGGGACTCAAACTAATTATATACCAAATTTCATCTAAATCGGTGCAGCGGTTTAAGTAGCTCCATACAAATTTCCACCCCCCATTTCATCCCCTTAGGGGTTGATTTCCAGGATAAAAACTACCCTAAGTCCTTCCCCAGGACACAAACTATCTCTATGCCAAATTTCATCTTAATCGGTTAAGCCGTTTTCACGTGATGCGCGGTCACATAAACAGACAAACAGATAAACAGATAAACAGATAAACAGACAAACAGACAAAAATTCTAAAAACTATTGGAACGTGTTCTGTTATCGATTCTAAGTATCCCTAGCCAATTTTTTTTCGAATATCTTCCATGTACAGACTTTCGACCCTCTTCAGCTTTATTATATGTATATGTAGATTCTTTTTCGAGAAAATACATTATGATTATTTACCATATTTTCGATTCCTGAGCTATAACCACGAACTTCGGAATTCGAAAATATTCGGGTATCTCTATCTCTATCGCACTAACCACACTCGAGTGACAGGGATGCAAATATATGAACATTAAGTATCGGTTTTCGTGGTAGCGCCGCAGGTACTTTGGCTGAATGCGCCGAGCGCGTGCCATTGTCATTCAAAAAAAACAAATTCGTGTTAATTATATTGTTCAAATTTGTTGATTTCATTTATTGAAATTACGACATAAAACGACATTTGCGCATATAAGTTCTCATATCAGAATCGAATATTTTTTTATGGTTTATATTTTAGCATTTGTCTCGTAAAGGTCTATCGTAGACGGGATTTAAATTATTAATAAGTGAAAGGCAAAGCAATTCCGCCATTTTGACGAAAATTTGACGGTTCTTATAGCTGACAGTTGGAGCAGCGTTTGATTTCAATAAAAATAAATGAAAAATTAAATGAAGTCGTATATTTCGGAAAATTAATTAACTGTCGCAGTCGGATAAAAACTATCCTAAGTTGCAGCTAGAATAATAATGTACCTATATAAAATGTTTCATATTTTTCCGTTCATGGGATGCTGAGAACATTCGAACCGCGCAAAGCTTAGTTTCAAACTGGCTGATTCTTTTTTTAATTTAGAGATTTATTATAAGTGGAGATTAGTTATTGTATGATAATCTTAATTTTATTGATTATGCAATGTTTAATGTCATCGAGACATAATATTTTTTTGATTGAGTTTCGAAGTCATCGAGACAAACTTGATTGAGGACATTGAGGAATGTTTTGTATTTTTTATAGGTACTACCATTCACATATCAGATGAATAATTGAATAATTTCTGATGCTTAGCTTTCAATTGAGAATTTGATAATTATTAAAATAATGTATGCTATAATAATGAAAAACTAGCTTGATTGATAAAATTATAACATTTAGTTAAATAAGAAGGGATAAGATTATACTTTTTGTAGGTAATACTTTTTTATATGATTTGTTTCTAGACAACATTGTCAATTGTGATGCTGTGAAGTTTGTGCAACTGGCCAAGACTCCAATTGTTAGGGTTCCCACCTGGAGACGTGTGCCGGGGCGGACACGTTATCAGGATGGTCGATTGTTAAGGTTCGTCTGTACTTCTGTAGCTGTTCTAACTTCAATGTTTTTAAATCTTGTTTATAAAATAATAGCAAATTGTCTATGTTAAATAGCGCGGAAATACTGTTTGATGATTGGTCCACGTTTTTAAGTTGTTGACCGGTCGGGGAGGATTTGAAATTAGAAGGGATTTTAACGGCTAGGAGTTTCGGGACGAGGCCAGTTGCGACATTCTTTGTCTGACCGTGAAACAAGCTGTACTTTATAAAATAAGTTGGTGAGAATAAAAGTTATAAAAGTGTTGCTCCTGAGTTTTAACTATTTCTCCCGAGTTCAGAATCATCGCAGTAGACAGTAGGAGTGAGTAGGTAAGTTTATATTAGGGACCTTTTCCAATAAATGATAAGTAAAATAAAAATAAAAAGGATTTTGAGGCCGCATAGCTCTTTTACAAGTCAAAAATCTACAAGCGTTTCTGAAAAAGAAGACCACTGTTAAGAAGAAACTAACTAGAGGAAAAAGCTAATTTGAGTAGCTTTGTCCTTAATATACTTGTACCTAGGTTCCCGTTTGTATATTTAGATAAATCCCCGCGCACTAGGGTAAGTGCACCAGTGAATGAACGAATCCAGTGAATGAACGAAAACCTGATTATTTGCTTAAATTAAGAGTTCTGTATATTTCTAGCAAACCGGGTATTTTTTTCTCGATTAGAAGCATTCACTGTAAGGGTTTTGTAACATTTATATCAACTCAGTCGCAACAGTTACTAAATGAGCGAAGCTTAAAGTGGACGGGTTGGATTTTTTGTATGAGCCGGTAATAAGGGGACAAGATTGTTACCTTTTATTTGATGTGCCATTGTACTAGTTTTATAAACTTGTAACTTATGGTGTGTGGTTTTTGGTGATTTCCAAAAACCACACACCATAAGCGAAATTGTGCTATTCAAACATCTTTTTAAGTTATTTAAGTTTAGATTCTCGTTTTTTAGAAGGTGTTCTATAACTAGAATTAAAAACCGCCTAAATCCAGTGAATGAACAGGAGTGTTCATTCACTGGCAACGCCTGTTTTAATGTTTTCGCAAAATCTTATGTTCTAGTTATTTTAATAAGATTTAGTTTTTAGTAGCATAACCACCAATATGGTTTGTCCATCGTTGGTCCAGTGTTCGAACAAACCTCATTTTCGAACATAAAGTTAGTTCATTCACTGGTGTATAGATTTCCAGTAAATGAACATCGACCGATAACTACCTAGTTCATTTATTAGTTTTTTGGAACCAGTTAATGAACGAACATTTGTTACAGTTTTTTAATTGTTTTAGAAAAAGTAAACCATTAACTACCACCCCGTGTGTTGGTATATCGAGATACTCCAAACAAAATCGCTAAACAGCAATTTAAACCAACAAACCATAACTATAACAGTAGTTCATTCACTGGTTTTTAGTTGTTCATTTACTAGAAAACCCTGTTCATTCACTGGTGATTTTCCATTTTTCTACCTAAAAGGTCAAATAACTTAAAATTATGGAAACTTATTGCAAAAGCAAAGTAATTGAAGCAAACTAGAATACTTGTTTGAGCTGTACAAACAGTCACGGCCGATATTAAGTATAGCTATCTTACATAAAACAATTTTTAAAGTCAAAAATATCCTTAAGCCTTCATTCACTGGTGCACTTACCCTAGTTGATAACCTTTGGGGCTGTGCCTTTATTCAACGCATGTAAAAACATATGACCACGATAGATACACATTCAGCATTCTGCTTACTTTGTACAGTCGGCCTCATAAGTTGCTGGACACCTAAGTACCTTGTCGTTTTCACTCGTTTGACAACTTCATATGTCGGTTTAACATGACGTTTAATGCGACAGGGTACAAAGGTGTTAAGCCCCTTGTGAGGCTGACGTACAAGCTTTCTATTAACTTGCAATTTAGGTATGTATGTACCTACCTAACTATTTTTGTTCGAGTGGAATCATTGCAACTCAATTTTGAAGCAGATTGAGCTGAAATTTTGGGTTCCTAAAGATATAGTTTGGATGACAATTCAATATTATGGTACCATCGAGCTGATCTAATGATGGAGACAGAAGGTGGCCATGAGAATACTTAACCGACGTAACCCCGTTGAGTGGCATAGGGCTCGCATAAAAGAATATCAAAAAGAACTGAACAAGGCGCAGAAGACAAGCATGTCTGATGGTAACGGGGGCTATGAGAACGACCCCGACAGATGCCATGGAAATATTGCTAGGCATGAAGACAATGCGAATTGAAGTGGAAAAAAATCCAATGAAACAGTGGTACAGGATGGAAGCATGTAAAGAATGGAGAGGAAGCTGTGTGGACAAAAGACACGCGCTGATACAGGAGGAGCCCCTATCGAAGCTACAGATGCTGATAGCCAACAATGACCTCATAAAGAGGCAGGAGATATTCGACAAAAACAGAATAAAATACATATAGGAGAAAGAGACAACTGGAAAATAGACGTTGAACACCCAATGACAGTCTGCTTCACAGATGGATCAAGAAGGGAATCAACAAAGCTAGCGGGAGCGGGTATACCCACACTGCGTGAAAGAGTATAATATACGGACAGTAGGCTACAATGAAGGCCCTAGGAAAAGCAACGGTAACATCCGCCTTAGTGAAAGAATGTAAGGAGGAGCTCAACAACATAGGGGTATACCCAGGGGTCATACAAAGACTAAAAGAACAAGATGGGGAGAGAGAATGGAGGGAAACACCTGGATATAGACAGGCAAAGATGATGATAGGAGGTGTGGATCACAGGAGAACCAGGTATCTGCTGAAACTGGGTAAGAGCAATCGGAGGTTGATGACTGGTATAGTAACTGGCCACAATACTCTAAATAGACACTAAAAGGTAGGTATAATAGGTATCAGCAACGATGCTTCCTACCCACACGTGGGGAGGAAGAAACCAGTAAGCATGTATTAGCGGAATATATTATGTACGCGGCACCGCGGTTTAATATATTCGGTAAAGTGTTAGAGGAGAGGGAATTGAGGGATGTCGACCTTAAAGATGTCCTTCTGTTCTGCAGGAAAACAAGAAGAATGGAAGAGTTTAATGTGGGACCGCCGCCGAGACAGTAACCTGAGGCTCCAACCTAAGGGAATCGGGCCGAATGAACGGGTCAAACGATCGACAGCCCGCCTGTTTCCGGCCAGGCGTCCCCTCACAACATCACAAACCCGTTAAGTTTGGGCTCGATAGAATCGCCGAAGTACAGCCGGCAATAAAAGCTCGTAACAAAATTGAAATTTTTGACAGAAACTTATACCAAATCAAATCGCTCATCCTTGTTTGCGACTGCACAGTGCGTAGGTATAACTTCACATTGTCTATGCTATGTGCCTACTTACATAGAGGTAGAGGGTTATTACAATATCGCCAAATTTTTTTTGCTCTCTGTCATTCCCAATTAATTATACATAGATGTTAAGCGGTTTGCTCATAGGTAGGTACTTACGGGGGAAGACGTAGCACATTATTTATTATCTATCTATAGGTAGGCACGTATAGAAACATTTTTTGGCGATATAGTAACCATCATGACGTCTGTGAGAGTCGAATACATACAGCATCAGAGCTGGATGGAATTCACTACTATTTCCGACAACTATAACCTGATGCAAACCAGTCAAAGTCTAGCCTGAGCACGGCTATCACAGCCCGGCCCGCGAGCTGTTTCGCGGCGATACAGACTATCCGTCTCTTTCTAATTAGAACGCTTAGAAAGAGACGCATAGTCTATGCCGCCGCGACATAGCTCGCGGGCCGTCCAGCACGGCTATCACAAGATTTACTTATCTAAGTTTTCTAATAAGAGAGAGACGGATGGTGCGACAGATCTCGAGAGAGCTCGCGCGCCGTCTAGCCGTGATACGTGACGTGATAGCCGTGCCGAGTACACTACCTAGTGCACTACCTAGTACACAGTATACAGTATGCCTACCTAGTATACAGTATACACTACCTAAAATACAAGGTAGTAATTATAATTCGTACAAACCACGAGGTCAAGATACTTTGGGAGAGTGTTGAGGCGAGTCGAAACAGGGTGTGAAGCGTTCAGCGCAGTAGGTAAACACGCAAGGCTGGCCATACTGATAATAGTTGATATTATTATCAGTTATACCCCGTGACCTGTTAGTTAAGTATAAGTTATGTATCTTTAATGTCGTGTGGAATTTTATGTCACATAAAAAATATTTTGGTTAGGCACAAGTTTGGGCAAATTAAGAGCTTCCAATTCAGGTATGTAAACGTCTATTTATAAAAATATATAGTAGGTAAGTAGCAGAGATGCAGTTTGAGAGCCAGTGAAAAATGATCTTAACCCTTTGAACGCCAAGAACAACTAAAGGTGTCGTGTGTCGTCGTCCCCGCAGCGCTAAGAACCCCTATAAGTAGGTGCTATGACGTCTGCTGTCAAAGTAACCTTCAGTCTTTCATATAAGGTTTGTGTTTACTCGCTTGCAACAGGAATGTTGGCATGACATGTCTCTCTTGGTCTTTAGTCTTGGCGGCAAAAACGTTAAAGGCGGCCCGGCATCTAAGCGCGAAAAAACAAGAACTTATATAGGCAACCTCTTTAGTTTTAGTTGCTTCTATTTTCAAAGTTGTGCCGCTGCGCTTTGATGCGTAGGTATGTTATGGTCGCACCACACTTGGGGGTTCGTGTTCGCATTGCGTCGTTGCCTCTCTTTCATTTGCCGTAGGAAGGAAAAAGATGCAACACGAATAATTGGGCAAACACCGCCAAGTGTAGTGCGACCATTAGGTATACGACAGACAGAATAGGTAGGCACTATTCGGCATCATTTTTTTGGATTATCGTGTGTAATGTCGTCCTCAACCCTCAACACTACACTACTCCTGTACCTACCCAAACCTAACGAAGTTCTATTATGTAATTGTCCATAACAGTCTGTAACAGACCATATAAAAATGTGGTCTTGATAACATAATTTGCATAGAAGGCAAAAAGGTCTGGGCCTCCGAAACGTGAGCACGCCATCGCCACTTAAATCTTATACCCCGTGCCCCAGATGGATTCCAAATAATGTTAAAAGCCTGTTGGTAATGTAAATAAAAAAATGAGCTGAACTCAGCTTTCTTTAAACGAAATGTTTTAATCCGGGTAGGTACGTTCAGATGACAAGCGTTGGACGCGCGCTAAATTTTTGTATAGTGTTCACATGACACGCGCTTGCCAGGCGTTGAACGCGCGTTGCCGCGACCGCCATGGTTCAGTCAGTACTTAGAGTTCTTTACTTTGTCGAAGATGGACGTAGAAACAGTTTTAACGGTGATATTCATATTCATAAGTCGAAAGCGCGCGCTCAACTGAACGGAAATATGGAAAACCAATGATCTCAAAGCGCGCGTTGACGCGCGCTGACAACAGTCGAGCGCTAGCACAGCGTTCTACGCGCGTATTAATGAAACGAAAAGAAACTGAATTTGCATTAAGTTCTAAGTTCGCATAGCATGAATTTCCGTTCAGTTGAGCGCGCGCTCATGCTATGCGAACTTAGAACTTAATGCAAATCCAGTTTCTTATTGAAAACAGTGCCACCTTCTTGATAGCTGGCGAATTCTCTGAAGCTCTAGCGATTGCTAGGCTAGGCTGTCAAGGTATTTCAAAATTCGCCGTATTGTCACAAGGCATCAGTAGCCTAGGGGTACAGACGGTGGTATATGGAGTCGATGATCCGGGGTTCGATCCCTACGATCGACGCACTTTTTGTATGTTTTGTACATTCAAAGAAAAGTTGTAACTACCGCAGAAGAGATGGCGCCTGTATACGCAAGCATTAAATGCCTTCTCAATTTGGTCGAGTTGCCTGTCTATCTCAGTATGTATATTGTATAGTCTTTGCGCGCGCTTTCGACGCGGATGGACGTATTTTAGGGTTCATCGGGTCGTCAAGAAATCGTTCGAAATGGAAACCGAAACTTTTAATACGGAATTATTTATAGACGAAATAGAGAAACGTCCTGCGGTATGGGACATGACAAGTAGCGATTATTCAGATAGGAATTTAAAGAGACAGGCTTGGGAAGAACTCGTCCTCATATTCTGTGAAGGAGATGACAGTGAAGAAAAGAAGAAATTATTATGTGAGTACATATATTTATTTACATTTACAATCAGTTTGTGTTACAAATTAAATGTTGTGATCCAGCCAATCAAGTTTTCCTTCGTTAATGAAATAATTTGTTAAATGTTCTCGAACATTATCCGCCTGTCGCACAGCACGCCCAGTATAATGTGAGGCTAGATTTTCCAGTTGTGGAGTATACAGTGTATCGTCAAAATTGTAGCCATCCCTCATTCTGACATAGTTATGAAGTGAACATATAGCTTTTACAATCTTTTCTGCAAAACCGATGTTAACATCTAATGGCCTATGTAAAATACGCCATTTATTGCACACTAGCTGTTGCCCGCGACTTCGTCCGCGTAGAACTTTTTATCGTCTTAGAAAATGATTTCTCTCAATACAAAATTTGAACCCTCTTTTAGGGTATAATTAAAAAAAAGGTTGATGTTCATTTTCTAGTTTGTGAACAAACAGTCTAAAACCAAAGTTAAAAATTTCATACTTTAAAAATGCCTTGAAATACTCAAACTTTGAACCAATTTTAACACTCTTAGGGGATGAATTTGGAAAAACTCTGAAATCAGTTTTGTAGTATTTTAACGTACAGAATAAGACCGAAGTTAAAAATCTCTTACTCACACTTTAAAATTTTATTGCTCGCCATTTAAAATTTGAACCCCCTTTTACACCCCCTTAGAGGTTGAATTTTTCTAATCGCTGAAAGAACTTTTTTCGTAAACTTTTAAGTCTCTAGCTCAAAAAAAGTGTTGCCCATACAAAGCTTTCTTAACCCCCTTAGGGGTGGAATTTTCTAAAACTCTGAAAGTACTTTATTATTAATTTTAATAAGTAACATTTTGAATAGTTTTAAGTCTAGTAAAAAAAAAAGTTTTTCCCACACAACACTGGCTACCCTTCTTAAGGATCTTAAGGATCCCCTTAGGGATGGAGTTTTCTAAAACGCTGAAAGTTCTTTTTTAGTATTCTAATAAGTAATCTTTTTGCAAAGTTTTAAGTCTAACTCAAAAAAAAGTGTTGCCCATGCAAAGCTTACTCTCCTTTTTAACCCTATTAGGGGTGGAATTTTCTAAAACGATTTGTGTTCTTTTTTTGTATTTTAATAAGTAATCTTTCTACAAAGTTTCAAGTCTCTAACTCAAAAACATAAACTTTCCCTGATAAAAACTTTGCACCCCTTTTTATCCCCCTTAGGGATAGATTTTTTCAAAACGCTGAAAGTCTTTTTTTTTGTATTTTTATAAGTAATCTTTCTACAAAGTTTTAAGTGTCTAGCTCAGAAAAAGTGTTCCCCATACAAACCTTGCACCCTTTTTTAACCCCCTTAGGGAATGATTTTTGTAAAACGCCGAATGTAGTATTTTTCATGTTCTAATAAGTAATTTTTCGTCAAAATTTTAAGTCTCTATTAAAAAAATATATGTTTTTCCCATACAAACTTTGCACCCTATTTTACCCCCTTAGGGGTGAAATTTTCCAAAACGCTGAAAGTACTTTCTTTGTATTTAAATAATCTTTCTACAAAGTTTTAGGACTCTAGCTAAAAAAAATAGTTTCCCACATACAAACTTTGCACCCCTATTTTAGCCCCCTATTTTTAGGGGTAGAATTTTCAAAAACGCTGAAAGTACTTAATTTGTATTCTGATGACTAATCTTTCTACAAAGTTTTAAGTCTCTATTTAAAAAAAATATTGTTTCCCCATACAAAATTTGCACCCCTATTTTACCCCCTTAGGGGTAGATTTTTTTAAAACACTGAATCTAGGTACTTTATTTGTATTCTAATGAATAATTTCTCTACAAAGTTTTAAGTCTCTATTTAAAAAAAAGTAGTTTTTCCCATACAAACTTTGCACTCTATTTTACCCCTTTAGGGGTAGAATTTTCTAAAACCCTGAAAGTTCTTTATTTGTATTCTAATGACTGATCTTTCTACAAAGTTTTAAGTCTCTATTTAAAAAAAAAATGTTTCCCCCATACAAACCTTGCACCCCTATTTTACCCCCGTAGGGGTGGAATTTTCCAAAACGCTGAAAGTGTTTCATTTGTATTCTAATAACTAATTTTTCTACAAAGTTTAAGTCTATAGCTCAAAAAAAAAAGGTTCTCCCATACAAACTTTGCACCCCCATTTTACCCCCTTAGGGGTAGAATTTTCAAAAATCCCTTTTTATCCCTAGCCCACGTTATAAAAGCAACATACTGTGCAAAAATCAACTCTCTAAGATTAGTAGTTTCGGCTGTGCGTTGATGAGTGAGTGAGTGAGTGATTGAGTGAATAAGTCAGTCAGGACATAGGCATTTATTATGTATAAATAGATAGAAGATAATGAAACTCCCATTCAAATATCTCAAAAAATTATGATGCTACATCCGTTTTAATGTCGCTTGTTAGAGTGAGAAAACGATGAGGGACTGTGACGTCAATATACTCGAGCGTCATAGTAAAAAAACAATCGTTTCATATGAAGGTGCGTTTTGCGGAAAAGGGACAGAACATACCCCCTCTTAAAACTTTGGACTCTTATAACTTAATCATTACCTATATAACCTCTTGCTTTGTTTTTTTCTCCATTTGACTATATTTATTTTAAATTCTTTTTCGAGAAAATACATTATGATTATTTACCATATTTTCGATTCCTGAGCTATAACCACGAACTTCGGAATTCGAAAATATTCGGGTATCTCTATCTCTATCGCACTAACCATACTCGAGTGACAGGGATGCAAATATATGAACATTGAGTATCGGTTTTCGTGGTAGCGCCGCAGGTACTTTGGCTGAATGCGCCGAGCGCGTGCCATTGTCATTCAAAAAAAACAAATTCGTGTTAATTATATTGTTCAAATTTGTTGATTTCATTTATTGAAATTACGACATAAAACGACATTTGCGCATATAAGTTCTCATATCAGAATCGAATATTTTTTTATGGTTTATATTTTAGCATTTGTCTCGTAAAGGTCTATCGTAGACGGGATTTAAATTATTAATAAGTGAAAGGCAAAGCAATTCCGCCATTTTGACGAAAATTTGACGGTTCTTATAGCTGAGAGTTGGAGCAGCGTTTGATTTCAATAAAAATAAATGAAAAATTAAATGAAGTCGTATATTTCGGAAAATTAATTAACTGTCGCAGTCGGATAAAAACTATCCTAAGTTGCAGCTAGAATAATAATGTACCTATATAAAATGTTTCATATTTTTCCGTTCATGAGATGCTGAGAACATTCGAACCGCGCAAAGCTTAGTTTCAAACTGGCTGATTCTTTTTTTAATTTAGAGATTTATTATAAGTGGAGATTATGCCAAAAGTACGTTCAACATAGCGGCGTGCTAATGTCAAACGATAATTAAATATTTTTTTAGCATAGGTTAGTGACCTTCCCCCGTAGGGCCGCATAAAATTCTCCATCATACCAAAAGCTTCATCAGCCACTATCACATATGGCAACACTGTCGGTCTATTTTGTATTAACAATGTCTTTGGCTCAGGCAGGTCTAATGACCTTTCAGTCAGCTTTTTGTACAATGAAGAATTCTTGAATATACCCGAGTCACTATTTTTACCGTACGCACCAATGTCAACCCATACAAAACAATAGTTTGCATCCGCTAGCGCCATTAAAACTAGCGAAAAAAAATGTTTATAGTTATAATACATGGAACCCGTGTGTTCAGGCTGTATTAACCGAATATGTTTTCCGCCCAAGGCTCCCAAACAATTGGGAAACTTTGAGTTCTTTTCAAATATCTCCGATATTTCATACCATTTTTCTTTCGTTGGTTCACTCATAACAATGGGTTTCAATTTTCTCCAAATAGTTTCACATACATGTGGTATTATAGTAGCCACAGTAGATTTGCCAATTCTATAATTGTAGCTTAATGTCCCAAGTGAACATCCCGTGGCCAAATATCTGAAAAAAAAACACAAACTATTACTAAAATCTGTTTTTTTTTCAGCGTCATCTCTGCAAAAGAAATGGAAGAGTTTACGAGATAATTACTTATATGAGAGAGATCAAGAAAATGAAGACTGTTAAATCTGGATCAGGAGCTTCCAAAACCTCATCATATATTAATTATAATAGACTACGATTTCTACAGCCATCTATAGCCGACAAACATACAGAAAATAGTTTCAATACAGAAAATGAATCAGCTTCGTCAGAAGTTGCTGAAGTAGAAGGAAGTTCTTCCTTTAAGAGTCCTAAATCTACTCCAAGAAAAAAACAAAAAATAAGACCTGCTGACGCAATGTTTGCAAGCATATTAGAGCCTTGCCATTTATAATTTAATCTTGCAAAACCAAAATGTCTTTCAAGGAATGCAACATCAGACATTTGAAAATCAAAATTATCGCAACCCGGTACCACCACGAAGAAATTATTTGTCACAAGAGCAGCGTAATCAAGACTTTCAATATCATGATTTTAGATCACAGCAATCTGGTGTGCCAAATAACTTAGCGCATTACGGTTATACTACAGCAATGGGATCTCAATCGCCATTAACACACACTCCATCGCCAGCACCAACTAATACCAGCAACGAATCGGAGTTAGATTTATTCTGCGAGTAATTTAAAAGACTTATTGTTTTTTCTTTAAAAAAATCTTTCCTTACCAAGTTTATTTGATTTAATTGATTTATTGATATGTTCATTAATAACAAGTTACTATATATAGATATGTTGATTAAGTATATAGATATGTCTATTAATAAAAAACTTACCTCAATGTAATTATGAGTTTTTCTTCTGGTGAAATGGTATATCGCACAGCGTTTTCATCTGCTACGAGTTCCTCGTTTATGAGAGCCAGTAAGTCATCAAATGACTTGATGGACATTCTGAAGTAGTTCAAAAATTTGGGTCCGTATTGCCTTAATTTAGGATACAAGATTATGTACTGGCTTTCAGTCAGCCTGGTTGATAAAATTGGGTGGACCCAATATCTCCGTCTTCTGTCGCGTCGTTTCAACCGTCGGTATAATATCACCGTTAAAACTGTTTCTACGTCCATCTTCGACAAATATAAGAACTCTACTGACTGAACCATGGCGGTCGCGGCAACGCGCGTTCAACGCTTGGCAAGCGCGTGTCATGTGAACACTATACAAAAATTTAGCACGCGTCCAACGCGCGTTGAACGCTTGTCATCTGAACGTACCCTTATTATTCTAAGCCAAAACCGATGTCCCCAGTTTTCTCCCACCGCAGCGCTCACACACACATTGAACCGTGTAAAAACAAAGACACTGGCAACGCCCGTGATCTACGGCAACATGCAAACAAGGGCTGTGATTGGCTTAAACGCCACTAGGGGGGCGACAAACGTTAAAATTATGTTTATCGACATTGATATTTAATTTATTATGTTAAGATATTGATGGGTAACAAAATGGTAAATTTATGAGGTGGTATTTAAACTTCTAGCTACAAGTTTAAATAACACGGGTTGTTAACTTACCATAAATAGCAAAGGTAAAAAATATCGACCTACAGAGTAACATAAACGGCTTTTTATAAGTTCGTGTCCTTCGGTCTCCATCATCAGACCTGCTTTATATAGCATTGAATTGTCATCCGTCATACATAATTTAACAACATTTTACGCACACTTACAACCGGCACCGACTCGTCTTTGGCGGCGGCTTGGACGCCAACGGGCAGTGGGACGACGAACAGGCGTTGATACATTAACTCGCTCAAATGAGCGCCCGATCGACGCCACGCTGCTTAGAGCATTAAACCAACCGGAGACGACACGCGCACACTTTTCTATCTAAAAAAGTCTGCCGTTTTCGGCCCGGGGGACGAGGCAACGCACACAAATCATGTTAACACCAATGCATTTTTCCGATAGTGTCACTACACACGCACACGACAAAATTATCAAACACCAGCATAAACTATACTCACACAAGTACAAACACATACACAGACAACCTGTCCGTGAAAGAGATGACGTCAGCTCGAAGTAAACATCGATAGTGCGAGGAACACGTCGATAATAAATAATAAACTTATCGATATTTCATGTAGGTCCGGAAACGAATGCACAAAAAAGGTATAGAGGGAAATGCATGAAACACAATTTTTGACTTCGTAACTTTGTTTGGACTAGTTAGGAGGTAAACATATCAAAAGTCCTTGCCTGTAACCCTTGAGCCGGAGGGGAGGGGGGGGTTTCAAAGTCCCAATATTCGGTTTTTCACCTATATCTCGGAAACTGTGCGTCCTAGCGACATAACTATTCTAAACAAAATGAAAGGTGATTAAATTTGCCACAATTTTTATAATATCAAGTTTTTCGATATCTTGTACAGTTTTCGAGATATAAGATATTATACCATTGAGTACTATCGAGCTGGTCTGATGATGGAGATGGAAGGCGGCCATAGGATATCATATTGAAATGCCATGATCGGTACTTATTAAAAGGGATTTTTTTTTATGCACGTAACATACGATCTTTGGACAGACGGTAAACGGATAACAGGATGTTTTTCCACATGAATAACTGGCCTGAATTTTGGTTCAGGCAGGACAGGTTAACACTATACTGTATCTTTTGGATATAACATAAAACAAGAAACAAAGAATAAAAAGCAACTTTTATAAAATAACATTCAAAATGCTGGGAGCAAATAGTGCTAGTCTCGTTTAGGAGTCCACGACACATGATTTCCACAAGCTCGGATACAGACATCCTGAATCATTACATCTTTTGGGAATCTGAAAAATAAATTATAAGAATAACATACTTATAATGTTTATCGACATTTGTTTTTGTTCTGTCCCTTCACTAACTTTCCTAGTACAGTGTTGCTAGAGTAACAAATTAAAAATGCATATTTACGGAACAAGTGACGATCGTAAATTCCGTATAATTAATAAAATACAGCCTAAACATATTATATTTAAAACATTAAATAAAAATATTATATGGTGAAAATAAAAGAATAAATGAATTTGCAAACAGTAATCCATCATTAATTAATTAAACATCTATAATTATAAATTTCACGTTATTTATGGTTGGTACCATTTTTATTGGATAAACTGTATTAATAATAACGAATTTAAAGTAGAACTTATAATTAAACATTTATACAGTCAACTTTAAAAAATACCCAAAAGTAGAGCTAGTACCATTAAGTGGGAACACTGTTAGATTGACAATATTTTTTAGTTTTTTTGCAAATTTAATGCACTATTTGATAATATTTAAACGTAATAATACTAACAGATGAAAAGTAACGTTATCCTTTTGTACATTAGATATTTCTGATCTCTTATTACACGAGAACACGTTGCAATTCGGCATTTTTAGCGCAGGTCATTCCGCGCTCACTGCGATTCATTGAATGGCGCGGAGCGCGCGGCAACTAGTTTTATATAACCGCTATGACCGGCGGTCTCGTACCTTTGGCAGAGGGGAACGCCTGGCAATGGCTACTCCGGTTGGTTTAATGCTCTAAGCCACGCTGCCTTAGCTCTGTTATACAGCTTAAGGCTTATACACCCGCTAACGTCCTTGAGTCGTCGTCCGTATGGGCCAGCGCGCGACTGATCGGGCCTGCCGAGCCTCCGCGCTCGCGCATTTTGTAGGTATTTAAACATAGTAATTAAGATAATCATTTTATCTATTCAAACTCTGCGAATTTGTCTATAAATATTTAATAACTTTATTTGAGTACAAAAATTTAATTTAAAATATCTATAGTTTAGTCATAATATTGAATAAACTTTACAAAAAGAGGTAACTTTGGGATTTTTTTCTATCGAGTAAAGTTCATTAGATCGCGTAACTGAATGAGACGTTGACTAGATTAGATCCTTAAGTAATACGTATCTTTTTTTTAGATTTTTAAACCCTATTTTCTACGTCTGAGATTGTTTTAAAAAACTCGAAAACGCTGCCCCCGTTGACTGTCGAGCCTTAACATACCGATGAACCAATTTGACAAATCTTCAAGGTTGGTATGTCCCATTCGAAAAGTCCACGGCTCTTATTAAGTGTTTGGAAACATTTTTCTTGAAAATGTTCCGAACACATTTAACACTTTTCTGTACAGGAAACCAGTTATTCCAATCCAATCCAATCAAAGTCCATTTTTCTTTAGTACTTGGGTTCTTTGGAAAACTGTAAACCGAAATTTCTTTTTCAATTATCACAATTCAAATGAAAGTAAAAAACACTCATTTAAAATAAATCATTTGTAATAATAACATCACATTTGAAGTTGTTCTGGAGCCATTTGCAACTAAATTATATACCTACTTGTACATACAATTTTAATGTGCATTTACCGTTCCTACTGCGACTTAGTGAACATCTTATTAGTAGTTATCTTTGTTAGTAGGTAGACCTAACTATGTCTCTCTATTGGATCACCTTCTTTTCGCAACTAACGTTTGGCAAACGGATTCATTTCGCAATTTTTCATTTCCCAAACTCTGAAACTGTAAATATTTCAGGATTTATTTCAGGGCCATCGTGTAGAACCCTATAGGTAGGTTTGAAATATTTAACAGTTTCAGAAATATTAAGAGGTTGGGAAATGAAAAGATGCGATATGAATCGGGTTGCCAAACGTTAGGTTGGGAAACATTAGTGAACCCTCTCTGTTAGTTGTATATTTTTTGGTACTGTATGCATATAATGTCGCTAGCATAATTGGGTATTTGACAACAGTGAAAATAAATTGTTTTTTCATTAGCAACAGATACTTTTTAAACATTACGAAAATACTCGGAAAGTATCAAGCTTTCATTTATGTTTGCTATTTGAGATTTTTAAATTCATAAATTTATATATCAACTAGCTGTTGCCCGCGACTTCGTCCGCGTAGAACTTTTTATCGTCTTAGAAAATGATTTCTCTCAATACAAAATTTGAACCCTCTTTTAGGGGATAATTAAAAAAAAAGTTGATGTTCATTTTCTAGTTTGTGAACAAACAGTCTAAAACCAAAGTTAAAAATCTCATACCTTAAAAATGCCTTGAAATACTCAAACTTTGAACCAATTTTAACACTCTTAGGGGATGAATTTGGAAAAACTCTGAAATCAGTGTTGTAGTCTATTAACGTACAGAATAAGACCGAAGTTAAAAATCTCTTACTCACACTTTAAAATTTTATTGCTCGCCATTTAAAATTTGAACCCCCTTTTAAACCCCCTTAGAGGTTGAATTTTTCTAATCGCTGAAAGAACTTTTTTCGTAAACTTTTAAGTCTCTAGCTCAAAAAAAGTGTTGCCCATACAAAGCTTTCTTAACCCCCTTAGGGGTGGAAT
Source organism: Epinotia brunnichana (assembly GCA_963854355.1). Taxonomy (NCBI): domain Eukaryota; kingdom Metazoa; phylum Arthropoda; class Insecta; order Lepidoptera; family Tortricidae; genus Epinotia; species Epinotia brunnichana. The sequence continues at coordinate 25,287,857 of OY977936.1, read as the reverse complement.
TTTCTAAAACTCTGAAAGTACTTTATTATCAATTTTAATAAGTAACATTTTGAATAGTTTTAAGTCTAGTAAAAAAAAAAGTTTTTCCCACACAACACTGGCTACCCTTCTTAAGGATCTTAAGGATCCCCTTAGGGATGGAGTTTTCTAAAACGCTGAAAGTTCTTTTTTAGTATTCTAATAAGTAATCTTTTTGCAAAGTTTTAAGTCTAACTCAAAAAAAAGTGTTGCCCATGCAAAGCTTGCTCTCCTTTTTAACCCTATTAGGGGTGGAATTTTCTAAAACGATTTGTGTTCTTTTTTTGTATTTTAATAAGTAATCTTTCTACAAAGTTTCAAGTCTCTAACTCAAAAACATAAACTTTCCCTGATAAAAACTTTGCACCCCTTTTTATCCCCTTAGGGATAGATTTTTTCAAAACGCTGAAAGTCTTTTTTTTTGTATTTTTATAAGTAATCTTTCTACAAAGTTTTAAGTGTCTAGCTCAGAAAAAGTGTTCCCCATACAAACCTTGCACCCTTTTTTAACCCCCTTAGGGAATGATTTTTGTAAAACGCCGAATGTAGTATTTTTCATGTTCTAATAAGTAATTTTTCGTCAAAATTTTAAGTCTCTATTAAAAAAAAATATGTTTTTCCCATACAAACTTTGCACCCTATTTTACCCCCTTAGGGGTGAAATTTTCCAAAACGCTGAAAGGACTTTCTTTGTATTTAAATAATCTTTCTACAAAGTTTTAGGACTCTAGCTAAAAAAAATAGTTTCCCACATACAAACTTTGCACCCCTATTTTAGCCCCCTATTTTTAGGGGTAGAATTTTCAAAAACGCTGAAAGTACTTAATTTGTATTCTGATGACTAATCTTTCTACAAAGTTTTAAGTCTCTATTTAAAAAAAATATTGTTTCCCCCATACAAAATTTGCACCCCTATTTTACCCCCTTAGGGGTAGATTTTTTTAAAACACTGAATCTAGGTACTTTATTTGTATTCTAATGAATAATTTCTCTACAAAGTTTTAAGTCTCTATTTAAAAAAAAGTAGTTTTTCCCATACAAACTTTGCACTCTATTTTACCCCTTTAGGGGTAGAATTTTCTAAAACCCTGAAAGTTCTTTATTTGTATTCTAATGACTGATCTTTCTACAAAGTTTTAAGTCTCTATTTAAAAAAAAAATGTTTCCCCAATACAAACCTTGCACCCCTATTTTACCCCCGTAGGGGTGGAATTTTCCAAAACGCTGAAAGTGTTTCATTTGTATTCTAATAACTAATTTTTCTACAAAGTTTAAGTCTATAGCTCAAAAAAAAAAGGTTCTCCCATACAAACTTTGCACCCCCATTGTACCCCCTTAGGGGTAGAATTTTCAAAAATCCCTTTTTATCCCTAGCCCACGTTATAAAAGCAACATACTGTGCAAAAATCAACTCTCTAAGATTAGTAGTTTCGGCTGTGCGTTGATGAGTGAGTGAGTGAGTGATTGAGTGAATAAGTCAGTCAGAACATAGGCATTTATTATGTACTAGCTGTTGCCCGCGACTTCGTCCGCGTAGAACTTTTTATCGTCTTAGAAAATGATTTATCTCAATACAAAATTTGAACCCTCTTTTAGGGGATAATTAAAAAAAAAGTTGATGTTCATTTTCTAGTTTATGAACAAACAGTCTAAAACCAAAGTTAAAAATCTCATACTTTAAAAATGCCTTGAAATACTCAAACTTTGAACCAATTTTAACACTCTTAGGGGATGAATTTGGAAAAACTCTGAAATCAGTTTTGTAGTCTTTTAACGTACAGAATAAGACCGAAGTTAAAAATCTCTTACTCACACTTTAAAATTTTATTGCTCGCCATTTAAAATTTGAACCCCCTTTTAAACCTTCGTAAACTTTTAAGTCTCTAGCTCAAAAAAAGTGTTGCCCATACAAAGCTTTCTTAACCCCCTTAGGGGTGGAATTTTCTAAAACTCTGAAAGTACTTTATTATCAATTTTAATAAGTAACATTTTGAATAGTTTTAAGTCTAGTAAAAAAAAAAGTTTTTCCCACACAACACTGGCTACCCTTCTTAAGGATCTTAAGGATCCCCTTAGGGATGGAGTTTTCTAAAACGCTGAAAGTTCTTTTTTAGTATTCTAATAAGTAATCTTTTTGCAAAGTTTTAAGTCTAACTCAAAAAAAAGTGTTGCCCATGCAAAGCTTGCTCTCCTTTTTAACCCTATTAGGGGTGGAATTTTCTAAAACGATTTGTGTTCTTTTTTTGTATTTTAATAAGTAATCTTTCTACAAAGTTTCAAGTCTCTAACTCAAAAACATAAACTTTCCCTGATAAAAACTTTGCACCCCTTTTTATCCCCTTAGGGATAGATTTTTTCAAAACGCTGAAAGTCTTTTTTTTTTGTATTTTTATAAGTAATCTTTCTACAAAGTTTTAAGTGTCTAGCTCAGAAAAAGTGTTCCCCATACAAACCTTGCACCCTTTTTTAACCCCCTTAGGGAATGATTTTTGTAAAACGCCGAATGTAGTATTTTTCATGTTCTAATAAGTAATTTTTCGTCAAATTTTTAAGTCTCTATTAAAAAAAAAATGTTTTTCCCATACAAACTTTGCACCCTATTTTACCCCCTTAGGGGTGAAATTTTCCAAAACGCTGAAAGTACTTTCTTTGTATTTAAATAATCTTTCTACAAAGTTTTAGGACTATAGCTAAAAAAAATAGTTTCCCACATACAAACTTTGCACCCCTATTTTAGCCCCCTATTTTTAGGGGTAGAATTTTCTAAAACGCTGAAAGTACTTAATTTGTATTCTGATGACTAATCTTTCTACAAAGTTTTAAGCCTCTATTTAAAAAAAAATGTTTCCCCCATACAAACCTTGCACCCCTATTTTACCCCCGTAGGGGTGGAATTTTCCAAAACGCTGAAAGTGTTTCATTTGTATTCTAATAACTAATTTTTCTACAAAGTTTAAGTCTATAGCTCAAAAAAAAAGGTTCTCCCATACAAACTTTGCACCCCCATTTTACCCCCTTAGGGGTAGAATTTTCAAAAATCCCTTTTTATCCCTAGCCCACGTTATAAAAGCAACATACTGTGCAAAAATCAACTCTCTAAAATTAGTAGTTTCGGCTGTGCGTTGATGAGTGAGTGAGTGAGTGAATAAGTCAGTCAGGACATAGGCATTTATTATGTATAAATAGATAGAAGATAATGAAACTCCCATTCAAATATCTCAAAAAATTATGAAGCTACATCCGTTTTAATGTCGCTTGTTAGAGTGAGAAAACGATGAGGGATTGTGACGTCAATATACTCGAGCGTCATAGTAAAAAACAATCGTTTCATATGAAGGTGCGTTTTGCGGAAAAGGGACAGAACATACCCCCTCTTAAAACTTTGGACTCTTATAACTTAATCATTACCTAAATAACCTCTTGCTTTGTTTTTTTCTCCATTTGACTATATTTATTTTAAATTCTTTTTCGAGAAAATACATTATGATTATTTACCATATTTTCGATTCCTGAGCTATAACCACGAACTTCGAAATTCGAAAATATTCGGGTATCTCTATCTCTATCGCACTAACCATACTCGAGTGACAGGGATGCAAATATATGAACATTGAGTATCGGTTTTCGTGGTAGCGCCGCAGGTACTTTGGCTGAATGCGCCGAGCGCGTGCCATTGTCATTCAAAAAAAACAAATTCGTGTTAATTATATTGTTCAAATTTGTTGATTTCATTTATTGAAATTACGACATAAAACGACATTTGCGCATATAAGTTCTCATATCAGAATCGAATATTTTTTTATGGTTTATATTTTAGCATTTGTCTCGTAAAGGTCTATCGTAGACGGGATTTAAATTATTAATAAGTGAAAGGCAAAGCAATTCCGCCATTTTGACGAAAATTTGACGGTTCTTATAGCTGACAGTTGGAGCAGCGTTTGATTTCAATAAAAATAAATGAAAAATTAAATGAAGTCGTATATTTCGGAAAATTAATTAACTGTCGCAGTCGGATAAAAACTATCCTAAGTTGCAGCTAGAATAATAATGTACCTATATAAAATGTTTCATATTTTTCCGTTCATGGGATGCTGAGAACATTCGAACCGCGCAAAGCTTAGTTTCAAACTGGCTGATTCTTTTTTTAATTTAGAGATTTATTATAAGTGGAGATAAATAGATAGAAGATAATGAAACTCCCATTCAAATATCTCAAAAAATTATGAAGCTACATCCGTTTTAATGTCGCTTGTTAGAGTGAGAAAACGATGAGGGACTGTGACGTCAATATACTCGAGCGTCATAGTAAAAAAACAATCGTTTCATATGAAGGTGCGTTTTGCGGAAAAGGGACAGAACATACCCCCTCTTAAAACTTTGGACTCTTATAACTTAATCATTACCTATATAACCTCTTGCTTTGTTTTTTTCTCCATTTGACTATATTTATTTTAAATTCTTTTTCGAGAAAATACATTATGATTATTTACCATATTTTCGATTCCTGAGCTATAACCACGAACTTCGGAATTCGAAAATATTCGGGTATCTCTATCTCTATCGCACTAACCATACTCGAGTGACAGGGATGCAAATATATATACATTGAGTATCGGTTTTCGTGGTAGCGCCGCAGGTACTTTGGCTGAATGCGCCGAGCGCGTGCCATTGTCATTCAAAAAAAACAAATTCGTGTTAATTATATTGTTCAAATTTGTTGATTTCATTTATTGAAATTACGACATAAAACGACATTTGCGCATATAAGTTCTCATATCAGAATCGAATATTTTTTTATGGTTTATATTGTAGCATTTGTCTCGTAAAGGTCTATCGTAGACGGGATTTAAATTATTAATAAGTGAAAGGTAAAGCAATTCCGCCATTTTGACGAAAATTTGACGGTTCTTATAGCTGACAGTTGGAGCAGCGTTTGATTTCAATAAAAATAAATGAAAAATTAAATGAAGTCGTATATTTCGGAAAATTAATTAACTGTTGCAGTCGGATAAAAACTATCCTAAGTTGCAGCTAGAATAATAATGTACCTATATAAAATGTTTCATATTTTTCCGTTCATGGGATGCTGAGAACATTCGAACCGCGCAAAGCTTAGTTTCAAACTGGCTGATTCTTTTTTTAATTTAGAGATTTATTATAAGTGGAGATAAAGGAGGTTGTTTGATTGTGACGTCACCACATAGTAAAGCCTCAAAATTCCATACTAACGGAGCGTTTCATAAAAAGAAGCTTTTTTTTTTTTTTTTTTTTTTTTACTTGGGGAAATGCCTTTACGCATCCCACCTAGCCGAGGAACTAGGATGGGTATGACGGGCTCCCGGGAACCCCCCGGACTACCGTCTAAAACCACCAAGGTATGCCCTCTCTGCCGTGTAGTAGGGGCGTCATGGGATCGCGAACATTTCACCACGACGCCCCTCGGCAACAGCCGCAGCTGCCCTCACTACTGAGGCAAAAGCCCCCCCTCCCGTCGTAAGCGTGCAGGGCGACACCACACGCTTCCCGACCCGACCAAAGGACCTCTGCGCCGGGAGAGGGTGATAGGCCTCGGATTCACCCTCTCAGGTCCCCTTGTAACTTTTTATAGAGGTTTTCTCCCTCGCAGCCACAACTCGGCCCCGGCCTGACGGTTGCAGCCCCCGCGCCTAACATGAACCCTCTGATAGCAGAGGATTTGTTAGGGTTCCGGGTCCGTTATTTATTATAGAGGCAAACGGCAATGGCCTCTCCCTCAAGCCGCACCTGGGGAATCTTGCGATTCCCTGGGCGGAACCCCCCGACCCCCCCGTGTCGGGTTATTGGTAACACCAGCAAGCGATAACTTAGGGTTCACTAAATTATCACTTGCCGTTGTCTCCAGAGCGCACCGGCCAAGACACTACCCATTCCTGCGGATCAACCGAATCAAGAGGAATCGGTAGAGTCCAGACACTCGAGGAGGTTACCCGACCTAGCAACCCTTCATAAAAAGAAGCTGAGTTGACTTTATTCCAGCCCGACCCACGTTACAAAAAGGTCGATTAAGCGATTTTTTTAAACAAAATTAAGTAGTCATACTAATTAGTAAAGTAGTACTTAGTCATACAATTTATAGTCCCTGGGCGACCGAGCTCTGCTCGGATGAAAATGGAGAAAATACGGAGAAAACAAATTTTCCCGGACATGAGACCCATCTAGATCGATTTCTTGCCCCCGTAACCACCTACATTCCAAATTTCATCGAAATCGTTAGAGCCGTTTCCGAGAACGTGATTGCAAATATATATATATATATATACATACATACATACATACATATATATATACAAATATTGCTCGTTTAATAGTATAGGATAATACTTAGTATAGGATACCTTCTTATTGATAATTTTATTTCTTTAATACGACGACGGTGGCTAACAAGTACACGGTCTGCCTAATGGTAAGGCTATGGCCTATGAGCGCTTGCAATTCCAGAGCCCAATTACACGCCCGTTGCCTACCCTTTATATACTCGAAGATTCCTTGTGTCGTCAGTTAGACACAAAACACAATGGAATGTATTCAATTGTTGACAAACCATTAACTATTTCGGTATCTAAGTATGTTTTTATGATCCCAAGAATTGGCCAAGCCGCAAGTTTTTGCAGAGGCCAACTGAACCTTAAAGAGGGAAAAGTAGTCCTTATTAAAGGCCTCCACACACCGGTCGCGGGCGCGGGTCGGGAGCGGGCCCGCGCAAGTTGTAAAACACTGAAACTACACTTCAAACACACACCGAACGTGGGCCCGCGGGCCCGCGCCCGACCCGCGCCCACGATTGGTGTGTGGAGGCCTTAGGCTGTTAGCGGTTTTGTCAGGGAGCACCACTAGAAGTTCTTAAGCCGCTCATAGGCGTCGATCTACCTCGAATTAACACTGTTACAGACAACAATCAGGATTAACGTAGTAGTAGGGGTAGTGCCATTAAATTTCATATGCATGACGTAACCTAGCCAGTTAGGAAATGATATATCGTAGGTTGAATAATTGTATGTACCTTCCTAAGTTGGCACCTAGTTATTGATGTAATGATATTGTCTTGTTATTGATGACTCGCACACTGAATCATGCATCCTTTCCCGAAGAATTGGGCAGGTAGAGTTGATATTAAATGTAAATTTTTATATCCACGTATTTTCTTCGCACCTACACTATTTAAATTATGTTTGTAATTCATAAGGAATTAAAAGTAGGTAGTTCAAATTCGAAAAGGCGAAAACATATCAATAATATTTTCACATAACTCTTTTTTTTATGATGCTTAAACTATTCAGCTATCGTGTACCGTCATACATGCCTACTTTGCCACCAGGGGGAACTTTGCCCAAGAAGCAAATTTTAAAATTTTCCTCTTGGGCAAAATTCCCGCTGGTGGCAAAGTAGGCATGTTTGACGTACTTGGTATAAATTTGACAAGAAGTAGGTACCTAGATACTTATTTTTACAAAACAGTGGGAAAAGTCAGAAATTAATACTTACCCCGTAAACGGGACTAGAATTAACGTGTCTGACGTTAACAAAAGGGGCAAGAATTAACATCTTGATTTTCTTATCATTAAAGAAAGTTGTTAAAGAAAATAATTTTAATTGTTTAGTAATAAATAATTAAACCCATTAAGCATTAATATCAACAAGCTTCAAAATCAAGACACTTTTATGGAAGTGTGGCTGTATAGGTTTCTGCCATTATTTAATTTTTTTATGGCTTTAAGACGCGGTTTTGAAGCGGTTACATTGAAATACGAACACTTAACAATGTATTCAAAAGTCTTTAAATTACTATAATAGTCATCTCTTAATAATAAAAAAAAATATCGCATAATAATTATCAACAAGTTTCATAAACCAATCAAATTTTATGAAACTGTGGCTGTACATAAATAAATAAATAATACATAAATATTTGCGGACAATCTTACACACATCAACCTAGTCCCAAACTAAGCAAAGCTTGTAGGTACTATGGGTACTAGACGACGATATATATACTCATATAAATAAATAAATAAATAAATATTACGGGACAATCTTACACAAATCAACCTAGGCCCACAGTAAGCTCAATAAGGCTTGTGTTGTACTTAAATAGAAAGAAAAACATCCATGACTCAGGAACAAAATATTCGTGCTCATCACACAAATAAATGCCCTTACCGGGATTCGAACCCAGGACCTCTTGCTTCGTAGGCAGGGTCACTACCAACTAGGCTAAAGCGGTCGTGTTTCTGCCATTGCTTTTAATCCCTAGGGGCGACACGCATCACTTTCAACCCGCTGTTTAGATAAAAGTACAATTGACGGACTTAATGCCTTTAGGCATTCTCTACCAAGCTCTATTCTCTACTCATTCTCTCATTTAATGTTACAAGTCAGAATTATGCTAATACAAGAGGAAATTTAACAACAATTTAAATGCCACAAGTCGCAGGTTTTCGTGATACGTAGGATTTCCCCACCGTTTTCCTCCTTCCGACGCAAAGAGTAGCTTGGTGACGCGGCGCAGACAGCGCACAATACGTGTGTTGTTCATTTAGTGCGGTTCATCCGACCCATTCTGCTACAACGATAGCCATACAGTATTTAAGACGCAATATCTCCTGAGCCAATCACACGCACACATACAGCATATATATATGTAGGTACTACCAACTTATGTAATTAGCAGGCTTGGCTCTACATCAGATGAAACAAAAGTGTATGTTGGAGATATTGTTGACTTGTTTACTGTAAAATTTAATTATTTACTTACAATACAGCCTTTTCTTTTGTGTAGAAGTTGAATAAGTAATTGTAGGAAATATCTGATACAATAAAAAACAAAATTATTATAATAATCTACTTATTTATTCTCTTTTAGAACACAAGGACACACTAAGTGCGCAGTTCTCATCTCCATCTCCACTTATAATAAATCTCTAAATTAAAAAAAGAATCAGTCAGTTTGAAACTAAGCTTTCTGTGGTGCGAATGTTCTCAGCATCCCATGGACGGAAAAATATGAAACATTTTATATAGGTACATTATTATTCCAGCTGCAACTTAGGATAGTTTTTATCCGACTGCGACAATTAATTTATTTTCCGTAATATACGACTTCATTTAATTTTTCATTTATTATTCTTAAAGTATATCGCCGCCACATCTGTCAGCTAAAAGAAACGTCAAACTCACAGTAATAAGAAATACTACGGACAAAATGGCGGAATTGCTTTGCCTTTCTTTCGCCTACTAATAATTTTAATCCCGTCTACGATATACATTGACGAGACACATAGGTACCAAAAGCAAATATAAAATTAATCGATTTTGATATGCGAACTTATATGCGCAAATGTCGAATTAAGGCGTAATTTGTACAAATGTAACAACAAATTCGAACAATATAAACTTGGTTTTTTTGAATGGCACGCGCGCGCGCTCTTTGCGTATTCAGCCAAACCACGAAAACCGAAACTCGAAGTTTGTATATCTGAGGGCCTATATATTATTTATATTTATTATAAGTGGAGATAAATTAACCGAAATAAGAATCCAGATATGTAAAAAATTACGGGGTTTTTTTGTTGAGCAGGAAGTACCTATAGGTACTATTATTTATTTTGTGTTAAAAGTAGGTACTATGGGTTTGTCCATATATTACTTCATCGTTTTTTGACAATTTTTGACCCCCCCCCCCCCCCCTATTATCATCCTGTGAATTCCTTGAATGGGATGACCATTAAATGGCGGTAGTCAATTTATTAGGCGGGTAGGGCTCCCTTCCTTATAAAATGACTACCGTCATTCAATGGTCAGGACCCCTCCCTCCCTCTATTTTGAAATGACGTAATATATGGACATCCCCTATGTTAAGAAGCTGATAATAACAGCCAGTGAAAAAATACAAATTCGACAAAGAAACATGTCCAGACATATCAAAAATACGAGAGTAAATGAGATTCGGTCATCAATTGAAATAGGTACTATGTATACTTACACTGCAGACACATACTTTACAGCATTTAATAGCAAGAGATGATGTCATCCAAAACATTAATTATGACTAAATGTATTTACTCACGTGATATTCCATGAATCAAGTCCAAATTAAGTCATCATTTTGACAAGTTTATAAGAGAATCTACCAATAGAATTAAGTATATGTTTAACACTTTAAACTCTCGCGCTTTGTACACATATTTAAATACTGTTTAATCCGGGTCTAACGTTAGACCTTAGTTAGGCGTTAGACCCGGATTAAACAGTATTTAAATAAGTATGTTTGTATTTGTAAGTATGCAGTGCAGTATAGTTACCTATTTTATTTTACAATATTTACTACTGTATACATAATACTGTTATTTACCCCTTTCACTATTTTTTACCAATTGGCTTTGTATTTTTTAAATAATTTAATTGAGTGCAAAATGGTACCAATGTATTAACGTACAAATATTATGCAGCACAATAAACAACAGTAGGTACCTACTCTCATTTTTTATACAAAATATTTTAAGCACATATATTAACATAACTGCGATTATAGTAGGTACCGACTCTGCGTAGGAAACTAACAAACAGTCTTCCGTTAACTATCTATGATTTTCATTGGTCGTTCTTAACCACTTTATGTGCCTGACTCGGAATACACATTGGATAAACGGAATCAATCACGCATTTATTGCTCGGCACATACAGTCTAATTTGATTTGCTGTTGCCATGCAACACGTGGCGCTCACACTAACTGCGAATCTAGGCCCAATATAAATAGTCTATAAGTGCGAGTATAGTCATCTCGTATGATACTTTAAATGCGACGTAGGCGTCGTGTAGTCGTCCAAGAGAATTTCAACTTTAACAATATCGATATAAGAGCTGACTGTTTTATATTAGAATAGCATTGAGTCACCCACGTTAGCGAGTGGTTTCATTCATGTCAGTCTGATTCGAGCTGCGTTATGCGCAGGCCAAAGCTATGTCAAATAGCAGCGTTTTATAAGTTTATAAAATTTGTACATTAATACATTCGTAATCTGTAAAACACTATACCTAGTGACAACTTGTTTCCAATGAATTCTTCAACCTCCTATATTTCTTAATAAATGTACAGGTGTATATTTTTACTACACAATTATAGTGTTGTTTGTTGTTATTGTTATACTTTGAAGTAATTGTTGATGAGTGAAGTGTTTAAAATAACCTTTTTACCGGATTGTTGCCTGGATATTGGAATATACATTTAAAAGGCGTGGTAATTGGTGAGTGACTGTAATTGAAATATTTGAGCGGGGAATTAACGAGTAGCGCGACCCTAGTCCCGGCGTGCCGCACCGGACCAGCGCATGTTATCACGTTATGATAATTTTATCCGACGACACTCACAAACATGTACCTATTTATACTCATGTTCTATATAATGATTTTATTTAGTCCGTATTGAAATGATAGCCGGTTATCATTTTTTTACCGAAATATTTTTAAATTGATGCGTGGAATTTACCTCATCTGATTTATTCTAAAGTATTTTATTAATAGTATAATATTAATAATAATGGAATAGGTAACCGTATTTTAACGAAGTGCAGGTGTTTTTAGAGACTCGTGTTCAAAAGAGAACATTTTAGTTCCGCTACTATGAATACTATAGTAGGTTCTTTACTGCCGCAGGTTCACACTAGCTTATGGACGCGACTATGTCTGACTTCATTTACAGCGAAATAAATTTTAAGCAAAGGTTTAAAAATAAATACTGCAGTCCTTATTAGCGAATGTAATATATATATCGTGGAGCCAAGTGATTAACATTAAGGACTCCTTAATGTAATCACTTCGCTGCAACTTGAATGTTAATATAGATAAAACTACGTTTGTGCAGTTAACAAAATTAAAACGGATGTAAACATCCATTAGATATCAGATAAGGGAATTATAGTATTTTATGCAACTGTTGTGTAAGAAGGGTCCTAAAACGCGAGTGGCGTGGGTTGCGATGCGAGCCTTGGCGAGCATCGCAATTACAGACGCCATGAGCGTTTTTAGACCAGTTATACACCGTTGCATACAATACTTTTTCTACGACAAATTTTAAATAAATAGCATAGGTACTACATAATAGTTAAACTTTTCAGGCAGCAAGTTTTTTATTCATACTTTTGCTACTCACTTTCTTCAGGAGTGCAGGTATTAATTTCTTCGACCATTTTTAAAGGAACGTAGGGTCGTTTCGCCGGTAACGCGACCACCTTCGGTTGGCGACCACTTGACGGACTAGGCTGCTTCAATTAAAGATATTAACATTTCTACAAATCCAACAGAAAACTAATTAGTTATTAACTATTCTTGAATAGTGTCAGAATAAGAATAAATACACTTTAAAACCCAAAGCTTAATCCAAAGCAAGAAAAAATAACCTCAATTCACACATTTCACACATTGCTTCCGAAAAGTGTTGACGTGCAGTGAATCTGTAAAAAAAATAACGCGACAGTTGGCGCGAAAACTTTAGTTACGTCACTTAATTTTATTATTATGCTGAAATTAGTTACTTGATTGCTTAAATGATTTAGCTATTGTAATAATTTCGTTGAAATTCGGCATATTATAAAAATAGATTTAAATAAAATGAGGTGGTCGCGTACCCAAAAAAATTATTACCAAAGAAGTCGGATAGCGACCACATCGTTTTTCTTTTTCTTTCCTTATGGATTCTTGCGGCACCCGCGATATTTAGCTTGGCAAGCCAATTGTGTCGGTAGGTATTTAAGCCTTTCTTTAGTAGGTATATGTAATATAATAATAATATATAATTATAAAATGAATAATTCATATGATTATATGATATGGTTATATTACAAATGCGAAAGTGTGTCTGTCTGTCTGTTACCTCTTCACGCTTAAACCGATAGACCGATTTTGATGAAATTTGGCATGGAGATAGTTTGAGTCCCGGGAAAAGACGTAGGATAGTTTTTATCCCCGAAATAATCCCCTAAGAGGCTGAAATAGGGGTTGAAATTTTGTATGGAGCTACGATATAAACGAGACACACGGACGGAGTCGTGGGCAGAAGCTAGTGTAGGTAAGTAGAATTTAATCTAAAAGTTACATAAAAGCTTATAAAATGGTGGCATTTAGATACCTACTATGAACGACATGTGTGACTGTAATAGCAATATTTATAATAGCACTATGGTGTGAGCGAGATGGCGCGCCGTTTTCGATTCTATTTTGCATTGACAAGCAATGTAAAGTAGATTTAGAAGAGTAACAATTTGGTTTGTTGTGTTGTTTGTTTGTGTTGTATAAGGGCAGTCAGGTCAAGGTCAACTTTGAGAAAGAGGTCAATCGTCGATTCCGACTCGGCTGGGCAGCGTTCGGGAAGCTACGCTATGGCACATCTTTTCGTCTAATATTCCGCAGTGTCTGAAGACGAGAGTCTTTGACCAGTGCGTGTTGCCAGTGATCACGTGTGGCACCGAAACGTGGTCGCTTCAGAAGTCATAACAAGCATCATAAGAAGGCTCAAAGTCACCCAAAGGGCAATGGAGAGAGGGCTATGCTCGGCGTTTCTCTGCGTGATTGCATCAGAAATGAGGCTATCCGCAGCATAACCAAGGTAATCGATATAGCCCTAAGCCGCTAAAGTTAAGTGGCAGTGGGCGGGGCACATTGCACGTAGAACCGATGGCCGTTGAGGCGGAAAGGTTCTCGAGTGGCGACCACGTACCGGAAGGCGCGGCGTGGGTAGCCCCCCCCCACAAGTTGACTGATGGCCTGGTAACGATCGCAGGAATCCGATGGATGCGGGTGGCGCAGAACCGGTCATTATGGCACTCTTTGGGGGAGGCCTATGTCCAGCAATGGACGTCTTTCGACTGATATGATGATGATGATGATGCATCGTTTTATTAACTATTTAAACACTATTTGCAAGAGTGGTCGCCAACTAGCTAACAGGTGGTCGCAAACCGACTAAAGCGGTCGCTATCCAGCGAATTCGCTATTTTGAAACCTTTTCCATATTTTTTCCTAATCTATGGATGAAAGTGCTATATTTTATTGTAGGTTTCAAAACTTGACTATACTCAGAACCTATACGAATACCATCTATTATGTGTGTACATTGAATAGGTATACATTTACTAATCTAAAGTGAGCAACTCGGCTAAGTGGTCGCTAACCGGCGAAACGACCCTACATTTGTCTTCACAATCACGAATAAAATCTTAATAGTTTAGGACTAATAGTTTATCATCTTTCGTATTTTCATTTTGAACTGTATTTTGGTGGGAAATCGGAAATGTGACACCTCTTGCTTATGGTTTGTTTTGTTTTTAATTTGTTTGCACTTGCCATCCGAACCAAACCAATTCCGGACCCGGACCGAATTCGAGCTGTTTATTTTTATAAATAATACCAAGAATTTATAAAACGTGTATTTTAACACACAATAGATGATGATTTATTATTATTGTAGTAAATAATTTATAATATACAAATGTTAAATCGTAAATAAATATTTTTATTTCGAAATATTTGTTTATGAAGTTGGCACCACTGCAATATAGCGGCCGATTTAAAAAAAAGTTAAACAGTGCTTTTATGAAAAATGTATGAACCAAAAAAGTACGCTAAACAATGCGTTTTTGGGCCATAGAGCATAGAGTTTTTCGACTATTTATTAGTGGTGTCATTGTATTTGAGCTACAGCCTATATAAATGACGGATAACGGTACAGAAGTAGAAAAAGTTATTAAAGAATCACTACATACTATTTTACAGGCATACCATGGTTATGTGTGTTCCCTGCTCAGGTATAGTTGTTATTTTCTAAGCCGTCCGTTCCGCACTAAAGAACGCCGCACTGCAGAACGGACGGCTCAGAAAATAACAACTTTATGTCATTGTGCTTTGGGGAAATTCGCTTCACGTAAAACGAGCACTGTTAACAGTTAGCACATCACGGCTAGCACAAGACGGCCGCGACATACTCTCGAGCTCTGTCGCACTATCCGTCTCATTCTAAGTGGTCTAATAAGATATAAGATAAGGCCAATCTCCGAGCGTTTGAACCGCTCGGTTCTAAAGTCATTGTCGGCTCAAGATTATTTCAGCAGAGGTAAAACATACCGCGGAAACTTAAATTAAAAAAAGACTCAGCACCGGTATTGGCTTACGTCTTCATCAAAAGTGGACTCTGATATTCGTCTCTTTTAATAGTATTTCCTGGAGACGACAATGACGAAAAAAAAACGCCTTAAAAACGCTGAGTATTCGCCCAGCCGTGCAGAAGCAGTGCGTAAGATCAATTTGTAACGTGGATATGAATAACTTCCTGCAGGAAGATTTGCATTTACCATGCCTGTACATCTATGAAATCTGCTTGTTTGTAAAAACCCATCCCTTACTTTATAAAACGTGTAAAGAAACTTGCTACTATCCTACAAGGTATCCAAATCGGCTGGTAATACCGGAAAAAAGACAACATTATTATAGTAGAAATACTTTCTGTAGGTATGTCTGTGTATATTTACAATTCCTTACATGAAGACATTAAAAAAAAACTTTCCCATAAATATTTTCAAGCGCAGACTCGGAAGTTGGCTAATACAAAATTGTTTTCACTTCTCATGCTCTAAAAGTTCGTCTTTATGTCGTGCGTAGGCGACATAAAGTCGCTTTTTATGCTCTAGAGCATAAAGTAAAATCTTCGTCGAAGACCAAGGCAATCGCTGCAACAGCCACACGAACATCTTTAACTTCATACAACAACCTCTTTATTTTATTTCGTTTCGTTCGTATTCTAAGACCAAGGCAAAGATACCAACAGCCAAAGTACACAATAAAACTTCATGAAATAAACTTATAATTTGTATTTCGTCTCATTTACTATATTTACGTGTTGCTGTTTCATTTCCTCGCAATCGAAGTGAAAAGTAGAGTGTACAACTCGTCCATAAAACCCATTTTACACTCGACTTTATATCTATCCTCGCTCGCAAGCTCGCTCGGATGGATAAACGTCTCGAGTAAAATGGTGCGTTTTATGCACTTGTTGTACAATCTACTATTTCACTTCTCATGCTCGTAAAGTTAGCATGTGTGCCGGATGTAGGCTGCACAAAATGCTACTTTTATGCTCTAGTGTACTAAGTTATATTTTTTTAAAGACTAAGTATAGTATCAAATGACTGCCCTATCATCAATACATAGTATAAAACAAAGTCGCTTCCCGCTGTCTGTCTGTCTGTCCCTATGTATGCGTAGATCTTTAAAACTACGCAACGGATTTTGATGCGGTTTTTTTTAATAGATAGAATGTTTCAAGAGGAAGTTTTATATGTATAATAAAAACCATACATGCGTGTATTATACACATAAACCCGTGCGAAGCAGGGGCGGGTCGCTAATACACAATAAAACATAATCGGATAATACTCGTATTGTTATTCCACTTACCTTGGTCCACTCAGTTTGAGTTTGTCAAATAAATTTAAGCCGCCTACACTATGGAGTGTATATTCTATGCTGAAGACGACGTTGCAGGTGTCAAACGACGTGAATATAAAATCCAACGTGAAACTTACATGTTTTTTGAAAAAAACTTTCTAATGGATACAATACAAAATCAAAAAATCCAAGGTTCTCACGGCAAATCAAGTGGATACATTCTTGAACACCGCTCCCGATGCTCAATATTTGGCTACAAACGTACGTAATATTAATTTTAATTTATTTTATTCATTTATTTATGTACCTATGTATTTATTTATGTTAACATTGCCTATCGAAATTTAAAAAGTAATTTTGTGTTGAAAGTTTGCAACATTGTAACAATTATTGTAAGTATTTATTTATTTATGTATTTAGTTATGTTTACATCTCATATTTATTTATGTATTTAGTTATGTTTACATCTCATACTTATTTATGTATTTATTTATGTTTAGGTACATCTCATAGGTACTTTGCCTATCGAAATTTAAAAAGTAATTTTGAGTTGAAAGTTTGCTACATTGTAACAATTATTACTGTTTTTATTGTAGGTGGCGCTCATATTTGGAATTAGCGGTGCGTGTCGAGGCATAGAACTGGCTAATATTACCGTAGACGATGTCAAGACGGACACGCAATTACAAGCTATTAACTTGCCCAATACAAAAACTAACCAAGAGCGTACATTTGTCGTTAAAGGAGAGTATCTTAATATATTTAAAAAGTACCAAGGGACCGATTTTTGACTTTCGAGTGCTCGAATCTTTCACTCGAAAACGGACAAAAATTACGAAATGCTCTTTTGAAATAGCGATAGAAAATTGAAAAGAGAGTGGTATTGACCACTCGTATTCAATTATATCGGTAGAAAGTTAGTGCCTGCAATTTTGACACTAAAATCGTATTTACTTTTATTTAATTTTCGAGCGGTCGAAATACAAAAATCGGCCCCACAAGACTTACGTCCACAAAATGTTTCAACAAACAGATTCTTTCTTAATTACCAAAACGGCAAAGGTACACACGACCAGTATAGTGCATAGGACTGAACAAATTTGCAACATTGCCAAAGCAAATGGCAGTATTCCTGAATTTAGAACATCCGGAATGTTACACAGGGCTGCATTTCGGAGAACTTCGGCCACCCTCTTAGCCGATTCCGGAGCCGACGTTCGTACAATGCGTTACGTGATCGACCTGGTGGAAATCGTCCTTCAGCAAAAGACTGATTAATTAAAAAACAAAGAGGTACAGTTAATTGATCCGCGCACTGTCTTATTAGAGATGGTTGGAGTTCGTCGAAACCGTGACTGTTTTTGTTTTTAAGGTTTTTTATTAATTTGTGTCTTCGTGGTAGTGAACAGGGGCTAGAAACATAGTGTTTTCAGAGGGGTTCAACACGGGTCGGCCGAATGCTGCGTTTGCATTTCTATTTTCTCCTATGGATGCGAAGAAGTCGTTGAAAGTATTTGCTACAAGTTTTGGCTCGCTAACTAGTTGGTCATTGATCTGTAGTTGTACATTATGTTTTTCACATTTCGTTTTTTTGTTTGTCCTTTCGTTTATAATACTCCACATTGTTTTTATTTTGTTGCCAGACTTTTTCATTCTATTAATTATAGCATTTTTTTTACTGTCGATACTGTCTTTTTAAGGGTTTTTTCGTATTTTTTATAGTGTTGGTGTATCGTTTGAATTTTTGTTTGTACTTAGAGTAAATATTTTTAACTAGCTGTTGCCCGTGACTTCGTCCGCGTAGAACTTTTTATCGTCTTCGAAAATGATTTCTCTCAATACAAAATTTGAACCCTCTTTTAGGGGATAATTAAAAAAAAAGTTGATGTTCATGTTCTAGTTTGTGAACAAACAGTCTAAAACCAAAGTTAAAAATCTCATACTTTAAAAATGCCTTGAAATACTCAAACTTTGAACCAATTTTAACACTCTTAGGGGATGAATTTGGAAAAATACTGAAATCAGTTTTGTAGTCTTTTAACGTACAGAATAAGACCGAAGTTAAACATCTCTTACTCACACTTTAAAATTTTATTGCTCGCCATTTAAATTTTGAACCCCCTTTTAAACCCCCTTAGAGGTTGAATTTTTCTAATCGCTGAAAGAACTTTTTTCGTAAACTTTTAAGTCTCTAGCTCAAAAAAAGTGTTGCCCATACAAAGCTTTCTTAACCCCCTTAGGGGTGGAATTTTCTAAAACTCTGAAAGTACTTTATTATTAATTTTAATAAGTAACATTTTGAATAGTTTTAAGTCTAGTAAAAAAAAAAGTTTTTCCCACACAACACTGGCTACCCTTCTTAAGGATCTTAAGGATCCCCTTAGGGATGGAGTTTTCTAAAACGCTGAAAGTTCTTTTTTAGTATTCTAATAAGTAATCTTTTTGCAAAGTTTTAAGTCTAACTCAAAAAAAAGTGTTGCCCATGCAAAGCTTGCTCTCCTTTTTAACCCTATTAGGGGTGGAATTTTCTAAAACGATTTGAGTTCTTTTTTTGTATTTTAATAAGTAATCTTTCTAAAAAGTTTCAAGTCTCTAACTCAAAAACATAAACTTTCCCTGATAAAAACTTTGCACCCCTTTTTATCCCCCTTAGGGATAGATTTTTTCAAAACGCTGAAAGTCTTTTTTTTTGTATTTTTATAAGTAATCTTTCTACAAAGTTTTAAGTGTCTAGCTCAGAAAAAGTGTTCCCCATACAAACCTTGCACCCTTTTTTAACCCCCTTAGGGAATGATTTTTGTAAAACGCCGAATGTAGTATTTTTCATGTTCTAATAAGTAATTTTTCGTCAAAATTTTAAGTCTCTATTAAAAAAATATATGTTTTTCCCATACAAACTTTGCACCCTATTTTACCCCCTTAGGGGTGAAATTTTCCAAAACGCTGAAAGTACTTTCTTTGTATTTAAATAATCTTTCTACAAAGTTTTAGGACTCTAGCTAAAAAAAATAGTTTCCCACATACAAACTTTGCACCCCTATTTTAGCCCCCTATTTTTAGGGGTAGAATTTTCTAAAACGCTGAAAGTACTTAATTTGTATTCTGATGACTAATCTTTCTACAAAGTTTTATGTCTCTATTTAAAAAAAATTATGTTTCCCCCATACAAAATTTGCACCCCTATTTTACCCCCTTAGGGGTAGATTTTTTTAAAACACTGAATCTAGGTACTTTATTTGTATTCTAATGAATAATTTCTCTACAAAGTTTTAAGTCTCTATTTAAAAAAAAGTAGTTTTTCCCATACAAACTTTGCACTCTATTTTACCCCTTGAGGGGTAGAATTTTCTAAAACCCTGAAAGTTCTTTATTTGTATTCTAATGACTGATCTTTCTACAAAGTTTTAAGACTCTATTTAAAAAAAAAAAGTTTCCCCCATACAAACCTTGCACCCCTATTTTACCCCCTTAGGGGTAGAATTTTCAAAAATCCCTTTTTATCCCTAGCCCACGTTATAAAAGCAACATACTGTGCAAAAATCAACTCTCTAAGATTAGTAGTTTCGGCTGTGCGTTGATGAGTGAGTGAGTGAGTGATTGAGTGAATAAGTCAGTCAGGACATAGGCATTTATTATGTATAAATGGATAGAAGATAATGAAACTCCCATTCAAATATCTCAAAAAATTATGAAGCTACATCCGTTTTAATGTCGCTTGTTAGAGTGAGAAAACGATGAGGGACTGTGACGTCAATATACTCGAGCGTCATAGTAAAAAACAATCGTTTCATATGAAGGTGCGTTTTGCGGAAAAGGGACAGAACATACCCCCTCTTAAAACTTTGGACTCTTATAACTTAATCATTACCTATATCATAAATCATCATAAATCATAAATTTATTTCCATTTAACCTTAGGTGGTAAATACATTGTGGTCGAGTCCTCCTATTAGGTATTATATAACCTGTGTCAGGAGACCTCGCTCTTCCAAATTATACATTATAGGTAGTTCTAACGTTAAAATGGTTTTTATAATGTTCCAAAGATACAAAAATAGGTACTTAAGCCTAGCTTAAACTATATGTATGTGTGTGTGTGTGTGTGTGTGTGTGTGTGTGTGTGTGTGTGTGTGTGTGTGTAAGTGTGTGTGTGTGTGTGTGTGTGTGTACGTGTGCGTATGTGTGTGTTTTGTATTAATTAATTATTATAAACCTCAAAGTATATTTTCAGTCTCATAATAGTTCAGTCCACTTAGCCATGTTGATACAGTTTTTTTACAGTCGTAGCAATTTAATATATAAATATTCAATTCCCTGTTTATCTTATTATATAACAGTGCGGATTGTACATCAAACTGTCTCTTTGCAAAAGCTGATTTGTACGCAGGCAAAGGTGCTTTTTTATGAGTTCTTCTCTGAGTTGACAGTTCAGGTTTGAAAACTAGCGATCTGTGAAGTTTTAAGATGGCAGACATTATGTACAATTTGCGAATGCTATGTACTTTACATAGCTCATAAAGTTCTGTAGTGGGGTATCTGTAGGGTTTAAAGTACATCGTTTTTAACAAACATCTCTGACCTCTTTCAACTTCCAGATACTTGGTTTTATCAGCGCCCCCCCATACTGGAATGCAGTAGGTCATTATAGATTGAGCTAACACAATGTATACTTGTTTTAGTAAATTGGCGTTACTGATATGTCGTAGAGTCTTAAATATCCACACTAGCTTTCTTATTCTACCGTTTAAATATTCTAGGTGTTGATGCCAAGATAGCCGTTGGTCGATTATTATGCCTAGATATTTAATCGAGATCACTTTTTCTAGTGGGGTGCATTTACATAATGTGTTGTTTTGCGGATTACAGTTGTGAATTTTGAGTTTTAGTTCCTGTCGAGGTTGTGTGCTGACCGTCTTTGTGAAGCAGATGTATTTAGATTTAGCTATGTTGAGTGTAAGTAGATTGGATTTCAACCACGCGTCGATCTTGCGGAGCCCCATCTCAGCAGCACCAAAGACCGCTTCCCAATTCTTGCCTGTGAATGCTACAACCGTGTCATCTGCGTATGAAATAACATGTCCATCGTGGATGGCCATGTTAGTAAGATCGTTAATGTAGACAAGAAACAGGGTCGGCCCCAGCACGCTGCCTTGTGGGACGCCACAGGTCACCTCAGCATCTGTACTTGTATGGATTCCAATTTTAACCCTCTGACAACGATCCCGAAGGTAGTCAACCAGCAGATCCAGAGGTTTGCCTCTGATGCCGTAGTGTTCTAGTTTTTTTTACAAGAATGGGGAGAGATACAGTGTCGAACCTCTTGCTTTGTTTTTTTCTCCATTTGACTATATTTATTTTAAATTCTTTTTCGAGAAAATACATTATGATTATTTACCATATTTTCGATTCTTGAGCTATAACCACGAACTTCGGAATTCGAAAATATTTGGGTATCTCTATCTCTATCGCACTAACCATACTCGAGTGACAGGGATGCAAATATATGAACATTGAGTATCGGTTTTCGTGGTAGCGCCGCAGGTACTTTGGCTGAATGCGCCGAGCGCGTGCCATTGTCATTCAAAAAAAACAAATTCGTGTTAATTATATTGTTCAAATTTGTTGATTTCATTTATTGAAATTACGACATAAAACGACATTTGCGCATATAAGTTCTCATATCAGAATCGAATATTTTTTTATGGTTTATATTTTAGCATTTGTCTCGTAAAGGTCTATCGTAGACGGGATTTAAATTATTAATAAGTGAAAAGCAAAGCAATTCCGCCATTTTGACGAAAATTTGACGGTTCTTATAGCTGACAGTTGGAGCAGCGTTTGATTTCAATAAAAATAAATGAAAAATTAAATGAAGTCGTATATTTCGGAAAATTAATTAACTGTCGCAGTCGGATAAAAACTATCCTAAGTTGCAGCTAGAATAATAATGTACCTATATAAAATGTTTCATATTTTTCCGTTCATGGGATGCTGAGAACATTCGAACCGCACAAAGCTTAGTTTCAAACTGGCTGATTCTTTTTTTAATTTAGAGATTTATTATAAGTGGAGATAAATAGATAGAAGATAATGAAACTCCCATTCAAATATCTCAAAAAATTATGAAGCTACATCCGTTTTAATGTCGCTTGTTAGAGTGAGAAAACGATGAGGGACTGTGACGTCAATATACTCGAGCGTCATAGTAAAAAACAATCGTTTCATATGAAGGTGCGTTTTGCGGAAAAGGGACAGAACATACCCCCTCTTAAAACTTTGGACTCTTATAACTTAATCATTACCTATATAACCTCTTGCTTTGTTTTTTTCTCCATTCGACTATATTTATTTTAAATTCTTTTTCGAGAAAATACATTATGATTATTTACCATATTTTCGATTCCTGAGCTATAACCACGAACTTCGGAATTCGAAAATATTTGGGTATCTCTATCTCTATCGCACTAACCATACTCGAGTGACAGGGATGCAAATATATGAACATTGAGTATCGGTTTTCGTGGTAGCGCCGCAGGTACTTTGGCTGAATGCGCCGAGCGCGTGCCATTGTCATTCAAAAAAAACAAATTCGTGTTAATTATATTGTTCAAATTTGTTGATTTCATTTATTGAAATTACGACATAAAACGACATTTGCGCATATAAGTTCTCATATCAGAATCGAATATTTTTTTATGGTTTATATTTTAGCATTTGTCTCGTAAAGGTCTATCGTAGACGGGATTTAAATTATTAATAAGTGAAAGGCAAAGCAATTCCGCCATTTTGACGAAAATTTGACGGTTCTTATAGCTGACAGTTGGAGCAGCGTTTGATTTCAATAAAAATAAATGAAAAATTAAATGAAGTCGTATATTTCGGAAAATTAATTAACTGTCGCAGTCGGATAAAAACTATCCTAAGTTGCAGCTAGAATAATAATGTACCTATATAAAATGTTTCATATTTTTCCGTTCATTGGATGCTGAGAACATTCGAACCGCGCAAAGCTTAGTTTCAAACTGGCTGATTCTTTTTTTAATTTAGAGATTTATTATAAGTGGAGATAATCTTTTATTTTTACATGAAACTTTTATGCTTTTTACAGCAAACTTTACTCGTCACAGTCAGAAGAGCCAGATCCATCTACCAGATGTAGTGACAGTAGAGCACCACCCACACAACACAAAGATAGAGATAACATACCCCCAATATTAGCTACGGAAATTAGAAAAGCTCTGTACAGTATGAAAGCCGATAAATCTCCTGGCGAAGATGGCATCACAGCGGACTTACTTCGTGCTGGTGGCGACCCTATCATCAACCTCCTCGTAAAACTGTTTAACCTAGCACTTCAGGATACTCGCACTCCAAAATCCTGGAAAACTGCCATCGTCACCATCTTACATAAAAAGGAGACATTTCGAAGCTTACTAACTACCGCCCCATAAGCCTTCTTTCCCACACTTACAAACTTTTTGCAAAAGTATTATGCAACCGTCTCACCCGTAATCTAGACGAGTGCCAACCTCCCGAGCAGGCCGGCTTCCGAAGCGGATTTTCGACCATTGACCACATACACGCGGTAAAGCAGCTCATGGAGAAAAGTCAGGAGTATAACCGGCCCCTGTGCATGGCCTTCGTCGATTACGAGAAGGCTTTCGACAGTGTCGAGCACTGGGCCGTGTTTGACTCTCTCCATCGCTGTTCAATCGATGCTCGCTACGTGGATGTGCTTCGGGAGCTGTACAGCTCGGCAAAAATGCAAGTTCGGCTTCATAAACTGAGCGCCCCAATTTCAATCCAGAGGGGAGTGCGACAAGGGGATACCATTTCACCCAAGATTTTTACGGCTGTTCTAGAGGACATCATAAAAACGCTTGCATGGGACAGGACCGGTATTAATATCAATGGTGTGTTCTTGTCGCACCTGAGATTCGCCGACGACATTGTTTTGTTTGCCGAGACCCTGGATGAGCTCCAAAATATGATCCAAGACCTTTACCATGCTTCCTTGCAGGTAGGTCTCAGGATGCATATGTCCAAGACTAAGGTTATAGCGAGCATTTCCAGTGACTCGAATTCAGCAATAACAGTTGGGAACGAGTCACTGGAGATGGTTGAGCGGTACGTTTACCTTGGTCATACTCTATCCTTTGACAAGGAACATCAAAACAAAGAGATCTCCAGGAGAATTCAGCTGGGTTGGGCGGCATTCAACAAGTTAGATGACATCCTCAAGTCCGTTGACGTTCCACAATGCCTGAAGACTCGTCTCTATAATCAGTGTGTCCTGCCCACAATGACGTATGGTGCTGAGACATGGACGCTCACAAAGGAGACTGTGCATAAAGTACGGGTAGCACAGAGAGCCATGGAGCGCGCCATGCTCGGCATTAAGCTACAAGACCGAGTGAGGAATATTGAGATCCGACGTCGCACTAAGGTGCGTGACGTCGGCGAAGTCATAACCAAACTCAAATGGAGTTGTGCAGGACATATTGCCAGGCAGCGTGACGGTAGGTGGACCAAAACGTTAACGGATTGGTGGCCAATTGCAGGAAAAAGAAGCGTTGGTCGTCCACCAGCTCGATGGGTTGATGACATAAAAAAGACCGCGGGTCATTTCTGGATGAGACTAGCACGGGACCGGGATAAGTGGCGTACGCGAAGAGAGGCTTATGCTCAGCAGTGGGCGATTACAGGCTGAAAATGATGAATAATGATGATTTATGCCTTTAGTTAACCAGTTATGTTTAAATTTAGATTTAAGTTTGATTTTCTGTTTGGGTATTGAATGGTCTAGAATTTTGCGTAATGTGTTGCTAAATGCGTTATAGTTTTCGTTAGTGTTATTGTTTGGAGTTATGATGTTTGACCAGTTTGTGGATTTTAAAAGTGCTTTAAATCGCTCTATTTTGGTATGACTAAATATTCTTTTTTCTGTGTGCCATATTGGTTGTTTGTGTTGTGGCGTCGATAGTTGTATACTTATGCGTGTACTGCGATGGTCCGAAAAGCCTAATTACTCTACAGCGGTTATAGTAGGTATTCTTTTTATCAAAGTTTGTAAATATTAAATCTAAGCATGTAGCTGCGGACTGTGTAATATGTGTGGGTTCTTTAATGTGTTGATAAAACTTGTTTTCTGACATGAGATCTAGAAAGTTGCATGTTTGTAAATCATTTTTTAAAATATTTATATTAAAGTCCCCTCCTATAATGACATTGCGTTTAGCATATTTTATATTTAAATATATTAAGATTTGCCGTAATCGGTTAACGAATAAATTTTCTTCTCGTTTGTTCCAATACATAGTTACCAGTAAAATATTTTGTTCTGGTAATTCAGCGGCGCACTAGTACGTAATCGATAGACATATCTGATACGTCAATCTGACAGTAAACCATAGTGTTATTAATAACCTATTGTAAAAGAATCTGCTTTCTAGGTTCCACGGTTTGGGCTGGGCGTTGATTTAAGTGAGTGAGTGGCTGGTGGTTCGATTGCCATACAAAGCGTTATTTGACATTCGCAGGCTAACTGCATGATATTTTAAGAAACTTATGTAACAAACTTTCATCAATTGGCTTCCCATTTGCGCCAAATTCCCCCTTTCCTAGAATAAACTTGTATAAACTATATTAATTTGAGAAAAATAGTTTTCCCAAAATATCACGTCCCAAACCAATTTCTCAAATTAATCTAGTTTATACAAGTTTATTCTAGGAAAGGGGGAATTTGGCGCAAATGGGAAGCCAATTTATGAAAGTTTGTTACATTAGTTTCTTAAAATATCACGCCGTTAGCCTGCGAATGTCAAATAACGTTTTGTATGGCAATCGAACCACCTTAAAGTACCTACTTTTAAAATGGGGCTTTACCTAAAACATTGGGCTATACTTCTACGAAACCAATTAGGCCACACGGGAGCTTTAAATATCACACTAAATTAAAATTTAGACACTTTGTAAATAACGGTTTTACAGTTAGTCATTCATTCAATTTGGAAACTTCATTTTCCCAATACAGCCATTGTAGGATGTTGATTCAAAGATCACTGTCCCGCGTCCTGATAGTCGACGTTTCATGAACGGTCTAATAGCGACGAGTCTCGACTAAAACCTTAAGAGACTCGCCAAATGGCTGGGTCAGGCGGTACACTTTGGCACCGTGGTTCCTTTTTCTGTCGCCCTGACCACCGGTAGGGTAGCTTAGGCCCCGCCCCGCTGCCGGTGGCACATCGTTATCACATTTCACTTTTATACGAATATTGAAAACCTAGTTTAAGAAGATATTGAATTACCGAATGTATTATTCGGCAGTAATTCCGTATTATTTTAGAATTAAATTTAACGATTTAAGTATGGATAGCGAATCGGTGTTGGATAGCGAATCCGTATTTTTAACGTATGTCGACGATATAAATATAAGGTATCGAATGTTCTTCAGGGGTATGAAAGTGAGCAGCCTTCGGCCCGCGATTAAATGCGCTCCGTCTTTACAGATGAGAATGAGACACGCACTATTTTGCCTGACAACGCATTCCTTAGGACACGTACCTAATGTGGAAAATGTTTTTTCTCGAAAATACAAATTTCACCATCCAACGCCGACATATGCATTTTATTATTTATTAATTTTAAGCGTGTTAGACTTATTTTTACTGATGACTGTACATAGTACAAACCACGGCGTCATTAAGGTGGCTCGATTTCCATACAAAACGTCTTTTGACATTATCGCAGGCTAACGGCGTGATATTTTAAGATACTTATGTAACAAACTTTCATAAATTGGCTTACCATTTGCGCGAAATTCCTCCTTTCCTCAATGATGTTGTATAAACTGGAATAATTTGAGAAATTAGTTTGGGACGTGATACTTTGGGAAATCTATTTTTCGCAAATTGTTTAGGAACGTAATAAAGCCAATTTACGAGTATGAAAGTTTGTTACACAAGTTTCTTAAAATATCACGCCGTTAGCCTGCGAATGTCAAAAGACGTTTTGTATAGTATACCATTCTGAGTCAGCTTTGTGACATGATACTTATTATTGTTCCCAGTTTGAGGAGTGAAACAGCATGTCTGGCCAACTGTACGTCACCATCACAGAGGAGCCAGCGGCCAAGCAGCAGAGGTAACATATAGCTATCATTATTCTCAGAATATAAGAATACCTACAACCAATTTATACTACTAGCAGAGAGTAGAGACTAGAGACATATAATACTTAGGGTATCCTTGTTTAACATACAATATTTTGTCTTTCATAAATCTCATGACAAAACATAAAAGCATAATTTATAAGGCTGGGCCTAAACGACTGTACGCAGAGCTTTTGATCATTTCACCAATAGTTAGGCCCAGGATCCCAGATCCGGTATTCCATCCGCGATATTTGGCAGCAGAAGACAACGGGACATAATCCCTCAACGTGGGGACATATTTTAAAAGTCGGGGACAATCATGGTCAGGTCAGGTCTTATTCCACTTCCAGCAACCAGGGGAAGACGTATACAATTCAATAAGCATAAAAAGTTTAAAAACTATATCCCGACTACGGAAAAGTAACTATGAATAATATTTTTATACTAGCTGTTGCCCGCGACTTCGTCCGCGTATAACATGTTATCGTCTAAATGTTTGTTGAAGAAATGAATAAAAAAAAAAACATTGAAATTAATTTTCTACCTAGACTTTTAGAAAACAATCTAAAACCGAAGTTATAAATCTCTTACTTTCAAAATCTCTTGCTCTCTATACAAACTAAGAACCCTCTCTGAACCCTCATAGTAAACAGTCTGAAACCGTAGTTACAAATTTCTTACTTTAAAAATGTCTTGCTCTCTATACAAAGTTCAAACCCCCTTTTAACCTTCTTAAGCGATGAATTAAAAAAACGCTGAAATAAGTTTTGTAGTCTAAACAGGCTAAGATCGCAGTTACAAATATCATACTTTAAAATGTTCTTGCTCTACATACACACTTTGAACGCTTTTCAGGGAAAAAATTAAAATAATACACTCGGTTTTTTTATTGTAATAGGTAGGTAAGTATTTTTTCTACAAACAATTTATCTAGTCTCTAGCTAAAAAAAAGTGTTTCCCATACGAACCTTGCACCCCTTTTTAACCCCTTAAGAGGTGAAATTTTCCAAAACGCTGGCAGTAGGTATTTTTTTGTATTTTAATAAGTAGGTAGGTACTTAATCTTTTTACAGAGTTTTAAGTTTCTACCTAAAAAAAAATTTCCTACACAAACATTGCACCTTTTTATCCCTCTCTTAGCGGGTGGAAAATTTCAAACCACTGAAAGTAATTTACCTATATATTTGTATTCTAATAAATAATCTTTCTACACTATTTCAAGTCTCTAGCTCAAAAAAAAAGTTTCCTCCATACAACTTTTCACCTTAGGGGTGGAATTTTCCAAAACGCTAAAAGTTCTTTATTTGTATTGTAATAAGTAATCTTTCAGCAAAGGTTTGTCACTTGCGATCTTTTTAAAAAGGTTTGAGATTCTAGCTCAAAAAAATCCCCTTTACCAACATTGTACCCCTTTCTCATAATGAGTAATCTTTCTACAAACTTTTAAGCTTCTATCTCAAAAAGAAGTTTCGCTCATACAAACTTTGCAACCCTTTTTAACCCCCTAAGAGGCTGAATTTTCCAAAACGCTGGCAGTAATTTATTTGTATTCTAATAAGTAAGCTTTCTACAACGTATTGAGTCTCTTGCTAAAATAATAAAGTTTCCCCCATACAAAATTTGCACCCCTTGTTTACCCCCTTAGGGGCAGAATTTTCCTAAACGTTGAAAGTATTTTATTCCTATTCTAATAAGTAATATTTATACAAAATTTTAAGTCTCTAGCTATAAAAAATAAAGTTTCCCCCATACAAACTTTGCACCCCTATTTGACCCCTTTAGGGGTAGAATTTCCAAAAATCTCTTCTTATCCGTTGCCTACGTTGTAAAAGGTAGTTCTGGTGTAAATTTCAACTCTCTAGCCCCAGTAGTTTCGGCTGTGCGTTGATGAGTGAGTGGGTGAGTCAGTCAGGGCATTTATATGTAGGTATAGATAGATAGAAGATGACGAAAATCCCATTCAAATATCTCAAAACCGTTTTAGTGTCGCTTGTTAGATTGAGAAAACGATCGAGGACTGTAACGTTAAGATCCTCGAGCGTCATAGTAAAAAACAATCGTTTCATTTAAAGGTGCGTTTTGTGAAAAAGGGACAGAACATAAAACTTTGGAACTTAGTGATTACCTATACATATAGATAACCTCTTGCGTTGATTTTTTCTCTATTATCCTTTTTTCGAGAAAATACATTATGATTATTTTATTTAGTGTCTACCTACAGCCGGGCCCGCTGCACCAATGTTTTCCATGTTTTTAAACATCTAACATGTTTTCAGTCAGGTTCGGCAAACAAATAGGGTTTTGTTTTGATTGGCAAAACATGTTTGACGTTTAAAAACCACGAAAACATGGCGCAGCGGACGCGGCTTACGGGGTGTAGTTTCGATTCCTGAGCTATAACCACGAACTTCGGAATTCGAAAATATTCGGGTATCTCTATCTCTATCGCACTAACAATACTCGAGTGACAGGGATGCAGTTATACGAACTTCGAGTTTCGGTTTTCGTGGTAGCGCCGTAGGCACTTTGGCAGAATGCGCAAAGAACGCGTGCCATTGCCATTCAAAAAAAACAAATTCGTGTTAATTATATTGTTCAAATTTGTTAATACATTTTTTGAAATTACGCCATAATGCGACATTTGCGCATATAAGTTCTCATATCACAATCGAATATTTTTTTTATGGTTTAACTTTTGGCATGTGTATCGTAAAGGTCTATCGTAGACTGGATTTAAATTATTAATAAGTGAAAGGCAAAGCAATTCCGCCATTTTGACGAAAATTTGACGTTTCTTATAGCTGACAGTTGGAGCAACGTTTGATTTCAATAAAAATAAATGAAAAATTAAATGAAGTCGTATATTTCGGAAAATTTATTAACTGTCGCCAGTCGGATAAAAACTATCCTAAGTTGCAGCTAGAATAATAATGTACCTATATAAAATGTTTCATATTTTTCCGGTCATGGGATGCTGAGAACATTCGTACCACACAAAGCTTAGTTTCAAACTGGCTGATTCTTTTTTTTAATTTAGAGATTTATTATAAGTGGAGATGGAGATATTTGAACTCGATTTTTTCTCCTCTTTCATTTCATAATAATTCATAATTCATAATATTTATTACACAAATATACATTCGTTCCACATCATACATATTTTACACTTAACATACATGGGGCTTAGGGCTTAATGAATATTGTGTATAATCAGTTTTCAGAAGAGAAATACACTGACTCCTACACTAGGCACAGCCTGTCCTGTAGGTAGCCAATTCGAATGTGAATTTACATAAAAGGTGCGAAATGTTAACAAAATCACCAGCCACATAAAATACTACATAAATAGTTATTTGTTATACAAGGGTGCAAAGTTGTATTTTAACCGCGAGTGTGGAATTGAAACACGAGCTAGCGAATGGATTCTAGGGTTGAACCACGAGCTAGCGAATGGATTCTATGGTTGAACCACGAGCGAAGCGAGTGGTTCAAAAATAGAATCCTGAGCGAAGCGAGTGGTTCAAAAATAGAATCCTGAGCGTAGCGAGTGTTGCAACACACGAGACGTCAAAATAACTTGCACCCGTGTGTAACACAAATCTTTTCACCTCACTAAAGCGAGGAAATAAAACAAAAAAAAACAAAAAAGTAAAGTAAGGAAAATTTTTAAAAAAATATTAAAAAGGGGGAAAAAAACATTAAAAAACATGAAAAAAGAAACAAAATATTACAAAATTAAAAAAAAAAACATTTAATAAAGAGGAAAAGAGAAAAAACATTGAGAAACAAAAAAAAATAACATTAAAATAAAGAAAAACTTTTAAAAAAGGCAAAAATAATTTCAAAAAACATTAAAAAAGACTGATAAAAGAAAAACGAAGCAATAAAATAGAGACAAAAACATATAAAAAAGAAAAAAATTACAAAAAACAACATTAAAAAAAACGTAAAAAAAGACAAAAAAAGACAAAAAACAAAAAAAAACATGTAAAAAGAAAAAGTTACAGAAAACATTACATTAAGAGAAAAAACGTAAAAAAAGACAAAAAAAGACAAAAAAACAAAAAAATACATGTAAAAAGAGTGGAAAAAAAATTTAAAATAATGGAAAAAGAAAAAAACCTTGAAAAACACAAAAATCAATAAAAAATTCAAAAAACATTAAAATATGGCAAAAACATCAAAAAAATATAAGAGTATTTCAAAAAACCTTGAAATAATAAAAAATAAACATAAAAAAGGAAAAAACGTATAAAAAAGAGAAAAAAGACCAAAAAAACATAAAAAAAAGAAAAAAAAACATTTAAAAAGAAACTAAACATTAATAAAAAGGAGAAAAAAGCAAAAATCATTGAAAAAAGAAAAACAAAGCAATAAAATAGAGACAAAAACATAATAAAAGAAAAAAAGTTACAAAAAACATTAAAATAAGAGAAAAAACGTAAAAATTAGATAAAAAAAGACAAAAAACTTAAAAAAAAAACATTTAAAAAGAAAAAAAAGTGGAAAAAACCACAAAAATAAATCAAAAAGAAAAAAACATTAATATTTTATTTATTTTTTTAAATTGAAAAAATAAAAAAAAACCTTGAATAAACACATTTAAATCAATAAAATATAAAAAAACCATTAAAATATAGACGAAAACATCAAAAAAATAAATAGAATTTCAAAAAACATTAAAAAAAGAAGAAAAGAATTAAAAAAAAAGACAAAAACGTATAAAAAGACCAAAAAAACATTAAAAAGAGAAAAAAAATACAGCAAAACATTCAAAAAGAAACAAAACATTTAAAAAGAGAAACAACATTTTTAAAAAGGAGAAAAAGAAAAAAGATTTATAATACAAAAAAACATTTAAAAAAGGATAAAAGAATTAAAAACATTAAAAAAAAGAAAAAAACATTCAAAAAAAGGTACCTAAATAAAATAAATCTGATGGGCGAAAAATGTCCTGTCTGGACTGGCCTTTACATGTTATTATGTTTAAGAAAGTAACTAATAACACGTTCGGATTTCAAATATTCTTTGCACTCTTGTGGATAAAATGCAGTTTTGCTATCTGTTTTTAAAGAATAAAAATGGGCTTTCCGAGCTAGTGAGGTGAAAACATAATTAAACATGCTTAACAGCAGAAGGGTTAAATTTAAAATCTAAAGTTAAAAAGTTAAAAGTTAAAACTTTGATACCGAACACGCTATGATAGCAATAGTTATTTGTTATACAAGGGGGAAAGTTGTACTTTACCTGCAAGTGTTCATTTGAATCACGAGCTAGATAGAGAAAGGACTCTATGATTGACCACGAGCGAAGCAAGTGGTTCAAAAATAGAATCCTGAGCGTAGCGAGTTTTTCAACACACGAGACGTAAAATAACTTTTCACCCGTGTATAACAAAAATCTTTCTACCTCACTACAGCGAGGAAAATAAGAAAAAAACCTGCCAAGAGCGTGTTGGGCCACGCTCAGTGTAGGGTTCCGTAGTTTTTCGTCCGTCACAGTAAGTGTGTGAAATTATTTTATAATTTTTTTCAAAAACTATTCAACCTATCAAGTTCAATATAATTTTTCTAGGAAGTTTTTATAAAGTTCTACTTTTGAGATTTTTTTCATATTTTTAAAACTTATGGTTCAAAAGTTAGAGGGACACACACACATTTTTTTTTACTTCTGGAGCGATTATCTCCGAAAGTATTAACATTATCAAAAAATGATCTTAGCAAACCCCTTTTCATTTTTAAATACCTATTCAACAATATATCACATGTTAGGATTGAAATAAAAAAAAAAAACACTCCCCACGTAACGTATGGATAAAGGAGGTACCCTAATAAAAATAAATAAAATCACTTTTTATTTTACTCTTTGTCGGCGTGATTGATATACATATTAGTACCAAATTTCAGCTTTCTAGTGCTAACGGTTACTGAGATTATCCGCGGACGGACGGACAGACAAAGCGAAACTATAAGGGTTCCTAGTCGACTACGGAACCCTAAAAAGTTAAAAAAAAGTAAAAAAAAATTTAATAAAAAAATTAAAAAAGAAGTTTAATAAATATGTCACATAAAATATACAAAAAACAAAAATAAACATTTAACTTTCTACGTCATAGTAATTTTAACGTTCTACGTCTACTTTCTTCACATGTGGATAAAAAGCGATTTTCTCAATAGATATCAAACATAAAAAAAGGCCTTTCCGAGCAAGTGAGGTGAAAATACGTGTAACGTAACTGGTGTACTTTCGGTTTCAGGTTTCGGTACGCGAGCGAGGTTGATGGGGCGCGGTCCGTGGGTTCGATCCCGGGTGTGAACAGCACGTCGGACCGCAAGACCTTCCCCTCCATCCACGTGCACGGGTACACGGGGCCCTTCGTCGTCCTGTTATCCCTCCTCAACCCCGACAATAACTTGTAAGTAGAGCAAACTTCATAGCGACCTCGTCTCAATATCAGCGTCTCGCTTACACACATGTGGATACCCGCTACTGCTAGAAGGAGCGCAAGAAGATTCGTACATCGATCGTTACGATACGTCAGAATGTGTTCCAAAAATTGCACCCTAAGAGCTTGTTCACACCATTCCGTAACTGTCGGTGTAGGATCCGACAACGACACTTTTTGTTTGGAGCATGCATATCGGACTGGGCGGTGTAGTAAGCATGTTGTCCATACATTTATTTGCCCTTTGATGTCCTTACTGGATCCGACACCAACAGTTACGGATTGTGATGTGATGTGATGTGAAGGTGAGCAAGCTCTGACTGCAATAGCAGAAAGTACAGTAAGAATTACAGTCGATGGTGTTGAGAAAGTGCTATTATTTTCGGCACGTTATTTTCTAATTCTTTAGCGCTCTAATAAAACTTTACCTCTGGCTCTAGCTAAAGGATGTCCTAAAGGTTGATCATCTCCAAAGTAGTATTTTTTTATATTTATTTATATTTTTTTATATTTATTTAACAAATAAGTTTTTACAAATTATGAATATCTATCAGACACCAAACTAGGCTGAGCCTGTCTCTTGGTAGTCTGCTAGTGCGATTTACAGAATTGTAGGATGTTGTACATAAGTTTTCACTTACATAATACATATATCTATATTCTTAATTTATACAGAGTTTTAGCTTAGAATTGGCTTAAATGGTCAAATGTAACTTGTAGCCCTAAAGTTAACTTCACTTAAAATTTAAGACGATGTTATTTATTCAGCAGATCGACTGTTAGCTTGTATATATATGTGAGTGTTTGTGCGAGTATTTGTGTGTAAGTGTGCGGGAGTTGTGTATGGATGGAAATGTGTAAGAGTGTGTGTGTGCTTGATTAAAAGCATGAGATAGTATTTGGCACCCACTAGCCAATTTGACGGAGCCAGAGTAGGTATCAGTATCAGCTCATCCAAGGCATTTTGACAATTTGTATTTGTATCAGTGACATGATAGCTGTCCGATGAACGGAGTGTAGGATACCGACGGGATACCAACATTACCAACGGCAATCAGTCGCCAACAACTATCTGAACTGTCCATTCTCAGGCAGCCATTTATACTTTTATTTATAGCAGCGTCCGTTGGAATATTAGTTATAGGTTGTACGCGGGCTGGGTTTCCGCAACTCGACGTCATATATGCGCCTATTTTGCGTAGGGGTTTTGGCACTACTGTTATTCGTGCCAACCCAGTTCCACCAGGAAGCCTAGCAGACCCTTTATGTTGCCGACGTCCTCCGGTAGTGACCCCGGTGTTCCGAGGTGTTTTGCCCTGTATTCCGCCACTCCGGGACATATCAGGATGACGTGGGCAGCTGTCTCGTCCTCTTCCATGCAGGCTCTGCAGAGAGGACTGGAATATTAGTTTATTTTGTTTTTTGTGTGTTTAGCTTAATGAGCTTTAATGATTGTCATTTTTGCTTTCGAGTGTATGTATGGGTGTATCGTAAACGGAACAATAGAATATAATAATTTACTCAATCGTACCTCATATCGATACGTCATCATCATCATATTAGCCGAAAGACGTCCACTGCTGGACATAGGCTTCCCCCAAAGAGTGCTAAAATGACCGGTCCTGCGCCACCCGCATCCAGCGGACTCCCGCGACCTTTACCAGGTCATCAGCCCACCTTGTGGGGGGCCTACCCACGCCGCACCTTCCAACCGCCGCACGTCGCCACTCGAGAACCTTGCCGCCAAAATCGATACCTACGTACTTAAATTAAATAACAGTTTTTGTTGTACTTGCTTGACTGTACGTAAATTACATTACGTATACGC
Source organism: Epinotia brunnichana (assembly GCA_963854355.1). NCBI lineage: Eukaryota > Metazoa > Arthropoda > Insecta > Lepidoptera > Tortricidae > Epinotia > Epinotia brunnichana. The sequence continues at coordinate 25,251,943 of OY977936.1, read as the reverse complement.
ATACGATAGTCCATAAGCCCGCTTCCAATATATACCTACGTCTCATGACAACACGATAAAATGCATGGAACACGGTCGGGAAAGTTGTGCTGAGCAAGAATCAGAAGATTATCGTACCTAAAATTGGCCACCTTTGCCACCGTCTGCGAAGTACTTCCTAAGTACTAAGATATGGTGTTGTTGAGTCCATCAATTAGTGCACTTAGGAAGCTGCTCGGGATTTGTGAGAGGTATGCGGTCGCCCATGGTCTCAGGTATAACGTGCAAAAGAGCGAGCTCATGGTTTTTAAACCAAAGAATGGGACCGTTGGTACAGTGCCACCAGTGTATTTATACGGAGCTGCACTTCAGCAAGTCTCGCAGTTTAAATACCTGGGACACTGGGTGACCGAAGACCTGTCGGATGGAGTGGATATGGAGAGGGAGCGGCGATCCATGGCAGTCCGCTGTAATATGTTGGCCCGCAGGTTTGCACGTTGTACGAAGCAAGTTGAAGTAACACTTTTTAAGGCATACTGTCAAAGCTTCTACACGTGCAGCCTGTGGGTCAGATATTCCATTAGTACCCTTAATACCTTGAGGGTACAGTACAACAACGCGTTCAGGATGCTGATGGGGCTGCCGCGCTACTGCAGTGCATCAGGTATGTTTGCGGAGGCCCGGACTGATGGTTTTCACGCCATTTTGCGTAAACGTGCGGCATCCCTGATGCGACGCGTGCGCGCCAGCTCCAACAGCCTTCTACGCGTTGTGGCCGGCAGGCTGGATTGCCCGTTCCAGCACCACTGGATGCAACTGCATGTGAATGGGATGCGGGCAATCTAGGCTGCGCAAGTTTTATTACTAAGTTAATATTTTAGTTATCATTGTAATTTGTGTCCACTAACATTAGTTTAATAATAAGTGTTTTTATTGCTACTAACCACAAATATGGATGTACATGTCCGAAATAAATTTTTGAATTGAATTGAATTGAACTTCCGGCCATTTCAAGACTGACATACTCTCTCTACGATTAAAGGGCTAAATGATGCCACATGTCTAGTTACTGTTGTCACATGACGTAAATATAACTACCCGTTAAATTTTGATATTTCAAACTTTCGGTCAATTTTAGGTGCGATAATCTTCTGATTCTTGCTCAGCATAACTTTCTCAACCGTGTGCCAATGTGCCATGCATTTCATCGTGTTGTCATGAGACGTAGGTACGAGTATATTGGGAGCGGCTTACGGACTATGATAAATCTCTTATTTAAAAGATAGATTTACTTACCTAACGCGTAATAAAATAGGCAACAGTAAGACGACTTGTCGTAATCATAGTAGGTACCGTTGTCGCGGCGTATGACCACTAAATATGGAAGGTACCTATCTACGTATATTCGGTGCGTGTGACCTAGGTGCTAGTCACTTATTTAATTAACTCGGTCGGGGTATGCGGGCGAGGCGTGTCTGCCGCGGGTCAAGCATCGTAGCTACTATAAACAGACTGTAGCTAGCTAGACATACTTATCGGATCGAATGTTTTGCTATTTAGTACATGGAATTCGTACATTTTGCCTTGCATCAAATCGGGTAGTTCTGATTTTTTTATATGTTCTATGTGATGAAGTGGTTATGGTAAATCCAAGTTTTCCATTTCGGAAACCCTCCGGATCATTGTCAAATTTTTGAAAAACCATAAAATTGTCAGACTTTATTCAGTTTCTACCAATTTTTACCAACAGGGACCTATTTTACGGCAAATGTCACTATGTACACTTTAAAGAAGACTAAATTTGCAACAAAATAAGTAAAAGTGAGAAGGCAATAAACCAAATAGTTTGTAAGATACAGCTGTTCACAAATTTGCAAAATTTCCAAAAAATAATAATTTAAGACATTTTTTTAAGTTTTCGTCAATGTGGTCAACTATAGACCCATTTTACGTCGTATGTCCATATGCGTTATTCAAGTAGTACACCATTAGCAACAAAACGAGACAAATTTTGGCTATAAAGACTTGATAGTTCTTTATATACAGCTGTTCCAATTTGCTGAGGAGAGTTAGCAAAATTATAGAAGGGCCTGTAAAATGAACTGCGCCATAAAATATAAGCATTATAATTTACAAAAAAACATAGTAATAATAACCTCATGGTATGCAGTACTGGAAGGAAGTATTATGATTCCTATTTCTTGTACATCTTTGATGGACCAGGCTGATCGTCTAAATCTAGAGCACTCCTTTTGGGGAGAGCTTGCTTCGGTAGCATTTCTTCATCGACCGGCTCAGGCAGCTCGAAATCGTCATCTAATGGTGGGTCATCGATGAATGGTTCGTCAATGTCGTCACATATCAGGTCTGTTGGTTCTCGCACGACTGGCCGCTGCAGTGTTTGCAAACAGCCGAGCATTTGAATCCTGCTTTTCTGCAACTACAAATGCTGGTACAAACTTTTTTGCAGTTGCAGAAAATTAGTTTTAGCAGGGGTTGAGGAGCTGGTGGTTTCGTCATCAGTTGAGGAATGAGACCTCGAGTGCTCTGCATCCAACCCCCAATTGAAGGGGTTCTTCTTGTTTCCCAGCCAAATCTGTACCTAAAACAAAACCATCAACAACATTAATATCTTAACTTTTCAACATGTTATGAATAATATCGTTTGAAGCAGGAAGGTAATTATTACTGGCGAAATAAAACAATTTTCACCTGCTGGTATGTTCGCCAAGAGTGAAATTTTGCAGCATCCCGGGTTGTAGGCAACCTGGCGAGATTCATGCTGGTGTTAGCTGCCGCCCTCGTAAACATTTGGTAGCGAAGTTCGTCGAGATTTTGGGATTCACTGTTGCCTCCATACAGTGAAACGTGGAAGCTCTCTCCTGCTTTGGTGACCTGCTCAGGTGTGGCATTGGGGCTTAGGAAAACCGCAGCGTTTTGTTTGAGGCGCGACTGTTCTTTCAGTGTCGAGAGAAATTTCATTTTTTCTTGGTCAAAAGTGCTGATGTTGTATCATAACCACTGAAGGCGTGAAGGAACAGAGCCATTACGGGTTCTGCTTGGTGCGTGAAGGAACCTGTAAGTTATATCTGGGAGTTTTCTTCGCCCACATTTTTCAAATAAAAGGGTATGGTCTCCTCCATCTTGTGACAAGCCACCAAAGCATGACCAACAAATCTATGTCCTCGCCGGCAATCTTCACTACGTAATATGTCGAGGACATGGAAATGGCTGTGGTAAAAAACTGATGACCGATGACACGGGGTTTTGTTGTTTTGTCTTTATCTGTTATTATAAACCACCAAAAATATAAAAGTAAAAAAGGAGAGCCAAGTTCAATACAAAAATTATGCTTGGTTGTGGGCTTCGCCGCAAAAAGAATGGAGATCTAAATGAGTGCCAAGTTCTATGCAAAATCCAAATATGTATTTATATGTATTTATATAACATTATGAACAAGTATTAAACTCTATGTCTTTGCTTTATTGTATACTTATAACAATTACTGTTATTTAAAAATGTGAGATCTTAAAGTAGGTTAGATTTGACTTGGCCAGTTTTTATCAGAATCTAGGTCATCTGGAAGTAGGTTAGGTTTAGGTACTATTACTTATGTCAGTCAGTCAGTGCTAAAATTTACGACTTTTTGACCTTCATATCTTTATGATCGTTTGAGCTAGCTTCATGAAATTTGGGCTTCTAGATGTCCTTATGGATATAATTAAACACACGTAGTTTTATGTGTTTACGTTAAAGAGGGTCAAAAGTGGCACCAAGTGGTTCGTGTAATATTACACTTGGCGCTGGCTAGCCAGTTCCTTTGCCTGAACTTGGCTTGACACGCTGCCTCGTGTCTAGATATTAAATACCTAGTACATAAAAGTTAAAACAAAACACACCTTCAGTAGAAAAAATGTTGAACAGACACTACATTAAAAAGAAAAAATTACGAAATTTTGCTAACATTTGAATAGCTGTATATTAGAAATTATTTGGACTAACGTAACCAAATTACTTTTATTTTGTTGCAAATTTAGTCTTCTTTAAAGTGTACATTGTGACATTTGTCGTCAAATAGCTGCCTGTTGGTATAAACTGAAAAAAGTCAGAAAATTTTATGGTTTTTCAAAAATTTGACAATGATCCGGAGGGTTTCCGAGTTGGAAAACTTGGATTTGCCATAAACACTTCGTCACATAGAACATATAAATAAAACAGAACTACCCGATTTGATGCAAGGCAACCCCCCTTTTAGAGCACGATTTCCATGTACTAATTTTTAAGGTTCTGGAAAAAAGTACTTATATATGGAACTTCAGTGTAAGTATCTTTAACCCATTCAAGGCCCATGATCCATATTATGAGTTATGCCCCTTCGAACAATTTCCGCTACAAGGCGGAAAAATGCTACTTGGCCTCTGCTGCTTGGTCCTGTCATGGATCAAATACACAATTATACTTCTCTTTTACTTTACTAGAAATAATGACTAGTCCATTAAAACATTTTAAAAATTTTGCGTCATAGATTCAAGGAAAATCGTGCAAAAATCAGAATCGTCATAGATGTGCAATGTTCATTGACACGTACATCAACATCGAACTTGAGGAAAAAATTGATAAATTTATATACTCGTAATTAATTATATTCAAACTTGTAAATGCCAAGGTAAAATTTGGCACATGAATGTCACTCGGGAAGGAATTACTAAGCTTTATAATGTTGGGCTTTCATTCGGGACATCACTCCTTTGTCGGCACTGAGAATTATCTACCTACTTAATACCTGGGATCCCATCATCAGATCCAGACTTGGTGTCAATGGGACCAACTCAACTCAAGAGTATACTTATTCGATTAAAAAAAGAATTTTGGAAATCGGTCCACAATTGATGGCGAAAGCGGCGAACATAAATTTAAAGAAATACATACAGTGGAACATTATAACCTCCTTTTTTGAAGTCGGTTAAAAATAGAGCACGTTTACGTTTGTCGTTCAATTTCATGACGTTTTGAGGATGTTCGAAATTGTACGACAGTTCAACATATTATTTGTTGCGTCACAAACTATTTTGATTACCTATATTTAACCTTTTGATACATGGTATTTACCCGGCTAGAGTCTGGCTGACCTCACCTTAATTCATCGAAAAACTGAATAATATTATGCCGTTTCTTAATATTATTAAATTTGGTCGCGGAAAAGACAGGAAAAATAAATGAAGGTCCAGAAATAAGTTGTAATATTTTCTCGTTTAGTTCTTTACCAAAATACATAAATTATAAACTAGCTACCTTGAAACCTCATTGAATTCGATTAAAAGATGGGATCGTAAATGTTTATCTGGTATATTTTTGTTAATTCCAGAATTCATCCTCACAGCATCACGGGATCGGACCCGCGCTACAAATGCAAGGACGGGGTAATATTCGTCATAGCGGAGGATCCCGACGTCGTCTTTAAAAATATAGGCGTTCTATGCGTTAAGGGGAAAACGGAAAAAGACGTGAAATCGGCGTTGAAAATGCGCCAACATATGGGTGTCGACCCTTTCAACGGTCAGTATCACAAAGGTTTATTATTATTATTATTTATTAATTTAAGACAGCTGGGGTCCACAATGGTGTTAATATATATACTTATACTTATCCTAGGTTAGTTATTATAAATTACATTAGCTTAAATTAAAATACAATGGTGGGAGTGGGAGCAAGTTCATTGTATCAATCAAGCAAATGCTTAGTTGAGTGAGACAATAAACCTGCTCAGAGTGAGGGTTTATTATTGCCGACACCCAGTACTTTTTCAAAGGACTGTCACATTTGTCACCCAACATTTTTAGTATGGTTTTTGGGACTGCCCTGGATTCTGTTTCGGATTGACACGATTTATTTGCGCATTATGGCGTGGAAACCATCTACGTGGGCGTCGGCAAACATGCCTGACGCGCTACAGAACCTAGGCAGTCCCATAAGCGCCCTGAACATATTGTTATAGTAGGCCTGCAAGGCGTTGATTGTTCGTTGATTGTAACTAACCCACAGGCCGCTTGTGTAAAACGATTGGCAAAAGGATTTGAACAAAGTTCTCTTCACTTCTGCTGTACAATGTGCGAACCTGCGGGCCAGCATGTTCCCTTGAACCGCCAACGCCCTGCGTTCCCTCTCTATGTCACTGCCGTCCTTTAAATCACTCCTTACAATATGACCCGGATATTTAAACTGGTCAACTTTCGCCAACACATTTCCACATAGCCTTTTGGGCGGCACATAGGAGGACATGCCTCGCACCGTGAAAACCATAACCTCGCTTTTCGTACAAATTATATTTAAGCCCGTGTGATTCGGCATATGTTTCACAGGTGCGCGCAAGTCCCTAAGCGCACAGACTGACGGACTCAGCAACACCATGTCATCTGCGTATTAACTGATGTTATTGACCATTTGGCCATCTATGGAACATCCCGCATGCATGTTGCTGAGTCCAGCAATCATCTCGTCCACGTACAGACAGAGGAGCTTGGGTGATGTCAACTCCCCCTGCCTCACCCCGCACTCCAGTCATGTCCGAGACAGCGCCCGCCCATCTCACAAAATAGGGGTGTAGACACTAAATAAAATTATCAATAAAGTTGCATTTTCTCGAAAAATTATTAATAATGTAGTCAAATGGAGAAAAAAGCAACGCAAGAGGAACGGTTAATAAATCACAAAGTTATAAGCATCGAAAGTTTTAAGAAGGGGTATGTTCTGTCCCTTTTCCGCAAAACGCACCTTCATATGAAACGATTGTCATTAACGATGACGCTAGACGGTCGTGACGTCACGATCCCGGAGCGTTTTCTCTCTCCAACATTGAAATGGTTGCAGCTTCGTAATTTGTTGGGATACGAGTATTCGAATGGGATCTTCGTCAAAATATTAGGCATATTTTTTTGTCTTCTTTCTTTTTAAGTAATAATCAATTTTGAGTCTACACCCCTATTGTCCTGGTGCTCGTACCAGTACCTAACTAAATAAGTCCACTAGCTCTCTAGGCATACCAGTGGCCCGCAACTTACCCCAAAGTACTTATCTCATAGGAAACCATATCGAAGGCTTTAGATAAGTCTAAAAAACATCCATATATACTGGAGTTTTTCTTAGCGTAGCACAGAATAAGTAATAGTACTACGTACAGAAGGTTCTCTGTTAACAAATTCCCTGTTTAGGTACGCCAAACGTGCCTAAATGCGGCCATCCCTTTCTATCGCATGCAACGCGCTGCGACCCGTGCGAGCGTCTCGTACAGTCGCCATCACATACATCGGTACACTATAGGTGTTCAAAAATATCGGCACATGCACCCTAATGCCTTGAAAATAGAGGTGTGTTCCGATGTTTGTGACGTGCTTGTTTGCTCCGATGTATGTGATGGCGACTGTATCAACGCGCGGCAACTACTAATGGGCCGCCAATTTGGCGGCCGCCGGCATGTACTTGTAGCGGCGCGACGGAATCACAGGGTGAACCACCCCTGGCCGTAGCCAAGTAATCCTATGCTATAAAACGAACAATATTTGTATATATATATATATATATATATATACCTATTTATATTTATTTGCAAACACGTTCTCTGAGACGTCTCTAACAATTTCGATGAAATTTGGGAGATATGGCGGTTTACGGGGGGCGCGAAATAGATCTTGCTAGGTCTCATGTCCGGGAAAATTCTTTTTCTCTGTTTTTTAACCCGAGCTGGCCCCGTAGCATGGATGGCCTTATCACGCGATAAGTGACATGATAGAGCATCCGTCCCTGGCTGACACCGTTCGATAGAACGAGACGACGCTCTTATCTTGTCACGTATCGCGTGATAAGGCCATCCATGCTACGGGGCCTGAGCTTGGTCGCCCAGGGACTCCATAATAATTTTACAAAATCAACCGGTATGTAATTATGTGATATAAACTACTATCGTAACTACGTACTTTCTAACGGCTCATGGCTTTGGCTACAGTAGGTAAATAGCTTGTACATTTAGCTTGTAGCTACCTACTTGATATTAAATTTGAATACAGTATGGCAAGTTTGGAATACTTTGGGAGGGTCGCCTGGACGCTCGACTCTCCATACAAAAGTAGTATGAGCTTAGGTCAGCTGGTGATTACATACCGCTTCGTTCATACGTTTTAGGTACATCTAAATGTAATTATTTGTATGATTAATGACATTTGAGTAGACCCTAACGCTCATTAGAACAGTTACGCAACCAACCCTCAGTTCTACAAAAGTTTAGGAATTTTCTAGTCAACCCGTCCAACGAATATGAGTCAAAATAGAGCACAAGATTACGCCTGAGGCAATTTTGTATCTGGGACTGGTATAATTGCTCGCCAATGCATTATCTATAAGGAGGCTTGTAAAAATAGGAAATGATTTCAAATTGTCACTACGACAATAATCACTCAGTTCCATATATACTTGTAGTCCATTTATTTGCATACTTTCAACTGTTTAACTTTTGGTCACAGCCGGCTTCCCGCACATGTACGACCATAGCCGAATCAACTTCACAGCAGTTCGCCTTTGCTTCCAAGTGTTTCTGCCTGCACAAGACTGGACTCCCGCCGACCGTAATCATCTAAGGAAATACACTAGGCCTCTGCCTGCGGTCGTATCACAAGTGATATACGATGCGAAGAAACTTAATGAGCTCAAGATCGTACATATTAACAGCTGCGCTGGATCCACATCCGGAGGGAATGAAATGACAATACTATGTGATAAGGTAAGCTATTAAATAATAAATAGTATATTGTTAACCAATGGTCGAAAGATGGTCGAAATCCACCAAACATAGACGAGACATTCTGGTGGTTCGAGGCTAGAATGGATTGGCTTTCCCTGAGCTAAACACTACTTTTCATTTCAAAGACGGGGAAACTAAACGATAGCTAAATATGCAAAAACATTTTCTGAATCAGTCAGGTCCTATAAACCCATTTTAAAAGCGTTAGTGTTTGGATTATTTAGGCGAGAACTGTTGACTGACTTTATTATTTGTGTGTGGACTATCTCCTAGACGCGGTTATATAGAAAAAGGAATTATTAAAACATATTCCGCAAATATGAATATTAATTAATAATATTAATTAATTCTAAAGTCTGCCAATAGCAATAATAACATTATTTAATGTATGTATTATGATATGTATTTTATAGTAGTTTATGTGACTGTGAATGAAGGGCATTAAATACGAGTGCGGGTAATAAAATCATACGAGTATCTTAATGCCTAAATATGTATAGTTACAAAAAACTACTTTATCTATCCACATATCATAAGCCTCCATGATGCATTCAGGAGCCGCATATTATGACCGGCATCGCGGCGTTGTTTTTTTTTTTTTTTTTTTTTTTTTTTTTTTTAATGGACTTTCGGGCGTGTGCCCATAGCCATTCTCAAGTGAATAAAGGGAAGGAAATAATATCTAGTTCGGAACGGATATCGGATTATCGGAATTTGGAAAGGATGATCAAGGCAGAAAAAATGGAATGGAAATATACATAAATATAAATTATATTATAGTTTGATATTATTTTCACAGATAAACTTAGCCAGAATATTATAAATATCTAGGTTAATAAGCAAAGAGGAAATGTCAGTGGGAAAGGGAACATGTTTAGATTGAAGGGCTTCCCAGAAAACAGTACGATCGTATAACGGGCAAGACAACATAATATGATTGACGTCAGCTTCCTGAGCACCACAGTCACATTTAGGCTCACTTATAATATTAAATTTAGCCAGATGAGAAGGAGCACACGTGTGGCCCAATCTCATACGAGATAAGCACGATATTTCACGTCTATTGAAAGTTTTTTGATTAAAAAACCAAGGCTTCAAGGGGATATCACTTTGGATCCTATGGTAATAGGCCCCTGTTTCCAGGCTGCTCCAAAACCAGAAAAACTCCCATGACAACTGAAGATACCTTTTGGGAAGTAAGAGCAGATCATGGCAGTAATTTTTATATGGTGATACATCGCCAGAAACAACAGCATCCACAGCCAAACTATCAGCCCTTTCGTTACCAGAGATGCCACAATGGCTTGGCAACCAGACAAAATTCACAATGAACCCCTTTAATTTACATTGTAACAACATGGCTCGGATCTCATATAATAATGGACAATTATTAGTCATTCTAAAAGGTGATTTAATTAAAAGTTGCAGACTGCTTTTAGAATCTGAAAAAATTACAGAGTTTTTTAAATTGAACATATAAACATATTCCACCGCTTTGAAAATGCCAAATAATTCCCCAGTAAAGACTGAAAACTCTGGAGGAAGTTTAATTTTAAGAACAGCATTAAACTGTTGGTGGAATACACCAACTCCAACACAGCTCAATGCTGAACTTTTAGATGCATCTGAATATATGTGATGCCAATCAGACCAATTTTCACCAACCAAATTGTTAAATACTGGCTTTGCGCTTACTCTGTCTTTAACGACACCAGAATCCAGAAAAACTTGCGGAGCAATGGTCAATGCATCAAAATCTTTTTCATAGATGGGAAGAGAGAGATATGTGACAGTAGGTGAAGTTAAACTCTGGTACTTAAGGTAGCTATTTATTATGCAAGGAGGACTTCTATTACGCCAATACGAAGATGTCTGTATGTGATTGTGAAGTAAAGATAATTTACTGATTAGAGGGTGATTAGAGAATTGCATGGACCTAAAAATAAATCTATCAGCTAGAAATTGACGTCTTAAGTGAATAGGCGGATCCACACACTCCACTTGCATTGCATTGGCAGGACTGGTCCTCATCGCACCAAGAACTGTCCTGAGAGCCTTGTTTTGGATAACATTTAACATGTTAAAGGCATCTTCAGTACCAGGAGTAAGAAGGAAAGAGCCATAATCTAAAACGCTCCTTATGACAGCATTATAAATTAGTTTTAAATAGAATGGGTGGCTCCCCCACCAAACACCAGCCAAGCATCTCAATATATTTAATGAACGTTCGCATCTGTTCCTCACGTAATTACAATGATCTTTGGCTGAAAGTTTGTAGTCTAAAACAATTCCCAAATATTTAACTTCCTTGCAGAAAGAAATTGTAGATCCATCGTACTTTAAATTGACATCTACGGATTTTCTTCTAGGAGAAAATAAAATTGCTGAAGATTTTGGAACTGACAGATCCAAGCCATTCTTATCCAAATACATTTTCAAATGTTGTAAATTGCAGTTCATAATCTCACAGGCATTATGAATAGATTTATTATTACAATATAATACTATATCATCAGCATATTGAATAACGGATATAGAATCAGTCAAATGAGGAAGTAAGTCGTACGTGTAAACGTTAAAAAGTAAAGGACTAAGGACAGACCCTTGCGGTAGCCCTTTCCAAACTGTTCTATATAAAACTTCGGAATCTAAATTTAATCTGATAAAGCGTTCAGAGAACATAGCGGAAATCAAAAGACACAAGCGACTTGGAACTCCCAATAACAACAGCTTATTAACTAAAATTGAAATATTTACATTATCATAAGCCGAATTGATATCTACAAAACAAGCCACCACAGACTCATGTTCGGAGAATGCCAGAAGTACATCAGCTACTAACAAACTAACACAATCTAAAGTGCTTCTGGACTTCCGAAAGCCATATTGAATATTTGGTAATAAGCGTTTACTTTCAATAAACCACTCCAATCGATTTTTAACCAAGTGTTCCATGACTTTGATTAAAACCGATGACAAAGCAATAGGACGATAGGAATTTGGATCAGAACGGGATTTATTTGGTTTAACAAGTGGTAACACTAATTGTATTTTCCATTTGGCAGGAATATCACCTGTCAAAAAGACAACATTGATAAGGTCCAGATAATAACCTAAAACATTATCACTGGCATGTACCAAAAACGAATATGGAATACCGTCGCACCCCGGGGCGGAATCTACGACATACATGAGCACACTCTTCAACTCTAGCATTGAGAACGGACTGTTAAATCGCTGTATATCATTGTTATCAAAATCGGAAAAGTTAAAAAATTCGACACTTATAGGAAAAGGCAATGGTACAAAAGGAGGAGCTAATTTATTTAAGAATTGTTCAGCTACGGAAGGATCAATTTGGCCACTTGTTTCAACAAAAGCCCCCCTAAACATCCGAATCTTTTTCCAAACTTCGGAAGGGTGAGTACTAGGGCATATAGATGCACAAAATGACCGCCAACCCTCAAGCTTCTTTTTCTTTAAAAATTGTTTTGTTTCCTTCATGACAGCTAATAGGCTATTAAAATTTTCCTCATTCATATTATCATTATACAATAACTCACTCAGTTTTCTTTTTTTAACAGCTTCTGTACATTCAGAATCCCACCAAGGCGGGCTGAGGATATCAAACTGAGAGGACTTCTTTCTAGACGGAAATACTTCATCTGCTACTTCAATCAGAAGCTTAGCAAAAGCATCAGATGATTGCAAAACTTGATTTTGGGACACCTCGGGCAAATGTGCCAACTTTTCATCCAAATGTTCTCTAAAATGTTGCCATTTGTCTTCCTGGAGCTTATAACCCAAAAGCGGTGATCTTTTAATCAGTGGTTTGTTTTTGAAAGGGAAAGAGATTAAGATCGGAAAATGATCGCTACCATAGGAAAATGGAAGGACCTCCCAAAATACTGAGACTGCAATTGATGCACTACAAATTGACAAATCTATGGCACTAGGATTCTCATTTGGAGCAGATCGACGCGTGGGGGCTCCAGAGTTTAAGATACACAAATTAAAATGATGAACCATATCAATTATTCCTTCTCCTAAATTACTCGAATTGATGCATCCCCATGTAGGATGATGGCAATTAAAATCACCTAAAATTATGAAAGGGGAAGGAAGGGATGATATTATGCTTCTAATTTCTCTAAGAATGACTAATGAAGGATGAGGAATATACACTGAAACTATGCAGATGTTATTTACAATGGCTGAAATAATGGAATAATCATTACTATGTGATAATGAATGATATGAAAAATTAAATGATTTTTTAATAAGAATGGCTACACCACCATATCCATCCGATCTATCTTCACGGAGACATGAATAGCCAGGAATTCTGAAACATGACTCAGATCGGAGCCACGTTTCTGAAAGTGTAATAACAAATGGATCATATTTCCTAATTAAATGAAGTAAATCTGATTTCTTATTATTGATACTATGACAATTCCACTGGGGAACTTTGGATTTGTTCGCCATTATTGAAATTGAAGACTTTAGATAATAAACTAATTAACTGTGCAATGATGTTCGGTTCTGAATTCATATTACTATTACTATTGGAAAATATCTTAAGGATTTCTAGAATGATATCCTTAGTAGATTGTTCTTTTGGTTGACTTAATAATGCACAACCATTCCCTGAAGCTGATTGCATATTGTAGTCTTTTGACAAATTATGATGTGCCTGAGAGTCATAACCCTTTTGAGGCTTAGGTATATTTCTAGGTTTGAGAAAAACTGTCTTTTTATAAGACTGTGAAGCTGTGTGTGTCTGTGTGTGAGATGGACTATTTATTACAGTCTGGAAGGATGGAGGAGTAGCCATGACTACATCAGCATAAGGTTTAGTTACTGAAGGATGTAATTTTGATGCTTCTGCATAAGATATTGCACTTTGGGCCATAGTTAGTTTAATATTCTTTTGGCGTTCAAACTCGGGACAGCGTTTATTTATTGCAAAATGAAGACCAGAGCACAAGCAACAAGATGCACAATCCTCCTCAATGTTACATGAAGAGCCAGTGTGCCCTTGCCCACATTTATAACAGCGCGGCTTTGATCTGCATTGCATCTGCGTGTGTCCAAAACGGCAGCAATTGAAACATTGGATGGTGGGAAAGACATATAAATCTACAAGGAGAGAATTGTAACACATAAATATACGTTTTGGGAGAACCTGTCCATCAAATGTAAGAACTACAGATTGAGATGGCTTCCACACGGGGGAACCATCCACCATGACTTTATAATTAAGTCTTCTCAACTTTATAACATCACCACAACCGACAGGTACACTGATGTTTTCTTTAACCTCGTCTAAAGACCACTCTGCTGGTACGCCCTTTATTACTCCCATTCTTATCACATGAAATGATGGAATAAACGATTTGTATTTGTTGTCAGTAAGTCTTTTGTCATTGAGAAAATCGTTTGCATCCTGGTATTTCGTAAATGAAAGGGTGACTCTATTCCGTCCAATGCGTTTGACACTGCCATTAACAATGTTTTTAAAGTTAAGTTTTTTTAGTAGGTTCCCAAAAGCCATGGAGTGAATAGAAGCGCCATCATTGGGCGACTCTTGCTGTTTCTGGATATGAATTACATAAGGAGAACAATCCGAAGGAATGAACTGCTTCCTAAACATGTCTGTGGGCTGGGAAACTGTGTCTGTACCTGTAACTGGGAGCTGAGCCTGTACTGATGAAACTGGAGCTGACGCTGGAGGAGGGAGAGGGACTTGAATTTGAATGCTTTCCGGTTTAATGGAAGAATCCTGACAATTACAATCATCTCGGAGCGAATCTCTATCTCTATTTGTTTCTGCATTTTTGCTACGCTTCTTTTTATTACAATGACGGCATATTTTTCTAGTTACTGACTTACGTTTCCTAAAGCCAGAAGATTTGGAACTAGCATCAGTGTCCATACCATCAGATTTCTTATCATGGTCACTATAAATAGTGACCGTATGTGAAACATCAGGGACCAAGTGGCCTCCCCCTGGGTCAACAGGGGGATCCATGGTGAAAATATATACAAAAACTTACCAAATCTATGAAGTTATATACACAAATACATAAAAACTAACTACTGATAATATTTACAAATGAATTATCCTGCGTTGACCACTATAAATATAAAAAATTTTGTAACTCGAGAAAAACACGCGCGTTCACCTCGAAGTTTCCCGCCCTTTCCCGGCGTTGTTTTCTGGCAGCTGTCATAGTTCTTTTTTAATTCAGAGACAAACTAGAGTCGGATCCAACTGTCATATCGTTCGATATCTTAATTACGTACGACATTTGTCAAATTTGTATGCAAATTTACAATTCATTTCGAACTAAACGTCATCTCGACTGATATTAGAATAGAGGTTAAATCAAATTTCTTTGTTTTTGAGACGTTCGAAATTTGAATGAAATAATATTATCGAAATCTTTAGTAATAATAACATTTGGGTGTCCCTTGTTTTGTCGACAAACTTTTCATCGAATTGCATTTCATCGAAAACGTTTCAAGTAACATTTAGTTCACGAATTATTATTTGGTGTAATTTTATTTCATGACCAGATTATTCCAATTTTTATTATTTTAGAGAATAACTGTTCAGGGAATATTATTTGGCAAATTATTCTTTTTATATGAATTTTAAATGGCAGAATAACAAACCAACGAATTTCATTTGTTCGAAATTGTATTACAGCATTACAAAATAATCAAATTAAACTGATTACACAGGGGTTTTACTAGGTTAGGGCAGCCAGAAAAACGGCGGAGCCCCCCGCAGTAAAAAAAACAAACAACCGTAACAATTGTATTATAAGTGGGTTAGGTTAGGGTTCACTTGTGTCCCTCAGAGCGGAAATAGGCACCCCGCGAAGCGGGGTGACGTCGACACGCTGGCGGATAGGTTAGGTTAAGATTCTGTGCTTTGGAAGGCACGCTAATTAGTTGATCCCGGCTGCTGTCTATGACAGTAGTTGTTATGCCGAGTTAGAGGCCTTTAGGCGGCTTAAGAACCTCTGACAGTCGAGTTGCCAACTCACTCGACACAGGAGGGACCACTGTCACTTGCGTCTGCAGGAGCTATCAACCCTGCACGTGTCCCCTGGGTGGTACTAAAGCCATTGCATTGCGTTCCGTTCTCAACATAATGCCATATATAACTGTGTTATACCAACTATTTATCTTAAATTTAAATAAGCAGTAATCATTGTAATAATTTGTATGTTAATTAAAAATATTTGAAACAATAAATCACAAAACGTTTTCCATGACATAATACAACTATTTAATGAATCATCCGACTAGTAAAAATACACGATTTAAAATAATTTGTTATGACCATTCCACGAAATGAATTGTCGACGAAATGAAAACACATGAAACGTTGACTTTGAAGTGAAATTCGACGAAGTGAGTGTCGACAATTTAATGATAAACCATAACATTTACACAGATAAGAATTTTGTTCTAACAAAACAGTCTATTTTTATGGTGGTCATAATGTGCGGTTCTTGAACGCATCATGGATGGTTTATGATATTTGGATAGATAAAATATTTAACGATATTTTTTGTGGCCCAGCGCGCTAAGAGTGCCAACAGGGTTTTGTGGGCATACCTAGAGGACCTAATCGCATGTCAAGTCACGGTCCCTTATGCTGGAGATAGCCGTTGAAACTAAATTTATTATTAAATTTGATGTCGTTTGCAGTACACAGGGCTCAATCCAGACGTGGTGTTTGACGACGAGCGCGGGTGGACGCAGGCGGCCTCGGTGAAGATTTACCACAAGCAGCTCGCCATCGTGTTCGAAGCCCCGCCGTACCCGGTCCACCGAGACGGAGACAATCTCAAGGTATGCGTCGAAAGTCGAAACATTTACCCCGATTCGTCTTGAAGTTGTTAGGGAAATCGTTGCAAATTATATTTCGAGATTCCCTCGTTAGGTACTTAGCAGAAAACCTAATCAGACATGAGTTCACTTCTACATTCGTGTTTAATGATAAGTAGTTCTTTTATCTTCGAAAACAAATTACCTACTGAGGATTCTAGATTTCGAAAATCCGTTTATAATTTTTAGCAAGTTTTGTACATTTTGAGTGTAAATTTACTTATCCACCTGTATACTATTTAAAACGTTTTTTTTTTTGAATAAGGTGAAGGTGTACCTTCAGCAAACGAGCGACCGCGGCGTGGAGCGCAGTCCACCGGCCACCGTCGAGTACCTCCCGAACGACCCCAAGGGAAGTCCCAAGTTCCCCTCGCCGCCTCGTAAGTATTCGTGGCTCACATCTAATAAGGGCCCGGCCACATATCTGCGCAAAACGGTGCGGTGCGGCACCGCAAACATGTGGCCAGGCCCTAACAAACCAGATCTAGTTTGACATGCTTTTGCTTCAAGAGCTCGAAGACGTAATACCCAGGCAACCCGGAAAATCAAATTCTATTCACGTCGCACCATCGAGCTGTCAGTCGATTTATATGTCGACTTGCTCAGTGAATGTATATGTGTAGTTGTAACCTATAGATGTGAACACTCTGTAGATGTATGGTGTATAGAACAGAGTGCATATGTATAGTATAATAACAGTAAAATCCCTGACCTAATGCCGCATTTTACGACTTTAATATGAAGTAAATACTTTTCAGATCCACATAATTAAATATTACCTAATAAAGTACGGGAATTAAAATAATAAATAAGAAGACCGCTTATAATGTTGAATGGAACGGAAAATCATGTTGAAGTAAGATGATTCTCCCGAACCAAGAGAAAAAAATCTTAGCTCAAGATCTTTTGGCCTCATTCGAGATATTTTTTAACATCTTCCTAATTAAATTGTTGGTTCCAGAATATTTTCCTCGTATCAAAATTCAATATGTGTATTTTCACACTAAATAGAGGTCCATTATGATGATAAGGGATGAGACCAGTAAGATATAGCTACTGTCTCTATAAAATATGTATAACAATCAGTCGAAATCGACGAGACGTAAACGTCGCAAACCGCCCAAACACTAATTTACTTTAAAAACAAAGTTTTTACTGACTTCAATTCAGTACTCCGCCAAGCCACATGAACATTAATTCCACATTTATTTTCCAATTTATCACATGAACTGATTTCCTAGCGGAAATACGTTGATTATTGGAGAAAAAAGCCAATTCGCTGTATGTGGGCAGATAATATTTGAGGACTTCAGTCGATTCCTCATGGATCTCAGTATTACCTTTGGCACTTCATTGTTTGCTAGTCTTCATCTGATGATGAAGACTACAGATGGCTTGTGTGCTGTCTTTCTTCCACTTCACCAAATTTATGATTTCCGGGTGTATTTACACGAGTTATAATAGAAAATACCGAAATTACTACACGTGTGCTTAATATACAGAATGGGCCAAAAAAATTTGTACCTACTTTTAAAACTTTGATGAAAATAATTTGCTGATCTGAAAGTTAATTTCCTGATCATTTAATTTTTGTGACTAACATCTAATGCAATTTATTTTTTGTTGAAAATAACATCTTTGAAATGACCTCCATCTCGTCGCTGGCACTCCAGC
The DNA here is from genome assembly GCA_963854355.1 of Epinotia brunnichana. Classification (NCBI taxonomy): domain Eukaryota; kingdom Metazoa; phylum Arthropoda; class Insecta; order Lepidoptera; family Tortricidae; genus Epinotia; species Epinotia brunnichana. The sequence goes on along the minus strand of OY977936.1, from coordinate 25,233,591 downwards.
AAACGAATAGGTACGCAGATTTTGGGAAACTCGCTGACACATGCTGCGAGGGATCTCAGCTATCACATCGCGTATGTTTTTCTTGAGTTTGTCGAACTGTTACATACAAATTGTTCCTTTTATAAAACAAAACTGTTTTACACAAAAAGCTCGTTGTTGATCAGTAAGTCCCGGGTTCGAATCCCGGTCAGGGCATTTATTTGTGTATATATCACGAATATTTGTTCCTGAGTTATGGATGTTATATATGTATTTATATAAGTATCTATATGTATGTATCTATTATTTATATCATCGCCTAGTACCCACAACACAAGCCTTACTGAGCTTACCGTGGGCCTAGGTTGATTTGTGTAAGATTGTCCCGTAATATTTATTTATTTATTTAAAACGCTTCATCTCCACTTATAATAAATCTCTAAATTAAAAAAAGAATCAGCCAGTTTGAAACTAAGCTTTGCGCGGTTCGAATGTTCTCAGCATCCCATGAACGGAAAAATATGAAACATTTCATATAGGTACATTATTATTCTAGCTGCAACTTAGGATAGTTTTTATCCGACTGCGACAGTTAATTAATTTTCCGAAATATACGACTTCATTTAATTTATCATTTATTTTTATTGAAATCAAACGCTGCTCCAACTGTCAGCTATAAGAACCGTCAAATTTTTGTCAAAATGGCGGAATTGCTTTGCCTTTCACTTATTAATAATTTAAATCCCGTCTACGATAGACCTTTACGAGACAAATGCTAAAATATAAACCATAAAAAAATATTCGATTCTGATATGAGAACTTATATGCGCAAATGTCGTTTTATGTCGTAATTTCAATAAATGAAATCAACAAATTTGAACAATATAATTAACACGAATTTGTTTTTTTTGAATGACAATGGCACGCGCTCGGCGCATTCAGCCAAAGTACCTGCGGCGCTACCACGAAAACCGATACTCAATGTTCATATATTTGCATCCCTGTCACTCGAGTATGGTTAGTGCGATAGAGATAGAGATACCCGAATATTTTCGAATTCCGAAGTTCGTGGTTATAGCTCAGGAATCGAAAATATGGTAAATAATCATAATGTATTTTCTCGAAAAAGAATTTAAAATAAATATAGTCAAATGGAGAAAAAAACAAAGCAAGAGGTTATATAGGTAATGATTAAGTTATAAGAGTCCAAAGTTTTAAGAGGGGGTATGTTCTGTCCCTTTTCCGCACAACGCACCTTCATATGTAACGATTGTTTTTTACTATGACGCTCGAGTATATTGACGTCACAGTCCCTCATCGTTTTCTCACTCTAACAAGCGACATTAAAACGGATGTAGCTTCATAATTTTTTGAGATATTTGAATGGGAGTTTCATTATCGTCTATCTATTTATCTCCACTTATAATAAATCTCTAAATTAAAAAAAGAATCAGCCAGTTTGAAACTAAGCTTTCTGTGGTACGAATGTTCTCAGCATCCCTTGGACGGAAAAATATGAAACATTTTATATAGGTACATTATTATTCCAGCTGCAACTTAGGATAGTTTTTATCCGACTGCGACAATTAATTTATTTTCCGTAATATACGACTTCATTTAATTTTTCATTTATTATTCTTAAAGTATATCGCCGCCACATCTGTCAGCTAAATGAAACGTCAAAATCACAGCAATAAGAAATACTTCGGACAAAATGGCGGAATTGCTTTGCCTTTCTTTGACCTATTAATAATTTTAATCCCGTCTACGATATACCTTGACGAGACACATAGGTACCAAAAGCAAATATAAAATTAATCGATTTTGATATGCGAACTTATATGCGCAAATGTCGAATTAACGCGTATTTTGTACAAATGTAACAACAAATTCGAACAATATAAACATGGTTTTTTTGAATGGCACGCGCGCGCGCTCTTTGCGTATTCAGCCAACCCACGAAAACCGAAACTCGAAGTTCGTATATCTGAGGGCCTACCGCGAACGGCATTCGAAGTTTTCCCTCTCTGTCGCACTTATGTACGAACTTGTAAGTATGACAGAGAGGGGAAACTTCGAATGCCTTTCGCGGTAGACCCTCTGCATTCCTGTCATTTGTTAGTGCGATAGAGATAGATATACCCGAATATTTTCGAATTCCGAAGTTCGTGGTTTAAAAGAAAATACGGATGTCGGATAGATCTAAATTAATATTTTATGTGTGAATATGGTTAAAATTATTTGGAAATACTATTGTTGTTATTGTTTTAGTATATTTGACTAGCTTTAAGTTTAATATTGTACGTCCGAAATGGGCAAGCTGTTGGACTTTATTTTACCCAAAACAACTAAATGTACACAGTTCTGACAATAAAGAAATCTTATTTTATCTTATCTTATCGAAAATAGGGATGTAGACACTAAACAAAATAATCATAATGTTGTATTATATCGAAAAAAAACAACGCAAGAGGCTATATAGGTAATCACTAAGTTATAAGTGTATAAAGTTTTAAGAGGGTGTTTGTTGCGTCTCTTTTCCGCAAAACGCACCTTTATAATGAAACGATTGTTTTTTACTATGACGCTCAAGGATCGTGACGTCACGGTCCCTGATCGTTTTCTCACTCTAACAAGCGACATTAAAACGGTTGTAGCTTCGTAATTTTTTGAGATATTTGAATGAGTTTTTCGTTTTTTCTTTCTTTTGAAGTGAGTCTACAGCTACACCTTTATTTGGAAGACAAGCGGAAATAATCCATACTATATCCATACTAATAATCCATACTTCCATACTAATATTATAAATGCGAAAGTGTGTCTGTCCTCTTCACGCCTAAACCGCTGAACCGATTTAGATGAAATGAGCCCCGGGGAAGGACAAAGGGTAGTTTTTATATCTGAGGGGCTGAAATTGGGGGTGGAAATTTGTATGGAGCTACTTAAACCGCTGCACCGATTTAGATGTAATTTGGTATATAAATAGTTTGAGTCCCGGGGAAGGACAAATAATAGGTTTTATCCCGGAAATCATCCCCTAAGGGGGTGAAAAAGGGGGGGGGGGTGAAAATTTGGATGTAATCTATTTTGATGAAATTTGGTGTAGATATAGGTTAAGTGCTGGGAAAGGACATGGGATAGTTTTTACCCCAGAAATCATCCCCTAAGGGGATGAAATTAGGGGTGAAAATTCGGATGGAACCCATTTTAATACAATTTGGTATAGAGATAGCTTGAGTCCTGGGAAAGGACATAGGATAGTTGTAATTCCGGAAATCACTCCCTAAGGGGGTGAAATGGGGGGTGAAAATTTGGATGAATCCCGTTTAGATGAAATTTGGTATAAAGGTCGTTTGAGTCCCGAAGAATGACATTAGATAGTTTTTATCCCGAAAATCATTCCCTAAGGGTATGAAATAGGGGGTGAAAGTTTGGATAAAATCCATGTACCCAGATGAAATTTGGTATAGAGATAATTTGAGACCCTTCAAAGGATATCGAATAGTTTTTGCCTCGGAAATCATCCCTTAAGATGGTAGAAGTTTGTTTGCATTATATTTTCTAAGTATTAAGTTCTACGCGGACGAAGTCGCGGGCAACAGCTAGTTGCAAATAAAACTGCATAAAGTAATGTCAAATTTCCCTCCACTCAAAAACTCTATAATTTATTATCAGGCATCGGACATTAGCAATAAAATTCAACTCGTGGTTATACTCATATTGATTAATTAATTTAATTAGTGATTTTAATTTTATAATCATGGAAAACAACGTTGACGAGTGCTGCGACTTTTTCCATATTTTCTGATGATCAAATATCCACTTGTGAATAATTGACACGTCTGGAATCGTCAGTGAATGACACATGTGTACATACAGATCTACTATTCAATTTGATAATCGGTCAGTACATAACATTAGGTCTATCGCAGCGATGTAGTTTGTGTATCAGTTTGTATAGTTGTATGTTAAAATAGTTAAAGCTGTCCTATCAGTTTGTAATCTAATAGAAAAATAATTTTATTGTTAATTTGAATCCGATTTTTAATCACGATCGCTATAAAGGCATTAGAATTAAATAAATGAGTATGAGTTTGAGCATGAATACGACTTGAATTTTATTGCTAATGTCGACTCCATTGCTCGCTAACGTCAGGCGCGGCTCACTTGCGATTTGCGTTTATCGCTACAAGTACATGCCAGTTGCCCCTTCGCAGGGCTTTATTCAGTGGCTGCCACGAGTGCCACGCCGTGCATGGGCTCGGACGCACACGCGACCTACTTCGCGCGCATAAGCTTACGTAAATATTATATCGGAAGTGAACGTGCCACCGCATTCGTCTGTTTGTGTGTTGTTGAATTACTGTTGAAATGAATAAAAAGAAACCTAAAAATATTGTATTGCAGCGGGTTGCAAGAACAATAATAAAAATTCGAATCTCGCCTTTTTCTATCTCCCGGCACGCCCGAAAGATGCCGAAAGGTGAGAAAATGAAGTTAATAGATAATAAGTAGTTACTGAATAATAAGTAGTTCAGCGGGGCAACGCAGCCAGCCTTATGGGTACTCTGCCTAGTGGCAGCGATTTGGGGGAAAAATGTGTATATAGTAGTTTAGGTTCACATAGTTTAGGTTAGGTTTAGTTAGTTTTTAACTTTCTCTTTCTGTTCCATGTTTTTTTAATTGTTGTCACAATATTGAATAAAATTTTACTGATATACGTTAATTAAAGATAAAAAGAGCCTACTATGTTGTCACATATATAATAAGGAATAAAAGGATACAAAAATAAATACAGTAGTTAATAAAAGAGATATTATAGGTCTATCTACTTCCATATATAACACTGTATTGAATCAAGTGGAATCAAGTAATACTCAGAACAATTTTTGTTATGTTTAAGTATGCAGGTAAATTTGTTGATTGTTTGCTGATATACTTATGTGAATTTAAATTCTAGTATAGTAAAGTAAATTCTAGTATACTTCTTACTAAAACAACAACTGAGTACCGCCGTACTATCCCTTTTTTTCTATTCGTTACGTTGCATGGTAACGTAACGCATTCGTTGCATTATTTAATTTAATCTGCATTACGTGGGTTGCAGCAAAGCCAATAAAAGGTGGCCTGGCGGTCTTGGTGTATTCAATTCGTCCAAATTGTGAGACTTATTATTTTAGAGATAAATAATAAAATAAATAATGTATGAAGAATATAAATGTATATCTCTCTATATTGAATGCAAGAAATAAATGGGCAAAACATTATTATTTTATTTTTAGTCGTTGACAGCCCTCGCTATCGGCGACGCGGCAAGTGAGCCAATTCATTTTCACCGTTCGTACACAGCCTTAACGTTATGTTTGGCTTGCGCTGGAGTCGACGACGTCAGAGGGCCATAAATCATAGTGTTTTTGCTAAGAAAAATCAAAGGAGTGTGCCTTCTGTACTTGTACTATTACTTATTCTGTGCTAACGTCTTATCGTGCGATAAAAACTCCGATGCCTGTTAATTATTATATTATACAAGATATTCAGTGTTGCCATTTACAAAAATTTATGGCCCACCCTGTATTTGAGGAGTTCCCTCAATTCCTCATGGTCTCATCATCCAACTGGAGTTTTAAAAACAATAGGACGCCTATACTCTTAATTAAAAAAAAATTGTACGAATCGGTTTATAAATGACGGAGTTCTGAGGTAAAAATCATAAAATATATATCCATACTAATATTATAAATGCGAAAGTGTGTCTGTCTGTCTGTTACCTCTTCACGCCTAAACCGCTAAACCGATTTAGGTGAAATTTAATATGGTGATAGTTTGAAACCCGGGGAAGGACAAAGGGTAGTTTTTATCACGGAAATCTACCCCTGGGGGGATGAAATTGGGGGTGAAAATTTGTATCGAGCTACTTAAACCGCTGCACCGATTTGGATGAAATTTGGAATATAAATAGTTTTAATCCCGGGAAAGGACATAGAATAGGTTTGATCATGGAAATCATCCCTTAAGAGGGTGAAATGAGTGGGTGAAAATCTAAAGGTAACCAATTTTGATGAAATTTGGTTTGGAGATAGTTTAAATCCTAGAAAAGGACACAGGATAGTTTTTATTTCGGAAATCATCCCTAAGGGGGTGAAATGAGAGGTGAAAATTCGAATGGATCCCATTTGAATACAATTTGGTATAGAGATAGTTTGAGTCCTGGGAAAGGAAATAGGGTAGTTTTTATCCCCGAAATCCGCCCCAAAAGGGATGAAATCGGGGGTGAAAATTTGTATGGAGCTACTTAAACCGCTGCACCGATTTGGATGAAATTTGGTATATAAATAGTTTGAGTCCCGGGGAACGACATAGAATAGGTTTAATCCCGGAAATCATCCCCTAAGGGGGTAAAATAAGGGGGTGAAATGAGGGGGTGAAAATTTGGATGTGACCACTTTTAATGAAATTTGGAACAGAGATAGTTTAAATCCTGGAAAAGGACACAGGATAGTTCTTATTTTTTTAGTTTGGATGGAACCCATTTGAATACAATTTAGTATAGAGATAGTTTTAGTCCTAGGAAAGGACAAAGGGTAGTTTTTATACCGGAAATCCACCCCTAAGGGGATAAAATCGGGGGTGAAAATTTGTATAGAGCTACTTAACCCGCTGCAACGATTTGGATGAAATTTGGTATATAAATAGTTTGAGTCCCGGGGAAGGACAAAGGATAGGTTTGATCCCGGAAATCATCCCCTAAGGGGGTAAAATAACGGGGTGAAATGAGGGGGTGAAAATTTGGATGTAACCAATTTTGAAGAAAATTGGATTAGCGATAGTTTAAGTCCTGGAAAAGGACATAGGATAGTTTTTATCCCGGAAATCATCCCCTAAGGGGGTGAAATGAGGGGTGAAAATTCGGATGAAACCCATTTGAATACAATTTGGTATAGAGATAGTATGAGTCCTCGGAAAGGACATAGGGTAGTTTTTATCCCGGAATTCTACCTCTAAGGGGATGAAATTGGGGGTGAAAATTTGTATGGAATTTTTTAAACCGCTGCACCGATTTGGATGTAATTTGGTATATAAATAGTTTGAGTCCCGGGAAAGGACATAGGATACATTTTGATCCCGGAAATCATCTCTTAAGGGTGTAAATGAGGGGGTGAAAATTTGAATGTAACCAATTTTAATGAAATTTGGTTTAGAGATAGTTTAAGCCCTGGGAAAGGACATAGGATGGTTTTTATCCCGGAAATCAACCTCTCTCAAATTAGGGGTGAAAATTCGGATGTAACCCATTTAAATACAATTTGGTATATATATAGTTTGAGTCCTGGGAAAGGACATATAGGGTAGTTTTTATCCCGGAAATCCACCCCTAAGGGGATGAAAATGGGAGTGAAACGTTGTATGGAGCTACTTAAACCGCTGCACCGATTTGGATGAAATATAGGACAGTTTCAATTCCGGAACATCCCTAAGGGGTTGAAATGGGGGGTTAAATTTTTGGATGGAACCCGTTTAGATGAAATTTGGTATAGAGATAGTTTGATTCCCGGAGAATGACCATAGATAGTTTTTAATCCCGAAAATCATTCCCTAAGGGGATGAAATAAGGGGTGAAATTTGGATAAAACCCATGGAGATGAGATTTGGTATAGCAAGAGTCCCAGGGAAGCACAATGCATAGTTTTTATCCCAGAAATCATCTCCTGAGGGAGTGAAATTAGGGGTGAAAAATTGGATGGAACCCATTTAGATCAAATTTGGTTTGAGCTAGGGAATGCAATACCCGGTGATTTTTAGTACCCGGGTATTACCCGACTTTAATGCTCGAAACCCGGGTACCCGGGTATTACCCGGAGTACTACGAAAATAGAATTAAATATTGATTTTCATGGTTTTTACGGTTATTAAAGAATGAAAAGCACGTTTTTTTACAGAATTTTGTTAAATTTCATTTTTAGTTGGAGACTTACGAAACAGTTTGCAAACTTTTCAAATTTTTTTAACAAGTACCTTGCAACTAGAGTCGGAGATAGGTACTATTCTTCTCGGTGTTTCAATTATAAAACTCTCGTCCTCTTCATCACTATCAGCACCACTACCGCTTGCTTCAGACACTGAACTGCAGCAATCAGATTCCTGATGTTCCATTTCTTGAATTATTATGGGTTGGTTCTTATTCTTATATAAAACGTCCAGGATTGCCAGTTGAAGCCCGTGTGCGTAACATAGTTCATGGTACACATTTTGACCATAACACTTGCTCCATGAGCCTGTTATTCTAATAAGACCTACGTTGTGGAATGATTTGATATTTTCTATGCTCGGCGAATGAAGATTGACGTTAATGTAACGTTTGCTAGCGGAAGAAGTCCATTCGTCCATGGTGATAGAAAATTTAATTCCACTTGTTTTCAATTTCACGATTTCTTGTATGATTATTCCTTGCTTGATAGATTCACTTCTGTCGAATACTATTCTTCTAATCGTGTTCGGTGACGAAGGCAATTGATAGCCAGCACTTTTAACTAGGCGTCGTAGATCTACAGATTTTGCAAACACTTTGAATGGGATTCCATCCAGAACTACCAAACGTGTCACGATCCAATCCATTGACTGTTCACTTTTGAAATAATGGTCGATTTGTGTTTTCTTAACAGGAAGTTGATCCTTCTGGGTTACAGTTTTTGCTTCACTAGAGTCAATTGTGATGTCGTGAGCAGATTTAAGATGTCTCCGTAAACTTGACGTACTACCACCACTCGACTGCAATACTCTTTGACACAGTTTAAACTTTGCACTTTTATGATCTTAAAAAATGAAGCCATATGCCAGATTGTTCATGTCCTCTCTTTCGATATTCTATGTATTCCATATTTTGTGAAATACCAATTTAACACTCAAGTTAATTCCTAGTGATTATAATTTCACTCGCGATAAGTACGTCACGTGTTATTAACCGCACACAGCAAATATGTCTTCGCGTCGTCTGTTTGTACCTCACTGACTTCAGGTGCAAATGCAAATTAACAAACTAATGACACAGGAGCGAGGGAAGGGGTAAAGGGCTAACATACTGTACATCGGTCATGGTTGTTTTTCTCCTTATCGTTACCTACTTACCTGCGCGGTGGCCGGCGGCTTGTTATTACAAAGGGTTGAAAACGAAATGACTAAGCCCGCTAAGATAATCGTGCAGAAATAGAAAGTTACGCGATTTAAGTGTAAAATACATTGAGGTCTTTTATGAGATGATTTTAAATGCAGTAAATTAGGGTTACAGCCGTAATAGGGTCAATCAACTTTTTCACCCACACTTTTTCTGTCTCCTGTGTTACTTTTTACAAACTTTCAAATCAATCTATTTCTAACATGTGTCTATCAATCCAATTAAAATCTGTGGCATATCGTAACTGCTGGTGTAAACCATCGTTATACACAATTAGGTACCTGGTTTATAGCAGTTTATCTAACAAACATGACAGTTCTGTATCTTGCGTTACCGGACAAAATACTGTGGGTCCAAAAGTTAATTGGCCCATTAGAAGATTTTGTTATACATTTATTTATGTTGTCACTCATTTTTCTTATTATTTCTCAAATTCGGGTAAAACCCGGGTTATGAGTTGAAAACCCGGGTTTTACCCGACTCCAGATGAAGTCGGGTACCCGGGTTGCATTCCCTAGTTTGAGCCCTGGAAAAGGATAGGTTAGTTTATGTCCCGGTAATCATACCCAAAGGGGGTGAAATGGAGGTGAAATGCGGGTGAAACATTGGATGGAACTTCATGGAACCCATTTAGATGAAATTTGGTATAGAGATAGGTTGAGCCGCGGAGGAGGACAACGGGTGGCTTGAGGGGATGAAATAGTGGGTAAAAATTTGGATGGAACCCGTTTAGATAAAATTTGATATAGAGATAGTTTGAGTCTCGGGGAAAGACATAGGATAGTTTTATTCCCGGAACTCAATCCCTAAAGGGAAAATGGAGGGTAAACGTTTGTATCGAGCTACGATATAAACGGGTTCTACGCGGACGGAGTCCCGGGCAGAAGCATATATAAAAGCCTATGTCCTGACTGACTCATTCATACACTAACTCACTCACTCATTAACGCACAGCCGAAACCCTTCCACGGCACTATGTCCAAAGGTCAAAAAGTCCAAGGGGTCAATAGGTCCAAGTGTCAAAATGTCCAAAGAGTCAATATGTCCAACGAGTCAAACTGTCCAAGGGTTAAAACGTCCAAGGAGTCAATATGTCCAAGGAGTCAACATGTCCAAAGAGTCAATATGTACAAGTGTCAAAATGTTCAATGAGTAAATAGACCCAAGTGTCAAAATGTCCAAAGAGTTAATATGTCCAAGGACTCAACATGTCCAAGTGTCAAAATGTCTAATGAGTACCTAAATACACGTTCAACCCTGCAAGTTCAACATAATAATGCGTTCAGGGTATTGATGGGGCCACCGCGCTATTGTAGGGCGTCGCAGATGTTCGCTGAGGCCCGGGTTACCTGTTTTAAAGCTACGATGCGCCTGCGAGCCGCCTCGCTGGTACGGTGCGTGCGAGCCAGCCCTAACATTATCCTGACTGTCCGTACGTTAGGCACTGCTGTGGGCTAGATAAGCCCAGCAGCAGTGAAACACGTGTATTTAGTTAAAATAATTTACTAACAGTTGTTTTAAGTTTAAATTGTAACTAACATTTTATGAGCCTTGAGCTTGACATAAATGATAATTTAATTTAAATGGATCCAAATATGCGTTGGACGAAATGGGGATTTAAAAACCAATTGGATGAACTGCGTATTGTATTAACGGCTTTATAAATCCTTCGTCCGCAATCCCATTTCGTCCACATTCGCATCTCGAGTTGTGAATATGGACAAGATGGAAATGGGGAACGATATGGGTGTGTGGCCAGATTGGGAATGTGGACGAGATTGATATGCGAGATTGTGGACCAAGTGAACATAAACAATTGGATCTTTATACATATTGACTCCTTGGACATTTTGACACTTGGACATATTGACACCTTCGGCATATTGACTCTTTGGACGTTTTGACCCTTAGACATATTGACTCCTTGGACATTTTGACCCTGGGACATATTGACTCCTTGGACATAATTGACTCCTTGGACGTTTTAACCCCTGGACATTTTGACTCCTTGGACATATTGACTCTTTGGACATTTTGACCCTTGGACCTACCTATTGACCCCATGGACTTTTTGACCTTTGGACATAGTGCCCTGGAAGGGCTGAAACTACTGGGGCTAGAGAGTTGATTTTTGCTCAGTAGGTTGCTTTCATAACGTCGGCTGAGGATAAGAAGGGATTTTTCAAAGTTCCACCCTTAAGGGGGTAAAATTGGGGTGTATAGGAGAATCTTTTGTTTGTGAATTAGAGACTTAAAACTTTGTAGAAAGTTTAGTATTTAAAATACAAATAAAGTTCTTTGTGCGTTTTAGAAAATGACATCCCTAAGGGGGTAAAATAGGGGTGCAAAGTTGGTATCGGGAAAACTTTTTTTTAGGTAGAGACTTTTTACTTTGTAAAAAGAATACTTATTAGAATACAAATAAAGTGCTTTCAGTGTTTTGGAAAACTCCACCCCTAAGGGGGTAAAAAAGGGTTGCAAAGTTTGTATGAGGGAAACTCTTTTTTGAGATAGAAGCTTTAAAGTTTGTAAAAAGATTACTTATTAAAATACAAAAAAAAGTATATTTAGCGTTTTAGCGTTTTTCCACCCCTAAAGGGGTTAAAAGTGGGTGCAATATTTGTATGGAGGAAACATAACTTACAATTTTGTAGAATGTTTACTAATAGGGAACATTACTGCCATGTTCTGCCGCCAGAGACAGCACTACCACTAATAGTAAATCAGTATAGAAATATAAGGATTCACACACACATGCACAATTGATTGTCAAATGAGTGACAAGAATGCTTGCATAGACAATACTGCAAGTGGGAACGAGATACAATGTCAACGCTGCTAGTGTCGCCACCTACGAAGAGTTTTGCGTAATGTTCCCTATTAAAATTAAAATTAAATACTTTTAGCATTTTAGAAACTTCGACCTTTAGGGGTTTATTAGGTGGTGGTGCAACTTTGTATGGAGAAAAAATTTTTTTTTAGCGAGTGACTTTAAACTTTGTTGAAAGATTACTTATTACAATACAAATAAAGCACTTTCAGCGTTTTGGAAAATTCGACCCTTAAGGGGAATAAAAAGGGGTGAGTTTATATGGAGGAAACTTTTTTTTTAACTAGAGATTTGAAATAATAATAATAATAATAAGGCGTAGGGATGTGACGGCCCCATCGCCCACCAGATTTCTGGTGCAATCAGTCAACGTAAGGCAGCTTGTGGCGGGCTGTTAGGGAGTAGCGACCCTACGTACCTGAGTGCTCCTGGGGGTGTCCTGTGGTCAGGCTGAGCCGATCGGGTGGTTGGTTGGACAGGCCCTCCACCTCTGGCTTGCCTTAACTGGCTGTCCAGAGTGGAGTCGCAAGAGCTGTTGCTCGAGGGTAGATGTGGACACCTAAGTGGCGAGTTGGCTATATGTTTAAAGTCCAGTGCCACCTCTCTACCCCCCCCCAGCCTCTCTGACTGGTGTTGCCCTTAGGCCATTTTTTAATGTCGCTATTAATAGGGGCCCATCTAGCAGTTGGCGAGTCACCGTCTGCCAGAGATAAAAAATGAGACAGTTTATTAGGCAGGCGTCCGATGTTTCACCCAATAGCCCAGACACTAGTCCATCATTTTCATCCAATAACCCGTTTTCTTTAGTTTCCATCAACCAGCAATAGTCCCTTTACACCCCAGCGGGTGCTGTCTCTGTGTGCGTCACATGACACGGGCAGGGACAGCATCCGCTCGATGTACTCCTTGCATTTCATTAAATTGTCAAAAGGGCCTCTACGTGTTGGCTCATTTGGTACTTTGTAGATACCTAGCCCCACGCACGCCTCCCAAAGGTCCGGGACATCATTGTCCCGTGAGCGGGAAAGACATACATAATAATAATAATATAAATAATAAATCGTTTATTTCCAAAAATGGTACAGCAGGTATTTGTGAAGCCTCTGACTTCTGAGCTAGGCTGAGCCTGTGTTACAGAAGTCAGTGTCCTCTCCCAGTTTGTGAGTATAGTGGATACATTTTTGATATACTTTCCTTAGGTGCTAGATATTTATTTTATGTATTCTTATTTAACTATATTTATAAAACTACGGAAGTGTGTGTGTGTGTGTGTGTGTGTGTGTATGTGTGTGTGTGTGAGCTTGTGTGTGAGTATGTGTGTGTTAAGTCTGTATAGGTGCATAATATTATTTACTACTTACAATAAACTCAGTCTGGTCATAGTCCAGTGACAGCAGCCAACTTTTAAGCCTTTTCTTACATTCATGAGTGGAATACCCTATACATATATAGTTCTATTAATTTTATTGTACAAGTATCTTGACATGAAACTTTGTTGCCTTCTGGCAGAGGCCAGTTTGCATGTAAGTGGTGAGCATACATTTATCACAACACGCTTATCAGCAAACTTATCCTTATCGTAGGGGGTGAGCTTGTGCTGATTGATTACTAACAGCATTATGTATAGTTGTCGGACATTGAGTAATTCACATTTTTTATATAGCAGTTTTGTGGAAAACCTGTATGGACTAAAGGTCATTACTTTAAGCAAGGATCGTTGTGCCCTCTCTAGTTTTATCATGTGTGTTTTACCAGCACCACCCCAAACAACACAACAGTAGCTAAGGACCGACTGCGCCAATGCAACATATACCGCTTTTAACAGATCTTTATCAGCTACAGTTCTCAGCTTCCTAAATATCCAAACTAATTTTCTAATCCGTGTTGAAGTTAGGTCTATGTGAGGTTGCCAGTTCATCCTGCTATCCAGAATGACACCTAAATATTTAATACAGTTTGATTTAGCAATAATAGTGCAGTCACAGTCAGCTCTTGCCTGTAAATTACATGAGTGAACCTTAAGATTTGTATTGTGCTGATTAACATTTCTTAAGGAGAACTGTAGGTATGTGGTCTTGGAAAGGTTTAGAGTAAGAAATTTTTTTCCTAACCATTCATGTATCTTATGAAGTCCCTTCTCAGCATTATGGTAAACTTCGTCCCATGTATCTCCATGAAAAACAATGGCAGTGTCATCGGCATAAGTGAAAATCTTTCCATTTATGAGTGACAGTTGACACAAGTCATTTATGTAAATTAAAAAGAGACTCGGTCCCAGTATGCTTACTTGAGGAACTCCAAAAACAACCGGGGCATCCTTACTAATATTATTTCCAATTTTAACTTGTTGGGTTCGGTTGGTAGACCAATCAAATTAGCTAAACCCGGACATAATTCGATAACTGTAATTTTCTTTTTCTATGATGTAAAGTATTGTTAGTTATAGCTAAAATAAAAAGAATTAAACATTTTAGGGTTCCGCGTCGCTGTAAAAAATCCAAAAATCTAAATTTTTTACAAATTCTGATTTCATAAGTGCAGCGTAATATGTAACTTTGTAAAAGTGCCTCTATTATGATAGGACGCTTGCATTTCAGTTAAAGAAATCAAAATTAAACTAATTAATCAACCGGGACTATCATTAAGAAAGAAAGTTCAGTAAATTACACATTTTCTGGCTTATCTTACCAGAAATTATAGATAACTACAATTTTACAATTTATTCGGAATAGTATTTTATGTGTGTTGATCAATTATAAAAAATTAAACAGATACTCTTTGCGGAATTCTAAAGTCACAAATATTGGTAGTTTTTGGAAAACCAAAATACATAACTACTTGTAAAGTGTTTGATTTATCCTGTCAACATATTATTAGTACTATAAGAAACAAATTAAACAAAAAATATCCACGATTATTAATTAATTCATATTTTTTCTTACTTAAGTTTTAATATGAACGTTATATCTTGCAGAATAAGGCCGTCATTGCTTTGTGCCTCAACTACCGACCGTGCTGTGGCGAGTCGCAGGCATTCAAGGCCAAAACGCACTGACAGCGGTGGCGAAGCGGCGCGGGGCGGCGCGGGGAGGCGTTACTTGTAATGTTCGAGCTAATATGAAAGGATCCGAACGGTTTTTTCCCGGCCGGTATTCTGTGCGGACGGACGCTTTCGTATTAGAGAAGAACATTACAGCCGGTACCACCTCCACGCTGCGCCGCGCCGCTTCGCCACCGCTGTCAATGCGTTTCGGCCTTCATTTATTATGGGTAGGTCAATGATTGTCAAACATTTATAAACACGAACGTGGCGTGCACCACGGTTCGGCTAGGGTGGAGATTTATTGAAATATTGTGTTCATTATATCGATAATAACTAAATTATTCAGCATGAGACATAATTGTCGTGGAATCTCGATTACCTATTTATAAGCGCTCAGTCTTCTGTACATAATTATTTAAATAGAATATGTTACTTATGTGGGTGCAGAAAGGGGCTTTATTCGAATAAAATTTTAAAATAATTTATTCGCGTATAATTTATTCGTCTACACTTTCGAATGAAGAATGATTTATTCTCATTTCATTCGAATAAATAGATACCACGAATATATAATTAAATAAATACATAGAAAACATCTATGACTCAGGAACAAATAATTGTGCTCATCACACAAATGCCCTTACCGGGATTCGAACCCGGGACCTCCGGCTACGTAGGCAGGGTCACTACGAGGGTCAAACTGAAAGTTTCGGGAATAGAAAAAAATATGCAGTTACATTGAATAAAAGTTTTTTTTTTAAGTATTCTCTTTTATATTATAATGCGTTCAAACCATTCGTTAAAACAATTATTGAACGCTGAAAAAGGGTCGACAAAATGGCCACTGAAGTGAAGGCTTTTTCACTGCTTCTGCCGGTATCTGAAACCGCTGACCACGCGATAGGTACGTTGCGTGGTCAGCGTTTCAGACACCGGTGATAACGTCATAAAGCCGAACGCTCGGCTCAGGCGGAACGGGACAATGATTCATATTTTTACGTGCATGCTGCTGGTGTTCAATTGTTCATCGGTAAGACGTTATCACGTCAATAGAAAAAACAGAGCAACTAGAACGTTTTTCATACCAAGTCTCCAATATTTTTTTTTTCTATTTGGTATTATTTATTGCAACAGAAACAAGTTTCCGACCTAGATATGGCAGATCCTATTGTATATAAAAAGTTTCATGTTATTCTAGTGTGCCGTTTTAAAATGAGAACCAAACTTCGTTTGTATGGAGAGTCGACTTGAGTCGACCATGCTGGGGACTCTTACAGTCAGCATCAAAAGTAACTACGCAATCTAAGACGTCAAAAGGTCTTATTCCCTTTTAATAATGACTTTTGACGTTGGAGCTGTGAAAAAAATCAAACTTCTAAGCCAACGCAATCATAAGATTTATGCCGCAAATTTCCGCAAGTTTTCGAAACCCGCATAATCAAAACCTACAGGGTACTTCCCGTGAACTCAGAAACTTGAAATTTGGTGCGAAGCAACGCCTTATAGAACAGATAAAGGAAAACATTGCGAAAACCGTAAATTATTAGTTACATCACTGAAAATTTAATGTGCAGTATAAACTGACACGCATTAAGTATGTGAATACATACTTAGTGAGTGTCAGTTTATAGTGGACTTGTTTCTATTGTATAGGGTGGTCTGGAACCCTCGGTGCGCGAGTCTGACTCGCACTTCACAGGTTTTTTTTGTCACCCGTGGTAAAGCCGAAATAGAAAAAATAAAAGAGGTGAAATAATTACAATTAATATCCGTTTCACCTTTGCACGGCGATGTTAATTGGTACCCTTGATTGAGCGGTCACCTCTTTCTAACAAATTTTAAAACTAGGTATCACTGTTCTGTCTGTATTAGGATATTACGTTTTTGAGATATATTTCATTAAAAAGCATTCCTACAATATTCGTTAAAAATTATATTCCCGAAAAGCATTACGAATGGTTATGCGAATAAAGAAGTTATTCGCGAATAATCCTATTTATTCTTAAACGTTATTCGTATTCGAATAAATTTTGCCCATCTCTGGGTGGGTGGCAATAAGCATATCGACTACCGTAGGCTCAAAGGGCGTAAGGGACAAAATATCGAAAATGAGCTAAAATGCAGTCATACTCAGTTTTTTTCTCTCTATCGGTTGGTATAGATAACGTCCCGATAGCTTGAAAAAATTGTCCGTTACAACCATGAAAAATATTGCGTTGATACTCAATTTTACCGAGCATTTTTGTCATATCCAATCAAATAAGAAACGTCTCTGATACATTTTGTCGTAACTCTCAGTTCATTGTAAGATACGCCATTTTGCTTTGTGAACTTTTTCACAAATGTGTCTGTTACACCAAAATACTCTTGTTTTAAATATTAAATAAGTCTGGATACGCTAATTTGTAATTTCATAAATCGAATAATTCTTAGCTTTAACTTATTAGGGTTCCGTACCTCGAAAGGAAAAAACGGAACCCTTATAGGATCACTTTGTTGTCCGTCCGTCCGTCCATCAGTCTGTCAAAACCCTTTTTCTCAGGAACGCGTGGAGGTATCCAGCTGAAATTTATATCAAATACTCAAGTCTACTGTCTCTTGGAGCTGTGAAAAAAATAAACTTCTAAGCCAACGAAATCAAAAAATACAGCCGTTTAATTTCCGCAAATTGTCAAAACCCGCAAGGGAATCAAAACCTAAAGGGTACTTCCCGTGAACTCTGAATCTTGAAATTTAGTACGAAGCATTTATAGCACATAACTAATGGAATAAGTTTTTGTCAAAAATTTCATTTTTAGTACAAGCTTTTATTGCCGACTGTACTTTTCTGCATACCATCATCAACTACACATTAAGACTATTCTAACGAGCCTAAACTCGATGGGGTTGTGTCGTTTTATTGCGGATTTCCTATGGCCAACTTCCTGCTCCAGCATCAGATTAGCTCCAAATCATCATAATATTGTATTGTCATGCGATATACATATGCAAGCAAAATTTCAGCTCAATTGGATAACGGGAAGTGACTGAAAAATGGATTACAAATTTTGACGGACAACTTACATACATACGAACAGTGCAAGTTAATATAAAGCTTGTAAAAATTGCGAAAATTGTACATTTTTAGTTACATCACTGAACATTTGATGTCCAGTATAAACTGACACGCACTAAGTATGTGAATACGGACTTAGTGAAATCCTACAATTAGGATATTCCATTATATGTATTTGTTTTATTTGTACACGGCGCGGTCGGTGCAAAACACGTAATTGAAATAAACTCGTTATGACGTGTTCGCCGTGCGCTCACCCGCTGGCGCCCCACACTCTCCCCGCCTCGCACCCACCGCGTGCACCTGGCTCCACTACAAGGTCGCGAGTATTTTCAATAAAATTTTCAATTTCTTAAGCGTGAAATTAACATGCTTAATTTTGATGAAAACATGATTATCGTACACAAAAAGCTATTAGTAAACAAAAATTTCATAGTTACTATTTATAACTACCGAGAAATACATTATTATTAAAACGTTAAAAATAAATGATTAATTTTTGTCTTAAATGTCTAAAAACACTCAATATAGCTTAAACAGATAAAAATATCATAGTTACCATTTTGGCTTGTCTAGATAATGAGATCAGAGGAAAACTGTGAAAAAAAACGTATATGCGAATTTCATTTCAGTTTAATTTTTCTATTAAGTGATCGCATTTTAATGCACCTCAAAGTTATACTAACAAGGTATTTGGTTACCTTTTTTACTTTTAGGAAAAAGTTAGGTAGTGTACGTTAACTCGTGTTTTTTTTAAATACGGTTACGATCGCGGATTTTTTACCTAATATATTTGATAAATATATGATACTGAATAGTAAAATCCGATAAAACAATAAAAACAACGAGTTTACGAATTATGTCCAGGGTAAGCTAATTTGATTGGTCTATGGTAAGAAAGTCTTTCAAAATCATGTGTGCGTTTCCTCTTACACCAATACATTCTAACTTGTTCACCAGCGCTGGAATCGAGACAGTGTCAAATGCCTTGGCAAGATCAAGGAACACGCCCAGACCTTTCTTTCCAGAGTCAAGCAGGGTTGTAACGTGGTCTGTCAAAGCACTGACAGCATGTTCCGTGCTCTTACCTGGCCTAAATCCGAATAGTGTTGATAGATTATTTATTGGAATACAAATATACGTAAATTACTTTCAGTGGTTTGGAAAATTCCACCCCTAAGAAGGGGAAAAAGAGGTGCAATGTTTGTGAGGGAGAAACTTTGTTTAAAGGTAGAAACTTAAAACTTTGTACAAAGATGACTTATTAAAATACAAAAAAGTACTGCCAGCGTTTTGGCAAATTCCACCCCTTAAGGGGTTAAAAAGGCGTGCAAGATTCGTATGGGAAACCCTTTTTTTGAGCTAGAGACTTGATAGTTTGTAGAAAAAACACTTATTGCAATAAAAAAAACTTAGCGTTTTCTTTTAATTTTTTACCCGAAAAGCGTTAATAGGGGGTTCAAAGTTTGTTGCAGACTTGCAGAGCAAGAACATTTTAATGTATGAGATTTGTCACTTCGATCTTAGTCTGTTTGTTCAAAGACTACAAAACTCATTTCAGCGTTTTATGAAATTCATCCCCTTAAAGGGATTATAAGGATGTTCAAAAATTGTATGGAGAGCAAGACATTTTTAAAAAGCGATTTGTAACTTCGGTTTTAGACTGTTTACTAAAAGACTACAAAGCTAATTTCAATGTTTTTAAAAATTCATTCCTTAAACGAACATTTAGACGATAACATGTTCTACGCAGACGAAGTCGCGGGCAACAGCTAGTATATTATATATATACTTTCGTTTGAACTCGGTTAAAAAAAAACCCTAAACACAGGTGACATGTTGCGCGACCATAGGTTTGCTATTTTACAATTTTGTGGATGGAAATGAGATAATAAATTAAAAACACGCACACTACCTACATACCTATATTAACGTTCGTCAAAAAATTATTATCGCGGCAATATTAACATTATCTACTTATACTTAGAAATATTTTGATAATTTTATTTTTATCCGATGTTGTTAACAAACCCGTTTCAAGTTACGCTACGGAGTTATTCACGGGACTCTCGGGAAGTAAATGTTATGGCTGCAAAATAGTTTATCGCGCCAGTGTTTGTGTTGAAACCAGAGCAAGCGAAGGACAGTAAGATTGAACCATTAGCAAAGCAAGTGGCTCTAATATACCTACACTCCTGAGTTTAGCGAGGGTACAAGCAAAGGCACAAGATGCGAAATAACTTTTCACCTCACCACCTCTAGGAAACTAAGAACGCATAACATTTCAATTTATAATATATCATGTAATTAAAATCAATTTAAACAAATTTTCTCGGCCATACGACTTTCATAGCTTTCGCTCCGACCGACAAATCTTATTTAGAACTAGCTGTTGCCCGCGACTTCGTCCGCGTAGAACTTTTTATCGTCTTAGAAAATGATTTCTCTCAATACAAAATTTTAACCCTCTTTTAGGGGATAATTAAAAAAAAAGTTGATGTTCATTTTCTAGTTTGTGAGCAAACAGTCTAAAACCAAAATTAAAAATCTCATACTTTAAAAATGCCTTGAAATACTCAAACTTTGAACCAATTTTAACACTCTTAGGGGATGAATTTGGAAAAACTCTGAAATCAGTTTTGTAGTCTTTTAACGTACAGAATAAGACCGAAGTTAAAAATCTCTTACTCACACTTAAAAATTTTATTGCTCGCCATTTAAAATTTGAACCCCCTTTTAAACCCCCTTAGAGGTTGAATTTTTCTAGTCGCTGAAAGAACTTTTTTCGTAAACTTTTAAGTCTCTAGCTCAAAAAAAGTGTTGCCCATACAAAGCTTTCTTAACCCCCTTAGGGGTGGAATTTTCTAAAACTCTGAAAGTACTTTATTATTAATTTTAATAAGTAACATTTTGAATAGTTTTAAGTCTAGTAAAAAAAAAAGTTTTTCCCACACAACACTGGCTACCCTTCTTAAGGATCTTAAGGATCCCCTTAGGGATGGAGTTTTCTAAAACGCTGAAAGTTCTTTTTTAGTATTCTAATAAGTAATCTTTTTGCAAAGTTTTAAGTCTAACTCAAAAAAAGTGTTGCCCATGCAAAGCTTGCTCTCCTTTTTAACCCTATTAGGGGTGGAATTTTCTAAAACGATTTGTGTTCTTTTTTTGTATTTTAATAAGCAATCTTTCTACAAAGTTTCAAGTCTCTAACTCAAAAACATAAACTTTCTCTGATAAAAACTTTGCACCCCTTTTTATCCCCCTTAGGGATAGATTTTTTCAAAACGCTGAAAGTCTTTTTTTTTGTATTTTTATAAGTAATCTTTCTACAAAGTTTTAAGTGTCTATTAAAAATAAATATGTTTTTCCCATACAAACTTTGCACCCTATTTTACCCCCTTAGGGGTGAAATTTTCCAAAACGCTGAAAGTACTTTCTTTGTATTTAAATAATCTTTCTACAAAGTTTTAGGACTCTAGCTAAAAAAAATAGCTTCCCACATACAAACTTTGCACCCCTATTTTATCCCCTATTTTTAGGGGTAGAATTTTCTAAAACGCTGAAAGTACTTAATTTGTATTCTGATGACTAATCTTTCTACAAAGTTTTAAGTCTCTATTTAAAAAAAATATTGTTTCCCCCATACAAAATTTGCACCCCTATTTTACCCCCTTAGGGGTAGATTTTTTTAAAACACTGAATCTAGGTACTTTATTTGTATTCTAATGAATAATTTATCTACAAAGTTTTAAGTCTCTATTTAAAAAAAAGTAGTTTTTCCCATACAAACTTTGCACTCTATTTTACCCCTTTAGGGGTAGAATTTTCTAAAACCCTGAAAGTTCTTTATTTGTATTCTAATGACTGATCTTTCTACAAAGTTTTAAGTCTCTATTTAAAAAAAAAATGTTTCCCCCATACAAACCTTGCACCCCTATTTTACCCCCGTAGGGGTGGAATTTTCCAAAACGCTGAAAGTGTTTCATTTGTATTCATTTGTAGTATGTTGAAGTAGCAACGAATGAACTGTTCATTCTGACGTTCCTTGAGGAATCGACGGAAATCTCAAATATTATCAGCCTACAGATAGCGACTTGGGTTTTTTCTGTAATAATCAACGTATTTGCTCTTGGAGAGCAGTTCATGTAGTAAATTGGAAAGGAAATGTGGAAATTTTCATGTACCTATGTGGCTTGGCGAAGTACTGAATTGAAGTCGATGTAAACTTTGTTTTTAAAGTAAGTAAATTATCTAATATGAAATATATAATTTTCAATATAACGAACGACGTCGTTAAGGGCGTTTTCACTAAAATGTGCGACTTGTTTTTCTTAGAGTTTAGATTCCCAGTTTTTTAGGGTACCGTACTCAAAGAGTAAAACGGGACCCTATTACTAAGACTCAACCGAGTTCAATTGAGATTCATGTAAATTTCCACATTTCCTTTCTAATTTACTACATGAACTGCTCTCTGAGAGCGAATGCGTTGATTATTACAGAAAAAACCCAAGTCGCTATGTGTGGGCGTGTGGGCTGATAATTTTTGAGGAGTTCCGTCGATTCCTCAAGGATCTCAGAATTAACACTTCGTTAGTTGCTACTTTAACGGAATCATGTCAGAACCTTTGGCGTACTAAACATCTTTGAGGAGTTCCATAAGTCATCTGTGGTCTTCGTCATTAGTTCCACTTCACCAAAATTTCGATTTCCGGGGGTAAATACACGAGTTATAATAGAAAATACCGAAATTACTACACGCGAAATTACTATATTTGAGAATTGCCCTCAATTTCGCTGGGATCCCATCATCAGATCCACTTGGTGACAATGGGACAAAAAATCGGTGAACATACATAAAAATAAAAATAAAACATACAGTGGAACATTATAACCTCCGCCTTTTTGAAGTCGGTTAAAGAAGTGCGTAACAATTTTGGAATAAACTTAAGAGCAAAAAACGGGTACAATTTGTATGGTAACTACAATACAAAGCAGTGGTGGCTGAAAATTGTATCTGGGCAACCCGGAACAAAAAAGTTATGAAAGAGTTTAGCCACTCACACACATAACTAACACATATAACTATAGCCTTGCCTGAAATTTATTTTAGGCAAGCCGGTGGGAATCGGCTTGTATAGGCGCCCTGCCACTGATACAAAATGAAAGTGTACCCGTTTTTTTGCTCTTAAGTTGTACTTATGTTCTAAATTTACTTGTTTTTACTGAATGTTTGTAAATAGCTCTCATAAACACTACCTATTTCATACTTAAAAAATAAATATCAAAAAATATGAATGAATATTTTTTATTTATTTTTATTTATCGTATGGCGGTTACACACTGGTACATATATGTATTCGTATCGATGTCGCTGATAGAGTTCCAGTGTGCGCTGCGAGGTTCAGAAGGAACAGTGCAGCTGCCGAGTTTGTTGTTCTTTTAGCACCACCCGGAGGTCACGTGTAGGGTTCCTAGGGTTATTCCTACGGACGTAGAACAACAACGACCTCCGAATGAATGAATATTGATTTTAGTTTACCAAAACATTATGTACAAGTTTCTGCACGTTTTATTTCTGGAGCTACAATAGTTGGTGTCCTCACGAACGAGTTTATTAAATTGCTTTTCCACGCTAGCGGATAAAGTGAACTTTGGAGCGATGGCGCACAATTTGAACGATAATGAAAGTCTTTCGGAGTGAGGTGAAAAAGTTACGAGGATTTATGCTGCTCATGCCATGAAGTTCTGTACAAACTACGGGCGTCATCAAAACTCCAAGTTAAGTAACCGAATCAGCAATTTTTCATATTTACATTACTAATTATTGTTGTGTGCTGTTTTTATATACCTATATATATATTCAATGTTTAAGATGAAATATGGTGATGGAATAATACTAATAGCGACAGCAACATGCGCATTTCTATCTCAAAGAGATTTGGTATCGTTGGTCATTCATCGACTTCATCTTCCGACCAACAACGGGCACGGGCAGTGTAAAGTCACGTGCTTTGTTCCTACAATCAATAAAATATTATTCTCAGCAAACTAAACTTTCGGTGGCCGGTATTGGATCATAATATTGTATAATTGTGTTAATGTATATCCACGGAATATTATAATTTATTTCAGAACTGAAAATTACTTGCTTTTCCTTGAAGTCCCCTTTGCGAGTTGTATGAAAACGTAGTTATGTACATATGTAGATGCAACTACATTTTCATACAAATTACATTTTGATTTGTGACTTATCTTGGTCGTTTTACACAAAAACATATAGGTATTATATTAACTTATGTAGTTCCGGTGGAAAAGCAGTTTTAAACCTCAACTAACAGAATTTAGGAAATCAAGTTGTTAATCAAATTATAAGTAGTTTAGTTAATTATTACGGATCTTCCCCAAAAGCATACATTTCATATAAAAAAAACGAAAGCGTTCCTAATTTTATCACGTCAAGCTTTATCAATCGAATGACTAGAAACCAAGTTAGTTACCTATTGTTTTCCTTAAAATCCTTTTTTGCAAATGTTTACCAAATCGCATTGTTTAATTTCAGAATCGGAGAAGTCAGGCATCTCGCTGAAACAAGTAAGAATACAGCAGCGTCCTTGTCGCGCCGGACCCGAAAGCGGCCGCTTGAAGCGGTGGCGTCCGTGGGGCAGGGGCGAAGCACCCCCGGACCCCTCCGCAACGGACTCGGAGGAAGATCACATCTCATCAGATCCCATCTCATCAGATCACATTTCGCAGATTATTATCCGAGAGCTTAAACACACTGCACCAGGTCAGACAGCTATGGGTGAGAGATATGAAGTGATACCCTTATTTGATCCAAACAATCTGGAATTACATGCACATGAATGGATCACTACAATTGATCAACTCGGTAACGAATACGATTGGTCAGACGCTGTGAGAGCCTATTATATGCAAAAAAGGTTAACTGGAATCGGTAAACATTGGCTCACGACATTACGGCATAGCGACAGTTGGACTTGGTCTCAATGGAAAGAGAAATTGCTAGAAGCCTTTCATCGGAAAGTAGATTACGTTGATCTGCTAAAAAAAAAGCTAGCGCAAAGAAAAACGAAGTCGGAGAGGGTGCGGTACTACAACAAAAATCCTTTGCCCGCTCGACACGAAATAAATGCCAAAAAAGCGTACGCCTGCCTTATTGAAGGTTGGCCGTTGCAAATGCAGACAACTTATTATGGGCATCACGAGCCACGCCAGCTTGTACACCCAGATTACACACATCGCTTAGATAGAGAAGACCTTCAAAATAATGCTCCACAGATACACCCAATTAATTTAAATAAAGATGAGCACATGAACGCTATGGACGAACAAGAAGACGTTAAACCGATATTTCCCAATATAGATAGGTACAGATTTGATGCAAACGACCATGTCGACCACGGACGATTTTGTTGCTGCAATGAAGAGAAGGCCCGTGTGATAAGACACTGTCCACCAAGCAAGCTAAATGAAATGAGACCTTCGTGCATCATTCAACGCAATCAAAGACCCTTGGAAAAAAGTTGGCATCAGCCTTGCTCGACGCTGACGTCCAGCCCCTCTACCCCGTCGATAGCTAACCGGGCGCCGGATGGGTTCATGCATCAGGTAAACCTTTCTCATGTTTTATATTTAGTAATCGGTACAGTACGCGGCACAAAAGTTTGCGTGTCTGAAGTTAGCCTCGAGTCGCCTCACGCATACCCGTCCGACCCCTCTGACACCTTTACGGCGCTACTAGTAGCTAACATCAGAATCGTTAACTGATTTTAATCGTATTGTAATCCAGTGTGGAAATTTAATGTTTTTACTCTAGAATCATCAAAACTACCTATATAAACTGAACAATGATGTGATTATCATAGGTCGGCATTTCTTACACTTCTATCACTAGACGGTGAGCCGCTCAGGTTATTTTCGAAAAAAATAAAAGAAGTAATTATCCCGGGTCATTACCCCAATTTTCTATATCTCTAGACTAGACAACAGACGCCAGTAAAATAAATAAGTAGGTTAATGATTGTTGGTCAGTTTTTGATACTTTTGACGGATAAGTATTTCACGTATTTCACGGATTTCACGCAGTTCCAGCTGCAACGCGCGATTATTATGTCATTATTATATTAATCTGAATGTTGAGATTATAATTTTGTTTCAGAACCCGGCGGTGCCAGAAAATCACACAGTATAACAGTAACTAACACCTTTGTAAGGCCTGAGTGGACGCTCCGCTACGAGCGGGGCGTGCAGCGTCCATATAAATTGCATTTGTTTTATATGGACGCTGTACGCCCCGCTCGTAGTGGAGCGTCCACTCAGGCCTTATTTACACTTACGCTTTTACACATATTTTGTTTGTCGTTAGATAATACATAATTAATTTATAAATGGTTCAGTCATTAAATATAAGGTACCTACGCAAAATAATATTTTGGTTTTAATTCACATGGATTTCATATTTTTTTGAAGTAATTTCTTGTATTTATTGAGGTTTACCCAAATTGAAGGTCCGCTTTAATCGTAGCGTGAAAAAGTAACATACCTTTTTTTTATTAAGTAGGTAAGTAGGTACATACCTATATTAAAAGAACACTGGCCTCAGTATTTCACGTTCCGAAATCGTTAGGTATAAACAGCGAAAAGACGTCCACTGCTGGACATAGGCCTCCCCCAAAGAGTGCCAAAGTGACCGGTCCTGCGCCAGTCGCATCCAACGGACTCCCGCCACCTTTACCAGGTCATCACGTCATCAGTCCACCTTGTCTTCTCGGATTACCCTTGTTTGGTTGGCCTACATACATTGTATGCAAAATAAAATTATACAAACTAAAAATTAGGTAAAATTAAATTAGTCAAAATAAAATTAGGCGAAATGAGTATTTGACAAAACGATATTCGCACGAATAAAAATTAGGCAAAACGAGCTATTATGCGAAACAAGATTGATATTCACTTAATCGAAAAACTTGCTAAGAAACTTTCTATTTATTTTAAAAGGCCTATCGATTGATGTGCCACACGTGGACTTACAATGTTTTTTTTTGACTTGCATTTACATGTAAGGAGTGGAGGGCACAGCTAAAAAAAATTTTTTTTGTCTGGTGATTACAGAACTATGTAGCAGCTAACAAAATACACCTATCCTGCACGAGAAAAACGCCAGCTCTTCGATTACCAGTTATGATGATACTAATGCTGCAATAACTGTCGATTCTGTAATTTCCTACAATTGAGGAACTAAATCCTATAATTAAATTCAAAATTGAAACGCAGAAGCTTGAAAACCACTACCTTGAAAAAACTTACAAAGTTGAGGAAAGCCTCGTTTTCGACCATGGTTTTCTACTATGTCGCTGATTTGAATTAATATGTATTGGTACTTATTGACGCGTCCTGTAGTTAACTTAATGCACCCGAGTTAATTCACCTGGGGGAATTAAGAACACTTTAAGTGGACTTAATTTACCTCAGAAAATCTCGGAGGTTTAAAGTACACTTTTTAGTTCTCTTAATTCACCCTTAATTCACCTAGGTGAATTAGGTTGACGGAAACTATACTTAATGCACCCGCAATCAACCACGGGTGCATTAAGTATACGAAAAGTATACTTAATGCTCCCGCGACCAACCACGGGGGAATTAAGTTAACTGAATGTGTACCTTATTCACCCGTGACCTGCTAACGGTGCATTAGGTACAGTCAAACATGCCAACTTTGCCACCAGGGGGAACTTTGCCCAAGAAGCAAATTTTAAAATTTTCCTCTTGGGCTAAGTTCCCCCTGGTGGCAAAGTTGGCATGTTTGACGGTATACTTTTTTGTCAACTTTATTCCCCTAATCAGTAAATTAGGTTATCTTCACTGCGAGTGGACTTTGTGCCCTTGAACCCAGCTTCAGGTCCATTAGGTATACTTTAAGGTTTTTTTTCCCTGATAGGTGCTTTATTTTGAGCTAGTTTAGAACTTTATTCCCCTGATAAATGAATTAGGTTAATTGAAAGTGGACTTCGTGACCTCGGATCCAGC
The DNA here is from genome assembly GCA_963854355.1 of Epinotia brunnichana. Taxonomy (NCBI): domain Eukaryota; kingdom Metazoa; phylum Arthropoda; class Insecta; order Lepidoptera; family Tortricidae; genus Epinotia; species Epinotia brunnichana. The sequence goes on along the minus strand of OY977936.1, from coordinate 25,205,471 downwards.
CTCGGGTGCATTAGGGGGATAAAGTTGGCTAAATGTATACCATTTAGTCAACTTAATTCCCCTGATAGGTGAATTAGGTTGACTGAAAGTGGAGTTTATGACCTCGGATCCAGCCTCGGGTGCATTAAGAATACATTTAGTTAACTTTATTCCCCTGATAGGTGAGTTAGGATGACAAAAGGGGATTTTGTGCCCTCGTGGACTTTTTGTCCACTTTTGAAGTAGGTAAACTAATTGCACCCGCATTAAGTGACGGGGCTTTTCATAGATTTCAAAAGTCTACAAACCTTCAGACCAGTAGACAACCGAGCAATATTGGATAATTCTTGGACTTTACTAGTGCAGGCACACGAGGAGTGGCGGCAGTCGCACGCGGTATGGACGGTAAAAAAGAAGCCAACGTTCTCAAACATTTGACTGACATCCTACGACGACTTGTCAACATTAAGGAAGTTTATGTTTGGTAATATTAGTTTTTACTTAAACTCGTGGTAGTAGTTTCGGCTCGTACATAAATGTGTGTCTTTTTTTCAGCTATCATTAAGGAACTAGTTTCACACATAATAATATTCTAAATATATTCGGTGAGCACAAAGTGTACGTAGGCATGCTCGAGGTACGACCTCAAATTGACCACGAAATGCGCAAGCGATCGATTAAAAACATTTATATTCTAAAGTAAATCATCATCATTTTCAGCCTGTAATCGCCCACTGCTGAGCATAAGCCTCTCTTCGCGTACGCTACTTATCCCGGTCCCGTGCTAGTCTCATCCAGAAATGACCCGCGGTCAACCCATCGAGTTGGTGGACGACCAACGCTTCTTTTTCCTGCAATTGGCCACCAATTCGTTAAAGTCAATACGAGATAATAATTACATTAACTAAATTAAATTAAAACTAAGTTAAATCTAAAATAGGCACTCGAGGCTTTGTACAGAGGATGCTGGCGGCATTTCCTCGCTGAATTGCCGCGCGAAACGCGAGAAAACCGCCAGCTCTTCGGTCACCAGTTAGATAAACCAGACGTTTTGCGATTTCCGCAAATAACTTATGCGCACTGGGGCTCCACGGACCGAGGGTCCCGACGCCAAAGGGTACTCTCTGCCGAGGCCCCTATTTATTACATTTCAGAAGTTTGTCGCTTTAGAAGTAGTCCGTTGGAGGTGGGACGTTGCCAGTGTGTCTACACAGGTAGCGTCCCACATAAGCATCCGTCTCAACCTCCACGGAACCAGAGACACACCATCAGGTCTTTTGCCATCATCTCTGACAATGTCAGGCGGCTCAAGAGAGCAGGCACATTGATGGTGGCAAGAGACCGGTGGATTACTTATTAAAATCGATTATTAATGATTGGGAGATCATCAGTGATTTGCTAAAACATGTATTTGTCAATAATTTGGTAATGTAAATAATAGATAAGTAAATAGGTAAAAGTATGATATGTTTGGTCCAAAGTACATGAAAGTATTGAAGGACGTAATGTATATTTTCCATAAACAAACAATTTATGTATATGATTCAAAATATGTTCTGGGACAAGGTCCACTTTCAGTCAACCGAATTCACCTATCAGGGGAATAAAGTTGACTAAATGTAAACCTAATGCACCCGAGGCTGGATCCGAGGTCACAAAGTTTACTTTCAGCCAACCCAATTCAACTACCAGGGAAGTAAAGTTGACTAAATGTATACCTAATGCACCCGAGGCTGGATCCGAGGTCAAAAATCCCACTTTTAGTCAACCTAATTCACCTTCCAGGGGAGTAAAGTTGACTAAATGTAAACCGAATGCACCCGAGGCTGGATGCGAGGGCACAAAGTACACTTTCATTTAACCTAATTCACCTATCAGGGGAATAAAGTTCTAATCTAGCTCAAAATAAAGCACCCATCAGGAAAAAAACCCTTAAAGTATACCTAATGGACCTGCGGCTGCGTTCAAGGGCACAAAGCCCACTCTCAGATAAGATAACCTAATTTACTGATCAGGGGAATAAAGTTGACAAAAAAGTTTACCTAATGCACCGTTAGCAGGTCACGGGTGAATAAGGTACACATTCAGTTAACGAAATTCCCCCATGGTTGGTCGCGGGTGCATTAAGTATACTTTCGGTATACTAAATGCACCCGTTGTTGGTCGCGGGTGCTTTAAGTATACTCTCCGTCAACCTAATTTACCTTAGGGGTATTAAGTTGACTTAAAACATCTTGCGAATTTGACAGGTGAATTAAGTCCACTATAAGTGTTCTTAATTCCCCCAGGTGAATTAACTCGGGTGCATTAAGTTAACTACAGGGTAATTTCCATGTTTTTCCAGGTAGTAATTTCCAAGATAGTATGTAACTTTTCGCTAGAATGCACCGTATAGAAGCTACGAGTCAGAAACAAAAAAAAGTCCCAAAATTTCGAGGTTTTGTGGCAGCCAAAAGTTGTTCCGAGATATCTCGTGTAACCATTTTTGATATATGCTCGGTTTTGTCAGTATACACGATATAAAAAAATAAAATCTTCTACACCACCTTTTGCAACGTACCCCCCTGCTTCCTCTACGGACTGGCCTAAAAATCACACCAAGCGGTTTGCGGGTGCCATTTGACCGTGTTCGCTTTTGGTTCCTTAGTGATCCTGAGTATTAAAAAATAAAATCGACATATTAATTACCTTACTTACTTGAATAATTATATTGTAGACTATGGTACACTACAATATCTCTGAGGAGTATGATTGGTATACTGGAAAACAATGGTCATCGTCAAATTAATCCCCTATGGGGTTTAAAGGAAAATCCGGACCTTGTACGAGGACAATTCATCTTTTGAAGTGAGGAAATCGGATTTTCGGTAAAAGACTCTCCGTCAAAATGCATGGAGAACACCTCATTTTTGAAGTGAGAGTGTGGGAATTTTAGTAAGACTATTTACGAGTATATAATATAGAAGACTGCCATATTAAGTAAGTAGATAAACACATTTAAATACATGCTGGACTACCGGTGGGAAGCTTGCTTGCTTGCCGGGTTGCTAATATAATATAGCATTATAATACGACTAGCACGTAACTAAAAGGGTAATAAGCATACAACTGTAGCACGTAACTAAAAGGGTAATAAGCATACAACTAGCACGTAACTAAAAGGGTAATAATAATAAGCATACAACTAGCACGTAACTAAAAGGGTCACGGTAAAAGTTCACGGTTCTTACGATGGACAGCCGATTAGAATGTAGTGAGTCAATTTGGGTTCCGTACCAAAATGGGAAAAAGGAACCCTTCTTTAAGAATGAAGTTCCCGTTGTGATTTGTGTGAGGTAGATGCATCCCATATAGGATCCCATAGGAAGTCGCACCGTATATAAAACCTGTGATTAAATATTATAATATTTTAACTACACCGAATATATTTAAGTAGGTATAACACGTTTTAAAGAACGCGAGTTGTTTGCCGGATGGAAGTTGGAGAGCAGCCAGAAGCCCCTCATACATAAGAAGTCTAGCAAGTAATAAAAAATCATGGCAGTAGGTCGGAAGCGTTCATATCCTGCGCCTGCGAATCGGAAACGATAACGCAGGTTAAGCAAAGATGACAGCGGTCAGTCTTTGGATGGGTGACCGCCTGTTTGAGTGGTTACTATAAATGAGCGCTTCCGTGCTTTGGAAGGCACGCTAAACAGTTGATCCCGGATGCTGTCTATGACAGTAGTCGTTGAGCCGAGTTAGAGGCCTTCGGGTGGCTTAAGAACCTCTAACAGTAGAGTTGCTGCCCACTCACTTGACAAAGGGGGGACAACTGTCACTTGCGTCCGCAGGAGCTACCTACCACAACCCTACACGTGCCCCCTGGGTGGTACTAAAAAGTGACAAACTCAAAGGCCAAATAATGCATGCCATACGATTAAATGAAGTAGGTCGGATCGGACGAGCTGAAAACGTACTCACCCCTTTCTTTGGGGTTAGAGTTGGTACAATCGAGAAAAAGAGATGTGACCTGAGTCTCTAACCTATGCTCCCTTGACACGAATACTTGGTCAGACTATACCTCTAAGTATCCATTACTTCATCAAGCAACATGCAATGACATCTCTTTTGCCCTAAATGGAAAGAGATGGAGGATTGTCAGATCGCTTGCAAGGCCTGTTAGACTTGAGTGTTTTCTCGGTCTCGCAAGCTGATTTATGGGAAAGGGAAATGGCTTTCTTGTCAAGCCATATGCGATTTAATAAGTTGGTAAATGTAATGCATTACAATGGACGTCAGTGCCCTAAAACGTATTTTTAACCTCACCGGCTCGAAAAGGCTTGCTTTGTCGCTCAAAATCTGCGTGCAAAAGTCCATTATATCCGCTAGCATGGAAAGAGTTTTTGAATTTCGAACGTGACGCTCTATAGCGAGATCCAACTTTTTTCTATAGGAATGAGAGCTCATTATACTGCGTTCAGAAATTTATGGTGTAATGCTAATAATTCATTATTATTATTTCATAAAATAATTTAATAATACTTAGTCTTTCTTAATTACATATGAAATATTAATAACTAGCTGTTGCCCGCGACTTCGTCCGCGTAGAACTTTTTATCGTCTTAGAAAATGATTTCTCTCAATACAAAATTTGAACCCACTTTTAGGGGATAATTAAAAAAAAAGTTGATGTTCATTTTCTAGTTTGTGAACAAACAGTCTAAAACCAAAGTTAAAAATCTCATACTTTAAAAATGTCGTGAAATACTCAAACTTTGAACCAATTTTAACACTCTTAGGGGATGAATTTGGAAAAAACTCTGAAATCAGTTTTGTAGTCTTTTAACGTACAGAATAAGACCGAAGTTAAAAATCTCTTACTCACACTTTAAAATTTTATTGCTCGCCATTTAAAATTTGAACCCCCTTTTAAACCCCCTTAGAGGTTGATTTTTTCTAATCGTTGAAAGAACTTTTTTCGTAAACTTTTAAGTCTCTAGCTCAAAAAAAGTGTTGCCCATACAAAGCTTTCTTAACCCCCTTAGGGGTGGAATTTTTCAAAAACTCTGAAAGTACTTTATTATAAATTTTAATAAGTAACATTTTGAATAGTTTTAAGTCTAGTAAAAAAAAAAGTTTTTCTTACACAACACTGGCTACCCTTCTTAAGGATCTTAAGGATCCCCTTAGGGATGGAGTTTTCTAAAACGCTGAAAGTTCTTTTTTAGTATTCTAATAAGTAATCTTTTTGCAAAGTTTTAAGTCTAACTCAAAAAAAAGTGTTGCCCATGCAAAGCTTGCTCTCCTTTTTAACCCTATTAGGGGTGGAATTTTCTAAAACGATTTGTGTTCTTTTTTTGTATTTTAATAAGTAATCTTTTTACAAAGTTTCAAGTCTCTAACTCAAAAACATAAACTTTCCCTGATAAAAACTTTGCACCCCTTTTTATCCCCCTTAGGGATAGATTTTTTCAAAACGCTGAAAGTCTTTTTTTTTGTATTTTTATAAGTAATCTTTCTACAAAGTTTTAAGTGTCTAGCTCAGAAAAAGTGTTCCCCATACAAACCTTGCACCCTTTTTTAACCCCCTTAGGGAATGATTTTTGTAAAACGCCGAATGTAGTATTTTTCATGTTCTAATAAGTAAATTTTCGTCAAAATTTTAAGTCTCTATTTAAAAAAAATATGTTTTTCCCATATAAACTTTGCACCCTATTTTACCCCCTTAGGGGTGAAATTTTCCAAAACGCTGAAAGTACTTTCTTTGTATTTAAATAATCTTTCTACAAAGTTTTAGGACTCTAGCTAAAAAAAATAGTTTCCCACATACAAACTTTGCACCCCTATTTTAGCCCCCTATTTTTAGGGGTAGAATTTTCTAAAACGCTGAAAGTACCTTATTTGTATTCTGATGACTAATCTTTCTACAAAGTTTTAAGTCTCTATTTAAAAAAAATATTGTTTCCCCCATACCAAATTTGCACCCCTATTTTAGGGGTAGATTTTTTTAAAACACTGAATCTAGGTACTTTATTTGTATTCAAATGAATAATTTCTCTACAAAAATTAAGTCTCTATTTAAAAAAAAGTAGTTTTTCCCATACAAACTTTGCACTCTATTTTACCCCTTTAGGGGTAGAATTTTCTAAAACCCTGAAAGTTCTTTATTTGTATTCTAATGACTGATCTTTCTACAAAGTTTTAAGTCTCTATTTAAAAAAAATGTTTCCCCCATACAAACCTTGCACCCCTATTTTACCCCCGTAGGGGTGGAATTTTCCAAAACGCTGAAAGTGTTTCATTTGTATTCTAATAACTAATTTTTCTACAAAGTTTAAGTCTATAGCTCAAAAAAAAAAGGTTCTCCCATACAAACTTTGCACCCCCATTTTACCCCCTTAGGGGTAGAATTTTCAAAAATCCCTTTTTATCCCTAGCCCACGTCATAAAAGCAACATACTGAGCAAAAATCAACTCTCTAAGATTAGTAGTTTCGGCTGTGCGTTGATGAGTGAGTGAGTGAGTGATGAGTGAATAAGTCAGTCAGGACATAGGCATTTATTGTGTATAAATAGATAGAAGATAATGAAACTCCCATTCAAATATCTCAAAAAATTATGAAGCTACATCCGTTTTAATGTCGCTTGTTAGAGTGAGAAAACGATGAGGGACTGTGACGTCTATATACTCGAGCGTCATAGTAAAAAACAATCGTTTCATATGAAGGTGCGTTTTGCGGAAAAGGGACAGAACATACCCCCTCTTAAAACTTTGGACTCTTATAACTTAATCATTACCTATATAACCTCTTGCTTTGTTTTTTTCTCCATTTGACTATATTTATTTTAAATTCTTTTTCGAGAAAATACATTATGATTATTTACCATATTTTCGATTCCTGAGCTATAACCACGAACTTCGGAATTCGAAAATATTCGGGTATCTCTATCTCTATCGCACTAACCATACTCGAGTGACAGGGATGCAAATATATGAACATTGAGTATCGGTTTTCGTGGTAGCGCCGCAGGTACTTTGGCTGAATGCGCCGAGCGCGTGCCATTGTCATTCAAAAAAAACAAATTCGTGTTAATTATATTGTTCAAATTTGTTGATTTCATTTATTGAAATTACGACATAAAACGACATTTGCGCATATAAGTTCTCATATCAGAATCGAATATTTTTTTATGGTTTATATTTTAGCATTTGTCTCGTAAAGGTCTATCGTAGACGGGATTTAAATTATTAATAAGTGAAAGGCAAAGCAATTCCGCCATTTTGACGAAAATTTGACGGTTCTTATAGCTGACAGTTGGAGCAGCGTTTGATTTCAATAAAAATAAATGAAAAATTAAATGAAGTCGTATATTTTGGAAAATTAATTAACTGTCGCAGTCGGATAAAAACTATCCTAAGTTGCAGCTAGAATAATAATGTACCTATATAAAATATGTTTCATATTTTTCCGTTCATGGGATGCTGAGAACATTCGAACCGCGCAAAGCTTAGTTTCAAACTGGCTGATTCTTTTTTTAATTTAGAGATTTATTATAAGTGGAGATTAGACTGACTTATAATAATGCAATACAAATAACTAATTTTCAAAATGTACTTAGTTTTACATTTCAAAATTTTACGCTTCGTGCAAATTTGGAACGCAGCGTTTAAAAAGTTAATTTAAGAAAAAACTCGTGTATGTATACCTACACTTCGTTGTTTTGTTTTGGTGTAAAGCCACAGTAATCTCCACTTATAATAAATCTCTAAATTAAAAAAAGAATCAGCCAGTTTGAAACTAAGCTTTGTGTGGTAAGAATGTTCTCAGCATCCCATGAACGGACAAATATGAAACATTTTATATAGGTACACTATTATTCTAGCTGCAACTTAGGATAGTTTTTATCCGACTGCGACAATTAATTAATTTTCCGAAATATACGACTTCATTTAATTTTTCATTTATTTTTATTGAAATCAAACGTTGCTCCAACTGTCAGCTATAAGAAACGTCAAATTTTCGTCAAAATTGCTTTGCCTTTCACTTATTAATAATTTAAATCCAGTCTACGATAGACCTTTACGATACACATGCCAAAAGTTAAACCATAAAAAAAATATTCGATTGTGATATGAGAACTTATATGCGCAAATGTCGCATTACGGCGTAATTTCAAAAATGTATTAACAAATTTGAACAATATAATTAACACGAATTTGTTTTTTTTGAATGGCAATGGCACGCGTTCTTTGCGCATTCTGCCAAAGTGCCCACGGCGCTACCACGAAAACCGAAACTCGAAGTTCGTATAACTGCATCCCTGTCACTCGAGTATTGTTAGTGCGATAGAGATAGAGATACCCGAATATTTTCGAATTCCGAAGTTCGTGGTTATAGCTCAGGAATCGAAACTACACCCCGTAAGCCGCGTCCGCTGCGCCATGTTTTCGTGGTTTTTAAACGTCAAACATGTTTTGCCAATCAAAACAAAACCCTATTTGTTTGCCGAACCTGACTGAAAACATGTTAGATGTTTAAAAACATGGAAAACATTGGTGCGGGCCCGGCTGTAGGTAGTCACTAAATAAAATAATCATAATGTATTTTCTCGAAAAAAGGATAATAGAGAATAAATCAACGCAAGAGGTTAGGTATATGTATAGGTACAATCACTAAGTTCCAAAGTTTTATGTTCTGTCCCTTTTTCACAAAACGCACCTTCAAATGAAACGATTGTTTTTTACTATGACGCTCGAGGATCTTGACGTCCCCGATCGTTTTCTCACTCTAACAAGCGACATTAAAACGGTTTTGAGATATTTGAATGGGATTTTCGTCATCTTCTATCTATCTATACCTACATATAAATGCCCTGACTGACTCACTCACTCACTCATCAACGCACAGCCGAAACTACTGGGGCTAGAGAGTTGAAATTTACACCAGAACTACCTTTTACAACGTAGCAACGGATAAGAAGAGATTTTTGGAAATTCTACCCCTAAAGGGGTCAAATAGGGGTGCAAAGTTTGTATGGGGGAAACTTTATTTTTTATAGCTAGAGACTTAAAATTTTGTATAAATATTACTTATTAGAATAGGAATAAAATACTTTCAACGTTTAGGAAAATTCTGCCCCTAAGGGGGTAAACAAGGGGTGCAAATTTTGTATGGGGGAAACTTTATTATTTTAGCAAGAGACTCAATACGTTGTAGAAAGCTTACTTATTAGAATACAAATAAAGTACTGCCAGCGTTTTGGAAAATTCAGCCTCTTAGGGGGTTAAAAAGAGTTGCAAAGTTTGTATGAGCGAAACTTCTTTTTGAGATAGAAGCTTAAAAGTTTGTAGAAAGATTACTTATTAAAATACAAATAAAAAAACAGCGTTTTGGAAAATTCCACCCCTAAGGGTATGAAAAAGGGGTACAATGTTGGGAAAGGGGATTTTTTTGAGCTAGAATCTCAAACCTTTTTAAAAAGATCGCAAGCGACAAACCTTTGCTGAAAGATTACTTATTACAATACAAATATAGAACTTTCACCGTTTTGGAAAATTCCACCCCTAAGGTGAAAATTTGTATGGAGGAAATTTTTTTTTGAGCTAGAGACTTGAAATAGTGTAGAAAGATTATTTATTAGAATACAAATATATAGGTAAATTACTTTCAGTGATTTGAAAATTTCCACCCGCTGAGAGGGGGATAAAGAGGTGCAATGTTTGTGTAGGAAAAATTTTTTTTAGGTAGAAACTTAAAACTCTGTAGAAAGATTAAGTACCTACTTATTAAAATACAAAAAAATACCTACTGCCAGTATTACAATAAAAAAACCGAGTGTTTATTTTTAATTTTTCCCTGAAAAGCGTTCAAAGTTTGTATGGAGAGCAAGAAATTTTTAAAGTATGATATTTGTAACTGCGATCTTAGCCTGTTTAGACTACAAAACTTATTTCAGCGTTTTTTAATTCATCGCCTAAGAAGGTTAAAAGGGGGTTCGAACTTTGTATAGAGAGCAAGACATTTTTAAAGTAAGAAATTTGTAACTACGGTTTCAGACAGTTTACTATGAGGGTTCAGAGAGGGTTCTTAGTTTGTATAGAGAGCAAGAGATTTTGAAAGTAAGAGATTTGTAACTTCGGTTTTAGATTGTTTTCTAAAAGTCTAGGTAGAAAATTAATTTCAATGTTTTTTTTTTAATTCATTTCTTCAACAAACATTTAGACGATAACATGTTATACGCGGACGAAGTCGCGGGCAACAGCTAGTATCAAAATAATGATTCAGATTCAGATTCAGAACTTTATTGATAAAATGTCATATTTTACAGGTCAATATCATGCATGTCAAATACATTTTAAAATTTCTTATTGTCTTAGATGTTATATACCTATAATTATTGAACAATTTTGAAAGTGTTGTTGATTTATGAGTGGGTCAATGATATATTGGTCATAAAGTCGTCTATGCTGTAGCAAGCCATTTTTATGAGGAGCTGTTTGAGCTTGTTTTTGAATGCTGCATTAGTTACGGCGTTTATAACGTCAGTATGGAAGTCATTTATAGATTTTAGCGCAGAAGATATACATAAAATGAATTTTAATGCCTGCTGAGTCAGCGGAAAAAGTAAAATATGCGTATTTGAGCCTAAGTTTACCCGTGAGTACCTAGGTACCTACCCAAAAATACTTTGACTTTTTTAATGTAAGCGTGAAGTCTATTTCAAGATGCGAAAATGTTTATGTTACTTTTAATAATTATAAAATGCTTTGATTTTGATGAGATGTAAACAAACGTTTATTGAAAATGAGTACCTATAAGGTCCAAATTACTTTCAATACATTTATAATTTTCCTCGCGGTGGTGAGGTGAAACGTTGTGTGTTTCGCTCGGCAGCAAAGTTGTTTGTCGTATCGTGCCTTGAAAGCCTCGCTATGCTCAGGATTGTACTTTTGAACCATTCGCTTCGCTCATGGTTCAATCTAACAATCCTTCGCTAGCTCTGCGTTCAATACAAGCACTTGCGCCAAACAACAACTTTGCAGCCTTGCATAACAAATAACTATTTACAGTCTTCTGCAGACGACTCACTGGCACCTCTGGCTAGCGTTTGGACTAACCTGCCGTGAACAAAGACATTAAGGTGGTTCGATTGCCATACAAAGCGTTATTTGACATTCGCAGGCTAACGGCGTGATATTTTAAGAAACTTATGTAGTAAACTTTCATCAATTGGCTTCCCATTTGCGCCAAATTATCCCTTTCCTAGAATAAACTTGTATAAACTAGATTAATTTGAGAAAAATAGTTTTCCCAAAATATCACGTGACAAACCAATTTCTCAAATTAATCTAGTTTATACAAGTTTATTCTAGGAAAGGGGGAATTTGGCGCAAATGGGAAGCCAATTGATGAAAGTTTACTACATAAGTTTCTTAAAATATCACGCCGTTAGCCTACGAATGTCAAATAACGTATTGTATGGCAATCGAACCACCTTAAGCTTCTTATTTATCAATAATCGTATCATGTTGTTGTTGATTGTAAATAATATGTTTTTTTTCAGCTGCGTCTTATCCCGCTAACATACTCACTAAAGGCAAATGCAGTGCGAAAAGGAGACCTAATAACTGTAAGTACCAAGAATTACTACGCGATGCCAGGCAGTAAGTTTTGTTTATTTGCATATTTTAACAATCTTGGTATCATAATTAATATTGGCTTTTAATTAATATTGTTTATCAAAAGTGAATGAACTACCTCATTATTTTCAAGCTCATTTGTCATTTGATGGCGTGGCACTAGCAGCTGTCCGTCAACGTGATTATCCGTTATATTATAAGGATTACGGTAAAAGAAATATTATCACACTATTATATGAGCATCATTTAATAAACATAGCTATTTATGTTTCGTATTCTTTCATGAGGACCACACAGAGCACAAAGATCAAAGTAGAGGTACCTACGAATAAAAAATTAAACGCGTTGACTAGCGCTGCTGCTATTATTTTGTGGCTGCTTAAAACACATTTGAGATGTGGCTCTATTGCAGTGCAATACGGTCACATCTCAAATGTGTTTTAATTTTGAGTTGTGGCCGTATAGCAGGCACTAGGCGAGGAATAGGTATATAGAATAGTATAAAGATGCGTCAATTTTTTTTTATGTAAACAGTTTCCTCACTTCGCTGTCCTAAACCCAAAACGTAAATGAGGAAACTGTTCATATTTTTAAAAATAATTGACGCAGCTGAAAAAATCTGCAATTTTTTTCTGGTGCTAAGGAAGGTTATTCCTATCACTAAAAAAATTAATAAGCCACTTCTAAAATGTTCATCCATTCGTAATAATAGGTTTACAGAAACAACGAGTTAATTATCCACCACAGCGGCACCGCAGCGTTCTTAACGTAAATGAAGCTGCGGAATTAATCCTTGTGCTTCTTGCATCAATATTTGTACCTACAAATATATTTTTGAAAGGCTGTAGGTAAACCTGTAAACCAAACCTTTGTACCTACTTTGAACTTTGTATCAATGGTGGTTTTCCCCGCTCTTTTCGCACAATACATTTAATAAAATTAAAAATCAATACGCAAAAAAATAATGTTTTTTTTCCTTTTTTAAGCATCAAGTCAGGCGCATACGTGTGGCGTAAACTATGATTTCAAGATGTCGCCTTCCAGTTACCAGGTAATTACCAATGGCAATATATCTTTTTTATGACAACATATCAGATTCAATTAAGCAGAAAAATGAAATCCAGTACTATCGTTTTCATTTACATTACTGGGCCCAAAATATACACTGTCAAAATTCCTTTATTCCTTTAGTCAAAAGCCCTCTCTCGCATATTTATGATACAAGTGCGGAAAGTAGGTAATTCCCAACGAGTGGCGGTGACCAAAAACACAACAACAACAATGCATCATGCGAGGAAATAAAAAAAATGCATAAAAGGTGAAATTTTAATTGTCACTAACTCACGAAATCTCATTCCCACACACTATGCGGAAATATTTTACTGAAATCCAGGGCAATCACGGGCAGGTGCAGGCCGGCGCTGCTCGTGCTGGGATACACCACTTCCCGTGTTTATGTTGAACCATATAAAGGGACACATTCAGAGCAAGTGCATTGTAATAGTACATTGTGATACAAGTGAGCTATGTTGATCATTACATCAGAAGGCGGAATTTTCACGCAAACCGCAGGTGAGCGTGATAAGAGAGCCGAGGATGTCATTATCAAAGCTCACGCGTGTCATACGACGTTTTTCAACACATTTGCGAGGAAAAAATCCTTTTCATAAAATTAAAATGTTACAGGCTCCTAAGTTGTTTCCTTTAGTTATTGATGACAACAGGTTTTTACTCACATACATTTGTACATCTCCAAGAATGTACAGTGGCGTCAATTATATTTATCACTTTTCTATTCACCACGAGTCAACATTTTTAACAATAACCAAACACGCATCTTCAATGTTTACAAATATTTGTGAAAATATAATGGCGCGCAACTATTTTTTTTTCGTGAAGTTCGCGCAGTGCGCCCGCAGCGAGGCTTAGATGAAATCTCTAAACAGCCAAAACAAAATAAAATAAATATTTTCTTATTTAATATAAATTCATGTAAAATGTTATCAAAAGTAAATAGTTTTACTAAATGAAACGTTTCTATACCATATCCAAGAAGAAATAATCGATTAATTCACAAGAAGGATTTAATTTGTTTAGTCGAGTAAGAATCCATTTGCCGAAAATTAAAAACAAACTTGTATAACCCGGTTAATTTAAGAATGCGCCGAATCCATACACCCACCTTGCTGCAAGGTGCCAACGTGTCTTAATCGGGATATAAACATAACTACACGAGCACAGAATAAGTAATAGTACCACGAGTGTCGTAATGTTATTAAACACGCGTGTTTAATACCCAGGATTATGAGCCCAAAGGTGGCACAATAAGAGGCACGTTACGAGCAAATGTGTTGAAAAATATATTATGTAATAGTTCAGGGACATCAACTAGATTATTCATAATTTTGAACAGAAAAAGTAAATCGGTACAAGTGCGTCTGAGTAAAAGGGGTTGGATATGGAGTTTTGTAGATGATGAGGCGTAATCTTCATAGTTACCACCTGTTCGGAATTCCATTGTCTTAACAAACTTTTTCTGGAGTCTTTCAATTGTAACCTCGTGTATCGTGTACAGTAAAGCAGGGGTTCCACACTACAGAGGCAAATTCCAATCGACTTCGGACATAGCTATTATAAAGAAGTTTGTAAGTAAGAGGTCTTTTAAATTGATAACTCTTACGACTTGGTCTTTCATCCGTTTTCGGCTAGACGTTGACTTTTGGGACACGTTGTATATTACGATGAATATTTCATTTAGGCACTGGTCCCACCGCGAGCGAGTAAGCTATGAGCTATCGGGGTAAATAGCAAAAAAATTGTAGAGCTGTTAAGAGCCTTAATCTAATCTACGCTTTAACTTTTTTCCATTGTGTAACGGCAATTACCCATACATTTTATATGGGTAACTTTCGTTACACAATGGAAAAAAGTTAAAGCAGAGATTAGATTAAGGTCCTTAATTATGTACAAATTTTTTGCAATCCTCCCATAGGCTATTTTCTAGCTCAAGAAACGAACAAAAGATAATCGCTTTCGTGTAAATAAAAAAAAAAAAAAAAAAAAAAAGAAAGAAAGAAACATTTATTCGAGACAAACAACACACAGCGTTTGTCACGAAACGGTGAAAAGAGAGTGTTATATATAACTAGCTGTTGCCCGCGACTTCGTCCGCGTAGAACTTTTTATCGTCTTAGAAAATGATTTCTCTCAATACAAAATTTGAACCCTCTTTTAGGGAATAATTAAAAAAAAAGTTGATGTTCATTTTCTAGTTTGTGAACAAACAGTCTAAAACCAAAGTTAAAAATCTCATACTTTAAAAATGCCTTGAAATACTCAAACTTTGAACCAATTTTAACACTCTTAGGGGATGAATTTGGAAAAACTCTGAAATCAGTTTTGTAGTCTTTTAACGTACAGAATAAGACCGAAGTTAAAAATCTCTTACTCACACTTTAAAATTTTATTGCTCGCCATTTAAAATTTGAACCCCCTTTTAAACCCCCTTAGAGGTTGAATTTTTCTAATCGCTGAAAGAACTTTTTTCGTAAATTTTTAAGTCTCTAGCTCAAAAAAAGTGTTGCCCATACAAAGCTTTCTTAACCCCCTTAGGGGTGGAATTTTCTAAAACTCTGAAAGTACTTTAATATTAATTTTAATAAGTAACATTTTGAATAGTTTTAAGTCTAGTAAAAAAAAAAAGTTTTTCCCACACAACACTGGCTACCCTTCTTAAGGATCTTAAGGATCCCCTTAGGGATGGAGTTTTCTAAAACGCTGAAAGTTCTTTTTTAGTATTCTAATAAGTAATCTTTTTGCAAAGTTTTAAGTCTTACTCAAAAACTTAAATGCAAAGCTTGCTCTCCTTTTTAACCCTATTAGGGGTGGAATTTTCTAAAACGATTTGTGTTCTTTTTTTGTATTTTAATAAGTAATCTTTCTACAAAGTTTCAAGTCTCTAACTCAAAAACATAAACTTTCCCTGATAAAAACTTTGCACCCCTTTTTATCCCCCTTAGGGATAGATTTTTTCAAAACGCTGAAAGTCTTTTTTTTTGTATTTTTATAAGTAATCTTTCTACAAAGTTTTAAGTGTCTAGCTCAGAAAAAGTGTTCCCCATACAAACCTTGCACCCTTTTTTAACCCCCTTAGGGAATGATTTTTGTAAAACGCCGAATGTAGTATTTTTCATGTTCTAATAAGTAATTTTTCGTCAAAATTTTAAGTCTCTATTAAAAAAAAAAATGTTTTTCCCATACAAACTTTGCACCCTATTTTACCCCCTTAGGGGTGAAATTTTCCAAAACGCTGAAAGTACTTTCTTTGTATTTAAATAATCTTTCTACAAAGTTTTAGGACTCTAGCTAAAAAAAATAGTTTCCCACATACAAACTTTGCACCCCTATTTTAGCCCCCTATTTTTAGGGGTAGAATTTTCTAAAACGCTGAAAGTACTTAATTTGTATTCTGATGACTAATCTTTCTACAAAGTTTTAAGTCTCTATTTAAAAAAAATATTGTTTCCCCCATATAACATTTGCACCCCTATTTTACCCCCTTAGGGGTAGATTTTTTTAAAACACTGAATCTAGGTATTTTATTTGTATTCTAATGAATAATTTCTCTACAAAGTTTTAAGTCTCTATTTTTAAAAAAAGTAGTTTTTACCATACAAACTTTGCACTCTATTTTACCCCTTTAGGGGTAGAATTTTCTAAAACCCTGAAAGTTCTTTATTTGTATTCTAATGACTGATCTTTCTACAAAGTTTTAAGTCTCTATTTAAAAAAAAATGTTTCCCCCATACAAACCTTGCACCCCTATTTTACCCCCGTAGGGGTGGAATTTTCCAAAACGCTGAAAGTGTTTCATTTGTATTCTAATAACTAATTTTTCTACAAAGTTTAAGTCTATAGCTCAAAAAAAAAAGGTTCTCCCATACAAACTTTGCACCCCCATTGTACCCCCTTAGGGGTAGAATTTTCAAAAATCCCTTTTTATCCCTAGCCCACGTTATAAAAGCAACATACTGTGCAAAAATCAACTCTCTAAGATTAGTAGTTTCGGCTGTGCGTTGATGAGTGAGTGAGCGAGTGAGTGAGTGAATAAGTCAGTCAGGACATAGGCATTTATTATGTATAAATAGATAGAAGATAATGAAACTCCCATTCAAATATCTCAAAAAATTATGAAGCTACATCCGTTTTAATGTCGCTTGTTAGAGTGAGAAAACGATGAGGGACTGTGACGTCAATATACTCGAGCGTCATAGTAAAAAACAATCGTTTCATATGAAGGTGCGTTTTGCGGAAAAGGGACAGAACATACCCCCTCTTAAAACTTTGGAGTCTTATAACTTAATCATTACCTATATAACCTCTTGCTTTGTTTTTTTCTCCATTTGACTATATTTATTTTAAATTATTTTTCGAGAAAATACATTATGATTATTTACCATATTTTCGATTCCTGAGCTATAACCACGAACTTCGGAATTCGAAAATATTCGGGTATCTCTATCTCTATCGCACTAACCATACTCGAGTGACAGGGATGCAAATATATGAACATTGAGTATCGGTTTTCGAGGTAGCGCCGCAGGTACTTTGGCTGAATGCGCCGAGCGCGTGCCATTGTCATTCAAAAAAAAAATTCGTGTTAATTATATTGTTCAAATTTGTTGATTTCATTTATTGAAATTACGACATAAAACGACATTTGCGCATATAAGTTCTCATATCAGAATCGAATATTTTTTTATGGTTTATATTTTAGCATTTGTCTCGTAAAGGTCTATCGTAGACGGGATTTAAATTATTAATAAGTGAAAGGCAAAGCAATTCCGCCATTTTGACGAAAATTTGACGGTTCTTATAGCTGACAGTTGGAGCAGCGTTTGATTTCAATAAAAATAAATGAAAAATTAAATGAAGTCGTATATTTCGGAAAATTAATTAACTGTCGCAGTCGGATAAAAACTATCCTAAGTTGCAGCTAGAATAATAATGTACCTATATAAAATGTTTCATATTTTTCCGTTCATGGGATGCTGAGAACATTCGAACCGCGCAAAGCTTAGTTTCAAACTGGCTGATTCTTTTTTTAATTTAGAGATTTATTATAAGTGGAGATTATAGTGTATAGCTGGCTGTTCACACCACCGGCGATGAACTATAAATTTATTTACGTCATACCTGGCCATAAAGTAGGAATTACTTACGGCGGAAAACCCCACTTCCTGGCCAGATAGAGACGTAAAATTTTGTACTTACCACGGGCGGTAATAAAGAAAGCCTCAGAGCGCATATTTATCGCCCTTGCCTTCGGCTCGGGCGTCAAATACCTGCGATCTGAGACATTCTTTGTTTAACCGCCCTAGGTAAGTAATGTACTATTACACTTGAGCTATTGTCTTTTGTTCGTTTCTTGGGCGAGTAATCGCCGATAGCTTATAGTCTGTAGCCGGCGGTGGCAGTGCCTTCGACAGTTAAAATGTTTTTCTTCTCTCGCAAATATGATTAAAAACTTTATGCTTAAACGCGTACAGAAAAACCCACTTTGTGGCCAGGTGGAGACATAAAATTGTGTACCTACCTACACAACACGGGCCTCAAAAGGGAAAGCCCTCTCTCGCATATTTATGACCCTCGCCTGCGGCTCGGGCCCCAAACATCTGTGGGCCCTAGTTGTATAATCTACTATTGTGACACCATCCGGTAAAAAATACCGACCCTATTTTGCATAAACTAAATAATCTTATGTATAGGTATTTAGGTATATAACAATAAAATGTGTATTATGGTTTGCAGGAGTTTAGTCCGCCTGTCAACACTCCAGAACTCGGTTATAACAGATTAAACTTTCTGCCCAGCACCAGTTGGAAAGTGAACTCAATCAACGAAAACATTATGGTCCCCGAAATTAATACAAATGACAATATTAACCCTCACGTGGTAAATGATAATAATATTAACTCGTTGCCAAGCACTTCAGGAATACACCATGTCGACCCGGGTTTAAAGTACAGATTTTGCACAAAAATGCCGGCAGGTACGAAAGTGAAACGAGGGAAAGGTCCGGACTCTGAAGAGTTGCCGTATAAACGTGATAAGCTGATGTCTATTGACTTCGAAGATATTCTGCGTGATGTGCCACTGACAAACGTCCATCCAAATCCATTTCTTGAAACAAATAGACCTCCGCCAATTCAAAATGTTGTTTTACCGCCAGCCGCTGGTTTGCCCATAGGAGGAGAATATGTGGATGAATATGACCCTTTGTTAACTGATGAGGTCGTGAAACTAATCTTAGATGTACTTGGGCCCGAAGGAGTGCCAGGCTTAACCAATATGGTGGCGGAAGGAGATCAATGGCACAGGCAACGCGTAAACATCCCCAGAGTAAATCAACCAATTCAACACGATCATGCTAATTTACAGCACAATGTTGCCCAACCTGGTATATTTAATAATGTTGACCAAAGTTTACCTGATTATCATATTAATATTGATCTCCCACATAATGTTGGCCATACCATGTTTATGCGTGGCAATCAAGCAAGTGATCACATTGAGAGCGTATCAGAAGAGCTGAGCAAGATGAATGTCCAAGACAAATAATAAAAAAAAAACGTTATGCAAGGCTGCAAAGTTGGTGTTTGGCGTTTGGCTAGCGACGGATTTAAAATTTCAAAAGTACCTATAATCTTGAGCATCGCTAGGCTTTTAAGGCACTAGGCGCCAATAGCTTCGCTGTCAAGCGAAACACAACATTTCACCTCACCGTCGCAAAGAAAATAGTAATTGTAATGCAAGTCGTATGGAACTTTTACACATTTTCAATAAAAGGATGTTACCTAAACATCCTTTTATTGAAATATACTATACTAAAACAGTCAAAGTAAGTATTTCTGCGAACTCACGGGTAAAATAAGGCTCGAATTATTATTCGAGTACATTATTGCAGGGGCCGGGAAATTGCAATTCGTGGACGAGTTGATTTTGTCGGATGAAGCGAAGCTGAATCCGACAATAGAGACGAATCAACGAATTACCATTCCCGCCGAGGCAGAAGTAGTGATTTTCTCCAAAAATGCGAGTAAATCAAATAATATTTTCAATAATCTTAAAACAGCGAGTAGGTATGTCAATAACCTATCAAGTTTCCGCCCAACTTATTTTTTTAAAGTATGTAAGTACACGACATGACTTGTTATGCCAGTTTCAATTTACATATAATTAAAATAATTAAAAACATTAGAATCGATCACAATTTTAAACGTTTACTTCAGTGTCGCGCAACTAGGAACAAAAAGATGAATGACGTCCATTTGCTCAAATTCAGCATCAAATCTGACAAGTTCTGACAACTTTTCTATCTGTGCTTTTGCTATGTATGGGCAGACTCATGCTATCTCCTAATTCCATACTTTCTCTTTCTGTCTTTTTGTCATGGTGACTTTGGCCGGTTACTACAGTCCCCCGCGGCTATGAAGTCAATCCTGACACATTGCGCAACTATGAATTTTCTGAATAATGACAATGTCAACCATAGGAAAAAATTACATATTCAACCCTAGAGGCATGTCTCAGGATTGATTTCATAGCCGCGGGGGACTATACTTAATGGATACAAACAATGCTTTTGACGAAATGTAATTTATAAAAAAATTAAATCTTAAAATAAAACACGAAATATCAAGCGCCCATATTGATTTACTTATGAAAAACAACGATGGTTACTTGGATAAAGCCTACAAGCGGGAGGTTTTTTAGTACGAGAAGAATTAATTGCGACCCCATTCTAACAAAAAAGATATGTGTACAGATTGGTGAAGTTTTGTAAATATAAGTACTATGATTTGGAAATAAGTGTGAAATAAACTGTATGAAATATTTGTTCTCCTTTTATTATTTCATACCTAAATCGGATTAGTGTTAGATTTTGTAAAGCAATTTTCTGTTCATGCAGTGGACCCAACGACGTCCCTAATAATAATTTATCGATATCGATAACGTTAAGTACTACAACCCTACTATCGTCCTCGTTCGTTAGGTTGGTAAGTCTACTTCCGCATTAGACGTTTATTTTTATTTGTATTGTGGTATTTTAAAATAGCTAAATTATGAATGAGTTGTCATGTCAAAATCAAATGACAATGTGACTGTCATCCAAAACCATGTTCGAAATGCCGTCTCTTTACTAGGTATAAATTCTCTTTGCTACGAACGGGCGCAATTTTTCACACCAACTTGCAATATATAGTTAGAAAGAGATTCTAACAATAGCAAGTTGTTGTGATAAATTGCTAGGCCTTGAATCGCATTTGGCTGTTTGCAGTGATTTGTCTTAGTCAAAACATATGGTTAAAAGGTAAAAAACTATACTGTAATGGATATTCATACAGTTTCCTGGCCGCTGAAACTGTACAATAATTACTTTTAACTTTTTAAATAAATTTGTGCTCGGCAGTATCGAGGAACTTCACGGTCTATTTTTACTACAGTAGGTAAGGTAAGGAAGGCGGACATTTCCGAGCATAAGTACTTATTGGAGAAAAAATATTTTATTTATTTGTTTTGTAGCTTTAAATTGCTAGGCAACTAAGGCTGGAACACAACTATTCCTATGTATGTGTATGTGTTATGTATGTATGTGTACCTATGTATGATGTATGTATGTATGTGTGTATATGTTCGCGATTGTAAAATCTTCGTCCGAAAAACCGACCAAAGTAAGGTTTTAAATATAAGTAACGAATCTGATCTACTTAAAAAAAAAACAAGTGCCCACTAAATAGCGTGCAAAAAGATGGTATAGACTGCAGAATATGAATCAACTCTTCAAATTTTACTGTAGGGGATATTCTCTTTCTAACAAGAGGTTACCTTTATGAGCGGAATTGAAAAATGCCGAAATACCCGAATTTGGCAGACATGGTGACCTTTTCTTGCCTGTTTATAATAATAATAATAATATAATGATTCCCGTCAAACAACTTGAACATGCGGGACGAAGTATGGGGGGCAGCTCGCACGTACAATTCGCCTTTGCGCAGGCAAGGTCATTTGTTCAAGAAGTTTGACGGCATCTGTACTATACTTTGAACTTCAACGTTTCTTTCATTTTATGCCTTTAGGCTTAGAACTTATCAGCCGCCCCTCGTATGTACCTATAATAAAATAAAATAATGCAACGAATGCGTTACGTTACCATGCAACGTAAAGAATAGAAAAAGAGGGATAGTATGGCGTTAGTTATGAATAAAAATTCATCACTGGTAATTTTACAAAGGTTACATCTAATATTATATGAACCTCTATGACTATGACGTACCCTTTATAGGCATACGAAGTTATTGTTTTAGCCAGTATGTATACTTTACTATACTAGAATTTAAATTCACATGTATGAGCAATTAATTCAAATTTACCTACGTACTAAAACCAAATAAAAATTGTTCTGATTATTACTTGATTCATACAGTGTTAAGCTGGGTCCGGACGGTGCAGACTTGCGCTGCGCAGACTGTTGCACGGACAAAAGTATGTGCGACTCACATCGTCCACACGATACAGACATGTTAGTTGTTCTTTAAACCTCGTGGTGTGCGGACGTTTGCAATGGCAGATATCAATCGAAAATTCAAAATTTTGAATCCAATCTTCCACTTCTTTCCATTTTCTCACTAATATCTCGTAAGCCTGGGCCTTCATATCTCTATTACTGTACTCTTTGTACTTAATTTTCCATACAACTGCAAGGGACTTATATAGTTTATAAATTCAACTAAGAATTATATCGAATATTTTCTTAAATCGTTCATTTTTATAATAAAAACAAAGCAAACTGTGAATTAATTAACCAAAGTTTTCGTAAGTTGACCCAAACAAGTCTGAACATGCGTCCACACAGTGCAGTAGTCGGCGCAAACACGTATGTCTGCGCCGACTTTTTGATGCCAGATACAAAAATGCACAGATGTCGTTACAGACTTGAGACTTCACGACCACACGTCCCATTTGCACCGACTTAGGTCTGTACAGACACGCTGCGCAGACTAAAGTCTGCACCGTCTGGACCCAACTTTATATATGGAAGTAGATACACCCATAATAATATCTCTTTTATTATTATTCTGTAACTACTTATTATCTATTATCTACTTTTGCAACCCGCTGCAATACAATATCTTTTAGGTGTCATTTTATTCATTTCAACAGAAACAATGCAACACACAAACAGACGAATGCGGCGGCACGTTCACTTGCGATATATTTACGTAAGCTTGTGCGCGCGAAGTAGGTAGCGTGCGCGTCCACCCCGATGCACAGCGCGGCAGCCACTGAATAGGACCCTGCCCAGGGGGCAACCGGCATGTACTTGTAGCGATGAACGTAAATCGCGAGTGAACCGCGCCTGGCACTAGTAGTTCCTGAGATAATTAACTTTGTGACAGAACCAACCTTAGCATTACATAGTGTTAAGTCCCCGCTTTAAGAAACTATAATTAAAGCGGGGACTTAACACTATGTAATGCTAAGGTTGGTCCAGAGCAGAGATAGGTATTATTCGAAGGATTCTTTATTCGGATAATTATTCGAATAACCATTTAATTTATCGCGAATAATTTATTCGTCTACACTTTCGAATGACGAATGATGTATTCTCATTTCATTCGAATAAATCGACAAATAAATTCACGAATAACCCACGAATAATATATAATTTACCTCTTCACGCCTAAACCACTGAACCCATTTAGATGAAATTTAGTTAAAAGATAGTTTGAGTCCTGGGAAAGGACATAGGATAGTTTTTATCCCGTAAATAATCCCCTAAGGGGGTGAAATGGTGAATTCGGATTGAACCCATTTTAATACAATTTGGTATTCAGATAGTTTGAGTCCTGAGAAAGGACATAGGATAATTTTATTTCCGGAAATCACACCTAAGGGGGTGAAATAAGGGTGAACATTGGTTTAGATGAAATTTGGTATAGAGATAGTTTGAGTCCCGGAGAATGTCAACGGATAGTTTTTACCCAAAAATCATCTCCTGAGGGGGTGAAATTAGGGGTGAAAATTTGGATGGAACCCATTTAGATGAAATTTGGTATAGAGATAAGAGTCATGGGGATGAACTATAACTATAACTCTAGGATAATTTTTATTCCGGAAATCATCCCTAAGCGGGTGAAATGGGGGGTGAAAATTTGGATGAACCAATTTAGATGAAATTAGGTTTAGAGATAGTTTGAGTCCTGGGAAAGGACATAGGATAATTTTTATTCCGGAAAATCGTCCCCTAGTGGGGTGAAATTATTTGCCTTTTCTGTAACAGGTGTTTCAGTGTAATGTCCCACAAACAATCTTCGAAACAAACAAGAAAAAAAGCAGCAATTACTTTTTGTTTTCGCAGTTCCCAACACTTAAAAGATCTCTCCTTACGATAGTTACTTAGTCGTAGGTATACAGTCAATTTCAAAAATTTTAGGCAGTTCTCAGTGTTGGCAATTTAGCGACAAAAATGACCATTGAGGCAATGCGTTTTGATGTCACTTCACTTTAAGAAATAACGATAAAATAAAGTTTTTTAACGAGGTTTTTAACTGATCCCGATTATTTGATCTTTGTTGAATAATGTAAGCCATTAATTAAGTAGAAGTGGTGATTCACTTTAAAAAATCAAATATTTTCGCGTACGAAATGGTATGACCCTAATATGAGACGGAAGCAAAGTGTCTCATTCGCCGTCCTAAACCCAAAACATAAGTGAGTAAACTGTCAATATTTTTCAAAAATAATTGACGCCGCCGAAAAGTCTGCAACTTTTTTCTGGTGCTAAGGAAGGTTATTCACACAAACACACTTTTGAGGTTGTGAGGTGTAACGTTGTGTAATGTTTTTAAGGTTTTGGCACATTCAGTTCTGATTGTATTTAGTGTGCGTGCGTGCGTGCGTGCGTGCGTGCGTGCGTGCGTGTGATCTTGGTGGTAAGTTTGTAGGTACGATCACAAGAGCTTCAAAGTGGCATTGTGTTGACTGTGCAGCAATTTTTATCGCTGGGGTTGTATTTATAGGTACCTATCATGATAAAATTATAATTAATAACTACAACTTAGGAAAGTTTAAAAAACCTCCGACATTTTCATTTCAAATTTTAATATCTTAAAAACAGCTGACCTGTTTTTTTGAAACGTAGCTAAGAACCATCACGATCACATCACATGTTCAGGAGAGCAGCTACGATGACATAGACACGTCAAACTTATAACACCTTTCTTTTTGCGTCGTGGGTTAAAAATATGTATCAATTATAAATATCACAATAAAAAAAATGGGGACATTGTTTCACAAATTGACCTAGTCCAAAACTAAGCAAATTAAGCTTGAAAAGCTTCAAAATGTCTGTTGAGTGTGAGAATAAATAATTATTTACCACAATATTTACATAAAATCTGTATGCATGGAGAAAATTGCAAATTTTGCATATTTATCAGTGTAAGTAACCTATATTATATTATACTTACCTACTTTTTTTTTCAGGTACGATAAAAAAGCGCGAGGTAGGTGGCCCGGACTCTGAAGAGTTGTTGCCTAAACGTAAGCCGTTGCCTATTGACCCCAAAGGTGTGTGTGATGTGACTGTAGTGCCTCCGATAAACGTCATTGAAACAAACAGACATCCGACAATTCAAAATGTTGTTTCACCGCCAGCCGCTGATTTGGTCATAGGAGGAGAATATGTCGATGAACCGGTACTTAATACTGATGAGGTCGAGGAAATAATCTTAAATGCGGAAGAAGAATATCAACGTCACTTGGAACGCGGAATATTCCCCTATGTAAATCAACCAATTCAGTACGATCATGCCCAATTGCAGCACAATGTTGCCCAACATAATATTGACCAAAATTTACCTGCTAATCATATTAATCTATCATATTATGAAGCAAGTGACATTGAGAGCTTATCAGGAGAGTTGGCCAAGACATACGTCTAAGACACATCATTATTATTTGTTATGCAAGGCTGTAAAGTTAATGTTTGGCTTAAGTCAAGTCAAAGCCGAAGGTAGGTAGTTAAGGATTGTAAAAATAACGCAAAGAAAGAGAAATAAAACGATTATAACACTCATATCTTAACCTCCTAAGGCCCCGCGTACAAAATTTTGTACAAATTTCAAAATCAAGTTTGAACTTTTAATAAATGTCAAAGTTCCTAATTCAATGACACAAAATCGTAGTCTGGGCCCCAGGAGGTAAAGATTGTTACGTTGACAAAAAGATTCCAAGGCTATCAAGATATATAAGTATTTATTCTTAATTTGAATAAGTTCCAAAAAGTTGGGAGAGGGACCTTCAGTCTTATACTTAAAAGTTCGTCGTAAAAGCAATTGGCTAGGGTAGTTGATACGTATGCGGACGCAATGAAACCAGTGTGTGTTACGAGAGCTCGTTTATTACTGACGTAGGTACGGTCGCGGCTCAGCTTACGACGGACGCCTCGGTGACGTCACGCGTATACACATCATCTCCTCCCATCATAATTAAGGAAACCTGAGACCAAAGAAAATTTACATCATTACCCTCGTAGAGATAACTACTTAAACTAATTCTTATAACAACTTTCTTAGTCCTAGGTCGCAATCCATAGGGACTACGTTGGGGAATGGGCGATGAGTCACTCGACAAGGCAACCATATTGCCTTCGTTTCCGGGTACCGACGAATCGGTTACTGTCGTCCGTCGCTCAGTCCCCAGGTCCTCCTCCACTGCTTCCGCGTCCTCCCACCTCTCCTCATTGGAACCCTCGTTAACTGAATCTGGGTTATTAATTATTGCTTGATTCACGTCATCCTCATTAAGATCTGTTGAATGTTCTTGCGAAGCTGAGGGTGGGGTGACAGAACCCGGAATAGTATCTGATGACATAACAGGTGGTGTAGGCGGTACGCTAAAATTGTCATTATTAAAATCACTGTTACTGTTCGTATATCGCAATATCTGGTCGACGTGACGTCTACAATTAGTATTTTGGTTGTCCAAGTTGACCAGGTACATTCTACAACCCATTTTTCGAATTATTTTACCTTTTGCCCAAAAAGGTTTCCGATTACTGAAACATTGAACCCAAACGTCTTCATAGTCGCAAAATGAACGCGCTTGTTGTTTACCGGGCTGCTGCGCCGGCGCCGGCGGCGGCGGCGAGGAATGCGCGGCATCGACACTTTTGTCCCGCGGCGGTACTATGAGGTCTAATCTCGATCGCAACTCCCGACCCAACATCAACTTAGCCGGCGTTACTCCTGTTGCACAGTGAACGGTTGTACGATATTCGAACAAGTAACTCTGCAATTTACAATTTAATCGACTTATGCTTAGCGACTCTTGTTCTATAATAGATTTTACCATTTTCTTACAGTTTCGGACCGCGCATTCGGCTAAACCATTGCTAATCGGGTGGTATATAGGTGAAGTTACATACTTTACACCACCCATTTTACAAAATACTTGAAACTCTTGAGATGCAATCTTGGCGTCGTTGTCTGATACGATAGTATCCGGTAGTCCAAATCTACTAAACAACAATGATAACTCGGTGATTAAATGTTTCGTTGTAGTACCACCAGTCATGTCTATGCACTCAACCCATTTGCTAAAAGCGTCTACCACAATCAAATACGTTCTTTGAGCTACCATCATGTAATCAATGTGTATACGGTGCCACGGGCCCGGCGGGCGACTCCAGGGGGCCGGCGGTGCGCGCGCAGGCGCGTTGCGTAGCGCGCTGCACACGCCGCACGCGCCGATCAGCTGTTCGATGTCCCGGTCTATACCGGGCCACCACATCCGTGATCGAGCATTACTCTTAGTTTTAACTATGCCTTGGTGAGTCTTATGTAATTCTCGCAATAAATTATTTCTCACACTCTCAGGTACTACAACGCGATGCCCTCTCATTATGCAACCCTTTTCCAGTTCTAAGTCGTTCCTACAACGGAAATAGGGATTGATATTAGCACAATTAATTTTACGCGGCCAACCGTGCTGAACATATTTGGATACTGTTGCTAAGGTTTTATCTGCTACCGTCGCACTCTGAATATCTTTGTAGGTCAACGGGGGCAAATTACATAATTGCAAGGCATTGACAGTTAGTAAATTGCACTGTTTTAAGGATGGCCTCACTATACCGTTATCCGATTGCTCCGACGGACACGCGCGCGAGAAATAATCGGCAACTACATTATCCTTGCCGGCAGTGTACTGGATAATATAGTTATACGCGGATAGATATATAGCGTACCTCACTAACCGGGAAGCCGTCATCACAGATATACCGTTCTTTTTACCAAATATCGCTAATAGCGGCTTGTGGTCCGTTTTTAGAATAAAAGGTTCCGACCGGCCATACAAATATTGGTGAAATCTTTTGATTCCAAACACTATCGCTGTCGCTTCCTTGTGCAGCTGACTATAGTTTCGCTCGCTGGTGGTCAGTGAGCGCGAGCCATACGCGAGCGGGCGCTCCACCCCGTCCTCGCAAATTTGCGATAAAACCGCGCCCAGGCCAGCAGGCCCCGCATCAACGCTCAGCAAGAGGCGAGCGCCGGGGTCAAAGTGCGCCAGGACGCGCTCGGACGCTAGCTCGCGCTTCATGCGCTCGAAGGCAGCTTCATGTCGCGACGTCCACTCCCACTCCACGTCCGCACGCAATAATTCGTGCAGTGGGCATAATATGGCCGACGTGTTCTCCACAAAGTTGCGATAGTAATTCACCAAGCCTAAGAAACTTTTAAGTTCCTTTATATTACTAGGACGCGGTGCGTTCACTATAGCCTCAACCTTTTTAGGGCACTTATGTAAGCCCTTTTTATCAATTATATGACCCAAATATGTGACGCTTTTTTGGAAAAACGCACATTTGCTTTTTTGTAGCCTTAATCCAGCGTCTTGAAACCTATCGAACACCAAGTTTAAACGAGATAAATGTTCCGACTTAGTAGCCCCTGTGACACAAACATCATCTAGGAATACCGTTACCCCCTCTATTCCTGCTAGCAAGTTCTCGATCGCTCTCTGGAACACCGCGGCCGCGCAAGCAAGACCGAAAACAAGACGAGAGTACATGAATAAGCCTTTCGTAGTATTGATTGTGGTAAGCTTTTGAGCTTTATCTGACAGAACAAATTGATTGTAAGCTTGACTGCAGTCCAACTTCGAATAATGCTCCCCCCCACTTAATTTAGCAAAAACCTCATCAATCCTTGGAAGAGGATACTTGTCAATGTAAATATCATTATTCAAAGTGATGGAATAGTCGCCGCATATCCGCACGCTGCCGTTTTGCTTTAAAACCGGTACTATCGGCGTTGCGTAATCGGAGTAATTAACGGGAACTAAAATTCCTTCCTTTGTGAGTCTCGCTAACTCGTCTTCTACTTGCGATTTTAAAGCAAAAGGTAACGGCCTAGGCTTGAAAAACTTGGGTTTGACGCCCTCTTTCAAATGAAGATTTACTTTAAACTTGTTAAAACAACCTAGTTCATCGCGAAATAGCGGTTCAAACTTATTTAACAAAGTTTTTACATCGGAATCTAAACACTCGTTTACAACAATGTTATGAATGCCCGATGTAAAATTTATTTGAAATTTGACCATGAACTCACGCCCAAGTAATGGATTTGCTCCATTCTTCACAACATAGAACGATAGTTGCTTTGTTACGTTACGATAAGTAATATCTGCCGCGAATCTACCCTCGGGTGTGATTTTATGTCCGTTATAGAAACACATTTTAATATTACATTTTTCTAACGGGAATTCCGAGAAATACTTTGTATACAAAGACTGACTGATTACATTCGTACTGGACCCCGAGTCCAGTTCCATGCTCAATTTCAACTTATTTTTAAAAACAACCGGAACTAAGATTGGATCATTACTGACGCACCTTAAATTGAACAGCTGGCATTCCTCGCAGTCACTGTTGCAGTCTTGAGACTCCTGAACCTCCGACGGCTGTGCTATATCAATATTATGTACACGACTGGATCTGCACACTTTCTTCAGATGCCCCTTTTCGTGACACCTCTGACACCGGTAATTCTTAAACTTGCACCTGTCCGCGACGTGATTACTTAGACCGCATACCGTACAACGGGGTGAAGAGACCTCGTTGTTTGCCGAACGGCTGCCTTGCCTGTCGCGACTGCCGATGCCTCCGCGGCCGCTACTACCGCTCTTTATTGTGCCCGTTTGGAAAAGTGGCTCTTCTTTCGGCCCTACCTGCGCAGCTCTTGATTGCCGAGCACAAGCTGCCTGTTGCGCTAACTCCAACGCCTTGGCAAACGTTAACGTATTCACGTCTTGCTCGCAGAGACGGTCCCGTTCTGGACCCGCGTTGAATCCAAGAACAAACCGATCGCGGAGCATCATTTCGAGAGCGGCTCCAAACTCGCAGTGAACTGCGAGTCCACGAAGTCGAGCCGCCCAGTCCTCGATCCTCTCGCCTTCTGCCTTCACCGCATTGTAAAATTTAGCCTTATCGGTGAAAGTCGACCTTTTCGGTGTAAAATGGCCATTGAGTAATACGATCAGCTCCTCGTAACTCACTGTTTCCACATCCTTTGGGTGTGCGAGGTTTGTAAGTAGCCGATATGCGTCGTCCGATAGATGCGTTAACAAAACCGCTCTCTTCATTTCATCCGTGTCAATTATGTTTAACCTTAAAAACTGCTTCAATCGACTAGCAAATATTTGCCATTCCTGCGTATTAGGGTCAAAATTGGGAACACTACCAAGAAACGCGGACATTTTTTTTTATTAGTTAGCGCGCGGGTATGTTTCAGCCTCGTTAGCCACTGATACGTATGCGGACGCAATGAAACCAGTGTGTGTTACGAGAGCTCGTTTATTACTGACGTAGGTACGGTCGCGGCTCAGCTTACGACGGACGCCTCGGTGACGTCACGCGTATACACATCAGTAGTGGAACCAAAAGATGACGCCACCCAATAGTTGAACGTTCTGTCGTAAACTAGAAATAACAAAAATCGCGACACATTTTACACACTCGGGATATATGTTTTTCCCTAACGCGTCATCCTTTTGCCGAGGCTGGCATTTAAACTCCCAGACAGTTCCCACACACATGGCTGTGAGCGGTTTTCGCGTCGAGGTCTCGCGCCAAAATCACCGTTTGTATGGAGATCTACTTAAGGAAAGCGCTCTCAAACGTCTACATGCAATGTTTTACGTGATACAGATTCTTGATTAACGCCTTTAATGGATTATCTATCACAAATTGCGTTTTTATTGTTAATTTAAGATATATTTAGCGTTCAACTAATGGTTCCAACTTTGTGTACCTGAGCCAATAGATGAACAGCGTTCATCTACTGGGCAAGGTATAGTTTTTTCAAATGCTTATATAAATTCTTATTGAAAAGGTACATACAACTTTTATGGCTTAAATTAATCCTTACTAAACTGTTGATTTTTGAAGTTGAACGTATCCACACGCAACACGGTTATGTTGGGGTTTGTTTTACTATGAAAAGCACGATCGTTCAACAAAGAACCGGTGCCCAGAAGATGAACGAATAAAATTTGTTTGTTCAACTTTTGGCTTCGATACCAATAAGAGAACACTCTGTTGATTTTAGTTCGTTCATTCCTTTGCTATCGTGCCCAATACGTTCAAGTTTTAGGCAAGGGTTAGTACAATGAACATCTTAATAACAAAGATACGTATTAAATATGAAATCTGACTTATACATATAAAACCCAACAATTTATATATTTCAATATAATAATACTACATACAAAATACATAAATGAAAATTTGTTTGAATTATTAATATGTAAAAAATAATCTCTTATAATTGTAACCTATGAAAAGGGTACATTTGAATTGTTTCATTTTGTATTTTGTATTAATATTGTGATTGTTAACCAGTATACATTGTTATAACAATGATTATATAATTACTAGACCAAAAGCCAGAAGCTGCGCGGTGTTACGTTTTTCTTCGTTCAACTATTGGTGTTGTCGCGAAGCCACTTCTGGTCACTCTCATGGCCGCGAATGAGAACCTATAGCACTTAAGCTAAGACCCGTATTAGCATATATGCAACTATAAACATACCCTTACAACTTGCGGAATCCTTTATATATCTGACATAGGGGCTGCCGCCTCGTGCGTGCCAGCTCCCTATGACGTGTGGGGACTTTCGTCCCCAAGAATGTCCTCCAACCTCCCCTTCTAGACATCCCTTACCACCATTGATACTGTCCCAATTCACACGCTATTGTTCCAGTTACCCGGGTGCACCCTTGACTGATGATGATATGGCCTGAAGCCGAGACTACCGAACTACCCTGTTGTTACACTTGTAACTAATCCTCTAACACTAAAGAACTCCACAACTAAGAACTGTGATGTGTGTCCTACAGGTCACGTACATGCGCGACCTGTAGGAAAACCTTATTCATCTACATGATATACCAATACGCCTCCCAAAGAGAATGAGACCTGTGGACGCACATAAATACATCGCATCATAAACAATCATCGTCCGATCTGTGAAAGCACATGAACACACGTGTAAATGATACCCAATCGTTACAATATCATAGGACGCATCGAAAGTGATTATGGAAAGAGCTCACCCTGGTTTTCCTCCAAATCAACCACTACAAACCGCACTTAACTGTTCGTTCCCAATATAGCCGTTCGGAACTCTGACAGCCCGCCTACCCGTCAACCTTGTTATAAAAATGATTCCTTGTAGGTGTTGCTACATAAGATAAATCGGCTGTTTGAGACATAATTATAAACACCAATGTAAATACTATCGTGAATCATGACCATTCACGACAGGTGTCAAAACGTTCAACAATTGGGCACAGTGTTTATCTTCTCGGGAAAATGGCATCATCATCATCATATCAGCCGAAAGTCGTCCACTGCTGGACATAGGCCTCCCCCAAAGAGTGCCAAAATGACCGGTCTTGCACCACCCGCATCCAGCGGACTCCCGCGACCTTTACCAGGTCATCAGTCCACCTTGTCCGCCTACCCACAAAACAATGGAAAATGGCACACTTCAGCATAAAACCATTTTTAGTAACATACTGTATTGTAATAGGATGGTTTAAAATAGTCATAATATCCAATCTCGACAATATACCAAATCGTGTAAAAAATTACTAAATGTGTAACTATACAAACTAAATCACCACTGCTCGAAAAAAAATTGTAAAGTCGCTTAAACGTTTATCTTTTGGTTCCACAACCCTATGAAATACGGCATTTTCCTGTGAACGTAGATACAGGGTTCCTTAGCAACAATTGTTCCTTACACCTACGTAGGTACCCACCTACAACACAATTACGTTACGCAAAAAAAACGAAGTCCGATTTTAGACAGATTTGACCGGGTTCGATTCCCGGCCGTAAATG
Source organism: Epinotia brunnichana (assembly GCA_963854355.1). Lineage (NCBI taxonomy): Eukaryota > Metazoa > Arthropoda > Insecta > Lepidoptera > Tortricidae > Epinotia > Epinotia brunnichana. The sequence goes on along the minus strand of OY977936.1, from coordinate 25,172,397 downwards.
AGGCTATTTTGATTTATTTTTTCTAAAATCGGTCTCGTGACTCCTAAGAGCAAATTTCCGTATCTCTTGTACAGTCAGCGACAAATACTTTGTAGCAACCAAAGTAGTCAAATAGTTCGGTACACCATATATTTAGTATCGTGTACCGAACTATTTGGCCACTTTGACTGCTACAGAGTATTTGACGCTGACTGTACCTACTTAGTTTCGGATTTTCCCTCACACTGCCCCGTTTGAATAATACACCCTGATGTTATACCAGCGGCGTGGCGCCAAAATTAAGGGCAATAACTTGCCTTTTCTTCAAGAGTAATGTCATTGAACTTATTGGTAGCCTTTAGACAAGTCATTATAGATAAGATAGTGGGAATTCCATTGACGGCTCATCTCATCAGTCACTAATTGTCTGCTAATACAATACATAAATAAATACAGAAGTACCTATTCCCTATTTCCATTTTCCATTTTATTTTTAATTTACTTGTCACAGAAAGTCTGAGCATGTTTATATAACGTAGATATTAATAAATTTAATATGTATTTAATTGTAATTATTAATTAAAACGCACCTACCTCAGGAAAATTGTTACTTTTCTTTTATATTCAAACACCCGACTAGTCGAAAATTGTAGCGTAACATGCTACCCATGGCTGTTCATGATTAGTCAATCTGATATACTTATATGTATTTATAAGGGTTCCCGCAAGAGGAGCGCGGTTGCATCGTTTATAACCACAGCCACACTACCGAGTTACGATTGCGATTTAAATATTTTATTCGGATTTAGTAAGTTGCTGTAGGTACCTACTTTAGGATTTTTGAACATACTTTCGCGAGCAAAGAAATCAGTGACCTAATCCGGTAAAATTCCAACTTCCACAAAAACAACCATATCCTGAGTAGGTATGAAGCAACCGATCCTTATGGTTTCTTTTGGCTTTTTCATAATTTAATAAATGTGCAATAATATTGTTACCATTTTCAGTAAAAACAAATTGCCTTGTGTCGATTTGTTTGCTCGCAAGTGTAATGTATAAACATAACTAGCTTCTGCTCGCGACTCCGTCCGCGTGGAACTCGTAGTGATTTCCGGGATAAAATCTGTCCTGTCCTACCCTGGGACTCAAACTATCTCTAGATAAAATGTCATCTAAATCAGTTCAGTGGTTTAAGTAGTTCCATACAAATTTTCACCCCCGTTTAACGCCTTTAGGGGATAATTTCCGGGATAAAAACTATCCTAGCTCCTTCACAGGGACTCAAACTATCTCTATACCAAATTTCATCTAAATCGGTGCAGCAGTTTAAGTAGCTCTATACAAATGTTTACCTCCCATTTTTCCCCCTCTTAAGAAATGTGATATATATGGACAATGTGGGTAATTTTGACATTCATGTATGAAATTAGGTAGATGGAGAAAACCAGTCTGTCATCGCGATCCAGACTAGCACACGTGCTAGGACCCTTAAACCGTGAGTTATAACCGAATGATTTCTGGGATAAAAACGATCCTATGTCCTTCCCCGGGACTCAAACTATATCTATACTACATTTCATCTAAATCCGTGCAGCGGTTTTAAGTCATCATCATCATTGTCAGCCCATAATCACCCACTGCTGAGCAAAGGCCTCTCTTCGAGTACGCCGTCCCTATCCTGAGTTAATCTTATCCAGAAGTGACCCGCAATCTTCCTAATATCGTCCATCCATCGAGCTGGTGGACGGTAGACGCTCCTTTTACCTAGAAGTGGCCACCAATCTGACACCTTTTTGGTCCACCTACCATCTTTCTGCCTGCCAAGGTGTCCTGCCCAGCTGCACTTGAGTTTGGTAATGCGATCTCCAACGTAGTTTTAAGTAGCTTGGTACAAATTTTTACCCTCCATTTTTCCCCCCTTGAGGACTGGTTTCTGGGATAAAAGCTATCCTGTGTCCTTCCCCGGTACTCAAACTATCTCTATACGAAATTTCATCTAAATGGGTTCCATCCCAATTTTCACCCCCCATTTCTGGGATAAAATCTATCCTATGTCCTTCCCCGGGATGCAAACTATCCCTATACCAAATTTCCTCTAAATTGGTTCAGCGGTTTAAGTACTTCCATAAAATTTTTCACCTTTCATTTCACCCCCTTAAGAGATGATTTCCGGGATAAAAACTATCCTGTGTCCTTATCGGGACTCAAACTATATAGCAAATAATTACATAATTTTCAATATAATACCCTTATCAGTTTGTGAGGTGTCATGTCGTTTTGTTTACATTTCAGGCACATTCTATTATCTTTGTATTTATTGTGTGGGTGGCAAGTAGGATCACAAGAGGTTCAAGGATGCACCGTGTTAACTGTGTAGTTATTTTTATCTCCAGGGTTGTATTTTGTGTTAACTGTGTAGTTATTTTTATCTCCAGGGTTGTATTTTATAGGTAAGTATTGTGATAAAATTATAATTAAAAACACATATCAACCCTAATCATTTTTTTTTCATTAAATTTAATGTCTGTTGAGTGTGAGATTAAATAATTAGGTTTACATAAAATCTGTATGCAGGCAGAAAAATAGTGATTTTGCATATTTATCAATATAAGTAGTATATATATTTAATTTCCCTATTGGTTCATTATTCTATCAAATATTGTAGCATCTAAACCTTCTAGAGTTAATTTCAATTTCACTGCTTGTAAAGGCACTCCTACTTGCACCATTTTCACAAATCTCATATATTCCGGAGGAATATCAGTTTCTTTAGCACTTGAGGTTGCTGCTGCATCGCTGCCTTCTGTCTTTTCTGGATCTGTATTGGGAGATGGCTCTACAGTGTCTACTGAGTGACTATCTTGGTTACCAGCATTTATTTCCTTTAGAGGTTCAGGGATCTCAGCTTTACTTTGAGACGGAATGTCTACTTCTGGTATTGATGATAGCTGTGAAATATAAGTAGCTTTTAAAACAGAAAAAGGTGGAGAACTCACGGTTATTGCCATAAAATTCACATACTGAACTAGATTTCAAGTTTAATAAGCACGGAACCTTCGTCTGCATGGAACTTCGTTTATATCATAGCTCCATACAAACTTTCACCCCCTTAGGGGATGATTTCCGGACTAAAAACTATTCTATGTCATTCTCCAGGACTCAAACTATCTCTATACCAAATTTCATCTAAATCGGTTCAGTGGTTTAAGCGTGAAGACGCAGACAGACAGAAAGACAGACAGACACACTTTCGCATTTATAATATTATAGTATGGTATGGATATGGATCTATTTCTAAATAACATAAGATGGAAAAATATTCAACATAAATCTTAATTATTCATTAATAACATTCATTTGTTTGCCTAAACAGAACGAAATCACATAGTATTTAAGTACCTCAAAATTACTGATATGTTGCAAGTGTTGCAAACATCCCGGGTCATAAGATATACAATAAATATAAGTATGTGCCTATACGCGACTAAGTCTCATTCAACAACAATAATGAGGCAAAATCGAGTTGAAGTATATCTATATTTTGTGTAAATTACGTCAAATCATATTATTGAAAATAATATATTACTATAGAAAGTGATCTGAGGCCCTGGCACACTACGTTTTGTCGCGTTTTACGTGACGTTTCTGTACATTTTCGCCGACATAAAACCTAGTGTGCTAGGGCCATACGGCAAATTGCCTTGTTGCCTACCTTAGATTCCAACAACACCATAGAGGCATTAACTTTCTCAAGTTTCCGTTCAAAATGCATTAACTTGTCTTCACAATCCTTCGTGAACTTATTTAAAAATTGTACAGTTGTAACGAGAAAATGGTTTACGAATGCCAAAGTTCTCTTCTGCTGCAATCCGGCTACCTGGAAAAGGCAAAATTATTATTTATCAGAAAACACATGATAACAACTTCAGTTCACCAAGTACACAAGTAAATTAGCAAGAAATCCACCCACTTTGGACAAATCTACATTCTTCACGTCGTGGCCGACGGTTGACCCTTGTACGCTCATTTTTCACGCAACCAAAAAGTTATAAAATAAATAAAAGTGTTTATTTACAGCGCATAACATTCCAATGTAATAAAAAAGCTACAAATAAAACTTGTGTAAAGTAAAAGTGTAGTTTTTGTATGGTATAGTTTAATTTATATCAACTGTCACTGTCAATCGTCACAACAGTTGGTGCCGGTTAATGTACGGCCATGATAATGTACAGTCATGATAATGTACAGCCCAATAATACGCGTCCATTGGACGCGTATTATCAGGCCGTACATTAGTGGGCCGTGCATTATCACCCTAAGCAAATTCGGTACGACCTGATAATGTACAGCCCAATAATTGGCGTCCATTAAAAAGTCTCCAACGGGTCGACGCCACCCTGCTTCGCGGGGTGGCTATTTCCGGTCTGAGGGTCACAAGTGAAACCTAACCTAACCGACCTAAGGCAGAGTTCGCTTTTGACAGCCAGCAAACTTGGTCCGGGGCAATAATTGGAAGCCACCTTTGTTCATGCTGATAATGTACGGCCCGATAATACGCGTCCACTTGTTGTGGCTTCGTATTATTGGGCTGTACATTATTGGGCCGTGCATTATCACCCTGAACAAATTCGGTACAGGGCAATAATAGGGAACATTACTGCAATGTTCTGCCGCCAGAGTGCAGCACTAACACAACTAGTAAACAGTTTTTTTGACAACTTTGACAAGTCCTTCAAAGCTCTGGATCAAATAGTGAAGAAAATATTTCAATGAATAAAATGCATCAGTGCCGCGTAATTGGATGCAAGAATGAAGGGCATCATTCATTTCCGAAGGAAACGATGATATGAAAACTATGGGAAGCGGCAATACGTCGTAAAGCAAAAAAAAGCCCTCATCCACCTTTAAATGGCTATAGGATGCCATTTTAATATTACAGTACAGGTATTTTACACACGAATGATAATAAAACGATAAAACGTTTTCATCAATTATTTGTTATTGTTTGTTAGGTAAATAATAGTACATTATGATACAAGTGTGCTAAGTTGGTCACTACACTCGAGTCGGTTTTTAAGCCTGAGCCGAAGGCGAAGGCTTAATGGAGACGAGAAGTGTAATGACCAATGCTCACGTGTTTCATACGACGTTTTTCAACACATTTGCGAGGAAAAAAAAAATTAAAATGTTAAAAGATATGTAATGAAAAGGCACTAGTGCGATAATGTAATGTAAAAGTCACGGCATGGGTAATATTCTGCATTATTTTGCTAATATTTAAAAAGATATGTAATGAAAAGGCACTAGTGCGATAATGTAATGTAAAAGGCACGGCATGGGTAATATTCTGCATTATCAGTGTAAATACGCTGTAATAAGACCTACTTTACGAGCAGGTGTGTTGAAAATATGACATTGTACGTCATGGCGGTTTGTTGGTGCCGGTTAATGTACGGCCCGATAATACGCGTCCATCTATCGTTATCTCTCTTTTTGTATAAGTTAAAAAGAGACATAGATATAGAGGATGCCAATTATTGGGCCGTACATTAACCGGCACCGGTTTGTTTACGGGTTGTGTTAGTGTCGCCCCCTACGCAGAGCTTTGCGTAATGTTCCCTATTGGAAGCCACCTTTGTCCGTGCTGATAATGTACGGCCTGATTGTACATTATTTGGCTGTACATTATTAACTCCCACAACGGTTCACTCAATTTTTTTTTTGAATGGTTTTGTGCGGGATACGATTATTTTAAGCCATTCATTATTCATTTTAAGAAGACGCTACACGGGCCGATATAATCTAGTATGAAATGACCTTGGTTTTGTCTGGCTGCCGTGCTTCCGGCACTTATCCACACGCGCAGAAATCATACGATGGACTGCATGCAGTCGGGCAACTTCATACGTTGTGTGTCGTGTGGTTACCTATTGGTTACCTATACAATAAAGCGGGTATTACATTGACCTGAATCAAAGATTATTTCATAAGTAAAATTGTTGCCATATAAAGCATGTGATAAAAATGCTATTGTCACGACTCGCTGGTCAGACTCTAAAGTCCACGCGATTTCGGAACTAGGTTTACTATAAATTACTTTCCATAGAGACTACTAAACGGAAAAATCTGAAATTTTGCAGAGCTATAGTTCGATAACTACACAATACAGCCCAATTATAAAACTACAGGCTCTTGCTTAAAATCAAAGATTATTCACCAATATTAAAAATAAATCGGAAAATTTTGAATAAAATGAAAACGATTGCACTCTGATTAGTTCTAAAAACTGTTCTAGTATACTTATCTACCGTGACTAGCACAACTGACGCCGCGACGTGTCTCGTGGCAAGAAAAAATACAAAAACAAAAACGTCGGTTCGCGTCCGAACTCCTGTAACCTGTTACAGGAGTTGGGACGCGAACCGACGTACTCAGACTTGTGAATCAAACACCCGAACCACTCGACCAAAATCAAATGGCCCCACGGCCCAAAATTTTGTATCTTATGTTAGAGGTGACTACTTAACAGCTTGCTTCATCGCTTACATTAAAAACAACGCTGTCTAGGCTAATAAGAGGAACTACGAGGTACCGGCGACAATAATAAGATTTACGCGTGGCTTGTAACAATGTATGGAGTTAGCTATCTTCCTTTTCTTAATAATCTTTGCCTGAATGTAGCATCCTGAATGAGTTAGGAAGCTGATTCAAAAAGGTGTAATCGCATTAGGATTTAGGATTCTTACTAGCTAAATGCGATTACACCTTCCTGAATCAGCTTCCTAACCTAGTTAGATAAGAGGAACTACGAGATACCGGCGACGATAATAAGATTTACGCGTGGCTTGTAACAATGTATGGAGTTAGCTATCTTCCTTTTCTTAATAATCTTTGCCTGAATGTAGCATCCTGAATGAGTTAGGAAGCTGATTCAAAAAGGTGTAATCGCATTAGGATTTAGGATTCTTACTAGCTAAATGCGATTACACCTTCCTGAATCAGCTTCCTAACCTAGTTAGATAGGACGTCTGAATACAGGACAATGTAACACCCGCTTAATTTATCGAAGTTTGATTTGACATATAGCAACACCATTGTTGACATCAAAGACTACAATATACATACTGAGACTACAATTGACATGCTAATCATGCTATGGCAAACAATTTCGATATTGCGATAATTTCTATTTTCTAGAAAGTAAACTATTTAGAGTAGTTAAAATTATTGAAATTCAATTAAGAATTGTGACGTTATGGCTGGAGAAGTTGTAGTGGATGCCTTACCATACATTGACCAGGGCTACGATGACCCAGGAGTTCGAGAAGCGGTATGAATTAATTAACCTCTATACTCAATACACATAATAATAAACATCTCAATAATATAGTATTTTTTGCATGATTTCGCTTTAATTATCATGTAATATGCATTAAAGAGTATAATTATATATAACATAACCATGTATTTCAATTTAAATATATCCATTGTGCTTGTTACAAATAATAATATATTAAATTTTCAGGCACTTTCCATGGTAGAAGAGGAATGCCGTCGGTACAGACCAACTAAAAACTATCTAGAAAATGCAGGGCCAGAACCTAGCACCGCGTTCGAAACCTCAGCACTGCAAAGAGAGATGGAAAGAGTACAACAGCGGCTACCAATGGAACCCTTATCTATGAAAAGGTAACCTTGTTATTCATTACCAGCATTTGTTTTGAGTCTGTTTCTGTTTCTTTCTGAATCATCCATTCCAAATGTTATTGATACAAGAATACTAAGCACACTAAACTTAGTCTCTAAAGCAGGAACAATATGGAGAAGGGAGGCTAAAGACAGAACTAAATGGAAAGCTTGGGAAGAGGCCTATGTCCAAGAGGCAAGCTGAAGTTAGGAAAATAAAACAAATATATATAGAAAAATTCAATATTTATTTAAGAAAATAAATTAGTTTAAGTTGTTTAACCCGTCAGACGTGCGCCTCCCAAGAGGCCCGTTGCCCCAAGTGCGCAAGTTTTTCAGATCAAAAAAACATATGTTGACTGCCGTTAGAAAAATTTATATTGTGCTCGTATGTTATAATAATATTGTATATATTATATACCATTCGATACTAGACAAAATTGTCTAAACATATACATATAAAGTTAAGGTAATATTTCTGAGTTTGTATGTTACGCGTACTAATCCAATTTAAAAAATACTCTTGCGTGTTTTGTAATTTGCGGGTGGAGCCCTGTTCCTGGTTGTAGCAAAATGATACAGGTATTCAAAATCTGTCATTTATGTAATTATAATTGCTTGGCAAGATATACGGCCTTATTCATAAACATTCTTCAAGCCTTTTTTAAGTAAAATGGCGTTAAAATTTGTTTGTCCTTATTCAATAAAATGTATGCATGTATGAGTTTGACATTTGTGTTTGTAAGAAAGGGACAAAGCACATTTTATTTAGCAGAGGCATTTTAAATTTTATGAATAAGGGGGTTAGTGTTTAAATAGTAAACTGTTGCTTATGGGCGCATATATATAATTGCAAGCTATAGACAGAGTAGTTCCAATCATTGAACTCATTTGAATTCTTATCTCATTCTTGCAGCATTCAATCCGCAATGCAGGACTGGGGATGCTGAATTGTTCAAGTATTAACATGTACTAAAAACTTTTAATCAATTAAGCCTTATCATTAGAATCTTTTCATTTATATTTAATTTAAGACTATTCAATTCAAAGCATGGGATAATATAACCCGTGTGGGTACTGTGGGTCATAGACAAATCGAAAGTTGATTGTTCTGCGCAGGTATGAGCTCCCTCCGCCGCCAGCTGGCCGGCTCGGTGAACCGACGGCCTGGACTGAGTCCGTGGACAACTCGCACGCGCAGCTCTCGCACCAGGCCACGCGCGTGCTGAACCTTGAGCTGCAGCTGCATTACGGCGCTGAAGCCTGGCGCTCCTATCTCAGCACGCTGCAAGCGCTTGTCACAAGCGCACAGAATGTGCACACTAATTTAAGGTATGGATCCATCTAAGCAACATATGACACTAACTAGTATGAAACTAATAGTTATTTGTTATACAAGGGGAGAAAGTTGTATTTTATCTGCGAGTGTTCATTTGAAACACGAGCTAGCAAAAAGATTCTATGATTGACCACGAGCAAAGCGAGTGGTTCAAAAATAGAATACTGAGCGTAGCGAGTGTTTCAACACACGTGACGTAAAATAACTTTTCACCCGTGTATAACACAAATCTTTTCACCTCACTACAGCGAGGAAAATAAGAAGGGTAAAAAAAAGTTAAAAAAAAAAGTTTAAAAGATTTAAAAAAATTAAAAAAAAAAATCAAAAAAAGGTTAAAAAAAGGAAAGAAAAATATGTCAAAAAAACAAAAATAAACATCTAACGTTCTACTTTATAGTACTATTGACGTTCTACGTCTACTTTCTTCACATGTGGATAAAAAGCGATTTTCTCAATAGATATCAAACATACAAAAAGGCCTTTCCGAGCAAGTGAGGTGAAAATAAATGTTTAATGATGGTTTAGGTCACTGACTCATTATGGATTTTGTGGTACAAAATTCGCAAGATTTTGAGTGGAGCTATCTTACTGTTTATATTTATTCTATTTATATTTTTGTTTTACCCAGCTTAAAAATATAACCAGTGTCAGAGGAGTGTATCATTATTTGTGTTTGATGCTTTAAATCTTTTTTAATGGCGTAAATTGGAAATAATCGCTTTCTTTGAAACGCCGTTCTGACTAGATTAGGAGAAGAGATAGGATAGGATTAGGGTGTATGAAATTAACACTTTTATTTGATAAAAACGAATGTATGGAGCTCATACAGTGCGCAGCGAGTTGAAAGATTATTTGTGAAGAGGTTCAATGAATGGTAATGCATAATTTACAATTCATTCGTGTTACATGGATACTAGCTTTTTGAGTGTTCCTTGCGAACATATTTCCAAGAGGCGGGTTTTAAACTTATTTTCAAGTTAAATAGAAAAGGTACAATTGAATGTTAATTGTATAGCTAGGTTAACATTTGTTTGTACTAACAACTTAGTATTATTTAAATCTTATGTTACATCTACATAAAGGGTAAATTGCCAGTAACCAGCCACCGTTCAATAACTGGCCACCTCATACTAAAAATGAACTCTATTCACCTACAATAGAATTCATTTTAGCATAAGGTTTTAATTACTGGCCACGTCATACTAAATTGAATTCTATAATATGTGAATAAAGTTAATTTTTAGTATGAGGTGGCCAGTTATTGAACGGTGGCCAGTTACTGGCGATTTACCCTACAGCACGTTTTATTTAAAAGTTTACATTTTACAACATCCCACTCATAGATCTATAGGAAGTAAACATCGCTTATTTATAGCTCTACGGGTGGTGGTGCAGTAGAAGTTTTAACTCTTACTTTTTGATCTGGCCCTTTGTAAACCTTAACGACTCTGCCTGTAGGCCAGTGCAATGGCGCGGTATTGTCGTCCCTTAAAAGTACTAGGTTTCCTTCAGTTATGTTTTCTTGGCTATTGTGCCATTTAGAACGGCTATTTAGCTGAATACTGCCTATGCCAGGCTTTCCAAAAATGCTGCTGTATCTGTGTGCAGCGTCTCCAGAAGCGAAGCCAGCTTGTAGGAATGGACGTTGGTTGTTGGCTCTAGTACAGCCCAAAAGAAAATGGCCCGGCGTTAATATAGAAAAATCTGACATAGTCTTGGACATTTCTGTTATTGGCCTTGAATTGAGAATGCCTTCTATGCTAATAATAATCGTATTGAATTCTTCATATGTGAATGAACTAGCCAACCACCAAAAACAACTCAAAAAGCCATTCCCGAAGAGTGTTGCATCTCGTGCGCTGAAGGCATAAGCGTATTTCACAATGGGGCGTGGTTTTCGCGAATCGACTCGAATCAAGGCATCCTTTTAAGAGTTTTATCTACGCACATATCATTAGTGCTCTAAAAAGAAACCGTCGGTAATGACCAGCATTATTACAACCAATTTTACTATGACAACTTTCTTGTCTGTGGTAGTAGGTAAAAACTGTACTGTAATGTTATTACAGTACAGATTATCGGTATCGTTATGAGTTTAAATTTGGAACAGCTGTCAAAACTCAGTGGGTCTCTAGTCTAGTATCTATAGATATTAAAACAGTTATCGATACGAAACGTCATTTTATTATGTTTTTTCATTTTACTTTTTTAACGTTTTTTCTTTTTTACTTTTTTAACTTCTTTTTTTTTTCCGCTTTTTAACTTTTTTTTTGTCACTTTTATTCCTTTTTTACCTTTTTTTATTTTTTTTCACTTTTTTTTCACTTTATTTTTCTTTTTTTTAGCTGTTTTTTACTTTTTTCACTTTTTTTTTACTTTTTCTACCTTTTTTTTACTTCTTTTTAAATTTTTGTCACTTTTATTCCTTTTTTACCTCTTTTTTACTTTTTCTAACTTTTTTAAAATTTTTTTTAAATAAAAAAAAAAAATCACTTTTTTTTTAATTTTTTTTCACTTTTTTTTTTTCAAAGATAACTTACAGGTAGCACTCGTCGCAATGCAGGTCATTTTCCTACGGCTTCTGAACCCATCTTAGAGTACTTATGATATGTGTTTAGATAAAGTAGTGTATGCAACTGTACATAATTAGGCCTTAAAACACTCGTGTGATCCTATTATGAAACTCGCTGACGCACGTTTCATAAAACCACACTCGTATTTTAAGGCCTCTCATTATGTATCAGTAGCATAAACTACTATTAAGGCATTGAAAGTGGAGCAGTTTGTAGTGGTTGAAGAGATCTACTAAGTTAATAAATCTGTTTGTCCCAGAAAGCAGATAGCGGCTGTGAATTGGGAGCGCAAGCGGTCGCAGACGGCGAGCGGCACGCGGCTGCGCGCGCTGCGGCGCCGCTGGGCGCAACTTGTCTCGGATAACTACCGCCTAGAACGCGCCTTGCTACAGCTCGACATACAGCTACAAAAGGTCAATGCCCAATGGTTCATCACCATCACAGCCTCTCTTCAAATACTCCACTCATCCCGCTCCCGTATTTGGTTCATCACTACATAGTATTAAACAAAGTCGATTCCCGCTGTCTATCTATCCCTATGTATGCTTAGATCTTTAAAACTACTCAACGGATTTTGATGCGTTTTTTTTAAAAATAGATAGCCTCTAGCTGCCCAGAGCTTTCTGGCCAAAGTTGGGATAGCGGCCCAATGTCCTTATAGGTTTGAACCGTTCCGGCCCAGGACCTTCACTGTATGATATCTTGGCTTACGGTGGGCGTAAGAGCCTAAGTTTTTTTGTGCATCAATTAAGCTACGAGTAGAAGGCTAGGGGATCAAAAAAAATACCGAAACTCAAAGTCCTTTTTATAGGTCACTGGGCCGCAATGCCTAAAAAATTTTTTTTTCGAAAATGCGTTTTTGTGCTTTTTAGGTGCTTCTTAACGGGTAAGTAATACCAGATATAAGAACTCAGCATATAACATTCATAATATATACGCTCACTTCGTATAAGCTTGTTTATTATAACATTCACTGGATATAATGAACGAAATATATAATTTCAAAATATATACTTCTGTAAAGTATAACGTTATTTAGATATAATACCAATTGATATAACGTTTAAAGCGTATCACGTTCATAACTCCTACGATTTAAAACATATATTATACAATAAATCTAACATCAAAAAGCATAATGCTCGTATAGTATAAACGCCTACCATTATTTTATTACTAATCACTTGGAAAGCTGAATATACTGAATGTGAATTTCTTAAAACGATAGCCTCAAATTTGTATTTGAAGAAAAGTAAACATTGAAGATATACATGTTATGTTGGTTAAAATTAAATATTTTTTATGTACTATGTGGTCTTCCTAATTTCAAATTACCTTACCTTACTTATTAATCCTGAACATTTGGTAAAAGTAAATTGTCTCCTATACCCTTAAACCTAACGTAACCAAACTTTTTTTTTTTGTAAAGAAAGACGGCAATTATTTTAAACCAACCTTAACCTAACCTAACCGCCAGCGTGTCGACGTCACCCCGCTTCGCGGGGTGCCTATTTCCGCTCTAAGGGACTCAAGCTAACCATAACCTAACCTACCATAAATACGATCGTTGATTTGTTTTTTACTGCGGGGGGCTACGCCCCCTGAGGCCCCCTTGCAGGGGGCTTTGCCCCCCGCCCCCCCTTTTTCTAGCGGCCCTAACTTATTTCGCGGGCTCTGATTTATATTTCATGTCTCTTATATCTTATAATCCTTGTACTAAAAGATATTATGTATTATGATCGTTATACGTTTTGCATGTTATACCAACTGAAATTAGTCAATTTGAGTGTTATATAAAAAAACGTTATATAAAATGAATACTATGTCAATTGACCATTATTCCTTATAAAAGTATTGATTTTGTTATTATAGCTAACGTTCATTATATCTTGTTAACGTTATTAATATGAAATTATATATTATATTGTTAAATTTCGTGAGACGCACCCCTTCTTAACATGTCATTATGTTGCTCTTTTATACAATTGTCACATATGTTAAGCACGTAGTAGTATACATGCAAATTTGCATGATAAAAAACATTAAAAACATTTTTTGTACCTACCAACGTCACGTGTTTTTATGAAATTGGAGCAGTACGTGCGTGTTCATTAACAATGGCTATTATTTTCGAATAATAAATATTAAATTGGAAATTCAATTATAAATTTAGCACTAAAATATATAGTGTTGAAATTGTACCTAAAAATAGGTTAACGGTCCATAGACCTTTTAAAAGGGTGCGTAACGATGGCTATAAATATTTTTGATACAATATTACTCGCAATAACGCTCATCTGATATAATTCTTGAGTTGTATAACAACACTTAATATATTTTCATTTGGTATAATTATCATTTTATACAACGATCACTTAATATAATATTTTTTCTACTCCTGTACCGTTATCTGTCATTTAAATAGGCTGTAGCTCAAATACAATGACACCACTAATAATTCGTCGAAAAACTCTATGCTCTATGGCCCAAAAACGTACTGTTTAGCGTACTTTTTTGGTTCATACATTTTTCATAAAAGCACTGTTTAACTTTTTTTAAATCGGCCGCTATATTGCAGTGGTGCCAACTTCATAAACAAATATTTCGAAATAAAAGTATTTATTTTCGATTTAACATTTTACATTATTTACTACAATAATAATTAATTATCATCTATTGTGTGTTAAATTACATGTTCTATAAATTTTTGGTATTATTTATAAAAATAAACAGTTCGAATTGGCAAGTGCAAACAAATTAAAAACAAAACAAACCATAAGCAAGAGCTGTCACATTTCCGATTTCCCACCAAAATTCAGTTCAAAATGAAAAGACAAAAGATGATAAACTATTAGTCCTAAACTATTAAGATTTTATTCGTGTTTGTGAAGACAAAAGTGTACGTTCCTTTTAAAATGGTCGAAGTAATTAATAACTGCACTCCTGAAGAAATTTCGTGAGTAGCAAAAGTACGAATAGAAAACTTGCTGCCTGAAAAGTTTAACTATTCTGTAGTCTGTTATTTATTTAAAATTTGTCGTAGAAAAAGTATTGTATGCAACGGTGTATAACTGGTCTAAAAACGCTCGTGGCGTCTTTTATTGCGATGCTCGCCAAGGCTCGCATCGCAACCCACGCCACTCGCCTTTTAAGACCCTTCTTATACAACAGTTGCATAAAATACTATAGTATAACATACATTAAGTATAATGCATATTTGCTATATTGAACATTGGATATAATGCTCATTTCGTCTAATGTACAGTTGATATAATCAAGCCAGAAAAGAGGGGACGGGCGGGGCGAAGCCCCCGCAAGGGCAGTAAAAACCACACTCGCAACAATTGTACTATTGGTGGGTTAGGTTTAGGGTTCACTTGTGTCTCTCCGAGCGGAAATAGACACCCCGCGACACGCTGGCGGTTGGGTTAGGTTTACTCTCAGACCAAGAAAAAAGATAGACAGAGCATTACGAACAACCTAGTGAAGCCAGTTTTTAACCAAGCCAAATAAGTTTATCACGCACACATAAACGGTAACCTATCGATGTTTCGAAAAACACTTGTCAGATTTTCACCTGTCCGAAAACGGTTCACCGAATTCTTATAACCCATATACTTTGTTTACCATAGTTTTGAAATTCCGCTGGTTTGTTTTCCCACATTAACGTTTTCCCGAGACTCAATAACCAGAAGAACGATTGCCAACATTATTATTTGACAACCGATTTGTTAACCACCTGTTCATAATTATTCCGATGCTACGTAAGAACTAAATCTCATTTTCCCTTACACCATTTTACCATCACAAAATTTCATAATACCAACTAAAGTGTACTGTACGAGTTTTTAAAAAGGCTAAAAAGGGGGGGTGGGGGGCAAAAGCCTCTCACGAGGGGGGCTCGAGGGGCAGAGCCCCCCGCAGTAAAGAAAAAAACAATCGTAACAATTGTAATTATGGTAGGTTAGGTTATGGTTATCTTGTGTCCCTTAGAGCGGAAAAAGTGTTTAGTCGAATCATAAGCGAATTAAAATTGCAACGATCTGAGAATTGGGAAAATAATAATTTGGGAAATGTAATTACGGGCAAACAAAATTTCGGCCAACTAAAATAAAGCGAAACGTTTTCGGTATTTTAATAATCGGAATAGCCATTTTCGAGTTTATGATAGGTAACCCACATAAACACATTAAATTCCAGAAAACTAGAAATAGGTGATCTTGAAAACATTGAGACACGTGCTGAAGAGTTTTGTGCAATTTTGTTTGTATAGGTATGTGTGCGTGAGCGTATGCTAAACTTATTTGGCTTGGTTTAAAACCGGCTTCACTAGGTGGTTCGTCATGCTCCGTCTATCGTTTTTTCTTGGTCTAAGGGTTTACGTTAGGTTAGAACGGAAAAGAAGTAGTTTAGCTAAGGTAAATAAAACGCAATTTGCACATACAATTTATACCGCTTGATCATTATACAATATGAGATGTATATCAAATAAGAATTATAATCTATGATGGTTATAAGAAATAAGCGTTATACCGAATGATAGTTATACTAAATAAAAATATATATTTTGATATTATACCAAACGTTTATTATATACAAAGAATGATTCTACCCTTTGAAATTATATCAAAAATGGTTATATCCAATGAAATTATATTATTTGTTTTTATACCGATCATTATACAATATACACCCCTTTTAAAATCCTGTAGGGGGCACTAATATGTACTAGAACAAGTTAGGGTTTTTTATTTTCTGAAAACTAAAATATTCGGTAACCGTCACTAGTTTTTGAAAGTAGCAATGTTCATAGCTCACAAGTACCCTCACTCTAATACTCTTTTCCCCATGATTAGAATAATTCAGAAAATAACTAAAAAAAAGACTCAAAAAATTACTTAAATGACAAATTCAATTCCACTATGAACTATGAACAGTTTTCTCAATTAAATTATTTATTCAATTCAGTCTATATCTAAACCAGTTCAATATTTAAGATAACAATGTATTATTATTGCAGTATTTAGCTAACATCAACATGTTCCTAGGAAACTAAAAACTCTCATGACTAATAAATGACCAAGTATACAACCTTTTGAACTTCACTGTGTTGATATTAAGAATAACTGCGTTACAAACTATTGAATATAATAATATCCAAATACAAAACAAGCAGTACATTTCCTAGTCTCAATTATCGACATGTTTTAGAAGCCCGTATACCTTTTAATATCCTTAAATATGTTGCCGCCCGTATGCCTTTCTATAGGTCTTCGAAATATTTATCATCATATATTAATACACATAAATTTAATGTGTAAATACATATGAATAAACAAAGCTGGACACTTGATGCATCGTCCACAACAAAAACATTCAAGAAATCTGCAAAGATAGCTGAGAAAATTATATATTTACTCATCACGTCCGCGACGCCTTGCCATGTTTTTGTAGGTAACGCCCAAACTGACAATTGACTTTCTTTGCACAGATTGACCTCTATTGTCAGCGTCAAACATGACGTTTTCGTTCAGAAATCTTTTAAAAGGACAGTTGGGCATCCATAAGATGAAAATGACTTTTTGCTTGGGCCGGAACCACTTGTGAACTGAAGACCTTTTAAAAGGTCTTTGGGGGGCTAGAGGATAGAGTAATTTCAAGAGGAAGGTTTATATGTATCATTATAATACATGCATGTATTATACATATAAACCCGTACGAAGCCAGGGCGGGTAGCTAGTTTAAATATATTTTTCGAAATGTTCTTAGACGAAAGTATGCTAATCATATCCATTTTGTGTTTGTAAACTCAAAAGCGCTCGTATACTTTGGTAATTTATTCCTGTGCAGTTTTTCTCATTTTCAACTTTTCTGTTAATAGGCTCATGGACAGGCTACAGTCGAAGATGGTGAACCTGCAGACCTGGAAGCGGTGAAGATGCTACCAGACAAACTTAATTCAGAGTCTGAAAAAGAAGTGCAGAAGAAGATTGAGGACATGTTTGCAGACTAAATTATGTCAAATCTATGCAATAAGTGTTATTTAATAAGGAATAAATGAATAATTAATTATGAAAGGCGTTTGTTTTTAAAATCTCAACTAGGCCGGATTGTTACTCTTTAAAAATAACTACTGTTCATCCAATTATAATGTTCACTTCATCATTGAAAAAACAACAAAAAAAATTGTATTGATACGTATTAATTTCCATGAAAAACAATTGGATTACGAGAATTAATAGTGGAAGGGCCTAAGAGATACTTTTGTGTCTTCTGCGCAACACTCTTCGGCAAACGGCGTGTTTCGATTAATATCTAAATTTTTAAATGGAAAAAAACAATGTTTAGTTGAGATAATTTAAATACCGACATTGTAACGAGTTTTATTCATTCGGGAAACTTTTAAGTAATCGTGTTTTAGCTGCTGTTAACCCATTTGACAGTGGCAGTGGGCGGGGCACATTGCGCGTAGAACCGATGGCCGTTGGGGCGGAAAGGTTCTCGAGTGGCGACCACGTACCGGAAGGCGCGGCGTGGGTAGGCGTAGCAAGGTGGACTGATGACCTGGTCACTCGCGGGAGTCCGCTGGATGCGGGTGGCGCAGGACCGGCCATTGTGGCACTCTTTGGGGGAGGCCTATGTCCAGCAGTGGACGTCTTTCGGCTGATGATGATGATGATGAACCCATTTGAGGCCAAACAGCACTACGTGTGCTACGCCGTAGCGTGTATCAGCATTTTTCCGCCTTAAGGTGCGTACGAATTAGAGCAGCCTCGGATTGAGGCACGCACGGCTAACCTATTTTGCTCAAATTCGTACGCGCTCACTGAGCGAGCCGCTGAGAGACGGTCTTTTGAACGTGCTCAAAGGCGCCTCGGTGTGCGTGCCTCGCGTAATTTGGACGTGTATCCGAGCGTGCCGCGGTGTCGCGAACGCCCTCTCGTTATATAGGAATGTAACTGGTACAAATACAGTCAGACTGCACAAAATTAGAGGGCGCCGCGAAAGGTTTATATATGAACATAGGAGGGATAATCTGAATCCTACCTTTCATCCAATGCAGTCCACGGATATCTGCTTCGCTTTCTGACACGACACGCGACACGAAGATGCTCGCGTGCCCACACGATGACGTTCGCTTGTACCACCTGTGGTTATAAATATAACCATGACACACCTGTCACTTATGCCCCAGAACTCTTAGCACATACAAGTTCTACCTACTAAGCAAAATGACATGGTGCACCTTGCACTATAGGAGGTGAGCCACACACTATGTGCGCTGTATACTTTTTCATGTTCCCACCTACCGGCCGAGCAACTATGAACCTCATCTTATACTGAACTCGCTCTCACAAACAAAGGATTATATACAAGTAGTCTCAAGTAGAAGTCTCAGATGATTTCATATTAGCAACAAGAAGTTATATTGCGTCATCACATTAAAGAGGTCATCCTATACGGGCTCTACAGGTATAGTCAGTCAGTCTCGTTATGAGGTCTTACATAGCCCGCCTAGTTCCCATCAAGCGATTCGACACGAATCTATCGGTGCCCGTCAAGGCTGCCTTACATTCGAGTTGTCCTCCTTCACAACCTATGAGGCACCTTGGCGTGGCCGGCCACTCACTAGGGCGCGCACCTTACGGCCTGTTCGCAACAGGGCTTACAGCGCTACTACGCACCTCCCCACCTTGCAGGGAGGCAGTTTGAACGATACCCGACTATCCCTTTCCACAACCGCCGTACTACGTAGGCTCACGCTAGTACGGTGGTATTTCACACCAGCACACTGGCGAAACTTGGAACTCCCTCTTAGACACCATACAACGCGGAACCCAGTGCTCCGGACGTTGTATGGTGGGATCTCACCTCCGTGTAAGACCCTCGGGGACAAAGCTACGGGAACTAACATCCGTAATATCAACGAGTACCATTAACAGAGACGTTACCTTACACAACGCCCTAATGGCGGCAAAACGGGATAGTTGTATGAGCGTAATTGAGACATTAAGAATAGATGAAATATCAGGATATTGAGACACTCAGTTAGCATGAGACACATACCAGTATCATTACGTAAAACTCATGATTCTCATGATATGAAACATCGTCATAATACATAAATTATATAACACATTTATAGTAGAACAATAAAGCAAATAGGAGAAAAAGTAAAGTGCTGAGAATCTAAGACACTTAGCTTTCAGAGATCAGCTGCGTAGCTTCCAGGTCCTCGGCGAGAACACCTCCTCAGACTACTTCGTCACTCGCCAATTTCAGATCACAAAATGAGGCTTCTCCAACAGAGCAAGCCCTTAAATGCTCCAAAGACTACAACCTTATTCTACCCACAGTCACAAATATATCATAACCTTGCCAGCGCAAATAATCTCTTAAGGCGGCACCACACGGTCCGACCACGAGTTAAAGTCATCGCGATATCATCAACTGCCATGATTCGCGAAACGCGGGTAGAATGACAAGTTTATACATGTCTGTGGACGAGGCGCGTACAAATTTATTCAAGTTGCTGAGACGTGCATGTTTTTATTAGTAAATTTATTAAAATAAAACTGTCAATTCAAAATTGTTAATAATTCGGTAAATTATGATAAGATAAACGCAGCCGCGGCTGTCACCGTGTCCGACGCCATTTTGAATGACGCACAATGTCGGCTCACCCACCTATATACTTACTTTACTCTTTGACGCTGCCTCACCCGCGCAATGTTTGTTTATGTGCAACGCGAGCAACTCGCTGCGCGGGGCGAGCATGCCTCAGGCTGAGCCGCTCAGATTCGTACCCACCTTTATATTGGCATTATAGTAGAAACCAATCGTAGGGGCATGACTTCTATGTGAGTCACATGGGCCTCGAATGGGTTGAATAACAAAATATGTACTTAGTCAAGATGCATATTCGAAAATGAATTCCATTCGTTGCTTACTTTTTGCAATGCGACCCCTCAATATTTTTGATTATTTGTAAATCTGAACGCAGTCATGAACCTGACCCTGAACGCATCGTTTGCCTTTTCGCTCGATTGTCATTTGTTTGTCGTCATCTCATCTGTCAATCTTATTTGAAAATGGCGGACGATGCATCGAGCAGTAGCGGCTGTACCGGTAATTTACCCGACAATTCGATAAATCAGGATGAGTTGATTATGAAACAGCAACGGGAGATAGAAAAAGAGGTAAACTTTATGTACATACCAGTCTTAACTTTCTGCTTTTTTTTGATCACTTGCAATTACGAATACAAAATGGTGTGTTCTGTTTATTTTGCAGATTTCAGAGAGCATTCCGCTTGTCGGGGAACTCGAGCCTTTGTCGTCGCTAGAAAAAGAATATAATGAAGATCCCGTGTACCTATTAAAAGTAAAAGATTTAGCGGCTAAGTACAAATACGTGCGGAGAACGCGACCGGACGGTAACTGTTTCTTCCGGGCATTTTCATACGCATATTTAGAGCATCTTCTGACGGACAAAGCGGAATATGAAAAATTCCACGAGCTAGCAAAAAACTCGAAAGATACTCTTGTTGCATTAGGTTTCTCACAGTTTACAGTCGAAGATTTTTATGAGACGGTGAGTCGTGATTTTTTTAGGTTAGCTATTTTGTTGTGTTTTGTATTTCTTTGTTGCGATACCAGACGTTATTGTGCGGACCTTTTTTCTTCTGTTAAATTCTGTTCTGTTCATATGTATGAAACAAATCTTGCATGTTGATTTAATCAAAATACTGATTGAAGAGAAAATCTGGAAATTATGAAGTGATGATATAGTTAGCTTAATAAAATAAAGTTAATAAAAAAGGTTGTTTGAAAGGCTTGAAATCTCATTCTAAGTATTGTAGAATGTTATTCAGTATTAATGAACGGTGAGTAATATATGATTAGTTAGATATTGTGGTTTTCTTATCATTTATATATTTTTTTAAATAAAAATGTTCTTTTTGTATCAATAATTTCAAGAACCATATTTAATACAATTACAAATTTTAAGATAATATTCATAGACAACTGATGAATTTGGCTGCTTATTATTTTAATTTTGTAAGAAATAGTTTTAGTTTTCACATGTAGTAGTAGAATAATTGTAGTCAGACAAACTTGGACTTTGTTTTTAAATTATGACAAAGGATAATATAAATACAAACAGGTCAATAGGAGAAGGATTTCTCATATTATGTCCTTCACACAAATTTTATAAGGTACTGACATTATTTACCACTTAGCTCACCATCATTACATGAACATATTGTTGAGCAAGTCGTTAAATAAAAGCTTATAGGTATTATTATTAATGATGAGCAAATAAACACATTGCATTTAATCACAATGTCCAGTATAAAGAGTATATCAAGATTCAATGTCAAGACTCCATACTATTTAAACACTCATTAAAATAATTAAATTGATACAATCACTATAATAATTAAACTTTATAAAAAGGTTAATGATACACTTTCAACATCATCATCCCCCACTATTGCCGTATATATAAGGCTAAATTTCGTTATCTGTTAATCATGTTTTGTATTTCATATTTTTTTAGTTCGAATCCTGGTAAGGGCATTTATTTGTGTGATGAGCATTAATATTTGTTCCTGAGTCATGGATGTTTTCTATGTATTTAAGTATTTATTTATCTATATAAGTATGTATATTGTTGCTTAGTACCCATAGTACAAGCTTTGCTTAGTTTGGGACTAGGTTGATGTGTGAGATTGTCTCCAAATATTTATATTTATATGATCAAATGTGAAACACTCCAAATTTATGACTTTAAATGTTAGTTTTCACATAGTTACAGTACACAGCACAAAAGTTTGTGTGTCTGAAGTTAGCCTCGAGTTGCCTCCCGCATATCCATCCGACCCCTCTGACACTTTTACTGCGTTACTAGTAGCTAACATAAGAATCGTTAACTGATTTTAATTGTATTGTAATTGACTATTAATTTTGGCCTTCTAGTTCATGGAGGTAGTGCAACGAGTGGGTGAGCAAGCCGGAGGCCCCCCTGAGGCCCTGGAGAAAGCGCGTGCGGAACTGCACGATAAGTTCAACAAGCAGGGCTATTCAGACTACATTGTGGTGTACCTCCGCCTGGTGACGTCAGGAGCATTGCAGACACAACAGGAATTCTACCAGAATTTCATTGAGGGACCTAGGACGGTCACTGAGTTTTGTAGACAAGTGAGTGGTCCCTAATATTTTACAGCTCTATTCTATTTTACTTCTGACTATATATCGTCGGGTGACAAGCAAAACTCACTAAGTAACAAATACCTACTTAAATCAAAGGGCGTATCTCGATATCGACTATGTACCGAGATACGAGGTTTTGAAGAGCAGTGACAGTTTTGGTAGTGACTTTTGCTTGTCACCGGACGATATTTTCCTTAGTTTAAGGATGCTCTGTTCCATTGCCTTTTGGGATGTAGCCAGTTTTGTTTTTGCAGTGTAGGTCCATTGACATCCGTAAGTAAGAGTAAAAAGAGATGTGATGTCATCTTTCTGGTTTTCTTACAGAGACCAGAATTTTTTCCAGCCCACTTCAGCCAATTTCGCTCTTAAAAAAATAATGTTCTGAGAGTCATGTAGGTTTGATGTTGAAGGTAATAAAATAAATACAAGGACTGGTCCTGACAGAATCCTTGCCAATGCATGGTAGGTTATCTGCTAAGCCTATTTTAATAGTTTTAATGAAGTGAAGCCATACTCTTATAATTCATTTTTTAAGCAAAAAGATTAGTTTAGTCATATAATATAAAAGTAGGAAAAACTGAAACAAAATTCTCATACTTAAAAATATTCTTCTAATGGAAGGTAAAGAGGCAACTGTTGTTATTGTGCCTAGTGGCCTATTTTGGAATCATGATCAGCATCATAAAGCCTAACCCCATCCATCCACGGCCATCGTGATGGATAGTTTAAACAGTGCTTGTACGAAATTCCTTGTTTCCACTGAAGGATTAGTTGATTTTTCAGTACAAAATACTAACCTAACCTATTTATACATGTATTCCATTAGATCAGTGTTTTTCAACCTTTTTCATGGCGCGACCCCCCTAGAGAAGAACCCAAGCAGCTGCGTCCCCCCGGAGGGTCGCGACCCACAGGTTGAAAAACATTGCATTAGATCATCTGCGTCCAAATTTTAGTTTAGCGGAAATAGAATAAGGCATTCGGAATATTTAAATTTCAGAATAATTATGGTTTCAGACAAATTAATCTTCGGAAGTTTTCTGTTTCCGCTTCACATTGACCATCATGATATCAAATCCTACTACACAAATAAGTTGAAGGAAAACATTGTGAGGACACAAGAACCTGCACTGGGCCGGCGCGGGGATTACTTCCTATACCCGGGGTCTTCAAACTTCTTGACTCAAGGGCCACACTGCTCTTAATATAAATTCGCGCGGGCCAAGACTGATAACAAATCATTATTGGTTTGTTTTATTTCGAACTCGTGGGCTCTCCCACATTCTTTCCGCGGGTCGGATTAGAAGGGCTCGCGGGCCGTAAGTAGTTTGGCGACCCCTGGCCTATACCCTCTCATCCATGACAGGAGGCCTGTCCAGCAGTGTGACATATTTAGGTTGATGATAAACTAGCAATTTTAGCCACAGCTGGTTCAACTGGAAATAACCTTTTACTTCAACAAGTCGCTTTAATCTTTGCTATTATCAATGTCCAGTGTGGCTTGAATATGTCATGCTCGCTTAAAGGGCTTTGCTTACGGTGGCGTCGTTGATCGGGTCGCCACCTTCCCTAACATATGGTTGAGGGAGGCGATGGCTGAAATATGCGTCATACTGAAGGATTAGTTGATTTTTCAGTACAAAATACTAACCTAACCTATTTATACATGTATTCCATTAGATCAGTGTTTTTCAACCTTTTTCATGGCGCGACCCCCCTAGAGAAGAACCCAAGCAGCTGCGTCCCCCCGGAGGGTCGCGACCCACAGGTTGAAAAACATTGCATTAGATCATCTGCGTCCAAATTTTAGTTTAGCGGAAATAGAATAAGGCATTCGGAATATTTAAATTTCAGAATAATTATGGTTTCAGACAAATTAATCTTCAGAAGTTTTCTGTTTCCGCTTCACATTGACCATCATGATATCAAATCCTACTACACAAATAAGTTGAAGGAAAACATTGTGAGGACACAAGAACCTGCACTGGGCCGGCGCGGGGATTACTTCCTATACCCGGGGTCTTCAAACTTCTTGACTCAAGGGCCACACTGCTCTTAATATAAATTCGCGCGGGCCAAGACTGATAACAAATCATTATTGGTTTGTTTTATTTCGAACTCGTGGGCTCTCCCACATTCTTTCCGCGGGTCGGATTAGAAGGGCTCGCGGGCCGTAAGTAGTTTGGCGACCCCTGGCCTATACCCTCTCATCCATGACAGGAGGCCTGTCCAGCAGTGTGACATATTTAGGTTGATGATAAACTAGCAATTTTAGCCACAGCTGGTTCAACTGGAAATAACCTTTTACTTCAACAAGTCGCTTTAATCTTTGCTATTATCAATGTCCAGTGTGGCTTGAATATGTCATGCTCGCTTAAAGGGCTTTGCTTACGGTGGCGTCGTTGATCGGGTCGCCACCTTCCCTAACATATGGTTGAGGGAGGCGATGGCTGAGATATGCGTCATACTCGTGATCGGGTGCTGTTTGTGGAGTCCGGTCTGTTCATGCTTGCAAGGGCATAGTAACTACCTAAATACTAGTGTTATTATCATTATTTTGACGAGAGACATCATTCTGTTCTTTTCGTGTATTTGGATGCTCAGAGACATTATACATCTCTGGGGTACTAAATTAATATCATAAACTTATTGTTAATTCTGATACAGACCTTATATCGAATGTATTTGATAATATTTTACAATTTTGGATTTTTTTAGTTTTCATTTAGTGACATATTTAGTTTGTCAACCATTTAGGTACTAATTGGTTAAAATCTGCAATTTTAAAATGATTATTGTGTAAGATTATTAATATTATATTGTAGAATACCATTTGACATGTAAAAGTGCCCTTGTGGCCTATTTGCAGAATAAATAATTGATTTTGATTTTGACTTGAGATAATATAAGTTTATAATACCCTAGTTCACAGTCGTACTAATTAATTTTTTTACGTCATACCTGGCCATAAAGTAGGAATTACCGCACGCTACGCGTGCGGAAAACCCCGCTTCCTGGCCAGATAGAGACGTAAAATGTTGTACTCACCACGGGCGGTAATAAAGAAAGCCTCAGAGCGCATGTTTATCGTCCTTGCCTTCGGCTCGGGCGTCAAATACCTGCGATCTGAGACATTCTTTGTTTAACCACCCTAGGTAAGTAATGTACTATTTTGTCACTGAAATTGTAATTTTATTATTAGATGTTTGGAGGCACATATTTAATACATTTGGCCTGTGTTAGCTACAACACCAATATCGTGTAGACCAGCCATACTCAACCTTTTTTCTACAAGGGCCGCAAAGACATTTTAGCTCAGGAGCCCCTGGGCCACAAGGTAAATTTATGGTTACTATGTTTAGGTTGGAAAAGGTTGGTGGGCCGCAGGTTGAGTACAGCTGGTGTAGACTGTTGAGCAACGTGAAACGTTTCTGAGCCATATTGTACTGTCATACAGGAGGTGGAGCCGATGTACAAGGAGTCTGACCACATCCACATCATCGCGCTGAGCGCCGCGCTGCACGCCGGCGTGCGCGTCAAGTACATGGACCGCGGCACCAACAGCCAGGTTCACTATTCATATTGTACTGTCATACAGGAGGTGGAGCCGATGTACAAGGAGTCTGACCACATCCACATCATCGCGCTGAGCGCCGCGCTGCACGCCGGCGTGCGCGTCAAGTACATGGACCGCGGCACCAACAGCCAGGTTCACTATTCATATTGTACTGTCATACAGGAGGTGGAGCCGATGTACAAGGAGTCTGACCACATCCACATCATCGCGCTGAGCGCCGCGCTGCACGCCGGCGTGCGCGTCAAGTACATGGACCGCGGCACCAACAGCCAGGTTCACTATTCATATTGTACTGTCATACAGGAGGTGGAGCCGATGTACAAGGAGTCTGACCACATCCACATCATCGCGCTGAGCGCCGCGCTGCACGCCGGCGTGCGCGTCAAGTACATGGACCGCGGCACCAACAGCCAGGTTCACTAT
Organism: Epinotia brunnichana; assembly: GCA_963854355.1. Classification (NCBI taxonomy): domain Eukaryota; kingdom Metazoa; phylum Arthropoda; class Insecta; order Lepidoptera; family Tortricidae; genus Epinotia; species Epinotia brunnichana. The sequence continues at coordinate 25,145,604 of OY977936.1, read as the reverse complement.
TCATATTGTACTGTCATACAGGAGGTGGAGCCGATGTACAAGGAGTCTGACCACATCCACATCATCGCGCTGAGCGCCGCGCTGCACGCCGGCGTGCGCGTCAAGTACATGGACCGCGGCACCAACAGCCAGGTTCACTATTCATATTGTACTGTCATACAGGAGGTGGAGCCGATGTACAAGGAGTCTGACCACATCCACATCATCGCGCTGAGCGCCGCGCTGCACGCCGGCGTGCGCGTCAAGTACATGGACCGCGGCACCAACAGCCAGGTTCACTATTCATATTGTACTGTCATACAGGAGGTGGAGCCGATGTACAAGGAGTCTGACCACATCCACATCATCGCGCTGAGCGCCGCGCTGCACGCCGGCGTGCGCGTCAAGTACATGGACCGCGGCACCAACAGCCAGGTTCACTATTCATATTCTATTTTACTACACTTATTTAACCCATTCGCCGCCACATTAAAAAAATCGAGGTGGCACCCCCACGCCGCCGCGCAAGTCTTGAGTCATGTTTTTGGACTAAGTATGAAGTCGGTGGCAACGAACGGTGACAAACTTGAATTCAAGTAAAGTGAATGTCCTGAATGTTCCCAGTTTTGTCACAATCACAACAGATTTGATTATAGTAATGGGTTTCATGAGGAGTCAACAGAACTCCTCAAATGTATTTACTACTAGCGTCTGCCCGCGACTCCGTCCGCGTGGAACTTGTTTATATTGTAGCTCCAAATTCAGTGGCGGAGCGCCCATACAAGCCGATTCCCACCAGCTTGCCTAAAATTTCTTGCTTTATATTACCAAACTTGTAAATCATCTGAAAACAGCCCTTTTTTGCTCCGGGTTGTCCTGTAAAAAATCCCACGCGCCGCCACTGAGCTCCATGCAAACTTTCACTCCTTTAGGGGATGATTTCCGGGATAAAACCTATCCTATGTCCTTCCCTGGGACTCGAGCTATCTCTATACCAAATTTCATCTAAATCGATTCAGCGGTTTAAGCATGAAGAGGTATCAGACAGACAGACACACTTTCTCATTTATAATATTACTAGCTTTTGCCCGCGACTTCGTCCGCGTAGAACTCGTTTATATCGTAGCTCGATACAAACTTTCACCCTCCATTTCCCTTTTAGGGGTAGATTTCCGATATAAAAACTATCCTTTGTCCTTCCCCGAGACTCAAACTATTTTTATCATCATTATCATCATCATCATATCAGCCAAAAGACGTCCACTGGACATAGGCCTCCCCCAAAGAGTTTCAAAGTGACTTATCCTGCGCCACCCGCATCCAGCGGACTCCCGCGACCTTTAATAGGTCATCAGTCCACCTTGTGGGGGGCCTACCAACGCCGCGCCTACTATAACAACCTCTATACAAAATTTTATCTAAATGGGTTGTATAGTAGCTCCATACAAATATTTACCCCCCATTTCCCCTCCTTAAGAGATGATTTCCGGGATAAAAACTATCCTATGTCCTTTTCCGGAATTCAAACTATCTGTAAACCAAATTTCATCTAAATGGGTCACTCAAATCCAAATTTTCACCCCTTAGGGGAGGATTTTCGGGATAAAACTATCCTATGTCCTTCCCCAGGACTTCCAACTATCGCTATACCTTAAATGGGTTCCATCCAAATTTTCACCCCCATTTCACCCCCTTAGGGGATGATCTGCGGAATAAAAACTATCATATGTCCTTTCCCAGGACTCAAACTATCTCTTAACCAGATTTCATCTAAATGAGTTCCATCCAAATCTTCACCCTCATTTCATCCTCTCAGGCGATGATTTTCGTTACAAAAACTATGCGATTTCCTTTCCCGGAACTCCAACTATCTCTATACCAAATTTCATCTAAATGGGTTCTATCCTAATTTTCACCCCTCGTTTCACCCCCTCAGGAGATGATTTTTCAGGATAAAAACTATGAATTGTCCTTCCTTGGGACTCTCCACTATCTCTATATATACCAAACTTCACTGGATTTTATCCAAATTTTCACCCCCTATTTCATCCCTGAGGGTATGATTTTCGGGATTAAAACTATCCGTTGTCATACTCCGAGACTTAAACTATCTTTATACTAAATTTCATCTAAATTTTCACCCCAATTTCACGCTATTAGGGGATGATTTCTGGAATTTAAAACTATCATATGTCCTTTCCCAGGACTCAAAACTATCTTTCAACCAAATTTCATCAAAATGGGTCACAAACAAATTTTTACCCCCAATTACACCCCCTTAGGGCATCCCCTAAGAGGGTGTAATTGGGCTTGTAATTTTTGGGATAAAACTATCCTATGTCCTTCCCCAAGACTCCAACTCGCTATACCGTATATGGGTTCCATCCAAATTTTCACCCCCTCAGGAGATGATTTTTCAGGATAAAAACTATGCATTGCCCTGGGCCTCCTTCTATCTCTATACCAAATTTTAACTAAATGGGATTTATCCACATTTTCATCCCTATTCCATCCCCTTGGGGGATGATTTTTGGGATTCAAACTATCCATTGACATTCTCCGGGACTCAAACTATATCTATACCAAATTTGATCTAAACGGAGTCCATCCAAAATTTCACCCCCCATTTCACCCCCTTAGGGGAAGATTTCCGGAATAAAAACTATCCGATGTCCTTTACCAGAACTTAAACTACCTCTAAACCAAATTTTATCAAAATGGGTTACTTCCAAATTTTCACCCCCCCATTTTACCCCTTTAAAGGAAGATTTCCGGAATTAAACCCGTAAAAAAAAAAAAAAAATTTAACCTTTCCCGGGACTCAAACTATTTACATACCAAATTTCCGCCTAATCGGTGCAGCGGTTTAAGTAGCTCCATACAAATTTCCACCCCCCATTTCATCCCCTTAGGGGTTGATTATCGGGATAAAAACTACCCTATGTCCTTCCTCAGGACTCAAACTATCTCTATACCAAATTTCATTTTAATCGGTTCAGCCGTTTTCACGTGATGCGCGGTCACATAAACAGACAAACAGACAAAAATTCTAAAAACTGTTGGAACGTGTTCTGTTATCCATTCTAAGAATCCCTAGCCAATTTTTTTTCGAATATCTTCCATGTACAGACTTTCGACCCTCTTCAGCTTTATTATATGTATAGATGTATAGATAGTATGGATGTAATTACTATTTATAATATGATTGCCGTACATCTTTAATTTTGTCGCGTTATTATAGCCCCTTGTTTATTATTTTGCTATATACAAGTAGATACACTGAAGACTAGATTCTGTATGTTGTAGAAAGCTGAATGAATTAATTTGTACCTACAACATATTCATTCAATAATCTAATCACTTCACATAAATTATAGATTTAACTGGCCCACCGTTTAACTATGTCGGTTCCTGCGCTAGTTACGCGGTGCGAGAGGAGTGACGTCACTCAGCGTAGCGGGTACTAAAATGAGCTCAAAAGTCACATTAACACACTGCGCGGATACTGAATTAGTCTGACTTAGTTCAACGGTAGGTCATTAGCGGCGCTACCACGAACTTCGAATCTCGAACTTCGTATATCTCCGTCTCTATCGCACTTATGGTTTATGGTACTTGAGCGACAGAGACGGCGATATACGAAGTTCGTGGTAGCGCCGTAGGTGACAATTAAAGACAGTAATAAAAAACATCAAGCATGAAAATTTGAGCTAATTAAACTATTCGTTTGCAGATCGAGGTAAGTCATAGGTAATTTATTCTTATTTCTTAAATCTTTCATAGTATATAATATACAGTATTTCTGTTAAGGGGCTATAGAGGAGGTTTATTGCAACGTTTAAGACCACATAATGCATCACACAAAAGTGAACCATTTTCGAGATATACTTAACCATATTATTTTTTTTCTGTAAAAATGACGGGTAGATCGCTGAGAAAATTATAAAGAAAACGAATAGTTGTAATCTTATTTTTTCTGTAGACTCACTTACACGACAAAACAATTAATCAACAATTTAGAAACATCATTTGGGGCGTTTAAAAACAAATGGCAGATTATGCTTAACTAAAGTGATGCTTAAGTCACGTCTAAACTGTCGGTTTTGTTGCTAAACGTATGCGATTGACTTTGATTGCCGGTTTTGTTATTATCCGTAACTGCCCATTTAAGGGGACAAAAATAATGAATATGCCCAGTTACTCCCAGTATCATACGAGGGTCAAACTGAAAGTTCTTAGAAAATCAAAAACTGAGCAATCAAGCAACTTATTACTTTTATTATATCTTTTCAAAATAGCCTCCCTTCACATCAATACATCGCTGCATTCGATAGAACCACTGAGAAAAGCACTTTGCCCACTCGTCCTTAGGGGTCTCTTCGACGGCCTTTTGAAACGCAGCCACTGCTTCGTCGGCGTCCATAAAACGTTTTCCTCGAAGTTTTTCTTTAATTTTTGGGAATAAATAAAAATCACAAGGTGCAAGGTCGGGGCTATAAGGTGGGTGACCCAGTAATTCCACGTTTGCCGTCGCCAAATAGTCGATCGTTTGCTTGGCGGTGTGCGATGAGGCGTTGTCGTGGTGAAGCAGGATCCTACTGCGAGGCCGTTTTTCTCGAACTTTTTCCAAGACAAGTGGTAAACAATTGTTAGTGTACCACTTCGCAGTAACTGTTTTTTGATCCTCTAAAATAATTGTTGCGTAATGACCAGTCCTTCCGAAGAACGAGGCCACCATCTTTTTTCCCACACTTCGACCTCTCTTCACTTTAGTAGGCAACTCCTCGGAAGGAAACACCCACTCAGCAGACTGTCTTTTAGTTTCAGGATCATAACAGTAAATCCAGCTTTCGTCACCCGTAACTACGTCGAACACAGCATTTGAGTCACCTCCGTTGAATCTTTGACCCATTTCACGGCACCAATCAACACGACGGACTTTTTGGGCTTCTGTCAAATTATGAGGTATCCACCGGGCACAAAGCTTCCTCACCGCTAAATGTTCATGGAGGATTTTGTGGACTTGACTCATACCAATGGCTAAGCTTGTACGAATCTGCTGATAGGTTACTCTTTTGTCAGTCTCTATCATACGCCGCACAACACTGATGTTATCTTCAGTAGTCGCCGTAGAAGGCCGGCCCTCACGCAGATCATCAGTGAGATCAGTGCGGCCACGTTTAAATTCATTAAACCAGTTGTAAATAGTAGCACGAGATGGGGCTTCATCGTGAAAGGCCAATCGAAGTCTATCATAACTTTCTTGTTGACTTAAATTACATCGAAAGTCGTAAAAAATCATTGCTCGAAAATTTTCTCGTGTTAAATTCATGCTCACGTAGTACACACAATTTTCAATTTGCCGCCAAATCGTAAAACAAATGACAATCGAGTGGAATTCGTACACAAAAATATTAAGAAAGAGTTCCATTTTCAAATTTTGAACTTATTTTTTTATTATATTTATTACAAGTGGCCAGTTCTAAAGACTTTCAGTGTCGCCCTCGTAACAACCGTACTATTTCGACCAATTAAATCATGCAGCCATTTCGATTTTTTTGTGGTGTTTATCTATACTAATATTATAAAAAGCGGCCAAGTGCGAGTCGGACTCGCACATGAAGGGTTCCGTGAAATAAATTGCGGTATACGATTTATGACGTATTAAAAAAAAACTACTTACTAGATCTCGTTCAAACCAATTTTCGGTGGAAGTTTACATGGTAATGTACATCATATATTCTTTTTAGTTTTATCATTCTCTTATTTTAGAAGTTACAGGGGTGGGGGGCACACATTTTACCACTTAGGAAGTGTCTCTCGCGCAAACTATTAAGTTTAGAAAAAAAAAATATTAGAAACCTCAATATCATTTTTGAAGACCTATCCATAGATACCCCACACGTATGAATTTGATGAAAAATTTTTTTTTAGTTTCAGTTCTAAGTATGGGGAAACCCTTTAAACTTAATGTTTTTTTATCAATTTTTGTGTGAAAATCTAAATGCGGTTCACAGAATACATCTACTTACCAAGTTTCAACAGTATAGCTCTTATAGTTTCGGAAAAAAGTGGCCATACGGACGGACAGACAGTTTTTTGCCATTTGGCTACGGAACCCTAAAAAGGAAGTGCCTGTGAGGTTGTATTAGCGTTGTAAGTTTGTTTATTTGTATGTAATCGAACGATGTGAACGAAGTTCTATGCTTCAGCTTGGGCCGAACATTGTTTCTGTCCGGTGTCTGTCTGGCTCGCACAGGTCGCATTTCTCAACCGATTCTCGTGAAATTATGTTGAGCTGAGGGCCTACCGCGAAAGGCATTCGAAGTTTGCCCTCTCTGTCATACTTGCGAGTTCGTACGCAAGTGCGACAGAGAGGTAAAACTTCGAAAGCCGTTCGCGGTAGACCCTCAGGTTCGTTAATTAGAGTCGTGGCCAGATAATTAAGAACACGATTACTTTTCCCATACAGTTGCATACAAATATGACTTTTCAAAGGGTCTAGCAAGCAGGATAAGCTAACAAGAGTGGCCCCCGCAAGGGATTTGGTTGTAATTTGAGGTGCAGTAGTTGCAGGACCTAAGAACACTGTATGCGTAAATTGCGTAATATCAGCCTTCGATCTTCTTTTGTTTCGGACTTATTCACGAAAATGTCAAAAAATCAAGGTAATTTTTAAACTGTAAAAGGATAGTACGGCCGTGCCTCTTTGTTTTGCTCGACGATTGACATTGATCAATATGATAGCATTGATATGATATGATATAGTAAACATACGTTCGTAAATGTTTTTTTTTTTGACATGACGCACCATGATTTTTCAAAATGTTTTTAAATGTAGGTATACTTAGTTGACAATTGTGGCATAATAAGTAATTTTTTGATAGTTGTGTCTCCGCGAGAAGTGGCGAAAAAATTAAGCGAAAAAAAAAATGTATTTTTTTTCATCCAAGTTCAAGGATATGAACGTGTGTAAAAATATGCATTATGAACCCTATTTTATGCTCCTTAATTCTTTTACTCTCGCTTGCTTGGTTTAGCTAAAATAACAGTTTAAGAATTACCTTGATTTTTTGACATTTTCGTGAATAAGTCTGAAACAAAAGAAGATCGAAGGCTGATATTACGCATACCGAGTTCTTAGGTCCTGCCATTACTGCACCTCAAATTACAACCACATCCCTTGCGGGGGCCAATCTTGTTAGCTTAGCCTGCTCTAGACCCTTTGATGATAATTTATAATGTGTTTGTTTAATTTTGTTTCTGATTATACGGATGTAACCGTGTTTAAACAGTATTTAATATAGTGCGTAAACAGCTTCTGTAAAATTTAGACTTTAAAAAATACAGGCAATCAAATCAACACTTTTTATAAGTTCATACATTGTTCCTAATTACAGTATGAACTCTGTCTGACTGATGATTTGACTGTCCATTTGACCATCCGTATTTTTTTAAGCACAACTTTTACAGAAGCTTTATACAAACTAAATTAAATCATTAAATTTGAAAGTCATATTTTTATGCAGTTGTATGTGGAAAAAAATCTTGTTGATTATCTAGCCACAACTGTATATATAGATTTTTTTGTCAAGTCACTATAAGGAATTCCCAAAAAAAATGTTTTTTTTCTCGCTAGTTCTACAGCTCCCAGAGCCAGAGCTAGTGTGTAATCTCCGGAACCACCATCCAATTTCCAAAAATATTTTACCTGTGTATGCATAGCTTAAAACTGATATCGAAAGTGCGTTACCCAATGAGTAAAATCACATCAATAACTTTTTTTAAATAAAACCAGCAATACCCCAAATATTAACTTCAAACGCTCCCATACATTTAGTACCTACGACGTTCGTTGAGGCTATAATTTCACTACCGTAGGAGATAAAAATGTTTTTCTACTCCTGTACCTTTATCTGTCATTTATATAGGCTGTAGTTCAAATTTAATGACACCAATAATAAGTCGTCGAAAAAGTCTATGCTCTATGACCCAAAAACGCACTGTTTAGCGTACTTTTTTGGTTCATACATTTTTCATAAAAGCACTGTTTAACTTTTTTTTTAATTGGCCGCTTTATTGCAGTAGTGCCAACTTCATAAACAAATATTTCGAAATAAAAGTTTTTATTTACGATTTAACATTTGTATATTATAAATATTTACTACAATAATAATAAATTAAATCATCTATTGTGTGTTAAATTACATGTCTTATAAATTCTGGGTATTATTTATGAAAATAAACAGTTCGAATTCGGTCCGGATTCGGATTCGGTTTGGTTCGGATGGCAAGAGCAAACAAATTAAAAAAACAAAACAAACCATAAACAAGACGTGTCACATTTCCGATTTCCCACCAAAATACAGTTCAAAGTGAAAAGACGAAAGATGATGAACTATTAGTCCTAAACTATTAAGATTTTATTCGTGTTTTTGAAGACAAAAGTGTACGTTCCCTTTAAAATGGTCGAAGAAATTAATAACTGCACTCCTGAAGAAATTGCGTGAGTAGCAAAAGTACGAATAGAAAACTTGCTGCCTGAAAAGTCTAACTATTCTGTAGTCTGCTATTTATTTAGAATTTGTCGTAGAAAAAGTATTGTATGCAACGGTGTATAACTGGTCTAAAAACGCTCGTGGCGTCTTTAATAGCGATGCTCGCCAAGGCTCGCATCGCAACCCACGCCACTCGCGTTTTAAGACCCTTCTTATAAAACAGTTGCATAAAATACTATATCGTTCAACTCCTGTTTGAGTGCTCCGGGTAATTTGTTTGTTATGATGATACAACGATTTCACAGTTGCATAATAGTAGTTTATGCTACTGATACATAATGAGAGGCCTTAAAATACGAGTGTGGTTTTATGAAACGAGTGTTTTAAGGCCTAATTATGTACAGTTGCATACACTACTTTATCTAAACACATATCATAAGTACTCTAAGATGGGGTCAGAAGCCGTAGGAGAATGACCTGCATTGCTACGAGTGCTACCTGTAAGTTATCTTTGAAAAAAAAAAAGAATGAAAAAAAAGTGTTTTTTTTTTAATTTAAAAAAAAGTTACAAAAAGTAAAAAAAAGTGAAAAAGTAAAAAACAGCAAAAAAATTTAAAAAGTGAAAAATAAGTAAAAAAAATTAAAAAAAAAAGTAAAAAAAGTTGGAAAAAGTAAAAAAAAATGTGAAAAAAGTAAAAAACAGCTAAAAAAATGAAAAAAAAGTGAAAAAAAGTAATAAAAGGTAAAAAAGCAATAAAAGTGACAAAAAATGCCAAAAAAAAAATTCGAAAAGTAAAAAAAAAAAGTTAATAAAGTTAAAAAAGAAAAAATGTTAAAAAAGTAAAATGAAAAAAACTGTTTTAATATCTATAGATACTAGACTAGAGACCCACTGAGTTTTGACAGCTGTTTCAAATTTAAACTCATAACATTACAGTACAGATTTTACCTACTACCACAGACAAGAAAGTTGTCATAGTAAAATTGGTTGTAATAATGCTGGTCATTACCGACGACGGTTTCTGAACGCATTTTAGAGCACTAATGATATGTGCGTAGATAATAGTACAGTTTTATTTTATTAAAAATACCTCATTAAGTTATACAGACAACCGAAAAACATTAAAATGAATTGCTTAGCCTGTGATACAAAAGTAGAGAGAATTGAGAGCTTATTCTGCATGCATTGCAAAGGATGCTATCACTATCGATGTGTTAACTACACCTCAGCATACTTTAGAGAGAAACAAAATGAACTGCTCGCGAGCTGGAAGTGTCCCTCATGTGAATTAATTACCCGCCGCCCGCGAACTGACAACACTCCCGCATCTCCGGCCATTTTGAGGCAGTTAGAACGAGGCCTGGAAGACACCAACATGTCCTGTAACGAAAGCAATATCTCAAATATCTTGGGTGACACGGGCACAATATCACCACCACCATCATCAACACCACCATTATCACCACCACCATTATCAAGCCAACAGACCAAATCTATAAGCATGTCAAAAAGAGAAATGCTAAATCCAGACGTCATATCATATGATAAATTTAGCCAATTAATAAAAAGCGAGATAGTCGCTATGGAGGCACGGCTTACACACTCTGTTACTAAACACATCAAACAAGCACTTATAATGGAATTCAATACTAAAATAAGTAATTTAGAGCAAAGTATAACAAACAGCACGGCACTTCTAGCTCAGGAACAAACTAAATTACAGCAAACAATAAACAACACGAATATCACCATAAAAAAGCTTGAAACTGAGAACGCAAAATTACGCGCTGGTTTAGAAGAATTAGACAAAAAAATTAAAGGACAACAACACCAACAACTACCGAACGAGGAAACCTGGGCTAGAAATAGAAATAGTATAGTACTTTATGGGTTAAATGAATACTCGAACGAACACGAATCGAACATCATTGAACGCGTCAGTCATATTTTTTATGACATATTGGGCACGGACATAAACGGATTTATTGAAGGAATAAAACGAATAGGCAAGAGGGGCTACCGGAGGCCATTGCAGATTGAATTGCTTAGTAAACGAATGCGAAACTATATAATAGATAACAAACACGGTTTTAAGAATACAGGCCTGGCTGTATCCGAGTTTATGGATGCGGGAGCATTAAAGAAAAGGCAACTCTTGCAAGAAACGTTAGCAGACGCGCGAAAAAGAGGACTTCATCCATTGATTAGGAGAGGCAAGGTATTTGTAAATGGTCAAGAATACCTACTACCATCAGTTGAGACGTTAACGAATTCTATTAGAGACGATATAACTCCAGAAAAAGGAGAAACAACTGTGAGCCAAACTAATAATCATGGAGATCGCCTTTCCTTTCATTCCTTTCGAGAATAACTTCTTAATATATGTCCAGAATATGCAAAGCATGAAAAACAAAGCGCATATTCTGGAGTCGTTTCTTAATGACAAAAACATCAACGTAGTGTGCCTATCCGAAACATGGATCTCAGAAATGCAAAAAGAACTAATTAAAATCAAAGGTTACGACTTCGCGGCGGCTTACTACCGCAAACAACGACGAGGAGGCGGAGTGGCAATTCTACTACGGAAAGGCGTAGAATATAAAGAACGACCCGACATTGCAACCCTGTCTCAGGAATATATCTTCGAATGCTGTGGAATAGAGATCCCAGAGGAAAAAATTATCTTAATTAACATATACAGACCCGATCGTGAAATAGATGCATTCTTCGGCTGCCTGGATGCAATACTGCATAAAATTAAACACAGTGAGCAGAACAAAAACATTATCATAACCGGTGATTTCAATATTAATGTTAGTGCAAATACTATACACTCAAATAAGTTGATCGATACAATGATGTGTTATAATCTTAAGCAAAGTGTAAATAAACCGACTAGGGAAGTAAATAATGCCAGCACTTGTATAGATTTACTATTTACTAATATGACAAACTACACCATTGATGTAAAAGATCACGGCATGTCGGACCATAAAGGCTTATTGTATAAAATCCAAAGCGTTGGCGCACAGACACAACTTCAGAATAGACAGAACTGTTGGTATACTACGAGTAGGATCTTTAGCAACACTAATATGCAATTGTTTAAACTAGCTCTTAAAGACATCGACTGGACTCCTATACTAGACGGAAATAATGATGCCAATATAAATTTCAATTTGTTTTTGGCCCAATTAAAATATATCCTAAATATACATATCACCAAAAAACGTATAAAATTACAGACCGTAAAGATGCAAATAATTGGCTAACTAAAGGTTTAAGACAATCGTGTAAAAATAAAAGATTACTTAAAATACTGGTAAATAGTTCCAAAAATGACATTTTAAATAAATACTATAAAAGATATGAAAAGATTCTGAAAAAATGTGTATATATATCTAAGAAAAATAGGTATGCGAATTATATGAAAATATCATCTAACAAAACAAAATCAATGTGGGCTATTATAAAAAGCATTACAAAAAGAAACAAAAGAGAACAGAAGAAAAACATAACGCTAAGAATTGGTGATACTATTTTAGAATCGCCCGAACAAATAGCCGATGCCTTCAACGAGCATTTTGCGACGGTAGGTGAGTCACCGCCCGGACCCGCGGCAGCGGCCGCGCCGGCGCTGGTGCCCGAGCGCCTGCCTCTTACTCCCGCGTTCAATTTAAACTTAAATTCAATATTCATACGCGACACAACTGAGTCCGAAATATATAATATTATGAAGCGTATGAAAAATAAAAAAAGTTTTGGCATAGACGAACTCCCGCCAGTGTTAATTAAACTGTGTGCAGCAGAACTCAGCCCCCCGTTAACGCGGCTAATAAACCAGTCGTATGAGGAAGGAATCGTACCGGACGCCTTAAAGGTCGCTAAGATAATTCCAATTTTGAAACCAGGTGGCAGCAGGAACTCCTTAAGCCAATATAGACCAATCTCATTGTTGTCATCTATTTCTAAAATATACGAAAAAACAATGTCAAATAGGATTTACGACTTCTTTGAGAAATATAATCTATTAGACAATAACCAGTACGGATTCCGAAAGAAACGCTCCACAGTGCTTGCAGTGTATAAGTACATACAGTCCGCTTTAGACTTCATAGACAATAAACAATACGCAGTAGGGCTGCTATTAGACATGTCCAAAGCCTACGACAGGGTTTCCCATTCCACCCTACTAAACAAACTTTATGCACTAGGAGTAAGAGGGAAAGCTTATCAATGGATAAAATCATATTTACACAATCGATACCAACTAGTCCAGATAGATCACTATCACAAAGAATCAAAAGAAGTCAAAACAGTAACCTCTAAATTGCGTGCCACCTCCTGCTCTATCCCCCAAGGCTCTGTGATTTCTTGCCTGCTATTTATCGCATATATAAATGACTTACCGAAAGCCGTCGATACGTCTTGTGTTATGTTTGCTGATGATTTGTCACTATTATTAGGCTGTACGAGTAGTACCGAATGTAACGAACGATTACAACAAACCCTTCAAAATGTAACCGGATGGCTTACAGACCAAAATTTATTGATAAACTTAAAGAAAACCAAAATTATTAAATTTAAACCCATTCAAAAAAATCCTATGAAAATAAAACTAGAAATCAACGGTCAACCTATTGAAGAAGTCAGCGAATTTAATTTACTAGGATTAACAATAGACACAAGTACTAACTGGAAATGCCACATCCAAAATATAAAATCAAAATTGTCTAGGTTTGTCTATGCGCTAAATGTACTAAAAAGGAATACAAATCTTGAATCCGCATTAACAGCATACTATGCATATGCGCATGCATGGCTCCGCTATGGCGTGGTTTTGTGGGGTGCCAGTACCGATGCACATGCCCTATTTGTCATGCAGAAAAAATGCGTCCGCATCTTAACCAACACGTACGTGCCGGACAGCTGTCGCCCGCACTTTATAAAACTTAAACTATTAACATTGCCCTGTTTATATATTTTGGAGGTAGCTCTTTTTGCAAGAAAACACTCAGATCTATTTAAAAGAAAGAAAGATGTTTGTAAAAGTAACAGTAGGTATAGAAACCAACTAGCCATACCAAACTCCAAGCTAACTATGTGTAGAAAAGGCCCACACTATCGTTGTATCATCATAACAAACAAATTACCCGGAGCACTCAAACAGGAGTTGAACGATATAGTATTTTATGCAACTGTTTTATAAGAAGGGTCTTAAAATGCGAGTGGCGTGAGTTGCGATGCGAGCCTTGGCGAGCATCGCAATTAAAGACGCCACGAGCGTTTTTAGACCAGTTATAAACCGTTGCATACAATACTTTTTCTACGACAAATTTTAAATAAATAGCAGACTACAAATTAGTTAGCCTTTTCGGGCAGCAAGTTTTCTATTCGTACTTTTGCTACTCACGCAATTTCTTCAGGAGTGCAGTTATTAATTGCTTCGACCATTTTAAAAGGAACGTACACTTTTATCTTCACAAACACGAATAGGTACAATCTTAATATTCTAGGAATAACAGTTTATCATCTTTCATCTTTTCATTTTGATTTGAACTGTATATATTTTGGTGGGAAATCGAAAATGTGACACTTCTTGTTTATGGTTTGTTTTGTTTTTAATTTGTTTGCATTTGCCATCCGAACCAAACCTAATCCGGACCCGGACCGAATTCGAACTTTATTTTCATAAATAATACCAAGAATTTATAAAACATGTAATTTAACACACATTAGATGATGATTTATTATTATTGTAGTAAATAATGTATAATATACAAATGTTAAATCGTAAATAAAAACTTTTATTTCGAAATATTTGTTTATTAAGTTGGCACCACTGCAATATAGCGGCCGATTTAAAAAAGTTTAACAGTGCTTTTATGAAAAATGTATGAACCAAAAAAGTACGCTAAACAGTGCGTTTTTGGGCCATAGAGCATAGAGTTTTTCGACGACTTATTAGTGGTGTCATTATATTTGAGCTACAGCCTATATAAATGGCAGATAACGGTACAGGAGTAGAAAAATATATTTAAAAACAAACTGAAGAAATTACTTCTTGACAAGGCCTACTATACAATTGATGAATTTTTGAATGACCAATCACTAGATAAAGTATCGTACTAACCACATTTCACAATTTGAAGGTATGTGATAATATCGCTATTATCCATTATCATTATTATATTTTAATCTCATCTCAATCTTTTATAACATGACATAAACAATTAATTAAATTTTAATATTATTATGATATACTTCTATTTTTCAATACTGTGTTCTTTTATAAATAAAACTAAATTATGTTGTTAGCATGTTAGTACGTAAGAACATTGCAATGCCCTAACAGGGTATCATGTACCTACTGTATAACCTATCTTAAGATCTACTGTATGGACAATGAACATGATCGCAATAAATGAATATGAATATGAATACATTATGATACAAGTGAGGTATGTTGATCATTACATCAGAGGCGGAATTGTCACGCGAATGTGCGCATGTGAGCGTGATAATAGAGCCGAGGATGTAATTATCAAAGCTCACGCGTGTCATACGACGTTTTTCAACACATTTGCGAGGAAAAAATCCTTTTCATAAAATGAACATGTTACAGGCTCCTAAGTTGTTTCCTTTAGTTATTGATGACAACAGGTTTTTACTCACATATTTGTACATCTCCAAGAATGTACAGTGGTGTCAATTCTATTTATCACTTTTCTATTCACTACGAGTCAACATTTTTAACAATAACCAAACACGCATCATCAATGTTTACAAATATTTGTGAAATTACCTATAATGGCGCGCAACTATTTTTTTTCGTGAAGTTAATTGGCTTCCCATTTGCGCCAAATTCCCCCTTTCCTAGAATAAACTTTAACAAACTAGATTAATTTGAGAAATTGGTTTGGGACGTGATATTTTGGGAAAACCATTTTTCTCGAATTAATCTAGTTTAAACAAGTTTATTCTAGGAAAGGGGGAATTTGGCGCTAATGGGAAGCCAATTGATGAAAGTTTTTTACATAAGTTTCTTAAAATATCACGCCGTTAGCCTGCGAATGTCAAATAACGTTTTGTATGGCAATCGAACCACCTTAACGATTACACCCTGTATAATGGAGTTTCTGGTGGCTATTTTTATCCCGCGGGTTTGCCTGCGTTCTTTGCATTTGTGTATATCACTGTAAGTAGTAAGAGTTCCCAGGAGGATCGACAGAAGTCGGCTCCCCATACAAAGGTAGTTTGTTTCTCATTTTAAAACGGCGTGCTGGAATAACATGGAACTTTGTATGTCTACACAATGGGATCCACCCTTCTGTCTCAATATTTTTTTTTTCTATTCTAATTTCTATCAACAGAAACTAGTTTCCGTAGATATGACGGATCCCATTGTGTATCTATATAGTCACATATTATTCCAACATGCCGTTTTAACCTTTTCGCCGCCAACCAAGACATCCAAAAGAGACATTGTCGCGCCAACATCATTGTTACAAGACAGCAAATACAGACCTTATAGAAAGACTGAACACCTATAGGGGTTCTTGGCGCTGCGGGCAGGACACCTTTGTATTCTTGGCGTTCAAAGGGTTAAAATGAGAACCAAACTACGTTTATATGGATACTCGACCTGGGGACTCTTAAAATATGTGATTGTGTGTGTGCAGGTGATAGCACACGATTTCCCCGAGGGCTGCTCGCCGAAAGTGCAGCTGCTGTATCGGCCCGGCCACTACGACATCCTCTACGCGTGATCTGTGCTCCTCAATAAACATTCATTACAACAAACTCGTGGTCTTTCATTTACTAGAACTGCCATGCTCAGCATCATCATCATCATCATATCAGCCGAAAGACGTCCAAAGTCGGTCGGTCCTGCGCCACACCTTCACCATGTCATCAGTCCACCTTGTGGGAGGCCTAACAACGCCGCGCCTTCCGGTACGTGGTCGCCACTCGAGAACCTTTCCGCCCCATCAGTCGTCGTCGTGCCATGCTCACTGACTTATATTATACAGGATGGCCCATTTAGATCGGTCAGTATGGGAAAGTCTGAAATTATAAGACATACGAAGACATGTTCTTCGGAACCATGTCATCGATTTTAGTAACAAGAAAAACCGCATTCATTCATTCATTGATGTTCATATAAGTTTGCTATAAAACGGGGCATGGATAGCTAGGTATACATTAGCGTGGAGCGTTTTAACATTAATCGGTGTTTGATCCGATATCGGATTGGGCAATGTGAAACAGTGTTGCTATGTGTTTTCCCCCCGTTTTCTCGTGGTCCCACTGATTTGTCCCATCAATGGGACCACGAGGAAGACTAATTTCTCGTAGTCCCATTTCACTTCCTGTATAATATCATCATGTACGCTTTAGAACCTCTTCGTATTAACAAACTTTATCTAACCACTCACTTGCTTGTGGTAGCGACAGCTACCAATTTCGTGCACCCCTAAATTGCTTCTGGTAGCTGTGGCTACCAAGCGAAGTATGTGAGAGTCAGGATGGCGGGTGTACCTAAAGAAATGTAAAAAAATTGTATACGAAAAAAATGTACCCAAAATGTACTATTTGGTACCACATTTAAAAAAAAATGTACCACCACGTACTTAAAGATATTACAAAATTAAGGTACACCCGCCAACCAGACAGTCAGGATGGCGGGTGTACTTCTGATGGCTATGTTCCCACCAATTATTAAAAAAAAATTATACACCAAAATTTTGTACTAAATTTGTACTTTAATATACAGTTGATATTCGAGCCATATAATCCGTGGTTTGCGAGCAATACACATTTAAGGTCTTTCTACGGTAGGTACACGCATACGTAGGTAAGTGTTGTTACTACTTAAACTTGTTTATTTTTCAACTCATATTCCACACCTTGTATATATTATTGAAATCCTTCAGCCAAGCACCATTGAATTAATATTTTCACACTAGACTAGAAGCGTGCTGGCCTGGTGGGCCTCTTAGCAACGGCTTAACCAAAGGATTTCGTGTGCCTCTGTTGCGTCGTGAGAGTCAACCAAAGAGTAAAGTAAGTATAAGGAGTCAACCGACCGGTCGGCCAGTCGGAACTTATTAACCATCGAAGATAAAGAGGGGTGTGATATTTAAGTATCTTTGTCTGTGTGTCGGTCTGTAACTTCCTAGCTCCTAAACAGATGAACCGTGAAAGTGCGGTTGTTTTTATCAAAACTCTTGTTTGTCGGGATGATTCTTGGCTATGTTCGTTCTTTGGGGAGTGAGGGGGGGGGGGATGTTTTGACGACCGCTTAGCCTAGTGGGTAGTGACACTGCCTACGAAGCTGAAGGTCCTTGGTTCGAATCTCGGTAAGGGCAAATATTTGTGTGATGAGCATGAATATTTGTTTCTTAGTCTTGGATGCTTTCTATGTATAAAAGTATTTACATCTATTAAATATATCGTCGTCTAGTACCCATAACACAAGCCTAAAGTGTAGGTAGAATAAACTCTCCGGATGGACATACTATATTTTATTGCCCGGGTATACTTGTGTTCTTTGCAATATGTGGGCAACACGGCACGGGCAGGTAGTACAATATAATTTTCACCTCACTAGCTTGGAAAGCCTTTTTGTATGTCTGATACTTATAGCTTATCAGCTTCAGTGACATGTGACAACTAACAAAATGTAGAACGTTAAAAGTACTAAATGTTTGGCTCGTTTAAAATTCCCTGACTTTTTTTTGTGACATATACCTATACATACGAGTATATATATATATACTTTTTTTTGACTTACCCTTTTTCTTATTTTCCTCGCTGTAGTGAGGTGAAAAGTTTTGTGTTATGCACGGGTCTCGTGTGTTGAACAACTCGCAACGACAGGATTCTATTTTTGAACCACTCGCTTCGCTCGTGGTCAATCACAGGACCCCTTCGCTAGCTCGTGTTTTAAATGAACACACGCAGGTAAAATACAACTTTCCCCCCTTACAACAACCCCTTACAAATAAGTTTATTCTCATAAGCCACATATCTATTGCATAATCATTACACTTACAAACTTTTAATCTCAATTGAATTCCAGTACACTATTTATGTGTATGTTTGCTGGATGCGGGTGGCGCAGGACCGGTCACATTGACACTCTTTGGGGGAGGCATATGTCCAGCAGCGGACGTCTTTTGGCTGATATGATATGATGTGTATGTCTACGTCAAATTAAAATTATACTTGCAGGATTAGTATAACGAAAATTAATGTAGGTAAGCGTATTGAACTAATAGTGTCTTTAAGCATAAGTAAGCCTGTGCCAATCCATATCTGGCCGGAAGTCCTTGATCGGAAGTTTCGAAAGGTAGGTATCCAGTGGCCATCTTTGGCACCGTCTGTCAAGTACTTCCGGCCATTTCAGAACTGACATACTTATGTTTACTCTCTCTACGGTTAAAGGGCTGAATGATGCCACGTATATCGTACTGATATCACACGACGTAAACACACCCTTGAAATGTACTTGTGTGTGTGTGTGATGGATTTTCTGAAACTTCCGGCCAATTTTAAGTGCGATAATCTCTCTTGCTCAGCACAACTTTTTCGACCGTGTGCCATGCATTTTATCGTGCTGTCATGAGACAGGCATTTTGGGAGCGGACTTAGGGACTAATAGTGTTGTGATTTAGCGTTCGGCCGAGCTTTAAAGACTCGAGACGTTGACGCTAAGACTACCGCTATGCAGTACTGAAAAGACTCGCGTTAGTCTTAACGGTTCGAGAGTTTTTAAGGCTCGGCTAAGCTGACTCGCAACGCAAACCTATTTCTGTAATTTGGCATCATCAAATCATCATCAATTTACCTCCAAAATTATTTATGAGCAAGAAGCGTAATTGAAGTAGCATTTCAACGAAATCTAATCGAACGTTGTGCAGTAGTTACCTACGTCATTAAAAAGTCCATAGGTCATCCCCCTTACCAAGAGAAAATGCTTGATTTACCATATAAGTTACCGAAATCGCCATATTATTGTATTTGAAGAATTCTCTCAATTCCTCCTGGATCCCATAATCAGCTATTATCCAAATCCAAAAGGGACCTCCCTGTAGAAACTGGCACTTGAAATCGGACTTGATAAAGAATTATCTCTGATATATAAAATAAAATCCGACTCGGCTGGGCAGCGTTCGGGAAGCTACGGCACATCTTTTCGTCCAATATTCCGCAGTGTCTCAAGACGAGTGCTTGACCAGTGTGTGTTGCCAGTGATGACATATGGCACTGTAACGTGGTCGCTTACAATGGGCCTCATAAGAAGGCTCAAAGTCACCCAAAGGGCAATGGAAAGAAGAATGGGAAGATTCTCTGCGTGATTGCATCAGAAATGAGGCTATTCGCAGCAGAACCAAGTAACCGATGGCCATTGGGGCGGAAAGGTTCTCGAGTGGCAACCTCGTACCAGAAGGCGCGGCGTGGGTAGGCCCCCAACAAGATGGACTGATGACCTGGTAAAGGTCGCGGGAGTCCGCTGGATGCGGGTGGCGCAGGACCAGTCACTTTGGCACTCTTTGGGGGAGGCCTATGTCCAGCAGTGGACGTCTTTCGGCTGACATGATGATGATGATGATGATATAAAATAAATACGTAAAGACAAACCGAAAGCCTTCCTGTTATGTAACGAGCGTAACTAGGTAGGTACCAGTAGAAAAATCTTAAATGTGAACTCGCAAACCACGAATTACATTGCCCGAATGTAAATTGTACATTAAAGTACAAATTTGGTACAAAATTTTGGTGTATATATTTTTTTTAATAATTGGTGGGAACATAGCTCTCAGAAGTACACCCGCCATCCTGACTGTCAGGTTGGTGGGTGTACCTTAATTTTGTAATAACTTTGAGTACGTCGTGGTACATTTTTTTAAAAATGTGGTACTAAATAGTACATTTTGGGTACATTTTTTTCGTAAACTATTTTTTATATATCTTTAGGTACACCCGCCATCCTGACTCTTAGCGCCTTAGTAAGAAAAAATTCAAAGCAATTTAGGCTACCTTTTTTGAAATCTGAAAGCAAGTGAGTGGCTAATGCTGAGTGAAGTGGAAGATGATAAATATGCCTATGTAATTGTTTATTTTCAATATAATTAAATTAAATGTTGTTTTGTTGTAGCCATATAGGTAAGTGTTTTATTAATGTTTACGGATTGGCAAATAAATTAAAGTATAAGTTATAGATGATAGTACTTAACTTGGAAATAAACGTACCAATGCTCGACGCCTCAGTAGTTGCTGGTGCACAAGACAAAAAAGTGCCAAATACGGCGTTTGATGATCAAAAGGATTCCTTTGGCAGAGTGAACCCTCTGAACCCTTAGACCATTTTAAGTAGGTACATCCTGTGTTTGTTTATTGAATAAGTAGGTAAGTATGTAACAATTTTAGACAAAGTACGACAAGAGTTTTCCTTATAAAAACAATAGTTTTGTTAGAACTCGAGATAAAAAAACCGGTCAAGTGGGAGTATCGACCGGCTAGCATAATCCGTACAAATTAGTAACGAATACTTTTTACTTTAATCAAAGAACGAATAGGTACCTAAATTGTTCGTCCGTCACAAGAATCACGCCTCGAAGATTTTCTTCACTTAATTGCGAGACAAATTTAACTTGGCCACAATGGTCGTGGTCAGTTTACCGACTGCAAATAAATTGCTAATCGCAATCTTACGGTTTCGGATTTATTCATGTAAGTACTTGAGTTATAAGTGTTATAACTTTCATGATTCATGCATGACTCTAGGTCAACGATTGCTTTGCGAGTATCAAATTTACGAGGGGTGATCCAAAAGTTTTGATAATCGGCATGATTTGGTCTCGTGATGATAACTTGCGAGTGTCATTCCTAACTGTGCCGGTATTCAATAATACACTAAATACAAAAAAAAGACGTCAAACAAATATGACGGTATAGAAAATATTCTGACGTCAGTATAATGAGAGGATATTTTGGTAAAAATGTTAGGACCGGCGTTGGCAAAATTCTGGTTTGGTAATTCATAAAAAAGATTTTCGTATTTGAAGATTATCTATTTTAATGCGACGAAATTAATACATTATACTAGTGTCATCATTTTTTTAAGGCACGGCTCACCTAACACAATTCAAGGTAGGTTTTTCTGGCCATCAATATATATATATTTTTAATTTCTTTAAATAGGGTAAACGTAGGTGACAAATATATGAATATAAATACGAAGGGACAGTGATTCATCATAATTCTATAGCAAGTAAGCGAGGTTGTCTAAAAAAAAAAAACCAATCCTTCGAGTTTTTTTTCATGGCTAAGCTTGCCGCTTACCAGGGCTGCTTTTCAGGCTTGTGTATTCTTTAAAACTAGTTACCTACCGTGTAATCTAGACTAATTATTTTACTATTACGTCTTATTCTTAGATATTGAAAACTCTTCAAAAAAATCTGTGCAATTGCGTCGATGTAAAAAGTAAGCCTCATTTCGTCTATCCGAAGTTTTTTTTTTATATAGAGCAAAATTTAAATATTATTCATATATTATATTGGTAAGTAAACTAAGAAAGAATGTATTTAATAATTAAAAGTTCATATTATGTTTTTTATGCCGATTATCAAAACTTTTGGATCACCCCTCGTAAACGGCCGTATATTTTGATTGCTTTACGCGATGCGTTCAGAGATAAATGAGTTAAAAACAGACGGACGTACAACTTATGAGCTACAGAACCCTAAAACACAGAACAGAGGCTCTAGTATAAGTTTTATCCATACAATACGTTTTCGAACGCGTTTGCGTTTAGTCTCAATTTGTATGGCAACGCGTAGTTCCTAATAGTTACCACCAGAGGCGCTGTTCGCGTTGCCATATAAATTGAAACTAAACGCAAACGCGTTCGAAAACGTATTGTATCGATAAAACTTATACTAGAGCCTCAGCATTAATAGTGTCAGACTGATTGTACTGTCACGAAACTTTTCTATCTCAGTATATTCGGTGTTATTGCTCGCGCTTATCTGAACTTACTCATTGATGTGGTCATGTAAACATGAATAAAACCATATTGTAAAAAATTAAGAGTCATTTATTACTGCAAAAGTATATTCATATTAAGAAATCATTGGTGAATCATAACTAAGAGGTATTAATACTACCGGGAATGCCGTCAATTACTAAGAATAAAAGGGTAAAAAATGGTTACTTATTCATTAAAAAGTTATCTGCAGAAATACACACCATCAGGCTCTCTTTTTGGCTTCATGCCTGCGAAGAAAGCCTTAATATCTTCCTCTTTAACGACTTCCTTTCGGTCTTTAAAGCTTTTGAGGAAATCAAGTAACTTATCCTTCATTTTGTTATACTCTGTCAAAGCATTAATTTGCTGAATTCTGCCTAGGGATGATAAGGCTTCTAGACCTTTTTCATACTGTGTAGATGCAGCACCATTCGTCATTTCCTTGCCTAAAACTTCATAAGCAGATACTGTATCTTCCAGATCGATGAGAAATAACACAGACAAGTCTTTATACATGGTGATGCATTCATTACAAGTACAAATCTTTTGTCGGAAATGGGAGGGCCAGAATGTAGCCCCTTTAAATATTTTCTTTTGACCATGTGGTCTGAGGCAATCACTTTCAATTAATTTTGGTTTTTTGGCAGAAATATCTAGTGTAGATTCCTCTGTAGAAAGTTTTCTTTTATTATCTTTTATTTCATCCTCTAAATGGTCAGTAGCTACTTGCATATTTTCAATATTTTTATCAGCATCATTCATGAGAGTCGAGTCAGTAGGAACTGCTTCTTCTTCTTGGCTGTCAACTTTTAAATCTTCATTCGTTTTGTCATCAACGATTTGGTCACCACTGGCATCATTTCCAATAGACTCTTGTGGAATTTCAGGAGGATTTACTTGTTTAATTTGTTCAGCAATGTTGACATCTGTAACATCTGTGGTTCCATCAACTTTATTACTTGTTTCATCTACTTTATGAATTGTTTCATCTACTTTATGAATTGTTTCATCTACTTTATGAATTGTTTCATCTACTTTATTAATTGTTTCATCTACTTTATTAATTGTTTCATCTACTTTATTAATTGTTTCATCTACTTTATTATTAGTTTCATCAAAGTTTTCTTGGTCTCGTGCACTTACAGCAGAGTCCAGATTGACATCTACTTTATCACCAGAGGTTTCATTAGAAGTTGGTGTATCTTCTTTGTTGGTATCTATAGCTTTGTTTTCTTCTGAGGGATTGGCACTGTCAGCTTTATCAGTAACAATATCTTTAGCAAAGTTATCTTCAATAGGATTTTCATCACCAATTTTTTCAGAGACTGTTTGGTTTGTTTGTTCAACTTTGTTCTCTTCAAGAGGGTTTTCATTATCAGCTGTCTCAGAAACATTTGGTTGTATTTTTTCGTCAGGTTTATATTCATCAATATTATCATGACTAGTATTCATAGCTTCAGTCGGATTAACCTCATTTTTTGCTTCATCAGGAACACTAATTTCTTCAGATTCTGTGTTGTCCACATCAGTTTTCAAATCAACTCCATTAATTTTGCTTGAATCCCGAATTTCATCAGATTCTGGTTTGTTCACACAAGTTTTCAAATCAACTCCATTAATTTTGCTTGAATCCCGAATTTCTTCAGATTCTGTTTTGTCCACATCAATTTTCAAATCAACTCCATGAATTTGGCTTGAATCCCCAATTTCTTCAGATTCTGTTTTGTCCACATCAGTTTTCAAATCAACTGCATGAATTTGGCTTGAATCCCCAATTTCTTCAGATTCTGTTTTGTCCACATCACTTTTCAAATCAACTCCATTCATTTTGTTTGAACCCCCATTGCAGTGGACAGAACTCTCTTCAGTCTCACTTGTTTCCACAACATTAACATCACCATTAACTGCATATTTACTATAATCATGGAGGAACTCATTTTTATTCATGCAAGCTTTGCAAATCATTTCAGAATATAGTTCGATGGAAGGTAATGTAGCTTCTAAATGTGAAGCATGAAGCCAATCTTCGCAAACTATGCATTGAATCATCTCTTCCTCTACTCCATCAGGATCTGGATATGGACGGTGGCAGGTGCAGTAAAGACCACTAAAGTTTTGGTTGTAAGTGTTGTCATCATTGAGGGTTGTCTTATTTTCAGTGTATTGGCAAGGGTGGCTGAATTTGGGATTGCCACAGTCGCAGCGAAAATTGCGTTTGGTGTAGAGCTCAACCAAATCATGGTTCTCATGGCATGTGAGACTGCAGGCGAGGCAGACGCCGGCGCGCTTGTCGGGGTCGTGCTTGGCTTCGTTGCAGCATGTCAGGCATGCATAGACAGCTTGACGTTTGATATATCCCTGGAACAAAGAAATAAACAGTGACTTTGACTTTTTTAGTGACATGTACTTTTTTTCTAAACTGTATCGGCATCACACCTATACTTTAATATTTAAAATGTTATCTATTCGTATAGTATCCAAGTTTGGGATTATTTATCATTGTGACTGTGACTATGATGTATTTGTTTAAGATAACTTCATTTTAACCCATTCGCCACCACAGAAATATGGGGAACTTGCATGGGACTTCAATTTCGAATAACAATCGGTGCGAATATACGTAGAGATAACATACAAAAGGAAAAAAAACGATTGTATTAGTTTTAACTCACGTTAAAATTTCAAATAAATATATATATTTTTTTTCGATAAAATAACAACAGTTACACAGAATAATGAATTAGAAATGATATTTTGTATGACAAGTATAGTTTTAAACGCAAATTTTGTGGAGATAATTGCATATTAATGACTTACTCCATAGTAAACGCGCCGAGAATATAAGTTGTGACGTCATAGCATAAGCCCATTTAATATAGAGCGTTTTCGGTGGGTGCCGGCGCGTGCAGATTTCAAATGCATTTTATCATCAAATAAATAAATCATAAGAAAGTGTTAATGCTACATTTGTTTTAATGCTGGATTATACTTTTGATTTACGACATAAAATAAAAAAAATGCAAGTTCCCTATTGCGAGGTGGCACTCCCCATGCCACGGAAGTAACAAATGATATGATAAATTGAGAAAAATTGTTTGGGACGGAGATTTTTGCCCTTACATACTAATGTAATGGCAAAAATCTCCAAAGGATGCTTTTTCGGATTACTAAATCCGAAAAAGTTTATTCTAGGAAAGGGGGAATTTCTCTCAAACGGAAAGCCAATTTATGAAAGTTTCTTAAAATATCACGCCAGTAGCCTGCGAATATCAAATGATGTTTTGTATGGAAATTTAACCATCTTAAGCCCATTGTTTTTGGAATTCGTATGAAGATGGTGGCAGGTAGGTGGAAACAGTGACAAACTAGAGTTCAAGTCAATCGAAGAATTGTATTATAATTGATCTAATTAAAATTGCAAAAAAAACGTGAAAATGAAATTTTTGTAATAGAGAACTTGTCTCAACATTTTTTGATGGACCACTTTTTAACTCACAACTGCAACACTTAAATTGTGTTTCTCGAAATTTCTCAGTTTGCAATAACCTCTTAAATTAATATCTCCAAAACTACACACACAAATTACACATACATTAGAGGCACCTAAGCTTTCATACGATAAAATATGTCTTATTGTTAACTTTGGAATTGAGATCTTTCCCTTTCAAGATTATCTGGAAGCTGATATTACTTTCTCCTTTCCAGGCATTGGTGTAGCTTATTGATACCACCCTAGCCTAGCGCACAAAAATACAAATTACATTTATTTTGCCAATGATATTGCAACTTTTTGATTTGTGCACTGTTGTCCTAATAACCCCTCGTTTTCCCCTGTAATGAGTATGATAGTGAACTAGGGTTACTAGGGTATCGATATTTGCATCAAGTTTAATTCAAATTCAAATTTAAAAACATAAATAATATGTATCAATTAAAATAAATTTTAATTGATACATATTTTATTTGGAAACAATATTTTCTGGCACATAAGTTTAGATGTGTCACTAATCTGCAATACCCTAATTATAATATCTATCCCCAAGAAATATATTAGTCATCATTTTGGGTCGGCATTTGAATTTCGCATTGTAGGTAGGGGGGAGGGAAGGGTGTCATTTTACAGGGGTTGGTCACCCCTTTCAAATGACACCCGATTTCTGTCTAGGAGACGCGTAGTTTTTTTTAATACCTGTTTGAAGTTCATTTCTAAAGTATACAATTTTATCACGCATTATGAGGGGGGGAGGGTGTCATTTTATAGGGGTTGGTCACCCCTTTCAAATGACACCCGATTTGTGTCTAGGAGACGCGTAGTTTTTTTTTTATACGTGTTCTAAAGTATACAATTTTATAGTCACAGAACCGAATCTGCCCACCCCGACTCCACGTGGTCTTGTCTGCCCTACCCCTAGAGTGTTTTTTATAAATCGGAGGCGCGAAGGGAGAGCAGCCCTCCGTCGCAGCTTCGGCTTTTTGGTCGCCTTCGGCGACCAGCCTCAGCCGCTCCAGCTCCCATGGTGCCTATAATTTGTTACGCAAGGACGATAGGGCTGCTTTCCCGCAGCGCCGGAGCTGTATGATTTACAATATTAGTTACAAAACCGAGTTTGCCCACCCCCAAAAAAGACTAATTTGGTCGTAAGTCCACTAATTTGGTTTTATAGAACATAACTTCAAAAAAAAAAAAAAATTTTTTCATGGTAACTTCCTAACTTTGGGGAGGGGTGGGGGGGTTCCTACCCCCTCCCCCTCCCTACAATGCGAAATTCAAATGCAACCCCATCATTTTAATCAAAACTGTTTTTAAATATAAATCATCGGATTAATGTAAATATGTATATTCAATTATAGTTTGATCACTTTTTTCTATATCCTGAATATAAGATCTGTCCCCTAAAAAGTAAGTCACAAGCAGCAATAATACATTTGTACCTAAAATAGCAAATCTTTAATCTATTTTGGTTTGATATAGGGTAAATGGCCAGTAACTGGCCAGTAACTGGCCAGCTCATAGTAAAAATGAACTCTGTTCCCGTCCTCAGGAAGATTTACCCTCAGTTTCCCTGCATGTGTCCCCCGAGTGGTGCTAAAGAGTAATCAACTTCTGGCTGCTGCACTGCTTATTCTAAAAGCCTCGCAGCAACATACAGTTCTAACTCACGATGGTCTTAATAAAAGTTTGTAAAGAACTGTACCCATGCTATACAAATAAATAAATTGAAGAGTGGCCAGTAATTAACACCTTATACTAAAAATTAATTCTATTATAGGTGAACAGAGATCATTTTTAGTATGACCCTACCATTGCTTGGTATAATATTGTTTCAGATAATTTCAATTATCTAATGTAACAAGTGATAATTGGGTCAAAATCAAAAAAGATGCCCATAGTTAAGAGCCTTAATCTAATCTATGCTTTAACTTTTCTCATTTTCGTAACGGCAATTACCCGTATATATTATATATGGGTAATTGCCGAAAATAGACATAATTGCTGTCTCAACAAGAAATTACTTCCATTGAAAATATAACGGCGGATGCATTTAGAAAGTCCTTGGTTCGGTAGTAACACGAAATATATATTATATATGGGTAATTGCCGAAAATGAGAAAAGTTAAAGCATAGATTAGATTAAGACTCTTAACTATGGGCATCTTTTTTGATTTCGACCCAATTATAATGAGTAAGGGCTATAATTACATTTATTATAATAGACATTGACCATATTTATTACTTGGTATAAAACGTGTTTATCATAATGACTTACTTGACATAATTCATCAATGCTATAAATTTCAGTTTAATAGTATAGGATAAAGGTCTAAATCTAGGGTTACACAAAAACTTACCCATCATAACACCTATGTTATATTTTATAGTAATGCACCTAGCTATAAAGTCAATTGCCATTTACCTACCATAAAATATATATATTTTCAATGGAAGTAATTTCTTGTTGAGACAGCAATTATGTCTTTACAGTAACTTTACAAAATTTTGAATTTATTTAGCAATCTGGACTAGGGAATTTCAAGTGACAAGAATGTTCCACAAAAACGTAGCGTTGTTATATTATATAGGCAGTCGATGTTGCGTGACGTGCATTTTAATAATAATCTTAGCTATAATGAAATCATTAACTGCATATAGTTATTACTAGGGTGATCGCTATTATTTTGCAACCCTTTTAACAGACATTTTCTGAATGTGGTAACGGCCCGCGAGTCGTCAAAACTGGCTATTGCTATCGTCAAGCGAATTTGCGATTAAATTAAAAGAAAATTAATCTAATTACTATTTAGTTACCTTGCTGTAGGTACAGTTTTTGTCATCCGACGCCCCTAGAACTGCATTGGCGTCTTCTTCGAATTCCTGTTGTTCCTGCAGTACGTCCATCATTGTTACAACTTTTTCGCCCTCGCACTCTCCCATTTCTGTGTCTTCAATGTTCGCATCATTGGTAGACATTGTAGCACTTCTTGAAATGAAAAATAGCACCGGAGCAAAAGAACTTTAACAAGTAAAATTGTAATTATAGTGGAAAAGCCGGTAATAAACGGGCGCCAAATTAAGGAACGACGACAAAGACGACATCGACAAGTGAATTTTTTTTTGCTTTCGGCGATGTTTCTTGTGTTGCCACACTTGCCGTTGTAGGATGCAAAATTACGATAAAGGGTAGATATACATGTAATGATTTGTCATCCCCAATTTATCAGAATCTGACTAATTGCTATTGTCTATATTGCGCTGCTCATCCAACTGTCAAACGAGTTGTACTGACAAATTGCATGCACATCACTAACCAACACAATTTTGACCATGGAAATAATTTATGACCATAGATCACCCAATTTTTTTGTAAGCATCATCTCTGGCCAAGTTTTGTACACCGTTCGCTACTAGCGGACGTGTCTAATATTCTCTTAATTTTGTATTTTAAATCACACTGTAAGAGTGTAGTTCCCAGAATTGGGCACCTAAGACGAAGGAAGAAGCTCCCCAGGAAGAAACAAGATGGTGACCCTGGCGTGTGAAGCTCTCCTGGCACCTGGCTGCGACCTAGGGGCGAATTTAGCTCATAGAAAAGAAAACGTCATTAGAATTCTAGATACATTATCTGTATTTTTTTAATTAACTTTACAATTTTTTAAGTATTATATAAATACTAAAGATACAAGGATGCATTTAGAAAGTCCTTGGTTCGGTAGTAACACGAAATAGGGACCACACGAAAAATATAATGGCCGCTAGTTCGTGAGTTACAACGTTCGATTTGATATTTATGGCCGATACACACACTCCACGGGATGCGCCTCGAGAGAGTGTGGATCGGCCATAAGAAAGGTACGTATCCAAAGAGAATATAAACCACCACGTTCTAAGAGACGGGACTTAGAACTAGGTTTTGGATGACAGTAACATTGTCATTTGATTTTGACATGACAACGCATACGCATTCATACTTTAGCTAATTTGAAATACAACAATACAAATAAAAATAAACGTCTAATGCGGAAGTAGACTTACCAACCGAGGATGAACGAGGACGATAGTAGGGTTGTAGTACTATCGATTATATTAGAACCCAACGTTATCGATATCGATAAATTATTATTAGGGACGTCGATGGGTCCACTGCATGAACAGAAAATTGCTTTACAAAATCCGTCACTAATCCGATTTATGAAAGAATAAAAGGAGAACAAATATTTCATACAGTTTATTTCACAATTATTTCAAAATCATGGAGATTAGAATGGGGTCTCAATTAATTCTTCTTGTACTAAGAAACCTCCCGCTTGTAGGTTTTATCCAAGTACTAACCGTTGTTTTTCATAAGTAAATCAATATTGGCGCTTGATATTTCGTTATGGGTACTTACGTGTTTTATTAGATACCTAATTACATTTCGTAAAAAGCATTGTTTGTTTGACACATGTTTTCTCGTGAAGTCCCTTCCAGTGGCAATCGCCGGGTACCCGGTGGTTGTCATTTTCCGTCTAGTGGCGCGGCCATTTTTGGCGAACTACCGTCTGGTGGCAGGGGCCATGCGGGGTGGTCATCGCAAATTCAGCGCATGTTAGAAATATGACCATTATTCAAAAAAACATTATGGATGGTATAATATAAGCTTAAATATCCACGGTAACCGGCCAAAGTCACCATGACAAAATGATAGAAAGAGAAAGTACGGAAGTAGCATGAGTCCGCCATAGCAAAAGCACAGATAGAAAACTTGTCACTTGTCAGAATTTGTCAGATTTGATGATGTATATACATGTAATGATTTGTCAGCCCCAATTTAACAGGATCTGACTAATTGCTATCGTCTGGAGGCATGTTGCGCTGCTGATGCAACTGTCAAAAATGTCAAACGTGTTGTACTGACAAATTGTATGCATGTGGACAATCAACACAATTTGACCATAGAAAGAATTTATGATCAGCCAAGTTTTCTGGCAGATAATTTTGAACTAAACTATTTAAAATATCATAGAATTTATTGTAATTAGTCTTTCTACAAATTTTACACGCATTTATTATTAAGTTTGTATTTTAAAGGTGTTGTAGTGCTATTAAAACACATTTTACAGTCGATTTGAGCCATGCTTTGATAGCTTTATATTTTTTTTATCATCACGTTAGCATCTTACTGCGAATAGCGATACCTTAGGAAAAATAAGTAATAACACAATCATGACACAGTGCTTTGTTATGGCAATATTATTTTTACGAAATGGTATCCCTAAATTGCCACAATTTGTCAGAAATTGGATACGACACATCAGAAGTGATAATTGTATGGTTTGTAGAGCCCATGATGCTGAATTTGAGCAAATGGACGTCATTCATCTTTTTGTTCCTACCTACTTCCTAGTTGCGTGCCACTGCGAGTAACTAGGTGTGGTGTAGTGTAGTAACTGTTTAGCAGTTAGCACAGCCAGACGATCTCCAGACGTAAAGACACGTCTCCGATCTGCGCTGGGCGTTATGTAGCTTTTAAGAATTTAATCCGCGTCCGCTGCGCCACGTTTTCGTGGTTTTTAAACGTCAAAAATGTTTTGCCAATCAAAACAATACCCTATTTCCACTCCACGGGCCGATTTTGTCGGACGGCCAACCAAGGTCATAGAAAATCTAGTATGGAGTGACCTTGATTTGGCCGGCCGCGGCCCCCGTGCTTCCTACACGTATTCACACGATCTGAATCACGCGACGGCAGTCCGGCCGATATCGGCCCGTGTAGCGTCTCTTTATGCCGAAACTGACCGATAAGGCCGCTCACAGACTGGCGCGGCCTGTTCGCGGCGGACAATAGAAAACTTGTTATTAAGTAGCTGTCAAATTTACTATCCTATTCCTATTGCTATGTTCTATTTCGGTTTGTTGTTCGGTAATGGCCACTGAAAGATTTCTTCAATAGTTCAATGTACCTAAATATATACCAAATGTTATTCTAGATATTGATACCTACTTACATTTAAATCTTATAGTTTAAGTACTATCATTTTTAATTTGTAATGTGTAAGAAGTGTGTAAGTACCTACGTTTTGAGACGAAGGATTTGCAATACTTACCCTCACAGGGTGTGATGGTCGCACCACACTTGGCGCTGTTAACCCAAATATTCGTGTTGCATCTTTTTCTTTCCTACGGCAAATGAAATGAAAGAGAGGCAACGACGCAACGCGAACACGAACCCCCAAGTGTGGTGCGACGTGCGACCATCATGTTGTACCTACTATAGAATGTATAGATATTTAAGACCTGGTATGTCTACATGAGAGCAATAAAGTATTCTTATTCTTATCTACTTCCCTATGCTTTATCTATATCTACTTATCAACAAAATCTAGTCAAATCGTCTTCGTGTTTCCCCTTTACTTTTCGTCTCCCTTCCTCAGTTCATTTCTTTGACGTGACGCTGGCAAAAATGTCAAAAGACGATTGTCATATCTACCTATTTTTTACATTACCTCTGTGCATTACCTACATGTCCTACATCAATACATCATTCACATCACTGACCCCAAACTGACCCAAAAGCCCAAAACGAAACAAAAGCTGTCATGCTGTCATATTAACTGGTTGTCAATTGACTCGTCATTTGACTTTCTTTGTTTACAAAAGTTTATTAACCTTAACGCGGAGGCTACGCCTTTTCTCCCTTGTAAACCTTGTGCCTGAAAATAGACTGCCATGAACGTTCACAAGCTCTGGGAGTATCGGGAGTACATGAACGTGAACGGAATGATGTTCAGCAACGAGTTGATCTCCATTCTGCAGAACTCGCTCACCATGATGCAAGTGGAGAACCATTTCACCCACGTGCAATACTGGGGACAGCTGTACGCCGTAGACGGCGATTACCACATCGCAGTTGGTAAATCAATCCTAACCTATGATTTTTGCGGTTGTCGCTGTGGATAAAGTTCCTAGCCCTAGCCTAGCCGTTTCTTTCGCGCGTACGTTTTAGAATGGGACGAATTCTTGATGTGATAGGTATTGTTTTAGTCCAGGCGAGGGGTGTACAAGTTAATGGCGCTTCGGCTGCCGTTGCCGTGTTTAGGTCTGAGGACACGGTAATTGCCGTGCTACACGGCAATTACCGTGTCAGGAACAACGCTGATTCAAGATCGACAACGTAGTTTTAACCGATAGGGGGCCTAATTATAATATAGGTACTTGAGGTTACTGTGAGACTGTGACCCGAAATGTGCGCAACTGTAACGCACATATTAGGTAATTACTTTGTCAGTTATTAATTATTAATTTGTGTACCTAGCCAATTGAGCCTCATTTATTGACTGCCTAACAGTGGTAAAGCGTTCTGGCAATTCTTGAAGAAAAGTTAGCACAAATTAGCTACGGTTTGGATTAACGTGACTCGCGTTTACTATGGTCGTAAGCGTCGCTTACTAAGCAAGGATCGAGTATCACCGTCTATAAACCAATACAGTCATTCGACGAAGCCGTCTAGCTAGACAGGGCAATCGTGCGGGGTGTGAGGGGCGAGGGGCGTAGGTATAGGGCGAGCCCAAGCTGCATACATGTACTACATTGTAACTAGCTTGGGACATGACGTTGTCAAACCCGCAAACGTCAAAGGCGTCGGTCCACTGTTACTCTTTACACTGTGTCACTAGTATGGAGAATCTACACACAGCCCCTGGCGGTCACTCACAGAACTAAAAATCGAAACTTTACCAAAAGTCACTAAAATGCTTTTGATATATTTAACGGCCTCCGTAGCCCAGTGACTCTGCTTACGAAGCTGGAGGTCTCGGGTTCGAATCCCGGTCAGGGCATTTATTTGTGAGTTTATCACGAATATTTGTTCTTGAGTTATGGATGTTATATATGTATATAAGTATCTATATGTATTTATCTATTATATATATCATCGCCTTGTACCCACAACACAAGCCTTACTGAGCTTACCGTGGGCCTAGGTTGATTTGTGTAAGATTGTCCCGTAATATTAATTTATTTTATTTATTTATTTATTTATATATATAAGGCTTCGATTCGATTACGCGATGCGCGTATTCTTTAATTTAATTAAAGGATACGCGCATCTGGACCATAGCGGCCGATTAAAAAAAAAGTTAAACAGTGCTTTTATGAAAAATGTATGAACTAAAAAAGTACGCTAAACAGTGCGTTATTGGGCCATAGAGCATATAGTTTTTCGACGACTTATTAGTGGTGTCATTGTATTTGAGCTACAGCCTATATAAATGACAGGTACAGGAGTAGAAAAACGCTATTGAGTAACGGTTTGAAGTTGTTTTCGGAGTACAACGGCACATGAGTTACGAATTTGACAGCTCGAATTTGCGACGATCGAAATCTATTCGGAGCGAGTTTAATCGCTCACGAGCAAGTAACGTAACGTGTGTTCTCGATAGCCACTGAGGGCCTACCGCGAAAGGCATTCGAAGTTGTCCCTCTCTGTCATACTTACGAGTTCGTACGTAAGTGCAACAGAGAGGGAAAACGTCGAATGCCGTTCGCGGTAGGCCCTCTGGTCACGCGTTTCTTCTCGAGTCATGCGACGATGATCCGTAGGTTATGTTTAACGCCACGCCACTGTTACGCAAAGTCGGTATATTGTGTATCTAGAAAAAGTCAGTACACATAGTGGAATGTAGGTAACATTTACTCGTATGTGCAATGTTTTGTGCAAAAATCAGGTAGAATACGCTGACGCCATGATACGACACACGTCATAGGGTACAGTCGCGGAATGAAAAGGTTGACCACATGTTGACCATCTTAAGATCTATTTTTGCTTGCTCAGTATAAGTTATCGGTATCTGCTTTATCGACCGAATACCTATGAAACATTCCGTCATAATGAATGTCATTTCACTACATGGCCCACAGATACGTCCACTATGAGAATTGAGTCGCTTAACTTCAAACTCGGGTAAGTAAATCCAATTCTCACATTTTTTAAGATTTTGGTACCTATAAAATAAAAGGGTAAACAACTAGTTTTGTAACAATGTTATCAGTTAATTAAGTTATAATACCACTGCTTTGTAGTGTAACAGCTATATGTATGTTGTGTTCCTGGTGGTCAGTAAGGTCGCCAGAGCTCCCTAGGTTGCGCTGTGTTGGGAGTGAGGGACCTGCATGTCTCTATCTGCCAACACAGCGAATCCTCAAGTGAATAAAGGGTCGGCAACGCGCTTGTGATTCTTCTGGAGTCACAAGTGTCCATAGGCGACGGTACCAGCTTAACATCAGGCAGGCCATAAGCTTGTTTGCCACAGTCGTTGTATAAAAAAAAAGTATAATTCTGTGTGGTTTTTGAGAAAAATACAGTTAAAATGTAGGTAAGTCCATCCAAGCCAATCAGCGAACGAAGTTTGTTCAACATGGGCAACATGGCTGACAATTTTTTTCTAATTTTCTAGATCAATCTAGGTCTGTTAAATCATAATTATAGAAATCCACACTTAGTTTTTTCAAATATAGATATATTCCAATCAATTATAAATAAAGGTAAATCCGATCAAAATTTTTTTTTTGTAAAGAATGGATAGTTTTATTGCTGAATTTGCCGAATAGGATTACTTTATTAAATGTTTTAGCCATAATAAAAAAAAATACTGCCTTTTAAATCACCGAATTAACGTTATAATCACTTTTTTTCAATTATCTCGCAAGTGGGTAGAGTGGATTTATCTGAGTTTGAAGTTAACCGACACAATAAAATTGGCCTCTTTGCATTTTGGAAAGAAGAGTTTTTTTTTTAATGACTACAATACGAGTAAAATAGCAATGATTACATCGCATTAATCGTTATAAGCGAAGAGGATTTTAGTAGTTAATGTGATTATGTACAGAATGAAGGGCATTTCGGCTCGTTTCATAATAACATCACACGAGTGTCTTAATGCCTAATTATGTACAGTTACATACACTACTTTATCTATTCACATATCATAAGCCTCCACGATGCAATCAGGAGCCGCTTATTATGACCGGCATCGCGGCGTTGTTTTCTGGCAGCTGTCATAGTTTTTTCTTAATTCAGAGACAAACTAGAGTCGGATCCAACTAGGATCGTTCGATATCTTACTTACGTGCGACATCTGTCAAATTTGTGTGCAAATTGACAATTTATTTCGAACTAAACGTCATTTCGACTGATATTAGAATAGAGGTCAAATCAAATTTCTTTGATTTCAGAGATGTTCGAAATTTGAATTAAATAATGTTATCGAAATCGATGTTATTATTTAGCAATAATAACATTTTCACAGATAAGATATTTGTTCTAAGAAAACAGTCTATTTTTATGGTGGCCATAATGTGCGGTTCTTGAACGCATCATGGAGGTTTATGATATTTGGATAGATAAAATCATTAGATTTATCAAACTTGACACAACGTAATGTAATGAAGTAAATTTAACCTTTGTTGTCAAACAGTTAAATATAATTTTCAATACAACACTCTCGTCTGTTACACAGTTTAAAAAGGTAACATGTGCTTGCAACGCGTACCTAAATGAATTCATCTGAAAACTGGTCAACCTTTTCATTCCGCGACTGTACTTATCTATATTATTATGCCATCCACTTAATTTTAGCCTCATGTAAATGACCCTGTCGTTAGTACGACAGGGTCATTTACATGATAGACAATAAGGTTCGATGTCGTCTCTGTTCTTTGAAATTGATAACGTTGAAATAATATTCTAGGGATAACCAACGATGCCATGGCAGATCGCAGATATTTCTACACAACCGACTTCAAGTACTGGGCCTTACTGCCCAAAGCGAAACGACGCTACAAGTTACTATCTCTGCTCGCGACCTTCCCATTTCGTGGAGATCCAACCCTCAAAGTTAAAATTTTAGACGAAGCATTAGATGAAACCAACCCAGAACGCTGTCAGGTCATTACAGAAGAAAGTAGGATGGCGGGAACTATTGCTAACATTTGCGACGAAGCGGAAATATGCGCCCGTGGGCAGCTTATCAAGCAGCCTGACGGAAAAGTCGACATCAATCTTAACTTTTACGGACTAACGGGATCCGAAGCTCAACAATTAAAGTCGTATCTTCACATACGCCCACCGCAGCAGCAGTGGAATACCAACCTTCTCAGCAGACAGGACTACAACTATAGTATGGACTTCCTGGACTCTATTGACCAGGACATTCCTAATGGCTGTTGGAATTTGAGTTTGGAACAAGCGGGTAGCGTTGCGTATCTGAAAAGCTTATACTGGCCTGGAATGACGTATTTCCACAAGGTTCGAACACCTGATGCCGGTTTTCTATATATCGGAAATGGGCGTAAAAATTTAGATGTACCATTTTTGGTGTAGATTGTCTTCGTCTTTGATTATTTAATTCATGTTTGTCAATTACCTATATTCCGTATTTTTAGTTTGAAATAAACTATTTACTTACAAACAATAAGGCTTTTAGCTGGCTTTCCGCAAATTTTAACGACAATTGCTAATATAAATGTCTCAATAACTCTGTCTAACAAGCAATATTAAAAAGGTTGAAGCTTCGTAATTTTTATCATACGGAAAAAAATTCATATACCCAATTCACTGCTTCATAGCTCAATGGAAAAATTTACTCAATTTATGTCATACTCCATACATATCCAGACAAATCTCCGCTACATGTCATCTTCCATTGGGTACTCCACTCCGCCTTAAATGTTTTTCTCTCACATCTAAGCTGATTTAAGGTAGGTTTCTAGTATTAAAATGTTGATTACATTGTGAAAAAATAAACAAATTGAACAATTAAAGTTTTCCGAAATTTCATGCCTAAGTTTTGAGATTGACACGCCAAAGTTTGTAATTTAAAACTTACTGTCTTTAATTTTCTTACTTCAAATTCGTATGAAAGTGTTCTGAAAATACAAATTTCAAATAAAAAAAGAGTTATCGGAATTGGTTAACTTGATAAAGATTTATCACTGAAAAACAAACATACCAGGTTGTTATTAGTAATTAGTCCGTAAGCCCACTCCCAATACGCCTACGTCTCATGACAACACAATAAAATGCATGGCAGCGTCGAGAAAGTTGTGCTGAGCAAGAATCAGAAGATTATCGCAGCTAAAAGTGGCCGAAAATTTGAAAAATTCTTCAGTTCCGGTCAAAATTGTGTGAGCGTCAGGATGACAGGACCATGACAGATTTTTACAGCGAGAGTAATTCCAAGTTTTAGTACCCTTTTTTTACTATTTGCCAACTTAAGTTGCAGCAAGCAAGTATCAATGAATATATTTTGTAGCAATAAAGCTTAACGTTTGAACTAAATTAAAGACCAGGTTCACATTGACTGACTGCAGCACTATGCCCATACAAAGCTTATTCTCGGATTTTGCTCTTTCTGGAGGGTTGCCAGGGGTAACCAATAATATGAGACCCCCAGAATAAACATTACAAAGAAAAAAGAACCTCCCATGTTTGCACTGACTAGCATGCGCCCGCGAGCGTGTGAATAGCTTGCTTGGCTCTGCAAAAGTGCACGAGCTGCGTCCTGCGTGCCAGGCTGCTTGCCTTGCGTGCGTCTGAACGCAGCATTAACGCAACATCAAAAATTGCTTTTCTGAGTATCAGTCAAATCATCTAACGGCAATCTCCTTTATGATTAGGATGAAGTCGACCGTACAAATTCAATTATAAAAGTAATATTTTGCACTATTTGGATACTTATTTACTTACTCTTAATAGGTACTGACCTAAAATATTTGACCAGAAAAAACAAATATAAATATATGTTACAACGAGTAGCGACCTGCCCCAGCTTAGTCAGTCATCTCTGGTGGGTAGTCAGCCTTAGAACGGGTGCACTGCATATTACCGGAAAGAAAAACAAAAAATACGGCTAAATCAGCCGGGCCGTAGGTACTCAAGTGATCGATGATCTTTCTTAAATGTGGAAATTGATGTTTATTTATACAGAGTAGGTGAACAAGATAAAGAAAACATGTTTATCCTTGAAGTACCTATTTACCTAAAGTGTAAGTATACCTAGATCAGTTACAGAGGTACAGTGGTCACCTGGTCACACTTCTCTTCGAGCAAGGCCTATACATATGCATAAACGCACGCACGCACGCATGCACGCACGCACAACACGCACGTTCGCATGCCGCGCGCACGCACACTAGGGAATGCAAACCGGTTCACCGGTAAATTTACTAAATATAAGGCCGGTAAATTAAAACCATAACCAGTAATTTACCGAAACACGAATTATTAGTAAAGAAATACATTTTAACGATTATTAATGCTTCGTCGTCATGATTATACCTCAATAACCCTCATTTTATCATTTAAAAATGTCAAATGAATAAACTTGTTAGCGTTATCTTACCTTATGTAGAACCAAATTAATACAATCGTTTGTAGAAGCTTCCTAAAATACAAAAACATTTCCTCTTCCGTTCTATAAAATATGAATAATGATCTGACTGTATAAGTACAATAAAGACGCCTACTATACTTACGTATACTTTAGTTAGTTTAGAGGTATACTAATCATTACAATCCAAAGAAATACCTCTCTTCGTTTTACTGGGAGGGAGAACGCCAAAGATGTGGTGGTATTTTTCGTCAACAAGTGAAATCAAAACATTTTTCGAAAAACCCAACTGTTTTTTTGCAAATATTATAGTCTATGTCACTCCCACGGTTAAGAGGAATCCAACGACACCTCACAAGTCGAAATCCGTCAAACGGTTTAGGCTACAGGGCGTGTCAAAGAATAAGACATACTCACATACATACTTACATAGATACATACTTACATACATACTTACATACATACGCTCGAAAAACATAACCCTCTCTCCTTCGGCAGTCGGATAAAAAGGGTGACGTCACCCTCCTAAAGAACTACCTACCCATCTCATTTCTGAGGCATTTCTATGAACTGTTTTCGAGTGTCATTACCTCATTACAAATCATCTCGTACGCTGGCTAGATGACTTCCAGCCTCCCGAACAAGCCGGTTTCCAAAGTGGTTTAAAGTACCCGTAGAGTCCGTAGACCACATCCATACGCTCCGTCAGGTTATAGGGATAGCGAACAAAAATCTCGATTTTACAACTTTAGACATATATTCTCGTCAGCCACTTACATCTCTGGCAATGCCCAATCATGTCTAGATAATTTCTTGACAAATATTCCCGAGCCGTATATACACGATTCGCAGATTGACCATAACGGGCTGTCAGATGGACATGCTGGACTGCTCTGCAATGTAATATTTTCTAGCATAGACAAATCAAGCTCAGCAAATAAGTACAGTCGCGGAATGAAAAGGTTGATCAGTTTTCAAATAAATTCATTTACGCGTTGCAAGCACATGTTACTTTTTTTATTAAACTGTGTAACAGACGAGAGTGTTGTATTGAAAATTATGTTTAACTGTTTGACAACAAAGCTCAAATTAACTTAGACGAATGTTCCTTGACTTGATTATTAATAGTTTGAACTAAAACTTTTTTATTCGGTTTGTCTTGCCATTACGTTGTGTGTGTCAAGTTTGATAAATCTAATGAATAAAATTTCTCTTCGCTTATAATGATTGCTCTCTTCGCTTAAAACTGTCAATATCATCATTACTAGGTATTTCTTGTATTCGTTTTTTTTAACTCGCCTTATCAAAATTCAAAGAGGCATTTCTCGTAGTGGACGTATCTGTAGGCCATGTAGTGAAATGACATTCATTATGACAGAATTTGTCTGACACTCGGTCGATAAAGCAGATACTGATAACTTATACTGAGCAAGCAAAAACAGGTCTTATGGTGGTCAACCTTTTCATTCCGCAACTAAGTATTCAATAAAAAAACAAATGATATGTTTAGGAAGCGGGTAATTGGTGTCAAGTGGGATAACTTGGGTGTAAATGGTTTTCTAAAAGTTTTTTGAAAATATATACAAGGACAGCTTTCCGATAAAAAACTTGAGAATAAGAGGTACTTAATTGTAAAAACACAGAATAAAATAGTTTTTTTTATAGATAATGGTACGGAACCCTTCGTGCGCGAGTCCGACTCGCACTTGGCCGGTTTTTTATTTTTCTTGTACCTTGATGTTTTAGGCGTGTCCAGTGCCTTTGACACCCTACAAATACGAAACACGTTGAAACATTGTACTTGTAGCGATTTTAAAACGTCAATAATATATCTAGATCGTATAAAAACCCAAAAAACCTATAATTTAGCATTAAATTTAAGTACCACATTTTCTTGGTTTTTCTGGCTGCCGACCCTCGATTTTTGCCTGTCCACCTGCGGAAAGCCAACTTCAAGTATCGATTCGAAGTATTAGGACTTGTACCTATATTGTGCCTGGAAATACTTGTTTCTGATAGTGGAAAACATGAATTTTCTTAAATCAACCTTATATTTATCTCGCTAAAGTATTTTTTACATAATGAACTATAATTAATCTTGTCCAGTGATTTTGGAAAAGTGGACATGTCCACATTCCGTTACGATGATTTTGTGGGAACGAGGTATTTTTATTACCAAATTACTGGTTGCTGGGAAGCATCTATCCAGCAACCCCAAACTTAAAAAGAAGGAATTTCGCGTAGAATCTAAGTTTTTTGGGTAAAATAAGGCACAAAAAAAATTGTACTCCGGTTTTTACCGTTGAACGAGATTAAATTTAGTTAAATTACCAAATTTGCGCCAAAAAGTGAACGCCTGCGTAACACGGCAATATGGAAAACACATGTACTCTATATTTTGCTAATATTTTTCATCTGGCGCAAAAAAATGTAATATAATTCAACGGTAAAAACCAATGAGTACAATATTTCCAGCCTAATGTTTGTTACTGGTGGCGGTCATATGCTACGCGTTGAGATTTTGTTGGTTAGGCCGAGTTCCTCCAGCCCGGCAAACTAAGATAAACTATTCGGCGTCGACGGCACTTTCAGAAAGATGGCTATCGAATGAGGCATTTGCCCAAACGTTACAGCAGTTGTGCAATGCAATGATTTTTTGCGCCTGATGAAAAATATTAGCAAAATATGGAGTACATGTATTTTTCGTATTGCCGTGTCACGCAGGTGTTCGCTTTCTGGCGCAAATTTGGTAATTTAACTAGCTTAGCTATCTCGGTCAACAGTAAGCACGAAAGTACAAATTTTATTGGGCCTTATTTTACCCAAAACACTTAAATTCTACGCGAAATTCCTTCTTTTTAAGTTTGGGGTTGCTAGAGAGATGCTTCCCAGCAACTCCAATTTAAAATAATTGTACTCTCGAAACTATTGAGGTACAATTTTTTTCATGCAAGTACTAAATAATTCGGTACAATTTTGGTATAATTTTTTCACATACTGAGAAATCCCGAAATCAAAAGTGGAGTTGCCAGGGAGCATGACATAAACTGATGTTGCTCACAATCTAACGGTGACATATTTTAGATTGTAACGTTTGATTAATCTTATTTCCATACTAGCTGTTGCCCGCGACTTCGTCCGCGTAGAACTTTTTATCGTCTTAGAAAATGATTTCTCTCAATACAAAATTTGAACCCTCTTTTAGGGGATAATTAAAAAAAAGTTGATGTTCATTTTCTAGTTTGAACAAACAGTCTAAAACCAAAGTTAAAAATCTCATACTTTAAAAATGCCTTGAAATACTCAAACTTTGAACCAATTTTAACACTCTTAGGGGATGAATTTGGAAAAACTCTGAAATCAGTTTTGTAGTCTTTTAACGTACAGAATAAGACCGAAGTTAAAAATCTCTTACTCACACTTTAAAATTTTATTGCTCGCCATTTAAAATGTGAACCCCCTTTTAAACCCCCTTAGAGGTTGAATTTTTCTAATCGCTGAAAGAACTTTTTTCGTAAACTTTTAAGTCTCTAGCTCAAAAAAAGTGTTGCCCATACAAAGCTTTCTTAACGCCCTTAGGGGTGGAATTTTCTAAAACTCTGAAAGTATTTTATTATTAATTTTAATAAGTAACATTTTGAATAGTTTTAAGTCTAGTAAAAAAAAAAAAGTTTTTCCCACACAACACTGGCTACCCTTCTTAAGGATCTTAAGGATCCCCTTAGGGATGGAGTTTTCTAAAACGCTGAAAGTTCTTTTTTAGTATTCTAATAAGTAATCTTTTTGCAAAGTTTTAAGTCTAACTCAAAAAAAGTGTTGCCCATGCAAAGCTTGCTCTCCTTTTTAACCCTATTAGGGGTGGAATTTTCTAAAACGATTTGTGTTCTTTTTTTGTATTTTAATAAGTAATCTTTCTACAAAGTTTCAAGTCTCTAACTCAAAAACATAAACTTTCCCTGATAAAAACTTTGCACCCCTTTTTATCCCCCTTAGGGATAGATTTTTTCAAAACGCTGAAAGTCTTTTTTTTTGTATTTTTATAAGTAATCTTTCTACAAAGTTTTAAGTGTCTAGCTCAGAAAAAGTGTTCCCCATACAAACCTTGCACCCTTTTTTAACCCCCTTAGGGAATGATTTTTGTAAAACGCCGAATGTAGTATTTTTCATGTTCTAATAAGTAATTTTTCGTCAACATTTTAAGTCTCTATTAAAAAAAAATATGTTTTTCCCATACAAACTTTGCACCCTATTTTACCCCCTTAGGGGTGAAATTTTCCAAAACGCTGAAAGTACTTTCTTTGTATTTAAATAATCTTTCTACAAAGTTTTAGGACTCTAGCTAAAAAAAATAGTTTCCCACATACAAACTTTGCACCCCTATTTTAGCCCCCTATTTTTAGGGGTAGAATTTTCTAAAACGCTGAAAGTACTTAATTTGTATTCTGATGATTAATCTTTCTACAAAGTTTTAAGTCTCTATTTAAAAAAAATATTG
This sequence comes from Epinotia brunnichana, assembly GCA_963854355.1. Taxonomy (NCBI): domain Eukaryota; kingdom Metazoa; phylum Arthropoda; class Insecta; order Lepidoptera; family Tortricidae; genus Epinotia; species Epinotia brunnichana. Next base: position 25,101,733 of record OY977936.1, on the reverse strand, counting down.
TTTCCCCCATACAAAATTTGCACCCCTATTTTACCCCCTTAGGGGTAGATTTTTTAAAAATACTGAATCTAGGTACTTTATTTGTATTCTAATGAATAATTTCTCTACAAAGTTTTAAGTCTATATTTAAAAAAAAGTAATTTTTCCCATACAAACTTTGCACTCTATTTTACCCCTTTAGGGGTAGAATTTTCTAAAACCCTGAAAGTTCTTTATTTGTATTCTAATGACTGATCTTTCTACAAAGTTTTAAGTCTCTATTTAAAAAAAAAATGTTTCCCCCATACAAACCTTGCACCCCTATTTTACCCCCGTAGGGGTGGAATTTTCCAAAACGCTGAAAGTGTTTCATTTGTATTCTAATAACTAATTTTTCTACAAAGTTTAAGTCTATAGCTCAAAAAAAAAAGGTTCTCCCATACAAACTTTGCACCCCCATTTTACCCCCTTAGGGGTAGAATTTTCAAAAATCCCTTTTTATCCCTAGCCCACGTTATAAAAGCAACATACTGTGCAAAAATCAACTCTCTAAGATTAGTAGTTTCGGCTGTGCGTTGATGAGTGAGTGAGTGAGTGAATAAGTCCGTCAGGACATAGGCATTTATTATGTATAAATAGATAGAAGATAATGAAACTCCCATTCAAATATCTCAAAAAATTATGAAGCTACATCCGTTTTAATTTCGCTTGTTAGAGTGAGAAAACGATGAGGGACTGTGACGTCAATATACTCGAGCGTCATAGTAAAAAACAATCGTTTCATATGAAGGTGCGTTTTGCGGAAAAGGGACAGAACATACCCCCTCTTAAAACTTTGGACTCTTATAACTTAATCATTACCTATATAACCTCTTGCTTTGTTTTTTTCTCCATTTGACTATATTTATTTTAAATTCTTTTTCGAGAAAATACATTATGATTATTTACCATATTTTCGATTCCTGAGCTATAACCACGAACTTCGGAATTCGAAAATATTCGGGTATCTCTATCTCTATCGCACTAACCACACTCGAGTGACAGGGATGCAAATATATGAACATTGAGTATCGGTTTTCGTGGTAGCGCCGCAGGTACTTTGGCTGAATGCGCCGAGCGCGTGCCATTGTCATTCAAAAAAAACAAATTCGTGTTAATTATATTGTTCAAATTTGTTGATTTCATTTATTGAAATTACGACATAAAACGACATTTGCGCATATAAGTTCTCATATCAGAATCGAATATTTTTTTATGGTTTATATTTTAGCATTTGTCTCGTAAAGGTCTATCGTAGACGGGATTTAAATTATTAATAAGTGAAAGGCAAAGCAATTCCGCCATTTTGACGAAAATTTGACGGTTCTTATAGCTGACAGTTGGAGCAGCGTTTGATTTCAATAAAAATAAATGAAAAATTAAATGAAGTCGTATATTTCGGAAAATTAATTAACTGTCGCAGTCGGATAAAAACTATCCTAAGTTGCAGCTAGAATAATAATGTACCTATATAAAATGTTTCATATTTTTCCGTTCATGGGATGCTGAGAACATTCGAACCGCGCAAAGCTTAGTTTCAAACTGGCTGATTCTTTTTTTAATTTAGAGATTTATTATAAGTGGAGATAAGTGGAGATTACATATGAACACACAGCAAAAAGAAGTAGGAAAAAAACCGGCCAAGTGCGAGTTGGACTCGCGCACGAAGGGTTCCGTACCAGTATCAATAAAAATATTTATTTTATTTTGTTTTTAGTATGTTGTTATAGCGGCAACAGAAATACATCATCTGTGAAAATTTGAACTGAAGTTTTGGAAACAATGGGACCAATCTGGAAGCATATACTTTCAGTTAAAAAAAGAATTGTACGAATCGGTTCATAAATGACGGAGTTTTGAGGTAACAAACATTAAAAAAAAAAATACATTCGAATTGAGAACCTCCTCCTTTTTTTGAAGTCGGTTAATAAAATATTTTTTTAAGGGGGGCTCCCATACAACAATCGTGATTTTTTTGCCGTTTTTATAGATAATGGTACGGAACCCTTCGTGCGCGAGTCCAACTTGCACTTGGCCGGTTTTTATTTTTTTTAAACTTAGGTACAAATTGTGATGATAGGAATTAGGAGAAATTGGTCCACAATACTTTATTAAGAGTGCTCTTCAAAAAAGCGCTCGCTCAGAATTCGGTATTTTGACACGCGTAGTGCGTTTGTGTGTGTAAATACTACTACCACCCACACAAACGTACCTAACCCCCACATGCACAGCGAGATCGCACCAGCCGCGGGTGCCGTCCCTTTCTAGCTATATGTAAGTGCGATCGGGATAGAACTAACCGCGGAGCTTGCCGATGCAAATAGCTGTATAGCGCACCGTTGGAATTCACTCCGTGACCGATATTGATACTTGCACTAAAAAGTGGTAAGTATTACTTCGCTAACATGATGTTCTAGAACATCATGTTAGCGAAGTTAGATAACTTGAATAAAGTAAGTATTTGATTTTTGAGCACAAGTTTTCTATTTGTATTAAAATACTATGATATGACAAAGTATATTTAGTTTCGTTTTTTTAGTATAAAATAAACTAACGAGTTTTAAAGTTGTCAGTAATAAGAATAATAATTTGTTTTACGGATATTAATAGTTTGCATGTTATCTGAGTCTTATTTATATATAGTAATGTAGTGAAATTATACCAGTAGACCCACTATTAGGAAATTACTGGGTACTTACGTATTCATTTCTTGAAGAAAATTTTTTTTGTTATGGATAGTAAAAAAAAACTGCCCTTCATAGAAATTGCTATGTCCGTTTCTTACCAAAGGAACTGAAAATTATAAATTATACAAACACAGCTTTTTATCTAGAATACAATTAATTAATGCGTGATTTTATTCAAAAGCCTAAAACCTCAGATGATAATAAGGAATAGATATGAAACGGGGGCTTGGCGCGTGTCGGTGCGACATGGCCAAATGGGCATGTCACTGCCCACCGCATGTTAGTCGCAATTTGCCGTGAATCTGAAATGTTTTTCCACGTTTACTCAAAATGCCGAATTGTAGCGTGGTTACATGCAAAAATAGGAATGAAACTAAAACATACATGAATGGTGGAGTCACGCACCACATGTGAGTATTAGTATTTTCACTTAAGTCAGTAAAAACTAATATTTTAATAAATAAACGCAACGCCGCATCATTTCTCTAACATATCGAACGAAAAAGCATATTTTTGTTCTATGCGTTGTACATTGAACGTTCAATACAGTAAACCACGGCGCAATGTATTAAACCACTATGGATATGGACGATGCTTGATTTTTTTAGTGGTACGGCCGCTGCTTGGCGTCGCAAACTAGAGCGGTGCCAAAGTGCAGTTACAATTTACGCGTAATCGATAAAATAGAAGTACGATATCATACTAGTTATTTTATTTCGACTACTTTCGCTGTTTTATTTTATTTAATTACTTGTTTTGGTTGGGTGCCTATCTTAAAGGTAACTAATAACATACTAATAAGATTAAAAGGCACAAAATGTTTACGGTACCTACTAATAAGATTTTCACTAAGTTGCAGTATGAACGGTAAATAGACATATTAAAATTGTATGTACAAGTATATAATTTAGTTGCAAATGGCTTCAGAACAACTTTAAATGTGATATTATTACCAATAATTTATTTTAAATGAGTATTTTTTACTTTCATTTGAAATGTGATAATTGAAGAAGAAATCTCGGTTTCTTTTTACAGTTTTCCAAAGAATCCGAGTAGGTACTAAAAAAATGGATAGATGCTACTGGCAGAGGTCCTAACTGGTTTCCTGTACAGAGAAGAGTTAATGTGTTCGTAACATTTTCAAGAAAAATGTTTCCAACCACTTAATAAGAGCCGTACACTTTTCGAATATTTGACACCTCGCTTGCTTGAAACCTAGGTGTAAAATGTATGGTAACACATCTTCGCACATCTTTGGTGGATACTCGCCCTTAGCCTTAAATCTCGTAATATGAGTAATGGACATATTATTTCGCGCCAAAATGCGAGTCGGATCGGCCTGGTACCTACAGGTCAAAAATATCGATGTGACCAGAGTTTTAAATGTATGTGAACACGAACTTATAAAAAGCCGTTTATGTTACTCTGTAGGTATTCGTCAATATTTTTTACTTTTGCGATTTATGGTAAGTTAACAACCCGTGTTATTTAAACTTGTAGCTAGAAGTTTAAATACCACCACATAAACTTACCATGTCGTTGAAGTTGTTACCCATCAATATCTTAACATAATATTAATTTTAATATCAATGTCGATAAAACATAATTTTAACGTTTGTCGCCCCCCTAGTGTAGTGCGTTTAAGCCAATCACAGCCCTTGTTTGCATGTTGCCGTAGACTCACTGGCAACGCCCGAGTCTTGTTTTTACACGGTTCAATGTGTGTGCCTGTGGGCGCTGCGGTGGGAGAAAACTGGGGACATCGGTTTTGGTTGAAATTAAGCAGTATGGCACTTCTCCCTTTTTTTATGTTCTGAGCATAAAACCTATGTCACTTTTTAGGATTCCGTACTCAAAGAGTAAAACGGGACCCTATTACTAAGACTCCGCTGTCCGTCTGTCTGTCCGTCTGTCACCAGGCTGCATCTCATGAACCGTGATAGATAGAGATTTGATTTGATAGTTTTTATCTGTTTCTTTTTCTTTTACAATCTTACACAAATCGACCTTGCCCCAAACTAAGCAAAGCTTGTACTATGGGTACTAGACAACGATAAACATACTTACATAGATAAATAAATACTTAAATACATAGAAAACATCCATGACTCAGGAACAAATATTTGTGCTCATCACACAAATAAATAAATGCCCTTACCAGGATTCAAACCCGGGACCTCCAGCTTCGTAGGCAGAGTCACTACCAAGTTACTAACTAGGCTACAGGGGGTTCCTATACAACAAATTTTTTGCCGTTTAAAGATATAGATAATGGTACGGTACCCTTCGTGCGCGACTCGCTCTTGGCCGGTTTTTTAAACATTTATTTCGAAACTAGCTGTTGCCCGCGACTTCGTCCGCGTAGAACTTTTTATCGTCTTAGAAAATGATTTCTCTCAATACAAATTTTGAACCCTCTTTTAGGGGATAATTAAAAAAAAAGTTGATGTTCATTTTCTAGTTTGTGAACAAACAGTCTAAAACCAAAGTTAAAAATCTCATACTTTAAAAATGCCTTGAAATACTCAAACTTTGAACCAATTTTAACACTCTTAGGGGATGAATTTGGAAAAACTCTGAAATCAGTTTTGTAGTCTTTTAACGTACAGAATAAGACCGAAGTTAAAAATCTCTTACTCACATTTTAAAATTTTATTGCTCGCCATTTAAAATTGGAACCCCCTTTTAAACCCCCTTAGAGGTTGAATTTTTCTAATCGCTGAAAGAACTTTTTTCGTAAACTTTTAAGTCTCTAGCTCAAAAAAAGTGTTGCCCATACAAAGCTTTCTTAACCCCCTTAGGGGTGGAATTTTCTAAAACTCTGAAAGTACTTTATTATTAATTTTAATAAGTAACATTTTGAATAGTTTTAAGTCTAGTAAAAAAAAAAGTTTTTCCCACACAACACTGGCTACCCTTCTTAAGGATCTTAAGGATCCCCTTAGGGATGGAGTTTTCTAAAACGCTGAAATGTATTTTAATAAGTAATCTTTCTACAAAGTTTCAAGTCTCTAACTCAAAAACATAAACTTTCCCTGATAAAAACTTTGCACCCCTTTTTATCCCCCTTAGGGATAGATTTTTTCAAAACGCTGAAAATCTTTTTTTTGTATTTTTATAAGTAATCTTTCTACAAAGTTTAAAGTGTCTAGCTCAGAAAAAGTGTTCCCCATACAAACCTTGCACCCTTTTTTATCCCCCTTAGGGAATGATTTTTGTAAAACGCCGAATGTAGTATTTTTCATGTTCTAATAAGTAATTTTTCGTCAAAATTTTAAGTGTCTATTAAAAAAAATATGTTTTTCCCATACAAACTTTGCACCCTATTTTACCCCCTTAGGGGTGAAATTTTTCAAAACGCTGAAAGTACTTTCTTTGTATTTAAATAATCTTTCTACAAAGTTTTAGGACTCTAGCTAAAAAAAATAGTTTCCCACATACAAACTTTGCACCCCTATTTTAGCCCCCTATTTTTAGGGGTAGAATTTTCTAAAACGCTGAAAGTGCTTAATTTGTATTCTGATGACGAATCTTTCTACAAAGTTTTAAGTCTCTATTTAAAAAAAATATTGTTTCCCCCATACAAAATTTGCACCCCTATTTTACCCCCTTAGGGGTAGATTTTTTTTAAACGCTGAATTGTATTCTAATGAATAATTTCTCTACAAAGTTTTTAAGTCTCTATTTAAAAAAAAGTAGTTTTTCCCATACAAACTTTGCACTCTATTTTACCCCTTTAGGGGTAGAATTTTCTAAAACCCTGAAAGTTCTTTATTTGTATTCTAATGACTGATCTTTCTACAAAGTTTTAAGTCTCTATTTTAAAAAAAAATGTTTCCCCCATACAAACCTTGCACCCCTATTTTACCCCCGTAGGGGTGGAATTTTCCAAAACGCTGAAAGTGTTTCATTTGTATTCTAATAACTAATTTTTCTACAAAGTTTAAGTCTATAGCTCAAAAAAAAAAGGTTCTCCCATACAAACTTTGCACCCCCATTTTACCCCCTTAGGGGTAGAATTTTCAAAAATCCCTTTTTATCCCTAGCCCACGTTATAAAAGCAACATACTGTGCAAAAATCAACTCTCTAAGATTAGTAGTTTCGGCTGTGCGTTGATGAGTGAGTGAGTGAGTGAGTGAGTGAATAAGTCAGTCAGGACATAGGCATTTATTATGTATAAATAGATAGAAGATAATGAAACTCCCATTCAAATATCTCAAAAAATTATGAAGCTACATCCGTTTTAATGTCGCTTGTTAGAGTGAGAAAACGATGAGGGACTGTGACGTCAATATACTCGAGCGTCATAGTAAAAAACAATCGTTTCATATGAAGGTGCGTTTTGCGGAAAAGGGACAGAACATACCCCCTCTTAAAACTTTGGACTCTTATAACTTAATCATTACCTATATAACCTCTTGCTTTGTTTTTTTCTCCATTTGACTATATTTATTTTAAATTCTTTTTCGAGAAAATACATTATGATTATTTACCATATTTTCGATTCCTGAGCTATAACCACGAACTTCGGAATTCGAAAATATTCGGGTATCTCTATCTCTATCGCACTAACCATGCTCGAGTGACAGGGATGCAAATATATGAACATTGAGTATCGGTTTTCGTGGTAACTTTGGCTGAATGCGCCGAGCGCGTGCCATTGTCATTCAAAAAAAACAAATTCGTGTTAATTATATTGTTCAAATTTGTTGATTTCATTTATTGAAATTACGACATAAAACGACATTTGCGCATATAAGTTCTCATATCAGAATCGAATATTTTTTTATGGTTTATATTTTAGCATTTGTCTCGTAAAGGTCTATCGTAGACGGGATTTAAATTATTAATAAGTGAAAGGCAAAGCAATTCCGCCATTTTGACGAAAATTTGACGGTTCTTATAGCTGACAGTTGGAGCAGCGTTTGATTTCAATAAAAATAAATGAAAAATTAAATGAAGTCGTATATTTCGGAAAATTAATTAACTGTCGCAGTCGGATAAAAACTATCCTAAGTTGCAGCTAGAATAATAATGTACCTATATAAAATGTTTCATATTTTTCCGTTCATGGGATGCTGAGAACATTCGAACCGCGCAAAGCTTAGTTTCAAACTGGCTGATTCTTTTTTTAATTTAGAGATTTATTATAAGTGGAGATAAAGAGTGATACTCGGAAATGTCGAAGGGAAGGTCAATCGTCGAATCCGACTCGGCTGGGCAGCATTCGGGAAGCTACGGCACATCTTTTCGTCCAATATTCCGCAGTGTCTCAAGACGAGAGTCTTTGACCAGTGTGTGTTGCCAGTGATGACATATGGCACGGAAACGTGGTCGCTTACTAAAGGCCTCATAAGAAGGCTCAAAGTCACTCAAAGGGCAATGGCTCTCCATTGCCCTTTGAGTGACTTTGAGCCTATGCTATGCTATGCTGGGAGTTTCTCTGCGCGATCGCATCAGAAATGAGGCTATCCGCAGCAGAACCAAGGTAACTGATAAAGCCCTCCGAATTGCTTAACTTAAGTGGCAGTGGAAGGGGTACATTGCACGTAGAACCGATGGCCGTTGGGGCGGAAAGGTTCTCGAGTGGCAACCACGTACCGGAAGGCACAGCGTGGGTAGGCCCCCCGCAAGGTGGACTGATGACCTGGTAAAGGTCGCGGGAGTCCGCTGGATGAGGGTGGCGCAGGACCGGCCATTGTGGCACTCTTTGGGGGAGGCGTTTGTCCAGCAGTGAACGTCTTTCGGCTGATATGATGATGATGATGACTCGGAAATGTAATAAAACCACGTAAAAATCTTCCTTTCCAGTGTAAACCCCCGGTGTGTGTTATTATTATATATAAACGAAAATAATTACTAAACGCAAGGTAGGATCGTGCTGTACTTAACAAACGCCATATAAGCTTGTTTTTTAAAAAGTTTTTTATTCATCTTGTTATTTTCAATAACCCTGCATATTATGTCGCTGGTTCGTGGGTACTTGTACAGACAAATCACACAAACCCAAACAAGATAGGTCTATCTATTTTAGTTAAGGAGTTCCCATGACCACCTTCCATCATCAGATCCTGGAAATCATCCATCACCAAAGTGTTTACCAAGACAAAACAGATGAGCTCAAACTAGATGGGTTTATCTAGTTTAGTTTAGGAGTTCCATGACCACCTTATAGCTCCATCATCAGACTCTGGAAATCATCCAGCACCAAAGTCTTGCCATGCCATGACCAAATAAATGAGCCCAAATTCGATGGCTTTATCTTGTTGAGTTTAGGAGTTGCTATGGCCACCTTCCGACTCCATCATCAGACCAGCTCTATGATATTATGTCACCGAAAATACGCAATTGTACCTAATTTGAAGATTTCACCCAAACTCCCATACATACATACATACTAACAAGGTGGACTGATAGTAACAAGTAAATAAATTAAATCTATCAAGTATCACGATCACTCGTACAATAATAATTGACTATAGAACGCGTAGTTTAGACAAAAGGATCCAACCCACAAGACATCACCATTGAAATGTATGACTTTTGTTTTAGGTAGAAGGTTCAATTTTAAATGTTACGTATCCGGTGGGTTTGAGCCTTTTCGCTACACTACGTCATATATGGCAGCTATGCAATTCAGAACTTGTCTCGATTAGCCTCACGAATGTATCCCCAGTATAGTTTGACCCCGAGGTTGGTAACAACTATGCCTAGTCGGAGATCAAAATAATATTATTTTATCTGAAGAGTGGCCGGTTAGCTTCGTGAATAGCCACAAATAAACACACTACACGTCTGTCTCGGAGGGCTATTCAGCCGGTACTGAGATAAATTCCCGCGCGACGGTAAATTTATACTAGTTTTGAATAATTATTTATAAATATAAATTTTGACAAAAGTTATATTTTTTGGACTGGATCTTGTTGGTACAAGCATGAACTTTAATGTTGTGTAAGATTCAATACAAAAATAATTCAACAATAATGAGAAAATCCTTGAGTTTTCAGTACGATATTGTTGACAAATATGGTGTAATTGAGAACAGTTTACATATATATACGTGCAGAATAAGGAAAATTCGAGGCGGCTAGGCGCAATGGCAACATATTACGCTAGTGAAAATAGAAAAAAACAAGTAGGTTCTCATATGACATCATGGAGTATTAGGGGCTCAAACTTATGACTCTGCGCTCTCTTCAGAAAACTACTGTCGGTAATCGGGTATTTTCGGTTAAAGTATTCAGTTCTTCGTAAATTGGAGGCGGCTATGACCAATATGAGGAGTTTACCTATGCAAATAAGTAATCAGGATCTAGAAAAAGCTCTCCGTTTCTTAGAATTACAACGTCAAAAATCCGTCATTCTCGCTTATACCTGACCAAAAAACGAGCGCCCTCTTAATATTATTCATTACATTGGGACTATATAAATTAAAAGTGAAAGTTTATGTTTGATACATTAGTCCAGTTCTGCATGATAAAGTTAGGAGCCTAGGCTGATAAAGTTATATTTTTATTTGGTATATTTATCGAAGTTGAGGTTGAGGAGTTTATTTGAGTAGTGCCCAAAGATTCTGAAACTTGCGTCTGAGGGTCGTTTTGGATTGTGAAGATTGGTGAAGATGATACTTGAGGCAGCAACACGATGACGACGATGTTTTTTTTGACTAATGACTGGATTCCATTAAGATTAAATTTTAAAACTGTCATCCCGGTTGAAATTGCGATGTTTTCTGATTACTACGTTTTCACGTGTTTTCCTACTATAGGAATTACTTTCTGTCGAAAGGACTTTCCGTTTATGGAACTCAATCCAGTAGTTTAGTCCTGACACAGTGGAGTGGTGGTGGAGTGAGTGGTTTGGTTTGTAATGTGTGAGAATCGTGAAGGTTTATTCAATAAATAAATTACCTAATCAAAACAGTTAATTATGCCTATTTTAGTCAAAGTTGGAACACTTCAAACGTTGATTACTTATGTATAGTTAACCAGATTTTTTTATTATTATTTTAATTTTTTTTCTACTATAGGGAAAGTACTGAATATTATGATCGATTAATTCCAGATTTCTCTCGAAACAATGCAGGTGTGATAACAGTTACCTGTGTTATTACGTTCGCCTGTTTTGCTGTCGCTCAGACTCAACGGCACCCACGGACCGCAACTACTGCAAGACCTGGAATCACTGCATTTGTGTATGGGAAACCGACCGCTGAACACACAACTGAAGGCTTGACATTTCCGACCGGTTATTTAGAAGGACTTACTACAAAGGTAAGGTTTATACGGTTTATTTTATTTTATTTTAATTTCATTCATTTCATGTTATATTTTAATTCCGTTCTTTTGTTATTCTTATGTGTTGCATACCGTGTCCTCACTGGATGAACCCAACGGAAGACCAGGGCTAGCTGCAAAGTCAGCATCATGCTGTGTTGGGCCCTATAACTGACTAGACTTATGGAAAGAATAGGCACTGGTTCATGGTACAGACAACTTTACTCCAGGAAGCTAAAGAACAGACTACTAGACTACGACAAGACAAAAACTAATAAAAGACGGATTCTAAAACCAAATACAAAATGAATACAAAAAGGTAAAATGTTTTCAAAAAGGTGCATCATGCACATTCCTCCCCTTTTCTAAAAGGGCAGCTTCACCAGCTTACGGAGGGCCCGCCGCATGATGTCCATCAGAGTGCGAACATCAGCCACCCGGATTACGCCGTCGGGGGCAGGAAAAACTGCTGTCACCCGTTCCCGTGGCTAGTGATCCTGGCCTTGGATCATTAAACTCACGCGCATTTTTAATAACGAATCCCAGTCGCTTGTAACAATCTGTAGCTAGTCGCTTGATATAGTCATGAAATGTAAGAGACATATCAAAAAGAACGCCAAGGTATCGAACAGTTATTGTTACGCGAGTTATGACTTCCGATCTCAGCATATATTGGGCAAGTAAAGGCTTCACCGAACGAGTGTAGGACATAAGTTAGCTGTGTTGAGTTATGTCACATAACACAACACAGCATTTGGGAACATTGAAATGCAGCTTATTCGATGTAGGTACTCCATTGTAAGACTGAATTGATGTTACTGTATTGCTTCGCAATCTGCCATTTGCTGGACACCATATATAAGTTTAAGGTCATCTGTGTAAAGAAGACATCTTGGTGTGATTATGTAGGTACTGAGTCAAGGTCATTGACCATATCGCCAAATAGGAGTGGTCCGAGGATAGATCCTTGACTAACACCGGATTTAGTAGAATACAAAGCACCCATGCCTTACAAACATGACGCGCTTGATGAGAGTTGCATTGTCAACAACGTTTAAATGACTTGGCACCCAGCGCCATTTCTTCGCGTCAGTTATCTCTACAATCTCGCTTACTCTAAGTGATACGAAAGACTAGAACAGACGCGCTTCGCTTCGGAGCGAACCCAAAACTGTCATAGAATCGCACCAGAATATGCTTTTGGCAGGTTTGAGTCTGTGAGCTTCACAAATAGTGGGGGCGAGGCGAGCTGCAACCAAAGCTCCTTGAAGTTCCAAACGATTTATGGAAGTTGGCTTTAGTGGAGCTACGCGAACTTTACTACATATACCCAGCGCTACATAAGCGCTAGCTTTACGCAACAGTTTTCCATAATAAAACGCTAATATGCATTGCAGAAAAGGCAGACTTGCTTGCGTCACAGAAAACGTAAAGCTCGCACTTATCTACTTTCAACTCGCCAGGACAGTAGCAGCGTGAGATCTGCAATCGGGAAGCGGCAAATAAATCTTCCAACCGAAAGGACTAGACGTGGCCCCAAAAATCATTGATGACATGCCGTATGTTTTAAGAGCGTGCAAACATTTCGTTACAACTCGAAAAAGTCGCGATCGCCGGCGAGCGGCCACGATTCAACCCACACTACGATGTTTACCTGTGCGTGCGGTTCGATAGAGATGGGTAGTGTAGTGGGTAAAAACTCACGGGTAAATACCGGGTATTATAAAGTACTGATAATATAATCTACCCGTATTTACCCGTTTCTTCCCAAAAAGGTGGGTATAAACTATTTGTGAAACGTTTTTTGCAAAAAAGTTCTCTCTCGGGATGTCGTGTCACGCCACAAAACTCTTTGCGCATCACGATCTTCCACGCGAATTTTCACTTGAACAAACATTGCCTTCCCTAAAACGCAAAAGGATTCCGAGCAGGGACTGCAAAAAGTCAGGACCGCTTAGCAGGAGCGAATTCAGTGAAACTCCTTGAATTTTCGCAGCAGCATGATGGACTAATCTTAATTTATTCGGCTTATTCGGATTGGTTAGGTTAGGTTAGTTACTGAAATGTGGCGTAGCTTTGATAGACCACCAGCCTTATCCGAGCGGCATAATCTAGCCATTTGGCTCGCAATAGGGGGGAAACCTTTAAAATAATTGCCTAAAATGGTTCCGGCGATGTCAGTCCGAATAATCCAGTAAACGAATGATTTCCACGCAATTGCGAACACGACTAACAAAGATAGCAAAATCCTTACCTTCTGAGTTCAACCTCGTGAGCCACCACTAGCTCGGGGCGGCCGTAGCGCGTGTCGAGTGCGCCCATGCTATGCGAACTTAGAACTTAATGCAAATGCAGTTTCTTATTGAAAACAGTGCCACCTTCTTGATAGCTGGCGAACTCTCTGAAGCTCTAGCGATTGCTAGGCTAGGCTGTCAAGGTATTTCAAAATTCGCCGTATTGTCACAAGGCATCAGTAGCCTAGGGGTACAGACGGTGGTATTTGGAGTCGATGATCCGGGGTTCAATCCCTACGACCGACGCACTTTTTGTATGTTTTGTACATTCAAAGAAAAGTTGTAACTACCGCAGAAGAGATGGCGCCTGTATACGCAAGCATTAAATGCCTTCTCAATTTGGTCGAGTTGCCTGTCTATCTCAGTATGTATATTGTAGTCTTTGAGTGCGCCCAACACGACGCCGGGCTCACGCGCCGACACCAGCAGCGCATCGACCGCCTCGCGCCAGTCAGCGCCGCGTTCAGTCTTGCCAGGTTGTTCGCAGAACTGTATGAAGCTTGCCTATTTTCGAAACACTTTCAGACTGAGCCAGTCTAAATGTGATTTGCCGTCGAAGCGAGGTAAGATATTTATTAACATTTATTAACGTTATCAATCAAAACCTCGAGATTTTTAATAAGGCGGAACCTCCGAGCCGACGCTGCGTGCCGCGGCCGCGGTCGGGGCTGCACGTCGGGTCCGGGACGCTGTCGCTGCCTCCGTGAGGGGCGCAACGCTCATTTTAGGGTCTGGTAACCTGAAAACATAAGGTTTATTTAGTTCGGGACAGCTAATCTTGGACTTATAATGAACCATTTTTCGATGTCAGTACTCCTAGAGCTGTGCAGACTCGCGTCTGCCTCGATTGGCGGCAAGTTCTGCACGGTGCTCTTGCTCGGCGGTCTCACACTCCAGGGCGACGAGGCGACTGAGTTGTTGAGCCTCCAGGTCTGCAAGGCGCATTTCCTGAGCCTTCATGTTGGCGAGGCGGCGCATCCCTTACATCTCCAAGTCGGCGAGGCGGCGGGGAGCGTGCTGCGCCTCTGCTGCTAACCTTTTAGCCACCACCGTGGCGGATGAGCGGGACGATGCCGTACTTACGGGGCGGGAAGGCGCCGTGGGTGCGCTTGCCGAAGCGGCAGGTGAGACATCGGGCGTTTCGCATTCTACTCGCAACGGCTTACCTTCACCCATATTCATCGTTTTGGTTGTTGACCGCGTCTGTACCATGCTACTCCACGACAGACCAAATATAACTGACTGAACTTTGGAAAGAATAGGCACTGGTTCATGGTACAGACAACTTTACCCCAGGAAGCTAAAGAACAGACTAGGTAGTAGGTACTAGACTACGACAAGACAAACACTAATAAATGACAGATTCTGAAATCAAATACAAAATTAATACAAAAACCGGCCAAGTGCCAGTTGGACTCGCGCACGAAGGGTTCCGTACCATTATCTATTAAAACGGCAAAAAAATCACGTTTGTTGTATGGGAGCCCCCCTTAAAAAAATATTTTATTTTGTTTTTAGTATTTGTTGTTATAGCAGCAACAGAAATACATAATCTGTGAAAGTTTCAACTCTCTAGCTATCACGGTTCTTGAGATACAGTCTGGTGACAGACAGACGGACGGACGGACGAACGGACAGCGAAGTCTTAGTAATAGGGCCCCGTTTTACTCTTTGAGTACGGAACCCTAAAAAGGTCTAAAAAGGTAAAATGCTTTCAAAGATGTGCGTCGTGCACAGGCCCATTTCGTGACAAGGCACTTTTTAGGGTTCCGTAGCCAAATGGCAAAAAACGGAACCCTTAAAGATTCATCATGTCTGTCTGTCTGTCTGTCTGTCTGTCTGCCCGTCCGTATGTCACAGCCACTTTTTTCCGAAACTATAAGAGCTATACTGTTGAAACTTGGTAAGTAGATGTATTCTGTAAACCGCATTAAGATTTTCATACAAAAATATAAAAAAAACAATAAATTTTGGGGTTCCCCATACTAAGAACTGAAACTCAAAATTTTGTTTTTCATCAAACCCATACACTCTTCTTCTAACATCATTTTTTTCTAAACTGAATAGTTTGCGCGAGAGACACTTCCAAAGTGGTAAAATGTGTCCCCCCCCCCTGTAACTTCTAAAATAAGAGAATGATAAATCTAAAAAAAAAATATGATGTACATTACCATGCAAACTTTCAACGAAAATTGGTTTGAACGAGATCTAGTAAGTAGTTTTTTTTTAATACGTCATAAATCGTAAAAAGCAATTTATTTATCGGAACCCTTCATGTGCGAGTCCGACTCGCACTTGGCCGCTTTTTTTTCTTTTGTCTTTGTCTTGTCTTGTTATGAGTTGTGTCACGAATAAATGTTTGATTCTGATTCTAAAAAATAACATTAAAAAATTTAAAGAAATAGGTAAATATCTTTTTCAAGCTTGATTCTAAAAAAAGTCGTTAAAAGCTAATAGGCGCGTCCAAATGTCCGAGCGCGGCGGACTGCATACCCTGTATCATGCTATGCGACTTAGAACTTAATGCAAATCCAGTTTCTTATTGAAAACAGTGCCACCTTCTTGATAGCTGGCGAACTCTCTGAAGCTCTAGCGATTGCTAGGCTAGGCTGTCAAGGTATTTCAAAATTCGCCGTATTGTCACAAGGCATCAGTAGACTAGGGGTACAGACGGTGGTATTTGGAGTCGATGATCCGGGGTTCAATCCCTACGACCGACGCACTTTTTGTATGTTTTGTACATTCAAAGAAAAGTTGTAACTACCGCAGAAGAGATGGCGCCTGTATACGCAAGCATTAAATGCCTTCTCAATTTGGTCGAGTTGCCTGTCTATCTCAGTATGTATATTGTAGTCTTTGCCCTGTATAAGCAATAATATAGAGAACAATTTTTTTTTTATTTTTTTTTTGTAAGATGGCTTTTACTCCTTGCTGTGCAATTGCTGTGTTAGCAAGGTGGATTTGCCAATATCAGTTTAGCGGTGTTGACTGTTGTTGACATATTTACACACGAGGAGAATGTTCGGTAAAATCATAGACTATATTGAATGACATTATGTCGCTGACAATTGTCAAGTGACAGGTGACAACTGACAATTTTGTAAATTATTTCGTATAGAAATGCTTATAAACATGACAAGCATTTTGTTACAATTGTCCTAATCTTAATCAAATGACAATTATGTTGTGAAACAAGAATAATTTTTCCAACTCGACATATTTGTAGATTTGTCGGTAATTGTTGACATGAGATCGAGGCTGTGTCAGCCTAGCGTTACAATTGTAGTGTTGTTAGTTACAAAATGGCGAAAGCAGTATAGTAGTGACAGTGAGAGCGATTTAGACGAGTTCGCATATCGGAGAATATATAAAGGACGAATAAATTTCTCCTTTGACGTCACTGACTTTGCTTTCAAGAAAAATTTTCGAATTAGTAAAACCAATAAATAAAATCGGTGCTATAGTATCGGTGAAAACTACAAAAAATAAAACTTTGTATGCGTTGGATGGGTTCGGGTCGGGATCTCAAAACCACGTTAGTGGTGACAACCACGGCGTTTCGAAGGCAACGATCCATCGCTGTGTAAGGCGTGTTACCACTGCAAATTAATAGTCAATCAAATATTTGGTAACGAAGTACGTTGGCCAGCATTTAATTTAATTTCACAATTATTTATGGAAATTGGTAACGTTCCAAGAATTGGTGGCATTGTTGATGGATCGTTAATACCCATCGATTCACCTCGGCAGAATGAACACATGTTTGTGGACCGTAAAGGTGACCATTCGACAAATACCATGGTTGATACAGCGGATATGGTATACAGAAGTGGCTAATAACTCCGAACATCCCCATAGTTCCAAGAACGGCAGCAGTACCTAAAGCGATTTTTAAGAGCATTTAAACATAAAAGAAGGATGGTTGAAAATGCTTTGGGTATATATTGAAGGAGAAGTTTCCCTCTCTCCATCATCTCCGTTTGCAACCGTGTTCTTAGCGTGTGTTACCCTTCACAATCTAGTAAAACGCAACAAGAAAGTAGACAACAACGAAGCTATTGACCCTGAAGCAATCGTAGTACCTAATACGGGAATTGATACAATTTTTTTATTGAAGTACTGTTTATTATTACTGTTTTATTGTAGCAATTTGATAAAATTAGAAATTAAACTTAAAATGCAAAAAATATGTCATAGGTAGTTGAAATTATTGAAACATTCCAATATTTACTATACGTACTATACTAGTTACCTATAAATACAAGTATTGCAATTTGAACTTTCTAATTTAAACTGTAATATTCTAAACAATTTTAACTTTTTTTTTAATACGATTTATTATGTACGGTGGAAGAATGAAATGTTGCAGACTGTGATACATTAACAGCCAAAATGAAAAAAAGTAGTAGTAGAAGTAGTACTAGTCTATTTCTATATTTTAATGACGCATCAATTAACTAATACCGGCGATAAAATGGGCTTCTTAAACTTATCCGTATTAAAAAAACAATACGCAGAACAACTCCTTTTTTGTTCGTTGTACTTAGAAAAGTTGAAAAACCCCCGACATTTTCATTTCAAAGTTCAATATCTCAGAAACGGCTGAACCGAAATGTTCGTAACTTTGTTGAAAAGTAGTTAAGAACCATCTCGATCACGTCAGCTTTCGGATAAAAAACCGCATACAAATCCGTCCATTCGTTTAGGACCTACGAATCCTACGATATCACAGACAGACACACACAGACATACAGACACACGTCAAACTTATAACACCCCTCTTTTTCCGTCGGGGGTTAAAAATAAAATAACAGACTGACATTGGAGCCAAGCAAATATTATTCATTTTTGAATCAAAGGAAGATGACTTAATACGTGACGTTTGCGTGAATCTATAAATGATAACTATGATAAGATACTGTCGCCCTATATTTATAAGTTGTCTTGTCCTTCCCGCAATACGTACCTATTATAAATCTTGCAATGGTGGATGCCTGTCAACAACCGACATACGGTCAAAAAGTTATGAAACACCAATTGTCCTGACATATTTACAATTGTCACCATATTTCGACAATGCCTGTTTCACGATCTACAATTGTCATGTTTTCTTGACAATTGTCGCACCCGTCAACTTGGTCAAATAGGGGCCTGATTGAAAGTCGCTCGCCTTACCGCTCGACTACAGCTTTTTACTATCCGTCTGTTTCTAAGCGTTCTAATTAGAAAGAGACGGATAGTCTATCTTTCCGCGAGCCCGCTGTGATAGCCGTGCTGAAACAAGTTCTTTACAAGAATATAGCGATACACACAACACAACATCCTCCTAGCGTTATTCCCGGTTGTGCCTCTAAAGGAGCCCGGGGTCCGCTTTGACACCTATCACTACTAAAGAGATGTAAAAAACTAACAACACATGCAACGTCATTTTACTCCGTTTAATACATGAACAGATTGTAGGTAGGTATAATGTAAAGCTTTTCACAGAAATTGTTCGGTTTCTGGAAACATTTGCGATTCATGACTCTGGATCCAATAACCATGCCGCCAACCTCAACGGAGCCAGGTGGTTCTAGGAGAACAACCACGAAGAAGAAGCGGCGTCGTACGTATGATTTGAACGGTTAACGAGACTGCTTCCGCCCGATACGTACTCGTATTTGAATATGAAAGATTCGTTCCATGGATAATTCCTCGTTTTATGTACCTACATAAATAAACTGCTTGTATTCGCAAAAGGGATTATTACATTTTTCATTTTTCTAAGTAGGTACCCACTTCTAGCAATTGTAAATTTGAAGCTTAGAATAAGCCTAGAAACGCAGTTCACGCGTAACGGTTACGCCACCAAAACTCAGCTATAAATGGCGTAGTACGCCGATCGGTGGAACAAAATTGGTGCGTTTGTGTGCGTATTGGCGCGTGTGAATACGAGTTGATTACAACTACATGAATCCATTTAATGCCTCACGCTTGGCGCGTCAGCCGTATGAAACTATCATTCTAGGCGTTGTTATTCTTAGATTTGAAAATAAAGTAAAAATTAGTAATATTGCATCGTCTACAACTCACTTTAGGCCAATTGGTACTATGGTACCCAAAAGTTTTGGATTATAACTAGGTATGTTACCCATTTGTAGGCGAATTTGATTTGCATAGGACCCATGCCAAATTACAGTTTTCTTGTAAAGACTGTAGTACCTACACGATAAAATCTGGGCATATCTGATCTAGTATATTTTTCTACCAACTGCTTATTAAGAAACATCACTTTTTTAAATAAACCTTAGATTATAATACTATAAAATAAAAATTCAATCATATCAAAATGTATGAGTATGATTTTTTGAGTTAAGTATAGGTACATTCCAACATACTTATAATTTTTTGTCCAACAGAAGGTACCATGGAATGGGGTTAATTTGATCAATTTCAGAATTAAAACGTCCGTATCTCCCTGAACGTTTATCCAAAAAAATAAGGAAAAATGCAAATATCGGTTTTTGGTCTTCTATCGATTCCAACAACAAAAAAATATGTTATTAATATCTTATCTTAGAAAAAATATTAAGCCGGTGATCAACTTTATACTGATATCGGGGTTACTTTAAAACTTTTTAACGGATTATGATAGTATTAATAAGGAAAAAGCACTAGAACATTTAAAAAAATCCGTTTATAGGCTTAGGATTTATAAAGGTTGATGTGCCTTTGGGGTTACTTTGGCAAAGAAAAAAAAGGGTATCATTCACATAAGGGTAACATTGCACGTAGAACCGATGGCCGTTGGGGCGGCAAGGTTCTCGAGTGGTGACCACGTACCGGAAGGCGCAGCATGGGTAGGCCTCCCACATACCTACCCATGCTGCGACTTCCGGTCATCGGTCATCATTCGGTTTAGGTTATCAGTCCACTGATGACCTAGTAAAGAACTACCGGGAACTATTATTATATTAAAGAACTACCGGGAAAATTACCTTGTTTTTGGCACCCAGGTCATTCGACCTGGGTGCCAAAAACAAGGTAATTTTACGTTGGGTCCCAGGGCATGCAGGTATCCAGGGAAATGAAAAGGCTGATGAGCTTGCACGAGCGGGGGCGAAGGGAACACACTGCGGACCAGAGCCGTTCTGTGGTATCCCTAAAAGTCTAACCAAGCTCACTCTAAAAGCCTATTGTTTCTACAAGACCATTCAAGCCTGGAGAGCTAACCCAGGACTGAAACATTCCAAGGCACTTATTAGAGCCTTTAGCAAAAAGGCGTCTTCTGACGCCTTGGCGCTAAGTAGGAACCGCCTACGCATGCTGGTCAGGATGCTTACTGGGCACTGCCGCCTAAATAAGCACATGCAAACGATAGGACTGTGTGACACAAGGCAGTGCAGATTCTGCTTTGAAGCAGAGGAGACGCCTACACACATCCTAACCGATTGCCCTTGCCTCATGCGCAGTCGTAACTCCTTCTTGGGCAAACACATCATGTGCCCGGAGGAGATCAAATTTCTTGAGTTCAACAAAATCCTGCAATTCTTCGAGTTTGCAGGACTTGACCAAGAATTGTAGTAAGTGGCGATCACAATAGATCAGCGATGGTCGCAGTGATATAAGGGCTTTGACAGCCCGAAAGCCACTACCAGAATAATAATAAAGGTCGCGGGAGTCCGCTGGATGCAGGTGGCGCAGGACCGCTCATTGTGGCACTCTCTGGGAGAGGCCTATGTCCAGCAGTGGACGTCTTTCGGCTGATATGATGATGAAGATGTTGAGCGTATCAGTGATCAAAGTAAACCCTCAGACGTGATCAATGACTTGACACCCCATGCTACAAATATCGAAAAAAGTAAATGGCCGTCAAGGTGATTTGCAATAGTATTTGATGTTATAGCCAGATTCATATCTGATTCAGTGAATTACATAAAATTAATGTATTTACTATACTGAAAGTTGTACCTTAGAAGTTATAGGTACAAGAGAAGACATTGCTCAAGACCGCGATGAATGGAATGGGAGGGGGGAGGCCTTTGCTCAGCAGTGGGACATATAATAATAATAATCTCAGCCATACAAAACGTATCAGCAACATAACCTTTGCCAGGCTCCGTTCGTCTGAAGACCGCCGTCGCGTGGGCTGGGCCAGGATTGAATTTCTTCAATTCTTATCACTTCTTGTCACTAGTGTCCTTTGATAGCACAATCTCAATAGGTACAAAAGCATATTAAATATCCGATTTCCGACATTTTATTCGGGAGCGCGCTCATCTACAGACAACAATAATAGAAAAAATACACAAATATACCGACCTTAAAGATGAAGTCACCAGGATCTGGAACCAGGAAAGAGTATACAGTCTGAAGCTCATTGATCTTAAACAAAATACCTACTTTAAACTCTCGCGCTTTGTACACATATTTAAATACTGTTCATGACCGGTGCAACCCGTGTCGAAACGTCAGAAATAAAGGTATATAAATATCGCGTTAGACCCGGATTAAACAGTATTTAAAAATACCTACTTACATGCAGATGCAGAAAGCCGCAATACTGAACACATGCCGAATCGTGCGAAAGTTTTTGCAAGTTGACGATGACCGAACGGACTTAAACTAAAACTAACACTTGAAAAAACGTAGTCAAATGCTATCTACTTGGCTCCAGCCCGTAGATGACATTAATTACCAGCAGCTCATGCTGAGAAATAAAAAACCAACGAAAAAAAATTATAATCAAAATCACAAACATATCTATATGAGACTTTAAAGTTCGTTCAAGAGTAAAATAAAAGCTACCAATATGATTTTTGTTTCAATAGAAATAAATTTTGCAATAACTTTATTCCTAAACGCAGTATTTCTCGATCAAAAGAACATCAATTTATGTTTAGGCTCAACGTTATGACAATTACCATTATTTTACATATACAGGGTGGAAATATAAGTCGGGCCCTGGAGGGAAACTACCTTAAATCCTTAAGCTGGCTCATTTTACTTTAAGGAGACATTCCTTTATTTTTAAAAAGAAACAAAACTGCATTCAAAGATTTTCAAAAAAAGCCTTACACACGGCCGGGAATCGAACCCGGTCGAATCTGTCTAAAAATCTTAGTTCGTTTTTTTACGTAAATAAATAGTTCTGGATGTATGGAACACTTGTTGCTAAGGAACCCTGTATCTACAATCACAGAAAGATGCCGAATTTCACAGTTTAAATACGGAAATGGATCTCCTCGTACAAACAGTATGTACCTACCTAATATGGGTACGTAAGTATGGGAATGATATTATATTACAGTTTTGAAAATATTGATGTATATGATGAAAATAAATAAATAATACTACGAATTTCCAATTTCGTCTAGTTTCAGATGTCACATCTCCCCATACTTACATACAGACATACTAAGCGGGTTAATTATGGGAAGGTCCATTTCCGTATTTAAACTATGAAATTCAACATTGTCCTGTGATTGCAGATACAGAGTTCCTTAGCAACAATAGTTCCTTACACCTAGAACTATTAATTAACGCAAAAAAACGAACTCAGATTTTTAGACAGATTCGACCAGGTTCGATTCCCGGCCGTGTGTGAGGCTTTTTTGAAAATCTTTGAATGCAGTTTTGTGTATTTTTAAAAATAAAGGAATGTCTCCTTCAAGTAAAATGAGCCAGCTTAAGGATTTAAGGTAGTTTCCCTCCAGGGCCCGACTTATCTTTCCACCCTGTATATTACGTAATACGTATGTTCGTGTAAGTATAAAATGCCTCTTTTTAAAAACTCTATAAATTTGTCACTGCTGTATAAAAGTATAAACTATGCAAGGCAACAATTCCTTCATATGTAACATTTTTCGCCGATAAAATTTGCGGTAAAGCCTCCATGTCCTCCTCAATTTTCTTTCCCTAGAACCTCAAGAGTAAGCAGATACTCGGTATCGAATGACAATTACCGGTCGCCAAATATTTGCTGGCCCTCTGGCGGTCGTAACTTGCAACTTGACAACATACCAATTTACGTAGACCTATACACTTAACCTATTACATTACGACGTTGTGGAAATTCTTCCTACATTGGACAGTGAAACTATCTCAGTGTAAGCTTCAGACGACGCCAGCTGTAGATCTTTTTACACTGGCGCTATATTCAACGTTATGGCTTAACCGGTTTATATAGACCCCGGCCTCAAGTTAAAGTAATCGAAAACTAAAGTCAAAATATACTGGAGGTTTGTGCGAATTGGAGACGCAATTTTTCTACCCATTTTTCCCTAACGAAGCTCGGCTTGCTTGTTTACAGGCGAAGTGTGACATTTGGTAGAAAATATTGCGGGAATAAATTTAGGTAATACGGGTTTGGAATGACTTGCGGAGGTTTCAGATTTCAGATGTATCTATATCTATAAAAGAATAAGTCCTGACTGACTGACTCATCAACGCACAGTCGAAACAACTAATGTTAGAGAGTTGATTTTTGCACAGTAGGTTCCTTTTATAACGTGGGCTAGGGATAAGAAAGGATTTTTCGAAATTTCACCCCTAAAGGCGTTAAATAGGGGTGCAAAGTTTGTATGGGGGAAACTTTTTTTTGAGCTAGAGTCTTAACACTTTGTAGAAAGAAAGATTGCTTATTAAATACAAAAAGTACATTCAGCGTTTTAGAAAATTCCTTAGTTTAAAAAGGGGGGCAAGCTTTGTATGGGCAACACTTTTTTTTGAGCTAGAGACTAGACTTAAAAGTTAGTAGAAAGATTACTTATTAAAATACAAAAAAGTGCTTTCAGCGTTCAGAAAATTTCAACCCGTAAGGGGGCCCTAAGGGGGTTCAAAATTTATATGGAGAGCAAGAAATTTTTAAAGTAAGAGATTTGTAACTTCGGTCTTATCCTGTCTGTTTAACTACAGAACTAATTTCTGAGTTTTTCAAATTCATCCCCTGAGAGTTTAAAGGGAGTTTAAAGTTTGTGTAGAGAGCAAGACATCTTTAAAGAATGAGATTTGTAACTTCGGTTTAAGATTGTTTGTTTAAATCCCCTAAGAGGGTAAAGGGTTAAAAGAGGGTTCAAAGTTTGTATGGAGAGCAATCATTTTTCCAATACGATAAAAAGTTCTACGCGGACGAGGCTAGTTTACGAGTTTCATGCGGACGGTGTCGCGGCAATCAATCGGAAAAGCATGGCATGTTGATGTTCGTGAATGGCTACTCGACGATGATTAGTTGTGCCAAAATTTGCCTGGTTCATTTGTTTTTTATTTTATTAATGTGTTCTCGTCGGTATGGCAGGCTGTAGGTAAGTCATACTCACACCGGAGATGTATGGCATTACGCTACCGCCTGCTTATTTTTTAATCGACTATCGGAAAATACAAGAATTTTAGTGTAACAAATCGTTCGACTTTCGTAATTTATCCGACACGTTCGTTTAACGCCCACGTGTTTGGGCCGCCGGTACCAGCGCTATGACCGTCATTTTCCTTTTCTTCATTACGTAATTAGACCCCTGAAGGGTCGCCATACTTGGTATAAATTGATCGGAAAAATTGTGTCAGCATCGCCCGGTCTAAAAGTTTTACCGCGACACATGTCATTAAATAAAGAAAATGCGCTTTCTTATGGCGAGTAGCAGTACTAATTTGGAATTATAGAGATGTTTTCTATCGTTTTATATTTACATTGTTATTCTAATAAAGATCTCTTTCGAATATAACTATGCAAACCTGTTAAATTACCAATGCAGTAAAACATTTATTTTATGTATGACAAATTAGTACCGCTACTCATTGCAAGATGGCGCGGACAACCACTTTAGTAAGTCGTGTCCTTTAACTTCATAGAAGTAGTACGTTATAATCACTACCTACATAATACAAGCCCATTATTAAAATAATGTAAAGTGGAGTATTTACAGTGTTGAGTCATATATGGTCTGAATCGAGCGCTGTGCGAACGAACACTCTATGTACTTAGTGAAACAGCTATTTTCGTGGCACTCTTCAATTTAAACTTATACGAAAATGTATATTGAAAATAAAAGAAAAGAAAAGAAAAGAAAAGAAAACATTTATTCGTGGACAAAACAATGGGTGTAAAAAACAAAACACAGAACGTAAAAATAGCAGGGTCCACGAAAAGGCCCCGACTCAGCATGGTGTACCTATGCAAGTAATGTTATCAAAAGTGGGTAGGTATTGTCAACTAAAACATGAAACAAAAACTGTCAAAAATTGCATTTTTGGCACAAGCTGTTATTTATTTTTGGTACCATCAGCCAAAAAAGCGGTCTACCACTTTTGGACCTTATTTTGTATGCAATAAAGTCGAAAAGTGGTAGACTTTCTTGGCTGACTGTACCTATCTACAGTCATCAACTACTCATTGAGGGAATTCTAATGAGGTTGTAGTTTAGGAGTCCCTAATGCCACATTAATTGTGGCACTCTTTGGGGGAGGCCTATGTTCAGCAGTGGACGTATTTCAGCTGATAAGATGATGATGATGATAATGCTGTATGCCGCCACCTTCTGTGTCTATCATCAGACCAGCATGGTAGTGGATAGAAATACCACATAACCCAGGTCATCCTCCGATGATTGTGTACCTGGTTCGCAAAGCTTTCTTCACAAAAAAGGTACCTACTGCTATAGGTCTGTGTCCGCAAAGAGTACTTAGTGTATATATAGCCGTATATGCTAGTTACGTACGAGGGACGTGTATCTTATACCTTTCTATGCAGAGGTGCGCAGCTAACTACTTTGACAACATTTATTAAAAAATGCGCGACTTCTGTATTTATTTACTTAATGAAATGGATACTGTTATAATATTACGAATGTAATCAAACTTGCAAAAGTATTCTCTATAAGAAATAAAATTGAAAAAAATATTTAATTATGATTGGGTATAGCTCATAGCCCACCTGGATGGCGAGTTCCTATAAAATGTTCAGAACTCTCGTACTCGGCACCTAGTGGCATTTGCTTGAACGTATAGTATAGGTACCTATTAGTTATAATAATCTACTACGAGAGAAATAGGTACCTACTCATCCTATCTCTTTCTAAACGCTAACACTATTAGGTACCTACCCTAAAAAGTTAGACTGACTATAATTATGACCACATACAATATTTTGTGTGACTTTACATTTACTTTATTTAAAAAGCCGTCACGTGCCATAAACATCTCCAATCATCTTCAATCAACCCTCCATATCTATTAAACAATAGGATGGAAACACGTGCGTCAATTAGCCACTCGTGTACCGTTTAGAGCGATTCAGCACGCGTTGGAACTCTCAAGTGACAGCTCGCGAGGGCGCGAGGTCCGAAACGTGCGATCAGCGCAATCTATTATTACCAGGCTGCCAGCACGTGCTTTAAATTATAAAAAAGGTGCCTGTTGTCTATGGTAACTATACGTGGTTTATCGAGTGACACCAAGTGACACTATTGACAGGTAGCTTACTGAAACAAAATGCGCGTGCCAGCTGTTCGTAAAAACCAATCGACCTGCGTGGATCAGGGTCTTAGCCATATCCCTATATTGACCATCTTTGCCC
Organism: Epinotia brunnichana; assembly: GCA_963854355.1. NCBI lineage: Eukaryota > Metazoa > Arthropoda > Insecta > Lepidoptera > Tortricidae > Epinotia > Epinotia brunnichana. The sequence goes on along the minus strand of OY977936.1, from coordinate 25,074,908 downwards.
CGGTAATAAAGAGCTTGAAAAGAATAGAAGCTAGTCCGATTTGCAAAAGTGAACCTCTGATTTGAGGAAAACCATTAAGAAAATCGCCAGAGCACCCGAGGACGCGCCGTGTTGAGAATGAGGGACCTGCAGTTGTATCCAGCAGTCGACACAACAAATCTTCAAATCAATAAAGGGTCGACAACGCGCTTGTGATTTCCCTGTAGCCAAGCGTACAATAATGTTACTTGAGAGTGCAGCAGTGCTACGCCGTAGCGCGTAGTAATGCTTACACCGTAGCGGAAAATCTGGCGTAAGTAGTACGAGTAAACATGATTTACCTCACAATCGCGCTAAAGCCATATCATGTGTTGTACAGTACACTTGTCTTTGTGTGCTGTGACGTACGTGGGTAGTGTCCCCGAAAAATTGTACCTACCGTTATATTCATGACATCATAACACATATAATATATATGCTACTTCCATGACACACAGTACCAAGAAATGGAGTACCTGTTTATATATTTTTCAACTCTTTTTGGTTTATTACTACTCAAAACAATAAAGTTTGTCAAACAATCACTTCAATTAGGCAGGTTCATGTCCGTAGGTACACAAAATAAAACAAAAACGCTTTAAAATAAATGCTATCATCGCTAATTTTTCCGGATTTTGAAGTCGCATCCGCTCCCTATATTGTTTTTGTCACCGCCATCTTTATTTTTTTTGCATAAAAACAAATTAATCTTCATATGCGTACGTCATAGTGCGTGTGCACTCATCTTAACAATCGGTCACGACTGTAGCGTAACACATTTCGTAACATATTGTTACATTCATGACAAAAAATTGGCAGGACATAACCTAAAAGAAAACCGGCCAAGTGCGAGTCGGACTCGCGCACGAAGGGTTCCGTACCATTATATATAAAAAAACTATTTTAAACTGTGTTTTTAGTATTTCATGTTATAGCGGCAACAGAAATACCTACATCATCTGTGAAAATTTTAGCAGGAACTATCACGGTATCAGTGAGATACAGCCTGGTGACAGACAGACGGACGGACGGACAGCGGAGTCTTAGTAATAGGGTCCCGTTTTACTCTTTGAGTACGGAACCCTAAAAAGATAGCACTCAATTCACACACATAAGTTCCTACCATAGGGATACGTCCAACCAAATACACACACACACACACACACACCTTTACACGCACATAAACATACACACTAGCACGCACATACAACAAAAAAAGTTTGACTTAATACCGAACTAACATAGGTATTCTTTAAATTTAATGTAAGTTGAAACAGTAACCTAACTTAACAATAGCCGAATTAATAATAATAACTTAACAATAACTAAACTTACTTACTTACTTATTTTTTAACTTTTTTAGGATATTTCTACGAGTCTGTTGTCTCCACTTATAATAAATCTCTAAATTAAAAAAAGAATCAGCCAGTTTGAAACTAAGCTTTGCGCGGTTCGAATGTTCTCAGCATCCCATGAACGGAAAAATATGAAACATTTTATATAGGTACATTATTATTCTAGCTGCAACTTAGGATAGTTTTTATCCGACTGCGACAGTTAATTAATTTTCCGAAATATACGACTTCATTTAATTTTTCATTTATTTTTATTGAAATCAAACGCTGCTCCAACTGTCAGCTATAAGAACCGTCAAATTTTCGTCAAAATGGCGGAATTGCTTTGCCTTTCACTTATTAATAATTTAAATCCCGTCTACGATAGACCTTTACGAGACAAATGCTAAAATATAAACCATAAAAAAATATTCGATTCTGATATGAGAACTTATATGCGCAAATGTCGTTTTATGTCGTAATTTCAATAAATGAAATCAACAAATTTGAACAATATAATTAACACGAATTTGTTTTTTTTGAATGACAATGGCACGCGCTCGGCGCATTCAGCCAAAGTACCTGCGGCGCTACCACGAAAACCGATACTCAATGTTCATATATTTGCATCCCTGTCACTCGAGTATGGTTAGTGCGATAGAGATACCCGAATATTTTCGAATTCCGAAGTTCGTGGTTATAGCTCAGGAATCGAAAATATGGTAAATAATCATAATGTATTTTCTCGAAAAAGAATTTAAAATAAATATAGTCAAATGGAGAAAAAAACAAAGCAAGAGGTTATATAGGTAATGATTAAGTTATAAGAGTCCAAAGTTTTAAGAGGGGGTATGTTCTGTCCCTTTTCCGCAAAACGCACCTTCATATAAAACGATTGTTTTTTACTATGACGCTCGAGTATATTGACGTCACAGTCCCTCATCGTTTTCTCACTCTAACAAGCGACATTAAAACGGATGTAGCTTCATAATTTTTTGAGATATTTGAATGGGAGTTTCATTATCTTCTATCTATTTATACATAATAAATGCCTATGTCCTGACTGACTTATTCACTCAATCTGACTTACTCACTCACTCATCAACGCACAGCCGAAACTACTAATCTTAGAGAGTTGATTTTTGCACAGTATGTTGCTTTTATAACGTGGGCTAGGGATAAAAAGGGATTTTTGAAAATTCTACCCCTATGGGGGTAAAATGGGGGTGCAAAGTTTGTATGGGAGAATTTTTTTTTTGAGCTATAGACTTAAACTTTGTAGAAAAATTAGTTATTAGAATACAAATGAAACACTTTCAGCGTTTTGGAAAATTCCACCCCTACGGGGGTAAAATAGGGGTGCAAGGTTTGTATGGGGGAAACATTTTTTTTTTAAATAGAGACTTAAAACTTTGTAGAAAGATCAGTCATTAGAATACAAATAAAGAACTTTCAGGGTTTTAGAAAATTCTACCCCTAAAGGGGTAAAATAGAGTGCAAAGTTTGTATGGGAAAAACTACTTTTTTTTAAATAGAGACTTAAAACTTTGTAGAGAAATTATTCATTAGAATACATATAAAGTACCTAGATTCAGTGTTTTAAAAAAATCTACCCCTAAGGGGGTAAAATAGGGGTGCAAATTTTGTATGGGGGAAACAATATTTTTTTTAAATTGAGACTTAAAACTTTGTAGAAAGATTAGTCATCAGAATACAAATTAAGTACTTTCAGCGTTTTAGAAAATTCTACCCCTAAAAATAGGGGGCTAAAATAGGGGTGCAAAGTTTATATGTGGGAAACTATTTTTTTTAGCTAGAGTCCTAAAACTTTGTAGAAAGATTATTTAAATACAAAGAAAGTTCTTTCAGTGTTTTGGAAAATTTCCCCCCTAAGGGGGTAAAATAGGGTGCAAAGTTTGTATGGGAAAAACATATTTTTTTTTAATAGAGACTTAAAATTTTGACGAAAAATTACTTATTAGAACATGAAAAATACTACATTCGGCGTTTTACAAAAATCATTCCCTAAGGGGGTTAAAAAAGGGTGCAAGTTTTGTATGGGGAACACTTTTTCTGAGCTAGACACTTAAAACTTTGTAGAAAGATTACTTATAAAAATACAAAAAAAAAAGACTTTCAGCGTTTTGAAAAAATCTATCCCTAAGGGGGATAAAAAGGGGTGCAAAGTTTTTATCAGGGAAAGTTTATGTTTTTGAGTTAGAGACTTGAAACTTTGTAGAAAGATTACGTATTAAAATACAAAAAAAGAACACAAATCGTTTTAGAAAATTCCACCCCTAATAGGGTTAAAAAGGAGAGCAAGCTTTGCATGGGCAACACTTTTTTTTGAGTTAGACTTAAAACTTTGCAAAAAGATTACTTATTAGAATACTAAAAAAGAACTTTCAGCGTTTTAGAAAACTCCTTCCCTAAGGGGATCCTTAAGATCCTTAAGAAGGGTAGCCAGTGTTGTGTGGGAAAAACTTTTTTTTTTACTAGACTTAAAACTATTCAAAATGTTACTTATTAAAATTAATAATAAAGTACTTTCAGAGTTTTAGAAAATTCCATCCCTAAGGGGGTTAAGAAAGCTTTGTATGGGCAACACTTTTTTTGAGCTAGAGACTTAAAAGTTTACGAAAAAAGTTCTTTCAGCGATTAGAAAAATTCAACCTCCAAGGGGGTTTAAAAGGGGGTTCAAATTTTAAATGGCGAGCAATAAAATTTTAAAGTGTGAGTAAGAGATTTTTAACTTCGGTCTTATTCTGTACGTTAAAAGACTACAAAACTGATTTCAGAGTTTTTCCAAATTCATCCCCTAAGAGTGTTAAAATTGGTTCAAAGTTTGAGTATTTCAAGGCATTTTTAAAGTATGAGATTTTTAACTTTGGTTTTAGACTGTTTGTTCACAAACTAGAAAATGAACATCAACTTTTTTTTTAATTATCCCCTAAAAGAGGGTTCAAATTTTGTATTGAGAGAAATCATTTTCTAAGACGATAAAAAGTTCTACGCGGACGAAGTCGCGGGCAACAGCTAGTTCTTAATAAGTCAACGTTTTAAAAGGATTAACTATTGAATGAATTGAATCGAATGTCATTCCGTCGTTGAATATGTTGGTGTCAATTTTATTATAGAACCAAATTGGCTTCCTGTAATGCAAAATGCCACTGACATTCAAAAGGACCAAGTGGACCAACGTAGTGAAATTTATTTGATAATGGGGTCTATACATGTCTTGATTTGTCAGCCCCAATTTGTCCGAAGCTGACCAATGACCAGACCTGCTATCGCCTACCTAATAGGGAACATTACGCAAAGCTCTGCGTAGGGGGCGACACTAACACAACCCGTAAAAACAAACCGCCATGACGTACAATGTCATATTTATTTACCTAACAAACAATAACGAATAATTGATGAAAACGCGTTAAACTACAATCGTTTTATTATCATTCGTGTGTAAAATACCTGTACTGTGATATTAAAATGGCATCCTATAGCCATTTAAAGGTGGATGAGGGTTTTTTTTTGTTTTACGACGTATTGCCGCTTCCCATAGTTTTCATATCATCGTTTCCTTCGGAAATGAATGATGCCCTTCATTCTTGCATCCAATTACGCGGCATTGATGCATTTTATTCATTCAAATATTTTGTTCACTATTTGATCCAGAGCTTTGAAGGACTTGTCAAAGTTGTCAAAAAAACTGTTTACTAATTGTGTTAGTGCTGCACTCTGGCGGCAGAACATTGCAGTAATATTCCCTATTGTTACATCAGTACGACACACCCAATTATGACTTCGACATGTTGTACTGACAAATTGTGGTGAAATCATATAATCTGTAGACCCCATAACAGATAATTGTAGGTATATCATATCATTCATACGTAAACACCGTTATCTAACAATACAAACGGTCAAGTGCGAGTCGAACTCACGCACCGAGGGTTCCATACTAATTTGTAGGTAAACTCGTATTAATAGCTTGTCTATCACAGGAATCTAGTCTCGAACGTTTTGCAAAATTTAATTGAGGGACAAACATAACTTTAGCGGTGCCGAATTTTGTCCCCATACTGATCGCGGCAGGATATACGAGTAGGTGGCTGTAAGTTTACCAATTGCAAATAAGTTTTCTAATTGGTTTTTGGGATGTAACAACAATAAGGAAGTAGGTATATGGTTTCTTGTGGTATAAGATTATAATAGGAATTAAACAATACTTAACCGTACCAGTACAAGCAATCGAAACTCTACTTAATCAGGGACAACAAAGAAAAAAACCAAATTGCCATATCGGTTCCTTTCACAGTAAATCAACGTTGTTTGAACCTAACGACACCGGCTGTCCGATCAGACGACTGAGCTCCGTACTCCTGTGGCTTCGGCAATCAGGCGAGCGAGCAAGATCAATGAGTGCGTTCAGAAACCGTGCAGAAACAATAACAGCGTTCCCACAGGCGCGCCCCGGCCGACCCGCGTAATCGCCCCTTTATTCCTTTTTACTTTTAATTGTTTTTGAACGAGAGGTTGGCAGTTATGCCCCCGGGCGTCGCCTCGTTTGTAAACGATACGTTGTTAAAAAAACATCGAGCTTTAGTTTATCTATGGATTTATTTTTAAAGCTGTTTTGTGTTCATTTTGAAGTTGAAATTACGTGAGATAACAAACGAGAAGGTTATGCTTTGCTGTTTTAATAAGGCAACCTGGCCTATACCCTGTCTATTTAACAGAGTTAGCAAAGCGTTCTTTCTGTTGCACTTTGACAGGCATGTAAACCTATGTACCTTGCGCCTGTGCACCGTCCTTATCGCTGACCAATTACGTGCATTCTCTGTTTTCTAGTACTAACTAAGTTAAATAGACAAGGTATAGTTAGCTACTGTTACGTGTAAAATTTCAATGGGATGTTTAAATAGCATATTGTATTGCAAATGATAGGCATCATAGTATGATAGACGCTTTATCATTATTTTATTGATTACGGATATAATAATGATATGAATTGCAGAAACGAACAATACCTTTTGAGTAGGTTGCGGCATTGGAGTCAATTAGAACATTTAATAGCGTTCGAAATTCGAAATCTCACAACCAATTGTAAGAATGCCCTTTTCCCACAATCTGCAAGAAAGCAGGAAACGAATGAATCACAAAGACTAAACGAATCATTGGGTACGTAATCGCGAATGAACGACAAACAGGGTGCGAATCGCAGATTAAGAATATTTATACCATCGCCTTTGTGAATGTGCGTGCGATTTGTTAATTGCTTGCTTGTACATTATTGTACAATGTGTGCACTGATTTTACAAGTATATCGAAGGTATGGTTTTGAGCCGGTATACTTAATAGGCCTGAGAATAAATTTCTGCCTTTAACTTGCTAGCAGTTTTCGAAAATTCTATTGTTAATCTGGTTAGATACTGCAAGCCTGTCAAAGTAAAATTCATATTTTATTGATTAACCTTATTTTTTATAGCTTTTACGCCAATGCAAGTAGGTATATAGGGAATGTGCTCATGCGTAGCTCAAGACCAAGTTTTGGCTACCTTCATAATATATATGTACCTATCTACGAAATATTGTTTAATTTCTCACGGGTCCTGGGCATGGGACTATCTACAAGTTTTTTTGTAGTTTTACCAAACTAGGTAGGCATCATTTCAGATTGGTAGGTACTAGGTACCGCTAAATTTTTCGGTAATCCCAGTAAGAGGCCACTGTTTTGGTATGTGATGAGCACATTGGATATATAGTCCCACAACACAAGCCTTACTGAGCTTACCGTGGGCCTAGGTTGATTTGTGTAAGATTGTCCCATAATATTTATTTATTTATTTATTTATAGTCTATGTTTTTCAATGTTTATTTTAATTTGAGTTACGTATACAATAAATAACCTACATACTTATATCTCAAAACCATAAAAGCCTGGTACGGTACACTGGACCCACCATCATTGTATTGTATCCGCAGAGAAAAAACAAAGCCCACTTTACATTACAGGCTTATCTCATCGAAAGCTCTCGTTAGTATAATTACGGGAATAACAATCAGCGTCCATCCCAAAGGAAACGCGTGTCCCACACGCGACTTGAGAACATGCAAGCAATAAGGAAATATCTACGTAACCAAGCAAATTGCTCATACAACTTAATATAGTATCGTATACGGTGCAAATTCAACTAAATCGCTTTTCTACCTAAGCTCCCTTTAATTTTGAATAACGAATCTGTGACAGCAGTGTCCCAGTGTTACTAGTGTAATAATCGCCACGTGAAGGGTTGCCAAAGAAAATAATTGGCGCCCCGCGGACAGTTAATGTTTTGATAATGACGAGTGCGCGTGCGTAGATTTTTGTTAGATTTCGGGGGCGAGCGCTGTTGTATAAATAGTTGTTAAACAAATAAATACAGAGATACAACAATGCGAAAGTTAACTTGTCTAACATATGCTCTATGGCCTTCTTTTTGTATCACTAATCTGATCCTAGTGCCCAAAATGAAGACCTATATCCATCTCCTTTTTTGGGAAATATGACAGGCTATGAGCTATAATATACGTACAATTTTACTATCTAGTCAAATATGATTTGTGGCGAATTGTGAATAACGTAATGGAAATAGTTGTTACCTATCGATATTAACGCGTCTGTCTGTCTGTTACCTCTTCACGCTTAAACCACTAAACCGATTTAGATGAAAGGGGTTTGGGTAATAGTGTTGTAATTTTTTAGGTGAGCGGCCACTTATGAAAGTGCTAGATTATGATAGATCCATTCAAAATAAACATACCTACCTATTTTATGATGAAATGTAGTACTCTAAAGTGCATCGGAGCCGAGATATTTAAGTTTGAAGTTTTTAAAAATACCCCGATTTGTCAATGTAAGAATACTATATAATAATATTTATTGTTCCATTTCATTAGTTATTGTTTGTTTTTAATATCATCATAGTCATATCAGCCAAAATACGTCTAATGCCAGATATAGGCCTCCCCCAAAGAGTGCCAAAGTGATCAGTCCTGTGCCACCCTCATCCAGCGAACTCCTGCGACCTTTACGAGGTCATCAGTCCAGCTTGTATACTCACGCTGCGCCTTCCGTTACGTGGTCGCCACCCGAGAACCGTTCCGCCCCAATGGCCATCGGTTCTACATGCAATGTGCTCCGCCCACTGCCACTTAAGTTTAGCGATTCGGATGGCTATTGGGCCTTGGTTCTGCTGTGGATGTGATGACCTGAGGGTCGCGGGAGTCCGCTGGGTGCGGGTGGCACATGGCCGGTCACTTTGGCACTCTTTGGGGGAGGCCAATGTCTGGCAGTGGACGTCTATCAGCTGATATGACGAAGATGATAAAACAAACAATAGTGGTGATTTATGTGATGAAATCGAACAATAAACGTATTCTCAACTGATAAACCGAGGTATTTTTTTAAAACTTCAAACTTAAATATCGCGGCTCCGATATTATTTAACGCGTTTAATTTTATATATCTGTGTGTGTATTAAGAGGTCCTCTAAACCATTATAGAAATATCATCCGTGGCCGCTCAAAAAAATGTCAATTTTCTTCATTCAAAGTTGCCCATTGCCCTTTGGTTTATAGTTAGTTTGAATTATAATCATTTAATATCTTAGTTGTTTCAACTGACCCAGGCTCAGGGTCATTTGAAACGTTATCCGATGTTTTGTAAAATGCTTATATTTAATTACAAAAATACAGCCTGTATGTTTAATATTACCTCAAATTGTAACCATACATAGCTTTTAGTACTATGAATCGATTGTATGTTAATCTTACCTACCAAAGCTTAATTAATTTTTGAAAAATTATCGAGCAGAAATGTAGGTACCTAATGCTTACACTCATTTGACACATGGAAGTAGCGGGTTACTTGTGACAGTTGTGACGTCACATCAGTAAGACAATGTAGTGATACATTGCGTGCTGAATTATTTTATATAGAAAAAAAAGATGTTTGTTAAGACAAAAAAATCTTGCAGTATCGGTTCATAGCCCTCTGGCTACAATTTGAGGTAATATTAAAAATGCACGCTGTATGAGGTCAATTAACCATTGTTGTTACAGAGCCAAATAGGCTGAAAACAATTACCTAACATATTGAATTATAAATGAGGACATAATAGCCTTTTAAGTCAAATTCCTTCCAATTGACCACAGTCTCTTCTACTTATTACCTTTTCGTTAATACTTAGATACATCAGATACTTCGGGTTTACGCCAAGATAATATTAGGAAAGAAACGAAGAAATAGGCAAAGTAAGCAAAATCGTGAGTACCCGTCTCGTCTTGAGTAGCGCTCGGCTAATGTTGTTGAAATATTGATTAATATTGTCGCCATGCTGGATTGGCACTCACCTCGCTCGAGCACTTCCCCCCACTGGTTCTTCCGGTTCGAAACTCCTTTCATGCCCCCATTGTTCCCGACAAGTGCCTCGAGAGCGCTTCCGAAAATTTAAAAAAAGATTTTCTAAACAATGAAAAATATTTTCAGCCATAGACAATAGGAAACTTGTGGACGCTCAATTGAGCAACTGTGTTAATGTTAGTTATTTTATTGTTAAAGAACGTGGGGTTAATAAAATTCCATTGGGTAACTCCATTGTTGTCGAAGCCGTACATTGTGTAATCAACAAATTAATTCAACCGATCACTCACTCGAAAGAAGTGCTATAAACTGAAAAATGCTTTTGTTTTCCCATCGGTAGGTATTGTCGAGTTGAATTTTCTTATTTTGAATTTCAACACTTTAGATGTCGAAACAATATTTTTTGGTAGGTGTTCGGAAAAAAAAGAAGCGGGTTGTGTCGGAGATACAACCGTCAATTAAGTTTAAGTGGATACTTCTTTTTTGGCTGTACCCGTAAAATATGTATCTGAATTAATTCACTAATATCTGTATAAGTACAGATGAATCGGTATATGTATATGGCAACATTGACTGACGTAGCTCATTTGACTCGAGATACATTGAAAATGGCGGTCAATATTTTGTGATTAACAACTAATGGCAAATAAAGAAGGATTCAAACATGTAACAAAGAATTATTTGAAATCAGATTAGGTTTCTCTACAAAAAGTTATTCCGGAAGTCACGTGATACATTTTGAACTGTACCCCTATACAAGAACGCGAGCAAAGAAGTATCCACATCAAAAAGTCGATCAAAATCGAGCATAGGTACTCGTATACTAAAGTTTTGTCAAAGTTTTGTGTCGAATGACGTCATTTGAAAGCTACTTAGCATAGTATTGTTAATTTTAAATTCATTTCTCTGTAGGCAGCAGCTGAGGCTCAAGCATGCTCTCAATTTCTTTCATTTGTTGTAAAAGGCCAACTTACAAAATAATGCTACAAGCATTAACAATGACATTATAATTCACAATAACGTGACGTGTTTAAGGATTTAGGAGAATCCTTATTTGAAAGAAGTTTGAAAGTAGAACACAATTTTTTATTTTTATTTAGGTACAGTTTCTGACTATAACTATCTCATGATCACAGTATGATGGTTGCAATTTCATCATTTGTCGCTGCGGATAAGAAATCCGTCACGTTCTGTCGTGTATCCGAGAGTGACAGATGTCTTGTCGACAGCGATAAGTGATGAAAATTGAAATGGCAACTATCATACGCCCGCTGAATATTGTTATTTCTTGAAGTCTGCGGGCGTATCATGGTGACATTTTATCACTTGTCGCTGTCGATAAGACATCCCGTCACGTTCTGACAAGTTTGCGAGTGCGAGAGTGACGGATGTCTTAGAGGTCAGAGATTTTTTTTTCCTAATTCAATTGCAAATTACGTTTACAAGATTTACTTAGTTCCATACTTACGATTTGCTTTATTTTAATTAAAAAAAAATCACATTATATTCCTACCAACGAACCGATTCGTTTATTGGATTAGAAATAGGTAGATTGATTTGTTATATTCCACTTCGCCACTAACAAATATTTTATCATAACAGGCAATACAATATGTATAAATATAAGTAAACCTTTTGATCATTGACGGCATTTTTTTCAGAGCCATCTGTCGTTGCCTTGCCTCGTGTCCTGTCTGTTTTTATACAGCGTTTCTTTCCCGCCAACTCGATCGGCTTTGCCGGCGGGGGTCCGAATTGTATTCCAAGTAGGTACACTAACGATTGCTCGGTTTTGTTAGTTTCGCCCTTTGATTGTCCGATTGTGACGGATTTGCGAAAATGCCATTTGAGAAAGAGGATTAGAGAAAGCGTGCGGAATGTAGGCCGGGGTGTAACTAAAAAAAGTCACCACAGACGTTCTATTTGGGAGACAGACAGATCATACTGATGGACTGAACTGACGACAGAATTAGCGTGTAGGTAAACGATGTCACACAGTTTAGGATCATCGCCTATTCACGCTATAGTCCACACGCGAACTGCTAATGGCTGGTAGATTGACAGAAAGTTTGATAACTAATTGATATTAGCTATAAGTACACACTAACCATAAATACATATAATATATGAGTCTAAGTTACTTGAAGTAAATGATAAATAAATAAATAATGCATGGTGATGCCATAACCGTATAGATAATAAGTAGCTACGTACATACGTTATTATCTATACGGTTATGGCATGGGTATGGCTAAGATGTGGTTGATCAATTACAATCGAATATGGTGAAAAGTACTGCGGGTCACATGAATAATAACATCGTAAATACATATATACATATTTGCTATTCCCTCTATTCTGTCTAAATTCCCCCTTTTTAAGTCCTCAGACAGGCAAATAATTGACGAGTGGCGTCGGGTGCTGAAGACAACATGGATTACATCCAGCATACTTTATTAATATTATAAATGTGAATGTAGCTCTGTGTATCTGTTACCTTTTCACGCCTAAACTAATCTACTATTACGAAACTTAGCGTATAGAAAGCCTATGCCTTAGGGATGGGTCCAACTCCAACCTACATAACTTATAATATTTATAAGTGCTTGTACATTGTGACGGATTTCCAAGGAGATTATATTAATGATTGTGACTTTCTACCCTCAGGTGAGAAGTATATACCTCTACTTTCCCAGGGTGTAGATACATATTCCCAAACAAGTCCCCTGAGGTATACATACAATGACGAATCATCTGCCTACATCTCCGTAGATTTAATTAAGTCGTTCGTGACACGTGAGGTTGAATGGGCCGCTCGTTTTGTGACGTATTGTTGGTAAGCAGTGGGAGGCTGGTTTCCGAACGCACCTGTCAACGGTGTTGCTAGAGAAAAAAATGGACTTTAAATTTCGAACGTAAAGTCCATAATGGCGCGTAGGTGTTTTATAGGTGCGTGGGTCTTTTATACAGTAACGAATGTCTCAATATGGTGCGACGACACGGTTAAGAATTGTCGGTTTGTGACAATGGTGATAATTGATCGCTGCAGTCCTCCAGATGTCGGCATACCCTTTACGAGTTGCATGGATACAATATTTCGCTTGTATCCTCGTAATATAACAGTAAATCTCACGGTTTATGGTTGTCATTTTTTTTCTGTGTTTGCAAGTATTTGTAGACTCTAAATTGTCCCTTTTTTCTTGAACTTTTAACTACTAGAACTAAATACGGTTCTAAGTATCTATGTACTGGGGACTAGTTATAGGTACTTACCTACTTATACAAAATATGATGACTGTCCATTCAAACCATATTGATACAAAGCTGCTAATAAATATTCAAATGAGTCTGAGTGATCTTCATTTATGTTGGTTGTCTAATTATTCCAACAAAATGTAGCAACTGTATAACGGTGGCGGAGAACTAACAGACAGGCTTGATGGATTGTTTTGGGTCTTCACTACTTACAATTGGACGTTAGTCTGCATGCATTGTATATTTATACAGAAGAACGATTCATTTTATTGTTATTTCCACAGAAATTGTATTTAAAGTTCGTTGTACTAATTCTGACATTTGAATGGGAGGCTTGTACTTACAGTGAGTCCTCAGTAGGGAATATTAACAAATGTTGTTGAGTTCTATTTAAAATTCCTTAAAATTGGTAAAAATAAAGGTTGTAACTAGTTGTAAAAGCAGTTCAGAGTGCGGTGACTAAAATGAAGTTCAGAATTAAAGCCATTGTGTAGGTATTCAATTTTATTCTAATGTACTTGTTTATGTTGTTAGATATACAATGCAATACAATTTATTATCTTTGGATTGTGAAACGTGTGTCGAGTGATACAAATAAGATAGATTCGTCGTTTTCGCGTGAGTGGAAAGTGATAAACGCGACCATCTATGTGAATTGAGATCCATCAGTTGCCCGTTTCACGAAGGAACAAGGTACAATTTTGCTAGTCTGAACAGGCAACACAGAGGTACTTGATTAAAACGGTTGACCACTTGACCTGTGTTGCCTGTTTAAACTTGTACAATTGTGACTTGTACATTTGTTTGGCCACACTGTAACGCCTGACTTTTGGCATTTTCACAGCGCATATGGTGTGACTAGCAAAATGATTTCCAAACCGATTGAATCGTATTGAAGTCATCGACGCGTGAAGCTCACTCCCATGCCAACCCTCTATTAACCTGCAATCAGTGCGAATGGGTTTAGGCAAATATTTAGTTCATTATAGATGTGCAACGTGTTAAGAGCCCCCGTGGCGCACGGTTCTGAGGGGTGGGTTACGGGGCCTTAGGGCAATGTGCGTATGCGCACTGCAGGCATGGTGTGATGATTGAAGGGCTGATGTCTAGTTAGCGATTATGATAACAAAGTGAACAGGCTAAATATTTAAAAATGATTAGACGGTCACTAAAGTTTTCCGCGACAAATTCAGTACTTTCTACTTTGTCCAAATATTTGCGGCATCCAGTAGGGCCGCGACCCGTCGGACATCCCACCCAGCCCCGCTATTCTGTAACTTGTTTTTCAACACACCTGCTCGTAAAGTAGGTCTTATTACAGCGTATTTACACTGATAATGCAGAATATTACCCATGCCGTGCCTTTTACATTACATTATCGCACTAGTGCCTTTTCATTACATATCTTTTTAAATATTAGCAAAATAATGCAGAATATTACCCATGCCGTGACTTTTACATTACATTATCGCACTAGTGCCTTTTCATTACATATATTTTAACATTTGAATTTTTTTTTTTTTTTCCTCGCAAATGTGTTGAAAAACGTCGTATGAAACACGTGAGCATTGGTCATTACACTTCTCGTCTCCATTAAGCCTTCGCCTTCGGCTCAGGCTTAAAAACCGACTCGAGTGTAATGACCAACATAGCACACTTGTATCATAATGTACTATTAAACTCAACTCAAACGTTCACCCACAAATATATCTTGACGCCGCGATTCGTTGTAACTAAGCGTTAGTAGAGGTCTCGTTTTTTTAGGCGTGACGGGTGGGGTGAGGCTCCTGAGCGTGTAAAGAATAACAGCCCTGGTATCGCTGGAACGATGTCGTTGAATCAGACTTGCGCGATCTTCAAGCCATGAACTGGAGGGTAATGGCGCAAGATCGGGACAAGTGGCGACAACTCGTGTATCTCTATTGAAGTAAGTAAGTATGTAATTCCAAATCCGCATGATCTTAATATGAACCAAGTGTTATTTTGATCTAAATACCTGTTTCGTCCAACCGACGACTGCACATTACATAAGTAAAGCTATCCTCAACAGTGAATTATTAAAACTTGAGATTGACTATGACATGACTACTTCTATCGGTGACCGTCAACACTGACCCGTACCAAACACCAATAAAAATGGTTCAGAATATTTATACAGCAAACGATCTAGCTAACTCTAAATTAAACTTGTCTATGCGCGGCTGATTGCACTGGGCTTCATATTGTTTGTCTCTTGTTGATCCACCCCTCGTCTATGGCTTCGTCCATATAAACAGTGGTTGTATTGTATTACAGATGCTGCTCGGTTAGTCTTCATCTAGCCATAAAAAAGTAGTTCACATTAATTTCAAATCAAAAGTGGAAACATTCTCGTTTGATTTAATCGCGAGACAAGTCTCTCAGTACCTATATTGGTATTTTGGTTCTACGCTAGTTCCTCTATGTTAAGTAGGAATCAGTGGCGACGCGTGACAATTTTCACTGGACAATCCGGAACAAAAAGGGCTGATTTTTGATGATTTTCGTGTCTGGTAATATATTATAACGGCCTCCGTAGCCCAGTTGGTAGTGACTCTGCCTACGAAGCTGGAGGTCCCGGGTTCGAATCCCGGTCAGGGCATTTATTTGTGTGTTTATCACGAATATTTGTTCCTGAGTTATGGATGTTATATATGTATATACCTAAGTATCTATATGTATTTATCTATTATATATATCGTCGCCTAGTACCCACAACACAAGCCTTATTGAGCTTACCGTGGGCCTAGGTTGATTTGTGTAAGATTGTCCCGTAATATTTTTTTCACCTCACTAGCTCGGAAAGCCCATTTTTATTCTTTAAAAACAGATAGCAAAACTGCATTTTATCCACAAGAGTGCAAAGAATATTTGAAATCCGAACGTGTTATTAGTTACTTTCTTAAACATAATAACATGTAAGGCCAGTCCAGACAGGACATTTTTCGCCCATTTTATTTAGGTACCTTATTTTGAATGTTTTATTCTTTTTTTTAATGTTTTTAATTCTTTTTTTCTTTTTTAAATGTTTTTTTGTTTTAGAAATCTTTTTTCTTTTTCTCCTTTTTAAAAATGTTGTTTCTCTTTTTAAATGTTTTGTTTCTTTTTGAATGTTTTTCTGTAATTTTTTTCTCTTTTTAATGTTTTTTTGGTCTTTTTATACGTTTTTTTCTTTTTTTTAAATTATTTTCTTCTTTTTTTAATGTTTTTTGAAATCCTATTTATTTTTTTGATGATTTCGTCTACATTTTAATGTTTTTTTATTTTATATTTTAGTGATTTAAATGTGTTTATTCAAGGTTTTTTTTTATTTTTTCCACTTAAAAAAAAAAAAATTATAATGTTTTTTTCTTTTTGATTTATTCTTGTGGTTTTTCCACTTTTTTCTCTTTTTAAATGTTTTTTTTTAAGTTTTTGTCTTTTTTTATCTATTTTTTTCGTTTTTTCTCTTATTTTAATGTTTTTTGTAACTTTTTTTCTTTTATTATGTTTTTGTCTCTATTTTATTGCTTTGTTTTCTTTTTTCAATGATTTTTGCTTTTTTCTCCTTATTAATGTTTTGTTTCTTTTTGAATGTTTTTGTTTCTTTTTTGGTCTTTTTTCTCTTTTTTATACGTTTTTTTCCTTTTTTTAATGTTTATTCTTTATTATTTCAAGGTTTTTTGAAATTCTCTTATATTTTTTGATGTTTTTGCCATATTTTAATGTTTTTTTTATTTTTTATTGATTTATATGTGTTTTTCAAGGTTTTTTATTTTTCCATTATTTTAATTTTTTTTTCCACTCTTTTTACATTTTTTTTTTGTTTTTTTGTCTTTTTTTACGTTTTTTCTCTTAATATAATGTTTTTTGTAAAATTTTCTTTTTACATGTTTTTTTTGTTTTTTGTCTTTTTTTTAACGTTTTTTTTCTTAATGTTATGTTTTTTGTAACTTTTTTCTTTTTTATATGTTTTTGTCTCTATTTTATTGCTTCGTTTTTCTTTTATCGGTCTTTTTTAATGTTTTTTGAAATTATTTTTGCCTTTTTTAAAAGTTTTTCTTTATTTTTATGTTATTTTTTTTGTTTCTCAATGTTTTTTCTCTTTTCCTCTTTATTTAATGTTTTTTTTAATTTTGTAATATTTTGTTTTTTTTTTCGTGTTTTTTAATTTTTTTTTCTCATTTTTAATGTTTTTTCCCCCTTTTTAATATTTTTTTTTAAATTTTCCTTTACTTTTTTTTTTTTTGTTTTTTTTCCTTGCTTTAGTGAGGTGAAAAGATTTGTGTTACACACGGGTGCAAGTTATTTTGACGTCTCGTGTGTTGCAACACTCGCTACGCTCAGGATTCTATTTTTGAACCACTCGCTTCGCTCAGGATTCTATTTTTGAATCACTCGCTTCGCTCGTGGTTCAACCATAGAATCCATTCGCTAGCTCGTGGTTCAACCCTAGAATCCATTCGCTAGCTCGTGTTTCAATTCCACGCTCGCGGTTAAAATACAACTTTGCACCCTTGTATAACAAATAACAATTTTTTTTTTATTATAGCAAGAAATTTTAAGCAAACCGTTGGAAATCGGCTTGTATGGGCGCTCCGCCACTGGTAGGTAGGTACATATATAAATTTACACATGAGTCAAACAATGTTCACATATTTTTACCATCACCGATGCTTAACCATTGAATTGAAAACCACCTGATGCTACCATTGAAAATCACAGGGAATCGATCAATCAAATCTCTTTTAAAAGCTAGCTTTATGGATTATTTTTGGAATAATGATTATTGATTATGAATATCTAAAAAGTTACATTGTATACTCTTTTATGAAACAATATTGAACTGAACATTTTGACAACCCAACCAACATAGCTCGGGTAAGCGAAACGCAGATTTCAAGAGAACAAGGCGACAGTGGATGAAAATGCACCTTAATAGGAGTGAGCTTCGGTATTATTAATTACTTTGTATTTAGGTAAGTACGCTTTGTACCGAACTAGCAAAAGCTATGGTAGCTCATAAAAATAATAGCCCGTGTAGACGGGTTCCAGGCGATCATCCGACCATGCGCAAAAATATATTAATTAGCGGGTGAGAACAAGCGCCAACAGCACTCTAGACTCTTTCATTCATGTAGGTTTGAAATTTTGAATGTCTAATCCTATCTTTCTGGGTTGGACAGATTAAGGGCGTTGCCCAATTTATTATTGAAAAAAAAATATATATATTTACTTGTTACTAACCTTATTTAGTCTTACAAGTCAGTTGTTACTTAGCACACATTCATCGATCAGATAATTCAGATCAATCGGTCTGAATGATAGTATTTTTGTTTTTATGATTTATAATGCATATCATATATATAACGGCAATTCAGCACACTATACAGGATGTCTTTTTTCATCGCTGTCAAAATTTTAAGAATAAATTTGTATGCCATGAATTTCATAACTAACAACTTTTTTACTCGATACTTATAAAAATAATATCCCGTCTTCCAGGCGATAATGCGCAAAAAGATAGCCTTGCCTAATAATAAAGCAGAGTGAGAGCAAGCGCCAATAGCATTCTACAGGCAATAGCGTGTAGGTTTGACTGTTTAAGACTGTGCAAACATTTCGTTACAACTCGACAAAGTCGCGATCGCCGGCGAGAGGCCACAATTCAACCCACACTACGATGTTTACCTGTGTGCGTGCGGTTCGGTAAAGAGGGGTAGTGGGTAAAAACTCACGGGTAAAGTACCGGGTATTATAAAGTACTGATAATATAATCTACCCGTATTTACCCGTTTCTTCCCAAAAAGGTGGGTATAAACTCTTTGTGAAGCGTTTTTTGCAAAAAAGTTATATAGGAATTATAGGAATGTGTCAAACGTTGTTCTCATTGAAATTATTAATCCATACTAATATTGTAAATGCGGAAGTGTGTCTGTCTGTCTGTCTGTCTGTTTGTCTTTTACCTCTTCACACCCCTGTCACACCGGGTTACGCGCACGTCTAGGCGCGTGTCTACGGCGTACGTGCTGCACACGCAACGCGTGCGCAGCAGCAGCACCACTGTCACACCGGGTTACGCGCACGTCTAGGTGCGTGTCTACGGCGTACGTGCTGCACACGCAACGCGTGCACAGCAGCCTTTGTACTTCCCCAGAACTCAAACTATTTATATTCCAAATTTCATCCAAATCGGTGCAGCGGTTTAAGTAGCTCCATACAAATTTTCACCCCCCATTTCATCCCCTTAGGGGTTGATTTCCGGGATAAAAACTGCCCCCTGTCCTTTCCTGGGGCTCAAACTATGTCTATACCAAATTTCATCTAAATCGGTTTAGTGGTTTAGGCGTGAAGAGGTAACAGACAGACAGACAGACAGACAGACAGACAGACACACTTTCGCATGTATAATAGTAGTATGGATTCTGGTATGGGCTCACGTTTTAATTTGATCATATTTTGAAAAAAAAAACATGTTATTTTTAATAACAATTTTTTTTTTCTCATAAACTATGCTTCATAATAAATTTTTTATAGTGACAAAAGTTGTTCAAAAGGCATTAAACATTTCATTAAAAAAAAATCAGCCCCAAAATGTCACTTTTTGAAAAAATCCTTTCGAAATAGTTTATACCCACAAATTTGGGTAGATACGGGTATTTACCCACCTCTTCCCATCTCTATCTGTAGCGGACGCACTACAGCTATATATCAGGCGCGTGTCGGACACGTTCGGTCACCGACCTTTAGGCAGCGACGAGAACGATACGTCCGTTCTTTGGGAAGGCCCGGCGCGTAATGATACTAATGATTCGAACAACGATTTCGCGCGCGGCTAACTAGTGGTTTTAAAAAAATGGTCAAAATTAACTGGGTCATCCATAAGCGTAAAAAAAATACGTTATTATTAAACAAGTCCTGAAGTTTCATAATACAATGTTTTTTTTCCAATAAACCATCATAATCGTGAAATAAAAAATGTTTAAACAAACCGAATTAGACATTTTGTAGTATTCTTTTTTAATAGGAAATAACAATATTTTAGAACTAGTGTGATTGTTATGTACTAAAAGACTATATATACAATTGTAAAAAGCAAACATCGAAACATTTTTGTAAGTTTAAAATGGATATATTCTACCTAAAAGATAGCTCTGACGCGTATTTTTGGAAAATATTCCGACGAAAACCTGGTTGTATTAAATAACCGTTTACAGAAATAGAATTATAGCAACGTCATGGTCTAGAATTAGAGTTTATCTATACAAAACAGTAGTTTACTTTAACAATGTAAGCATTTGAACAAAAATATGGGCTTTGAAAAAGCCTTACGTTAGCTAAAATACCAACTTTTTGTTTGCGCAAATCCTATCTGATGAACTATGAATGAAAACGTAGATTCTAGCTTTGTAAAGCTTTAATAAAATAAATCAAGAAAACCGAGAAAACAAAAGAGTGGTTTCTGCAATACCACACACTAAGACATTGCTTTACCAAGTGTGTACGTTCTAGAGGCTTGCACATTTGTGAGACGTAATATGGGCTCGTTCATGACGCGCGCGCAAGGCCACGCGCCCGGCATGATGTCCACGCGCGCCCAGCACCTGCTGCTCTTGCCGCACCAAAGGCTAGCCAAGACTCGGAAATCACTCAGCGTGCTAGGCCCTAAAATCTATAACGTCCTACCGCCTGACGTTATAAACGCCGTAACTGATGCAGCATTCAAAAACAAGCTCAAACAGCTCCTCATAAAAATGGCTTGCTACAGCATAGACGAATTTATGACCAATATATCATTGACCCACTCATAAATCAACAACATTTTCAAAATTGTTCAATAGCGATAGGTATATAACATCTAAGACAATAAGAAATTTTAAAATGTATTTGACATGCATGATATTGACCTGTAAAATATGACATTTTATCAATAAATTTCTGAATCTGAATCTGAATTTTGTTGTTGATGTTGATGTTGTGAAGGGACGCCTGGCCGGAAACAGGCGGGCAGTCGACCACTCGTCGCGGTCATTCAGCCCAATTCCCTAAGGTTTGGGCTCAAGGTTACTGTCCCGGCAGCACTCCCACATCAAATTCTTCCATTATTCTTGATTTCCTGCAGAACAGAACATCTTTAAGGTTGATATCCCTCAATTCCCGCTCCTCTAACATATCTTTACCAAATGTGTTAAACCGCGGTGCCGCGTACATAACACATTCCGCTTGTACATGCTTACTTGTTTCTTCCTCCCCACAGTGTGGGCAAGAAGCATCGTTACTTATACCTATTATCTTTAAGTGTCTATTTAGAGTATTGTGACCGGCAATGACGCCAGTCAGCAATCTCAGATTGCTCTTACCCAGTTTCAGCAGATACCTGGTCCTTTTGTGATCCATACTTCTATCATCATCTTTGTCTGTCTACATCCAGATGCTTCCCTTCATTCTCTCTCCCCATCTTGTTCTTTTAGTCTTTCTATGACCCCCTTTGTGACTTGAGCCGAGAAAGGAAGGACCGGTTCTGGGCCTATACACTCCCTTCCCGCGCCCTCCCTAGCCAGCTCATCCGCCCTCTCATTGCCCACTATCCCCTGATGTCCTGGCACCCACGCCACCGTCACACCTGGGTCTTCTCCTATCTTGTTGAGCTCTTCCTTGCATTACTTTTAAGGTAGCGTTCAGAAGGCGTGACATTTTATTCGATATTTAACACTATCTTTCTGGGTCGGACAGATTAAGGGCGTTGCCTAATTTATTATTTAAAAATATTTTTATACTTACTTGCTATTACTAACCTAATTTAGTCTTAAGTCACTTGTTACTAACATACTATTGTTGGGTATGGATAATTGTTTTTAATTTTTATAATGCATGCTTACGGCAAGCCTGCATCACACTGGCGCGCCCTGCGGTGGCGGACCATACTAAATTTGACAGCTAATGACAATATTTCTATATTGCCCGCCGCGGCCAGGCCGCGCCGTGACCGCGCCAGTCTGTGAGAGGCCTATAACGGCAATTCAGCAGACACTATACAGGCTGTCTTTTTTCATCGCTGTCAAAATTTTAAGAATAAATTTGTATGCCATGAATTTCATAATTAACAACTTTTTTACTCGATACTTTTTACGATATTTTTAAGATTTCGTGCCTGGTCACTTATTGTTTAAAAATACGTGCAGGCTCTGAAATATATTAGTGCTAAGGAATAGTTATTTGTTCAACAAGAGAGCAAAGTAGATTTTTGCTGCGAGTGTTGACGTTGGGTCCCGAGCAAGCGAAAGATTCTATATTTGAATCACGAGTGTAGCGAGTGATTCAAAATTAGAATCTTGAGCGTAGTGAGGGACTCAAAGGCACGAGATGCAAATATCTTTGCTCTCGTGTGATACATACAACTTTTCACCTCAGCGGCGAGAACATATAACGCAAAGGAATAAAACGCCACATGGAAGCAATTAAATCATTTTTAATCAATATTTGTTTTTGTGTTTGGTAGGTTTACTAAAATCAAGTTTTCTGAGTGTTTTTCGATGGCATTCAGAGTAATGTTCAGTAGTTCATTAGTCCATGCTCCGTTAATTCCCATAATGAGGATAACCTGAAAAAAAATATTTTATGTGTGAATATTTTAGTATAAAATTATCACAAACATGTTAAAAATACAATCATTTGTGGCGCTGCACTGAAAAAGGGACCACTGTGTAAATTTTAAGGACAGCCCGCACAATGTGCCCTTTTTCCGTGCCACGCCACCATTTTAGCTTAATTAATTGTATTTTCAATACATTCATCCACAAGTACATATCCTCGCGCCCATATTCCTAAGAGGCGAAAGCAGATGCAAATGAAATATAAAATGAAATTAATATTGCCAAAATGTGGTACCTTGGTGGAAATCGCATGCAACTCAGTCAAAGCTCTGGCCTATTACGTCGTAACATACGTAACGTACCTAAATATGTGCACTTTTATATACAAAATGTACAGCAGACACGTTATGTACGCAGTACTTACTTTTGTAGCGAGGAAATTACAATCGGGAGCTTCGTTTAAAAACCACTCAATGTTGGAATCCGTTAAAACTTTGGATTTTTTGGACTTGTGGCCCACTGACAACCGTTTTATAAATGCAATATGTTTCAATATGTATATTGTGTTTCGTCTTCAGTGCTGCTTTGAGCATCGAATAGATGCTCCACATGGCTGTCGGTTGTTTGTTATGGGACTCGATTAAGTACGACAGAAGTACTGCTTACAAGATGTTGGTTGCTCCTTCATCCGATCGCCATTTATTTGACGGCATTTCTCAACTCTTGAGGAGTTAAAACATTGGCTTCGTCTTTTGATTCACTCATATTTTGTACAGTTTTTAGTTTAAGTTATGTTTTTTCTCCAAGAAAACGTAATACGAAACATTTCAGTAAAGTTCAATCGCGCTAACTTTCTTAAACTTTATATAAATTGATATACGTTCACCATATGAAAAAACTAGACTTATAATAGTAAATGTTCGCTATAAATATCGCATTTCTTCATTGTATTTTAAGAATAATGAATTATTAATATGATTAAAATAATATAAGAGTTAATATAGGTTTAATATTTTTATACGAACTCTACACGAGATTGAATCTTATTTTGTTTCGGAACGAGTTTTTCGTTCCCGCTTTTTGAGAGCCTATTACGAAGGTTTCGAAGTCGAATGACGAATCGACATATTTTATCTCTCTCTTTTTTCGTTACAGAGTGAAAGTGACAGAGAGAATGAAGTTTAAATGTTCCAAGTTTGTCCGCAGTATGAAAAGATGACCTGTGACTAACCTACGATAAAAAAATTAAAAAGTTAGTTTTTTTCACGCTCGCAGCAAAATTGCATTTTCCTCACTGGTTTCAAGCAGCAAAACCGCCATGTTCGAGCCGCTGAGGTGAAAAATAACTTTTCACCTCACTAGCTCGGAAAGCTCATTTTTATTCTTTAAAAACAGATAGCAAAACTGCATTTTATCCACAAGAGTGCAAAGAATATTTGAAATCCGAACGTGTTATTATTATATTAGTTACTTTCTTAAACATAATAACATGTAAAGGCCAGTCCAGACAGGACATTTTTCGCCCATCAGATTTATTTTATTTAGGTACCTTTTTTTGAATGTTTTATTCTTTTTTTAAATGTTTTTAATTCTTTTTTTTCTTTTTTAAATGTTTTTTTGTTTTATAAATCGTTTTTCTTTTTCTCCTTTTTAAAAATGTTGTTTCTCTTTTTAAATGTTTTGTTTCTTTTTGAATGTTTTTCTGTATTTTTTTTCTCTTTTCAATGTTTTTTTGGTCTTTTTATACGTTTTTTTCCTTTTTTTTAAATAATTTTCTTCTTTTTTTAATGTTTTTTGAAATGCTATTTATTTTTTTGATGTTTTCGTCTACATTTTAATGTTTTTTTTATATTTTATTGATTTAAATGTGTTTATTCAAGGTTTTATTTATTTTTTCCACTTTAAAAAAAAAAAATTGTTTAATGTTTTTTTCTTTTTGATTTATTTGTGGTTTTTCCACTTTTTTCTCTTTTTAAATGTTTTTTTTAAGTATTTTTTCTTTTTTTTATCTTTTCTTTACGTTTTTTCTCTTATTTTAATGTTTTTTGTAACTTTTTTTCTTTTATTATGTTTTTGTGTCTATTTTATTGCTTTTTTTTTCCTTTTTCAATGAGTTTTGCTTTTATCTCCTTTTTATAGATGTTTTGTTTCTTTTTGAATGTTTTTTTTATTTTTTTATGTTTTTTTGGTCTTTTTTCTCTTTTTTATACTTTTTTTTCCTTTTTTTTAATGTTTATTTTTTATTATTTCAAGGTTTTTTGAAATTCTCTAATATTTTTTTGATGTTTTTGCCATATTTTAAAGTTTTTTTTTATTTTTTATTGATGTATGTGTTTTTCAACGTTTTTTTCTTTTTCCATTATTTTAAAAATTTTTCCCACTCTTTTTACATGGTTTTTTTTTGTTTTTTTGTCTTTTTTTACGTTTTTTCTCCTAATATAATGTTTTTTGTAACTTTTTCTTTTTACATGTTTTTTTTTTGTCTTTTTTTACGTTTTTTTTCCTAATGTTATGTTTTTTGTAACTTTTTTCTTTTTTATATGTTTTTGTCTCTATTTTATTGCTTCGTTTTTCTTTTATCAGTCTTTTTTAATGTTTTTTGAAATTATTTTTGCCTTTTTTAAAAGTTTTTCTTTATTTTAATGTTATTTTTTTGTTTCTCAATGTTTTTTCTCTTTTCCTCTTTATGAAATGTTTTTTTTAATTTTGTAATATTTTGTTTCTTTTTTCATGTTTTTAATTATTTTTTCTCATTTTAAATTTTTTCGTTACTTTACTTTTTTGTTTTTTTTTCCTCGCTTTAGTGAGGTGAAAAGATTTGTGTTACACACGGGTGCAAGTTATTTTGACGTCTCGTGTGTTGCAACACTCGCTACGCTCAGGATTCTATTTTTGAACCACTCGCTTCGCTCAGGATTCTATTTTTGAACCACTCGCTTCGCTCGTGGTTCCATAGAATCCATTCGCTAGCTCGTGGTTCAACCCTAGAATCCATTCGCTAGCTCGTGTTTCAATTCCACACTCGCGGTTAAAATACAACTTTGCACCCTTGTATAACAAATAACTATTTCGGTACGTGTGCCTTCTGTAGACACTTTTCTCGCTATGGTAATTGCTCAAATCTGGGCAGAGCACGCGCGGCAGTCGTATTTATTTATTTACTTGGTATTTACGAAACAGTAACGAGGTCCCTCGCTTTTTAACGGTTTTCGTCGGCTCTATTCGTCGTGTTCGCGGTGTGCGCGTCATTTTGGCGTCGGATTTGTTTGTAGTTCACGTTTTAGAGATCGTTAGTAACTTTGAGCTCGGGAGTTTGTGAACAATTTAGGAAAAATGTTTTATGATCTTTTTTATGTTGTGTATTATTTTATAGTGATGGTGCTAGAACGGGTATATACGTTGTATACAGGGCGTCCTAAGACTATGCGACATGAAGGGAAAGTACCTTAAATGTCGTAGATTAGGATATCTTGCTGAAAGAAGACTTTATGTTATTTTTAAAAGTTAGTAATACTGTGTGATAAAAATCACCCATATTTTCGAAAGAATCGACAAAAAATAATAATTCTTCTTAACTAACATAGTATCTTAAAACAAAGGATTTGCTAACAGTTTACCATTGCATATATATTTTAACTACGTATACATATATTTTTGTATATAGGTACTAGGCGCAAACGTCTTTAGAAGAGGAGTCATATTTCGTTTTGTGTTCCTATATCATCACCATCAGTTATAAACATAACTTCGTGTGTGTATCATACATAGGTACATTTCAGGCTTAGTTTGACGCAATATTAAGCAAATTGTCCGTGGAAGACAAGACACGCGTGATGTCTCTCATTACTCCTCCCACCAGGCAGTGTCAAAGTTCTGCTGAGCGCATCACCAGCGGTTGTCAAACATTTGCGCGCTGCGACGCAACATAGACGGCCCCGGTGGCTCGACGTACGGCTAGGAGGTCCACAAACTTAATACCTACCTGGGACTTAATACTGGCTGTAAGTATTTGGTCGGTTGGTCTAGAGTTGGTGCGGTGACGATTTTGATGGGTGTGGCCTGTGGGTTGTGGCCTCTGTGACTAGTAAAAATCTTGACAGCCATGGCAGAAAAAAAAAAAAAATCTATTCAGTGATACAGTTCCGCATAGTCTTTTGTCGATAAAGACCGCTAATTCACCGTTATATCTACTGTTTCTTATTGACTACTGGAAACGCAACAGTGGATTTTACGTCGGATTGACACAAATACATGATTGGAGGTCGAAAATACATATATGCCGGAATAAACGAGTTACATTATGGTAGGGTCGTGACTCGTGAGTTGATAGTTTAACACATACCGTTATATCTACTGTTTCTTATTGACTACTGGAAACGGAACAGTGGATTTTACGTCGGATTGACACAAATACATGATTGGAGGTCGAAAATACATATATGCCGGAATAAACGAGTTACATTATGGTAGGATCGTGACTCGTGAGTTGATAGTTTTCCGCAATCAAAACTAGCTAACGTCTTTTTTACAGTAACTGCATTAATATAACTACTTGCCTACCTATATCAAGCTCTAGACATTCCCTCCACCTCCTCATGGTATTTCCTGCCTTTCGGCTTACAGAACGAAACTTGGGCACTGTCATGCGCTACTTGCCAAATTCGGCTCTTTCACGCAAGCAGTAAGCTCTAGACAGTGGAATTCTCTTAATATTTAATATTTACCCTAATATTTCGTTACCAATAGTACCTACTTATGAAAAGAAAAGTCCTCAGTCCACCAGGAGCCTGGAGCACCTACGCTCCGCCATCAATTGGCCCAATCGTGCGTAAACACGCGCCGCGGTCTGCCCCCATTCCGCTTTCATAGCCGTCTCCTTTAGCTGGTAGCTAGGATACATATACTAACTACGAGTATGTATATGCACTTAAGTAGATACTGTAGAGTTTGCCCAGATGGTAAATGCTTTAGGATTCTTTAACTTGATATTGTCATAGGTACCTATATATAGGTATAATTACGGGGTGACTTCGGGGTCATGATCCCGGGTTCCTGACCTACTTTCCTGAGTCAGTTAACGATTGCGATTACTTGCATAATAAGTTCTTTTTGAAGCACTGATGGCTCCCTGTTAATTTTATTAAAACATTTTTTTTGCAACGAGCAGGTAGGTACCTGATAATCAAATCAAATATCTTCAAAACGAAGATTGAGTAAAGGGTGATAATAATTCACACTCGTATCGTTCGAGATTTTTGGTTGCTGGGGGCCGATTTTTGACTTAAAATTAAATAAAAGTGAATACGATTTTAGTGTCAAAATTGCAGGCACTAACTTTCTACCGATAGAATTGAATACGAGTGGTCAATACCACTCGCTTTTAAATTTTCTATCGCTATTTCAAAAGAGCGTTTCGTAATTTTTGTCCGTTTTCGAATGAAAGATTCGAGCGCTCGAAAGTCAAAAATCGGTCCCCTGTACTTACAAAAAACGAACGGCCGCAAATTAACGTTTTAAGGTGGTTCGATTGCCATACAAAACGTTATTTGACATTCGCAGGCCAACGGCGTGATATTTTAAGAAACTTATGTAACAAACATTCATAAATTGGCTTCCCATTTGCGCTAAATTCCCCCTTTCCTAGAATAAACTTGTATAAACTAGATTAATTTGAGAAATTGGTTTGTCACGTGATATTTTGGGAAAACTAGTTTTCTCAAATTAATCTAGTTTATACAAGTTTATTCTAGGAAAGGGGGAATTTGGCGCAAATGGGAAGCCAATTGATAAAAGTCTGATACATTAGTTTCTTAGAATATCACGCCGTTAGTCTGCGAATGTCAAATAACGCTTTGTATGGCAATCGAACCACCTTAACTATAAAATGGCGTTAAAATTCGGTCTGTCACTTTGACATTTGTGTTCGCAAGAAAGGGACAAAGTATATTTTATTTAGCAGCGGCATTTTAAGTTTTATGAATAAGGGGGTAGAGGTCTTCAATCCTACTTACCGCAAGGTGATACTAAATATTCAAAAACCGCCACAATGTGTAGGTGGTCACAAGTAAAATATATTGAAACTAGTCTCCTATTAAGAAAAAAAAACCGGTCAAGTGCGAGTCTGACTAGCGCACCGAGGATTCCGTACAAACGTTCATACACCATACCCGTCACGTCACGACCCCATTCATTCTTGAACAATCTTAACAGCTCATAGTAGAAGTTACCGTTGTACAGCGCCATCTGCATTTTGGTACTTACTAATAACTTGCTACCTAGTAACTACCTATGTCTGTTTATCAGCGATATTTTTTTATTACGCGTAGGTTTCGATTATTATTTTTTTATTTAAGAGGAGTACGCTAACGATAATCTCATAGGAATATGAATACGAAAAATTTCATACAAAAGTAATAAAATTACAAACATAATTATGAAATGATTTTTTATAAATAATAAAAACATACGCTAGATAGAGGTATCGTTTTATTTTTCCTGTATTATTTATGTTACTCTTAATCATATGTAGGTAGGTAATAATTTCAGAATTTTCGCTTGGTAAACTTCGGAGATAATGGGGGGGGGGGGGGGGGGGTTTCAACATATTCCTTAATAAATCAAAATTTAACCACTGTAATAGCATAAGTAGTTCCTGAGATATTTAACGTTGTGACAGATGGAAGGGCGGACGGACAGAGTCGCACCATAAGGGTTCCTTGTTTACCTTTTTGGTACGGAACCCTAAAAAGTGTACCCAAGGAAAGTCTCTAACCAGCTTTAGAGGACTCGGTCACACGAGGACGACCTTCACACCAGTAGTCAAGTACTCAAAAATGTTAAAATGCTTGCGAACAATGTGAAGTGTTTTAAACTTTTTAAATTTATGTCTAAAAGAAAAAATACACATTGACTTTTTTATAACCTATAAAAGTTCTGTTATATAAAAGTGCACGAAGACGTGAAACATTTCTCTCAACACCCTGTATACAGTGTTTGTTTTACCAAATTCCAACGGCTGTACAGCGCGGGTGTTGGATGGGCGTGGTGCGGGGGCGGCGCCCATGCAAGCTCTCGCTAGCTTCCGAAACTAAGTGGCGAGTGAGTGAAACAGGCGAGCTTAGACCTCATTCTACACTGACGAAGCAATCTCATCTCAACTCTTTAGTTATCCGACGGTTATGTTACTTAACTATTATACGTGCAAGTGCGGCTCTGCCCGTGTATTACAAAGAACACAAAATAAAATATGTATAGCCAATGTTCATCCCGAAGGTCCATTCTTTAGACTGGTGAAAGCATTTTTAAAATCGGATGAATACTTCCCGAGACGGGGGGTAATCTACACATTCACAAACTTTAACCGCGCCCATATAGCCTATACCTACCGAAGAATGTTAAAAATTTCCTGGAGAGATAAAGTAACAAACATCGAAGTTCTGAATAGAATGAACAAAAACCTTGAAGTTATGAGCACGGTCAAGAAAAGGAAAACGTCATATTTTGGCCATATCTAGACACGACAAATATAATATACTTAATCCGTAACATCTTGGAAGGGAACATCGACGGTAAAATAAGCAGAGGAAGGAAAAAGCTAACCTGGGTAGATAACATTAAAGGCTGGTCTAACATTAATGACACTGTCACAAGATAGAAACAAGTTCCGGAAAATGGTCGCTGACATCCGCTGAGGATATGGCAAATACTGATGGGGCCATAACACAAAGATTGATTGATTGAGGATATGGCACAACAAGAAGAAGAAGATATAGCCTTTATGGTAATCGGTTACCGTACTGAGTACCATTAGGCCTCCTCTTTAGCACCATTATTTTCGATCATGTGCCAACATCATCCACTGCGCACTTCCCGTTCGGCAGCTTTTTGACCATCGAACTGGTGGTCTGCCCACTCACCGCGCTGTTCGTTTCGATGACCTTTGCCACCATTCAGAAACCACGGGGGCTACCTACTCTGAAACATGCGTTTTAAATTCAAATTTGATCCGCACCGACGCTAAAAGTGTCACGCCGAGCTAAGAGTGTCAAAATGGTCCTCTAGTTGTAGTGAAAATAAGCAATATCGTTCCCTCGTACGCGTAAAAGTAGATAAAATAGCCCCGTAATGACTAGTTGATCACATAACTCTTCGACCCGAGTTTAAATTGTAGAAATGTGTCTGAAGGAAGGCGCAAGTACCTATGCAGGTATATTAAGAGGGACATCCTTAAATACCCAATATCGTCTCTGTTTGTATCTCGGGTTTTAAGTGTGCAATACTAAACCAATTCTTATAAGATTTGATTCGTAGACATTCAATTAGATAAATATGGCTGGGGACCGATTTTTGAATTTCGAGCGCTCGACTTTTTCACTCGAAAACGGTCACAAATTACGAAATGCTATTTTGAAATAGCGATAGAAAATTGGAAAACGAGTGGTATTGACCACTCGTATTCAATTCTATCGGTAGAAAGTAAGTGCCTGCAATTTTGACCTACAATCGTATTTATTTTTATTTAATTTTCGAGCGCTCGAAAGTCAAAAATCGGCCCCCTGTTCGGTATACATAGGGGAACATTACAAATAGGGGAACCTTATATACTTAGTTTCCACAAATAATGGAGTAGGTACCTAATGACGTTGGCTATTGATGAAGAGACGTCTACTCAACCGACAAGAACCAAGCTCTTTAATTATGATATACCTAAACATTAGTGGTAGACTTGCAAATCGAAATGATCAAATGATCAAGCAAGGTAACCCTTTTCCGAAGTCTGAATCGCGATCCCCATCCGAGGCATACTGGTATTTGATTGGTTATTACCGATAGCTCCAATAACTGCACGTCACAAGACGGCGCGAGAGCTCTCTCAATTTTTCTTGCACTATCCGTCTCTCTCTTATTAGAAAACTTAGAAAGAGACGTATAGCGCGAGAAAAATCGAGAGAGTTCGCGCGCCGTGTTGTGATAGCCGTGCTGTAAGGTAGGTAGTGCCTTTTTTTTTTTTTTTTTTTTACTTGGGGAAATGCCTTTACGCATCCCACCTAGCCGAGTAACTAGGATGGATATGACGGGCTCCCGGGAACCCCCCGGACTACCGTCTAAAACCACCAAGGTATGCCCTTTCTGCCGTGTAGTAGGGGCGTCATGGGATCGCGAACATTTCACCACGACGCCCCTCGGCAACAGCCGCAGCTGCCCTCACTACTGAGGCAAAAGCCCCCCCTCCCATCGTAAGCGTGCAGGGCGACACCACACGCTTCCCGACCCGACCAAAGGACCTCTACGCCGGGAGAGGGTGATAGACCTCGGATTCACCCTCTCAGGTCCCCTTGTAACTTTTTATAGAGGTTTTGTCCCTCGCAGCCACAACTCGGCCCCGGCCTGACGGTTGCAGCCCCCGCGCCTAACATGAATCCTCTGATAGCAGAGGATTTGTCAGGGTTCCGGGTCCGTTATTTATTATAGAGGCAAACGGCAATGGCCTCTCCCTCAAGCCACACCTTGGGAATCTTGCGATTCCCTGGGCGGAACCCCCCGACCCCCCCGTGTCGGGTTATTGGTAACACCAGCAAGCGATAACTTAGGGTTCACTAAATTATCACTTGCCGTTGTCTCCAGGGCGCACCGGCCAAGACACTACCCATTCCTGCGGATCAACCGAATCAAGAGGAATCGGTAGAGTCCAGACACTCGAGGAGGTTACCCGACCTAGCACCCCAAGGTAGGTAGTACCTAAATTAATGAATCCTTACCTTACCGACCTTAACGACGACGATGCCCATTTTCGTATGTACCTATCGATCCTACCAAATATCGGGCAAAAAAGAGGCGTGACAATAAGTTATAATTATACCGAAGAAAGTACTAAATGTATTATTATTTACAGGTAAAAAAATACGCAATTAGTCAGCATATGTAATTTGTCAACTTCCGCGTGCGTATAAAACACATTGTCCACGCATCTGCTACGTGCAACATTAATAACACAGTTAATAATTACATTTATGACCCAAACATTCATTAAACCAAACCAGTCTTTAAATAAACCCACAAACTACGCGTGAAAAATTACTAAAAGTGTTTACACACCGTGGCAGATAGTGTTAACTTTAACCCTGCACCCCTCGCGCTCTTAGCACCATTAAAATGAAAAACCACCCTGTACTCCACTTCGACAAACGAAAATGATCTCTATTAATATTGAAATAAAATCGAACGCGATCACTTGTGTAAGTTAGTAATTTACGGAGCGTTCACGGGTTACGTAAAGGAGGGGTTTTTGCTGGGCGTAGTTGGAAGGCGGGGCTTCCCAAACCAGTCGCGCTCCGTACCTTAGTCGGGAGTGAGCGGCCCGCGATGCCGCACTATGACGCCTCCGCACAGCTTCGCGATCCGGGATCTGCTGCCCGAAGCTTCGTCTCGGTCACCTTCGCCCTCAGACACGGAGTTGGATGTCACCGGAACCGAAACACCGCCTCCTAGCTCTTCAACGAACGAGAAGAAAAACGAAAAACCGGCCTACAGTTACAACGCACTCATTATGATGGCAATACGAAGCAGCCCAGAAAAAAGGCTGACTCTCAACGGAATCTACGAGTACATTATGAAGAACTTCCCCTACTACAAGGAAAACAAACAAGGTTGGCAGAATTCGATAAGACATAATTTAAGTTTGAATAAATGTTTTGTCAAAGTGCCGCGGCATTACGACGATCCGGGCAAAGGAAATTACTGGATGCTGGACCCGTCTTCGGATGATGTCTTCATCGGGGGAACTACAGGAAAATTAAGAAGGCGGTCTACGGCCGCGTCTAGGTCAAGACTGGCTGCATTTAAAAGAGGAGCGATGTTGCATCCAATGTTCGGGAATCCTTATGCGTCGTTAGTTGGGCTATACCCACCATTGTTGTCGGTGTACGGTCGGTACGCATTGCCGAGCCCTTTGCTGAGGCTGCCGCCGCCTCCGCCGAGTCCTTACCATCAGCTCTACAGACGAATCCAAGGATTGGCTTCAAGTAGTCCCCCAGACGATCCCGACCCTCGACTAGTGAAGCACAGCTGATTGAGCCTTGAAGAGATACCCTCATGCTATCTCTAGCAACGGCACGGGACTGAATGTGGTGGATTCAAACTGTGATAGGTGTACAGTAAAGGAAGTGTCGCTATTTATTATTAACGTAAGATTATATTTAACGAATTTAAATTAATGTTAAGACGCTTGATTAAGTTATGGGCGTAATAAATGTTTGAGCAGAATGCTTACGTGTGTGTTTAATTGGATTATTCCTATTGACATCGAGACATACGTCAGATTTTTTATTGTATCTTGTTTAATATATGCTAGAGTTGAAAAACGGGTAGGTCCATTGTTTGGCAATTCAATACAAATTGTATTCGTTTATTTTGCTCTTGACCTGTAGGTACAGTCAGCGTCAAATACTCTGTAGCAGTCAAAGTGGCCAAATAGTTCGGTACACCATACTAAATATATGGTAGAAATAGATCCTGTCTTAGATGACAGCGTAGGGTAGCGAAGAATGTAAATTCTTATACATTTTGATTATTTTGTTTAAATAAATAGCTTAGACAGCATATATATCAGTATCAGGATCAGATGTGGTGACTTTAGGGTGGTACCTATATTTTTTTACCCGACTGCCGTAGAAGGCAAGGTAATATTTTTCAAGTATAGGTAAATATTCATGACTCCGTCTTTTGTTTGCATTATGTTTTGCAGGGCTCTTACACAGCGATATTTAAATACTTAGACCAACATTTACAGGTTACCTAAACTTATGCAGGTACTTAGGAGGAAAATCCGACAAACTTTATTTAATTGCTGTCTGTAGGAACTTTTCTGCCTTACCGGGACGATTGTCATGAGCCCTAAATAATACGACGGATTCATCATGGACAATTTAAGGACTCCTGTAGTCAGATAGCCAGATCCCTCCATCATCGATCAGGTAGCATATACTCGTAAGTATATAGGGTGTCCCAAAAGTCAACGTCAAGCTGCAAACAGGTGATGTGATAGCCATTTCTTTTTTTTGATAACTGTTTTAACTTAGCTTATCACCCGTTTTCGGCTTGGCGTTGACTTTTGGGACCCGTTACGTATATACTAGCATAGGGTTAAAAAACTATTTGCAAATTTAAAACGTACGATCTTAGCAGGTTAAACCTACACACTATACCTACTAACAAGTTAATATTTAAACAGTAGGTACCTATATCAAAAAATCAAAATCAAAATGGTTTTATTTGTCATAAGTATACTCGGACATACAAATACATATGAAATAAACACATAGGTAGTCATTATTATTCTTTTTACAGATACATTTTTTACTCATTCTAGCGCATTTGCAAAAAATGCCGTAATGGAATAGAATGGTCTGGTTATAAAAAGCTGTTTCCCCCCTAACATCTACCTAGCGTCACAAGCCCTACACAATATGAAATAGCCCCCCAGGCTTGTGTTATGGGTACTAGACGCCGATATATTTAATATGTAGGTAATTAAATACATAAAAACATCCAAGACTCGCAAACATTTATTCATGGTCATCGCACAAATATTTGCTCTTACCTAATACCGGGATTCGAACCCAGGACCTTCAGCTTCGTAGGTAGCGTCACTACCCACTAGGCTAAGAGGTCGTCAAATTCAAGCAGATGCGGTGAAACATACACGTACCTACTTACAGTCAGCAGTAGAAGTAGCTAAGCGGGCCGGGTGTTCAAAATAAACTTGCACACGCGTGTAGGTAATTTTGAATACTTAACTTATACCTACTTCTGATGCTGACCGTACCTGCCTAACCTATATTATAAAAAAACAAGTGGTGGGTGGCAAGTTTAAGAGCAAAGATACATTTGTAAGTTAAACGACTGACAAGAAGCGGTACGAATTGTAAATAGGTGTCAGTGGCGGAGCGTGAAAATTTTCGATGGGTAACTGGGATCAAAAAAGTTATGAAAGGGTTTTTAATAAGAAATTTTAGGCAAGCCGGTGGGAGTTGGTTTGTATGGAAGCTCCGCCACTGATAAATAGGTGTAGGTATATATGTTTTAAGTATTATGCACAAGGTGATTGGTAAAAATTATGATAATAAAATAATCCGTGCTGAGAGAGGGCCCTTAGTGCAAATAAAAAAACCTAGTTAATATATTTTAAAAATTGTTTGTACCTAATCAGTTGTTCAATAGAATACATCTACTTACTTAATGAGATATTTTTTTAAATCCATTCTTACATTATCTTGTCGTAATTTTTTAACTTAGCTGGTACTCCGAAATGTAACTGACTGGGGGACTGTACTAACCTACTACTGGCCCAGTAGCATGGATGGCCTTATCACGCGATAAGTGACATGACAGAGCATCCGTCCCTGGCTGACACCGTTCGATAGAACGAGACGACGCTGTTATCTTGTCACTTATCGCGTGATAAGGCCATCCATGCTACGGGGCCTGATGGACTACCAAACGTTCAAGTTTTCGCAGCGATGGATCGACGTCAGATTTAATTTAGTAGCCACTCCAATGCAAACATTTGCTGTCTTATCTATTTTAAGCATGTTTTCAGTTTCGACATATTTAGAATATGAATTGTGGCAAAATCCATTTTTTTATGACATACCTAATGATGAAAAAAACGGCCAAATGCGAGTCGGACTCGCGCATGAAGGGTTCCGTACCATTATCTATAAAAAAACCGGCCAAGTGCGAGTCGACTCGCGCACGAAGGGTTCCGTACCATTATCTATAAAAAAAACTATTTTATACTGTGTTTTTAGTATTTGTTGTTATAGCGGCAACATAAATACATCATCTGTGAAAATTTCAGTTATCACAGTATCAGTTAGATACAGCCTGGTGACAGACAGACGGACGGACGGACGGACGGACGGACAGCAGAGTCTTAGTAATAGGGTCCCGTTTTACTCTTTGAGTACGGAACCCTAAAAACGGCAAAAAAATCACGTTTAAAAGTAAAAGATTGCAGCTATATTTTTTAATGTAGAATTAAGTATTTTTTTAATTA
This sequence comes from Epinotia brunnichana, assembly GCA_963854355.1. NCBI lineage: Eukaryota > Metazoa > Arthropoda > Insecta > Lepidoptera > Tortricidae > Epinotia > Epinotia brunnichana. The sequence goes on along the minus strand of OY977936.1, from coordinate 25,038,251 downwards.
AATAAACAGTTGATTTTTTTTTATATTTAGTATTTTCTGTTTTTAGTACCTATTTGTTGTTATAGCGCCAACAGAAATACATCATCTGTGAAAATTTCAACTGTCTAACTATAACTGTTCATGAGATACAGCCTGGTGAACGCCCTAAAAAGACGAATTAAACTCTTTTGTCATTTAGCTGTCAAGCTTATTTTTGTCAACCACCGCAGGCCGCGCAAGTGTGATTCAAGCTTAAAAAAACCGGTCAAGTGCGAGTCTGTCTCGCGCACCCAGGGTTCCAAACAAACTTTCATCACGCTTTATTTAAAAAAAACTATGTTGGTTTTTCAGAGATATTTTTTTTAAGTGAACCAATTTCGATAAAACTTATTTTATTTGCTAGAAGGTGCTTCTAGAATACTTCCATACAAAATAGAAGAAAAATAAATTAAACACAAAAGTATTAAATTACAAACTTAAATATTAAATGATTTTTGAAGAATAAAAAAAAAATACGCTAGATAGAGGTTATCGTTATACTTTTCCGGTAATATTTACGTTAATATTAATAATATATATATTTTTAAAAAATTTCGCCCGGTGAACTTCGGATATAAGGGGGGTGGAATGGTATTTTTCTCTACTCCTTACCTCCGTGCCTTTGTAATTCAAAATTTTATCAATATAAAAAAAAAACAGTTTTGGGATATGCAATTCAAGCTCTTTCATATAATACCCCACTTGGCCTACTAACTAGACTTTAAATTTTTGCCCCCCCCTCTTATGCGTCCTTTTTTATATAAATTAAAAATATGTATTGAAATTTTTCTTTTTCCATACACGTGGATTAGCTTGGTTTACAACTGTTCCAAATTTCAATTTGATAGCATTAGTAGTTCCTGAGATATTTAACTTTGTGACAGACAGACAGACAGACAGTCGGACGGAGTCGCACCATAGGGTTCCGTTTTTAGCTTTTTGGTCCGGAACCCTAAAAATCATCTCCTTATATCTATGCTTGATCAAGATCATAATGTAAGTAAACAATAGGTATCGTACAAAATAAAAATATATAAATATATTTGACCCAACATTTATTCTAATCTAACGATATTTTATCTATTTACTTTTCTAACATTCTTCCTTCGTGATTACAATGATTACACCCTTTGACAAACATAAGAATTTAATCGATGCCATCGCGGACGGTAGATCGTGCCATATAATATCGACGGTCCCAATAAAAAGAGTTCAATCTGCAAAACAGCAATTTTTCAGGAGAAGCAGTCTAAATATTTGTAAAAAAAATATGGAAAAAATGTTCATTAATGAAATATCGTTGTCAAACTCTGAAACTTCGAATGTTTGCTTATTCATAGGTTGTTTATTATAAGCCGTTGAGCATAACTACATACACTTTTGCAGCCATATTTTCAAAAAAAATATAAAAACCTCTTGTTACTTTTTTAGTGTAGTAGAATGTGGCTCATCCGTGATCCGATACATTGCACTCACTGTGTGTTCTGAAAAATGTCGTTACTGTCACAACCGATGTTTGGAAAAAAGATCTGATTCGACATTTTTATCTTGGTTTTTACGGTAAATATAGAAAAAAAAACTGTGAACGTGGTTTGAATATTTATTTCCTTAAAACAATAGGTATATATACAAAAACAACAACAAGAAAATATAAACTAAGACAATGACAAATCTCAATCTCAGAGGCTCTAGTATAAGTTGTATCGATACAATACATTTTCGAATGCGTTTGCGTTTAGTTTCAATTTGTATGGCAACGCGAGCAGCGCCTCTGGTGGTAACTATTAGGAACTACACGTTGCCATACAAATTGAAACTAAATGCAAACGCGTTCGAAAACGTACGTGTACCTATCGATAAAACTTATACTAGAGCTACAGATGTAATAGTTTTCTTTAACTAGACAGAATACGCAAAAAAAAAACAAAAAACCGGTCAAGTGCGAGTTGGACTCGCGCACGAAGGGTTCCGTACTATTATCTATAAAAACGGCAAAAAAAATGTTGTATGGGAGCCCCCCTTAAAAAAATATTTTATATTGTTTTTAGTATTTGTTGTTATAGCGGCAACAGAAATACATAATCTGTGAAAATTTCAACTCTCTAGCTATCACGGTTCTTGAGATACAGCCTGCTACTATTACTGCTGTTGCTGAATACTAAAGATTTTACTGACTGATCAATTTCTTCTTCTTTCGTTCTTTCGGGTTAAATACCTATTTACCAAAATTATGAGGAATCACGTTTTGTATGTTATTGAATACAGAATGCACAAGTTAAAATGAGCATTATGCTTTTGTTTTCAAACAAATGTTGAATCAGTTGTGTTACAGCGTTTTCAGTAGTCATTCAGCCCGTTCCTTCCCATGTCATTGAGAAGCCCGTAAAAATTATAAAATGTTGTAAATATTGAATCATTAGCGCTTGTTATAACGTCGAGGGCGTCCAAACATTTATTGTATTTACGGGTCGGAGCGTGCATAAAGATCACGTTTTAGCGCTGCCAAGTGTGAGGCGCGACTGTCCCTCGCTATGACAGTGAAGTAAAGAAGTAGGCCACTTTCTATGTAGTTTAGTTAGAGTGTAGGATAAGAATTGGTGTAGGTTTAGCTGGTAGAGGTGTCTGTCTTGTTATGTTTGTTTCGAGGCTTGCACTTAGCTCAGTAAATCCATGTTAAACATTTGTTTTATTATATAATGACATAAGATTTTTTATCTATCCAAATATCATAAACCCTCCATGATGCGTTCAAGAACCGCACATTATGGCCATCATAAAAATAGACTGTTTTGTTAGAACAAATTTATTATCTGTGAAAACGTTATTATTGCTAAATAATAACATCGATTTCGATAATATTATTTCATTCAAATTTCGAACATCTCTGAAATCAAAGAAATTTGATTTGACCTCTATTCTAATATCAGTCGAGATGACGTTTAGTTCGAAATGAATTGTCAATTTGCATACAAATTTGACAAATGTCGCACGTAAGTAAGATATCGAACGATATGACAGTTGGATCCGACTCTAGTTTGTCTCTGAATTAAGAAAAAACTATGACAGCTGCCAGAAAACAACGCCGCGATGCCGGTCATAATATGCGGCTCCTGAATGCGTCGTGGAAGCTTATGATATGTGGATAGATAAAGTAGTGTATGTAACTGTACATAATTAGGCATTAAGACACTCGTGTTTAATGCCCTTCATTATGTACAGTCATATAAACTACTATAGAAACACTGAGGTAGGTACCAATCAGAGATGGGCAAAATTTATTCGAATACGAATGACGAATAAGAATAAATATAATTATTCGCGAATGACGAATAAATATTGCGAATAATTTATTCGTCAACTTCTTAATTCGAATAATCATTCGTGATGCTTTCCGAGAATAATATCTTGAACGAATATTGTAGGGATGCGTTTTAGGCATGTGCGCAGATTATGAGAAAATATTGGGATACAATTTTCCTACCGACAGAACAGTGATAAAATTTGTTAGAAAGAGGTGAACGCTTCAACGCTAAACCGCTGAACCGATTTATATAAAATTTGGTATAGAGATAGTTTGAGTCCCGGGGAGGGACAAAGGATAGTTTTTATCCCTGAAATCGTCGCTTAAGAGGGTCAAATCTGGGGGGTGAAAATTTTGATATAACCCATTTTGATGAAATTTGGTTTAGAGATAGTTTAAGTCCTGGGAAAGGACGTAGGATAGTTTTTATCCCGTAAATCATCCCCTAAGTTCGACCCGATTAGATTAAATTTGGTATAGAGATAGTTTGAGTCCCGGAGAATGAAAACGGATAGTTTTTACCCGAAAATCATTTTCGTAGGGGATGAAATGAGGGGTGAAAATTTGGATAAAACCCATGTTAACAAAATTTGGTATAGAGATAGTAGGAGTCCCAGGGAAGGACAATGCATAATTTTTATCCCAAAAATCATCTCCAGACGGGTTGAAAATTTGGATGGAACCCATTTAGATGAAATTTGGTATAGAGATAGTTAGTGTCATGGGGAAGAACTATAACCAAATTTCATCAAAATGGGTTACAACTAAAAAAATATTTATATACCAAATCCAAATCTGAGCAGCGGTTTAAGTAGCTCCATACAAATTTCCACCCCTATAGATAAAAACTACCCTTTGTTCTTCCCCGAAACTCTAACTATCTTTACGTCATACCTGGCCATAAAGTAGGAATTACCGCACGCTATGCGTGCGGAAAACCCCACTTCCTGGCCAGATAGGGACGTTACATTTTGTACTTACCACGGGCGGTAATAAAGAAAGCCTCAGAGCGCATATTTATCGCCCTTGCCTTCGGCTCGGGCGTCAAATACCTGCGATCTGAGACATTATTTGTTTAACCGCCCTAGGTAAGTAATGTACTATTATACCAAATTTCATCTAAATCAGTTCAGCGGTTTAGGCGTGAAGAGGTAAATTACCTATATATTACTCGTGGGTTATTCGTGGATTTATTCGAATGAAATAAGAATAAGTCTTTCGTTATTCGAAAGTATAGACGAATAAATGCTTATTCGAATAATTATTCGAATAAAGAATCATTAGAATAATGCCCATCTCTGGTACCAATATTATAGCGTCACACGTGCGTGATAGCGTGATCGTGATTTGTACTATATCGTGCTGCAATCAGAAAGTACCTATATCATCTTACAAGTGCCAGCTTAGATAGAACACGTGCCACTGCAGGGGCTCTATTCAACTGAACGTATTGAAATGCAATCGGTTTATATTGGGTTGGGTCGTGTTGGTTTGTTTTTGGTTTGTAATGTGCCCTTTGCTCAGTTTGAGACTAGGTCAATTTGTGTAAGATTGTCCACAAATATTTATTTATTTTAATATGAATTAGTTTTGTTAGTTATTGTATTCATTTGAAGAAAAAAAATAGTAGATTATACACCAAGGGGATAAAGCACTGTTTTATGTCACGGGAGCGAATTGAATCCCGAACGTAACGAATGACTCATAATTTAACTCCTGAGCGTAGCGAGGGAGTTATAAGTTAATTCCTGAGCGAAGCGAGGGAATTAAGACTGAGTCCTGAGTGCAGTGAGGGGTTCAACCGCCCAAGACTAAAACAGTCTTATCCCCGAGGGGTATACTCTACTTTTCACACTTTATGCGAGACAAAAAAACAGGCTCAGTAGATAAATAATGTTTATTTAGCAAATTAAAAGTACATAGTAACATTAGACACATAGTAGCTTTCCATTTGTCAAAATCGTTGTAGGCTTTTAGGTATTTTTCCTTTGACTTCTCTGGCAGCAGACTGTTGACAATGCCTATGGCATCTAATTTGATAAACTCAGGAGTCAAAACACTTTCATCACTCGACATTTTCAATATTATTTTTGAAATTAAATCTTCTATAGGCACCTACAAGAACTCGATTTGTTCGTCACGCGTGAACAAATGAAGGCGCGCGGCGTTCCAAATTCGAAAGCACAAGCCGTGGTCCTAGATTCGAAATTCGAATTTCGAGCACCGCGCTCCTCCGGACCGGGGTTCACACGGAGGCAAACTTCATTTATTTTGTCAAATCAAGTAGGCCATGGCCTAGGACAAATTGTGTTTAGCAAAATTAAACTTTATGCATATAGTAATAAGAATTATGAAAAGTGAAATCATATTATTAACCAGCGGGTTACAATGAAATTCAGTACAACATTATAACCCGGCTAATACCAAGGGATTTAATGTCTTGCTTTCGGTAGGGTTTACATGACCTATAATTCGGCATTGTCGAGCATGTGGTTTGAAAACAATCTTACCAACCCGTCACGCCTAACGAAACTAGACCATGGGGTGGGTTGGGGGGTCAAACCCCCCGACATGCTCGAAATATTACATGAATCTGAATATTAGTGTAATTTTATGGATATTTTTGCTGTTTTATTTTCTTGAACTCTCCTGGAATTTGTTTGTAAGTGTCAGTCCCTTTAATTCTTTAACTAAGGCATAAACCTATTACAGCTTTAGATACTCGTATAGATTCGCTTTAGGTTTGTAACCACGTGAGGCTGGTCTACTTTCCTTTTTACTGTGTTCTACTAAAATGAAACTAAGCAATACGCTGCCAACAAAAACACGTCGCGCGTAACACGACACCGAAATAATCTCCGTAAACCCAGCCATCTCTCATAAGACACAAAACATCTTGCTCTAGAAATATTGTGAAAACCTGCGCCGATCGCAACCCCAAATAAATCAATCGGCCATTTTGTTTCCACGTTCCCGCGCTTTTTCCCGACCACAGACAATTAGGCGAGAGACAGTGTAACATAAACAAGGGCTGCGCTAATCCACGGCTTACTGAGAGGAGACACAAGCGGTGAGCCAGAGTGTTTCTTGTAAATAATTGTAAATCTATGTCAAAACGCAACGACAGATACATATGTCGGGATTAACGGCGGATTAACCCGTTGCGCTTTACGACACGCATTTGGTTTCCGAACGCGTTTCCCGCCAAAACGATCTGTTAATCTCTCTTTAAATATGGCTGCGTGAAATTGGATTTCAGGAAATAGCCCTAAATATGGCTTTGCTAGTTTGTTTTTATACGAAATCTGTGTGAGTTTTTGTGAGCGCAATTACTGGGCTCTCCGATTTTTGTGACGACGAAAATACACGTCGTTACGGAATTTGAGATTTCAATCCTTTCATCACATTGTACGGGATAATCTGAGAAAAAAATAAAGGATTTGGACAGACGAATTGGGGACAATTGTGTGTATTTATAGGGCCCCTATTTTCGATCTTTTGTGGATTGTTTGTACACATTTAGTTTATTCAATGAATATGTTTATTTGCCCACATTTTGCGAGCGGATGTTTTTCTTCGACACAACGAAAGCAATAGGATTTACGGTATGATTATGAATTTTGCTAAAATACTTTTGTCGTAAAATATAATACGGTTTTTGGTCATTTCATTCATAGCATTGTGACAATCATGAATGTACATTGTGATGTGATATTACTTTAGATATTCTTACGAGTGATTTGCTCACAGAAATGTTTAATGAGTCCACATTATAAATAACGATTAGCTAAAGGTAGGAAAGTCTGCATTGTTAACAGAAATTACTTTAAAAGATTACAAAATTACCTAATTTTGGTATAATGCCATATTTAATATATTTATTACTTTGACTGTAATTTTGGCGATTTTTGGTAACATTTAGAAAGATTAATCTCATTTTAGCTTGTAACGACTTGTGTATCGTCTATTTTAACGTACAGTCTATAAAGCCATGCTCGCTGCCCGGAAATCAAAAATCATTGGATTGCGGCATTTTAGGGATTGCAATTTGCGAACTGATAAAATTAGAAAAATCATCACGGTGAACAACTACATAGATTATAGGTAGATGTTAATAGTAAATCGCTTTACTTAAGCGGAATCACCGTGATGGGATTATGTTAGCCTCTTGGTGGTTGCCGCATGGCGTTTACAGGGCAAGGGAGGTGGTCCAGAGGGGTAATCACGTAACGTTCCGAACGCGCGTCAGTACAATTTAACTGTCAATTTTCCATATAAAATGTGACATTTAGACCTACCCGACGTTCGTACAATGCGTTAGGGCTTGTGCACAAATCACGCGAGGTTTTTTCGGCTACTTTTTGACCCCCCCCCCCCTCCCCCCTGGTGATATTTGGTGAGGTTCTTGGCTATCCCCCCCCCCCTGCCCCACATAACCTCACGTATATTATTTTCATTCGACCTAATTGTAAGATAAATAGTATTTTACATAGTAAATCTTGTTTATTTTTCTATCTTAGTAAAAAAGACTCGCTATTTTGAAGTGCTAAGTAAAGATTTATGTTTAACGAAGCCGAGAAAAAGTATCTACTCGTGTGGTAGATATTTTTTCTTAGTTTCGTTCTCTGTAGAAAAATACACGTGAGGTATCCCTATAACCCCCCTCCCCCAACGTGATCTTTCGTGATTTTTTCCTGACCCCCCCCCCCCCCCCCCCCCCTCCCCTATCGAACCTCGCGTGATTTGTGCACAAGCCCTTACGTGATCGACCTGGATGCGTCCGAAAAATAACCCGAAATTGCGAGTGACCTCCGTCAATTTCAGCGAAAGTTTGGAGTGGAATACATTGCCCTGCTGGGAAGGTAATCATTGTCCATGTCCACTTTAAAAAAGAGGACGTGTACAACGATTAATGTTGATTAAATACGATATTACATACTAAGCGTAATTATGCCAAGTCAAATCTAACTTACTTTAAGATCTCACATTTTTAAATAACAGCAATTGTTATAGGTATCCAATAAAGCAAAGACATAGAGTTTAATACTTGTTCATAATGTTATTTTGTTCCTATAAATACATATTTGGATTTTGCATACAACTTGGCTCCATTCTTTTTGCGGCGAAGCCCACAGCCAAGCACAATTTTTGTATTGAGCTTGGCTCTCCTTTTTAGGGTTCCGTAGCCAAATGGCAAAAAACGGAACCCTTATAGATTCGTCATGTCTGTCTGTCTGTCTGTCCTTCCGTATGTCACAGCCACTTTTTTCCGAAACTATAAGAGCTATACTGTTGAAACTTGGTAAGTAGATGTATTCTGTAAACCGCAGTAAGATTTTCACACAAAACTCGAAAAAAATATTAAGTTTTAGGGGTTCCCCATACACAGAACTGAAACTCAATTTTTTTTTTATCAAACCCATACGTCTGGATAGGTCTTCAAAATGATATGTAGTTTTCTCATATAATTTTTTTCTAAACTGAAAAGTTTACGCGAGAGACACTTCCAATGTGGTAAAATGTGTGTCCCCCCCCTGTAACTTCTAAAATAAGAAAATGATAATACTAAAAAAAATATATGTTGTACATTACCATGCAAACTTCCACCGAAAATTGGTTTGAACGAGATCTACTTAGTAAATAGTTTTTTTTTTAATACGTCATAAATCATAAACCGCAATTTATTTTACGGAACCCTTCATGTGCGAGTCCGACTCGCACTTGGCCGCTTTTTACATTTATGTTTTGGTGGGATATCATTACTTTTTGAAAAGAAAAACTAGGCAGGTATTGAGATATACTTCTGTTCTGTGTATAATTATGAGGTGCCGCGCGCCGCCGCGCCGCGCCGACGACACACCGTTGGCCGGTTGTTTAGCGCATATTACAAGCAGGGATTGTAACCGGTTATTTTTTGTATGGGAACTGTAACCGGTTTTTTTCGTTCTTTGTTAATTATTTCATTTTCTAATTGGACAATCGAATATTACGCACTCGTTACCTCAAAACACTACTGAGTCCTACATATGAAGTATAAAATAGTTCAAGATATGTGGTTATTTCGAGGTTTTTGAAAAAAACCGGTTACAATCCCTGATTACAAGTTTTTTTGTATGGGGACACCCCTTGTTTTTTGACTTAACTTTATTTTTATATTTCTATTATATAGCAAATATAATAATACATATATTGGGATAGTTTCAAATATCTGCTTGTAACGGTTGCAACGCTACAATAAAAAAAAAATTGTACGGGGTGGGGACCCCCTATTTTTTTACTTTTTTTATTTTTAGATTTTTCCTACGCTTACACACAATTACCGAGCTGGATTCCACATTTCATCCTTCTCGGTCATCTGGAAGTAGGTTAGGTTTAGGTACTATATGTCAGTCAGTCGTGCTAAAATATACAACTTTTTGACCTTCATATCTTTATAACCGTTTGAGCTAGCTTCTTGAAATTTGGGCTTCTAGATGTCCTTATGGATATAATTAAACACACGTAGGTTTATGTGTTTACGTTAAAGAGGTTTTGAGTTATAGAAGGGTCAAAAGTGGCACCAAGTGGTTCGTGTAATGATACACTTGGCGCTGGCTAGCCAGTTCCTTTGCTTGAACTTGGCTTGACACGCTGCCGCGTGTCTAGATTTTGGCTGAATGCGCCAAGAGCGCGATGCCATTTAAAAAATAAAAATAAAAATTATCTACCTATCGATTACGAGATAAAATTAAAGCGGGTTATAAAAATGAGTGAAGAATTTATCACACGTATACTTGCATGTTAAACTCGCCTACACTGTCACATTGTTTACAACTTCTCTAAAAGTCCCGGTTTCATATAAAGTGTTTATCAAACACGCCGAGAGCCGAGTCCCGTAACATTAACGCAGGGCTTTGTTTTCGCTTCTGAAATAGACGGGATTACTATGAGTTCTTTGGACTCTGTAGTAATAATAAAGACGAGCAATTATTGGCAGGCTATCTACAAAGTTAATGAATTCCAAGTTTTTATAACTTTCACCCAATATAAAATAAGTAACTAATTAAATTATTTTTAGTGTGACATACTTAATATTATTCTGGGGTATAATATACCAAATTAAAGGTAGATCGATTTCCTAAATAGGTACGTTTATGTCCTTTCTGGCTTGTCACGGTGAAATATGAGGAAAGATTCGAAATCCAAAACATAGATAATGTTATCTCCAACCAGAGCAATGAAGTCCTAACTGCACAAAACACGGCAAAATATCCGGTTACCAAATGTTGTACCCAAAGTATTTTAAATTTAAGGCGATTCGAAGTAAACAGCTTTGCATGCCACGAATCCGATTTTAAAGTATGCAATCATTCATACTTCAAATGAGGCGTTTAATTTTTCTACTGACTTAGGAAAAGGAGGAGGTTCAATGTTTCACTGTATGTTCTTGTTCCCCGATTTCTCGGTCAGTTGTGGACCGATTTTCGAAATTCTTTTTTTATTCGAAAGAACTCCTGAGGTAGTCCCATTGTCACCAAGTCAGGATCTGATAATCGCATCCTAAGGCAATGGAGGGAATGTACTGCATTTAAATTGAGAATTATTTCGTCAGTCGCATCGTCACACCTCTACTACATTTCACGGCGAAAACCTTTCAATGAGTTCCCTAATGGGAACAAGTCGCTTTTCACCCGACGTCTATTGACAGTGGCGCGTGACCCTTCCGTGACCCATTCAACTTTTGTTGTACATGAAAGAATGTCAAAGTTTCTTTCCCTCGAGTTTATTTACATGTATTTCAGGGCATGCCCGATTTCCGAACTCTTACAGCGCTGGTGTTCAGCGGTGTGTTACGTATTGTTAGCGGCGCGTCGGCGCAGATCACTCGGATCAAAGGGCGGGAAGCGCGGCTAAGGTGCGTGCCGATGATTGCTTTTCTACACTAGATAGAGTAGGTAATGCATATTTTCTCAATTGATTCTTTTATGATCGTAAAAATGGTCATTTGTAAAATTTTACCACATTTACATACGTGGCAGTGTTTCCTTAAGTGTGCACATTTGGAATCAGTTAGTTTATTGTAAGAACGTTTTTATTGCTCTCTCTACGTTGAGTACATGATCAATGCTTGAACTAAACCTATGTTGTTTTTATATGTTTTACTAATTTTGTTCACTTTGGTACTCTTTGGAGGAGGCCTATGTCCAGAATTGGACGTCTTTCGGCTGATATGATGATGATAAATATATCTCCACCTATAATAAATCTCTAAATTAAAAAAATAATCAGCCAGTTTGAAACTAAGCTTTGTGTGGTACGAATGTTCTCAGCATCCCATGAACAGAAAAATATGAAACATTTTATATAAGTTCATTATTATTCTAGCTGCAACTTAGGATACTGTTTATCCAACTGCGACAATTAATTAATTTTCCGAAATATACGACTTCATTTAATTTTTCATTTATTTTTATTGAAATCAAACGTTGCTCCAACTGTCAGCTATAAGAAACGTCAAATTTTCGTCAAAATGGCGGAATTGCTTTGCCTTTCACTTATTAATAATTTAAATCCAGTCTACGATAGACCTTTACGATACACATGCCAAAAGTTAAACCATAAAAAAATATTCGATTGTGATATGAGAACTTATATGCGCAAATGTCGCATTATGGCAAAAGTTCAAAAAATGTATTAACAAATTTGAACAATATAATTAACACGAATTTGTTTTTTTTGAATGGCAATGGCACGCGTTCTTTGCGCATTCTGCCAAAGTGCCTACGGCGCTACCACGAAAACCGAAACTCGAAGTTCGTATAACTGCACCCCTGTCACTCAAGTATTGTTAGTGCGATATAGATAGAGATACCCGAATATTTTCGAATTCCGAAGTTCGTGGTTATAGCTCAGGAATCGAAACTACCCCCCCGTAAGCCGCGTCCGCTGCGCCATGTTTTCGTGGTTTTTAAACGTCAAACATGTTTTGCCAATCAAAACAAAACCCTATTTGTTTGCCGAACCTGACTGAAAACATGTTAGATGTTTAAAAACATGGAAAACATTGGTGCAGCGGGCCCGGCTGTAGGTAGACACTAAATAAAATAACATAATGTATTTTCTCGAAAAAAGGATAATATAGAAAAAATCAACGCAAGAGGTTAGGTATATGTATAGGTAATCACTAAGTTCCAAAGTTTTATGTTCTGTCCCTTTTTCACAAAACGCACCTTCAAATGAAACGATTGTTTTTTACTATGACGCTCGAGGATCTTGACGTTACAGTCCCCGATCGTTTTTTCACTCTAACAAGCGACATTAAAACGGTTTTGAGATATTTGAATGGGATTTTCGTCATCTTCTATCTATCTATACCTACATATAAATGCCGTGACTGACTCACCCACTCACTCATCAACGCACAGCCGAGCCGAAACTACTGGGGCTAGAGAGTTGAAATTTACACCAGAACTACCTTTTACAACGTAGGCGACGGATAAGAAGAGATTTTTGGAAATTCTACCCCTAAAGGGGTCAAATAGGGGTGCAAAGTTTGTATGGGGGAAACTTTATTTTTTATAGCTAGAGACTTAAAATTTTGTTTAAATATTACTTATTAGTATACGAATAAAATACTTTCAACGTTTAGGAAAATTCTGCCCCTAAGGGGGGTAAACAAGGGGTGCAAATTTTGTATGGGGGAAACTTTATTATTTTAGCAAGATACTCAATACGTTGTAGAAAGCTTACTTATTAGAATACAAATAAAGTGCTGCCAGCGTTTTGGAAAATTCAGCCTCTTAGGGGGTTAAAAAGGGTTGCAAAGTTTGTATGAGCGAAACTTCTTTTTGAGATAGAAGCTTAAAAGTTTGTAGAAAGATTACTTATTACAATACAAATAAAAAAAAAAAGCGTTTTGGAAAATTCCACCCCTAAGGGTATGAAAAAGGGGTACAATGTTGGTAAAGGGGATTTTTTTGAGCTAGAATCTCAAACCTTTTTAAAAAGATCGCAAGCGCAATACAAATAAAGAACTTTCAGCGTTTTGGAAAATTCCACCCCTAAAGGTGATTAAAACAGGTGAAAATTTGTATGGAGGAAACTTTTTTTTGAGCTAGAGACTTGAAATTGTGTAGAAAGATTATTTATTAGAATACAAAAATATAGGTCAAAAAATCAAAAATCAATTATTTATTCTGCAAATAGGCCACAAGGGCACTTTTACATGTCAAATGGTGTTCTACAATATAATATTAATAATCTTACACAATAATCATTTTAAAATTGCAGATTTTAACTAATTACAAACTAAATGTCACTGAATGAAAACTAGAACAATCCAAAATTGTAAAATATTATCAAATACATTCGATATAAGGTCTGTATCAGAATTAACAATAAGTTTATGATATAATTTAGTACCCCAGAGATGTATAATGTCTCTGAGCATCCAAATACAATTAATAATTATTCTAATGTTCTTATAGAGATGTATACTGTCCCTAAGCGTTAAAACAGAAAAAAAAGGATCATTAATGTAATATTGTCAGAGATGTACAGGGTCAATAACAATAAAACGTGTCAAGAACAGAATGATGTCTCTCGTCAAAATAATGATAATAACACTAGTATTTAGGTAGTTACTATGCCCTTGCAAGCATGAACAGACCGGACTCCACAAACAGCACCCGATCACGAGTATGACGCATATCTCAGCCATCGCCTCCCTCAACCATATGTTAGGGAAGGTGGCGACCCGATCAACGACGCCACCGTAAGCAAAGCCCTTTAAGCGAGCATGACATATTCAAGCCACACTGGACATTGATAATAGCAAAGATTAAAGCTACTTGTTCGGCGAGAAAAAGCATTACGTGCTCTCATGTTACATAAAACGGAACAGCTATTTCCGGTACTTATAATAATTACAAAGGTAATACGCCAAGACAATCATACTCGAAGGTATATTAATTCTAATACAATTTGACTGCTACTGGCTTAAAGGCATTTTTGTCGTTTATGAAATCGTTGACATTATAATACGCCTTGCTTAGCAAATATTTTTTTATATGAGACTTAAATTTACTTAACGGCAAATTAACAATTTCGGTAGGTATTTTATTGTAAAAACGTATACAGTTCCCCACGAACGACGTGCTAACCTTGCGAAGACGACTGTACTGCACTGCGATCTTGTGTTTACTTCTGGTGTTGTAGTCGTGGATATCACTGTTGAGATTGAAGTCCTGAAGGTTTTTCCGCACATACATAATATTCTCAAGAATGTATTGGCATGCTACAGTAAGAATATTTGCCTCCTTAAATTTGTCCCTGAGAGAATTTCGGGCTTTTAGTTCGTAGATGGAGCGTACAGCTCGTTTCTGTAGCACGAAGATGGTCTGGATATCAGCCGCTTTAAATTACTTTCAGTGGTTTGAAAATTTCCACCCGCTAAGAGGGGGATAAAGAGGTGCAATGTTTGTGTAGGAAAAATTTTTTTTAGGTAGAAACTTAAAACTCTGTAGAAAGATTAAGTACCTACTTATTAAAATACAAAAAAATACCTACTGCCAGCGTTTTGGAAAATTTCACCCCTTAAGGGGTTAAAAAGGGGTGCAAGGTTCGTATGGGAAACACTTTTTTTTAGCTAGAGACTAGATAAATAGTTTGTAGAAAAAATGTTTGTTTTATTTTTAATTTTTCCCTGAAAAGCGTTCAAAGTTTGTGTGGAGAGCAAGAAATTTTTAAAGTATGATATTTGTAACTGCGATCTTAGACTGTTTAGACTACAAAACTTATTTCAGCGTTTTTTAATTCATCGCCTAAGAAGGTTAAAAGGGGGTTCCAACTTTGTATAGAGAGCAAGACATTTTTAAAGTAAGAAATTTGTAACTACGGTTTCAGACTGTTTACTATGAGGGTTCAGAGAGGGTTCTTAGTTTGTATAGAGAGCAAGAGATTTTGAAAGTAAGAGATTTGTAACTTCGGTTTTAGATTGTTTTCTAAAAGTCTAGGTAGAAAATTAATTTCAATGTTTTTTTTTTAATTCATTTCTTCAACAAACATTTAGACGATAACATGTTATACGCGGACGAAGTCGCGGGCAACAGCTAGTATAATATATATATATATATATATATATATATATATTTTAATGTTTGTTACCTCAGAACTCCGTTATTTATGAACCGATTCGTACAATTCTTTTTTTAATTGAAAGTACCTATATGCTTCCGGATTGGTCCCATTGTTTCCTAAGCCCCAGTTGGATCATGGGAACCATGAGGAATTGAAGGAACTCCTCAAATATATTAATAGGCACGCGTGTAGTAATTTCGATATTTTCTATTATAACTCGTGTATCTACACCCGGAAATCATAAATTTGGTGAAGTGGAAGTGATGATGAAGACCACAGATGGCTTGTGGAACTTCTCAATGATGTACTTCAAACTATATAAGTGCGTCACAGATTCTGATATGGTTCCGTTGAAATAGCAAACAATGAAGTGCCAAAGGTAATTTTGAGATCCTTGAGGAATTGACGGAAGTCCTCAAATATTATCGGCCCACATACAGCGATTAGGTTTATTGGTCTAAAAATCAACGCATTTGCTCTCGGAAATCAGTTCATGTGGTGAATTGGAAAAAAATTGGAAATGTTCATGTGGCTTGGCGGTGTATTGAATTGAAGTCGGTTAAAACTTTGTTTTGAAAGTAAATTATTTTTGATTTAGATACACACGTCCCGGTTCAGAGCAATTTCTGGACAGTCGTTGAAAATGAAATAAAATATCTTATCGTTGCCATGCGCGTCGTACGCCCTATTAACTTACACTTAGAAAAAATATTTATCATACGTAAAAAAAATGGACTTCGTATGCACACTTCCTTAGATCGTGGCACCTGCGTAGAAGATTGAGTCGTCATAAACAACTCTCGGCTTCGTGGAAGCGGCCCGAAACAAACTTTATGTTCCACGGTGATTGGTGTTGCCAGCAATATTAGCCTTCCATTCCATAGGTACCATTGATTTCTTAAATCTGGCTTATCTTATATTGTACTTACAATCAGTTGCTGAGAAAATTTTCTTCTGCCACGTGTCAACTTTGCTAACCACACAAGAGAAACCAAGATGGGTGGTACTTTATAGCTACGTTCCACCTATTAGGTTTGGTTTAAATACCTACAGTACCTCTACCTACCGACTCCACATGCCTTGCTATGAATGGCATACTCGTATAAATTATAGCGTTGTATTAAATAGGCTTGTCAAAAAGGAAAATGGATAAGTTTCGAGGAAGTTAAACCGTCACCTGCCTCAAAACAAAGTTTTACGAGACTAAAATGCTTCAATACACTGCTAAAATACAAAACACAAAAAAAAATCCAAAATACTTTTCCTTTCCAAGGCGCCTGCACGCACCAACAAACGCATCTAAATGTCATTGTTTAGTGCAATTACGTCGCTTTCGCATATCGCGTTACGTTTTAAATATTTTGGGTGCAACAATCGGTAACCAGATATTTTGCAGCGATTTGATGCAATTAAGACTTTATCGCTCTGGCCGAAGAGAAATGGACCGTTAAATGGTTTTTTGATTGTTTGGTTTGAGCGTTTTTGCGTGCTATCACATGGCGAAAACTAGAGGAATGTAACTAATAGTCATGTTTACTTCGATCGAACAGAGTCTTCTATGCCTTCCTATTCATAGAACGTTATTACCACACCAAGTAGGTACGGTCAACCAATTTGATTCCTAGGTCACCGTAGAACCATGCTATTTTAACTGCTACATAGCAACGCAATAATCCTAGTAACCCGTATTGACATAGCATTTACAACGGCAAGGTTCTATGATGGCCTAGGAATCAAATTGGTTGACTGTACGTAACAATCATTTTATTCTTACACGTAGGCATACTTATATTGATCAATGCAGTCGCCAATAACTTGTGCGGTAAACTTTGCGAATTGCTAAATCTGTTTAAGAATGACTCACGCTAGAACGGGCCGTATCCGGCCCAGGCCGTTTTCTAAGAAAAACGACGGCTTTTTGCGCGGCCGAGCCATATCCAAGCCCGGCCGAGCCAGGGCCGGGCCGTGCTGACACCGAGCCGCTTCCGAGTCTCGGCTGTGGCTCGGCCGGGCTTGGGTATGGCTCGACCGCGCAAAAACGCCGTGTCGTTTTTTATAGAAAAGGGCCGGGGCCGGACACTGCCCGTTCTAGCGTGAGTCATCCTTTACCTAGAGTAGGTACCAAAATAAAGCATCACTTTAGACTCGAACCAAACTGATACAGCCTGCAATGAAAATGAAATCACTTAGGTCAAGTTAACAAAGGCTTATACACCCGCTAACGTCCTTGAGCGTTTGGGCGGAGCCTCTACCCTCTCCCCGCGCAACCCGCTGCAAATACGTGAGCGCGGAACTGTCGTGCAACATGGAATATGCGTTACATAGAGTAAGTATAGGTAAGATTACAGACGCGTCATCGCGCATCGTTACCAATGCAAGGGTGAACGGGTCGCATGATTATCGTTGTCATAACGTGATATTTGTCATAATTGATAAAGTTTAAAAATAATGTCCCCACTATACTATTACTTTTGAAAATATATATTGTTCTACACAGCAAAACATCCGACTGCACATACTTAAATATAAGAACGCGTTGCTCCAGCCTCCAACTGTGTGATGATATTTTTTTGTCTTTTACTCTGGTTTTTAGGGTTCCGTATCCAAAATGTCAAAAACCCTTATAGTATCGTTCTGCCCGGTCCGTACGGCACAGGCGTTTTAATTGGAGTTATATGAATTAGATTTTGAACGTAGGCGTAGGCGTCTTTCTTAACCGCTAAATATTTCTGTAGTATAATTTTTACCATTTTGGATCGGAAGTCGGAACCCTAAAAAAAGGAATGGATGATTATTGTTTTTATACACGGTGCTCGGGAGGAATGCAAATAATTTTAACAGCGTATTCCTGACCATATTTGAAGTGAAAAATGTCGTATAAACGTTCTTGTAATTTGCCTAGTTTCAGAGTTAATATCAATAAAAACAAGATCATCATCAAAAAAAGTTTTTACTTTTACATAGTGCAAAACGCATGTTTAATGGCGATGTTGCCACTATGGGACGTAGTCAAAATATCCTTATTGATAAATGTCAAAAAGTGACAAGTAACACTTTGTAAAAACTAGGTTTTACGAAAAAAAAGGAAAAATCCATTTTAAGTGACATATTTACCAATAACATTTACTTTTTATGTACAAATACATTCCAAACATCGAAAAAACAAAACAAAAAAAATTTTTTTTGCTTAATTGACCTAAACTCATATTACATTTTTTCCGTCTTTTGGCCTCAGAAAAGCTAGGTTAAAATCTTTTGGTTTCCTCGTGATCACCGTATTTTTTTGGTGTCTAGGATTTTATTATACCTAATCAGCAAGATTTTTTTTTTATTATAACATACTGTGTCCTGTGACTTGGCAAAGGTAGTAAATAAATAATAATAATAATAAATAATACAAATGTATTATAAGAATTACTTGTTTATTGATAGTAGGTTACCTCTACCTACATATACAATTAAAATTCATCGAATTTCAACTGTCTGACTTTCAATATGTCTCTGGGTTTTTTGACCACTTCGTCATTATTCCAATTTTCTAAGCTTTTTCTCTTGATTGTTTTTGCACTGTTGAGATTTTCTTCGTCTTCCTGTTCCTTCTCTTCTTCGGTATCGTTTAATGGGACGTCATCAAAGCCAGTCGGGACATTCGTTTCTTCATGTTTCTTCGCAGTTTCCTTCTTTATTTTTCTTTGTCTATTCATGATAGTTTTTTTTTTCACGGTTTTTGTGGGTTCGTCGTTCTCTTCGTCTTTCTGATCCTTCTGTTCTTCGATATCGCTTGTCGGAACGTCATCAATGCCAGTCGTAACACTCGTTGCTTCATTTTTCTGTTCAGCTACTTTCTTTTTTTTTGTGTCTACATTTGTTTTGTTTTTCATCGCTTCTTGTATGTAATCAGGATCTCTGATAGCCATTTTTCTAGGATATCTAGGATCAATTAATTCTGGCAAAATGCAATCTGAATAAAATCTTGTAAGTTTTTTTTCCATTTTCTCCATCCAGAATTTATCGTCCTTGTGTATTAATTCTGTTTTTACTGAATTTTTAGCTCTCGAATTTTTCGAATGCATTTTTTATATAATGTACTTCTTTTCATCTTTGGAGTGCATTGTTTTTATGGCTTTGCACGACTTTTTTCGTTTGCGTTGTTTATTGCCCATAATAAATAACTCAACAATTATAAAAAATCGTCAAGAACTGTTTTTTTGGGGCATAAAACTGTCGCGGATAAAACTGACACAGGTCCGTCGTCCGTAAGCGCCAGCGCACGACTAATCGGCCCTGTCGAGCCTCCGCGCTCGCGCATTTTGTAGGTATTTAAACATAGTAATTAAGATAATAATTTTATCTACTCAAACTCTGCGAATTTGTCTATAAATATTTAATAACTTTATTTGAGTACAAAAAAATAATTTAAAATATCTATAGTTTAGTCATAATATTGAATAAACTTTACAAAAAGAGGTAACTTTGGGATTTTTTTCTATCGAGTGAAGTTCATTAGATCGCGTAACTGAATGCGATTTTGACTAGATTAGATCCTTAAGTAATACGTATCTTTTTTTTAGATTTTAAACCCTATTTTCTACGTCTGAGATTGTTTTAAAAAACTTGAAAACGCTGCCCCTGTTGACTGTCGAGCCTTAAGGGTTACTATATCCTCCTAAAATGAGCACGCGAGGTGTTAAAATACTAATGGAAAATCACATCATCGCACTCACATGGTAGATATTCACCATAACTGTCACATTTCTATTAACAAGGTAGGTAAAATGATGTTGACAAAGTTTGATAGATTACCTCTTGTAGATCAATCAAGCATGTATATGTGAAATACAACGAACGATCTGTGATAAAGTAGAACAAGAAGAGTGGCATAAGTAGGTATAGAGTAGTAGGTAGGTAATAATTCTGGAATAATGATTTTGTTAACTTGAAGTTTACTTTTGTCACTGTGATAATTTCTATGAAAATAGCAACTAGGTATATTGTTTTATGATCATTTGCTAGTTAAAACCCACGTCCTTCTTCGTAGTAGGTATTTGTTTTCAAACTTATTACTGTCTGTGGGTCCCTTACGTGACATATTTACGTATAAGTGGGCGAGTGGGCGAGTGGCTGAGGCGCACAGACTCGTCGTTATTAGATTAGATTGTGACCCCACGACGAGGTTAACTCAAGTAATTGCTCCTTTGTGTCCTGGCCTATGAAAGGATGATAATACTTCAATAACCGTCCATTGGATGAATTGAGGGTAAATGTTCATACATGAGAGGTATTCATGACTAAACAGAGGTCGTGACTAAACCGAATGTGTTATGATTAAACGTCTTGAATACATGTACATTGCGTCTCACATTTGAGACGCATATACGCATTGGACAAAGATCTTGGACAAGTGAAATACCACCCTAAGTGCATGTAATCATCATCATCATTGTCAGCCCGTAATCGCCCACTGCTGAGCATAGGCCTCTCTTCGAGTACGCCACCCGTCCCTATCCTGAGCTAATCTTATCCAGAAGTGACCCACGATCTTCCTAATATCGTCCACCCATCGAGCTGGTGGACGGCCGACGCTCCTTTTACCTAGAAGTGGCCACCAATCTGACACCTTTTTGGTCCACCTACCATCATTCTGCCTGGCAAGGTGTCCTGCCTAGCTCCACTTGAGTTTGATAATGGTATATCCAACGTCGCGCAGCTTAGTGCGACGTCGGATCTCAACATTCCTCACTCGGTCTTGTAGTTTAATGACGAGCATGGCGCGCTCCATGGCTCTCTGTGCTACTCGTATTTTGTGCACAGCCTCATTTGTTAGCGTCCATGTCTCGGCACCGTACGTCATGGTGGGCAGGACACATTGGTTAAAGAGGCGAGTCTTCAGGCATTGTGGAACATCGGTAGACTTGAGGATGTCGTCCAGCTGGGTTGGGCAGCATTTGATAAGTGCATGTATTCAAGACAAATATATACCAGCCTTAGATGTATTCAGCTACATTGCCTCTCTTATGTCTTACGATTATAGGTACGAACAATGTTTATATATTTGCAAGTTTGTAACCGTGTTCTGGAATAATCGTAATGGTTTCAATGATCTAGCTAACATTCATTTTAGGGGAAAGATGAAAAAAAGACGTCCAAACAGGTAGACAGACTAAAATACATTATTCATTGTTTTCTATTTCAGTTTGCGTGTGTTTAGAAAATATCGGAAACATAGTTTATAACTTGATCTGATTATATTTACCACTTTACAACCTTGACGTTTATGTCTTTAAGTGGTTAAAAAATGATAAATGTTTATAATTTATTGGACAAGCGGCTAGAGCAAGTGATTGTTATTAATTGACGACACAAAACAGATCGCCGCGACCTCTGCTCTGCAACGCCATAAACTGTTTATAACTGAACTTAAACTAAAGGGGTGAAATGCTTACCGTCTAGACTGCGTTGATTTTCTTCTGCCAACGCATAATTACGAGTAGGTACTTCTGCCATTAGCGCTTCAGGGGTAAACGCGAGGAGTCGAGTCGCTGAGAAGGTATTTAAAACTTTAAAATGTTACTACACAACATCCATCTAGTTCCACAGTAAGTTTACCTAGATAAATAAAATTAGAAACACTTTACAAATGTCCAAAGTCCATCACACAAATATTCGCCATCACCACAGGATTCGAACCTGTTACCACTTTAGCATAGTACTCAGGTGTACTACCAACAGTTGGTACAACCACCAACAACTCGTATTTCTTTAAAAAAACATAATTAAGAAACTTATCAATGTACGAGTAGGTAATATTTAAGCACTACGTAAGACATTTTGGAATATCTAATTGTAATTTAAAAGTGTCTCAGTATTTTTAAGTAAGTATGTCGTTTCTCTTCAATATTCCCACGCCGTCTTGAAATAGTGCGGACGCCTATGGTTCTAATTTTAAAACACTTATTAAATTGAACATTGGATGGCTCGTCAGCTTAAGTGTTAGAAGTGATAATTTATATATCCCAAACATCGGTGGGGTGCAAACATGTCGCGGTGATGGCAAACGGTCGGCGTCACCAGTTATGGTAATTGCTGAGGCCATGATGCGGGCGCTGGACTGCGTACGTGCACAACATTTGGCTCTACAAGTGCTAAAATATGGGTGTATACAACTTACTCAAAAAATATGATCAATGGCTCTTATGTCGGCGAATTAAGGTCCGAAACCTTATTATCCTTATTAAATAAGAATTAAGGTCCTTGACGACCGGTTTACTCTAGTTGGTATGGTAGTGACCCTGCCTACGAAGCTGGAGGTTCTGGGTTTGAATCCCGGTAAGAACATTTATTTGTGTGATAAGCACTTTTTTATGTTTATTTATTTTATTAAGTGTGCATATTTATGAAAGTATTAAATCGATACAAATTTTAGCACTTGGCTATACCAGTCCCTTTTAATTTTATGACACTTGTTTTCAGCAAGAACCAACGAATGAATACTTTAAAACTGTAAAAGTGAGTATTCAGTACTCAACCACCCGTTGCATATTGTTCGAAATGGGGTTAAAGGAGTTTGAAGGAGTATATGCTAGAGTAAAGCTAGCTGTGACAGACGGACAGCCTCCGAGTGATCACATATTTAAGCGTTCCCTTGGACCAATTTTGGTACGGAATACTAAAAATGAGACGAAAACCCTCTGTAATTTACAAAGCTGTTAAAAATATCAAAGAAACTTAAATCACAATTTTTTTACTAGACAGATCCATGTTCCCTTTTTATGATATGAGCCATTTACACTCCTCGCCTAATGTTTCGGACCCCTGACTTCTGTCCAAACTTTCGCTTTAAGGGTGGGTGCTAATTGCTTAGTTTCAAAACCATTCAATAATGAACTGCCTACTCACGCTCACTATTATATTAACCATGCCAGACTATACACTTTCATTTGTTGCTTGCCGCATACAAGTTGCAGTATGTAAAGGGTTAATAAAACAACATATTACTTTTACTTATTTAGTAAGGTTTTTTTTTTTTTCCAACAAGCCTCCTTCTAAGAAACCTATAGGTAGATATCAGACAGAGTGCGTCCCAACTAGCACACTAGCGTTAAAATAACCCTTATATAATTCTTATATCGGTTCCAGCTAAGTGTTAAGGTGTTACAATGCCTGTAAAAAAGGTGTTAGAGCATGCTCTAACACCCTTATAACCACGAATCAGGCCCACGATCTTACAGGCAAAGGTGTTAGAAAGCCTTTAGAGCAGTGTTATCTGACACCCAAAGTGTTGACCAACCCTCTACAAACACCGTAGTAACGGTTAAGGTGTTAGCTGAGAGTGTTATAACACTCTTGCGCTCACCGAGTTCCAAGTGAGCATTTTTACTTCTAAAGCCCCTGCTAGACGGTCGCCAACACGCCCCTCCAACCGGGGCTTTACTATAAAATTATGTGACAAATATGTCTACCGACAAAATGGCGAAGATAGATGTTAGTTTATTTGACAGGAGTTACTTAAAAGTGATTTGTGTTTGTGTTATTAAGTGTAAACAATATCTGCCCTTGTGATTTTACGGTAAGTGTATACCATGTTTTCCATCTCAATTTTAACGCGCCCACGATTTATTAAAGATTTCTAATAAAACTCATGAAGAATAAAATAGACACCTTAAGTTTTTATCATTTCCTATTTTTGTTTCTTAGTCAGTCGCTATGTTAAATTAAGTAGCATCCATAGAATGGCATGAGTAACATAAATAATGAAGTATTTTGATATCAAATATTGAATAACCTAATCAATTTGTAGGTTAGAGTTCACCAAAACAATGGCGAACTTATACTAAAGCTTTAGGCGTCAGTTAAGTCTTCTATAACGCTTATTGAGTTACAACACCTTTAGTGAAAAATATTGTGCAGGCTTTGCCTTCATAACGGTGTTATATATTATACACCATAAGCGTTAGAAAAAGTTTCAATACTTACAAATGAGTTGTTCAACACTTCTAGTATCTTGTATTACTATACTCTTGACCAACTCTCTTATAAAGCCTCTGCCTGCACCTAGGTAGATATAACACCTTAAGCTTTATAAGACACTCCACGGCAACAACTAAAAAGCAATAAGAGTTAACGAGCACTCTTGTAAAGGTTAAGGTGTTAAAGCTTTAACATCTTAAGTACCTATACTTGCTTTGAGTAACACTCTTATAACTCTACAACCTGCTTAAGAGCGTTCAATAACGCTCTAGTAACACTTTTGGAGTTAATTTTTTTTCTTAACTCCTCTACAACACTATTAGTTCCAACTGAGATAATTATAATTATAATAAAACCCTTAGCTGACACCAAAATGTTAGTTGGGTAGTCTTGTGTCGCGTCACGGCGTTTAATGCCCCCTAGCCCACCTCTAGGTAGGAACCAGCCCTCGGGCTCCCTGGATATGAAACAAGAATCGATGATGTCAAGAAGACCCCTACATTAATACGCATAAGAACGCTACATTAATAATCATACTATAACCATAGGGATCTAACAGGAGGGCTATGTCGTTGCATTTATGTACTTTATCGTTGTGTTACTTGTGATCAAGATATGACACTCTTGTGCTTAGGTTTGCTAGACACAGTTTTTTTTTACAAAGTCGACAAAATCATACTGGTGTTGTCGTGACCCGCTATGCAAGCAAAGCAACGGTCAGCAACTGTGCGAAACGCGACCGTTTCTCATGTGGACAATGCACCGAGCACAAAAGCACTAATATTTTGAATGCTGCTCAATTGCGGCATAAAGGAGCGTAATGCGTTGAGCATTGTATGCCACGAAGCCAATTGGTGCCCGTATGTGCCGATAACCTCGGCGGTAATAGGCCGGACAATGGGTTTGTTGATCAGCTTTCATCTTAGGTTTATCCTTGTGAGGACGGTGTTAGATTGAACCACTGTTAAGCAGACGTTGTAAGAAACTGTGCACCATGGACTAGATGCACTGATTGAATTTACAGTTCCCTCTTGGGTGTAAGTGGAGTTTATTATGAGTTTTTTTTTTCGGCCATTAATCTAAAACGAATCCTGTTACCGTAATTCTCTAATTATGACGTCGATACTCATACTCATACTCATTTGTTTATAATATTATAAAAATATTACACGTCACATAATTATTCACAATTTCATATTCAATTTTATAAATTGCACGTAATAGGTCCCAAGGTGTTAACCGGTAAATTACCGGTAAATTTAATTTGGCTAATAAGTAACATTATTTGACGTTTATTTATCGTAAAAATAAGCTATGATATAGTATAAAGAGTTATCATGTGCCGTAAATGCCCTAATAATAAGATTCTTTAATATTTAAAACTTGCTCAGTGGTAGGAGGGCAAAAACACAACTGAAAACGTTCCTTGGGGATTAGCAGGTAGGTAGAAATTGTCCCCAGTTCTACAGAAACTAACTACAAGCCTAGTACAAGCGTAGTAGTCTAAAATAATATTTAACTAAATAGATGTTTCTACGGGCTTCAACCATACCTAGATCGAAAAGAGGTGGATAGAGAAAAGGGTAGTAATAGTAAAAAAACATTTTACCATAGAGCGTTCGTACAAACGGTTTTATAACTTTTTCTAGGAGTGGAGCTCATGGGAGTTCCAAATTGCGGCATTGGTTTAGCGATTTGGAGGGCTTTATCTGTTACCTTAGTTCTGCTGCGGATAGCCTCATTTCTAATGCGATCACGCAGATAAACTCCCAGCATAGCCATCTTCACCCTTTGGGTGACTTCTAGCCTTCTATTGAGGCCCACAGTGAGCGACTACATTTCAGGTGCCATATATTATGTCATCACTGGCAACACACACTGGTCAAACCGAGCCGACAGGACTGAAACTGGACAGTCTGTCATCTCCACTTATAATAAATCTCTAAATTAAAAAAAAGAATCAGCCAGTTTGAAACTAAGCTTTGTGTGGTACGAATGTTCTCAGCATCCCATGAACGGAAAAATATGAAACATTTTATATAGGTACATTATTATTCTAGCTGCAACTTAGGATAGTTTTTATCCGACTGCGACGATTAATTAATTTTCCGAAATATACTACTTCATTTAATAATAATTTAAATCCAGTCTACGATAGACCTTTACGATACACATGCCAAAAGTTAAACCATAAAGAAATATTCGATTGTGATATGAGAACTTATATACGCAAATGTCGCATTATGGCGTAATTTAACAAATTTGTAGGTATGTATTAACAAATTTGAACAATATAATTAACACGAATTTGTTTTTTTTGAATGGCAATGGCACGCGTTCTTTGCGCATTCTGCCAAAGTGCCTACGGCGCTACCACGAAAACCGAAACTCGAAGTTCGTATAACTGCATCCCTGTCACTCGAGTATCGTTAGTGCGATAGAGATAGATATACCCGAATATTTTCGAATTCCGAAGTTCGTGGTTATAGCTCAGGAATCGAAACTACACCCCGTAAGCCGCGTCCGCTGCGCCATGTTTTCGTGGTTTTTAAACGTCAAACATGTTTTGCCAATCAAAACAAAACCCTATTTGTTTGCCGAACCTGACTGAAAACATGTTAGATGTTTAAAAACATGGAAAACATTGGTGCAGCGGACCCGGCTGTAGGTAGACACTAAATAAAATAATCATAATGTATTTTCTCGAAAAAAGGATAATAGAGAAAAAATCAACGCAAGAGGTTAGGTATATGTATAGGTAATCACTAAGTTCCAAAGTTTTATGTTCTGTCCCTTTTTCACAAAACGCACCATCAAATGAAACGTTTGTTTTTTACTATGACGCTCGAGGATCTTGACGTCACAGTCCCCGATCGTTTTCTCACTCTAACAAGCGACATTAAAACGGTTTTGAGATATTTGAATGGGATTTTCGTCATCTTCTATCTATCTATACCTACATATAAATGCCCTGACTGACTCATCAACGCACAGCCGAAACTACTGGGGCTAGAGAGTTGAAATTTACACCAGAACTACCTTTTACAACGTAGGCAACGGATAAGAAGAGATTTTTGAAAATTCTACCCCTAAAGGGGTCAAATAGGGGTGCAAAGTTTGTATGGGGGAAACTTTATTTTTTATAGCTAGATACTTACAATTTTGTATAAATATTACTTATTAGAATACGAATAAAATACTTTCAACGTTTAGGAAAATTCTGCCCCTAACGTAAACAAGTGGTGCAAATTTTGTATGGGGGAAACTTTATTATTTTAGCAAGAGACTCAATACGTTGTAGAAAGCGTACTTATTAGAATACAAATAAAGTACTGCCAGCGTTTTGGAAAATTCAGCCTCTTAGGGGGTTAAAAAGGGTTGCAAAGTTTGTATGAGCGAAACTTCTTTTTGAGATAGAAGCTTAAAAGTTTGTAGAAAGAGTACTTATTACAATACAAATAAAAAAAAACAGCGTTTTGGAAAATTCCACCCCTAAGGGTATGAAGAAGGGGTACAATGTTGGTAAAGGGGATTTTTTTGAGCTAGAATCTCAAACCTTTTTAAAAAGATCGCAAGCGACAAACCTATGCTGAAAGATTACTTATCACAATACAAATAAAGAACTTTCAGCGTTTTGGAAAATTCCACCCCTAAGGGTGATTAAAACAGGTGAAAATTTGTATGGAGGAAACTTTTTTTTGAGCTTGAGTCTTGAAATTGTGTAGAAAGATTATTTATTAGAATACAAATATATAGGTAAATTACTTTCAGTGGTTTGAAAATGTCCACCCGCTAAGAGGGGGATAAAGAGGTGCAATGTTTGTGTAGGAATAATTTTTTTAAGGTAGAAACTTAAAACTCTGTAGAAAGATTGAGCATCTACTTATTAAAATACAAAAAAATACATACTGCCAGCGTTTTGGAAAATTTTACCGTTAAGGGGTTAAAAGGGGTGCAAGGTTCGTATGGGAAACACTTTTTTTTAGCTAGAGACTAGATAGATTGTAGAAAAAATACTTACCTATTGCAATAAAAAACCGAGTGTTTTATTTTTAATTTTTCCCTGAAAAGCGTTCAAAGTTTGTATGGAGAGCAAGACAATTTTAAAGTATGATATTTGTAACTGCAATCTTAGCCTGTTTAGACTACAAAACTTATTTCAGCGTTTTTTTAATTCATCGCCTAAGTAGGGGGTTCCAACTTTGTATAGAGAGCAAGACATTTTTAAAGTAAGAAATTTGTAACTACGGTTTCAGACTGTTTACTATGAGGGTTCAGAGAGGGTTCTTAGTTTGTATAGAGAGCAAGAGATTTTGAAAGTAAGAGATTTCTAACTTCGGTTTTAGATTGTTTTCTAAATTCATTCCTTCAACAAACATTTAGACGATAACATGTTATACGCGGACGAAGTCGCGGGCAACAGCTAGTAGGTATATATAATCGTCTACAACTCTGAGCGTAAAGCGTCCGATTATAATGGGAGTTTGCCTCTACATGGGCATTTGACATGATCTTCGTCTTATCCATGTTCATCTTTAGACCGACTCGCTCGGTGGCTTTACTGTAGGCATCAAGCATCGTACTAAAGTCCTCCATGGTCTCAGCCAAGACTACTAAATCGCCAGAAATACGAAGGTGAGTGATGTAATCGTCGTTGATGTCTGCTTTCTCCAGTCCAGAGTCTTAAAAAAATCCTCCAGTGCAGCGGTGAACAGTTTTGGGGAAATAACATCTCCTTGACTGACTCCCCGCTGCAGCAGAATAGGTTTCGCGTTCAAATCCTGGAGTCGGACTGACACAGTGGCGTTTTTGTACAAACAATTTAATACTTCGATATAGCGGTAGTCAACTTGGCACCGCTGGAGAGACTAGTACAGCCCAGGTTTCGATCAAATCGAAGGCTTACTCGTGGTTCGCGAACGCTAAGCAGAGGGGCAGGTTATACTCCTCAGTCTTCTGTATAACTGACGGAGCGTATGGATGTGCTAAAGCCTCCTGGAACTGGCTTGTTCGGGAGGCTTAAAGTCATCTAGCCTGCGTACTCTGACTCTCCAAAACAGTTTATAGACATGGCTCAGAAGTCAGATGGGTTGGTAGTTCTTCAGCAGGGTATTGTCACCTTTTTTGAAGAAAAGCACCACTACACCTCTGTCTTTGGCTTTCTCCCTCCCAGTAAGACAAAGAGAGATATTTCTTTGGATTGTAATGATGAGTATACCTCTAAAGTATGTTAAAAAAGGGGTCTCTATTGTACTTATTCAAACTGATCATTATTCACATTTAATAGAACGGAAGCGGGAACGTGTTTGTATTTTAAGAAGCTTCTACAAACGATTGCATTAATTTGATCCTACATGTGGTAAGATAACGCTAACAAGTTTATTCAATTGACATTTTTACATGATAAAAGGAGGGTTATTGATGTATAATCATGACGATGAAGCATTAGCAATCGTTAAAATGTAGTATTTTACTAATAATTAATGTTTCGGTAAATTACCGGTTTTGAGTTTAATTTACCGGTAATTTACCGGCCTCATATTTAGTCAATTTACCGGTTAACCGGCTAACTGGTTAACCGGTTTGCATTCCCTAGTCATCGATGCGAACGTTTAGAGACCGAGGAGGTTTGCCCCCTAGATTGACATGAACTAGTCCGTTGTTTGTGAACCATTTTTGCATGTGTCTTATGTCAACGGTTATTTGATCCTCCAACTGCTGCAATGAAGAAGCAGTTACAATATTACATGCATCGTCAGCAAAATATACATGTCACCCTTAACGGTTTTGGGTAGATCGTTAACTTGGATTAAAAAACACAAGTTTGCTAACGACGATCCTTGAGGCACGCCAATATCGACGCTTCCGTGCTCTGACTGGACCCGGCCGTTGTTCAAGGCCACCACTTGCTGGCGGTGGTTAATAAAATCCATCATAAGTTTATGGGCTGGACCGCGGATTCCTATATGATACATTTTTTTTGCCAATACATCGTGATTGCATAGATCAAAGGCACGGGTCATGTCGCACAGTAGAATTGCTACATGTGATGAATTTTCCTTTTGCGATCATAATCCTATGTATTGTTTCACGGATTATGTTTATGCAGGACCTATTTTTTCTATAAGCATATTGTTTGTCGCTAAGTAGGTAAGGCTTTCTAAAAAAAAAAAAAAACTATTATTTCGGACAAAATAATCCATAGATGTTAGTATTACAATAAACTTAAATAACTATGTTAGTACCTAAACTTAAGTGCTGAGAGTTCCTGTGCCTGATTAAACAGAATATGAACCTTTTAAAAATATTTTAACGAAGTAGAATTATAAGAATTTCATTTATTTGTCGCAATTACTTGCAATGCCGTACACATTATGCGGGGCAGTAACTGTGCAAATTGCTGTGACACACAGCCATTTCCATCCATCCCATCCAGTGAAAATGCTATTATGTATCACGGCATCAGTTTTCAGTGACGTCAGCACTCTATTACAATTATAACTTCAATCTTCTTTGTCATAGGCCAAAACACTTCCCAAAACCGATTACTTAAATGGAAATAGGAAACCCAAACAAATATACGAGAACGATGAGGTGTGGGTCTGGGATTGGGATACTTTGCACTTACAGTGATGAACCCTGTCATGACTTGGCTGTCATATCGATCGGGCATATTAATTACGACACGGCTATACTCGTAACACTGCTGAAACTCCCAAAGTGTATTAAAATCAAGACCCATCATGAACTGTGCTGTGCGTGTGTAAGTCATAGGTATTAGTCTATGTCGAGAGTTTAGCGAATTATTTTAAAGACGCATTATTTTAAGATCACTGTTACTAACAAATTATGGAAATAATATTTCTGATGTAAATTATTAAATAAAAAAAATAATAATAATAATATAATCGTTTTTAGGGTGCCAAATGGCAAAAAACGGAACCCTTATAGATTCGTCATGTCTGTCTGTCTGTCTGTCTGTCTGTCTGTCTGTCTGTCTGTCTGTCTGTCTGTCCGTCCGTATGTCACAGCCACTTTTTTCCGAAACCTTAAGAGCTATACTGTTGAAACTTGGTAAGTAGATGTATTCTGTAAACCGCATTAAGATTTTCACACGAAAATATAAAAAAAACAATAAATTTTGGGGTTCCCCATACTAAGAACTGAAACTCAAATATATTTTTTTCATCAAACCCATTTATGGATAGGTCTTCAAAAATGATATTGAGGTTTCTAACATATTTTTTTTCTAAACTGAATAGTTTGCGCGAGAGACACTTCCAAAGTGGTAAAATGTGTGTGTCCTCCCCTGTAACTTCTAAAATAAGAGAATGATAAATCTAAAAAAAATATATGATGTACCTACATTACCATGCAAACTTTCAACGAAAATTGGTGTGAACGAGATCTAGTAAGTAGTTTTTTTTTAATACGTCATAAATCGTAAAAAGCAATTTATTTCACGGAACCCTTCATGTGCGAGTCCGACTTGCACTTGGCCGCTTTTTTTAATTAGTTTATTAAGTAATAATTAGCACCCCGTAGTATAATGTTAGTTAAAATGATTTTTTGTCTCTTTCCCACGATAGGAAATCCCAGTGAAAGATAGAGACAAACGAATTATTACGGCATTTCAACTAGAATAGGTTTGATGAACGTTTATGAATAACGTTATTAGTTCTAATTTTTGCTCTCTCATGTTTGCAGGACCCTTGCAGGGCGTCACATGTATACCAATTTTATTGTTTCCACCATCTGTAACCTGTACTGTGATAAGCAATAAACATTTATATTCTAGTCCCTGGGCGACCGAGCTCTGCTCGGGTGAAAATTGAGAAAATACGGAGAAAACGAATTTTCCCGGACATGAGACTATCTAGATCGATATCTCGCCCCCGTAAACCCCCACGTATTCCAAATGTCATCGAAGTCGTTAGAGCCGTTTCCCATAACGTGATTGCAAATATATATATGTATACAAATATTGCTCGTTTAATAGTATAGGATAGGATAGGATGACAAAAGTTTTAAATTTAATGTAGATGAAGCCCTTGCAGATTGAATGACTAAATATTATGCGTAGACGTGTTAGGTACGTTCGCAGGCTTTGAGATGACGTTTTAATACGTCCTTGTAGCGCAGAAACTGCCCCCCACGATTACGCTTTCCATCCGCAAGCTCGGAGTAGAATACAGATTTTGGGAGTCTGCAGTCTGTCATGCGACTAACGTGGCCACTCCATCTCAACTGGCTTTTCATCAGTATGGCCTCCATGCCGAGCATGTTAGAACTTCGTAAAACGTCCATGTTGGTCACACGATCCTGCCACCGAATGCGGAGAATGCATCGTAAACAACGCATGTGGAAGGTGTCAAGCTTTCTAATATCTCCCTTGTACAAGCACCAGCACTCAGCAGCATATGTGAGTATTGGGAGCACCATAGCCTTGTAGACAGAAAGCTTGGTTTGGAGTTTCAGATCGTGCGATTTCCAAACACGTTGGTTCAATTTGCCAAAGGTGGCGGCAGCTTTGGCTATGCGTAGTGGGGTCTCTGAGGTAAGGCGATTGTCACTTCGAATTTGGCTGCCCAGGTACTTAAAGCTAGTCACTTCCTTCAGCACTGAACTGCCCAAAGTAATTTGAGCTGTATCAGCACTGCAACCTCGGGGTGGTTGCTTAAGTACCTGGGTTTTGGCGACACTTATAACTAGGCCAAATCTGTCACACGAGTCACTCAAAGACACCATGGAGCCCTGGAGTGCGTCTAAGCTGCTAGCCATCATGCATACGTCATCGGCATACAGGACTTCAAGCATCGATACCTGGCGAATTTTCCCTTTGGACCAAAAGCGCCATTTGCGGAAGACTCGACCTAGACCATCCTATGCATATACTTACAATAACCAGGGCCAGCTATACTGCACACAATGTGACCGGACATTTAAAACTAAGTTCGGCTTTGCGAGCCATATTCGTGCTCACCAGAGGAAATTGTAAGGGTCGCCGTCGTCGGATACGACAAGGAGGACTATATATATATATATATAGGTACGTTCAATTCAATTACTTTAAGATTGGTACATATTTCCAGTGAAGATAATTAATCTAAATTATCAAATATAATAAAAGTTCGGGCAATACAAATAATTTAATAGAACGTGGTCAATTGGAGGGCTGAGGGCAATTTGTATTTATCACTCCCGCATTACTCAGTTTACTGGATTCTGGAATTTTATTGTGTTATGGTCTTAGGATCAAAGTAAGGCTTAGTTATATGGATAATCTGAAGGAATTGATACAATATAAGACTTCATACTCAGACTCATTTATTATCTCCACTTATAATAAATCTCTAAATTAAAAAAAGAATCAGCCAGTTTGAATTAAGCTTTGTTTGTCACGAATGTTCTCAGCATCCCATGAACGGAAAAATATGAAACATTTTTATAGGTACATTATTATTCAAGCTGTGACATTAATTAATGTAAAATTAAGTAATTTTCCGAAATATACGCCTTCATTAAATTTTTCATTTATTTTTATTGAAATCAAACGCTGCTACAACTGTCAGCTATAAGAAACGTCAAAATGCGGAATCGCATTGCCTTTCACCTATTAGTAATTTTATTCCCGTCTACGATAGACTTTACAAAACCCATGCCAATAGAAAAAGATTAATAAAATATTCGATTCTGATATGAAAACTTATATGCGCAAATGTCATATTTAAGGCGTAATTTCAATAAATGTATCAATAATTTGTTTTTTTTAATATCTGCTGAGTTTAGCGAATTATTTTAAAGACGCATTCATATAATATAACTACTTACTCACTTGATTTAGGATACTAAAAATGGTAGCCTACTTCTCGTGTATTAGGAACTAAATAACACATCACAAAATATTAACCTTTACCGAGATTTGCGCCTATGCAGGATAAGGATCGCTAGTTCCACAGGCACTATCAATTGTAATTAAATACAGCTACTACCAAGCAGGCTATTTGATCGATAGGTATTTCATTGTTACTGTTTTTTTTGCAAACAGAAATACAAAGTACCTATGCAAGAAGGTACCTTAAATTAAAGACTTGTCAATCTGCGAAGCACTTTGTTGGCGATGCGCTTACCTAATCAAAATATTATAACTGCGGAGGTAAAAGTACATCACATCGAAAACACCGCCGCCGCTCCAAGCAAACGTTTCTAATTAGTGTTTGAATCTGATAAATATTTTACATAAAAATAAAATAACATCCCCGTGTGAACACACCCTCATTCAATGAGATCTTTTAACTGCAGCATTTCTGTTTCGATTAGGAGTTTGGTGTGTTCTGGCAACATTGTGACAATAACGTGATTTGAGCCGATGCGGGATGTTTGTGGTGTTTACGCGATTGTTGAGTTTATCAGAACCATTTATACAATGGGGCTACTATCTTATTGTTAAATTCTCATCATTATTAGAGACTGGAGCATGGGAATGCATCGGTACGTATCCTAAACTATGAATGGAGTTATGTGTTGATTGATGTT
The DNA here is from genome assembly GCA_963854355.1 of Epinotia brunnichana. NCBI lineage: Eukaryota > Metazoa > Arthropoda > Insecta > Lepidoptera > Tortricidae > Epinotia > Epinotia brunnichana. The sequence goes on along the minus strand of OY977936.1, from coordinate 25,003,312 downwards.
ACCATTAGCACGTTCTCGAAAAGGGCTCATTAAAATTGACAACAGGTATTATTTTTGTGAAAATTTGTTTTTCTCATGAGCCAATCACTCATATATTGCGGAATCCACGTGCGTAAAATAGTTACATTACAATTACTTTATAGGGCATCTAGAAATTTTTAAGGCAAAAATGACCACCATCAGTTAAGGTCGTCTTTTTGTATTTTTTTATGGTGCAGAGTTTTTAGTTTTATGCAATAGCAAGATACTTGAATTATGGATAAATTTTAGTCTTGCCCGTTATAGGGTTAGAGGAGGATCTTTCTGTTTTCAAGTGCGTGAAGAGACCTACGAAGCGTTATTAGCTCATCCGATTTCCTGAGTTAACAACAGAATTGGTGCGGTGCGTGTGCGCCGCCTAATTGGGATAATTGCATTAAGCAGGATGGTGCATACAGCAATTGTGGGTAACCGTACACCGACCACCGGCTAAGGCGGATCACAATACAGTTGTAGTTGTATTCGTTTGAGTCACTCATTTTCTTCATAAACGTGCTCAAAATGTATTTTTTTAACGTTCAGATAATTATGTAATTACGTTATTTGAACAAAAACTTTCTTTGTTTTTTACTCTAAGGTCTGATAAGCTAAGGTTGATACCCGAGCGAGATACATATTGTAGGTATAAGGTATAAGAGAATTAGCATCATCCGTATAAAATTAAATGTGCCCTTCAGGAAATTTCCTTAACGGAAGCTTGCCTTAAGTTTTCGTAAAAGCTTCCAGATATTTCTCAGAATATTCCAACCATCTTAGGAATATTCTGCAATTTAACAGTAAATTTATACTAAGCAGAAACGTCCGCTAACGAGATTCTAAGTTTCGATCAAAGAGGAAAATTGAGAAATTATTCGCCACGAGCGGGACCCACGGTAGCTCAGTTGGATAAGAGCAATGGACGGATTCCAGAGGTCGCGGGTTCAAATCCCGCTAGTGGCAAATAATTTTTCAATTTTCCTCTTTGATCGAAACTTATTCTGCAATTTGTTTGTACATTGCTGCTGCTGACTGCACGATTGATTATTCCTCTCTCTAATCATTTTCCTCTTTGCATAACAACTTCAAGAAAAATTTACACCTAGTTTTACGTATACCTACCTAATATTTGCAATTTTCTCTAACAAGTTTGTTGACTCCGCATGTGGTAGTGACCACCGGCAAACCGCAAAACCACGTGTAAATGTTTAGGTACTGCCGCTGCCTGCTAGTCTTCACGTTTTGACACATCAAACTCAATACCACAACGATTTATCGGGCTACACTCTTATCATAAGAATCTATATCTTACTTGTACAACAATAAGATGTACATCTGAATGACTCGGGATGAGACTTACATACGACCATCTAATCCCTAATGTGTACATTCTTAATCAAGAATGCCAAAGAAATTTCGACTTTAACCGATGCACACTTAGATGTATTTTTCTGTGATGTGGTTCGTTTTAATTTGTTTTAATTTGGTAAAATAAGTATTAGTGGCTAAATAGCGCTTGATTTCAAAGATCAAAGGATGGGTGCCTGATCGTTTGCCGAAAAGAAAAGGTCTTGATCGTTTAGATGTTTAAAAAAAAAAAATAGAAAATCTTGTTAAAATTGTAATGGTTGCTGGAGATTTTGGAGACGGACGTCTGGTCTCAGTGACTCTCATCAATTTGAGAATAATATGGATTATCAGTTAGTTCAATTTATTTTAATTAATATTACATTTTCTGAGCATGAAACGAAGTAGGTACTATAGAGTAGGGGTGTAGATACCAAACAAAATAATCAATAATGATGAATTTTCTCGAAAAAGGATAAAAATATTGTCAATCGGAGAAAAAAGTAAAGCAGGGGATTCAATAATCACAAAGTTATAAGTTTATAAGTGTCCAAAGTTTTAACAGGGGGTATATTCTGTCCCTTTTCCGCAAAACGCACCTTCATATGAAACGATTGTCATTTACGATTTGTTTATTTATCGTAAGGCATAAAATTTCTCTACTTAAATGAACTCTCGGGATACATTTTCCTTAAGAAATCAAAATTTAACCACTATAGAAAAAAAATACGGTTTTAGAAATTGCAACTCAAGCCCTTTCATATGATACCCCACATGATCTATTTACTAGACTTTGATTTTTTAACCCGTCATTTAAACAGAAAATAAAAATGTTTATTTCATATTTTCATTTTCCATACACGTGTCTTAACCCTTTTAACAGTTGTTTCAAATTTCAAATTGATAGCTTAAGTAGTTCCTGAGATATTTAAAAGTTTCACAAGAAATAAAGGAAATTTTCATTTTGGAAATGGAAAGTTTCAATTCCCATTGCAAAGGTGAGAGAAATTTCCAAATTTTCCTATGTAAAATTGCAGAAAAAATCTCAATTTAGGAAATTATCCGTCGGCATACTCGTATCAGTAGACATATTTACATTGTGTAATATAAACTAACAGAGTTTCTGTATCTTCTCTTTACAATATTAATAGATATACAGATACATACGAGTAAATATATAGGTGCCTTCTAAGCTTGAAGAAAATTCAACATAATGAATACTTAGTACACCTACCTAATAGATCAAGACTGGCTACACCATCTCCCTGAATTTTGCTTTGAAGTAGCCGATGTTTACACGAGTGCTAAACAAACCAGCCAACATACCAACTCGCCAACATCTTGGCCAATAATTGGTCCTGGCTGGTACTTGGTTGGTGGACGAGGTTTATGGTAAGTAAACGTACAATTTTGTATATGGCTGTTGAAAAGATATAATTTTTTCTTCACCTTATGTTATTTACCAATGTACCAACTTCATTTCGATGGTTATAAGTACTTTATCCGTGTTTAGGACACGTATCTGAGTTAAAGTACATCAAATATAGTGCATACCCTACGTCAATGTGGCTAATTTTATTAACGGCATTAGGACGGCCCTATGAAAACACTTCTAACCTAATCAAAATTTAAGTATTGCTAACCATTCACCATACCTTTTTACATACTCTTTCGAGACATTGCAGAAAAACTGTTGGCTGGAAAACTCACCCAAATAGACAGTACGAGTATATATACGTGAAAGGAAATACCCTAAATAAGTATTCCCTGTTTTTTTCTTATTATTCTTAAGTTAGACTGCATCATCATCATAAATTTACGAGTTATCATCATCATCATCAACATCATCATCGTCATCATTGTCGTCATCATCATAAATAGTAGGTTGGGAGAATTGTGCAGGAGGTTTCCAGTACTTTCTGCGCCGCAGTTGCAGCTCAATGTCTGATCAAAAGTCTTACGAGAAGTCTCGTCTTCGCTGAATATTGACGTTGCTGCTGCCCTGCATCAGTGGAATGCTTATTTACTGACAGCATTTATTCGCCATGTCACAGGGACGTCTCTAGAGCCAAGTTACTTTTTCTAGAGAACTTTCTCTCGCAAAACTTTCCACTACATCCTGGTAGGCGGTAGCCCCGTCGCTACTTGGTTAGGGAATCCGTATCAGAGCATAGAGCTAGCCATCATATCTGACAGCCTTTCGATTCCAGAAAACGATGGTGTTGGTGGATTGGCCGATGCTTGTGCCGTAGGTGGGTCATGTTTGTTATCCAACCCGGCGGCCAATGAGCGCTATTGTCTGTAAACAAATCCGTTGGTTTTCATGACGAACGTTGGTCTAACTTAAAAGCGGAAATAATCCTAATCTCTCGGAGACACGGAATTCCAACTGACTTTCAAGGGAGTGTTATTTTCGAATCACGTGTTTCACGGAGTAAAAAATTACACATCTCGCCATTTTGTCTAAGTTGAGAAAATACGCGTTTAAATAAACACGATGTCTAATTGTCATAAGTATAAATCGCGCATAGAAAGTGACGATATGAGTACAGTACAGGAAAAGAAAACGATTGTTTCATCAATAGTATATAAAGAAAGAAAGAAGACATTTATTTACTACACAAAAGACACACAGAGACAAAGGGATTAGGCAATTTAACACATATTGTGTGTGTCTTCGCGGCAGTGAATAGGTCGCTGTCTCAGCATTATGCCTAGGTGTCAGACAGACACCTACAGCGCTGATTTTCAGACAGCACCGTACGTGACCCACGGAACGCAACACAACATAAGACCATTGATAAACACATAATTATTGTATACACATAATAAATAATAAATGTAATAAATTTGTAAAATATGTACCAGTAGCCAAATGGGATAGAAAGAAAAACACAAAGCACAAAACGCGACACGGTTGGGATAGGCAAGTGCTGGATGGGTTAGGATTGGGTATATAACGACAAACGTTGTATCTATACACTTTACACGTAGTTTCAGATGAACCGACGTCGGAGAGTTTCTCAATTAGCCAGCCGGTTCCGTACCTGCCCATGACTTGCGCCGGGCGGCAGATCGCACTCCACTTTGAAGTGCTCTCGGGATATTTACGTACTGTTTGTTTATTTTCATATTTGTGGCGCAGCTCATGAACTCCACGAACCGACTTTATTCACTCTACAATCAACGCAACTCACGTTGAATCATGGTTTTTAACCTGGAAATAATTTAATCTTGAAAACATTCGATTGTTTGTGTTTTCTTTGCATGTTTCAGCCAGTTTGCCTACCTGTAGGTACATACTTAGTTATTACAACAAGCTGGCGTAACAACTGATGGCATGACCATCAGCCGATTCAGCCTATTAACTAGGGGAAGACTGGGCATAGTGAACACCTTTACCTTTGACTGGACATAACAGAAAAGTTTTACAAGGAAGAAATGAAAAAAACGTCTTTAATCAGTCTTTAATCAATAATATTTAAGAAAAAAACAACACTAGCCTTTAGTGTTTAACAATATTTGTAATCTTCAAATTAAAGGAAAAATTGAAAAAAAATTTGGTTTTGAGCCGGATTTGAACCGGCGACCACAGGCATACATGGCCCGTCGCTACTAACCATAGTAATTATTAATCATAGTTATTAATTTGAAGCTTATAAATATCGTTAGGAGCGTAACTGCGTTATACAAAAAAGTAATTTAGTATGGGGTGGCGCATCGTTACTGACGATTTCTCAATATAATTTGAGACGTTGGTGCCGTTAAAGAAGCATATGTCTTCTAGGTAGATGTCGCCACACGCCTCCCTAAGGTGTTGTGAGAAGGAACTGATTGAAGGAGTTGGGAGCTGAGACAGATTGTTCCGATAGCTCAGTTTGTAAGTAGCGACGGGCCATGTATGCCTGTAGTCGCCGGTTCAAATCCGGCTCGGAACCTACATTTTTAAATTTTTCCTTTAATTTGAAGTTTATAAATATCGTTAGCAGCGTAACTGCGTTATACAAAAAAATAATATTTGTAATTTTGAACCAAAACTCCTGATTGGTTTTTTCTTATATTTATATACATCTGTTATAAAAAAATTGTGATTAGAAAATTGAACCTCATAATTGAACCCACGAGCATAGTGAACACGATATCCGCTCAGACTCAAGCGCGTACCTAATAACGTCATACGACCGAGGTCTCAAGTTAGGTATAGGTAATTCTTACGGGTTATACCTATAGCATTTCTGCTGTTGAGGTGGCTCTCTACTATTGAGTTTGAATTAGATTAGGTACTATTGAGGTTATAGCATTGCTCCTTTGATTTGCAATATCTAAATATTCTTATTTTTTTTTAATTTATAATTTTTTTAGTTGACATTGTCTACAGTGTTACCTTTTTTTTGACGGAGTGGAAATGCACATACGGCTCCCCCCAGCCAGGGAAGCTATAATGAGGGGTATGTGGGACTCGCACCCTCCAGCCATCTCGATTTAAAGAGAAGGGGGAGGGTTTCTACCCACTAAAACCACTCCGGCGCGGCGTTTCCGTCTCTGCCGATGGGAGCGCCATGGGATCGCGAACATGTCACCACGACACGACACACTCAGTGTTACCTAGCTTAACTGTAAGTATGTGTAGTTTGAACAATGCAATAAAATAAATTATGAAAATCTATTCTAGATGCTCAAATTAAGTCATGTCGTGTGAGGCTTCTAACTCTTTTAAATGCATTTACTTTCGCCATGTTATGGCTTCAAATAAGGGTAGAAACCGGCTGTCCGCCAATAAGGCATTTGCATTAATAATGCATTAAAACCATACAAAATAATGCCGTTATAGGATTATTTTATAAACTGCAGGCAGGTATTTTAAGATCTGTCGTTCGTGGTTTGAGAATAATGTTTTGTAACCTATGATTTGATATATTGATTTTCACTTTTGGTTCAGTCAGATATTAAGAACTTTTAATAATTATGGTTTTATTTAAACAACTGCTATAAGGCCATTACCTACTAATAAAGAGCCTGATTTATCAGTAAACAAAATACTAAACAAACTGAAACTGAAAGACTGAAAGCGAAATATATATTTAGTACTCGTTCCTGCTCCTGCCTACTTCTCTGCCAAACTAAAATAGTTTGTGAAATACTTAAAAGTTATTTTTTGTACTCGACGATTAAAATATGTGTATTAAGATTTCATAGAGAATACTGCAACGTCACTCTTTTCATAGTTGTAGTCCATGTTACTGTCGAAACAATCGAAATAACTACTTTTCGATACGCTCCAGACAACTAAAATAAATTCGACCAATCACGTGGCTGCTTTACTGAACTGTAATGAATTGGACCAATAGAATCGCTTTGATGTCGTACGCTCGTTGATGTCTTTTAAGATATCAACAAGCGTACGAGCGATGAGCTGCACTTCGTTTCAACAGTATCGAGTTTGTTTAATTAGTTCAGTTGACTCGTAGAAAATTAATTTTAATGAACTCGTACAAAAAGTATTGTTCACAATAGTTTTATAATCAAGCTTTTTAATCTCGTACCTTACTTAGGCCACTCAGCAAGCTTCGTGGCCTAAACACGGTACTCGACTAAAAAGCTCTCTATTATAACACGATTGTGAAAAATACTATTAATTTGGCAGACCCAAGGTACTTCATCATAAAAAGTGTCTAAAAACAGTGGAATAATATTGATAAACACGATAACAAGTGAAGAGTCGATCCATCATGGTGGCCGGCGGAAATATTTGTACCTAAATACCAAGTACTTCCGCCTCTAATCAGGATCTGGCATCAGATACATGCATACCTACTGCTGTAATGGATCACTTTCTAATCAATTTAAAAATAATGCCTTACAAAAGTTCATGTAACCTAACGATGCTATCCTACGATGTATAATTGGAGCGTAGTCGGTCTGCGACAAAATTGAGAAATAGGTATTTGTACAAACTATTGCCGTCGCGTTGCGCCCAAGCGACCGCGTGCGATGCGCGATAGGGACAACCGCAGCTCAGACCGATTTTCACTACAAAATCTTGACAAGATCGATGCTTTGTATTCCCATGTTTTCTCCGCCAAACCTGCGCCGATTTAATTATGTTTGGTGTTGAAATTTAGAGGAAGAGTAGATCTATGTTTCTATTATTTTGTTTTAACGTAAAAAAAAATCATATTTGTCTGGTAGTCATCTGAATATGACAGTAAAAAAATACATCCGAATTGAGAACCTCCTCCTTTTTTTGAAGTCGGTTAAAAATGAGGCATTTTCTAGGTTTTCGAAAATTCGTATCTGTTTTGGTAATTATTTTTTGGGAAAAAGTAAATGACAGGGGCATGACATACAGTACACCTAGATTTTATAAAAAAAAACGAGCCCTCTAGAGGGATAAACCTGGAAGGAAATAGGGGAATACGTTTGTATGGAAAAATGCTGCTAGGATACCCTCTTAAGTAGTTAGTTGCAGGGAGCAGCAAACTATTTTGTTTGCTGTACAAGCTTTCTGTTCAAGTTTCTTTTAATGTCGGTCAAATGTTGCAAATCAAGTAGTATCTTGAAATTCGAACTTGGTGTGTGTAAGTCGATCGGTGTATTTAAAATATTTCTGTGCGTGTCGTCACAAGTGTAGGTAAATAGGTATACCTACCTACTGGCGAAGAGTAATTTATTTTTAAATTGAGAAATTTGATGCATAAGCTTCTTTCTATCGAATCAAATACTCGACAAGAGCATCTCTAGGTCAAAAATATACTGAAGCAATGTACAATTATTTTTCCACATTTACGACCCGCGATGCAAACAGCAACAGCGGTTTGTGCGCATCCGCGCCTTTGATCGCCGGATGGGCATTCATCATCGCCTAATTCTACCAGTCTATGTATTCACAAAATAAATCATTTCTGTAGTGAGTCTTTCCCTTATAACTTGACCCGAAAATTCGTAATATTGTGCGTAATCGAGGGTCAGATATACTGGATGGCTGGAAGCGATGCGTTCGGAAATCTTTGTGAGCAACATCCTGACTGACGGATTGCCGATTTCGGCCCCGATGTTGGCTAGCAAATCGCTAATGGCACCATGATGATTTGTAACATACTTCTGTTCTTTCAAATGAGTACCGATTACAAACAAAACAATATGTTATGTTGTGGCAAAACGTAATATCGTTAATATCGTCGTATCTTCAATTTTGAGGATGTAGATTGTAGATGTTTCGGACTATTTAACTTGATTTTTGGAGGAATTATAAAGAAGTGTAACAGTGTTAGGACTATGTATGCATTAGGCTTAAGTACACACGTAAATTCTAAACTTTGGACTGTACGTCCTCATCAAATAGTGAAATATTCCAGCATCATAAATAATAAAGTCGAAATGTAACGTATAACATATATTTGTTTTTAATACATTTTATATTTCAGTTCAAACCACAATCTTAATGGTTACCAAATATCCGCGAGGCTAGGGAAATTAAATACATTAAAGGAAAAATAATAAATATTGCGTTGACCGGAAACTGTTGTTCACATTAAGCAGGTGTAAGCTGAGGAAGCGTGCGCTGCGCGTACGCCGCCCGTAGGGCTGCCACCTCACTAAGAGGTCTAAATACGCGGGAACTCAATCGATGATCGTTAGAGGTCGGCAGGACCTGCCTTAACCATCAAGGCACTCTGGCCTTTTAATACGCCAAGTTAATAAATAAAAGCTTGTAATTAAAATAACCTGCCCAACATAAATGGTTTATCTTTAATTGGTTTATCTGTAATGCCGTGCGTAGTATATTTAATACTTATAGCAAACAAATAAATAAATAAAATTAACAAGGAGTTCTAAACAGCAGCCGCAAGGCTAGCAAAACTGACGCAACGATACGACTAGGGATGAGAAAATCTACCCCGCATCTTGGCAACAATTTGTGCTACCCCACTAGCTGACTTAAGGAGGTCTTAGAGGAAGAATTAAGGAGTTAGTCTGAGCTAGGGGTACATAACCGAGCTCTATGCTGACTGTGCATATGTACGAGTTCCGACAACCCTGATGGTGCGTTGTTTACAAGCCGCCGCCTTTGATAGCGCGCCGTTTGATCCTCGATTTGATTTTTGTTTTCGTTCAATTCCCGCCTTTTTTATTATCAATCAAACATGGAGGACGCGTAAATACATCGACGCATTTAATGGACGATCTGCGTTATGTCAGCATTGTTGTTGATAAAAACAGCGCGAAATTGTTAAACATTGGCATCCCGCGGTTTACCTAATTTTCTCTTGATATAATGTTTAATACAAATTTATAAATGTAATACTTGTACTTATATGCTCGCTCACCAAGCTCTCTAAAAGTTAGGTAATATGGCATCCATACAATACAGTTTGAAATACGTACACGCATGAGGGAGGAAACATACGTAGGTACATACAGGTATACAAAAAGAAACTCTTATCGTTATTAAGTTAGGTCTCCCCGTGAAAAAGTTATTTATTATGCAAGGCTGCCAAGGCTGCAAAGTTGTTGGTTGGCGCAAGGCTTACAGTATTGAAAACCGACGAGTTAGCGAAGGGCGATAAGATGGTTCAAAAGTACAATCTTGAGCATAGCGAGGCTTTCAAGACACGAGACGCCAAACAACTTTGGCGCCGAGCAAAACACACAATCCTTCACCTCATTACAGCGAGGAAAATTGTAAATGTAATGTAACTTGCATTACATTTACAATTTTGTAAGGTGGAGTCTTGTAATTGCAACTAGGTATCTATATCTATCTGCTGGCAATTACAACTAAACTTAATAAAGCCCCCTATGAGCACCTGCTAGAGGGTATTATTAAAAATGTCAAAAAAACATAACTCTCGCGGGAGGTAAATCAGCTATAGCTGCTCTATACGCCTGCGTGTAATAAGTGTAATAACACTCTTTACGAGCAAGTGTGATGAAAAAAATATTCCCCTACCAAATACAGACCCAAAGGTAACATCATCCCTAAAGTCATTTTATTGAAGAAGCGCAAATGCCACCTTATTTATTTTACACTTGACTGTGAACGCGGGGAAAAAATCTAATCAAAATGCCAACCAAAACGTTATAATGTACGCGTAGATCGATTAAGTCGGTAGATCCCTTGTCAAGCGCGCGCGCAACCGAGCAGAAGTGACGGACGGACGGACGGCGGCCATTGTGATCGTGTGATCGTGGGACAGGAAAAAATAGATGCCACTTGACATATTGTGTAAGAAAAAATACTGATGTTTTTTTGTCAAATTCAAAATTTTTGCTACTCAAGTATACACATTAAATAAGTTAAACAATAAAATAGACCTTTTGTTTGGACAATAGCGGACTTTCTTTTTTTTGCAACGTCGTTTTCAAGGTTGAATATATTTTTTTTAGGTAATAAATAGGTGTTTTCTTTAAATATTGATACATTTTGGTGTTTTATATAACAATGCAATATTTTTCTCGTCAGTTTAGTGACAATTTCAAACATAAATCTAGACACGCGGGAGCGTGTCAAGCCAAGTTCAAGCAAAGGAACTGGCTAGCCAGCGCCGAGTGTATCATTACACGAACCACTTGGTGCCACTTTTGACCCTTCTATAACTCAAAACCTCTTTAACGTAAACACATAAAACTACGTGTGTTTAATTATATTCATAAGGGCATCTAGATGCCCAAATTTCAAGAAGCTAGCTCAAACGGTTATAAAGATATGAAGGTCAAAAAGTCGTATATTTTAGCACGACTGACTGACATATAGTACCTAAACCTAACCTACTTCCAAATGACCTAGAAGGATGAAATTTGGTATCCAGCTCAGTAATGTTGCGTAGGAAAAAATCTAAAAATATAAAAAAAGTTAAAAAATAGGGAGGGTCCCCATACAATTTTTTTTTTAAATTGTAGCGTTGGAACCGTTACAAGCAGATATTTGAAACTATCCAAATATATGTATTTATTATATTTGCTATATAACAGAAATATAAAAATAAAGTTAAGTCAAAAAAAGTGGTGTCCCCATACAAAAAACTTGTAATACGCGCTAAACAACCGGCCAACGGTGTGTCGTCGGCGGCGCGCGGCACCACATAATTATACACAGAACAGAAGTAAATCTCAATACCTGCCTAGTTTTCTTTACAAAAAGTAATGATATCCCACCAAAAACATAAATGTAAAAAAGGAGAGCCAAGTTCAATACAAACATTATGCTTGGCTGTGGGCTTCGCCGCAAAAAGAATGGAGATCTAAATGATGATGCAAAGTAGCTATGTATTTTTAAGCATTTTTCCTTGTTGTTCTTACGATTGATCTTCCTCGTCGGTCACTTCACCCTAAATTAACCCCAATTTCTCCTCGCATCTAAACTGATAGGGAATTAAATGAAATACCGTCACATCTATTATGGGGGACATTCCTCATAATTCTGTTCATAAATATTGTAAAAACTGTTATCTGTTCTTTTGTCCGTTACGCTTATCAAGTCACATTCATTTCCAGAATTTGACGTAACAATTCAGAATTATATAAATGTACCAACATCAACTTACTTTCAACCAAAAGTTTTCAAGTCTTATGCTCTTAGGATTAAGAATTATAATAAGCATTGCTCTATGAACGAACAGTGGTTCCACTGCTGTGCATAAAATGAGGAATCGATCATTTGTTGATGATTATCTGAATGACGTATAGATGTCGCTTTGTATTTTAGTTTTAAGTTAATTAAAAAAAAAATAGAATTTTGAGTATTAAGTCTTTATGAATAATGCGAAATGTTTGATACTCGTATGTACTGACCTTGATAATATATGACCAAGTAGGGTCGTTTCGCCGGTTAGCGACCACTTAGCCGAGTTGCTCACTTTAGATTAGTAAATGTATACCTATTCAATGTACACACATAATAGATGGTATTCGTATAGGTTCTGAGTATAGTCAAGTTTTGAAACCTACAATAAAATATAGCACTTTCATCCATAGATTAGGAAAAAATATGGAAAAGGTTTCAAAATAGCGAATTCGCTGGATAGCGACCGCTTTAGTCGGTTTGCGACCACCTGTTAGCTAGTTGGCGACCACTCTTGCAAATAGTGTTTAAGTGGTTAATAAAACGATTTATCATCATAATCATCATATCAGTCGAAAGACGTCCACTGCTAGACATAGGCCTCCCCCAAAGAGTGCCACAATGACCGGTTTTGCGCCACCCGCATCCAGCCGATTCCTGCGATATTTACTAGGTCATCAGTCCACCTTGTGGGGGTCTATCCACTCTGCGCCTCCCGGTACGTGGTCGCCATTCGAGAACCTTTCCGCCCCAACGGCCATCGGTTCTCCGTGCAATATGCCCCGCCCACACTGCCACTTAACTTTAGCGATTCGGATGGCTATATCGGTTACCTACCTTGGTTATGTTGCGGATAGCCTCATTTCTGATGCGATCACGCATATAAACTCCCAGCATAGCCCTCTCCATTGCCCTTTGGGTGACTTTGAGCCTTCTTATGAGGCCCATAGTAAGCGACCACGTTTCAGTGCCATACGTCATCACTGGCAACACACACTGGTCAAAGACTCTCGCCTTGAGACACTGCGGAATATTAGACGAAAAGATGTGCCATAGCGTAGCTTCCCGAACGCTGCCCAGCCGTTGCTTGTCAATGCAAAATAGAATCGAAAACGGCGCGCCATCTCGCTCACACCATAGTGCTATTATATATATTGCTATTACAGTCACACATGTCGTTCATAGTAGGTTTCTAAATGCCACCATTTTACAAGCATTTATGTAACTTTTAGATTAAATTCAACTTACCTACACTAGCTTCTGCCCACGACTCCGTCCGTGTGTCTCGTTTATATCGTAGCTCCATACACAATTTCAACCCCTATTTCAGCCTCTTAGGGGATTATTTCGGGGATAAAAACTATCTAACGTCTTTTCCCGGGACTCAAACTATCTCCATACCAAATTTCATCAAAATCGGTCCATCGGTTTAAGCGTGAAGAGGTAACAGACAGACAGACACACTTTCGCATCTGTAATATAACCATATCATAAAATATAATCATATGAATTATTCATTTTATAATTATATTTTATTATTATCTCCACTTATAATAAATCTCTAAATTAAAAAAAGAATCAGCCAGTTTGAAACTAAGCTTTGCGCGGTTCGAATGTTCTCAGCATCCCATGAACGGAAAAATATGAAACATTTTATATAGGTACATTATTATTCTAGCTGCAACTTAGGATAGTTTTTATCCGACTGCGACAGTTAATTAATTTTCCGAAATATACGACTTCATTTAATTTTTCATTTATTTTTATTGAAATCAAACGCTGCTCCAACTGTCAGCTATAAGAACCGTCAAATTTTCGTCAAAATGGCGGAATTGCTTTGCCTTTCACTTATTAATAATTTAAATCCCGTCTACGATAGACCTTTACGAGACAAATGCTAAAATATAAACCATAAAAAAATATTCGATTCTGATATGAGAACTTATATGCGCAAATGTCGTTTTATGTCGTAATTTCAATAAATGAAATCAACAAATTTGAACAATATAATTAACACGAATTTGTTTTTTTTGAATGACAATGGCACGCGCTCGGCGCATTCAGCCAAAGTACCTGAGCCGCTACCACGAAAACCGATACTCAATGTTCATATATTTGCATCCCTGTCACTCAAGTATGGTTAGTGCGATAGAGATAGAGATACCGAATATTTTCGAATTCCGAAGTTCGTGGTTATAGCTCAGGAATCGAAAATATGGTAAATAATCATAATGTATTTTCTCGAAAAAGAATTTAAAATAAATATAGTCAAATGGAGAAAAAAACAAAGCAAGAGGTTATATAGGTAATGATTAAGTTATAAGAGTCCAAAGTTATAAGAGGGGGTATGTTCTGTCCCTTTTCCGCAAAACGCACCTTCATATGAAACGATTGTTTTTTACTATGACGCTCGAGTATATTGACGTCACAGTCCCTCATCGTTTTCTCACTCTAACAAGCGACATTAAAACGGATGTAGCTTCATAATTTTTTGAGATATTTGAATGGGAGTTTCATTATCTTCTATCTATTTATACATAATAAATGCCTATGTCCTGACTGACTTATTCACTCACTCACTCACTCACTCACTCATCAACGCACAGCCGAAACTACTAATCTTAGAGAGTTGATTTTTGCACAGTATGTTGCTTTTATAACGTGGGCTAGGGATAAAAAGGGATTTTGAAAATTCTACCCCTAAGGGGGTAAAATGGGGGTGCAAAGTTTGTATGGGAGAACCTTTTTTTTTTGAGCTATAGACTTAAACTTTGTAGAAAAATTAGTTATTAGAATACAAATGAAACACTTTCAGCGTTTTGGAAAATTCCACCCCTACGGGGGTAAAATAGGGGTGCAAGGTTTGTATGGGGGAAACATTTTTTTTTTAAATAGAGACTTAAAACTTTGTAGAAAGATCAATCATTAGAATACAAATAAAGAACTTTCAGGGTTTTAGAAAATTCCACCCCTAAAGGGGTAAAATAGAGTGCAAAGTTTGTATGGGAAAAACTACTTTTTTTTAAATAGAGACTTAAAACTTTGTGGAGAAATTATTCATTAGAATACAAATAAAGTACCTAGATTCAGTGTTTTAAAAAAATCTACCCCTAAGGGGGTAAAATAGGGTTGCAAATTTTGTATGGGGGAAACAATATTTTTTTAAAATAGAGACTTAAAACTTTGTAGAAAGATTAGTCATCAGAATACAAATTAAGTACTTTCAGCGTTTTAGAAAATTCTACCCCTAAAAATAGGGGGCTAAAATAGGGGTGCAAAGTTTGTATGTGGGAAACTATTTTTTTTAGCTAGAGTCCTAAAACTTTGTAGAAAGATTATTTAAATACAAAGAAAGTACTTTCAGCGTTTTGGAAAATTTCACCCCTAAGGGGGTAAAATAGGGTGCAAAGTTTGTATGGGAAAAACATATTTTTTTTAAATAGAGACTTAAAATTTTGACGAAAAATTACTTATTAGAACATGAAAAATACTACATTCGGCGTTTTACAAAAATCATTCCCTAAGGGGGTTAAAAAAGGGTGCAAGGTTTGTATGGGGAACACTTTTTCTGAGCTAGACACTTAAAACTTTGTAGAAAGATTACTTATAAAAATACAAAAAAAAAGACTTTCAGCGTTTTGAAAAAATCTATCCCTAAGGGGGATAAAAAGGGGTGCAAAGTTTTTATCAGGGAAAGTTTATGTTTTTGAGTTAGAGACTTGAAACTTTGTAGAAAGATTACTTATTAAAATACAAAAAAAGAACACAAATCGTTTTAGAAAATTCCACCCCTAATAGGGTTAAAAAGGAGAGCAAGCTTTGCATGGGCAACACTTTTTTTTGAGTTAGACTTAAAACTTTGCAAAAAGATTACTTATTAGAATACTAAAAAAGAACTTTCAGCGTTTTAGAAAACTCCATCCCTAAGGGGATCCTTAAGATCCTTAAGAAGGGTAGCCAGTGTTGTGTGGGAAAAACTTTTTTTTTTACTAGACTTAAAACTATTCAAAATGTTACTTATTAAAATTAATAATAAAGTACTTTCAGAGTTTTAGAAAATTCCACCCCTAAGGGGGTTAAGAAAGCTTTGTATGGGCAACACTTTTTTTGAGCTAGAGACTTAAAAGTTTACGAAAAAAGTTCTTTCAGCGATTAGAAAAATTCAACCTCTAAGGGGGTTTAAAAGGGGGTTCAAATTTTAAATGGCGAGCAATAAAATTTTAAAGTGTGAGTAAGAGATTTTTAACTTCGGTCTTATTCTGTACGTTAAAAGACTACAAAACTGATTTCAGAGTTTTTCCAAATTCATCCCCTAAGAGTGTTAAAATTGGTTCAAAGTTTGAGTATTTCAAGGCATTTTTAAAGTATGAGATTTTTAACTTTGGTTTTAGACTGTTTGTTCACAAACTAGAAAATGAACATCAACGTTTTTTTTAATTATCCCCTAAAAGAGGGTTCAAATTTTGTATTGAGAGAAATCATTTTCTAAGACGATAAAAAGTTCTACGCGGGCGAAGTCGCGGGCAACAGCTAGTATTACATATACCTACTATAGACATAGCATGGATTGGCGCGGCTTAAATACCTACCGACACAATTGGCTTGCCAAGCTAAATATCGCGGGTGCCGCAAGAATCCATAAGGAAAGAAAAAGAAAAACGATGTGGTCGCTATCCGACTTCTTTGATAATAATTTTTTTGGGTACGCGACCACCCCATTTTATTTAAATCTATTTTTATAATATGCCGAATTTTAACGAAATTATTACAATAGCTAAATCATTTAAGCAATCAAGTAACTAATTTCAGCATAATAATAAAATTAAGTGACGTAACTAAAGTTTTCGCGCCAACTGTCGCGTTATTTTTTTTACAGATTCACTGCACGTCAACACTTTTCGGAAGCAATGTGTGAAATGTGTGAATTGAGGTTATTTTTTCTTGCTTTGGATTAAGCTTTGGGTTTTAAAGTGTATTTCTTCTTATTCTGACACTATTCAAGAATAGTTAATAACTAATTAGTTTTCTGTTGGGTTTGTAGAAATGTTAATATCTTTAATTGAAGCAGCCTAGTCCGTCAAGTGGTCGCCAACCGAAGGTGGTCGCGTTACCGGCGAAACGACCCTATGTAGATATACTGATGTACCGTTGACTGAACTATCATTATTAACTATTATTATATTATTACTTATTTGTAGAAACTTTTTGTGTAAAGCTAATATTTTTATAAACGTCCTGACATGTAATATTGATGATTAGGAATAAATGAGAATTATACTTTGATATACCTACTAGCTATACAATCTGAAGCTAAGGTGGATAAGGGGACCATATGAATATTTGGGATTACTTTGATATATTTAATAAAGTGAAAATTCTGCAAAGGTGAATTTTCTACCAGAAGAATTGTGAAAGAAAGCGATTATATAAGTAGCGTTAGAATTTAATGATTATCAAAATACTTATATATTTTCATTATTTTAGGAGGTTTTCATTAGAAAACATATTAGAAAAGGCGGTTATTAAACCGCCTTTTAAATCTAAAAAAGCACCCATAAGTGTAATATTGCTTATTCAAAAAGTCTGTTTAATTACATCATGGCTTCTACTGAAAACCTTCGATAATGGCAATTATTATATATTAACACATTCCATGTCCGCGTCATCAACTTAGTTAAATAAGTGAACAAGGAATGTGTTTAGCGTCATGTTCTTCTATTTTACGCATTGAAATAACCTACCCACTGGTGTGAGGACTATTCAGAAGTCAAAGCAAGATGTTTCTTTAGGGCACGTAGTGGTAAAGTGCCTTAATTTGAAAACAAACGCAGAGAAAAGAAAGTGACGTACCTACAGGAATGTATCTACGTACGTACAGTCAAGAACGAAACTGTTGAATTTTTTTTCGAAGGCAGAAAAACATTGATACTTCTCTCATCACTTTTGCCTAATTCCAAGAAGCTTAATATTTTATGCTTCTACTTTGGAATTGAAAATGGTTAACATGTCATGTTTTCAGTTGATAGTCTGCTTATCTTCATTATTGTTCAGTTAAAAGTTAAATAGAATTTTATTAGGGACTAGCTGTTGCCCGCGACTTCGTCCGCGTAGAAATTTTTATCGTCTTAGAAAATGATTTCTCTCAATACAAAATTTGAACCCTCTTTTAGGGGATAATTAAAAAAAACGTTGATGTTCATTTTCTAGTTTGTGAACAAACAGTCTAAAACCAAAGTTAAAAATCTCATACTTTAAAAATGCCTTGAAATACTCAAACTTTGAACCAATTTTAACACTCTTAGGGGATGAATTTGGAAAAACTCTGAAATCAGTTTTGTAGTCTTTTAACGTACAGAATAAGACCGAAGTTAAAAATCTCTTACTCACACTTTAAAATTTTATTGCTCGCCATTTAAAATTTGAACCCCCTTTTAAACCCCCTTAGAGGTTGAATTTTTCTAATCGCTGAAAGAACTTTTTTCGTAAACTTTTAAGTCTCTAGCTCAAAAAAAGTGTTGCCCATACAAAGCTTTCTTAACCCCCTTAGGGGTGGAATTTTCTGAAACTCTGAAAGTATTTTATTATTAATTTTAATAAGTAACATTTTGAATAGTTTTAAGTCTAGTAAAAAAAAAAGTTTTTCCCACACAACACTGGCTACCCTTCTTAAGGATCTTAAGGATCCCCTTAGGGATGGAGTTTTCTAAAACGCTGAAAGTTCTTTTTTAGTATTCTAATAAGTAATCTTTTTGCAAAGTTTTAAGTCTAACTCAAAAAAAAGTGTTGCCCATGCAAAGCTTGCTCTCCTTTTTAACCCTATTAGGGGTGGAATTTTCTAAAACGATTTGTGTTCTTTTTTTGTATTTTAATAAGTAATCTTTCTACAAAGTTTCAAGTCTCTATCTCAAAAACATAAACTTTCCCTGATAAAAACTTTGCACCTCTTTTTATCCCCCATAGGGATAGATTTTTTCAAAACGCTGAAAGTCTTTTTTTTTGTATTTTTATAAGTAATCTTTCTACAAAGTTTTAAGTGTCTAGCTCAGAAAAAGTGTTCCCCATACAAACCTTGCACCCTTTTTTAACCCCCTTAGGGAATGATTTTTGTAAAACGCCGAATGTAGTATTTTTCATGTTCTAATAAGTAATTTTTCGTCAAAATTTTAAGTCTCTATTAAAAAAAAATATGTTTTTCCCATACAAACTTTGCACCCTATTTTACCCCCTTAGGGGTGAAATTTTCCAAAACGCTGAAAGTACTTTCTTTGTATTTAAATAATCTTTCTACAAAGTTTTAGGACTCTAGCTAAAAAATATAGTTTCCCACATACAAACTTTGCACCCCTATTTTTAGGGGTAGAATTTTCTAAAACGCTGAAAGTACTTAATTTGTATTCTGATGACTAATCTTTCTACAAAGTTTTAAGTCTCTATTTAAAAAAAATATTGTTTCCCCATACAAAATTTGCACCCCTATTTTACCCCCTTAGGGGTAGATTTTTTAAAACACTGAATCTAGGTACTTTATTTGTATTCTAATGAATAATTTCTCTACAAAGTTTTAAGTCTCTATTAAAAAAAAGTAGTTTTTCCCATACAAACTTTGCACTCTATTTTACCCCTTTAGGGGTAGAATTTTCTAAAACCCTGAAAGTTCTTTATTTGTATTCTAATGACTGATCTTTCTACAAAGTTTTAAGTCTCTATTTTAAAAAAAATATTTCCCCCATACAAACCTTGCACCCCTATTTTACCCCCGTAGGGGTGGAATTTTCCAAATCACTGAAAGTCTTTCATTTGTATTCTAATAACTAATTTTTCTACAAAGTTTAAGTCTATAGCTCAAAAAAAAAAGGTTCTCCGATACAAACTTTGCACCCCCATTTTACCCCCTTAGGGGTAGAATTTTCAAAAATCCCTTTTTATCCCTAGCCCACGTTATAAAAGCAACATACTGTGCAAAAATCAACTCTCTAAGATTAGTAGTTTCGGATGTGCGTTGATGAGTGAGTGAGTGAGTGATTGAGTGAATAAGTCAGTCAGGACATAGGCATTTATTATGTATAAATAGATAGAAGATAATGAAACTCCCATTCAAATATCTCAAAAAATTATGAAGCTACATCCGTTTTAATGTCGCTTGTTAGAGTGAGAAAACGATGAGGGACTGTGACGTCAATATACTCGAGCGTCATAGTAAAAAACAATCGTTTCATATGAAGGTGCGTTTTGCGGAAAAGGGACAGAACATACCCCCTCTTAAAACTTTGGACTCTTATAACTTAATCATTACCTATATAACCTCTTGCTTTGTTTTTTTCTCCATTTGACTATATTTATTTTAAATTCTTTTTCGAGAAAATACATTATGATTATTTACCATATTTTCGATTCCTGAGCTATAACCACGAACTTCGGAATTCGAAAATATTCGGGTATCTCTATCTCTATCGCACTATATATGAACATTTAGTATCGGTTTTCGTGGTAGCGCCGCAGGTACTTTGGCTGAATGCGCCGAGCGCGTGCCATTGTCATTCAAAAAAAACAAATTCGTGTTAATTATATTGTTCAAATTTGTTGATTTCATTTATTGAAATTACGACACAAAACGACATTTGCGCATATAAGTTCTCATATCAGAATCGAATATTTTTTTATGGTTTATATTTTAGCATTTGTCTCGTAAAGGTATATCGTAGACGGGATTTAAATTATTAATAAGTGAAAGGCAAAGCAATTCCGCCATTTTGACGAAAATTTGACGGTTCTTATAGCTGACAGTTGGAGCAGCGTTTGATTTCAATAAAAATAAATGAAAAATTAAATGAAGTCGTATATTTCGGAAAATTAATTAACTGTCGCAGTCGGATAAAAACTATCCTAAGTTGCAGCTAGAATAATAATGTACCTATATAAAATGTTTCATATTTTTCCGTTCATGGGATGCTGAGAACATTCGAACCGCGCAAAGCTTAGTTTCAAACTGGCTGATTCTTTTTTTAATTTAGAGATTTATTATAAGTGGAGATTAATAAATAAAATAATTAATTTAATGTACCTAAATATTAAATTTTTAGGTGAAATTTTAATTTAGGTAGGTAATTCAACATTATTTAAAAATTGTAAAAGAAGAATTTTACTATAAACTAGGATTAGATACCCTATTATTATAAAATTAAATATAAATACTGTAGTGTATCTGTGCGTATCTAGTGCGCATACGTCACGATGACAGCAGTCGTGGTCCGACCGTTGCCGGGGAATGGTGGTGCGCTGGCTAGCCAAGCTATACAGATATACCTTTAGAATCGACAAATAAGTGAATACTACATGTGGTGACGAGGATAAAAGTAAGTACTAAAAGTACTTTTACTAAAAAAGAAAAAGGGTATGGGGATAATATAGGTTGTTGTTGGTTCGACATGCACTCCTATAGCAAAAGGGAAATGAAAATAACCCATTAAAGTCACAAGTACCTACTTAAAAAGGGACAAGCATAATTATTATTATGCATTACATTATGATTTATATCTGAAATAAATGATTACAATTAAATTACGTCAAAAATTCCAGACACGTCATGCAGTTTAGTATAGTTTATTTAAAGTACAACGTACAGCGATTTACAGAACGGATAATGAATATTTAAACCGGTACTCTTAACGGTCTTACATTGCTCCTTGTCCAAGTCGTTAGATTTAGGCTAACATCGGCAATGATTGTTATCAACCGAATGTGTTAAATAATGATAATAATATAATTTGTTTGCAGAAAAAGGCTAACGTTACATGCCTTAGAGTAAAAACACTATTGTTCCACGTTCTCTTAGCTGTTGTCAACAGCATGCAAATACATAAGACTTATGTTTATTATAGTGGTTGTTAATTATGTTTAATAACATTTACAACCAACTAATTGAATATTTAACTAATTAACACTTTAAATTGTAACGTTTTATTATACCAGAATTCAAATAAAATTTGGTAAACAGGAAAAGTGAATACTAAGTACCAACTTAAATACTTTGGCGTATAACGCCTTATCTAACTAATTTGTTCAACTACATCTGATTGACCCTAAAGATAATGCATCAGTGATATTATTGAATGCGTGATTAATCCATACGGTGTATTGGGTGCTTACGGTGATATAATTCGTGAGCCTGATTAGGGATTTGTAGGATGTTCACAAATTGGAACGTCGAAGTTTTGTATGTTACCTATGCGTATGCCAGGTATGTAACTAAACTGTACGGCAACAGCAGGAATGGCTTCAGCAGGAAAATTACCTGTAAACATTATAATAGCAGGGTACCTGGTCATTGCATTGGCAAGATTGGATATTTAGCAGTGTTTAAACTGGTCATTTAATTGATAATGTGGCAACATTTTATTATTATGTATGTTTGCCACCCAAGATAATTAAATGTTTATCGAGGCATAACATATTATTCAGTGTACTTATCTACTTATCTAAAATGTTGTTGTAGCCTAATTCAACATAATAATCGAGTGCTAAAATACGTAAGTAACTACTTAAATGCGCTGCCTTTTTTATAATAAAAAAATATGATACCATTAATATTCGATCATTAAATTGAACTGAGCAGATTACTGAATCTGGACATTAAATTGTCACGTGTTTGTATATTAATGGTGGAATAAAAACCTGATTACTAAATCAATAAAAGCAGATAAAATTATCTGGTCATTAAATTGACATATATGTACAGAATTGCAGATCATCAAGTAAAGAGCAGCAGATTGAATGTGGACATTAAATTGTCATGTGTTAATTAGTTTTGGAATAACAAAACCTGATTACTAAATCAGTTAAAGCAGATAGACTTATCTGGTTATTAAATTGACACACTTGTAGCAGATAAATTTAGCTGGTCATTAAATTGACAAAACCTGCTGACAAAACCAATAAAAGCAGATAAAGTGATCTGGTCATTTAATTGACATAACAGACTAATTCTGAAAGTAGCAAATTACCGAATCTGGACATTAAATTGTCACGTGTTAATTACTTTTGAATTAACAAAACCTGATTACTGAATCAGTAAAAGCAGATAAACCTATCTGGTCATTAAATTGACATAACAGACTAATTCTGAAAGAAGCAGATTGACGAATCTGGACACGAAATTGTCACGTGTTAATTACTTTTGAATTAACAAAACCTGATTACTGAATCAGTAAAAGCAGATAAACTTATCTGGTCAATAAATTGACATAACCGACTAATTCTGAAAGAAGCAGATTACCGAATCTGGACATTAAATAGGTTTTGTTAATTCAAAAGTAATTAACTTTTGAATTAACAAAACCTGAGTACTGAATCAGTAAAAGCAGATTAACTTATCTGGTCATTAAATTGACATAACGGGCTTATTTTGAAAGTAGCAGATAACCGAATCTGGCAGACAAATATTCCGCCTAGTAAATCCATTTGAGCAGAATACCTGACAATTAAATTGTCATAAACAGATGGCTGTTAAGTTATCTGATTATTAAATGGATTGATTCACCCCAAAACATGTCACATCAAATTGCACAAGGTGCAAATAAAAAAATTCAAAAAAATGTGGTGGGTCGATGCACCCCAAATTGCACAAGGTGCAAGTGAGCACAAATGTGGTGCTTAAATGCACATCAAAGATTAATTAGACAAAGTGACAGCGAGCACAGTGTGTCAAATATGCCATGGAGCATATAAAGTGCCAAGGAGATGAAAATATGCCAAAGTGATAAAACGTATAATTACACGAATAATTTTCTGTTCCGTGTCTGTGGGGTAATGACCCAAGACGGGGACATAAAGATGGAATATAGGTGTTACATTAACGTTACCTACATACTATAAAGTAACATCTATTTGCAATAGTTATTGTTATTGATATCTTTATGGATTTTAATTAAAACCCAGAATAATAATAATTGAATTTGAAAATTTAATCGTATGATAATTTAAATGTTGCTTATTTAATTTACTTAAAAACTGACGATCACAAAACAGGCTCCTAAAAATTACTATGTGTAATTTTGAGTGATTCGTATATTGTTAATAGATGATGAAATTATAATTAGCTAAATAGTCATTCTGCCCACATATCAAGTAAGCACTACATTTCCGGTTATCCATTGATTAGTGATAATGCATATACGAATATATCTCTCAACTATTGGACATAAATTACCTATAATTATATGCGACGCGACACAGAGATCACATTATGCTAGCTGCTGGATGGTGTAACGCAGTTGAGTTGCCCTGAATATACGTTCGAAGAGTGACAGCGATGACCTCTCGGGTCACAAAGTGAGGTCTTGGAACTACTTGCATTATAAAACTGATATGGTCACTACGTATAGGGTCAAACATAATATAACATGTGGTGGTCAACACTTTATAAAAGGAACATTATCAAGTGCAAGTAATACTTGTGATGACTAATTAATTAATAACTTGGTGTTACGTTACATACAAAACATACCTGTGGGCGAAGAGAAAGGATGTTGTGGGCGACAGAATGTAGTATGTGAAAAATAGGGCCTACGGGTCACGAAGAGAAAGGATGTGTAAAGAAAAAGATAGCGCCTGAGTGGCCAACTAGTTAGAGATTAAATAAATGAATAGCTAACTGAAGTCTTTATTATAATTCCTTCACACAAGAACGGCAATAGTGCCCAGATTAAGCTCCTAAAGCAAAACGGCTCATATAAGAAGCGCGTAATTTATTTAGGACTTAAGTACCATAAGTACGGACGAAAATAATAACTTAAAGTAAAGATAAAGGTACCAGGTACCTCCAGTAATTATTTCATAAAGATCGATAGAGGGAGAGCCCCTGATAATTGAGGGAGAGACAGCCAAATTATTTGTAAAGAAACCAACTTGAGACTATATCCCGATCTAGTCCGTCAACAAGGGACATCGGTAACTAGAGTTATGTAAAATGTGAAATAAAAATGTACACTATGTATGCATAGAGTTTATTGCATATTATGGTGCAAGAATGGTCAAGGTTTAGGTTGATTTCTCTGATTGGCTAAAAAGATTGGAGCAAAGTCAAACTTATGCTACCACGTTAATGTAAATGTGAAAATTGACGGTCTCACCCGGCCATAGCTTGTAACCAGATGAGGTACTAAAGCAATTAAGGTATCATTAGAAAGATAAGGTAAATGCCCTTACGTATTTTAATCACTTTTGATAATCAATGTTAATTAAAGCCACTAGGGCCTGGCAAAGCCTTTTAATGTTACCAAACTTAATAATTTTACGTAAATATCGATTTTCCCAATTTAAACGGGAAAAGCAGGAAAACTAATAGACATTGTAATGAAATAGTTATTTTAAAGGAAAATATGTAAAAACCCTTAGGGTTTCCCTGAAAACCAGGAAAACGTAAAAAGTAGCTTTTCTATAGTGAAAGTGGGCGAGGTCTTTAATATTTTATTGTATCCCCACCACTTTTGATGTCTTAGGAGTATAAAAGAGGCTATAATCGCTAATTATTTTTGTGTTTGCTCAGCCCCACCAGTGGGAGCTCCTAGGAAGCAGAGGAAAAGAAGATGTAGGGAAATTGTGATAGGAAGTAGGAATTGTGATAGGGAAAGTAGTTTGTGTCTCATATTTTCATTTATACCGTTTCATTTATTTTCGCCAAGTATTATTTTATCGTCACCCCCCCCCCCCACCCCGTCCTTCAACAGTGCAGCTCAGTCTGCGGGATTAGTGCTCCCCTAGAGCACCTGCGCTATCAAAGCGCGTTACGCCCGTTTAAAACACGCTGAGCGGTTCAACCGCCGCGGTTCACCCGCCGCGGTTTTTAAACGCCCCTTGTTAGGTGACTGTAGGGTCGCGAAGGTCGAACCTAGGCCTGTCGCACATCGACCCTGTCGACGCCACGCGTCGTCCACAATACCTTTTACATTATCAAGGAAGTTATTATGGCATTTACATTAATTTACAATGAGGAAGAGTAGTTCTGTGTTGTACATGTGTCACAAAGTACGTATGTTAACTCGGAAAGTAGTATAGTATTACAAACAAGTTAAGAGATTGGGAAATAACGGATATATCTGGACTAAGCATCCACGCAAGGTTTCTGAATCAGCGTGTAACTTCACAATGCTGCAATGTAGCACTATACCTAAACATATATGTATCAAAGTAATTTGATCATGTAGATGATCACGATTTTCATCCAGTTTTGCCGTACTGATGTGAAGCTTTGCAAGTATCTATGTATAAATTAGATGATAGTAAAATGTTAACTTGAAGGTGGGCAATGAAATAAAGTATTCTGGTTATGAAGTTCAACATATAGTGAAACGAGTGTTCCATTGGTGGGCGGAGAAGTGGCACATATTTGAAAAGAAATGTGCCAAGCATGGACAAGAATTAAATAACAGATTGTGGATTCCCAAGCAGGAAAAAAGGGAACTGATGTAATGGATACCTGAAGCGTATTTAATATAACATGAAGATAAAAAATATATATATCAAGAACCCTTTATCAATTTATACCTTTAATAAATTTGCACAAAAATAAAATAGATAAAAGAGAATTGCAGGGACGGTAAAAGCGATTGTAGCTTATTGAGATAAAGACAATAGCATTAGTAGCAGTCAACGTATTTAATTAATATGGCTATCCAAATTGCGAATACTGATGATGTTTATTTTGGCTGTTATAGAATATTTAGGGAACATGCTAAAGTAAGTCATGTGTCTTTATATTTCAGTAACATATCTGGATACTTCATCGCGTCAACGTTATGTGCCAATTAATGGTGGCAATAATTGATGAGAATATGTTAATAAATACCAAGTCCACAAATAACTATTAGTTGAATACGAAAATGCAATAAACAACTTTTATAATCAATATTGATTATTGCCTTACCATTCTAGCTGGTCGTTAACTGATACTGTGTCTAGTTTAAAATATATTTTACAGGAAAAGTCATTTTTTAAATGAATATGCTGGGTATTTAGGGCAGTTGATATCTTTCGAAAAGGTTAAGGAAGAATTACTATCAGACAGCGTAAAATTGGAAGAAAGCCAAATCTGGAAACTGATAACAGACTGGTGTCGATAAGTAGAGTCGAAATGTAGTCGATATGTAGAGTCGATATGTAGATTCGATATGTAGAGTCGATATGTAGAGTCGATATGTAGAATCGATATGTAGAGTCGATATGTAGAGTCGATATGTAGAGTCGATATGTAGAATCGATATGTAGAGTCGACATGTAGAGTCGATATGTAGAGTGGATATGTAGAGTCGATATGTAGAGTCGATATGTAGAGTCGATATGTATAGTCGATACGTATAGTCGATATGTAGAGTCGATATGTAGAGTCTGATATATGTAGAGTCTCCAAACCACGAATTTAAATTTAACCAGTACACAAGTGTGCCTAATTCAGTCATGTATGGCATTGTGTTGTTCAATTTATGTTGATATGTGTATAGAACAGAGGCTAAGTATAAATACCTACTATATTCGTTGCGCGTTCCTTCGAAGCGCTAACGGAATCTACTATATGTAACGATGTGTCAAAAAAGGTGTGTAGGGCATACCTCTGTAAGATAAATACAGACTGCAAAAAGTTGGAAATGGAAAATAATATTTACATCAAATACCACAGGTAAAACTCTGGTGGCGGTGTAATTGATTCCTCTAATTAAAACTTCCCTGCATACTATTGGAGGTAATATTAAATCGGACATTGAAATACATCATGTTAGCATTATTGATGTTTTATGACTTCTATGAGTTAGGTTAGGTTAGGTTAGGTTAGGTTAGGTAACCTTCTGTGAGGAAGTAGTGGCACAGAAGGAAAGGGCGGAACGGGCCAGAGAGGATGCCGTAGAGGCGCCCCAGCAGCGCCGCCGGAGAGTTGGCCGCAGGAGGCTGGCGCACGACCGCCGACTGCCACCATAAGGAGGACCTCCGGGCGACGAACACGGGGACGTTCGTCGTCCGAAGGAGTAGGGTCCTCGGGTTGGGTGGTGTGCCAAGTGTTCCGGGCACACTACTGTTTTGATGGAGGGGGGATGGATCCCCCAGTGTTGGATCCGACTGCGGACGACCACTGGCCGGGACGCGGAAGAATAATGGTCCCCGTATCCCGGCCAAAAAGTGGGTGTGAGGAACACCCGGGGGTTTTTAGTCAGTACAAGTCTGACATAACCACTGCTCCTCCCCGTGGCGCGGTGGTATCCATGAGGATTTTCCCCCGGACAAAAAAAAAAAAAAAAAAAAAAAAAAAGGTTAGGTAACCTAGGGGGGGGGGTGGGGCGCTATGTCGGGTAACCTCCTCGAGTGTCTAGACTCTACCGATTCCTCTTGATTTGGTTGATCCGCAGGAATGGGTAGTGTCTTGGCCGGTGCGCCCTGGAGACAACGGCAAGTGATAATTTAGCGAACCCTAACTTATCACTTGCTGGTGTTACCAATAA
The DNA here is from genome assembly GCA_963854355.1 of Epinotia brunnichana. Lineage (NCBI taxonomy): Eukaryota > Metazoa > Arthropoda > Insecta > Lepidoptera > Tortricidae > Epinotia > Epinotia brunnichana. Next base: position 24,974,905 of record OY977936.1, on the reverse strand, counting down.
CCAGACACGGGGGGGTCGGGGGGTTCCGCCCAGGGAATCGCAAGATTCCCCAGGTGCGGCGTGAGGGAGAGGCCATTGCCGTTTGCCTCTATAATAAATAACGGACCCGTAACCCTGACAAATCCTCTGCTATCAGAGGATTCATGTTAGGCGCGGGGGCTGCAACTCTCAGGCCGGGGCCGAGTTGTGGCTGCGAGGGAGAAAACCTCTATAAAAAGTTACAAGGGGACCTGAGAGGGTGAATCCGAGGTATATCACCCTCTCGCGGCGTAGAGGTCCTTTGGTCGAGTTGGGAAGCGTGTGGTGTCGCCCTGCACGCTTACGACGGGAGGGGGGGCTTTTGCCTCAGTAGTGAGGGCAGCTGCGGCTGTTGCCGAGGGGCGTCGTGGTGAAATGTTCGCGATCCCATGACGCCCCTACTACACGGCAGAGAGGGCATACCTTGGTGGTTTTAGACGGTAGTCTGGGGGGTTCGCGGGAGCCCGTCATACCCATCCTAGTTCCTCGGCTAGGTGGGATGCGTAAAAGCATTTCCCCAAGTAAAAAAAAAAAAAAAAAAAAAAGGTAACCTAGGGGTGCTAGGTCGGGTAACCTCCTCGAGTGTCTGGACTCTACCGATTCCTCTTGATTCGGTTGATCCGCAGGAATGGGTAGTGTCTTGGCCGGTGCGCCCTGGAGACAACGGCAAGTGATAATTTAGTGAACCCTAAGTTATCGCTTGCTGGTGTTACCAATAACCCGACACGGGGGGGTCGGGGGGTTCCGCCCAGGGAATCGCAAGATTCCCCAGGTGCGGCTTGAGGGAGAGGCCATTGCCGTTTGCCTCTATAATAAATAACGGACCCGGAACCCTGACAAATCCTCTGCTATCAGAGGATTCATGTTAGGCGCGGGGGCTGCGACTGCCAGGCCGGGGCCGAGTTGTGGCTGCGAGGGAGAAAACCTCTATAAAAAGTTACAAGGGGACCTGAGAGGGTGAATCCGAGGTCTATCACCCTCTCCCGGCGTAGAGGTCCTTTGGTTGGGTCGGGAAGCGTGTGGTGTCGCCCCGCACGCTTACGACGGGAGGGGGGCTTTTGCCTCAGTAGTGAGGGCAGCTGCGGCTGTTGCCGAGGGGCGTCGTGGTGAAATGTTCGCGATCCCATGACGCCCCTACTACACGGCAGAGAGGGCATACCTTGGTGGTTTTAGACGGTAGTCCGGGGGGTTCCCGGGAGCCCGTCATACCCATCCTAGTTCCTCGGCTAGGTGGGATGCGTAAAGGCATTTCCCCAAGTAAAAAAAAAAAAAAAAAAAAAGGTAACCTACCTTGGGGTGCTAGGTTGGGTAACCTCCTCGAGTGTCTGGACTCTACCGATTCCTCTTGATTCGGTTGATCCGCAGGAATGGGTAGTGTCTTGGCCGGTGCGCCCTGGAGACAACGGCAAGTGATAATTTAGTGAACCCTAAGTTATCGCTTGCTGGTGTTACCAATAACCCGACACGGGGGGGTCGGGGGGTTCCGCCCAGGGAATCGCAACATTCCCCAGGTGCGGCTTGAGGGAGAGGCCATTGCCGTTTGCCTCTATAATAAATAACGGACCCGGAACCCTGACAAATCCTCTGCTATCAGAGGATTCATGTTAGGCGCGGGGGCTGCGACCGTCAGGCCGGGGCCGAGTTGTGGCTGCGAGGGAGAAAACCTCTATAAAAAGTTACAAGGGGACCTGAGAGGGTGAATCCGAGGTCTTTCACCCTCTCCCGGCGTAGAGGTCCTTTGGTTGGGTCGGGAAGCGTGTGGTGTCGCCCCGCACGCTTACGACGGGAGGGGGGGCTTTTGCTTCAGTAGTGAGGGCAGCTGCGGCTGTTGCCGAGGGGCGTCGTGGTAAAATGTTCGCGATCCCATGACGCCCCTACTACACGGCAGAGAGGGCATACCTTTGTGGTTTTAGACGGTAGTCCGGGGGGTTCCCGGGAGCCCGTCATACCCATCCTAGTTCCTCGGCTAGGTGGGATGCGTAAAGGCATTTCCCCAAGTAAAAAAAAAAAAAAAAAAAAAAAAGGTAACCTACCTTACATGAATGTACATTAAAATACATGTGTGATCTAGCGGGAAAAGTAAATACTTAAACAGGTGTTCCTCAGTAGGATTGTAATTTTATAATATCGGAATAATGTCATTTATAAATCTCCACTTATAATAAATCTCTAAATTAAAAAAAGAATCAGCCAGTTTGAAACTAAGCTTTGTGTGGTACGAATGTTCTCAGCATCCCATGAACGGAAAAATATGAAACATTTTATATAGGTACATTATTATTCTAGCTGCAACTTAGGATAGTTTTTATCCGACTGCGACAATTAATTAATTTTCCGAAATATACGAATTCATTTAATTTTTTATTTATTTTTATTGAAATCAAACGTTGCTCCAACTGTCCGCTATAATAAACGTCAAATTTTCGTCAAAATGGCGGAATTGCTTTGCCTTTCACTTATTAATAATTTAAATCCAGTTTACGATAGACCTTTACGATACACATGCCAAAAGTTAAACCATAAAAAAATATTCGATTGTGATATGAGAACTTATATGCGCAAATGTCGCATAATGGCGTAATTTCAAAAAAAGTATTAACAAATTTGAACAATATAATTAACACGAATTTGTTTTTTTTGAATGGCAATGGCACGCGTTCTTTGCGCATTCTGCCAAAGTGCCTACGGCGCTACCACGAAAACCGAAACTCGAAGTTCGTATAACTGCATCCCTGTGACTCGAGTATAGTTAGTGCGATAGAGATAGAGATACCCGAATATTTTCGAATTCCGAAGTTCGTGGTTATAGCTCAGGAATAGAAACTACACCCCGTAAGCCGCGTCCGCTGCGCCATGTTTTCGTGGGTTTTTAAACGTCAAACATGTTTTGCCAATCAAAACAAAACCCTATTTGTTTGCCGAACCTGACTGAAAACATGTTAGATGTTTAAAAACATGGAAAACATTGGTGCAGCGGACCCCCGGCTGTAGGTAGACACTAAATAAAATAATCATAATGTATTTTCTCGAAAAAAGGATAATAGAGAAAAATTCAACGCAAGAGGTTAGGTATATATGTAAATAGGTAATCACTAAGTTCCAAAGTTGTATGTTCTGTCCCTTTTTCACAAAACGCACCTTCAAATGAAACGATTGTTTTTTACTATGACACTCGAGGATCTTGACGTCACAGTCCCCGATCGTTTTCTCACTCTAACAAGCGACATTAAAACGGTTTTGAGATATTTGAATGGGATTTTCGTCATCTTCTATCTATCTATACCTACATATAAATGCCCTGACTGACTCACCCACTCACTCATCAACGCACAGCCGAAACTACTGGGGCTAGAGAGTTGAAATTTATACCAGAACTACCTTATACAACGTAGGCAACGGATAAGAAGAGATTTTTGGAAATTCTACCCCTAAAGGGGTCAAATAGGGGTGCAAAGTTTGTATGGGGGAAACTTAATTTTTTATAGCTAGAGACTTAAAATTTTGTATAAATATTACTTAATAGAATACTAATAAAATACTTTCAACGTTTAGGAAAATTCTGCCCCTAAGAGGGTAACAAGGGGTGCAAATTTTGTATGGGGGAAACTTTATTATTTTAGCAAGAGACTCAATACGTTGTAGAAAGCTTACTTATTAGAATACAAATAAGGTACTGCCAGCGTTTTGGAAAATTCAGCCTGTTAGGGGGTTAAAAAGGGTTGCAAAGTTTGTATGAGCAAAACTTCTTTTTGAGATAGAAGCTTAAAAGTTTGTAGAAAGATTACTTATTACAATACAAATAAAAAAACAGCGTTTTGGAAAATTCCACCCCTAAGGGTATGAAAAAGGGGTACAATGTTGGTAAACGGGATTTTTTTGAGCTAGAATCTCAAACCTTTTTAAAAAGATCGCAAGCGACAAACCTTTGCTGAAAGATTACTTATTACAATACAAATAAAGAACTTTCAGCGTTTTGGAAAATTCCACCCCTAAGGGTGATTAAAACAGGTGAAAAATTGTATGAAGGAAACTTTTTTTTGAGCTTGAGACTTGAAATTGTGTAGAAAGATTATTTATTAGAATACAAATATATAGGTAAATTACTTTCAGTGGTTTGAAAATTTCCACCCGCTAAGAGGTGCAATGTTTGTGTAGGAAAATTTTTTTTTAGGTAGAAACTTAAAACTCTGTTGAAAGATTAAGTACCTACTTATTAAAATACAAAAAAATACCTACTGCCAGCGTTTTGGAAAATTTCACTTCTTAAGGGGTTATAAAGGGGTGCAAGGTTCGTATGGGAAACACTTTTTTTTAGCTAGAGACTAGATAGTTTGTAGAAAAAATACTTACCTATTACAATAAAAAAACCGAGTGTTTTATTTTTAATTTTTCCCTGAAAAGCGTTCAAAGTTTGTATGGAGAGCAAGAAAATTTTAAAGTATGATATTTGTAACTGCGATCTTAGCCTGTTTAGACTACAAAACTTATTTCAGCGTTTTTTTAATTCATCGCCTAAGAAGGTTAAAAGGGGGTTCGAACTTTGTATAGAGAGCAAGACATTTTTAAAGTAAGAAATTTGTAACTACGGTTTCAGACTGTTTACTATGAGGGTTCAGAGAGGGTTCTTAGTTTGTATAGAGAGCAAGAGATTTTGAAAGTAAGAGATTTGTAACTTCGGTTTTAGATTGTTTTCTAAAAGTCTAGGTAGAAAATTAATTTCAATGTTTTTTTTTTTTTAATTCATTCCTTTAACAAACATTTAGACGATAACATGTTATACGCGGACGAAGTCGCGGGCAACAGCTAGTTTTATAATAAACCGACAGACCGGTTCTTACGCCGGGTTTTCTCGTGGCTGAGGTTCATTTTTAGAAACAGTGGTAATTACAGGTATATAAGTGCATAATATTATTAATCCTGGGTTGAAAAAAAATTAACAAATAAAACAAGCTTAGGTTGGACTAAGTACTAGATAGGCACTCGCACTATTGAAAAGAGGAAAGGTGGTTATACTGGTGATGTCGAAGTCTGAAATGATAGTACTGGACAAATATATCGGAGAAATGTCCTGCCTACGAAAAAGGGTGAACGTCAATGGAAAGTTTGTAATCAAGAGACTAGAGAGCGAGAGAATTCAAATATGCAGGAATAAAGTAAAATTCATTCACTAGTAAAATTCATAAATACGTAATAAATAAACATGATTCTATACTTAAATAGATAATTTAATTTACATAAATAGATTACATGAATAGGTTTCCTTTTCATTAAAACAAGAAAGGGATGTAGTGTATCTGTGCTTATCTAGTACGCATACGTCACGATGACAGCAGTCGTGGTCCGACCGTTGCCGGGGAATGGTAGTGCGCTGGCTAGCCAAGCTATACAGATATACCTTTAGAATCGGCAAATAAGTGAATACTACAAATACTATAACGGCCTCCGTAGCCTAGTGGGTAGTGACTCTGCCTACGAAGCTGGAGGTCCCGGGTTCGAATCCCGGTCAGGGCATTTATTTGTGTGTTTATCACGAATATTTGTTCCTGAGTTATGGATGTTATATATGTATATAAGTATCTATATGTATTTATCTATTATGTATATCATCGCCTAGTACCCACAACACAAGCCTTACTGAGCTTACCGTGGGCCTAGGTTGATTTGTGTAAGATTGTCCCATAATATTTATTTTATATTTATTTTTTATTTTATAATAGTCCGCTATAATAGTTATTTATAAACTTAAATAATTTGGCGGTATTTTAATGATGTATAGGGTATATATAATATAAATGCTACACTTATTGTTAAATACTCGTACAGGAAAAATCGTTTAAATATACTAGGGATGTAACGATACCGGTACCGATATATCGGCATCGCCGATTTAAATACAGCTGAACAGTTTGAAAAGCGCGCGAAATTAACGATGAATGTTTTCTTTGATCTTGATTTGACATTTTTTGTTATTTTGAATTTAAAAAAATTGTCACACTTTACAAAATCGAGTGTCTATTTAACATAAGTAAGTTTTATGCATATGAAATACATCATTATTTATTTACTGGGTTTATTAACTACTAAGCCACCGATATCGGTAGGTATCGGTATCGCCGATTATTTACTTCAAAAATCTGTATCGGTATCATATCGGCAAAATCATGTATCGTTACATCCCTAGTTTATACCATAATGAACAATTACTCAATTAAGTATTACAAACATGTATTCAGTACCTAAATGAGATCTTTATTAGAACATGTAGGAACACATCAAAGTTATGTATCCAGTTGTAACTGCTAGATGCTAACTGTTAGATGTTTTTGCACGTAAATGTACCAGCAATAGTCTTCGCTTGCGCGTTCAGCTCGCTCGCTACTATAAACAGTGTAATTACTAAAAAAATTAACAATACACTCCGTTGTCTGCGACCAACATGGCGTCTGATTTTGACAGATGAGCTGAGGACTCTGGCGCCACTGTTGCAGAGATTTACTGTTGCTCCAACGGCCATATTGTTCCACTTTTGTCTTCAAACTCGTTCGGAATTCAAAATAAATGAGCGGCTACTGATTTGAATGTGAATGGCTACTCAATACGGTTAGTCGGTGTTTTGTTTCTGGCCAAATAGACGAGCGCGTTGCGTGGTCGTATTACCCTTAAAATACAGAAAGTGCTACGGATACTTGAAATTCTGAAGTTATACGGCCTTCTTGGGTTTATTCCGTGGTTGTTCCAGCGCATTGTTGGCGTGACTTTTAAGTATTAACCAGCAAGGAATCATAATAAGTATTTGATATTTACTAATTGCATTCTTTCAAGTGTAAATGCTGAAGTGAATGGACGCTAATAGATCAGTGGGGAGACAATGGCTGTTGACAGAGGAGGTTTACCAATGGAGGTTATTTTTATGCGAGTATGCCACTTAAGATTACAAATGCGAAAGTTTGGATATATGTTTATTGTCAATCATGACTAGACGGCTTGAATGAATTAGTTGCTTTTCTGGTACATCGATAACTTAAAAACTTAGTCATTATACAGACGCATAAATAGTCTAACGATAGCTTAAATAATAATTACTAACACCCTTCTGCTTCTACATATAGGTAATAACCTTTAAGATCCTAATCATTGCGGTGTTAACAGCAAATAACGACACTGAAACTGACTTATTTATAAGTCAGTAATAAAGACCCTTAGTAGATTTTTTTGATCTTAAATTAGATTTTAAAATTTATGAAACCCAGTTTCGAATTTAAATTTGCCACAGGCCAAGAAATTTTACTTACGTAACAGAAAAGGTAATACATATTCCTTGCAAAATGTACATTCCCTACTATAGGTACATATACTCCCCTATACTTTTAAGCTCCGACATCTCCGAGCTCCGAGTCTTTAAAGCCTTATGCAATAAAGCCTAATTTAATTACTTTTTTTCGATTCGTAGCACCAACTCTAACTTAGATTCACACATTACAATATTTACAATCTACCAATTAATTACGTCGCGTCAATATCTGCAAATCAACCTTAAACACATTACATTAAAGCTTAAAGTAATTTAGTTCTTGGATTTGTAGCTGCAGAATAAAATATGCTGCATACGTTTTCGTGTCGCATGGCTACAAATCGCGCATCGATAAATAAGGGCTCGGGCACACGCGGCGCTCATTACATACTGGCTGATATACGGCCTCCTCGCTGATTGGGATGGTGTGAAACAGCTTTAATTTAATGGGAAACGATCCGGACCCAAACATGACAGCCTTTATAAGTTTATAATAAAGACGTTTTGAGAAGGTTTTAATTGTCGAAATGGAACATTGAATTGAGCCACACGGTGTTTAGGGTACATTTCAAATATACGAAATACCAAACAATCATACAGCCTGCCTGATGGTAAGCGGACACCATAGTTCATGGATGCCTACTACTCTAAGTCTTAGAAAGCATATCTGACACTTATAAAGTCTAAGAGTCAGATGTGCGTTGTCGACCTTTTATTGATCTGTGGATTCGTTCTGTAGACATCTATCGCTGTGTGATATTAAAGGTTTTTGTTTAGTCGCTAATCATAAATCTAGCATTCTACGCAATATTATTGCATATTCATGCACGAATATTAGAAGACTGCCTTGTCAACCATTCTCATTTGAGAGTGCTAACTACTAACGAGGCTTTTGTAAATGACCGAAGCAGAAACAAAACGTGTTTGATCTTTTATTTATCGCCACAAAAACTGGGGCGGCATTAATACCCGATAAGACAATGGCGACAGTGACGGCTGTCGCTAACAATCGCAAATTGATGGCGACATCTGTGAGCCGATGGCTGAACGTAGTAAGCAAGCTTGAGAAAAAGAGGCCAAGTTATCAATGACGGTATATATTTATATTTCTAACTGACTGCTTTTCGGGCAAAAAATGGTTATTATAATAATAGTTCTCATGATGTCACGATCCTCAGTATTGACGGAACGACTGATGATGATGATAATGATGAAAAGTAGTTTTAATCTGAAAAATTATGTAATCTCTACTTAAAATAAATTTCTAAATTAAAAAAAAGAATCGGCCAGTTTGAAACTAAGCTATGTGTGGTACGAATGTTCTCAGCATCCCATGAACAGAAAAATATGAAACATTTTATATAGGTACATTATTATTCTAGCTGCAACTTAGGATAGTTTTTATCCGACTGCGACGATTAATTAATTTTCCGAAATATACGACTTCATTTAATTTTTCATTTATTTTTATTGAAATCAAACGTTGCTCCAACTGCCAGCTATAAGAAACGTCAAATTTTCGTCAAAATGGCGGAATTGCTTTGCCTTTCACTTATTAATAATTTAAATCCAGTCTACGATAGACCTTTACGATACACATGCCAAAAGTTAAACCATAAAAAAATATTCGATTGTGATATGAGAACTTATACGCGCAAATGTCGCATTATGGCGTAATTTCAAAAAATGTATTAACAAATTTGAACAATATAATTAACACGAATTTGTTTTTTTTGAATGGCAATGGCACGCGCTCTTTGCGAAAGTGCCTGCGGCGCTACCACGAAAACCAAAACTCGAAGTTCGTATAACTGCATCCCTGTCACTCGAGTAATGTTAGTGCGATAGAGATAGAGATACCCGAATATTTTCGAATTCCGAAGTTCGTGGTTATAGCTCTGAGGGCCTACCGCGAACGGCATTCGAAGTTTTCCCTCTCCGTCGCACTTACGTACGAACTCGTAAGTATGACAGAGAGGGGAAACTTCGAATGCCTTTCGCGGTAGGCCCACAGGAATCGAAACTACACCCCGTAAGCCGCGTCCGCTGCGTTTTGCATTGGTGCAGCAGACCCGGCTGTAGGTAGACACTAAATAAAATATTCATAATGTATTTTCTCGAAAAAAGGATAATAGAGAATAAATCAACGCAAGAGGTTATATGTATAGGTAATCACTAAGTTCCAAAGTTTAATGTTCTGTCCCTTTTCCACAAAACGTACCTTCATATGAAACGATTGTTTTTTACTATGACGCTCGAGGATATTGACGCCACAGTCCCCGATCGTTTTCTCACTATAACAAGCGACATTAAAACGGTTTTGAGATATTTGAATGGGATTTTCGTCATCTTCTATCTATCTATACCTACATGTACGTAAATGCCCTGACTCACTCACCTACTCACTCATCAACGCACAGCCGAAACTACTGGGGCTAGAGAGTTGAAGCTTACACCAGAACTACCTTTTAGAACGTAGGCAACGGATAAGAAGGGATCTTTGGAAATTCTACCCCTAAAGGGGTCAACTAGGGGTGCAAAGTTTGTATGGGGGAAACTTTATTTTTTGTGCTAGAGACTTAAAATTTTGTATAAATATTACTTATTAGAATACAAATAAAATACTTTCAACGTAAAGGAAAATTCTGCCCCTAAGGGGGTAAACAAGGGGTGCAAATTTTGTACGGGGGAAACTTTATTATTTTAGCAAGAGACTCAATAAGTTGTAGAAAGCTTACTTATTAGAATACAAATAAAGTACTGTCAGCGATTTGGAAAATTCAGCCTCTTAGGGGGTTAAAAAGGGTTGCAAAGTTTGTATGAGCGAAACTTCTTTTTGAGATAAGCTTAAAAGTTTGTAGAAAGATTACTTATTACAATACAAATAAAAAAAAAGCGTTTTGGAAAATTCCATCCCTAAGGGTATGAAAAAGGGGTACAATGTTGGTAAAGGGGTTCGAATCCCGGTAAGGGCATTTATTTGTGTGATGAGCACGAATATTTGTTCCTGAGTCATGGATGTTTTCTATGTATTTAAGTATTTATTTATCTATATAAGTATGTTTATCTTCGTCTAGTACCCATAGTACAAGTTTTGCTTAGTTTGGGACTAGGTCGATTTGTGTAAGATTGTCCGCAAATATTTATTAATTTATTTAAAGGGGATTTTTTGAGCTAGAATCTCAAACCCTTTCAAAAAGATTACATAATAAAATAAAATAAAATACTTTCAGCGTTTTAGAAAATGCAACGTTTGTAAATATATTTTTATAGCAAGCGACAAACCTTTGTTGAAAGATTACTTATTACAATACAAATAAAGAACTTTCAGCGTTTTGGAAAATTTCACCCCTTAGGGTGATTAAAACAGGTGAAAACTTGTATGGAGGAAACTTTTTTTTTGAGCTTGAGACTTGAAATTGTGTAGAAAGATTATTTTATATAGGTATATAAATATATAGGTAAATTACTTTCAGTGGTTTGAAAATTTCTACCCGCTAAGAGGGGGATAAAGAGGTGCAATGTTTGTAAAGGAAAACTTTTTTTTAGGTAGAAACTTAAAACTCTGTAGAAAGATTAAGTACCTACTTACTTATTAAAATACAAAAAAATACCTACTGCCAGCGTTTTGGAAAATTTCACCCCTTAAGGGGTTAAAAAAGGGTGCAAGGTTCGTATACGAAACACTTTTTTTTAGCTCGAGACTAGATAGTTTGTAGAAAAAATACTTACCTATTACAATAAAAAATACCGAGTGTTTTATTTTTAATTTTTCCTTGAAAAGCGTTCAAAGTTTGTATGGAGAGCAAGAAAATTTTAAAGTATGATATTTGTAACTTCGATCTTAGCCTGTTTAGACTGCAAAACTTATTTTAGAATTTTTGAAATATATCCCCTAAAGGGGATTATAAGGGTGTTCAAAGTTTGTATGGAGAGCAAGAAAATTTTAAAGTATGATATTTGTAACTTCGATCTTAGCCTGTTTAGACTGCAAAACTTTTTTTAGAATTTTTTGAAATATATCCCCTAAAGGGGATGATAAGGGTGTTCAAATTTTGTATGGAGAGCAAGATATTTTTAAAGTAAGGGATTTGTAACTTCGGTTTTAGACTGTTTGCTAAAATACTACAATACTTATTTGAGCGTTTTTTTAATTCATCGCCTAAGAAGGTTAAAAGGGGGTTCGAACTTTATATAGAGAGCAAGACATTTTTAAAGTAAGAAATTTGTAACTACGGTTTCAGACTGTTTACTATGAGGGTTCAGAGAGGGCTCTTAGTTTGTATAGAGAGCAAGAGATTTTAAAAGTAAGAGATTTGTAACTTCGGTTTTAGATTGTTTTCTAAAAGACTAGGTAGAAAATTAATTAAAATGTTTTTTTTTATTCATTCCTTCAACAAACATTTAGACGATAATATGTTATACGCGGACGAAGTCGCGGGCAACAGCTAGTGTATAATATGCGAATGACTTAGTCCACAACAATCATTGGGCTCTCATTGCGAAGCCGTGCCTTTTGCAGTTTAATATGGTACTCATTTAATGTTCTTTTAATTCAATTATACAGTTAATATTTTTAACTAATTTCATAATGAGCTCCTCGGGGCTCAATTGAATAGAAATTTTGTACACTTATTTTAAGTAAGATAGAAATGCAATATATCACTGAGCTGGTCTGATGAGTCGGCTCCAAGATGGCAATATTAACTTCATAGACCATCTAGTTTAGGCTCCTTGTTTTAATAGTTTGCTGCGCACCACTGCATGTAGACTTGTATGCAGTCAGCAAGCATTAAACCAAGATGAAATGAGCGTGAAAGTGTACGTCCATGCCAAAAATTAAAAAGCAAGAATAATAATGTAGAGCTTGGCGCAACCACTCCTGAACCCCTGCGCAAACGCACGGTAGCTGTCTTTATGTGCCGTTGCGAATGGCTCTGATTGAATGCTGACGACATTTTTTGTCACACGCGCGCTATTCAGTACCTTGAGCGATAGGTGGGGCGCTAGTATAGTGTTTATATTTTAGAGTTACTTTAAAATAATTTTATAGTTATATTAACTAGGCAATATCAAAGAAGGTCCGTCTTGGTTTTTATCACATGTGAATTATCCCATTGGATCCATAATGCTTAAATGGTTAAGTAATATCATGTCATGACAAAAGTTTGACGAATAATAGTACATTACTTACCTAGGGCGGTTAAACAAAGAATGCCTCAGATCGCAGGTATTTGACGCCCGAGCCGAAGGCAAGGGCGATAAACATGCGCTCTGCGGCTTTCTTTATTACCGCCCGTGGTGAGTACAAAATTTTACGTCTCTATCTGGCCAGGAAGTGGGGTTTTACGCACGCATAGTTTGCGGTAATTCCTAATATCATAAATATCATAAACCCTCCATGATGCGTTCAAGAACCGCACATTATGACCACCATAAAAATAGACTGTTTTGTTAGAACAAATTTCTTATCTGTGAAAATGTTATTATTGCTAAATAATAACATCGATTTCGATAATATTATTTCATTCAAATTTCGAACGTCTCTGAAAAACAAAGAAATTTGATTTAATCTCTATTCTAATATCAGTCGAGATGACGTTTAGTTCGAAATGAATTGTCAATTTGCATACAAATTTGACAAATGTCGCACGTAAGTAAGATACCGAACGATATGATAGTCGTATCAGTTGGATCTGACTCTAGTTTGTCTATGAATTTAAAAAAACTACACTAACGCTCAAAAGTTTAAGTTCAATGTTTGTTTTAGGTACAAATGAGTACCTACTTTTGGACAATATTTTTTTGCAGTTCGGAAGCCGAATTTTGTTTCCAACTGATCCGTTATTGTTTCCAGAGATTTGTTTAATTAGTCAGACACAATTCACGTACATTTCTAAACAACGCATTCCCTAAAATCTTATAGGAATGACGGCAAAGGCTGGGCCATATATGGCCTTGCCACTTAAAACATGTTGGTTTTTAGGGAATCAGTTGCTTAGAAATCTACGTAAATTGTGTCTGACTAATCAAACACATCTCTTTAAACAATAACGAATCAGTTGGTAACAATTTTCGACATCTGAACTGCTAAACATTATCTCACAAAAGTACAAATTTGTACCAAAAACAAAGGGTGAACTTAAACTTTTGACCGGTACTGTATGACAGCTGCCTGAAAACAACGCCGCGATGCCGGTCATAATTAGCGGCTCCTGAATGCATCATGGAGGCTTGTGATATGTGGATAGATAAAGTAGTGTATGTAATGTAACTGTACATAATTAGGCATTAAAACACTCGTGTGATCTTATTATGAAACTATAAACCCACACTCATATTTAATGCCCTTCATTATGTACAGTCACATAAACTACTATAAAACCATATTTTTGACATACTTAGTATATAATAGGATCCAATGGTTTTTTTTTGAATTATTACGATCCTATTTAAGAGACAAAAAAACTAACTTTTTGACGCATTCACTCCGTAACTAACTCGAACGGTACTCATTTCGTCACACTACTAAATAATCGCTACTTGGGTGTCTTGAGTTTCGCGATTTCACGCCACCATGTTGTTTTCTTTATTTTTAATTTTGCCCAGAAGCTCGCGTAACGAGCCATTGTGCGTGCTCCCATATTGTAATTCCCGATGCAAAATATCGTAAGAACAATTGACTCTCCAAGAAACTTACGTCGTTTTATTTTGCATTGGTAGCATTTACGATCGACTACTGTCTTTATTGTTCAGCGCATGATTACTGTGAAAATAATGTTCTTTTATTTTGTTCTCAGTGGATAATTGCTGTGAAAATGTAAAAGATTAATGATTTGCGTCTGTAAGAACGAACATATTGAATGGACGCCTCAGGAATAAAGAAATGAAGGTATTGTATGATTTTTATTATATCGGTGCTTTTGTTTATGTTAATAGGTAGTAAGTACCTACATCGAAGTCGGTAAAAGCCTTACCCTCCGTGTCACTCGCAATGTTTCCATTACGTTTGCGAGAAAACATACATTTAATCAAAATGCTCATAAAAATAACAAATATCGGTCGTCAGTATTGTTCAATTTGGCGCAAGGCGTGTAAAACAAAGTCCCTTCGGTGTACCTACAGCATATTGAAAATAATAGTTAAATATATACTAAGATTCAACAATTTAATATTTGAATGTTCAAATAATTAAAATAAATATTATTTTCTCAAATTTGCAATGAAATGTTGACATGACTTACTTCAAATTAGGTCCGGAAATACTACGTATCCGGTGCGACTAGTGAAGATGATATGTAAAGGAATTTCATACAACCTTACACACCTAGGCCTGCAAAGCAACCGTGTTTTGTTTATAAACGTCAAATTGTGACAGAACGTCTTGGCATTCAATCACCAAAAAAAAGAAAAAAGATTAGGACTAATGTTAATGTCACCGGGTAAAACGTTGCTTCAAACAGGTTAAAAAAAAGTTTGGCGCGTAAATTGAAAAAAGTTTTCTTTTCTTGTTGGCCGGATTTGTCAATAGTTCGTAATTATTTTGAAACTTTCTAATAAAAGCCATCGATTTCAAAATGAGTTCGGATGGAAATGATATGGAATTGAACTGTACGCCTCCGGAATTGCGAGCAGAAGTTGCCATGAATAATTTACTGCCCCCGAAATCAAAAGTTAGGTACATGACGGCGTATGAAAATTTCATAAAAATTTTAGTGTTTTCTTTGTTGTAGTGCCTCGTCTATATAATTAGATATAAGTTCATGTAACTATAAACTAATACTTAATTTAGGGAATAAGCGGAATATTTGTTAGTAAGAAATGTGGGACACAATTATAGGTTATGATGTGACAGCACTGACAGCTATCAGAAACGTATTATTTAGTTGTACGAATAAAACAAATTGACTACTTTTTATTTCATTGCAAGTTTGAGAAAAGCGCTTACAAATCTCGGCTAGAAACGGGGTTGCCGGCCGCGTATCCCTATCCACTTGTCTATATCTACTTGGCCTGCAACCCTTCGTTTCCCGGCCTCTATAGTAATGTACTATATCAGGCAATATGAACATATTAACCACTTAGTACTACTTATAGGGATACGCGGCTGGCAACCCCGTTTCTCGCCGAGATTTGTATAGTGCTTTTCTCAAACTTGCAATGAAATAAAAAGTAGTCAATTTGTTTTATTCGTACAACTAAATAATACGTTTCTGATAGCTGTCAGTGCTGTCACATCATAATCTATAATTGTGTCCCACATTTCTTACTAACAAATATTCCGCTTATTCCCTAAATTAAGTATTAGTTTATAGTTACATGAATTTATATCTAACTATATAGACGAGGCACTACAACAAAGAAAACACTTATATTTTTTATGAAATTTTCATACGCCGTCATGTACCTAACTTTTGATTTCGGGGGCAGTAAATTATTCATGGCTACTTCTGCTCAATTCCGGAGGCGTACAGTACAGTTCAATTCCATATCATTTTCGTCCGAACTCATTTCTAAATCGATGGCTTTTATTAGAAAGTTTCAAAATAATTACGAACTATTGACAAATCCGGCCAACAAGAAAAGAAAACTTTTTTCAATTTACGCGCCAAACTTTTTTTTAACCTGTTTGAAGCAACGTTTTACCCGGTGACATTAACATTAGTCCTAATCTTTTTTCTTTTTTTTGGTGATTGAATGCCAAGACGTTCTGTCACAATTTGACGTTTATAAACAAAACACGGTTGCTTTGCAGGCCTAGGTGTGTAAGGTTGTATGTAATTCCTTTACTTATCATCTTCACTAGTCGCACCGGATACGTAGTATTTCCGGACCTAATTTGAAGTAAGTCATGTCAACATTTCATTGCAAGTTTGAGAAAAAATATTTTTCCCCCATGGCCCTCCTCCACATAGATATAATAATTATTCGAATTACCTACATAATATTACATATTGAAATTACCACTATAAAATTGGACCAAAAGCACCAAGCGGCAAACCATTTTTCAGAAATGAAGCAGTACACAAATTAAAACTGCCAAACATTGATTTCAAAACAAACATTTCCAAAAACTGTTCTCAATTACACTTTTGCCTGATTTATGTAGCCCCCCGCCACGTCCTGACATCATGCGCAGGACCATTATGCAACTCGGTCGGCGTCTGACTACCTTACAAGCTGAACCATTTTAAAGTTACACATGGACAAATTCGGAACTAAAAATAAACAAGCCAAGCAGTTGACGGTGCTGCCCATTGTGTGTAATGTGTAAGTTTGCCTTTTTAATGTAACTGGCTGGTTTCCGGACTATTGTGAAACATTCGACACTTTTCGAGGAAAGGCGCTTGATGCTCATTTGTTTACAGTTTGAAACGCCTATTGTAGTTTGACAGATGTACGGAGTGAGCTGGTCCGAACTGTATCGGTCACTCAAAGCTTGCGGTGCCAAATAAGTAGCTTTTAACTCAGCAGTCGATCGTTCTGCCCCTGGATAATAAATTTGGTTCAGTCATCGTCACAAAACTCAAAAACATCTGCACACTACACATCGAGTTTAGTTACATTAGTGAGTACATCACCGGCATCGGGATGCCAAAAATGTACGGTTTTCATGATTACCTATTGTCTTTTGGCTGAGTGTTATTATTGTTTCAAATATTGAACGTACTAAGTACGTATTAAATATAGAGGCCTCGGCAGAGAGTACAACTTTGTACCCTTTGGCGTCGAGACCCTCGGTCCGTGGGGTCCCATTGCGCATAAGTTATTTGCGGAAATCGCGAAACGTCTGGTTGATGTAACTGGTGACCGAAGAGCTGGCGGCTTTCTTGCGCAACGCATCAGCATTGCAATTCATCGAGGACTATTCTACTTTTAGGCGGGGTCCCTCCTGCAAGAACCCGTTCACGTGCTCACTAGTGCCACTGGTAAATGATTGAGTTTATTTAAATTTAACGATACCTTGTGAACGGGATCTTAATGTTTCGTACGGTGTAGCCTATAAATAATACATGTACATTCATGATACATGATGCCTCGAGGACCTTTTTTAGATTTAACGTAGTTTTAATTGAATTTAGTTAATGTTTATTATCATCTTCTACGAGTATTTACTTTAGTACGTATTTAAATAATCTAATTGGAGATATGCAAATTAGCGGTAAAAAAACAAAGTAAATCAAATTCTTCAAAAGTTGCCTGCAGATTTTGTTTTCTAAAGTCGACTAGGTATTACTTAATTATAAGTGACATGCGACACTTAATAACATAATCCGCCGGTCTCTGCTCTTCTTTAGCCGCCTGGCGTTGTCAGAGATGATGGCAAAATACCTGATGGAGTGTCTCTGGTTCCTTGGAGTTTGGGACGGATGCTTGTGTGGGACTCTACCTGTGTAGACAGTAGACACACTGGCACCGTCCCACCTCCAACGGACTACTTCTTAAGCGGGTGCAGCGGCGAAAAACGCCGAACTTCTGAAATGTAATAAATATAGAGGCCTCGGCAGAGAGTACAACTTTGTACCCTTTGGCGTCGAGACCCTCGGTCCGTGGGGTCCCAGTGCGCATACGTTATTTGCGGAAATCGCGAATCGTCTGGTTGATGCAACTGGTGACCGAAGAGCTGGCGGCTTTCTTGCGCAACGCATCAGCATTGCAATTCAACGAGGAAATGCCGCCAGCATCCTCAGTACAATGCCTCGAGGGCCATTATTAGATTAAACGTAACGTTTAAATTAAATTTAGTTAATGTTAATTGTCATCTTGTATTTACTTTAGAACATAAATGTTTTTTTAGTAAAAATAATAATTACACATATACTTAGATACAACATGTCACTTTTACTAAGTACACTAAGTATGTTACAGTGTATTTATCCTATTAATGACGCAGTAATAATAATATATTGCATAACATATATTTATAAGTAAATATTAGGGGACAATCTTACACAAATCGAACTAATCCCATGGTAAGCTCAATAAAGGTTTATGTTATGGGTACTAGACGACGATATATTTAATAGATATAAATACTTAAATACATAAAAAACATCAAAGACTCAGAAACAAAATATTCATGCTCATCACACAAAATATTCGCCCTTACCGGGATTCGAACCCAGGATCTCCAGCTTCATAGGTAGCGTCATTACCCACTTGACCAGGCTAACCGGTCGTCAAAATGTATGTACGAGTAGGTATGTCATGTCATATGTAACCAAAATAAGGGGAAAATATCGATGTATATAAAGAAGCCTAGCTAGCAATGTTAAAACTAAAGTGCAGAAACACGTACTGCTGTCAAATAAAAAACAGCGGCATAAACTAAAATCATTGTCAAAATGACCAGTAGCAATTTATCACTGATTTCTGCAGAACGGACGAGACGGAAGCCGCACTCGAAAGTCAACATTGTACTAATACTAATAGATAATTACCAATTTGCAGCTTTGTCGGCTTTTCCGAGAATGCATACGCATTTTACCCGAGCCGACTTTAAAAAAAAATCGCCGATAACCGTCCGGGATCACGGACAAAAATAATAAAAACATCACAGTCAAAATATATGTTGGAGTTAGAAAAAAACGTATAAAAGAAATGGTGACTCTGTGTCGACTTTGTGATGCCGCGGCCCACTGTCCAGAAAATACAGCCAATATAATGTAAACTCAACAGGAATATAAATAAAGTCTATTTTTTCTAGTTCGATGACCAGTTTTTTCCTTGTTAGATTCCAACCAGGGCGTGGCCCGTCCCAAATGGAAACATTTGCCAATATTATAGTGAAAGGACTGAACAGATGAAATAATTTATATCCCGATGTCGCTTTGTGTCCAAAACTTATGCTTTTGTGAGTTTTTTGCGTCGGTCGCTTTGCTACCCCGTGTGGCTTTAACAACTCTATTTAGAGTTATAGTTGAAAGAAAGCCGTCTTCTGAACACCTTCAAACAGATACGTTGCTAACTTGTAACAAGGGTTATTTTGTATTATTTTTAGACCTGGATTTGTGTCCTTATGAACAAAATTGTGTAGGTGTTTGGTAGATGCGTGTTGACGACAATGGAATTAGAGTGTCGGTAAGTGATCGCCGGGTTGTACAATGGTGTTGACTTTGATGATTTGGTTAATAAATCTCAGACTTAAGGCGATTATGGACAATGTTGTTGGCTCGGGGTGTTTAGAAATGTTTTCTTTCGTCAATGCTGCATGTACCTAAATATGCAAATATTTAGATGTTCATCTTAAACTCTTTAATCATCAAAAGGTAAGTGATAACACCGCTTTTCATCTATACTTACAATAATTGGTTAGTATAATGATATGCGTTGCTATGTGGTAAAGTGGTAGCATAAGTACCTAATCTCCACTTATAATAAATCTCTAAATTAAAAAAAGAATCAGCCAGTTTGAAACTAAGCTTTGCGCGGTTCGAATGTTCTCAGCATCCCATGAACGGAAAAATATGAAACATTTTATATAGGTACATTATTATTCCAGCTGCAACTTAGGATAGTTTTTATCCGACTGCGACAATTAATTTATTTTCCGTAATATACGACTTCATTTAATTTTTAATTTATTTTTATTGAAATCAAACGCTGCTACAACTGTCAGGTGACACTGACAGGTGAGCTGTCAGCGAACTGCGAAGTCAAAATATTCATGGCGGGTTATGATATGAATGATATAACTGATATTTGATGTGTACTATAAAATTTGTCAACCAAAAATATCTCGGCAATTTTATACAAGTTTCAAAAGATTATGATCATCATGAAATTATATTTAAAAGGCCCATGGGAAATATCAGTCAAAATTGAATATAGGTGAAAAATTGAGTAAGTATAGGTGAAAATACAGTGAATCGAGATTCTGATGTTAATGCTACTTAATTAAATATTCGAGATGAGAAACAGGCGTGATACTGTTCTTGCAGATAAGAGAGACGGCCAACATAACAAATCCGTAAAGACGGAATTGAGTCAATCTAAGCATTGAAAACTAACAAGAATTTTAACTTATAACTGGGACGTACCTAATTGTAAAAAGAATTATGAAGAAACACCGAGACAAGTATTACTTGTATAGGTAATTTAGTTATTTGCTGGACAGCTATGTACTCTCAACATTGATTTTGGTTGTATTATCAAAATGTATTACTTGTACTTCCCTATCATTTGATTTTACACGATGTATACCTACTAGCTACCCGTGTATTGCAAAGAATGCAGGCAAACTCGCGGGATAAAATATAGCCTATAACCTTTGCATTCAACATGCAGGTGAAATGAATAAGTGGTTCTGGATATTATGTAGGTACCCATTAAGTAGGTACATGCAAAATTGTAAAGCTACAATCTTCTTTTAGTAAAATTTAATATATTTTAATTGTGTGAATATTTTCTTTAAAATAAACATATAGTAAACATATAGATTATTTAACCAAAGTGTATGATATCTTTCACCCAGTAGGTCTATCCTTTGCAATGCAATGTTCAGTCTGAAGAAAAGGTTCACCACTTATGTCTGGGCAAATAGATATTTTATAGGAGATAGACAAGGTGGACTTGGTAAAGGATGCGGGAGTCTGCTGGATGTGGGTGGCGCAGGACCGGCCATTGTGGCACGCTTTGGGAGAGGCCTATGTCCAGCAGTGGGTGTCTTTCCGTTGATATGATGATGATGATAGGAGATATTTCACAACCTTAAATTGACATAATATTGCCAAGATAATAAGTAATGATGCTGTTCTATGGCAATCTTCTTTACATATAGAGCTCTCAATGTACAACAAATTGTCATTGCCACATAACAACTGTCAATGTGATGAAAGGAAAGGTTAGTATAGGATGTTAATCTTAAATTATCTGATGTATTGGCAGTTTTTAATTTCATATATTACAAGTACATATTATACAACAATTCAAAGACAGCACTGTGAATTTCTAAACTTTCTCCATCAACTTTTATCTTAGAGTCACTCTTCTCAGGTAAAGGAAATTTTAAAATCGGTTTGGTGGTTCCAGAGATTACCCATTACTTTGGCAACCATTACATACAAAGTTACAATCTCAAGTTTTCCTCTTTGTAATATTAGTATAGACAATGTTCTTCAGATAACCTGGAGAGGATTATTATGATGCAGCACACCGGCAGAGCACCTGCTAAATCGAGCATACAAATCACTGAACCCTTGCAACTACATCTGCATGAGGCCACGCATAAAGTGGGTGTTAGGAGCCCATGGGGTAATCTGGTCAACAACAATAGGACATGAAGTCACCATCCTCAGCATTGGGGGAAGGACTGATGATGATGATGATAGATAATTCGGCAATAATCATCTGCCAAATATGATAATGTGCCCAGTGAAAAATAAAATTAGATACAAAACAAACATCAATTTTAATAAGCACAATAATTGAAACTTAGTAAATCGTTCATTATTTTTGGCTTTCCAATTGCTGAGTGGTTTTTCTTCCTTTTCTTATTCTGCATACTCAACTGAACACAATTCCATTTTTTTTGGTTTGTCTTTACACATCATATTATAATTATTATGTTCCTTGGTTGAGAAAATCCATGGCCCATGAAAATCCATACCTAAAATAAATTATTATATAGATTAGGTTTTTACAACAAAAAAGTTTATAACTGTAGTATTACATTAAATAGGTACACAAAAGAGTGAGTTTGTCTTATAGCTCAAGCCCTAGCTTGAGACATACTGTGCCCTAGCACAGTATGTCTTCTCACTCATATTTGGAGCAGCCCAACTGGAGAACAACCTCTACCTTCCAGAAGACAGTGTTGTGTTTGTGATGGTTAGTAAGGTCACCCACTGTGAGGAATCTACGTAAGTCTCTCACTGTCAATGCAACGAATCTCCAAATCAATAAAGCATATTAGTATCATAACTTACCAAATCTTATTATTAGTTTTATGCTCATTAATGAGTGCGCGAGTCGTGGGGTAGGACAGGTTAAGCTGTCCTATGAGAGGCATCAGCGTTTGTTTTGTAACCACTCGATTGTAGGATTGAGAATACGATTCGGTTTTGGTAAATGCCTTTACAAATCAATGATCTTCACTTCACAAACACCACGTCCAGCGTTTTCGCTATTGTATCCTTATTGTTGGTTATAATTTATTCGGGAATCACGGAGTAGAGTATAACGTAGTGTTTATATTCTCTTTGTAGAGTAGGTGCCGGTTATGTACGGCCATGATAATGCACGGCCATGATAATGTACAGCCCAATAATTCGCGTCCAATGTACGTGAATGATTGGATCGTGCATTATCAGCCCGGACAAATTTTAATGTGGCATCCCCCCGTACCGAGTTTCCTCAGGGTGATAATACACGGCCCAATAATATGAGTACAATGTATAATGTAATGCATGTTAAATGTGATACACACACACAAACACACACACACACAAACACACACACACACACTTACCACATAGTATAATATAAAATGTTTACTTTCTAATTTATATTTTAAGTTACTTATGCCTACACCTAAATCACAACATGTGGAAGAGCGGTGATCTTCTTAGCACAAGTATATTATATACTTAAAAAGAGGCACCAGCACAGATACTTGTATATGTATTTAAGTTACTGAAATAAATTATTTTATTTTTTGATATATAGCACAAATATATGCAATTTGTCAAACCAACTTGATGTAGTTAAGGCTATTATACAACTAGCAATTTGTCACAGCAATCTACCGACGCAGCTGTAAAGTCAGTTTGAAGGCGGTTGTTGTGACAAAATGTTATACTACGTTTACAAAGCCGAAGTCAGCAGGGAAGTTGGAAGGGAAGTGGGCAGAACGGGCGTAATACCGCATTTTACGCCCATTCTGCCTACACTTCCCTGCTCACTTCGGCATAGTGTAAACTAGGCATTAGATGTATAGAACTCCTTAAAATCATCATCCTCCTAGCGTTATTCCTGGTTGTGCCCTAAAGTAGCCCCGGGTCCGTTTTGGCAAGTTTTGACCGCCACCGCAGGCAGTGTGATTCAGGCCTTGGAATGAAAGATATATACGGTTTCCTCATAGACGGCCATACACGATGATTAAATACTGATGATCCACCATAGTTGTCTCTTTCTATTGCATTTTGTAGAAAGAGACAGCTATGGTGGATCATCAGTATTTAATCACCGTGTATTGGCCGCCATTCCAACTATAGTAAGTGGTTGTGTCAATTTGCTAGGCGTGTAAGGCCTGAGTCACACTGGCCCGGCCTGCGGTGGCGGTTAATAGTAAATTTGATAGCTAATGACAAGTTTACTATTGACCGCCGCGGCCAGGCCGCGCCAGTCTGTGAGAGACTTCATGGCTCTTACTAAAGCAAGTTGGTGCGACAAATAATATAGAACGCCATAACGTGCGCCCACTTTTATCATCGTGATATTTTTCTAGCTGTCTGTCATAACCTATTAAAGATAGAGAAGCTAGAAATATATCACCGTACAATTTCGAGTATCACAATATGATTATAATAAAAATATTGCTAAAATACTCAAGTGTCAATCAAGTAATTGAGAAAGAGAATGCGCATGGATCGCGTGATAATACTTCACCGTGTATGGGCGCCATCCATCAAACAGAATCGTGTGGTGTGGCTTTAGTCGCTGATAGATTATTTCTTATCTTTGGGTGGATTTTAAAATTATCCGGATTTTCTGCTCTATTATCTCAATCCTGTAATACACGTCAATATGCCTGTGATTGGGATTGTAAAATGAGTGGGTCGCCTGATAATACTCACTGTGTAATGGCCGCCATGGTCGAAACAATGCAAGACCGTTTAAGGAGACGCTACACGGGCCGATATCGGCCGGACTGCACACCAGCCGACGCGTGATTCAGTCCGTGTGGATACGTGTCGGAAGCACGGCGGCCGGCCAAATCAAGGTCACTCCATACTAGATTTTCTGTGACGTTGCTTGGCCGTCCGGAAAATTCGTAGGTGTAGCGTTTCCTTTAGGCCTCTCACACACTGGTGTGGCCTGCGGTGGCGGTCAATAGTAAATTTAACAGCTAATGACAAGTTTACTATTGTCCGCCACCGCAGGCCGCGCCAGTGTGGTGCAGGCTTAAGCCCTGTCACACACTGGCGCGGCCTGACCGCGGCGGACAATAGAAGAGTTGTCTAATGCTGTCAAATTTACTATGGTCCGCCACCGTAGCACGCACCAGTGTAATTCAGGCCTAACAGCTCTTATGGTGGGCACACACTGAACAAAAGAACGAACGCGAACCATTACACGCTGCACGGTGTCCGGCAAAACCAGAGTCCTCCGTGGTCGCCCGTCTATATACGCCTTTAAATAATCAAGTTGTACTTACTACTTTTTTAAAACCTATGATTAAAATATCGAAATATATAATATAATAATACAATGTAAACATACTTCGTAACGTTTCATTATATTATTTAATAATTTCCACAAAATATTTGACTGACTATGAATTAATTGATATTATATTGGCTGTTTGGAGCCTTTTTTGTCTTACATGCGCGCGCATAGGTATTTCAATATCAAAGTAAGTAGGTATATAGGTACAAAAAAAAGTTCGCGCCATTATTTATTCATTTCATATCATAGGTATCATACTTAACTCGTGTAGTGTAGGTTAATATAAATATTAAATGCTGCAAAGAATGGTCAGCGAAAACGTAAGTAGGTACCTTATAATCTAATGTAATGTGTTTTCCTCGCGAGTGAAATAGGTAGGTAGGTACTAGGTACGTTGTACTTCGTACAAAACATGCGTGCCTTGATCCTTAAGGTGTAGTTACATATAACTTACCTATATGGTATAAGTTAACCCTTAGCGATTAGCGATGGCTTAGCGTGGCCTGCGGTGGCCGTCAATATAAAACTTGACTGCTAATTTCAAGTTTACTTTCAGAGTGAATCACACAAGACGCGTCAGTGTGATTCAGGCTTCAAGCCTCTCACAGACTAGCGCGGCCGTCAATAGTAAACTATATAACCCTCCTCTCCTTCGGCAGTCGGGTAATAATAATCGTATAGTTTATTACTGACGTTACCGCAGGCCACGCCTTACTGGCGCGGCCCGCGGTGGCAGTCAATAGTAAATTTGACAATAGCTGTCAAGTTTACTATTGACCTGGCCGAATTGAATTCATCACATCAATCTTGGTCCGGGGCAATAATTGGAAGCCACTTTTGTTCGGGCTCATAATGCACGGCCCAAAAAAGTGGTACATTATCTGGCCGTGTATTACATAAGTATTTATGTTAATTGGCTCCATACACTCTAGCGCCTCTAGCACCGATTTCATACGCGGTACCATGGCGGTAGCCGTCATTCCGCTTAGGCATGCTCTTGATAATGGGCCATCAATACCTCATGACCCATCATACAGGATACAACTATGCGTTAAAGGGAGAAAGGGCCTACTTTTATCTCATCCGCATAAGTACTGCCGCCGTGATGGTAGTTTGTGTTCGTCGTCATTTAAGTAGAGGAACCTTTACATGTGGCCTGCCAAGCAGAATTTCGCAACGGAATTCTGCCTGTGGGTAGCTATATGACCGACTGCAATGGATAATACGTACATGCCATACCATGCCACGACGACCGAGAGCCCCAGCTAGCACGATAGCTTTTATCGTCAAGTTTTATGGCGAAAATGTACTGAACCGTCACGTAAAACTTGACACTAAAACCTATCGCGCTATTAGGACCTGCACGGCTATCACAAGACGGCACGCGAGCTCTCTCGATTTTTCTCGCACTATCTGTCTCTCTCTTATTAGAAAACTTAGAAAGAGATGTATAGTGGGAGAAAAATCGAGAGAGCTCGCGCGCCGTCTTGTGATAGCCGTGCTGTGGCGACAAAACATATAATCCTACTAAATAATGTTTCCTCACGACTGTGAATGTATGACTATATTTGTAGCAAAATTGATCAGGAATATGGATTCCAATTGAGGTAGGCCGACGACCCACATAGCCTGTTCACACAGATGTTACAATAGCTACAAAAATGACTCCTTATCAGTGGCAGTTTATCGAACATAATTTATATACATATGTATAGGTGTATAAACCGTTAACTGTTGTATTGTTTACAGGAAGAACAGAACGTTTATTTTGGTTCCCGATTTTGAGTCAAGAAAGCATTCGAAAGTAACTACTTATACTAGAGACATGACCCAATAAAGAATAAAATGGTTCGCAGAAAGACAAATCTTTCACGTCGCACTCGGGTCGCTATAAAGAGAAGACGAGAGAGCGTTCGCAAAGCAGAGGCTCGAATATCAGAGGAGCTTACTCAAAGCTCAGCGACTTCAGACTTAGAACAAGATGCTATCTCCCAGACTTCAGAGACATTTACATCGAATTGTGCGCGTTTGTCTGCTACCAGAGAAAAAGACGCCATGCCACGGACATCGCAAACATTTACACCAAGTTCTGCAGGTTTGTCTACAAGTGGAAACGAAGACGCCATGTCACGGACTTCACAGAGATTTATACCAAATTCTGCAGGTTTGTCTGCAATCAGAGACGATGAAGTCATATCACAGGCTTCACAAACATTTACACCAAATTCGGCGCGTTTGTCCGCAAGCAGCGGTGAAGATGCCATGTCACGGCCTTCACAAACATTTAAACCAAGCTCGGCGCGTTTGTCCGCAAGCAGCGGCGAAAGCGCCATGTCACGGCCCTCACAAACATTTACACCAAACTCGGTCCATTTCTCCACAAGCAGCGGTGAAGACGCTGTGGCGCGAGCTTCGCAAACATTCACATCAAGCTCGGTGCATTTGTCTACAAGCAGAGACGAAGATGTCACATCACAAACATTTACACCAAGGTCGGCGCGTTTGATCGCAAGTAGCGGTGAAGACGCCATGTCACGGGCCTCACAAACATTCACACTAAGCTCGGCGCGTTTGTCCGCAAGCAGCAGTGAAGTTGCCACATCACAATCGTTACAAGCATTTACACCAAGCTTGGCGCGTTTGTCCGCAAGCAGCAGTGAAGACGCCGTTGCACAAGCTTCGCAAACATTTACACCAAGCTCGGCGCATTTCTTCGCAAGCAACGGTGAAGACGCTGTGTCGCAGGCTTCGCAAACATTTACACCAACCTCGGCGCATTTCTCCGCAAGCAACGGTGAAGATGAAGATGCTGCGTCACGAGCTTCGCAAACATTTACCCCAAGTTCGGTGCATTTCTTCATAAGCAGCAGTGAAGACGCTGTGGCGCGAGCTTCGCAAACATTTACACCAAGCTCGGCGCATTTCTTCGCAAGCAACGGTGAAGAGGCTGTGTCGCAGGCTTCGCAAACATTTACACCAACCTCGGCGCATTTCTCCGCAAGCAACGGTGAAGATGAAGATGCTGCGTCACGAGCTTCGCAAACATTTACCCCAAGTTCGGTGCATTTCTCCATAAGCAGCAGTGAAGACGCTGTGGCGCAGGCTTCGCAAACATTTACACCAACCTCGGCGCATTTCTCCGCAAGCAACGGTGAAGATGAAGATGCTGCGTCACGAGCTTCGCAAACATTTACCCCAAGTTCGGTGCATTTCTCCATAAGCAGCAGTGAAGACGCTGTGGCGCGAGCTTCGCAAACATTTACACCAAGCTCGGCGCCTTTGTCTACAAGCAGAGACGAAGACATCATATCACAAACGTTTACACCTAGCTCGGCGCGTTTGTTCGCAAGCAGCGGTGAAGACGCCATGTCACAAGCTTCGCAAACATTTATACCAAGTTCGGCGCGTTTGTCCGCAGGCAGCGGTGTAGTCGCCATGTCACAGGTTTCGCAGACATTTGCACCGAGCCCGGTGCCTTTCTCCGCAAGCGGCGATGAAGATGCCATGTCACGGGCTTCGCAGACATTTACACCAAGCTCCGCACATTTTAATGAAGAAGAAAACCTCATACAACTTCGATGGGATCAAATAGAAAATAGTGGTTTTGCCTACTTACCTAATATTAATTACCAAGAATTTGCCTCAGTTGGGAGAATGGTTAATGTTTGCGGTAATTGTCAAGCTTTGAAGTGGGCAAAAGAATCGATGGGATTCTGTTGTTCAGGTGGCAAAGTTCGTTTTGATTTATTTTCAAATCCGCCTGAACTTATAAAGTCACTTTTGAATGGAGAACATCCATTATCACAACAATTTCTAGCCAATATTCGTACATATAATGCCGCTTTTCAAATGACGTCTTTTGGTGCAAAACAGGTGATACACGGGACATTTATGCCTACCTTTAAAGTGCAAGGACAAGTGTATCACCTAATAGGATCTTTATTGCCCGAAGAAAATCCTAAATTTTTGCAAATTTATTTTGTTTCCGATTACCAAGAGCAGGCTAATATCAGGAACCAACACTTCACAAATTTAAACTCCGGTCTCATATTTGATCTTCAGGAGATGCTTCATCAGTCTAACCATTACTTGTCCGATTTTAAGGCCGCATTGGAATCTATACCTCCTGATCAGCAGGAGGAGTACAAATTTGTTATAAGTGCTGATAAACGACCTCCTACAGAACACCGCGGTCGCTACAACCCTCCTTCTACCAACGAAGTAGCTGTTGTTCTGGTAGACCAACAGTGCGACAAACGTGATATTGTCTTACGTGCACGAGATAACCGTCTGAAACGTATAAGTGAAACCCATCGTTCTTACGATTCATTACAATATCCGCTTATTTACTGTCGCGGTGAAGATGGTTATAACTTTGCAATACGACAACTTGATCCTACCACTGGGGCAATACGAAACGACAAAAAAGCCACGGCGCTACAATTTTACTGCTACCTTTTGCAGGTCCGACTAAACAGATTTACGTATTTACAACGTTTTCGCGGTCTATTTTCTCAATTCATTGTTGACATGTACGCAAAAATCGAAACTGAGCGTTTAGTTTATATCCGCACTCATCAAAGGCAGTTACGAGCTGAGAATTATGCAGATCTCCAAGATGCACTGCAAAATGATACTAATTCCGAGAACATGGGGCGCTTGGTAATTTTACCTTCAAGCTTCATCGGAAGTCCACGTAACATGCACGAGCAAGTGCAAGACGCACTTTCGTATGTTCGCAAATATGGTAAGCCAGACTTATTTATCACTGCTACTACAAATCCTAAATGGAATGAAATAACTCAAGAGCTGCTGCCAGGTCAAGTTCCGTATGACCGACACGACTTAATAAGTAGAGTTTTTCATTTAAAACTTAAATTATTAATTAATTTACTCACAAAAGAAAAAATGTATGGCGCATCTTTGTGCTTTACATATAACATTGAATGGCAAAAGCGAGGACTACCACACGCTCATATACTTTTATGGCTTAAAGAAAAAATACGTCCCCATGACGTAGATAAAGTAATAAGCGCAGAAATACCAAATCCCATTTCAGATCCTGCTTTACACGCAATTGTGAAGCAACACATGATTCACGGACCTTGTGGCCCTTTAAACAATAGCTCTCCTTGCATGCAGGACGGACGATGTGTTAAAAAATTTCCGAAAAGCCTACTACAAGAGACAATTACAGGTGAAGATGGTTATCCTAAATACCGGCGACGTGCTCCAGACCATGGAGGGTTTACTGCAATGCTACGGTTGTTGGAAGTAGACAATCGGTGGGTTGTACCATTCTCACCTGTATTGTCGAGAACGTTTCAGGGTCATGTAAACGTGGAACTGTGTAACAGTATAAAATCGATTAAATACATTTTCAAGTATGTAAATAAAGGAACCGATCAGGCTACGCTTGCTACAAGTAATGACCGTGACGAAGTAACCAGATTCCAAACGGGGCGTTACATTAGTTCCTCGGAAGCAGCATGGCGGATATTCAGTTTTCCGATTTTTGAACGATTTCCGCCTGTGATACACCTAAACGTTCACGTAGAAGGTGGGCAACGTATTTATTTCAATACAAACAATTTAACAGAACAGTTAGAGAATCCCAGGCAAACAACATTAACGGCATTCTTTTCGTTATGCGAGGCAGACGATTTTGCAAAAACATTGCTTTATGACGAAGTTCCATCGTACTATACGTATGACAAACAACACGGATTGTTTACACGCCGGCGACGTGGAACGCCTGTTGAAAATTTTCCCTCCATCATGAGAGAACACGTTATTGGAAGGGTGTACACCGTGCACCCCAATAACGCAGAATGTTTTTATGTGCGGTTGCTTTTGCACAATGTTAGAGGACCGACGTCTTTTTCAGATTTAAAAATTTTCAATGGCACCGAGTACCCGACTTTCCAGGCAGCTTGTCGGGCTCGCGGACTATTGGACGATGACCAGCATTGGGACGAAGCTCTATCAGAAGCATCACTTGGTGATAGTCCACATCGTTTACGACAGTTGTTTGCCGTGATGTTAGTTTTTTGCGGGATTTCCGACGCCAATCACCTGTGGCTAAAATACCAAAACTACTTGGCAGAGGACTATTTACGCACATCAGGTCCTGAAACTCATCACGAGCTCGATGACCGCATGCGCAATATCAAATTAAACTGTTGTTTGTGTGACTTGCAAGAAATTGTCATCTCAATTGGCGGCCACCCGTTACCACACTACGGTCTGCCTGAGCCTGACCTGAATGAAACCGACACTCATAGAGAATACGCAACCGAAGTTAATTATAACTTCGCAGAACTTACTGTTGCTCTTGAAGGGGTTTCAAGCCTCACAACAGAACAAAAAGGAGTTTTTGATATAATATTCCAAAGTGTTTCAAATGCATCCGGAGGATTGTATTTTTTGGATGCCCCGGGAGGCACAGGAAAGACTTTTTTGACGAAACTCATTCTTGCACAAGTTCGAATCCAAGGTCAAATTGCCTTAGCTGTGGCATCATCTGGAATTGCGGCCACGTTACTGCCCGGAGGAAAAACTGCACATTCCATGCTAAAAATTCCCATACAATTAGATGTCACTGAAACTCCCGTCTGCGACATTTCGCGCAATTGTGAAAAGGCTAAAGTATTGCGTGACAGTGTACTAATTGTATGGGATGAGTGCACAATGGCGCATCGCAAAGCAATTGAAGCAGTAAATAGAACGCTTCAAGACATACGCCAAAATAACCAACTCATGGGCGGGCTTACTGTACTCTTCTGTGGAGATTTTCGCCAAACATTACCAGTCGTAACCCGTGGAACGAGAGCGGATGAAGTGAATGCTTGCTTTAAAAAATCTGATCTGTGGCCATATGTTAACAAATTAAATTTAACAACCAATATGCGAGCTCTACTGGGGGGAAATATAAATGCTCAACAGTTCTCCGAATTGTTGCTAAGCATAGGCGAAGGCAGATATCCCGTAGTAGAAGGCAAAATAACTTTAACAAACGACATATGTAAATTGGTATCCAATCTCAACGAACTTATTTCGTCGGTGTATGGCGACCCACATGACATAATAAATCAGGAGAACAGCTGGCTTTGCGAGCGAGCCATTCTTACGCCTCGGAATGATCAGGCGACAACAATCAACTCAAACATAATGGAAAAAGTTGAAGGGCAGTTCCACACTTATACCTCGATAAACCGAGTAATCGATCGAGAAGAGGCTACAACGTACCCGGTAGAATTTTTAAACTCATTATCAGCGTCTGGTCTCCCAGCGCATGAACTCAAACTCAAAATAGGCGTTACCTATCATTTTAATGCGAAATTTAAGCCCCCCAAAATTATGCAACGGAACGCGTTTAAAAGTAGTTGCGTTACAGAGGAACGTAATCGAAGCGGAAATACTTACCGGTTGCGGTGCAGGAGAATGTGTTTTTATTCCGCGCATTCCAATAATTCCCAATAATTACCCATTTCAATTTAAACGGATTCAACTGCCTGTTAGTGTTGCTTTTGCCATGACCATCAACAAGGCCCAGGGCCAGACATTGCGCAAAGCAGGCATAGATCTCACTAGCAGCTGTTTCTCGCACGGTCAACTCTACGTTGCTCTCTCTCGAGTCAGCGATGCCGCTGATGTATGTGTTTACACACCGGAGAATAAAACTTCTAACATAGTTTATCAAGAAGTTTTGCACTAAATAATTTATGCCGTACCTACTAAGTAACTCAGCGAACATACCGTCTCAGATTCATCATTGTCATTAATAGTGTACCGTCAAATTATGTAAATTATATATGTTTCGGAACACTTCCCGTGTGTAAATGCACGGTAATTAGGGGTTGATGGCGCCACAGGGGCCGTGAATCATGTTCGTAATTACAATAACATGTAGATCTGATACACATGTGATATCATCTATCTGTATGGTCCATATAAAAATGTGTAGTCAGGTAGGTAAACGTGGTTTCGGAACACTTCCCGTGTGTAATGCACGGTAATTAGGGGTTGATGGCGCCACAGGGGCCGTGTATCATGTTCGTAATTACAATAACATGTAGATCCGGGGGGCTAGCACACTAGGCTTTATGTCGCGTTTTACGTGACGTTTCAGTACATTTTCGCCGACATAAAACCTAGTGTGCTAGCTAGGCTGATACACATATGATATCATCTATCTGTATGGTCCATATAAAAATGTGTAGTCAGGTAGGTAAACGTGGCAAGCTTCGGTTTTGCCATTCAATAGTAAAAGCATAAATTATTCCCAAAAAACGTAACAATGTCTAACAATGTAATTCATCATTCATCAAGTGACTGCATTTTTACAAGCTTTTATTTAACTTGCACTTTAGACCAAGCGTTTAACTCAGATGGTCCCTGATCGGCGCGCGGCACAAGCGGGGAGACGTCAAAGGGTGTAGGGCGGTTAGTGGGCGGCAAGTCCTTACTTTTTGACGTCACCCCTGCTACTTTGCAGCATCAGCAGCGTCCACGCGCCGTCTGAGTTAAACGGTAGGGTATCTATAGTACCTAAGTAATATATAATGTTAATTTGTGTACATCAAATATGATCAACTTACAGAAGTATTTTTTTAACTAATGATACCTAATATATATATATATATATATATATATATATATATATATAAAGTTAGTCTGATGACGGAAACGGGAGGCCTTACCCTTAGAGACAACTACAAAAGGTAGTTTAAAAAAAATACACGTCTATTTAGACGTCAATCCGTCGTGTAGTCAATATTTATGACTAGTGGCCTTTTTAAAGTGTTGCTTGGACTGATCAAATTGTAACTTACCGACAAGCTTTACTGGTCATGATATCGATGATTTTCATAACAACTATCTGATAATGCTACGAATAATACGGTTTCCCAACCAAACTTATGTTCCTTACAATGTTGCGGCGAGAAATTGATGACTGTGTAAATAAATATTCGGACAGCAATATGTTAACCGTGTCTTAAAACAAAAAAAAATTTGAGAGTAACACGTTTATTTTTAGGCTGTATATTGATAGATATGTGTACCTAAGACATTATGTAGATGACACTACTGCCTACTTGCTAAATGTTATATAATTTTTATACTTTTTAATTAATTGTTTTAGTAGAAGCAAACGTGTCACTACCCACCACGTGGTTGCATGTACATGGCATGATTAAATACTAATGTGAAGACATACAGTCTTTCATACTAATAAGTAATAAAAAACTGTTACGTTGTACAATTCAAATCTAAAAATGCTGATTCGACTTTTAAATTAGATCATAGCATGCGAAACCCATAATTTGTAGATAAGGATGTAGATATGTCTTTTATAATGATTATACCTTTTTTTACAAATTGTTCTATTTTTTATAGGCACATATAGTTAAACTCAGTTTTATACAGATCCGTTAAAAGCCGTCAATTTCTGTAAATAAGTAAAGTAAAAATAATATTGACTTATTAAAATTTACACCGACATTAGATATAACGGATTTAAGTAAAACTTGAACGCATAGTTGCGTCCTGTATGCTGAGCTGGCCATAATCCGACAATTCGACCGAAGTTCTGTATAAATTTTATACAGAACTTCGGTCGAATTGTCGGAATACTATAAAACCTGTCACAAGCTAACGCGACCTGCGGTGGCGGCCAATTGTTTACTATGATAATTAATGTTTCAGACACACGCGGCCTTGATTATCATAGTAGCTATACATCTGGCCGCCACCACAAGCCGCGCTTATTTTAGGCAGGCCTAATGAATAATCAATAAGTAGGTACCTATGTCCTCCATGGTCCAAAGAGAAGGAACACATTTAATCCTACGCAAACGAAGTCGCGGGTACAGCTAGTTAAGAATATTTTCAAGGTACATAGATATCCTGGTAGTGGGTAGATACTTGTGTAAACACAAATAATAATCATGTCGCGTTTTTCTGCACAAGTGCTAATCGCTAAGTCATAAGTAAAAAAAAATCACAGTGAATTTAATTCATAATGAATTTTATGACCATTATTCAATAGTATCACAAATATTTGCAAAAAAAATTGTTCAACTTATTATGTTTTAATTACCTAATTTTTAGGGTTCCGTACTCAAAGAGTAAAACGGGACCCTATTATTAAGACTTCGCTGTCCGTCCGTCCGTCCGTCCGTCCGTCTGTCTGTCACCAGGCTACTGTATCTCAAGAACCGTGATAGCTAGAGAGTTGAAATTTTCATAGATTATGTATTTCTATTGCCGCTATAACAACAAATACTAAAAACAAAATAAAATAAATATTTTTATTGATAATGGTACGGCACCCTTCGTGCGCGAGTCCGACTCGCACTTGGCCGGTTTTTATATAAAGACGCCGATCTCTTTCGTTCGGTATGATCGTTGACATACTTAGGTACTGTGTCGTACAATTTTAACTCTAGAAAAAAAATATTCTAGCTTAGGACGGCAAAAGTAGTACTTCACATTCCTAATGAGAAAATTTTGCAGAGAAAAAAATCGTCCGTCTAAACTATCTAAACTCGGGAGTGGTAGAATGCATTTATTTATTTACTGTTTAAAACGCAAAGTAATGCACATCTGATTCCTAAGGGACTATTTTGTAGTTTCTACTGATTTACTACCGATTAGATAATGCTTTAGAAAATAACAAAACAATTACAAACAATGGTATGGGACGACATGATTTGTCACCAAGAATTTGAAAAGATCATACATTTTTACATTGCTTTGTTCTAAAATATGGAAGCTACAGAAGACTTTGCTTAAGAATATGTTGTGTATTAGAATATGTATATTTCTGTGACTAAGTAATGTAGCGTTTCTTTTATTAGTCGTTGTGTCAATGTAAATAATTAATTTTCATTACACTTGCTCGTAAATGGTGTTATTCCATGCCTGTATACAGAAAAATGGCCTAAACTTTTCCCGCGGGAGTAATGGTTTATTACAACACCAGAGGGAGTAACGAGCTTGTGTGTGATCTGATTGGTTTAAGCAAATCTAGTTGGCCGCCCCCGCCAAATGAATTCTGCTCTGTGATTGGTTGAAAAAAAAACTAATTGGCCACACGCTGCAAGAATACTGCACTGTGAATGGTTGAAATATTGAAGCTGCGCGCTCCACTCGCACTGGTCTGGAAGTGAAGTTGTCAATTTCGTCAATTTTTGATTGGTGCGCTTGTATGAAACTTGGATTTTTCTGTCTTTTGTAGTTATTTATATCCTCGCAAGATGAAAAACATTGTGTACCTTTATAGGTACACAATGGTGTTATCACGCGCGTAAGAATATTGGAAACTCGAGTCATCAAAAACCCTCCGCCTTCGGCGTCGGGTTTCTGATAGACTCTTGTTCGCAATGTTCCACTTACCCCCCTCGTTAAACAATGTCATCATCATCATTACTTAAGAGCCTTGCTCTTGTCATCTTGTCGGTGGAGTAACCGCCACTTTTCTCTGCCAGCCTCTTGACTTCCTCATATGACTCGAAATCAGCTTTATGTTTTATTTGGCTAGAATATGTCTAAGCTAACATATTCTAGCCAAATAAAACATAAAGCTGATGTCGAGTCATATGAGGAAGCCTTCCTCTGCCTCTCTTGCCTTCAATTTTACCCTCCAGGATGTTTAGGAAGAAACTGTCGTGCCGTATCAGGTGGCCCACCATCTTGCCTCTCCTATTTCTAATACATCCTAGCAAACATCTTTTCTCATCTACCATCCTTAAAACTTCTTCGTTTGTCTTTCTCTCCGTCCAGCTAATTCTTTCCATCCTTCGCCAGCACCACATTTCGAAGACCTCCAGTTGTTCTCTGTCTCTCTCGGTTAGCGTCCACGACTCGCTCCCATATAAAGCAATGCTCCAAATGTAAACTTTAATCAGGCGCTTTTTAGCTGTTTTTGATATGCGTGCTTTTAAGAGGTGCTTTTTGTTATTAAATGCTTTTTTGGCCATAGCAATCCTAGAGTCACTCGTAATGATACTTCCTATATTTCTCTCTTGTCGTATCTCTGATTACGATTACATTAAACAATGGATCTACTATTAATTTGTATGTCGAACGTAAGCCTTTTTTTAACACTAATTTTTCTACTAAGTTCCAAATGAAGCCTAACCTAGCATCCCTTCAAAACTGTCTGTGCTTTATATCCAACTAGCTATTACCCGCGACTTCGTCCGCGTAGATCATGTTATCGTCTAAATGTTTGTTTAAGGAATGAATTTAAAAAAAAACATTGAAATTAGTTTTGTAGTATTTTAGTAAACAGTCTAAAACCGAAGTTACAAATCTCTTACCTTCAAAATGTCTTGCTCTCTATACAAACTTAGAACCCTCTTTGAACCCTCATAGTATAAGTCTGAAACTGTAGTTACAAATTTCTTACTTTAAAAATGTCTTGCTCTCTATACAAACTTCGAACCCCCTATTAACCTTCTTAGGCGATAAATAAAAAAAAAACGCTGAAATAAGTTTTGTAGCAATTAGTCTACAACCGAAGTTACAAATCCCTTACTTTAAAAATTACTTGCTCTCCATACAAACTTGTAACACCCTTATAATCCCCTTTAGAGGTTGAATTTCAAAAAACGCTGAAATAAGTTTTGTAGTCTTGTAACAAACAGGCTAAGCTCGAAGTTACAAATCTCATACTTTAAAATTTTCTGACTCTCCATACCAACTTTGAACCCACTATTAACGCTTTTCAGGGAAAAATTAAGAAGAAGAGTATTTTTTGTTGTAATAAGCATTTTTTCTACAAACTATCAAGTCTCTAAGCTCAATAAAAGTGTTTCCCATACGAACCTTGCACCCCTTTTTAACCCCTAAAGGAGTGGAATTTTTCAAAACGCTGAATGTACTTTATTTGTAAGCTTTCTACAAAGATTTAAGCTTCTATCTCAAAAAAGAGTTTCACTCATACAAACTTTGCAACCCTTAGGGGTGGAATTTATCAACACGCTGAAAGTACTTTATTTATAGGTACATATAACACTTATAAGTTAGCTATCTACAAAGTTTAGTCTCTTGCTAAAAAAATACGTTGCCTCTATACAAATGTTGCACTCCCTTTTAACCCCGTTAGGGGTGGAACTTTCTAAAACGCTGAAAGTACTTTTTTGTATTTCAATAAGTAATCTTTCTACAAACGATTTACCTTCGATCTCAAAAAAGGATTTCCCTCATACAAACTTTGGAACGTATTTTATACCCCTTAGGGGTGGAATTTTCCAAAACACGGAGTCATTTTTTTGTATTCTAATAAGTAAGCTTTCTACAACTGTTTAATTCTCTAGCTAAAAAAAAAACATTTCCACCTTACAAATGTTGCATCCCCTTTTAACCCATCAGGGGTGGAATTTTCTAATACGCTGAAAGTTCTTTTTTTGTATTTCAATAAGCTATCTTTCTACAAACTTTTAAGCTTCTATCTCAAAAAAAAGTTTCCCTCATACAAATTTTGCAACCCTTTTCAACCCCCCTAGCGGTGAAATTTTTCATAACGCTGATTTTTTAAAAATAATATTCTAATAAGTAAGCTATTTACAAAGTTTTAAGTCTATTGCTAAAAAAACGTTGCCTCCATACAAATGTTGTACCCCCTTTTAACCCCCTTAGGGGTGGAATTTTCTCAAATGCTGATTTTTTTAGTATATCAATAATTAATCCTTCTACAAACTTTTAAGCTTTTATCTCAAAAAAGAGGTTCCCTGATACAATATTTGCAACACTTTTAAACCCCCTTAGGGTTAGAATTTTTCAAAACGATGAAAGTGCTTTAATGATATTCTAATAAGTAAGCTATTTACAAAGTTTTAAGTCTCTTGCTAAAAAAAACGTTGCCTCCATTCAAATGTTGCTACCCCCTTAGGGGTTGAATTTTCTAAAACGCTGAAAGAACTTTATTGTATTTCAATAAGTAATCTTTCTACAAACGATTAACCTTCTTACTCAAAAAAGAATTTCCCCCATACAAATTTTGCAACGATTTTAAACCCCCTTAGGGGTGGAATTTTCTAAAACGCTAAAAGAATTTTATTTTTATTCTAATAAGTAAGCTTTCTACAAAGTTTTAAGTCTCTAGCTAAAAAACATGTTACCTCCATACAAATGTTGCACCCCCTTTCAACCGCCTTAGGGGCGGAATTTTCTAAACGGCTGAAAGATTTTTTTTTATTTCTATAAGTCATCTTTCTACAAACTTTTAAGCTTCTATCTCAAAAAAGAGTTTCCCTCATACAAACTTTGCAACCCCTTTTAGCCTCTTTAGGGGTGGAGTTTTCCAAAACGCTGAAAGTGCTTTATTTATATTCTAATATGTAAGCTTTCTCCAACTGTTTAAGTCTCCAGCTAAAAAAAAAATGTCCACCTTACAAATGTTGCATCCCGTTTTAACCCCCTTAGGAGTGGAATTTTCCAAAACGCTGTAAGTTCTTTTTTGTATTTCAATAAGTAGTCTTTCTACTAACTTTAAGCTTCTATCTCAAAAAAGAGTTTTCCTCATACAATATTTGGAACCCGTTTTAACCCCCTAAGGGGTGGAATTTTTCAAAACGCTGAAAGTGCTTTAATAATATTCTAATAAGTAAGCTATTTACAAAGTTTTAAGTCTTCTGCTAAAAAAACGTTGCTTCTATACAAATGTTGCACCCCCTTTTAACCCCATTAGGGGTGGAAATTTAAAAAACGCTAAAAAAACTTTTTTGTATTTCAATAAGTAATCTTTCTACAAACGATTTACCTTCTAACTCAAAAAAGAATTTCCCTCATACAGACTTTGCAACGATTTTTAACCCCCATAGGGGTGGAATTTTTCAAAACGCCGAAAGTTCTTTATTTTTATTCCAATAAGTAAGCTTTCTACAATGTTTGAATTCTCTAGCTAAAAAAAAATGTTTCTTCATACAAATGTTGCACCCCCTTTTAACCCTCTTAGGGGTGGAATTTTCTAAAACGCTGAAAGATGTTTTTTTGTATTTTAATAAGTAATCTTTCTACAAACTTTTAAGCTTCTATCTCAAAAAAGAGTTTCCCCCATACAAATTTTGCAACCCTTTTTAGCCCCTTTAGGGGTAGAATTTTCCAAAAAGCTGAAAGTACTTTATTTGTATTCTATAAAGTAATCTTTCCACAAAGTTTGAAGACTCCAGCTCAAAAAAATTAGTTTCCTCCATACAAACTTTGCACCCCTATTTAACCCCTTTAGGGGTGGAATTTCCAAAAATCCCTTCTTATCCGTCGCCTACGTTATACAAGGTAGTATAAGTGTAAATTTCAAGTTTCTAGTTCCAGTAGTTTCGGCTGTGCGTTGATGATCTGTCAGGAAGTCTTCTTTTATATATATAGATAACGGAGAAATTCGACCTAATAATTAAAATACTGAATATAAACTCAATAATTTGGTAACAATCAATTTTTTTCTTGATTGGCAAAGGCAATGTTGTAGCATATTTCACAATGACTTAATTGTTAACTACAAATATCTCTCAAGATCTCTGAAGGTCACTCTTATAGGTGGGGTAGATGTTTCATCCAATACGATTATTTATATCCAAAACCTAGGTCCAATATACCTGAACTAGGCAAAGATAATAATGTATATGAGGGTATTGAATAAATAAAATCCTTCCTGGTATAGAAAATATGTCTATCGCATTGCTTTTAAACTTAAACTATTAAGGAGCCCATTCTTATCTAAACCGGTTTTTTCAGCGAGCCGTGAAACCTCATTACTACAACGTTACGCCAATAATTAGCAATAATGACCTTTTCACAATTTCCCCGGAGCGCACCGTCGCGTTGCCTCGTTCAAGGAACCTCTTTATCCGACCACAACTACTAAGGACTTCTCATTACTTGTTTAGAAAGAATATATCGATCCAAACCGCTACAATCAAACGCAACAATACCTTTTAATGTCCCATGATCGCTTTACAATATCACTAACTTTAAACGTCTTATATTCATCCAATCTCAGACGTCTTTAAGTCCTTTAACTTCAACCGCAGCTGTAAACCTCCGTGACAAACTGCTTAGTATGGGGTCCACCACTGTTGTAAACAATCACTTATTTATTGTTTTACAGCAGCTATATAACTATCAGTGGAGCCAGTGGTTTTGAAAGGCCACAATAAAACCATCATGGCCGAAAGCAAAAAAAACGCAATGTGTCGATTCGGTTCGGTCCAGGCCTTAGTTGGGGTGATAATAGATGAATACGGAAAGTTCTGTTGCCAGAGTAAGGCAAGTTGGAAGGCCGCTATCGTTGCACGTGCAGACGTAGTTAGTTTAATAAATCTAGAACCGCGGCAGCGTGTCCAGTCAAGTTCAAAGCCAAAAGGAACTGGCGACACAGCAACCGTGTGTTATTCCATGTGAGATTAGAAAAATCATGCGTGAATCGTCATGCGAATTCAAGGAAAACAAATTTGAAACGTCAAAAGTTTAATTTTTGTTACAAGCTTTTATTGTCGACTGTACTTTTCTGTATACCCAGTATACCGTCATTAACTACTAGGTAATTGAGACGATTCGAACGAGCCCAAACTCAACTGGGTTACGTCTGTTAATTACTGAATTCCCATGGCCACCTTCTGTCTCCATCATCAGATCAGCTCGATTGTACCATAATATTGAATTGTCATCCAAACTATAATTTAACACAAATTTCAGCTTTTCCCTTTGATAATATTTAAGCGATAGTTTTTTTGATAAAACTCAATATTTAAAAATAAATATTTAAACGAAGAAACGTAAACAAATGTATCCGCTAAAAATCTAATTTTATCTGGAATGAGGTACCTATAATAAAGATTGTTTCATCACACTTGCTCGTAAAGGGTGTATTATAGGCAGGTGTATAGAGCAGCTATAGCCGATTTACCTCCCACGGGAGTTATGAATTTTTATAACTCCCTAGGGAGTTATGAGCTTGTGTGTGATCTGATTGGTTAAAGCAAATCTAGGTGGTCGCGCGCTACAAGAATTCTGCTCTGTGATTGGTTGAATAAAAATCGAGCAGGCCATGCGCTGCAAGAATACTGCTCTGTGTTTGGTCGAAATATTGAAGCTGCGCGCTCCACTCTCACTGATCTGGAAGTGAAGTTGTCAATTTTGTAAATTTTTGATTGGTGCGCTTGTATGAAGCCTTGATTTTTCTGTCTTTTGTAGTTATTTATTTCCTCGCAAATGTGATGAAAAACATTGTGTATAACACGGGCATAAGAATATTGCAAACTCGAGTCATCAAAAGCCCTCTGCCTCCGGCGTCGGGCTCCTGATAGACTCTCGTTTGCAATATTTCTCTTAAGCCCCTTGTTAAACAATGTACTATTTCAACACATTTGCTCGTAACGTGCCTCTTATTGTGCCGCTTGTAGGCTCATAATCCTAGGTAAGTATTAAACACG
The DNA here is from genome assembly GCA_963854355.1 of Epinotia brunnichana. Lineage (NCBI taxonomy): Eukaryota > Metazoa > Arthropoda > Insecta > Lepidoptera > Tortricidae > Epinotia > Epinotia brunnichana. The sequence goes on along the minus strand of OY977936.1, from coordinate 24,932,770 downwards.
CGTGTTTTATAACATTACGGCACTCGTGTTTTATGGTTATATCCCGATTAAGACACGTTGGCACCTTGCAGCAAGGTGTATGCATGGACTCGGCGCATTCTTAAATTGACCGGGTTATACAGGTTTTTTTTTTAATTCTCGGCAAATGGATTCTTTCTTACTCGACTAAACAAATTAAATCCTTCTTAATAAATAATAGATTATTTCTTCTTGGATATGATATAGAGACGTTTCATTTAGTAAAACTATTTACTTTTGATTACATTTTACATGAATTTATATTGAATACGAAAACATTTATTATATTTTGTATTGGCTGTTTAGAAATTTCATCTAAGCCTCGCTTTAACACCAGCGCGCGCACTGCGCGAACTTCATGACAAAAAATAGTTGCGCGCCAGTATAGACAATTTCACAAATATTTGTAAACATTTTGGATGCGTGCGTGTTTGGTTATTATTAAAAATGTTGACAAGCGGTGAATAGAAAAGCGATAAATAGAATTGACGCCACTGGAAACTCTTGGAGATGTACAATTATATGAGTAAAAACCTGTTGTCATCAATAACTAAAGGAAATAGCTTAGGAGCTTATAACATTTTCATTTTATGAAAAGGATTTTTTACTCGCAAATGTGTTGAAAAACGTTGTATGAAACGCGTGAGCCTTGATAATTACACCCTCGGCTCTCTTATCACGCTCACCTGCGGGGCTAGCACAACTGACACAAGAAGCGCGACGCGAGGCGAGGGAATCCACCCGCCTCTTTCTAATTTGCACAATACGAGTGAGACAGGAGTCGCTGAGTCGCGCGCGACACGACTTAGCAGCAAGTTGTGCTAGACGTACTGCGGTTCGCGTGATAATTCCGCCTCTGATATAATGATCAACATCGCTAACTTGTATCACAATGTACTATTATCTACGCACATATCATTAGTGCTCTAAAAATAAAATGCGTTCAGAAACCGTCGGAAATGACCAATGGTTACAACCAATTTTACTATGACTACTTTCTTGTCTGTGGTAGTAGGTAAAATCTGTACTGTAATGTTATTACAGTATCGATTTTTGTATCGTTATGAGTTTAAATTTGGAAGAGCTGTCAAAACTCAAGTGGGTCTCTATTCTAGTATCTATAGATATTAAAAATATTAAAACAGTTATCGATACGAAACGACAATTCAACATGGTTTTTTTTAATATAAACTGCATGACATTTGATCTCGACTGACATGAGAATAAGGACTTCATTCGTTTGTCTATGATTTAAAAAAAAAACATTCGTCTTGACGGATGATCGAATTGCCGCCACTACCTACTGGTGTAATTTGTTTGCACATTTTTTGCTGTTACAAAAGTTGCAGAAAAGTTGTTTGCAATTTACATTTTAGTCGAAAATATGTGACTCCAAGAACGATATGAACACCCCGCCGGATATCGTTAATGCAGCCAAGATTGCAACAAAGATATTTTACAGGTAGCAATGCAGGTCATTTCCCTACGGCTTCTTAACCCATCTTAGAGTAAACTTATGATATGTGTTTAGATTAAGTAGTGTATGCAACTGTACATTATTAGGCCTTAAACACTCGTGTGATCCTATTATGAAACTCGCTGACGCTTGTTTCATAAAACCACACTCGTATTTTAAGGCCTCTCATTATGTATCAGTTGCATAAACTATTATTTTATTTAAACTTTATTGCACAGTGACAACTTACAAATACAAAAGGCGAACATAATACCCTAAGGTATTCTCTACCAGTCAACCAAATATTCAGGCATTAGTTGCCTTTATTATGTATAGCCGTTGAGTTCAATTAGAATTAATTGTTATGCATATCATGCTTTAAAGCTGGGAAATAGTAACATTCCTTTATGGTTAAATAGTAAATTTAAAATTTTGTTACACTGATAATGATAACCTGAAATATCTACGGAAAAAATAATTAAACAGTCGAATTGCTAATGCCCTGGACTTGAAGAACATTTAGATGTTGTAAGTACAGTATTTTCATGGACATCATACATCATCCATTTTGTAACGGAAGTCAACTACAATACAACATAATAATATCGCTAAACGCGTCCCCTGTTTATATAAATGTTGCAAAACATTACCGGCCATTTCGCGAAAGCTGCGCGCGTCAATTGTTCTTCACAACGTTATTAGTGCCGCCCGATACGTTGCTCCCGCCTAATGTTTCAACATGATTTAATATATGCCAGGATTTTGGCTACCGGCAAACTTATGTTGGCAGTGTAAGGATTAGGCAATGTTTGCAAAACTTATTTGTTGAATGATGAATCTGTTATGTTTGCAGTGTTTGGCGCTGTTTGCACCTATGTTGAATCGATTTTGGTATTGTTTAGTTGACGGTTCACTTTGTCTACGTTAATCTTTATTAATTTGTGTTGATAATCTTCAGTACACATATTAAAAATCTATTTTATAGCTTCGAATGTTAGATTTAGTCGGTAAACATTAAGTGCAGAACATATGCCGTTTCTTTATCCTAATAAAAGGTTCAATTCAATTTACCTATTCATAAATGTAAGATCTAAATCAAATACCTATGTAAAAGATTAAATTATGAAAAGTTTAGATCTTTACTGACTCTACAAAAGTCATCAGCAGTCATGTGTTGTTTTAAATATCTATAAGTACTCATATCATTCAGAGGGAAAGTCTGTGAGATTGTAGTTTTGTAAGCTTGTCTTTAATAAAAAATATTCTTTTAAATATACTTACTAGTATACTCGTAGGATTTCCATAAAGTAGGTAACCCTAGTCGTTGTCAATTCACACCATTAAAAAACCGATTACAAATTTCCAAACAATAAAAATACGCAGATGTCCTGTCGATAATGGCGGTAACGCCGTCGTTTACCGCAGCAGCCGCCAAACAAACACACATGATAAACGACAATATTTTATTGCATTCGCCCTCAATACATGACGCTGATATCTTCATTTTGCCATAATGGCCGCTCAGAACGAAAGCGACTCATACGCTACGGATTATATTTAACGCATTGTCATATTGCTTTCGAGAGTTTAGCAACGCGAGGTTTATTTAAAATTGAACTTTTCGCCGTGATGATAAAGCGTCAATTGGTTTGTATTGTGATTGTTATAAGGGTGTCCAAATCGCATTGATGTAGTGCAATCGCTCGTAGCAAATTGTCGATGCTGGATCATTAGGGCAGTTTTTGTACCCGCTGCGTCCGCGCACGCTGTACTATTCTCCGCGACCACTGAAGTGTTCTAGTGAACCATGAAGTGTCATTGCAACGTTCTTATGTCGTAGACACAAGGTCTGTTATTCCCAAATTCAGATATCTTACGGCCCTGGTTCATAACATGGCGGTTTGTGTGAATTCCGAATGAAAGTTTATTCACACATTCTTGTGTTAAGTATTGTAAATGTGTACTTCATTTAACGTTGTCTACGGACTCCGGCTATTGTGTGATGGTGATTTGGCATGGGGTTCGAGTTTGTTAAATAACAACATCATGGAGTACCTATGAATGTGTTCCCATACAGAATAAAGTGTTTTTTATTCACCAAGACCTGAAAAATTCATCTAGACTGGGATTACCTACTTATTTATACCATTATACTCACGAAATGAAATTTTAAAAAAGCTCTAGTTTCGACTTTAAAGTTATTTACATGTAGGTACCGTTATAAATATTATTTATTTTTGTTGTTGTATAACATTTAAGGCCACCGAGTAATTTTGAGTTATAATCAACCTGCCGTGAGCAATAGTTATTTGTTCAACAAGAGAGCAAAGTAGATTTTTGCTGCGAGTGTTGATGTTGAGTCCCGAGCAAGCGAAAGATTCAAAATTAGAATCTTGAGCGTAGTGAGGGACTCAAAGGCACGAGATGCAAATATCTTTGCTCTCGTGTGATACATACAACTTTTCACCTCAGCAGTGAGAACATCGTCACGTTAAAAAATATATCGTTAGGCTTTACGCACCTCTCTTCTTCTGAATTTGTAATAGACCCCACACCATGATGTGTCACCAGTGCTCGATATCAAAATTAAAAAGCTACTTTGACTCACGGAGTGAGCAAAATCGCATTTTGCTCACGCAGCAAAATCTGCTTGTTCGAGCTGCTGAGGTGAAAATACATGTTTTGTTCTACAAGTCTGCCCTAAGTGTCTTTCTTAAGTTGTTTGTTTTCGTTCAGTTGTTGTTGATAGAAGTTGATACGCATATGTTGATACAAGATAGTTTGCTTTTTATTAATTGTTCCCGTCTGTCGGCACTTAACGTAAATACTTTGCTTTGCCGCTTTGAAAGCTTCACTAGCCTCGCTTGGCTGCTTTGCTTTGGATAATCCTCATCTCGGGTGGCCCAGGGCGCGGGCTACGCTCGACTACACATACTAAAATAACAGAACACAACGTTTCGTGCACAATCGGCGGCGTCGTGAGATGTTTTGATCGCCAAATCAAACGTTAACTTGTTATTGTTCAATTTCATGCATATTTTGGGGTAGAAGAATGGAATTAATGAAAGGGAACCTTTATAGAATGGTAAACGACGTGGCGGTGGAATAATAATGGTGAGATTAGGATTTAGACACTCGAGTTTGATCTCGTTGTCTGTGCAAAGATACTCAATATACTTGCCTAGACCGTTACTTCCATAGACGTCCTTCTGATTTTACGATTCAGCAGCACTAAAGTAGCAACACTGCATTATAGTTTTTAATCTTTAATCTCAGTTCTGAAGGTATTTTAAATCCTTAATTGGTAGGTAGGTACTTATCGTTATCACAGGGACGGCAATTTTTTAACCCGTTCCGGTAATACGATACCTACCTAAAATTATAATACCTCTTACATAATTGATAATGAAAAAACTATAATAGAACTGGGTTTATATTGTCGAAGTTAAATGTGGGGGTCCAAAATTGGGTACGAGATAAAATCTAAAGATGATGCTACTATCTTACGCAAAACCACCTCGAAAGTTTCGAGTCGAAACCGACCGCAGAGGTGTGCTCCACATGCGGCGCGGACAAGAGTCCAACAAATATTTTTTGTCGCTTCTAGTAATTTCATACACCGGTGTATTTTTGTTGAAATTTGTTTTAAGTAGGTACTTGTTGTTTTATTATGTGATATATCATATCATATCAATATAGTAGTAGTGGTAAATCAGTCTGTAGTAGGTATAACATCCTCTTTCGTTCATTATGAAATAATTAATTGACATTGATCAATGACGCATGTGCGAATAAGCTAAGTCTGCATACGTTCTGTGGTGTGACAACTACAGACTTACCTGAGAAGGGCTCTACTCATTACCAATGCACTAAACATACACTGTTCGTAAATGGTTTTTGACATGACGCACCATGATTTTTCAAAATGTTTTTAAATGTATACGTAGTTGACAATTTTTCAAAATATTATTAAATGTATATGTAGTTGACAATTGTTGCTTATTAAGTAAATGTGTCTCTGCGAGAAGTGGCAATAAAATTAAGAAAAGAAAAACTTTTTTTTTTCATCCAAGTTCTAGGATATGAATGTCTGTAAAAATATGCATTATGAACCTCATTTTATGCTCCTTAATTCTAAATTTATTTGGTAACTCTCGCTTGCTTGGCTTAGCTAAAATAACAGTTTAAAAATTACCTTGATTTTTTGGCCATTTTCGTGAATAAGTCCGAAACAAAAGAAGATCGAAGGCTGATATTACGCATACAGTGTTCTTAGGTCCTGCCACTACTGCACCTCAAATTACAACCAAATCCCTTGCGGGGGCCACTCTTGTTAGCTTAGCCTGCTAGACCCTTTAGCCTCATACTGAAACAACTTGTACGCAGTGTAGGACTTAATAATAATAATATAATAATAATATTTGCGGACAATCTTACACAAATCAACCTAGTCCCAAACTAAGCAAAGCTTGTACTTTGCAGGACTTTGGGTTCTATCGACTCAATTTTTTTTTTGAGATTTTTTTAACTAAGGATTTAATGGCTATATGGTGGCTAATGAACAGTACCAATATAAATCAATAAGCTTTGTGCGTTCCCTAGTATCTAGACTTGTCTGACCCACCTACGTATGTACCTTGAATGTGTCTTGGTAGTTCCGTCCTCATTTTACTTGAAGACAAAAGTAGAACATCCTTCAAAAAGGTTAAAAAGGTCCTATTAGGCAACCCATCAATTTGGGCCAAAACACCAATTAAGGGATAAGGATAAATATTGGCTCTTGGCGCCACGTTGCAGCGCCAAAAAACAGCGCCACCCACGCGAGCACCTTACTCTAAAAATATACGCTCGAGTGGTTCCGTACGTTTCAATTCTGGTCTCGAGGATACAAACTGAAGCCCAAATGGCGTGGCGTGTAACTCGGAGGAATGCCTACATATGAAGCCCAAATGGCGTGTTACTCGGAGGAATGCCTTCATACCTAGCGAAGTAGCGAAGCTGTGCTGCTTGATGTCGTCACGAAATGTCAGTGACCAATGACAATTTTAAGACCATACATGATACGTGTCTACGAATATATTCAATTCTATTGTTATTTTAAGTAGTATTTGTGGTTTAATTGTCAGTGGTATGGCAGGACCTTATTAGTAGATGAAACATCTTCTGCAACAATAAATATGTTTTTCACTTCTCATGCTCGCAAAGTTCGCCTTTGTGCTGGATGTATGCTGCACAAAATGCCACTTTTATGCGCTAGTGCACAAAGTAAAATTGTTTTAAAGACTAAGATAATCGGGCATAACAGCCACACACACAATAAAACTTCGTAGAATAAACTTGTCATTTGATTTGATTTCCTTTAATAAATTTCACATCCGTGTTTTCCATTACTAAATTAAGCGAGGTAGACTCAGCACGTAGTACTATTACTTATTCTATTACTTAGTTTGTGTTCTAATTGTTAATAGTTACACTAGTTCGGTACTTCAACTACATTTTAAATTGCACAATCAGTCTGGGCATATTATTATATCATGTTCAATTTGAACCTTGTCCATGTCGGATTATTCAAAATAGACAACTAGTTAAGTGTATGAATGTAGTTTTCCTAAAGAACCCAAAAAGCTATCGAATAAAAAGCAACACTTAGCAAAACTGGCTGCTGATAGCGGCATTCAACAAGGCTGTCTAAACTACCCTCTTGAACTCTGGGTGGCATTTTTTATGTTTTAGGGTTCCGTACTCAAAGAGTAAAAGACTAAGACTCTGCTGTCCGTCTGTCTGTCTGTCTGTCTGTCTGTCTGTCTGGCTGTGTGGCTGATACATACAACTTTTCACCTCAGCAGTGAGAACATCGTCACGTTAAAAAATATATCGTTAGGCTTTACGCACCTCTCTTCTTCTGAATTTGTAATAGACCCCACACCATGATGTGTCACCAGTGCTCGATATCAAAATTAAAAAGCTACTTTGACTCACGGAGTGAGCAAAATCGCATTTTGCTCACGCAGCAAAATCTGCTTGTTCGAGCTGCTGAGGTGAAAATACATGTTTTGTTCTACAAGTCTGCCCTAAGTGTCTTTCTTAAGTTGTTTCCAATTGTTTACGTTCAGTTGTTGTTGATAGAAGTTGATACGCATATGTTGATACAAGATAGTTTGCTTTTTATTAATTGTTCCCGTCTGTCGGCACTTAACGTAAATACTTTGCTTTGCCGCTTTGAAAGCTTCACTAGCCTCGCTTGGCTGCTTTGCTTTGGATAATCCTCATCTCGGGTGGCCCAGGGCGCGGGCTACGCTCGACTACACATACTAAAATAACAGAACACAACGTTTCGTGCACAATCGGCGGCGTCGTGAGATGTTTTGATCGCCAAATCAAACGTTAACTTGTTATTGTTCAATTTCATGCATATTTTGGGGTAGAAGAATGGAATTAATGAAAGGGAACCTTTATAGAATGGTAAACGACGTGGCGGTGGAATAATAATGGTGAGATTAGGATTTAGACACTCGAGTTTGATCTCGTTGTCTGTGCAAAGATACTCAATATACTTGCCTAGACCGTTACTTCCATAGACGTCCTTCTGATTTTACGATTCAGCAGCACTAAAGTAGCAACACTGCATTATAGTTTTTAATCTTTAATCTCAGTTCTGAAGGTATTTTAAATCCTTAATTGGTAGGTAGGTACTTATCGTTATCACAGGGACGGCAATTTTTTAACCCGTTCCGGTAATACGATACCTACCTAAAATTATAATACCTCTTACATAATTGATAATGAAAAAACTATAATAGAACTGGGTTTATATTGTCGAAGTTAAATGTGGGGGTCCAAAATTGGGTACGAGATAAAATCTAAAGATGATGCTACTATCTTACGCAAAACCACCTCGAAAGTTTCGAGTCGAAACCGACCGCAGAGGTGTGCTCCACATGCGGCGCGGACAAGAGTCCAACAAATATTTTTTGTCGCTTCTAGTAATTTCATACACCGGTGTATTTTTGTTGAAATTTGTTTTAAGTAGGTACTTGTTGTTTTATTATGTGATATATCATATCATATCAATATAGTAGTAGTGGTAAATCAGTCTGTAGTAGGTATAACATCCTCTTTCGTTCATTATGAAATAATTAATTGACATTGATCAATGACGCATGTGCGAATAAGCTAAGTCTGCATACGTTCTGTGGTGTGACAACTACAGACTTACCTGAGAAGGGCTCTACTCATTACCAATGCACTAAACATACACTGTTCGTAAATGGTTTTTGACATGACGCACCATGATTTTTCAAAATGTTTTTAAATGTATACGTAGTTGACAATTTTTCAAAATATTATTAAATGTATATGTAGTTGACAATTGTTGCTTATTAAGTAAATGTGTCTCTGCGAGAAGTGGCAATAAAATTAAGAAAAGAAAAACTTTTTTTTTTCATCCAAGTTCTAGGATATGAATGTCTGTAAAAATATGCATTATGAACCTCATTTTATGCTACTTAATTCTAAATTTATTTGGTAACTCTCGCTTGCTTGGCTTAGCTAAAATAACAGTTTAAAAATTACCTTGATTTTTTGGCCATTTTCGTGAATAAGTCCGAAACAAAAGAAGATCGAAGGCTGATATTACGCATACAGTGTTCTTAGGTCCTGCCACTACTGCACCTCAAATTACAACCAAATCCCTTGCGGGGGCCACTCTTGTTAGCTTAGCCTGCTAGACCCTTTAGCCTCATACTGAAACAACTTGTACGCAGTGTAGGACTTAATAATAATAATATAATAATAATATTTGCGGACAATCTTACACAAATCAACCTAGTCCCAAACTAAGCAAAGCTTGTACTTTGCAGGACTTTGGGTTCTATCGACTCAATTTTTTTTTTGAGATTTTTTTAACTAAGGATTTAATGGCTATATGGTGGCTAATGAACAGTACCAATATAAATCAATAAGCTTTGTGCGTTCCCTAGTATCTAGACTTGTCTGACCCACCTACGTATGTACCTTGAATGTGTCTTGGTAGTTCCGTCCTCATTTTACTTGAAGACAAAAGTAGAACATCCTTCAAAAAGGTTAAAAAGGTCCTATTAGGCAACCCATCAATTTGGGCCAAAACACCAATTAAGGGATAAGGATAAATATTGGCTCTTGGCGCCACGTTGCAGCGCCAAAAAACAGCGCCACCCACGCGAGCACCTTACTCTAAAAATATACGCTCGAGTGGTTCCGTACGTTTCAATTCTGGTCTCGAGGATACAAACTGAAGCCCAAATGGCGTGGCGTGTAACTCGGAGGAATGCCTACATATGAAGCCCAAATGGCGTGTTACTCGGAGGAATGCCTTCATACCTAGCGAAGTAGCGAAGCTGTGCTGCTTGATGTCGTCACGAAATGTCAGTGACCAATGACAATTTTAAGACCATACATGATACGTGTCTACGAATATATTCAATTCTATTGTTATTTTAAGTAGTATTTGTGGTTTAATTGTCAGTGGTATGGCAGGACCTTATTAGTAGATGAAACATCTTCTGCAACAATAAATATGTTTTTCACTTCTCATGCTCGCAAAGTTCGCCTTTGTGCTGGATGTATGCTGCACAAAATGCCACTTTTATGCGCTAGTGCACAAAGTAAAATTGTTTTAAAGACTAAGATAATCGGGCATAACAGCCACACACACAATAAAACTTCGTAGAATAAACTTGTCATTTGATTTGATTTCCTTTAATAAATTTCACATCCGTGTTTTCCATTACTAAATTAAGCGAGGTAGACTCAGCACGTAGTACTATTACTTATTCTATTACTTAGTTTGTGTTCTAATTGTTAATAGTTACACTAGTTCGGTACTTCAACTACATTTTAAATTGCACAATCAGTCTGGGCATATTATTATATCATGTTCAATTTGAACCTTGTCCATGTCGGATTATTCAAAATAGACAACTAGTTAAGTGTATGAATGTAGTTTTCCTAAAGAACCCAAAAAGCTATCGAATAAAAAGCAACACTTAGCAAAACTGGCTGCTGATAGCGGCATTCAACAAGGCTGTCTAAACTACCCTCTTGAACTCTGGGTGGCATTTTTTATGTTTTAGGGTTCCGTACTCAAAGAGTAAAAGACTAAGACTCTGCTGTCCGTCTGTCTGTCTGTCTGTCTGTCTGTCTGTCTGGCTGTCTGTCTGTCTGTCTGTCTGTCTGTCCGTCTGTCACCAGGCTGTATCTCATGAACCGTGATAGCTAGACAGTTGAAATTTTCACAGATGATGTATCTCTGTTGCCGGTATAACAACAAATACTAAAAACCAGAATAAAATAAAACATTTATTTTGTCTTGTACCCATAGTACAAGCTTTGCTTAGTTTGGGACTAGGTTGATATGTGCAAGATTGTTCGCATATATATATATATATATATATATATATATATATTTAAAGGGGGCTCCCATTAAACAAAAGTGATTTTTTTGCTCGCTTTTGCTCGATATTGATAACGGCAACAGGTAGACGCTTGAAATATTCACATAATATTTATTTATATATTCACTTCAAAAATAAATAAATAAACTAAAATAAAACAAATATTTAAGGAGGGCTCCCATACAACAAACGTGATTTTTTTGCCGTTTTTATACATAATGGTACGGAACCCTTCGTGCGCGAGTCCGACTCGCACTTTTTTTATAACGCCGGTTTTTTTATAACGCCAAGATACCTACCTACATGGCGTTTGAACTTCGCTAAATGGGTGGTGACGTATGTGTCCCAAAGTCGTCATTTGCCTGTCATTACGGTGTCAATTAAATAGACAGTATATTTTGCACAAGTTAACATGTCTTGAAGATCCTTCTTTTAAAGTGTTCTTTAAACTCAATTGACCCAAAATAACCTTTGAGCTTAAGATTACCTACTAAATATAGCAGATGTTTAAATTCGTATTTTAATACCTACATCTACATAGGTACCTACATATCCTACCTACTGCGTATGTATCTGCGATATACACAATATCATTACATTGTCCTGAATTTAGCATTCTGAATGACCTATTAGGAAGCTGATTCAGGAAGGTGTAATCGCATCTAGATTTAGGATCCTTACTAGCTAAATGCGATTACACCTTCCTGGATCAGCTTTCTAGGTCATCCTGAAGGATGCTAAATTCAGGACAATGTAATACCCGCTTTAAACATAATACATACCTAAGTTTGATACTTAATAAGAACAAAGACTCGTAAACGGCATTAAATATAAATATTATCCCGATCCATCCTCATTTACAGCTGCAGCGACGTTAACGACGCCATCTCAACGAACACGTGTTAATATTTTCCTTCAATTTGTCATTTTATTCCCTTTGAAGGGACCTACCGCCGCGTTAGGCCGTGAGGTGCTAACAAGGCTGAAACTATTATTTACCTAATTAGACACGAGTTTGTTTCATGATAGGTGACTGATTTTTCTTAGTCACTGAAAATGTACTCGAACAGGGGACCTATGTTTGACTTTCGAGCGCTCGAATCTTTCACTCGAAAACTGACAAAAATTACGAAATGCTCTTTTGAAATAGCGATATAGAAAATTGAAAAGCGAGTGGTATTGACCACTCGCATTCAATTCTATCGGTAGAAAGTTAGTGCCTGCAATTTTGACACTAAAATCGTATTTACTTTTATTTAATTTTCGAGCGCTCGAAAGTCAAAAATTGGCCCCCAGGTTGGCTCCTGAATTTGGAGATACGAGTGGCAACTAAGTTATGTAGGTTATTAGGTCAACAGATGATTAGAGGATTTGGATGAAAAAGAAAGCAGTTCGACACTATAACTGATTAATAAATAAACTATTGCACGTAATCACGACAGTTGGTTATTCAATGTCAATTAGAACTTTGTTGTTATCCACTTAAACTAGCGCGAGTGTTTTACTTATATCAATAACCTTGTTCCCTTACAGGTCCATAATTCTCCAACCAATTACTGAAAGACGATGCACTAATTGTTTCCTTAACTCGTACGTGGCGGCATGCATGCGCGGCGCGGTATCACGCATGCATGCATCACGGATATGTTAAATGCATACGCGGTTCCTTGCGCGACGAACGATTTCCCACCTATGAAGTTATGAAAAATTATTAAAGGAATTTTAATTTAGATTTCTAAGTTTGGAGATGGAAACGCTTAATATTTTTCGAGTTGTTTTGTCTCGTGCTAAACTGATGTGTCTTATACAATTTAGAGTGTAGGTACGATGTAGGCTTAGTTATATTGTGCCTTGTGCCTTTTACTTATTGTTGAATCTTTAATTAACCATAGAAATAAGTATGTTTTAAGTTTATATAACTACACCTCAAAAACGGATTAACTAAAAGGACACACTTAATTATAGTCATTAAACTTTAGAAGCTGTTTAAGAGAACCACTTAGGTTTATGTTATAATGTTGTCAAATCAATGACACCTTTGGTTCAGTGGGTTCAGTACATTAAACAAAACTAGGCAGGTGGCCCGCTGCCTATATTTTTTTATTTCAGCTCCGGAACTAGCTTCCCAACGTGAATATCATAGCTTCAGCAGAGCGATTACAGAACCATTAGCAAGCGACAAATGACGGCGAAAAAATGTCGCACACGTCTTATGACGCTTCGTACATTCTTGGAGGGCCCGCGATTAATAAAATTTTAACATCTAAGCAGCCGCCAGCCCGCTACAGACCTTCTATAACTATTTGTAAATAAAAAACAAAATTTATCTTAAGAACAGTGTTTCCTGATTAGGCTTTGTTGCCTAGAATCATTTCAAGTTCTAGGAATACTCGACTAGAAATATACATACGTGTCAGTTACATAGCTGTACAATCCGTGAGCTCTTATAGAACACGTAAATACACATAAACATGGCTCTTATGACGGCGGGCATAGAAGCTATGGGACATATTTATGAGTAAGTTTTATGCACCCATATGTTTACACTTGACTGTACCGTACTTATTCGGATTCGATTAAAATCGTTTACATTGACATAAGAACGCGTGAAAGCAAGCGAGACAGAAATATAGAGCCGAATCCTATTCTAAATGCTCACAGACTGTATCTCCATTAGTCAGTGAGTTCCCATCTCAATCAGTCCTCGAGTCCTCGAGTCGATGACAGTTGAAGACATAATTGAGCGCATTGAGGGCTGTGGGTGGTTCGATGCGAACCCGAGCCCGGCCCAATTAGCAACGCTAGCGCTACGGTCCCAAGATGCTAGGGAGGGTTTGCAACGTGAGCTTATAAACATGGCTAGTTTTAAAATCTGTGAGACTAGTACGTTTTTGCGACAGCTATTATTTATCAAAACTTTAGAAGTTGTTTTCCTATATTTAAGGGTCTCTATATGACAATGCGGTATTTTTGATCATCAATAAGAAACATCATATACTACTGAATTACTGAATCACATAATCATTCATCGTTAGTATCAAGATATTTCCTTAAAACAATTTCAGACTCATCCCGAGTCTATCCCAGTCATGAGTGAATGAGCTTGATAAAATTGCCTTAAAATGTACAGCTTTAATTTAAACACTGCAAATGTAGGTAGGTACCTACGTAGAGAACACACTTTTAAACACGGTTACTTATTTTAAAGTAGGTATAACTGAGAATAGAGCCCATATCATAGACAAATCTAGTTTACTTACCTCAGATGAAGATGGACAAGAGATTAAATCGGCCATTTTCCTGTGTGAGCCGTAGCGTAAAAAATGGTACATTGCATTTTGTTTATACGTTTTGTTGACTCGTCCTTTTAAATCGTTTTATCTTGAGATAAACGGGTTTGGTTTTTCCCTATGTGTAAAAGAAAATAATTTATTTATTTTCTTTTTGTTTTGAATCTGGCTTTACTGATACTTAGGATTGTTTAAACAATAGTATTAGGTATAACGTTTATCAAGTAAATATGTAAGTACCTGTTCTTGGGTAATTTAATTTTGTTTTTGTACTCGACGATTAAAATATGTGTATTAAGATTTCATAGAGAATACTGCAACGTCACTCTTTTCATAGTTGTAGTCCATGTTACTGTCGAAACAATCGAAATAACTACTTTTCGATACGCTCCAGACAACTAAAATAAATTCGACCAATCACGTGGCTGCTTTACTGAACTGTAATGAATTGGACCAATAGAATCGCTTTGATGTCGTACGCTCGTTGATGTCTTTTAAGATATCAACAAGCGTACGAGCGATGAGCTGCACTTCGTTTCAACAGTATCGAGTTTGTTTAATTAGTTCAGTTGACTCGTAGAAAATTAATTTTAATGAACTCGTACAAAAAGTATTGTTCACAATAGTGTTATAATCAAGCTTTTTAATCTCGTACCTTACTTAGGCCACTCAGCAAGCTTCGTGGCCTAAACACGGTACTCGACTAAAAAGCTCTCTATTATAACACGATTGTGAAAAATACTATTTAACGTCTACTTAAATATCTTTTAACTAATTCAAAGTACCATGTCGTAGTCAGTAGTAAGTATTAGAAGATTATCCTGATTTAGATATTTATTAGTAGGTAAAAGTTTTTTTTTATATAAGCGCTCTTGGTTTTCTAAATTGGGTTTCTTTATTTATCAAATTAGATCTTCGGATATTAAGTATTATGTTTTTTTTAATCTGCGAATTTACGATTAGGTAGGTATATCAAATTCAATGTATTTAGGTAAGTATCTAAGATAAATAGATCAGATATTAAATACCAATCTCTTAATAGCAAAGACTAGTCCAGAAACATATTATATACATACCTATTACTAGTATCGTAACTTCCTAAAGTATTTTATGGATGCGCTTACGTTACGTATCAATCAATTTGTAACATAAAAAATCGGAATATTTATTTTCATTCTCCTATGTCAACGGTAATATAAATCCCTAACAAGCGGGAGTCCGAGAGGGGCCCGTAGGTAATTGATATTAGCTTCAATAGGTCTCAGGTGGCATCTCTGATTCTACCAAGGGCTCCTTACGCCAGCAGCCTTATTTATTTCTCTGTATCCAATCAAGCCTTTTATCATACACAGAAGGTGTATAATTGTTTGACTCGTGCGACATCTAATAGTGATTCTGATGGTAACGAAGTGTTTAACGTGTTAAGGGTTTTAATAAAGGTTAGGTACTCGAGGTAGTAGAGTGTTTTCAATTGCTTTAAGATTAGGTCGTGGGAGAAATGAGTGAGTATTGATTTAAAATTGGGTACAGTTAGCAAAGTAGTTGGCTAAATATATATTAATACGTAAAGGACTGCAAAAGAAAAAGAAGAACGTTTACATACATTAGTGAACACTGAACAGGGTATTCTTGTGGCCTAATTTGTCAGGATCGAAGCTAAACAAGTGTCTGAATCAATAATGAAGCTAAATTGTAGCTTGTTTCGTAATAACCATTGTTTTTACTACTTACATGGTTGACGAAGTAAAAAAGTGTTTTTATTAAAGCCAACAACGCGTGTCGTCTCGAAGACACAACTAATACAAATCACATGTCGCCACTAGTGTGCCCATGCATTTACAGTCAGTTTGGGAAATGGATTAGTGTTTTGTGTATTAATAACACATACCCTAAGTACCTAGTTATTTACGAGTTGCTACGACGTCGCGGGCAACAGCTAATAATAATAATAATAATAATTCTTTATTGGACAGGCAAGACACCCATAAAATACACAATAAAAGCAAACAATATAAATGAAATAAAATACAGGAAAAAATGATTAAAAAACCTACGTACTATCACACTGAAATAAAACACCTAAGTAGTAGATAATTTATAAGTTAACATATTTAATAGAAATAGCCGTACAGAAAAGTTTTATATTAGATATAATGTATTATATCGTGAAGGAATGACAAGTATGAGATTGTTTTACCGAACCTGTCTGACTGCACTGCTGTGCATCTTTTTCGTAAAACATACAACACAGGTGTATATTAGTTATGTCTAGACCGGAATTTAAAAGTAGGTCAAAGTCACCTTGTCATCTACGTTACAACAATACATTTTCTATATTTACCCAAGTGTAAAATGTTTATTTTATATGTACGTAAATGGTTTCTTCGTACCTACATAAATATATTGACAGTATACTTAATACTACGTATTTGAACTTCGTAGCACCATTAACAAATATTTTTTAAGTAATACCGTCTCTCTTGAAAACAGTGTTTTCAAAACAAAAAAACAACCTAAGTATTTCTTTTGCAAATCTATTTCAAAATTTGACGTCAAAGACCTTCACTGTGGTAAAGATTTGCAAAGTGTACTCGAAAGCCTCTAAAGTTGGCTTACCGACACTGTCATAGATTTTTTAAACTAGTTTCCTTGCCCACGGTGCCAAAAACGACTACAATTGTTATTGTGGAGTTGCGGACGTTGTTATATCAACCTTAATGAAAGCGTTAGTAAGATTTATATTCGCTCTGTCAAAGCTAAACCAAACGTCTAGCGTGTTTCAAATTGTTCTTAAAAAGAAAAATAATGAGAAGGCTATATGTATAATTTTTTCTTTATTGGTTTTTGCACCCGACTTCTACCATCGACTTCTTCAGCTTTACTATCCGCTGTCCCGTATAGTTTTGGCCACCCCACATACACTGCTGCATGTGGCAACACTCGAGAACCGCTCGCCCGGAACCCTTCACGATTTAACGATCTCCCAACATGACGATGACGAGCAAGGTCGGGTCAGCGCCAATAACTGGGCATTGGGCAACTATGTTGTCCTGATTTGATTTTTTCTGTTTTCTCTTCTTTTTATTTGTTTTAGTTGTATGTACAATCTCCGGCATCAATATAATGATGAATCAAAGGGGTAAGTAATACGAGATATAAGAACACATCATATAACATTCATAATACATACGCTCACTTTGTATACGCTTGTTGAGTATAACATTCACTGGATATAATGAACGAAATATATAATTTCAAAATATCTACTTTTGTAAAGTATAACGTTATTAAGATATAATACCAATTGATATAACGATTAAAGTGTATAATGTTCATAACTCCTAATATTGAAAACATATATTATACAATTAATCTAACATCAAAAAGCATAATGCTCGTATAGTATAAACGCATACAATTACTCTTGAAATCGCTTGAAAAGCTGAATATACTGAATGTGAATTTCTTAGAGCGATTTTGTGTTTGAAGAAAAGTAAACATTGAAGATATACATGTCATGTTGGTTAAAATTAAATATTTTTTGATGTGTTATGTGGTCTTCCTAATTTAAAATCAACCTTACCTAACTTATTAAGGAAGGGCTGTAGAATATCTGGCATGGCCAAAATGCACCATTTTTTTTGAGAGCAGAGGAGGGTGTCTATAGTGTATTTTTGAAATCCAAAATCTGCGGAAATCCATGGTTTTTGAGAAAAAAAAAATATTTTTTTCATATGAAATTGACATTTTCATGAATATTATGGCCTGTTTTCGTATAAAGTCGGTTCTGGCGCTTCGCCGGCCGCTACCGCGGCACGCTCGCTTCGCTCGCTCGGCTCGCGCGCTGTAGGGTCGCGGTACACCTAACACTCCTCCTCGCTTCGCTCGTCGTCGTACCTACACCGACCTGCCTTAGAGTAGAATATGCAAATGATTAACAAAAGGATTGGATAAGTACGCTATTAGGAACATATCAATGACAACACGTGCAAAGAAACAGAAAAATATGCGTCATGGCGGTCATAAAATCGGGACTTTGTATGAAATTTTTAATATTTTTTTTCTCGCAAACCAAGCGTTTCCGCAACTTGAAATTTGGCGAGGAGTCGTCTTATGGTGAGTACAATCTATAAAAAAAATATGAACCCTGTACTCCATGCCAGATATTCTACAGTTGAGCCCTTATTAATCCTGAACATTCAGTTAAAGTAAATTGTCTCCTTGTAACCTAACCTAATAGAACTTATTTTTTTTTTAAAACGCATGGCAATTATTTTAAACTAACCTAAACCTATCCTAACCGCCAGCGTTTCGACGTCACCCCGCTTCGCGGGGTGCCTATTTCCGCTCTAAGGAACACAAGATAACCATAACCTAAACCTACCAAAAATACAATTGTTGATTGGTTTTTTACTACGCCCCCCGAGCCCCCCTTTTTCTAGCTGCCTTAACCTTATTCCGCGGGCTCTGATTTATATCTCATGTCTCTTATATCTTATAATGCTTATACTAAAAGATATTATGTATTATGATCGTTATACGTTTTGCATGTTCCACCATGTGTCCAACTGAAATTAGTAAATTTGAGTGTTATGTAAAAAAACGTTATATAAAATGAATATTATGGCAACTGACCGTTATTCCTTATAATTTTATTGCTTTTGTTATTATAGCTAACGTTCATTATATCTTGTCAACGTTATTAATATGAAATTATATATTATGTTGTTATATTTCATGAGACGCACCCGAATCAAAGGCCGCAAAAATATCTGACACGCTCTTGCCTTACGGCTCTAGGAATAGAGTTCATCAGATATTTTTGCGGCCTTTGTTCCATCATCTTCTCCACTTATAATAAATCTCTAAATTAAAAAAAGAATCGGCCAGTTTGAAACTAAGCTTTGTGTGGTACGAATGTTCTCAGCATCCCATGAACGGAAAAATATGAAACATTTTATATAGGTACATTATTATTCTAGCTGCAACTTAGGATAGTGTTTATCCGACTGCGACAGTTAATTAATTTTCCGAAATATACGACTTCATTTAATTTTTCATTTATTTTAATTAGGAGGAAAACTGACATTTTCTCACGCCAGGTGGCGCATAAGCTACTGTACCCAGCTTTGACAATTGACATAAGAACTGTCAAATTGCAAACTTCTATAATTTCTTATAAGTATTTTTCCATATTTTTCTCAAGAATGCCTCAATGTTGTGCGCCAAATTGTAAAAATAGAGGAGTCCACTTATTTCCCAAGGACCCAACTCGCAGGAAACGTTGGGAGAGGGCATTGCGCATCAATAACTTTAGGGCAAGTGACACAGCCCGATTATGTAGGCTGCATTTTAAGGCAGATGATTATTTCGGAAAAAGTAGATATACAGATGCTGTACCACTAGCCAAATTTTTAAGAAAAACTGTTGTACCGTCTGTATTCTGTTTCACTACAACCAAACAGGAAACACCAGCAGCTTTTGTCCGTCAGCAGCGTTGTGAAAAAAGAAGACGAAGAAAGCTGTTTGAAGAGAATAATGTGATAGAACACACAACAGTGACAGAATCAATAATTAGTCAGACTACTCCAGATGTAGGGCGAGAAGAAGAATTATGTACTACTGTGGAAATTGCAGAACCAGCTCAAAGTGAACACACAGAGCCTGAAACTTTGTCAAAGAGCACTCATATTGATCATGTGCATGTATATGGTTCAATAAACAGATATAAGAATAATGATAAGTCCATACTCTTCTATACAGGTTTTGAAACATATAAGAAATTCCATTTTGTCTACTCGACACTTAGTCCGATGGCACACAAGATTAGATACTTTGGCAGCAATGTAATTAGTCTATCTACCGAAGACCAATTATTCCTAACTATGATGAAACTACGACAGAATAAATGCATTTTTGAGCTGAGCAGGTTTTTTAACATAAGTGAAACTACTGTATCGAATATATTTATAACATGGATAAATTTTATGTACCAACTCTGGAGTATAATAAATATTTGGCCTAGTAAAGAATTGATTCAATATTACATGCCTAAGAATTTCAAAAAATATGATGAAAATGTTAGAGTCATATTAGATGGAACTGAAATAACTGTTCAAAAACCAAAAAATCCAACTTCCCAGCAAGCTTCTTGGAGTAGTTACAAACATGCTAATACTCTAAAAATATTAGTCGGAGCGACACCAGGTGGATTGCTGTCTTATTGTTCACAGGCATATGCAGGATCTATTAGTGACAGACAAACAGTTGAAATAAGTGGTCTTGTGTCGAAGTGTCAAAGTGGTGATAGCATACTAGCGGATAGAGGTTTCACAATACAGGACATGTTTGCAGACAAAAATGTTACTGTAAAGATACCTACTTTTCTAAAGGGAAAATCACAGTTACCAGGACTAACAATCGTAAAAGATAGAGAACTTGCTAGTAAACGTGTTCATATAGAAAGGATTATTGGGCTAACAAAAACCTACAAAATATTAAAGTCAGAATTGGACCATAGTTACATTCCAATAGCAAGTAAAATATTTTTTGTATGTTTTATGTGTTGCACTTGCAACTTCAGAGAATGTATAATGAAGAGAAGCCAATAAAAGTGTTACGATGAAACCCACGATTTAATTTGCCATAATCACCACTTTTTCAGGATTGTTATAAGTGTACACAAACCTAACCCAACCCAACCTTCAGGGCTCTATAAAAAGTTTATTGAAATTGTCCTGGAAATGTTACGGTTTCATAGAAAATTACTTTTATAGCTAATGAAATACTTAATAATGAAGGGATCCAAAATAAAAACATACAACAGTTCAATGTCTTTTTATTAGTGACAAGTAATTTTTATATATATATTTATTACATATGGCAGACTCCAGGTCATGCACATAAAAGTTTATTAATGCTGTGAGCATCTCGGCTATGTAGGACTGATCCCTTTCAATAAATAAGACTTTCATATCTTTGAAAGTGTATACTATAAAATTGCAGTACTTCCTAGTGCTGCAATAAAGCTGGCCCTGTATTTGAGCATAATAAGGGTGTCTTCTTTTCAAGTGTAAATTCCCATCTTTCACTTCTAGGTATGACACTGTTACCTCATTTATCTCGCTATACCGTGCTGCATATGGGCACTTCACTTCAATCACCGTCTCCTCACCAAGTAACCCATCAGGAGAGGCGGCAAGGAATGGACATTCTTGTGAAATAAATAATCCACATCTTTGCACATCTACATCATACATTGCTCATACTTTTGTAAAGCAATAGGCTCCTGTATCTTCCCATGGGTTACCGCTCTTGTGTGCGGCTTGGGAGAGATAATTTTCTCCACTATTGCTTTTTTTCCAACATGGGTGCAATGACTTACAGTATAAAACATACTGGCAGTAATCCTGCATGATCGCATTTCATGCCATTCAGCAGAAGTATCTTGCCCTCTAGTGTTTTGTTCCACTTCCTTTATTGTTTCCGCAGTAACATTTTTTATGAATAGATCTTTTAGTAGATTTTCTTTTGCAGTCTCCAAAGTATAGGAGTGATCCCATTCTATCCCATGAGGATTTGCCGGTTCGAATGTTTGCAGTAGAGGCATAGATGTATCCCCATAACCTATGGCCAAGTTCCTCACATAATCTTCATAATTATCCATTATGTCTTCCCTTTTTAGGGGTTCAAAATTGCACGTTTTCAATCTCTTGCTGGGTAAATTTTGTGCAGCAATGGGTGATTTTTGAAACACCTTTTTAGGCTTGTTAAACATCATCAGCTGTTGAGTGCATACTTGATGTAACAATATGTAACTTTTATTTACAATATCATGTGCACCCAACAATAGTACAGCAACATGCTTGCAGCTCGCTTCTGTACCACTCCCTGCAGCACACTCACAGTGGCACGCTTCTATTGAACCTTCTTGAGACACTTTCACATCCACAAGGTAGGCTAGGCTCTTCATACTAGCTTTGCACTGTCCACGTAAATACGTGTACGTACCATCGGACGAGAAACGAGCAGTTACAAGGTGACGGGACTCATATAAAAGTTGGCCTTTTGGGTGAGTGTTGAATCTTTGAAAATATTCTTGTATTTCATGCTTGCTGATGTTGGGAATAGGCGAATCAGCGTTAATATCTCTGAATATATCAGAGGGTGGGCACGCATATGAGCGGTCTTCTGGAACATCCAGGGTGGCACCAAAGTTTTGGTTGCGATCATATGCCTCCAACCTGAAAGAAAAAACCACACATGAGCATCGATTTTTTTATTAACACTCGAAATACCTAACATAACCTCAAATACTTGAGGCGATTACCTTTGTATCAAGTCGGCCTGTTTCCCTGCCACTGACGCTTTTCTTCTTCGAAGCTCAGCTTGAAGAACACGTACAGTCATAAACGCGTACATTTTAAGCTGTTAATCGCAAGGATTACTGAAAATATAGCAACCATACACTTGACACGACACGTAAACAAGGTATAGTCGATTGCAGCGCCATCTGACTTGAGCTTCTAGTGTGCCTCCCACTTATAACAATCCTGAAAAAGTGGTGATTATGGCAAATTAAATCGTGGGTTTCATCGTAACACTTTTTTACTGGCTTCTCTTCATTATACATTCTCTGAAGTTGCAGCACATAAAACATACAAAAAATATTTTACTTGCTATTGGAATGTAACTATGGTCCAATTCTGACTTTAATATTTTGTAGGTTTTTGTTAGCCCAATAATCCTTTCTATATGAACACGTTTACTAGCAAGTTCTCTATCTTTTACGATTGTTAGTCCTGGTAACTGTCATTTTCCCTTTAGAAAAGTAGGTATCTTAACAGTAACATTTTTGTCTGCAAACATGTCCTGTATTGTGAAACCTCTATCCGCTAGTATGCTATCACCACTTTGACACTTCGACACAAGACCACTTCTTTCAACTGTTTGTCTGTCACTAATAGATCCTGCATATGCCTGTGAACAATAAGACAGCAATCCACCTGGTGTCGCTCCGACTAATACTTTTAGAGTATTAGCATGTTTGTAACTACCCCAAGAAGCTTGCTGGGAAGTTGGATTTTTTGGTTTTTGAACAGTTATTTCAGTTCCATCTAATATGACTCTAACATTTTCATCATATTTTTTGAAATTCTTAGGCATGTTATATTGAATCAATTCTTTACTAGGCCAAATATTTATTATACTCCAGAGTTGGTACATAAAATTTATCCATGTTATAAATATATTCGATACAGTAGTTTCACTTATGTTAAAAAACCTGCTCAGCTCAAAAATGCATTTATTCTGTCGTAGTTTCATCATAGTTAGGAATAATTGGTCTTCGGTAGATAGACTAATTACATTGCTGCCAAAGTATCTAATCTTGTGTGCCATCGGACTAAGTGTCGAGTAGACAAAATGGAATTTCTTATATGTTTCAAAACCTGTATAGAAGAGTATGGACTTATCATCATTCTTATATCTGTTTATTGAACCATATACATGTACATGATCAATATGAGTGCTCTTTGACAAAGTTTCAGGCTCTGTGTGTTCACTTTGACCTGGTTCTGCAATTTCCACAGTAGTACATAATTCTTCTTCTCGCCCTACGTCTGGAGTAGTCTGACTAATTATTGATTCTGTCACTGTTGTGTGTTCTATCACATTATTCTCTTCAAACAGCTTTCTTCGTCTTCTTTTTTCACAACGCTGCTGACGGACAAAAGCTGCTGGTGTTTCCTGTTTGGTTGTAGTGAAACAGAATACAGACGGTACAACAGTTTTTCTTAAAAATTTGGCTAGTGGTACAGCATCTGTATATCTACTTTTTCCGAAATAATCATCCTCCTTAAAATGCAGCCTACATAATCGGGCTGTGTCACTTGCCCTAAAGTTATTGATGCACAATGCATTCTCCCAACGTTTCCTGCGAGTTGGGTCCTTGGGAAATAAGTGGACTCCTCTATTTTTACAATTTGGCGCGCAACATTGAGGCATTCTTGAGAAAAATATGGAAAAATACTTGTAAGAAATTATAGAAGTTTGCAATTTGACAGTTCTTATGTCAATTGTCAAAGCTGGGTACAGTAGCTTATGCGCCACCTGGCGTGAGAAAATGTCAGTTTTCCTCCTAATTGAAATCAAACGTTGCTCCAACTGTCAGCTATAAGAAACGTCAAATTTTCGTCAAAATGGCGAAATTGCTTTGCCTTTCTTAAATTAATAATTAATAATTGAAATCCAGTCTACGATAGACCTTTACGATACACATGCCAACAGTTAAACCATAAAAAAATATTCGATTGTGATATGAGAACTTATACGCGCAAATGTCGCATTATGGCGTAATTTCAAAAAATGTATTAACAAATTTGAACAATATAATTAACACGAATTTGGTTTTTTTGAATGGCAATGGCACGCGCTCTTTGCGCATTCTGCCAAAGTGCCTGCGGCGCTACCACGAAAACTGAAACTCGAAGTTCGTATAACTGCATCCCTGTCACTCGAGTATTGTTAGTGCGATAGAGATAGAGATACCCGAATATTTTCGAATTCCGAAGTTCGTGGTTATAGCTCAGAGGGCCTACCGCGAACGGCATTCGAAGTTTTCCCTCCCTGTCGCACTTATGTACGAATCCGTAAGTATGACAGAGAGGGGAAACTTCGAATGCCTTTCGCGGTAGGCCCTCAGGAATCGAAACTACACCCCGTAAGCCGCGTCCGCTGCGTCATGCTTTCGTGGTTTTTAAACGTCAAACATGTTTTGCCAATCAAAACAAAACCCTATTTGTTTGCCGAACCTGACGGAAAACATGTTAGATGTTTAAAAACATGGAAAACATTGGTGCAGCGGACCCGGCTGTAGGTAGAAACTAAATAAAATAATCATAATGTATTTTCTCGAAAAAAGGATAATAGAGAAAAAATCATCGCAAGAGGTTATATATGTATAGGTAATCACTAAGTTCCAAAGTTTTATGTTCTGTCCCTTTTCCACAAAACGTACCTTCATATGAAACGATTGTTTTTTACTATGACGCTCGAGGATATTGACGTCACAGTCCCCGATCGTTTTCTCACTCTAACAAGCGACATTAAAACGGTTTTGAGATATTTGAATGGGATTTTCGTCATCTTCTATCTATCTATAGTATCTACACCTACATATAAATGCCCTGACTGACTCACCCACTCACTCATCAACGCACAGCCGAAACTACTGGGGCTAGAGAGTTGAAATTTACACCAGAACTACCTTTTAGAACGTAGGCAGTAGGATCTTTGGAAATTCTACCCCTAAAGGGGTCAAATAGGGGTGCTAAGTTTGTATGGGGGAAACTTTATTTTTTGTGCTAGAGACTTAAAATTTTGTATAAATATTACTTATTAGTATACAAATAAAATACTTTCAACGTTAAGGAAAATTCTGCCCCTAAGGGGTTAAACAAGGGGTGCAAATTTTGTATGGGGGAACCTTTATTATTTTAGCAAGAGACTCAATATGTTGTAGAAAGCTTACTTATTAGAATACAAATAAAGTACTGTCAGCGTTTTGGAAAATTCAGCCTCTTAGGGGGTTAAAAAGGATTGCAAAGTTTGTATGAGCGAAACTTCTTTATGAGATAAGCTTAAAAATTTGTAGAAAGATTACTTATTACAATACAAATAAAAAAAACAGCGTTTTGGAAAATTCCACCCCTAATGGTATGAAAAAGGGGTACAATGTTGATAAAGGGGATTTTTTTGAGCTAGAATCTCAAACCTTTTCAAAAAGATTACATAATAAAATAAAATAAAATACTTACAGCGTTTTAGAAAATGCAACGTTTGTAAATATATTTTTATAGCAAGCGACAAACCTTTGTTGAAAGATTACTTATTACAATACAAATAAAGAACTTTTAGCGTTTTGGAAAATTTCACCCCTAAGGGTGATTAAAACAGGTGAAAACTTGTATGGAGGAAACTTTTTTTTTTGAGCTAGAGACTTGAAATTGTGTAGAAAGATTATTTATTAGAATACAAATATATAGGTAAATTACTTTCAGTGGTTTGAAAATTTCTACCCGCTAAGAGGGGGATAAAGAGGTGCAATGTTTGTAAAGGAAAACTTTTTTTTAGGAAGAAACTTAAAACTCTGTAGAAAGATTAAGTACCTACTTATTAAAATACAAAAATAAATTAAAAAAGGGTGCAAGGTTCGTATACGAAACACTTTTTTTTAGCTAGAGACTAGATAGTTTGTAGAAAAACTACTTACCTATTACAATAAAAAATACCGAGTGTTTTATTTTTAATTTTTCCCTGAAAAGCGTTCAAAGTTTGTATGGAGAGCAAGAAAATTTTAAAGTATGATATTTGTTACTTCGATCTTAGCCAGTTTAGACTGCAAAACTTTTTTTAGAATTAATTTTTTGAAATATTTCCCCTAAAGGGGATTATAAGGGTGTTCAAAGTTTGTATGGAGAGCAAGATATTTTTAAAGTAAGGGATTTGTAACTTCGGTTTTAGACTGTTTGCTAAAATACTACAAAACTTATTTCAGCGTTTTTTTAATTCATCGCCTAAGAAGGTTAAAAGGGGGTTCGAACTTTGTATAGAGAGCAAGACATTTTTAAAGTAAGAAATTTGTAACTACGGTTTCAGACTGTTTACTATGAGGATTCAGAGAGGGTTTAACTAAAAAGTTTAAAAAAAAAATTAACTAAGAAGTTTGTATAGAGAGCAAGAGATTTTAAAGGCAAGAGATTTTAAAGGTAAGAGATTTGTAACTTCGGTTTTAGATTGTTTTCTAAAAGACTAGGTAGAAAATTAATTTAAATGTTTTTTTTTTTATTCATTCCTTCAACAAACATTTAGACGATAATATGTTATACGCGGACGAAGTCGCGGGCAACAGCTAGTATATTATATGTTTATGCCGGTGACTGTACTTATTTATTAAAGCTTAAAACAAGTTACAGAATAGCGAGACGGAAGACTGGATTGGCTTAAGAATGAATTTTAATTCATTGAAATCATTCATGGGTGTTATATTCGTGTCTTGGTCTACTTACAATTTGTCGCATCTAGGTAGTCACAGCCACCAGAGAATTAAGCCCTAGAACATGCCAACAGAATCTCTTTATACTGAATTCACACGATGAAACGAAAGGCTACCCTGAATTTTCGTCAGTTCGGAAAATTTAAGTACCTACCTAGGACCTTTTGCGAGCCACGGCGTAGCGTACGGGCTCAAAGGCTAAACAATCTCCACTTATAATAAATCTCTAAATTAAAAAAAGAATCAGCCAGTTTGAAACTAAGATTTGTGTGTTACGAATGTTCTCAGCATCCCATGGACGGAAAAATATGAAACATTTTATATAGGTACATTATTATTCTAGCTGCAACTTAGGATAGTTTTTATCCGACTGCGACAATTAATTAATTTTCCGTAATATACGACTTCATTTAATTTTTCATTAATTATTCTTAAAGTATATCGCCGCCACATCTGTCAGCTAAAATAAACGTCAAAATCACAGACTAATAAGAAATACTACGGACAAAATGGCGGAATTGCTTTGCCTTTCTTTCGCCTATTAATAATTTTAATCCCGTCTACGATATACCTTGACGAGACACATAGGTACCAAAAGCAAATATAAAATTAATCGATTTTGATATGTGAACTTATATGCGCAAATGTCGAATTAAGGCGTAATTTCAACAAATGTAACATGTTGAATGGCACGCGCGCGCGCTCTTTGCGTATTCAGCCAAACCACGAAAACCGAAACTCGAAGTTCGTATATCTGCATTCCTGTCATTTGTTAGTGCGATAGAGATAGAGATACCCGAATATTTTCGAATTCCGAAGTTCGTGGTTTAAAAGAAAATACGGATGTCGGATAGATCTAAATTAATATTTTATGTGTAAATATGGTTAAAATTATTTGGAAATACTATTGTTGTTATTGTTTTAGTATATTTGATTAGCTTTAAGTTTAATATTGTACGTCCGAAATGGGCAAGCAGTTGGACTTTATTTTACCCAAAACAACTAAATATACCTACACAGTTCTGACAATAAAGAAATCGTTTTTTATCTTATCTTATCGAAAATAGGTATGTAGACACTAAACAAAATAATCATAATGTTGTATTATCTCGAAAAAAAACAACGCAAGAGGCTATATAGGTAAATCACTAAGTTATAAGTGTCTAAAGTTTTAAGAGGGGGTTTGTTGCGTCTCTTTTCCGCAAAACGCACCTTTATAATGAAACGATTGTTTTTTACTATGACGCTCGAGGATCGTGACGTCACGGTCCCTGGTCGTTTTCTCACTCTAACAAGCGACATTAAAACGGTTGTAGCTTCGTAATTTTTTGAGATATTTGAATGAGTTTTTCGTTTCTTCTTTCTTTTGAAGTGAGTCTACAGCTACACCTCTTTTTGGAAGACAAGCGGAAAGAATCCATACTATCCATACTAATAATAATAATCCATACTTCCATATTAATATTATAAATGCGAAAGTGTGTCTGTCTGTCTGTCTGTTACGCCTTCACGCCTTAACCGCTAAACCGATTTAGATGAAATTTGGTATACAGATAGTTTGAGTCCCGGGAAGGACATATATAGGTTTTATCCCGGAAATTATCCCCTACGGGGGTGAAAAAGGGGGGGGGGGGGGGGGTGAAAATTTGGATGTAATCTATTTAGATGAAATTTGGTGTAGATATAGGTTAGGTTAGGTTAGGTTAGGTTAGGTTAGGTCCTGGGAAAGGACATGGAATAGTTTTTACCCCAGAAATCATCCCCTAAGGGGGTGAAATTAGGGGTGAAAATTTGGATGGAACCCATTTTAATACAATTTGGTATAGAGATAGCTTGAGTCCTGGGAAAGGACAAAGGATAGTTTTAATTCCGGAAATCACTCCTTAAGGGGGTGAAATGGGGGGTGAAAATTTGGATGAATCCCGTTTAGATGAAATTTGGTATAAAGGTCGTTTGAGTCCCGAAGAATGACATTAGATAGTTTTTATCCCGAAAATCATTCCCTAAGGGTATGAAACAGGGGGTGAAAGTTTGGATAAAATCCATGTACCTAGATGAAATTTGGTATATAGATAATTTGAGACCCTTCGAAGGATATAGAATAGTTTTTGACTCGGAAATCATCCCTTAAGATGGTAGAAGTTTGTTTGCATTATATTTTCTTAGTATAAGTTCTACGCGGACGAAGTCGCGGGCAACAGCTAGTTAGGTAATATGTAGGTATTAAGTATGTTGTCAAGCTGTTCAACTAATTATAGAAACAAAAAGCTTACTTAAATCATAATCCTTAGCGATTCGTCATGGCATGGCGGAGTGTTGAGGCTTAATTATGCTGTTGCGTCAATACTTTGCGAGGGTCACACTTTTGGTGTGCCTTTTAATATCCTTCGGTATTAAATTAAAATGTCTGTCATTTTTTCGACACGTAAGGACTAACGACTGGGTTTTGGCGAAAATAATTAATGTTGACAGTTAAATGTTAGCGGGACTTTTGTAATTAAACCATATAAATATATTTAACCGATTCTAGTCTTCTAGCTTCCTACTCGTACGCACATACGCTCGTAGTTACTGCTATTACAGACAAAGCTCCGGATCATATATTTTTTACTAACTTATTTTACGTTTAACCACGAACAAAGCGAACAGAACCGTCACTTTTTGATTGAACCTACCAAACAATAGTAATTGCAGAGTCCAACACGATGACGTGTCAGAAACGGTAGCGGCTCAAAACAGGCACGTCTACGTATTGCTTATTAGTTGGGCTATTGTTTTGTTCCATTGTGCCGTGTGAAGCGATATGTTTATTAGAGGAGGAGGCGCCCGCGTCGTAATGACAGCCTGGCAAAAGCGCCGCTTTCAGCCCTCAGGTGCGAGCGACCGGCTTGCCGCAGAAGTGCCAGTTCAAACCAGGAACCGTTTACCGATATACTTTGCAGATAAAAATACCGGTAAGTATTCAATTTCGGTACATCGCTTATTTTTTTAAATATTTTGTATACTTATTTATTTATTTAAACTTTATTGCTCATTAAATTAAGTACAAAAGGCGGACCTAATGCCGCAAGGCATTCTGTTCAGGGCATATACCTACCTACTCTCCCACTCATCTAGGTAATATTTCAGCGGCATTACCTTAAATACTATTTCGGAATACCGAAAAAATAACGCGAATTGAGGAAGATTCAAGTTTCACTGGGGCTTATGATGGTTGTCATTTTAATCACCTATCGCTTTGGATAAGACCGCTGTCACACTCGCACTCGCATACTTGTAAGAACACGTAACGGACTTATCCACAGCGATAGGACATTAAGTCCAAATCAGACAGGTTTCGCATATGAACTATGTACATATTTGTGTCTGCCTCTATATATCGACTATCAAAGGAAGTTTTTCTGTTAATTTAAACATCACTGGCAATTAGAGAAACGTGTTATTGTACGTAGTTAATGTAACAAGCTAACAAGGTCCTACGCAAATACGATAAACACTTTTTAGGGTTCCGTACTCAAAGAGTAAAACGGGACCCTATTTCTAAGACTTCGCTGTCCGTCCGTCCGTCCGTCTGTCTGTTACCAGGCTGTATCTCACTGATACCGTGATAGTTCCAGTTGAAATTTTCACAGATGATGTATTTCTGTTGCCGCTATAACAACAAAAACTAAAAACAGAATAAAATACATATTTTTATTGATACGGAACCCTTCGTGCGCGAGTCCAACTCGCATTTGGCCAAATCGTAACTGTAAGTCTAAATGAAATAATTACCATTCTGATATTGCCCCTAACTAATTATTTTAGATCTTAAATAAGGATCGACTTAATGCTATCCCAATATTTTTCTCAGAGTATTTATGAATTTATGTACCGACACCAATTAACTACCATATTAACGAACTGTGTCAGTGACATTCGGTTTTTAGCACCAAGTGTCGCTGCACATCAACATGGGCATGGCGTTGCATTAAGTTTTAAATAGTCTATAGACATTTCACACTTCTTATAACTAGTTGATCTATGCCCAACTATCGCGAGAATACCGCGTCATTCGCACTAATAAGCCATAGCCGAATAATTGGGTAATCTCACAATCTCACATAATTGTGGCCGAATTTCAAAACGGACAACAAAACGCATTTGTGGGAAAAACGTCCTAATACACTAGAATAGAAAGACGTTAATAGCGCGAGCTGAAATCATTTTAGGGTGGTGTTTCACAGGTTTCAATTTTCTTTAGACCGCGTTTCCCTGTTTGTTGCTAATCGGAAACATACTAAATGAAACATTAATTCAGTTCATCTTGGATCTTATTGCGATGGTTCAAAGTCTATTTTAAAGTATACTTCGGTAGATATTAAAACATTTCAGATTTTAATTTGACTTTGTTGTATTGTGTTCTTCGCACCTGTTATACGTTAGAAAGTAAATAATTTGGAAATAAAAATGATCCAGTCATTGTGTGAATCATTAGAGTAATTTTAGCTTTGGATTCAATGGAAATAATAGGGTTAACGGGCCGTTGGAATAATATATATGCTAATTTTGGTTTATTCTTTACGTAATGACGTAGTTCTATGTATATACGTTTGGGTCATTCTTAGCAGCTCGACTTGCCAAATCGAATTCATAAGCCCAACTCAAGACTTCATTCCGAAAAAAGGTTGCACCGGATGAAAGTGAAATTAAAAAAAATTGTTTGTTCATTTGTTCCGCAAGTCTTCTAAGATTCTTGTAGTTTCACATGACTGATTTACAAAACAAAACTTTACCAAACCCTTTTCGGCTTAACTCAAAGCCTCAGTGAAAACTATCGATTACTGTTTACCCAATACGGGAATACAGGATTACTTTAAAAGTGAAAACATTGATGACAATGTGACGAAAGGGGTTATTATGAGAATAATAGAGATGTCGCAAATAGGACCACAGGAATAGGCCACCCAGCGGCACCTAATTATCGAAGACAGATGTCGCCATACTGAAAAAACATACGAAATCCCAATGCTAAGATACTTAAATTTCAACTTTATAATCTGTAGAAAACCGTTCAAAATTAAATTATTTAGTCTTCTACTTCATGCTTTTTTGTTTAAGATAAGCAATGTTCCGAAAGTGAACGTTTCTTTGAAAAAAGAACTTCAAACTAAGCGCCGCCGGATTAAGGATAGATGGATTTGGAGAATTAACTACTTCATACGATAATGAACTTTGTGAGATTCCAATAAAGTCGTAAATGGCAGTCACGTAGAACTGTGGCTATAGACACAGTTCTTGAAAAAAAAAAGTGGATCAAGAGAAAAGGAAGTCTACCCAATGTAAAGTTTAGCTGAATCATTTGAAGATTGAAATTTGATCAAAGTCGGTTCTCGACTTAAGACATTTTTCTTCTAAACTTGACTGTATGTAGGTACAGCTTGCAATTTCTGGATGATTTAATTTGCAATAAACTTTAAGCACTACTGAATAAGGCTTATTTTTCAATGGCAAAAATATCATCGTCAAAGTTTATTTTGTCAAATACTTGTCAATGGACAATACGTCACACAAAGCGATTGGTATTATTTATTCATGGGGGATTATTCTTTATCCAAAAGGCCTGCGCAGACGCAGCGGGCCTTAATCACTTTATTTTGGCTCTTCTTAGGCTGATCCCGATTTGGCAAGGCTTTTGCGGCAAATTATCCGTGGTGTGGCTTTGTAGCGCACTGTGTTGAATAGATATCGAAGTAAATAAGTACTCAAGACGGACCACCTTGAAAGAGATTAGGTTTTTTTTTACTGATTCCTTTTATTACACGAAAAGGAATTGGGAGAAGTAGGTACTTTATCTTCGTTACGAATCAAAGAGCAGAATTTGGTAAATACTTAAATGTGCCTAAATCAGTAAAAAGTAAAGTCAAGAAATGGATTATGTAAGTAAGTAGGTAGTTAAGTAAGATTAACCGTAAAGACTTAGATAAGGTTAATTCGTTCGTTTTTAAATGAAGCCTTTTAAGATTACTACGAATGCCTACTCATATAAAATACCTACAGAATTTTACTTGTGGGCTACGAATGGATTTTCATAATTTAATTGTGCCAATTCTGTCATCATTGTATCGGTCGATACGTAAGATCTGTTGCAAGGCCTATCATTATTCATAAAGAAGATGTTTGAAGGCTTCTATATTGTATCTGTTTTATTTCGGCGATGTCAGGGAGGTGCTAATGAAAAATAATGCTCTTGCGCAGGTTTATGTTATTCTTTCATATTTTGTTATAGTGACATGTTATTCGCCGCGCAGCGGGCAATTCACGAGGTTGACCAAGCTTCTCCATTTTAGTTCAGATTGTGTTGATAAAATACGTATAATTTTACGTTCGATTGTTGACTTGTAAATGCGTTTCAAAAAAATTGGTAATTACAGGTCTAAACAAATATCCAAATTTATTACGGTGTTTTGTTATATTATATAGAAAAAAATTAGACTGTATTTTTTTCTATATAATATAACGAAACGTTTTCCTTGGGATGATATTCAACAAAAATATTACCATTGAAATGAATTCCATAGAATTTTATTTTAATGCTGTTGTGCATTTCACGGGCTGTAGGAGATACCCGGACACTGGTTATAAGTGTCAGTTTTGTTCTGCACTCAGAACAATCAAGGCTAACCATGTAGGCTCGGACAAGAATAGGTCTACGGTCTCCCCTGCCTGTCGTAGAAGGCGACTAAAGGGGGTCATCGGGGTCGCAGTGTTCCTGGCGGGGGCCGGAGCACTCACCTAGCAACCCCAGGGAAGGCGACTATCGTCCTAGGACGTGCCAAATGTGGCGAGGCACGAGGGGGGCTCCAGTGCGTTCAGAATGAGATCCTGGAGTCCTCCGCATGAGAGCGCAGATGCTGGCTGCCGTGGAGGTTTTAGTGGATAGAAACACCACATAACCTAGTCATCCCCCGATGATTGGGTACCTGGTTCGCAGGTTTCCTGCACGAAAAAAAAAGCCAGTCAGGACAGTCCCACTCGGCCGTGAAGTGTGGTGTGCGGGCGAAGGCGACGCGGGACAACTTGATTATGTTAATGTCCGCGGCCCGCCGCTGTAAACGAACTGTCTCGCCTGCCATCGGAGACCATTTATGAACTTAAGATGAGACGCTCTCTAGAAAATCTGGGGTTCAATTTAGAAAATTAAGTTAAATTCCAGTTTCAGTGTTTACTTACATTTTAATGTCAATGGGTATTATTATAGCAGAGCTACCTAATAAAGAACCGGTGACAAGAATCTTGTAACAATGATAGTTAGGTCAAGTACCACTTTCCTGCATGGGGAACCTCTACAATTTTAAACTTAATTTAATAAAGTAAATAAAGGGTCGGCAACGCGCTTGTGATTGTTCTGGAGTCACAAGTGTCCATAGGCTACGGTACCAGCTTAACATCAGGCAGGCCGTAAGCTTGTTTGCCACCGTCGTTGTA
This sequence comes from Epinotia brunnichana, assembly GCA_963854355.1. NCBI lineage: Eukaryota > Metazoa > Arthropoda > Insecta > Lepidoptera > Tortricidae > Epinotia > Epinotia brunnichana. The sequence goes on along the minus strand of OY977936.1, from coordinate 24,898,054 downwards.
TAAAAAAAAGATTTTTTTTTTTTTGTGAAAGGAAAATAGAAGCGAGAGGATTCCAATGTTGCACAAAATTTACAGCTCTGTGACAGAAGAACGAACGGACGAACACAGACCGCAGACCCAAATAGGAAAAATATTTACATGAAATTATCACGCACACAACAACAGTTTTGAAACTGGAAAAAGAAAACTGAATAAACGACACATGAATGGCGGCCCTTATCGATTTATGTCGGCTCGTAAGTCGTTATCGAGATTGAAATTAAGATGTTCTAATGTGTTAATACGACGACGGCTCTATCGACGGGGCGAATGACCACTATAGCGGTTAAAATATCCCGATAAAATATTACATAGTGAAAGAATTATAGCGTTTTATACAGAGAAGCCTGTCATAATCTCCACTTATAATAAATCTCTAAATTAAAAAAAGAATCAGCCAGTTTGAAACTAAGCTTTGTGTAGTACGAATGTTCTCAGCATCCCATGAACGGAAAAATATGAAACATTTTGTATAGGTACATTATTATTCTAGCTGCAACTTAGGATAGTTTTTATCCGACTGCGACTATTAATTAATTTTCCGAAATATACGACTTCATTTAATTTTTCATTTATTTTTATTGAAATCAAACGTTGCTCCAACTGTCAGCTATAATAAACGTCAAATTTTCGTCAAAATGGCGGAATTGCTTTGCCTTTCACTTATTAATAATTTAAATCCAGTCTACGATAGACCTTTACGATACACATGCCAAAAGTTAAACCATAAAAAAAATATTCGATTGTGATATGAGAACTTATATGCGCAAATGTCGCATTATGGCGATCATCAACAAATTTGAACAATATTATTAACACGAATTTGTTTTTTTTGAATGGCATTTGCCAAAGTGCCTGCGGCGCTACCACGAAAACTGAAACTCGAAATTCGTATAACTGCATCTCTGTCACTCGAGTAATGTTAGTGCGATAGAGATAGAGATACCCGAATATTTTCGAATTCCGAAGTTCGTGGTTATAGCTTAGGAATCGAAACTACACCCCGTAAGCCGCGTCCGCTGCGCCATGTTTTCGTGGTTTTTAAACGTCAAACATGTTTTGCCAATCAAAACAAAACCCTTTTTGTTTGCCGAACCTGACGGAAAACATGTTAGATGTTTAAAAACATGGAAAACGTTGGTGCAGCGGACCCGGCTGTAGGTAGACACTAAATAATATTTTCTCGAAAAAAGGATAATAGAGAAAAAATCAACGCAAGAGGTTATATGTATATAGGTAATACCTAAGTTCCAAAGTTTTATGTTCTGTCCCTTTTCCACAAAACGTACCCTCATATGAAACGATTGTTTTTTACTATGACGCTCGAAAATCTTGACGTCACAGTCCCCGATCGTTTTCTCACTCTAACAAGCGACATTAAAACGGTTTTGAGATATTGGAATGGGATTTTCGTCATCTTCTATCTATCTATACCTACATATAAATGCCCTGACTGACTCACCCACTCACTCATCAACGCACAGCCGAAACTACTGGGGCTAAAGAGTTGAAATTTACACCAGAGGGCCTACCGCGAAAGGCATTCGAAGTTTCCCCTCTCTGTCATACTTAAGAGTTCGTACGTAAGTGCGACAGAGAGGGAAAACTTCGAATGCCGTTCGCGGTAGGCCCTCAGATCTACCTTTTAGAACGTAGGCAACGGATAAGAAGGGATCTTTGGAAATTCTACCCCTAAAGGGGTCAAATAGGGGTGCAAAGTTTGTATGGGGGAAACTTTATTTTTTGTGCTCGAGACTTAAAATTTTGTATAAATATTACTTATTAGAATACAAATGAAATACTTTCAACGTAAAGGAAAATTCTGCCCCTAAGGGGGTAAACAAGGGGTGCAAATTTTGTATGGGGGAAACTTTATTATTTTAGCAAGAGACTCAATATGTTGTAGAAAGCTTACTTATTAGAATACAAATAAAGTACTGTCAGCGTTTTGGAAAATTCAGCCTCTTAGGGGGTTAAAAAGGGTTGCAAAGTTTGTTACGAGCGAAACTTCTTTTTGAGATAAGCTTAAAAGTTTGTAGAAAGATTACTTATTACAATACAAATAAAAAAAAAGCGGCCAAGTGCGAGTCGGACTCGCACATGAAGGGTTCCGTGAAATAAATTGCGGTTTACGATTTATGACGTATCAAAAAAAAAACTACTTATTAGATCTCGTTCAAACCAATTTTCGGTGGAAGTTTACATGGTAATGTACATCATATATTTTTTTTAGTTTTATCATTCTCTTATTTTAGAAGTTACAGGGGGGGGGGGCACACATTTTACTACTTTGGAAGTGTCTCTCGCGCAAACTATTCAGTTAAGACAAAAATTATGTTAGAAACCGCAATATCATTTTTGAAGACCTATCGATCTACATGGATATCGATCTATGGGTTTGATGAAATTTTTTTTTGAGTTTCAGTTCTGAGTATGGGGACCCCTAAAACGTAATGTTTTTTTTCGATTTTTGTGTGAAAATCTTAATGCGGTTCACAGAATACATCTACTTACCAAGTTTCAACAGTTTAGCTCATATAGTTTCGGAAAAAAGTGGCTGTGACATACGGACGGACAGACAGGACAGACAGACGGACATGACGACTTCCGTTTTTTGCCATTTGGCTACGGAACCCTAAAAACAGCGTTTTGGAAAATTCCACCCCTAAGGGTATGAAAAAGGGGTACAATGTTGGTAAAGGGGATTTTTTGAGCTAGAATCTCAAACCTTTTCAAAAAGATTACATAATAAAATAAAATGAAATACTTTCAGCGTTTTAGAAAATTTCACCCCTTAGGGGTGTATAAGGGGGTGCAACGTTTGTAAATATATTCTTTTAGCAAGCGACAAACCTTTGTTGAAAGATTACTTATTACAATACAAATAAAGAACTTTCAGCGTTTTGGAAAATTCCACCCCTAAGGGTGATTAAAACAGGTGAAAACTTGTATGGAGGAAAGATTATTTATTAGAATACAAATATATAAATAAATAACTTTCAGTGGTTTGAAAATTTCCACCCGCTAAAAGGGGGATAAAGAGGTGCAATGTTTGTGAAGAAAAACTTTTTTTTAGGTAGAAACTTAAAACTCTGTAAAAAGATTAAGTACCTACTTATTAAAATACAAAAAAATACCTACTGCCAGCGTTTTGGAAAATTTCACCCCTTAAGGGGTTAAAAAAGGGTGCAAGGTTCGTATACGAAACACTTTTTTTTAGCTAGAGACTAGATAGTTTGTAGAAAAATACTTACCTATTACTATAAAAAAAACCGAGTGTTTTATTTTTCATTTTTCCCTGAAAAGCGTTCAAAGTTTATATGGAGAGCAAGAAAATTTTAAAGTATGATATTTGTTACTTCGATCTTAGCCTGTTTAGACTGCACAACTTATTTTAGCAATTTTTGAAATATATCCCCTGAAGGGTATTATAAGGGTGTTCAAAGTTTGTATAGAGAGCAAGATATTTTTAAAGTAAGGGATTTGTAACTTCGGTTTTAGACTGTTTGCTAAATTACTACAAAACTTATTTCAGCGTTTTTTTAATTCATCGCCTAAGTAGGTTAAAAGGGGGTTCGAACTTTGTATAGAGAGCAAGACATTTTTAAAGTAAGAAATTTATAACTACGGTTTCAGACTGTTTACTATGAGGGTTCAGAGAGGTTTCTTAGTTTGTATAGAGAGCAAGAGATTTTAAAAGTAAGAGATTTGTAACTTCGGTTTTAGATTGTTTTCTAAAAGACTAGGTAGAAAATTCATTTCAATGTTTTTTTTTTTATTCATTCCTTCAACAAACATTTAGACGATAATATGTTATACGCGGACGAAGTCGCGGGCAACAGCTAGTCTTGAATATATGTTAGGAATTATGTTTCTACCTATTTTTGACGATAGCGATAAGGAGATATTACTGTCCTAAAGAAACAGGTAAAATGTGCTGATAGTTATTACGCGATTATTGAAGCGTCACGTGTTTTTAAATAAGTCGTAATTCAAAGGATAATTAATAATTTAATGTCACACTATATTTACTACGGTACAGATGTCTGCCGGTAGGTATTTGTTTTGACTGTTTCGTAATTCCAGATAGTATCTGTGTAGTTGTCGGGTATCGTCTGGTATGCTGCAAACATGGAGTAAACTTCGTAGGACTGAAGCATCAATTTAGAGAGCACTTAGGTACAGTTGGGGTAAGAAAAGGTTCGTCACCTTAAAGTCGACATTTACTTGCACCAAGGCTTATCAGTCCTGCCAAAGTTTCATTTCAACCGAAACAAAAATATCGCATTGACGTTTGCATTTGCAATACAGGCTAATCTCAGAGTAAGGATGGGCACAAACGTTGGGTTTCCGGATTCGGTTTTCGAGTTTCGACTTACAGTACAGCCCTCTAGAGCGATAATTATTGTTCTGTAAACGCCAGCCACCTGTACCTGTACGCGCTGTAACTCGTACCTACGCGGATTCCGAACGTTTGCGCCTTGACTACTCCTGAGTATAGACGTCAAATAGTGACTCTCGTAATATTCAGATTTAAATATATTTCCCTAATGTTATAGCCAGCTTCATGATCTGCAATAATTGCAGCTCTTTCATGGATATTCTATTATAACTCGTGTATTTACCTTCGGAAATTGCAACTTTGGTGAAGTGGAACTGATGATGAAGACCACAGATGACTTATGGAACTCCTCAAAGATGTAACGTCAACGATTCTGACATGATTCCGATGAAGTAGGTACGCCTGTGAAGTGTTAATTCTAGATCTTTAAGGAATCGACGGAACTCCTCTCGGGGAGCAGTTCATGTCGTAAATTGGAAAGGAAATGTGGAAATTTTCATGTACCTATGTGGCTTGGCGAAGTACTGAATTGAAGTCGGTTTAAACTTTGTTTTTACAGTAGGTAAATTTTTATGTGATCCTTGTTATCATATTAATTAAGTATACTTTTATATGCACTTGTCTACTTAGTACTTTGCTTTCAAACGGTAGTAAGAGTCTATGACTTTATAAAGGATTGAATTTAATAACTGATGAAGGTTTTCGTACCCCGACTGTACCTATACAATAGCGTCCGTCTTATTCTGTACAATAGACATCTGTAGAAATAGTGCGGGGAAACAATATTGACGCCTTTTACTTTTTTACATAGTCATTATTATATTGGGATCAATACTGGAATGTTATCGCGGATTTCTATATTGTTTGAATTTTGCATCAATATTCACGTGACACTGCTTCATTATTACGAGGGGCGTCTGATAAGTTCTAAGCCTAAGACATAAATTGAAAGAAAGGTCTAAACCAAAAATTTTGATTGAAATATATATCTATCCTGGAGTAAAATACACTTAACACATCAAGCATATAGTACTTCATATCCCCAAAATTTTTTTTTTTAGTTTTGCCCTTAAAATAGCCCTACAAAACTACTATGTCAGCTTTTTTTTCGTCTTATCTTTGGAAGCGTAACTCGTTTTTAAAATTAGTTAACCGAATATTGTAACCCGAAAGCAGGTCCCTATGGTCGGGTAGGCGATTAATATTAGCGCATCAAGTCTATTTGATGATCTGCCTGGCAACTCATGACAAGTGAACAGATGTGGTGTCCTATGAAAATATCACTTTGGATACGAGTTTACCACGTCGTTCCTGAAAACTTGCTTTGCGTACTGGCCTCAACAACTTAGTGCAATAATGACAAGTCCCTGTCGCCCCTATTGACAAGTATATATTCACTAAAATACCTTCATCGAACGAAGACACGATTATAGAACTCTTTTAGACGACTTCTATTATTGGAATTCTACGGTAGACATTTTTTTTTTTTAAATCGCAGCATGTATAATTTTTTTATAATCGGGTCATACTGGCATGCGTAAATTAAATCCACGGAGACGATATAATAGAAAACTTCATTAGAATTGCTATTGCCTAATTCTAATGAATTTATAGTCAACTTTATAGTCAAGATTCTTTATTGAGCGCCCTGGCCATTTGTGTAGCACACAGTTCAAGGATGTTTATTACGTTCTATATCCGTGTAAAGTTTATTTTGTCCATTTCTTACGAATTTTTAGCATTTTTGCTACCTGCTACATTCTTAGATTTTTATAAGACTGAACATATTTTTTTATTTTTTTTACATTTTCCCAGACACCACCACCAGAAATCGCCCTGAGCGGGGATTGACATTATGGCGCTAATGTCCTTTTTAAATAAAGCGGACTTATACTTTTAAAATAGCGTGCAAAAAGATGGTAGACTGCAGAATATGAATCAACTCTTCAAATTTTACTGTAGGGGATATTCTCTTTCTAACAAGAGGTTACCTTTATGAGCGGAATTGAAAAATGCCGAAATACCCGAATTTGGCAGACATGGTGACCTTTTCTTGCCTGTTTATAATAATATAATGGTATTATATTAATGTGGTGGTAACCGTTAAATTCCCCAGAATGTAACCGAATGTGTACTATACTTTGAACTTCAACGTTTCTTTCATTTTATGCCTTAGGCTTAGAACTTATCAGCCGCCCCTCGTATGTGTATCCTATACGGCGTAAACCGATTATATTGATACATCATTAGGTAGTACACTAGAAAACTATTCAAATACAACTTTTTTTTTTAAATCTTTATTTAAAGAGTTTTGTCAACATGACAATGTCACTCTATACTGCAACTTACTAACTATTACAAATTAAATAGGTACTTAACACTATGCACCCTAGCAGCCGGCGGTCATTTCCGTCTGCGTATGCCCACCAGAACCAAGGCATACAGAGCCTTGGCTTCCTTCGAAAGAGGGAAAGCCAACACCCTGTTACAGACATCCAGCTGCTTAAGGTCGATGCCTTGAGTCAAGAGTTCAACTCTCTTATCTTCGTTCCGCACACACTCTACCATAATATGGTATGCATCCTCTAATTTACCACATTCTGAGCATTCTGGTGATTGGACTTTCTTCATTAAAAATGCAAACTTATTGAGCGGAATATGTCCGGAACGAAGCCTGAATGCAGTTACAAGATGTGTGCGACATAGGGTCCCATCGTCGAACCATGGTGATTTCCATGGTTCCGGCTGAATGGTTTTGTACCACACTCCTTTTTCTACTGATCTTTCGTCAAAGAACTCCTTCCACATGAGATAACAGTTGCTCCTTAACAAATGGATATACTCCGAGAAATATGGAAGGATGGTAAGAGGCACTCCATCAGAAGACACTTCTTTAGCCATATTGTCAGCTATTTAATTTCCTAAAAGTCCAATATGTGATGGTAGCCACTGGAGAATCACAAGTTTTGACCTCGATCGCAATTGAGAAAGAGCATTAATAATAGCATAAGCTGTTGGATTGCCTCTGACACCACATACACATCTCATTAAGTGTTGTAACGAGCTGCGTGAATCAGTAAATACAACAAATTTTTGTTGTTCTATAGATTCTATATAGGCTAAGGACTCTAAAATGGCGATCAGTTCGATATTCATTATACAAATGTTACTATCAATTTTAAATTTTACATTATTAAGACTTTGGCAATCGTAAAATGCAGCTCCTCTATAATTACCATCCTTAGACCCGTCAGTATACATCTTATAGTACGTATCATATTTGTCGCCTAATATTTGTGTACAAATGTTCTTTAGATTATTTCTGTCATAGCTGCGTTTACTACTTTCGATTCCTTCTATGTTGCATTTAATCATGCTTTGCAAGTCAAAACTGCTCATCCACGAGTCTAAAAGAAACATGTCTAGATTGTTACTTGAATGAATATTAACATCTTTGAAAAAATCGTGCACAGAAATTAATAATGGAACTGGACCTTTCCAGTTTCTTCGAGAGATGGATGCTTTTAATTGTTCCAAGAGGTCTATAGTTGCATTGTTCGCCAGAGACTTTGATCTTAACCAAAACTTGCCAGCCAGAAATCTACGTCGAACATGTAACGGCTGTAAACAAAGATCACTTTCCATTACATGGATTGGTGTATCCTTTATGAACCCTCCAATAATCCACATTGCCTGATTTTGAATCTTAACAAGTTTAAACAAATTTGAATTACAACTGTCACCAAACAAAAAACTAGCGTAATCTAAGCGACTCCTGATAATTGAAATGTACAGTCGTCTCAAGTTTTTGGGATGAACACCCCATCCCGACCCAGCTAACACTTTAAAAAGATTGAAATATTTTAACAATCTTTTTGAAATTTCATTAATAGACTTCTATCCAACCATAAGCCTAAATACTTATAACGAGTAACTTCTTGTAGGACTATGCCGTCAATCACAATATTGATTCGTGCATTATTTACGCCTTTCTTAAAGACACAAACCTCACTCTTTGCAGGGGAGACCCGCAGGCCCAGATTTGATAATACTTCGACTAAATTATTGAGAGCTATTTGCAAACTTTCTGTAGCGTTATCCACATTGCTGTCGGAAATATAAAGGACAAAATCGTCCGCATATTGCGAAACATTTACATCGTCTACACATTTACATATATCATAAGTGGCTGCATTAAACAAGAGTGGAGATATCGGGTCGCCTTGAGCTGAGCCGCGTCCAGTGTTTCTGTTAATTTGACCAGAATCAGTTTGAATATGTAAGGTTCTTTGGATCAAAAATGACCATAGGTATTTACATAACTTAGTTCCTATACCTAGTCTATCCAATTTTAAGAGTAATTGTTCCACCTGTACATTATTATACGCGTTATCTATATCCAGAAATACAGCAACAGTACATTGATTTTTTGTAAACCCTAATTGTATGTTTGACACTTATCGGCTTAGGCTATCAAAGCAAGATCTTGCCTTGCGGAATCCTACCATATTTGTAGAAAAAATGTTATTTCGTTCGAAAAACCATTCCATTCTCTTATTTAATATATTGTGGAATATTTTGCAAATACACGACATTAATGAAATAGGCCTCAATGACTTTATACTTGTTGGTTCGCTCCGTGGTTTTGGAATGGGTATCACGCTGATATTTCGCCACTGTTCGGGAATGAAAGCCAAAGAAAAGAACCAATTGAGCAGACGCAGTAATACTATTTTACCATTAAGAGGGAGACGTTTGATAATCGAGTACGATATGTCGTCGCACCCTGGCGCGGTATCTTTAGGTTTAATGCATACTTCAAGTTCATTCAGTGTTATGGGAATTTCTAAAGTCGAGTTGGAAGAGTTAAATATCGGATGGGGAGGATGAACAAACGGTGGGCATAGGTCTTTTAAAAGTAGTTCAGCTGTCAGAGGATCAACATGTGAATGCTCTGATTTATATCCCTTGAACCACTTCATCCTTCTCCACATGTCACTTCATCTAAAGAGTCACAAAATATATGCCAGTTATCAGTCGAAGCCTTTCTTATGAGTCTCTGTGACTCTCTTGTTTTTTGATTAAGTATGTCTAGATTGGAGGGTGTTGGATTTTTTCTAAAGTTCGAAAGAGCAAGTCTACGTATTGCCACCGATTTTGACAAATTAGGGTTCCAATACGGCTTTGACATAAATTTACTTGAAGGATTTGAGCCCCATTTTATGACTGGAATGTATTTTTCTGCCGCTTTATTAATGGTTTCTATAAATGTGTCATACGCCTGTTGTGGGCAGTCAGGAGTAATGAAATGGGAAAACTATTTTTTAAGATAATCCCGGTAATTATCCCATTTCGCTAATTTGAATTTTTTTTTAAACCTTTTAACACGAGAGAAAGTAGGGGTCGTAGACATTTTAATCGCTAAATGGTCGCTCGCAAGCGATTCGTTTAATACCCTCCAGTCAAATTTATAACAAATATCGGCCGTAGCTAACGAAATATCAGGGGAACTACGTTGACAGTTATCGAGTACTAATTTTATGCGCGTAAAGTTACCATCATTTAACGTTACATAATTAAATTCATCCTGGGATTCATATATTTGAGATCCTCTACTGTTAGTTTTATACGACCAGTTAGAATGGTGTGCGTTAAAATCGCCTAAAATTAAGGTCTTACCTGAAAATTGTGAAAGTATATAGTCCCAATCACGGCGGTTAGTATGGACAGTCTGTGGACAGTAAATACCTATTATATTTTCGATGTAACTGCAAGTGAATATTTTGACATGAACCATCTCAATACCGGGATTGTTGTTTGCACAGGACCCTAACTGTGCCTTGATAGACCTGTGAGTAATAATTGCAATGCCACCATAATTGTCATCTCTGTCCTTTCTAAATATTCGATAATTACTAACATTTAATCTACTGCATGGTTCAAGCCAGGTTTCACTAACAACAGCAATATGGATTTTTTCCTGAATTAATAACTGTTGAAATTCTAGAAGTTTTGGTCTCAAACTCTGCGCATTCCACTGCATCAAGTTAAGCTTTATAGATTTATAAGCGTCATTATTGCCCATTTTGTGAATTAAATAACATAGTAAACCACTTAAATACTGATACATCCGAAAAATTATTCATAAAAATTGATATTAGCCATTCAATTAACAGTTGTACACATTTTCGTATTTTGATACTCCAACTAGACTTACAAAAACATATTTCTTTTAACTTTCGCAATAAATCTTCAAATGAAATGTTTTGTTCTGATATGTTTGATTCTATTGTACTCGTATTCCTGTTTTGCCTACGACTGTTACGCGCCTGTGCGCTCGCGCCGGTGTTCGTCCCCGCCGAGGCGCGGCCAGCGTTGTTCCTGACACGGTAATTGCCGTGTTACACGGCAATTCAGGTGTCCTCAGAACTAAACACGGCAACGGCAGCCGATCATTGCCGTATCATTTGTATGGCATATTTTTTGACACGCCCCCGCCTCCGGCTCCACCATGTCTATGCACATATCGATCTCCGCTTCTCGTGAATCCTCTGAGGACACATCCCAGTCGCATATGGATTGGTCAGATGAAAACCGGTGTTTACGTTTTTTGGTATTTACTTTTTGTGGTTTCGGTATTTGTTGTTTAGGCATGGCCGTAACAGTAGCATATGTATACTCATTAATGCTTAATTAATTGCGACTTGGCATCAAGGTAACCGTATCGATTTGTACTACGGCGCTGTGATTTTCTGATTGCTGTAATATTGGCTTTGTAGCTGTGGAGAGAGGCTGAATGTACATTGTAAGGGCCCTGCGATAGGTACAATTATAATCAGACATAATTTTTCGTATCTGTTGTTCTTTAAGATAACCAGGACAAGATTTATTTAACGACATGTGGTTTCCGTGACAGTTGACGCATTTAAAAGTAGTAGTCTCACAATTAGGGTGATATTGTGTGCATTTAGGGCAAATTATTTTATTTGACACACACTTCTTACTACTGTGTCCAAATCTCCAGCATCGCGAGCATTGTGTGACCGGAAATATATATATGGTTCGACTTTGACCCTCATCTCCACTTATAATAAATCTCTAAATTAAAAAAAGAATCAGCCAGTTTGAAACTGAGCTTTCTGTGGTACGAATGTTCTCAGCATCCCATGGACGGAAAAATATGAAACATTTTATATAGGTACAATATTATTCCAGCTGCAACTTAGGATAGTTTTTATCCGACTGCGACAATTAATTTATTTTCCGTAATATACGACTTCATTTAATTTTTCATTTATTATTCTTAAAGTATATCGCCGCCACATCTGTCAGCTAAAAGAAACGTCAAAATCACAGACTAATAAGAAATACTACGGACAAAATGGCGGAATTTCCTGGCCTTTCTTTCGCATATTAATAATTTTAATCCCGTCTACGATATACATTGACGAAACACATAGGAACCAAAAGCAAATATAAAATTAATCGATTTTGATATGCGAACTTATATGCGCAAATGTCGAATTAAGGCGTAATTTACAAATGTAACAACAAATTCGAACAATATAAACTTGGTTTTTTTGAATGGCACGCGCGCGCGCTCTTTGCGTATTCAGCCAAACCACGAAAACCGAAACTTGAAGTTTGTATATCTGCATTCCTGTCATTTGTTAGTGCGATAGAGATAGAGATACCCGAATATTTTCGAATTCCGAAGTTGATGGTTTAAAAGAAAATACGGATGTCGGATAGATCTAAATTAATATTTTATGTGTAAATATGGTTAAAATTATTTGGAAATACTATTGTTGTTATTGTTTTAGTATATTTGACTAGCTTTAAGTTTAATATTGTACGTCCGAAATGGGCAAGCTGTTGGACTTTATTTTACCCAAAACAACTAAATGTACACAGTTCTGACAATAATGAAATATTATTTTATCTTATCGTATCGAAAATAGGGATGTAGACACTAAATAAAATAATCATAATGTTGTATTATCTCGAAAAAAAAACAACGCAAGAGGCTATACTCGTATAGGTAATCACTAAGTTATAAGTGTATAAAGTTTTAAGAGGGGGTTTGTTGCTTCTCTTTTCCGCAAAACGCACCTTTATAATGAAACGATTGTTTTTTTACTATGACGCTCGAGGATCGTGACGTCACGGTCCCTGATCGTTTTCTCACTCTAACAAGCGACATTAAAACGGTTGTAGCTTCGTAATTTTTTGAGATAATTGAATGAGTTTTTCGTTTCTTCTTTCTTTTGAAGTGAGTCTACAGCTACACCTCTATTTGGAAGACAAGCGGAAAGAACCCATACTATCCATACTAATAATCCATACTTCCATATTTACCTTACGAAATTTGGTATACAGATAGTTTGAGCCCCGGGGAAGGACAAAGGGTAGTTTTTATAGAGGTATCTGAGGGGCTGAAATTGGGGGTGGAAATTTGTATGGAGCTACTTAAACCGCTGCACCGATTTAGATGAAATTTGGTATATAAATAGTTTGAGTCCCGGGGAAGGACATATAATAGATTTTATCCCGGAAATCACCCCCTAAGGGGGTGAAAAGGGGGGGGGGGGTGAAATTTGGATGTAATCTATTTTGATGAAATTTGGTGTAGATATAGGTTAAGTCCTGGGAAAGGACATGGGATAGTTTTTACCCCAGAAATCATCCCCTAAGGGGGTGAAATTAGGGGTAAAAATTCGGATGGAACCCATTTTAATACAATTTGGTATAGAGATAGCTTGAGTCCTGGGAAAGGACATAGGATAGTTTTAATTCCGGAAATCACTCCCCAAGGGGGTGAAATGGGAGGTGAAAATTTGAATGAATTCCGTTTGGATGAAATTTGGTATAAAGGTCGTTTGAGTCCCGAAGAATGACATTAGATAGTTTTTATCCCGAAAATCATTCCCTAAGGGTATGAAATAGGGGGTGAAAGTTTGGATAAAATCCATGTACCTAGATGAAATTTGGTATAGAGATAATTTGAGACCCTTCGAAGGATATAGAATAGTTTTTGCCTCGGAAATCATCCCTTAAGATGGTAAGTAGAAGTTTGTTTGCATTATATTTTCTATTCTATCTAAGAGAAGTACCCTTGAAGCCGATCCGGACGGTTTCACTGTCTACCAATGGTGAAGTCTCCTCTGATGAAATCCTTTTTAATCGTTTTAAATCAATAATTTGAGCCTCTTTGTTTGATGGTACAATATCTCAATAGTCAAGTCCACCTCAATGTCTCTTATGATCCCATATGATATATTCACTTCCCACGATTTTTGCATCCTCCACTCTTGACTTTGTAATGCTGCGCATGATGTTAACACCTCTGAGTTGACTACACTATCAAAAGTTACTAGTACTTTGTAGGCATTAATATATTTTACTCGTGTTATGCCGGGAATTCGATTCTGATGAAACCATTTTGCTAATGCAAACTGTTTGGGCAACCTGTCTGTACTTGATATGCATTTATCAATATATTTAACCTTCTTACGCTTAGTTTTTCGTTTATTCCCAGACATTACCCAATTACTACTGTTGTCCTCTTCTTCTACAGGCTTTTCCGTTTCCTTCTCAAGATCTTGCATAATTTGTCTTATGTCTTCTTCCTTGTTTTCGTCAATCTGTTGATCATTGCACACACTCTCTAGCTCGTCTTCCAAGTCTTTTTTACATTCCTCGCCAGGTGGATCGTCCGCCATAGTGCATAAGGTGCACTTTCGTACACCTCAAACACTAATTATCCAGTTGACCGGTGCGCCGCGCGTATCTCAATCTAACAATAGAACACCTGGATTGACTGTCCAGTTACTATGCAAAAGAATAAAATGATTTATTGCAATACGATAACACGTCGAACTCATTAGCTCACAGAATCGCGACTCGAAATACAACTTAAAACTCACCTTAGATGCTACCCTTATCAGGTCCGGTATTAAATTAAGGAATGAGAACCCGTTTATACACATTATTATAGATTTAGAGTGTACCGCGTTTCCTGTCCGCTACTCCAGTCAAAAAGGACGCATGTGTGACTGTAATTGACCGGTGTAGCCGACTTTTGAAAACATGATAATCGGTTAATTAATCTAAGTTAATGAATCAAGCGCTCACACAGCCGTATAAATATAGCGGGATCGCAATTATTTAGTCGTTATTTTTTTATGGCAGTTCCTATGATTTGATTGGAGCTCTGAATTCGGTAGCTAAGAGAAATAAAAAGCGGCCAAGTGCGAGTCGGACTCGCACATGAAGGGTTCCGTAAAACAAATTGCGGTTTACGATTTATGACGTATTAAAAAAAACTACTTACTAGATCTCGTTCAAACCAATTTTCGGTGGAAGTTTGCATGGTAATGTACATCATATATTTTTTGTAGTTTTATCATTCTCTTATTTTAGAAGTTACAGGGGGGGGACACACATTTTACCATTTTGGAAGTGTCTCTCGCGCAAACTATTCAGTTTAGAAAAAAATTATATTAGAAACCTCAATATCATTTTTAGAGACCTATCCATAGATGTACACGTATGGGTTTGATGAAAATTTTTTTTTTGAATTTCAGTTCTGAGTATGGAGAACCCCCAAAACTTAATGTTTTTTTTTCAATTTTTGTGTCAAAATCTTAATGCCGTTCACAGAATACATCTACTTACCAAGTTTCAGCAGTATAGCTCTTATAGTTTCGGAAAAAAGTGGCTGTGACATACGGACGGACAGACAGACAGACATGACGAATCTATAAGGATTCCGTTCTTTGCCATTTGGCTTCGGAACCCTAAAAAACGATGGTGAGGAATTAGGTTCGTTTATCATTATCAATAACCACACAAAACACGAATTAAAATAAATTAACAATCATAAAATTGATTCTGGTTTCAGGCCTATGATTAATAATCAAAATGAAGTACCTACCTTTTCTATACTTTGAGCACAGTTTAAATCACTTGCTCGTAACTAACTTAGCCGGTAATTCCTTTTATACTCTTAAAAGTATTCATATCCATACATTTTGTTTACTGCAAGCACGTTAACGGAACAAAACCCAAAAAAATCCATATAAGCGCATGCGAAACATTTTATTTGACACTCCGTTTCCAATGAATGTTTATAATTTACATGTAGGACATAATGCACATAATTTAAAGCTGAGGCACCCTACTATAATGAAGTTACCCGCGCAGACGCCGCTAATGTGTGGGTAAGTTAGTCCACGCGGAAGTCAAAATCATTGTCACCCTATTAAAGTAAAAAACAATCAAATTCAGACAGTAACGCATTGAACTTTAGGTTGAATTTTGGATGGACCATGATCTTTTCAAAAAATTGATTGTCAAGTTTTATGATAGAATAGAAGCGCTGGATCGAGAGAAATTAGCGCGCATTCATGTCAGTATTGTGTGACATGTCAGTGCGCATGTCACAGCACTGAATAAGGATGTTTCAATGTGTTTATTAGGGTGTACGGACATTGCCGTTTGTGATAAATAAATATATTATTTGATGTCTTATTATTATTTTATATTCAATATGCATAACAATAGTAGTGTGCTTTGTTTGTTAACTTTGTTTAAAGTTATGTCAAAACTTGTGACAGTAGGTAGTATATTCGTACTAAAAAAATATATCACTGTGTAATGCTATTAATATCAACTTCGATACCCAATAATACTTATAATCTTTTATAAGGTAATACTTATAATATTTTAATTTTACCTATCGATTTTTCTCGAGAAAATTATAGCTAATTTAACCATTATGAGTAAAAACGCATACACTGATGGTATACTAACACATAAGTATTGATACACTTTTGTTAATTAGTACGTGGGCAGGAAACCATAATTTAACATTAAACAAATGTGATAACATGTAATGTAATAGTTATGGTCTTTGCTCAGCCGCAGCTCACCAGTTTAGATAATGTGACATGCGTGCGCGACACGCATTACTTAACACTTAGCCTAAGCAAAAAGGACGCATCTGACTATGCGTCCTTTTTGCTACTATTTTATCATTTAAGTTACAGAATTCCTACCAGCACCTTAAAATGTTTATCTATCCAAATAGCATAAACCCTCCATGATGCCTTCAAGAAGTTCAAGAACCGCACATTATGACCACCATAAAAATAGACTGTTTAGTTAGAACAAATTTCTTATCTGTGAAAATGTTATTATTGCTAAATAATAAAATCGATTTCGATAACATTATTTCATTCAAATTTCGAACATCTCTGAAAAACAAAGAAATTTGATTTGACCTCTATTCTAATATCAGTCGAGATGACGTTTAGTTCGAAATGAATTGTCAATTTGCATACAAGTTTGACAAATGTCGCACGTAGGTAAGATATCGAACGATTTATATTTGGATCCGACTCTAGGATGTCTCTGAATTTAAAAAAAAAACTATGACAGCTGCCAGAAAACAACTTATATGTGGATAGATAAAGTAGTGTATATGTAACTGTACATAATTAGGCATTAAAACACTCGTGTGATGTTATTATGAAACTCGCCTTAGGCTCGTTTCATAAACCCCCACTCGTGTTTAATGCCCTTCATTATGTACAGTCACATAAACTACTATTATATAAGTCAATAGTAAAATCCATCCTTTGCTATGCCCTTGATAGCTATGGTCTAACTTTCAAAACTAATATCGAAAAATTAGAAATGTTACCAATCCGATTCCTGAAATTACTTGTGAATAAGAAGACAAAAGATAACTGTAAAAAAGACTACCAAAAACTGTTCAAAATATGTAAAATCTTACCAGTAAGCTCTAAACTGAAATACTTGTTAGCAGTAAATAACCATGATGACCTTAAAGATTTACACCTTGTTAAACACAAACATAACACAAGGACAATGACCGCGGGCAAATATGAAGTACCTAGAGTGTTCAATTACTATGGTGATAGGACACTAAAGAAACGCATACCATATATACTGAACACCCTGCCCGCGGACATTGTTCATGAACCTAAAAAAGCTAGATTTAAGTATCGATTAAAAAAATACCTCATGGATGCCATGTAGAAATCTCCTTTCACGTTTCTACTGGGGAAATTATGAGATAGATCTCAATATTTAAGACACTTCAACATATGTTAATGCTGAAGAGAAATAAGACTGTAATTTTTGACTTGAGCAATGTATCAACGTATAACTTTTTTTTTAATAAATAAAAATAAATAAATAGTAAAAATAATATGAGTGTCATGGTCAGATGTGTCCTTTTTGCTTAGGACGGCAGAACTTACTCAAACCGGTAAACAATCTGGGACGTAAGCAAATTAAAGTGACGGTAGTAGCCAAATTGACAGATTCGTCAACTATTAATAAATTAGTTCCTGGGCGACCGAGCTCTGCTCGGTTAAAAACGGAGAAAATACGGAGAAAATGAGTTTTCCCGGACATGAGACCTATCTAGATCTCGCCCCCTAAACCCCTGTATTCCAAATTTCATCGAACGTGATTGCAAATATATATATATATATATACAAATATTGCTTCTGCACGAGGTGTACCTGTTTTATTGTTTGATTTCGTGACTAAATTCCGATCTGTGTGAGGCGAGCTGGGAAATTCTTACGATCGGTGTTAAACCAAATGATTATTTAATCGCCTAAATTATGAAATTCCCCTCTTCGCCGTTGGCAAACAATTAGATATGTAGGTATTAGTGCGATTGTAAATAACGAAGATTTAGATTTAAATGGCTATTAGACGTTTTATCTCAAAAGTTTTATCTCAAAAATTCGGACATGAATAATTATATTTAAGCATTGCAAAAAGAAATTACGTTGATTCACAAATATTATGAAAATCGTAGCGTTTAACGTTAAAAAAAATAGATGATCGTTGCTATAAAGTCTGAATTAGCATATGCAAGTTAATATCGTCGTATTACACAAGAGGCGAGCTCGGCGCGACCCACATTCGACACCCCGCGCTGGGGTGCGAACAATACTACTAATTTGGGGGTGCAATCAAAAAGAGGTCGCGTATGTCAAATTGCCAGTAGTTGAATTTAAAGCGGTTTTGGGACTTTTGGATCTTACTAATCTGGATGTTATCAATATGGATAAAGCGCAATACGCGCGACACAAGTTTGTGTCTCTGAAGCTAGCCATAACTCTTGAGATTATTTGAGTTGGCCGAATGGCTTAAAAGAAAAACAAACTCTACAGAGGTAGAATATTTAAATTCCAATGACAGTTTAATAAAAAGTCGCCCTTGTTAAACAATCTCAACCATACACCCTTACGCCTTGGCCACGACTTTGGTCTTGCTTAAGCGACCTGCGGTGCGGTTTTACTAATGTATTGCGTGTGATCCCTATATACTAACTTAAGCGCGTATCGACCGCGCAATTAACAGATAAAACGCTTGCCACACCGCAATTCGCGCAAGTGTAAGTGTTAGGTGGCTATTACGGTCGTAGTAATTATGAAGTACCCACCGAGTATCAGCAGATTATGGATAAAAATTAAATCAGTGTCAGAATACGACGTTATACTGTTTTTGAGCAATGGACTTTTTCGTACACCGATATGATATTAATGTCTGTTTCACCTTTTTAGTATTGCAGTGTGTGTATGTGTGTGTGTAAGTTCAAGCCGTTGACGACTAAATATGAATCTACATCAGGCGCAGATTAAAATATGGTATATTCGGGGCACAAGTATTTTACAGTAAAAGTGGAGTTATTACCTATTTATTCTAAGTTTCTTTTCTTTGACATAAAAGATCCACTGACATAAGCGCCAGCGATTAGCTTACGCTCTTAACTTAAATTCACCCGCCCGCCTGCTCCCGCGCAGCCGAATAAAACATTTATAAATATTTGCCGGCATTATTGGGGCGAGAGGGATTGTGGGACTATGTAACAAATGGGGCAAATTGAATCTGGTTAGTTGAAATACAATATTTCTACAGCTTTGCTAGTCTCCTCTTCATTGATGTCCTTGTGTTCTTTTGTACATCCATTTTATACGTTTACATTCAAACTATACCCTCAAATTGTTTTGCTTTAATGTTTTACTTAGGTACTTATGGAAAATAATTTTACATTATTTTTATGATACTTTGAAAACAAACAATAAGGGTTTCTGTTGCAGGCATAGGTATCGACTGAAGATAAAACAGTAGGTTCCTAAGTTATCTTTATTTTGATAAAAAGTATTCTAATTTTATTTTATAGAGATTTTTAGTTTCAACACCGTTGCTGAAAACATTGCCGGCCGTTGCAGGATTTTTTCCAAACGAAGGCGTTTGATTGTGTTACCTACTAACTCAAAGGCATAATATTTCTTATTATTCGTATTCAATTCGTTGCAAATTATTCCGACCAAATCCCGATGGAAACAAGTTATTAAGTCGTCAAACAGCGCACAGCATGAGCCTGCTTGCATGGACGAGGGTCTCTAATCACACCGAAGTTGTTTGACAATAACATATTAATTTGTAGTTATATATTTTCCTTTGTATTTTACTCAACAACATATTTATTATGCAGTATAATTTACCTAATTAAAATTCGTGTGAAAAATGCAACAAATTTTATGAGCATTTGAGCTTTTGTCAATTTGACTAATTTAACACACTTTTACGATGTACCTTCACGAAAGTACCTACCCTTAACTATGAACCAGATACAGCTAGCTTCTGCGAGACAGGATGTTCAGCTGCAATTCCTGTATGCAAGACAATCTTTTGACCGGAGTGTAAAATAAATTAGGATTATTGAGCATATTATTATATAGGCCCCAAATAGTAAGGACAAATAATTGTATAATATGTATGCTAGCGAGGAGCGTTCCTAATTAAAAGTAACCTATACAAACTATGTCAACTATACAACTATTACCTACCTTACCTATGAAATTGGCGGTTTTTTCACAGATATTATTTTGTACGTAATTTATTCATTTCTATTGCAACTTCCAAATTATTTTTTAATTTCATTATTAGACTATGTAACAAAGGTTTTAAATACAAAAAATAGGTTTGAATTTTTTATTTAGTGTTTCAAATTAAAGCTTGAAAACCGCCCTTTTCATGTGCTGCCGGTTAAAGTGTTTCAATTACGTATAGTTTTATGATGCGAACTATTTTTAAGGAATGAAGATATGTGTAAAGTAGCTTAAAAGTTTTCTATATTCCTACCAAAATTTAGTTTGCTTTGAATTTGACATTGCTGAATAATCCGCAAAATTCAATGTATGAAAATCACAGTTTTCATAAAATTCTCCATACACACCGCCAATTTCATAGGTAAGGACCATCTAAAGTATTAAGTATCATCTACGTCCTTGCTATTCGCATGACGCATTACATGTAAATAAAATAAAGCAATTCTGTGATAAAATGGGACGTATAAATAATTTGCTGGTCATCATGATTTACCTATACCTACATATTTTGCTGTTACATAAGAAATACGACTACTTGTTTAAATTATCTCTTAACACTGAGTTATCCTTCACGGTAGGTAGTATAATAGGTATTTCCCGTATGTACCGACGAGCCTAAATCCTGGCACGTTACAGAGTGTCACAACACATGCCGGCGCGAACGCATTCGTCGCGGCCTTTTGTGCTCAAATTAAACCTAATGCAACCGCCGATGTTTTTGTACATTCGCTACACCATTGTGACTAAAAAATATCAAAAAGTTGCTCCTGCGCAGGGGGATCATAAAGAAAGATGGCGGCCAAAATCATATTTCAAAACGGGTGAAATCTATTGTTAATAATGGAATGAAAATAATTCAAATATAAGTAGGGTTGGCACCCTTTTATAACATATTTTGGTGAGGAGCCATGTTGAGTAACATTGCAACCGTGTCGAACTAGGTGGAAGGGTAGTTTTAAAACAGTGATTGTGGCTTGAGAAAGTATATGGGGTTGTTTTGATTTCTTGTACTGTGAGCTCGTATTTTACTCGCTTTAATTAAAGTTGTGACTGTTGTCGTCAGGAAGCTTCGTGTTTTATACTGAAGTTTGGCAAATGTTATCATTTAAATAAAAAATTGGCACGCAGAATTTGATAGAATTTATCTATTTGTATCTAACGTAATCGTTTAAGGTAATAAACGTGAAAAAGTTCTCTCACTGTTATCTGTATCCAAAATACTTCATGAACCGTGATAGTTAAACAGTTGAAATTTTCACAAATGATGTATAAAAACAAGTACTAAAAAACAGAATAAAATAAATATTTAAGGGGGCTCCCATACAACAAACGTGATTTTTTTGCCGTTTTTATAGATAATGGTACGGAACCCTTCGTGCGCGAGTCCGACTCGCACTTGGCCGGTTTTTTATGTACCATGCCCCGTGGTAATCAACTTCCTCAACTTATGAATGCTAACTTACTTATTGATTAGCATGACCTCTGATTAGGTGCTGGAATCTGCATACATAGAGATTCCAGCACCTTCGATTAGATGCTTCTTTATATCCCTGTTCTACAGCAACCAGAGAAAAAAAACCCCATGCTCTGACCTAGTCATAGTCACATAGTCATAGTATTTTATTCAGAAAACAATACAGGTATTGTGTTTGAAATACAACCTTAGATCACTTTTATATGTGACTAGCTGTTGCCCGCGACTTCGTCCGCGTAGAACTTGTTACCACCTTAGAAAAAATATTGCAAACTAACGTCTACCATCTTAAGGGATGATTTCTGAGGCAAAAACTATGCTATATCCTTCGAAGGGTCTCAAATTATCTCTATACCAAATTTCATCTAGGTACCTACATGGGTTTTATCCAAACTTTCACCCCCTATTTCATCCTCTTAGGGAATGATTTTCGGAATAAAAACTATCTAATGTCATTCTTCGGGACTCAAACTACCTTTATACCAAATTTCATCTAAACGGGATCCATCCAAATTTTCACCCCCCATTTCACCCCCTTCGGGAGTGATTTCCGTAATTAAAACTACTCCCCCCCCCCTTTCACCCCCTTAGTCACCCAGTAACATTTCAAACTCTCCTTAGGGGATGATTTCCGGGATTAAACCTATTATATGTCCTTCCCCGGGACTAAAACTATTTATATACCAAATTTCATCTAAATCGGTGCAGCGGTTTAAGTAGCTCCATACAAATTTCCACCCCCAATTTCAGCCCCTCAGATATAAAAACTACCCTATGTCCTTCCTCGGGGCTCAAACTATCTGTATACCAAATTTCATCTAAATCGGTTCAGCGGTTTAGGCGTGAAGAGGTAACAGACTGACAGACACACTTTCGCATTTATAATATTAGTATGTATGGATAGTATGGATTCTTTCCGCTTGTCTTCCAAATAAAGGTGTAGCTGTAGACTCACTTCAAAAGAAAGAAGAAACGAAAAACTCATTCAAATATCTCAAAAAATTACGAAGCTACAACCGTTTTAATGTCGCTTGTTAGAGTGAGAAAACGATCAGGTATCGTGACGTCACGATCCTCGAGCGTCATAGTAAAAAACAATCGTTTCATTATAAAGGTGCGTTTTGCGGCAAAAAGAGACACAACAAACCCCCTCTTAAAACTTTGGACACTTATAACTTAGTGATTATCTTATCTTTATTGCGTTGCGCTGCTATTTGCGTTGTTTTCTTTTAAAAAAAATACAACATTATGATTATTTTATTTAGTGTCTAGATGCCTATTTTCGATAAGATAAGATACAATAAGATTTCCTTATTGTCAGAACTGTGTACATTTAGTTGTTTTGGGTAAAATAAAGTCCAACAGCTTGCCCATTTCGGACGTACAATATTAAACTTAAAGCTAGTCAAATATACTAAAACAATAACAACAATAGTATTTCCAAATAATTTTAACCACATTTACACATAAAATATTAATTTAGATCTATTGGACATCCGTATTTTCTTTTAAACCTCGAACTTCGGAATTCGAAAATATTCGGGTATCTCTATCTCTATCGCACTAACAAGTGACAGAACTGAGAGCATTCGTAACAACACAAAGCTTAGTTTCAAACTGGCTGATTCTTTTTTTAATTTAGAGATTTATTATAAGTGGAGATTAAGTAGGTTTAACTACCAATATAAACACTAAATGATTTTAATGCGTAAACGAAATACTTAATAACCCATTTATATTATTCGAGTCTCTCGAGTGCTGCACGATACTACTTATGAGATAATAATATATACAGTACATCTTTCTCTGATTATGCAGTTCTAAAAAAAAGTATTGACTTTTACAATTTTGGTCTCTTACACGGATAATGATTTTTGATGCCAGTGGATTATAAATAGTGACCCTATTTGTTTAGTGATATTGATATCGTTGTTAGCGTTGTTATATTATTACAACGCGAATAAAAGTGTCAAATGTTCTTCTACAATACCTACCGTATATCTAACCAACCTCCAGTAAACTCCAATAAAACTGTACCACATTTGATTATAATTTATTGCACAATAAAGAAAAAAATATACAACAGTGTTAATCCGTTACCACATTCAGGTATAGAAATTGACATCGGCAACTATAGAGAAAAAAATATTGATTTATGAAAACAGAACCCACTTTATCTTTACACCTATTCATATTCCGTTGGACTTTATGCTGTTGAAATAGGGGATCACTTTCCATTCGGAAATAGTAAATTTATCATTGCTGCGGCACATGACTTTATTTAAGCATAATGGTTTTTGTCGCTCCCACAGCTTGGAACCAGAATGCGTGGCGAATGCGACATCTGAATTTAGCCTTATTGTCAGTATTCAATACGTCCCAGTGTGTACATGCCATTAAATAAATCACCATATTTCCGTGCGCGCCCCCTTTTTACCACCCCTCATGCTATAGCAGAATTTTACACTTTGGATGTAGTACTATGATGTTTTTCTCACAAAGTCCTACGACATAACAAATAAAAGCGTGTATGAAACAAGTAATGTATACGATGAACTGCAAGTAATGCGTTGTTCTCGTTATTGTTGATTGTGAAGTAATGGTCACATTTCCCACAAGTAATAAACGTTATGTGTTGCTATTTACTTGGATGATATTGCAATTTCCTTACTATTTGTGTAGATGATTTTGTTGTTTTCTATATTACGAGTACATTGAGCGTATGCATGTGTCATTTAGTGATATTAAAATATAATGAAGAAAGGAATGGGCGGGCGTTTGTTTTGCGAAGTTTGTTGTTTGCGCACGGACCCGTCGCTAAGTCAAGTAGGTACGTCCTACTAATATGTACCTACCTACTCGTATTGTGATCATGGTCGCAGTTAGTGAAATGATGATTCTTTGAAGTTTATGATAACGATATTTGATACACAAAATGCGACGTTGATGAATAATTAACTTACTTTAGAACTTATTTAAATTATGTAAAAGTGGAATCATGATGATCGAATTCCAATTCGATATTTATGACATAGGATTAGAATTTGGCGTATAAATCTCACAAAATGTACCACTTGTGCTATCTACAGATCAGTCCAGTGGAAGCGTGAAGTCAGCATGTTTACGGTTTAAGTTAGGAACATTACCACTTAATTGGTAATGGTGTCCATTACCGTAACAGTAAAGCCCCGTTATCGAGAATCTGTGTGTCGTCGGAGTGAAGAAACATCACTTCTCGGCGGCATCTTAATCGGCTATTACTGATATAGACGAGTGCTGCTGGACTTGGGGGCAAGTCATAAGAGCCAGCGGTCATGCAGATATTGCAGATTATATAATTGTGGACATCACCTGTGAAGCCACATATGAAGTACGTTACTTCTAAAATGATCCGCTACTTAACCCTTGTTTCGTAAAAAATAGCAAAGATCCATAGTTCAAGTCTCGCGGTGACGCTGAATAGTCCAAACGTTTTAGTCCGGAAACGAATGCAAAAATACGGTCAACGTGTATGTCCCGCTGGCTGGACGTTGCAAATTAAAGTGTTAACCCTCGGTGCTTAAAATATTGTTGGTCGCTTCGTAATCTCTTACTTCCCGGTTGTTGGCGCTTTCAATAGCGTAATGTTTGCGCCACTCGAAGCCAGAAACAGCATTTAAAACATACGTATTAACGATCTCTTAGCCCTATGCTGCATGTAGCCGATTACCGTGGTTTTCCCGGTATTCAGTGGAAAGTGCCTACGAGCAGGGTGCCCACAGCGAGTTCCTGGCACTGAAAGTTTTAATTTTTCCTGCGTGCTATCACACAGAAAAAAAAATAACTTGAATCAAGAAATAAATTAGGAAGACCGTCTATATCTTGAATTGAACAGATATCCTTTTGAATTAAGATGATTTTCTTGAACCAACAGGAAAAAATCCTGACATAAGATAATTTCGTAAGATTCGAAATAATATACCATCTTCCTCAATAAATTCTTGGTTACAGAATACTTACCTCGCATCTAGTATGTATTTTTTTATGTGTATGTAGGTCTGAGGGGTAATCACGTAACGTTTCGAACGCGCGTTAGGTAGATCCAACTGTCATTTTTCCATATAAAAAGTGACGTTTAGATCTACCTGACGCGCGTACAATGCGTTACGTGTTCGACCTGCAGGTACCTACTATTAAAGTAATCGCTAATGCGCGTAGCTTGTTGCCGCCAACAGAGGCTGTTGCGGCGTTTCTATTTGAAAACAAACGTATCGATTTGCATGAATCACGTATTAAGTATTAACAGTTAGTTAACAAACTGTATCGTAAATATTTTGCCGTTGGGAAACTAGAGACGGCGGTGCTTGTCCATTGCTGAAGATGTTTCGGAGTTAAGTTGATAATTTTGATGCTTGATTAAATTTGAATGTTTTGCTTTTGCTACCTAGAATACCAGCAGCCTCCTTATGTAGACGAAATCACTAACGTTTTTTTTTTCTAGATTGAATACCTACTTCGAAAATAGGTAACAATGTGTTCGTGAAAAATTAAGTAAATCTTTAATAAAGGTAGGTACGAATAGGTATACTTACTTAAAACAAACGAGCGAGTTAAACAACGAAACTAAAGTAGGCATCTATTTACCTACTCATATGCTTTAGTGTAAAGCTGCACTATGGGATTACACAGACAAAAATATAGTAATTTTATATTTTCATATAATTAAAAAAAAACACTAACGAACATAAAAAAACGTTAATTGTTTGCGTCCATAAAAGCTAAATGAGGTAAAACAACTTTCGGGAGTGGGTCCGGAGCGGGCGCATTGGAGAGGCGCGTTATTTAGAGTATCGTCTTTAATACATATTAATTTGGATGTTAATGCGGTTTCTCCGACAGTCGGCTCGATCGGCGGCGATGGATATTAGTGGGATCTGTTTCCATTGCATACTAAACTAAACCCAACCCAACAACTGAAACGTAGCACAGTGTTTTATAGAAGCCGAAAAAGTGACATCCCGTTTTATTACAAATTACTGTAGTTTAGATCATTACAAATGTAAGACTAAAACTCCCGCGTTTCTAATATGCGTAGTTTTTGAGAAATACATTTTTGAAAATCTTGTTTCCGACACCTAAGAATTACGAAAAACATTTATATATTGCAAATTATTAATTTAACTTATCTGTTGTTTAAAGTGTTAGATAACCCCTTCAAAGACATACATTTAAAGGCAATTACGACCTCTCTAGGTACATTTGTTACAAAGATATTAATGATTTTATTGATTTTGGTTTTTATTTTTTTTCTTCTATGTTCCGCCGTAGTAGGACGCGATATTTGTATGATAGCTTGATAGCTTTATTATTATATCTCCTATCTACCCTATTTTTTACAAGACCTAATTCTATGGAACATTCAAGTAATCACCTAAACTCTATATATCCGGTTTATCCGGCCACTAGGGTCGACACTTCGGTATTTCGAATTTTATACGCCGTTTTTTCCGGAAATCCTATTATTTATAGTTTTCTTGGATCGCCTAGGCTTAAAAAAGAATTATTGAGAGAAATCTTCGATATTTGATTTTGATGTTCGCAAAACATGTAAGAGTTAAGTATTGAGTTTTTTTATTTAATACAGAAAAAAGAGCTATTGTCCAGTTTTTTTTAATTACGTGTAATGTCACTGATTACTGTTTTGTTTTATGAGTATCGTATTTGCATTTTAAAATAATATATTTGCAGGGGTGATCACGTAACGTTTCGAACGCGCGTTAGGACAATGCAACTGTTATTTTTCCATATAAAAACTAACAGTTAAATTTACCTAACGTACAGTCAGCATCAAAAGTAGCTATGTAATTGAAGACGTCAAAACTCTTATTCCCTTTTGATAAAGACTTTTGACGTCTTCGTTTGCGTAGCTACTTTTGATGCTGACTGTACGTACATACAAAGCGTCACGTGATCGACCTGCTGGTCAGAAACTTGTTTTATTAGTTTCGCCAAGAGTTGAAACTTGCACAAATAATTATTGCCTAGTATTTTGTAAATTACTTGTAATTTTAAATTTAAGGGAAGTAATAATCACGAATTACTACGTAATGATTTTGCTTTTTAAAATTTAAATGTATGATACCCGGTCAGAAACTTGTTTTATTAATTTCGCCAAGAACTAAAACTGGCTGAACTAAAATTTTCCATGAAACGCTACATGTGACTTGGTAAGGTGTCTACCATGAGGTTCTAGATGGGGCAGAGAGCCTGGAAGTAGAAGAAGACATTCAATGACTTGTCATGCTTCTTGTGTTGATTTGTTTTGTCATGGTCCTTGAGCGTAAGAGCGTACAGATTTTTCGACTGTACAAAGAGCAAACTACAAAAATGTACAGGCACATAATCTTATTACATATGTATTACATACCTTATTATTTACTTTGTTACAAAAAATCACTTAATAAAACACTAGGTAATTGAGAAAGGCAATATAACCAAATTCTCAATAGCTAAGAAATAAGTACTGAATTAAAAAAAAAAAATATTTAATATGTGTAGGCTTCTAATAATGTCTTCTTTCACCACCCATAAAAGAGCTATACCGTGTATAGGTACTATGTTAATTTTATATCCCGGAAATCCGGATACTGGTAGTGGCAGCCCTGACCGAAATTTTTAATTGACTGTAGGTTAAATATCCCATGGAATAAGGACTTGTAAAAAATAGGGTAGATAGAAGACATACTAATGACGCTGTCATACAAATATTGCGTCCTACTACGGTGGAACATAGAAGAAAAAAATTAAAAACCAAAATCTATAAAATCATTAATATATTTGTAACAAATGTACCTAAAGAAGTCGTAATTGCCTCTAAATGTATATCTTTAAAGGGATTATCCAAAATTATGAACAATAGAAAAGTTTATTAAATAATTTGCAATATATAAATGTTTTTCGTAATATCCGGGTGTCAGAAACAAGATTTTGAAAAATGTATTTCTCAAAAACTACGCATATTAGAAACGCGGGAGTTATAGTCTCACATTTGTAATAATCTAAACTACAGTAACTTGTAATAAAACGGGGATGTCACTTTTTCGGCTTCTATAAAACACTGTGCGTAGGCAGCAAACGTGAGAACTGAGTGTGCACGTTGTGTTCGACAAATAATGAATAAGTGTCAAATCGATTGGACCAAACAAGACCTAGTGAGGAATCAATATCCCAATAGATCCGACGTTGCACTAGGGTGCGTGACGTCGGTGAAGTCATAACCAAACTCAAATGGAGTTGGGCAGGACATATTGCCAGAGGCTTCTAGTATAAGTTTTATCTATACAATACGTTTTCGAACGCGTTTTCGTTTAGTTTCAATTTTGTATTGCAACAAGAACAGCGCCTCTGGTGGTAACTATTAGGAACTACGCGTTGCCATACAAATTAAATCTAAACGCGAACGCGTTCGAAAACGTGTATGTATCGATAAAACGTATAGGTAGTTGAGCATCAGGCAGCGTAACGTCAGGTGAACCAAAACGTTAACAGATTGGTGTGGCCATCCTCCAGCGTCGGTCGTCCTCCAGCTCGATGGGTTCTCGACGAAAAAAAGACCGCGGGTCATTTCTGGATGAGACTAGCACGGGACCGGGATAAGTGGTGTACGCGAAGAGAGGCTTATGCTCAGCACTGGGCGATTACAGGCTGATAAGATGATGATGATGTAACAATAACAATGTTCAGTCCAAAACTATTTAATTATAATGTGACGTTCATCCTCAGGTTGGATCGTTAATATTCTGATTTGGTAGAGTCAGGCATAAGAAAGAGAACGACATAGAATAGTATGGTTGATTGGAGAAAAAACACATAAACAAATGACAGGCGAGAAAAAATGTAAGATAGACAAAAGATAATAGATTCCACCCAAAACACATAAGTAAAAAATATGCCATATTATTGAGACAAAAAGCGGTGGTCTCTATTGCACATTCAAAGCAATTTACTAACGTGTGATGATATTTACAGCACGTGTTATGTGTTATAGATATTTAGTTGTCTAGGATGTGTTTTGACCTATGGTTGTAAAAAGTTTCACTCCATCATGGCTTTGTATCATTGGCATCATTGCTCTCCTGAATTTAATGAAATATATAAATACAAAACCCGTCTCGCAGTACATCCAAAAGCTATGAACAATACACTACTTATGTGTAAACCCATAATAAATATCAAATTTCATAGCCGTTGATTACTTTTATCTCCCGTCATACACTCACAAATACCCGTATGACAAAACGCCGACTCATTTAAGAGTCTTACCGGTTTATAAGCCAACATTTTTCAGAATATATCTACTCGCCTTAATATCAAGCAGAGTAACGTAGACGTCAAGTCTATTCATTATGTACTCCTTAGATCTATCATTATTGATAATATTATCTCAATATATTTTAAATATTAGTAGGTATGTGAGTAGGAGTGACTCATATAGAGTACAAAATAATATAATTGTTATATAACCAGTTAATGATATTATATATTAACCTTATGATAAAAACATAACTTAAATACATTAAATATAAGATTAAGAAAAATTAGGTTTTAGCCCTTAACTTTGGCTCTGTATGACCCGGGTACGTCACATCTGCCGTGTCGTGCTCGACCGTGTCTACCGACACACCGCTCCATAAAGATCGGTATTGAATCGGTAGCTAATGCAGTCGGGTTTCATTATTAATATTTTAATTCGCCCAACACCATCCAGTTTCTTGTTTTGATGTGATTTGCTTCGTTAACCCACCGTGTTATTGCTGGGAGTTATTTTAATCGTCCAGCTTGGGAGCGGGCGTGTTTGCTGATATCTTAATTCGTTTTGATAAGTTTCGTTTCGTGTTGCGATGCCCGTTTCGATATAGTGGCCATACTACTTTCTCTGCGCTTTAACTTCAAATATTTTATTAGTTTTATATTATTTAAACGTTTTCATACCTAGTAAGGATTGTAATTATATATTACGCTTGCTAACGGATTAAGTACATTACCTACATTTAAGCAGTCGAAGAAAATCTTTGATAATTACAAAATTCCTTAACATCGTTGATATCCGTTGAGTCGTTTGCTGATTTCCTAATAAAGACTTGTTCGTTTATCAGGACATAATAACTAACTATACTTGTAGGTACCAGCACTTGTTGTAGTCTTGAAATTGCCTCGACATATTATCTGCTCCTTAACATGTTCTTGAAGGAACGTAGGTAATTATTGTAAAAAGCAAACGTGTCTGCACTGCAGAATTTTTACAATAGACTCTGCAGGTACCCACTTGAGGTTATGTAGCAATAAAATACTTATACGTTTATACATATATGTTTACCTGGATATTGAACAGTCGTCATTTCCTGCTTATCTAAATTTCAAAGTCTCAAATAGTTTCATTGCTGACGTTTATTTGCGCATTTTGTGACGAGAAATGGATTTAGATTATCCACAGTTAATCTATATCGAATTAAATATAATAGGAATTCTAAACTGTATACTACATAGTAGGTTAGGTGCGAGTATATGGGGATGGGGATATACAGGATGGAAACAATGTATGGACCCTGGAGGGTAGCTACCTCAAATCCTTTAGTTAGCTCATTTTACTGAAAGGAAACATTCCTTTATTTTTTTAAAGAAACAAAACTGCATTCAAAGATCTTCTAAAATTCGCTTGTCTCACCCGGGAATCGAACCAACTACGAATAAAAATGTTTGATGTTTATGTGTTCGTCGTATTGATGATATAATAAAATGAATATTAGTTTTCACTTTTTTTTAATTCAAAGACCAAATTGTTTATCAGACAAATTTCATCCTGAACAATAGTCCTACCGATTCGTATAATAAAATAGCGAGGGCCTATTTTTTAAATTTTTAGTTGGTTCGATTCCCGGGTGAGACACGCAAATTTTAGAAGAACTTTGAATGCAGTTTTGTTTCTTTAATAAAAAAATAAAGGAATGTTACCTTTCAGTGAAATGAGCTTACTGAAGGATTTAAGTTAGTTCCCCTCCAGGTCGTATACATTTTTTCCACCCTGTAGATTATCAATATCATAAACAAGTAGAGATATAGTACATTGTTTAACAAGGGGCGTATGAGGAATATTGCAAACGAGAGTCTATCAGGAGCCGGACGCCGTAAGGCGGAGGGCTTTTGATGACTCGAGTTTGCAATATTCTTACGCCCGTGTTATACACAATGTTTTTCATCACATTTGCGAGGAAATAAATAACCACAAAAGACAGAAAAACCTATGTTTTATACAAGCGCATCAATCAAATGTTGACGAAATTGACAACTTCACTTCTAGATCAGTGCGAGTGGAGGGCGGAGCTTCAATATTTCAACCAATCACAGAGCATGGAGCATGTGGTTCTTGCAGGGCACGGCCTGCTCGATTTTTTTCCAACTAATCACAAAGCAGAATTCTTGCCGTCCAGATTTGCTTAACCAATCAGATCACACACAATCTCATTACTTCCTTTGGGACCATTATTTCCCGCGGGAAAAATTTAGGCCACTGTCCTTCTGTATACAGGCAAGGAATAGGTAACACCATTTATGAGCAAGTGTGATGAAAAGAATCTTCCTATAGTTAAATGTAGGTATTAAAAGACATAAAACTTCAAAGTGCCAAAGTGGGTATACTTATAAAATTATTTTATAACCATAATCAAAGAATGACTTAAAAGTTGGTAAAAGGATCGTTGCTAAAGTGGAAGTATTTAATTAACTAGTTGAACGTATCTACAAGTAGCGGAGCGCCCATACAAGCCTATAGTTATATACATACAGATGTAACAGATGTAGTGCATAATGGTTTCCCATCGTTTTTTCACGGAAACGTACGAACGTGTCTTGCTATTTCAGTCGGTCACGGTACAAAAAGTACTGAGGTTGACTGATGTAGCATGACAAATACGAACGTTTCCGAGAAAATACGATGGGAAATGATTATTCGCTACATCTGCACTCTATAAACTCTCTCATAAGTTTTTTTGTACCGGGTTGCCCATCGAAAATTTTCACGCGCAGCCACTGACTACCTACTTATATAAAACTAGCTTTTGCCCGCGACTTCGTCCGCGCGGAACTCGTTTATATCGTAACTTTCTCCCCCCTTTTCACCCCCTTAGGTGATGAATTTCCAGATAAAAACTATCTTTAGTAAGGACTCTTTGGGAAGGCCCCGGAATTCAAAGTATCTCTATACCAAATTTCATCTCAATCGGTTCAGCGGTTTAAGCATGAAAAGGTAACAGACAGACAGAGTTACTTTCGCATTTGGAATATTAGTATGGATTGTATGAAGGAAAGGGTATCGATGCATGTAGGCTTTTTTCAGTATTATTTTGCATATTTTCATATCACACGACCGTAAGGACCTTTTCTACTAAACTGTAGGATTAAATTAACTTACTTGTAATTTAAACATTTTATATTAAAAATAAAAATACTTCAGCAAAATGTTACATCTAATAGTTTTCAAAACAAAATAGCCATAATCAAACGTCTTTTTTACCCCGTTTTAGAAAACATCTTCAAAACTAAGGTCGCCATAAGGTACCTTTACCCTTGGAACGTCAATTTACTTATGTAATGTTAATGTTCCTATTCCCCAGGACTCCCAACTACCGCTATACCGTAAATGGGTTCCATCCAAATTTTCACCCCCTATTTCACCTCCTTAGAGGATGATTTTCAGGATAAAAACTATCCGTTGTTATTCTCCAGGACTCAAACTATCTCTATACCGAATATCATCTAAATGGGCTACATCCAAATTTTCACCCCCATTTTACCCCCTTAGGGGATGATTTCTGGAATAGAAACTATTATATGTCCTTTTCCAGGACTCAAACTATCTTTCAACCAAATTTTATCAAAATGTGTCACAAACAAATTTCCACCCCCAATTACACCCCCTTAGGGGATGATTTTCGGGATAAAACTATCCTATGTCCTTCCTTACTTATCGCTATACCGTAAATGGGTTCAATCCAAATGTTCATCCACCATTTCTCACCCCCTTAGGGGATGAATTCCTCCTTTTATGTGTTCCGGAATAAAAAAAAATCTATGTTCTTTCCTAGGACTCTACCTCTCTCTATACCAAATTTTATATATTTTTTATTTTTTTTATTTTTTATTTATTACATATATAAAAGAAAATACATTTGGTTAAATCTAACAGTGTCGTTAAACCCTATCGGGTTTGTATCGACACAGCAATTCGTGAACAGTAATAAGATTCGATCTTAGTAATTAATTAATTAATTCGATCTTAGTAATATAAAATGGTTCAAGACCAAAACAGCAATTTACTTGTGACATCACATGATCCTATTCATTTAAATGTAGACATATTTAAATTCTCGCAATAAACAGGATCGTTTGAGTTTATTACAGAAATCGCCCGCTGCTGCAATAAGCAAATAGCATTAATGAAACTATAACATGCAAATATGAATTGTTCGCACCCCGAGTATCCGATTGGGAAGCAAATATTACGTACCTAGTCGCCATATAAGTAGTAACTACATGGCCTAAATGATATACTTAGTCCACCGACTGCGGTCGATTTCGTTTGATATTAGACCGTACATATATTTACGTAGGTAAACGATGGGTAAAATGTTATTATTAACGTAGTTCATATCTTATTGTGTAACTCAAAGTGGATTTGAAATTCTCCGGAGCTCCAAATTCGGAGAATCTTCCCTGGAAGGACATTGAGGGAAAATCTCACATGTGGATTCATTTTTCTCCACGAAGGCACGTTTTCTCGTCAAGGTTGCAGGCTTGTGCAGAATTTATTAGACCATTTTTTCATAGAGTAGGTACGTAGTTTTTGAACAAAACCTGAATTTCTTACGAATTGAGTACATTTCCCAAGATAGCGGCCGTTCTACAAGGTGGTGACCCGGGGACTTTTGGGAGACGAAAACAGGGCTCCAACGAACATTCGTACCAAATTTCATCAAACTCCCCGATAGATAACGAACCTCGATATCGATGTTATTATGGAAATTTAGTTGGTCATGATTTGAAATCTAGTCGGCCATGGCGGTGCAATGGCGGTTATTCTAATAGTTCCCGAACAAATCATTGAGGATTTATAATATTTGGGTAGATAAAGTAGTGTATGTAACTGTACATAATTAGGCATTAAACACTCGTGTTTGGTGGCCTTCATTATGTACAGTCACATAAACTACTATTGTATGAGCACCTATTGTTATATTATTAGTTACCTACCTATGTAACTGTTTTTAGGGTTCCGTACCCAAAGGGTAAAACGGGACCCTACTACTAAGACTCCGATGTCCGTCTGTATGTCTGTCCGTCTGTCACCAGGCTGTATCTCACGAACCATGATAGTTAGACAGTTGAAATTTACACAGATGGAGATGATGTATTTCTGTTGCCGCGCTATAACAACAAGTACTAAAAACAGAATCAAATAAATATATGGGGGCTCCCATACCACGTGATTTTTTTTGCTCGTTTTTGCTCGATGTTCATAACGGCAACAGGTAGACGCTTGAAATATTTACAGAATATTTAGTTATATATTCACTTTAAAACTAAATAATAAAACTAAAATAAAACAAATAATTAGGGGGGCTCCCATACAACAAACGTGTTTTTTTTGCCGTTGTTATACATAATGGTACGGAACCCTTCGTGCGCGATGCCGACTCGCACTTGGCTGGTTCTTTTTATTTAAGCTTTCTTAATACTACATTCACACGTAGGTATCAAAAAGTATACCTTACATACTTATTACACCTCTATAATTGTACCGTCAACAAAAGGCGGCAGTTCAAAAGGCTGTTTGTTCTGCCGACGGTACGTAATTGGGGCGTGTATAATGAGCGTGACACGGCGATGTATTGTTCGGCTTTCTTTGCTGACGCTCCCTGTGATTTGCTACTGATGTACCGACACTTGTGTATACACCTACTTATGGCGTACACATGGCCGGCCATGGCGGACTGTCTAAAGGCATGTGGCGGGAAATGGCCGCACGGCAGTTTTCATAACAGAATGTCGAAAAACGGCTGACTGTATTACGAGTATTTACAGATGCGACAGCCATCTGACCTTAAACTCAAGTTTGAACGCAGGCATTAATATTTACAGAAGCGACATCCATCTGACCTCCTAACTAAACTCATGCATGAGCGCAGGCGAATAGTATTTACAGAAGCGACAGCCATCTGACCTTCTATCTAAAGTCAAGTATGAACGTCGGCAAAATAGTACCTATACCTATTTACAGAAGTGGCAGACATTATGGCCTTCCTAACCACCTGACCCTAGGCTGACGACCTAAACTCAAGTAGGTACCTATTAGTGCAAGCATTAATACTTACAGAAGCGACAGTCATCTGACCTTTTAAACTCAGACCTCGTAAACGAATAAAAAAACTGGACCTTGTTTGAATTAGGCTATATCAAGTGAGTGGACAATTTGATCATCAGAAGTTCTCAGGACAAAAGGTCTTTTGGCTTAGTGACTGCTTACATAGACCTACTAACCGACGAACTCCAGTAAAAAATTGCAAACCGACTACCAATCACAAATACCAAAATGAAATAAAGGCATCGCGATTTTTTATTT
This sequence comes from Epinotia brunnichana, assembly GCA_963854355.1. NCBI lineage: Eukaryota > Metazoa > Arthropoda > Insecta > Lepidoptera > Tortricidae > Epinotia > Epinotia brunnichana. Next base: position 24,861,602 of record OY977936.1, on the reverse strand, counting down.
TGAACGCGCTCATGCGTCTCACCCCGTCACGCCTAACGAAACTAGACCCCTGACTACGCTTAGTTACTACGAATCGCGTCGTCAAGATGTATTATATTAGTCAGTGAGGTGAGGTTAAAACAAGATGCATAATAGTGGGGCTGGAGTTGCAAGCTTGCGTCCATTCATTAAGGCATCAGCTTACTATCAGGCACGCGACTCGCTGGTTTGTGAACCCATCGTGGAATAAAACAAATAGGTAAAGTTTGTTTAGCTAAATACATATTTTCGTTTGGATAAAGCTGGTTGACACAACACCTTAATTGGTGTTTCTAAATTGAATCAAAGACACGAAGCCTGTTATGTGGCAATTCGTTAAAACACTCTCTTCAGTCGTTCACTCTCGACAGCGTGGTCGTTGTTTCATGATGATGTATGGATAAAGCAGCCCCCAGTGAGCAGCTTCCAGTCGTTAGAACTGTGGCGTACTTGAAGCGTGGCATAGTCTCCTTATTCCTAGCGGTACACCCCGAAATTGGTGTTAATTAACGTGCAAAAATAATATTTACGCTTCGCATTTTCTCTATGTGCTAAAGTTTCTAAAACTGTGAGTCACACGTCATTCTAACATCTTGGCCTGTTTTAAGTATTATCAATTGGATATGTTCACAAAGTACCTAGTTCGCGATTTGGAGTCTTGGAGAAAGAACTTGCACTTACGTTGACGGATGTGTAGTAGAGCGCTTCATGTTAGCGAATCATGTAACAGTCGATATTGTTCAACCTCGAAATCCTGGGGAGTTTCATAAAATTTGGTACGAATGTTCGTCGAAAGCCATGTTTTCGTGTCTCAAAAGTCCCCCCGGGTCAGGACCTTGTAGAACGGCCGCTATCTTGGGAAATTTTCTCCACGAAGACACGTTTTCTCGTTAAGGTGCACAAGGTGTACAAGTGTAGTACACAACTACAGGCTTGTGCAGAATTTATTCAGCTTTAATGTTGCTGTAGACCATGTTTTCATAGAGTAGGTAGTTTACGAACAAAACCTCAATTTCTTACGAATGGAGTAGGTACATTTCCCAAGATAGCGGCCGTTCTACAAGGTCCTGACCCGGATACTTTTGGAAGACGAAAACAGGGCTTCCAACGAATATTCGTACCAATTAATAAATAAACGTTATTTTATTTATTTATTTTATTTATTTCGAGGTTGAACAATATCGACTGTATTATATTACTAGCTTTTGCCCGCGACTTCGTCCGCGCGGAACTCGTTTATATCGTAACTTTCTCCCCCCTTTTCACCCCCTTAGGTGATGAATTTCCAGATAAAAACTATCTTTAGTAAGGACTCTTTGGGAAGGCCCCGGAATTCAAAGTATCTCTATACCAAATTTCATCTCAATCGGTTCAGCGGTTTAAGCATGAAAAGGTAACAGACAGACAGAGTTACTTTCGCATTTGTAATATTAGTATGGATTGTATGAAGGAAAGGGTATCGATGCATGTAGGCTTTTTTCAGTATTATTTTGCATATTTTCATATCACACGGCCGTAAGGACCTTTTCTACTAAACCGTAGGATTAAATTAACTTACTTGTAATTTAAACATTTTATATTAAAAATAAAAATACTTCAGCAAAATCTTACATCTAATAGTTTTCAAAACAAAATAGCCATAATCAAACGTCTTTTTTACCCCGTTTTAGAAAACATCTTCAAAACTAAGGTCGTCATAAGGTACCTTTACCCTTGGAACGTCAATTTACTTATGTAATGTTAATGTTCCTATTCCCCAGGACTCCCAACTACCGCTATACCGTAAATGGGTTCCATCCAAATTTTCACCCCCTATTTCACCTCCTTAGAGGATGATTTTCAGGATAAAAACTATCCGTTGTTATTCTCCAGGACTCAAACTATCTCTATACCGAATATCATCTAAATGGGCTACATCTAAATTTTCACCCCCATTTCACCCGCTTAGGGGATGATTTCTGGAATAGAAACTATTATATGTCCTTTTCCAGGACTCAAACTATCTTTCAACCAAATTTTATCAAAATGTGTCACAAACAAATTTCCACCCCCAATTACACCCCCTTAGGGGATGATTTTCGGAATAAAACTATCCTATGTCCTTCCTTATCTATCGCTATACCGTAAATGTTCATCCACCATTTCTCACCCCCTTAGGGGATGATTTCCTCCTTTTATGTGTTCCGGAATAAAAAAAAATCTATGTTCTTTCCTAGGACTCTACCTCTCTCTATACCAAATTTCATCTAAATGGGTTCTATTCAAATCTTCAACCCTCATTTCACCACCTCAGGAAATGGTTTTTCGGGATAAAAACTATGCATTGTCCTTCCCTAGGACTCCTTCTATCTATTTACCAAATTTCATCTAAATGGGTTTTATCCAAATTTTCACCCCCTATTTTATCCCTGAGAGGATGATTTTCGGGATTAAAACTATCCGTTGTCATATTCCGGGACTCAAACTATCTTTCAACCAAATTTCATCAAAACAGGCCACAACCAAATTTTCACCCCCAATTACACCCTCTTATGGGATGATTTTCAGGAGTAAACTATCATATGTCCTTCCCCAAGACTCCAACTCGCTATACCGTAAATGGGTTCCATCCAAATTTTCATACCGCATTTCACCCCCTTAGGAGATGATTTCTGGACTAAAATTATGTTAAGTCCTTCCCCAGGACTCTGAACTATCTCCATACCAAATTTCATCTAAATCGGTTCTATCCAAATTTTCACCCCTCATTTCACCCCCTCAGGAGATGATTTAGGATAAAAACTATGTATTGTCCTTCCCTAGGACTCCTTCTATATCTATACCAAATTTGAACTAAATGGGATTTATCCACATTTTCATCCCTATTTCATCCCCTTGGGGGATGATTTTCGGGATTCAAACTATCCATTGTCATCCTCCGGGACTCAAAATATATTTATACCAAATTTGATCTAAACGGAGTCCATCCAAAATTTCACCCCCAATTTCACCCCCTCAGGGAAAGATTTCCGAAATAAAAACTATCCAATGTCCTTCCCCAGAACTTAAACTACCTCTAAACCAAATTTCATCAAAATGGGTTACATCCAATTTTTCACTCCCCCATTTTACCCCCTAAAGGGAAGATTTTCGGGATAAAACCTATCCTTTAACCTTTTCCGGGACTCAAACTAATCATATATTAAATTTCATCTAAATCGGTGCAGCGATTTAAGTAGCTCCATACAAACTTCCACCCCCGATTTCATCCCCTTAGAGGTTGATTTCCAGGATAAAAACTACCCTAAGTCCTTCCCCAGGACACAAACTATCTCTATACTAAATTTCATCTTAATCGGTTTTGCCGTTTTCACCTGATGCGCGGTCACATAAACAGACAAACAGATAAACAGACAAACAGACAAAAATTCTAAAAACTGTTGGAACGTGTTCTGTTATCGATTCTAAGTATCCCTAGCCAATTTTTTTTCGAATATCTTCCACTTTCGACCCTCTTCAGCTTTATTATATGTATAGATAGATAATAGCTACATTGAAAAATAAATATTTAGGTACAACCGGTTGACGACCGGTTTAGCCTAGTTGGTAGCAGTGGCGGCGCGTGAGATTTTTCACTAGACAAGCCGGAGCAAAAAAAAAAGCTGTTTTTTTATGATTAACGAGGTAATACCTAAGCGAGACATTTTAGACAAGCCGATGGAAATCGGCTTGTATAAGCGCTCCGCCACTGGTTGGTAGTGACTCTGCCTACGAAGCTAGATGTCCCGGGTTGGAATCCCGGTAAGGGCATTTATTTGTGTGATGAGCACGAATATTGGTTCATGTCAGTCATGGATGTTTTCTATGTATTTATTTCTCTATATAAGTATTTTTATCGTCGTCTAAATAGTACCCATAGTACCAGCTTTGCTTAGTTTGGGACTAGGTCGATTTGTGTAAAAATTGTCCGCAAAATATTATTAACCTCAAATATTGTTCCGGATCGAAGCATCATAAAAAACCACAACCCAATGAAACATAAGTCGAGGTGCTTACTTTTTTATTGCAAAGTAGGTACCTATATTCCCGCGCTAACAAGTAGGTAAATCTCCCTCCAATTTACATCTCACCTAACAAGTCCAGGATATTATTTGATAATATTTGAGTCGCATCAACTTTCGCCAATTATTGGGGTAACAACAATAAATCACAATTAGGTACTAGTCTCAATAAGATAATATCTAGGAGCTCACAAAACGGCCTTTTAGAGTGTAATATGACACTTTGTATATTTGTAAGGACGGTACCTTGTAGATAAATATCTAAAAACATATTATTTTTCACTCAACTACTCGCTTTGTGTTTGCTGATCGATATCTCTTTTGTGTAGTTCAGCATTAACATTTTGAGAAAATCGGTGTATGGTAGGAACTTTGAAGTATATATGACCTTCTTGAATTAAGTAGTATGTTGTATTGGGGGTACTTAACTGAATGTTTTTAACCGATTAAGTTGTGCATAAGAGCTCATTATGCTGCTGTATTAATAGAAAAAATTTGTACTGTTATTGGTATAGCTTTTATGGTCATATTTTTCATTTAGCGTGTGAAAACAACAAGAACTTTTTTTTTTCATAAGTTTGTTGAAATATTACGTAAAGATTTTGATGAATTACTCCAGGAAATATACGGTTGAGTAAAATATTAATTTATAATAGAGTGTTCTTGTTTATTTCATTTTAAAAGGTTATTTAAAAATGCTTTATTCTAGAATCCTACAAACTTTCAACATGAAATTAGGTAATTATAGTAGTAGTAGTAGTAGTAGTAGGTAACTTGATTTTTGTTAGTTTCTTGTACATATAAATTAACCAAAATAAATATGAAAATATTTATTTATACTTTTTCCGACCTTTCAGGAGCTAATGAAGTTATTATTTTTTGATATAGTTGGATTTTGTTCCATACTAAGTATAGTGAAAATAAAATGACTGGATTAAATATAGATATTGTAAAGCAAAAAGTTTCGCCTAACAATAACATTCTCAAGATTTGATAATAAAACCACATAATTCCAGCATTATTAAAAAAAGTGATAGATCTCACGAAAATCTACACCCATGCACCGGACACAACCGCAAGGAAGTAAAATGACACTTCCACCATATAATCCCATTCTTCCCCAAGGTATTGTCACTGTTATTCTAGATATTGTTTCCCAAACACGAAACTCCTGGTCACCCCAAGAGATAGCATCAATAAAAGGAAATATGATCTGCTTATTATAACGATATTTGCTATTTTTCGGCTTTCGGCCTTTGTTGGGCGAGATCGCCGATAGCGCGGGCCTTTGTTCGGCTAATGCGGATAGAGTTACGACGAGGTTTGTTTTTCAAGCCAAGTGATATGTAACTGTCACTTTATTGTGAACGAGCCCGATGCTAATAAAAGTAAAATATTTCTATGTTCGTTACATGTTTGTCGTTAGTCCTGGGGTAGGCTTTTTTATGTACCTAGGATTTAAGTGGATGGGTCAAAGAAAAGCTCTACGCTATGCAGTTCATGAAATATTGTTAAAAATCGTTTGAATTTTGAAGGAGGTCAGTCGAGAACTGGTCTTAGGTTTTGCCCTTTTTATGCAAAAATGCACCGTAAGTGAATCTTGCTTCCGTTTGTCGTTCAAGTTAACATTATCCGGGTTACATTTACATCCTAAAAGAGGCTCGGAGTTCGCTTGCTACCTAATTCTTAAGGCACACGATTTTTTCACTAATTTAGACGAACAATTATACCACTTTAATAACCATTTGACCATTATATAATACTTTAAGTAAACTGCATTCCTTGTTTACGCTGAACCTACCTCATAATAAGTTTCTGTCAAAAATTTCAACTACTCATTGAGACGATTCTCACGAGCCCAAACTCAACGGGGTTAGGTGGGTAAGGCCGCGAATTTTGACCAATGTGACATAGAATTAACATAAAAAAATATACGTGACGTTACCCTAAAACGTAACAAAAGCATAAAGCCTACATCTTACTCGTAAATATTCTCATTAGATAAGGTAGATAAAAAAAAATGCACGTTATAAAATAAAAAAGTCAATAGAATAGTTCGATTCGAGTTCAGTTTCAACAATTTCTAAATCGTAAAACATTTTTTTTTAATTACTTAAACAAATAATTATAATAATTTATTATTTGTCATAAAAATACCCACCTAAAATACTGAGCTTCATCATTGAAAATGTAATAAATTCTAATTCAAAGTTAGTATTGTTCTGTGTGCAATTGGGAATGAATGAAAATTTTAGAAGTGCCTTTTTTATTTTTTTGGCGATAGGAATGAATAACCTTCCTTAGCACCAGAAAAAGTTGCAGACTTTTCAGCTGCGTCAATTATTTTTGAAAAATATAAACAGTTTCCTCACTTAAATTATTTAAACAAATAATTATAATAACTTATGGTTTGTCATAAAAATACCCACCTAAAATACTGTGCTTCATCATTGAAAATGTAATAAATTCTAATTTAAAGTTAGTATTTTTCTGTGTGCAATTGGGAATGGATGAAAATTTTAGAAGTGCCTTTTTTATTTTTTTGGTGATAGGAATGAATAACCTCCCTTAGCACCAGAAAAAAATTGCAGACTTTTCAGCTGTGTCAATTATTTTTGAAAAATATAAACAGTTTCCTCACTTAGGTTTTGGGTTTAGGAAGGCGAATAAGACATTTTGCTTGATCCGTCTCATATTACAAAAAAATATCTTGAAAATCTGTGGTAAACTGACACTGGCAATGATATTGACAGCTGCAGCAGCTATATTTGTCATTGCCATGATCAGATATTTAATTATTTTTTTGTAATATGAGACTGATCAAGGAAAGTGTCTCATTCGCCGTCCTAAACCCAAACGTAAGTAAAGTAAGGAAACTGCTTATATTTTTCAAAAATAATTGACGCACCTGGATATATGACGTCATAATTCTGCTCTTTTTTATTTTTTTTTGAGGCTACGGGTTAAATTGATTTTTCACTTCTTATGCTCGAAAAGTGTGTCATATTAGGCTTAGCAAGCGGGGCTAAAGTAGTACATTTAGCCCCTAGGGAAGATATGTATATATATTTATGATTTTAAAACATTTCAATTTGACCAATCAAAACACTTCAACGTATTAAATCCTCCAATCACAACCCTTTAAAAAAACATTTGTATTTGCTATCGACCAATCAAGAAACAGAATTAATTTCAAACATCAGGCGTTTTTTATTCCCTAACTCAAAATCATTAAAAAAACGCCTCTAACTGTTCTATAGCCGCGTCCAAACGTTCGAGCGTGGTTGACTGCATACATGGCATAAGCTATGAGATTGAACGCGATAGACTGCTGTCTATCTCGCTTTATCTTATGCCCTGTATGCTGATGCTGACTGCCGCGTTCGGCCGTTTGGACGCGCCTATAAATGGTCAGAGGCGTTTATTCTTGGTGTCAATATAGTTTGTTTCTGTGTCAAAATCATGCCACCAAATTAGACAATCTTTTCGCCGTGGAATTTATTATTGATTGTGGATGAATAATCTTTGTTTTTACTATTTTCTCGAAGTCGAAGTGAAAAGTAGAGTGTACTAGTATAACTCTGGTCTAAAAGCCATATTACCACTCGAACAATTTCAACTCATATAACCATCTCGTAGTAATATGGCTTATTTTAGACCCTTGTTATACAATCTTCTTACTATATATGGATTAAAGAACAATCGTTCCGGTTTTCATGCTTTTAAGTAAATGCCTAAAAGATTATATAATATCGGGTGCTCTGGAGCACGTTTTGTGCAGTCGCAGATAGCGCACATGTTGTAAACAACTCATGGGCAGGCACATCTTCTATAGAAGAAAGTGTTTTACGGATATATACATATAAGGTAAACTTATTATTCAGGCATAGAGGCATAAGTTCTTTGAATTCAACCATATTCATACACTTGACTGTACACAACCGCACAAACACGTAGCTCAAATAAATATAAATACAACTGTACTGTATCACGATTGATAATAAAGCAAAAAGGCGTGTGTCCGTCAAGTCCAGGTGGCGTGAAATTGCCGGCGATACGAGATCTCTATTACGCCTGCGCCCGCGCCGCGCCTGACACTTGACCTGGGGTGGCCAAGCTTTTGCACTCAATGAGACTTTCTTTATTTTATCAATGTTACGTTCTTTATATTGTCATATGCTTGATAAGCCTTTATTGCCAAATACTAGTTACATACTGTGACTGTGAAATTTAATTATGGATATAAATAAATGCGATGAATTGAGATTTATATATTAGGAACGTGAATTCTCAATAGTGACTTTACCTTAAATTACGAAAGTACATCAAATAGTAAGAAACTACCTACATCAATGTCACACTTATGCTTTAAATTGGATCGTATTGTGCTTAAGTTCTTTTCTTGCCGCAAAATATTTATTTATGCTCTTTTATATATCTTAGGAGCAGATTACCTACTATTGAATACTACACCAGGCCTAATAAAAGACTGGTGTTTCTATTGAGTTATTCCTCTCAAATTTTCCTTAAAACTTAGTAACCCTATTGACCTACCGCTTCGGCTCGCCAAAGGAACATTAACAGCCAACAACTTATTCGCTTCACACCATTCTGACTCAAAACACCAAATAGGCCTCATGCACTAAGGTTTATTCTCGTCTGTATAAAATCCCCTGTTCATCTGTCAGTTATAAACAATTACTTCACGCGATTTTCACCCAAGTGTCTAGAGCATCTCCATATATGAAGGATGGTTATTGCTTGAGGTGTGATGTAGCTGCCAGTTGATTTTGACAGTTGACGCGCATGCGCTACCGAGGAGTCGGAACGGGTGCGATCACGAGCTGCCAGTCACACTATTTTGGTGCGTTCGTGTTTTGTGGCTTAACATTCTTGGACGAGGCTTTTTATTTGAAATTCAATATGGAATAGAACGGCCCATCGTGATAGTTGTCGTGAACCGCTGTTTAAAATATGGACTAGGTAGTCAAAGCAAGTTTTATTTTCAAACGTTGAGATTTGGAAACTTAGCTAGATCATAATATTATTTATTTGAAAAAAAATTGAAATTAATTGACGCAAGACAACCTACAAAGCAACCAATGTATGGTAGGCGGATCCGTATGAGTTGGCATGTCGAGTGGTTCGATGTTATGAATATAGCGACCAAATACTAGGTACTATACTAGTAAGTATACGATAGACAAGGTCAGGGATCGAAAAATGTTTTTTTGTGAATAATTTTATTGTACTTAGTTTTAAGTTTCGCAGGTGAGTATTTAAGTAGGTAGTGGAACCGTTAACTGCGTGATACTATTTAAAATACCTATGTATAATCTAATAATTAATACGGGTGGGACTAACCTCCTCCAGGATTTGGGTGAATTAAAAAATTTAAATGAATGTTTGTAATAAATGGAATTGTACAGATTTGTTTAACGAATGTTATAAATAGAATATTTAGAACAAACATCGTACGGGGATGTGATTACCATAACGTCTAATGACAACTCACTAGTTAACCAGTCTAAGCGGGACCTCCAATCGCATTCAATTGTTGTAAGACTTACGATTGGTCAAACTGGAATGAGTTGAGAGGAAATGCCGAATAGGCTGTGAATCACATACCTTTACATATTGGCATGAGAAACGGTGTTTTTACCCGGGTGGGAATTATTGTACCTAAGCTACGCTTATTTAGTGCTACCTTCCTGTATAAATTAATTACTAAGATCGAATCTTATCACTGTTCACGAATTGCTGTGTCGATACAAATCCGATAGGGTTTAACGACACTGTTAGATTTAACGAAATGTATTTTCTTGTATAAATGTAATCCCTGGGCGACCGAGCTCCGCTCGGATGAAAATGGAGAAAATACGGAGAAAACGAATTTTCCCGGACACGAGACCTATCTAGATCGATTTCTCGCCCCCGTAACCACATATATTCCAAATTTCATCGAAATCGTTAGAGCCGTTTCCGAGAACGTGATTGCAAATATATATACAAATATTGCTCGTTTAATAGTATAGGATAAATAAAAAATAAAAAAAATGTAATCCGATAAATGAAATCCTAAAATGTACCGCGTCTGCAGTCAAGAAATTAATGCATGGCCCGAATGACCGAAGCTACATATCAAGTCAAATACCAAGGCTGGGTGTAATATCTAGTCAGGGACGCGGGCAACGCTGCGCGCGGTCATTATACCGTGAATACTGCATGAGATGCCCACCGTTCCGTAATAAATATCTACATTACAACATATCTACGACACCACAATATTTTCCACCAGAACAGAAAAACCACGGACGTGGTTTATTTCAAATTAATTTAATTATATGCATTGAAATAGTACATTACTTACCTAGGGCGGTTAAACAAAGAATGTCTCAGATCGCAGGTATTTGACGCCCGAGCCGAAGGCAAGAGCGATAAATATGCGCTCTGAGGCTTTCTTTATTACCGCCCGTGGTAAGTACACAATTTTACGTCTCTATCTGGCCAGGAAGTGGGGTTTTCCGCACGCATAGCGTGCGGTAATTCCTACTTTATGGCCAGGTATAACGTAAATATAATTTCTATTTGCTTAGGTCTAATTTGACAGATTTAAAAAAGTCTTAATATGTAGGTAAGTCCTGTAATTATAAAACTCTTTGATATTTGATCTTCAAAACAAAAGAGCACCATTTGTGCAGGCTAACAAACCAAAATAAATTGGTCAAGTTGCAACTACACGCCTATTATATTTTTAACCGATTTCAAAAAAGTAGGAGGTTTTATGTTCCACTGTAATGTATTTTTTTATGTATCTTCACCGATTGTAACTCGTGAAATCGTTCGGAAATCCCAAGTTTGAAAGAAAGAAAGAAAGAAAGAAAACATTTATTCGTGGACAAAACAATGGGTGTAAAAAACAAAACACAGAACGTAAAAATAGTAGGGTCCACGAAAAGGCCCCGACTCAGCATGGTGCTAACCTAGAAGGCCAGCGCTGGTCTTCCGTCGGAACCTTTACATGAGTTACCTCCTGGAAGGCAACACAAAACAAATACCTACGCTAAACATAATATATCTTAAAACTACTATTCCAAATCCGACGCCAGAGTGGCAGAGTTTGGTGAAGTGGCACTGATGATGACGATCACAGATAACTTATGGAACTCGTCAATGATGTAAATTACGTGAAAGATTCTGATATGATTCTGTTGAAGTAGCAATTAGTGAAGTGCTAAAGGTCTTAGCAATAAAATAAAAATCGGAAATCCTGCAGCGGGACACGCTACTCACGAAAAGAATGCCCTCACGTAATTCACATTCGTGCTAGCTAGAGGGTGCTAGGGTAATAATTGCACACAGGCGCTACATGGGGTACAGCCGCCTCTGAGTCGCTCCTCCAGCACGTCTATCCCTGAGCACGTGACCTAATTTCACCTAACCATCTATAATCATAATCGACTGGGTCAGATTCCAGAACCTAACAAAATGTTTTTTAATTCATTCCATGAAGAAATCTGTTCCCAAATATCTCTGGGTATACCACAAAGATACACACACACTGGGCTGAGACCATGGAGGACTTGAGTACTATGCTCGATGACCTCAGTAAAGCTTCCGAGCGAGTTGGTCTAAGGATGAACATGGATAAGACGAAGATTACTATGGGCCTCACAAGAAGGCTCAAAGTCACTCAAAGGGCAATGGAGAGGGCTATGCTGGGAGTTTCTCTGCGCGATCGCATCAGAAATGAGGCTATCCGCAGCAGAACCAAGGTAACCGATATAGCCCTCCGAATTGCTAATTTTAAGTGGCAGTGGGCGGGGCACATTGCACGTAGAACCGACGGCCGTCGGGGCGGAAAGGTTTTCGAGTGGCGAGCACGTACCGGAAGGCGCGGCGTGGGTAGGCCCCCCACAAGGTAGACTGATGATCTGGTAAAGGTCGCGGGAGTCCGCTGGATGCGGGTGGCGCAGGACCGGCCATTATGGCACTCTTTGGGGGAGGCCTATGTCCAGCAGTGGACGTCTTTCGGCTGATATGATGATGATGATACCACAAAGGGCAGATTCCACTACATACGAAAGGCTCTTCCCGTAAATATGACAACTATCGAACTATCTCTCTTACCTCCCATGCTGGTAAAGTTCTATTGCACATTTTGAACAAACATCTAGAGTAATACATAAGCAGAAAAAAACGCAATAGAGCAAGCGGGCTTTGTTAAGGGTAGTGGCACAATAGAGCCGATCCTAAATATCAAGCAGTTAATTCAGAAGGGCAGAGAATTTAACATACTGATGGCCTTATGCTTCATCGATTACGCCAAAGCGTTTGACTACATAGATTGACGAAAAAAAATTGAAGTTCTTGGGGAAATGGGTATATTCAGGTGAAGATCTATCCTTTTTTGTGCAAAACCCTTACTTGGACGGCAAATATAGCGTCCGGCTGGAAGACATGCAGTCCAACCAAACCCTTTAAGACCGAGCGCGGCGTAAGCCAAGGTTGCATACTGTCCCCGCTACTATTCAAATTGGTCGGCGAACACATAATGCACAGAGTATTTGAGAACTGGCAGGGCGGGATTCGAGTTGGTGTTCGCTTAAGTAATTTGCGATTCGCCGATGACACGACCATAATAGGCGTCAATGAGGCTGAGCCAAGGAACCGGTTTTTTTCAAAAATGCCCGAAATTTTTAATTATTATAGGCTCTTCATTTAGGACTCTATCTTGTATTTAGGTAACATTTTCGTATTATTAGACTACCCAATTAAAAATGATATCATTAACCATAGAACGAAATAGAACGTATAAATACCGGTATTTTTGTATGGTGAAAATACCGGTATCCGATCCCCCGATTAGTGCACAATACGGCCTCCACATTAACAGGAATAATTTACATTTCAAAACAAAGTTTTAACCCACTTCAAATCAGTAGCCAAAATGCTTCAAGTTTGCCTATAAAATTTGCAGAGTTCTTTCGATTTCTCCAGGATCCCATTATCAGAACTGGACTTTGGTGACAACGGGACCAATCTGGAAGTATATGCTTCCAAACAAAGAAAAAAAATTCAAGTCGGTTCATAAATTACTGAGTTATCGCGTAAAAAACAGACAAATTGAGAACCTCCTCCTTTTTTGAAGTCGGTTAAAAAACGAAGCTGATGTTCATAGACAGAGATAGGTTGATGTAAAAGACAGGGGAACTGCGTGACCTGAGGGGTAAATCTAAATACGTAACGTATCAAACGAGCGTTCGGACAAAAACTTTACATAGTTATTTTTCCATACACCGGGAAAAAATGTACTACGCCGATTTCACGCCGATTACGCCGCCGCCGCCGATCAAAATCCCACCAGGCGCCGCCGCCGATGATTTTGGCATCGGCGCACATCTCTTAGGTTAGGTATTCCTTAGAAATCTTTAATGAGGTATCCAACATCGACCTGTTTTACAAAATAATATCGCAGTTATTGTTTTATATGCATTATTATTTACGGTTGAATTGCACTTTTTTTTACATAAGGCCTTTATATTTCAAAATGCCCAGTGTCAGGTCGGAACCAACATGCATGCTCGAGGAAATGAAACTGAAGAAGTTCTACAAATTGTTTAGTGTACCGTCAACAGCGCTCCTGTTCGGCGCGGCACGATCAGCCAGGTGTCGGTTCCCGCGCTGCTGCATATTTCACCGCCGTAACGGTTCCTTCACCTCGCCTCCACTTATACAACTCTATTATAATTGTCGCTAATTGTATGACTAGCTCATTCACCTAATGCTGACAAGTTCTGTGAATTAAAATGAGTGAGCGCAAATTCTTCTTCAGGTTCCTGACGAACCCACTTTTGCTATGAACTTCGTGAGTGCCACAAGCGTGTTGGTAGCTGTCCCCGAATTTACAGGAATGGTATGGTGCAGACGCGGTTAAGGCGCTCTTATTAGACGATCTTTAGGTATTTGCGGAGGTGAGGCAGACGGAGTGGGAGACGCGCGTCCCGCGCACCCCGCTAACGGCCTTATTCTGTTAGCATCCGTATTCGGCTCGTTTTTGCGGATCATATTTTTCATCTTGAATAATTGTTTTATTTTTCAAATCTTGGTTGATTTGTGTAAGATTGTCCTCAAATATTTATTATTTATTTATTTATTTAAATCTATTATTTTAGAAAATAAGGAATAATAGGTAGTTCTTAAGTGCATCGTAGTATGATGACATCAATTATGGACACTTACTTTCCAAAGATATGTTAGTACATATTTCTTCATCATCAATCCACCTAGCATTTTCCCAGTTCCTAGGTGGTTCCTGGGTGCTTCCGTTTTCCAAATACGTAGAACTGATAAAATAATAGTACATCTTCACTTCCAAAGGGTGAACGTCACCAATTATGGATTGTACTAATATATTACAGTTTTTTTGAAACCGAAATAAAATCGATTACTTCTAGGTAAAGTTATAGCGCCAGTTAACGCCCGCTTAAGAAACCATCAAAAATAATAAACAAATAGCTATGTTCATCTATTTATCTCCTGGCAAATTATATTATTACCTATATTACATATGTATGACTGACTGATCAAAAACTGGATAATTAGACCACTGTTAGTCAGAAGAGCATTTTATTATACAGGGTGGTTATTTTAAGACCAGCAAGTTCTTCAGTACATGATTATGTCTATTAAAAAATGTAATTTGACCAAACATCATATAAAAAGAACAATTTCAATTTGTCTCTTAAATACCTAAGCGTGTTATGTCACTGCGCTCGCGCGGCGCGTGCTGCCTACCTTGCTACCTCGACCAGCGGCCACACCGCGATGGAGCTTGATACTCTCAACAAGCCAACAAGATTGGACTTACACTTGTTACTTGACTCTATACTTCAGGCAAAATACGGTTTCGAAAATCATTAATTTATAATAGCGTTTTTTTGTATATTTCATTTTTAATCGTTATTCTAAGATGTTTATTCAAGAATCCAACAATTTTTCCAACTGGAAGTAATTATATAAATTTAAATTAAGCTTTAATTACCTTTTTTTGTTTGATTTATTTATATTGAATATTTAATGTTTAAAGCAAATGTAAATTTAGGTAAAAGCCTCCTCGATCTCATGCCATTTTTCTCGGTCTTTAGCCAACTGCATCCAGCTAGGTCCAGCGACCTCAGTTATGTCATTGGTCTAACGTCTTCGTCGTCTACCTTTTCTTCTATTGCCTTCGGCCCTGACCAGTTTGTTGCTTCCAGTGCCCATATTTTCTCCTAATATCTGGCGATATATGGCTTTTACCCGAATGGGGTCCATATAAGAAAGAAAAATGGCATTAATCTTTTAGATTTAGTAAATATGTACTAACACAAACAATATGGAATAAATAAAGCTTAAATAAATATATATACAGGGTGGAATTTTGTAATGCCACCTGAAGGGGAAGTACTCTTAATACTGTAGATAGAAAATTTTACTCAAAGAAAACATTCCTTTATTTTTTAAAAGAAAGAAAACTGCATTCAAAGATTTTTAAAATTTCGCTTGTCGCACCCGGTAATCGAACCGATTAAAAGTTGCATCCTGTACTTTTATTGCATCGATCGTTAGGGTCAATGATAAGGATTCCTCCATACAAATTTTCACCCCTTAAGGATTGAATTTTTCAAAACGCTGAAAGTTCTTTAGTTATTTAGTTATTTTATTATTAGATATATCTTTCTTATATTTTGTATGTTTAACAAAATAAATTGAATTAAATTGAAAGTACTTAATCTGTATTTTAATAAGTAATCTTTATACAAAACATTAAGTCTCTAGCTCTAAAAATAAAGTTTCAGTCAGACAAACTTTGCACCCCTATTTACCCCCTTTAGGGGTGGAATTTCCAAAAATCCTGTTTAGCGTTGCCTACGTTGTAAAAGGTAGTTCTGGTGTAAATTTCAACTCTCTAGTCTAAGTAGTTTCGGCTGTGCGTTGATGAGTGAGTGAGTGAGTGAGTCCTCATACCGACAAAAGGTATGTTCACTTAGATAACGTCACATTTATTTGCTTTTTTTAGAGAGGCATTTATTTAGAGAAGCAGCGGCGGCAGAGTGAGTGCCAGATGTGAAACGGCATACTTTAGTGTTTTGTGATGGGTATCATGTGCACAAACAGCCGGCAAAGTTTTGCAGCTGTATAGGGGAACACCCTGTAGTACTTTGTACCCGACAGCCTCAGAAGGAAGTTTATGTTTTTCGAGCGTATGTATCATCATCATATCAGCCGAAAAACGTCCACTGCTAGACATAGGCCTCCCCCAAAGAGTGCCACAATGGCCAGTCCTGCGCCACCCGCATCCAGCGTACTCCCGCGACCTTTACCAGGTCATCAGTCCACCTTGTGGGGGGCCTAACCACGCCGCGCCTTCCGGTACCTGGTCGCCACTCAAAAACCTTTCCGCCCCAACGGCCATCGGTTCTACGAGCAATGTGCCCTGCCCACTGACACTTAAGTTAAGCGATTCGGAGGGCTATATCGGTTACCGTGGTTCTGCTGCGGATAGTCTCATTTCTGATGCGATCGCGCAGAGAAACTCCCAGCATAGCCCTCTCCATCGCCCTTTGAGTGACTTTGATCCTTCTTATGAGGCCTATAGTAAGCGACCTCGTTTCCGTTCCAAATGTCATCACTGCAGTGGCAACACACACTGGTCAAAGACTCTCGTCTTGAGACACTGCGGAATATTGGACGAAAAGATGTGCCGTAGCGTATGTATGCATGTATGTATATGACGAAGATGAGAAAAGGCCGTGGCCTGCTGCTGGTGGAGTGGCAGGATCTTTTTCCGCACTCGTTTTTAATAGAATTTACTAAACAGCAAGTAAACATACTTCAGTTCACCAACTCGTTTACGACTTTAGACTAGGTAGTCGCTATCCGGCGCAATAGCCCTAAATGCTTTTGATATATTTATGTATGAATAAATAAATCTATTTATCGTACAGTCCATAATTGGTACCATTACCCCCCCAACCATGTGCTCGTGTCCGAATCCGATTTACACCCGACTACTTACTACCTAACAGTTCTACGTATTCAGGATAACTGAAGATTTTTATTGACATCTTGTCAATATGCTCCAGCTACCTATTAATACGTTTTAGGTGCGGATGTAGAAACGCTTTACTGTAGTAAATATCGCATACCTTATATTTGTTATTCTATCATTTCGAATGTGTTCTCCAGCATGTATTAGCGTTTCCTATTCCTTTAAGTATTTTTATTTACCGTGACAACTCGAAATAATTGCTGTAAAAAGGCGTATTTGCGTGCCAGGTAAACATTCACAGGTCCGTC
This sequence comes from Epinotia brunnichana, assembly GCA_963854355.1. NCBI lineage: Eukaryota > Metazoa > Arthropoda > Insecta > Lepidoptera > Tortricidae > Epinotia > Epinotia brunnichana. The sequence continues at coordinate 24,844,203 of OY977936.1, read as the reverse complement.
GTCGGCAGTGGCCACGGGCGTACTAAATCGTACACGCCACCGCGCATGCACGACGCGGGCACCCGGTTTTTCAGACAAATGACCAAATGTATTGAACTATCAAACATATTGAAATTCTAAGAAGCCGGTAGATAGATCTACCAAAAAGCTACCTATCACAACAAATTTCATTGTAATGTTCCAAATAACTTTTGAGATATTTCGAGTTTGGTGGTAAAAAAGCACTGTTTTGAAAGGCAAAATCTATCAAGGTTTTTGTAAGCAATCGTGATTCTACGAAGCACGAACATAGCCAATGAACTGAAGATATACATATCAAAAATTTGGATCTCTAGCAATAGTACAAGTATACTAATAATCGGTTTGGAAAAGGCACTTTTTCGATACGCAGCTGCATACAGCGCCTTTGGAAAACTTCAAATACGAGTATGTAGGTGGTTTTCAAAATATGGTGTTATTTCTGGTTATGTATTTCTACGCTGGTAAAGTTTTAATTAATCACAAATTGGGTTATAAAATAATAAGTATTAACTAAAGTTTAGTTATTATTAAAAACTAAATAAAATATAAAATATAACTAAACTAAATCTAATAATTTACTTTAAAAACAAAGTTTTAACAGACGAAAAATCAACCCCTATTTTCCTACGCTTAGGGTTGGTTTTTTTTTTCCAAATTTATATGGGACCAACTTCGGGGTATACCCTTTCCAACTAAAAAAGAGTTATCCAAATCGGACGACTCTGTAAAAAGTTATGCGTGGTCATACATAAAAAAAATATATACTTATATACGCGTCGACTTGAGAACCTCCTCCGTTTTTTTCGTCGGTTGAAAATGGCCCCTGCGGCATTGTGCCGAAGGTGCTGGCAGCATTACCTCGCTGAATAGCTAAGCTTATTCTTTGTGCGAGGTAGCTGCCAGCTCTGCGGTCACCGGTGGCATCTATAAGCCTCTTCGACATCTCCTTGAAGAGGCATAAGGCTCCAGGGCCCCACGGACCAAGGGTCTCGACGCCAAAAGGCACGAAATTGTATTCGGCGCCGAGACCACTATATTTGCCCACCTTAGCAGCTTCGGCTGCTTCTGCTGCGGCTGCCGCCCTCATCGAGGTACGGTGGAGATGCGACCGGGCTAGTGTGTCAACACAGGTTGCATCCCACACCAGGACCCGTCCCATACTCCACGGGACCAATGACATCCCGTCCTTTCCACGCTTAAATTAAAATCTAACTATCTACCTACTGTAGTAATGATTTTTCATGATTGCCAGAAATGGAGCCCTCGCTGAGTTGAATGAATGAGTTGAACCTAGAATATTGTATTTATTTATTATTACCATTAATATTAGCACTAACAGTTATAGGTACCTGACATGCTAATTGGTAAATTAATATTTATCATGCGAGTTTAGAGTGTACAATGTCAAAAGAATAATAATTATTGTTAAAAAGCTGTTATTTTTTTTTGTGGAATCAAATTGAGATTCTTACAAAGAAATACAGAAGGTCAATAAAACTTATTAAACTAAAATTATATAATATGAATAGGTCCGTTATTTTAATAATATAGATTATGCCGTTATGGAGCTAGGAGTGACAACTTTTTCTAAATACTGATAGGCAGCCGCCAAAAAATTTGGTTTCGGGCTTAAAAATATGTCCAGTTTGCTGTCACTGGCCAGTATGTCATTTAATAGCTTTAGTACTAGATGCAGAGGGGAAGAGGCTATTGTGCGAGTCCTAGTTGGAGGGTCAGTGAAGAGATCAGAAGTATACCCTACCATACCAAGCACGAAAAGGGTAGGATACATGTAAGGGTAGCTGCCGTATAGTTTTTTGTATAGGAGTCGAGCGAATATTTTTTGGACTTTTTCCACACGGAGCGTTTCAGTTATATGAGTGTTGAAAGTGAGTTGGGTATCAAACCATGTACCGAGGTCCTTAAGTTCATTTGTACGCTTCAGTGGTTTACCCTCGATTGTGTAATTATAAGTGACAGGGAGCCGAACACGTGTATAAGTCATCAAAGAACATTTCTGCTCATTAAGGGTAAGACTATTGTTACTGGCCCAAGCACAAACACTGTCAATATCCAATTGGAGTAGGGAGGAATCATATGGAGTGTCAATAGGAAGTGCTAGCTTTAAATCGTCAGCAAAAAGGAGGCATGTTGAGTGGGTTAATGATGCCGGTAGGTCATTTATGAGGATGAGAAATAATAAAGAACCCAGATTGCTGCCCTGTCATATCCCTGATGTTACCAAGAAGGGAGCAGACCGAGAGCCTTCATAATGCACAAATTGATGCCTACGTGAAAGATAGCTTGCCATAAATATATAGAATAGAACCACCGAAAGTGTATACATGTTGTAGGTATGTAATTTAAAAAATATGACTGTTTTAGTCCAGGTTTTATAAAGATGCGTTAGACCAAATGTCAGATCTAATATTAGTAACTCAGTACTTTTTTGTAATTTTTTATCGACATCATTTGGTCAGACGTTACCGTCCAATAAGTAGGTATAGGTACATTACACGACTATGAGGAACAAAATTATATTTACCTGAAGCCATATTTACCCAAACCCGTAAAAAAACTTGAACAGCCACTAAGTTATTAATGGGCGAAGAGTCCCCACAAGTCTAAATAACAGTTTTGTGTCCCCGTCAAATTACGGAAGCATTGGCCGATACCGCGACGGTAATAAGCGGTTAGTTCCGTTTAATCGCTTGCATATTCGAGTGGATTATTATATTATGGAAACAAGGGGAATGGGGCTTGTATTGTGACAGTCTACTTTTGTGTGCAATACAATGCTGCTTGAAATTATAGCAAACCCGCTAAACTGTGGTGCTACAGACCAGGGTTTGTGGGACTACAGATGTAAGTGATAGATTAGACTAATTTGCTAAAGGATCAAATCATTAAGAAATGATAACCTTTAGTTACTATGAAGATTGCATTAAAAATCATAATGTACTATGTGTCACACCTTGCAATGATTAAGCCTCATCTTTTAGAATTTGCTTGCTAAAGTGGTGCTAAAAGTTTGAGTTAGGTAGTTGGTTTGTGTATTTCTACAAATTGATCGTAGGGAAATGATTTAATTTGTCTGCTGGAAAGTACCCTATGTCGCTGCAATTGTTTTGATAAAAGGAAGATAACTATGTTTTCTTATTTTTTCAGTTTTGTCTTTTTTATATACTTATTTTCAGAGTCAATATTTTGCACACTAACATTTGTCTCTGTAGGAAACTATTCTGTACAACCTTTTCCGTAAAAACGTCGAAAAAAAAACAATGTACGTTTTTTGTACTAAACTTATTTATTTATTCGTGATTTTACTTGAATGACGAAACAAGTCAATGTGTTCGGTACAATTGAAAATTACACTTAAACCACCATAATGCCGGGGCTTGAGAAAATGGTCAGCTGACAGCGATCGGAGGAAAAAACCTATTGAAATGTTGTGGTCACAGTTTACTTCATTAGCTACTTCACTATGCAGAGCCCTAATTAACTGTAATTACGACTTTTGTTACCTACGGTTATTTTCTGTATTTTGCTTTTTTCTGTTTAAGTGGAATTCATATTTGTGGGGTGAATTGTCAGTTTGATTTTGTGTATCGCACCTGGATTATCGGGGATTTTTTATTTAAAAGTTACTAAAAACCCATCTGTACATGTAAAGTATCCTAATACGTTGACGACGGAGGACAGGCTATTGAATCATACTGGTTTATAATTTTATGGGTTGTTGGTTTCACAGCCGGTGTTTTATTTATTTATATAAGGAGAACCAACAGCTTCAGAAACACATTGATTATAAAGATAAATAACCAAAAGCCAATTACCGGTTCCCACCGATGGCATAATTTTTAAAAGTTATCAAGTTTTATCCACTATTTTTAAAATAAAAGCAATATAATTGTGTATATGATAGTTTTAGATTCTCACGGGAATACAGTTTAGATGCCAAGCGAACCACTGGAGACCAATCCAAAATAACAATGCGTCAAGAAATTAAAATATTTGCAATTATGTCCTTAATGTTCTTAAGAACGCATGTAACGATTTCATCAATACGTGAACCACTTGCAAGGGTACCCACGCGACGAGAAGTGTTCGCAGGAGACTTGGTCCCCGTACCCCGGGGGACCTGTTGTTGAGCCGATAAGTGCACCGACAATTGATTTGCTGATTTTGAGAATTCTTCTCAAGATGCATGTAGGATTTTTACTGAAGAGTTCCGACCAGTAACCTGGGATTCTGACGGGCCTACGGAGGGTACATTAGGTACATCAAACACAGAACGTTAGAGATTAGAGGATTTACATCTCAATGTGAAAGAGATAAGCGTATCTTACTGTTAGTCCAGATGTGTGACGTCAAGTTTATCGCCCTACACTACAGTGGTGATGTTTTGTCTAGGTAGGTACTTAAGTACAAATAAAGGCTTATTTGCGCACTAATTCACGTCAGAACGACGATATTTGTCATTGACCTTGACATTAAACTATCATTATAGGTACAGATACATGTACCTTCATCTACTTTTGATGTCGAGGTAACTTATACTTCCTACTATTATTTCACAATTATTCACGTGGAAGCGCGCTTTCGTCGTAATCACTTGGCCGAGTCGCCGACTGCTGACTCCCACGCTCGGCGATCAGCGATCAATAATTTACTAACATAGGAAGCCTTCCCATGGTATTTAAATGGTACCTACTAAACTGGTAGAAAACCACATTATAACTGAAATTGTAGTTCACTTGCGCCAATGCGACATCACGCGCTTTTACAGAGTCTTTCTGCACACGTACGAGTAGAGCAACCAAAATAACTAATGCACTCATGCACTGCCATTAGTTATGGTCAACATTCAATAAATAAGTCTTACGGTTATTTATAGAACAGACGCAAAACGACTTGTTTACACCAGCACATGCATCGATTTAAACATGTCGAATTGTCGACCATTTCATCGATGACTTATCTTATCATTAGGTAGGCAATTAGGCATATGTAATATTTTATAATATTGCATTTTTTAACAAACACCCAATCATAGCCGCGTTGTTTTATAATGTCATGGTGACTGACTGACCTATGATGTCATTCATTATCGTTGGTAGATTTTTTCTTTCAATAATACAATTTGGAGATAAATGGAGAACACTATTACTTATCGTATCCTTTTAGCCCAAATAATCTACACAAAGTACCAGACATGATACTCAGAAAGGTCCCCACTAACTATGATTGCTTGGGCGCAAACAAAAATAGCTGTTAGCTTAGAGTCTGTCTAATGAAAGTAGAGACTAGAAAGTAGCGGCAAATTTAAAAAATCGACGTATTGCAACACCGAGTATAGTGTGAAAGAACGATAATGATACTTGAACAAAAATTATAATTGTCTTACTACTTAGTGTAGCCACGTCTATACAGATTAGTTTCAAAATTGCCCAAATTGTTGGTAAGATAATATCCCAAATCCCAGTATAGTGTATATGACCTAAAAACTTGACCCCATTCAAGTTGTTGCAACCATCTAACAGTAAAATAAAATACCTTTAGACAGATTACAAATTAAGTAATTAGATGCTTATACGTAATTAATCTATAATGTGTCTAAGAAAAGGGGCTAACTTCATGGGTCTCGCTTTATGTAATTCCATTTGCACATTTTTGTGAGGTTATAGCGGAAAAAGTACAGGTTATATGAAATAAAACTTAAACTTCGTTTTACAAGATAAGTTTATTATCAAGTTCAAAAGGTGTACACCTTAGGTACAAGTGTACATAATTTCTTAAATTACATAGGATTCACTGTCTTATTGTATATTTAAGAAGAATAATTAAATTCACTCTCTAAAATCTCAACTTCCATTGAATCCTCCGAAGTGGTCGAGCTGCTACTTCCCACACTAATAATAAATTTATCTATCATGTCTTCTTTGATGTTGTCCCTGTCTTTATATTGGTTTTCAACGTTAATGACGTGATTGATCATTTTATTCCAATCATCTGCTGTTATGCTTGCAAAAGACTCATGGATCAGTTTTTCTGTGTCTTGTGCAGATAACCCTATGTTCTTCTTGGCAATTTTCCTTTTTGCTAGACTCCATATTAGCTCGATAGGATTCAAATCGCAGTGGTATGGAGGCAGCCGTAAAACTTCATGGCCATGTTGCTGAAGTATGTGATTGGCTTCATACACTGGCTCTGGCTTGTATTTGTCAACAAGTACTAACAATTCATCTTTCTTGTGATATTCTTCATAGTGAATATTATTAGCTGTAAGCCACTCTTTGATTTTGGGCTTATTTGTTTGAGTTGTTGGGGCTTTATTCTTTACAACACTGTGGTAACTGGCATTATCCATAATAACCACACTAGGTTTGTCTAAATTTGGTATGAGTTTTTCTTCTAACCATTTATTGGAGTTGCCGGCGTTCATGTCATGGTGGTAATCAGCCAGTTTAGATTTTGTGCTGAAAACTAGAAGAGCATTTGGGACAAAACCATTTTCATGCCCAGCGTGCACAACAATGTGTCTTTTCCCAGACGAAATGCTTTCAACTGCACCACTTGTTCCCGGCCCTCGCCGGGATTTTTTAGGTTTGTAGTTTTTGTGGACATAGGTTTCATCCAAATACACAATTTGTTTTCCTGCTGCACGTTTCTCTGCAATCTCCCGAAGAAATCTATGCCTCCATGCAGCAATGTCGTAGCGTTCCATTAGAACATATCGTTCATTCTTGTTTTTTTGAAACTCATACCCGTTTGCTTTTAAAATCCGCCTTAGTGTTTCAATGCAGCCAAGGAAATTTATGCTAGTCCGCAACTCTACCAGGAGGCTCCGCAGTGTTGGTACTTCCTTTTTGACAGCATAAAATTCAGTAATTTTATTTTTAATAGCGTTTATGTCGAAGCTATCTAAATTTGACACCGTAGGCTTATGGGGCCTCTTTTTGCCTGGGGTATTCCAAACATTATTATTGATTCCACCTTCATATTTTATTCTCTTGAGGGTAGAGACACTAACTTCTGCAACAAACAAAATGAAAGTATGTGGTTACATAGATGACTTTTTTAGACTAGCAGGTTGTGCCACTCATTATAAAAACCTGAAAGTACCAGGTTTGAATTCCCATAAGGGCATTTATTTATGCGATGAGCACACACATTTGTTCGTAAGTGTTAAATGTTCTCTATGTAATTAACTTATGTAGGTATAACTTTGTTTAATATTCACAGTAACACTTTGCTTAGATTAAGATTAAGTCGAATTGTCCAAGATTGTTCATGGAAATAATTACCGGTAAGAGACGACAATTCTTCAAGGTATTGATTTTGATTCCTTATACACGAATCTTGCTCCAGGTCTTTCAAGCTCTGAACGGCATTCTGAATTTCCTCCACACCTTCGACAAGCTCCATATTACCCGCTGAAAGAAAAACAATGACAATACGTAAGTATTTAGGAAACAGTTGCTTTCTTAGATATGTTGCAAATAAAGTATCAAAACTTATCATGGGATACTAACCTACGAAATCCGATATCGTACGTAAGTACGCTGCTTTCTTATCGAAAATCTCTTCCCGCTCGTCTCGTTTTTCTTTGTATTTACCAATCATGGTAAAAAGTAACTGACGCGTATTACTTTTAATACTTTTGTTCATAATTAACACCAAAAACGTTAAAGAAAAACGCAATATTTTTTCCAAATGACACTAGTGACACGACAGTAAAGTGACATTTGACGTAATTGACATTTGAATTGTAGTTGCCATTTAAAAAGTTTATAATAAATCGCAGTCTCAACTTTCATTAGACAGACTCTAATAATGAACGAGGATTTTATGATAAAAAAATATGGGAATGAGGTTGTATTAAAGTTAGTGGAGGATGAAAAGCCAGCAACAAAGTTGAAACAATCACAAATGATCTTCAAAATAATAAGGCAGAGAAAGGTGTAAACAAGAGAAGAGGCGATGAAAAATTATTGCTCACCTTGAGTATACCTAGAAAGTAAGGTATTTTATAGGAACATAGAAGGAATGTTAAATACAAGCCAGGATTAGAAGGACGTATCTATAAGTTAATAGTACATTTTGATACAAGTGCGGAAAATATGTTATTATGCAACGAGTGCCGAGATATCTTGCCACGAGCCGTAAGGCGAGTGGCAAGACTCGGGACGAGTGAAATTGATATTTCCGCGCGTGTATCCATGCGCCGTGTTTTTAATACATTTGCGAGAAAAAGACAAAAATAAAGAACAAAATAAATACCTTATTAATTCTTTGTCAGGTATCAAGGAGGTTATTAGTTGGAGAGAGTCACATGTTTCATCAGCTACACTTGACTACTAGCATTACTTCAATTTATGATGACCTATTAGGTACTGACACATATAATCAGCTTCTGTAAATAAAATTTGTAGTGGACCAACAGATTCCTGAGCACTAAAAATAAGTCTCCTGATATCAAACTGGGTTTCACACCTTTTTACGACAAAAAGTTAATAAGAACGGCGATATATTCGCTGCCACATGCCACGCCGTCGACACATCCATGCATAAAATTACTCGGGCCAGAAATCACCAGCGCAGGGACAGCGGTGCAAAATAACACTCAGTGCGACAAAAATCTTTCCCTTTAAATATTATTTATTCATTTAGGAATACCGACAGTTATACCTACTAACAAAATTACACATTGAAGTAGAGAGAGCCGCATCATTACAGGTATACAACTACTTGAATGGATCTGCATATCTGGTTAAGGCGAGGCCGGTTCATGATCTTCTCTCCTTTTCACTGAGCATAAGCGTGAGCGAGATGGAAGTGCGTGCTCGGAAGTGTGTAACATCACTTTTTAGTACGTATTAATTGATTTTCGGAATACTTGATAGTTTATTAAAAATCTATCTGGTTATTGTGTTAGAACAATAAAAAAGCTATCCTCTTTATAAAAAAAACATAGATTGTCGTTGAAAATTACGAGATCTCGAACATTAAAGTTTATTTTTATGGTGATATTTAAGATTCTTTTACAGAGTAACCAAGCCATTTTTTCATATTGTGTTCGGTTATTGTGTTTCTTTGTTTCTTTTTCAGTCAACAGTAATCTGTAGTAGAATTCTTCATTATTTCTTCACACTGGAAGCTCAAAAATCTTTTCGACAGATCGTGAACCGGCCTCGCCTTAACAGCATGTATTCAAAATGTTTCCTAAAATTACATACAGGATGTCCGGTAAATAATGGACAACCTTCTAACCACGAATAGGGCACCTTATACTGGTCCAGAAAATCGACTTTGAGGTTTAGTAAAAGTCCCCTGGTTTTCGAGATATTCGCACTTTTGCCTTGGCCACTCTGGTCCTCATACACCAAAATCACCACAAGCAATCAAACTTGTAGAACATTTTAAAGAAAAATGTGATTTTATTAATTAAAACCTAATTAAACAGAAATCGGTCTGGCCACCATAAAACTCTAATAAACGTTCATTACCATCACTTTTAGAGAATATTTCCGAGAATTATTAACGTCCAGGTCATAAAAGTGAAATAAGTAGTGCAAGTGGTGCAAGTAGTGCACTTTATTTCACTTTAAGGACCTGGACGTTAATAATTATCGGAAATATTCTCTAAAAGTGATGCTAATGAACGTGTATTAGAGTTTTATGGTGGCCAGACCGATTTCTGTTTAATTAGGTCTTAATGAATAGAATCACATTTTTCTTTAAAATGTTCTACAAGTTTGATTGCTTGTGGTGACAAAAAATGTATGAGGACCAGTGTGGTCAACTTCCTAAAAAATAGTTTATCTAATACTGATTCTAAAATGGTGTAACACATGCCATTTACATCTTTACAAATAAAGATGTTGCTATAAATGTTCACTTTTACCTTGTTTTGGTACAATTCGCTCTTCGAAAAGTGCGAATATCTCGAAAACCAGGGGACTTTTACAAAACCACAAAGTCGATTTTCTGGACCAGTATAAGGTGCCCTATTCGTGGTTAGAAGGTTGTCCATTATTTACCGGACACCCTGTATATTGTCCACGAGCACATTCTTGGTCCACTCCAACCCAGTCAGGTCAGGTCAGGTCAGGCCCTCACGTCGAAAAACAAGACCCTTCTAAGGCGACCGCAAAGGGTAATAAGCGCGAGGGCATGCAGAGGGTACCGCACGGTGTCCTGGGCAGCGGCCACACTACTGGCCAATGATCCGCCCTGGGAACTGCAGGCGGAGGTTCTGGCCGAGATCTTTAGATACCGTGCGGAACTGAGGGCCAGGGGAGAGCATCCCAATCAACGGGAGGTAGAAGGGCTACGGGATGCAGCTATGACCGCCCTTCTCCCGAGGTGGAGGGCAGACCTGGAGGTGTCCACGGCCGGCAGAATAACCATAGGGGCAATTTTGCCCCAGTTCGAGAGGTGGGTCGACCGCAAACGCGGCGAATTAAGTTTTCACCTGGTGCAGGTCCTCACAGGCCACGGTTGCTTTGGAGAGTACCTGCACCGAGTTGCCGGACGAGAAGAAAGCCCCCGCTGCCACGGGTGTGGCGCAGCAGTAGACGATGTGCGCCACACAGTGGAGGTATGCTCGGCGTGGGGGCCGCAGCGGCATAATTTGTCCGATGTATTGGGTGGGGACCTCTCGCTGCCAACCATTGTATCTAAGATGCTTGACAGCGAGAGGTCATGGGAAGCAATGGCCTCCTTCTGCAATTCCGTAATGGCGCAGAAGGAGGCTGCGGAAAGAGCGCGGGAGGACGACCCTTCCGCTCCCCATATCCGCAGACGTAGAGCGGGGCGCGCACGTCGGCGTTATGCGCACTTGCTCCCCCCGCCGTAGTGGACCAGGTTGCAGGGTTAGGGGACCCTAGCTAACCAAAAGTCCACGGGTCTGAAGCGCCTCGAAATTGTCCCGGGGCGCTCTCCCTGGCCAGGCCTGTAAAGCGGGCTAGTCGCGAGGGTCAAAGTTGCATGCGTAAGCGAACCTTTGACCCTCCTTGTAAGCGAAAATGGCTGGACAATCGTTGGGGGTTTAGTGGGTAGTCTGGACCTTCTGTCTTGGAGTCCCACACACCTGTCCGGTCCCCCTCCGACTGGGCGGACAGTGCATCAATGCATTCCCCCAACGTAAAAAAAAAAAAAAAAAAAAAAAAAAAAAAAAAAAAAAAAAAAAAAAAAAAGGTCACTATGGGAATGCGATGGTTTCTAATAAATACCACTAGCCGAACCAAATTGAAATCTGACTTTCGCAAAACTAAAACTATTTCAAATCCTACACTATTGCTACAACATATAGGAACAAACAATTACTATAAATCCAAGCCATTCCCTATCACGCCGTTACGTACACAATATATTTCAAATTAACTGCTATGTATGCAACGCTCATTAAACATTGCTACTTTATATTTCCATCCATTCACACAAACCAATTACACAGCACAAACTAAATTACACTCTATCACAGAGTACTAAAACTACTTTTAAATTGTTGCTATAGTCTGGTAGACTTAATCGAAGAATCGAAATCTCACTCAAACTGATCTTATTCATAAATAGGAACTTTAAATCGAAGTGGTAAAGTATAAAATTGAATGGTTGTGTGGTTAATAAGTGAAGCAAGATCAATAAGCAATGGCTTCCTAGGGGGTTGACGTGGTACTGAATATCGTTGCGATTCGTTCTGAGAGGGTATGCTAATTGATCGGTACACTTGTATTGAAAGTGTCATAGAAGTATAGGATAATCTCGAAATGGCGAATTGAAGCAAATTACGAGTAGCAATATAATAGACCTTTGGCAAAGCTTTAACATCAACTTCAATAATTTTACTTAGGTTACTGAGTTATGCAGATATAAATGCGTGAGTTCTGCGCGATGACATAGTGTCAATTCGACCAAACAATAATCTGGGGGCACGGCCGTTTGCAGTTCAAACGTTATTTGCGGTTGGTAAAATAACATTTCCATACAAAGTTGATAACACAATAACCTACAAAAAGCAATTAGATCCCATAAAGAACATTCCATGTAAAAAATAGGTCAAGTCTCGAAACTCTGCCACAATAAAAAGTTGTGAGATATTTCGTAGAGCCAAGTCAGGCATTCTTATTAATCTTTATTTGCTTGCTAAATAATATTTTGTGACTTGGCAATCACACTTACATAGTTTTAAATGCAGTAAAATGGTGTGATTCCCAAGTTGCAGAATTCTATTCAGCAAGTAAATAAAGATTAATAATAATGCCTGACTTTGGCTCTACGAAATATCTATGTAAAATAAACGAAGTTCTGCATTTCAGCTTGGGAAAAAATGCTGTCGTATGTATGTCCGACATCCAGTGGGTGTCCGGCTATTCTCCACTACAGGTTGTATTCTCAACTCGTGAAATTTTGTGAGCAGGTTCGATAATACATGTTTCCGTAATAAAATTAAAATGTTGTTTTGAAAAGAGAACGACTCGCGATGTTTACAGCTCACAGGGCCACCAAGTATAGTTTGTTTAAATCCAGCCCTAAACGAAAATTGAGCCCGCAAACCTATGATTAAAAGCTGTTGGTACTCCTAAAATAAATTAAATAATAAGCAGTATAGGTAGGTAGGTATAGCTTTCTCCGCTCCATAATATTATCTTGCGTTCTCTGCGCTGATAGTATCTTCCCTTAGCCACGGTTAATGCATTGTATGAATAAAATAAATGAAAACATCAGGGTGTCTGATACCATTTATTTGAATTAGTCTAATGTATATATTAAGGTACCTAATTATTTCAGTTCCAGTCGATTTGTATGTAATTCTACACGTTATTTGTACTCTCTCGTTATATCTACTTATTGGGTAGGTACTAGCTGCGTCCGCGGTATTACCCGCGGTGAAAAAGTAGCCTATGTGTTAATCCAGGGTGTCAGCTACCTCCATACCAAATTTTATCAAAATTGTCCCAGCCACTTGAGCGTGAAGAAGTAACAAACACACACACTCACAAACTTTCGCCTTTATGATATTAGTGTGACTTTTAATCATCTTAGTATGTTTATCTTCGTCTAGTACCCATAGTACAAGCTTTGCTTAGTTTGGGACTAGGTAGATTTGTGTAAGATTGTCCGGAGTTTTTTTTATTTTTTTTATTTATTTATCTTCAATTTATAAACGTAGTCATTAGGTAGCATTTTTTAAAATAAAGACAAATAATAATAGAACGTTTGTGAATTAATTTTATTTACAACCACCTCCACAATTACATAACTCAGTACATTTGAGCTGGCGTTTTAAACAATTGCACCTGGAACTGCAAGATTTCACGCGGATCTTATTAATTCTAGGCATGCTGGAGCAGCTTTACTACTTTTTTTTTAGACTTTTTTTTTGGAGCTGCTTTTTTTAGACTTTGTGTCCACAGTAGCACCCAAGCTTCTTCTTCTTTCTGCCAACAACATTCAGATGGGCAAGGAATATTTTGCGTCTTTTTAGGCACTGCCCCTAAATATATACAGCCTGTAAAACTGCCTTAAAAAAACTTAAGCTATGTTGTTTGGGGGCAGCTTCTTTTTCGATTAGCCTGTCCTTTTTTGTAAACAAATGCTAGCTACACTCATTTATCGTCACAGAGGGGCATGATCTGAAATCAAGTAGGTACGTGCAATATTTATTTTATTTTACATTGAAAATTGTTTCAAGTTCATTCATGCAATGTTAATGTTTTTATAATTTGCATTATATGGGCCTTCGGACAGTATTTTTTAAAAACCAAGTTCGATGCTAAAATATAAAACTATACGGGTTGGTTTGCGTTGTCTCCCTACTAAAAGTTCATTATTTTAAGGATTGCGTCATATTCTGCGACGGAACCCTAAAAAACGTTAATAATTTATTTCGGAAGTATTTCCATAATTCGTTAGTAACAGTGGTCTTAAAACTATGTTAGTACCTACATATGTATTTTATTACAATTAGCAGTGGGATGCCCTATGCAACCTATCCGAGTGGAACAGGAAGGGATCATCCAGGCGCGCCGCCAGCCCGCCACCGTCTGCAGGAAGCTGTTCAGACTGTATAACCACGAACTTCGAAATTCGAAAATATTCGGGTATCTCTATATCTATCGCACTAACAATACTCGAGTGACAGGGATCGACCTTCGAGTTTCGATTTTCGTGGTAGCGCCGCAGGTACTTTGGCTGAATCATAATATTCATAATAGGCTGAATGCGCAAAGAGCGCGTGCCATTAAAAAAAACAAATTAGTGTTACTTATTCTTGAAATTTGTTGATACATTTACTCAGACCAAGTAAAAATATTGCTCTGAGATACATTTATTGAAATTACGCCTTAAATACGACATTTGCGCATATAAGTTCTCATATCAAAATGGATTATTTTTTATGCTTTAGCTTTTGGCACGTGTGTCTCGTGAAAGTCTATCGTAGACGGGATTTAAATTATTAATAGGTGAAAGGCAAATCAATTCCGCCATTTTGACGTTTCTTATACGTAGCTGACAGATGTGGCGGCGATAAACTTTAAAAATAATAATTCAAAAATTTGATGAGGTCAAATATTTCGGCAAATTAATTAACTATCGCAGTTGGATAAAAACTATCCTGTGTAACAGCTAGAATAATAATGTACCCATAAAAATGTTTTATATTTTTCGGTTCATGGGATGCTGAGATCATTCGTGAGTCGCGATCGTGACAGAACAAAGCTAGAATACTGGCTGATTATTTTTAAATTCAGAGATTTATTATAAGTGGAGATGGAGATGATAAGAAATGATTGGACATGATAAGAAAATAAATTTTAAACACAAACAAATATACGTTATGTAGGTAATCTACTGTTTATTGGGACCTACATATTTTAAGGTTTCCAGTTAGTTCATCTACCTATACTATGTACCTCGATAATCTATCATGCAAGCAATAAATGTGAGCATACCAACGAATAGGTACTATAAAATGTAGTTCATTGGCAACCGGTTTAGCTTAGTGGGTAATTACCCTGCCTACCAAGCTGACGGTCCTGGGTTATTTACTACAGTTCATACTTATGAATCTTATGATAAAACGAAAATAACTCATACATGACATGATTCATTAATTTCCAGGCCATACGCCCCACTGTTGAGCAAAGGTCTTCCTCTCTTTGAAATTAAACATATAAGTAGGTACGGTCGACGTTCAAGACAGCGCTTTATTCCTTTGTAATTGTATACATATCTTGAACGTTGACTGAATATAAACTCGTAAGAAAATTATACGTCATGTACAAAACTTAAACATTGCCACAATACCAATTTAAACGTAAGTACCTACAGCTTCCTCTGTTTCCAAACACAAAGGAGAGGATATTAGCAATGTCCCTACACGCGTCGCGATGATCTACAGCGTGTGGGACGATGCGCGTGCGCCACCATTATGAATCTAGATACCAGTGAACACTAGTGTCCCTATCACTAAAATACTGGATCAGATAATGCATCCCAAGATCGTTTTCACAGTAGTTTCTGCCAGCTACTTTTTCGGCGCGAACACCCATGCTAACCACTAGAGATAAAAAGC
Source organism: Epinotia brunnichana (assembly GCA_963854355.1). Taxonomy (NCBI): domain Eukaryota; kingdom Metazoa; phylum Arthropoda; class Insecta; order Lepidoptera; family Tortricidae; genus Epinotia; species Epinotia brunnichana. The sequence goes on along the minus strand of OY977936.1, from coordinate 24,828,599 downwards.
GTCTTATGATTTACTCCAAGTTATAGGTCAATGTTTGTCAAATTTAATCCAATTCGTTTTGCCGTTTTTTGAGTAGTTGAGAAGCAACCATCCTACTAAACAAGCAAACAACATTTTTACAAAAATATTGTTATTTGTATTTCACAATGGTATGAAATGCGTCTGCAGATTATCAGAAAAAGTTTCAATAAAATTATATTACTATAGGTACCTAAACATGATGGAAGTAAATATTTTTTCAGAAAACTGACATGTACCTATTGTGTTAACCAGTAATAATTAGTTAATAAAATTAATATCATCTTTTCAGTATTTAATACTAGTTTACAAATTATTAAAAAATGGGTGTTGTAGTTTGCATTTTGTTTCTACGAGTATTCCTTAAGTTAGTAGTGAGATCCAGACGGGACCAGCGACAGTCGCCCACGCGCGACCCCACTTACGCTAATTCAATTTTCATACACACGTCCTCTAGTGAGGGGCTCACAAGGTACTATAAGCATCGGTATTAACAGAGCACTGAGAATCATCACAGATTAGACTAAATAACTTATTTAGCACAGCATAGTAACGTCGTATATAGTATTCGTAGTCATAATATTGTTTTTCATAATAGATATCAAAACCTGTTAAATCTCAAAAATATTATCGGGTTGTCACGTTAAACTCGTGTTCGGTTGATAGTATTGGCACGCCGTTCTTTAACTTATCTAGTCAAATGATTTATCTGTAGTGTGACCGTGACTTGCATCATCATCATGACTTACTTCCTTAGTTTATGTAGCATTTTCTTAAAATTAGGCATAACATTTAAACGAAATGAACAGCTGCATAATGAATTTATGTTATTTTTAATATAAACCTCACGACATTTGATCTCGAGTGCCATGAGAATATGAGTGGGACTTCATTCGTAATTAACACTCCGCCGGATATCGTAAATGCAGGCAAGATTGCAACAAAGATATTTTACAGGTAGCACTAGCAGCAATGCAGGTAATTTCCCTACGGCTTCTGAACCCATCTTAGAGTACTTATGTTATGATATTTGTTTAGATAAAGTAGTGTATGCAACTGTACATAATTACTATAGTTAGGCCTTAAAACACTCGTGTGATCCTATTATGAAACTCACTGACGCTCGTTTCATAATACCACACTCGTATTTTATGACCTCTCATTATGTATCAGTTGCATAAACTACTATTGCATGCAATGCATGATTTTATGCGCTGTGTAAATATCGACACGATCTGTTTGCTGCAAGCGCATCACTATGAGACTGGGGCGAGAGTGGGCATCAATTATTTAACCTTAGTTAAGGTGCGGGTCACAAACATTACGCCTGACCACCGCAATTAGAGCTGCCAAGAGTCAAGCATATTCGTGCTACCTTACACAAGTGTCCCGGAACGTCTGTAGCTCTAGTATAAGTTTTATCGATACATAGGTATACGTTTTCGAACGCGTTTGCGTTTAGTTTCAATTTGTATGGCAACGCCTCTTTCCTAATAGTTACCTACCAGCAGAGGCGCTGTTCGCGTTGCCATACAAATTTAAACTAAACGCGAACGCGTTTGAAAACGTATTGTATCGGTAAAACTTATACTAGAGCCTCTGATGAGTTTTTGTAGTAGTTATGAGTTATTTTATTTTATGAGAGCAATAAATAAAAATAAAAAACATGAAACAATTTTGTAGGTTAAAGCGAAATATTTTAATGTGCATTCTGCCACCAAAAAAGAAAACAGAAAATACGATGTCAAGTTCAAATTATCTGACTTTTCCAGTAGTGATCTGTTGCTACAACTTGACAAAATATCTTCAGAAAAAAATTAAATAACTAGGTATGGCGTTTAAATTTAAACATTATAAAAAAATTAGAACAAGTTTCTTAGAACTAGGAAAAAATGCGTTTTTTCTGTCCTGGATATAATCGAAAGGAATAAAAATATTAAAAATCTTAGGGGCCACTCTCAGTTTCCCTAGACTAAAAACTGAAGAAATATCAGACACACCATAATGATAAAAAAATACCAGATAGGTATATGGAATTAGTCATCGCACTGCAATATTATTCGGAGGTATTTTGTACCTACACCGTAAAGACAGCGATTCAAATTTTGCCTTCCTTGTATTTTAGTTTAGTTGAGCATTTTATTAAACATTCTAACAACCTACCTACAGTGTCTAAAACAACCGTTTTTTTTTCCTTTATTTAAAAAAGGTTCTTTTCGAATGAATTGAGATTTTGGAATTCTTTAAAACTTCCGTATCAGACCTTCCACCTCCATCTAATTACTTAAATGTCCTTGACATGACCAACTGCTTTTTTAAATTCGGTATTGGTATTCGGTAGGTAGTTCGGTATTCGGTTCGGTACATTTGTAAACAAATATATACCTTACCTAAGTAATTTCGCTTGACAAGTCATGTCGACGTCTCGTCTTTGAGTGAAGACATATTATCAGATCATTAAAACAACACAACATTAGATACAATGATTATACTGTATGTACCTTCAAACCTGTTCTATAAGTATTCTTATTGGAAGTTAAGTTAATGTTTGACGTATTATAGTATTTTATGCAACTGTTGTATAAGAAGGGTCTTAAAAGGCGAGTGGCGTGGGTTGCGATGCGAGCCTTGGCGAGCTTCGCAATTAAAGACGCCACGAGCGTTTTTAGACCAGTTATACACCGTTGCATACAATACTTTTTCTACGACAAATTTTAAATAAATAGCAAATTACGAAATAGGTAGCCTTTTCAGGCAGCAAGTTTTCTATTCGTACTTTTGCTACACACGCAATTTCTTCAAGAGTGCAGTTATTAATTTCTTCGACCAATTTAAAAGGAACGTACACTTTTGTCTTCACAAACACGAATAAAATCTTAATAGTCTAGCTAGGACATTAGTCCTAGCTAGACTATTAAGATTTTATTCGATTTTTTATTAAGTTTATCATCTGTCATCTTTTCCTTTTGAACTGTATAATTATATTTTGGTGGGAAATCGGAAATGTGACACTTCTTGCTTATGGTTTGTTTTGTTTTTAATTTGTTTGCACTTGCCATCCGAACCAAACCGAATCCGGACCCGGACCGAATTCGAACTGTTTATATTCATAAATAATACCAAGACTTTATAAAACATGTAATTTAACACACAATAGATGATGATTTATTATATTTGTAGTAAATAATTTATAATATACAAATGTAAAATCGTAAATAAATACTTTTATTTCGAAATATTAGTTTATGAAGTTGGCACCAATGCAATATAGCGGCCGATTAAAAAAAAGTTAAACAGTGCTTTTATGAAAAATGTATGAACCAAAAAAGTACGCTAAACAGTGCGTTTTTGGGCCATAGAACATAGAGTTTTTCGACGACTTATTAGTGGTGTCATTGTATTTGAGCTAAAGCCTATATAAATGACAGATAACGGTACAGGAGTAGAAAAAGGTATGTATTTATTAGGTACGGTCAGCCTCACAAGAGGCTTAACACCTTTGTACCGTGTCACATTAAACGTCATGTTAAACTGCCATATGAAGTTGTCAAACGAGTGAAAACGACAAGGCACTTAGGTGTTCAGCAACTATAAGGCCGAATGTACGAGTCTATACTCCCAAATGCTAGAAAGCCTATGACTAAGCAGCATTCCTCATCCTCACCAAACGCTTAGCATCTGATTAGATGCCATCTAGGTGGCCATCAGTCCGACTGACGTGAGATGCCGTGTTTTGTTTCCCGATACGAGCTGGACGGTGCTCATATCTTATACGTATCGTTGTAGCATTGTGTGGTTAATTCGATTAAGTATGGACGATGGTCACAATTAGGTCGCGATCGATAGCGGCGCCGTTTAAGCGATGAGATTCTAGCTTTATGTGCTTTAGGATAGTTAGTTAGTTAGTAATACCATACATGTATTTTCAAAATTATATATCTACTTACATATAATGGGCTTGTGACCTTAAATTTGTTTACGATGCCATTAGAACCAGTTTTCGTAGATGAAGCAACTACATTTAAAGGACATTAATAACCAAAAAATCGAGTTAAAGACGGACCTCGCTGACAGCAGCCGAAACGCTTCATACTGATTGGCTTTAAAGTATGACGTCACACCGTGCAATTTGTACTAACCGTTGCATGGAAAATGAAGTAAATTGCTGTTTCGGTCGCGAAATACCGCGTTTAGGTCCATAGTTGTCATACAAATTTGTTTCTATAAAAGCGTAAGGTTTATATTGGTACCTTTAAATTTACTCATGGACAATAAATAAAAAAACTTTTTTTTTTTAATCTTTTTATGATTTTAATTATATTTTGTAATTTATACTTTATTACAATAATTTGACGGTTTAATATCCATTTAGCAACACGACGTTATCAATTTTAACACCACGCAACAAGCCTATTATATATGATATGATATGTAAGTAGAACCGATTGTATGAGGATGTTAATATTGGCTAATCTAATTATGATTTTCAGAATTACACCAATAGGATCCAGTCCGTATAGAAGCTACGAGTGAAAAACCAAAAAAAGTCCCAAAATTTCGAGGATTTGTGGCTGCCAAAAGTTGTCCCAAGATATCTCGTGTACCTAACCTTTTTACAAGCTTTATATTAACTTGCACTGTTCGTATGTATGTCAAATATGTAAGTTGTCCGTCAAAATTTGCAACCCATTTTTCAGTCACTTCCCGTTATCCAATTGAGCTGAAATGTTGCAAGCATATGTATATCGCATGACAATACAATATTATGATGAATTGGAGCTGATCTGATGCTGGAGCTGGAAGGTGATCATAGGAACTCTGCAATAAAACGACCAACCCCATCGAGTTTGGTCTCGTTAGAATCGCCTCAATAATTCAATACATATTATGTTTTAATTTTATTTAATTTAGTTGCAATTATTAATGATGATGTATATGGACTAGTATGTTTCCGGAATAAATAATTTCATTTCATTTCATTTCATTTCATTTCATTTCATTTCAATGAGTAGGTACTTGATCATGGTATGCAGAAAAGTAAAGTCGGCATTAAAAGCTTGTAATAAAAATTAAATTGTTGACAGAAACTTATTTGATATTTGCTCGGTTGTATCGATGTAAACAATATTTTAAAAAAATACTTCTACACCACCTTTTGCAAAAAAGAAATAGATACCTACTCTGCGGACTGACCTAGCACACGAGGGGTTTATGAATAGTTTTGTGATTCATTATTATTTGCAAAATAATGTAGTATTTTATGAAGTTATATGTAACCGTCCATAAGAAAAGGGCCCTTATGGCAGTTTCTAGTTACGGATATACTGGCGTTTTTGTAAAATCCTTCAAAATTATATTTTTTTTGTTTTATGCAAGATAGTAAAATATACAAATAGAGGTATATTTGTACCTCGGTATCAGTTGTGTACGTTAACTCTTTCTTTAATAAAATTGAGTTCAAAGATTAGTAGAAAAGGGCCCTTATGGGAAATCGCATACAAAAATGACAAAGCTCAACGGATAAAATTGTTTACAAGTTTTTTTTTCATATTCCAACTATCAATAATAAGCAACTTACAATAATTGGAATTTGAAATAAGGGGTCTGGCCGTGTTTTTTGGACCCCCCCTCCCTCAAATCACCTATCAAAGGGGATCAAAAATTACCTAATATGTCCTTACGTGATTTATGAATGGTTCCTTAGTGGTAACGGACTGTTAACAGTACAGATATTGTGTTCTCTTTTGGGATCACTAGGTAGGTACTATGTGAATTATTTAACGTTAACTTTAAATGAGAATTACTCATTACTGGTCAATATTTTAAGAAAATTTATAATAACATTTTTTCTTCGGATTGCTGTCTTGATACAAGATTAGCAAATAATTTATGTTAATAAATATATAAATAAATAAATAAAATAACTTTATTGGTAAGGAACAAGACTTACTACTACTTACACTGTAAACACTTTTATAAGTTAAGCATACGCAAGTATTGACTGCTGATAGTGTAGGTAATCAACTACGTATGTAAATACATTTTTTTTGTAATACTACGAGTAAGCTTCCTACTACTAGTAATTATACTGTATCACGGTGGAACAGGATTCGCCATCATCGCTGTTTAAATGTTGTTTAACTTAAATAACTACATACTAAACATGAGATTTATTTGACAAATTTAAGGACACTAACAATAAGTAAGGAAAATATTGTGCCATATTGTAATTATCAATATGTTTTGTTTGTGATTGGTCATAAGGGCCCTTTTCCCAAATATATGGGAGTCAAATTGTGATTTTTACGTAACTTTAATCGTGTATAAATAAAAAAGTGTGACTTGTAGAATAATAATAAGACTTTTGTGATATTAATTAAATATAATTTAGAACTTACTATACCAAATTTGTTATTGTTCTAGGGAAGATGTAACTGATAATAATTATCACATTTTAATTAAAATAAAGATATTTGGTTAACTATGTGATTTTATTTCTATCCTAAAATGCAAGTTCAATTAGTGGTTCTACTATATACAATGGTTCAGATTACAACCTATTAAAGAAAAAGCCGAAAAAAATATTTTTATTAATTTCGTTCATATGAGCAATGCTCTTTCCAAAGGCTGTTTTTTCAGGTTCTGGAAGTCACATTAAAAAAAACATGACTGAGTTCCAAAGAAAAACACCTTGAGATACAAAACCAATCATTACCTATGTAACTTCCAATGGGAACATACTTAAATTTAGTTTCAAACTTCTTTTGACGATTTCTCAAAAGTGCAATTTTAGCATGTGTAAATTTGATGTTTTTTTTTAAAAAAAGTATGGGACTTAGGGTCATGGTTTTTTTTTGTATTAGATAGCTTATTTAACGTAAATTTAGGATCTGTGCTTAACTCAATACCTGCCATAAGGGCCCTATAGCCATGGACTGTCACATATAGATATCTAGAGGTAAATGAGGTGGATAGGAATGGCTAGATGCAGTTCCGTTTATAGAAAGTAATTAAAATAACGTAATAATGATTTATTATTAGAGCAAATAATGGGAGATAAACAGCTTGCGGAATTTTATCCGGTGATAGGTAGATTTAAATGAGTCATATTACTAAGTACATATTATAAGTGCTGCAAAACCAGCCGGTTAATATAGGTGTAATAAGAGAAATAGGTATGGATGAAGTTAGAAAAGCTGTGAGAAGTATGAAAGGGAGCAAGGCTGTAGGACCGGATGATATACCAGCAGAAGTTTGGAAGGTTTTGAGTGAGGATGGATGTAAGTGGCTGACTTTATTCTTCAATAAAATGTTGCGTGAAGAGACTATCCCTGACGAATGGTGCGACAGTTTATTAGTGCCCATTTTTAAAAATAAAGGAGATATACAGGATTGCAACAATTATAGAGGAATAAAGCTCATGTCACATAGTATGAAGGTATGGGAGAAAGTGATAGAGAGACGAATGAGAGATGAGAGTGTTATAACGCAAAACCAATTCGGTTTTATGCCGGGTCGGGGTACAGCAGACGCCATTTTCTCACTTCGCCAATTGTGCGAAAAATACAGAAATGCACAGAAAAACCTGCATATGGTGTTTGTTGACCTCGAAAAGGCATACGATCGAGTACCTCGTGAGGTTTTGTGGTGGGCCTTGAAAGAGCAAAGTGTGCCTGGGAAGTATGTGGAGCTAATTCGGTCTATGTATGACAGATGTTGTACACGCGTCCGGTCAGCGGCTGGCACCACAGACAGGTTCAGTGTAACGGTAGGCTTGCACCAGGGATCAGCTTTAAGTCCATACCTCTTTGTACTGATTATGGACGCTCTGTCGTCGGACATACAGGAAGAAGCACCCTGGTGTATGCTCTTCGCGGATGATATTGTTCTTGTCGGTGAAGACGCATCCGAGGTACAGAGCAGATTGGAGAAGTGGCGACAAAAACTGGAGAATGTTGGCCTGAGGATCAGTAGGTCCAAAACAGAGCATATGTTTTGTGATTTCGGCGGTCTCTCCAGTTTTACAGGCATAAAGCTAGACGGCGTTATGCTCCCAGTCTGCTCCGATTTTAAGTACCTCGGTTCGCTTGTACAGTGTGATGGTGATATCGACCGTGATGTCAAAAACCGAATTAGCGCTGGGTGGATGAAATGGCGACAGGTCTCCGGAACAATATGCGATGGCAGAATGCCTCCTAGGTTAAAGGGCAAAATCTATAAGACCATTGTGAGACCTGTCGTCATGTATGGATCGGAATGTTGGGCCTTAAAGGTGACGGATGAAAAGAGATTGCATGTAACGGAGATGAGGATGTTAAGATGGATGTGTGGTGTGACGAGGATGGACCGAATAAGAAATGTGTATGTAAGGGGAAGCCTAAAAGTAGCACCTATCGCGGATAAATTGAGGGCCAATCGCCTTGCGTGGTATGGGCACGTAATGCGGAGGGATGAAAGTCATGTGACCAAAAGAGTATTAGGTATGAATGTGGATGGATGTAAAAGACGAGGTAGGCCAAGGAAAAGGTGGATGGACTGTGTGAGAGACGATATGAAGAGAAAAGAAGTGAATGATGATATGACGGCTGACAGAGAAGTATGGAAGAAAAAGACATGCTGCGCCGACCCCAAGTAAATGGGATAAGGGCAAGGAAATGATGATGATGAAATGATGATTACTAATTATTTAATTAGATACCCTCTCAAAACTGATAATTTATTCCTCATCACTTGGCATCGGAGAAGACAGTTTATCTACAGTAAACATGTAGGTAAACTGTCTTCTCCGATGCCAAGTAATAGGGAAAATTTTAAAACATGTAAATGTACTTACCTAATGATGGCTGCTATGCCCAAAAGTTGACTGGCAGAGAATGTGTATGGCATTAAGTCCGCCTTTCGTTCGATGAGTTCTTCATTTGTACAATAAATATTAAATAAAAAAATAACAGGTGCCGACCGTTATTTAATTCAGGTAGACAAAAATCACAAATCAATCAAACAAATAAGAGATCAACATTACACGGATTAGTTGAATGTGAGTTGAATGACAGCGTACGTACCCAACTTTATTATTATTATAACTCAAAATAAAATCAGGCAACCAAACAACTATGTACTTAATATTAAATAACATTTTTGGCAAAGTGTTCCAAAGTGGGATACGATATTAAATCCGCTATCTCTTGTGATTTATATAGGCTAAGGGTTTTGTGATTCAATTACTTTTGAATAGAGAGTGTCCGAGCGGAGTTCGATTGTCACCCCAAGCTGTTACGTAGGTACATTATACATTAACTTTATTTATTTACAGGACTGTAAATATTTCGTTATGTATATTCGGTTCTTTTTCCATTAAGGGGTCAGTATAACCACATTGGTTATGTACCTACTTAATGTTTGACTGAGACGGAAGTTTGTGACCGTCTACTTCAAAGTCTGTAATTTGAATGAGTGTTACCTTTTTCATATGAACTTTAATGGCAGCGCCCAAAGTGTCACTATAATCTGTAACAACAGAGCTTTAGGTCCTGCCCGCTCGTAATATTAGTAATAAGCACACTTGAATAAATAAAATGTTGTGTAGGTATTTGAAGTCACTAAGTTACCAGGTTAATAATATTTCTATAATATGGATACGCAGGGGTCATAACATAATGTATGGCGAGACGTGAGAAAAAAAACTACTTACTAGATCTCGTTCAAACCAATTTTCGGTGGAAGTTTGCATGGTACATGATATATTTTTTTTAGTTTTATCATTCTCTTATTTTAGAAGTTACAGGGGGGGGGGACACATTTTACCACTTTGGAAGTGTCTCTCGCGCAAACTATTCAGTTTAAAAAATATATATATTAAAAACCTCAATATCATTTTTGAAGACCTATCCATAGATGGGTTTGATGAAAAATTTTTTTTGAGTTTCTGTCCTAAGTATGGGGAACCCCCAAAATTTAATGTTTTTTTTTCTATTTTTGTGTGAAAATCTTAATGCGGTTCACAGAATACATCTACTTACCAAGTTGCAACAGTATATGCAATAGTAGTATAGTTCTTATAGTTTCGGGAAAAAAGTGACTGTGACATACGGACGGACAGACAGACATGACGAATCCATAAGGGTTCCGATTTTTGCCATTTGGCTACGGAACCCTAAAAAGGTGCAATACCTAACAAGGTCAGGCTGCTCGTTCTAAATAAATATTTATACTGAGATCAATTCCGTCTTTTTTAACTATAGAAATAAAGGATTTAAGTGTTTAGACAAATACATCATTAATTAATAAAATCGTTACGCTTAATAATTACGTAGTTACCTAATTGAACAGGGGCAATCATTATCATTACAAAACTCTGGCGCCGATCCGTCGTCTCATTCAACTTCTTAAGGACCGGAATGTACCTATAGCTAGATTAGAGCATACCTCGGACAAAGTCACATAGCTGTACTTTGTAGGTACTGTGGTATTAACTTAATTAACTATTATGTATTTGTAAAATAATGGATCACCCATATCTAGATTTAGATTTATTTATTTCGCAACAAACAATTGCACTTAAAATTACACATAGTATGTTAATTTTTAGGAATCTATATTGTGATCCTAAGATGATACTTAAACAATGTCATATTGGTACGTTTAAAGTATCATAATAATAAATAATACAAGCGTATGTCAACATTCCATTTTTTACGAGTATTCCATATGAAATAAACGGCTTAATTAGCCAAAAAAATATTGTGAAACACTATTTATTAATAGGTACAGTATATTCATTATGCTTCATGACAATATTTGAAAAACTATATACCTATCTAAAACTAAACTACTTATAAAATAAAATAACTTATATCTAAAACTAAACTACTTATAAAATAAAATAACTTACAAATAAAATATTTGCCCCAGTTCGCCGTCGCTGGGCAACGTGCCCAGAAGGCTGGCAGCATTGCCACGTTGGATGGCAATGCTTATCCTCTGATGTGCGAGGTATGAGCCAGCCCTCCGGTCACCCGTTATTTCGGCGAGTCGCTTCGAGCACTCTTTAAAGACCCTGTGGGCACTTTCCCCCCAGGGTCCTAAGGTAAGGTATCAACCCCAAACGGCTCAAATATGCAACCACTGTTAATGTTTGCATACTTGCGCCGTTTGAGGAGCTCGGCTGAGTTGGCTGCAGCGCCAGCCTTCACGGAGGTGCCACGGAGATGGGAGAGCGCTAGGGTGTTGTCACATGTCGCGTCCCATACTAAAGGCCGTCCCATCTTCCATAGCACGAGGGTCATACCGTCGGGCCTTTTGCCATCATCTCGGGCAAGACCGGATGGCTCCAAGATGGCAGGTGCTCCTGCGCTGGCTAGGGCCCGACGGATGATATCGTTCAGGCTAGCATGTCGAGGTGCACGACCTGCACTTCTGCAGCAGGATAGACCATGGTGGCCGAGCTGGTCGACTCGGTCAGCACAGCGACAGCGATGTGGGGAACGGCAACCAGTCTCCCAGGCAAAGAGCGACGGAAAAGCGGAATGTGGAGTTGTCCATCAGTGTAGTTGTCCATCAGAGCTTGGAGCCACTGTCTGGATTCCCATTCAACAACGGCAAGGAGCCGAGCGTGCTCTGGGAGACTGGTTGCCGTTTGATGCAAGTTATCCCGTACCAGTCTACAGAGCGGCTCGTCCCACAGTCGCTGAGAACTTGGGTGTCTAGGCAGGTCAGTGCTCGGACAAGCGGTGGTCCAGGCCTCTATGGCCTCAGACATAAAGGGTATTATGAGTTGTTGGGGCGGAGTTTTTAAAATTTTGGAGGAAAGTTCTAGTGAGCTGTGTACGGAGGACAGATATGCGGGGAGTGAAACACTGGAAATTGTTCGGATACCCAGGCCACCATGCCTTATTAGAAGGGAAGCCTGGGTCCATGAGCGGTCGTCCAAATGGATATTTATTATTGGCACTAAGAGGTTTTGAATTATTTGGTCAATTTTGTCTAAAAGGGTATGAAATCTCCCAAAATGGCTGCTTAGTAGGTACGTACGTAAATTTGGGTTTACAAAAAGACAATATCTAATAATTGTATACGCTACGTGAGCATTTATTTATGTTGGACAAGCGGTCCGAGATTTCGTTTAATTATTATTATTATGTCAACAAATTACAAAATGAAAATGTCCATAATTTAAAAAATAAGATCATCATCGAGTGGTCATAATCTTGAAATAAAATACTTACATCAAACAAATTAAAAATATTAGGTACATTTCAGATGTCAATAAAATACAATATAATAAATCTAATTGCACCAATATATATCTACTTACATGTTTTTATTTCTTACAAAATCAACTGTTTCACTAAAAAAATATGTCTAGGTATATTTACGATTCCCATGTGACATTGCATAACGGTTTGAAAGCGGTATAACCAAATAATCAACCTTAAATAACTAACACCTACCTACTCTACACATAAACGGATACAGAAAAAAATATTAGTCGTAAATAATAAGCTGTTTATGTTAACACCTAATATCTATTGTAAGTAGGTAATATAATTCCTAAAGTAATAGATTATCAGATTACTCGTTCGTTATGATCCGATTTATCAAAACAATTGCTATGAATTTCCGACATTGTACTAGGTACGAATATTTTAACTGTTCGGGTTATTTTTGGTACTTAGCTATATTTATAATGACCTACTACCTAATCATTGAATTCCAGTAGAACTTGTTACATCGATTAAGGCTAATACCTTGTTACATCGAATAAATTATATTTAACATGCTTTCCGCGAATTCTAAAATGTCCAGATGTATGTACTTACCACCTATCTATCTACTCAAAAAATGTATCTATCAATACTATACCATGGATGACTTTAAGTACGATGCTGGAGGGCCTCAGTAAGCCTCCGAGCGAGTTGGTCTAAGGATGACCATTGGATAAGAGAAAGGTCATGTCAAATGCCCATGTAGTACCAACTCCCATTTCAATCGGACACTTTACGCTCGAAGTTGTAGACGATTACCTATGTATAGGTACCTAGGGCAGACTGTCCAGTTGGGTAGGCCCAACTTCAAGAAAGAGGTCAATCGTTGAATCCGACTCGGCTGGGCAGTGTTCGGGAAGCTACGGCACGTCTTTTCGTCCAATATTCCGCAGTGTCTCAAGACGAGAGTCTTTAAAGACGAGTGTTTTTTACCAGTGATGACATAATGGCACTGAAACGTGGTCGCTCACTATGGGCCTCATAAGAAAGCTCTAAGTAACCCAAAAGGGCAATGGAGAGGGCTATGCTGGGAGTTACTCTGCGGGATCGCATCAGAAATGAGGCTGCGGATGCAACAGAACTAATAGGTATGCAACAGAACTAATAGGTAACCGATATAGCCCTCCGAATCGCTAAACTTAAGTGGCAGTGGGCCGTTGGGGCGGAAAGGTTCTCGAGTGGCAACCATGTACCGGAAGACGCAGCGTGGGTAGACAAGACAAGGTGGACTGATAACCTGATGGTAGTCGCGGGAGTCCGCTGGATGCGGGTGGCGCAAGACGATACATTTGGCACTCTTTGGGGGAGGCCTATGTCCAAAAGTGGACGTAGGTATTTTGGCTGATATGATGATCTATACTTTTCTGAATGCAGATGAAATCAAATAAATACCTTGAAAAAAAATGTTATGAACGTTGTTACACACTATAAGTAGGTAATTGCTTTTCTAATACCTAGGTAATAAAAAGGTGGGTAATAAAAAAACATACAAATGCGTTTGCGTTTACGCCCTTAGCCACGGGTGGCGAATAAGGATTTACAAAAGGGACCCCATCCTTGTATTGCCCTAGACAAGGAGGTTTATAATTAAGTTAACAGTTAAGAATTGTTATAAAACGTAATCCAAAAATAAAACATAGGATTTATACCTAACGGATATATAAAGTGGATAAAAAAAATTGTTATGAGTTATGATAAATGAAGTACCTATCTACACACAATATGTAGGTAGATATACTTAGTTATAAATTTATTACGTGATTATACCTACCAACTGATACGAGACTCATTTAGTAGAAAAATAAAAATGTTTGTTACTTACAAGTTTATAATAACGTAGGTACCTACCTACTTAACTGTTAATATTCGTTGAAAATCGTAATCCATAAATAAAACAATGTTTATAACCTGATAAGTACCTACAGTACCTACGCATCAAAGGTAGGTAAAAATACGCAATCGAAGACCTCAAAAGCTTATTCCCTTTTAATTTTATTTATCGTAGGTAGATATGGCATAAAATGTCTCTACTTAAATGTTTATGATATTAGATTTAAGGTACTTAAGCAATTGCATCCATCGAGACTGTCAAAAGAGAGTCTTGAAATCAGCCGAATTCCCGCTAAATTTGACGATTTTAATAAAGACTTTTGACGTCTTCGTTTGCGCTACTACTTTTGATGCTGACTGTACATTGATTAAAAAAGCGAATATGATAAAAGAAGTAACCACGTGTGCAAACAACAATATGTACCTACACGTAAATACCTACCTGTAGGTATTTACGTGTTTATACCTACGAGATTACTTTATGTAGTACGTTCGCAAATAGTATTTTATGCAACTGTTGTATAAGAAGGGTCTTAAAAGGCGAGTGGCGTGGGTAATAAAAGACGCCACGAGCGTTTTTAGACCAGTTATACACCGTTGCATACAATACTTTTTCTACGACAAATTTTAAATAAATAGCAGACTACAGAATAGTTAAACTTTTCAGGCAGCAAGTTTTCTATTCGTACTTTTGCTACTCACGCAATTTCTTCAGGAGTGCAGTTATTAATTACTTCGACCATTTTAAAAGAAACGTACACTTTTGTCTTCACAAACACGAATAAAATCTTAATAGTTTAGGACTAATAGTTTATCATCTTTTGTCTTTTCATTTTGAACTGTATTTTGGTGGGAAATCGGAAATGTGACAGCTCTTGCTTATGGTTTGTTTTGTTTTTAATTTGTTTGCACTTGCCAATTCGAACTGTTTATTTTTATAAATAATACCAAAAATTTATAGAACATGTAATTTAACACACAATAGATGATGATTAATTATTATTGTAGTAAATAATTTATAATATACAAATGTTAAATCGTAATTAAATACTTTTATTTAGAAATATTTGTTTATGAAGTTGGCACCACTGCAATATAACGGCCGATTAAAAAAAAGTTAAACAGTGCTTTTATGAAAAATGTATGAACCAAAAAAGTACGCTAAACAGTGCGTTTTTGGGCCATAGAGCATAGAGTTTTTCGACGACTTATTAGTGGTGTCATTGTATTTGAGCTACAGCCTATTTAAATGACAGATAACGGTACAGGAGTAGAAAAACATAATAATAACTAGTAGGTATCTATAAAACAATGGAATACTTACTTACTGTTTTTAAAGTAAAGTAGCACAAAGTTTACTAATGAAAAAATGTTTTGTAGGTAGGTATTCACCGAAGGAGAGGCCATTAAAAATTTAATTTAAAGTAAGTAAACATATTAGTAATGTCGTAGCAAATTAAAATCTAAATTATTATGTAACAATGTGTTAATAATCAATAAATGGCTATTCTAATTCTAATTGCATTTAGTATGAGATTGAATGAAAGCATTAAGTAGGTATAGCCATCCACAAAACACTGTAAAAACACTTTGATCATAACTAAGTAGTAGGTATTTCTGAAAATATGGAATACTAACTATGAGAATGTCGCTCAATATTTATTAATGAATATTTTTTTGCATTGCGTTTAATATGAGATGGAATGAAAGCATTAAGTAGGTAGCCATCCACAAAACACTGTAAAAACACTTTGATCTTTGGAGTTTTCCTTAAACGCCGTGATCTAAAATATTATCATGATTCATGATTGAGGTACCTACCTACTTCAAATGATATCCTGGCATGAGTTGCAAAACCAACGGCGAAAACATTACGATACTAAATTTCTAATCTATAGGTAATCATAACCTAGTTAATCACCCGATATGAATTATGATAAACACACCCTCGTAATAGCTTTATCAATGACCTTCACATAATGGTCAAAGAGCAAATGTTGCATGAAAATTTTAAACAATGCCAAATAAATATATTTTGACTAAATATTTATGTAAATAATGTTAGGTATAAACTATATTACATACCTAGGTACAGTCAGCGTCATATAGTTAGAAGCAGCCAAGGTAGCCAAATATTTCGGTACACGTCTTTATTACTGTAAGAATAAGGTGTGTTATAAATATTTGGCTACCTCTGGCTGGTACTAACTATATGACGCTGACTGTACAATACAATTTACTGGTACAGTTAGCCAAGTGTCAGAAAAGACACAATATGTCGGTACTCACAATTTTTTTTTTAAACACAATACAATTTAGTAATCCCTGTTGTAATAAGTAATTGTCTTACTCTGCAATATGATTAGTGATTCAAATAACATAATTTATATCTCACGTTACAATACTCCTACAGCAAGCCTAACTTGTAAAAATTGCAATGTTTTATTGAGAATGAGAACTGCTTGCTGCGGGAACGCTACAATTGCGGAAAAAACGAGATAAACCAAATCACAGTCGACACTCGCGGGATAGCAATAAAATAAAATAAAATAGTAAGTACCAAACTACTAACAAAGCTCGAGGAGCTTGCGAGGCGTGGCTCTATGTACCAGAAAGCTCGCGCCGTGATTGGCCAGTGACGCTCCCTTGTTTCTCAGAGGCGGGTCGGCGCTCCCGCCATATAAATAGCCGCGGCCGCCCTCGCGCCCGCCAGTCGTCGCTCCGATAGCTACAGTGCGCACGTATCATTCTGACAAGTGAAACACACGAGTGACAATATGGTGAAGTTCGAAGGAGATTTCAGTATCAATTCCATACTGATGAACCACGAGAACAAGGCCCCGCTATCGCCGGCTGCGTCCTCGACTGGTGCATCACCCTCTGAAGCTGATTTAAGTGACTCGGAACTAGATGTCACGGGAACTGAACCCGTCGACTGCTCTAAACCAAAGGATGATGAGAAAAAAGACAAGAAACATGAAAAACCAGCGTATAGCTACAACGCCTTAATAATGATGGCTATCCGCAACAGCCCAGAGAAGAGGCTAACTCTCAACGGAATCTACGAATATATCATGACAAACTTCCCGTACTACAGGGAGAACAGGCAAGGCTGGCAGAACTCCATCCGCCACAACCTAAGCCTAAACAAGTGTTTTGTGAAAGTGCCGCGTCACTATGATGATCCCGGAAAAGGAAACTACTGGATGCTTGACGCGTCGGCCGAAGATGTATTCATTGGTGGAACTACAGGCAAGCTCCGTCGGCGATCTGCACTCAACGGCCGCTCGCGCTTGGCTTGCTTCAAGCGCCCGCTCTTCCCCGGCGCCCCTCTGCCTGGTGCGTACGCTCCAGGCACTTACTCTCAACTCGTCGGTCTATATTCTCAACTGTTGTATCAAAGATACGCTCCGATGCAAATGAAGACGCCACCAGTAGCGCCGAGCGCAGTGCATCCGGCCTTCCGAGGCGCCGAAGCGATGAGTTACGGTGGTCTGCCCTACTGTCCAGCGCTTTACGAGCGATTGCCATCTGGACCGTTCCTCAGCCAGAACTCACTGCTACAGAGCTCTCACTTAGCTCAAACGTCGGCGATGATGGCGCAGACGTCTCCCCTGTTGCCGCCATCGCCCCCTCTGATGGCGCACTCTCCTCCCACGTCTGGAGCGTCGAGCCCCGAGCTGCCGTCGCCTTCGCACCATCCCCTCACGCCACACATCTACAAACCGGTGACGGTTCTCAGCCGACAGTGACTTGACATGACATCAACGAGGCTGAGCAAAGCTTGACGTTCCTATCTGTGATCTAGTTTTAATTAGTGTACCAAATGGACCAGTGGATATGAGGTAATCACTTGTAGCGAGTGTAGCACTGAACATGTCTGCAATATTAGTAACATTCGTTGTGACCTCACCGATCATTCCGCAAACGCAATTGTTAAAATGTAGATATTTGCAGAAATGTATATTTATTAACATAGGATAACGAGTATGATTAAGAGAGATATACCTAATGATTAATAAAATGAAAATATTGTTTCCCTTATACAAGTTGATTTTATTTAACCCCCTTATATTTCTTACTAGTATTATTACCTCAACCGACAACCAACAGTGTAAACTAACAAAAAGAGCAGTTAAAGGACGATTTGTTGTCTGATCGGATTAAATGCTTGAGTAGCAGCACAGGTAAGTTTTTTCCTGCGTTAAAGTCATAACTAGGCTTATATTTAATCCAAGAAAAAGATTAACAGTAGGTACAACCGAAACAGAATTCTGTGAGCTAGGATTAGTCATAAAGGAGCAGAGACTGTGTTTACCGCCGGAAGACGGGCGGCTCATTAACCAAACATCCTCAAGTGTTCGGCGCCCACGCACTACATGTGAAATAGAAGTATTAACTCTTAAAACAACTTTGCCTTTGAAGTCTGCTTCAAATAAACTTCATTGTAAATGTTTATTTACACTAGTTTGGTTTCAAAACACATTTTACCATCTTTAAACATACCTACTCGTACACATCGTGGCCACCTATTACAAAATATTTTATATCTTCGGTCGCTACAAGGTTTTGATGTATGTATTATAGCTTTGTGATAACGTATCTGTAATATCTGTTGTTTCTAATCAAAAGTATAAATAAATCTTTGCATTGATCAAACAAACAATAGTCAATCCATAGTTTACTAAACCGGGTTATATATTCGGTTAAGTAGAATTGTAGATTGATGCGTAGTTAGGTGTTCTAAATACGTATCACGATGTCTAAGACTTGATGTAGATTGTGTTACTTTATTATGACTCTCCCTACGCTGTATTATATGATATGAATGTACTCTTCATATACCTAGTTATAAATGAAACGACCTCAATGGGTCAATACCTACGGAGAAACTTTAAATTATCTTTATAAGCAATAAGTAGGTAAAAGAGTAAAAATTGAAGGAGGAACTTTGTGTCCTATGTAGGAAATAGGAGTTAAAACTCCTATTTCCTATTTTAATTTTGTATCCTAAAATGGTGTAAAAATATCCAGCGTAAATAAATAAATGTAGGTAGAGTCTGACCAGCGAGTCGTGACAGTAGCATTTTTATCAAATTATTTATATGGTAACAATTTTACCTATGAAATAAACTGTCAGTTATAAGTACTTATGACGGCTCCATACATTTCGTGTTACCATCATGCGTTTTTTTTTAATTTGCCGCCATTTTTCACTGTCACGATTCGCTGGTCAGACTCTAGTGTAGAAATAGTGTAAGTATACTTATCTACAAATCATGCGAATGTACGGAACCCTCATGAACGAGTTCGACTCGCAATTGGCCGGTTTTTTTTTTACATGAGATACCTACTCGAACAATTTTTTGGTCAGCAATTGCTATTATTTAACAGAGCCCTTTCAAGGGCATCGTGCAGTTGTTTTACAAAACTGATTCTAGTTTTCAACCGTCATCTAAATAAGTACATCTGTATTCAGCTCTTTTCGTAACAGATTCATTATAAACGACAATCATTGCGTCAAAGTTTAGTTATATTTAGGTAGAAATGTTACAAAAATTATGCGGACAAATAAAATGGGAATTCCTCAGCCCCGAGGATTTCAAGTTTTATTTATTTATGAATAAATAAAACTTTAATCTGAATTGCATAAAATAAATACTTATCGTAGGGCGTAATACGGCGTAATAATACCGTATGGTATTATAAAACAGTAAGCAAAAAAAAATACTTGGGTATATTTATTTACCACACATCATTTCACAACATTTTCGCTACCTACCTTATAAAAATTACCTATATTTAGTATATTTAAATAGTGTTAATTATTGTCAGAATTAGGTTATACATTTTTTTTGGATAATTAAGGCCTCCACACACCGGTCGCGAGCGCGGGACGGGCGCGGGTCGGGCGCGGGCCCGCGCCCGACCCGCGCCCGCGACCGGTGTGTGGAGGCCTTTAAGTCAAAAAGCATTTAAATGTTAAAAAGGCACGAGAACACACGAGAACTTTACGAAACAACACCCTACACGCTACAATGTTCAACACGGTCTTTTCACGTGCTAGTCATGCCTTGCGTGGCCACATGTTCATGGTACCCAATACTATGAGACAGAAAACAATATAAGTCTGTCCTTTATCGTCCGGTATTAACAGGGTTGGCAAAAATACCAATTGTATTTACAAATAGAAATTACTAAATACATTCATGTATGCACTTGAAATGTAAAATAAGTACAAAATACTTTCATGACAGATATTTGAAATACAAGATACAAAATTACAGTATTTAATAGATACCATGTGTTTGAAATTCCAATTACTTTTTCATCCTATTCGCGTAGCGTAGGTACCTTTTTAACCGACTTCAAAAAAGGAGGAGGTTCTCAATTCGGATGTATTTTATTTTTATTATTTTTTATTTTTAATGTTTGTTACCTCAGTACTCCGTCATTTATGAACCGATTCGTACAATTATTTTTTTAACTGAAAGTATATGCTTCCAGATTGGTCCCATTGTTTCCAAAACCCCAGTTGGATGATGGGAACCATGAGGAATTGAGGGAACTCCTCAAATATATTAGGCACGCGTGTAGTAATTTCGGTATTTTTTATTATAAGTAACTCGTGTATTTACACCCGGAAATCATAAATTTGGTGAAGTGGAAGTGATGATGAAGACCACAGATGGCTTGTGGAATTTCTCAATGATGTAGGTACTTCAAACTATATAAGTACGTCCCAGATTCTAATATTATTCCGTTGAAATAGCAAACAATGAAGTGCCAAAGGTAATTCTGAGATCCTTGAGGAATCGACGGAAGTCCTCAAATATTATCGGCCCACATACAGCGATTTGGTTTATTGATCTAAAAATCAACGCTTTTGTGCTCGGAAATCAGTTCATGTGGTAAATTGGAAAAAAATGTGGAAATGTTAATGTGGCTTGGCGGAGTACTGAATTGAAGTCGGTTAAAACTTTGTTTTGAAAGTAAATTATTAATGAAAAAAAATCGATCAAAGAGATATTTGCCTGGCAGTGGCTACGTTAATTGTTCTCATGAAAACATATAAACTTCATTCTAGTTCCATGAGACATGCGTGAGAGAACAAATAACAAAATACGCGTGAATACGGTAGGTATTTAAAATATCAAATATATAATATTTTTATGTGGTATTTGAAAGACAAATACAGAATCCGTATTTGTATTTTAAATACATATTTCAAATATAAGTAATTGGCCCACCCTTGAGTATAGTTCCAGTAGGTACCTCTTTATACATTTTTTTTATCTAGTTCCTACGCAGTAAAATTTGGCATAACGGCCACGATCAGGGGATGAATGGAATGGGTGACCACAAAAACTGGCGTCTGCACCAATAGGCATGATGCCTCATGTTAACATTGATTACGTAGTGTTGCTAATTAAATTATTGTAATAAAGAATAGATTATAAAATATAATTAAAATCATAAAAAGAAAGGACCTTGAAAGTTTAGAAAAAAAACCGGCCATTTGCGAGTCGGACTCGCGCACGAAAGGTTCCGTACCATTATCTATAAAAACGGCAAAAAAATCACGTTTGTTGTATGGGTCTTAAATATTTATTTTATTCTGTTTTTTAGTATTTGTTGTTATAGCGGCAACAGAAATACATCATCTGTGAGAATTTCAACTGTCTAACTATCACGGTACATGAGATACAGCCTGGTGGCAGACGAACAGACAGGCAGACAGACAGATGGACTGCGGAGTCTTAGTAATAGGGTCCCGTTTTACTCTTTGAGTACGGAACCCTAAAAATATGTTTTTTTTTAAGTGTCCAAGGGTAAATTTAAAGCAACTAATAGAATCCTTACCTACGCTTTTATAGAAACAAAATTGTAAGACTACTAACTATCTAACTATGTACCTAAACGCAGTATTTCGCGACCGAAACAGCAATTTACTTGATTTTCCATACAACGGAAAACAAAGTAAGTAAGTTAAGTAGTACAAATAACAGGTGTGACGTCATGTGTGTCAATTTTGAAAACCTATACTACCTATAATGTACCGATGTATGTGATGGCGACTGTACTTCTTTAACTTAATTTAATAAATTAACTACAGCAAAGTAAATTGACAAGTAAGTGTAGATGTTTAGTACGACGTCATACAACCTAGTACATTGAAGGTTCGGACTTTGGAAATTTAATTGTGCAGTTAATTTACATAATAATGATTTACTAATACTTACATGTAAACAATGGGGAATGGATGAAAATTTTAAAAATGCCTGATTACTTTTTGGTGATAGGAATAACCTTCCTTAGCACCAGAAAAAAGTTGCAGACTTGTCAGCTGCGTCAATTATTTTTGAAAAATATAAACAGTTTCCTCACTTACATTTTGTGGTTAGGACGGCGAATGAGACACTTTCCTTCATCCGTCTCTTATTACAAAAAATATTTTAAATATCTGACCCTGGCAATGACAAATATAGCTGCTGCAGCTGTCAATATCATTGCCAGTGTCAGTTTACCACGGATTTTTATGATATTTTTATGTAATATGAGACGGATCAAGCAAAGTGTCTTATTTGCCGTCCTAAACCCAAAACGTAGGTAAGTGAGGAAACTGTTTATATTTTTCAAAAATAATTGACGCATCTGAAAAGTCTGCAACTTTTTTCTGGTGCTAAGAAAGGTTATTCCTATCACCAAAAAAAAAACAGGCATTTCTAAAATTTTCATCCATTCCCCATTGCTTTAATAAATGCCCGCGTGCCGGTAATTACACTGTATATTATTTAGTCTGAAATAAAAATAAAAAACAAGCATTTAGATGCTCCTGTATTTAAAAATACACACAGATATTTTAACATTTTTCATATTAATACTAATATGAAAAATGTTATAGTAGTTTATGCAATCGTTATATAATGGAAGCTTTTTAAGTCGAGTACCACGTTTAGGCCACGAAGCTTGCTGAGTGGCCTAATTAAGGTACGAGACTTAAAAAGCTAATGATATAACTTACCGTGGGCCTAGGTTGATTTGTGTAAGATTGTGTCCCATAATATTTATTTTATTTATTTATTTTATAACTATTGTATACAATACTTTTTCTACGAGTCAACGGAAATAATAATTTATTAAACAAACTTGGTATCTATTGAAAATCGCCCTGCTGAAATGAAGCGCAGCAGCTTAGTAATTTTGCGCGTTGAGGTCTTCACAGTTATCTTATACAGCTCCTGGATTCATAAGATGACTGCTGGCGGTTATCTTATGAAACCATACGAGCTCCGTCACCAGCTGGTAGAGCTCCAGGATTAAAAAGTATGTGATATTAGTTTCATGTACGAAATCTTAATTCAAAGATTAAAGTCGACGAGTAGAAAAAAAAATTATATTAGTATACGTATGGATTTAATATTTGGACGCCGATAATTGGACACGCTTTAAGCAATATCAAATGACATGGTCAAATGACATACGCTGGTTAACATTGAGATTTGCCTATAGAGTTTTGACGGTTCATTTGACCTCCCGTCACATCTCTATTTGAATAAATTTCATTGATTAATGCAATAAATAGATGCGTAACGCTTGATGTTAATTCTCTTTTACTGAATTAGTGCATGGTTTTTCCAGTTTAGTAACAAATATCAAAAATTTATGCACATAATTTTATGTTGATGTTCCTACTATCAATGTATCTTTAATACATTTTGCCTTTTATTACTACATCATGACAAGACTTTATTGATTGGTTTTTCCAAAAGTCTCGCATTATACTGATTAAACAATGAACACAGCAAAATATTTACAAAGATAATAAATAACTGATAAATAATATTGTGATATGACAAAGATATATTGTTATCGACACGTTACCCGGATTGATTTAAAGTGGAATCTTATCAAAAAAAAACCAGCTGAGCCCATATATTTTTCAAATCGAAGCACAAATTATAAAGCTAAACGACGAAACTGCGTACGTATTTAGGAGTCGCTGTTAAAATACATAATAAAAAATGTCCAGATTCGACTTAACAGGAATAGACACTTACTCTTGGAATGAAACGTCAGAATTCTATTAACTTGATTCGGAATTAAGTATTTTCTTATTTGGTCGAATTAATTACTTAATGGTACTTTTTATATGGTTAGGTCTTAGAAAATATAACCTCAATTAACTATTTGCCAACGCACACATCTATCCAACGCGCGGTAGTTAATCTACGAGCCAGGCAACAAACAGACAAATTGCATTGATTGCTTTTGACAACTATTTTATATAAACACTGGTATATTGTACTCGGAAATGTGACCATTGATGCTTTCTACGGACGTCAAATACTTAGTTACTTGCGTGGGAACGGGTTAATCGAAATATACGTACTCGTTAGTTTTTTTAGGGTTCCGTACTCAAAGAGTAAAACGGGACCCTATTACTAAGACTGCGCTGTCCGTCCGTCCGTCCGTCCGTCTGTCTGTCACCAGGCTGTAGCTCAAGAACCGTGATAGCTAGAGAGTTGAAATTTTCACAGATTATGTATTTCTGTTGCCGCTATAACAACAAATACTAAAAACAAAATAAAATATTTTTTTAAGGTGGGCTCCCATACAACAAACGTGATTTTTTTGCCGTTCTTATAGATAATGGTACGGAACCCTTCGTGCGCGAGTCCAACTCGCACTTGGCCGGTTTTTTTTTATATTTGACTAGCTTCTGCCCACGACTCGGTCACACAATACATACAATCCAGTTCTGATGATGGGATCCTGGAGAAATCGAGAGTTATCTTCAAATTTTATAGGCAAACTTGAAGCAATTTGGCTACTGATTTGAAGTCGGTTAAAACTTTGTTTTGAAAAGTATATTATATTAGTATGGATTTGAATGGGCGACTTTTACTGTAGGTATTAAGTATATTAGGAACGATGGTAATTCAAGTTGTTAATTGGTTCAGGGACCTAATTTATGTAGCCAGAAGCGTTTTATGACCTTAAATTCCATAGGTACATTGTCCTGTAAAATATGACATTTTATCAATAAAGTTCTGAATCTGAATCTGAGGCTCTAGTATAAGTTTTATCCATATAATACGATTTCGAACGCGTTTGCGTTTAGTCTCAATTTATATGGCAACGCGAACAGCGCCTCTGGTGGTAACTATTAGGAACTACGCGTTGTCATACAAATTGAGACTAAACGCAAACGCGTTCGAAAACGTATTGTATGGATAAAACTTATACTAGAGCCTCTGTACGAAATTTGGGAAGAACGCAATCTTTTTTTTAAATTCCTAGAACTTCTACTTAGTCGATCCCTTTGCATACTTCGTATGACCATGTGCGACAATAATTACTTTAAAAATAAAGTTTAAACCGACTTCAATTCAGTACTCCGTCAATCCACATGGATTCCTCAAGTCAAGGATCACAGAATTAACAATTCATTAGTTGCTACTTCAACGGAATCATGTCAGAATCATTGACAAGACGGTGCGAGAGTTCTCTCGATATTTCTCGCGCTATACGTCTCTTTCTAAGTTTTCTAATAAGTGAGAAAAATCGAGAGAGCTCGCGCGCCGTCTTGTGATAGCCGTGCTGGGTCTTTCGCTTGTCTTCCAAATAGGGGTGTAGACTTAAAATTTATTATTACTTCAAAAGAAAGAAGGCAAGAAAATATGCCTAATGACGAAAATCCCATTCAAATATCTCAAAAAATTATGAAGCTACAAACAACCGTTTTAATGTCGCTTGTACTCTACTTGTATTCTACCCCTTAACCCATTCATGGTCAGTGACGACACATATGCGTCAGAGCGCTACGAGCGCTTTCCTCTACATACGAGGTTTAACCTGCTACGGACTACGGCGTAGCGCTATGAGATTAGCCCGGCCGTGAATGTGTTAAGGGGTTAAAAAGGGGTACAAGGTTCGTATGGGAAACACTTTTTTTGAGCTAGATACTTGATAGTTTGTAGAAAAATTACTTATTACAATAAAACAAACTTGAAGTTTTTTCTTTTTAAATTTTTCTCGAAAAGCGTTAATAGTGGGTTCAAAGTTTGTATGGAGAGCAAGAAAATTTTAAAGTATGAGAGTTGTAACTTCGATTTTAGACTGTTTTCTTTAGCAAGTTTTTTAAGACTACAAAACTTCTTTTAGCGTTTTTTTTAATTCATCGCCTAAGAAGGTTAAAAGGGGGTTCGAAGTTCGTACAGAGTGCAAGACATTTTCAGACTGTTTACTATGGTATGAGGGTTCAAAGGGGGATCTAAGTTTGTATACAGAGTAAGGCATTTTGAAAGTAAGAGATTTGTAACTTCGGTTTTAGACTGTTTACTACAAAAGTAATTAATTTCAATGTTTTTTTTTATTTATTTCTTAAGCAAACACTTAGACGATAACATGTTCTACGCGGACGAAGTCGCGGGCAACAGCTAGTATAAAATATTTGCCGAGCTGACACGTGTGACGAGATTCGTTTCGGCTGAGTGATACATGCGAATGATGCGAAGCTTCTCTCACTGACACAATCACGAATGATATACAACAAAAGGCAAATAAGTAACTATTCACGAAGATGTATTTTATAAGCTGAACAATAGTTATTGGCATACGATATTTACCCATTTGTTCTTTACACGAGCTATACCTACTCGTACATCTACTGCAAGGCTATCTATCACAAAGACGGCCCGCGAGCTTGTGTAGCGACGACATTGACTATCCGTCTCTTTCTAAGCGTTCTAATTTAGTTAGAAAGAGACGCGACACAGCTCGCGGGCCGTCGTGTGATAGCCGTGCTGGAGGAACTTGAAAAGTCCACAAAATATTAAACTCTATAAGAAAGTACGAGCAACAAGTCATTACATTTTCACAAGTCGATATAAAAACAGATAACAGTAGTTAAGTAAGTAATAGGAGTAAAAATATGTGCACATTTATCATTTGTTTATGCTACCTTTTTATCTGTTTGTAATGTCGCAATTTACTGTGTTAACAGATAATTTTTGATTATCCCCTTATTTATCAGTTTTCCAAATAAGATGACTCGCAAAAGTAATATTATGTCGGTTCTGCTATCACGTCAGTAAATAAATAGATACCCGGAGATTTTAATCGTAGTAATACATTCCATTTGTATGAAGTTTGATATAGGTAGGGTAGACTGGGGTCATAAGTAGCACGGGTCAACAGTACCATCGCCTATAACTACATTCCAATATATATATATACACGAGTGTGCCTTGACCTGCTCACTAGTCGGCCGCCCGATGCCGCGCGAAACGCACGTAGGTACTAGGCGACCATTTGTGTTTTCGACGGGCCAAAGTACGTATTTACGTTTTGTACAGTCAAATGCAAAAATATGTATTGATTTAATCCTCTCATAAATATGTACCGAAACCTTAATCCACTTGCATAAGAGCGATGGGACATATTTATGAGTAAGTTGTATGCACCCATATTTTTACACTTGACTGTACTAGTGTTTATAATGAAATAGTCGTAGTGTGAAAGAGTTACTGAATTGCGATTCTCTTATTATTAAAGTTTGTAATGTGTCACAGTGTGGGGGTCAGTTAGATATAGAAATCGAGATTTGTGAAGTTTATTGAGTGGAAGTAAAAAAGGACAATTGTACCACAACACTCGGGGTCCATTGTAGCGTTACAATTGACCCGGTGCTACAACTGACCCAGAGTTTTTTTTACACGACTGCTAAGTTGGATCCGAATTGCAAACCATATGTGTGTTGATACTATTGATCTCTTCGATTTAATAATAATAAATAATAAAAATAATAAATCTTTTATTTCGGACGGAATCCATACCTACTAGTAGGTGTCAGTTACGGTCTAGTGTTAGTTGTTACTTAAAAATTTAAGTAATATTTATGTATGTATCGATGTAATTATTCTGATCTGGAGCTTAATTGGACAATCAGTTTGGCTTTAGAGCGGGGTTGTCCACGGAAAGTGCCATATTGTACCTTAAGAGTACTGTCAAATATTATGTCGATATTTCCTCGATCTATCTAGGGCTTTTGACCTGGCTTCCTACGATACATTGTGGTCAAAGCTAAAAGCTACAAACTTACCACCGGAAATCATTCGTATATTTAGGTATTGGTATGGAAACCAGGTCAACAGCGTTAGATGCGCTCTGTCTGAGAACTATACGTTGGAGTGTGGAGTGAGACAGGACGGCCTGAGCTCACCCACACTCTTTAATCTATACGTGAATGACCTGATCGAGGAGCTCGGCAGAACACATGTCTGATGTCACGTGGATGACGTGTGCGTTAGTAATTTGAGCTACGCAGACAACATGGTTCTGCTGAGCGCGTCAGTCTGTGGGTTGCGTAGATTGCTTAAGATCTGCGAGAACTTTGCTAGCAGTCATGGACTTGTATATAATGCAAGCAAAAGTAAATTTATGGTCTTTGAGAGCGGACGTAAGAAAATGGAGAATGTTCCCCATATCCATCTTAACGGTGAATATCTAGTTAGAGTGGATCATTTTAAATATCTTGGACATGTGGTGACGTCTGATCTCAAAGACGATATAGACTTGGAGAGGGAACGCAGGGCCCTTTCTGTACGGGCGAATATGATCGCACGAAGATTTGCGCGATGCTCAAGAGAGGCAAAAATCACATTGTTCAGGGCTTACTGCACCTCCCTCTACACATGCAGTTTGTGGAGCCATTATACGCAGCGGGCATATGGGGCTCTCCGGGTGCAATTTAACAATGCATTCCGGGTGTTGATGGGGCTGCCCCGTTTCTGCAGCGCATCGGGGATATTTGCGTACGCAGGAATAGACTGCTTTTACGCGACAATGCGCAAACGCAGCGCGTCCCTGATGCGTCGGGTGCGGGCCAGCCCCAACAACATCCTGCAGATGTTGGCAGGTAGGGTGGACTGTGCATATTTACGGCACTGTGGTGATATGCACAGGTCAATTTCCACCTATCTATGGTGAAAGGTAGTTAATTATTATTGTGATTTTATTTTATTGTGTAATGATGGTTTTTTGTTTTGTGTGTGTATAGGTCGATGATACCCGAAATAGAATAGAATAGAAGGGGGGGAATGCCATCTATCCACTAGCGCTACCAGAATGCCGTTAGCACTGCCTCACCAGCGGTTTAGTAGTGAAGCACACCGTTTACGCATGATGGCAGACACTAATTGCTTACAGACTTTCAAGAGCAAATATCTCGATAATTATACAAGATACCGAAAAATTTGATAAAATAAAACTTGTAGCAAATTTAATCAGATTTCATTTTATATATAGTTATGTCGCTAGTATAGTGGAAACCCGAAAAATAGGACCTTCAAATCCCTCCTCCCCACAGCTCAAGGGCTACGGGGACTTTTGATATGTTCATCTCCTTACTAGTCTAAACAAAGTTATGAAGTCAAAAATTGTCTTCCAAGCATTTCCCTTATATACTAGAATGTTATATCCCTGGCGATTTTTACGTGGTAGCTTTAGATTCTAAATCATAGGTAATTATTTCTAAAGTGTTACCATTGCCCCCGGTCTACCCTACTTAATTCGTTTCATTTGACTTGTTCATAATGAAAGTTCATAATGACAATTCACTGAATAATAAATCTCATTAAGTCATTCATTACCTATATCAAACGTGCCATTATAATATTATGCGACACGTTAGGAACATTATAGGTAGGTACGTCAAAAACCTTAGGTACGTCAAACGTCGGGCATCTTTCATTACTTACTTTGCGTTATTTGTCACAGTTGAGATGAGAGCAGGCAAAATTGAGCCGACTCAGTTGGCCAGAAAGCCAAAAAAAAAAGAGAAGGAGAAGAGATGAGAGCATGATAGAGTACAGTCACCAGAATTAATATGTGCCATAACAGACCGGGAAAAAATATCTGACATGTCTTACGAGTCCTAGGAATAGAGTCGTATCAGAAATGAATGCGCGGTTTTTGAATTATATTATCATAGATGTACTAAATGTTAGGACTTGGCGGTATTCGCGCTATTTTATGGCGTATTCTGTATTTTTATTGTGATAATCAGGCGATGGTGTCAAAATGTAAGCCAAGACCAACAATCCATTATTGATTTTACGGTTGCTTCTATTCTTGGGGCGTGCAACAATGACTATCTGCAACGTGCTAAAATTCATTCTTAAATAATTTATCATTGGAATGACGAGGTGCAAGTTATAAACTCACAAGCAAAAGTACTTATATCCCGCAAACGTTAACTTAAGACTCGAGCGCGTACTAACATCATACGAACGATGTCTCAAGTAAACGCTTGCGGGATATCTGGGGGCACGGCAGTGCCCCCGCCAAGTCGAGCACAACAAAGAGGCACGGCCGTACCATCCTTTTCTCGAAGCCATTCAGGCCATTTTCAACATCCTGTAATTTTGTGCTGGCTAAAGCTAGAACCCTGAATTTTCAGTAACACGTAGGGCATAATATGGCTTACATATATTGTCAATAACATTTAATTTGAACTTTTAGATTAAGAACTATTTTCCGTCAACGTTCGTTAGTTTTGTCACTGATATAATCATCATTAGCCTTGTACATCTATGGTAAGATGATTTAAACAGCGTCTATGTCAAGGTGGTGCGGCACTTACGCACATGACTCGTAAGGCCGATACGGGAGCGACAGGCCCGACCGCATAATTGACAAGTAAATGTTGTGCACGATGATATAGGGAGGACAGCAGCACGCTGGTGTCTCTGTTCTCGTCGGAACGACAGAAGATCAAACCAAGCTGCATCATGCGCAACCATACCTTCGCCCAGGGTCTTCCTCCAGTGGTCTCGGTCCTCAGATCCCAGTTCCCATTTGGTTGGGTCGATCTTAAAGGACAGCATGTCTCTCTACTGGTCGTTTCGCATGGGCTGTTTCGCTCAGGAGAGTTATACGTGGCAAACGAGAGGGCTCCATCCTTTGCACGTCTCCCAGCCAGCGAAGATGTCTTTGCTTCAAGGTAGCAATAATGCTGGGTAAACGTGCGATGCTAAGCACCCTCTCGTTTGTAACTCGATTCTTCCATGAGATCCCTAGAATACGCCGAAGACATCGCATATGGAAGTTGTTCAATTTCCGCTTCTGTTTAGCATACGATGTCCAGGTTTCAGCACCGTACAAGAGTATGGACAAGATGCATGTCTGGTACACGATCATCTTCGTATTTACAGTTAGGTGTTTGTTATCCCATACCCTTGTACAGAGCTTCCCAAAAATCGTGGATGCTTTGCCAATGCGGACGTTGATCTCTACGTCCAGTGAGAGGTTGTTTGACACGGTAGACCCAAGGTAGCAGATTTTTTTTACAACTTCCAGAAGCATATTATCCAACAGTATTGTTGGGTGTTGGTTCAGGCCTTGAGCCATTAGAACGGTCTTCTTGGCGTTTATTGACATGGAAAATAGCTTACATGCTGCATCAAACTTGTCCAAAACTCTCTGTAGCTCCTCCGGCGATGCTGCAACAAAAGCGGCATCATCGGCGAACAGCAAACTATCAACGTGAAAATCCTTACGATATTTTTGAGATTTTAAGAGTGAAATGTTGAAAAGTTTACAGTCAGCCTCTGGTATGGAGGTGTATGCCTTGAGTGGTATCGCCGAAAGCAAGTTTTAGGAGTATGCCAAACAATGTAGGCGCCAATACGCAACCTTGCCGCACTCTTCTACACATTTGGAACGGATTTGAGGTTTTACCGTTGTAGACAACCGAGCCCTGCATGCCCAAATGGAAAAGTTTGATCAGGTTTAATGGCTTTGGCGGACAACCAATAATCTGCAGAATTGTGTAAAGTCCTTCCCTACTGACGGCATCGAAGGCTTTATTTAGGTCAACAAATGCCCCCAGCAGGGGAGTTTTCTGTTCTCTGCACTTTTCCTGGAGTTGTCGCAAAGTGAAGATCATGTCGGTGGTGGAGCGCTGAGCACGAAAACCGCATTGAGACTCAGGATACACGCGATCTGCTAGTTTTTGTAGCTTAGCCAAGATGATACGGCCAAGCAGCTTCCCGGCAATGCTCAACAAAGAGATTCCGCGGTATGAGTCACAATTGCTGCGGTCACCGTTTCCCTTAAGTGTAACAATATTAGCATCTCGCATATCCTGAGGAATGTATTCCTCGTTCCAGCATTTTGCAAAAGAAATTACAGAGGATAGGAGCCACACACTGCAATTTAACGATCTCAGCAAGTATACCATCACTACAGGGGCTCTTTCCCACTTTAAGTTGCTTAACCGCGGTTCCATACAGCGGTATGTAAATCATAGATGGTTGGAATATTATCGATTTCATTCCACACCGGGAATTTGACGAGCGATTCTAGTGGCTCTGCCTGTATTCCGACGGGTTGGGAATATAGTTGCGTGTAGTGATCTTACCCATCACATTAGTTGGCGTTCCGAGTCTGTTATAACAGTGCGGTCTGCTTCTTTGAGAAGCGCTGATTTTGTTGGAATGGGATTTGGCGTTAAGGAGTGGCTGAAGATGTTCTATATTTTGTTGGAACCAGTCATATGTAGTTGACTTCTTATACCCAAAAGCATCAGCTGCGGTATCAGTAAGAACACATTTCAGCACATGCCATTCTTGACTGGCACTCATATTGACGTCCCAGCCAGCTGTCTGTTCTCGGATTAGATTTTTGTAGGACTCAACCATTTCGGTGCTTCTTGAAGTTGGAACATTTAACTTTTTCCGACCGGCATTTTGAGCAGAGTGAATCTTTTTGGCGGAAAAGGCGGCTGTAGTAACAACAAGCGAGTGATCGGTGTCACAGTCTGCGCAGTGAAATGTGCGTGTATGAAGTATGTAAGTAGCTTCGCATGAATTTGCCCTTAAAGTAGGTGTTAGTGACACAGAGCAGATTTTGAGAATAGAACTCCAAAAGCCTGTGTCCGTTCTCGTTAATGTTGCCAACACCGTGACAACTGGCCAAGATGATTGGGACTGCCCTACCCGTGCATTACTCGTAAAGTCGCCTAAGATCAGAAGTCGGTCACCTTTACGAACAATGCGCACAGTTTCAGTTAGTAGTTCGTAGAACTTACTGATCTTTAGATTCGGGAGGAGATGTCAGAGTCGGGGCGTAAGCAGCTATCAAGGTAATAATGCCGCTGGCATTCGACATACCATGATACGCTCCGACTAGGGTTTGCAATCCGAATATTCAATTATCCGAAAATCCGCCGAAAATAATATTCAAAATTATCCGAATACTAAACCGCGAATTATCCGAATAAACGGATATTTTGAAAACACTAATAAAATCATTTATAAGCAGGAAAAATTCAAAATGTCTACTGTATTGCCAAAATAAGGTGTTTAGACAAATGTTCCATATTAAGTATTATATTTTATTAAATAAGTACCTGAATACCAACTTACATAAATTACATAATATATTGATTAAATCTAGCAGACACGAATTGTTACTAATGTTACTATTATTAGGTATTTAAATGAGCAATGAAAACACTTTAATTAATATAATATTTAAATTTTAAACTATAAATAAATCTAGTTTTAAATTCGTTTTTTAAAAGTAGATTTTTTGTTTATCTCGTAACTTAATCTCATTTATTTTTAATTAAGTTAAATTAAGACACTAAGATGCATACTTTTTTATGTTATTTGACAGCGAAAAGAAAAAAACTATAGGACAAATATTATATACTCTGTAAATATTGATATGTGATGTGATGTGATTATGATATTAATAACGAATATAACGATCTCAGATTATACGGCAAGAGGCCCGACGGCATGACGCTCGTGCCCTGGAGCTTGGGACGGCCACTGGTATGGGACGCTACCTGCGTCGATACCCTTGCGCCGTCCCACCTTCCTGGAACCTCAACTAGGGCTGGTGCTGCTGCTGACTCAGCCGAGTCACACAAAAGGCTCAAATATGCTGGCATTGACAGTGGCTTCATGTTTGAGCCTTTTGGCGTCGAGACCTTAGGGCCATGGGGCACCAGCGCATTAAATCTTTTTAAAGTGCTTTCTAAGCGCCTTGTCGACGCTTCTGGTGACCAGAAGGCTGGCACTTACCTAGCCCAACGCATAAGTATTGCCATACAACGTGGCAATACCGCCAGCCTCCTGGGCACCTTGCCGCCTGGCGCCGATCTTGGACAAGTTTTTTATTTATAATCTTATCGTTATTTGTTTAATTTTAATTTTTCCTGTGTGCATTATGTTTCTACTTAATTTTTTACTTACTAGTTGTGTTTATCCATATTTTAGGCTTACTTTATTTTATTAGTTTAGTTTTAATGTCATTTAATGTAAATATTATAATTAATATAGAAATGCTACAATAAAACGTGTATAAATAATGATTATACAAGAATGTTAAAAAACCAAACACTTATATACTTAAAGTTGATTAGTTTTATCTCAAAATGTTATGTGATTTATTAATTATTATTATGTAATTATATTAAGCTAAGTATCCTAGTTTCCAATTAATAAAACATTTTCTCAGTGTTAATTTTTATTATAAAAACTACAAATTACGTGGTGCGATAATGACAACTCGTATAATGATTATAAAAGCATGTTATATTTTTAATTTTCAGGTGTTTTGTTACTTGACTTGTTGATTTTATGCATTACACACCTTTAAATACGCTAATTTTGTTTTATTTTATATGAGCCTTATGGCGAGGTCACGGGAACGCTTGCGCACACATCCGCGACCCCGCCTGCGGCAGCCGCCCACAAGCGGCTCCTTCGCGGATGCCCGGGGGCCCTCCACGTGAGGCACGCCAGATGTTTTGGCGCGCCTGCCTCCTCGATCTCCATCTGTTCAGTAGCGGACCCCCCTGAGTCCGCTACGAGGAGATCATGGGTGCGGAAAATCCAGCACCCGGTGGCGGATCAGGTATGTGGTTCCGCCACCGACCACGACTCGGCCGCAGAGGATAGGGAAAGCGGCGCACCGTAACACCGGCATTCCTCTTCCTCTGCGGTCCCACCAATACCGCTTCAGTGGAACGGCCCCGCCAGGTTCGCAGGGGGTAGGGAGAGTGGCGCACCGTTATACCAACACGCCTCTCCCCCTGCGATCCCACCTCGGCCGCAAAAGATAGCGCGTGAGAACTTCTTCTGCGGTCCCTCCCTAACGCATCCTAAGCGGGCTTAGGCAAGCCCGCTAGGAGCGCCCTCCTCGGGCCAGCCGGCAGCCCAAACAGGCCGGCCCTGGGTGCCTCTTAGCTTCGCCATGGGTGACCAGTCCACGGTAACTAAGCCCCCCCGCCCCGACAAGGCGAGCACCCTCGGGGGGGAGGATACCTACTGACCTAGCCTAACCTATCTATACTTACATAAATATATTCCATTAAATCATCTTCGTCCAAATTTTCGTTTAGCGGATAATGGCGTCCAGAATTTTGATATTTCGGAATAATGGTGGTTTTCGACAAATTAGGTACTCTTGGGAATTTTTCTGTGTTCCCCATGATTTCGTCCGCTCATGGCTTGTCCCCCGTTTACCTGCGTCTGTGACGGGCGCACGGACGGAAGGCAGCCCATCATTAATCATCCATCACTCGAAGCCGGGAGATGACACTTGTATTACGGTACATTGAGTTGATTTGTCTGTGATAGTAGAATGCACACTGATTCTTGTTTGGAGTTGTATAAGAATCCGCGGGCGCTGCGGGTTGCCATTATTGAGTGGCACCCAATTTTAAGATTGAACTGAAGGAAACAGATGAGTGATTTCCATATTGTAGGTAGGTCCTGTACATTGAATATGAACATTATCAAAAGTTATTTAACAGGCAAATAATTATAACCTTAGTTCAAATGACAACTGATTAACTGACAGTCTTCACACTTTTGTACATAGGTTTTTTAATTGCCCAGATTTCTTTATATTTACAATATGCACAAAAAGGCCAGGAATTTTTTTGCCAACCCATTCGCGAAATATTACCATATAAATAATATTATATTATTATGTATGTCTTTCCCGCTCACGGGACAATGATGTCCCGGACCTTTGGGAGGTGTGCGTGGGGCTAGGTACCTACAAAGTACCAACTTAGCCAACACGTAGAGGCCCTTTTGACAATTTAATGAAATGCAAGGAGTACACCGAGCGGATGCTGTCCCTGCCCGTGTCATGGGACGCACACAGAGACAGCACCCGCTGGGGTGTATAGGGACTATTGCTGTTGATGGAATCTAAAGAAAATTTGGTTGGTGGACTAGTGGCTGGGCTATTGGGTGAAACATCGGACGCCTGCCTAATAAACTGTCTCATTTTTTATCTCTGGCAATATTATTATTATTATTATTCACTAAAATCGATATAAAATACTTTTCGTCCAATATACAGATGGGGAAGGTCGTGCGGTGCCCACAGAACTTAGTGTTCTGTGGTCGTGCCTCTATTCGTATCTCCACTATCACATCAACTGGTAAATAGGCGTAGTGTGCTATTTAAATGGATAGTAAACCATCAAATTATTGTTATAAAGTATAAATTATAATTAAGATCATAAAAAGATGAACATTGAAAGTTTAGAAAAAATATGTTATTTTTTTATTGTCCAGAGTAAATTTAAAGCTACCAACAGAATCCTTATGCTTTTATAGAATAGTTATTTGTTATGCAAGGCTGCAAAGTTGTTGTTTGGCGCAAGTGCTTGTATTGAAAGCCGAGCTAGCGAAGGAATGTCAGATATCAGATACATGTCAGATACAATCCTGAGCATAGCGAAGCTTTCAAGGCAAGAGACGCCAAACAACTTTGCTGCCGAGCGAAACCCACAACTTTTCACCTCACCACCGCGAGGAAAATTATTTGGACCTATAAGGTCAAAAAAAACTCATTTTCAATAAACGTTTGTTTACATCTCATCAAAATAAAAGCATTTAATAATTATTAAATGTAACAAATATTTTCGCATCTTGAAATAGACTCTCCACGCTTACATTAAAAAAGTCAAAGTATTTTTGGGTAGGTACTCACGGGTAAGGTAAACTAAGGCTCAAATACGCATATTTTACTTTTTCCGATAACTCAGCAGGCATTAAAATTCATTTTATGTATATCTTCTGCGCTAAAATCTATAAATAACTTCCATTATTTTGATATTACTGTGGATTTAGAACAAAACAAAACAAAATGAAATGTATGTACACGAGTTTTTTCTTAAATTAACTTTTTAAACGGTGCGTTCCAAATTTGCACGAAGCGAAAATATTTTTAAATTATTTATTTGTATTGTATCTTTATAAGTCAGTCTAATTATTAATATTTCATATGTAATGAAGAAAGAATAAGTATTATTAATTTAATTGTATCAAAATAATAATATTGAAATATTATAATAACACCATACGTTTTTGAACGCAGGATAATGACCCCTCATTCCTATAGAAAAAAAGTTGGATCTCGCGATAGAGCACCACGTTCGAAATTCAAAAACTCTTTGCACGCTAGCGGATATAATGAACTTTAGCGCGCAGATTTTGAGCGACAAAGCAAGCCTTTTCGAGCCGGTGAGGTGAAAACAATTGTATGACTATATGTACCTAAACACCAGTATTTCGCGACCGAAACAGCAATGTACTTGATTTTCTTGAATAGTAGTCGTGACGTCATACCCGTGTGACAATTAGTATGAAGCGTTTCGCCTGCCGCCAGCGAGGTCAATAGTTGTATTTTTTTTTGGTATTTATGTTCTTTAATTGTAGGTGCTCCCGTACAAACATGTGTTCCTCACCAAAAACTGGTTCGAATGGCATTGTAAAAAAATCTTAGTCATCATCCCTATTCTAGGTACAGTTGATGCGTCCAGGCGACATAACAGCCACATCATGGCAGGGTTAAATTAAATAATATAGTAAGTAGGTATATAATATTGCTGTTAAATCTTGTAAAGTAACCCAGACCCACGCGATCCATCATAACTTGTAATAGAATCTACAATCAAATGATAATTTAACTGACTTCAGGGTTCGATTCCCTTTTCTATGGCTCGTTAGGGTTTTCGGGTGATAAAAGTGATAATGGAACATAATAATAAAATTGTCTTAGATTTCCGCAATTACTTAATCGTCAACGTTCCTTATTAATCAACCCGTTGCCCACTACCCCTAGCGTGGGATTGAAGTGAGTTGCGTTTACTACAGGCGCTAGCGCCTATCGTTAAGATTTAGTATGACAAGTCTATACACCGCCCGCCCCTGGTGGTCACTCATAGAACTAAGAATCCAAACCGACGTGAGTCACTTATACATTACTTTATCCGCGATCGACTTCACGTTCGTTCGTATAGTTTAATCGATTTTCCAATATTCAACCTTATATCACAAGCATTTATCGTTTTAATTTAAATGCTAGCGTTTGTCAGTTATGGCATTACAGAATACGCGCATCGCAACGTCGACAATGTCGATACAATATGGCGGCGCATGGCCATTTATTTGCATTTTTAAATACAAAATACGCAACAATCCGAATTTTGCGGATATATGTTGTCAATTCAAAACCCGTATTTTTATAAGTTTTTTTTAATTTGAGTTAAATTTTGATCGGATCTACGGTAACTCTTAACGGGATATTACGATATCACGCACCATTTTGCAAGTGAAATAGTAAACTACAGTTGCGACGGTATTCTTCGATTCGAAATGTCTCACACTACCGATTGGTAGTACGAATCGAATGTTAAATTACGCATCGAAAACTAAACGCTAGCGCCTAACGTTTTGCAATTGGTTTCGTAGTACAACGGCAGTGTGAGTTACAAGTTTGACGGGTTGAATCGAAATCTATTCGAAGCGCGTTTATTCGCTCTGGTCTGTAGTTACGTATCGTAAGGTTACGATTGTAACTCACATTAGCCGTACACGTGTGATGTAAAACGTGGAGATGTATTTATCACGTAAATGATAATAGTACATTGTTTAATAAGGGGCGATTGCAATATTCTTACGCCCGTGTTATACACAATGTTTTTCATCACATTTGCGAGGAAATAAATAACTACAAAAGACAGAAAAAGTCTATGTTTTATACAACCGCACCAATAAAAAGTTGATGAAATTGACAACTTCACTTCCAGATCAGTGCAAGTGGAGCGCGTAGCTTCAATATTTCAACCAATCACAGAGCAGTATTCTTGCAGCGCATGGCCTGCTCGATTTTATTTTCAACCAATCACAGAGCAGAATTCTTCTAGCACGCGGCCGTCTAGATTTGCTTTTAAACCAATCAGATCACACACAAGCTCATTACTCCCTTGGGAGCTTTAAAATAACATTATTCCCCCGGGAACAATATAGGCCATTGTCCTTCTGTAATTTCTGTATATATTAGGCATGGAACAACACCATTTATGAGCAAGTGTGATGAAAAATAATTTAGGTTGCAAACAGACCCCGGGCTCCTACAGAAAGCAACTGAGATAACGCTAAAATGTGTTTAATAGTAATGAGAATAAATATTTGATCAATATGCAAACGATAAAAAAAATCTTTGTTACAATCACTAAAAAGAAGGCGTTTGGATCTCAACCCGATACGAATCCCTTGCCAATAATCTGTAAGTCATTTATCATTGAGGCAAGAAATAGACAACCGCGAGAAATTGAATATTTCCGCCATTGAGGTGTCTGGCCACCCGGGCGACCTGGAAGATTGAAGACAGGGATCGGTCCCTGAGGACAACTGTCGCCCTGTCAACTGTGTCAAAATGACGGACAGAACTTTCAGCGGTCGAATCAACCGCGTACTAGGCCAAGTGTAATCCTAAAAAGCTCTATTTATCTGCGCTTTACGACGTCCGATTTAGTTCAGTCGCTTTTGCACAAACTACAACTTGGTAGCTTCTTTTATTTGTTAGGTACCTACAGCTTTCCCCTATACTTTTACCTCCGTGGTAAGAACATTTTGCATGGATTTTCCATGAAATTAGTTTTTCCTAGAGGGATATGACAGTAAAATAAACCATTAGTAAAATCAGTAGGTACATCCCTTTATTTCAACACGCACCCCGTGTGGTACTTAATACTTAGGTAGGATTCTACGCTAGGTTGCTTAAGCAAATATAACTATAAACTAGATGACCTGAGCCTGCCGGCTTGCTAGGTGCTTTTGTAGGGTCACCTTCGGTCTTGGCGCCTTAAAGAGGGGAACCGAACCGCCTGCCGCTATAGTAATTTGAAAAGTAAATGGGGTCGGGCTTAGCTGAATCTCCCCGGGAAGGCTCCGTCGCAGCTAACATGTCGCCTGCTGCTCAGTGGAGGCCGGCCCACTGTCGGCCCTCTGTTACTCTCTGGTCCCAAAAGCATATGCTCTACTCATAGTGTGGAAAAACTGAAATATTCCTATAATGTACATAACTGCAAAATATTCCGAGTCATATTTAACATTTAAATACATACGAGTATTACTATTGGGTTGGCGAAGAAAATATGTAATAACAACAACTAAGTACGATTAAAGTTACAACATTTTTATGCATTTTACTGTAATTATGACACTTATACAAAAAAATTGTTCTTATTAGTGACACTCGCAACCACTGTGACTGAGCTAAGTAGAAGTCAAATGAACAAAACTAAATTAAATTATAAGTATGTACTATACCTACCTACCTACTGAGTTCAAAACGTCTCGAATTACTTTCTAAATCATTAAAGTTGCCTTGACTATTTAGTCAAAAAAAAAATGCTACAAAAAATGTATTTACCTAATGTAGCATTTTCCTCCTGCAATCTAAACAAAATTATTCTACCAATACCAAGTTATCTAATGAGGTGGTTAAAATCAAAACTAGTAGTTCTGTTTAATAATGTTACTTATATTAGGAGATGAGAGCGACGTCTTCGCTGGCAAAGTTAAATTTGTTGCCATAATCAAGGTACGTTTCGTTTCGATAGTTTGGTATTTTAACGCCTACGTGCGTAGCGACGGCCTAAATCTAACGTTCATTTAATGACAGGCCAATCGTTAAGCGCTAATTGATTGTTATACAACATTTAAAGGTGTACCTACGTGCAAAAATGTGATTTTGTTTACTAATATTTGGACGGGGCGCCAGCACGTCGCGACGATAGACATCAGGTACCGGTTGTAATTTGCCGGTATTACTCCGAATTGTTTCTAACTGGTACTATCATATGGATGAAATAAGATCTAATTAAAGGTGGGTTGCACCAACTTACGATTAAATATAACACCGGCAGCTGTCATTCCGTAGAAACATGACAAATTTTCCATAGATACCGATTTTAACAAACACAGCTTCCGATTACAGAGGGTTTGGTGCAACCCGTGCAACCCACCCTGAAGGTCTTTAAACAACCAGCGCTTCGGATTTTCATCACTATTAATCGACCACCAGACGATGATCATAATAGGTACGCAATAAGTGATGAACATGCCAACCACATAGGTACCTACTGCTTACCTGCGGAAAAGGGATAGGTCATAGGTCTACACACTTTGCCATCAACACCACCCCTGTATGTA
Source organism: Epinotia brunnichana (assembly GCA_963854355.1). Lineage (NCBI taxonomy): Eukaryota > Metazoa > Arthropoda > Insecta > Lepidoptera > Tortricidae > Epinotia > Epinotia brunnichana. The sequence continues at coordinate 24,786,946 of OY977936.1, read as the reverse complement.
TGGTTGGAACTCGCCAAACTAGCCGATACCTTTGCCGATACATAGGTATAGGTACGATATTGGCTACTAATGATTCAATCCCTATCGAGGGCCAGTAGAGAGATTGTCTCGGAATCTGGCCCGAAACTATGGCCATGCAGGTGACACGTGAGTCGCGTGACTGCTACCTAATCGTTAATTAATAGTTATTTCTATGAAGCAAATCGTTTGTTTTGATTAGTTTTGTGGACAACCGTGACCGCAGTCACGTATACCTGGGACCAAGAACACGAGAGTTATAAGTTGTTCAAAGAAGTTAATTCCTTTTCCTTAGGTTTATTTTCGCTTGCTCTGAGGTCAAATTGTGCAGTCCGACATATAATTCTTTAATGTTGTGCCTAATTAATTGAAGTTAATATAGAGCGCTGTGATGAGTCAGTAATTGTCTATGGTTTCATTGCAATTTCTATAAGGTTGCAATAATCCTTCGCGGAAGTGTTTGTTTCGGTAATAGAGCAGGTGTAGGTAATGGTAAATTTTAATTATACCTAATGATTCTATGGTATTTGAATCGGTTTAAGTGTTTGGTAACTTTGTGATAAAAAAGGGAAAAGAGTTGTTTATAAAAGTAGAAACTAGGTTTCAAGATACCATTAATAGATTCTACATGCTGTGTAAGTACACACTTTCATACATTGTGCTGTGAATGGAAAAGACAATGTAGTTAACAACTTGCAAGTAAAGTGACTTCAAAAAGGGACCAAGTGCTGTTTCGACTCTTACATTGAATGTTGACGACTACTTTAACCTATGTCGGTAGTGACCCTGCCTACAATGTTGGCGGTTCAGAGTTCAAAACCCGGTAAGGGCATTTTATTTAATGCGACAAGCACGAATATTCTAAATATGACGTTTTCCATGTTGTTTATTATTTATTAATATGTATCATCGTCTATGCATAGTACAAACTTTACTTAGTTTGGAACTAGATCAATTTGTTTGTCCCAAAACATTTGTAAATTACCGACCCAGCATATACTCGTACCTATTATATTCCAAAAAACGCAATAAAAGTTTGTGTGTAGGGGGTAATTTTCGAAAAAGCCTATCTGATAAAAAAATTACCGGTATATATAACGTAGTTTTGGGACAGACATAGGCTATATTTTAAACCCACAGCGTACCTGCGTTCTTTATGATACGATATGGAGCAAGAGTTCTTAAAACATCCACGAACTGCAAAAATGAATACTTCCTATTGAATATCCACGTACCTACATTCGCGAATCGCGATATTGTGAAGGCGTTAAAAGCGTGTTCATATATTTTTGAGCATCCTTGTGTGATACGATGTATGTGATGACGATTGTACACAAGTCTTACGAACTTGGCTTACGTTCATCTTACGCTCACACAATTGATATAAATATTTTATTTGCTTATGCCACTACCAACACCATCTGTTTCAACTCCTACTGTAAATATTATGTCACTATTGATACCACTTACACGTGGATAAGTGTTTATCGACTTGAATACCATATATGATAGTAACAACTATAGCTATCCTTTGCACACTTCATTATATTTGTACCACCATCCTCTTCTATGACGTTAATGGAATCCTTGAGGGTTAAATCTGTACAAATATTTGCGTAATACCGGATAAGTGTTTTCTAACCGTTTTGTTAAATTGGTGCATCAATGACTCCTAAGGGGTTTAGTTTAGCTATCTAAAAATGTTGTCTCGCTCGCTCGCTACTGTTAGCTCGATATGCTGTGCTCTTCGCTCGCGCACGAACTAACTCGCGTTTGAATAAAAAAAATATAGTATCAAAACCGTCGATAAAACTGGAAGGTAAGGTACTCAACGTAGTCACACAATTTTAGTACCTCGGACACGTTTTGACTGATGACCTTAAAGATGATACGGACATTGAGCGTGAACGGAGAGCATTGTCTGTAAGGGCGAACATGATCGCTCGCAGATTCGCTAAGTGCTCCAAAGAAGCAAAAGTCACCCTTTTTAGGGCCTATTGTACATCCTTCTACACTAGCGGTCTGTGGGCGAACTATACTCAAAAAGCATACAATGCTCTCAAAGTTCAGTTCAATAATACCTTCAGGATGTTGATGGGACTGCCCCGCTACTGCAGTGCTTCGGGGATGTTCGCAGAGGCAAGGGTGGACTGTTTCCATGCTACGATGCGAAAACGGTGTTCATCCCTGGTACGCAGGATCCGGGCCAGTCCTAACAGCATCCTGAGAATGGTCGCTGAACGCCTTGATTGTGCATATTTGAGGCACTGCTGTATGGTGCACATAAATAAGCAGGTACTATATATTTTAAGTATCTACTAACACACATGATCCCAGTTGGTTTATAAATAAATGAAATTGAAATTGAAAACGAATGAGTTTGTGTAGAGACTTTAACCTATCAATGACTCTAGGAACTTTAGGATAATGGGGCCCCATGGAGGCCACATCAGTCGGGAGACCCAGTGGGACAGACAGCCCTGAATGTATATGTGAATACGAGTACACTGTCTCAATATGTATAACAAGTCTTCTCCTACAAAAGTTCAACCGTAAGAACATATTTCGATCACGCGGCGCGACACATGCGTGTATTTAGCTTCAGACACCTTTAATTCGGAACAGACAATTAAATGTCATGGCAGACAATGACGTAAATATTCGACTAATATTGACTCGATCGCTATGGCATTTCATTACAATATATTGTTTTTATTGAAAATATTCATTTTAGCTCCATAGTTAACTTGGTATAAAGTTAAGGTAATAATACAATTTTTGATTTCTGATCAGACTGTGGTATAACTACCATTAAAGTTAAATTAATAGTTATACTTATTAAAGTATGTTTACATTAGTTATATTATTTATATGGAAAGGCATACAATGTATTATTAGGTACTACCTACATTATTTTATTCTTAATTGGTTTTGCACTACCTATACCTACCCATTACTTCACTGCCCTCTCTAAAAGAGATTTCCCTTTAACTTTAAGATTTTTAAGATCGCCTGTTGTTTGCCTGTAGCGCCTTTTTATTTTTGCTTTTGGATTGATTTTATATGTGTGAATTAAAGAGTATTTGTATTGTCTTCGTTCTTATTCTCAGCTATTAAAATTATCTGGATGTGGCACAAATAGGTATATGTGACGTTATATAATATTAATAACAACTCGGATCGATGCTCCGACTAAAGAACGTAGGCGCGGATATTACTCAAACTATCAGCAACACATAAATAGTAATTAACCTGCGTACCTACCTAATCAATAGCTTTTTTTCTGTCTCTCGGGACAGTCTTGAATTCTGGTAAAAAGTCAAATGTTTAACCAGATTTTGTCAGTAAGAAATTTCATTTCTTAGTGAACAAGAATTAACAATGAGTCAGCATGCCTAGTGAAGTCATCAGTCCCCATATTATGTAACTTGTTTTAAGCTCACCTCAACGCTCACCCACAACTATATCTTGACGCCGCGATTCGTAGTGACTAAGCATAGATAGGTATAGTTTCGTTACACGTGACGGGTGGGGTGAGGCGTAATATAAGAAAGAAAGAAAGAAAGAAAACATTTATTCGTGGACAAAACAATGGGTTTAAAAAACAAAACACAGAACGTAAAAAAAAAAAAACAGGGTCCACGAAAAGGCCCCGACTCAGCATGGTGCTAACCTAGAAGGCCAGCGCTGGTCTTCCGTAATAAGCGCGTAAAGAATATCAAAAAATTAAAAAATTCAAATGAAATAATTTATTCTATATATGTAGCCCTGGACACACCAATCACCTACGATTGTGTGGTAACATCAACGCAGATTATCCAGTTTACAATAGGAAGCGCATTGATCTAGAATGCCTCGTCGTTTGGTACAGTCATTGAAAAGAGTAAGCTTGATAATAAATATCAAAATGCTGACATCGCTAAATCTCACTCATAGAACCAGAACCTACACTACTATTTACTTTGAGCCGAGTATATATGCAAAATGTTGGTTTTTAAAGCGCTAATTATTGCTCTTAATAAAGCCGGCGAAAAAATATGATATTTATATATATTTAACGGCAAAATATAATTTTTAAAATATGCCTTATAGTATTAAGTCGGCCTTTTGTACTATACCTAGAAGTTCTTCTATTATATAAAGATTAAATAAAATAATTAATAAGGTACACAAGGTCCTTTAGTATTGACGTTATCGGTTACATAAAGTTACATTTATACCATAAACATGCGAGGAAAGCCGCGTCCGCTGCGTCAATATTTTCGATGTTTTTAAACATCAAACATGTTACCCGTTTGACTGTTAAAAACCATCACGAAAACATGACGCAACAGACGAGGCTTAAGATGACGCAGGGGAGGGTTACCGATAAATGGACTAAATTAAATTTGCCATTTCGAGCCAAAATGCGAGGGATATGCTTGACTAAACCAAAATTCATGTTTTATCAGTCGTTAAGCAATTTATAGGTAGATAAATGGATCTTTATAGTCTTCATACAATAGTCAGTACATTTGTCTAGCCAAGTCGCGTCTTCGTTTTATCTGCTATTTAATTTATTAGTGTATATTTGTTGTCCGTGTCCCTAGCCCGTTCTCAAGCAAACATTATGCTTATAAGGATGTGTTCACTTGAACAATTGTTGGCTGGCACGACGATATCCTTCGCTCTAGCCGGTCTGCGTGGCTCAAACTATGCGTAGGTGGCACTAGGAACAAAATATTCGTGTGTAGAGAGTATAAAAAAAAACTTGGCAAATGACACGGGATACGGGTAGGAATAACGGCAGACTTAGATTTACATGCAAGAGAATTACAGCAAAACGTTATCGAGAGTTAGCATGTCATTCCAAGAAATTGGGAAATAAGTAGTGCAGCAGCAATAATTAAGTGTAAAAATAACAAGTTGTATTGTAATGTATTTCGTTAACGAGTAAAAAGTTTGCTGCGTCGTTACTTGCCATATGAACGCTGTCTGTTTTTTTCAAATCTTTATTTATTTAAAGAGGGTTTTACAAATGCCACCCAAATATTGGCTCTTATTCTAATTTTCCTTAATTTTAATACAGTTTTAACTAAATTGTAAACAAATTCCGCCTCTTCATAGGTCGAATATTGCACATTGCACGTAGAATCGATGGCCGTTGGGGCGGAAAGGTTCTCTACTGGCGACCACGTACCGGAAGGCGCAGCGTGGGTAGGCTCCCCACAAGGTGGACTGATGACCTAGTAAAGGTCGCGGGAGTCCGCTGGATGCGGGTGGCGCAGGACCGGCCATTATGGCACTCTTTGGGGGAGGCCTATGTCCAGCAGTGGACGTCTATCGCCTGATATGATGATGATGAGAGGTCGGATAACATTGTCTGTTTGTTAGCCGAATTTTTCGCAGACGCTTGTCTTCGCCAAAGTTTGAGAAGCCCTGGCAGGATTAAAGAATGTGACAACAATTGAGTTCCAGGACGGACTTGTGTTATACACAACACGACGTGCGCTGCCAATTGCCCGTACAACAAACTGCCCTCCGTGACTTAGGAGTTACGGTTGTCCTGGGCATTCATAAATGGGTCAAACGATATACATACATGTGACGTAGGCCGATATCCGATATACATTAATATGTACTTATTACCTACCTTTAACTTGTGCATGCATACTGCGTCGACGACCGGTATTGTATTATATTAAAGAATCTATTAAGTTAAATTTTCTTAAATATTTTCAGTTTTGTTTCTTTATGATTATTTTGTTATGTTAACATAGTTTTTATGTATTAATGAACCTCCAGGTCTTTAGATTTAGGTCTATTGGTACTCTTTGTGTACCCTTTATATTTTTGTTTATGCGACTATTTGTGTTCTAAATAAATTAAATATATATATATATATATATATATATGTAGGCTCATATAAATCCCATAAGTCTTCTATGACATATCGACATTTGTATATTATGCAATGCTCCCTAGGTAGACCTAAATTTAAAGTAGCGCCGCTGTTACCATTCATTTAAAAAGACAAATTTTTATAAGATTTTTATTTCGTTTCTACTCCGTCTTTTATTAACACATTTCGTTTATTTATGTAAGTACATATGAAAGTAGTCTTGACGCGATTCATGAGAACCGTCGAATCCTACACAAAGGTTCAGGCATGTGTGTTTGTTACAAGTTGTTTATTTTTTAACCGACTTCAAAAAAGGAGGAGGTTATATATATGTTCCACTGTATGTTTTTTTTTATGTATGTTCGCCGATTTTTCCGTCAATTGTAGACCGATTGCCAAAATTCTTTTTTTATTCGAAAGAGTATACTCCCTAGGTGGTCCCATTGTCACCAAGTCAGGATCTGATGATGGGATCCTAGGGAAATTGAGGGCAACCCTCAAATTTTATAGGCACGCCTGTAGTGATTTCGGTATTTTCTATTATTACTCGTGTATTTACCCTCGGAAATCGTAATTTTGGTGAAGTGGAACTGATGATGAAGACCACAGTTGACTTATGGAACTCCTCAAAGATGTTAAGTACGTCAAAGATTCTGACATGATTCTGTTGAAGTAGCAACTAATGAAGTGTTAATTCTGAGATCCTTGAGGAATCGACGGAACTCCTCAAATATTATCAGCCCACATATAGCGACGTGGGTTTTTTCTGTAATAATCAACGCATTTGCTCTCGGAAAGCAGTTCATGTGGTAAATGGAAAGGAAATGTGAAAATTTTCATGTACCATGAAGCTTGGCGAAGTACTGAATTGAAGTTGGTTTAAACTTTGTTTTTAAAGTAAATTATCGTAATGTAACTTACATATAATTAATTTATTATTTACTAGATATTATATAATGTTTGACTTCGGATAATAATTTTGTATCAGATCGGCAAAATTCGTAGTATTTTCATATTCGTTATAATTATAATTACTTATAACACTCCAATTCAAACTAAGTGGGTCCTGTAAATGTAGATACACATATATTAGTTGCAAGATAACTACGTATAACAAAACAAGTGTCCCCAAAGTTTACACTCTTAATGACTCTCAATTGATGAGCAAACTTTATTAAAATAACCCTCAATACGCGTACGAGTATAATCACAGAAGTCCTTTGTTTGAAATATAACATTTAACCGTCTCCAAACTGAGGGGTAATCACGTTACGTTCCGAACGCGCGTTAGGACAATGTAACTGTCATTTTTCCATATAAAAAGTGACATTCAGATATACGTAACGTGCGTAGGTACAATGCGTTACGTGATCGACCTGCTGATCTAAACAGTTCTATATACAAAAGTTCGTCTCGTTCAGTTATATCTCATTAAAGCTACATTAACTATCTAAACTACATATTTATAGACAATCCATACTTCGATACTTTTATGAATGCGGAAGTATATCTCGCTTAAACCACTAAACCGATGATGAAATTTGGTATGGAGGTAGTTTGTATCCCGGGGATGGACTCAGGATAAGGTATGTGCACCAAGGATGGCCCGGTTCCTAAGAAAATTATGGTTTTCCAAACTACTTCAAATTTCGTGAGCACATGCGTTTATGATCACAAACAAACGTGCATTTAAGTTTTTACTCAAGCGTGCTGTCATTTTGTAAAAAAATTACAGTTTGCTGTGTCGTGTTCAAATATTGTAGGTATTGTGTTTTATTATTTTCCAACCTTTACATATCATCCAAAATTTTAAAAAATAACGTAAATTTAGTCAGTATTTTTAGTGAAATTAGGTGTTTAATCTGTTTAACATCCAATTATAGGTAAATACTGTTATTTTAAATTTGTTTACGTATTTTTACGACACTCAATTGAGCTGAAGTAAGAGTCCCCTAATAAGGGCCACTGTATATGTATCCCTAACTTAAAGTATGTCAAAAAAATAATGTTAGAATAAAGAACCGATTTATAAATACCATGATACAGACTGATAAAAAGAATCTCACACATGTGTTTTTTTTCTAATTTAAAAAGTTGCTGTCGTATTATAGCAATTTTTCATTTTCATACTCCTAAGATGGCCCCACAGCTATAATTTTGGGATAGGTTCAAAAGGTTCAATTTGTTTGTTTTGAACCAATTTAATAAAATAAAAAAAATTACGACTAGTTCTAGACGATAGTAATGTTTAAAAAATAGTTAAACGATTGTTTAAATTATTTATAAATGGCCTTATTAGGCGACCGGGTGCCTAAGATGGCCCACTAGCAACATTTTTTTGAAATAGGTTTTTGTCTGTTCTAACGCAAATAACATTAATGTTTTTTTTTTTTATATTTCGGTTGTTAAATAAATCATTAGCAGTCCTATGAATGGCTTTTCTTTATTAATCATACTGTAATTATTTTACAAGGCTTTGAAAATTAATTAGGCGACGGTACCTTAGTTGTTATCTCGAAGATCATCCCCCGAGGGTATCAAATGGGGGGAGGAAGTTTCCTAAATAGGTATCAAAAGGGGATTTTACTAAATTTGGTGTAGGTACCCAATTAATTTGAGTATTGTTTTGAGGATTCGTTGCATTGACAGCTAGAGACGAACTGAGCCAACGAACGTCCCTCGCTCTCAACAAACACAAAACATCCTCGGGAGGTCTGGCGAACTCAGCCAACGCAGGTCCCTCGCTCTCAACAAACACAAAACATCCTCGGGAGGTCTGGCGAACTCAGCCAACGCAGGTCCCTCGCTCTCAACAAACACAAGACATCCTCGGGAGGTCTGGCGAACTCAGCCAACTGAGCCAACGCAGGTCCCTCGTTTTTAACAAACACAAGACATCCTCGGGAGGGCGAACTCAGCCAACGCAGGTCCCTCGCTCTCAACAAACACAAGACATGCTCGGGAGGTCTGGCGAACTCAGCCAACGCAGGTCCCTTGCTCTTGTCCTAAAAACCGAAAATTTTAAATTTCAGTGAGGCACCCTCTTATTTTATTCTAATAGGTACCTACCTACCTACGTGAAAAAATAACGTCTGTTTTTGTTTTTTTTGGTGATATTTAGAGGGTAGGTACTTCCGCAGTTCATCATCATCATATCACCCGAAATACCTCTACCCGAAAGACTGCTGGAGAGTGCCAGAGTGCCGCAGGTGGGCTGCTCCAAATATGAGCGAGATGGATGACATTACTTGCCCTACCTTCCTCATGTATTACCTAATCTTATCGGTCTTAGCGGTCCCTTTACCATTTCAACGCTATCTTCACTGCACGTACGCTCAGCCAATGAGTGCAGGCACCTAAATTATTATAGGCTGACCTTGATGACTCTTATGTTTGAAGAAATTATTACTCTCAAACTCATCTTAACAATTATGGAACCTCAATATAATGTTATTAGATCATAATTTCGTGGGTGACGATGCTACTGCCATCTCTCGGGTTAATCAAGCTGTTATTCTTATGTTAATTATAAAAGATGGCGACGAAAAAAACCATCTATGCCCTGGAGAAAAAGTGCGTCTGAGTATTATCTTAGACTCATTTGTATAGGCTGTCTTATTACTGTCACTATACTAGCTGCCTCCCCGGCTTCTCCCGTTTTTTACAAGATTTTACAATAAAATTAAGAGGGTGAATCGTCGGGATAAAATATAACATGTGTCCACCCTGAAGCCTCATTCTATTGACTGGTTAAAGGATTCTTAAAATCGGATGATACATAGGGTCGTTTCGCCGGTTAGCGACCACTTAGCCGAGTTGCTCACTTTAGATTAGTAAATGTATACCTATTCAATGTACACACGTAATATATGGTATTCGTATAGGTTCTGAGTATAGTCAAGTTTTGAAACCTACAATAAAATATAGCACTTTCATCCATAGATTAGGCAAAAATATGGAAAAGGTTTCAAAATAGCGAATTCGCTGGATAGCGACCGCTTTAGTCGGTTTGCGACCACCTGTTAGCTAGTTGGCGACCACTCTTGCAAATAGTGTTTAAGTAGTTAATATAACGATTTATCATCATCATCATCATATCAGTCGAAAGACGTCCACTGCTAGACATAGGCCTCCCCCAAAGAGTGCCACAATGACCGGTTTTGCGCCACCCGCATCCAGCCGATTCCTGCGATATTTACTAGGTCATCAGTCCACCTTGTGGGGGTCTATCCACTCAGCGCCTCCCGGTACGTGGTCGCCATTCGAGAGCCTTTCCGCTCCAACGGCCATCAGTTCTCCGTGCAATATGCCCCGCCCACTGCCACTTAACTTTAGCGATTCGGATGGCTATATCGGTTACCTACCTTGTTTATGTTGCGGATAGCCTCATTTCTGATGCGATCACGCATATAAACTCCCAGCATAGCCCTCTCCATTGCCCTTTGGGTGACTTTGAGCCTTCTTATGAGGCCCATAGTAGGCGACCACGTTTCAGTGCCATACGTCATCACTGGCAACACACACTGGTCAAAGACTCTCGCCTTGAGACACTGCGGAATATTGGACGAAAAGCCATAGCGTAGAGCTTCCCGAACGCTACCCAGTCGAGTCGGATTCGACGATTGACCTCTTTCTCAAAGTTTGACCTACCTAACTGCCCTTATACCACTACAAATAGGAGTGTCGACTTACCATTTATTATTACTCCAAAAAAAAGAAGGCAAAATAATAAGCCTAAGTGACGAAAATCCCATTCATATATTTCCAAAAATACGAAGCTACAACCGTTTTAATATTGCTTGTTAGAGAGAGAAAACGCTAGTGGATCGTGACGTCACAATCCCCGAGCGGTATAGTAAATGACAATCGTTTCATATGCTGAAGGTGCGTTTTGCGGAAAAGGGATAGAATATACCTACCCCCTCTTAAAACTTTGGATACTATAACTTTGTAATTACTTAATCCCCTGCTCTGTTTTTTCTCCATTTGACATTACATTTAATCCTTTTTCGAGAAAAATCATCATTATAGGTCATTTTATTTAGTGTTACTCTTCTAAATCTACTTTACATTGCTGTGTCAATGAAGAATAGAATCGAAAAAAGCGCGCCATCTCGCTCACACCATGGTGCTATTATATAAATTGCTATTACAGTCACACATGTCATTCATAGTAGGTATCTAAATGCCACCTTTTTACAAGCTTTTATTTAACTTTTAGATTATATTCTACTTACACTAGTGTCTGCCCACGACTCCGTCCGCGTGGAAATCGTTTATATCGTAGCTCCATACAAACTTTCACCCGCTTAGGGGATTATTTCGGGGATAAAAACTATCCTAGGTATGTCTCTTCCCGGGACTCAAACTATCTCCATACCAAATTTCATCAAAATCGGTCCATCGGTTTAAGCGTGAAGAGATAACAGACAGACAGACATACACACTTTCGAATTTATAACATAACCATCTCATATAAATTGTGTATTGTTATTATTTATTATATAATATAATATATAATTATATATTATTATATACTATGGACATAGCATGGATTGGCGCGGCTTAAATACCGACTCAATTGGCTGGCCAAGCTAAATATCGCGGGTGCCGCATAAGAATCCATAAGGAAAGAAAAATAAAACGATGTGGTCGCTATCCGACTTCTTTGGTAATTATGTATTTGGGTACGCGACCACCCCATTTTATTTAAATCTATTTTTAAATATGCCGAATTTCAACGAAATTATTACAACAGCTAAATCATTTAAACGATCAATTAACCAATTTCAGCATAATAATAAAATTAAGTGACGTAACTAAAGTTTTCGCGCCAACTGTCGCGTTATTTTTTTCACAGATTCACTGCACGTCAACACTCCACGGAAGCAATGTGTGAATTGAGGTTATTTTTTCTTGCTTTGGATTGAGCTTTCGGTTTTAAATTGTATATATTCTTATTCTGATACTATTCAAGAATAGTTAATAAGTTATTCTTTTTCTGTTGGGTTTGTAGTAATGTTAATATCTTTAATTGAAGCAGCCTAGTCCGTCAAGTGGTCGCTAACCGGTGGTGGTCGCGTTACCGGCGAAACGACCCTACCCTCTACATAGAAACTCTCAAACTTTGCGTCTTTATATCTAACATTAGTATAGGTAAAAAACTTAGCTATTTCGAATACGTCGCCAGTCGTTACTACTTTAAAGAAGGGGTGGGTTTACTTAAGTTTTTTACCTATACCTATAGAAGTATAGGCAATTAACTCGCTGTCCTACGTGTGTTAACCGCCTGGCCACGACTTTGCGCGACCTGCGGCGCTACCACGAACTTCGAATCTCGAACTTTGTGTGTCTCTGTCTCTGTCGCTCGAGTACCATAAACCATAAGTGCGATAGAGACGGAGATATACGAAGTTCGAGATTCGAAGTTCGTGTTACCGCCGCTGCTTCGGCGGCGGCGACTAGCGGATCGCGCATAATACAAACACAGCGCGGAAAAGAAGAGAAGAATCGCTACGCTCGTAGCCGATCCCGTGGTATTCCCTCCAAGTAGCGGAAAGCGCCTGTGGTGTAAGCGCCCGCTTGGCGGGTTCCTGGCAATGATAGTATTAATAAATTAATGGTTTTTTTTTTTATCGGACGAGTAGTTTCACAAACTACCACCCCAATAATACAAACCTACAAAATCACATCTTTTTCTTCTTTATCATATTAGTCAAGAAATAATAGTTGTCGCTCTTAAGGTGACAGTCATAGTGTATGTGTTTATGAAGACGGGTCGCGACCGGCGCACGCGTCGCCCAATCTAATTACCGAGGCGTCTGCGCGGCGTTGATTAACGACGCTGACTATAGGGATGTTGACTACATTTGTCGGATATCGACAAATCCACGCGGGTTTAGTACCTTCCGCTATATTACGTACATACCTACGCCTCCTGGTGACGGGTAGTGAAGTAGTATCAAAATCGCAATGTGTAATTTGGCGTTTTGATTTTAAATTACAATTACTTTTTCCCAGAATTTAGAAATGTTTGATTTGACTGCGACCTAATACAAAATGTATCCGATCACAAGCTCACAAGTCGATTATATAAACACTGAGGCACTTTTTCTCTAACAGAATCAAAAATGCTCATGATTTAGAGTAAACTTTCGAATGTTGAGAAAAAGATAAAAGGTAAGACTATACAATTTATTTAAATGAACACGCCTAACTATAACTTGATCTGACATAAGGTCTTATCATACTCTCTAAGTTTATTTCAAAGCTATGGTAATCTATCTGTAAACTTAGCCTAAAACTCTAAATAAGAATCAAAAATGTAAACAAACTATCAGAAGAATCTAACCTTGCCAAAGATGGTAAATGTTGTAGGGTATGTTATGTGGTTAATAATGCTACCAATTTAATAATGGAGTTACATATAAATCATTGTTTCCATAAGCACGATCATATGGTGGTTCATTCGATTTATTTAGATGTTTAACTATCGATATGCAAACGTATGCACGCCCCTACGCGCTTGAGTTCACTCCACGGGGTTTCCTTGTTAACAAGCCCAACTAGTCTTCTGCCGTTACATTTCAGTAGAATTAAGATCTTTACATTTTGAAAATGCCGTTTAACAGTTATCAGCTACTTGCAATATTATATGATCATGCAATATCATAATAATGAAGATAAAAGTGATAAAAAGGTAAAGATGCTTGCTTGGATAATTGGGGATTTTAGGCATATAATTTCGATACGTAACCAACATTTCTAAAGATTGAACGATATGCTTGCTCAAGTACTACACATAGATTAGTATTGCACCATAATTTTAACTAGGCTGACCGAATGTTTGTACGTTTAATGTGTCTTAACTTCACTGGAACAACTCTAAAAAGAACCTCTCGTTCTGTGGCTGCCCGTGACTGTAAGTAAAAGAGTAATATATGCTCACAATTTTCTGTTTTATTCCCATACCCTGTGATACGAAAGAGAGATTGGTACGCTGTGAAGTAGGTTCAAGTAATCATTCAATTTTAATTTCAGTGGTGCATACGCTAATTGTAATAAGAAGTATTATGTCAATAAATAACGTAATTCTAAGTTTGAATCTTATAGTGAATGATTGAAGTTTAAAATGACGTGTTTGGTCTTTAGCGCATTTTGTTTTGCGGAGTGTTTGTTTTATTTATGGAAGCGTGGGAGAGCACAGGTTTGTTCAACAGGGGGCGTGGCGAGCGCCCTTTCTTTATGCACTGAGGACTTGATCGGTGTTAGTTTACCTTTATATTTTGATGGCCTGATTATTGTGAGTACAGTCGCGTTCAATAATGGAGTTGCTTTAGCTCAGCTGTAAGGTACGCGACTTTCAATCTTGAGGTGTGGGCGTTGAACACTTCGAACCCCGGCTCGTAGCACAGGCTTTATAAAAAAATGTATATACAACATATCTTTTCGGTGACGGAAAACATCGTGAGTTAACAGGTTTAACCTCAACAATGTTTTTTTCCCTCTGGCAGTAGTTTTTGTAAAACTAGTGTTTACGCCAAATCTTGGTATTAGGTGCCAAAGTGGACCGGAAAGTCCCTAGAAGGATAAGTCGCTTTCAATAATCTATACATATAAATGCCTATGTCCTGACTGACTTATTCACACACTCACTCACTCATCAACGCACAGCCGAAACTACTAACCTTAGAGAGTTGATATTTGCACAGTGGGTTGCTTTTATAACGTGGGCTAGGGATAAAAAGGGATTTTTGCAAATTCCACCCCTAAGGGGGTAAAATAGGGGTGCAAAGTTTGTATGGAAGAACCTTTTTTTTTGAGCTAGAGACTTAAAACGTTGTAGAAAGATTATTTATCAAAATACAAATAAAATAATTTCAGCGTTTTGAAAAATTCCGCCCCTAAGGGGGTAAAATAGGGGTGCAAAGTTTGTATGGAAGAAACAATTTTTTTTTTAATAGAGACTTAAAACTTTGTAAAAAGATTAGTCATTAGAATACAAATAAGGTGACTTCAGCGTTTTGCAAAATCCCACCCCTAAGGGGGTAAAATAAGGGTGCAAAGTTTGTATGTGGGAAACTTTATTTTTGGTCTAGAGACCTAAAACTTTGTAGAAAGATTATTTGTTAGAATACAAATAAAGTGCTTTAAACGTTTTGAAAAATACCACCCCTAACGGGGGAAAATAGGGTGCAAAGTTTGTATGGGAAAAACTACTTTTTTTAAATAGATACTTAAAACGTTGTAGAAAGATTACTTATTAAAACATGAAAAAATTACATTCAGCGTTTTACAAAAATCATTCCCTAAGGGGGTTAAAAAAGGGTGCAAGGTTTGTATGGGGAATACTTTTTCTGAGCTAGACACTTGAAACTTTGTAAAAAAACTACTTATAAAAATACAAAAAAAGTACTTTCAGCGTTTTGAAAAAGACTATTCCTAAGGGGGATAAAAAGGGGTGCATAGTTTTTATGAGGGAAAGTTTATGTTTTTGAGTTAGAGACTTGAAACTTCGTAGAAAGATTACTTATAAAAATAAAAAAGATTATAAAGCGTTTTAGAAAATTCCACCCCTTAAAGGGGGTTAAAAAGGGGAGCAAGCTTTGCATGGCCAACCCTTTTTTGGAGCTAGAGACTATCTCCGACTATTTTCACTTAATCTAAAAACTTGCTGAGAAACCTTATATTTATTTTAAAAGACCTATCGATTGATGTGCCACACGTGGACATACAATGTTTTTTTTTTTTGACTTGCAGTTATATGTATGGATTTCACCTCTCAAAGAATATTTTTTTTGTCATTTCATTTTAGAATTATGTAGCGGCTAATAAAATACACCTATCCTCTAAATTTTATTCAAATACACTTTATAGTTTTCGAGTAAAATGCCTGTGACATACGGACGGACAGACGGATTGACGGGCATTCATGACGAAACTATAAGGGTTCCGATTTTGCCATTTTGGCTACGGAACCCTAAAAAGGCCCTCTAGGCATTGTACCGAGTATGCTGACGGTATTTCCTCACTGAACTGCAATGCTGATGCCTTGCACGAGAAAACTGCCAGCTCTTCGATTACCAGTTATGATGATACTAATGCTGAAATTACTGTCGATTCTGTAAATTCCTACAATTGATGAGCCTTTAGTTAAATTCAAAATTGAAACGCAGAAGCTTAAAAACCACTATCTTGAAATAATTTACAAACTTGAGGAAAGCCTCGTTTTCAACCATGGTTTTCTACTATGTCGCTAAACCGAATTAATATGTTTTGGTACTCATTAATGTTCTTTAATTTCCTAGTGAGTAACTTTTCGCTAGGATGCACCGTATAGAAGCTACGAGTGAGAAACCAAAAAAAAGTCCCATAATTTCGAGGATTTGTGGCTGCCAAAAGTAGTCCCAAGAAATCTGGTATAACCATTTTTGATATTTGCTCGGTTATATCGATGTAAACAATATTTAAAAAAAAAATCTTCTACACCACCTTTTGCAACGTACCTCCCCCTGCTTTGAACCTCTACGGACTGGCGTATAAAAGAGGGTTCAAAGTTTTTATTGAGAGAAATCATTTTCTAAGACGATAACAAGTTCTACACGGACGAAGTCGCGGGCAACAGCTAGTGTCTTATACGAAACGCTTGTTTACTTAAATGTAGCAGTCATGGCTCTAATTTCAAAGTCAGAATGTTACTCGTAACTGTGAGGGGCTGATTTAGTCAAATGTATTATTAAATGTTTACACAAAGTGATAATATCCACTTGTACCTATAATGTTCATTCAAAATGGAAAATGTTCGACTATGTCTTATATCGCATTGGTGAGATATATTACAGAGACAAAACAAGATAGAAAGGTTTCTGGAATAATAAATATCCTTTGTCCTTTTCCAGGTCTGAAACTATCTCGGCGGTTGAAGCGTGAAAAGATAACAGATACTCCAAATTCGCAAATGTAATAATGAAGGTATGAATTTTATGAAAAATTTCAAACGATACTAATAACGTGAAAGTACAGTAAGTACCAAAGTAAAAAAAAAACCGGCCAAGTGCGAGTCGGACTCGCGCACGAAGGGTTCCGTACCATTATCAACAAAAATATTTATTTTATTTTGTTTTTAGTATTTTTTGTTATAGCGGCAACAGAAATACATCATCTGTGAAAATTTCAACTGGAACTATCACGGTATCAGTGAGATACAGCCTGGTGACAGACAGACGGACGGACGGACAGCGGAGTCTTAGTAATAGGGTACTCTTTGAGTACGGAATCCTAAAAAACAACTGGTGTGCAACTACTTACTTAATTATTAAATAACTCTTCAATGGAATTGTACAATAATTAGATTCGGAACTCTACTTTATCCATGTAAGCACTGCATATAGGTAGATATATCCCAATCGAAAGAATTTGAAATACTGTCAATATAAGGTTAGTTTTAAGAGTGGAAATATAGGTGATTTTCTATTGTGTCCACTCGTTTCTCCATTTCCGTTTCCGACACGACTGTATCATAAATACGGAATTATTGATTCTAGTCCACCAACAGAGGGCGTAACGGGCAGTGATCACGTGCAGTAAACAGCGTGCAGCGGGCAACTGGACTATTGCATGATTACAGGGCCGTTTGAATTGCGCCGTCTGTCTGCAGGTAAAGCCAGCGACCAACATCAAGCCAATCGATATGCATTTACTATTTATTTGTAACAGAGGACCCAGGCGGAGTCGCGGGATAAAATATAACCTATGGCCGGGGTGGCCATTCTATATACTCGTACTAGTTTCGGATATTACCCTCTGCATACGAGTACAAACTTAAGAAACTTAGAAAACTACGAACTTGTATTTCACAAACTCTTGCCACACTTTTCCGTCCTCTTAACGGTGGATTTTCTAGATAAAAATCCTGTGATCTTCTTCGGAATTCATCAAGCTTCTTCTAAATCGGTGGATCGACTTATAAGTGAAAAGCTACTAACAAATAAAATAAAATAAATAAAAATGACAGACCGACAGAGTTGGAAAGTTAACAATACTACTGTAGTAAAACGCATAAAGAAATGTCTAATATTCTTAGTTACTATGTTCTAAAAAATATATTTATAACCCTCCATACGACACGTCTGAGTCTGACACTCCTCTGTCGCTCCACACTTCACACGTGTCATTGTGTCACGAACATATTTACCGTCTTTTATCAAAATAAGCCATTCGACATCTAAATTAGGGTTCTATAGTCAAAGGATACATTGACGAATGTCAAAAAAATGTCTAAAAAGGCTGCGGCATCGAAAAGCCAACACAACAATGGCTATCCGACATTCGGCTTTATCCTGCGTCCACACATTAGCACTCTATCAGATATCCTCGAGAAAAAAGGCTCCATACACTCACATCTGACAAATTTCAGACAACAATACTGCACAGAATGATTAAGGGTTAAACGGATAACGTCTTACCAACATTGTTTGCGTTTCAAAAATAAAACTGAATGACGGTCACGCTAAATCGAACTGTAATCCCCTGCAATAAGATTACCAATCAAATTGTAAAACTAAATAAATGTCCATTTAAAAACCTACTCTAGTCCATTTTATTAAGGTAGTGTTCTTAGCGGTATATGTTGGTAGGATGTGTCGGTTGAATAGTGTATAAGTAAAGGGCTATAGAACGCGGCACGTTTGATGCCGTGTCGGATGTCTCAATCGTATCGGAGGCTGCGCCCGCGCCGACCCACACGCGGGGGTATTCTGAACGGATTTTATATGATAATTTTAATCTTCGATAATTTTTAATACTTATCGTCGACGGCTGAGATGGTTCCCTTTGATGATATAATTATTGCAGTTTGATGTGAATACATTATACCTACAAATTGTTTAACTGAGGACGTACCTACTGGTATCGCTATTATTTTGATCTCATCTCTACCTAGACCAGCCGGTACTCTTGCCGTTTAGGTACTATGTTTACCTATTTAAAAAAATCTGTTAAGTTTTTGTTATAATACAAACTGAGAGCAGTAATATTTACAAGCTTGATTCTAAATCAGGATGACTTTTTGACATGTGAAGGTCAATCTCAACACCTAAGTTAAGTGTAACAAAACCATGTTTGTATATTTACATCGAATGCCGTACGCTACAGCCAAACAGAAACGTAGACAAATCGCGTCAATAAATCAAGGATGCGATGAAAGGGTTAAACGCTGTGACGACACTAATTGTATGTTACCTCGCAAAAAGAAGCAGTCGAAATTAGACCGTATTCTAGTGACAAAAAGTTCATATTCAAACGTTAATCAACTATTGTTAGAAAATATTTTATAACAAAAGTGGGCATTAAACTTTATTGTCATCGTGATGCGGATGTTCCTTTGTTTTTTTTTTAAAGAAATGTTTTCTTTTATAGCGTAATAAATTGGAAATTAAGATCTTATTTTATTCATCACAAGCCTGTTTTGCAACGTCCTGGAGTCTATTATAATAATCAGTGGCGAAGCCGATGCTAACATGCATTACTTTTCAAGGCCTTGATGCACAAGGCCTGAAAACATTTAAAACTATGTATAAGCAGTCTAGTAGAGATGGGATTATGTGGTCGCCTCGCCATCATAAGTGAAAATAATACCTTTTTAGGGTTCCGTAGCCAAATGGCGAAAAACGGAACCCTTATAGATTCGTCATGCCCGTCCGTATGTCACACCCACTTTTTTCCGAAACTGTAAGAGCTATAGGTACCTACAGAAATCTGTGAATGTAGATTGTCATCACTTAAAAAGTTAGGAATGAAATCCTAATGCCATGCATTTTTGCGTGGCGGCAAGGGATCTAGTAGCTGCCCTTACTGCCCCGTTTTAACTTTCCACCCTGTATACATGCATATATTATACATATAAACCTTCCTGTTGAATCACTAAAAAACCGCATCAAAATCCGTTGCGTAATTTTAAAGATTTAAGCATACATATAGACAGACAGACAGCGGGAAGCGACTTTGTTTTTATATGTAGTGATTTTGTATACTTAAACACTGCAGTCGTTCGATATTTTGCGCCACAACCTGTCTCGCAATTTAATCAGGTTTAACATTGAAATATTTCTTAAACTGGTATTTTACCATATCTTTATAAATAATTCAAAGATTGTTGCCGGAAATCTTCCTTATGACTACGTCTGAATCAATTTTATTATACCTAGATACATTTTTTTGCAAGTATAGCATATCAGCAATTAACCCTTTCGATTCGACGAACAAAGTAGATACCACTTGAAAATTAATACGGACTAAATATAACACCATCTTTTAATAAAAAGATAATCAGCTTATTTTAAACTGCTTTTATCCGTAATCTAATAACAATTAGACCGTCATACCCGCGAGTATCCTTACAGTAATCCCTCTAGACGGAACCATTACACCGGAAAACGCAAATTATACAACAAAGATGTAACACATCTGCACCGACGCATCCAGGCATATTTAAGAAATACCCAACTCCACGATTGAAAACTAACTTTATCTATGATACATAAAGTTCAATCTACTCATAACCCTTTGCTTCCAAGTCCTTTACTTCGAGTTAATTTGCTGAGCGAATTTGAGTGTTATGCTCTAGTAATAAAGGTGCAGGTAAGATGAGATACGAAGATTTGTTATTGATATCAGATATGGTTAATGTGGAAGCAACGGTGCGGACAAATTTAAAAAGGGTGACCATTTTTGCTAAGGTTAATGATGATTTTGCGCAATTCGACTCTATTCTGAGTATCAGAAATTAGGGTAATTCCATTAACATAAAATTTTTCGTTGAAAATATAAGAAATTTTATATTAGCACTTATCACTGATTAGTACTAGGTAAGTAAAAGGGTGATTTATGAAACATTGCTTGAGCTTCAAATTTAAACTATCGAGAGATCCCGCCATCGCCATACCTAAATGTACCTAATATTAACGAATATTGGTTCAATTTTATGAAAATATACTTTACTACTATGTAGTTACGTCCATTCAGGACACAAAAAATTATTTATTTAACCTATTATACATATATTGAATAATATACTCTGAAAGTTAAAATGTTATCTCATAAAATGTATAAAACACAGTCACCCGTTGCAAAAGCTTTTGGAAAGCTCCCAACCCACAAAGCGTGTAAGGTTAGCTTTAAGATCGTCTTATACCGATCCTTGTACAGTCGGCCGCAAATCATAAAAGTTCAATGAATGGTTTAGAAGTTAGCTGAAGTAACAAAATACATAGAATGCCAATTTCCTGTCTTGTTGCTCTTGTGCTCTTTTTTTGTGCCCTATTTAGGTACTTTCTGGACGAGCTGGAGTGGTTAGAGTAGCGCCACACCGCCGTTTCACGCAGAATAGGCACAGTGGATGTCGACTTGCGGAAAACGCCCAGTATAACTAACTAACTAGGTACTTCGCGTGATGTGATACTCGAAATTAATCAAGGCATATACCGGCAATTAAGTTACAAATTATTGATTCTAGGTCGTACGGTGGTATATACATAGGATTTAGTCGTTGCAAAATGCATTTATCATACAGATATACTTTTTAATAAGTCCGTCTCTCATTATCAACGTGTTTGCTAATTGGGTCATTGTCAGTCACAAAAACAAAAATCATCTTTCCGGTGGTCAATAGTTAAGGGCTTACGCTCACATATAATATGTTTTTATCACATAGAATTATAGAAGGGGCAACGCCGTTTATGCGGATTCAGAGTTCAACCAAAAATTAGACTTTATAGCCCTTAACTTTGGCAATGTCCACCGAAAAGACACGAACCTAAATCTGACAATGACCCAACTGCTACGTTGAGATTAATAAAAAGTGAACTGGAAGAGATCCTTAGAGAAGTTAGCTTTTTCACAAAGGTAACGTTAATAATATTATTCGTTGGGTTTGACGTACAATATGTGTTTTACTGCTGCTAGGTTCCAACTCGGCTGTGTGTGTGATGTATGGCTACTCTTTTAACCCTTTAATCGCCGAACATAAAAAAAAACTACTCACAATTTTCAACTCTGTCAGACTAAATCAAGAAACCCCGTTATTCTGTAACTTGTTTTAACCTCACCTCAGCCGTCAACCACTAATATATCTTGACCCAGCGATTCGTAGTAACTAAGCGTAATCAGAGGTCTAGTTTCGTTTGGCGTGACGCTTGAGGTGAGGCGAATGATTGCGTTCAGAATAACAGTCCAGGTGTCATTTACACTGGCACTTTGTCTGGTGTAGGTATTAGACGGTGGCTTTAACGGGGTTTTAAGCAT
Organism: Epinotia brunnichana; assembly: GCA_963854355.1. NCBI lineage: Eukaryota > Metazoa > Arthropoda > Insecta > Lepidoptera > Tortricidae > Epinotia > Epinotia brunnichana. The sequence continues at coordinate 24,764,748 of OY977936.1, read as the reverse complement.
TATCGAGTTATCAAAGTCGACCGTACAGTCAGCATCATATAGTTAGTAGCAGCTAATCTATCCAAATATTTCTGTAGGTATAGTTGTTATTTTCTAAGCCGTCCGTTCTGCAGTGCGGCGTTCTTTAGTGCGGAACGGACGGCTTAGAAAATAACAACTATACCTACACGTCTTTATTACGTTAAGGGTGTGTGTTACGATATATTTGGCTAATTTGGCTGCTACTAACTATATGATGTTGACTGTACATCCGCCACTTCAATACACCCGCTTCATTTCACATCCGACGGCCAACAACATCACTCCAAGAGTACTAAAAAGATCTATTCATACGCCAAAAATATTTTAGATTAAAAATAAACTTTTGTTGAACATTAGTACTCGCTACATTGACTTAGAAAGGGTTAACATAAGTGTTTTGTAAGCGGATTTTTACCTTTTTTACCCTAGTATTGGTTACAAAGGAGCTTAATTTAAGGCTTTTAAGTGGTTTTAACGGCTGTTTTTTTAAATTCATTTAGATCGTTTTACCAGATGATTTTGCGTCACTAAGCGTTAGGTTAATGATTTTTAGATGTATTGTGTATTATAAGTTTATTGGAAGTAACATACATTCGGAGATTATGCCAACATCATACAATCCCACGGAGACTATTTTCTTGGCCTCACTGCATACTTATTTTCATGAAATTACTTGGTGTTAATTACAAATTTTTCGTTATTTCGTGAAAATACTGGCAGAATTTCGTAATATCAACGAAGGTTTCTTTTTCTGCGATCGCGCATGTCAACTTAAAATTAAATCAGTATCGGCTAGTAAGTACTACTTACATAGATTTTTTTAACTTAAGTCGCCCCAGATCCAGTAAAATGTTTAGGCGGGACTGAGACATCTGCTATAATGCAATAAAATAATATAACTATTCCAATAAAAATTTTACTAACATCGTCATAAATACCACAAGAGTTTAACTAAAATCAAATCTAGTGATCGGTTATTATGTAAACAAAAAGAGTCATTAAATCTAATAGCTCTCAACCGATATTACTCAAGTCAATAGAAAGTAATCCATCTCATCGCGCCGACGGCAATGTTTGTGTATCGATTAATTAATAAACTGAGATAGCATCGGCCGAGATCGACCGTCGATACACCGCCTCTCTAATTGAGCCGCCATCTTTAAAAAAATGACCGGCGATAACTATGACATCTAAACCAATATCGACCGTAGATCTTACTTGAAATATCAACCGTATGTTCTTACGATTGATGTTGATGATCAAATAACGTAAAAAGTGATTCAAGCTTTTTTGAGCTCTATTTCCGATGTGAAGACTAAGCGAATTAGAACTCTATGGTTCGATCTGTAGGAACCAGCCAGCATTTAGAAAAAGAAAACGTCGAACGCTAAATGCCGAGCATTTACCTGTCAAATTATTAAAAAATAAATCTCCTCCATGCCTGGGAACAACGATTTTGATTAATGGAGCTCAAACCCGATTATGTTGTTACATTGTGCAAATTTATAATAGTAACACTATCACCCGCATCTTTTTATTGTATCTTATAATATTAGCAGATTTTCGTAATTTTTTTGCACTTTACCCGTTCCCACCTGTGGGAAGGTCGCTCCAACAAAACATCGGCACGTTTGACATTCAACCCAGGTTCATCACAAAACACTTTTTACCATCCGCGAGTTTGATCAATGTTGTAAAGCACTACACAATGCGCAGTTTTTAAAAGGCATTGCGCGCCGTAAGCCAATACTCGGGTTTATAAGTTAAGCTGATTGGAGGCGTCGGGTTGCGCGGTCGGATTTCTGCGCGGGCGCAACCAGCGTTTCGATAATGCGGGAGGTGTTAGCTGTAACTGTATACGAGGTTATTTGCATGGACGGTCAACCGAGTTGGAGATCAAAGGCCTCTGCAACTGCAACACGCTGATATAAACAACGATGCGGAGCCATCCCAGACCCCTGACGGACTTTGGTGCGTGACTGAAAAAGAACAGACCTAAGTATGCAGGAACAGACCTAAGATTGCTAAAAAAATTCAACTATTTCATACACTTTGCTCATTTTAGACTGACGAAAATGTATGAACAGCCTGTTTTTTTTTTTTGGCATAACACAAAGTTGGTCCCATAGTAAAAGTTGCCCAGATTCATGGATAGATTCACATTATGCTAACTTGTATCACGAATTAAATTTCACCCTGTATACTTATTAGTAAATGCGTCGTATTATCAAAAAAAAATCTTTTTTTAATTTTCAGAAAACATAACCAGCAAAAAAATACTATTATACTTAACGAACCTGCTCACAAATTTTGACTAGAATCGGAAGAGAAATGCGACCTGGTCTGTTATTCGCTACGCGTTAATGCGGCTCACCCCGCCTGTCACCCGTTACGAAACTAGACCTCTACATACGCTTAATTACTACGCATCGCGGTGTCAAGGTATAATTGTGGGTGAGCGTTGAGGTGAGCTTAAAACAAGTTACAGAATAGGGGGACAGTAGAGGAGAACAGCTGGACAGCCGTACAGCGGGACATCCGGAAATACGAAAGAATTTTGGCCTAACCTGAAACGGAGCATTTCGTTCGCTTCGCTCGCTAACTGAAGCTCCTCGTGTAACCGGCGCAATGACCCTAATATTGTCTAAGCAGAGAGTATTTATTTTACTTATTTATTCAGTAAATCAAATACCGGCTGAAACGAAATAAAGCTGCGCGTGTATTTTTCAGGCAATCAATAGATACCTAGGTATCCACGTGTAGTGATCATGGAAACAATTATTTGATATAACAGAATACGGAATAGAAAAAAAACCGGTCAAGTGCGAGTCTGTCTCGCACACCGGGGGTTCCGTACAAACTTTCACCACGCGTTATTAAGAAAAAATCTTAGCAATACCATAGCATAGCAATACTGTCCGAGTCCAGTTGTGTGATCATCCGGAACACGAACAACCACAGATCGATAGTTGAGGGTTAGTCTACGAGAGTCCCCACACTCCCACAAATGCAAGCGCTGAAGGATGCACACTTTCCTTCTTATAGTTTCTACGTCGAACAAGCGTAAGAGTGATTGATATATCTTACAGACAGCAACATCTAGCGTGTAACTGCGTAAACTCGTGACCTGTGTCTGTATACGACTGGTGCTACATTAGTACATTACTAATATATTGCAGTCTGGTATGTAGCCTGAGAACTTTACGGTTTCGCTCTATGAAAACACAACAATATATCGATATCAGCCATATTTTTACACCAAAAAATAGGTTGGGTAATTTGACTAAATATGTATTAATAATCCACCTAAATTTAATACTGATACGGTAAAAAATTATGAAAAGTAATCTTCATAAATTCCGTAAAAATCAGGCGAAAATGGTATAAACTTTCTTTACTTTATAATTGACTATGTCTATATACGTTCTATGGGATACACGCATAATCCACTTATTTTTGTTTATGAATAAACCTTTCTATAGGCCAGATGAAATTCAATATTATCTCAAGGTCGTAAAATATTTAATTAAAATGCCGTTATTTCCTGATGCATATATTTTTGGATTCAGGTAGTAAGTATCCAAATTTGTGTACTCAAACATGTTTTCATTATAAAAATACTGATAGCATTTTTGCTTGTGCGTTATTTTTTTTTTTTAACTTCCGGTCCATAGAATTATTGACTTCAATAGTAAAAGTTGTTTAAAATAACATATAAAAGCCGTATACAAATAATTAGCCTGATATTGAATTATTTCCAAAAAAACCGTAATTTTCTCAGGGTAATGTTGGTTTTGGCGTGACGGTAGGTGGACCAAAACGTTAACGGATTGGTGGCCAATTGCAGGAAAAAGAAGCGTTGGTCGTCCACCAGCTCGATGGGTTGATGACATAAAAAAGACCGCGGGTCATTTCTGGATGAGACTAGCACGGGACCGGGATAAGTGGCGTACGCGAAGAGAGGCTTATGCTCAGCAGTGGGCGATTACAGGCTGAAAATGATGATGATGATGATGATGTTGGTTTTTCCGAGATAATTCTTGATCAAGTTAACCACTTTCGATAATGGGCTTGTGACCTTAAATTTGTTTACGATGCCATTCGAACCAGTTTTTGTAGATGAACAAATGTTTTTTTGTTCATCTACAAAAACTGATTCGAACATTAATACCCAAAAAATCGAGTTAAAGACGGACCTCGCTGACAGCAGCCGAAACGCTTCATACTGATTGGCTTTAAAGTACGGCGTCACACCGTGCAATTTGTACTAACCGTTGCATGGAAAATTAAATAAATTGCTGTTTCGGTCGCGAAATACTGCGTTTGAGGTCCATAGTTGTCATACAAATTTGTTTCTATAAAAGCGTAAGGATTCTATTGGTACCTTTAAATTTACTCTTGGACAATAATTAAAAAAACTTTTTTTTCTATACTTTCAAGGTTCATATCTTTTTATGATCAAATCATAAAAAAAATATGAACCTTGAAAGTTTATTATATTTTAAGAATTATATTTTGTAATTTATACTTTATTACAATCTTTTGATGGTTTACTATCCATTTAGCAACACGACGTTATCAATTTTAACACCACGCAACAAGCCTATTTTATTTTTATTTGTTAGAAGGTACTTTCAGAATACTTCCATACGAATTTGAAGGGAAGAAATTCAACACAAAAGTATTAAATTACAAACTTAAATATTAAATCATTTTTGAAGAATAAAAAGAAATACGCTAGATAGAGGTCTCGTTATATTTTTCCGGTAATATTTACATTAATATTAATTGTATAAGTATATTATTTTCAAATTTTTTGCTTGGTAAACTTCCGAGATAAGGGAGGGGAATGGTATTTTTTTCAACATTTTCCTTTGTAAATAAAAATTTTACCACTGTAGAAAAAAAAGAAAAACAGCTTTAAAATGTGCCATTCAAGCCCTTTCATATAATACCCCACTTGGGCTCTAACTAGACTTTTAATTTTTGCCCCCCCCCCCCCCTCTTATCCGTCCTTTTTATAGAAATTAAAAATATTATCTTAAAAAATTTTCATTTTTCATAGCTATTTTTATTTTAATTTTTATAGGATTAGCTTTGTTTACAATTATTCCAAATTTCAAAGTGATAGCATTAGTACTACCTGAGACATTTAACTTTGTGACCGACAGACAGACAGACAGACGGACGGAGTCGCACCATAAGGGTTCCGTTTTTACCTTTTTTGGTCCGGAACTCTAACTAGCCAGTAAATTGCGGTGTTTTTTCGTCTTTTTATTTGTGTGAGGTGTACAATAAAAGTACATTAATATAGGGACTGGGAAAGAGACTAGTTATGGATATTGAATGTTCTGAGGGATTGCCTGAAGAGTACCTACATCGTTGTAGAAGGCCGAACGTAATCAAGGCATTCTGTTCTGAGTGCATTTTTAAAAAAATGCACGATAATTTAATATCAAAACAATTATACGTAGGTAACACAACAAGAACGGTTATCAACAATTTGAGCTGTTTTGTATTATGAGATAACATTCAAGATCCTCTTTCATTTGAAGACTCACTTATTTCAAATTCGATCATAAGTTCGTGGAAGGAGATGATTATTTTGTTGATTGAAGTGATTCACAGTGCCATATTGCGGCAAGTATGACTATTTAATTTAGTCTAATTTATCCACATCCTGTGGCCTCCGGATATCTACTATTCCACCCACAAGGACACATACTCGTACCCATATATATATATATAATTCAGTAATTCAGTAATTTATTGCTTTCATAGGTATACATAAGGTGGTATATCAAAATAAGATCAGCTATGAGCCCTGCAAGGGCACTGCAATTTACATGCTTAATTAGCTTAATAACTAACTAAACTAATAAAATAGAAATAAGTAATAACGAAATTTAAATAATAATAGTACCTAATTCAGTTCTAGCAGGTGTATTACATTACATTACATTAAACTTAAAACATTAGGTGTACATTTACTGACTTAACTACATGAGATCTTTGTATTTCATTTTAATTTTAAATTTATTTTAATTTTGATATGCCATTATTAGGCATTCATATTTTGGTACCATTGCCTGCTTGGACTATAATTCAGTTACGTTATTAATGTTATTATTGTCTTGTAGGTATTCCTTTACTGTGTAGTAAGTTTTGTCCACAAGAAATCGTTTTAAGATTTTTATGAACTTGGTTTGGTTGGGTTTATTTTTTATGTGGTTTGGCAATTTATTAAAAATCCTTATTGATGTGGGATAAGGTCCATTTTGATGTATTGATAATTTCGATGGTACTTGTATCAAATTATTTTTAGTACGTGATTCGAAACGACGGGGCATATCGTCAATTCTAGAGTACAGGTCTGGATGGGTTTTAATAAATTTACACGATTCTAAAATAAACATGCAAGGTAAGGTGAGGATGCCAAGGTTTTTAAAATGTGTTTTGCAGCTCTCTGGGCGTCTAGTGTTTGTCAGTATCCGTATGCATTTTTTCTGTAAAATTAGCAGTTCTGGTGCGTTAGTGCTGTTTCCCCATAAGATTACACCGTAGCCGAGCCATGCGTTCACAAAGGCATAGTACACTGACAAGGCGGTCCGTAGATCGGTGGTCTTTTTTAGTTGACTTAAGGCATAGATAAATTGGCTGAGTTTTGTTTTTATTTTTTGCACATGATCTTTCCAGTTCATGTGGCTATCAATAGTTATGCCTAAGAGTGGAAAAGTGGGAACGCATTCTAGTTTAATTTCATATAATTGCTTGAGGTACTTATTTTGATTTTCTTTTCAGGCTTTATGTTGTGCCATATTGTTGCATACTTATTTATGTCCATTGGCGCGTGTCTGATAAGGGCTCTACCCAGGTCATCGTGGATAATCTGGTTTTGTCTAATTATTCACTAATAACACCATAGTGGCTACCTTCTTGATAAACACTGTTAGAAGAGAGATGACCTTATTATAAGAATTTATAAAGTGTTAACAAATCGGTGTATTGATCAGCTCATCCCATAAGTATTTTTGTAGCGGGTATTTAAATGTATATGTTCTACAATCATTTGTCCGCAACTTCGTCCGCGAGAATTCCTGTTCCCAATTTCATCAATTCAATTAATCTTTTATTTATCTCCACTTATAATAAATCTCTAAATTAAAAAAAGAATCAGCCAGTTTGAAACTAAGCTTTGTGTGGTACGAATGTTCTCAGCATCCCATGAACGGAAAAATATGAAACATTTTATATAGGTACATTATTATTCTAGCTGCAACTTAGGATAGTTTTTATCCGACTGCGACAATTAATTAATTTTCCGAAATATACGACTTCATTTAATTTTTGCATTTATTTTTATTGAAATCAAACGTTGCTCCAACTGTCAGATATAAGAAACGTCAATTTTTTGTCAAAATGGCGGAATTGCTTTGCCTTTCACTTATTAATAATTTAAATCCAGTCTACGATAGACCTTTACGATACACATGCCAAAAGTTAAATCATAAAAAAATATTCGATTGTGATATGAGAACTTATATGCGCAAATGTCGCATTATGGCGTAATTTCAAAAAATGTATTAACAAATTTGAACAATATAATTAACACGAATTTGTTTTTTTTGAATGGCAATGGCACGCGTTCTTTGCGCATTCTGCCAAAGTGCCTACGGCGCTACCACGAAGACCGAAACTCGAAGTTCGTAAAACTGCATCCCTGTCACTCGAGTACAGTTAGTGCGATAGAGATAGAGATACCCGAATATTTTCGAATTCCGAAGTTCGTGGTTCAGAGGACCTACCGCGAAAGGGATTCGAAGTTTCCCCTCTGTGTCATACTTACGAGTTCGTACATAAGTGCGACAGAGAGGGAAAACTTCGAATGCCGTTCGCGGTAGGCCCTCAGGAATCGAAACTACACCCCGTAAGCCGCGTCCGCTGCGGCATGTTTTCGTGGTCTTTAAACGTCAAACATGTTTTGCCAATCAAAACAAAACCCTATTTGTTTGCCGAACCAGACTTAAAAACATGGAAAACATTGGTGCAGCGGACCCGGCCGTAGGTAGACACTAAATAAAATAATCATAATGTATTTACTCGAAAAAAGAATAAAAGAGAAAAAATCAACGCAACTATGGTAGAGGTAGTTTTATGTTCTGTCCCTTTTTCACAAAACGCACCTTCAAATGAAACGATTGTTTTTTACTATGACGCTCGAGGATCTTGACGTCACAGTCCCCGATCGTTTTCTCACTCTAACAACCGACATTAAAACGGTTTTGAGATATTTGAATGGGATTTTCGTCATCTTCTATCTATCTATACCTACATATAAATGCCCTGACTGACTCACCCACTCACTCATCAACGCACAGCCGAAACTACTGGGGCTAGAGAGTTGAAATTTACACCAGAACTACCTTTTACAACGTAGGCAACGGATGAGAAGAGATTTTTGGAAATTCTACCCCTAAAGGGGTCAAATAGGGGTGCAAAGTTTGTATGGGGGAAACTTTTTTTTTTATAGCTAACTTAAACTTTTGTATAAATATTACTTATTAGAATACGAATAAAATACTTTCAACGTTTAGAAAAATTCTGCCCCTAAGGGGGTAAACAAGGGGTGCAAATTTTGTATGGGGGAAACTTTATTATTTTAGCAAGAGACTTAATACGTTGTAGAAAGCTTACTTATTAGAATACAAATAAAGTACTGCCAGCGTTTTGGAAAAGTCAGCCTCTTAGGGGGTTAAAAAGGGTTGCAAAGTTTGTATGAGCGAAACTTTTTTTTGAGATAGAAGCTTAAAAGTTTGTAGAAAGATTACTTATTACAATACAAATATAAAAACAGCGTTTTGGAAAATTCCACCCCTAAGGGTATGAAAAAGGGGTACAATGTTGGTAAAGGGGATTTTTTTGAGCTAGAATCTCAAACCTTTTTAAAAAGATCGCAAGCGACAAACCTTTGCTGAAAGATTACTTATTACAATACAAGTAAAGAACTTTCAGCGTTTTCGAAAATTTCACCCCTAAGGGTGATAAAAACAGGTGAAAATTTGTATGGAGGAAACTTTTTTTTTGAGCTTGAGACTTGAAATTGTGTAGAAAGATTATTTATTAGAATACAAATATATAGGTAAATTACTTTCAGTGGTTTGAAAATTTCCACCCGCTAAGAGGGGGATAAAGATGTGCAATGTTTTTTTATGAAAGGAGAGGAGAATATAAGAGGAAAATTTTTTTTTAGGTAGAAATTTAAAACTCTATAGAAAGATTAAGTACCTACTTATTAAAATACAAAAAAATACCTACTGCCAGCGTTTTGGAAAATTTCACCCCTTAAGGGGTTAAAAAGGGGTGCAAGGTTCGTATGGGAAACACTTTATTTTAGCTAGAGACTAGATAGTTTGTAGAAAAATACTTACCTATTACAATAAAAAAACCGAGTGTTTTATTTTTAATTTTTCCCTGAAAAGCGTTCAAAGTTTGTATGGAGAGCAAGAAATTTTTAAAGTATGATATTTGTAACTGCGATCTTAGCCCGTTTAGACTACAAAACTTATTTCAGCGTTTTTTTAATTCATCGCCTAAGAAGGTTAAAACGGGGTTCGAACTTTGTATAGAGAGCAAGACATTTTTACAGTAAGAAATTTGTAACTACGGTTTCAGACTGTTTACTATGAGGGTTCAGAGAGGGTTCTTAGTTTGTATAGAGAGCAAGAGATTTTGAAAGTAAGAGATTTGTAACTTCGGTTTTAGATTGTTTTCTAAAAGTCTAGGTAGAAAATGAATGTCAATGTTTTTTTTTATTTCATTCCTTCAACAAACATTTAGACGATAACATGTTATACGCGGACGAAGTCGCGGGCAACAGCTAGTAAAATATAAATTTAAACATGTCAAAAACGTAACCAACTACAGTTTTTACATTAATATTGTGTCAAGTTATAAGGATTATAATTATCTTATCGTACTTAAAGTTATGTCACCTCTCGGCCTTGAAAGAATTCATCAATTGAGTAGAACGCGTCCTCGCATAGCTTCACTTTCAGTCGGTCAACAAATAAGACTTAGCTGGGAGCCTGCTTGATAGCTGAAGGCATTATATTATAAACATCCCTTTGGGGATGGATGGTTATCAAGATAAAAAGTACCTATCTGAAGTTTTAATGCAGGTTTATAAACTACGAGTACTTCTATAGCCTTCCTTGAAACAGCGGTGCTATTAATGTGGGTAAGTATTACATACATAAGTATATGTAGACTGTGATGCGAGTGCGCCGGAGCGTGGTCGGCGGGATTAGCCGTTTGTCGGCGCCGCCGCTGAAACTGTTTCCATGTTCCACTCGCGCGACCAGGGACACCACTCGACTAATTGTAGGGCTGTTTTTAATGCAATCTGGGTCCCGTATAATGAGCCGAACGTTGTCTCAGTGTGAGGCTCAGATGATGTGATCCATACCACATCATCTGAGCCTCACACTGAGTATATTACGAAGAGATGTAGAACTTTTTAGTCCCCATCCTTAAACCGTTCAAGGCCCTTGGCCCACATACGAGTCATGTATCTACGAGTGATTTCCGCTACAAGGCGGAAAATGCTACTGCTCTATCGTGAGCTAATCAACATAAGAGAGGAAAGCGGCCCGGGTCCTTATCTAGTCTATGGAAACAAACATGTTGGTAATCTACTCATAATTCGTCTTTTTCTTTACTTACATACCTAGTCACTTCACAAAAGAGAATAAAGTTAGGTTATAACTACAAACAAGTTCCAAAATGTCACCTACATGTGCACCTAGCTGGGCCGAATGTGCTGTAGTGTCGTGTCACGTTGACATATCAATAAGCACTCCTGCGCACTGGCGCGGATGATCGCGCCGACGATCCTCACCGGCCGCGGGATTTAGGAAGTATGGCCCTTTGATGGGAACTAAATCGATTTTAAATTAATACGACACTCACTTGTATCGTTAATATCGTTATGTCCATATTTTAAGTTGCTTGAAATCTTCCTCATTTACAAAATTCATAGAACAACAATACAATACAAATATTTTTATTGCTTGACTAAAAATAGTACAGAAAAGAGAACAAAATTAAATTAAACATAGATTATGGGAGATAACAGGTGGATATCCCCCCGACAACCTTTGGCATGAAAGCCCATAGAGTAGTTCCCGTGGACGTAAAATCATGAAATTAGCAAGAAGCAAGGTTATATAAGGAGTACAATGTACAGTGTAATTCCGAAAACTGTGTAGGTATTTGTAACTATACCGTGTATTTAGGTATGGTACAGTCAGCCTCACAAGAGGCTTAACATGTACCGTGTCGCATTAAAAGTCATATGAAGTTGTCAAACGAGTGAAAACGACAAGGTACTTAGGTGTTCAGCAACTTATAAGGCTGACTGTACGGTAGAACTATTTAGAATGCGTTTACTTAGAAGTAGAAGTTTATTTTTACAGCTCCAAGGAATCACAGACCCTAGTTTTTTGATATTGTCAACTTGATACCTCCACGCGTCCTTGAGAAAAAATGTCGTGACAGACTCGCGTACATCGGAGTATTCCTATGGGTTTTTATTTTTCCTTTTGAGGTATGTAACCCTATACGTGTTCATGTCAATTTCTGTTTATTGCAAGGGGGCATAGTTTAGATCAAATAAAGTTAATTTCTCCAAGACAGTAATATCTTAACTCTTACTGTTATCAAGATATTCAATGTTAAATTTTATCAATTTTGCAGATTTAACCGGTGTAAATGGCTCTTAACTGTGAGTTCATAACAGCTTTTTAAATTTTGTAAGGTTCCTATACACTACAAGAAGGTTTACAAAGTGAGTTCGTTCGATATTATTTTTTTACATACATATATTTTTTTTCATGTGTTTCAAGACCCTTTTTAGTTAGTGCTACATTGAATAAATTTGTACAAAAACCTTAAATATTTATATCAAGAAATAATTATGCTAATTTGTTTCTGTGAATGTACTCTGCAATATGCCGAAGTTAACGGAAATTCCTGGGAACACCCTGTAAATAAATACCAAATAACACTACTACATGCCATGTGACACATGTTATTAGGTACAAGATATGACAAATACTGTTGTTAATATGAAATACGCCAGCAACAGCACAGGAAAGGTTATCGGTTCAATACGGTTCATCGATCTTCGCCAAAATTAACTATTCTGGACCTCCAACTATAATAAGCATAATATGAGCAGTGGAAAGACCGTGTCCAAAGGCTGTAACATTCAGACGTCTTAAACTAAGTAGTGGCTCGATTAGAGCATTTCCTATTATTGCTGACCAGACTCCTCGAAGGGCTCCTGTCACCCGCCTTAAGCATGGCCTGCTCCGGATGATCGGATTGTCTGCCCTGGGACCTCTGGGCCTGAACTTCGCCCATCATAATAATTTTCTCCAGGCTATCCGAGACTGTAGTGTTAACAATAGAAATCCCGAGAAGCTTAATAGAACGGCCAGGTAGTGAGATTGCAACCATATCACAGAGAATTTTCGTTGATCAGATGAGGCAAAGAGTTAATTCTATTAGGGTGACAAAGGCGGGTTGTTTAACAATAAAACGATGCAGACGATATCTGAAGCGAGATGAGTATCTCACTACCACAGAGCTTAGAAGAAAACCCGCAACGGATCATATACAGAATAATAAAATTATGATGCGTGAAAGCACTTAGGCTTTAGTAAGATTTCAAAAGTGAGAATAGAGAGTCAATCAAGTCAGATAAGACGCAATGACAATATATTTAAGGAGATTCGAGGTAATGTAAAAATTCAATGTAAATGATATGATAACGTTTGACACTTTACTTGAGTTCGACACTAACCAGAGCTGAAATGAAATCTGTTTATTTTATATAGGTAAAAAAGCTTTGTATGTGTCCACAAATTTAATCCGCAAATAGGTTGTTTATCCCAAAGAGCTTTAGACTTAAGTTATCTTACATCATCTTAGCACAGTTTCCATACAGAATTAAAACCCTTCTAATCTTCCTTAACTCTGACTCATTTCAACGATAACCAAACACAATAACTGACGATTATCTCTTGCTAATCATTTGCAAGCGAATTTCAACCTTATAGGTAAACGTTAAAGTTTACTTTTATAGTCATTTAATCTAGCACAGGGTCGGACGGTCAACGAAATGTTTCTAATAATTAGTTATCATCGATCATCGGAGCTTGGATACATTAATAAAGATATTAAATGCCTTTAGATTTTCCAGAGCAAAGGAAAATGAATCATGTTACTAAAGGTTAAGGCTTTTATTGGTCCATTAGTGAGTCAGGTGGGCGGTGAGATCAAAGACGGCGGTATCCGTTGTGCATTAAGGGCAAAACCAATCATGTGACAGCTACAGCGGCGCGCGCGCAGTCTGGAGACAAATAGAGAAAAAAATCTGTGCACAGTCATATTGTGGCAATAAACTTATATGCAAAATGATCGTTATTGATTAAAAGGTCCATTTTCGGTGTAAACATTTATTTACTTATTTATAGTTACAGTTAAAACTGGCATCGTAGATGTGGGTGCCAAGACCGCGAAGCTTAAGTGGGACTGTACTGGACATGTCTGCCGAATGCACGCGGAACGGCGGAACGATATGGGCCAAATTAGTCACCGAATGGACCCCACAAGATGGCTTCCGAAGTAGAGGCAGACCGAAAAGGCGATGGCGGGACGACCTTGATACAGTTTGTACAGATTGGCGAACACTAGCACTGGACCGAGACAAGTGGCGGAAAATAGGTGATAAGGGGAGGCCTTTGCCCAGCTAAAAAACCAGTACCCAGTTCAATTTAAAGCCTCAACAAAACCTAGTCAACACCCACTACTAACATGGACATTACATTATCATATTGGCGTATAATCATGATCCCAACAAGAAAGCAGCCATATTACGCAATAACGCCCATCAACTTGACCCTACCGATCCAAATCTGTCAACATATAATTACATTATAATATATTCCTCCAATTACTATTTGTCGTAGGCCCCGACGTCATGCCGTCCGTCATCCGTCATCCCCCATTCCGTCATTCCGTCATCGAGGTCTGTAATTGGTTTTATAATCCGGTATTGACATGTGACGGGTTGTGTCCAAACCTTTTTGTATGTCAAACTGTTTAATAATAAATCGGATCTGTTTGTCTGCTGGTAGCTGTAATCGTTTAATACTGACTTTGTCTGGATGCAAGTTTATTTAGTTGTTCCTCTCATTTGCTACCTATGTCGGTGATTTATGTGGGGAAATATAGAAAATCGGTTCAGTACTAAACGACTTCAACTACTTAAGGCGCTATAGTATCATGGTCTTCTCTCCCTCTCGCTGAGTATAAGCGTGAGCGAGATGGAAGTGCGTGTTTGGAAGCGCGGATATCATGTTTTTTAATTTTAATTTTTTGTGCGTTTAAATAAATAAAAAAGTAATCACTAAGTTCCCTCAAACATGATATTGCCGATTTTTAGAACCAATGTTAATTAATATGTTTAGCTATTGTGCATAATTTGCTACAAATGTTTTAAGTGAATTTTAACGCATTCACTGCCACCGACGCGTATGTGCGTTCCAGTGACTTTCACCGTGTGCCATCGACGCACAGACGCGTTCGTAATTACGTAAAGTGCATTACATAAAGTACATTTTAAAAAGTGTGGCACCTGGCGAATGCCCAGGAAAAGGAGGTGGCAGTGAATGCGTTAACATGTTTTAGACCTATGTTCGTGATTTTTTTCTGAGCGAAAATTGCCTAATCGTGTTTCGAATCACTGATTTCCCTGCAGAAAAGCCTCAAGATTACTATTCGTATTTTTTTGAAACCATATTATTATAAACAGACGCATTATATTGTTTCAAAAACTATGTTCGCTTCACTTCGCTGAACCTATAGCAAGAGCGAACTATAAACATTTTATCGAGATACATAAAAGTTCGGCGGAAAAAACTGCTGGAACATACTTTGTATGCTAATGCTAGACATCTAGCATATGTAGATAGATAGCGTAGCGGGGTGTGCATGGGGTGAGGGTGCAGACCCTGTGGTGGTATTGAAGAAAAATATTATTCATAACTGACGCGATATTTTGAGAAATCCTTTTTATCGCACTTTTTAATCGCACACCAAGCCGCGTCAATATTTGGAATATACAAAAAATTTGAAATTTGGGTGGATTGCAAAATATTATTACATAATTAAGGACCTTAATCTATTCTATGCTTTAACTTTTTTCCATTGTGTAACGAAAGTTACCCATATAAAATGTATGGGTAATTGCCGTTACACAATGGAAAAAAGTTAAAGCGTAGATTCGATTAAGGTCCTTAATTACGTACTATATTTTTGCAATCCACCCATTTACTGCACAATACAGCTTTTATTAACATGCTCAAACTATCTTCAGTCTTAATACGAGGACTCCACAGTAAACTTATAGGATTCGAGCAAAGCAACGGCCTTAGCACTAGTTATTTTGATGTAAATAAGTTCTACTCTATTGTCAACCGAAATTCCACCTCCTCCTAAAGAGATAGAGTTAATAATTGCATGCGAATTTCTAATAAAGATACAGTAATGATTATAAATATTTGCGACCGGATTGACGTTGATACGTCTTAATTGCCGCAATAACTCGAAAAGGACAACATTTAAATATTTTGATAAAATATTGAGTCATAATAGCGACGGAATGAGAGAGCTGATCATTATGTGGCAGTTTTTTTTAATAATTATGCTATTACAGCGATTGAAATGGAAATTAATTTATAAACAAATTTAAATAAATTGGTACTTATTTTAAATTATATATTTTGTGACGACAGGCTTCAAAGAAGAAGCCGCACTATTTTGATGCGCATGTAGTAAAACCAATATATTTGGCGTAGATAATATAATAAAATCGAAAGTAAAAAACTCTTTTTAAAAAACAAGCTTTTATTTATAAAACGTAACTAAAAATGAAAATATTAAAAAAAAGATTAAAAAAAAACAATCCACTGTACAAAAAGTGAACTAAAAAGTAAAAAATAATTTATATTTTAGTGGTATTATTCACTTGGCCCTTGACCGCGTTGTATGGAGGGACATCGTACGTGGTCACGATCCTCAGCCATGAGGGAACGACAAATAAGAAGAAGAAGAGTCATATATGTGTATAGTAGGTATATTCTAAGGTTCAAAATAAGCTTTCTCTTCGTGACTCATCATCGTTCCATAGGCTTTACGTAGAAAGATGAGTTCTAGGAACGTAAGTATCTTATAAATAATCTCAAATTATAATAAAGATTTAAAAGCTTGAGGCACTGTCTGATATAGAAGATACTTTTTTTTTAAATACAGTACAGTACTAAAGTAAACATTGAAGCCAAACTTTTTTTTTTTGTAAAGAAAGTCATGGCAATTATTTTAAACCAACCTTAACTTAAGCTAACCGCCAGCGTGTCGACGTCACCACGACCGTTATTTCTTCTAAAAGTATTGATTTTGTTATTATAGCTAACGTTCATTATATCTTGTTAACGTTATTAATATGAAATTATATATTATGTTGTTATATTCCCGTAAGGATTCAAGTCTTGACTCCCTTTGCTCTGATGAAACACTTCATTGTCTCGGGCTTGTGACACGTATTCCCACAAGTATTCGAGTCTGGACTGCCTTTGCTCTGGCGTCTCATTAGCTCGGACCTGTGACGTGTTTTCCCGTAAGGATTCAAGTCTTGACTCCCTTTGTTCCGGTGTTTCATTGTCTCGGGCTTGTGCTACGTATTCGCACAAGTATTCGAGTCTGGACTGCCTTTGCTCTGGCGTCTCATTAGCTCGGGCTTGTGAAGTGTTTTCCCGTAAGCATTCAAGTCTTGACTCCCTTTGTTCTGGTGTCTCATTGTCTCGGGATTTTGACATGTATTGCCGCAAGTATTTTAGTCTTGATTGCTTCTTGTCAATGGTTTCATTAATTCGTGACTGTTTTAGTCTTTTAAGCCTCAATTCACGTTGATCAGCCGATTCTTTTCGTCTTGTCTGAGCTTTTTGAATGCGATTGTTTTCCTTTCGCCGCTTCGCATTTACTGGACATTCAATTTCTGACTCTTCTTTCTGTTTCTTTTTCTCTTTATATTTTTGTCGAGCATTTTCAAGACGTCGTTTTCGTTGTGTTGATGTTTCATATGTTTTTATTTTATTTTGATTATTCATGTTGTTCCCACGAGTCCGTTAATTCGACGGAGTGCGCCTGGTACCCCGAAGTTGGTACGTTTTAGCAACAGTATACCCCCTGCCATTCAGCTCCTCAGCACATACCCCACCTTGAGCTAGGATAGATTTTGCCAGAGCCTTGTTCGTTGATCGGCAGGATGCACCACGAGCAGGTAAGGTTGGCTTGGCTCCAGAAAGATGTTTATATGGCACCTTTACATCCCAGTACTACGCATGTGTTATGCGGCCTGGCCTGTACACAGCCCAAACTCGACAAAACAAACGAGCCCTCACTCGACTATCATAGCATTTTCCCTCATAGAGTTCCAGCGGCCATCTTCCGGCTCCAGCATCAGATCAGCTAAATGGTGACAAAGTCCATACTTCGTTACCATTTAACTGATCTGCATAATACTTATGTATATTTGGTGAATATAACATTATTGTCACCAAACATACATAAGAATTCCAAATTTCAGTTCAATTGGATAACGAGAAGTGACTGAAAACCATCTGCATACCATCATCAACTACTCATTGAGATGATTCTAACGCGCCCAAACGCAATGGGGTTGTGTCGTTTTATTGCGGAGTTCCTATGGCCACCTTCCAGTTCCAGCATCAGATCAGCTCCAAGTCATCATAATATTGTATTGTCATGCAATATACATATGCTTGCAAAATTTCAGCTCAATTGGATAACGGAAAGTGACTGAAAAATGGATTGCAAATTTTGACGGACAACTTACATACTTACATACGAACAAAGCAAGTTAATATAAATCTTGTAATAAAAATAAGTTAAATTTACTTGGATAAGTAGGTAATCAGTAATCACTAATCATATATGTAGTTAGTAACTATGTAGATAAATACAGATTGGATTTTTAGTTGCTGTTATAAACGAAAAAACTATGTATTTAGTTATACGAATCAGCGGAGAATTAGTGCTTTTAATTAAATTAAAACGCCTTTTTTCCAAACGCTAGTAAACACATAGATATGCATGTCTCCATTGTACAGGACTGACGCCCCCATACTAGTACAGCTCATTAATAAAACGTCTAACTTAATTCACGATTTATCCTTATTAAAATGTCCAAGCGATAACAGTACAATAAAACCTATTTCTATGTAAATGAGAACCCCCCCCCCCCCTCCCCCCACTGCATCGGCCTCTTTCATCTGTCAACGTTTTGACATCTTTTCATATCCACCGACAATTACATCATTACCACGTAACAGTCACTTTCACATCAACTTTTATGGTCCTTAATATAAGGGTCACTTTTAATAGTTTCAGATGTAAACCATATCAATACCAGGTATGACTCGACTACTTTATATTTACACTTGGGTCAAACACTATGGGTTGAGATTTAAGAGTGTGTTTGGTATGTTTCTAGTGTACGAATAATCAATTGACTGCGCCATACCACGGATTCCTGTTTGGTTAAAGGAAATAATATGTCAATTTGATAGTAGAATTCAGTAGAATTGTTTAAATTTGTCAGATCATTGTTGGAAAGATGTTCCTTTCGTATGTATCGAAACTCTAGAGCCGAAGCCAGTCGATCATAAATATTTATCTTTACTTATCTTTACAAAACAAGGATCTACTCTTTATAATGTGCCAACGTGTCATGTATATAACAGGTACAAAAGAATAAACCAAGATATAGGAAGACAGAAACAACGGGTAACAAATGAAAAATAGCTTTATCGTGGAACCGAATGATAAAAACCGGCCAAAAGCGAGTCGGACTCGCGCACGAAGGGTTCCGTACCATTATCAACAAATATATTTATTTTATTCTGTTTTTTAGTATTTTTTGTTATAGCGGCAACAGAAATACATCATCTGTGAAAATTTCAGCTGGAACTATCACGGTATCAGTGAGATACAGCCTGGTGACAGACAGACAGACAGACGGACGGACGGACGGACTGACAGCGGAGTCTTAGTAATAGGGTCCCATTTTACTCTTTGAGTACGGAACCCTAAAAACCGGCTAAGAGCGTGTCGGGCCACGCTCAGTGAAGGGTTCCGTAGTTTTTCGTCCGTCACAGTAAGTGTGTGAAATTATTTTGTAATTTTTTTCAAAAACTATTCAACTATCAAGTTCAAAATATTTTTTCTAGAAAGTTTTTATAAAGTTCTACTTTTGAGATTTATTTCATTATTTTACAACTTATGGTTCAAAAGTTAGAGGGGGGGGGCACATTTTTTTTACTTCTGGAGCGATTATCTCCGCAAATATTAACATTATCAAAAAAATATTCTAGCAAACCCCTATTCATTTTTAAATACCAATCCAACAATATATCACACGTTAAGGTTAAAATGAAAAAAAAAACACTCCCCACGTACGTATAGGTATAGGGGAGGTACCCTAATAAAAAAACGCTTTTTATTTTACCACTGTCGGCGTGATTGATATACATATTAGTACCAAATTTCAGCTTTCTAGTGCTAACGGTTACTGAGATTATCCGCGGACGGACGGACAGACAAAGCGAAACTATAGGGGTCCTAGTAGACTACGGAACCCTAAATAGTTATTTGTTATGCAAGGCTGCAAAGTTGTTGTTTGGCGCAAGTGCTTGTATTGAAAGCAGAGCTAGCGAAGGATTGTTAGATTGGACCATGAGCGAAGCGAATGGTTCAAAAGTACAATCCTGAGCATAGCGAGGCTTTCAAGGCACGAGATGCCAAACAACTTTGCTGCCGGGCGAAACACACAACTTTTCACCTCACCACCGCGAGGAAAATTATAAATGTAATGAAAGTAATTTGGACCTTATAGGTAGGTACTCATTTTCAATAAACGTTTGTTTACATCTCATCAAAATCAAAGCATTTTATAATTATCAAAATGTAACATAAACATTTTCGCATCTTGAAATAGACTCCACGCTTACATTAAAAAAGTCAAAGTATTTTTGGGTTAGGTACTAGGTACTCACGGGTAAACTAAGGCACAAATATACATATTTTACGTTTTCCGCTAACTCAGCAGGCATTAAAATTCATTTTACGTCATACCTGGCCATAAAGTAGGAATTACCGCACGCTACGCGTGCGTAAAACCCCATTTTCTGGCCAGATAGAGACGTAAAATTTTGTACTCACCACGGGCGGTAATAAAGAATGTTTAACCGCCCTGGGTAAGTAATGTACTATCCTGGGTAAGTAATCTTCTGCGCTAAAATCTATAAATAACTTCCATTATTTTGATATTACTGTGGCTTTAGAACAAAACAAAACAAACAATGAAATGTAGGTACCTACACGACACGAGTTTTTTCTTAAACTAACTTTTTAAACGGTGCGTTCCAAATCTGCACGAAGCGTAAAATTTTGAAATGTAAAACTACATTTTAAAATTAGTTATTTGTATTGTATTTTTATAAGTCAGCCTAATTATTAATATTTCATATGTACTTAATTAAAAAAGACTAAGTTTTATTACATTCTTTTATGAAAATAATAATAATGAATTATTAGCATTACACCATAAGTTTCTGAACGCAGGATAATGAGCTCTCATTCCTATAGAAAAAAGTTGGATCTCGCGATAGAGCGTCACGTTCGAAATTCAAAAACTCTTTCCACGCTAGCGGATATAATGGACTTTTGCACGCAGATTTTGAGCGACAAAGCAAGCCTTTTCGAGCCGGTGAGGTGAAAAATGACCATGTAAGTTATGTAATTGTACAAACAATTATGTAATTGTACAAACAATTATGTAATTGTACAAACAATTATGTAATTGTACAAACAATTATGTAATTGTACAAACAATTATGTAATTGTACAAACAATAATAGGAAATATCCATGTGATATCTGCTGTATGCTGTTCAAAGATTTACTGGCACTTCTGTAACTATCAAATGAAGACCATTTCACCTCCATAGCGTGTAAAGTAACGTACTTAGAGATAATCTTATCCTATTATCCAAAACCGGGGTACGTATTAGAAGATCGAAAATGAAATTTTTCGATATTTTAATCGTTCGGCATTTGTATTGTAGACTGCTCGTAATTAGACCTCGATATAATGACATTAGATATATCGATCGTTCGATATTTTAGACTTCGATGTTTTCACTGTCGATATATCCATTTTCGATCTTCTAATACGTACCTAACCGTATATACCTATGTCAGCTCAGTCGTTCGTTGTGAACGTTAATTCCTATAGCACTCTAACGTTCGTCGGTAACGCCAAACTTGAGGACGACAACTGTTCTGTAACTTGTTTTAACCTCACTTCACCCGTCAGCCTGTCAGCCCGTCACCCACAAATATACAATTATTAAATATACAAAAACAAATACATCTTGATGCCGGGATTCGTAGTAACTAAGCGTAATCAGTCTAGTTTCGTTAGGCGTGAAGGGTGAGGTGAGGCGAATAAGCGCGTTTGGAATAACAGCCCAGACCATTTGAAACGAAACAACCCGCCCTTAGCAGAGATAGATATCGCGGCACGCGCAACGCGCAACCCAATTTACTACGCTTGTCCACTGTACCACTGTACGAGTGCCTAATATCATTTATTACCCCAATTACGGTTTGTTTTGTACACAATGGCGTTACGCCGTGTTAGGCTGTTTGTGCGGGCCTTACACACAAATTACCTACGCCGAACAGCCTTCAATAAAAACTCATCGTCTCGTCTCATGACAACACGATAAAATGCATGGTAGCAGGTCCAGAAAATTCTGCTGAGCAAAAATCAGAAGATTATCGCCTAAATTATACCTAAAATTGGCCAAAAGTTTGAAAAGTCTGTTTGGGGGAGGAGAATCAGGATCATTAAATATAGAAAATAAAGTACAAAGCATGCTAATATTTCGCCGTTGACGGATAGGAAGCCATCA
Organism: Epinotia brunnichana; assembly: GCA_963854355.1. Classification (NCBI taxonomy): domain Eukaryota; kingdom Metazoa; phylum Arthropoda; class Insecta; order Lepidoptera; family Tortricidae; genus Epinotia; species Epinotia brunnichana. The sequence goes on along the minus strand of OY977936.1, from coordinate 24,742,607 downwards.
GCCGAGCTGAGACCGAAAAGAGGAGACGTGGTCATATTTCAGAAGATAGAAAATGAAACGGATTAAGAGAACGATCCAGCTTATCGAGAAGTTCTTCATTTAAGTCCGGGTAGCACACATCACCGTCGTCGATTGTGGGTAAAAACAGCGTGTTTACAAGCAAAACCTTAGTGTATATGGGGCATGGGCAGAAAGTGCTTGAGCTTGTTAAGAAAGTGGAGAGATCCCTTGCGGCTGATTTCCGCAACAACATAGGTTCCAGCTCAAAGTTGGACTGTCCAAGTGAATCCCTAAGTCCTTAACACTCTGACTATAGGGTATAAAAGTTCCATTTAAATGCACTGGTCTGATGGAGTCAAGATCATGCGTGGAAAGTTGCAGAGAGCGTATTATTGTGTTGTCATGAGACGTAGGCGTATTTGGAGTTTACGGACTATAAGTCATTCTACTTCAGTTATAACGACTATGTTCTATGCCGATAGGCTGCGGCCTCTAGCATGCGAATAAGACTGCATGTGTGTTGGACTGCTACCTACACTTCATGAAGAAAGGATTCTTAAAGTGACCAATTATCTTTAGAAGTGGTGGTTACTCCAAGCCATAATCGTTTAGATCCATGAATTATAAAAGAAATCTCACATGCACACATATACCCTGAAAACATTACACTTCTTTTCCTTGGGCAGTCGTGTAAAAATCAAGTACATATTGTGATAAATTTTAATGTGTCCTTAGTGCTTCATCTTCGTAGGGCAGTTATGATTTAGTCTGGTTTCAAGCGGAACTTAGCCACCGTCCATGGCAGGTGCTACCGTTAATGGAAGACGTTGCAGTTATGCTATTGTGTCCGTCCGTCTGTTGATGATCGATGAGTGGGCGGCCTGCGCCCGCGCCGGGCCCGTGCCGTTTTCGGGTGCGTATGCGTTTTACGTTGCGGAGACCGCCAAACGGTACGTCCAGTCTATTGCGCATTATTATTGTCACTGGCTGAATTCAATTGCAACACGGTAAGTTCATTGTATTAAGCCAACTGAAACTTCCATAATTGTTAACATTTTTTCAATTTCTTTCAACTTACGGACAGAATTGCGAAGGTGGCGATATCTTATGTTCACAGACAAATAACGGTATTAAATGTGTGATTACTATACACCTCTGTTCATAATGGATTTTGATTACATGGTGATTCCTACTAGAAAGAAATGAACGCAAACGCAGCGTAACTTCTTTGTCTTCAATTCTTTTAAGGGCCAGAACCCAAGAAATAGACAATATAATATGGTCACCGTAGCAGATAAAGACGCAGTTCCACTGCCGGCAAGCGATGGAGAGATAGCGCCCCCTGGAGTTAACACATAATTACATAACTTAATTTAAACTCGCCCATGCGGGAAACTTAATTGAGTTATCCCCAAATTAGTTGTAGGCCAGTTGTAGAAATAGTTTGCTTGTGTCAATGCTCAGTCGCAAGTTCATGTCGTCTATTGTTACGGACACTAGGGTACAGTTGGCAAAGTAGTTTTCACGCCACTGCTCGGAAATACTTATGGCCAAAGATGGATTGAAATGAGAGTAGAAAGTAGTTCTTAGTAGTACAATTCAAAAACAGTCAAACAATGTAGATTTGCAAAGTAAAATGTAGTGTTTAGCGGCCTTTTTTACTTTCTACTCTGCTATTGGTCGATTATTTTTGAGTGGTTATTCATTGTAATAGTGGTTGTTCAGTTTGAACAGCTCTTCGACCAATCACAGGGCGTCGAGCGGGAGGAGCGGCGCCGCCGCGCCGGCGAGCGGTGCCGCGCTTCTTTTGTTTTTTGATTAGTATTATGATCTTCAATTAGGAACTTAATTTTGATTTAAAATTATGATTATTTGCAATTTCCTCGCAGTAGACGTGAAAAGCACTATGTTAAGCCTCGGCCGAAAGTGCAATAGCTGGACACGTACTTTCGACAACTAACTCGTCCGTCTATTGCTTACTTTCTAGCCTCTACAACAATGTACTATAGCTGCGCATCCCTGAATATACTATATGTTTCTATCCAGGCGTATGCTACCTACTTTGCGACCGTATATACATACTCATTGAAACATGAAAAAATGAAAAATGAAAATTAAAAATGATTTATTGGTAATCAAAAAGGTTGACAAAAGCAAGGTTGGAGTCTCCTTTTAAGTAATAAAGATACTTGTGTCAGGAGATACCGCTCTTCCATAAACCGCGTAAGGGTACAACTAATAATTAATTAATGCGGGATTAATTACTTAAGCGTGTACATACTTAATTCTTATTTCAAGTACCACTGTTGATACATGTAGGTACATATATACATAAAGCTAAACTTACTTAATCTAAAATTAACTACATTAGTGTGTTTACTTGTGCTTGGGTGCGTGTGTGTGTGTGTGTGTGTGTGTGTGTGTGTGTGTGTGTGTGTGTGTGTGTGTGTGTGTGTGTGTGTGTGTGTGTGTGTGTGTGTGTGTGTGTGTGTGTGTGTGTATGTGTGTGTATATGTGTGTGTGTGTATGTGTGTGTGTGTGTGTGTGTATGTGTGTGTGTGTGTATGTGTGTGTGTGTGTGTGTATCTTTAATAGTGTTTAACATGACAGGAGTGACAGTGAGTCCCAGCGAGGCACAGTTGGTATGTTATTATGGTATAACTAATTAGTACTATCATCAAAAAACATGGCTAAGTACCTAATATTTATCGTCCAATCTCGACCCGCTCGATCTACCTTTATTACGAAATTGAGTGTTTTCCTCAGGAAATGGGTGCCACTTCATCGCAAAAACGACATATATAAAATACTCACATTACTCGTATAGTCACGAAGCTATGGGTCGCCAGACAAACAAACGAGTGAAACAAATGCAGTCTGATCGCCGTGCGCAGGCGACGCGTGCCGGGCGACCCTCGCGCCAGCGGTCGCCAACATTGCAGGACATCACAGCAAAATACGGTTCACAAATGTACTAAATTAGATGAGCTCAGAGGGTTACTGGGCTAGCACAACAGGATATTGATAGAAAGGTAGATACCGAATTCCATTTTTATACTTGAGATAATTTAAGTTGGCCGAATTGCATCAAAGAAGTCCAATCAAAAAGCAACTCTACCGTCCTAGGTATTCCAATAGCAATTAATAGCAGCTTTATGAAACGTCGGTCACATTAAATATATTTCACCTCAGCAGCTCGAACAAGCATATTTTGCTGCGTGAAAATTCAATTTGAAACGCGTAGGCCCTTAGAATTTTACAAAATTTCTTATAAAAAATATTTAAAAAGACCCCGTCGGTACAATTTTTTTTTAAATGCCTTAAATTATAGCAAATGACCCACACTTCCTGCCGTTTTAATTTGGAAAACGATGGACCAAACACTCTGTATAGTTTTCAGCGTTATAAAGATATCCCCCCCCCCCCCCCCCCCACCCCCCAGCTCATATGAGCTAGGGAGTCTTGGCAATCACTTAACATGTAATGTTTTTGGTGGGGGATGAAGTTGTTCACGTCCGCAGGAATTTTCCACTCACACCCTGCACGTGTCCCCTGGGTGGCGCTAAACGAACAACAAACCATTGGCTGCTGTACCTGTTGCGAATATCTTACAACCTCACAGCACCACAGTCGAACCCAAATCGAATCGAAACTAGAGATATTATTTCCATAATGAACGAATGCAAATTGCACTCTTCGGAGAGTCAGACTAGATATATCGGACCTAGTTTTCGAATCTGCCAACTTAATATAGAAAGAATAAGATTATATTATGATTATTGTGCACGACTGTAAAAACACCATGCGAATAAATAAATAGGATAAATAAATAAATAATAAGGAGTTCCTATATCAATTTTCAGACGGCGGCAATTTGCGGAAGTATCATAGAAAATTCCATCCCTTAGTCTAAGGAGTTGGGGGTAAAAGTAAAAATTTTAAGTATTTTTTTGTTAATTGTGAACTAATTACTAGCTTACATAAAATTTCAGCTTTGTAGGACTTCAGGAAGTACCCTAAAGGTTTTGATGATCAACGTGAGTGAGTGAGTGAGTGACTGTCAGTGACGAAATCGGCGTTTTTTAGATATCAATATCAAAACCGGCCAAGTGCGAGTTGGACTCGCGCACGAAGGGTTCCGTACCATTATCTATAAAACGGCAAAAAAATCACGTTTGTTGTATGGGAGCCCCCCTTAAAATAATATTTTATTTTGTTTTTAGTATTTGTTGTCATAGCGGCAACAGAAATACATAATCTGTGAAAATTTCAACTCTCTAGCTATCACGGTTCTTGAGATACAGCCTGGTGACAGACAGACGGACGGACGGACGGACAGCGAAGTCTTAGTAATAGGGTCCCGTTTTACTCTTTGAGTACGGAACCCTTATAAAAACTAAAGTGTAAGAGCCATGCAATTGAAACTTTATATGTTTAATAAGTCCACTATTGATATCATATCCCGAGAATTGAGTTTATCTGATATAATCCAAACCCAAGTTATGAGGGTTCAAAAAAAGGATGTAATGCTTCGAAAGATAGGTAGGTACCTATGCCCTTGCGCTTGGCTTGGCTCGTCGTGGCGCCATTTTGACTTCACTGAGCCACAGCTGACAGCCATGACGGCGTTTTCCCTCACGAAAAATAAATGAAAAATTAAATGAGGTCGTATATTTCGGGAAATTTATTAATTGTCGCATGTCGGATTAAACTATCCTAAGCGGAAGTAGAACATTAGAATAATAAATTAATAATAGATAATTTTACTTCCTTCTGCTTGATCAGTTGCAATGTGTGAATTGAAGAAAAATTATAACTGTTCTAGTAAGTATCATTTTGATTTTATCGCGTTAAACACAGTGCAGCACGCTGTTTTTTAGGATTCCGAACTCAAAGAGTAAAACGGGACCCTATTACTAAGACTCCGCTGTCCGTCTGCCACCAGGCGGTATCTCATGAACCGCGATAGTTAGACAGTTGAAATTTTCACAGATGATGTATTTCTGTTGCCCCTATAACAACAAATACTAAAAATCAAATTAAATATATATTTTTTTCTTTTACAATCTTACACAAATCTACCTGGTCCCAAACTAAGCAAAGCTTGTACTATGGGTACTAGACGGCGATAAACATACTTATATACATAGAAAACATCCATGATTCACGAACAAATAAATGCCCTTACCAGGATTCGAACCCGGGACCTCCGGCTTCGTAGGCAGGGTCACTACCAACTAGGCTACAGGGGGCTCCCATACAACAAACGTAATTTTTTTGGCGTTTTTATAGATGTAAAGTTCGTCAAAGATTCTGACATGATTCCGTTGAAATAGGTAGGTAATTCTCACCATAGAAGAGGAGGGGTTCCATAAGTCATCTGTGGTCTTCAGTATCAGTTCCACTTCACCAAAATTGCGATTTCCGAAGGTAAATACACTTTTATAATAGAAAATACCGAAATCACTACATACATGCGAGCCTATAAAATTTGACGGTTGCCCTCAATTTCCCTGGGATCCCATCATCAGATCCTGATTTGGTGACAATGGGACCACCTCGGAAGTATACTCTTTCGAATAAAAAAAGAATTTTGGAAATCGGTCCATGGTGCTGCTGAGTGCCTCCCCATGTGGACTGTGCAACTGCAACTTATGGACGTGTGTGAAAAGTATGCGCTCAGTCACGGCTTGATATATAATGTAAAAAAAAGTGAATGTATGGTGTTTCAGGCCAGAGGTAAAGTTGTGCCACCTGTACCTCCTGTTAAGTTGTACGGAACGCTGCTAAACAGGGTTCATCATTTTAAGTACCTAGGACATGTGGTAACTGACCTGAATGACGATGCAGACATTGAAAGAGAGCGGAGGGCGTTGTCTGTTAGAGCGAATATGGTGCTGGCCCATAGATTTGCTCGGTGATCTGTTGAAGCAAAGCTGACATTATTTAGAGCATTCTGCACCACCTTCTATACAGCGAGTCTATGGACACAGTATACGCAAAAACAGTACAGCGCCCTTCGTGTACAATACATAGTCCCTGGGCGACCGAGCTCTGCTCGGGTGAAAATGGAGAAAATACGGAGAAAACGAATTTTCCCGGACATGAGACCCATCTAGATCGATTTCTCGCCTCTGTAAACCCCTGTAATCCAAATTTCATCAAAATCGTTAGAGCCGTTTCCGAGAACGTGATTGCAAATATATATGTATATATAAATATTGCTCATTTAAAAGTATAGGATAACAATGCCTTGAGGGTGTTGATGGGGCTAAACCGCTTCTGTAGTGCATCAGGGATGTTCGCGGAGGCCAGGGTAGATTGCTTCTATGGTACAATGAGGAAACGCCTTGGTGCACAGGGTCAGGTCTAGCTCCAATAGCATCCTGAGGGCATTGGCTGAGAGATTTGATTGTCATTACTTGAATCATTGTCATGTGATTCATGTAATGACAAACAAATCTTAGTAAACTGCGTCGGTAGTGGGGGGGTAAGTGACCACATAATGTGGTCATATGCGTCCAGCTGTCGCCGTACTTTACATATTTAATTTTACCTATTTTATAAAATTTTGCTGTGTTTTGTATTTTTGTAATTTGTATGATCCTAGTTGGTCGAAATAAATTAATTTATTATTATTATTTATTATAATTGACGGAGAAATCAGCGATCATACATAAAAAAAATAAAAAAAACATACATACAGTGGAACATCATCATCATCATCATATCAGCCAAAAGACGTCCACTGCTGGACAAAGGCCTCCCCCAAAGAGTGCCACAATGGCCGGTCCTGCGCCACCCGCATCCAGCGGACTCCCGCGACCTTTACCAGATTATCAGTCCACCTTGTGCCACATATAAGATATAATATAACCTCCTCCTTTTTTGAAGTCGGTTAATAACCTCCTCCTTTTTTGAAGTCTTTTAAAAAGACATATTACTTTCTCAATTATAGTCGAGAAGAACAACTATGGTCCAAAGTAGATTTTGGTACTAATTTCTGCCAATACTTTTTAGGGTTCCGTAGCCAACTGGCAAAAAACGGAACCCTTATGGATTCTTCATGTCTGTCTGTCTGTCTGTCCGTCCGTATGTCACTGCCACTTTTTTCCGAAACTATAAGAAACTATACTGTTGAAAGTTGGTAAGTAGATGTCTTCTGTGAACAGCATTAAGACTTTCACACTAAAATAGAAAAAAAAAAACAATGAATTTTGGGGTTCCCCATACTTAGAACTGAAACTCATTTTTTTTTTCATCTCACCCATACGTGTAAGGTGGATAGGTCTTCAAAAATGATATTGAAGTTTCATATCATGTTTTTCTAAACTGAATAGTTTGCGCGAGAGACACTTCCAAAGTGGTAAAATGTGTCCCCACCCCCCATCCCCCCCCACCCCCCACCCACCCCCCTCTTAACTTCTAAAATAAGAGAAATATAAAACTAAAAAAAAATATTTGTGATGTGCCTACATTACCATGTAAACTTCCACCGAAAATTGGTTTGAACGAGACCTAGTACTTAAGTAGTTTTTTAGGGTTCCGTACTCAAAGAGTAAAACGTGACCCTATTACTAAGACTTCGCTGTCCGTCCGTCCGTCCGTCTGTCTGTCACCAGGCTGTATCACAAGAACCGTGATAGCTAGAGAGTTTAAATTTTCACAGATTATGTATTTCTGCTGCCGCTATAACAACAAATACTAAAAACAAAATAAAATATTTTTTTAAAGGGGGCTCCCATACAAAATACGTGTTTTTTTTTGTCGTTTTATAGATAATCTGTCACCAGGCTGTATCTCAAGAACCGTGATAGCTAGAGAGTTGAAAGTTTTACAGATTATGTATTTCTGTTGCCGCTATAACAACAAATACCTACTAAAAACAAAATTAAATATTTTTTAAGGGGGGCTCCCATACAACAAACGTGATTTTTTTGCCGTTTTTATAGATAATGGTACGGAACCCTTTGTGCGCGAGTCCAACTCGCACTTGGCCGGTTTTTTTAATACGTCATAAATCGTAAACCGCAATTTATTTGACGGAAGAAAAGAAAAAGAAGGAAGACTTCAAGGGCGAGTCCGACTCACACTTAACCGCTTTTTAAAATGTATTCTTAGTTTTTATTTGCCGTTTTAGTTACCTTGCCTCTCATAGAGTTCCACAATAATATAGTCACACACAATCGTGTAACATTTAGTTCGTTTGGACGGGTTAGGCTCGTAAAACACACTTTCCCGAAATGTGCACTTTCTGCAAAGGTGCACTTTCCGCAAAATGTACACTCCTAAAATGTACACTTTCCCAATTTGGAAACTTCCCGAAATGTGCACTTTTTCAAACAGTGCACATTTCCAAAACGCACGCTTTCCCAAAATGTACACTTTCCCATTTAGGGCACTTTCTCAAAAGGTATACATTTATTATTTAGACACATTATTCACACACACTTAGGTGGTTTGGACTATAGGTTTTACGGTAGCATTATTAAAACAAAGCTTGACTTACCACTGTGCACTGGCAGAATGTGAAGCGCCCCTGATGCGCTCGAGCGCCAATTGCAACCAGATTATCCAATCAGGACTTTCTCCGCAGCTGCGACTCTGTTAGCCTCTTGCACAGCTGATAACGTTCCACGGCACCGTCTTAATTGTATCTTTTAAACAGGACTATTTAGGAGTCTAATTTATAAACAAACATTCATTCTTCAACGACACCTTTAATGCATCTCTTCACAACAATTATAATCATAGGCACAACTGTCCTGAACGGCATAGTGCTACATTCACATCAATATCTCGATTTAGGCGATAACTATTATGGTACTTACTCTATGGTTAAATTTTTTCACGATTTCGTAGATCCGTCAAATAATTACCGTTTTAAATTAGTCTGCACAAAATGTTCAATATTCAGGTCGGAAGACAATATTCGTCTCATCATCCCAGAGCGAGGAGGTCTACGTGACATTTTATTATACTCGCACATTTCCTTATATTCAAGCGGACACTTTCTCATGTCCCTAGAACTGACATTTTTGTAAACATTATAAATAGGTGATTGCTCCTTGCAAGCGTCATGATATTTCGATGCACAATTATATGAATAGGGTATGTATACGTCGGGTTTAGAATCATGTACAACACTGCTAGTGCTTTCCGGACTCTTACCGTAATATTTCGTGCCAGAATAAGCCGGGAACTTCATAGGATGAGGCGGTTTACGGTTAAGGTCCTTATCCCTAATGCCTTCGTTATAGATGACTTTTCTAGATATTTTTTTAAGATTTTGCATCCTCTTGTTCAAATCTCTTGTGTTTCTGTTTATATGTTTGATAAAACGAAGACCTGGAATATTGTTTGGATGCCATTTAGCCGGACAATAGTGTTCAGTGTGTTGTGAGTGCATCATGCTGCAATCGGGTATTGGGTGGCTATCAATGAAAAATGAGCGTCGAGAGACGGGAAAATACTCAGGTGTGGCGTCGGAAAACATGACCGAAGATTCGGATGATGTACAGGCGGTACTTGACGGTAACTGCACACCACAACCTGCATCAATCGTTTTCCGTGTCATTGTTCCTTGATCACAAAATGTCATGATATTGCTTCCGACGCGGTTCTTCCAACTGGCGTTTAATTCTGGTCCACATTCTGTACTCTGAACTATTGGCACTTCATGATCTAGCACGGGAGATTCTTGGTAATTTATGACTGAGGCCGTCTTCACACAAGGATTCCACTGGATACGTGAATTGGAAAAAGTAGGCTTTCTCCGATAGGGCATACAATTGGAGTGAGAAGTCAGTAAATAGGATGGATCAGCCCTGGACGTAGGTCCCAAGAAGTATGAACTAAATTCCCTTGACAGTGGCTGCGTGGGGTTACTGTTACTGCAGTTTCTAGCACAACTTTTTATTTTTGGAGTCACAGACATGTTTGTACCATTGCCTTTATCTGCGATAACTTTTTTTCCAAAATTTTCTGGAAACTGGTAGGCATGATATGATATTTTTCTGGTGCAAGGGATTCAGGGCTCATGTAAATCATGATGGATTTATTAAAAACCTATAGGTACTTTATTTTGGTGTCATTATATTTGGTGTGTTATGACGCTAGTGACATTTCACGCACATTTCACGTGACTCGTAATGGTCTCTATGAAGTTTCTATTTGGTTTCTATGAAACACCAAGAATTGAATGTACCTTTTTGATGCAAACAGCTGACGCAGCGGAAGCGCCCAGTTGATCGCGAACCACTTCAAATCGTAACCTCGTGACAACAAGGAATTGAGTAACAAATTTCCTTACAAATTTTGTTTTGCATTCTCCAAACTGATTGCTTGAACTGTCTCATTTGAAATGGGTTGTAAATCGACCGCACATGTAACATTGGAACTGATGAACCAGTCCACTATATGCTGGCCTTCCTCACTGCTCTGGTGATTGCTTTGATTGGGGTCTAGAGGGGGGTTATAGATTCAATTGGTGAGACCAGCGCGTGTCTTGAGACGGCAGATGTGGACAATTGGCCGAGTCAAAGATCAGAGGAAGTGGAGGCAGCTGGGGCGCGCGTGCGCGAGCCGTCATTGCGACGCATTTGATTCAAGCTGTTGCCATGAAGAAACAAATTGCATGAGTGATGGCCGATTCTTGACGAAAATCGCCGGTGTTATCATTACAACGTCGTGTACATTTTTAGTATTTTGTAGCCGTATACAAAATAAGGGTAGTCCCCATTCCCGATATGATCATATTTTCGGTGAGGTCATGACTCGTGATCTGGAATCTAGGATTATGTGAAGAGTCTACAGGACGCTCGACACAGGTCTGCTCCCCATACAAACAGAGTAACTCTCATTTTAAAACAGCGCGCTGGAATAACATGAAACTTTGTAAACGCAATAAATATAATACTGCCATAAATAAAGATCAGAAACTAGAATCTAATGCTAAAAGTTATTTTAAAAAAAATTAGAGAAATCACGTTTACTATGAAAAACTTCTACTGTATAATTTAGTTTCAGAATATCTAAGGAGTTTGGCGATATATCTATAAAATTAAGTATCATGTAATAAAAATATGTCGTAAAATAAATCGCGTTATTAGTCAGTCATTCAATTTTACGTACGAGTCCCCGGGACGCTCGGCTCTCCATACAAACGTAATAAACATCTAAATATTGCAAAGTGTTACGCTAACTGGAGCCCTCCGTCGCCGTTGCCAGTCCGTCCTACTTACTCTCGACCGAAACTGTTAACTTGGAATATATTTATATATAGGGTTCTTATATTTAGCAGGCCGATTTAGATGTTTTTCGATGTAAAAATGCCAAATAGAGACCCAGCTTCACACACACACAGTATTATAATAGTATGTTATGCAACTGTTGTATAAGAAGTATCTTAAAACGCGAGTGGGTTGCAATTAAAGATGCCACTAGCGTTTATGTTCTAGACCAGTTATACACCGTTGCATACAATACTTTTCACCTCACTAGCTCGGAAAGCCCATTTTTATTCTTTAAAAACAGATAGCAAAACTGCATTTTATCCACAAGAGTGCAAAGAATATTTGAAATCCGAACGTGTTATTAGTTACTTTTTAAACATACTAACATGTAGCCAGGCCAGTCCAGACAGTCTTTTTCGCCCATCAGATTTTTTTCATTTTATTTAGTTACCTTTTTATGAATGTTTTATTCTTTTTTTAAATGTATATAGTTCTTTTTTTCTTTTTTAAATGTTTTTTTTTGTTTTCTTTAAATTTTTTTTCTTTTTCCCCTTTTTATAAATGTTGTTTCTCTTTTTTAATGTTTTGTTTATTTTTGAATAAATTTCTGTATAATTTTTCTTTTTAAAGTTTTTTTGGTTTTTTTATACGTTATTACGTTTTTTTCTTTTTTTTAACCTTTTCTTCTTTTTTTAATGTTTTTGGAAATTCCATTTTTTTTGTTTTTGTCTATATTTAGAGATCTTTTTATTTTTCCTATATTATTATTATTATTTTACACTGATTGACATACATTTTATTTAATTTAATAAATACAGCACTATAATTAAACTAAACTAAAACTAAAATACATCTAAATAAAACTAAAATATATCTAAAAATGCCCCTGCGGCATGGTACCGAAGACGCTGCGTTGAGCGAGGAAACTGTCAGCTCTTTGGTCTCCCGTGGCGTCTCTGAGCCTCTTCGACATGTCCTTAAAGAGGCTCAGAGCGCCAGGGCCCCACGGACCTAGGCTTTCGACGCCGAATGGAACAAAATTATACTCGGCGCCGAGACCACTGAATTTGCCCACCTTGGCTTTCTCAGCCGCCTCTGCCGCTGCCGCTGCCCTCACGGAGGTTCGGTGGAAATGCGACGGGGCTAGTGTGTCTACGCAGGTTGCATCCCACACCAGCACCCGTCCCATACTCCACGGAATCAGAGACACACCGTCCGGTCTCTTGACATCGTTTCTAGAGATAGCGGTCGGCTCTAGAAGAGCCGGCACACCAACCGACGCAAGAGACCGGCGGATCGTCATTTAGGGCAGCATGCCTGGAGAAGTGGCCCGCTCTTCGCTGGCAGGACAGACCGTGGTGCCCTAGTCGGTCGACATCGCTTCCGCAGGGGCAACGATGTGGGGCGCAGACCGAGACCCCAAGGCGAAGAGAAACTGAAATTTGTAGGAAGTTGGGTTCTAAAAAAGTGCCTATGTTTGGAGATGGGTGCGCTTGAAGCCAGTACCCGGCTTCCTTGGAGCTTACAGCCAAAAGTCTGGCTCGCCCCTCAGTGTTCGATTGATCGAGAAGGGAGGATAGAGTCAATTTACAAGCAATGTCGTCCCAGCTCCTTTGAGATTTTTTATGTTCCGGAAAATTTTGCCCGGGACAAGCAACTGACCAAGCATTTTTGGCATCAGCCAGGCCCGAAGTCTCACAGTTTATGCGTAGGATTTTTCCTATGAGACTGGATGAGCTATGGACTGACGACAAAAACGCTGGTAACGCAACACTCGAAATTTTGCGAATCCCTAAGCCACCGTACCGGATGGGAAGGGATCCTTGGGTCCAGGACTGCTCGCTTAGCCGAATTCTTCTTCAGAACGGATTCTAAAGAAATTTTGATTAGATAATCTATTCGTGATAAAAGATTTTGAGTTTTCCAAAGGGGGCAGCAGCGTAGCACATATGTCAATTTAGGAACGAAAAGGCAAAATTTTATTATACAAAGTGCATAATGTGACCTAATTTCAAGCAACCGATGGGAATGATTTTGGAATTTAGTTACTGAATTTTGAACAAAATCAGGAAAACTTTCTTCGAAGATGGGGGATCCCAAGAGGTAAAGGTTACTTTTGTCAAGAATTTTAATGTTTGGTGCGAGTTTCGAATTTTTGTTTTAAATTATGTTAAAATTTAGTTCTAAACCAATGGATTTAAATTTATCTATGATTATTGAAAGATCCGAAAGAACAGAGTGCATCACCTCCCAGGGTTCCATCATCCAAGAACCAGACGTTGAATTTTGACGACAAATTTTGAATTATTGGGTTTATAGCCAAACTAAAAATTGCTGGCCCCAGGGGATCACCTTGCTGTCATCCAACTTCCGATGACAACTCATTTGACCGGTACATCAACTTCGTCGGATCTGCGTAACAGTGGAGGAGATAGTTATAAATTTCAGGAATATTTGATTTGAATAAGGTGTCTCTATCCAAAGAATTAAAAGCATTTTTAACATCAATTTTAAACAACACTTCGCACTGGCTGTCACTTAGGAAAGTCCGGAGGGCATGCACGGCGGCATCACAGCCTCCTTTAATTCCGAAACCTAATTGAATTGGTTCAAAAGATTTTTGTAATTTTGGTAGAATGTGCCGAAATGTAATTTTGGAAGCCAAGCGAAGCGACGAAGTGTTGCGCCAACGGCAATCGGCCTCACCCCTCCATCCTTTTAAGTCTATATTTTAATGTATTTTTTTATATTTTATTGATTGAAATGTTTTTTTTTTGGTTTTTTTAATTTTTCCCCTTTTTATACATGTTGTTTCTCTTTTTAAACGTTTCGTTTCTTTTTGAATCATTTTCTGTTTTTTTTTTTCTGTTTAAAGTTTTTTTGGTCTTTTTTATAGGTAATTACGTTTTTTTTCTTTTTTTTAAATCTTTTCTTCATTTTTTAATGTTTTTGGAAATTATATTTCTTTTTTTTATGTTTTTGTCTATATTTCAATGTTTTTTTTAATATTTTATCGATTTAAATGTGTTTTTTTCAAGGTTTTTTTATTTTTTCTACTTTTTAAAATATTTTTTTATTTCTTTTATGTTTTGTTTCTTTTTGATTTATTTTTGTGGTTTTTCTACTTTGTTCTCTTTTTAAATGTTTTTTTTTAGTTTTTTGTCGTTTTTTCTCTTTTTTGTTTTTTCTCTTATTTCAATGTTTTTAGTAACTTTTTTTATGTTTTTGTCTCTATTTTATTGCTGTTTTATTTTTTTGAATATTTTTTGTTTTTTTCTCCTTTTTATACGTTTTGTTTCTTTTTGAATGTTTTTGTTTTTTTTTATTTTTTTGTTTTCCCTTTTTTATACGTTTTTTCCTTTTTTTTAATGTTTTTTTTTTTTTTTTTTTGAAAATCTCTTATCTTTTTTTGATGTTTTTGATTGCTTTTTTTGGCTTTCCCACTTTGTTTTCTTATATATATATATTTTTTTACGTTTTTTCTCTTATTTTAATGTTTTTTGTAACTATTTTCTTTATTTATATGTTTTTGTCTTCAGTTAATTGCTTTGTTTTTCTTTTTTCAACGTTTTTGCTATTTTCTCCTTTTTATAAATGTCTCATTTTTTAATGTTTTGTTTGTTTTTAAATGTTTTTCTGTTTTTTTTTTTACTTTTTTTCTCTTTTTTTTCTTTTTTATACGTTTTTTAAATGTTTTTTTCGTTATTTAATGTTTTTTGAAATTCTTTTTTATTTTTTTTTAAGTTTTTGTCTATATTTTACTGTTTTTTTTTATTTTTCTTGATTTTTATGTGTTTTTTCAAGGTTTTTGTCTTTTTTCCACTTTTTTTAAATCTTTTTTTTGTTTTGTTTCTTTCTGATTTTTTTTTGTGGTTTTTTTTACTTTGTTCTCATTTAAAATCTTTTTTTTTTGTTTTTTGTCTTTTTTTACGTTTTTTCTCTTAATAAAATGTTTTTTGTAACTTTTTCTTTTTTGAATAGTATGTTTTTGTCTCTTTTTTCAATGTTTTTTGCTTTTTTCCACGTTTTTTTACGTTTTTTGCTCTTTTTAATGTTTTTTGAAATTATTTTTGCCTATTTTTAAAGTTTTTCTATATCTTAATGTAATTTTTTTTGTTTCTCAATGTTTTTTCTCTTTTCCTCTTAATAAATGTTTTTTTTTAATTTGGTAATATTTTGTTTCTTTTTAAATGTTTTTTAAAAAAAAATCTCATTTTTAATGTTTTTTCCCCCTTTTTAATATTTTTTAAAATTATTTCTTACTTTACTTTTTTGTTGTTTTTTTGTTTTTTTTCCTCGCTTTAGTGAGGTTGCAACACTCGCTACGCTAAGGATTCTATTTTTGAACCACTCGCTTCGCTCAGGATTCTATTTTTGAACCATAGAATCCATTCGCTAGCTCGTGGTTCAACCCTAGAATTCATTCGCTAGCTCGTGTTTCAATTCCACACTCGCGGTGAAAATACAACTTTGCACCCTTGTATAACAAATAACTATTTTCTACGACACATTTCAAATAAATAGCAGACTTCAGAATAGTTAACTTTTCAGGCAGCAAGTTTTCTATTCGTACTTTTGCTACTCACGCAATTTCTTCAGGAGTGCAGTTATTAATTTCTTCGACCATTTTAAAAGGAACGTACACTTTTGTCTTCACAAACACGAATAAATCTTAATAGTTTAGGACTAATAGTTTATAATCTTTCATCTTTTCATTTTGAACTGTATATATTTTGGTGCGAAATCGGAAATGTGACACCTCTTGTTTATGATTTGTTTTGTTTTTAATTTGTTCGCACTTGCCATCCGAACCAAATCAAATCCGGACCCGGACCGAATTCGAACTGTTTATTTCCATAAATAATATCAAGAATTTATAAAACATGTAATTTAATGTGTATTAGATGATGATTTATTATTATTGTAGTAAATAATGTATAATATACTAATGTTAAATCGTAAATAAATACTTTTATTTCGAAATATTTGTGTATGAAGTTGGCACCACTGCAATACGAGTATAGCGGCCGATTTAAAAAAAGTTAAGTAAACAGTGCTTTTATGAAAAATGTATCAACCAAAAAAGTACGCTGAACAATGCGTTTATGGGCCATAGAGCATAGAATTTTTCGACGAGTTATTATTGTATTTGAGCTACAAGCCCAAAGCTACAGCCTACATATATGTATGGCAGATAACGGTACAGGAGTAGAAAAATGTCTTATTCTAACAGATAGCCTCGCCTCCAATCTTTGTCGTTCATTTATTGCCTTTGTTAGCTCGGTGCATACAGCAAGGTATATCAACATGTTTGTGCCTTGCGGCTTTGCTTGCATTAAAACAACTATATAATTCTAACATTTATCTTGTCACCAAAAACAATTTTCATGACGACATACCTTTTGGCTGTAATGATTGACATATGACATAGTACATTATCTGTCACAACAGTGGAACCACAAAGTAGTTAGTTAGTTATATTCGGAACTTTTGAACACTTTATCAAAGACTACAATATACATAGTTACATACTGAGATAGACAGGCAACTCGACCAAATTGAGAAGGCATTTAATGCTTGCGTATACAGGCGCCATCTCTTCTGCGGTAGTTAACGTTTCTTTGAATGTACAAAACATACAAAAAGTGCGTCGGTCGTAGGGATTGAACCCTGGATCATGGACTCCATATACCACCGTCTGTACCCCTAGGCTACTGGATGCCTTGTGACAATACGGCGAATTTTGAAATACCTTGACAGCCTAGCCTAGCAATCGCTAGAGCTTCAGAGAGTTCGTCAGCTATCAACAAGGTGGCACTGTTTTCAATAAGAAACTGGATTTGCATTAAGTTCTAAGTTCGCATAGCATGCACTTTATTACACGTGTGATTATTCTTTACATCGATCAGCACATCATGCGATCGGCACATACCCTGGCGTCTTACCTACCACATACAATTACGTATGTTCCTGTTAAGTGTTATATGTTTTCTTTGGCATTACTAAATCGGCAAATTTTGCTACGTAACCGGTCGACTGCGTCACTGCCTCAATGATCTGTGCCACCAACTGAGCTAGAGAGGTAACACTGATTTTATTAGTACCTAAAAATATGTCGTTTCAATGGACTTGCAAAAATGAATATGTGGGATATTCAATTTGGCAAATGCACGGATATAGTTAATAGTTATAAATAGAGTTAATACACGGATATGGTCGATTTAGGTAGGATAGTTAAAAGGCTGACGCAAAATATAGACATAACAGGTCAACTTACTTACGAACGTGGCTCGACCAAGTCGTAAACTGGTAAAACACACAGACACGTTAATTGGCCTGACAATATTAACAGCAGCACTCGGATCATATCGTCGTTAAAGAAATTATTTTGTCTCAAGAAACGTAACACCACTGTATCGCCACATAACACAGAAAGAAGACACTAAAGCATTGGAAAGTAGTTCTTGTGTACATGGAGCTAAGAGTCAGGGTGATAGGTTGACCATGTCCGAGGTGACCGCTGGCGCTTGGTGGCCGGTCATTAAAATTATTTGACGATCAACATATCGGTTAATAAAAAGTTTACTGCCCATAAAAAGGGAATGTATCTATTCTAGATAGGTCCATATCAATTACGGATGCCTGTCGTAAATAAATGTCGCAGAAAGTTTAGGGTTCCTTCAGTTCCTTGTATATTAGGTTCTCGGAGCAGTGTCACCTGTAAAAACGTGCCTTTGCTTTATTTATAGGTACTTTCCTTCATATCTTGCGAGCAATACTCTATTATAATATAGGGAAATTAAAAAATTAGAAAATAATCATAAAATGTACCAAAACTTATGGGTATCTGAATCCAGTAAAATTTTCTAAATTTGAATCTGAGTCTTTTTCCATCTTTTGCGGTGCACAGTGTCAGTAAAACACATATTTATATTACAACGATATTATTATTGACAGTAGTGACTGAATATAATGAAAATTTACGTCGTACAATTACCACACGCTATGCATGCGAAAAATCCCACTTCCTGGCCAGGGAGAGACGTAAAATTGTGAACTCACCACGGGCAGTAATAAAGAAAGCCTCAGGTCGCATATTTATCGCCCTTGCTTTCGGCTCAGACGTCAAATACTTTACTGTGAGTAATGTTCCAAAAGAACGCATGACAGTATTTTCGTTTACGGATTCAACATCAAGTAAAGAAAACAATACGAACACTTTTAATCACGCCGCACGTACCCGATTGTCGCCTACGATAAAACCATTTTATAACATTCGAATACAATAAAATATACAAACAAAACGATTCTGTAAATAAAATCCAATGGAAAGGTTTTAATTCTTGTTTTAAAACATTAAAAATATTATGACGCTATCAATTTAAAATGTCGCCATGACTTTTGAATCCAGCTTTAGTTTTTGACATTTATAGGGAATACGGTAACTCATTTGCTCAACTTATAGATAAATTGGATGTTTTTGTTTTCATTAATACTACCTATACGAGTATTCGATTGAAATGTATATGTGGAAATAGCTGTCAAATGGCAAACACGTTTTTATGTCCTGTGGGTTTCGGTATGATTTTCCTTTCCTCAATATGTGTAGTCATTATGGCTAGGTACCATCATATCATATCAGCTGAAAAACGTATTCTGCTGCTCATGGGCCTCCCCAAAGAACCTACTTAGGTATAAGTAGGTAGAGAGCCAGAGGCGTGACGTCCAACACATTTGTGAGCAAACCAAACTAATTTCTCCCATTTTTTCTTCAACAACTCAAGCATACGATGTTTTACTATCATAATAAGTAAGCGGAGCCAGTTGGAAATGAGTTGAACGGACGCTGACTACTACCAAAATGTAGTCTACGCCATTCGTAGCATCCTCTACGTAAAAGCCTCGACTCGTAGCAATAGCCAAAATGAGATTATTTGTTTGTTTACTTGAAGTTTTTGGAAACATCCGACAATCGGATTATAAGTATATGTTTCCGTTACCGGTATTACACTCATCAAATCCAAAAATGAAACCTAATGCACTTAACACTACTACATTACGCGTCCATTAACTAATTTTACTACGTAATCTACTCGTTAACTATCTTTGATACCGTGATCGAAAAGGTCCTATAAGCTTTCGAAATATTTCCAATGAACCCGGTTTTAGGACTTTTTATACTTAGTAGTGTAGGAGCATCATCCACAGGTGGAAAGCAAACCGTAAAAGTTTTATATCTCCCAATTATTTACACTAACTACTCACCTGCCGGATAAAAAATGGAATTAAATGTGAACACTTTGTTTCTGAAGGCATTAAAACATGTTTAATATCTTGTAACACTACATGAAATAGGTTCTCACAAAAAAGCGTAAGTATAACAATATATATTTTTTTCTATTTCAGTTTTGTTCGTGAGTTTAGGTTGATGATAGATTTGAAGACCCAGGCCCCGTAGCATGGATGGCCTTATCACGCGATAAGTTACAACATAATAGCGTCGTCTCGTTCTATTTAACGGTGTCAGCCAGGGACGGATGCTCTATCATATCACTTATCGCGTGATAAAGGCCATCCATGCTACGGGGCCAGTTCTCCATATTTTATTTCGAATATATTTTCAAAATAAATATGTAAAATACCTTACTCATATGACAATACAAAAAACAACAATGGTTCCTAACTCTACATTTAAATCTTAATAAACATCTAACAAATATTCATGAACACACAATGTATTCTATTATTTTGCTACAAACAAAACAACCCTCATTCGTCGGGGTTAGAACGACCCGATAACTATCTAACTCAAATTGTAAGACTTCATAAAGAATCTACTCATATTATACAACACCCTTACATGCTTTACATTAAGGATGAAATCAGCATAAATGTAAAAACATAAATATTGTACAAAGACAATTTTTTATAATTTAGTCGTTCGATTGACAATTGTAAGTTTTGCGTCATAAAGTTGATATTACCTTGCGAGTGTTTAAGTGGCGCCCCGCCGTGGGGCCTGCTTTGTGCGATAATGCCATCTATACGCAACAGTTGTCAGTCTGTTGTAACTCCAATTAGTATACAAAACAGCTTTCGTCCGTATTTCTATGGATGTAAGATATAATATCGACTGCATTTATACTTTTTTATCATGACCCTACGGTCCGCTCACCCCTTGCGGCAATAGCGTAATACAGATCATTACACTATCACAGAGTATAAATCATTTCACACTTTACTGGTTCTGGAAGACGTGAACTCATTATCAGTTTTCTCTAATAAGCTTTATGTCACATTACAGCATAACTAAGTTGTTTTATAACGGGAAGTAAGTACGCCAGTAGAAATTGACACAAAAATGGGCTAAAATCGCAAAGCATGAACCTTTATGTCACATTACAACATACCTAATTTGTTTTGACTGTTTTCCGAAGCCGGGTCTTTCTATCACTACAGACTCACGACTTACACTTTGGGGTTTTTGCGAGTCTTATGATTAGCAATGCCTAGGAACGTGTGATAATTTTCCCAACAGGAAGCCAACACAAGCAGTAACGAAACATTAAGAGCACAAAAGAGGAAGCGGCACACATCTAGTCTCGTTGCCCGTGACGAGATGGCTGTCGCGCCAATAACGATAACAATAATCGTAAATACGGCCACACGTTGAACTACTTCCAGTGTGTATAAATCCATTTGTTTATGTTTTATCCCAGTTAAGTTTCTAATTTGAAATTGTAATATTTTAATATTTATAACCTCGTAAAGCCCATCGGCCTAATTTTAGGACCAAAAAAATCATGGTTAAAATGAAATTGAAATGAAATGAGATTTTTGGAATGCAATTTGAACCCTATTTTTGGGAAAGAATATTTTTTATTTATGACCTTTTTTTAGGACACTGGGCAGTTATTGCAATTGTCCTAAATATAGCTTGGGCCTTACGAGCTATTATTTACGTTAGTGTGTTACTGGCTGCCTATTTTTCCTCACTCCATCGAATTAAGAGCCATTGTTATTGGAAAAAGAAAAGCTTAGGTACTAAGTGAATACATTTTCCCCGAGAATCTACCTCTGTATAATCCAAAAAAAATTGGTATTCCCACCCATCGTGAAAGTAGAGTTATTAGCCAAACAACCCCTTACAAATTAAAATATGTTGTTATGAATTTATGGCATCAATGAAATTAGGTACCCCAATGATTATAATTAACAAATATGCGTCCGAGATCTCTATTAACAGAAACTGTATTGTTAACAAAAACAGCGGTTACAAACAAAGGTTTTTTTCGTCACAGGCAGGTGTAAGCTTATATTAGGATGTTACAATATTAATGTTTTATTTTGGCAAGCGAAGACACGAGCTATGCTATGCTATGCTATGCTATGCTATGCTATGCCGTGGGACAAGTCAGAAGCTTATGTTACATACACGTAACTCGTAAGTACCAAGGTATTTTGTATGCAGGATTGACCAATTCAATGATGATGTAGCGAGTAATGACTGTAAAATTGAATTAATAATTGGGTTTTTTTATATCACGTCTATGGCAAACAGTCATACGGTACGCATGATGGTATGCTGTTTTCTTTTTTAGAGTTCCGTACCTAAAGGGTAAAACGGGACCCTATTACTAAGACTCCGCTGTCCATCTGTCTGTCTGTCTGTCACCAGGCTCTATCTCATAAACCGTGATAGTTAGACAGTTGAAATTTTCACAGATCATTTTCTCATCATATTGCAGTCTCTTGGAAAAACATGCTTAGTTACAAAACTTACATTTTAGGTCTAACAATTGCAATCTATTAGAACTGTACGCTAGCTCTCGTTTTCGCACACGTGTAATACGTATTCGTGTACACATGTCACTGCGTTCTCGAACACTAATAACTACAACTTAGAAAAGTTGAAAAACCCCCGACATTTTCATTTCAAAGTTCAATATCTGAAAAACGGCTGAGCTGATTTGGTTGAAACGTAGCTAAGAACCATCTCGATTACGTCAGCTTTCCGATTAAAAAACCGCATTCAAATCGGTCCATTAGTTTAGGAGCTACGATGACCCAGACAAACAGACAGACAGACACACAGATACTTCAAACTTATAACACCCCTCTTTTACCATCAGGGGTTCATAAACAAATTAAATTAGATTTAAATTCTTAGTCGCAAAATGAAGGCCTTCGATGTGCACTCATCATGAGTTTCTAATAATGTAGCAAACAACTATGTATTTTGTTCGGTAACTAGGACAGGCCAGCAAAAACAAGTGTGATGTGCCTTCGCCCGCGTGCCGCTACATCTATTCACTTGCGTCAGGCTCCGCGCGTGACCCCGCAGGGCCAGCGGGGGTCCATTCGGCCCCGAGCTAAAGGCCGTCATCCATTACCCCCGTCAACAGGTGGGTGACGGGAACATGACAATGCCAGGCTTCTAATGCGATCTGATGTTCACTAGGAAAATACGTGACCGACAAAAATCATGTTTACACAATGCATTTTTAGGTCAACCAAGATTTCAATGAAGGTAAATATGGAAAGTGTATATATTCAGCCCGTTGAGCCCAAACTATTACATTAGGTCTTAGTTAGTCTTAGTTAGGTCGAAATAGAACAACTCCATAGTTCTGAGTTCTGAACTAGTGAAAGTTCTATTCTTCTTCATTAAAAAAATGGCTTCTATCTACATTGAGATGATTTTGCCAGTGTCAAGGTTTTGCTTATAAAGTGAGGTTGTACGCTAGTTTAGTCGGCCGTCAATAATGCAATCAACGTCAGAAGCTCCGCTAAGAAGGAAGGCGTCCACCGCGGACCGCGTCCCCGACGAAGTTCTCACCGATCAAGCGTCACACGTCAATAAACCTGACATCCAGCGGTACAATTCAGACAAAATTAATTACGCTCTCACAATTAAAAAAAAACATCTTAATAACATCGAGTTCATAAATCGTGATTTATCATTATCAAACGTTTTTTCCGTCATTAGATTCGCGTTGGCCTGTGATTTATGGGCGGCCGGGCGAGGAGGAGTTCGAAGTCGAACGCAGCGGGACCCGAACAGCGATCCGGTAATTGAGACTGTTTGTAATTATTTAGTGTCGTGGCATTCGCACGGTAGAAAGCTACATTTGTATGTGCTATGTTGACCCTTCCCCGGGATTAAAACTATCTCCATACCTTTCATTTCAATCGGTTTAGCGGTACCAGACAGACAGAGTTACTTTCGCATTTATAATATTAAATAGTATGGATAGTATGTACAACCCTTTTTCATGCAAAATAAACTAAGTATTTGTATGGACTAGTATGAATTTTGACCCCAGGGAAATGCAAGTCAAAGTGCACATAATGTGTCCCTGTCTCCTCTATCTCCTACGAATCCTATATTTTTGACAAAGTAGTTCTTTGCTTATTCACTCGTTACTCGCCCATGGAGTTCCATTTACATTCAGTATATGTTAGGAAAAACGGTAGTTATTACTAAACTCACGAAAATACTCGGAAATCATCACGCTTGAACACCAAGAAATGGAAGTTGTTTCACCACACAAAACCGTGACGTCACTTGTTCCTTCCTATTAGTACAGAACTTTTCGACGTTTTAAAAAATTATGGTGATTTCACTATCAGTCAACATTTGATTGAACAGTTGATAGCTTTCTATGGTTAAGGATTTGAATCTACATAATAACTGATTATTCTTTGAATGTGTTATGAGCTTGTGATTTTGGGTAATTACATTTACTTAAAACGTTCTAATTAAATTATTTTATAATTATCAGCAGATCATGTAAATTCAGTGACATATAAATTCGCATTAATGTTTTTATGATTCAGGTAATCATTTAAAAACAGGTGGCGTAATGCCATAAACAAGCAGTAAAGTTTATACGACTTTGTTAAAAGGATTTACTTATTTATAGTCCATTAATTAAGTTTTGTTTATAAATTTATGACCCCCATGAACTTTATTTAATCCGTAAATGTATATAAAAAAGAAATATTAAGTGCAGAATCAGAACGTAGTTATTTAAAAACAAATTGTAAGGTATTGTCTTAGAATAATTCTAAGGGTGCTCAATAATATCTAAATACTCTAGATAGCGCTTTGTTCAGATATATGTGAGCACCTTCTACATACTATATTCATACATATATTTGAATGTATGTAATGCGTAATGATTGTACAGTCACCGGCATAAATATATGATGGAACAAAGGCCGCAAAAATATCTGATGACAACTCTATTCCTAGAGCCGTAAGAGCGTGTCAGATATTATTGCGGCCTTTGATTCATCATATATATTGATGCCGGTGACTGTACAATCATTACGCATTACATACATTCAAATATATGTATGAATATAGTATGTAGAAGGTGCTCACATATATCTGAACAAAGCGCTATCTAGAGTATTTAGATATTATTGAGCACCCTTGCCTGGTCCTAGTACCCTGAGAACTTTACGGTTTCTCTCTATGAAAATATCAATATCAGCCATATTTTTACACCATAAAATAGGTTGGGTAATTTGACTAAATATTCATTTATAATCCACCTAAATTTAATACCGCAACGGTAAAAAAATATGAAAAGTAATCTTTAAAAATTCCTTATAAATCAGGCGAAAATGGTATAAACTTTCTTTACTTTATAATTGACTACGTCTATATACGTTCTTTGGGATACCCGCCCGCATAATCCACTTACCTTTGTTAATGAATAAACCTTTCTATAAGTCAGATGAAATTCAATATTATCTCAAGGTCGTAAATATTTAATTAAAATGCTGTTATTTCCTGATACTCCAACATGTTTTCATTATAAAAATACTGATAGCATTTTTGCTCGCGGGTTAATTTTTTCCCTAACTTCCGGTCCATAGAATTATTGACTTCGATAGTAAAAGTTTTTTAAAATAACATATAAAAGCCGCATACAAATAATTAGCCTGATATTGAATTATTTCCAAAAAAACCGTAATTTTCTCAGGGTATAGGTACTCGCACCCAACATCCAACGCACCCGATTTATTTCCAGCGTGCAATGCACTACTACTTATGCTCTACTACTTGTTGAGATTATTTTATGTGGCTGTCTGTTTAAACCGACTTCAAAAAAGGAGGAGGATCTCAATTCGTCTGTATTTTTTTTTGTTTGTTTGTTACGCGATAACTCGGTAATTTATGAACTGATTTGAACATTTTTTTCTTTGTTTGAAAGCATATACTTCCAGATTGGTCCCGTTGTCACCAAAATCCAGTTCTGATGATGGGATCATGGAGAAATCGAGGGAACTCTTCAAATTGTATAGGCAAACTTGAAGCAATTTGGCTCCTGATTATAAGTCGGTTAAAACTTTGTTTTTAAAGTAAATTATATAAAACTGTCTTTGGAATTGGAATCAATAATAATCTCAAGTAGGTACCTATAGGGTAATTTCGCCGGTTAGCTTACCTATAACTTAAAACTTGACGATACTATACGGGTTCCGTTTTTGCTATTTTGGCTACGGAACTCTAAAAAGAGCTTTGATCCGTCTTGATTAAGATGATTCAGTAATTTTTATGATATACCGACAGATTATATTCGATAATTGGTTTTATACTTTCATAGTACACACAAACATTTCTTTTGAATTAATTTACAATTATTTAAAACTGTTTAAACATGTAAACAGACGGACATTCAACCCTTCAAGAGATGTCATAAAGTCATAAATAGTGTCACAACCATAAATTATTGGTAACTAAATATTGTTTACGTTCAACTTTTAGTAAACAAAGGCAGTCTGTTAGGAGCTATAAACAACCAACAACGGTTTTATAACTATAGCGATACCATGATAACTTTGCAGCCAATGTTAATGCTATTATGCTTGTGAGAATAACAGTTAATGATCGAGTTAACTGCAAGGATAACTTTGTTCACCTATTTGGTTAAATGACCGTTCAACATTGGTTTTGTTATAAAACCGTAGTGTTTTTTGAGACAGAACGTGCAGAAAAAACCGTTGACATTCGAATTAACGATAGAAGCGTTATTTTATTAAAACAGTAACGGGATACACTTTACTGAAATTTACATACGAACTAATTTTATTAAACTAAACAAATAAATGGTTGAGCATATCGATTCTTTGCTAAATAGTGAGGGGCTCTGTCTGAATACATTTTTTTAACGCTATATTTATTTACCTTTATTTCTGACGTTTCGACACGGGTTGCACCGGTCATGGTCGCAGACAACTGTCGTCCCAGCAAGTTGTCAACAGAGATATGGGTTTACAATATTTCACTACCCTCCAAAAGTCGATAAAAACATGGAGGGTACACCCGAAATAAGTCCACTGCCCGTCCATTTTTAATGTAAATTGTCTAGGGCACGGCACACAACACTTACAGACGTAAACGTTAACGTCAGAAATAAAGGTAAATAAATATCGCGTTAGACCCGGAAATAACAGTATTTAAATACATTTTTTTTTCACACGTATTCAACAAAAGCAGTGTACATGCGTGTAGTGTGTGCATGTGTGTGTTTTACTCGGTAGTTAGTAAAATTATTTCCGTATAGGGCGTAAACACCCTCTCCCTCGTTACGCTCAAGATTCGATATACTGCCCTCGCAGTAAATATATAATTTTGCTCCCTTGAGACATAATCTAGTATTAAAAATAAAGCCCTACTAGATTTTGCCCACGACTCCGTCCGCGTGGAACTCGTTTATATCGTACCTCCATACAAAATTCCACCCCCCATTTCACCCCCTTAGCCAGCTTCCGGGATAAAATGTAACCGATGTCCTTCCCAGGGATTAAAACTACCTCATACCAAATTTCGTATCAATCGGTTGAGCGGTTTGAGCGTGAAAAGGTAACAGACAGACAGACATACTTTCGCATTTATAATATTAGTATGGATATAATAATAGTAAAAAAAAATAGGAAACACTATCATCATCATCATATCATCAGCCGACACGTCCACTGCTGGACATAGGCCTCCCCCAAAGAGGAAATAGTACCTATATTATAGTATATACATATTATATGGTATACCTATATATTCATATATATATTATATACTATGGATGTTTCAATATCAGTGATATCATAATAATACAGCTGTTTAAGAAATCGTTTTACAGACACTTGTGCCAAAGCACGCGTTATTTCCAATATAATGAGCATCCCATCCCAAAGTTCCAATAACATTTTTTTCTCTACTTCCCAACCTCATTGTCCCAATAATATTTCAGTGTGTTTCGAACAGAATTTACAACTGCCATATATTACGCCCGTGGCTACAGTGTGCCCCTGAATGGTCAAATTGACAAAAGAATGGTCGATTTGGCTAGAATAGCCAATACGACAAAAGAAAGTACGTCAATGCAGCGTTTAATTTGTTTTGGTTGGAAAGCTTTGCTTCTTTGTTAACGCATGAGTTCGTTTTATTGTTTTGATTTGTAATGTTTGTTTAAAAGGCTCCAGGGGGCCACTAATATTGTTCCTGCGTTGTATAGAACCAATATCGTGACTTTGGTAGTAAGATCCTAGAGGTTTACAATAAACACAACTTTTTTGGTGAGCATTTGCAGACGTAGTTGTCGTGCAACTTACTTAGAAGAAGTTTATGTCAATTAATGATTTTTAAATTTTGCTAGGCCAACAATTAACATAATAGGACCTGTGCTAAATTATATTGCTGACGTGCCTACTATCTGTTATTCTACAGTAATGGTACATTATTAATCTCCATCTTCGCCACTTATAATAAATCTCTAAATTAAAAAAAGAATCAGCCAGTTTGAAACTAAGCTTTCTGTGGTACGAATGTTCTCAGCATCCCATGGACGGAAAAATATGAAA
The DNA here is from genome assembly GCA_963854355.1 of Epinotia brunnichana. NCBI lineage: Eukaryota > Metazoa > Arthropoda > Insecta > Lepidoptera > Tortricidae > Epinotia > Epinotia brunnichana. The sequence goes on along the minus strand of OY977936.1, from coordinate 24,714,498 downwards.
CGTTTTATATAGGTACATTATTATTCCAGCTGCAACTTAGGATAGTTTTTATCCGACTGCGACAATTAATTTATTTTCCGTAATATACGACTTCATTCAATTTTTCATTTATTATTCTTAAAGTATATCGCCGCCACATCTGTCAGCTAAAAGAAACGTCAAAATCACAGACTGATAAGAAATACTACGGATAAAATGGCGGAATTTCTTTGCCTTTCTTTCGCCTATTAATAATTTTAATCCCGTCTACGATATACATTGACGAGACACATAGGTACCAAAAGCAAATATAAAATTAATCGATTTTGATATGCGAACTTATATGCGCAAATGTCGAATTAAGGCGTAATTTCTACAAAAGTAACAACAAATTCGAACAATATAAACTTGGTTTTTTTGAATGGCACGCGCGCGCGCTCTTTGCGTATTCAGCCAAAACCACGAAAACCGAAACTCGAAGTTCGTATATCTGCATTCCTGTCATTTGTTAGTGCGATAGAGATAGAGATACCCGAATATTTCCAATTCCGAAGTTCGTGGTTTAAAAGAAAATGCGGATGTCGGATAGATCTAAATTAATATTTTATGTGTGAATATGGTTAAAATTATTTGGAAATACTATTGTTGTTATTGTTTTAGTATATTTGACTAGCTTTAAGTTTAATATTGTACGTCCGAAATGGGCAAGCTGTAGGACTTTATTTTACCCAAAACAACTAAATGTACACAGTTCTGACAATAAAGAAATCTTATTTTATCTTATCTTATCGAAAATAGGGATGCAAACACTAAACAAAATAATCATAATGTTGTATTATCTCGAAAAAAAACAACGCAAGAGGCTATACTCGTATAGGTTATCACTAAGTTATAAGTGTATATAGTTTTAAGAGGGGGTTTGTTACGTCTCTTTTCCGCAAAACGCACCTTTATAATGAAACGATTGTTTTTTACTATGACGCTCGGGGATCGTGACGTCACGGTCCCTGATCGTTTTCTCACTCTAACAAGCGACATTAAAACGGTTGTAGCTTCGTAATTTTTTGAGATATTTGAATGAGTTTTTCGTTTCTTCTTTCTTTTGAAGTGAGTCTACAGCTACACCTCTATTTGGAAGACAAGCGGAAAGAACCCATACTATCCATACTAATAATCCATACTTCCATATTAATATTATAAATGCGAAAGTGTGTCAGTCTGTCTGTTACCTCTTCACGCCTAAACCGCTGAACCGATTTAGATGAAATTTGGTGTACAGATAGTTTGAGCCCCGGGGAAGGATAAAGGGTAGTTTTTATATCTGAGGGGCTGAAATTGGGGGTGGAAATTTGTATGGAGCTACTTAAACCGCTGCACCGATTTAGATGAAATTTGGTATATAAATAGTTTGAGTCCCGGGGAAGGACATATAATAGGTTTTATCCCGGAAATCATCCCCTAAGGGGGTGAAAAGGGGGGGGTGAAAATTTGGATGTAAACTATTTTGATGAAATTTAGTGACAAAGTAAAGGACATGGAATAGTTTTTACCCCAGAAATCATCCCCTAAGGGGGTGAAATTAGGGGTAAAAATTCGGATGGAACCCATTTTAATACAATTTGGTATAGAGATAGCTTGAGTCCTGGGAAAGGACATAGGATAGTTTTATTTCCGGAAATCACTCCCTAAGGGGGTGAAATGGGGGGTGAAAATTTGGATGAATCCCGTTTAGATGAAATTTGGTATAAAGGTCGTTTGAGTCCCGAAGAATGACATTAGATAGTTTTTATCCCGAAAATCATTCCCTAAGGGTATGAAATAGGGGGTGAAAGTTTGGATAAAATCCATGTACCTAGATGAAACTTGGTATAGAGATAATTTGAGACCCTTCGAAGGATATAGAATAGTTTTTGCCTCGGAAATCATCCCTTAAGATGGTAAGTAGAAGTTTGTTTGCATTATTTTCTAAGTATAAGTTCTACGCGGACAAAGTCGCGGACAACAGCTAGTAATAAATATTCCGATGGATATTCTCATCTGATGCTTCGGAACTTGGCTGCCACTTTCCAGTATTTTCCTATAATAGTTTGTTTTATTTGCAATTCGAGTAATATTTTACAAGAGTAATATACAAAAAAACTCCTTTAAAATTAAATTGTCGTGTCTTAAGTTCAACTTATTTGTAAAAGTAATTTTCGTCAATAATAGGTAGGTATACCAATGGCAAACTTAGGAAGGACCAATAGGTATTAATTTTAATAAAATCATCACGATTCATTTTTAACCAACGAAATAACTAAATCATTATGTACTTGTAGATATTTAGAAGTGTAGGTAAGTATATGTTTTTGTCTCTGCAAAAAGTGCAAAAGCTCAACAGATTACAAAATAAAATTCTGGAACGCTACACCCTATCTTCACCGCCATTTCCTAAAAGAGTTCCCACAGCACTATTTTAAAATCAGTCAACGACGTTACAAAATCAGAATCAACATTTATAGTTCGTAAAATCAAACCGTAAAGGTTAGACAAAAACTTTTACTATAACTTATTTTATAAAGGACATTAAAATTTAATAGTGGTCGCCATGTTAATGTGTACTTTGATTTACTGACACACGAATTCCTCGATAGTTTTATAGCTGAAATAATAGTTTTCGTGAATTCTGTATCATATATATGTCTGATCAAATTAAATGCGACAAAACTCACTAAACCTGATTTTTTATGAAAGTTTTCGGGTGTTCTAAAAATTACTGGCAGAATTCTGATGCGTATATTACTTATAATCCAGTAACCTTGTCGCCTGAAAGTACGGGGTAGTTTGCGTCAAATCCGGTGGTTCTGATTTTTTGCAGACTTGTTTATGAGGTTGGCCCAATGAATAATCAAAGTTTGTGACCTCGAGCCCCGAACGCAACTTTGTCAATTTCATAAAGGATTTGTTTTTGGTAGAACCTTTTGAGGAAGTTTTTAAAGAAGACTAAATTTGCTACAATATGAGACTAGAATCTGTCTCTGTAGACCCAATAGTTTCCTTTTTCAAAATTCATATTTTTTTCGTAAATACTTCGCAATTTTTGCAATGTTTTAGACGTCGCGCCAACAACTCTAGCGGGTCCGGGATGAAGTTCCAAGTACCCCCGACGGAGTTTGCTGGTGTTGCGAAGTTCGAAAAATTATAAATTTTGAAAGGTTTTATCTCGGAAACTATTGGGTGTACAGAGACAATTCTAATCTCATATTATAGCAAATCTAGTCTACTTTAAAAACACCCCGAGAAGTTACTATCAAAAAGTTGTCCTTTAGGGTTTTAATAAAAACTTTCGCGGCAGTTGCGTTCAGCGCTCGAGGTCACAAACTTGGATTATTAATTGGGCCAAAATCATAAACAAGTCTGCAAAAAATCACAACTACCGGATTTGACGCAATGCTCTGGATGCATAAAGTTACTGGATTATTAGTGTTGTTGAATTGGATTTGTGTACATATTTAGGTAGCCAGCGATAGCCGGCAGCTTTCCAAATGTAGTGTAAGCTATTGAAGCCGAATAGCACGTGCGAGTTACATCACGCAATTAGCTACAAGTGCAACAACTGCTAACTGGCAATACTAGTCAAATGGCAAGTCGTTATTGGCCAGAACACTGACTCCTTGGCCACGACTTTGGGCTTAAGCGACCCGCGGCAGCGGTTTTTCTAATTCATTGCGCGTGATCCCAAGTCCCAACTAACCACAGTGCGTTGCGCGTCTCGACCGCGCAATGAACAGTTAAAACGAAAGTCGTGGCCAAGGCGTGAGGCGTTGCCAGTTTAGACCTGTAAATTTGTAGCTTCGTGAAAGAGCGATATTAGCACTGTTAATCTTTCAATAAAGCCTACTTACAAACAAACAAAACAATAGAGTGTGACTGCATAACATATAAACGCTATTTACAAAAACATCGGACAACGCGCGTGCCCGATGTTTATTATTTGGCAACGATCACCCTTATTTATTAACATGTCCAACCTTTGTTTACAATATCAATCTTCTTTTTTGCTGCAAACATTTGGAGACAAAAATAAATTTGAAACCCTGAAAAGTAGCTCAGACAGAGCAAGGAGTTCCTTCCGTGAACGTCATTGTCGCAAAGATGGCCGCCTGCTGCGTTCCGCTCCGCGCATTGTCAGCTTGTCTGTGATTAAATAATAGTTGCGTTGTCTTAGTCCGCGGGAACAGCCGAGGCGATCCATCACCGCTACTGCGCGGTTTAGTTGCATTCCGTTATGCACTTTTGGGTAACGACTCTTGGTCACATTTACAGAATGTTTTTGTTGTTTAGAAACTCTATTATTTAGCATGACTTATTATAAGAGTAATCAAATGTTGGTAAACCAAATAGGTACGGTCGGCCAAGAAAGTGGTCTACGAGTTTTGACAAACGTTTCTGTGAAATCTGATTGTTGCTAAGGTTACTGTCATAGTATGATTGCAAGTGGAAATCGACCTTGTAGTTTCATAACGTTCAAATGAACCTCGACCGTAGGCTGGTATACCATAGTTTTGGCCGACTGTACATGTTTTGAGGAGAAACGCCACCGTTGCCATTGGATTTAACAAAATCAATCTACCCACTCATAAGTATTTTAAGTCCAGGAGTCCAGTCCAGTCCAAGGAGGTCCTCTTTTTACGTTGTGATTTGGAAAACTGTATGAATTATATATTTGTTCTAGTTAGATTACTTGTACCTACTCCTAGGTACTTGTTATTTTATTCTTAAGGTAAATACAGTCACCGGCATCAATATATAATGAATCAAAGGCCGCAAAAATATCCGACACGCTCTTACGGCTCTAGGAATAGAGTTGTCATCAGATATTTTTGCGGCCTTTGTCCATCATATATTTACATATATTTACACACATAATTTATATCTTTTCCTGTGACTGACTGGTACGAGTATTATTATCATCTATGTATTAATAATGACGTCACTTACAAAGACTCCTCATCCTGTAGACTAGGCGCGTCATTACCCATTGTCCGATGAGCATTGTCACACAGTGGCCGTGAATGGCCAGCCTAACGCTGTTTACGATTTGCAATTGTACCGCAAAAGTTACTTATGTTAACACTAGCAGTTATTTAAATTTAGATTCTAATAAATCAGTGTTAAGAGTAAATTTTGTGTACATTTTTCGTTTAACTTGAATCGGTTTCCTTCTGAGGACTTGTATTGTCTCCTCTAGAACAAAACGTGGCTGCATGGCAGCCTGAGCCTCCGTGGGGCGTTCTTAGAATGAAAGTTAGATAAACGTTAGAATTTGATTGATTCGTTATTATTTATGTGTTTTGGGTTTTTGATAACATGAAGGATCGTCTATTTGTGTACCTCAGTCACCTGTTGACCATCGTAAGCCATGGTATTTATTGATAGGATTCGCATTTAGGTTGGTACAGTCTAGGTCACCAATATGTATACACCACAAAGTTACAGTAATATGTATACAGACCTTATTACTACGGAAGTAAGGTTGTTGTATAAGTACATATTTTTGCAACTTTGGGTATATACCCAACCGTGACCGTTAATGACTTCGACTGTACTTACCTACAACCTTAGGTATTTAGTAGGTAGATAGAAAAGTATATTATATTTTTTTTTAATTTATTGATTTACCTCCTGACACCTAAGCATTTAAATAAATAAATAAAAATATTTAAATATTTGCGGACAATCTTACACATATCGACCTAGTCCCAAACTAAGCAAAGCTTGTACTATGGGTACTAGACGACGATATACATACTTATATAGAGAAATAAATACTTAAATACATAGAAAACATCCATGACTCAGGAACAAATATCAAGTGAGATCACTTGTCACTATTGCCGAATGTACTTTACAAAGCAATAAACAGTTTTTGTTGCAAAGACCGACACCTTATAAGTTGAATAAAACATATACTAAAGGTTTCATGAGTTTTCACTAAAACAAACGTTTTTTACTATTATTTGACAAAGTCATTGAACATTTTTGTGTTTCAGTATTTTTTGTCTTTTATAAAGGACTTTAGGTCGTTAAGCTATAAATAGGTATGGATATATTAATCAAACAATGTATTCAAAATCTGCATGTAATTGCATTTAATGCCACAATATAGGTACCAAAAATAATCATATTTTTTACTAATATCTATATAAATAGAAATGTTCACAAGACTACAGAATTAACCAGACCTTGACTACGAGTGCCCCCAAGTGTACGGACCCCAGAGCGAGCACGCCCTCTGCCCCGACCTCGACGACCAGTCCTGATGAGGCTACTACAACCTCGACCTGGTAAATTACGTCCATCTTCGCTGTCGGAACTGTCGCTCGATTCTTCATCACACACGTAGTTAACATGTGGTCCCCAGTTGAGCCTGTGATCTATTATAAGTCCTAGGTTCATGTGTTCGTTTACCACTTCTATTTTTTCACAGTTACACGTAACGACGCTGTGTTGTTGTAGGCAATTGTGTTGATGGGCAACTACAGAAACTTCGCGTGCTATTTTGTTATGAGCCGAACGAACATTTATTTTTGTTTTTTGCTCGTGTAATGTAATAACTGTTTCGTTTCTAAATAGAATAACTAGGTACATACTTAATAGACCTACCTAATATTATTCTCATACTAGCTAGGTACCTATACCTATCAGTGGCGGCGCGTAAGAATTTTCACTGGACAACCCGGAGCCAAATAATTTTTTGATGATTTACGAGTTTGGTACCGTAAAACCATACAACTATAGTCTACTAACCCAACTATGGTACTCCCTTAACTAAGTTCTAACTAAACTCATTCGTTTCCATCAATTCCGATTTCGTAATAGTGTTATACTATTTATAATATAACACTATTACGAGTAGTTTTATACGTTTTTATTTAAATTTGTGTTATTATATTGCCTGTCTTTAAGTCCATCCACGAAAATAGTCACATCTTAGCAAGTAATATGAGTATTGATTTGGACCATAGTTGGATGACCTGGCCCCGTAGCATGGATGGCGTTATCACGCGACAAGTGACAGGATAAGCGCGTCGTCTCGTTCTATGGAACGGTGTCAGCCAGGGACGGAAGCTCTATCATGTCACTTATCGCGTGATAAAGCCATCCATGCTACGGGGCATGGACTATAGTTGTGTGTGTGGTTTTACGGTAATATATAGCATGAAATTTTAGGGAAGCCAGTGGGAATCGGCTTGTATGGGCGCTCCGCGACTGATATCTATCTATAGGTTGTTTTTAAAAGCAACATTGCCTATTAAATAATTAAAATATTGCGTAGGAGTAGCATCCTAATGTTTGCAGCAAAAAACACCATTAATATTCAAAACAATGTCAGCATGACATTTAAATAAATGTCTCAATCGCGACTCGATTGGAAACTGGATGTTTTAATTAAAAATAATCTGTTATAATGCGTCCATTGATCAGCGATTAGCATAATTACTTGATCAAGCTCCTATAAAGTGTTCATAATCATAACAATCACAAGCTTGGCAGATTTATGGTCCCGGACAGAATAAGGTTCTTGACCGTTTGGGATATCGTGACGAATGGTGGTTTCAATAATTGCCAGCGAGCCAGCGATGGAGCGCAGCATATTAGATGTCAAGCTAATGTATCGCATCCGGAATACCACGCTACACTCCAAGACCCAAATAGAAGATGTAGCTCGGAAGGCGGCCAAGTTAAAATGGGACGGTACAGGGGGGAGGCATTTTCCCAGCAGTGGGACAAAACGGGCTCGAATAATAATTATATATAAGTTGAGTCACCATTAATCTCTTCACTATTTATGCCATGAAGTACACGTCCAATAAATCTGTATTCGGTTCGTTAACAAATTTATGGTTCTAAATGTGAATAGTTGTTTATGACGGCTATTGTTTGTTGGCAGTGAAGGTGAATGACGACCACAGCCTCGGGACGAGAGATTAGTCCGTTTGTTCGTAGGTGTAAAACAATAAACCACCCTGTCGAGGTGAGAACCTTTAAATAAGCTCATTGTAATTTTGTAGCTCGTGTCACCCACCACAACGTACTACATCTGTAAACACTAACTACAGATCAATAAAACTCACAATTAAAAATGGTCTGAAAAGAGTCCACAAATCTAAAAAGATTTTGTGAGGATCCTTGAAGTACATTATGATGTACATTGTGAACGATATGTAGTGCAGTAAATACGATCTACAGAATATGCAAGACTTCGTTATATATCGTAACTCGTAACTCTGTTTCACACCTTAGGGTTGATCCTGGTTGCGTTGCAGTTGTTTCGGATCATGGGGTCTACGAAAGGATGAATTGCTGAAAAATATACCATATCTTTGGTAAAATCTCGGAAGCAAACTACCTTTACTGTAATGAAAAGATGAGACGATGGATCAAGAAGTAAGGCAAACGTCTCATTTCTTGACACTTACCCAAAACTTGACACTTTCAATATTAATTCATCATAACAATAGAGATGAACAATAAAATTGGTGACTTAATGTTTATAGTCTTTGCCTCGATGGTGATAGTATCTAAGATATATACACATACATACGTATACATTAGATACTATTAGTTAAAGATATTTACATTAGATACTATCAGTTTAACAGTTGCTCTGTCCAAGCACCCTTCTAAGTTCTAGTCAGACTCACTCTTGATTAGGTTTTTTTTCTACGTTCTTACACACACGACACATACCTACGAGGCAATAAAGCTTACATAACTAAAACGTCATAAATCAATTTCTATTACTCTTAATGAAGACATTTTGGGTTTGAAAGTAAATCAAATTAAAGACCGATATGGTCAATCGATTACGGGATGGAATCAGGTCTAATGAAGCTATTTCAAAGACAAGTGGACGCACACACATGTAACACAAGAATTAATCTAGTGAGTAATACTTATTTGAGAAACGTATTAATTTGGTACCTATCAGTTCTATTTTGAACCGATTTTAAAAGGAAGAGGTTTTATGTTCCACTGTATGTATATATTTTTATAAGTAGGTACGTCAATATTTGTGGACCGATTTTTGAAGAGTTTACTCCCGAGTGGGTCCCATTGTTACCAATTATTTTCTATCATATCATAACTCGTGTATGGTAAATACACGAGTTATAATAGAAAATACCGAAATCACAAGTTTGGTGAAGTGGAACTGATGATGAAGATCACAGATGACTTATGGAACTCCTCAATGATGTCAAAGATTCTGATATGATGCCGTTGAAATAACAAGTAATAAAGTGCCAATGGTGACTCTGAGATCCTTGAGGAATCGGCGGAACTCCTCAAATATTATCGGCCCACATAACGACTTGGGTTTTTTTTCTGTAATAATAAATAAAATATAATGGCGTAGGAATGTGACGGCCCCATCGCCCACCAGATTTCTGGTGCAATCAGTCAACGTAAGGCAGCTTGTGGCGGGCTGTTAGGGAGTAGCGACCCTACGTACCTGAGTGCTCCTGGGGGTGTCCTGTGGTCAGGCTGAGCCGATCGGGTGGTTGGTTGGACTGGCCCCCCACCTCTGGCTTGCCTTAACTGGCTGTCCAGAGTGGAGTCGCAAGAGCTGTAGCTCGAGGGTAGATGTGGACACCTAAGTGGCGAGTTGGCTATATGTTTAAAGTCCAGTGCCACCTCTCTACCCCCCCCCCCCCCCCCCCCCCCCCCCCCCAGCCACTCTGACTGGTGTTGCCCTCAGGCCATTTTTTAATGTCGCTATTAATAGGGGCCCATCTAGCAGTTGGCGAGTCACCGTCTGCCAGAGATAAAATATGAGACAGTTTATTAGGCAGGCGTCCGATTTTTCACCCAATAGCCCAGCCACTAGTCCATCATTTTCACCCAATAACCCGTTTTCTTTAGATTCCATCAACCAGCAATAGTCCCTATACACCCCAGCGGGTGCTGTCTCTGTGTGCGTCCCATGACACGGGCAGGGACAGCATCCGCTCGGTGTACTCCTTGCATTACATTAAATTGTCAAAAGGGCCTCTACGTGTTGGCTCAGTTGGTACTTTGTAGGTACCTAGCCCCACGCACGCCTCCCAAAGGTCCGGGACATCATTGTCCCGTGAGCGGGAAAGACATAAAATATAAAAATAAAAATATTAGTGGACAATCTTACACAAATCGAACCATGGGACCGATTTTTGACTTTTGAGCGCTCGAATCTTTCACTCGAAAACTGACAAAAATTACGAAATGCTCTTTTGAAATAGCGATAGAAAATTTAAAAGCGAGTGGTATTGACCACTCGTATTCAATTCTATCGGTAGAAAGTTAGTGCCTCCAATGTTGACACTAAAACCGTATTTAGTTTTACTTAATTTTCGAGCGCTCCACAGTGTTATTTTGGGTATAAAAAACGGACATCCTCTTTTTATTGAATAATCATATAGTATTTACTAATATAAACCATTTACAACCATTCCAGTGTGCCAAATCGACCTACTTTTTGAGATATAATTTTTTGAAAATGCTGAGTTTTGATAGAAATAATATTGAAAAAACTAAATATTTCCAAAACTATTCGGTTCTACTCCACGAAACTTTGATATCCCATTACCCAATGTAAGATACATTTTTGGGATCTAATTATATATTCGTAGATTAGATAGAACTTTGTAAATTCATTATTTTGTGGTTTATTCGTTTTATCTTTTTAAATGAAAATATATTGCTGTTAGGATTTGATTTTGTCGCAAAATAATTAGGCATTACTAGAAGTTACGTCATGTTTTTTTTTTTAAATCCGAATTCGTGGGATCTAAGAGTAATTGAAGTTTTAATTTTTTTCTGACAATTCTGGTTATGTTGGTACCTAGGGTTTTGGTTATCATACATATGAAAGAGCCTAATTTTTCATAAAATTGTACCAACATAACCAGAATTATCAGAAAAAACTTAAAACTTCAATTACTAAAGTCAAGAATCGGTCCCCAGTCCGCATATTAAGCTCTATAAGGCTTTTGTTATGGGCACTAGACGACGATATATTTTATAGATATTAATACTTAAATACATAGAAAACATCCAAGACTCAGAAACAAATATTCATGCTCATCACACAAATATTTGTCCTTACCGGGATTCGAACCCAGAACCTTCAGCTTGGTAGGCAGCGTCACTACCCACTTTTTTTTTTTTTTTTAGCCAGGGGAATCCATTATGGATCCCACCCGGCTCGAGAGAATCCGAATGGGTATGTCCGACTCCCACGGACTAAAACCCCTGGGGTTTTCCATCACTCGCTTTAAGACAGAGCTCTGGGAACGCAGCTGCACACATCCAGAACTCTGTCAGCGTTGTCCTTGCGGGCCCACGTAGGTTGGAGGGAATGGTGCCCTACACACTCCACTGTCAGCACCCCAGAACACCATGGTGGCTTTCCAGCTCGGGACCGCTTCTAGGCGGATGATGGAACTCCCGACCCATCACCCGCAGGTCCTCGTTATGGCGGCAGCATGTGGCCTGCGAAGGCCCTTCGCCGCCTGCCTGGCCTCCTGCGGCGCTGCGGGGCCGAGTTGGCCGTCACTACCCACTAGGCTAATCGTCAATCAACGAATTTGCTCTCGGAAAGCAGCTCATGTGGTAAAGTGGATAAGAAATGTAGAAAAGTTCATGTATGTGGCTTGGCGAAGTACCTACTGAATTGAAGTCGGTTTAAACCTTGTTTTTAAAGTAAATTGTATTTTTATAATTGTAAAACTACTGAGCCTGAAGTATTAGAACGAACGCGCACGATAAATGCGAAACTGATTTCAATTCAATACGTGTCTGGAATATGCCCTAATACCCGTCTCTCAACGTAATGGCGTTATCTCGGCTTTTATCAGGGTCCGCTTCATATTAAACACTACGGACTTCAAAATTAAAATCATGAATCCCAGTATAGGCACTCAGGATTGGATCGCTTAGGACCAACGATGAAGACAGTCATGTCAAATTGAACAAACCGTATAAAAATATCAAAGCCGACGCCGCGTGTGGAACATACCGTCCAATAACATTGATATATCGGCCTGATAAATCTATTAGGCGACGACGTCTCCATTGGTGACGATATTATTTTAATGTTATTATTCGGATTATGCGGCGGCCATATTTATTGCGTTCGAGTAATCCTTTTTGATACGCCGCTTAAGACAAGGAGAGACGCATATGGGGTGGCAATGACGTTCAATCGAACTCGGCATGTTCATGAAAAATCTGTTTAACATTTTTAATTAAAAACTAACGCATTTAATGGATAGCTGTAGACGTATCGTATTTAGTTAATTGTCATCAGTTCATCACCTAGTTTCATTTGTGGCACTTAATAATTACCAAGATTGTTATTAAACATAGAAAGATATTTTGAGCATACGCCAGCAGGCAGCAATGATATTAGGCTTGGAATAAGGTAAGTAACTTAATTTAAATTTTATTTTTAGGCAAAATTTGTCTATTTAAGTATTGTACCTTATTCCAAGCCTATACAATTGAGATGGCAACATCTATTTCCACTGGCAACACTACCTAGTTCCAAGTGACAGGTGCTATAATTCTGGTTTTAATTATTGTGTGTAGCGCAGTAAAGTTGCGCACAAGTGTCAACTTTTGATATGAGTACCTTCGGGATAGAAACTATAAAGTGCCCATGATTCTTTGCCCAAGAATAATAAATAAAATAAGAAAGGTTTTTATTTCATGCAAAATAACTTACTGTTTTTTTTAATTTTTTTTTTACGTAACTATTTTAAAACGAAAAAAGAATGAAAATAAAATAATGAATTTGCAAGGCGTCCTCCAAAGAAGTCCATTTCTTCCTATCACGGGCTGCTGCTTTGCATCCAACCTAGACGAGCCGTTTTCCCAATATCATCTTCCCATCTCGTAAGCGGCCTTCCTCTGTAGCGTTTTCCACTTGGGCCTTTCCAGGAAGTCACCCTTATGGTCCATCGCTCGTCTTTTAGTCGCGCTACATAATGTCCCGCCTATTTCCATTTCAGTTTTGGCCTTTGGGCAAACTTAAAAGCGTCAGTAGCTTTTGATATGCTTCTTATTTTAGTATGTCGTATTTTTTTAATTTTCTTGTTTTTTTTTGCGCTCTAACGCTATTTTGTCTGTGTATTTCCAGGTCTGAGAAGCGTACGTTAGATATGGTAAAAGACAGTTCGACATTGAACGACTGACACCAGAGAATATCAATCATTAACAATCATTAAATTTGCTTTTTTAGTAAGTTATCTTCATCACGTCTAATCTTATACATACATAGGTATCTATCTATGTACAAGGGACAACACAAGTCGCAAACAAGGTTAAGGCCTTAAGGTTAAGGTGAAATACTTGATACAATACTGTATACACAATATAACTGATGGGGTTATATTGTGTTTTTAATTTGTTCTTATTCTTAATATTTGTCACATTGTTAATCAGGCATACAAATTATCAAGATATATGGAAAATCGGTGTACAATTATCTTTATTTAGCTACGAGATCGGCCAATATAACTAACCGTGAAAACTGCTACTAGGAAAGTGAACATACATCTTAATCCCTTTCTTAGCGTTTCTGCCGCACACTGTGCGTCTCTCCTATTTAGGTGTAAACGCTTGTAAAATACGCTCAGGACTCAACGGGGACGATTTATTTATGGACGAACCCGCTCCCTTCCTCCGCTTGCCCTCCACTCCAAAAAACCACCTTATATTCTACTCTTTAAGGTATTTTTTCCTTTGACAACACTAAGCATAACATTAGGAGGCCGGGGTAAAGAAGTGTGAGATGTAATGGACTTGATACTGGGTTGTTTTTTATTTGTCCTGGCCAGATCCTTGGACATGGAAGGCTTTACCTTGGATAAATGAGCACCGTAAAGAGGTGTGCGGCTAATTTACTTGTCATCTGCGACTCCTCGGTTTTTAAAACGATTTCGCAGCGTGACGGAAGGCATATTTATTCTTGTTTATATTGTAAAGTAAGCGATTTATACGAAGCTTGCAATTAAGTTTCTCGTCTGAGGTAAGTCGTCGTAAGGTCCCGTTTTTCGTGTTGAACGTTTATTTTTATTGTAAAAACTGTAACTAAAAGCTTTTCATATCTAAGTAACTAATTGGGTTGAAATCAGTATTTTTATTGTTCCTGATTTTAACGCTAGTTCTCTTTCATATCTAATTGGGTTTAAATCTGGAACATACGTCTTTGTTCCTAGTTTTAACGCTCTACATTGCACAGAATTAGGCCTTAAAACTTAGAAAGTGTCCAAAGCAGAGAGGTTTTTGACCCAAATGTATAATTTATAAATACATTGACGTACGTACCTACGTACATACCTATGAGTAAATTCTGCATCGAATTTCTACTTGTCGTTCAACTGTTATCTGTGGCGGTTATAAAAAGTGTTAAAAAAATTCAAATTCACCTGGCCTTTATGATGTTTTAACATGTTATTTTAATGCCCGCATACTCGTACAACTATGTAGGTACGCTGTAAATAATCATTAACACAAACTGAAACTTTTTATTGCACACATATTTATTTAGTTCTCGATAATTTCAGCAATCCAAATCTGAGTTAATCGTAATATATATCTGAGTGAGTATCTAACCCTCTTATTACGTCCGTGATTAACCCTTTAACGTGACACCGAAGGGTTCCTTTCTGAGGCAGTGTCTGAGGAAGCGGATCCTGTTTCCGCCAAGCCCCGCCCGCCTCGTGCGAGTACCTACCTATACCTATACCTAGTATAGGTAGGTACCTACACGGTATACGCGCAAGCATGCAGTATGAAACGCCGCCATTGCAAGATTATTTTCGTTTAACGCTGTAGTAAAGTTGTATGGATTTGATTTTGATAGTTTAAGGATTATACGTTATTTTGATTGACTGGTTTCTAGGCTTAAATTGAAGAAATGCCTTTTAAAAATCCAGATCAAGGTACATTAATTTACCACCAGAAGGTTAAACAGACTAAAAAAAGCCGGCCAAGTGCGAGTCTGGCTCGCGCACCGAGGGTTCCGTACAAACTTTCACCACGCTTTATTAAGAAAACATCTATGTTGGTTTTTCAGAGATAATTCTTTATCAAGTGAACCAATTTCTTAAATTCTTTTTTTATTTGCTAGAAGGCACTTTCAGAATACTTCCATACAAATTTGAATGAAATAAATTCGACACAAAAGTATTGAATTACAAACTTAAATGTTAAATGACTTTTAAAGAATAAAAAAAAATACGCTACATAGAGGTCTCGTTATACTTTTCCGGTAATATGTACGTTAATATTAATTATATACATTACATTTTCCTTTGTAAATCAAAATTATAGAACAAAAGGAAAACTGTTTTAGAATGATTCAAGCGCGCCCTTTCATATGATACCCCACTTGGCCTACTAACCAGACTTTTAATTTTTGCACCCCCTCTTATCCGTCCTCATTAAATTTTTAATTTTCCATTTATTCATTAGCTAATTTCAAATAGATAGTTCCTGAGATATTTAACTTTGTGACAGACAGACAGACGGACGGAGTCGCACCCATAAGGGTTCCGTTTTTAGGGTTCCGTACTCAAAGAGTAAAACGGGACCCTATTACTAAGACTTCGCTGTCTGTCCGTCCGTCCGTCCGTCCGTCCGTCCGTCCGTCCGTCCGTCCGTCTGTCTGTCTGTCACCAGGCTGTATCTCAAGAACCGTGATAGCTAGAGAGTTGAAATTTTCACAGATTATGTATACATCCATGTATGGCTCCCATACAACAAACGTGATTTTTTTGCCGTTTTTATAGATAATGGTACGGAACCCTTCGTGCGCGAGTCCAACTCGCACTTGGCCGGTTTTTTACCTTTTTGGTCCGGAACCCTAAATACAAGTCTATATTAACTACATATTCAGTCATGCTCAAATTTAAACATAGGTAGGTAAAGAAAGGGTAGGTACAAAGGGGTAAAGGATGCATCAGAATTATCAGAGCTATGACAGAAATAACAAAGTTCGTCAGTTTATAAACGTTTAAGTGACTTATGATCTTCAGGTTGTTTTTTAAACATCACATATTTTTTGATCTCGTCAATCATCCCCTTTCGATTCAACATTTATCATTTCCCAAGAATTTGCCTGTCAAAATGTTTCCTCCCTGATTCGATTAGAGCAGCAAACAGCAATGGCGGCCTCGCTTTTTGAAAAAACGGCCGCGCAGGGTGTCAGGTTACCTTCCAAGGGTTACCCGAGAGGCTTTGTACGTCCGCGCAACACCTGTACAAGAGTGTTGAGGCCTTTGATTAAGGAAGCTTTGAAAGCCCGCAGTGCGTATTGTGGATAAATAAGCACTTAATTCAATTCGGACGATTTAATGAATTGAGCTTTCTATGAGGTTTTTTTAATGTGTCGCCGATTGCGGATTGTAAACAGTCGGTACGTCTTTGCCACTTGTTTGGTCTTTTCGGTCGGCCGGCCGGCGGACTGATTAATATACGAATGTGGTCGAGAATAATAGTTTACATTAGGTACCTTCGCAATTTTAAAGTTTTCCGGTAGTCGGCTGGTTAAAACAATGTCCTGATTTAGCAGAACTGGTTCTTCACTTTACTATTAAGACTATTTACGGTTGTCGATGGTTGTATTTATATTGGAAATTATCACACGCTAGCAGTCTGGATTGAACGTGAAAAATAGATTAACTAAGCGACACGTGCACTACTGGTGATTACACGCTCTACCTACGGCATTTATTGACTCCCTAAGTCCCTACTCACCAAGTAAGTATACGTAACTACTTACCTAAGTACTATACAACTTCGTTTTTCCGACTTTACAGTAGGTATATTATAAACCTAACCTGTATAGTACGTATATAAATAGATATTCCTGGCACTCCCGTGAAGTCCCAGCTGGTATATTAGTCGTCAGGGTGTAAAAAATACATTTCACGTTTTTATAGCAAATTTCTTTACAGAGGTACCTAGCTTTTAAAAATCAAAATAACAAGACGGGTAGCGGTGCAGTTGGAAAAATAGGCATATCGGATTACATGTGAGCACATACAACGATGATGAGATGATGACGGTCTGTCTACTCAACAGGGCAATGTGGGATTCGTAATTGATTGGTCTCACTTAGTTCCTAACTTCCCTCCGAGAGTCTTTGTTTCTTTTAAATTACCAACGTTAATACTGTTATGTCATAGAAGGTATTGATATTGCCAGCCGACATTTCCAGTAAGTAAAAAAGCTATGGACATTGAGGCGACTCTTTCTTATGCTGGTATTGACACACTATCTAACTCGGATTGACTCACTTGGCTAGAGAGATCGTACCTACACTACCTAGAACTAGAACAGTTCAGTCGATATGACAACCATGTGCGAGCCAAGATAATTGTGCAAGATTTAAGGCAAGCTTGCGTTGCGTGTTGAGCGAGAAATTTATATGAGAGCATTTTTTTAATGTTAACTAGCTACTGACACTAAAACATCGTCTAAAAACAATCTCTAAAATGCCACACGTTTTAGAAACTGATACTTATTAGCGTAAGACGGGTAATCTGTCGCGCCACAGCCGTATTGAAACAACACAAGAAAGGCGGCTCGGATTACACACAGCTGTGGACCTGACAGAAGGAGACATGGCAACAGCCGCTAGTTGGAGTAAAAATCTACGAGTAAATGTATCTTATACTTAGTCAAAATGGACTAAGGAAATCGAAAATCGGTTTCGCCGAGTTCACTGTCTGCGTATCTGTTAGTTTCAATAGAAGCGTATCCGCTATCATATGGTCATGGTTTTTCGTTTTGTTTCCAAGACCGACTGCAAATTAGAGAACCTCACCTCCCTAAGTGCGAACCTTGCTAATTTGCTACCTAACATAAATAATAAATAATAAATATTACGGGACAATCTTACACAAAATCTTAAACATTGTTTGCCTAATCTTAAAATTCGATGTTTAAACGAGCGTAAGAATATAAGCTTAGTAGTTATCTACCTATTCATTTTTAAATTAACCGTCACATCTCATAATAGGACCCAGCATTCGCAAAATGCAGTGCTTGTCAAAAGATGTAAGAATTATTAAACATCGCGTTTCCCAGACGAATCGCGCAGTAGGTACCCACTCAATGAGTGCGAACACCTTGAACACTTGACGATTCCCACACTTCTAGTCGATACAAGCAATGAAGTGTAATGATTTGACTCGTTAACTATTTGACAGTTTCGGGAAAGACCTGTCATGTACGAAAGAAAGCAAATGTGATTGAATCTTGTAGTCAGTATTGTTAATCCTCTTGTGTTATTGAGCTGTCAAACTATGTTTGGAAATGTGATGAGATGAGTCTTACCTGGTTTATTTATTAGTACACAGATTATTTACTTAACCACTAAGTTTATTATGACTTCTTCGAAACAAGCTGTTGCCAAAGGTGCCTGAAAAAGGATTGGGTATTTATTTTTCACCTCACCGGCTCGGAAAGCCTTGCTTTATCGTTCAAAATCTGCGTGCAATAGCACATTACATCAGAGGCCGGGAAAACACGGATTTCCGGCCAAGTAGGTATAGATATATAGAGATACGAGGTCGGGAATCCGTTTTCACGCCGAGGCATGTATAGTGCTTTTCTCAAACATGCAGTGAAATAAAAAAATAAAAATCCTCAAATTAAACTAATTTTCATGGCTGAATGCTGTGCCACAAATAGTGGAATGAAAATTAAAAAGTTACTTTGCAGGCCTAGGCCTGAAAAGTTGTATGAAATCCCATTTCAGGCCGCCTCGAGATGCTGCGCCCGAAAAAGGATACTTCCGAGTCTATTATAAGGAACGTAATGAGAATAGTTCATTGCATGTTTGAGAAAAAGTCCATTATATCCGCTAGCGTGGAAAGAGTTTTTGAATTTCGAACGTCACGCTCTACCGCGAGATCTAACTTTTTTGTATAGGAATTAGAGCTCATTATCCTGCGTTCAGAAACTTATGGTGTTATGCTAATAACTCATTGTTATTATTTTCATAAAATTAAATTTATAATACTTAGCCTTTCTTAATTATATATGAAATATTAATAATTAGACTGACTTGTAAAAATACAACGCAAATAACTAATTTAAAAAATTTAGTTTTTTATTTCAAAACTTTACGCTTCGTGGTAATTTGGAACGCACCGTTTAAAAAGTTAAATTAAGAAAAAACTCGTGAACCTACATTTCATTTTGTTTTGTTTTGATCTAAAGCCACAGTAGGTAATATCAAAATAATGGAAGTTATTTATAGAGTTTTTTTTAGCGCAGAAGATATACATAAAATGATTTTTTCTCAAACGTGCAATGAAACGTTGATATGATTTACTTCAAATTAGGTCCGGAGATACTACGTATCCGGTGCGACTAGTGAAGATGATATGTAAAGGAATTTCATACAACCTTACACACCTAGGCCTGCAAAGCAACCGTCTTTTGTTTATAAACGTCAAATTGTGACACAACGTATTGGCATTCAATCACCAAAAAAAAAACATTAGGACTAATGTTAATAATGTTACCGGGTAAAACGTTACTTCAAACAGGTTTAAAAAAAAAGATTGGCGCCTAAATTGAAAAAAGTTTTCTTTTCTTGTTGGTCGGATTTCTCAATAGTTCGTAATTATTTTGAAACTTTCTAATAAAAGCCATCGATTTCGAAATGAATTCGGACGAAAGTGATATGGTGAGCTGTACGCAGAAGTAGTATGAAAGGGCTTTAATTGCACATTCTAAAACAGTTTTTCTTTTTTTCTATAGTAGTAAAATTGGGTTTTACAAAGGAAAATGTAGAAAAAAATACCATTCCCCCCCCCCCCCCCCCCCCCTCCTTATCTCTGAAGTTTACCTAGCGAAAAATGTATATAATTAATATTAATGTAAATATTACCAGAAAAGTATAACGATACCTCTACCTAGCGTATATATTTTTTATTCTTCAAAAAACATTTAATATTTAAGTTTGTAATTTAATAATTTTGTGTTGAATTTTTTTTCCTTCAAATTTGTATGGAAGTATTCTGAAAGTGCCTTCTAGCAAATAAAAAAAGCATTATTGAAATTGGTTTACTTGCTCTGAAAAACCAACATTTGTACGGAACGGAACCCTCGGTGCGCGAGACAGACTCGCACTTGACCGGTTTTTTTTAAGTCGAGTCACTATTATGAAATTCTAAATTTTTTTTAGGTCATTTCTCGAAATCTCACAGAGTAACTAGTTCATTTGGGTATAAATAATTACTTTACTGTGCATTTTGTTGCGTGTGCTGCCATCTATTGTCAGATAGGAGAAATAGATAATTGGTGCCATCTATTGTTGAGTAGAGTAATTAAGCTGATGTTTGTACTTTCAACCATAGAGGGCGCTAACAAAGGTGGCGATGGTGGTGGTGGTGAGGGCGCTCCAATCAACGAATGTGTTAGTTTAGTCAACTTTAGTATTAAATCCTAGTCTCTGTTTATTTCTTAGTGACATTATCTTATTTATTGGTCTTCTAGACCTTCTCACTCATTTAGTGCTGTGTCGTCTCGTGACGTGTGTGCTACCACCCTACGTTCGAGGTTCATTTGAACGTCATGAAACAACAAGGTCGATTTCCACTTGCAATAATATTATGACAGTAGGTAGGTACTTAACCTTAGCGACAATCAGAACTCACCGAAACTTTTGTCAAAACTGGTAGATCTACCACTTTCTTGGCCGACATACTTACCTATTTTATATCTTTGTGCTGTCGCGACCAAAGATATTTGCAAGTGTCGGAAGTCAAAAGAGAAGTTATTTGTGCTTCTTGCAAGATTGTCAATTTCATCTGGGTTGATATGGACAAACGGTTGGCGTGACGTAGCGTGACCGGCCAAGTCCGAAGAAAAACTTGAGCGACACCGCAGTGTGTAGGTAACTGGCGTGGTCATATTATGTACCTACTTATGTATACGAGTCCCTATATTACAAGCGTTATTTGTAACAGTAAAATCACAATGTACCTATTTATAGGTAACTACCTACCTATACATGTAATGTGTGATCTTTATCTAGGTAACACTAACACCACTTTGGTATAGCACACGGCACATATAGGTATGATCACGCTGGAACTTGGCTCTATAATTGTACATTGGTTTTTGATAGAATTCAATTTACTAGTATAAGTATTGAACTTCGGTCAGGCCCAATCTTGGTAATAACAGTTGTACCTAATTGAAAAATAGATTCAAATACTTATAAGAATAATGAAACCTATCCGAACAGGTATTTCCATTAATTTTCCTGTAAAACAGCAATCAACGTGAACATGGCCCTAAAGCATGACCACATCACAAGATGCGTCAAAGGGATGGATAACGGATGTAGGTATTTCCCCCAAGCGGTGATGCAACTTCTATTGAGGCATATTCGTTTTGCGATTCATTATTATAAATACAGCGGTAGTAACATCCCGGCTCCATTATAAAAGAAACATCCAGCAAGAGTACAAGAATTACACAATTCTTCTCATCGCTATTAACTCCCGTAGACCAACTGGCTCGCTAACTGTGAACTCGATCTGTTGCTGTACTGTGAAAGTTATTTGAACAAAATGGAATTCCAGAATAAAGTGGTACTTGTGACTGGCGCAAGTTCTGGAATCGGCAAGGCGACGGCCATCTTGTTTGCAGCTCGCGGCGCGCGACTCGCGCTCGTGGGGCGTAACGAGCAGAACCTGCGCGCCGTCGTAGACTCATGCGCGAGCGAGCACCAGCTGCAACACCTGCATATTGTGGCGGACTTGGCTACGAACGAGGGCTGCGAGAGGACGGCTAAGCAAGCTCTAGAACATTTTGGAAGGTAAGAAAATAAGGTCACACTCTGTACCTACCTATAATCTAATATCTACCTAATAAATAAGTAGGTAGATCATTGCCGATGAAGTTGACTTTACCCGCATAATTATTAATTAATTTGCAATTGCTTACTTGTAAACCGTGCATATTTTTAGGATTGTAAAATAACAAACCATCATAAAACGACTGGTGCCACTCTTTGGTCCATATAGACTGCCTGCCTCTAACTTAATTCGCTCTGCTGCTGCCTGGCGTCACAATAATATCTAAACACATTAGGTACTACTTAACATATTTGTTAGGCATAATTAAAATGACAAATAGTGAATTGTATCGCACTGAAAATGACCTGGTGAAGTAATTTTTCATAGGTTCTACATTGAAAATGCTCGACTAGCCTCTAGCTCGTCGCTACTTTTCTTACTATCTGTATCTTACATTCTCCAGATTGGACGTGCTAGTGAACTGCGCCGGCGTCGCCGCCATCACATCCCTAGAGACTGCCGACATGGCGTCGTTCGACCGCGTGTTCGGCACGGTGGTGCGCGGCGCGTTCAACCTGACGCGGCTGCTTGCGCCCGCGCTGATCGCCGCCCGGGGCAGCGTGGTCAACGTCTCTAGTGTCGCTGCCACTTTGGTGCACGTCGGCAGTCTGCCCTATGGCATGGCGAAGGTTTGTTCGATATTGTAATACTTACTTAGGTATAACTACCCTACCTAACAACCCCACATACCAGTTTAATATCGGCCGTTAACCCTTTACCTACGGGTGTCAACCAGAGTTGCCAGTACGGCAACACCGTTGCAGTACGGGTGTCAACTATAGTTGATCGAAGTAACGGTCATCTCCACTTATAATAAATCTCTAGAGTCAGCCAGTTTGAAACTAAGCTTTGGGTTGTCACGAATGTTCTCAGCATCCCGTGAACGGAAAAATATGAAACATTTTTTGTAGGTACATTATTATTCTAGCTGTAACGTAGGATAGTTTTTATCCGACTGCGACTATTAATTAATTTTCCGAAATATACGACTTCATTTAATTTATCATTTATTTTTATTGAAATCAAACGCTGCTCCAACTGTCAGCTATAAGAAACGTCAAAAATGGCGGAATTGCTTTGCCTTTCACTTATTAATAATTTGGGTCATTGTCAGTCACAAAAACAAAAATCATCTTTCCGGTGGTCAATAGTTAAGGGCTTTACGCTCACATATAATACGTTTTTATCACATAGAATTATAGAAGGGGCAACGCCGTTTATGCGGATTCAGAGTTCAACCAAAAATTAGGCTTTATAGCCCTTAACTTTGGCAATGTCCACCGAAAAGACGCGAACCTAAATCTGACAATGACCCATTTAAATCCCGTCTACGATAGACCTTTACGAGACAAATGCTAAAATATATATCATAAAAAAATATTCGATTCTGATATGAGAACTCATATGCGCAAATGTCGTATTATGGCGTAATTTCAATAAATGTATCAACAAATTTGAACAATATAATTAACACGAATTTGTTTTTTTTTTATGGCAATGGCACGCGCTCTGCGCACTCTGCCAAAGTACCTGCGGCGCTACCACGAAAACCGATACTCAATGTTTGTATATTTGCATCCCTGTCACTCGAGTACGGTTAGTGCGATAGAGATAGAGATACCCGAATATTTTTAGTTTATTTGTGTTAAATATACAATAAGCTAATGTTTTTAAACTTAAACTTGTGAAATCCACGAGTAGTTATTTAAAAAACTTAAATTTCTTAGTGGCTGATATATTGCTTGATATCAGAAAAAATAGAGAATATTATTACTCTAAGTGATGATTTATTGATTAAACACATTATACTTATTGTGTGTGTAAAATTTCAACTGTAATTCTTTAAAGTTTCAAGTAAGTGAAATTATGCCTAACCACTGACTCTCGCCAAAACATGCCCGTACTGAGCGATGACGGGGTGATTCAAGGCCCCGTAGGCCGTAGGTAAAGGGTAAGTAAGTGCATACCTTGTGCATACTCGTACCTACCTAATAATAGAGGCGAACAACTTCTAAAACTGTTGGAATATTATGCGTTTGATCTCGATAATAAGTACGAAGAGTAGGTACAGTCGACGCCAAAAATATGTTTACAGTTTTCGCCTTATTACAATGGAATAAGATGCAAAAGTGTAAAGATATTTTTGGCGTCGACTGTACCTACTGAGGTATGTATCTAATTGATCGAACAACAGCAAAATTAAACAACCTATTCGTCTAGTCTGCCGAGGTCCAATCATTTTCGCTATTTTTAGTCCTAACAAATGAATAGAACTTGAAGTTTACTTTACAAATTAAATGATTATTCTATTGGCAGGCGGCTCTCGACCACTTCACGCGTTTGATCGCCCTTGAGTTAGCACCAAAAGGCGTAAGGGTGAACACCGTCAGTCCAGGAATCACGGTAAGTGAAAACAACAACTCCAGGAATTAACATAATTCCGCATCTCATCTAGTATTAGGCTTTGTTTTTAAGAAATAAACCATTTATAATCATAATCAACTTTGGAAATTTAAATAATTGTATATTTGGTTCAACTTCGAAGTCTTCCGAGAATTAAACAATATTCGTAATTTGAAAATTCGCACACGGCACAACACAACACAAAACTTCCGTGAACTTGCAGGATAGCCACGTACCCCTTCTGCCCCTTTGACGAGCCGCACGTAAAAGTACACACAGTCCGTACTTGGTGATTGCCCTTCTGCCATAGAGAGAACTAATGATGACTTGGTACGCATTCTCAAGTGGATTCAACGATATAGTCTGATTGTGAACCCAGCAAAGAACCAAGTCGTTATCGGCAGCAACAAATGGCTTTCTAGAATTGATTTTGTAAATATCTCTCCAATACTTTTTGGTGGGGTTGAATCTGCTTACTAAAAATCTTGGGATCATTATGGATTGCACCTTGTCTTGGGTGCCTCAAGAGAATGAAGTGTAGGTATTTACTACAGTGGGGTGTCTCAGGCGGCTTCGTAATTTTATACCTACCGCAACTAAAATTGCGCTCGCTCAAACATTTATTTTTTCCTATTCTTGATTATCCTGATGTATCCTTTCTGAGGAGCAACTTTATAAGCTTGAACGTCTCCAAAATGTCTGCATTCGGTTTATATTCGGGTTAAGCAAATATGACCATAGTATTTCTAGTTTCCGTTCCAAACTCAAGTGGAGTGGCTAGTGCTTATCGATTATCGCCGTAACTCTCACATTTATTTCGCTTCTATATATGTAGTGTCCTTTTGAACCCTGCAGCTCCCCGCTCTCTCGAAAACCGCTTTAGTAATTTTAATTCACTCCGATCTTCTAAAACTTTATTTTAACTCGCTATCTTGTAAATTTTATAATAGTTCGTTCCCTATTAAGGCTATTCGACTGTGAAACTCTTTTCCTATTGACATTAGATGGGCAGAATCAAATACCTCCTTAAATAACATTTCTTGTTGCTCCCCTAATCCAGATAGTGCAACGAAGAGTATTTATATTGGGTGGGGATGTTGTGCAGACTGCAGAGGCAACGCGCGTTCGTGATTATAAATATTGATATAACTCATCAGCACAGCACCATAATTCAATACTGTAAAGGTGTTCGATTAGAATAGGAAATCCATCCATATACAAATTAACTTATCAGTGTACATTTACATGTGACTGTATACGGTATTATTTTACCACTATATAGATATAATGCATATCTTTTAATAACATAGTTTATTTGATATATTGTTGAATTAATAACGATTTCGGCTCACAGTTTCAGGCATTTTATAAATTATACTAATTTCGGTTAATAACCGGATTTTAGTGTAAAAAACCGGTTATTAACCGAGCTCAAATAGTTCCGGTTAACCGGTTTTTCGGTTAACCGGTTTGCATTCCCTAATCGTGGCCCTATCAAATCAATCCGTGTAGGTAACAAAATTTCAGTTACGAAATATAATGAATGACACTAAAACTAAAAATTTAATAACTTGCCATAAAAACATTATATATCTACTCTACCCTATCTACCTAGATATTTACTCTTTAATTTGTTCAGAACACGCCTCTCCTGCAACGCCTAACGGGTCTCTCGGACGAAGACCACAGCGCTTTCCTCAAGAACAGCGAAGCCAGGATCCCCATGCGCTGCACATGCGAGCCCGTCGACGTCGCGCGTGTAATCGCCTTCCTAGCCGGCGACCAGAGCCGGCTGGTCACCGGGACCACCGTCAAGGTTGATGGCGGACTAGGGCTCGTCGGGATAGGGGAAATGCTCAAGGACCAGAACGAAGAAATGAAAAAGTAGGAACGTTCGAAACAAGAGAATATTATTTTCACTTCTCATGCTCGCAAAGTTTGCCTTTGTGCTGGATGTATGCTGCACAAAATGCCACTTTTATGCTCTAGTGCACAAAGTAAAATTGTTTTAAAGACTAAGATAATCGGGCCTAACAGCCACACACACACAATAAAACTTAGTAGAATAAACTTGTCATTTTATTTGATTTGGTTTAATAAATTACATATCCGTGTTAATTTTCCATTACTAAATTAATAAAACCAGAAAAAATAGGATTCAAATATTATTTTAAAACGTATTGAACCATTCAATTACTTGGCTGTATGAAGTACCTATAGTTAGGGCTTTATAGGACAAGACCAATATTTTTGTCATTTAAGTATGAGCCTTGGCACACTTGTTACTTAGGTGGACTAGAGTTGAAAACGCCCGGGCGCCAAGGCCGGACGCCCCGCTGGTGGGGTTTCGTTACGACGCGTTTTCTTTCGGTCCTCCTATCATCTTATTTATAAAGACTAGGGCATGTTTAGTATCGTTTTTGGATGAATTAAGGATGGCCAATCATTTTCTGGGACATTTATAACATCTTTTAATAGAAAATAAATTATATACGGTCAAAATTCAAAATATCAGTGTCAAAAAAAATATTTCTGTTACGATTACGTGAAAACAAGCAACGATTTGGGCATGAAAAAAATATGATTACAAAGTCATATTTATGAAGATTTAACAAATATATAGTTATACATAGGTATAAATAAAAATAATCAAATAAAAGAATTATAACAACATTGAGGCAAACTACGTACATTCAAGTATTGGCTGAAAATCACAGAGCAAGTTTTACGTTTTTGGAGTTGTACATTATATTATAATCATCATATCATTATATCAGCCGAAAGAAGTCCACTGCTGGACATAGGCCTCCCCCAAAGAGTGCCAAAGTCCCTGCGCCACCCGCATCCAGCGGACTCCCACGACCTTTACCAGGTCATCAGTCTACCTTGTGGGCCCCCTCCGCCTTCTGGTACGTGGTCGCCACTCGAGAACCTTTCCACCCCAACGGCCATCGGTTCTACGTGCAATGTGCCGCCCCGCCCACTGCCACTTAAATTTTGCGATTCGGAGGGCTATATCGGTTAACTTGATTCTGCTGCGGATAGCCTCAATTCTTATTTCATGCGATCACGCAGAGAAACCCCCAGCCAATCAGATGTGCCGTAGCTTCCCGATGTGCCGTAGTCTGTCCTAGGTATACATAATTGTCTACAACTTCGAGCGTAAATTTGTCTGATTGTAATGGTAGTTGCTACTACATGGGCATTTGACATGATCTTCGTCTTATCCATGTTCAACCCACGACCAACTCGCTTGGAATCTTTACTGGGTCCTCGAGCATCGTACTTAAGTCCTCCATGATCCAAACCAAGACTAGGTACTATTATTTACATGCAAGACTACTACAGCAAAGCGAACGTGAGTGATGTGTACTCTCCGTTGATGTTGATGCCTAGCCTTCTCCAATCCAGAGTCTTGAAAATATCCTCCAGTGCCGCGGTGAACAGTTTAGGAGAAATAACATCTCCTTGCCTGATTCCCCGCTGCAGCGGAATAGGTTTCGAGTTCCGGTCCTGGAGTCGGACTGACATAGTGGCGTTCTCGTATAAACACTTCAGTACTTCGATATAGCGGTAGTCTACTTCGCACCGCTGGAGAGACTGTAGTACCTACAGCCCAGGTTTCGATCGAATCGAAGGCTTTCTCGTAGTCCACGAAGGCTATGTAGAGGGACAGCTTATACTCCTCAGTCTTTTTTATAACCAGAAGGAGCATGTATATGCGGTCTACCAAGAGGCTGGATGGAAGTCATCTAGCCTGCGTACAAGACGATTTGTATTGACTCTCGAAAGCAGCTTATAGACATGGCCCACAAGTGAAATGGGTCGGTATTTCTTCAGCAGGGTGTTGTTACCCTTTTTGAAGAACATCACCACCACCCCTCTGTTCCTACCTTTGGCGTTCTCTCTTACAGTAAGACGGAATCGAACAACTTCTGAAGGGCCGTAAAGACCGGTGTTCCATCCACCTTCAGGCTGTTATTGCGTCTTCACCAGGTGCCTTGTTGTTCTTGAGCTTTTTAAGGGCCATTACAATCTCGTACAGGTTGATGTCCAGGATGTCATCGGTATAGTGTCGGATTAGTCTAGCTCTAGCTCAAGGGTCTTCCACCAGACTAACTTTGGGTCTGCGAGTTGACGTGTATTGTATATATGTCCGTAAAAGTGCTCTATCTCACCCAAAATCTCCGGTTTAGAAGAAATGATTCTACCATCCTCAGTTTCAACTTGGCGAGAGAGACAGGTCTCTCGAGAATGCTTTAGAGCCGTTATTACGCTGGATGGCTTCGTCAATACGAAAAGTACTGAATTGGCGCAGAGGTCGGGTAAGGGACTTGGATATCTGTTTATTGAGCTGCCGGTATACGGTCGCATCGGCTGAAGACATCGGGATCATTTCACTCCTTTCCTTCATGAGCTTCTGAGTCGAGCTATAGAGCTTTTTGGTTCTGTTTGCCCCTTGGGCCTCGAAAAACTTAAACCCAGTGTCACGAACAGCTTCCACAAACCCGTCGTCGAATTCGTCCACATCGCCGCCTAGGCAATCGAAACGGTTTTGAGTGCCAGCTTAAAGCTCTCGGGGTTTTGAATTTGGATTGATGCTGGACGCACGCAGCGTAACTTCATCTATCGAGAGCGCTCTTGCTTGACGCGTTTATTTAATGTGCCTCTTACCAGACGGTGATTGCTCCCAGTTTTAACCGTATTGATCACAGAAATCGTTGAATATATGCTTCCTCGTCGACATAATGAAGTCAATCTTGTTTTTAGTTGAACCGTCGGGACTCGTCCAGGTCCATTTCCTGTGCTAGCGTTTCTTTCTTTCTTTCTTTCTACGTCCCTCCTCCTTCTCCGACTTCCAACTGCAAATTGCCCCACTTTCAGCTCTCTACCATCTCTATAACCCAGTTTTGCGTTGAAGTTCCGCATTAGTCATGACAACGGTGAAGTAGGTTTTTGAACTATGCATGGCCTTCGATATATCTTCATACATAGCCTCCATTTCACCTCTTCGTTGGAGTGTGCCGAGGTCGGCTCGTAAACCTGTTTGATACTCTGAGTATAAGGTACGCCACCCTAGTCGACACACTCTCGATCTCCCTCCACCATGTTGTTCACGAGGGACTTGTGGACGAGGAACCCGACACCTCCCTGAGACTGGTCGCCCTCCCGGAAAAAGAGCAATTTGCCGGATTTGAGGGTTATCGTATATTGTGTTGGCAGGATGCGGGTGGCGCAGGGCCGGTCGCTTTGGCACTCTTTGGGGGAGGCCTATGTCCAGCAGTGGATGTCTTTCGGCTGATATGATGATTATAATATAATGTACAACTCCAAAATGTAAACTTTGCCTTGTTATTTTCAGCCAATACTTGAATGTACGTAGTTTGCTTCAATGTAGTTATTTTTTTTTTGATTATTTTTATTTCCATGTACAACTATATATTTAAAAAATCTACATAAATATGGCTTTATAATCATATTTTTTTCATTGCCAAATCGTTGCGGGTTTTCACGTAATCGATGCAGAAATAAAAAAAATCGGAGATTTTTTGACTTTTGCCCGTATTTAATTTTTTTTCTATGAAAAGATGTTATTAATGTCCCAGAAAATGATCCGAAAACGATACCAAACATGCCCTAGTCTCTATAAATAAGATGGTAGGATGACTGAAAGAACGCGCGGCGTAACGAAACTCAGCGAACTTATATGCGCAAATGTCGAATTAAGGCGTAATTTGAAAAACAACAAATTCGAACAATATAAACTTGGTTTTTTTGAATAGCACGCGTATTCAGCCAAACCACGAAAACTGAAACTCGAAGTTCGTATATCTGAGGGCCTACCGCGAACGGCATTCGAAGTTTTCCCTCTCTGTCGCACTTATGTACGAACTTGTAAGTATGACAGAGAGGGGAAACTTCGAATGCCTTTCGCGGTAGGCCCTCTGCATTCCTGTCATTTGTTAGTGCGATAGAGATAGAGATACCCGAATATTTTCGAATTCCGAAGTTCGTGGTTTAAAATAAAATACGGATGTCGGATAGATCTAAATTAATATTTTATGTGTGAATATGGTTAAAATTATTTGGAAATACTATTGTTGTTATTGTTTTAGTATATTTGACTAGCTTTAAGTTTAATATTGTACATCCGAAATGGGCAAGCTGCTGGACTTTATTTTACCCAAAACAACTAAATGTACACAGTTCTGACAATAAAGAAATCTTATTTTATCTTATCTTATCGAAAATAGGGATGTAGACACTAAACAAATCATAATGTTGTATTATCTCGAAAAAAAAACAACGCAAGAGGCTATATAGGTAATCACTAAGTTATAAGCGTATAAAGTTTTAAGAGGGGGTTTGTTGCGTCTCTTTTCCGCAAAACGCACCTTTATAATGAAACGATTGTTTTTTACTATGACGCTCGAGGATCGTGACGTCACGGTCCCTGATCGTTTTCTCACTCTAACAAGCGACATTAAAACGGTTGTAGCTTCGTAATTTTTTGAGATATTTGAATGAGTTTTTCGTTTATTCTTTCTTTTGAAGTGAGTCTACAGCTACACCTCTATTTGGAAGACAAGCGGAAATAATCCATACTATCCATACTAATAATCCATACTTCCATACTAATATTATAAATGCGAAAGTGTGTCTGTCTGTTACCTCTTCACGCCTAAACCGCTGAACCAATTTAGATGAAATGAGCCCCGGGGAAGGACAAAGGGTAGTTTTTATATCTGAGGGGCTGAAATTGGGGGTGGAAATTTGTATGGAGCTACTTAAACCGCTGCACCGATTTAGATGAAATTTGGTATATAAATAGTTTGAGTCCCGGGGAAGGACATATAATAGGTTTTATCCCGGAAATCATCCCCGAAGGGGGTGAAAAGTGGGGGGGGGGTGAAAATTTGGATGTAATCTATTTTGATGAAATTTGGTGTAGATGTAATAAGGGTATGAAATAGGGGGTGAAAGTTTGGATAAAATCCATGTACCTAGATGAAATTTGGTATAGAGATAATTTGAGACCCTTCAAAGGATATAGAATAGATTTTGCCTCGAAAATCATCCCTTAAGATGGTAGAAGTTTGTTTGCATTATATTTTCTAAGTATTAAGTTCTACGCGGACGAAGTCGCGGGCAACAGCTAGTTTTTAAATATGTTTAAACGTGTACCTAATGTATTTTAATTCAGCGGGTAGCTTATTAAAGAGGTAAATTGCTTGGTATCCCGAAGAGTGCTTGACAACGTTGAGTTTGGTGGTAAAAATTCGAGGTAAGTTCATTCTTCTTGTTGCCAGGCGCTTTTGTCTGTCTTCCAGTGTTTCAATACAGTTTAGGTACTTGGTTAAATCACTAAGAAGTACAAGTATACACCGTGGCCGTGAATAACCCGAAAGATTTAAGCTAACGATACTAGAGCCTAATTAGAGTATATAAAGTTATGTAACATATAGTCCAAAAACTCATAATTAAGGAGATATTAATTATTTGAAACAAATCAAAAGTTAAAAAATCTCCAGTCTAACACACCCTAAAGGCTTGAGCATAACTTGACACTTCTTGTCATGGAACACAAGTCACGGCATTCGCCGTTCGTCGTATGATTTCGGAGCGATTCGTGAAGTGTTATACTCGCTCTCTGTTCTTCAACTTGAGTTTCTCAACTAAAGAGTTGTTCACAAAGAAGCGGGCAATTAATAAGATTTAATTTGTACTGAAATAGTAATTTAATTAAGACACATAATTAGACCCATGTTGATACAACATTATTTACTCGTATACTGTCGTCAAAAATACGTGGTTTAAATCTTTCGGGTTATTCACGGCCACGGTGTATATAGACTAGGAACAGTGAGGATTTGTAACTCAGAAAAATACGTTTTACAAGATGTGGTCTGACATATTCTGGCCATGGTTCTGATGGCTCTTTTCTGGGCTACAAAGGCGAACTGAATATTATAACGGTAACTGTTGCCCCAAAATTTTATGCTGTATCTTAATTTCGATTCCACTAAAGCATAATATACCATTTTTAGTTGGGACAACTTTACCTCCTCTCTTAGACTTCTAAGCGCGTAACAAGCAGAGCTGATAGACTTGACCAGTGAAGACAGTTCATCCTTCCAATTTAAACTCGAATCAATCCAGACGCCGAGAAATCTCCAGGCTGTCTTTGCTTCTCGGCGTGTCGAAAATGAAATACAAAAACTTTAAAAAGTTAAGAAAGAGACCGGAATGAGCTATTATTCTATTATTTTTATAGTTACTAATATTAAGCTAAGTATTATTTTATTACTAACAATAATGATCCATATTGGTCCCTGAATAAATGAATTGATTGATTGATTGATTATTTTATTTTGCAATTTTTTGTTATTTTCTCGCAATCGAAGTGAAAAGCAGTGTGTATAACTCGGGCATAATTTAGCCATTTAACCCCTCGACTTAAATATCTACCCTCGCCGGTGGCTCGGGTGGATATAAATGTCTCGGGTTAAATGGCTCGTTTTATGTGCTTGTCGTACAATCTACTATTTCTAATTTTAGATGTTGTGTGTGGAAGTGACTGACAGGCAAAACCAAGGAACCGCCGATGACTGGCTCGACGCCGTTTAACAACGTGAAGTATCGTAGTATTAACACGTAACAATAATTAACCTACCTGAGTCATGAAATTACAGTTGCAATAGGCATGATGCCTCATGTTAAATTTGCTAACGTAGTGTTGCTAAATGGATAGAGTGAACCATCAAATTATTGTAATAAAGTATAAATTATAATTAAAATCATAAAAAGACGGACCTTGAAAGTTTAGAAAAAACATGATTTTTTTATTATCCAAGAGTAAATGTAAAGCTACCAATAGAATCCTTACGCTTTTATAGAAACAAAATTGTATGACAACTATGGACCTAAATGCAGTGTTTCGCGAGCGAAACAGCAATTTACTTGATTTTCCATACAACGGTTAGTACAAATAACAGGTGACCTGTGTGTCAATAGGGAACATTACGCAACACTATTCGTAGGTGGCGACACTAGCAGCGTTGACATTGTATCTCGTTCCCACTTGCGGTATTGTCTATGCAAACATCCTTGTCACTCATTTGACAATCAATTGTGCATGTGTGTGTGAATCCCTATATTTCTATACTGGTTTACTATTAGTGGTAGTGCTGCCTCTGGCGGCAGAACATGGCAGTAATGTTCCCTATTAGTATGAAGCGTTTATGGCTGCCGCCAATCTTTGTCTCGAATTTTTAGGTATTTATGTTCTTTAATTGTAGTTGCTCCCATACAAACATTTGTTGCTCTCCAAAAACTAGTACGAATGGCATCGTAAAAAAATCTTAGACATCATCCCTATGTCGATGTCAATGCAGCTGGCTTCGTCGTGCCGTGGCATGCATTAAGAGGATTGCGAACCTGTAAATTTTCATACAAAATGCGATAACGTTTTTCACCCCGTAAACATGGTTAAATTTTTATAATTTTTGGATATGTTGTAGATTTAATTAATTAAAAACTAGGTCTGTACGTTTTCATCATCATCATATCAGCCGAAACACGTCCACTGCTGGAGATAGGCCTCCCCCAAAGAGTGCCAAAATGACCGGTCCTGCGCCACCCGCATCCAGCGGACTCCCGCGACCTTTACCAGGTCATCAGTCCACCTTCCACCAGCCTACCCACGCCTCGCCTTCCGGTACGTGGTCGCCACTCGAGAACCTTTCCGCCCCAACGGCCATCGGTTCTACGTGCTGTACGTTTTGATTTTAAGTAAAAGTAATTAGCATCTAAAAATCTATATTTTTGACTTAACAACTTTGTCTATCGTTTTTTTTTATTTATTAATCTAAACTCATTTACTAATAAAAGAAAACGTACAGACATAGAGTGTACTAAATCCAATAATACCAAAATTGTTTCATTTCATAAAGGTTTAGGGGGGTAAAAACGTTATCACCCGAAACAATATTTCAACAAGGAAATGTAGGCAATTGCCTCCAGGACTTGCAACTCTCTCTATCGCACGATACGGGTGAGGCACAGAGCAGTGTGAAACAGATAGCATTTTTTAAAATACCTACTCACGCCGCGTTTCGGCACTTCACAATCCTCTTAACCCTTTCACCGCCAGCTAACGAAGTGACTCGCCGTGCCACGGACGCCACCGTCGGCAAATGACGACCGCCCAAAAACCAATAAAAACCACGTCTAGAACTCTTTTATAATGTTTGGTATCTTTATTTTATGGCTCTGAGCTCTGGCGTCAGGAGCACGACTTTTAGTTGTCGGCCATAGCCGACTGTGGCTGTTAAAGGGTTAACGCCACTGGATTTGCAAATTTAACCCACACTTGTAAGGCTCGTAAAGAAATACTAAAATCGCGTCGATTATTCATAATTTACGAGCTTATCCTTTTCGCCGCCAAGACAAAAGTACCAAAAGAAACATTGTCACGTCAACATCATTGTTACTAGAGAGCAAATAGAAACCTTATATGAAAAACTGAAGGTCGCTTTGACATCGGACGTCATAACACCTATGGGAGTTCTTGGCGCTGCGGGCACGACAACACGTTCTTGGCGTTCAAAGGGTTAAAGATTAGCTCAAAGTGAAATATAGCCTGTCCATTCTATGCACAGGTGAGAAAATGTTGAAATCGGACAAGTGGTTCCGGAGATTACTCCCCCCCCCCTACATAAAAACTTACAAAATTACAAAGCAAACTCACAGACTTTTCCGCTTTATAATAGTTTAAATAATATAGATGTAAAATTTCCAGTTGGTTGTGAAATATAAAACTGTTACCACGTGCATTAAATTAACTGTCTTATATGTTTTTGCATTTTATTTTACTGAAAGGCAAAACAGAAGCCCACTTTGGAACACAAAGGTACATTGAACCAATGTCGCTTGCATTTGTAAAGAGAAAGACGATACGGTACCATGCCAGAAGGGCTTATCATTTTCTCAAGCATGCAATTGTATGTAAGTACATCATTCACAATCATAAAGAAAACCATATTAATTAATAGGATTTTTACTATTAATTTAAATGCATAAATGCTACAAATATATTACACAAGACTTTCGAAAAAACAGAAGGGCAAATCAACTTTTTAGTGTCCTCCCCTTTTCTACTATTTGCTGTTTAAAAGGAGATTATAAGAAAATACGATGTCTGCTTTTGTTAATTGTTGTTGCATTCCTTATTCACTTAATTATAGCGCAAAACTAAATGACAACGTATTCAAAAATATTCATTTGCCCTCAATTTCACCAGTTGCCCGCGGATGTAAAATGTCCCCCGATTTGTATGAAAATAGTAGTCTGTCACCTGGACAACCATGTTTCCTGCTAGAATACGTTTTTTTGCGAGATGACATACAGTCATGGTCAGATAATTAAGAACACGATTTTTTTTCCCATACAGTTGCATACAAATGTTTTTTTTTAATTTGATGATAATTTAAAATGTGTTTGATTAAATTTGTTTCTGATTATACGGATGTAACCGTGTTTAAACAGTATTATAGCGCACATACAGCTTCTGTAAAATTTAGACTTTATAAAATACAGACAATCAAAATCGTTCCTAATTACAGTATGAACTTGTAAAAACTGGCCATTTGACCATCCGTATTTTTTTAAGCACAACTTTTATATAAACTAAATTAAATCTTATTTATACACAGATACCTCCATATACTCAGAAATAAAATTAATCAAACACATTATAAATTATCATCAAATTTGAAAAGTCATATTTGTATGCAACTGTATGGGGAAAAAAATCATGTTCTTAATTATCTGGCCATGACTGTATATAGACTGTTTATCTGGCTATAAGAACTTATAGATTTCATCAATACACATATTGTGGTAACTGATAATGCAGAAAAATCTAAGGGACAAGAAAAAGTTGACTGACCCTGAAACAGTTACTGTTATTCAAAATTAAAATTAATTAAAAGTAACATATTTTAGTCATGGAAATAAGGTACTGACTCCG
Organism: Epinotia brunnichana; assembly: GCA_963854355.1. Taxonomy (NCBI): domain Eukaryota; kingdom Metazoa; phylum Arthropoda; class Insecta; order Lepidoptera; family Tortricidae; genus Epinotia; species Epinotia brunnichana. The sequence continues at coordinate 24,678,174 of OY977936.1, read as the reverse complement.
ATAGGTTAGGTTGAGGAGACGGTCTCATATGGTACAAAATTCACACACTAGCAAAATTCCAATGAATACAATAATGGCAAAGTATATTGTACCGGTAGACGGGGTTACTTTAGGAAAAAATGGGGCTACTTTGATCATTTAGAATGTAGTATAAAAGCAAAACTATTTGAAATGAAGAAGATTTAATCGAGTATACAGCAAGATAGATAACTAATATATTCACTGCCACAGTTCACCCACAAGTAAAAACAATGATTTCGGAGAAAAACCTATTTGATCAAAGTCGCCCCGCGAATCAAAGTAACCCCAGTTGACGGTACTAAGTTTCCACACAATTGTCTCCAATGTATGAATAACTTACTACAATATAAAGTTCTTGGCTTGACAGTGTTTTACATACACAGACACTGTTTAACAGTCACAATTAAAATTAATAAATACATCATAAAATAATAAATTACAATATATGAGACCGACAACTTCAGTGTTGGTACAATGGCACTTTATATAATTCATAAATTCAATTGTGTATAATCCAATATGACATGATCTATAAGATATAATAAATATAACACGAACTACATCTAGGTGGGTGGTACAAGCTATGTATAAGTACCATACTGCGTACGGCACTGCTGTCCAGGGATTGTAACCGGTTATTTTTTGTATGGGAACTGTAACCGGTTTTTTTAGTTTTTTGTTAATTATTTCATTTTCTAATTGGGCAATCTAATAATACGCACTGAACTGAGTCCTACATATGAAGTATAAAATAGTTCGAAGTGTTAACTTATTGTTAATGAATTAAATAAATATGTGGTTATTTCAAGGCTTTTGAATAAAACCGGTTACAATCCCTCCTGCTGTCTTCTCGTGCAATATTTGGCTGCATAAATCATTATTACTTCCAACATCACCGTCAAGACAGCTGTGTAAGTCCAAAATTGATGATAAGCTTAGAATGTTTTCTGACACAAATTTACACCATATTTTTAAGATAATACACATATATTTTTATACATATAATTTACAAACACACTTAGAAGACTTTCGTCACATCATTAGAAGATTTTCGATTTCTGCCGCCAAATAGCACATCATGTTACAGAGAACATAATCAATACTTGATAATGAGTTTATGCAAAGACCAAAACAGTCATAAGCTCATCAAGTTATTATTATAAGACATCATCATTTGAGATCTGGAATGCAGTCTCACTGCCCTATCAATACAAATGTGATATACTTTTTGTGTTCACAAACAATTGCACCACCCATGATGGTGGTGCTCACAGTTGTGGCTCTAATTACATAATAGCCTAAACCCATAAGATGTCTAAATCCCATGTTCATTAAGATAACATGAATATAATTAAAGCTATGACAAGTATTTCTGCGGCTTTAAAGGTTTATCATCATCACTGTCAGAAAAGCAAGCGGCAAAACCACTCTTTTCCCTGTAAGAATCTTTAGTAGATTGTCCAGTTTTATTCAAAGATTTCTTTGCATGGCCACACTTTGATGGTCTATTCTTTTTTGAATTGTCCCTTGCTTCATCTGGCACTACACTGGCCACATTAATGGTTGCAACAGTACTTTCTTGGTCCGGGAAGTTGCTACGAACATACAGTGTAGGCTCCAGTAGTTTAGAGCACCTACTTCGCCCACTCCTTGTCCTGGAGAGCATTTCTGTACTCTCATGTCTGCTCGACTGAATAGTTGACATTCTCTTATCTGAATTTAGATTTGAAGGTTCAGTCATCTCAGAGTTTTCCATTATTAATGCATCTGAGGAATAATTTTTTTTCCTCTTAGGATACCTGGACCCAGTTGTACTGGTTGACTGAAATGATGTATTAAGCGCACCATTTCTAATCTCATTTTTAGTATTTATGCCTTTTTGCATATTTTTACTTTCCATAAACTTTAGTAATGACGTACTTTTATCCATCTTCTTGGTTTTAGATTTTTTATCAACAGTGACTAGGTTGATAATATTCTGTGAAGAATCGGTGCTGCAGTTCAAGAAGGCTTTTGGGTCACCAGTGGCTTTGTTTATGCTCACTATCAAAGACTTTTCATCCTTGTGGTTGCTGTGTCTAGATTCTTTAGCTAAGTTCCTACTCTGCTTACTTCTTACTTTCCTAGGTGTCTTAGAATTTATTTTAGTAGACTTTATGTAATTTGCTGTGAAACCCGAAACATCACTAAGATCATCAAATTGACCATTCATTTCATTAATTTTCCCATTGTTTGGTCTCTGAACTGATACAGTGCATGTCTTAGCAGTGGGTTCCCTGCTTGTGGGGCTCACCAGCCTTGCATTGTCTTCATACTTCCCTGGTGGACTTCTAGGTAGAATAGGATCATTGCCATTGGTGGTATCGAAGATATCCAGAGTACTGTTTAGATGACTGTTGTTGTTGAGAGAGGACTGCGCTTTTCTTAAGCTCCTCCTAAGATTTGATGTCACCTTGGGTGTTGAAGTAACAACTTTGTTTTTTTTATGCAGAGCTGTCCGACTGTTCCTCTTCTGTGACTTCATCTTTTTGTTTTTGATCTGCACAGATGATTTTTTAATATTAAAGTCCACATCAGAGACAAGGGTCTCCGATTCATCACTGATTACTTCACATTCAGGTTGCGGAGCCTGAATGTTCAGTTTGTCCACTGTATCAGAGTCATCATGCAGGATAACAAGTTTTTTTCGCTTGTTTTCAGGCTCTCCTTGTTCTTGCAGGCTGGGAGATACAGGGGGCGCGCGGGAACAGTGCGGCTGTGCACGACGCAGGGGATTGTTGTAGCCGGCAAGGCACGGTGCGCGTTTTGTCACGATCCAAAAAGTTATTTCGTCCATGTTGTTCATAAAGGGAGAGTCCGATACAACTCGCGGAAGTGGCGCCCGGGGCGATGGCCGCGGTTCAGGGCGGCGGCGAGGAGAGGCAGCGACGCCGCCAGCGAGCATGGCGCTGCCGTCCAGTAACGCGCCGGGAGCCAGCAGACGCCCAGGGCCCGCGCCGCGACCGCCAGGCCCGCCCACGCGCATCCCTCCGTCACTGAACTTACGCTTGACCCCGCAGGCCCATGCCTGCGGTGTCGAAACAACGCCTTGTCCATTCTCAATATATCGATCACATTCCATAAACCTGCAAGCATAAACATACGGGTCAAGCTAGAGTCTAGTCCGTTCATAAACGTGAACTAATCTACTGATAAAGTCGTGACGCTCACTTTATTATGCTCGTCCTTCTCGGGGAGGAGAGGTCCAGCTCCAGCTGAGGCGGAATATTCCAATGGAGACTAATGTCATCACCGGGCGGCGGCGAAGCACCAGGCTACACACTGCAAACGGTCACTGGTAAGCAAACTCAATGATTTATAACTGCATTGCAGTAAAATCGTTAGATAGTAGAAATAAATGGCACAAAATCTGGTTATTTTTGTAAAAATACAAATTTCTACGAAGCTTAACTACTTTTTCACTTCGATTTGACGCAACAACATTGAGAAGGAAGATGGCGCCCTATTGGGTGGCTATAAGTAAATAATAATAGTTAAGCGTCTAGACTTTTTTTAAACAAATTGATATACAAACAAATTATTATAAAGAAAGAAATACATCATTACTTTGTAAATTAAATAATAAAAATCATAACAATAACTTGACAGTCTGTGATATGTTGTATTTTTGTCACTGTCAATCTTTCGTCGATGTTCGTCAATACATTGGATGATTGTGCTTTCTTGGTGCTTTCGTAGTTTTCACTCCTTTACCATTGAATGACAATTGATATTAAAAGCACTTAAAACCATTAAATATTCCAAAAGATAGTGACTGATTTCCTTAAATGGTTGTACCACACTTGGCGGTGTTTGCCCAAATATTCGTGTTGCATCTTTTTCCTTCTTAGTGCAAATGAAAGAGAGGCAACGACGCAACGCGAACACGAACCCCCAAGTGTGGTGCGGCCATACCGAATAAAATAAGCAACAGAACCAAAGTCCATGCAAGCACGTGAAACGGAACAATATGTAAAAAAAAAAGTTTGACACTGACAATTGATTGACACAGTAGACAGTAGAGTAGTGTAGTGTAGTGCGCCATTTTCGCGCCATGTCGTGATTTCTGTCTGTCTGTGTCTGTGTTGATTTTTATTAGAATCGGTGCGGTGACGCTTTTATATTTACTTCTATAAACGATATAATCACTATTAAATGTAGTTTAACAACTTGTTCATACAATGAACGACCTTCAGTATCTCATCGATAGACAATTTGGCATATGTGAGTTGTGTTTATATCGTCATAATTTCTGGCATGGTTTGCAATGTTGTCTTACGCACTAAAACGTTGCAGGCAGCCGCTACAACTACGACAATGTGCTGAAGCGGCTGGTGGTGGACAGCGCGGAGTGTTTCTATGGGCTGCAGCCCTCCAACACCGTTCCTGCGGCCTCCCTTGATCAACAGGACCCTCCAATCTTTGCCTGTCGGTTCTCGGAGGCTGCCGGCTATGAAAACATTCTGGCGCTAGCTAATGAAGACGGCAAAGTAGCCATTCAGGTAATATTTGGTATATAACTTCAATGAAGCAGCAGGCTGTATCATATGAGTATACCTAGATCTTTTTCTGGTACGAACATCATGTGGTTAGTGCTTGACAATAAAAAAATAAAAATAAAAATTACCGGACAATCTTACACAAATTTATCGGTTGAATAAAGGCTATATTATTATTATCAACACTTGGGCGAAATAGTAAATGTCCTGCAATTCGTAACACATGTTTCATTTCACTCCTCTAGAATGCCAACAGTAAGTAATTAAAACTTGAATGATTTAAATGATGTTGTTAAATACAGTACAACCCACACAGAAGTCTGCTCTGGGATTGTGCTGCAGCGACTGTAATGTTTCTATTGAGAACACTCAAGGACTCAGTATACAATATACCTGTTTTAGGGATGCCACTTGACACAATGCCCCCAAAACTTTGCACGCAGATAAACTACTCTGTGGAACTCCTAAGGAGAGAGGACTGGTTGAACAGCCTCATAGATTGGAAACCAGGTAGCCTGAAGTGGTACACTGATGGCTCCAAATCCGGATCGGAGGTAGGATGTGGAATATATGGAGAGGCACCCAGGGCAGCGATCAGTCTGAACCTGGGTAAGCACACTTCTATATTCCAGGCAGAGGTATACGCCATTCTAGAATGTGCGACAACGAATCTGCAAAGCGCCTTCCTTAATCATACTATTTATATCCACTCGGATAGCCAGGCAGCTCTCTTGGCTCTTACCTCTAACGTCACAACGTCGAGGCTGGTCGAGAACTGCCGGGAACTATTGAATGACCTGGGTACCAAAAACAAGGTAATTTTACGTTGGGTCCCAGGGCATGCAGGCATCGAGGGAAATGAAAAGGCTGATGAGCTTGCACGAGCGGGGGCGAAGGGAACACACTGCGGACCAGAGCCGTTCTGTGGTATCCCTAAAAGTCTAACCAAGCTCACTCTAAAAGCCTATTGTTTCTACAAGACCATTCAAGCCTGGAGAGCTATATATAGGTTATAGGTTTCCAAGGCACTTATTAGAGCCTTTAGCAAAAAGGCGTCTTCTGACGCCTTGGCGCTAAGTAGGAACCGTCTACGCATGCTGGTCAGGGTGCTTACTGGGCACTGCCGCCTAAATAAGCACATGCAAACGATAGGACTGTGTGACACAAGGCAGTGCAGATTCTATTAGACCGATTGCCCTTGCCTCATGCGCAGTTGTAACTCCTTCCTGGGCAAACACATCATGTGCCCGGAGGAGATCAAATTTCTTGAGTTCAACAAAATCCTGCAATTCTTCGAGTTTGCAGGACTTGACGAAGAATTGTAGTAAGTGGCGATCACAATAGATCAGCGATGGTCGCAGTGATATAAGGGCTTTGACAGCCCGAAAGCCACTACCAGAATAATAATAATAATGTTTCTATACTTAAGGGCCAATTCAAACCGGAATGGCAGCGGCCGGCAGCAGCAAGCTCGCGTTGCTGCCTCCCGTCGCCGTCTTTTATCTACATACTTAAAAACCAGTATCGCTTGAAAAGTGGCCTCGCGTCGTCGCGGGTATAACCACCAATAGTTCGTTAGAACTATTATATAATCTGTGCCAATACTCCTAGCGGTAGACTATATTTTGACCAATCCGAAGCAAATATTTGAAGATTGTAGCGTAATAGCCAACCTTAATTTTAACAGAAACCACCGAATGGTTCGAGCTCGACTACAAACTATATCATCTAAACCTACAAGAAAATGTGTCCGTCAGTACAAAGAGACCACTGACCTAAAGTCACAAATAACAGCTGACCAACTTAAACAAGAATTAAACAACTTACAAGGAAGCTTATCTGAACATAATATCCCAGACACATACAATAAGCTTACTGAAGTTATTAATAAATGTAAGAGAACAAGAGACAAAAATAAAAAGGGTAAAGACATATTATCGGAAGAAACGAAACAATTAATGCAAAGTAGAGCAGAAATTATTCAATCAACACCTAAGACCCCAGAAGTAAGAAAAGAAATAACCCATATAAGTAAACTATTAAGAAAAAACATGAGAAAAGACTGGCAACAACATAGACGAAAAACTCTACATGACCTGATAGCTACTACTGGAGGGACTAAAAAAGCGATAAAAATATTGCAAGAGAAAGAAGATTGGATCCCTAAACTAAAAGACCGCACCGGCAAAGATAGAACTAAAAGAATTGATATCATCAGCACCACCACCGAGTTTTATAAAGATCTCTATTCCAATCCAGACGCAAGTGAATATATCGACCTACCAGACACAAGCGAAGTGCCCCCAATATTGCAACGAGAAGTGGAAAAATCAATCAGCACACAGAAAATAAACAAAGCTTCGGGGCCCGATAATATTTCCCACGAAACTCTAATTGAGACTAAAGAACATATAGTACCGACCCTGACTCAAGTCTTTAACATGATTTTGGAAAAGGAAATGATACCAAAGCAGTGGATAGCATCTACCATTAAACTACTGCATAAAAAAGGAGACAAAGCCAATAAGTTTAATGTGGAACATATACAAGACTTTTTCAAAAATCATCCTAAACCGTATCACAAAAACATTGGACGAGAACCAACCGGTAGAACAGGCCGGATTCAGAAGCAGATACTCTGCAGTGGACCACATACATGCAGTCTGTATATATAAAAACAAAACAAATAGTTTAATTTACGTTTCACGTATCAAGTAGGTACCTATTAATTATTCCACGTGTGAATAGATTACTTTTGAAGTAATTTGCACATGATTAAAATGATTGACGACTAATGATTAATAATTACAATAAAACTATTTGGGATCATCCTATATGCAGCGTGACGTCAAATTGATGGCATCGGCATGAAAAGTACGCCTCCTGCAAATTACCTACCTATTTTTTCGAAAATAACATCTTTGATATGACCCCCGTTTTGTCGCTGGCACTCGTGCAAACGAGTACGCAGATTTTGGGAAACTCGCTGACACATGCTGCGAGGGATCTCGGCTATCTCATTGCGGATGTTTTGCTTGAGTTTTGATATTGTTTTCGGTGTTTTAACTTAGAACTCGACTTTATAAATATCCCCGCACGAAAAATTAGGCGGGAGTGTGATCCGGGTTTCCTCCTAAATAGGTGGCGAACTGTTACATACAAATTGTTGCTTTTATAAAACTGTTTTACACAAAAACCTCGTTGTTGATCAGTGAAACGCTTCATTGCAAATAAAACTGCACAAAGTAATGTCAAATTTCCCTCCACTCAAAAACTATATAATTTATTATTATTCAAGATATTCAGTGTTGCCATTTGCAAAAGTTTATGGCCCACCCTGTACAACCATTAGCTTAAGTTTTAGCAGAATTGAATTTTCTGTTGGATTATTTAGTTCCTCTATAACTCAAAGGACTCGTGAGTACTGAGTACCCAGACTCAGTACTCACGATACATTGAATTTCCCAGGAATAAACGATAGGTTTACTTTTTACCCTCCTAAACATCTTATTGAGAGGGTTTTCATGTGCACACTAGGGCCACTGCTAAATAATTGTGATTATTCAAATGCAACGATAGGTATTTAAAAAAGGAAGCCCATATACACTGTATTTTGTATTTATTTAAGTATGTTGTGAATACATCAAACTAGTTTTTATGTTGCTGGATTCGTCGATCTATGAACTCAAAAGAAACACGGCCGTTTTAACTTTGGACTCATAGACTGACGAATCTAGCAACGTAAAAACTATTATGATGTATTCAAAAGATACTTAAATACAAAATACAGTGCATAGCGGCCTCCTTTTTTAAATAACTATCGTTAAATTTAAATAATCACAATTATTTACCAGTGGCGCTAGTGAGCCTCTTAAGTAAATATGATTTAAAATAATAGAACTGTTTTCGAGAACCCACTTACAAACGAACAAATAAAAATACAAATATTGCTCATTTGAAAATGAGCCAGGATACCATATGCAGGTTTTGTTGTTTTTAGGGTTCTATTCGTCAAAAAAAAAGGAACCCTTAAAGGGACACTTCATCATTCGCCTGTCTGTCAAGATCTATCTAGAGAAAATGTTTGTCAAAATTTTCCTTAGAATTACATTCTATTCTCTGCTAATAACTAACCTATACTGTTTCTGATCTCAGATTATAATTCGTACTATGTTCATGTTCCAGGATACATCAAAGATCAGCTTGACAGGAGCCCTAGAGAGCTTCCAGTGCCACAACAATGCCGTGTTCGATCTGGCCTGGGCGCCACGCTCCCTCAGTTTTGTAACTGTCTCAGGTATGTACTAGAACTGTTTTGGCTTATGCAAATAAGCAAATAAATCTTAATACGTTGTCAAACAAATTACAGTGCTTTGAGCCTGCACATAAAACTCTTTCTGATCTTATTGCGAGGGGTACATTTGGACTCGCTCGACAAGGGCCGCCTACAACATTTAATTAGTTTCGGAATAAAGCTTTTTTTTGCGCTAATTTAATTTGTTAGATTTTTTTTCATCAACTATATTAGTATAATTTGCCTGTAAGCCCTCACTGCTAAACATAGGGGGGCATATTCATCATTTTTGCCCCCTTAACCGGACAGTTAAGTATAGTAACAAAACCGACAGTCAATGTCAATCGCCTACGTTTAGTAACAAAACCGACAGGTTAGACGTGACTTAAACATCACTTGAGTTAACCTTAATCTGATTTTTTTTTTTAATTCCTTAGCTGGTATATTTTTGTCTATGTATGGTTTATTTATTTAATTTCGGTTTAATGGGGTTTGGTGATGTGTATTTGGTGCTGACTGTACCAGAACCAAATACACATCACATCTTTATTAGGATTGGGGTAAGGGATGAAGGATGATAATAAATAAAAAGGAGTAGTGACAAGGGAGTGTATCATGACTATCACACACTATCAGATGGACGATTCAATACATTCACATATCCAGCGGACATTTCAACATCCTGTCTAAATGGGTCATTGTCAGATTTAGGTTCGCGTCTCTTCGGTGGACATTGCTAAAGTTAAGGGCTATAAAGCCTAATTTTTGGTTGAACTCTGAATCCGCATAAACAGCGTTGCCCCTTCTATAATTCTATGTGATAAAAACATATTATATATAAACGGAAGCCCTTAACTATTGACCACCGGAAAGATGATTTTTGTTTTTGTGACTGACAATGACCCAAATATTACTGTTCGAGAGACACAATCCCTCTAAGGTGTATGCTTATTAGGATTCCATTTTTTCCGTTTAAGTACAAAACTCTAAACATATTACCAGCATCTTGCAGGATCGTGCCAAGTCTAGTCTAGCAAAACCAAAAGTGAAAACCAACAATTTCACAAATACTAGAGTACTAGACTAAGATTTTGGTTTGGTTTTCCAGGGGACCACACAGCATGTCTATGGGATGTAGCTGAAAGCACTCCAAAGCGTGTCCTCGTATTCTCCAATCACACACGCTCTGTCAAGACAGCTGTTTTCCGTCCCAACGAGCCGTCAGTGTTCGCGACCGGAGCTCGAGACGGACACGTCCTTGTGTGGGACGTCAGGTGCGGCCAACCGGCAGTCGTCGTCAAACCAGACAACTGCCTCATGAACTGCCACTCCTCATTTACACCAAAAACACCAGGTTCACATACTAAAAGACCCCGATTAGATAACCACAGGTCCACCAGCATCACTGGACTAGTTTTTCAGGATGATACGACTCTAATATCATGTGGAGAATGCGACGGTAATATTAAAGTGTGGGATTTAAGAAAGAATTATTCTATTTATAAAAAAGAACCACTACCGAAGCATTCTATACCATACTGCGGAAGTTCAACAAAGAATGGATACACGAATCTCATCATAGACGATACCAGAATGAGGCTATACGCTAGCTGCATGGATAACGTGATTTACTGCTTTAATATTTCAACTTACAACTCACTGCCGGAACAAAGATACGTCGGACATGAGAACAGCACATTCTACATAAAAACTAGCCTTAGCCCTGATAGCATGTATTTAGTTTCTGGCAGCAGCGACAAAAATGCTTACATTTGGAATGTGAAATACTCTGAACCAGTTGTGAAGCTGGTTGGCCACTGGGCAGAGGTGACGTGCCCTGCTTGGTGTCAAAAAGGCGACATGAAGATCGTAACTTGCAGCGATGATGCGCGGCACAAGATCTGGAGAATCGGGAAAGAGTTTAACACGGATCACTTAGAAATAAAGGGGCAGGCCGAAGTCGTTCCTAGGACTGATATAACCAGCTTACCAAAATGGGGCACTCTGGATAGAACACCCAGCTCATTAAAACGGAAATTGGTTACAACACCTGGCTCCTACAGTTCTAAACGCATGCGTTCAGACAGCACTTCCGTGAGAAAAACTAAGAGATGTTTAACAGATCTAATGAATGCTTCCAGAGAGGCAGATGATGCCGAAATCTTAGTTAAGAGATTGAAGCTGGATATGGTACCTGAGGATGATGAGCCGAAGTTGCTTCCTGCTGGTATCAAGAGACACAGTGATGTGTTGGATAACACCAGTGCTGACCATTTTTCCTTTGATTCAGGTCAGATGTGCAGTCATTGGAATTATATAGCACCAAAACCTGGTACTTCCTTTATGACTCCCACCAAAAATTATGAAAAGAAAACCTGCAGAAAATTGTCTCCAAAATCGCCTAAAACTATCTCGCCATCCTCTGTGCCTATTATTTCGCCATTTGGCGATTATCCTACTAAAGTTAGAATAATATCTTTCAATACCCCAACTAAAAACTTGCCTAATTTCGTGCTGGACGGAGAGGCTCCTCATCTAAGACTGATGTCACCAGTCAAGAAAAAACAGGACACAACGAATTGGCTCACTTTAATGGTGCGAGAGAAAAAGGGAAAGAATGCCAATCCGGAAGTTATGGACAAAGCCAATGTTGCCCCACTCAGTCCTAAAGAGAATATACCGGTAAGGAGAAACTCTGTGACGGAAAAAACGCCCAAACCTGCTAAGAAATCTAGGACACTGTTGACATATTTCACAGTTGCGAATAAGGAGAAATAAAACCGGCACAAATATCTTCCCATATTTTCATAAAATTACGGATTATATAGTTAGGGTGTAGTATTACATACGCCCAGCAGATATTAGCCATTACTTGTATGTATCGACTTAACTTATTCACCGCCACTGAATTGAACTCAAGTCTGTCACCGTTGCCATACCTGCCACCGACTTCATACGAAATCCGAAAACAATAGACCTGCGTGGCGTGGGGGGCCACCTCGCATTTTTTTTGTGGTGGCGAATGGGTTAATTGAATTCATATAAGCTCTAGCTGATCGTGCGGTAGGAGGTTATGTTATTCAGTTAAAAATGTTAAGCTGGGTACTGACCAACGTTACGAGGTGTAATGTAACATGTTACACAGCGAGCATTCATGCAGTCAGTATGTAGTTTTCCCCGTAACACTACGTACTGACTGCATGAATGCTCGCTGTGTAACATGTTCATTACATCTCGTAACGTTGGTCAGTATCCAGAAGTACACTAGTGATTGTTGTTCCTAGCTAAAAGTCAAAATCAGCTATATCCAATAAGTCTGTCATTTAGAATTAATTATGATGGAGTGCTAAGGAATCACCGGGACTTCGTAATGTAATGTTTGTATTTTTATACTTTGACATTTTAATTATGCTCTCCGTAGTAGCGAGTTTTTTTGCATAATTAACAACACTGACTAAAACAGTGTGTTGCATACAAACATTACACGTTTTTTAGTATTTTTGTATTATTTCATCAATATAGAAACATTCGAAGCCCTGTTGATGCAAAATGAACTGATAATGTTATTTAAGCTTAATGGGTGTATTTAATTGTGGGAGTAAGCTCTTTAGTTGTAAGCATACATTTTATTCAGTAACATGTAATAAATATATTGGTAATGATGAACTATTCTAGCACACAGAAATAAACTATGAATTAACGCTACATTTGTGTCAGACGCATGGAATTGTAATGTCTACATAACACATGTCCATCCTGTGTCTCATGCACTGTTATTTTCACCTTCGATAGAAATATTACAACCAATGTGTTTTTCAAATGAAGATATATTTGACAGGTAGTATGTGGTCGATATGACGACGCTGCCTGGAGAAGAGTGTTAGTTAGGTCGTTAGAGCCGGCATGCGGTGAGCTCGTCAAGCTCGTGTATCTTGTTTTCAAATGAAGATATATTTGACAGGTAGTATGTGGTCGATATGACGACGCTGCCTGGAGAAGAGTGTTAGTTAGGTCGTTAGAGCCGGCATGCGGTGAGCTCGTCAAGCTCGTGTATCTTGTTTTCAAATGAAGATATATTTGACAGGTAGTATGTGGTCGATATGACGACGCTGCCTGGAGAAGAGTGTTAGTTAGGTCGTTAGAGCCGGCATGCGGTGAGCTCGTCAAGCTCGTGTATCTTGTTTTCAAATGAAGATATATTTGACAGGTAGTATGTGGTCGATATGACGACGCTGCCTGGAGAAGAGTGTTAGTTAGGTCGTTAGAGCCGGCATGCGGTGAGCTCGTCAAGCTCGTGTATCTTGTTTTCAAATGAAGATATATTTGACAGGTAGTATGTGGTCGATATGACGACGCTGCCTGGAGAAGAGTGTTAGTTAGGTCGTTAGAGCCGGCATGCGGTGAGCTCGTCAAGCTCGTGTATCTTGTTTTCAAATGAAGATATATTTGACAGGTAGTATGTGGTCGATATGACGACGCTGCCTGGAGAAGAGTGTTAGTTAGGTCGTTAGAGCCGGCATGCGGTGAGCTCGTCAAGCTCGTGTATCTTGTTTTCAAATGAAGATATATTTGACAGGTAGTATGTGGTCGATATGACGACGCTGCCTGGAGAAGAGTGTTAGTTAGGTCGTTAGAGCCGGCATGCGGTGAGCTCGTCAAGCTCGTGTATCTTGTTTTCCCATTTAAGGCGACGTAGGTTCATGGTATTCTCAAACATGAATAATGATATTGCCGATTCTTAGAACCGATTTTAATATGTTTAGCTTTTGTGCATAATCTGTTACGAATGTTTTAAGTGTAATTTAGACCTATGTTCGTGATTTTTTTCTATCGAGCGAAAGTCAAAAACTCAGGATTTGAATAGCTCTAGTCCCTTGAGAAAGGCCTCAAGATTGCTAATTAAATTTAGTGCAGCCGTATTATGACCCAAATAAGCGCTACGACTTATTAAAAATCCGTTTTCTGAACCTACGTCGCCTTTACATCAAGGATGGCACGAGCTCCACGCATGCGAATCTTAACAAAAATGTCGATGTAGAAGTTTATAATAGTGCCAAGAGTTGAGTTATGCAACTTGCCTTCATCTGTCAATGTCAGTTTTAGTTTTAAAATGTTTCTCGTTTTAATATCAAGGCATAATTACTGTGCCATCAGTTTTACTCATTGACGGCGTTACTTTGTTAGTGATGGATATTTTAATTAAAACATTCATGCATTTATAGCGATGTTACATACAATAAAACGAATGTCTAAATCACGCAGTTGTTTCTTCAACATTAGCAATATTCCTTTTTAACCGACTTCAAAAAGAAAGGAGGGGGTCCTCAATTCGACTGTATTTTTTTGTGTGCTTGTTACGCGATATCTCGTTAATTTATGAACCGATTTGAAAAATGATTAAATTTGTTTTTTTGAAATCATATACTTGGTCCCGTTGTCACCAAAATCCAGTTCTGATGATGGGATCCTGGAGAAATAGAGGGAACTCGTAACATTTTATAGGCTAACTTGAAGCAATTTGGGTACTGGTTAAGTCGGTTAAAACTTTATTTTCAAAGTAAATTAAATCCTTGATAGCAAGAAATGTTATGGGAAAGGCTTTGACACCTATCGTTTGCTCCGACAGTCAAAAATTGGGACTGGTAAAATTAGTAGTGCAGTCGGCCTCATAGTTGCTGACCACCTAAGTACTTACCTTGTCGTTTTCACTCGTTTGACAACTTCATATGGCAGTTTAACATGACGTTTAATGCGACACGGTACAAAGGTGGTAAGCCCCTTGTGAGGCTGACCATACCGTATAAATTAGGTCTCAATATGATTGTGGAATTCATAACTATGTACGCGCTCAGTACATAGTACAATACAACTATGTGTAGTGTTAGGGGTAGATCTCGTAGAAACACCTCGGGTAACAATAAAACAGCAATTAAGATGTGCCATTGCTCACTCTTTATTACGCTTGTTAATTCAATATATAAAAACAAAATAATGTATTGTAAAATATCACTGATTGCTCCGCGGGCCCTACGGAGTGCCCGGTAGGCCAAAGCTTAAAAACACAAAACCTTTCTGAACCTTTATTGTTACATAAATAAGGTACACAATTTTATTATAGAAATAATAGTAGATCTGTATCGGTACCTGATATTTGTTGCAAGTTTTTTTTATTTTTGCTTAGATGTGAGTGAAACCCAGGGTATCCACACGTACTTAAAGCTTATTTGCAATCAACAGATGTGCCGCTAGTCTGGCAAGCGCAAGTTGAACCCACAAGATTTAAATACGCGATTAGCCGATTACACTAAACATACATATTGACCAACAGTGTTGCCGCGTAATTGTATCTAGTGGGTTCAACTTGCGCTTGTCTATGTACTTGATATCGAATATCGATAATTAATATTTTATCTGCAGATCGAAAATCAACGTCAAGTAAATGAGTACCGAATCAGACAAGGGACATTACTTTTCCACTAAGTATAATAATTGAATACACTTGGGAGCAAAGAAATCGAGCCACCCGTGCAATTTTCATGTTTGTTCGTTTTATCCAAAATCTGCCCATGAAAAAAGACAAATTAGGATGTCGTTTGAAAGGTAATTTATTCAGCTATTAAATAATGCTAATTTTATTAGTATGAATAGGCTCATTACGAAATTATGGGTGATAATGTTGCCCCATTACTAATGAGCCAATTAATGCATGTGTGGTTTGTGCCATTTGGGAAGGTATAAAATGAAGAAAAAAATATCAGTAATTGCCCATCAATTGTGAATTGCATCTCTACCTGTGACATTGCTCTCTATGAAATTTGTCAGAAAATTCATGAAAAATGGACACTACTGAAGCCGCCCAAGCCGGTAGCTCTGCTCCAAACCAGACTTGGTCAGCGTCAAGTGGCCCTACAACTGAATTTAAGCCGATCAGCAGTCCAACGAGTGTTTCAGAGGGACCGAGAGACTGTTGCCTTTACGAGAAGACTCGGCACAGGCAGGGTACGGTCTACCTCAGAAACAGACGACCGCTTCATCGTCTCAGCTTCTCTACGGGCACGTCGAATCAATGCTGTTAAGCTACAGTAGAAACTGCAGGAGGTCCGGAATGTGTCCATAAGTCGATGGACCGTGTGAAGACGTCTCAAGGAACAAGAACTGACACCACATCGAGCTGCCAATGGGCCCAAGTTGACCGCAGCTCATCGCACAGCACGACCTGTTTTCGCTCAGGACCATTACAATTTGACCCTTGAGCAATGGAAGACCGTGATGTTTTCTGATGAGTGCAGGATCTGGCTTTTTGGCAATAATGGAAGAGAATGGGTCTACCGAAGACCAGGAGAGCGATTTTTGCAGTGTTGCATCGAAGAAAGAGTCGTGTATGGCGGTGGATCTGTCATGGTCTGGGTCGGTATTTTATTGGAAGCGAAGACCGATATTGTTTTCGTCGTATGGCATGATTGGCATAACGCAGGATGATAATCTCATCGCTACATAGAGGAGATCTTAGCCGAACATGTGGTCTCTTTTGAGGATTTTATCGGTGATGTTTTTTTATTTATTCAGGATAATGGCAGGCCGCACACCGCCAGAATCACCAAGGATTACCTTAGGAGCGTCAATATTCCCGTCATGGATTGGCCTGCAAAAAGTCCTGGCCTCAATCCAATACTCGTAGAACACCTCTGGGACGAACTGAAAAGGCGAGCTCGAGAAAGAAATCCAGTTCCTGAAACTCTCCAATAGAAAACCACCGTCGAAGAGGTTTGGGCGGACATCCCTCAAGAATTCGTCAGCAACTTGGTTCGATCCATGCGTAATCGCATGAACGAATGTCGTAGAGCTAGAGCAAGCAATACATGATACTGAAAGATTTTCTTTTTAGTAAAATTTCCATGTAATTTTTTCGTACACTCGAATTTGCTACAATGCCATTTTGACACGAGTTTTGTTTTCCGCCTTAAATGTATGGAAAATCACCCGTTTTTCAACAGAAACTAAAGTCATTCGATAGAAAACAAAATTATCTTTCAGATATCACAAATATAGTTTTTCCATAAAATGGAAATTGGAAAAAAATGTAAGGTTTCTTTGCTCCCAAGTGTATGTAAAAATTCAATACGATTACATTGGTCTTGATTTAGAAATCATAAAACAAGAACTGGCGATATCCTGGGTTATTCGCAACTCGGGCAACAGACGTTCAATATATTGAATTATCATTACAAAAATGATGGTTTAATTATGACGTGAACAGAAAGAAATACTCATTCCATCTCCATCAATATCCATACAAAATCTACTTCATCACATGATTGCCACAAGGTTTCCAACATTAATTTAACAGTCTTTAAATTTTCAATGATAATAATAATAATGCACACCTGGTGTGCTATTTAATTTAGTCCCCTATGTTTTTAATGCACTTCCTTTAATGTCGGAAACTGAACTTACAGCACAAAGTTATCCGGATTTAAGGTCACTACAGACAGACCCATAACTAAATGTTCCCGGTTTCTTCAAGACACGTATATTTTGTGTGGAGATTCCAACATCACTTCCCTTGTCCTGATGTCCCTCCAACCGTATCTTATCTTATGCTGCTATATTCAAGAGCAGTGAGGGTAAAAGGTACAGATATAATTTGTAAAAATAATTGACATAATTAGATTTCAAAGGGCCGTTGTATATTGTTGCGATATTATTATGGTCAATCATATATTTTCTAAAAAAATCCACTCGGTAATTCTTTGAGGCAAAATGTTGAACACGAGTTAGATTTAGTCCAAGCCAGCCGTCAAAATACTTTGAAACTCTTTCAAGAAACAGAATTGGGTGTTATTGTTACGGCAATTGCCCAAATGGCCTAAGTCAGTAGAAATGCTACATTTCCAGGTTCTTAACGATTTATGTCTAATTTACGAACATGGTTAAACTAATGGTGGACGTAAAATATATTCGACATTCATTCTAAAGCTACTCACAGTAAAATTGCCATCACGGATAAGTTTGTGTAATACATCAAGTTCACGATCAGCGGCCATTTGAAAGCATAACAAAAAGGGCCCACGGTAGGACCTCAGCCCTACGGCCACACGACACGGTGTCATAACGGTAGTATAGTCGCACATGTTGACGTAGTTCACATTGGATATTCAATCGCCCTCTCGCCATAAGAAAAGCATGACGCTGTCGTATCTAGCTGACGAGTGACGACCCATTGTAACAATCTATAACCTTAAATGACGGTTGATACTGACAAGATAAGTCAGCAACACCTTAAGGCTCGTATTCAATGATTCCTATATACAATTAAGTTTTGTGGTTTGTAATTTTTTTCTGTTTTAATTTTTCACAACAGAAATAATTAAAAGTCTCAACATTAGTCAATTAAATAAGAAGGACCGCTTTAAAACATTATTATTTTAAGGTTTTAGGTAATGCCAAACCCAAAGGTACATTTAGAGTTATTCTAAATGACTGATAATCAAAAAAATGCTAAAAGACTTTAATTTACTCCAAATGACTAATTTAAATCAGTTTAGAACGCAAACTAAGGTTATAAAACGTCCCATACGGCACTAGCTCACGCCCGTCGACACGATGTCGGACAGCGTAAGAGGCATATAACAACAAATATCGTCAGTAATGCACAATTAAACAACACAAAAGTTAAATTCAAGAGCTGGCTTCTGCCTTAAAATTTGTTATACCTACTACATCTATGTCTGCTTATTCTACCTTAAATCTATACATACAATCTTCTTCCAAGCGATTTAAAAAAAGTCTTAGTACTTTATTTTAATCGTAGGTATTAATTTGTTAAATTGTCTTTATCGTTAAGTTCACTGAATCCACTTGCACCACTTTAATCCCGTTTAACACAACGAGTAACGAAAAGTTTAGATCTGCTAAATAAAACTACTATAACATACAACTAGGGTAGAATACAACCGACAAAACTTGTACGACGAGCTCGCGCCTAGCTCACGTTCCCTCGTGTGCCCCTCGTGCATAACGATTGGACCATGCCTAGAGTTACACAAAGCGACTCGCATAGCCAGCCGTCAAGTCGATCATGGCAGGCGCATTAACAACGTTGCAAAACATGCGCGGGATGTCTCGCAGGTTTACAAATAGGCGTGGTCACAAAACGCATGACAAGTATTTATGCTTGGACAGATCATGTACGAATCTGAAATGGTCAAATTACTTGGGGATTATCGCGGTTAGCTTTGTTATAGCTCTCAAATCGTGACTCTCGTCATGTTATATCTCATTCGTATCTTGTTATTCATAGCTGTGGATACCGTTAGCCAGATATCAACAGTTCAAATTGGCGAACTAGCTTACACGTTGGTATTTAGCTTTAATACCCACAACTAAATGATGACGTTACATTACGGAAAGTTCCCCTGAGCGTTTCGGCGCGGACTCGTCCTCGCATACAATTGACATTTTATTTTGATAAAATATTATAAAATCTATGATGGAACCACGCACTTCAATCTGCATCAAGTTAGGACGGAAATCCGCAAGACGTTAAGATTGA
Source organism: Epinotia brunnichana (assembly GCA_963854355.1). NCBI lineage: Eukaryota > Metazoa > Arthropoda > Insecta > Lepidoptera > Tortricidae > Epinotia > Epinotia brunnichana. The sequence continues at coordinate 24,658,769 of OY977936.1, read as the reverse complement.
GTCGTGGTTCGAGATCAAATCATTAAAAATTTAAGGGTCCTTGATAAAAACGACTGTCCATCTAATTTAAAGAATGAAAATGTACTTTTTACTTAGATCACTTCAGTTATAATTATTTGTCTTGTAAATGAGATGGACCTTCGTAGTTTTATTACCAGACTCTTCAGTCCCGAGATACCATTCTATCACAACTTGTAACAAAAATATTTTTTGGATGTAGCTAGCTAGCAATGGCATCGCTAAATTAAAAATTAAATAAATCTTTGTAATAGTCTCGCGCGGAAGATCCAGTCTATTCGGTGACAATATAAGATAATATGAAACTCGAGCAGTACTTTCAACCAAGTCTGCGTGGGGGACAGTCTTACTGTCTTGTCCTAATTCCCATTAACACGGTAATTGTGTTCACTGGAACACAGTTTTAGTTGAATTGTTTACAGGAAAACAACATATTATGCGATGATATTCTCATTCCATGCACGGTATTTCCTACAGCGATGCGTCTCCATGAATGATATAGTCGCGTTTAACATCATATTATTGTATAATGTCACCGCGTCTAATACAAACGTTCAAATCATTGTAACAGTGTCAACACAACGCTCAAAAAACAGTAAATATCTCAAAAATACTACTTAATGTGACGGTCGTACGATATATCTGTAAGGAGCGCCACCGGATCCGACACGGCGCACGACCCGACTAAAAAATACGATTCAACCGAGTACAAATCAAGCCTGTCGCTCTCAATACGAGCTTCATCAATCTCTCCATGTTCTAACAATTAATATCTGATTATACTATAGTCTAAATGTACCTACCCCGACCAAATATCGTAGGAGCCGTCGTTTAACAATAATGATTTGGACTAAATAAACAACGGCACAATGAAGAAGTTACGACTCAAGTCAAGTCGGGAATCAGTTAAACTGTGCGATTTGAAGCAACGATAGGTGAAACACGAGTCTTATTATACATGTGTTAAGGAATAAAGAGCTTCACCCGTACCTAGACGGCACGCGCCCGCGCCAGCTACACCCGCCGTCGTGTCGGATCCGCCTCGCTCGTCTAGTACAAGCGTTACAATATTAAAGTCTTTCGTTATTTTGTACTGTATCATTATTGAGTGCAAAAGGAACGTCAGCAATAAAAAGATCAAAATAGTCGTGTACAGTTAGTTATCAATGATATGGAACGGTGCTGGGATACCTAGGGGCCGCTGCGGGCTCTCGTCGCGCCACCGCCCCCGCCCGCGCCCCCGGGCCGGGCGCAGCGGCGCGCGCGCAGCGAGCACGACTCTCTGGAACACAAATCATATGGTCAAATCATTTATAACACAATTTTCTGTCAAAAAAATAAATTTTTGGTACAAGCTTTTATTGCCGACTGTACTTTACTGCATACCATCATCAACTACTCATTGAGACGATTCTAACGAGCCCAAACTCGATGGGGTTGTGCCGTTTTATTGCGGAGTTCATATGGCCACCTTCCAGCTCCAGCATCAGATCAGCTCCATGTCATCATAATATTGCATTGTCAATTTGTCATGCGATATACATATGCATGCAAAATTTTAGCTCAATCGGAAACCGGGAAGTGGGTCAAAATTAACTAGCAAGATTTGATTACAGACAGAACGGGACAGGTGAAAGTAAGTAAAAGCTTGTAAAAAACCGGCCAAGTGCGAGTTGGACTCGCGCACGAAGGGTTCCGTACCATTATCTATAAAAACGGCAAAAAAGTCACGTTTGTTGTATGGGAGCCCCCCTTAAAAAAATATTTTATTTTGTTTTTAGTATTTGTTGTTATAGCGGCAACAGAAATACATAATCTGCGAAAATTTCTACTCTCTAGCTATCACGGTTCTTGAGATACAGCCCGGTGACAGACAGACGGACGTAGTCTTAGTAATAGGGTCCCGTTTTACTCTTTGAGTACGGAACCCTAAAAACGGCTTCCAAATTACTACTTCACCACACATGGTTCTTCCATAGTTCCACTTCACTGCTTTCTGAAGTTAAGTGCGTGAGTTATCATTTAACAGAGATCGGACAAATTTGCGTCATTGCTCGCAATAATGTGGGCATGACTTCAAAATTAATCAAAATGTTAATCAATGAATTAATTTCTTAGTTGACATATAATTTGATTCCTAGTCAATAAATACAAAAGTTTGTTAAAGTATAGATTCATTACAGAAAATAATCAGTATTACTTCCAAATTTTTTGTAGTCAGTCTATTTCGTTTTAAATCAAAAATATACTTAAGTGCTGAAAAACTCCGCTCGCAATCCACTGATGTTAATGGGGCAAACTTAAGTAATAATAATATAATAATAAATATTACGGGACAATCTTACACAAATCACCCTAGGCCCACGGTAAGCTCAATAAGGCTTGTGTTGTGGGTACTAGGCAACGATATATATAATAGATAAATACATATAGATACTTATATACATATATAACATCCATAACTCAGGAACAAATATTCGTGATAAACACACAAATAAATGCCCTGACCGGGATTCGAACCCGGGACCTCCAGCTTCGTTCAGCTCCAGCAGTAGTTTGATGAATCGATTTGTTTCAAGAGAAACTTCAAATACCTTCCCTTAAACACATTTCTTTATTCCATGCAGAAAATGAAAATATATTTAATTTAGTATCTGCATACTTGTTTGAATTTATATCACTATAAATAAACATTTATATCCCATTTTCACGTCGTATTATATTAATTTCTATTTTCGCTATTAATACGTTTTTAAACTGGCGATATTCAGTAGGTACCCATCAGTAAAGAACATGCCATTATTTAAGTTTGCTGCCGTTTAGGTACGGTACGTAGTTAGTTACAAGTGAAGTGGCAGCCTCAGGGGCCTTTGCCAAAGACAGTTTTGATTTGACATCTGATTGGACTTGGAAATTAAGACTGTAATTTGGCAACTATCAATGTCAAAATATATACCTATATTAAGAAAAAGCAAATCCACGGAGGTTTTATATCTATAGAACTAGAAAACTTCTTCATCAGAAATAATAATCCTAGCAGGATATTTACCATGTAGTAGTTGTTGGGTATTATTTCTAGTGTAAATAATCGTGTCAGTTTAAAATCGTAACTTCTTTATTATATAAAAATATTTATGAAAACGAAAACGACTTTAAATAACATTTTGCTAATAATTATAAGCATGTATTATCTGCGGAAATTCAAATTTTATTTCAAAAAATTATTAATTGATTAACATTTTGATTAATTTTGAAATCATGTCCACATTATTGCGAGCAATGACGCACATTTGCCCGATCTCATTCAAAATGTATATTGTGAAATACATTTTGATGAGCACGACTTACTTGCTACTTCAATGAAATTCACGAAGCCACTACCTATCCTGGACGAGTTATGGTAATTCCTTATGAATTCCACAATCATATTGAGACCTAATTTATACGGTACGGTCAGCCTCACAAGGGGCTTAGCACTTTTGTACCGCGTCGCATTAAACGTCATGTTAAACTGCCATATGAAGTTGTCAAACTAGTGAAAACGACAAGGTACTTAGCAACCACACTGGCACCTTCTTTGAAACAAAACAAACGATTTATTGGTTCCCAGGGGTCCTCGTGATGCTACAAGTTACATTTTTACAAATCTAAACCTGCACCACAGTCGTTATTAGTCGAGCGCCTCAGTGTTCCCAGTTTAGGCTTTTGTAACTTGGGCCACAGAAGGTGGAATTGACTGTTAGTCGGCTTCAACAAATCTCAACTGTCAGTAAAAAAACCGGCCAATTGCGAGTCGGACTCGCGCACAAAGGGTTCCTCCATCATAAAAACGACAAAAAATAACGTTTATTTTGTATGGGAGCCCCCTTAAATATTTATTTTATTCTGTTTTTTTAATATTTGTTGTTATAGGGGCAACAGAAAAACATCATCTGTGATCATTTCAACTGTCTTAACTGGTGACAGACGGAGAGCGGAGTCTTAGTAATAGGGTCCCGTTTTACCCTTTGGGTACGGAACCCTAAAAACTACAGGTCGCGTGTATAAATGATGGATTAGTTATTTACCTGCGCGCTATCACCAGCAGAAGACGGAGAGCTCGCCGCCGTGCGCATGGGCGTGCGCGTGCGAGCCCACGCCGCGCCACGAGCGCACGCCGCCCACCTTCAGCTGCGACAAACAAACAAAATCAATCAATTACCACTTACAACTATAATAACATTCATCGTTGACTATTCAAATCAATAATACCGACATTGTTTGACTTAAAGTCAAGAGCAATCTTAAACGTTTCATTCGTTCGACGGCCCTCCACTCCGCTACCTACTCACACAACTCTGCTGGATATTCTCACCCTTAGTGGGTATGGTAGCTTTTACAAGCTTTTATTTAGTTTCACCTTCCACACAACGTCTTTCTGTAATCAAATCTTGCAAGTTAAATTTGACCCACTTCCCGGTTTCCGATTGAACTGAAATTTTGCATGACAATGCAATATTATGATGACATGGAGCTGGAAGGTGGCCATAGGAACTCCGCAATAAAATGACACAACCTCATCGAGTTAGGGCTCGTTAGAATCGTCTCAATGAGTAGTTGATGATGGTATGCAGAAAAGTACAGTCGGCAATAAAAGCTTGTAGGTACCAAAAATGATATTTTTGACAGAAACTTGTTTCATTTTGTTTTGTCAAAAGTAATTTACGCATGGCCACATACACCCCGAATTCCGTACGGAATTCGGTCGAGCGAATGGCGAGCTTGATTCGTCATCTTCTCATGTTCAATGTTTTTCGTCCCGTTTTCTATCGGCCACTATGCGTTTTGATAAGGTACTTGATGATTGACTTGGTTATCTTATTCTTTATAACGTTGAAAAATACATTTATTTTCTAAAGTAAACACATGATGATATGATAATTAACATAAACTAAAATAAATTAAAACTACGGTAAATCTAAAAAAGGCCCTCGAGGCATTGTACCAAGGATGCTGGCGGCATTTCCTCGTTGAATTGCAATGCTGATGCGTTGCGCAAGAAAGCCGCCAGCTCTTCGGTCACCAGTTACATCAACCAGACGTTTCGCGATTTCCGCAAATAACTTATGCGCACTGGGACCCCACGGACCGAGGGTCTCGACGCCAAAGGGTACAAAGTTGTACTCTCTGCTGAGGCCTCTATATTTATTACATTTCAGAAGTTCGGCGTTTTTCGCCGCTGCACCCGCTTTAGAAGTAGTCCGTTGGAGGTGGGACGGTGCCAGTGTGTCTACACAGGTAGCGTCCAACACAAGCATCCGTCCCAAACTACAAAAAACCAGAGACACACCATCAGGTATTTTGCTATCATCTCTGACAGTACCAGGCGGCTCATGAAGAGCAGTCACATTGATGGTGCCAAGAGACCGGCGGATTATGTCATTAAGTGTCGCATGTCTTGAAAAGCGGCCTGCACTTTTTTGACAACAAAGTCCGTGTTGACCACTGGTCCGTGGACCGACTGCGGTCCACGTCCGTGCCACAAGGGCATACGTGTGGAGTGCATACCGTCACCCCAAGCCGCAGACCAGTCGCCAGTATTTGGAGAGGGATGGGCATGTAGTCAGTGACCGGCCTCTCTGGCTCCAACCGCCAAAAGCCTTGCGCGATCTGGACCTGAACTGCGGCTCAGAATCGATTTGTAGGTTAAATCGCAATAAATATCGTCCCAGCTCCTTTGAGATTTTGGGTTAAGTATCTGGAAAATCTTTACCCGGGCAAGCAATTTTAAAAGCATTCTTGGCATCCTCCAAGCCCGCAGTCTCATAGTTTGTGGGCAGAGCCCTTAGGATATTTCCTATGAGACGTGACGTGCTGTGGGTGGACGACAAGAAGGCTGGCGACGCAACACTCGAAATTTTGCGTATTCCTAAGCCACCAAACCGGATAGGGAGGGATACTTGTAACCAAGATGATCATTGAGCTGAATATTTAAAATCATCTCTAAACTAGTTTTGACTAAGTCGTCTAATGGTGAAAGCAAATTTTGATGTTACCAAAAAGGGCAACAACGGAGCACATAAGTAAATTTAGGGAAGAATTTATTCTTATTAGGCTCATTCTTAACGTGCCGAATATTTTTTATTCCCTTTGACGAAAAGCCAAAACGACAGGACACATAGCGAATGAGACTAAAACCAAGTTACGAACAATGAATGTGACGAACGAAGGCAATGACGACTAGTGAATGAGGCGAAAATCGAAAAAGACTAACAAGAAAGCGATAAATATTTAACAAGTCGAATAAAGATCAAGGTGGGAGAAAAACAGAACAGGACAATAGGTACCTAGCGAAAATATCAGGAAACGAATTGGACGAGCTAAGATGAGATGACATCTGCCCTGATCTTGTATGTGCAATTTAAGTTAACTAAGAAACAAACTGAAATTCCATTCGTTGAGAAGAAAATTCAATGGAGGAAGAAAGCATTCGACATGAGATCCATATTTATGACATTAAACCGATCCGTAATTACCTACACAAATTACCATAATTATACACTAAACAATTCATTCGAATACCGTATACGTGAGTAGCAACTTAGAAGAAAAACTGGGATATTATCCACTCTGAAACAATTTCCACAGATCAAATCTCGCAAAAACCAAGTTCCATACCGAGCGACTCGCGCAAAAACTGTAATATATCGAGTTCTCATTCCACTGCTGGCCATATACGGGCAAGGGTGGGCCGAGTCGGTCTGCGCGCGCAAGGAATGTGGTCCATTGACGACTGTTCAATGGGCCGGAAGAGTCATTGAGACGCGCGGATTTTTATGGTACGTGTTTAGAGTGAGAAGTTCCGACGAGTGGTTTTCGCAAAGGCGTATTTTCTTGGGCAGGTACATATATCAAACAACGCTATATTTTAATTTATCTAACACACTAATTTGTTATACCTATTTATCCAAATGTCTAAAGGAAGCGAATAGCTACACAAAACTCATTACTAGATAACTTATTCTAAATCAACTTAAAAGAGTCGATGGAATTACAGAATTCTGAGAAATCTCGGATGAATCCGATATTCCGAATAAAGTGCCGAAAACATGTCAGAGGCTCTAGTATACGTTTTATCGACACAATACTTTTTCGAACGCGTTTGCGTTTTGTTTCAATTTGTATGGCAACGCGAACAGCGCCTCTGGTGGTAACTATTAGGAACTACGCGATGCCGTTCAAATTGAGACTAATCGTAAGCGCGTTCGAAAACGTATATATATCGATAAAACTTATACTAGAGCTACTGAATACACTTAAGTTTCTTTGAGTTTTTCCTTTTGAAGTACTGATACACTAAAAGAAAACTCGATTTCAAGTTTCTCAGTAAGAAGATTTTTTTACTCCAAGTATCCAAACCCAGCAGGCACAGGTCGGGGACCCCGCCGATAACACTTATCACACGGAAGGAGATTACTTCAAATTCTTATCTGGAATGCAAGTCTTTGTCCGCAACATGCGTGTCTACATGTTTGCCTCAGTTTCGTTCGATAAGCTAATGGTAAATAAATCATACGCCTACAAGAAGCAATATATAATACACGTATGTATACTCGCACACAATACTGTGAATAATTGTACGCATAGTTATTGGATGTCGTCTATAACTATGCGCACAATTAATCAAAGTATAGACACTGATTGACGCGTTTAAAAACTATCGTTTCTTTAATTCCTATTTTCACCCACAACAGAACGGAAAATGTAGGTATATGCGTTTAGGGTGAGAGGTTGTTTGTTTAATATTTATTCAGGCCCACATAAATAAATAGCACTCAAATGAGGTTTTAACATAAATCCTTCAAATATTGCCGATAATTCTAGTTCAAATAAAACTATATAATGAACACGGTAACTTTTCTTATCATAGTCGTGTTGCTACTGGACTGCAACTCAAACATACCGATGACTTCGCTACAAGCGGACCAATATAGACTAACCTGCGATTTACGCATAATTGTTTCGAATCTATAGAGGTCAAACTATATTATAGGGGTTCAGCAGAAGCTGCGCCCGCGCCGCGCACATGCAGCCGTGGGAAACAAGCGCATGTGCATCGCACACGACATCTCACGTAAAGAATAACTAAAATAAACCCCATGTCAGTTATTGGGCACCACACGACTCAAAGATGTGTAGACAAGGTTCCCGCATAGTGCAAGCATATAAGTGTTAACTTAAATGCTCGATATACAAATGAAGCGTTCAGATTCTATTTTGAACGCGATATTGCGATTAATAAAACCTTTAATGTTTACAGCAAAATTACCCCACTGATAATTAAGTATTTCAGTGGCGATATATACATATTCTTAAAAATTAAATTAAATAAACTTTAGAAACATGAGTAACTAACAATTTGGTTTTTTTTGAACAGTCGTGTCAGGCCTATGCCACTTTAAATTAAGAGAGAGCTTACCAAATTTAGCTGCAAATAAAAGTTAATTAAAATCCAGATACCGACGCTGCTGATGGCAATCAGACACGACACGACAAATTGCCCGAGATCCACGGACAGATTTACGTGCGCCCGATTGTAATTGGAGTTCAAGGGTAGCCTTTAGGCATCTACTTGGTATACGCTCAATACCTATACCCTTCGCCATTCGTGCTGTCGCGCCTTGTATGAACTGACGCACGGATTTGGGATATCACGGTATAAATATAAAAAAGAGCAAACAGAAACAAAAGAGCGTGACGTATCATCGGGCATGAATAGCCACAGACTAAGCACTGCTGGTCAGACTCGATCAATCACTACCTAATCCAGATATTCATCCTTCCAGTAATAGTACATTACTATAGAGGCCGGGAAACGAAGGGTTGCAGGCCAAGTAGATATAGATATAGGGATACGCGGCCGGCAATCCCGTTTCTCGCCGAGATTTGTACAGTGCTTTTCTCAAACTTGCAATGAAATAAAAAGTAGTCAATTTGTTTTATTCGTACAACTAAATAATACGTTTCTGATAGCTGTCAGTGCTGTCACATCATAACCTATAATGGTGTCCCACATTTCTTACTAACAAATATTCCGCTTATTCCCTAAATTAAGTATTAGTTTATATAGTGACATGAACTTATATCTAACTATATAGACGAGGCACTACAACAAAGAAAACACTTATAATTTTTATGAAATTTTCATACGCCGTCATGTACCTAACTTTTCATTTCGGGGGCAGTAAATTATTCATGGCTACTTCTGCTCGCAATAGGGAACATTACTGCCATGTTCTGCCGCTAGAGGCAGCACTACCACTAATAGTAAATCAGTATAGAAATATAGGGATTCACACACACATGCACAATTGATTGTCAAATGAGTGACAAGGATGCTTGCATAGACAATACCGCAAGTGGGGACGAGATACAATGTCAACGCTGCTAGTGTCGCCACCTACGAAGAGTTTTGCGTAATGTTCCCTATTCCGGAGGCGTACAGTTAAATTCCATATCATTTTCGTCCGAACTCATTTCGAAATCGATGGCTTTTATTAGAAAGTTTCAAAATAATTACGAACTGTTGACAAATCCGGCCAACAAGAAAAGAAAACTTTTTTCAAATTACGCGCCAAACTTATTTTTAACCTGTTTGAAGCAACGTTTTACCCGGTGACATTAACATTAGTCCTAATCTTTTTTTTTTTGGTGATTGAATGCCAAGACGTTCTGTCACAATTTGACGTTTATAAACAAAAGACGGTTGCTTTGCAGGCCTAGGTGTGTAAGGTTGTATGAAATTCCTTTACATATCATCTTCACTTAGTCGCACCGGATACGTAGTATTTCCGGACCTAATTTGAAGTATGTCATGTCAACATTTCATTGCAAGTTTGAGAAAAATAAGATAAAGAAATACCCCAACTTTTGAAACATTTTGTTCGAGTCGCAACGCAACCAGGATTTTTATTTTTTCATTCAAAAGGTATTTTTACTTCAAAAACGCGCACTTCGGTTGCTGGCCGGAGTGAAAGCAAGGCATTCTTGCAGAGAACTGTTTAAAATTCACCATATTATGACGCACTACTCCCTTTACATATTTGAAGTACTGTACTGATGTTTGTAAGGAATAATCTTCAGATGTTCAAACGAGTAGAGGTAACAGGAATACTCATTAGATCCACAGGCAGACTCTGCACAGTTCCGCGTCGCATGGCACTTTCGGAAAGAAACCCGCGCGTGATAGGCCCTTCTTCTTATGAGCATCTACCCGCCAAATTAAAAGATGAAATATCTGACGAAACATTCAAGCGCCAACTTAGAATCTTTTTATTGGAAAATCCATTTTATTCTGTTAATGACTATATGGAAATTAAATATGTTTGGGTCATTATCAAATAGTTAACGACACTTGTCACAACCATGTGCAAAAGTTAAGAAATTTCCAGCACATAAATATTGTAATACTTATTTGTATAATAGCTGTCGTACTTAGTATAAAATAAATTAAGTATTAGTAGCGTTAACTTTTGCACATGGTTGTGACAAATCAGTCACATTATTTGAGAAATACCCGTTTGACATTAATAATTGATTTGTAGTAGTTGTATTTTATTGTAGTTAGTGTGATTATTATTTGAATTTTGACGAACTTTATTGAATTATATAATTCTCTTCTTGACTTAACTTGTATGTTGACATTTATAATTTGTACTTAATTTAATTTGATTTTTATTCTTTGTTTAATTATTTGACGATCATAATATAAAGTCGTGTAAGTTGACTTAGCGTAATTTATATTGTATTTTTATATTATGAAATAAATAAATCTAAATCTATAAGCCAGATAAAAATCCGGGAATCACATTTCTCCTCTATTCTATTCTATCTAATTTGAAGTGGTAATATCAATTATGATGGAACAGTAGATGAAACTTCTGTAGGTAGTATAGGTACTTGGAGGAGTTGTGGGTAAATAATTTCGAATCATAAAATGCAATTACGGCGCCTTTGACCCAGTTTTACATATAAATAACAATAAGGATATTTTCCTCGTGATAATTCGACTTATTCAAACGGCATTACCAACGCGCGCGATTAACATAACGCGCGTGATGAATTTGATCGAGTTACCGAACAGGCGTTAAACTGGATTACGCCGGATATCTAATATTTTTCAGGGAGACAGGCAGATGAGGAAATTCTTGGCAGTTGAATTACATATATACATAATAATCACGCCTGTCTGTCGGAGGGGTAGGTAGGCAGGGATCACGCCTGCTACCTAATCACTCTTGCTTGTTTCTTGCTTTTTGAGTTGAATAACATATATATACCAGGGGCTGCATAACCGAAAAATACCGGTATTCCATTTTAACGGTATGACGTCATATCGTTTGTCAAATAGCGGTTTCGGTAGTGGAACCTTTATATTTCGCTATCGAATTATAAAGGTACCTTTATTTTTTCCGGTACCCTAACCGCTTTTTAAAGGTACCGATATATCGACATTTGCCTGGAGTTTTTGCCAAACCACCGGCAAAGGCACTTCTGTTTTGTCTTTAAATGTTTATTAGCCAATGCTTCCAGAGTGCCAGCTCGCTTACTTTTTTCGGTTACCTTTATATAAAGGTTTCGGTATAATTTAAAACTGATACCGCTAACCGTTATGTCAAAACGGTTACGGTACCGACATGTTCGCGCGGCGCGCATAACCTTTACGACATAACGGTACCGTAATGGAATACCGGTTTCATACCGGTATAACCGTAACCGAAATCAGTCCCTGATATATACTTTACTTAGGTACTATTGATATTTATCACAGAGCATGCGAATCGATATTTATCTCATCGAACCACTAGTTTGACCTTTGGTATGAAAACATAGCTCCGACGGCAGATTATAAATTATAGTGTTTTGGTAATAAATGTGATAGATTCCAGTCCCCACAAGAATTACACATACTAACGGTCTACCTACAGTCTACTGTCAAGCCAGGTGCCTATCTATTCGAAATGTTCTCAAAGACTTGTGATGAAGACCGTCCATGCCTGTTTATTTGTATCGCCGTACACATAATATGTTGTGTCGTATCTCGTACGTGCACGTGGCCGGCGGACGTGACCGGCATACAGGCTGAGCAGGTAGCATGTTTCGCATTCAAGCGACGTCTTTACACTGGCTTTGTGAGCGATCTTTGGACGATTTCGTCAAAAGCAAATATTAGATTCAACTTCACCAATACCAGTAGCTTGGGTTTTCACGTGATTAAAAGGAGTCAAAAGTCAGGTAGGAAGTTAAACATTAGTAGGTACGCATGCATACCCATTATGATTTATTTTGGTGCTGTTTACCTACTTGACCTAAGGGCTGCCTTTTAAGTTGTGTCGTTTGGAAAACTAAAGACAATTTAAGTGTTAAATGGTATTTTTTGTTTTCAAAGTAATCACCGCGATATGTAATACACTTTTTCATTCGATAGAACCAGTTTTCGAAACACTTATTCCAGTCCGAAGTCGGGATCTCCAAAATGGCCGTTTTGTATGCCTCAACCGCTTCTTCAGGCGTCTGGTACCGTTGACCACGAAGTCGTTGCTTGATTTTTGGAAAATTAAAAAAATCGCTAGGGCTTAAGTCTGGACTGTACGGCGGGTGTTCCAGAATTTCGACGTTTTGCTCTTTTAAAAACGCAATTGTTTGCCGGGCCGTGTGCGAGCTCGAATTATCGTGGTGCAGTCTTATACGACGTCTTGGGTTATTTTTTCGAAACTCGCCGATGACTTTTGGTAAACAGACAGTGGTATACCAGTCAGCATTAAACGTTTTACGGTCCTCGAGCACGATGGTGGCCACGTGGCCACTTTTCGCCACAAACGTGGCGACCATTTTTTTCGAAGTGCTCCGTGAGCGTATTACTTTGGTCGGTTTTGGCTCATCTTGGAACACCCAAACAGTCGACTGCTGTTTAGAATCGGGATCGTAGGCATATATCCATGATTCGTCACCACTGATAATGTCGTAAACATGTTTCGAGTTTCCTTGGTTGAATTGCCGCAGAGTTTTGCGACACCATCGAACGCGAGCCGTTTTTTGGTCTTCACTGAGTAAATGTGGTATCCAGCGTGAGATCAACTTTTTTACGCCTAAGTGATCATGCAAAATACTGTGAACACTGGTCCCTGAAATACTTAAGGAAGCTTCTATCTCACGGTATGTCGCATGGCGATCTTCCGACGATCAGTTGCCGTAAAGCATCAATGTTCTCCTGGGTTACGGCTGTTTTTGGTCGACCTTCACGATGTCTATCACCAAGACTAAAGCAACCACGTTGAAATTCTAAATACCAGCGTTCCACAGTCCGGAGGCATGGTGCTTTATCATTGAAAACCGTAGTCAACTCTTCGAAGCACTGAAGTCACGTTAAGCCCCTTTTGAATTTGTAAAAAATTATCGCACGTTAATTTTTTCTTCGAAATTTCCATTTTCACAACTGACTTGTCAACTTTGAACGAACGCTGTACTAAAACGGTTGGACCGATTTCGAGTCATTCTTTTGTTTTCGAATTCTAAATTCAAATATTTTAAGATGACACTTGTTCTTTTTTATGCAATCACGGGAGGTTTGCAAACGACAGAACTTAAAAGGCAGCCCAATTATTAGAATGCATTGCATGTTGAATCGCTAAACTTAAGTGGCAGTTGGCGGGGCACATTGCACGTAGAACCGATGGCCGTCAGGGCGGAAAGGTTCTCGAGTGGCGAACACGTACCGGAAGGCGCGGCGTGGGTAGGCCCCAGGCAAGTGGACTGATGACCTGGTAAAGGTCGCCGGAGTCCGCTGGATGCGGGTGGCGCAGGACCGGCCATTGTGGCACTCTTTGGGGGAGGCCTATGTCAAGCAGTGAACGTCTTACGGCTGATATTTATTCGACATCTCAGTTCTCAAGAGTTGGCAAGGCAACTCCCTCATGTGAAAAGAGCACACTATCGGAGTGTGTAACTTCTCGATTATCTGCACATAAAAGCACTGTTTAGCCAAGGTCAACTACAATCATATGAGCCAAACCCAGACTTTGGCACTAAGTAAATGTTCGCAGGATTGTCATCAGTTGATCACCATTGGTTTGGAACATGCCAATAATTAGGCGAGTCCAACGACAAGTAGTTACAGATCGGTGAATCCGCGAAGAAGCGCTCCACTCCTATACTTAGGTACGCTAAGCGTACCGAGCGTACCTACGGTACGACAAAATATACACTACTACGCAATTAGGAGTAGGGCTCTTTTTCACGGATTGATATAATTATATCTAAGTATGCCGCTATGGAGAAAATTTGCTGTACAGAAAAAATCACAAATGAAGAAGTGCTGAGAAGAGTGGGAGAGAAAAGGAAACTGATAAAAACGATAGAGAATAGGAGAGGGAAAATGATTGGTCACCTTATGCGACATGACTCTTTTATTAATAACATCATGGAAGGAAAGGTAGAAGGCAAGCGAAGAAGGGGAAGACCAAGGATAAGTTACATGAAACAAATAAAAGAAAAAGTCACGTCGTATAAAGAGGTCAAGGAGGCGGCCCTAGATAGAGTCAGATGGAGGGAGCTACACCGACAAGAGTCTAACTCTTAAATTTGTGATGATGCAGATTCCACTATGTGTAATGTGTATCATTCACTTGCCCTTATCCTATTTATTTGGGGACGGCGCAGCATGTTTTTATCTTCCATACCTTTCCCACGTCCATCCTGTTCATATCGTCTCTGACGCAGTCCATCCACCATTTCCTTGGCCTACCCCTTTCCTTACAGTTACAGCCCTCCAAATTCATACCTAACCTTATAGTCACACGAGTTTCATTCCTCCACATGACATGTCCATACCACACTAACCCTATGATATGAAATCTCCATACCTGCTGCATTTTATCAAAGTCTAGCGCGGGGCGGTGCCTACGCGGCGGAGGCAGCGCGGCGCGGCGCCGGCGCGGCGAACTGGGCGCGCGCGCCGCGCACGCGCATGCCGCGCCCGCGCCCGCGCGCCGCGGCTTCAGCGCCTCCAGAGGCGGGGACGTGCGGAACCGGACTGGCGTCTCTACCTGGAACACCGGGGGAGTGGAGCTTAGAATATTGACCCTGTCTGAGAACCATGGTTGTAAACGGTTTCAAATGATCATGTTTTCGACGTTAACATTTTCAGTGCCTGGAGCCCTCTAAGCGCTCTGCTCGTAGACGATTTCCTCTACAAACGGTTTATCCCATGTTATCGGCTACGAGCGTAGCGCTACGAAATTGCTGGCACTGAGTGTATTCATTAAGGGACGACTTTCGTTGCACAGGCCCCGTAGCATGGCGATATCAGGCGATAAGTGCCAAGATAAGAGCGTCGTCTCGTTCTATCGAACGGTGTCAGCCAGGGACGGATGCTCTATCATGTCACTTATCGCGTGATAAGGCCAGCTATGCTACGGGGCCTGAACAACGTAAATAAAAGACGGAAGTGGAGCTTAGAATAAGTCCCTGTTTTTGGGAACCATGGCTGTAAACTGACTCAGTTAGTTAAAGAACAACTTTCGTTTCACAGTTAACGACTTAAACAAAAGATACTAAACAGAAGATAACTGGATCTGTCCAGTTGTGTACTTATACTTATTTGTAAAAGGAGAGCCAGTATTCAGCAATTATATAACCATTTTCACCTTTGCTGGTACTTCATGTAAAATATACATGTATGCTGTTATGGTGATAGTGCTCATAAGATTAGTGAGAAAGTATTTAGTACCAGAATAACTATTGTGTTGTGTACTAAATGTATATTTTTGGTAAGAAGATTTTATACAGGCTTCAGAGGCGCGGAGTCTATAGAACTCGACTGGCTAAGTAATTTAATGATGATTAAGCACCACTGAATTACTACCTACTATTGAAGAAAAAGTAAGCCAAATTATCTCCGGATGGATATGTTTGACGCCACGCCAATGAAAGGCATGGCACATGATTTTATTTAGAAAGTACGGTCAACCAATTTGATTCCTAGGCCACCGTAGAACCCTGTCATTTTAACTGCTACATAGCGACGCAATAATCCTAGTAACCCGTATTGACATAGCATTCACACCGGCAAGGTTATATGATGGCTTAGGAATCAAATTGGTTGACTGTACATAATCCCCATCAATCTTTTAAGAAAATCGTTTTAATATTTTAAGAACATATTGGCACCTAGATACCTATTAGGCTGGGCTGACACAGTCTGAATTCATGCACTGAATGGATAATCTCAATCACTCAAAAGCAAAAAAAGGTACAGCCTCTGGTAGCAATTCTGCACAAAGTGTATCGTTTTATTTGCTCGTGAGTGTTTCAGATTATGATTTAGTGCATGCATTCAGACGGTGTGAACCCAGCCTTATTAGATAACAGTACAGCTCTCGGTGATTAACTACACTTTAATAGGAACAATAGACAGTATCACAATTTACAAAACAAAATTTGCCAAGTTAGACACACGGTGCGATGATTGTTAAACTTCAAACCTTGGTGTCGTCGTCGTCAGAGCTCGGCGCACGCGCAGGCTCGTCCGCGTCGTAGGGCTGCGCGGGCCACTTGCGCTTTTCGGGCGCCGAGGGGGGCGGCGACGACGCGCCGCGCCGCCGCGACTCGACGGCCGTGGCTCCGCACGGCGCCCCGTTTATGACCTGCGCATGCAATGCTAGTGGGCGAGGTGTGGTGTTAGCGAGGCAGGAGGACGATGGAAGTGGCACCGATCAAGTTTCTGGCGAGCCTTACAACTCGTAAAATGCCTTCAATCCAGCGGGACTAGCACAACCGACGCCGCGACGAAACAAGAATAATTTTACTTTACATAGTGCGAGTGAGACAGTCGTCGCTGAGCCACGCGCGACTCGACTTTGCAGCAAGTTGTGCGAGCTCCCCAAGGTGATCCATTGGCGAGGAAGATATTTCCCCTTTACAGCCCAAGTGGGCCATGGGCCGTGGGTCGAAATAAGAAAATATGTTGATAAATCCTCGTCACTGCCATAGTTATCAAAATCCTTCTGCCGTATCATGCATTAGAAGACCAATGTCTATGGGGCTAGAACATCCATGAGCTCGCAAGTTTCGAAAAGACGACCGACGCCAATACAGTGTAGTCGGTACTACATTTAAATAAGTTTTTACTAGTTTCAGAATTTTCTTGTACGTAGTAATAGAGGCACAAAAAACCTGTCAATAGTTGTTAGTAAACATATATATTGTTTATGCCATTTGAGTGTTTAGTTTTTTGTTTTCATAGCCTGCGAGTTAACCTGCCTCAACGTAGGAGCGCTTGCGCAAGTAATTACTCTAATTATACATGACCTTGCCTTTGTGTTTGTAACATCCTCCTTATCTATAAAATTATTTGCCCTGCCTACTTCAGCCTACCTACAGCCACCCTAAATACTTACTCTACATGAAAATCTGAAACTTGAAGCTCTGGAAAACTTGAAGATTTAATGTACTGAAAGTATCATAAATTCCTAAAACTTTAAGCTGCTGAGATCTATATGGTAGGGTTCTAACTGAAGGGAAATAAAATAAATCAAACAAGGGATGAGAGAGAGAGAAAACCAATAAACAATACATTTATTCAGAAAAGTGATTTTACTCGAAACTTTGATTATTTTATCTAACAAAACCGGTGAGGACTTTATGAGACATCCGCGTTGATTCCTAGGCCAATCCTAAACAAGGGAAAACAAGGCGGACTCAACAAAAACCCTTGTTGCCATTCTTATCCTAATACAATTTACATCTCGCATTATAAAATATAATTTAAACAATTCAAGGCATGATCGTCTAATGTCAGGACTCATACCTAGTTGTGAAATGTAGTAACCAGAATTCTCTGAGGTGTGAGAAATGTACGAGCAACTGAGCAAGACCATATTCAAACAAGCATTGCGATCTAACTAAATAATTAACTAAAATAAATTACCTAAATTAAATGTAATAACACCCTATAATATCCTACTAATAATAGTGCTAGTTGAACACAATACTAAGAACCCTACAATTTAACTTTACTAGAATAACATTCATTGAATTATGCTTATTGAACGAGAACACCAGCTTACTGGAAATGTAAAGGTTTATTTACGTGAACACAAATACTAAAGGGACTGAAACAAGTTAAGAGCCTAACCTACTTATGAGATACTGTCGTTGGCTGAAATGTCAGGACTAAGACCTAGTTGTGAAATGTAGTAACCAGAATTCTCTGAGGTGTGAGAAATGTAAATGAGCAACTGAGCAAGACCATGTTCAAACAAGCATTGCGATCTAACTAAATAATTAACTAAAATAAATTACCTAAATTAAATGTAATAACACCCTATAATATCCTACTAATAATAGTGCTAGTTGAACACAATACTAAGAACCCTACAATTTAACTTTACTAGAATAACATTCATTGAATTATGCTTATTGAACGATAACACCAGCTTACTGGAAATGTAAAGGTTTATTTACGTGAACACAAATACTAGAGGGACTGAAACAAGTTAAGAGCCTAACCTACTTATGAGATACTGTCGTTGGCTGTGTGATAAGTGATGGCTTAAATGAACAGGTTATAAGTAAATGGTCAAAGGGGAACGGACAAGTTTAATGCGAGCCGAAGTAGATCACTATAAAATGTTTTGAAATGTATAAAGTATATGAACCTAGAAGTTAAAGAATGGTTAAAATAGTACGTTAGGTTAATGACGGATATAGTTGTATGTCGTAATATTAAAAAATATAATATTTAATAAATCCTAAAACTAGAACGTGTTAAATCGAGACGTCGATGATATTTCCTACAAGGCAGGAATGGAAAGGTAATACCTGGCTTCTTACCAAATGTAGGTGATATAAATCTCTAGACATTGTAGGTATAAAATAGCTGATTGCAAGCAACCATAAAGCCACTGGACCTCATAGAACTACCATGCATAAGTCATATAATTAGCAACTATGTCGAAGGCCGAAGTCTCATGAGGACAGATTCCGATGCTAACGCTCTGGGCGCATTACGCTAACCACTCGGACATGTCCCTACCTAAAACCCTACCGCGAGCAAACGGAATATCCTCATATGGTACTGGACCGAGACTTATAATAGATATGTGACAATAGCGCCCGAAGAATGAACTTTATACATGGCAATAGTAAGAGCGTAGCCCATAATATTATGAGACCAGCCATTTTACATTGCATAAAGCAAAAGTGATGAACATCTGTAAGCTATATTAGAAGCCAGTTGGGATAGGTATATGGTAATGATGACGACGCCGCTCTGCTGCCGATGATGATGATAATAATATATATTAACCGATTCCGGCCACAGCAACTGTGTGTATTAGATTATGTAAATGCATAACCGATGGGATTATAACTTCACGTAGCACCCAAATATGTACAGAACGTTGTACTATGCAAACAAGACAAGCTGTTGCCATTCAGGTTTAGTATCCAGATCGAATCGTACAGTCATTCCCCGTACAATATACCCACCAGTCTTAATATCAATACTGGGTTATGCAGCCGCAATTACAGAGTATTGATCAGATTCTTGCGACAGCGAGGAGTTTTTCTCAAGTCATCAATAGCCTGTACCATCGTAAAGCTTTCACATCTCACCTCGCCCATATAATAGAGTGTATAGTAGGTAAATATATATTGGGGTCTTTGATGATTAAGTTTCAGCTGACAACAGCACAGACGTCTCGTTCAAACGGGCCTACAGTGTCTTGAATGATACAATGATCACACAAGCAGCATCAGGCACACCGTTGTCGATACCGGTCAAGCCTCCGACCCTTTTCAAAGCCCGACTTGTGGCCGTAAACTAAAGATGAAGTCTGACGGGCGGAATCCGATAAGACTGTTCCCTAATCACCCTTTGATGAATGCATTTCATCGATCTGGAGTAAACCCATAGCTTCGCAATATAATGATTAGGTATAGTTGGGCACTACATGTATTACCAAAACATCTCACAACTGGAACATGCCACACAAAATCGTAATAAAAACGATCGGCAGTCCAGTTAGTGATATTACTTCATTGATGGTTATAGCCAACAATAATACAACGCCACTGTGACCAAATCCGAACATATATGTTGGTAAATATATATGACATACTGGAGTAGTACCTAATCGTAGGAACTATAAATAAATATAACCAGGATGGGCCTAAGCCATGATCACGTAATATTATGTACGAAGCTTAAAACTGTATATTAATTGGATATATAAGCTTCAATAATATGTAACGCGAGGGTCAATTAATCACAGTTGTATGTGAAATAACTATGCCAGATCACACAACGCAACAATAGCATTTCAGCCTACTAGTAAGATAGCAATATTTATGCCATTTAAATCGCATGAAAACTAAATATGAACCATAGTTCATGCAGTCAGAAAGCTTTGCGAAACGTAGAAAACCATTTAAGGATCTCTTCATTAGCGTTCATACAGTTGTAGGTATGCTTCATAGCCGCTATTCAGGAATAGGTTCCAGATGGTCCAACCGTCTCATCTGCAGCCAGCTCGAGCGATGTCAGCACCCCTTCCATGTCATCGTCTAGCAGTAGTAACGAAGCCTCTGGTAGCACGTGGTGGCAGCATGCAGCGATGTCTCTCAGAGTTGCCGTAGGATGTCATATTGATGTCATAATGGTACTGCATCCGACGCAATATAATAATATCCTTTTCTTGTAAAGGTTTGATTTTTCGCAAAGCCCTCCAAATCCACAAACCATGTCAATAAAGGCATTATAATTTTATAGCTATATTATTATAAATTTGAATGTTTGAAGACTAACAGGAATGCTAATACGGAGGTGAAACCTGTGCCTATTAATTGTGTGTTATGTACCTACATACGTATATTGAAGTAAAGCGTAAAATATAAATATCACAAACCCATAACGCAGACATAAAACAGTATCTAATAAAGTTAGGTACACAACAAAGTAACAGCATATAATTTAAATACCAGCGAACGTAAGTCCATAAGCCTACATTTTATTAAAACTACATATTTGAAACTACTCAGTTGATGCATGAAATAAAATAAAATCATGAAGAGATGTCAGAGGTCATAAAATATTATCTATAATTTAAAATAGTGAAACCTAAAAGCAGTATCAATCTCAGATATAACCAGCTTGTATGAATAATACTCAACACACGGAAGACTCAATAAATACTCAGTATTTAGCAATACCAATCACCATTAATCTTAAATTATCATGCACAATAGAAAAGTAGGTCAAATAAGACACTTTTTATTAAATCAGGTAAATAGTAAGCCTTCGTTGTCGCCGGCCATACTTACGGTGACAAATATTGTTTGCTTGAATATTGCACTAATTATTAACATACAAAACTAAACTTACGGTTGGGATAATAGAACCTTGTAAAACTGAATCAACCGTTCATGATTAATATCGAGGTAATTGAGTTTAAATCGAACACTAAATACAAAAGCTAACCGCCAAAGATACGTTTTTATGTATTTGTCACATAACCTTTTAAAAAGGAAATTCATCGTGAGGCAATTGCTACGTCTACTTTAATATGAACATTGTAACGAACGTTATAAACTCAACCGTTAATGTACGTATTAAGATATAGCAACACACGCGAAACACATTAAACTATCACCAATATTTGTCACGCAAGATAAAACATTTACCGACGAGTATCTGTGGAAATAAAATATTAAACACACGAAATCCTAGTACATCCTAAAACAATCTAGCCTTACATGAATCCTATCCTTGCAAATACACTGAAACTGATTCGAAGCCCGACGCTCTCGCGAAGGCAAACTCCAACTCTCTCTCGAAACATCGTGCAAGCGCTTATAAAACCTCGTCTCCTCTTGAGAGCCCCCGAACCCCTTCCGACGACCACGACACGTGATTGGCTCACGCCATAATTCTGGCATCCTATTGGTTTAGACAAAATCTTGTGGTATAATGTTTCCCTACTCAATCATACGACTCATTTAAGAAGTCACCTATAAAACCCGACCGTCTCGTTTTTAATGTCTTCTAATTTTTGTAAGGTAGTAAGCGTTCCCACCATCATTTAATTCATCTACTCGCCTTCAGATGTCGCCTCAACAGCTAATTATAACCCGTCCAATATTAGTTGGCTATTTATAAAGCGAAGTGCACAGACACAATAGTGATTTGTTTCGTGGTCGGATAACCTGCTAGCTGTCTAACCTAACACGTAGTTTAGCTATTTGTCGATAGATGTCTCCAAACCGCTCAGTTCAGATTACCCAACAAATGTCAATTGTCTATCTAAATACTACCTACATCGAGGCAACAACTACTTCTTAAAACGATCAAATAACCGTGATTACCCTACTTCTCACTAGATGCCGTTTGGATTCATTCATTTAGAATTAAACTTTAAGCTATCAATCCAATAATCTAAGAAAAAGGAAAAGTCTCTAAAATTTAATATGAAATATTTTATTGTATTAATTGTTACCTAAACTTTATTATATCGCCATCTCCTGAAGTAAAGTTCGATACGCTAAATTCGTCCTTAAAACACTGTGGGTAGATGTCTGTTCTGTTACAATCGCCCTATGTTATTTTAGCGTAGTTTACCGGAGTGAAATAACTAACCCTGAACAGAAGACATCTGATACAAAAGTAATAGTTCAAAACTCAAAATCAATTAAATGGACTATAATAAAAGTTTATCTTTACGCAATTATGAAATAATATATTATAAGAATTTTAAGAAACAACATTAACCATACAAAATGTATCAACTTTTCGTAAAATTTGAAACGGAAAACACAAAAGAACATGAGGATACCAGAGGCGCTGTTCGCGTTGCCATACAAATTGAAACTAAACGCAAACGCGTTCGAAAACGTATTGTATCGATAAAACGTATACTTTAAGATCTTATTAAAGAACATTGATAATTCATGAATTGTAAGCGTATTTATAGTAATTTTATGTCACTACATAAACCTTACTGCAACTAACTTTAAATTGATTAACTAAACCGGATAAGTTTTGCCATGACTTCCTTACAACGCAAGGTAAGGTTCTTATCACTAGACGGTTACGGATCGCAATATACGTGATATATAATAAAACGTACTAAAATATGCTACCTAACCCGATCATGAATAATTGTTCCTCGAACTATGCAGAATATCAAATGGTAAAATACGATATAAAATGATCATTAAGGTCTTTACCTAAAATCTAACCAAAGAATACTATATTATACCTATATCTCAGCTGTATAAATCTAAAAGTATTATTAGAGTTACATCACCTACGTCACATTATTATTATAGGACTAGAAAGAATAAAGGAAAAATTAATTGAATATTACCTTGCTAAATTATATAACGAAATATTTTTTCTTTACATAAAGCGTTACGAGAAAATTAAAACATTTACACTGCACTTGTCGATGTAATATAAACCTGCAAAACGTATTGAAGGAATAGTGTTAAATTTCCGCCCAATCTAAGCGAAAACAGAATTCATCTACCTTTAGTAACTATCAAGACCATATCCCAATCGCCATAAACTTGCGCACACAAGAATAACGAAAAGGAAAATAAAATAAATCTGCGCCCAATCTAAACGAAAACAGAATTTAACTATGAAACATACTTAATAAGGAAAAGAGAAGATAGATAGGTATTGTTCCTAACGCAATATAACTTTTAAAAATCCTGACGCAATAAGGAAGAATAAGATATTTATTAAACCTACGTAGCTTTTATCTAAGTACTGTTATAGTTTTAAGAAACGCATTATTTAAAATTATCCGCCCCGTATGTCACAACCAACTCAAAATGTATGCAGACCACTAATTGAACATGAAACTCTCAAATGTGGAACTTAAATTAAATAATAGTAATAAAATGTCAAACATTGAACCTCACCTCAATAAACTACCCACCATTATTAATCAACAACTTTAGGAAATGATTAGTATTCAATAAGTCGTGTATATTTTTATTATTATTATGAACAAGTTACTGGGAGACCGAGCTCTGCTCGGGTAAAAATAGAGAAAAGATTTTTTTTTTTTTTTTTGAGACCTAGCTTGATCGATTTTTCGCCCCCGTAAACCTCTATATTCCAATTTTCATCCAAATCTTTAGAGCCGCTTCCGAGAACGTGATTCTTAATACCTATTTTACGGGGAATATTAATATCCTACAATTACCAACTCGTAATCATTTAAGAAAGTTTACAAATTAGGGATCAATCTTAAGATCTTGTTGCAAGAAATTACAGAAACGAACGACTATTTTATCCTATACACAAAGGAAATTTCGAAAAGCGAAGAGTACCGTGACTAACGAGTGCGCAATTTTATGTTTGATATAATGATTAATGGCTAAATAGTTGGAAATTCACTGACCGTAAACCAAATCTAATAAAACCCAAAATATGAATTGCGTTCGAACGTAAATGTTTGGACACGTAGTTTCAATTCAATAATTTCGAGAAAGCCTTAATAAAATAGCTAAGTGAATGGAATGCTACATAAAGTTTCAATCAAATACGTACTAATTTTAAGCTAAATTACTTTAAACCATTCGAGACTACGCAATGCTACGTGTGCTACGCCGTAGTGTGTAGCAGCGTTTTTACGCTCTGTAGCGGAAATCGTACGTAGACGCATGACACATGTGAGTCATTGCCCATGAATGGGTTAGAAAGGAGTCAACTACCAAGAGAATGTCCTGTAATAAACACAGAATACAGTCGCCGAATCGTATATGTATCTAGTAATATTTGTTTTCAACATGCACATGCACACGTCTACGATAAGTCACAAACATCCTAATAAAATAATTATTTTCGCAATGTCATTACGTGAAATTTATTATTGTTAACTAAGATGTTATATTTGATGAGATAAACAATTTGGCTAATTTCAAAATAGAAAATCAAATAAGAAATACATAATTTATACGGCCACTGAATTTTTGATCTTATTTTTTTTTATTAAACTTAAGATAACTTCCAATAATTTATCTCAATCATTAAAATCAACGTTACTTATAAGCAAGAAGATAAATAGATTATGTTATGGCTTCATTAAGGCAATAAAAGACTATTAATGTCCTGTTGTATAAATTATGACAACAACTGAAGGGCAAAAATCTATGAGGCAAATAAGGTGAACAGAATAGAATTTCAAATTAACTTGAAACCAAGTAATGTTAAGCCAAATATTACATAACTATCATGCAAATAATGTACTAAATTTCGATTAGTTTCCTATTGTAATGTATCTATTTCGCTAGCTTCTACTCTCCTATCTATAAAACGTACTATTCATACCAGCTGGAAATCTTTTGGATAAATGTTATTCGCTCAATATCGAAACAGTAGCATAGATTAATAAAATTAATTACAAGAATACAAAACAAGATTCAACGAAATTCTATTAACATTATAACAATAAAAAGAGTAACTTATAAACAATGCTTGCCCAAACAGAGTCCAACACAATTGCTCAACATTTCTCACTTGAAAGACCTCAGACCATTGCACGAACATCAAATTGTGCCTAAAAAAGGCAACTATTTGTACAAATCTAAATAAATATTACATCCTGGTCACGGTAACACATATTGTAACATCCTCCTTATCTATAAAATTATTTGCCCTGCCTACTTCAGCCTACCTACAGCCACCCTAAATACTTACTCTACATGAAAATCTGAAACTTGAAGCTCTGGAAAACTTGAAGATTTAATGTACTGAAAGTATCATAAATTCCTAAAACTTTAAGCTGCTGAGATCTATATGGTAGGGTTCTAACTGAAGGGAAATAAAATAAATCAAACAAGGGATGAGAGAGAGAGAAAACCAATAAACAATACATTTATTCAGAAAAGTGATTTTACTCGAAACTTTGATTATTTTATCTAACAAAACCGGTGAGGACTTTATGAGACATCCGCGTTGATTCCTAGGCCAATCCTAAACAAGGGAAAACAAGGCGGACTCAACAAAAACCCTTGTTGCCATTCTTATCCTAATACAATTTACATCTCGCATTATAAAATATAATTTAAACAATTCAAGGCATGATCGTCTAATGTCAGGACTCATACCTAGTTGTGAAATGTAGTAACCAGAATTCTCTGAGGTGTGAGAAATGTACGAGCAACTGAGCAAGACCATATTCAAACAAGCATTGCGATCTAACTAAATAATTAACTAAAATAAATTACCTAAATTAAATGTAATAACACCCTATAATATCCTACTAATAATAGTGCTAGTTGAACACAATACTAAGAACCCTACAATTTAACTTTACTAGAATAACATTCATTGAATTATGCTTATTGAACGAGAACACCAGCTTACTGGAAATGTAAAGGTTTATTTACGTGAACACAAATACTAAAGGGACTGAAACAAGTTAAGAGCCTAACCTACTTATGAGATACTGTCGTTGGCTGAAATGTCAGGACTAAGACCTAGTTGTGAAATGTAGTAACCAGAATTCTCTGAGGTGTGAGAAATGTAAATGAGCAACTGAGCAAGACCATGTTCAAACAAGCATTGCGATCTAACTAAATAATTAACTAAAATAAATTACCTAAATTAAATGTAATAACACCCTATAATATCCTACTAATAATAGTGCTAGTTGAACACAATACTAAGAACCCTACAATTTAACTTTACTAGAATAACATTCATTGAATTATGCTTATTGAACGATAACACCAGCTTACTGGAAATGTAAAGGTTTATTTACGTGAACACAAATACTAGAGGGACTGAAACAAGTTAAGAGCCTAACCTACTTATGAGATACTGTCGTTGGCTGTGTGATAAGTGATGGCTTAAATGAACAGGTTATAAGTAAATGGTCAAAGGGGAACGGACAAGTTTAATGCGAGCCGAAGTAGATCACTATAAAATGTTTTGAAATGTATAAAGTATATGAACCTAGAAGTTAAAGAATGGTTAAAATAGTACGTTAGGTTAATGACGGATATAGTTGTATGTCGTAATATTAAAAAATATAATATTTAATAAATCCTAAAACTAGAACGTGTTAAATCGAGACGTCGATGATATTTCCTACAAGGCAGGAATGGAAAGGTAATACCTGGCTTCTTACCAAATGTAGGTGATATAAATCTCTAGACATTGTAGGTATAAAATAGCTGATTGCAAGCAACCATAAAGCCACTGGACCTCATAGAACTACCATGCATAAGTCATATAATTAGCAACTATGTCGAAGGCCGAAGTCTCATGAGGACAGATTCCGATGCTAACGCTCTGGGCGCATTACGCTAACCACTCGGACATGTCCCTACCTAAAACCCTACCGCGAGCAAACGGAATATCCTCATATGGTACTGGACCGAGACTTATAATAGATATGTGACAATAGCGCCCGAAGAATGAACTTTATACATGGCAATAGTAAGAGCGTAGCCCATAATATTATGAGACCAGCCATTTTACATTGCATAAAGCAAAAGTGATGAACATCTGTAAGCTATATTAGAAGCCAGTTGGGATAGGTATATGGTAATGATGACGACGCCGCTCTGCTGCCGATGATGATGATAATAATATATATTAACCGATTCCGGCCACAGCAACTGTGTGTATTAGATTATGTAAATGCATAACCGATGGGATTATAACTTCACGTAGCACCCAAATATGTACAGAACGTTGTACTATGCAAACAAGACAAGCTGTTGCCATTCAGGTTTAGTATCCAGATCGAATCGTACAGTCATTCCCCGTACAATATACCCACCAGTCTTAATATCAATACTGGGTTATGCAGCCGCAATTACAGAGTATTGATCAGATTCTTGCGACAGCGAGGAGTTTTTCTCAAGTCATCAATAGCCTGTACCATCGTAAAGCTTTCACATCTCACCTCGCCCATATAATAGAGTGTATAGTAGGTAAATATATATTGGGGTCTTTGATGATTAAGTTTCAGCTGACAACAGCACAGACGTCTCGTTCAAACGGGCCTACAGTGTCTTGAATGATACAATGATCACACAAGCAGCATCAGGCACACCGTTGTCGATACCGGTCAAGCCTCCGACCCTTTTCAAAGCCCGACTTGTGGCCGTAAACTAAAGATGAAGTCTGACGGGCGGAATCCGATAAGACTGTTCCCTAATCACCCTTTGATGAATGCATTTCATCGATCTGGAGTAAACCCATAGCTTCGCAATATAATGATTAGGTATAGTTGGGCACTACATGTATTACCAAAACATCTCACAACTGGAACATGCCACACAAAATCGTAATAAAAACGATCGGCAGTCCAGTTAGTGATATTACTTCATTGATGGTTATAGCCAACAATAATACAACGCCACTGTGACCAAATCCGAACATATATGTTGGTAAATATATATGACATACTGGAGTAGTACCTAATCGTAGGAACTATAAATAAATATAACCAGGATGGGCCTAAGCCATGATCACGTAATATTATGTACGAAGCTTAAAACTGTATATTAATTGGATATATAAGCTTCAATAATATGTAACGCGAGGGTCAATTAATCACAGTTGTATGTGAAATAACTATGCCAGATCACACAACGCAACAATAGCATTTCAGCCTACTAGTAAGATAGCAATATTTATGCCATTTAAATCGCATGAAAACTAAATATGAACCATAGTTCATGCAGTCAGAAAGCTTTGCGAAACGTAGAAAACCATTTAAGGATCTCTTCATTAGCGTTCATACAGTTGTAGGTATGCTTCATAGCCGCTATTCAGGAATAGGTTCCAGATGGTCCAACCGTCTCATCTGCAGCCAGCTCGAGCGATGTCAGCACCCCTTCCATGTCATCGTCTAGCAGTAGTAACGAAGCCTCTGGTAGCACGTGGTGGCAGCATGCAGCGATGTCTCTCAGAGTTGCCGTAGGATGTCATATTGATGTCATAATGGTACTGCATCCGACGCAATATAATAATATCCTTTTCTTGTAAAGGTTTGATTTTTCGCAAAGCCCTCCAAATCCACAAACCATGTCAATAAAGGCATTATAATTTTATAGCTATATTATTATAAATTTGAATGTTTGAAGACTAACAGGAATGCTAATACGGAGGTGAAACCTGTGCCTATTAATTGTGTGTTATGTACCTACATACGTATATTGAAGTAAAGCGTAAAATATAAATATCACAAACCCATAACGCAGACATAAAACAGTATCTAATAAAGTTAGGTACACAACAAAGTAACAGCATATAATTTAAATACCAGCGAACGTAAGTCCATAAGCCTACATTTTATTAAAACTACATATTTGAAACTACTCAGTTGATGCATGAAATAAAATAAAATCATGAAGAGATGTCAGAGGTCATAAAATATTATCTATAATTTAAAATAGTGAAACCTAAAAGCAGTATCAATCTCAGATATAACCAGCTTGTATGAATAATACTCAACACACGGAAGACTCAATAAATACTCAGTATTTAGCAATACCAATCACCATTAATCTTAAATTATCATGCACAATAGAAAAGTAGGTCAAATAAGACACTTTTTATTAAATCAGGTAAATAGTAAGCCTTCGTTGTCGCCGGCCATACTTACGGTGACAAATATTGTTTGCTTGAATATTGCACTAATTATTAACATACAAAACTAAACTTACGGTTGGGATAATAGAACCTTGTAAAACTGAATCAACCGTTCATGATTAATATCGAGGTAATTGAGTTTAAATCGAACACTAAATACAAAAGCTAACCGCCAAAGATACGTTTTTATGTATTTGTCACATAACCTTTTAAAAAGGAAATTCATCGTGAGGCAATTGCTACGTCTACTTTAATATGAACATTGTAACGAACGTTATAAACTCAACCGTTAATGTACGTATTAAGATATAGCAACACACGCGAAACACATTAAACTATCACCAATATTTGTCACGCAAGATAAAACATTTACCGACGAGTATCTGTGGAAATAAAATATTAAACACACGAAATCCTAGTACATCCTAAAACAATCTAGCCTTACATGAATCCTATCCTTGCAAATACACTGAAACTGATTCGAAGCCCGACGCTCTCGCGAAGGCAAACTCCAACTCTCTCTCGAAACATCGTGCAAGCGCTTATAAAACCTCGTCTCCTCTTGAGAGCCCCCGAACCCCTTCCGACGACCACGACACGTGATTGGCTCACGCCATAATTCTGGCATCCTATTGGTTTAGACAAAATCTTGTGGTATAATGTTTCCCTACTCAATCATACGACTCATTTAAGAAGTCACCTATAAAACCCGACCGTCTCGTTTTTAATGTCTTCTAATTTTTGTAAGGTAGTAAGCGTTCCCACCATCATTTAATTCATCTACTCGCCTTCAGATGTCGCCTCAACAGCTAATTATAACCCGTCCAATATTAGTTGGCTATTTATAAAGCGAAGTGCACAGACACAATAGTGATTTGTTTCGTGGTCGGATAACCTGCTAGCTGTCTAACCTAACACGTAGTTTAGCTATTTGTCGATAGATGTCTCCAAACCGCTCAGTTCAGATTACCCAACAAATGTCAATTGTCTATCTAAATACTACCTACATCGAGGCAACAACTACTTCTTAAAACGATCAAATAACCGTGATTACCCTACTTCTCACTAGATGCCGTTTGGATTCATTCATTTAGAATTAAACTTTAAGCTATCAATCCAATAATCTAAGAAAAAGGAAAAGTCTCTAAAATTTAATATGAAATATTTTATTGTATTAATTGTTACCTAAACTTTATTATATCGCCATCTCCTGAAGTAAAGTTCGATACGCTAAATTCGTCCTTAAAACACTGTGGGTAGATGTCTGTTCTGTTACATGTTTGCACCCTGATTGATTAGAAGTAATCGTCTTTTTATACGTACTACGTTTTTATTACATTTGTCTAGAAATGGAAACACCAGCTATTAATATGATTGTGCATGGAGATTTACAGACGCTTAGAAGCAGCAATTTATCGTACCACACAGATTCCCATATCTTGTCCTCTTTATTGAAGTCGTTTTGATGTAATAAAAAAAAAGCGGCCAAGTGCGAATCGGACTCGCCCTTGAAGGGTTCCGTAAAATAAATTGCTATTTATGACGTATTAAAAAAAACTACTTACTAGATCTCGTTCAAACCAATTTTCTGTGAAAGTTTACATGGTAATGTACGTACATCTTATATTTTTTTTAGTTTTATCATTCTCTTAGTTTTGAAGTTACACACATTTTACCACTTTGGAAGTGTCTCTCGCGCAAACTATTCAGTTTAGAAAATGATATTAGAAACCTCAATATCATTTTTGAAGACCTATCCATTAATACCCGACACGTATGGGTTTGATGAAATTTTTTTTTAGTTTCAGGTCTATTAAGTATGAGGAACCCCCGAAATTTATGTTTTTTTTTTCTATTTTTGTGTGAAAATCTTAATGCGGTTCACAGAATACATCTACTTACCAAGTTTCAACAGTATGGTTCTTATAGTTTCGGAAAAAAGTGGCTGTGACATACGGACGGACGGACGGACAGACAGACATGACGAATCCATAAGGGTTCCGTTTTTTGCCATTTGGCTACGGAACCCTAAAAATCATCATATTACTATTACGATTCGGTTTGTCTCAGTTATTATCATGTCATAATGTCATATCGCGCTAATGTCTTCTCACATAAAATATACGTACCTACCTATATCTATATTCTTAATACTACTCAGTCAGAACCGTTACAGAAATGTATCAACATTATTCTGCTTTATGTCGTGTACTTTATCACTTCCACAATTTGTTATTTATTAATATTCCGTAGCAAAGAAACAAATATTTATATCACATATCAAGTCGGCGTCCGTGTTTACCTTTCGTTGCCTTGCAATAGTTGCAATTAAGAGAGGGGCAGATAAAAGAATTTCTAATTCGGAGCAAAGCATTGACAAGCGCAGACAGATGCCAAACTGCAGCGAACAAATAAGCAAAGAGCCTAGTGTTCCCCAGGGTTTCGTGGCGTGTCGATATACGAGTAGGTACCTACATAATACTTGTCTGCATGTTCCATGCCCTATATTCCACATAAGATTAGGAAATACGTGCGTTAATCGTCCTTACGATTTCAAAGAAAACCAATTTGAAACGCAAAAAAATTGTCTTGCTATGTTTGAAAACCACTTAATGATCGGAATAAGTAAAACTTGTACAATTACTTCCCTTTGATATCCTTTTTTTTTTTTTTTTTTTTTTACTTGGGGAAATGCCTTTACGCATCCCACCTAGCCGAGGAACTAGGATGGGTATGACGGGCTCCCGGGAACCCCCCGGACTACCGTCTAAAACCACCAAGGTATGCCCTCTCTGCCGTGTAGTAGGGGCGTCATGGGATCGCGAACATTTCACCACGACGCCCCTCGGCAACAGCCGCAGCTGCCCTCACTACTGAGGCAAAAGCCCCCCCTCCCGTCGTAAGCGTGCAGGGCGACACCACACGCTTCCCGACCCGACCAAAGGACCTCTGCGCCGGGAGAGGGTGATAGACCTCGGATTCACCCTCTCAGGTCCCCTTGTAACTTTTTATAGAGGTTTTCTCCCTCGCAGCCACAACTCGGCCCCGGCCTGACGGTTGCAGCCCCCGCGCCTAACATGAATCCTCTGATAGCAGAGGATTTGTTAGGGTTCCGGGTCCGTTATTTATTATAGAGGCAAACGGCAATGGCCTGGGCGGAACCCCTCGACCCCCCCGTGTCGGGTTATTGGTAACACCAGTAGGACGATCACGTAGCGCATTGTACGCGCGTCAGGTAGGTCTAAATGTCACTTTTTATATAGAAAATTGACAGTTAAATTGTACCGACCCGCGTTCGGAACGTTACGTGATTACCCCTCAGCAAGCGATAACTTAGGGTTCACTAAATTATCACTTGCCGTTGTCTCCAGAGAGCACCGGCCAAGACACTACCCATTCCTGCGGATCAACCGAATCAAGAGGAATCGGTAGAGTCCAGACACTCGAGGAGGTTACCCGACCTAGCACCCCCCCCCCCCCCCCCCCCCCCCTCTTTGATATCCTAGAACTAGAGACATTAGACTAGAGAAATGGGAACTACAAGTAACCTACTCTGTGTATGTACCAGTTACGTGACTTAGGTACGTGTTCTCGCCATTGATTGCTCATGACGTTTATGATTATCGAGTTAGATTTTCCCGAACGACAAATGTACAATGCAACTCAGCAACCATAAAATATTGTGGCGTAGAATATCCATATAATTCTGGAAATGGTTAACATAGTGAGCTATAAAACAAGATAAATGTGGTTTCTCGGTAACTTTCTCTGGCTGAACGTAAAATATCGTGTAATGGAACTGCAATTTGCAGAAGCTAAGCTCTGTCTGGATAAATGAGCGCACTTCGTTGTAACGCTACCTTCCTAGTTAAGGGTAAACATCTAGAAGTGACCAGTGGGTCGATCACGTAACGCATTGTACGAACGTTGGGTAGGTCTAAATGTCACTTTTTATATGGAAAATTGACAGTTAAATCGTACCGACGCGCGTTCGGAACGTTACGTGACTACCCCTCAGGAATACATATTACCTAATATGAAACGGTGAAAATGCGTCTTTGCCCTTGTTGTGAGACTAAACATTTTGTGAAGTCACACTTCGCAACCCGCTGAACCCTCTGAAAGATATCTTCATAAAGCATTATTGTTATACAAAATTGAAGAGCCTGCTGCAGTCCGTGAAATTATGCAGCGACTTTAAGAACATGATGGGAAGGATTGGATTCCTTTGTTTGTGAGTTTTAGGTGTGCAGCCAGTGGTTCTTGACTTGAACAATGGCACGACAAGTACGCTATTATCTGACATAAGTACTGCGAGAGTTCCAGACAGTTGAAATTCGCTAGATGGAGCTGCCGCCACGTCCGGTCTTTTAAGTATTTTCGGGCGGGCGTCGACAGGCAGGTAAATTAAATATGGTTCTAAAGCGATGATAAATTACTGCACTGAGTTTGTATAGCAGCTAGGTAAGTTTATTTTAGAGACATCTGTACAAGTCAATCCTATGAAACACTTGGTTTTTCTAGAAACTGGAAATATAAAGCGTTGTGGGAAAATTCAGGGAAATGTACCTCCGATTATTTATAACTACTATGCATAGTTCTCGTAGATTTTCATCATTCATATACTCAGAAGCGCGACCTAAGTGGGGCCAAGGTACCTAATGCTCTTTGGTTATTTCGATTATTATAATATTGCC
Organism: Epinotia brunnichana; assembly: GCA_963854355.1. Classification (NCBI taxonomy): domain Eukaryota; kingdom Metazoa; phylum Arthropoda; class Insecta; order Lepidoptera; family Tortricidae; genus Epinotia; species Epinotia brunnichana. Next base: position 24,624,395 of record OY977936.1, on the reverse strand, counting down.
ATACATAAATATATTACAGTAATCAGGTCAGTTGTCGAAGTAATAATTCCTATCTTCAGATTTATTTCAATAACTGACTCTTCTCAGTGACCTTGAGTTCTTAGTTCACTGCTGCAGCCATGAGGTCGCCATTTTCCCGCCGCGGTCGTTCACCTCGCTTCAAGATGCAGCTGCAAGCGTTACGTCATGTTACGTCATTAAAACTTTAGGTGTTTAGTTGACGATGTCTCCTGATTGTGGAGAAATTAATGACTGGGGTCTTAGCAACTTAATGAAGCTACGTTCCAAAAATCACGAATTTTATATTCGAATTCACATATTTAGTTTAAACGCATCGCAATGAATTGAGCAGCATATGCTGAATATGTTCTACGGTACAAAAAATTGCGTTCATTGATTCGTTGAATGTTTTTCAATAGACCCATGTCTCTTGTAGATATCCATCTCCAGGGGTGAATGGGCAAATGTATTAATTGTTGAATGGCCTCGTGTGCTCGTGTCTCTCGGATCAACTTGTATACCTACTCCTTCACATATCATATAGAGCGTGTTTATTTGATATAACCGCAAACTTTAGGGGGTTATAAAATAGGCACTTATATATTTATCGATAAATTATTTAAAAAAACGAACTTTTTTTTTCCATATAAAATAATTCAGCACGCAATGGATCACTAATTTGTCTTACTGATGTGACATCGCAACTGTCACAAGTGACCAGCTCCTTCCATGTGTCAAATGATTGTACGCCGTACGTTGCTGCTCAAAAAAATTTCAAAAATTAATTATGCCATGGCAGTTAACCTTAAAGGCCTCCACACACCGGTCGCGTGCGCGGGCCCGCGCACGCGACCGGTGTGTGGAGGCCTTTAACTACCGAGGTATACGTCTCACAGACGTCACCACTTTTATTTCGAAAATATATTTGCGTATGTGTGGCGTCTGTAGCTATCCTTTCCGCTAGCTTCCTTTTTTAGGGTCCTCTAGCCGCAGCCAAGACCGTAACCGCGGCGAGTGCGCACGAGTCGGTTACGGAGCGATCGACGTCTCACAGACGCCACCACGGTGTTTATGTACAAAAAATATGCACGTCTCCTGGACGTCACCTCGGTGTTAGTGTTTGTGACTCTATAGTAATTATCGTGTATCCTAGTCGTGACGTCATCTTTTAAGTTTGAGCTATATTTTTTTTATATAAAATTCTAAGAAAAAAACAGGTAAGGCTGTCAGTATAGGTAAGGTTCTGCTCGCTACATATTATTAACTAGCTGTTGCCCGCGACTTCGTCCGCGTAGAACTTAATACTTAGAAAATATAATGCAAACAAACTTCTACCATCTTAAGGGATGATTTCCGAGGCAAAAACTATTCTATATCCTTTGAAGGGTCTCAAATTATCTCTATACCAAATTTCATCTAGGTACATGGATTTTATCCAAACTTTCACCCCCTATTTCATACCCTTAGGGAATGATTTCCAGGATGAAAACTATCTTATGTCATTCTTCGGGACTCAAACGACCTTTATACCAAATTTCATCTAAACGGGATTCATCCAAATTATCACCCCCCATTTCACCCCCTTAGGGAGTGATTTCCGGAATTACAACTATCCTATGTCCTTTCCCAGGACTCAAGCTATCTCTATACCAAATTGTATTAAAATTTTCACCCCTAATTTCACCCCCTTAGGGGATGATTTCTGGGGTAAAATCTATCCCATGTCCTTTCCCAGGAACTTAACTTAACCTATATCTACACCAAATTTCATAAAAATAGATTACATCCAAATTTTCACCTCCCCCCCCCCCCCCCCCCTTTTCACCCCCTTAGGGGATGATTTCCGGGATAAAACCTATTATATGTCCTTCCCCGGGACTCAAACTATTTATATACCAAATTTCATCTAAATCGGTGCAGCGGTTTCAGTAGCTCCATACAAATTTCCACCCCCAATTTCAGCCCCTCAGATATAAAAACTACCCTTTGTCCTTCCCCGGGGCTCATTTCATCTAAATCGGTTCAGCGGTTTAGGCGTGAAGAGGTAACAGACAGACACACTTTCGCATTTATAATATTAGTATGGAAGTATGGATTATTAATATGTATAGTATGGATTATTTCCGCTTGTCTTCCAAATAGAGGTGTAGCTGTAGACTCACTTCAAAAGAAAGAAGAAACGAAAAACTCATTCAAATATCTCAAAAAATTACGAAGCTACAACCGTTTTAATGTCGTTTGTTAGAGTGAGAAAACGATCAGGGACCGTGACGTCACGATCCTCGAGCGTCATAGTAAAAAACAATCGTTTCATTATAAAGGTGCGTTTTGCGGAAAAGAGACGCAACAAACCCCCTCTTAAAACTTTATACGCTTATAACTTAGTGATTACCTGCGTTGTTTTTTTTTCGAGATAATACAACATTATGATTATTTTGTTTAGTGTCTACATCCCTATTTTCGATAAGATAAGATAAAATAAGATTTCTTTATTGTCAGAACATACATTTAGTTGTTTTGGGTAAAATAAAGTCCAACAGCTTGCCCATTTCGGACGTACAATATTAAACTTAAAGCTAGTCAAATATACTAAAACAATAACAACAATAGTATTTCCAAGTAATTTTAACCATATTCACACATAAAATATTAATTTAGATCTATCCGACATCCGTATTTTCTTTTAAACCACGAACTTCGGAATTCGAAAATGTTCGGGTATCTCTATCTCTATCGCACTAACAAATGACAGGAATGCAGAGGGCCTACCGCGAAAGGCATTCGAAGTTTCCCCTCTCTGTCATACTTACAAGTTCGTACATAAGTGCGACAGAGAGGGAAAACTTCGAATGCCGTTCGCGGTAGGCCCTCAGATATACGAACTTCGAGTTTCAGTTTTCGTGGTTTGGCTGAATACGCAAAGAGCGCGCGCGCGTGCCATTCAAAAAAACCAAGTTTATGTTTTTCGAATTTGTTGTTACATTTTGTACAAATTACGCCTTAATTCGACATTTGCGCATATAAGTTCGCATATCAAAATCGATTAATTTTATATTTGCTTTTGGTACCTATGTGTCTCGTCAATGTATATCGTAGACGGGATTAAAATTATTAATAGGCGAAAGAAAGGCAAAGCAATTCCGCCATTTTGTCCGTAGTATTTCTTATTACTGTGATTTTGACGTGTCTTTTAGCTGACAGATGTGGCGGCGATATACTTTAAGAATAATAAATGAAAAATTAAATGAAGTCGTATATTACGGAAAATAAATTAACTGTCGCAGTCGGATAAAAACTATCCTAAGTTGCAGCTGGAATAATAATGTACCTATATAAAATGTTTCATATTTTTCCGTTCATGGGATGCTGAGAACATTCGTACCACAGAAAGCTTAGTTTCAAACTGGCTGATTCTTTTTTTAATTTAGAGATTTATTATAAGTGGAGATAAATAGATAGAAGATAATGAAACTCCCATTCAAATATCTCAAAAAATTATGAAGCTACATCCGTTTTAATGTCGCTTGTTAGAGTGAGAAAACGATGAGGGACTGTGACGTCAATATACTCGAGCGTCATAGTAAAAAACAATCGTTTCATATGAAGGTGCGTTTTGCGGAAAAGGGACAGAACATACCCCCTCTTAAAACTTTGGACTCTTATAACTTAATCATTACCTATATAACCTCTTGCTTTGTTTTTTTCTCCATTTGACTATATTTATTTTAAATTCGTTTTCGAGAAAATACATTATGATTATTTACCATATTTTCGATTCCTGAGCTATAACCACGAACTTCGGAATTCGAAAATATTCGGGTATCTCTATCTCTATCGCACTAACCATACTCGAGTGACAGGGATGCAAATATATGAACATTGAGTATCGGTTTTCGAGGTAGCGCCGCAGGTACTTTGGCTGAATGCGCCGAGCGCGTGCCATTGTCATTCAAAAAAAACAAATTCGTGTTAATTATATTGTTCAAATTTGTTGATTTCATTTATTGAAATTACGACATAAAACGACATTTGCGCATATAAGTTCTCATATCAGAATCGAATATTTTTTTATGGTTTATATTTTAGCATTTGTCTCGTAAAGGTCTATCGTAGACGGGATTTAAATTATTAATAAGTGAAAGGCAAAGCAATTCCGCCATTTTGACGAAAATTTGACGGTTCTTATAGCTGACAGTTGGAGCAGCGTTTGATTTCAATAAAAATAAATGAAAAATTAAATGAAGTCGTATATTTCGGAAAATTAATTAACTGTCGCAGTCGGATTAAAACTATCCTAAGTTGCAGCTAGAATAATAATGTACCTATATAAAATGTTTCATATTTTTCCGTTCATGGGATGCTGAGAACATTCGAACCGCGCAAAGCTTAGTTTCAAACTGGCTGATTCTTTTTTTAATTTAGAGATTTATTATAAGTGGAGATTACCCGTAGGAAGTTAGTATCATTAGGAACAACCAATTAGTTCAGTAAAAATATGCCTAAATCATATGATGTCAGTTTTTTTATGTTTAAAGTTAGGAGCTTTTCATTTATTTAATATGATGAAACATCTTATAATCAAAAGATATTTTATGTTTTATAGATAATATATTCATAATTTTAGTAAAAAATAAGACTGAACCATGTCCGGAAATTTAGCATATCAAAAATGTCGCCTCATAATTAAAAAAATATTGTCAGCATGATTGAAGTTATTCAGTGTTTTTTATCCCATTTTGAATTACCTAATATAATTACCCAACTAGTTTAAAAGCTTTGATAATACTCGCATGTCAATAGGATTTTTTAAAATCGAGTTGAAATATGGCGTCTGTCAGACAGTACCTCGGTGTTAGTGCTACTCAAAAACCACCTCGGTAATTAAAGGTTAACGCTAAATTAATAATTGTTATAAATATCAGATTATAACACTAAAATCTACGTCCGGCTACAATATGCGGTTATTTCCACTTATAATAAATCTCTAAATTAAAACAAGAATCAGCCAGTTTGAAACTAAGCTTTGTGTGGTACGAATGTTCTCAGCATCCCATGAACGGAAAAATATGAAACATTTTATATAGGTACATTATTATTCTAGCTGCAACTTAGAATAGTTTTTATCCGACTGTGACAATTAATTAATTTTCCGTAAAATACGACTTCATTTAATTTTTCATTTACTTTTATTGAAATCAAACGCTGCTCCAACTGTCAGCTATAAGAAACGTCAAATTTTCTTCAAAATGGTGGAATTGCTTTGCCTTTCACTTATTAATAATTTAAATCCAGTCTACGACAGACCTTTACGATACACATGCCAAAAGTTAAACCATAAAAAATATTTGATTGTGATATGAGAACTTATATGCGCAAATGTCGCATTATGGTGTAATCTCTATAAATGTATCAACAAATTTGAACAATACAATTATATTGCTTTTTTTGAATGGCAAACACACGCGCTCATTGCGCATTCTGCCAAAGTGCCTGCGGCGCTACCACGAAAACCGAAACTCGAAGTTCGTATAACTGCATCCCTGTCACTCGAGTATTGTTATTGTTAGTGCGATAGAAATAGAGAAACCCGAATATTTTCGAATTCCGAAGTTCGTGATTATAGCTCAGGAATCGAAACTACACCCCAAAAGCCGCGTCCGCTGCGCCATGTTTTCGTGGTTTTTAAACGTCAAACATGTTTTGCCAATCAAAACAAAACCCTATTTGTTTGCCGAACCTGACGGAAAACATGTTAGATGTTTAAAAACATGGAAAACATTGGTGCAGCGGACCCGGCTGTAGGGAGACACTAAATAAAATAATCATAATGTATTTTCTCGAAAAAAGGATAATAGAGAAAAAATCAACGCAAGAGGTTATATGTATAGGTAATCACTAAGTTCCAAAGTTTTATGTTCTGTCCCTTTTCCACAAAATGCACCTTCATATGAAACGATTGTTTTTTACTATGACGCTCGAGGATCTTGACGTCACAGTCCCCGATCGTTTTCTCACTCTAACAAGCGACATTAAAATCGGTTTTGAGATATTTGAATGGGATTTTCGTCATTATCTATACCTACATATAAATGCCTACTCGTATGTCCTGACTGACTCACCCACTCACTCATCAACGCACAGCCGAAACTACTGGGGCTAGAGAGTTGAAATTTACACCAGAACTACCTTTTACAACGTAGCCAACGGATAAGAAGGGATTTTTGGAAATTCTACCCCGAAAGGGGTCAAATAGGGGTGCAAAGTTTGTATGGGGGAAACTTTATTTTTTGAGCTAGAGACTTAAAATTTTGTATTAATATTACTTATTAGAATACAAATAAAGTACTTTCAACGTTTAGGAAAATTCTGCCCCTAAGAAACAAGGGGTGCAAATTTTGTATGAGGGAAACTTTATTATTTTAGCAAGAATTTCAATACATTGTAGAAAGCTTACTTATTAGAATACAAATAAAGTACTGTCAGCGTTTTGGGAAATTCAGCCTCTTAGGGGGTTAAAAAGGGTTGCAAAGTTTGTATGAGCGAAACTTCTTTTTGAGATAGAAGCTTAAAAGTTTGTAGAAAGATTACTTATTACAATAAAAATAAAAAAAACAGCGGATTGGAAAATTCCACCCCTAAGGGTATGAAAAAGGGGTACAATGTTGGTAAAGGGGATTTTTTTGAGCTATAATCTCAAACCTTTTTAAAAAGATTACATAATAAAATAAAATAAAATACTTTCAGCGTTTTAGAAAATTCCACCCCTTAGGGGTGTATAAGGAGATGCAACGTTTGTAAATATATTTTTTTAGCAAGCGACAAACCTTTGTTGAAAGATTACTTATTACTATACAAATAAAGAAATTTCAGCGTTTTGGAAAATTCCACCCCTAAGGGTGATTAAAACGGGTGAAATTTGTATGAAGGAATTTTGTTTTGAGCTACAGACTTGACATTGTGTAGAAAGACTATTTATCAGAATACAAGTATATAGGTAAATTACTTTCAGTGGTTTGAAAATTTCCACCCGCTAAGAGGGGGATAAAGAGGTGCAATGTTTGTATAGGAAAACTTTTTTTAGGTAGAAACTTAAAATTCTGTAGAAAGATTAAGTACCTACTTATTAAAATACAAAAAAATACCTACTGCCAGCGTTTTGGAAAATTTCACCCCTTAAGGGGTTAAAAAGGGGTGCAAGGTTCGTATAGGAAACACTTTTTTTAGCTAGAGACTTGATAGTTTGTAGAAAAAATACTTACCTATTACAATAAAAAAACCGATTGTTTTATTTTTAATTTTTCCCTGAAATGCGTTCAAAGTTTGTATGGAGAGCAAGAAAATTTTAAGTATGATATTTGTAACTTCGATCTTAGCCTGTTTAGACTACAAAACTTATTTTAGCATTATTTTTAAATATATCCCCTAAATGGGATTATTAGGGTGTTCAAAGTTTGTATGGAGAGCAAGATATTTTTAACGTAAGGGATTTGTAACTTCGGTTTTAGACTGTTTGCTAAAATACTACAAAACTTATTTCAGCGTTTTTTTAATTCATCGCCTAAGAATGTTAAAAGGGGGTTCGAACTTTGTATAGAGAGCAAGACATTTTTAAAGTAAGAAATTTGTAACTACGGTTTCAGACTGTTTTCTATTCTCATAGAAATTTCAGAGTGGGTTCTTAGTTTGTATAGAGAGCAAGAGATTTGTAACTTCGGTTTTAGATTGTTTTCTAAAAACTAGGTACAAAATTATTTTAATGTTTTTTTTTAATTAATTCCTTTAACAAACATTTAGACGATAACATGTTATACGCGGACGAAGTCGCGGGCAACAGCTAGTATTAAATATACACGCTGTATACATAGTTGAATATATTTTGTAGAAGAAGAGAGTAGAGTGTGATAAGTGATAACTCACTAGTTACTGGTGGACATGCGCCTTTTGATACGCCACCACTTCGTAGGTTGGCAAAAATTAAGACAATAATACAATTTCGGATGGCACTTTGTCTGTAGCTTCACATTGACATTTGCTTGAATTTGAACTACTCAAAAAAAACCGGTCAAGTACGAGTCTGACTCGCGCACCGATGGTTCCGTACAAGCTTTCATACACCATACCCGTCATGTCCGGACCCCATTCATTCTTGAACAATCTCAAACAGCTCATAGTAGAAGTTACCGTTGCAAAGCACCTTCTGCATTTTGGTACTAACAACTTACAACCTAGTATATTTGTTTATCAGCGATAGCTTTTTATCACGCGTACCGATTTCGATTATTTATTTTTTATTTGAAAGAAGGGACTTTAACGATAATCTAATCATACAAAAGTAAGTATAATTACAAGTTACGAAATTATTTGTCATAAATAAGTAAAAAATAAGCTAGATAGAGATATCGTTTTATTTTTCCTGTATAATTTATGTTCCCCTTAATCATATGTAACTATTTCAGAATTTTCGCTTCGTAAAATTCGGAGATAAGGCGGGGGGGGGAATGGTATTTTTTTCTACATTTTCCTTAATAAATCAAAATTTAACCAGTGTAGCAAAAAAATCAAAACGGTTTTAGAAAGTGCAACTCAAGCCCTTCCATATGAAAAGAAATAAAAAAAAAGGGTTCCTTTTTTATCTTTTTGGTACGGAACCCTAAAAATGTCCCGTCCGAGAAACTATTTGAATTGTGTTGACGGTACACAACAGCCACGCTAGACCCTCTAGCCAGAACTGACTGAGGGTACTAGATGTCAGAATTTCCAGTGAATCTAGGGTGGGTGGGGCATGGGGTAAGCAATGGTAGATATCTCGTGCGTGTTCTTGAATTTGACAGTGTATAGAAGACAACAACCGTCGTGCTTTTTTACTGAATTTCAGTAAGTTGGAACAGCAGGTTTACCGGTCTGATAGTTTAATTATTTTTTCACCTCACTAGCTCGGAAAGCCCATTTTTATTCTTTAAAAACAGATAGCAAAACTGCATTTTATCCACTAGAGTGCAAAGAATATTTGAAATCTGAACGTGTTATTAGTTACTTTCTTAAACATAATAACATGTAAAGGCCAGACAGGACATTTTTCACCCATCAGATTTATTTAAATGTTTTTAATTTTTTTTTTCTTTTTTAAATGTTTTTTTGTTTTAAAAATCTTTTTTATTTTTCTCCTTTTTAAAAATGTTGTTTCTCTTTCTAAATGTTTTGTTTCTTTTTGAATGTTTTTCTGTATTTTTTTTCTCTTTTTAATGTTTTTTTGGTCTTTTTATACGTTTTTTTTCCTTTTTTTTAAATTATTTTCTTCTTTTTTTAATGTTTTTTTGAAATTCTATTTATTTTTTTGATGTTTTCGTCTACATTTTAATGTTTTTTTTATATTTTATTGATTTAAATGTGTTTATTCAAATTTTTTTTATTTTTTCTACTTTAAAAAAAATATTTTTTTTTTAATGTTTTTTACTTTTTGATTTATTTTTGTGGTTTTTCCACTTTTTTCTCTTTTTTAATGTTTTTTTTTAAGTTTTTTTTCTTTTTTTATCTTTTTTTTACGTTTTTTCTCTTATTTTAATGTTTTTTTGTAACTTTTTTTCTTTAATTATGTTTTTGTCTCTATTTTATTGCTTTGTTTTTCTTTTTTCAATGATTTTTGCTTTTTTCTCCTTTTTATAAATGTTTTGTTTCTTTTTGAATGTTTTTTTCTCTTTTTTTGTTTTTTTGGTCTTTTTCTCTTTTTTATACGTTTTTCCTTTTTTTTAATGTTTATTTTTTATTATTTCAAGGTTTTTTGAAATTCTCTTATATTTTTTTGATGTTTTTGCCATATTTTAATTTATTTTTTATTGATTTATATGTGTTTTTCAAGGTTTTTTTCTTTTTACATTATTTTAAATTTTTTTCCACTCTTTTTACATGTTTTTTTTGTTTTTTGTCTTTTTGTCTTTTTTTACGTTTTTTTTCTTAATGTTATGTTTTTTGTAACTTTTTCTTTTTTATATGTTTTTGTCTCTATTTTATTGCTTCGTTTTTCTTTTATCAGTCTTTTTTAATGTTTTTTGAAATTATTTTTGCCTTTTTTAAAAGTTTTTCTTTATTATAATGTTATTTTTTTTGTTTCTTAATGTTTTTTCTCTTTTCCTCTTTATTAAATGTTTTTTTTAATTTTGTAATATTTTGTTTCTTTTTTCATGTTTTTAATTTTTTTTTCTCATTTTTAATGTTTTTTCCCCCTTTTTAATATATTTTTTTAAAATTTTTTCGTTACCTACTTTACTTTTTTGTTTTTTTGTTTTTTTTCTCGCTTTAGTGAGGTGAAAAGATTTGTGTTACACACGGGTGCAAGTTATTTTGACGTCTCGTGTGTTGCAACACTCGCTACGCTCAGGATTCTATTTTTGAACCACTCGCTTCGCTCAGGATTCTATTTTTGAACCACTCGCTTCGCTCGTGGTTCAACCATAGAATCCATTCGCTAGCTCGTGGTTCAACCCTAGAATCCATTCGCTATCTCATGTTTCAATTCCACACTCGCGGTTAAAATACAACTTTGCACCCTTGTATAACAAATAACTATTAACTTATTTCAAAAGATTCATTACTCGAAATGTTGTTTCACCTCAGTGTTTTTCTTCGGCTTAAGTGACTGCGACTCTATGCTAATTTATTCGTAGTTCAAAACAAAATAAATAGTCAGAGACGTATTACGCTGTGATATTTTATTTTCAACAACCTCCGAGCCCATGGGTTTTGTTAAATATTAACTACCTATAAACTATATATAATATAATACATGATACCCGTTATAGCGAGAACCCCAATAAAAAGTGCCTTAGCGCATATTTTTATATTACTAGGAGTGTCTTGTCTGAAGACTCTGACTGTCCGGATAACAGTTTTCAAGCAGAATAGAGTGCTTCCACGCCTTCCACGTTAACTTTTGCAACATTTATAATAATTCGGCAACACCACTCTTTAAATGTCATATTTCCATGGAAATTTCAGGGTTTATTAGGTGGTGTAGGCAAATAATTATAATGCAGACTTAGTGTGGACGGACTCAAGGCAACATTTTGCTTACTTAACATAATTTAACGTCGAGGGTCCGCTAGCTTACCTCTAGAGCACCCCGCACCGCAATATTCACGTATAGGGAGTTATTACATGCTATTTATATTAGACGATTACTTTGTACTCTATACGTCCTCTGTACTTCTTGACTTTGAACGAATTGACAATCGGAGAATCTTTGCAAATCATAGTCTAAATACGTAAGCAGTGCCATCAGGCGGTGATCGCTAACACTAACACCAACCTCTAGTTCTTCTTCTGAAGAGTGGTGATCGTAGAGCTGATCTGGCTCGGGGTCGGGTAGCGCGCGCGGCGTCGGCGCGCACGCACATGCCTCTCCGCCCATACCTGAACCAAGATAACAATGTGTAAGGGCTTCTGGATTTATAAATGGAGGGTGGACACAGATAATCATACGATCACCTAATAAGATAAAATGGCCGCATCAAAAGATCGACGAGACAAGTCGTAAAATGCAGACCAAAACCGTATTTCTTCTCTAGAAATTGCGACCTTTTTTAGTGTCTGAAACAGCTTGCAAATAATTACTTTAAAAACAAAGTTTACACCGACTTCAATTCAGTACTTCGCCAAACCACATTAGGTATTTATTAAAACGCACAAAAAATTTAAATTAAAAAACATGATATCCGCGCTACCAAACACGCACTTCCATCTCGCTCACGCTTATATGCTCAGTGAGAGGGAGAGAAGACCACGGACCTACGTCCCCTTAAAGAAAAAACCGAAGTCAACATCTGTGGGCTGATAATATGAGAGTTGCGTCGATTCCTCAAGGATCTCATAATTAACACTTCATTAGTTGCTAGTGTTGCAGCAACACTAGCAACACTTGCTACTTCAACGGAATCATGCCAGAATCTTTGACGTACTTGTAAAGGAGTCTTTGAGGAGTTCCATAAGTCATCTGTGGTCTTCAGTCATCTCCACCAAAATTGCGATTTCCGAGGGTAAATACACGAGTTATAATAAAAAATACCGAAATTACTACACGCGTGGCTATTATAAATTTTGAGGGCTGCCCTCAATTTCCCTGGGATCCCTTCATCAGATCCTGACTTGGTGACAATGGGACCACCTCACCTATTGATTAGAAAAATAACTGTTCATCTCTCCTGTTCTGAAAGTTGACTTTTCATAGGCATATAGCCGGGTGGAAAATGGCGTTTTCTACCCTAGGGTGGAAAGTATTTTTTTTGTTACGGTCAGCCAAGGAGTCGAAGATAATTGAGTTACGTCATAAATATTATTAAAATAAAAGCTTTACATATATCTAAACTCAGCTATACATTAAACGACGGGTTCATTACGACGATGTTGATATGGTATTTTATGCAACTGTTGTATAAGAAGGGTCTTAAAGGGCGAGTGGCGTGGGTTGCGATGCGAGCCTTGACGAGCATCGCAATTAAAGACGCCACGAGCGTTTTTAGACCAGTTATACACCGTTGCATACAATACTTTTTCTTCGACAAATTTTAAATAAATAGCAGACTACAGAATAGTTAAACTTTTCAGGCAGCAAGTTTTCTATTCGTACTTTTGCTACTTACGCAATTTCTTCAGGAGTGCAGTTATTAATTTCTTCGACCATTTTAAAAGGAACGTACACTTTTGTCTTCACAGTTTATCATCTTTCGTCTTTTCATTTTAAACTGTATTTTGGTGGGAAATCGGAAATGTGACAGCTCTTGATTATGGTTTGTTTTGTTTTTAATTTGTTTGGCCTTGCCATCCGAACCAAACCGAATCCGGACCCGGACCGAATTCGAACTGATGTTTATGTTTATAAATAATACTAAGAATTTATAAAACATGTAATTTAACACACAATAGATGATCATTTATTATTTTTGTACTTAGCAAATAATGTATAATATACAAATGTTAAATCGTAAATAAATACCTTTATTTCGAAATATTTGTTTATGTAGTTGGCACCACTGATATAGCGGCCGATTAATAAAAAAAATAAACAGTGCTTTTATGAAAAATGTATGAACCAAAAAAGTACGCTAAACAGTGCGTTTTTGGGCCATCGAGCATAGAGTTTTTCGACGACTTATTAGTGGTGTCATTGTATTTGAGCTACAGCCTATATACGAGTAAATGACAGATAACGGTACAGAAGTAGGAAAAAATAAAAGAATGTTTATAATCGTTTTTCTTAATTACAGAAAATCAATATTCAAAATCATTCCTGTAAATTTCGGCTGCCCGCCATAATGCCATGACACTTTCTTTTTTCACGTTTCCGTGGCAAGCGGCCAGTGCGATGTTGGCGGTTGGATATAGGTAGTATTAATTATTTTATTTAGGTATATCTAAAATTTAATAATTAATTTATTTCATATTATTTATAGATATGATTCTGTACATTTATTTATAGCATACAAATAAAAAAATAAAATTGAAACGTTTTTTAAACGTTTTTAAAGTTGGCAGTATGTGTATTTTAACTGATTACTCTTAATACACCCGTTTTATAAAATGTACGTGTAGTATTTTACTTTCCTCACAGTCGAAATGAAAAAAAAACTCGGGTGAAATTACCCATTTCACCCTCGAGTTATTGGCACTCTCACTTCGTTCGAGCGCCAGAAATATCTCCGGTGATGTGGGTCACTTTCATTCAACCCTTGGTTAACAATCTACTATTGGAAATAGGACTACAATTGATGGAAAAATCGGCGAACGTACATAAAAAAAGAAAAAAAAACATATAACCTTTTTTGAAGTCCGTTAAAAAATGGCGGTACTTTCAACAACAAAACTTTGTCCTTTTTTCCCCCGTTTTGGAGAAAAGTAATTAGCCACGGCCAGAGGCAATAATCTCCATAAGGATCAGAGGCACAAGACGACAAATCCGACCTTTCGAATGTGAAGATGGCGCTCTGGCATCTTCTAGAGAATTGTTCTTCAAAGGGACCTATGAAAAAGCTATAATTTATTACGATTCTGTTTAGATGTACTTTTTGTTATTTATATTTATTGATTAGTCTTATGACAAATAAATTACATGTGTTCCCTTATTATTTTGCTGGTCTACAATTTATAAGCAGGACTAATATTGGTGACATATTTGATCGTTTTGAACATTCTTTGCAAATCAAGAGTTGCAGCCTGATTTTATCTATAGGTACTAATATTATAAACAGGAAAAGTCTGTGAGATTTGTAAGTTTGTGTAATTTCATACAATATTTCACCTGCATATAGAATGAACTTTCTGAAAGGACATAAGCTATGTTTTATCTCGCGGGTTTGCCTGCGTTTTTTGTAATATGCGGATGAAGCCGTGCGGGCAGCTAGTTCATAATAAATTCGATCTTGTATGCCTTATGTAGACCACAAGATTCTCTTTGTATAATGCAGTTACGCCTGCTAACGATATTTATAAACTTCAAATTAAACGAAAAATTGAAAAATTTAGACTCCGAGCCGGATTCGAACCGGCGACCACAGGCATACATGACCCGTCGCTACTAACCAACTGAGCTATCGGAACAATCTGTCTCAGCCCATACATCCTTCAATCAGTTCCTTCTTACAACGCCTTTAGGGAGGCGACTATCATCTACCTAGAAGACATATGCTTCTTTAACTACTCCTCTATCCGGCTCGGAGCCCAAATTTTTCAATTGTTCCTTCATTAATTTGAAGTTCACAAGATTCTCTAAAAGAAACTCGATGCAAATGGCGTACGAGGCAATGCGTGGGATCTGTTCAAGTCATATTTAAGTAAAAGGGATCAATACACAGAGATAACTCAGGTGTGTTTGCAAACCAAACAGCAAAACACATACCGTTCTGAAAGGCGGAGAATAAGGTGTGGTGTGCCGCAAGGAAGTGTTCTTGGTCCTTTGATTTTTTTACTCTATATAAATGACCTTCCACGGCATATCAAATACCCCATGGTGCTATTTGCCGACGATAGTACCGTAATTATTAAATGTAATGAAACTTGTAAATATGAATCTGTAATTAATGACTATTTTGGACATAATTAAATGGCTTAATATTAATAATTTATTGATAAACCTGGACAAGACTAAGATAATACAATTCTGTCAACGTACTTTAGCTCTCCAAATCAATTGCAATTATGAAGAGAAAAGTATAGATTCTGTGGCTGTTACAAAGTTTCTGGGAGTGTACATAGATGAACATTTATCTTGGAAAGTTCATGCGGAAGATACGTGCAAAAAGCTTTACCAATATGCCTACGCCTTACATAAACTTGCCAAGCAAGCAAGCCCTCACGCAGTACTAATGGCATATCATGGTTTTGTAGCGTCAAAACTACGGTATGGCATTATGTTTTGGGGTAACTCCACAAGTAGAGAAGACGTTTCAAGGCACAGAAAAGGTGTGTTAGAGCCATGTATGGTCTCAAACCGACTGACAACTGTCAGCTTATTTCAAGGACTCAAGAATTTTGAAGATGCCCTCTCTATACATCTACGAAATAATCGTGTTTGTCAAAAACAATGCGACCTTATTCAAAAACACAGTGATGTTACTCATAGAAACTTGAGAAAGAAACATACGCTAAATCTTTGCAAAGTTCCTGCAAAGACAGCATTAATGCAAAAAAGTGTGTATTGTATTGTCTAGCCAGCAAAATTTATAACCACTTACCTTATAACATGAAGTCATTAAATATGTTAAAATTAAGAAAGAAATTAGTGACATTATTAATACATTAATGTTATTATTCCATTTCAGATTATATCAATACATAGTATAAAACAAAGTCGCTTCCCGCTATCTGTCTGTCTGTCCCTATGTATGCGTAGATCTTTAAAACTACGCAACGGATTTTGATGCGGATTTTTTTAATAGATAGAGTGATTCAAGAGGAAGGTTTACATGTATAATACAAACCATACATGCATGTATTATGCACATAAACCCGTGCGAAGCAGGGGCGGGTCGCTAGTTAATGATAATTTGATTGACATTTCTTTGATTCTTTTAATAATATATTTTTTATTTATTATAATTGACATATTTAATTGACATTCTTAAGATCGGACATGCACTAATACATTCATCTACCTATATAACTTTTTATCACAGACTGTGTAACTTCCATTGCTGACCTTACTATAAAATTATAATTTGTACAAAAGCACCTGAATTTTGAATGCATGATAGTAGGTATAAGGTACTTATTTAGTATTTAAGCTCAAAGTTTTTGTACGCCTATTGGCAAAACATAGTGAAACTATTAAAAAAACCGGCCAAGTGCGAGTCGGACTCACGCACGAAGGGTTGCGTATACTGATGTGCCGTTCCCGGGAATATTCCCATAGTGGGAATATTCCCGGGAACATTCCCGGGAACATTCCCACAAGAAGGGAACATAGGGGAATTTTGAAATTGTGTATGTTTACATATTTTGTTATTGGCGATTCTATCAAAACCTACACTTTTACACAGTTTACCGAGACATTAAATAGTGTAACTCATCTGCGAAAGTAAATTCCCTATGTTCCCGGGAATATTCCCAATGTTTCTGGGAATATTCCCATCCTTCATGGGAATATTCCCATAGTGGCCGGGAATATACCTCTAGTCGAAATAAAACCATTGTTAGAAAAGTACTTTTTTAATTGACAAAAACGATACAAATCATCACAGTTTCATTAAAAATCATTGTCTCTTTTTTCAAGGATTCACTTTTTGGAATGCTTCTCTCCACAATGGATGCTCAAGCAGCGAAAATGGCGAGCCAGATAAATAAATCGCACTTGCAATAGCTTGGTGGATTCCAACCTGAGAAAAATAATAAATAATGTTACAATGGGACCTTAAAAAACACGTGGTTTCAAATATTTGTCAGAAAGCCAGTGCAACATACTTAGTAAGTATAGGACTTTTCTTGTATTTCTGAATAAAGTAACGTACTTTATTTGTATTATATCACGTACGAATACTTTGTATAAAATGTTCAATTTTAAAAACTTTACAATGGCATTATCACAATAAAGTATCGTTCTATATTTTAAAACACAGTTAAATTACAACGTGTTGCACTGCCGTTTGCATTTCACTATCGTACAATACAATTGATGTAACATTACTCATATTCTTTTGACAACTTACTGTTTCTGCGGAGCTCATGCTGGTCATAGAGGTGCTCGACATATCTGCCATTAGTTATACTGATCGTTTTCCACAAGTCGACATCCATTTTGCGTGAAACGGTGGTGTGGCGCTACTCTTACCACCCCAGCTCGTGTAGAAAGTTGGTGAGTGCCTTGGTGTTGCTGACTGCGTCCCGTAGTGTGTCTGGAGAACCTGAGTGCCTTATTCTGTATACTTCAACCTGCTTGCAGTCCAGTAAGATATGTTTAGTCGTTTCTTCTGCCTCCATGCATGCTCTGCACATGGGGCTTTCTGTGATACCTAAGTTATAGAGGTGTCTGTTCAAGGTATAATGTCCTGTTAATATTCCCACTATCTTGCGCAGTTGCTTTCTATGTGTCCTTAGTATTGCGGTTGTGAGTTTGTAGTCGCGTTTCGACAGAATCTCTTTGGTATGTCTGCATGTGTATATCTCCTTCCAGTGTCTTTGATGTAGGTCTTTAGTGTGTTGGTCCAGTTGATTGTATATGTAGCTTTGTGGCAGGGGCAAGATTGGCTCCGGTCCGTATGCCGTTGTTTCTGAGCCTTTCCTGGCCAGTTCATCCGATGCATCGTTTCCTCTTGAGCCACTGTGCCCCTTAATCCATTGTATAGTAACTTTGCTATTATCTGCGCACACCTCTATGAGGTTTTGGTGGTATTCGTATATCAAGCTAGATGTGATGTTATCACTGCTCAGTGCTTATAGTACCGATTTACTATCTGAGAGTATCCGTATGTTTGTGTTTTCGACTTGTCGTCTCTTTATGGCATTGCAGGCTTCAAATTATCATTAACATATCTGCCATAGTAGCATATTGTCAGACGATAGAGTCTTCGGTTGGCTCTCGATATTGGCTATGTGATGGTGAAGAAGAACTAGGTTCACCATGCGATCCACTTGAACCACTACTGGACTTATTTTTTTCACGGTCTTTAAAAAAACACTGTACGACACATGGTATTTTTGGCATTTACCTAAATGGCAGGCAAGTTTTGTCGTATTTTTAAATAAATAGGTACACTCTACTGCAGTATTTGCAACAAAACGTGACTTTATTACTAACGTTATATGTAGTAAAATGTTCAAACACTTTACTCTTCGGCTTCATGATTCAAGCACATCTACGCACGTCTTGATAGCGCCAGGTACGTGAGAACACTGAACTAGTGCTCTACAAGGTCTACCTTTTTAGAGGAAGTGAGACGACAGCTATAATGAAAGAAAGAGATATAAACATAAAACGCTTCAATAACAGGTTAACAAATATTGTACATAAAATGCATCGCGAAAAGAAGGAACGATATTGTGATAGATACAAAAAATAAAATTTTAATGTATATCAATCACTATAGATGTATTTGTAAAACATGTATACTTCGCATATTAGTCATTTTATTCTTCGGAGTACTATTCCCTGTAACTAACTTTAATAAAATTTTACGTTGCCCAATATGTAATCCAATATTCCCCTGTTTTGGGAATATTCCCGGGCACATGGGAATATTCCCGGGAATGTTCCCGATGGGAATATTCCCGTTCCCGGGAATATTCCCACGGCACATCACTAGTTGCGTACCATTATCTATAAAAATATTTATTTTATTCTGTTTTAAGTATTTGTTGTTATAGCGGCAACAGAAATACATCATCTAATTTCAGGAACTATCACGGTATCAGTGAGATACAGCCTGGTGACAGACAGACAGACAGACGGACAGCGGAGTCTTAGTAATAGGGTCCCGTTTTACATTTTGAGTACGGAACCCTAAAAAGACAACCACTAATTACCTATGTTTACAAATAAAACACTTACTTACTTACTGGTCAAACAATTTGACGAAAAGCTTATTTTTATTGCGAGCCAATTATAATAACATCGAACCATCCCTAGCTAAACCGTTTCAATAGAGTTACAATTTTGTCACTAAGACAAGTTTTCTTATAAAGTTCAAGCCCCCATTTTTAAGCTAAGTAATTCGCCAGGCCACATAGATGCACCTTTCCACGTCACCACATGAACTACGGTGACCGCGCACTTGACTTGTTTTCCATACACACATTTATACCTTTTTAAACCCACTTAAAGGTTGAATTTTGTAAAACCCTTACTTATTGCTTGCCTACCTTGAATAAGTAACCTACCTTACACATTTCAAGACTTCAGTAGTTTCAGCTTAGTGTTGATGAGCAAACTCGAAATGATTTCGTGGTATTATCCTCTGATTTTATCATGCTAAGAGTTGATTTACTCAAGATGCTTGATGAATGTAGAATACTTAGATGTCATTATAACTTTGTAATCAATATCATGGATAGCTTCCAAGTTCAAAAATAATTAGACTATCATATAAAGTTTCACCCCTTTAAAGTACGAATATCTAAGAATGCTTCAAGGTAACCTTTTTTTATTTCGACCGAAAAGCCAAGTCTCGAATTTCATAGATACACCTTCAAAAATAACGATTTGCATACAACGTTTTATCCCCAATTTCAATTGGGGATAAAACGTTGTATGCAAATGTGCTTCTCAAAAAAAATTAAGAAAATGTAGTATCTATTTCAAACGTAGCAGGCCAGCGTTAGGAATAATCTGTGGCTAACGATTTTTTTTAATTCTTATTTATAAGCGCTAACGTGGCTAACCACTGCACGGCGCTCTGGCTCCCAGTCAGGTCTAAAAATGCATTTAAATTAGCCGTCCATGTACAAACATTTTATTCTCTTTGCATGCTGAGCTTGGAATAATTACTGTACTTATCTATAGTTCATACTGCAACGTGTTTACTTTGTTTGACCCTTAGAGTTATTTTGAGGATTTTGTTACAAAAAGATGTTTCATATGCCAGGAATACTATTATAGGCCAGTCCGTAGAGGTTCAAAGCACCCCGGGGTATGTTGCAAGTGGTGGTGTAGAAGATTTTTTTTTTAAATATTGTTGACATCGATACAACCGATCATAAATCAAAAATGGTTACACGAGATATCTTGGGACAACTTTTGGCAGCCACAAATCCTCGAAATTTTGACACTTTTTTTGGTTTCTCACTCGTAGCTTCTATACGGTGCATCCTAGCGAAAAGTTACACACTATGAAATTAAAGAACATGCAATTATGCGTCTAATAAGTACCAATACATACTAATTCGGTTCAGCGACATAGTAGAAAACCATGGTCGAAAATTAGGTTTTCCTCAACTTTGTTAGTTATTTCAAGATAGTGGTTTTTAGGCTTCTGCGTTTCAATTTTGAATTTAACTATAGGTTTTAGCTCCTCAATTGTAGGAATTTACAGAATCGACAGTCATTTCAGCATTAGTATCATCATAACTGGTAATCGAAGAGCTGGCAGTTTTCTCGTGCAACGCATCAGCATTTCAGTTCAACGAAGAAATACTGCCAGCATACTCGGTACAATGCCTAGAGCCTAGAGGGCCTTTTCAGGGTTCCGTAGCCAAAATGGCAAAAACGGAACCCTTATAGTTTCGTCATGACTGCTCGTCAATCCGTCTGTCCGTATGTCACAGGCATTTAACTCGAAAACTATAAGGTGTATTTGAATAAAATTTAGAGGATAGGTGTATTTTATTAGCCGCTACGTAATTCTAAAATGAAATGACAAAAAAAATATTCTTTTCACCTCACTAGCTCGGAAAGCCCATTTTTATTCTTTAAAAACAGATAGCAAAACTGCATTTTATCCACAAGAGTGCAAAGAATATTTGAAATCCGAACGTGTTATTAGTTACTTTCTTAAACATAATAACATGTAAAGGCCAGTCCAGACAGGACATTTTTCGCCCATCAGATTTATTTTATTTAGGTACCTTTTTTTGAATGTTTTATTCTTTTTTTAAATGTTTTTAATTCTTTTTTTCTTTTTTAAATGTTTTTTTGTTTTATAAATCTTTTTTCTTTTTCTCCTTTTTAAAAATGTTGTTTCTCTTTTTAAATGTTTTGTTTCTTTTTGAATGTTTTTCTGTATTTTTTTCTCTTTTTAATGTTTTTTTGGTCTTTTTATACGTTTTTTTCCTTTTTTTTTAATTCTTTTCTTCTTTTTTTAATGTTTTTTGAAATTCTATTTATTTTTTTGATGTTTTCGTCTACATTTTAATTTTTTTTTATAAGTTATTGATTTAAATGTGTTTATGCAAGGTTTTTTTTTATTTTATCCACTTTTAAAAAAAAAACATTTTTTTAATGTTTTTTTCTTTTTGATTAATTTTTGTGGTTTTTCTACTTTTTTCTCTTTTTAAATGTTTTTTTTAAGTTTTTTTTCTTTTTTTAATTTTTTTTACGTTTTTCTCTTATTTTAATGTTTTTTGTAACTCTAGTAGTAAGTCTCTATTTTATTGCTTTGTTTTTCTTTTTTCAATGATTTTTGCTTTTTTCTCCTTTTTATAGATGTTTTATTTCTTTTTGAATGTTTTTTTTCTTTTTTTTGTTTTTTGGTCTTTTTTCTCTTTTTAATACGTTTTTTTTCCTTTTTTTTAATGTTTATTTTTTATTATTACAAGGTTTTTTGAAATTCTCTTATATTTTTTGATGTTTTTGCCATATTTTAATGTTTTTTTTATTTTTTATTGATTTATATGTGTTTTTCAAGGTTTTTTTCTTTTTCCATTATTTAAAAAAAAAAATCCACTCTTTTTACATGTTTTTTTGTATTTTTTTACGTTTTTTCTCTTAATATAATGTTTTTTGTAACTTTTTTCTTTTTACATGTTTTTTTTTTGTTTTTTGTCTTTTTTTACGTTTTTTTTCTTAATGTTATGTTTTTTGTAACTTTTTTCTTTTTTATATGTTTTTGTCTGTATTTTATTGCTTCGTTTTTCTTTTATCAGTCTTTTTTAATGTTTTTTGAAATTATTTTTGCCTTTTTTAGTTTTTTTTTATTTTAAGGTTATTTTTTTTGTTTCTCAATGTTTTTTCTCTTTTCCTCTTTATTAAATGTTTTTTTTTTAATTTTGTAATATTTTGTTTCTTTTTTCATGTATTTAATTTTTTTTTCTCATTTTTAATGTTTTTTTCCCCCTTTTTAATATATTTATTTTTTATTTTTTCGTTACCTACTTTACTTTTTTGTTTTTTTTCCTCGCTTTAGTGAGGTGAAAAGATTTGTGTTACACACGGGTGCAAGTTATTTTGACGTCTCGTGTGTTGCAACACTCGCTACGCTCAGGATTCTATTTTCGAACCCTAGAATCCATTCGCTAGCTCGTGTTTCAATTCCACACTCGCGGTTAAAATACAACTTTGCACCCTTGTATAACAAATAACTATTAAGAGGTGCACTCCATACATATAACTGCAAGTCAAAAAAAAAGAATAACATCGTATGTCCACGTGTGGCACATCAATCGATAGGTCTTTTAAAATAAATATAAGGTTTCTCAGCAAGTTTTTTGATTAAGTGAAAATAGTCGGAGATAATCGCCTACGTCTGTCAGTAGAGGTTCAAAGCACGGGGTAATTTGCAAAAGGTGGTGTTGAAGTTTTTTTTTTATGTCATGCAATATGGATACAACCGAGCAAATATCAAAAATAGTTACACGAAATACCTCGTGGACCAAATAAAGCAACTTCAGATAAGACTGATGAAATTGTTGGTTGGCAAAAACATGAGAAATAAATGTAAACATCAATACGATATGCTGTTCTCAGTGTGTAAGATTTTGCCTGTACATTGTAAAGTTATATACTTAAATGTCTTAAATAGTTATTATACCGACGACTTCAAAGTTAAAAGAATAAGTAACGGTGTTACTCGATCATCTAAAACTATAAAATTGTTACAACCAGTAGCCAAAAATTACTATGGACGAAGAACAAAAGAATACTTGATCCCGGAAATGTATAATGAATACCCTTTGTTGTTAGAAACACCTAAATTAAAAGTGGGTAGTCTTAAAGAAAAATTCAAACGAATATTATTAGATAAGTATATAAATTCCATTAAATAATATAGGAATGTTGTGCCATCGACGTCGAAGAGGTGTAGGTACCTATGCATTGTCAGTCTTATTTCAAAGGATAGGATAGGTATAGTAATGCAGGCATATCTTTGGCATCGATCGTAGGTACCTACACATTTAGTAGATAAGTGATTATTATTTTTTAATTTTTTTTCAAACGATTGTAACCATATGTACCTACATAACGATTGCAGCTATGTGCAAACATATGTAGGTGCATATGAGTAACTAATATATATGTTGCATTATCCTCTGCCGTACTTAAACAGTTCGCATATTAACTTACACTTCTAACTAAAGTTAAACAATAAGTAGAGTAAAAATAAATCACTGCACATCCGTGCCGCCAACAGGTCGTAATTTCGTATGAACTCTGTAGGGACTTACGGCCTTTTGGCTGGGGCGGTAGTGTAGTGTTTCGATGTACCGCGATAATATTATCTTTTTATTTAAGTGAGCGAATCGCCAAAAACTGCTTTGCAGTTTGGCGAATCTTTAGGTTAAGTTACTAAAATTGTATTTTTTTTGATTCCAATAAAAAAAAAAAAAAAAAAAAGGGGCGATTATATCCGACTATTTTCACTTAATCGAAAAACTTGCTGAGTAACCTTATATTTATTTTAAAAGACCTATCGATAGATGTGCAACACGTGGACATACGATGTTTTTCTTTTTTGGACTTGCAGTTATATGTATGGAGTGCACCTCTAACAGAATATTTTTTTTGTCATTTCATTTTAGAATTATGTTGCGGCTAATAAAATACACCTATCCTCTAAATTTTATTCAAATACACTTTATAGTTTTCGAGTAAAATGCCTGTGACATACGGACAGACGGATTGACGGGCATTCATGACGAAACTATAAGGGTTCCGTTTTTGCTATTTTGGCTACGGAACCCAAAAAAGACCCTCTAGGCATTGTACCGAGTAGCATACTCGGTACAATGCCTAGAGGGTCTTTTAGGCAGTATTTCTTCGTTGAACTGCAATGCTGATGCGTTGCACGAGAAAACTGCCAGCTCTTCGATTACCAGTTATGATAATACTAATGCTGAAATGACTGTCGATTCTGTAAATTCCTACAATTGAGGAGCTAAAACCTATAGTTAAATGCAAAATTGAAACGCAGAAGCTTAAAAACGACTATCTTGAAATAACTTACAAACTTGAGGAAAGCCTTGTTTTCGACCATGGTTTTCTACTATGTCGCTGAACTGAATTAATATGTATTGGTACTCATTAGACGCATAATTTCATGTTCTTTAATTCCCTGGTGTGTAACTTTTCGCTAGGATGCACCGTATAGAAGCTACGAGTGAGAAACCAAAAAAAGTCCCAGATTTGTGGCTGCCAAAAGTTGTCCCAAGATATCTCGTGTAACCAATTTTGATATTAGCTCGGTTGTATCGATGTAAACAATATTAAAAAACAAAATCTTCTACACCACCTTTTGCAACAAAGATATACTCTACGGGGTGGCCTATTAGGCAGACGGAATAAGTTGAATTTGATTATAGTCGTTGTTGCTAATTATAGTAATTACATATTTTTAATAGGATGTTTTTCTTTATATATAGTGGTATCTGCACAGTGCAGAGTTTACGGACGCCCTGGCTTATAAAAGGCGAGAAGTCAAGAGTTTGTGATTATGCAGTGCATAAATCTACATCAGATCAATACCAGACTAAAAATATCCGTCCTGTCACGATCACTTCCATTGCCGCTGACCTGTGCAAGAGGTCCCCGTGTTCGTTGCCGGCCTTATAATGCCGTTTCTGTAATAAGATTCTCTCCCAAATAAACATCGAATTATTCACCTCAGGACAAAGCATAGTCAATTGAAAACTCGCCGATACATTGATCTTATCTTGAATTCTCCCGACGTTACGATCTAAGTCTATGGCGTAAGGTCCAAGATCGCGTGGTTGTGACAGCACAAAGTTAGACTTGTCGCCCCAATACATCTTCAGGACCGTAAGAAACAGACCTTATAGTGGAAGATGGCGTGGCAAGTAGTATTAGGGTGACCACTGACCACGTTTGATGTTTACTGATCAAGATTCAGCGCTAACGAACTGGTCACGATGCGTCAATCGTTGCAGTGGCCACATCAAATAAAATGGCAGGAATGTTAGGAAACTCATTTAGTTGTAGATAATTGTCACGTTAGGTTTGTAATAAAAATTCACCACGCAAATGTACCAAATAAAATCGGCGCTTCTAGTAGCACACACGATGACACGACAAGGAGAATCGAAACCACGAAGTTTTCTGGAAAATTCCTAGTATTCACAATGCTAATGCTATCTTAAACATACTCGAGTCGGTGAAGGACGTCACACACAATCGGGGAGATTAGATTGAGTCAATAATGTTGATAAAGCACCATTAGGACAGGTCAGTTGCATGTTCGCTACATTGGGTTTAGGGCTACTACTGTCGCAAATATTCACTGATTCGCTGTTGTTTTCGAACATTACCTCGCTGTTATTGTGCTTTAGTTTGTATACCCTATCCGAAACTGGAAGAGTTCATTCTGTGAAGCAAACGTCGACTTTGTGCTCTGCAGACTACGAGGTAGATTTTTGCTTGGTCTTTACAGTTTCGGAAGTGTTATACATGCACATTTTAATCTTTATGTCTTATGCAGGGCTTCTCACTGCATGCTATGTGTTGTAGGCCATATACATTTGCATTGCTCGTCTCTGCTTGTACTCTATCATCCCCCTGTTAATTTCACATACCGTCGGGTGACAAGCAAAAGTCACTACCAAAACTGTCACTGCTCTTCAAAACCTCGTATCTCGGTACGTAGTCGATATCGAGATACGACCTTTGATTTAAGAAGGTCTTAGTGAGTTTTGCTTGTCAGCCGACGATTATTACCTAAGAAACCGTGACTCATCTTTGGCCAAGCCAAGCGAAGTTGTTTACTCCTATAGTTTGGTTTTTTGAACCTTTTCTCAAGTTCTACTTCTTTTTTCATTTCGTTCTATTTCACCACAGCCATGTGTAAATTTATGTATAAAGCAGAACACACCGTGTTAACTAGAGCTATAACCACTAAAATCGAAGTTCGGGTATCTGTCTCTAGTCTCTACCGCTTATTATATTTGAGTGAGAGCGCCTATCCTACTAAGGTTATGTGTAAACAAAGCAGAACACATCGTGTGTTTGCTTAGTGTTTGAATCGTGATGTGTCCCAGAGTCCCAGCCCTGCGCAAGTTGGTCACATCACAGCATCGCCAACATGGCCGCGTGGCGTGCATGCGTGGGTCGGTGGGCCCGGCCACTCCGCGTACAACTTGCGTTTCTAACCTGACATGACTGCCGTAAATTAAATACCCACTGAATACAACTAATGGGTGAATAAATTACCCAAATACCCTGAGAAAATTACGGTTTTTTTTGAAAATAATTCAATATCAGGCTAATTATTTGTATACGGCTTTTATATGTTATTTTAAACAACTTTTACTATTGAAATCAATAATTCTATGGACTGGAAGTTAGGAAAAAAAATAACCCGCAAGCAAAAATGCTATCAGTATTTTTATAATGAAAACATGTTTGAGTACACAAATTTGGAGACTTACTACCTGAATCCAAAAATATATGCATCAGGAAATAACGGCATTTTAATTAAATATTTACGACCTTGAGATAATATTGAATTTCATCTGGCCTATAGAAAGGTTTATTCATTAAAAAAATAAGTGGATTATGCGCGTATCCCAAAGAACGTATATAGACGTAGTCAATTATAAAGTAAAGAAAGTTTATACCATTTTCACCTGATTTTTACGGAATTTATGAAGATTCCTTTTCATTATTTTTTACCGTATCGGTATTAAATTTAGGTGGATTATTAATGAATATTTAGTCAATTTACCCAACCTATTTTTTGGTGTAAAAATATGGCTGATATCGATATATTGTTGTGTTTTCATAGAGCGAAACCGTAAAGTTCTCAGGGTACAAGTCCTGCAGTACCTATACATTTCATAAAATGTAGGTAGTTTTACCTTTAGTTTCGTTAGCATAAGATTGCTACGTAACTTGGTAGGAATAAATATATCGTAGTTAAGCCACGAAAAACAAAGTTATTATTCTCGCTAGATTCGCCTTAGATGCTCCCTGAATTCATAACGCCAATACTTATCTATTGCTTAGATCGGATAATAGGAAGAGAGCAGGTAATGCCATGTTAAATTGATGTTTCATGTGCTGACCGTAGGTAGAATATGAAATAAGAATCATGTGGAATGTTAGTTAGGTTACGTTTCCATACAAAACCTGCAGCTTGGCATCTCATGGACTGTCCATAATTAAAGTTGTTAAACCGCAAACCCTGCGAGGTTTTTATGTGGAAATTACCTACTGAATAATATCAATTGGGAGGAGAGCGATGTGTAGTAGTGAAGCACTTAAAAAACTCGAAAGATTTGTAGGTAAGTACTAGGTACTTCGCAATTGTTATCCTGTACTTAGTTCATTTTGGTTATAAGCGTACACCTTACATATATTATAACATCGGTAGACTGGTGGGCGCATGCATAATTGCCCTCGCCTTGGCAGTGGCAAGGCCAAGGCCACGGTCCCCCCACCCCCCTGCGCGGTTTTTGCGCAGTGATGTAATCCGCGATTCGGCGCGAGCGCAACATTGAACATGGCCGCCCGACGCGCTCGGATAAGCAATTGGATTTCTTTCTGTAAAACGAGCGGAAACTTGGTTATAACATAAGGTCTTTTAGATCTGCTAGTTATCATGTACTCAGCCGTTGTTTTACAATTACAATACTGATCTGAATCCGTTATATTACCTATATCTGACAACACTACACAGTGTTCTTTTGGGTATAAATAACGGACAACCTCTTTTTATTGAATAATCATATAGTATTTACTAATATAAACCATTTACAACCATTCCAGTGTGCCAAATCGACCTACTTTTTGAGATATATTTTTTTGAAAATGCTGAGTTTTGATAGAAATAATATTGAAAAAACTAAATATTTCCAAAACTATTCGGTTCTACTCCACGAAGCTTTGATATCCCATTATCCGATGTAAGATACATTTTTAGGATCTAAATATATATTTTCATCACACTTGCTCGTAAAGAGTGTATTATAGGCAAGTTTATAGAGCAGCTATACCCGATTTACCTCCCGCGGGAGTTATGGATTTATAACTCCCGAGGGAGTTATGAGCTTGTGTGTGATCTGATTGGTTAAAAACAAATCAAATAAATTGGTTTGCAAATCTAGTTGGCCGCGCGTCACAAGAATTCTTCTCTGTGATTGGTTGAAAAAAATCTAGCAGGCCATGGCCTGCATGCAGCGCCACGTCCCCTCGCCCTCCTCAAATCTGTAAGTGAAGTGGTCAATTTCGTCAATTTTTGAGTGGTGCGGTTGTATGAAACTTAGATTTTTCTGTCTTTTGTAGTTATTTATTTCCTCGCAAATGTGATGAAAAACATTGTGTGTATCACGGGCAGTGAGGGGATTACAAACTCGACGCATTAAAAGCCCTCCGCCTTTGGCGTTGGGCTTCTAATAGACTCTCGTTAGTAATCCCCTTCTTACGGCCCTTCATGCACAATGTACTATTGTAGATTAGGTAGAACTTTGTAAATTCCTTATTTTGTGGTTTTATCGTCTTATTTTTTTAAATGAAAATATATTGCTGTTAGGATTTGATTTTGTCGCAAAATAATTAGGCATTACTAGAAGTTAAAAAAAACACGACGTAACTTCTAGTAATGCCTAATTATTTTGCGACAAAATCAAATCCAAATAGCAATAGATTTTTAATTAAAAAAATAAAACGAATAAACCACAAAATATAGAATTTACAAAGTTCTATCTAATCTACGAATATATATTTAGATCCCAAAAATGTAACATCGGGCAATGGTATATCAAAGTTTCGTGGAGTAGAACCGAATAGTATTGGAAATATTCCGTTTTTAGGGTTCCGTAGCCAAATGGCAAAAAATGGAACCCTTATAGATTCGTCATGTCCGTCCGTCTGTCTGTCTGTCTGTCCGTCCGTATGTCACAGTCACTTTTTTCCGAAACTATAAGAGCTATACTGTTGACACTTGGTAAGTAGATGTATTCTGTGAACCGCATTAAGATTTTCACACAAAACTCGAAAAAAAACATTAAGTTTTAGGGGTCCCCATACTAGTTCTGACTCAAAAAACTTTTTTTCATCAAACCCATACGTGTGGGGTGTGGATAGGTCTTCAAAAATGATATTGAGGTTTCTAACATAATTTTTGTCTAAACTGAATAGTTTGCGCGAGAGACACTTCCAAAGTGGTAAAATGTGTCCCCCCCCCCTGTAACTTCTAAAATAAGAGAATGATAAAACTAAAAAAAATATATGCATTACCATGTAAACTTCCACCGAAAATTGGTTTGAACGAGATCTAATAAGTAGTTTTTTTTTAATACGTCATAAATCGTAAACCGCAATTTATTTCACGGAACCCTTCATGTGCGAGTCCGACTCGCACTTGGCCGCTTTTTTTCAATATTATTAATATCAAATTTTCTTAGAAAGTAGGTCGATTTGGCACACTGGAATGGTTGTAAATGGTTTAAATTAGTAAATACTATATGATTATTCAATAAAAAGAGGATGTCCGTTTTTTATACCTAAAAGAACACTGTGCACTAGGCGTTCATAAGTCATAAGTAACTGACTCTATTAAACGGCTCTACTGATATTCAGATAATATTTATTACGTTAGATTTATAAAATATAAATGACTAATAGTCAAATCAGCTACTTTTTATGAAACGTCAAAAACGCTCTGCAGTATTTTTATTAATGTAATTTTTAATACAGTTGCTTAAAAAGTGCTACTTTACGTAGCTGTTTAGCGTGCGGAAAGTTGGTTTTCGCGAACTAGTGCTTTTCACTTTTCCACGTATATCGAACGACCGTTTTTAATACAGTCGCGAAAAAATAAGAAAAACAACAAGGGATTCGAAACTTTTATATTATTAATCCTGTAACATCATTGTAATCCAATTGAAAAATAATGAAGTGGTTAAAAAAAAAAAAATAATACAGGTCTTCCTTACTTTTTTATTTTCTTTCTTTTTCGCAACTATATTAAAAAAACGTCGTTCGATACACGTGCGGAAATTTCATTCTTCACTCATCCCGATTCTTGCCACTCGCCTACGGCTCGTGTCAAGATCTAGCATCTAGCATCGCTATGTACTATTACTACTGATATGATACAAGTGCGGAAAGTAGGTAATTCCCAAGGAGTGGCGATGACCAAAACACGACCGTCAGGGAGTGTTTTTGATCAACACGAGTTGGGAATTACCTATCCGCACGTGCATCATACAACATTCTACAATGCATCATGCAAGGAAATGAAAAAATATACATAAAAGGTGCGATATACATAAAAACTCAATAATCGAAGCGATTCTATTGGTCCAATTCATGACAGTTCGGTAAAGCAGCCACGTGATTGGTCGAATTTATTTTAGTTCTATTTTCAATTTTTTTTCGGTTGTCTGGAGCGTATCGAAACAGTTATTTCGATTGTTTCGACAGTAACATGGACTACAACTATGAAAAGAGTGACGTTGCAGTATTCTCTATGAAATCTTAATACACAGATTTTAATCGACGAGTACAAAAAAATCCTTTGATGACAACAGGTTTTTATACTCACATACATTTGCACATCTCCAAGAATGTACAGTGGCGTCAATTCTATTTATCACTTTACTATTCACCACGAGTCAACATTTTTAATAATAACCAAACACGCATCATCAATGTTTAAAAATATTTGTGAAATTACTTATAATGGCGCGCAACAATTTTTTTTTCGTGAAGTTCGCGCAGTGCGCCCGCAGCGAAGCTTAGATGAAATCTCTAAACAGCCAAATACAAAATAAAATAAATATTTTGTTATCTCCACTTATAATAAATCTCTAAATTAAAAAAAAAATCAGCCAGTTTGAAACTAAGCTTTCTGTGGTACGAATGTTCTCAGCATCCCATGGACGGAAAAATATGAAACATTTTATATAGGTACATTATTATTCCAGCTGCAACTTAGGATAGTTTTTATCCGACTGCGACAATTAATTTATTTTCCGTAATATACGACTTCATTTAATTTTTCAGTTATTATTCTTAAAGTATATCGCCGCCACATCTGTCAGCTAAAAGAAACGTCAAAATCACAGACAAATAAGAAATACTACGGACAAAATGGCGGAATTTCTTTGCCTTTCTTTCGCCTATTAATAATTTTAATCCCGTCTACGATATACATTGACGAGACACATAGGTATCAAAAGCAAATATAAAATTAATCGATTTTGATATGCGAACTTATATGCGCAAATGTCGAATTAAGGCGTAATTTCCACAAATGTAACAACAAATTCGAACAATATAAACTTGGTTTTTTTGAATGGCACGCGCGCGCGCTCTTTGCGTATTCAGCCAAACAGCGAAAACCGAAACTCGAAGTTCGTATATCTGCATTCCTGTCATTTGTTAGTGCGATAGAGATAGAGATACCCGAATATTTTCGAATTCCGAAGTTCGTGGTTTATAAGAAAATACGGATGTCGGATAGATCTAAATTAATATTTTATGTGTGAATATGGTTAAAATTATTTGGAAATACTATTGTTGTTATTGTTTTAGTATATTTGACTAGCTTTAAGTTTAATATTGTACGTCCGAAATGGGCAAGCTGTTGGACTTTATTTTACCCAAAACAACTAAATGTACACAGTTCTGACAATAAAGAAATCTTATTTTATCTTATCTTATCGAAAATAGGGATGTAGACACTAAACAAAATAATCATAATGTTGTATTATCTCGAAAAAAAACAAGGCAAGAGGCTATACTCGTATAGGTAATCACTAAGTTATAAGTGTATAAAGTTTGAAGAAGGGGTTTGTTGCGTCTCTTTTCCGCAAAACGCACCTTTATTAATGAAACGATTGTTTTTTTATTATGAAGCTCGAGGATCGTGCGTCACGGTCCCTGATCGTTTTCTCACTCTAACAAGCGACATTAAAACGGTTGTAGCTTCGTAATTTTTTGAGATATTTGAATGAGTTTTTCGTTTCTTCTTTCTTTTGAAGTGAGTCTACAGCTACACCTCTATTTGGAAGACAAGCGGAAAGAACCCATACTGTCCATACTAATAATCCATACTTCCATATTAATATTATAAATGCGAAAGTGTGTCTGTCTGTCTGTTACCTCTTCACGCCTAAACCGCTGAACCGATTTAGATGAAATTTGGTATACAGATAGTTTGAGCTCCGGGGAAGGACAAAGGGTAGTTTTTATATCTGAGGGGCTGAAATTGGGGGTGGAAATTTGTATAGAGCTACTTAAACAGCTGCCCCGATTTAGATGAAATTTGGTATATAAATAGTTTGAGTCCCGGGGAAGGACATATAATAGGTTTTATCCCGGAAATCGTCCCCTAAGGGGGTGAAAAGGGGGGGGGGGGGTGAAAATTTGGATGTAATCTATTTTGATGAAATTTGGTGTAGATATAGGTTAAGTCCTGGGAAAGGACATGGGATAGTTTTTACCCCAGAAATCATCCCCTAAGGGGGTGAAATTAGGGTTGAAAATTCGGATGGAACCCATTTTAATACAATTTGGTAAAGAAATAGCTTGAGTCCTGGGAAAGGACATAGGATATTTTTTATTCCGGAAATCACTCCCTAAGGGGGTGAAATGGGGGTGAAAATTTGGATGAATCCCGTTTAGATGAAATTCGGTATAAAGGTCGTTTGAGTCCCGAAGAATGATATTAGATAGTTTTTATCCCGAAAATCATTCCCTAAGGGTATGAAATAGGGGGTGAAGGTTTGGATAAAATCCATGTACCTAGATGAAATTTGGTATAGAGATAATTTGAGACCCTTCGAAGGATATAGAATACTTTTTGCTTCGGTAATCATCCCTTAAGATGGTAAGTAGAAGTTTGTTTGCATTATATTTTCTAAGTATAAGTTCTACGCGGACGAAGTCACGGGCAACAGCTAGTTCAATATAAATTCATGTAAAATGTTATCAAAAGTAAATAGTTTTACTAAATTAAACGTTTCTATATCATATCCAAGAAGAAATCATCAATTCATTCACAAGAAGAATTTAATTTGTTTATTCGAGTAAAAATCCATTTGCCGAGAATTAAAAAAAAGCGGCCAAGTGCGAGTCGGACTCGCACATGAAGGGTTCCGTTACATAAATTGCTTTTTACGATATATGACGTATTAAAAAAAAATTACTGCATAGATCTCGTTCAAACCAATTTTCGTTGGTAGTTTGCATGGTAATGTACATCATATATTTTTACCACTTTGGAAGTGTCTCTCGCGCAAACTATTCAGTTTAGAAAAAAATGATGTTAGAAACCTCCATATCATTTTTGAAGACCTATCCATAGATACCCCACACGTATGGGTTTGATGAAAAAAAATTTTTTGAGTTTCGGTTCTGAGTATGGGGGAGTAAAACTTAATGTTTTTTTTCGATTTATGTGTGAAAATCTTAATTCGGTTCACAGAATACATCTACTTACCAAGTTTCAACAGTATAGCTCTTATAGTTTCGGAAAAAAGTGGCTGTGACATACGGACGGACAGACAGACAGACGGGCGGTCATGACGAATCTATAAGGGTTCCGTTTTTTGCCATTTGGCTACGGAACCCTAACAAACCTGTATAACCCGGTCAATTTAAGAATGCGCCGAGTCCATACATACACCTTGCTGCAAGGTGCCAACGTGTCTTAATCGGGATATAAACATAACTACACGAGTGTCGTAATGTTATTAAACACGCGTGTTTAATACCCAGGATTATGAGCCTAAAAGCGGCACAATAAGAGGCACGTTACGAGCAAATGTGTTGAAAAATTTATAACAGTTTCTCAGTAACTTACTTCTTGGTCTTGAAAGTCAGGTTAAAGTCAACCATTTTTGCTGCACGGTATGTGTTACATAAACGGAATATATATGGCTTCAATATTTAATTTATTCAGGAAGGTACGTAGATAGGATAGGAGACATACTAGATACCGAAAACGCAAGACTTTACGCACTCTAGAGGTATATCTAGGATATCGGGAAGCATTTGATTGAACTGTCTATGGCTAGCTTGTTTTAAAACCGTGGCTCCCCCGTAAGGGAAACTCGTTTCTGATATACTCTTAGTTTCCGCAGCCAACGGACGCACTGTGCAACCGCAGGCGCATTTCACGTGCAATTACACACGCGTCATGCGCACACCCCATTAGACATGCAACACCTATAGAGAAATCTCTCCATTCCGACCCCCGTTGCTTCGACAGTGTTCAAGTGTGGAAAACCGAATTTATTGTGATGTACAGTCGCCATCACATATATCTGAACACGCCAGGGTGTCAAAATATCTGAACATGCACCCTGATGCCTTGAAAATAGAGTTGTGTTCAGATGTTTGTGACGTGTTTGTTTGCTCCGATGTTTGTGATGGCGACTGTACGATGGTGTACGCACATTATACAAACGTAGACGTCAGTCTCGATTTTGAGAGTAAATTACGTACGAATGTTTAAGTAGGCCAAACATAGCTACATTGAAAAAAACTTAAGGTACCTACCTAATACAGGTTGTAACGTAAACATACAATTCTGAAATCCAATCCAATAACAACAAAAAAAATCTAGGTAATCTCGTTCTAGAACCACAGACGCTCGTTGGTTGGATTCAGATCAATTTAAAATCAAATTTGTGGACGCAACAATCAGATGTCAGCCTGTATGGAGGAGTAATTTGTCAGGGAAGCATCGGACCTTGTGGCCGGCGTCGCCTCTGTACTATTTCCGGATGAATGGCCACTATTATGCGTATCGAGCTTATACTAGTACGAACGCGCCTTCCCGGCCGCCCTGCCAAACTATCCGTCGTATAATTGGATGCTGTGGAGATCTGCACGGAAATAGAGGGCCGTTTGATTTAGGGACTGAATTTGAATGGACACGCCAATTTAGTGCGGGTAAACAAATGTGTTTATCATTATGATTAGTTTATAGCTGTTAATTAAATATTTCAATTGTTTGTTTAACTTGGTTGGAGGAGGAACAACCTTCAGAACCCTTTGTCAGTCAAACATTAGGCTAAACTACTTAACAGTTGGTTTGTATGGTAAAGTGTACCCACAAAAAACATTCCATGTAAAATAGGCCAAGTCTCGCAACTCTTCCATAGTCAAAAATAGTGAGATATTTCGTAGAGCCAAGTCAGGCATTCTTATTAATCTTTATTTACTTGCTAAATAGAATTTTGTAACTTGGCAATCACACTCACCTACATAGTTTTAGGTAGGTACCTAAATATGCAAAAAATTGTAAATGCAGTAAAGTTGTATGATTCCCAAGTTGCAGAGTTGTATTTATGAGAATGGAAGATTTGCGAGACTTGGCCTATTTTTACATGGAATGTTTTTTATGGAATCTCATTTATTTTTGTAGAAACATCATCATTTGTTTTTGTTTGTGATGCAAAGGTATGGGAATGTTATTTTTCAACACACCTGCTCGTAAAGTAGGTCTTATTACAGCGTATTTACACTGATAATGCAGAATATTACCCATGCCGTGCCTTTTACATTACATTATCGCACTAGTGCCTTTTTATTACATATCTTTTTAAATATTAGCAAAATAATGCAGAATATTACCCATGCCGTGACTTTTACATTACATTATCGCACTAGTGCCTTTTCAGTACATATCTTTTAACATTTTCATTTTTTATTTTATTTTTTTTTCCTCGCAAATGTGTTGAAAAACGTCGTATGAAACAAGTGAGCATTGGTCATTACACTTCTCGTCTCCATTAAGCCTTCGCCTTCGGCTCAGGCTTAAAAACCGACTCGAGTGTAATGACCAACTTAGCACACTTGTATCATAATGTACTATTATTGTATGTATTTGAATAGGATTACACTACCTACTAATGCAATTTGTATATCTCTGAAACGTGACTGAAATTGCAATATTTTTAGGTTTTTTTATGAATTATTAGGCTAAAAACTAATTAAAGCTTGTCCCAGAAAAAAATGTCGCTCATTATTAGATGGGTGGTATTACAGGATGAAATCTCAAGAGGTTTGAAAACTATACTCTCCGTTAGGGTGGTCATTCATGTATAAATTAAAATAAAAAAAAACGCTGTCAGTACTAGATGTTCAACAATGTTGTCGGTGCAAGAATAGTTACACGAAAAAATTTTGTACAAATATGTTCAATATGGAGGCATCTCTGCGAAAAAAGTGGCAACGGAGATAAAAACGTCTACAAAAACCGTTCAAAGGGTTTTAAAACGGTTCAGGGAGACTGGTGGTATACGGCGACGGCCTGGAAGTGGACGTAAACCAGGGTTTGTAAACAAGAAGAAGATAACAACACAGACACAGCTTTACAGAAAAAACCTACCCTCTCTGTACGAGACTTGGGCAAAAAGTTTAAAACCTCGAAATCTACTGTGCAACGAGTGAAGAGAAATAATTCTATAAAAACGTTTTAACAAACTAAAGTGCTCAATAGAAATGCAAAACTGTCAAAAGAGTCTAAAACCAGATCTAGAAAGCTTTATTCAAAAACTAGCTGTTGCCCGCGACTTCGTCCGCGTAGAACTTTTTATCGTCTTAGAAAATGATTTCTCTCAATACAAAATTTGAACCCTCTTTTAGGGGATAATTAAAAAAAAAGTTGATGTTCATTTTCTAGTTTGTGAACAAACAGTCTAAAACCAAAGTTAAAAATCTCATACTTTAAAAATGCCTTGAAATACTCAAACTTTGAACCAATTTTAACACTCTTAGGGGATGAATTTGGAAAAACTCTGAAATCAGTTTTGTAGTCTTTTAACGTACAGAATAAGACCGAAGTTAAAAATCTCTTACTCACACTTTAAAATTTTATTGCTCGCCATTTAAAATTTGAACCCCCTTTTAAACCCCCTTAGAGGTTGAATTTTTCTAATCGCTGAAAGAACTTTTTTCGTAAACTTTTAAGTCTCTAGCTCAAAAAAAGTGTTGCCCATACAAAGCTTTCTTAACCCTCTTATGGGTGGAATTTTCTAAAACTCTGAAAGTACTTTATTATTAATTTTAATAAGTAACATTTTGAATAGTTTTAAGTCTAGTAAAAAAAAAAGTTTTTCCCACACAACGCTGGCTACCCTTCTTAAGGATCTTAAGGATCCCCTTAGGGATGGAGTTTTCTAAAACGCTGAAAGTTCTTTTTTAGTATTCTAATAAGTAATCTTTTTGCAAAGTTTTAAGTCTAACTCAAAAAAAAGTGTTGCCCATGCAAAGCTTGCTCTCCTTTTTAACCCTATTAGAGGTGGAATTTTCTAAAACGATTTGTGTTCTTTTTTTGTATTTTAATAAGTAATCTTTCTACAAAGTTTCAAGTCTCTAACTCAAAAACATAAACTTTCCCTGATAAAAACTTTGCACCCCTTTTTATCCCCCTTAGGGATAGATTTTTTCAAAACGCTGAGTCTTTTTTTTTGTATTTTTATAAGTAATCTTTCTACAAAGTTTTAAGTGTCTAGCTCAGAAAAAGTGTTCCCCATACAAACCTTGCACCCTTTTTTAACCCCCTTAGGGAATGATTTTTGTAAAACGCCGAATGTAGTATTGTTTATGTTCTAATAAGTAATTTTTCGTCAAAATTTTAAGTCTCTATTAAAAAAAAATATGTTTTTCCCATACAAACTTTGCACCCTATTTTACCCCCTTAGGGGTGAAATTTTCCAAAACGCTGAAAGTACTTTCTTTGTATTTAAATAATATTTCTACAAAGTTTTAGGACTCTAGCTAAAAAAAATAGTTTCCCACATACAAAATTTGCACCCCTATTTTAGCCCCCTATTTTTAGGGGTAGAATTTTCTAAAACGCTGAAAGTACTTAATTTGTATTCTGATGACTAATCTTTCTACAAAGTTTTAAGTCTCTATTTAAAAAAAAATATTGTTTCCCCCATACAAAATTTGCACCCCTATTTTACCCCCTTAGGGGTAGATTTTTTTAAAACACTGAATCTAGGTACTTTATTTGTATTCTAATGAATAATTTCTCTACAAAGTTTTAAGTCTCTATTTAAAAAAAAGTAGTTTTTCCCATACAAACTTTGCACTCTATTTTACCCCTTTAGGGGTAGAATTTTCTAAAATCCTGAAAGTTCTTTATTTGTATTCTAATGACTGATCTTTCTACAAAGTTTTAAGTCTCTATTTAAAAAAAAAATGTTTCCCCCATACAAACCTTGCACCCCCATTTTACCCCCTTAGGGGTAGAATTTTCAAAAATCCCTTTTTATCCCTAGCCCACGTTATAAAAGCAACATACTGTGCAAAAATCAACTCTCTAAGATTAGTAGTTTCGGCTGTGCGTTGATGAGTGAGTGAGTGAGTGAGTGAGTGAATAAGTCAGTCAGGACATAGGCATTTATTATGTATAAATAGATAGAAGATAATGAAACTCCCATTCAAATATCTCAAAAAATTATGTAGCTACATCCGTTTTAATGTCGCTTGTTAGAGTGAGAAAACGATGAGGGACTGTGACGTCAATATACTCGAGCGTCATAGTAAAAAACAATCGTTTCATATGAAGGTGCGTTTTGCGGAAAAGGGACAGATCATACCCCCTCTTAAAACTTTGGACTCTTATAACTTAATCATTACCTATATAACCTCTTGCTTTGTTTTTTTCTCCATTTGACTATATTTGTTTTAAATTCTTTTTCGAGAAAATACATTATGATTATTTACCATATTTTCGATTCCTGAGCTATAACCACGAACTTCGGAATTCGAAAATATTCGGGTATCTCTATCTCTATCGCACTAACCATACTCGAGTGACAGGGATGCAAATATATGAACATTGAGTATCGGTTTTCGTGGTAGCGCCGCAGGTACTTTGGCTGAATGCGCCGAGCGCGTGCCATTGTCATTCAAAAAAAACAAATTCGTGTTAATTATATTGTTCAAATTTGTTGATTTCATTTATTGAAATTACGACATAAAACGACATTTGCGCATATAAGTTCTCATATCAGAATCGAATATTTTTTTATGGTTTATATTTTAGCATTTGTCTCGTAAAGGTCTATCGTAGACGGGATTTAAATTATTAATAAGTGAAAGGCAAAGCAATTCCGCCATTTTGACGAAAATTTGACGGTTCTTATAGCTGACAGTTGGAGCAGCGTTTGATTTCAATAAAAATAAATTAAAAATTAAATGAAGTCGTATATTTCGGAAAATTAATTAACTGTCGCAGTCGGATAAAAACTATCCTAAGTTGCAGCTAGAATAATAATGTACCTATATAAAATGTTTCATATTTTTCCGTTCATGGGATGCTGAGAACATTCGAACCGCGCAAAGCTTAGTTTCAAACTGGCTGATTCTTTTTTTAATTTAGAGATTTATTATAAGTGGAGATGACGAAGAAAAATTATTGTACTGTTATGGACGACGAAACTTACTGCAAACTTGAATTCAAATCACTTCCAGGACACCACTATTATTCTGGGACCGACAGAAAAGCAGTAAGTGAAGAGCATAAGGTCATCAAAATGGATAAACTTGCAAATAAAGTTCTCGCGTGGCAGGCGATCTGTTCATGTGGCAAACGCAGTAAACCATATTTTACTAATGGAACCATAAATGGTGATTTGTACCAGAATGAGTGCCTCAAAAAACGATTGTTGCCATTCATTAAGAGGCATACTTCACCTGTACTGTTCTGGCCTGATTTGGCCACGTATCATTACACGAAGAAAGCAAAAGAGTGGTACAAAGCAAATAATGTCGATTTTGTTGAAAAACACCTCAATCCTCCCAACTGCCCGGAGCCATTGAGAAATATTGGGCTCGTGTGAAACAGAAGCTTTTAAAACCTAAAAGTAATGACACTTCAGTCGAAAACTTCAAACGGAAGTGGAATGAAGCATCCAAACTAATCACCGATGACGATGTACAAAAGT
The DNA here is from genome assembly GCA_963854355.1 of Epinotia brunnichana. NCBI lineage: Eukaryota > Metazoa > Arthropoda > Insecta > Lepidoptera > Tortricidae > Epinotia > Epinotia brunnichana. Next base: position 24,584,120 of record OY977936.1, on the reverse strand, counting down.
TGATGGCAGGGGTCAAGGGAAAATTAAGAAGTTTCTGGATGAACCAATCTTAAACTGATCTTGATGTGTAAATAATAATATTGAAAGGAATATCAAATAAACCTGTATTGGAAAATTTGTTGAATTTTAATAATTAATATGGAATTTTTACTAATTTATTTTTTTCTGGGACAAGCTTTAAGTTTGACGTTTGGAGCTTGTGGGTCTACCTTAGAATTATTTTGATCATTATCAGTAAGTATATAAGTGAGTATGTCAGTGGCAAAACTAACGAACTTTGACGGACAATAGTTATTAAACGAAAAGTTCAAATTGAATGTTATTGACATTATATGTAAGCCATATTATTCCCTACAAGTTACTGAAAATTCAGGATTCTAGCTTTAGCCAGCACACAATTACAGGATGTTGAAAATGGCCTGAATAGCTTCGAGAAAAGGATGGTACGGCCGTGCCCCTTCGTTTTGCTCGACTTGGCGAGACGAAATTATTTAGATCGCAACGCAATATCCTATACTATATAAAATAAACTAAAAATAATTTAGGGTGCAGAGTGCAGACCCAGGGTGAAAACGCAGACGTAGCTTTAAAACGTGTTAGCTTTGCAAGATAAATGAGTCGCTTAACTTCAAACTCGGGTAAATCCAATTCTGACATTTTTTAAGATTTTGGTATGGAATAAAAGGGTAAAAAACTAGTTTTGTTATAATTTAATCGGTTTAGTATAATTTTGTCTGGTTTTTGAGAAAAATACAGTTAAAATCATAATATTTTATCAAAATCAGATAAATCCATATGACAGTTTTTTTCAAATGTCGGTAAGTCCATCCAAGCTAATCAGCGAAAGAAGTTTGTTCAACATGGCTGACAATTTCTAATCGTATTTTTTTTCAAATCTAGATAAATCCAGGTCTTTTAAATCAAAATTATACTAATCCACACTGAGTTTTTTCAAAGATAGATAAATTACAATCGATTATATCAAATGATGGTAAATCCAATCTAAATTTGATTTTTGTAAAGAATGGATGGTTTTAATGCTGAATTTGCCGAACAGGATGGCTTTATTTAATGGTTTAGCCATAATAAAATAAATACTGCCTTTCACATCACCATATTAACGTTATTATCACTTTATTTCAATTATCTCGGAAGTGGTTAGAGTGGATTTATCTGAATTTGAAGTTAAGCGATACAAATATTCATTCACATTATTTTAATAGATTTGTTTTTATGACAATGATTATCAATAAATGGTGTGATAAACACAAATAAAGATAAATAGTAGATTATAAGAGGGTGTCTGTAGATATGTAGGGGATATTCTCCAGAACTACTCATCCGATTTTTGAAATTCTTTCACCGGTATATACTTACAATAGATTTTCGCGTTAATATACCTAAGTGGATTGATGACCTAAAGTTTACGGGAAACCGCTGGATGCAGTGGCGCAGGATCAGTCATTTGTGACACTCTTTGGGGGAGGCCTTTGTCCAGCAGTGGACGTCTTTCGGCTGATATGATGATGGTGATGACGTTTATATAGGCTTTATTTTATTCTTTGTAATAATTCTCCAGGTTATAATATAGCTACTTTGCACGGTGATGCCAATCGTTGTAATACGCATCTAGCTTTGATGAAAACAGTGTAGGCATACAAGGAAGTGATTTCGCAATTAAACCGGTTAGATGTATCACTTTGTAATTACATTACAAAAAGTACCTAGTTGATAATTACATTAATGACCTATCAATCACATCCGCCCACCGGGCACCCACGCTCCCGTACTCCGTTACTACTGCAGTATGTAGTATGCGAGCCCGTTGCCAAAACCAACACAGATATCAGTATAATTATAATTATTACGTGGATTTATTTATAAAAGTTACGGCGACGCCAAAATTATATTAATTGTAGAGGAAGACGCATTTTCAGTGTTACGATTGATTTCAGCCAGTATTAAGTAAGGACGGGTGGACGACATCACGGGTGAGAAATAAATAAAATAAATACAAATCATCATCATAAACTTAAGAGCCGGGCTCTTGTCGGTGGAGTAATCGCCATTCTGTTCTTTTCTCTGCAACTGTTTTGAGCTCTTGATACGACCTTGCATTAACTTTCTCTTTAGCTGCCTCTCCTTCCTTCTATCTTTCCTTCAATAGGGAACTTGCATCTTAATATTTTATTACGAAAAACAAAAGTATAATCCAGCATTAAAACAACTGTAGCATTAAAACTTTGTTATGATTTATTTTTCTGATGTTATATGCATTTGAAATCTGCGCGCGCCGGCACCCCCCGAAAACGCTCTATACTAAAGGGGTTTATGCTATGACGTCACAGCATAGCCTTTACTATGGAGTAAGTCATTAATTTGCGATTGTCTCCACAAAATTTACGTATAAGTCTATACTTGTCATACAAAATATCATTTCTAGTTTAATATTCTATGTAACTGTTACGTTATTTTATCGAAAAAATAAAAAATAAATTTTCGTCATTTTAACGTTAGGTAAAACTAATAAAATCGTTTTTTTTTTCTTTTGTATGATATCTCTACGTATATTCGCATCGATTGAGTGCAATTTATTCGAAATTGAAGTCCCATGCAAGTTCCCCATTATAGTTTTTATGTAATTGTCATGTCGTATCAGGCGCCCCAACATTTTTCCCCTTCTGTTTTCAATAGTTTTTAGTAGACATCTCCTTTCTCCTATCAGATTTAAAACCTCTTCGTTTGTTCTTCCTTCTGTCCAACTAATACCATAATAAAAGGAAAGAGGGCAGTAGGCTATCTCCGGCCCAATCCGCGATATAATTGCCTAGTTGCCTACCGTACTAGCCTGTCTCAGGGTTGTCACTTTTAGCAAAATTTTAATTCAGTGCCTAGAAATTGGCAAGGGCCGGGAACTTGTATTTTTTATTTATATTGTCTGGGTTCTGGGATTTTGAGATCGGTTTTACCTAAACCTTTCACGATGAAAGAAAGAGCGACAGGCGATACCTATGTGGTTGCGGGGCCAGCAGATGGGCGGCGCGGGGCGGTGATGAGCACGAGTAACCGTAGTTTACTGATAGTACCTACTGTCAACCAATTCATTAGTTTAAATAAAGCCCGGCCCTTGCCAAAGATAACACATCTCTGTATAACTGATTCAGTGATTCAATAAAGTTCAACAAAGGTTTTCCTAACAAATACAGAAATGTGTTCAAGATTTAGAGCAGTATTATTTATAAATAAGGGGATAAAATAATAATATCAAATCCTCACGGTCAATTAAGCGCAGCCACTGAAGGCGTCTGAAATGCAAAGCATATTTAATATACATTAGGTACCTATCTATCATAAAAAGTGGAATAAAGTGACTAGAATATTATATTAAAAAAAACATCGTAAAACAACTTAAAAAACCAATGCCCGTCTCTTAGACTATAATCAATTTTTGTGCTGTTGTTACGAATGGTTACGCTTCGAACTTTGCTCTATTTATCTGATTCACAATTCGTCAATTATTTTAAATTACGATTTTATAACTATAAGTAGGTACTTAGTTACTATACCTACCTACAATACTGAGAAATCGGCATCATCATCATCATCATCATATCAGCCGAAAGACGTCCACTGCTGGACATAGGCCTCCCCCAAAGAAATCGACATGACTAAACGTAAACAAAGGAATAGCGGCATATCAATTGACAGATCAAAAGTACCTAACACATTCTAGTGGGACAGAAGGCCTGCCTACTTCGTCTGTCTGACAACAAAAAAATAAGTAGGTAGGTATCTCATCATCAAGTAAAAATTAAATACTAGACTAAGTGAGTTGGAGAGGGTTGCAGCCTGTCGCCATTGTTATTTAATTTACTCGTATATATAGAAGAAGCGATGCGGGAAATCCAAGAATGTACTCAGGGAATAAGCTTTAATGGAAACCATCGTACGTACATTGGATCCGATTCGCCGATGACATTGCTATGGTTGCGGAAACAGAGGAAGCACTCCAGTACAATATGCGAAAAATGGACGAAATTTTCCGGAAATACAATCTTAAAATTAACGTAAAAAAGACCAACGTCACGGTAACCCACAAAACACAGTCTCCAAAGGTTAACATATCACACTGAACTGAACTCGGTACAATTAGAGCAAGTAAAATCATTTACGTATCTGGGAAGTATTATAGAAGAACAAGGCAGAAGTGAAAAGGAGATAAAAACAAGAATTGCAATAGCCAAGAGAGCATTTACTACAAATAGACATGTCTATAATAGCAAAATTAATACCAACATACGGAAAAACTTAATAAAAACCTACATCTGGAGTACAGCTCTTTATGGATGTGAAAGCTGGAACATCACAACACAAGACCGACGTCGTCGACTGGAAGCCTTTGAAATGTGGTGTTGGCGCAGGATGCTTAAGATCAGCTGGACAGAATAGCGTACCAATGAAGGAGTGTTGGAAAAGGCAAAAGAAAGAAGACAGATAATATCCGCTATAGAAAAACGCAGAGCTAAATGCATCAGCCACATACTGAGACATGAAGGGTTGAACGTTATTATCCTGGAAGGCAAAATAGATGGAACGAGAGGGATAGGAAGGCCCAGAATACCATATATGACACTGATGAAGGAATGGTGCTGTAGCCACACATACCAAGAAGTAAAGACGTGAGCCCAAGATCGACTCGAATGGAGAATGCTATAACGACAGAGGACCGAGCCCTCTTAATATTGATGATGATGAGAATAAGTGACTTGCTTACTTTTCCTGTTCAGTAGGTAATCTGAACAACTGTAGAATCGATGTATTATTTAGACACCCAAACACACAGCAATAAGTTCTCCGTCGATTATCAATTTATCACACTTTATTTTTAATTTATTTAGCGGTGCCGAAAAACCGTGACGCGCCAACCTTGTGCGGCGTTAGCCCCGACTGGCGCACTGAGAAACGGGTCGAGATTTTGTTTGAGTGTGCGACAAATACTGTGGCGCACACATACAAGCCGCGCGCGGTGCGTTTGTATGAAGATAACATACTTCCCTCCTTTAACTATGCTAATACCTTCCATCCTTCTCCATGCCCACATTTTCAAATTCAAAAATTCAAATTCAAATATTTATTCGTGACAATAAAAAAAACACATACAAAAGAAATAATACAATACACATTTTGTCACGAAATTCATTCGCATTCGAAATGAAAATTCAGTCTCTCTCTATCACGCTGGGTCATAGTCCACGTCTCGCTTCCGTACAAGTCGTACAACGCTATGCTCCAGATGTAGGTCTTAATAAATCTTTTCCTGATATTTCGAGATATTTTCGCCTTTAATATCTGCTTTTTGGCATTGAAAGCTTTATTATCGTTTCCTGATATTTCGAGATATTTTCGCCTTTAATATCTGCTTTTTGGCATTGAAAGCTTTTTTGCCCATGGCTATGCGAGCGATGATATCCGAAGTGCATCTGGAGTCACAGGTTATAATGCTGCTGTATTTAAATCTTTTGACTTGTTCGATGGCTGAACTTCTAATTGTTATGGGATCTATTATTTGGTTTGTCTTGGATGCAATTAGTGTTTTGGTCTTATTTATATTTATTTTTAGTCCAAAATCTGTGATAATAAGGTCCATTTCTGCTACCAGCTGTTCAAGTTGTGCAGAGTTTTCGGCTACCGCTGCGATGTCGTCAGCAAATCTTACAAAGTAAAACTTCTCGTCATTAATTTTAACACCGCCTTTTTCTGAATCCAAAATTTCTCGTATGGCGGTTTCAATGAATATATTAAAAATCAAAGGCGAGAGTGGACAACCCTGCCGTACACCCTGTTTTATTGTGGCTTTTCCTTTCTCCTGTCCTATTCCTACTATGGTTTTCTGATCCTTATATAGTGCATGTATAATTCGCCTGTCTCTATATTCTATGCCTATTGTACGCAGAATGTTCATCATCTTTATCCAGTCTATTTTATCAAAGGCTTTCTCTAAAACTATGAAGGCTATATGAGTGTTCAGGCCTAGGTCCATTCTTCTATCTATGATTAGTCGAAGAGCAAGAATAGCTTCCCTCGAGCTTCTTTGTTGCCTGAAACCGTATTGGTCAGGTTCCAAATAGCTCTCCGCTACTGGTTTTATTCTGTTTTCTTAATGAGAATTTTAGATGCTTGAGATATAAGGCTCAGCGTTCTATGCTCTTCGCGCTTAAGGGTATTTAGTTTCTTTGGTATTGGTTTACTTGTTTGAAAATCTTTTGGAACTACTACTGTGCTGTAGATCTCTTTCACATATCAAATATTTCGTCTTTCATGGCATCACATTCTAATTTGTTTATGAGTTCTATATAGAAGTATAAATATTAGGGGGAAATCTTACATAAATCAAACGAGGCTCATATTTCACTCATCTATATGAGTGAAATATACCTAAGCTCAATTAGGCTTCAGTTATGGGTACTCTACTAGACGACGGTATATTTCAAAAAACACAGAAAATATCCAAGACTCGGATGCAAATATTCATGCACATCGCACAAAGGCATGCCCTTACTGGGATTTGAACCCAGGACTATCAGTTTCGTAGGCAGGGTCACTTGCCACTAGGCCAACCCGGTGATGATGACGATAGATAATCGCTAATGATGATACACTTTAACATATTCACTGCCAAGATTCGTTACGCGCTATTACGCTAAGTAGCGGAAAGCGCCTACGGCGTAGGCACCCGCTAGGTGGGTTCCAGGCAGTGAATGTGATAAAAGTCCTGGCACTTTTAACATATTCACACCCGCTAGGCGGGCGATCAGCTCATAGGCGCTTTCCCCTACATACCCGTTTTCACATGTCATCGGCTACGAACGTAGCGCTACGAAATGCTTGTCAGAGAACGAGTCTGTGTCGTTCCCACGCTGCCTAAGCAGGACTGTTATTCGATACGCTTTAATGCGGCTCAACCCGCCGGTCACCCGTTACGAAACTGGAAACTTCGCTTAATTACTACGTATCGCGGTGTCAAGGTATAATTGTGGGTGAGCGTTGAGGTGAGCTTAAAACAAGTTACAGAATAGGGAGGCAGTGCGGGAATAATGTGTTTGTGTGACGTAAGAGTTTAATCTAATGTCCGTTTAGCTGGCGATGTCACCCCCCTTCCACCGTAAAATAACATAACATAATCCCAAATTAAATTTGGTACAGAGATAATTTGAGTCCCTGGGCAGGATACCATCCCCTAAGGGGGTAAAATGGGGGGGGTGAAAGTTTGTATGGAGCTACGATATAAACGAGTTCCACGCGGACGGAGTTGCTGGCAAAAGCTAGTGTAGTATATTGTGTATGTTTTATTCAGTATGAATTTGATATAAGTTGATGTGGAGCTGAGTTCTCCTACAAAGTTAATACTTGCACCTAATGTTGCTGTTTAGCCCAAAGGTTGACTGGTAGAGAATGCCTCATGGATTATTTATATATTTATATTAAGTCCGAATTCAAATTATACTCACTGATATCAGTGACGTCGTTCCACTTCATGAAGACGTCAGTACAATAATCACCTGAAAAGAAGAAAATACAATTATAGGCATTTCTAAAGCAACTTACCTAATCTGTTTTTTTTTCAATTCCTGCAGAAGTTTAACAGGTACCTATCATGTATCAAAAACTATAGGTCATTCATAATCATTATATTCATTTCAATTTGCTTACAGTGTAAATAAATACATCAAGCACACGTTTGATATACAGAGTGTTTTTTTTAAATGGGGCAGTATGGGGAAATCCGAATCTAAAGGAGATAGAGGGAATGTGTCCAAGGAGACATTAGGTGTTTTTTTATGTAAACAAATTTGGCTCATTAAAATTTTTGTTCTTAAAAAATTATAAAGTTGGTAAATTTTTTTTTTGACGCGGGTCGGCTCTGTTTCATGTAAGGATTATTTTATTGTATGGAAAGAAAAAAATCTGAACAGCAGAAATTGGTCAAATTTAATGAAAACTAATCTTCATACAATTGCAGTATTCGCCTTTTAATATTGTTACAAGTGCCTAGGCGTGTAAAAAAATATTTAAAATTATTCCATTTTTAAATTTCGATAATCGATAAGAGTTCCAGATGCTTCAAGAGAAGAACATTTTTTTTAATCTTAGTTACTATACTATAGTAGACTTAAACACTCTGTATAGTCAGTGTAAATACATCAAAAACATGTATAAGTATACCTAATTAATAATTACCTACTTAGCTAACATTAATTTGCTCTGCCTAGTGTCCTGGGAATACATTTATCTACGTGTATTGTATAGCATGTACAAAAATGCAAGTAGACAATGCGATAAAATCGTATATATATTAATAAACCAAGCATGACTCTGAAATCTACTCAAGATACAGCACGCCGCATAATACATGTAGAACAGAAGTCTGACTGTATAGAAGAGTTATTTACCTAGTAATGGCTTGGTCGTAGATGATTTAATAGAATATATAATTATTATACCGTCAATGTATTCTGAAGGAAGAAATAAAGCAGCTGGTCATGTTTTCTAAATAACGAAATTAAAAAATATTACGCAATCGGTCAAATTACTCTTTGGAATGATGTTATGTTCAGTACAGACTGAGCTTCCGACATTGTTTCCATCAATCTGTGTTGACAATTAATAATTAATAAGCAAAGCTATTTGAATTTCAGTATACGTATATTGATGTCACTGTTGATGTCAACTTGTTTGTTTAGAGAACTGGTTAAACTTCTGTGCATATATACCTACATATTACCTACGACGACATTAGCATATAATGAAATTTCGTTCAACGTGAGAACGATCTCCACAATGGAAGCTCTAATTACAATGGAACGCAAGAGAATCCGCTGAAAAAAGAGCTACATTGCATACAATGTGCAATGGTCGGTGTTTAGTTAAACTAACTAGGTATTGGCACGCACGCGAGTGACGACCGACACACGCTTTAAATGCACATGTATTACGAGTATACTATCCACTGCCCCAGTTTTGGCTGAGAATCCTTAAACATGAATTTTAGAACGGTTTTTGTAAGACAGTACTTATCTTGCCACGGGCCGAAACAGTGACATGCGTTTCGTATACCTACTAATTTGTTTCGTACGCCTGACACTGACATGTTAGCTGGGCGCAAGTGGAGCCTCCTAAAGAATTTTGGAAATCATTTCTCCTGCGATTCGATTCGGTAAATTCGCCATGCTTATTATATATTATTTTATTATAAATTAGTACGTAAGGTTTATCTGTCAGTGCTAATTATTACATTAAATAAAATAAATAAATAAAATAAAATATATACACTGACCATTTTTAGGGTTCCGTGTTCCGTACCCAAAGGGTAAAACGGGACCCTATTACTAAGACTCCGCTGTCCGTCCGTCTCGTCTGTCTGTCCGTCTGTAACCAGGCTGTATCTCATGAACCGTGATAGTTAGACATTAGAAATTTTCCTATTGCCGCTATAACAAGAAATACTAAAAAAACAGAATAAAATAAATATATAAGGGGCTCGCATACAACAAACGTGATTTTTTTTCCGTTTTTATAGATAATGGTACAGAACCCTTCGTGCGCGAGTCCAACTCGCACTTGGCCGGTTTTTTGTATTAATGAAAAGTGGTACGTAGACTGTGGACCATATTTTAAAATTGCCTTCGCCATTATGAGGCACGACCTTACAATGGTATCTATGGATGGGTCTCCAAAAATGATATTAAGGGGACGTAGGTTCGTGGTCTTCTCTCCCTCTCACTGAGCATAAGCGTGAGCGAGATGGAAGTGCGTGTTTGGAAGCGCGGATATCATGTTTTTAGGGATCCGTAGCCAAATGGCAAAAAACGGAACCCTTATAGATTCGTCATGTCCGTCTGTCTGTCTGTCCGTCCGTATGTCACAGCCATTTTTTTCCGAAACCATAAGAGCTATACTGTTGAAACTTGGTATGTAGATGTATTTTTGTGAACCGCATTAAGATTTTTACACAAAAATCGAAAAAAAACATTAAGTTTTAGGGGTACATAACACACAAAACTGAAACTCAAATTTTTTTTTTCATCGAACCCATACGTGTGGGGTATCTATGGATAGGTCTTAAAAAATGATATTGAGGTTTCTAAAATCATTTTTTTTAAACTGAATAGTTTGCGCGAGAGACACTTCCAAAGTGGTAAAATGTGTGTCCCCCCCCCTGTAACTTCTAAAATAAGAGAATGATAAAACTAAAAAAAATATATGATGTACATTACCATGTAAACTTCCACCGCAAATTGTTTTGAACGAGATCTAATAAGTAGTTTATTTTAATACGTCATAAATCGTAAACCGCAATTTATTTCACGGAACCCTTCATGTGCGAGTCCGACTCGCACTTGGCCGCTTTTTTTTTTGAACTTGACTTAAAACTATTAGAAAGATAACTTATTAAAATAAAAAAGTACTTTCAGAGTTTTAGAAAATTCCACCCCTAAGGGGGGTTAAGAAGGGGGCAAGCTTTGTATGGGCAACACTTTTTTTGAGCTAGAGACTTTGTTAGTAGTAAGATTACTTACTACAATACGAAAAAAGTTCTTTCTGCGATTAGAAATATTCAACCCCTAAAGGGGGTTTAAATTTAAATTTAAGTGTGAGTAAGAGATTTGTAACTTCGGTCTTATTCTGTACGTTAAAAGACTACAAAACTAATTTCAGAGTTTTTCCAAATTCATCCCATAAAAGTGTTAAAAGGGGGTTCAAAATTGTGTATTTAAAGTATGAGATTTTTAACTTTGGTTTTAGACTGTTTGTTCACAAACTAGAAAATTAACATCAACGTTTTTTTTAATGTATCCCCTAAAAGAGGGTACAAAGTTTATATTGAGGGAAATAATTTTCTAAGACGATTAACAGTTCTACGCGGACGAAGTAGCGGGCAACAGCTAGTAATAAATAATCGCGATTGGTCTGAATTAATTACGAACCCCGGTTAAAAAGATACATTAGAGCAAATTTTAGTAACTCAGTACATTTTCTGATATTACAGACTAAGATCTAAAGAATCTTCATAAAACCGGGGGTGGGTCATACAGATTTAGGTTTGCGTCTTTCCTGTAAACAGTGCAAGAGTTACGGACTAATAAAGCCTATGTTTTGGTTGGACTCTTTATCCGCATAAGGGACGTCTCCTCTTCTATAATTCGGTGCGATAAAAACATATTAAATATGCACGTAAGCCGTTAACTATTGACCACAGGAAAGACGCCTTTGTTTTTCTGACTGTGTCTAATGTGTATGACCCGGGTAAGTCTTAACATTCACCAACATTAAGGTAGGCAGTCTCTAAAAGTCGATGAACCCATTCGAATTTAATCTCTTAAGCTCTAATAAAATTATTTTATAAGACTACTAGAAGAGCAAATAGCTCTAAGCCTACATTCCCTGAATCTCTCAGATCGTCGGTCGCCGACCCGGCTTAACCCTCATTTGCTAATTCAGTTTAAAATGAAAACCCGAGGTAGTCACTGTGGGAATTGAAATTTTAACAGAGTTCTAAAATATGCACGGCATGACACCGTCATTTGTGATGGACTAACTACAGTAACTACGAACTATTCAATAAAACTGAACCGCTTAATTTTGGCTTTCAATTGGATGACGAGATACATTTTAGGATATAAAGAGCTAAAGTACCTATCTATGCCTAATGTGGCAAGCATCCTTAATATCCCGTCAAACATGCCTACTTTGCCACCAGGGGGAACTTTGCCCAAGAGGAAAATTTTAAAATTTGCTTCTTGGGCAAAGTTCCCCCTGGTGGCAAAGTAGGCATGTTTTTTAATGAATGTAGGTAAGGTACCTAACCGATATTTTTATCGGTTTTGAACTAATTTATCAATACTTTTTTAAACGCATAAGGGTGAATTGATCCTATACCTACAAAAAATTATCTAAATCTGATGATTGAATTATGGTTTGTATTTTTTATTTTATTTTAAGTAATTATTCTAATCGCCTGCGCCCACCATTCACTAAATGACAGACGAGTCCTCAAAGTTCTTTTATACAAATGTTCCATTTTAATTAGTGTATTTTTCTATAATAATCGGCTTCTATATTTGGAGAAACATTTCCAGGTCCAATGAGTCGAATCGTATCATTATTTATTAGTTTTTTAGAAGCAACCTTTTCTGCCTGTCGATCACTAATGATGGGTCGATCGACCTTTCAAACCTCAAACCAAGTCGACTCTTAACTCTCTATGATTATTTTATTTCATTGTAATACCCGTAGTTTGATCCTGTTAATTGAATAAGCCGTTGCATAAGTAAATATAGCTTAATACCGTACGTACACACATTCCTTCCCGATGTTAGTATAAATATGCCGTGTGCAGAGCGTCACTCTCGCTATTACGAGTATGTGGCAGTGTTTAGTAAAAGGTACTATTTCACGGCTGTTAGTTTTTTGAGTTACATGCGTTTTTATTAGGGTTCCGTAGCCAAATGGCAAAAAACGGAACCCTTATAGATTCGTCATGTCTGTCCGTCTGTCTGTCTGTCTGTCCGTCCGTATGTCACAGCCACTTTTTTCCGAAACTGTAAGAGCTATACTGTTGAAACTTGGTAAGTAGATGTATTCTGTGAACCGCATTAAGATTTTCACACAAAAATCGAAAAAAAACATTAAGTTTTAGGGATCCCCATACTCAGCTGAAACTCAAAAAAAAAGTTTTTTCATCAAACTCATACGTGTGGGGTATCTATGGATAGGTCTTCAAAAATGATATTGAGGTTTCTAATATAATTTTTTTCTAAACTGAATAGTTTGCGCGAGAGACACTTCCAAAGTGGTAAAAATAAGAGAATGATAAAACTAAAAAAAATATATGATGTACATTACTATGTAAACTTCCACCGAAAATTGGTTTGAACGAGATCTAGTAAGTAGTTTTTTTTTTATACGTCATATATCGTAAACTGCAATTTATTTCACGGAACCCTTCATGTGCGAGTCCGACTCGCACTTGGCCGCTTTTTAAAGTGGTCGAAACGATTTACAGTATTCTATTTTGATGTCTCTGTCATTCTGATTTTGGAATGAGTCATGAAAATGGGGACACGTTCCCTTCTGTCAAATATAACGGATGGATGGAATACTGTAGGTCAATCACGTAACGCATTGTACGCGCGTCTGACAGTAAAATCACAATCTAACTGTCATTTTTCCATATAAAATTGACATTTAGACCTTACAGACGCGCGTAAGAAAAGTTACGTGATCGACCCACTGGTCTCGGCATAACACTAAATGTACTAACTCGTGTTTACCTACTGAAGCATAACGGGATGATTTGACCACACATCGCTGTCAAATGCCAGGATTCCTGGCAACCGTCATAGCTAATTACGAGTATATGGACGAAAAATAAATAAGTATTTTAACATACTAACTACCTACGTCACCGCTTAAATTAAAATTATTAAATAAATTTTCGCCTTTCTTTCCAAGTTCCAACTAATGAGTAAAGTTTTAGTCTCGGCTCCGCCCGCTTATTACAATTAAGGACCTAGGTGGTGCCACGGGATAAAATATAGCCTATGTCCAGCCCAAGGAGCCATTGTAATATCGATTTTTCGGGGATAGGTAAGTAGGAATGTCAAATTCCGAATGTGAGTAAATAAATCTATGCATGATGTATGATATTTTGGCAGTTCCTGAAGTCTAAAATGCTTGATGGTCGTTAGATTTAATTAAATCAGGTCGTATAAGGCTTCCAAGCCCTTCAACTGATGTGGATAGCACCCATGTTCAATATTTCAAAATACTTGCAGTTACTTATGAAAGCTAGCAAACACCTTAATAAAAGTAACAACCAAATCACTTGAGCAAGCTGCCTTAAAAGGAGTCGGCGGACCGGTATTGCGAGAATACATAACCGCAGCCTAAACAAACCGAATCAGATAATGCCACGCGCTTATTGAATCGTATAATATTAAGCGGATGCGGTTTTATCGACAGTTTACTTTTGTAAAAGGTTTTAAAGATGAATCAGAATAAAAAAAACCGGCCAAGTGCGAGTCGGACTCACGCACGAAGGGTTCCGGTACCATTATCTATAAAAAACTATTTCATTCTGTGTTTTTAGTATTTGTTGTTATAGCGGCAACAGAAATACATCATCTGTGAAAATGTCAGGGTATCACGGTATCAGTGAGATTAATTTATATTAGCAGATTCACTATTATGTTTGTTTGTCGCATTAAACAGGAATCAAATCTATAGTATGAGTGTGAAAAAACCCATGGTTCCGCACTAATACCAACTACAAAAAAACATAAAATAACTTATTTTGCGGCTTCTTTTTATCTCCAAATGATGTTTTAGTACCAAGAGTACATCACGAAACCGAAAAGTACATAAAGCCGGCCACCCACGTTAGGTTATAACCGACGGTTATGCCTGCACAGTTCACTTGTGCAGGCATAACTGTGCATACACACGTTCAGTTATGTCATACACACGTTCAGTTATGTCATACACACGTTCAGTTATGCCTGCACAAATGAACTGTGCAGGCATAACCATCGGTTATAACCTAGCGTGGGTGGCCGGCTTAACTCACTCAGACTTATAGCAGTATATACTGCCTTACTGCAAAGAACTCTGGCAAAGTCACAGGATAAAATACAGCTTAGCAACCTACTACGCAAGCACAAAACAGTTAATAGTATTGTAAGAACTTTTGAAATCGGGTGACTGGTTCCGGAGATATACCCACTACATTCAAAGCTACAACCTCACAAACATTATCTTTTTATAACGGCCCCGTAACATACGCCGCGCGAGTGCACAAGCGATGGCCGATGACAAGAACGATGTCAAACGCATTCTGCATTTCATATTTGGAATATTCGCCACTACCAGTTGGCAACATTGAGATCCCTTTCTCAACGCCTCGTGTTTTTCCAAGCAGTTGGCGGAGCTGCGTAACCTCCGCGACCTGGATTCAGTTCAGGGGTCAACGCCCGCTGCACTCACCTACGATGCGATACTATCTATCTATCGTAGATTTAGCGGTGAAAAATGGATTAAGCAACGAACCTTTTGCTTGCTTTAGAATGGAAGAGATGGTTCTTTAAATGGAATCGTTTGTGACTACCTATTTTGTTGTAGGTATCTTTGCTTAAAAAGGCTAATAAGTAAGTGAGTGGGAAATAATTAACATTATCATAATAATGTCAACCATAGTCGCAAAAAATATTTTTAGGAATTTCTGCTTGGTTGATTAATTAATATAAATAACAAATAAGAGTAATAAGGTTTTGTTATTTTATCGAAGGACGAGAAGAACCTAGTAAAAAAAAATATTGACTATTTATGGATACTGTCTGATAGGAAATAAATTGAAATGAAATTGAACACCACCATATCGGGATATGAGCACTCGTCATTGTTTATGCGAGTATGGTATGTATGACTAATACACAATTCACTGTTTTACCAAAACGGTTATTTTACGTGAAGCTTATTAATTATCAGGGCTACCCGTTATCAGTAACGTTAACGTTACACAATCCCGGCAATTCGGGCGTTATCGCACGATAGCTGCGCGGGTTGGTGACCTCCGCCAAACAACAGCTGTTGTTACGTCGGTTCTTGTTGTAAATAAAGTACTTAGGTATTATAGTAAATACTACGCGACATTGCATTCAAACTTCAATATTCTATTCCCCTTGGAATTTAGATGCTCTACCCTCCTAAGGAAATGGACAAAGTTAACAGAGGCATGATAAGTTTTATGACTAAGGAGCCACCTTCTCATGTCACTGATAAGCCAGTACTAATATTATGTAGAAGAAGTGTCTGTGAGATTGCAGTTTTATACGTTTGTATGTAATGGGTAGGTAATCTCGGATCAGCTTATCCAATAATAGTATATTACTGCAGAGGCCGGGAAAAGTCATTTCGTGGATGAGTATGGTTTTGAAGGACGAGGCATAGCCGAGTCCTTCAATAGATACGAATCCACGAAATGACATTCCTGCCGAGGCCTGTATACTGCTTTTCTCCAAATATGCGAGGAAATAAAACAAAATCTTAAAAGGTTATATTTATTTCGCACATGTTTATATAACAATCTACCTACAATCTAAACAAATGCAACACTTTAATAGTAATAAAAATAAACCTTATGTCAGGAGTTTTAATTGAATGTTATAGATACATTATTCATATTAGGGCAGTTCGTGAAAGACAGAGTTATATTTTTCCCCGGAACGCTTATGTTGGTTTGAATATTTTCTTGATTAGAAGTTGTTGTTGATTGTGTGTTAGAATGCTGCGGATTAGGTGATAAGGGAGCAGAATCTATGCGGGAGGTGGATGGTTTCGGACTTGATATTTTATTACATTGATGATTCGATGTAGATGGCTGAGATTCTGTTTGAAGGGTGATAGTTTGATTAATTTTTTCGGATATGTTCTTTTTGTTTTGCACCGATTCTTCAATATAGCTCTCGGCTACTGCGTCAGATTTCCAACCACCGTGCCTCTTTATGGTTGTTAAATTTGCCCCGGAGTCAGCTAGCAAGGTGGCCGATGACCGCCGAAAGCAATGGCCTGTGTAGCAATCGCTGTCAGCTAAATTTAAGTAGCTTGCGATTTGTGTTGGCATTTTCGCCATTGCATGCCGTCCAATTACTTGATTGACACACTTCCCATTTTTATAATTTATAAAAAATCTGTCCGAATTGGTACTTTTGGGACGAAGTAATTGGTATTTTTTTACAACTGGCACAAACTCATTTGGAATAACGAACATGCGGTCGATTTTAGTTTTTGTGTCCCGTAGTTTTACCAGAAGTATATCATCATGGCACGTTATGTCGTTTACTGTTAAATTAGTCAACTCGATCATTCGGCATGCACCGTTGACGCCTAAAATGAGAGCAACCTGAAACAAATAAATAATAATGTTAACATACGACGGATAGAGTCCAAATATGGAAAATAATATTTAAGTCAGTTACACTATTATGTTTATATTGTATGTCACAGTATACAATATTATGTTTACCTTTATTGCTAGGAAAATCTCATCTGGAGCTTCATTTAAGAATATTGTGATATCCTCATTGGTAAGAATCTTCGATTTCTTGCTTTTGAAACCGGATGATTTCCGTTTCAAAAATGACAATAAGTTCGCGTAGTTCTTAATGTTTATATTATATTTTAGTTGTATAGTACTTTTCAGCATTGAGTACATTGCCCACAGAGTAGAAGGTTTTTTATCTTTTGCAAGTTCGTTAAAATACGCCAAAATAACATTTTCCGACAACGAACTGGTATTTTTCTTCTTTCGCCAGGAATTGAAATTTGCGAACGTTCTTAAATATTTTTCTTCGGATTTAGGCGGAAGCAAGTTAGCTCTCGCCAACTTTGCCTCTGCTGCTAATTCTGGTGGTGTACCCATTGGGATATCTTCGTCACTATTTGTAGAACTCATTTTATTTTCGTAAAAATAACACGGCAGAAAATCTTTGACAAAATGAATTCCAGTTTCCCGCCTAATTTTTTTTTAAGGATATTAAAGTTTAAAGTATTGGGTCCGAATTGTATATTTGATTCCACATAAAACATAGCAATGAAAATAAATAAAAGAAAACTTATAGTATTAGTAAATATAAATATAGGCATTATTACATTTAGTTAAATCGACAATCCCTAAACGCATTAGACATTTAAAAAAACTATACATTTGTTACAAAATATTTATCAGTCCGAGAAAATAATTAAGTCTAAAAAAACTGTCTTATGATTTGGACACAATTATTATTCTATCTATGTCGGTTTTTGTACGTGACTATTGGACAATTGGCTGTATGGTGAATTTGTAGTCTTGCATGAAATTAAAAGTAAGTAACCTGCACAATAATATTTACTTCCCGGGCATGTCCGGGAAGTATTTCCATTTTTTTTAATTTATTATCTCATCAATGCATATAACGATAAACTTCGAGGTGTGTTTTTACTCCATTAATGGAAACATTTCCGAGTAAGTTGGAGAAAATAAATAAACCACCGCGTGTACTATGGACTTTCTGGATAATTATATGCTGTATTATATCCCGCGGGTTTGCCTGCTTTCTTTGCAATAGGTACGCGGGCGAAGCTAGAATCGTAATAAAATTTTAAATTGGGTGTTAGAAAGGGGAAACGCAATGACATTAAATAGACTCGTTCGTGATATTAATGCTTAGGAGAGTAACACATGACTGGTTAGAATAGTTGCAAGGTATGCTATTGCCAACCTGTCTCTACGTCGTCTCTACGAACCCCATCGCTCACTTCCAAAATATATTGAAGCCGAGATCCGTATCAACGACATAATCGGCTAACACACATGGGGTATATTCTGATATCCCACGACGTTTTTAAACGTCGAGGTTTGGACCGATTATGCAGAATCGGATGTCGGAATGACTGGTTCAGGGGCATCAGACATTCGCTGGCGTTGTGAATAGCAGTCCTCGCTCTCGGCTCACGAGACGCGTCCCCGATGTGGCTCATTACTATGGTGCATGGTAGTACTCGCTCGTAAAAACCCGTCCTGGGACCAGTTGGGCTAAACCGGTGTCGCCGAGCTAGGGATGGCTAAACGTCTAGCTAGCGTATCGATTTTAACGTCTTCATGTAGGTATAACAAACTTCCAGGAAACGTTACTGAAATGTCTATTAATAAATTCAAGAACCAATGTGCAGCGTAAACTTATCTCGAAAGCTTATTATGGCACACAAGACTACGAGTACATGAATGATAAAACAGCGTGTGATTAATTATTGTAACAGATTTTTATTCTTTATTTGGAATTGATTATGACATTTGAGTTTTTAATTTAAGTATTAATTTGGTTGTTTCGTTTTGACATTAGTTTTTTTTCCTAGAAACATTCTAGACTAGTATAATTTCTTTTTTACATTGTGACTATCTTATTGTGAATTTATTATTACCTAATTATTTTGGCACCTACACTGTGCATATAAATTAAAAATATTTGACGCAGTACAATTAATAGCTATAAAAAAATTGTTTAAGATTATGTTTCAAAAAATTGACGATTCTAAAGTGCTTGTACTAGGACTACGTGAATAAAGAATATTTTGAGTAGAGTTGAGTTGACAATACAATATCCCACAAAAACCTTGAAAGCTGTGAACATTGGTTCAGTATACAAGGAAAGGCTTCGCGACTGAATAAAGAGTCGAGATCTGAAATAATCCTAAGTCCTAAGAAGTCTCAATTAAAACTAGGTCCTTGGTTAAGCAATTTTTTTTTCTTTATTATATAAGTAAAAATCAAAAACCACGGCGTTCGTTTAGAACCGTAGGTAATTGGTTACCTTAAGACTTAATTGGTAACTAGCTTTAGACACGTATAAAAATATAATAAGTATAGATATTTTTTATAGATGTAACTCGCTTACAATGCTTACTTAGAAGTGTCAAAAAGCAGATATGGAATCAATTTAATGGAATATGTTATATGGAATCGTTTTAATGTTCCGAAACTGCAAGCTTTGCTTATTATTATACGCTTTCAGAGTATGAATTTATGATTTTCAATCAGGGTAATCTTCGTCGGCAACCTTAATCCTTAGAAGCCTACACTACAACAAGAAGCGTTCGCGGAAATCACGTACGCCTTACGGGCATTCGTAAAAACGTTTATTGTCAATGATCTTAGTGATGGCCGTCAATAAATCGATAATACCAAAATTGGCTTCTGATGCTTAAAGATGTTTTCAGTTAAACAAACTACA
Source organism: Epinotia brunnichana (assembly GCA_963854355.1). NCBI lineage: Eukaryota > Metazoa > Arthropoda > Insecta > Lepidoptera > Tortricidae > Epinotia > Epinotia brunnichana. Next base: position 24,564,297 of record OY977936.1, on the reverse strand, counting down.
TGTCAATGGGTACCTGATGTATCTAATGGAGAGTAAGAAAAAACATGTCAATATGTTTTCCCATGCATTTCTAAATGTACTAAAACCTGTAACAGGACTCCAATTAGTGGTCATAAAAGGAGCGAGTTCCGAGGATAATTAATTTCTTTCTAATTTGCAACAAACCTGCGGCGTTCGTTAAAATCTGAATGTATGGAAAGGTTGGCATTTTTTTATGGGATCAGAGAAGCCGGCGCCATATTAGCGCCAATCGGCCCTAATAGGGCGAGGTTTTGTCTGTCATTGTGTGATTACTACTCTTCATCCTAAAAATACGTAATTAAGATAAAAATAAGTATAAGTCAAATTTCTCCAAATTAGCAACATCTTCATGAACCATACAATCTCCTTGTTTCTTATTTTATATTCATTAGAGAGAAATCACTACAATATTAGGACTAAATGACCTGTACATACCCTTACCACAGGTTTGACTGGTGGTATGGATATACCTATTGATAAATGTAATGTTTTTCCTTAATGTTTGCATTTTTCAATCGGCTGTACTTTAACGAAGAAGAAAAGCTTGAAGATGGATTGAAACTTTATGCCGCAAAAAGGTTAGATAAGCGAAGAGAAAGTGTTAAATAATAAAGTAACGATGGAAAACCACAAGTTGTGCAATGCATCATCTCGGTGCAGTTAGGTCTGTAACATTTGCATTTAAACGGCTTTAGATTAGAGAAAAAACTTTATTTGTGCAACAACCTGATAGAACAGTTTAAATAGTTTCGCCATATGTATAGGTAACATTTCATTGTATAGATACGCAAGAACATTCAATAATGACGATAGATAAACTGAATATAACTCATGAGATTTTACACCTGAACATATTTACAAATCAACACGACAATTCCTCAAAGCTTCAAATTCTTAGAAGCATAAAATAAAACAAAGAATTATCAGTACAGGTATCAATAATCCATAGTTTATACGTGTATCTACGAGTTATTCATGCATTGTGTAATCAATAGCTTCATTATAATGTAACATATTGTTAATAGGATTCGGGTAATTAATCCGGGCCGCGTGGTACGAGCATTTTTGCATCAATCATGTTTTAGCATTGTAGCGATTTTAAGTCTGGGTTGCATTGCACCAAACCGTCTGTAACCGCTCGGCCACGACTTTGGTGCCACAGTGCGTTGCGCGTCTCGACCGCGCAATGAACAGATAAAACACTGGTCGCAGGTCGCTTAAGACCAAAGTCGTGGCCAAAGCGTAATCGTAAGCGGTGTTCGTTAAAATCCGAATGTATGGAAAGTTTGTCAAGTTTCTATGGAATGACAGATGCCGGCGACATATTTAACGTATAAAGTTTCGCTGTAAGTTCTGTAGACGCAACAAAACCGGATTTGTTTTGAGAAATAACCAACAAAACCACATAGCTAAACACAATAAACGAGTAGGCCATCGTTCTCCAGAAATCTGATATTCCGATCAAACGGCAGCCGTATACAGGTAGGATACGCAACAAAGTCGTGCACATTATGCCCTTTCCTGAGCCCGTTTATCGAGTCGCTCTTTACGACCAACTGATTACCATCGAGCGATGCTAATCGTTGGTTGACGGAGAACTATCGTGAACGCGCTGCGATTTGCGACGGTGCAAGTTGTATGTTTGGATTGGATTTTAAAACTCAAATAAAGATAACTCACTTAAAAAAAAACATCTCTGATTACGGCGCAGATCAGTGATGTCTTGAAGGGACTTCTATGAACGTAATGCTCACTCTTACTCACGCTGGAACATATAACCCGACAAAAATAAAGTGCTCGTCACATTCACGACACACTTCGCCGATAAATTAGCGATATTCTGTATCATTCGCGATTTTGATGGATGTCACCGTTTGCAGGCCGGCGCTGCGCTGTGGCGAATGCATGGAGAACTCGGTGACAGAGCCGGTCGCCGCTCGCTACAGCCCCCCTATTCTGTAACTTGTTTTTCAACACATTTGCTCGTAACGTGCCTCTTATTGTGCCGCTTTTGGGCTCATAATCCTGGGTATTAAACACGCGTGTTTTATAACATTACGACACTCGTGTAGTTATATTTATATCCCGATTATGACACGTTGGCACCTTGCAGCAAGGTGTATGTATGGACTCGGCGCATTCTTAAATTGACCGGGTTATACAGGTTTGTTTTTAATTCTCGGCAAATGGATTCTTACTCGACTAAACAAATTAAATCCTTCTTGTGGATTAATTGATTATTTCTTGTTGGATATGATATAGAAACGTTTCATTTAGTAAAACTATTTACTTTTGATAACATTTTACATGAATTTATATTGAACTAGCTGTTGCCCGCGACTTCGTCCGCGTAGAACTTTTTATCGTCTTAGAAAATGATTTCTCTCAATACAAAATTTGAACCCTCTTTTAGGGGATAATTAAAATAAAAGTTGATGTTCATTTTCTAGTTTGTGAACAAACAGTCTAAAACCAAAGTTAAAAATCTCATACTTTAAAAATGCCTTGAAATACTCAAACTTTGAACCAATTTTAACACTCTTAGGGGATGAATTTGGAAAAACTCTGAAATCAGTTTTGTAGTCTTTTAACGTACAGAATAAGACCGAAGTTAAAAATCTCTTACTCACACTTTAAAATTTTATTGCTCGCCATTTAAAATTTGAACCCCCTTTTAAACCCCCTTAGAGGTTGAATTTTTCTAATCGCTGAAAGAACTTTTTTCGTAAACTTTTAAGTCTCTAGCTCAAAAAAAGTGTTGCCCATACAAAGCTTTCTTAACCCCCTAAGGGGTGGAATTTTCTAAAACTCTGAAAGTACTTTATTATTAATTTTAATAAGTAACATTTTGAATAGTTTTAAGTCTAGTAAAAAAAAAGTTTTTCCCACACAACACTGGCTACCCTTCTTAAGGATCTTAAGGATCCCCTTAGGGATGGAGTTTTCTAAAACGCTGAAAGTTCTTTTTTAGTATTCTAATAAGTAATCTTTTTGCAAAGTTTTAAGTCTAACTCAAAAAAAAGTGTTGCCCATGCAAAGCTTGCTCTCCTTTTTAACCCTATTAGGGGTGAAATTTTCTAAAACGATTTGTGTTCTTTTTTTGTATTTTAATAAGTAATCTTTCTACAAAGTTTCAAGTCTCTAACTCAAAAACATAAACTTTCCCTGATAAAAACTTTGCACCCCTTTTTATCCCCCTTAGGGATAGATTTTTTCAAAACGCTGAAAGTCTTTTTTTTGTATTTTTATAAGTAATCTTTCTACAAAGTTTTAAGTATCTAGCTCAGAAAAAGTGTTCCCCATACAAACCTTGCACCCTTTTTTAACCCCCTTAGGGAATGATTTTTGTAAAACGCCGAATGTAGTATTTTTCATGTTCTAATAAGTAATTTTTCGTCAAAATTTTAAGTCTCTATTAAAAAAAAATATGTTTTTCCCATACAAACTTTGCACCCTATTTTACCCCCTTAGGGGTGAAATTTTCCAAAACGCTGAAAGTACTTTCTTTGTATTTAAATAATCTTTCTACAAAGTTTTAGGACTCTAGCTAAAAAAAATAGTTTCCCACATACAAACTTTGCACCCCTATTTTAGCCCCCTATTTTTAGGGGTAGAATTTTCTAAAACGCTGAAAGTACTTAATTTGTATTCTGATGACTAATCTTTCTACAAAGTTTTAAGTCTCTATTTAAAAAAAATATTGTTTCCCCCATACAAAATTTGCACCCCTATTTTACCCCCTTAGGGGTAGATTTTTTTAAAACACTGAATCTAGGTACTTTATTTGTATTCTAATGAATAATTTCTCTACAAAGTTTTAAGTCTCTATTTAAAAAAAAGTAGTTTTTCCCATACAAACTTTGCACTCTAATTTACCCCTTTAGGGGTAGAATTTTCTAAAACCCTGAAAGTTCTTTATTTTTATTCTAATGACTGATCTTTCTACAAAGTTTCAAGTCTCTATTTAAAAAAAAATGTTTCCCCCATACAAACCTTGCACCCCTATTTTACCCCCGTAGGGGTGGAATTTTCCAAAACGCTGAAAGTGTTTCATTTGTATTCTAATAACTAATTTTTCTACAAAGTTTAAGTCTATAGCTCAAAAAAAAAAGGTTCTCCCATACAAACTTTGCACCCCCATTTTACCCCCTTAGGGGTAGAATTTTCAAAAATCCCTTTTTATCCCTAGCCCACGTTATAAAAGCAACATACTGTGCAAAAATCAACTCTCTAAGATTAGTAGTTTCGGATGTGCGTTGATGAGTGAGTGAGTGAGTGATTGAGTGAATAAGTCAGTCAGGACATAGGCATTTATTATGTATAAATAGATAGAAGATAATGAAACTCCCATTCAAATATCTCAAAAAAATATGAAGCTACATCCGTTTTAATGTCGCTTGTTAGAGTGAGAAAACGATGAGGGACTGTGACGTCAATATACTCGAGCGTCATAGTAAAAATCGTTTCATATGAAGGTGCGTTTTGCGGAAAAGGGACAGAACATACCCCCTCTTAAAACTTTGGACTCTTATAACTTAATCATTACCTATATAACCTCTTGCTTTGTTTTTTTTCTCCATTTGACTATATTTATTTTAAATTCTTTTTCGAGAAAATACATTATGATTATTTACCATATTTTCGATTCCTGAGCTATAACCACGAACTTCGGAATTCGAAAATATTCGGGTATCTCTATCTCTATCGCACTATATATGAACATTTAGTATCGGTTTTCGGGGTAGCGCCGCAGGTACTTTGGCTGAATGCGCCGAGCGCGTGCCATTGTCATTCAAAAAAAAACAAATTCGTGTTAATTATATTGTTCAAATTTGTTGATTTCATTTATTGAAATTACGACATAAAACGACATTTGCGCATATAAGTTCTCATATCAGAATCGAATATTTTTTTATGGTTTATATTTTAGCATTTGTCTCGTAAAGGTCTATTGTAGACGGGATTTAAATTATTAATAAGTGAAAGGCAAAGCAATTCCGCCATTTTGACGAAAATTTGACGGTTCTTATAGCTGACAGTTGGAGCAGCGTTTGATTTCAATAAAAATAAATGAAAAATTAAATGAAGTCGTATATTTCGGAAAATTCATTAACTGTCGCAGTCGGATAAAAACTATCCTAAGTTGCAGCTAGAATAATAATGTACCTATATAAAATGTTTCATATTTTTCCGTTCATGGGATGCTGAGAACATTCGAACCGCGCAAAGCTTAGTTTCAAACTGGCTGATTCTTTTTTTAATTTAGAGATTTATTATAAGTGGAGATAAGACAATATTTATTTTATTTTGTATTGGCCGTTTAGAGATTTCATCTAAGCCTCGCTGCGGGCGCGAACTTCACGAAAAAAATAGTTGCGCGCCATTATAGGTAATTTCACAAATATTTGTAAACATTGATGATGCGTGTTCGGTTATTGTTAAAAATGTTAACTCGTAGTGAATAGAAAAGTAATAAATGGAATTGACGCCACTGTACATTCTTGGAGATGTACAAATATGTGAGTAAAAACCTGTTGTCATCAATAACTAAAGGAAACAACTTAGGAGCCTGTAACATGTTCATTTTATGAAAAGGATTTTTTCCTCGCAAATGTGTTGAAAAACGTCGTATGACACGCGTGAGCTTTGATAATTACATCCTCGGCTCTATTATCACGCTCACCTGCGGTTCGGGTGACAATTCCGCCTCTGATGTAATGATCAACATACCTCACTTGTATCATAATGTACTATTAAGCTCACCTCAACGCTCACCCACAAATATACCTTGACACCGCGATGCGTAGTAATTAAGCGTAGGTATAGGTCTAGTTTCGTAACGGGTGACCGCCGGGGTGAGCCGCATTAACGCGTAGCGAATAACAGCCCAGAGCTGGACGGATAGCATGGATGGCCTTATCACGCGATAAGTGATAGGATAGAGCTGCCGTCCCTTTTTTTTTTTTTTTTTTTTTTTTTTTTACGTTGGGGAAATGCTTTTACGCATCCCGCCCGCCACGGGGAAGGGACAGGGCGGGTATGACGGACTAACCGCGGCAAGCCTTGGACTACCGTCTAAAACCCCAACGATTGCCAGCTCCGCCTTAAGAAAGGGGCGCCGCGGGATCGCTTTCCGCATTCGACCGCGTACGTCCCGACGGGCGACCTACAGGGTAGCGGGCCGCAGACATTGCGCGCCAGGTCAGCGCATTCAGTCCAGTGGGATTCATTTTTGCAGGGTATCCCCCGAACCCCGCACCATCCCACTACGGAGGAGGCAGTAAATGCGCGTAGCGCCTGGCTCTGCCTCCCGCCCGTCGCCGGCGGAGCGGATCCGCGAGGGGATCATTCTCGCGTGCCCGCTCCGCGGCCTCCTTCTGTGACATAACCTGGTCACTGAAGGAGGCCATCGCCTTCCATGCTTCCTTATTGTCAAGCATGGCCCTAATAACACCTGACAATGAGAGGTCCGACCGCGTCACTGCTTCTAAAGCAGCCCGTTGGGGCCTCCACGCAATGCATTCTTCTAAAGTGTGACGCGCCGTGTCCACAGGCGCGCCACACTCATGGCAGCAAGGGGAGGATTCCCTCCCTATGCGATGCAGATACTTACCAAAGCAGCCATGGTTAGTAAGCAGCTGCACCATATGGAACGTCAGGGTTCCATGCTGCCTCTCAACCCAGCGTTCTAAGTGAGGCAGTACTGCCTCTACTGTTACTAATAGACCAATCAAATTAGCTTACCCTGGACATAATTCGTAAACTCGTTGTTTTTATTGTTTTATCGGATTTTACTATTCAGTATCAAATATTAATGAAATATATTGAGTAAAAAATCCGCGATCGTAACCGTAGTTAAAAAAAACACGAGTTAAAGTACACTACCTAACTTTTTCCTAAAAGTAAAAAAGGTAACCAAGTACCTTGTTAGTATAACTTTGAGGTGCATTCAAATGCGATCACTTAATAGCAAAATTAAACTGAAATCAAATTCGCATATACGTTTTTTTTCACAGTTTTCCTCTGATCTCATTATCTAGACAAGCCAAAATGGTAACTATGATATTTTTATCTGTTTAAGGTATATTGCGTCTTTTTAGACATTTAAGACAATAATTAAACATTTATTTTTAACGTTTTAATAATAATGTATTTCTCAGTAATTATAAATAGTAACTATGATTTTTTTGTTTACTAATAGCCATTTGTGTACGATAATCATATTTTCATCAAAAGTAAGCATGCTAATGTCACGCTTAAGAAATTGAATATTTAATTGAAAATATTCGCGACCTTGTCGTGGAGCCAGATGGATGCGGTGGGTGCGAGGCGGGGAGAGAGTGGGGCGCCAGCGGGCGAGCGCACGGCGAACTCGTCTTAACGAGTTTATTTCAATTACGTGTTTTGCACCGACCGCGCCATGTACAAATAAAACAAATATAATGGTTTTTTTTTTTTTTTTTATATCCTAATTGTAGGATTTTTAGTTCTAATGAAAAAAATCACAGTTTGTCCCTTACGCCCTTTGAAACTCTGGTCCAAATGGCGTAAGTAACGATTGATTTGCTTTTATCATCGAAAACATAAGTAAACTCTTAACTGTTAAGTAAATGAAAGAGATGATGCCATGATCGTGGTTAGCATAAAAAAAAACCGGTCAAGTGCGAGTCAGACTCGCACACCGAGGGTTCCGGACCACCCCGTACAATAGAAACAAGTCCACTATAAACTGACACTCACTAAGTATGTATTTACATACTTAGTGCGTGTTGGTTTATACTGGACATCAATTTTTCAGTGATGTAACTAAAAATTTACGGTTTTCGCAATTTTTCCTTTGTTTGTGCTAGGTAAAAATACTTCGTACCAAATTTCAAGATTCAGAGTTCACGGGATATGGGCATGGGCATTTCGTCCCTTACGTCCTTTGAGCCTACGGTAGTCGATATCCTTATTGGCAAAATTGAGCTTTAACAGTTGGCCAGCAGTATTCCAATACGAATAATGTAATGTTTAAGATTAAATAGGATTATTCGCGAATGACGAATAAATATTTCGAATAATTATTCGCCAATATTTATTCGCGAATAACTTCTTCATTCGCATAATCATTCGTAATGCTTTTCGGGAATAATATTTTGAACGAATATTGTAGGAATGCTTTTTAATGGAATATATCTCAAAAACGTAGTATTTTCCTACAGACAGAACACTGATACCTAGTTTTAAAATTTGTTAGTAAAAGGTTACCGCTTCATCAAGGGTACCAATTAACATCGCCGTGCATGGTGAAACGGATATTAATTGTAATTATTTCACCTGTTTTATTAGGGTTCCGTAGCCAAATGGCAAAAAACGGAACCCTTATAGATTCGTCATGTCCGTCCGTCTGTCTGTCTGTCTGTCTGTCTGTCCGTCCGTATGTCACAGCCATTTTTTTCCGAAACTATAAGAGCTATACTGTTGAAACTTGGTAAGTAGATGTATTCTGTGAACCGCATTAAGATTTTCACACAAAAATCGAAAAAAAAACATTAGGTTTTAGGGGTCCCCATACTCAGAAATGAAACTCAAAAATTTTTTTTTTCATCAAACGCATACGTGTGATCTATGGATAGGTATTCAAAAATGATATTGAGGTTTCTTACATCATTTTTTTCTAAACTGAATAGTTTGCGCGAGAGAAACTTCCAAAGTGGTAAAATGTGTGTCCCCCCCCCTGTAACTTCTAAAATAAGAGAATGATAAAACTAAAAAAAATATATGATGTACATTACCATGTAAACTTCCACCAAAAATTGGTTTGAACGAGATCTAATAAGTAGTTTTTTTTTTAATACGTCATAAATCGTAAACCGCAATTTATTTCACGGAACCCTTCATGTGCGAGTCCGACTCGCACTTGGCCGCTTTTTTTTACTATTTCGGCTTTACCACGGGTGAAAAAAAAACCGGTCAAGTGCGTGTCAGACTCGCGCACAGAGAGTTCCGGACCACCCCGTACAATAGAACCAAGTCCACTATAAACTGACACTCACTAAGTATGTATTCACATACTTAGTACGTGTCAGTATATACTGGAGAGTAAATTTTCAGTTATGTAACTAAAAATTTACGGTTTTCGCAATTTTTTTATCTGTGCTATAGGCCGTTGCTTCGCACCAAATTTCAAGTTTCTGAGTTCACGGGAAGTAGGTTTTGATTCCCTTGCAGGTTTCGAAAACTTGCGGAAATTTGCGGCATAAACGGCTGTATCTTTTGATTGCGTTGGCGTTAGATTTTTTCACAGCTCCAAGACACAGTAAACCTGAGTATTTGATATAAATTTCAGCTTAATTCATTTATTTGTTACAGTATGGGTCTTACAAGATGTTACATATAAATACAGTTCCAGCATAACCATGTTAAGGCACAGCAACATTAATATAAAAAATATGAATTCTAAAACAATGCATGCAACAAACACACTATGCATAGGAATTCAAACTTTAAATGATTGATACCTCCACGCGTTCCTGAGAAAAAGGGTATTGACAGACGGACGGACGGACAACAAAGTGATCCTATAAGGGTTCCGTTTCGAGGCACGGAACTCTAAAATATATTACGTCATTTCAAAACAGAGGGGGGGGGGGTCTATTGGATGACAGTAGTCATTTTATGAGGCGAGGAGTCTCCATTTAGGAATTTACAGGATGACGATAGGAGGGAGGGTCAAGAATTGACAAAAAAACAACTGGCCAAGTTTGGTTCGTTGCATGGGAGCCCCCTACTGTAGCCTAGTAGGTTGGTAAGGGAGCTGCACTGAAAGTATCGGGGGGGGGGGGGGGGGGTATATTTACGAACTTATTTTTGACACATATTATACCTTTTTATAATGTCTGAAGTTTCATCATAATAAAATAACACACTGGCCACATAGAAAAACACAAAACCGGCCAAGTGCGAAGTTTATTTGTGTGATGAGCACAAATATGTGCTCCTGAGTCATGGATGTTTTCTATGTATTTAAGTATTTATTTATCTATATAAGTATGTTTATCGTCGTCTAGTACCCATAGTAGTTTGCTTAGTTTGGGACTAGATCGATTTGTGTAAGATTGTAAAAGAAAAGAAAAAATCTGTTTTTTAGGATTTGTTGTTATAGCGGCAACAGAAATACATCACCTGTGAAAATTTCAACTGTCTAACTATAACGGTGCGTGAGATCTTTGAGTACGGAACCCTAAAAACGATGACGTAATATATGGACAAGCCCACACACATGACATATTGAAACAAACCTGTTAAATGCCCCATGAAGCGACTCACTTAACTCACAAAAATATTGTTAATTAGTAGAAAAGGGTATTAATACTTGAAAATAGGTACACTTGTAGTGATAGTGTTAAATTCGTGTACGTGTGTATATAACGAGCAACCGCATCCTTAAATATTATTCGTGGATTATTCGATGATTTATTCGAATGAAATGAGAATTAATCATTCGTCATTCGAAAGTGTAGACGAATAAATTATTCGCGAATGAATGTTAATTCGAATAATTATTCGAATAAAAAGCATTCCAATAATGCCCCTTTCTGCACCCACATAAGTAACATATTTTATTTAAATAATTCTATACAGAAGACTGAGCGCTTATAAATAGGTAATCGACATTTCACGATAATTATGTCTCATGCTGAACAATTTAGTTATTATCGATCTAATGAATACAATATTTTAGTAAATCTCCACCCTAGCCGAACCGTGGTAAATGCCACGTTCGTGTTTATAAATGTTTGACAATCACTGACCTATCCATAATAAATGAAGACCGAAACGCATTGACAGCGGTGGCGAAGCGGCGGCGCGGCGCAGTGTGGAGGTGGTACCGGCTATAATGTTCGATCTAATACGAAAGGGTCAGCACAGAATACCGACCGGGAAAAAAGCGTTCGGATCCTTTCATATTAGCTCGAACATTACAAGTACCGCCCCCGCGCCACCCCGCGCCGCTTCGCCACCGCTGCCAGTGCGTTTCGGCCTTGAATGCCTGCGACTCGCGACAGCACGGTCGGTAGTTGAGGCGCAAAGCAATGACGGCCTTATTCTGCAAGAGATAAGGTTCATATTAAAACTTTAGTACGAAAAAATATGAATTAATTAATAATCGTGGATATTTTTTGTTTAATTTATTTCTTATAGTACTAATAATATGTTGACAGCATAAATCAAACACTTTCCAAGTAGTTATGTATTTTGGTTTTCCAAAAACTACCAATATTTGTGACTTTAGAAATCCGCAAAGAAAATCTGTTTAATTTTTAATAATTTATCAACACACATAATATACTATTCAGAATAAATTGTTAAATTGCAGTTATCTATAATTTCTGGTAAGATAAGCTAGAAAATGTGTAACTTACTGAACTTTCTTTATTAATGATAGTCCCGGTTGATTAATTAGTTTAGTTTTGATTTCTTTAACTGGAATGCAAGCGTCATATCATAATAGAGGCAATTTTACAAAGTTACATATTATGCTGCACTTATGAAATCAGAATTTGTTAAAAAATTAGATTTTTGGTTTTTTTACAATGACGCGGAACCCTAAAATGTTTAATTATTTTTATTTTAACTATAACTAACAATACTTTACATCATAGAAAAAGAAAATTACAGTTATCGAATTATGTCCAGGGTAAGCTAATTTGATTGGTCTATAAGCCGTAATCCGCAGACCCCAACTCCTCTTTCCACTGGCGGAGTGATTCGTTCTGGGCAGACGCTCGAACGCGGTCGAACTCCTGCCGGTCGGGGAACTCCCCTGCCGCTTTTTTCTCAGCCCTATGTTGATGGACCTTAGCGAGCACATGTGCTTGGAGGTCCCAAGGAGAGTCCCCGGCCAGGATCGTTGCCGCTGAAAATGATACCGTACGATATCCTCGAATGGCCCTTAACGAAATTGCCCTTTGAGGTCTGCGGAGTAGGGTCTTATTTGTCGCCGAGAGGGCATCAACCCATATGGGAGCCCCGTATAGAGCCATGCTCCGTATGACCCTTGAATACAGGAGCCTGCACGTGGCATTGGGCTCACCGATGTTGGGGAGCAGCCGGCTAAGGGCAGCGGCTGTAGACATTAACTTCGGAGCAAGCTTGGCAAAGTGTGCCCCAAAGTTCCATCGTCCGTCTAGGATAAGACCCAGATACTTGATGTGAGGTTTCAGCGTCACTACCTCCCCATTTACCCTTATTCCGGCATTTCGAGGAGGGCCTTTCCTAGGACCATGGAATAGGAGAGCTTCTGTCTTTGGAAGGGACACCTTGAGACCCAGCTGATGAATTCGGTCGATCATAAGTGATGTCCCGACCGTGGCTCTTCTGGCAGCCTCCTCATAGGAGTGACCTCTGCATGCGATGAGGGTGTCGTCGGCGTAAGCGAGTACACTCATGCCCGGCAGGACGGGGCCTCGCAAGAGCCAGTCGAAACCGACGTTCCACAATGTGGGACCTAAGACAGATCCCTGTGGGACGCCAAGTTTAACTTGTCGCTGGAGCATTGATCCACTTCCGTCTTCCCACGCAACGTAGCGGTTTTCCAAGTAGCCTCCCAGCAGTGTCCTCAGGTAGACAGGCACTCCAAAGTACTGAAGGGCTTCCTTGAGCGTTTCAAATGGGAGACTGTTGAAAGCATTTTTGACGTCTAGGGAGACCGCCAGCATTACATCTCCTCCATCCGTAGCTTCTTTGGAGAGAACTTTCAGGTAGTCTATTGCGTCAATAGTAGACCGGCCTGCCCGAAAGCCGAACTGAACACTAGAAAGGTTCGGTCCTACTTCCTCGAGATGTCGAACGAGGCGGTCAGACAAGATCTTCTCAAGAAGTTTACCCACCTCGTCTAACAGCACGATAGGTCTAAATGCTGAGGGGTGGCCTTGAGGGCGTCCCTCTTTAGGAATCAAGCAAACTCTACCCGTCTTCCATAGGGTTGGGAACTGGCCAGTACGCAGACACTTGTTAAATAGTTCCCGAATCCAGTCTACCCATGCTTCTGCCACAGCAAACAGTAGCCGACCTGGAACGCCATCTGGCCCGGGGGCTGTCCGTCTTCTACGGAGTCGTTCTAAGGCTTTGGTCATTTCCCCATCCCTAATTGGGGGAAAATCTACTCCGTTTTCAGTAACGGCGGGAAGTGGCGGCGCCATCGTAGGAGGCTCGTGTCCCACAGATGCCGGGAATAGTTCTCCCATGACCCGATCCAAAACTTCTCTAGGAAGTGTTTCTGTCGCAGGGGGGCCTTGCACTCGGAGTTTCTTCCGTGCTGTTTTATACGGACGCCCCCAGGGGTCCCGGCTCAAACTGGCCAGAATTTCTTCTCTCGCCCTAGCCTTGGACTGACTTATGGCAGCCTGTAGAGCTTTACGTTTTTCCCGGTAAACGCCCCTCAGCTGCTCCTCAATTGTAAGGTCTAAGCCGTAGCGCCTTCGAGACCGCACATAAGCTCGGCGTGCGGAGTTGCACTCTGCCCGCAATGCTGCAACCTCCGGTGTCCACCAGTAGACCTGTCGTCTGGCCGTGCGACGTTTTATCCTAGGCATGGCCGCGTCACATACTTTGACCAACGAGCTTCGTAAATGGTCGGCCAGGTCGTCCACCGAAGATGTCTCGATCATCGCGCTGGGAGTAACCCAGCGCTGCACGAGTGCTGCTTCACGGGCAAGCTCTCGGTCCATCTTAGTACAGGCCCAGCGAACGAATCGGCTAGGCTCTCTAGTTCGTGTTAATGATGTAGAGTGATGAGAGACCGCAAATCGGATGTAAAGGTGATCCGAAAGGGTCTCCATCTCATTTTCTACTCTCCAGTCCTGTACTCGGCGTGCGACAGCCGGAGTGGCAAATGTTACATCCACTACGGACCCTCCCTGATATCGTACGCAGGTCTGCGACGTTCCTTGGTTTAAAAGAGACATGTTGGCCTGAAGAGCCCAGGCTTCTAGGGCCCGGCCACGTGGATTGGTGATGGTGTCCCCCCATGCACTGGACCTCGCATTGAAGTCTCCAAGGACCAGCATGGGTCTCCAAGACCACCTACTTATTACTGCTCTGAGGGAGTCCAAAAACAGTTCAAACTCAGCTAGATTGCGATTGGGAGAAAAGTAGATGGCCAGAACTACATATTCTTTCCAACCAGCAGCAACAAATCCTGGACCTCTTTCAAGTGATGTGAGGGGAGACTGGCTGTCTGATCTAGTGGTTATCGCTACCAGACCGTCTATATCGCCCGCCCAGTGAGGTTGGGATGGAACCAGATATGGCTCGCAGGCTACTCCTATATCGACCTGCCATTCCGCCATAGACTGCAGGAAAAGGTCCTGAGCCCCGGCGCAGTGGTTAAGGTTACTCTGGAGAAAACTGGCATGCAGAGTCTGATCCATTACTCTTGCATGTCAGTTTCCTCATTCTCTTGGACCGGCGAGCAGCCGGTGTTGGTTGCAGAACCGGTCCGTGGAACCACCTTCCCCGTTCTGGACGGAGGAGTGCATTTTAGGCTACCCATCACGTGACCATGAGGCCTACCAGACTCAGCGCATACAGCGCATTTAGGCACCTTCACAGAGCAAGTCGAAGATCGGTGCCCTCCTTCACCACACCGGTAACAGAGTTGCTCCCTGTTCACTGCTGACGGACACATTGGTTTGGTGTGACCAAGCCCCATACAGCGGTAACACCTTCTAGGAAGCTGCTCTAATGCAATCACACGGGCAGAGCTCCAGCCAACCAAGACGCGACCCTTTGTCATCAACTCCTTCGCTGCTGCCACAGGGCATCGTACAACTACGGCACCCATTCCACCAGGGCCGCGTTGTATTTCTCCGGCCTTCACTAGGCTTAAGGAGCAGCCACCGAACTTCGCTACTGCAGCCATCACGCTGTCTGCTGTAACCGAGTCATCCAGGTTCAAGATTCGCAACGCGGCGCATTTAGTAGGCCTGGTGACAATGGCAATGCCGTCCAGCACTGGACGAAGCCTGTCAGCTAGTTCATCGGCTTTGCTGGCGTCCAGCTCTTTCGGGAGTTCAGCCATCCTTGCTCCAGAGGCCGTTTGGCGGAACTTGAGGGAATGAATCCCTATTTCCTGCAAATTAACACCCGCTACGGCCTTGCCCATTACATCTAGATAGCTCACTCCTTTTTCAGCAGCCTCGGGCTGCAAGGAGATAACAACGGCAGCTGTTTTCGGCGGAGTGAGTCGAGGTTTGTTTGACTTCTTGACCTTTTTGGCCTTTGGCTCGCCAGCATTTTTCCCGGCAGCAGCATCAGATGTTGCGGCGGCTAATAAAGCCTTCTTCTCCTTCTTTTTGGACTTTTTACTTTGGACCAAGGTGTACTCTTCTCGGTCTTTTTCGCTTTCAAAGGTTTCAGGTGCATTACCCGCAGGCCCACTCATTTGTGGCGAGGCTGGTCCCGAAACAGTCACCTCCCGTGTAGTGCGTGCTCCGGTCTTTGCCGCCAGAGGGGCAGAGGTAACTTTTGGAGCCGTTTTTCGTTCTGACGCTGGAACCATTGGATTCAGCGTTTCTACCACCTTAATTTTGTCCGATAATAATGGCGGACGGCATGGCTTTGCAGGGAGGAGACGATCTTCAATCCCCTCCATTCGGGCACTAATGATCTCCCCAACGGACACTATAATTGAGCGCTTCAGCTCCTCCAGCAGGTCAGTGCCAGTCGATACCTCTGATATAGGAGCCGGCACTGGCGTCTTATTCTTTAAAGTTCGCATCTCTACGAATTCTCGTCGGTAAGACGTCAATTCAGCCCTCATATTTTCGACTTCTCGTTGTAGTCGATTATTATCTGCTCTTAGTCGATGAATCTCATCCGCCCCTGACCGGGAAAAGGCGGCATCTACCACGTTCATCAGGGCAGAACCTGCCTCTTTGAGATCCTTGACCTTTTTCTGCCCTTTTGAGGTCTTTGCAACGTCGAAGATTTTGGCCATCTTTTGTTCTGCAAGAGCTCTCAAATCTTCAGTGGAAAGACTAGTTGGATCCACTTCCCCCCCGGGGATCGCACCTTTTTCATTATTTAGGCGCTTTTTCCACTTCTCATTTGCGGCTACTTCTCGAGCCTCTTCCTCCATAGCGCGCAGTTCTGCCTTTGCTCGGTTTATGTCTGAGCTACGGCCAACCGAACTGGCCTTACCACCTCTGCAGTGAGTTGATACTTTCGCAGCCAGCGGTTGTTCGGTATCTAAGTCGGAGCCATCATCAGAATCTAAGATCAGTCTGATCGATGCATCTTCAGCAGGCCTTTTTCGCAGTGAATGCCCACCTATCAATAAGGGTGCCTCGAGGGTATGTTTCACTGAGGTACACGCCGTCGGTATCACAGAGGTTTTTGGCTCCTTGGACAGGTGCCCACTCCCATCTGATGATACATCTTCTACCATATCATAAGCTTGCTTATCAGTGTCCATGATGAATTTGCCAGAGTCGTCGTTTATTTCTTTGGAATCTCCGTTTGTTTGTTTTAATTCTTGTACATTTGCCATTTAGTTCCCACGAGTAAGGTCGATGGTGTTACACCCCCGGGTGACGCCCATTCCGAAGATGTGGCTACATACTGTAGAGGTTGCCAGGTGTCTACAGGTTTTAACGACTTCGCTGTCGGGTTTTATAGGATTTTCCTTCCCGCGGGCCGGCCAATTAAGGCAAGCCCTCCGGTCCGCGCGCTAGCAGCTATCACCTCCCGTACCCCATACCGCCACTGATGGGGGTCATTGGGAGAATTCTGCGGATTCCGGGATTCAAGGGGGCTGGCGTTGACTCCCCTTTTAATAGTTTTGTGACAAACTACTCTCCCTGCCACGTCCACCCCTACACAAGGGGGTCCTCGGTCGCTTCTAGGATATCCTCTGCTAAGCTAAAGCAGAAAAACCCCAGAGCGTCTTCCTCCCGCTGCGCAACTGGGCGCCCTCCTCTTGTGCTGCTCTTGGTCTGGTCCCTCCCCCCTCGCCTTCCTGGAATGGGTAGCCCTGTCCAGTATAGCCTCGGGGATCATAGGAACACGCAAGCTCCCCCACCACAACAAGGTGACAGCACGTCGGGGGAGGAGCTGCCGTCCCTGGCTGACACCGTTCGATAGAATGAGACGACGCGCTTATCCTATCACTTATCGCGTGGGCCATGCTACGGGGCCTGTACTCGGGACGACGCGCTTATCCTATCACTTATCGCGTGGGCCATGCTACGGGGCCTGTACTCGGCACCTTACGATTACAGACCAAGAATCATAAATATAGACACTGGATAGGTATAGCGTCCCGGAATATCAGTTGACGCCAGGTTCATTCACCTTTGCGTATTGTGCAATCTCTGTATAGCTTTGTGATGTGTTGCTATAGTTAATAAGTTTATTACAGTCATAAATATTTAATTTTGTTATAATTACACAAAATTTAATGAAAAAGAAAAATACATTTTCATTTTAGTAAATTAAATTAAAATGTATTGACTTTTCTATATACTCCAAAAATACCAACGCAACCAAAATCCTGACTTTGACAGTATGCTCGTACTGCTTGTTATGGCAATACTAATGAAAAAAAAAATATGGCAGGAATGTCAAAACAGATTTTACCATATCGAAAGTTATTTCGAGATATAAACACCTTGCTACGATCTCACTGTGGAAGTATATACTTGGAGACCGAAATCAGCTATTAAATCTCACAGGTCATTTTACGAAAATATCGGCGTTTCTACTAGCAATCAATTGTGGACTAATATCAGAGTAAAACTTGTTAGTTTCTATACAAAAAACGCGCTATTAGATTTATTTCAACCATTACTAATATATGTGTATTGGTCATTTTGTAAGTAAACAATAACATTATAGGCTAGTAAAAAAATGTGTAAACTTATAACTAGGGTGACAATTCGTATTGAAAGGAGCAAAATGTATAATGTTGACAGTTTATATCGTGATAATTTTAATCATAGTGTACAGTTTGAATTTGTATATTATTAAGTTTAATTTATACTGATTATTTCAGATTTCCAAAAGATAAAGAAGGAGGAGGATTGGCTATTGATTGTGGCCTATACAGGAACGGTTTCCAGAACTATGAAAATGTGTAGTTATTTTCCGTTTTTAGGGTTCCGTGCTCAAAGAGTAAAACGGGACCCTATTACTAAGACTTCGCAGTCCGTCCGTCCGTCTGTCTGTCACCAGGCTGTATCTCAAGAACTGTGATAGCTAGTGAGTTGAAATTTTCAAATAAGAAACTAAACGATTGGCCAATCGTTTAGCTTCTTATAAGCACCACGCATCCAAATCCAAAGCAAAAACGGTATTTTTCTTATTGAGTTCATAGATCGACGAATCCAGCAACATTATAACTAGTTTGATGTATTCACAAGGTACTCAAATACAGTGTGTAGCGGCCTACTTTTTTAAATATCTATCATTATCGTTAAATTTAAATAATCTCAATTATTTACCAGTGGCGCTAGTGAGACGTGAACGGGCTTTTAACTCATATAAAACAACATAGGCAACTTTTAAAAATAACTTTGCTCTCTTTTTGCACAAATGACTTAGGTACTACAAAACAAAACAACATACATCAAAACTAGACATAAGAAGCAATGTTATAAACCATTCATAAAGAAACATTGTAAAATGTACGAGTATTCGAAGAGACCTATCTGTCTTTTCGATTATTTATTCAACCTAGGTAGTAGGATGATAAAAAGAGAATAATTTGCATATATGAGTATCAAGGAGGTATCTTAAAATACGTAAATTATTACTAACGTATGCATAATCATGGACACCCTAAAGAAAGAGATGAAAGGAATACGTGACGTCATTCAAGGTATTTTTTTCTCGCTTGAAACGAAATGTCCGGCATGCTATATAAGATTCTTGTTACAGACCGATCAACGTTAAATATGGCGCCGGCAGTCATCCCATAGAAACATGACAAACTTTCCATACATTCACATTTTATTAGGGTTCCGGACCAATAAGGTAAAAACGAAATCCTTATGGTGCGACTCCGTCCGCCTGTCTGTCTGTCTGTCTGTCTGTCACAAAGTTAAATATCTCAGGAACTACTAATGCTATCAATTTGGAATAGTTGTAAACAAAGCTAATCCACGTGTATGGAAAATTAAATAGGTATTTAAATATATATTTTTAATTTCTATAATAATTGACTTTCAAAATAAAATTTTACCGACTTCAAATCAGTAGCCAAATAGCTTCAAGTTTGCCAATAAAATTTGAAGAGTTCCCTCGATTTCTCCAGGATCCCATCATCTGTACAATCAGCGAGAAAATCATCACTTTTGACTAATTTTTTTAATGCCATTCGATCCCATTCCTATTAAGGACCAAAATACTCTTCGGGACCGACTAAGGTTTGACTACTAGAACGCCCAGAAATCAAAGAAAACTTTTTCCATACAGTTAGTATGGGAATCCCAAAGTGCAATTTTTTTTAATGCCGTTCGATCCCATTCCTATTAAGGATCAAAATACTCTTTGGGACCGACTAAGGTTTGACTACTAGAACGCCCAGAAATCAAAGAAAACTTTTTCCATACAGTCAGTATGGGAATCCCAAAGTTCTTCAAAAATCATTTATTATTTGAGTTTGTTATTTAATACTTTTGTGTTGATTTTTTTCTTTTTATTTGTATGGAAGTATTCTGAAAGTAATTTTTAGCAAACAAAAAAGAATTATTGAAATTGGTTCACTTGAAAAAGAATTATCTCTGAATAACCAACATAGATTTTTTCTTAATAAAGCGTGGTGAAAGTTTGTACGGAAGCCTCGGTGCGCGAGACAGACTCGCACTTGACCGGTTTTTTTAACGAACACCGCTTACGATTACAGACAGTTTGGTGCAACCCACCCCTTATTACCTACTTTTGAAGGCGCGGCGGCGCGGCGGTTGTATCTTCTTGCGAGTCTAAATCGACCAACAGACAATAACGGTGACCCAACGGAGTAAGCTTCGCCATTGTACCTCGCAAATGTTACAAAATATTGACACTGCTGTTAGGTTGTTTGTATGTGATAACCGATATGAATAGCAGACGCGTTAGTAAGAAAAGACACCCGTATATCTGTTGGAGAAGTAAAAACTTCTGTTCTTTCTTGTTAATATCTACAATCAGTTGAGCACCCGATTTATTTTAAAACAGATATATGTAAAAGACATGTAAGAGAAACACTTGTAATGTAAATGACCTGCGTTAATGGCCGGCATAAACTTGGGGTCAAGGATAATGTCTATAAAAAAAACCACATCCACGTCCGACAAATGATTATTATTACAATAGCAAGACAGGTAAGAGACATAAATATAAATACTCACCGGCAAATTTAGCAGAACATAAATAATATGTACGAAACTTTTTTATTTGAGATTACTGGTTGGTTATACTAGCCATATATTTTAGAACGAATTATTTTTTGATCTTTTTCTTTATGTTCCCCTAAATTTGCCGGTGAGTCAGGTGAGTGTATATAGTGAGGAATATTAATGTGACCGATATTTTTATAAAACTGTCATTGAAATTTGAATAAGACCTTGGACGGTGGAGTTGCTTTCTGTTGATGCAATTAGATCAGCTTAAATAATCTCAACTACTTATACCTTGATGAAACAGACGATACGATACCTCCTAATTCACAACTATTGCTCGCGGTTTAGTATTCATGTAGTGGCTAGAGCATTATTCGTATAGTACTGGCGATTGGAGAAGACGAGATTGAGAGATGCAGACATGTATGTTGTACTAGCTGTTGCCCGCGACTTCGTCCGCGTAGAACTTAATACTTAGAAAATATAATGCAAACAAACTTCTACCATCTTAAGGGATGATTTCCGAGGCAAAAACTATTCTATATCCTTTGAAGGGTCTCAAATTATCTCCTTACCAAATTTCATCTAGGTACATGGATTTTATCCAAACTTTCACCCCCTATTTCATACCCTTAGGGAATGATTTTCGGGATAAAAACTATCTAATGTCATTCTTCGGGACTCAAACGACCTTTATACCAAATTTCATCTAAACGGGATTCATCCAAATTTTCACCCCCCATTTCACCCTCTTAGGGAGTGATTTCCGGAATTACAACTATCCTATGTCCTTTCCCAGGGCTCAAGCTATCTCTATACCAAAATGTATTAAGATGGGTTCCATCCGAATTTTCACCCCTAATTTCACCCCCTTAGGGGATGATTTCTGGGGTAAAAACTATCCCATGTCCTTTCCCAGGACTTAACCTATATCTACACCAAATTTCATCAAAATAGATTTCATCCAAATTTCACCCCCCCCCCCCCCCCCCTTTTCACCCCCTTAGGGGATGATTTCCAGGATAAAACCTATTATATGTCCTTCCCCGGGACTCAAACTATTTATATACCAAATTTCATCTAAATCGGTGCAGCGGTTTAAGTAGCTCCATACAAATTTCCACCCCCAATTTCAGCCCCTCAGATATAAAAACTACCCTTTGTCCTTCCCCGGGGCTCATTTCATCTAAATCGGTTCAGCGGTTTGGGCGTGAAGAGGTAACAGACAGACACACTTTCGCATTTATAAAAATTTGTATGGAAGTATGGATTATTAGTATGGATAGTATGGATTATTTCCGCTTGTCTTCCAAATAGAGGTGTAGCTGTAGACTCACTTCAAAAGAAAGAAGAAACGAAAAACTCATTCAAATATCTCAAAAAATTACGAAGCTACAACCGTTTTAATGTCGCTTGTTAGAGTGAGAAAACGATCAGGGACCGTGACGTCACGATCGTCGAGCGTCATAGTAAAAAACAATCGTTTCATTATAAAGGTGCGTTTTGCGGAAAAGAGACGCAACAAACCCCCTCTTAAAACTTTATACACTTATAACTTAGTGATTACCTATATAGCCTCTTGCGTTGTTTTTTTTTCGAGATAATACAACATTATGATTATTTTGTTTAGTATCTACATCCCTATTTTCGATAAGATAAGATAAAATAAGATTTCTTTATTGTCAGAACTGTGTACATTTAGTTGTTTTGGGTAAAATAAAGTCCAACAGCTTGCCCATTTCGGACGTACAATATTAAACTTAAAGCTAGTCAAATATACTAAAACAATAACAACAATAGTATTTCCAAATAATTTTAACCATATTCACACATAAAATATTAATTTAGATCTATCCGACATCCGTATTTTCTTTTAAACCACGAACTTCGGAATTCGAAAATATTCGGGTATCTCTATCTCTATCGCACTAACAAATGACAGGAATGCAGAGGGCCTACCGCGAAAGGCATTCGAAGTGTCCCCTCTCTGTCATACGTACAAGTTCGTACATAAGTGCGACAGAGAGGGAAAACTTCGAATGCCGTTCGCGGTAGGCCCTCAGATATACAAACTTCGAGTTTCGGTTTTCGTGGTTTGGCTGAATACGCAAAGAGCGCGCGCGCGTGCCATTCAAAAAAACCAAGTTTATATTGTTCGAATTTGTTGTTACATTTGTACAAATTACGCCTTAATTCGACATTTGCGCATATAAGTTCGCATATCAAAATCGATTAATTATATATTTGCTTTTGGTACCTATGTGTCTCGTCAATGTATATCGTAGACGGGATTAAAATTATTAATAGGCGAAAGAAAGGCAAAGCAATTCCGCCATTTTGTCCGTAGTATTTCTTATTACTGTGAGTTTGACGTTTCTTTTAGCTGACAGATGTGGCGGCGATATACTTTAAGAATAATAAATGAAAAATTAAATGAAGTCGTATATTACGGAAAATAAATTAATTGTCGCAGTCGGATAAAAACTATCCTAAGTTGCAGCTGGAATAATAATGTACCTATATAAAATGTTTCATATATTTCCGTCCATGGGATGCTGAGAACATTCGTACCACAGAAAGCTTAGTTTCAAACTGGCTGATTCATTTTTTAATTTAGAGATTTATTATAAGTGGAGATAACGAATGAGGACCTTTAGAGCATATAGCAAGACATGTGATAACCGAACGCGCCACGCACATGACACGCGATACGGCCCGGCTCGATTAGGGTAATCTCTTCGTGGAGTTAAGCCTGCAACACACTGGCGCGGCCTGCGGTGGCGGACCATAGTAAATTTGACAGCTACTGACGGGTTTTCTATTGTCCGCCGCGGCCAAGCCGCGCCAGTCTGTGAGAGGCCTTAATCGTCTTAAGCTGACACGCGTTGCCCATAGGTTTCAAACTAAGGGCCCTTACAGACGAGCGACAGCACGCTAGCGACCGCCCGCGACAGCAATCGGCGACCATAGTCTAAGAGAGAGCACCCATTTTTTTTTTAAATGAGTAATGACGATTTTTTATTGTCATGTTGATGTATTAATTTTTAATTGTTTTATTATTATATCCCTTATTCTTATAATTCCGTATACACTTGCTTTTTTACTGTAGCAATTAATACATCAACATCGCAATAAAAATCGTCATTACTCATTTTTAAAAAGAAAATAGGTGCTGCTCTCTCTTAGACTACACATCGACGAGTGCGCGCTGCGACACGACAGCAATCGCCGCGGCGTATCGGCGACAGTCGGCGACCGTTGCGGGCGTTCGCCAGCGTGCTGTCGCTCGTCTGTAAGGGCCCTAATAGGATAAAGTCATAATTAGTTAGAAACGTGCACTTCGAAATTAGAGACAACGTTCAAGTTGTATCGCACCTCGACTCTCGTCGATGTACTTTGGCTCTTATTTTATTGGCTTTAAGCACGCAATGGTTTTATTTATTCAAAACTCAGCTAATTTAAATGACTGATTGCTTTAATATGGATGCGCAAATTTTCTTTGAAACAAGTGGTTGGCAAATTGGCAATTATGTTTTTGTTTTGCCGATGTAATTGATTAATGTAAAGTTCGTATGAAACCGGTTTTCATCGGTGTCGACGGCAGTTAATTACAATAACAGTCATTGAGTATAGTACGAATTACACGAAACAATAATTAGCAGGTACCTAAATTTACGCCACGACCGAAAAAATACGAGGAGCTGCTTGTAAAGCAGGTACATACAGTCAAACAAATGGAAACACGTACCTTTCCACTCTGGTCACCATGATAATAAGGGATGAAAGGATACGTGTTTCAGTTTCCTTTATCGTTCGCACTAGAAATATGGCTTTTATTTGAAAAGTATAAAACAATAACAAGCAAATGGACGGGCTTTGAGATTTAAATTCAACCGCGAGTCGAATGTCGATCGTAAACTGGTAATCTTATGGCATGTATAACCAATTTGAAACTAAACACTTGTAGCATAAGCAGCGCTGGCGCAGAGAAAACCGATACGGGCGGCAAAGTGCGGGTGCACTGAGTTCACTGCAAATGTCTTGCTTAGGTTTTTGTTAGACTTACACACCTATCAGTCGGTGTCCGTCTTGAGTGATTTATCAAAAGAGCTTGAAGGAACACATTAGGTACGAATATTACCAACATGTTAAGTTACGCGTACAAGTCAATCAGTAATCAGAATCTTTATTGCTTTCATAGGTAAATACGAGATAGTACATTATAATATGTTCAGCTATGAAACCCTGTAGGGCACTACAATATTAACTAAAACTAAAATGTATTAATTTGCAACAGCTTAAGGTGCTTATCTCTTAATTGTTAAACATATACAAAATAGTGAGCATGTATTAATCTAGCTATAGTTATACCTATACTATTATATCAATAATTAACTTTCAAAAAATTCTTGCAGTGAGTAAAAACAGTTTTTAATCAGAAATTTGGTGACTTTTTTATTAAATAATTTATTGTTCTCCTCGTCCCTTATAATCTTTGGAAGTTTATTGTATACCTTGATACACATTACGCGGGGACTAGAGGCGTGCATTTTTAATTTAGATGCTGGAATTGGAATCTTATCTCTGGGACGTAGGTTTGAGGTAGTCGGTTTCTGTTGGTCTAGAAATAATGTGTTATGCTTTCTTAAAAACTTACATAGCTCTAGTATGTATAAAGAGGTCAAGGTCATGATATTGAGTTTAGGAAAATGTGGTCTGCAACTATCTGTTTGGTATATATTGACTAAGATCCTTATACATTTCTTTTGCAACACAAAGAGACAGCCGGGAATGGGCAAATGCGTGATAGGCACTTAGAGCTGTATTGAGATTGGTATGTTTTTTAATTTCCATTAGGGCATAGGTAAAGCTTGATAGTTTTGAAGCTATTTTTTGCATGTGGGATTTCCAGTTCATGTTCGTGTCAATTTGGAGTCCAAGAAGATTCGTTGAGTCGATGCATTCTAATGGTTGATTAATGTAGATAAAATTTGTATTTAAGTTGTTTTTTTGGTGTGGTTTATACTGCATAATTTTTGTCTTATCTAAATTCAATTCAAGGTTGTGAAGATGTAGCCAATCGACAACTTTGGATA
Source organism: Epinotia brunnichana (assembly GCA_963854355.1). NCBI lineage: Eukaryota > Metazoa > Arthropoda > Insecta > Lepidoptera > Tortricidae > Epinotia > Epinotia brunnichana. The sequence continues at coordinate 24,538,814 of OY977936.1, read as the reverse complement.
GAATAGAATATTATGTAAAAGGGAATTTAGGTTATTATATAAACTGAAGACCTTATAACAAAGACTGCTTAACGCGACAATTTAATTAGTATACATATAATAATTATACATGATTCCATTCAACACAAACACTACACACTACAAAGTTCAATTAGATCACATACATACACACACACTCACACGCACAAGATACGAACAATAAGATTAAACTTTTTTATATTATAAATTGGTTATGTCAGCCTATCTGGTATTCCTGTTAGTCTAGTATTAATGTTTACTTGAAATATCACCGCATTGTCTAAATTTACGTGTAATAATGTCATTTAAACTAACTTGAATTTTAATTTTAAGTTGTTAATCGCTCTTGCAGACGTCCAAGACACAGGCTCAGCCTAGTTTGGAGTCTGATGGATATTCTTTTTTGTATGCTAATATGTTTCTGTTAAATAAAATATTTGTATTACGAGTAGAATAAGGAAAGACTATTGAAATATCGTCTGCAAAAAGGACACAAGTGTTTTGGGAAGAAGCAAGAAGAAGGAAGAAGCAAACAATTTTGGGAAGCTGATTTATATAAATTAAAAATAAGAGGCAACCGAGATTACTTCCTTGTGGTATTGATCCTGATAAGATTTTTTTTTAATGTATCACAACATTTATTGATAAACTTGCTTGATCTGGAGGTGTACTATAATATGTATTACGAACGATACGCCACGAATATATCACATCAACATCACCTGCCCAACCATGCGTCACTCGAAATGTGCATTTCTCTGAACTGAACCTTCTACTTCAAAAAGCAAGTTGACCGTAAAGTAAACTTTCAAGATTTCTCAAACCCCAAAAGGATGTAAAAAATCTTCCGAGAAAGAGGGCCGTAAGTGCACAACTGGTCTGACTCCCACTCGCCACAATGGTATTCCCGCTTGTCGGCGCAGGAGTGGTTTTTGTGCCCGGGCAGGGGGCCCATTCACTTCACCGCGCAAATGCCAATTGATGGCGCATAATGTGGCCTAGGGCTGGCAGGCCGAGAAAGCGCTGCTGACGCTGTTACAAGATGTCGTGTAAATGTCGTTATTTCTATAAAACATAATATTGCTACGTGGCATTATACGTAAACGGCGGATTCGATGATAATGATTATAAATAGTCAGATTTTATGGATCATACCCGTACATGTGTACCTAATACCTATATAGCATATAAGTAGACTATCTGAGAAGATATCAAATTCATAACAATCCTAAGTAATAGTATTTGCTAATACAGATAAAGATACAGCAAGAAAAAATAAAAGAACGAAAATATGCGAAAAATGAGTAAGTAGGTACTTATTGCCACTGCCAATGGGGGCTGATCATCAGTAGGAAATTTTATGGAGAGTCTAACAAAGAGAGGATCCAACCCAATAGAAGAAGACATAACTGGGAAGGCATATTACGTTCGTCGGTTTCTTTAAAACCTTACCTGATACTTGCATATAGAGTAGTAAGTTTCTATGTGGTAGCGAACCCTGGCTTTCCCGTTGAGCAAGGTTCGGAGAAATGTAAACCAATTAATACATCCAGTTTTGGAAAGATGTTTAATTCAACGCAATCGGACTGTCGCGAGCGCACGGGACGAACTGAATGCTAAGTTAATATAAATCTCGATAAACTGGCTCTGATACGGTTACGATCTACCTGACATAACTGCACACTAGCACTAGTCACTATAAGAATAAATCAGTTTTTATGTGATGTTTTTGTAATATAATTTCCTGTAGTTCTGTTTGTACAGCTTTTGCAGATTGTAATGTAGTAGGCAAAGGCCAATGAAACATTTACAAAACAAAAATCTATTCGGAAAATCCAATATTTGGTTTGGTTACATTTAATGTGGCTAACATTCTTTGTATTTGTCTACTACATGATATAGCTTAAAAAGGCAGCCATAGAGTACTAAGTAATAATATTTGAACTGTACAAATACTAGCATTGAATATTTTGCATACAAGTGTTCATTGTACAAGCTGCGCAGGCGGTCAAGTGTTGCCTACCGCTTCTAGTATCACCTGAGCAAATACTCTATTTGAACTACCAGCGTAACACCTCTCAAGGCCGCACCTGAATTATTTAACTACATGGAATAAATTAAACTTCTTGCATCTGAGAATGTGAGAGACTCTAAATTCTTTCCAGTATTCTATAGGTATCTAAATAGACATGTTTAACTTTTTGCTTCTGAGAATGTTAGAAACTCCAAGTGTTCTATGTCTAAAATTTAGACTTGTGAGCTTTTTATTCCACATTTTTTTCTTTCCAAGTACTATTTAATTGATATTCTGTGTGGTGACGTTGAAAATTCGTCTAGTTTAGCATATACAGTAAATGACGGGTCGCAGTGATAGTGTTCGTCGCAATCTGTCCGTAATGGGCGACTGAGCGTGGTCAACATGGATTTAGAATACTGGGTATTCTAAATCGATGTTGGTCAACAACGATAAGAGAAGAATAACTATTATTATATTATTCGTCGTATTAACCGTGATGTTTAGAACAATAAGGGCATATAATACCAACGATAGGCGATAGGTACCTATCATTGAGGAGTTCCATTAGTTTTATGTGGCCATCATCATAACTTTCATTTCGCCAAATTTGTTGTTTTCAGGACCAACTGCATTGAATTATTATAAAAACATAGGACAAGTGTGAGTCGAACTCGCCCACCGAGGGTTTTGTACAAAATTACAAATTTATAGTTTCGGATTTCCTCTGTACTTGTAGTACCTATAAGAAGATATTACTTGCCAAATTTCATAGTTCTAGGTCAACAGAAAGTACACTAAATATAAATTTTGATTCCCTTGAGTGTCGATATATACGGTACTTTTGAGGTACGGTATCCTAAACATATCGAATATAGGCGTGCCTGTAATATTTGAGGAGTTCCGTCGATTACTCATGGGTCCCCATAGTCAAATCTTCAACAAATGTATTATGGAACCACTCTTAAATTAACTTATTAGTTTGAGGGCTATTTCACCTCCCCTTCGACCCAATGTGATCCTTTATTTATGCAATTGCCCCCTCCTTTGTGCCTTCGCCAACGCTCGCTTCAACATTTCCAACCTTTGGTTCCACTTGTGCACTCTCAAAACCTTACCTTCTTTTAAAAATCCGACATCATAGTTTGGTACACAACCATCTATCATGAAGACAAGTTGAGAACCTCCTTCCATTCATCGAAATTGGTTAAATTAGTAGCAAATGTCACACATCGGCCAAGTATCTATATCCGTTTTAACGAATAGAAACTGTTGATGATCGGATTAGGTTACCTTAGTCAGACAGGCTCGTGTAGCAAAGTAGCAAACTCGATGGCATCCGATTGGTGAAGCCAGTAATCCACTCAAACTTAAATTAATTCATGTCCATTAAAAGCAATATGATAGGTAGGTACTGCAGTGAAATCTCACTGCTGGCTATTATGTTTTTCTGCCATCTGTATTCCTTTTTGGTAGTTAGGTCGTTTGATGGTGAACTTCATTGCGTTTGTTGTACTGATACGTTCTCAGTTGTCTATGTGATTTCAAGTTTTTCTCGTAGATGGCGTTTACTGGTTCGTTTTATTTTTCTGCCGAATCAAGTCTCCTTGCTTCACGTCGTGTTGGGTTCTGGCTGATTTTTGGCTATTACCTTTTTTAAATTATTCAAATTTGAATTTCATAGAAGATCTGTCCAGAATCTTGTCAATAGGGAACATTACGCAAAACTCTTCGTAGGTGGCGACACTAGCAGCGTTGACATTGTATCTCGTTCCCACTTGCGGTATTGTCTATGCAAGCATCCTTGTCACTTATTTGTCAATCAATTGTGCATGTGTGTGTGAATCCCTATATTCCTATACTGGTTTACTATTAATGGTAGTGCTGCCTCTGGCGGCAGAACATTACAGTAATGTTCCCTATTCTTGTAAACAAATTGTTGAAGGATCATTCTCGATCAGGGCGGCCAATCTTAGTACTAGGTGCGCGGTAATGACAGCATAATACGTTTACTAGAGGCCAACTAGAGGCTGTCAAGGTATTTCGAAATTCGCCGTATTGTCATAAGACATCAGTAGCCTAGGGGTACAGACGGCGGTATTTGGAGTCGGTGAGCCGGGGTTCAAACCCTGCCACCGACGCACCTTTTTGTATGTTTTAACATTCAAGTGGAGTATTTCAACTAACGATAATAGATGGCGCATCAAATAAAGGGTTACCGTTTTTAGGCCCAGAGATTGTTCTCTATTTCAGTATATAACAAAGTACTTTGTGTTCTCGATATAGAAGCTCTAGCGTGAGCTTGCATTTAGGAGACAGTGCCTTTTTCCTTTGAGAAGCAGCCCGCTTATTACAGTTTTTGCTGAAGTTTGATAATCCAGTGCGCGTACCTCAAATTCTAGGGATTTTTTTCAGCTGTAATATATTTTATTGAAGCCAAGAAAAAGGTGGATGGACTGTGTGAGAGACGATATGAAGAGAAAAGAAGTGAATGATGATATGACGGCTGACAGAGAAGTATGGAAGAAAAAGACATGCTGCGCCGACCCCAAGTAAATGGGATAAGGGCAAGGAAATGATGATGATGATATTTTATTGAATCCCTAGTCGCCAAATTGACAGCGAGTGCTTGGATGCCACAAGAGGCTTTTTTTTGTGTTTGGGAGTCAGCTTCTAATCCAAGCTTTATGTTACAAAGCCGGACTTTGAAGAGAGTTCGGGTGAGTATTTACAACGTTTGGTTCCGTCAATTTACCGGATTCTATAGTTTTTCGTCGTGTGATGCTAATTAGCTTATTTTGTTGGTAGCCGCCAGTTACGGGCGCTATTGGGAGAAGCTGCTGGCCAATCACTAGCGGTTAGACGCGACCGTCCCGCAAGGCTCTCTACGGGCGACGCAGGCCTGTCCTGTTGAGAAACACGTGCCGGTTATCCTGTTGCGGTCATCCTGGTGTAACCTGCCACGCAGGCGGTGGTCTATACTTCGGGAGGCGTCGGTGGAGGAACTTCCCAGTCGGATTTGTATACTGTAGCATTTAGGTTTAGCCTTTATTGGACCTTCTGCATCTAGGCTTAGCGTTGTACCTACAGACCTTGCCCCTCTAACGTAGGGTCGCAACCCGCTAACGCGCTCTGCTTCCGTACCCCGCCAGTGAATAATTTTCCGGACTTACCATTTTCCCCAAAATTTAGAAAGGCATTTTGCTCGCCACTGTCTATATATTTTCGTCATATGCCTTAGGTTTTTTTCATCATCCTGGTTCATTCACCCGTCATCCATTCCACGCATTCCTCATGAACTCATACTTCACATCTATTTAAAAACATGTGTGCCTATTCTTCGTGGCGTTCCGTGTTCGCGGTCTAGGACCAAGCGTATTGGCGGCTTGAAACCCCTACCTATTATAGCATATAGGGTACTGTATGTGTCCAACTCTTAATGTTTTACGTCACATCTAGCCGTACGACGATATAACTGTTTTCCTTTGACCTGTTTAGCGTTTTAAGGGTTTTATCGTAGGCCACTAACGAGGGGGGGGGAAATCCCATGAATATTCTCTGGTTAATACTGAGTGTTAAATCCTACAATGTTTCTTTTAAGCAAGTCCTGTTTAGAAATATGAAATAAATTACCATCGTGTTGTATTTGCAAGTGTATTTATTTTCTACACGTAGTTTTGCTGCAGTACCTACTATCTAAATGAGCTCTTCAATAAGCTAACGCACAATTTCAGAGCAATTAAAGTACTCAAGACTATCAATCCTGCCCAATCGTAGCGTCTTCTCTTCAGCCGTGGAATTTTTTTGTAACGATCTAATATAGATAAGCGGAAAACACTCCAAATTGACGCTTTTCTTAATACAAATAGGCGTGATAATGGCGTGGCGCGATGATATGAATAGTGGCAGACTGCGTGACGACGTTGATATCTAGACACGCGGCAGCGTGTCAAGCCAAGTTCAAGCAAAGGAACTGGCTAGCCAGCGCCGAGTGTAATATTACACGAACCACTTGGTGCCACTTTTGACCCTTCTATAACTCAAAACTTCTTTAACGTAAACACATAAAACTACGTGTGTTTAATTATATCCATAAGGACATCTATTAGGAGCCCAAATTTCATGAAGCTAGCTCAAACGGTTATAAAGATATGAAGGTCAAAAAGTCCAGATGACCTAGAAGGATGAAATTTGGAATCCAGCTCGGTAATTGTATGTAAGCGTAGGAAAAAGTCTAAAAATAAAAAAAAGTTAAAAAATAGGGGGGTCCCCATAATTTTTTTTTTTTTTTTAATTGTATCGTTGGAACCTTTACAAGCAGATATTTGAAACTATCCCAATATATGTATGTATTTATTATATTTGCTATATAACAGAAATATAAAAATAAAGTTAAGTCAAAAAATAAGTGGTGTCCCCATACAAAAAACTTAAATACGCGCTAAACAAACGGTGTCTCGTCGGCGGCGCGCGGCGCGCGCAACCACATTATTCTTAAAAAATAAAACCATGCAGCGGAAACGCAAGAAAAAACTTTACATCTCAATACCTGCCTAGTTTTTTAATTTAAGTATTAATTTGGTTGTATTTTGTTATGACATTCGTTTTTTTTCTAGAAACATTCTAGACTAGTATTTTATATAATTTCTTTTTTACATTGTGACGATCTTATTGTGAAATTATTATTAATTATTTTGGCACCTACACTGTGCATATCAATTGAAAATATTTGACGCATTACAATCAATATTTAAGATTATTTTTCAAAAAATTGACGATTCAAAAGTGCTTGTACTAGGCCTACCTGAATAAAAAATATTTTGACTTTGACTTTGACTTTTCTTTACAAAAAGTAATGATATCCCACCAAAAACATAAATGTAAAAAAGGAGAGCCAAGTTCAATACAAAGATTATGCTTGGCTGTGGGCTTCGCCGCAAAAATAATGGAGATCTAAATGAGTGCCAAGCCAAGTTGTATGCAAAATCCAAATATGTATTTATAGGAACAAAATAACATTATGAACAAGTATTAAACTCTATGTCTTTGCTTTATTGGATACCTATAACAATTGTTGTTATTTAAAAATGTCAGTTTTTATCAGAATTTAAAAATATATATGTTGAATAACTTTATAAAATGACAGATGTAATGAAAACTGGCCAAGTCAAGTCTAACCTACTTTAAGATAACATTTTTAAATAACAGCAATTGTTATAGGTATCCAATAAAGCAAAGACATAGAGTTTAATACTTGTTTATAATGTTATTTTGTTCCTATAAATACATATTTTGATTTGGCATACAACTTGGCACTCATTTAGATCTCCATTCTTTTTGCGGCGAAGCCCACAGCCAAGCATAATTTTTGTATTGAACTTGGCTCTCCTTTTTTACATTTATGTTTTTGGTGGGATAGAATAAATACGTGGTGTACTGTACTCGCGTGTTGGTCTCTAGTGCTTGCGCTCCATCAGTGGTGTGGCTTCAGGCATTCCATATAAAACATATAAGGCTAAGTTCGACTTCTAAGCAGATATCTCGAAAACTATACAAGATATCGAAAAACTTGATTGAATAAAACTTTTAGCAAATTTAATCAGCTTTCCTTTTATAAAAGTAGTCATGTCTCTAGGACGCATAGTTTCCGAGAAAGAGAGAAAACCGAAAAATGGGACCTTAACCCCCCACCTCCGGCTCTAGGGCTACGGGCAAGGACTTTTGATATGTTGATCTCCTAACTAGTCCAAACAAAGTTACGAAGTCAAAAATTGTGTTCCAAGCATTTCCCTCTATTACCTTTTCGTTGCCTGACCTATGTTCCTTACACAATTTTCACGAATCCAACGACACGTCATATGTCAAAGTCCGTCAAGCTAGATTACTTAATCACTACGTTTGTAGAACTTGCCAAGAAATAGATATGCCCCTATACAGTCTTACACTCAAAGATGTTACATAATAGCCTTCCTTTAGCGGCAGTCGGATAATAACATAATTGAGACAAGACACCATATGCCAGTCCTAAGATATTATTATTAGCTGTAAATAATTATCTTTGCTGTAAGTTATAACTGATTCATTCTCTTAAAAAGCAAAAAACCGCTCAATTTAGTATGGAACAGTTACTTTCTTAGTTGGCATATCAAATACCAAGATCATACTAATTTAAGACGTTTGACAAATTTGAAAATGATATTACTATTGCCATATAAAAAGTTTTAAATAATAATAATAAATAATAATAATATTTGCGGACAATCTTACACAAATCAACCTAGTCCCAAACTAAGCAAAGCTTGTACTATGGGTACTAGACGACTATATGGATACTTATATAAATTTCAGGCTCACCTTTCATTAGCCAGACTCTATGCCTACTGTGTGTTACCGGCCTAAGCAATATAATATAGCAACCTTCGGACCTGCTGTGTTGAGACTGTTGAGAGTGAAGACCCTGTGATGTGTTAAAGGTTTCTGTTACGCAGTTACTTAACGCAGTGGAGCTTAAACAATACTTTATGCCACCTTTACTAATATAAATGTGAAAGTGAGTTTGGCGAATTTACAGTGTTTCACAATTCCGAGAGATGATGTTTAGATGGAGCATATTAGATCTAAGCAACGAAAAACCTTAGTTATTAAACTTTTACGGATGGCGTAGGAAACACCGTATATAAATGTTTTCATTTACGAATTTAGGTAAGTATGAATGAATCCTGAGTGATGTTAATGTAATCAGGCATTTAACTTTTCATGAATTCATATCTCTTTTTATGCAATTATCTATCTTAAAGATAACAAAACTAATTAAGGAAATAAGATTATCAATTTGCAATCATTAAATGATATATTCAACAATGCCTAATTCTCCTGGATTCATAACTAACAATTATTTTACCGAAAAAGTGATAGCTAGTCTCGATTTACCGAAGTTCATTCAACTTAGTCTCAATCTGATCGGACTAATATCAGTGATACTACTCGTGATTAGATAGAATAATGGGCTGTCACGGACCCCACTTGGTCCAACCTGAGTCAGAATAGGATACTAGTTAACGTATTAATGTAATGACAATATAATCATAATACATTTTAATTATAATATGATACATTATTTTAATTTTAATCATAGTACATTGTAACATTTGTAACCCAGTATTTTAGTGTTTAATTTTAATTTATTTGTAATGTACCCAATTGACAATGTATGATTAATACGAAATAAATGAATATGAATATTAGTTTCAAATGTATGCAAGTCATCAACGATCAAGGACATCTTTTCAATACCGCGTGCCTGTCATGTTATCCTCATTTTATCTGCCTCGTGGTATTCATTTTCCAATTACGACTATAATAAACGACACACACGTCTAATAGGTAGTATGTGAATAGTCCTTAATTGAGAAATTAAACAGACATTTAGGTACTTCGCGGTCTGAATTTTTTAGTTCCACTTACACCTTTCACTTTGAGAATTCGCGCTTATTCATATGACAATTTATTGAGAAACTGGAAGACATGTCCCTACGTAAACTTGCGACCTCGATGTCTTTTGCATTTTGCCTAAAGCTTGTGGCAGCAGCTTTTGTGACTCACAATCTAGATGGTAGGAGGTACTAGGTACCACTCCCACCAGTAGGGCAGTGGAGACGAAATACGTTTGAGTCGTTTTACTAAACTATTAATTACCTCATTTCCATGTCTAAATATGTAATGTTGTGGTAATCTGGCAGTTTAAAATATTTACTCGATATAGCTACCTACCTTCATACATAGTACCTACTACCTACCTTGATAACGTTGTTTACAGTGTCACGTGCGTACTTTTTATTATCGGTCGTATTTGTAAAATAAATAATGAAACAGCTGTTATCAGGGTTTCGGTACATGGCGAATCGATAAAGTTCTGATAAGAAATTTGAGATTTATTCACTGGATTATAGAAGTATAAGGAAAGCGCCTGATTTGAACGAACTGGAATAAGGACCTACTTACTTCATCTGAGATCGGATGTAAAAATTGCATGAACGTTCAGTTATCAGACAAGACTAAATACCTATACGTATGTACATACGTAGGTATTTAGTCTTAGAATGAAGCTAATTTGTGTTTAATCGAATTTTTACTTATTTATTTACTAAAACTTTATGTAGATAATACCGCTTTATATTTGGCGGACCTACAGCCAAAATCAGTAAAATGTCTAATCAGTACTCAACGTTGCATCAGGGAGAAATAGTTAGGGAGCTGGCGAGCAAAATTTCGATATGATCAGCACACAAGGCAGACGTTATTAATAGTGATGTTTATGCCCTAAGAAACATCAAGGACCTTGTCTGCCACCATGGTGGCGCTGCGTTGTAAATTTCCAGCGTTACAAAAATGTAAAAAAAAAGGTGTGCTATATTATGCACACACGTCTGCCTCTTGGACTGGTGTTTGAATTCCTTATGAAAACCAAAAAAATCGATGAGGCAGACGTTCAGGCCTCTGATATTCCAAAGACAGACCATTTGATTTTTTTTTAACCCGACGCTCGCGCCAAAGCAAGCAGGTATAAATTGAATTGATCAAAATGCTACTTACAGACAAGACCACATCCCGCCTTCATTCTTGTTTTTTTTTTAAACGTTCCGATACGCACTAGCGGAGTGTGTCATTGACAAGTTCGAGTACGAAGACAATTATTTTAATACTAGCTGTTGCCCGCGACTTCGTCCGCGTATAACATGTTATCGTCTAAATGTTTGTTGAAGATATTAATTAAAAAAAAAAACATTGAAATTAATTTTCTACCTAGACTTTTAGAAAACAATCTAAAACCGAAGTTACAAATCTCTTACTTTCAAAATCTCTTGCTCTCTATACAAACTAAGAACCCTCTCTGAACCCTCATAGTAAACAGTCTGAAACCGTAGTTACAAATTTCTTACTTTAAAAATGTTTTGCTCTCTATACAAAGTTCGAACTCCCTTTTAACCTTCTTAGGCGATGAATTAAAAAAACGCTGAAATAAGTTTTGTAGTCTAAACAGGCTAAGACCGCAGTTACAAATATCATACTTTAAAAATTTCTTGCTCTCCATACAAACTTTGAACGCTTTTCAGGGAAAATTTAAAAATAAAACACTCGGTTTTTTTATTGTAATAGGTAAGTATTTTTTCTACAAACTATTTATCTAGTCTCTAGCTAAAAAAAAGTGTTTCCCATACGAACCTTGCACCCCTTTTTAACCCTTTAAGGGGTGAAATTTTCCAAAACGCTGGCAGTAGGTATTTTTTTGTATTTTAATAAGTAGATACTTAATATTTCTACAGAGTTTTAAGTTTCTACCTAAAAAAAATTTTTCCTACACAAACATTGCACCTCTTTATCCCCCTCTTAGCGGGTGGAAATTTTCAAACCACTGAAAGTAATTTACCTATATAGGTATTTGTATTCTAATAAATAATCTTTCTACACAATTTCAAGTCTCTAGTTCAAAAAAAAGTTTCCTCTATACAAATTTTCACCTGTTTTAATCACCCTTAGGGTGGAATTTTCCAAAACGCTGAAAGTTCTTTATTTGTATTGCAATAAGTAATCTTTCAGCAAAGGTTTGTCGCTTGCGATCTTTTTAAAAAGGTTTGAGATTCTAGCTCAAAAAAATCCACTTTACCAACATTGCACCCCTTTTTCATACCCTTAGGGGTGGAATTTTCCAAAACGCTGTTTTTTTTTTTTGTATTGTAAAAAGTAATCTTTCTACAAACTTTTAAGCTTCTATCTCAAAAAGAAGTTTCGCTCATACAAACTTTGCAACCCTTTTTAACCCCCTAAGAGGCTGAATTTTCCAAAACGCTGGCAGTACTTTATTTGTATTCTAATAAGTAAGCTTTCTACAACGTATTGAGTCTCTTGCTAAAATAATAAAGTTTCCCCCATACAAAATTTGCACCCCTTGTTAACCCCCTTAGGGGCAGAATTTTCCTAAACGTTGAAAGTATTTTATTTGTATTCTAATAAGTAATATATATACAAAATTTTAAGTCTCTAGCTATAATAAATAAAGTTTCCCCCATACAAACTTTGCACCCCTATTTGACCCCTTTAGGGATAGAATTTCCAAAAATCTCTTCTTATCCGTTGCCTACGTTGTAAAAGGTAGTTCTGGTGTAAATTTCAACTCTCTAGCCCCAGTAGTTTCGGCTGTGCGTTGATGAGTGAGTGGGTGAGTCAGTCAGGGCATTTATATGTAGGTATAGATAGATAGAAAGATGACGAAAATCCCATTCAAATATCTCAAAACCGTTTTAATGTCGCTTGTTAGAGTGAGAAAACGATCGGGGACTGTAACGTCAAGATCCTCGAGCGTCATAGTAAAAAACAATCGTTTCATTTGAAGGTGCGTTTTGTGAAAAAGGGACAGAACATAAAACTTTGGAACTTAGTGATTACCTATACATATACCTAACCTCTTGCGTTGATTTTTTCTCTATTATCCTTTTTTCGAGAAAATACATTATGATTATTTTATTTAGTGTCTACCTACAGCCGGGCCCGCTGCACCAATGTTTTCCATGTTTGTAAACATTTAACATGTTTTCAGTCAGGTTCGGCAAACAAATAGGGTTTTGATTGGCAAAACATGTTTGACGTTTAAAAACCACGAAAACATGGCGCAGCGGACGTGGCTTAAGGGGTGTAGTTTCGATTCCTGAGCTATAACCACGAACTTCGGAATTCGAAAATATTCGGGTATCTCTATCTCCATCGCACTAACACTACTCGAGTGACAGGGATGCAGTTATACGAACTTCGAGTTTCGGATTTCGATAGGCACTTTGGCAGAATGCGCAAAGAACGCGTGCCATTGCCATTCAAAAAAAACAAATTCGTGTTAATTATATTGTTCAAAGTTGTTAATACATTTTTTGAAATTACGCCATAATGCGACATTTGCGCATATAAGTTCTCATATCACAATCGAATATTTTTTTATGGTTTAACTTTTGGCATGTGTATCGTAAAGGTCTATCGTAGACTGGATTTAAATTATTAATAAGTGAAAGGCTAAGCAATTCCGCCATTTTGACGAAATTTTGACGTTTCTTATAGCTGACAGTTGGAGCAACGTTTGATTTCAATAAAAATAAATGAAAAATTAAATGAAGTCGTATATTTCGGAAAATTAATTAATTGTCGCAGCCGGATAAAAAATATCCTAAGTTGCAGCTAGAATAATAATGTACCTATATAAAATGTTTCATATTTTTCCGTTCATGGGATGCTGAGAACATTCGTACCACACAAAGCTTAATAGTTTCAAACTGGCTGATTCTTTTTTTAATTTAGAGATTTATTATAAGTGGAGATTGTGGTTCCAAAGTTCATCTACGTTAAAGGCACGTGCTTTTGTGCATTTAAATCTAAAAATGACTAACCTCCCAACTCCCTTGATTCCGTGAATTTCAAACAGTTATACAGCTGAAAATCAGTGAGCAAAGTGTCTGCCACATTTTTTTTGAATCCACGGAGTCATAGCGAATCGAATGGGCGCAATGGGAACCGCGTGCAAATGACTTAGTAGAGCTTTTTTTAACATTTTTACAACTCCGTCCCATGATAATGCAGAGTCCTGAATGTCTGCCTCTTCGATTTTCTTCGTTTCCAAGATGATTTAATACCCCGGTTTTTTAAGCAACTTCAATCCGCTGTAACGCGAAAACGCAGCGACATAGGACCTTAATTGATTGGACCAAATCAATTCGTAATGATTTAAACTGCAAACCACCTCGACGTGAAACGTGTGCAAATCATATACCTACCGAAATGCTCGCCAGCTCCCTAACTAAATCATACAACCTGATAGAGTGACATGAAAGCCTTTTCAATATTTATTAATTACTTACATAAACACCTAGTACAATAATACACAAATCATATGGTATACTTATTTATTTAATACTAGCTGTTGCCCGCGACTTCGTCCGCGTAGAACTTTTTATCGTCTTAGAAAATGATTTCTCTCAATACAAAATTTGAACCCTCTTTTAGGGGATAATTAAAAAAAAAGTTGAAATTCATTTTCTAGTTTGTGAACAAACAGTCTAAAACCAAAGTTAAAAATCTCATACTTTAAAAATGCCTTGAAATACTCAAACTTTGAACCAATTTTAACACTCTTAGGGGATGAATTTGGAAAAACTCTGAAATCAGTTTTGTAGTCTTTTAACGTACAGAATAAGACCGAAGTTAAAAATCTCTTACTCACACTTTAAAATTTTATTGCTCGCCATTTAAAATTTGAACCCCCTTTTAAACCCCCTTAGAGGTTGAATTTTTCTAATCGCTGAAAGAACTTTTTTCGTAAACGACGTTGACGACCGCTTTAGCCTAGTTGGTAGTGACCCTGCCTACGAAGCAAGAGGTCCTGGGTTCGAATCCCGGTAAGGGCATTTATTTGTGTGATGAGCACGAATATTTGTTCCTGAGTCATGGATGTTTTCTATGTATTTAAGTATTTATTTCTCTATATTAGTATCTATATCGTCGTCTAGTACCCATAGTACAAGCTTTGCTTAGTTTGGGACTAGGTTGATTTGTGTAAGATTGTCCGCAAATATTTATATTTATTTATTATTATTAATTTATTTATTAAACTTTTAAGTCTCTAGCTCAAAAAAAGTGTTGCCCATACAAAGCTTTCTTAACCCCCTTAGGGGTGGAATTTTCTAAAACACTGAAAGTACTATTATTAATTTTAATAAGTAACATTTTGAATAGTTTTAAGTCTAGTAAAAAAAAAAGTTTTTCCCACACAACACTGGCTACCCTTCTTAAGGATCTTAAGGATCCCCTTAGGGATGGAGTTTTCTAAAACGCTGAAAGTTCTTTTTTAGTATTCTAATAAGTAATCTTTTTGCAAAGTTTTAAGTCTAACTCAAAAAAAAGTGTTGCCCATGCAAAGCTTGCTCTCCTTTTTAACCCTATTAGGGGTGGAATTTTCTAAAATGATTTGTGTTCTTTTTTGTATTTTAATAAGTAATCTTTCTACAAAGTTTCAAGTCTCTAACTCAAAAACATAAACTTTCCCTGATAAAAACTTTGCACCCCTTTTTATCCCCCCCTTAGGGATAGATTTTTTCAAAACGCTGAAAGTCTTTTTTTTTGTATTTTTATAAGTAATCTTTCTACAAAGTTTTAAGTGTCTAGCTCAGAAAAAGTGTTCCCCATACAAACCTTGCACCCTTATTTAACCCCCTTAGGGAATGATTTTTGTAAAACGCCGAATGTAGTATTTTTCATGTTCTAATAAGTAATTTTTCGTCAAAATTTTAAGTCTCTATTAAAAAAAAATATGTTTTTCCCATACAAACTTTGCACCCTATTTTACCCCCTTAGGGGTGAAATTTTCCAAAACGCTGAAAGTACTTTCTTTGTATTTAAATAATCTTTCTACAAAGTTTTAGGACTCTAGCTAAAAAAAATAGTTTCCCACATACAAACTTTGCACCCCTATTTTAGCCCCCTATTTTTAGGGGTAGAATTTTCTAAAACGCTGAAAGTACTTAATTTGTATTCTGATGACTAATCTTTCTACAAAGTTTTAAGTCTCTATTTAAAAAAAATATTGTTTCCCCCATACAAAATTTGCACCCCTATTTTACCCATTTAGGGGTAGATTTTTTTAAAACACTGAATCTAGGTACTTTTTTTGTATTCTAATGAATAATTTCTCTACAAAGTTTTAAGTCTCTATTTAAAAAAAAGTAGTTTTTCCCATACAAACTTTGCACTCTATTTTACCCCTTTAGGGGTAGAATTTTCTAAAACCCTGAAAGTTCTTTATTTGTATTCTAATGACTGATCTTTCTACAAAGTTTTAAGTCTCTATTTAAAAAAAAAATGTTTCCCCCATACAAACCTTGCACCCCTATTTTACCCCCGTAGGGGTGGAATTTTCCAAAACGCTGAAAGTGTTTCATTTGTATTCTAATAACTAATTTTTCTACAAAGTTTAAGTCTTTAGCTCAAAAAAAAAAGGTTCTCCCATACAAACTTTGCACCCCCATTTTACCCCCTTAGGGGTAGAATTTTCAAAAATCCCTTTTTATCCCTAGCCCACGTTATAAAAGCAACATACTGTGCAAAAATCAACTCTCTAAGATTAGTAGTTTCGGCTGTGCGTTGGTGAGTGAGTGAGTGAGTGATTGAGTGAATAAGTCAGTCAGGACATAGGCATTTATTATGTATAAATAGATAGAAGATAATGAAACTCCCATTCAAATATTTCAAAAAATTATGAAGCTACATCCGTTTTAATGTCGCTTGTTAGAGTGAGAAAACGATGAGGGACTGTGACGTCAATATACTCGAGCGTCATAGTAAAAAACAATCGTTTCATATGAAGGTGCGTTTTGCGGAAAAGGGACAGAACATACCCCCTCTTAAAATTTTGGACTCTTATAACTTAATCATTACCTATATAACCTCTTGCTTTGTTTTTTTCTCCATTTGACTATATTTATTTTAAATTCTTTTTCGAGAAAATACATTATGATTATTTACCATATTTTCGATTCCTGAGCTATAACCACGAACTTCGGAATTCGAAAATATTCGGGTATCTCTATCTCTATCGCACTAACCATACTCGAGTGACAGGGATGCAAATATATGAACATTGAGTATCGGTTTTCGTGGTAGCGCCGCAGGTACTTTGGCTGAATGCGCCGAGCGCGTGCCATTGTCATTCAAAAAAAACAAATTCGTGTTAATTATATTGTTCAAATTTGTTGATTTCATTTATTGAAATTACGACATAAAACGACATTTGCGCATATAAGTTCTCATATCAGAATCGAATATTTTTTTATGGTTTATATTTTAGCATTTGTCTCGTAAAGGTCTATCGTAGACGGGATTTAAATTATTAATAAGTGAAAGGCAAAGCAATTCCGCCATTTTGACGAAAATTTGACGGTTCTTATAGCTGACATTTGGAGCAGCGTTTGATTTCAATAAAAATAAATGAAAAATTAAATGAAGTCGTATATTTCGGAAAATTAATTACCTGTCGCAGTCGGATAAAAACTATCCTAAGTTGCAGCTAGAATAATAATGTACCTATATAAAATGTTTCATATTTTTCCGTTCATGGGATGCTGAGAACATTCGAACCGCGCAAAGCTTAGTTTCAAACTGGCTGATTCTTTTTTTAATTTAGAGATTTATTATAAGTGGAGATTAATAATTTTTTCAACACACCTGCTCGTAAAGTAGGTCTTATTACAGCGTATTTACACTGATAATGCAGAATATTACCCATGCCGTGCCTTTTACATTACATTATCGCACTAGTGCCTTTTCGTTACATATCTTTTTAAATATTAGCAAAATAATGCAGAATATTACCCATGCCGTGACTTTTACATTACATTATCGCACTAGTGCCTTTTCATTACATATCTTTTAACATTTTCATTTTTTATTTTTTTATTTTTTCCTCGCAAATGTGTTGAAAAACGTCGTATGAAACACGTGAGCATTGGTCATTACACTTCTCGTCTCCATTAAGCCTTCGCCTTCGGCTCAGGCTTAAAAACCGACTCGAGTGTAATGACCAACTTAGCACACTTGTATCATAATGTACTAATACATACAGGCCGCAAAGGGTTATTTACTAGGCCGTATTACAATCTGACATCTCACACTCCTTAAAAAACACAAGATTTTCTTCAATAAGTGTTATACCATTTTGAAACTTGGACTAAATAGGCCATCTTTTGAAGCTAGGTACTTGCCAAATTACCTTAGTACATTTTATTTTCCAGTACAGTCATTTAAAGTTAGTCGGTCTAATGATTTTAATTACATGTTTGGGAAATAGAGTGTTATTTTATTTAAAACGGAGGCAAGTGTTTTAACTTTAGTATTTTATTTACAGTATTCACGATTACATACCAATAAAAATATTGAATAAAAGTAAAGGTTTGTAGCCCTAGCCTATCACCCGTTTTCGGCTTGACGTTGACTTTTGGGACACGTTGTATAAAGATGGACACAATGAATACCTATAGTCTAGACTAGAAGATGGCGGCTAAGTTTTTTTAAAGTAGATTAGTCGTGGAGCAAGTCTTATTTTTAGGAGGGCTTTACTTTTTGAGGGGGCAAAACCGAAAATTTAACCCGTTCCATAATTTGTGCATGTAATGTAGGTACTTGCCAAGCCACATAATTAGGTACCTATACGAAAATTTCCACATTTCCTTTCCAATTTACTACAACGTGGATGGTTGTTTAAATTCAACATTAAACGGTGCATTGTCGCTTTTAAGCTACCAGTGGTTTCAGAGAGGTAAGTAGGTATCTGCTTTTACCTATTTCGCTGGTTCGTTTATAACGTTACACAGAACAGTTAGGTAGGTAGGTAAGCGCCCCGCCCCGGCCCTGAAGAATATAGGTATCTTTGATCGATTTATATAATAGTTTCCTAGGTATTTCGAATCAGTATAAACGAAGTAACTAAATTTTTGTAAGGTCACACAACTCAACTTTACGTAAGTTAATAACTCAATAATAAGTTTCTGTCAAAAAATTCATTGCCGACTGTACTTTTCTGTACCGTCATCAACTACTCATTGAGACAATTCTAACGAGCCCAAACTCAACGGGGTTACGTCGGTTAAGTACTGAACTCCCATGGCCACCTTCTGTCTCCATCATCAGATCAGATCGATGGTAGGTACCATAATATTGAATTGTCATCCAAACTATACCTTTACCCAAAATTTCAGCTCAATCGGATAACAGCATGTGACTGAAAAATGGATTGCAAATTTCGACGGACAACTTACATAGGTGTACATACGAACAGGTCAAGTTAATATAATGCTTGAAAAAACATGTTTTTTGTTTGTTTAGATATTGTGTTGTTTTTAGTGTCATTTGATAGGTTTAGGTCTAAAACGGATAGGGCAATGGAAATTGTGTAACTAGGTAATCCGTTTAGAAGTTATTAGGGATTATCGATAGTAAAAATTTACAACCGTTAAATTTTGTATGTTTCTGTTCTGTAATTTTTTTGTATTGTAATAGTAGGCAGGTTTATTGTTTTGTTTTATAGGATAAGTTTTTTGCTATTACGGGCTATAGGTATTAGGTAGGTACTGCGGGTTTGGAGAAGCCCCCTCAGTCACCCCCTCCACTTTAATATTAATTCGTGTGGCCGGTTATTTTTAAGGTTACGGTATTTACAACTAGATACGAGTGCAACCTAACACGATAGTTTTTTGTGCATAAGCCATAGTGACAACCCTAGAGCGACCGCCGAGCGTAAGTATGAAGAGTGAAGTACATAGGTAATAGGTACTACATGTGATTGACTTCTGTACCTATCTGTTTTGTGTCTTTGAAGAGTTCCATAAGTCATCTGTGGTCTTCATCATCAGTTCCACTTCACTAAAATTGCGATTTCCGAGGGATACACGAGTTATAGGTACTTAATAGAAAATACCGAAATTACTACACGCGTGCCTATAAAATTTGAAGGTTGCCCTCAATTTCCCTGGGATCCCATCATCAGATCCTGACTTTGTGGCAATGGGACCACCTTAGGAGTATACTCTTTCAAATAAAAAAAAGAATTTTGGAAATCGGTCCACAATTGACGGAGAAATTGGCGAACATAAATAAAAAAATTCTAAAAAATACAATACAGTGGAACATATAACTTGCTCCTTTTTTGAAGTCGGTAAAAAAAACAAACATCTGGCCATCTTCAAATCCCACAACAGTTGGACTCAAAAACCCTGAATGCCATGATTACATTTAAGTAACATAAATTAATAGCCGCAATCTTGAAATTCAAAATGCTCTTCATTTTCAGAACATGAGGAAGTACCTAACTATTTTAATTACCCTCAAGATTTACCAACCAACGTAAGCGGCAATCGGTAGAAACATTAATTTCGTCTAGGACGTTAACATTTGAATCCCTCGCTAAGTTCAAGATTCTTTTCACTTCGCCCCGTAGGTAAATACTCGTACATAATGTAATGTGGCTCCCTTTGTAGCATAAATTGTTGATGTTAAATATATTATGTTCCGTGTGAAAATCTGCCATACTCGTTGACATAAATGCCGATTCTTAGATTAATCACCCAAAATTGTTTTAAATATCTTTGAACGTAACATAGGCGGATGGTTAGACAAGTGCAAAACATGAAATATATGATGAAAAGAGACTGAACGGTATTACGCGAGCCCCGATGCAGGTAATACAACTTGCAACTAGCATTCAATTATTTTTTTGTAGGTACTCGTCGATTAAAATCTGTGTATTAAGATTTCATAGAGAATACTGCAACGTCACTCTTTACATAGTTGTAGTCCATGTTACTGTCGAAACAATCGAAATAACTGTTTCGATACGCTCCAGAGAACCGAAAAAAAATTGAAAATAGAATTAAAATAAATTCCACCAATCACGTGGCTGCTTTACCGAACTGTAATGAATTGGACCAATAGAATCGCTTTGATTATTGAGTTTACTCGTTGATGTCGTACGCTCGTTGATGTCTTTTAAAGTATTTTTCAACACATTTGCTCGTAACGTGCCTCTTATTGTGCCGCTTTTGGGCTCATAATCCTGGGTATTAAACACGCGTGTTTAATAACATTACGACACTCGTGTAGTTATGTTTATATCCCGATTAAGACACGTTGGCACCTTGCAGCAAGGTGTATGTATGGACTCGGCGCATTCTTAAATTGACCGGGTTATACAGGTTTGTTTTTAATTCTCGGCAAATGGATTCTTATTCGACTAAACAAATTAAATCCTTCTTGTGGATTAATTGATTATTCCTTGTTGGATATGACATAGAAACGTTCAATTTAGTAAAACTATTTACTTTTGATAACATTTAACATGAATTTATATTGAATAAGAAAATATTTATTTTATTTTGTATTGGCCGTTTAGAGATTTCATCTAAGCCTCGCTGCGGGCGCACTGCGCGAACTTCACGAAAAAAAATAGTTGCGCGCCATTATAGGTAATTTCACAAATATTTGTAAACATTGATGATGCGTGTTTGGTTATTTTTAAAAATGTTGACTCGTAGTGAATCGAAAAGTGATAAATAGAATTGACACCACTGTACATTCTTGGAGATGAACAAATATGTGAGTAAAAACCTGTTGTCATCAATAACTAAAGGAAACAACTTAGGAGCCTGTAACATGTTCATTTTATGAAAAGGATTTTTTCCTCGCAAAGTGTTAAAAAACGTCGTATGACACGCGTGAGCTTTGATAATTACATCCTCGGCTCTATTATCACGCTCACCTGCGGTTCGCGTGACAATTCCGCCTCTGATGTAATGATCAACATACCTCACTTGTATCATAATGTACTATTATGCAACTGTTGTATAAGAAGGGTCTTAAAATGCGAGTGGCGTGGGTTGCGATGCGAGCCTTGGCGAGCATCGCAATTAAAGACGCCACGAGCGTTTTTAGACCAGTTATACACCGTTGCATACAATACTTCTTCTACGACAAATTTTAAATAAATAGCAGACTACAGAATACCTCGTTAAAATTTCAGGCAGCAAGTTTTCTATTCGTACTTTTGCTACTCACGCAATTTCTTTAGGAGTGCAGTTATTAATTTCTTCGACCATTTTAAAAGGAACGTACATTTTTGTCTTCACAAACACGAATATAATCTTAATAGTTTAGGACTAATAGTTTATTATCTTTCGTCTTTTTTATTTTGAACTGTATTTTGGTGGGAAATCGGAAATGTGACACTTCTTGCTTATGGTTTGTTTTTTTTTAATTTGCACTTGCCATCCGAACCAAACCGAATCCGGACCCGGACCGAATTCAAACTGTTTATTTTTATAAATAATACCAAGAATTTATAAAACATGTAATTTAACACACAATAGATGATGATTTATTATTATTGTAGTAAATAATTTATAATATACAAATGTTTAATCGTTAATCAATACTTTTATTTCGAAATATTTGTTTATGAAGTTGGCACCACTGCAATATAGCGCCCAATTAAAAAAAAAGTTAAACAATGCTATTATGAAAAATGTATGAATCAAAAAAGTACGCTAAAGAGTGCGTTTTTGGGCCATAGATCATAGAGTTTTTCGACGACTTATTAGTGGTGTCATTGTATTTGAGCTACAGCCTATATAAATGACAGATAACGGTACAGGAGTAGAAAAATATATCAACGAGCGTACGAGCGATAGGCTGCACTTCGTTTCAACAGTATCGAGTTTGTTTAATTAGTTCAGTTGACTCGTAGAAAATAAATTTTTAACTCGTACAAAAAGTATTGTTCACAATAGTGTTATAATCAAGCTTTTTAATCTCGTACCTTACTTAGGCCACTCGGCATATTATAACACGATTGTGAAAAATACTATTTCTCAAACATGCAATGAAATATTGACGTTACGTTCCTTATAATTGGCAGCGAAGTATCACGTTTCAGGTGCGGAGAGACGAGAGACACATAATGACATTTCATGCAAAATTGGAGGCTTAGGCCTGCAAGATGGTCTTTTTTAATTTCCATTCCACATTTATTAGTGGCACAGCATCACGGCGTTCAGCCATTAAATTAGTAGTTTATTCATAAAACAATCACACGAGTGTTTTAATGCCTAATTATGTACAGTTACTCGTACATACACTATTTTCCTCCTCCATGATGCATTCAGGAGCCGCATATTATGACCGGCATCGCGGCGTCGTTTTCTGGCAGCTGTCATAATTTTTTTTAATTCAGAAACAAACTAGAGTCGGATCCAACTGTCATATCGTTCGATATCTTACTTACGTGCGACATTCGTCAAATTTGTATGAAAATTGACAATTCATTTCGAACTACGTCATCACGACTGATATTAGAATAGAGGTTAAACCAAATTTCTTTGTTTTTCAGAGACGTTCGAAATTTGAATGAAATAATATTATCGAAATCGATGTTATTATTTAGTAATAATAACATTTCCACAGATAAGAAATTTGTTCTAACGAAACAGTTTATTTTTATGGTGGTGATAATATGCGGTTCTTGAACGCATCATGGAGGGTTTATGATATTTAGATAGATAAAATACCATAAGCAACATTTTGCTTTTTGGTTTGTTGTGACCTTCTGCCACTACGATTATTAAAAAAAAAGCGGCTAAGTGCGAGTCGGACTCGCACATGAAGGGTTCCGTAAAATAAATTGCGGTTTACGATTTGATGTATTAAAAAAACTACTTTTCGGTGGAAGTTTGCATGGTAATGTACATCATATATTTTTTTTAGATTTATCATTCTCTTATTTTAGAAGTAAAAGGGGGGGACACATTTTACCACTTTGGAAGTGTCTCTCGCGCAAACTATTCTGTTTAGAAAAAAATTATATTAGAAACCTCAATATAATTTTTGAAGACCTGTCCCTATGGACAAAATTTTTTTTTCATCAAACCCATACGTGAGTACCTCACACGTATGGGTTTGATGAAAAAAATAATTTTGACTTTTAATTCTTAGTATGGGGAACCCCTAAAACTTAATGTTTTTTTTATATTTTTGTGAGAAAATAATAATGCGGTTCACAGAATACATCCACTTACCAAGTTTCAAGAGTATAGCTCTTATAGTTTCGGAAAAAAGTGGCTGTGACATACGGACGGACAGACAGACAGACATGACGAATCTATAAGGGTTCCGTTTTTTGCCATTTGGCTACGGAACCCTAAAAACATCAAACGATGTTTGCTATATTTTGCAGTTTTATTTATGTAGAATCGACTTGAACATAACAAATAACACATTATTAACAAATTGAAATTATTTTAAATTGCCAATTTAACTAGAAAAATACACATTTAAATTATTTCATCTAAATATTAGCGGTAAAAATGTCTACTCAAACCGCATCTCTGGTATTTTTTTAATCATATATTGGAGACAAAATTGATAATTTTTCATTCTGTAATTCTATTTTATTGGATTTATTGTGCGTTGTTGATTTTGTTATTTAATATTAGTTCCAACGAAAACACCGACGACGAAATACCTAGTACCTACCATAAACGTAACGTGTTGGTTATATTTTTTGTGTATACTAGAACTTTCTTTAGAAATTAATGTTTGATTTCTTGGAGTTTTTGTAACTTATTTCATTGCATGTTTGAGAAAAGCACTGTAGGTACATACCTCGGCGTGAAAAGGGGTTGCCAGCCTCATAACTATATCTATATGTAGTTATGTACTCGGCCGGCAACCCCTTACTTCCCGGCCTCTGTAGTAATGTACTATTGAATAAATCAGATGAAGATAAATGACAAGGATTTTTAAGCGTAAGATGAAACAATTGGCAACGCTACTCTACTAAATTGGCTTTCCGCCTCGCATTAGATATCCAATTCTTCAATGCCAAGGTAAGTAGGTAATTCTCAGTTCCTCAACTAGCTAGGCACATACGGATCAAAATCGGAAGGTATTAACCTAATTGTCATCCGCAACAGAATTAGCTAAGTGGGCATTATATCTAGTACCGGCACGGCATCGCACAGAGTATTGAACCTTTTTCCTACCTAGCAAATAAACGTTAAGTACCTATCATATTAAAAACCGCAAACCAGTAGTTATCTACTTGCAGTTTTATCGAACAAAATTTCGCTAGGTACACTTCGGTGGGTTTGCACCAACCCGTTTGTAATCGTAAGCGGTGTTTGTTAAATCTGAATGTATGGAAAGGTTGACAAGTTTCTATGGAACGACAGCTGCCGGTGCCATATTTAACGTTAATCGGCCTGTACCTAATCGTAATTTGCTGCAACCCGCCCTTAGGTATACTCGTACAATATACATGCAGGAAAGGAAGTAGGGTACATAGCCTATGTTAGTTCTGATCTCGCTTTAGCGAGGTGTGTCGTTCCTGAAACTCGCCACGTCAAGAATTCAAGACACACCTCCACCACTACCTACCGCTATCGGTGCTCTCAAGGTCGGCCTCCAAGGTCGCCATACTGATAAGGAAACAGATTAGCACTACCTATGTCGAAATAAAAACATAAAATGTCTTATAAGATTCTAATAGGATAGCGAGTTTCTCATAGATATCGTGCCCGGTTTACGAGCTCAGCTGTGTTGTGATAAGATTGATTAAGAGGAAAGCGCAAACCGGTGACCGGCCGGCGGACTTACCGGTGTCGCCGCGGTCGGCCTCGTCGTCTGACTCGGTGCCGGAGTCCCGCTCCTCGACCTGTAACAACAACACGATCAATCCGGACGCCGCCTTTCCAGCCGGTAAGCCGCGCTTCCTGCCCGCTTTCTACACAAAATATCGCCTAAACCATTCAAGGGTTGTCGAACAACCTGTACATGGCAATTTTGAGAGAGTCGTGTGCGAGTAAAGCAGGCCGGGAGCCGGCGAACGTTCCGCTTCTTTGTTCTCGGCCGGGCGGCCATTTTCTGGTGGCGGCGTGACCTTCACGCGAGCCGGCAGAGCCACCGCGGCGACACCCACCTTCTCGGAAACGTTCTCCTCATTCAACGAATGCGTTCGCAGCTTGTGGGTCAGAAATTTGAGCATTATTGAGCCTCGGGCTTTGTCCCGCACTCGCTAGAGTCGCTCGCCGGCTATGCGCGTTGCTGCCGCGGCGGAGCACTTCACGACTTCACGTCTTTGTAGCCAACAAAATATCGTCACGCCTATGGGAAACGTTCTATAAACATTATAACCATCAACGACATATCCGCTATGCACGAGCACGCGCGCAACACGACCGCCTGGCTCGAACGCCGAACTACTACTGGAGTAGGTAGGTAGAGTAGCTTCGCGTACGACGCAGTCAGCTGAAGTGGGCACGACTCATTAATGTCGAAAGGGCCTAAAGACTATCGCGCTAAATACTTCGCTTCCGACGCCAATGCGTTATCGAGCGGTTGGATTATTAAATGTGGAGGCCACTGGTGCGTTTCCTCTCTCTACATTCGACTACGATATCTGGTAAAAGACTTGTAAGTGGCACTCGAAATGGACTCGCCCGGCGACCCATTGATGACAAAGAACCGGAACACCCGAAGATCCGACGCGATTGGACAAAACATATTACAGAACAGGATCGAAATTTAATGCAACATGCTGCGTCTCACTCGCGCCCGAACGCATCTCGCTCATAGCGCGTGCGTGCGAGCAAGACGGAGTACCGGTAGGTTATATAATCGTGTCTGATAATAAATCGCTGATAAAAAGTTGCGCATGTTGAACTAATATGGATATGCCAAATATCCAGTGTTTTGAACTTAATTGTCTGTAAAAATCAGCTACCCTGCCTCTAAAAATACAGGTAGGTAGACATGATAATCGCATATTTTAAATATCAGAAATTCGAAATAGTTAATAAAACGAACGTTTACAAGGATTAGATATTAGGTATGTAAGTTGAATACTCTACCACTTTTAATGGTTTTTAGATAAGAATCTCTGGCACAATCAAAGAATTGGTGCTGAAAAGTATTTCCCACACCAAAAACATAACGTCATGTTATTAATTAGAATTTATCGATTTATATGACGGGAGCTTCCGTATCCGTAGACAAACCATGACCATGAAATCAGGGGTTAGCGAAGAAAGTCAACGGTCGTATCCATACTCTGTCCGTCGCTGCACTGCGCATGTCACTTGCTAGAGTCGCCATATTGGCGCGCCATCTTTTGAATGTTATCTTACCTCATCCAGGCCCCGTAGCATGGATAGCCTTATCACGCGACAAGTGACAGGATAGAGCATCCGTCCCTGGCTGACACCGTTCGATAGAACGAGACGACGCGCTTATCCTATCACTTATCGCGTGATAACGCCATCCATGCTACGGGGCCAGGTTTTTGCTTATTCGTTTTACCGTCGCGACGCACGTTTCAAGAATCTGAAGAAGTGTTCTGTTCTAGTTTGACACATTTACTCCGGTAAGCAAATATACTTTAGACAATATTGTTACCTCAACAATCTAGGCGGTGTGAGGTAAAGTCGGTGTTAACTTACTAGTAGTTTATTTGCTAAGAAAAGGGTTAAATTTACGCCAGGGACTTGGAAGGGACGTTTTGAGTGGGTAGGTTAGGTTTGTAATTTAAAAAAAACTCTAGAATAAAGGCATCACTCACAGCAACTCGAATAAAAACGAAGTTTTTAGTAACAATAATTTTCAAACGTGTATTTATATGAAAAATATTAACAAAGACTTAATTCAACTTCCACACTAGAACTGGCATTAAACCATACCTTATTATTATTACATTTGTTTGTCACAATCACAACTGTTTATCTTTTACCTCATTTGGTATAACATTAGAATTTTTAATGGTCAAATTCGTCTACGTTTCTTCGTTTAACTAGGATATCAACGAGATAGGTATATTGTACTTAGTTCGATTATTAAGAGTCCGCAGTAAGCTCGATTCTCCATACAAACGTAATACAATACAATAGATAGAGCGTAACTTCTCATTTTAAAACGACTAGCTAAGTTTGCTCTGAAACTTTGTACTTACCTATAGAATAAGTTAAGTACCATCCAGGTCTGTAATTACTAATTAGTTTATGTAGCTTCAGATACCATACTAAAAAAATACAGTAAATTTAAGTTTTTCATACAAAACTTGTTTTTGCTGCACGTTTGTTTCATAATACTACTACTACTACTGTTACTAATAATGGATAACTAAATACACTCAAGAGCAAAAGTTTCGGGTCACCCTAAATTAAATAACTGCAATAGGTTTTTTTTTATATTTTACACTAGTCTTATTTACATAATATACTAGTCTTCGTAATACCCAAATGTATTAGCAATTTCCGGAACCTATCATAAAGATATCAACATACAAAAATGACGATTTTTGCGATATCTCGCTCCGTTAACGTTGTTTTTTTCATGGGTTTTTACGAGTCCGGTTTAAACATGGTAACGTGTTTCTTTTTTACTGTTATTTCTGCAGTTTAGATGTAAAATTTAATAAAGATCATGAAATGATTAAAAAACTGTACAACATTTGGACTACTTTAGGAAATATGACGGTATTTCATCGACCCGAAACTTTTGCTCTTGAGTGTATTGTGCCTTACCTAGAGACTGGCGCTCCCACAGTCAAACTGTCACTACAGTTTTGTGGGACAATATTTAATTTTAAGTATGTAAAACACTGTACTTATTAAAAAATAAAAATAAGCTGGAGCCATATAAACGAATTAGTAATTACAGAATTAATTTTGTATAAAGCAGTTACGCTGCTAACGATATTTATAAATTTCAACCATCCTTGGCCATGTATGCCTGTGGTCGCCGGTTCGAATCCTGCTCGGAGCCTAAATTTTACAATTTTTCCTTTTATTTGAAATTAAGTAATTACAGACCTAGACCGCATGTCATTGTTTTGATACTATCCAACACCTAGTTTTAAAATGAGAACGAAACTCCGTTTGTACGGGAAGGTGACATTCGGCCGAGCTTACTGCGGACTATTAAGTGCTTTTGAAACATACCACCACTTTTTTTAGCGTTTCAATATTCTTTCCTTGAAATCGCATGAAGATTAACGCACGATATTTGTGTTCTTATTTGGAACAGGATACATGTACCTTGTACCTACTTACATCTTATTTCATACAGGATGTCCAGGGTGTCGGGTTTCAATTTGAACTCGTTTGATCCACTTGAAACTTTCAAGTAGATCAAACGAAAACTAGTGATAAGAGAGCCACTATGGCTTCCGTCTATCTATACCCCCATGAACGCTCCGCGAAAACTGATACCTTGTAAAGGCCCCTCCGCATTCGCGATAAATATGCGCGAACGCGTAAAAGCGTGAATGTGGAGCCGATTCGCATATTTTCCACGGGTTCGCGCCTTGTGAAGGCGCTGTCAACACCAAAAACGCGCAAACTGTCTATTTGTATAGGAGTAAACGAGAGCGAGTGTTACTTGGGCGGCCAGGATTTAGAAGAAAATAATGAATAAATATTAAAATAAAAAGAAGTGTGGATTATTTGTGAAATATGGCTCGTTAGCGGTTTAGGTATGAATATGTGGACTTCGTGTTTTTAATTGCAGACCCATACGTCAAAAAAATAAGGACTTAGAACCGTTTAAGATGATTTTAAGACCAATCTTTGCAATTATTTTCTATCGAGCCGATTTCGTCCAATTATGTTTTGAATCCGTCAACGGTCTTGGAAATATGATGAATATTAACTTATATTTTATGTGATGTGCTAGAACCAAGTTTTTCTTAAAAAACTGCTTAAATAATATAAATTTCAACAAATTAGGTCTTGTCAGCCTCTTAAACACTTTTTGTAGGTTTTTGGCCCGCGTCTAAGAGCGCGCCGCGATTCGCGAATATGGAGGGGCCTTAAGATATGTTGGATTCCTGTTTAGTTTTCGAACTAACTCCATTTCTATTTGGAAAAAAATATTCGCAAATGAGACCCTATTGGTTGGACTTGAACCCTTTCGACGCCAACGACGCATATATCCGCACCGTAGGCTCAACGCCAACGACTGATATATGCGCCAAGAAGCTCAGCGCGATAGCAACCTTCTTGCATTGACATGAGGTTTAACTCCCCACTAAATGTCTTGTTGACTTGGCGTGTGCTTGATTACTTTTCCCTTTGACAGAGCGTCGAAAAGGTTATATCGTAATTAGTTAGGTATTTATTACTTATCAATTCGAGTACATATTGTTTTACGCCGTCTGTCTAGCTTAGTATTGCGGCTTTAAAGAGCCCGTTCACGTGCTCACTATCGCCACTGGTAAATAATTGTGATTATTTAAATTTATCAATAGATATTTAAAAAAGTGGGACACACTGTATTTTGTATTTAAGTACCTTGTGAATACATCAAACTAGTTTTTTTGTACTCGACGATTAAAATATGTGTATTAAGATTTCATAGAGAATACTGCAACGTCACTCTTTTCATAGTTGTAGTCCATGTTACTGTCGAAACAATCGAAATAACTACTTTTCGATACGCTCCAGACAACTAAAATAAATTCGACCAATCACGTGGCTGCTTTACTGAACTGTAATGAATTGGACCAATAGAATCGCTTTGATGTCGTACGCTCGTTGATGTCTTTTAAGATATCAACAAGCGTACGAGCGATGAGCTGCACTTCGTTTCAACAGTATCGAGTTTGTTTAATTAGTTCAGTTGACTCGTAGAAAATAAATTTTAATGAACTCGTACAAAAAGTATTGTTCACAATAGTGTTATAATCAAGCTTTTTAATCTCGTACTTTACTTAGGCCACTCAGCAAGCTTCGTGGCCTAAACACGGTACTCGACTAAAATGCTCTCTATTATAACACGATTGTGAAAAATACTATTATGTTGCTGGATTCGTCGAACTTTGAACTTAAAAGTAAAACGGCCGTTTTAACTTTGTACGCATAGATTGACGATTCCAGCAACGTAAAAACACAAATACAGTGTAGTGGTCTACTTTTTTAATATCTATCGTCAAATTTAAATAATCAGAATTATTTACCTGTAGCGATAGTGAGCACGTGAACGGGCTCTTAATAATGTAATCAAATGATAGTTTACATGGCATACTACATTATTAAATCTTATAGTTAATTTACTGAGCTACGAAATACAATAGGGATGTGGACACCAAATAAAATCATGTTGAATTTTCTCAAGAAAGGATAATAATATAGTCAAATGGAGAAAAAAGTAACACAAGAGAATAATAATAATCACAAAGTTATGTGTCCAAAGTTTTAAGAGGTGGTATTTTCTGTCCCTTTTGAAACGATTGTTATTTACTAACAAGCAATGTCTCTGTCTAATAAGCATCATTAAAACGTTTGTAGCTTCGTAATTTCTTGGCATATTTGAATGGGATTTTCGTTACATATTTTTATAGGTTTCTTTTAGAATAAAAAAAAATTAAATTTGAGTCAACAACCCTATTTTAATTGAAAATAAATTGTCGACATAAAACAAGTGGACAACCTTACTAACTTACTTCTAAGTACAAACGACAAATATATATTATATGAAATATGCGTACAAATCACAAAAATATGTACTTTAAAACAGTATAAGGTACGTTTTCAGTCATTTACAAATGCGTCTGCTATTTACAGCACCAAGCTTCAAACGTGACTAAGCGAACACAACATTAATAAAACATCCAATCCAACTATTAGTGCATTAGGTTAGGGCAACCAACCATTTTTTGTTGCTCGTTGCCATGGTTACGTCTCCTGGGTCGCTCTTGAAAACTATGATTTTATGGGGTTTATATCCACTAAATGATTTTATGGGGTTTAAATCCACTAAATTATTTTATGGGGTTTAAATCCACTAAATGATTTTATGGTGTTTAAATCCTTAGTGGACACATGTTTTTGTTATATTGGTAAATCCATACCATGGAAGAGTATCTCCTTAGCATGATAGGAGTCCAATTCATAGTATTTTTGCTAAAAAAATCGGGATATAATAACAATAAGTAACAGTCGATTGACCCATTAAACTAAGAATATTGATATTTTACTTTTAGGATTATATAATCTCAGATAATTCGGTGGAAATAAAATACATATAACTGACAAATCAGATGATCATCTTTGTATTATAAATGATTTGTGTATTGTCAAATGTGTACCCTATTTTGGAAACAATTCGTATTGAACGCGTCTTCCTTTGTCAGTTTAAGTATAAAGTTTATAAAAAAGATGCTTGGGAAGCTAGCTTCATAATAAGGAAACTATGAATGCAAAAAAGATTTACTGTAGATCACATCCGCTGATGTATTTTTTCCTTATATTTTATTTACAGATCTATCATATATGAATATTCGTTTAAAAATAATATGAAAACGAATTAAGAACCTCCTATTGAAGTTGGTTAAAAGTGTCCATTTTATGTTAATCTTAATATACAACTCATATAACTTGCAGCAGACTCACATGATATTAGAAATATTTACTCAACAATTTCTCTAATATAATCACAACGCACGTACAGTCACGGACTTTAATCGTTGACCCATTTATAGGTCCCTTTATACTAACACCTATATGGGTCGGTGAAGACCTGTAGCTCTAGTATAAGTTGTATTGATACATTTACGTTTTCGATCGCGTTTGCGTTTAGTTTCAATTTGTATGGCAACGGTTAGTTCCTAATAGTTACCACCAGAGGCGCTGTTCGAGTTGCCATACAAATTGAAAGTAAACGCAAACGCGTTCGAAAACGTATTGTATCAATAAAACTTATACTAGAGCCTCTGAAATATTTCATTAATTCATTATACTGGACACTTCATAGCGCGACTTTCTATTTACTTATAGAGCGCTTTCATATACTAGCCCCGATGCAGAAGAGTTCGTCCAGTAATTGGGTTAATCAACTTTATCTTGTTGTTATTCTGTCCCGGTAAGCCAAGAGACAACAGTAACAGACTTTCTTAGAAAAAGTACTATAAACTGGACTCCTATCATGCTAAGGAGATGCGCCACCATGAAATAGGTTTACCAATATGACAAAAACAGGTGTTTAGTGGATTTAAACCCCATAAAATAATAGTTTTAAAGGGTGACCCAGGAGACGTAACCATGGCAACGAGCAACAAGAAATAGTTGATTGACCCAATTAACAACTTTCACATTTATTTTGATATTTATTAGATGCTTAGATCAAACGACTAAGTAATAGGAACAATATAAGTAATGTTTAATGTAGTTTATTTTCATTGTTAAATAGAAACCCTAAAAAGTTTTTTTGTACTCGACGATTAAAATATGTGTATTAAGATTTCATAGAGAATACTGCAACGTCACTCTTTTCATAGTTGTAGTCCATGTTACTGTCGAAACAATCGAAATAACTACTTTTCGATACGCTCCAGACAACTAAAATAAATTCGACCAATCACGTGGCTGCTTTACTGAACTGTAATGAATTGGACCAATAGAATCGCTTTGATGTCGTACGCTCGTTGATGTCTTTTAAGATATCAACAAGCGTACGAGCGATGAGCTGCACTTCGTTTCAACAGTATCGAGTTTGTTTAATTAGTTCAGTTGACTCGTAGAAAATTAATTTTAATGAACTCGTACAAAAAGTATTGTTCACAATAGTGTTATAATCAAGCTTTTTAATCTCGTACCTTTCTTAGGCCACTCAGCAAGCTTCGTGGCCTAAACACGGTACTCGACTAAAAAGCTCTCTATTATAACACGATTGTGAAAAATACTATTATTGTAGGATAAAAGGGCACTTAAAAACTATTGTCCAATTCAAATTGTGGTCTTCAACTGCACTTCTTGACTCATGGGCTCGAAGCAGCGGCGCTACCACGAACTTCGAATCTCGAACTTCGTATATCTCCGTTTCGGTCGCTCGAGTACCATAAACCATAAGTGCGATAGAGACGGAGATACACGAAGTTCGAGATTCGAAGTTCGTGGTTATAGCTCAGAACCGTCAGCATATAGCATTGCCGTGTCGCTTTCCCTAGTAATAGCCCTTTTTTCGCCTGTAGAATTCGTTAGGTACCGAAATAGTTTGAAAAAAAAAAACGCAAAATTTCTTCTGCTCAAAGAAGTGGTATCCTTATATTTTAATTGTGTTAATGTGGAATATTTTCATAAATAATGAAACTATTGTACCACTAGTATTAAACGGTATTGATTTTTTATCGAAAACATTATTTCCTTACAAATGGGAGAACCTACAAAACTGCTCTGACTAGACGAAAACATATGCATCGGGGCTAGTATAGGCTTTTTTGACAAAAACGCCTGTATATGAAAGCGCTCTTACTATTAAAAAAACAAAATTTGTTGACACTAAATGGCTCAACAATTAAAGTCCTTGGCCGTACGTACTATTTAGTCACTGGGAGACATTCATAGAACCGCAAAAGTTGTTGCGTGTTAATTATCGTAATAATTATATATGTATACTATAGGGCTTGTGCACAAATCACGCGAGGTTCGATAGGGGAGGGGGGAGTCAGAAAAAAATCACGACAGATTGTGTACAAGCCCATAGATAAATAAGTAAAAACCGCTAAAAACCTTTTCCTTGATTTTTTCTGTATATGCATTTTGAACATTTGTATTCAATTCAAGGACCGGAACACCCATTTTCAGGCTTAAGCCTATCGATTTGGTCAATTTGATTATGGATAGGGTTTTAAAAACAACTTCTAAAATAACTCTATGGAAAATCCTAATAAGGGAACCGGGCTCCGGTCCCTGATTCAATTCCATAATCACAGTACTACTAATAAAATGTACTTAAGGATAAAAGGCACTTTAAGTATTCCCAATCAATAGAATGACGCTTACGCCGTAAGCCTTAAAGGTCATGCAACGCTGCATTTAAAGAATTACAAATTTCCGCGTAATAGCGGTATCAAGAAAGGCGCTCCAAAATTCATTAAACGCCCCTATTAGTCAGAATTTTGTTAGTACCGTGACATTACGCTTAAGTAGGTCTCAATAATGTCATGATATGGTCTCATTATAATATTAGTATATTATGTTACTATATAATGTATTCAAAGAGGGCATTATAGTATTTTTCACTTCTCATGCTCTAAAAGTTCGTCTTTATGTCGTGCGTAGGCGACATAAAGTCGCTTTTTATGCTCTAGAGCATAAAGTAAAATCTTCGTCGAAGACCAAGGCAATCGCTGCAACAGCCACACGAACATCTTTAACTTCATACAACAACCTCTTTATTTTATTTCGTTTCGTTCGTATTCTAAGACCAAGGCAAAGATACCAACAGCCAAAGTACACAATAAAACTTCATGAAATAAACTTATAATTTGTATTTCGTCTCATTTATTATTTTTTATATTTGTTTATTTTTCAATTTAGTAGATCAGTATAGTATTTAAGCCATAACAACAACAATTAAATTAGCATTTACTATATTTACGTGTTGCTGTTTCATTTCCTCGCAATCGAAGTGAAAAGTAGAGTGTACAACTCGTCCATAAAACCCATTTTACACTCGACTTTATATCTATCCTCGCTCGCAAGCTCGCTCGGATGGATAAACGTCTCGAGTAAAATGGTGCGTTTTATGCACTTGTTGTACAATCTACTATTATGCAACGGTAGTATAAGAAGCTGAAAACGCAAGTGGCGAGGGTTGCGCGCAATTAACTGTATGAAACACTACTGCAGGGATCGGGTGGGTCGGTATGAAGACCTCGTGATGGGGACGTCACGACCTAAGAGACGTATACAACAGTTATTATAGATTTTCATAATAGGTTGAGGCGACTTATACCCGAAGCCATAATTAAATTCCATCAAATCTACTACTGTGTAAAACATTCCATCAATTATAAATTTAGTCTTGGCGAAAAAATCCACGAAAGCAATAAAACTAATTAATTAATTCAAAAGATACAATTTAAAAACATTTATTTAAATGAACATACAACTTATGTATAGACAAGTATTATGATTTTATTTTTAATTAAAACTGTTTCGTAGTAGAAATGTTCATTACAATGGCAATACAACGCGTATATGTGGTCTCGACCACATTTGGTATCATTTATGACTCAAAATATTATCGTCGGAAGATGTGTGTACATTAGATAGTTCTTTTTTATCGTTTGCCTATTATAAATAAGTGTATGCCATACGATTAAATTATCTTTGATATTTCAATAAAAAAATAATACAACTAGTGTGGGTATGGTGAGATGATGGTGGCCATGACACTTTTTCTCATCACTTCATTTTCGGTAGGTATCTTACGTCCGTCTGGAGCAGACGAATGTTTTCTTTAGAATTATTTATTTAAAATTTATTCTAAATTTGATGAATAAATGAAAGATCTATGTATTGCCGATCAGTCTTACATCGATTCTGACGATTATATTTCGTATTATCATAATAAAGTTTGTTACCTTACCTGGAACGTCATACTGACA
This sequence comes from Epinotia brunnichana, assembly GCA_963854355.1. Taxonomy (NCBI): domain Eukaryota; kingdom Metazoa; phylum Arthropoda; class Insecta; order Lepidoptera; family Tortricidae; genus Epinotia; species Epinotia brunnichana. The sequence goes on along the minus strand of OY977936.1, from coordinate 24,502,767 downwards.
ATGTTAGGTGTCACTGTGATAGTGACATGTCTCAGTAGATTTGATGGAATTTAAGTTAGTCGCGCGACGGTAGTGCTTGCGTTCCCATTACTTCGGTTGTAGCGTTAGTTGCGCGACTGTTTTCTACGGCAGCATGACTCCGCGCTAGTATTCGTATGATCCTAGCTAGCATGACGTTAATGTCGTCGGACATAAAGCATTCGTCCCTCTCACACTTACGTACTTGCTAGTACTCTCACACTTACATGGCGTTTATGTACAACATTAGGCTAGTAGTCATAAAATGTAACCCATACTAACTACAGCGCCTAAGGATACTCTTGACGCCTCCACGAAATAGCTTAAGTTTGACTGTCTATATCAAGGACCGGAAAACCCCTATTCAGGTGTAACCCTATCAATTTGGTAACCTTATGATAAGGTGACCTTACTGATAGGGTATAGTACATTGTTGTAGAGACTAGAGAATAAGCAATAGACGGATGAGTTAGTTCGAGGGCCGACGCGACGCGTAGCGGAGACCCTCGAAAATATGAGTCCAGCTATTGCACTTTCGGCCGAAGCTTAACACAGTGTTTTTCACGTCTATTGCGAGGATATTGCAAATAATTATAATTTTAAATCAAAATGAATTACCTAATTCAAGATCATACTACTTAACAAAACAACAAAAGCGTTCGCCGGCGCCGCTCCTCCCGCTCGACGCCCTGTGATTGGTCGAAACGCTGTTCAAACTGGACAACCACTACTACAATGAAACATTGTAGTAGTGGTGGTTCAGGTGCTACAGTTATTACTTACTTTCCAGCTTGGTTTTAGACCATCTATTGCCACATTTCTGAACAGTGGCGTGAAAACCCTATTGTTATGGTATACAAGCATATCGGATGTGGTAACCATAAGTTAACCCAGCCAGAACCAACTTTACGGATATTTTTTTTCGTTTAAGGTCGGTTCTGGCGTTTCGTCGGCCGCTGCCGCGGCACGCTCGCTTCGCTCGATCGACGCGCGAGATAGGCTTTTGTTTAGGGTTAACTTATGGTTACCACATCCGACATGCTTACTATAATAATAGGTTTATCCTATCACTAAGGTTACCTTATCATAAGGTTACCATTATGGATAGCGTTTTAAAAACAACTTTTTCAACACATTTGCTCGTAACGTGCCTCTTATTGTGCCGCTTTTAGGCTCATAATCATGGGTATTAAACACACATTGGCACCTTGCAGCAAGGTGTATGTATGGACTCGGCGCATTCTTGAATTGACCGGGTTATACAGGTTTGTTTTTAATTCTCGGCAAATGGATTCTTACTCGACTAAACAAATTAAATCCTTCTTGTAATTTAATTGATTATTTCTTTTTGGATATGATATAGAAACGTTTCATTTAGTAAAACTATTTACTTTTGATAACATTATACGTGAATTTATATTGAATAAGAAAATATTTATTTTATTTTGTATTGGCTGTTTAGAGATTTCATCTAAGCCTCGCTGCGTGCGCACTGCGCGAACTTCACGCAAAAAAAAATAGTTGCGCGCCATTATAAGTAATTTCACAAATATTTGTAAACATTGATGATGCACGTTTGGTTATTATTAAAAATGTTGACTCGTGGTGAATAGAAAAGTGATAAAATTGAATTGACGCCACTCTGTACATTCTTGGAGATGTACAAAGGTATGTGAGTAAAAACCTGTTGTCATCAATAACTAAAGGAAACAACTTAGGAGCCTGTAACATTTTCATTTTATGAAAAGGATTTTTTCCTCGCAAATGTGTTGAAAAACGTCGTATGACACGCGTGAGCTTTGATAATTACAACCTCGGCTCTATTATCACGCTCACCTGCGGTTCGCGTGACAATTCCGCCTCTGATGTAATGATCAACATACCTCACTTGTATCACAATGTACTATTAATAGTACATTACTGCAGACGACGCGAAAGAAGGCATGTATAGTGCTTTTCTCAAACATAATGAAATAAATAAATAAAAGTCCTCAAATCAAACTAATGTTCATGGCTGAATGCCGTGATGCTGTGCCACAAATAGTGGAATGAAAATTAAAAAGTTACTTTGCAGGCCTAGGCCTGAAAAGTTGTATGAAATCCAATTTCAGGCCGCCTCGAGATGCTGCGCCCGAAAAAGGATACTTCCGAGTCTATTGAATATAAGGAACGTAAAGAGAATAGTTCATTGCATGTTTGAGCAAAAAAAAACATTTCATTGCATGTTTGAGAAAAATAATTTCCGGTCCCTGGTCTATATAAACATGAGCTCGTCCCTCAAGTAGTTGACATTGTCCCCGACGTAGGCCTGCAGCTGTTGTACGGCTGCGGCGAGACTGCGCAGGCGCTGCGGCTGGTCGGCGGGGAGACGCAGGTCGGCTAGTAGTCGAGTCGTGTGAGTCGGCAGCTCGTAGCGCCGGTACGGGGACACTTGCGGCATCAGCTCGTTTTCCAGCTCCGATATACTAAAACATCAATGCAGGGGGATTCAGTAACGGTGTTTTTCTTCTCCAGCACTTCTATCTGTCAATTAAATGACTGACAGCGATATCTAAATCAACTTCATTTGAGTAAAGACAGTATCGTTTGTTATAAATACAAGTTAGCTCTGGCAGGAATAAGTTGTCTATTCATTTAAAAATATTCTGATACAAGACAATTGATTGACATTTGTCATAGAACCGATATCTTTGTTATTTTTTTGCTCAACTTGTTCCAATAAAAAAATGAGGGGTCTTACACCGCAAAAGCGAAAATCTATTGTGGACAAATGGTGTTCGGTTAAAGGTATTACGTACCGAAAACTCGCACAAATGGAAGGAGTTAGGGTTGGAGCCGTCCAAACTGCTATCCGTAAGTACGTGGAGGATTATACCTTCGAGGACCAACAACGGCCAGGCCAAAAACCAGGTCCGTCCAATCCAAAACTGGACCAAAAGACAGTAATATTATTCGCATATCATAGAGAGCTATCTGTCCGAGATGTCGCGAAAAAAGTTGGTACGAGTATCGGGATGGTACAAAGTGCAAAGAAAAGGAATAATTTAAAGACATTAAAAAAACAGAAACAGCCGAAAAGAAGTCAAAAACAAAAAGCATCTTTTAAGACACGAGTCCGAAAATTATATGACTCGATTCTATCGAAAAAACACAGCTGTGTAATAATGGACGACGAAACGTATGTAAAACTGGACTACAAGTCTTTGCCAGGCCCCCAGTATTACAATATTCGTGAGCGAACAGAAATCACAGAGGCTGAAAAATCCATTTGCGTTGAGAATTTCGGCAAGAAAGTCAATGGTGTGGCAGGCCATTTGTGAATGCGGAATGAAGTCAACTACTTTTTTCACTACCTCGTCAATGAATGCCGATATTTATATGAAATATTGCCTTCAGAAACGAGTATTGCCGATGATCAAAAAGCACAACTCCGAAACTGTATTTTGGCCTGACTTAGCGTCTTGCCATTACCTACGCGGCTAAGGTAGTAAAATGGTATAAAGACAATAATGTAAATTTTGTGGCCAAAGAGTTAAATCCACCGAATTGTCCAGAGCTTCACCCGATTGAACACTACTGGGCTACAATGAAAGCTAAACTACGTACTTAAAACAGCCCGTAGTGCCGATACAGAGCAACAGTTTCGGTCAGATTTGAATAAGGTGGCTCGAACTTTTGACAAAGTCGCTGTCCGGTCATTAATCGGCACCATGAGGCAAAAAATTAGAAAACTGGCCAGAAATTAATAATTTGGGCTTTTTATGGTACTATTCGAGTTGTCCATATTATTTTGTACATAGTTGATTGATTTTAGAATGTCAATAAATAATTTAAAAAAAGTTGTTGCATTTTTTTCTTGTATAACATATGTATATAAGTATAACAAACGATACAGATAAAATTGAATTAAAATTTTTCAAATTGAAATAATACTTTATTTAGGTACCTACATATTTTGAATCTATTTGAAAAAACTTAAACGAGTCTTAATTAAGACACGTTTAAGTTTTTTCAAATAGAAATCTAAAAATCAAAAAATAAAACCAAGTTGATAGAATATTGGTGTTTATTTTTATTTTGTAAACATTAATATAATTATATTAATGTTTACAAAATAAAAATAAACATCAATATTCTATCAACTAGATTTTATTTTTTGATATTTAGATTTACTTGAACGCGACCACATTTTTCGTAATTGAGAACTGTCTTATTGTTTCGGTATCCCATTGGATCGCATAATGGTTTTTAGACTAATGTAGTTTCGCATAATTGGTTTGGCATAATTATTTGTGGCATAATAGTACTTTCGCATAGTCATATTTTGGCCTACTGTTTTTCTGGCATACTACGCTCTATTAGCATAATTTTAGCTAGACTAATTTGTATTGGCCGAATATACATTAGGCATACTATTGTTTGAGCTCAGAGTTTTTATCAGATTGCTTGAGTCATTATCCATAATTTCAGTTGTCTAAATGAATGAAACTGGTCAAAATACCTAAAATGATATTATTAGTTTTTCCGCTCTTTTATAAAAAAAATAACCTCGAATACGGAAGCGGGAGCTTTAACCTATCCGCGATCCGAGTCGGTTTTGGCAAAAAAATATTTGATGCCCACCCTTTGAACAGGGGTTTAGTGGCAAAACCGACTCGGATCGCGGATAGGTTATTTTTTTTATAAAAGAGCGGAAAACTCACTACTAATGACAATTAGGCAATTTACTACTAAGAAAACCATAGGCTAAAATCACTAAAATCTAAATTTTTAGATTTTAGGGATTTTGAACGTAAGTAGGTTACCTAAAATTTCAGCTCAATCGGTTGAAGATATCTGCTTCAAAATTGAGTTGCAAGATTCCACTCGAACAAACATATATAGTTACATAGTTAGTTAGGTACAACATTGCAAGTTAATAGAAAGATTATAATATAACAGTAACAGTATATACTCACTTAGCGATGTAGTACCGCGCATACTCCTGTTGCATCGGAGCCATATCCCGCACGAGTCGTAGTGCGAATTGTAGTAGCACGTCTCCGAAGTGCGGCTTTTTGTAATGCACGCGGGCCCCTAATAGCGGTTGTTGCACTGCAAATAAGCATAAACAGTTCAAAAAACTGAAATCTGACTACGGAAAAGAAACTGAAAAAAGAACGCCTTTTTTTCATATAAACTGTAGCCTATGTTACCTGGCGCACAATTTCGGTTATCAAAATCGGTTCAGTACACGGTAGGTCAGGCAACGAATGCTCAAAAAAAGGTATAGAGAGAAATGCTTGGAACACAATTTTTAATGAAAGCTGATTAAAGAGCGTAGCCGTGTTTTCATGGAAAATCGGCGCTTCCACCAATTGTTTACTGTATTTTTTTTTATTAAAAGCCCTCATGGCAAGTATTATTTCCTGTGAGTTTCAGCTTCCTATCTTTGTTATTTTCTGAGATATGATTTTTTTAAACTTTTTAGTAAAACAAAAAAAAAACCCACACTGGCTAATGCGATTTACGTAAACTTTTGGTACATATATATAGATTACTGTACCAAAAGTTTACGTAAATCGCATTAGCCAGTGTGGGTTTTTTTTTTCGTTTTCGTAAAAGTTTAAAAAAACATATCTCAGAAAATAACAAAGATAGGAAGCTGAAACTCACAGGAAATAACACTTGCCATGAGGGCTTTTAATAAAAAAAATACAGTAAACATTTGGTGGAAGGGCCGATTTTCCATGAAAACACGGCTACGCTCTTTGCTACAAGTTTTAATCCATCAAGTTTTTCTATATCTTGTATAGTTTTCGAGATATCTGCTCTTGAAAGTCTGTAATTTTGGAAAACAAAAACTACCTTATTCGTCTTTGACGGCTATTCTTCATCAACCTCAAGCACGAAAGTAGCAGAGCATCAAAGGAGCTATCGACTAAGCAAGTTTGTTGACATACATTTCACTGAAGAGACCGAGATAAACGTCAAACAAGAAGAGGGTTTGTTTGACGTTTATCTCGGTGTCTTTGGTGAAATGGAGGTCAACAAACTTGCTGATAGATAGCGCCTTTGATGCTCTGCTACTTTCGTGCTTGAGGTTGATGAGCAATAGCCGTCAAAGACGAAGAAGAAAGGTTTTGTTTTCCAAAATTACAGACTTTCAAGAGCAGATATCTCGAAAACTATACAAGATATCGAAAAACTTGATCGAATAAAACTTGTAGCAAATTTAATCAGCTTTCATTTTGTAAAAGTAGTCATGTCGCTAGGACGCATAGTTTCTGGGATATAAGCGTAAAACCGGACGGAAAAATGGGACCTTCAAACCTGAAAATTAGACTTTTTCATTTGTAATTTAGCCCAGCCAGGACCCTATTTCATAAAATTCACCGTACATTTCTGGGTCGACATTTAGTGATCGTGCTCGTTGGCGACCAACTTTATTTGTAGAACCAGCGATGGACGGCGAACTGTCACCGCCAGATGACTACTGCTAGGGTGGTCTGTATATGGGCCAGATATTTCAAGAATGTTTACACTTTTACAGACACATCATCCAATCTTGGCGTGCATACAGGACCGCGGCGACTGGGGTCTGTAGCAACACGACCCGCACGCCACACAGCTATTCCTCTTTAGCGCCATATATCACTTCACGATGTTCCGAGTCGAATTCTTAACCACTCGTAAAACTCTAGTCAATTCGGTCGCTTAATCGAATCGAAAGTAGAGTTGACTTGACTCAACCGGATAGCGTTCGCGGCAGCAGCACTGAATAATTGTACGTCAGTAACAGTACTCACTCTGCAGATTGTCCCCGCACGTAGGGTCGCGACAGCACGTCATACAGCCGTTTCTCTACAGGTCTACAGCGCCATCGAATACATTGTACGTCAGTAACGTGTATATATACTCACTCTGCAGATTGTCCCCGCACGTAGGGTCGCGACAGCACGTCATACAGCCGTTTCTCTACAGGTCTACAGCGCCATCGAATACATTGTACGTCAGTAACGTGTATACTCACTCTGCAGATTGTCCCCGCACGTAGGGTCGCGACAGCACGTCATACAGCCGTTTCTCTACAGGTCTACAGCGCCATCGAATACATTGTACGTCAGTAACGTGTATACTCACTCTGCAGATTGTCCTCGCACGTCGAGTCGCGACAGCACGTCATACAGCTGTTTCTCTACAGGTCTACAGCGCCATCGAATACATTGTACGTCAGTAACGTGTATACTCACTCTGCAGATTGTCCTCGCACGTCGAGTCGCGACAGCACGTCATACAGCTGTTTCTCTACAGGTCTACAGCGCCATCGAATACATTGTACGTCAGTAACGTGTATACTCACTCTGCAGATTGTCCTCGCACGTCGAGTCGCGACAGCACGTCATACAGCTGTTTCTCTACAGGTCTACAGCGCCATCGAATACATTGTACGTCAGTAACGTGTATACTCACTCTGCAGATTGTCCTCGCACGTCGAGTCGCGACAGCACGTCATACAGCTGTTTCTCTACAGGTCTACAGCGCCATCGAATACATTGTACGTCAGTAACGTGTATACTCACTCTGCAGATTGTCCTCGCACGTCGAGTCGCGACAGCACGTCATACAGCTGTTTCTCTACAGGTCTACAGCGCCATCGAATACATTGTACGTCAGTAACGTGTATACTCACTCTGCAGATTGTCTTGCGAGACCTAGCTGTGCCAGCGTACAGAGCCCCGGCGGTCGGGGTCTGTACCAACACGACTCGCAGGTCAGATGCTCTAGTATAAGTTTTATCGATACAATACGTTTTCGAACGCGTTTGCGTTTAGTTTGAATTTGTATGGCAACGCAAACAGCGCCTCTGGTGGTAACTATTAGGAACTACGCATTGCCATACAAATTGAAACTAAACGCAAACGCGTTCGAAAACGTATATGTACCATAAAACTTATACTAGAGCTACAGGTCGCAAGAGCACCTCACATAACTATTCCTCTTCAGCACCACATATCACTTAAAATAGTGTCATAGGTATGTATATACTCACTCTGCAGATTGTAGCCTCGCACGTCGGCTCGCTACAGCACGTCATACAGCCATTTATCTACAGGTCTACAGCGCCATTGAATACATTGTACGTCAGTAACGTGTATACTCACTCTGCAGATTGTCCCCGCACGTAGGGTCGCGACAGCACGTCATACAGCCGTTTCTCTACAGGTCTACAGCGCCATCGAATACATTGTACGTCAGTAACGTGTATACTCACTCTGCAGATTGTCCTCGCACGTCGAGTCGCGACAGCACGTCATACAGCTGTTTCTCTACAGGTCTACAGCGCCATCGAATACATTGTACGTCAGTAACGTGTATACTCACTCTGCAGATTGTCCTCGCACGTCGAGTCGCGACAGCACGTCATACAGCTGTTTCTCTACAGGTCTACAGCGCCATCGAATACATTGTACGTCAGTAACGTGTATACTCACTCTGCAGATTGTCCTCGCACGTCGAGTCGCGACAGCACGTCATACAGCTGTTTCTCTACAGGTCTACAGCGCCATCGAATACATTGTACGTCAGTAACGTGTATACTCACTCTGCAGATTGTCTTGCGAGACCTAGCTGTGCCAGCGTACAGAGCCCCGGCGGTCGGGGTCTGTACCAACACGACTCGCAGGTCAGATGCTCTAGTATAAGTTTTATCGATACAATACGTTTTCGAACGCGTTTGCGTTTAGTTTGAATTTGTATGGCAACGCGAACAGCGCCTCTGGTGGTAACTATTAGGAACTACGCATTGCCATACAAATTGAAACTAAACGCAAACGCGTTCGAAAACGTATATGTACCATAAAACTTATACTAGAGCTACAGGTCGCAAGAGCACCTCACATAACTATTCCTCTTCAGCACCACATATCACTTAAAATAGTGTCATAGGTATGTATATACTCACTCTGCAGATTGTAGCCTCGCACGTCGGCTCGCTACAGCACGTCATACAGCCATTTATCTACAGGTCTACAGCGCCATTGAATACATTGTACGTCAGTAACGTGTATACTCACTCTGCAGATTGTCCTCGCACGTCGGGTCGCGACAGCACGTCATACAGCCATTTATCTACAGGTCTACATCGCCATTGAATACATTGTACGTCAGTAATATACTCACTCTGCAGATTGTCTGGTGAGACCTGTGCCGCGTACAGAGTCGCGGCGGCAGGGGTTTGTACCAAAACGACTCGCACATCAGACCGCGAGAGTAAGTCGCACAACCATTCTTCCGGCGCTTCCGCGTATTGCGCCATGCACGACGCACTGAATATATCGTATACCTGTAATAGATTATGCATTGCTGATTATCAAAATTGAATAAAAAAATTGGTTGTCTATAATAGTAGTTTATGCAACTGATACATAATGAGAGCCCTTAAAATACGAGTGTGGTTTCATAATAGAATCACACGAGCGTTTTAAGGCCTAATTATGTACAGTTGCATACTAGTAGTTTATGCTACTGATACATAATAGAAGAGGCCTTTAAAAAAGAGTGTGGTTTTATGAAACAAGCGTCAGCGAGTTTCATAATATAATCACACGAGTGTTTACAGTTACTTTACGTTACGTAAAGTTAAGGCCTAATTATGTACAGTTGCATACACTAATTTATCTAAACACATATCATAAGTACTCTAAGATGGGTTCAGAAGCCGTAGGGAAATGACCAAATGCAAAATAGTACATTACATCAGAGGCCGGGAAAACACGGATTTCCGGCCAAGTAGGTATAGACGATACGAGGCCGGGAATCCGTTTTCACGCCGAGGCATGTATTCTCAAACATGCAATAAAAAAAAAAAAATCCTAAAATCAAACTAATTTTCATGGCTGAATGCTGTGATGCTGTGCCACAAATAGTGGAATGAAAATTAAAAAGTTACTTTGCAGGCCTAGGCCTGAGATTTGTATGAAATCCCATTTCAGGCCGCCTCGAGATGCTGCGCCCGAAAAAGGATAATTCCGAGTCTATTATAAGGAATGTAAAGAGAATATTTCATTGCATGTTTGAGAAATCTAGACACGCGGCAGCGTGTCAAGCCAAGTTCAAGCAAATGAACTGGCTAGCCAGCGCCGAGTGTATCATTACACGAACCACTTAGTGCCACTTTTCACCCTTCCATAACTCAAAACCTCTTTAACGTAAACACATAAAACTATGTGTGTTTAATTATATCCATAAGGACATCTAGAAGCCCAAATTTCAAGAAGCTAGCTCATACGGTTATAAAGATATGAAGGTCAAAAAGTTGTATATTTTAGCACTGACTGACTGACATATAGTACCTAAACCTAACCTACTTCCAGATGACCTAGAAGGATGAAATTTAGAATACAGCTCGGTAATTGTGTGTAAGCGTAGGAAAAAATCTAAAAATAAAAAAAAAAGTTAAAAAATTAAACACGCGTGTTTAATACCCAGGATTATGAGCCCAAAAGCGGCACAATAAGAGGCACGTTACGAGCAAATGTGTTGAATAGTAGGTTAGATTTGACTTGGCCAGTTTTCATTACATCAGTCATTTTATAAAGTTATTCAACATATACATTTCTTAATTCTGATAAAAACTGGCCAAGCCAAATCTAACTTATTTTAAGATCTCACATTTTTAAATAACAGCAATTGTTATAGGTAACCAATAAAGCAAAGACATAGAGTTTAATACTTGTTCATAATGTTATTTTGTTCCTACAAATACATATTTGGATTTTGCATACAACTTGGCACTCATTTAGATCTCCATTCTTTTTGCGACAAAGCCCACAGCCAAGAATAATTTTTGTATTGAATTTGGCTCTCCTTTTTTAAATTCTTGTTTTTGGTGGGATAGTACATTACTGCAGACGCCGGGAAAGAAGCTTCATGATGCTGTGCCACAAATAATGGAATGAAAATTAAAAATAAATTACTTCCCGGCCTAGGCCTTTAATTTCATATGAAATTTCTTTCCTCTCGAGTTCATCCGCACGAAACGTGATACTTTGAAGCCTGATATAACATTTCATTGCATGTTTGAGAAAATATATTGTCACCTCACTAGCTCGGAAAACCCTTTTTGTATGTTTGATACCAATTGAGAAATCGCTTTTTATCCACATGTGAAAAAAGAGTTTTGACATTTGAACGCAGCTTAACCCTAAAATTGACAGTGTATCTAATAATGCACACATTTTTTGGTCATCTTTTTCCATTTTTTTCTAGAACAATTTTTTGCGCTCTATACAGCGCAAACGAGACTTGAACGCACGTTTTTGTTTTATTTTGCCAAGTTTAGGGGTGACATGTGACAGCTAACAAAATGTAGAACGTGAATAGTAAGTACAAAATGTTTGGCTCGTTTAAGTTTCCCTATGTGACATAAACATAAAAAAAAATGTTATTTTTTTTTTTGTCTTACCATTTTCTTATTCTCCTCGCTGTAGTGAGGTGAAAAGTTATTTTACGTCCCGTGTGTTGAAACACTCGCTAGGCTCAGGATTCTATTTTTGAACCACTCGCTTCGCTCGTGGTCAATCATAGAGTCCTTTCGCAGGTAAAATACAACTTTCCCCCCTTGTTTAACAAATAACTATTACCTACTGCAATCTTGGCTGCATTTACGATATCCGGCGGAGTGTTCATATCGTTCTCGGAGTCACTACTACACAATTCTACTTTCGTAACAGCAAAAAACGTACAAACTAATTACAACAGTACAGTCAGCCAAAAATGTGGCTTACCACCCTACGGTCAAGGTTCATTTGAACGTCAAGAAACAACAAGGTCGATGTCCACTTGCAATAATATTATGACAGTAACCTTAGCGACAACCAGGTCTCACAGAAACTTTTGTCAAAACTGGTAGACCACTTTCTTGGCCGACTGTACCTAATGGCGGCAATTCGATCCTCCGTTAAGACGATTTTTTTTAAATCGTAGAGTAAACTAATGAAATCCCTATTCGCATGTCACTCGAGATCAAATGTCGTGCGGATAATATCGTCGGGTGACAAGCAAAACTCGCTAAGTAACAAATACCTACTTAAATCAAAGGTCGTATCTCGATATCGACTACGTACCGAGATACGAGGTTTTGAAGAGCAGTGACAGTTTTGGTAGTGACTTTTGCTTGTCACCCGACGATATAAAAAAAACATAATGAATTGACGTTTCGTATCGATAACCGTTTTAATATCTATAAATAATAGAATAGAGACCCACTTGAGTTTTGACAGCAGTTCCAAATTTAAACTCATAACGATACAAAAATCTGTACTGTAATAACATTAAAATACAGATTTTACCTACTACCACTGACAAGAAAGTTGTCATAGTAAAATTGGTTGCAATAATGCTGGTCATTTCCTACGGTTTCTGTACGCATTTTAGAGCACTAATGATATGTGCGTAGATAAAGTCGGTTTACAGACGATCATTTTACGTGATAACGTCTTAAAGCTCGGCTTAGGCGGAACGGGACAATGAGTCATACTTTTTCGTGCGTGCTGCCGGTGTTCATCGATTTATAAGACGTTATCACGCCAAAACAAGACTACTTAATTGTAGGTAAGAACTACTGAATACTGATGTGCCGACGGAAAGTTTCCTAAATTTCGGAAATTTCTCTCGTTTTTCTATAGGAATTGAAACTTTCCATTACCAAAATGGAAATTTCCTTTATTTCTTGTGAGTCTTTCTAGAAATTTCAGAGAACTTTTTCAACTTTTTGGAAACTTTCCGCAATTTGCAAATTAGTAGTAAGGACTAATAGAAATGCAGCTGTCCCACCGCCGATGTCCAGAGAAACGAGTAAAGCTAGAAACTAGTTGGCGAGCAGCGAGATGCGACGCGATAGTTTTGTCGCTGAGCTATCAGCGAGTGTGCGAGCGCGGTAGCCGATTAGTCGCACCACTCGCTCAGGGTAGCCGATCATGCATTCCTGCGCAAACCTGCACTCGCGACGAATGTTCTGACCCCTACGCTACTCTTTTTCACTACTTTACTATAACTATTGCATTACGTCAGGGGCGGTTCACTCTGTGATTCCGTCGCGCCGCTATACTAGTACATGCCGGCGGCCGCCAAATTGGCGGCCCATTAGTAGCTGCCGCGTGTTGGTACAGGATGCTCGCACGGGTCGCAGCGCGTTGCATGCGATAGAACGGGATGGCCACATTTAGGCACGTTTGGCGTACCTAAACAGGGAATTTGTTAACAGAACCTTCTGTACGTAGTACTATTACTTATTCTGTGATTACGTTACGAGCTACGGTAACCTAGTGGTTCAGGCATACGGCTGTCAAGCGGCGGTGGTGGATTCGAATCCCGGCTCGTACCAATGAGTTTTTCGGAACTTATGTACGGATTATTTTCCGTTAGCTTTTCGGTGAAGGAAAACACCGTGAGGAAACCGGTCTAATCCCAATAAGGTCTAGTTTTCCCTCTGGGTTGGAAGGTCAGATGGCAGTCGCTTTCGTAAAACTAGTAGTGCCTATGCCAAATCTTGGGATTAGGTGTCAAAGCGGACCCCGGGCTCCTTTAGGGGCACAACCAGGAATAACGCTAGGAGGATGATGACATGATGAAAGTAAATATAAAACGAAAAATATTAGACTAGGGAAATACGTACAATAGTACATTATTGCAGAGGCCGGGAAATTGCAATTCGTGGATTAGTTGATTTTGTCCGTGTCCGAGAGACGAATCCACGAATTGCCATTCCGCCAAGGCAGATAATATAGTGCTTTTCTCCAAAAATGCGAGGAAATCAAATAATATTTTCGATAATCTTAAAACAGCGAGTATGTCAGTCAGCGTCAGATAGTTAGTAGCAGCCAAGGTAGCCAAATATATCGCAACACGTCTTTATTACTATAGGAGTAAGGATGTGTTACTATATGACGCTGACTGTACACGGCATGACTCGTAATGCCAGTTTCAATTTACATACTTAAAATAATTGAAAAATCGATAAATATTTTTATTTCTTCGTTTCAAACTATTTGAGACATTTTTTAAAACGTCACTTCGATCACTTACAAAAGTAAGAGTTTGGAATATGAAAATTAAAAAAAAAGAAAACTCGGGAAAACTTTAAGCACACTACGAATGGGCGCAATTTGTCGCACCAACTTGCAATAGTTGGAAAGAGACAGCCATGCATTCCTTTCATTCTAACAATAGCAAGTTGTTGTGATAAATTGCTAGGCCTTGAAACGGTTCTCTAACGTTTCCCCGAATTTCATATTCCTTAACGTTTCATTTTCCATAAACTACATTTAAGAATAACTTTATTACACAAAAGACATTGTTACAAAGCGATATCTGGTGAGTCATTTATGCGAGCCGTTCGAATGTTGCGAATGTTCGGTTCTGGCGCTTCGCCGGCCGCTACCGCGGCACGCTCGCTTCGCTCGCTCGGCTCGCGCGCTGTAAGGTCGCAGTTCTACCGCTTCTACCTAACACTAACCTGCCTTAGATTTGAGTTGGACCGAAGGCGGTGAGAATATGATAAATGAAATGATAATCACCTATATCCAGGATTTTAACCCAAATCCAAATCCGTTTGCAAGTCAAAAGATTGATACACTATATATGCATTACAATCACGTTATAAGTCAGAATATTGAGACCCCTATTTTTGTTTTCCAAATGCCTTCAAACGAAGTTCTCTTGCTCTTACTATTTCATCAGGCGTTAATAGTTTGTTTACTAATAAAATGTATGTACATGGGGAGGGTATATTTCCATTGATTCATGGCACAACAATTTTGTAGTGATGCAATAAAATCGCATATGAATATTATGGATTATTAAAGTTTCTGGCAAATGATATTATGGCATATGAAATTATGGAAAATAATAATTCTGTCTTATGTCCTTATGAATATTATGGTAAATAATAGTTATGGCTATACCTAGATATTTTTCTAGCACGAACGAATTATTGTAAGTGATTGATAAAATAAAAACATCGACAGTATCGTTATCGATAAGTCCAACATCAACGTCATAGAGGTAATACAAAGACAAATATATTTAGGGTAATAGGGTGTTAGAAAATAGATAATAATAACAAACCTATTAACTTATTTATATTTTACATGTTTCGGAAAACAATTTGGATACTTTCGTAACTTTCTTTCTTCGTGTCACTGAATTAATTTGCCCATAAGTCACTCCATACCACACACACAGACCGAATTTGTTTTTCAAATCGACGCAGAATGTCACGATATCTAGTTTTTTCCAAACCCATTTTTGATCCCAAAACAAATTCAATTTGTACAAGATCGGTGCTCGCGGCGTCTAGGTAGGTAGCCGATATAAGTCTGTTGTTGTATGTACGTCTTGTCGTTGAAGTAGCATGTACTTATCGATAACAGGATTGTCGATATTTTTATTGTGGCAAGCACTAAACAAATGTTGTTCCTGCTAGAAAAATATCTAGGTATAGTTATGGCACATGAAACTATGGTAAACAAAATTATGACCTGTGAATATGATGGCAAATGAAATTCGGGCAAACGAAGGAATACCCCTTTAAACTGTAATTTGGCTGTTTGCAGTGATTTGTCTTAGTCAAAACATATGATTTAAAGGTAAAAAGTATACAGTAATGGAATTTCATTTAGTTTCTTGGCCGCTGAAACTGCACAATAATGACTTTTACCTTTTTAAATTTGCGCTCGGCAGTAACGAGGACTATTTTTAACCGACTTCAAAAAAGGAGGAAGTTATAAATGTTTCACTGTCATGTTTTTTTTTAATGTTTATTCGCCGATTTCTCCGTCAATTGTGAGCCGATTTCCAAAATTCTTTTTTTATTCAAAAGAGTATACTCCCGAGGTGATCCCATTGTCACCAATATAGGATCTGATGATGGGATCCCAGGGAAATTGAGGGCAACCCTCAAATTTTAAAGGCACGCGTGTAGTGGTTTCGGTATTTTCTATTATAACTCGTGTATTTACCCTCGGAAATCGCAATTTTGATGAAGTGGAACTGATGATGAAGACCACAGATGACTTACGGAACTCCTCAAAGATGTAATGTATGTTCACCGATTTTTCCGTCAATTGAGGACCGATTTCCAATATTGTTTTTTTATTCAAAAGAATACTAATGAGGTGGTCCCATTGTCACCAAGTCAGGATTTGATGATGGAATCCCAGGGAAATTGAGGGCAACCCTCAAATTTTATAGGCACGCGTGTAGTGATTTCGGTATTTTCTATAAAAACTCGTGTATTTACCCGCGGTAATCGTAATTTTGGTGAATTGGAACTGATGATGAAGACCACAGATTACTTATGGAACTCCTCAAAGATGTAAAGTACGTCAAAGATTCTGACATGATTTCGTTGAAGTAGCTACTAATGAAGTGTTAATTCTGAGATCCTTGAGGAATCGACGGAACTCCTCAAATATTATCAGCCCACATATAGCGACTTGGGTTTTTTCTGTAATTTATTTTATTTACTTATTTATTTTTAATAAGTACAGTGTTTTACATACTTAAAATTAAACATTGCCCCACAAAACTGTAGTGACAGTTTGACTGTGGGAGCGGCAGTCTCTAGTTAAGGCATTTATTAACAAAAAATATTTAGTTATTCATTAGTAACAGTAGTAGTAGTTAAATAGTATAACTGCGTTTTATATAAGTTCATCTAGGTAATGCTTTTTTAACAGTCTCTTACGCATTTGCTATCGGAAAGCAGTTCATGTAGTAAATTGGAAAGGAAATGTGGAAATTTTCATGGACCATGTGGCTTAGCGATGTACTGAATTGAAGTCGGTTTAAACTTTGTTTTTAAAGTATATTATTGCTACAGTAAGGCGGACATTTCCGAGCATATTGGAAAAAAATCCTGGTCCCAACCATTTATAACGAATTTAACTGGCTAAGAGAAGAGAAAAAAAATTGTTTAAATGTAATGAAAAACAAACTAAAACGGACCTTATTAGAAAAATTACCTTAATTTTACTGTTCCAATTTCTAGTTAAGTAGGTAGTTTAGTTTAGTCAGATTTATATGGGTTTGTAAGTAACTTAGGTCACAGAATAAGTAATATTACTACGTACAGAAGGTTCTCTGTTAACAAATTCCCTGTTTAGATACGCCAAACGTGCCTAAATGTGGCCATCCCGTTCTATCGCATGCAACGCGCTGCGACCCGTGCGAGCGTCCTGTACCAACACGTGGCAGCCACTGAATAGGGCCCTCCCAAGGGGCGACCGGCATGTACTTGTAGCGATAAACACAAATCGCGAGTGAGCCGCGCCTGCTTAGGTGCATTATAGACCTGTAAAACAATATCTGCCATAACGCAGCCAGCAAAAATATCTGTATGGCCTCAGACATCGAGTCGTGTCAGATATTTATGCGTGCTTTGTTGTGGCAGATATTAATGCCAGTGACTGTACCACTGGGTTTTACAAAAAACTTACGTATACGTATGTAATATGATAAATCACATGACGTAAATGTCTCAGCACAACTTTCTCGACCTGCTGCCATCAGGCCTTTAAATAGCGCTATTTTCGCATAGCGCTATCGTTTATAACGTTATTTTTCCTTTAGGTTTTTTAAAGCGTTATACTCAAAACGATATTTGACGCGCTGTATAGCGGTATCCATTATAACGTTATAAATCTAAACCAATATATAAAAGCGATACGGTGTCTTTAAGCGATGATATTAGTACATTATGATACAATTGTGCTAAGTTGGTCATTACACTCGAGTCGGTTTTTAAGCCTGAGCCGAAGGCGAAGGCTTAATGGAGACGAGAAGTGTAATGACCAATGCTCACGTGTTTCATACGTTTTTCAACACATTTGCGAGGAAAAAAAAATAAAAAAAATTTAAATGTTAAAAGATATGTAATGAAAAGGCACTAGTGCGATAATGTAATGTAAAAGTCACGGCATGGGTAATATTCTGCATTATTTTGCTAATATTTAAAAAGATATGTAATGAAAAGGCACTAGTGCGATAATGTAATGTAAAAGGCACGGCATGGGTAATATTCTGCATTATCAGTGTAAATACGCTGTAATAAGACCTACTTTACGAGCAGGTGTGTTGAAAAATAACGTTATAGGCTACCCCTTTCTCGCATTCAGTTTCGCCAACTCGCGCGATGACAGCACGGCTCGCATTTTAAATAGTAGTTTATGCAACAGTGCTATAATAAGGGTTCTTAAAATTCAAGGGTCGAAGTTAGAAAACGAGACGTTGAAAGACCCGAGAATTTTAAGAAAGCTGTTGCATACATTACTTTTTCTAAAACAGCAGCAAATATATAGCACACTCGAGAGCAATGTAAATGGGTCACGTTGTATGAATAATGTAGTACACAGCATAAAGCAAAACAAAGTGAACCAATGTTATTGTTCTTGAGTGTATGGTAAATTAAATAAAATGTAAATATATCGGACAATGTTAAAATCAGGAGTACACTCCTCACTTTCAGTTTCACTCATAATTAAACAGTTAATGTTTAAAGTATATTTCTTGGTAAATTTACAAAATAAAGCCAATTAAAACCCACATTTATTTCAATTTCGAAGACGGAACATCAACTTAATACCTAGCATAGACCAGAAACAATAAGACAGTTCAATTAATTACGAAAAATGTGGTTGCATTCAAGTAAATCTAAATGTCAAAAAATAAAATTAAGTCATAGAATATTGGTGTTTATTTTTATTTTGTAAACATTAATATAATTAAGACACATTTAAGTTTTTTTCAATCTAGATTCAAAATATGTACCTAAGTAAAGTATTTTATTATTATTGAAAACGAAAACACATTATTGCAAACATGTTGCACGGATCTTGACACAAAAAAATAAGCAGTTGTACTATATTCATAAGATGACTGCTAGCAGTCAAGGGCCCATTAGTGGTCAAATGACGTACACTACCGTCAAAAAGTTAAAGACCGAACAGAAAATATGCAAATAATCAACATTTTATGAAAATCATATGTGACGGTTTTTAGTAAAACGTCCCACTTTGTCGATTCTAGTTACGGAGTTACGGGCAGTTTAGTGAAATATAGCAAAACTTACCGAAAATCCACTTTCGATGAAAACTGATAGAACATACTGCAATAAACCTATAATTTTGATGACGACGCATAAATCTCCATTTTAAGCACCTTTTTAGGGCCTCAAAGTTTAGTGCCCAGCGACCCACTTTGTCGCATACAGAAAAATCGTCGATATCATATTTGTACCTGTTATTAGAGAACAATTTCTACTTTGCCGATATGGTGTTATGAGTAATTTGTAATGTGTGGTCATCCAAAATGAAAGGGACCTTCTGGCCGCAGACACACACGCAATTTCATTCGATTTCTGCATTAAAGATAAGGCATTAACTTCGTAAGCACCTGCCGAAGCTGCAGAAGGTTCCTTTCGTTTTGGATTACCACATATAACACAGTCTCTTAGAGCTATAGTTATTTATTGAAAATTCTTTAAACTTGCAATAGTGAAAAGCGACAATTGAGAAGACGTTGATTACAATTTGAGGCCGCAAAAAACACATTTTGTTGTTTGCAGTTACTTATGGAGGGGTTGGTATAGAATTATTTGCCATACGAGGGTGGCACTGAAAGTTTTTAGAACTGGCCATTTGTAAATGATTTAATAAAAAAGTTAGTTCAATTTTGCAAATATAACTCTCCCATTATAACTGAGTATATTTCAAAAATTGAAAATTGGCTTTGTCACGTCAGCATGAATTAAACACGAGAAAATTTTCGCTCAATGATTTCTATGATTTTCGGTGTCATTTAAATGTGAAAGAAAGTTATAAGAGCATTTTTAAAACAGTTTATATAAAAGTTAAGTCGCTAAAACGTCCACATTTTAAGTTTCCTTTTTTCTTACCAAGATGTTTAGCTTGCAACCCAGCAAAATTGCAATTTTATTGTTAACTAGCTGTTGCCCACGACTTCGTCCGCGTATAACATGTTATCGTCTAAATGTTTGTTGAAGAAATGAATTAAAAAAAAAACATTGAAATTAATTTTCTACCTAGACTTTTAGAAAACAATCTAAAACCGAAGTTACAAATCTCTTACTTTCAAAATCTCTTGCTCTCTATACAAACTAAGAACCCTCTCTGAACCCTCATAGTAAACAGTCTGAAACCGTAGTTACAAATTTCTTACTTTAAAAATGTCTTGCTCTCTATACAAAGTTCGAACCCCTTTTAAACCTTCTTAGGCGATGAATTAAAAAAAACGCTGAAATAAGTTTTGTAGTCTAAACAGGCTAAGATCGCAGTTACAAATATCATACTTTAAAAATTTCTTGCTCTCCATACAAACTTTGAACGCTTTTCAGGGAAACATTAAAAATAAAACACCCGGTTTTTTTATTGTAATAGGTAAGTATTTTTCCTACAAACTATTTATCTAGTCTCTAGTTAAAAAAAATGTGTCCCATACGAACCTTGCACCCTTTTTTAAGGGGTGAAATTTTCCAAAACGCTGGCAGTAGGTATTTTTTTGTATTTTAATAAGCAGGTACTTAATCTTTCTACAGAGTTTTAAGTTTCTACCTAAAAATTTTCCTGCACAAACATTGCACCTCTTTATCCCCCTCTTAGCGGGTGGAAATTTTCAAACCACTGAAAGTAATTTACCTATATATTTGTATTGTAATAAGTAATCTTTCTACAAACTTTTAAGCTTCTATCTCAAAAAGAAGTTTCGCTCATACAAACTTTGCAACCCTTTTTAACCCCCTAAGAGGCTGAATTTTCCAAAACGCTGGCAGTACTTTATTTGTATTCTAATAAGTAAGCTTTCTACAACGTATTGAGTCTCTTGCTAAAATAATAAAGTTTCCCCCATACAAAATTTGCTCCCCTTGTTTACCCCCTTAGGGGCAGAATTTTCCTAAACGTTGAAAGTATTTTATTCGTATTCTAATAAGTAATATTTATACAAAATTTTAAGTCTCTAGCTATAATAAATAAAGTTTCCCCCATACAAACTTTGCACCCCTATTTGACCCCTTTAGGGGTAGAATTTCCAAAAATCTCTTCTTATCCGTTGCCTACGTTTTAAAAGGTAGTTCTGGTGTAAATTTCAACTCTCTAGCCCCAGTAGTTTCGGCTGTGCGTTGATGAGTGAGTGGGTGAGTCAGTCAGGGCATTTATATGTAGGTATAGATAGATAGAAGATGACGAAAATCCCATTCAAATATCTCAAAACCGTTTTAATGTCGCTTGTTAGAGTGAGAAAACGATCGGGGACTGTAACGTCAAGATCCTCGAGCGTCATAGTAAAAAACAATCGTTTCATTTGAAGGTGCGTTTTGTGAAAAAGGGACAGAACATAAAACTTTGGAACTTAGTGATTACATATACCTAACCTAACCTCTTGCGTTGATTATTTCTCTATTATCCTTTTTTCGAGAAAATACATTATGATTATTTTATTTAGTGTCTACCTACAGCCGGGCCCGCTGCACCAATGTTTTCCATGTTTTTAAACATCTAACATGTTTTCAGTCAGGTTCGGCAAACAAATAGGGTTTTGTTTTGATTGGCAAAACATGTTTGACGTTTAAAAACCACGAAAACATGGCGCAGCGGACGCGGCTTACGGGGTGTAGTTTCGATTCCTGAGCTATAACCACGAACTTCGGAATTCGAAAATATTCGGGTATCTCTATCTCTATCGCACTAACAATACTCGAGTGACAGGGATGCAGTTATACGAACTTCGAGTTTCGGTTTTCGTGGTAGCGCCGTAGGCACTTTGGCAGAATGCGCAAAGAACGCATGCCATTGCCATTAAAAAAAAACAAATTCGTGTTAATTATATTGTTCAAATTTGTTAATACATTTTTTGAAACATTTGCGCATATAAGTTCTCATATCACAATCGAATATTTTTTTATGGTTTAACTTTTGGCATGTGTATCGTAAAGGTCTATCGTAGACTGGATTTAAATTATTAATAAGTGAAAGGCAAAGCGATTCCGCCATTTTGACGAAAATTTGACGTTTCTTATAGCTGACAGTTGGAGCAACGTTTGATTTCAATAAAAATAAATGAAAAATTAAATGAAGTCGTATATTTCGGAAAATTAATTATTTGTCGCAGTCGGATAAAAACTATCCTAAGTTGCAGCTAGAATAATAATGTACCTATATAAAATGTTTCATATTTTTCCGTTCATGGGATGCTGAGAACATTCGTACCACACAAAGCTTAGTTTCAAACTGGCTGATTCTTTTTTTAATTTAGAGATTTATTATAAGTGGAGATTAAGGCAACAGAAGTCTAAAACAACCTTAATTATCTGCCAAAGAAGTTCATTTTGACGTGAAAGCTTTGAAAATCTTGTTAACAAATAGATGATTCCGCTTGATAAATATTGCTACATCTCATAGGTTACGTACACCATTTTTGGTTTGTAATTATACTGTTTTTGGCTCAGCAAATTACACCTATGTTTATAAATTATGATTTTATACTAGTAGTCATTTTTTAGCGTATGATCCAAGGCGTATTAACTCTTCTAAGACGGCCGGGTTCTCTGTGTTAACATATTGTTGCCAGTTAAAAAAAGATTGTTGGTTGTACTTTTACATAACACGAATCAACATTACTCAGCGGCGCTACCACGAACTTCGAATCTCGAACTTCGTATATCTCCGTCTCGGTCGCTCGAGTACCATACACCATAAGTGCGATAGAGACGGAGATATAAGAAGTTCGAGATTCGAAGTTCGTGGTTATAGCTCTGAGCTCACATACCAGGCCATAAAGATTCAAAAAAATAAAAAATGAGCTGTCATTCAACTTCAACGAATACATTGTCAAAGTTGTCAAAACATATCCACGTAAAGTTATTTTATTATAATATTTAATTTTACGAATCTTTCGTCGTCGCTGTCGCGTGTGGATCATGCTCGACTTCTTGAGAATGCTCTATTAGTATATTGTGTGCTGTAATAAATGTTTGCATGTTATTGGACTTGAAGCGAAGTTGGAGACTATTCCGCTGTCAGTTTATCTCCAATTCTTGTTGGATGGTTCAAGGTTATACCATGATATTTTATGGGTCGGCAAGTAATGACCCAGCGTGGTTACTGTTTACTTTACATAGAGATAACCTGGAGATAGCCATGTCTACAGATGTATACCGAAAATGTGTTAAGTGCGGATCTCAAGATAGTTAAATCAATTCGATTCCACCGATTCCCTAAACTAGGAACTAGAAATATTTTGAGGTATGAAACTTAATAAAAGACCAAATATTATAAATGAGTTTTACTATATTTTGTTAACGCCAGTGGCGTAACTATATGGTGTCACTACCAACTAGGCTAAAGTGTGAAATATAATACGATTAATTCAAAGAGTTATTATACGACTAATTGAAAAGCCCGCTTTTGTCACTTTTAGTTCTCTGGAAGAGAACGATGGCGCTAGTATGTAAACGAAGTGTACATTTTTTTTCTATAGAGTTATCGTTCTTCTCCTAGTGAGTATAATATTCTTTGGTATGATCCACCAAACCGTCAAAGTGGGTCACTAAACTTGAGTCGAAAAGAAATTTCGTTCAATTACGTTAAAAAAGTTTAAAGAAACGACGTTAGTATCAAATACTCTTAGATTAACAATAACAAACCATTATCTCATACATAAAACTGAAAAATATACCAAACACAAACACTTTCAATGAAGAAGCACTAAAGTTTAGTAAACCGACCAAGTGGGACGCTCCCTATATAAAATCACTAAACTTTATACACACAAAAAGTATTCACGGCATCCTCCCTTCAATGGAATTTATATAATTTTAAATTAGAACAGAGTTGCATTTGTTTTGCATCATTCGATTTTAGAAACAGAACAAAGTCTACTCTAGTTTTTATTTTCATTTGATTCAAATTTAACTGCCTATTTTCCTGGTATGGCGGGATACCTCAGGTTAAGAGACACATGTATTTTAATTTTTATGCATGGCACTCTTTTGTTATTAACTTTTTGACATAATAACTAAATAAAAGGATCCACAGAATTATTTCTGTCTTTTTTAGCATGGGAAACCATTTATAAATACAACTTTAATAATAAATCTGCGTGCTGTATAATAGAATATAGAAATAAACCCATATTCAGGATTTACATATTTTCGTCCTGTTTTTATGTTCAAGCCTCCATAACATTCAAAATACTAAAGTTACATACATGATTTTAACTAATTTAAAATCCCTAAAGTATGACCATTCATTTAATACCAACCACTACATAACTTCAAAGTAGAAGTGTGTTTTCTGCCATCCCAAACTTTAACCAACGTTTTCTCAATTGTCGCTTTTTCACTTATGCAACTTTGCAGAATTTTTTAAAAATAACTATAGCACCTAGAGACATGAATCTTTCACAAAAAGATAGCGTATGATCTGTAGTATTAGGAACTACTCTTAACTCCATATCGACGAAGTGGGACGTTTTCCCAAAAACCGTCACATATGAAAATATTACTTTGCAGTACCTACCTACAATAGAGAAAATAAAGCGTAATAACAATTTATTCCACAGAAATTTTATTTAAAAAGGGAACATAATAATAAAAAAAAGTTAACGCCGACGAGATTTTTTCACGTTTTTCGCTTCGGAGCAGATTCTTGGCATTCTTTCTACAAGTTTGTGTAGCGTTTCTTGGCTAATGGATTTCCACTCATATTGCAGTGATATAGCTGTTGCAGATGACGGACATTGTCCCCGGACTCTACGGTCGAGTTCATCCCATAAAACTCGATTGGGTTATGGTCTGGTGATTGTGGTGGCCAAATCATGTTTTTTAACACACCTTGCAGTTCTTTATTAGTTTTATTACCTATTGATTGCAAATTTAATTTTATGTTTTTTTAGAAGAATTTATAAGTATGAAACTAAACATTGTATTTGGTGTTAAACTTTTTGACGGTAGTGTATATTAGTTGTTTACCCGTCCTGGTGCGCCTTCCTCAAGCATCTCCTTCAGCAAGCTGATGGCTTCCATGGCGGGCTCGCAGTCCCGAGCGTACAGCAGGAGGATGTGTCCGGGGTCTGCTGCCGGTGCGGCTGTGTGCTCAGCTGTGTATTCCGCGTATCTGTAATACAATTTTTTTCTCAAATATGCCCGCAAAGTGAACATAAATCGCTAAAGTCGCCGTCAATGGACTTTGCTAACTATGTAAACAAACCGCCATACTGACATTGATATTAATAGTACATCAGAGGCCGGGAAGCGATGCCATATAGAGATACGAGGCCGGGGATCCGTTTTCACGCCGAGGCATGTATAGTGTTTTTCTCAAACATGCAATGAAATAAATAAATAAAAATCCTCAAAAAAATTTCATGGCTGAATGCCGTGATGCTGTGCCACATATAGTAAAATGAATATTAAAAAGTTACTTTGAAGGCCTAGGCCTGAAAAGTTGTATGAAACCCCATTTCAGGCCGCCTCGAGATGCTGCGCCCGAAAAAGGATACTTCCGAGTCTATTATAAGGAACGTAAAGAGAATATTTCATTGCATGTTTGAGAAATAGTACATTACATCAGAGGCCGGGAAAACACAGATTTCCGGCCAAGTAGGTATAGACTACGGATAGAGATACGAGGCCGGGAATCCGTTTTCACGCCGAGGCATGTACCTATAGTGCTTTTCTCAAACGTGCAATGAAATAAATAAATAAAAATCCTCAAATTAACAACATTTCATTTTTTCATAGCGGCTCAAACTAAAAACCATTTAGAGATTTGGGCTAGCTTGGTAATTAAAAAAAATTACAGATTTTTATCTTCGCTAGTTCTTGAGAAAAGTGGAAATTACTTTGAAAAAGCCATTTAAAGGCTGAATGCGGACATTCCATGGCTTTGTTTAATGTGCCCTGTAATAAACAACTATTGGTGTAGTGGTTATATTCTCTTTGGGTGTGACATTGACAGTATGACAGTTATTTGACTAATTCATGTCAAGTTAAGTCAGTGACGGTAATATTAAGCATTTTGATAAAACTTTGAAAATAATTAATAATGTAAGTCACCGATGGCTACGTTATAGCTAATTCTTGCAATCTGCCAACGGTGGATAGAATAATGTTAATGCAGTTTATGTGTGGAAGCTAACTCACCAGTCACATCAATAAGGTGTTATTGGACTCGGCTTAAGTTGTCTGAGGCTGTTTTAAAAGATAAATTTGTCTTAGCTCAAGATATATTAACTCACTGAAGCACTTCAAAGGGTATGCAGAGCAGAAATTATCACTGGAAGTCAGAGATGTGTTGGAAGACATATACCTGCTTATTTTTGACAAAATATCTAGTAGTGCAACAATACTGTAGGTGATATTGTAATACAATTAAATACTGTAAAATAAAACGCTGTCCAGCATCAGGTGTAATACATGCATTATTATTTTACGCTATTAACCTTTTTAACGGCAAGAACGCCTAAAGGTGTTGCGGGTTATCGTGCCCACGGCGCCGTTTTTGTCATCTTTGCTTGTTGTGAAATGCGTCGAAAGGATTAACTTTTATTGTTTTATACCTTGATCTAAGACCCTAGCACACAAGGTTTTATGGCACGTTTTACGTGACGTTTCAGTAAATTTTCACCGTAAAACGTGATGATAAAACCTAGTGTGTTAGGGCCTCTGGTACTTGCTAGTTACATATATTATGATTAAAATAAAGGCTGGTCCAGAGCAAGCAGGAGGCAAAAGTCGGAACAAAGTGGACTTGACGTGACTAGGTAGATATAAATACTTATAAAATAAAACACATTTATTGTCATGTATTAGGGCCTGGAAAAAATTAAACAACGCTTAAATAGTACATTACTGAAGAGGCCGTGAAGTAAGGGATTGCTGGACGAGTTTGGGGTAGACGGCCGAGTCGTAGACGAGGCCGGATACAACGAGTCCAGCAATCCCTGTTCCGGCCGAGGCTTGTATAGTGCTTTTCTCAAACGATGTGAGGAAATAATAAATAGTTATTTGTTATACGAGGGTGCAGTTATATTTTAACCGCGAGTGTGGAATTAAAACACGTGAAAAGGATTCTATTTTTGAACCACAAAATAGAATCCTTTTCACCTCACTAAATTGAGGAAAATTCTACATAAAAAAATCAAAGAAATAACAAAACATTAAAACAGAAAGAAAGTATTAAAAAAAAGAGAAAAAAAAACAAAAAAATAAAACATTTAAAAAAGAAAAGAATTAACATACATAAAGGGAAACAAACATTTAAAAAGGGAAAAAAACTTGAAAAATAACATAAAAGACTATACAAAATTTTAAACATTAAAAATTAGACATAAACATCAAAAAAAGAAAAACACTTTTTAAAATGATTATAAACGATCACTAAAATCACGAACATTAAAAAAACAAAAAAATTAAAAACAAAACAAAAAAAGAGCACCTACCTAGTAGTGGTTGGCAGTATGTAATTTTCCCTTTGTCTGTTTAATATTAGTAAGCAAATTTAAAAAGTTAGAGTAGCGGCCAATAATGTTTTTAGTTAGGGTTTTCATACATTACTTCTTGGCCTAGGCCAAGAGGTAATGTAGGGAGCCATAAACATGAAACTTCATGTCTTGATTTCGTGACATTAACGCATACATTTCCGAGCATGTTTGAGAAAAGAATATTTACAATTTTATTGTATTAAACAGTTCAATATGTCCAGCAGTGGACGTCTTTCGGCTGATATGATGATGATTAAACAGTTCAATGTTTTTCAGCCAACGAGTTTGAAGATTAATAATCTAAAATGCTATTATCAGTTTGGGTTATCTTCACATATGTATAGTAAACCTTTCGGAACATTGGATTTCAAGCGACATCAGTGCCGTGTGCCTGCAACTTAGCACAAAACACGAAATCAATGGATTTTGACGATACATTTTCGTTTTCTCGTTACTCTCCAAAACACGTTTATTTGCGATTAATGATTTGCAAGATTCTATTTTAAACGAAAACCGTCAGCAAGGAACCGTCAAAATGTCAAATGTTCCTGTCGCAGATACAGCATACTTTTTACTTTTTAATTCAATAAATAGACCACAGTGCTAATTTTATTCATCCTATAAACGTACTTAGGCCCTTTTCGAACGTGGTAGTTTAAAACTACCAAATTTAGGGTGTTTAACTTAAAATTAAATGAAAATAAAAAATACGTGTCTACTAACTTTTCAAATACTATTAATTGCCTAAACAAAATTAAGGAGTCAGAAAAACGAAATGTTGTCAATTAAGCTAATTTTCATGGCTGAATGCCGTCGTGATGCTGTGCCACAAATAGTGGAATGAAAATTAAAAAGTTACTTTGCAGGCCTAGGCCTGAAAAGTTGCATGAAATCCCATTTCAGGCCGCCTCGAGATGCTGCGCCCGAAAAAGGATACTTCCGAGTCTATTATAACGAACGTAAAGAGAATATTTCATTGCATGTTTCAGAAAATATTTTTTTTCTCAAAAATGGCCCGCAAAGTGAACATAAATCGCTAAAGTCGCCGTCAATGGACTTTGCTAACTATGTAACCAAACCATTGTTTGTCAATACATTGTTTGTTTATATAGTTAGCAAAGTCCATTGACGGCGACTTTACATATTGGAAGGTAAAGTGTATAGTTTAAGGCCGGATCAAAATAAAAAAATAAAAAACCGGCCAAGTGCGAGTCGGACTTGCGCACGAAGGGTACCATTATCTATAAAAATATTTATTTTATTCTGTTTTTAGTATTTGTTGTTATAGCGGCAACAGAAATACATCATCTGTGAAAATTTCAACTAGAATTATCACGGTATCGGTCACAGACAGACAGACGGACAGTGGAGTCTTAGTAATAGGGTCCCGTTTTACTCTTTGAGTACGGAACCCTAAAAACATTGCAGGCCGCCTGGAATTAAATGAAAGTGTCAGCGCCAGCACACCCACCGCCTACCACACGCGCGCGTCCATACCCGGATCCTTTCATACCCACATTCTGGAGCATTTGTGGCCCTTGCCTAGGCCCGAGAGCCACGTTACATACCTGTGCACCCAATGTTGCAGCACCTTCTTGCGCACGTCAGCCAGCACCCGCGTGTGCGCGGCCCAGCACACCACTAGCAGCAAAAGTGTCAGCGCCAGCGCACCCACCGCCTACCACACGCGCGCGTCCATACCAGGATACTTTCATCCCCAAATTCTGGAGCATTTGTGGCCCTTGCCTAGGCCCCAGAGCCACGTTACATACCTGTGCACCCAATGTTGCAGCACCTTCTTGCGCACGTCAGCCAGCACCCGCGTGTGCGCGGCCCAGCACACCACTAGCAGCAAAAGTGTCAGCGCCAGCGCACCCACCGCCTACCACACGCGCGCGTCCATACCCGGATCCTTTCATACCCACATTCTGGAGCATTTGTGGCCCTTGCCTAGGCCCTAGAGCCACGTTACCTACCTGTGCACCCAATGTTGCAGCACCTTCTTAAGCACGTCAGCCAGCACCCGCGTGTGCGCGGCCCAGCACACCACTAGCAGCAAAAGTGTCAGCGCCAGCGCACCCACCGCCTACCACACGCGCGCGTCCATACCCGGATCCTTTCATCACCACATTCTGGAGCATTTGTGGCCCTTGCCTAGGCCCTAGAGCCACGTTACCTACCTGTGCACCCAATGCTGCAATACCTTCTTACGCACGTCAGCCAGCACCCGCGTGTGCGCGGCCCAGCATACCACTAGCAGCGATAGTGTCAGGGCCAGCGCGCCCACCGCCCACCACACGCGCACGTCCATACCCGGATCTATTTCCACTTCCTCGCTTGGTTGGGTACCTGCGATTAACAATTGTTTATTGATAAAAAAAACTGTCATACAGAGTCAAAAATGCAAGTCATTTGGACACTAGCCATACATTACTAGGGCCAATCAACAATTTTTTGTTGTTCGTTGGCATGGTTACGTTTCCTGGGTCACTGTTTAAAATTATGATTTTCTGGGGATTAAATTATATTGGTAAACCCATTCCATGGTGGAGTAACTCCTTAGCATGGTAGGAGTCCAGTTTATAGTATTATTTTTTCAACACATTTTCTCGTAACGTGCCTCTTATTGTGCCGCTTTTAGGCTCATAATCCAGGGTATTAAACACACGTGTTTTATAACATAACGACACTCGTGTGTTATGTTTATATGCCGATTAAGATACGTTGGCACCTCACAGTGTTATTTTGGGTATAAAAAACGGACATCCTCTTTTTATTGAATAATCATATAGTATTTACTAATATAAACCATTTACAACCATTCCAGTGTGCCAAATCGACCTACTTTTTGAAATATAATTTTTTGAAAATGCTGAGTTTTGATAGAAATAATATTGAAAAAACTAAATATTTCCAAAACTATTCGGTTCTACTCCACGAAGCTTTGATATCCCATTACCCGATGTAAAATACATTTTTGGGATCTAATTATATATTCGTAGATTAGATAGAACTTTGTAAATTCATTATTTTGTGGTTTATTCGTTTTATTTTTTTAAATGAAAATATATTGCTGTTAGGATTTGATTTTGTCGCAAAATAATTAGGCATTACTAGAAGTTACGTCATGTTTTTTTTAGATCCGAATTCCGTGGGATCTAAGAGTAATTGAAGTTTTAATTTTTTTCTGACAATTCTGGTTTATTAAATTTTGTATTGGCTGTTTAGAGATTTCATCTAAGCCTCGCTTTAACACCTGCGCGCGCACTGCACGAACTTCACGAAAAAAAATAGTTGCGCGTCATTATAGGTAATTTTACAAATATTTGTAAACATTGTTGATGCGTGTTTGAATATTATTAAAAATGTTGACTCGTGGTGAATAGAAAAGTGATAAATAGAATTGACGCCACTGGAAATTCTTGGAGATGTAAAATTATATGAGTAAAAACCTGTTGTCATCAATAACTAAAGGAAATTGCTTAGAAAGTTAGGAGCCTATAACATTTTCATTTTATGAAAAGGATTTTTTACTACGCATTTGCGCGTTGAAAAACGTCGTATGAAACGCGTGAGCTTTGATAATTACATCCTCGGCTCTCTTATCACTCCGCCTCTGATGTAATTATCAACATAGCTCACTTGTACGAGTATCACAATGTACTATTTACTCTGTCACTGTTGTCTCTTCTTGGCTTACCGGGACTGAATAACAACTATAAAACGTTGACTGACCCACCTGTCAAAATCACCTGTATCGATGAGTAGGGCTTATTCCACGTAAATTTCATAATAGCTTATTCACTATTACCCCTTATTTTCAAATTGCCATGGGCTCATATAATACCTAAATGTCAAATTGTCTTTGACCTAAAACGTCATATTCTCTAAAAAGGTACCTAAAGATTGAAATGCACAAATTCCTATAATAAATATACCGAATGACTTCTGTCATTTATTTGACAAAATATTGAAATAACTAAATTGTTTTGAAGTTTAGGCATTATGAGACTAAGCTATTTTGAAAATGGCCATATTAAGAATATGGTGCTATGAAAAAAAAAGTTAGGTATTCTGTGATTAAGGTATTTTGACACTAAGTTATTTTGAGATCTAGGAGTATTGGTAAAAGGTTAAAATGGAAAATAGGTGGCATAAGCCCTACTCGTATCGATAATATATCCCATTTATAATTTAATTGTGTAACCACTCTCAATTAGCCTATTGGTGAAGGCTTCTGTACTGAGGCCTCCCTTTTCCTTTTCAACGAGGTTCAAGGATATATTTGTGTCTTTGTAGTCTTCTCTCATCTTAGCGTTATTCAGAGTGCGCCATTCAGAAGCCCGAAAACTACCAGAATTTTTATTACCAAATAAAATACTCCTTTTCGATAAATTGTAGATTGTAGTAGTCCAGTTACATATTCAAAATGTAAATGCCAGTCTACAATAGGTTTTCGTACACTTTTGGAGATCTGCATAGCACGGTTCTTTTGTTTTAGCGGCGTTAATAGAAAAGTCGACCAAAGTCAAAAGTACCTATTTACTATTTAACTAACATAAAGCTCGCAAGTTTAAAACATGGGCACATAAAGTAACAAAAATAAAAATGTTATGGAACATATTTCAAGGAAATTTTTGTTGCATTTATTTACTAGACTAATAACCATTTTTACAAATATATACAATTATTTAATTTGCTTTCTATATGCCATACTGCGTGCTTTGCGTCGAATCCGGCTCATTAGGTCTTGCACAGCACTGTCAGGATATCTTTTGCAAGCCCATTTCCATTTGTTTTGCAACTCAGCTGCCGATTTAACTTCTCCGCCTCCCTTTTCTAATATTCTTCAATCGGCCTCAGTTCAGGACGATTTGGAGGATTGCACTCTTTAGGTAACACTGCGACATCGTTATGTTTATACCACTCAACTACTGCTTTAGAGTAGTGACAGCTCGCAAGTTCTGTCCAAAATAATGGCTGTGAGCTATGACTGCGTAAAAAGGGCAGTAGACGCTTTTGCAAACATTCTTTTTTGTATATTTCACCGTTTACTGTGCCTGTTGTTACGTATGAACGACTTCTTTTACCACAACTACAAATAGCTTGCCATAAAAGGATTTTTTTTGGAAACTTCGATCTCTTTTTTATCTTGCAATCTTCTGGGGCATCCTTACGATTCTTAGAAGTATAAAATTCTTGCCCCGGTATCTGCTTGAAGTCTGCTTTGATGTATGTTTCATCATCCAATACAACGCATCCAAATTTTGTCAAGTAATTGTCGTACAACTTTCGTGATCTCTGTTTTGCAGACAGATTTTGCTTAGCGTCGCGATTGGGTGCAGCTTGTGCTTTGAACGACTTTAATCCAGCTCTAGACTTAGTTTTTTGTACATATGACTGCGACATTTTGACCTTTTTTGCGACATCACGGGACGATAACTTCGGATTCGCTGTAAAAAGCCGCAAGACATGGGCTTCTTTTTGTTATCCTTTGCGCCTTGCTTACCTGCACTTCCCGGCTTGCGATCTACTGTCAATCGTTCTCGGAACCTTTTTAAAACTAAACATACGGAAGATTGCGGTAATTTTAAAAGTTTTGCTAATGCCCTATAACTTAAATAAGAATAAATTTATTTCAAAAACATACAATATAACCAACATACAATATCCAGCAGGCCCCGAACTAGGCTGAGCATGTATCTCGGGACCTAGCAGTACAATTTACAAATATGACGTCAATTCAGACTACGTAAAACTACATAAAACTAAGTGTGTTTGCAAGTGTGTGAGTGTGTGTGTGCGTGCGTGAGTAAGTGTGTGTCTGAGTATGTGTGTATGTGCATGTGTGCATGGGCAGTTTAAAGTAATAGTCACTATCAGGGGTGAAGGAGAGCTTCCGTGTCACAGTACGACAGGGACGTAAACCATTTTTTTAGAATTTTCTGTACCCTACCTGCTGTGTGCTGTTGGATATTGTGCAATTTACAAATGTTGTTGTAGATAGATAGATAGATAATATTTTTTTCATCTCTCCTGTTCTGAAAGTTGACTTTTCATGGGCATATAGCCGGGTGGAAAATAGCGTTTTCTCCCCTAGGGTGGAAAGTAATTTTTGAGTATTGTAAAAATACCATAAAATCTAGTAAATTTGTTGTTTGTTTGTTTTTGTTTGTTTGTTTCAGTTTTTTTGTAAGTTTGTTTTGTTTTTTGTTCGTTTTTTTTTTGTTTTTGTTCTGTTTGTTTTTGTTTTGTTTGTTTTTTCACGTGTCGGCATGGCCCTCTAGATTAGTTGCGTCGCGGCCTACTCGATTACAATCAAGTAGGCCGTGGAAAGTGGCCAGTGCAAAGAGGTTAGAGGTTGGATATAGTTTTAATTATTTTACTTAGGTATATCTAAAATCGAATAATTAATTTTCCTCACAGTCGAAATGAAAAGTAGAGTGTTTAACTCGGGTGAAATTACCCATTTCACCCTCGAACTATTGGCGCTCGAACGAATCTCGGGTGTATTGAGTCACTTTCAACCCTTGGTTAACAATCTACTAATTCATCACTCAAGGTATACATTGTTATGCAAGTTATACAACAACAATTATATTACAGCAAGTGTGACTAGTCAAACCAAAAATGTATACTATAACAGTATCAAATTTAAATCAAGAAATACAATTGTAAAATTTGTCATATTTTTAAATATTTAAATATTATTTACAATTTCATATTAAAAAATTCGTTTAAACTATATAAAGTCTTGTTTATTAGTAAGTCTTTCACTTGAGCACTGAACACTGTGAGTCTTTGTTCTAGTTTGATGCAGTTCGGTAGATGGTTATATCATTTTCTGCCAATGACTCCCGGCCTTTTATTAGACATAGAAAGTTTGTGGGGACTTAAACAAAGGTCGTTTGGACAACGACTTGGATACTTCAAGGGTCCTTTCTTGCGGAAATCATGGATATTTATACGAACAAACAAGATAGTTTCGAATATATATAGTGCTACTGATGTCATCATTTTAAGTGACTTAAAGAATCCTCGGCATGTATCTTTATATCCGGCTTTCATTATGACTCTTATAGCCCGTTTCTGCATTTTCAGTACTCTCTCATGGTCTGACGAGTTTCCCCATAATATCATGCCATATGACATAATGGAGTGTACATATGCATAATAGGATTTGATGAGACAATCCTGGGAAATAAGCGGACGTAGTTGCTTTAGAGCGTAGACGCCAGTTGCCATTTTTTCGCATACATTGTCTATATGCGTTTTCCACGTCATGGCGGAATCTATATTGAAACCCAACATTTTCGCTGCGTTTGAACTGTATAAGCAACAACGGTCAGTTAGTTCTATTTTTAGTACATCCTTAATATTAGACTTCGCGTTGAAAAATACAACGTTCGTCTTGTTCGAATTCAGAGTAAGCCCATTATTATTAAACCATGATTTTACGGTAGCCATAATCTTGTTGATTTTTTCCATGACAATATGTATGGTTTCACCTTTAATGACTATGGTGGTATCGTCAGCATATATTATAAATTTACCATCTATATCTGTCTGAGCAAGATCATTCATAAAGAGCAAGAATAGGGTGTTACCCAGCGCAGATCCCCGCGGTACACCAACATCGGGGACGATTTTTGGTTTGGATTAGAATGTTTTACCGTCTATTGAGACTTCAACTGTCTGTTCTCTGTTGTTCAGAAACGACTCCAAAAGTTGTAACTCTACTCCTTTAATGCCGTACATTTTAACTTTGTGAATTAAAAGTTGATGATCAATGCTGTCGAATGCTTTAGACAGATCTAGAAAAATTGCAGCTACTTTTAGTTTACTGTCTAATGTTTGTATGACTTCATTTATAAGCTGTAATGCAGCCGAAGTAGTTGATCTTCCTTTTCTGTAGGCATACTGGACGTCTGTCAGAAGGTTATTCGTCTCCATGTGGTTCATTATAGCGCTAGATAATAAGGATTCGACTACTTTCGATATTGTGGGAACAATAGTGATCGGTCTGTAGTTGGTAATCGATCCCCTATCTCCTTTGCCTTTAAACAAAGGACAAACTCTAGTTTTCTTTAGTTCGTTGGGATATGATCCACTCTTATAGATTGTGTTAATCACGTAGCACATTAAGTTAATTAATTCATCCGATTGGGCTAAGTGGTTCAGCAATTGACCTGTTATGTCATATATGTCTTTCGTTCTAGACTTCGATATTTTTGTCTTCATGGTTTCTCTTAATGCTTTAGGGGACGTGGGACAGAAATTGCATTCGCTTGTATTTGTGGGTGATGGTACATTTTCTAACGCTTTTGCTCTATCGATTGATCTATTGTTCAATATGTTTTTACTTATTTCGATGAAATATGAGTTAATATAGTCTGGCAGTTCAATTGATCCAATTGGCTTTAAAGTAGTGGGATCCTCGAGAAACCATTGTGACATCTTGTTATTTTTATTAGTTTCTTCTTTGATTACCTGCCATATCTCTTTTTTAGGATTAGCTGCATCTTGGAGTCTTTTTTCTATATAATTTTGTTTGGATGTAACAAGCAAATTATTTCTTTTCCTTATTTTTTCACTAATGCACTGATCCATTTGAAGTTCTGGATATTGACGTCTAAGATGGTAAAAATCCTTAAGATCCTCTTGAAGTTTAATTATTTCGGTATTTACCCAGGGTATGTTAGATTTTTTCTTTATCTTACTAATCTTATTAAGTACATGAAAAATGAAAATGAAAATGTTTTATTTCATAGATTGCTAGGTTACATTGAAAATAAGGTTGGGTCTTCCTAGTAGGTAAAAAATACCTGTGTCAGGAAGACCCGCTCCTCCATAAAAAAGCAGTTAATGTTAATTTCTTATATGTAGGTAAATATTTATAACATAAAATAAAAATAAAGACGAATTAGGTATCACAGGCATAGTGTCGTGACCCTAAAGTTGAGTGTGTGTGTGTGCGCGTGTGTGTGTGTGTGCGCGCGTGTGTGTGCGCGTGTGAGTGTGTGTGTTAGTGTGTGCGTGCGTGTGTGTTAGTGTGTGCGTGCGTGTGTGTTGTTTGATAAAGTAGGTATATATTATATATAACATTTTCCATTTTGTTATGTTTTACTAACTATAGAATTAAATTTAGATTAATACAAGATTAAGTAACAGTTCAGTATCTTCATAACTTAGCATCTTTAACCATTCCGTTAGAGACCTCTTACAATTATATTTCTTTTGTTGATATATATTAATTTTAACATTTATTTTATTATAAAGGTATGCTGCACGTGTCTTATACTGCCTTTTAGCAAACAAAGATCTATATGTTGTAAGTGGGGCAACGGTGTTTTTACGTCTTCTAGTTAGAAGCGTTGGATTAAATTTTAGTGTTTTATGTAACTTTAATGTTGTATGGAGGATATACAGTTTTCGCATTGATGATTGGTCACTAATCTTATACAGTTCATTTGTGGGAAATCTGTATGGCCTCAAGTACATTACCTTTAACAGACACCGTTGCCCTCTTTCAACCTCCAAGAATTTGGATTTAGTTGCTCCACCCCAGACGGTGATACAATAGGTCATGATGGATTCCGCTAACGATACATATAGTTGGTTAAGAAGTGTCTTGTTTGCAATATGTCGAAGAATTTTAAAGATCCATACCAATTTTCGAATTCTACCATTTACAAATTCAATATGCTGATGCCAAGATAGGCGCTGGTCTAAGATGACACCAAGGTATTTAGTCCTTTAGGTCCATATTCATTGTATATCTATTAAAAAATAGTTTGAAAGGTGTTTCAGTCGTCAAGTTCATTAATGTAGTCCAGTCATATGATAGCATTGCTTTGTTTAGGTTTTCCATATTAGATAGCGTGTATTTTCTATTTTTAACGTTGTAGGATGTACGCTTTTGTTCGTTGTTTTCCACAATTTTGATTATTTGGGCATCATGGTCTAATACTCCTTCAACCAACGGTTCTACTTGTATATTTTCGCCCAGGATATTTGTAGCTATAAAATCTAGTGAGGTCTTGCTTTGTCCATCGATTCTTGTAGGAAAATTTATAACATTTCTTATGTTTAATGGTGACATTATATCTGTTAAAGCGATTTTGCGATTAGTTTTTTTTCAAGTAAATTAACATTCCAATCGCCAGTCAATATGATATTACTATAATCTCCACATGTCAAAATATCAAATATTTGTTTTAAAGTTTCTGTGAATATGTCGAAATCACCATTATTACTTCGATATACCGCAATAATTATTGTTCCGATATTATTAACTACTGTTTCAATAGCAGCTAATTCGCAGTGAAATTCTTTTGTCAAGCTTTGAATTTTGTTGCACACTTTAAATTTTAGTGAATCTTGTACAAATATCGACACGCCACCATGTATTCTTTTCTGTCGAGTGTAGGCTGAGGCATGAATATGAATGTAGCCCTGGATTTTAATATTTTTAATTTCACTGGATTTAAGCCATGTCTCGGTGAAAACCATTACTTGTGGTTTTTCCTTAGCTGCAATCGTATGCAATAGTAACACTTTATTTCTGATGCATCTAACATTTTGATGGATTAGTTTGAAATAGTTGTTTATGGTTGGTACTGAGAAGTGTATTTTGTTCTGTTGGTTTGGTGTCATACGGCAATAGTAAACTTTGGAGCTGTCTCTGATAATTAGTGTCAACGTGAGCTAACGTTTTACAGTTTGATGGTGGCTTTGATGAAAAAACAAGTCCTGTACAGATTTGTCCTCAAAATCTTTAATGCTTGTATCTATAAATATCAGTGGTGAGGTTTCCTTAAAATTTTAGATTGCCTCTGATAAGCTCTTGACTATAATCCTTTTACTTATATAATTCGGAGTCGTGGAATAATACTTTCCCGCCACATTTGTTTCCATGTACTTAACATTTTTACGTCATACCTGGCCATAAAGTAGGAATTACCGCACGCTATGCGTGCGGAAAACCCCACTTCCTGGCCAGATAGAGACGTAAAATTTTGTACTCACCACGGGCGGTAATAAAGAAAGCCTCAGAGCGCATATTTATCGCCCTTGCCTTCGGCTCGGGCGTCAAATACCTGCGATCTGAGACATTCTTTGTTTAACCACCCTAGGTAAGTAATGTACTATTATTGGCAGTTGCGATGTGGTGCAGTTTTTGGTTCAATATATAAATTTCTTCTTTGTTTTGATCGTCATATTTTATGGAACAAATTATCAATTTATAGTTTTGACGGTTTTGCCTCTGGATTATATTTTCGATGCGTTGAAAGTACGCATTTTGGGATTTTCTCACAGTGTTGTAATCGCATAGGAGCAGTACTGCAAAATCTCTTGAATCTAGATTCTCAGTCTGGTTTTCGTAACTGTCTAATATGCGCAAATGAGGTGCATATGGGTGGCAAGTGTTTGTTGTCAGCAGGTTTTCGTTGGCAAGATGTATTCCTAGTTTACGTCCAGTTTTGTCAGAGAACATAATAACCTTGCCTTTCCGCAAGCCGCTTATTATGTGTGGCTGTATCTTGTTATCCACGATATTGTGATATGTTAAATCCTGAAGCGGTTCTGAGGTGTCCATTTTTCCCTTCGAAAGTACATCTCGAGCGCCGGATGTTTTTAAGGACTGTCTAATGTTTTTAATTAGTTTATGTTGCTTGCGAATTTTTTTTAATAGTGAGCGATTTTTATACGTTTTGCTCCCTTTAAGGTTGCTTCTTAAAGTGTTGGTGGGCAAGGCGCGGTTTGTATTTTCTTGCATTGCTTCTTTTGTAGAGGTGGTTTCTTTTACTAGTTTTAGAAATCTACTTTGCAGTTGATTGTACTCGTTTTGAATATGCGAGACTTGCAGTTTTAAGGGCAAAATTATCGAATTGTTCAGATTACCCATTTCTTCATGTTCGTCGACTAAGGTTCTGTTGTCTGCAGTTATATTTAACAATTCATTTTGAAAGTCTACATTTTTTTCAATTGCGTCGGCTAGTTGTTTTTTTAGGACCTGGTTTGCCTTGCACAATGATTCAAATTCAATTGCATTTTGGTCTTGTTCATCGGAAATAATCTTTATGAGAGCTTCTTTATCATTAAGTTTTGTTTTCAGACTGCATATTAATATCTCATATGTTTTTAAACCATTGTCCTTTTCATTTATTTGCCTCTCATATTCTGCTACTGTATCGTTAAGTCTTTTTATTGTTGCTGCTCGAGTCTGGGTAGAACCCTTTTGTTTATTCATTTTAACTTTCCAGCAATATATGAGTATCTCGTTTCAAAACGGTTTATATTAATACCGTTGTATTAAATAAAAATGAAATATAAACACAAAAAGTTATGTTAGGCTTCGTGTTTGAACCCTGGGTCACATATAGTAATTAAAAATTACAAACAAAAACACAAGTCTCGTACGGGTTACGAACCCCGATCACTATCGGTGAATACTAGGCGTCTCCGAATAGAGCACGACGCGTATACCGCTTGACCACGGAAGCAGTAGAAAGTGACACGAAAATAATGTACATATTATGCCAGTGTTTGTGTATGGAATGCACTACTGCCGGTTGGTTATGAGTTATGGATATCCGATCCACCCGCAAAACGAAAATAAAAAAAAAAGTATGATAACAAACACAATAATTATCTTCACTTTTGCATTCACATATATAGTCATACGTAGTAACGTTATAGTTTATAGCACTTTTCACAGTTAGTAAGTTCCGTCACAACAGAAATGTTTGTTTTGGTTCTATTTATGTATCAATGTTTGTCAAGTTTTTGTTGTTAAATTCTTGTCTTACACTTAATTTTACCCATTGATAACACTTATACACGTTATTTAGGACACTTATGACTGATTTGTTTTGCTTTTAACCATAATAAACTTGATATATCATTATTACTATATAAAATAAACAGAGCCCTCTACTTTGATGGTTTTCGGGCGGAGGTGGCGCCCTCTGTGCGTAAAGTTGTAGATGCATGTAAGCTGGAGCGCGCCTTGCTAAGACGGATTTGTAAGGCGGGAGGGGTACTTTAAAAATTCGTTTATGCAACAGCTGGGCATAGTTGGGAAGATTAGCAGCAAAACCATGCGCTCGTATTGTAGCCTTCAAAATATATAATTGCCTGACTCTCAAAAGGCTTGTTTCTCGATAGAGGGCATCAGTGGAAAATCGGAAAGGTTTCCTTAGCATGACCTTGATCACAGCACGCTGGGACCGCTCTGCCAGGAGCAGATGACTTTTAGCGGCGCTGCCCCAAACTCCAATGCAATATTGTAGGATTGATTGGCACAGCGCTCTGTAGACAAGGTATAGTACCTCCTTCGTAGTACAGTCGAGGAGTCTCTTCATTATGTACATACATTTTCTGACCTTTGCGGAGAGTGTGAGAATTTGCTGCTTGAAGGAGAGGATGTGATCAATGATCAAGCCCAGATATTTGACCTGATTAATTTTGGCTATGGTGCTACAAGAGCAGGTGGTAATGCTACAAATGTTACCCAAATTGGGACAATCAACGGTGTGAAGGGATAGAGTTTGATACGAGGAGTCTGAAGATGCACCTGACTTAGAAAAAGCAAGGAAGTTAGATTTAGAAATATTTAATGTCAGCAGGTTACTCTGCAACCACGACGCAATGTGAGAGAGTCCTCTCTCTGCAAGGTTGTAAATGGGGATTTTCAGTATGTTTGCGCAAAATAATTTCACGTTTCTTGTGTCACGCCATCGTGAAAACGAATGATCAAAGTGGAACGCTGTCATAATAGTTTTTATTCATGATATCAAATAGTTTTTATTACTAAGAAGTTTCCATATTGTATAAATAAAAATATATAAGCATTTACTTGTGCCCACATTTTACTGTATTCAAGCTTTACATCACCCCAGGTGAATTTAGAGCGCCCTTTAAACAATCAGGCATTCACTTCGAGGTCTATATAATGTTTTTCTCTAATAGGATTTTCCAGCCTGAATACTGTCGCGGATTCAATAACATGAAAATGTGTAGGCAAAACAAAAAGCTGCATGAGTAATGTTGGTAACAACTACAACAGTCATTAGGAAAACAAACAATCACGCTTATTTAATGTTATTGTCATCACATCATGCTTTTGAGTAGTTGGGCCATTTTACGGAAAGTTGTACACTCGATTTTTTTTAATTTTGATAAAATCGGGGTTTTTCTACTCAGAATCGAAAGCACTTTCGAATGTTATAGAAGAAAAAAAGTGTCCCAAGATTTTTTACATTACTGTTTGCATACTAAGCTCTTATGAATATGGTAACGGAACGAAAAACCGAAAATTGTATGTAACATTTTGGACACTTTTTTTCTACTATTAGGTTCGAAAGTGCTTTCGATTCTGAGTAGAAAAATTTTATCAAAATTAAAAAAAAAGTCGAGTGTACAATTTTCCGTAAAATGGCCCAGTTACATAACGAAAAATATGTCATTGCATGGGGGCGGCGAAAACCCACTCTACGCCACTATGTGGGGTAGTTGTTTTCTTGCGTTTTTTGACAAGGTATACTCTTAGGCTGGGCTCACATTCTGAATTCATGCACTGAATCATAATCTGAAACATCACGAGCAAATAAAACGGTACACTTTGCGCAGAATTGCTACCAGAGCGTGTACCTTTTTTTTGCTCTTGAGTGATTTAAATTATGATTCATTGCATGAATTCAGACTCTGTGAGCCCAGCCTTACAGTTTCGGACATTCTTCCAAGCATGGAAGTCCCTTGTTTTACCGACAAACGTTTCACCGAACACATTCTTCCGCCAAATTTTCATTTCATCGCTTTTTTTTCTCAAAAACTGGTAAATTTTTAGGTATAATAGCTAAAAGATGATTGTGCGAAACCCAGTAGGTTAGGTAAGGTTTGTTTTACAACAATCCTGAAAAGTTTACTGTTACTGAATAAAATTGTTTTCAATGAAATGCCAATTCGGCGAAACATTCATTTGTTGAAAAGCTTGTCGGTAAAACAGAGGGGAAAATGGAAACTGCATAACCAAATACTGACTGCATATTAAGCCAATAAACAAATTAGAAAACCCTGCACTGCAAGCCTTTACATTAGTAAATTGAGAACAATAGCATTGTTCCTCAGAATGGTCAGAGTTAAAACAATTTGTTGATGCGTAACGACGCATATCCATAGGTACCGTGTTTTCCTTCATTAGTAATTCGACTGTTACAGGAACTAAATTATTATTAATTCATAACCATGTATGGGTATTCCATATAAGATTAGAAAAATCGGGCGTTTATCGTCATACGATTTCAAGGAAAACCATTATGAAACGCAAAAAACATTAGTGTTTTTGTGCTTGATAAGTCCTTATTCATCGAAATAATGTACTACTGGCACAATATTTACCTTTGATATCCCCAGATCAATGAAGAAACGTGGACGAATTTGTCCGTTAAAAATCTAATGTGGGATGAGGTATAAAGAGATGTATACATTTTTCGCCTTATTACAATGTAATAAGTTGCAATAGTGTATACATATCTTCGACGTCGACTGTACAATACTCACTAAAACAAACAATGTCTCAGATCAGATCGCAGGTAGATGCAAGTAGTGCACCTTATTTCACTTTAATGACCTGGACGTTAATAATGCTC
Source organism: Epinotia brunnichana (assembly GCA_963854355.1). Lineage (NCBI taxonomy): Eukaryota > Metazoa > Arthropoda > Insecta > Lepidoptera > Tortricidae > Epinotia > Epinotia brunnichana. Next base: position 24,459,556 of record OY977936.1, on the reverse strand, counting down.
GAAAATATTCTCTAACAGTGATGCTAATGAACGTGTATTAGAGTTTTATGGTGGCCAGACCGATTTCTGTTTAATTAGGTCTTAATTAATAAAATCACATTTTTCTTTAAAATGTTCTACAAGTTGCTTGTGGTGAAAAAAAAATGTATGAGGACCAGAGTGGCCTTCCTGAAAAATTGTTTATCTAATACTGATTCTAAAATGGTATAACTCATGCCATTTGCATCTTTACAAATAAAGATGTTGCTATAAAAGTTCACTTTTAAACACCTTGTTTTGGTACAATTCGCTCTTCGAAAAGTGCGAATATCTCGAAAACCAGGGGACTTTTACTAAACCTCAAAGTCGATTTTCTGGACCAGTCTAAGGTGACCTATTCGTGGTTAGAAGGTTGTCCATTATTTACCGGACATCCTGTATATATACGCGTCGACTTGAGAACCTCCTCCCTTTTTTTCGTCGGTTGATAATGCGGGCTGAGCAGGTCTGCATTTCGCTCAAAATTGTGTTTCTGAAAGTTTTGTTATCTGTATTTACTCACACTGTATCAGATCATGGCGATTTTTGAAGCTGTTTCTCCACCAGGCGAGGAATTCCAGGGAAAATCTGACACAGTGCCCTTCTGGAGGGGACGTCACGCGGCAAATAACTTGGACTGCATTGTTCGTACAGTTGTTTACGATGTCCACCCATTCAGCCTCCTATAAACAGATAATAGAAATATTTACGCGTATATAAAGTACATTGTTTAACAAGGGGCGTATGAGGAATATTGCAAACGAGAGACTATCAGGAGCCCGACGCCGTAAGGCGGAGGGCTTTTGATGACTCGAGTTTGCAATATTCTTACGCCCGTGTTATACACAATGTTTTTCATCACATTTGCGAGGAAATAAATAACCACAAAAGACAGAAAAACCTATGTTTTATACAAGCGCATCAATCAAATGTTGACGAAATTGACAACTTCACTTCTAGATCAGTGCGAGTGGAGGGCGGAGCTTCAATATTTCAACCAATCACAGAGCCTGCTTGATTATATTTCCAACCAATCACAGAGCAGAATTCTTGTCGCTAGCGGCCGTCAAGATTTACTTAACCAATTAGATCACACACAAGCTCATTACTTCCCATGGGCCATTATTTCCCGCGGGAACAATTTAGGCCATTGTCTTTCTGTATACAGGCAAGGAATAACACCATTTATGAGCAAGTGTGATGAAATAGTAGATTATACACCAAGGGGATAAAGCACTGTTTTATGTCACGGGAGCGAATTGAATCCCGAACGTAACGAACGACTCATAATTTAACTCCTGAGCGTAGCGAGGGAGTTATAAGTTAATTCCTGAGCGAAGCGAGGGAATTAAGACTGAGTCCTGAGTGCAGTGAGGGGTTCAACCGCCCAAGACTAAAACAGTCTTATCCCCGAGGTGTATACTCTACTTTTCACACCTTATGCGAGACAAAAAAACAGGCTCAGTAGATAAATAATGTTTATTTAGCAAATTAAAAGTACATAGTAACATTAGACACGTTAGTCCAATTATGGAAAGATAAGGTAATGTTTTTATTTGTCAAAATCGTTGTAGGCTTTTAGGTATTTTTCCTTTGACTTCTCTGGCAGCAGATTTTTTCATCACTCGACATTTTCAATATTATTTTTGAAATTAAATCTTCTATAGGCACCTACAAGAACTCGATTTGTTCGTCACGTGTGAACAAATGAAGGCGCGCGGCGTTCCAAATTCGAAAGCACAAGCCGTGGTCCTAGATTCGAAATTCGAATTTCGACCACCGCGCTCCTCCGGACCGGGGTGCACACGGAGGCAATAGTACATTACTGCAAAGGCCGTGAAGTAAGGGATTGATGGACGAGTTTGGGCTAGACGGCCGAGTCGTAGACGAGGCCGGATACAACGAGTCCAGCAATCCCTGTTCCGGCCGAGGCTTGTATAGTGCTTTTCTCAAACGATGTGAGGAAATAATAAATAGTTATTTGTTATACAAGGGTGCAGTTATAATTTAACCGCGAGTGTGGAATTGAAACACGAGCTAGCGAATGTGAGTGGTTTAAAAATAGAATCCTTTTCACCTCACTAAAGTGACAAAGATTCAAGATAAAAAAATCTAAAAAAGAAAAACAAAACATAAAAAAAGAATAATATTAAAAAAACATTACAAAAGAGTAAAACAAAAAGGAAAAAAATATTAAAAAAAAAAACAAAAAAACAAAAAAAATGCCCAAAAAAAAGACAAAACAAAAAAAAGGCAAAAAACAAAAAAATGGACAAAAAAAAGAAAAACATTAAAAAAAACAAAAAAAAGGAAAAACAACAAAAAAAAAACAAAAACAAAAAAAAAGGAAAAAAAAAAGAAAAACAAACAAAACATTAAAAAAAAACAAAAAAAAAGGGAAAAAAAAGACAAAACAAAAAAAAAGGCAAAAAACAAAAAAATGGACAAAAAAAAGAAAAACATTAAAAAAAACAAAAAAAAAGGAAAAACAACAAAAAAAAACAAAAACAAAAAAAAAAGGAAAAAAAAAAGAAAAACAAACAAAACATTAAAAAAAAACAAAAAAAAAGGAAAAAAAAAAACATTAAAAAAAGTAAAACAAAAAGGAAAGCTTGAAAAAATTAAAAAAAACGACAAAAACATTAAAAAAAGTAAAACAAAAAGGAAAAATAGATAAAAAAAAACTTAAAAATAACATAAAAGACCCTACAAAAATTTTAACATTAAAAAATAGACAAACATCAAGAAAAGAAAAGATTTTTTTTTAAATCATTAAAAACGATAAACAACACTAAAAAATAAACGAAAAATAACAAAAAAATGTAAAAAACTAACAATTATTTTTTTACAAAACTATAAAACAATTAAAAAAAAGTATTGGTGGTTGGCAGTATGTATTTTTTCCTTTGTCTGTTTAATATCAGTAAGCAAATTTAAAAAGTTAGAGTAGCGGCCAATAATGTTTTTAGTTAGGGTTTTCATACATTACTTCTTGGCCTAGGCCAAGAAGTAATGTAGGCAGCCATAAACAAGGAACTTCATGTCTTCATTTCGTGACATTAACGCATACATTTCCGAGCATGTTTGAGAAAACTTCATTTATTTTGTCAAATCAAGTAGGCCATGGCCTAGGACAAATTGTGTTTAGCAAAATTAAACTTTATGCATATAGTAATAAGAATTATGAAAAGTGAAATAATATTATTAACCAGCGGGTTATAATGAAATTCAGTACAACATACCCGGCTAATACCAAGGGATTTAATGTCTTGCTTTCGGTAGGGTTTACATGACCTATAATTCGGCATTGTCGAGCATGTGGTTTGAAATAGTACATTACTGCAAAGGCCGTGAAGTAAGGGATTGATGGACGAGTTTGGGCTAGACGGCCGAGTCGTAGACGAGGCCGGATACAACGAGTCCAGCAATCCCTGTTCCGGCCGAGGCTTGTATAGTGCTTTTCTCAAACGATGTGAGGAAATAATAAATAGTTATTTGTTATACAAGGGTGCAGTTATAATTTAACCGCGAGTGTGGAATTGAAACACGAGCTAGCGAATGTGAGTGGTTTAAAAATTTTCTTTTCACTTCTCATGCTCTAAAAGTTCGTCTTTATGTCGTGCGTAGGCGACATAAAGTCGCTTTTTATGCTCTAGAGCATAAAGTAAAATCTTCGTCGAAGACCAAGGCAATCGCTGCAACAGCCACACGAACATCTTTAACTTCATACAACAACCTCTTTATTTTATTTCGTTTCGTTCGTATTCTAAGACCAAGGCAAAGATACCAACAGCCAAAGTACACAATAAAACTTCATGAAATAAACTTATAATTTGTATTTCGTCTCATTTATTATTTTACGTGTTGCTGTTTCATTTCCTCGCAATCGAAGTGAAAAGTAGAGTGTACAACTCGTCCATAATAGTACATTTTACAACTAGTGTGAAAAGAATGTCTTTTTACCACTAGTACCGAGGTATCTTGCCACGAGCTGAAAGCGAGTGGCAAGACTCGGTACGAGTGGTAAAAGACATTTCACACGTGTTGTAAACGACGTTTTTTAATACAATTGCGAAAAAATAATAAATTAATATTCGTCATTTATATATTAATGAATTCTTTAAATAAATTTATATTATTGTACCTCGATCTCAACTGTTAGTGGCTGCATCGAAACTTCTGCTTGCGTATGCGCTCCTGGTACCTATAGGTGGACCGTTTAACTAGGTCCTCGCCTGCGCGGCGCGCGGGTGCAGGGGTATGACTATAACGGGCTGCGGGCGACGTGCGGAAGGCAAACCCCGGCGCCCGCACCCCGTTATCGTCATACCCCTGCACCCGCGCGCTGCGCAAGCGAGGAATGAGTTAAGCGGTCTACCTACAGATGCGTACATTTTCAGCTTCAAAAATGACTTTCATACTAACGCGATCAAAAATAAATACTCCTAGTATTCGTAAGCGTTTTTAATTTCATAATTTCCAAGTAAAAAATCTAATATAAAATTACTGCGTTTCGAAAGTATAGTTTGGAACTAAAAAGTAAAAAGCACTAGTGCGAGAAATTGAGCTTCTCGCACGCTACGCAGCCACAAAAAGTACCACTTTTTGAGCAACTGTATTAAAAAACCCATTTTACACTCGACTTTATATCTATCCTCGCTCGCAAGCTCGCTCGGATGGATAAACGTCTCGAGTAAAATGGTGCGTTTTATGCACTTGTTGTACAATCTACTATTTCACCACACTAAAGTGAGAAAGATTCTAGTTAAAAAAATCTAAAAAAGAATTATATTAAAAAAACATTACAAAAGAGTAAAACAAAAAGGAAAAAAATATTTAAAAAAAAACAACTAAAAAAACAAAAAAAAACGCCCAAAAAAATGACAAAAAACAAAAAAAAATGACAAAAAACAAAAAAATGGACAAAAAAAATATAAAAACAAACAAAAAACATTAAAAAAAAAGGAAAAAAAAAACAAAAAAATATAAAAAAACAAAAAACGAAAAAGAAACAACAAAAAAACAAAAAAAAAACAAAAAAAAAGGGAAAAAAAAACATTAAAAAAGTAAAACAAAGGAAAACTTGAAAAAATTAAAAAAAACGCCCAAAAAATGACAAACAAAAAAAAAGGAAAAAACAAAAAAAACGCCCAAAAAATGACAAAAAACAAAAAAAAGGAAAAAAACAAAAAATGGACAAAAAAAAAGAAAAACACAAAAAACATTTAAAAAAAAACAAAAAAAAAATTAACAAAAAAAAACTAAAAAAAAAAAAACTAAAACAAAGGAAAAATAGATAAAAAAAAACTTAAAAATAACATAAAAGACCCTACAAAAATTTTTACATTAAAAAATAGACAAACATCAAGAAAAGAAAAGATTTTTTTTTAATCATTAAAAACGATAAACAACACTAATAAATAAACGAAAAATAACAAAAAAAATGTAAAAAACTAACAATTTTTTTTTACAAAAAACTAAAACAATTAAAAAAAAGTATTGGTGGTTGGCAGTATGTATTTTTTCCTTTGCCTGTTTAATATCAGTAAGCAAATTTAAAAAGTTAGAGTAGCGGCCAATAATGTTTTTAGTTAGGGTTTTCATACATTACTTCTTGGCCTAGGCCAAGAAGTAATGTAGGCAGCCATAAACGAGGAACTTCATGTCTTCATTTCGTGACATTAACGCATACATTTCCGAGCATGTTTGAGAAAACATTATTATATTTGCCACCACTGATGGGCAAAGGCCTCCCTCCTCTTTTTTCCACTGCTCTCGAGTTGTAGCTCCATCAGGCCAGTCCTGTAAGAATGAGTCCAACTCATCTCACCAACTCCGACGAGGTCTGCCGCGTCTCCTTTTTATAAGCTTTCTATTAACTTCCGATGTATGTACAGTCGCCATCACATACACAAGTACACTATAGGTGTTCAAAAATATCGGCGCATGCACCCTAATGCCTTGAAAATAGAGGTGTGTTCCGATGTTTGTGAGCTGCTTGTTTGCTCCAATGTATGTGATGGCGACTGTACCTAACTATGTTTGTTCGGGTGGAATCTTGCAACTCAATTTTGAAGCACATATCTTCAACCGATTGAGCTGAAATTTTGGGTTTATGCGTATTTTGGATGACAATTCAATATTAAGTTACCATCGAGCTGATCTAATGATGGAGACAGAAGGTGGCCATGGGAACTTAGGACTTAACCGACGTAACCCCGTTGAGCTTGGGCTCGTCAGATAGGGCAAAAAAAATTCTTATAGCAATTTCATTCAGGTGACTAATAATGTGTGCATTTAGAGGTACACCGCCAAGTACAGGGATAAACAGACGCTTTGATGCCGATGACAAACGAGAACGTGTTCATTTAATCGCAGACATATACTCCATAAACGAAGCTCTCAGGAGAAGTCTGCCTTTTAACACCAGTTATGATGTCGGGACCTGCAATGTTGCCCTGGCCACCCCGTTGTCAGACGCGGCCACAGCACTATTGCAGTTAGCTCGAAAGTGTGTTAGTAATAGAAATACTCGTCATTAGAATAATATGTTATGTTGACTATAACGGAGCGACATGTTCACCTGTGTGACAAGCTCCTTAAATAAAGAGAAAAAAAATATATATATACTCCATACTTCGATCAAAAAGACGAAATCATATATATAATAATAAATCTTTATTTCAGATATAAGGATCTTTTCGTGTATTTCACCCACAGGCTGCTCGAGTAAAATAATTGAGTGAAGGCTTTAAACAGGATTATTTTAACATCTACAGAGTATCATATCACACATATCATATCTCTATGGAGCACATTAGGTATAGTCGGCCTCATAAGTTGCTGACCACCTAATTTAAGTACCTTGTCGTTTTCACTAGTTTGACAACTTCATATGGCAGTTTAACATGACGTTTAATGTGACACGGTACAAAGGTGTTAAGCCCCTTAAGGCTGACCGTACCTACATACTTTGTGGTAAAATCCACTCGTAATATATCCCGACGTTGAATGAAGATGGTTTTACAAATGTTTTCTTGTGGTTTTTCATTAAACTATCTTGATAACAGTTTTCACGCTTATGTCTTGCGAGAGTTTCGCGCACGAGAAGCAACACTATTCGTGAATTGCTTTAATTGACAAATTTCGGTAAATAAGTATGTGACTTTGCGGTGTCTTATATTTCCGCCTATGATATTTTGTATGGGGTTAAATACAATAATTTTAACTCGATTACGTCTTTAAATGTACTGATTGATAAGGCAGAGGTAAAGCAGGAAGATAAAGACCCAAATTAGTTATTTTTGATATAGCGGACATTTTTGAGAGACTATTGTCAAGAATAATAATATCTGAAAATCAGTTATTGTTTCCTAAACTGGTCAGATCGGCGTTTCAAAGAACGGAATATTTTTCAATTCACGCCCTTAACATGTCCTTGTCCATTGCCATCATTAAGACATTCTAGTGAATGCTTGGATCCCATACAAATTGCGGTGTATGCTATGCGACGTCTATTTACTTACGACATGGTGTAATGAGTGGTTTCATACTTACGTCTACTTCTTTAACAGTAGAATTCTGCTTATATTCCTTTGAATTCATGCCGAATACTTTAATATGTATGTAGTGCAGGTTATACGTGACCACGAGCTCAGGTCTGAAAAAGAAGAAAAATATTTTAAGTAATTTTTACGTACAAAAACATGATAAAACTGAGGATACTGACGCGCTGAACGGCAATGCCGATGCGCTAACCTTCTGGTCGCCTGTTGCGTCGACGAGAGGCTTCGCCAACTCCTTGCGAGTAAATTAATTAAATGTTTATCTTATTAGGTCAGATGTACGTCTTGGTCGTTATTAAACAGTGCCCCTGACACCAGTGCTGACATGAACCATCGCGTACATGCCGTGTAGCTATATTAAAGATCGTTGTCAAGGGGTCTTTCTTTACACGATAGGCCCTAGTATACCTACCCACTAACAGAAAGGAAAAAGTTTTTCCTAATTTAGTGATCGGCGAAGGATGATGGAATACCAACGTCTGTGTACGTTAGTTAACAAATTAATTCATAATTCATTTATTGCATATTTATCATGTGTTATAAAATAGGTGTTACATTAGGGTTGGTTAGCACATGAACCCTGTTAGGGCACAGCAAGTATTCCTTTAAAATTAAAGCTACAACTAAAAGTCATACATATTACCCACTCATAATTTTTGGCATATAATCATGTCGTAGTTTTTGGTTTTAAAAATAAAAATTAACAATTTATAGTTACGTGCTAATATTAACATGCTATATAAAACAATACACACAAATAAATAATATTTACTAAATTCTATTTCAGTTGGTCATCACATATGAACTCCTCAATTGAATAGTAGCATTTATCTCCACTTATAATAAATCTCTAAATTAAAAAAAGAATCAGCCAGTTTGAAACTAAGCTTTGCGCGGTTCGAATGTTCTCAGCATCCCATGAACGGAAAAATATGAAACATTTTATATAGGTACATTATTATTCTAGCTGCAACTTAGGATAGTTTTTATCCGACTGCGACAGTTAATTAATTTTCCGAAATATACGACTTCATTTAATTTTTCATTTATTTTTATTGAAATCAAACGCTGCTCCAACTGTCAGCTATAAGAACCGTCAAATTTTCGTCAAAATGGCGGAATTGCTTTGACTTTCACTTATTAATAATTTAAATCCCGTCTACGATAGACCTTTACGAGACAAATGCTAAAATATAAACCATAAAAAAATATTCGATTCTGATATGAGAACTTATATGCGCAAATGTCGTTTTATGTCGTAATTTCAATAAATGAAATCAACAAATTTGAACAATATAATTAACACGAATTTGTTTTTTTTGAATGACAATGGCACGCGCTCGGCGCATTCAGCCAAAGTACCTGCGGCGCTACCACGAAAACCGATACTCAATGTTCATATATTTGCATCCCTGTCACTCGAGTATGGTTAGTGCGCTAGAGATAGATATACCCGAATATTTTCGAATTCCGAAGTTCGTGGTTATAGCTCAGGAATCGAAAATATGGTAAATAATCATAATGTATTTTCTCGAAAAAGAATTTAAAATAAATATAGTCAAATGGAGAAAAAAACAAAGCAAGAGGTTATATAGGTAATGATTAAGTTATAAGAGTCCAAAGTTTTAAGAGGGGGTATGTTCTGTCCCTTTTCCGCAAAACGCACCTTCATATGAAACGATTGTTTTTTACTATGACGCTCGAGTATATTGACGTCACAGTCCCTCATCGTTTTCTCACTCTAACAAGCGACATTAAAACGGATGTAGCTTCATAATTTTTTGAGATATTTGAATGGGAGTTTCATTATCTTCTATCTATTTATCTCCACTTATAATAAATCTCTAAATTAAAAAAAGAATCAGCCAGTTTGAAACTAAGCTTTGCGCGGTTCGAATGTTCTCAGCATCCCATGAACGGAAAAATATGAAACATTTTATATAGGTACATTATTATTCTAGCTGCAACTTAGGATAGTTTTTATCCGACTGCGACAGTTAATTAATTTTCCGAAATATACGACTTCATTTAATTTTTCATTTATTTTTATTGAAATCAAACGCTGCTCCAACTGTCAGCTATAAGAACCGTCAAATTTTCGTCAAAATGGCGGAATTGCTTTGCCTTTCACTTATTAATAATTTAAATCCCGTCTACGATAGACCTTTACGAGACAAATGCTAAAATATAAACCATAAAAAAATATTCGATTCTGATATGAGAACTTATATGCGCAAATGTCGTTTTATGTCGTAATTTCAATAAATGAAATCAACAAATTTGAACAATATAATTAACACGAATTTGTTTTTTTTGAATGACAATGGCACGCGCTCGGCGCATTCAGCCAAAGTACCTGCGGCGCTACCACGAAAACCGATACTCAATGTTCATATATTTGCATCCCTGTCACTCGAGTATGGTTAGTGCGATAGAGATACCCGAATATTTTCGAATTCCGAAGTTCGTGGTTATAGCTCAGGAATCGAAAATATGGTAAATAATCATAATGTATTTTCTCGAAAAAGAATTTAAAATAAATATAGTCAAATGGAGAAAAAAACAAAGCAAGAGGTTATATAGGTAATGATTAAGTTATAAGAGTCCAAAGTTTTAAGAGGGGGTATGTTCTGTCCCTTTTCCGCAAAACGCACCTTCATATGAAACGATTGTTTTTTACTATGACGCTCGAGTATATTGACGTCACAGTCCCTCATCGTTTTCTCACTCTAACAAGCGACATTAAAACGGATGTAGCTTCATAATTTTTTGAGATATTTGAATGGGAGTTTCATTATCTTCTATCTATTTATACATAATAAATGCCAATGTCCTGACTGACTTATTCACTCACTCACTCACTCACTCACTCACTCATCAACGCACAGCCGAAACTACTAATCTTAGAGAGTTGATTTTTGCACAGTATGTTGCTTTTATAACATGGGCTAGGGATAAAAAGGGATTTTTGAAAATTCTACCCCTAAGGGGGTAAAATGGGGGTGCAAAGTTTGTATGGGAGAACCTTTTTATTTTGAGCTATATACTTAAACTTTGTAGAAAAATTAGTTATTAGAATACAAATGAAACACTTTCAGCGTTTTGGAAAATTCCACCCCTACGGGGGTAAAATAGGGGTGCAAGGTTTGTATGGGGGAAACATTTTTTTTTTAAATAGAGACTTAAAACTTTGTAGAAAGATCAGTCATTCTAATACAAATAAAGAACTTTCAGGGTTTTAGAAAATTCTACCCCTAAAGGGGTAAAATAGAGTGCAAAGTTTGTATGGGAAAAACTACTTTTTTTTAAATAGAGACTTAAAACTTTGTAGAGAAATTATTCATTAGAATACAAATAAAGTACCTAGATTCAGTGCTTTAAAAACATCTACCCCTAAGGGGGTAAAATAGGGGTGCAAATTTTGTATGGAGGAAACAATATTTTTTTAAATAGAGACTTAAAACTTTGTAGAAAGATTAGTCATCAGAATACAAATTAAGTACTTTCAGCGTTTTAGAAAATTCTACCCCTAAAAATAGGGGGCTAAAATAGGGGTGCAAAGTTTGTATGTGGGAAACTATTTTTTTTAGCTAGAGTCCTAAAACTTTGTAGAAAGATTATTTAAATACAAAGAAAGTACTTTCAGCGTTTTGGAAAATTTCACCCCTAAGGGGGTAAAATAGGGTGCAAAGTTTGTATGGGAAAAACATATATTTTTTTAATAGAGACTTAAAATTTTGACGAAAAATTACTTATTAGAACATGAAAAATACTACATTCGGCGTTTTACAAAAATCATTCCCTAAGGGGGTTAAAAAAGGGTGCAAGGTTTGTATGGGGAACACTTTTTCTGAGCTAGACACTTAAAACTTTGTAGAAAGATTACTTATAAAAATACAAAAAAAAAGACTTTCAGCGTTTTGAAAAAATCTATCCCTAAGGGGGATAAAAAGGGGTGCAAAGTTTTTATCAGGGAAAGTTTATGTTTTTGAGTTAGAGACTTGAAACTTTGTAGAAAAATTACTTATTAAAATACAAAAAAAGAACACAAATCGTTTTAGAAAATTCCACCCCTAATAGGGTTAAAAAGGAGAGCAAGCTTTGCATGGGCAACACTTTTTTTTGAGTTAGACTTAAAACTTTGCAAAAAGATTACTTATTAGAATACTAAAAAAGAACTTTCAGCGTTTTAGAAAACTCCATCCCTAAGGGGATCCTTAAGATCCTTAAGAAGGGTAGCCAGTGTTGTGTGGGAAAAACTTTTTTTTTTACTAGACTTAAAACTATTCAAAATGTTACTTATTAAAATTAATAATAAAGTACTTTCAGAGTTTTAGAAAATTCCACCCCTAAGGAGAAAAGAAAGCTTTGTATGGGCAACACTTTTTTTGAGCTAGAGACTTAAAAGTTTACGAAAAAAGTTCTTTCAGCGATTAGAAAAATTCAACCTCTAAGGGGGTTTAAAAGGGGGTTCAAATTTTAAATGGCGAGCAATAAAATTTTAAAGTGTGAGTAAGAGATTTTTAACTTCGGTCTTATTCTGTACGTTAAAAGACTACAAAACTGATTTCAGAGTTTTTCCAAATTCATCCCCTAAGAGTGTTAAAATTGGTTCAAAGTTTGAGTATTTCAAGGCATTTTTAAAGTATGAGATATTTAACTTTGGTTTTAGACCGTTTGTTCACAAACTAGAAAATGAACATCAACTTTTTTTTTAATTATCCCCTAAAAGAGGGTTTAAATTTTGTATTGAGAGAAATCATTTTCTAAGACGATAAAAAGTTCTACGCGGACGAAGTCGCGGGCAACAGCTAGTCAAGTAATAATTCTCTTAATTTCCGTTTAAATATTTCATCTTTCGATTCCTCCCTTATATGCTCTGGTATTTTATTTGCTACTGTTATACATCGGTAATAAGGTCCTTTTCTGTACATTTCTAGTTTAGTAGCTGGTAATTCTAATAATTTATTCTCATTTATCCGTCTTTGCGATTTGACTACCCTTTTCGTAAATAAGTGCGGATTGTTTCTGACAAAAAGTGCTGCTTCCATAATGTACAGTGAGGGTAACGTGAGAATTCTTAGCTGAGTATAATGTGGACGGCAGCTATCTGGAACTCTGGTATTTGTTAGGATGCGGATGCACTTCTTCTGCATTACAAAGAGTTGGTCGGCGTCGGTACTCGCCCCCCAAAGTATCACACCATACTGGAGCCATGAGTGTGCATAAGCAAAGTAAGCTGACAAAGCGGTTTGTAAGTTAGTATTTATTTTAAGGACACTTAAAGCATATACAAAACTAGATAATTTTGACTTGATATTTTGTACATGTGATTTCCAGTTTAGACTCGAATCTATTTTTATGCCTAATAATTTAAAGTCACTTACTTCTTCGATATTATCTGTATTTATTTTTAGTGTCATGTCTAAAGGTTTCTTTTGTTTAGGTTTGAATTGAATTATTTTGGTTTTTTTAAGGTTTTTTTCTAGATTATGTTCTGCGAGCCAATTAGTAATAGTTATAGATACTTGCCGTAAGCGTTCAAAGCATTCCGCACTGTTGGTACAATTTAAAAGTATAGACACATCATCCGCAAACATTATGCAAGTTGAGTTTGTTATTTTCGGTAAATCGTTGATATATGCTAGAAATAGGATACATCCTGTAATACTTCCCTGTGGAATTGAACACGTAGTGGTACGCATTTCGGAGCTTATTTCTTTAATTTCACCCGTCTCTTTGTCAAGCCAATCAATTTGCACATATTGTTTACGATTTAGAAGGTATGATTTAAACCATTGGTAAGCGTGTCCGCGGATACCCATGCCATACAATTTATGGAACAGGATACTATGAGACACCCTATCATACGCTTTGGACATGTCCAGGAGTAACCCTACGCCATATTTCTTAGAATTTAGTTGGTTAAGGATTTCTTGAATGTAATGGTAGACCGCAAGTGTCGTAGAATGTTGCTTTCTAAAACCAAATTGATTTTTATCTAGTATGTTAAATTTCTCAAAGAAATTGTACACTCGATTTGTCATTGCTTTTTCAAATAGCTTAGAAATTGCGGGAAGGAGTGCAATGGGCCTATATTGGTTGGGGTCTTTTGCATTCCCGCCAGGTTTTAAAATAGGTTTAACTTTGGATACTTTAAGTGACTCAGGGAATACACCATCTTTAAATGATTGGTTTATAAGCAGTTTTATTGGCGTTGTGAGTTCAATACTGCATGTTTTTATCAATATTGAGGGAATTTCATCTATACCTAAACTTGTTTTGTTCTTTGTCTGGCGTATTAAATTAGTAATTTCGCTATCAGTTACCTCGCTAATTATTATAGAGTTAATGGTAGGTGTAATAACGGATCGTCCTGTCGCTTGCGCTGGCGCGCGAGAGCTCCCGGGTAATGGTGACTCGCCCACTGACGCAAAGTGTTCGTTGAGAGTATTCGCTACCTGTTTGGGCGATTCTACAACATGATCTCCAATTTTTAAACTCAGATTATTGTTATTCGGAACGTTATGTCGACCTGTTGTGCTCTTTATAATATTCCACATGGTTTTTATTTTATTGTTTGATTGTTTCATCTGGTTTACAAAGAATACATTAGAAAGGTACAAGTCCTTAAACTAGAATGGTATAGCGTGTCCAGGCGCAAATATTACATTTTTCAAAGGCCCAGGACATACATATATATGCTTAATCAGTACAGAGGAACATACGGGACTCCTAATACCAAAGTAAGGGAAAATAGAACTGCTCGGCCCATCCTAAACAGAGATCTTTGGTTCACAATGCTCACAATTCAATTATACTAGGAAAACGACCCAAAACGATTCAGGTGAACTATGTATGTAACTATTTAAACTTATTTATCGTAATTAAATGCAGAGAGTGTGCGTTTGATTACAACAAATAGGTTTAAATATACCATTGATATTTTTAAGCATCATAAATACTTCAACAAATCTTTCACACTCTATCAAAACACATTGGTGAGCTATTTCAGGTTTCTACTTCGATAGCTTCTTTGATGAGTCCGGCAAACTTCCAGCAAGCCGTGTGGATCATTAACTTGGCATAACTCATAATAAGGAAAATATGAAGAATAATTTGAGGAAAATATAAACATTAATATTTTCATTAAATCATGCCTATCATAAGGTCAGAGGTTCTTTAAACGGTTGATATCGCAGAATCGATAACACACACTTGCAAGACATTAATTTATCTAATTGATCTTGATGCTTCATGCTAAAACATGATTTGAAATTAGGCACCCTTATATATTTAAGTGTTGTATATATGTATTGTTCGCTTCGCAGGTAATAAAATCGATGACATTGACTATTTTCCTATTTTATTTGATGATGCCATTCGAACCAGTATGTGAGAGGTTCAAATGTTTGTATGGAACAATTAGAGCACAACAAGACAAAAATGAGAGCCAAAATCAAACATCGCTAGCGCCCTCAAAACCCTATTAATTATCACTATTAGTATCACAGAATAATGACGTCGCATTATTATTCCTATCCTTACCAACCTTTGTATGGAAAAATAATAAATTGATGTTCTCATTGAGAAATATTGCTATACTTAAGGCAATTTTGTTTTCACCTCACCGGCTCGAAAAGGCTTGCTTTGTCGCTCAATTCAATTTTTCTATAGGAATGATGGCTCATTATCCTGCGTTCAGAAACTTATGGTGTTATGCTAATCATTCATTATTATTATTGTCATAAAATTAAATTAACAATACTTAGCCGTACTTAATTACATATGAAATATTAATAATTAGACTGACTTATAAAAATACAATACAAATATCTAATTTTAAAATGTAGTTTTACATTTCAAAATATTACGCTTTGTGCAAATTTAGAACGCACCGTTTAAAAAGTTAATTTAAGAGAAAACCTACATTACCTTTCATTTTGTTTTTAACAGACTTCAAAAAAAGGAGAAGGTTCTCAATTCGGTTATTTTGTTTTTTTTTAATGTGTGTTACTTACCTCAGAACTCCGTCATTTATGAACCGATTCGTCCCATTCTTTTTGAATTGAAAGTATATACTTCCAGGTTGGTCCCATTGTTTTCAAAACTCCAGTGGAATGATGGGAACCATGAGGAATTGAGGGAACTCCTCAAATATATAAGGCACGCGTGTAGTAATTTCGGTGTTTTCTATTATAACTCGTGTATGTGGATCATAAATTTGGTGAAGTGGAAGTGATGATGAAGACCACAGATGGCTTGTGGAACTTGTCAATGATGTACTTCAAACTATCTATAAAAGTACGTCACCGATTCTGATATCATTCCGTTGAAATAGCAAACAAAGAAGTGCCAAAGGTGATTCTGAGATCCTTGAGGAATTGACGGAAGTCCTCAAATATAATCGGCCCACATACAGCGATTTGGTTTTTTTCTCTAATAATCAACGTATTTGCTCTCGGAAATCAGTTCATGTGGTAAATTGGATAATATAGGTATGTGGAAATGTTCATGTGGCTTGGAGGAGTACCTACTGAATTGAAGTTGGTTAAAACTTTGTTTTTAAAGTAGATTATGTTTTGTTCTAAAGCCACAGTAATATCAAAATAATGGAAGTTATTTATATATTTTAGCGCAGAAGATGTACATATAATGAATTTTAATGCCTTCTGAACTCAGCATATTTTACTTTTTCCGCTAACTAGCGGAAAAAGTAAAATATGCGTATTTGAGCCTTAGTTTACCCGCGAGTACCCAAAAATACTTTGACTTTTTTAATGTAAGCGTGGAATCAATTTCAAGATGCGAAAATGTGTATCTTACATTGAATAATCATAAAATGCTTTGATTTTGATGAGATGCAAACAAACGTTTATTGAAAATGAGTACCTATAAGGTCCAAATTACTTTCATTACAATTACAATTTTCCTCGCGGTGGTGAGGTGAAAAGGTGTGAGTTTCGCTCGGCAGCAAAGTTGTTTGGCGTCTCTTGCCTTGAAAGCCTCGCTATGCTCAGGATTATACTTTTGAAATCTAACAATCCTTCGCTCGGCTTTCAATACAAGTACTTGCGCCAAACAACAACTTTGCAGCCTTGCGTAACAAATAACTATTCTACTTTTTCCTACTGAAGCCATGTTATAAATTTTAACAAGAGGCAACTACCCAATACATCCTATTCTATTAAACGAGCAATATTTGTATATATATTTGCAATCACGTTCTCGGAAACGGCTCTAACGATTTCGATGAAATTTGGAATGTAGGTGGTGAAGGAGGCAAGAAATCGATCTAGATGGGTCTCATGTCCGGGGAAATTCGTTTTCTCCGTATTTTCTCTATTTTCATCCGAGCAGAGCTCGGTCGCCCAGGGACTAGTTTATTATATAAGTTACGTATATCTAATAAAATATAACCCGTAGTAAACTCTAGATAACATTTTTGTACACAAAAACGCCGATAACCCTACTTCATGATTATCCTCTTTTGTGCATAAAATGTATACCCATAGAAACCGAACGCCAACGGAAACCACCGCAACAACTGGTGGTTACCAACTTATCAAGAATTTAGCAGGAAAAAAGTTGGCCACATAAAATGTTTATTTTTATCACCGAATATGTATAAAACATTGTGACGCCTGTTTTACCTTTATAATTAGCAATGTTACGGTTTAGTTTAGTTCTACATATTTAATACCATGCGAGCCAAAACGCCATCTCCACTTCACACTTATGTTGCCAGTTTTTTCTATTGCACATTAAATTCTAGGCAAATTCCGAACAAATTTAGAACTCGTTTCCTGTAAAATTGCTGAAAAGTAACATTAATAGAAAACAACTATGTTTTTAGGGTTCCGTACTCAAAGAGTAAAACGGGTCCCTATTACTAAGATTCCGCTGTCCGTCTGTCTGTCTGTCTGTCTGTTTGTCTGTCTGTCTGTCTGTCTGTATGTCTGTCCGTCTGTCACCAGGCTGTATCTCAACAACAGTGATAGTTTGAATTTTCACAGATGATGTATTTCTGTTGCCGCTATAACAACAAATTAAAAACCAGAATAAATAAATAATTTCTTATATATTTTTTTTTTCTTTTACAACTTTACACAAATCGCCTTAGTCCCAAACTAAGCAAAGCTTGTACTATGGGTACTAGACGACGATAAACATACTTCTATAGATAAATAATACATAGAAAACATCCATGACTCAGGAACAAATGGATTCAAATCCGGGACCTCCGGCTTCGTAGGCAGGGTTACTACCAACTATTGGGCTACAGGAGGCTCCCATACAACAAACGTGATTTTTTTGCCGTTTTTATAGATAATGGTACGGAACCCTTCGTGCGCGAGTCCAAATCGCACTTGGCCGGTTTTTTTATTTAATCCGCAGAGACCGTAATGCCAGCATTATGCTGAGATAGATGTGTTTTTTGTCTCGAATAAACGATTCTTATTGTTATGCAATTGGACGCAAGCGCAGTAGTAGCTGCCAAGGTAGCCAAATATATCGCAACACGTCTTTATTACTATAGAAGTAAGGATGTTTTACGATATATTTGGCTACTTTTGCTGCTACTAACTATCTGATGCTGACTGTACAGGATGACGCTGCGCTGTGGAGTAAGATGATAAGAATATTTAAGAAGATAAGCTCCTAATAGAATAAAAGGCGTATACGACTTCAAAGACCTATTAGGTACCCTCTGCTGGGTGTCGAATCAACTCCTTCAATTTGCTGCGGTTTTGAGCAGTTTGGGTAACATCGTCCCATTTCAACCCCAAAGAGCCCCACTCCTGCTCCACGGAACGTCGCCAAGTTGTAACTCTACTTTAGAAACGACATTTATTTGCGTTAGCTAAAGCTAAAGCTTAACACGAATACACGGACCGGTCAGCGAGGCTAATCAAAAGCAAAACCGGTCGAAATGTTTGCACACATACATTGTACAGATAGATTTAGCCTCACAGTGGGGTCATTTACTTATGTGGAAATCGCAAGCGAAGTAAACATTTTACTAAAATAGTCATGTCATACCTACTTAACATGTCAGTGTCAATTATATTATTATACAAATAATGTATAATATTAATTAATAATTATACACGTACTACATAAATGTCGGATACTTTCGATATCCAGAATGGAATTTGCCATAACGTGTTTGCCAATTTTGCCATAATCATCATTTGCCGAAAAAGTGATTTTCTCTGAAACCGTATTTCAGGACAAATTATAGTGGTGACTTATGTGAGCTGTAGAACTCGAGAGCCTGTGCCTGTATTTTTTCAATTTATTTTTAATATCGAAATAGTGAATCGACGAAAAAACCACTACATACTTAGTATAAAACAAAGTATGTCTGTCCCTATGTATGCTTAGATCTTTAAAACTACGGAACGGATTTTGATGCGTTTTTTTTAAAAAGATAGTGATTCAAGAGAAAGGTTACCATATACATGCCCGTGCGAAGCTGGGGCGGGTCGCTATAGTTCTATATAATTAACGAACCTGCTCACAAAATTTGACGAGAATCGGTTGAGAAATGCGCGCTGTAGAGGAGAACAGCGGGACAGCGTGACATCCAGACATACGAACGATTTTCGGCTTAAGCTGAAGCATAGAACTTCGACCGCTTCGCTCGCTCGATCGATAAACTTTGTATAGAACCCTGTAGGTAGGCCCTGTAGCTTAGGTTTGTTTTATAAAAATCCTGAAACGTTGTCAGTTTTTGACAAAAACGGATTAGGGAAAAATCGTTACATTTATGGCAAATGAAATTATGGATTTTATTAGTACCTAACCCTATAAATATAGGTAAGTACACTACTAATTTTTGGCTATTTGATTAGCTGTTACATATTTAGCCTCACCTGTCTAAATGTATGAGTGTCTATATTCAAGTAAAAGTTACTCTGGTCACTGGTGGCATTTCGTTAATGTTCGAAGGAGCTAAGTTAGGCATACTCTATAAGTCAGATCACTACGCAGTTTCATTATTTCGTTGAACTGGTCTGAAACTAGACTCTGTAATAAACAATGAATAATTCTAAGGTTTAAGGTGGTTCGATTGCCATACAAAATGTTATTTGACGTTCGCAGGCTAACGGCGTGATATTTTAAGAAACTTATGTAACAAACTTTCATATATTGGCTTTCCATGTGCGCGAAATTTCCCTTTTCCTAGAATAAACTTGTATTTATAAACTAGAATAATTGGAGTAATTGGTTTGCAACGTGATATTTTGGGAAAACTATTTTTTTCAAATTATTCTAGTTTAGACAAGTTTATTCTAGGAAATGGGGAATTTCGTGCAAATGGAAAGCCAATTTATGAAAGTTTGTTACATAAGTTTCTTAAAATATCACGCCGTTAGCCCGCGAATGTCAAATAACGTTTTGTATGGCAATCGAACCTCATGTTAAAATGTAGATATAATGTAGTGTTGCTATATTTATAGTATTTCACGACCAAAACAGCAATTCACATAATTTGCTAAAGAACGGTTAGCTAGTACAGTAGTACCCAACTGAAATGGCGCGCGTCAAAGCGCTTAATTCGTTGACCGAAAGGCTATTATTGCTTAATCCGCGCGCCATATCAGTTGGGTACTACTGTACGAAGATACTGCTGTGACGTCATACTACAACAAAATGTCAATGTGTATGAGCCGTTTCAGCTGTCGTCAGCGAGGGTACGCCTTTGACCCTGTGTTTTGTCTTTTTACGTGCTCTAATTGTAGCTAGTCCCATACAAACATTTGGCACCGTGAAAAAAATAATCGATCTCGATAGATTAAAGATAATCGGAAAATGCCTATTGGAATCCATACATGTGTTAGGTACGGTTAACGATATTTATAAACTACAAATTAGATTACTTAAAAACATTGTACCCAAAAACACAAGGAAAAAAATATCCCCAAACTATGAGCGTTTGTTTAATTATTGTGAAGTAATGTCAGTGTTCAATAAAGTTAAACTATGTATTTTAAGGGAAGAGTATGCGTACAAAGAGCATTTAGTATTATATGTAAGAAAAAGCAACCTTAGACAACATTTACCAAAACAAGCTATGTTCAAATTACCTAATTTTGTCAATATGCATGGGAAAAGAAACGTCAGATATCTTCTTCCTTATATAATAAACCAACTACCAATAGAACTACAGCATAAATACGTAAATAGCTTACAATCGATACCTAGTATCAAAAGGTATCTGACGTTATCTGAACCCAATACGAGTGTATTGTAATATTTATGAGTCTATAACGGTGATGTAGTCAAGTAAATTAATGTACCATAGCGAACTATTCATCAGCATATAAACCCCAGAGGTTTCCGCTGGTGAAAAAATGTATACCAAAATGTACTACTCAGATTATATTGGTCAATAAATTAAAAAAAAAAAAAAATCCCCTGTTTAGGTATGCCGGTGGCCATCCCTTTCCATCGCATGCAACGCGCTCTTTCGTAGGCGAGCGTTTTTCAAAAAAAGTGTACAAAACAACTTTTTTTGACAAAATTTTTTTTTGTTTTTCTTACTCAGAATCTTTGATACTATCGATCCTCATACAAGAAAAAAAGTGTCCTAAATATTCCATTCCAGATCGTCACATTTTTGTATGCAGTCTTTTTTTATTTATATGGTCGTGACGCACTGGAAGAAAAAAATTACATAGTAAAATCTGGGACACTTTTTTTCTTGTATGAGGATCGACTGTATCAACTATTCTGAGTAAAAAAAACCAAAAAATTTCAAATTCTGAAAATAAAGAAATTTTGTACACTTTTTTTGAAAAACGCCCAGGCCACGCCTTAGTGCTAGGGTTTGCACCAGCGAAGGGATAGTCTGCATGTGGATCCACTTCATCTTCAAGCTGAAACTGGCAGGAAGTGGCGCAGGATCGGGATAAGTGGCGTGATTTCGTTTCGGAGCCCAATACCCTTTTCACCTCAGCAGCTCGAACAAGCATATTTTTCACCTCAGCAGTTCGAACAAGCATATTTTGCTGCGTGAAAACAGTGAGCAAAATGCGATTTTGCTCACTCCGTGAGTCAAAGTAGCTTTTTAATTTTGATATCGAGCACTGGTGACACATCTTAGTGTCCACACTATGATGTGTCACCAGTGCTCTACTTCTCTTACAAATTCAGAATATTATAGGTGCGTAAAAGCCTAGCGATATATTTTTTAACGTGACGATGTTCTCACTGCTGAGGTAAAAAGTTGTATGTATCACACGAGAGCAAAGATATTTGCATCTCGTGCCTTAGAGTCCCTCACTACGCTCAAGATTCTATATTTGAATCTTTTGCTTCCTCGGGACTCAACATCAACACTTGCAGCAAAAATCTACTTTGCTCTCTTGTTGAACAAATAACTATTATTGCATAGTAAAATAGTTAGTGTATGTATGTATTACTCACCCATCCTGCTGGATGACGCTGATTGGCTGCAGCTCATTGATGGCATCGAAGCTGTCGAACTTGTTATCGATGCGATGAAACGTGATATTCGGCTCGTGTGTATGGTCGTCGAAATAGTCGTTGCTTATCACGTAGCAGCTCGAGAACACCATGTCGAGCGGCACCGAGAGACAGGTCTGCGACAAAAAGGCATCGTGAGTCAAATCCTCCGAGCAACACGGCCTTCCTAGCGGAAAGGAGTCGCCTTACTTAGCTATGAATATTGCAATCAAATAATTCTGTCATTTCTTGCGGGCTGAGGGGGGGAATTTGCTGTAATGATGACACTAATACATCAAAAAAACCGGCCAAGTGCGAGTCGGACTCGCGCATGAAGGGTTCCGTACCATTATCTATAAACAACTATGTTATTCTGTGTTTTTAGTATTTGTTGTTATAGCGGCAACAGAAATACATCATCTGTGAAAATTTCAGCTGGAACTATCACGGTATCAGTGACATACAGCCTGGTGACAGACAGACGGACGGACGGACATCGGAGTCTTTAGTAATAGGGTCCCGTTTAACTCTTTGAGTACGGAACCCTAAAACCGGCAAAAAAATTACGTTTGTTGTATGGGAAAAAAATCTAACTATCACGGTTCATGAGATACAGCCTTGTGACAGACAGACAGAGAGACAGACGGACAGCGGAGTCTTAGTAATAGGGTCCCGTTTTACTCTTTGAGTACGGAACCCTAAAAATGACACAATACACCGAAAACACTTGCACACCTTCATACACTTTTGTGTACGAACCATGCGCACTTGGGCTTGTACTTTGACAGAGGGGAAATGGTGCGAATGCCTACTCCCTTCCGTGTTGCTCGAAGGTCAAATCACGCCTGATTAAATAATGAGGCGTGATTTGACCGAGCATAAAATTATGCTCGGTCATAAGAGCCCCCCCACACTACCGGCGTCTTGTGAGCGTTCTCATACAAAATTGTGCGTTGCGTCGACGAATTTTGTATGAGAACGCTCACAAGACGCCGATAGTGTGGGGGGGGGGGGGGGGGGGGGGCTAAATGGGTCAATCAACTTTTTCTTGTTGTCATTTCGTCCCGGTCCCGGTAAGCCAGGAGACAACAGTGACAGAGTTTCTTGATAAAATACTATAAATCGGACTCCTAACATACTAAGGAGATGCCCACCATGGAATGGGTTTACCAATATTAACAAAAACACGTGTTTAGAGGTCCCAGGAGACGTCGTAACCATGGCAACGAACGAGCTACAAAAAATGTTGATTAGCCCAAATACATATAATTTTAGGTAGGTAGGTGGTAGTGTTTTTATACACCCTTGTGGGTTCCTTAGAAAAGTGGTTTGTTCCATAAAATCGTTAAGTACACCTTAGTATTATTATTTTACGCTGACTATATTTGACAACTATATATAGATAATCTTTGCATATAAATAATACAAAAAAACAGACTTGAACTGTTTGGCCCAAGGCCCAACCAGGAACAATAGAGATTGCATAACATAGAAACTAATCCAAAACTAAAAAGACCGAACAAGTGCGAGTCGGACTCGCCCACCGAGGGTTCCGAACAAAATTACAAAAGTATAGTTTTCAGATGTTTCCCTATACTTGTAGTATATGACGACATTATTTGCCAAATTTCATAGTTCTAGGTCAACGGAAAGTACCCTATAAATTTTGATTCCCTTGAGAATTACTAGATATACGTTTTTTGCGGGTTGCATTTGAATTTCGCATTGTAGGGAGGGGGCTGGGAGAGGGGGGGGGTGGGAGGGGGGAGGGGGGGTAGGAACCCCCCCCCACCCCCCCACCCCTCCCCAAAGTTAGGAAATCAAGTTACCACGAAAAAAAATTTTTATTTTTTGAGGTTATGTTCTATAAAACCAAATTAGTGGACTTACGACCAAATTAGTCTTTTTTGGGGGTGGGCAAACTCGGTTCTGTAACTAATATTGTAAATCATACAGCTCCGGCGCTGCGGGAAAGCAGCCCTATCGCCCTTGCGTAACAAATTATAGGCACTCATGGTCGCCTCCGCAGCTTCGGCTTTTTCGGCGACCAGCCTCAGCCGCTCCAGCTACCATGGTGCCTATAATTTGTTACGGCGGGCGAAGGCTGCTCTCCCTTCGCGCCTTCGATTTATAAAAAACGCTCTAGGGGTAGGGCAGACAAGACCACGTGGAGTCAGGGTGGGCAGATTCGGTTCTGTGACTATAAAATTGTATACTTTAGAAATTAACTTCAAACACGTATAAAAGAAAACTACGCGTCTCCTAGACACAAATCGGGTGTCATTTGAAAGGGGTGACCAACCCTTATAAAATGACACCCTTCCCCCCCCCCCCCCCCCCCCCCTCATCATAATGCGTGATAAAATTGTATACTTTAGAAATGAACTTCAAACAGGTCTTAAAAAAAAACTACGCGTCTCCTAGACACAAATCGGGTGTCATTTGAAAGGGGTGACCAACCCCTATAAAATGACACCCTTCCCTCCCCCTACCTACAATGCGAAATTCAAATGCCGAACCGTTTTTTGCGGTATAAACGGCCGTATCTTTTTTTTACGTTAACTCAGAAGTTTGATTTTTCCGCAGCTTTAAGGGATTGTAGACCTGAGTACAGGTCGATTCACGAGAGCTGGCATGAATGGATTGAACGAAAGTAATGTCACTTGTCACTGTGAGTGGCAGTGTGAGTGCCGTTCTTATACAGGGGCCTCCTAATATTTTGTAAACATGTACCTAATACGTTTTCGTTATTCAAGAAAAAATAAATTATATTATTATAATCTGCACCAAGTATAATTTTAATCCTTTTAGTAATTATTATTAGTCCTTTGTAAATAAAACGTATATTTATTTTTCTGACTAATATGCGGCAATTACACTTCGTCGTTCGCCGCATGCTGCATGCGGCGACCGCAAAAGTGTAAAGACCCGTAAAGCGGCAAATACACTGCGTCGTTCAACTGCGGCGACCGCCATTAGGTGAACGACGCAGACAAAAAATATAAGCTAAGGACACCAAAGAGTTGGGTGTCGCGGTTTTTTTTTATTCAGTCTAGGAGAAAGTGCTTTAAAACACTGTGCTAGACGAAACGTCAATTTTATTGAGTTGTAGTAGGTAGTTAAATCTCATAAATAAACAACGATTGAATGCTCGCGTATGACTGTGATGTCTTCATGTCAAGGTCACGGGGCGCCTAACAAGATAAAGGCAAATCGCTATACACGCAAATTTAAATCACATAGGTTTGGATAACAAATTCATATCTCTATATTAATATGTGCGCCCAGCAGTGGGACATATATAGGCTGATTTATTATATTAATATTATAAAGTGATAATAACATTTCTGTCCGTCAGCTTGTTCCTATTTCAAACAAATTTCCTGAACCAATTTTCATGGTGTTGGTGAGTGGTGTAGAGGAGAGAGTTCAGAAGGACTCTTTATTCCTAAAATCATCACCGAAAAATATCATCAGACATAAAAAAATAGAGGACATATGTGTAGATGTGTGATTAAACCGTTTTTTAAACCAAATTTTTATATTGTGGTCGATAATATTCATGCAATCATATAATACAACTTAAAATAAATCAGGATTTGGTTGATATGATACGGATGAACTTGATTCTAACATCAAACCTTGATATGCTAATATATGAGGTCATTTTGCTCACTTGTGGAACTGACATGTTCATATTGTTCATGTACCTCATTAAATTGAGGAAGTGGGTCCTTCTGAACTAAATCTAACTCTATGTCAAAAACATGTTACACAATTCTTATGTCATTAAAATTAGATGGTCATTAAATGTATAATGTGTAATTTTGTAACGTATCTTATGTGAATATAAATTTACGCGATTTCAGCATAATGTTCAAAAGATGCCCTTGTGGAACAATAAATGAATGTAGATTCATAGTGGTATTGCTAATTAATGAGTATTGTTAAACTTAACATACATAAATCCACAACCTGCTCTTACCAACAACTCATGTTTGCCTAGTCATATGTTAAAATGCTAGTCAAAGAACAAGCACAAGGACCAGCTCAGAAATCGTATTATCTTTTGTAGAACAATCTTGCACTCACAAACAATTAGTGTTTCTGCCATGAACTGCACAGTGACAATACTGCAGTGACATTTGTATGTAATGCTGCTGTCCAGCCTTAGAAATCAGTGTTTAGAGTACAACATATGATTACAGTTTCAAACATTAGTTTACCCCTTTCTGACCTGGCCAATAAAATTGGGTTTTGACTCTAATTTTATTAGGTATTACTCCAAAAGAAAGAAGGCAAAAAATATGCCTTATGACAAAAAATGCATTAGTGGGTCTTGTTTTTCTGGTTGGTCTATAAAACGCCCATTACATACTATGAAGTGACAACTAGTTTGGAAATTCCAATTTTAGCAATGCTATAAATGTAACCTTTGGGCATCACTGTGGTAGGAACTACCTGTCCAGCAAATGTTTCAATATATTTTTGTTGCAATTCTCTTGGTTAGAAATGCGCCGAATATAGCTTTCACCGAATACGGACATTCAACTGAATATTCGGTCCAGCTGTTGCCAAACTGAATTCGGCTGAATAGGAATTAGGTTCAACGTAATGCCTTCATCGGTTGTTCTAAAACAGACTGATTCAATGGTAAAATGGAATCCCAAGTATTATTAGCATATGCACTAGGTTTGGCTGAAGCACCTGCCATCTGACACACCAACCTAAATGACAAACTAGATTTTGATGCAATCAGACTTTGTCGAGTAAGTGACTAAGTTTATTGTTAAAAGGCACAATGTAGAATTGACCAGCACTAATAGCACTATTGCTAATTTGTAGGATAAAACAAAACCATACTTACAATATTAGGAATGTTACATTGAGGTCTCTTAGTTATGTCTAGCGTGACATGTGAATGTATCGTCGTTGAAAAGCTCCTGCGTCTCAAATAAGTAAGATTCTTCTGGCACGCTCTATTATTAGTGTACTTCAAGTTAAGAATCCAGCTTGTTACATTTTCAGAAAGTTGCTCGCACCATTCAACCGTATAGCGTCCTTCTACATCGTCTGCTGTTTTGGTAAAGGTAGTGTATTTCTTGGATCCACATCGTGCCGTGTATTCGGCAAGTTCTGCGACCGTGGAGGACACCAAAAAAAACAACGACACTGTCCGGAGCATCGTATTTTCACTTGAAACCGCCGCGATCACAAAATAAACATGTTTCTGACACTCGCGTTTCGATTGTACCACAAAATAATCAGTACAGTTACTATTTTCTAAGCACAGCCGTAAAAAAACTGGCTATGGTAAAAGGAAAACAATTTTGCGTAACTGCTAATTTACATTCGATTCGACTCGACTATAATTCCCAGCCAAAGAGAATATAATCACTACACCAAAGAGTAAAGTAAGTATATAGGTAAAGAAGCATTTAATGGAAACCTGTTTGTTAACGCCATCTTTTAATGCTCCCGAAACTAACTATGTATGTGTGCGTGTGGAACCAGTACCTACATATACATACAAAGCATACTTTACTACTAGTTGGGCAAATTTTTCTATCGTTGTCGATTTTGTTTTCGTCAGAATTGGATAAAACTTTTGTTGGTTGGAAGAGCTCATGTACAATGTTCATAATCACTTATGTACAATGTTCGCACAATTTCCTACATTTTTTCCATTGAGTGAAAAACGTGATATTCTTAACTCAATGGGGTTTTTAGAATCACAAGCTCTTCGAACCTACCGAATTTTATAAAATTCTTACGAAAATTATAATCGACAACGATAGAAAAATCGCCCCAGGTAATCTTTGGCGTTAAGCAAGTCGATTTAAATTCTTGCAAACACAAATCCTTTTGTGGGCGAAAGAAATTCAATTGGCATGCTTATCTCCAAAGTAGAAAATGCATTCGAAAATAACAGTGTAAGTGAAATCTTAACACGATCAAATTAAATAATGGATAAAATCTCAAGTCAAGCAGATGATACATAATAATTTATTTCACGATAAAAATTACAATATTTGCATAAATGTCAAAATAACTTAGGTACCAGAATTCCTATTATGGTGATTGTTTTATTCTATCCTGTTTTTCCTACATTCACAAAATATACATCCCTACATGCATACACGTAGATTCACGCCTTTATTCCCAAAACTTATATTATATAATATAATCATGTTTATTTCGGAGTAAAGGGTACAGTCAGCATCAAAGTAACTAGGCAATCGAAGACGTCAAAAGTTCTTAATCCCTTTTAATAAAGACTTTACTAGCAAATATCCTTGAAGGTTTGTCGGAAATATATATATGTTTCCTACGGATTTCATTGTTTTTTTTTCAACAGTAAAGTATGTCGGTAGATCATCGTCTTGTATTTGTACTCATAGAGTAGCCGCAGAATGAAGAG
Source organism: Epinotia brunnichana (assembly GCA_963854355.1). Classification (NCBI taxonomy): domain Eukaryota; kingdom Metazoa; phylum Arthropoda; class Insecta; order Lepidoptera; family Tortricidae; genus Epinotia; species Epinotia brunnichana. The sequence continues at coordinate 24,431,077 of OY977936.1, read as the reverse complement.
GTACTTCACATTTCCGCTTATATAATTCAGAATGAACATCTAGCTGAAGCTTACCAGCTAAATAAAGCGAAGGCACTGCTAATCTATTTCTAGGTATAGTTGTTATGGGTTTTGTCAGCATCTGTAAAATGGTTGTCACAAATGATCTTCTTCCTATAGTAGTCATAATCGGATGATTTCTCCAACTTTCAAACAACAAGAGTATAGCTTTGAATTGCTCAGAAATCTTGTAGGGATTCTTGAAACGATGGGTTGGTATATCTGAAACAGTAAGAACACGGATGTTCAGGACAAGTTGACATATCTAGTTTCACTTCACTGTTATTGTTAGTGAATCACGTAATACGTAAAATATAAACTTACCATCGGTTTAACAGCCAACAGCTCATAATCTGGGCATTTGTATAACAAATATATATGTCCAGTATATCAGTACTCGTATATGCGCAAAACAACACATCAACAAAAGAAGACAAAGAATGCAGGGATCTGAAGTTACTTCTGAACAGCGAAGAGGAGGAGCACGTGACAACAATAAAGCAGTTTATATTTAATGTTACTTATTGTTTGATTTATAGTAAAAATACGTAAGACAATTTGACATAAAAAAAAACTAACAGAGAAACGTATCCATGGTAACCAAACCATAGAGTTGGTTCACCATACTTCACAGCAGTTGCCGTCAAAACCATAGAGGGGTTGGTTAGGCAAATGTGGCCGAGTGAAAAATAAAGTTATTGTAACAAACAGCAGAATTCATGTAAATTACATGATTGAATAATGTTATTTTATTTTATTTCAAAATACTATCAAATAATAATATCCAAAACATTTTATAACTCATAATTTTACATGGATTTTATAGCGACATCCTGTGCCATTATTTTAGTAACCGAAAATCTACTTTGCGGAATAGTAAGTTTTTAGGTGCGGTACAAGATGGTAGCTCTATCTATATCAAACGTCAACGGGTATGTCACTGTCTCCCCCCTGCACTACACTACGTTTTAAGAGGCGGGACTCTCATACTAGCCAATAGAATCAGTTTGCATGGCACATCGATACCAACATGCAAAACATGTACGTGAAAGAACCAACAAACAGCAACAGTACCAACCTAACAGACTAAAATAGTGTAGTGGCCTATACGCTTGCTTTTTCTATCGATATCGATAAAATGAACAGGTTTAAAATGCGGGCTAATATTGCAACAATTTTTTTATCGAGATTAGGTTAGGTACGAGTCCACATTTAAGTTGCATGTACAAGGTTGGACTTAAATGTGGACCCAAAATAAAATAAGAAACTTTTTTTACAAATGTAATTATAATTGCTAACATAGTTTTAAGTTTATTTTGTTACTAACAGTATATGGATCACATGGTCTGAAATAAAACGATTGAATTGAATTGAATTTATAAAGATTTCGCTACATTTACATACACAAACACAACAACGGTTTCCCAGCTATTCCCATTCCCAGTGCTCTATTTGACACTATTGACAGTCAAACACCACAGATACAATATAAAGGCTTGGCAAAAGTCCACAAGCTCCAAGCCTTCACAAGAATCACAAGGCCGATTCCACGCAGAAAAATTCTCCAAGAACAAATTTTGTGTCCGATGTCAATTTTGTGCTACGACTTCAGGGTGACGCTTAAATGGTAGTTTTAATTTCATACTATAATTTTATTAAGGAGGCACTTCAAAATAGTAATTTTTCTGAAAGATATTCCAAGTTGAAAAAATAGAGCTGTGTAATGACAATGACAAAGTTTGCTTACAATGATGAACATTGTAGCCTACAATGACACAATGTGACCGACAATGACAAATATCTTAGTCAATAACTTATAAAGTCATGAATCAACTAAACACTACCAACCAGTCATTTTTAATATTAGGTACTTCCAAAAAAGGGGAAGTTATATAGGTAGTTATACTGGTTATACGTCACCGGATATGTTTTTACAATCATAATGTTCACGCCACGTTGACAGATCCGATTCTTCTGTTTTTAGGGTTCCGTAGCCAAATGGCGAAAAACGGAACTCTTATAGATTCGTCATGTCTGTCTGTCCGTCCGTATGTCACAGCCACTTTTTTCCGAAACTATAAGAGCTATACTGTTGAAACTTGGTAAGCAGATGTATTATGTAAACCGCATTAAGATTTTCACACAAAAATATAAAAGAAACAATAAATTTTGGGGTTCCCCATACTAAGAATTGACTCAAAAATTTTTTTTTCATCAAACCCATTGTGGGGTATTTATGGATAGGTCTTCAAAAATGATATTGAGGCTTTGAGTATTAAGCCCACTGGAGATGTCATACACAGGCGACCCCCTCCGGCAAAGTACATTGGTCAACTGGTCAACCACGTTATATAAAACTACTTAAAGTCGCTTCATTGCCATTTTGTATCGATCCGTGTCGCATGACGTTTTTCTCGAAAAATGGTGAATTGTGCAGTATTATCATATTTATCATGTAAAAGGCGATCTGACAGCTCAAATTCGCAACAAGTTCGCGTTTCCTATCATGGGTAAGTATTTTTACTAACTATTAAATGTGTATTGAAGTACAATCCCCATTTAAAGAAAATACCGTTTGCGATACGTAAACGACAGAAAATGTAAACATGGTGTCGTGGTACGGGGTCGAATCTGTCTTTAGGGATGCGATAAAAGTAAGAAAAGCGACTCAACATTTGAATGAATCATTCATTCATTCAATCTCTGTGTCAGTTTGTTTAATAGTCAGTTTTTTTATTAGATATTGAATTAAAGAGTAGGTATATATGTATGTTACATTTGAATCTTCTAAGGTGAATTAGAAAATTACTTTTCTCTGGACATACGTTGTTGAAATTTAGTCTAAAAAAGAAAAGCCGGCTTTTTTTTCCATAAAATCAAATTTATGATAACAAATTAAAAATTGCCCCATTTTACACTTATTTTCGAATATATCCCAATTTCTAAAGCCTGACTACCACAATTATAAATGAGGATGCGCCATATTGCGGAATTTCACTGGAACTAATTTCTTACACAGGCTATGATTTTATGATTATTTGTTGTTATTTGTGATTGGTTGGTGAATAATGTCAACGTCATTCGTGGTGGTCGTTCACATTTCTTTAAAGACAAATATTAACAAACCGCTAAAAATAATTCACAGTCGTGAGTGGAATATTATCAATAATGTGTAGGTACACGTGTTTACTACGTGTTTACTGTAAACGAAAAACTTTTTACAAAAAAAGAGCATTCCACTAAATGGTTTTTAAATAATGACATACATACTGAAGCACAATTGAAGGTGGCGTCCTTCCCGTTATCAGCACGAAAATATGATGAGTGCGTTGAAGATGAATACTTGACCATGTAAGGCTCCGTCCCGGACACCTCACCTCCTGACCGGCGTCGCAGCAGCTCCGCCCCTGGAACCGCCCGTCGTCAGCCAGTCCCCTACCCAGCCGTCCTGGCTGGGGTCTATGAAGGTTTGGGTCACCACCGAGTGAACACGATGCATCCCATCACCGCGTCACTCGGAATGAAGATTGAATGAAACCATATTGATTTACCACTTGATGTATTATTGCACACACTTGATACTACATGATAATACTATGAAAATACACGACTTGACCCTAGTCTTAATTAAAGAGGCTTTCCTAACCTTAAACCATGCGGCTACATGTCGGTCCCGATTTGCAATGAACGAGTCATCTTGAAACTCTAAAGATACATTCCTCTCTCTGCCGAGCGGGGCGGTGCTAGTGTCGCCCTCTAGTATTGAATGAGACGTACTAGAATCGACCTTTGAAAGCAGAGTGATCTTGATTTATGATTATTTAATAACCAATTTTAGATTTTACCAAAACCTGTCCGATTTGCTTGAACATTCCCTCCGCCCGCCGGGAAAAGATAAGCTGAATACTTGCAAGCCACTATGAAATATGACATTGAAAATATAATGATCCTATGACTTAGTATGACTTGTGATTACAGACACACATGTTTGAAATAACATTGTTCATATAAACCTATTTGAATAATGGAGTAGCATCTTATACCAAGAATACATCCTTATGAATAAAATGAAGCAATAATATTTATAGCTATACATTCGTAGCATACTTTCCACATTATGTAGTAGTATGACTATATAGACTACATACATAAGTACATGAGTAGGTAAGGATATTGACCTTATCCTGTTTGACATAATGAAGTAATATCCATGACACATGACATGAGAAATGATATTGACATTTTATACACCTTAAGTCTAATATGAATCAGATTGAATACCTAGTTAATTGACACAAATTAACTACTGATTGAATAAGCTCTCCATTTGAGTATTTATTCTGACCGATCTGATTACACCTTTATCTCATTAAACTATGAAATAACAATTGAATTGAATTGACCAAATGACCAATTGAATTGAATTGACTAAATAACTTAACCCCATAGCCAACGAATAATTATACCTACCAGTTATTACGTGCTTGCAAGGTAATAAGGTATTATCCCATAGTGACATATGTCGTGATCAATGAGGTATTGATGACCTCCCTGACATATGATTTAAACCCAATAAAGTCATTGACACGTTCTGACCTTATCAATGATAACAACCTAGACGGTTACATACCTCGTGAGTCGTAGTGAGCCCTCTGTGCTCACCTAAAGTGAACCGCTTTTAAACCTGAATAATGTCTCACAGCTGTGACCTCATCAGCTGGAAGATCATCCATGATTAACGGCTAAGTCCATGCGTTGAACCTGGTACATACCTACTTAGCATATAGCTATACTCTTACCTGAGTATGCATGAGTGTGTTCGTCGCTCCGTGAGAACACTTTATGATAGTGTCCTATGATCCTTAGGTACACCATACCGTTGCTTCTTACCATAAGACAGCCCTCGTTTCCGCAGTCGTCCCTGACTCGGATATATAGCTATACTCTTACCTGAGTATTGCATGAGAGTGCTTGTCGCTCCTCGAGAACACTTTATGATAGTGTCCTATGATCCTTAGGTACACCATACTGTTGCTTCTTACCATAAGACAGCCCGTGATTCCGCAGTCGTCCCTGACTCGGATGAAATGCTGTTCATCTGCGAACACGCTGAGCATCTGTAGCTTTACAGAGCATTCCGTCGTAATAGTACAGCCTTAGTACTAAATCTTACCTACTTACTTACCTTAAAGTAATGTAATACCTACTCTACTTAATATAATACCTATTCTACGTACCTACCTACCTATACTTAAATCCTAATCCAACATATGGTTAGCTACCTAATATGTTTACCTACATATATTGTGTAACAAGTTGAGTGACCTGAATAAATAAATTGAATTTTATTTTTGTTAATGAAGACGAAAGGTTGTTCCGTGAATCGATATTTATTATATTAAACCATTATAAACACACAATAATATAAATTACTTGACATTGCTATTTTACCGACTAGACAGCGATAGTCATAATTTATCTCATAAAGAAAACTGTTAGCAGCCAATATAAATCTACATAAGGTATACAACCTTAACACGCCTCCTTAGATTTATATGGCAACACTTATCTGCAATATTAAATTAACAAAGAAAAACATTTCAAGCATGGCAATATCATATCAAACTATATTCAACATTTGTCTGAATTTGAAGAATTTAATGTTTCCTAACGACTTTGTAAGAATGTCTGCAACATTATCTTCCGAATCTACTTTTACTATATCAATGGTTCCATTCTTAACATTCTCATGGACATAGTGATAATGCACTTCAATGTGCTTCGAATTCTTTGTGAAATTACCATACTTAGCAATAGCTATAGCTCCTGAATTATCTTCATAAATATTTACAGGTTTGTCGAACGCTATAAAAACATCATCAATAATACTACGCAATAAGCTTATTTCAGTTACAGCTTCTGACAACGCAATGTATTCAGCAAAAGTGGAAGATTTCGTTACACTGCATTGTTTCTTTGACTTCCAATACACGGCGTTACCAAATAATCTAATCACAAAACCAGAGGTAGACTTCCGGTCTACAATATCTCCTGCCCAATCGGCATCAACATAACAATCCATAATATTCGCCTTTAAATTCTGGTAATATGTTAGCTTAAGGCTTTTTGTCAAATACAAGTATTTTAAAACACGTAATGCATATTTGTAATGAATCTCATCATAGCAGTTTTGAAATCTGCTCAAGTAGTTGACACAAAAGGCAATGTCTGGCCGAGTACCAGAACTTACGTATAGCAAAGCTCCTATCAAATTTCTGTATTTAATATCCTCATTTAATTCGCGTTTCTCAAGTTTGACATTAATCTCCATGGGTGTTTTGTACAGTTTTGAATTCTCAATTTTATATTTTTTGGCTAACGACTCTATGTATTTTTCCTGGCTCAAAGTCAAAATATTTGCTTTTGCATAATCATACTCAACATCAATACCTATATAGTTTTTAACTTTGCCCATGTCCTTCATTTTAAAATAATTGCTCAGTTTACTTTTAATTGTAAGAACTGTTTGTTCATCCTTGCATGCAATCAATAAGTCGTCGACGTATACTAATATATAAATCGTTTGGTTATTATCATTTTTGACATAAAGACAATAATCATATTTACTTCTCCTAAAGCCAATAGTTGTCACAAAATTGTTAAAACATTCGTACCATGCACGTGGGCTTTCCTTTAAGCCGTATAAAGATTTGTATAGTTTATACACTTTGTCAGTACCATCTTGATAACCAAGTGGCTGTTTAACATACACTTCCGATAACACTTTGCCGTTCAAAAATGCAGTCTCTACATCCATTTGATGTACGTTTAAGTTAAATTGACAACAGTACGATAGAAGTAATTTCAAAGTTTGCATCCTAGCAACAGGTGAATACGTATCATCAACATTGTCGGTTTGTTGGTAACCTCTTACCACTAACCTGGCTTTATAAAGTTCGGTAGATTTCTTCTTGTAAACCCATTTTACATCTAGTACCTTTTTCTCCTGAGGTGCAGTTACCAGTGTCCAAGTATCATTTTTCACCAAGCTGTTCATCTCACGATCCATAGCCTCTTTCCATCGTTCAGCCTCATCACATGTAGTCGCCTCCTGAAAAGTATCTGGAATCATTGCATCACAATAGTTAACAGTTATACAGTAGTAGCCAAATTCTTCGTCAAAACGGACTGGTGCTTTAGTTTGTCTCGCTGACTTTCTTTGCTCATTATTAATTTCATCTTCATCTCCTTTATCATTAATATCTTCCGTTTGAATCTCGTCTATCGTGTCTTCCCATTTTTCTTCATCTTTTTTGTTTTCTACTTCGTTGTCATCAAAACCAATAAGCTTTACATCTTCTTCAATTATGTCAACGTGTCTTGCCACGACTACTCTGTTATTAATTAGCACTCTGTATCCAACATCTGTATATCCCAGTAAAATTCCCATTTCTGCTTTTTTGTCCCATTTTGATACTCTCCTTTCTTCGGGTACTCTCACATAAACTTTACTGCCATACATTCTCAAATATTTTGCAGTTGGTTTCTCATCAAAGAATATCTCATACGGCGTCTTTTTTTCTGGTGTACTTGTCATAATCCGATTTTTTAAATAAGCTGCTGTCTTAATCGCTTCTGGCCAATATCGCCTATCAACTTTTGCTTCCGCCATAAGACATCGTGCCATATCCATTATTGATCTGTTGTATCTTTCTGCTTTACCGTTTAGTTCATGAACGTATGCGGGGCAAGGCTTTATCATTATTCCCTTCTCTCTGGCGAAGTTAAAAATTCTACCGTTTATATACTCTTTTCCATTGTCGCATCTTAATTCTTTAATCATTCTTCCTGTCATGTTGTGTACTCCATTTACATATTCTACGAAGCATTCATAAACTTGTTCTTTTGAGTTGATACAATATACTCTCGCTAAATTGCTGTAATCGTCTATAAACGTTAGAAAAAATTTTTCTCCTTGATATCCCGTAGTTCTGTGTGGTCCATTTACATCAGTGTGTACGATATCTAATATATCTTTCGCTCTTGTCCTGTTGTTGTTAAATGGCAAGTTGTGCATTTTATTTTCAACGCAGATAGCACATTTCATAAAATCCGTTTCTATTTGCTTTGGCATTCCTTCTAATACTTGATTTTTGCACATCATATCAATACAATTGAAGTTTATATGTCCAAAAGTCCGGTGAAGCTTTTCTTTCATCGTCATTTCACTATGTACTGTATTTACGCCTATTTCTTTACAGACAAAACTGGTTATTTTATACAATCTCTCATCCTTCTTTGCAATTGCTATCAATTCTCTATTCATGTTATATATCTTCGTTGTATGTCCTTTCGAAATTATTGTATGACTGTCAGTAATCTTCGAATAGCTTAATAAGTTAGCTTTCATCTCTTTCACATAAAATACATTGTCTATTATCACTTTATTTCTGTTCGCATAAACAGGAAAGTACGTTGTAATACTGCCAACCTTTGTGGCTTTCAATATTCTTCCATCTCCAACCTTTACTTTTATCGGTTCTTTCAATGTCACAAATTTGTCGAAATATTCGTCGGTATTTATAATGTGATCCGTGCATCCGCTGTCTAGAAGCCAATTTATCTGTCCTGACTTTATTGGAACATCTTCCTTAGCCATAGTCGAGTTGTTAACAATCGATGTGTGAAAGCTCTTTTTGTAAAAATCCGTGTTATAATAACTTCCTCTGCCTCTATTCTGTCCATAATTGTAGTGGCCTCGTCCATGACCACGAGTTCGGCCATAATGTCCGCGTCCACGACCACGGTTACCGTGCCAGCAATCTCTTTGTATATGTCCGAATTTTCCGCAAGTGAAACATTCAGGTTTATTCTCAGACTCTACTTTAAATGCATTCGATCGGTCAGGAATTTCTTCGTTTACTTTTTGTATATTTTTCATTTTTATTTTGCTTTTTAAATATTCGACGGTTTTTTCTTTTTCCGGTAAAACGTCTATTAAATCGCCTATATGGCTGTAATTTCCCGGCAATGCTTTTAACATATAGTTCAATTTCTCGTTTTCTGATACCATGGCGCCGGCTTTTTTCAAATCGTTGACACATCGTTCAAAATCGTCGAAGAAAATATTAATGTCGGAATATTTCGCAAGCTTTATATTTTCTAAATTGCTTCTGCATACAATTTGCAACGCGGTTGATTGTTTCAAATACATTTCGTCGAATTTTAACATTATTTTATATGCTGACTCTACTTCGCTAATGTATTCCAGCTGTTGGTTCGTGATCGCACTATATATATAGTTTGTAGCCTCAATATCCATGTTTTCCCAATTTGCCGCATCATCTTTATCGCCTTTTAATCGTATCACAACTTCTTTACATTTTTTAAATTGTAAAAATTTCAATATGCGAGTTTTCCAGTTCGCATAATCCGTCCCGTCAAAAATTGGTATTACAATATTATTACTCATTTTTACGACTTACATGTATTTCAATATTTAATTCATGTAACCCGCTCTGCTGCCATGTTAATGAAGACGAAAGGTTGTTCCGTGAATCGATATTTATTATATTAAACCATTATAAACACACAATAATATAAATTACTTGACATTGCTATTTTACCGACTAGACAGCGATAGTCATAATTTATCTCATAAAGAAAACTGTTAGCAGCCAATATAAATCTACATAAGGTATACAACCTTAACAATTTTATTTTTTCCTACATGTCCAATGTGAATATCTATCCTATATTAGTCTAGCTGAACCATGATAACACCTCGCTGCTAACAGGCCGGCGTTAAGACTCTCAGAGTTCTCAGAATCCTCAAGCCTCTGCCTCATGATTTCACAGCAGATAAACTAAATGAGCAGTGTTGAGTTTCCGGTTGGAAATGATGCGCCTCACCTTAAGTGATGCGACCCTTGCCTTGACTATGAGAGGTCCCAACATAACATAATGTTGCCTGACGTGATGTGACAATGAGTGTGACCTTTGATTCCCTAAAACCTTGATGAATATTTTCCGAATATTTCCTATGATCAAGCCAAATGATATACTATTTAATACTCATATGACGAACATTGATGAGTACAGTGAAATGAAGTGAACCTACCATCAATGTGCCTATTAACATTGACATTTTGTATCTGACTTGAGTCTGATTTGAATCTGACGTGGCTCTGATTTGATTTGAGCTTGTTAAACCGACTTGAGTTGACTTTGACTTGTCATGAATTGAATTTGATTGAAACTAACTTGATTCTGATTTGGATCTAAATTGACCTGAGCTAGTTAAGCCAACTTGAGTTGACTTTGCATGAATTGACATTGAATTTATTTTGAATGAATTGATTCTAATCTGATATCACTTTGAAACATATTTACCTTATCTGACGTTGAGCATGAACCTGACTGGGCGTGCAGCATACTCTGTGATGCTGTCCAGCAACGCCCGTGCTGAATGTATATGCCTGGTGCCTAGAACCAAACCTGAGTTCCTCGAAGGTGATCTAAGCCTGCCTCGCCCTTGCCTCCCGCTGTGGACGTGGCACATGTCCACCAACTACTGATGAGTTAGTCCTGGTACCCTGGGCGCCGACGCTGCCCTGGCGCGCCATATATTTATTATATTGACCAGCACTGGCGACTCCCGTCGCGTTGACCTTACTTGGCCGCTGAGGTGCCGACTGATGAAATTGTGAATCGTTCTTGTCCTGACTCACCCTGTGTATGACAGCTCGCCCCTGTGACCATGACGCTGCTGACATAGCATTACCCTTGCTGAAACAGAATGAGCACTGGTTGTGTGTCACCTGACTTGATGAGCTGAGTGGGCCTTCAGCAGTCTCCCTGACGCTGCAGGCCTCGGTGCATCTCCAACCCGACGCACTCGTTTAGGCGGCGGTGGCTTCCTGCCCCTTGCCGCTGACGTCCCTGGAGCCTCCGCTCTGTGCACCCGCACTGATGTCCGAAGTCACGCGTTGCAGCATGCGACACTGCTTAACCAGCAGCCGCAGCCATTGCTGCACCGTGGGCAGGACCTCGAAGTCACTGCCATAGCGCTCCTCGTACTCTGAAGTAATGCTCACCAGCACCACTGAAACATGACATTAACTAACAAGTATGACCCCCTTGTCACTGGCATGAGCCTGAAGTAATTACTGACACCTAATTACTACCACTTTCACCTCCCTGTGAGTGGTGCCCATTGACTGTCCATGTCCACTAACATTGGTACCTAAACTGACCCCTGATAATGAATGATGATAACATTTACCAATTACCAAGCATCCGCAATAACTGATACGCCTATCAGTTTATTATGATGACCCTTGACTAGTACACCCTGTATGTACACACTGAATGAATTTACCCTTAATGATCAGTGCAACAAAAGATAAACATATCAGTTTATAAAGATGACCCTTTGACCAATACACCCTGTATGTCTACACTGTATGAATTTACCCTTATATATCAGTGCAATTACTGATGAACTAATCAGTTTATAAAGATGACCCTTTTCCATTACACCCTGCATGTGCACACTGCATGATTGCACCCTGTTTACAGTGCATGAATTAAATGAACTAAGTAGTATCTACCTACTAACCACATAATTCAGTGCCACCGGCTTAATGATGTGAATAACTACCTTTTGTGTCTTACTCAAACTGACAACAAACAAAGTTATATTTTATGACCTACCTTTGTTGACAACAATGAATGATTGAGTTGTAAACATTGAACTTGAATTCAAATAATCACTGTTTGAGTCAGCTATATTTGGTGAGGTATTTACATTTGTTCATATGGAACTTACAAGTGAATTCTTTTCAATGACTGACTAACCTCAAATATTGACCAATTTGCAAATGTAATTACGTAAAGGTATTTGACTCACCAGTGTTTGTTGAATATAAATGCACTGTTTTACCAATAACTCGTCACGAGTTGAGACTTAAATACACTTAATTGTCTGTAATAAACATTGCACCGCGATGATGTGAGATGCTGACCAATGACTTGACGTTGACACTTGAGTTGACAGTTCATGAGCTGTCACTGTCAGTCGCGTTTCTACCTCTATGGTTCCGACCCGATGTTGCCCGAAGAACCGTCGACTGAACTTATGACCGATTGAATGTTCGTGAATGTTCGTGCCGTTCGCCCGAAGACCGGTGACTGAACGTGCCCGACGAATGGAATGTTGACCGGTTCCCGCTGAATGAAATGTGCTCGCTGTAACGTTGACGTGTTGCATATACAATATACCTATGACGCGGTATTCTGATGCAATAATTGTCCGTTCACTTATCACTGTAAATGCTACGATATTTGCCTTTTCGCGCACTGAGTTTACACTGATAAATGCAACAAAATACACAGCCTGCGATGACCCGTCGCACCCGCTGCGTCCCGCTGCTGACCTTCGATGACCTACGCACACCGCGTTGTCACGTCGATCGAACAAGCTGCGTCCCTTCCCGGGTTTGATGCAGCGATCTGCGCTTTCCCCTGCTAGTTGCGTCCCTTCCTGGGTATGACAACTAGTGCAGATCTTCCTGTCCCGTCCTGGGTTCTGATGAAATGAATTGATCTGGCCGTGAGATCGTGCTAATCCCTCCCCTCATGGGAGCCATCAAAATGAGGGAGGAATTAGGTTAATAGATTGAGATCGTGCTGGTCCCTCCCCTCATGGGAGCCACCAAAAATGAAGCACAATTGAAGGTGGCGTCCTTCCCGTTATCAGCACGAAAATATGATGAGTGCGTTGAAGATGAATACTTGACCATGTAAGGCTCCGTCCCGGACACCTCACCTCCTGACCGGCGTCGCAGCAGCTCCGCCCCTGGAACCGCCCGTCGTCAGCCAGTCCCCTACCCAGCCGTCCTGGCTGGGGTCTATGAAGGTTTGGGCCACCACCGAGTGAACACGATGCATCCCATCACCGCGTCACTCGGAATGAAGATTGAATGAAACCATATTGATTTACCACTTGATGTATTATTGCACACACTTGATACTACATGATAATACTATGAAAATACACGACTTGACCCTAGTCTTAATTAAAGAGGCTTTCCTAACCTTAAACCATGCGGCTACATGTCGGTCCCGATTTGCAATGAACGAGTCATCTTGAAACTCTAAAGATACATTCCTCTCTGCCGAGCGGGGCGGTGCTAGTGTCGCCCTCTAGTATTGAATGAGACGTACTAGAATCGACCTTTGACAGCAGAGTGATCTTGATTTATGATTATTTAATAACCAATTTTAGATTTTACCAAAACCTGTCCGATTTGCTTGAACACATACTTTAATTTTTTTGGGTAGTTCAATGTACAGAATTTTCACTTTTACTATTTTATAATAAATAGTATAAGATAATTCAGTTCATTCATCAAACTGATTTGACTCATTCTTCAGATCTGTCCGTTGTGTCCCATCACTAACTTGTTCGTATGTATGCTGCACGGTTACGTGAAAACTCTGTCTGTGTGCGTGTAATTTTTGATGTGTTAAATTTTTTTGTAGTGTGCGTTTATCTCTACAGCTAAATTTGTGTCTGTTGATTTATTCATATTTTGGTGGTGTGCTGTACGTGTTTACCTCACCCCCCGCTAAAAGTGGCGAAAAAATTTGTTCGAAGAGTTGACGTTATGACATCTCCAGTGGGCTTAATACTCAAAGTATTGAGGTTTTTAACATATTTTTTTTATAAACTGAATAGAGACACTTCCAAAGTGGTAAAATGTGTCCCCCCCCCCCTGTAACTTCTAAAATAAGAGAATGATAAATCTAAAAAAAATATATGATGTACATTACCATGCAAACTTTCAACGAAAATTGGTTTGAACGAGATCTAGTAAGTAGTTTTTTTTTAATACGTCATAAATCGTAAAAAGCAATTTATTTAACGGAACCCTTCATGTGCGAGTCCGACTCGCACTTGGCCGCTTTTTTTTTAAATTAGTCTGCATCTATTTAATAGTATTTTATGCGACTGTTGTATAAGAAGGCTTAAAAGGCGAGTGGCGTGGGTTGCGATGCGAGCCTTGGCGAGCATCGCAATTAAAGGCGCCACGAGCGTTTTTAGACCAGTTATACACCGTTGCATACAATACTTTTTCTACGACAAATTTAAATAAATAGCAGACTACAGAATAGTTAAACTTTTCAGGCAGCAAGTTTTCTATTCGTACTTTGCTACTCACGCAATTTCTTCAGGAGTGCAGTTATTCATTTCTTCGACAATTTTAAAAGGAACGTACACTTTTGTCTTCACAAACACGAATAAAATCTTAATAGTTTAGGACTAATACGAGGGGCGTCTGATAAGTTCTAAGCCTAAGACATAAATTGAAAGAAAGGTCTGAACCAATTTTTTTTATTGTAATATATATCTATCCTCGAGTAAAATACACTTAACACATCAAGCATATAGTACTTCATATCCCATCCATTTTAGTTTTGCCCTTAAAATAGCCCTACAAAACTACTATGTCAGCTTTCTTTCGTCTTATCTTTGGAAGCGTAACTCGTTTTTCAAATTAGTTAACCGAATATTGAAACCCGAAACCAGGTCCCTATGGTCGGGTAGTCGATTAATATTAGCGCATCAAGTCTATTTGATGATCTGCCTGGCAACTCATGACAAGTGAACAGACGTGGTGTCCTATGAAAATATCACTTTGGATACGACTTTACCGCGTCGTTCCTGAAAATTGGCTTTGCGTACTGGCCTCAACAACTTTGTGCAATAATGACAAGTCCCTGTCGACCCTATTGACAAGTAAATATTTACTAAAACACCTTCATCGAACGAAGACACGATTATAGAACTCTTTTAGACGACTTTTATTATTGGAATTCTTCGGTAAACATAAATTTTTTTTTAAATCGCATCATTTAGATTTTTTTTATAATCGGGTCATACTGGCATGCGTAAATTAAATCTACGGAGACGATATAATAGAAAACTTCATTAAAATTGCTATTGCCTAATTCTAATGAATGTCCCAACTTTATAGTCAAGATTCTTTATTGAGCGCCCTGGCCATTTGTGTAGCACACAGTTCAAGGATGTTTATTACGTTCTATATCCGTGTAAAGTTTATTTTGCCCATTTCTTACGAATTTTTAGCATTTTTGCTACCTGCTACATTTTTAGATTTTTATAAGACTGAACATATTTTTTTATTTTTTTTACATTTTCCCAGACACCACCACCAGAGATCGCCCTGAGCGGGGATTGACATTATGGCGCTAATGTCCTTTTTAAATAAAGCGGACTTATACTTTTAAAATAGCGTGCAAAAAGATGGTAGACTGCAGAATATGAATCAACTCTTCAAATTTTACTGTAGGGGATATTCTCTTTCTAACAAGAGGTTACCTTTATGAGCGGAATTGAAAAATGCCGAAATACCCGAATTTGGCAGACATGGTGACCTTTTCTTGCCTGTTTATAATAATATAATGGTATTATATTAATGTGGTGGTAACCGTTAAATTCCCCAGAATGTAACTGAATGTGTACTATACTTTGAACTTCAACGTTTCTTTCATTTTATGCCTTAGGCTTAGAACTTATCAGCCGCCCCTCGTAGTTTATCATCTTTCGTCTTTTCATTTTGAACTGTATTTTGGTGGGAAATCGGAAATGTGACAGCTCTTGCTTATGGTTTGTTTTGTTTTTAATTTGTTTGCACTTGCCATCCGAACTAAACCAAATCCGGACCCGGCCCGAATTCGAACTGTTTATTATTATAAATAATATCAAGAATTTATAAAACATGTAATTTAACACACAATAGATAATGATTTATTATTATAGTAGTAAATAATTTATAATATACAAATGTTAAATCGTAAATAAATACTTTTATTTCGAAATATTTGTTTATGAAGTTGGCACCACTGCTATACAGAGTGTTTTTTTTAAATGGGACAGTATGGGGAAATCCGAATCTAAAGGAGATAGAGGAAAAGTATCCAAGGAGACATTAGGTGTTTTTTTATGTAAACAAATTTGGCTCATTAAAATTTTTGATCAAGCGTGAGTTGTTCTTAATAAATTATAAAGTTGGTAATTTTTTTTTTGACGCGGGTCGGCTCTGTTTCATGTAAGGATTATTTCATTGTATGGAAAGAAAAAAATCTGAACAGCAGAAGTTGGTCAAATTTAATGAAAACTAATCTTCATACAATTGCAGTATTCGCCTTTTAATATTGTTACAAGTGCCTAGGCGTGTAAAAAAATATTTAAAATTATTCAATTTTTAAATTTCGATAATCGATAAGACCTCCAGATGATTCAAGAGAAGAACATTTTTTTTTAATCTTCGTAAACATCATGGCACGCGATAGTCTTGAAATTATAAAAAAAAGAATTCAAATTTGGAACGTAAGTTATTTCTGCAGCTGTGATTTTGTTTCCAATCAGTTCATGCTTGTAATTTTATTCATCATGGCGTTAACTTATTCACATAAAGTTGATTTGATTGAGGCGTATTTTCTTAATTATCGCAGTAGAGATAATGCACTTAAGTGGTATCAAGAACTCTATACTGACCGTGTAGTACCGAATCGCAAGATATTTGATAGTTTAATAAAGTACCTAAGACAGGAAGGCTGTTTCAAACCTAAGCGTAAAAGGTCGACGATTGTCAATAGTGAGTTTATAACTATTGCCGTATTGGGATATTTTGAAGCATATCCAAAAGCTTCGTTACGGGAAGCAGCTGAAACTATCGGTATTCATAAATCAACTGTAAGGAAGATATTGAAGGCTCATAAATACAAGTGTTACATAGAAGCTCGACTTGTACAAGCGTTACTACCTGGAGATAAAGACCGCAGGTTACATTTCTGTAATTGGTATGTGGCTCAGACTGTTAGAAATAGATGTTTTCCTAATTTTATTATTTGGACTGATGAGTGCAACTTTTCGAACAATGGCATGTACAACAGGAGAAATAACCATTACTGGTCAAAAATAAATCCGCTAAGAACTACAAAAACCCACAACCAAATCCGATTTTCTTTTAATTGTTGGTGTGCGATATTACATAACAGAATTTTTGCTATCAAAATTTACCAAGGAACGCTAAATAGTGAAAAATATCAAGAAATCTTGAACATGGCTGCAGATTTAGTGGATGAGACTATTAGCTTAAGGAACTTTGGTAAGATAATCTACCAACAAGATGGTGCACCAGCCCACAACAGTAGGGCAGCAAGTAAACTGTGTTTGGACGAGCAGTTTCCAAACCGTTGGATGGGTACATACATATGGGCCGATAAAGTGGCCCCCACGATCGCCCGACTTAACGCTATTAGATTTTTTCTTATCTTAAGGGTCGAATTTATGAATCCGAGCTTGGATTGTAAAAATTTTGCCGCCATCTTGAAATTCTTCAAATACAGTCCGATTTGGTTCAAAATCGATATCTGAGGGTCCGCCGTGCCTCACATTATGAATCTGAGCTTGGATAGTAAAATAGTTGCCGCCATCTTTAAATTCTTTAAATAAAGTCCAATTTAGTTCAAAATAGATATCTGAGGGTCCGCGAGGCCTATTAATATGAATCCGAGCTTGGATTGTAAAAAGTTGCCGCCATCTTCAAATTCTTGAAATACAGTCCGATTTGGTTCAAAATCGATATCTGATGGTCCGCGGGGCCTCTTAATATGAATCCGAGCTCAGATTGTAAAAAAGTGGCCACCATCTTGAAATTCTTGAAATTCTGCCCGATCCTGTCCGATCCTGTCCGCATCAGGACCGGCTCTCGAAACCTATTCCGCTGCAGCGGGGAGTCAGGAAAGGAGAAGTTATTTCTCCAAAACTGTTCACCGTTGCACTGGAGGATGTTTTCAAGACTCTGGACTGGAGAAGGCTAGGCATCTACACGATATAGTAGTCTTAGCTGAGACCATGGGGGACTTAAGTACGATGCTCGATGACCTCAGTAAAGCTTCCGACCGAGGTGCTCTAAGAATGAACATGGATAAGACGAAGATCATGTCAAATAACGAAAAACTGGAATGTTTACAAGTCGTAAACAACTTAGTAGGTTGGTGCCATGGACATAGGAAAACCGGACAGGGTGTATTTTTCAAATATCATTTGTTTAGACATAAAATTCCCAAAAATAACTCTGTCTCATTTTAACCAAGCACCATTTGGCTACCAAAAAAGAGATGGTAGTATAACAGTCAGAACCGAAAGTT
Organism: Epinotia brunnichana; assembly: GCA_963854355.1. Taxonomy (NCBI): domain Eukaryota; kingdom Metazoa; phylum Arthropoda; class Insecta; order Lepidoptera; family Tortricidae; genus Epinotia; species Epinotia brunnichana. The sequence continues at coordinate 24,412,795 of OY977936.1, read as the reverse complement.
GATGATCAAAAGTCAAGTGTGGCCTAAAATCACCATTTTACGCGCCACGAAATGTCAGTTCCCGTCAGTTTAGTGGGTACTTCATATGTCAACGACTGATGTAAACATACCAAAATAATAAAATAACTATTAATTGAAAATTATAAACTGCATAAAGCACAATTAGTGGAATGTGGTGACCATGCCCAGGTGCAGCATAATCGGATGTGGCTTAAGAAAAGTCCCAAATCAGGAAAGTTTATCCTTGCACCGGTATGTAATGTATTTTATTGAAATATTGGATAGTTTAAGCATTATCGAGAGCTGAGCATTTGCATTATGTTGTAATGAGTACACAGATTAAGATTAGTTATGTGTTGTATATAATAGGATTTACCTTACTTTCGATATTTTTGTACTTAAAGTTACGTTTGAGTGGCAGTTAGGGTTGTTCATGAAAATATCGATACTGAATGGCGATGACGTCATTCGCATCATCGAATTTTCTATTTCTATAACCAGTGAGATCTCGAGACAGAATCTTGCATTTAAAAAAACCTGAAAAACTGTCTGGGTTGTCAAGATTGGTAAAATTGTATAGTAGGCAGGTACTACCTTGGAACTAAACAGGCTTCATTGATCGCTAATATAGCAATTTATAAAGGTTATCAAGAAGCGATTGTGCTAAGAAAAAAAGGTTGGAGGCAATTGGACCTTAAAATATAAGGCAAAATGTAAAAGAAATATACCTACATTTGCTCTCTACATTTTGGTCAAAAATTCTTCAACAAGACCCTAAATGTTATTAGACTACGAGATGGTGCACTGCCATCAAAATATATATTGGTATCTTGACGTTTTTTTGAGTAGTTAACTTTGTATTTGTAGGGTATACTGACACTATATAATAACTTTACGTTTGTTTGCCTGCCTGTCAATCCACAAATCAACCTAGTCCCAAACTAAGCAAAGCTTGTACACTATGGGTACTAGACGACGATATAGATACTTATATAGAGAAATAAATACTTAAATACATAGAAAACATCCATGACTCAGGAACAAATATTCATGCTCATCACACAAATAAATGCCCTTACCGGGATTCGAACCCAGGACCTCTTGCTTCGTAGGCAGGGTCACTACCAACTAGGCTAAAGCGGTCGTCGAATTACATCCATAGCCTAGGGGTAAAGACGGTGGTATTGGGAGACGATGAGCCGAGGTTCAAACCCTGCGACCGACGCACTTTTTGTATGTTTTAACAGAAAAGTTTTAATATCGCAGAAGAGATGGCGCCTGCTGTACGCAAGCATTAAATGCCTTCTCAATTTGGTCGAGTTGCCTGTCTATCTCAGGATGTATATTGTAGTTTTTGGATTGGTGCTGCATAAATATTTTGACGTAGATAGAGGATATATAGATGGCGTCCTAGCGTATACCCAAAAGGGACGATGGTAAATTAACCATACTAAATTAAGAAGTATCAGAAGCTACTCTTGACGTCTAATGTCATTTATAATTTAGTCGTATTATATCGGTGATGTCATGGTGGTGTCAGCGGCGCTATCACGAACTTCGTATATATCCGTCTCTGTCGCTCGAGTACCATAAACCATAAGTGCGATAGAGACGGGGATATACGAAGTTCGAGATTCGAAGTACCACGAGTAGCGCCGCAGTTTCAGTACAAATTTTGACAGGTGTGGTGGCAAACAAGCTGGTGGCAAACAAAAAATCCGTATACGCGATGAGGGACAGAAAATATGACACTGTATCTCGTTCCCACTTGCGGTATTGCCTATGCATACATCTTTGTCACTCACGTGTGTATGTGTCTATATATTCTACCTCTATGTATTTTGATCTTAGAGGTTAGAGGTAGAATAGAATAGAGGGACTCACCCACACATACGCACATGAGTGACAAAGATGTGTGCATAGACAATACCGCAAGTGGGAACGAGATACAGTGTCATATTTTCTGTCCCTCATCGGGTATACTGATTTTTTGTTTGCCACCACACCTGTCAAAATTTGAACTGAAACTGACACCACCATGACGTCACCGATATAACACGACTCAAAATCAAAAAATCAAAAGTAATTATTTATTCTGCAAATAGGCCACAAGGACACTTTTCCATGTCAAATGGTATTCTACAATATAATATTAATAATCTTACACAATAATCATTTTAAAATTGCAGATTTTAACCAATTAGTACCTAAACGGTTAACAAACTAAATGTCACTAAATGAAAACTAAAAAAATCCAAAATTGTAAAATATTATCAAATACATTCGATATAAGGTCTGTATCAGAATTAACAATAAGTTTATGATATTAATTTAGTACCTACCCCAGAGATGTATAAGGTCTCTGAGCATCCAAATACAATTAATAATTATTCTAATGTTCTTATAGAGATGTATACTGTCTCTAAGCGTTAAAACAGAAAAAAAGGATCATTAATGTAATATTGTCAGAGATGTACAGGGTCAATAACAATAAAACGTGTCAAGAACAGAATGATGTCTCTCGTCAAAATAATGATGACTAAATTATGAATGACATTAGACGTCAAGAATGTATTAGTTTCTGATACTTCTTAATTTAGTAAGGTTAATTCACCATCGTCCCTTTTGGGTATACGCTAGGATGGCATCTATTATATCCTCTATCTACGATTTTGATACTTTATGTACCTACTGAGGGCCTACCGCGAACGGCATTCGAAGTTTTCCCTCTCTGTCGCACTTAAGTACGAACTCGTAAGTATGACAGAGAGGGGAAACTTCAAATGCCTTTCGCGGTAGGCCCTCTCGTTCCTTATATTACCTTATATAACCTTGAATAGGTTAATACCTAAGGTCAATGAGGGCAAAACCGTCGTATTTTTGTATAAGTTCAATTTGGTTGGCCATAACTATGTTATTATTCACTTTTAAATAAACTTGATGCTTATAATAGGTTAAGCATTTACTTAACTTTTTGAGGATATCTGTGTAAAATAGCTAATACTACAGGTTTAATCGAATGAAACTTTTGATCGAAACTAAACCTTAGCGAATTAAATTTAAGGTTTTTTTTTAATTTTATGGCCAAATATATTTTTTTCGGGCTATTCCGGCCTATTTTGAAAATCAGAAGTAATAAACCTTTTATTGAAGGTTAAAATCAAGTCTACTTTTTAATTAAAACAACGACATGTGCGACATGGTGCAATTTTGCCTTTACAAGTCGAATCAGCTTACAATTCTAGAATAAAAATACAGAATTTTGATATGTAGATCTCGTTCACCTCTGCAGTTTTAGAAAATATAATCGACACATAGTTTCGTAAATTTAAAATATGAAATGGGGATATTCCGGCATATGACGGTTTTGACCAATTCATACCGGACGGCTTTTTCCCACTTGAGAGTTGAGGAATTATATATTTTTAACAACCTGTAGTTTCACAACAAGTAACGATAATGTAAAATGGATCAAACTACCAATAAGCCTGATTAACGAACAATATAATAACCATAACCTTTAAAATCATAGTTTCACTTTTAATACAATTATATTTAAGGCCATGCTCATTAGCATACTGCTCACACACATGCAACAGTTTTCTAAGTCCTCCTACTGAGGGGCTCAGCAGCACCATGTCATCCGCATAACTTAGCTTATTAAAACTGGTATCTTGTATGCGGCATCCGACATGCATGCTGCTGAGCCTCCCAATAAGTGCATCAATGTAAATGTTAAACAATTTAGGAGAACTCAGCCCTCCCTGCCTGACTCCACAGTCAAGTCCATATTCATCAGATACAGCAACTCCCCATTTGACAACATTAATTTGACTCGAGTACCAATGTCTAAAAATATGTACTATTTCTTGAGGCACCCCCGCATCATAAAGCTTTTTCCACAGAAGTTCATAGTGTACCATATCAAAAGCTTTAGATAAATCTAAAAAGCAAGCAAATACAGGTGTGCTCCTACAAGTGTAGTATCTGACAGTTTCCTTCATGCATATTATGGCACTCTCTGTAGATAGGCCGGGCCTGAATCCAAACTGTGCATCATGTAGTAACAAGTACTTATCAAGTTCAGCATTTAACAAACTGTCAAATACTTTAGAGATAACCGTAGCAAGAGAAATGGGTCTATAGTTATTTATGGAAGATACATCACCTGTTTTATTCTTTATAATAGGAACACAGACATAATGCCATAGATAACTGTGTAATGCCAACTAAGTATTTATCTTAAATTTAAATAAGTAATAATCCTTGTAATAATTTGTATGTTAATTAAAAATATTTGAAACAATAAATCACAAAACGTTTTCTATGACATAATAGAACTATTTAATGAATCATCCGACAAGTAAAAATACACGATTTAAAATTACTTGTAATGACCATTCCACGAAATGAATTGTCGACGAAATGAAAATACATGAAACGTTGACTTTGAAGTGAAATTCGACGAAGTGAGTGTCGACAATTTGATGATAAACCGAAAAACCTATGAGCACCTGACTTTAGAGGTTCCAGACCAAGTCTAAGGTCCTCTGTCACATTTATAAGCGCGGTGGTAGTTATATGTCCAGATCGGAAGCCAGATTGGAAAGGTGAAAGTAGATTATGTTGTAGTGAATGAAATTTGAGATCTGTTTATGAGCCGCAGCTTCAAGAATTTTGGAAAGAAAAGGGAGAGTTGATATGGGCCAGAAATGTTTGAGGGTGAACTGGGATTGCTAATTTTGGGAAGTGGGATGACCACGAGTTAAACATCCCAGTATATAAGGAAAAATTCACGATGTGTGTGAGGCAGAATACAGTCAAGAACATTGACAACCCGCTTGTCAGGGCCAATTAAAACACAATATACTCAATACACCGTATACTTATGCAATAAATTAGACTACAATCAAAAAACAAGTGCAATCACATTCCAATCTGCTGCGCCAAGACGGCGTACATGCCCAACGCCGTCAATCCGATGACCGAGGCGTTGAGAGCTCGGAAGGCCAGCAGCGACCACGCGCTCAGAGAGAGCACGGATCCAATGGCATCCTCTAGCAGCGCCCTGTGGATTTGAACAATCGGGATTTATTTAAGGATACAACTTATCCTCAAGATCAGCGATTGACAACATTTTAGCAGCCAAGGGCCCATAGTCACCAACGAAATTCACGAAGGCAGCACTTGTTAATAATTCGTGACTTTATCAGGTTGACGCGGGCCACACTTGTTAGTAATTTGTGACTTTATTAGGAAAAAGAAAACGGGCAGGGAGGCTCGCGGGCCGCAAGTAAGGGGCTCGCGGGCCACAGGCCGCCTGTTGCTGACCGCTGCTCTAAATAGATATGTTCATTAATAATCTTACAGTATCTACAGCTAATGGGACTATCTGGAAAATATCCATATCACGCGATAAGTGACAAGAAAGAGCATCCGTCCCTGGCTGACACCGGTTCGATAGAACGAGATGACGCTCTTATTTTGTCACTTATCGCGTGATGCCATCCATGCTACGGGGCCTGTAGACAAGAATAGCCAGACTGCCGGACAGATACTAAAGCATTTTTGCCCAAAGCTCTTTTTTCGTTCGCATCTTCAACTATGGGATTACAAGCTGACAATTTCTCACTCTTAAGGCCACAGCTGCTAAAGTTTTGATAAGTTATTATCCCACTCAGAATCAAAGACATCAACAAGAAACAGTTTTATCAAATGCATTTAAAGGAACATAAATATATATAACAATCTATACACTGTGTTATATATATACACGGTGTTCCCGGAAATTCCCGTTAACTTCGGCATATTGCAGAGTACATTCACAGAAACAAATTAGCATAATTATCTATTTCTTGAAAATTCACGCGTAGTTGCAGTATCCAAGAGGCAACCAGATGGCTCCTGGTATTTGGCGATTCCACATTACTTCGGGAGCTCAAATACCGCGAGCCATGATAGCCAGACACTGCAACTACGCGTCATTGCTTTAACTAAAAGTTATTTTCTCAAACATGCAATGAAATTTGCTCTTTACGTTCCTTATAATAGACTCGGAAGTAACCTTTTTCGGGCGCAGCATCTCGAGGCGGCCTGAAATGGGATTTCATACAAATTTTCGTTGTCACGAGTGTGGTGCGCTTGTCGACACAGCGCTTCACACTCTGGAGGAGTGTACCGTGTGGAGGCATCAGCGGACCACCTCACAGGCGGTAATAGGGGCAAACCTCTCGCTGTTGAGTGTCGTCAACGCCATGCTCAACAGCGAGGAGGCGTGGAGAGCGATGGCCTCCTTCTGTGACGACGTAATGTCACAGAAGGAGGCTGCGGTGCGGGCTCGCGAGAATGATCCTCTCGCGGATCCGCTTCGCCGGCGACGGACTGGCGGCAGAGCCAGGCGCTATGCGCATCTGTTACCTCCGCCGTAGTGGAACCATGCAGGGAGTCGGGGGTCCCTGTATGTAAAGGTTCCACAGGACTGGAGCTGATGCCTTGAAATGTATGTGGCCTGCTACTGTGGGCCGCCCGCCGGGACGTACGCAGTTGAATGCCAGGAGCGATCCTGCGACGCCCCACTTTACAAGGCGGCGCCGGAACGCGTTGGTGGTTTTAGACGGTAGTCCAGCTTCGGTTAGTCCGTCATACCCGTTCTGCCTCCCCGGACAGGACGGGATGCGTAAAGGCATTTCCCCAGCGTTATAAAAAAAAAATAAAGTCCTACGCCTGCAAAGTAACTTTTTAATTATCATTCCACTATTTGTGGCACAGCATCACGGCATTCAGCCATGAAAATTTATTTGATTTGAGGATTTTTATTTTTTTATTTCATTGTATGTTTGAGAAAAACACTATACATGCCTCGTTGTGAAAACAGATTCCCGGCCTCGTATCTCTATCCAGCCTCCCTACGCTCGGCCGTCTATACCTGAAATCCGTGTTTTTCCGGCCTCTGATGTAATGTACTATTAATTTTCAATTTAGGCACATTGGATACATGCACCTATGACTTAACTTATATTAACTCGTAATAGGAAGTGAATGGGATGTGTATACCTGTAAGGCGACAATGCCAGCAGCGCGACGACGATGGGCGCGTGCTTGCGCGGCAGGTCGGAGCGCGTCCACAGCCACACGAGCGCCGCCGAGGCCGCGTGCTGCAGCAGCGCCACGTTGGACTCGGCCGCCGCGCGCACGTAGCGCCAGTCGAACTCCGAGCCCCGCGCGCCCACCCACAGCATCACGCTGCGGGTCACCACCACCTGTGGATGTGTATAGTACATTACATCAGAGTCCGGCAATCCGTTTTCACGCCGAGGCATGTATAGTGCTTTTCTCAAACATGTCATGAAATAAATAAATAAAAATCCTCAAATAAAACTATTTTTTCTACTCCTGAACCGTTATCTGTCATTTATATAGGCTGTAGCTCAAATACAATGACACCACTAATAAGTCGTCGAAAAACTCTATGCTCTGTGGCCCAAAAACGAACTGTTTAGCGTACTTTTTTGGTTCATACATTTTTCATAAAAGCACTGTTTAACTTTTTTTTAAATCGGCCGCTATATTGCAGTGGTGCCAACTTCATAAACAAATATTTCGAAATAAAAGTATTTATTTACGATTTAACATTTGTATATTATAAATTATTTACTACAATAATAATAAATCATCATCTATTGTGTGTTAAATTACATGTTTTATAAATTCTTGGTATTATTTATGAAAATAAACAGTTCGAATTCGGTCCGGGTCCGGATTCTGTTAAGTTCGGATGGCAAGTGCAAACAAATTAAAAACAAAACAAACCATAAGCAAGAGGTGTCACATTTCCAATTTCTTACCAAAATACAGTTCAAAATGAAAAACGAAAGATGATAAACTATTAGTCCTAAACTATTAAGATTTTATTCGTGTTTGTGAAGACAAAAGTGTACGTTCCTTTTAAAATGGTCGAAGAAATTAATAACTCCACCTACTGAAGTAATTGCGCGAGTAGGTAGCAAAAGTACGAATAGAAAACTTGCCGCCTGAAAAGTTTAACTATTCTGTAGTCAGCTATTTATTTTAAATTTGTCGTAGAAAAATTATTGTATGCAACTGTGTATAACTGGTCTAAAAACGCTCGGGGCGTCATTAATTGCGATGCTCGCCAAGGCTCGCATCGCAACCCACGCCACTCACGTTTTAAGACCCTTCTTATAGAACAGTTGCATAAAATACTATTTTGTACTCGACGATTAATATATGTGTATGTTACTGTCGAAACAATCGAAATAACTACTTTTCGATACGCTCCAGACAACTAAAATAAATTCGACCAATCACGTGGCTGCTTTACTGAACTGTAATGAATTGGACCAATAGAATCGCTTTGATGTCGTACGCTCGTTGGTCTTTTAAGATATCAACAAGCGTACGAGCGATGAGCTGCACTTCGTTTCAACAGTATCGAGTTTGTTTAATTAGTTCAGTTGACTCGTAGAAAATTATTTTTTTGTACTCGACGATTAAAATATGTGTATTAAGATTTCATAGAGAATACTGCAACGTCACTCTTTTCATAGTTGTAGTCCATGTTACTGTCGAAACCATCGAAATAACTACTTTTCGATACGCTCCAGACAACTAAAATAAATTCGACCAATCTCGTGGCTGCTTTACTGAACTGTAATGAATTGGACCAATAGAATCGCTTTGATGTCGTACGCTCGTTGATGTCTTTTAAGATATCAACAAGCGTACGAGCGATGAGCTGCACTTCGTTTCAATAGTATCGAGTTTGTTTAATTAGTTCAGTTGACTCGTAGAAAATTAATTTTAATGAACTCGTACAAAAAGTATTGTTCACAATAGTGTAATAATCAAGCTTTTTAATCTCGTACCTTACTTAGGCCACTCAGCAAGCTTCGTGGCCTAAACACGGTACTCGACTAAAAAGCTCTCTATTATAACACGATTGTGAAAAATACTATTAATGAACTCGTACAAAAAGTATTGTTCACAATAGTGTTATAATCAAGCTTTTTAATCTCGTACCTTACTTAGGCCACTCAGCAAGCTGGTGGCCTAAACACGGTACTCGACTAAAAAGCTCTCTATTATAACACGATTGTGAATAATACTATTTCATGGCTGAATGCCGTGATGCTGTGCCACAAATAGTGGAATGAAAATTAAAAAGTTACTTTGCAGGCCTAGGCCTGAAAAGTTGTATGAAATCCCATTTCAGGCCGCCTCGAGATGCTGCGCCCAAAAAAGGATACATCCGAGTATATTATAAGGAACGTAAAGAGAATAATACATTGCATGTTTGAGAAAAGAGAATATTTCATCTCATGTTTGAGAAATAGTAGTTTATCTACACCCATATCAAAAATCCTATATAATGTGTTCGGAAACCATATATAATGACCACCATTATTGCAACCAATAACGTAACATCAGCGTTTTATCTTTGCCAGTGTTATTATAATGTATGAAAAATCATAACAACATCGATGTTATTATGGAAATCTAGTTGGTCATGATTTGAAATCTAGTCGGCTTATATTACTACTTTGTCTACCCACAAAATCAAAATCAATTATTTATTCTGCAAATAGGCCACAAGGGCACTTTAACATGTCAAATGGTATTCTTCAATATAATATAAATATTCTTACACAATAATCATTTAAAAAATGCAGATTTTAATCAATTAGTACCTAAACGCTTAACAAACTAAACGTCACTAAATGAAAACAAAAAAAAACAAAATTGTATAACATTATCAATTACATTCGATATAAGGTCTGTATCAGAATTAACAATAAGTTTATGATATTAATTTAGTACCCCAGAAATGTATAAGGTCTCTGAGCGTCCAAATACAATTAATAATTATTCTAATGTTCTTATAGAGATGTATACTGTCTCTAAGCGTTAAAACAGAAAAAAAAGGATCTTTAATGTAATTTTGTCAGAGATGTACAGGGTCAATAACAATAAAATGAACAGACCGGACTCCGCAAACAGCACCCGATCACGATTATGACGCATATCTCAGCCATCGCCTCCCTCAACCATATGTTAGGGAAGGTGGCGACCCGATCAACGACGCCACCAAAGCCCTTTAAGCGAGCATGACATATTCAAGCCACTGGACATTGATAATAGCAAAGATTAAAGCGACTTGTTCGGCGAGAAAAAGCATTACGTTACATAAAACGGAACAGCTATTTCCGGTACTTATAATAATTACAAAGGTAATACGCCAAGACAATCATACTCGAAGTATATTAATTCTAATATAATTTGACTACTACTGGCTTAAAGGCATTTTTGTCGTTTATCTGTCCACATGTTATAAATCCTCTAGAATGTGTTCGGAAACCATATATAACGACCAACATAATTGCAACCAGTAACGTAACATCAGCGTTTTATCTGTGCCAGTGTTATTATAATGTATGAAAAATCATAATAGCATCGACAATCGATGTTATTATGGAAATCAGGTCCGGTGTTGGCGTCGTGCAGCATGATGTTGTCGGTCATGATTTGAAATCTAGTCGGCCATGGCGGTGCAATGGCGGTTATTCTAATGGTTCCCGAACACATCATTGAGGATTTATAACATGTGGGTAGATAAAATAGTGTATGTAACTGTACATAATTAGGCATTAAAACACTCGTGTGATGTTATTATGAAACTCGCCTTCGGCTCGTTTCATAAACCCACACTCGTGTTTCATACCCCTCATTATGTACAGTCACATAAACTACTATTATGAAATCGTTAACATTATAATACGCCTTGCTAAGCAAATAATTTTTAATATGAGACTTAAATTTACTGTACGGTAAATTAACAATTTCGGTGGGTATTTTATTGTAAAAACGTATACAGTTCCCCACAAACGACGTGCACAATTATAAATCTTCAATGATGTGTTCCGGAACCATTAGAATAACCTCGATATCGATGTTATTATTATTTTTCATACATTATAAATATTATAATAACGCTGGCACAGATAAGTTGCAATAATGGTGTTTATTATATATGGTTTCCGAACACATTATATAATGATATGGGTGTAGATAAACCACATAATACAAGCAATCATAGTTTGGAAATAAAGGTGATGAGAATATGAGTAGATAGGTGAACCACTTAGAAAAAATGTGATCGTAATAATATGAGAGTATACATCGTCAATTATCTCCGCACTATTTCTATAGAGAACATACATTTTATGTTTTTTAGATAACAGGTTTAAAAATAAGTTTGTGTGGGGATAATCTTCGGAAGTACTTGTCCAATTAAAAAAAAACCCCTTTGGGGTAGACATAAGCTATATTTTATTCAGTGGCTTTGATTGCGTTCTGTGTGATACGCAGGCGGAGCCCTACGGGCAAGCAAGTGTTTAGAATACTACTTTGAACACTTATTATTTATCAGGCAGGCAGTGATCCGTGTATCCAGTTATCTATTATTATATTATTAGTTGCCAGAGACAGACATGAGTGGAGAAGGCTGAAGGAGGCCTTTGCCGATTGGCAAGCGGACACCCAAAATAAATAAAAAACCAAACTAATAAACAAAGAAGAAACTACAACATTTGGATGTCACGATCAAAGGCTATAACATAACATATTATTAGTTAGTCTCATAATAATATTGACAAGTGATAGCTGAGTGTGCAGCAAACTATTAATTGTCGTAATCACATACATGTATGTATTAACAATACTGATCCAGTTTATACTGTGCTTGTGGCTCTGCCTGTTATTTACAAAGTTCTTTAAGTAAGTCCCTCAAAAAAATCATGAAGAACCCCTGTATACCCATCAATGCGAAAAAAAGAGTATTCGATTCATGTATCCTTCTCAGTACAACATACGGGTGCCAGACGTGGAGCCTTACAAACCACAATATGCATAAATTAGAAGTCTGCCAACATAACAAAGAACGTAGTATGCTCAACATTAAACTTAAAGATAATTTTTTTTTTTTCCTTGGTTAATCGGCGGCGATCAGTCGCGAGACTATAAGCTGATTTGTTGACAACTATAAGCTGATTTGTTGATTTAGTGACTTGTAGGCGTAGTGGCCAGTGCCTCTACTGTCCTTTCACAAAACATTCTTTCTCTTTAGTCGCATCTGAGTAAGAACAGCATGTAGGAGTTGCGTTGCCAGGGGATTAGGGTGCATAGTCAGGCGTTCTGCATATTTTTTTCTATGCCTTTCTATTTCTTCTTGGATTGTCTGTACTTCGAGGTGTTTATGTATATCTTCGTTCCTGCTGCTGCTGCTGCGTTATTGCTGGCTTCTTCAGGAATTTCATCACTGGCTAGATATGCTACATCATCAGCGTATGTGGCGACAGTCACATCTTCAGTGGTAGGCAGGTCCGATGTGAAAATATTATATAGGACGGGGCCAAGCACAGAGCCCTGTGGTACCCCGGCTTCTATTTTGTGTAGGTTGGACCTTGCATTCCCATGTTTTACTTGGAAAAGTCTGTCAGCTAGGTAGGATTTGATCAGGACATACATAGTGTGTGGGAGATGCAGTTTCACTTTACACAGTAGGCCTTGGTGCCACACTGTGTCGAAAGCTTGTTGTACGTCCAGGAAAGCCGCTGAACAGTAAAGTTTCCTTTCAAAGCAGCGTCTGATTTCTTTATATACGCGGTGCATCTGCTTAATTGTTGAGTGCGATTTCCGAAATCCAAATTGGTGCTTAGGTATGACTTCATGGTCGTCCAGGTGAGCTGTTACACGTGCCACAATTTTTTTTCCCATAATTTTGAAAGAACTGGAGTGAGACTGATTGGACGGTAAGAAGGTGCTTCGTGAGGAGGTTTCCCGGCTTTGTGGATCATGATTATTTGTGATATTTTCCAGAGCTTAGGGATGTGCGATGTCCTCAAGATACGAGTAGCATTGAAAAGGGAAGTGAGAAAAGTAATGCACTTCATCGGTAGCTTCTTCAAAACTTTTGGAGTGATCAGATCAAAGCCTGGGGCTTTATTAGGGTCAAGGGTCCATATTTCTTTTGCTATTTCTTTTGGTGACGCCGGTGTGATAGGTGGGCACATCTGGAAATCCTGCAAGAGTATTTCGTCCACATCTGATTCGTCGGCGCCCCCCTTATTTGGCTTAAAAACTTTTGCTAGATGGTCTGCAAATACCTCAGCTTTTTCAGCATCTGTTCTTGCCCAAGAGGTAGGTGATCTAAGAGGTGGGAATCATCGTTCCAAGGATAAAACTGCATTCAATCGAGCTGCAAAACAACTGAAGGCACTATTAGAGGTAGCGGAAAATGCGAGAGTTCGTAACACCCTAGAAAAGATGACTCCTCAGGGAAAAGGTGAAATGTCACTGTGGAAGGCAACGAAAATTACCGGAAAACCACAACAGTCTTAAAGATAAAATAAAGCTAAAAATAATAAGGAAACAGACAAAAACAACCGACGTAAAATACTGTATCAGGAAACTCAAATGGAAGTGGGCAGGCCATATGATAAGAAACAAAAAAGATAAATCGACAAAAGACATAACAGAGTGGTGCCCAAGAGAAAATAAAAGAAAAAGCGGCAGACAACGTCGCAGATGGGAGAATGACATTGTTAGGATAGCAAGTGCAATTTGGATAAGAAAAGCACATGATCGCAAATTGTGGAAGTCTCTAGGGGAGGCCTATGCTGTAAAGCAAGACCAAATGGACGCAGAAGAATAGAAAAACATATATAAAAATAAAAAAAACATATATTTAAGTTTGGTCGAATAAAGGCTATTTATTATTATAGCCACAGGATAAACCAGTCTCCTTTCAGAAGGTCAGTTTTAAAATTTGTGAAACAATAGTACATTATTGCCATGGCCGGGAAGGAAGCAATTGCAGGTTGAGTATTTGTTTAAACGGACGAGCTTTGCGAGTCCGTTTAATTATAATACGAAGCCTGCAATTGCCATTCCGGCTGAGGCTAATATAGTGCTTTTCTCAAAAATGGAGGACTTAAAAAGACTAAATTGAAATCAAACTTTATTATTAAATACAAATTGAGGATACCGCAAATTACATAAAATTAAACGTCATAATATTAGGTCCTTACCTATGAAATTGGCGGTGTGTATGGAGAATTTTATGAAAACTGTGATTTTCATACATTGAATTTTGCGGATTATTCAGCAATGTCAAATTCAAAGCAAACTAAATTTTGGTAGGAATATAGAAAACTTTTAAGCTACTTTACACATATCTTCATTCCTTAAAAATAGTTCGCATCATAAAACTATACATAATTGAAACACTTTAACCGGCAGCACATGAAAAGGGCGGTTTTCAAGCTTTAATTTGAAACACTAAATAAAAAATTCAAACCTATTTTTTGTATTTAAAACCTTTGTTACATAGTCTAATAATGAAATTAAAAAATAATTTGGAAGTTGCAATAGAAATGAATAAATTACGTACAAAATAATATCTGTGAAAAAACCGCCAATTTCATAGGTAAGGACCTAATATATTTTTTTTAAACAGAATCGCAAGTGTATTTTTCAACCGAAAAACGCAAACTATTTGAGACTCATACAAAAATGTCGCTTTTGCAACAGCAAAATACTAGTTGGTTTGGCTGAATACGATCTGTGCCGTCTTTTATATGCCAGTTTCTACTTTTCAAAAAGTTTGGTACTCGACAAATAAAGGAATTTATATGTAACATTCAAAGCGGTCTGCAATGTTTTTTATTTTTTAATTTTGATCTGGCCTTAAACTATACACTTTACCTTCCAATATGTAGTTAGTTATGTTCACTTTGCGAGCCATTTTAAAGAAAAATTTGAAGTCAGATGATTGATCAGTTCTGGAGGTCAAACCCTATGTATATAAACATACACAGTCACAATCTTATCCCTTTATCCTATACTACTGAACGAACAATATTTGTGTATGTATTTTCAATCACGTTCTCGGAAAGGGGTCTAACGATTTCGATGAAATTTGGAATACGGGGGTTGACGGGGGCGAAACATCGATCTAGATAGGTCTCATGTCTGGGAAAATTCGTTTTCTCCGTATTTTCTCCATTTTCACCTGAGCAGAGCTCGGTCGCCCAGGGACTATAATATTTATGGATGGTAAACAGGGATTGTAACTGGTTTTTTTTAGTATGGGAACGTAACCGTTATTTTTTTGTTCTTTGTTAATTATTTCATTTTCTAATTGGGCAATCTAATAATACGCACTCATTACCTAAAAACACAACTGAGTCCTAAATATGAAGTATAAAATAGTTCGAGATATGTGGTTATTTCGAGGTTTTTGCAAAAAATTGGTTACATTCCTTGATAAAAGAGTGGATTGACTAATAAACCATACCTCTGCACTGGCCCAGCCTATAGCCGCTGTGAGGATCTTTGCATGTCCCTTGCCTGGCACGGAGTTGATAGCGAAGTACAACCCAAGCAGGTCAGCCAGGTCAACAGTGGCCTTCAGGATTTCCTGGAATTAGCAAAGTATACATCATTTTATTGTTGTATTGGTAGTGATTGTTCCAGGCTGCTGAACGGCTACCACGAAACAAAAACGAAGTTGGTTTGTGTATCTCCCTCTTCGTTGCACTTGCTCATTCAAGCGACAGCAGAGGACATACACTAACAAACTTCGTCTTCGTTTTGCGGCATAGGTAACGCAAAACGAAGACGAAGTTCGTGACTAGGGCCACATAGTCTTTGAATAACTGTGACTATTCTGGATCTATTGTGATCACCACATACAACAAATCATGGTCAAGTACATAAGTGTACCTCAGTCATTCACTGCCAGCAACCTGCCTAGCAAACGTCTACGCCGTAGGCGCTTTCCGCTACTTAGCGGGAAAACCGCCAGATCGACTACTGTAGCGATTATTGGCAGTGAATGTGAGGGTAATTGATGCAACTTTACTGATAATGTTTAATTGTTAAAATAATAAACAATCAAGATGTTTCTTATTGAATAACTTACCAAGAACACATCATATTCACCCGTTGTTTGGTTTGAATCATAATCGGGGAAGAATGTAGCGAGTAGCAACATTTTGCACAATTGAGTGAAGATATATAGCCCCCCGGCGTAAACGCATTTGGAAAATGTTGCATATTCTGATCTGAAATATAGTCCTTATTAGTATTTTGGCCCAAATTAGTTTAATACCTTAACCTAAAAGAGTATACTTACACTCCAGAAAACTTGTACGCCATATGATAGGGAGCATAAACTAGCGCGAGACAATTGCCAAAGTGATAGAGTGTCATCTTTGTTAATTTTTCAACTTATTTTAATATTATAATTGAATAAATGAAGAAAGGGACAAATCACTCTCACCCCAATTTTTTTATCAATCAAATCGAGCTGTCAATAAGTGACACATGACAACCCCTAGAAACTATTCCATTTTACGTTTAGTGGTTGCAAAGAAACACGTATTAATTTATTATTATTTTACTTAGCAGGCACATAACATACAAAATTGGATTTAATAAAAGTTTTTTTTGGAAATACTCACGAATGCAAGGTTAAAACATCAACAATGTAATCATAAAATCTCAAGCGTTGAATCTGCGTGTAGCGGAGTGTTAAACACGTTCCTTTGTACGTGGTTTAATAAACCGAAACAATAATTATTGTTTCTATGACATGCACGACATGCTCCAAAAATGATATATCATAGCAAATAACGAAATTTTGTATGTATAAGAAAATCATCTTTATTGAAAAATACCTTACCAATTTTTTGATTATAACATCAGGTGTCAAAAACTTGTGCGTGAAACGAAGCTTAAAATATGATCGCGGGAGATTTTTTGTTCTTCATTGTTTGATTGATGCCTTTTATTATTTCTACCCCTTTTTTATAAGGATAAGGGTTGTTTTTAGAGCTTCGGAATAAAGATTAATATATTACATTTTCGTATTTGGATTTAGTTTGTAGAACGAAGTAAGTAAGAGTGTCGTTTTTGTGGTAAGTAAAGTTTGACAATTAGTGTCTATTTTGTATTATGCATTAATTAATTAGAATGCATAAAAACTTGCCAAACATTATTGGAAGAATTGCTATCAACTAATGGTTGCTTTATATAGGTTATTTATAATACATTGATATTATATACAAATCAGTTTATGCATGCTATTTGGTTATATAAATTATGTTCTTAAATTATATCAAGCCACTGATTTTCTGTACCATACAGTAACTATATCTCTTCTTAATCTATTTTATTAAAGTAATTCTTATTCTTCTTATTTTCGATATTGAATTTAGGGGTGCGAACAATGTAGAAAGAGACATATTGTGCAGGGGTTGGTAAAAAAGGGGTAAGTTGTTTAACCCTTTCGTTTTTTAGCACACGCGCAAAAGAGAATGGGGTATGTTAACCAATGGCAGGGCAGGGTTTGGATAATTTGAAATGTATTTGTCCGGAGGAAAGTTCAGCCACCGCTCGGTGGGTGCTCCGAACAGACTCATCAGTACCCTTCCAAACCTGCTAGCAGAAACCTGTCTGTTTTATGCAAATAAGGGTGCTGTTATTTTCGTGTGCACATTGTAGTAACATTTAAAGATGTATAAGTTTTAGAATTGAAATTAAGTATAAAGTGGGTGAATTAATTCATCATTATGTGTGGCTGCTGAATTATTGTGTTTGGTCTTTGGCTGGTGGATTTCATTAGGATTACTTTTTTATTGTGATAATAGGTGAGTTCTTTCAGTTTGTGTTTAGGTATATGCACAATTAGTAGTTATTATTGTTTTTATTGAAGGCCCTATGCACCTCTGGGGTGCCCTAGGACAACAACTGCAACAATGTTATAATTATTTTATTAAAAATATTTCTGATAATTTAATATCTCTCCAATTACACATCAGTAAGAAAAAAACTGTTTATCAATTTCGTAAGGAATTTTGATTATGCTTACAAATGCGGCTATAATTGAAAAAGTATACAAATCGATGAAATATGTTAAGTGATCATATGTAGATATCCGATAAGTTTTTATTAAATGGGAACTGATGAGAAGTTCTATGTAATAAATATGACTTAAGTTCAGACAATGTCCAAGTTAAATACTGTATTAACTAAGGAAAGGACCACTTAAATCAATATACTTTCTATAATATAGATTACCTTAGCTTCGACCTAGATTAGGTCAAAATGGTTTCAACAATCTTCTTTTAGGCTCGACCTTTAAAATTTTTGTAAAAATGAGTTGTTTAGTAACCATTGACGTAACAATTTTAGCGTCGGAAAAAATATATCATAATCTGCAAGATGTGAGAAGTAACATAGTTTTCGTAGAAATCCATTTCAATAAAAGAGAGTAGAAAAAAAAATCGAAAGTGAACCCTATTATTTCATGTAAACATTTTACTGCTCCATTTTTTATCAGAAAAAGGTGAAATTTTATAATCTTCTTCATAAAGTAATGAACAATAACTTTATTTTCTTACTTAGGTAATTAAATTTCTTCTCGTTTTATGAAATATTCCGAAAAACATGATATCCGCGCTTTCAAACACGCACTTCCATCTCGCTCACGCGTATGCTCAATGAGAGGGAGAGAGAACCATGAACGTGCGGAGCCTTAAGATAAAGAAAATTGTTGAAATCTAACAAACCATACCTAATTATAAAAAAAAAAACTAGTGGCTCTGTGAGCTGTAGAACTCGCGAGCCTGTCTACCTAAAAAACCGGCCAAGAGCGTGTCGGGCCACGCTCAGTGTAGGCTTCCGTAGTTTTTCGTCCGTCACAGTGTGTGAAATTATTTTGTAGTTTTCAAAATCTATTCAACCTATCAAGTTCAAAATAATTTTCCTAGAAAGTTTTTATACAGTTCTACTTTTGAATTTTTTTTCATATTTTTAAAACTTATGGTTCAAAAGTTAGAAGGGGGGCGACACATTTTTTTTACTTCTGGAGCGATTATCTCCGAAAATATTAACATAATCAAAAAATGATTTTAGCAAACCCCTATTAATTTTTAATTACCTATCCAACAATATATCACACGTTAATGTTGAAATAAAAAAAAAAACACTCCCCACGTTACGTATAGGGGAGGTACCCTAATATATTTTTTTTTCACTTTATTTTACCACTTTGTCGGCGTGATTGATATACATATTAGTACCAAATTTCAGCTTTCTAGTGCTAACGGTTACTGAGATTATCCGCGGACGGACGGACAGACAAAGCGAAACTATAAGGGTTCCTAGTCGACTACGGAACCCTAAAAAATAATAATTACCTACGTAAAAGTGAATCGTCAAAAAAGCTATAAGCATAATTAACGGAACTGCTCACAAAATTTCACGAGAATCGGTTGAGAAATGCGACCTGTAGAGGAGACTGCAGAATAGCCGGACAGCGGGACATCCAGACAAGGAATTTTGGCCCTAGCTGAAGCATAGAACTTCGTTTGCTTCGCTCACTCGTTCGATAAATACTTAAATACAGAATACATCCGTGACTCAAGAACAAATATTTCTGCTCATCACATAAATAAATGCCCTTACCTTCCACTCCAGCTTCGTAAGCAAAGTCACTAACAGCTAGGTATACCTCGTTCCATATAACATTAGAATTTTCCTAGGCAGAGTCACTAGCCAGCTAGGTAAGGTACCTGGTTTTATATAACATTATAATTTTCGTGAGTCACTAGCCAGCTAGGTAAGGTACTTTTCAAATATTCAATAACACATGTTTTGTTTCGGGAAGCTACATCTTTTCGTCCAATATTCCGCAGTCTCTCAAGACGAGAGTCTTTGACCAGTGTGTGTTGCCAGTGATGACATATGGGACGGAAACGTGGTCGCTTACAATGGGCCGCATAAGAAAGCTGAGTCACCCAAAGGGCAATGGAGAGGGCTATGTTGGGAGTTTCTCAGCGTGATCGCATCAGAAATGAGGCTATCCGCAGCAGAACCAAGGTAACCGATATAGCCCTCCGAATCGTCAAACTTAATTGGCAGTGGGCGGGGCACATTGCACGTAGAACCGATGGCCGTTGGGGCGGAAAGGTTCTCGAGTGGTGACCACGTACCGGAAGGCGCGGCGTGGGTAGGCCCCCCCACAAGGTCAACTGATGACCTGGTAAAGGTCGCGGGAGTCCGCTGGATGCGTGCGGGTGGCGCAGGACCGGTCATTTTGGCACTCTTTTGGGGAGGCCTATGTCCAGCAGTGGACGTCTTTTGGCTGATATGATGATGATGATGACATGTTGTTTTGCGTTTCAATATTGTTTTCCTTGAAATTGCATGACGATTAACGCACAATTGGGAATGGATGAAAATTTTAGAAATGCCTGATTATGTTTTTGGTGATAGGAATAACCTTCCTTAGCACCAGAAAAAAGTTGCAGACTTTTCAGCTGCGTCAATTATTTTTGAAAAATATAGGTGTCGGCGATGGCGGGATAACTTGGACTCCTTTTTAAAAGACTGGCCAGTTATTGCTCAAGACCGCGATGAATGGAAGGGGAGAGGGGAGGCCTTTGCTCAGCAGTGGGACATAACGGGCTCGATATAATAATAGGGTGTCCCAAAGAGAACGCAAGATTTTCCATCCACACATTTATGCTCGCTGACGCTCGTCTCATAAAACCACACTCCTATTTTAAGGCCTCTCATTATGTATCAGTAGCATAAACTACTATTGCTTGAACCGTCTCATGTTACAAAAAAATATTTTAAAAATCCGTGGTAAACTGACAGTGGAAATGATATTGACAGCTGCAGCAGCTATATTTGTCATTGCCAGGGTCAGATATTTAAAATATTTTTTGTAATATGAGACGGATCAAGGAAAGTGTCATATTCGACGTTCTAAACCCAAAACGTAAGTGAGGAAGCAGTTCATATTTTCAAAAATAATTGACGCAGCTGAAAAGTCTGCAACTTTTTTCTGGTGCTAAGGAAGGTTATTCCTATCACCAAAATAAAAATCAGCTACTTCTAAAATTTTCATCCATTCCCCATTATTCTAATATTAGGTATATGGATTAGGGCATAGGTTAAAGTGGTCGTATAAAGTCGTATTAAATCGTAAATATTAAAGCAAACAACGACGTCAAGGACTAATACGTTTGGATGTTTTTTTTAAACGAAATGGCGGATAATTTTGGTAAGTCTCTGGCAAATTTTAATCTTACTGAGGGCCGCTTTTTGACTGATGCGGAACCTTAAAATTATGAGGTTTGAACCATACGCTGAATTGTGAAACATAATGGACCAGTAGTGGGCTGCAGGTCTGAAATAAGACTTAGTTGTTGACTAATATAAACCTTGGCCAATGTCATACTTAGTCTATTGTTATTACACCCAACGACCAAACAAAAAAATTGAAATATATTTCTAATTCCAAAGCCAATCCAAAACTACAACTATGTATAAAACTACCCTCAAGAGAAAATTACTAAAAAGTAAAATGGAATAAAATAAAGGGCAGCCGGAGTCCACTCACGTCATCCCTCCATTACAGCATTGTCCTGCGACAATGGGCCGGCATAAAGAATCGCGGCCATTAGGTAAATTTCCTTATTCATTTTTTGCGTGACACCCGAGGGTAGCGGTAAAAAGGAGGCGCATTTATCATTGCTCGAGAGCTTGAGATTGAGATCTCGACACTTGAAGGTTTTTGCTGTAATCGATTGGAGTGTAAGTGTCACGCGACGTTTGCAAGATGCGGGTACTTATTAGTCTTGTAAACCAATTTGATATCAGAACTATTCAGAATCTAGTTAGGTACTTACGCGTTGTTTGGGTAATCGGCTAAAAGTCTGTATAGCCTTTATTATCTTCGCTTGGGTATGTAAATATAAGAGATAGTTGGTAGCTCTTGAATCTAACGAAAATATCGGAGATCAAATTCTCAATGTTCTCTTAGGTTTTCCGCTCGTATATTAATCTGATTGGTATTAATGAGCTCAAATAACTACTTAGGTACTAACTTACAATCTTATGACCTATCTCTTTCTTCGTTGCGGACTTAAAATTGTCGATTTGGTTCTTTTCCTTTTTTTTACAATCTTTCTATTAACTTGCAATGTATGTAACTATGTGATATGTACCTAACTATGTTTGTTCGGGTGATGGAATCTTGCAACTCAATTTTGAAGCAGATATCTTCAACCGGTTGAGCTGACGTTTTGGGTAAAGGTATAGTTTGGATAACAATTCAATATTATGGTACCGTCGAGCTGATCTGATGATGGAGACAGAAGGTGGCCATGTGAATTCAGTACTTAACCAACTTAACGTACTGAATTCCTATGGCCATTTGAATACAGTATTACTTACAAACTTTTAAAAATAACATAACGTCTTCTTTCAGCAAGATATCCTATCTACGATATTTAAGGTACTTTACGTCTTGGGACGCCCTGTATACTTGCCACTCCGTATATTACCCTAAGGTACCTAAAAACCTGGACACTACTTACTGCCAACAAATTGAATTTGAACTCCAAGCACATGTATCTTTCCAAGGAAGAGCTCTCCGATCACAAATTCGTCATCAATAATGCGTTATAGAAAAATAATTTCAATTTGGGGTGGCTGCATTATTCCAGTCACGCGGGCTGCAGGCGAGTGCGGCGGCTGATAGCGGCGGGGCTTATCGGAAACGGCTTACGGTGACCCCCGGGCCGGGGCCCCCAGCGACATTCCTCCGACCCTCCGATCGATCTCAATGCAAATACCCACGGTAGGGGACCCTCCACTATTGTTTCTTGCTCGTAATTTTCTTATTGCTTTCCCGAAGTTTTCCGCCGTAGGTTAAATATATAGATGTCTGTATTGTCTGTATATTGGGTAGGTATAATATGATTTCGCAACAACTAAGTTGTAGTCAGTTATAAAAGTTACTGCGTAATCATAGTACGACTTATGAAAGTATAATTTAGATGCGTAGAAATGAACACAGTTATTACTATCAAAGCGAGTAAAAACTTGATTCATAAACGTTATAGGCAAGTAATCTACACCGAACGGACATATCGAGAATTGTATAACACGTTTAAGCCTCTTGTAGGCTATGTAATACTATGTCGAAATTCCAAATGCTAATACTGCATATAAATTCCATCTGGCCTGGAGTTACTGGGTAACATCGAAGGTTCCATTACGTGATGGCTGATCAAAAAGTTCTATTCGGTTTTATATGCCACTGAATATTGAGCGACTGTCGTATAATATCCGCAATGAGATGTACGAGGGAGGGCGGGCGTGAGACGAGAACGTACCTATATGGCCTACGTGCTACGTGTAGCTTTGAATCGAATACTAAATCGAGTTGATGCCGTGGCTTTATAAACAATTCCTGAGCCTACTCATTTTGGAATCGTATCTAATCGTTGACTGTTTTATTAAGCAAGTGAGTAAAAGGTACTGTATAGTCGCGATGTTATGAAGTTAGCATAATATGTTTCCGCTTAGTTATCAAAATATAAGTAAGTAGTAGCCTATTGTCTACCATTGTATAACGTAAGACCTTGGGTTTTTTTTGGTAAATACTAAATAATATTTTGTACTAGATTTTGCCCGCGACTTCGTCTGCGTGGAACTAGTTTATATCGTAGGTACCTCCATACAAACAAATGATGAACTCTGGGATAAAACGTATCCTATGTCCTTCCCTGGGATTAAAACTATCTCCATACCAAATATTATCTTAATCGGTTCTATTTAAGCGTGAAAAGGTAACAGACAGACAGAGTTAGGTACTCTCGCATTTATAATATTATAGTATGGATTTGTTACAATTAATTGTACCGGTTTTGAGAGAGAAAAGAAAAACATGGACATTTGCATGCGCTGTAAATATATTGTGGTACCTAATTCGATGTAGGAAGACCTGTATGTGCTAAAAGCAGTTTTGGCAAATATTAGTAAATTAAATCGCATTTTACTAGGAGAATAAAATTACAAATAAACATTAATATAATAAAAATAAATAGTTATACCTAATCAGTCACATAAGCCGACTGGCTTGCCTTGAGATACATAGAAAATAATAATTTACTTTCAAAACAAAGTTTTAACCGACTTCAATTCAGTACTCCGCCAAGCCACATTAACATTTCCACATTTTTTTTCGAGAACAAAAGCGTTGATTTTTAGACCAATAAACCAAATCGCTGTATGTGGGCCGATAATATTTGAGGACTTCCGTCGATTCCTCCAAGGATCTCAGAATTACCTTTGGCACTTCATTGTTTGCTATTTCAACGGAATAATATCAGAATCTGTGACGTACTTATATAGTTTGAAGTACATCATTGAGAAGTTCCACAAGCCATCTGTGGTCTTCATCATCACTTCCACTTCACCAAATTTATGATTTCCGGGTGTAAATACACGAGTTATAATAGAAAATACCGAAATTACTACACGCGTGCCTAATATATTTGAGGAGTTCCCTCAATTCCTCATGGTTCCCATCATCCAACTGGGGTTTTGGAAACAATGCAAATGGGACCAATCTGGAAGCATATACTTTCAGTTAAAAAAAGAATTGTACGAATCGGTTCATAAATGACGGAGTTCTGAGGTAACAAACATTAAAAAAAAATAAAAAAAAAATACATCCGAATTGAGAACCTCCTCCTTTTTTTGAAGTCGGTTAAAAATACATGGACCTTGAATATATCATATTATGATATTTGATGTAACGGCTGTATTGTATTGGCTTAAAACAATTGAATTATAATCGCAACAAAATGTCTACTAGGGCAATTAAAAATATAGCTGGTAAATTGGTAATTGGCGGCTCCGCGAGTTTGCGTGAGCATTATAGGTAGGTATTTATTTACCACAAGCGATAATCTGAATCGAAGTCTGAGTGCCTCTACTGACTTTTGGCTACCGCAACTTCTTATTCACGCTCCCTGTTTTCCCCAGATATTTATTCATAGGTCGGCGCGTATTTTTTACTCACTCATAAATATTAAACGCGGCTCGTGCCACTAGGATTTTCAATTCGACAGTTTCGCCGGATCCCCTTAGATTTTAGGCTTTCTTTCTGCGGATTAGATCGGCCTGATGTATGGCCGCGGGTGGCGGTAAATCAAATTTTGATTGGTATTTTCTTTGTGGAAAGTCGGAATCGTCCGATGGGAGCGTCGCGTAACGTGGGTTAACCGATCCCCTGGCGCCGCGACCGTCTTATGTGTATTACGATATTTTGTATTTCTTATTCTGAGATGGACGTGCCGCGTCGCTGCCCAATTTCGCGCACTCTGAACTATCTCTATGCTTAGCCGCTCCGAGCTTGCTTATTTTGAAGTTAGATCATGCGTTGTACGTCTTTTCAAATGAGTTACAATGTTTGAAATAGGTCGAGAGTAGACAAGCTTACTTATTTCATAAATAGGGTAGATTCACAGAAAACGTAACCCTCTAAATCGTAGGGTAAACGTCCGAGTGCTCGACGTGTCAAAAGAATAGTACTTAGATTCTACAACAAGGGTCTAAAATGAGCTATATTAACACGAGATGGATATATTCCCGAGCGAAGCGAGAGAAAATTGTTCGAGTGGTAATACTGGTAATATGGCTTTTAGACCAGAGTTATACACTCTACTTTTCACTTCGATTGTGAGAAAATAAAAAGGTTAAATAAATTTATTTCAAGAAAAATTAAAAGTACCTACAATTTGTAATTTTTTTTATATTTAGTGATTGTTTTTCCAAGTAAATTGATCGTATGTTGATTCGTTTGTTGAGTGAAAGTCGGAGAAAACTGTTGTGGACTCGGGAGGTTTCCTAGTTGTTCATCATGACTTGTATTTCTTGGATAGCTCATCAAAATAATTAAGAAATAGACTTTCAGTATTGAAATCAACGTGCTTTTTCTTTTTTTGGTATGCCTTTAAATAGCTTGCACGAGATTTCGCCAGCAAAATATTTTCTAGAAGTTCTTTATTTTTTCCATTCTTTGCATTTGGCGTAAGTTGTAATTCATCTTCACTCGATCATTTTCATGAACAAAGACTCCACAAAGAATAACAAATTCCACGGGGAAAATATATTTTAATTTAGCGCCAATATTTTTTTTAATCCAAAGCGTTGCACAAGCTATATAAGGCGCGTCTACACGTTCGAGCGCGACGGACTGCATACAGGACATAAGCTAGCTCAGATAGAGCGAGGACAAGAAAACATTGTCTCGCTCTATCTCTATAAATAATAAGGACTCTCTTAGACCAACCTTTAAAATGTATAAATTATTAACGTTGACGTGTATATTCATACTGCAAATTTGTTTATTCGTTAAAAGTCGCAAAGATGTTTTTATTAAAAAAATGTGACTCTAAGGGGAATTTACGAAGCCAGTACAGGCATGATTTATGTACAGTCTGGCCATCTAGTCACTATTTTAAAGAAGAGCACATACTTTACTGGAATAACGGTATTTAATAAATTGCCCCTAAGTACAAACCATTGGAAGGAACACAATTTAAAACAAAACTCAAAGAGTGGCTTCTAGACAAATGTTTTTATGATTTATTATTTTTATGCAAATTTTATTATTGAATTCTATTTTAATATTGTTTTTAATTAAAATTTAATTTTAAAATGTGATAATTGTTAATTTTTTTAATATTTTAACGCCATGAATTGTACGTCCGAAATGGGCAAACTGTTGATTCTAAATGAAATGAAATGAAAGTTTATTAATAACATAGTTGACGAATTTGAATTATTATTATTAAATATAATAGGTATGTATATACAATCATTATTTCTATAAATTATAAAATTATACAATAACAGGTAGACTCATAAATTCGTCGTAGCTATAAAACAATGTGTGAATAATGCCACTTGATATATGAATACACAAGGCATAGTAGTAGTAGTAGTAGTAGGATCCTGAGGTCTCGGAAGAGCTCTCGTGCGGGGGCGTCCTCCGCCTTGCCGGCCATCGCGCGCACGGCTCGCTTTAGTAGCGAAGACGCACGTTTCCAGTCGGAGGCGCGGGCCCATAGCTCCACGCCGTAGGTAAGGAGCGAGTGCACTGTCATGAAGTAGCACTCGCGCACCGCGGTCTTGCCTGCGGTGCGCGTGAGCCGCCTCAGCGCGAAGCACGCGCGCCCCAACCTCCCGCACAGCTCGTCGATGTGCTTTTGTCACGTCAGTGCGTTGTCTATCTGGAAGCCCAGGAGGCGTGTGCAGCTCACGTGCTGTATAGGGGCACCGCCCGCACACACCCTCAGAGCCGGGCTTACGTGGCCGTTCAGTCGGAATCTCATGAAGCATGTCGTCTCCTTATTTAGCACCAGGCCGTTGGTCCGGAACCACTCGTGCAGTTGCTCCATAACCTGATTTAGGGCGTTTTCCAACTCCCGCTCAGTTGTTGCACTGACGACCGCCGTCACGTCATCGGCGTACATAAAAATCTTAGCGCCGTTCACCGCCTTTGGCAAGTCGTTCAGGAGAATGCTGAACAGAGTATTCGAAAGACATGATCCCTGAGGGCCGCCCATCATGTTTTGCACTTCTGTAGACAAGACGTTTCCCCTATCACCGACTTCAATTTGGGCTCTGTCGGTCATGAAAGAGAGTATTAATTCGGTCGCCGGCCCTCTTATGCCGTAGTGGGCGAGTTTGTCGGCGACGAGTGCGTGGTCCGCTGTATCGAAGGCGCGCGACAGATCGCAGCAGATGACCGCAACGCGGCGTCTGGATTCCCGAGCGCGTACTACACAGTGCACCACTTCCCGCACAAGATCGGTGGTAGATCGGCCCTGACGTTATGCGTACTGGCTATCCGACAGTATGTTCCTCGGTAACCAGAAACTTAGTAGCCTTCGGTTAATACCTACTTCAAAACACTTGCTAGGGCTTTATATTTTTACTTTTACACCACTATGTACACAGTTCTGACAATAAAAATTATCTTATCTTATATTATCTTATAGTTTATGTATCGTATGAAATCTGCTGCGCTCGGACATCTGGACGCTCTTTGATTACCGTAGAACCCCGTGACTTCGCCTGGATTTCGCAGTTTTTTCGCTGTATCGAAGGCGAGCGACAGATCGCAGCAGATGACCGCAACGTGGCGTCTGGATTCCCGAGCGCGTACTACACAGTGCACCACTTCCCGCACAAGATCGGTGGTAGATCGGCCCTGACGGTATGCGTACTGGCTATCCGACAGTATGTTCCTCGGTAACCAGAAACTTAGTAGCCTTCGGTTAATACCTACTTCAAAACACTTGCTAGGGCTCTATATTTTTATTTGTACACCACTATGTACACAGTTCTGACAATATAAATTATCTTAACTTATATTATCTTATAGTTTATGTATCGTATGAAGTCTGCTGCGCTCGGACATTTGGACGCTCTTTGATTACCGTAGAACCCCGTGACTTCGCCTGGATTTCGCAGTTTTTTGAAAATTTCTCACAGATTTACACGTGTTTTTGCTTGTTAAGATCAAAAAACGAATTAATCTATATGGGACTTTAGGTTACCGTAACTTAAGGTCTAAATTTCGCTAAGGAATGGCTACAATTGGACTCTAAAGGTGGTTAGCGAAGTGTAGACAAAATGCCTACATACTGCCGGAGCGTCAGTTATAGACAACATTTGAAGTTGCCGCCACCTATCTTATTAATTTTTAACGTGTTTTCGAACTATCCCAGGTAAATCATATTTTCAAAAAAAACGACGGTAGGCGAAGACAGGTTACGATCTGAAGTTAGTTTCATACATTTACTGTTTTTTTGATAGGGCTGTCAAAAATCATATTAACTTACTCGACAACAAAAAAAAAGGGTAATGTTATAGGACTAATAAAAATACTTGTTTTAAAATTAAAAAAAAGTTATATTATGAAAAATTAAGTACTTATATTGTTTTATATTATGCTAAAATTACAATTAGCTTAAATCAGTAACATTAAAAATTGAGTACCTCTAATTAATCATCTCAAATATCTCAATCATCACAACCTTTTATCATAATAGTAGGTAAAGATAAACATGAATCAAAAATATTAAAATTATATGACTTAAACATATTCATAAACTTGTAAGACCCCCTTTGTGCGTTGATGGTTGAATGACCCATACTAGTAAATAAGAAATTTGAAATATATCACACTTGGATTGACAACCTTAGGGGCAGGCGAAGTGTAGCTACAAGCTGGCCGGAACATGACCTCAATTACATTTTAATCGATTGCGACGTATACAAATAAGTTAGGTAAAAAACAATACTAAGTACCATAAGAAATAGCATTAAATGTAGATTATAGTACAAGAAAAAACTTACCGTTATCTCTTCTTAACCACTATTTATAACAAAGTTCCGCCAAGGCAATCCAAAACACGTGCTGTCACTGTAACGAAATACCGGCACTGACCGTAAACGGCGTTAAAATAGCCACAATTGATGCGAGAATATTGAAAATTTGTGTGGAAACTGCCCTTAAAACTAGGCGGGAATTTCAACTTTTATTAAAATAGGCGATGTTAGGTATTCCAGGCGAAGTCACGGGGTTCTACGGTATTTTTTTAATTATTGTGAAATTGAGACTAAAAACACCCAATGTTTTGATAAATCCTGTTTCCTGATTGGTCAATTTTAAAATAGCTGTATTCTGATTGGCTGATACCAAACACAAAGTTTTTTTGAGGAGGTTAATTAGTTAAACAGTATACGTACATACCAGTGGCGGCGCGTGAGAATTTTCACTGGACAACCCGGAGCAAACAAAAGGGCTGTTTTTTTGATGATTTAAGAGTTTGGTAATATATAGCAAGAAATTTTAGGCAAGCCGGTGGGAAACGGCTTGTATGGGCGCTCCGCCACTGGTACCTACCTAAAAAATAACCCACGTTCCGATTGAATGTCGATATGAATTGTGATTGGTGGATTTAATACGGCGAAGTGTTTTGATTGGTCAAATTAAAATGTTTTAAAATCATAAATATGTTAAGGTACATATTTTCCCCAGGGGTTAAATGTACTACTTTAGCCCCGCTTGATGCTAAGCCAATATAACACACTTTTAATATGACACACTTTTCGAGCATGAGAAGTGAAAAATATTTATTTGCTTCGTGATATTATGTTCATTTACACATCTACACAAAACATATTCATCTCTTTTTGGAGATGTGACCTTTACTTTAGTTAAATGGATATGTTTTATATGGTAACTAAATCGAAATTTCTCAAAATTTAATAAAATGTTAGTCAATCGGATTGTAAGAGTAAATGTCACGTGCTTTTGCTGGCAGTCCCAATAGATGTCATCTGAGTATAATTTAGGAGACACACCGAAAATCATCTCATTTATTATAAAGTGGGCTACGAAATGGAAAGATGGGATAATATAAACGTATTCCGTTCAAAATATTTACTTTAAATGTTAGGTACTAATACTTGTAATAAAATAAAATAAATCGGCTCCACATTCAGAGCAAAATAAATCATGGAATGTCCTGAAATAAGGATTATCCCAAAAGCACTAGGCAAAGAAATTATATAGATTGATTTCACTAGATTGAAGGTGAAAACATATTAACAAAAACAATAAAAGAAATACAAAATACCGCCCAAGTGCGTTTCAGACCATATACCTACTTTATATTTTCCGAGTAAAATTACTGTGACTACGGAAAGACAGCCAGATATGACGAAACTGTAAACATTTCGTTTTAGCTACTTTTAACTACGAAATCCTAAAAAAACGGCTCGACAAACAAGGGACTCGGGAAATAACCTCATAGTCCCAATAAATGTCAGCCGTGTCGAGTATTAGACTTGCGATGCGACGGTTTTCAGTCCTAATTGATGACGCGCTTTGTATCACAGTAACAATGAACCGTCGTTGGTGACTCACGGAAAAGTCATACTTTAATATATAAACTACACACTAGAGGATATTGGGATAGGCGAGAGAGGGTAAGCGTTTCCGGAGATTATCAATTGGGCCAATCTCCGAGCGTTTGAACCGCTCGGTTTTAAAGTCATTGTCGGCTCAAGATTATTTCAGCAGAGGTAAAACATACCGCGGAAACTTAAATCAAAAAAGACTGTGCACCGGTATTGGCTTACGTTTTCATCAAAAGTGGACTCTGATATTCGTCTCTTTTAATAGTATTTCCTGCACGGATAGCATGGATGGCCTTATCACGCGATAAGTGATAGGATAGAGCTGCCGTCCCTGGCTGACACCGTTCGATAGAATGAGACGACGCGCTTATCCTATCACTTATCGCGTGATAACGCCATCCATGCTACGGGGTCTGGAGACGACAATGACGACAAAAAAACGCCTTAAAAACGCTGAATATTCGCCCAATTACATACAAACTTATAAGAGACGATCAGCGGTTCCGGAGATTATTAATTACATACAAACTTATAAACTTACAAAGCTACAATCTCACATACTTTTTTCTCTTTATAATATTAGTATAGATGAGTATTCCACATTTAACAAAGTATCTTTACCTATAAGTCAAAACAATAATGTATCGCTTTTAAAATGACAAGGTAACACTCAAATCGCTACTTTGAGTTTACTTAGGGGCCATTTGGAATCAAATTTGCTTGGATAAGTTGATTTTAGTGAAATAACTCCGAGATGGCGCGCCCAAGGCGAGTCGTAACCGCTCGTGTGATCCAATTGCGGGAGAGAGCCGCTTCAAACGGATGAAATCAAATTCAGCCGCCCTTTAAATATTTGAACTGATGCTAGATTGGCGGGCGGGGGCCGTGGGGATGCGCCGTACTGTTATTTTCAGGTAAAAAATCGAGCAAACTTTCTAAGTCGGGATTGAAGGCCCCCACGAACGCTCATATAATATAATAATAAAGTCTTGGAACTCACTCGTTCTGTCCGTAGTCTGATTATACTTAAACATTTTATCATTTACCACAGTAAGTACCTATCTAGTAGGGGTAGCTACTTACGTTTTATTCATCGTGACTTCTCATTTATTCCTTTTTTCGCGAGCACAACGCAGCGGCATTCTCTACCAGAAACGTATTGTTAACAAAACTTATAGTTAAGCATACTTTGCAAAAATTGAAAATCGTGGCGTCACCCCGCGCCGCCCAGCGGGTGGAGGTGGGGCCTCCTCCGGATAAAAAAAGGATCTCAAGAAATGCTCGACCCTTTTTATACTAAATAGATAGCTGACATGACCTGAGTGGAGTTTCAATAGATGCTTTCTCGACGGACGTTGCGACCTGTAAGGAATCGAGGGGCCGGTGAAGTGAGGCGCACTCCACGCCTCCGCCGTGTGTCGCAGTTTTTCCTTTTATTTTTTACGCGAGCCCTCCGAGGGATAAGAGCTGGAATTCTTTTTAAATTGGAAATGTTTTCTAAGAGGATTACAATTTGCGGAGGTGTACGGACGGTATTGGGAATAAGGGAGAGACGTGTAATAATGTTTTGTGTTTAACATGCTTAGAATTCTTTAAGGAGTTTTCAAGTGGGCTTTTATTTCAAAAATACGTTTCTGGTTTTCTATTTTATCGGTTTTCCTTGTTCTTTTTTCTTTCTTCTTCTTTTTGGCATTGGCTACGAGCATATCTGGGGGCATGGCAGTGCACCCGCCAAGTCGAGCAAAACAAAGAAGCACGGCCGTACCATCCTATTCTCGAAGCCATTCAGGCCGTTTCCAACATCCTGTAATTTTGTGCTGGCTAAAGTCAGTACCCTGAACTTAGTAGCAGTAACATATAGCAGTAATATATAGGGCATAATATAATCTCAATAACATTCAATTTGAAATTTTTGTTTAAGAACTGTTGCCAGTCAAAAATCCTTAGTTTTGTCACTGACGACTTACTCACTTACTAATTGATGATAAACATAATGTTAAGGTTCTTCTAGCAGACCCACAAGCTCCAAATTTTAAACATAATTAGTTTTTAGGCTATTGATTCAAGAATAGCACCACCACCTTTCTTCCCGTTGGTGTCGTAAGAGTCGACTAAGGGAACAGGGTTGAAGTGTGTTGTGGGCGATGGGCTAGCAACCTATCACTGCGACATCACATTTTGTCGATCTTTTATACCCACATCTATGCTAAAAGTGGCACTGGAACACAAGTTTCTGAAGTTTCATGTGCTCTGCCTCCCCTTTTAGGGATAAAGGCGTGATTGTATGTATGTATGTATGATTCAAGAAAAAAAACCTAAAAATATTGCAATTTCAGTTACGTTTCAGAGATATACAAACTGTATAAGTTACCAAGTTGCAAAATTTTATTTAGCAAGCAAGTAAAGATTAATAAGAATGCCTGACTTGGCTGTACGAAATATTTCACAACCTGGCCTGTTTTTTACATGGAGTGTTTTTATGGGATTACCTATACTCACGCAGTATGACGAGCATAGTAAGTTTAGTGCACTATAAACGGGTTCAACACGCTTGTAAAATATATATTTCTAATAATTTTACCCTCAATAGACTATTCACACATTACTGTAATCCACTGTGAATAAAAAATAACAACACACTATTAAGGAGTTTACAATGGGCGAACATGCCGAATAGCCGTCGCACGTGATCGCAGTGCGTATAAAGCCCTTGCTCTGAGAAAAGAATTGTCGAAATTGTAACTATGCTTGCTCCCCTAATTGTCTAGCCCTTGTCCTGTTGTCACAAGGGCTACTATGGCGTGGTTTTAGGCTGTTGCTTGGGAATGCACATGATTATCCCTTGCAGTGGAAAGGGGCTTTATTTTTTAAATTCGCCACTGCCCTCGCGACCGTCTGCGCAATTTGACCGGCTTTGTTGTTGTAGAGCAAGAGCTAAGCTTATATTTTTATTTATATGTCATTCCATACAACACCTATGTTCTTTATGATTATATAGGTAAATAACACAATAACAGGATTTCTTTATAAGTCAATGTTACTTAATTTTTGGGACACCCATTAGTTATCATTCTTAGGAAATGTCAAACGCTGAATCGTCTTCCCCTATAATTTACTCGAAATCGATTAAACTTTCAAACATTTAGACGCTTTATATTCCAACTGCAGTTCCAATTTTATTGTATTTAGAGGAATAAACTAATACCCACCGCCTAAACACTTTTAGAAAAGTTTGCTCAATTTACTGCCTAATATGAACACGCTCTTGGTCTATTCCCAGAAACATATTCATACCAGGGTGCTATTTATTGAAAAAATATTTTTCTACGTATAAAGGGGATCCCATTCGGCTTTAAACTGTAACCACCTACAATAATTGAGTTTTTTAGAGCTCTATAATGCGTGTGCATAGTGTTAGGCGTGGATGTGGCATGTGACAGTGACATGTGGGCATTTTTGAATTAGTCACACTGCAAATGGAGTATTTTTTTTTCGATTACAATGAATATTTTGACATCAATGTATTATGTCATGTCATCCTGCAAATAATGACCTACTCGTATCATTACATTTTAATTAAATCTTAATAAAAGTGAAGAAAAACTTGACGGGATCAGTAATTTGATATTACAATTTTACAAATAATAAATCGCCGTTGTTGTTATAGTACATTACTATATATAGAGGCCGGGAAACGAAGGGTTGCAGGCCAAGTAGATATATATAGTAGATAGGGATACGCGGCCGGCAACCCCGTTTCTCGCCGATATTTGTATAGTGGTTTTTTCAAACTTGCAATGAAATAAAAAGTAGTCAATTTGTTTTATTCGTACAACTAAATAATACGTTTTTGATAGCTGTCAGTGCTGTCACATCATAACCTATAATTGTGTCCCACATTTCTTACCAACAAATATTCCGCTTATTCCCTAAATTAAGTATTAGTTTATAGTTACATGAACTTATATTTAACTACCTATATAGACGAGGCACTACAACAAAGAAAACATTTATAATTTTTATGAAATTTTCATACGCCGTCATGTACCTAACTTTTGATTTTGGGGGGCAGTAAATTACTCATGGCTACTTCTGCTCGCAATTCCGGAGGCGTACAGTTCAATTCCATATAATTTTCGTCCGAACTCGTTTCGAAACAGACGGTTGCTTTGCAGGCCTAGGTGTGTAAGGTTGTATGAAATTCCTTTACATATCATCTTCACTAGTCGCACCGGATACGTAGTATTTCCGGACCTAATTTGAAGTAAGTCATGTCAACATTTCATTGCAAGTTTGAGAAAAAATATTATGTGATGTTCGTAGTCTGTCAAACGTGAACCACAACAGTGCTAAATTGAAGAGATGGTTTGTGTAACTACAATTGTATGTGTAATCATAACATTTTTTTAAACTCTTCCATCTTTTCCATTGGTCGCTATAATGTGCATAGTCTTCCTGCAAGGTGGAACTCTGAATTAAAACATAAACAATCATGTTAAATTTTTTTAATGTGCGTACCTACAGTCAGCATCAGATAGTAGCAGCCAAGGTAGCCAAATATATCGCAACACGTCTTTATTACTATAGGAGTAAGAATGTGTTACGATATATTTGGCTACTTTGGCTGCTATACTCACTATATGACGCTGACTGCACCACCACCATAGCAAATAAAATGCAACCGGTATTCTAAAATAAATACCACATGATAGCAGGCTACTTCCGAATATAATAATCGAAGCACAAGTCGGGAAGAAAGACCAAATGGAATGGTGTAAAGTAGACTAATGTTGCCACATATCAAAAGACATTATGCGAGTGCAATACCTCGTCGGAAGTGTCCAAAAGTGGGCTTTATCTGTTATTAAGATGATTTTACTATTACGACTGCCTACATCCTGGGGACACATAAAGGGGAGTAATATGACAGCGGTCATTATACGAAATGCTCTGAAATATAACCGCGGTAGTGATGTGGATGGCAATGGCGGGGGAACTTTTGACAAGAATGGAGAACGGCGATAAGAAACCCCTAGGATTATTTGGTTAGGTACTCAACTACTTTAGTTTGGAAATATTTAAGTTTGGAAGTACTTACTTATCTTTTTTTATCCAAGATACCTTATTGAAGCTTTAGTCATCGAAAAACCAAAGCCATGGTGAAATAATTGATTAAAAATATTCTTAATAAACAAAATATATATAAATCAATAATTTCACGTGCCGGTCAGCGACCACTTAGCTGAGTTGGCGAACTGAAAGCCTATTTTCTCGCTTTTTTGTAATGTCCTATTCTATACTTAACTACAAACAATAATGCATAGGTACGACTGTTTCAATAGGCTCTGTAGAATTTGATGCTATCTTCAATTGAAAAAACCTTGTCCTTCAGGTGGTCGCTAACCGAAGGTTAACAAGTTACCTCAAGTAGGGACCTCTGTAAATTCTAAAAATAACTATCAAGATGCTCTGTGATTCAATTTAAAAGTATGATTTCGCTTCAAAATTTTATTCTCATATTAAGCAATATTTTTTGCTTATTATTAAAACCAGGATAAAATGCAAAGTTCCTGTAAAAAAACTAAACACCATTATATATAATTTCTCGAGCGTAACATGGACCTAAAAACAAAAAAAATTGTGGTTCTTACTTTATGACCTGGTTTTAACACCTTAACATAACTAGGTATGCATAGGTTATAAATTCCATCCTAGAAATCTGATTGGTAAAAGCCACGTGCAAAACAACGCATCCCGCGTCTAAACTGTTTACAACCCAAGATTATAAAAGGAATCATCCTGGCCATTCGTTCGCCCTATGGTAATAAAAGATACCTACATTATAAACGGCGTGTCCTCGTCCATTAAAGACGGCCGCGAGGCGTGTCGTAGTTAAATGTTTTATTGTTTTTTCACGGTTCTGCACGACGATGTAATAATTTTTGCGTAATATGAGTACAGGATAGGTATTTTATACCTATCTACCTATACGCTCGCGGGCTATGTCTTCGCTTCTGTGTTAGTAACTCTTCATAGTTATCTAAGTACATTGTAGAGCTGTATGATTGATGATCAAGAGAAAGGGTTGTCTCCACTCGCGTGCATTATCACGTAAATGACTGATGACGCCTCGCGACTCGATTTTGCCATTATCGGGGCTAATTGACTAAACAGCACAAGATAAATTAGCTAAGGCAGCTATATGAGGATGGCTTATAGAAGGGTTTGTTTTAGTTTTATGCAGCCTTTGTCTTTTATTTATGAGTGGGTTGTTTGAGTTCTTCTTCTAAGAAGTTAGCAACTGTTATAATGTGTTACTTACGATTTATACCCAATCCAGCTTTGACTTTTTATTATGTGTATTTATATTAAATAAATACATAGAGGTAATCTTGTAATCTAAACTTTACACGAGTTATATTTTTAAGCCTGCAACACACTGGCGCGGCGTGCGGTGGCGGTCAATAATAAATTTGTATGTATGTACTCGTATGTAAAATCTTTATTGTACATGAGCAGAACACAACAACAGAACAATCATTACAATTACAATTATTATTATTATTTGACAGCTAATGACAAGTATACTTTTGACCGCCGAGGTCAGGCCGCGCCAGTATGTGAGAGGTTTTATAGTCAAAGTCACCAGTTTCCATCAAAATATTAAGATACTGCGTCGTCGCCATGACTCCGCAAGGCTGAGATCAATCAATTCCATTAACATAAAGTTTCTTTATGAAACCGGAAGATTAATATTGCCACCGTGACTAGCCGGCTACTCGGCCGCATGTGCCGCTTAGCGCGTCATATATCTGCTTAATAGTCTTAATACCTACACCTAACGTGCGATTGGGCTTGAGCGATAGGTTTATCTATTGCAGGGTTAGGTATGTTGTGATTTTGTATGGTGCAGAATACGATATTATAACAATGGTGCGGTTCCAACTTCAGACCCAACATATCACTATTTCACTATTCACTACTTCTATGGACGTCTTTAATATATTCAAAATAAATAAGATTTTCCTATTCTCTTTCAACAACATGCAAACCCTTTGTACTTTGTAAATAACTTTTTTATTGCTTCAGACGTATGACAGCCACATTTCCTGGTAGATTTCGGAGGTTGACTTGCTACACTATCGGTGGTCAATAAATCATTTACGCTCGCGTCATGGTGACGCGCTTTTTACTAACACGATTTTTCCGTTTAAGTTCATAAGCCGACGTGAAATCACTTCCATTTATGCTCCTATCAATTTATCGTTTTTTAATTTCCTTTCCTGAGTTTATGAATGTAGGGATATATTTTGTGTTTTTTATTTTGCTGGTAAGATTGCATTCATATAATAATCTAATGATACATGAATTGGTTAGTATAAAAATAGACGAAAGCAGTCGGATTAGATTATCAAACCTTAGCTTAAACTATTAAGGCCTCCACACACCGGTCGCGCCCGACCCGCGCCCGCGACCGGTGTATGGAGGCCTTTAGTGATAAAGGATACATGCATAAACTGCTATGTTGGAGAGGGCAGAAATTGTTATCTTCCGTTTACCTAGGATTACTCGTTGAACCAGATATTATCAATCATGATAGGTACCTACTTTGGTACATATTTTGGCATTACATGGTAGGTTCGGCTTTTGATAACTGAATCTCATAAATTAAATTATCAGCACGGGATTTAGCTTCGGTACAAAAGGTTCAATCTGAACAGGCTTGAGTTCCCATTACCGATCAGCCTAGTTCTTACCTCGGCGCCATTCATTCGCTCAAATAGAGAAAGTGCCAGAGGCAAT
This sequence comes from Epinotia brunnichana, assembly GCA_963854355.1. Taxonomy (NCBI): domain Eukaryota; kingdom Metazoa; phylum Arthropoda; class Insecta; order Lepidoptera; family Tortricidae; genus Epinotia; species Epinotia brunnichana. The sequence goes on along the minus strand of OY977936.1, from coordinate 24,374,107 downwards.
GTCGATAAAAAACACGCCGTGCCATAGACAAGCCTAAGTATGTCGCTGTAGGTTTAATAGATTCTTTACTCGTTTTTTACGTGCTAAATACCGTATTGGTTTAGGTTATGTAGACGTTAAGTATCTCGTGATTTCTAATGGACAAGTTAAATGTCCATTATGACTTCATTTGTATGAGGGTACACTACATAGTATAACTGAAGCATGCCTAATATCATCACTTTAGGGTTAGATAAGAGGATGGTTTACCTTACCACATTGCTTCACAGTTAACTTCCAGGAATGTAGGCATAATATAGTATGGAAAGCATTTATTTATATAATGATAGACGTTATAATAGAGACGAGCTTAAAATATATTAAATCCAGAAACTTACGTAATTTAAGAGTGAAGATAAACCTAAAAAGTCAGCCGAAGTCTATGATATTCCTTATTTTAGGCATACGTTCGGGAGCTCTAATTTCCGAGAGACAATGTATGCTCGTAATACGTAAAAATAGACGATATATATTATATCAACGAAATATACACTATGCAAGGTATATTTCTCATAAACGAAAGTCACTGCCGACATAAGAACAAGTTTAACTTCACGAAAGTACGTTCCTCGACACGGCTTAGGAGTCCCACACAATCCATTACGTCTGAAAAAAGCGGTTGAAATTCAGGCTCATGCAATATACATCTCGACACTTTTTGCCGCGCGACGCTTTTTGCTGTGCTGTTTTATACTACCAGATAAATGGGGAGTAGCTTCGGCACATTTTTTGCGAAATGTTTTGACTTTTTTACTGCACGATATAACGCGTACGTCTTGACTAGTAGTTACTCAAAAAAGGCTTCTGGGGACTCTGGCGATGTAAGTAAGTGGTTTGTATTACAACAAATACGACGTAACACAATGAACGAGTATGTACCTACATACGTAGGCACATGCTTTCATTGCCAGTACCGGGGCAACCGAGCTCCGCTCGGGTGAAAATAGGGAAACGAATACTTATTCCCAGATATGAGACCTAGCTAGATCGATTTTTCGTCCACTAAATACTATGGAAATTATTCCGTGCAAGAATTTCGATTCATTCATAAATTGTACTGCTGTACTGCTTCAATAGAAGGAGGAGGTTCTAAATTTGTCTTCATGTTTTATCCTTTTTAGTGTTTCATACCAATATTACCAATGTCTGTGTCATTGGAACACTTATGTGTCTGTGTGTATGTCTGTCTTTTTTTAAAGACCGTGTGACATAGGAAGCTGAAATCGGGTAAAAATATAACCGAAAGGAATTGGTGGCCTAAATAATAACCTAATTTGGGGGTGAAGCAATTTTTGTACCTATTTAATTTTGCTACTTGTATGAACATAGCGGTAGTGCTATATTAAACTAGACTAAGTTCTGAAATTTTTTTGTTGAAATACAGTACCTACATTGTGAATGTTGTTAATGAACTATTGATTTATTGATGCACAATCAGAGGTAGCAATGGGATCTTTGAGGAATCAATGGAACTCCTCAAATATTATTACGCGTACAATGATTAGGTACCCATGCATTTACTCCTAAACAGAATTATGGGGCGAAGTGGAAATAGGTAGATTAAACATGCAAGCTATAAAGTAATAAGGTGAATTTGGTGAAATCAAATTGAAAATCCTCTTAGTGTTATAAATTACGAATTGACAGTTAACTGAACATGGACATCACAAACTCACGAAAATCATATTTCTGTAAGGTATAAGTATATAAGATAATAACTATATGTTTTCCTTGTTTTACATAAACGGGTTGATCCATAGCGCGGACGATCAATAAATGACCTGGATTTAATGCCTAATTACCTCTATAAGATAATAAGAAACATTTACATTAACACTTATTCGGTGGAAATTGAGTAAGCGTTTTGACTGGATTAATTTCATATATATACGTAAGTTCTAGTTCCTACTCTTTCCCAGGGTCTTTGTTATTCAGCGCATAAACCCGCGAATATCTTACGTCGTCGTTGGCGGCAGAAAAATTGACGTGACTTATCTCGCGTTTTTACCCACTAAGCTTCGGCATGTATTATGGATGGAACGCCGCCCCCGGGACTCTACGTAGTTTTCCCACTAAAGAGTAAAAAATCGGTTATCTTGCATAGCTTAGCGCTCGACGCTCTGCATAAAACCGCATCTGGTATTTAGCTGAATTGTGTAGGTACCTCATCAAAATACAACATGCTATTAGCATTTAGTTTTAAATTATGAGGTTTTAGCTGATTTCGACTACTATATATGGCAACATTTTCAACATGTTTGAATCTATGCGCGGCTCGATCAAAAATCGTCAACTCTATCTGAAGTGTTGATGTTTGGCTACTTTCTAACTAACCTTGCAATTTAACTACTCCAAACTCTTTACAGAACAACATACCGAATCTCGCTGCAGTGCAGAGTGTCTAGACTAAAATATCTGAAGAATAATTAAGTTGTCGTAGTTAGGCTTCGAATATTCAAGTATATTCCATTTCACCAAAAACATAAATGTAAAAAAGGAGAGCCAAGTTCAATACAAAAATTATGCTTGGCTGTGGGCTTCGCCGAAAAAATAATGGAGATCTAAATGAGTGCCAAGTTCTATGCAAAATCCAAATATGTATTTACAGGAACAAAATAACATTATGAACAAGTATTAAACTCTATGTCTTTGCTTTATTGGATACCTATGACAATTGCTGTTATTTAAAAATGTGAGATCTTAAAGTAGGTTACAATTGACTTGGCCAGTTATCAGAATTACAATATATATATATATATGTTGAATAACTTAACTTTATAAAATAACTGATGTAATGAAAACTGGCCAAGTCAAATTTAACCTACTTTAAGATTTATGGGGATTCCCCCTATTTTTTTACTTTTTTTTATTTTTTCCTACGCTTACACACAATTACCGAGCTGGATTCCAAATTTCATCCTTCTAGGTCATCTGGAAGTAGGTTAGGTTTAGGTATTATATGTCAGTCAGTCAGTGCTAAAAGTTACCTTATATCTTTATAACCGTTTGAGCTAGCTTCATGAAATTGAGGTTCTAGATGTCCTTATGGATATCATTTTAAACACACGTAGTTTTATGTGTTTACGTTAAAGAGGTTTTGAGTTATAGAAGGGTCAAAAGTGGCACCAAGTGGTTCGTGTAATATTACACTTGGCGCTGACTAGCCAGTTCCCTTGCTTGAACTTGGCTTGACACGCTGCCGCGTGTCTAGATCGTGTTATGCTAAAGCTCGAGATGTATTATTATGCATCGCGTCATCCCCCTTGACCCCTGCCTGAGCTCTCACCCGGGGTGGACAGATGGACGTTCACGCATATCCTAACATTGTTGTGAATTTCGACGTTTGAATACGAATATTTAGGGGAACGGGGCCTGCGTTCTTTTGTTTTCAATTAAACAAGATGGCAACTTTTGGACGCGAACATTATTATTTGGTATCCTAAAAACGTTTTAGTTAAAATAATGGACTGTAAGACAAATGTTGATTGCAGCCTGGAATCTGAATATTATATTAAAGTCATAATAGTACTTAGACATATCTTAGGAAAGATTTGAGACCCTTGTCATAACACTTGTATCGATTAGTTCGGCATTCCGGGCAATATGTATGTTAATGAGTGATATCAGAAGCTTTACGGCGTTCAGGTCGTTTGCCGTAATGAATGGCGCCTTTATGTGCTGTAACGCGCTGCGCCACGCTTTATGGCGCTGCGTGAGATATTGCCGGTGCAACAATGTTATCTGTTTATTTATTAGTTGTTATATGGTCATGAAGTCTATACACAAGTCTCAGACACAGTATTATGATAATGATAGTGTGGGTAAAACACGTCAAATCGTCTGAACCTGACGTTTTTTATCCGTACCAAAGTGCGCAGGTGATGGATGTTTACTCACGGCCTAGGTTATATTAGGTTTCGCACCGGGATCTTATAAATATGTATTTGATTCCAGTTATTTTCCAATTATTACGATTTTATTTTAAATATATGTTCTATTGGGCATGCTGACACAGATGACGCAGGTGACATTGCCGATTTTGTGACATGTCAATTGATTTCACAAAGTTTACTCTATTCCTATTCATGACATTAAATTTAAATAAAGTAGAGGACTAAGTATGTAATTAAATTGCTACGCCCTATCAGAGTTCTTATGACTCTTATGAGGCCAAATGTAACTAGTTATTAAGACCTGTACAAACTGTGGTTGTAATAAATGCTATGCTATGAATATGACATTAATGCATTTCGAATAGCAAAATTGGATAAATCGCAGGTTGGTCACATTGACTTTTTTTATGGAGTCAGATCGTGAGCAGTCAATAAAGGGTGTATAATTCAAACGGGGCAGGGACAATCCGAAACTAAAAGAGATACGGAAATTTTGCTCTTCGTCACGATACCGATTTTAGACAAAAGAAAAACTGCATAGTAAGTATTCCAAAAAAGCCCAATTTCATACACACCATACACGGCCGGGAATCGAACCTGGTCAAAACTGTGTAAATATAGATGTTATTTTTGCGTAACGTAATAGTGCTGGATGTAGTTAGTTACAGAAAGAGCATTAACTAACATAAATCAGAAAACACTCACACTTGCACTGATATCACGTACCTAGACTTAAAGCGAGCTGTTACACCCCTGAGATCCGCTCGTGCCAGGGGAATTATAAAAAATAAATAAATAAATATTATGGGACAATCTTACACAAATCAACCTAGGCCCACGGTAAGCTCAGTAAGGCTTGTGTTGTGGGTACTAGGCGACGGTATATATAATAGTTAAATACATATAGATACTTATATAGAACCACATACTAAATGTTGTGAGTAACTGCTTCTATCGCCTTAAAGTCCTATATAATATACGTGATTACCTTAGTGTCGATTTGCGTGTCGACCTATGTGAATCGCTTATATTATCTAGGTTAAACTATTGTGATGTCGTGTATGACGGGTGCATTACTGGTCGTTCCAAGAGGCTCATACAACGAGTGCAGAACGCATGTGCTCGTTTTTGTTTCCGAGTCCCTCCCCGGTCCCACATCACTCCATACTTGAACGCCGCTAACTTGCTTAACATGTCTGCACGCCGACGCCTGCACCTTGCCACTCTGCTTTTCGGGGTGGTAAGGCACGAAACCCCATCTTACCTTTTCAATAAACTGGTATGGTCAAAGAGTGCGCGCAGATTCAAGGCAATGGCCATAACTCCTATGCACCGAACCGCTGCTTTCCGAGGTAGCTTCAAGTTCGCGGCGTCTAAGTGCTGGAATGATATCCCTCCCCCTATCCAAGGGGCGCTTAGCAGATACACCTTTAAGCGTAAGCTTAAAGGCTATTTGTTGACGCTCCAAAAATCCTAATCCTAATCCTGCACTTTTGACAGCAAAAATATGCCAATTGCACATTTTTATCTAGTTTTTGTTTTTAGTTTAATAGTAAAATTTACTTTAATGTGTAACGTAGTTATTATTTTATTAAAGCTGCATGTAGGTAGTGCTGTATGTATTATCTCACTATGTATTTATGTTTATTTCTCTCTCGCCTTGCACAATTAATTATATGTATAGTTGTGTAATTATAATTGTATGACGTTTCCGTGAGTCACCAACGGTGCTGGCTGAAAATCAGCGCTGTAGGTGTCTGACTGACACCTCAGCATAATGCTGAGCCAGTGTCCGGTTCACGGCCGCAGAGACACACTTGTTACATGTTATTTTTATTTATTTTTGCTTCATATATGTGTCCTGTGTGTTAGTGAATAAATGTATCTTTCTTTCTTTCTATATACATATATAACATCCATAACTCAGGAACAAATATTCGTGATAAACACACAAATAAATGCTCTGACCGGGATTCGAACCCGGGAATTATGTATACAAAACTAAGAAATAAACGATTTTCTGATTCTAATTCCGTGATTGAAGGTTTATTGAAAATATTTGATTTTTATTAGGGTTCCGCACCTCGAAAGTAAAAAGCGGAACCCTTATAGGATCACTTTGTTGTCCGTCCGTCTGTCAAGACCCTTTTTCTCAGGAACGCGTGAAGGTATCAAGCTGAAATGTATATCAAATACTCAAGTTTACTGTCCCTTGGAGCTGTGAAAAAATCAAACCTCTTAGCCAACGCAATCAAAAGATACAGCTGTTTGTGCCGCTAATTTCCGCAAATTTTCGAAACTCGCAAGGGAATCAATACCTACAGGGTACTTCCCGTGAACTCAGAATTTTGAAATTTGGTACGAAGCAACGTTTTTTAGCACAGATAAAGGAAAAATTGCGAAAACCGTAAATTTTTAGTTACATCACTGAAAATTTTATGTCCCGTATAAACTGACACGCACTAAGTATGTGAATACTTGACGTGGACTTGATTCTATTGTACTGGGTGGTCCGGAACCCTCGGTGCGCGAGTCTGACTCGCACTTGACCGATTTTTTTTCTACAATAAGTGCAAATTTCCGTATCTCTTGTACTTTCAGATTTTCCCTCAGTGCCCCGTTTGAATAATACGCTCTGTATACCTAACTTATCTAATTAAATTGCAAAATTACGGTCAGATATACTATAAATATGTAGACATTTAAAATAATTGTTGTAACCAGACAGACATTTGGATATACGGGTACACGCATTTGTACCATTCAAATAAAAAAGCATTCTCCATGATGAAAACGCAGGGGTAGTTGAAAAAGTAGCTAGCTTTTTATGGGGCAATTATTAGCATATTGCGACCAGTCGCCACAGGAGCTCTACGGCCCCCGTCGCTAGATAAACTTGTTTGTGAAAAAACCGCTCGGATTATGTATCGCGATGATTGTATGTCTTTATGGGTTTCTTTTAGGGGAGCTCTCTAGATTAAGTGGGTGTTATTTAACAGACCAGTGAAAATTATTTCATAATACTTATTCAATGTGTAGATCACGTCAGGGAGTGTTTTTGATCGAGTTGGGAATTACCTATCCGCACGTGTATCATACAACATTTTACAATGCATTATGCAAAGAAAAAAAAAATCCATAATAAAAAAAAAATATATATATAAAAAAAAAATAAAGATACCCAGTAGCTGAGTGTTAAATATCGGGAGTAGGTATTCATCTAAATGGCAGTTAAGAAAATTATAGGATTTAGGCTGCTCGAGAGTATCACAAATTGCCAGCGACAACTCTCTATCGCTTCTTTGATAGGTATCGATCTTTGGAGGCATTTTACCTCCTTTCTGTCTCCCTTAGAGCTGAAATAGGGGTGACGTCGACACGCTGGCGGTTAGGTTAGGTTTAGGTTAGTTTAAAATAATTGCCAAGCGTTTCTTTAAAAAAAAAGTTCGGTTAGTTTAGAGTTAAGGTAACAAGGAGACAATTTACTTTTACTAAATGTTCAGGATTAATAAGTAAGGTAAGGTTGATATTAAATTAGGAAGACCACATAACACATAAAAAAATATTTAATTTTAACCAACATAACGGGTATATCTTCTACTTTTCTTCAAACACAAATTTGAGGCTATCGCTCTAAGAGTCTAAGAAATTCACATTCAGTATATTCAGCTTTTCAAGCGATTGTGCTATTAAAATAATTTTATCTTTCCAAATATCAGAAACCCTCCATGATGCGTTCAAGAACCGCACACTATGACCACCATAAAAATAGACAGTTTTGTTAGAACAAATTTCTTATCTGTGAAAATGTTATTATTGCAAAATAATAACATCGATTTCGATAATATTATTTCATTCAAATTTCGAACGTCTCTTAAAAACAAAGAATTTGATTTAACCTATATTCTAATATCTGTCGAGATGACGTTTAGTTCGAAATGAATTGTCAATTTGCATACAAATTTGACAAATGTCGCACGTAAGTAAGATATCGAACGATATGAGAGTTGGATTAGTTGGATCCGACTGTAGTTTGTCTCTGAATTAAAAAAATAAACTATGACAGCTGCCAGAAAACAACGCCGCGATGCCGGTCATAATTAGCGGCTCTTGAATGCATCATGGAGGCTTATGATATGTGGATAGATAAAGTAGTGTATGTAACTGTACATAATTAGGCATTAAAACACTCTTGTGATGGTCTTATAAAACTCGCCTTCGGCTCGTTTCATAAACCCACACTCGTGTTTAATGCCCTTCATTATGTACAGTCACATAAACTACTAGTATGCGTTCATACTGTACGAGCATTATGCTATTTGATGTTAGATTAATTGTACAATACAGCGTGTATAATGAATATAACCGCATATTGTACGTATTGTACCAGACGTAGGTAGATTTTAGTGTTATAATCTGATATTTATAACAATTATTAATTTAGCGTTAACTACCATGGCGTAATTAATTTTTGAAAATTTTTTGAGCAGCAATGTACGGCGTACACTCATTTGACACATGGAATGGAAGGAGCTGGTCACTTGTGACAGTTGTGATGTCACATCAGTAAGACAAATTTGTGATCCATTGCGTGCTGAATTATTGTATATGGATAAAAAAAGTTCGCTTTTTTAAATAATTTATCGATAAATATATTAATAAGTGCATATTCTATAACCCCCTAATGTTTGCGGTTATATGAAATATACACGCTGTATATGTTTTCAATCTTAGGAGTTATGAACATTATACGCTTTAATCGTTATATCAATTGGTATTATATTTAAATAACTTTATACTATACAAAAGTAGATATTTTGAAATTATATATTTCGTTCATTACGAGGGTCAAACTGAAAGTTCTTAGAAAATCAAAAACTGAGCAATCAAGCAACTTATTACTTTTATTATATCTTTTCAAAATAGCCTCCCTTCACATCAATACATCGCTGCATTCGATAGAACCACTGAGAAAAGCACTTTGCCCACTCGTCCTTAGGGGTCTCTTCGACGGCCTTTTGAAACGCAGCCACTGCTTCGTCGGCGTCCATAAAACGTTTTCCTCGAAGTTTTTCTTTAATTTTTGGGAATAAATAAAAATCACAAGGTGCAAGGTCGGGGCTATAAGGTGGGTGACCCAGTAATTCCACGTTTGCCGTCGCCAAATAGTCGATCGTTTGCTTGGCGGTGTGCGATGAGGCGTTGTCGTGGTGAAGCAGGATCCTACTGCGAGGCCGTTTTTCTCGAACTTTTTCCAAGACAAGTGGTAAACAATTGTTAGTGTACCACTTCGCAGTAACTGTTTTTTGATCCTCTAAAATAATTGTTGCGTAATGACCAGTCCTTCCGAAGAACGAGGCCACCATCTTTTTTCCCACACTTCGACCTCTCTTCACTTTAGTAGGCAACTCCTCGGAAGGAAACACCCACTCAGCAGACTGTCTTTTAGTTTCAGGATCATAACAGTAAATCCAGCTTTCGTCACCCGTAACTACGTCGAACACAGCATTTGAGTCACCTCCGTTGAATCTTTGACCCATTTCACGGCACCAATCAACACGACGGACTTTTTGGGCTTCTGTCAAATTATGATGTATCCACCGGGCACAAAGCTTCCTCACCGCTAAATGTTCATGGAGGATTTTGTGGACTTGACTCATACCAATGGCTAAGCTTGTACGAATCTGCTGATAGGTTACTCTTGTGTCAGTCTCTATCATACGCCGCACAACACTGATGTTATCTTCAGTAGTCGCCGTAGAAGGCCGGCCCTCACGCAGATCATCAGTGAGATCAGTGCGGCCACGTTTAAATTCATTAAACCAGTTGTAAATAGTAGCACGAGATGGGGCTTCATCGTGAAAGGCCAATCGAAGTCTATCATAACTTTCTTGTTGACTTAAATTACATCGAAAGTCGTAAAAAATCATTGCTCGAAAATTTTCTCGCGTTAAATTCATGCTCACGTAGTACACACAATTTTCAATTTGCCGCCAAATCGTAAAACAAATGACAATCGAGTGGAATTCGTACACAAAAATATTAAGAAAGAGTTCCATTTTCAAATTTTGAACTTATTTTTTTATTATATTTATTACAAGTGGCCAGTTCTAAAGACTGTCGCCCTCGTATATCCAGTGAATGTTATACTCAACAAGGTTATACAAAGTGAGCGTATAAATTATGAATGTTATATGATGAGTTCTTATATATATCTCGTATTACTTACCCCCTACGTCTCATGACAACACGATAAAATGCAAGGCAGCAGGTCGACAAAGTTGTGTTGAGCAAGAATCAGAAGATTAAGGTGGTTCGACTATTCGACGACCATACAAAACGTCTTTTGACATTCGCAGGCTAACGGCGTGATTTTTTAAGAAATTTTTGTAATAATCTTTCATAAATTGGCTTTCCATTTGCGCGAAATTCCCCATTTCCTAGAATAAACTTGTATAAACTTGAATAATTTGAGAATAACCGTTTTCCCAAAGTATATATAATAATAGAACCCAAGCTACTATATTAGACACATATGACAAGACCACAAAAACAATAACAAGATGTCAATCAAAAAATAGTATGAATCTGCAAGGGGTACCCCAAGGAAGCGTCTTGGGCCCGCTATTGTTTTTGATATATGTGAATGAGTTCCCCCTAATAACTGACCACGTGTGTGTGATGTTTGCCGATGATGCGACTATTTTTGTATCTGAAGAAAAAGATTCGGACATAGCTAATAAATTACAAAATACTTTACAAATTGTAATAAATTGGTTGTCTACGTTAAATTTAAGTGTTAATTTGGACAAAACTAAAATTGTACAATTTATTAATCACAAGCAGATGCAAAAAAGTCTCAATGTATAGCCAACACACAAATTGAGCAAGTAAATAATACAAACTTCTTAGGAGTCACAATAGATGGAAACTTTAACTGGAAGGCTCACATTGAAAAAACGAATAAAAAGCTAGCCAAATCTTGCTATGCACTATCTATATTGACCAAAATTACTTCAATCGACGTCGTAAAGAAGGCGTACTATGCAAATGTTTATCCCATCCTTACCTATGGCATATTTTTTTGGGGAAATTCGGTTAACATTGAATCTACATTTATATTACAAAAAAAATGTATGCGAATTATGTTTAAGCTTAGAAATATGGAATCCTTAAGGGACGTTTTCAAAGAGAATGGAATACTAACTCTGACGTGTATCTATATACTACAAATCTGTTTATTTGTTAAAGAGCGAACTGACATTTTTATAAAAATAAGTGAATCTAAAAATAATATCCGTTCACAGTATAAATATGACATATGTAAAGTTAGACCTTCGAGCTTTATACTTCGCAAGAGCGCATATGTCAATGGAATTAAAATTTTCAATCATCTACCTGGTAATATTAAGTCACAAGATGGAATCCAATTTAAAAATAAGCTCAAGGAATGGCTATTAATGAAATGTTTTTATAATTTTAATGAATATTTTACATATTAAGATTGATAGTTATATAGATATTAAGAAAGTTAATTAATGTTGAAATGTGATAATTTAATATTGTACGCCCGAAATGGGCAAACTGTTGGACTTTTTATTTAAGGTGTGATCTATTTTTACACAGTTTTGAACAATAAATGAATCTTATCTTATCTTATCTTATCTTATCACGTGACCAACTAATTTCTCAAATTAACCTACTATAGTTTCGCGAAAAATCGAGAGAGTTCGCGGGCCGTCTTGTCATGATAGCCGTGCTGCTGCCATGCATTTTGTCGTGTTGTTATGAGACGTAGGCGTATTAGGAGTGGGCTGACGGACTATACATATTGAGAGGATTCTAATGAGCTAAACACGATGAGTTTATCTCATGTAAGTATGAGTTGCTATAGACACCTTTTGTTGATGGTAGTTTAATATTGCATGCCATCTGACTAACAAAATGTCAAGTCGATTGGAATCCGGGAAGATGGTCAAGTTTGAGTTGCAAAATTTGACGTACAGTCGCCATCACATACATCGGAGCAAACAAGCAGCTCGCAAACATCGGAACACACCTCAATTATCAAGGCATTAGGGTGCATGTGCCGATTTTTTTTAACACCTATAGTGTACCGATGTATGTGATGGCGACTGTACCTAAATTAGCTAACGTACCAATTAATGAACATTCGAAGTTAAACAAAAGCATGTGATCATTTCCTACTTTACGACATAAACATACATATAAAGATTAGATCATAGCAACGTGCCTTACAGTAATTGATTTCATTTCATTGTTATTGGCCAATCGTATCATTAATCTCATTAATCGTCCATAGCTCACACTACACTACAGTTATATAAACGTAATAGTATGCGAACATGCACCTACTTCAACCGCCAGCCATGCAGGCGGAAGCATGAACTGTGATAATTCACGGAAACTTTTTATAGACTAGATATGTAGATACCTACAGATCTTAGTCCAGTAAATTGAATTATTGTTTTTTTCATCGCTAGAATGTTCCCTTGATTACAATTTGCTACCGCTCCCTTCGGTTTGGGTTGCAGGGAGCCTACCAAGTATTAGGTAAGTAAGTAAGCAGGTACCAAGGTGCCCATCTGCCTGACTTACTTTAATTAATGACATAAGTGAATTTATACACGCTCTGTGAGCTGTAGAAGTCGCGAACCTGTGTTTTTCTTTTTTTTTAATATTTCGAAAAACTGACCTGCAGGTCGATCACGTAACGCATTCTACGCGCGTTAGGTAGATCTAAATGTCACTTTTTATATGGATAACTACAACTTAGAAAAGTTGTTAAAACGTAGCTATATAAGAACCATCTCGATCACGTCAGCTTTCGGATAAAAAAAAACCGCATTCAAATCGGTCCATTCGTTTAGGAGCTACGATGCCACAGACAGACACACACACAGACACGTGAACACGTCAAACTTATAACACCCCTCTTTTCCCGTCGGGGGTTAAAAATGACAGTTAGATTGTCCTAACGCGCGTTCGAAACGTTACGTTACGTGATTACCCCTCTGCTCACAAAATTTCGCGAGAATCGGTTGAGAAATGCGATGTGTAGAGGAGAACAGCCGGACACCCGCACATACGAAATAATTTTGGCTCAAGCCGAAACGGAGAACTTCGCTCGCTCGTTCAATTAAGTTAACTTAACCTCTTCTGATAAACCTCACCAGGGACATAAGGCCCTAAGAAGGAATTTTCGCTTGGTCGACCGGACGGAATCTCCAAGCTCCTCCAACCGAGGCTAGATGAAGCACTTACTTTAATAAGCTGTGCGGCTGAAAGTAGTCAGAGGACGACCCTGTTTTCTCTTCCATGGCATGCCGAAACGGTCACTGTTTGGTCAAGTGGTTGTTCGGGAGCCCCTTGCCTATAAGATTTTGACCAGCCAACTGCAAAACCAAAACCAGGGAGTAGATTCTAATAATCCGTCGCAAACCTTAACCTGGACTACCGTAGTCCTTATTTTATACTCACGAAAAACAAGTCAACTCTCTTTTGCATTACTTGAATATACTGTAACTTGCAAAAGAACTGCTCGTATGATATTAAACAGGATGCTCTTATAATTACGTGCAACGTTCCATCCTTAAGGAATTGGATCATTACCATCAGCCATTCCCGTGCGACTTTGCTGTCTTTTAATCAGTCCGCGTAAAGCTACTTTTTACCCCTCTAATAGGATAATTATACCACCATTCGTTCATTACATCTGCAGGATTCTGCGACGCCGTGTCCTCAGATTCCTGGCTGCGATTTATTATCCCGAGATGCGCACGCGCTTCTCGGAAATCCCTCCCCTCATCCCGCTCGATATCGCGGTTGTGAGTTAACGCAGTTACGCTAGTTAGTGCGATCGAACACTAACTTCCCAAGTATCTTTATGGCAACTGAAAGATACTGTTGCCAAGCATGGAAGATACGTAATTCGTTGTTTCATTGCATCATTAAATATATCGTCGTCTAGTACCCATAACACAAGCCTTATTGAGCTTACTATGGGGTTAGTTCGGTTTGTGTAAGATTGTTCCCTAATATATATTTATTTATTTATTTGTTATCATTTAATTATCATTTAATTGCGACGGAAGACCAGCGCTGGCCTTCTAGGTTAGCACCATGCTGAGTCGGGGCCTTTTCGTGGACCCTGCTATTTTTACGTTCTGTGTTTTGTTTTTTACACCCATTGTTTTGTCCACGAATAAATGTTTTCTTTCTTTCTTTAATTATTCATAAGTACTGCACAACAAAGCTATTTCAAATATATTTTCTTAAAAATTATCGCTCTTGTATACGACCTTCATTTCTTCTGTTAATATTATATATTTAATATTGCGCTTAAAATAAATTTAATGTAGAGCAGAGGGGTAATCACGTAACGCATTGTACGCGCGTCTGACAGTAAAATCACAATCTAACTGTCATTTTTCCATATAAAATTGACATTTAGACCTTACAGACGCGCGTAAGAAAAGTTACGTGATCGACCCACTGCAATAAGTTTCTACATTTTGATGGATAATTTCTAATTGGTTTAATGAAAAATGTTTCAAAGTCTTGAGACTTTATCTTCCCTTTTGAATGAGTATCACTTTATCCATTAAGGTAGGCATCGAAGCACACACATGTTCTAATATTCCTAGGAGTGAGCAATGCGAAAGCGCACCCAACTTATTGAGTTACTGTTTTTCACTCAAGTTATTTACAAGAGACCCTTCAGGTTCGTATTCCACAAATTTCTCCCGACGTTTAGATCGTACTGCGTTGCAATAAGACTAGTTATCAAGTAGAATCTACGTACGCATTATTGAACATTCAAACAGTCGTCCATATCTAAGTGTTAGCTACTTGTTCCTTCGGCAAGGGCTGGTTCGGCAAGGGAAAAGGTTCGAAAAGGGTGTCTCTACTGTAGCGTATTTGGGCATTTTTTATTATTCTTGTACCTTGATGTTTTTGGCTTGTCCAGTGCCTTTGACACCCTACAAATACGAAACACGTTGAAAAATTGTACTTGTAGCTATTTTAAAACGTCAATAATATATCTAAAATGTAAATAAATCATAAAAACCTATCATTTAGCATTCAATTTACCACATTTTCTTAGTTTTTCTGGCTGCCGACCCTCGATTTTTGCCTGTCCACCTGTGGAAAGCCAACTTCAAGTATCGATTCGAAGTATTAGGACTTGTATATTGTGCCTGGAAATACTTGTTTCTGATAGTGAAAAACAGAATTTTCTTAAATCAACCTTATTATTATCTCGCTTAATTTTTTTTACATAATAAACTAAAATTAATCTTGTCCAGTGATTTTGGAAAAGTGGACATGTCCACATTCCGTTACGATGATTTTGTGGGAACGAGGTATTTTTTTTACCAAATTAGGTGTTTATTTTCATCTAGCATCACATACCGTTACGTAACATCATTCGTTTTGTTTTCAAACTGTCAGTAGTGGCTAGAAATCGCGGGCGAACGGTGCGCCGAGTGGTGGTCCCAAAAAATAGAGTCCGGGTTCCGTTACAAGATTACGAAGGTTCCTATTATTTTTCTGCTAATGCGACTCAATTATCTTAATCTGTCATTATCATTGAACATGATTTCAGTAAAAACTATTACAATTGTTAAAAATAGTATATTAAACAGGTGTTTTAATCTGTGAAGTATTCGTTCCATTACGTCCATTCCGTTACTATTTGTATGGTAAAGTAGCCCTCTTAAGTAATGGAATGACGCCTATTCAAATAAAATGGTACACTTTGATAAATAAATGCCCATTTAAGGCCCGGTTTCGGAGTCGCGCCGCGCGAAGTTTAGGTTTTTAGCACTACTCACACAACGATCGAGGCTCGCGCACCACACACGCACACATGTACGTATGCACAGTGGGTCGTCGGACTTTGACTCGCCAACAAAATGGTAACTTTGGATTTTGTTACCAAATATAAAAATTGTTACGCCAAATATATTTTAATAACAATACCTACTAACTGCTACCCACGACTTTGTTTGCGTGGACACGTTTTTCCGTAAGAATCAGGTGGGAATATTTTCCCGCGGTTAAGTAAATGTGGTACATGTTTTTGCACATTTGAAAAACAAAGGCAAACTCCACAGGGATCGCACAGGACAAACACCAAATCAACGAAGAATAAGGACGGAATAACATTTCATTTGTAGAAACTGAAACAATACCTTATAATACTGTTACAAAACACAAATTTTTGCTTGGTTGTGTAACATCGTTTTCTATATAATTCTCTTACATTCCCGACCTTCGATTGCCGTAGCCTGCCCTTAAGCTGTAACGGTAGCTGAAGTAGAGAACTCGTTTTTTAAAAATAATATTGAATTTGGCTAAAAAACTAAAGAAGAAGACCGTTTTGAGAATACCTAAGTACTTTAATCATTTCGGTCCTAATAATTTCTTGATGGATTAAACATAACCATTAATAAGTATTTTCAAAGAATGGCCTAGGACTAGTGAACTTTGATAAGGTGATAATAAAATAAAACAAGCCTATTATACTGTTTACTCGTATTTCGTCAGTCAAGTCAGAGACACGTGTACCGTTGTGTCATGATCAATGGCTTCTCAGTTCCATACAGCCAAAAAATGTCCGACGTATATAGTCCACTAGTTCCGATAGGTTAACTGGGGTTGTACCTAACCAACAATATAAAACAAGTAACTCGTATAATACCTCTTCGGGTCGGATTCAGAAGCCTACACAATTAAATCGTCTAATTTTGATTGCTTTTGATTCTCAACATTAGACCTTTTAGCAGTGACTGTGAAATATATTGCTTTTGCATTTTTAATTGATGCGCTCGCACAATTAATTGACTGACATTCCGTAATGATAGAATTGTCTATCACGTCTGAATAAGGGAACCCATTAAGCGAAGATTTCTTCTCTTAAGATGTCTTCTTAACTCTATAACGTATTATAACACTGTTCTAGATCGGATTATAAAGACTCATAGGTAATCATGAATAGCCAACGAATGACGGTAATTAAGTAGTATAGCTGGCCGTCGGGTTTTACTAACCTCCGTTTCAGTAAAGACAAATTTAAGTACCTAAAACTAGATATATATGCGTTTTGAATAAATTTATAAGACAATAAAGATATTCGTGAAGCAGTTCCTTAATTCTTGACATTTTTTGTAATGTTTGATAGACATAAAGCATCGGTTGATATGAAAAAAAAAACCGAATTTTTGTCTAAGCTAAATGGTATGTTGTTCGACACTGGACTATAACTTAGCACCTTCAGTCTTAATTAATAGCAATAATTAGAGGTCGAACAATAGGGTGTTTATTTCGTTTGTAAGTGTAACTATTATTTTCACCGTGGCTTAGCTATTCGCTGTATTTTTGTCTTTAGTATGTAAAAAAAAACTTCTATTTCAGGTCCTTTTCCGTAGGCAGGTTACAGTTTTTATTAACAGGAATAGGTATCTATTTCAAGCAAATGCGTTTCTTTGCTGGTATGCATCTGTATTGTAAGTCTAAATCGTAGTGGCCAGTAAGTACTTACTTGGCACGGTGTGGTCCTGCCTAATGCTGCCCATTAGGCAGTGGTCGCGGCATCTTTGACTCTACCACAAGATCTGTACCACCCTCCCTTGCCCCTCCGAGACAGATACGCGAATACCTAATGAGAGCTAGGGCTTGTA
This sequence comes from Epinotia brunnichana, assembly GCA_963854355.1. NCBI lineage: Eukaryota > Metazoa > Arthropoda > Insecta > Lepidoptera > Tortricidae > Epinotia > Epinotia brunnichana. The sequence continues at coordinate 24,356,469 of OY977936.1, read as the reverse complement.
CAACCTGGCCATATTGTTACGAAAAAATATTTAACTTTTAATAACTTGCTTTGGGATTAATTCAGGTTGACTGTTTTGTTGTCCTAACCCAATCAGCGTGATGCAGTAACCTATCGCAATCACTAAATTTAATTTCCCACCTGTATCGTTTGTCCAAATTTTCATTTCGGCAAAAAGCCAATTTTTTCGAAAACTTAAAATCTTTTCAATTTTTTAACCGACTTAAAAAAAAAGGAGGAGTTTCTCAATTCGGTTGTATTTTTTTTAATTTTTTTTATGTGTGTTACCTCAGAACTCCGTCATCTATGAACCGATTTGTACCATTCTTTTTTTAATTGAAAGTACCCTATATGCTTCCAGGTTGGTCCCATTGTTTTCAAAACTCCATCCATTGAATGATGGGAACCATGATGAATTGAGGGAACTCCTCAAATATATAAGGCACCCGTGTAGTAATTTCGGTGTTTTTTATTATAACTCGTGTATTTACATCCGGAAATCATAAATTTGGTGAAGTGGAAGTGATGATGAAGACCACAGATGGCTTGTGGAACGTGTCAATGATGTACTTCAAACTATAAAAGTACGTCACCGATTCTGAAATCATTCAGTTGAAATAACAAACAAAGAAGTGCCAAAGGTGATTCTGAGATCCTTGAGGAATTGACGGAAATCCTCAAATATTATCGGCCCATATACAGCGATTTGGTTTTTTTCTCTAATAATCAACGTATTTGCGCTCGGAAATCAGTTCATGTGGTAAATTGGAAATTAAATGTGGAAATGTTCATGTGGCTTGGCGGAGTACTGAATTGAAGTCGGTTAAAACTTTGTTTTTAAAGTAAACTATACTTATTTTTAATACTTATCGCGTAGAACCCATTAGGCAAGGAAAATGTCCTGGCTTCAGAGAAAAACGGCTTTTAGGACAAATTAAAATTCGAACAAACGATACAGTTGGGAAATTAAATTTAGCGATTCAGATAGGTAACCGCGTGACGCAGCCGACGCAGGTCATAGCTTGATCGTGATTACTGACGCTAACGGTACACTTTCGTGTTCCTGTTTTTTTTGTCTATGGACTACACTACTAGACAATACAAATATTCTTTATTGCACACCTCAATAGTTATAGAAAACAGTAGTGGTGTGATTTGTACGATAAATGCAGTTTAATTCAATGGTAGTTTGGCATAGCTGGCCTCAAACCTCCGTTTCAGTAACTCTATGCCAACATTTAGTACTCGGAACAGGGCTATGATTTAATTTGTCTTAATGGGCAGAACTGGACGTCCCTTGGATACCGCAATTGTTTCATGGCTCTGTCATTCTCAGTTTGAAAGGAGGAGGCATGAAAGTCGGGATACCTATCAGTATAGCATCAAATTGGATTGACTCAGTTTTGCCTAACCTAACCCAATCAGCAGGAACCATGTCATATATAGTTTAATTATGCTTAGTCATTCTGAAACGGTACACTTTAGTGATTAATACTACTTCGCTGGTTATTGTATCATATATGTATCATTTCAATGCGTGATCTAGTGAAAGAAATAAAGGGTTCATTTGTCTAAATATATTTGGAATGTTTAATGTGTGTTTAAATAGATTATAAAATGGTCATGAATAAATTTTAAACTTTTGCTAATCCGCAACTTTCTGCGTTTTTAAAACATCATCATTTTTATATCATTCGAATTACTGTTATAATTATATAATTACCTAAAATGACATTAATCTGTAGAGTTGACCAAAGACCAATAAATAAAAGTCTCGATCTTGTCAGTGAATAGGTACATGATTAATCAATACGGCAATTAAGCATTACTTAAATAGGTCTGATTCGATTTCTTTCCCGATCAGCCTCCGCTGCCGCCCGTCTAGCAATACGTTAAACCTTCTAATCGGTCACGCACCTCAATAAGTCTTCCTAGTCCACAATCCGCGTATATCAGATCACTCATTATCAGGCGCAGGTCTTTGAAGCGGGTAATTAACCGCAATGCAACATTCTCCAGCTTCTAGTTGATATTTATTCGGTGCGCGGGCGCGGCCCTGGCTCTTTGCGGCGCCGACGTCAGCTGTCATCCATCAGTCGCAGCCGACGCGCTTGCGCACCACACACAAGGGCACGCACACATGCTCCGTAAGCAAATTCAAATTTAACGGTACAATGCTAGCGGAATGCAACAAGATGTGGCTGACATTCCGCAGGTCGGGTTGTTCCAGACCATTGACGACCGCGACAAAAAAGGGCCGGACATACAATAACATGCTATTGATAATGGTCCACTTATACGAGATAGCGGTCGCGGAATTAATATCTGAAATTCCTCGTTGGAGAATAAAGGCGGTCTATTTTGCATGGCCGTTCCAATTTTATTCAAATGCCGGTAGAGGACACATTTCAATCATTCATCAATCCAAGGAACCATTTAACAAAAGTAACTTAGCCTGCCTGTTACATCAAAAAGGTGCTTAATACCTCGATAACGACACAGTCGGATCGGACTAGGAATGTATAATATTTAGGTACGTTTAAGTTCCGGTAAGTTTTTTGGATTATATAATCTCCACTTATAATAAATCTCTAAATTAAAAAAAGAATCAGCCAGTTTGAAACTAAGCTTTGCGCGGTTCGAATGTTCTCAGCATCCCATGAACGGAAATATATATGAAACATTTTATATAGGTACATTATAATTCTAGCTGCAACTTAGGATAGTTTTTATCCGCCTGCGACAGTTAATTAATTTTCCGAAATATACGACTTCATTTAATTTTTCATTTATTTTTATTGAAATCAAACGCTGCTCCAACTGTCAGCTATAAGAACCGTCAAATTTTCGTCAAAATGGCGGAATTGCTTTGCCTTTCACTTATTAATAATTTAAATCCCGTCTACGATAGACCTTTACGAGACAAATGCTAAAATATAAACCATAAAAAAATATTCGATTCTGATATAAGAACTTATATGCGCAAATGTCGTTTTATGTCGTAATTTCAATAAATGAAATCAACAAATTTGAACAATATAATTAACACGAATTTGTTTTTTTTGAATGACAATGGCACGCGCTCGGCGCATTCAGCCAAAGTACCTGCGGCGCTACCACGAAAACCGATACTCAATGTTCATATATTTGCATCCCTGTCACTCGAGTATGGTTAGTGCGATAGAGATAGAGATACCCGAATATTTTCGAATTCCGAAGTTCGTGGTTATAGCTCAGGAATCGAAAATATGGTAAATAATCATAATGTATTTTCTCGAAAAAGAATTTAAAATAAATATAGTCAAATGGAGAAAAAAACAAAGCAAGAGGTTATATAGGTAATGATTAAGTTATAAGAGTCCAAAGTTTTAAGAGGGGGTATGTTCTGTCCCTTTTCCGCAAAACGCACCTTCATATGAAACGATTGTTTTTTACTATGACGCTCGAGTATATTGACGTCACAGTCCCTCATCGTTTTCTCACTCTAACAAGCGACATTAAAACGGATGTAGCTTCATAATTTTTTGAGATATTTGAATGGGAGTTTCATTATCTTCTATCTATTTATACATAATAAATGTGCTGACTGACTTATTCACTCAATCACTCACTCACTCACTCATCAACGCACAGCCGAAACTACTTATCTTAGAGAGTTGATTTTTGCACAGTATGTTGCTTTTATAACGTGGGCTAGGGATAAAAAGGGATTTTTGAAAATTCTACCCCTAAGGGGGTAAAATGGGGGTGCAAAGTTTGTATGGGAGAACCTTTTTTTTTGAGCTATAGACTTAAACTTTGTAGAAAAATTAGTTATTAGAATACAAATGAAACACTTTCAGCGTTTTGGAAAATTCCACCCCTACGGGGGTAAAATAGGGGTGCAAGGTTTGTATAGGGGAAACATTTTTTTTTAAATAGAGATTTAAAACTTTGTAGAAAGATCAGTCATTAGAATACAAATAAAGAACTTTCAGGGTTTTAGAAAATTCTACCCCTAAAGGGGTAAAATAGAGTGCAAAGTTTGTATGGGAAAAACTACTTTTTTTTAAATAGAGACTTAAAACTTTGTAGAGAAATTATTCATTAGAATACAAATAAAGTACCTAGATTCAGTGTTTAAAAAAAATCTACCCCTAAGGGGGTAAAATAGGGGTGCGAATTTTGTATGGGGGAAACAATATTTTTTTTTAATAGAGACTGAAAACTTTGTAGAAAGATTAGTCATCAGAATACAAATTAAGTACTTTCAGCGTTTTAGAAAATTCTACCCCTAAAAATAGGGGGCTAAAATAGGGGTGTAAAGTTTGTATGTGGGAAACTATTTTTTTTAGCTAGAGTCCTAAAACTTTGTAGAAAGATTATTTAAATACAAAGAAAGTACTTTCAGCGTTTTGGAAAATTTCACCCCTAAGGGGGTAAAATAGGGTGCAAAGTTTATATGGGAAAAACATATTTTTTTTTAATAGAGACTTAAAATTTTGACGAAAAATTACTTATTAGAACATGAAAAATACTACATTCGGCGTTTTACAAAAATCATTCCCTAAGGGGGTTAAAAAAGGGTGCAAGGTTTGTATGGGGAACACTTTTTCTGAGCTAGACACTTAAAACTTTGTAGAAAGATTACTTATAAAAATACAAAAAAAAGAACACAAATCGTTTTAGAAAATTCCACCCCTAATAGGGTTAAAAAGGAGAGCAAGCTTTGCATGGGCAACACTTTTTTTTGAGTTAGACTTAAAACTTTGCAAAAAGATTACTTATTAGAATACTAAAAAAGAACTTTCAGCGTTTTAGAAAACTCCATCCCTAAGGGGATCCTTAAGATCCTTAAGAAGGGTAGCCAGTGTTGTGTGGGAAAAACTTTTTTTTTTACTAGACTTAAAACTATTCAAAATGTTACTTATTAAAATTAATAATAAAGTACTTTCAGAGTTTTAGAAAATTCCACCCCTAAGGGGGTTAAGAAAGCTTTGTATGGGCAACACTTTTTTTGAGCTAGAGACTTAAAAGTTCACGAAAAAAGTTCTTTCAGCGATTAGAAAAAATCAACCTCTAAGGGGGTTTAAAAGGGGGTTCAAATTTTAAATGGCGAGCAATAAAATTTTAAAGTGTGAGTAAGAGATTTTTAACTTCGGTCTTATTCTGTACGTTAAAAGACTACAAAACTGATTTCAGAGTTTTTCCAAATTCATCCCCTAAGAGTGTTAAAATTGGTTCAAAGTTTGAGTATTTCAAGGCATTTTTAAAGTATGAGATTTTTTACTTTGGTTTTAGACTGTTTGTTCACAAACTAGAAAATGAACATCAACTTTTTTTTTAATTATCCCCTAAAAGAGGGTTCAAATTTTGTATTGAGAGAAATCATTTTCTAAGACGATAAAAAGTTCTACGCGGACGAAGTCGCGGGCAACAGCTAGTAAAAAATAAATGAATAGGAGCAAGCTTCTTGTGTGGTTTATATCTACTGCAGTTGGAACTTAATTAAAGATCCTGTGGCTTACAACTGCACTGCGTTTAATTAGCATTATTGTGTTAATTAAATTACCTAAGTAAATCCTCTTGAATCAGATGATGAGAATCGCTAACACTACGCACCGATCTGAGCGCTCCAGTAGTGATAGGTAGTAGGTACCTACTTGTATTATTTTTACTTTATTGTAGTAGTTCTGTAGGCCTAGCGTCAAAAATTATACCAAGCCGACAAAACGTACCTACGCCTTTCGATGAAATTGTTACAGAGGGAATCGCATGATTTACGTTGGTAAGTGATAGGTACTGATTCCATAACCAATCCACTTTTGTCACATCGACTTCAGTTGAAGCTGGATTTATACTTATCTGACGTGATGCTCTGACGCCTGGCACAACAGGACCCGTCACCTCAGAGCGGATCAGATGAATGCGAAATGCGAATATACACGTGTGAATCTAATGTCGTTATACATATTGCGTCGCGACACGTCATGTGAGACAAATATGAATCCACCTTTGCATACGTAGGCACACTGATGTAACATTATTAGTCATTTCACTTTGTGTCGCCGCACAGTTTTTTATAAGTACTTGTAAATAAAATAGCCAGAGATCATCAGAAGATCAATCAGTCATTATGATTCTGAGCCATAATGAAATCGTCATTGGTGATCTTATTCCACAATACATATAGCAAGGATTTCGTCTAAAAGACACATATTCACATGAATACTCAATAAGAAAACAAAATTTGGGCCCTCGTTCAGAGTTATTACGATGGTTTGCATGTTCCCCGCTCTGCCCGCGACATCAGTATGCGCCGCCGCACCGCGGCCCAATTGCCGAATTAGCATACTTAGCGCAGGCGCCGCCGAATTCGCTTGTAGCGCTACATCAAACGAAACACCGCCCGCAACTCGAAAGCAACCTAAACAACGTCATACAGAGCTTATTTTTGCCTTTCTACACTACAGAGATAATGTAAAAAATTGCCAAAGAAATTGTAACTCTATAAAGTGTGGCTTAGAGCATCAAATGTGATGAAGATTATTTATAAAAGTGTAGACTTTATGACCGTCAGCCGCCGAACTCTGACCCATTGTAATGGACACCAATTGATCGCCGAGGCAAATTTTTCAAACACATTACACTAACCGTGAGACAGTGCTTTGTTGGAATTTTCTTGGAACCAACCAACATTAGATCATAACACTGTGAGGCTTGTTAACAACATGACTTAATGATGTCACTTGAAGAAAGATTTGATTGATCTCGTTCCATTTCCAATGATTAGTGCCTTTTGAAAAACATATCATTAGTGCAGTTAATTAGCGGTTATATTAAACAAGTTAATAATTTGTACACGTGTCAGTCGCCATTATTATGAAACGGGTGGATTTTCAATCGCGTTGAAGAAAACATCCGTTATTTAATGGAGTTGTTATTAACTCTGGAAAAAACTCGGTATTTGAGGTAATGCGATCACGAGGCGAGCGGCCATGGCACCGATTTCCTGACAATTTAATTATCTTTTAGCGTTATTTTGCATGCTGCTTTGCATTAGCTACGTTAATTGATCTGCTAACGTTCTAATTTTGTGCAATTGTGTTTTTATGCTATAGTTGCGAATGCTCGTTGCAGTAATAACCGGTATTTATGGAATTTCCATTCTCCGGGTAGGTATCGATTAGGTACTGAGAAATACGCCCATTAAATAGGAGTTTCCGTCAAGTATGTACATTAATGTAAACATAGTTATGGAAAATAGTCATTCATCAGTATGGAAGGCAGATCAGGAATACACTGTCAAAAACTATTTTTGCTCCAATAAGCTCGGCAATGTTCGCCTTAAGTAAGTACGAGTACTGTTGCAAAATAGAACGTGGTTAGGGTTACCTCGTTACTGATTAGCACAAATTTAAAAAAATAATGGTTAATAGATTGTGTCTCAACTTCTCAAGCGAGCAAAATTATATACTTACTTATTTACGGCGAGGGCGGTATTTATTGAATTCTGAGTGACGAGAAAGGATCTATAGTAGAATCTTGAAAGTAAAGAGAGTAAAATTATTTTTTTTTTGGACATGGACCATTTGTGACAACAGGGTCCTCATGAAGGCCTTCATGTCGGCTGACCAGGGTCCCATCGTTTCGCACCTTATTTGCGTTTCACCTTAGTCGTACCTGATGAAAAGTTAAAGAGAAGCTCTAAATCTAGTCCAGAAGATGCCTGGTCACTCTTACCTACTTTACAGATATCAAGGCCTGTAGGAGTTCCTAAAATTCCTTTCGTCTCCATCATCATACCATCAACAGGGAATTGGAGCAAACCGACTTTGCAAGATTTGATTGTAGACAAACACCGACAGGTTGTAATAAGAGAATAAGTAGGTATATACCTACCTACTTCCTTCAATATTTTTTTGTAGGACTTAACTGATGATAAGTCTCTTTTCAAATTTAACATAGTGTCAAATCTATATTAAAATTGAAAATAATCTTCATCATCCTCCTAGCGTTTTTCCCGGTCGTGCCCTTAAATTTGAACATAATGTCAAATATAAACCGGAAAAAAATTATAATTATGCATTAATTATTAATTAAATTCGGATTTTTTTTCAACTAAAATACACTCTAATTACATATATTCACGAAATATTTAACATTCTAAAATTGTAGTCATACGTTTCGAATGAATTGCACACATATGTATTTATTTTCACCTAGAATCAAAATAAATTGCGTAATTTTAGATAAGCACTACACGCGACCTAATTGGCCCGAGATTTTTAAATATGGTTACTTACACACAGAAGCAATAAAATTGAATCATTTTAGGTCGTTGAACTCTACTTATATCGCTCGAATTTCTTTGGTGACTGTTTTTGCATAATCCATTAACACCTGCTTACTTGCCACATTTTAACGTATAAATGTATTCTTTCTTTACTCGCTCCAATGGCCGTCATTAATGCCAATTATTTCGGCGCAACAGTTTTTAGCGACCTTTATGGAGCAGTTATACTTTCACCTTTCCTTAAGGTTATCATAATAATACCTACGTCGAAGGGAGAAAGTACATGTAATGAGATAGGAATTAATTGAATCGATACCTACCTAAGGTTTTTAAATACGTACCTACTTCCTCTCATCAAAATATACAATGCTAACTTAATTCTTATGAATAATTCACGGTGAAAGAATGTTACATTTCGCAGGACTTGCCCTTTCCGTGCCGTGCCCGCGGGATTATTCCAGTAGACGAGTTTTTTTTGCTGCACGCCCCACTTTCTCCAAACGCCGCAGAAGGAAACTAAACTCTAACATCAGGTGGAAAGGTTTCGTGGAAAAAGTGATTAAGTATGGATCTGTGACCTTTAGTTTGGAACAAAGGGTAACGGTGCGCGGGCGCAATTAGCGCAGTGCGTGTCCAACGGGACTCTATTTAGAAGTTCAAGGGCGGGAACATATTATGTTACTTCACTAGTAATACTTTGGTATCGCGTCGTAAACATAATAGAGGTGCAACACAGTATAAATAGTTTATTTCGCTGTAGTAAATTGTATTCTATGATCATATAATACTGCCTATAATGCAACACGCAAATGTCAGTATTCAATTAAATATTTCAGGAAGATAAACACGATATGCCTATGCCTAGATTATTGACTGCAGAAACAATTGAAATTCAATGGTAAATTTTCAAGACCGCTTTAGTTTCATGGAAATTATGCTGGCAAATCTATACATAACTAGTTACATATACACATACAGAGGCTGGTACCTAATTGGAAACAAATAGTATTTACGATACGTATAATACCTACCATACATACTATACCTATCGGTGGCAGTTATATCATAATCATTTCCATCCTTCTGTTTATACAATTTCATGTTTCCTTGAATGTTATTTATTTATGTTCTATGCAATTAATGTTAAGAATCTCGGAAACATGAAAGAAAATGACTATGAATGTCTTAGAAACGCTAAAGCTCTGAAATAAGCCGAAGAAAAAATCGCAAAAACCTCTTATACTTCAATATCGCATTATCAATCTGAACGTTTGAATTTCTAATAGTAATATGGCAATAATCTTTGTCAAAATAATTCTTGATCAGACGCTGTTTTCAACTTAAAATTTGGGTTTTCTGCAAAAATACAATTGTTATTTTCGCGGCTCTTAAAAAAACTATTGGTTATTGTTTTATCTAAAATCAAAATGTAACTTATTCCCAAAGAATCATTTGTTTTGACTGTATGATTTTTTATTCAATTGAGAGTTGCGCGGGCGAACAACACAGCATATCGAGCTAACATTAGCGAGCGCGCGAAACAAGTTGTGAATTAAGCTGAAATACCTATTTCCAGTTAGATAACATGAATAATAAAATTTTACTTAGTAGGTATAAATGTTTTTATTGCTGAATCTCCGGCGCCTGCTGTGGCCCTAAACCATAAAGCCACATGCCACACAATACCTTAATGGACATACGACTGTTTGGCTTGCATGACTGCATATGAACCGCTACATTTTGCATCGCACATCAAGCCTGCCACCGAGGGGGACTCTCGATCGATTGTTGCACGACGGATGCTGGGGCTATGCACGCGACGCACAACTTACTTCCCGGAGTTTAGGCGGCGTCTGTGACAAGGGTCGACTTGGAATAAAACTTTTATTTGATAAATGGCATTATTCAAAGTGTGGACTTCCATCGCCTTAAATAAGATTACCTACCTAAACGGTCATCCGTGCCGTACACGATTAAAATCATTTTACTTAAATTGACAAATAGTGGTAAACTTTCACTTTATAAATTTGGATTTCTTATACCGAAGGAAAAAAAATACACATACTTACATTTTGACAACTAACGAATTTTCAGGATTCCATTAAAAGTCTTGTACGTAATTAGAGTTTATATACTCAGCCAAGTCGCCTCCAGCAAACATGCCTCCAACTGGACCTCATTAGGGAGGGTCGTCGGGGTAGGTAGGGGTCATTATCGAATTGTTTAAAATAACGAGGGCGCATGCTCGTTAGGTTTGTTACGGATTTTGTACACGATTTGAAACAATGGGGAGTATTTATTTTCTATAGTTACAAATATATATTTCCAGTTTTTTGTTTTCCTATTTTTTTGTAATATATTTGTGAACTTTTGACATAGTGGTAGTGCAACATTATACTCACAAAAAGGAAATTACCCATGTATTTTAAGCTGATAACTGCCTAAAAAAATGAAATGTATCAATCCACACTACATATGTTTTTAGGGTTTTAGAGAGGCACAATGGAATGTCACCTCCTCCTCTACCTCCGCCTTCAAAAAGACCGCAGCCATAAAATCACTAAGTAGGTACTTCCTCTGTTCGTATGTGGTGTTATGCACCTGATGGTGAGTAAGGTCCCCTGAGGCCCCGAGGACGCGCTGTGTTGACTCTGTTGAGAGTGAGGGCCCTTCATTTGTATGTTCTGGCTACACAACGAATTCTTAAATCAAAAGGTGGGCACGACCGATTCTTCTTTAGTCGCAAGCGTCCATAATCTACGGTGTTCGCATACAACTATAATACAATTTGAAATGTCAAAATATTAAATGGGGCAAAATTAGCCAACTTGCGCGAAACTGCACGTCTCAGCAAGGATTACTTTTCACCTTGGCAAAGAAACATTTTAAATTATGACGCATGAATTCATGGATTTAGATACAGACTAGTTTATAGATATGTGGTTAATTAGATTTGGTTTGGCTTGTCAGAGTTAAGTAGATAGGTATCTAATATTTTACGCGACGCTGACAGTACCTTCCGTTGTTTGCACGGGGGCAAAAAACTATCCATTTGGTAATTAAATTGACCCCCCAGCAGCCGGAAGGCGGGGGAGAGCAAACTTGAAGAACAAACAGCGGCGGGAACTGCCTGACCACTCGCTGTCGCCAATTAGGAACCTTATTTGACATGCCAACTCAAGCTTGTGTTAGGAGAAGTATGCACGAGTAAGTTTTAAGAGCTTCTTCAATATTCTTCATCGTGACGTTATTAAACACTCTCCACTGTCAAACGGACTGGGGACTATGACTCGAGGAGTAATAAACGAATACGATGTCAGGACTGACTATCTGGTTAACTATCGCTTGCTTGGCTCATGGCATGGCAGTCTTTGCTTTACAGGATATTACTCCGTTTAAATATAATGAAATTGTTAAATATAAACTAGTCACCAGTAACGAAAACCGAAAAATACATTTCGTCGGTTCAACCATGTTCAACTGTACCAAATGTATAACAATGCATTAATTAAGTCATTTGTATATATTTTGTTATTGATGGTGAACACTAAACATGAACACTACAAGGACGTCACAAATAACAAAAAATACACACCATTAAATTCGTAGACAATTTGTTAAGTTCACTATGCCATAAAAAAATCACAATCAAACCACCCCAACTCAAAGTAACCCTCCAAGGACTCCCTTAAATTTACAATCTTGCTAACATTACGATTTACACCGAAGGCCTGGTTTAAACCGGGGAGAATAAATGTACAATGCGAAAGTATATCTACATAAATTTCCATATCATAACTCCCAGCAACCTGGCAGCGAATCAAAAGCCGTATAAAAATGACACTTTAAAAAACCGTTTCGGGCTCGCAGTGCGCAAGCTCGTACGCAAATGATGACCAATCACAAGGCTCGACGTTCTATGTAAATGTGTTATATTCAAATCAGTTTAAAATCAGAGCGCGCATGCACGCGCCGACGTTTTTTATTGGTGCTTTGCATAAAGGGTTTTTTTACTGAACACGTGTCCCCATTGGGGAACCGTAAGGGTTGCAACCCTTCCTCAACCCTTTTTGCAGTTTTTTAGTCTCAGTTGAAGCACGCGATGTGTTTGAACGTGTTTTTTGTACCATTTAATTTTAATAGAAGTAATAATTTATAATCAAAACTATATTTAAAGCGTACATCTACTCTTAAAGTCAAATTATTGCAGTATGTGAAATGCGTTTCAATGTTTTTTTTTGCGTGTTTCTATAGTGATTGTGGTGTGATATACTAGTGAATTACTTGGCTTTGGGTGCAACACTGGCAAGCATGAAGGCGCCATTGCTTAGCTGGCAACTCACATGTCTGCAGGTATCTAAGTATATTCTATTTAAATCAAATCTACATCTCACAGCTAAAAGTTTTTTTAAAGATATTATAATAAGTATGTAGGTACCTAATCCTTTTTAACACATTTGCTCGTAACGTGCCTCTTATTATGCCGCTTTTAGGCTCATAATCCTGGGTATTAAACACGCGTGTTTTATAACATTACGACACTCGTGTAGTTATGTTTATATCCCGATTAAGACACGTTGGCACCTTGCAGCAAGGTGTATGTATGGACTCGGCGCATTCTTAAATTGACCGGGTTATACAGGTTTGTTTTTAATTCTCGGCAAATGGATTCATACTCGACTAAACAAATTAAATCCTTCTTGTGAATTAATTGATTATTTCTTCTTGGATATTATGATATAGAAACGTTTAATTTAGTAAAACTATTTACTTTTGATAACATTTTACATGAATTTATATTGAATAACAAAATATTTATTTTATTTTGTATTGGCTGTTTAGAGGCTTAGGCCTCGCTGCGGGCGCACTGCGCGAACTTCACGAAAAAAAAATATTTGCGCGCCATTATAAGTAATTTCACAAATATTTTGGGATTATAGGTTGATTTGTGTAAGATTGTCCCCAAAATATTATATTACTTATATTATTATATTATATTATTAATCTATGTGTGCTTTATGAACATTATAAGATACCGCATTCGAATTGCCAAACAATCTGACCAACGTCGATGGCTGCTGAACTAGAATACAGAACTTTGTTTAACATTTGTGTAGACTATTTTGATTCTATCCCTGTATCTTCTGAATACAGTCACGGGAGATTTGGTTTACTTCTTACTGACTTTTTCTGATTTGTGCTGCCGTCCTAGAATACTAGCATTCATTACGAATATTTTAAAGGAAAATTCAAGTGGAATGGTGTGAGGAGGCCTGTGCCCAGCAGTGGGACGTCTAATATGCAATGTACATATTATTTATATTATTATAATGGAATGGTCAATCAATAGCAGTACTGGTTCCACCCATATTGTGTTGACAGTGGATGAGCAGCGTCGCCGTAACGCAGGGCGCGGCGACAAACAGCCGCGCGACAGGTTTGCTCATACCGGGTTGTGTACCTACACCGGCAATCAGCTAATGTCTGTGTCACATACATCTGGGTAGGTGCGTTTGTAATGTCTACTGTTGGTGTTTGATTTTCATTATGATAAGCTGCTGGTTTTTCCCACGGTTCTGAGTTTAAATAAAAGCAGTTGACTTTTATTTTACGTTTGAAATCAGATAGTTAAGAAATCTTATCTGGCATTATTTAGTCTTTGAGATGTATGTTGTTTTTATGCAGTAGGTACCCCTAAATATAGTTTGGATTATAATCCTTCTAATTTATTCAAAAACGAAGAGATAGCTTAGAACTACAAATAAATATATTACATAACACATATAACTCTCGTAAAAGCTAGCATATTTCTGTATGTTGGTTGGCATGTAGCAATAACGTAAACAGTCCCTTCATGTTCAAACATGATCGCTCGCCAAACATGTCGAGTAAACGTTTTTTGCTGTATTTGCTTTCACTCTGGACTGTTTTTTCAGTTCGGGTTTCGGAGTTTCGGATGTTTGGAGACAAACGTACATGCTGTTTAGTTTGGCGTATTTCCTGTAAGCTCCTATTTCATACAGAAATGTACCTACCCACAACCCTACCCGTGAAAACTTTGTGAATCGTGGCCACAAACAAAACGTAAATATTATTTCTTACGGTTGTGAGTATATTGATAAAAGAATAAACTACGTCGCATAAAAATGTATAATAAAAATAGCGTACATTCCTCCGAGCAGGGGAAACCCTTACCTCCCCGGACCATCCATCACTGCGCAAATGTATTTTAATCCACCCAGTTCATGAAACGTGAAAAATGATCCCAGAGCGGGCACTCACACTACCATACTATGCTGTACCTACAGTGTTAGGGGGCGATCAAGACGATGCAGACAGCGCAGTTCTTGTTTATTTTTACTTGAGTATGCTTCAAAGAAGTTAGGGGTTTAATTAGTGTTTATGTAGGTATGTCAATTCCTGCACTGATTACTGGTTACTGGTTCCGTCAACTGTAAATTTGTCATGGTCAATTGTTGCAAGAAATTATACATACCTAATAAAGTTTATAATCTTTATATCTATATTCTATTTTATATGTGGGGAGTGGCGATAATTAGAAACACCTTTTAATCCAAAAAACTATATATTTTAATTAAAATCAAATAAGCAGCAAATCTTTTCTTAATCGCTCCGATCCCAATCTCCAATAGTAGACCATCACCGTATCTAATATCTAAAATGTCCTAAGTCATTCATTCTTTCTCTTTCACACTTGTACATACTATGCTCGTGCTTCGTGCTATCTCATTCACTCACAATACGTCATTCATACGTTCCTTTTCACTCAAATCCTACATATATGTATATAGAAAACGAATCAAAAATAAACCACCCGTGCGAAGCCGCTAGTTATGATATAAAACGAATAGGTACCTACGGCTTAATACAGCTAATATAGTGTCTATGAACTGTCTTTGGAGGCCGCCCAAAACCGATGGCCGTTGAGGCGGAAAGGTTCTTGAGTGGCGACCACGTACCGGAAGGCGAGTCGTGGGTAGGCCCCCCACAAGGTGGACTGATGACCTGGTAAAGGTCGCGGGAGTCCGCTGGATGCGGGTGGCGCAGGACCGGTCATTTTGGCACTCTTTGGGGGAGGCCTATGTCCAGCAGTGAACATCTTTCGGCTGATATGATGATAATGACACATAAATTGGTTCAGATGTGCCTATGAGTAGAGAAACGTTCGATATTTTCATGCGGAAGTTAATGTAGTCAAATCACTTAATGTCGGCATATGCCTGTAAATACATCCATCCATCATGGTTTTCATATCTACTCACGCTGAATGCGCCCAAAGGCCACGGCTCTAGCTACAACAATTTGTGTAAGATGATTGATGATCCTTGAGGGAGGTTTAACTTTAACTGTGACTTGTCTAACGTTTTGTGAAAAGAGTCAGTTTCGGTGTTACTGAACATGCCACTAGGGAAAAAGGCCGCGGGCGTGAGCTGTACCGAGAATAAAGACATTTTGAGCATTTAAGGCAACATTTTACATGACAATATGTTAGTAAATTATGTATTGGATGCACTTTAACGAACCAAGGATTGCACGACAGCATAGGTAATGAAGCATAAATGAAGACTTATATTCATGTCTCTGTCTATATAGGGCATTGTTTCTGACTGAAATGAATAAATAAAATAAAATAAGGCTTTTTTTCGAGAGTACCTATAACTAATATTGAAGATATAAGATAATGATCGGGTTATCATCAAGCAAATATTTTGTATATTAAGGTTATGTCACTTCCATCGACAAGAGTTCAGTTCTTAAATAATACCATTGTATTTTGAAACACACATTCTAAATGATATAGTGTCTAGATTGTATAAGGTTACGAATTTAAATTAGGCATAAAAAATCAGGGCAACATTGCTGCGGGAGAACAAGATACCGTAAAATAGTAGTTTATGTGACTGTATATAACGAGGGGCATTAAACACGAGTGTGGGTTCATCATAATAACATCGCACGAGTGTTTTAATGCCTAATTATGTACAGTTACTCGTACATACACTATTTTATCTACCCACATGTTATAAATCCTTAATGATGTGTTCGGGAACCATCAGAATAACCGCCATTGCACCGCCATGGCCGACTAGATTTCAAATCATGACCAACTCCACCGGACCTGCACCTCCCCAACACCACCAGGTTTCCATAATAACATCGATTATCTATGTTATTATGATTTTTCATACATTATAATAACACTGGCACAGATAAAACGCTGATGTTACATTACTGGTTGCAATTATGGTGGTCGTTATATATGGTTTCCGAACACATTCTAGAGGATTTATAACATGTGGGTAGATAATAGTTATTTGTTATACAAGGGTGCAAAGTTGTATTTTAACCGCGAGTGTGGAATTGAAACACGAGCTAGCGAATGGATTCTAGGGTTGAACCACGAGCTAGCGAATGGATTCTATGGTTGAACCACGAGCGAAGCGAGTGGTTCAAAAATAGAATCCTGAGCGAAGCGAGTGATTCAAAAATAGAATCCTGAGCGTAGCGAGTGTTGCAACACACGAGACGTCAAAATAACTTGCACCCGTGTGTAACACAAATCTTTTCACCTCACTAAAGCGAGGAAAAAAAACAAAAAAAAACAAAAAAGGTAAAGTAACGTAATAATTAAAAAAAAATATATTAAAAAGGGGGAAAAAAACATTAAAAATGAGAAAAAAAAATTAAAAACATGAAAAAAGAAACAAAATATTACAAAATTAAAAAAAAACATTTAATAAAGGGGAAAAGAGAAAAAACATTGAGAAACAAAAAAAATAACATTAAAATAAAAAAAAAACTTAAAAAAGGCAAAAATAATTTTAAAAAACATTAAAAAAGACTGATAAAAGAAAAACGAAGCAATAAAATAGAGACAAAAACATATAAAAAAGAAAAAAGTTACAAAAAACATAACATTAAGAAAAAAAACGTAAAAAAAGACAAAAAACAAAAAAAAACATGTAAAAAGAAAAAAGTTACAAAAAACATTATATTAAGAAAAAAAACGTAAAAAAAGACAAAAACACAAAAAAAAACATGTAAAAAGAGTGGAAAAAAAATTTAAATAATGGAAAAAGAAAAAAACCTTGAAAAACACATATAAATCAATAAAAAATAAAAAATAAACATTAAAATATGGCAAAAACATCAAAAAATATAAGAGAATTTCAAAAAACCTTGAAATAATAAAAAATAAACATTAAAAAAAAGGAAAAAACTTATAAAAAAGAGAAAAAAGACCAAAAAAACATAAAAAAAAGAAAAAAAACATTCAAAAAGAAACAAAACATCTATAAAAAGGAGAAAAAAGCAAAAATCATTGAAAAAAGAAAAACAAAGCAATAAAATAGAGCCAAAAACATAATAAAAGAAAAAAAGTTACAAAAAACATTAAAATAAGAGAAAAAACGTAAAAAAAGAAAAAAAACTTTAAAAAAAACATTTAAAAAGAGAAAAAAGTGGAAAAACCACAAAAATAAATCAAAAAGAAAAAAACATTAAAAAAATGTTTTTTTTTTTTTTAAGTGGATAAAATAAAAAAAACCTTGCATAAACACATTTAAATCAATAAAATATAAAAAAAAACATTAAAATGTAGACGAAAACATCAAAAAAATAAATAGAATTTCAAAAAACATTAAAAAAAGAAGAAAAGAATTTAAAAAAAAGGAAAAAAAACGTGTAAAAAGACCAAAAAACATTAAAAAGAGAAAAAAATACAGAAAAACATTCAAAAAGAAACAAAACATTTAAAAAGAGAAACAACATTTTTAAAAAGGAGAAAAAGAAAAAAGATTTATAAAACAAAAAAACATTTAAAAAAGAATTAAAAACATTTAAAAAAAGAATAAAACATTCAAAAAAAGGTACCTAAATAAAATAAATCTGATGGGCGAAAAATGTCCCGTCTGGACTGGCCTACTGTTACATGTTATTATGTTTAAGAAAGTAACTAATAACACGTTCGGATTTCAAATATTCTTTGCACTCTTGTGGATAAAATGCAGTTTTGCTATCTGTTTTTAAAGAATAAAAATGGGCTTTCCGAGCTAGTGAGGTGAAAATGTATTTTTACACGTGGCACGTTGATTTTTATACATAAAGAATTTTCCGGCCGTATGAATTTTATTTTTTTATTTTTTATCTGTCGTTTAATTTCATAATTTTAACGATAGTAAACACAAAAAGTGTCTCGCTTATAGAGACTCCACTTTTTATGTTATAATTTGGCTACTATACGCGTTGCCGCAAGATCGGAAAATATGTCTAAAAGTATAATTACTTTTAGGGCAACATAAAATCAAAGTAGTTACTGAAAATATTCGCGTCCCATCTGCCCCCCCCAATCCCTGCTCACCCCATTTTACGGTACCTTCAGTATTTTAAAATAAGTACCTAGCAATAAACAATACAAAATAAGTACCTAGTTTCTATAAAAAATAAGTAACTACTAGTCAATTAACATACTCGTTTTTATAGAAACTCACCAGCAAATCTTATCTGCAACCTAATTTTCCACATGCGTAATAATATTCTGCATGTAGGTTTCCTCTCATCATCTCAACGACTATAATAATAGAATGTATTATTACCGATATCTCGAGGATTACTAAAACATCTGTCCCGGAAAATTCACTCTTGAGAGGGTAGTAGAAAAAACTGCAATAACATGTAACAAAGGCGCGCCACCGACCGATAATACTATGATTAATACCCGGCGTTATCTGCACCGTGCAGGCTCGGAACTACCCCCCTCTTCCCTTCCCACCAGCGTCTTACGACCCTCGCGGACACAAATCAAAAGAAACAGTAAGCGGATAAAAATAAAGCATATATTTGTTTGGGTTCGGGTAATGTATAAGGTATTCCGAAGGCGATATAAGAGTTACGGATTTCGCATAATGCATACTATATTCTAGAAGGGAGAGGGTGTCGGGACCGTGACCGCACGTCTCGCACGCGACCAACTAGAGAGTTTTTTTTTATTGTTATTACTTTAGAGAATCTTGGGTAGGGAGTTTGAATATCGGTTTTAAATCGCACAATAGGAGTAATGGAGTGTTTTCAGTGAAGAGGACCCTACCAATAAAATGATATACGCTAGCTGGGCTTGTGAATATCGTTTTATTATTATTGGATAAACCATGATTACATGCCTTTTTAAGTTTAGATTCTAATGTGAGACAGATTTTTTCCGCTTTTTGTTACGAGTTAGCTTGAAGAATCACGCTTATTGATGTAATATATTGAAGAAAATACTAGGTATTTTTTTGTCTTTCATATTGTGACGCCATTCATTCAAGCTTTGAAAGGAGGATATGACTAATTTAGTTTGTGACATTTCTTACAATGTAATTAAGTAGGTACCTATCGCTTGGCTTGACAAGCGTATTACTTATTGGACCGCGATGAGTTTGGGAACGGAATACAGACAATGCATAGGTACAGGCTTTCAGATATTTATTTGGCCAAACTGTCACTTCCAATCCCATTATTATCGCGGTTAGATAATATAAAAGTGCGTTACACGTACCTATAAAGCTATTAGGTTTTTATCATCCAGTTTTTAGGCAACGTAGTTTAGATTCTCTTAAAATGAGACTTGAGAGATCTCCACTTACTCTCTGTCAAGCTTCCTCATTTACCATTCCATGTACCCATCAACTTATGAATGTTGCTGAAACATAATTACAGCATTTCACGAATCATTGCTCCAGTAAACCTATTACAGGCACGATAAACATCGTTAATGCGAGCCTTCGGCCGCAGGTGCTATCAATTAATAACCCCCAAATATCATTAGACTGCAGTACGGGTGGGGAATTATTGCCCCACCCTGGTTGTCATGTGCAGTCCCGTTATGTAGATGTGTGATATTAATGTTCCGACGAAGCGTAATGCGAGCCTTAATGCTTCTGTGGGTGTTTAACTTGTGTGAGTAAAGTTATAAAACTTTTTTGTCCACAGCTATTTGGGCCTCAGCAGAAAGCCACCTGAAATCAAGCAAATTACTTTTTTAAGGAGAAGTATGCACGAGTAAGTTTTAATTAGATACTCGTATATACAGGGTGATTTCTAATTCGTGATCAGGAACCAATTATTCTAATTTAGTAATCGATGCCTAACACGATTAACACGTAGTTACCCAAAAAAAACATATTTTTTCCTGAATAAAACTTGATTACGAATTACGTTTTAATTTAAAATCATTGTCACTCTAACGGTAAAAAATCTAGAAAATTAAAACCTTTAAAATTAAGGTTCATATCATCATCATCATCATATCAGCCGAAAGACGTCCACTGCTGGACATAGGCCTCCCCGAAAGAGTGCCACAATGGCCGGTCCTGCGCCACCCGCATCCAGCGGACTCCCGCGACCTTTACCAGGTCATCAGTCCACCTTGTGGGGGGCCTACCCACGCCGCGCCTTCCGGTACGTGGTAAGTTTCATATACCAACCTAAAAACCCTTGTGTACAATTATTAAATTATGAGTAATTAACTGTCAATAGTCATGTCATATGTTAGAGTTTATTGACGTAAGAACTATCAAATTTCCCGCCAAAGTGCTGTAATGTAATGACCATACATTCAGGGGATATTAGTGTTAACATTATCATTGAATTTAATTGACTAAATAGTGATGTAATTGCATGAGACCTCATCCATTGAGATCCGTTTTGGCTGGTTATTAATATTTTTGAACTCCTGATCATGGAATAAAAATCACCGTGTATAGTGTTCCAAGAGATTTTTACGAGCTTTATAGAGCCTAATATTAATGCAGGTGACTGTACTAGGAAAAAAATATTGGGCCAGTCGCCGTGTTTTAATGGGTAATTGAGATTTGTGCTTTTATGTTACAGGTGTGTACGCGGAATCTACAGAAGAATGCCGAACTGCGTTGTCACTGCTGAGTATATATGATATAGATACCTACTTTGACCCATTCGTGGCCACGTACGGAACGGTACGTGTGCTACGCCGTAGCGCGTAGCAGCATTTTTCTGCTTTGTAGCGGAAATCCCACGTAGAAGCATAACTCATACATGCAGCATTAGCCATGAATGGGTTAGGAGAGTATAAAAATATCTGCCTGTCAAATTTCTACAGAAAGTATTTAAAAACAAATGGTAGGTAAGTTTGCGTGTTTTACCTATCATCAATATCATCATCATCAAGTAATGGATACTGTTCCGTACGTGGCCACGAATGGGTTAAAGTAGGTGTCTATTTTCCGCGAAACCGTTCAACGTTACTTAGAAATTGGTGAATCATCTATTGTAGGTCGTTGGCTACATATTCCTCTTTAGGTTAAAGCCTACAAATTTAGTTTTTGTCAAAATCATAACAGAAAATATTGGTTCGATTTAACTTTGGTCAAAATTAGCATTTTGGTGAAAGTATCGATGAAAATTTATTTTCTTAACTGTTCTTCATTGTACTTAGCTTCCCCGTTTCTACTGAATTGAAAATTACCGCTATCTAACAAAACAAAAATCAACTTGTAAGTATTTGTTTCATTTGTTGATAGTTGCAAGTGAAGTTTAATAAGGTTCATACTTAGAATAATAACGCATAGAAACGGAGTTCACGCGCAACGGTGAGGCCACTAAAACTCGGCCATAAATGGCCCAGTACGCCGATCGGTGGAACAAAATTGGTGCGTTTGTGTGCGTATTGGCGCGTGTGAATACGAGTTGATCACAACTACATGAATCCATTTTATGCCTCACGCTTGGCGCGTCGGCCGTATGAAACTATCCTTCTATGCGTTATTATTCTAAGGGTTCATAACATTGAGTCCAAACTATTTTCGCGGACCATATTTTAGTTGGTTAATAGTTAGGATTATTATTACGTTACACAATTAATAAAACAAATTTTACATTAATATGATTATTCTTACGAACTTAAATCTTCACAACCATATAATCTATTTTCAGGTCGCTCGTAGCGGCTACAGCGTAGCGGTGCTACGCGCTACTTACGCGGCTACGAAGCAGGTGTTATTGGTTATATTTCAAAAGCTTGCGTTTGATTCTATTGTGTGGCTTTACTGTGGATGTGTGTAATGTGTGTTCTAGTTGTGTGATTCTGTATATTGGGAACACTTTGTTGTTTTGTGGCCATTGTTTTAGTATAACGTAGTAGCAGTGTAAAATATAATATTTTAAATGTGGTTTGTTTAGTTTAAATAATACATTTTTGGGGTTTGATGCATCAAGTAATCAATATTATACGTATTGGTTTTTTGTAAATACCTTTAAAAATATCTGTTTGTTAAAATGCAATTTCTTATATTGTGTTTCATACAAGTATAATTCATATTCACATATTATTATTGTATCTATAATACATTTAGAGACTCGTTTTGTTATATGTCATAATAAGCATTAAAATTGTTCATTACTGAACAATCTTAGCAAACTGCACACACTTTCAATAACCTTTCCACTAACCGATTACAATAATAACTCCAACTCTATACGTCTTCCCGTTGCTTCCAAGTGTGTGTAACGCAAAACCATCATACCTTGCCCGCTCAACCTGCATTCTAATCCCCCATTTCTTTCTTTAAATCTCGTATTATGGCGGGGGAGTACAGCTCAAGTTAGGGTGGTTAGGTTCCATACATATTTCTGCAATTGATTAGACGGGGGCGGTTGCTATGGCGACTGCACCGGCCCTCCCCTCGCGCCCGCGCCGGCGGCCTCACCCCCTCATAAGTCATGACTGTACACATGGACACGCTTCGATGTCCGACCGAGTTGAGATGCGTTGTTTATGGGGCCCGATTGTTCGTTAACACGTTCACTGCCAATTTCGTAGCGCTACGCTCGTAGCCGACAATATGCGAATAGCCGTTTGTAGAGGAAAGCGCCTACGAGCAGAGTGCCCACTTAGCCGGTTCCTGGCACTCAAATTGTTGTGTGGAAAATTTATTTTAAACTAACAATTTACAGCCAACAATCGGTTCTTAATTACCAATGAAGACCTACCCATTCATGCCAAATATTTAATGAAGCGGTTTTGAAACACTTCAAATGTCTAACCCTTTCAGTTAATTTTCAGGATAATTCTCAGCGGTCTTGTTTGTAGTTATTGTGTAAACAAGTACAGTTAAGATGTACCTACATTGAGAACTACATATTCATCTTAAATGCTACAATTTGAAATGTCCTAGGTTCGAATATGCATTGTACCTACTGCGTTTGCCACCCCGGCTCCTAATAGCGGGGAGGGTGAGTTGATACAATATTTACGCTTATATTCATTCGATTAAGCCCCACAACTGTTAGTGAAGGCTGAAAATTAGATCAAACTTACTCACTTGAATTTCACAGATAATTTAAACTTACGTTGGAAACATTGCAGCAGTCGGTGAACATGAAACTCTTCATTTTATTAATGCTCAAAAATGTCGGTGATAACACTGATAACATATAATTTTGCTATGTAATAGTAGAAAACTAGTTAAGTAGGTACTTACATTAATTTGAAAACGCCATCACGAGTTTTGAATTGCAGGAAAAATACTGCAAAGTTAAGTTCACTTGAGCATAGCTTAGGTGCCTAAATCTAACGCAACCCTGATAAGGCCCAAAATGTTCGATCGACGCTCATTCCCTTTACCATACCAATAAATCATAATAATATATGTATTCAGTACCAGCCAGCCGTCGTTTATTCAGCCTCCACACCCCCCATCCCCCTTCAAACCCCCTTATCGTAATTAAGGTTGGCGACACTTCGCTCCTCGTTACGGTAGGTCCAGTCCGGGGGTGCTTTATATACATATACTTATGCATGAGGAATGTTTCCGTATGTAGAGGTAACTGTAGCCAACTGTGGTTGCCTATGTGGCGATACCAACTTATTTAGTTATGTCCAATGTTTAGATCTATGGACATTGTAGCGAGATACATACGATATTGATTGTGGTTGCAAGTTTATTCTACCCATATATAATTTTATATAGTTGAAGTTATTTAATTTGGATTTTTTATGAAACTGTCTTTAAAATTGCAATCTTCTTCCTGGACGGTAGAGTTTTTTTTGGGTGAATTGCATCAAAGTAGTCCATTTGATGCAATTCGCCCAACTCGAATAATCTCAAGTAGGTATACCTACATACACTTCACATTTTGTATGATCTGTAATACTCTGTAAATATCTGAAATACTCATACGCATAATATATTAGTTATTGGAGATTTAGCGCATCCAGGATAACAACATACAAACCAAACCAAAGCATTAAACTCCTTCTTACCATTATTACTTAAACAGTTTCTAATGACCACACTTCAATCAGTACGCACTCATGCCCGCAATATGCGAGGACCTTCACGAAGAAGATTGGCTACATAAGTCGCATGCGAGCACACGACCTGACGATCACAGCATAGTAAATATACGTGAACGCAGTCGCTGTGGCCGAAATCGGCCGGGACTACATCATCACTCATTCTTTTGTTTAGGATAATTTCGATTTAAAATAGGTAATTTAAAACCCATAGGTACTCATGCACGAATAGCTTTTTTCTCGACCGCAGCATAACGTACTATATTTGCAATTACCCAATTAAAACCCCAAATAGAAACTTTAACTTTTAAAAATCACATTTATTAAGCGGGGAGGCTAGCGGAATCAATTTACCAACAGAGCTCGAACGTCCAACCGCCAAGAACTCTGCTCTTATGGCACTGTCTTGCAAGAGAAGGTCATTACAATTTGGTTGGTCGTGGGGGGGATATAATTAGGGTGAGGATTAGCTGGCGCAAATTAAGTTGAAACTGGAGGGCTTCCGCTTTTGAGACAATCGCACTGATTACCGCGCGGGCGCAGGCAGTTTAGGTAATGAACGAGACAGGTATTGCCAATTGGGTATATTTCTTTGAAAGTGCTGGCAACTGTGTAGTTCAACCAACCTATGTTACTGTTTTCCTCCTTTAACGTTGTAGGTTCACTTTAATTCGCAGCCACATGTTTATTGTGCAAAACAATTTATTGCAATTTTCAGGTGAGATGCCTACACGGTACATATTGGCCAACTCACATTGTGTTCTATCTAACCGAATGCATGCAACATTTATTTATACGCATTCTACCACATCAGGCCAAAACAAAACTGCACTTGCAATTGCAATCTTACTGCCCTCTAGGGAGAATATTCATTATGCATGCCATGCCTCGCCATGTTTGTAAATCTATTTACTGTTGAACCACACTACTAGCATGCTTACCATGTTGCATATAAGCATTAGTTTCCGTTGCTCTGTAGTTTAGAGAAGATAAATGAACGCGTTAATGTATCGCAGGTCGATAATGCACCCCTGGACGTTAAGCCGCTATTTGCATAGGGGATGCATGTGGATGCTGCATTAATTATTATTATAGATACATGTAGAGCTACGTTCTACGCATAGATTTATCTCTGTCGAAAAATGTTATTTATAAACGGCCAGGCAACATTTAAAGCTTGATAAGTAATTGAGGAATTATAGTTATGTAATATAAACTGGCCGAACTAACTATTAAATTAAATTAATTTTAAATACAGCTATGTCAGCCAGATTTATCTTATTAATTAACAAAACAAGGAGACATACATTTTTTGTTAGATAATTAAAGATGATAATCTTCACTTATAATAAATCTCTAAATTAAAAAAATAATCAGCCAGTTTTGAAACTAAGCTTTGTGCTGTCACGAATGTTCTCAGCATCCCATGGACGGAAAAATATGAAACATTTTATATAGGTACATTATTATTCTAGCTATAACATAGGATAGTTTTTATCTGACTGCGAAAATTAAGCAAATTTGTAATGTATTTTTTTATCATGAAATAAATAATCTAATCTAATCTAATCTAATTAATTTTCCGAAATATACAACTTCATTTAATTTTTCATTTATTATTCTTAAAGTATATCGCCGCCACATCTGTCAGCTTTATGAAACGTCAAAAGGGCAGAATAGCTTTTCCTTAATTTCACCTATTAATAATTTAAATCCCGTCTACGATAGACCTTCACGAGACACATACCAAGAGTTAAAGCATAAGAAATTAATCGATTCTGATATGAAAACTTATATGCGCAAACGTCGTATTAAGACGTAAACTTAATAAATGTATCAACAAATTCGAACAATATAATTAACACATATGTTTTTTTTAATGGCACGCGCGCGCTGTCTTTGCGCATTCAGCTAAACCACGAAAACCGAAACTCGAAGTTCGTATATCTGCATTCCTCTCACTCGAGTAATGTTAGTGCGATAGAGATAGAGATACCCGAATATTTTCGATTTCTGAAGTTCGTGGTTTAAAAGAAAATACGGATGTCGGATGTGACCTCTTTTTTATGGGGTCACCACCGGCCGCCACAGTCGGTTGACATAAGACTCTAATTTAAATTAAATAAAACCTCAGGGCGCCTTGCTACTGGTTACTATTCAAAGGAAACACACATTAGGCAATATAACAAATCATTTATTACACTTCACATGGGAAAGTTAAATGTTCACTCAAAGAGATAAGTACATAAGTTTTAGGTAGGTACACTAACCTTGTCCAACAGTTTTACACAAAACACTATACCACCGTTTCTTCAGCTGCAGCAAGGAAGCCGATGTACTCGTGGAAGCATCAGTCAGACATCAAGAAGCTTCACCTCAAACCACCCATGCCACGTATGCTCTGGATGTGGGCAACTTGCTTTTCTCCACCGAATACCAGGAATATAGTGTATGCGCCGGAAGTAACGTAAATTAAGGACCCCTAATAACAAAATTACGGCCAGATTAAACGTGGTTCTGAGATTAGGTCTCACCAGACTGCTAAGTACGAACAAAAGCGATACTCACATTATCGGGATTTTCTTTAATTCATTTTATGTTGTTATACTGCCATTTTTATTTATAGTGATTTAAAATTAATTCGGCATGTGCGCCTTACTGCGACTTATTTAATTATATTAAATATGGCCGACTTCGCCATCTTTCCTGCAGCTTCTCGGAGCTTGTTAAATTAAAAATGGATGCGCCCGTATGCTTTGGGAGCCACGGAAGAAAAGACACCTCAGCGCACTTGATATCGCCTCGGTGGTGTCCAAATTCCGAACTAATGTGAAATACGTGACGTATATCGTGCTTGATGAGCGAGTTTTATTAACTATCGGAGTAGCTTATAATGAGGCAACGAGTTGCGCGAGACAAATGTTAGATGGCGTTAGTATGTACTTATTGATTTATAATTATAATCACGCAGGATATTCAAAATACAAAAAAAAGTTGTTACACATTTCCTTTCCTTGGGTTAAAAAGTTCTTCATACCGAAGACACTTTTTCAAACCTAATGCTCAAAGAAACAATAACAATAATAAATATGAGTACACACTTATAAGTGCCAACAGAAGACAATTCTACAAAAAAAACCTATAATCTATAAAAGGACTCAAACAGTGACAACAGATAATCCCAGGCATCATAATTCCGATTTCAAGTAATGTTAAGTTTTAAGTAATTGTTATCCTGGAAAAGATGATCTGTCACTGACAATCAGTAGTAGGTATCTATGCATGATAACTACTTGGAGTAACCTAATTAGCTAACAAGCGTAAGTAATAAATACGAATGTAATATACAACTATCAACTAACATCTTAATGTAATGATTGTACAATCGCCTACCTACATACCTACTTATATCGTTCATGACATGAATTAAACGTTTTCTATAACTAAGGTAAGTACTAAGTACTATACCGAAAATTCACTTATTATCTACTCGCCGTGATCAGAATGTGCACGGTAAAAAAAATGAACAATCAGTACGACCGTTAATCTATTGCGTAAATACCATAACTATAGGTATCATTCTAAAGATTGGTTAAATATGTTTATTACGATGACAAAAACTAAAGAAAGGACTTTTACAAATATTCACTAATTCGTGATTGACTATTTACCGACTAACTACCTACTAGCTAACTAAGCATAACATTATGTAGGTACTACATTTCTAATTACATACATGCATAGGCTACGGTGATGGCTTACCAACAGGCGGACCGTATGCATATGGGATACCTATTAGATATCTAAATGTAAAGTGCGTATTAAGCCTGCACTATTAGGCATAGCAATATTTTAAAATGATAAACTACTGGTGGGTATCATTCAACAAATATCAAGCATTATTAAGTTTTTAAGTTACGATTTTATTTAGTAGTGGCCTCTACTAATTAAAAACATTTAAGTAGGTAAGATAATTAAGAAATAATCACATAACTTTCTATGGGATGCTTCAAGTTCAAGTTTAAGTAGGTACTCGATCAACTAATGCGATACCAAAACGAATCTACTCTCCACTAGCTAAGGTCGTTTATTCCTTGAAGAGTTAATCCGCACGGAATTGTAAACAAGTCTATTATTTTATGCGCCCAGGTGTTCGCATTCAAACTGGTTGAAGTTATAGGTACTCGTCGCTTGCATTCATCACCACTCACGTACATAGCTTATTTATACCAAAAAGAACACTTGTGCACAAATTTTAAAACATTATACTAACGACATACATACATTCATCTTACATACTTCATCTAATACATACACGAATATCCATTACTCACTCTGTTTGAGGATGTCTTTTATGTGAAAGTTACCTAATACTTTGCCATCCATGCTGGTCAAGGTATATACTAAAGGTGATAACTTCGCTGTAATAACACATTTCTGAAATTTCGGGGCTAACTTCGAAGTAAATCTTTTTGATGCATTTGATAAATAGTGAGTACGTTTGTATACTATTTGTCCTACTTTAAACTCAACGTCTCTTTTTCTTAAGTTATAGTACTTCACGTTCCTATCGTGAGCACTTTTTATGTGCTTCTGCACTTTCTTAAATATTGTATTAAGTTCAAGTATCTTGTTGCTATATGTTTGAGGATCACTGATCGTCACTTGCGATCTTTGAACTGGCTGATCCGAATTTAAGTTATGTAACATTCCATCTATTATAAATTCACGGCACGGAAAAAGGGCTATATTTTGTAGTTACATTTACGGAATGTCATTAATATTTTTTTTTTTTTACAGAACTACCCCCTCGTTTACAAAAGGAGACTTATTTAATCATTACAGTTTGTACGATTAGATCGCTTAATCCCTTTCATGCCACATTTAAAGCACACTAACTCCCTCGACTTACACTGGTTAGTAAAATGAGTGTGCATCACACCTAAAGCATTTCCTATCCATTAGTCTCGAAGAGCTAGGTTCATTCAATGCCGAAATTTGTTTACCTACTGATTTCGATGTTGATTTGTGGTGAAAATCAGAGGTAATTATAAAGTTGTTGAAAGCGGGTTCAATAAATTGGTCAGCGCGTGAGCGGGCCATTTTAATAGTTTAAGTTGACACGTTTGTCTTTAATGAAAATCACTTTACTATCTTCCTTTTCCACCGATCGTGGTGCCTGAGACTCCTCGTATTCACTATCTGAGTCACTTTCTCCCCTATCTATCTCACTCAAAATCCTAACCAAACGACTACGCAGGTCTGACAGTTGAGCATTAGACTCAGAAACACGAGCAAGCCTATCAATCACATAATTGGCACGTCGAGTAAGTTTACGCACAAGGTTAAGGTCATTTACGTTACCCGAGCGCAGCTGGTTTTCAAGAAGTTCAACCTTCGAGGTGCAAATCTCAATTTCTGTGGCAGTCACGGGTGATTTAAGGGTGTGACACTTGATGCTTCCACGGCGCATTAATTTGAAGACTTGGCGAATCTGCTTCCTTACTGCATCCGTGGTGTCATTCACATCTGTGGATATACCAAGTAAATCAAGTTCATAAATGATTTCATCCTTATGCATACAGTCTACATATTTTTGGATCGACATTTTGGAAATTTATATTTTAGGTTTAAGTTTAAGCACAATAAATTTCACTAAACGATATTTAAGCTAATTAAGTGTAAAAACTAAACAAATACACCTTAAATTCCATCAAAGGTACATACGAACATGTGCTTTCTAGAAAAATATATAGGTATAAATAGGTCCACGAGTTCTTTGTTCAATGTTCATCTTAAATCTACCCTCTTTATACAAAGATGCGAAAGTAAACTATTTTAACAATTAAGATTAATGTTTTAAACGTTAAATTAAATGTGTATCATTTGAAATAGACCAGCAGCTAAAGGCCCCACGTTGGGCGCCACTTTGTGACCTCTTTTTTATGGGGTCACCACCGGCCGCCACAGTCGGTTGGCATAAGACTCTAATTTAAATTAAATAAAACCTCAGGGCGCCTTGCTACTGGTTACTATTCAAAGGAAACACACATTAGGCAATATAACAAATCATTTATTACACTTCACATGGGAAAGTTAAATGTTCACTCAAAGAGATAAGTACATAAGTTTTAGGTAGGTACACTAACCTTGTCCAACAGTTTTACACAAAACACTATACCACCGTTTCTTCAGCTGCAGCAAGGAAGCCGATGTACTCGTGGAAGCATCAGTCAGACATCAAGAAGCTTCACCTCAAACCACCCATGCCACGTATGCTCTGGATGTGGGCAACTTGCTTTTCTCCACCGAAGACCAGGAATATAGTGTATGCGCCGGAAGTAACGTAAATTAAGGACCCCTAATAACAAAATTACGGCCATATTAAACGTGGTTCTGAGATTAGGTCTCACCAGACTGCTAAGTACGAACAAAAGCGATACTCACATTATCGGGATTTTCTTTAATTCATTTTATGTTGTTATACTGCCATTTTTATTTATAGTGATTTAAAATTAATTCGGCATGTGCGCCTTACTGCGACTTATTTAATTATATTAAATATGGCCGACTTCGCCATCTTTCCTGCAGCTTCTCGGAGCTTGTTAAATTAAAAATGGATGCGCCCGTATGCTTTGGGAGCCACGGAAGAAAAGACACCTCAGCGCACTTGATATCGCCTCGGTGGTGTCCAAATTCCGAACTAATGTGAAATACGTGACGTATATCGTGCTTGATGAGCGAGTTTTATTAACTATCGGAGTAGCTTATAATGAGGCAACGAGTTGCGCGAGTCAAATGTTAGATGGCGTTAGTATGTACTTATTGATTTATAATTATAATCACGCAGGATATTCAAAATACAAAAAAAAGTTGTTACACGGATAGATCGAAAATATACACTAAATAAAATAATCATACTGTTGTATTTTCTCGAAAAAGTACTTAAAATGAAGTCAAATGGAGAAAAAAACAACGCAGGAGGTTATTATAGGTAATCACTAAGTTGTAAGAGTCCAAAGTTTTAAGAGGGGGGTATGTTCTGTCCCTTTTCCGCAAAAGGCACCTTCATATGAAACGATTGTTTTTTATTGAAAACACTTTTTTTTAGCTAGAGATTTGATAGTTTATATGGGAAACACTTTTTTTTAGCTAGAGATTTGATAGTTTGCAGAAAAAATACTTACCTATTACAATAACAAAACACTTAGTGTTTTATTTTTTATTTTTCCCTGAAAAGCGTTAATAGGGGGTTCAAAGTTTGTATGGAGAGCAAGACATTTTAAAGTAAGGGATTTGTAACTGCAGTTTTAGACAAAACAAACATGCTAAAATACTACAAAACTTATTTCAGCGTTTTTTTTAATTCATCGCCTAAGAAATTTAAAAGGGGGTTCGAAGTTTGTATACATATAGAGCAAGACATTTATAAAGTAAGAAATTTGTAACTACGGTTTCAGACTGTTTACAATGAGGGTTCAAAGGGGGTTCTAAGTTTGTATAGAGAGCAAGACATTTTGAAAGTAAGAGATTTGTTCGGTTTTAAACTGTTTACTAAAACACTAGGTACAGATATAATTTCATTTTATTTTAATTAATTCCTTAAACAAACATTTAGATGATAACATGTTGTACGCGGACGAAGTCGCGGGCAACAGCTAGTGATTAATAAGCATGCCAGAACATAAAGACTGTATCGAAAAGTATAAGGACAACTTTAGCTGGCCGCCATTCTTGTTTTTTTTTTTTTTTAAATATGAACTTCGCTTTATTTCATAGATGCTATGGCATTGAACTCAATTACTTAATTATTTTTTTCGGATTACTTTTAATTTCAAAAATGAGAGGCCTAACACCCGATCAACGAAAACGAATTGTGGACAAATACATACGAGAAAAGGGTATGTCCATGAGAAAGATCGCAGAACTCGAGAAGGTGAGTCGTTCAGCGGTTTACAATGTCATTAAAAAGTACGGGGAAGACTACTCTTTTAATGACAAGCTGAAAAGTGGTCGAAGAACTGGCTCACATAATTGCAATATCGACTCTAAAATTTTGCGAACAATCCAGTCTCGCCCAGTGCTTCGATAAGAGATGTTGCTAAAAAGTGCAGAATTTCTGTAGGAATGGTTCAGAGAGTCAAAAGCGTAACGACTTGGTAACTTATCGAAAGCAAAGGAAGCCTAAACGAACTCCAAAACAGGCTGCAAATGTTGAACTTCGTCTTCGAAAGTTAAACGACACGGTTTTAACCAAAAATGAACATTGCATAATTCAAGACGACGAAACCTACGTCAAACTGGATTATTCGAGTTCTACCCGGTCCTCAGTACTATACTGTTCGCAAAGGAGAACTCCTGAGTGAGAACCAAACGTCAATTTATGCCGAAAAATTTGGGTCTAAAGCAATGGTATGGCAGGCCATATGCGAATGCGGCATGAAATCGACGGCGTTCATCACTACTTCCACGATAACTACCGATCTTTACATCAAGGAGTGTTTGCAAAAAATGGTTTTGCCGCTGATTCGACGCCACAGGGGTTCTTCTTTATTTTGGCCCGATTTGTCTAGGTTCCACTATGCTGCCCGCACCAGAGAGTGGATGGAAGCCCACGGCGTGCAATATGTTGATAAGAACATGAATCCGCTAAATTACCCAGAGGTACGTCCCATCGAGGAATATTGGGCAATCATGAAGAGTACACTTCGGCAACGCTTCTCGGCAGCGGATTCCGTAGACAGATTTAAAAAAGACTGGCTAAAAGCATCGAAACGGTCACCGTAATCGTTGTCCGGAACCTGATGAGAATGTCCGAAGTCAAGTGCGAAAAGTCACCCGAAAGCAAACATAATAGGTACATTAGTTAACAGTAAAACGTTTTAAAATGTATTTCAAACATAAGCCAAGAACATACGTATGTAAAATAATAAATATTTAAAAAGTCATTACATATTTCACTTGTCCTTATACTTTTCGATACAGTCTTTATTTTTGGTAGGTAGCTTTTATTGCCGGGTGCACTCTTTTTGCATAGTCACAACTTACTTTGGATGCCAATGAGTGAAACATGGCAGGTTTATCTTGTGTTGTTTTGGAGTTGCTATGGCCACCATCCGTTACGTCATCAGATCAGGCCGATGATTTCATAATATTGAATTATCATCGAACTTACACATGCCAAATTGCAGCTCATACGGATAAAATTCCGCGTGACGTCACATTATGCTAAAAAGTATACCATAATGTGACGTCACGCAGAACTTTAACGGGCTATATCTTTTTATTTTTTTGTTTGATTCACAAAATAAAAAATACTTATCCAATACATTTTGATAATCTGACTGATGGACAATTTTTTTTTTTAGGAAAGTAGCCAATTCATTTATTTTTATTAAGTGGCGTCATATCGCATAAGTAATTAGAAATCATCATCGTCATCAGCATATTATATATGTCCCGCTGCTTACAGTAAATACTTTTAGATGTAATATGGTATCATTCTTAATATCTTTTGTAATTAAAATTATAGTGTCCTTTACAAAGTTATTATGGATGAGCAATATCAGCCGGAGACATAAAGGCCACGTAACGGCGCTACATAAAACTAAGTCAATTAAGTGCATTTTACAGCACGCTCCGTCCGCCCGTCGCCCGCTGCACTACACTTTATTAAACGTGAGACTATTACCTATCACTTGCTAGTAAATAACGGTATGAAATCTTATCATATTTCACCCTGTAGAGTGTGGACAGTTATATCGTTCATCTGCAAACGCTTAAACTCGTATCGAATTGTGCGATAAGTAAAATTTTAACTTGAAACTTCGTGAAATTGGTACCTGAATGTCAGTCAATGTAAACCAGCTTGACATGACTGGCTTCCCACGAGGCGACTTGAGCCATTCTCGGATTGCAAGATGTTATTGCCGTCGAAAGATGAAATATAACATAAGAAAATGTATTTCCATGTTGTTCCGGCAGCACCAAAACATCGAAACAGATCTATTATTTACATACAGTTAAATGCTTCATAAAAATAAAACTAACGCATATTGACCTAATTTTGAAACACAAACAAACCCAATTGTACAAATCAAATATTTCGACTTTCGCTTCGCTTCGACTTTGATCAAAGCTCGCTCGTTACGTGTCGCTGCGTACGGCAATAAAGCTCGCTTTGTAAAAGCTGTAAAGCTCCTCTTCAAACGCCTTTGAACCCACGCTCGAGGGTTTCTTGCAATCCAATTTAAAAAGTAAGTCGGACATTCCTGCAGCTTTTAACTACGTACAATAACACCTAGTTGGTAGGTACTTACGCTATGTATAACTCTCAAACCAAGTATACATACATAGGTATAACTTCTACGCAATAATCGTCTTGTACTGATCCAGTTCTGATATATTTATGAATAACTCTAGCCTATAAAACATTTGAAAATTCACTGTAGAAATACGTACGTCTTTAGGTACTACTTATAAAATAATATCTGCGCAAATGTCAGCAGGAATACCACTCATAAACCATCGCTACAGAATTGTCGAATGCCCCACGAACACAAATTAGGTAACTAACGTATTTCACATAACCATTTCATATACAGGTAATTAATGGTCAACCTTCTAACCACGAATAGGGCACCTTAAACTAGTCCAGAAAATCGACTTTAAGGTTTAGTAAAAGTCCCCTGGTTTTCGAGATATTCGTACTTTTCGAAAAGGGAATTGTACCAAAACAAGGTGTTTAAAAGTGAATATTAATAGCAACATCTTTATTTGTAAATATGTAACTGGCATGTGTTATACCATTTTAGAATCAGTATTAGATAAACTATTTTTCAGTAAGTTGGCCACTCTGGTCTTCATACATTTTTTTTCACTTGTTTTGGTACAATTCGCTCTTCGAAAAGTGCGAATATCTCGAAAACCAGGGGACTTTTACTAAACCTTAAAGTCGATTTTCTGGACCAGTCTAAGGTGCCCTATTCGTGGTTAGAAGGTTGACCCTTAATTACCGGACATCCTGTATCTTAAGTCACCAGACTTACGCGCGGATGTGGCATATAAGTAGGTATTTATGACGACCGCTTTAGCCTAGTTGGTAGTGACCCTGCCTACGAAGCAAGAGGTCCTGGGTTCGAATCCCGGTAAGGGCATTTATTTGTGTTATGAGCACGAATATTTGTTCCTGAGTCATGGATGTTTTCTATGTATTTAAGTATTTATTTCTCTATATAAGTATCTATATCGTCGTCTAGTACCCATAGTACAAGCTTTGCTTAGTTTGGGACTAGGTTGATTTGTGTAAGATTGTCCGCAAATATTTATTTATTATTTATTTATTATAGTTAATCCGGCATCATTATCTGGTCTACAGTTCATCAATTAAACATATCGCAAAGAAAATCAGCACTATATCAGCACTTAACTTTTTCGGATACCATAAAAACTCCGCGCGTAAGGTACCTCTATACCTACGCTACGAGAACGTGTGGTTCGCGCGGGCGAACGGTTACGAAGCTTGTTACTGCTCTTGATTTTTTGCGGGATTTTTATTTAGCGTCATTCGAAATCTAATCCTAGCCCGATTGCTTCATCCGGTGTTTGCGATTTGGTTTTTATTTGTATCTGTTAGTGGCTATGCCATGTTTGCCGGGTTTGGATTGGTACCGTCAAACATGCCTACTTTGCCACCAGGGGGAACTTTGCCCAAGAAGCAAATTTTAAAATTTTCCTCTTGGGCAAAGTTCCCCCTGGTGGCAAAGTAGGCATGTTTGACGGTATTGCTTTTTTTTAAAGGTGTCCTGGTGTCTGGGTCTCGAGTTCTCCAATATCTATACAGACAACCTTTTAAAATATCTGTACAGTCTTTATTGTTACTGATATTTCACGCATGTCTAGTTTTTGAAAACAGTTTTACGAGTGTTATACTAAACGACTTAACGGTGGATAACATCTCTCTTATTATTTTTAATCCCCGACGCAAACAGAGGTGTGTTTGACATGTATGTGTGTCTGTGTATCTGTTTGTCTGTGTGTCTGTCTTTGGCATCGTAGCTCCTAAACGATGATTTAAGGTCCTTGTCCCACCGCCGGCGAGTAGCGAGTACTCTCATAGTAATTCTTACTCGCGCGAGTAAAAGCGAGTAAGAATTACTTTGAGAATACTGACAAGTGCTTTAATGCGGTTTTTTTTGTCTGAAAGCTGACGTGGTGGAGATGGTTCTTACCTACGTTTTAACAAAATCGTTTCAGATGGTTTTTAGATATTGAACTTTGAAATTAAAATGTCGGGGGCTTTTCAACTTTTCTAAGTTGTTAATTATTGTTTCCGACTGGCAGCTTTAACAGTGCCAATTAGAAACAAAACTAGACATGATGAAATGATCATCATCATCATCGTGTATTCCGATTTTATTACATTTTATATATTATTCGAGGCAATTCGAAATAGCCTTAAAATTCAATCTAACTTAAAACGTGTCCCCGTAATCTCAGTTTTAGCTTAAGCTAAGGGTGTTGCGGGGGCGGGAGGGGGTGGAGCGATATTATACCGTCCGTAGTTAGCGCACAGATATTAAGAATTCCACGACGTACAGAGTAGCCAAGGAATGCGGCCCTGCCTCGTTTAGTTCGGGCTGATGGGTCGCTAAATATCTGGTCCGTGGTCCAGTACATGGAATGTAGAAGAGGCAGCTTGCAGACATCAATGATTCTACGGCGCATAGTGTACCTAAGTGTCAAGATCAATCAAATAAAGTAGGGGCACATTAAAAACGGTATCGTGGTTTTTCATCGAATATACGGTATACGGTAGGTACTAGATACTTTGTTTAAAATGGGTTAAACAAAGTATCTAGTACCTACCACAGAAAAAAAATCAAGGTCCCCGCAAGTCTTAAGTCTATTGTTTTTGGACTTCGTATGAAGTCGGTGGCAGGAGGGTGGCAACGGTGACGAACAGGAGTTCAAGCCAGTGGCGGCGAATGGGTTAAGGCGTTCAGAATCTCGTAACATATCAAAATTATGATAAACATGAAACGGTTTACATAATAGGTACCACAGAACACTAAATAATAGTAGAAGGGGTATCAAGCGCGATTTCCATCGGGACCGGTGTCGCCTACAACAACACGGCGATCGGGTGACGTTGGTGCGAAAGCTTGAGCGCATGCTCAAACTCTAGTGGCGCGCGTGCCACGACCACATCGCCATTCTATAGTATTAAGTGTTCTGTGATAAGTACTCAATCATTTAGGACCTAAATTTTCTATCGTCTATCCGACTCGTCGTATTGTAAATATTGGTATTATATATTTGTCTGCGTTCTGTTGCGGTTACTCTTTCGTTCGTGTTCATGGACAAGGAGGCGAGTATGGAAAAGCCCACGCCTGTAAATAAACACTCGCAGGCAACGCCATGTTGGTGTTTGTGTGTGTTTTGACTCCCACGCTGCTTGTCCGTCCCTAAACACGACTTTCGGCTCAGCGCGCGTGGAAGTACGTGCGTGCAACACATAGCATCCTACATGACACATATAGACAATTTTACACGAAATTATTATTTCCTTTATATCTCTCTTTATATTCATCATACTCTGTGGCTCGAGATTGGAGCGAGCGGCACAAAGTTGGTAATTGAAAAATCTTTCCGGACCCCCCCCCCCCCCTCACTCCCCTTGGCTGTAGCGAAATTAAACTACACTATAATTACGACTCTACACGAGTGCCAATTGTATTGGCCGCACATATACGTATCCACAATCTAGAGTACCACAATCTGACGCGCTTAAGTAGAAAGAATAGTACCTATTTTTTTTTATTACTTTAATGTTAACTATTCCAAGGTATGTATTAAAAGGCTCCAATAAGAACAGTCCGAGTATGAATTAAGCGAGGTTTGAGTACGCAATATTTTGCATAACATTCTCACATACTTAAGTAACTTAAGACATAAGTACTTCAGTAACTTTAATCATTCACACCTCATTTTGTATCTTGTAACCACCAGAACAATCATACATATTTAAAATTTTCATGAATGTCTATTTGAATGGTTTACGAGTATACTCTAAATATTCACCGCCAACCATCCCATTATTTAAACCCATACAATCTAGCACTTTCAAATGATATAACAGTGTCACTTTGCGCCCGCCCTGGGGGTTCCCCCCGGGGGGCGGGCGGCGGCCCGGGGGAGGAGGGGGGCGCGGGGCCGGCGGCCATTCGTCTCTCCGTAGAAATGTTTTCATTTTTATTTCATAAATAAAGAGTGGAATTTTGCTGCTCGCGTAATGAGCGGGCTACGTAAGCTCCGCAACTTTTGTTCTGTATTTCTTGTTCTTATTCGTGCTTTTTCTTCGCAAACAACTCGTTAAAGAAATCGTTTTTTGCTAAAAATAAAAAATTGTATGCTGCTTTTGGTTTTGTTGTATTGTTGGATTATACGTATATGTTACGTAGGTAATATATGAAGTAAATTGTAGTATTATTTCTTTTAATTGACGCACTTATTATCATAGAATAGAGAATATTATTATCCCATAAAAAACATTCCATGTAAAAAATAGGCCAAGTCTCAAAACTCTTCCACTGTAAAAAGAGGTGAGATATTTCGTAGAGCCAAGTCAGACATTCTTAGGTATTAATCTTTATTTGCTTGCTAAATAAAATTCTGCAACTTGGGAATCACACAACTTTACTGCATTTACTAATTTATGTGTGATTGCCAAGTCACAAAATTTTATTTAGCAAGCAAATAAAGATTAATAAAACTACTGCTGATATTATAATCTGATTAAAACATCAGTGAAACATGATTATTTCAGAGCAATACCCAAGCTTCAATAAACAAAGTAGCCTCGCATAAGCGATCGCCCCGCAGGCGGTCCCGCGGGGCGAATCTAGTTCGCTGCAGCAGCCATAAATGTTTTAAACATAATCTAAAGGAGCCTAATTCAGTGAGGTTTCAAGAACACTTATGCTCTTATTGATAATAGCTGGATGCCACCCCATAATAATGTTGTTACACTTCATATTCCACCGGTATGCTGGTGTAGGCAAGGATTGATATATTTCTTGAATCACTAGTGTGTTTGGTACCTACCTATACTTCGATTTTTTTAGCATTAGAAAGACCTTGACAGAAGTAAGTGTAAGGTTTTTTATAGAACACGTTTTACGATACCTGCCGTAAATGCGGCGGAATAAGTGGAAAACTATGAAAACATTTTTTAAAGCATATTAGACGATAGCAAAATGTGTAATTTGCATTTACTTAAAATGATTATTTAATAATACAGCATTAATATTTTATTTGTGTTATTTTTAATGTATCGCAAAAAAATTGCATGATAAAAAACCCAGAGAAGCAGAGGTTTCAAACAAACGGAACGTTTTAAACGCATAAATTGCGACTAAATTGAAGAGATCGTGTCCCACATCAATAAGAGTTTAGCGTTTTGACATTTTCAATCGGTCGGATAAAATGTCCGCCATTACATTGTTCATGTTTGTTTTTAAACGTCACTCTCATCGTCTCATCTCGTACAAAGAGTATACAATCACTACGTTTATCTCGTATGTCATGCGAATGCAAGTGCGATACTTTGTCATTATCCCAGAATCTTGTTGTTTTGAGTTTTTAAGTTTCATTGTTTTCCGTTAAAGTTATTTGTTATTGTTGTTGTTATTGTTATTATCTTTCGTTGATAGTGCGGTTCAATTCAGGTGCCTGAGTGCGGCCCTTACTCTGATACTATTTACTAAATAATAACTACAAGGTTACATCGCACTAGTGTGTGGTGGAGGTGGACGAGGTCGGCAAAGCTTCAAATTAAGCTAAAATAGGTTCTACTTACTTATTTCAGAGAGACCACTTGATATGCATGCATTTTAAGGTTAAAACCACCCAATTTAATGTAGTGAAAGGTTAGGTTAGGTTAGGAATAGTTAATAATAATATAATTATATATAATATTTACAAACCTTAGTGATAGGAAATGTGAAATCATTGATAAGTACATACCTATGATGTAACAAACAAAAATACACAGTAATTTAATATTTTATTATTAACTTCTAAAGAAACAGGTTAACGACACCTGCTTCTTTGTTTATCGAATTTCTAATGCTAAAAAAATCGAAGTATAGTTAGAACCGCCTTGAGATATGGAAGAAGAAGAATGATGATGTTCATATTTACTGTTGTAACTTGACGAAACCATCAAGTATTTAGAATTCAGTTAAACACTTTTATACAGCCTCTTAAATGTAATTTTAAAACAGCATTATTAGCAGCCAATTATGATAATCTAAACATATGTCCTGACTGACTTATTCACTCACTCACTCACTCATCAACGCACAGCCGAAACTACTGGGGCTAGAGAGTTGATTTTTGCACAGTAGGTTGCTTTTATAACGTAAGCTAGGGTAAAATAGGGGTGCAAAGTTTGTATGGAGAACCTTTTGTTTTAGAACTAGAGACTTAAACCTTTGTAGAAAGATGAGATATTAAAATACAAATAAAGTACTTTCAGCGTTTCGGAAAATTTCACCCCTAAGGTGGTAAAATAGGGGTGCAAAGTTTGTATGGGGAAAACTTTTTTTTTGAGCTGGAACTTTGTAAAAAGATTACTTATTAGAATAAAAATAAAGTACTTTCAGCGTTTTGGAAAAGTTCACCCCTAAGGGGGTAAAAAAGGGTTGCAAAGTTTGTATGAGGGAAACTCTTTTTTGAGATAGAAGCTTTAAAATTTGTAAAAAGATTACTTATTAAAATACAAATAAAGTGTTTTCAGCGTTTTGGAAAATTCTGCCCCTAAGGGGGTTAAAAAGGGGTGCAAATTTTGTATAGGGTAAACTTTATTTTTTTAGCAAGAGACTTAAAACTTTGTAGAAATATTACTTATTTACAAACAAAGTATTTTCAGCGTTTTGGAAAATGGCACCCCTAAGAGGGTTAAAAAGGGTTGCAAAGTTTATATGGGGAAACTCTTTATTGAGATAGAAGCTTAAAAGTTTGTAGAAAGATTACTTATTGAAATACAAAAAAAAGTATATTCAGCGTTTTGTGGGTGCAACAGTTGTATGGAGGAAACATTTTTCTAGCCGACTTACAATTTTGTAGAATGCTTACTAATTAAAATTAAATACTTTCAGCATTTTAGAAACTTTGACCCTTAGGGGTTTATAAAGGGGGTGCAACGTTTGTATTGAGAAAATATTTTTTTTAGCGAGGGACTTTGTTGAAAGATTACTTATTACAATACAAATAAAGTACATTTAGCGTTAACTAAGGGGGATAAAAAGGGGTGAGTTTATATGGAGAAAACTTTTTTTTTGAGTTAGAGACTTGAAATAGTGTAGAAAGAGTATTTATTAGAATACAAATATACGTGAATAACTTTCTGTGGTTTGGAAAATTTCACCCCTAAGAGGGGGAAAAAGAGGTGCACTGTTTGTGTGGGGGAAACTTTTTTATAAGGTAGAAACTTAAAACTTTGTAGAAAGATTACTTATCAAAATACAAAAAAGTACTGCCAGCGTTTTGGAAAATTCCACCCCTTAAGGTGTTAAAAAGGGGTACAAGGTTCGTATGGGAAACACTTTTTTGAGCTAGAGACTAGATAGTATAAAAAAAAAATACTTATTACAATAAGAAAACTTAGTATCTTCTTTTAAATTTTTTCCCGAAAAGCGTTAATCGAAGGGGGTTCAAAGTTTGTATGCAGAGCAAGAACATTTTCAAGTATGAGATTTTTAACTTCGATCTTAGCCTGTTTGTTAAAAGACTACGAAACTCATTTCAGCGTTTTTTGAAATTCATCACCAAAAAGGGGATTATAAGGGTGTTCAAAGTTTGTATGGAGAGCAAGACCTTTTTAAAGTAAGGGATTTGTAACTTCGGTTTTAGACTGTTTGCTAAAAAACTACAATACTTATATCAGCGTTTTTTTTTTATTCATCGCCTAAGAAGGTTAAAAGGGGCTTCGAAGATTGTATAGAGCAATACATTTAAAAGTGAAAAATGTGTAACTACGGTTTCAGACTGTTTACTATGAGGGTTCAAATGGGGTTCTAAGTTTGTACAGAGAGCAAGACATTTTGAAAGTAAGAGATTTGTCACTTCGGTTTTAGACTGTTTACTAAAAGACTACAAAACTAATTTAAATGTTTTTAATAATTCATTCCTTAAACAAACATTTAGACGATAACATGTTCTACGCGGATGAAGTCGCGGGCAACAGCTAGTCATATATAACGCATTAGTAACTAAAACGTTTTGGTTACGCTTAAGTGTCACCTGCAGTGACATAATGAACAAGTACATATCTAACATAGCGTTTGCAGAACACCCCAAGCTATAAATGTAAAGAAATGTAAAGGCACAAATTTGATGAGTTTACAAGATTGCACAGCATTTGGGGCCATGTAAGTTTCTCATGCATGCGTACAATCGTACATGCACCCCGGGATATGAAGTGAGACCTTCTGGCAGATCTTAAAGTGAAGTAGAGGGGCTGAGTGATTCGGCTACAGGGCTGGCAGTAACCAGTTAATAACGATTGCCTTTTAAAATGGAATTATATTATTGGTAGGTATAAAACGAGCCAGTTTATCATAAACTATGAAATGACGACGAGCGCTATGTTAAAAGGCAGTTGAAAGTCCTTTAGAATGAACACATTTGCGAGCAATACTTATTGGGTGACAGCCCTAGCCCGGGCCCTACATATTGCTAACATATTCTCGGCTTGAAATTTATTGTAAATCGCGGCGGGCGGGGTTGACCCCCCTGCGTCAATAAACCGAATGGACTTTCCAAATTCGCTACATCGTGTTTGCGTCCGCTTTTTCTGTTCCAGCGAAAAAAACCCCGGCACTTCCGATTTTGTTTATCCAAGGTTTTCCATCGTAATTGTGTGACGCGATTGTTGCTAGAGCGAATATTTATTTGGGTTCCCGTTTGCTTTCCATTTCGGTCGCATTGTGCCTCAAATTCAATTTGTGGGCTCAAATCAAATGTTGTCGCAAGAAATGACTCGCCGCCGGTGACTGACGTATCAAAAAATTGATCGTGCGCTCGTTGATGGAGGCTAATTCAGTTCATGTCTGCTTCCTAATCTAATCACAAATATTTGAGTTTTACGGGTTTTACGGGTTTGCTCGATTTATTCCACAAGGCATTCGGCAGATTACGCAGAACGCAGCAATAACATTATCCGCGAGGGGACAATCAGCATTAGCCGGAATATATTTCGCGTAAATCTTTCACGGCAGCTTTTATGTATATCGTAAAAAACGAAGTGTCCGACGACCGTCCATAAATATGGCCAGTAAAGGGAACTAGTGTCATGCGGCGCATTTCAGAAGCCTCTCTCAGCATATTAAAGGTTCTGATGCGGAAAGTGTTTTGGATTTGGTCGAGTGATAGTTTTGAGGGCATGGGTCGCTTACGACTCATCTCGTTCGAAAACACACACAAATTATGACTTTATTTCTGAGACAACGAACTTGAATGTAGAATCGTTGGCTTGTAACATTTCCAAACATATAAATCGTCACCGTACTCAGAAGTGATGGATTGGGTATAGGATTTAGAGGTGCTAGGTTAGGTACTGGTGCAATTATTAACGATGGTAACAATGGTAACAAACGATGTCGACCCTTGCCGCTATTGATTATAAACCAAAAGAAGCACTTAATCAATTACTTTAAACTTTAAAATATTATTTTTAGAAA
The DNA here is from genome assembly GCA_963854355.1 of Epinotia brunnichana. Classification (NCBI taxonomy): domain Eukaryota; kingdom Metazoa; phylum Arthropoda; class Insecta; order Lepidoptera; family Tortricidae; genus Epinotia; species Epinotia brunnichana. The sequence goes on along the minus strand of OY977936.1, from coordinate 24,312,117 downwards.
GAGATATGTATTAGCAATGTCAGAGAAATGAAGATAACGAAAGGGAAGATGATCAGTCATTTCTATTTACCTCCCTTTAACCCTCTTTATTTTATAACACTTTAAACTCTCGCGCTTTGTACACATTTACACGGGTCTAACGCGATATTATTTACCTTTATTTCTGCGGTTTCGATGCGGGTTGCACCTGCACCTTCTTATTTTATTAAAAGAAATAACCTTTAGAAATCGAATTTAGATCTAATAATATCAATACCTAACTGATACCTGCTTAATGAGCAGTGTCTTAGAAATAATAGGACTGGAATTAAATATATTTGCAGAACTGCGCAAAAGACGAGCACTGCACAATTTTAAGCATATGTTGCGAAGTACCAGCCAAGTTCTGTCTTTATTGGGCTCCCTGCCGTGCCGACTGCCGGCGTCCTAGCGGGTGCAGGGCGGGACGCAGGGTGCGCGGTGCGGGACGCGGGGCATTTTGCATGATCAGCCCCAATTAGTATTTATGGCGTGCGGGGGTTGTTGTCTTTGAGGGTGATTTTGAGAACTGAAAAGGAATACAAATGTTACTTTTAGGTATTTTATTCTGGGTTTCGTTTCATATAACTTATGTACTTATTCTTTTCGAGATCATGTTACTGGCCACATTAAATAAATATGGAGGTATGTATGTCTGTATTACTGGTAATATGTATTTATATAGATGTTTAACTAGGTAAGCTTGTATGATGTATATAGGCGAAAATTGCAACATACATCAAGAGCAATGAAATTCCAATCAAAATGTTCCTACTTTTCATTGCTCCATGAGCCAAGTAAACACGTGACTTTACAGTAAAACAAAAACGCATCTACCTACATACCAGTCACCGGAATCAATAAGTATATGATGAATCAAAGGCAGCAAAAATATCTGACAAGCTCTTACGGCTTATTTTAGATATTTTTGCGGCCTTTGTTCCATCATATATTTATGCCGGTGACTGTACATAAATAAACATAACAGGATAGGTAGGATAGGTATAGACCTATCCTACCTATACCTATGTATCCCCTATATATACCTATATCACATCGAGAGTTGAGCGCACACATACAAAGACACGTCATGTATTGACATCATGACATTGTCAGTGAGATTTTATGCCCACGGCATCAGAGAAATGTGCACGCGACCATAAACACATTCAGTGTCGGGAACCCAATATCGAGTCACTACGCCGTAGTCGCTTTCCGCTACATACGAGGAAACCCACGGGACCGGCTACGTAGCGCGTAGTGATTCGCGGCACTTAATGTGTTAATAGTACATTGTTTAACAAGAGTCTATCAGAAGCCCGACGAAAGACAGAAAAATCTAGGTTTCATACAAGCGCACCAATCAATAATTTACTTTCAAAACAAAGTTTTAACCGACTTGAATTCAGTACTCCGCCAAGCCACATTAACATTTCCACATTTTTTTACAATTTACCACATGAACTGATTTCCGAGAACAAAAGCGTTGATTTTTAGACCAATAAACCAAATCGCTGTATGTGGGCCGATAATATTTGAGGACTTCCGTCGATTCCTCAAGGATCTCAGAATTACCTTTGGCACTTCATTGTTTGCTATTTCAACGGAATAATTTCAGAATCTGTGAATCTGTGACGTATACTTATATAGTTTGAAGTGCATCATTGAGAAGTTCCACAAGCCATCTGTGGTCTTCATCATCACTTCCACTTCACCAAATTTATGATTTCCGGGTGTAAATACACGAGTTATAATAGAAAATACCGAAATTACTACACGCGTGCCTAATATATTTGAGGAGTTCCCTCAATTCCTCATGGTACCCATCATCTAACTGGGGTTTTGGAAACAATGGGACTAATCTGGAAGCATATACTTTCAGTTAAAAAAAGAATTGTACGAATCGGTTCATAAATGACAGAGTTCTGAGGTAGCAAACATTAAAAATAAAAAATAAATAAAAAATACATCCGAATTGAGAACCTTCTCCTTTTTTTGAAGTCGGTTAAAAATTGACGAAATTGACAATTTCACTTCCAGCGCGCAGCTTCAATATTTCGACCAATCACAGAGAAGTATTCTTGCAGCACATGGCCTGCTCGATTTTTATTCAACCAATCACAGAGCAGTATTCTTGCAGCGCATGGCCTGCCCGATTTTTATTCAACCAATTACAACGAGCTGTGGGGTCGAGCCTCTGACTGGCGGCGAGTGTTCTCGATGCAAAAAAGAGCTATTAGAGCAATGGCCGGCGTAGAGGCAGACGCACCAGCACAGAGGCTATTCCAGGAATTCCAAATACTACCCTTGACTTGCTTATACCTATATCAAGTGGCAGTGTTCACTCATGAACACCTAGACGTTTTCAAGCGCAAGGGAACGAATTCCAATTACAACTTGCGAAGTTATAAGAACGCGAACAGGCTGGTGGCAGATTTACATAAACTTGCCAAGTCGGAGCAATCTGTATACTTTCTGGGACCCTCCGTCTACAACCGTTTGCCTGACGCAGTAAGAAGTAAATTATCCGTCCTTAGCTTCAAAACCAAATTGAAAAAATGGCTCTAGGAAAACAACTTTTATAATTATGAAGATTTCTTTAACTTACCTCTTGTGCTGTAATGAGAATATTACCTATACCTATATAGTTATTTTATAATGATTTTTTTATGTACCTACATTTAAATCACTATACTTATGATGTCCATATACCACATGACTGTTTGACGTATAACATATGTTACGAAATAAATTTCATTTCATTTCATTTCACAGTTGAATTCTTCTAGCGCGCGACCACCTATATAGATTTGCTTTAACCAATCAGATCACACACAAGCTCATAACTCCCTAGGCAGTTATAAAAATCCATAACTCCCGCGGGAGGTAAATCGGCTATAGCTGCTCTATACACCTGCCTATAATACACCCTTTACGAGCAAGTGTGATGAAAATGTATGAAACCGGTACCCGTTCTGATGCGTCACAAGCACAACATAACACGACAGACAAATGTGACGGCTTCAGTCTACGTACACTAGCTGCCTGCGTGGCTCCACCCGCGTATTACATACACTAGCTGCCTGCGTGGCTCCACCCGCGTATTACATACACTAGCTGCCTGCGTGGCTCCACCCGCGTATTACATACACTAGCTGCCTGCGTGGCTCCACCCGCGTATTACATACACTAGCTGCCTGCGTGGCTCCACCCGCGTATTACATACACTAGCTGCCTGCGTGGCTCCACCCGCGTATTACATACACTAGCTGCCTGCGTGGCTCCACCCGCGTATTACATACACTAGCTGCCTGCGTGGCTCCACCCGCGTATTACATACACTAGCTGCCTGCGTGGCTCCACCCGCGTATTACATACACTAGCTGCCTGCGTGGCTCCACCCGCGTATTACATACACTAGCTGCCTGCGTGGCTCCACCCGCGTATTACATACACTAGCTGCCTGCGTGGCTCCACCCGCGTATTACATACACTAGCTGCCTGCGTGGCTCCACCCGCGTATTACATACACTAGCTGCCTGCGTGGCTCCACCCGCGTATTACATACACTAGCTGCCTGCGTGGCTCCACCCGCGTATTACATACACTAGCTGCCTGTGTGGCTCCACCCGCGTATTACATACACTAGCTGCCTGCGTGGCTCCACCCGCGTATTACATACACTAGCTGCCTGCGTGGCTCCACCCGCGTATTACAAAGAACGCAGTTGAAGACGCGAGATGAAATATAGCTTTTGTCAATGATGTTATATAAAAAATTGGTAGATATGTTGTCTATACGAAATTCCGTGTTTAAAAATGGCCACCAAATTCTGACAGCATTCGTTTCCATTGACGACGCAAAACTATGGCAAGCTGTGCGACTTGACCAAGTTTTAGTGTGCCACTTTTGGACCGCTTATTGTTATAAGCGGTCCAAAAGTGGCACACTAAAACTTGGTGGAATGGACAAAAGCCAATGATGTAATATGAAATATACGTAGGTATGTTTACCTACGTATATTTCATACTAGCTGTTGCCCGCGACTTCGTCCGCGTAGAACTTTTTATCGTCTTAGAAAATGATTTCTCTCAATACAAAATTTGAACCCTCTTTTAGGGGATAATTAAAAAAAAAGTTGATGTTCATTTTCTAGTTTGTGAACAAACAGTCTAAAACCAAAGTTAAAAATCTCATACTTTAAAAATGCCTTGAAATACTCAAACTTTGAACCAATTTTAACACTCTTAGGGGATGAATTTGGAAAAACTCTGAAATCAGTTTTGTAGTCTTTTAACGTACAGAATAAGACCGAAGTTAAAAATCTCTTACTCACACTTTAAAATTTTATTGCTCGCCATTTAAAATTTGAACCCCCTTTTAAACCCCCTTAGAGGTTGAATTTTTCTAATCGCTGAAAGAACATTTTTCGTAAACTTTTAAGTCTCTAGCTCAAAAAAAGTGTTGCCCATACAAAGCTTTCTTAACCCCCTTAGGGGTGGAATTTTCTAAAACTCTGAAAGTACTTTATTATTAATTTTTATAAGTAACATTTTGAGTAGTTTTAAGTCTAGTAAAAAAAAAAGTTTTTCCCACACAACACTGGCTACCCTTCTTAAGGATCTTAAGGATCCCCTTAGGGATGGAGTTTTCTAAAACGCTGAAAGTTCTTTTTTAGTATTCTAATAAGTAATCTTTTTGCAAAGGTTTAAGTCTAACTCAAAAACATAAACTTTCCCTGATAAAAACTTTGCACCCCTTTTTATCCCCCTTAGGGATAGATTTTTTCAAAACGCTGAAAGTCTTTTTTTTTGTATTTTTATAAGTAATCTTTCTACAAAGTTTTAAGTGTCTAGCTCAGAAAAAGTGTTCCCCATACAAACCTTGCACCTTTTTTTAACCCCCTTAGGGAATGATTTTTGTAAAACGCCGAATGTAGTATTTTTCATGTTCTAATAAGTAATATTTTGTCAAAATTTTAAGTCTCTATTAAAAAAAAATATGTTTTTCCCATACAAACTTTGCACCCTATTTTATCCAAAACGCTGAAAGTACTTTCTTTGTATTTAAATAATCTTTCTACAAAGTTTTAGGACTCTAGCTAAAAAAAATAGTTTCCCACATACAAACTTTGCACCCCTATTTTAGCCCCCTATTTTTAGGGGTAGAATTTTCTAAAACCCTGAAAGTTCTTTATTTGTATTCTAATGACTGATCTTTCTACAAAGTATTAAGTCTCTATTTAAAAAAAAAATGTTTCCCCCATACAAACCTTGCACCCCTATTTTACCCCCGTAGGGGTGGAATTTTCCAAAACGCTGAAAGTGTTTCATTTGTATTCTAATAACTAATTTTTCTACAAAGTTTAAGTCTATAGCTCAAAAAAAAAGGTTCTCCCATACAAACGGGTTCCATAAATTCGGCTGTGCGTTGATGAGTGAGTGAGTGAGTGATTGAGTGAATAAGTCAGTCAGGACATAGGCATTTATTATGTACTAGCTATTACCCGCGACTTCGTCCGCGTAGATCATGTTATCGTCTAAATGTTTGTTTAAGGAATGAATTTAAAAAAAAACATTGAAATTAGTTTTGTAGTATTTTAGTAAACAGTCTAAAACCGAAGTTACAAATCTCTTACCTTCAAAATGTCTTGCTCTCTATACAAACTTAGAACCCTCTTTGAACCCTCATAGTATAAGTCTGAAACTGTAGTTACAAATTTCTTACTTTAAAAATGTCTTGCTCTCTATACAAACTTCGAACCCCCTATTAACCTTCTTAGGCGATAAATAAAAAAAAAACGCTGAAATAAGTTTTGTAGCAATTAGTCTACAACCGAAGTTACAAATCCCTTACTTTAAAAATTACTTGCTCTCCATACAAACTTGTAACACCCTTATAATCCCCTTTAGAGGTTGAATTTCAAAAAACGCTGAAATAAGTTTTGTAGTCTTGTAACAAACAGGCTAAGCTCGAAGTTACAAATCTCATACTTTAAAATTTTCTGACTCTCCATACCAACTTTGAACCCACTATTAACGCTTTTCAGGGAAAAATTAAGAAGAAGAGTATTTTTTGTTGTAATAAGCATTTTTTCTACAAACTATCAAGTCTCTAAGCTCAATAAAAGTGTTTCCCATACGAACCTTGCACCCCTTTTTAACCCCTAAAGGAGTGGAATTTTTCAAAACGCTGAATGTACTTTATTTGTAAGCTTTCTACAAAGATTTAAGCTTCTATCTCAAAAAAGAGTTTCACTCATACAAACTTTGCAACCCTTAGGGGTGGAATTTATCAACACGCTGAAAGTACTTTATTTATAGGTACATATAACACTTATAAGTTAGCTATCTACAAAGTTTAGTCTCTTGCTAAAAAAATACGTTGCCTCTATACAAATGTTGCACTCCCTTTTAACCCCGTTAGGGGTGGAACTTTCTAAAACGCTGAAAGTACTTTTTTGTATTTCAATAAGTAATCTTTCTACAAACGATTTACCTTCGATCTCAAAAAAGGATTTCCCTCATACAAACTTTGGAACGTATTTTATACCCCTTAGGGGTGGAATTTTCCAAAACACGGAGTCATTTTTTTGTATTCTAATAAGTAAGCTTTCTACAACTGTTTAATTCTCTAGCTAAAAAAAAAACATTTCCACCTTACAAATGTTGCATCCCCTTTTAACCCATCAGGGGTGGAATTTTCTAATACGCTGAAAGTTCTTTTTTTGTATTTCAATAAGCTATCTTTCTACAAACTTTTAAGCTTCTATCTCAAAAAAAAGTTTCCCTCATACAAATTTTGCAACCCTTTTCAACCCCCCTAGCGGTGAAATTTTTCATAACGCTGATTTTTTAAAAATAATATTCTAATAAGTAAGCTATTTACAAAGTTTTAAGTCTATTGCTAAAAAAACGTTGCCTCCATACAAATGTTGTACCCCCTTTTAACCCCCTTAGGGGTGGAATATTCTCAAATGCTGATTTTTTTAGTATATCAATAATTAATCCTTCTACAAACTTTTAAGCTTTTATCTCAAAAAAGAGGTTCCCTGATACAATATTTGCAACCCTTTTAAACCCCCTTAGGGTTAGAATTTTTCAAAACGATGAAAGTGCTTTAATGATATTCTAATAAGTAAGCTATTTACAAAGTTTTAAGTCTCTTGCTAAAAAAAACGTTGCCTCCATTCAAATGTTGCTACCCCCTTAGGGGTTGAATTTTCTAAAACGCTGAAAGAACTTTATTGTATTTCAATAAGTAATCTTTCTACAAACGATTAACCTTCTTACTCAAAAAAGAATTTCCCCCATACAAATTTTGCAACGATTTTAAACCCCCTTAGGGGTGGAATTTTCTAAAACGCTAAAAGAATTTTATTTTTATTCTAATAAGTAAGCTTTCTACAAAGTTTTAAGTCTCTAGCTAAAAAACATGTTACCTCCATACAAATGTTGCACCCCCTTTCAACCGCCTTAGGGGCGGAATTTTCTAAACGGCTGAAAGATTTTTTTTTATTTCTATAAGTCATCTTTCTACAAACTTTTAAGCTTCTATCTCAAAAAAGAGTTTCCCTCATACAAACTTTGCAACCCCTTTTAGCCTCTTTAGGGGTGGAGTTTTCCAAAACGCTGAAAGTGCTTTATTTATATTCTAATATGTAAGCTTTCTCCAACTGTTTAAGTCTCCAGCTAAAAAAAAAATGTCCACCTTACAAATGTTGCATCCCGTTTTAACCCCCTTAGGAGTGGAATTTTCCAAAACGCTGTAAGTTCTTTTTTGTATTTCAATAAGTAGTCTTTCTACTAACTTTAAGCTTCTATCTCAAAAAAGAGTTTTCCTCATACAATATTTGGAACCCGTTTTAACCCCCTAAGGGGTGGAATTTTTCAAAACGCTGAAAGTGCTTTAATAATATTCTAATAAGTAAGCTATTTACAAAGTTTTAAGTCTTCTGCTAAAAAAACGTTGCTTCTATACAAATGTTGCACCCCCTTTTAACCCCATTAGGGGTGGAAATTTAAAAAACGCTAAAAAAACTTTTTTGTATTTCAATAAGTAATCTTTCTACAAACGATTTACCTTCTAACTCAAAAAAGAATTTCCCTCATACAGACTTTGCAACGATTTTTAACCCCCATAGGGGTGGAATTTTTCAAAACGCCGAAAGTTCTTTATTTTTATTCCAATAAGTAAGCTTTCTACAATGTTTGAATTCTCTAGCTAAAAAAAAATGTTTCTTCATACAAATGTTGCACCCCCTTTTAACCCTCTTAGGGGTGGAATTTTCTAAAACGCTGAAAGATGTTTTTTTGTATTTTAATAAGTAATCTTTCTACAAACTTTTAAGCTTCTATCTCAAAAAAGAGTTTCCCCCATACAAATTTTGCAACCCTTTTTAGCCCCTTTAGGGGTAGAATTTTCCAAAAAGCTGAAAGTACTTTATTTGTATTCTATAAAGTAATCTTTCCACAAAGTTTGAAGACTCCAGCTCAAAAAAATTAGTTTCCTCCATACAAACTTTGCACCCCTATTTAACCCCTTTAGGGGTGGAATTTCCAAAAATCCCTTCTTATCCGTCGCCTACGTTATACAAGGTAGTATAAGTGTAAATTTCAAGTTTCTAGTTCCAGTAGTTTCGGCTGTGCGTTGATGATCTGTCAGGAAGTCTTCTTTTATATATATAGATAAATAGATAGAAGATAATGAAACTCCCATTCAAATATCTCAAAAAATTATGAAGCTACATCCGTTTTAATGTCGCTTGTTAGAGTGAGAAAACGATGAGGGACTGTGACGTCAATATACTCGAGCGTCATAGTAAAAAACAATCGTTTCATATGAAGGTGCGTTTTGGGGAAAAGGGACAGAACATACCCCCTCTTAAAACTTTGGACTCTTATAACTTAATCATTACCTATAATAACCTCTTGCTTTGTTTTTTTCTCCATTTGACTATATTTATTTTAAATTCTTTTTCGAGAAAATACATTATGATTATTTACCATATTTTCGATTCCTGAGCTATAACCACGAACTTCGGAATTCGAAAATATTCGGGTATCTCTATCTCTATCGCACTAACCATACTCGAGTGACAGGGATGCAAATATATGAACATTGAGTATCGGTTTTCGTGGTAGCGCCGCAGGTACTTTGGCTGAATGCGCCGAGCGCGTGCCATTGTCATTCAAAAAAAACAAATTCGTGTTAATTATAGTGTTCAAATTTGTTGATTTCATTTATTGAAATTACGACATAAAACGACATTTGCGCATATAAGTTCTCATATCAGAATCGAATATTTTTTTATGGTTTATATTTTAGCATTTGTCTCGTAAAGGTCTATCGTAAACGGGATTTAAATTATTAATAAGTGAAAGGCAAAACAATTCCGCCATTTTGACGAAAATTTGACGGTTCTTATAGCTGACAGTTGGAGCAGCGTTTGATTTCAATAAAAATAAATGAAAAATTAAATGAAGTCGTATATTTCGGAAAATTAATTAACTGTCGCAGTCGGATAAAAACTATCCTAAGTTGCAGCTAGAATAATAATGTACCTATATAAAATGTTTCATATTTTTCCGTTCATGGGATGCTGAGAACATTCGAACCGCGCAAAGCTTAGTTTCAAACTGGCTGATTCTTTTTTTAATTTAGAGATTTATTATAAGTGGAGATTACATCATTGGCTTTTGTCCATTCCGAAGATCCATTCTACATACTGATGAATTTATGAAATTGAATGAGTAGTTACGGTGATTACCTACCTTAATGTATGTAAGTTTGTATGTAGGCATCAGTGGCGGAGCGCCTGTACAAGCCGATTAACACCGCCTTGCGTAAAATTAATTTTCAGGCAAGCCTATAGTCATATACTTACTCTAACCACTGGCAGCCATACTAATATACAAAGCTAAAATAGTTATTTGTTGTACAAGAGGGGAAAGTTGTATTTTACCTGCGAGTGTTCATTTGAAACACGAGCTAGCGAAAGGATTCTATGATTGACCACGAGCAAAGCGAGTGGTTCAAAAATAGAATCCTGAGCGTAGCGAGTGTTTCAACACAAGAGACGTAAAATAACTTTTTGTACTCAACGATTAAAATATGTGTATTAAGATTTCATAGAGAATACTGCAACGTCACTCTTTTCATCGTTGAATAGTCTGTTACTTCCGAAACAACCGAAATAACTGTTTCGATACGCTCTAGACAACCGAAAAAAAATTGAAAATAGAACTAAAATAAATTCGACCAATCACGTGGCTGCTTTACCGAACTGTAATGAAATGGACCAATAGAATCACTTTGATTATTGAGTTTACTCGTTGATGTCGTACGCTTGTTGATGTCTTTTAAGGTATCAACGAGCGTACGAGCGATAGGCTGCACTTCGTTTCAACAGTATCGAGTTTGTTTAATTAGTTCAGTTGACTCGTAGAAAATTAATTTTAATGAACTCGTACAAAAAGTATTGTTCACAATAGTGTTATAATCAAGCTTTTTAATCTCGTACCTTACTTAGGCCACTCAGCAAGCTTCGTGGCCTAAACAACTCGACTAAAAAGCTCTCTATTATAACACGATTGTGAAAAATACTATTTCACCCGTGTATAACACAAAACATTTCACCTCACTACAGCGATAAAGATAAGAAAAATGGTAAGACAAAAATCATATAGGTGTATATATATATATATTATATTACATAGGGAAACTTAAACGAGCCAAACATTTTTTACTTTTAACGTTCTACGTTTTGTTAGCTGTCACAAGTCACTTAAGCTGCGTTCAAATGTCAAAACTCTTTCTTCACATGTAGATAAAAAGTTTTCTCAATAAGTATCAAACATACAAAAAGGGCTTTCCGAGCTAGTGAGGTGAAAATGAATATAAATTGGTGTGTATGGTTCCATTCAATCCAATAACCTTAAACTACAAGGTCCTAAAATATAAATCACAATCCCCAATGTTTTATCGACGTGATATTCAAAACTCACCTCAATAAAAACTAGGTACCTAATTAAAAAATCTATCTACTTCAAAATATGAAAGAAGTAGTTAGTAAGATCCACGCTTCAATATTGTTATCTACATATAATCTACTTTTTTTGAAGCGGGTTAAAAAGGAGTAGATTCTTAATTCCTGTGAATTAGGGTCGTTTCGCCGGTTAGCGACCACTTAGCTGAGTTGCTCACTTTAGATTAGTAAATGTATACCTATTCAATGTACACACATAATAGATGGTATTCGTATAGGTTCTGAGTATAGTCAAGTTTTGAAACCTACAATAAAATATAGCACTTTCATCCATAGATTAGGAAAAAATATGGAAAAGGTTTCAAAATAGCGAATTCGCTGGATAGCGACCGCTTTAGTCGGTTTGCGACCACCTGTTAGCTAGTTGGCGACCACTCTTGCAAAAAGTGTTTAAGTAGTTAATAAAACGATGCATCATCATCATCATCATATCAGTCGAAAGACGTCCATTGCTGGACATAGGCCTCCCCCAAAGAGTGCCATAATGACCGGTTCTGCGCCACCCGCATCCATTGGATTCCTGCGATCGTTACCAGGCCATCAGTCAACTTGGCCTACCCACGCCGCGCCTTCCGGTACGTGGTCGCCACTCGAGAACCTTTCCGCCTCAACGGCCATCGGTTCTACGTTCAATGTGCCCTGCCCACTGCCACTTAACTTTAGCGGCTTAGGGCTATATCGATTACCTTGGTTATGCTGTGGATAGCCTCATTTCTGATGCGATCACGCAGAGAAACTGCGAGCATAGCCCTCTCTCAATTGCCCTTTGGGTGACTTTGAGCCTTCTTATGATGCTTCTTATGATTTCTGAAGCGACCACGTTTCGGTGCCACACGTGATCACTGGCAACACGCACTGGTCAAAGACTCTCGTCTTCAGACACTGCGGAATATTAGACGAAAAGAATAGCGTAGCTTCCCGAACGCTGCCCAGCCGAGTCGGATTCGACGATTGACCTCTTTCTCAAAGTTGGACCTACCTGACCTGACTGCCCTTATACTACTACAAATTGTTACTCTTCTAAATCTACTTTACATTGCTTGTCAATGCAAAATAGAATCGAAAACGGCGCGCCATCTCGCTCACACCATAGTGCTATTATATATATTGCTATTACAGTCACACATGTCGTTCATAGTAGGTATCTAAATGCCACCATTTTACAAGCTTTTATGTAACTTTTAGATGAAATTCTACTTACCTACGCTAGCTTCTGCCCACGACTCCGTCCGTGTGTCTCGTTTATATCGTAGCTCCATACAAAATTTCAACCCCTATTTCAGCCTCTTAGGGGATTATTTCGGGGATAAAAACTATCCTACGTCTTTTCCCGGGACTCAAACTATCTCCATACCAAATTTCATCAAAATCGGTCCATCGGTTTAAGCGTGAAGAGGTAACAGACAGACAGACACACTTTCGCATTTGTAATATAACCATATCATATAATCATATTAATTATTCATTTTATAATTATATATTATTATTATATTACATATACCTACTATAGACATAGCATGGATTGGCCCGGCTTAAATACCTACCGACACAATTGGCTTGCCAAGCTAAATATCGCGGGTGCCGCAAGAATCCATAAGGAAAGAAAAAGAAAAACGATGTGGTCGCTATCCGACTTCTTTGGTAATAATTTTTTTGGGTACGCGACCACCCCATTTTATTTAAATCTATTTTTATAATATGCCGAATTTCAACGAAATTATTACAATAGCTAAATCATTTAAGCAATCAAGTAACTAATTTCAGCATAATAATAAAATTAAGTGACGTAACTAAAGTTTTCGCGCCAACTGCCGCGTTATTTTTTTTACAGATTCACTGCACGTCAACACTTTTCGGAAGCAATGTGTGAAATGTGTGAATTGAGGTTATTTTTTCTTGCTTTGGATTAAGCTTTGGGTTTTAAAGTGTATTTATTCTTATTCTGACACTATTCAAGAATAGTTAATAACTAATTAGTTTTCTGTTGGGTTTGTAGAAATGTTAATATCTTTAATTGAAGCAGCCTAGTCCGTCAAGTGGTCGCCAACCGAAGGTGGTCGCGTTACCGGCGAAACGACCCTATGTAGGTTTAGTTGAGGAATGAAAAGGCTCGTCAATTTGTTTCAATGCCACGAGGGTTCAAAAGTGATGATTTGATGAATGTTTCATTCCACGATTATGTACTTAGTATCTACTAAGTATAAACATTTGTACGGTCGAGGAAAATTAATGTTTATCATTTGTGGACTCTATGTAATGGTACTAATGTCCAAATGTGACAAACATTCAATTTCCTCGACTGTACATTGTATTTTTGTAGATCGTATAAGGGAAGGTTGCTATCATTGGACCGGCGCTTTGATTGGACTATTTCAATATTTTAAACTCTTCGTAGCAGTGTGAAATGGGACGTTAGCTTTATCCCATCAATTGCATCATAAAGAAGCCCGTGTTCACTAAAGTAGGTAACCATTTTCCGAAATTGGCGCAAGCAAAAGTTTTATTGAAAAAAACGGTTGAAAGAACTGCCATTTGACCTTCCAACCCAAATCGGAATTTAGACTTCATTGGGATTTGTGTTTTGCGAAGTGAGTGGTCAACTACTAGGCTGTTCGCTCCGTTTAACGGCTACTGCTCAATGGCTTAACTTTCCGTACCTTCTAAAGCACGGTGATCAGAATTGTTAGAACTCATGACTCGATCACCCAACCAAGAGTTGAACGCGGCCGTCAGCGTCATTGTTTAAATTCGAAAGCCCACAAGCGTCCCTAGGCCATGAACACTATTTTAATAACATCGTAGGACTCGTAGGTAATCTTTCTTTTGTTTTGCTATGATATGATCTTATAAAAAGTAACATGTTATTCTTATCTATTTCCAGACGCAGCTCAAGCGAGATCAAAGTCTTCGGGTAACCGGCAGGCCTGCGCTGGTAACGGCCTATCCGTCATAACGCGCAATCCCTGTTACATCGTGTCCCGTTCCCCGCGACGATCGCATCAGCAGTAAACGCGGCCCGATTAAGCCCACGATATCGGAACGAAATAGACTGAGGAGGTACGAAACCTTGGAAGCATATTGAGATTATTTGAACCAAAAATTACGCTAAAACTGTCTCTTAAGGTAGTTAACGTAAAACTGTCTCTTGGTGTGACAGAAAACCAATACAAATGTGAATCCCGAAAGTTTAAAACAAAGTGATTCTCACAGTAATGTTCAATCTATCAAGATGCTGCAAAGTACCATCTGTGTTTTTTTTATAATATCGTACCCGAATAAATCAGAACATTCACTAAACATTCCGATTTGCAGCCCAACGCAGTTGAATATATCTAAAATTATATCACAGCCACGGTAGACCTGTTATTTCTGTCTGGGCAAACTTATCCAATATTTTCAGAGATCGTAAGTTTCCGACATGCATGTCCTAAGACAAAGTGTGTTATTTCTCGGGGGACCGCGGGGCCGCCGCGAGGAGGGAGGAAACAGTAATATTTTTACGAGCGATTTTATTGTGCGCACTATAAATTTGTCATCGCTGCATTCGCTTTTCGGAATTGCTATTAGCGCAAGATAATAGTATACACGGTTAGGTGTAAAATATTCAGAGGAATGACGTGCTGTTGCTGCCAAGAGGCAACCGGATGGCTCGCGGTATTTGAGCTCCCGAAGTGTTGTGGAACCGACCTGTGCAATCCGAACTGAGCCAACTTGGACTGGGGCGAAAATAGGAAAATAGGTGAAGAAATATATATTTGTCGCGAGGCAGCCGATTGAAACAGCGGTTGCCTGAAAGTGTGTACGCTGTTTACCTTACCTATATTTATAATGACATTTTTATGCCATCCCTTCTGGTGCGACAATATTTTTATGTCATCGCTGCATTCGCTTATCGGAATTGCTATTAGCGGAAGATGACAGTATACACGCTAAGGTGTCAATATATTCAGAGCAATGACGTGGAGTTGCAGTATCCAAGAGGCAACCGGATAGCTTGCGGTATTTGAGCTCCCCAAGTGTTGTGGAACCGCCCTGTGCAATCCAAACTGGCTCGCGGCCATCTGGTTGCTTCTTGGATAGGTACTGCAACTACGCGTCATTGCTTTGACTTAGTTTTTTCCAAATAACTTAAAGTTCACTTTGCTTTGTCGATGTTATTAATCCTATGTTGAGTGTTTAAAAATAATTATGTACTTACAATTTAGAGATATACATAGGCAAGCATAAGTAATATCGTTTATATTAGAATGCGTTAAATACAAACTCATTGCTCGCGGTAAAAATTGCTTTCAATACAGACGTGTAAAGTGTCATTAATACTACTGTACGACGCAATCTAATGGCTGACGAGTGCTACACCGGTATTCCCCCAATTAAGGTACTTCACGTTATTTGAAGTTTGGCCGTAGTTTGGGGCACGTCATTATGAGCCACTTACCAGAAAGCGTTCCCACAACGGCGCGGGCGCACCACAATTCAGCGGTCGTCAACCGAATGGCGTTTTTAACTAACGTCACTACATCTTATTTTTCAGGCATTGCCCTTTACTCATAATACGTCTCATCGCTTTTCGTGATTTTTAAATGAAACGACCGCCATTTTTCTAATCACTGCGCATAACTAAATAAGGTGTTTGCTATTCAAAACAAACTGCGTGTTTAATTTTAATTTAGAACAGTAGTTTTACCTATTTTATATGATGAATTGTGCCCTATTTATTGGAGATTAACTGCGCTCGCAGCTCCGTGTGCATGGGATTCGGTCCCTGTCAATTCCAGGCTCCAAGGGTGGATTAAAGAAATAAAGCAGTCTATGTCAAAATTGGTGCTGTAGTTAAGACAGGAAAAATTTAACATACAGACAGACATCATTTATTTATAATATTCATGAAGAGTTTTATTTATGGAAAAACAAAATACTTATTTTAGTAAGAAACTGTTGGCAGCCCCTGCCAACCTCTTAATTTAGCGGAGTGGCGACAACACGATGACGCGGCGCTTCACACACCTCTCCTCGTGTTCCAGGTTGGTCGTGACCGCCCCGACGCC
The DNA here is from genome assembly GCA_963854355.1 of Epinotia brunnichana. Classification (NCBI taxonomy): domain Eukaryota; kingdom Metazoa; phylum Arthropoda; class Insecta; order Lepidoptera; family Tortricidae; genus Epinotia; species Epinotia brunnichana. Next base: position 24,296,004 of record OY977936.1, on the reverse strand, counting down.
TACTCACGCCTCCCGAGGGTCCCAGCACTGTTCGTCTACCAGCTACTCAATCGACTGCTGCTTGTCATCAAAATATAAAAACAACTGAACATGAGTTTTAATCGGTAGGTTAAATTATTATCAAAAAAATTAAAATTAAATTGCGAAAGTAGGTTTTGGTAATGGACACTTTATGATGGACACTAGATGTGCATCACGTCCCGGGCTCGACAGCGGCCTAGTTCGTGACACTTTAATATTTAATTCATAGCTATAAAGTTGTCAATTATTAAAATAAGAGTCCCCAGGAAGCTCGACTCTCCATACAAACGTAGTTTGGTTCTCATATTAAAACGGCATGCTGGAATAAAATGAGGGCCACGTTTGTATGGGGAGCCCACTTGTGTCGAGCTTCCTGGGGACCCTTAAGGTAACTTAGAGACATTTACCGTAGTTACTGCTAAACTAATTAAACCACAAAATGACGACGTTTATTACGCAGTTGGTAATTTATTATTTAGGCACACATTAATATTTTTTACGTAAGTGGATATCTAATTAAGAATGTTTGACAACAATTACTCACAGCTCTCCTATGTAAACTGTATGATGAGCACTGCCATTACGTTCTAATAAATTAACAACTCGATTGTTTTCCAAAGTACCAATGCTTGTAAACAATAAACCGTTGTATAAAATTACGATATTTTATTGACCTTTGATACTTCTGTAATTGAAATTGACATTTGGAAATTGAGCCCTGCCAAACCTGTTTAATAACTAAAAGTCGTTTCACCACGAAATTGTTACATTGTATAGGTTGGTATAAGAACTAAACTGTTGATTTGTGAGACTATATCAACGACCAAGAAAGTTATTTATTTCGTCATGACTACGTATGTATCTCTACTAGACGAGATAGATTTGTTCTAAGAAATTAAGACAGAACACGATATTCATAAATCAATATATAGTCAATTTTCTTTAAAATCAACAGATGTACCTGGAAACGATACTTAGTGGCAGATGACCTCACATTTTTAATCTTCAAAATTTCAATTACCGTTTAAGTTGATTCAAACGACGTCATAAGTTATTTTCCTTATGTCTTGTAGTTTCTGATTTCCCTTCACTGACTCATTTGGATTGCTTGAGACGTCGCCTTAGGCTATCCTAAGGCGACCTGTCAAGTAGTCAAGTGGTAGACCCCACAATAATGCCCTACAAAACTATTTGACTACTGTACCTGGCGCTAGCAGACTCAGTAATTAACTATGGCTTATCAAGTTATGGGAGAACTTATAAAACGTCCCTACAAAAGATATACGACATACAACTAAGACTCCTTAAGGTCATAGTGCCATATAAGATCAAATGTAAATTTAAAGATAACTATAACCAATTGTTTAAGTACTGCAAAGTTATGAATATATTTGACAAAGTTAGCGCAATTATAATAAAAGAGCAATTTGACAAAATACCGTGCCTTACAAAAACAGAGAGACATAAAAAGCTACGCCATCTACAGTATTTACCTTTGTACTCCATACCTAAGTCAAACAACGTATATGGTAAAAGAACTTGTCGGTGTATTCTTCCAGATATATTAAATTAACTACCTAAAGAGCTCGTAAAATTACTGGAAACAAAAAAACATCCACAAATTAAGAAAATTCTAAAAGAATATTTTACAAAGGGCAAATATGCTGGAGAATATACTTACACACTACCGAAATTAAAAACTACTCATAATAACAATGTGTTTAAATTGTAATAGAAGTTATAAAGTATAAAATAGTTAAGATAACAATTATGAAGTGAGTCGAGTGACCGCGCACATAATCTCGCATAGAGATTTGCAAAAAAATTTAATTTAGTTAAGTACTTTATCTGAAATAAATAGATTCAAATTTTAATTTTTTTTTTTAATAAAATAATAATAATATAATAAAAAATATATATAATATCCTAGCGAGCACATGTCTATACGTGTGCTCGCTAGGATATTATATTATTTACGCAGATAATTTCAACGTAAAATTATGACAATGAGAGAAATGAAATACGGGAAAATTTTATAAAGCATGAAACTTCGTAGGTTTCAGAAATCTAGATACTTAGGTGTAATCTAGGGTCGATTTCAGACTGCGACGTTAAAATAAGTATAGTATATAGATTAGGTTGAAATCATATAATGTATAGATTAGGTTGAAATCATATTGGTTAGGGCGCTTGCTTTCATTGCATTTGGGTAGTGGTAAGTGGTAGTTCAAAATAGCTAAAATAGGGGGCACGAATACGATTCCAATATAATCTCATTAAGTACGTGGGAACTTGGGAAGGGCGTTCCGGAATTGACCCTCTGAAGGACGGTGCATTTTTCGTTGAAAAATCACGGTATTTCTTTCTAGTAGGTATACTTTAGCATATTTATTCGGTTGCGCGTGTTAACATTAGACATTTTGTGAAAAAAAAATTAACTAACTTCATTATCTTGACCAGACATTGATTCAACTTTTCTTGGCTCGCCAATCAAATATACTTACACGCTTTACTCAAAGTGGCATAATCATAATCTTAATAGGTAACTATCGATTAGTCCTCGTATACGTATTTAAATAATAATTGCGTTTGATACGGCATTAGCGAGTATTGACAAAACACTTGTTAATATTTACTCAGGCTATCGGGCGACGCTCTGCGCTCACGCACGTCGCCCGTCAGGGCCCGAATTTGGCGACTAAAAGTCCCTTTTCAATCCCGTCTCTATATCAGTGCATCCTCTTCACACACACGCGGCAAGAGTGAGTGCACGCACGAATCAAAATTAATCACATATGATTTCAAACGTTAAAATCGCATTTCAAAATTGGGTGTCAGGTGTAATTTCCCTGGATTTCAACTTATGATGTTACAATGAATAATGAAACTTATCTTTTTAAATATCACAACTGATATTCAAAGTTTTTGATGCAAAACGGACATCACGCTTCCTACACGATTCACTTGGTCGGTATGCGTGCTTTGGCATCGCATCTGCGCGATTTGGCAGCAAGTTGTGCTAGAACTTGCTGCCAAATCGCACTAATGCGCGTCTGGTGCAAATAAGAAAGAAGACGGTAGGATTTTCTCGTCTCATACAGCATCATACAGCACAATACTTACAACCACATCACAGAATGGTGATGAAAATAAATTGTGTTACCAACTCCGCGGAAACTGGAATCGCAATCATATCATTCGAAAAGTTGTAAAACCCCCGACATTTTCATTTCAAAGTTCAATATCTCAAAAACGGCTGAACCGATTTCGTTGAAACGTAGCTAAGAACCACCTCGACCACGTCAGCTTTTGGATAAAAAAAACCGCATTCAAATCGGTCAATTTGGTTAGGAGGATGTCACAGACAGACACACACACACATACAGACTGACACACAGACACACAGTCACCCAGACACGTCAAACTTATAACACCCCTCTTTTTCCGTCGGGGGTTAAAAATAAAACTGTGCAATTATAACTGTCATACTTCCGTATAAAATTTCACAAGATATGAACATTAAATACAGGATTTAGGACAAATACTGAATATTGTAAATTAATTCAGGCGTGTTCTTGGTGATAGTGACCGAGCGGTATGTACCTTGTAGTTGTTTGCTTAAGATACGATAACTTTCTCGATATCGTATCGCAAACAGCCAGCACTCAATGATCAGATCGGGTACAGTGTATTTTAAATAGGGTATTCACTAAAACAGGTTTGTTGACGTAGTGTTTTAGATGAAAACGCAGTTAGGTAGTCACAAATTAAACCTTCAACACACACTTTAACACAAAATTTGTCAATTACTATCAATGAGCGCCACCGCAGGCCTCGTCACGTCAGTGTAATTCAGGCCAGATATTGCAGTATTCAAGACCCACTTTTGGCTGGGCATACGTCCAAATGTGTAAAATATTCAGGTAATCATAATAATCATCGTTTATTTCAGAATAAAATCATGTTCAATTAGGTACAATAAACTTAAATATGACTACGAGCAACTCGCTCTTGGAGGCGATGGGACCTCGGGCCGTGAGTACCGCTCACAGATTGTAAGCGGATTCTGTATTGCACTAATTGACGGGTCCAAGAACACCATAATAAATATTGATTACTTAATTGAAAACGCGTTCGGGCGGAACGGTTATCGAGTGGCGACCACGTACCAGAAGGCGCGGCGTGGGTAGGCCCCCCACAAGGTGGACTGGATGACCTGGTAAAGGTCGCGGGAGTCCGCTGGATGCGGGTGGCGCAGGACCGGTCACTTTGGCACTCTTTGGGGGAGGCCTATTTCCAGCAGGGGACGTCTTTCGGCTTATATGATGATGATGATTATGATGACTTAATTGATTACTCATTCCTCGTCATCTTGGTTTTATCCAAGGTCCTAGAGGAGCCAGGTGTCCCCTTTTGTCTCTAATTGGCATACTTAGGTAGGTAACGGTACCCTTTCGCAATCACTAAACTTCATTTCCCAACTGTATTGTTTGTCCAAATTTTCATTTCGGAAATAAGCCAATTTTCTCGAAGACCCTTAATTTTTCATTTTTTTTTAATACTTATCCCGTAGAAATCGTTAGGGGTTAGATTTGTTTTATAATAATCCTGAAAATTTCATAGTTATCATCAGCTGAAAGACGTCCACTGCTGGACATAGGCCTCCCCTAAAGAGTGCCAAAATGACCGGTCCTGCGCCACCCGCATCCATCAGCGTATTCATAGTTATAGGTACCTAAAGGTATTTTTATGTACCACTTTGATAGTTGTTTTTGAGGGAAATGGAAAAAAACACGTTTTAGTTAACAGATGTTTGTTAAGTTTTATAACGGGGTAAGCTTATAGAAAACAACAGGTGCAATGTTTGCAAGGTCGGTTACATAATAACAAATCTGAGATTAACTGCAATTAGGAGGGCAATTAAATCGAGTTTTATGGTTAGTAGTTGTTATTTTTAATTGTAAATCAATTGTCCTGTTTGTGATCTTAAGGCGAAATAGATACTGGCATAGTATAAAGAAAAAGACGTAGGGTATCTCCGATCCTTTGTTAATAGTACATTGTTTAACGAGGGGCGTAACTGGAATATTGCGAACAAGAGTCATCAGAAGCCCGACTTCGAACGCGGAGGGCTTTTGATGACTCGAGTTTGCAATATTCTTACGCCCGTGTTATAGACAATGGTTTTCATCACATTTGCGTATACAGTCCTTCTGTATACAGTCATGGAATAACACCATTATTTACGAGCAAGTATGATGAAAAGTTTCTTGTACAGTATGTACATACATTTGTTTGAACAGTTCTTAGTTATTCTACTATGATAAACTCAAAGAAGAATGAGTCTTTGTTTATCCTATAATAACTTTGTTAATTCAATCTACTTCGTTAATCCTTTAATGTAATGGGACTTCTGCAACTAAGAATCTCATTTAATTGATCACGTCAGGCTCACACCTATCCACCTATCCGTCAGCTATCCGCTTACGCTAGATAGAGCGCATCCATCAAAACGATTTACATACTTTCACGTCAATAACGCAGATTGCGTAATGTATTTTTTTGCATGTTCTGAAACTGTTAACTTTTCGGGACTTGTTGAATAGGTAATCATCAGAAATCGTACATTTTGTAGCATTTTCGGTGCAGCGTAGTGTTCTTAACGGAAATGGACAATTTCAATCGTGATACCTACTTAATTAACGTTAATATTAACCTTTATTAATATTTTTGATTGATATTGTTTATCAATTTTGATTGATATAATATATATATATATATATATATATATATATATATATATATATACGAGTATGCCCACTCCGTTTTTTCCACCGTCGTAGATATATATATGTCACCGTTAGATTGTGTAAACCGTCAGTTTATAATCTTACCTGTTATATTGTAAACTGACGGAATATTGTGACTGTCAAAATAATTTATAATTTTACGCATTCATTTTCGTTAGTTTATAAACTAACAATGTCATATCGTCAAATTGTGAACTGAATCAAATTTGCCTGATTCGGAACGCAACCTGTACACTGTTTGGTTGAACGAATTATTCCACTTGCATCAGTTTCCATTTACGTCAGAACATGATTGTTTTTTTTTGTTATGCAGACATTTTATTTCATTTATTTCGGCATCCAGCAGTGTCGACGGAGTCCGCGGGGCTCCTATTTCTGGGCAGTTTGCCCTTCGGGCAACTGAAAAAACCTAACTAACCTAACCTACTTAGTCTTTGTGTACGTTTCGTAGCAAGCCGATTTGATCTCAGTTCAGAATTTGACGATTCGTCATTGAAAGTTTTTAAACTAACGAAAAATATTGCGTTAAATTGTGAACGGTTTTGACAGTTCACAATTTATCGACAGTTTATAATATCGCGGGTAAGATTATAAACTGACGGTGTTCACAATCTAACGCTGACATATATATATATATATATATTAGCTCGTCGCGCGTAAAAGCGAGCGCGGGAAACACATTTCAATGTGATCGAGATCGGAAGCCACCAACAAAAATAGACTTCTAGGTTTGTTTTATGACTGTCGTGTATTGTAAACGCACTTAGATAATAATGGGACATCTCATGGGACTAACTCCGGAGTCATAACAGGAAATGAAATGAGATGAAATATTTATTAACATATACAGCCACTCAGAAACATAGCTATGGTCCCACACTAGGCTAGGCCTGTCCCATGGAAACCAAGACAAATACATATGAACAGTCAATGCGGTTTAGAATGAAAATTAACACTTGTTTATTCATACGGCATCAAACAATTCATCACTCGTACTACATCATCAGATATGTAGGTGTGGCTTTTAAAAAGATATTGTTAGGATACTACTAAGAGATTGAGTTAGGATACGAAAAGTTTAATACAGTTCATTAATGAATATCGCCCTGAATCTATTTACATACATACATATATACAAGCCTTTATCCCTAAAAGGGGTAGCACATGAAACTTGTGTTCCAGTGCCACTTTTAGCATAAATGTGGGTATAAAAGATCGACAAAATGTGATATCGAAGTGATAGGTTGCTAGCCCATCGCCCACAACACACTTCAACCCTGTTCCCTTAGTCGACTCTTACGACACCCACGAGAAGAAAGGGGGTGGTGCTATTAAATCTATTTTTAAGGTTTATTTATTGCGGCATTTATTCAACACATTCTTCAAAATTAATATTTATCCTACAGCTAAGTACGTCTTGAAACGTAACCATTAATAAGGCAAGTAACGAGCTCAATTACGGGACAATAAAATAGGTCACCGATGGGATTCTTCTAGCCATAGTAGCGCTGTCAAGTATTTGTTTGATAGATAACCTATCAAGCGAGGTGCGCAGGAGCGTGCTATTTCAGCGCGTCAGTGTACCCACGGGCGCGAGGACGTTGGCACTTACGCCGTTTGGACCGCTCGCTGCCGCGCACGCGCATCTGTCATACTATCGGAAGAAAAAAAGTTTTTTTTTAATAATTGATGAACTGGACTTTTATTATTTAGTGCTTTTTTTATTGACTTTATTGAAAATTTCCTGGTGAGATTGGAGGTGGCTGGAGTCAGTGATGGATCTTAGTCAGGTACTGTCAAGTTTTTAGTTATCAATTCTACTGACATTCTCGCGGTTAGTTTTCTATTATCTGCTAATCAATGCTTAATTCGTTCAATGCCCCTATACTATAGAGATACAGTTTATCTTGGTGGCCATAAAATAGGAAAATGTGGGAAACATATGCAGAAACATATGCATTTGTTTACGCATATATAAAATACGCATATTAAAATAAAGTTGCAAAATGGTCGATAGCCACTACTTATAGAATAAGCTAAGACATTTTTAGGAGGTAAATGTTACTTCGTTTTGTTTTAATTGGGTACTTAACATTTGTTACTTATTGCTTAACTTATTTCCGTTATTGAAAAATGCCATATAATATTATTGCTTAAATAAACACACTTTTTTATGAAGGTACAATTATCGTCAATTAGTTGAGGACCGTTTCGGGGTCCCACTTAGAAGTATATGTAAAAAAAAATTGGTACAATTACTTTATATTAGGACAGCTGCCCGCGCGGCTTCACCCGCATATTGCAAAGAACGCAGACAAACCCGCGGGATAAAATATAGCCTATATAGGCATAACCCTCCTGAAAGTCAATTCTACACGCAGTTATTTCAAAATCGGATAAGTGGTTCCAGGATTACCCATTAGGGTGTACAAATTTACAAAACTACAATGTCACAGCCTTTTCTTCTTTATAATATTAACAGGTTCTTTATAATTCATCGCCTTCAGTTTAGTAGTTACTTAAGAGGGCGTTCATGTGCACACTAGCGCCACTGGTAAATAATTGTAATTATGTAAAATTAACGATAGATATTTAAAAAAGGAGGCCGCTATGCACTGTATTTTGTATTTAAGTACCTTGTGAATACATCAAAACCGGTCAAGTGCGAGTCTGTCTCGCGCACCGAGAGTTCCGTAACTTTCACCACGCTTTATTAGGAAAAAATCTATGTACCTATGTTGGTTTTTAGTGTTCCGTACCAAAGTTTTAAACTGAACTTATGCGATCACTCTGCTGCAGCTGTCCGTCTGTTACAGCCAGTTTTCAGAGATAATTCTGTATCGAGTGAACCAATTTTGATAATTCTTTTTTTATTTGCTAGAAGGACCTTTCAGAATACTTCCATACAAATTTAAAGGAAAAAAGTCAACACAAAAGTATAAAATTACAAACTTAAATAATAAATGATTTTTGAAAAATAAAAAATAAATACGCTAGGTAGAGGTATCGTTATACTTTTCCGGTAATATTTACGTAAATAATACGGGGGGGGGGGGGGGGGGATATTTTTTACTACATTTTCCTATGTAAAACAAAATTTCACCACTATAGAAAAAAAATGAAAAACTGTTTCAGAATGTGCAATTCAAGCCCTTTCATATGATACCCCACTTGGCCTACTTACTAGACTTATAATTTTTGCCCCCCCTTTTATCCGTCCTTTTTTATAGAAATTAAAAATATATCTTAAAATTTTTCATTTTCCATACACGTGGATTAGTTTTGTATTCCAAATTTAAAATTGATAGCATCGGTAGTTCCTGAGATATTTAACTTTGTGACAGACAGACAGACAGACAGACAGACAGACAGACAGACAGATGGACGGAGTCGCACCATTAGGGGTCCATTTTTACCTTTTTGGTCCGGAACCCTAAAAAACCTACCGAAAACCGAATCAGAGCACCCCACTTCCACGTGGTCTTGTCTGTCCTACCCCTAGAGTGTATATAAATTAAAAGCCCGCGGAGCCAGAAGGTCGCAAAGGAGGTCCAGAGTTGAGCCGGGCGTAAGAGACCGAAGCAAAACGAGTGGGGGGAGGTGGCGAGCGAAGAGTAGGTCGAGTGCGCCAGTGAAACGAAACGCTGACGAAGAGAGTTTCTGGCGGGAGCTCGGGCAGAGGGCGGGGGAGTGGTATTCAGAAACGTAGTCTGTTTGTCTGTCATGTTGAACTGGGGCTTGGGCTCATTGAAGAGGATGACATATGTAGAAAGAACGATGACGACAGGGTGGTGTAGAAAGAAAGGTTCCAAAAAGGAGGAGAGTCGGTACCTACTACGCGCATAATATAATTGTTAATTAGTTGCCAGATTTATTCTGAGTTTGGTATGTTTTGGAAACGGATTGTACTTAATTTAGAATTGAAAATCGGGAAAACAAAAACTGGTGGAACAAACTATGACTAAATATAATAATGCCTAGATATGTATTTGCAAAGCGTTATGTTTGCTATATTTTCTTTTGGGTGTTGTATGTTTTGGAATTTGATTAAATGTCAAAACAAAAATTGGTCAAATATTTCATGACTAACCAGTTAACGTCTAAATATGAGTTTGCTAATCATTTGCTTGCGAAAGATGTTTATCGTAAATCCTCAGTTGGGAAATTATTATTTGACAATGTTTTTTTGGGAAACATTGTTTGGGGAGTGAAAATCTGCCGAAAAGACATCCGTAATAAATCAGTAACCCACATGTCACGTTTGTATTGTTTTATTTTTTTATCAATCCTCATCTCTCTGTCATCAATTATTATCCGGAAGTCCGTAATATTTTTCTAGGTAAGTAGTCAGTCTAAAGCTTTAGCAATTTCAATTTGATATGCAGCAAGGAGAGTTAAATCTAATCAAAATGGCGATTATTTTGCAAGATCCATCTTGCCCTGTCAGTCATCAACTACTCTACTAAGTGTGCCAAATTTCAGCTCAGCGCTTTACAAATTTTGAAGGGCAACTAAAAAATACGCACTAACGGTGCAAATTAATATAAAGCTTGTAAAGAAGCAGTTTTCTTCATACAACTTTGCAAAGTCATATTTTTCCACTTAAAGTCAATTTCCAAGATTTTCCAAAGCAGGAAAAAATCATGATATGATGTCACGGTGGCCGCTCCCTGCGTCTAGCGTTGTTTATGCAAATGCCAATCTGGCGATAAGCGTGATAACGTTACTCATTGATACCTATTCGTAGCGTTTCGCAATCAACTGACGATGAATACTTAAAGTAAAGCCGCACTTGACCATACATACCTATAATTAAATTGAGAATTTCTGAGAATTGAATTGGGAGCAATCGAGTCAAGATCATGGGATCACCTGTTCCCACCATCAGACATAGCTAAAAACCGCCTTGAAGTAACACATTTTATTGGCGTGGCGTCTTGATTTACAAATAAGACGTCCACCATCGACTTACTGAAACTGACAGCTGGCTAGCGTTGGTGAAACCAAGATCATAACCAACAGGTGAACACTTTGTTTGCAAATTACATCTGCTGGGTAGTACAATCATTTTTCACACAGCCATTGTCATCTCGTAATAAAGTTAATACACCATTAGATATACATGGTGTCTGTCAATTGAAATTCATACAGTAGGATATGGCGAAAAAAGAGATACAACCGATACCAGAAAAAATGCTCTTCAGTAAAAACATTGTGAATAACAAGTTTGCGAATTTTGATACTTACATTGAAATTGTATACCTACATATCTAAATTGCATTTGTCCCTTAGTTTAAAGGGTCTAGCAGGATAAGCTAACAAGAGTGGCCCCCGCAAGGGATTTGGTTGTAATTTGAGGTCCAGTATTGGCAGGACCTAAGAACACTGTATGCGTAATATCAGCCTTCGATCTTCTTTTGTTTCAGACTTATTCACGAAAATGTCAAAAAATCAAGGTAATTTTTAAAGTGATATTTTAGCCAAACCAAGCAAGCGAGAGTAACCAAATAAATTCAGAATAGAAGAGCATAAAATGGAGTTCACAATGCATATTTTTACAGACATTCATATCCTTGAACTTGGATGAAAAAAAGAATAGTTTTTTTTTTCGCTTAATTTTTTTGCCACTTCTCGCGGAGACACAACTATCAAAAAAAATATTTAATAAGCCACAATTATCAACTACGTGATCATTTAAAAACATTTTGAAAAATCATGGTGCGTCATGTCAAAAAAAAAAACATTTACGAACGTATGTTTACTATTGTTTTTTTTCGCTTAATTTTTTTGCCACTTCTCGCGGAGACACAACTATCAAAAAAAATATTTAATAAGCCACAATTATCAACTACGTAATCATTTAAAAACATTTTGAAAAATCATGGTGCGTCATGTCAAAAAAAAATATTTACATACGTATGTTTACTATATCATATCATATTAATAGAGTAGTAGTGGCAAATCAGTCTGTAGGTAGGTATAACATCCTCTTTGGTTCATTATGAAAAAATAATTGACGTTGATCAACAACATTTACACCTGCTTCCAGACATACACATTTATCCTTGAACTTGGATGAAAAAAAAATACATATAGTCTTTTTAATCGCTTATTTTTTTGCCATTTCTCGCTATCAAAAATTTACGTAATAAGCCACAATTGTCAACTACATATGCATTTAAAAAGATTTTGTAAAATTATGGTGCGTCATGTCAAAATTTGCCACTACTACTCTATTGATATGATATGATATAGTAAACATACGTATGTAAATGTTTTTTTTTTGACATGACGCACCATGATTTTTCAAAATGTTTTTAAATGTATACGTACTTGGCAATCGTGGCTTATTGAGTAATTTTTTGATAGTTGTGCCTCCGCGAGAAGTGGCAAAAAAATTAAGCGAAAAAAAAACCATTTTTTTTTTCATCCAAGTTCAAGGATATGAATGTCTGTAAAAATATGCATTATGAACTCCATTTTATGCTCCTCTATTCTGAATTTAATTGGTTACTCTCGCTTGCTTGGTTTGGCTAAAATATCACTTTAAAAATTACCTTGATTTTTTGACATTATCGTGAATAAGTCTGAAACAAAAGAAGATCGAAGGCTGATATTACGCATACAGTGTTCTTAAGTCCTGCCACTACTGCACCTCAAATTACAACCAAATCCCTTGCGGGGGCCACTCTTGTTAGCTTATCCTGCTAGACCCTTTGTTTTAAGTTCACTCAAGGGTTTAGAAAGGCAAAACCACTGAAGCGTCTTTTTTGAATTTTACAGGAGCGCGTTTTAAAGTGTTTTTTTTGACTAAAAAAATCATAACATTTTTTCTAGTCAACTTAGAGAGTTGAGTTCTATGGTCGTGTTATTTAATTTTTTTATAGCTATTTAATAAAAATAATTTTATTTCCCAAAACACGGCGGATTAGAAAATAAATGTCGCAAGTGAAAATGACCCCAAAAAAATCCCTGAAGAACCATTGAAGCGACATCATCATGCTGTTGAGAGACCCTAGAAAATCGAATAAAGCAGCTACCTATGTTTTATTTGTTCCTGGATAATCATTTAACCGACTATAGTAAGGGCAACTAATTTGTAGTAAATTAAAATATTTTACCAGTATTTCAAATTGGCAAAGCGCTATATTTCAAGCATAACTACGACTTTAAATATTATTTTTTATTTAATACTAACGAGGTCTTTAAGACTTTCCAATAGGTATATACTATATAGTTTAAAAAGCATCAATAAATAAAAGGAAACACAACAATAGTAAGTAGAAGTAGGTAGTAATTATTCATAAAATTAATAAAATTATAAAAAAGAATAAATTATACTCTTCAAACAAAAAAGTTTCATCCTAATATTCAATCTTATGCAATCTGAACTCTTCACAATAGCTTTTTATCACTTTCGCTATTCTATACTCATATTAGCACATTTTGACAGAAAAGCTAAAACTGTTTTGAATAGAAAATGTTATAAAATGCTGTTATGATAAACTCAGATTGTGTAGAATTGTGTAGGTTTTTACCTAAGCATTTGTTGAAACCATAGACTAATCCAATAAAACTACGTACTCACATACCATTTCGTAAGTAAACCTAATTTTGTCTCAAATAATATTCATTGGAAGGTGGTGGTTGTCTTGCCGTTCGCTGCCCTTAATCAACTGGGTGCGTTTGCTACTTCTTGATCAAACTAGTGTTTTAGCTAAAATTATTAGTAATTAGTGATTTATAAGGCAGCAGTTTGAGATAAATACGTGACTGTCTTGCTGTGTTTCATTACCACGTACCTAAATGATGTTTCAATAAAACAATACGCAAAAACCGTTTACCTATTAATCGTATTTACTTTATATTTCCGTTAGATAGTAGGTATAATTCAAACTTAAGTGAGTGCCTTCTGGAAACCTAATATTTCAATTATACTTTTAAGAACTGCATACTGGTGCCTTACAAATCACTAATAATTGTAGCTAAAACACTATTTTGATCAAGAAAAAGCATACGCACCCAGTTGATTAAGGGCAGCCACAGGGCAGCGAACGGCGAGACAACCACCACCATCCAATGCTTGTCGCTGACTGAAGCGACCGTCACCGTTACACTGCGTTTATAAAAACACCATTCGCGGGTATATCATGCTAAAAAAGATTTACTTAAACGACATTTCACGGAGTCGGGCCACACTTCAAGCGCCATAACATCTCTTACGATTTTCACTTAACCGACATATTGTGATTTTTAGAAAATACATGAAGCGACAGCTTCGGCAAAGTTAAGGAGTGTCGCTTCAAGTAATGAAATATAAGGCAAATTAAGTAACGTTCATTTAACCGACAACAGTTATTTTCAACATTTCCGAAGAAACACTTATGTACCTTATCTTATGAAATATGTACCTGGAGGAAACACTTTTATGACATAACATCAAAAATGAACGATTTTTAAAAATACTATACATATGCGATCAAAGATTCTGAGTAAGAAAAACAAAAAAAAAATAATTTTGACAAAAAAAATGTTTTGTACACTTTTTTTTAAAAACGCTCGGTTATGATTGAGTGTACGGTTAAGTGACACAGGTTAGATTTTACTCAAAAAATGTGTTGCATAAAGTAACGTTTTTTTAAATTTGGCGCTTATTTTTGCATTACCTTAAGCGACATGAAAGTCATCAGATCGCCGTGACGCAGACAATCGACGCAGAAAAAACGCTGATTTCAACGATATATATAACTCTATTTTGACCAAAATGTCGCTTCAGTGGTTTTGCCTTTCCAGCGTCGTCGATAAATCCTTTTTGGGCAAGTTAACAAAAAATCGCTACACATTTTTTTATGTCCAATGATTCATTCAATTTGACATTGCAAGACCCACCCTAACCACGTATGCGATAATCAAGATGACCCATATTCGATCAATTGAATATCTTTCCTATATCAGAGTGCAAACATGCGCGTTCTGAGAAACGTTACGAATGTTGCCCCGGCGCATAGAGTATGCGAGTTTAATTTATCGGCTGAATAAACATGATCGATAACGTCAGGTGTTTGTGGAAAAATGTGGGCCACGCGCGAGCGCAGGTGCCCTGCCTATAGTAAGCAGGTTGAACAGATTGATGTGGTGGCAACGAGCTCCGTACTTGTGACGCCAATTTTGAAAATACTCGTAGTAACAGGTAGGTTCTTACTACGAATATTAAAGTTATTTTAATTACACACTTGGAATATAAGCAACATTTATTGAATCCTATGTATCATTTTCTTAATAATACAGCTCAGCAGAATGAACGTTGTACCTACTCGTACCATGACTCTAAAGAGTTAACAATAATAATGCATGTAATCCATCTACTCAACAAACGAACAGCACCAAAAGATCATACGTAGATACACAGAATACACACGCACGGCTCTGCTACCAAGAAAGGAAGCGCTTGTCTTCTTAATAATTTAATTAATAACATAAGCCTAGCGGTGCAAAGAGGCAATGCAACCAGCGTCCTTGGGACCATGCCTCAAGAGGGTGAACTGGGTGGGGTATTTTATATTTAGTTTATAAGTGTTGTTCGTGGTTCTTTTTTAGTATCAAAATGTATATTTTTTACATGTTATTATGAAATAAATACTCAGTAAGTAATATATAATAAAAACAATAAATTATTTATTTGAGATCCCTGACTGTGTAGCTGGTAGACCCTGGCATAATAATAATGAGTTATACCCACGCGGTCAATCTCATCCCACACAATCCATGGATCATCACTTCATCTAATCTAATGGACCTCCTACACTACGTTATAACTAACGTCTTATAAATCGATGAACACCGGCAGCACGCACGAAAAAGTATGGCTCATTGTCCCGTTCCACCTGAGCCGAGCGTTCGGCTTTATGACAACCATTTTTTTCAATACGCGATCTCCACTCAAGTATACGTTTAGCGCAACGCATTCCATTTACTAATCCGATGGGCTATGTCGATAATTTTAGTCAGACATAAAATCATACCTAATCCTGGCATAGCTTTCTCCATAGACGTCTGAACGACTTAAAACTTGTGGAACAGCCTAACCGTAAGTGTCCTCATATCAGTACGGGTATTAGGACGCACTCACTAAAGTGAGTTATACTAAACTAAAGTTTAGTTAGACTTTGTGACCGTAGAGAAAACTCGACGTGGATATTACGTTACTAGCTTTTGCCCGCGACTTCGTGCGCACGGAACTCGTTTATATCGTAGCTCAATACAAACTTTGGCCCCCCCTTTTCATCCCCTTAGGTTATGAAAATAAATAAAAAATTAAAGAGGCCAATGTTTGGGTAAATTTATTAATTGTCGCAGTCGGATAAAAACTATCTTAACACGTTAACAGAATAATAATGTACCTATAAAATTGTTTCATATTTTTCCGTTCATGGGAACCAGATCATTCGTGAAAAAGTAACGTCTGGAATGATACTGGCTGATTCTGTTTTTAATTCAGAGATTTATTATAAGTGGATATAAGTTGTTATCTGTACGGCTAATGATAATTGTTTAACCCTCACACAACCACAAACTTATGTACAAAACAATGGGTGCAATAATTTATGTTAGTCACGGCACCTTATCAAAACTTGTTAGGTACTAGTATAATATAGGTAAAATCTAAGTGTAGGTATAAATTTTTAAGATTCGGATATGGCGCCAGGGCTCACAGATTATGTGCAGCAATTATAATTCGTGAACATGGGTGAAGGTGTGGCCGATAGCGACTGATAGCGAATGATAACGCGGCGGGTTCATGTCGAAGTCGCATATCGCATTTTTTTGTGAATGTTCTTCCTTAGAAGATAAAGGTAACATTTCACAGTTAACTTATAATAACTGATGCAATTTTCTTACATCTTTGAAAATGGTTCCTATAAGTCGTGGCACAACCGATCCCGTCCCGTCGTTGGACCGCGATATGATAGATGCTTAGGTAGGTACTCAATTAGTTCTGGTTTAAATTGATAACATACGAGTATAGTCCTCGTAAGTAAAACAAGTAGCTTCTTGTACATGTACACGTATATTTTCAATGAGATTGGACTTGCTTTTATCTGAATATTTTAGAAGTAAACTTTCAAAATTTTCATAAATTACTACTATGTACTACATATGTATTTAGTTTTAGTTTTCAGTACACATACCATTGTGTTTTAAGTTGTTGAGACGTTAGTGAAGTTTTGAAGGATTGATGTTTACTACGAAACCGTGTTGTAGAATAACTGTAACTTTATAAATTCTGCACCTTGTAATAGGTAATGTTGCCAGTGATTCTTGTGATTAAGTAAGTAATATTCAATAATGATGAATTAATTGACACCAATGCCGAAGTCACCTCATCATCATCATCATCATATCAGCCGAAAGGCGTCCACTGCTGGACATAGGCCTCCCCCAAAGAGTGCCAAATGACCGGTCCTGCGCAGCCGGATCTTTGCCGGAGATTCTTAGCACCCCTGACCCCGCTAGGACCCTGGCCGCTACCATAACCACGGTACCGGGGGTCGCCGGAAATATACTCGGGGCCGTGGCTTGGTTGTGTTCTGCATTTGGGGGGTAGGTATATGCCATAATCGCCACGCTTGGCATGCGGGTATGCGACCACCTGTCTTTGTGTAATTTAAATACATTTAAATGCATCAGCCAGACGATCGTGTCGGATTACCGCGATAACATCATACGATCGTTGCGCCCATCGCCTTCGTTTACCTTCAATCGCGGCTTATCACAAGTGTGTTTTAATAAATTTTAATATCCATTTATCATCATTTTCAGTTTTAACCCCCGACGCAAAAAGAGGGGTGTTTAAGTTTGACGTGTCTGTGTGTATGTCTGTCTATGTGTCTGGCTGTGGCATCGTAGTTCCTAAACAAATGGACCGATTTGAACGCGGCTTTAATCCGAAAGCTGACGTGATCGAGATGGTTCTTAGCTGCGTTGCAACGAACTTGGTTTAGCCGTTTTTGAGATATTTAACTTTGAAATGAAAATGTCGGGGGTTTTTCAACTTTTCTAAGTTTTAGTTATATGATCATCATAATTATTATCCTTGCATTAATCACTAGTAATTAGGTAACTAACATCACTAGTAATCTATAGTGCCCAAAATAAATCCCACCAACCTTGTAGAACCACGACGATTTAATTTTGACCTTAAGAGGATTGTGAACCTGTAATTTTTCATACAAAAAGCGATAACGTTTTTCACCCCGTAAACATTGTTCGATTTTTATAAGTTTTGGACATGTTGTAGATAAAATGAAAAAAACTAGGTCTGTACGTTTTGATTTTTAAGAAATATTGCTTGCGTTAAAAGTTATTAGCATCTAAAAATCGATATTTTTGACTTAAAAACTTTGTCTATCGTTTTATTTTTTTTAAATTAATCTTAACTGATTTACTGAAAAAAGAAAACGTACGGACATAGATTAAAGTGTACTGAATCCAATAATATCAAAATTATTTCATTTTATAAAGGTTTAGGGGGGTAAAAACGTTATCACCCGAATCAATATTTCAACAAGGAAATGTAGGCAATTGCCTCCAGGACTTGCTACTCTCTCTATCGCACGATACGGGTGAGGCACAGAGCGGTGTGAAACAGATAGAATTTTTTTAAAATACCTACTCGCGCCGCGTATCGGCACTTCACAATCCTCTTAAACTTCAGATTTAAGTCGGCATGGGATTTAAGTCCATTGAGGGGTGAACACGTTACTTTTCGAACGCACGTTAGGACAACTAAACTGTCATTTTTACAAGCTTTCTATTAACTTGCGACGTATGTACCTACAGTCCCCCGCGGCTATGAAGTCAATCCTGACACATTGCGCAACTATGAAGTTTCTGAATAATGACAATGTCAACCGTAGGAAAAAATTACATACCTATTCAACTCTAGAGGCATGTCTCAGGATTGACTTCATAGCCGCGGGGGACTATAACTATGCCACTAATGTTTGTTCGGGTGGAATCTTGCAACTCAATTTTGAAGCAGATATCTTCAACCGATTGAGCTGAAATTTTGGGTAAAGGTATAGTTTGGATGACAATTCAATATTATGGAATCATCGAGCTGATCTGATGGAGACAGAAGGTGGCCATGGGAATTCAGTACTTAACCGACGTAACCCCGTTGAGTTTGGGCTCGTTAGAATCGTCTCAATAAGTAGTTCTTATGAATTACTTATTGAGAAGGTACCTATACAGAAAAGTACAGTCGGCAATAAAAGCTTGTACAAAAAATGAAATTTTTGACTGAAACTTTTTCCACACTAAAAGTGACATTTAGATCTACCTGACGCGCGTACAATGCGTTACATGATCGACCTGCAAGCCTATGATCGGATTCAACTTAATCAGACTTAAATGTAAAATTTGTATAGGCTGTTCTTGAAATAAACTCAGTTCTGGTTTGATTGAATTGACCTGACTGAATTAATTTGACTGAATACCTCAAGAACGCACATATGTAACAGATGTGGCATGATAAGTAGAACTATTTCGCTTCTTCTCACCAATTAACCAATAAGTGAGAGTGCCATGCTAGCTTTCTATGTATATAGACTGTCGTATGCGTTGAATAGAATTTTGAATGTATCGACAATATTCGTGATTGAAATGGCATCAATACAAATCGACTTTTTTTCTTCTTTTACGGCATCGAATAATCTAAAATGCAATATTTATTAGAGCAGGAACGGCAAATCGGTGTCCAAACTAATATGGAAGTCCATCAAATGGCCCACGGCCAAATCTCCAGGTAACAGCCCGTTCACACAGGGTTTCCGTTTTACTGTTCCGTTTTATCGTATACGTTTTTTTTCATTGATGGCGTATGGAGTTGTATGAGCGACTTCACATATGACACAGTATTCAGTATACAGTAATCCATAATAAGTTTATCCGTTAAAACGGGTACCGTAAATACGGAGACTCTGTGTGAACGGGCTGTAACGTAGCACAGTCGACGTACAGTCGCAATAACTG
Organism: Epinotia brunnichana; assembly: GCA_963854355.1. Classification (NCBI taxonomy): domain Eukaryota; kingdom Metazoa; phylum Arthropoda; class Insecta; order Lepidoptera; family Tortricidae; genus Epinotia; species Epinotia brunnichana. The sequence goes on along the minus strand of OY977936.1, from coordinate 24,276,139 downwards.
CAGAATTATTACACTAACTACGGTCTTGCGTTATCAACAATCTAATGACAAACAGCGGTTGCTGCCCATGGCATATATACGTTTTCTGGAATAACTAAGCGTAACAAATTTTCTATGTGATATAATGTAATTTTAATTAATTATAATGTTATTTATTTTTTGTATGTATTGTAATTTTTAGGAACTTAGGACTTCAACAATATTTCCGCGTGGGTATATGTATTATCACAGTCGCTGTGTGCGAATTCGTTCTGGACATCATCATCATCATATTATGTAGGTAGGTACTATAGCTTTTGGCCGCGACCTCGTCCGCGCGGTAGTCGTTTAATATCGTAGCTCCATACAATCTTCGACCCCTTTTCAAAAAAGAAAGAAAGAAAGAAACATTTATTCGACACAAACAACACTCAGCGTTTGATACGAAACGGTTCTATCTCAGCATACCTAATGCTGGCATTGCTGCCAGCGCTGAGCGCTTTTCACCACCTTAGGTGATGAATTTTGTCCTTCCCCAGAATTCAAATTATCTCTATACCAAAGCGTCTAGTAAGCTAAGCTAGCGAGAGTGGCCCCCGACGAGGGATTTGGTGATTCTTTCAGGTGTTGTACTGATGTCCTACGAACACTCCATGCTTAATATCAGTCCTCGATCTTCTTTTGTTTTCGAGTAATTTAGAATAATATAAAAATCAGGGTGTCATTTAAATTGTCATATTAGGTAAACTGTTCAAGATAGAGTAACCAAACAAAATCATCATGAATAAAAATAGAATAGGCTACAAATGCATTTATTCAACCAACACCATGTAGGTGCTTAAATTTCCTTAAAAAAACTACTTTTATTAATTTAAAGATAAAAAATAATCTAATTATAAAAAAATATACAATTATAGTTACCTTCTTGGCCTTTTAATCCCGTTCCTCGTACTTTAGCTGAATGTACAAAAAGTGCGATGCCATTAAAAAAATACAAATTCTTGTTACCTTTTATTCTTCGAATTTGTTGAATCATTTATTGAAATTACGCCTTTATAGACTGAGAGCTGAGAGACCAAAACTGCAACAGTTTTATAAAGCCTGATGTTTTAATATTAGGTCATAAATAGCTAGAATATCAATAGCCTGCCGTCAGTCAGCCAGTTTTTGGGACAACTGGCGTGGGGGTGGTTCCGAACTTGTTAAAAAAACTGTTTTATAAAATCTGAAAATTTGTCTGTGGATAGTAAGACAACTAACAAACTATGCGGACATAGTCAGGCTGCAGAATATTGGAACAGTACGCGTCAGCAGCCCGCAAAACCCGTCAAAAAATTTGGTTGCAAAAAAGTGTTGTTTGCGTAGTAGTGTTTCGAAGTATTCATGGTCTGCTGGAGGCGCTGGTGTATAGGATCGGTGTCGGCGTCTCCGAGAGGCATAGCAATGTCAGCCAAGACCGGTCACTGGATGGCTGACCAGATTGAATGGATATACAGAGCGTTTCCGTGTTTTGAAAGTACCTGGCCTGTAAAAGCTTCGAAGTTCGAGTAACAGAGCTTAAATACCTACACAGACTAAAATGGCAATCAATTTATCCACAAACTACTTAGTTGCCTGCGCAGCTTCGCCCAAATTATGTAAAGAAGGCATGCAAACACGCGGGATAACATATAGCCTTGGTCTACCTATGAAATCTACTCTATACATAGGTATAATATTTATTCAAATCAGATAAGTGGTTCTGGAGTTTACCAATTATAATTTCTTTCAAATTTAAATGCCTGCACCGAATGTTTCTGTTTAGCCCAATGGTTGACTTGTAGAGAATGCCTTATAGCATTAAGTCCGCCATTTGCAATAAAGCTTAAATAAATAAATAAAGCTGCAATGCAAACTAACAAAGGTACAATCTCGCAGACATTTTTCTCCTACAGATAAACTACCTAACAGTTTTACCATGTCAAAGTCTTAATGACATCGATATAAGATTGAATTTCACCTGGATTTCGAGAATGGTTATTTCACAATAACTGTAGCTTTTAGCTTTCATCTCATTATTATGAACTAGGTATGGCAGATGAGAGTTTTTTTTTTTTTTTAATCAATCATTTATTTATTTCTTGAATGTGGTACATAAGGTGTAATAAGATACAATGTTGTTCAGCACAATCCAGCCTGAATAGGCATAGAAATATCTCAAAAACTGCATTACTATAACTAAGACTAGATTCTTATGAACTATCATGCAGCATGCAAAAAAATACTACTAAGTTACAACATTACACTACATTACCTATACTAGATTCAATAATTATGCGGCATATAGTCAAAAAATTCTTTCAACGTGTAAAAAGCATTTTGTACCAAAAAGTCTAACAAATATTTCCTAAAAAGAGGCATTTCGGATTGTCTTATTAAATAAAGTACATGTTTTGTCAGAAATCAACGTTATGTCATGTTAAGATACCCTATCACATTTAAAATAGTAACAAAGTCGTTTTATTATAGTTGGTGCGAGAATAGGGCAAACCTTGGCTAATCTGTTATAAATGAAGTTATTCGGTGATAGGTATATACTTTAAGGTCTAATAGCGGAGTTACTCGATATCTTTACGGCTTGTAATAATTTGCAGTAGGTGGCGGCACTGTTATTCAACTTCCTTACGTGCAGCAAGTATCCGAACGCATACGTCAAAATTAAGAAAAAATAAACTAAAAAAAACTCAAAAAACCTAACTATCACCGATTAGCCAAGGTTTACCCTACCTACTGCCCGTCACTTACTTACTACCCTTGGTTTCCCGTTCACGCGTTAGTTATCGCAAATAATCGAGCACGCATAATGAGCCATCAATTAGGTTCACTTTATCAGCATCAGGCACGTGTGTGTTTCCTCATTAGCATAAGTTTGCATTAGGCTACCTCGTCAGACAGGCAGAAATAGGGACACACCATGCTTACGCAAATTGGAGGCAGGTGAGTTTACAAATTAGCGCATACCTAAAGAATGTGCAGTGGAGCGATGCAGTCCTTTTAAAGGTTGACTTACGCTAGAACGGGCCGTGTCCAGCCCGGGCCGTTTCCTAAGAAAACGACGGCGTTTTGCGCGTCCGAGCCATAACCAAGCCCGGCCGAGCCACGGCCGGGTCGTACCGACACTGGGTCGCTTCCGAGCCTCGGCCGTAGTTCGGCCGGGCTTGGGTATGTCTCGGCCGCGAAAAATCGCCGTCGATTTTCTTAGAAAACGGCCCGGGCCGGACACAGCCCGTTCTAGCGTGAGTCATCCTTAACGGGTCATGGAGGTCTTGTTGAAAGAACATATTTTTTTGTCATAAATCAGCATGGTTTAAGGTAGGTAAGAACTTTTTTTCACAATCATCATCTACTCGTTGAGAGGTTATCAATGAGCCGGATGCGGGTTTATCTTGTGTAGTTTATGAGCTGCTACGGCCACCTTCTGTCTCCATCATCAGATGCATTGTCATGCATTGTCACCGAATTTAGGTACATAAGGAGCTCAATAGGTTACCGGCAAGTGTCTGAAAAATGGTTTGCATGATGGCAACTTACATAAGTACCTACTTACATAGTTAGGTTGTTAAATAGAAGCTTGTTAATAGTAGGAAATGCTTTATACAAAGGTACTTTCCTCTCGTTATTATTCATAAACATTTTTAATGGGTTTCCCTTCGTTCAGTGCGACACGTATCGTCCATCAAGCAATTAGCTACAATTCGATAATTTGACGCGATACATTAGATAGCCCCTATTACGTACATTACAGATGGAGGGTCAAATGTTGATCGGGTTGATTAATGCACGCAAATTTAAATACCGTTTAAACAATTACGTTCGCCCTCAGTTGTTTATTGATCATGAGGACTATTCGACTCAACGTATTGTATACACCTGCGTATCTACAACCCTAATTGAAGATAACAATGAAACAATAGAATGTGGTAATGGTTGGCTTAAATTTATTTTTCGTCGTCCTTAGTAAAACCAACTATAACTACTGCATAACCGTCGTAAGCCGTAAGATTTGGACGTTTAACAAATAAGATTGTTGGATTGATTGGCAAAATTGAAGTTGATTGAAATTGGATCGATTGGTCAGCTGCAGAGATAAGTGACCTCCTGCATGCAAACTTCTACTATGCAGGGATGCATACCGAACAACTTTGCTGACTGTACTTACCTTTGACAAGTAGCCAACTAAATTAAAATGAAGTTGTCCGATATCTATGTTTATATGGATGTATGACTCGTTAGTGTTCAAGCTGCTCAAGAAAGTGATTCATCCAGCATCATTGATCTCAAGACGTGTCCTATCTCGCATCGTAGAAATAGCAGCGCGCGGGCCAGGGGGAGGAGCCAGGGGCGGCGCACACGCTCGGCTTCTAACGCCATTGGCTGCGCCGGCGCAACTAGCCGGCTTCCACGAATTATCCAATCTAAATCCAAGGTTTGTTAATAGACGTTCACCTGAAATAATTACCACGAAAGTTTATCAATATTTATAGGTATTTGTCCATCGGTTGGGCAATCAGCGCTGAGGCAAGCGGCTTGATGGACGGGGCAGATAATGACATCGCTGACAATGGGACGACTGACGGTAATGATTGGCAAGTGGCTCATTAACAGTTGGATCGTATCCTGAATCGCTTTGCCTTGTTGAAATTGTACTACTCATACAGGAGACGACTCAATCGCACTCTTAACTAAATACTCGGATGACCCATGGGTCGTGTCGCTACCCAACAGGTAGGTAGGTACATACTTACCTTCTCTTATAATTTAATTTCGCCTACGATCTACGTATCGAAAAATCATAAGACGCCATATCACTTATACTTCTGAATAAGTGATACCTACCTACTGCTTACATAATGATCTAGTTATAATTTTGCTACTAATAAACATGAAACTTGACTTTTTCAGGCGATTGGATTATTTATGTTATGATGGATTTAGATTTACTTTTTTGTAGCAGATTTAGCAAATCAACTAATCAACGTGTAACTGAAATAACTGAAATCCTGAAACAAGTTTGGTTAGGTAGTCGGTAGGTAGGTACATGACCAATCTATTACAGCTACTTGTACTGTTGTTTATATTCTAAATGTGGCTAGATTGTAGTTTTGCCACTGTGTTGGCTGCCGCATAATAGTTGAAAGACGTTTTTAAATAATGAGTGTAGGTGGATTTACGAAAATTACAGATTCATATAATTATTACTGTCACTGTAAGAGTGAGGTCTGGTCTGGACCCCAGCGGGCAGTAGGGCGACGAGTGAGCGGGCGTTCATAGATTGAACTCAACCTATGAAATGAACTACCGCTCCTCGCTTCGCTGCCCGCTGTCGTTCAGGCCGCGGTCGAAGTTAACCTTTAGCTTTTTCCGACTACCTTCTAATTTCTAAACGTAAACAGATTGTCAGGAGTCAAAAGGCTGTTAATAAACTGCCTCTTTAACATACCGATTAATGATCCGGTACCTATCACAGATCGTCATTGAATGAATCGATGTTGATATTATCGATTACCGAAGTTTAATCGAATGAGTCGACGCTGCGGGTCAGATGGCGAGTGTCGCCTGCGCGAACGCAGCTGCTGCGTTAAGCAGTTTATAGCTGATTTATACCGATGTACCGACTTTATTTACTTTATTGAACGGACCGGTTGGCTGTTTCAAATTTCAATGCTGCATGGCCTTGTAGCTACCCGGTTCTTTCGATATTTTAGCGATTTCGTAGTTCCTTTACCTTCTGATAAATCAGCGGCTCACAGCCTATTCCGTCAGATCCTTGTTAGGTAATTAATACGCACTTATATAAGAGAAATAGGGCACCACAGAATGTTATCTCGCTGATATTTGGAGCAGCCTAACTGGGGAAGTACCTCCTCCTTACAGAAGATCGCAGCTATAACTTGCTTTGTGGGTATTTGGTGTTGTGTTTCTGGTGGTGAGTAAGGTGGCCAGAGGTTCCGAGGATGTGCTGTGTTGAGAGTGTGGGCCCTGCTTTAGTCTCTAGCTGTTAACGCAACGAATACTCAGATCAATAAAGGGTCGGCAGTGTGCTTGGTTCTGGTGTCGCAAGCGTCCATACGCGACGATGTCTGTTTACCATATATGCAGGCCGTATGCTTTTACGCTAATGCCGTTGTACTAAAAAATCTTTTCCCTTTGAATGTAGATAGGTTAAGTCATTGAAGTAACTACCAAATCATTGAAGTAATTTGCACTGAAACCAATGGGCTCCCGACCTTAATACTCGGAATTGTGGCGTGATTATGATGTAATTGATATGACTTATACAGTGACATGATGGCATCAATGGAATAACAATCCGACGCGCGGGTGGCGATTGGCGGCGGTCCGGAATCGAACTAACTACGCAAAAACGGCATTCCCGCCAGATTTGAATGAGCGTGTGGTCCAATACGAGGAACTGGAAAAAGCACCAACTTCAGCGTTTAGTTAGAAACAACTGCTACCGAGGCCCGCCCAAGAACTACAGTTTTTCCCTTCTTAGCTCTTTGTCTCCGTAATGCGGTCATTTACATGCCGGGACCAAACTAATGTTTGTCGGAAAAGGGGTTGCATATTCGTGTATCGTGTGTAAGTATCTTGGAATGTCTCTTAGAAGGAAAGTTCATATCGTAAGAAAGAGAGTTCATCTACTTATTTATTCAGATTGTAACGGAATACGGTCCAATATTTCGTGGTTAAGACTGAATGATCTTCAAATGTGGGTACCTATTTTGTTTTTGTTCCTAGTGGATCAAAACTATTTAGTAGTCTTTTTATATTTTAAAATATCTGTAAATGTCGGCATTTAATTTATTAACGTATCAAAGCTCGTGTCCCCTTCGCGATGTCGGATAATAAATTGTCCCGCATACCACTTGCTAACTCGAATGGGACATTCGTTCATTAATTACGCATTAAAAAGCCATAAATGTCTATTTACTGTTGATCAGGTATCTAAACATATTGGAAACCAATTGCACTGCGGGTGATGAAAGGGTTAATATGGACAAAATGGTATTTATTCCAACTTTATTGCACACTAGCTGTTGCCCGCGACTTCGTCCGCGTATTATTACCATGTCATCGTCTAAATATATGTTTAAGGAATGAATTAAAAAAAAACATTGAAATTAATTTTTGTACCTAGTCTTTTAATAAACACTTAAACAGTCTAAAACCGAAGTTACAAATCTCTTACTTCCAAAAATTCGAACCCCTTATTCTTAGCCGATGAATTAAAAAACGCAGAAATAAATTTTGTAGTAGTTTAGCAAACAGTCTAAAACCGAAGTTACAAATCCCTTACTTTAAAAATGTCTTGCTCTCCATACAAACTTTGAACACCCTAATAATCCCCTTTAGGGGATGAATTTCAAAAAACGCTAAAATAAGTTTTGTAATCTAAACAGGCTAACATCGAAGTTACAAATCTCATACTTCAAAATTTTCTTGTTCTCCATACAAACTTTGAACGCTTTTCAGGGAAAAATTAAAAATAAAACACTAAGTTTTTTTCATTGTGATAGGCATGTATTTTTCTACAAACTATTAAGTATCTAGCTAAAAAAAGTGTTTCCCATACGAACTTTGCACCCCTTTATAACCCCTTAAGGGGTGAAATTTTCCAAAACTCTGGCAGTACTTTTTTGTATTTTAATAAGTAGGCAAGTACTTATTCTTTCTAGAGAGTTTTAAGTTTCTACCTTAGTAAAAAGTTTCCCCCATACAAACATTGCACCTCTTCATCCCCCTCTTAGCGGGTGGAATTTTCCAAACCACTGAAAGTAATTTACCTATACAGGGTGTCCCAGAAATCGACGTCAAGCCGTAAACGGATGATAGACCAGTCATATCATAAAAATACAAAAAAAACCAACTCGTGTTTGATCAATCGTCGTAAATTTTTAATTTTTACTGTGACCATAATTTTAAAAGAACATGAGTTAGATTTTTTTTTGTATTTTTCTGATTACTGTTATGACTCGGTCTATCATCCGTCTTCGGCTTGATGTCGATTTCTGGGACACCCTGTATATTTGTAGTCTATTAAATAATCTTTCTACACAATTACAAGTCTCTAGCTCAAAAAAAAAGATTCCTCCATACAAATTTTCACCCCTTTTGATCACCCTTAGGGGTGGAATTTTCAAAAACGCTGAAAGTTCTTTATTTGTAAGTATTGTAATAAGTTATCTTTCAACAAAGGTCGATCGCTAAAAAAATATATTTACAAACGTTGCACCCCTAACTGGTGGAATTTCCATTATGTAATCTTTCTAAAAAGTTTAGAGATTCTAGTTAAAAAAATCCCCTTTACCAACTTTGCACCCCTTTTTCATACCCTTCGGGGTGGAATTTTCCAAAACACTGAAAATGCTTTCATTGTATTGTAACAAGTAATATTTCTACAAACTTTTAAGCTTCTATCTCAAAAAGGAGTTTCGGTCATACAAACTTTGCAACCCTTTTTAACCCCCTTAGGGGCAGAATTTCCCAAAACGCTGAATGTACTTTATTTGAATTCTAATAAGTAGTATTTCTACAAAGTATTAAGTCTCTTGCTAAAATAATAAAGTTTCCCCCATACAAAATTTGCACCCCTTGTTAACCCCCTCAGGGGCAGAATTTTCCTAAACGTTGATAGTACTTTATTTGTTTTCTAATAAGTAATCTTTATACAAAATTTTAAGTCTTTAGCTTAATAACTAAAGTTTCCCCTATACAAACTTAGCACCCCTATTTAACCCCTTTAGGACTATAATTTCCAAAAATCCCTTCTTGGCCATTGCCTACGTTGTAAAAGGTAGTTCTGGTGTAGATTTTAACTCTCTAGCCCCAGTAGTTTCGGCTGTGCGTTGATGAGTGAGTGAGTGAGTGAGTGAGTCAGTCATATCTATAGATAGATAGAAGATGCCAAAACACCCATTCAAATATTTCAAAAAATTATGAAGCTACAACCGTTTTAATGTCGCTGGTTAGAGTGAGAAAACGATCGGGGACTGTGACGTCAAGATCCTCGAGCGTCATAGTAAAAAAACTATCGTTTCATATGAAGGTGCGTTTCGCGGAAAAGGAACAGAACATACCCCCTCTTAAAACTTTGGACTCTTATAACTTAGTCATTACCTATATAACCTCTTGCGTTGTTTTTTTATCCATTTGACTATATTTATTTTAAATTCTTTTTCGAGAAAATACATTATGATTATTTACCATATTTTCGATTCCTTTTCTATAACCACGAACTTCGGAATTCGAAAATATTCGGGTATCTATAACCATACTCGAGTGACAGGGATGCAGATATAAGAACTTCGAGTTTCGGTGGTAGCGCCGCAGGTACTTTGGCAGAATGCGCAAGGAGCGCGTTCCATTGCCATTAAAAAAAAATCGTGTTATTTATATTGTTCGAATTCAATGACACATTTATTGAAATTGCGCCTTAATACGACATTTGCGGATATAAGTTCTCATATCAGAATCCAATTTTTTTTAATTTTTTACGTAGACGGGAATTAAATTATTAATATGACGTGAAAGGCAAAACAATTCCGCCATTTTGACGTTTCTTACAGCTGACAGTTGTAGCAGCGTTTGATTTCAATAAAAATAAATGAAAAATTGAATGAAGTCGTATATTTCGGAAAATTAATTAACTGTCTCAGTCGGATAAAAACTATCCTAAGTTACAGTTAGAATAATAATGTACCTATAAAAAATGTTTCATACTTTTCCGTTCATGGGATGCTGAGAACATTCGTAACAGCACAAAGCTTAGTTTCAGACTGGCTGATTCTTTTTTTAATTTAGAGATTTATTATAAGTGGAGATAATATCATATCACTAACATTTGATTTGACGTGATGTCATTAGTTAAATAGTGTCAAATGAACTTTTGCATTTAATTGCTGCTCGAGATTTACTTATTTTACTGAACAGAACTTAACACTTAGGTTCGTATAACAGATACATGCTGTAGAGGTAATATAATCTTGATGAAAATACAAAGACTGGTCAAAATTGAGTAATGATTTCTCTTAAAGGTGCCAAGAGATTCCTACTCCCTTGCATAGTTGTCAAGTTAAGCCTAACTAATAAATCAAATCGAATAAATCATTATTTTGTAATTTGAGAACCCGTTAGAAGTAGTTTTGATTTAGGAACCAGGGACCTGTTTCATAAGATTGAAAGTATGAAAAGTTTCCATATAAAAGTCACACCGGTATCAGCTAATAAGAATCAGGCCCTGAAGTAAGTCTATGTGTAGAGATATTGAAGGAATCATGTTTTTACTTTTGTACAGTTTTTTATACTTGGTTGACTATACAGCGGGGTGGCTATGTAATGTTAATTGTTTAGTTTATTGAAGTGAATTAGAACCCCTGGAGTTGCGTTAATTCTGTTCAACATGATTGTACTTACTAGCGTATAACTCGTAATTGATTGTTATTTTTTCAACACTAACCAGTTATAATACAGTCGATATTGTTCAACCTCGAAATCCCGGGGAGTTTGATGAAATTTGGTACGAATGTTTGTTGGACGCCCTGTTTTCGTTTCCCAAAAAACCCCGGGTCAGGACCTTGTAGAACGGCCGGTATCTTGGGAAATATAGGTATAGTATTCGTAAGAAATTCACGTTTTATTCAAAAACGACGTACTCTATGAAAAAATGGTCTAGCGCAACATTAAAGCTGAATAAATTCTGCACAAGCCTGTAGTACACAACCTTGACGAAAAAACGTGTTATCGTGGAGAAAAATGCATCCACATATGATATTTTCCCTCAATGACCTTACAGGGTATAATATTTGTGTTGTCAAGGGCTAACAAGTAATAAATATTATGTGAAAGCTTTAAGAGATTCAAAGTTAAGGTAAATACGTATCCGAATTTCTGATTTCTAATATTAATTAACCTACTAATGGTTTAACACTAAACTTTAAATAATAGCAAAAAATGTTATTCGACTCCGGCCTTTAAGACGTAGACAATGGTAATTAACACACTAATGTAATCGTCTGATCGAGCGGATCGTTTCATCCCTACATACGCGTTTTGCCAAAATCCCGGGAAACGGCGGAATCCCACGCATTCCCCGCGGTCCCGGGCCACCCGGAGCGCGTCCGCGCATGCGCGCACTGTATACGCAACCCTGAATTTATACTTCACGATACCACCTTGTCATAATGACTAAATGCTTGCAAACACAAGACGATATTGGCTAATCGAACAGTAGTCTGGGTCAGTCTGGTATGACATGGTTCTATCGCGGCAAACGAATTAAATTTGTTGGCCGTAACAATTAAACGTCCATTAAAGTGAAGGAAGGATTTATTTGCATAAAAAAATGCAATTCATAGCGTACAGTCACGCATACACAATGCTCACAAATTTTATTTTGACTTTTTTCTGTGGCATCATAATGACCACTGTTATGCCTTTTCTTCATTGGGTCTAGACCCGAACTCATGGTTATAGTTATCGAGAAGCACTTACTCTGAAAATTTGCCGCATGCTTTCGCTTCTCGCATAAATTGACGGTGAAGATAAAGACAAGGTAGAATTCTTGAGTATTTATGTCCATACGTGTACCTATGCATGCACGTATTTAATTATGCCAAGCCACAGCAAAGCTTTGTAATAGCTTGTAATCGTATTTGGCGTAGGTATTTTCTAAATATATCTCCCTACTTCGTTGTCAGTTAAACGTATTTCTTTAGATTTATGTCGAATTTAAGTAGGTGGGTCATTGTCAGATTGAGGTTCGCGTCTTTTTATAAAGCCTAATTTTTGGTTGAACTCTGAATCCGCATAATCGGCGTTGCCCCTTCTATAATTCTATGTGATAAAAACATATTAAGTGAGCATAAGCCCTTAACTATTGACCACCGGAAAGATGATTTTTGTTTTTGTGACTGACAATGACCCAGGTAGTATGTTTTTTTTACCGTGAGCCATGTAAAACTACCAGAATATTAAAATACTCGTACCCACAGTGGTATTTTGTGCGCAGAGATTGAAATCATAGGTAGAACTAGAACTGTCAAACGTAAGAATTATGTTAGGCTTTACACAAGTGTTTCTTCCTATTTGCAACTGTCCACAAGCGCAATTCTTCACAATAGCAATTGCATTCTATAAGTATTAAGTGCAGAAGTAAAACAGTGAGGGCTATAAAGGCTATATCTTCGTAGTTGTCGCTGGTCGCTGGTGTGCTCGTGTATGGCTAACATAGTTAATCTTGTTAATAAAGGTGCGTGAGCATTGTGAACTTGTGAGCCCACCATTGATACTACTCGTAGTTGTTAGATATTGCTGCAGGTGGGTCGGACTTTTATCTCATCGCGCTTGGCATCAATGCGCTGTTGAGATTCAAAGTTATATCAGTTTAGGTATATTAGTTATAGAACGAGCGAGCGAAGCGAACGAAGTTCTACGTTTCCGCTTGGGCTAAAATTCTTTCGTCTGCTCTCTGCAGCTCGCATTTCTCAATCGATTTCCGTGAAAATTTGTGAAAAGGTTTAAAATATGTATGTATACCGTGAGCCATGTAAAACTACCAGAATATTAAAATACTCGTACCCACAGTGGTATTTTGTGCGCAGAGATTGAAATCATAGGTAGAACTAGAACTGTCAAACGTAAGAATTATGTTAGGCTTTACACAAGTGTTTCTTTCTATTTGCAACTGTCCACAAGCGCAATTCTTCACAATAGCAATTAACCACATTCTATAAGTATTAAGTGCAGAAGTAAAACAGTGAGGGCTATAAAGGCTATATCTTCGTAGTTGTCGCTGGTCGCTGGTGTGCTCGTGTATGGCTAACATAGTTAATCTTGTTAATAAAGGTGCGTGAGCATTGTGAACTTGTGAGCCCACCATTGATACTACTCGTAGTTGTTAGATATTGCTGCAGGTGGGTCGGACTTTTATCTCATCGCGCTTGGCATCAATGCGCTGTTGAGATTCAAAGTTATATCAGTTTAGGTATATTAGTTATAGAACGAGCGAGCGAAGCGAACGAAGTTCTACGTTTCCGCTTGGGCTAAAATTCTTTCGTCTGCTCTCTGCAGCTCGCATTTCTCAATCGATTTCCGTGAAAATTTGTGAAAAGGTTTAAAATATGTATGTATGTATACATAGTTTTTTTGTTGATAAAGTTTCACGAAAATTAAAAAAAAAATGTTTAAAAAAGACAGACCCGCGAGTTCTACTGCTCACAGAGCCACTAGTACGAGTATGTACCTAGCTATGTATTATTTATTGTCCAGTTTACGCTAAATGCTGAACTATGATTTCGATGTCTGCTTGAACCACAGTTTGCTAACCAAGGGGAGGCATAATTAATATAATTACACCACATTTAATCTAGAAATGTATAATAAGAATATGCCCGGACTCAATGGTTGACATAATAGGTCTTGCTCATGATTACAGCGCAGCGGTAATGGCGGTCGATCGGTTGACCCCGCGCGGCGCGGCGCGGGCACAGGTGCTTTATGGTTATTAAACCAAATCCAATCAGCCGCGCCGCCCGCGCCGATGCTAGGGCTGTCGCTACTGTTAGGGACAATGGAAAATAAAATTTTGTGAAGTACAAGTGAGAGAGGGACAAATGCTTTACATCCGCCGACATAAACGCGATCATGCTAGCTAGGCTGGAGCCAGATGACTGGACGTTTAGATATCGATGTGTTCCGCCAATCGTATACTGGTCGCTCGGCGACGTGAAAGCCATAATTATGATAGCAATGTTTCGAGTCAGATATACCTACCTCCCCTAACCGTGCTGTACGAGATTTAATTTAATTTAATTTATTTATTTGCAACCAAGTACATAAGCACATGCAACTTAATGCTAGGTACAGTACGAGGACCCGGATAGGGCGCAGGAAAAGAAGAATTATAAATAAAACATAATTAGTTAGCACTTAAAAGAAAAAATAAGAAACTGAGTATAAATAAATAACAATATCACAGAATAATTGAATAACAGTAATTAATTAAAATAATTTTATAAAAAGATCTATCATAAGAATAATTTTACAGAACCATATTTGTAATATAAATTTGTTGTCAATATTAAATAATTAATTAAAAAGACCATTCATTAAAATAAAAACTAATCATTTCGTAATAACAATAATTCATTTAAATACAAAAAAAAATTGTGTAGAGAGACGCTATTATAAGTTATTTAGAGCTTCTTTTTATTATATTTTAAATTTTACATCATAAGGGAGATTTAAATATTCGCTTACCTACACTATAAAACGATTTTCTATTAAATATGTTTTTAATAGTTATTTGTTATAAAAGGGTGCAAAGTTGTATACCCGCGAGTGTGCAATTGAAACACGAGCATGGGAAAGGATTCTATAGTTGAACCACGAGCGAAGAGAGTGGTTCTAAAATAATATCCTGAGCGTAGCGAGTGTTTCAACACACGAGAAGTAAAATTCATTTGCACCCGTATGTAACACAAAACTTTTCACCTCACTGTAGCGAAGAACGTGCAACATGCAAAACGAAAAAAGAACTTTATTTGTGCTCATTCCATCATCATCATCACCACCATCACCATCACCCATCATCCTTCATCCGTCACCCGCCATCCGTCACCCGTCATCCGTTATCCTTCGTCCGTCATCCATCATCCATCAAATCATCATCCTCAATGCAAAAACAAATGTTTCTTATGGAATATTAAAAAGTCGCTCCAAGGTCAAATTACTTTCCCGACTAGTGGATAAAATGTCATTTTGCTCACTGCTTGTAAAGGATAAAAGACGGCTTTCCGAGGCAGTGAGGTAGTACATTACATCTGAGGCCGGGAAAATACGGATTTCCGGCCAAGTAGGTATAGAGATACGAGGCCGGGAATCCGTTTTCACGCCGAGGCATGTATACCTAGTGCTTTTCTCAAACATGTAATGAAATAAATAAATAAAAATCCTCAAATCAAACTAATTTTTATGGCTGAATGCCGTGATGCTGTGGCACAAATAGTAAAATGAAAATTAAAAAGTTACTTTGCAGGCCTAGGCCTGAAAAGTTGTATGAAATCCCATTTCAGGCTGCCTCGAGATGCTGCGCCTGAAAAAGGATACTTCCGAGTCTATTATAAGGAACGTAAAGAGAATATTTCATTGCATGTTTGAGAAAAGTTTATTTATTTATTTAAGGATTGCCAACGGAGTTCACAATGTTACATTTTACTAAAATACAAGCACTTATGTAAAGTCTAATTGTAACCAAAATAATAGGCAACCAACAATACCAATACCTACACCAATATTGCTTTAAAAAAAATAGCATTTTTAATTATCTAAGCTTCAAAATAAAATAAAAAAGCGGCCAAGTGCGAGTCAGACTCGCACATGAAGGGTTCCGTAAATTAAATTGCGGTTTACGATTTATGATTATGACGTATTAAAAAAAACTACTTACTAGATCTCGTTCAAACCAATTTTCGGTGGAAGGTTGCATGGTAATGTACATCATTTAACGGCCTCCGTAGCCCAGTTGGTAGTGACTCTGCCTACGAAGCTGCAGGTCCCGGGTTCGAATCCCGGTCAGGGCATTTATTTGTGTGTTTATCACGAATATATTTGTTCCTGAGTTATGGATGTTCTATATGTATAATTATAAGTATCTATATGTATTTATCTATTATATATATCGTCGCCTAGTACCCACAACACAAGCCTTATTGAGCTTACCGTGGGCCTAGGTTTGATTTGTGTAAGATTGTCCCGTAATATTTATTTATTTATTTTATTTATTTATTTATTTATATATTTTTTTTAGTTTTATTATTCACTTATTTTAGAAGTTACAGGGGGGGACACACATTTTACCACTTTGGAAGTGTCTCTCGCGCAAACTATTCAGTTTAGAAAAAAAATATAAATGAAACCTCAATATCATTTTTTAAGACCTATCCATAGATAGGTATGGGTATTGGTTTGATGAAAAATATCACGTATGGATGAAAAATATCACGTACACACGTATGGGTTTGATGAAAATTTTTTTTTTGAGTTTCAGTTCTGAGTATGGGGACCAAAACTTACTGTATTTTTTTTTCGATTTTTGTGTGAAAATCTTAATGTGGTTCACAGAATACATCTACTTTCCAAGTTTCAACAGTATAGCTCTTATAGTTTCGGAAAAAAGTGGCTGTGACATACGGACGGACAGACAGACAGACATGACGAATCTATAAGGGTTCCGTTTTTTGCCATTTGGCTACGGAACCCTAAAAACTGAATCACATCAGTAAGACTATGGCTGTATGATTTTTTTATAATTTTTCTCTACTTTGATAGTTCTTTTTGATACGTAGGTTTGTAGTTAATACCTACTAGGTATCTACATTATAATACAGGGTCGTGAAATAATTAACCTTAAAAGCATCCAAGTGGCGCCCCTACACTCGCGCTCGCGTCGCAGCATGATTGCGTAATGACGCGCGCGCGCATCCTAAGCACGCCACTAACCACCGCACTGCACCGCCATTATAATAATATCTGGACCGATTGTGATTTTAGAGGAAGTCGTTACGTTATTGTGGAGTACTTTTACTTCCTAACTTGAGATTGGTCGTTTCGATTACGGATATTGTCTCAAGATATTTACTTGTATACTTAATAAAGTAAACATTATCTTGCACTTGATTACCAATTAGGCGATATCATGTTTCGTTCTTACTTAATACGTTGAATCGATATCAAAAATAAAAACGAATCGCTTTTACATTTTTTTATCTTACCTAACTATTTACCTGTTACTAATCTGATTCATTCATTATGTAGGTACTTGAAAAGTGAATAATAAGTAGGTACTTATTCATCATTTTCTGATCTTATCAGTTTATTACTTATTCATGTCGCGATTCTGGAAATTACGTTTAGGTGTGGTGTTGCTGTATCTGTTTAGAGGTTTTCTTGAGCGATATGAGTGTTACCATGCATAGATTAAATTGAAAAATGATGTCGGACTGTTAATGACAAGAACAGCTCAATATCTAAGAACATTTAATATAGTTAACTATTTGCTCGAGATCAACTACCTAAAGCAAGCACCAGTTGAAAACGAAAAAAATGTAAACAAACGATGTATTGAATTTGACATTAATGTCAAATTCGATACATTGTTTGTTTACATTTTTTTCTTGCTACTTTACATAAAAAATTGGCCGAATCAACTTTTAAACAAACTCTATTTTGATAGGTATCACAGGAGACACAACTATAAAGGTTGATAGAATAACTGTTGAAAAATATAGGTACCACTGTTATACGGATACGGGTGGAACTCAAAAAAATTGCGCATAGTTTGCTATGACTCTTAAGAGCCCTAACCTAATCTACAATTTAACTTTTATCCATTTCGTAACGGCAACTACCCATACATTTTATATGGGTAATTGCCGATACGAAATTGGCGCCTGAATCTCTCAATGAGTGCTCTCGTTATGTATGGGTAGAACTCAATTTTTTTTACATACATAGTTGGGTCGAAATCAAAAAAGATGCCCATAGTTAAGAGCCTTAATTAAATCTAATCTATGCTTTAACTTTTCTCATTTTCGTAACGGCAATTACCCATACATTATATATGGGTAATTGCCGTTACGAAAATGAGAAAAGTTAAAGCATAGATTAGGTTAAGGCTCTTAACTATGGGCATCTTTTTTGATTTCGACCCAGTTAAGAGCCTTTATCTAATCTACGATTGAACTTTTATCTATTTCGTAACGGCATATGGGTATTATGGGTAATTGCCGTTACGAACTTGATAAAAGTTGAATCGTAGATTTAGATTAAGGCTCTTAACTATGTACAATTTTTTTTTGAGTTCTACCCATACATAACGAGAGCACTCATTGAGAGATTCAGGCGTCAAAATTTTAAATGATTATTGGAAAGTTTTTCACTAAAATCATTGAGTAGAGCTAATACGTTAAGAGTAAGTAAAAGTGACTCAAAAGACGAAATAGTGTTGATCTAGAAGTTGATTGGCCAATTTATCTACTAACTATATTGCCTTTAAACATTTCGTACACAATGTAATTTGGTGAAATACTCCCAGCTGCAAACAAAATGCATACCCAATCCCCGCGAAGCCTTCGTGGTAATTACAGCGGGATTCAATTTGGCGTCGCTGGCGCAGATCCCGGCGTCATCTGCATAATAACTCGTCTGGATTTAAATTATTTCGGAGGACACCGTGTTATTAGAGCCATAATGCGCACGGCTGGACACAAGATCACCGAGATCGCGCGAGCAGTGGCGACACTTTGTTATAGGCAGATTCACCAGTCACGTGTATGAACGACGACGCAAGGACCTTTATAAGGTATTATTATTATTCTGGTAGTGGCTTCCGGGCTGTCAAAGCCCTTGTATCACTGCGACCATCGCTGATCTATTGTGATCGCCACTTACTACAATTCTTGGTCAAGTCCTGCAAACTCAAAGAATTGCAGGATTTTGTTGATCTCAAGAAATTCCTATCATGCGTAGGCGGTTTCTACTTAGCGCCAAGGCGTCACAAGACGCCTTTTTGCTAAAGGCTCTAATAAGTGCCTTGGAATGTTTCAGTCCTGGGATAGCTCTCCAGGCTTGAATGGTCTTGTAGAAACAATAGGCTTTTAGAGTGAGCGTGGTAAGGATTTTGGGGATACCACAGAACGGCTCTGGTCAACAGTGTGTCCCCTTCGCCCCTGCTCGTGTTTATAAGGTAGATAATTTTAGTTTAGAATCTGTCAATGTCTATTATTATCAATTGCTCCTTCTCATGGAACAGACGGATCTTGAGAGGTATAACATTCGACTTATATGCTTAATTTTATGCCAAAATGATTGTGTATAGTTTGAGGTAATGCCGCTGCTGGGCACAAACTTTTGACATAAATATGTACACATTTTTAAGTTTACGCCTTTAGGTTCTATAGATGCTTATTCTTCAGTGGTACGCAAATCATGCACCAGCGCCGCCCAGCGGATAAAAATAATTGCCCCTGCGACCGCGCCATTACCTCAAACTATACACAATCACCGACTCGGCTGTGCCCGTAACCCTGCTTTAACGAAAATTCGATACAACACCATCGCATTGCTGAACTTACAATACACTGCTCTTAGTGTTAGGTAGTCAGATTTACCGTACTATTGATGGCCCGCAGTGAATGTAACATTATTATTTAGTGTCAAGTTCTTGTATGCAAGGATGATACACCGTGCTCATTACAATATTAATCAATGCTTTCACATCGGCCGGGATAAAATAATAAATAAATACAGTCTTAATGTTAGTTGCGCAATACTAATGCAAGGGTTCTGAAGCAAATGATAGAGTGGAGACAATGAGCCAGTAACAACTGATTGTTGGGCATTTGACTTGATCAGTTTTAAACCTACAGATGATTATATGATCCAAACGTGAATTGTCGTGCAGAGGCTGAACTAGGTGAACGAGGTCGTGATTTGGATATGATCCAAGTTTTTTTTTATTTATGCAGGCAACTGTTAAGATTATCAATTATGCCCAAAGCCCTAAATAAAAGTAACTAGGTACGTAATTATTTTTATAATGATCACAGGGCCTGTTTCTTAAATTCAGAACGCTTGTTGGTTAAAATCTACAATCAAATTCTACGTGTTTGTTCTATTTAGCAATCCTGATACGAAACATTTGAAGTATTCCACCTCTAAACTACTATTAAGCAATCCTGATACGAAACATTTGAAGTATTCAACCTCTAAACTACTATTAAGCAATCCTGATACGAAACATTTGAAGTATTCCACCTCTAAACTACTATTAAGCTCTCGCGCTTTATACCTACACACCTGTGTAAAATAATAATTTGAATATTCTTTGTCAGTAACTTACCAGTTACCCACGTGAAGGTAGGTATGATATGCTAACTATGGAAATCTCCGCAAAACGAAACATGCGGACAAAGAAGATGGAAAATGTTAATAAATGTTCAATAAAATTTTCCTTATTTGCTTAAGACAATGTTCACAATAGTACATAATTATGTTCAGTGATGCGTTCATATTACCCACTAGATAAAGTATATTTTCGAATAATGTTGATAGTCTTGTGACAAGAATCACAAGTTAGTTTGAATTGACGGCAATTACGATGCAGCTCTGTTTGTTATGCACTTATAATTGCAATATATATCGTCGATCATTTATTTATTGCTAAATACCTGACGTGTATATTAATGCCATCAATGACCAATAGTCATTAATCACAGCACGATCCGTAATTTTTAAAATGTTGCTTCTTTAAACGTTTTTATTTGTTAAGTGGGTATTGATATTTCAGAGCACAGAAGCCACAAAGGTTTTAGGCAGACTTTTTGGTACAATGTGTTTTATATTCGAGGACTTTCTCGAAACTGAGGGATTATTTAGCTTCAGTACCTCACTATAATTTCCTCACAAATACTCACGTTATTATATTCTCTAGAATCTAGGGCCTAGATAATACAGACAGGTTGAGAAGGTCCGGAAAAAAACTGATCTACATTTGATGGAAATGTCGAGTCGACGAACTGATGATTGTGATCGTGTATATTAGGTATTTTTGAGATAGGTCATTCTTATTCGTTTCACCCATCCCTTAGGTATATATTTTATGATGAAATGCCATGCTCTATTTAGGTATTAAGTCAGTACGGTAAGCTACGAAAGTGTTCTACATCTTGCGACTCTATTACTTGTAAATTAAGGTTCAAAGGTGGTACTTAGATCACTTTTTGGCATACTGTAGGTACAGTCAAGTGTAAAAATATAGGTGCAAACAACTCACTCATAAATATGTCCCATCGCTTTTATGTGAGCGGATTAAGGTTATAGTACATATTTATGAGAGGATTAAATCGATACATATTTTTGCACTTGACTGTAGGTACGTATAATTTAATTGCTATTAAATTGTAGTAGGTATAACATTTAAACGAGAGTACAAATACTGTAACTATAGTAAGTAGTGACGAATGACGAAGGGAGTAAAAGCACCGTGAAACTAGTTGCCACTTACTCGCCGGTTATACCGCGCCGTTAACATTAACGACAATCGCGGCCCAAGTGTTCCACCAAGTACTGCCCGTAATCGATCCGGACCCATGCACGCCGAGCGCACCATTAACATATTATACTGACTCACAGCACTGCTATGTTCTCAGGGAAAAAGGTCTTAGTGCTCTAGGTGCCTACTGGGACTTTTCCTAAATGAGACACGGTATTACTACGATACTTTCAGCAGTTTCTGCAGATACACAGTAGATATTGTTTGTTACATTGCTAGACGTGCGTATGACCACTAGGTATATTCGACACTTTTATTTGAGTTACGTTATTATAATCATATTAATCATAATCCATCGGATTGTCGTACTTATATTGTACAGTCTGTTTAAGAAAATAATTCGACCAATTCACACACACTACTCTCAATAGCAATATATTTATGGACTAGCTGTACCCGCGACTTCGTTTGCGTAGGATTAAATGTGTTCCTTCTCTTTGGACCATGGAGGACATAGGTACCTACTTATTGATTATTCATTAGGCCTGCCTAAAATAAGCGCGGCTTGTGGTGGCGGCCAGATGTATAGCTACTATGATAATCAAGGCCGCGTGTGTCTGAAACATTAATTATCATAGTAAACAATTGGCCGCCACCGCAGGTCGCGTTAGCTTGTGACAGGTTTTATAGTATTCCGACAATTCGACCGAAGTTCTGTATAAAATTTATACAGAACTTCGGTCGAATTGTCGGATTATGGCCAGCTCAGCATACAGGACGCAACTATGCGTTCAAGTTTTACTTAAATCCGTTATATCTAATGTCGGTGTAAATTTTAATAAGTCAATATTATTTTTACTTTACTTATTTACAGAAATTGACGGCTTTTAACGGATCTGTATAAAACTGAGTTTAACTATATGTGCCTATAAAAAATAGAACAATTTGTAAAAAAAGGTATAATCATTATAAAAGACATATCTACATCCTTATCTACAAATTATGGGTTTCGCATGCTATGATCTAATTTAAAAGTCGAATCAGCATTTTTAGATTTGAATTGTACAACGTAACAGTTTTTTATTACTTATTAGTATGAAAGACTGTATGTCTTCACATTAGTATTTAATCATGCCATGTACATGCAACCACGTGGTGGGTAGTGACACGTTTGCTTCTACTAAAACAATTAATTAAAAAGTATAAAAATTATATAACATTTAGCAAGTAGGCAGTAGTGTCATCTACATAATGTCTTAGGTACACATATCTATCAATATACAGCCTAAAAATAAACGTGTTACTCTCAAATTTTTTTTTGTTTTAAGACACGGTTAACATATTGCTGTCCGAATATTTATTTACACAGTCATCAATTTCTCGCCGCAACATTGTAAGGAACATAAGTTTGGTTGGGAAACCGTATTATTCGTAGCATTATCAGATAGTTGTTATGAAAATCATCGATATCATGACCAGTAAAGCTTGTCGGTAAGTTACAATTTGATCAGTCCAAGCAACACTTTAAAAAGGCCACTAGTCATAAATATTGACTACACGACGGATTGACGTCTAAATAGACGTGTATTTTTTTTAAACTACCTTTTGTAGTTGTCTCTAAGGGTAAGGCCTCCCGTTTCCGTCATCAGACTAACTTTATATATATATATATATATATATATATATATATTAGGTATCATTAGTTAAAAAAATACTTCTGTAAGTTGATCATATTTGATGTACACAAATTAACATTATATATTACTTAGGTACTATAGATACCCTACCGTTTAACTCAGACGGCGCGTGGACGCTGCTGATGCTGCAAAGTAGCAGGGGTGACGTCAAAAAGTAAGGACTTGCCGCCCACTAACCGCCCTACACCCTTTGACGTCTCCCCGCTTGTGCCGCGCGCCGATCAGGGACCATCTGAGTTAAACGCTTGGTCTAAAGTGCAAGTTAAATAAAAGCTTGTAAAAATGCAGTCACTTGATGAATGATGAATTACATTGTTAGACATTGTTACGTTTTTTGGGAATAATTTATGCTTTTACTATTGAATGGCAAAACCGAAGCTTGCCACGTTTACCTACCTGACTACACATTTTTATATGGACCATACAGATAGATGATATCATATGTGTATCAGCCTAGCTAGCACACTAGGTTTTATGTCGGCGAAAATGTACTGAAACGTCACGTAAAACGCGACATAAAGCCTAGTGTGCTAGCCCCCCGGATCTACATGTTATTGTAATTACGAACATGATACACGGCCCCTGTGGCGCCATCAACCCCTAATTACCGTGCATTACACACGGGAAGTGTTCCGAAACCACGTTTACCTACCTGACTACACATTTTTATATGGACCATACAGATAGATGATATCACATGTGTATCAGATCTACATGTTATTGTAATTACGAACATGATTCACGGCCCCTGTGGCGCCATCAACCCCTAATTACCGTGCATTTACACACGGGAAGTGTTCCGAAACATATATAATTTACATAATTTGACGGTACACTATTAATGACAATGATGAATCTGAGACGGTATGTTCGCTGAGTTACTTAGTAGGTACGGCATAAATTATTTAGTGCAAAACTTCTTGATAAACTATGTTAGAAGTTTTATTCTCCGGTGTGTAAACACATACATCAGCGGCATCGCTGACTCGAGAGAGAGCAACGTAGAGTTGACCGTGCGAGAAACAGCTGCTAGTGAGATCTATGCCTGCTTTGCGCAATGTCTGGCCCTGGGCCTTGTTGATGGTCATGGCAAAAGCAACACTAACAGGCAGTTGAATCCGTTTAAATTGAAATGGGTAATTATTGGGAATTATTGGAATGCGCGGAATAAAAACACATTCTCCTGCACCGCAACCGGTAAGTATTTCCGCTTCGATTACGTTCCTCTGTAACGCAACTACTTTTAAACGCGTTCCGTTGCATAATTTTGGGGGGCTTAAATTTCGCATTAAAATGATAGGTACGCCTATTTTGAGTTTGAGTTCATGCGCTGGGAGACCAGACGCTGATAATGAGTTTAAAAATTCTACCGGGTACGTTGTAGCCTCTTCTCGATCGATTACTCGGTTTATCGAGGTATAAGTGTGGAACTGCCCTTCAACTTTTTCCATTATGTTTGAGTTGATTGTTGTCGCCTGATCATTCCGAGGCGTAAGAATGGCTCGCTCGCAAAGCCAGCTGTTCTCCTGATTTATTATGTCATGTGGGTCGCCATACACCGACGAAATAAGTTCGTTGAGATTGGATACCAATTTACATATGTCGTTTGTTAAAGTTATTTTGCCTTCTACTACGGGATATCTGCCTTCGCCTATGCTTAGCAACAATTCGGAGAACTGTTGAGCATTTATATTTCCCCCCAGTAGAGCTCGCATATTGGTTGTTAAATTTAATTTGTTAACATATGGCCACAGATCAGATTTTTTAAAGCAAGCATTCACTTCATCCGCTCTCGTTCCACGGGTTACGACTGGTAATGTTTGGCGAAAATCTCCACAGAAGAGTACAGTAAGCCCGCCCATGAGTTGGTTATTTTGGCGTATGTCTTGAAGCGTTCTATTTACTGCTTCAATTGCTTTGCGATGCGCCATTGTGCACTCATCCCATACAATTAGTACACTGTCACGCAATACTTTAGCCTTTTCACAATTGCGCGAAATGTCGCAGACGGGAGTTTCAGTGACATCTAATTGTATGGGAATTTTTAGCATGGAATGTGCAGTTTTTCCTCCGGGCAGTAACGTGGCCGCAATTCCAGATGATGCCACAGCTAAGGCAATTTGACCTTGGATTCGAACTTGTGCAAGAATGAGTTTCGTCAAAAAAGTCTTTCCTGTGCCTCCCGGGGCATCCAAAAAATACAATCCTCCGGATGCATTTGAAACACTTTGGAATATTATATCAAAAACTCCTTTTTGTTCTGTTGTGAGGCTTGAAACCCCTTCAAGAGCAACAGTAAGTTCTGCGAAGTTATAATTAACTTCGGTTGCGTATTCTCTATGAGTGTCGGTTTCATTCAGGTCAGGCTCAGGCAGACCGTAGTGTGGTAACGGGTGGCCGCCAATTGAGATGACAATTTCTTGCAAGTCACACAAACAACAGTTTAATTTGATATTGCGCATGCGGTCATCGAGCTCGTGATGAGTTTCAGGACCTGATGTGCGTAAATAGTCCTCTGCCAAGTAGTTTTGGTATTTTAGCCACAGGTGATTGGCGTCGGAAATCCCGCAAAAAACTAACATCACGGCAAACAACTGTCGTAAACGATGTGGACTATCACCAAGTGATGCTTCTGATAGAGCTTCGTCCCAATGCTGGTCATCGTCCAATAGTCCGCGAGCCCGACAAGCTGCCTGGAAAGTCGGGTACTCGGTGCCATTGAAAATTTTTAAATCTGAAAAAGACGTCGGTCCTCTAACATTGTGCAAAAGCAACCGCACATAAAAACATTCTGCGTTATTGGGGTGCACGGTGTACACCCTTCCAATAACGTGTTCTCTCATGATGGAGGGAAAATTTTCAACAGGCGTTCCACGTCGCCGGCGTGTAAACAATCCGTGTTGTTTGTCATACGTATAGTACGATGGAACTTCGTCATAAAGCAATGTTTTTGCAAAATCGTCTGCCTCGCATAACGAAAAGAATGCCGTTAATGTTGTTTGCCTGGGATTCTCTAACTGTTCTGTTAAATTGTTTGTATTGAAATAAATACGTTGCCCACCTTCTACGTGAACGTTTAGGTGTATCACAGGCGGAAATCGTTCAAAAATCGGAAAACTGAATATCCGCCATGCTGCTTCCGAGGAACTAATGTAACGCCCCGTTTGGAATCTGGTTACTTCGTCACGGTCATTACTTGTAGCAAGCGTAGCCTGATCGGTTCCTTTATTTACATACTTGAAAATGTATTTAATCGATTTTATACTGTTACACAGTTCCACGTTTACATGACCCTGAAACGTTCTCGACAATACAGGTGAGAATGGTACAACCCACCGATTGTCTACTTCCAACAACCGTAGCATTGCAGTAAACCCTCCATGGTCTGGAGCACGTCGCCGGTATTTAGGATAACCATCTTCACCTGTAATTGTCTCTTGTAGTAGGCTTTTCGGAAATTTTTTAACACATCGTCCGTCCTGCATGCAAGGAGAGCTATTGTTTAAAGGGCCACAAGGTCCGTGAATCATGTGTTGCTTCACAATTGCGTGTAAAGCAGGATCTGAAATGGGATTTGGTATTTCTGCGCTTATTACTTTATCTACGTCATGGGGACGTATTTTTTCTTTAAGCCATAAAAGTATATGAGCGTGTGGTAGTCCTCGCTTTTGCCATTCAATGTTATATGTAAAGCACAAAGATGCGCCATACATTTTTTCTTTTGTGAGTAAATTAATTAATAATTTAAGTTTTAAATGAAAAACTCTACTTATTAAGTCGTGTCGGTCATACGGAACTTGACCTGGCAGCAGCTCTTGAGTTATTTCATTCCATTTAGGATTTGTAGTAGCAGTGATAAATAAGTCTGGCTTACCATATTTGCGAACATACGAAAGTGCGTCTTGCACTTGCTCGTGCATGTTACGTGGACTTCCGATGAAGCTTGAAGGTAAAATTACCAAGCGCCCCATGTTCTCGGAATTAGTATCATTTTGCAGTGCATCTTGGAGATCTGCATAATTCTCAGCTCGTAACTGCCTTTGATGAGTGCGGATATAAACTAAACGCTCAGTTTCGATTTTTGCGTACATGTCAACAATGAATTGAGAAAATAGACCGCGAAAACGTTGTAAATACGTAAATCTGTTTAGTCGGACCTGCAAAAGGTAGCAGTAAAATTGTAGCGCCGTGGCTTTTTTGTCGTTTCGTATTGCCCCAGTGGTAGGATCAAGTTGTCGTATTGCAAAGTTATAACCATCTTCACCGCGACAGTAAATAAGCGGATATTGTAATGAATCGTAAGAACGATGGGTTTCACTTATACGTTTCAGACGGTTATCTCGTGCACGTAAGACAATATCACGTTTGTCGCACTGTTGGTCTACCAGAACAACAGCTACTTCGTTGGTAGAAGGAGGGTTGTAGCGACCGCGGTGTTCTGTAGGAGGTCGTTTATCAGCACTTATAACAAATTTGTACTCCTCCTGCTGATCAGGAGGTATAGATTCCAATGCGGCCTTAAAATCGGACAAGTAATGGTTAGACTGATGAAGCATCTCCTGAAGATCAAATATGAGACCGGAGTTTAAATTTGTGAAGTGTTGGTTCCTGATATTAGCCTGCTCTTGGTAATCGGAAACAAAATAAATTTGCAAAAATTTAGGATTTTCTTCGGGCAATAAAGATCCTATTAGGTGATACACTTGTCCTTGCACTTTAAAGGTAGGCATAAATGTCCCGTGTATCACCTGTTTTGCACCAAAAGACGTCATTTGAAAAGCGGCATTATATGTACGAATATTGGCTAGAAATTGTTGTGATAATGGATGTTCTCCATTCAAAAGTGACTTTATAAGTTCAGGCGGATTTGAAAATAAATCAAAACGAACTTTGCCACCTGAACAACAGAATCCCATCGATTCTTTTGCCCACTTCAAAGCTTGACAATTACCGCAAACATTAACCATTCTCCCAACTGAGGCAAATTCTTGGTAATTAATATTAGGTAAGTAGGCAAAACCACTATTTTCTATTTGATCCCATCGAAGTTGTATGAGGTTTTCTTCTTCATTAAAATGTGCGGAGCTTGGTGTAAATGTCTGCGAAGCCCGTGACATGGCATCTTCATCGCCGCTTGCGGAGAAAGGCACCGGGCTCGGTGCAAATGTCTGCGAAACCTGTGACATGGCGACTACACCGCTGCCTGCGGACAAACGCGCCGAACTTGGTATAAATGTTTGCGAAGCTTGTGACATGGCGTCTTCACCGCTGCTTGCGAACAAACGCGCCGAGCTAGGTGTAAACGTTTGTGATATGATGTCTTCGTCTCTGCTTGTAGACAAAGGCGCCGAGCTTGGTGTAAATGTTTGCGAAGCTCGCGCCACAGCGTCTTCACTGCTGCTTATGGAGAAATGCACCGAACTTGGGGTAAATGTTTGCGAAGCTCGTGACGCAGCATCTTCATCTTCACCGTTGCTTGCGGAGAAATGCGCCGAGGTTGGTGTAAATGTTTGCGAAGCCTGCGCCACAGCGTCTTCACTGCTGCTTATGGAGAAATGCACCGAACTTGGGGTAAATGTTTGCGAAGCTCGTGACGCAGCATCTTCATCTTCACCGTTGCTTGCGGAGAAATGCGCCGAGGTTGGTGTAAATGTTTGCGAAGCCTGCGACACAGCGTCTTCACCGTTGCTTGCGAAGAAATGCGCCGAGCTTGGTGTAAATGTTTGCGAAGCTCGCGCCACAGCGTCTTCACTGCTGCTTATGAAGAAATGCACCGAACTTGGGGTAAATGTTTGCGAAGCTCGTGACGCAGCATCTTCATCTTCACCGTTGCTTGCGGAGAAATGCGCCGAGGTTGGTGTAAATGTTTGCGAAGCCTGCGACACAGCGTCTTCACCGTTGCTTGCGAAGAAATGCGCCGAGCTTGGTGTAAATGTTTGCGAAGCTTGTGCAACGGCGTCTTCACTGCTGCTTGCGGACAAACGCGCCAAGCTTGGTGTAAATGCTTGTAACGATTGTGATGTGGCAACTTCACTGCTGCTTGCGGACAAACGCGCCGAGCTTAGTGTGAATGTTTGTGAGGCCCGTGACATGGCGTCTTCACCGCTACTTGCGATCAAACGCGCCGACCTTGGTGTAAATGTTTGTGATGTGACATCTTCGTCTCTGCTTGTAGACAAATGCACCGAGCTTGATGTGAATGTTTGCGAAGCTCGCGCCACAGCGTCTTCACCGCTGCTTGTGGAGAAATGGACCGAGTTTGGTGTAAATGTTTGTGAGGGCCGTGACATGGCGCTTTCGCCGCTGCTTGCGGACAAACGCGCCGAGCTTGGTTTAAATGTTTGTGAAGGCCGTGACATGGCATCTTCACCGCTGCTTGCGGACAAACGCGCCGAATTTGGTGTAAATGTTTGTGAAGCCTGTGATATGACTTCATCGTCTCTGATTGCAGACAAACCTGCAGAATTTGGTATAAATCTCTGTGAAGTCCGTGACATGGCGTCTTCGTTTCCACTTGTAGACAAACCTGCAGAACTTGGTGTAAATGTTTGCGATGTCCGTGGCATGGCGTCTTTTTCTCTGGTAGCAGACAAACGCGCACAATTCGATGTAAATGTCTCTGAAGTCTGGGAGATAGCATCTTGTTCTAAGTCTGAAGTCGCTGAGCTTTGAGTAAGCTCCTCTGATATTCGAGCCTCTGCTTTGCGAACGCTCTCTCGTCTTCTCTTTATAGCGACCCGAGTGCGACGTGAAAGATTTGTCTTTCTGCGAACCATTTTATTCTTTATTGGGTCATGTCTCTAGTATAAGTAGTTACTTTCGAATGCTTTCTTGACTCAAAATCGGGAACCAAAATAAACGTTCTGTTCTTCCTGTAAACAATACAACAGTTAACGGTTTATACACCTATACATATGTATATAAATTATGTTCGATAAACTGCCACTGATAAGGAGTCATTTTTGTAGCTATTGTAACATCTGTGTGAACAGGCTATGTGGGTCGTCGGCCTACCTCAATTGGAATCCATATTCCTGATCAATTTTGCTACAAATATAGTCATACATTCACAGTCGTGAGGAAACATTATTTAGTAGGATTATATGTTTTGTCGCCACAGCACGGCTATCACAAGACGGCGCGCGAGCTCTCTCGATTTTTCTCCCACTATACATCTCTTTCTAAGTTTTCTAATAAGAGAGAGACAGATAGTGCGAGAAAAATCGAGAGAGCTCGCGTGCCGTCTTGTGATAGCCGTGCAGGTCCTAATAGCGCGATAGGTTTTAGTGTCAAGTTTTACGTGACGGTTCAGTACATTTTCGCCATAAAACTTGACGATAAAAGCTATCGTGCTAGCTGGGGCTCTCGGTCGTCGTGGCATGGTATGGCATGTACGTATTATCCATTGCAGTCGGTCATATAGCTACCCACAGGCAGAATTCCGTTGCGAAATTCTGCTTGGCAGGCCACATGTAAAGGTTCCTCTACTTAAATGACGACGAACACAAACTACCATCACGGCGGCAGTACTTATGCGGATGAGATAAAAGTAGGCCCTTTCTCCCTTTAACGCATAGTTGTATCCTGTATGATGGGTCATGAGGTATTGATGGCCCATTATCAAGAGCATGCCTAAGCGGAATGACGGCTACCGCCATGGTACCGCGTATGAAATCGGTGCTAGAGGCGCTAGAGTGTATGGAGCCAATTAACATAAATACTTATGTAATACACGGCCAGATAATGTACCACTTTTTTGGGCCGTGCATTATGAGCCCGAACAAAAGTGGCTTCCAATTATTGCCCCGGACCAAGATTGATGTGATGAATTCAATTCGGCCAGGTCAATAGTAAACTTGACAGCTATTGTCAAATTTACTATTGACTGCCACCGCGGGCCGCGCCAGTAAGGCGTGGCCTGCGGTAACGTCAGTAATAAACTATACGATTATTATTACCCGACTGCCGAAGGAGAGGAGGGTTATATAGTTTACTATTGACGGCCGCGCTAGTCTGTGAGAGGCTTGAAGCCTGAATCACACTGACGCGTCTTGTGTGATTCACTCTGAAAGTAAACTTGAAATTAGCAGTCAAGTTTTATATTGACGGCCACCGCAGGCCACGCTAAGCCATCGCTAATCGCTAAGGGTTAACTTATACCATATAGGTAAGTTATATGTAACTACACCTTAAGGATCAAGGCACGCATGTTTTGTACGAAGTACAACGTACCTAGTACCTACCTACCTATTTCACTCGCGAGGAAAACACATTACATTAGATTATAAGGTACCTACTTACGTTTTCGCTGACCATTCTTTGCAGCATTTAATATTTATATTAACCTACACTACACGAGTTAAGTATGATACCTATGATATGAAATGAATAAATAATGGCGCGAACTTTTTTTTGTACCTATATACCTACTTACTTTGATATTGAAATACCTATGCGCGCGCATGTAAGACAAAAAAGGCTCCAAACAGCCAATATAATATCAATTAATTCATAGTCAGTCAAATATTTTGTGGAAATTATTAAATAATATAATGAAACGTTACGAAGTATGTTTACATTGTATTATTATATTATATATTTCGATATTTTAATCATAGGTTTTAAAAAAGTAGTAAGTACAACTTGATTATTTAAAGGCGTATATAGACGGGCGACCACGGAGGACTCTGGTTTTGCCGGACACCGTGCAGCGTGTAATGGTTCGCGTTCGTTCTTTTGTTCAGTGTGTGCCCACCATAAGAGCTGTTAGGCCTGAATTACACTGGTGCGGGCTACGGTGGCGGACCATAGTAAATTTGACAGCATTAGACAACTCTTCTATTGTCCGCCGCGGTCAGGCCGCGCCAGTGTGTGACAGGGCTTAAGCCTGCACCACACTGGCGCGGCCTGCGGTGGCGGACAATAGTAAACTTGTCATTAGCTGTTAAATTTACTATTGACCGCCACCGCAGGCCACACCAGTGTGTGAGAGGCCTAAAGGAAACGCTACACCTACGAATTTTCCGGACGGCCAAGCAACGTCACAGAAAATCTAGTATGGAGTGACCTTGATTTGGCCGGCCGCCGTGCTTCCGACACGTATCCACACGGACTGAATCACGCGTCGGCTGGTGTGCAGTCCGGCCGATATCGGCCCGTGTAGCGTCTCCTTAAACGGTCTTGCATTGTTTCGACCATGGCGGCCATTACACAGTGAGTATTATCAGGCGACCCACTCATTTTACAATCCCAATCACAGGCATATTGACGTGTATTACAGGATTGAGATAATAGAGCAGAAAATCCGGATAATTTTAAAATCCACCCAAAGATAAGAAATAATCTATCAGCGACTAAAGCCACACCACACGATTCTGTTTGATGGATGGCGCCCATACACGGTGAAGTATTATCACGCGATCCATGCGCATTCTCTTTCTCAATTACTTGATTGACACTTGAGTATTTTAGCAATATTTTTATTATAATCATATTGTGATACTCGAAATTGTACGGTGATATATTTCTAGCTTCTCTATCTTTAATAGGTTATGACAGACAGCTAGAAAAATATCACGATGATAAAAGTGGGCGCACGTTATGGCGTTCTATATTATTTGTCGCACCAACTTGCTTTAGTAAGAGCCATGAAGTCTCTCACAGACTGGCGCGGCCTGGCCGCGGCGGTCAATAGTAAACTTGTCATTAGCTATCAAATTTACTATTAACCGCCACCGCAGGCCGGGCCAGTGTGACTCAGGCCTTACACGCCTAGCAAATTGACACAACCACTTACTATAGTTGGAATGGCGGCCAATACACGGTGATTAAATACTGATGATCCACCATAGCTGTCTCTTTCTACAAAATGCAATAGAAAGAGACAACTATGGTGGATCATCAGTATTTAATCATCGTGTATGGCCGTCTATGAGGAAACCGTATATATCTTTCATTCCAAGGCCTGAATCACACTGCCTGCGGTGGCGGTCAAAACTTGCCAAAACGGACCCGGGGCTACTTTAGGGCACAACCAGGAATAACGCTAGGAGGATGATGATTTTAAGGAGTTCTATACATCTAATGCCTAGTTTACACTATGCCGAAGTGAGCAGGGAAGTGTAGGCAGAATGGGCGTAAAATGCGGTATTACGCCCGTTCTGCCCACTTCCCTTCCAACTTCCCTGCTGACTTCGGCTTTGTAAACGTAGTATAACATTTTGTCACAACAACCGCCTTCAAACTGACTTTACAGCTGCGTCGGTAGATTGCTGTGACAAATTGCTAGTTGTATAATAGCCTTAACTACATCAAGTTGGTTTGACAAATTGCATATATTTGTGCTATATATCAAAAAATAAAATAATTTATTTCAGTAACTTAAATACATATACAAGTATCTGTGCTGGTGCCTCTTTTTAAGTATATAATATACTTGTGCTAAGAAGATCACCGCTCTTCCACATGTTGTGATTTAGGTGTAGGCATAAGTAACTTAAAATATAAATTAGAAAGTAAACATTTTATATTATACTATGTGGTAAGTGTGTGTGTGTGTGTTTGTGTGTGTGTGTGTTTGTGTGTGTGTATCACATTTAACATACATTACATTATACATTGTACTCATATTATTGGGCCGTGTATTATCACCCTGAGGAAACTCGGTACGGGGGGATGCCACATTAAAATTTGTCCGGGCTGATAATGCACGATCCAATCATTCACGTACATTGGACGCGAATTATTGGGCTGTACATTATCATGGCCGTGCATTATCATGGCCGTACATAACCGGCACCTACTCTACAAAGAGAATATAAACACTACGTTATACTCTACTCCGTGATTCCCGAATAAATTATAACCAACAATAAGGATACAATAGCGAAAACGCTGGACGTGGTGTTTGTGAAGTGAAGATCATTGATTTGTAAAGGCATTTACCAAAACCGAATCGTATTCTCAATCCTACAATCGAGTGGTTACAAAACAAACGCTGATGCCTCTCATAGGACAGCTTAACCTGTCCTACCCCACGACTCGC
This sequence comes from Epinotia brunnichana, assembly GCA_963854355.1. Taxonomy (NCBI): domain Eukaryota; kingdom Metazoa; phylum Arthropoda; class Insecta; order Lepidoptera; family Tortricidae; genus Epinotia; species Epinotia brunnichana. The sequence continues at coordinate 24,242,328 of OY977936.1, read as the reverse complement.
GCACTCATTAATGAGCATAAAACTAATAATAAGATTTGGTAAGTTATGATACTAATATGCTTTATTGATTTGGAGATTCGTTGCATTGACAGTGAGAGACTTACGTAGATTCCTCACAGTGGGTGACCTTACTAACCATCACAAACACAACACTGTCTTCTGGAAGGTAGAGGTTGTTCTCCAGTTGGGCTGCTCCAAATATGAGTGAGAAGACATACTGTGCTAGGGCACAGTATGTCTCAAGCTAGGGCTTGAGCTATAAGACAAACTCACTCTTTTGTGTACCTATTTAATGTAATACTACAGTTATAAACTTTTTTGTTGTAAAAACCTAATCTATATAATAATTTATTTTAGGTATGGATTTTCATGGGCCATGGATTTTCTCAACCAAGGAACATAATAATTATAATATGATGTGTAAAGACAAACCAAAAAAAATGGAATTGTGTTCAGTTGAGTATGCAGAATAAGAAAAGGAAGAAAAACCACTCAGCAATTGGAAAGCCAAAAATAATGAACGATTTACTAAGTTTCAATTATTGTGCTTATTAAAATTGATGTTTGTTTTGTATCTAATTTTATTTTTCACTGGGCACATTATCATATTTGGCAGATGATTATTGCCGAATTATCTATCATCATCATCATCAGTCCTTCCCCCAATGCTGAGGATGGTGACTTCATGTCCTATTGTTGTTGACCAGATTACCCCATGGGCTCCTAACACCCACTTTATGCGTGGCCTCATGCAGATGTAGTTGCAAGGGTTCAGTGATTTGTATGCTCGATTTAGCAGGTGCTCTGCCGGTGTGCTGCATCATAATAATCCTCTCCAGGTTATCTGAAGAACATTGTCTATACTAATATTACAAAGAGGAAAACTTGAGATTGTAACTTTGTATGTAATGGTTGCCAAAGTAATGGGTAATCTCTGGAACCACCAAACCGATTTTAAAATTTCCTTTACCTGAGAAGAGTGACTCTAAGATAAAAGTTGATGGAGAAAGTTTAGAAATTCACAGTGCTGTCTTTGAATTGTTGTATAATATGTACTTGTAATATATGAAATTAAAAACTGCCAATACATCAGATAATTTAAGATTAACATCCTATACTAACCTTTCCTTTCATCACATTGACAGTTGTTATGTGGCAATGACAATTTGTTGTACATTGAGAGCTCTATATGTAAAGAAGATTGCCATAGAACAGCATCATTACTTATTATCTTGGCAATATTATGTCAATTTAAGGTTGTGAAATATCTCCTATCATCATCATCATATCAACGGAAAGACACCCACTGCTGGACATAGGCCTCTCCCAAAGCGTGCCACAATGGCCGGTCCTGCGCCACCCACATCCAGCAGACTCCCGCATCCTTTACCAAGTCCACCTTGTCTATCTCCTATAAAATATCTATTTGCCCAGACATAAGTGGTGAACCTTTTCTTCAGACTGAACATTGCATTGCAAAGGATAGACCTACTGGGTGAAAGATATCATACACTTTGGTTAAATAATCTATATGTTTACTATATGTTTATTTTAAAGAAAATATTCACACAATTAAAATATATTAAATTTTACTAAAAGAAGATTGTAGCTTTACAATTTTGCATGTACCTACTTAATGGGTACCTACATAATATCCAGAACCACTTATTCATTTCACCTGCATGTTGAATGCAAAGGTTATAGGCTATATTTTATCCCGCGAGTTTGCCTGCATTCTTTGCAATACACGGGTAGCTAGTAGGTATACATCGTGTAAAATCAAATGATAGGGAAGTACAAGTAATACATTTTGATAATACAACCAAAATCAATGTTGAGAGTACATAGCTGTCCAGCAAATAACTAAATTACCTATACAAGTAATACTTGTCTCGGTGTTTCTTCATAATTCTTTTTACAATTAGGTACGTCCCAGTTATAAGTTAAAATTCTTGTTAGTTTTCAATGCTTAGATTGACTCAATTCCGTCTTTACGGATTTGTTATGTTGGCCGTCTCTCTTATCTGCAAGAACAGTATCACGCCTGTTTCTCATCTCGAATATTTAATTAAGTAGCATTAACATCAGAATCTCGATTCACTGTATTTTCACCTATACTTACTCAATTTTTCACCTATATTCAATTTTGACTGATATTTCCCATGGGCCTTTTAAATATAATTTCATGATGATCATAATCTTTTGAAACTTGTATAAAATTGCCGAGATATTTTTGGTTGACAAATTTTATAGTACACATCAAATATCAGTTATATCATTCATATCATAACCCGCCATGAATATTTTGACTTCGCAGTTCGCTGACAGCTCACCTGTCAGTGTCACCTGACAGTTGTAGCAGCGTTTGATTTCAATAAAAATAAATTAAAAATTAAATGAAGTCGTATATTACGGAAAATAAATTAATTGTCGCAGTCGGATAAAAACTATCCTAAGTTGCAGCTGGAATAATAATGTACCTATATAAAATGTTTCATATTTTTCCGTTCATGGGATGCTGAGAACATTCGAACCGCGCAAAGCTTAGTTTCAAACTGGCTGATTCTTTTTTTAATTTAGAGATTTATTATAAGTGGATTTATGGATTACGTAGGTAATACACACACAATTACTTACTTACTGTAGTTATTCTGTTTTTTAACATGTATATGGTTGTTTACTTACTTTGTACCTATAGGTAGGAAGGAAGATCATTTCAGTGAGCCTGAGCGGCGCACGGTCAGGTCTACCCACAACCGCAGGTGCAAGTACCCTGGTTGGTAGCTGGGCAATATCAATTCCGACGAGCTCAATCAATGAGTTAATATTCTCACGTTCACTGATAGTTATCACGCATATTTGCTAATGAGTATAATATGTATATTAAAATTTTGCGTGTAGTTAATTTACAAAAAGATACGGTTTTCAGTTTTGTTTATAATGCAGTGGATTTATTACAATAAAATATCGAAAGTGGAATAGTAATTCTGCAGAGCTAAGCTTTAAGTTACAATTGTATCAACCATAGCAACACTGTTCAAAGGCCTTGTCAAGGGCCAGTGTTGCCAGTTTAGACTTATAAAATTGTAGGTTCGGCTTCGTGAAGTTGGCTATTGCAAATGTACAAAGTTAGGGAGGTCACACACCGCAACTTTTTGCCGCGATTCAGTCGCGCGTTTCGTGAACGCGCGACTACATCGCGGCATGTGGCCACTTGTCGCATTTGCAACGCACGATGTCAGTCACGCTGCTTTAATTCAGCATCGCTTCTGCATCGATGCAAACGTGCGACTGTATTGATTCAGCACGGCTATCACAAGACGGCGCGCGAGCTCTACGTACTATCCGTCTGTCTCTAATAAGAAAACTTAGAAAGAAACATCTAGTGCGAGAAAAATCGAGAGAGCTCGCGCGACGTCTTGTGATAGCCGTGCTATTGCTACTAACGCGCGGCTGTTTCGCGCGACATCGGGTATAGGAAGAGTGGGGGAGGAGCCCACGACTGCATCGATGCTGCATCGCGGCTGTATCGCAGCTATATCGATGCTGTATCGCGACTATAGCGATGCTGTATCGCGACAGTAGCGATGCAGAATCTAGACACGCGGCAACGTGTCAAGCCAAGTTCAAGCAAAGGAACTGGCTAGCCAGCGCGGAGTGTATCATTACACGAACCACTTGGTGCCACTTTTGACCCTTCTATAACTCAAAACCTCTTTAACGTAAACACATGAAATTAATTATATCCATAAGGACATCTATAAGCCCAAATTTCAAGAAGCTAACTCAAACGGTTATAAAGATATGAAGGTCAAAAAGTCGTATATTTTAGCACTGACTGACTGACATATAGTACCTAAACCTAACCTACTTCCAGATGACCTAGAAGGATGAAATTTGGAATCCAGCTCGGTAATTGTGTATAAGCGTAGGAAAAAATCTAAAAAAAAAAAGTTAAAAAATAGGGGGGTCCCCATACATTATTTTATTTTTTATTGTAGCGTTGGAACCGTAACAAGCAGATATTTGAAACTATCCCAATATATGTATTATTATATTTGCTATATAACAGAAATATAAAAATAAAGTTAAGTTAAAACATAAGGGGTGTCCCCGTACAAAACAACTTGTAATACGCGCGAAACAACCGGCCAACGGTGTGTCGTCGGCGGCGCGCGACACCACATAATTATACACAGAACAGAAGTAAATCTCAATACCTGCCTAGTTTTCTATACAAAAAGTAATGATATCCCACCAAAAACATAAATGTAAAAAAGGAGAGCCAAGTTCAATACAAAAATTATGCCTTGGCTTTGGGCTTCGCCGCAAAAAGAATGGAGATCTAAATGGGTGCCAAGTTGTATGCAACATCCAAATATGTATTTATAGGAACAAAATAACATTATGAACAAGTATTAAACTCTATGGTTCTCTATGTTATGCTTTATGGATACATATAACAATTGCTATTAATTAAAAATGTGAGATCTTAAAGTAAGTTAGATTTGACTTGGCCAATTTTTTCAGAATTAAAAAATATATATGTTGAATAACTTTATAAAATGACTGATGTAATGAAAACTGGCCAAGTCAAATCTAACCTACTTTAAGATCTCATATTTTTAAATAACAGCAATTGTTATAGGTATCCAATAAAGCAAAGACTTTAATACTTGTTCATAATGTTATTTTGTTCCTATAAATACATATTTGGATTTTGCATACAACTTGGCACTCATTTAGATCTCCATTCTTTTTGCGGCGAAGCCCACAGCCAAGCATGTTTTTTGTATTGAACTTGGCTCTCCTTTTTTACATTTATGTTTTTGGTGGGATCGTTTTTACGTGTGCGAGGGTACATGACCAGCGACAGCATCGCGACTGTATTGCTGTCTTTTTCCGACTGCATCGCTACTGAATCGCTGCAAAAAGTCGCGGTGTGCTACCTCCTTCCCACTACTGTTTTGCATTGTCTCAAATTTAACCAGAATTTTAGATACATAGGTATGATAATGAGTGTAGGTAGACGTGTCCAGCCGGCGTGTGTTTGATCCCGAGACTCCAGCCCCGCTATTCTGTAACTTGTTTTAAGCTCACCTCAACGCTCACCCACAAATATATCTTGACGCCGCGATTCGTAGAAACTAAGCGTAGGTAGAGGTCTAGTTTCGTTAGGCGTGACGGGTGGAGTGAGGCGCATGAGCGCGTAAAGAATAACAGCCCAGAGCTGTCGCTGCGATGGTAAACAAAGTGAGGTGACCCCGACCGTAGTTTTTGCACCTGGCTGCGCGCATTCCACCGCCGAATGTTTGATTAGGAATGCCAGTCGGATTTAATGGCACAGCCGATTAGAAAACAACGTGGCGGGAAAAGCAGACGAACCTTTTACAATAATCTCGCGTATATGTTTATTTGTCATAGAGATCTATTTCACTAAACATATTGAATTGGAATTGGGTTCGTATTAGACACGCCTGTTCGCTTCTTCGTACTACATCAAACCTATCATAGAAAACTCGCGGCTAAACGAAATACTCGTAGAATCCACTACTCAATGTGTCAGAGCGGTTTAATCTAATCTGAAACTGCTCTTTATTGAAACATACCATCTATTTTTTCAAGTTTCTAGTAGTAGTTCTAGCTCATTCTTACATTTTTAATAGAAGAAAAGTAGTTTTTCCTCGCATAATATTTAAATCGACTACCTAAATATATTCACTAAGTAATTCCTACTAAAAATCCTACTGTCGCTAAAAGCCCGCAGGCATAACCGGGTTTCCGCCTAGTGTTCCCGCAGGCTAGTTATTAAGGCTATATTTTAGTAGAGCCTTCTTTTTGCGGGCGCGTGGGGCCGCGAGCGTGCCCGCTGGCCAATAAATAAATTTAACTAGATTATCAGCGGCGCAAGCGCATGCTGGTAACTTAATGCCACGCTGGCCTGCAGCGTCCAAAGATTCTGTAAAAATAAACCGGTAGACAAGTTTATTCCATATTCCATTTGCCAGTTTGGGTAAAGTCGACTCTCGCGTTCCTCCGAGCAGACAATTTACCCATTCGCTTTTGTCTTACGTTGCACTAATAAGGCTGCGCACATTTGATCGAGTTAGATTCATGAACCACGGCTGTTCGCTGGCGTTCAGACCTCGGCCCAGTGTTGCTGAGTAACGCGTAAGCTTTATCAAGCTGTCACCCTAGCTAGAGGTTCGAAAGAGCACGTGTTATGTGACACAAGAAGGTTATGTGTCGTGGCGATCATCGGCTTTGTTAGACAGTGGACCTTCTGGTAGTATGCTCGAATCAAACACGAAACAATATCGACATACATGATTTATGCATGATTACTTTTAAAACTTCTGTTTATGTAGGTAAGGAATTTATAGATTGGACCACGTTGTGCCCTTTAAAATTTTAATCATCTAGACATAGTGGTATATGCTTTAATTTCATTTGTGCCTATTGAATTTTATTACTGTCATCGTTTACTCAGAAATCTAGCCTCGGTAGCTCTTCTTGCTATCATATCAAACTTCGAGCATTTTGCTGTAAGAAGCGATGCTAATGCGAAACTGCTCTTGATATTATAGGGTATGTTATGAAAAATAATCTGCATACCTGGCAACTACTTACCGCGGCGCAATGCGCGGGGAGCCGATATTCAAACTCGGGCACTTTGCTTTATGGCACTCCGAGCCACACGCAATTACAATACGGCAATATTGCGCCCGCGCATACCCCCTCCCGAGCCGCATACCCCGCTCGCGCGCGTGAGAAGATCCGCTCCTTTATTGCACTTGCTGCATTACCATAAACAGAGCAGCGTTAAACACGCGAATATCCACCTTATCCCTTCGTAAAAAGCGTCAAGATGACGGCAAATTTATTCTTAGTGTTAAATTGTCGAGCGTTTACACAAATATTATTTCTATAAATAAATTCACGATCTAACACCGAGCTGGTTGCAAGCTGTTTCGTTAAAACAATTTTCCGCTACAAATCTTCATGCTGAATCAGCCGGTGTTCATTAGAACTAAAGTAGCACTGGGGTCTGTGGTAGACCTGGCTTATCTTGAATGTATGATAACAATAGTTTTTAAATATGTATCTATAATAAAGAGGCTCATTGGATTTCGCACAATGTGTAGAGACGAGTGTGGATGGTTTCTTACCGAAGCTGTTGGTTGATTTCGTCTTTGACCCTATCGAAATTGATGGATATAAAACAACAGATGCTGGATTGCTGTAGTTAAGCCAAGTGACAAGTCAGCGAACGAGTTCTGTTTACCAAACAAAGCCGCATAGCCTTCACAGCCGCACAAAAACCACGAATGGCGTTTAAATCAGCTCGGAGGCAAATGACAGCCAAAGATTACTGCAATTAAACCATCGGCCGCGCGCTCGGAGGGAAGAGATGCGGGAAAAAGAAAGAGAGGGGGTGGCAAAAACCACCTCATGCATATGCGCCGCCATTGTCCCGAGATGCGCGCGGAGATCACTCATATTTGCGCATGCATAATTGCACGGAGCACGATGCATTATGTATCCACGTATTGTTAGGAACGACGCGCGGATGCACTTTTTGTGCCAAGTGACATGCGTATATAATTAAAATGAGGCTTAAATCTGTAGATCGGATGCCAGCGTCGATTGCGATCGAGGCGGCATTTCCTCGATTATCATGCGTTTACTTTTTGTCCGCGACAATTACGCAGCATCAGTATGCACGCGGCGGCGGACGCGCGAATAATCCGATCCCTCTTACCCCCTTACCGTCCCTCGCCCGCCCTACGCTTAGTTTTTGCACTGGATCGTCCGTGGGAGACGATGCAAACGCGTTTAGATCCAATATAACTGCGCGTGAGTGTTTAAATCACCGACGACGAGGAGGTTGTTATGTGTTTTACTTAAGGGTTTTATGATAATTGCTCGTTTGCTACAGCTGCAGGTGCTCTGATGTCCTGAGTTGAGAGCCTTATTAAAGCTCTTATTTCCAACGCGAATTCCTTTTTATGAGCCTTGTGATAGCGCATAGCTTGACTCAGATATTATATGTTGGTTTTTGGATAGATATCTACTTATTTACAGTAGAGACATTACACATTTCGGCTGCTCCCAATCAAAACCATGTACCGAACTAGGTTCTTGTAAATTTTACAGGAGAGCGAAATAACCATTATTAACTTTAGAAGTCATTTTCTGAAAAACTACAATATGTATCAGAAAAGTTTTTATTTCTATATACATTTGTGCATGACATCTTACACCGTGACTTTTTTCAACTAACTAACAGAAGCCGTTACAGTCATGGAGCTGAAAAACTTTTTTAGTTTGGGATTTTGTCAAAAAAATCCATAAATATCTACGCTAGAAACGAGTTATTTAAGTTAGGTACAGTCGCCGTCACAAACATCTGAACACAATTATATTTTCAAGGCATTAGGGTGCATGTTCAGATATTTTGACACTCTGAAGTGTTCAGATGTATTGTGATGGCGACTGTACCTACTTGTTTATGATAAGGTGATTTGTGGTTATTTTTAATTCTTACAATCTATTTGCTTGATTTTACCGTAATACTGACGTACCTACAAACAAATAATTGCTTTGCTTGTTTATAGCATGTCTTTGATTGACATACTTGAATTTAATAAAGGTTACCTATGTAGTAGTTTTGAGTTACTTGTCATCCATTTTTTTAATTCTGGAAAACTAAACACAGTTTGGAAAATAAATGTAATTTTGTGCGCCTCGATACAGGGAATCGAGTGAGCCAAAAAATAGATTTTCGAGAAAAAAAGACTTACTTTTTCTTAATTTCGAGCAGCCGATTTAAGGTCAAGCATTTCAATTTCTTTCTACCTACCTATGTAGGTACAAAACCTACGCGCATTTTTAACAAACAAGCTAAAACAGATTAAGGAGTTTAGATGGTCCATATACCTACGAACTCCATTTATGTTCCAACACGAAACACATGTATCGTAGGTATACTTAGTAATTTTTGGTGGTTTTTATCATTTTGATTTACACTTCTGTGTTGCCGTATTTTTAGTATACTGATTATTGATATGATCGCTATACCTTGGTCCATGCGCTGTCGCAGGAATTCAACAATATATAATCGTTTTTGCATCGAATCCTAACCTACCCTGACCTAATACAGTCGATCTGATTTTGAATAAAAATGAATATTTCATTTATTCAAAGCGCCGAAAAACTATGTCTGAATATTCGGTGCGGCCGCTGCGCAGGCGGCGCGCGGCGTTACGTTAGCCGCGACAAAAACCTTCGCATTCATTGCCCCTTGTTAGTCGCCGCGCGGGGCACACCGCGCCGCGACATAATCTACCAACAAAACAAATCACGTTGGATAGCTCTGCAAGCTGGCATCTTGACCCAATTTCAGTTGCCAAAATACGTTTTGAAGTTCAAAGCACTTCAGGAATGGACTAAGTCCCTAAAACAGGTTGTGGGCCCAAATATTTCCAGTGATTGTAATAAAATACTTAGCAAAAAAATGCTGAGTAAGAGAGTCCAGGTTTCACAATAAGTTTGTTCTTTTACAAAAAATATGACTGTTGTAATCGGCTGACAAATTTATTTGCACTTCGTTCCAATAGGTTGTGTTGTACAAAGCCCCTTTAGTATTGTTTTATTAATATCGGGGGTAATCATATAAGATATCATACGTAATACGCAATCACAAATTAGGTTGTCTCACCAGTGATGAGTACAGCGGGTACCTGCCGTACGTAGCTGGTCCCGGTGTGCCCCGGCGGTGTCCGGCACAGCGGGCAGCGGCCGGCGCGAGGAATGGCCGGCGAGCACAAAGCGCCGCGCATTCAAATAACCCCCACCTCCCCACCCCAGCTCTCGCGCATTCCCGGACCAAAGGATTAAGCGACAGAAATCACTCACTTTTTACCACACCTATTATTTCCGACCTTCACTAAATTAGTTCTAATTTGTGAGCGCATGAAGGAATCAACTTAATAATTTTAGACTTAAGCATTTTAATGGTCCGCTCGCTTGATATTAATATGAGAATATTTGCGGGAAATTGCAATCGCTGGCATATCGTTCCATTTGGAAATATCAAATTACTTTTTATAAATAAGATTCTTTATACAATATAACGTGATATTTATATGATACTAAATGCTTGTGAACCGTTTCATGTGGGTTTAGAAATATGATAGGTACATAATCCATGCCATATGGAACATTAACGATCTACTGAAATGAAACGAAACTAGCATTTTAAGGTCTTGTACTAGGTGAGTGGAGAAAGCAACAGGTGCATCGTGCATCAAATTATGTCTAGGCCAGGGCGTGAAACACTTTGGGTGATCAAAAATAAATGGCCTGGTGGGGATGCAGTAGGTACTTAGTGAAAATGATCGATAATATCCGTTACAAACCTTTTTTAGGCTAAAATTACGGCGCCTTATTGTGTCAACTGCATTTCAATAATGACTAATTGCCTGTGACATTTCCAGGAACAATTCTTAATTTAAATGAAATTAACGCGCCACTTTGAGCTGTAAAGATTGGACGAGGTTGTAAAGGTTTACTTTACAGTACCTAGGCCACGGGCTCATCCGTTTTATAGTACCTATAAAACGGATGAGCCCGTGGACATATCAAAATATACACCTAATGAAGACAGCTCACTGCGAGAAGTACCGCATTAAGGTCACCGGCGGCGGCAGGGGCGGGGCTGCTGGCCCGAGGAGCCGCCGTGCGCGTGCGCCGCCCAGACATTTCGTCATCCATCATCTTGCACTGCCGGTATGCCAGCGACGTCGTACCAATAGTTTATTATTGTTATGGTTATAACTGATATACTTACATGAATACTTTCCAAATGTCAATATTTTCCTTTCTTTTTTATACATTTTAGTTACGAGTTGTAACACTAGGTTACATCAGATATCATAACAGTAATAAATTACAAGTGTACAAGGTGGGTTATCTTGCTCGATGAAATGCATGAAAAAATAAGGATTGTTCTCGTATGCGCTAATAATATAATGCGAAACGAATTGGTAAGGCACGCTCTCTAGTACCAGCTCGTTGTCAAATGTGTGATGAGCAGCAGAAAAAATAAGGATTGTTCTCGTATGCGCTAATAATATAATGCGAAACGAATTGGTAAGGCACGCTCTCTAGTACCAGCTCGTTGTCAAATGTGTGATGAGCAGCAGAAAAAATAAGGATTGTTCTCGTATGCGCTAATAATATAATGCGAAACGAATTGGTAAGGCACGCTCTCTAGTACCAGCTCGTTGTCAAATGTGTGATGAGCAGCAGACATCGTACATTTTGTTCCTAAAGTTTTCGGTAGTATTATTAACGGAATTGGTTTTCAGATTGAAATTATTTATACAAGTATGCATTAATATTAACCTTATTTAACCATTTTGATTTGTACTGTGCATAATCAACTTAGGCACTAAGCTAAAAATTACGATGTCCAGTGATGAGATAACAAACTGCATGCATGTTAGTCAGATTAAATCTAATGGTAAGCAGACACCGCAGCCTATCGACGCTGGAAGACCCTTTATTGATTTGAGGATTTTAAAACACAACAACAAACAAAACACGTCTACCAGAAAACTTTATGTCCCAAGGGGAGAAAGAAGACAGTTGATAAATCGGTTATTAAAATCGTTTTCTATTAGAAGCTCAGATATGAGGTACTAGAATGGATAACAGGCAACGCATTCTAGTGCGTCTGCGCGGCATCCTAGCGCCACGCTGCGCCGGCGCCGGCGAGCGCGAGCGGTATGATTGACAGAGGAAAAAATATTATTAAGTACCACGGAATGTTTGAGAAAACATCATGTGCCGCTAGTTCACTCGTAATTTAATAAGGAAGCGTTTGAACAAGTTTGTCTACGGATTTAGTTACAGGGTAGCACCCAACTAACATTTTGGTGTCAGCTTAGGGTTTTATTATAACCTTAACCTTTATAAAAGAGTTATAATTATCTCGGTTGGAACTTATAGTGTTATAGAGGAGTTAAGAAAACATATTAACTCCAAAAGTGTTACTAGAGCTTTATTGAACGCCTTAAGCAGGTTTAAGAGTTATAAGAGTGTTACTCAACGCAAGTACACTTAAGATGTTAAAGCTTTAACACCTTTACCTTTACAAGAGTGCTCGTTAACTCTTATTGCTTTTTAGTTGTTGCCGTGGAGTGTCTTATAAAGCTTAAGGTGTTATATCTACTATAGGGTGCAGGCAGAGGCTTTAGAGTTGGTCAAGAGTATAGTAATACTAGAAGTGTTGAACAACTCATTTGTAAGTATTGAAACTTTTTCTAACGCTTATGGTGTTAGTTATAACACCGTTATGAAGGCAAAGCCTGCACAATATTCTTGGCTAAAAGTGTTGTAACTCAATAAGCGTTATAGAAGACTTAGCTGACACCTAAAGCTTTAGTGTAAGTTCCCCATTGTTTTGGTGAACTCTAACCTACAAATTGATTATGTTATTCAATATTTGACAGCAAAATACTTCATTATTTATGTTACTCTTGCCATTTTACGGATGCCACTTAATTTAACATGCCACTGGCCAAGAAACAATAATAGAAAATGATAAAAAATTTAATAATTCGGTTTTGTGCATGTATGGAGTAGACAGCCGCCTCGTTTAAACACTGAAATCTTTATATAAGGATTCCAGTGCTTGCGTGAGAATAAACGGGTCATATACTAACTGGTTTAACATCGAATAGGGTGTTAGACAGGGATGTGTAGCGTCTCCGTGGCTGTTTAATCTATTCATAAGCTTTAATAAGCTTTGCTTAGTTTGGGACTAGGTCGATATGTGTAAGATTGTCCGCAAAAATATATAAAATATATATATATAATGGACAGTTGTCTGCAGGATCTGAAAGGTGATGAATGTGGTTTGAGAATGGAAGGTTTACGCGTCAAATGTCTCCTATATACAGGGTGGGCCCTGTAACTAGAGCAAAAAATTAAACGGTAGATTATTAAGCTTGTGAACAATTATTTCGAAGTGGTCTTATGCGAAAAAAAAATATTTTTTTTGAAAAAAAAAAATCTTTTAAATAAGTTTACTTGTATTTTTTTACTCTTCTGGAGTGCTATGAGTAACTTTTTATTTTAAAAACACAAAAAAAAGAAAAAAAAATGAAAAAATCACAAAACTATCTGTTGAACACAAAAATGCAAAAACTATTATGACTCATTACATGATGTTACCTCAAAATCTGCATTGACTGCCGTGATATGATCTCGTGGTGTCAAGATACATTACTTGGAGGTCATAACTTTAGATCAAAATTTCTCCGTAACCAAAAATTTTGAAAGTGAATGATACACAAGGGGTTACTACAAATGCTCTAAGTAAGCCTCCTTTTGAATATTTGCTCGTGTTACAGGGCCCACCCTGTATATATGCTGACGACCTTGTACTACTTGCGTCGTCCGCTGAGGAGTTACAAATGATGATAACAAAAATGAATGAATCTTTTGAATGGAAAGGGATGAAGATGAATGTAAGAAAGACGAAAGTGATGGTATTTGAAAAAGATGAAATTATGACAGACTGCGAAATAATGATTGGTGAAGAAAAACTGGAACAAGTAAAAGAGTTTGTGTATTTGGGGACACCATTTACTGGAGACGGAAAGCATGAGAAAGATATTGAAAGGAGAGTGAATGCAGGGAATCGAGTGAATGGGGCACTGAATGCCTTTATGGACAGCCAGAAAATATCGCAAAAAGCACGCGTGGCTGTGCATAGGGGAGTGTTGGTGCCCACACTTATGTACGGTAGCGAAAGTTGGGTGTGGCAGAAAAGACATAAAAGTCGAGTGAATGCAGTAGAAATGAGAGCGTTGAGAAGTATGTGTGGAGTGAAATTGAGTGATAGAGTCTGAAACAGTGTGATAAGAGATAAGTGTGGAATGGATGGAGATATAGTCACGAACATTGAGAAGGGTATGTTAAGGTGGTTTGGGCATGTAAAGAGGATGGGTGAAAGAAGATTAACGAAGAGAGTGGTGTAGGTATATAAAAAGAGTGGAAAGGCAAGTTGGAAGGGGAAGACCTAGGCGAACTTTCACCGATCAAATTGGAGAAATCTTACAAAAAGGCCAGGTCAAAAGTACCCTAAACCGACGAGCATGTATGAGAAATGTTATGAAAGTGAGTGAAGCGAAAGTGGTTTGTCAGGATCGTAGCAAATGGAGATCCGTGATCTCTGACTACCCCTCTGGGAAAGAGGCGTGATTATATGTATGTATGTAAAAAAATAGGGTGTCTATTTTATTCTTCATAAGTTTTATAAGAAATCTTTAATAAATCGGGCGCGTTAAAATTGAGATGGAAAACGTGGTATACATTTACCGTAAAATCACAAGGGCAGATTGTTTACACTTAATAACACAAACCACTTTCAATTAGTAACTCCTGTCAAATACACTAAGACCTATCTTCGCCATTTTGTCGGTAGACATACTTGTCACATGTTTTTATAGTCAGAAGTAAAGATGCTCACTTGGAACTCGGTGAGCGCAAGAGTGTTATAACACCTTAACCGTTACTACGGTGTTTGTAAAGGGTTGGTCAACACTTTGGGTGTCAGATAACACTGCTCTAAAGGCTTTCTAACACCTTTACCTGTAAGATCGTGGGCCTGATTCGAGGTTATAAGGGTGTTAGAGCATGCTCTAACACCTTTTTTACAGGCATTGTAACACCTTAACTCTTGGCTGGAACCGATGTAAGAATGATATAAGGGTTATTTTAACGCTAGTGTGCTAGTTGGGCAGTCGCGGCGCGTAAGAATTTTAACTGGACATCAACCCGGAGCCAAATAAAACAGCTGTTTTTTGATGATTTACGAGTTTGGTAATATATAGCATGACATTTTAGGGAAGCCGGTGGGAATCGGCTTGTATGGGCGCTCCGCCACTTCAGGGTCGGTAAAACGTAGGTACCTTCACGTTTATACGGCAACTAGTAACACCAACCAAGTTAATCCATCACCAGGTATAAGGGTTAAGCAGAGCTGTGCGAGGTTGACGTATCAATCAGAAACTCGGAGTTCGTCCAAGATCAAAAGTCTATTTAAATGGACCACGTTTTCTATAATACACTAGTACGTATATGTACCTACTTGAAATGTAAAGCACCTAAAAACCTGTTAAAGTCAGCTTTCTCCAGTGCGGTTTCAATCAGCTGTATAATAATCGCATATACTTCTATCATGACGTTATTACAATTTTCATAGCGATACGTTATAAGCTGTAAGTTTTTAATATATTGATTACGTCTACTGTTTTGACCTGTCTGGTAAAATCTACGATATTTATTTTACACCTCTCCACATCGGTAAGGCTTAGGTACTTCACTCAAAAATTAAAAACTAGACCAGAAATTTCTGGACGTCCAAAATTATCTTACTTTCTAATTTCTAGAAAAAAATTGGGCCAGGTGATCGTGCATAACCTTGGAGTTTTATAAATTTTACTTTCCACGCTAGCGGACAAAATGGACTTCCGCGTGCAGATTTTGAGACTAAGATAACGTTTATTTCATGTAACTGAACCATTATTATATCTACTTGTCAAAAATTGTTGTGGTTGTACAATCACATCAATCACTCAATAGTAAAAACAGTTTTTGTTAACAGTGTGCGCGACTGTGAACAGAGACCCAATCCGAGATTCTTTAGCGATATCACAGGGATCAATTACGACGCATGACGTATGGCAAAACCCTTAAAATAAAATTACCTAGTTTTTAATAAATATTGACCGCCTATTGATCAACCATTTAAATTTTAGTGACTTAAGCCTGCATCACACTCTCGCGGCCTGCGGTGGCGGACCATAGTAAATTTGACAGCTAATGACAAGTTTTATAAGAAATCTTTAATAAATCGGGCGCGTTAAAATTGAGATGGAAAACGTGGTATACATTTACCGTAAAATCACAAGGGCAGATTGTTTACACTTAATAACACAAACCACTTTCAATTAGTAACTCCTGTCAAATACACTAAGACCTATCTTCGCCATTTTGTCGGTAGACATACTTGTCACATCATTTTATAGTCAGAAGTAAAGATGCTCACTTGGAACTCGGTGAGCGCAAGAGTGTTATAACACCTTAACCGTTACTACGGTGTTTGTAAAGGGTTGGTCAACACTTTGGGTGTCAGATAACACTGCTCTAAAGGCTTTCTAACACCTTTACCTGTAAGATCGTGGGCCTGATTCGAGGTTATAAGGGTGTTAGAGCATGCTCTAACACCTTTTTTACAGGCATTGTAACACCTTAACTCTTGGCTGGAACCGATGTAAGAATGATATAAGGGTTATTTTAACGCTAGTGTGCTAGTTGGGCAGTCGCGGCGCGTAAGAATTTTAACTGGACATCAACCCGGAGCCAAATAAAACAGCTGTTTTTTGATGATTTACGAGTTTGGTAATATATAGCATGACATTTTAGGGAAGCCGGTGGGAATCGGCTTGTATGGGCGCTCCGCCACTTCAGGGTCGGTAAAACGTAGGTACCTTCACGTTTATACGGCAACTAGTAACACCAACCAAGTTAATCCATCACCAGGTATAAGGGTTAAGCAGAGCTGTGCGAGGTTGACGTATCAATCAGAAACTCGGAGTTCGTCCAAGATCAAAAGTCTATTTAAATGGACCACGTTTTCTATAATACACTAGTACGTATATGTACCTACTTGAAATGTAAAGCACCTAAAAACCTGTTAAAGTCAGCTTTCTCCAGTGCGGTTTCAATCAGCTGTATAATAATCGCATATACTTCTATCATGACGTTATTACAATTTTCATAGCGATACGTTATAAGCTGTAAGTTTTTAATATATTGATTACGTCTACTGTTTTGACCTGTCTGGTAAAATCTACGATATTTATTTTACACCTCTCCACATCGGTAAGGCTTAGGTACTTCACTCAAAAATTAAAAACTAGACCAGAAATTTCTGGACGTCCAAAATTATCTTACTTTCTAATTTCTAGAAAAAAATTGGGCCAGGTGATCGTGCATAACCTTGGAGTTTTATAAATTTTACTTTCCACGCTAGCGGACAAAATGGACTTCCGCGTGCAGATTTTGAGACTAAGATAACTATTATTTCATGTAACTGAACCATTATTATATCTACTTGTCAAAAATTGTTGTGGTTGTACAATCACATCAATCACTCAATAGTAAAAACAGTTTTTGTTAACAGTGTGCGCGACTGTGAACAGAGACCCAATCCGAGATTCTTTAGCGATATCACAGGGATCAATTACGACGCATGACCTATGGCAAAACCCTTAAAATAAAATTACCTAGTTTTTAATAAATATTGACCGCCTATTGATAAACCATTTCAATTTTAGTGACTTAAGCCTGCATCACACTCTCGCGGCCTGCGGTGGCGGACCATATTAAATTTGACAGCTAATGACAAGTTTTTTATTGTCCGCCGCGGCCAGGCCGCGCCAGTCTGTGAGAGGCCTTTATACGGCAGTATTAATTCTAACCTCAATGGCCGCCCCTGTCATTCATGACAATCCATAGAAGTCACGTTTTTCCATCTGGGAACCGCTTCAATTACCAGTTTGCGTCATGAAAATGTATGACGGTGTCGCCACCTCGCGGTCCCGCGGGAACACGCCGCGAAGGTTCGCGGAATCGCCGGTAAAAAACACGAATATCCTGCGAGATATTGTCATATTTCAATGAGTGCTTAGATCTGTAACTTTACAACGTTAAAACGTCGTATCGTCAAACATATTTCAATGACAATATGCCTTTATTTTAACTAAGCATGGAAACAGATAGCTTGTCGTTATAGACGGGAAGAGTTTTTGCCGCTCGCTCATTACATCGGCGCGTCACGTGGCAAGGATGCCATTTCCGAAAAAGCGTCGCTTTTTCTTTTCTCATTGAAAATGCAATTAATTTTCTGGTTCATTTATAAGCTGATTAATACGCAAGTTTTTTTTACCGAGTTATGGGGAAGCAGAGGCTACGTAGTCTTTGAGCCATTGAGAGATGTCGTAATCTTAAGAATCCAATGTGTTTTATGTAAAAAAACATAGAAAACATCTTATTAATAGTCTATCTGCAACTAACAAAAAGTCTTAGTTGTCATTACAGCCCATTAAATAGATCTTTTGTTCGTCTTTTGTCGTGCTGTATGTTTATTTCACCATAGTCATACATTTATATTATGATAAATGCATCACATTATAGTACAGTCGCCATCACATACATCGGAGCAAACAAGCACGTCACAAACATCGGAACACACCTCTATTTTCAAGGCATTAGGGTGCATGTGCCGATATTTTTGAACACCTAAAGTGTACCTATGTATGTGATGGCGACTGTACTTAGTACATTATTAGCTATTTATCTTTTATTGCGTAGGGTAAAATTTAACTGTATTACGCGTCCTTTCCAGTACCGGAAGGCGCAGCGTGGGTAGGCACATAACAATTAGTGGACTGATGACCTGGTAAAGGTTGCGGGAGTCCGCTGGATGCAGGTGGCGTAGGACCGGTCATTGTGTCACTCTTTGGGGGAGGCCTATGTCTAGCAGTGGACGTCTTTCGGCTGATATGATGACGCGTCCTTCTCCGCAGTGCCGATGGTTAATTCGTCAATTATAATGAATTCACTTTGCATAATGCGATTAAGGATCTTTAAAATTTTTGTCTCGCTCCCTTTTTATTTATTTAAATCCTATCAACGACATCGATACGAATACATAATATATATGCACCAGTGTGTAACCGCCATACGATAAATAAATAAATTTATTTAAATCAGGCAACAGGCAAATATTACAAATAACTTAAAGACCATTGATACGTTTATCATCATAAACTTATTAATAACTGCAAAAAACACACTATCACTGCGATGTGTTGCGAAACTTCGTGGGGTTCAATGTTACCTCGATATGTTATGCTCTTTGCCGTGCCCGTAAAATTGTGAGAATCGGTAGGTATACATATAGGTAGGTTTTTGTCGAAACGGATTATAACTTCAAAAAGCGGCCAAGTGCGAGTCGGACTCGCACATGAAGGGTTCCGTAAAATAAATTGCGGTTTACGATTTATGACGTATTAAAAAAAACTGCTTACTAGATCTCGTTCAAACCAATTTTCGGTGGAAGTTTGCATGGTAATGTACATCATATATTTTTTTTAGTTTTATCATTCTCTTATTTTAGAAGTTACCGGGGGGTGGACACACATTATACCACTTTAGAAGTGTCTCTCGCGTAAACTATTTAGTTTAGAAAAAAAAAATATCAGAAACCTTAATATCATTTTTCAAGACCTATCCAGAGACACCCACCCCACACGTATAATGAAAAAAAATTTTTTCAGTTTCAGTTCTGCGTACCCCTAAAACTTAATGTTTTTTTTTTGATTTTTGTGTGAGAATCTTAATGCGGTTTACAGAATACATCAACTTACCAAGTTTCAACAGTATAGCTCTTATAGTTTCGGAAAAAAGTGGCTGTGACATACGGACGGACAGACAGACAGACAGACATGACGAATCTATAAGGATTCCGTTTTTTGCCATTTGGCTACGGAAAAAGTGAACTATTGTTTAAAACCCATAACCTAAATGTAATGTATCACACCGTGTATTCAAATCCTATTACGCTACTTTGACACAATTACCTTGCTTTCTTATGGCAATTAAATACTTGCACTCAGTTAACAGCTAGTAATGTTTTTAAGCAGTCTTAATTTATGCACAGCTACCTCTATACAAAAGTAAAATAAACGTATAAGAAATAACAATACTTTATTGAGAATGTGAGGCACATTTAGGTATTTTAAAGCTCCGTTAGACTTTTGTCGGTAAAAAATGTCTTTCTAAGATTTACTGACTAACCAATATTTCATTTGACATAATATGTAGATGCCTAAAATCCGAGAATGAATGTGTCTAAACTATGTTCCATTTTATTAGTAACGAGGGTTAACATATAGGGTAGATACAATATATCTATAGGTATTGATTTAAATTTAATTTAATCTCAAAGTTACGAACCTACTAAATGCAACACTGTCTCATCCTTTTTTATCTCATTATGTTCAGAGCACTGCCGTGTCGTGTACGATCCAGGCATACTTCTTTAATATCACATTCATACCCTTCTCACGTTCACTCTGAGCATTTAAAAACGACACCGATCTTAATTGACAGCAATTACTTCAACATTAATTA
This sequence comes from Epinotia brunnichana, assembly GCA_963854355.1. Lineage (NCBI taxonomy): Eukaryota > Metazoa > Arthropoda > Insecta > Lepidoptera > Tortricidae > Epinotia > Epinotia brunnichana. The sequence goes on along the minus strand of OY977936.1, from coordinate 24,222,054 downwards.
CACACGAATAACGTTATTTTAAACAAATGAATCCGAATCATAGATTCCCCACGCCACGCCACTCTCTAATGCGATTATAATAATGGCACCTTCACCAAAAACATGCCACTCGAATTTAAACTTTGATGTAGGTGAGAAAAAATCTAAAAAGTTTTGATCGATTTTTTGTGTTAGAATTTAGAGCTACTCTATTAATAAAGGTGTTTCCGAATTTAACTATCATGTTTATCTGGCTCGATAATTGTTATAAATGATGCGTAATCTGGCGGTGCAGCCATTAGGCGGCGCCGCCGCCGGCGCAGACCGCTATATACGCTACATTATGGAAATCATTCGTTTATTTTGATGATTAGCCGAATATGCTAACAGATCTTTTATTGCCTATAATTTTCCTAATCGATTTTAATCCAGTTAATCAGCTACCTAGAATCGATGGTCAGGCCCTAACCTCTTATAAATTACATGTTATTACCAAGACAAACAATAGATCATAACATTTGATGATTCGCTAAACTAGGATTAAACTACATGCTACAGCTTAATCTCGTTATCGCCAATGTGATCTCAGAGACCCAATCTGTCGAAGTAACTATACACATCGGAACTTAAATAAATCCACATTATTACAAACACTTCCATATCGGTTAGTCGATCGCTCAATACATCTTAAAAATGCGCAATGACATTCCTCTACCACACACCTTAAGGAAAGTCTACAATGACTAAAAGATTATTTTCCACTGCTGGCTCGGAGCTAGTCGAGAACATTCAGCAGTATGACCAAGCATCGTAGTACACTGAATATTGCTTACGGATATTGTCCTATGAAAGCAGTAGTGGAGGGGTGTCAATACGGTCGCATGCTGTTTCCCACGGCACAGATGTCCTTATGCGCCCCGAGTGCGCTGGCGCACAGAATGATTAGTACTGATTAATACGATTCAGTAACGAAGACGAGTAACGGAAGGTGGCGCCAAGGGTTGCGCGTGACGCGAATGCATACGGCTCGAAGGACCATGGGTGCAAAACATATGTAGGCATATAACTGTTCATGACAAACGAAAATGTAATTACTGCATGATAGTATCATCAGATATATGTGTAAGTATAAAGTATCCGCACATACTTTTTCACTCATTCCTTAAACTATATATTTTTATGTTAACTGGCAAATGGCACTGGAGATCTATTTTTGCTATTCGCTTCCGATGCCAATCATAGGTAGGTACAATAAGTACATACTAGGGCTCTGGATATCTGTGATACACACCGACCCGTAGCTACGTGTTCTTAACCCCGGCGGTACTAACTACATACCTAACTATATTTCACTTTTCAATGTGTTTCGCGTGCTCGCTTTCCGGTGCCCCGAGCTAACGTGTCAGAACGAACTCGCGAAACTTGTTGAAATGTCAAAGAGATCCATCGAATTGAGGCCCATCTTAATAAAATTTTTGCTATACAATTCATTCGTTGAGCGCACTCGTTCAGACTGTTCTGTCAGGCCTGTTCCTCTTTCTGACTGGCCTAAACTCAGCTAACGTACACCTCCGAGGTGTCATTACCTTCACCCGATCGTACTAGGAACAAAAAAGCACGTGCTAGGCGGCGAACTTCTAGGAGCTTGATGCCATGATTTGAATTTTCTAGCTGACAAAACTCGGGTTTGTTCGACAGAGGACCTTCTGTTTGTCGTTAACCTTAGCGCGACCTGCTATGCGTATGCAAAAAATTGTCAGTAAGACATTAGTTATTCTATCGCTAGAGCAACATGGGGCGTGGGAACGCACTATCATTCAGGTAGCTGCATATGATAAAAGCTCCCAAGCCTAGGGCCCCGTCGCGAAATGGAAAATCCTACACAAGTTATTTGAAAATGTTCAACCCGACAATTGATCCTCAAACATAAAACAATGCATGACAATTATGGTTACTATCACACGTGTGATATTATAGGGCGCTCAAAAGATTTTAAGCATCTCATCAGAAAAACAGAATTCATTACTCATTATTCAAGCTCAACTCCCCCACTGATGGGCCGGGACACCTGTGATGGACGAGGGAGACGGTCTATAGAACTAACATTGGCAGTGGCGGATCCAGGATTTTGGTGTGGGGGGGCTTGACCCTACTAAAAGTAGAGTTTAGTCCCGGAAGGACTGAGATAGTCGGGGGGCTTGAAATCAAGCGTCAATAAATTACATAAAGTAGGGGTTGAAGAATCATATATTTAAACATGGATCTGACATAAATCTAAAATGGACAGCTGAAGAAACTGAAAACCTAACCAATTTAAGTTAATTTACGATACAACAATATGCTATTATGTATACAATTATTTTTAATATATTTTAAAATGTTCGTATAGAAGTTCGATAGTTATTTTCTAAAATATCAAATCATCATATTACATTTAGAACCGCGCCAAAAAGGCAGTCGCCATTATCGTGACGTCATAAGAGCAGAATGTCCTTTAGACATAGAAACGTCAAATGTGCATGTCCTTTACAACGAAAACTTGTTGCTATACCTACGTACTGACCTCACTCACGAGAAAAAAATGGCTGTGACATACTATTTTAAGATTGATTAGATTAATTATCGTCGGGTGACAAGCAAAACTCACTAAGTAACAAATACCTACTTAAATCAAAGGTCGTATCTCGATATCGACTACGTACCGAGATACGAGGTTTTGAAGAGCAGTGACAGTTTTGGTAGTGACTTTTGCTTGTCACCCGACGTTATACACCTACATAGATAGAAAGTTCCATCAACGAAACCCTGCCTTTACCGTGCACATGATTCGCAGCGTGTGAGTGATGCAAAAGCGATGCAAATCCTGCACCTTATACGGCGCTATGCATATGCAAGCGGGTAATTGGCCCTTATATTACGAGAATAAATAACAAATAGGCATTTAATCGTGGCGTAATTGACAGTGAATCATATGATGATATGACAGTGACCTTCAGTTTTACAGAATCTCGTGAGATAGATCACGTAAAACCATTATGTAAACTGTTAACAGTACAAAACACATAGAAACAGTTCGTGCGATATGTGGGTCGCTCAGAGACACGCGGTGCACTTTAATATGATATTCGAATGCGAAACGTAAGTTGACGACCACTTAAGCCTAGTTGGTAGTGACCCTGCCTACGAAGCAAGAGGTCCTGGGTTCGAATCCCGGTAAGGGCATTGATTTGTGTGATGAGCACGAATATTTGTTCCTGAGTCATGGATGTTTTCTATGTATTTAAGTATTTATTTCTCTATATAAGTATCTATATCGTCGTCTAGTACCCATAGTACAAGCTTTGCTTGGTTCGGGACTAGGTTGATTTGTGTAAGATTGTCCGCAAATATTTATTATTTATTTTTATTAAGTCTTTACTCAACCCTCTCGCGTACCCTATCTCTTTCCGTACGTTGATAGACGACGACTGAAAGTACGTACCTACTTATGAACTAAGAATCAACCGAATCAAGATTACACTAAGAAAAAAGTGAAATGCAAACAAGAGTCGGCTATCTCTCGTCCATTTGTGATATATTATGTTTGTACCTACGTTATATGAGATAGACGTAGACGAGAAAAAAAGGTTTACCTGCACCTTGCATTCCAACTTCCCCAAATCCTACCCCCATTATGTAAGAAACTTTAAATACATAAGCCCGTATATTTTCATGGCCTGTGATTTTCCCACATTGCATTGTAGTGGCGCAGTAGTGGGGGCGTCGGCCGGGAGTAGGGGGTAGGGGGGAGCACCTGCCGTAATATCCTATTTATGAATAATGTTTTATTCTAACAGCGTGCGCAAGAACACGGCAGGGCTGCCTCTAATTTGATTATTGTTATTTCGAGGGCGAAAGTTTCGTTGTCGTCTGGAATCATAAACAGGTGACGGAGGTTATTACTTACCTAGCTATTTAATTTTCCCTGAATTCTATTAACATATAATATCTGTATGCAAACAGGGGTGCTATTGGTTTAAAATTGCTTTCTATGTCAATACTTACCACCGTATCGGTAAAACCGAAATACTAGAGCAATTTATTATGTTGGGGGGTTCCTTTAGGGTAAGTTCTACCAGGGTAAGTCTAAGATAAGGAGGACCTAAACTTAAATACTACGAGTATAAATAATCAGCATAGCCTATACTTTACTTAATGCGTTTCATTAGCCGTTGACTATTTCCGGCACAGGTGGGACTGGCGGGACTCCGCACTCTGCGACTGTGGCGAGGAGGATCAAAACATAGATCACATCATACAGCTCAGTATAGCCTATACTTTACTTAATGCGTTTCATAGCCGTTAACTATTTCCGGCACAGGTGGGGCTGGCGGGACTCCGTACTCTGCGACTGTGGCGAGGAGGATGAATACATAGATCACATCATACAGCTCAGTATAGCCTATACTTTACTTAATGCGTTTCATAGCCGTTAACTATTTCCGGTACAGATGGGGCTGGCGGGACTCCGCACTCTGTGACTGTGGCGAGGAGGATCAAAACATAGATCACATCATACAGCGCTGCCCTCTGCACTCATACTCAGGGCCTCCAGAAGATCTGTATAAGTTAAGACCTGATGATCTTACTTGGCTCGGGACCCTGAATGTGGACTTATAATTTTTATTGATAAAAAGTTTATGAACATCACACGCCATACGATTAAATAAATAGCCGTTATAGTTAGGTACTTGCTATCAATAATCAAGTGCTGCTTATATTGTAAATTGAGGTAAAAATAATATGTGTGACATTATAATATGCAAGGCATCGCGGTGATTAATCCAATGCCACTGCTTCATTAATGCGTTACAGACGGCTCAAAGTCGCGGCCTGAATGCATTTCCAAAGGCTAACAACTGCCATACATTCTTAGAATAAAATTCCAATATATTTTCATACTGATGTATTTGCTAGCGCATAAGTAATTGCAACACTATAATAAAATACATATTTATCTTTAAGTTTTTAAATAACCTCGGACAAGCTGTCACATTGCGTTGTTCAATAGACGTAAAATGGGGTTTATTAAAAAAGATAAATTCCATGGCTTGACAAATGCCGTGTCAAACAATTGACAGCCTTCAAGCACTATATAGTAGCTGGCTGTTTCTCTCACGCACTGGAGACCGTTTGTTGCCGCACAAGTTATTGCTTATCGCACGTGTCCAACAGCGATCAATAACTGGTGGCGATATATATTCTATGTTCGCCTTCATTAATTATGGGAATTAATCTACCGAATTCCGATCAATTCAGTTAATGAAACAAGGACATAGTAAAGGCCAAATAAAGTTAATTTCTCCAAGACAAGTAACTTATCTCTCACTGTTATCAAGATATTCAACATTTTAATTTAATCAGTTAAGTAAGGTAAACCAGTGTGTTCCTAACTTCCTAAACAGTGACGTCATATTTGCATTTTAAATTATGTAAGTTTCCAGTTCTATGTTGCACTACCAGACGTTTCTTGACGTGCAATATTACGTGCATGTCAAGGGATAACATTCGTAGACTTCGTAGTCCAGTAACTTTATACATCCAGAGCGGAAGCTCGCAAACATTTGACGCAAGTCAAATGCGGTAGTTCTGTTTTTTGCAGACTTGTTTATGATGTTGGCCCAATCTAAAATCTAAGTTTGTGACCTCGAGCGCCGAACGCAACTTTGTCAAAAATCGAAAATATTGCGAAAGTTTTTGATATAACCCTAAAGGACTAGTTTTTGATAGCACCTTTTCAGGGCGTTTTAAAAGTAGACTAGATTTACTACAATATGAGACTAGAATTGACTCTGTAAAAATAGTTTCCGAGATGAAACCTTTCAAAGTTTATAATTTTCCGTAGGGGCTAATTGGAACTTCATCTCGCTAGAATCGTTCGAGTGACGTCTAAAATATTGCATAAAATTGCGAAGTTCGAAAAAAATATGAATTTTGAAAAGCTTTATCTCGGAAACTATTGGGTCTACACTCTACAGAGACAATTCTAGTCTCATATTGCAGAAAATTTTGTCTACTTTAAAACCGTTTTTTAAAGGTACTATCAAAAACGAGTCCTTTAGGGATTTCGCGGTATTTTAGATTTTTGGCAATGTTGCGTTCGGTGCAAACTTGGATTATTCATTGGGCCAACATCATAAACAAGTCTGCAAAAAATCAGAACTACCGGATTTGACGCAAATACCCTGTTTTTCAAGCGACAAGGTTACTGGATCATTGAACATAATACCATGATTGACACTAACTTATTGTTAACTCCTAGGGCACTTGTACAATAACCGTTAATGAATATTAATTAATTTTGTAGAAAGATGTAAAATACTTTTTTTTAATTTATTAAGAAAACCTATTTTATACTACTTCGTTCCTATTAATGTTCTTACACAGCAATAAGCTGAAGATAACGGAAACCCACATGAATACTCTGTATAATATTTTATTTACTACTTATTTCAAACGTCCCAAAAATACCGGTTAACAAACTAGCCCAAAGTCCATACAATGCTTTTTCTTTGAATCATTAAAACTAACCAATGAGTTGCAACAGCAATAAAACTACATAAGTGTTTGTAAGTATTTCCATAAATCCGCATTCCGTGGCAACCCTGCGCTTATTGCTTGCTTTGTTTCGCGCGGCGGGGGGCGGGGGGAGCGCGCGCCGCCCGTTTTGTGCGGTAGGGTTGGCGACCAAGTACATATTCATTACTCTCATTTGAATAGTTTTGGTAGGTAAATGAAAACATGCCTACCACAATGTGAAGATCCTCCTCCCTTTTTAAACTAGGTACTTAGTTATTATAAACCTACTTATTCTTAAGGCCGTCTTGGCGGTCTACCATGTTTCACAATATTAAATCGTTTGAACAAAACCGTCTAATAGATTTAGACGTAATACGCCAATTACAGAAAAAGAGGCCTAAACCATCCTACGTGTATACATATAACACGACTGGCCAACTCTACTGTCACCCATGTAATAGAGTATTCAATTCCAATCATTTATTTGTCTGTAAAACATAGGCACAAATACATTGAATATTATCTGGTATTTAAGAGCAAGTTTGGCCTTGCCTGCCACATTTGCTGAAGCACCAAAGTATGAAGGAAGAATATGAAGTGAATTGAGTGGGGATTACCTATATCGCTTATATAACAGCAATATCCTATCATAAACATCTGTTAAACATATATTAGTTAAAATGGTGTAAAAGATAATTTGTCCTTGTCTGTCCGTCACTTCGACATGACTGTGTTCGTAAGAAAGAGATACTTATAACATGTTTGAATTGAACCGACAAAGGCTCGTTAAGTTAAATGAAGAAGGGGGTATGAAGGTCAGTTGCACCAAACAGTCTGTAATCATAAGCGGTGTTCTCGTTAAAATCTGAATGTATGTAAGTTTGACAAGTTTTTATGGAATGAATGCTGCCGGCGCCATATTTAACGTTGATCGGTGTGTAATCGTAAGTTGCGGCAATCTCGCCCTAAGTCTAATAAAAATGAATACAGTGTAAATAAGAAACACGGCAACATAGCAGGTACAATTAAACGGCGGCCCTGTGCGGGGACGCGCTCTTTAATTAATGGAATAACTCCAGCCGTGCTCGAGTTTGGTCACCCCCCACCCCCTCCAACCCCATCAGATGGTGGTGTCGGTGGGGAGAGGGGGGGCTCGTTACTGCACTCTAAACGGCGAGAAATCTTTAAAATATCGCCGTGTCGGGGCACATGTGTTTGTTATAAGTTGAGTGTCGATAGTTGGTGTAGGTGGAAGGTGCAAGTATGATTAATTACCACCATCAGCCACGTAACTAATCCCTGGTTTTACTCTTACGTTAAATATCTGCAGAACTGTTGAAAATGTTCCACAAACGAAATTGTATGAGGCAAACATAATCTCCACTTATAATAAATCTCTAAATTAAAAAAAGAATCAGCCAGTTTGAAACTAAGCTTTGCGCGGTTCGAATGTTCTCAGCATCCCATGAACGGAAAAATATGAAACATTTTATATAGGTACATTATTATTCTAGCTGCAACTTAGGATAGTTTTTATCCGACTGCGACAGTTAATTAATTTTCCGAAATATACGACTTCACTTAATTTTTCATTTATTTTTATTGAAATCAAACGCTGCTCCAACTGTCAGCTATAAGAACCGTCAAAATGGCGGAATTGCTTTGCCTTTCACTTATTAATAATTTAAATCCCGTCTACGATAGACCTTTACGAGACAAATGCTAAAATATAAACCATAAAAAAATATTCGATTCTGATATGAGAACTTATATGCGCAAATGTCGTTTTATGTCGTAATTTCAATAAATGAAATCAACAAATTTGAACAATATAATTAACACGAATTTGTTTTTTTTGAATGACAATGGCACGCGCTCGGCGCATTCAGCCAAAGTACCTGCGGCGCTACCACGAAAACCGATACTCAATGTTCATATATTTGCATCCCTGTCACTCGAGTATGGTTAGTGCGATAGAGATAGATATACCCGAATATTTTCGAATTCCGAAGTTCGTGGTTATAGTTCAGGAATCGAAAATATGGTAAATAATCATAATGTATTTTCTCGAAAAAGAATTTAAAATAAATATAGTCAAATGTAGAAAAAAACAAAGCAAGAGGTTATATAGGTAATGATTAAGTTATAAGAGTCCAAAGTTTTAAGAGGGTGTATGTTCTGTCCCTTTTCCGCAAAACGCACCTTCATATGAAACGATTGTTTTTTACTATGACGCTCGAGTATATTGACGTCACAGTCCCTCATCGTTTTCTCACTCTAACAAGCGACATTAAAACGGATGTAGCTTCATAATTTTTTGAGATATTTGAATGGGAGTTTCATTATCTTCTATCTATTTATACATAATAAATGCCTATGTCCTGACTGACTTATTCACTCAATCACTCACTCACTCACTCATCAACGCACAGCCGAAACTACTAATCTTAGAGAGTTGATTTTTGCACAGTATGTTGCTTTTATAACGTGGGCTAGGGATAAAAAGGGATTTTTGAAAATTCTACCCCTAAGGGGGGGTAAAATGGGGGTGCAAAGTTTGTATGGGAGAACCTTTTTTTTTTGAGCTATAGACTTAAACTTTGTAGAAAAATTAGTTATAAGAATACAAATGAAACTCTTTCAGCGTTTTGGAAAATTCCACCCCTACGGGGGTAAAATAGGTTTGTATGGGGGAAACATTTTTTTTTTAAATAGAGACTTAAAACTTTGTTGAAAGATCAGTCATTAGAATACAAATAAAGAACTTTCAGGGTTTTAGAAAATTCTACCCCTAAAGGGGTAAAATAGAGTGCAAAGTTTGTATGGGAAAAACTACTTTTTTTTAAATAGAGACTTAAAACTTTGTAGAGAAATTATTCATTAGAATACAAATAAAGTACCTAGATTCAGTGTTTTAAAAAATTCTACCCCTAGGGGGGTAAAATAGGGGTGCAAATTTTGTATGGGGGAATCAATATTTTTTTTAAATAGAGACTTAAAACTTTGTAGAAAGATTAGTCATCAGAATACAAATTAAGTACTTTCAGCGTTTTAGAAAATTCTACCCCTAAAAATAGGGGGCTAAAATAGGGGTGCAAAGTTTGTATGTGGGAAACTATTTTTTTTAGCTAGAGTCCTAAAACTTTGTAGAAAGATTATTTAAATACAAAGAAAGTACTTTCAGCGTTTTGGAAAATTTCACCCCTAAGGGGGTAAAATAGGGTGCAAAGTTTGTATATTTTTTTTTAATAGAGACTTAAAATTTTGACGAAAAATTACTTATTAGAACATGAAAAATACTACATTCGGCGTTTTACAAAAATCATTCCCTAAGGGGGTTAAAAAAGGGTGCAAGGTTTGTATGGGGAACACTTTTTCTGAGCTAGACACTTAAAACTTTGTAGAAAGATTACTTATAAAAATACAAAAAAAAAAGACTTTCAGCGTTTTGAAAAAATCTATCCCTAAGGGGGATAAAAAGGGGTGCAAAGTTTTTATCAGGGAAAGTTTATGTTTTTGAGTTAGAGACTTGAAACTTTGTAGAAAGATTACTTATTAAAATACAAAAAAAGAACACAAATCGTTTTAGAAAATTCCACCCCTAATAGGGTTAAAAAGGAGAGCAAGCTTTGCATGGGCAACACTTTTTTTTGAGTTAGACTTAAAACTTTGCAAAAAGATTACTTATTAGAATACTAAAAAAGAACTTTCAGCGTTTTAGAAAACTCCATCCCTAAGGGGATCCTTAAGATCCTTAAGAAGGGTAGCCAGTGTTGTGTAGGAAAAACTTTTTTTTTTACTAGACTTAAAACTATTCAAAATGTTACTAATTAAAATTAATAATAAAGTACTTTCAGAGTTTTAGAAAATTCCACCCCTAAGGGGGTTAAGAAAGCTTTGTATGGGCAACACTTTTTTTGAGCTAGAGACTTAAAAGTTTACGATAAAGTTCTTTCAGCGATTAGAAAAATTCAACCTTTAAAAGGGGGTTCAAATTTTAAATGGCGAGCAATAAAATTTTAAAGTGTGAGTAAGAGATTTTTAACTTCGGTCTTATTCTGTACGTTAAAAGACTACAAAACTGATTTCAGAGTTTTTCCAAATTCATCCCCTAAGAGTGTTAAAATTGGTTCAAAGTTTGAGTATTTCAAGGCATTTTTAAAGTATGAGATTTTTAACTTTGGTCACAAACTAGAAAATGAACATCAACTTTTTTTTTAATTATCCCCTAAAAGAGGGTTCAAATTTTGTATTGAGAGAAATCATTTTCTAAGACGATAAAAAGTTCTACGCGGACGAAGTCGCGGGCAACAGCTAGTACTATATATTCTTGTTCGTACAACTGTTCAAACTAGGAGGCTCCTATCCGCCGCCTGCAGGTTGATTGCGTTACTTTTCAAACGAGCGTAAGGGCATATCAATTGTCATTTTCATCTTGAAAAAACGAGAGTTTATAAGTAAAACCGCGCGTTCCGAGAGATACACGGTTATCCTGCAGGTAAATCAATTTTGTACCAGGCATCCGAACTGGCGGGTTTCAGGAGCGTTAGTAATGGGATGAGGTTTTAAGCCAGTACATCCTCTTGCAACCACCAAGGAGAATGTTTTCAGAACTTTGGGACAATGGGATATTCTTTTCGTTTTACTTTTCTATTGAAAAGCACACTATCATGAAATAGAAAACTGCAGAGCGTCAAACAAAGTCTAACTATACAGAATTCATTATGAATATTATGATGTGACCTTAATGAAGACTTTTTTTATTCAATTCAATTCAAAACGTTTATTTCGGACGTGTACATACAATTTTTTGGTTAGAAACAATAAAGACACTAATTAATAAACACTACAGACACTACACTCAGGTATAATGGGATTAATCAGATAACACAATGGCCATGGGGATTACAAAACAAGGAAATAATCCAACGTCTGATTGGCATGCCCCGCTCATGCATGCTTAGTCGTACGCCTGATGGTTGGAATTTGCCTGTAAAATGAGGTTAATTTGCACTGTACTACTAGGTAGGTACTTTTTTGCACTTGTCAAGATGGTTCCAATAAGAAACATGACGAGTAGTTTAGAGTGTAGTTTAGGAGTTGCTTTGACCACCTTCCGTCCTCATCATCAGATAAGCTTGACCGTGCCATAATTTTGCTTCGTCACCGAATTTACATAAGCATGCCAAATTGCAGCTCAACCGATACCGGCAAACATGGCTTGCAAAGTTAAAGGACGACATAATTACATAATTTATTTACAAACTAACAGTGCAAGTTAATATTAAGCTTATAAACACGCATATTTGACAAGCATGACCTTCCAGGGCGTACTAAAGGTAACCTACTCGTAACTTACGAAATAGGCACTGTAAGCGTGCAACCAATTCGTTAGCCATCCAATTTCAGTAAGTTAGTAAGCACGTTCGAGAACACAGGCAATGCTTTTTTTTAACAAGAGTCACGTTGCACGAATTATCATAATCATAACCTAACCCAGAGAGCGAAAAAGCTAAAGGTTACTTACTAAATGCTCTGTCTATTTAATTGCAATTATTTACACTATCTGATACACTCATTTAGTTAAAGGTTTTTACATTAAATTTTATATTATAGCCTTTTACATTAAATTACACGCCGCGATTTCATAAACTACTGTGCAAGAACTGGTAGGTAGTAGGTACCTACGTAGGGTGAAACTAGGACTTTTTCTTCTCTCTTTAAATTTAAGAGTTATCCTCTTGTCGGTGGAGTATTTTTATTTATTATAGCTGATACGACACGACACCAGCTTTTTCCTTTATTTGGACCATGTAACTGCACCGTGGTCTTCCCCTGCCTCTTCTACCTTCTATCTTTCCTTCCATTATGGTTTTATAGAAGTTGTCGTGCCGTATCAAATGACCAAATGGCGAAACTAGGAATTTACGCTATGTAAAAAAGTTTGAGATATAAACACAATGAACTAAACCTCTTATTGTTTACCTAGTTCCGAAGTAGTTTATGACCAACCCGCTTTTCAGTTCCAGCTGGATTTCAATTAATATGTTCTAAATTTATTTTATTTTATTTATTCAAGGGCCATTTGACCATCACTACGTATTCAAACTTAGGATTGATTTTAGGTTTTAAGATTGTCCCCTCAGTTAAGAATTTGACAGTGTACCTTTTTATAGTCTGCAACAAAAATTTCGTTTGTTTCAGGTAAATCTCGAAGGCTCGTGAACTTTGGTGTTGCTGCTCTCAGCAAGTCTCAGTGCATTGTTGATAGCCGCCATGGAAATGAATGCGCTGAAAAAATAAAATAAAATAAATGTATTTGACAAATTATCTACACTTAAATTCTTTAAAACAGAAGTACTCCTTGGGTTCCTTTTGGTCAACTAACCATATTTTGTACAGCAGCAACTGGGAAAAAACCCACATCGTAACTAGCTCAAAAAACATTTCGCACACTTTTACACTGAAAAGCATAAAACGTGTACCTGAATAGCTATCAATATTTACATAGGTAGCTAAGAAAGCACGCTCACGGCTCGCATTATTTCCAGCCCGGGCACACCTAATTCTAAAATTATGGACCTCCATCTTTGTCGCGTAAAAATAGCTCTCGTTCTGCACCTTACATTATTATGATTTAGTGCAGTTGCAGCACTGCAGCCGCCCCGCCCGCGACTGACCCAGGGGGTCAGTAGGGGGTGGGGGTGGAAGTCAGCGAGTAATAAAGCCGGCCATATTTCACACTTAGCCCGTAATGAGCGCGCGCCCAAATAATTGGATCACGTACATAACTCATTATTACCTCGCACCTCACTTCGCCGTGCGAATGTATCATTACTCCCCTCCCGGCCTCCTCCTCCAAGCAGCTACCATTAGCTGCGTTTCGGCGGCACGGCACTAGGAGGTACAAACTTTGGTTAGCGGCAACTTAGATATTGAATCGTTTTAAATTGTGGTCCTAAACTTAATAACTTGACTTCCAGTCCAGCACGTATTTCGCAGTTTGCGTTGCGAAGTTCTAAGTCATCGTCGCAAGTCGCAGTTTATGTTGTCAGTTAGGTAGGTACATTATCATGAGTTGTTAAATTTTTATGTTATAGTTGTTATTTTCTAAGCCGTCCGTTCTGCAGTGCGGCGTTCTTTAGTGCGGAACGGACGGCTTAGAAAATAACAACTATACCTATTACCTATGTATAAAAGACATGATGCATCATGTTAAATTGATAAACGTAGTGTTGCTAAATGGATAGTAAACCATCAAATTATTGTAATAAAGTATGTACATGTATGTAAGATATGGACCTTGAAAGTTTAGAAAAAATATGTCCTTCTTTTTATTGTCCAAGAATAAATTGAAAGCTACCAATAGAATCCTTACGCAAACAAAATTGTATATTTACAACTATGGACCTAAACGCAGTATTTCGCGAGCAAAACCGCAATTTTCTTGATTTTCCATACAATAACGGTTAGTACAAATAAACACAATACCTGACGTCATACCTGTGTCTTAATTAGAATGAAGCGTTTATGGTTGCCGCCAGCGAGGTCAATTTTTATCTCAAATTTTTGGTTACTATGTTCTTTAATTGTAGTGGCTCCCATACAAACATTTGTTCCACTCCAAAAACTGGTGTGAATGGCATCGTAAAAAAATCTTAGTCATCATCCCTATTGCCTATGCATGTTGCCTTTCTTATAAGTATGCATGAACCGTGTTAGCATATTATGTAGTGAACAGGAGTGCTGTTACCAACTTTTTGAAGAATCCAGTCAACGTTGTAGAGAAGTATTAAGTAAGTACGCGACAACCTAGCCGTGTCGATGTTCTGTGTGAAGTCTTCGAAACAACCGTTTAATAGCTGCCATATTTCACACATATTAGAAAATCAATCAATATTAAGTGGGTTATTGACTTTGTGCTTGACAAGTTGACACTGACCCAATACTGGACCCCTGCAATCTCAATACATATCTCCACTTATAATAAATCTCTAAATTAAAAAAAGAATCAGCCAGTTTGAAACTAAGCTTTGCGCGCTTCGAATGTTCTCAGCATCCCATGAACGGAAAAATATGAAACATTTTATATAGGTACATTATTATTCTAGCTGCAACTTAGGATAGTTTTTATCCGACTGCGACAGTTAATTAATTTTCCGAAATATACGACTTCATTTAATTTTTCATTTATTTTTATTGAAATCAAACGCTGCTCCAACTGTCAGCTATAAGAACCGTCAAATTTTCGTCAAAATGGCGGAATTGCTTTGCCTTTCACTTATTAATAATTTAAATCCCGTCTACGATAGACCTTTACGAGACAAATGTTAAAATATAAACCATAAAAAAATATTCGATTCTGATATGAGAACTTATATGCGCAAATGTCGTTTTATGTCGTAATTTCAATAAATGAAATCAACAAATTTGAACAATATAATTAACACGAATTTGTTTTTTTTGAATGATAATGGCACGCGCTCGGCGCATTCAGCCAAAGTACCTGCGGCGCTACCACGAAAACCGATACTCAATGTTCATATATTTGCATCCCTGTCACTCGAGTATGGTTAGTGCGATAGAGATAGATATACCCGAATATTTTCGAATTCCGAAGTTCGTGGTTATAGCTCAGGAATCGAAAATATGGTAAATAATCATAATGTATTTTCTCGAAAAAGAATTTAAAATAAATATAGTCAAATGGAGAAAAAAACAAAGCAAGAGGTTATATAGGTAATGATTAAGTTATAAGAGTCCAAAGTTTTAAGAGGGGGTATGTTCTGTCCCTTTTCCGCAAAACGCACCTTCATATGAAACGATTGTTTTTTACTATGACGCTCGAGTATATTGACGTCACAGTCCCTCATCGTTTTCTCACTCTAACAAGCGACATTAAAACGGATGTAGCTTCATAATTTTTTGAGATATTTGAATGGGAGTTTCATTATCTTCTATCTATTTATCTATACATATAATAAAGCTGAAGAGGGTCGAAAGTCTGTACATGGAAGTAATTCGAAAAAAAATTGGCTAGGGATACTTAAAATCGATAACAGAACACGTTCCAACAGTTTTTAGAATTTTTGTCTGTTTGTCTGTTTATCTGTTTGTCTGTTTATCTGTTTGTCTGTTTATCTGTTTTTCTGTTTATCTGTTTGTCTGTTTATGTGACCGCGCATCATGTGAAAACGGCTTAACCGATTTAGATGAAATTTGGTATATCGATAGTTTGAGTCCTGGGGAAGGACATAGGGTAGTTTTTATCCCGGAAATAAATCCCTAAGGGGATGAAATGGGGGGTGGAAGTTTGTATGGAGCTACTTAAACCGCTGCACCGATTTGGATGAAATTTGGTATATAAATAGTTCGAGTCCCGGGGAAGGTCAAAGGATAGGTTTTATCCCGGAAATCTTCCCCTTAGGGGGTAAAACGTGGGGGTGAACATTTGGATGTAACCCATTTTGATAAAATTTGGTTTAGAGTTAGTTTAAGTTCTGGGAAAGGACATTGGATAGTTTTTATCCCGGAAATCTGCCCATAAGGGGGTGTAGTGGGGGGTGAAATTTTGGATGGACTCCGATTAGATCAAATTTGGTATAGAGATAGTTTGAGTCCCGGAGAATGACAACGGATACTTTGAATCCCGAAAATCATCCCCTAAGGGGATGAAATAGGGGTGAAAATGTGGATAAATCCCATTCAGTTAAAATTTGGTAAAGAGATAGAAGGAGTCCCAGGGAAGGACAATGCATAGTTTTTATCCAGAAAAATCATCTCCTGAGGGGGTGAAATGAGGAGTGAAAATTTGGATAGAACCCATTTAGATGAAATTTGGTATGGAGATAGTTAGTCCTGGGGAAGGACCTAAAATAATTTTTAGTCCAGAAATCATCTCCTAAGGGGGTGAAATGGGGGATGAAAATTTGGATGGAACCCATTTACGGTATAGCGAGTTAGAGTTCTGGGGAAGCACATAGGATAGTTTTATCCCGAAAATCACCCCCTTAAGGGATGAAAATTTGGATGTGATGTGACCTTTTTAGATGAAATTTGGTTAATTTAATTTAATGCAAATTATTTATTTCAGACTTAGTCCATATCATGTTAGTAACAATAAAAACTTATAAAACTTAAGTTAACAGTTAAGAGATAGTTTGAGTGCTGGGAATTGGGGGGTGAAAATTTGGATGGAAACCATTTCGATGGAATTTGGTATAGAGATGGTTTGAGTCCTGGGCAAGGACAAAGCGTAGTTTTAATTCCGGAAATCATCCTCTAAGGGAGTGAAATGGTGGTTTAAATTTGGATTAGGATGAAATTTGGTGCCTATAGAGATAGTTTTACTCGCGTAGAAGAACAACGAATAGCTTTTGTCCCGAAAAAAATCGTCTAAGGGCATAAAATAGGGGGTGAAAATTTGGATGTACCCTATTTGGATGAAATTTGGTATAGAGATAGTTTGGGGTTCCGAAAAAGGATAATGCATAGTTTATGGAACTCATTTAGTTGAAATCTGGTTAAGAGATAATTTGAGTCCTGGGAAAGGACATCTGATAGTTTTATTCCGGATATCATTCCCTAAGGGGGTGAAATGGGGGTGAACATTTAGTATAGCGATAGTTGGGAGTCCTGGGGAAGGACAAAGGATAGTTTTATTCCGAAAATCCTCCCCTAAGGGGTGAAAATTTGGATGTGAGTGACCCATTTAGAATAAATTTGGTTAACAGATAGTTTGAGTTCCGGAAAAGGACATAGGATAGTTTTTATCCCGGAAATGATCTCTTAGGGGGGTGAAATGGGGGTTGAATATTTGTATGAAGCTACTATACAACCCATTTAGATAAAACTTTGTATAGAGGTAGTTAGTAGGCGCGGCGTTGGTAGGCACAAGGTAGACTGATGACCTGGTAAAGGTCGCAAGAATCCGCTGGATGCGGGTGGCGCAGGATTGGTCACTTTGGAACTCTTTGGGGGAGGCCTATGTCCAGCAGTGGACGTCTTTCGGCTGATATGATGATGATGATAAATGATAATAATGATAAAGATAGTTTGAGTCTCGGGTAAGGACATATGATAGTTTTTATATCGGAAATCTACCCCTAAAAGGAAAATGGAGGGTGAAAGTTTGTATCGAGCTACGATATAAACGAGTTCTACGCGGACGAAGTCGCGGGCAAAAGCTAGTTAGCAATAAAGGTGAACCACAGCGTGTCAACAATTTGAATAAAATCTCATTTAACTATTTGAAACGTATATGTTTAGTTTTTCCTATTATTTACATATCTATGCATATTTATGTTACCTGTCTAATTAGCGTACAAGAATAAACATTAACTTTATCTGGCGGAAGTAATCTCGACCATATCGCAAAGTGTATAAATAATTGCAGATTTCTAGTATCAGGAATGGGCACCTCACCGCGCTAGCCCGCTGTCCCACGCAGTGTTATTCAACTTTAGCATTTCGCGGCGCGCGCGCCCCTTTCCTCGCTGCATATGCATGGAAGAAAGTTCTCGCGCTCGACTACTGGACGACTAAGTAATTGAGCTTTTTTGCGCAAGGGATGCCCTATATGTTACTGAAAATGTTTCGATAAAAACTTGATTTACCTAATCTGTACTACAAGTGCTCGAACTTAATAAATAATAATAACAAACTTATTCATGTGAAAAAGGCAACGTGATTTTTAACTTAAGTTACTACTTAGCTAATATACGTTAAACATAAACCAGTGTTGAAAAAATTTCACTTAACAATGTAGGTATATATTACATCAACACTTTCTAAGATGTAGTTGATATCAATATTCTCTTAAGTTAAGGAAAATATCTTATAAGTAGATGCCAATAAACGATTAGAAGTCAATCAATTAATAATAAGAAACGGATACGAAATAGAGCCACTTTTAAGTAAGTATTTGCTAATCTCTTGCATTTATGCATGGCTCAAATTTTCATAATGTAAACGCTTTCTATTATCTTTTCAACGCCTCTTGCGTGTTGGCGCATGCCATATTGCTGAGCATTGACGAATTGGAGTTAAGGGGATGCATTGCAGAATTATGAGATTATTCAAAAAAAGGTAAAACTGCAAGAACTGCGAAACAGAAATAATAGATTTTTGGATATGCATACATATTTTTTAACAATATATTTTGATGTTTAATAGAAGCCAAAATATACATTTTTTCGATAGAAAAAAGTACAAGTGGGGTTTTTATTATCCTTTATACATCAGCCAATTCAAACAATAGATTATTTATTAAATGAGGTAATCAAGTCAAAATAACATTAATTTACGTCATGTACCCATTCATAGAAGAGAATATGCGATATTAATATATGCGAATATCGCATATTTTCTATGAATGGGTACATGACGTAAATTAATGTTATTTTGACTTGATTACCGCGTTTAATAAATAATCATTTGTTTGAATTGGCTGATGTAATAAAAAGGATAATAATCTTTTCAACACACCTGCTCGTAAAGTAGGTCTTATTACAGCGTATTTACACTGATAATGCAGAATATTACCCATGCCGTGCATTTTACATTACGTTATCGCACTAGTGCCTTTTCATTACATATCTTTTTAAATATTAGCAAAATAATGCAGAATATTACCCATGCCGTGACTTTTACATTACATTATCGCACTAGTGCCTTTTCATTACATATATTTTAACATTTTAATTTTTTATTTTTATTTATTTTTTCCTCGCAAATGTGTTGAAAAACGTCGTATGAAACACGTGAGCATTGGTCATTACACTTCTCGTCTCCATTAAGCCTTCGCCTTCGGCTCAGGCTTAAAAACCGACTCGGGTGTAATGACCAACTTAGCACACTTGTATCATAATGTACTATTATCTCGTGCACAGAAGACATTAACATGTCTGTTACACGGGGGCGCACGTATCGCCTTAACATTACTCTAATGATCACCGTAGATATAAGTTTGCACTTATCCTTTTGTGGCATTAAAAAAATATTACATGTGAATATGTGAATATCCCGGATGGCGCCAAAGGCAAAACCAAAATATGGCAACTCATTGGTTTCTTTGTTGCAAATCCGTCAATTAAGTCGTTCGTGCGCAAAAATTATTCAGCAGTGATTTTGTACGCGCTGATTAGTGTATTTAATATAGGATCCCCGCACGGCCATACCTCGTTCTAATAAACAAAAGTAGAATTTTAACGAATAAAAACGTCCACGTTTCTTCGTTTATTAGACTTCGTTTATTATATATATATATATATATATATAAATATAAATATATAGGTAAGTATAATAGTTTTAATTATTCCGAACATTTTTTTTCAAACAACTATTTTTTTTTTTACGTTTTAATATTGTTTCCCTCAAATTGCATGATGTTCAACGCGCGACTTTTCTAATCTTAGATGGAATAAGGTTTAACAGATTATCTGAAGCTTTTAGACATCAACTTTTTAATAAAATGTTACAAGCTTATTTTACAAAAACTTTCATACAAAGATCAGTTTATGAATTAAGACAGAGTGTTATTATAATACGGTTTTGGACTGATAGTCAAATCAGCAACAGGGCAATGGAGAGGGCTATGCCGGTAGTATCTCTGCGTGATCGCATCAGAAATGAGGCTATCCGCAGCAGAACCAAGGTAAACGATATAGCCCTCCGAATCGCTAAACTTAAGTGGCGGTGGGTTGCACGTAGAACCGATGGCCGTTGGGCGGAAAGGTTCTCGAGTAGCGACCACGTACCGGAAGGCGCAGCGTGGGTAGCCCCCTACATGGTAAACGTCGCGGGAGTCCGCTGCATGCGGGTGGCGCAGAACCGGTCATTGTGGCCGTCTTTGGAGGAGGCCTTTGTCCAGCAGTGGACGTCTTTCGGCTGATATGATGATGATGATGATGAACGTCACAGTTTTC
Organism: Epinotia brunnichana; assembly: GCA_963854355.1. Classification (NCBI taxonomy): domain Eukaryota; kingdom Metazoa; phylum Arthropoda; class Insecta; order Lepidoptera; family Tortricidae; genus Epinotia; species Epinotia brunnichana. The sequence continues at coordinate 24,201,592 of OY977936.1, read as the reverse complement.
TTTGACTAGACAGCGTGTTTTGTGTATGTACTATGTTTTATTTTTCTATGTTTTTTGTGTATGTATTTAAAACATCTAATGTGGCAAAGGTCGCTGGAGTCCGCTGGATGCGGGTGGCGCAGGACCGGTCATTTTGGCACTCTTTGGGGGAGGCCTATGTCCAGCAGTGGACGTCTTTCGGCTGATTTGATGATGATGACTTAATGTGGCCGAGTTTTCATAAAACTGTCATTGGAACCTTAATTGGACGGTATGAGTAGTTGGTTTTTATTCAAAATAGTCCATTCGGACTATACTTTGATGCAATTCGGCCAACTTAAATCATCTCAAGTATAAGTTGTAGCTTAATATTGTCAGCCTTTTCGTAAGTTTTGTATGTTGGTAATGTAAAAAATATTAATTTACTGTTTTTATACATCGTATTGCTCGCCCTATAGACACACAACTTACGAGGATGGGAGGGTCATAGTTACCAACACAGAGTAGCAAAGTTTTACCATTTTATTATTGCTTTTTAACTGGACCTTAATGAGTAGCTTTAAAAAGGAAAGTTAAATTTATTGATTTTTACATGATTCAAAACTGTCATAGTGATAATGTCTTTAAACATATTTCACACCTAGACGTCTCGCCAATAGTTAAATTCAGTATTAGATTCAAACGTTAATCTTGGTATGAACCATACTTTCTTTGGAATTCAAATATATTTGTGTGATGGATTTGCCCCTAGATAGGAGACGTAAAATATTTTATTTGTTTATCTACAAGTTGGTACGACACTTATGCAAATACGAGTACACCCGACAAACAGCGAGCAATGCAAAATGGATTTATATACACTCAAGAGCAAAAGTTTCGTGTCACCCTAAATTAATTAACCGAAATAGGTTTTTTTAAATATTTTTCACTAGTCTTATTTACATAACATACTAGTCTTCGTAATACCCAAATGTATTAGCAATTTCCGGGATCCTATCATAAAGATATCAACATCCAAAAATGACGATTTTTGCGATATCTCGCTCCGTTAACGTTGTTTTTTTCATGTGTTTTTACGAGTCCGATTTAAACCTGGTAACGTGTTTCTTTTTTACTGTTATTTCTGCAGTTTAGATGTAAAATTTAATAAAGATTATGAAAGGATAAAAAAACTGTACAACATTTGGACTATTTTAGGAAATATGACGGTATTTCATCGACCCGAAACTTTTGGTCTTGAGTGTAGTCACCAGGGTCTGCCTGAAAACCAGCGTTGCAGTGGCCTTACTGTAACATTATGCTGAGGCAAGCTCCTTTTTAACATCACATACCTTATCATCTGTAACATTAATTTTAAATGTATATTTTAAGTCTACTCGTAATCTTAAGGTTCACAAGTATCTTTAATTATAATGTTGTGTAATGTGATGTTGACTAAAGTTTTATATCCATATCCTCATTTGTGTAAGATTGTCGCCGAATGTTATCGTAATCGATATCGTTATAGGTGCTATGCACGCATTTGTATTTCCGAGCCTAGTCGGACACGGATGCGCGGCGCACCGCGCTGCGGGGGCGCGACTAGATTAATCGCGTTATCGTGTTGTAACTGTTGTAAGACTTGTAAGCTGTATGTAGGTATTTATTTTAGTTGCAAGAAAAAATCTTGTTTACAAAAAGTCATCATGCAACTGTTTTACAGCATAAATATCTTACGAATATCATGGACGATCCAATCCTATAATTAAAAAAAAAATCGTAGGACCTGCGCAACTTGGTTTGACCCGAACAACGCTCAATAAGTTGCAAAACGATCTAATGTAACATGTATGTAGGTTAGGACATATACTTAGGTACTTACGCTTGAGCCACGAAATGTTTTACTACAGCGAACCTATACTAACTGTATTTTAGGTGCAAAGCGATCTTCCCGGACATTCGTTTCTTTCCTTATAGTGGGATGCTGATAGTGGTTATCTACCTACTTCCGTATATATTACCATAATTCAACATCACCGCTTAGCTCCAAGAAGTATCATTTTCTTATACCTAAATAAGGCACAGCTGACTGAGGCTTCATCTAGTCCATTACATATCCCTCAGACGTCTCAGATCCAATATTTATTAGTAAGCAGTTGCAATTTAAATGATTCCCTTGTCTCCGTAAAAGACTTGCACAGTAATGTGTAACAGCATTGCAGTGACTGACCATTGGCTAATTAAATAGCTGTTTGTATATGCACGACACGAATACTTAGCGATGATTAGCCGTTATTAGATTTCGAAGTGCGCAATCGGTGCTACTGCGCAACGAGGTGTCACGAGTTTAGCGCGGAGCTCATTATTACGGTATTCATGGTCATTTCATACCAAAAATAAACGTTTAATTACCTACGTTAATATTCAGTAACGATGTGGTTTGCATTGATGGAAAGTATTGTTTGTTAATATCAAAGTGAAGCCAGATATAATTCCGGATTATTTAAGTACTTACCTATTTGAAATAGTGGCTTATTTCTTGCGGACATGAAAACACGTAGGCTTAGTGTGAGTAAGGACAAATTCTACCCCTGAAAACGTTCGGTGTAATACGCTCTATTTGTTTTTCTTTTCGTTTAAGATAAGTACGTACTCAAGAAATCGTGTTTGCAATGCATATGATGATCGTGGCAGTGTCACACTTAGTTAAAAGTTCGTCTTCTTTCTCTTTGTCGGTAATATGAAAATTGATCTCCCTGGAAGTAATTTATACATTCTTTCACATTTCGTAAATACCTCCTCCAAACAACATTCAATGTATGTAATTCTTAGCTACCTAATTAAATTGTATAGGGAATTCAGGTCAGTCTGGTTACGGAATAACGCTTCCTTCACCGGATATTTCAACTGACATTTCTACAAAAACGAATAATATCCGAAGTCAGACTTATTGTCGATTCCTACAAGTACAGTGTAACTGACCTCAGCGAAAAAATTGTAATAAACAGTTAGGGTCTAAAAATAGAAGGTAAACACGAGAAAGTGCTGTGATCCGCGCAAAAACGACCTGCGCCCGCGCTTGACATTTGAACAGGTGTGCCCTTGTTTAGGAAAACAGCACCTTATTGCTAAGGATTAAAAGCATTTGGCTAGACGTGTCAAATAGTTGGAAATGGCCGTACTGGCCGTCGGATAGACGAGCATGATACGGCTCTTTGTTCGGTAGCGAAGGTGTCACAATAAAATACATAAAAAACTAATTTTTAAAATAGCGACTTTTAACGACCTGCGTTGAATAGGCATTATAAAATTTATTATGCCTTTGATACCTCACGCGATGCCTATGAGATATGTCAATTTCGTAGTAGAAGTAATTTACTCTACATAGTGACACTATTTTGCGCAGTCGTGAAAAAATGGTGACCTTTCGGGTTTCGTGCGTTCCGCCCGTCTGCGTGCGCATGCGCAGCGCTTGCCGCACTTTATTACGCATAGATATTTATCGTTATGCGAAGATGATGACACGGAAAACTTGAGGTATTCAAGTGCATGTCGTTTTTGTATAGTAATATATGGCTACTAGACAATATACGAGTAGACTCAGTGCACTTTTTTTCTCATCCTTTGTCTGTATTTGTCCTGCTGAGCAAGGCTACCATCCCAATGTTTACTCCGATCTCGGTCCAGCGCTCGCTAGCTAAGGTGATTAGCCAATCCTTCAAGAATGAGTCGAGGGAGTCGGGTTCGTCCTGCTGTAGACAACGGCCTGAATCTGGATACGCACTGACAGCGGTGGCGGCGCGGCGCAGAGGCGGTACCGGTTATAATGTTCGAGCTAATATGAAAGGATCTGCACAGAACAGCGCGGCGCGGTATTCTGTGCGGACTCTTTCGCACCAGTTCGAACATTACAACCGGTACCGCCTCCGCGCCGTGCTACCGACGCTTTATAGATTTTTGGATTCGCTGTGTCGACAGTTTAGACAACCCTTGGTTAGTGATATTCCCGTATTTCAAATTTAATAGGGTTCTGATGAGTAGTACCATGTTATGGGGAGATAGCAAGTAACGTTATGTCATATTTGGTGCCTTGAAAGAAAAAAAAACATGCCAAGTACGTGTCGGATCACGCACAACGAAGAGTTCCGAGCCTATTAAAAAAGTCGTATTGCCACAAAACTCTGATGGCACTTACATCCTTTTCTGTAGGGAAGGCAGTTTTTCAGCACTATCTTGAAAACCTTTGAAACGATCTTGTTCAAAATAATTTTCGGTGAAAGAATTTAATAAGCACTATGTCCGTGATTTTATATATACGTGATATATATATAGATTATTATATATACTTTCGGGGCGATTATCTCCCACTATATTCCATTAATCAAAAAAATTGCAGATATGCCTTATATTTATTTTGAAAGGCCTAACGATTGATGTGTCACACGTCAACTTAAAATAATAATTTTATTTTTGACTTTCTGTTAGGTATATGTCATTACAGGACTATGTAGCGGCTAACAAAATACACCTATCCTCCAAATTGTATTCAAATAAATTACATCGTATAGTTCTCAAGTAAAATACCTGTGACATATATGTACTAACATTATCAATACTATAAGTCCGTTTTTTTTAGGATTAGAAATACGGTAAATAAAGAAGCAGTCGGCGTCAACCTTTTCTGCTTGAGACAAATATTAGATGTTACGAAGTCCTTAACATAACGAGAACTTAACAGGCCTATAGTAGTTATTTTGTATTTTTCCTATGTAATAAATAAAAAAAGTGCGTATTTCTACATCAATTTATTATGTAAATAAAACTATGTAAGTACCTACTATAAAATAAAACATGTTTTTATTTTGATCGCCTTATTGAGCCTATACTTATCACAGAGCTACTCGTATGTTTCATTTTTATTCACACACCAACTGTAAATGTTGACCACCATACTTTTCTCATTTGTTGTTAATGGACTCTGTTTCTGTTTCTTTGCTTTTGGTGAAGACAAAACGTTCGGGGGAGAAAGAGTCGGTCTTATTTGCAAGCCACTTGGGCCTGCCTCTGGTTGGACATCGCAGTCCGCACGCCACCACACACAGCGAAAAATAAAACGTATTATAATCTCGTAATCTGAAATCAACAATTAGTTGATTACCAATAAAACAAGAAAAAGAACGTGATACGATGGTCATTGGATACTATTGACAATTTTGACACTGTCGATAGTGAAAATAACGAACCGATCGTTTCAAACCTCTTCTTCTTTAGGTTTTTTATTATGCAACCTTTCCAGAACTGAATTACGAAATTTAAAATAACAGTCAAAAAATAAATAAGTATGTAATACAATATTGTTGTAAGTATTATTTAGATATAAATAATGAAAACACTTCTATAATTTTAGGGTCGACAACAATAATGTATGGCTGTTTGAGATACTTTGACAGTTGTGTGGCATAAAGTGTCTTATATAAAAGACCTCGTGCTTCGTGCTTTATCCTTCTTTCTAATGCTAAAAAAACGCACTATAGTAAAAGTTATTGATATAAAGTCAAAAGCTCCTACTTTAGTTTATTTCATGCTATGCGAACTTAGAACTTAATGCAAATCCAGTTTCTTATTGAAAACAGTGCCACCTTCTTGATAGCTGGCGAACTCTCTGAAGCTCTAGCGATTGCTAGGCTAGGCTGTCAAGGTATTTCAAAATTCGCCGTATTGTCACAAGGCATCAGTAGCCTAGGGGTACAGACGGTGGTATTTGGAGTCGATGATCCGGGGTTCAATCCCTACGACCGACGCACTTTTTGTATGTTTTGTACATTCAAAGAAAAGTTGTAACTACCGCAGAAGAGATGGCGCCTGTATACGCAAGCATTAAATGCCTTCTCTATTTGGTCGAGTTGCCTGTCTATCTCAGTATGTATATTGTAGTCTTTGGTTTATTTTTAACCCCCGACGGAAAGAGAGGGGTGTTATAAGTTTGACGTGTGTCTGTATGTGGAAACTGTAGCTCCAAAACGAATCGACTGATTTGAATGCGGTTTTTTTATCTGAAAACTGACGTGATCGAGATGGTCTTAGCTACGTTTTATCAAAATCGGTTCAGCCGTTTTAGAGATATTGAACTTTGAAATGAATTGGTCGGAAGTTTTTCAACTTTTCTTAGTTGTAGTTATTATATGAACCGTTAAATGGGGTCAAACATCGATAATAGTTATTTACAATGCACTTGCTCTGAATGTTCCCCTTCATATGGTTCAACATAAACACGGGAAGTGGCCCATGCCAGCATGCTGCAGCACGGCGTCGCGGAAGGTGACCAGCCCGTTCGGGAATGGATTTCAGGCCAATATTCCCACACGCGTGCGATAATGAGATTTCGTGACAATTAAAATGTCACCTTTTATGCATATTTTTTTTATTTCCTCGCATGATGCATTGTAATATGTTGTATGATACACGTGCGGATAGGTAATTCCCAACTCGTGTCGATCAAAAACACTCCCTAACGGTCGTGTTTTTGGTCATCGCCACTTGTTGGGAATTACCTACTTTCCGCACTTGTATCATAAATAACTATTACAATGCACTTGCTCTGAATGTGCCCCTTTATATGGTTCAACATAAACACGGGAAGTGGCCCATGCCAGCATGCTGCAGCACGGCGTCGCAGAAGGTGACCAGCCCGTTCGGAAATGGATTTCATGCCAATATTCCCGCATACTGTGCGATAATGAGACTTCGTGACAATTAAAATTTCACCTTTTATGCATATTTTTTTATTTCCCCGCATGATGCATTGGGAAATGTTGTATGATACACGTGCGGATAGGTAATTCCCAACTCGTGTCGATCAAAAACACTCCCTGACGGTCGTGTTTTTGGTCATCGCCACTCGTTGGGATTTACCTACTTTCCGCAATTGTATCATAAATAACATTATGAAATTGGGAATATTGGCCTGAAATCCATTCCCGCACGGGCTGGCTCCACCCGGCCACCGCCGTGCGGTCATAGACGACTTTCCCTGTTTATGTTGAGCCATACAAAGGCGCACTTTCAGAGCAAGTGCATTGTAAAATGTATTTTTACATGTGGCACGTTAATTAATATAGGGAAAGCCCGGGCAATACGCATAATGCGGGTAAGAAGAATAATCGATTTTTCTAAATATCGATAATAGACACGCTTTGTAGCGTCTCCGTGGCTGTTTAATCTATTCATGGACAGCTGTCTGCAGGATCTGAAAGGTGATGAATGTGGTTTAAGAATGGAAGGGTTACGCGTCAAATGTCTCCTATATGCTGACGACCTTTTACTACTTGCGTCGTCTGCTGAGGAGTTACAAATGATGGTAACGAAGATGAATAAATCTTTTGAATGGAAAGGGATGAAGATGAATGTAAGTAAGACGAAAGTGATGGTATTTGAAAAAGATGAAATTATGACAGACTGCGAAATAATGATTGGTGAAGAAAGACTGGAACAAGTAAAAGAGTTTGTGTATTTGGGGACACTATTTACTGGAGACGGAAAGCATGAGAAAGATATTGAAAGCAGAGTGAATGCAGGGAATCGAGTGAATGGGGCACTGAATGCCTTTATGGGCAGCCAGAAAATATCGCAAAAAGCACGCGTGGCTGTGCATAGGGGAGTGTTGGTGCCCACACTTATGTATGGTAGCGAAAGTTGGGTGTAGCAAAAAAGACATCAAAGTCGAGTGAATGCAGTAGAAATGAGAGCGTTGAGAAGTATGTGTGGAGTGAAATTGAGTGAAAGAGTCAGAAACAGTGTAATAAGAGATAAGTGTGGAATGGATGGAGATATAGTCACGAACATTGAGAAGGGTATGTTAAGGTGGTTTGGGCATGTAGAGAGGATGGATGAAAGAAGATTAACGAAGAGAGTGTATATAAAAAGAGTGGAAGGGCAAGTTGGAAGGGGAAGACCTAGGCGAACTTTCACCGATCAAATTGGAGAAATCTTACAGAAAGGCCAGGTCAAAAGTAGGTACCCTAAACCGACGAGCATGTATGAGAAATGTTATGAAAGTGAGTGAAGCGAAAGTGGTTTGTCAGGATTGTAGCAAATGGAGATCCGTGATCTCTGCCTACCCCTCTGGGAAAGAGGCGTGATTATATGATTGATAATGTATGATTATGTACACGCTTTGACACTCGCCGCCATGGTATTATGTGGTCGCTGACGCCATGATAGTTTGACCAAAACAATGCAAGAGCTCTTTTTTGCTAAGAGAAAAAAATGAATTTGTGCCGTTTTGTTAAGATTTTCGCAAAGGTTTGTGTATCAACTTTTTAACTATGTATGTAGTGTATAATTATAAGATTATTTTTTTCAATGACATAGGTATATATTTATGTAAGTATAATTTGTGATAATTAGTTTTTTTCATAAGTCATAACCTACAGATAACATTTGAATTTTGTTCGTCGATCTAATATTGGTATGGTGGTGGTTACATAACAATAACTACAAAATACATAAAAATCTAACTTTCATACAACAGCACCAATCAAAAAGTGTCGAAATTCACATCTTCACTTACAGATTTGCGAGTGGAGGGCGAGGGGGCGTGGCCCCACGTGGCCTACTAGATTTTTTTCAACCAATCATAGAGAATAATTCTTTTGACGTGCGGCCAACTAGATTTGCTTTAACCAATCAGATCACACACAAACTCATAACTCCCTCGGGAGTTATAAACATCCATAACTCACCCGGGAGGTAAATCGGCTATAGCTGCTCTATACACCTGCCTATAATACTTTACTTACGAGCAAACGATATTTTAGAGGATGTTTTATTTATTTTAGAGGAGCTTTATAAGTCACACCATCGATCACACAATTGACGCATATAAATATAAAACCGTAATTATCGTTCTTTCCCGTTTTCCGTGTATACATACCGCAGTATAAGCGATCTTCCGGTTTATTCGCATTACACATACGCATTACGCATTTACCTTATAAAACTCTAGTTTGATTAGTTACTTACCTATATTGAATATCTATAAATCCATTATAATAACTGTGTGATACAATAATCCAGTTAAGCCTTTTCATCATATTACCTAACTACGTTAAATTTGATTACAATACTATATACAGAGTTCAAGCTAAATCAACATTTAAATTATAATGAAATTCACTGTTTTTTCACTGTAACGGTAACATAATTACCATAATTTACTACTATCTAATACCCAGGGACTATCAAGTACATAATCATAGTTGAGTAAAACTGTTCTATTTATCATCTTCGTTCGTGAAATTACATTGTTGTTCCATCTTGTATCGAGGTAAGTAGGTAGGTATAAGTTTCTAATATGCTGGCGTTCAATTCGGGCTGCGCAAGAGTGCATAAATCAATAAGGGCGCGTGGTATCGCGCAGATCGCTCCCGCGCACGACGCGCCGGCGCGGTCACGACCCGCCTGCCAATACGGATTACCTACGCTTCAGAGCAACAGTCATCAAGGTAAGTTGGCTCTCTGAGTTTTTACTACAAATTAAATTATACCTAGTAGTTCATGTGACTGTACATAATGAGTGTTTAATGCCTAATTATGTACAGTTACATACTAGTAGTTTATGCGACTGTACATAATGCTTAATTATGTGCAGTTACATACACAATTTTATCTACCCACATGTTATAAATCCTCAATGATGTGTTCGGGAACCATTAGAATAACCGCGATTGCACCGCCATGGCCGACTAGATTTCAAATAATGACCAACTACATCATGCTGCACGACCCCAACAACGGACCCGATTTCCATAATAACATCGATTGTCGATGCTATTATGATTTTTCATACATTATATTATAATAACACTGGCACAGATAAAACGCTGATGTTACGTTACTGGTTGCAATTATGGTGGTCGTTAGGTATATATGGTTTCCGAACACATTCTAGAGGATTTATGATATGGATGTAGATAAAATAGTGTATGTAACTGTACATAATTAGGCATTATGTACAGTCACATAATAGTAGTTTATGCGATCGTTATATAATGTATGTTTTTTAAGTCGAGTACCATGCTTAGGCCACGAAGCTTGCTGAGTGGCCTAATTAAGGTACGAGACTTAAAAAGCTTATTATATAACTATTGTACCTATACAATACTTTTTCTACGAGTCAACGGAAATAATAATTTATTAAACAAACTTGGTATTTATTGAAAATCGCCCTGCTGAAATGAAGCGCAGCAGCATAGTATCTTTGCACGTTGATATCTTCACAGTTATGCTGGCGGTTATCTTATGAAACCACGAGCTACGCGACGAGCTCGTGGAGCTCCAGGATTAAAAAGTATGTGATCTTAGTTTCGTGTACGAAATCTTAATTCAAAGACTAAAGTCGGCGAATAGAAAAACTAATATATTGATTTCTCCTGCGCCAGACTTATTTCGACAGATGTGCTTCCATTTTTTTGAAAATATTGTGAACACAGATTTTGAATGACTGCTGCAAATAAGGAGGTACGTATAGTCGGCCTCATAAGTTGCTGAACACCTAAGTACCTTGTCGTTTTCACTCGTTTGACAACTTCATATGGCAGTTTAACATGACGTTTAATGCGACACGGTACAAAGGTGTTAAGCCTCTTGTGGGGCTGATCGTAACAATTGTCCTTAATTAAATCCGAGATCAAATTAGATTTACCACCAATGAGTTGAAATGAAAATCAGTCTTTATTTGAAACAAAATCAGTGAAGTGCGAGATGGACCAAGGGTTCCGTATAAAATTTAAGTACCTATATAAATAAATAGTTGGTCTACCACAGAAATCGAGTCTCGAAGATTTTTCTCACTTCATTGAGGGACTAGGTAACTTAACTTAACTTTGCCGTTTGAAAACTGTTGCCCCCATATTGATAGTAGGTAATAGGTCGCGGTCAGGTTTATCAACTAGAAATACGTTTGTAATGGATTTTTATTTTTATTTAATTTCGTTTTTATTGATACATTTTTTTTCCTAATACCTACCTACAACGGGAACAATACTAATGGCACATCCTGCCATATTTTTCGATTGCATTGACTTGCATTGGCATTCACAAGTTGAGTTGGTAGTTATTTGACATTAATTTCGTTTTTGAGAAAAAGACTTTTCCTTTTGAGGGACAGAACCCTAGAAACTCATTAGTCAAGATTTTCTTACGGAGAAAATTATTTAGTTGTAAAACAACCTCTTTTACTTCAGTACCTACCTACACTTAAAATATGGCCAACAGCGCTTCTGCAGTGCTGAGTATAGCCTATACTGTATAAGTGTAGGTATAGGGTACCTAGCTTGTAGTAGGTATGTAGGTAGCTAACTTTAAGCTGACACCCAAACAGCACTTAACTTAACGTTACATATTTTACAAGCCCTTATCATCTCTAAAATTCCACGGTAACCCAAAATATGGCCTTCCGTGGCTCGTGGATCCTCCTTCCGTCATAAGTCTCTGAAGCTGGGATGCGCGCGATGCTATCGCGGCACGCTCCTGACTTACGAGCGCGCCGCGACCCTTATTCTGCGCATAGACTACTGCCAATAGGAACAGATCGTTCCGTCGCTCACTTTAGATGAGCAGAGAACAACATTTAAAGATGATTCTGTTTCTTTTTTAATCTCCACTTATAATAAATCTCTAAATTAAAAAAGAATCAGCCAGTTTGAAACTAAGCTTTGCGCGGTTCGAATGTTCTCAGCATCCCATGAACGGAAAAATATGAAACATTTTATATAGGTACATTATTATTCTAGCTGCAACTTAGGATAGTTTTTATCCGACTGCGACAGTTAATTAATTTTCCGAAATATACGACTTCATTTAATTTTTCATTTATTTTTATTGAAATCAAACGCTGCTCCAACTGTCAGCTATAAGAACCGTCAAATTTTCGTCAAAATGGCGGAATTGCTTTGCCTTTCACTTATTAATAATTTAAATCCCGTCTACGATAGACCTTTACGAGACAAATGCTAAAATATAAACCATAAAAAAATATTCGATTCTGATATGAGAACTTATATGCGCAAATGTCGTTTTATGTCGTTATTTCAATAAATGAAATCAACAAATTTGAACAATATAATTAAGGCGCTGTATGCAGCTGCGCATCGAAAAAGTGCCTTTTCCAAACCGATTATTAGTATACTTGTACTATTGCTAGAGATCCAAATTTTTGATATGTATATCTTCAGTTCATTGGCTATGTTCGTACTTCGTAAAATCACGATTGCTTACAAAAACCTCGATAGATTTTGCCTTTCAAAACAGTGCTTTTTTACCACCAAACTCGAAATATCTCAAAAGTTATTTGGAATATTACAATGAAATTTGTTGTGATAGGTAGCTTTTTGGTAGATCTATCTACCGGCTTCTTAGAATTTCAATATGTTTGATAATTCAATACATTTGGTCATTTGTCTGAAAAACCGGGTGTCCGCGTCATGCATGCGCGGTGGCGAGTACAATTTAGTACGCCCGTGGCCACTGCCGACGACGGACCTGTGAATGTTTGCCTGGCACGCAAATACGCCTTTTTGCAGCAATTATTTCGAGTTATCAAGGTAAATAAAAATATATAAAGGAATAGGAAACGCTAATACATGCTGGAGAACACATTCGAAATGATAGAATAACAAATATAAGGTATGCGATATTTACTACATTAAAGCGTTTCTACATCCGCACCTAAAACGTATTAATAGGTAGCTGGAGCATATTGACAAGATGTCAATAAAAATCTTCAGTTATCCTGAATACGTATTTAGAACTGTTAGGTAGTAAGTAGTCGGGTGTAAATCGGATTCGGACACGAGCACATGGTTGGGGGGGTAATGGTACCAATTATGGACTGTACGAATAATAGATTTATTTATTCATACAGAAATATATCAAAAGCATTTAGGGCTATTGCGCCGGATAGCGACTACCTAGACTAAAGTCCTAAACGAGTTGGTGAACTGAAGTATATTTACTTGCTGTTTAGTAGATACTATTAAAAACGAGTGCGGAAAAAGACCCTGCCACTCCACCAGCAGCAGGCCACGGCCCTTCCTCATCTTCGTCATAGACATACATGCATACATACGCTACGGCACATCTTTTCGTCCAATATTCCGCAGTGTCTCAAGACGAGAGTCTTTGACCAGTGTGTGTTGCCAGTGATGACATATGGAACGGAAACGTGGTCGCTTACTATAGGCCCCATAAAAAGGCTCAAAGTCACTCAAAGGGCGATGGAGATGGCTATGCTGGGAGTTTCTCTGCGCGATCGCATCAGAAATGAGGCTATCCGCAGCAGAATCACGGTAACCGATACAGCCCTCCGAATCGCTAAACTTAAGTATCAGTGGGCGGGGTACATTGCACGTAGAACCGATGGCCGTTGGGGCGGAAAGGTTCTCGAGTGGCAACCACGTACCGGAAGGCGCGGCGTGGTTAGGCCCCCCACAAGGTGGACAAATGACCTGGTAAAGGTCGCGGGAGTCCGCTGGATGCGGGTGGCGCAGGACCGGCTATTGTGGCACTCTTTGGGGGAGGCCTATGTCCAGCAGTGGACGTCTTTCGGCTGATATGATGATACATACGCTCGAAAAATATAAACTTCCTTCTGAGGCAGTCGGGTACAAAGTACTACAGGGTGTTCCCCTATACAGCTGCAAAACTTTGCCAGCTGTTTGTGCACATGATACCCATCACAAAACACTAAAGTATGCCGTTTCACATCTCGAACTCACTCTGCCACCGCTGTTTCTCCAAATAACTACCAAGAAAGCCTCCCCCGCCACACCCCTTTAAAAATAAGCCCACTAAAGCAAATAAATGTGACGTTATCTAAGTGAACATACCTTTTGTCGGTATGGAGTTATTGATATGACTCACTCACTCACTCACTCATCAACGCACAGCCGAAACTACTAAGACTAGAGAGTTGAAATTTACACCAGAACTACCTTTTACAACGTAGGCAACGCTAAGAAGGATTTTTGGAAATTCCACCCCTAAAGGGGGTAAATAGGGGTGCAAAATTTGTATGGGGGAAACTTTATTTTTAGAGCTAGAGACTTAAATTTTTGCATAAAGATTACTTATTAGAATACAAATTAAGTACTTTCAATTCAATTACATTTATTTTGTTAAACATAGGTTACAACTTTTACAAGTATTGTTGGTATACAAAATATAAGACTTCTGTGCATTACCCACAATGTAGGTTTACAAAATATTTCAGCCAGCTAATATATTTATAAAATTAAAAAAAAATGTCAATACAGTGATTGGTGTTAAATACTTCAAATACATGTCAAAAACTCTCAAAAAATACTATAACTAAAGAATATTATAACTAAGGAATGTCTGGAATGTAATCATGTTATGTCGTAGGGTCGTTTAAGTAATCTTTAATGGTATAATAACACTTTTCAATCAAATATTGATATATTGATTGAAATGATTGATCCAATAATGTCATGGAAAGATCACATAGATACATTATACAGTAAGTTAGCAAAAGGGATCTATGCTCTAAGACAGTTAAGACCACTTGTGTCAGAAAGTTGCTTAAAAGAGCTGTATTATGCGTACATATACTCTCAACTTTCATACGGGATAATGATTTGGGGCAACAGTACGGATTATGAGCGCATCCTAAAGATCCAGAAACGTGCAATTAGAGTACTTCCCTATGCAAAGGACAGATACACGTGTCGCGAACATTTAAGAAAACTTAGTATCTTAACATCAGTTTCAACTTATATATTGGAAGTTTTGATGTATGTTAAACGTTATCCAAATGAATTTCAAAGGAGAGGTGAAAATAGTTCGAGATCAATGAGAAATGCGAATAACTTAAAAAGAAGCGGGTTGTGTCTGAGATACAACCGTTAATTAAGTTTAAGTGGATACTTATTTGTTGGTTGTCCCCGTAAAATATATATCTGCATTCATTCACTAAAATCTGTATAAGCACAGATAAATCGGTATATATAGCAACATTGACTGACGTAGCTCGTTTGACTCGCGAGGCATTGAAAATGGCGGTCATTTCAGCATAGTTTTCATGCCCGTCACATAAACTAAATAACATTTTGTGATTAACAACTAATAGCAAATAAA
Organism: Epinotia brunnichana; assembly: GCA_963854355.1. Taxonomy (NCBI): domain Eukaryota; kingdom Metazoa; phylum Arthropoda; class Insecta; order Lepidoptera; family Tortricidae; genus Epinotia; species Epinotia brunnichana. The sequence continues at coordinate 24,186,481 of OY977936.1, read as the reverse complement.
GAAGGATTAAAACATGTAACAAACAATTATTTGAAATCAGATTAGGCTTCTCTACAAAAAGTTAATCCGGAAGTTACGTGATACATTTTGAACTGTACCCCTATACAAGAACGCGAGCAAAGAAGTATCCACTTCAAAACAACCTCGCCCAGACTTAGAATAGGCACAAAACTTCCGAAGTTAATAGGACAAATACTTTTTAACCGGCTACCTTCAAACCTTAAAACCATAACGAACGACAACTCTTTTCGCTTCCATGTAAAACAACTATTGCTTGAAAAAACACTGTATAGTTTACAAGAATTTCTTTCAAATGACTAAATAACAAGATCTTAAAAGCTTGACGTTAATATTTGTATTATGTTTTCTTTCTCTATTTTATGTAATAGCATTATGCTATGAGTATGAGTATTATTAAACTATTTACAAATAATAACAATTCTGTACACAACTGTACACATCTATTGTATTTTATTGTAACTGACAAGTTATAATTTTAACACATTTTTATCTGTATATTCATTGTACTATGATTTCAATTGTAAAATTATGATAATAAACAAATCTGAATCTGAATCTGAAGTCAATTGTCTTTTAAATTTATTAATATCCAGTGTTTAATTCGGTCTGGAATTTTATTGAAAATGTTTGGTGCCATTCCCAAGATTCCGCCTCTGATTAGCGCTGTGTTGTTGCTACCCTGCAAAATTTTCAATTTTTGTTTGTATTGTTTACGTGTCGGAAATCTGCGGCCTTCTGAAACGTTACTGAACATGCTTGGATTGGTCTTGACAAAAATACCTACTTCTAGGATATACAGTTCTTCTAGTTTGTATGGAGAGCAAGACATTTTTAAAGTAAGGGATTTGTAACTTCGGTTTTAGACTGTTTACTTAAAGACTAGGTACTGTCAGCGTCATATAGTTAGTAGCAGCCAAAGTAGCCAAATATATCGTAACACATCCTTACACCTATAGTAACAAAGACGTGTTGCGATAGATTATATACAAAACTAATTTCAATGTTTTTTTTTATTTAACAAAAATTTAAATTTCTTAAACAAACATTTAGACGATAACATGTTATACGTGGACGAAGTCGCGGGCAACAGCTAGTCTTGAATAAAGCCACAAATGTCCAGGGACACCTGTTGTCAATTACGTCTATTGGGGAGCCGGGTGGGCCGCGCCCATGCCAGAAGGGTCTGGTGCCCACCAGGATGATGGGTTACTAACTCAAAATTCACTTAAAAAGACCCAGCCGGGCAAGGCCGTGCCCCATCCTGGAAAACAGACCTACAACATACGCCCATGTCTATGTCAGACAAAATCAAACGACTTGTCGGTGGGACTACCTATATGATATCTCGTATCGTCTAATGTTGCCAGACTTCCCACGATAAATGGAGTAAGGATTTCATCCTCACAACACAGAACCTAAATCATCGCGTACGGCTCAGTTTTAGGGGAAATTCCTCACTGGAATGCTCTGGTTGTGGAATGAGTTCCCTGCAGAGGTTTTCCCGAGGGACAGTACCTAAAGGGTTCTTCAAGAGAGGAGTGTAACTAGGTAAGTAGTAACTATACATTTTAAAGGGTCGGAAATGCTCATGTGACACCTATTATAGAGTTGAAAGTGTCCATAGGCTACGGGGACTGCTTACGCAAGCAGCAACAAAATTAGGTATGTCTATTTCATATTATTTTCAATTTAAAACAATGAAAATCATGTCGTTACGTAGGAGTTCGTTTTCACCTACTTACCTACCGGGTACCTTTAGAAATTATAGTGATTGGAAATGGTGTTTTGGTGTTAGTGATTGGGGGTGGTAACCGGGGTAACCAGAATACGCCCGGAGAAGGAAACAATTAACGCGCGATGGCATCTGCACACAACTCATGGTCGTGCGCAAGATTAGGCCGTTTAGGTGTAATGGAAACTGAATTACAATTACAATTAGATTGCACTTGTCGATGTGGAAGATATCGCGATTACCTACTGCGCGTCAGGTACGAGTACCTAATACGATTAAATTATAAGAATCAGATCGAATGGAATTTTCAGCTCAGTTGCCTCGAAATAGAAAAACTTCTGCAAAGATTTATATTTTCCTAAATGTTGCCTGCATAATATTTCATACAAGATTATTAAAGGATATTAAAGGAACTTTCAAACTGAAGGAACGCTGTAGATATCTCACGTATAAAAAATATATGAAAGGGTATAATCAAATAAATTCAGATTTAAAGAAGAATCAACATAAGTAATTATATTAAACAGAGGGATCAATATTATAGTCCTAAGAAGTAAGTAAATTTTTTAAAATCATTTATTTAAGACTAGGGTAAAAGTACGCATAGTGGGTAACATTACGCTTAACTACTTTTGATCTCGTAGGTACTCTTTGCCAGAACAAACAAAAATGTACAATTGGTCCTAAGTCGCGTATTGATTATTATAATGGAAATGTTTAATCTTATGTAAATAAGTATGTACTAGAATAGAGCGTTTTTCAAAAAAAGTGTACAAAAATATTTGTTTTCAAAATTAGTTTTTTTTTGGTTTTTCATAATCAGAATCTTTGATACTATCGATCCTCATACAAAAAAAAAGTGTCCTAAATATTCCATTCCAAATCGTCACATTTTTGTATGCAGTATTTTTAGGGTTCCGTAGCCAAATGGCAAAAAACGGAACCCTTATAGATTCGTCATGTCTGTCTGTCTGTCTGTCCGTCCGTATGTCACAGCCACTTTGTTCCGAAACTATAAGAGCTATACTGTTAAAACTTGGTAAGTAGGTGTATTCTGTAAACCGCATTAAGATTTTCACACAAAAACAGAAAACAAACACTAAATTTTTGGGGTTCCCCATACTTAGAACTGAAACTCAAAAAAAATTTTTTCATCAAACCCATACTTGTGGGGTATTTATGGATAGGTCTTTAAAAATGACATTGAAGTTTCTAACATCATTTTTTTCTAAACTGAATAGTTTGCGCGAGAGATACTTCCAAAGTGGTAAAATGTGTGTCCCCCCCCCCTGTAACTTTTAAAATAAGAGAATGATAAAACTAAAAAAAATATATAATGTACATTACCATGCAAACTTCCACCGAAAATTGGTTTGAACGAGATCTAGTAAGTAGTTTTTTTTAATACGTCATAAATCGCAAACCGCAATTTATTTAACGGAACCCTTCATGTGCGAGTCCGACTCGCACTTGGCCGCTTTTTTATTTATATGGTCGTGACGCACTGGAAGATAAAACTAAGATAGTAAAATCTGCGACACTTTTTTTCTTGTATGAGGATCGGTAGTATCAACGATTCTGAGTAAGATAAACAAAAAAGGAAATTTGAAAAAAAAAAAGTTTTGTAGGTACACTTTTATTTGGAAAACGCCTAATAAAATAACTAAACAAGATAAATGTTATACATTTACAGTCTTAACTCCAACAACCCATTCACCACACACTTTTCCCCAGTTCATACCTACGATGAAAAAATAGCGGTTTAATTATTTGGCGACCTGTCTCGACTTGCACTTTGCACTCCCATTGCGTTTGTACTTTGTGCACGGTGTGGTGACACTGAATGTTACTTAGACGCACATACCCCCGCCTCTTCACCCGTGTCGCAGAAAAGGGTGCTGCGAACTTATACCCACAGCGGCCACAGCGTTCCTTTATACCCCGAATGACTCTGTATACTTATCCTATATTTACTACTAAACGAGCACTATTATATGTATGTATAGGTATTTGTAATCACGTTCTCAAAAACGGCTCTAACGATTTCGATTAAATTTTAAATTTGGAGGATTATGGGAGCGTAAAATCGATCTAGCTAGGTCTAATATCTGGGAAAAATCGTTTTCTCCGTATTTTTACACGAGCAGAGCTCGGTCGCCAAGGGACTAGTTGTTAAGTAATGTTCTACTCGTATACTCTAAAGTCTACCTCTAAAGAAATATTAAATTAAACATTTCCGCCGAGTGTAAAATTAATTTTCCACCGGATGTGCTAGGAAAAACTTTCTCTGTTCAACATGTTCTTATCTATCCATTGAACAAGTACCAGCACATTCCCGGGTACGTCAGTCCGCCGGTTATTTTAATGAGCGCCAGTGGTCGCTGAGATAATCTGTTGCATTTTCCATGCGCCTGCGACGCGGTGCGCGGGCGGCGGACATTGTGTCGCGCAAAAAACTCGCCGCGGTTACATAATCAGAGCAAGGCAGCTACGATGACGCTTTTCATGACATCTTCCCGTCATCTTCAATCTGGTCGATAGTACAGTTCGAGAGCTCTAGAAAAGTATTGGGGTTCGGGTGTACCTAATCGTTTATTTTGGCATAAGAACGTGCCCCAGAGAGAAATATAGATCCGAATGCCATTCTTAATAATGCTGCTCTACAACCGAATCTCAACCCGATTTTTTTGCTAATAAAGCCTCTCACAGACTGGCGGGTCCTGCGGTGGCAGCTAGTTGTTGGTATACATATATGATAATCAAGGCCGCCTGTGATGAATCATAAATATATGGATTATCATAGTAGGTATAGGTATACAACTGGCTGCCACCGCGGGCCGCGCCTATCTGTGAGAGGCTTTTCGAACCTGTGATATCGTCAGCCATTTTGATCGGTCAATTGTCGTTGTCGTTGCTGGTCCTACTCAGAGGCACTTTGTAGGTAAACATCACGTAGCCACCTTTCTGGTTTAGGCAATGTTTGTCCATTGAATAATCTAGTTGTCTTTGACAGTGAAATTGGCAGTTCATAGAATAGGGATATATGTCTTGTACCTACAACTGCTGACCATCAGGAATCGTGACGTGATCATGCTGCAGTGATTATGTGAGCGGCAGAGTAAGGCTCTGCGCAAAAAGCCCTCCCATTCATATGCGCGGGCGCGGGCGGTTTTTGCACCGCCGGACGTTCCGCGCGTTTTATTGTAAATTGGGCGAGTCACCCGTCGGCCGGCGGTCGCCGCCGACCACTCATTCACATGCACGACCAGTTTTTACCCCGTAATGAATGCTACTCGGCTCTAATGCAACCAGGTGACTGTAATGAGACTGCTCGTCTGCTGCCGATTGAAACCTTCGTGTACAGACATAAGGTGCGCAATACTTGGAATTCAAGATTCTACAGGATTTTATCTCAACACGTTAAGTATATCTACGTATACCTAAGTCTTAGATAACTTGACTAATTGCTTTAATGATTCGAGGATTGATTAGAATGAGGTAATACCTACACATTAGAAAATGTGTAGGTATTAAACCTCGAAAATAGTTGTCAATCAACTGATTGGGTACCTAGGTAAATTAGTAGGTAGGTAATTAAAAAAAAATCTCTTTGTTAAGTCAAAACAGACCCATGTGTGACTTTTATCAGTGTTAAAAAACTCATATTTTATTGTTATACCTACCTACCTATAGGTAGATGAGTAATAAAGTAGGTATGCCTGGGTTCGGTTAGTCGCCTTAGCATCACTGATTATCAGTTAAGTGCGTATGTTGGTGGCAATCGTGGTTCGTGCTTTTCGGATAGCAATTGAGATTCTCGCAGAACACGGCGCGTAGGTACCTATTTATACCTGTTAATTTATTGCCTTATTTTAATTGTGCATCGCATCGGGTCGTCGGACGTCGCTCGCGCATTCAATGTAAATGTGATTTAAAAGTAATGGCCTCGTCGCCAATTGACTGTTCGCATACTGCGGGCGCAATTTAGCGTGCGCGGGTGCTCGGGTGCGGGTCTAGTTTTTGCGCGCGCGGCGACAGGGCTCGCGACGTCGTCCGCGGGATATAAATCGCGGGTGAAAAACCGCAGCCGCCATTTTTTCTCCGATTTCTTGTTATGCACATTCCGTAGTTTTTGCACGAACACGCTCCGACAAACGAGCGGGCTCGCGACGCGCGTTTTTGCGGCGAACAATGGTGCGCGCGATGGCGCAGTGATTGCGCGGGCGGCGCATTTGCATGCGGGCCAATGGCGGCGCGGCCACGCCCTCCGCCCCGCCCGCGCGCCTATCGCTGCGCACGCGCATCCACCGCCGCTCCTAGCTATTGTTCTACACTCGTTATGACAACTCCCGAGATAACGTCCTGGCTTGACATCGGCCCGTCTAGATATGTAAACATCACTTTAAGGCTCTATACTACCTTACCTACTACCTATAAGTGGTACCTTCACGTTACCTACTCAATCAAAAATAACATACCTATGAGGATATAATTAATACCTACCTTCAAACCATTCAACTTTTCCTAGAGGGGTATTCTCTTCAAATACCGTGAAACTGTCAAATTTGTGTCGATCTAAAGACTAACAACAAGCAAACACTGATGCTGAAAACAGCAGTTATATAAGTAAGTCTTATCAATACCTACCATACATCAACATGTCATCACATACCTATTATCACCAGTCATATCTCATCAAGTCAGTCCCTGGTCCCACCAATTTGTGAGTGCCTGCGCCTACTCTATATTTTTGAACTAAGATTGAAAAAATCCGAAATGACCTACCCATAGGATCTATAAATATAATTTTTTAAGGGGGGTAGGTAATTGCTTATGTATTATGTGACTTATAAATGCATCAAAAATTGCCATTAGGGGAAACTTGCCTAACTCGTAGTAGGTAGTAGGTAGGTGGGTACCTGTTCCTAAAACGTACCCTGTTAAATTCTCATAGCCGGAAATAGCAGTAGAGTAGAGACTCAAGTCACAAAATATGGAAGTCTAGTCCGCCATGTTACGTCACTTGAAAAAAAACTCCGTGCTGCCGCTCTGTTTAAAATTATCGGAAAAGTAAACAATTTCACTGCTTTCGAGTATTTTTTTTGGTTGATTCATAAGTTTTGATTTTTTTTCATGGCTTTTTATGTAAGTTAAAAGTATCTTGCTATATACACACTATTACTATACATAGTACACTTATTTATGTGTTTAATTACTAAGTAGAGGTATACCTAGACACCACCTGCCTGCCATTTTTTTACGCGGTAAGTTTGAAATCAATACTTGACTTGCACCTAATTCGTACTCAACACTTTGGTTTATTTCGTACTGGTACGAATTGGGAATTATTATATTGACCAAAACAAAACTTGGCCATGTGATCGTATGGGAAAAGCCCTTAATGGTCATTCAAGTAAACAGAAACTTCAAATTTTATTAAAGTTGATGTCTATTTAATATTCTAAAGGTAACGTTTCGGCGAAGTCATACCAAGTCTTACTCCTTTATACAGACGTCGTAAACCAATTAAATCTTAATAAAACAATACATGAACATTTTTTTATCATCAATAGAATACCCTTTACTTGTTTATGTATCGAGATAATTCGCATTTCCCTTAGGGGGTACGAATACGGCAAGTTTCCCCCATAAGTCAACGACGAGAAAAAAATACTCTTGCTAAAGCGCGTGCTAGGGTGCGTGCTCGTGCTCGTACCTACTCGTGTTTTTACAAGGGTTAAATATTTCTAATAAATAATTAAGAGGACAACTGTCAAAAGAGCGTAATAGGTACCTACTGTACACTTTTGGCTTATAGTAATAGGTAGTAATAGTAATACAGGGTGGAAAGTTAAAACGGGGCAGTAAGGACAGCTACTAGATCCCTTGCCGCCACGCAAAAATGGCATTAGGATTTCAGTCCTAACTTTTTAAGTGATGACAATCTACATTCACAGATTTTTGAAAAAAAGTACAGTCAGCGAGAAAATCATCACTTTTGACGATTTTTTTAATGCTATTCGATCCCATTCCTATTAAGGATCAAAATACTCTTCGGGACCGACTAAGGTTTGACTACTAGAACGCCCAGAAATCAAAGAAAACTTTTTCCATACAGTTAGTATGGGAATCCCAAAGTGCAATTTTTTTAATGCCATTCGATCCCATTCCTATTAAGGATCAAAATACTCTTTGGGACCGACTAAGGTTTGACTACTAGAACGCCCAGAAATCAAAGAAAACTTTTTCCATACAGTCAGTATGGGAATCCCATAGTGCAAGTAGTCCTTTAGTTAGACGATCATCAAATTGTATGGAGACGGAGATAGCTAACTAAAGTACTAGTTGCACTTTGGGATTCTTGTCATCACTTAAAAAGTTAGGAATGAAATCCTAATGCCATTTTTGCGTGGCGGCAAGGGATCTAGTAGCTGCCCTTACTGCCCCGTTTTAACTTTCCACCCTGTATACCTAGTGAGGTGAGGGTAGCTGTCGTGGTCACTTGCCATCGAGCTGTCAGTGAGTGAGGTCACGACGGTGCACCTGAGCTAATAGCCTAAATGGAGGTTTTATTATACCTATAGGTAGGTACCCTGAGAGACCCAAAGATCGTAGAACGTCACAGGTACCTATATAATTTACACCTATAGGGAATGCAATCTCGAATCGAGATTGGTAATTCGAGATCACGCGTAAAAATCTGAGGTTGAGATTTAGCGATTATTAGAGATCTCATCAGTCAGAATGTCGAAATCTAGAATAACATCGTAATTTTATTAAAATTGCCTGTATTTATTTATTTATCAAATGGCGCTTACACACTGGTACATATATGTATTCGTATCGATGTCGCTGATAGAGTTAAATATAAATTGCCTGTGTAATAAGGTATATATGTGTGTTACAAATACCTACCTACTTAATAAAACAATACAGTACCTACAGCGAACTTTTTGTTATAATGCCATATTATCAGGTGATGCCTTAAGAGTACAGTCGCGAAATGAACAGGTTGACCACCTTTAGATCAGTTTTTGCTTGCTCAGTATAAGTTATCAGTATCTGTTTTATCGACCGAGTGTCAGACACATTCCGCCTAAATGAATGTCATTTCACTACATGGCCTACAGATACGTTCACTATGAGAATAGACCTCTTTGAATTTTGGAACAGCGAGTTAAATCGAATACAAGAAATAGCAATGATGACATTGACAGGAACTGTTACTCATATTTAGTTTTAATCGCTATAAGAGAAGAGGATTTAATTTAATTTAACGTACTGGTAAAATCTAACTAATAAAAAGATTTTAGTTCAACTATCAATATAGTCAAGGAACATTCGTTTAAGGAAATTTGAGCATTGTTGTCAAACAGTTAAACATAATTTTCAATACAACACTCTGGTATAGTTGTTATTTTCTAAGCCGTCCGTTCCGCACTAAAGAACGCCGCACTGCAGAACGGACGGCTTAGAAAATAACAACTATATGTTACACAGTTTAAAAAGGTAACATGTGCTTGGAACGCGTAAATTAATTTATTTGAAAACTGGTCAACCTTTTCATTCTGTGACTGTACCTATGTATTGCACACTAGCTGTTGCCCGCGACTTCGTCCGCGTAGAACTTATTATCGTCTTAGAAAATGATTTCTCTCAATACAAACATTGAACTCTCTTTTAGGGAATAAACTAAAAAAAAAGTTGATGTTCGTTTTATAGTTTGTGAACAAACAGTCTAAAACTGAAGTTAATAATCTCATATTTTACAAATGTCTTGAAAAACACAAACTCTAAACCCCCTTTTAACACTCTTAGGGGATGAATTTGGAAAAACTCTAAAATTAGTTTTGTAGACGTTCAGAATAGGACCAAAGTTACAAATCTCTTACTCATACTTAAAAAAATTCTTGCTATCCATATAAAATTTGAACCCCCTTTTAACCCCCTTAGGAGTTGAATTTTTCAAATCGCTGAGAGAACTATTTTCGTATTGTAATAAGTGATCTTACTACAAACTTTTAAGTCTCTAGCTCAAAAATTGTTGCCCATACAAAGCTTGCCCCCTTTTTAACCCCCTTAGGGGTGGAATTTTCTAAAACTCTGAAAGTACTTTGTTTGTATTTTAATAAGCAATCTTTCTAAAAGTTTTAAGTCTCTAGCTCCAAAAAAGTGTTGCCGATGCAAAGCTTGCTCCACTTTTTAACCCCCTTAGGGGTGGAATTTTCTAAAACGCTTTATGGCCTTTTTTATTTTAATAAGTAATCTTTCTACAAAACTTCAAGTATCTAACTCAAAAACATAAACTTTCCCTCATACAAACTTTGCAGACCTTTTTATCCCCCTTAGGAATGGTCTTTTCCAAAACGCTGAAAGTATTTTTTTTGTATTTTTATAAGTAATATTTCTACAAAGTTTCAAGTGTCTAGCTCAGAAAAAGTATTCCCCATACAAACCTTGCACCCCTTTTTAACCCCCTTAGGGAATGATTTTTGTAAAACGCTGAATGTAATTTTTTCATGTTCTAATATTTAACTAATCCTTCTACAACGTTTTAAGTACCTATCTACTTATTAAAAAAAAAAGTAGTTTTTCCCATACAAACTCTGCACCCTATTTTACCCCCTTAGGGTGGAATTTTTCAAAACGCTGAAAGTACTTTATTTGTATTCTAATAAATAATCTTTCTACAAAGTTTTAGGTCTCTAGCTCAAAAATAAGGTTTCCCATATACAAGCTTTGCTCCCCTATTATACACCCTTAGGGGTGGGATTTTCCAAAACGCTGAATTTTTTTTATTTGTATTCTAATGACTAATATTTTTACAAAGTTTTAAGACTATAGGTACTAACAAAAAAAAATTGTTTCCCCATACAAACTTTGCACCCCTATTTTACCCCCTTAGGGGCGGAATTTTTCAAAACGCTGAAATAGCTTTATTTGTATTTTGATAAATAATCTTTCTACAAAGTTTTAAATCTCTAGCTCAAAAAAAAAGGTCCTCCCATACAAACTTTGCACCCCTATTTTACCCCCTTAGGGGTGGAATTTTCCAATATCCCTTCTTATCCCTAGCCCACGTTATAAAAGCAACCTATTGTGCAAAAATCAACTCTCTAAGATTAGTAGTTTCGGCTGTGCGTTGATGAGTGAGTGAGTGAGTGAGTGAATAAGTCAGTCAGGACATAGGCATTTATATGTATAGATTGAACATAAATTCAACGTTTATTAAAGTAATAGGATAGAAGATAGAAGACGATAGGGAGAAGTAGAGAGCTGAGATAACAAAAAAAAGGCGACAGGGTCACGATCTTCACCAGTGAGGGAGCGACTTAGGAGGAGGGATAAAACTAATAATCCTGTACAGGTAGGTACGAGAACCTATTATGACGAAATTGACGAATGATGCTAGCATGAGAAGGACTTAGCTACCAAGCACTGATCAACTCGAATGATTCGATAGTATCTACTCACTTAGTAATGAAATCCCTTACGAGATCTTGAATCTATAATACCGAAATAGGGAATAACGTCTCAATCTCGTGGGATCTCGAAATCATGAAATATCGACCAAGATTTCACAACACGAGGTTTTCAGCCAACGAGATTGAATCTCGTAAATATGTATGCTCAGATATCTTGAGATCGGGACTGCACTTCTTATTTGAACCTCTTCAAAAAACTGTAGGTACTTTGCCAATTAGGTACTGCCTGCGAGTACCTACTAGGTACAAGGGGAGTTAAACCATAGCAAGCAGATTACTTGATATTTATAAATATAACGCCTAGGAGAGTATCTAATAAGCGAGACAAAGGTCTTAGCGTGACTAATTATAATATTTAAATTGAATTTTAATGTAATATTATCCAATTAACATATACTATTGCAATTTATTATTCCATAAAAGTAAATACCTATAATTAATATATCCGTGAGACATTAAATTTAATTTGATCTTTGCCCAAGACTTTTTTTCTTCTTCGTCTTCTTTTGATCATTCTTGTTTGTTGAATAAATAAATAACTTTTCTTCATTTGATCTTCGCAGTGTTTCGACAAACATTATTTGTTTGTGCTATCGCGCATGAGTGATTTTTTTTTCCAAACCGTCATCTAAACTACGTTTTGTAAGGAATACGTTTTTACGTATTCGTGAATAATAAATATCGCTTTAACTGATGAAAAGGTACTACTTTACGGAGACTCAATAGTTTTTTAAATAAGTATATTGTTTTAAAACTAAGTATATTCTCTGCATGAGGTAGGTTCTCATGATGAGGAACAAACTTAAAGATAAACCCTTTTTCCATAGAAACATTCGCGTTACTTGTTTTGTAGTAGATTAGAACAGTAACTAGATTTATAAGAGTATTGAAAATGGTAAGTATTTAAACATGGTCTAAGTTGCTAGTTGCAATTTTCTTAAAGTTGCCTCCCTATTTTTCACCTCAATGACACAAAATGAAGTGACAGTAAGAGGACGTAGGCAGGAGTGCGCATATGCGTGTTAGGTATATCGGTAGGCTCGTACAAGAATAGGTCTACGGTCTCCCCCGCCTGTCGTAGAAGGCGACGACCCCCTTTCGTCGTCGTGTTCCTGGCGGGGGCCGGGGCACTCACCTAAAAACCCCAGGGAAGGCGACCATCATCATCCTGTGTCCAAATGTGGCGAGGCGCGAGGAGGGCTCCAGTGCGTTCAGTATGAGATCCTGGAGTCCTCCGCATGAGAGCGCAGATGCTGGCCGCCGTGGAGTTTTTAGTGAATAGAAATACCACATAACTCAGTCAGCCCCCGATGATTGGGTACCTGGTTCGCATGTTTTCTCCACGTACAAAAAAAAAAGAAAAAAAAAAAAAAATATATCGGTATAAGTAGGTATATAGTAGTTTATGCAATCGTTATATAATGTATGATTTTTAAGTCGAGTACCCCGTTTAGGCCACGAAGCTTGCTGAGTGGCCTAATTAAGGTACGAGTCTTAAAAAGCTAATTATATAACTATTGTATACAATACTTTTTCTACGAGTCAACGGAAATAATAATTTATTAAACAAACTTGGTATCTATTGAAAATTGCCCTGCTGAAATGAAGCGCAGCAGCTTAGTATCTTTGCGCGTTGATATCTTCACAGTTATGCTGGCGGTTATCTTATGAAACCACGAGCTCCGTGACGAGCTCGTGGAGCTCCAGGATTAAAAAGTATGTGATCTTAGTTTCGTGTACTAAATCTTAATTCAAAGATTAAAGTCGACGAGTAGAAAAATATATTTCTAATATCACATCAAGTTATACTACTCATAACACCGAAAAAAACGATAAATAAAACCAGCCAGGCACAGAAAAACGGTTAATTTGTCAAGGAGTCGAAGTCGTTAGTTCTCGCGCGGGCGACACGATGCTGGCCAAATAGGGCGCGTGAACATGCCTGTTTCTGTTTTTGCCAGGAGTCGAAGGCCTGACCCGGCATTGATCTGTAGTGCAAGCAGCGAACGAATGCACATTGTTGAATTACTCGAATTACCTTAGTCCCAATTGTTTGTTTCGTATAAGAAAAGAGGGTAAAACGACTTTAATTTATATCGTACAGTTTACAAAGATAATTATGTTCCACTTTTTCACCTTATTACTTGGCAATAGGGTTTGTTTCGTGGACTTTGGGGTAGCAACATATGACTGCAATATCGCATTTTCTCCATCCTAAATCCTAACCCGTATGATTTAATATTGCTACGCATTTGAGCCTATAGTTTTAAATCTCAAGGTCATCTTTCGATTAGCTAATTATGACATTCGCTTACGAGCGATTAAACCTCATCATCCTCCTAGCGTTATTCCCGGTTGTGCCCTAAAGGAGCCAGGGGTCCGCTTTGACATCTTATCCCAAGATTTAAGCAAGGCAGTAGTTTTACAAAAGCGACTGCAATCTGTCCCTAAATACTGGGAAAAAATGAGATTTATCGATTATGTAGGTACCTACATAATATTATAAATGACACCGTGTTTTTGAAGTACCGATCTACCTACCGTGTAAGGTAATTGGGTAATTTCCGAACGAGCGTTAGGACAACTCAACTGTCATTTCACCATACATAAAATGACATCTGGGATTTGGGAGCACGGTAGTACCCCCGCCAAATCGAGCAAAACAAAGAGGCACGGCCGTACCACCATCCTTTTCTCGAAGCCATTCAGGCCATTTTCAACATCCTGTAATTTTGTGCTGGCTAAAGCCAGAACCCTGAAATTTCAGTAACATATAGGGCATAATATGGCTTACATATATTCTCAATAACATTCAATTTGAAACTTTTAGTTTAAGAACTATATTGCCCGTCAAAGTTCCTTAGTTTTGTCACTGACATACTCACTGACTTATAATGATCAACATAATTCTAAGGTACTTCTAGCAGACCCACAAGCTCCAAATTTTGAACATAATTAGTTTTTAGCCTATCCATTCATAAGAAACCTAAAAATATTGCAATTTCAGTCACAATTCAGAGATATACAACTGCATAAGTAAGTTTGTAATCTTAAACAAATACTTACATGCGATTACAATTTATTACAATACAAGTAATTTTCACAATCGTGTTATAATAGAGAGCTTTTTAGTCAAGTACCGTGTTTAGGCCAAGAAGCTTGCTGAGTGGCCTAAGTAAGGTACGAGATTAAAAAGCTTGATTATAACACTATTGTGAACAATACTTTTTGTACGAGTTCATTAAAATTAATTTTCTACGAGTCAACAGAACTAATTAAACAAACTCGATACTGTTGAAACGAAGTGCAGCTCATCGCTCGTACGCTTGTTGATATCTTAAAAGACATCAACGAGCGTACGACATCAAAGCGATTCTATTGGTCCAATTCATTACAGTTCAGTAAAGCAGCCACGTGATTGGTCGAATTTATTTTAGTTGTCTGGAGCGTATCGAAAAGTAGTTATTTCGATTGTATCGACAGTAACATGGACTACAACTATGAAAAGAGTGACGTTGCAGTATTATCTATGAAATCTTAATACACATATTTTAATCGTCGAGTACAAAAAGTTACTTTTGCAGTTCTTTCCTGCAAAAGTAATAACAAGGTAGGTACAGTGCACTGCATGCGGTTAGTGTTAAGTGACATGCACTAGAAAACTAAAGGTACAAACGTTATTTCTGGTTGGTAAAATAACATTTCCATACAAAGTTGATAACACATTAACCTACAAAAAAAAATGAGAACCCATATAAAACATTCCATGTAAAAAATAGGCCAAGTCTCAAAACTCTTCCACAGTAAAAAGCGGTGAGATATTTCGTAGAGCCAAGTCAGGCATTCTTATTCATCTTTATTTGTGTGATTCCCAAGTTGCAGAATTTTATTTATCAAGCAAATAAAGATTTAATAAGAATGCCTGATTACAGTGATGACTATAAATAAATAATAAATAAAAATTATTCATTAACAAAAATACACTTAAATTATAAACGTTATATCCGTCAGACGCCAAACTAGACTGAGCCTGTATCTTGGCCGCCTGCGAGTGCAATTAACACGACCGTAGGTACCAATTTTCATTTTGAGTTTTTGTTATTGTATAATTATAATATTAGCGGTAAAATTTACTTTATATAGAAGATTATACACCGAGGGGATCAGGGGATAAAGCACTGTTTTATGTCACGGGCGCGATACTGAATCCTGAGCAAATATGGGACTCCAGATTTAACTCCCGAGCGCAGCAAGAATAAAGTTCCTTAAAGGTTTTGTTGGCATATTGCACATCATTAGAAAGAGTAACTAGATAACTTTTTTAAGGAATTTTAAGAACTTGATCTTTTTATTTTATTTTTAATTGCAGATAAAATTATTGCAAGACGAAAATTTTGCACCTAGTTTTCTTTTTGAGGATCAATAAAAAAATAAGTAGACGTTACTTGCAAATAACTTTGAATTTGATAGAGGCGAGACCCCCCCTTAAAACAAATTTTATTTTGTTTTTAGTATTTGTTGTTATAGCGGTCACAATAATACATAATCTGTGAAAATTTCAACTCTCTAGCTATCACGGTTCTTGAGATATAGCCTGGTGACAGACAGACGGACGGACGGACGGACAGCGAAGTCTTATTAATAGGGTCCCGTTTTACTCTTTGAGTACGGAACCCTAAAAAAGGAGGCTCTACCACTTCCTTTTTTAAAAATTCAAGTTGAAAGGAGTAGGCCCTTAGAATTTTACAAAATTTATTTAAAAAGTTATTAAAAGAAAACCCGTGGCCACAAATTTTTTTTGATGCCGGAAATGATAGTAAATTACCCAAACTATCTGCCGTTTTAATTTGACAAACGATGGACCAAACATCCTGTATAATTGGGCAATGTCGAGCATGTGGTGTGAAAAAATATTTATATTGTAACATTTCAAACATGAACGGTGAAAGGGATACCGTTCATATTTGAAACCTAATGTAACAATAGTCATTCTGTGTAGGTACAACAACATGAATGCAAAACAATACTTGAATACTCGTCTGGTTCACATTGCAGCTATGTAGATTTATAAGTAAAAGCATGCATTTAGTAGGTACAATAATATTGTCCGAATGATAATTTCTAGTGTCCGGAGTACTCCAGAGTATCGGTGGCAAATTTCACACACCGGGAAATGGAGTCGCCTAAGTATTTTTATGATAAAACGAATAACGATTAAATGATTAATTCTGCATAATACTTCCTATGAATTATCTTGCCACCAGGGTTTGTGAAATGTTAATACTTAGGTTTTTTTAATCAAAATATTAGTCACATTTTTTATTCAAATAAAATTACTAAACTAAGAAGTAATACCTGCCATATATGTATATTATTTTCTAGGCCTTTGAACTAGTTACATAACAATTGGTGATTGGAAGTAATTGTTCGAGGTCCTCCTCACTGTCTTCAGTTAACTGCGTATCCATGTTATAAAATGAATGAACTATGGCCACTTGTTCGTGGGTTTTCAGAGTAAATCGGTTTCTTAATTTATTGAAGATCCGTTTATGAGTGGACAATGATCGCTCTACATCTACCGATGTCATGGTTGTACGTTTTACGACTTGTCTATAAAATAAACCCAAAACATTTAGGTACGACATAACATTTGGGTGTTCCTGTAATCGTTTTATGAAAATAAATCGTTTTAAGTAAGTACTTCAAATTTACTAGTACCTAATTAATGTCATACTAAGTACTTTTGGTAAATTAATAATTTATTAATTCAATCTTAAAACGTTTATCATAAAAACGACTCTTGTATCCTCTGTGTGAAATTTGCCACCGATACTCCGGACACTAATAATTTCATATAAGTGTTCATAGGTATGAATATGACACCTAGCTGTCAAGTATGCTAGATGTCAAATTAAATATATCGATAAAATTAGATTAGAATCATTTATTTCGTTTTGAAAATGTACATGTTTTTTTAGCATTTGCCTGTAGGTATTCACAAAAAGATCGTCAGAGTGTATAAGAATAACAATAAAATACAGTGAAAAATTAAAACAAAACTATAATAAGGAACAATTCAAATAATATTAAATGGTAGGTAAATACCTACCATTCTTCGTCTGTGCACAGGCATTACGAATAACCTACTGAAGTCAGTTTTCAACCAAGCCAAATAAGTTTACCACACGCTCGCGCACAAATATACAATCAGCATTCCACAAAACTCTTCAGCACATGTCGCAATGCTGTCAAGTGTCAAGATCACCTACTTATATCGAGTTTTGTGCAATTTAATTTGTTTATGTGTGCGTGAGAGTGTGCTATACTTCTTTGGCTTGGTTGAAAACCGGCTTCACTATTAGGTTGTTCGTTATGCTCTGTCTATCTTTTTTTCTTGGTCTGAGGTTTAAATGTCAAGTTTTGAATAAAAGCTAATCTATAAAAACACATCTTCGCAAATCTCTGGTGGATATTCACCCTAAGTTATTGAGGAGCGTATAATTCAAGACGCATTTAATTATCTGAGTAGATAGACTAGGTAGGTACGTACAATTGTACACGTTTAATCTAACGATGTTTTTGCATTTTTTAAGCGTTCTGGGACTGGAATCAATTCAAATCTCTTTCACATTTCGGCCACATTTTGATATGTACTATACTTACGCACTCGTTCTAACACGTTAACACGGCGCTTGTGGGAAAGGGCGCGAAACAGATTGTGATTGATCGCAGTAGAGGGACGGGAATAGGCCCCCTGTAGATACTATCGCCCAAGGGTACAGGTATACCCCTCTAGGGTAATTTTTCGAATGAACTGTATGTGTGTGCAGACGATTTTGTTGAGAAAGTGTGAACCTGTACCCTTGGGCGATAGTACGTCTCGCACAACTTGCTGCCTAGCCTCGTCACGCGCAACTCAGCCACTCCTGTCTTACTTCATCATCATCATATCAGCCGAAAGACGTCCACTGCTGGAAAGGCGTCCTCCCCCAAAGAGTGCCAAAAGGACCGGTCCTGCGCCACCCGCATCCAGCGGACTCCCGCGACCTTTACCAGGCCATCAGTCCACCTTGTGGGGGGGCTACCCACGCCGCGCGTTCCGGTACGTGGTCGCCACTCGAGAACCTGTCTTACTTGCACTGTGCAAATTAGAAAGAGTACAGTAGATTTTCTCGTCTCGTGTCGCGTCGCGGCGTCAGTTGTGCTAGCCCCTCTGTTTTGAATGAGTTACGCCGCTATGATATCGATGGTAAGTTGAAGACATAAATGCTCAGCTAATGAATCGATGATGCGTATGTTATCCGCCATCACCACGCGGGCGATGGTATCGGCGCCCGCGCCTCGCGTCGCTACAGGGATGCTCATTACACCGGCTATTACCCGATTAAACGTCTTCTTTACAGCGATAACCGGGAACCCGTGTTAGACACTCTTGTATTAGATGTTAAACTGTTCCTCCTTAATAAGCGTCTATAACACGCCCTCTTTCTAATCAACCTAAGGTAGGTAAACCCGGTATCTTAATCGGACATGGAATATGACGGGTATTCTTTATCAAATGAAGATTATTGGTGCATGAGCCAGTCAACAATGTCAGTGGTTAATAGGTATAGAACGTTAATGCCCTACGGCGGTCCATTTTATGGCATTCGGCAACTTCTAGCCGTTTTGAAACTCCTTGTTTCAAAACGGCTCATTGACACCACCGGTGACCAAAGAACTGGTAGCTTCCTTGCAAAGAGCTTCAGTATCGCCACTGTTGGTATAAGTAATATCTAGTAGGTACTAGTAAAAGGTACCTAAGGTATAGAAGGTCCACGTCATCAGGGTTGACGTTAGCTGTGGAATTTACGCCATTAACAATACGAGAGTGAGATGGATGACGTAATAGAGGGTTGTGGACAAATGCAGTCATGTCTATATATTTACTATTCGATACATTTATAAATGTTTTTCCGAAAGCACCGCGAAAATATTGCTAGTAATTATAAAAGCCGTAGAAAATTTTAAATTGAAAACAGTCTCTTTTCAAGAATTATTTTAACATACTTACCTAATAAATGAGTTGAGAGGAAATGCCTAACAGGTTGCGAATCGCTTACATATTGGCATGAGAAACGGTGTTTTTACCCGGGTGGGAATTATCGTACCTAAGCTACGCTTATTTAGTGGCTACCTTCCTGTATAAATTAATTACTAAGATCGAATCTTATTACTGTTCACGAATTGCTGTGTCGATACAAACCCGATAGGGTTAAACGACACTGTTAGATTTAACCAAATATATTTTCTTTTATATATGTAATAAATAAAAAATAAAAAATAAATTAGTGTCCTACAATTTTTTTAAACGTTCAGTTTAATAACCAAATATTGAAGAATAAGTTTTTCGCCGGATCATTTAAGAGCCTGTTTAGCGCTACAAAGACCAACATTTTGCAGCTATACCTACTCCCCTAAACGCAAATCAAATTACAATGCAACTATGGTACAGTACACGGTTCGAGTAGTGTTAATACATGTGTTTCATATTTGGTTTTTTAAAGCCACTTAGCCACTTATATGGACCAAATAAAGGAACAAGCTGGTGTCGTATCGTATCAGCGAGTCAAGGGGCTGGCGCGTACGACCGACAGAAGTGGAAAATACTCCACCGACAAGAGGATAACTCTTAAATTTAAAGAGAAAGCCACTGAAACTATAAAGCAACTCTGTCTAATTTCATGGCGATTTAGTAAAAATTTTATTAAAGGCGCCTCATCTTATTAAAAAAAACCGACCAAGTGCGAGTCGGACTCGCGCACGGAGGGTTCCGTACCATTATCAATAAAACAATTTATTTTATTTTGTTTTTAGTATTTGTTGTTATAGCGGCAACAGAAATACATAATCTGTGAAAATTTCAACTCTCTAGCTATCACGGTTCTTGAGATACAACCTGGTGACAAACAGACGGACGGACAGCGAAGTCTTAGTAATAGGGTTCCGTTTTACTCTTTGAGTACGGAACCCTAAAAAAGAATAAAATCAACCCCAGATACAATCACTTGCGTGCTGTACCTATTACCTACAGTTTCTTGTCTATATAAGCACTAAGTTAATCGTTTAGATTTTTACGATAAATGGATAATGAATGGTAATGGAATGGTTCATGGATATATTCGAACGTTATTGGATCAGGCTGATGGAACGATAGTAAAGGTTACGAGGGCCGAGTGCGGCAAGCGCCGTGTTTATAATATACGGCGACGTTGTCTGTTCATTACTGATACGCCTTGGAAGCATCCATAGTCATCATATGGTTAGTAACGATCCTTCCTAAGAAATGCTGTAATTATCGCGTTTTTATCAATCAAATAATTGCTATCTAAGATGATTTGCGATTGAAATGTGGCCTAACAATACGTTTTTAATCCGGGACAACCTATGTTAAAGAGAAAATATAACATTGCTTCATTCTTGGAAGGTGTTAAAAGCTTTGGAGTACAATTTGATTGCTGTTGGTGTTTAAAAAAAGTGGCGACCGTGGCCTGGTCTATTAAAAGGATTAGCAGAAGCAATCATCTGGATCACTTCTCATATCAGATAATACCTACTTACAGTGCTAACCAAATGGAACACCTTCTTTTCGCAACTAACGTTTGGCAAACTGATTCATTTCGCAACTTTTCATTTCCCAAACTCTGAAACTGTAAATATTTCAGGATTTATTTCAGGGCCATCGTGTAGAACCCTATAGGTTAGGTTAGGTTAGTTTATAAAAATCCTGAAATATTTAACAGTTTCAGAAATATTAAGAGGTTGGGAAATGAAAAGATGAGAAATGAATCAGGTTGCCAAACGTTAGGTTGGGAAACATTAGTGAACCTAATCAAATTACGAATGATATGCTGCTATGGGTATTGATAAGATTTGTTTGTTAAAAACACCCTCTTTTCAATACGGTAGAGTTAGTAAGAATAACGCACACAAAGTCCATAGCTAGACGTACATTGTGAAATGCAAACGTAGGATGGTCTCCGAATACATCTAAATGTAAAGGTGTAGGTAGGTTTACTGTAGTAGTTGCGTAACTAATACGCTTCCAACGAATAAGTCGCTTAGTGAGCACTGACTATATTTTAATTATGCCTTTATTGCTCGTGATTTACAGGTAAATATTGTCGATCTCCAACCCTGTAATCTGAGAACACATTTTGCTTGATGCATCCCTTCCCATAACCTTGCCTCTGAAGCATACATGCCTTGGTATATTGACGGAGCCCTCGATCCATCACCCGTCCATTACCGCAGCCACCGTATAGGTATTGCCGATCGGATGCCCAAAATAATAAAACTCGTGCCACCCCTATCTAACTCTCGTTTTTCACACCCAAAGGGGTAACTAAGTACCAACTTGGAAAATACAGCTGCTAAAAACCCAATTCGCAAGTTTTAAGGTTCATATTGGTGTGTGTGGAATGTAAAAAGAGACACGCGTCGATTAACCGATGACAAAAATTAAACTGCGTGGAGAGGACATGCGGGCGGCGGCGTTAGGGATGCTACTAGCAAGTTTTTATTACTTTGTTATAACTTTTTATGTTCAAATTGTATATAGTTATTCCATAATGCTTTATGGTATGTATACATATTTTATATTTTTTTATAGTAACCTGTTGCATCACTTTTCGTGAACGTGATAAAATAGTAAAAAAATATGATTTCATTTGGATAGTTCTTTTGTCTATAAATTAAAAAAAAAAGCGGCTAAGTGCGAGTCGGACTCGCACATGAAGGGTTCCGTGAAATCAATTGCGGTTTACGATTTATGACGTATTAAAAAAAAAGCAGTTCTCGATCTCGTTCAAACCAATTTTCGGTAAAAGTTTACATGGTAATGTACATCATATATTTTTTTTAGTTTTATCATTTTCTTATTTTAGAAGTTACAGGTGTCCCCCACACTTTACCACTTTGGAAGTGTCTCTCGCGCAAACTATTCAGTTTAGAAAAAAATGATATTATAAACCTCAATATCATTTTTGAAGACCTATCCATAGATACCCCACACGTATGGGTTTGATGAAAAAACATTTTTTGAGTTTCAGTTCTGAGTATGGGGACCCCTAAAACTTTATGTTTTTTTCGATTTTTGTGTGAAAATCTTAATGCGGTTCACAGAACCAAATTTCAACAGAATAGCTTTTATAGTTTCGGAAAAAAGAGGCTGTGACATACGGACGGACAGACAGACAGACAAACAGACAGACGGACAGACATAAATAATCTATAAGGGTTCCGTTTTTTGCCATTTGGCTACGGAACCCTAAAAAAGGATTCAAATGTTGAAAAATATACAGGCTATAATAAAATCGGAGTTCGTTTTATTGCGGTAATTAATAGTGCAGGTTGTAATGAAGAATTGTTGCTATGGAACTCTGTAGCAAATGTCAGAGTAGTATTTTGACAGAGAAACGAGTAACATGTCACACTAGACTGACAAAAGAAAAAATGGTACTTGCGTAAGGTCTGAACAATATTGTTTTATAATTTACTTTAAAAACAAAGTTTGTTTGTTAAACCGACTTCAATTCAGTACTTCGCCAAGCCATATATGTACATGCAAATTTCCACATTTACTTTCCAATTTACCACATGCACTGCTCTCCGAGAGCAAATGCGTTGATTATTACAGAAACAACCCAAGTGTCTGCTATCTGTGGGCTGATAATATTTGAGGAGTTCCGTCGATTCCTCAAGGATCTCAGAATTAACACTTCATTAGTTGCTACTTCAACGGAATCATGTCAGAATATTTGACGTACTTAACATCTTTGACGAGTTCCATAAGTTATCTGTGGTCTGTATCATCAGTTCCACATCACCAAAATTGCGATTTCCGAGGGTAGGTAAATACACGAGTTATAACAAATAATACCGAAATTACTACACGTCTGCCTATAAAATTTGAGGGTTGCCCTCAATTTCCCTGGGATCCCATCATCAGATCGTGACTTAGTGACAATGGGACCACCTCGGAAGTATACTTTTTCGATTAAAAAAAGAATTTTGAAAATCGGTCCACAATTGACGGAGTGATCGGGAACATACATAAAAAAAAACATAAAGTGGAACATATAACCTCCTCCTTTTTTGAAGTCGGTTAAAAAGCAATAGCGATAGAGGCAACCCTAAGTGTGTCACTACCTACAAACCGGATAAGCGTCCTAAAGTGTCCTAAACGCTCCCTTATTGCCCCCGGCGCCCCCGCCGTGCCCACCGTCGAGCTAGCACTCGTTATCAGACTGTTTATAAACAATTCAATTATTATATTATTATTATTATTTTAGGTCCTTACCTATGAAATTGGCGGTTTTTTCACAGATATTATTTTGTACGTAATTTATTAATTTCTATTGCAACTTCCAAATTATTTTTTAATTTCATTATAAGACTATGTAACAAAGGTTTTAAATACAAAAAATAGGTTTGAATTTTTTATTTAGTGTTTCAAATTAAAGCTTGAAAACCGCCCTTTTCATGTGCTGCCGGTTAAAGTGTTTCAATTACGTATAGTTTTATGATGCGAACTTTTTTTAAGGAATGAAGATATGTGTAAAGTAGCTTAAAAGTTTTCTATATTCCTACCAAAATTTAGTTTGCTTTGAATTTGACATTGCTGAATAATCCGCAAAATTCAATGTATGAAAATCACAGTTTTCATAAAATTCTCCATACACACCGCCAATTTCATAGGTAAGGACCTAATATGTATCTATAGTCGTATTTATCAGGTAAGATCATATAATTATATGTTACGAGAACAATATTCCTTTGCTATTCCGCTAAAAAACGTGGAGATGAGATGCAACTATTTGCGTATGTTGCATGCGCCCACCCTCCCTCCACACTTGCATAAAAAGTATCCAAATTGATGGAAATTAAACATTGAGATATTCAACACTCTGAACACTCCTTTAAACAAGTTTCTGTCAAAAATTACATTTTTGGTACAAGCTTTTGTTTCCGACTGTATTTTTCTGCATTCCATCACCAACTACTCATTGAGACGATTCTTACGAGCCCAAACTCGATGGTGTTGTGTCGTTTTCTTGCGGAGTTCCTATGGCCACCATCCAGCTCCAGCATCAGATCAGCTCCATGTCATCATAATATTGCATTGTCATGCGATATACATATACATGCAAAATTTCAGCACAATCGGAAACCGGGAAGTGGGTCATATTTAACTTGCAAGATTTGATTAAAGACAGACAACGGGACAGGTGAAACTAAATAAATTATAAAAGCTTGTAATTCAGTACCTACCTACAGTCGGTAAAAGTTAGTTGGTCTAACGATTTGAAGTACTTACATGTTTGGGAAAAAAGTGTCACTTTTTTAAACTTTAGTATTTAATTTACAGATGGGAAAATCTTCTCGATTACGTACATGACCTACCTACCAATAAAAAATAGGGACATACTAATATTACTAATATTGAAAAAAGTAAACTTTAGTAGCCATGTTAAGTGTAACGTTTTTATAGATAAGTACCTAAGTATACAAAACAGTAAAAAAATAACCAATTTTTACGTAGCAACTAGCAATCGAACATCCAAATAGGCTAAGAAAAATATATAAAAAATAAAACGACTATCACCCGTTTTCGACTTTTGGGACACCTTGTATACATCCTCATCATTATGTCGATGGAGTAATCGCCATTCTGTTCTTTTCTCTGCAATTGTTTTGAGCTCTTGATACATCCCTACTACTTAATATTATAAATGCGAAAGTTTGGATGCTTAGATGTTGTACTCAATCACGCTTAAACGGCTTTGCGCGAACGTAGTTTATGGCCTGTATTAAAATATAGGATAGTTTTTATCCTGTGTCCACTAGTAGCGCCGCAAAGGTGTCAGAGGGGTCGGACAGGTATGCAGGAGGCGACTCGGGGGTAACTTCAGACAGGCAAACTTTTGCGCCGCGTAGTGTACGTGTGATTTTTTATTTTTATTTATACGATGTTTTTTTTTTCACTCCGAGCATTATTCTTACTGCGCGTCGCCGTCGTATGAGCGCGGAGCATTGGCTACGCGTGGCAAATTCGTCAGGCTATATGTGCCATAGCGCACGGTAGTGCCATCGCAACTTCGTCTGGACAAAGGAAAAAAAACCACGTCTAATCTTATTACGAAACGTATGCGATTGACATTGATTGTCGGTGTTTGTTACTATCCGTAACTATCCGTCTAAGGGACATAGGTAAATTAATGAATATGCCCATGTACCTAATTACTTAAGTATATGCATAGAAAATGGAAGATATATTTCTAGACCTCAAACCGTATTAGGCTTGGGGACTTGGCAGCGTGGGGACTACAGCCAATAGAGAAGGCTTGGTGAGCTAGGTCTAGATAACAGTGATGATGATGGTACCTAATGATCACGATAATATTTGGCTAAGCTGTTTTCCCCCTCTAGCCGCCCGTCATACAAGAACGAATGGCAATGAAATTGGAATCAAGTGTAATAAGGAATAGAGTAGGTATGTACAGTCAGGGGTAATAATATACGTACATATGAATTTAGAATGATATAAGTTCCATTGAATAGGATAAGGTCTTTTAATTGGCCTTTGGGCGGCAAGAGGATTCAAAAAAACAAGTTGAAAATCACAGAACTATATCAAGATAAACGAAAGAGTGTTTACCTCGCGTGGCGAAAAGACGACTGGACGTCCTCTTTGCTCACCGCGAACTTCAGTTCGCTCCCGACCGCGGTCCGCGTGCGACGTTAGGTTTTAAAAATAAAATGACTCGTTCCCCGATAATTAACTGCAAAAACCACCAATAACATTGAAGCTGTTCATCGTGGTATTTCTTTTCATTGGTAAGTACTAATTGTCCGTAAATATCTGTAATTAATTAAAAAACAATTTATTTATTGCTCTGTATTATTTTCATCAAAACAAATTATGCCCAACGCAAGTTTTCCATTGCAGCTTTAATTTGACAAGACAGACTTGGCGTGTGTTCAAAACCAGCGATGTAAAAATAAGCTATTCAAACTGTCGAGTCAATTTTCAAAGTCAATTTCTCATTTTTTCTGTCAAAAGTAAGAATAGTGCTGTACACTGCGATTTTCTTACTCGATTAAAATCGACTTTGGAAGCAGAGGAAATGGTAATTACGTTTTTATGTTATTATGTAGCTATATAATGTACGTAGTGAAAATCAAATATTATTAACAAACAGGTTAAAGTTACTTCTATATTGTAATTCTGGCCATGACATACAGTATCTGGACGCATTTTAGAGGACTTATCATATAGATCAGCCAATGATTAAAGTGTAGCGTGCGTGCGCAGGAATGTAAGCAATCCCTTCAGAAATTTGTTTAGGGTGGTCAGGGAGTGGACATACTTAAAGTCCTCGACCAACTCTTTACTTCTATACTGTAAAAAAAGCTAAGACCTTTTTTAGACTTTTTTTCATTTCCTCTATTGAATCTAATTATCATTTCCTGTGTCGGTACTTATCGATATTTTGAATCGATACAACATACACCTACAAGTTATTGCAACTGCCGCGTGCTACTAGTAATCGATGTTGACCGCTTATTCACTAAATTAAGCTCGTGACGTCAAAGTAGGTACTTACCTACGCAAAATGTTACACGCTCGGTTCCCTTACTAATCGACGAGCTTTTTCCTTCTAGATATAGTTTTGATATAGTTATGTGTAGAAAATTATCTGATAGGATCGATAATGAGCTTTCTTTGCTTCGCATATCCTCTCTTTATAATAAGTACCTAAATAATCTAACGGAGTAACTGTGTCCAGAGTAACCCAGTGCAGAAAGTAATTACTGGCAAGATAAATAAATAGGTATATTTTTGTTTTTGTCCAATGGTACACCCGAGTGAGCCCGCAGTGCGCGGCGCGACGTCGCGTCCACGCGTCGGTTACCTGCGCCTGCACACATTATCACGCATTACGCCAATTTGCACTATTCATTGCTCATCGTTCCGTCGTTAATGGTTTGGCTTTTCGGTTCATTATTCGCGGTGTAGGTACTTGCAGTTTTATTACTAGACCCGAGATTTTTTTTTCTCCGCTAATACTTAAGGTTAATTTTAACTCTTGACTCAGTACGAATGTGTTGCGGATTGTGTTAATATATTACAAAAAAGTACCTCCGTTATTATAGAGTAGCTAGTACTGAAATAGTGTATAATTTAAGATTATTTTTATGTCCCACCTAGACTTCAGAGTTAATTCATCGCTGACTCTTAGACCGTCTCGTCCTTTTTTTTTGAAGTCAATTACTAGACTTAGTGCTGGTGTCGAAGATACCTACATTTACAGATTCTTATATTATATTCATCATGTCATTCAGTCATGCCTTAATGGAATGTCAATTGATTGTCCAAGTATATATTCAATTATTTCGATGTTAATACAATTTCCTCGACTCAAGGCTTTACCATTAATGTAAACGTGAGGAGAAAATTGCATAAATAATGAATTCGCGTTACCAAGTTGCTATGGAATGTGCGCGGGCACAGATTGAAATGTCACGCGTCACGGAATAACGCGCGTCACGAAACGTCACGCGTCACACGGCGCGAGCGCAGACCCGCAGCGGCGCCAATCGGAGATCACTCGCCATTATAACCCCATTTGACACCTCGCACTGTTTACGGATCATCTTCGTATTTAAATGATTTAGATTGATAACCCTTTTTGTTCAATGTTTTATGAACACCTTTTCTATGTTATAATTTAATTTACCGTGTGCATTTAAATTTATCTCAGGCCTAACGATGCCCACCACGACTTTGACTTCAATGTAAAATCACAATCAGTAATTCAATCCAAAATAATATTAGTATTATACTAAACTTGGTCTATTATACAAGGTGTATGGCAGATCATCTGCCAAAAAACTAGGGCGGGTAGGTATGTTCACTTGCAACACATTTTGGGCCAGCAAAAACATCACACACACACATCACCATTTTCATCATCATTTTGGGCATTTTGTAGTGAGTGTTCACGTTAATAATCACCAGGCGAGGAAATATCACATATTTCTTGATAAGCTAAAGCACATCTTCACGACACGAAATATGAAAAGTTTTCTAAATACAGGCAGAAATTATTATATTAAAGCAAATATTAAAGTAAAAGATAGAGAAATATTTTTTGAGAAGAAATTACTTGGATACCTACTTACCTATTCCTATTAATGTCTTCGCAGTCATTGTGAAAAGCACTATTTAATGTCTTGGCTAAAATCGTACTAGGTCTTAGATGTCGCTAGTAGATAGCATGAAATGTAGATATATTTTGCTTATAGAGCTGACATCTTCTGAAGATCAGTCTGTCTGAGTCGCCAATCATAGCCACAACTTTTTTAACAGTATCGTTGGAATATACTCGTTTTTGAGCCTTGAACGTATGTCCTTCTGTCATCTGTTCATTTGTATTGTTTTATCTTAAATCGTTATTACATTATTATTACTATACATTGAAATATAAAATGTTGATAGTAAATAGGTACCTAAGTACTCGTACACCTACGCGACACCCCACTCAAGTTTCTCCGTACGATTTTGTTCGTTTCTGAACTTTTAATTATTTGGTTTTTCTAACTGCATATCTACTTTTCAACCCAATACCACGAAATTCACATAAGAAACATAAACTTTAGTAAAATCTTAGATCGTTACACCCTCACTTAATTTCAGTCATTAACGAAAATAAGACGAAATGCTAAAAGTTATTACGTACCAACCCGCATACTTTTATGCCGCATTTATTACTTGAAACTAGTCAAAGCCTTCCAGCATGTTCCTTATAAGAGCAAGTTTAAAGACATCATTATACAAAGTACTCGATAACTAGACACAAACTGCCGGTACAAGCGATCGCGATCAATATTAATTTGCGACAAACGGGACGGGCGGGGGTGGATAAAGTTTGTATTTTTCTAATGAGATTACGTCTGTCTACCGTCATACTTGAGAAGACGGTATAGATCCAGGCACGTTCTAATTCGACTCGAATATTAGCGTATTCCTTAAACACATTGTACTTACAGTCAGCATAATAAACATGTGTACCTACCTAGTCTTTTCGTCCTTATCTCTACCAATAAGGTAATTGATGTATATGGTGCTGATTATATCTAGTTTGTGATGTTTATGTAGAAAAGAAAGCTTTGCTGATTATCCTTCATATATGAAGTCAAATTGTCATGGGTATGTAATCAAGGTGTTATGGGAGCGGAGAAGGTCACATCAGAGACAAGTATCATCTTAGAGGGGTGATCACGTAACTCTTCAAACGTACGTTAGGATATCTCAACTGTCATTTATCCATAAAAAAAGTATAATTTTGATCTACCTGACGTACATACAATGCGTTACGTGATCGTCCAGCTGGTCGCGTAAAATACTAATTGATTTAGTAAAATGTCTCGTAACTCAAACATTTATCCAGAAAATAGGCCAGAACGGCACCTTGAGAAGTCCGAATTTCTTAATTCAATCATAAGGCAAACGTTAGGTATTAACAAAAAAAATATTGAAAATGAACTTTGAAAATGTTATGAAATTTAATTGTAATATTTTATGTATACAATTCCAATTAGAAACAATAACAGATTCCGATTTTTATCACAATCAACCATAGGAGTATAATAAAATAAAATTTTACTATTAGGTATTCAATTAATTAACCTACTTATAAATGTTAAAATAATCCCTACTTAAATATAATGTAACAATAAGGCTCATATGGGTGGCCAATATTTTGCCTATGGATGTTTAGTTCGACACATGCACATTGTAGGTATTATTCAGCGCTTGAAGGTGGAAATAAGAAGGATCCGGCTAGCCAGGTAGAGTCAGGGCGCGACAACTGGACACTGATTGCCAACGACCACCCGGCATCCAATGGTAGCCCTAAGTCTGTCGAGACAATTGGGTAGAAGTTGGCGCAATAGTTAGAGCACTGGTGCCGGATATTACAGCCATTTGATATCTGTATCAATAAATTACTAGTACAATACTAGCATTTAAACATAAGGTTATTATCTAAGATATCCTATGTTCTTATGTATGTTTTTGTACAGTCGTTTCTCATTGATAACCAAGCATTACACCGGATACATTATTCACGAAGAGGGGTCTTCCTAAGGTAAGGTCTTAGGCGAGACATACGCTAAGTAACTTGAATTTTAGAATACGTTGCAAGCAATTAATTTATTAATTTCAAACATCGGTCCATTAGAAAATTTCATGGAAGATATAACTTCATTGTATACAAACAAAGGGTTTTTTTTAATTTATCTCTTAAGTTGTCATGATGAATAAGATTAACTATAGTAAAGGATAATATTTAGCCAAAGCCGCTCATTCTTTTTCTTAAATTCGTTAAGCGATGTTAATTTTTATGTGTAAGGGTCTGACTGAAAATCAGCGCTTGGGTGATAGTATACTCACTGCAACATTATGCTGAGTTTTGCCCCTTTTTAGTATCACACATTGACCTCGCCCTCGCACGCTGTATAATGTTCGTTTTTAGGGTTCCGTACTCAAAGAGTAAAACGGGACCCTATTACTAAGACTCCGCTGTCCGTCCGTCCGTCCGTCCGTCCGTCCGTCCGTCCGTCCGTCCGTCCGTCCGTCCGTCTGTCTGTCTGTCACCAGGCGGTATCTCACTGACACCGTGATAGTTCCAGTTGAAATTTTCACAGATGAAGTATTTCTGTTGCCGCTATAACAACAAATACTAAAAACAAAATAAAATTAATATTTTTATTGATAATGGTACGGAACCCTTCGTGCGCGAGTCCGACTCGCACTTGGCCGGTTTTTTACTTATCTTTAATTTACTTGTACACTATATAGAAATTTGGTGTTGAGTAAAAAAAAACCATGTCTATGTAGGTAGATAGATATTTATCATTTAAGTAGACCGCGGGCCATGGCCACGTCTTGTTGTGTTCGAGTTTTAATAGTTGAAATCAGGGTGAAAGCTACATCGACAGCGTCGATAGTAGGATAACGATTTGATAAGGGCTCTCATCGGAGCTGCCCAGGTTAACTGGTACTCCATCACCGCACCGGTAATCTGCGGCCATGGACAGGGGAGGCGGTGCGCGCTCATCTTCATTTCCTCGATACCATCAGAAATCCTATTCTTGACTTTCATTTGACACAGAAAACAAAGATCTAGTAGTTACTGCTCCGTCGGATAAAATAATAATGGACAATCTTAGAGGCGTCACTTTATTGTTTATATTATTTTGTTTAATATTAATGCCAATTCCTATAATAACTATTGGACAAATTTGGAATACATTATTCCTAATGCAAACGCTATGCTCAACAGCTCAAATAAGGAACCAAAAAAGAAAGACATAAGCACAGATGCCGGTAATCTCAACCACAAACTTATCTATAATTATATATTGTTATAAATAAAAAAATACCAATAATAACAGAGCTCCCGAGAATGTCTTGAGATGTGTAACATAAACGACATAGGTATAACCATTGACATGTTATCTAAATTATTAATAGACAATTAGACATATTGAATATTTAATTTAATTATATATTTATACATTAGGTACTATCGTAAAATATGAATACCGGTTGACATGTTATTTAGAATTATCCTGATATTGTGAATGAATTTAAGTAAACCTGACCTGTAATTTATTTAGTTATCAATAAAATGAATATGAATATGAATATGAATGCACTGCACACCTATAGCTGTCATAAAAACGAATCCTCCAACCAATAAAGGGTCGGTTGCGTTCTTGTAATGTTGTGTTGCGCAAGCAGCGGTATCTGCTTACCATCAGGCAGTTCGTATGTTTATTGCCACGATCATAGTATAAATAAGTTACAGTCTAAAATTAAATTTTTGTTACAAGCTTTCATTGCCAACTTTACTTTTCTGCATACCATCATCAACTACTCAAGACGATTCTAACGAGCCCAAACTCGATGGGGTTGTGTCGTTTTATTGCGGAGTTCGTATGGCCACCTTCCAGCTCCAGCATCAGCTCAGCTCCAAGTCATCATAATATTGCATTGTCATGCGATATACATATGCTTGTAAAATTTCAGCTCAATTGGATAACGGGAAGTGACTGAAAAATGGATTGCAAATTTTGACGGACAACTTACATACTAACATATTTACATACATACAAACAGTGCAAGTAAACATAAAGCTTGTAAAAATACGCAATGAAAGTTCAGCGAAGTGTAACCTCCGATTTAATTAATTAGATATATATCTAATCAATTAAATCGGACCTCTCTAAGTTATCCTACTTGAATTGACCAAGCAAGCACAAAAAATCCACAACAGGTACGTCAATGTAGCGCCGTATCAGAATACTCTCCGAATTTATTAGAACGCGCGCGCTCGCCAATTTTCTAATCGTAACTCATCGGCGATCGGAGCATTACCTGCGCTGCGCCCGCGCGCCCGTAATGGCCCACCTTAAGGGTTCGCTTCCGAAAATCAAGTTCAGGAAAAATCTAAGCATTTGTCTTTAATTAATTGATAGTATTAGGGTTAACTTTGTGGAAATCCATGATATTTTTTTATAAATATTCCTTTGCTATTCCGCTAAAAACGTGTAGGTACATATATTAGTAACTATGAGATGTAGATGTAACTTATTATTGCATGCAGTCAATGTTCCCACCTTCTTCTCCTTTAGACGGTATGCCATATGATACTGAATGTGTTGCAGAAAAGAATATGAATAAAACCGGGCAAGTGCGAGTCGGACTCGCGCACGAAGGGTTCCGTACCGTCATCTATAAATAGTAATTTGTTATACAAGGGGGGAAAGTTGTATTTTACCTACGAGTGTTCATTTGAAACACGAGCTAGCGAAAGGATTCTATGATTGACCACGAGCGAAGCGAGTGGTTCAAAAATAGAATCCTGAGTGTAGCGAGTGTTTCAACACACGAGACGTAAAATAACTTTTCACCCGTGTATAACACAAATCTTTTCACCTCACTACAGCGAGGAAAATAAGAAAAAGGGTAAAAAAAAGTTAAAGAAAAAAGTAAAAAAAAGTAAAAGAAAAGTAAAAAAAAGTAAAAAAAATATGTCACATAAAATATACAAAAAAAAATAAACATTTAACGTTCTACGTCATAGTACTTTTAACGTTCTACGTCTACTTTCTTCACATGTGGATAAAAAGCGATTTTCTCAATAGATATCAAATATACAAAAAGGCCTTTCCGAGCAAGTGAGGTGAAAAAACTATTGTATTCTGTGTTTTTTTCTTTTTTTTCAGCTGGAACTTCCACGGTATCAGTGAGATACAGCCTGGTGACAGACAGACGGACGGACGGACGGACGGACAGCGGAGTCTTAGTAATAGGGTCCCGTTTTACTCTTTGAGTACGGAACCCTAAAGAGGAGAGCATAAAACAATCCAGAAAAGCTAATAAAATAAGAAAAGAAGATCCAAAATAGAGCCAGCTCGGCGTGTAAACAAAAGAAACTGCAGCAGCAGTGGGGAACATTATTTTATTAATTAATTTATACTTTAGTGTGCAATATAAGATAAAGTACAAATCCCGGACTTAATGCCATAAGGCATTCTCTACCAGTCACCCATTGGGCTAAACAGAAACATTTGATACAGGCATTTAAATTTGGAAGAAAACTCAATTCAAGATAAACTTAGGTACCTAAGTATATAAAATATATACTGAAATAAACATAGAAACATAGACAAATTATCATGCGACACATTTTCTTGGAAGGTTTCAGTGCATAGTGTGTCAGGTTTGGCTACATAAGAATTGCACCGAATTCGGGGATAGGAATAGGGGGGGGGGCACATTCAGTGCCCGGAAGACGACTATTGTGTCCCTACGCCGTAGGCGATTTCCGCTTCATACGAGGAAAACCACGGACTCTTCTTGGCAGTGAATGTGTTAAGATTTTTTTATTGTCCGCAAATATTTACCCCATAATAAACCTCTACAGTAAGTTACCTGCCCTTTTTAACATTTGAATCGAACCGCCTATAAGTAGGTACCTCATAGGTACCATATTAACATTAAAATGTTAACGGCCGAATGCTAGCCAGTTAAATAAAGAAACGTAGGCAAGTTTCTTTGTTTAACTATCTAGGATATCACAGGGAAATATTGTACTACTTACATATTTTTACTTATTTCGATCATTAAGTGATTTTCAAACATAACAATAGGTACTAATGATTTTGCGTTTAAAAATAGTTTTTCTTGAAATCGGACGATTTTTCTAATCTTATATGGAATATGGTATAGAGGTATAAACAAGTCAGTTGTCATGTAAATTACATGTCTCTCAAGGTTTCAGTTTTATGTTGTGGCTACGATACGGTGTTATCTGGCGCAGAGTCTTAATAATCTTCATTAACAAATATTTTTTCCACAGTAGGTAAGGTTTAGGTGTTATCTTAACTGTATCTATATACCAATAACGTTTTTCCCTCATACAATTTGCGTACCTAAGAGAGACTGTGTTGCAAAAATCAGAATTTGGGATATTCGTGCCAGATACAGGGTAAAAGTTGATTACGTATGTTCCATTATTCATAACTCATTATTTATAGGCAATTCATGAAACGGTAATATAATTCAATATTGTGGTTAAATGTTGACGAAAGGCGACATTATTTTACGGGTGTTTTTTGCTTATTTGAATAATGTAAGTCTGTTGGAAAGGTAAGAATTCGTATGAGAAAGTTTCCCGCTGCATGCCCTTAAAAACAACATGGCAGCGATGCACAGGGTGAGCGCAGCAACTAGGCAATTTGCACAAGTAGTTTAGAACGAGATGATTACAAATATCAGATTTAAGCGGACCATAGATCCACTCTGATGGGAATTTCGCAGTGCACTTTAATCTACGAGTACGTTCCTCTATGAATCTCTCCAATATAAGTTCTAATACAAATGTTTAAAAAAGTAGGTCTTAGTAATAAGTAATTTCCAATTAGAAAACTTCTGAATAATGGATAATGTTAAACAATAAAGTTAGGTTAGGTATTTATTTTATTTGAAAACTGTGCAACTACTTATATTGCCCATAGTAATTTTTCTTCTGAAATTGTTATATTCTTAATCCATTCAGGGCCCATGACGACACATATGCGGCAGAGCGCTACGAGCGCTTTTTGCTACATACCTACGAGTTTTAACCTGCTACGGACTACGGCGTAGCGCTACGAGATTAGCGTGGCCGTGAATGTGTTAAGTTAGAAATCAAAATTAAACTTCTTAATAATTCTTAATCTGCTCAGCCATCTCTACATCGAATTCCCACGTTTCAAACCAGTCATTACAAAAGCTACCTTCTACTGACTCTCAATTTGGCCTTTTACTTATTAGAACTGCTTGGTTGGCTAGTAGAAACGCTTCATAATGTTTTGGAAGCAAGCTGTAATAGTTAGAGAAATTAGAGCGTGACGATTACAAGATGTGAAAAATAATAAACGAATGGAAATTGGCTACTTTCCTAAAAAAATATTCAGTCCGTCAGTTAGATTATCAATATTGGACACGTATTTTTTTGTTTGTAATTTTTTTTTGAAATCTTATTCTTAATAGTTTCGGAAATTACCCCCTATATGCAAACGTACAAAGCTCTAACCTCAGACGTATCCTATTTATAAAATTAGTAGGTATTAGCATAGAACAGTTTTTTTTTCAGCTGAAATTTAATATTGAATTTATGTTAAACATTTTGTTAGACAGCTGGCTAATGTGCCAATTGGTGTAATATATAAGCAATTATCCGCCTTACAATATCACGCAGCGATCCAAGCTTCGTTGACGTAAACATGACACCAATACCGCTAAGTGTCACTAATTGCCATCAACGTAAGCATCGGCGAAGCGATTAGTGAGAGCTTCATCCCTAATTCGCTAACTACGATGTGATGTCGATCCGATTACAGTCGTGAGGCTTCCCGCGTTCTCACGGAAAACGGGAGAGGGGGGGTCAATTGATTGCCCGCCAATTATACAATTGGTCGCTTTACACACAAGTGGTCAGCGATGGCGGCGGTGACGGCGCGCGGCGCGGCCGCGGGAGCTGCCGCGCCGCCGCCGCCGCAACTGCGGTAATTGCCCGTTTACTTCGTTTTTGCCCTATGCCTGCGGCTGTTCCCACTTTACGCCTCACCACTGTGCCTAATTACAAATTGATGTGAGAACGACGTTCATACGCGGCTTGGCAACTGTTCTAAAATTATCTTTTTCTAACCTATTCGTAAACCGGGAAGAAAGCGAAATTATATGGGAAGCCCTGCTTTAAATTATTTTCCAAATTATAGGTTAGAGGTTTCTGCAGAATGGTAACCGATATAGTTCGAGCGGTGATTAATCAGTCGCCGCAAATCATCGCGCGGCGCCCGCGCCGGCGGTACGCAAATTATTTAATTGTCTCCGGCCGCCGCTCTATGGTTAGGGGCCATAAATCTAGCGGATCATCGCGAATTATTCAAAGGCGCCGCCTGCGCAGCGCCGACTCATATCCCGGACCCTAATAAACGATCTCTACACAGTTCTAACAATGTAAGCATAAAACACTTGCGGCGCTGTTATGCAACGTTGAGACAAAAGCGGAAGGGTGTATTGTTGCGCATTGATTCATGGCGTCCGTTTGTCCTTCCTGCTGCGGTGTCAGCTGATAGCGTTATCGGCGCGCGCGCAATCGCGCCATCTGCGTGAAATATTCCCCAAGGTGCACCAACATACTCGCGCCCCCCGAAAGCAACTTATGTACCTTCGGGACAGCGCTGAAGTGCGGGATTGCGGCGACAGCGCGCGCATTGTGCGGTGCTCACGGCCACCTCGCCCGCGTAATTCACGCCAGCACCTTCATCATGCAAAGTGCCTGTGCGTAGTACGCCATACTAAAGTAGACCCTATCGTACACCGACAGGGTCTATTTTTCATGTCCGCAAGAGAGATTTATGTCGCGGGGGTGTGCAGTATTTGCTATCGGAATTTGAATTCGCGCGGTGGTCCGCGGCGATACGCATCGTCTTGTTAGCGCTATCAGATGGCCGCGCCTGTAATTGGCACTGGCTGCGCGTGCGCGCCCGAACATATCGGTAACGAGCTGTTATCAATTTTTCATAGTTTATACGTGTCCCCGGAATAGAGAAATAACTGAAGCTATGCCGGACGCTAGTTAGTGAAATATACCGGGAGATTAAGGAATCTGGATATTGGGTTTGAGTTAAGGAGCGTTGAGTTCAAATCAAAGTCCGAAAGATACTCCGTCATTAATGAATGACAATAAACCCCAAATATTCCCATATCAGAAATAGTGAACAAGTCATCGAACACGTGTGGATCCTCTTATGTGACAGCTTCCGAGGAGCTATTATCTGCGCATCGGCGATGGGCAGTTAGGCGGTTATGAGCGGGACGTGTCGCGCATGCGCATTAGCATACAATGGCGCGATCCGAGATCTGCGCGCCGCTCTCGCTTTGTTTGCATTCAATTAAACCAGAGGGACAGCTACGGTGACAACAGCGAGTTCGTTTCATACGATACGAATACATATATACAATAATTTAATTTAAAAACAAAATTTAAACCGACTTCAATTCAGTACTTCGCCAAGCCACATGGTACATGAAAATTTCCACATTTCCTTTCCATTTACCACATGAGCTGCTTTCCGAGAGCAAATGCGTTGATTATTACAGAAAAAACCCAAGTTGCTATATGGGGGCTGATAATATTTGAGGAGTTCCGTCGATTCTTCAAGGATCTCAGAATTAACACTTCATTAGTTGCTACTTCAACGGAATCATGTCAGAATCTTTGACGTACTTAACAGCTTTGAGGAGTTCCATAAGCCATCTGTGGTCTTCATCATCAGTTCCACTTCACCAAAATTATGATTTCCGAGGGTAAATACACGAGTTATAATAGAAAATACCAAAATCACTACACTCGACTATAAAATTTGAGGGTTGCCCTCAATTTCCCTGGGATCCCATTGTCAGATCCTGACTTGGTGACAATGAGACCACCTCAGGAGTACCTATACTCTTTTGAAAAATAAATAATTTTGGAAATCGCCACAACGGAGAAATCGGCGATCATATATTACATATTTGAGGAGTTCCATAAGTCATCTGTGGTCTTCATCATCAGTTCCACTTTACCAAAATTGTTATTTCCTAGGGTAAATACACGAGTAACAATAGAAAATACTGAAATCACTACACGCGTGCTTATAAAATTTGAGGGTTGCCCTCAATTTCCCTGGGATCCCATTAGCAGATCCGGAGTTTCAGATCGTCCGACCCACGAAGAAGGGTCCTATGCCCTGTGTTTTATCCACAGTCTACATGTTCACGAACAAAGCAAATGAGAAAAAGTGGAGCACTCCCTTGTGGATTGATCGATCTATAAAAATATGTTGGCACTTGCATATTATTGATGTTAAATATTTAAATTATACTTAATGATTCTTATGCTGGTTCTCTAACCTAAGAATCTAAGTTCTCTAACTTATAATTCAGGTTGGTTAATCATGCTAATCAGATGTCCTTTTAAATTTATTGAAATCTGGTAGTTTAAATTCTTACTATCAAAATAGGATACCAGTTGTCAAGAGTTAAATAAATCAAGTTTAACTATCCTGTTGAACTAATCACTTCAGCAAGCAACAGAAATATCTACCTAATATCCGGTCTTTCTGTTGCTATCTGTATCTGTATAGCATGGATACGGAATCCAGGTTTATAGAAAGAAATGTTTTGCTAAGCAGGTATTGTATCGAAGTTAATTTGACGCGCATAGGTCGATAGAAAAATTGAGCTTTTTGTTCATTAAGGAAGTAGCATTGGTGTTAATGTAACCACGAATCTAAACGGTACTTACCTATAAATTCTAGGATCAAATATTAAAGTTGAAAATTGAACGTCCTATTTCTGTAATTGCTGAACATGAACATCTTGAATTAAATATTAACTGCCGCGCATGATTTCAACCTCCAAATAGTGATGACGATCTTAATTTAGCTCTCCAAGAGTCTCAAGTCTCCTAATTCAAATTAATTCAGTGACCGTTAAAAAACTGCAGCCGTGAGCGACGTCGGCACATCAGAGACTATCAGGGAGGTGGGAGGGAGGGGTCGGAATTGAAAGAGACCGCGACAATTGACTCAGGCGCCGCTAGGAAGGATTATGAATGAGTCTGTGAGCGGACGCCGCTCCGCGATTGTGCCCAAGGTCGAGTGGATACGCTAATTAAGCGCTCTTACAGCTGATATGATATACGAGCTGTATAGATCTGTGTTTTTGCAGGATGACTGTTTCATAGATACTTACTTCGATATATATGTAGACTTAGACCGGATTCTATATAATTTGAGGTTACACGTCAAAAATATTATGGACTTATCTTGGAA
Organism: Epinotia brunnichana; assembly: GCA_963854355.1. Classification (NCBI taxonomy): domain Eukaryota; kingdom Metazoa; phylum Arthropoda; class Insecta; order Lepidoptera; family Tortricidae; genus Epinotia; species Epinotia brunnichana. Next base: position 24,146,764 of record OY977936.1, on the reverse strand, counting down.
TAAACCTTATTCTTATTTGGATGAATCCGGCCTAAGATTAACAATTGCTATTCCAAAATTAAACACGTAGGCAATTTAATGGTTTCTAAGCAATTGCTTAGAAACCATTAAATTAATGCTCTGCGAGTGTCGACTTAAAAATTTCCATCTTAGATGCACACAAATTTGTATGATAAGACCTCTCATTTCAGGATATCTGGTCTATCTTCACTACAAATCTGCGAGTGTTATTCCTATAGGTAGGTACAACATGTACACGTTAAGTATATTTCCGCTCGAGTGTTTTAATGGAACATCTTAGTGGCATGCATCAGCGTGGTTATATAGGTTATAGGTTGTACGCGGGCTGGGTTTCCGCAACTCGACGTCATAAATGCGCCTATTTTGCGTAGGGGTTTTGGAACTACTGTTATTCGTGCCAACCCAGTTCCACCAGCGTGGTTATCGCGTGCACAAGGGCGCGCGGCGATGCGCAGGAGTCGACCTGAAGCGCCGCGGTTTTGTTGGACTAATGAGAAAGCGGCGACGGCCAGAGCTATACCTAACCACGAACATCGAAATCGAAGTTCAGGTATCTTCCTTCATCCCTATCGCACTTATATTACTCGAGTGATAGAGATGCAGATACCTACACGAACGTTGAGTTTCGATTTTCCAGGTAGCGCTGCAGTTTAGCGCCACAATGTTTATACATATCGAGCCAGAAAGTAAGAATCGTTTTAAGCAAGAATGGCTGTTTTAAATTTGGAAAATGCGTTTTTACACCGTCCATCCGTGTAGGGCTGCGTGTAATGCAAAATCACCAGTATTTATGTAAGTAAACAACGCTTATCAATCGGTTGTCCTTGTCCCAAACCAGAATCTAATAAGAACCACTTTTGGAATCCTACTTATAATCAGATCTGGAACTAATTCATATGGGAAATCGAAATAGAAAAGTATTATCCCACTAAAACATTAGGTACATGTAAAGTGATTGCCAAGACTACCTAGCTCATATGGCTTTCAGCGTTAGAAAGATATGAGATCGCAAGTAGCGCCTAGCTTCCTAATTCACACGGCTTGACTCTACCAGCCACGCTCTACAAATTCTACTAAGGGTTTTGATAATCAACGTGAGTGAGTGAGTGACGAATTCGGTGTTTTTACAAGCTTTTTATTAACTTGCAATGTATGTAAGTATGTAATTAGTTCGGGTGGAATCTTCCAACTCAATTTTGAAGCAGATATCTTCAACCGATTGAGCTGTAATTTTGGGTAAAGGTATAGTTTGGGTGACAATTCAATATTATGGTACCATCGAGCTGATCTGATGATGGAGACAGAAGGTGGCCATGGAAATTTAGTACTTAACCGACGTAACCCCGTTGAGTTTGGGCTCGTTAAAATCGTCTTAATGAGTCGTTGATGACGGTATACAGAAAAGTACAGTCGGCCATAAAAGTTTGTACCAAAAATGGCATTTTTGACAGAAACTTATTTAGATATCAATAAAATCTAAAGTATAAGAACTATGCGATTGAAACTTATTATGTTTAATAAGTCTACTATTGACATCATATCCCGAGAATTTTGTTTATCTGGTATAATCCAAACACAAGTTATGAGGGTTCGAAAAAAACGACGAAGCGCTTCGAGAAAAGGTAGGCAGTGCCCTTGCGTTGCGCTTCGCTTGGCTCGTCTTGGCGGGGGCCCAACCGTGGTCCCAGATTGTTACTTTGCTTTCCCGTTAATAGTCATAATTTTTTTTATTATCGTATGGCATTTTGGTCATTGGATGATATACAATTATATGCATAAGAAAGGAGTTGAAAAAAAATGCATGATAAGATAAGGTTACCTAACTAAAGTGAATAAGTCACGTCTAACCTGTCGGTTTTGTTACTAAACGTAGGTATGCGATTGACATTGACCGGGCGGTTATGTTACTATCCGTTTAAGGGACACTAATTAATTAATGCCCAGGTAGTTATTAAAATCATAGATACAATACAATACATACACCTCTTTATTGCACACCTCAAAACATGAATAACATATACAGGACATAAAAACTAGACACAACATGGTATAAAAACAGAAGCTCTTTTATTGAAGTCAGGTAAGACTGTTAAGAGAGACTGAGTCATTAATAATCGGTCAGATAAATAAAATGATTAGAATGCTTTCGGGACCCATCTGTTTCTAACCGAAATACCAAAGGGTCATCCATAACACAGTTAAAACAAAACAGTATTGTAACTCCATGCCAGGGTCAATATGGGTATGTACCTATCTATTACAGGTCATAATAAGTAATAATAATTTTTGTGAAATTATAGTCGAGTTAGGCAAGCACACCAACTAGTAGGTATCTAAGTTGATGAAAACATATAGGTACCAATCTTAATTTTGAATTAAGCACTAAGTAGTAGCGTCTGGTAACGATATTATAAATTTTAAATTGTAGGAAATAGTACATTATGATACAAGTGTGCTATGTTGGTCATTACACTCGAGTCGGTTTTTAAGCCTGAGCCGAAGGCGAAGGCTTAATGGAGACGAGAAGTGTAATGACCAATGCTCACGTGTTTCATACGACGTTTTTCAACACATTTGCGAGGAAAAAATAAATAAATAAAAAATGAAAATGTTAAAAGATATGTAATGAAAAGGCACTAGTGCGATAATGTAATGTAAAAGTCACGGCATGGGTAATATTCTGCATTATTTTGCTAATATTTAAAAAGATATGTAATGAAAAGGCACTAGTGCGATAATGTAATGTAAAAGGCACGGCATGGGTAATATTCTGCATTATCAGTGTAAATACGCTGTAATAAGACCTACTTTACGAGCAGGTGTGTTGAAAAAATATATAATTTACTTTAAAAACAAAGTTTAAACCGACTTCAATTCCGTACTTCGCCGTGCCACATGGTACATGAAAATTTCCACATTTCCTTTCCAATTTACCACATAAATTGGTTTTCGAGAGCAAATGCATTGATTATTACAGAAAAACCCAAGTCGCTATGTGTGGGCAATATTTGAGGAGTTCCGTCGATTCCTCAAGGATCTCAAAATAAACACTTCATTAGTTGCTACTTCAACGAAATTATGTCAGAATCTTTGACGTACTTTACATCTTTGAGGAGTTCCATAAGTCATCTGTGGTCTTCATCATCAGTTCCACTTCACCAAAATTACGATTTCCGAGGGTAAATACACGAGTAATAATAGAAAATACTGAAATCACTACACGCGTGCCTATAAAATTTGAGGGTTGCCCTCGATTTCCCTGGGATCCCATCATCAGATACTAAATTGGTGACAATGGGACCACCTCAGGAGTATACTCATTCAAATAAAAAAAATTGGAAATCGGTCCACAATTGACAGAGAAAACTGCAAACATACGTACAAAAAAAAATACATACAGTGGAACATATAACCTCCTCCTTTTTTGAAGTCGGTTTAAAAATGCATTGCTTAGGGTTGGCCTCGGATCAGCAACCATCTGGTATACCAGGCCAGCCGCTTTCACTACTGCTCTCACATACCAATCTATCTTCCCTTTCTTGGAAGTGGTAGCGTAAAAAGAGATGAGTGAATCATTTAAATAGATGGCCAGACTTGTAACCACTCGTTCGAGAATCAAAATGCAGATTGGTTATGGTTATGAGGCCATAGGGCTCGCAGAAGAATTCTCCATTGGGGTACCTTGTGCGGCTTCTTGCAGCTCTTTCCAGCCGAGACACTGGCTTTTGAGCTAGCCCCTTTCTCAACTAATCGCCTCCTTATATTCCGAGGACGTCCCGTAACCAGTAGATTTCCAGCGGAGACCCTGCTTGACAAGTGGTTATCCGATCGTCGGTGGCTGATTATAAATAAATAAATAAATATTAGGGGACAAGATTGTCACAAATCGGGCTAGTTCGATTTGTGACAATAAGCTCAAGAAGGCTTGTCATGGGTACCTACTAGACGACGATATATTTAATGGATATAAATACATACACATCCAAGACTCAGAAACAAATGTTCATTCCCATCACACAAATATTTGCCCTTTTGGGATTCGAACCTTGACTGGACCTTCAGTTTCGTAGGCCGCGTCACTACCCACTAGGCTAACCGGTCGTCCAAGTAATGTTAGGTACAATTTATATTGTGGCACTCGGGTCCGGCGCATGTTGCGCGTGCGCCTGCGACAGTTGGCGAGATCGCCCCCGCGGCAATTAACGGCTAATATACTCATTATCGACGTTTATGTCACACCTTTTTGCACCGTTTCTAACGTGAACCATTTGTTTGTTATAGACGAGTGGGTTTTTGCAACATTAGATAAAATGTTTTACACTTACTTGTAAATAGTAATACATTAACTATCTGGCATGTTATACATTTCTAATTGCCTTTTTGTTGGGTAGTTATGTGCGTGGCATTGATGTGAATGCTTTTTACTTATTTTTCAGTAATTCACGGTAGTTAAATACATATGTATGTAGCTTAAACATGTGTTTAAGCTTGTGTTCCCAACAGGGCTACCAGAGATGGAGAAAATATAATATTTCTGTGCTGATGCTATATATAATTTGACCCTATCCTGTACTCGCCTGTTACTTTTTATGAAACACGGAAAATGAATAAATGAGAAACTTGGCATTTATTGCCAAGTAGTAATTGGGTAACTTTTGAAACGGTCATCCGCGCAGTTTATTTATGTCTTTGTAGAGAATGTCTAAAATTACAACCTAATGCCCAACTTCTTACACTCGCAAGGATATAATCTGGTATATCCTCATAAAGGAATTCCAAGTAGCAATTTCCGAAAGCAAATGTGTAATACGGTGACAGTAGGTACCTACCCGCCGTTCGGGAGCCTAGCCGCAGGCTCTCCCGCGCACCTGGTGCGGCGCCGCGCTGCGTCCGCGCATATAATACGGGCACGAACCCAAGCGCAGATGGACCAGATTATAGCATTCATAAAACTAAATATGTAATAATGTTGTGGACCTGTAGAGTGAGGGGAAATAACTCGATTCTTAACTTAACTAGCTACGCCTCGAGTTTTCGTACACAATTATTGTGTATCTGTGCGTATGTGTATTTGCTCCCAAACGGAAGAAAAGATTTGAGTATTTTTTTTAAATCGAAAGTTTCTATTGTATGTCGTGTGGAGATGGTTCTTAAGCTATGTTTTTTGTGTCAGGGGTGTTCTACATTTTTAAGTTACTTATGTGTTATACTTTTCTTTAAGTAGGTACAGACAGTAAAGTGTGCTGTCATTCCTGCATACATGAACGGTGTTTTATTTTTCTCTGCAGCTGACTGTACCTACGTGTAGGTAGGTATGTGGGATTGGTACTTTTTAATGGTCGTGTATACTAATAGTGCTGTTAGATGTTAATAGGAACTACCGAATGTTGATTGAATTGTTTTGGAACGGCGAACGAGTTGAGTATTTTTTAAATTCAAATTTAATAAAAATAATATTATATTCTAAGAAGATCGTTCTTCTTGCGCGGCTTCCACAGATAGGTACGTAATGTTAGATAATGTAGTTAGCAGCGTGTGGCGTAAATCTGTAGGGTAATTTGATATTCGTAAAATAAAAAAGCTGGTGCGGAGTTCTATGGGCGCCTCTCAACTGGTGTAGGTAGCAAAAACTTCTCATGAAGACTTATGTGTATTAACTTAAGTCTTAACCACTGAAATGCATTAAATTAATGAAGATAAAACAGTATAAAGATGTTTAATTAACTTCTTTCTGATGGACATACGAATACGAATAAGTATCTCTGACTATCTCATCTGCAAATTATAGTCATAAAGTCTGAGTCCGAATACAAATTACATTTAGATGCATTAAGAAATAAAGTTAAGTGCCTTAGTGTTTCACTTACTCGTATTCCTTAATCAACAAAGTTGAGTGGTATAATAATAAAACACTTATACTTGCTAATGTTAAATTTACATCCTTTCTCAATGTACAATGTCTCAATCTTATCTTAAACTCCGTACAAAGTATGCTCCAATTATTTTATCGCTTTACAATACCTACACATTTTCGAATAATAAGCCAAATCCCGTGATTTAAGGTGTGGTAAGTTAATTGTAATGGTAGCTTAGTAAGTACATTTAAACATGATGTAAACTGATATCGAAGTCGTCAAAGATATGTAACATTTTCGTCTTATACCATGGAATAAGTGTAGACAACTTACAAGTGCCTACATACTCGACGTCAAAGTGATGTAAGTATAATATATATTTTCACCTAATACCGGCGCATAAGGTGTAAACATATGGTGACTATACCATAATACCGAAATACTCGTCGAAATGTATCGAGTTATAACAGCTATGTATGCTGTAATTGCGATATCCTTGGCATATTGGATTGAGACTGATTGTCGAATCGACTAACCAGGAATAAAATGTACTATTCTATTAGCATTTATTAAACTCTGATCCAATCGGGCAACAGTACCTAACCTACCTACTAAAGTATCGTCTTTGGTTCGAAGCGCTAACATTTTTACTTACTCAACTGATCGACCAACCAACTTTCTTTCACCTTTTCAATATAAAGTATGGATGGTCGGGTTATTGACCTCGATGAACTTGCAAATTGCAATTAAAGTAAAGGGCATCGGTCCGGCGGCCGCCGCCGCTAGCGGGACTCAGTAATATTGCACTTAATTGCTCTTTTTAATACTATACCGTGAAGGTGTTATAATTACTAACAACTAAAGTCGCAGATCATTATATTTATAGGTGATGGCGTGAAGGATACTTTAAAGTTAGAATTATTTACAGACAGTTTTTTTTTACTTTATTGTGTATGGGGATGCCAGGCCATCTATTCACAACAACTATTTATTCTTCAATCAGAACTTCTCTCAGTTTGAGCTGAACCTTGAATTCTTAACATCTATTCGTCGCCAAGGGTCGGGTTAGACGCTAAGCTCCTAAAATTCAACAACAACTTAAAATTTCGAACAGGTGATGAAGTTTATTTGCAGTAAGCTGTCATTGTTATTATGACAAGCTTCCAATGGTGGCTTAACCAATAAAATGTTATTGGTTCATACAGTTAGCAAAATACGCATACTAAAACTGTCTTAAATAGTATTATTACACAGAAAATTCATTATTTTTCTAATGATGTTTATCTACGGTAATGTGAACACCATCACAAGTTTCTTCTTTTATTTAGGGAGGGTCGCATCAAGTCATAATAATCACCATCATGTAAGTAAACAAACCCGACTTTGGCTTTGTAAAAGGACACGGTATAATTATTCAAATTTGTCTAAGCAACTTGATTTGTGTAAACATTGTTTGTGGCCACTGCCGTTTGCATGTTTTTTCCCACTTCTGCGTTATTATATTCTGTTTTTTATCTTATCTGTGTGATATGCTGATAGGTGTAAGAAATGCATCCATAACTCAACATACGTGTGCTAACTCGGGCACTAATACTAAAGTGCTGTATGAAAACATTTTTCCAACAATAAATAGATATATCGATGTTACTGTCAAGATCAAGATGTTATTCAACATTATTAACCCATACAGGGCCCATGACGACACATATGCGTCAGAGCGCTACGAGCGCTTCTCGCTACATACGAGGTTTAACCTGCTACGGACTACGGCGTAGCGCTACGAGATTAGCGTGGTCGTCAATGTGTCAATAATTATTTATAAACTAGCTGTTGCCCGCGACTTCGTCCGCGTAGAACTTATACTTAGAAAATATAATGCAAACAAACTTCTACTTACCATCTTAAGGGATGATTTCCGAGGCAAAAACTATTCTATATCCTTCGAAAGGTCTCAAATTATCTCTATACCAAATTTCATCTAGGTACATGGATTTTATCCAAGCTTTCACCCCCTATTTCATACCCTTAGGGAATGATTTTCGGGATAAAAACTATCTAATATCATTCTTCGGGACTCAAACGACCTTTATATCAAATTTCATCTAAACGGGATTCATCCAAATTTTCACCCCCCATTTCACCCCCTTAGGGAGTGATTTCCAGAACTAAAACTATCCTATGTCCTTTCCCAGGACTCAAGCTATTTCTATACCAAATTGTATTAAAATGGGTTCCATCCAAATTTTCACCCCTAATTTCACCCCCTTGGGGGGTGATTTCTGGGGTAAAAACTATCCCATGTCCTTTCCCAGGACTTAACCTATATCTACACCAAATTTCATCAAAATAGATTACATCCAAATTTTCACCCCCCCCTCACTTTTCGGGATAAAACCTATTATATGTCCTTCCCCGGGACTCAAACTATTAATATACCAAATTTCATCTAAATCGGTGCAGCGATTTAAGTAGCTCCATACAAATTTCCACCCCCAATTTCAGCCCCTCAGATATAAAAACTACCCTTTGTCCTTCCGCGGGGCTCAAACTATCTGTATACCAAATTTCATCTAAATCGGTTTAGCGGTTTAGGCGTGAAGAGGTAACAGACAGACAGACACACTTTCGCATTTATAATATTAATATGGAAGTATGGATTATTAGTATGGATAGTATGGGTTCTTTCCGCTTGTCTTCCAAATAGAGTTGTAGCTGTAGACTCACTTTAAAAGAAAGAAGAAACGAAAAACTCATTCAAATATCTCAAAAAATTACGAAGCTACAACCGTTTTAATGTCGCTTGTTAGAGTGAGAAAACGATCAGGGACCGTGACGTCACGATCCTCGAGCGTCATAGTACAAAACAATAGTTTCATTATAAAGGTGCGTTTTACGGAAAAGAGACGCAACAAACCCCTCTTAAAACTTTATACACTTATAACTTAGTGATTACCTATACGAGTATAGCATTTTGCGTTGTTTTTTTTCGAGATAATACAACATTATGATTATTTTGTTTAGTGTCTACATCCCTATTTTCGATAAGATAAGATAAAATAAGATTTCTTTATTGTCAGAACTGTGTACATTTAGTTGTTTTGGGTAAAATAAAGTCCAACAGCTTGCCGATTTCGGACGTACAATATTAAACTTAAAGCTAGTCAAATATACTAAAACAATAACAACAATAATATTTCCAAATAATTTTAACCATATTCACACATAAAATATTAATTTAGATCTATCCGACATCCGTATTTTCTTTTAAACCACGAACTTCGGAATTCGAAAATATTCGGGTATCTCTATCTCTATCGCACTAACAAATGACAGGAATGCAGATTATACGAATTTCGAGTTTCAGTTTTCGTGAATTGGCTGAATACGCAAAGAGCGCGCGCGCGTGCCATTCAAAAAAACCAAGTTTATATTGTTCGAATTTGTTAATACATTTGTAGAAATTACGCCTTAATTCGACATTTGCGCATATAAGTTCGCATATCAAAATCGATTAATTTTATATTTGCTTTTGGTACCTATGTGTCTCGTCAATGTATATCGTAGACGGGATTAAAATTATTAATAGGCGAAAGAAAGGCAAAGAAATTCCGCCATTTTGTCCGTAGTATTGCTTATTAGTCTGTGATTTTGACGTTTCTTTTAGCTGACAGATGTGGCGGCGATATACTTTAAGAATAATAAATGACAAATTAAATGAAGTCGTATATTACGGAAAATAAATTAATTGTCGCAGTCGGATAAAAACTATCCTAAGTTGCAGCTGGAATAATAATGTACCTATATAAAATGTTTCATATTTTTCCGTCCATGGGATGCTGAGAACATTCGAACCGCAGAAAGTTTAGTTTCAAACTGGCTGATTCTTTTTTTAATTTAGAGATTTATTATAAGTGGAGATAATAATAATAAATAAATAAATATTACGGGACAATCTTACACAAATCAACCTAGGCCCACGGTAAGCTCAATAAGGCTTATGCTCTCTACATTTTAAAATAATAACAAATAACAAATCATTCGGCATTTATTTATTTTGAAATGGTATTCATAGTAGACAATCAATATTTTTTCTATATTTGTCGGTAATAAAGAAGGCTGTCTACATGAAAATATCCATTCAAAATGATAACAATTCGTTCTCTAATCATATTTAAAATGACCCAATGCCGTTTTCTGATTCATGCAGGATATTGTAATTTCTTCACCTTTCACAAGACTATTAATTTTTAAGACACAATCGAGAGCTTCTTTATAGTAGTATAGGTAGTATTTTCAATAAGCAGTAAACACATGTATTAATATGTACCTATCGACATCGTATTTATCGATATCAAATCCCTAGAACGTGCCCCGAGTTAGCAAATGTATGCAAAAAAATATGATATGATGATAGATTCATTTGTTTCCGTGATAAAATTTCTAGCTCGCTGACTCGGGACCCTGAGTAAGGACATATACTTTTTTATTTTAGTTATGGTTGCTTAAAACGTTTGTGTACATTCATACGCCATATAATTAAACATTAAAACTATTAGGGTAGGTACTTACAGTAGCCATGCCACTCGGTGACGTCATAGTCATACACAGTATCTATCTAGGTAAACCCAAATTTAGAACAAACCAATGCTATAACTATAAGGCAAATTTAAGCATAGTTACCTATACATAACATTTATAGTTAGGAGTATAAATATATATAGGTTCATCATGTCAGCTGAAAGACGTCCACTGCTGGACATAGGCCTCCCCCAAAGAGTGCCAAAGTGACCGGTACTGCGCCACCCGCATCCAACGGACTCCCGCAAATTATACCAGGGCATCAGTCCACCTACCCACGCCGCGCCTTCCAGTACGTGGTCGCCACTCGAGAACCTTTCCGCCCCAACGGCCATCGGTTTTACGTGTAATGATATAGGTTAGTTACCAGGCAATCAGCTCAATAATTATGTAGGTATTGGGCTCAGTTGTTTCAAATCGTCCGTTAAAGTCTGTTTGTATGAAAATTTTGGAAGTAATGTATGAGATGATAGCCGCCGTCGCCTTATTTAACGCCAATCTTACCGATCAGTAAAGTGTGGACAATATAACCTAATACCTGAGATTAAGAAATATAATTGAACGAGCGAGATTCTTTCGTCCGGCTGCCCAGCTGTTCACCTCTATAAGTCCTATTTCTCAACTGATTCTCGTGAGTCTCTGTGAGCAGGTTCAATAATTACATATATAGATTTTATGCCGATTCTGTTTTACGAAATTAAAAAAAAAAATTAAAGGATTTGAGATGAGAGGTTCGCGAGATCTATAAGCTTCTTTAGTGCATTTCGGTAAAAATAATGTTCTAATGTTCAGCCACAAGGCCGCCCGGGCCGCCAGTGTAGAGCTGCACTTAGTGGCAATAAAAGTAATACGCGATGCGCGTGCGCCGCCGTCGTGTAACGTTTACTGGCGATGCGCAGGGTTGCTTAAATACATTCTTTGTGGAAGAGAATTTAGCAATTATCTACACTGTCTATACTCGTCTGTAATTCTGCTCATAATTATATCAACATATGCTTTTTTATTTATTCAAAACTCTAATAAAATACTCATGGTATTAGTATTAATAATTATTAGAGCCTCGTGTCAAACTTCAAGACAAAGAATCTAAATAACATCAGGTAACAATGCAGTATATATTCTGGGTATATACTATAAAATTGCTCTTTGTTTTGGACACCTCAATATATTAAACTTATACAGAACATATAAACTTAAAGATAAACATTGTAAACAACAGGCAGTCCTCAGTGACTCTTGCCACAGGCATCTTGATTGCTTAACACATTCACGGCCACGCTAATCTCGTAGCGCTACGCCGTAGTCCGTAGCAGGTTAAACCTCGTACGTAGCGAAAAGCGCTCGTAGCGGTCTGACGCATAAGTGTCGTCATGGACACTGAATGGGTTAAAAAGAGGCACCAGCCTGAATATTTGTAAAGTGAGTAGAGTAGTCTGACAAGTTTCTGTCAGACTATACTTATAAGACTCAAAAAATTATTCAAAAATGATCTATTCAAAAGCTCAAACACTTTCTATATGACCCACGTATGCCCCAGCGACACTGTCTCAGGGTCAACGCTTCATATTATTCCGTACATCTTTTTTTTGGATTTTGCTTTCCATAAAGACCGTGTTAAACATCTTTGAAGTGACAGCCCTGTCATTATCACGGAGGGATCGAGATTTGAATATGCTGCGCAGGCGCAGACCAGGAGGGCGCGGGGAGGGAAGAGGATAATCGAAGGGCACAGGTGCAGGGTCAGGAGGTCTATCTGGCTCGACATATTGGTATCATATTTGTATCAGATGTGTTGCGCGCACTCGTTCTGATATGTAAGGCTCAGCGCACGTGGAAGAGAGCACCACATACCAATGTGATACCAATATGTCTAGTCACGATGACCTCCAGACCGACATGGTGTGCATCCGAGCGCATTTGCATAATGGAAGTCTGAGATTGATTAGTTTCGGGCGGTGCCGCGGTAGATTGCTTCTTGAAAGCGAGTGTGAGCAGAGTTTTTATAATAGCTTCCACCTATACCTATCCACATTACGAGTATATTTGAGGCGGAATAAAGGACAAATCTGTAATTGAGGTTAGTCATGTAATCTGGCTTAAACTTACTTTAAAAACATCTGCGTAGATATAATAACGTAGGTACCTCCTAAAAATATTGTTTTTGTCCGTCCATTTTTTACGGTTAGTCACATTAATATTAGTATCTTCTTTGCACTTTCCTTGAGCTACAAAAGAGATAAAGAATTTCTTTTTATGATCTCACTTTTAAAAACAACGGTTATCCAGAACAATGCAGTAAGTAATTCGTTGTTTCGTCAAACAAAAAACTTAAAAAATATCCTTCATTCGGCGCCGTAACAACGACCGCAGTGAAAGCTTGGCCTTGAGACTAACTGCAGTTAAACTGTTACCCTCTGCGATTATACAGCTACGCAACTGCAATTATTGACATTTCAGAATTTGTGTGGCACACATAATACGCAGACGTTTTACTTAGTTATAACTGGGTACATTTTTTATTGTGCACTTATTCTTATAAAACGTTAAAACATCTTTAAAACTTATATGTTTATGAGACATAGAAATAGAATCTGCTTGTTATCATTAAATACCATCATTATTGTATTTAACTTAAGCTTAATTAACCGTTGAAGTTTTAGAAAACACAGGCAATGGGCAATTTTGTCATTGATTGATATTGATATTTATTTATCTCATAATATTACATTGCATTATAAACTACATTAATGTCAATCTATAAAAATTAATACTATGATCGTTAAGGGTACAATAGTTGATAATTAATAATTTAAAAATACAAAAAACACCTCACGAACTCCTCAGCCTTACGGCTGCATGAATTCGTCCATGTAATATAGGTATTGTATTTTCTAAAAGTAGTTTTTTTTTTAATTTGGACTGGAATTCCGATACACTGACCACGTCTTTCAAACTCTTCGGTAATTTTTCATATAGGGTAGGCCCCATTACTTCAGGGTCTTGGTCACACAACGCTAGCCTTTTTCGAATTTTTATGAGCCGATGTGCATTTCGAGAGTTGAAGTTATGAACTTCATCGCCTCGTTTAAAAGTCACTAAAAGTGTAAAAGATCTGCCGCCAGGGTGCAGCACTAGCTCAAACCGTAAACCAGTAGAGGAAGATAGGGACTCACACACACATGCACAATTGATTGTCAAATGAGTGACAAGGATGCATGCATAGATAATAGTGAGAATACTGCAAGTGGGAACGAGATACAATGCCAACTCTGCTAGTGTCGTACCCTACGCGGAGTTTTGCAGTCCCCATATCTAATGTTTTGTAGTACCTACTTAGATGCATTTGATGGTTATATTAAAGAATCGGTATTACCTTCGACGATCCTTACAATTGGACAAAAAAGACCAGGGGCTTTTTAAAAATGCTCTAATCACACGATTTCCTTGCGTCTGCAATTCGGCTGTTATCCATTCATGAACGTATATTCCGGCGCAACAAGCCTCACAAGTTAAACACTTTATATGGAACTATTGGAACTAAGTGATGATTATTGATATCTAGATCTATAGGCGGTCTTATTATTTCATCTCGGATAGGCAGTTCTTTAAGTACTAATGGCTACTATTCGATCTAATACTATCCGAAAATCATCTTCACCATTCGCTTGCCATTATCCTATTTGATTTGGATCAGCACAGCATGTCTTTTTGTTCCATTCCTCTCTGTCAACGGGTATCTTGTTGTCACTGAGTGTACAGTTCACACTAGGTATGTGTCTATATGTAAAAAAGTGGCCCGACATGTCATGAAAGTCACAACATAAATTAATAGGTGGTACGTTTACATTATCTTATCATAAGCTAGTTCATATAGTCAAAATAAATATTGATTCATGATAATCATGATTGTACCTTGCAACTTTTATGGATAATGTCCAGCCTCTATTTGTTGAACTTGTAGGTAGTCGTTAATATACACTCGTATACCTCAATCCGGGCCTCAAAATGTTTTGCTGTTGGCACGCTGCCACGATTTCATATTCAATGCTCAAGAGGTGTTCAGCCTGTGGAAATATTTGTCTACTACATACAGTTTCGTGCCAATTTTTTAACAAACACAGACAGTAGAAAATGTAGAGGCTGAGCTGTTAGGGCAGTGTACTTACCTAATAGAAATCAATCAAAACTTTCACATTTCATTTCTTATCCAGAGGTTAATGGAGATCGCTTATTAACTATAAGGCCTCCTGTTGTTTACTACGTAGTGACTTACTTTTGTTATCTTTTGTGAATTCTATATACTTACCTGTTCCACTAAACGTATTGAATTGGAATTGTTGTAATCGCGCGCTCTTGGTCTGACACATTAGGCTTTCGTGGCATTCGTGCCACGGCGAAGTGAGCAAAAATATAACAAATGTAGGAGAGGCAAAATAAATTTTATTTAGGTTTACATGAGTAAGGTCATTGGCGCTCAGGTTTTGCAGGATTGTAACCAGGATATTGCATTGAAGATTCCAGTGTCTGTGATCACCAGTTGATAGCGCGATGACTAGAATAGTGTAGTAGGACAGCGCGGCCAAGGAGTTGCACAATGTTTGACACTTTTCGTGCGGTTCTTATCGCAACGAGGATGAATATTCATTCTCACGGGCCGCGGCGGCAAGAGCGGGGCACGGGGCGTGGGAAGCTACCTGTCGCCTGGCAGGGCTGCCTCAGGTATATTCTTGACTCAATTTGATGTTGCGCTAACTTACGAGTATTTACTGCGCTCAACTTCGTCGCATTTTGGCCCTACATGGTTTTTTGCAACAATGTTTTGACTGATAATGATGGTTATTGATGAACAGTGATAGGTACATCATATCACAAAATATCATGTATGTTCATAAAAATATTGATAGGTAGGTATATAATAAATCATGATTACATGATATAAATACCAGAAATAAAGACAAGCTCACAGTGCACTATACTCGGCTGCAAAAAAAATTCAAATCTTTCAAGAGTAATTGTATACCATCATAATTAAACTCCCATGTAGTTTGACTAATCTGACTATTAACCAACAAAATAATTATCTTAAACGTAAACTAGCATGTATAGCATATTACAACATTAAAGACTAGGTGTTATATGAATGACAAAACTGTCTTGGAACGAATTGCTCTACGCATTTCGGTAATTTACTACTTGTATTGAATGTTGGTATTCGTTAAAATAATATAATGTTGTGTACCTCTTTATTAGTCCTTGTTATGTTTGTTATTACCTATTATTGCTTTTTTATTTTGATGCAGGACGGACAGTACTGAATGTAAGTTAGTGGTGTCTTAAAGAAAACCTTTCAAGTGCATTAACAACGGGGGAATTCACAGCGACTTACTTTATCTACCTTATTATTGACTGTGTTTGGAATTCATTCTGTTTACAAACTTAAAGTACTCCTCAACTTACCGATATCCCAGTCGGATCTAGGCAGAGCCCGAGATTGCTTATAGTTATAACTGAAGTCTCCTAAATTAGGGAGATAACACTCCTTGATGTAGACAACCCTAAAGTGAGCAGCTATCTGTCATCGCAACAGATGAACGTGTCGGCGGCACGTCACATCAGCCACTCATCTACATAGGTACCCAGCAATAACTGTGACACCTCCCCAGAATATGTAGAGCGTGGAGGACATCATTTTACTATCACGAGGTCAATGATCTTTAAGTAAATGCAACACGAAGTTGTCCCAGTTTCTGCGTCATCAGATTTTTAAATGTCCTGATTTTGAAGATAGCTAAGAAAGTGCTTGAATTGTTTGTCTAGGGAGTTTCTCTTTTGTTTTGTTCTTTACGTGATGAAGCCATTGCAAAGCTTGGATATATTCAAGGAATCCCCGCTATTACGAGTACACCGCAGCCTTGCCCCGGGCAATGTTGCCTCGGCGCGGGCGCGCCGGGATCATTTTGGCGATCATATTGCTCGGTCGTGTCCGCCCGTGATTTATCTGCGCGATACCGCCCTCCCCCTCCCCCACGGGCGCGCGGTGCGTGTGCGCCGATCGCGCAGATATGATATAATTAAAATGCTCTGAGGTGCACGAGCGCGCGAAATATTACCATACTCGAGAGATCGGGATCGCGCGTCACACCGCGCACGCACGGCTACGTGGGCGACGATCGATTAAACGAAGATTATGCGCTAATATGAAAATATTGGATTATAATAAGCTTTAAACATTTTGGTTGCAATATAATGTTAATTATGTAACTATATACACTCAATTCAATTTATGATGTTAGCGTATCTGTCACGCATTATTTCCTGGAACTATATTTTAACTCATAATCACAGGAACTATTATAATGTAAGCTGGTTACTTAGTTTATTCGACATGTCCTTCAATTTCGAGTATTGGCCTTGTGGCGCATACAAATCTTCTATTCAGGGCTCCGATTGTCCTAATTCGGCTAAATTGAGGCAATCACTGGACGCGCGATCGTTTGGTATTCTCATCGATCAACATTCGGCTCAGTTTATTCAACACCTGATCAAGAAAAAAATATGTAAAGCAAGCGATCAATAGTATCAATATTTTGTTGCGAACCACTTCTCACACGGGAGTTCTTAATTCGTTGCTTTAGAGTTGCAATTCGCGTGTGTGAAGGAGTGTATTTGGCTAGGGTAAGTAGTTGTGATGCGGCGCGCGCGCTGCACACCTGCGCGGGTCGTGCCGCGCATGCGCGGAGGAGTTAGTGCGGATTGGGGCGATGCTCCATTATCTTGAGCTTAAATAGGCATCTAATGATCTCAACATATCTGCAAATCTTTGATGTATTTATTTATTTAAAAGTTTAAAGAACGATAGATGGTCGTATTACTTTTTGAAGACTAACGACTTGAGGATATGGAGGGGTGATCTTGACGCATTTTGATAATTGATAAGATTAGTTGTTGCTGCCAAACCTATAAATACAATTATGTAAAAAAGACGGGGAGATTTGTGTTCAGAAATGAAAAACACAAAACTTATTAAAGCTACGAAAGGACATGCAACTTTAAAGTTATTTGAAGTAAATTGGTATGTGTTAGTATATTGTGGTAAAATATATTTTTTTGCAGTTGTCAGATTGGTACAATAAGTGTCAGAGTAGAAGACAGCTCAGTGCGCAAGGGCACACCTGCGGGGCTCGGCCGACCGCCGGAAGGTGCCGCTTAATCGACTAATCTTTTACTTCCTGTCTTTTTTGACCACTTCGATTATTGCAAATAGTAACAATCGTTTTCCTGTGTCGTGTGTGATATGTGTTCTTTTCTTCTATACCTACTAATTGTATTATAGTAATATAAGCTACATATCTAACATATCTTGACAGTTCATAACTATACCTACTTTCAAAACATTTAGGTAAGTAGTCTAGTTCTAGCGTAGCAGTATTTATATTTAGAAGAAAGGAAACCCAACCGTTCAGATCTACCTACTGACCAGCTCCGCGTACAAAAAGCGCGTAAAGAAAAATAAATTGCCTTTGTGTTCCTGTAGGCAACTCTGACAGAAAGCATATTTTCGCTGTAGATATTATTCAGTTTTGTCTTCATGAAAATAATCATTGAGGGCGAGATGTGTCAGATGATTTTTGGTAGGTATTTGTGATTCCAATTTTATATCGTGTAACCATTTAATTATAGTAGTTTTCATAGTTCGGGACTTCACTTCTACATATTGTGAATAAGATAGGCTTTTAAGACGGCGACAACGGAATGTCATTTCGTTCATAGCAGAAACAGAACTGCAGAACTGGAGAAGTAAATCCGCCTAATAGAATATCTCAGCCATACCTAAAGTGTGTCTAGTTCCTGGCGGTAAGAAAGATTGCCAGAGCTTCCAAAGATCAACACAGCAAGATACCTGGTACCTTATTTGACTACCGACAAAGACGTTTTGCCTGCGAACGATGAAATGGTCACTCAGTTTCATTAACAATCAATACGGCACGTCATCGAAAGCTGACAAACAAATACAAAGAACCGATGGACAAGCAGATTAGCCGCATTACTATTAATGAGGGCTGATCTCCATACAAAGCGTGCGTCATACGCAGGTGCTTCCTTCCCCGAAGCGTCCGTACTCGCGTCTATAAATATCTACACATTTGGCAACTTATGGCCAGCGAATAAGACTCAAAATCGTATACCATCATTTTAGAACTGACCGTACCTACTTCACTGTGCTAGCCCAAATAGGTCGCATCTCCATACGAATGTCATACAGACATATGACTTTTTGGCTCTCTGTTAATTGCGTTCTGAGACGCACGCACTCCTCATACTTGATCGAGGGCTTCACGTGTTGGGTAACTTGCGTTATCGAGTATCCAGAGATGGTAGTTGAGATTCACATTGTGGCTAAGATACCTACTTTGGCGCATCTTTTCAAATAACCTCTTTACCTACTTGCACTAACTATGTTAGAGGTAGCATTGTGGAACACGGTTTTCATCAAGACATAGGTATTTGAACGGTTAAATAAACAAGTTTGAGAAGAAGTTGTTCTGAAGCACATCCAGATAACCGTGCTTCCAGCAGCTTTGTATCCCAAACTCTATATCCGTGTTACGTTGTCTTGTTATGGTTTGTTGTTGTTATTAATTAAAATTGGACTAATATAACTATTATATATCTTTACAAAGAAAATATTTTGTGTTTATTATTAGCACTTTGTTGATCTAGAAAAAGTTTTTGACATAATAGACTGGAAAAAAATGATGCGTATTCTGCGTGAAGTTGGAGTCGATTACAGGGATAGAAAAATTGTATACGAACTCTACAGAAATCCGGAAACCATCATAGAAGTAGGCGAAGAAAAGGGGAAGGCAAAGATCAGGCAAGGTGTAAGACAAGGTTGTCCACTCTTACCTCTTATATTCAATAGCTTCATAGAGCGGGCCATACAGATAGCAATAGATTCAGACTTAGGGGGCGTTAAAATAAATGGAAACAAAGTACAATTCATTAGATTTGCAGACGACATCGCAGCAATTGCCGAAGATAGTAATCACAATCAGTTACAGCAATTAGTATTAAAACTGGATGAAATTTTAAATCAAACCTGACTTAAAATTAACTGCAATAAAACCAAAATTCTCACCATCTCTAAACACACAACAGTATACGGAAACCCAATCGTAATCAGAGATACGCCAAAAGAGCAATTTAAATATTTGGGAAGTATCATTACCAGTGACTCTATGTAGGTGCACCCCTGACATCATACAGAGGATTGCTATGGCCAAAAAGGCATTTAAGAACAAAAAGCATCTCTTAAAAGCACGCATATCAAAAACAGCTAAAAAGCGGCTAATTAAGGTTTACATTTGGAGCATTGCTTTATATGGGAGCGAGTCGTGGACGCTAACCCAGAGAGACAGAGAACGACTGGAGGTGTGAAATGTGGTGCTGGCGAAGGATGGAAAGGATTAGCTGGACGGAGAGAAAGACAAACGAAGAAGTTTTAAGGATGGTAGATGAGAAAAGATGTTTGCTAGGATGTATTAGAAATAGGAGAGGCAAGATGGTGGGCCACCTGATACGGCACGACAGTTTCTTCCTAAACATCCTGGAGGGTAAAATGGAAGGAAAGAGAGGCAGAGGAAGGCCTAGGCTAACATATTTTGGTCAAATAAAAGATAAAGCTGATGTCGAGTCATATGAGGAAGTCAAGAGGTTGGCAATGGACGGAGAGAAGTGGCGGTTACTCTACCGACAAGAGCAAGGCTCTTAAGTAATGATGATGATGATGATTAGCACTTTGATGAAAGTTCGTGTAAAATATAGGGGTAGGCCCCCTACAAGGTGGACTGATGACCTGATAAAGGTCGCGGGAGTCCGCTGGATGCGGTTGGCGCAGGACCGGTCATTTTGGCACTCTTTGGGGGAGGCCTACGTCCAGCAGTGGACGTCTTTCGGCTGATATGATGATGATGAGTCAAATACGACATACGTATTCAATATTACAATCATTAAGATTTAAGTGAAGTCATCTAACTGTATCAAGAGGTTCAACCTATCGTTCTCACGTCACGGCGATAAGATTGTCAATTATTTTATGAATGCAATGGTAGACCACATCGGGCCACATCGCTGCATCGTTGACACGTTCGTCGGCGTCGGCGCGCGCGCACGTTCTATGCTTCCTGACGGTTCACAGACGGTAGGTAGCTCCTTTTCCGAATGTTTACATTTCTGATGAAACCGCAGACCTTTCTGATCTTTTAAACTGTGTGAAGAAATACTTACCTAATTAAATTGAATTTAGCTAGTTTAATACTACATACCTATGATGGTGGGAAAAAAGCCTATGGACGCTCGACGCTCGCGACTCATTTTCTAAAATAAATATGAAAAGCTGATGTCGTTGTACCTACACCGACCGAAGGAGATTTTGAGTGCTCGACCCATTATGTAGTATAGTCACTTTAAGCTCTACGCAAATATCAAATGTAGTCAAATTGGGTTCTAGACAGTCCAAGACCAACCCAACGCATATTGTCTTTGACAACCTTACTCACAACATGGAACATAACGTGACATCCTATACTATTAAACCAGCAATATTTGTATTATATTTGTATGTATATTTGCAATCACGTTCTCGGAAACGGCTCTCACGATTTCGATGAAATTTGGAATGTAGGTGTACAAGGAGGCGAGAAATCGATTTAGATAGGTCTCATGTCCGGGAAAATTCGTTTTCTCCGTGTTTTTTCCATTTTCATCCGAGCGGAGCTCGATCGCCCAGGGACTACAGAGTAATTTGTTTAAATATTTAGATGCGGCCGTCTGAAAGGTGGTCTCAGTTGGCTATTTCTATTTCATAACATCTGATGCACACCATTAAAAGAGTAGATTAATTACTGGGAATTATAAGTTAGGCATCTTATGAATTCTGGATATCAAAATTCAAAAATGCATTCTGGAATTGGACTCCGGGGCCTTTTCTGATGCATAAGTTACGAACAAATACTTTAAAATTAAAGCCATAACAAACTCCCGTCTGGGATTCGTGGAGGTCTTAACTTTATTTATTGTTTAAGAATGACACGTTTCCTTTGATTGAGTACATTTAATATCTTTAAAATATTGCGAGTATCATCTCCCACGGGTTGCGCGTTAACGAGCGTAGTTAATGACGGAAAGGACGATAAAATTCAAATATTTTGCGCGCTCATAAAGCGCGCCGGCGCATCGGATCCCCCCGCGCGAGGGGTAATTAACCTCCGGTTAATAACTGCAACGCTATCAAAAGCACAGGCAAATGGACGTGGAGACTCGAGGTGTGATTTCACGGCCGTAAAACGGCACAGTGAAGCTGTGGGATTCACAGACTCTTGACTCACCTTACTGCTCATTCCTAGCACCTATATATGTTCGTAACAAATTAATAGTACTTATGCTTCAACGGAACTCAGAGTTATGGTTCGTTTGAGGTGAACAATGCGAACAGGCGTTGTAAATTAACCTACCAGCCAAAGATTGCATGTTAACGTTTTGTGCAGCAGACGTTACAGCAGCCTCAATAGTTTGTTCACTATGTTCTCCTTGATTTCCGATATCCGTCAAGTGCAAAAATATATATTCGTTAAGATTCCTAATAAGCTTTATATTAAATTCATGTCATGTCATGTCAGTGAGCATTTTTCGATCAACGTTTATTAATTAGTTTCCACTATCGTCCAAACATAAGCCAACTGAAACATGGAAAGGTATACGTATTAGGTACGTACACGTTATAAATACATTTATGTATGAAATAGTTCCTTCTCCACGCTATACAGGGCGTCCCACGGCGATGCCACATGGAGGGAAAGTACCTTGAATATTGTAGATAGAACATTTTACTGAAAGAAGACATTATTTTAATTTTAAAAACAATTTAAACTGCATTCATAGATTTTAAAATAATTACATGGTTGAACCGGGAATCGAACCCGCTACACGAGAAAAATAATTACCCTGTAGCTTTATCATACCGATCGAAAGGCTTCATCGTAAGGATTATTTTTTGCTAAATAACATAGTGTCAGAAATAAAAGGAAAGACCATGAGTTTTAACATTGTATGTGAAATTTTGTTCAGAAAAATGAAAAGCTGACATTGCCGTAAAGACATACAACTGACATTATCATAAGGTACTTACCTATTACTAATAAATCAGTACCCACTTGAGAAGTACGCATCATTTCCCTATTAAAATTTAAGTGCATGATAAAATGACAAAGAGATACGTAATTAGTAGGTACCTGGTTTTATGCAACAAATCGAGTTTCTGTCCAATCAAGTTTCTGCCATATCCTCAATCTGCCGAAAGGCGCGTAAATGATTTTTTCAATGGGACTCTTTTTGAGCATTTGATAGATTAAATTGATTAATTTTGAATTAAAATGTTAAAATTCATGGTCTTCCCTTTATTTCTGACACTATTTTATTTAGCAAAAAATAATCCTTATGATGAAGCCTTTCGATCGGTATGATAAAACTACAGGATGATTGTTTTTCTTTTGTAGCGGGTTCGATTCCCTTCGATTCAACCATGTAATTATTTTAAAATCTATGAATGCAGTTTAAATTGTTTTTAAAATTAAAATAATGTCTTCTTTCAGTAAAATGTTCCATCTACAATATTCAAGGTACTTTCCCTCCATGTGGCATCGCCGTGGGACGCCCTGTATACTAAGAACAAGACTTACTTAGTTTGCGTCTAGGTTCATAAGTACCTATAATTTTTGCAAGATGATTTTATGATATTTTTTCATTATTTAATTTTCATCGCTACTTGATTTAAGTATCTGAAATTATATCCTCTTCTTTTTAGGGTTCCCTATTACTAAGACTCCGCTGTCCGTCTGTCTGTCACCAGTCTGTATCTCACTGATACCGTGATAGTTCCAGTTGAAATTTTCACAGATGATGTTGCTATATGTTGCCGCTATAACATCAAATACTAAAAACAAAATACAATAAATATTTTTATTGATAATGGTACGGAAACCTTCGTGCGCGAGTCCGACTCGCACTTGGCCGGTTTTTTAAGAATTTTATTTCTAAATATAACTATATGATAGTTATATTTAGAAATAAAATTCTAAATATAACTATATATACTCCTAATAATATGATAGTGGTCCGACCACAGATGTATGAATAAATGTATGAAGTATTCTATGCTCTGAGGGACCGACTTTTATGCAGTACTTTATACTCATTATATTGATGCAAGTATGTTATCAATATGAAACAACAGAATCGGTCTAAAACTATATTCGCCACTGAATTAAACCGAAAGTCCTGAGGCGAGCAGTCCCGTTATTCGCGGGTGGCGGGGCGAAGGGACCGGGTCGACCTTTTCGTGCGGGTAATCGGTCGGCCCGGCCTTGACCTCTCGACAGGTGCACCTAATCGTATGCAACGCGTAATGAATGAAATGCAAGCTGCACCGCCATGAATGAGCTAAAAGTCAGTTTGGTCGCGGCCCGTCCATTGATTGTAAGGGGATAGTGACGACGACGTTACGCTGGCTTTTCTACAGGTGCCTCGAGTAAAATGCTATCTACTCATGCAGTATCCCGATACTTTTTACTAATTAAGAGGATAATTTGAAGGACAATGACGAGGTCAGAAAATGAGCTCAGTGAATTTTTGCTCTGCTCGCACTTAGTAGCCATGCGCTATTTTTATCAATCACACATACCGTGAATCTACGTTCACTGCGGTATTGTATCGATATAGAAGCTAATATTATAATTACAATCATGTATGACACTAATCGGGCCGCATGGCATTAATTTGTCACTTAGGTTGCACCTTGAGCGAGCAAACGAGTGAATGAGTTTAGGTCATTCATTATGTTTTGATTCATAAGAAATTAAATAAGTACATGTAACAAGACATTCAAATGAAAATTCAAAATATCATTAAGAATTAAGAAGAATTAAGAATTTTTATTAATTCACACATAGGTTTTAGGTATAACGCTCCCGACAAACTCCTCTAGGTACAGTCGCGGAATGAAAAGGTTGACCACCTTAAGATCTGTTTTTGTTTGCTCATGCTCAGTATAAGGTATAAATTTATCAGTTTATGTCCGAATTTTATCGACCGAGTATGACACATTCCGTCATTAATTAATTTAATTTCACTACATGGCCCACAGATACGTCCACTATGAGAATTGACCTCTTTGCATTTTGAAAAGACGAGTTAAAATAAAAAAAGCGGTCAAGTGCGAGTCGGACTCGCACATGAAGGGTTCCGTAAAATAAATTGCGGTTTACGATTTATGACGTATTAAAAAAAAACTACTTACTAGATCTCGTTCAAACCAATTTTCGGTGGAAGTTTGCATGGTAATGTACATCATATATTTTTTTTAGTTTTATTTATCATTCTTTTATTTTAGAAGTTACAGGGGGGGGACACACATTTTACCACTTTGGAAGTGTCTCTCGCGGAAACTATTAAGTTTAGAAAAAAATGATAGACCTATCCATAGACGTATGGATTTGATGAAAAAAAAATTTTTGAGTTTCAGTTCTGTGTATGGGGAACCCTAAAACTTAATGTTTGTTTTCGATTTTTGTGTGAAAATCTTAATGCGGTTCACAGAATACATCTACTTACCAAGTTTCAACAGTATAGCACTTATAGTTTCGGAAAAAAGTGGCAGTGACATACGGACGGACAGACAGGCAGACATGACGAATCTATAAGGGTTCCGTTTTTTGCCATTTGGCTGCGGAACCCTAAAAACGAATACATGAAATAGCAATGATGACATTGACAGGAACTGTTATTCACATTTCAAAGTTTTAATCAAATTATAAGCGATGAGGATTTAATTATTAGATTTATCAAACTTGACACAACGTAATGGCAAGATCTAATGAATAAAAAGGTTTTAGTTCAACTATTTATAGTCAAGGAACATTCGTCTGAGTAAATTTGAACTTTGATATCACACAGTTAAACATAATTTTCAATACAACACTCTGGTCTGTTACACAGTTTAAATAAAAAGGTAACATGTGCTTGCAACGCGCAAATGAATTTATTTAAAAAACTGGGTAACCTTTTCATTTCGCGACTGTACCTATACAATAACGTTTATTGAAGTAGGTACCTACATCAGAATGTCGGTAATTAGAAAAGTTATACATAGTTTCAACAGAAGATTATGGCATATAAGTATGAGTTTATTACAAGATACGGGCATTTCAGTACTTGAACGTAAAATTGAGTCGCTTAATTTCAAACCCGGGTAAATACATCTGTCAAATCATGCGATTTTGCTATTAAGAAAAGGTGTTAAGGTAGATATTTGCTGATAGGGTCGAATGGATTTATCCGATTTTGAATTTAAGCGACACAATTTCTCGTGAGCAATATTACCTGTCTGTGTAAGTATAACTGAGCTAAATGACTATAACAGAATGTATTCATATATTTGACGTCGACTGTCCAACGTGATAAAAACTATACACGTGAAGTGGTGAGCTTCGCAATTCTTTATCTTTGAGATTTTTCATCAGTAATTTAAATGTGGATTATACATAACTGTATGCGTTTGTCTTTTGGACGCTTGAAGTACAAAAACCTTAATTGACAATATAAAGTATTGCTTTATTATTCCTACGCTTAAACTATATTTATACTAGCTTTTGCCCGCGACTTCGTCCGCGTAGAACTCGTTTATATCGTAGCTCGATACAAACTTTCACCCTCCATTTCCCTTTTAGGGGTAGATTTCCGATATAAAAACTATCATATGTCCTTACCCGAGACTCAAACTATCTTTATCATTATTATCATTTATCATCATCATCATATCAGCCGAAAGACGTCCACTGCTGGACATAGGCCTCCCCCAAAGAGTTCCAAAGTGACCAATCCTGCGCCACCCGCATCCAGCGGATTCTTGCGACCTTTACCAGGTCATCAGTCTACCTTGTGCCTACCAACGCCGCGCCTACTAACTACCTCTATACAAAGTTTTATCTAAATGGGTTGTATAGTAGCTTCATACAAATATTCAACCCCCATTTCACCCCCTTAAGATATCATTTCCGGGATAAAAACTATCCTATGTCCTTTTCCGGAACTCAAACTATCTGTTAACCAAATTTATTCTAAATGGGTCACTCACATCCAAATTTTCACCCCTTAGGGGAGGATTTTCGGAATAAAACTATCCTTTGTCCTTCCCCAGGACTCCCAATTATCGCTATACTAAATGTTCACCCCCATTTCACCCCCTTAGGGAATGATATCCGGAATAAAACTATCAGATGTCCTTTCCCAGGACTCAAATTATCTCTTAACCAGATTTCAACTAAATAAGTTCCATAAACTATGCATTATCCTTTTTCGGAACCCCAAACTATCTCTATACCAAATTTCATCCAAATAGGGTACATCCAAATTTTCACCCCCTATTTTATGCCCTTGGAGGATTTTTTTCGGGACAAAAGCTATTCGTTGTTCTTCTACGCGAGTAAAACTATCTCTATAGGCACCAAATTTCATCCTAATCCAAATTTAAACCACCATTTCACTCCCTTAGAGGATGATTTCCGGAATTAAAACTACGCTTTGTCCTTGCCCAGGACTCAAACCATCTCTATACCAAATTCCATCGAAATGGTTTCCATCCAAATTTTCACCCCCCAATTCCCAGCACTCAAACTATCTCTTAACTGTTAACTTAAGTTTTATAAGTTTTGATTGTTACTAACATGATATGGACTAAGTCTGAAATAAATAATTTGAATTAAATTAAATTAACCAAATTTCATCTAAAAAGGTCACATCACATCCAAATTTTCATCCCTTAAGGGGGTGATTTTCGGGATAAAACTATCCTATGTGCTTCCCCAGAACTCCAATTCGCTATACCGTAAATGGGTTCCATCCAAATTTTCATCCCCCATTTCACCCCCTTAGGAGATGATTTATGGACTAAAAATTATTTAGGTCCTTCCCCAGGACTAACTATCTCCATACCAAATTTCATCTAAATGGGTTCTATCCAAATTTTCACTCCTCATTTCACCCCCTCAGGAGATGATTTTTCTGGATAAAAACTATGCATTGTCCTTCCCTGGGACTCCTTCTATCTCTTTACCAAATTTTAACTGAATGGGATTTATCCACATTTTCACCCCTATTTCATCCCATCATTTCATTTTCGGGATTCAAAGTATCCGTTGTCATTCTCCGGGACTCAAACTATCTCTATACCAAATTTGATCTAATCGGAGTCCATCCAAAATTTCACCCCCCACTACACCCCCTTATGGGCAGATTTCCGGGATAAAAACTATCCAATGTCCTTTCCCAGAACTTAAACTAACTCTAAACCAAATTTTATCAAAATGGGTTACATCCAAATTTTTACCCTACCGTTTTACCCTCTAAGGGGAAGATTTCCGGGATAAAGCCTATCCTTTGACCTTCCCCGGGACTCGAACTATTTATATACCAAATTTCATCCAAATCGGTGCAGCGGTTTAAGTAGCTCCATACAAACTTCCACCCCCCATTTCATCCCCTCAGGGATTTATTTCCGGGATAAAAACTACCCTATGTCCTTCCCCAGGACTCAAACTATCTATATACCAAATTTCATCTAAATCGGTTAAGCCGTTTTCACGTGATGCGCGGTCACATAAACAGACAAACAGATAAACAGAAAAACAGATAAACAGATAAACAGACAAACAGATAAACAGACAAACAGATAAACAGACAAAAATTCTAAAAACTGTTGGAACGAGTTCTGTTATCGATTTTAAGTATCCCTAGCCAATTTTTTTTCGAATTACTTCCATGTACAGACTTTCGACCCTCTTCAGCTTTATTATATGTATAGATAAATAGATAGAAGATAATGAAACTCCCATTCAAATATCTCAAAAAATTATGAAGCTACATCCGTTTTAATGTCGCTTGTCAGAGTGAGAAAACGATGAGGGACTGTGACGTCAATATACTCGAGCGTCATAGTAAAAAACAATCGTTTCATATGAAGGTGCGTTTTGCGGAAAAGGGACAGAACATACCCCCTCTTAAAACTTTGGACTCTTATAACTTAATCATTACCTATATAACCTCTTGCTTTGTTTTTTTCTCCATTTGACTATATTTATTTTAAATTCTTTTTCGAGAAAATACATTACGATTATTTACCATATTTTCGATTCCTGAGCTATAACCACGAACTTCGGAATTCGAAAATATTCGGGTATCTCTATCTCTATCGCACTAACCATACTCGAGTGACAGGGATGCAAATATATGAACATACTTTGGCTGAATGCGCCGAGCGCGTGCCATTGTCATTCAAAAAAAACAAATTCGTGTTAATTATATTGTTCAAATTTGTTGATTTAATTTATTGAAATTACGACATAAAACGACATTTGCGCATATAAGTTCTCATATCAGAATCGAATATTTTTTTATGGTTTATATTTTAACATTTGTCTCGTAAAGGTCTATCGTAGACGGGATTTAAATTATTAATAAGTGAAAGGCAAAGCAATTCCGCCATTTTGACGAAAATTTGACGGTTCTTATAGCTGACAGTTGGAGCAGCGTTTGATTTCAATAAAAATAAATGAAAAATTAAATGAAGTCGTATATTTCGGAAAATTAATTAACTGTCGCAGTCGGATAAAAACTATCCTAAGTTGCAGCTAGAATAATAATGTACCTATATAAAATGTTTCATATTTTTCCGTTCATGGGATGCTGAGAACATTCGAACCGCGCAAAGCTTAGTTTCAAACTGGCTGATTCTTTTTTTAATTTAGAGATTTATTATAAGTGGAGATTACCTACTTAAAACAAGAAACTAATCAATAAGACATGAAGCTGCACCACGCAGTGCAGTTATATATATATTAGGTGTCCAAGTATATAATAATAATTTACTAACTTTTAGCTAGGTAGGTACTTCAATCATTTATAGATACTTTTAGAGGAAGGACTGCAAATAAAAATCTAGAAAGCAATACATTGAGTAATGGACTCGTAGCAAACGGAACCGAATTAAATTTTATCATCAATAATTCAATGGTTTCAGAGATATGTTGTTTTAGCTAGTCTTGACAATGGTGAATCTTTTGTTGTGCCTGTTTTTTGAGATAATACAAACGGGTGTGTTGGCCTCCGATTCTTGTACTTAATTAAAATTACAAGCTTTTATTTAACTTGACCTGTTCATTTGTTAGTGTACTGGGACAAATCTTGGAACTGAATTTTGGATCAGTTAACCTTAAACGATTTAGCTGAAATTTTGGGTATAAGTAAGTATAGTTTGGATGACAATTACATATTAAGTACTATCGAGCTGATGATCGAGACAGAAGGTGGCCATGGGAAATAGGTAACCCTGTTGAGTTTGGGCTCGTAAGAAACGTCTCAATGAGTAGGTAGTTGATGACGGTATACAGAAAAGTACAGGTACAATTTGGTATGGATATATGTACCTAGTTTAAAACCCTAGGGAGGGCAAAGGATAGTTGTTATCCCGGAAATAATCGCTTATAGGGGTGAAAAGGTGGCAGGAAGTTTGTATGGGACAGCGATGTTTACGCCTACGCCTGAAATACTTTAATAGCAATTATCCTCTAAGGTGATTAACGAGATCCACGCGGACGAAGTCGCGGGCTAAAGCCTGTGTAAATATAAAAGTATTACGTAAATAAACGTGTTTTAACTGCAGACTGGGATTTGGGATAAGTACATACCGTCTGTTGAAATTAAATCTTGAGCCGCTGTAGCACTGCTTGTTTGACGATAACACACCTCCACATTATAAAAGAACATTTGCCGCGATCTAAGCATTATTATTTTATTGTACCTAAGTATTGATAAGTATACAACATTTTCTTCATTAGAAGGTTTAAACACTTATATTATAGCTGGTGGTTGGCTGGTGGATTGTTTTGATGTTTTGACTTTGGCATAACGACTGACTTTGACAATTTCTTTCTCGTTTGATCGAGGTTTGATCAGGATCAGTTTGCTTTCAATTAGATTTTAAGATGGTGCGGTGACCATGAAGTTGATTAAGGATTCGTGTTTTATCGAATTCATAATGGTTAATTGCAGTTGTGTCAAAATTGACCTGATTAATGAACTTGCAATCATTTAAGGAGGTACTAAGTTAGAGAATGGATGGCGAAAACGGGCGTCTTTTGGCGTAGGTACCTTGGGCTACGTCCAGCAGTGCACTGCAATAGGCTGATGCAATGTATGTATGTAAGTTATAAAATATAGGTTTGATTCTCAACCTTCTCCATGTATGTCTGTCAAACTCTTTACGTTATTGATTACGATATTTTACAACATAGCCGGAAAGAAAAGTGAAAACCCGCGACGTTGACAATGTCAGTCAAAACGAAACAAAAAACCCAAATAACGTCACGGATAATCATCCTACTATCCTACTAATATTATAAATGCGAAAGTTTGGATGTTTGTTTATCAATCGCGCTTAAACGGCTCAACAGATTTGAATGAAATTTTATACAAAGCCTTGATTCAAATATAGGATAGTTCTTATCCCGGGTCCACGCGGACGAAGTCGCGGGCGGGAGCTAGTTGTCAATAATGCTAACCATGGAAATAAGAAAATTAGCATAAAGAAATGTAAATAGGTAAATTTAAGTTATTTAATATTTGTACCGTAAACTCGGGTTATTTTGACCCGCACAAAAACCACACATAGCAATGTCACATAAAAAAGTAACAACGTGAGTAGTTAGCTGAAACTAAAACTAAGCTGATTTGACCCTGTTCAAATTTATGAAAAAACGCTGGATAGAGTAATTCGCAAAAGACAAAGTTACCCTCCAGGTTTAAAGTAGGTAACCCGAGTTTACGGTACCGTTTGACGGTGGGTATGGGTAGCTATGTAGTCTTATGTATATTATGTACCTAACTACATAATATATCATATCATATCATACCCGCTCATCTCATGTCTATGTCCAAAGAATATATAACATTTTCTTAGGCTTCTCAATGTTGCATTCAAAAACTCGTTTCTAGGGTTCCGTACTCAAGAGTAAAACGGGACCCTATTACTAAGACTCCACTGTCCGTCTGTCTGTCACCAGGCTGTATCTCACTGATACCGTGATAGTTCCAGTTGAAATTTTCACAGATGATGTATTTCTGTTGCCGCTATAGCAACAAATACTAAAAACAGAATAAAATAAATATTTTATAGATAATGGTACGGAACCATTCGTTCGCGAGTCCGACTCGCACTTGGTCGGTTTTTTTTATACAACGACGGTTGCAAACAAGCTTACGGCCTGCCTGATGTCAAGCAGGTACCGTAGCCTATGGGACCCTTATTCCTTGCATTTAGCCGGTAATATTAGAGTAGGTAACACATGAGTAGGTATAGTTATGTTTTTTGGTAAGTGTCATCGACTCTATTACAAATATATTGGGCATTGGGCAAGGCAGGTATTGTTATATTACAATCCTATACTATCCTAGGTACTAATACTTATTATAATTGCTAAAGTTTGGATGTTTAGATGTTTGTTACTCAATCACGCTTGAACGGCTCAACCGATTTAGATGAAATTTTGCAAGAAGATAGTTTATAGCCTGGATTAAAATAAAGGATGATTATTATCCTGAATCCACGCAGACGAAGTCGCGGGCGGAAGCTAGTATTTTGATAAATATGTTGATGTTCAGGATCCAACAACTCTATTGGGCGAGTATTTTCTTGTTGTTATGGTTTCTACATGTACTTACTGAATTAGCTGTTATGATCGTATATCAGCAAAATATAACATTTCTCGGAACTTTTATGACAGGAGCGGACTACAGCGTCACAATAACGTAACGACAATTTTAAACAAATGTCAGGACAGCAAATATGTGTGTTATTGTGGAGGTGGAGGCTGCGGGGCGTGGAGGGTGCAGCGCGGAAGCGGAGGCCTTATCGAGCTGGCCCCGTCGCCCGCGCCCCGTACCCCCTCGCGCGAATTTACAATGTACGCAAACCCAGCCTCACTCCACACCGCCGCCCGGCCCGTTCACTTCAATCTCCTACTAACATTCAAATTGAGACTCTTTTAACGAAAAGTTAAAGTACACTTTTCTCCGTCATTTTCATTTATGGCTGTGTGCGTGAGATTTTCTCGCCTGGAAATTCTAATGCGCCGCGCGACTGCGATAAAAAATGAGTAGCTCGGGAAACGTGAATACATTACCGAGAGAGACGGCGGCGCCCCGCCCCGGCCCCGCCGCTCCGCCCCAAGCTTATGTATTTTACACTACTTTATATTTTGATCCGATCTGAAGGGTGCTATGTAGCTGAAGGCTCGCAGGGTGGCGTTAGATAACGAGCCTGGCACGAGCGACGGTGTTAAGCGCTAATTGACCAGGAAAAAACCGGCAGGAGACGGTTTTTCTAACGCTTCCTCATGGTTAGAGTTCCTCAAAATCTTAAAATATGTAATTATTTTAATACAATAAAAAAGCGACTACTTATATTTGAAAATGTGTACCATTGCTAGACTAGAGTATGCGGAAGGAACCGATAATCTGTGCCTAATACTGATAAGCGACCACTCAGTCTTATGCTTTCTATAACACGTTGAGTTACTTGAACCTGGTCCAGGGCTACAGGTAAGTAAGTATGCGCCCGTACAGTCAGAGTCATAATTTTCTTTATTTACACATCATCTTGTCATTTTAACATAATCAATGAGCCAGCATACGAAGGTGTCAAATGGATTGAATCTATAGAGTGTTGTTTATGACGTTGTGAAAACACTTACCGATACAGTTGTAATCGGCGCTAACACTAAAACGTGCTACACTTACAATACCTACAAAGATGGCTGAAAGTTTTATAGAAAACATTTATAAGCGATTTCAAAATTTGTCCGTTAGTATATAGTATACTGAGAACCTGTATTATGATCCTTTAATCTTCTAAGTGAATAAATTACCTCATTTTGTTTACTTTGGATTCATCTTTTGTATCGAATAATATTTGAAATGTACGGAACCCATATCGGGTTTTGTTGCTCGAAGAATCTAACACCTGTTCTAAACCCGCCCGCGCAGGGGTGGCTTACTCCGCTAATATCTCTATTAGCGCACGCGAAACCACTCCAACCACGCACCTAATCATAACATGCATATTTATTTAGTTAATTAACCTACCTACCTACTAAATAAGTAGCCAATTATTTAAGTATATATACTTTCTGAGACAAATGCTTACATTTCATGAACTTATGTCAGTAATAGTTGTTGATATTTTCAAAAGAGATAACCTATCATTTACTAAAACCGAATTTTAAATGGAATCAACTTTATGCTCCATCTGCCCAAACACACCTTCCATAAAGGAAACGCTTGCACATTCATGGATTTAATGTCATCTTGCACAAAAGTAATAAATAAAAATAAAAATGGTGTTAAGTTCCTAAGCTCCCCTACCTAACAAGTGTCAAACATTAAACAATATCAATCAAATTTGTCAATGTCCTTTGTCGTGTGCGAGGCGCGAGCGCAGGTGCCTTAAAGGGTTCACAATAGCGTAACCCTAACGCGTCTCAGGGGTCACAAAAACTTGTCTCGGTTTGTATCGGGACCTTGAATAGCCACGTGGCCCGTCAGGTGGCTCTCAAAGGGTGTTAGACATTTTTTGCGGTTCTTAGGTGAGTCCTCAAGCCTTTTGTTTGTAAAGGATTATAAATAAAAGCTTGTAAAAAGAGAACTATGGTGCACGCTTTGTAACGGGTGTTCTGAAAGTACATTACACTTGTTATTGTTACAGAGAAGAAATGAGGGCGCAACACCCTGGTTGGAGTATCCAGCCGCCCGGTTGCGACGACTGCTGACCGCCGCCTGCGCCCCGCGCCCGCCGCGCCACCAGCGGCCACCGCCGCGCCACCAGCGGCCACCGCGGCACCATGCTCTCTTCACAGGTAATATTGACAGACCCCAGCGGTTGGTAAGTCTTTGAGATAAGTTTGTTTCAACACTTAGAAAGAGGTGCCACTTAGGTACCAATATATACATAAATTATCAATTTTGGTACAGGCTACTTACAACCGCCATTTTACGTTATACATGAAACTTATCTTAAAAAAAGAAACGATATACGGAGTAATTATCTCCTGATAACAAACATGGAATAGGAAAAAAGGTATCGAAATAAAATTGTTTTTTGTCCATAGTTATTGATAATTTAAAGATACCTACGTTATCGCTGGCCGTAGCAGGATCCATTACTTACTACCACCTTCTCTTTATCTTTGTTAAAATCTTATAATAACATGGTGGCATTGAATAAATGAAATGAAATTGAATAAATATCAAGCCTCACTAACATATTGGAATCACTTACTGTCGCAAAATTGTAGTGATAATCAGTCACCAGTCCTATTTCGACGTAAAATATACATTTACTTACCACCTTGTACATAATGTTCACCATGTAAGAAAAATATGTTTTTAAAATGTAGATTCGATTGAGATCAATTAAATCGCTATCCTTTTACATAGAGAAAAAAAAACGTCGTCCACATCATGGACATGAATACAGATAATTAAATAAACCGATTGTCATGTCACAAGCGTAACTCAGAAAAGTCATAAAACTCGATGGTCGCAAAACAGGCATTTTAATGTGCAGTGGCTCATCTGATACAGGGAATATTAAACGGTGAACTGATGGCTGCGTATCCTCTTTCAGTTCAATCTATAGGTACCAAACTCTGGTTGTACACTTATCACCTTCTTCGTTACGGTTCCCACAGTACACCACAGCTTCTACAAACAAACTAATACGTGGGTTTCCGCACAACGTACAAGCACAAACAGTACCTAGCTTTACCACCATGGGAACTTCAGGATCGCAATAACTAGTATGCAGGCGCAATATCTTAATCACGGTGATCAAACACCTCAGTGTTCTGAGAAGCAATCTCGGCGCCGAAGCCGACGGTACTGGCTGCGTACCTACGCGATAATCGTCACCGGCAAAAAGCGCCCGGAACCGTCCGGGAGCGAACGGGTTTGCTTCGCGTGGGACCCGCGGCCCGCTGCTGCAAAAACTAGATCTTGCCATGTCGTGATTTGCGTGAGAACGGACCGTCCTGGGAAGCTGGTGCAGGTCAAAATATGCAGCATATGCGCATCTTGAGCGTCACACCACATCCAGAGCTGTGAAATAAATTTGGTGGAAGTAATACGTGGAATTGGCCCTGGGCAGGTGAACAGTTAAGGGAGTATTTTTGTCTGCATGTTATATGGCCTTGGAATTGATTTAATTTCTGGACTGTTGATTGATAGCATGGCTTAAACTTCTGAGCATGTGAGATTTTTTCAGCTAATTCATAAGAATATATATTGTTAGTGCAAGTCTTCTTAAGTGAGTCTACCAAAGCGAGTTCACGCAACTTTACCTACAAGTAACTGGATTTGTTCATGTTTAATAACAGTAACACATTTGTCGCCTGTGAGAGTTTTAACTCTGTTTAGATTGATTTTTATTTAACGCATTGGATAATATTAAAATATTATGATTTGTGGTACTATTACCACTTCATAAATAAAGCGATTACATATACAGCGATTGATAATGATCAAGTAGTATATTTCACACGGCTAATAAGCAAGATGACACCGCTTGCTTAAGGCCAGCTAACGAGAAAGCACATTCGTTTCATAAAACAAACCAGTCGGCAAGAACAGATGTGCAGCGTTTATCCCGTTTAAAATGGAAATAGATGGGCGCATTCAATTCATTCCATTGACTTCAAATTGGCTGGCATCAGCATCCAAACGAATCGCCATTATCCAATTAAGAGTTCAGGCAACTAGCGGAGTAAATACGTACCGTACCTATACGTTATGCTGGCTTCTTTATGGTATTGTGTAGAGAAATGTGAACTAATGGTAGTAGTGGTATTAGTTAATACAGACAATGAAAGAATCGAAGCGCTCAAAGAGCTGGCCAGTAAAAGATGAGCCTAGAAAAAAGCGGCAATTTTTAAAAAACAGCGTGTTGCAACACCGTGTATAACGCGATAAAGTAATAATGATACTTGAACAATTATTGTTTTTCTTCAATACACACAATGAAACTGATGAAATAAAAAGAAGAAAGAAACTATTACTCTCTTTAGAGAGTAACAGTTACTTTCTTCTTTTGCATATCAAGTATCAAGTAATCTTGCATCATACAAATTTAAGGCGTTTGACACATTTGACAATGATATTACTGTTGCCATATAAAAAGCCTTTCTCCAATATGCTCGGAAATGTCCGCCTTACTGTAGCAAAAATAGTCCGTAAGTTCTGTTCTGCTGTACAGTTTTTTACCTTTTAAACTGTACAATAAAGGATTTTTATACATTTTCCTGGCCGCTGAAGCTGTACAATAATGGCTTTTAACTTTTAAATTTGCGCTCGGCAGTAACGAGGAATTTCACGGACTATTTTTGCTACAGTAAGGCGGACATTTCCGAGCATATTGGAGAAATAGTACATTATTTCAGAGGCCGGGAAATTGCGATTCGTGGATAAGTTGATTTTGTCCGACAATAGAGACGAATCCACGAATTGCCGTTCCCGCCGAGGCATATATAGTGCTTTTCTCCAAAAATGCGAGGAAATCAAATAATATTTTCAATAATCTTAAAACATTGAGTATATCAATAACCTATCAAGTTCCCACCCAACTTATTTTTTTAAAGTAAGTACACGGCATGACTCGTAGTGCCAGTTTCAATTTACATACTAAAATAATTAAAAACATTAGATTCTATCACAGTTTAAAATGTTTACTTATTAAAGATTAAACGGGATTCAAATCTATACGTACTTACCTTTTTAAAGTTCGTTATGAATTTTATATCGATAAATATTTTTATTTCTTTGTTACAAACTATTTGAGACATATTTAAGAACGTCACTTCGATCACTTACAAAAGTAAGAGTTTTGTCTATGATTTAAAAAAATACAGAAAACGCGGGAAAACTTTAGGCACACTACAAACGGGCGCAATTTGTCACAACAACTTGCAATAGTTGGAAAGAGACATACATTCATTTATTTCATTCTAACAATAACAAGTTGTTGTGATAAATTGCTAGGCCTTGAAACGTACGAGCATTTGGCTGTTTGCAGTAATTTGCCTTAGTCAATACATATGGTTAAAAAGTAAAAAAACTGTACAATAAAGGATTTTCATACATTTTCCTGGCCGCTGAAGCTGTACAATAATGACTTTTAACTTTTTAAATTTGCGCTCGGCAGTAACGAGGAACTTCACGGACTATTTTTGCTACAGTAAGGCGGACATTTCCGAGCATATTGGAGAAAAAATATTTATCGATACAAAATTCATAACGAACTTTATATACGTTAAGATTTCAATCCCGTTTAATATTTAATAAGTAAACGTTTAAAACTGTGATCGATTCTAATGTTTTTTTAATTATTTTAAGTACGTAAATTGAAACTGGCACTACGAGTCATGCCGAATACATACTTTAAAAAATAAGTTGGGTGGGAACTTGATAGGTTATTGACATACTCGCTGTTTTAAGATTATTGAAAATATTATTTGATTCCCTCGCATTTTTGGAGAAAAGCACTATATTATCTTTCTGCCTTCCTATTATTTGATTTAGCACTATATTATTTGATTTCCTCGCATTTTTGGAAAAAATAAATAAATAAATATTTAAATATTTGCGGACAATCTTACACATATCGACCTAGTCCCAAACTAAGCAAAGCTTGTACTATGGGTACTAGACGACGAAATACATACTTATATAGAGAAATAAATACTTAAATACATAGAAAACATCCATGACTCAGGAACAAATATTCGTGCTCATCACACAAATAAATGCCCTTACCGGGATTCGAACCCAGGACCTCTAGCTTCGTAGGCAGGGTCACTACCAACTAGGCTAAAGCGGTCGTAAAAGCATTATATATGCCTCGGCGGAGACGGCTATTCGTGGATTTGTCTCTATTGTCGGATGAAGCGAAGCTCAA
This sequence comes from Epinotia brunnichana, assembly GCA_963854355.1. Lineage (NCBI taxonomy): Eukaryota > Metazoa > Arthropoda > Insecta > Lepidoptera > Tortricidae > Epinotia > Epinotia brunnichana. The sequence continues at coordinate 24,108,199 of OY977936.1, read as the reverse complement.
CTTATCCACGAATTGCAATTTCCCGGCCGCTGCAATAATGTACTAAATATTAAATAAATCTCAGGCTCATATTTTACTCTCTACTACTACTTTACGCCAGACTCTATGATCCCAATAAGATATTTTTTTTTGCTCTGGGATCGAAGGTCAGCTGGCGGTCGCTTCCACAAGATGTGCAGGCAAAGGCTGGTTACAAAGATATAGTCACTAATGCTACCTGGATCCTGAAAATCGTTAAAAGACTAAAGTACTATAGAAACTAAATAATTTTCTAACGTTTTAATTTTAAATGTAGTCAGGTCATTGAAATTTTGAAGAGGGAATTTAATAGGTAAACTTAGTAGGGAATTTATATACCTTCAGCATGTACCCGTTTTTATTGCTCTTAGGCGTATATTGCATTACCTACTGGAATCATTGCTTCGTGATGACATATTTTCAAAGGCTATATCAACTCCAGCTGGCAATCAGTTTCTTTTGCGTGACATTGATATAGAGTAAATGGCAAGTAAACCGATTTATTATTGTTATATTACGTTATCATTTTATTTTCTAAACGGGATTTAATCGCATACCCTGTAACTGTAACTGGAGCAAATAATTCAACGGTAGATTATTAAGCTTGTGAACAATTATTTCCAAGTGGTTTTACGCGCAAAAATAAAAAAAAAATTAAAAAAAAATCGTTAAAATAAGTTAACTTGTATTTTTTTACTCTTCAGGCCCCGTAGCATGGATCACGCGATAAGTGATAGGATAGAGCATCCGTCCCTGGCTGACACCGTTCGATAGAATGAGACGACGCGTTACGGGGCCTGGAGTGCTATGCGTAGGTAACTTTTTATCTTAAACACACAAAAATAATGAAAAAAAAAAATAAAACACAAAACTATCTGTTGAACACAAAAATGCAAAAACTATTATGACTCATTACATGATGTTACTTACCTCAAAATCTGCATTGACTGCCGTGATATGATCTCGTGGTGCCAAGATACATTACTTGGAGGTCATAACTTTAGATCAAAATTTCTCCGAAACCAAAAACTGCAAATGCTCTAAATAAGCGTCCTTTTGAATATTTGCCCCTGTATATGTGAAAGAATAAATAACTGTATTGTGAATAGTCTAGCTTTTGAAATTGTATATGCAGTCATAACGAAAGCTATCTTTAGACATTCGAAGAGCTCTTTCAAAATACAAATTTTAGCGAAGAATTTTTTTGCGAGCAAATCCACAACTAGTAATAAGTAAGCCCCGTATTGGTAGAACACATTCCCGTCGGCTCGGCACCCAGCTCCCACACTCTTATGAAGCGGTTACCCTCGCTAAGGAAGCGGGCCCATTCCATCGCTCACTTTTTACTCCCCATCCAAATTAATGAATACTTAATCTCTTTCACCGGAATCGTCATCCAGTTCCAGTTCTTGCCTCTCACAAATGAATACCCACTCGTCGTGCATAAATGCACGTGACGGACAAAGGCATACAATAGTCATTATTTTCGGACCTTAACAATGATTTATTTTTTGCGACTAAAGTAAGTCCTTACTTTAGTCGCAAAAAATAATAGAGCCCATCAAATGATGTAGAAAGCTTATGACGAAAAAGAATAATGAATCCCTAATTAAATGGCGATAATATATAGTTATAATATTAGCACCACATTGAAAAAAGCGTAGCTACGAGTAGTTACAAATAATCTACTTTAGTTCAACAAAACCCGACATCATTCCTTGTAGCTTGTAGGTCAGTAGGTACCTTCCTTAGTTAGGCAGTAGCAATTACATATAATTCCAACCGGTTACAAGAATTCTTATTTCATTGTTAGGTATATTTTTCATTATCGTCCGATCAGATCACAAGCCGGGATGATTCTTCGAACACAGTATGTACATAATACTAGGTAGTTAGAGCCCCCAGCTTGGAAATACTCTTACATTGACATATGTCTACGAGCTAATTGCAGAGTGGTGTCTAGCTCCGCTTATCAGTATCAGTGCATTATGCGCTGACGGCGCAGCGGGCGCGCGATAGAGCCGTCGTGCGCCCGCGCAGCGTGACATCTGACAGATAAAACACACACAGGAACACTGTCTACTGGAATTGGCCGGGCTTTTTATATATTTTCAGTTTCGTTTAGTTTCTTATGGCCGTTGATCAAAAAACGTGTTAAAAGGAATAAAGGTACATAATGGTGTATGTACCTAGTACCTACTGGAAAATGTACCTACTAGGGTCTCCAATCGTGTATCGGAAACATCGTCTGAAAAAATTACGTAAATCGGCTTGGAAATGTACGTTTCACTTTTACACCAAACAATGACATGTGAACGGGAGCAGACCATTCAATTTCGAAAAATATACGAATTGTAGTGATCCATTTAGGTATGGATGGAGGTCCATATATAATTTGCTAGGTCTTCTTTCTCTTTCTATTCTTTCACTGCTAACTGAAATTGAAACCAAAATAAATCAATCGTAATAATAAGTACCAATTTAAAAACATTCAATTACAGGTGATTTAGTAGGTAACTTAGAAACAATACAGTGCGTTCTGTTTTTTTTTTATACTACGACGGTGGCAAACAAGCTTACGGCCTGCCTGATGTTAAGCTGGTACCGTAGCATATGGACACATGTGACTCTAGAAGAATCACAAGCGCGTTGCCGACCCTTTATTTAGTTGAGGATTCGCTGTGTTGGCAGATAGAGACATGCAGGTCCCTCACTCCCAACACAACGCACCCTAGGGAGCTCTGGCGACCTTACTCAACACCAGGAACATTACACCACATACTTCATAGCATGCAATAATATAGCAACACTACAAAGCAGTGGTGCTATTATGGCTGCGATCTTCTGTAAGGTGGAGGTACTTCCCCAGTTGGGCTGCTCCACATACGAGCGAGATGATATTCCGCTGTGCCCTACGTCTCTTTAGTAGTAGGTAAAGGTATGTATGTAGTATTTGTTTTTAACACATACATAATTTCCGTCGTCACTTTGGATTTGTGTCTTAAATACAGCGTGTGGCAGCCATTAGAACATCAATTTTAAGTAACGATAGTTTTAAGTGTTGTGAACCGTTTTATCGATAAACATATAACTACCTTTTATAATAGGGAGTTATAAATATTTTTAATTTTCTCGAGCTGCAATGTACTGCTAACATTTATTTGACGTTTCAGAGAGGCAGAGCTGTTAGCTTTGTTAGCGATACATTGGTTACAAAAATACTGTTATTTTTAACTAGACATACCTACCAATTTACGTTCATTAGGGCTTATACTTTCAGCCCTTAAAATATATGTTCTTATTGAAGTCACACACTGTACTTGTATTTAGGTACCTGGTACCTACTTATACGTCTTTTATGAGTAAAATGAGATTAGACGATTCAAAATAAATTGAAAGGTTTCATAAAAACACATCATGGAAAATGAGTTGTTACGAGTATGTAAGTACTTAAGCAATACCACGCATTTGCCACATCGCGCTTCTTTAGTTCTCTGACTTGGCAATTCGGTTCTAACATAAATCTGCATGTCGTGTGTTCTGGGGGCTGCGGGGGTGAGCGTGCGGGGGAGGGGGGAGGCTGCCAGGTGCGGGGGCGGCAGATGGTGCTCTGACCCACATCTCAATAATGCGTTCCAATGTGAACCTTGCACCCTCGCAATAAGGACGCCAACCAGGAGTGGGGTCAACTGCTCGAGTCACAATGGCACACGCGCGGTGTAAACAAAGGACACGCGTTTAATTCATCAATACAAATCGATGGAAGAATTAAATAGTGTATTTTCGTTTGCAAGGGTGTTCAGCAGGCCGGGTGAAACAGTTCGTGTTCTAAATATTACGGTTGCATCCTAACGACGCGATATCACTCAACAGAACAAGTAGAAATAGTGAGGCTACTTTTAGAAAGACTTTATTATTACTTAATTGCGATATGACTGCTACATTGACTCCCAGTCGGTACCTATGTGTTTGTGCATAGCCATGAGAGAGTGTCATGAGCATGAGTACAGTAAGCCAATAAAGCGGCCTATAATAATAATCGTTTATTTCCAATAATAAATCGTTTATTTCCAATAATAAATCGTTTATTTCCAAAAATGGTACAGCAGGTATTTGTGAAGCCCCTGACTTCTGAGCTAGGCTGAGCCTGTGTTACAGAAGTCAGTGTCCTCTCCCAGTTTGTGAGTATAGTGGATACATTTTTGATATACTTTCCTTAGGTACTAGATATTTATTTTATGTATTCTTATTTAACTATATTTATAAAACTACGGAAGTATGTGTGTGTGTGTGTGTATGTGTGTGTGTGTGAGCTTGTGTGTGAGTATGTGTGTGTTAAGTCTGTATAGGTGCATAATATTATTAACTACTTACAATAAACTCAGTCTGGTCATGGTCCATGAGTACAGTAAGCCAATAAAGCGGCCTATCACTTTTGAACCTTATTAGGCAATGAATACTCGAAAAGTGGTAGACCACTTTCTTGGCTTATAGGTACTGTACCTAACGGAAATCAACACTATGTAAATCGCGGCTTGAATGGGTAACATACTGCAGCTCGAAAGTTTTTAAAATATACATGTACCTAAGGTAAACGTCCGAGTTCTCGACGATGTACTAGTATATGGAATGGGCAATCTATGTCAAAGCAATATTGGTTAAATTCGAACTAAGAGGATTTTTCTTAATTGGAATTTAAGCCATGTCACTTTGACATACTCGTAGAGTGCCTCTTAGTACGAATTTAACCAATATTGCTTTGAAATAGAGTGCCCATTCCATATACTAGTACATCGTCGAGAACTCGGACGTTTACCTTACCGCATGCACAAAGGCATGGATATTCAACCAATTCCTTCCGGTCGCTAACCGACCTAATTTAATTAATCACTAGTCTAATTACAGTTATGTGAATAACACAAAACTATACTTCTGTATACTTATGTTCTAATAACTTTTTTCTTTTCACCTTTTATAGTCTCTGTTTGAACCCAATGGTTAGATGGTAGAGCATGTCATTTGGCATTAAGCTCGCCATTTGTACATTAAAATGTATTTTGAGCAATAAAGTTTAGATCACTACATAGTATAAAACAAAGTCGCTTCCCGCTGTCTGTCCCTAGGTATGTAGGTATGCTTAGATCTTTAAAACTACGCAACGGATTTTCGTCGTCGTCCTCCTAGCGTTATTTCCGGTTGTGCCCCTAAAGGAGCCCGGGGTCCGCTTTGACACCTAATCCCAAAATTTGGCATAGGCATTAGTTTTACGAAAGCGACTGCCATCTGACCTTCCAACCCAGAGGGAAAACTAGACCTACTACGATGTTTTCCTTCACCGAAATGCTAACGGTAACCTACATACATCCGTACATAAGTTCCGAAAAAGTCATTGGTACGAGCCGGGATTCGAACCCACGACCGCCGCTTGACAGCCGTATGCCTAAACCACTATAGGCTACCGTAGCTCTTAAAACTACGCAACGGGTTTTATTGCGGTTTTTAGGGTTCCGTAGTTGACTAGGAACCCTTATAGCTTCGCTTTGTCTGTCCGTCCGTCCGCGGATAATCTCAGTAACCGTTAGCACTAGAAAGCTGAAATTTGGTACTAATGTGTATATCAATCACGTTGACAAAGTGGTAAAATAAAAAGTGTTTTTTTTTATTAGGGTAGTACCTCCCCTATATACGTAACGTGGGGAGTGTTTTTTTTTTCATTTTATCCCTAACGTGTGATATATTGTTGGATAGGTACTTTAAAATTAATAGGGGTTTGCAAATATCATTTTTTGATAATGTTAATATTTTCGGAGATAAAAAGCGATTGGTATTGACCACTCGTATTCAATTCTATCGGTTAGTGCCTGCAATTTTGACACTAAAATCGTATTTAATTTTATTTCATTTTCGAGCGCTCGAAAGTCAAAAATCGGCCCCTGATCGTTTAAAAAACGCTGTGTCCGAATCGTATGTCACCCGCAAATCTCTTCAGATGATTTGTAACAGTCAGGCTAGGCTCAGTGGTAAGACAAACCAACTAATGGTGTCTCAAACCATGACACCACCCACGATCATTTTAGGATACCTACATCTAAACTAAATTTACCTACTCCGAATGTTAATTAAGTTTCTGTCAAAAATATAATAATTGGTAGAAGCTTTTATTGCCAACTGTATTTTTTTTTACAGTCATCAACTACTCGTGCAGAATTTTCAATAAGTCCAAACACGACGGGTTTATCTTTTGTAGTTTAGGAGTTGCTAGGGTCTCCATCATCGGGCCAGCTCGGTGTTATAGTACCTACTGCGTTGTCGATAAACTACGTGTAATTAATGTAAAGTAGATACGGTACACCTAATAGGTAGGTATGCCAAATTTCAGCTCAACCGGGTACCGGCAAATATCTGTAGGTAATTTTTGAAGGACAACTTACACACTTACCTACCTACGAACAGTTCAAGTTAAATAAACGCTTATTACGCTTCTAATTAATTACTTCTTGAAATAGGCCAATTTATTCCGTCGATAGTACTTTTTTTTTAATTATATTGAATTTCTTGAGTTAAGGCTATCTGTTATAAAAATATACCTACTTGGGCAGTTGACGATACTTTTTTTATAAATTTTAATTTAAACGCACTTTGGCAAATAACTTTGTAAAAAACCCTCTGAAAATATAAACCACATATCTAGAAATCCATTCACCTTTTAGGACAAGTTGCTGGAATCTTGTACCTATTGTGGGTTCCGTGACAGCGAACAAACAAGTGACGAGCGGTATAAATCGCGGGATATTCATCCGTTACAATAAAGTAGGTATCCCCGGAGCCGCCGCGCGCCGTCTCGCGGTGTCAAAAACTATCAGCGGACGCACCGATTCCTAGGACTGCTACAATTACTGATGTGCCGACGGAAAGTTTCCTATGTTGCGAAATGTTTCTGCAATTTAACATAGGAAAATTTCGGAAATTTTCCTCATTTTTGTATGGATAAGATCCCCTTCCTTATCCTTTTCTCGGTATCACTTAGGAACCTCAGTGTTTATATTTTACAGTCGCCATAATATATATCGGAGCGGCCAAAGTGCTCACACATATCTGAACACGTCTCTAATGCCGTCACAACGTGTTCAGATATTTGTGAGCACTTTGGCCGCTTCGATATATCTGATGGTGGCGGCCCTACGTCAACGCATCTGAACTCAGAAGAAAACCAAGAAATAGGTATCTTCTTCAAACATGAATTTATAACTGTAGATAGATCTTATGGAGGTAGTCGAGCCTTTTCTATTGTGGGCTCGTCTATGGCCCCCAGCGCTATCCCAATTGCATCGATCGCCGGGATATTCGTTAATGTGTAATGAGCATGTTAATTGTGAGCGATTCGGGGTTCAAGTTCAGAGGCAGCGGCCATTGACCCCGCGCGCCGTGACGTCACGCCTCGCCGCTCGACACTCTCCTAATTCTCCAGCTTAACAATATTCAATTATCTACAATAATCACCCGCAAGGACAAAATGATACCCCATCGAGTGACAACTCGATTTAAACGAAAATACTCCATTCTTGTGTCGAAACAAACATGAATGAAAATCGTGAAGCCTTTTTACTTCAGCGCCGATTTTGGCGGGCGGTTTTTGCTGCGACACTTCTTGCTGAAACGAGAATGTATCTCGAGGAATGCGCTACCTACCGCAGCCTGGGACCGGGTTCGGAGCGGAGCGGGCCGGCGCGGGCGGGCGGACGCGTATGTAAAACTACTCGCGAAGGAAAATCCATAACGGCACGCGGAAAACCCTTTTAATATACGGCACGTAAATAAGAGGCTCTCGCGGGGCGGCGCGGTGCGGCGGGGGAGTGGCGCGCCATTGGCCGGCGCCGCCCCGCCCCCGCCCGCGCGCGAAAAAAACCTCTGGAAAAAAGCGGATCGGCGCGGCAGTGTCTCACCGACGCGCTTAGTGGGCGGACGCTCGCTCCGGAGAGACGGCGCGACCCACGACCGGCGGCCGCGGCCGCGCCATGCCCGCGCTGGCTCTGCGCGACCAGCCGCTCGACTGCTCCATGCGCCTGCGTGACCTGCCTGCCTGGCCACCCGCGCCGCCGCGCGCGAGGGACCACGGTCAGTAGTGTGTGCCCAGTGCCCAGTGTTCTCAGTGAGACAGCCAGCCCGAACCGCGCACGCCAGCGGGCCCGGTCAGCGCCGTGCCGCCACCCGACATAAACAAATAGTGCACCCCTGCCCGCGCGACCGTCGCTTTGATAGCGCGATTCTTTAGCGGCTTTGATCCCATTCTTCGCGACCCCTGTCGCGAGTTGTGCGTCTCTGGGGTCAGATTTACGCGCTCCATTATTGTCATTCGTTCGACCCCATCGTTATACAAATTTAAACCGATATCAAATGTCTGACACAACATTAAACGTGCTGACCCTCGGCACCAGGCTCACAGGTATGTGGTTTTGAAATGTGAACGAGCCGATGAATTATGCGAAAAAATTGCACTGGCCTTTATTATGCTTAGTGTTGTATTTATTTAGATTTACATTCTTATGTAAGTAATAATTTGAGTAATTAAGTGTCTACCTTTGTTGACTATGGCCAGATTTGGTCCAACAGAAATAAGGTTTTCATCTGTGGCTAGACTTGGAGCTGAATCTACTATTTTTTATTCAAATTGACAATAAGTGTTTTCATATTTGCACTAAGATTAACACATTGTAAAGACAATTTTGATAGTAGTTGCTCCTAATTAATGAACATTCAAATTCATTCAAATATTTGATCAATTTAATTAATTAAAATACTAACAGGTATAGTACCTACTTACGTAATTCGATTAGGCCGTATTAATAGGTGCCCTAGAAGTGGTTCCTAATCTGTAGGTATTAAGTGTCAGAAAATACCTTAATTATTTCGCATAGGTACTTACTTTGAAAGAACTCAATTATTACAAGCACACGTAAATCTCCAAGGTGTATTAACAACCCAAGGGTTCATAATTAAACTCCGGCAACCCTTCCGACCCCGCGCAATATCAATATTGTGCGACAAGAAATATCTGGACATAAAAAACGTCAACAAGTCGTTCGGACATAATCCTTTATCAGAAGTAACGCGGGTCAGGTGGCGCGGGCGCCGTAAGACGAGGTCCCGGGCGGCAGCCACCCTCCGCAAATAATATTAACTCTCTCACTCCTTTGTCGCCTCAACTCGTGTGCAAAATGATTCCTTTGACACGCCCCGCATGCACTTCACCTTTTTATTGTGAACTGGAGTGTTGCTTTTCTATTTGGACAGGGAAGGGCTCTTAATAATAAAATTGGCTCCGTCTTACCTACTCAGGACCCTACTGTACGACAGTAATTATCTATTTAGTGTGACTAAATATTAATGGATGTATATAAGCGTTTTCATCCATGTGATGCAATTATTGTATTTTGTGAGGGTATTTAATAGTAGTTTATGTGACTGTACATAATGAAGGGCATTAAACACGAGTGCTTTAATGCCTAATTATGTACAGTTACATACACTAATTTATCTATCCACATACCATAAAGCCTCCATGATGAATTCAGGAGCCGCATATTATGACCGGCATCGCAGCGTAGTTTTCTGACAGCTGTCATAGCTTTTTTTTTGATTCAGAGACAAACTAGAGTCGGATCAACTATCATATCATTCGATATCTTACTTACGTGCGACATTTGTCAAATTTGTATGCAAATTGACAATTGATTTCGAACTAAACGTCATCTTGACTGATATTAGAATAGAGGGTAAACCAAATTTCTTTGTTTTTCAGAGACGTTCGAAATTTGAATGAAATAATATTATCGAAATCGGTGTTATTATTTTGCAATAATAACATTTTCACAGATAAGAAATTTGTTCTAACAAAACAGTCTACTTTTATGGTGGTCAATTATGACCACCATATTACGCACATTAGTGCGGTTCTTGAACGCATTATGGAGGGTTTATGATATTTGGATAGATAAAATATGGTACGAGTATCGGAAAATCTCTCTAATCAAACGAAATATATGTGTCAAATTGTAAGCGGTTCCTATGATCTAGTGTGGCCATTAATTTGAAACTGTAGCATCTACGCGGGTCATAATTATCTTCGTACACCTTCTTCTAATCGAAAAAACACATACGCGTAGTTCAAGCTCTCAAAACACCCCAATATAGAACTAGAAATGTAATTACGAGGAGAAGACGATAAATTGAGGCACTCGATCTCGTCTCTTTCGGATGTACCTACATCATCTAGTCCACCATCTAGTCCCAGCTAAAAATATTAAATTACTAGCAAAGCTACACACATTCAGAGCTCATGCGTTTAGAATTGCACCAACTTTAGCTGACAACCTTCGACACTTAATTTTTACCCAACTGCCGAAGGAGAGGAGGGTTATTTATTTAAAATGATTACTTTATTCTAATCATTAATACATTTAGGTATCAAAATAGACTAAATGGTTATAATTACTTTAATATTTATACCAATATTAAATATTAGGTACCGTAAAGTTGGATAGAATTTTTGATAAGTTGCAATCTTGATTAGCTGGGTAGGTTAGGTACTTAGACGCTATTTACGAGATAATATATCTTTTTAAATGTTTGTCAAATTCTTAATTCACAAACTTGCTGCATCTAAAGAACACATATAACTAAAATAAATTGTATCCAATAAATTAAATCGAACACACACTACGAATTGTAATAATTAAGTCTGACACAATATTTTTTTGTTAATTAACGTTACGTCAATTGTGTACGTCAATAAGTGCACTCGTGCGCTGGAGTAGGAGAGCCCCGATATCAATAGGTATTTTCATTATTTGTTATATGTATCGGTATGCGGTGAGACTCCCTATCATTTCGAGTTATACTTATACTTCATTCCATATAACTTTAGATTTTAAAGCGGACAAATTCGTCTAACGTTTCTACGTTTATCTAAGATATCAAAGGGAAATATTGTACTTGTTTCGATCATTAAGTGCTTTCCAAACTTAACAATAATAATGTATTTGCGATTCAAAATAGTTTTCCTTGAAATCGGGTGACGATTAACGCAGAATTTTTCTAATCTTAAGTAGGTATGTGGAATACGGTATACTTCGATGATGAAGAGTGGGCTGGTCATAAGTTGATTACCTCTAAAACGTTTGACCCATGCAACTTACAAAAGTAGGTACCTATCCATTATTTTCGTTCAAATGTTATAAACCTACTTACAACAAAATCAACGGGAAAGTAAGTAACATAAGGAATAGAAATAGAGACAACTTCACAAACAATAGCATTATAATGACGTTATCGTCGCATTCACATTAAATTACATTAAAATAACAATTGAATTGACGCTGACGATAATGTAATCAAAATTGTGGTGCTGTTTTCCATCAATTGCGTGGTAATTTGGGTGTAATAATGTCATCAATGTGTGATGTTTGTTTACGCGTTATTACGCGCGGGTGCTGCGCGGCGGCCTGCAGCGTGCGCGCTGCGCCTGGGAGCGACGCGCTCTTTACGGGCGCGCACGCAACCCACCTGCGCTAATTGTCATTTGATGTCATTTTGCTACCAACTGGGGACCATTTCACGAAGCTACAAGTTACAATTTTACAAGTCTATTTTGGCAACACTGACACTTGACCGATAACGACTGGCTATTTGATCAGTGTTGCCTGTCACTGTGTTGTAATAGGGAACTTGCATCTATTTATTATATTTCGAAAATCAAAAGTATGATCCAGAGCAATATCTACTGTAGCATCAAAACTGTCTTATGATTTATTTTTCTGATGTTATATGCTATTGAAATCTGCACGCGCCGGCACCCCCCGAAAACGCTCTTAGTACTTATACTTATTAAACGGGCTTATGCTATGACGTCACAACTTATATTCTCGGCGCGTTTACTAATGGAGTAAGTCATTACATTAATTTGCAATTATCTCCACAAAATTTGCGTTTAAGTCTAAGTATACCAACTTCTCATACAAAATATCATTTCTAATTCAATATTCTGTGTAACTGTTATGTTATTTTAACGAAAAAAACATAATTTTTCGTCATTTTAACGTGAGATAAAACTAATACAATCTTTTTTTTCTTTTTTACGATATCTCTACGTATATCCGCCTCGATTAAGTGCAATTTATTCGAAATTGAAGTCCCATGCAAGTTCCCCATTGGTAGCTTAGTGAAACGGGGCACTGCTCACCACTGTACTGTACGACATTGGATAGTATTGGGATCCGTAACTTGCTGTAACTCCTTAGTAATAATAACGACTATAACCTATTGAGACTGCCATTAGGTAGGTATAACGTAGAATATACTCTTTCTAGAGCAAGATGCCTATCTTAATAGGATCCTATCTGGGTATTATGGTTTTGGATTTGGTTTTACCATATGTATGTACGCCATGGAAATAAACGGAAGTACTGAAACCAAAAGCACAGTAGGTACCTTACATGTATCACTGTGGCGTCATTAATGTCTTTTTTATTTAAATGCAAAGCCACCAACATTATAAAGTGTCTAGCTTTAAATTAAATTAACATGGAAGTCATTAAATTGTAAGAGTTATAATTAGCAGTTTTTTTATGATTTAATGCCTCGTGGTAAAAACCACGCATAAAAAGACACAAGTAGTATAGGTACATTCAGAATACAATACAATTAGATACTTATACTCTTTAATAGATATGCACTAGTTTAAAAAAAGGTTAAAATATACCTCGGTGTAACAGGTGGCAGTGCAAACTTAAATTATAATATTTATTTGCTAGGTAGGTATACTTATATTAATATTTATTGTAGTAACATAAAACTCCTACCTGCCCTACCTATTTGCATTGATTAATTGATTGTAATTAAAAAAAAGAGACAACAATAAATGTTTGAATCTGGTCGTAGATATAGGTACCTAAAGGAAGACAACAAATTTCGTTTTTAGGGTTTCGTACTCAAAGAGTAAAACGGGACCCTATTACTAAGACTCCGCTGTCCGTCAGTCTGCATGTCTGTCTGTCTGTCCGTCTGTCACCAGGCTGTATCTCAACAATCGTGATAGTTAGACAGTTGACATTTTCACAGATGATGTATTTCTGTTGCCGCTATAACAACAAATACTAAAAAAACAGAATAAATAAATATTTTTTTATATTTTTTTTTTTCTTTTACAATTTTACACAAATTGGCTTAGTCCCAAACTAAGCAAAGCTTATAATATGCGTACTAGACGACGATAAACATACTTATATAGATAAATAAATACTTGTGGTGTCGGGTTAGAATAGCATCACCCCCTGTCTTCCCGTGGGTTTCGTAAGAGTCGACTAAGGGAACAGGGTTGAAGTGTGTTGTGGGCGATGGGCTAGCAACCTATCACTGCAACATCACATTTTGTCGATCTTTTATACCCACATTTATGCTAAAAGTGGCACTGGAACACAAGTTTCATGTGCTCTGCCTGCCCCTTTTAGGGATAAAGGCATTCGAACTCAGGACCTCCGGCTTCGTAGGCAGGGTCACTACCAACTAGGCTACAGGAGGCTCCCATACAGCAAACGGGATTTTTTTGCCGTTTTTTTATAGATAATGGTATGGAACCCTTCGTGCGCGAGTCCGACTCGCACTTGGCCGGTTTTTTTTACATATTGAAAGAGACATAATGAATCAATACAGTTAGTATTAGGCCATTGTTAATTGATAATATTTGACTGGGATATGAGTTTTACTTCAGTAATTAGCGCTACATAATCAGTAATCATTTCAGAAGCCTTTAGGTAATTCATATTATAAGTTTTACACCTTAAATTGAACATTTCTAACTATAATATTGTTATTAAATAATTATTCTACACAGGTCTAGCGCTATGTTTATTTACACCAACCCGTGTCGAAACGTCAGAAATAAAGGTTAATAAATATCGCGTTAGACCCCTGTTAAATAATAAATTTAATATGGTGTATAAAGCGCGAGAGTTTAAAGTGTTATATAATATGGTACCTACTACTACTAAGTGCCCAAACTAGACGAAGTAGGACAAAGAGTTCTCATCTAAATTATTTTGTCCAAAAATTCTATCTAGCGATACCTATCTTATTAACAAAATTAAATGTTCTTGAATGGACGGGATGTTCCTTCATATTTATCTACTCGTACAGCAAATACGCATACTACACTAAAAAAACATTTGCAATATGCACATACCTATGAAAGGTTACTCATTCTATATTAATTCACGCACATTACCTACTGACGAATTCGGAACGATATCATTATTTTATTTTATGACATTGAACATAAAAAAACCGGCCAAGTGCGAGTTGGACTCGCGCACGAAGGGTTCCGTACCATTATCTATAAAAACGGCAAAAAAATCACGTTTGTTATATGAGAGCCCCCCTTAAAAAAATATTTTATTTTGATTTTAGTATTTGTTGTTATAGCGGCATTAGAAATACATAATCTGTGAAAATTTCAACTTTCTGGCAATCACGGTTCTTGAGATACAGCCTGGTGACAGATTATCTATAAAAATGGCAAAAAAAACACATTTTTTGTATGGAGCCCCCCTTAAAAAATATTTTATTTTGTTTTTAGTATTTGTTGTTATAGCGGCAACAGAAATACATAATCTGTGAAAATTTCAACTCTTTAGCTATCACGGTTCTTGAGATACAGCCTGGAGACAGACAGACGGACGGACGGACAGCGAAGTCTCAGTAACAGGGTCCCGTTTCACTCTTTGAGTACGGAACCCTAAAAAGAGTGCATCAGTTTAATTCAATGTTATTTACGTTGTGATTTTAACGTAAATGGGGATCACTTACAATCTACAATCAGCACTTAGTCAGTTGCCACGCAGCTTGCGCCGCGTTATGCTTTTCTGGCAAGATGTGTGGACGCAGTTCTGAGCGTGCGTGCGCGCACCGCGCACCGCGCCGCTCCGCGCACTTAATGTCTCATTATGCGTGTCTAATTAATTTCATGCTTATGCAGATTTGGCGCGATACACATCGCCCCGGCTTGGTTCTTCGCCGTTTTATTAATGTCGACTACATAAAGAGCCTAATTATGATTTCTGTTTGTTTATTCAATCGTCGTGCTGGATTTTTTAAAATAGTTTTCTATGTTTCAACATCATGGAGTCAATTTATAACGCAATAATGGCTTTATTAAAATAACTAAGTTGGTCCGTGGAGTCGCAAAGCCGCGCCGCGACGAGGCAGGTCGCGCGGCAAAATACTCGTTACCGCCTGTGATTTATTTTATTGCTCACATGCTAATTTTAGATATTAGTATAATAAGCATATTATATTTCAGGCAATAAACTCATAAATTTAAACGCTTGCTTACAAGTATCAAATCAAAAAACCTTCACACTTTTGACCGACTCTGCAAATAGGATTGCGGTTCTCGACGTTTTCTTCAGTATTATGGCACAGTATTTCCAGTTAACGATATGAATCTTTTATTTGAAATAGAATAACAAACGTCTTGATTATTTTCACTGAAAATTATAGCCCGGTTTGATTATTATGAAGAGTTTTGACCGTGTCTTCGTCAACGTGAAAATCCTTCATCGCACTTACAATACAATATTCCACCCCTGATGTCATTCTCCTAGTAGATATCTAAGGATCTTTACGGGATAATTAGGTAAGTAGTATGTAATACATCACTTAACGATTCGCAAGCTATCTCCATACCAAATTACATACATCTAATTCATTTCATTGTTGATATCGGCACTTGAAAAGGTAACAAATAAACTGTCGATTCTCTTTCGCATTTATATCTAACACATAGTCCGGATTTATAAACTAATGAAAAAACTGCAATATTAATATTACCACGCTTATGCAGTTTTCGAAAGATCTACTTAATTAAAAACGATTACAAAATCAAATAGATGCTTCAGTAAAAGAGGAATACAAACATCGACCGAGAAGTAGGTTCCAAAACAGAAGGTCACCTGTCTCATAGCCCAGCGACGCACTCCTTACGCATACTTTATTTGCAATCCTTCTGAAATTTGTTGCCTGTTTCTTCAGGCTTTCGTTTTTCGTGTAGACAACATGGTTATTACCCCTCGGGCGTGCAGCAGCGTCCTGTGACGCGGGTCGAGGCGAGACAAGTGTTAACATTGAACGTGCTCCCGTTACGGCCGTATCGATTTTCGTATGTGGGGCAATGTTTGTGTCCGCGACGAGCCATGTGCGTGAGCCGAGGGCGGGGGTGGGGGTGAAAGAGTGCGGGGGGCGCGGGGGCGCCTAATTAACCACCGCCGGTCAACGACATCAACGGATTCTCGTCTCGAGAATCCGCGACACCGAAATAGAAACCTCGAGTTCTGCGAAGTGATCTGTTGCACAGCCAATCGCGAGAAAATCCCGACGTGTTTTTACTGAAAATGTTTCTAATAGAGTCGTCAGTCTCGTCCGATTAGCATATCGTTAGGCATGCTGGCGACTCACGCGATTTCGTGTTAACACAAATTATTGTAACTGATAACGCGTCACCGCTTCGCAAAAAAACACTTGCAGAAGAGAAATCAGAGATTGAAGCGTCCAGCAGCTGTGCTTCGCGTGATAGTCCTACGGCCAAATTTGGTTTGTTTCGTCTCATTTGCCTTTTTCATAGTGACATGTTTCACTTAATTGATAGAATTCATATTTCTTGTGTGCCATTTTTATTTTGTTCAATACTCGTCGATATTGTGTACATCACGCCGAAGTATTCGTTGAATCATAATACCTAATCAGCAATGTCGCGACACAACGACAGTAAACGGTTTGTCGGCGCTGCTGCCGCCGCCGATTTACATTCCAGCCGCGCGTCGGCGGGGGAGGGACGCCCTCGATCTTTCTATTCTCAAATTGGATTTAAACATTGTGAATTACCTTTCTTTGATTCGCGGGTTAGCCAAATGGGGACGATTTATGGAGTAGCGAGCAGGTCGGGTCCCGCGGGACGGCGCGTGGCCCGCTAGCCGGCACTATTTCACGCGCGCGATTTACTGAGGGGGGGGCTCCTAACCCCACTTTAAATAGAAACTATCCGCTCGTTTATTTCCCTACGTCTAATGCGATGGCGTCTAAGATAAGCCGAGGTCCGCCTCTTAGAAACAAAACAACGACATCGACCGCTGCTTCCGTATTTTCTGCGCGACGACGGTTATCGGCTCCGCTCTCAAATTTAGTTTTTTGTTATAAATAATATTACTCCGTCACACTTCGAGTGGCCCTCCCAAGAGCTCTAATTCTCCTCCGTCTCGGTCATTTCCACGGATCTATGCCCATTAATATTCCTAAAAAGCCCATTTCTGTTTTGGTTCTCATCACCAAGTATAGGTACCAATTGTATTTTTTCGGCATTTAATGCTTGTGTCTGTTGCGAGGCATCATGACGCGCTGAATGAAAAGTTCACTAGTTCTTCAATCAGGTATTTATTCCCTTGACTGGCCTAATAACTTTTTGCCTAATTTCAGTTTGTCTAACAACTTTTACTATAGGTAATGAATGGTTTGTCTAAATTCAATTAGTATTAATTTCATTTCTGATAGTAAGTAATTATGTTTTTGAAATACGTTTATCCTAAATGATCATTTTTATAACACTTGTTTTGTCGAACATTAGTTCTTTTAAAAATCACTTTGTCGATTCTTATTTGAAATAATCATCACATAGCCGAATATCGTTTTTAATTAGATTTTATTGTCTAATACTTACTGAAAAAATCTTTTGACACAAGGTAGAGCGTGACACAAGGTAGGAACGAACGTGAAAGAAACGCGAAAGCGGGGCTCCGTCGATTTGCTGGCTGGTCACTTTTGTCTAACATGATACACAACACAGAAATAGTTCTTTGTGTCTCAAGTGAGCAAAATGATGTATTTACGGCGAGGGCGGTACATTGAATCCAGAGTGAAGCGAAGGATACTACGATAGACTCCTACTGAGCGTAGCGAGGGATTCTAAGTTAGAAACCTGAGCGTAACGAAGGATTCAAGCGTTAACGCCCATGACGAAAATAATTTTGCTCCTGAGTGACATACAACTTTTCTCATCGACTACCTATGAGAAAAAAAGAAAAGAAAAAAATAATGTTCGTTTTTAATCGATTACGATGAAATTACAATCGATTATTTTATTAAGATCTGTGTTCAATTAGCACATTGCGTAAATGTTACATGCCGATGAATAAATTAAAAAAAATTGCTTGAACTGAAAAGTAGCATTTGATCCCTCTCGTCGTCGAGCAAAACTTACTTTTCCAAATGAAATATGTAAATAGTAGATTGTATTACTAGGGAGCAAAATGATATCTATATCTATCTATATCTCGGGCGACGTTGCTTGAATCCTTCACTACGCTCAGGATTCCACGTTAGAATCCCTCGCTACGCTCGGGATTCTATTCTGGAATCCTTCCCTTCATTCTGGATTCAATCAGTCACCCTCGATATTAATAATGTTGCGCCCGCGTAATACACTCTTCTTTTCACTCCTTCCATGATAATTAAAAACACGATCATTTTTACCTAAGAACAAGGTTTAAGTAGGTATTTGAAAAGAATATGGCTTTGTTATTGACGTTTTTTTGACGTTTGTTGCTTCCATTAAAAAAAAATCTAGTGTTAACGTATAATTGTCAGTTGAACTGGATGTATTCATCATCTTAAATTGTTTTACGTGCTAGTCATTAGTCACAACGGACTTTTTTTATAAAAAAATACGGACTTTTTGTTACGGCTTTTTGTTCCATGGTCTTACACTTTTTATACTTAATATATTTATATTTATTAAGTAGTAATCATATTATACCTATCAAATAAACATTGTTTGAAATAACACGTAGGTAGCTATTAGAAAGTATTAGGTATCTATAAATCCATATTTTTATTTATTACTTAAGCATATCTAGTTTTCCCTCTGGGTTGGAAGGTCAGATGGCAGTCGCTTTCGTAAAACTAGTGCCTATGCCAAATCTTGGGATTAGGTGTCAAAGCGGACCCCGAACTCCTTTAGGGCACAACCGGGAATAACGCTAGGATGATGATGATGATGACTTAAGCATATTAATATTCAAAAGCATTCAAGGATAACAATATATGAGACCCTAAACGCTCCAAGAACAAAACAGCGCGGTATTTAAAAAACACTGAACAAAAGTGTCTCCTTAACCTTAAACACGCTACTGAAATAACATATTGTCTCTGGCCTCGCTCAGGCCTACAGATTTTTTTTAATAATGTTTTTAATGCTTTCTTCTCTATTTGGTCTCTAACTAGCGTGCAGGGAGCAAAATTGAATTTTGCTCCCTAGGGCAAAAAAGATAAATTGAAAAAAAAATGCATACCTAGGGATCAAAAACAAGTTTCGCTCCCTATAAACGGACTAGAAAAGACTGTTTTTCGAATAGAAGGAGTGAAAAAGACTGTTTTCGAATAGAAGGAGTGAAAAAAATATTTTTCATCTCTCCTGTTCTGAAAGTTGACTTTTCATGGGCATATAGCCGGGTGGAAAATAGCGTTTTCTCCCCTAGGGTGGATTTTTTTTTTATTGTTACGGTCAGCCACGGAGTCGATTATTGGAGACGAGTTACTTCATATTATTTAAATAAAAGCTTTACATATATCGAAACTCAGCTATATACATTAAGCGACGGGTTCATTACGACAATGTTGATAAAAAATCCTTTTACTTTTGATATTTTTCTTCCTAATTACAGAAAATCAACATTCAAAATAATTTCTGTAAATATCGGCTGCCCGCCATAATGCTATGGAACTTTTTTTTTCACGTTTCGGTATGGCCCTCTAGATAAGTTGCGTCGCGGCCTACTCGATTAGAATCGAGTAGGCCGTGGCAAGTAACCAGTGCAAAGAGGTTAGAGGTTGGATATAGTTTTAATTATTTTACTTAGGTATATCTAAAATCGAATAATTAATTTATTTCATATTAAGCAAATAATTCGTTACATTTATTTATAGAATTATATAAATACAAGAAATAAGATACGTTTTTTAAACTTTTCTAAAGTTGGCAGTATGTGTATTTTAACTGATTACTCTTAATATACCTGTTTTATAAAATGTACGTGCAGTATTTCACTTTCCTCACAGTCGAAATGAAAAGAAGAGTGTTTAACTCGGGTGAAATTACCCATTTCACCCTCGAACTATTGGCGCTGTCACTTCGTTCAAGCGCCAGAAATATTTCAGGTGATATGGTTCACTTTCAACCCTTGGTTAACAATCTACTACTATTTCACACCTCTCATTCAGAAAAGTAAGTTTTGGTCCCCGACGAGAGGGAGCAAAATGCTACTTTTCTGTTCAAGCTACTTTTTTAATTTAATCATTGGCTTGTAGCATTTACGCAATGTGCCAATAGAATCTTGATAAAATAATCGATTGTAATTTCATCGTAATCGACAAACGTATATATATCATCATCATCATCATCATATCAGCCGAAAGACGTCCACTGCTAGACATAGGCCTCCCCCAAAGAGTGCCAAAATGACCGGTCCTGCGCCACCCGCATCCAGCGGACTCCCACGACCTTTACCAGGTCATCTGTCCACCTTGTGGGGGGGGGCCTACCCACGCCGCGCCTTCCGGTACGTGGTCGCCACTCGAGAACCTTTCCGCCCCAACGGCCATCGGTTCTACGTGCAATGTTATATATGCGGATATTTTTTTGTTTTGTTTGTTCTTTTTTTTATTTGTTTTTTTGTTTGTTTATTTTTTGTTGTTTTGTTTGTTTTTTGTTGTTTTGTTAGTTGTTATTGTTTCAATTTTTTTTCTATTGTTTTTGTTTTTTTTGTTGCTGGTTTTTTTTTTTTGTTTTTTGGTTTTTTTGTTATTTTTGGTGTATTTTTTTTTTTTCGTTTTTTGTTATTTAGTTTTGTTTGTTTGTTGTTTCGTTTTTTTTTGTTTTTTTTTCTGTTATTTTTTGTTTTTGTTGTTGTTTGTTTTTGTTTTGGTTTTTTTGCTGTTTTTTTTATTTTTTTGTATTTTTTTTCGTTTTTTTGTAATTTTTTTAGGTTTTTTTGTTATTTTCTTTTGTTTCTTTGTTTTTTTGTTGTTTTTTTTTGTTTTTATGATTGACCCAAGTTGGTCGTTAAATAAAGTAAATTAAAATTAAATTAAATTATTGTTTTCTGGTTTTGTTTGTTCTTTTTTGTTTTTTTGCAAATGTTTTCCTCATAGTCGGTGTGAAAAGTTGCATGTGTCACTCAGGAGCAAAATTATTTTCGTCTTGGGCGTTAACACTTGAATCCCTCACTACGCTCAGGATTCAATACACCGCCCTCGCCGTATATATACTATTTTGCTCCCTTGTGACACAAATAACTATTGACCCGTGATGGTTCGTTTGTTCGTTACCTTGTGGCCCTCAGCGCGGAGAGCTCGAGCCCCGCGAAAGCGTTTATTCAAAACTAATGTAGGTCTATAAATTGTTCGGCTTAACAGTGATAAGAATAAATAAAATTATGCGACATGTAGGTATGTTAGACGAAATATAATTATGTCAGTCAAACAGTGTACCTATGAAATAAGATGAGAATAAATTATTTTCACTCAAATAAGAATTAGTTAATGTGAGAAACTATGCCAAATCATTTTAGTTTAACCTCTGTTTACTTTGATTTCGCCTTTGTAGGTACTTTGATATAAGTATTGTGTGAAATGTATATTTCTTTAACCTTTTATTAGTACACATGTATGTATGTATCTAAGTACTTTATTGTGTACAATAAAGTACTTAGATACATACATAAATTAACTGAAATCAGGCAAAAAGTTGTTAGGCCAAAGCCCATCAATTGGTATGAATTCCTCGAAATAATAATACCATAAATTGTCATCCAGGTTGCTTATCTGTGTCTATCCGACTTAAGTCTATTTCAATGTAGAAGGCTTAAATAATGGCCCCAAAAGTTCGCCAATACGTCTCTGACCGAACCCTCCCTTGGGTGAAGTGACCCTTTAATACTTCACCGTCCGAGGGTAGTCGGTGCATGTCTCAGAGTCCGCGCGGCTGCTTAGTCGCTGATTGCGACCTGCGACACAATACTGAGAGGAACAGAGGAACCAACAGGGAAACCATCTTTAGGGCACAAAAAATATGCATCCGGGCTATGTGTGGCCTGAAACAAACAGACAGCTGTGTGCCATATTTTAAATGTAGGTACTAAATTCGATATACAATACTTTTCTTCCATTAAACAGATTTATCTCCTGCTATAAGTATAACGTCTTGCTTCAGAGTTGAGGTGAATGAATAGCAGAGTATTTGACAGATTAGATTGACAGCACTGCATTTACAGTAGCCATTTAGCGAAAGAAAATGTAATCTACGCCATGTATCCGGCTAGCATGACGGTAACCTTAACCTTAACCCTTTACCAGGCCCCTAAGAACTAGCGTGTCTTCATACGTACTTTATATACTGTTACAACCGTATTGAGCGCCTTGTAAAAAATGTATTTACGAAAGGCGGAGATGTTCCTTTAAACCAGAAATAAAAATGTGGGTTACGGTTATCCCATCGCCTGTCTAAGTAATTAACTGTCAGAATACTCGATTTTGTCGTATTATAATTCTTGATCAGGCGAAAGGGATATATTCCTCCCACGTCTTATATCGGTTATCAAAGTCAAGGTTTAACTCCAAAGTCTTCAGGGAAAGTCTTTAAAAGGAGGTTTTATAGCTAGGTACATGAATTCGCTCTCGGTTGAACACAAAAACAGTTTTATTACTTACGTGAGTTTTTATAACATGACAAGACAATTTACCGGGCTATGGGAAGAATAGCTCCCGCAAAGTTAAACTCTAATAAGGCCATGGGATAATGTCAACCCACATCCTAATTCTGCTCATACACAATAATGCATGAATATTTAGCAATGTTTACGATTACATTACCTTTCAACACTCAAAATCTATAACATATCAAAAATTTGTTCGACCTATGTACTTCTGTTCCATAGAAATTAAGGAAAGTGTTCGAATTTCTCCGTAGTTTACTGTTATTAGAGTTCAAGTGAATTTAAACGGCTGCCAAAGATATATTACGCGATTTAGAAGCGTGTTGTGAATGAAGATCATAAAATACTATTTTCAGGGATTGACAAAATATTTTGTAGAAGGTTTGGAGTTAAAACCTGACTACGGTAACCAATATAAGATGTGGGAGGAATATATCCCTTCGACTGGTAAAGGGTTAAAGAAAAAAAAATACTATGACAATATCTGAGTGATTGATTTCTATACGTAAAACAAATCACAGTTAGGTACATCAATTTATGTTATTTCATTGTGCTAGTCATGCTGTTGAGATTTGGCAGATTATATGATTGACGGGACTACATTTACGATGGTGGCCATTGACACACAACAATGCATACCTATTTATGCTACACAGACAATGCCATCTCAATACATGACGCGTTGGAGTGTGCGTGTGCGTGGCGTCAACTCCCGAAGCGATGCATATACCCATATTGTATCAAACGATACACTGACACCTGATGCCGGATGTCACATATCATTTAGTAGTCAATTTCGAACAAAATCATGAGAATGGTGGTGTTTTCTCGAAACACTTAAATATGAAACTACAACCCTATTTATAAATACTAGTTTAGCTTAACTTAGATTACCAATGTATATGTATTTCTAAAGATCTACGGTTATGTTACGTAACCTTATGATTTATGAACTCTTTATAAAGGAACTATCAGTCTAGATTTTAACAAACATCATTGAAATACGCTACGCTTACACATTGATACGCTGTTACGAAATCTGATATAAATTCATAAACCACTACAATTCGTTGTTGCAATCAGACTTTGAGTAAAATACCATATTTCACAGCAATCTACACGCCGCGCGCCGCGGGGAAAGCTCAATCAAAAACCTCATTAAAACATGTTTATTAACTTAGTATAATGATTATGATATTGTTTGAATTAGATTATGCTCATTACCATTATACCTTCTGTCTCACTGCGCATGTCACAGTCTCACAGTAGATAATATATAGCTTAAAGAAGTAAAATATATCCGTACAAAAGTCCGATGGGTAAGACCTCTTGTCTGTAGAAACTTTATACATCTTTGAGATATTAAATTATTTTTTTCTACTCCTGTACCGTTATCTGTCATTCATATAAATACTACATTATAAATTATTTACTACAATAATAATAATTCATCATCTATTGTGTGGTAAATTACATGTTTTATAAATTCTTGGTATTATTTATAAAAATAAACAGTTAATTAATAATTCGGTCCGGGTCCGGCTTCGGTTTGGTTCGGATAGCCAGTGCAAACAAATTAAAAACAAACCAAACCATAAGCAAGAGCTGTCACATTTCCGATTTCCCACCAAAATACAGTTCAAAATGAAAAGACGAAAGATGATAAACTATTAGTCCTAAACTATTAGATTTTATTCGTGTTTGTGAAGACAACAGTGTACGTTCCTTTTAAAATGGTCGAAGAAATGATTAACTGCACTCCTGAAGAAAATGTGTGAGTAGCAAAAGTACGAATAGAAAACTTGCTGCCTGAAAAATTTAACTATTATGTGGTCTGCTATTTATTTAAAATTTGTCGTAGAAAAAGTATTGTATGCAACGGTGTATAACTGATCTAAAAACGCTCGTGGCGTCTTTAATTGCGATGCTCGCCAAGGCTCGCATCGCAACCCACGCCACTCGCGTCTTAAAACCCTTTTTATACAACAGTTGCATAAAATACTATTATAAACTTCATGACAATTCTATTATGAGAGACCTTATATTCTAATGTAAAGGATTATATTGTATTTAACTGTACATAATTAGGCATTAAAACACTCGTTTCATAAACCCACACTCGTGTTAGGTGCCTCCCATTATGTACAGGGACATTAACTACTAGTATGTAACTGTAAGTACATAATTAGGCATTAAAACGCTCGTGTATAATGCCCCTTATTATGTACAGTCACATAAATTACTTTGTAATTTTGGTTTCGTTAAGTGACCTTTAGTTCTGTTAAACTGCAACTTCGAAATGATTATTGATATTTAATATTCATTTTTTTAACCGACTTCAAAAAAGGAGGAGGTTCTCAATTCGTCTGTTTTTTTTATGTGTGTAAGTATGTTACGTGATATCTCGGTAATTTATGAACCGATTAGGAAATGTATTTCTTTGTTTGAAAGAATACACTTCCAGATTGGTCCCGTTTTCACCAAAATCCAGTTCTGATGATGGGATCCTGGAAAAATCGAGGAAACTCTTCAAATTTTATAGGCAAATTGGATACTGATTTTAAGTCGGTTCAAACTTTGTTTTGAAAGTACAATTAATTGATTGTAAATTATTGTTTGACATTTAGAAGTGCCCTCGTGACCAATTTGCAGAATAAATGTTTGATTTAGATTCACTTTGTACACGGGTCCTTACAACACACTTAAGTGCAAGTCGGGATGGTCGGCGGCGGTGGTACATCCGACCGCGCATGTGTGCGTGAAACTGATTGCATTTGAGTGCCGGTCTAAAAAGGTATTCCTGAGAGACTAGTCACAAAACAGTTTTGTGCTCTAGTTGAGATACTGCTCTAGCTTATATGTTTACTGTGGCATGAACCCGCGTACCTTACGCAAGCGCCACGTTCGGCCCTAATGAACCGCGATGCGGGATAATTTATGGTCTCCGTTTGGATTATTCTATTAAGTTTGAATGGAGAAGGTCGGTCCGCCCCCGCAATTGGCGAGAGGACGCGGCGCGATCGTTGTGTTTGCAGCGCACGCGCAGCCAACGGTCATCTGCGCCGACGCAGCTGCTGGACCACGCGACGAGAGGCCTTTGTGCCCGCACACTCCGACTGCACCTTCATTAAATTGCTGAAATCTGTCGCGATCGGACGTTCAATGACCGATTGGGAAACCGTCAACGTTTTTATATTAATATTGTGCCAATTGATACTTAAGCGATGAGTGTTTTTTTTGCTAAGGTTGTGTAATGGCTTCTAGTTTAAAATAGGCGTAACGATGGGCAATATCTTGTCTAGTGGGGTGCTTGGGTGCTCTTATGTACTCAATAACTCATCGACCTATGACCTTACTTATTGATAGGGTTGGGCACTTGATAGCATATTTTAATTTGAAAGTATAGTCCATTTCAAATACGAAGGCCCTATGCACTTGAAACTTAACAATAGGGCTCATAATGTTTGCATTTTAGTATATTTTGTTATCACTAATCCTATTGTTAACGCCCATTGACCGTCTCAAGTGCAATCGGGCCTTGGTATTTGAAACGTAGTATACATATAAATTATACCTGCGATAAGTAAAAAAAGTACACGGCGAATAGTTTTTGTATTTTTTTTATTATTAGTCCTACTAAATAATAATATGTACATGAAAGTTTGTGACCATTTTTTTGCTATATTTTTAAAAGTAAAAACAAAGTCTGCTGAAGTCTGGCTTTGTTGAAGTCGGGTACAAATGTAGAACGGATTTTTATGGAACTTTCCAGCAATTAGCAATCTTAGACATCATCAGAATAGGGCACAGGGTACAATTTATAAAAATATTAATATCCTGAGATGGTAAAACCTTGGTTAAAAGTTTGTGTGAGCAACCTGATTTTTAGTGAGGAAATTAGAACTTCGCCAATAGAATCTTTGTTACATTACAAGAAAACTGATCTCATTATACTTAGCAACATGAATGCACTCCTACCGACATTATTTTTATTTTAATGTAGTGTTTATTTTAATTACACCCAATTCCATGTTAATTTACCTAATTTATATTTAGTATATTTAAGGTGATATTAATTATGATCACCATAATGTGTACTGTTAGTACTAGGCTAATACTTAGTATTGGCTTCGGCTGAAAGTAGGCATTATTGAATGAATACCAACATGTATGCAACAAATGCGAGCTTTTCTAATCAAGCATAAAAATGTTATTCGTTATTGTACCTAAAGTGTACACTAATATTGATTAAGTGTAAATAAAAAATAGCTAAACGCCTGGATGAGCGTATCAAAAAGTTTAAAATGAGCGCATTAGCTCACTAAACTGTTCGTGTATTATGTTTTTGCTGTCTAGGATCTATATGTACACTAGATAAGTAAGATACTGTTGTACTTATTGTTATTAATAAAGACATTTTATAAAGAAAGAAAGAAGATTTCATTATTTTCTAAATGTCATCCCTGAAAGGGTTTAAATATACCTATTCCTAAATCGTATCAAATGAACTTATAGTCTTGATTATTTCACAAACAAAGTGACGTGGTATCCATTACTAGTATTATATACCTTGTTAATTTAATGATTACGATCCTTTTGATACTTTTACAATTACATATATGCTATATATATATATATATATATATGCATTATCACCTACGTAACCAATGACTCCACGGTATTTCACCGGTTTTATTTCGCAAAGCTAG
This sequence comes from Epinotia brunnichana, assembly GCA_963854355.1. Taxonomy (NCBI): domain Eukaryota; kingdom Metazoa; phylum Arthropoda; class Insecta; order Lepidoptera; family Tortricidae; genus Epinotia; species Epinotia brunnichana. Next base: position 24,080,661 of record OY977936.1, on the reverse strand, counting down.
GTACCAACTATGTGGGCTTTCTGCTCGTACGCGCTTTCATCTACATACGGTGTTCCCCGTGTTATCGGCTACGAGCGTAGCGCTACGAAATCTTTGACACTGAATGTGCTTTGTGTCAAAAACATGAAACATGAACGAGCGAGCGAAGCGAACGAGGTTCTATGCTCCAGCTTGTGCCGAAAATCGTATTTCAGTCCTGCGTCCGCTGTCCAGCTGTTCTCCTCTACAGGTCGCATATCTCATTCGATTCTCGTAAAATTTTGTGAGCAGGTACAATAATTATATATAATTTTTTGTCGAATGACTTTACGGGAAATAAAAATATTAAAAAGACAGGCACGCGAGTTCTACAAGTCACAGATCCACTAAGTAGTTATAAAAGAGCGCAGAGCCTAACACTAGTTACTACACTTGGGAACCTGGGTCTGTCTGAGTTTACGAAACCAATATTGTATATCGAATCTAATTGTTATATTTTGTTGCAGTGTCGGCGCGCGGTGACGTCAGCAGCTACTTCAACACACAAATGATGCTCGACCTTAACGGTAAGCGAATAAAGTGCATATTAACACGGCTACGGCTCATTTGGATGTCACGAGCATTATCTAATTATGTTTTTGTGACTGTTCGCGGTCAGCGCGAGTTCCTAGGGTCTGGTTGGATACCGCTAGCCACACACAGGTTTTTGAAAACGATGTGTCTAAATCGTCTCATTCTGGACCATGTTACCATGTCTTCTCAATTGCAAAACATTATATAATTTTATAATTTTTTCATTGATGACCAAACTTCTTGTAACTAGAAAATCTGGTAAAACAATTATACATGTGGGTAGTGGCACTATTTGATCCGTAGTTATGATACTTATTATTAATCTTTTGTCCAAATAAAACCGCAAAAAAACCTAAATACATACATACATACAATCACGCCTTTATCCCTAAAAGGGGTAGGCAGAGCACATGAAACTTGTGTTCCAGTGCCACTTTTAGCATAAATGTGGGTATAAAAGATCGACAAAATGTGATATCGAAGTAATAGGTGGGTAGCCCATCGCACACAACACACTTCAACCCAAAATATATATGTATATTTTGAATAATATCTTCATAGACGCCAAATCAGCAGAATAGAGCGGTTAGAGTCGTTTATATGCTCTAAAGTCTCTAAACAAGTCGTTCAAAGTTAGAACAGTTAGTGAGGAGTATCTAGAGTTGAATATTGTGTGGAAGCCTGCATGGCAGGTTCTTGAGATAATCGCATGAACCAAGAGGCTATTCGGTTAGTGAACGTTTGTTTGACTCTAACCTACGAATAAGTTGTGCATCATCGTAATCAAAATCCGAGGTGCGTGATCCCAGGAAACAGACAAAAAACGATGACTCTTAAAAAGCGCGCGAGACGCGATGAATCATAGAATATGGATTGGTTGCCTTAACGTAATAACACTTAGATATACAACATTCGACAATACAAGCATCTCGGGCGATAAAATGAAAGTGATATTTTTTAAATGGTACCTACCTACTTTCTTTTAGCGCTTTTTTGCAAATAACACTGTCTGATAACAGTACGGCTCCCGTCGCTAATCAGCCTACGCGGAGACAACACGGGACATACAAATTAATACCATTTCACAGCCGACGCGTTTTTGTGGTCGCATTTCTAATTTTCGTGAGGCGCGTTTTTATACGCGTTAATTACGCGATGAATGGGCGATGCGGCGCGGCGCGGTGCGGCGCGGCTGCGCGTGCGTCACGCCGGGCTTTGTACGCGACGCTTATTCAAATGCTGCGGCAAAAACCGATCGGTCGCACCGCCGTAATGCCCTAATAACCGTGTAACTCGGCGTTTTACTCTATTTTGATGACAACGAAACAACACAGGCGGGTTCGATGAGCTTCACGTGACAAGACTACATCGTCGAAGTGTGTCACATGACTATGCTTATATTTTTGCAAAGACTTACGACTGTCGTGCGTGCCAACGATACAGTATACTTACCGGGGTCTATTCTCAAACCATCTTGCATTAGCGCTTCTAGGTAGTTAAAAGTGTGAGAACGCCAAATCTCTAATCAATATGATTTCAATTTAATATCATTACGTCAGTTTCGATTTGTTAAACTTAAGTCACAAGGAAAGTAAACGATATTGTTTTGTATTTGAAGTAAACCTATGTTGACTTGCCAATAGAGCTACCACACGTGTCGCCATTTACAACAACATATCACGGGCGGTCCCTTCGCTACACCCTCGCACTCACCGCCCTGCTTACCTTATGTTTTAATTTGTACTAGTACCCCTTTTCACTCGTGACACACGTACAAAGCCCGTCAACATCTCATTCACCAACACACATCTGTCGGTACATTCGAAACATCCGGACAGTCTGCACTACCTATAGTTGACCGTAGCGGGGACATTTACATGTAAATAGTGTGGTCCATACATCATGTCGTGGTGACGTGCCTTCCGCACGCGCGCGTTCTTTGGGTCCCGGCGCTGACTTCGGTGACAAGTCGCTGCCCCAATATTACAAGGTTCTATGTTGCACTTTTATCAACTTGAATTTTGAACTTTGTCGGTGTGACACTAGGTCTAAATTGAAGTACCGCGACAGTGTAACATAGATCCTTTATTGGGGCAGCGAAGTGTATTACAAGTTTAATAAGATTTAAACTTGTATTACGCCATATAAATATGCAATTTTTCCTGTATTACGCCATTTTTCCTCAATAGCGCGCTTAATATGCCGTAAGCGCGCTATGGAGGAAAAAAATCGCTGATCTATAATAAAGAAGTAATGTCGGTGAAATGTAAGTTAGTTGCTTTGTACGTTTGTAAATAAGGGGTAATCTCCGACACTACGCATCGGATTATATAAATTCTTTCACCAGTATATAGATCAGACCTTCGGGGTGAACATATCCTACACTTTATCCCGCGGTTTCGTTTGCGTTCTTTGTAATACGCGGTCAGAGCTGCGCGGGCAGCTAGTATTAAGTATAACCCACATACAGTTGATGTAAAACGAACAACGAATGAATTGATGCCGAGCGGTGTGCGGACGCGCACGGAGCTGCGGTCAACGATTGCGCAAAAGAGATTGTTCACAATAAAATCAGTAATTTAATAAGAAAATTACGTTCCAATATTCGGTTGATTGGTCGAAATTAGTGACGGGTTGATAATTTAGCTTTCTACGGTACAAAGAGATCCATCTCATGATACCGCTTCAGTCAAATAGAACTGTTTCCAATTTCAGATAGGTATCTCGTTAATCGCGGCGAGTCGTCGCGTCGCCTAATATCTGATCATTTAACATTCTGACGCTCGTGCGCCGTCAGAGCGACCCGGTCGCGGCTCGTTATCTTCGCATCGACGTCTAATTCTATAGAAGAGCGTAAACAAGCTGATCCTTTTCTATTATTTAAAAGGCTCTCAAGTATAATTTGATAAGTGCGCTCGACAAAAAAATGCTTCGACCGCTTCGTAGAAAAAACTCAGCAAAATTTGAAATTAGATAAACAACGGTCAAAGCTTGGAACCTTTTTTATAAAATAGTTCTTATGAATATTAATAGAGATCAAATTTAAAGCGAGTAGAAAGAAACTTGTAAGTCATCGGGCGATTACATCTCCGCCATGAGCGATGTCCACCGGTGCACGCGCTGCGACCTGATAATTATCTAAGAACTCTCTTTATCTAAGCTGAATTGTAGAAACAAATCACGCATCTATAAATTAGTTCAACAATTTCTTCTTTTAGAATCATCATGTCGAAGAATTTATTTTGCTCTAAGTGACAATGTAAAGTGTAGTGGCACGGAACTACGCCGTATTACCTTAAGGTCCGCGCAAAAACGTACACATTACACAACGAGATTTCACCATTTACCTACACTAGAACATTAATAATAATTAGTTTTTAATTTTATAATACTTATGACCGATTGTGGTTGATTGTACCGAACACGGCGTCGCGGTAGACCTCGTCGGAGATGGCGAGACGAGCTTGAGGTCTTCGACCAAGACTGGTGGGAGACTGCCCAGGATAGGGATATGTGGAAGGAAATATGATTGTTAGTCTTTAAGGTATTTGTAAATATGGGCCTTAGATGCCTGAAATAAATGGTTTATTATTATTACCTACCGCATTGACTTTACGAGTAAATTTCAGCATTAATAACGATAGTTGCATACTATACTTATGTAAATGATTTAATTTCTATTTCGTTTACCTAATTTTGTTAACCCTTAATTGGATTGAAGGAGTATATTTCCCAACCATATTTTACGGTGCTCAAGTAAAATTTGATAAGTGCGCTCGAAAAAAAAATGCTTCGACCGCTTCGTAGAAAAAACTCAGCAACATTTGAAATTAGATAAACAACGGTCAAAGCTGAAGGAGGCTAGATCGTGTCAAATATAAAATGCATATTAATTTGTTTATGCCCAGAACTAAAGACGTGAAACGAAGCTCATTTTTAGGGTTCCGTACTCAAAGAGTAAAACGGGACCCTATTACTAAGACTTCGCTGTCCGTCCGTCCGTCCGTCTGTCTGTCACCAGGCTGTATCTCAAGAACCATGATAGCTAGAGAGTTGAAATTTTCACAGATTATGTATTTCTGTTGCCGCTATAACAACAAACACTAAAAACAAAATAAAATATTTTTTAAGGGGGGCTGCCATACAACAAATGTGATTTTTTTGCCGTTTTTATAGATAATGGTACGGAACCCTTCGTGCGCGAGTTCAACTCGCACTTGGCCGGTTTTTTTTACACATTTCAAAGTGACAAATAGTCAGTTGAGTCACGTTGAGTGGTGCCAAAACATAGTAATTTTGTGTAAAATAAGTTAAGCACTGGAAATTATCTCGTGCTTTGAAACGCCGTTCTAACTAGATTAAGAAACAATAAGGTCTGATTTAATATCGATTAAATGATGACATGATTGCCTAAAATTTCCACGAAAAAAAAAAACCAAAGTCGTGTCTTTATTTTCCTTTTTTTACTCGACCTTCTCGAACAATACATTATTTTACGACACAGTCAAGCTAATACTATAGTATTTTAACTCATCTAAAATCTCACTTAATGAAATATGAATAAAACTTCACTAAGTTATTATTTATCGAAATTTGTCCAAAAAAGACATTCCCGAAGAGTGTTGCAACTCTTATTCTCGCGCGCAGAAGGCAAGATACTGAGTTGTTTCAGGTTCTTGACAAATAATAAGTGATATAATAAGTGATATAGTGACTTTAGAATTACAGTATTATTAGGGAGTTTGTGGGAAATATTACAAGTCCTACTTCTGACCGCTACAGAAATTGATTTTCTAACATGTGGGTAATATTTTACTTCTGACCCTTAATCAATCCAATTTTTTGCCTATCATGCAAAATACCTGCATACTAGGCAACTACATTGATGATGGTTTTACATGCCTTAGCCTCGTGAGAGTACCCACGATTAGGCCCTAAGAGGGTATGCACAGTTACAGCAGGAGGCAGGTTACACATGCGTAATGTAGGTATGCGCGCGGGAAAGCGGCTTGGGTTCTTTACGTCTGCGCATATACCTACTATGCGTACACGCACACTAGCACATGCCTTCGTCGTTAAACTGTTGTTAACGCTATGACAACTTCGTTATTCTCATAGCCTACGAGTAAGATATGAATGTTGTAATAACATTTCATATTTGCGCATGCATCTAAATGAGATTGTCTGGTATATTAACGGGAGTCTTTTGAATAAATTATTATAAAACAACATTATCTGCTCTCATTACATCGAACTATGATAAGTGTGGGCAATATGTATTTTAATCAGATATAATTTACAACGCGTGGTTAAAATTGATATTTGTGGGACACCTTGCAGTATAGAATGCGCTAATTCCTAGAACGACTCATCTCGGTGTACGTAAGTGCATTTGCATGCGGCCTCCGCCGGCCCCGCTACCTGCTCACGTGCATCTGCCATTTTTTTGCCTCACCTCGATCTCTCGATCGCTGAACAATCACTCGCTTGCATATTTCTTTCTATTTCCATTAGTTTTTGTCGCCGACTGCGTCTGCGTCCGACGTGAATAACGTTTTTTTTACTTTTTTCCAAATTTATTACTAAACGTGCGACGGATCACAATGACGCCATGCTAATGATAATATTTATGCGCGTATTGAGCGGCGTGCTGCTGTACCTGTGAAAGGCCCTGTCGGACATAATCACTGGAGACAATTATCTTCGGCTGTAGATTACAGCACCTACTGCACTCGCCCTATATCTCACTAGTATAGTTTCCGTATAATTACAATGAAAGCTGCACTATCGAACTATCAAGGGGTTTGTACTTAATGGCATATTCTTAGTACTTTCTAGTTGTTCCGCGGTCCTGAGGCAGCGTCGTGTCGTGACGCCATCCGCGACAAAAAAGCGTTACACCGTGATGTGCGCTTTACCTAATAGCGTCTGCGACGTGACCCATTCAGCCGTAGGTACTGGCCAACAATGAACACCAAATTCAAATATATTTTTTACGTCAAGCCATAATATTGATCTTAAATATTTCAATTACAACAGAAATGTGTATGTGAATACCGGGGTATACAAGCGAATGGTAACGGTTGTCACGAGCCGATTCTATGCCGCGCATATCATATATGCGCGTGGTAATCCGTCCAGTATTGATGCTTGGAACATAACTGAATTTATAATTCTGAATTTAGATCGGCCTGATGGAATAAATAAGCTGTAATTAGGGTAATTGTAATACTCTTTATAGACTACATTAATTTCCAGAATATTTTCATAATGAAGTATCCACGCGGCTTTTTGCGGTCGATTAAGATCTCGAGTTAATTACATATGCGCGGGGTGCGTGTTTCATCTCCAGAACGATAGCTGACATTTGTACTAATTGTGGACGCTCACAGCTGCCCTGGGGCCCGATCTGGGAGACCGGCAGACATTTTAGCTGTCATTGAGACCTTTTGGGTTTCCACAATCGATATAGCTGTGTATCTAGATGGCCGTGCTGGATTTGGCACTACACAGTATTAACTTACTTCCTTGGAACCGTCTCATTCTGTTTCTAATTCTGGTTTCTCACAACAATATTAACCCTGTATTGACGGAAACGGGGGTAAATCACCATGTGAGCTAGCTGCATGCGGGCGCCGCGTCATGCCATGCGTGATTACGATCGCTGCATGCTGCGCTACCGGCGCGGGCGCAGGTAGCCTTACCTGACCGAAAAAAAATTGCACTGACCCCCGCAGACCACACGTTGGCCGAAGTTTTGGTAGACGTCATAATTATAATAAATATCCTATTTTACATTACAAGCTTCAACGTTTTCTTAACATGTTTTTACACGCTTTATATTAACTTGCACTGTTAGTATTTAAACAAGTCCTACTACAGCTACTAGCTGTATAACAGTCTAAAACAAGTAAACATACAGCCTTTGGCTTTATAAATGACCACGTGTGTTCTATTAAAATGCTAGCTCTATAACATCGTACAAGTAGGCCGTTAAACAGCGGTTGCCGTATCTCTACCCTCCTATAATGCTCTTAGTCAGACGGCTGACTAAAGGATAGTTGTTAGAGTATTATAACACCAACAATCGTATAAAAGTATAACTCTACACTTATATAAGTCCCTTATACAGGCATAGGCGTTATTAATCGCAATAATGCAGCTTATACATCACGAGTGAACTGTAATATAATAATGCTTCAAGTACACCTGGGAACTAACTATGTACTCTTAAATGGAGTAAAATGCTACTTGGGATGTATGTAAATATGTAAGTAGGTATGTAAGTGTGTAAGTAAGTTGTCCGTCAAAATTTGCAATCCATTTTCAGTCACTTCCCGTTATCCGATTGAGCTGAAATTTTGCATGAATATGTATACCGCATAACAATGCAATATTATGATGACTTGGAGCTGATCTGATGCTGGAGCTGGAAGGTGGCCATAGGAACTCCGCAATAAAACAACACAACCCCATCGAGTTTGGGCTCGTTAGAAACGTCTTAATGAGTAGTTGATTATGCAGAAAAGTACAGTCGGCAATAAAAGCTTGTACCAAACATGAAATTTTTGACAGAAACTTTTATAATGAAACATCTTGATTTGTTCCAAAAATTACATCTAATAAGTAATTACCTACCTTCTATTTTTCTAATGTCAAATCTCGTATATTTAGAGGGAGATCGTGCAAAGCAACAAGTATGCCAGTGAGTGTGGTTCTGGTTCACACCGGTCCGCGTGGGACCTGATGAAGCACAACATTTCCATAAAAATGCGTTTAGCGCATGCAAAGTGCAGTGCGTCGCAAGGAAATGGAGATGTACTAGCGTACCGCCCGGCTTTACTCGGCCTAGTTTTTTAGTTGCCATATTCCTCTAATATATAGTATCGCACAGTTTTCATATTCGTTTACTTCGACGCCGTTACCGTGTCGCGTTTTTTGCTTTGTGTTTTTATTTCTATCCCATTTGGCTACTGGTACATATTTTACAAATTTATTACATTAATTATTTATAATGTGTATACAATAATTATGTGTTTATTATGGGTCTTATGTTGTGTTGCGTTCCGTGGGTCACGTACGGTGCTGTCTGAAAATCAGCGCTGTAGGTGTCTGTCTGACACCTCGGCATAATGCTGAGACAGCGACCGATTCACTGCCGCGAAGACACACACAATATGTGTTAAATTGTAATGTATGTCTACTCCCTTTGTCTCTGTGTGTCTTTTGTGTAGTAAATAAATATCTTCTTTCTTTCTTTTCTTTCTTTCTTCGACTATGTTTACTCATACAAGATTAAGTTGTAGAACTTCTTTTATTACTTCTAATTACACAGACAAACGCGTCTACTGCATGTATTCTAATATCTCACAGACACTTAGCGAAATGCGAACTGTTCTCGTTTCTGCGACACGCAGCCATTGTGCCTTATTTAGCGGCATTCGTTTCCATAATGTGAGTTTTATTCAAAACCACGTAATTTATGGCCTTTCGTGGCATTCAGTGATTGATACCTTCCCTTCCGCCCGCGTCGTCGTCTCTATACCCTGCGTCTACGCACAAAAAATATCCGGCGAAAATAGTGCCGAATTGTGCGTATGCAAATCCTTTGTTCGGTTTTATTGTGGAGTTCAAGCAAAAATTACTTCTTTGCCATTGTATTTAAAGAACAAAATGCTTTCTTATGTATGGCATGGTACACTGAAAAAAATGGTTTGTTGGATTTACCAAATTAGCTAAGGTTGGCTGAATTACATGGAAACTAAGATAAATATAACAAAACCTCGCTATTGGACTTACAAAACTAAAAAGGTTGAAGTCGCTACCAGACTTCTGGTGTAAATCAACAAAGAGTATTTTACATTTTACAAAACAAATCTCAACAATTTGGTTTGGTTGATTATATCATAAAAATATAATAAATATAACAAGGCCTCGCGGTTGAACTTACAAAACTAAAAAGGTTGACGTCAAAATATAGTCCTTACCAGAGTTCATGGTGTATATTAACAAAGAATCTTGTACATTTTACCAAACAAATCTCTACAATTGGGTTTGGTAGATTTTATTATAAAAATATGATAAATATAACAAGACATCGCGGTTGAACTTACAAAACGAAAAAAGTTTGAGGCCAAAATATAGTCCCTACCAAAGTTCATGGTGTATATTAATAAAGAATATTGTAAGTTTTACCAAACAAATCTCTACGAGTCGGTTTGGTAGATTTTATAAATAAAATATGATAAATATAACAAGACGTCGCGGTTGAACTTACAAAACTAAAAAAGGTTGAGGTCAAAATATAGTCACTACCAGAGTTCATTGTGTTAATTAACAAAGAATATTGTACATTTTAACAAACAAATCCCTACAAATCAGTTTGGTAGATTTTATAAATAAAATATGATAAATATAACAAGACGTCGCGGTTGAACTTACAAAACTAAAAAAGGTTGAGTTCAAAATATAGTCACTACCAGAGTTCATTGAGTTAATAAGCAAAGAATATTGTACATTTTACCAAACAAATCCCTACAAATCGGTTTGGTAGATTTTATAAATAAAAATATAATAAATGTAACAAGACATCGCGGTTGAACCTACAAAACTAAAAAAGGTAAAGGCCAAAATATAGTCCGTACCAGAGTTCATGGTGTATTTTAATAAAGAATATTGTAAGTTTTACCAAACAAATCTCTACAATTTGGTTTGGTTGATTTTATCATAAAAGTATGTTAACTATAACAAGACCTCGCGGTTAAACTTACAAAACTAAAAAGGTTGACCTCAAAATATAGTCCCTACCAGAGTTCATGCTGTTAATTAACAAGAATATTGTACATTTTACCAAACAAACCTCTACAATTCGGTTTGGTTAATTTTATATTGTAAATATGATAAATATAACAAGATTTCGCAGTTGAACTTACAAAACTAAAATGGTTGACCTCGAAATATAGTTCCTACCAGAGTTAATGCTGTTAATTAACAAAGAATATTGTACATTTTACCAAACAAATCTCTACAATTTGATTTGGTTTATTTTATAATTAAAATATGATAACTATAACAAGACCTCGCGGTTGAAATTACAAAACTAAAATGGTTAACGTCAAATTATAGTCCCTACCAGAGTTCATGGTGTAAATTAACATTTTTACCAAACAAATGTCAAGAATTTGGTTCGGTTGATTTTATGATAAACATATGATTAATATAACATGGCCCTGTGGTTGAACTTACAAAACTGAAAAGGTTGAGGTCAAAATATAGTCCCTACCCAGAGTTCCTGGTGTTAATTAACGAAAAAAAATGAACATTTTACCAAACACGTCTCAACAATTTGGTTAGGATCTATCAAAAAGCTGGCCAAGTGCAAGTCGGACTTGCGCACGAAGGGTTCCGTACCATTATCTATAAACATATGTATTTTATTCTGTTTTTAGTATTTGTTGTTATAGCGAAAACAATCATTAGTAATAATATTAATATTAAAGACAGACGGACAGCGGAGTCTTAGTAATAGGGCCCCGTTTTACCCTTTGAGTACGGAACCTTAAAAACGAGTCATTTAGGGATTACGCGGTATTTTCGATTTTCGGTAAAGTGACGTTCGACGCTCGAGATCACAAACTTGTATTATTCATTGCGCCAACTTCATAAACAAGTCTGCAAAAATCAGAACTACCAACCCCGCCAACTACCCCGTAGTTTCAGGCGACATAGTTACTTATTAAGAAAAGTCGGATCATTTTTAATTACCGCGATGAGTACGAAGAAGGCAAAGCCCATGGTTGTAGGTATATGTTTCAGTTTAAGTTCTAGTGACATTGTTACAAGGTTTATTATTCCAGTTTAACAGGGTTTTACAAAATAAATATCACGGAACAATATACTTAACACAAATATAATGCGGATTTCAGTAGCGTTGATATCTTTAGATATTCAAATGCATCTTTTAAAATGCAAGTAATTAATAGTGTTAAGAATAAGCAGCATAAATAGTATTAGAAATAGGTAACTCACCTCTTATCATCTTTAAAAATGTTGTAGTATTATACTTAAGTTACTAAATCTATTTGATTCACTCTAAATATGGGATTTATACAATAATATTGTCATTAGGATAAACTATAGCAATATATTCTCATTTGCGGTAACCTATATAGATTTATATGCTTGGTTATGCTTTCATCTTCAAAACAAAAAAAAAACAATTACTCACACTTAATTAAAAAAAAAAATCATCTCTCTTTCACAAATGTTGTGATAGTCCGTTCAATTATTTACATATCAAGTTATCTAGGTAAACCTGTAATTGGCCATACTACTGTGTATTATAGTATAAGTTACGTACTTTGTATCGCTGTTGGTTTTCTGAATAAATAATAATAATAACTAATGCACTTGCTAGTTAGAGCAACAAAGAGAGAGATAAACGAACTTAGTTTGTTTTCGTTTCGCGGTAGCTCCTCAGACTACACTACGCTAAATGGAATAAGTAGGTACCTATTAGGTTTATTATGTAAATACGTAAATATGAAGTAAATCGAGTTTTCTTTCGATTTAAATTATATACATGTATATAAAATATACTCTTGGTTTTATTAGTATATAGGTATAATAGTTAATGTAGTTAGCACAATTATTAGAATTACGTACGACTTAGTTTTGCTTCAATCATTATTAAAACGACATTATTTAAGTATCATAACCCATAAGGCATAGGTAACTGTATGCAATTGTATGTAACATTTATTTAACCTAAACCTATTTTCAAATTAGTAATTAATTAATTATTAACTCTGTACTTATTATGATGTTTATAATCACACAGACAAACTGTTCCGACAGTTTTGCGAGACCATGTTAGTTATAATGTGTATATACTCTGTGTATTAAATAAAATTAAATAATAATCTAGGCCGCCTTTCACGTTGTATGTAGGTACCTACCTAGCTAGACTATACCCAAATTAATAATTTGCAGAGCCATACCACAGATTGCCATACCTATTCCGAGACAAAAAAAGTAAAGTTGCGTAGGTACTTACTTAATGATTATCTATGTAGTAATTAGGTTTTAACGACGTTAAAGTTTTCATATTCATATTCATTTATTGCGATCATGTTCATTGCTTTCGTGGCTTTTCCTTAATACGAGTAAGTAATATCCTTCCTTATCCTTACTAATAGTATGAATGTGAAAGTGTGTTAATTGGTTGGTCCTTCCTTGGTGTTTGTTTGGACGTCTTCATAAATAAGCAAAATACTTACGTTTGTCACGCGGGCCAAGCCGCTGACAAAACTAGTAAGTTGATACTACATGGTGTACCCATGTAGGTACAGTCAGCAGCAGAAGTAGCAACACAAAATAACACGCTCGAAATTATCTAGAAAGTCCGTATCCTCTTGACATTAGAGCCATGTGTAGGCTACTTTTGCTGCTGGATGTACCTTTAACTTTATCATCGATTAATTGACGTCTTAAAATATACAATTGGTAAATTACCTAAATACCTAATCATTACATAGTATACAACAAATTCGCTTACGTTTTTTTCAATAGATAGAGTGATTCAAGAGGAAGGTTTATATGTATAATTCATGCATGTATTTTACATATAAATCCGTGCGAAGCCGGGGTGGGTCACTAGTTATAAGTATATAATCAAGTAAGAAATCGTTTTGTCTTTACTTGTTAGTCGTAGGAATGAGATTCTATTGCTTTGTTATTTTGCAACCTTTCACGCCACACAAAATAGTATTAAGTACTTACCTAGTCTATTTTTTCCAACAACATTAACACGAAACATTTGGCGTTTAGTAGGTACATAGGTAACTATCTACTCGTACCTTTTGAGAAAGCGCTGCAGTCACTACCAGACCTATACCTTGTTAAAATTACCAAAGAGTTTGGTAATTTTAACTAGGTAAAAGTCTGGTACATTTTACAAAACAATACCGCTGCATGCATAGTTCCATCCTACTCAATTTATAAACATAAGAGTGAGATGTGACTATTCCCCTCCCCGACTGCCCTGCGGAGGGCGCCCCTTCCCCCGGCTACAGCATCTTGCGATGCGCGCGCGGCGGGGCAGGCTTCATTGCGTTGAGGTAGTTCATTGTATATAGTCACTTTGTTTTGTTTGCGTTTTTTTCATTTGCATTGCATTTCATTTCGGCTGGTGCGTGGTGGATTTAGTTTGCAAAGTGTAACCAACTATGGATAGTGATCTCGACGATGACTTAAGTGTGGGGGTGACTGAATATTTGAAGGAATGGGGATTATCTCAATCTACCATAACAAGTTTTGAAGGTAAGCATTAGAACGATATAACACTAAAAGTGCTAAATTTGCAACACTGATACCTTACTAATTAATTATGAATAAGAATTATATTGTATGTGAATAACGTACTTATTCCATTGTTAGTTCTTTTTTGTCTGAAACACAGGGTAACCTATAGTTGACACCGTATATGGATTCCCCACCCATACCTCCTTATTATTAATGATAAAAAATAATAATTTTGTGATTATAGTTTAATATGAATAGGAAGCTTAACTCAGGCTTAGATATTGACCTAGAAATATTGGTTACGTATTATCTACCTAATTACTTTGATTAATTTACAAAACAAATTTCAGTAAAATTTACCAAATCGGTTTGGTTGGCCATCGTTGCGTTTGTATGTTGTCTGTATGTAACTAACTGAACATTAAATAATGAGTGATGTATTACATATATGTCTTATTTTTTAGAAAATCAGATTTCGTTAAATTTGCTCGACTCCATTCAAGAAATGAACTGAAGGAGCTGATTCCCAGTTTAAAGGAAATAATATTATTCAAGCGGGGGTTGAACAAACTCCAAAACATTATTCATGTAAGTATTCCTGTCTGTTTAACATTTATTATCCATACTACATTTCAATGCGAAAGTGTGTCAGTCTGTCTGTTGCCTCTTAACGCTTAAACCGCTGAACCGATTTAGATGAAATTTGGTATCAAGATAGTTTGAGTCCCGGGGAAGGACATCGAATAGTTTAAGTCGGTGAAATAGGTGGTATATAAACGAGTTCCACGCGGACGGAGTCGCGGGCAGAAGCTAGCAAAGAAAAATATAAAAAATCCGAAATTAATAAGAGAAAATAATAAGAGCCCGTTCACGCGCTCACTAGGGTCACTGGTAAATTATTGAAATTATTTAAATTTAACGATACATATTTAAAAAAGTAGGCCGCTGATAAAATCAAAAGAAAAACGGCCATCATAATTTTGGACGCATAGATTGACGAATCCAGCAACGTAAAAACTAGTACATCAAACTTATTCATAAATTTAAATAATCTCAAATATTTACCAGTGGCGCTAGTCAGTACGTGAACGGGCTCTTTTTAGATGAAATTTGGGATGTAGATATTTAGCTTGAGTCCCGGCAAAGGACGTAGGATACTTTCATCCCGGAAATCAGTCCGCGAGTCTGACTCTTGACCGCTTTTTAATGTATGGTAACACCCCCTGATAAATAATTTACATACTTGAATTTCTTATTATTCAATATTTGTTTTTGGCTGACCAAAGCCTGCATCTCGACAAAACGTGATGGATGAAGAACAAGGCATTTCGCGCATTAAGTCAAATACCTAAAATCGTTTTTTTTTTCAGATTGAATTGGATTTTGAAACCAAGTTTAAAGGATCAGAGCTCCTACTATTCAAGAAATGGCCCAACTTCTTAGAGAATGCGTTTAATCATTTGAAAACGATTAAAGCTGCTTCTGTCTACATTAAATTGATCGAAGAAAATCCAAGCAAAGGTTGGTTATCATAATATTTATTAAAAAATCACGAATATCACCCCAAAATCGAAACGTCGAGAAAATGGCAATTCGTGGATTCGTATTTACTGACGGATTAAGCTACGCTTCGTCCGTCAAACTCTACCCATCCACGAATTGCTTTTTTCCGGCCTCTGCAATAATGTACGTTTACGTGATTGGTTATCATTATTCTGATGTTTAATTAGTGTTGAATAGGGTGTTGGCACCAAATAAAATAACCAATATTGTATAAACATAATGTTTGATCTAATTAAGTCAACAAATATGCATCATACATAACTAAATATTTATTTTTATTTTCCAGATATAAAATATAATAATAATTGGATATAAAATAGTTCCACCCGTGAGATTACACTACAAAGATACAGATGGTAAAAAAAACCGTTAAGCCAAGCATTCAAGAAGCTATGAACAGTTTCATTCTTCATAAGGATTTAATATAAACTCCAATACAAATTTTCACTTCCCATTTTACTTCCTTAGGGGATGATTTTCAGGATAAAACTATCCTAATCAGTTCTATCGGAAGACCAGCGCTGGCAGCAATGCCAGCATTATGCTGAGATAGAACCGTTTCGTGACAAACGCTGTGTGTTGTTTGTCTCGAATAAATGTTTCTTTCTTTCTTTCTATCTCCTTCCTCGGGACTCCAATTATCTCGATACCTACTTAATTTCATCTCCTTCAGCTCAGCGGGTTAAGCGTGAAGAGGTAACAGACATACATATATACAGACAGACACACTTTCGCATTTTTAATACTAAAAGGTACGAAATTTGAAATAAATTATAGCCTGTCATATTCTGATATATACTCGTAAGGTACATAACTGGAAAGTTTCTTAAAAATTCGTTTAGTAGTTTTTGAGATTAATTGAAACCTACATTCATCCATACATCCAAACTTTCGCATTTATAATAAGGATTAGTATGGATACGGTTAAAAGTAAACAATATATTTTAATTTACAGAACGAAAGCGAAGTCCTCACCCAGCTGGACTATTAGATAAAAGCCCAAATGGCTAATGGACTGCGGTGCCAACCCATCATCATTGCTGTCGGACCGACCATCGATGCCCTAAAGGACTTTTATGTTGCTTATGACGACATCCTTCATAATATCGACTTATTCCTGAAAGCGCTGGACGTATGCTTCAAAACTTTTCACTGCCTGGACGCAGAATATGGTTGGCAACATCTCGCTGCCCCAATATTATAAACTTCAAATTTCAAGTTGATAAAATTGCAACATGGAACCTTATAATATTGGGGCAGCGAATTCTGTTGATTTTATGTCTGGAATCTACACAAAGACGTCAGAATACGGTGCGCTATTTTTGCAAACGATACTCCACTGAGAGCCCAGTCTATAAGACTACTCAGCAAATTTTATCATGACTTGTAACTCAGCCTATAAGATTCACACTTACTACGTATACCGTGAACAGGGTATCTATCTCGTAAACTTAAAGTTAAGATATGTACATCCAAGGAATTTGATTCACGTACGGTCAGCCGCAGAGAAAGAATGTGGGCCGCAACCTGGCAGCCTTTTGACTTTTATTATAAGAAAGGTATTGTACCCTACTGAGTCACTGACATAATTTTAAAATAAGTGATCTACAGTTTATTGTATCGATTCGTAAAATAAATTTTATTACATGTACCAAAATTCGGACTATTTTTCTTTAAACCACCGTATTTATATAACCCTTATAATATTAAATAAGGTTACTGGTAAATCGACGTTATTCCTTTTAACAGTGTTATCTATTTAAAAAAGGCAATTTGTAAATGTTCACTCTCTAGGAACTGCTGATTTTCGGATAGCCTTAATGACCTTTTTAATTGCAAATGAGCTTTACTATATCTCCCTAAAAAGAAATACGTTGGTTACCAATAAGCCTGCATATTTTTGAAGTGTTTGTCTTTAGCTTTTTTTCATCTAAAATATTTTTAGGGTGTGGCTACGAATAATCTTTAATCTACATAGAAAACTACGTAGTTTGAAAATCTAAACTGCAATATAATTTTACTCTCATACCATGACAGCAATATTGCAAGTTTCTAATTTTCAATGATACCACACCCTATTTATACTCTGGAAATCAAAAATGTGTTTGGTGATATCTACCTAAAAAGATGTGTACATTTTACTAGTGTTAGTTTGATAAATTAACCAAACTAACACTATTAAACTGTACACTACTTATTTGGTACGTTTTACTAAACTAAGACCGGTACAATTAGCAGAACAATCACTGATAAAATCTTGGTAGATATTACCAGTAAACATTTGGTAAAAACCACAGTACAAATCTGTTAGATATTACCAAACCAATTTTAGGAAAAAATACGAAACACATGATCGATAATACTTAATTATATTTGATAAAATCTGCGATCCACTTATAGTAGATAATACAATATTATCTTTGATATAAAGCACGATCCAATCTGATAGATGATACTAGACTAACTTTGATGAAAACTGCGTTACATATCTGGTAGATATATCAAACACCTTTAGTAGTAACTAAAATATAAATCTGGTAAATATTACCAAACTAAAGCTGACAAAATACACAGAACGTGATTAGTAAATACTACTTAACTTTGTTTGTTAGAGTTCACCAAATAAATTACATTATACTTACAAGTTAAGTTCAGCTCTTTCAATCAAAATGATTTAATACATTGTACCAATAGAAAGTGCTATATCTACCAAATTGTGTTGTAGATTTTACCAAATTACTTTTGCATTTTCTACTGACTAACTTCGGTATATTGTACCAAAAAATAGTAACAGTAGAACATGCCAAAGGTATTTGGTAAAAAAAGACGAGTATGTTTGGTAAAATGAAAAATATCCGTTTGGTAGATTACACCAAACTACATTGAAAAAAATTATACTTAACTACTTTGGTAAAAAGGTTACTAAAGTACTTTGTTTAAAAATGTACTAAAGTTCTTTGGTGAGAAACGTTACTAAAGTACTTTGGTAAAAAATATACTAAAGTACTTTGATGAGAAATGTTACTAAAGTACTTTGGTAAACAATTTTACTATTTACTACAAAATATAGGTGTAATCTACCAAATAAATTTGGTACAACACCAACTTATTTAGTTTGATAAAATCAACCAAAATTCGTGATAGGACCGAAATCAACCGCTAACTTTGGTAACATTTACACGGAATCTGGTAAATCCAACCTAACATTTTTTTCAGTGTACTCAAAGCATTCCATCTGGATAGATTACCGCATGCGTTTATAATTTCTTATAGTTCTTAGAAAGGCCGATGGACGAATGGAGAGAACGATTTGGCACGATTTATTGCGCACCTTTGGGAAAGCATACTGCAAAATGTTGATGTCGGTTTATTGTGAATATTAGTAGTTCTGTCGTAAATTTTTATCCTGCAGCTGCGCGAAAACGTAATGGCGTAGACAATGTAACGGATTGACGCATGCCACGCATGGCCGGTCGCGCAGTATCAATTGCAATTAGCAGCGATAACATCTACTTAATCTTGCCATGGGCTTCGGATCGACAGCTGGACATTTCTATAGACAAAAGGAATAGCGACCATTCAGTAGTAATACTGCGAAACATCAGCTCATTAATGAAAATCTATGGATTTGCAGTTTATCGGACAAGTACCTAATACTAGGTACACGATGCTTATCATGTACCTACCTAATGGATATCACCAAGTTACGATGTTTACGCTTCATGACATTGAAATACTGTACCTCGGTATAATTTAAGTACTCAAATACGTTACTAGTAGCCAAGAATCGATTCGAGTGTGACAGTTATAAAAGGATAGAAGGATGGAAAACTAAGCTGTCAAAATGCAAGGGGTAGTATAGAAAATATTCGCTTGAGATAGTTCTGCTGCTGCAGGTCGATCACGTAACGCATTGTACGAACGTCGGGTAGATAGGTCTAAATGTCACTTTTTATACCTATAAAAAATTGACAGTGAAATTGTACCGACGCGCGTTCGGAACGTTACGTGATTAGGTACCCCTCAGGTCGATCACGTAACACATTGTACTAACGTTAGATCTAAATGTCAAATTTTATATGGAAAAATGACAGTTGGATTGTCCTTACGCGCGTTCGGAACGTTACGTGATTACCCCTCATTGATAAGGATTTGAAAGAAAGAAAGAAACATTTATTCGAGACAAACAACACACAGCGTTTGTCACGAAACGAATTTGGTGTGGACATAAGATTTAGGTATCAACACATCACAGTTAATTTGGTAGCGTTGAAGTAGTAATTATTCGATAATTATTGATTCATATAATAAAACCAACCAACAACGTTGGCTTACAAGAAAACTATAAAATCAACAGACCAATCCACTGTTTTGCTATGAAAAAAAAATAAAGAAAGTGAAGAGCATGAATAAACATCGAAGAAAGTAAAAAAAATATATGCGAACAAACCCAATCAGCAACTCGACGTGCCCATTGAAAAAACCCTGCCCCTCCTGACCTTAGACTGGAAACTAAAAATAGCCCTCAATATAGAAGCCCTAACCCGTTAGTCAGCGTCGGGGTGCCAGCCGCTAATTACCGCAGTTAGCGGGTGCGGGTGGCGGGGGCTGCGCGGGCGCGGGGCTAAAGGTCCCGCGACCCCACACTCCAGTTACCGTGGTCCCGTTACTCGCCATTCACTGACATTTCGTTTTTGTGCTAATCGGGGGTGAATAATGCAGGCTAGACCTAGGGCATGGGGTCGAGTGGGGGTAGCGGCGCGCGCGCAGTGTGCCCGCGACCCTTGATGACGACTGATGGCCTCAGGTGAGATCTGATCTTATATATTGTTATTGTTTTCATCTGATCTGTCGGAGTAATGAGGGGGGGGTGGATGCTGTACCTCATGCTTTTGACCTTCCCTGGCTTGCCGGGTCCTCTATTACCGACTTGATGTCACATTACATACATTATGTTAATTAGGATTACCGCACTAATTGACAACTCTTTTAATTAATTTGGAACTTGTTTAGTAAAACCCATGCAATTTGGTCACAAGCGGTGACAGCCAATGTTAATTATGCCATGTTCTGCTCTTGATGAGTTTTGACAACTCAGGTTTCATAAACATAACTCATAAGACGCTCGCGTGAGGTAGTTCGGTACACCATTTCCCCACCTACCCGCCGGAACCCTTCGCTGAATTTTTACGAGCGTATTCACGGTAAGTCCGTAATTAAGTTTTAATTTTTTATCGCTTTCACCGAACACAATAATGCCGAGGTCTTCCACGGTTCAGGGTACTTTTTACGGTTATTATTTGATACGGCACTGCGGCGGGACAGGCTCACATTCATAATAATGCTTATTGTTTTTAACTTTTTAACGAATTAGGGATGCCCACTAGAGGCAATTAGAGTCGGAGAAAGCGCGCCGCAAAAAACTCGCGACAAAAGGAGAAACGGCTTTCTAATTTATTGACGGAGATTAACAAAACAAGGAAACAATCGGAATGCGAAAATTGCACAACACCCGTTTAACGACGGACAATGCGTGTCGTAAAAGACAGACGGATGCGCGAGGGTTTTCCGTTCAGGCAGGGTTTTACAACGGGCGTAAGGAGCGGACCGGCCGGCCGCGGGCCAGGCAGCGTCGCGGTGCACCTAGCTGTGTCCTGGCCCTAACGGGACTGAGCTACAAGTTTTTAATTACTACATAAATGATTTTTAATGCTTACGACATTAATGTTCGTTATAAACATCAAGCCTATAACGAAACTAATTATTACCAGTATGGTATTGTTTTTTGCAGCGGAATAATATTTCTTATGAATAAAATTATGCCTCAGGCTCGGCGAGATAGCGTGTTCGTTCGATGTGATAGCATATACGATGTGGTGGATGCAGCGCAGGCCGTGATTGGATGGAGTCGTCTAGACACCGGACCCTCCTCTCTCCTCCCCGTCGGGTCAAAGTTCTTGCTTAAAAGTTTCAGCGATTTAAATAGCTGACGGTCACTCTCTGGACGCCGTTTGAGCATACAGAGTACACATTTTGTAGCATCCAGTCGTAAATGTTGCCAAAACTGGTGCCCAAGTGCCGATAGTTTTATCGTTATTGTCTCTTTGGATGTTGAAAGCGGTTAAAATGCGGTTCGTGTTAAAAAAGAATAGAACTAATTCTACGCTGTTTTCAAATGCAATCTATTGATACAACTGAATAGAAGTCTATAAAAAGTAAAGAGTTTTTAAGTTTTAATTGCTACCATTACCTGCCTGCGCAGTTATTAAATAGATTTTAATGCTTTTTACTGTTCAGTATCCTACAATTATCTGTTAGTAAAATGAGCTCGGCGGGTTCATAAAGTGACTGTGTTGCGATACTAGGTCCTCAATTTGACACGCGTTTAATTGTAACCTTTATATCGTTTGTACATACAATTTAAGGTTTACACTTAGTACTTAAAAGGGAGAAAAGATGCTATGAACAAATAAAGCAACGTCGTTTGTCGTACGATACCAATAGTGCGATCGTGGAGTGCGTAAAAGAGGACATCTTGGGGCACTTTAAATACCTACAGGTGTATAAAAGTTGTGTTCTTCGTGCATTATAAAACACGCAATATCACCCGGCAGAGCGGTACTCATCTCTCCTACACTAAGCCATGTGTCCTCCAAATATCGCATGGTATTTGTTGCTACGAGACTCGCGTGTCGCGCAACATGTGCAAGACCTTTCACTTCATGTGGGGAGAGTTTAGGGCTGCCAACTTTCGCAGACATGTGTATTTTTCATATGATTGGTTTATCTCTATCTATAATCTAGACCTGCTGTAAAAGTATTTACTTTCATAATCATTATAATATCGATACAAGTATAAAGAATATAAATTAAACCACGATAAATCAACTCTTACTTACGTTAGTTTACTCAGTGTAAACAGAAATGACCGGATATAAGTAGTAAGAGCCCAGGCCAATTAGTGTCTGAATTATGTTGTAGGTTAGGTAAGTAATTTTACTTAAAATGTATCTTGCACAAATGAAAGGTATTTCACTAGTGAACTAGCAGCCCTGAAGGGCGAGGTGACCTTTCCCGGTCCCGTTAGAGGCACCTGCAGCACGTTACGGTCCCGCTATCGCCCTCTCCCTGCGCCCCCGCCCTAACTGTCGCCGCCGATACATTATACATTATCACCTTTAACACTTTCACCCAAATATCTAGGGTGCCGACGTAGTTATGACGTTAGCGACGTATGCTCGAAAACCTAGATATCATGGAGCTCTAGTAGAAACATCTTGCGTGCACTTTACTTGCATTGAAATATGGGTAATGGCTCTATTAACAGTACCGAACGTCTGTGGGATTTATAGTCTACAATAATTCAATTTTCTTGACATGGAGTGTACAAGGTGTACAACAAAGTACAATTCGTAATCATGCTTGTAGCCTTTTGCCGCCGCTTATTTTGCGTACAGTTGAATTATAATAATTCTAGAGAGGCATAATTTAATCGAGCAACATTGGTGTTATACATAATTTGGATCGAACAAGTAACGGGTGTAACGAGCTGCGGTGCGCCTGATTGCTCTTGTTCTGTTTTGGTGTTCATCGGCGAGGCCTGTAGTTTGGGCGCCGCGGCCCGGGCGTTGTGCCGCGATCTAATGATATCACGCGCATGGTAATGCGCTGCTTATGGTACAGGCGCTGTCTAAATTGCTCCTTCAGCTTTTGGCATCAATACAATGTAAATCGAAGGCAAAAACTATAATTCAGTGTCAGTTTACGCTCTAGGAAATAAAATGCTCGAAACTAACTTAGGAATGACCCTATGACTAAATATTAAGTATGAATTTCGTATTATAAATGTCCATGATTAATTTCTCTTTTAGTTAGGTGCGTGCACGTTCCAGCATCTGTTTACAATAATTTTATTCAGAATTATACAGAAAGTCTATGTCTAAATGGAAAGACACTGAAGCGAACATCACTATATTGAGGTTACTTATGATTAAATGACACCTATCAGTTTTATGATTCACATATTGGTATGATGACATTCGAACACGTACGCGTCGTACGACTTCTGACGGTGAGCGTCCGCGCCATTATGCGGGGCGGCACGGGAACCGCTGCTGCCTCCTACACACTCCCGCGCATGCGAGTTAAACCCGACTTTGTGGCCAACCGATACGTCCTATATTAGCGTACTCAAAAATGTAATCTCCTCGAAGGTGTTACCGCGTACGATAGAAATCAATCGGCGGCGTATTGCTCGGATATTAGAATACATTCAAATGCGGCGCGCACGCGCACGCCCGCTCGCGCAGCCGCTGACGGCTCCCACGCGCCGTGCGAACCGGGCACCAGCAAGCATGCGCGATCGCGCCGTGTGTCAATTTAAATTCATATTCCATCGCGATCATCTGATTGGCGTGCGACCGCCCCGACCGCTGCGAATTTCGATCGATTCCGACACTACAGCCGGCAAGCCTTTAAGGGTTTTCGAAGCCTAATCCTTTAAGCAGCTTCGAGACTTTGCATATTTTGCTCTTCAATGAGCTAACGGTCCCGTTGTCGCGGATTAGCGCGGGTGAGTGGCTCGGGGTGATCTTTGCACGTCGCGCGCGCACCTGCCGGGGTCAAGGCTGCGGCGAAAACAAGGCGTGTTTTTATTAGTTCATGTGACATGTTTTAACATAGGTATCACAACAATATCTGTAGCTACACAAAAAAAAATAGAAGAAAAGTCGTGATGATAACGTTCTAGCCATGGTAACCCTCGACAATAATGTAAGCAGCTTTGAAAGGCGGCAGTGAACTGTGAAACAATAAGATGCCAATGGACGAGTGCATTATTCCATTTGGTATTCGCGAGGGGGCCGAGTATGGGTCAGCGTCGCGCTGGGGCGCTGTTGACACTGTAAACATCTTCTCCTCATGTATCTAAATTAGATTGCCAGACTTTTCATTTTCTTTTTAGGGTTTAGTACCTCAAAAGGTTTATTTCATTGGTTCTCAGGGACACATAGAAGAGTCAAGTAGACATTATTATTAAATACTCAGGCATGCAACAAAGTCATAATAATCATACTTTAAAAAATCAAAACCAGCATAGGGTATTTCCTACTGAGCTATAGGTATACGGCGGTATTCTTCAACGTTCTACAAGCATATTTTATTGGCGTTAAAATTAGTTTGTCCTTATTCTGTCACTTTGACGGTTGTGTTCGTAAGAAAGGGACAAAGTATATTTTATTTAGCAGAGGCATCTAAGTTTTACGAATACCCTTATTCCACCCCCTGGTCAGAATCATGGAATTTTTCAAGAAGCTGTCTTAGTGCCTTATAATATAATGTAACACAAATACAGAAGTAAAACTTAAAACCGGATTTTTTAGATTCAGTTACAACTCTAAACGTCTAACTGTGTTGCTGACCTTTTATTTAGAGTATCTAACTGATAACGTGTTATCCCTGGGGAGTGTTAAGACAGTTGGACGTAACTTATGCATGTAAAGCGATATTAGGCCCGCGAGGACTTCCGGAGTCGCCGGACATTCGTCACCCCTCCCCGCTGTCTTTCCCTCACCCCCACAGACCTTGCCGGTGTCTCCCGCGTCATGTTGTTTTAAATCCATCCGTCTTGTCCCGAGAGCCCCTCTGCCCTAAATGCTTCGTGCAAACTTATGGATACCGTTCAACTAGGACTGGAACATGAGCGAGGTACGCATTGTACGTTTTCAACGCTTTTCCATCGGCACCGATTCCGACAGCAAATAAAAGTTTGTAAAAGTGGACACCGGCTATTTTCTCTCCAAAATAAGATTTATGGAAACAGCAGAATATAGGATGATGGTATAGCAATTTGAAAATGCAGTATAAGCAATAAGACTATTGAATAATGATCCCTGGGGATCAATTTCATTCGTAACTTCGCATCTCAATATGATTTCAACGTGTTGCGCGCACTCGTTATATTTAGCTCCTTAGTTATGTGCACGTATACCTTAGCGCGGAATACATGGATATACAATATTATGATGCAAATTGATATGTTCAAGTAGCAGCAGGTAAACAATAGATCACTGACGGTTTGATCTACTTAATTTCCGTTGTTGACTAACACTGATTTGATCTGCATGTGCGCTGGCTGGATAATCGTTGCAATTGTGTTAATTGCGTCCTTCCCGCCGCTCCGCCCCCGCGCCGCCGTATGCTAATCTGCTAATGGGGCGCGCGTGCGCCGATCCTCGTGCCACCTGTGACCAGCTATTCGATTCACAACTTAACATGAATCTACTCATCCCTTGTATATCATGGCCTCAATATTAGTAACAACTATACGTAATCAGAGGTCACACTTATACTGGTTTTTTTGAGGTTAGGTGTCAGTGAGTGCTGTGAATAGTGTGCCAGCTGACGCTACTCACACTGAACCATAACGCCTTGGCCACGACTTTGGTCTTAAGCGACCTGCGACCAGCGTCTTATCTGTTCATTGCGCGTGATCCCAACTAACCACAGTGTGTTGCGCGTCTCGACCGCGCAATGAACAGATAAAACGCTGGTCGCAGGTCGCTTAAGACCAAAGTCGTGACCAAGGCGTTAGCGTCCAACTATGCAAGCATTTCATAAAATACAAATACCGACGATTCCCAAGACTGACACCGCTGACAACATAAAATATATCCTAGCATGTATATACGTGAATATTATATTAAAGGTGCACACGCATACATCGCATTGCATTTGTAACTGTCTGCGCAATATCGATTATCTAAATGCCAGTCGGGATGCGTGCCGACCGAGCCACCGGGCTTGTAACACCATGTCCGTTCCGCTACTCGGAGATAAATACAAATTACTTTTACTCCCTTATACCGAGCGCGAATAACTTGTAAATACCGACTAGGTACTTAACCTACTATACCGCGCAATGGTCATAAATACCTTCATAGTCAAGTGAATTGCATAAAGTATTATGACTAATTTGGTTACTGTTTGTATAATTATTTATGACGTGAGGATAATGTACAGGGGCCGGCGTCGGCGCAGCCGCGGTCGCACAGACGGACGGCTGACAGTTTTAGCACCGCATTAGCATAATCGCATGCGCAATGAGCCCGCAGTTACCCACCGCGCGTTTTTATGTCTTAACAAACAAAAAAAATGATTTAAGGAACAAAGTAACTCATTTGAATACAGTAAATGAGTCTAGACGCGAAACTTTTTCCATGTGAACTGTGGCAGGATCTATGGATCATTTAGCGGTGAGATTATACGATACTATATTTTATTCAAATTTCGGAGCTGTAAAGTTAATTGCATATTAGTAATAAAGTGATTATAACACACGCACACGTGCCTGAAGGTATCGTACGCATCGCGAACACCGATGTGATCAACTTGTTTTCCTACAAGGCTCAATTTATAACTTAGACCTATGTCGTAACTACTCATATTTTATGTTGATTTTAAAATGAGATTTTATCGTTCACGACAAATAATTAGCATCATTTATGTCAATAAAATTTTCGCAATACACCGGAAGGATAGTGCTACGAGTTACGACGTAGCACTCGTAACGAAGCTTATCAGTCACTGATGAAACTAAATGATGCTAATTATTTGTTGTGAACGATAAAATCTCATTTTAAAATCAACATAAAATATGATGTGTAGTGTTTTTGCAGTATAGCGGTATGTGCCACAAGAATGGGAATATTATTATTTTTCATCAGGACCACATCACCTACATCTGCATACATTTAATTAGGTTAATATTTATAGAAGCTGATTAAATGTATGTACATGTATATACCTACTTCTAAGTGTATCTGCTTCCACATACACAATGCTAAAACAATATTCGTAAACTTTAATTGCCTAATGTATGAGCGCCAGAATCTGTTTCACTCGCATCCGTGTATAAATTTAATTAATTTAATAACATAGTGTTTGTGTGTGTGTTACGAGTAATTATAATACTTTTAAACATTGATTGATAAGCGTGTACAAATGCTGGCATATAATTACTAACCATGTGTGCACTCTGTGTATGTATACATGGACTGTGTGATTGTGTGCATGAGTTTGGCCGTAATAAGTCGAAATCTGCATATGTTAATGAGCGATTATGGGCGCGCTTAAATTATAATAATTAGGAGTAACGGCGTGGTGCCTGAGCACAGTGGGCAGGGCTGCTAAAAGTAGAAGCCAGACCTATGTTTAGATTGGATGGACCCACCATAGATGTCCAAAGCTGTGTTTTCATATACATATTTGACAACTAGCTATCAAGCATGCGAGGTGTAGCATACATCAAAACACATCTTCACACATGTCTGGTGGAAATTCACCCTAAAGCTGTGCTTCTTACGAGCAGCTCCTAGATTCGTAGCTCATTTCGCCGATTTATATGAAAACACGGCTTAGCCCATCTGTAGTGAATATGCAGCCTAAAGTCAGCTATTTCGTTGTAAATGGGCGATTCTTTTTTGTCCACACTGTCACAGCCGTGGATGTCTACCGTGGACGAAAAAAAAAGTGAAAATGAGACCGGCCCAAATAAATTTCGTTGAAACCAAACCAAAAAGTTTATATTTATTTAGTACTAGTATCCGCCCGTGACGTTGTTTTCGTGGTCCCGGGATAAAAACTATCATATATTTTAATCCAAGCTATAAACTATCTTCGTGCAAAATTTCATCCAAATCGGTTCAGCCGTTAAAGCGTGATTGAGTAACAAACAGCCAAACATCTAAACATCTAAACATCCAAACATCTAAACATCCAAACATCTAAACATCCAAACATCCAAATTTTCGCATTTATAATATAATATAATAATATTAGTAGGATTATATTTATTAAGTATCTAGATGCAACCCTACTCGAATATTAAAATGAATGAATGAGATAGTTTTCGACCTAACCTACACCGCGCGTGAGAATATCTTGGATACAATATCTTGTCCTTCTTGGGTATCCAGAAGAGTTTCGTTGGCTGCATAGTTTATGACAAGTCATTCCTGAAATAGTTCACATTTTGTGTTTCTTGTGATTTAGGTCTAAAGTTAAACATGACATGTGCTGTAGGTATGCGTATGTTGTTCCAAAATGATCAAACATAAAAAACGATAAATATTTTGCCAACCAATATTTGTATCATGTAAAGATGGATGTAATATTAGATCCGTACTTCACTCACCCCTTTTCCGTCTCAAGTTTACAACGTTTGTTTGAAGGGACGCCGGGTATGCTTCTAACTCGCTTTCGTAAATTCACAGCGAACTAAATACAAATGAGAGTAAGTGACCTTATGACTTAGAATAATAACGCGTAGAAGGATAGTTTCATACGGCCGATGCGCCAAGAATGAGGCATAAAATGGATTCATGTAGTTGTGATCAACTCGTATTCACACGCGCCAATACGCACACAAACGCACCAATTTTGTTCCACCGATTGGCGTACTGGGCCATTTATGGCCGAGTTTTTGTGGCCTCACCGTTGCGCGTGAACTGCGTTTCTAGGCGTTATTATTCTAAGCCTTATGATGAGTATCTGTACCCTAAGAACCGTCAATTGACACTATGCATTTCTAAAAAAAAAAAAAACAAAAGTGAACCTTGATAGTTAACTTCATAGTTATGGGGAACGTTCCGCTGTGCTCACACTAAAGTTATTTTAAGAATATGCTAATGTTAATTAATAAGAAATAATACTACGAGTTTTTAATTACATGGCCGCGTCAACTTGCCCCGCACACATTTAGGATTTAGAATTGTTTACGATTTACAAGACTGATAAGCCGCGTTCAGCATGTTATAATTTAATCACAGTCGGCTTAGATTATACGTACGAGTATAACTTATACGTATCTCAAGACCACGATATTCCTGATGCAAAACCGTTCGTTGTGGAGATATTTGGGGTATGCTTTTGTCCACGGTTTACGTCTTTGGATATAAATTATGTATTATGATGATGATAAAAAATTGATTGACCGACCGTACTTTTGTGTAGTTCTCGAATGAACCCGAAGAATCGCCCACAAAAAGCGTGAATGAAAACGCACCGTAAAACTCGATTAGTGTGTACCACAGCGCAGTGTCGCTCGGATCCACGACGACGTCACGCGCCAGCGCCGAACCGCAGTCACTTCATTTACGGCTATCACACTAACCAATTGCCCGCGCCTCTAATGCGCTTATAATGAGCTGCTACGACAATAGCTACCGTATTGCGACGTCTGAAGGACTATGCAGTTATTCGAACGGAGTAATGAGTAGTGTTGTAAAAGACTCGAGTTCTAGAGTCCTGATTGAGGAGACTCGACTCAAATATACGGGACTCGGGGAACTCGAAGACTCCCGAGTCTAGAGTCCAGTCGAGCGTGAGTCATCTGTCCGACGACTTGAGTCTCTAAAACCACTCGAGTCTTCAAACAAACTCGAGTCCATGAGTTTCCAAATTAAATACAGAGTTAAGTTAGCAATACAATACGAACGAATCCGAAGTCAGAATCGGAAAAAATAGGCGCCATATTGTTTTCTTACACGCTTTTATTTAACTTGCACTGTTCGTATGTATGTAAATACGAGTATGTAAGTTGTCCGTCAAAATTTGCAATCCATTTTTCAGTCACTTTCCGTTATCCGATTGAGCTGAAATTTAGAATATTTATGTATGTTTGGTGACAATGCAATACATTTAGCTGATCTGATGCTGAAACCGGAAGATGGTCACTGGAACTCTATGATAGAAATTGTTATGATATTCGTGGTTGGGCTTGTTTGTTTTGTTTTCGTCAGCACTTACTATTGCATATGATGGCGAGGGTCTCATGATGGAACCTCAAGATGGCCACTGGAACTCTATAGCGGAAAGTGCTATGATAGTCGAGTTTAAGCACATTTGTTTTGTTATCGTCAGAACTTACCATTGCACATGATGGCGAGGGTCTCATGATGGAACCGGAAGATGGCCAATGGAACTCTATGACAGAAAGTGTTATGATAATCGAGTTTGGGCTCGTTTGTTTTGTTTTCGTCAGCACTTACCATTGCACATGTTGGCGAGAGTCTCATGATGGAGCCGGAAGATGGCCACTGGAACTCTATGATAGAAAGTGCTATGATAGTCGAGTTTGGGCTTGTTTGTTTTGTTTTCGTCAACACTTACCATTGCACATGATGGCGAGGGTCTCATGATGGAGCCAGAAGATGGCCACTGGAACTCTACGATAGAAAGTGCTATGATAGTCGAGTTTGGGCTTGTTAGTTTTGTTTTCGTCAGCACTTACCATTGATGGAGCCAGAAGATGGCCACTGGAACTCTATGATGGAAAGTGCTATGATAGTCGAGTGTGGGCTCGTTTTCATTGTTATCGTCAGCACTTACCATTGCACATGATGGCGAGGGTCTCATGATGGAGCCTGAAGATGAACATTGGATTTTTTTTTAAGTCTAGTATTATATAGTGGTCAAATCATTGGTTTTGATTCTGATGATAAGGGCGTAAGTTGTCAGAAATCGATACATTTATGAATTTATAACCGAAATAAAACATATTATGAAAAAAATATCAAAACATGGCAACAAATTCCAAAGTTAAAAATCAATATCTAATTTGAAAAATAGCACGTAAAAAATATTTTTAAAAGCCAGCTCTTGTTCAAAATGAGAACTAAAAAGTAAAAAAATATTCATATTTTATTGGCATTAATCACTTGGCCCTTGATCGCGTTGGATTGGTTGGGGACATCATTCGTGGTTGTAATAAAGTTTTAATAAAGATTTAAAAGCTTGAGGCACTGAAGTACAGTCACTTCTATCACTATCAGGCCTTTAAATAGCGCTTTTTCGCATAGCTCTATCGTTTACAACATTATTTTTCCTTTAGGCTTTTTAAAGGGTTATACTTAGAACGATATTTGACGCGCTGTATAGCGGTATCCATTATAACGTTATAAATCTAAATAAAACCAATATATAAAAGCAATACTTTTGTGAGCGATATAATAACTACATATATAACGTTATAGGCTACCCCTTTTTCGCATTCAGTTTCGCCTACTCGAGCACGGCTCGCAGTTTAAAACGATATTATAACGTTATTTGACCGTATTTTATTATGTTATGATATTCATTCTGTTATGATATTTATATCGTTATGTTACTGATTTTGGTACAACGATATTGTTTAACACTAACGAAATATATCGTTATGATATCGCTTTTTTCATAAAACGTTTTATATGATATTGACAGCTCAGCTACATGAACGTCGTTTTTGCATGGTTTACTTTGTATTCTTAACTTATAAGGCATGGTTAAAAACCGGCTTCACAAAGTTGTTCAAAACGCTTCGTCTATTTTTTATTGTCTGATATCTCTTTCTGAAATATACGATCAATGTTACCGAGACGATTGATGTTTAGATTTATCTTTTTGTAGATATTTTTACACACCTACCTACCTACTATAATTTTAAATTGTATATTGCTTTGGTTCCTTGCTGTAAAACTGTATGCAAATTTTGTATGAAATACTTAAAATAAATTTTGGAATTCAATATTAAATAAAAAATAAATAAAATATCTTTATTTTCAGACAATAGAAAAAAAAACTTGATGACTTATGTTAGTAGAATAAAACATTAATTAGTTTACAATTTAAAAGCCAGACTTGGCAGCCTCAACGAGGTATATTAACATCATTGTTGGAATGTGCAACTTTTTGGATTATAAAATGGACATCGTTTTTATTCTGCACTGGGGTAATAACCCAGAAATTGACACCCATGGCGATTGTCAAGAAAAAGGCCATGTCCAACATTTTGGATTCCAAAATTGACATAATTATAGGAATCTGCACCCTCAAATACCCTAAAAGTGACATCGAAGACGAGTTTTAGTAGTTTTAGATTCCAAAATGGACATCAATTTTGGATTCTGCTCCCTCGAATACCCAGAAAGTGACACCCATGACGACTTTTAGGAAAAAAGCCATGTCCGCCATTTTGGATTCCAAAATGGACATCATTTTTGGAATCTACACCCTCGAATACCCGAAAAGTGACACTCATGACGATTTTTCGGAAAAAAGCCATGTCCGCCATTTTGGATTCCAAAATGGACATCATTTTTGGAATCTATACCCTCGAATACCCGGAAAGTGACACTCATGACGATTTTTCGGAAAAAAGCCATGTCCGCCATTTTGGATTCCAAAATGGACATCATTTTTGGAATCTACACCCTTGAATACCCGGAAAGTGACACCCATGACGACTTTTAGGAAAAAAGCCATGTCCGCCATTTTGGATTCCAAAATGGACATCATTTTTGGAATCTGCACCCTCGGCATCCCCGACACATGACGATTGGTGTGACCCATGAGTTTGATTCAGACCTTAAACCTCTTACAGATGGGCGCAAAGTAGTATGCAAGTATTGCATACTATTACTTATCTCTAAACCGTGAAACAACTAGGTATCTTGGAACTCGGAGCTCAGTCCAAAAAAGGACTCAGCCGCGAAAAGAGACTCGAGTCTTGATGTCACGCTCGTTTAGTTCGCTAGACTCACTCAGCAAGAAGTCTTGCAAAATGTGGAGTCTTGAAATATTGAGTCGAGTTTCGTTTTTGGACTCCGAGTCTTATTATGAAGACTCAGAGAACTCGAGTCTTTTACAACACTAGCTTATAATGAGCTGCTACGACAATAGCTACCGTATTGCGACGTCTGAAGGACTATGCAGTTATTCGAACGGAGTAATGAGACGTATTTCCCTATACGAATGCCATTTGTGAAGTTTACGATAGACTGAATATTTATATCATTATCAATTTGATTATCATGTTGGTAACTATGATGCCAGCCAGTTCTTATACGACGTACAGGAAAGTTATGGAGCAATGTGACATCAGCTAACCTTACCAATCTTCTAGGTATATGTATGTAGGTATGCTCTAAGCTACTACTAGTATATACCTAAGTTATGTGTAGGTAGTATAGAAGGAAGGAGCAGGAAGTTGAGAATAATAAAACGGAACTTTACGATGCATGCTGCTGCTGCAATATATGACTAGAGTCTGGCCAGGGAAAGATGAGCCTAGAAAAGCGCGGCAAATTTTTAATAACCAGCGTGTTGCAACACGCGTTAAAATAATAATGATACTTTTACACTCATTATTTTTCTTCAATTAATGAATGAAAACCACTCTCCAAAATTTCAATTTTGCATGTGAATAATATTAGCCCTTCAGTTCTCTTAAAGAACAAAAACTGACAAATTTATTATGGAACAGTTACTTTCTCAGTTAACATATCAAGTATCAAGATTAGGACATCGTACTACTTTAAGAAATTTGACACATTTGAGAATGACATTGCTGTTTCCATATAAAAAAGGCTCATCTTTCCCTGGCCAGACTCGATCTAATAATGTTTATAGGTTTGTTCATTTTTAAGACAATTCTCGTGACTTCTCGTGAAGACGGTGCGAAAGTTGGCCACTAGTGTTTCCGGCCATTTCAGGACTGACAGACTTAGGTTTATCTCTCTACGATTAAAGGGCTAAATGATGCCAGCACATGTCTCGTACTGTTGTCACATGACGTAAGTATACCTACCCTTACAATTTTGACCATAAATGAAGGATTTTTCAAACTTTCGGCCAAGTTTACTTAGGTGCGATAATCTTCTGAGTCTTGCTCAGCACAACTTTCTCGACCTGCTGCCATGCATTTCATCGTGTTGTCATGAGACGTAGGTGTATTGGGAGTGGGCTTACGGACTATCGGGGCGTATGTACAAAATTATCAAATTAATGCTGAATGGCAGTGGTTTGTCTTTTCTGAATATCTTTGTAGTGGTTCTATGTCTTTGGTGTGGCTGGAATCCTGTTAAGTAAATCAACTATGGTGCCCGACGATTTTCTTTCTAAACTTTGCTTTAAATTTTCGTTGAATTTCAATTTTACTGTCGTGCCTGTAGGTTCATTTCACTTTGATGCTCTATCAACCACGTTTAGTTAGTGTAATCATCATGTTTTATGTTTTATGACATAGCGATGGAAAGCTCCGCTTTCTCAGGTTTCGAGTGTAATTTGATGGTATGTAGAATATTTACCTATTTACAAATAAAATTGGTAAAATTTAAATTAAAAAAGAATTTACACACCGTGGTTTATTATTTATTTAGTCTCATATATTATCTCTGATACGTTTATTTTTTTATATTTTAAAATTAAATCGTGTTATACAGGTAGTAAAAAGCCGGCCAAGTGCGAGTCGGACTCGCGATGTCTCGCACGAAGGGTTCCGTACCAATAAAAATATTTATTTTATTTTGTTTTTAGTATTTGTTGTTATAGCGGCAACAGAAATACATATTTAATCTGTGAAAATTTCAACTCTCTAGCTATCACGGTACTTGAGATACAGCCTGGTGACAGACATACGGACGGACAGCGAAGTCTTAGTAATAGGGTCCCGTTTTACTCTTTGAGTACGGAACCCTAAAAACGAGACGAAAACTTTCATATTAAATTTCAAGCGGTACCTATTTGAACGACGCTTATACATTCCAATCATTTCGTGCGCCGTTTCGTGTCGTATAAAATGCACCCACTTAGCTCGCCTTTGTTTTTAAAACATTCATTTCCAAGTCCATCGCAAGCAGCCCCCATTTGGCATTCATGAACGCATTTAGCATTTATATTGACCGAGCACTCGGCTGGCGAGTGTTGACTATCGAAATCAAACACCGACATTATCGGTGCATTACGGCGGCAATATCCGTCCCGGGGGCCCTACGCCCCGGGCCGGGCCCCGTTTGCGTTGCATTTACATGTTTGTGAAGTCCGGCGCCCGTTGCCCGCGTGTTGTTTTATCTCCGCGCGCCAGCCGACCCTTGCCCACAGAGCCAGAAGAATCGCTATCGATATTCCGTTACCAACCACGCACGCTTGACCAGACATCCATCCCATAAGCAACCCAACTGCCGTGCGCAGGATGCCCGACAGACCTCTCGTACTCATTTCGGAGTTTATCTACGGATCTAGTTTAAAATTCAATTCGCGATGAAGCTTAAACTGCCGATACATGTCTGGAATTGGCTCCCGGTCCCGCGCATTCCGGCGGCGAGCGTTTATTCCGCTTATCTGAATTTTAAATTCGATCCCTGTCTCCCGACCCCGCCAACCCGAACCCGGGCGTCCCAATCACCGCGGTAGCAACGCACGGCTGCGGTGTTTTCCAAGCGAGTGCCCGGCGCCCTCGCTGGCCACTCATGCTAGGCCGCATCTTGTCCTCGCCGCGCTCAGTACTCATGCTATTAGGCTGCGCTCGGCTCTTTCAGTTGAGCTAAACTGACTGAAGCCTCTGCAATATCGAAGTAACGAGCTAGAGAAGAGCGCGTGCGTAATTTTCAAGGTGTACAGTTTAATTTACTGCATGCCAAAAGGATGCCATGTCTAAGTCCCGACAAACTCGCTGAACATGCAGTTGAGTTATGTATCATTTCTGTTATTTAGTAGTTTACTTAACTCAATTAGCTCACGTTTTACATGAACGGTAACATCTCCAATGAAGTATTTTCACACAATTTCGATAATGTCGATGACAGGCGTTGCCAAGAATTCGTGTGTACTTAGGGCCGGTTTTTCAATCACCAGATAAATTTATCTGTCAGATAAAATTATCACTATCCCTTTCCCCAGACATATAAAAGAAAAGGACAGCCTAACTTTTATCTGACAGATATGTTTTATCTGGGGGTTGAAAAATCGGCCCTTAGTGTAATAAAGTGTTTTAAAAGTCGGCGCCCGGTAGCGCTGGTCACGAGATTTAATACCGGCGTGGGAACCCCGGGAGCCGCCGGTAGCTAACTGCGCGCTTATTACGTTAACCCATATTTTAGATTCCGGGACAATTTGTAGCTATGTCCGCCGGCGCCGCGCCGCGCACCCTTTGATCCTGCCCGCGGCTCTTGGCGCTGGATTAGCATACAGTGACGCAGCAAGGCCTTGGCGGGCTTCGGAGCTGATCAGATACTTAACATGGATCAGAATTAATTTGTCAACGTCTCTGGGACTGAATTTAAAATTTATCCTAGGGGAGCTTTTTTGTTCTTTTAAATATTTGTTAGCTATAAGATTTGCATTAGTGCCTACCTACCGCAAATCTTATTGTTCACCTTTCACTGACGCGCGTGAATTGCTGCTTAATTAACTTCGTAAGAAATCGTGCCACTGTGACCGCCGGTCACTTCCCAGCATGGATTAGCGTGACATCTCGCATACGTAAACTAATTTGGTGAACGCAAATGAAGCGCGTGAGAGCGGATGCTGCGCGACACGCACATCTCGCGGAGAACTAAACGCAATCTAACGTAATAAGTATGTATATGAACCTTCATAATTGACTCTCACTTCCCATGCCATCTCACAGGTTACATCATATCTTATTTTGTAATAGAGTCTTTTGTCGCCCTATGTAAAGTTTTTGAGAAAGGCAAAGCTGCTTTCGCAACCTGCATCTAGCAGGAGATCTGTCGGTGCAGCCGGGCGGAACATGCAAAGCGAGCGTGCCCTCGCATGATTACTTCGTAAATTAATTTAGGTGTCGGTTCTCAAGGCGCTGCTATCGGAACAATAACTCTAAATTCGGAGCTGGCGTGCGGGCAGCACGGGTAATTGAATGGTTGCGTGCGCGCCGCCCCGGCCCGCGCCCCGCGCCCCGCCCCGCGCGGCGACAGCTTGAGCAATGGCGAGGATTTGCATGCACGTCCCGCGGCCGCTCCGGCGCAGACCAAGCAACCCGCCGCGGCGCCCCGCCGGGACAGGCCTCTAATGGACCGTCTACCGGCTACAACATCTACACGCTTACTGCACTAATTATTAACCACGATAATTGAATTTTCATGACATTTCAAACTGTGTAACCGTATCGGTTATCGGGTATCGGACTCTGCCTACGAAGCTGGAGGTCCCGGGTTCGAATCCCGGTCAGGGCATTTATTTGTGTGTTTATCACGAATATTTGTTCTTGAGTTATGGATGTTATATATGTATATAAGTATCTATATGTATTTATCTATTATATATATCATCGCCTAGTACGCACAACACAAGCCTTACTGAGCTTACCGTGGGCCTAGGTTGATTTGTGTAAGATTGTCCCATAATATTTATTTATTTATTTATTTATTTATTTATCGGTATACACTGATGCGGCAGCTCACGCACTATACTCATTTGTGAACACTCGATTACGTAGGAATCAATTCGTATCAGTATGCTGGCCACTTGTCGCCGGTTCACCCAAACAGTGCGTCAATTATACAGTTCCGCGCACCTGCGTCAATGCTAGGGTTGGCACAAAAACTATAATTTTTGGGGGGGCCAGTTAAACTCTGAACTAATAACCTGGACAAATGTTTATATATAGACAGCTTGTCGCTGGTAGCGGTTCATTAGTAATTTTCCGATAATTACGTTGACATTTGAAAACTAATTCGTTAATGCATTACCGCTAACTGTCTCACACAACATTAAGCATATGTAGCATTTTATGGTCAGCAGGTCGATCACGTAACGCATTGTACGCGCGTCAGGTAGATCTAAATGTCACTTTTTATATGGAAAATTGACAGTTAAATCGTACCGACGCGCGTTCGGAACGTTACGTGATTACCACTCAGCAGTAGGTCGATCACGTATCGCATTGTACGAACGTCGGGTAGGTCTAAATGTCACTTTTTTAATATGGAAAATTGACAGTTAAATTGTACCGACGCGCGTTCGGAACGTTACGTGATTACCCCCAGGTCGATCACGTAACGCATTGTACGCACGTTGTTAGGTAGATCTAAATGTCAAAATTTTCATGGAAAAATGACAGTTGGAACGCGCGTTCGGAACTAACGTAACCGTGATTACTAAAGGGCGGACAGTGGATGCAATATACGTCAAAGTCATGTCAAACGATATACTTAATATGGATATGACTACAATTGGTTTAAAGAAGAGAACATTTGCCATAATTATTTTCAATATAAATATTAAAGGAAACGCATAAACTCGCAAGTGAAAACGTCAATATAGACGTAATATATATAAACACTTAATAGTCTTAAGAGGAGATAATAATTATTGCATCCGCTGTCCGCCCTTTGGTGATTACCCCTTTGCCTGCTTTATTTATTCCAGACTTAGATCTATAAAATGACAATAATATTAGATTCACAATCGGGACGGCGTGGAGCTTTATCAATTTTATCATACACTCATACTCATTTATTCATAATAGTACCTATATTTAGAACCGACCAATTTGGCGACCGGTTAACCTATAGTGGGTAAGTGACGCTGCCTATGAAGCTGAAGGTCGTGGGTTCCTGGGTAAGGGCAAATATTCATTTGATGAGCACGAATATTTGTTTCTGTGTCTTTCATGTATTTAAGTACTTAAGTATATCTAGTAAATATATCGCCGTCTAGTACCTTCCCATAACATAATGCTTATAGTAATATGGGGCTAGTTCGATTTGTGTAAGATTGTCTCCTTGTAATTATTTATAGAAATATTACATGTCAAATATTATAAATCTCAATTGCATATTAAGTATTATGTCAATTCTATAACTGTTTATACATATATTTTTCAATTATTATTGTTAAAATAATTCAAATTATACGAGGCATGTCCAATTAACCATATTTCTTCAGGTTCCATTCCAGATAATTCCTTCATCTTTATTTCTAAATTATGTATGTATGTATGTTAACACTTCATTGTACACAAGACACAGGAAAATACAGACAAAATTAGATTAAATCTGAACAAAGGCGTACCTACTTATCCTTATAAACCTTTGATCAATTGAGTGGAGATCAGGAACAAAAAGATAGACACAGTAACACGTGTACAGAGACGTATCAACCTTTATTCTACAGTAAATTAATCCTAATTCATACACAAATAATTTGTTATATGAATATAATTTTTTATTTCATAAAGAACAGCATTAAAAGTTTTCCAAGTGACTTGTGTTTTCCATCTTCTTTTGCAGGTCAGTAATCAGTAAATCCAATATATGCAGGGTGCATGTGTTAATCACTTGTTAGAATTACCTGTCCCGTTATTGGCATTTTAAGAATTCTGTTGAATATTTACTCCAAATAAGTAGCAACATTCATTTTAATTACCAACATGTAACAAGCTCTGTTTGTAGCGGGCTCAACGGCAGAACATTCCTAACAACATAATAAACTTAATTATCGGTTTCTGATTCAAACCAATTTCCCATTGAATAAGGACAGACGTAGATTGATAATTCGTCTTAGAATTTGTTTACATCTCCATCGCGCCAGGCGTGACGTGCCGCCATTGTCTCTCGCAGCCGCAAACAGATCTCGACTTTATTGTCTGCATCATACAATGCCTTATCTTTGATTGTGTTTGAATCTAAGCATTACAGAGTGTAATGAAATTGAAACCTTAGTAGTTCAGAACAGGGCGTAAACTTCGTTCTCAGAAGGTTTGTTTGTCTATTGCGGCGGGTAATTGTGGCTGCAGCTA
Organism: Epinotia brunnichana; assembly: GCA_963854355.1. Lineage (NCBI taxonomy): Eukaryota > Metazoa > Arthropoda > Insecta > Lepidoptera > Tortricidae > Epinotia > Epinotia brunnichana. The sequence goes on along the minus strand of OY977936.1, from coordinate 24,040,670 downwards.
ATTAAACGCGGTGACTGTTGGAACACAAACAGACACACGTCACTGCCCCCTCCCCCGCACGTTCCCGCCCCGCTACTCATTACCCTGTGTCGGTACAATACCATGGATCACATGTGATCGCCGCCCGCGGTGCCTGTGGTAGGCTTTTGTCTGCAACACTGGTCTTCATCAGCCCAAAGCAATACCCCGATAACGAAGCGGCTACCATTGCTCATTCCACGCGTAACTCGCATGCTTCTGTCCGAAGGTGTTATGTTGTGTAGGCTTACCACAATATGGTGGTTTACAACTATACTTCGGTAAAAGGTTGAAACTACGAAAATTTATTGAAAATGATGACTTAACAACGAATCGTAGGCAACCTGCAATATATTTGTAATCACTGTGGCGGCATGAAAATGTTCGACAGAAGGATCTAAAGTGAAAATGTGACCATCCCTTTCATTACTGTATACAACAGTAATAGTACATTGTTTAACAAGGGGCGTATGAGGAATGCCGTAAGGCGGAGGGCTTTTGATGACTCGAGTTTGCAATATTCTTACACCCGTGTTATACACAATGTTTTTCATCACATTTGCGAGGAAATAAATAACTACAAAAGACAGAAAAATCTATGTTTTATACCACCAATCAAATGTTGACGAAATGGGCAACTTCACTTCCAGATCAGTGCGTAGCTTCAATATTTCAACCAATCACAGAGCATGGAGCATGTGGTTCTTGCAGGGCATGGACTGCTCGATTTTATTTTCCAACCAATCACAGAGCCAGAATTCTTGTCGTACGCGGCCGTCCAGATTTGCTTAACCAATCAGATCACACACAAGCTCATTACTCCCTTGGGACTTTTATTTCCCGCGGGAACAATTTAGGCCATTGTCCTTCTGTATACAGGCATGGAATAACACCATTTATGAGCATGAGCAAGTGTGATGAAAAAATATTTCTTATTAATTTCTACAATACTGTCCTTATTTTACAATTTTAATTAATACTAGCTGTTGCCCGCGACTTCGTCCGCGTATAACATGTTATCGTCTAAATGTTTGTTGAAGAAATGAATTTAAAAAAAAACGTTGAATTTAATTTTCTACCTAGACATTTAGAAAACAATCTAAAACCGAATTTACAAATCTCTTACTTTCAAAATCTCTTGCTCTCTATACAAACTAAGAACCCTCTCTGAACCCTCATAGTAAACAGTCTGAAACCGTAGTTACAAATTTCTTACTTTAAAAATGTCTTGCTCTCTATACAAAGTTCGAACCCCCTTTTAACCTTCTTAGGCGATGAATTAAAAAAACGCTGAAATAAGTTTTGTAGTCTAAACAGGCTAAGATCGCAGTTACAAATATCATACTTTAAAAATTTCTTGCCCTCCATATAAACTTTGAACGCTTTTCAGGGAAAAATTAAAAATAAAACACTCGGTTTTTTTATTGTAATAGGTAAGTATTCTGTACTTAAGTTTCTACAAACTATTTATCTAGTCTCTAGCTAAAAAAAAGTGTTTCCCATACGAACCTTGCACCCCTTTTTAACCCCTTAAGGGGTGAAATTTTCCAAAACGCTGGCAGTAGGTATTTTTTTGTTTGAGTTTTAAGCTTCTACTTTAAAAAAAAATCCTACACAAACATTGCACCTCTTTATCCCCCTCTTAGCGGGTGGAAATTTTCAAACCACTGAAAGTAATTTACCTATATATTTGTATTCTAATAAATAATATTTCTACACAATTTCAAGTCTCTAGCTCAAATAAAAGTTTCCTCCATACAAATTTTCACCTGTTTTAATCACCCTTAGGGGTGGAATTTTCCAAAACGCTGAAAGTTCTTTATTTGTATTGTAATAAGTAATCTTTCAGCAAAGGTTTGTCGCTTGCGATCTTTTTAAAAAGGTTTAATATTCTAGCTCAAAAAAATCCCCTTTACCAACATTGTACCCCTTTTTCATACCCTTAGGGGTGGAATTTTCCAAAACGCTGTTTTTTTACCTGTATTGTAATAAGTAATCTTTCTACAAACTTTTAAGCTTCTATCTCAAAAAAAGTGTCGCTCATACAAACTTTGCAACCCTTTTTAACCCCCTAAGAGGCTGAATTTTCCAAAACGCTGGCAGTATTTTATTTGTATTCTAATAAGTAAGCTTTCTACAACGTATTGAGTCTCTTGCTAAAATAATAAAGTTTCCCCCATACAAAATTTGCACCCCTTGTTTACCCCCTTAGGGGCAGAATTTTCCTAAACGTTGAAAGTATTTTATTCATATTCGAATAAGTAATATTTATACAAAATTTTAAGTCTCTAGCTATAAAAAATAAAGTTTTCCCCATACAAACTTTGCACCCCTATTTGACCCCTTTAGGGGTAGAATTTCCAAAAATCTCTTCTTATCCGTTGCTTACGTTGTAAAAGGTAGTTCTGGTGTAAATTTCAACTCTCTAGCCCCAGTAGTTTCGGCTGTGCGTGTGCGTTGATGAGTGAGTGGGTGAGTCAGTCAGGGCATTTATATGTAGGTATAGATAGATAGAAGATGACGAAAATCCCATTCAAATATCTCAAAACCGTTTTAATGTCGCTTGTTAGAGTGAGAAAACGATCGGGGACTGTAACGTCAAGATCCTCGAGCGTCATAGTAAAAAACAATCGATTCATTTGAAGGTGCGTTTTGTGAAAAAGGGACAGAACATAAAACTTTGGAACTTAGTGATTACCTATACATATACCTAACCTCTTGCGTAGGTTTTTTCTCTATTATCCTTTTTTCGAGAAAATACATTATGATTATTTTATTTAGTGTCTACCTACAGCCGGGCCCGCAGCACCAATGTTTTCCATGTTTTTAAACATCTAACATATTTTCAGTTAGGTTCGGCAAACAAATAGGGTTTTGTTTTGATTGGCAAAACATGTTTGACGTTTAAAAACCACGAAAACATGGCGCAGCGGACGCGGCTTACGGGGTGTAGTTTCGATTCCTGAGCTATAACCACGAACTTCGGAATTCGAAAATATTCGGGTATCTCTATCTCTATCGCACTAACAATACTCGAGTGACAGGGATGCAGTTATACGAACTTCGAGTTTCGGTTTTCGTGGTAGCGCCGTAGGCACTTTGGCAGAATGCGCAAAGAACGCGTGCCATTGCCATTAAAAAAAAACAAATTCGTGTTAATTATATTGTTCAAATTTGTTAATACATTTTTTGAAATTACGCCATAATGCGACATTTGCGCATATAAGTTCTCATATCACAATTTAATATTTTTTTATGGTTTAACTTTTGGCATGTGTATTGAAAATGTATATCGTAGACTGGATTTAAATTATTAATAAGTGAACGGCAAAGCAATTCCGCCATTTTGACGAAAATTTGACGTTTCTTATAGCTGACAGTTGGAGCAACGTTTGATTTCAATAAAAATAAATGAAAAATTAAATGAAGTCGTATATTTCGGAAAATTAATTAATTGTCGCAGTCGGATAAAAACTATCCTAAGTTGCAGCTAGAATAATAATGTACCTATATAAAATGTTTCATATTTTTCCGTTCATGGGATGCTGAGAACATTCGTACCACACAAAGCTTAGTTTCAAACTGGCTGATTCTTTTTTTAATTTAGAGATTTATTATAAGTGGAGATAACACGAAAAGCTCATAAAGCATAACGCGAGGGTGACAGCACCAATGATGTTAACTCTGGATGCGAACCGGTGACAATTAGGTCCTCCGCACACTGCTATCTGCTATCAGTCACAGGCTGCGCGCGCTAATATCGCCATTATAATAATTGCGCGATGCAATTAAAAGCGTTTGCATGTGACGTGAAGTGACGTTGAGCTGCGCGGGCGCAGGGCTCTATCTGTGCCATAATTAGGTGACGAGCGACCGCCCGTGCTCGTGATAAACAAACAGAACGTCGCAAATGTATCATATTCCTATAAGGTAATAGGTTGTTCTATCGACTTAAGCTGGCCATATTATTATTGCGCAATGTGATTAGAAGCCTTTGCACGTGACGTGATATGACGTCATATGACTAATGTGATTATTTTCAATATCATTATGTTTTTAACTCATGCGATAATCAACCCGCTGGTATCTTTAGAAACTTATTTGGAAGAATTACCATCATATTTGTTATATTGTATAAAAAATCTTGATAAAGCTGTACTCAGTAGGTAGTGTAGGTTTCTTTTATCATTATCACCTCTATCTCAACTTACTAGCCAAAATTTTATCAATGAATTAGCTAATAACTCCGAAAAATTTTAAGCCTTGTACTAACACGATGCGGCTAACAGACTTGACTTTGACTAAACACAGTCAAGGGAATTAAAGCTCTTAAACACGCTCTTGTCACAATGGAATAAGGAAATAAGATTTCAGTTTCCGCAGGACTTACTAGCTTTCGCCACAAAATAGATAATAGCTGCACTTTCGTGAGCACACAGGGTAGAAAAGAATGGGCCAGACTCCGAAGCGGTCGCGTCGTGCGGCGGCGCGCTTTGAGCCGTTTATTAATTACCCCCCTCCCCGCGCGCCTGACGCCCCGCTGCGCAGGAGCTCCTAATTATTCAGCAGCAGCGAGGGGCCAGTGCAGTCTACGAGATCAATATGGCTCGTCACTTTGCATCGTAATGTGAGTTCAATGTGTTGCCCGCACGTTTTGATACGTTAGCTCGACGCTCGCCGAAGCAAGCGCACGATGTAATCCCATTAATACGCCAAGCGGCGAGCCAAATTGACCTCTAGATATTAGCATCAGCAGAGGCGCTGGTAATCGGCCGTTTAGCGACGAAGATGGCCTGCGCCTGTTAAGGTTCACATCCTGGCGTGCTAACTGGAATAGTCAATACGTTACTAATGAGTGTACTGAGGCAACCGATTCTAGTGTGCGAGAATCTGCTGCGACCAACTAGATTTTTTTCGAATTAGAGGTCTGATAAGATATTCATCTGATTACGTAGCAAATAACCACACAATTTTAAGATGCTTTCATAACACTATCTGTTCGCTTATTCTATTTGATTTTGAACTAAAAGCTAATAAGAAGACCTACGCTAGGTGTACTAATTCAATATCATATACTATGTTCTTATAAGATAAACAATGTTATATACTAAGTAACTGGAAGATAGAGTCTGGCCAGGGAAAGATGAGTCTGTTTAGGGTTCCGTACCAAAAAGGTAAAAAAGGAACCCTTATGGTGTGACTCTGTCCGTCTGTCCGTCTGTCCGTCTGTCCGTCCGTCTGTCTGTCACAACGTTAAATATCTCAGGAACTACTTAAGCTATCAATTAGAAATTTTGAAACAACTGTTAAAAGGGTTAAGACTCGTGTATGAAAAATGAAAAAAATAAATATGCATTTTTATTTTCTGTGTAAATACACACAAATGACGAATATGAGGGGGTTAAAAAATCAAAGTTTAGTAAATATATCAAGTGGAGTTGCATTATCTAAAATTTTTATTTTTTTTCTACGGTGGTTAAATTTTGATTTATTAACGAAAATGTAGAAAAAATACCACCCCCCCCAACTTATCTCCGAAGTTTACCAAGCAAAGATTCTGAAATAATTACAATACAGGAAAAATAAAACGATATCTCTATCTAGCGTATTTTTTTTTTATTTATCAAAAATAATTTCTTAATTAAATTTGTAATTTACTTACTTTTGTATGTAATGTTATGTCTTCAAAATCCTATTAGATTATCTTAAAAGACCCTTTTTTCAAATAAAAAATAAATATTCGAATTCGGTATGCGTGATAAAAAGCTATCGCTGAATAAACAAAGTAAGTTGTTAGTACCAAAATGCAGACGGCGGGGTGCAACGGTAACTTCTACTATGAGCTGTTTAAGATTGTTCAAGAAAGAATGGGGTCCTGACATGACGGGCATGGTGTATGAAAGTTGGTACGAAACCCTCGGTGCGCGAGTCAGACTCGTACTTGACCGGTTTTTTTTAAATATGGCAACAGCAATATCATTGTCAAATGTGTCGAACGTCTTAAATTAGTATGATGTCCCACTTAATCTTGATACTTGATGTGGTAACTAAGAAAGTAGCTGTTGTATAATAAATACAACAGTTACTTTCAGGCAGGCCGTATGCTTGTTTACCACCTTCGTTGTATAAAAAAAATGGACTATTTTTGCTTTTGAATAGAATTAAAGGTTGGGTTTTCTGCTAATATTACTTATTCATTGAAGTACTTAAATCATAAAAAGTTCAATTATTAGTACATCTCGTCAAAATAGTACATTTCGATGCTAGTGCGGAAAGTATGTCATTACTTCACGAGTGCCGAGATATCTTGGCCACGAGCCGAGTCTTAACTCGGGACGAGTGAAGAATGACATTTCCGCACGTGTATCGAACGACGTTTTAGAAAAACAACAAGTAAGAACTGTACAAAAAAAAATTTTTTTGAACTACTTCATTATTTTTCAACTGTATTACAATGATGTTACAGAATTAATAATATAAAAGTTTTAAATTCGATACTTGTTGATTTTCTTATTTTTTCGCAATTGTATTAAAAAACGTCGTTCGATACACGTGGAAAAGTAAAAAGCAATAGTGCGCAAAATACAACTTTGCGCACGATTTTCACCTACAAAAAGTACCACTTTTTGAGAAACTGTATTATTTTTTTTTATTTTGGAGAGTGTAGAAAGTAGAATGAAGTTGAAGTGTTTTATTTCATATAACCAGACATCGTTAATTTTGTAGCATTTTGGTGCAGCGTAGTGTTGTTAACGGTATTGGTATAAACTATTTCAATCATAATGCTTAATTAGCGTTAATAATGTCAATATTTACCCTAATTAACAATTGTGATTGATATTATTGTCCATGCCAATTCCGATAACAGCACTACGTTGCACCAAAAATGCTACAAAATTAACGATGTCTGCATATAACTTAACTTCCTTTTGCTTGATCAGTTGCATTGTGTGAATTGAAGAAAAATAATAATTGTTCAAGTGTTATTATTATTTTATCGCGTTATACACAGTGTTGTTTTTCTAGGCTCATCTTTCCCTAGCCAGACTCTATCATTCAATCAAACTAAACTAAAGTCCTTTGACATCCCAAGGGATATTTTAATGAATTATTTAATCACTAAGTGAAATTAAAGTAATTATTAATAATACCATCCCAATAGGCTTGTTGCGTGGTGTTAAAATTGATAACGTCGTGTTGCTAAATGGATAGTAAACCATCATGTGATTGTAATAAAGTATAAATTACAAAATATAATTCAAATCATAAAAAGATATGAACCTTGAAAGTTCAGAAAAAAAAGTTTTTTTTATTTACTGTCCAAGAGTAAATTTAAAGGTACCAATAGAATCCTTACGCTTTTATAGAAACAAATTTGTATGACAACTATGGACCTAAACGCAGTATTTCGCGACCGAAACAGCAATTTAATTCATTTTCCATGCAACGGTTAGTACAAATTGCACGGTGTGACGTCATACTTTAAAGCCAATCAGTATGAAGCGTTTCGGTTGATGTCAGCGAGGTCCGTCTTTAACTCGATTTTTTGGGTTTTAATGTCCTTTAAATGTAGTTGCTTCCATACAAACATTTGTTCATCTACAAAAACTGATTCGAATGGCATCGTAAACAAATTTAAGGTCACAAGCCCATTATATAACATACTAGCATAGTCGGCACTAAATCTCACGAGTTTCCGTGAACTGGCTGCACTAGGCCCGACACATTCGGATATTAATTATAATAATTATTCCAACACTAATTTGAATGGAGGAGATTTAATTAGCGTGCTACATGCGCGGCGCAGGCTAATTAGCGCTAATCACTCACTTGTACGGTGCACAGTTCTTGAAGACCTGTGAGACCAACAACTTCTCTAAAATTGGTTAGTTTTAAGACCACCAGGAACTTTATTCTCGTACCGCTGAAATCAAGTAAGAATTTTAATAGTAGTAGGTCCTCTCGCTTTCGGTCAGGCTGCAAAGGGACACTGTTTATTTACACTTATTATTTAAATTTTATGGATGGAAGACCGAATCGTATCACAGAATATTAATTTGGAAGTTACTATAATTATGTTTATGTTCATCACGCAGAAATGACATATGTGTTATCGTATTTGGTGTATTCTAATGGTGTCTCCAAAATAATCAATGGATCATCGTTATTAGGTATTTGTCAAGTTATTTTTTGATTCAATGAACTCGTAGTTAATTACTTATTAAGGAAAGCAATTAAATTAATTAGTTTAACAACCCATAAAACATTTTTGCCGTTATTTTATAGCCAGTTTATCTTCTTTGGCTAAGCATTTTAATGACTTAATAGTGCATTAAGGATATTGTGGTAAAAACTGAGTGACATTCTAGTAACGTTCACAAGAATTCGCCACCCGGGCGACGCGTGCGCAACCCTGCAAACGACATCAACGCGTCGTGGCTCTCGCACACTAAGATACATTCAATTCATTCATACATTTTTATTCTAAGAATGTTATAAGTTAACAGTTACATCCTATGCTCGGTAATATATGTAATCTCATTAACTTTTGACAGCAGCCGTCACACCACGTAACAAATTAGCTGTAATTTCTCGCGAAAGTGCGAATTAGAGTGAAAATGCGCCTTGTCACTTGTTACGCTCATTACTGCGTCGTGGGACCGGCGCGGGCGCAGCGGCCGATCAGTTCCGGCTCCTTCCAGGACTTTGGAAATATTACCTAGTAGTTCATTACATTCACGACATTTCATTGCATCTCTGTCGATGTCTTATTGGACTTCGAATACGAAAATTTTGCGGATTGCCGGTAGTGACATTGCTGTCATGTCGCAAATCGGCTTTATGTTACTATATTTCATGAAACGAGTCAGCATGGCATTATTTGAAGCAAATTTTTTAATTGATGTAGAAAAAATAAATAGTAGGTACAACAATTGCAAGCATACCTACGAAATATGTAGCTAAATGGTCAATTAAGTACCTATGTGATCCTAACATCGGAAATTGCGGTTATTCCTATGAGAGTAGTAGTTTGCATAAAGTTTCATTCTACTCGCCTCTAGATGGCGCTTTCAATGTTAACCAATTAGGATAGCGCATTGGTAGTCAGTGCCTACTTTTGCGAATAAGTTTGTGAGCTACATCGGAAATTGCGGTTATTCCTATAAGAGAAGTAGTTTGCATAAAGTTTCTTTCTACTCGCCCCTAGATGGCACTTTCAATGTTTACCAATTAGGATAGCGAAATTGGTAGTCACAGTCAGTAGCTACTTTTGCGAACTAGTTTCGTTTTTCTGGTATTATTAGAATTCAACCGTTCTCTAATTAATGTTACCTGTGGGTCAGACTAGCTATATAATTCGATGCCAAAGATACCAATGAAATTGTCAGTGAGGTTTCAATAAGATTTGTGACTTGTTCAATTATTTGTTTTTTTAGGCAATGTAAATTGACTTTAGTAGGTACTTGACTACGTGTATTTTGATGTTTTGCATAAAATTCCAAATTATCATAATAATCTGAAATGTATTGTTTCTTTTTAATTGCACAGAAATTCCAATTTACTGCATTTTATTGAATGCTATTAGACTACCTCTGAGAGTAAGTAGTCGGTTAAATTTAGTAGCGCGTGATGCAAAAAGTACATTGTCATCGTGCCACGTCATCGCTCGTCGAATAACGGAAACGAGGCTTAGACGTATTAATATTAATATTTTAAATGCGAAAGTAACTGAGTCGGTATTCCGCACCTTTCCACGCTTACGTAAACTTCTGAACCAATGTAGACAGGCTGAATCACGGTATTAAGAAAGTTAAGTACCGGAAATGCTCCCTTAAGAAGGTAATCTCAATTGCCCAAATGTTAGCTGGAAGAGATGCCTTATAGCGTTCGCCTGTGTACTTTGATATATCGTGTGACATGTATATTCTTTAACCTGGCCCCGTAGCATGGATGGCGTTATCACGCGATAAGTGATAGGATAAGCGCGTCGTCTCGTTCTATCGAACGGTGTCAGCCAGGGACGGATGCTCTATCCTGTCACTTGTCGCGTGATAAGGCGATCCATGCTACGGGGCCTGTTATTGTGTACAATAAAATGCTTACATACATACAATACCTACATATACTCGTACATAAAGTGGAAATGTTAGTAGGTACAAGTTCAATCAATAAGATAAACGAAAAAAAAAACAGGTACTTACCTAAGTTAAATAATGCCATTAAGAACAATTTGTGTAGAATACCTATACAAATATAGAACAAAACTGCTGAATCCCTTATTACCTCCAAAATTGCCCCCTTAATGGGGGTTTACTTTTTTTTGACTTTATTTATGTGATAAAGCCATACATTTCTATACACCTATACCAAATTTCAGCTTCTTATTTCATACAGTATTCGAGAAAACTGGCTGTGAAAGACGGACAGACTCCGAGTGATCGCATAAGTGTTCCGTTGGACCAATTTTGGTGGGAACACTAAAAATACTTAAAGAAAACCCGTCTTGTACCTACCCTATGTAGTTCTGGTATAATGGAATAGGCTTTTGTATATATATATATTATATATTTGGGGACAATCTTACACAAATCGACTTAGTCCCAAACTAAGCAAAGCTTATACTATGGGTACTAGACGACAATATACATACTTATATAGATAGATAAATATTTAAATACGTAGAAAACAACCATGACTCGGGAACAAATATTCATGCTCATCACACAAATAAATGCCCTTACCGGGATTCGAACCCAGGACCTCCGGCTTCGTAGGCAGGGTCACTACCAACTAGGCTACAGAGTTCGTCAGCTTTGTTTTGTTTGTGTTACACATTTATATATGTAACGTATATATCTACAGGTCACATTTACATGCAAGCAAGAGGCATGCAAGAGGGCCTTTCGTAAGGTTTTTACCTATACGTATGCAGCATAAAATTGATATGATTTATTCTAGCCTGGGAGAGTCCTTTATTTGGAAGTACGCGTGGCGTGTAGGCAATTATTGTCTTAACCATTCGTCTTTAATACTTATTCATAAACTTATATCCATTTAATAATAAGCTATTCAGTGATAGCGTACGTACTTGTTTTAGTCGATGCATCCAATATGGAGTAATATTTGCGAAAATATAATAGCTATGCTCTGACGCCCCTAGAAATGAGGATATTTTTTTTGTAATCCCGTCCGTTCGGTTATTATAAAATACTTAGATTGTTATTAAATAATTTGAACTAAAGATTAGAATGAAAATTGAGTGGCTGGGTAGGTAATGTAATCTCGTAATGTTTAAGCCCATTAGTGTAAAACATTGCCCACCTCCGAAAGCCGCTTAGGCGGTAAAGGGTTGTCATTTCCTGATAATTTAACCGACTGTAAAACAAATGGAGGTAAAGTCTTTGAGTGAAACGTATCACACTGAACTAAATAGGTACATATTTATAATGTAGGTACTTTCTAAAATTGGTATGCTTTTATATGTTGATGTAGGTGAAATACATCTGAAAAGATTCCCAATATTGTAAATTTTTAAACTAATCTGAATTACAATTTGAACCTTGGAAACTATGTTTTCTATTATTATATACGTTTAATAAGTAATTGCTTTGAAATTACTTCGTATGAGTTGAATAAACAAAACACCACTAATGTAACACCGAAAACTGACAACCCTAACAGTTTGATGCGACTTGTACGGAAAAGAGTTCAAATGCCCAGAAAACATTGCCCATCTGTATTGTGTAAAACGTTGCGTAGATAGTTAAGACCAAGATGTTCAAATGGAACGCCATGTTTACCCAAAATCTTGGACTGAGCCTTGTCTCAAAATCATAGGAGCTATAGTTGCGTTAATGATCGACATGCGGGCAATATTAGCTAAAAGTCCAGATAAGTTTACCCGCGATCAAAATCAATAAAAGTGTGGATTAGACGTTGATTTAAAAAAAGATTTCTCCTCATGAACACATGCGTATTACTACAAAAAATATTTTATACCTATTATATCATAGAAAAATTGTGAGATATTCGTGTTTTTCCGAAAAAAGCGGGAAAAGTAGGCAGGTTTGACGAAAATAATCATATTATTGTTCACGTTAAGTAAAGGTGGAAGTAACCTACTACGAATAAATTTTTATCATTTGATTTAAAGGCAAAATAAGTTTATGATATACCTACCTTAATATTTTTTTGGCACAAGCTTTTATAATGCAACATACCAATTACCTAGGTATGTTACCATGGCAATTTAGGCATAGTTACAATATCGTTTTGTTCTTAAATATTGATTTTTGTTAGAATTAACGTAGGTATACTGTAGAAGTTGTTGCTAAAGTACTTGATACCGAACGTAACCTCTGAACGCTCATTGTGCCAGGTGCCCAGACTCATCTAAATGGCTTATAGGCAGCATCTTCCCAAGCAGGTACGATAGTAAGTACCTGTTGCTCTTGTAAGTGTAACATGCCCGGTGTTCGGTACTGCACGCGCGATAAGATCTCTAGGTCGGCGCGGGAGTTGCGCAACTGGCGGGAGCGGAACACGAGGGCGGGGAGGGGAGGTCACCGACCCCGTGTGTCGATTAATAAATGAAGATAACAAATGAAGCGCGCGCGGACAATGCGCGCCGCGCGGGCGCAGCGGCCGCCGCGGAGAGAGGGAGGCTAAAAGCACCGATCTCATAATTAATCACAGCGTTTTGCTTTGTTGTTCTAGCTAGAGCAGTGACTACGCAGTCAGATATTCAAGGAACCGCTTTAAAGCAATTTATCGCTTCATTGCAAAAAAATGTACGGCTATCACCCTGTCCAATTAAGGACACTCTATTAACATTCATATTTTGTGTAGGTATCAATAAGTAACCTTAATGGCGTGAGCAGGACCTCAATTTCTCAACAATAAAAGTGTTATTTTCATTGCATTAAGTATATAGGTATGTCAAGTCGCGATGCGCCGCGCTGGTCTGTAAGTTTAAGTTCACCTAACCTAACACAGGAGGTAGGCACCCGGGCGGCGGCGCGGGCCCGCTCAAAGGCCGTATCGCCACGAATCGATATTTCCGCCGCTAATAAAGCGATATTAATTATCTAGTATTCAAATCTGAGCGCGCTCGTGACCGCCCCCCTTCCCCGCGTTGCGCCGGCGCACCCCCGCGCGCGCTCGTCATTAATATCGCCGGTCGACGCTCCGGAGGCTGCTCACGACTGGAGCCTGACTGGGGTAGCCAGAAACTTACTGTTTCGGTACGATTCGCGCAAACAGCCGCTTCACGGTGTGGTGACTGGATGCGTCACTTCCGCGATTAATTTACGCACCAGCTCGTAATATGGCGGCAAAAAAGGTGACGTCCGTTTTTCGAACAGTTTTGAACTGTTTGCTTTTTATCTTTTTTCTTAGCTGAAGTTCTTGATTACGAGTTGCAATCTATAACAATGTTTCTTCAATCCAAGGTTATAAAAAAAACCATCTATTTGCGAGTCGGACTCGCGTACCAAGGGTTCCGTCTCATCTATAAAAACGAAAAAAAAACACGTTTGTTGTATGGAAAAAAACAAATAAAAAAAACATAAATATTTATTTTATTATGTTTTTTAGTATTTGTTGTTATAGCGACAACAGAAATATATCATCTGTGAAAATTTCAACTGTCTCGGTTCATGAGATACAGCCTGGTGACAGACAGACAGCGGAGTCTTAGTAATAGGGTCCCGTTTTACTCTTTGAGTAAGGAACCCTAATAAAGGTAATTTCGAATATTCTAAGCTTGTAATATTCTTATGAAGTTACTAATATTATAAAGAGTCAGTGAGATTGCAGCATCGTAAGTTTTTATGTTTTGGGTCGGCAACGCGCTTGTGATTCTTCTGGAGTCACAAGTGTCCATAGGTGACGGTACTAGCTTAATATCAGGCAGATCAGGCCGTAAGCTTGTTTGCCACCGTCGTAGTATATAGGTTATATCCGTAACCGGTTATCCGATTTCAATCATTATTTTACCTACGTGTAGAATGGACTTTCCGGATGGTTATAGGCCGTTTTATGCCGCGGGTTTGGCTGCATTTTTTGCAATACGCGGGCAAAGCCGCGCGGGCAGCTAGTGTAGTTATTAAGAAATAAATGCCCTATGCTTTGATATGCCCTCGTCGCACGTGGGTAACTCCATTATTTACCAAACAAACTAACTTACGCTGTAGGTAATGAGAGTAAAAACGTTTTTGGGACGAAGAACTTTTGCCATATTTTATAATCTTACAATTACATATTGTTTTATGGATCACAGTGAAGGCTTAAAACTAAACAGAAAAGCTCGTATTGATTATTTCTTTCATCTTTGTAGATTGAGACTTAAAATTTAAAATGTTACGATAAAAAATATTAGGTAGGTACGTCAAAAATATTTCGATATTCTTTGATAATGTCACATTTATTTATAATCTGTTTTATATTTTTTACATTTTGATTAGGTTATAAAGACGATCAGTGCATTGTATTATATCACCAATTAATAATACAACGTTGAAGTTGCCTACTGTGACTAACTATTATCGAAGGGTGCATTTTAACGAAAATACCCCGATCGACTGTTCCCGGATTCCTAAATCGCAGTTATAATGCTTGACTGGTTTTAAAATACCAAACGGATCGAACGGAGCGCAGGGGCGCACGCACGGATCGGGATGATTTGCACATCCCACTCAATGTGGCCAGTACCTATAGCGCGTCGCCACGGCCATTGTGACGTACTCAGGATACTACTCTTCTGATAAGATAACATTATAAATATAAAGGTGCTGATAGACTTGAGAATTGACATGTAAAAGAAAATCGAGCATTAACTGTTTCTAAATTTGTCGTACTGAACAATGTCTAGAGCCGCGAGCATAAAGCCAAACGTCGCTACGAACATTTTCACGATTATTCTAGCTCCACTAAATGCTCCACTCATGTGGAATCCAGTAAATGCTCGTCATAAAATGTATTCTTCACAAAGGTGTCAGACTTAACGGTCGCGTAACAAAATTGCTTGGCTCGCCAAAAAGCTCGAAGCAAATCATTGTCGTTTCGCTAGAATGCTCGCTAGAATCTTAGGCTAGTGGAGTGTGAAACTAAACAAAACCGAGTTAGAATATCATCAATTATCAACTGCGTAAGAAAAATCATGACTATTATAGGTACTATTGCACAGACACATATACCCTATTCCATATAAGATTTAAAAAGTCGTGCGTTAATATCATCATGCGATTTCAAGGAATCGCAAAAGCATTAAGACAAATAAGTAAAACCATTTCAATATTTCCCTTTGATATACTGATTTAAGATACCTAAACGAAGAAACATAGATGAAATTGGTTGTTAAAATTCTAATGTTATCTGTAATGAGGTATTAAAAAGACATACCTACTAAACTTCATTTATATAAAAAGTTTATTAAGAGTAATCCATTAATCAAATTGTATATTGTTTATGAACTATAACTTGCTCAGATGTGCCATTTAAGTTGTTCAAAAGTACCTATTTCAATTGTATATTGTTTATGAAATATAACTTGCTCAGATGTGCCATTTAAGTTGTTCAAAAGTACCTATTTAAATTGTATATTGTTTATGAAATATAACTTGCTCAGATGTGCCATTTAAGTTGTTCAGAAGTACCTATTTAATTTGTCGGCTAGGCTAGGTCGGTAGACTAGTAAACACAAGTGTAGGGTTAGTAGAAATTACGATCACTACGAATGCAAATTAATGTTCGTGCAAAATATCAATCGTTTCAGAGTTGTAATAAAAGTACCGACTTTTCTACCATGTTGGCGACTTACTGTCAATAGTGCAAACTGATTGCCCTTGCGAATATGTAGCTCGGTGCATCAGTGTAATTCGGTTAAGTGTAGGAATGCGGCGTCCTGCGAATTGACGAGGTGGAGATCGGGCGATAATGTCGCGCGTCACGCGCTGGCGCCCGCTACCACACACTACAAACCCAGTCTTGAGACAATGGTTATAAAGTCCAGTATCGTATGTAAGGGGTGACGTGCGTAATTACAATTAGCGAGTGATAGCATCCTCGCTTCGGTGTCGCCGACGCGACACTCCGCTGCGCCCGCGCTCGGTGACGCGACAGTTTCCGCCAGTCTTTTATATTCATCCTCCGTTGATTGATGTTTTAGCATAATTCTTTGTGTATGACTATTGAATTATTAAATATTATTTTCATCATCGAGCATGCATTTGGGGCTTTCTGTTATGAATGAGACAATAGCTTCCGACTCTCTCCGTTTTGTTCTACCGGTAGCGGTGGAAATTTGATCAGCTTCAGGACAATAAGACTTGTCTGGGATGTGCAGCTGTGGTCGTGATAAAGAATCGACAACAACGGTTTACCTATTAAGAAAATATCTTGTATAATTTTCGCAGAACTTCTTTTTATTGTCTGGTTTTTAGGGTACCGTAGCCAACCGTAATTATAATTTCGCTATTTCCGTATGTCCTTCTGTCCGTCCGTCCGTCTGCGGCTTAGTTTAGTGACCCTTACTACTATAGTACTTACCTAAGCTGTAATGGAGAATGGATGAAAATTTTAGGATGCCTGATTATTTTTTGGTGATAGGAATTTGGAAGTGATAGGATTTTCAGCTGCGTCAATTATTTTGGAAAAATATAAACAGTTTCCTCACTTAAGCTTTGGGTTTAGGGCGGCGAATGAGACACTTTTCTTGATACGTCTCATATTTTTTTGTGTAGGTATCTCCCCTACACATAAAGTGGGGATAATATTGGGCTTTAAAGCCCTAATTTTAGGGTTTATGGAATATCGTCTGCCAAAAGACTAGGGTGGGTTGCAGTGGCGGCGCGTGAGAATTATCTCTGGACAACCCGGAGCATAAAAAAGGGCAATTTTGTGATGATTTACAAGTTTGTTAATATATAGCAAGAAATTTTAGGCAAGCCGGCGCTCCGCCACTGGTGGGTTGGTAGGGTCGCGTGCAACACATTTTGGGCAAATTAACACTACACTTGTCCTGCCAAGTGTTTTTTCATTATTATTTATTTAATCGTATGGCATACATTATTTGGCCTTTGAGTTTGTCACTTTTTAGTACCACCCAGGGGACACGTGCAGGGTTGTGGTAGGTAGCTCCTGCGGACGCAAGTGACAGTTGTCCCCCCTTTGTCAAGTGAGTGGGGCTAGAGGTTCTTAAGCCGCCCGAAGGCCTCTAACTCGGCTTAACGACTACTGTCATAGACAGTATCCGGGATCAACTGCTTAGCGTGCCTTCCAAAGCACGGAAGCGCTCATTTATAGTAACCACTCAAACAGGCGGTCACCCATCCAATGACTGACCGCTGCCATCTTTGCTTTACCTGCGTTATCGTTTTCGATTCGCAGGCGCCGCAGGGCTATGAACGCTTCGATTTATTATTATTAACATTAATTACTAATTTGAGGTTTATTTATTCTTTATTTGTGCTTTCTTTATCATTAGACGAATGAATTTAATTTATTGAGTGCACTTTGTTTTCATTTGTTTATTTAATCAAATCTTATTTTGAAGTAGTTTCAAAGAAGTCACCATTTGAGGGGCCAATCTCCGAGCGTTTGAACCGCGCGGTTCTAAAGTCATTGTCGGCTCAAGATTATTTAAGCAGAGGTAAAACATACCGCGGACTCTTAAATCAAAAAAGACTCAGCACCGGTATTGGCTTACGTCTTCATCAAAAGTGGACTCTGATATTCGTCTCTTTTAATAGTATTTCCTGGAGACGACAATAACGAAAAAAAACGCCTTAAAACGCTGAATATTCGCCCTGAGACAGAAACCATTTTTTGCCGGAAGTGATTCTAGACAAAATTATGGTATACCGTTTGAATATCAAGAACTAGGCATGAAACTTTACGAGAGGTACCTAGGGCACAGCGAAATGTCATCTCGCTCGTATGTGGAGCAGCCAAACTGGGGAAGTACCTCCACCTTACAGAAGACCGCAGCCATAATAGCACCACTGCTTTGTAGTGTTGCTATATTATTGCATGCTATGAAGTATGTGGTGTTGTGTTCCTGGTGATGAGTAAGGTCACCAGAGCCCCCTAGGGTGCATTGTGTTGGGAGTGAGGGACCTGCATGTCTCTATCTGCCAACACAGAGAGTCCTCAAGTGAATAAAGGGTCGGCAACGCGCTTGTGATTCTTCTAGAGTCACAAGTGTCCATAGGCGACGGTACCAGCTTAACATCAGGCAGGCCGTAAGCTTGTTTGCCACCGTCGTTGGTATAAAACAAAAAAAAAACTGGAGAATTTTTGTGATAAGTATTGGAAGATCTCAGGATTTTTAACTTTTTAGGGTTCCGTAGCCAAATGGCAAAAAACGGAACCCTTATAGATTCGTCATGTCTGTCTGTCTGTCCGTCCGTATGTCACAGCCACTTTTATCCGAAACTATAAGAGCTATACTGTTGAAACTTGGTTAGTAGATGTCTTCTGTGAACCTCATTAAGATTTTGACACAAAACATAGAAAAAAAAACATTAAGTTTTGGGGGTTCCCCATACTCAGAACTGAAACTCAAAATTTTTTTTTCATCAAACCCATACGTGTCTCACCCATCTATGGATAGGTCTTCAAAAATTATATTAAGGTTTCTAATATCATTTTTTTCTAAACTGAATAAGTTGCGCGAGAGACACTTCCAAAGTGGTAAAATGTGCCCCCCCCCCCCCCTGTTCCCCAACTTCTAAAATAAGAGAATGATAAAACTAAAAAAAATATATGATGTACATTACCATGCAAACTTCCACCGAAAATTGGTTTGAACGAGATCTAGTAAGTAGTTTTTTTTAATAAGTCATAAATCGTAAACCGCAATTTATTTTACGGAACTCTTCATGTGCGAGTCCGACTCGGCAATTGGCCGCTTTTTTTTTAACTGTGCCATAAAGTTGAGATTGATGAATTTTATTTTCTGTCCTTCACACTGTCGGCTTATAACTTTTTTATTTATTTCCTACCTAAATGAAAATGAGCTGTCACATTAAAAAAAAGATATGTAGGTAAGCAAAATTTAAAATTTTTGGCAATTGCCGAGATAAAATTAAAGAATATTAATAAAAAAAACACCGTGGGCAGGACGAGTGTTAATTGGCCCAAAATGTGATGCAAGTGACCCTCATCAGTCTTTTGGCAGACGATCTTCCGTACATCCTGTATACAAAAGCATCATAGAAGAATAATATTTTTTATTGAATGTTATTGACGATCACAATAGGGATTCTTGTAAATTGACTTGTAATTTATAAATTATAATGTATTCTTATATTGTGAATAAATAAATAATAATAAATATTTGCGGACAATCTTACACAAATCAACCTAAGTCCCAAACTAAGCAAAGCTTGTACTATGGGTACTAGACGACGATATAGATACTTATATAGAGAAATAAATACTTAAATACATAGAGAAATAGATCTGAAAACTATCACGCATAAGTAGGCATAACTAGTTATAACGAGTATTAGGTAATAGTCGACCAACTTAATAAATAAAAGGCCAACTTTCGTACAAATTCAGGCGACGCAACCGCTACCAATCAATTAATCAATCAATTATTTATTCTGCAAACAGGCCACAAGGGCACTTTTTCATATCAAATGGTATTCTACAATATAATATTAATAATCTTACACAATAATCATTGAAACATTGCAGATTTTAACCAATTAGTACCTAAACGGTTAACAAACTAAATGTCACTAAATGAAAACAAAAAAAATCCAAAAATGTAAAACATCCGATATAAGGTCTGTATCAGAATTAACAATAAGTTTATAATATTCATTTAGTACCCCAGAGATGTATAAGGTCGCTGAGCGTCCAAATACAATTAATAATTATTCTAATGTTCTTATACAGATGTATACTTACTGTCTCTAAGCGTTAAGGCGCTATAGTATCATGGTCTTCTCTCCCTCTCGCTGAGCATAAGCGTGAGCGAGATGGAAGTGCGTGTTTGGAAGCGCGGATATCATGTTTTTTAATTTTATATTTTGTGCGTTTAAATAAATAAAAAAGTAATCACTAAGTTCCCTCAAACATGATATTGCCGATTTTTAGAACCAATGTTAATATGTTTAGCTATTGTGCGTAATTTGCTACGAATGTTTTAAGTGAATTTTAATATGTTTTAGACCTATGTTCGTGATTTTTTTCTATCGAGCGAAAATTGCTTAATCGTGTTAGAATCACTGATTTCCCTGCAGAAAAGCCTCAAGATTACTATTCGTATTTTTTTGAAACCATATTATTATAAACAGACGCATTATATTGTTTCAAAAACTATGTTCGCTTCACTTCGCTGAACCTATAGCGCCTTAAAACATTTTCTTGGCGCGAGCGTGTCGATGTAACAAACAGACAGGCAAAAACTGAGGAACCCTACACTGCGCGTGGTCCGACACGCACTTGGCCGGTTTTTTTTACAGTAAATACCTATACCAACATACTGATACTGTGATGGTTTGAAAATACAACAAAGCGCTTCAAGAAAAGAGAGGCTGGTTTTGGCATTTTGGCAGGGGTGCCATGCCCCCAGATTTATTATTTGACTGTTCAAAATAAATATGAAATAATATTAAGACGTGGTAACCTCGGTCTTCTTGATATTGATGTTAACCATTTGCTACATCATACTATATTTAAATGACGTAAACAATTGTTAATACCTGAAGTAAACGATCCAACGTTTGCAACTATTTGTACCTATCTCTTTTATTAAATCTGTGTTTAATACATGTATGTTTTTATAAAGTCAGTCTACTACCTAAGTTAAAAACGAAAAAAGAGATACGAATACATTATAAATTGTATTGTGGAAGAGCGGGTCCTCCTGATACAGTTATATTTTATTACTTACTTAAGAGGAGGTCCCAATCTTACGTGTTATAATATAAACCTGTATAGTTTAACCTAGTAATATATTTTCACTGTAATTTTTTTTAATTTCAGAATACTACTTAAATCTGTACAGCATTTTACTTTATTGTCCATATAAATAACCTAAACAGATTGAAATGAAAATAGATGGCTTCCAACACCCTTCCAATTTTGTCAATATTCTGGAGAAAATTTTGCTCCAATTGGCAGCTTAATCTCCGTACTCCAAGCACCGAGCGGTCGACGTCGTAAAATAAGTTAATTTGGGCGGCACTTGAGCCACAGAGGAGGCTAGCTTTGTACCTCGTAGGTGAGGACAACCTCGTTACGGAATATGCACTTCAATCTGCAGGCCTTCCCTCCCCCGTCCGCCCGCTCGTGCCCGCCCGGGACGAGATGTTGATGGATTATTTGTGAAGTGCCTTTCAACTCGTTCGCGCGTTAAAACGGAGGCAATCCCTCCGCCGCCGTGGCCTGTGTTTACCTAATCAGTTTATTGGCCCCCGCGCCGCCCCGCGCCTCCAGCCACGTTAAATTTATTTCCAGCAGCCCCGCGCCCCGCAACTCGTCCCGCTCGGCCCTAACCCTTGGAACCCTTCTGCCTCCTGCGCGCTGTTTGACACGACCGAACACTGATATTACATTTATTGAAAAAAAAACGTAAAACTCCTGAGAAAACTTCCTCGCAAGCTGTGCGCGGCTTTTACATTTTTTACCCCAAAAAAGTGTGTCAGAGGGGAGCTCAGGGCGTCCGGGGTGCGGAGAGAGAGGACAGGTCGCAGAAAACAGTTTTTTAGCTAAAAAACGAAGGAGCGACACAATGGGTGACCCACTTCCCGCCGTGGGAAGGAATAACGACCGCTTCTGCGTTAAAACTCACGAATTTTTGCAATAAAAAATGCATTACCCCATATTTTTTAAATTCGCGGAGAATAAAAAGCGCGTCGTGGCTTTGTGCGCGTAAAGCGCGGAAGAAGGGTGAGAGTTATGTCGGAAATAACGGTTTTCGCAAAAAAACTCAGCTGCGACAAACACAGGCGCGCCTACTGACACACATCGAGCTATTATTTCAGCGTTTGTACAATGGTTCATCACCGCGAGCATTCCTGAAGAGCGCGACGCAACAACCCCGGGTTCCGTGCAACGGCCACAGCGACAGTTAACGGTTTTCTTAAAAAACGCTCTCGTCTCAACAATAGGCACTGACTTTATCTCGTCTTCACAAGTTAGGATTGCCAAGTCTCTGTGGTAAGAATTAATATCTGGCTTTGACCTTGCGGTGTTACGTGCGAATTCCTGTTAAGCCCAATAGTTATTCATTAATTAAAACTCCATCCATCTATTTATCGACTAATACGTAACCATAATAGTATTTTATGCAACTGTTGTATAAGAAGGGTCTTAAAACGCGAGTGTCGTGGGTTCCGATGCGAGCCTCGGCGAGCATCGCAATTAAAGATGCCACGAGCGTTTTAGACCAGTTATAGGTACACCGTTGCATACAATACTTTTTCTACGACAAATTTTAAATAAATGGCATTGTTCAGACTTTTACTCGCGTAATTTTTTCAGGATTGCCGTTATTCATTTCTTCGACCATTTTAAAACGAACGTAGGTCCACTTTTGTCTTCAGAAACACGCATAAAATCTTAATACATAGTTTAGGACTAATAGTTTATCATCTTTCGTCTTTTTATTTTGAAGCATTTTGAACTGTATTTGGGTGGAAAATCATAAATATGATAGTTACCAAGAGGTAAACAAGAGTTTATGGTTTGTTTTGTTTTTAATTTGTTTGCACTTGGCCATCCGATCCGAACCAAACTGCATCCGGGCCCGGACCGGATTCGAACTGTTTATTTTTATAAATAATACCAAGAATTTATAAAATATCTATGTAAATTACCACACAATACCTATAGATGATGGTTTATTATTATTTAGATAAATAATTCATAATAATTATACAAATGTTAAAACGTACCTAAATAAAATCTTTTATTTCGAAATATTTGTTTATGAAGTTGTATCGCAATATAGCGGCCGATTAAAAAAAATTAGATGATTTAAGCCTGCATCACACTGGTGCGTTTACTATTGACCGTCACCGCAGGCCGCGTCAGTGTGATGCAGGCTTAAGGCCTCTCACAGACTGGCGCGGCCTGGCCGCGGCGGTCAATAGTAAACTTGTCATTAGCTGTCAAATTTACTATGGACCGCAACCGCAGGCCGCGCCAGTGTGATGCAGGCTTTTACATCGTGGCAATTGTGGTAAACAGTGATTTTATGAAAAAAATATGAACTAAGTATAAAAGTAGGCTACACAGTGCGTTTATGGGCCATAGAGCATAGAGTTTTTCGACGACTTATTATCGGTGTCATTGTATTTGAGCTACAGCCTATATAAATGACAGATAACGGTACAGGAGTAGAAAAACTACTTTATAGGCTACAAATATAATGTATTTTATTCTAGTGGATGCCAAGTTAAGACGACCAGATCACAGCCACGTTAATTAACAGGTACCGGTGGAATACTTTGATTCGGGGGCGGTGGAATACTTTGATTCGGGGGACGACTTTGATCAAATAGATTTTTCTCCGAAATCATTGTCTTTACTTGTGGGTGAAATCAAAGCCCCATTTTTTCCTAAAGTACTTAGTAACTTTGACAAAGCAGATTATGTGATATTGGATACCTGAGGTACCTAAGTATAAACTGATAATAGAAATTAACTAAATGTAAGTGCGAGCGAATATACGTCTATTGCACAGGCTTAGGTATGTGAAATTCAATCGTATGCCAATGTCATTTACGTAATGACTTGGACAGGAACAAAAAAATATCAGTTTATCTTTGTATGTAGGTTTGTTTGTAGGTTGATTTGTGTTATTGTCCCGTAATATTTATTTATTTATTTATTCTGAAGTTAAATAGTAGGTAGTTTACACAAATGAGTAGATGTGGGAAATGTTCACGTGTCATCGAATTTCAACTCACGTGATTCATGTTTAAATTTACACTAATAATTATACGAAGAAGAACTCCTGAAGAGTTCGAGACATGTCGCCCGTAGTGACATTTGGACTCTGTTAGATACGCAATAGTGCGTCAAAAAGTAGGTACGTGAGTTTAACGTGTCATGTTTTATGAAATGCTAAACGATCAAAGTTTTCAAATAATGTCTGTCATTTTTCAGGTAAAGAATACAAACAAATGTATTACTTATTCATGTAAGTAATGTACGTTTTTACCATCATATCATTACCTTCTTTATCAAGTGTTGATAACTTGATTTAGATTCGTCCAGTTTCACCCAGATTGTTATAATTAGTTGTCTTTTGAATGACTTAAAATTTGCGAGATCGTATCCGGGCGAGCCACGCGAGTAATTACGGGTATCACTCATGTTAATGGGCCCAGAATGACGGTGTTTGCGTCCAGGGCGGAAGTGGTTATTGGTGTAGCCCCGTAGTCGGCGCATTGTCTTAGCTCGAGCTCGCACGCACTTCAACGGGGTATGTACATTGTATTTCGCGAGCATTCACGCGCAAATTCGTCAGTTTTTGTACTGCGCAAGATACAGCGTCCCGGCAACGGAGGGGGTGATTAATAGTGCACCATTTGAATCCGCGTTTACCGTAAAAAATGCATATTTCCGATTCCGCATTCATAACCTTTTTTTAATGCAAACGGTTATTTTAAATTCAGTTTTTGTTATTCCGTCGCTAGCGTGAGATACTTACTCGATCCTTTTGATACGAAGTTTTTTGCAAGGTAATAGTTTTTGTTATGAATGCGTTAACGGATGTAAATGAGACGTTGCGCAAATCCAGTGAAGTGATTATTACCTGATTCGGCACCTTTACTATACGATGAGCTGCATACGTGAAAGCATTCAGGTTAGAACGGCTTGTACCAGTTGTGCGAGTGGTGCGGTGCAATATGTAAATGCGGGAACGGGTTGCGCTGTGATTGTGCGCGTCGCGTGCGGGAGGAGGAGGAGGCGTATGCAAACGAGGCGAGGCGGGGCCTATCCTCCCCTCCCCGCGCCTCGCCTCGCGCTCACCTGCGTGTTCTACAACGAGCAATCTGTTCCGTCGAGATGAAAAGTGAAACCCCGAGGGGCGCCGCGTAAGGGTTGCTGCGCGCACGCACCGCGCCCGCCGCGCGCCCCGCACCCCCGCCGGCGCCTGGCAACCCTTCCCGCACGTGCCCGGTCGGTACCTAGCTAGCGCAAGCTATGTACGCAGGCGCCGCGACAATGGGGCCGATTCACTTTCAGATTATTGTTATTAGCGGCAGATGAGCTGACAATAGTATAGCACGCGATACGTAGATACATACCATACGTGCCGGTGCTAATGTTGAATAATACATTTTATCAGTAGGTACGACAGGCTAGCGAAAGTCATCAAAAATACAGTTTCGTGGTTCAATTTCATCAACACGTTGGAAATCAATTTGCATGATTTTAATTATATAAACAAGCTACCACCAAAGAAACAAAGCAAGTACATAAATTAAGACTGGAATAAACCAGTTTCAGAATTTACCTGACCTCATACTGTTAAGTTAACGCCTGGCCAAGATATATTGTCCCGCTATCTCTCATGCACGTTTTCCGTTTTTTCATGAATATTTTTTACACATGGTAAACTTAATATTAGTACAATTACCTAGCTTATCCTCCACCATAATTATTAAATATTTAAAAAAACAAATTAATGTTTATTAGCTGTTAAACATAATAGATAACTAAAGAAATGTTATACATGCCGTTAATGTGTATATCTTTTAATAACCTTATGAAGATGGCTGGAAACCAGCATACTAAGGCACTAACTTTTACATTACCTGTTTATGACTTTTATGAGAGAAATTACGAATATACCTACCTATTAGGTTGTAACAAATAGTTTATGCCATTGTTCGATCCGTGTGGAAGTACTTTACCGAACCTTCGCGAAGGTTTTCCGCAACTTTGACCTGTGTAAGAATGTTATAATGTATTTCCTAAATCCCCGCGGTATGGCTACGTCATTGAAATAGTTTAGGTTGCGGAATGCCACGTGGGCAGCGGAGCGCGAGAGTTTGTTTAAAGCGCATCAGGGCCGGAGGGCAGGGCTGCCCTCGCCGGAGGGCGCGCTTTGATGTCGCCGTCAGCCGCTTAACGCTCCGCTAAACGCTTTTCATCTGCAATTCACTCCGCAAGGTTCAAAGATGCACCTCGCCTGTGTCCCGGCAGCCATTAGGTACATTACACAAACGTAGGTACCTATTACATTATCTCACAACTAGATATAGTACACACATCGTCTAATACTTTGTAGCAACCAAAGTAGTCAAATAGTTCAGTACACCATATATTTAGTATCGTGTACCGAACTATTTGGCCACTTTGACTGCTACAGAGTATTTGACGCTGAGTGTACCTACATACTCGTATAGCTGTCGGCGGGAGAGTTGAGGGGACACATTACGCAAAACTCCGCGTTCCCACTAGCGGTATTGTATATGCATGCATCCTTGCTACTCATTTGACAATC
Source organism: Epinotia brunnichana (assembly GCA_963854355.1). NCBI lineage: Eukaryota > Metazoa > Arthropoda > Insecta > Lepidoptera > Tortricidae > Epinotia > Epinotia brunnichana. The sequence continues at coordinate 24,014,173 of OY977936.1, read as the reverse complement.
AATTGTGCATGTGTGTGTGAGTCCCTATCTTCCTCTACTGGTTTACGGTTTGTGCTGTGCTGCACATGCGGAGCGCCCATAGGTACAAGCCGATTCCCGCCGGCTTGCCTAATTTTTTTTTAGGCAAGCCTTTTGTTATATACTCTAAACTCTTTCATATCTTTTTTTGTTCCGGGTTGCCCATCGAAATTTTTTACAATTTCGAATCGACTGACACCCCATTTATCATAATTGTACTTTCAAAACAAAGTTTTAACCGACTTCAAATCAGTAGTCAAATTGCTTCAAGTTTGCCTATAAAATTTGAAGAGTTCCCTCGATTTCTCCAGGATCCCATGATCAGAACTGGATTTTGGTGACAACGGGACCAATCTGGAAGTATATGCTTTCAAACAAAGAAAAAAATAATCAAATCAATTCATAAATTACCGAGATACACATAAAAAAAAATACAGACGAATTGCGAACTTCCTCCTTTTTTGAAGTCGGTTAAAAATATAGACTGCTAATAAAGACTGTATTGCTTGTTATCGATACAACATAGCTCTGGCAGGAATAAGTTGTCTATTCATTTAAAAATATTCTGATACAAGACAATTGATTGACATTTGTCATAGAACCGATATCTTTATAATTTTTTTGCTCAACTTCTTCCAATAAAAAAATGAGGGGTCTTACACCGCAAAAGCGAAAATCTATTGTGGACAAATGGTGTTCGGTTAAAGGTATTACGTACCGAAAACTCGCACAAATGGAAGGTGTTAGTGTTGGAGCCGTCCAAACTGCTATCCGTAAGTACGGGGAGGATTATACCTTCGAGGACCAACAACGGCCAGAAAAACCAGGTCCGTCCAATCCAAAACTACACCAAAAGATAGTAAAATGATTCGCATCTAATAGAGAACTATCTGTCCGAGATGTCGCGAAAAAAGTTGGTACGAGTATCTGGGTGGTACAACGTGCAAAGAAAAGGAATAATTTAAAGACATTAAAAAAACAGAAACAGCCGAAAAGAAGTCAAAAACAAAAAGCATCTGTTAAGACACGAGTCCGAAAATTATGTGACTCGATTTTATCGAAAAAACACAGCTGTGTAATAATGGACGACGAAACGTATGTAAAACTGGACTACAAGTCTTTGCCAGGCCCCCAGTCCTACACTATTCGTGAGGGAACAGAAATCACAGAGGCTGAAAAATCCATTTGCGTTGAGAAGTTCGGCAAGAAAGTCATAGTGTGGCAGGCCATTTGTGAATGCGGAATGAAGTCAACTACTTTTTTCACTACCTCGTTGATGAATGCCGATGTTTATATGAAAGAGTGCCTTCAGAAACGAGTATTGCCGATGATCAAAAAGCACAACTCCGAAACTGTATTTTGGCCTGACTTAGCGTCTTGCCATTACGCGGCTAAGGTAGTAAAATGGTATAAAGAGAATAATGTAAATTTTGTGGCCAAAGAGTTAAATCCACTGAATTGTCCAGAGCTTCGCCCGATTGAACACTACTGGGCTATAATGAAAGCTAAACTAAGTAAAACAGCCCGTAGTGCCGATACAGAGCAACACAGTTTCGGTCAGATTGGAATAAGGTGGCTCGAACTTTTGACAAAGTCGCTGTCCGGTCATTAATGGGCACCATGAGGCAAAAAATTTGAAAACTAGCCAGAAATGAATAATTTGGGCTTTTTCTGGTACTATTCGAATTGTCCATATTATTTTGTACATAGTTGATTGATTTTAGTATGTCAATAAATAAAAAGATGTCGCAGTTTTTTCTTGTATTTATAACAAACGATACAGTCTTTAAAAACTGCGTTGTCGGACAAAAATAGGTACATATATAACAAACTTCGTCCGCGCTGAATTCGTTTATTTTATATCGTAACTTTCTCCCCCTTTTCACTCCCTTAGGTGATGAAGATAAAAACTATCTTTTGTCCTTCCCCGGAATTCAAAGTATCTCTATACCAAATTTCATCTCAATCGCGGTTTAAGCATCAAAAGGTAACAGACAGACAGAGTAACTTTAAGATAAGCTTACTCCGAACGCCTTTTTTTACAAAATAGATTCCGCTGCAAACTGGTTTCTATGACCCACCTCACCATAAATAGCATGTAGGCTTTTTTCAGTATTATTTTGCATATTTTCTTATCACGTGGCTGTAAGGTACCTTTTCTACTAAAACGTAGGGCTTAATTAACGGACTTGTAATTTACATACATATATACAAACATCGTACGTCAACAAAATGTTACATCTTATAGTTTTCAAAATAGCGATAAAAAACGTCCTTTTCAGCCCAGTTTACTATACTGCCATAAGGTACCTTAACCTGTGCAACGTCACATATGTTCCTAACATATATTATAATATACTCTATGCTGTCAAGCCTTACAATTCTTTTTCCTGTATTTATTCCTTAAATTTATTCTATTGTCTTCCAAAATTTTCGATCCATCCGTATTTTCTTTTAATCCCGTTCCTAGTACTTTGACTAAATGCGCGAAAAGCGCGAAGCCATTAAAAAAAAGAACAAATGCGTGTTTCATTGTTCGAATTTGTTGATACATTTATTGAAAGTTAATACAAAATTTGCGTATATAACTTCTCATATCAGAATCGATTCTTTTTTTATGCTTTATCTATTATCATTTGGTATGGGTTTCGTGAAAGTCTATCGTAGTAGACTGGATCGAAATTATTAATAGGTAAAAGACAAAACAATGCTGCCATTTTGACGTCACTGAAATCTGACAGCCATGACGGCGTTTCATTCAAGAAAAAGAAAGAAGGTCAAATGTTTTGAAAAATGTATTAACTGTCACAGTCGGATAAAAACTATCCTATGTGATAGCTAGAATAATAATGTACCTATATAAAATGTTTCATATTTTTCCGTTCATGGGATGCTGAGATCATTCGTGACAGAACAAAGCTTACATACTGGCGGATTCTTTTTTTAATTCAGAGATATATTATAAGTGGAGATTACAAAATTACAAATTATTTATTTACCATAACAACGTTACATCCGAGTGAGTTAAACTTAAGTTGTGTGTGTGATATCTAAATATTATTGTCTTTGGTTTTTACGGTTAAAATATTCATCTACCTATTTCTAATCCTTTACCTATTAATTCATATACATACGTATTTATCAGAATAATAATTTTAAACGGAATGTTGCGTATATTATCTTATAGCGTAATGTAAAATATAATGATTTATAGAAACTTTTTTTTTCTAAAAAATAATTGGAACTCAATACCTTGAAGAAACTTATAAGTCTTACTTAGGTACAGTATGCTGCTGAACTTGCTATCGGTACGAAAACATAACTCTCTTGTGTGTGTGGCCTCAACGCTGTTGCCGATGCATATATCTTTCTATTGCACAAAACGCTTAATCCTAGTTGAAAACTATAAATAAGTCGCCCTTAGTGCTGATATAATATTGGTCATGTTAACTTAACGACTTATTAGGTACCCGTTATGTATTCACAAAATAAAATTATATAATTAGGTATATTACGCGTTTCAAAGTAGGGTACCGCTAAGTAGGTACCTACCTGCAATTAAAACTGGAAATGACTAGGTACCTACTACTATTGAAACCGGACGGACAGACATGTCAAATGTACACAGATCAATTCGTCATTCTCAAGCCTCTCCTATTAATGTGAATTTTAATCAAAAGGCTATTAAATCTAACTGAGATTTAAATGATGATTTAAGCCGCTTTTCTAAATCTTTCTATTTTTAACGCTGAAATATGGCTTTTTAATTATTACATAATTTACATTAATTAAATAAATTAACAATTCAAAGTGATCAAAACGTGTGACCAGTGGTGGAATTTCCAGCGGATAACCCGCCGCGCCAGCGCAGCCCTTTGTGACGGCGGTGCGCAAAAAACCCTGAATGGTGTAAAATGAGCCGCACAATGCGACAGCGCAGGCCCGCGTCATTTCGATGTTTAACTGCAAGAGTTGACATTCAATGCATTTGCCAAAATACGATCATTATAGATTTGCTATTTTTTGTGCTAAGCCATTGAAATCGCATGACTGAAAGTGTGAAGGCAGCTCGGCTGGGTTCTAGATACTTGGTAGCTGTCGCAATGTAACCTTATGACAACTCTTTTGGTTATAGTAGACCTAATTCAAACACGTGTGATGCGTTATGCATTCTTTATGTGGTGTGCGTTGCCGCAATAGTTCATAAATAATTGATGAGCGAGGCGAGCTAGTTATTTAGATAATAGTAATGCGTGCAGCCATTACTTCTGAAATATGACTATCAGTGGCGGCCATTAAACGTGATTAAAGCAATTTATAATGTTTATTCGGCCACGAGCGGCCCGCATACGGCACGCGCCGCCCCCGCGACCTGGGATCAAACGCTTAAATAAAATAGAGTTAACAGCGACTAAAGGGTTGACGCGTGCATCCCCTCTTCCCCCGCTGCCCTCGGCAGCTGCGCTCGCGCCGTTGTGACGCAGCCTTTATTTTTTGTTCCGAATTCGATTTCAGTATCGCATTATCGGCGCGACATCGGCACTGAGTGCTATTTGATTATGTCTCCGTCCTGCCCCCGCGACGATACCACATGCATTTTTTCGCTGACGAAAGTGATATTGTTAACGTTAAAGAAATATGATCGCAAAAGGTGTGCGGACACAAACTATTATCACAACATTAGATAAGGAATTCAAACTTTTAAAAGTACCTATCAAGCTATTCAAAGCCCATTTATAAAGCTAAATTGAAACGATGTGGAAATCGCGTCTAAATGAGCAGTTTACTACCTAGCAAAGGAATTAATCGTAATTTTTTTTATACTTATCTTGGAGTGTAAATATTTGCACATTTGTGGTTCTTAATATACACGGGGATAACGGGGTTGTTATAAAATTTACAATTACGGTATTTCAGAGTATCCTCCTATAGGTACTTACTACTTAGGGCAAACCTTGGCAAATGTGTGATATGAAGTTATTCGGTGATAGTAACTTTAAGGTCTAATAGCGGAGTTACTCGATATCTTTACGGCTTGTAATAAATTCCATTAGGTGGCGGCACTGTCATTCAACTTATTTACGTGCAGTAAGTATCCGAACGCATCCGTCAAAATTAAGAAAAAAAAAACTAAATAAAACTCAAAAAACCTAACTATCACCGATTAGCCAAGGTTTGCCTTACCTAGCTAAGTAGGCAGGTATAGAGAAATACTAGTTGCTGCGCGAGGCTTTAAGCGCGTATAAATTATAACCTAAGCCCTATATTGATGTTTAATCTACATTACTGGAAATTTTCGTCTAAATATATTTTTTTCGATTAAGAGGCACTTGTATCGGCACATACTTGTTCGTTTATAAATTTTATAATTATGTAACGGGATATTATGTATAATTGTATTTCAATTGTAAATTGTCACGAATACATTTTTTTTTCATCAAAAATAAAAAGTATAAAATAGAATGTTTCATTTATTTAAACATGTTTACAAATATATTTTATTGTCCTAATTTTACTTGCCATAGTGGTTAATGCCATAATTTTGGTTGACATAATATAATAAGCCATATACATATATTACATGCCATAATAGCAAATGGCATAACATTTCAAATAATATCAAATGCAATTATATCATTTGTCATAAACATAAAAATTCAAAAGTCATAATTTTAAACTGCAGGCTGCTTACGCCCCTACCCCTGGCAGGTCTCCGTTAGGTACGACGATGAGCGAAGCGAAGAGGAGTCTTAGGTAGAACTACGACTCTACAGCGCGCGAGCCGGGGTAACGGCCGGCGAAGCGCCAAAACCGAACATTTTACTTTTTTCCTTTTATGGAAAAAGTTATTTATGGCAGTCGTAAGTAGGTAAAACTAGTTTAATACTAGGTATACAAATAATTTTGGCAATTGAGATTATTGAATATAAAATGATTATATTATATTTTTATATCGAGCCCGTTATGTCGCACTGCTGAGCAAATGCCTCCCCCCTCTCTTTCCATTCATCGCGGTCTTGAGCAATATCTGGCCAGTCTTTTAAAAAGGAGTCCAAGTTATCACGCCATCGCCGACGAGGTCTACCGCGCCTCCGTTTTAAGTCTTGGAGCTTAATATAAATTTATGGAAAATTATTAACATGGATTTTGAATGTTTATGGAATGTAAAAATTATGGCATATCAGATAAGTGCAAATAAAAATATGGATTATAGCCCGTTTCATTATTGTATTGACGTAGGTATGGTATTAACGATTAGAATGAGGTGTAGGGTACATACAATACAGGTTTACAAGGGTGAAAACAAGATCTATTTCTCCGGAAAAACACGAAGGGCTTCGAGGGAAACTCGATTTCCCAGGTATGAAGCCTAGATTTCTGAAATTTACCTAACTCTTGTATATAGCTATGTGGAAGTTAATTAAAGTTTAATACTGAATACAGTTTTGTATCTGATTCGTGTAGGTATAATGATAATTTCAATACCTAAGTAAGTTCAGTAATTGATCCTTTGATGGCCTTTCAAGATTCAAATGCCAAGAAAGCTGAATAATTTATAGATTATGCAAATTTCAATTTAAATCTCGGACCGCCAATTCGGCTTTAGAGCAGGAAAGTCAACGGAGGATGCGGCTATTCTCCTTACCAATCTCGTGTCTGGCTTCCTAGACGGTGGCGACAAGTGTGTTGGTATTTTCCTGGATCTGGCCAAGGCATTTGACACCGTCTCGGTTGCCATCCTGTTAAAAAAGCTAGAATGTCTTGCAGTCAGAGGAGTGGCCTTTGCCTGGTTTGCTAGTTACCTCACTGAACGCACAAAAAGGGTAAAGATAAGTGACATGGTAAGCGACCGTCTCCCGGTAAGTTTTGGTGTTCCTCAGGGGAGTATACTTGGCCCATCATTGTTCACGCTCTACATAAACGACATGTTTGATATACCAAACTCAAACCTTATTTGCTACGCTGATGATACCGTCATACTGGTGAATGGCAAATCATGGGATGAAGCTTACTCTGGAGCCGAGGAAGGGCTGGCAGGAGTTGCTCGTTGGTTGAAAAGTAATCTGCTAACACTGAACATAGACAAGACAAACTATATAGCCTTCTCAAAGTGCTCAGCAGGTTCTCCCACATCTGACAAAACTATTGCAATTCATACCTGCATGCATCATAGTGCTCCGGGTTCAAGTCAGCCGCCCCCGGTGTGCTCCTGTCAGATTGTCAGGTGGCAGACCCTCGTTAAATACCTGGGTCTGCTGTTTGACCAACACCTGTCTTTTGCGCAGCACATCATCACTCTTGCTGCAAGAGTCCGAAAACTGATTTACGTAATGAAGAGACTCCGAGATTGTGCTACCCCTTATGTTCTACGCCTTGTCTATCACGCTTTAAGACAATCGGTCCTACAGTACGGAGTGGCGGTTTGGGGTTGTGCAGCCAAGAGCTACATGATCCTGTTGGAACGTGCGCAGCGAGCGGTTATTAAGGTTATGCTTAGAAAGCCGTTTCGTTACCCCACTATCTTGCTGTACCACGAAACGAGACTGCTTAGAGTGAGACAGCTTTTTATTATGAAAGTGACCATGCGTACTCATGGCAGCATCTTCAACTCTGATTGCCAGTAGGAAATGTTGCGGAAACGTACGTACAAAGTATCAGTCACACCGTACATGTCTGCACTAGGTAGGAGATCACCGTCATACTCATATTGCTGCATATATAACTATGTCTGCAAAATATGTGATATTAAACATCAGCCAGTTCTCAGAGCTAAGAGAATAGTGAAACATTGGTTATTCACGTTATCTTACTGTGAGACAGAAGAAATCATTCAAAGCGCAAGATAAAGTAATATTAACCCTAGAACTGATTTACAAATGGGGGCTCACGCACAGCACATACGCACACAACCACACACTGACACACACACACACACGCACACGCGCGCACGCACGCACGCACGCACGCACGCACACACGCACGCACACACACACACACACACACACACACATACATTCACACATACTGTAATTAGTTCTCTTCATTTGTCTAATGCGTAGATACGCTAGATGTAATGCTATAAGCATATTTTAATTCAAGTATGACCTGTTAACCGCACTCACAGTAGGCCAAGTAGGCTCAGCCTAGTTTGGTCACTGATGGACAGCCTCGATTTAATGTAATATTTGTTTTTGTGAAATAAACTACTTTGTATTTGTATTTTGTATAAATATCATTTGAATTGATTAAGACTACATAATTATGACCAAGCCAAATATCTCTATAAGCTAGACATTAATTACCTATACTTTATTGAAAAAAGATAATTTCTAGATTCTTTCTAAAGATAATAAAAACCAACATGCAGCCAAATTTAGATTAAGTATAACCTTAAAAAACAGATAGGTTTCTTCAACGCTCGACATGATATTATGGCATTTTTAAGCGGCATCTTTAGGTCGAAAAAAAAGAATTTGATGCAAATTAAAGATACATTCTTGATAGGTATGCAAGTGGTATGTTATAGGTATTGCCGTCTGCAGCACAGCTTTCGCCAGCTAATCGTGTCCAGCTTTAAAGGAATTTAATTTGGTCTAATGTCCCCCTCCCTTCTGTCCCCCGCACAAACAATCAGCGCGTGTTTGCTGCCGGTGTGTACACTCATACTCTGATTACGGCCCCCAGGCCGGACCGGTCGGGACCGCCGGAGACCGCGGCTGATTGCCTCGCAATGTCACCTCCACAGAGTTCACCCACTTCAAATTGCACTTCAAGTCATAAAATTATGCTATCTAGTGAGAAGTTTAAAATTTTTCATTAAAACGTTATTTTGATAGTAAAAGTTTTAGGCAAATCAAATTAGAATTTTTCGAAGAATTAATTCCCATAAAGCTGGAAATCGTTTGTATACCTTCATTTGGTCCTCAATTCGTGTAATGTGAGTTTGCCCAATCCCAGGAGGTGTGCATACATTTTTGCTCTTTTTTCATGTAGCACAAAAACGGTACTTCGGACAGAAAATGTAATATTCAATATTAAAATTTCGCTGTAAAAAAAAATTGCGGTTATTGGGCTCCCAAAAGTTATGCACACCTCATGGGATGGTGCAAACTCAGATTACATGCATTTAGCACCCAATGAAGGTAATAAAACGATTTCCAGCTTTATGGGAATAAATTCCTCAAAAAGTTTTTTTTTATCTAATTTGCTTGGCCTATTTAAGATTTTCCGTCACTTGAATTCGAGCGGCGGGTGGATTTGAAAGGTGTCGGTATGGAAATCCGCTAACGTGCAACAATAAAGAGCCTGAGTATGTACAGTCTACGTCAAACATTTTTCTCCTTATTTTTCTTCTTTCTTTATTTGTATGTATGTATATAAATACTTTATTGTACACAAGACATTGGTAAAAATACAGACAAAGTATGTTAAGTTGGTACAAAGGCGAACTTATCCCTGTAAGGGATCTCTTCCAGTTAACTTTTGAGCAAATGAGACGTGATCAGGAAATAAAAAATTATAACAATGAAATAAGAAGCAAGTGTCTTTGACTAGGGCGTGCAAAAAACCTTATGATCTTAACCAGTTCCATATTACAGTGTAGATCATCATCATCATCATCGTCATCATATCAGCCGAAAGACGTCCACTGCTGGACAAAGGCCTCCCCCAAAGAGTTCCAAAGTTACAGAGTAGATACATGTTGAATTTACAGAAATAATTTCTCGTACCGACTCGTAAGTACTTACGTAAACAAGAGACATCTTTGCTTTTGAAGCGTAATAGTGAAATTTTGCATCAAAAGGGCACATCAATGTAGGGTCCCGAAATGACTGTATTTTAATAATCCGCCATGTGCGTCAAACCGGTTAGCTCCCTGCGGCAAATTAATCGCGTCACCGATATCATCGCGGGTCGCGCGTAAATCATAACCCTTTTTCCCCGCGACCCCTGTCCCGCGGGTTTGCATACGGGTTGAAGGGTTGCCCAATCGCGACACTGATTTCCATACGACCTGCGCCCCGCCGCGCCGGTGACGCCCCCGCGATCTACATATGCATAGACAGCTAAAAAGGGGCGCTACTTTACATACATTTACATAGTTTAAAGTCGCGCCTGCGTGCAGGGACGAAGTCGGAGGCACTGTAGTGTATGGGGTAGATTATATTTGTCATTCTATTTAGATTATAATTTTACAATAGGTACTCTTATTTTTTTGCCTTCTTTTTAATCAGCATATGTTTAGATAACACCCTAAATAATAAACAATTCATATGTTTGTATCCTTATCCATGCATCCAGCTCAGTCAGTATATTCCGCTAACAAACCGTATTCAATTTTGCTCTGGTTGTAGATGTTAATCCCTTTAAAAGTTCTGCAAAACGACATCTTTATAAATAACAATACCTCACAGGATAAATCGGAAATCCCTCCTTTGAATTGAAAGACTACTAAAACATTTTGAAGAAATTTCGCACCCGAGTGCAGTTTGCCCTCCCTTCAATCTTATTAATACGAATTGCCCTCCGCTAATACACAATTGAACTGAATAATCTATGATCTGCCCTCCCCGGCGCCCTCTCACCCCCGCCGCCGTCTGCCCGTCCGTCTGTCCGCGATAGCATTGTGGAGCACATAAACAGGCGCGATAATGGACCCTCCAACCCATTTCCCGAGAAATTCTAAAACTCAATGGAAATTCCATTTGGTATTCCGCGCGCGAGGGGCCCCCACTAACTAATTTCGGAAAAATCTGTTAGCGATTCACAAAGAATACGCACGTTGTGGGCATCTTGTGCTGACATGTTATTTTATTCTTAATAGAAAGACATTTAATATATTTCGTCTGGATAGCGAGTAGGTATTATGTGTGGTTAGTCGTGCAGTGATACAATAAGTGCGAGCTTGATCTATAGAAATCACAGATTAATAAATAATAACAATGGATCACTATGGTTTCAAGTTTGGGATATGGTTGATTGTGTAGTCGACTCGTGAACACGTTGTTTACTCTTTGGAACCGTGACATACTAAGATAGAATGCGCATATAATGTTATGAACTCTTTGCAGCTGAACTCTGGAAATATTGTCATACGTTAGTGTCGTATAAAATGGTCAGTTACAGACGTACATTTCGTTTTACCTCCAATGAGAAAGTAAACTAAGTACAAGATGTCTAGTTCAAAACAAAAACAGATCGCCCTATTCGTCAAAGGGCGAACAATATCACGGGTCTCTGTCAGGTGTCTGGCCAGCTAACTATGCCCATACGTATGCGTGTGCGTGTGTGTGCTCCATGCATGTGTGCAGCTGCAGCGGCTATTGATTAGCGCCGCATCTCGCAATCAGCGCCCCCGCCCCCTCGCACCGCCTGCACCGCGACATGTTGCCATTGCCACTTCGTATCCCTCATTAACTGCTAGTGGCCATTGAAATACTCATTACGGTTTTCAGTGCCAATTTGCTTTGGAAAACTGAATTCAGTATTTTCAAAAGTTCTAAGACATTGATTTAGTACATACAAAGATATATGAAAAGGCCTTGTCAGAAGCGTAGTAAATGCAAATCAAAGATATTACATGCCCACCTCTCAGGCAATACGATGTGATTTTTTGTAAACAATAGTAGATTGTATACAACAAGGGCATAAAACGAGCCATTTAACCTGAGACGTTTATATCCACCCGAGCCACCGGCGAGGGTGGATAGTTAAGTCGAGGGCACACTGCTTTTCACTTCGATTGCGAGAAAATAACAAATAATTGCAAAATAAAATAAAATAATAGCTCATTCCTGTCACTTAACTTTTTAAAGTATTTATTTTTAATTTTCGACACTAGTGATATTAGACTGAGGTACTTCATACTGCCAAGTCATTTAATGGTTCAATACATTTAAAAATAATAATTGACACCTATTTTATCTGGTTTTATTAATTTAGTATTGGAAAACACGAATGTGAAATTTATTAAAGCAAATCAAATCAAATGACAAGTTTATTCTACGAAGTTTTATTGCGTGTGTGGCTGTTAGGCCCGATTACCTTAGTCTTTAAAACGATTTTACTTTGTGCACTAGAGCATAAAAGTGGCATTTTGTGCAGCATACATCCAGCACAAAGGCGAACTTTGCGAGCATGAGAAGTGAAAATACATGAACAGTATTTAATTATGTGCTTTCTTGTTCATGCTTACTGACGATGAAAGAGTTTAGCTACGTATATTTGCTTTACCAATGTAGGTACTCCAAATATGACAGCAACAGTACAGTTTTGTTATTCGTATTCGCTTGCCAAATTTTCAGTAATTTGAAGAATAGAAGTCTGTTCGACTCCTAAGTGGCTAGTGACTGGTTTATTTCAAAATCGTTTATTTAAAAAAAACACACACATGGCGTCTTCCAAACTTAACATCACATAATAAATAATATCAAAACTCAAATGTAAATGGCTTCTTCCCCTAACACATTAGGTTTTTGAATTAATCTCAACTAAAAATCCCATTAACGGCACGAGTCATGAAACTCGTAAATCATTTATATTAAATGTCGCGACTGATGCGTAATTTCACGGGCAGCCTGCGCGCGGGCAACCCTTCCGCGATGCAAATGATCGCGCAAGATGGCGTCCGTGATGGCTATAATCTGCGCACGGGTTTAAGGGCGCGGCATGTGCAGTTGCGGGGAATATTACTTTATATATATATGGGGAAAAATTCTGTGTATAAGTCAACGCACGTTGAGTTACATGACATTTTTATACATAGATTTAGCATTTTCATTAAATGCGATTGCAACCTACTACCTACAATATTTTCAGGCAGGCAATTATTTCCACTTACCAAGTTCACCCGAACGCGGCTGACACCGCCGGACAGTTATAGATGAATTATCGAGAACATGGAATTGCATTTGTAGTGGTTGTACCGTTTGCAACAAAATGAGAATATGCACAACGTAAATAATATTCACAATTTGACACTGACATTATTTTGGTATTTACTTCTTCATTATATAACAAACCTCTTTTTATGCTGATAGTACGAGAAAATAGAAAATTCAAATATAGAATGCCTGTAAACATACAATACTACTACATATGCAATTCCATGTTGTCGATAATTCATCTATACAATATTGTTGGTACATATTTAGTCGAATAGTCAGTGTCACACAAAACGCGACAATTTTAACTAGACGAAAGAGCGAGTGCTGTGCAAAATGGCGTGATTTGAGTTTTTTAGCTGTAACTTCGGTTTTCTAAGATAGTGGACTTTACGTAAGTCTTAGGTATTATTTATGCTCTGTCTGGATCAAGCGCTTTATTAGCTGAATCCTAAATAAGGTTGAATTACACGTGCTTCATTATGGACGAGCTACTGACGTGTGGACGTTAGATATATGGGGGTCAGGGTATAGCAACCATATGTTAGTGTTTTGAGGGGGGGGGGAGTAGGGGGAGTTGGGGGGGGGTGATATATATATTTTTTTTATTGATGTTTGTAAGGTATCTGGGACTTGTAAAATTTTCGATGAATGTTGCGACTTCTAGTTAATAATAAACACTTTTTATTCCTTCTTTCATAACTGGTTATGAAAAGGTAAACAAAAGTGTTTTTTTTCTAAACTGACATTCATATTATACTGCCGAATCACGAGGTTGTGACGGTTGTACTTGTCGTATAAAGTCGGTTCTGGCGCTTCGCCGGCCGCTGCCGCGGCACGCTCGCTTCGCTCGCTCGGCTCGCGCGCTGTAGGGTCGCAGTTCTTCCTAACACTCCTCCTCGATTCGCTCGTCGTCGTACCTACACCGACCTGCCTTAGAGTATAACCGCTCACAACCTCGTGATTCGGCAGCATAAATGTCCCGTGCCCGCTATTCTACAATCCGTCATTTATCTCGGTAATTATCAAGTTTAGAGAAAAGTTGCCAATACAAAAATGTTTATTTTATCGTCTTCTATACGATGGCATCATAAAAAATAGGTGTCATAATAACACCACCCCCATCAAAAGTCCCGCGCCCCCTTGTGGAAAGGTATTTTTTTTTACGATTTACTGTCATTCAGCACAAATGAAAAATTCACAACTCGAAATTATTGATCGAATCTGAATAATGGCAATTTGAAAATCCTCGACATGGAAAATTGTCCAGCCTGAATAATGTTAAAATTAAATTATGTCCTAAAGTAAAATTGACATACTTAATATAGGTCGAAAGAAATACGTGTCCATATAGAATTACGTGCACTCCAAAAATATGACCAATCGGAAATACGTCATGTATGAATTTTGTTCAAAATTGTCGATTTTCATATAAATTTTTGATATTACTAAGTAACAAATACCTACTTAAATCAAAGGTCGTATCCCGATATCGACTACGTTTTGAAGAACAGTGACAGTTTTGGTAGTGACTTTTGCTTGTCACCCGACGATTTACTTTGCACGTATTTGAATATGAACCTATTTCATGGTGGACAAAATTTAATTTGGTCTAGATTCATTATGAACAAGAAAAAAATTGGTCATTAAAAATTGACACAATTAAATTTTAACCATGTTCACTTTTAGTGGTATTACTTTTGGTCCAATTTCAAAATGATCATTTCGTGTTGACGAATTTCCATTTATGCCGTAAATCCTTTCTAAACTCTTGCTGTCATATATTTCACAATCCTTTACTGCAAACCAGAGCGCATTAACTAATAAGATTCTAATTTAATCAGAATCCGTCAGTAACGTATTTCAGAAAGAAGCGCCAGTAAAACGTTTTTCTTATTTCCACAACACCCGCTCAAGTTATAGCTATAAATATCTATTGTAAATGCTCTAACACCATCTTACATAATCTATTGAAAATAATGCAATATGCTTATGTGTGTCAAATATAGACCTAAGAGTAAATATATCTACAAAAGCATAAATATTGAAGACTCGACAAACATCCGTGAGTATGGATCATTATCAAAAATACCCAAAAATCTCACACACACGTGTATTACTACTATATTATTATTATTAAAACCACAAAGCAATCAACTACCAATCAATATATTAGGACAGAAATGAAACCACCCACTTGTTGAAAACAATTTCCAAGCTAATACATTAATAATGAATAGTGTTGAATCACAGCGGTCGGTTCGCCGCCCCCGCACAAATATGATGCACTTTTTATGACCCCGTGTAAACAGCGCGTTTGCGACCTCCTCCCTCCCCTGGGGTGACCCCGCGGACACGCAATAAAACGCGCAATATAGAAATCAGTGTCCGCCGCGAGTAGCCCTCTACACGCTACGGCAAGTCGGCTACGTTGACCGCCCGCTACGGCGCTACGGCGTAGCACTTCTACTCAAAGGAGCGTTTGATTTTAATTTGATTTTGCTTGACAGTGTTGACAAGCTATATACCTGTCTAACACTACCGAGGCACATTAGATGCGTGGCGACCTAAGCAATCGTTGCGCGCCGCACACTCTATATCAATAAAACCAACTGTATCAAATATTTGAAACATTAATGGTTGGTTGTTTATAACATAATAATGTATACAGTAAAATATCAAATACGAAATCACTAGGTTGGCACAAAATACCAATGTGATATACAATTACAAAATTACTTGAAATGATAGAAGTATGAGTAAATCAAAAACACCCCGGAATTTTACTTTTTTCTAACATGAGTCAGCCCTTCTTGATTCGATGCGTTAGTTGCTCATTTAAGGTATTTATCTTAACAACTTGACTTAACTATTGTTTATGTACATTTCATTACTTAAAATGCTTTTAGTTATTATGTTATTTGAATCTAATACACGACGCGTCATTTATAAATGATAAATGAGGCACCTCCACTAAGAGTGCGAAAATGATTGATGCTATGCCTACTGATATGTTTTTTACAATAAAAAATAGCATAGATGTTTCGTCTATTTTATAGTGACATACTTGCTACTTACCATGTAAAGTTGGCTTGCGACAGTTTTAAACGTATACAAGGTACGTATGTTTATTCAAATCTGTTGTTGACGTGTGAAGTTAAAACATTGCTTAGTATGCAACGCCAGTAATATTAGGTTCGAGCTAGATTATACGTAATATCCACCTGCCTTCTTCAATCCTCTTGGAAGATTGATCGAACTTGCCTTATATATAATCTAAGAACATTCGGGAGCTCATTAAAAGGCTGTTCCACCAGAAATGCGCGAGCGCAGCCGCCGGGTTTTTTCCTCCGACTCGAACCCGATATCGGAATTCGCGCATCGCCGCAACCCGCCGTCTCCCCTTTCCCAAAAAAAATGAACAGCTTTTAAACGCGGATAGTTCGGCGAAAGCGAAAAAAAATCATCTCAGGTAATCGAAATAATGGCGAGGACGCGCGAAAAAAAATCACTATGGGCGGAAAAAAAGAAACGGATTCTAACAAAAAAGTTCAATTTTTAATTCGACGGTTGCGAGTTGAGGGGTGAGGGGTCGCGGCGGGGGGTGGTGGTGCGCGCCGCGCGGCGCTCGGCTCAGACGTCGTCCGACCCGCGCCGCGCTCGCTCGGCCGCGCACTCGCTTTACACTCTGCACTCGTGCTAGCTTCGTTGTCGACTCGCTGTCGGCTCTGCATTGAACTGCCATGGTGCTATCGGCGTGCGTGCGCGCTGCCTCACGCGGATATTGCTCCTACCGTGAGTATCGATTCCCTATATCCCTTTAGCGATTGAGCACTGGCTCTATTTTGTTGCTGCATGCAAATTTATTCACCGGTCAAAGTATGAACAAGCATATTGCATGAACACTTCTAGATTCTAACTTTCTGTAACACTAGAATAAGGCTCGTAGAATAAAATTTTATGGGTCGTGTTAATTGTGTTTATTAAATATTTCAACAAACAACAACCAATTTAATACAACTCACTGTCAAGAACCGCTACGCTCGTAGCCGATCCCGTGGTTTTTCCCGTATGTAGCTGAAAGCGACTACGGCGTAGGCGCCCGCTAGACAGGTTCCTTGCAGTGAAAGTGTTAAAAAACGTATTGGATCTGTGCTTGTTTTCCTTATCACCGAGGATCTCTAGTGTAACTTTATTGCAGTTCTAAATAACTGCACCGCTATTAAGTTCAATCAGAAAAACAAGCAGTAAGTACCAATATCTTGAATACATATCACATTGTCTCTATCGTTAAACCGATAATTGATAGATTCAATTTGCTTGTCTTCACGTACTTAGTGGGTGGGCCGCTTTTGAGACAAGTCTGAACTTTATGCATATCTGTCCCAAAAGTATATGAGTGATAGGTTTCGCGGTTATTGGTACCTACGCATTGGTAGCGTAGGTATAAAATGATGTACAGTCAGCATCAGAAGCAGGTAAGCGGGCCGGGTGTTCAAAATGATCTGCACACGACTTTATTCTTAAGAAGTTAAGAGCGTGTGTAGGTCATTTTGAACACCCAGCCCGCTTAGCTGCTTCTGATGCTGACTGTACCTACCTAATTGATACTTGCAGTTTAAAATGCAATTGGAAATAGTCATTTGATGCGCATAAGATATATTTGCGTAAAGGCTCGGTCTTTGCAGTGCTGAAAACGAATGCAAATTTGTTGTTATCTGGTTTCTTTACAACCGTTCCAGAGATCATGCAGTTTTGGTTACAAGTAACAGTAGAAGAGCATCGTTACCAATTCCATTTGTATTCAATTTCTATTACATCCGTTTCGTGCGAGAATAGTTG
The DNA here is from genome assembly GCA_963854355.1 of Epinotia brunnichana. Classification (NCBI taxonomy): domain Eukaryota; kingdom Metazoa; phylum Arthropoda; class Insecta; order Lepidoptera; family Tortricidae; genus Epinotia; species Epinotia brunnichana. The sequence goes on along the minus strand of OY977936.1, from coordinate 23,996,429 downwards.
GGCTTTTCTTATTTACCATGTATAAATAAGTCACATGAACTTATAATTACACAACTACATAGTGAACTTAGTGTATTATTGTATTACGACTGATATACATAAATAATAATAGATAATTATATATTTGGGGACAATCTTACATATAAAGCCCCAAACCAAACGAAGTTAGTGCTAAGAATTCAAGGCCGCGACTTATATAGAAAATATATACTTTAACACATAGATCATAGATTACGGAAAAATATGCTCATCAAACAAATAAATGATCTTTCTGAGATACGAACCCGCGACCGCTAGCTTCGTAGGTAGGATCACTATACTTGACCTAGTAGTACGAGTAGATAAAAGTATCATGAAGTATTTTGCGGCTTCAATTATTTATTGAAGTCGTAGATCGTCGTCGTGAGTGACCAATGGGGCATTACAGATGCAAAGGCTGAATTGTGCGACAAATAAATTAACATACATACATACATACCATCACGCCTTTATCCTTAAAAGGGGTAGGCAGAGCACATGAAACTTGTGTTCCAGTGCCACTTTTAGCATAAATGTGGGTATAAAAGATCGACAAAATGTGATGTTGCAGTGATAGGTTGCTAGCCCATCGCCCACAACACACTTCAACCCTGTTCCCTTAGTAAAAAAAACACAAATAAATTAAATCGATTGTTATTCAATTTACGAAGGCGTTTTTAATAATTTATTCCTTAATAACAAGGCAATTAATAAAAACAACAATAGAAAACTTAACCTAAAGGTAAAAAAATTGACCTAAGTCGTTTTTAATTAAATTTATTAGGAAAGCAAATGTGACGAAGTCCAAGGAAAGTTCTTAGGTAAAAAAGCCAAGGCCAGAAGCGGTAGGCTATTTGATAAAAACCCTGATTGTATTATAACCATTATTTATTTAATAGCGTCACTTGGTAGATGCTGACACGGAACCACATTAAGGTCCGCTTCTGCAACGCTCGTAATAGATAATACCGCTATTTGTCATTAACTGTGATTCAAGTTTCGATTACACCTTAATTGTCTGTTGTCAAAACATCTTGCTTCGATGTTAATTGACGGATTTACCTATTATGTTATTCCAATTCTACGGTTATTTACATTTAAAAGGTCATCAGACTCTCTTTGAACAACCTACCTTATCATTTTTGTATGTGTTTTTTTCACCATTATTTTTAAAGCGAAAGCGCCGCCGTATATATTTTTCTTTCTTTCTAAACGGCCTGCTCGCCAAAAACCAGCGTCATGTACGGCATTAGTATGCGTGGGGATCCTGTTTAGCATCAGTCTTAATTATGTGACATTATACACCGTGGCCGTGAATAACCCGAAAGATTTAAGCTAACGATACTAGAGCCTAATTAGAGTATATAAAGTTATGTAACATATAGTCCAAAAACTCATAATTAAGGAGATATTAATTATTTGAAACAAATCAAAAGTTAAACAATCTCCAGTCTAACACACCTTAAAGACTTGAGCATAACTTGACACTTCTTGTCATGGAACACAAGTCACGGCATTCGCCGTTCGTCGTATGATTTCGGAGCGATTCGTGAAGTGTTATGCTCGCTCTCTGTTCTTCAACTTGAGTTTCTCAACTAAAGAGTTGTTCACAAAGAAGCGGGCAATTAATAATATTTAATTTGTACTGAAATAGTAATTTAATTAAGACACATAATTAGACCCATGTTGATACAACATTATTTACTCGTACTGTCGTCAAAAATACGTGGTTTAAATCTTTCGGGTTATTCACGGCCACGGTGTATAAATGTGTTCCTTTTCTTCTTTACCTTTACAACGTTTATTGGGCGCTTATTAAGAAGTGAAATGACATTAATTATCAAAACACAAATAAATACTAACGGTTCGGAACGATGGGGTAAAACTTTTTTTAATTTATATCATCGCCTAATAAGGCCCCACCTTAACTTAAAAGCCGTGTAAAATAATAAAATTACAGTATGATTAATAAAGAATACATTCATAATAATTTATATAACAAACAAAACATATAAATAACTTTCATGTTATTTGCGTTACAACAGAAACAAACCTATTTAAAAAAATGTTGATGTTATTAGGCACCCGGTCACCTAATAATGCCCGCCATAATAGTAGTTTATGTGACTGTACATAATGAGTGGCATTAAACACGAGTGTTTCAATGCCTAATTATGTACAGTTACATACACTGCTTTATCTATCCATATATCATAAGCCTACATGATGCATTCAGGAGCCGCATATTAAGACCGTCATTGCGGCGTTGTTTTCTGGCAGCTGTCATAGTTTTTTTTTTTAATTCAGAGACAAACTAGGGTCAGCTCTAACTATCATATCGTTCGATATCTAACTTACGTGCGACATTTGTCAAATTTTTATGCAACTTGACAATTAATTTCGAACTAAACATCATCTCGACTGATATTAGAATAGAGGTCAAATCAAATTTCTTTGTTTTTCAGAGAAATTCGAAATTTAAATGAAATAATGTTATCGAAATCGATGTTATTATTTAGCAATAATAACATTTTCACAGATAAGAAATTTGTTCTAACAAAACAGTCTGTTTTTATGGTGGTCATAATGTGCGGTTCTTGAACGCATCATGGAGGGTTTATGATATTTGGATAGATAAACTAATTAAAATAGTTCAATCAATGTTTAAACATTCTATCGTCCAGAACTAGTCGTAAACTACACTTTTTATAAAAAAAAATGATTACTTAAATAAAATATTGAACATATCCCAAAATAGGCATATAAAAACCGGTCAAGTGCGAATCGGACTCGCGCACGAAGGGTTCCGTACCATTATCAATAAAAATATTTATTTTATTCGGTTTTTAGTATTTGTTGTTATAGCGGCAACAGAAACACATAATCTGTGAAAATTTCGACTGGAACTATCCCGGTATCAGTGAGATACAGCCTGGTGACAGACAGACGGACAGCGGAGTCTTAGTATTAAGGTCCCGTTTTACTCTTTGAGTACGGAACCCTGAAAATAAAAAAATTGCTATTCGAGAAAAGGTACAGGTGTCCCTGCGCTTCGCTTGGCTCGTCTTGGCAGAGGCACTACCGTGCCCCCAGATAAAATGAAAATAAATTTTATTTTTTAGATAATGTTTAAATAAATGTCAAAAACGAAAAAAACTTCCAAAAATGACAAAATACAAAAATAGGATGTATTACGATTTCATTAATACAAGTAATTAAAGCAATCCTGTAAAAACATTGAAACAAGGAAGGAATAATTTTATTTGTAGTTAGTTTTCGGCATGAAGTACCAAAGCTAATAATTTGAATTTAATATATGTAGTAGGTCTATAGATGGGCAATTTATGAAATAAAAACTGTAGGTGCCGCTACACCAGAACACCAAAAAAAAAATTATAGTTTCCATTATTTTGACATATATTTGTACTAAAGTTTCAGGCAATATTTTTTGTAGTGATGGGTTTTATTATGTAGTATAGTTTACCAAAAAATCAAATTAATCGCAAATACCGAATTCAAGAAATAAATTAAAAAGTGAAAAAAAACAAACCGCCATATTACGAAAACTGACAAGTTGTACATGGCTCTTCTTTGGGGAACAGACCTTTGCCTACAAGGAGTATCTAAAAATGAAATTACTAGAACATTTGACAGAAAGGCAGATTTTGTATAGAAACACGGCTATAGCCTTTAGTATGAGAGTGAAAGTTCAAAAAAACTGATAAAATAAATAAAAATATATAAAAATTTAAGAGGGCTCAACTTTCATAGAATAACATAAAAAATAACATTCTAATCTATTGCATACAATATATCTAACAGCTTTCCTATTATCGAATAAGGATACCGCTAAATGAAAACAAAATTGGGTCAAGTAAAAAAATCTAATGTACAATTTTTGGCGGACAGACCCTAAACACAGTCATGTGCTTACGAAATTTGAATTAGTTTGGAAAACCATAACTGCGAGTGCAAAAAAAGGCCTTACCCTCATTAGGAGCCGGGCCTTCCTTGGTTCTTAATAATTACCTGTAATGTTATTCCAATTCTACCCGTATTTACCTTTCAGAATGATTTGCGTGTGTTATTTATTAAAAAGGTTAATACAATTAGATAGATTAATTATTGATAAAAAATAAATGCATGGGTAAGTACTTATGTTTTTTCACTACACTATATACAATAACTTTTTCTACAAGATTATACATATATAATTAATCTCAGCTAACACGCACATATATTTACTTGGAGAAAATGAATAAAATACTTACAGCATTGATTTTATTACTAATCAATTATATTTGCCTTTATAACGTTATATATAAATAATAATTATGTACCTAATCAAGATTCTGCCTTGAAAATAATTACCTATGGGGTTTGTTCTTCTACCTACCAACTGTTCAGATACGGATAATTATTTGTATAATTAAATTATTAACAGTCCCCGGCAAGCTCGGTTCTCCATACACGTAGTTACGCTCTCATTTTAGAACGACTAGCTAGTTTGCTCTGAAACTTTGTACTAAGAATAAGTTAAGGTATATCCAGGTCTGTAATTAGTTTATGCAGCTTCAGATACCATAGTAAAAAAAATACAGCGAATTTAAGTTTTTCATACAAAACTTGTTTTTGCTGTATTTCGTTTGTTTTATAAACTGGAGCCATATGAACTAATTACAGCCCTAGACATACCTCATATCATTGTATAAATATGCAAAGTAGTACGGGAAGTAGTGTCATAAGGTACAAATTTTGGTATCGGATGAATTCACTTGGCACAGATGTAATATACGTAAAGCTAAGCTAATTTAGCTCGGTAGCCATCCGCCTCCCCCTGGAGGGTAGGCAGGGGGGGGCAAATTTGCTCTTGACTTAAAATTAAAAACTAAAATGTTAAGCTAAAATGCCAGATAACATTTGTGTTCTACATTACTTTCGTGTATCTTTTCTAGTTTTGCCGCAAAGTCGGAAAGTCCTTAGATTTTTGCAAACTGATTTTGATATGTTCGTCAATATTTTCCTTTTTTTTCTATGAAACTATAATTGTATGTCTCAAAAATGAATTCCTCATGCCCGATTTATCAGCAAATGGTACCACACTCGAGGTGTTACGTAAATAGAAGCTGATATGCGTGGAACTTTGAATGCCCCCCCCTGCCTATCCTCCAGGGGGTGGCGGATGGTTACCGGGCTAAATTAGGTTAGCTTTACGTATATGACATCTGTGCCAAGTGAATTCATCCGATACCAAAATTTGCACCTCCCACACATTGGGTGACACTACTTCCCGTACCAAAGTTTCGTTACAATCCAACACGTAGTTTTAAAATGAGAACGAAACTCCGTTTGTATGGGAAGGTGAAATACGGCTGAGCTTGCCGGGGACTCTTAATAATTATCGACATTCTCAGATAAACAGGTACTTAATGTAGTAGCATGCTGTGTATGATTCTAAGCATGTGTCAGATTATTACATTTTAAACCCAATTCATTCATTCATTTTCTTACAGTATGAAAATGTATTCGATTAACACGAAGAAAATGGTTTCCTCCGAGAGAACCTGTATGTTAACTGTCTTCAAATAGACCTTAATTGGGCTGTGTCGAAGCCTCGGTGGATTAACAATGTTGATTATTTAGTAAATTAATTGACCAGATTATAAAAGTCATAATTGAGTGACGCGGTAGACAATCACGCGTTATGCAACGTGATGGTACTTTAATTTTCTAATTTTTACAGTATATCTTATGTTTTATATACTTATGTGTGTATTTTACAGCAACTCGGCAGCTGCACTGTTTATTCTGAACCTCGCAGCGCACACTGGAACTCTATCAGCGACATCGATACGTATATATATATGTACCAGTTTGTGTGTAAGCGCCATACGATAAATAAATAAACAGAAAAATCATTGTCATCAATTCATCATTGGCAAGAGCGTAAGATCGTACATAAATCGTTTATATTTTCGGTAACAAACATATACCACTGCGGCTTTGACTGTGTATTTCAAAAAACTTCAGCCTAGCAACATTTTCAACCTATAGCGTGTAACTATTTATAGTTTCTGACAATTCGATAGACACCTCAACCATCGTGTATTCAGCCGCCCTTTTGTGGGGATTAGATTCTGTCGTATCACAAGTAGAGAAGACCATGTGAAGATTAGAGGAATTAAAGTACAACTCCAAGATAAATAGATCCGCGACACATAATTGCGGAAGTTACCGAAATTGGCCGGAAAAATTTAACATGATGAAGTGGCAGCAAGCTGGTCATAGCTATCGTAGAACTAAAACACCGGCCAAGTGCGAGTTGGAAAAAAATATTTTTTTTTGTAGTATTTGTTGTTATAGCGGCCACATAAATACATAATCTGTGAAAATTTCAACTCTCTAACTATCACGGTTCTTGAGATACAGCCTGGTGACAGACAGACGGACGGACGGACGGACGGACGGATGGACAGCGAAGTCTTAGTAATAGGGTCCCGTTTTACTCTTTGAGTACGGAACCCTAAAAACCGAGAAGCAGACAAGTTCGGGGGGTCAATCACAGAAATACAATTTGCCTTCGCATTTTGAACGTTAGAATGTGGTATTCCACTCGCTTGCTTCCCAGGCACGCTGAGATAGCGTGCCAATACGAGCGTATATGAAAGAGACCTACGTTCAACGACAGACGGATTATGGCTGTTCATGAAACTTTGAATTCATGTAGATTTTTTTCTAGATTGAAGCGGAAATAGGAATATGTAACAATACGACAACCAAGAGTTTGATTGACGCTAATACTTTTTTGTGAACTAGCGCATAAGACTATAAAAAATAAACCGAGAGAGTATTTGTTCCGCAATGGTTTCGTTACATTTGTAACAAATGTCTCAAAAAGGATTCTTAATCCACGGCCGCAAAAAACAGACGACTGTCGTTTTTCACGCAAAAAACTGCGACGCAACCCGCGAGACGTCTATATCTAGTTTCTGTGTCTACCCTTTTGTTAGGGGTTATGTCTTGATGTATTCGCAAATCCCGTCGTCGGTGCCTGTCCGCGTCCCTCTATAAAGTGTATGACGGGATGATCCCACGCAGGTACGACTCCCACGCAGTGCAGCCCTGCACTTAATGCATGCATTATAATCTCTGCATAAAGAATATCGCACGACATTCAATTCGGCGATAAAAAGTTACGATTGAATCTGGCCCTTTGTAGTTTACGTCGGTGCCTCCGTTTTTGTCATGCTTTTGTTAAACATATTTGAATTGAAACAACCTTACAAAAATGTGTAGATACCTACCCTTTTGAGATTGGATGGGAAGCTTTACAAAAATAGAGTACGGTAAAATACCAAGATCTAAAATACTAAAAAAATACAAAGTTTTCGATTTGTAATTCACAAATAAATAAATCATACGAATTAAGTTACACCTAAATGACAAGTACGTTATGATTTCTCACATATGCTTAGAGAGGAATATGCTAACTACGTATAAGTACAAATTTGTATCGTTTATTTGTGAATTACTAATCGACAACTTTGTATTTTATTAGTGCCTACTTTAGATCTTGGTATTTTACCGTACTCTATTTTTGTAAAGCTTCCCATCCAATTAAAAAAGGTACACATTTGTACTTATACGTAGTTAGCATATTCCTCTCTAAGCATATGTGAGAAATCATAACGTACTTGTCATTTTGATTTCTCACATATGCTTAGAGAGGAATATGCTAACTACGTATAAGTACGTAGACTTTATCTCTCGTAGCGTTTTCGTAGCTTTGCTACGGACCAGTTGTTATTTCCCAAGATTTGCGTCTAATCAAGCCGATAATCATTCACGCTCTAATACCTACTGGCTTACCGTGGCCTAGAATATTAATGAAGTATTTGTTGGTTTAATTAGATTGTAGTGACATGTGATACCCGAATGTGCTGCGGTATCAGTCAAACTCGGAATTAGAATGGCAATGATCCGACCCTCGCGCCTCTACAGCTTCAGCTGAGCCGATTAATCCAACTAATTACTTAATACCCCCTTGCGGTTGTGAAACAAACCTGCCCAATTCCTGTTAGTCTACAGCAAACCTTGTATTAATGCGCTCGGTAATACCTAGCGGTTAATTCTAGAGCTTTTGATGAGCGACTTCAATTTTATCTGAAAGCAATTTGAGGTACAAATCGTCATTTAATCGGCTTAGTGTGATCCGAGGCGTCGCGGGTGCCAGAGTGGAGTAATTGGAGTAGTGTGGCTTCGGCTGATGCTGACCTCGCGGGGCGTGAGGGCGCGGGGTGGGGCACAGTGAGGTGGTCGCGCATCAGCCTCCAGGTGACTCCAATTTCACTTGCCTTCATTTTTTTCCATAGCAAATACATCTACTAGGGTTAAGATAAACTTTTAGATAGCAATCAATAACATTTGTTTTTCTTGTTGTTTCAGAAGAGTCGGGCGAGCTCATCAAATCGCCCTCCCCGCCGCCCAGCCACGGTATGTGCTTTACTTAATATATACAAAAATATATCCAATCACAACTGTAGCCGTATTCAAGATATTTTGATTACAAGTCAGCATGACAATAGGATTCACCAAACTTAGTATCGTTGATATCAAGACGGTAATACTCTTCATGTCGCAAAATAACGGGATGTCATTAAAACGTCTTGAATACCACCTCTAAAAAGCATTTAGTTTTATAATTGCATCAACCTGAAATATACTCTTGTTTGTTAAATCCCTTCCATATTTTTTTTAAAGAAGCACTGACGCACACTATGTACAATGCCACAGCTTTAATAGCAATTTATCTTAGTGAACATCATCTTAGTGGCTTCTTTGTTGCGCGACACGCGCGGGGAGGATAAGCGCGCGCGCACAGCCGCGACAAAAAATCTCACCCCCTTCGCACGCGTCGCGTCGCAACCCTTTCGCTTTCTTACTGTCACGTCCCCAAACTTATGAGATTTTTACGATTATCGAATTATTTTTGATAGTGCTGTGATAGATGAATTGATTTACTCAAACATGTATGTCGTGAATGTCAAATCTTTTAATTTGATGCTGATTTAAACTGTTTTTTTCGCCAGTATTGTTAACAGATTTGATCTCTAAAGAATTGGTGAAAAGACGGTTTAATGTTGTGATGGGAAGGTTACGGTAAATGTGTATTTTGAATACCTATTATGTTATGACATTTATGACTAACTCTGACCGGAAAGCACCCGGGAAGTCTTAGTGCCCACGCCGCTCGTAGCGGAGCGTGCACTCAAGCCGTACACTGACTCGTATTGCAGGTACGGTATCAAAATTGTATTTACAATGCATGTGCTCGAAAAAAAACGTTTTCCAAGCAGCCACATCGTGCAGAAAGAGCCACTTTTTCGCACTAGTGCTCTTTAATTTTCAGTTAATTTTTAGGGTTCCGTACTCAAAGAGTAAAACGGGACCCTATTACTAAGACTTCGCTGTCCGTCCGTCCGTCCGTCCGTCCGTCCGTCTGTCTGTCACCAGGCTGTATCTCAAGAACCGTGATAGCTAGAGAGTTGAAATTTTCACAGATTATATATTTCTGTTGCCGCTATAACAACAAATACTAAAAAAAAAAATTTTTTGTTAAGGGGGGCTCCCATACAACAAACGTGATTTTTTTGCCGTTTTTATAGATAATGGTACGGAACCCTTCGTGCGCGAGTCCAACTCGCACTTGGTCGGTTTTTTTTATTTTTAACTCCGTCTTCCTTGAGCCCGACGCAAAGAGTTTGTATTACTTGAGAGAAGTTTAACAAATCTTTCAATTACACTTTTTCTTTCATGTAAATGGTACATAAATACTATTAATTTGTAAAACGTTTTAATAATCATTTTAAATTTTGAATTTGATCAATAATGACATTGAAATATTTACTTTTAATATGTAAGGCATATTTTGCTTATGCATTTTGCGACACATCATGGCGGCTATTTGCACATGCGCAGTACGTTGAGCGCGCATGTATTTAATACAAAAAATAAGTCCGCCATTGTTGTTAATTTTAGAGTTGTTTTGTGTAAATTTGTTAAAAATGTCGAGTAAAAATGCCTAATGAATAATAGTTATTTAATATTGCGTTCCACAAGTTTTAGTTTGTTTCTTAGAACTACGACGGTACAGTGTCTTTTTGTTGTGGAACATCATGAGTTACTCAAAATTAATTGCGTTCCTGCAAACCCACAAAACAATGCTTTTAAGTGAATAACATGACAGCAAAAGATGTGGAGAAAATGTTAAACGCGGCTTCAGATAATTAAGCACATACCTAACAACCTAGGTAAATTCTATTTTAAACTGACATTTCAATATTTCTTTTATTTCCTCGCACAAGGCATAGTAAAACGTTGTATGATACACGCGAGTAAAGATGATTTCCGACTCTTGTCGAATTATACTATACTTTCGCTCGCTTCACTCGCTCATGTATAAAAATCACACTCGTCGGAAATCACATACTTTCCACATTTGTACCATAATAGTTATTAATGATACAAGTGCGGAAAGTAGGTAATTCCCAACGAGTGGTGATGACCAAAAACACGACCGTCAGGGGGTGTCGATACACGAGTTCGGAATTACCTATCCGCACGTGTATATTACAATGCATCATGCAAGGAAATAAAAAAATATAAATAAAAAGGTGAAATTTTAAGTTTCATGAAATTGAATTCGCGCACGTGTGTGGGAATATTGGCCAGAAATCCATTCCCGCACGGGCTGGCCCCGCCCGGCACCGCCGTGCCGGCATAGACGACTTTCCGTGTTTATAAAGGCGCACTTTCAGAGCAAGTGCATTGTAAATAACTATTCTTGAGCGCACTTATTCTGACAAGTAAAAATGGTGCGCGTGATAAATATAGTTTTGATAGTCCAGTCAGATGGTTTTTCGGGTTTCTCTATACAGCGTGTCTCTGACCTTGGGGCTTTTCCAGGCAGAGGCGTTATATTGACCATATACAGACTGTCAAACGTGTATCTTAATGTCAATGAATAAGACTGACATTAGATTGTCATTTTTCAATTGCTGACCTGGAAAAGGGTTAAATGCAAATGTCGATTATGCTCCTGAAACGGAACTACTTTTTAAAAGTACGTTCTTTTTATATTTTCATTATTCCATACAAATTAAATGAAATTTTCAATGTACAGTCGCCATCACATACATAGGTACACTATAGGTGTTCAAAAATACGGCACATGCACCCTAATGCCTTGAAAATAGAGGTGTGTTCCGATGTTTGTGACGAGCTTGTTTGCTCCGATGTATGTGATGGCGACATCACATCATTAGTTAGTTTTCATATTTGTCAGTGTCATGAAATAATGAGGCTGTGTTTGCAATGCTTTGATGGTAAAGTTAAAGTTCAAACACTAATAAATTATAGCAATAATAGTTATTTTACAAAGTTGCGGAACAAAAGTGGTTCAGTTTCAGGACCATAATCGATATTTGCATTTAAAGCGCCAACACAATATACAAATAACAAAAGAATACGTCGAACCCTTTTTTTGCACTAACTTCGTTTCACGCTTTAAATGCGTAATCCTCTGGGGTCCAGATTTGCATTCAATTTCCGGATGCGGCCATGCGACACACGCCGCGCGCCCCAGCGACAGTCACTCACGCAGTACCTACATACATATTCATCAATGAACGCAAACTCGCTAGATGCTAGCCAATGATGATCTTTCATCAAATGTCTTCCCCTCCTTCGTGACAGTTTTAATAAAGGTTTTCACTTACAACATATTGACACTCGCTTGTTATTATTTAACGACGAACTAAATCGACACTACTATGAAAAAGTCTCGTATCTGAAAATCGAAAAAAAAAGTTTTTAAAGGGAACAAAAACATCATGTAAGTAATTGTGATTGATCAAATGTTCATGTTAATTTACAAGTAATTACGATCACAAATATGTATTTTAATAACTTCATCATCATCATCATATCAGCCGAAAAACTGGACGTCTGCTGGACATAACCCTCCCCCAAAGAGTGCCAAAGTGACCGGAACCCGTATAATAACTTAAATAAATATTTGCGGACAATCTTACACAAATCGACCTAGTCCCAAACTAAGCAAAGCTTGTACTTACGCAAACACTTTTTATTAAATTCACCGTTATTCGTAAGATACTCGTACAAGATTTTTGTACTAAGTATTGACTGAAAGTTATTTTAGCTACGATAATCTAGCTTTAATTATTATGGTACAAAATGAAACCAAATGTTTGTTTTTCTTTTTATAATAAAAATAAATACTATTCATTATAATAATTGAATTAATTAAGTGGAGTCTTTAAGAATAACAATAGACGAAATTAACTTAAATAACTAGGTGTTTTCGTTTCGATTCGGGCCGATTTATCTTATCGTATAAGACAAATCGGCTTGAATAATTTTTCGCCAACTATATATAGGTACCTAAGTAAGTAGGTACATTAAACTATCGTAAAAGGCGGAAGAGGTGAAAAAGTCTTTTGGCAAAATCGGCTTTAGACATTGCACATCGTCATACTTACGTTTTTTAATAGGGACGGGTCCAGAATATAACTGAGGAATCGCTTGATGTTCTGAATAATTTTTGAATCTTCAAGGTACAATATACCTAGTCCAGATATTACGAGATACTTAATGGGTGGATTGCAAAAAACCGTCGGTAATAGAAAAGCGGTGTTCATTACAATCTGAATGTATGGAAAGTTTGACAAGTTTATATGGAATGACAGTTGCCGGCCCCATATTTAACGGTGATTGGTCGGTAATCGTAAGTTGGTGCAACCCGCCCAATGTCTCCATGAATAACATTGTGTTTAGATACGATTAACGACTAAATATCTCAGAAATATTACTCTTTTATACCTAATTTTTTCGTCCAATATTCCGCAGTGTCTCAAGACGAGAGTCTTTGACCAGTGTGTGTTGCCAGTGATGACAAATGGGACGGAAACGTGGTCGCTTACTATGGGCCTCATAAGAAGGCTCAAAGTCACTCAAAGGGCGATGGAGAGGGCTACGTTGGTAGTTTCTCTGCGCGATCGCATCAGAAATGAGGCTATCCGCAGCAGAACCAAGGTAACCGATATAGCCCTTCGAATCGCTAAACTTTAGTGGCAGTGGGCAGGGCACATTGCACGTAGAACCGGTGGCCGTTGAGGCGGAAAGGTTCTCGATTGGCGACCACGTACCGGAAGGCGCGGCGTGGGTAGGGGACAAGGTGGACTGATGATCTAGTAAAGGTCGCGGGAGTCCGCTGGATGCGGGTGGTGCAGGACTGGCCTTTGTGGCACTCTTTGGGGGAGGCCTATGTCCAGCAGTGGACGTCTTTCGGCTGAATGATGATGATGATATACCTAACGCACCCTACATTTACTCTTTAGACTTTGACGTGTACGACATGCGATCATATAAAAAAAAAAAAAAAAAAAAAAATTGATTTATTTCAGGCAAAGACCCATATTTTAACACAAGGAAACAAAAGCAATAATAATAATAAAACAATCGACACAAACACTTACTTAATATTACATATTTGCAACACTGGGCAAAGATCATTACCTTATTTGGCCAGTGATGATCTTTACCCAGTGTTTTGTCATCGGGCAGTCCAGGCGCTCAGCAAACATATTCAGGATGGTGTTAGAACTGCCGCGCACTCTGCTCAACAGAGACGCAACTCTCTTCCTTCTGATGGCGTGGAAGCCATCAGTGTGCGCCTCTGCGAACATACCCGACGCGCTACAGATTGATCATCATGATATAGGTAGCAGGTGTATATTTAAAGTGATAGCGGTAAAAACACTCAAGTCTTATACTTGTCACGTAATGAAATGATACCTCTTAATTTCTCTTTTTGTAATAACTACCAATTTATAGATAGAGTTTTTCCTAATACTACGACGACGGTGACAAACAAGCATACGGCCTGCCTGGTGGTAAGACGAGATCGTAGCCTATGTGCGCTTCGAGTGTTTTATCATGGCTTTATCGTGTGATAAACACAACCATGGTGTATTCAGGACTACAGCAAATAAACTAGGATAAGATGTTAATGTTGCCTGTATATTGTTACAGACGGGTCGGCGAGCGGCGAGGGCGAAGGAGAAGGCGAGGCGAGCGGTGACGAGCGGCCGCCGTCGCCACCGCGCGCGCCCTCCGCACCCCTCCCGCATCCTGCGCACCCGCACCACCCTGCGCATATACATCATCACGCGCACGCGATGCCGCTGCCGCTGCATGCGCCGCAGCCGCCCAATGTCTTCGTAAGTATCATGCACCTTTTAATTGAGTACATTAGTCATATACGAGCACACCTGCGACAACTGCGGAGATGAGAACAGTCATCCTGACCGAAAGCGGCCGTGGAGCTAATAATTATTAATTTTCAAAAACAGCAGCCAATACTGATCGATCACACTCACTCAGTACACAGGAGATCAATCTGACTTTACATATTGCGGACTTATTCTGATACGCTAGCTCGGGAATGAGCGTGCACAGCACTTTGATATTGTATTTGTATTAAAAGTATGTCAAGAGATCAACCTCCAAAAATTGTTTTTGGTATACTGCTATATTGTAATGGTTATTTTTATTAATGCCTAATGCGAGCCTACATGTCTCCGATCATTGAGGCGCTTAAAAACAGGTGTTATATCAAGTCTCTGCGCAACCATCCATTATAATGCTCCCATATCGAACGCAAGCAAACCATGTCACTCAATTTTAGTTTTATAAATATGTACCTCTACGATGTCGACAGGGCGGCAGTGGGGCGGGCTCTGCGCTGGCGCAACTACAGCACCTGCTTCTCACACAACATGGTGCGCACTCACTCCTGCTGCACACACAGGTACGTCACTCCACACTAAATAAATCTAAGGATACACGTTTGGCTAACCCGTCAATAAAGGACTTGGGGGTCCGCTACAGAGCAACTAGTAGTGTTAATATGGCTACGGTCTTCTACCTGAGGTGGATACACTTCCCCAGTTGGCCTGCTCCAAATATGAGCGAGATATATCATCCTCCTAGCGTATTCCGGGTTGTATCCTAATGGAGTCCGGGGTCCGCTTTGGCTTTTAATCCCACGATTCGGCTTAAGCACCAGTTTAATGGAAGCGACTGCCGTCTGGCCTTTCAATCCAGAGGGAAAACTAGAGCTTTTTCTGTTTAAACTGGTTTCTTCACGAAGTAATCCTTCATCGAAAAGTCAATAGGTACTGTTAAATATCTAATGACATTTCGTACATAAGTTTTTTTTAATCTAGTGGTACAAGCCAGAGTTCTAACCCATGATCTACAGATTGAAAGTCGCGTGTCTTACCCCTCGGTTACAGTGGCTTACTATTTACCGCAAACATAAATCTCAATAATATTAACAGCGTCTAAGTATCTTCAGACTTTTTAGTTGTAACATTTGAATCTAAAATTTTCCGTCAACGAATAGTTTTTCATGACGGTGTTTTAGTTATAACATTTGAATCTAAACTTCCCGTCAACGAATAGTTTTTCATGACGTTGTTTTTCTCTTTAAGAATATACAAAGCTGGAGGACGTCGCTTTCAGTGACAAAATGAAACGCAACTTTAAATCTGTTCTACTATGAAACACTGGTTAGTATAACCTACACTGAATCAGCTGATTATATTTGGAGTGATGCTGATATCGTTTAGTAATTGACCAGCTTTTACTACCTAGGCCCTGGGATTGAATATACATTTATTTCAAAAAAAGTTACATTAAAACCTTAATATACCTACTTAGGTACACATAAATTGGCTTAAAACAAAGTCTACTTTCAAGGCCCAGCTTTGCAAACAACTGTCATCCCATTATTAATGGATGTGGCCATTTACGGACCTAAACGCCCGTGAGGGTAAATTCTATTGTTTTTAGCTTAGGTTCTCCCGCACACGTCAGGTTTCCGGATTCGAGCTCTGTCAACGTACCGCACGTTGTTAGCATTCTGCGATATAATTCCCAGAATTAACTTACAATCTCTTTTTTTAAGATAATTACAACAAAAATCTGTATTTTTTGGGGAATAACATCTATTTCTAATACCTAATATATGATTTTGATGTAAACAATTTTTTGGGTGCCCGTCTAGTCGCATAATGGGTGGATCGCAAAAAAAATGTACATAATTAAGGGCCTTAATCTAATCTATGCTTTAACTTTTTCCATTGTGTATCGAGAGTTACCCATATGAAATGTATGGGTAATTGCCGTTACACAATGGAAAAAAGTTAAAGCGTAGATTAGATTAAGGCTCTTAACAATGTACATTTTTTTTGCAATTCACCCTATTATCGATTGTCATAACACTTTACGCATAAATTTGATGGTCATTTTTGTTTTGCATAAATTGTACTAAGGCTAGGGAATGCAAACCGGTTAACCGAAACTTTTTGCGCTCGGTTAGTAACCGGTTTTTTACACTAAAACCGGTTAATAACCGAAATAGTATAATTCATAAAATGCCTGAAACTGTGAGCCGAAATCGATATTTAGTCAACAAAATATCAAATAAAATATGTAAGTAAAATATATGTATTATATCTATACAGTGGTAAAATAATATTGGATATAGCCATTTGAAAAATGTACACTGATAAGCTAATTTGTATATGGATTTCCTATTTTAATCGAACACATTTACAGTATTGAATTATGTTGCTGTGCTGATGAGTTATATCAATATTTATAATGACGAAGGCGCGTTGTCTCTGCAGTCTGCACAACATCCCCACAATCCACAATACAATATAAATACTCTTCGTTGCACTATCTGGATTAGGGGAGCGACAAGTAGGTATAATGTTATTTAAGGATTTTTGAAGTTACCAATAGGTTTTGCCCTTCTAATGTCAATAGGGAAAGAGTTTAACAGTCGAATAGCCTTAATAGGGAACGAACTATTACATCATGTACAAGATAACGAATGTAAAGTTAAAAGAAAGTTTTAGAAGATTTGAGAGTTACGGCGATAACCGATAGGCACTAACCACTTGAGTTTGGAACGGAAACTAGAATCAGTTTTGTCATATTTGCTTAACCCGAATATAAACCAAATTTTGGAGGCGTTCAAGCTTATAAAGGTGCTGCTCAGAAATGTTTGTGCGAGCGCAATTTTAGTTGCGGTAGGTATAAAATTACGAAACCGGCTGAGACACCCCACTGTAGTAAATACCTTCCTGCTCACTTCATTCAATTGAGGCACCCAAGACAAGGTGCGATCCATAATGAGCCCAAGTTTTTCACTTTCATCGAGTAAGCAAATTCAACCCCACCAAAACGTATAGGAGATATTTACAAAATCAATTCTAGAAATCCGTTTGTTGCTGCCAATAACAATGACTTAGGTCTTTGCTGGGTTCACATTTAGACCATATCGTTGAATCCACTTGAGAATGCTTACCAAGTCATCATAAGTTCTCTCTATAGCAGAAAAGCGATCACCAAGTACGGACTGTGTATATCTACTTTTACGTGTGGCTCGTCAAAGGGGCAGAAGGGGCTTGTGGCTACCTTGCATGTTCACGGAAGTTTTGTGTTGTGTTGTGCCGTGTGTGAATTTTCAAATGACAAATATTGTTTAATTCGCGGAAGACTTAGACCAAATATACAATTATTTAAATTACCAAAGTTGATTATGATTACAAATAGTTTATTTCTTAAAAACAAAGCCTAATACTATAATGCTGACCCCCACACTAGGCATTGCTTGGTTAGTCATTAAATGTATATGTTTTTGTCTCACCTGTCCTGTCGTTTATAAAAAATCATATTTTTTTTTTATTTACCCCACTACACCTTGCCTACTTATAAACCAGAAGTAATACACCTATAGTCAAATTATCCTTCAATACTAATATTTTTGCTATTCGTATAAAAACCGGTTGGTAACCGGTTAACCGGTTTTGAGCTTGTCGTTTCGGTAAATAACTGGTTTTGAAATTTTACCGGTTTTTGCATTCCCTAACTATGGCCTAATTGTTCCCTGGCATAATTATACGGAGTCATAATTGGTTTAACCATAATGTATTTAGAATGTCATACATTTATTTAGTCATCATAATCATAATTAATAATAATTATAATCATTTTTATTATAAGTACTTTCTGAAAATAAAGTTCAAGTTTTCACGTAGGCAGTAGGGAACAGGGACTTAGTCGCAAAACCGACTGGAATCGCGGATAGGTTAGAAGACAAAAGCGGGAGCTTTGCTCCCGCTTTCTTCTTCGAGGTTATTTAGTTTTTAAAAGAGCGGAAAAACGTGTTATTAAAACTTATTTGTAAACTTTTATATTGACCGCCCTTTGCTATTCTCTGACCTACCAATTTATGTCCATAATAAAGTATACTTAAACAATTTTATGCGCATCAAATTAATGCGCGTTACTTACACAATATGTTTCTTAAACATTATAATTAAAAACATTATGCGCATAAATGTATGACTATTTACAGTTATGCGTAATGATGAGTATGACGAATCCACCCAAAAAATGCCTATCAAAAATATGACTTTAAACTTTATGCAACCCGACCCCTACCCCATTTTTTTTATACTTACTTTTGTTAGCATAAAAATAACAACTTGCACTGGCAAACAATCATGCGACCTGCCTATATGGACATTTTTGCGACTGTAGAAGAATCACAAGCGTGCTGTCGACCCTTTATTGATTTGAGGATTCGTTGCGTTGACGGCTAGAGACAAAATGCAGGTCCTCACTCTAAACACAGCGCAGATGGTTGATAGTTTATCACATATCGTTGTGGATAAGACATCCATCACTCTCGTATATTTAACTATCGCGTTGTGTCTGAATCGTGGCTTTCTTAGTCGCTATAAGTTTTAGTCGCATTTCACCTTGATCGTGTATAAAGTTTGCTTTGTGTCTTTATCGTTTATTTTAGTATAAGACAATATTTTTAGTCGCAAAGATAATATTTCAATGAGTTTGAGACAGATTTGAGAGCACTTAAGGTATGAAACTACAGGTACAAAACACGTTTAAAAAAATGACACAGAATTTTAGTGCAAACATCAATTAAAGCGTCAAATTAATTAGAGTACCAAACAAACATCGATCGCGGCGAAATGCGTCTTGAATAAAATACTACACGAAAAATGAAATGCTGCAAATTAAGTATACTAATGTGAAAAGCCATGCGAAAAATAGCTTCAGGTATAATACTCTATTGAGATGTTGTTCTGCCGCGGTGAACTACAAGTAATTTATGCTTTTGTGGTAAAGTACTAACTAACAAATGAACACAAAGCCACTGATGGTGATCTTATGGCTGCGATCTTCTGTAAGTTAGCGGTAGGGCTCGAAATACGAGTGAGACTTGACGATATTATTGTCCGATTGTTTTTGACACTTCAGCTGATTTGATTACAATACTAACAATTCTGATCCAGGTGCAGCAGGCAGTGGCGCAGGCGGCGGCGCAGCAATTGCAGCAGCTGCAGGCGCGCGCGGCGGCCGGCGCGCACGCCGCGCACGCGCACCTCGCTCCCGACCGCACCATTGACCTGCATTCCGGTAACACTCCCTTACTATCATGCGACGGCAGACATGAAGTTGCGATACCGCTCCGACATATCAGTTTCACAATATATTGATTTAAACTTTCACGATTCTCACACATTAGGTATTTCAACCTGACCGAACTGAATCACGTATAGGTAATTAACTTATTTATTTACTCAGTATATCAGTGTCCTGTTTCACTAAGCTATAAATCCTGTACTATTAAACGAGCAATATTTGTATATATACATATATATGTATGTATGTATATATATATATATTTGCAATCACGTTCTCGGAAACGGCTCTAACGATTTCGATGAAATTTGGAATATAGGTGGTTACGGGGGCAAGAAAACGATCTAGATAGGTCTCATGTCCGGGAAAATTCGTTTTCTCCGTATTTTTTCCATTTTCATCCGACTGAAAAAGCTCCTGCGAGTGCACTTGACACCTCAATGAATTTATCAGCAGAATATACATCATAATATTATTTTCAAAAACTACCTTTTAGATGTCACAACTGAAAAAGCATTCACCAGAGCATGGTAAATTTTTAGGGTTCCGTACTCAAAGAGTAAAACGGGACCCTATTACTAAGACTCCGCGCTGTCTGTCCGTCTGTCACCAGGCTGTATCTCAACAACAGTGATAGTTTGACAGCTGAAATTTTCACAGATGATGTATTTCTGTTGCCGCTATAACAACAAATACTAAAAACACAGAATAAAATAGTTTTTTATAGATAATGGTACGGAACCCTTCGTGCGCGAGTCCGACTCGCACTTGGCCGGTTTTTAACTTGCATTGTAAAATCGAATTAAGTTGTAAGGTAAACGTCCCTGCAGTCCTCGACGGTGCACTAGTGTTTGACATAGGCACTTAATGTCAAAGCAATATGGGTTAAATTCGAACTAAGAGATTTTTTTCTTAATTCGAATTTAAGCACTTTGGCATAAAGTGCCCATGTCAGTCACTAGTGCACTGTCGGCGAATAGGAAGTTAAGATAAACTTCCTATTCGTCACGTCTATAGCACCTAGTAACAAAACGTATGTCTGTCAATTTTGTGACAGCCACATAACTAATTTGTGGCTCAAAATGCCAACCTTACAGTAAAACATTTAATGCCCATTCTGAAATGCATCTATTAAATATATTCATAAAATCACCCTTCCTTTCGTACGTAAATAAGCGAGGGGTATATTATTAAAATACGAGTACATACATTTCTGGGATGATTTCTCGGAAATAACATGCGTGTTTGTGTCGTCAGAAGGCCGCTCCCCAAGTCCACGGCGCACGCCACCCGGCGCAGGCTCGTTCCTGACACCGATGACGCCGGGCTCGGGGCGCGCGCGCTCCCCTCTACACGCGCACGCACACGCACACGCGCACGCGCACACGCCGCTGCACGCGCACGCGCACAAGCCGCGCGCGCTCGAGCCCGCTGCCGACGACACCGCCGACCTCGAGGAGCTCGAGCACTTCGCCAAGACCTTCAAGCAGCGCCGCATCAAACTCGGTGAGTTCGCTCTTGCAATGCAATGTCCTTCGATTAGTTGTATTTCAATATCTGTATAGATACATATAAATATGCTTATTTATTGTCCACAGGGTTCACTCAAGGTGACGTTGGTCTAGCGATGGGCAAGCTTTACGGGAACGACTTTTCCCAGACTACGATCTCGCGCTTTGAAGCGCTGAACCTAAGCTTCAAGAACATGTGCAAACTGAAACCGCTTTTGCAAAAGTGGCTTGAAGACGCTGACTCGTCGCTGGCGGGAGGCGGCGGCGGCGGCAACCCTGGCCCCGGCGCGCTCGCCGAGGCGGTGGGCCGCCGCCGCAAGAAGCGCACCAGCATCGAGTCGGGCGTGCGCGTTGCGCTCGAGAAGGCCTTCCTGCACAACCCCAAGCCCACCAGCGAGGAGATCTCCGCGCTGGCCGACGCGCTCGGCATGGAGAAGGAGGTGGTGCGCGTCTGGTTCTGCAACCGCCGCCAGAAGGTAAAGCGCACTCGCCACGAGTCGGACGTGCTCTCCGGGGTCGGGCCGCCGCTCACTAACGCCGCTTGTTGGGGTGTGCAGGAGAAGCGCATGAACCCGCCGCCGGGCGAGAGCATGGGTGGCGCGCTGTCGCTGTCACTTCCGAGCGCGCTGCACGCGGCGGCGCTGCAGCCGCTGGCGCTGCAGCCGCTGGCGCTGCTGGCGCGGCGCCCGGCGCCGGGAGCCACTGGCGACTGACCCGGCGTGCTGACTCTTGCGCCGCCCTCACATATCCCGTCGCTGTAAATAGGCGCCGCCGCCCCCCGCACTGTACATACGCATATTAGCGGGCGGGCGCGCCGCGCCGGCTAGTCCGTAAGTCTATCTTATAATGTGAATTCTATTTATGTTTAGTGGAGCTCCGGCTCGGAGTGTAGCCTCGAGCGATGCGCGCCCGCGGCCCCGGTGCCGCGGTCATATCAGTAGCGCGCCGCGCGTGCGTGTATGTCGGTGGATGTGTAGAAAACTATCTATATGTTACAATAAAAGATGATAGAGACTATTACCCTGGGTTTTTTTCAAACACTTGTAAAAATTACCCTTCCTTTCCATGTTCCTTTCCAAATGTTGTTTACAGTGTACCGTGTGCGTACAATTTGTAAAAGTGGGTACGGTACAGTCAAGTGCAAAAATAGGGTGTATACAATTTACTCAAAAATATGTCCCATGGCTCTTTTTTGTTAGTGTTAAGTCTTATTATAGTGTGTTTTGGTAAGTACATGAGAGGATTAATTCGATACATAAAACTTGACTGTACTCGTACAGCTACCTAATAGTTACTATGTAGAAGTAAACATATTCTTAATTCGTCTTATGTTCTGGTAAGTACATTCTAAATAATGAGTAGGTATTCATCAGTTTTCCAACCTCAAAAACTGAGACCTCATAACATAAATATAACATTCACGGCAGTCACGACCGATTTTCCTGAAAAGGTTAGAGTTGTTGAAATATCTAAGTAGTCAATCCTGCCGCTAATTATAACCCATTACCAGGCAGTTAGTTACAAAATTGTAATCGACTGTCTTACCCATACAAATTATCTAGGTATATACGGGGTGGGCCCTGTAACAGGAGCAAATATTCAAATGGACGCTTCCTTAGAGCATCTGCAGTACCAGCTACCAGCATCGAGTATCTCATTTGCTTTCATATTTTTTTACTCGTAATTCGGAGAAATGATGATCTAAAGTTCCAAGTAATGTATATCATAGCACAGCAGTCAATGCAGATTTTGAGGTAACGTCATGTAATTAGTCATAATAGTTTTTACATATTTGTTTATAACAAAAAAATTGTGATTTTTAATTTTTTTTTTTTAGGGTTTTTAAGATAATAAGTTTCCTACTTATAGCATTTCAGAAGAGTAAAAAAATGCACAGTATACTTATTTTGGAGAAATTATTTTGCTCCTGTTTCAGGGTCCATCCTGTATATGAACGTAAAAGTCCTAACTGACTCACTCACTTAAATCAACGCCCAGCCCAAACTGTTGAACCTAGAAAGCTGTTTTTTTCTCAATCTGTAGTTTATATAACGAAAGTACCCACTAAGAAGGGATTTTTGAAAATTCCTCTTTCAGGGGGGCAAAAAGGGGGTTGAAAGTTTGTATGGGGATGGAGTAAAATTTTAAGTGCGATGCTTGAAACATTGTGGGGAAATTATTAGAATTATTAGACGAAATTTGGTATAGAGATAGTTTGATTGAGTCCCGGGGAATGACATAGGATAGTCTTTGTACCGGAAATCATCCCCTAAGGGACAAAGGAGTGAAAGTTTGTACGGAGCTCTTATACGATATAAACGAGTTCCACGCGGACGGAGTCGTGGGCAGAAGCTAGTTTACTTTAACCCTTTGAACGCCATGATTCACGTAAGTACTAAAGTGTCACTGACACGCCAACTTTTTTTCCATAAGAGTAACTATGAACTTTATATGAAAGACTCAAGGTTGCTTTGACAGCGGACGTCATAACCGCTATAGGGGTTCTTGGCGTGGTGGGCACGACGACACACGACCACTTTATAGGTTCTTGGCGTTCAAAGGGTTAAAATCGAAATTTTGACCGCCGTTTTACTCCGCCAAGCCACATACATGAACATTTCAGTGGTGAGTAAGGTCGCCAGAGCTCCCTAGGGTGCGCTGTGTTGGGAGTGAGGGACCTGCATGTCTCTGGCAACACAGCGAATCCTCAAGTGAATAAACTATAAGTAGCTGTAGATGACCCCACGCCTAAAGATCCCATATCGAGCTCTTTTTTGACGAGCAGGGTTGTCGCTAAAAGATATAATAACAATATTTTTATATATAGACGTCAATATGATTAATAAATAAGTCTCCGTGCGAAGTTAACTAGCCAAAGAACGTACCTATTTACAGATGTAGTGAATAATCATTCCCATCGTAAATATTTTCTCGGAAATGTTCGTATTTGTCATGCTACATCAGTCAGTTTTGTCGCATATGGTCCCGTTCGCAATTCGTCTCGTTCGGCAATCCGTCCCGGGTAAGTACTACGACGAGCGAAGCGAGGAGGAGTGTTAGGTAAACTGTGACCCCACAGCGCGCGAGCCGAGCGACACAATACACGTTCGTACGTTTCCGTCTCAAAACGATGGGAAACCATTATGCACTACATTTGTACTAGACTTATATAAATAAATGTGTATTCTCTTCTCTGAATAATAATCTCGTGTAACAACATAGTGAAAAACGTAACTTTTGAACAAAAGTTTTTAGCGCAACCTTGCACACAATGATATCATGAACCCGACTGTCGGGATTTTGGCGTGTAACGTCGATTCGTTCGCTACGTATGTAAATGTACTCGACTATCGGGTCATACATATTTTGTTGGCCTGGCAGTCTACTAGTTTCATGGGTTGGCATTGTTGGCAATGAATGTGTTAAACCACAGTAAGACATACAGTAACGCCATCTCTCGGCGGTACGCGGAACCGCGTGAAAGTCATGCGCTCATAACTTGTAACAGTTACGGAGTAACTAAGTATTAATCTGTGTACAGTATGTATTAAAGTGTGGTGACTGTCAAGATAGTTTCTAAATCCGCCGATAGATGTCAGGCAACGCGAGAAATGCCTGATACCTATGGGCTATGGAGTATTAGCACTTTAGCAGAATATACCGGAGGAGGAAAATTATGAAAATCTGCCTGCCTATTTAACCCTTTTCCAGGCAGAGGCGTTATATCGACAACATATAGACTATCAAACATATGTCTTAATGTCAATAAAAAAACCGGAAAAGTGCGAGGCGGGCTCGCGCACGAAGGGTACCGTACGGACAGCGGAGTCTTAGTAATGGGATCCCATTTTACCTATCGGATACGGAACCCTAAAATGCCATTTGATGGTAATTTTTCAATTGCCGGCCTGGAAAAGGGTTAAAGTGAAGGTAATGGTAAATGTTGAAGTCCGTTCAAGGTATCATCAAAGTCATAGGCGTTGCGACACATCGATATAGTATTTAAGTAGGTACCTACCAGTGGCGGCGCGTGAGAATTGTCACTGGACAACCCGGAGCATAAAAAAGGGGTGTTTTTTAATGATTTACAAGCCGGTGGGAATCGGCTTGTATGGGCGCTCCACCACTGGTACCTTACATTACCATTTTAACACAAAAAAACTCGAGGATAACCGCCATCATAAGTACTTACGCGGTTCAGGCCCATCGGCCCCCAATCCCAATTCACATTACGAATGAAAGTACCTACCCACTTAGTCCATAACCAAGGTAAGTAGTATTTTTAGGGCGCTACTTCGTGGATAAAATTATCTAGGTACCTACAGGTAGCTAAGGAGAAGGGCTATGTGTCCAAAGCCATAGCTGAACGGTCAGGCCCCGTAGCATATGGCAGTTGGGGCGGAAAGGTTCTCGAGTGGCGACCACGTACCGGAAGGCGCGGCGTGGATATATAAAACGTCGCGCGTGACTAGTTCGCACATGTTAGTTAGCACATAGTAGTAGTGTTATCAACTTATCATTCATGGTTGGTGTACACGGATTTGTGTGTTTATATAGGCACTTGTAACGTTAGTGCCATGACGCAACCCACAAGGACTAGGGACAGTCAGCAGCAAAGTAGCTGCGCAGACAAAACACTCGCTATAAAAGAAGGGAAGAATAGTTATTTGTTATACAAGGGTGCAAAATTGTATTTTAACCGCGAGTGTGGAATTGAAACACGAGCTAGCGAATGGATTCTAGGGTTCAAAAATAGAATCCTGAGCGTAGCGAGTGTTACAATACACGAGACGTCAAAATAACTTGCACCCGTGTGTAACACAAATCTTTTCATCTCACTAAAGCGAGGAAAATACTACATAAAGAAAAAAAAACATTAAAATGAAAAAAAGAGGAATAATTTAAAAAAAAAACATTAAAAACTGAAAAAAACGTAAAAAAGGGAAAAAAGAAACAATAAAAATACATTAAAAAAGGCTATTATAAATTAATATTTTCCGAAACCGTAAAATGCTTAGACTAATTAGGTAGGTACTCACCAATGATGTCGCACGACAAATGCAAAAATGTTTCTCATCCAAATCCAATACGTTTAGTTAAATGGAGTCCTAGAATTTTACCTTCATGATGCAATGAGCATTAATCTGTTGTTTTCGATAGGATTTTTTTATTAATCCCTGACGTACGGTCAACCAATTTGATTCCTAGGCCATCATAAAACCTTGCCGTTGTAAATGCTATGTCAATACGGGTTACTAGGATTATTGCGTCGCTATGTAGCAGTTAAAATGACAAGGTTCTACGGTGGCCCAGGAAACAAATTGGTTGACTGTACTTACATTTTTAGACTTACGAAGCCAGGAAAATACTTACTTATTAAAAGATTTTTCTTTTAATAAGTTGATATAATTAGTAAACAATTAATAAGGGTTAGTTGTTGACTTAATAAATATATTTAGTAAACATTAGCCCTAATTAAAACAATTATATCAGTAACAACCGGATGTGGGCTACGTGACGTTTGTATAATATGTACAAATGAATCATTATCCGCAGTGTGGGAATTCCCAGTCCGTTTTATACACTATTGGATATGCGTATTTTAGGTCAACCATATTGTAGGCTCGGACAAGAATAGGTGTACCTACGCTACGGTCCAATGTGCTCATCGTAAAAGGCGACTAATGGTAGCGACGCGAGTGTTCCTTTCGCGGCACTCGCCTAAAAACCAGGAAAGGCGACGAAAATCGTTATCGCCCTAGGATTACTTATTCTGTGCCCTAGGATGAAGCAGATATGTAGCGAGAAGCGAAAAGAGCGCAGATGGTAGCCGCCGCGCCGTGGAGACTATATAGTGGATAGTAATACCACATTACATTACCCAGTCATCCCCCCATAACTGGGTACCTGTAGCTACCTAGTTCGCAGGTTTTCTCCTCGAAAAAACTGGTATGCTCAAATCATTTTATGATAGCATGTTCCATGGTGATGTTGTAGTAAGTAAATCAGTCTATATACGTCCCACTGCTGGGCACAGGCCTCCTCTCATGGATGAGAGGGAATGGGCAGTAGTCCCCACGCTAGCCCAGTGCGAGTTGGGGACTTCACATACACCTTTGAAATTTTTCGCAGATATATGCAGGTTTCCTCACAGCGTTTTTCCTTCACAAGATTCAAAGTTGGCGGTGGTGGGATGTGTGGATTCAAATACTGAACCGATTTTGATAAATGAGGTATCAATCGATTTGAAATTATGCTCTGGGTGACCTAAGCTACCTTTAGTATGAATAAAAAATCAATTTTTTTCCGTTCGTTTTCCGTAGTCGGGATAAGGTTTTTTGAACTTTTAATACTTATTTTACTAGCCTGAATGAGACGCATAGAATTGCCCTATCCCCGTGATAGAGTTGTCTTGTCATGCTAAGTTTATATTACTGTTTAATCTCTTAATGCACCAAGTTGACTGATGGCTCCGTCTAACAAAATATCCCTGTGTGTAACAAAATATTGCGAAAGTGCAATGCGCGTGGCTTCAAGTAAAATTATAACAATTTTATTTTTTCGTGCAAAGAGCGGCCGCAATCGAAATCTACTGAAATAAGTAGGTACGTAAACTTCATGCAAATTAGTGAACGACACAGTTTTCCAAACAAACAATAGCTCATTATAAGATTTGTGGCTGGGGTCAGCGCCGGCGCACCCACACCTAACCGACATCACACTGACGTTGCTATACCACCGATATATTTATTCTATTTGTTGGTGTATAAATAAATCAGGAATGAATAGGTCAAAACTAGGTCACACCGATCTTTAATATCGTTGTAATTACAAGCCCGTCGATACACATATTATTGTGAAAATATTACTATACACTTATCTGAAAGTAGGTTTTTGTAACAATAAAAACTTCACAAAGCTAACTGACCACTTCGCTAGAGCGGACTATTATAATTCTAAACCCCGATTACCAAAGTTGTTTTGAATCTATTCACAGTCAAGTGCAAACTGAGAGGCTGATTTTGCTCGCTTCCTTTGGCGTGGCGTCAATCATACCCTTGCAAGCCAAGGCTTGATTTTTCTCCAAGAATCGTAAAATAAAACGCCCAATAGTCTTCATGTATGTAAATCGGTAGGGATCGAGTTCTGTGGACACCACGCCACTGGCCGTTTCAGCCGTCGTCGCTCGAATGTGAGGGCGCGTTGAACGCGAGCGGCGCGGCGGTGCGGCCGCTGACCCGCCCGCTAATGAGTCGAGCACACACGCTCGTGCCTGCTCGTGCCGCGCCGTCAGTGCTCCGCGACCCGCGAGTGCCGCAACCGACGTGTATCGCGATATCAGGTGTTATCAGTGTGATTAGATAGTGCGTCAGCTCGCCCGCGCAGGACGCACTCCGCGACGCGCCCGCGCCGAGCCGGCCGCCATCACGCCATGCGGAGCAAGGACCGCCTCGCCGAGCTGCTGCAGGTCAGTACCACCTTCAGCCAACGATGTTTACTCGCTATAACACCTGTGTAACAGTTTGCCGAACGTGACATCATAACAAAGCCGAGCAAATATTGTGATAGTCTTTAGAGAGCCGTTGATACGGAAAGTGCCTGTATAATACCCGCTCTTTTGTGAATCTCGGTGTCTTAATCCGTGGGCGCAAGTATTGTAACAGGATAACAAGAGCTTCCGCTTAGTTGTCGCTCGCTGGTCATCGTCATACTGTTTCTTAGTAGGTATACGACTTTTATTTTCCTCTTTAGCAGCTATTATGTAGTTCTTGTCTAGTCAAGATTTTATCGAACGACGAATTACGAATTCTACAGTTAATTATATTGTAATGAATAAAGTTTTGTATGTGATTGCTGGACATTCCATTCTAGCGAGCAGAGGCGTCGGGTGGCGTGTACCAGGACACGGTTCTGCCGGTGGAAGAAGATGAGGGACCTTCGTCAGGAAGCCTGCCTCCCGAAATGGATGCCATGCTTCAAGAAGTGAGTTACTCTCGTGACTAAAACAAATGAAATACCTAATCGTACCTAATATGAATCGGATTTTGTAGGATTGGAGATGGAGACAGCAGTTAGGTAAGTGAAATTATTACAAGCATATAATGTTAGTATAGTAGCTACAGCTACCTAGTATATAGTATACATATAATTTATCAATAAACCTGACTAGTTTACCCACTTATCTACTTATCACTATGATTGAGAGTTTGTTATGGAGTAATTTTTTTTTTTTATATTTTTCAAATACTTCTTAGCGAAACATACTATTTTTCAACACACCTGCTCGTAAAGTAGGTCTTATTACAGCGTATTTACACTGATAATGCAGAATATTACCCATGCCGTGCCTTTTACATTACATTATCGCACTAGTGCCTTTTCATTACATATCTTTTTAAATATTAGCAAAATAATGCAGAATATTACCCATGCCGTGACTTTTACATTACATTATCGCACTAGTGCCTTTTCATTACATATCTTTTAACATTTTCATTTTTTATTTATTTATTTTTTCCTCGCAAATGTGTTGAAAAACGTCGTATGAAACACGTGAGCATTGGTCATTACACTTCTCGTCTCCATTAAGCCTTCGCCTTCGGCTCAGGCTTAAAAACCGACTCGAGTGTAATGACCAACATAGCACACTTGTATCATAATGTACTATTGTTAAATATTATAATTATTTAATTACATTTTCTGACGAAGATGGCTTATTTTTCATTATATTCGGTTTCGTATCATACCATTTATCAAATAGTTCAAACATGTACACGTCAGTTTAAATTAAGTATACACATGTCAAGTATCAATCCTAAAAATCCTCCAATGACCAATGCAATTGACTCACCTGTAGTGTCAATGCGTGGTAATGCTAACGGTCGTGTTTTTCTGAGGAGCCAGCAGATTGTCAACGTGTTACAGCATATTGCGCGATTGGTGTCAGTGAAGTTAATCTAAATAAGTAAGAAAATACAATTATGCAGCTAAGTGAATATCTATAGAAGAATAAATAGTTAAATCGTTTGTTAGGTAGGTACATATTTACATACATTATGTAAATGTGCCATAATAGGAATGTAAATAGGTACCTATAAATAAATAAATAAATAATAGGGGATCTTACACAAATCTAACTAGCCGCATAGTAATCTCAATAAGGCTTGTGTTATGGGTAGGTACTAGACGACCATATATTTAATAGGTAGGTACATAGAAAACATTCAAGATTTAGAAACAAATATTCATGCTCATCACACAGATATTGGCTCTTACAGGGATTCAAAACCAGGACGTTCAGCTTCGTAGGCAGCGTCACTACTCACTTACCCAGTACGTTAACCGGTCGTCTAACTAAACAAATAAATAAATAAAATAAAATGTTATAAGGCTGTAAATACCTATGTGTAGATTTTCAATATTACCTAAATTATTTGTTTCTGGCACATTATGTGTATACATCTAAACTTAGCAAAATTATGTTTGAACGAGTAAAGGATCACTCACGCTAAAACGGGCGAAAAACGACGGCGGTTTTGCGCGGCCGAGCCATACCCAAGCCCGGCCGAGCCACGGTCGAGGCTCGGAAACGGCTCGGTGTCGGTACGGCCCGGACGTGGCTCGGCCAGGCTTGGGCATGGCTCGGACGCGCAAAAACGCCGTCGTTTTCCTTAGAAAAATGACCCCGGGCCGGACACGGCCCGATCTAGCGTGAGTCATCCTAAGAAGAACAATCAAATGTCAGTCACAATCAGCAGCTGTAAATATTTAGCCGGGTATCTACCACACATGGCAGCATTTAACATCGGACAGGATTTAGAAAAACTACTTAGGTTTTTCCAAACGCCTTTTATTTATTTTGCAGTAGCATAGACTCAACTTCATGGCAGTAGAAATCTATCAGTTCCTATTTTACCGGATGTTCTATCAAAATTCCTCTGAATTATGACGTTTCTACTGAAATTGGTGGCTAAATGAATCGCGTCATGCACCAATTGCTGCGACCTTTCATCATGACGACCATTAGCGCATTAATTAATTGTTTACACGACACGTTCGTTAACAGCAACATACGCGACCTCGTGCGCAGTACGGGAAAAAGGACTTTAAATGAAACATGACTGAATTTCTAATTTTGAATACCTACACTTTTGAATTTTGTTAGTGCTAACTTTGGTCCCTCTTTTGCGGCCATGGTAAACAAGAAAGTGACAGCAATTCCAATAATATAAAAACATAAATTCACTACGTACAACCATTATAAATGAGATAAGGTGAAAGTTTTACAAGTAAGTGCAAACTCTTACACCTAAAAGTTTAATATAGCACACATATGCGCAGTGATTTTTAATTGTCAATGTGAATAAGTTTCCGTTATTGTTTATTGAAAGGAAGAAATTAACAGTTGACTGTGATACTTGCTGATTTTCTCGTAAAAAACACTCCAACCGCGATTAACAAAACTGTTAGGTACTATTAAGTACATAATTATTAAATAGCGTTGTATTTGGACATTGGCATAGATCGCGATCGATAATAATAACAATGCGCGGTCTGCGTCTGCGCTGACACCGTTATTATCTGCTGCACTTGACCCCCCGATGCACATTATCTTACACCTTCGATCTTATTTATGTGTATAAGCTAATAATTATTACGTAGGTATCCTTATAATATGACTGCCGACATGGAATATTCAGTGTTTTTACTTACTTGACGTTTTTTATTGCCCTCATTGGGTTGATAAATTACTTAGGTAGGTATTCATTATGTTATTTTTTATTTTACCTACACCTATATCATAAATCCTCTATAATGTGCTCGGAAACCATATATAATGACCACCATTATTGCAACCAGTAACGTAACATCAGCGTTTAATCTGTGCCAGTATTATTATTTATATTATAATATACCTATGAAAAATCATAATAACATCGATATCGGTGTTATTATGGAAATCTGGTCAATGGTCATGGGAAAAGTATTGTTTGCAACGTTGTATAACTGGTCTAAAAACGCTCGTTGCGTCTTTAACTGCGATACTCGCCAAGGCTCGCATCGCAACTCACGCCACTCGCGTTTTAACACATTCACGGCCACGCTAATCTCGTAGCGCTACGCCGTAGTCCGTAGCAGGTTAAACCTCGTACGTAGCGAAAAGCGCTCGTAGCGGTCTGACGCATATGTGTCGTCATGGGCACTGAATGGGTTAAGACCCTTCTAACACAACAGTTGCATAAAATATTATAATATGGATACTATAATAGGGATACTATAATAGAGACACTAACTAATAACATTAAAGTACAGATTTTACCTACAACCAAGAACGTTCTCATAGTAAAATTGGGTTGTAATAATGCTAGTCATTTCCTACCGTTTCTGAACGCATATTAGAGCACGAATGATATGTGCGTAGATAAAATAATGAATTGTTTGAGTAGGCTGAGTTAAAAAAGGAAAATATAGACCGAACTTTGGTTTCTTTTCTCTATCGAGGAAATTTTAAGCAATCATCATGTACTTATCGATTAAACCAGATAAACATTAAGCAATCATAATATAGTCCAGTCAATTATCATGTATCTGAGAATCAGTTCTTATTGTTTCCTAATCTAGTCAGAACTCAGACGGCTTTTCGAAGAACGCGATATTTTCCAATTCATGCCCTTAAATAGTTACATGTGACCAATAACTAAGAAACAAATTGCGGCGCCCAATGATAAGTAGGTATACGGGCAAAGCGGAAAGACACTGCTTGCGCCCCAGGTAAACCTGGCCATTATAGGATTGACAAAAGACACATCAAAAAAATATAATGTTGCGTCACATTTCAGGCGGAGTCTGCGGTGCGGTGGGCGGGGGAGTTGGCAGCGCTGACGGCGCGGCTGCGCGCTTTGCACGCGCACCCTACCTTCCACACCAGTCCCGGTGAGTCCTAGACCTTAGGCCAGGAACACACTAAGCGGCTAACCGCATGCGGTTGCGGCCAATTAACCGCATAGTGCGTAGAGGCTTAGCGTTTGCGGTTTCATATGTTTTGTCTAACCGCACGCGGCTAGCTGCTTAGTGCGTTCCTGGCCTTAACAGTAGACGGCTCATGCCTGAGGCTAAAATACTGGCTGTATGTAGATGATGTTACTACAGTCTATGCTGGTGTTAAAGAGTAGTAACGCCATCTACATTATAGACAGTAATTTTAGTTTCAGTGATGAGCCGTCTGGGTTGTACTCATCATGGGAGGTATAACAGATGACCTGGGAACGGTCGCGGGAGTCCGCATGCATGACCAGTCATTGTGGCACTCTTTGGGGGATGCCTTTGTCCAGCAGTGGACGTCATTAGTCTGATATGATGATGATTATGATGAACCGTCTAGGAATATTTAGTCTATGACTTTACCCATAATATACATCAATGTCGTGTGGATGCAGTACATTGCTGTTCGAAAAATATTAAAAAAATAATAACTCTCAATTAGATGACGATTAATTTATTATTTTTTAAATAACGGTTTACAGCACTTGAAACTATCGTTCTTTAAAATTAATGTTCTTATGAAAGTCGCACACTGTATTTAGCACCATAGCAACAATAAAGCTAAGTTACAGCCGTATCCACCCCTTCCATGCATTGCAACCATCATCCACACAATTTTCATACCATCACCCAACCCTTATAATTATAACTCTCACTATTGTAATGTCTTAAGAACTTGCTGATCAAATAACATTCCCGAGGGTCGACTTTACTAAATTTATGTAGGTAAGGTATTAAAATGTTTTATGGAATAGGTTTCGTACTGACATGTTAGACGTGATGCGCGTTGAATCGACCGCGCATGGTAAATACAAATCTGATTGCAATGCAATACTTTTAGTGAAATAGACCACCAGTTAGATTCTATCAGAATGTTTAAGGTGAGTAAGTATGTAAGAGACTTTTAAACATTTTGATATGATTTTATTATAACATTCCCGAGGGTCGACTTTACTAAATGTATGTACGTAAGGTATTGATATGTTTTACCTATGGAATAGGTTTTTTATCTATTCCCCGTACTCGTACTGATATGTTAGACGTGATGCGCGTTGATTCGACCGCGCATGGTAAATACAAATCTGATTGCATTGCAATACTTTCAGTGAAATAGACCACCAGGTGCCAATGCCAAATCTTGGAATTAGGTGAAAAGCGGACCCCGGGCTCCTTTAGGGGCACAACCGGGAATAACGCTAAGAGGATGATGATGTAAGAGATTTTTAAACATTTTGTACCTCTATACTCTATACCCTCTACCTGTACTTATTCTCATTTCAGAGATGCAGGACCATGCGGACAGCGTGGTGACGCAAGCGCACGCTCTCGGCCTAAAAGCAAGCGGCGCGCTGCGGCAGCTCGAGCAGCGGGCGCACACAGCCGCAGCAGAAGCGGGAGCGGGGGGCGCGGCAGCGCGGGCGGCGCGCCTGCAGGCGGCCTGCTGCCGCCGCCGCTACGCCGCTGCGCTTGAGCATCACCACAGCGCTCTGGCGGACCTGAGGAACGCGCGCCGGCGGCTGCTCGCTGACCAACTCGCACTTAGTAAGCCTCATCATCATATCAGCCGAAAGACGTCCATTGCTGGACATAGGCCTCCCCCAAAGAGTGCCAAAATGACCGGTCCTGTGCCACCCACATCCAGTGGACTCCCGCGACCTTTGCCAGGTCATCAGTCCACCTTGTGGGGGGGTGGGGTGTGGGGGGGGGGCTACCCACGCCGCGCCTTCCGGTACGTGGTCACCACTCGAGAACCTTTCCGCCCCAACGGCCGTCGGTTCTACGTGCAATGTGCCCCGCCCACTGCCACTTAAGTTTAGCTATTCGGAGGGCTATATTGGTTACCTTGGTTCTGCTGCGGATAGCCGCATTTCTGATGCGATCACGCAGAGAAACTCCCGACATAGCCCTCTCCATTGCCCTTTGGGTGACTTTGAGCCTTTAGTGGTAGCCGTACAAGCCCAATTTCAAAGAAAACCCGCAAATTGATCTACAGCTTAGCCATTTGGCACGTGCATACTCGTACTAGAGGTAGAATAGTTATTTTCACTTCTCATGCTCTAAAAGTTCGTCTTTATGTCGTGCGTAGGCGACATAAAGTCGCTTTTTATGCTCTAGAGCATAAAGTAAAATCTTCGTCGAAGACCAAGGCAATCGCTGCAACAGCCACACGAACATCTTTAACTTCATACAACAACCTCTTTATTTTATTTCGTTTCGTTCGTATTCTAAGACCAAGGCAAAGATACCAACAGCCAAAGTACACAATAAAACTTCATGAAATAAACTTATAATTTGTATTTCGTCTCATTTATTATTTTACGTGTTGCTGTTTCATTTCCTCGCAATCGAAGTGAAAAGTAGAGTGTACAACTCGTCCATAAAACCCATTTTACACTCGACTTTATATCTATCCTCGCTCGCAAGCTCGCTCGGATGGATAAACGTCTCGAGTAAAATGGTGCGTTTTATGCACTTGTTGTACAATCTACTATTGTTATACTAGGGTGCAAAGTTGTATTTTAAACGCGAGTGTGGAATAGAAACACGAGCTAGCGAATGGATTCGAGGGTTGAACCTCGAGCTAGCGAATGGATTTTTTCGCTTGTGGTTCATAAATAGAATCCTGAGCGAAGCGAGTGGTACAAAAATAGAATCCTGAGCGTAGCGAGTGTTGCAACACACGAGACGTCAAAATAACTTGCACCCGTGTGTAACACAAATCTTTTCACCTCACTAAAGCGAGGAATATAAAAAAAATCAAAAATAAAGATATAATTTAAAAAAAACATTAAAAAGAGAAAAAAACGTAGAAAAGAGAAAAAACCATTCACAATGAGAAAAAAAACCATTAAAGAGGAAACAAAACATTACAAAATAAAAAAAAAAACAAGTAAATTAGAGGAAAAGAGAAAAAACATAAAAGACAAAAAAAAACATTAAAATATAGAAAAACAAAAAAACTTCAAGAAAACATTAAAGAAAAAACATTAAAATTAGACAAAAAAACGTCAAAAAAAACATGGAAAGAAAAAAGAGGAAACATGAAAAAAAACTGAAAAAAAACATTAAAATCATTTTTTTGAAAACATTTAAATATAGACGAAAACATTTAAAAAAAGAAAAAAAGAGAATGAAAAAAGAAAAAAAAACATTTAAAAAAAACATTAAAAAGAAAAACAAAGCAATAAAAAAGAGAAAAAAACATTTAAAAGAAGAAAAAAAGAGAAAAAACAGAAAAAAGACAAAAACCTAAAAATTACTATAAAAAAAGCGAACAAACCACAAAAAAAGGAAACAAAACATAAAACAATACATTAAAATCAAAAAATTAATAAAAAAAAGACATTAAAATAGAGACAAAAACATTAAAAGAAGAAGAATATTTAAAATAAGGAAAAAACTTATAAAAAGAAAAAAGACCAAAAATAACATTAAAAAAGAAAAAAAATGTTTAAGCATTTGTTACTGAAAAAAAACGTTCAAACATTAAAAAAAGAGAAAACATTTATAATAAGGGGAAAAATAAAAAACATTGAAAAACATTTAAAAAAACAAAAAACATTTAAAAAGAAATATAAATTTCAAAAAACATTAAAAATAGAGAAAAAAAAACAAAAAAACATTTATCAGAGAAAAAAAACATTACAAAATGTAAAAGAAAAACATTAAAAAAAAGGTACCTAAATAAAATAAAAAATCCGATGGGGAAAAATGTCCTGTCTGGACTGGCCTTTACATGTTGTTATGTTTAAAAAAGTAACTAATTTCAAATATTCTTTGCACTCTTGTGGATAAAATGCAGTTTTGCTATCTGTTTTCAAAGAATAAAAGAGGGGTTTCCGAGCAAGTGAGGTGAAAATAATTTTTCCCCTCACTCTCGCGTCTCGCCTCGGAAAGCCGTCTTTTATCCTTTAAAACCAGTGAGCAAAATCGCATTTTATCCACTAGTGGGCAAAGTAATTTGACCTTGGAGCGTATCTCATGTATCTCATGAACCGTGATAGTTAGACAGTTTAAATTTTCACAAATGATATATTTCTGTTGCCGCTATAACAACAAATACTAAAAAATGGAATAAAATAAATATTTAAGGGGGTTCCCATACAAAAAATATTTTCAGAATTGCTTGTTGCCTTCATCAAGCGCTGGGTCTCAAAATGTATGGGAAAACTAAAATCCGACTCGCACTTGACCAAAATTCAAAAAAAAAAATTATTTTTGTTTTTTTTTTTAATGCAAGGGTGCAAATTTATTATTTAAATCAAATAAAGTTGTTTTGTATGTTGCACTTTCCTCGCTACAGTGAGGTGAAAAGTTTTGTGTTACACACAGGTGCAAATGTATTTTACTTCTCGTGTGTTGAAACACTCGCTACGCTCAGGATTCTATATTAAAACCCCTCGCTTCGCTCGTGGTTCAACTATAGAATCCTGTCTCTTGCTCGTGTTTTAATTCCACACTCGCGGGTAAAATACAACTTTGCACCCTTGTATAACAAATGACTATTTTTGACCCGCAGTTCCTAAAAAAAAATCCCTTAGGAGGGGAGTGCCAAAACATTTTATTTTTTGTATGGAACCCTATCGTGTGTGCTATCTAATGAAAGGGCATTTTGAGGCGATTCTAAAAATATACTACATCACTACATTTCAGCCTTTTTTTTTATTAACACAAAATCAATTTTCGCAACATACCAAGTTTTGGGCTCCTTTATTAGACACGACACACAATAGGTTTCTGAAATCTCTAGTAAGTATGCGTGTGACAAATGGCTAAACTGTAGATCGATTTGCGGTTTTTTTAATCGTACGACTTGCACTACTTCTTATGAGGCCCATTGTAAGCGACCACACTTAGTAAGCCTACCATTTAGTATTTGAAGATTTTGAAGCTTTGAGCATTGTGGGCCGTTTCACTAAGCTACAAGTTAGGTACGAATTTACAATTCCAAACTGGCAACTGTTAGGCGCTTGACCAATAACGACTGGCCATTTGATAAGTGTTGCGAGTTTAGACTTGTACATTTGTAACTCGTAGCTTTGTGGGATAGGCTAATTGGTCGTCCGATGAAAACGGCTCTATCACTAAAGCCTCTGCTAGACTGTCGCCAACACGCCCCTCCGACCGAGCGACCTTGGTCGGCACCGACCGCTGTAGTATGACTGCTGCCAAACAACTGTCTACACGGTCGGTGCGGACCAAGGTCGCTCGGTCGGCGGGGCGTGTGGCGACCGTCTAGCAGAGGCTTAAGGCTCCGCACTTTCATGGTCTTCTCTCCCTCTCACTGAGCATACGCGTGAGCGAGATGGAAGTGCGTGTTCGAAAGCGCGGACTTTATGTTTTTCGGAATATTTCAGAAAACGAGAAGAAATTTAAGTAAGTAAGAAAATAAAGTTATTGTCCATTACTTTATGAAGATTATAAAATTTCATTTTTTTCTGATAAAAAATTACTCAAGATTCACTTTAGATTTTTTTTTTCTACTTTCTATTGTTAAAATTGATTTCTACGAAAACTATGTTACTTCTCATATCTTGCAGATTATGATATATTTTTTCGACTGTAAATTGTTACGTCATAATGTATAAAGTGGTTACTAAATAACTAATTTTTACGAAAATTTGAAAGGTCGAGCCACACATCGACACAAATCGCGTCTCACTTATAAGGACGTGTTTATGGATAAACCCCATTAGGAGGGGCCAGAACATCGCAGACACAATCATAAATATGGCGTTGCGTAAACTAAAACAAATGAAGATAGAAACGCGCGTGGCGCTCCGAAATCGTGGGCAGTGAATGTAGGTCTGTATCGAATGTCTCAAGTAGATTATGTTTTATGTACAGTCACCGGCATAAATATATGATGGAACAAAGGCCGTAAAAATATCTGATGACAACTCTATTCCTAGAGCCGTAAGAGCGTGTCAGATATTTTTGCGGCCTTTGATTCATCATATATTGATGCCGGTGACTGTACATTTAGGAAACTAGCTTTTGTTTGTTTTGATATATATTTAGCTATGTTTTGGACTTTCGACTTCAATATATGATTGAACCATAACGGGTGTCAATAGAAAGTATTACATGATATGAATGAAGTACCCACCCCTAAATAAACAGAATACAAAAAATTTGTAGGTAGCCTTATACCACAAAATAAATTTTGTTGGTATTAACAGCTAGAAAAACTTAATTAAATATATGTTCGTTGCTCGTTTCAGCTAACGCGGACATCACCGATGAAGAATGCGAGAGACTGCTGGATGACAACCGTCTTCAGGTTTTCGTCGACAACGTGAGTTTCTCAAACACTGAATCTATACTATAATTATTACTACACTAGCTGCCCGCGCGGCTTTGCCCGTGTACCTATTGCAAAGAACGCAGGCAAACCCGCGGGATAATATATAGCCTAGTTAATGTGAAATATGTTTTGAAATCGCATTAGTGGTTCCGGAGATTACCCAAAACATACAAACTTTCTCGCATCACCTCTGAAACTTACAAACCTACAATCTCACAGACTATTTATTCGTCTTGATAATTTTAATATAGTTACCTATTTTATTCACCTTGAGCATACATTTTCAAATTGATTAAGGCCGGGAAGTTGGCAAAATTTGATCTCCTAGATTGATTATACATACTAAACACCGAGACACTAAATAAGTGAAACTAAATAAAAGCTTGTAAAAAGCCATTGCTTGCTAGAGTTTTCCGTTTTTTAAAGTTCCAAATAATTCTTACTTATCGCAGAGTTTCATGATAATGTGCTAAAGACATTAATGGTTTATTTACAGCTAGAGTTCGGACTAACTATTTACTAGGTATTTTAGTTTACATTCACATATTTTTTTACATAACGAGACTTTATTACATATAATTGACATATTTATAATTGACATATTTGTAATTGACATCTCTGATGTTTGGTTAAAATAACGAAAAAACTGTACAAGTATTTTTTGAAGACCTTCAAGACTAACCATCATTCCCGCGTTGATTTTCAGATCGAGGCTGAGACGCGTGAGGCCCGGCTCGGGCTACGCGAGGCAGAAACGCGCCGCGCGGAGCTAGCTAAAGTGGAGGCAGCATTAGTGGATGTTCGCGACCTATTCGGGCAGCTGCAACACATCGTAGCTGCACAACAGGACCAGCTGGATAGCGTGGAGTACTTCGCGCTGCAAGCCACCGAGCACGTTGGTGTCGGACAGCACGAACTACTGCAAGGGAACGTGTTCCGAAAGAAAACCAAGCAGGTGAGACATGTGCAACTGATGATGTTCGTGTACTTAACAATTTGTTTGCGCAGGCGCACCTGGAGACCACGTAGGTACTGGTATCCTATCGTAACCAACTAAATTTAATTTCTTATTTAAGTGTATCGAATTTAAATATGTATAAAGCCTGTTTTCTCGATAACCCCAAAGTTTTCTATTTGTTTAGGATACTTAATCGTGTAGAACCCCTTTGTTTGTTATATTATGATCCTGGAAATTCATGGTGTAAGAAAAAAACTACTTTTTCTGAAATGAAAATTTGGGCAAACGATACAGTTGAGAAATGAAATTTAGTGATTGCGATAAGTAACCGGATCAGCGTGATTTCGCGCTGCAATTCACCGATCACGTCAACGTTGACCAGCATGAGCGGCTGCAAGTGTACGTGTTCCGGAAAAAAACCAAGCAGGTGAAAACTCTGCAATTATTAGATATCACAGACCTTATCGCGCAGCTGCAGTACCTACGTTGTAGACGCCCAGCAGGATCAGCTGGGCAGTGTCGAGTACTTCATAAGAAGACCGTTTCTGGGCCAAAGGTATAAAATTGTATTGTAACATCTTTATTTTCTATAGTAAATACATGATAATTAACATAAGCTAAATTAAATTAAAACTACGTTAAATCTAAAAAAGGCCCTCGAGGCATTGTACCGAGGATGCTGGCGGCATTTCCTCGTTGAATTGCAATGCTGATGCGTTGCGCAAGAAAGCCACCAGCTCTTCGGTCACCAGTTGCATCAACCAGACGTTTCGCGATTTCCGCAAATAACTTATGTGCACTGGGACCCCACGGACCGAGGGTCTCGACGCCAAAGGGTACAAAGTTGTACTCTCTGCCGAGGCCACTATATTTATTACATTTTAGAAGTTCGGCGTTTTTCGCCGTTGCACCCGCTTTAGAAGAAGTCCGTTGGAGGTGGGACGGTGCTAGCGTGTCTACACAGGTAGCGTCCCATACAAGCATCCGTCCCAAACTCCAAGGAATAAGAGACACACCATCAGGTCTCTTGCCATCATCTCTGACAATGCCAGGCGGCTCAAGAAGAGCAGGCACATTGATGGTGGCAAGAGACCGGCGGATTATGTCATTAAGTGTCGCATGTCTTGAAAAGCGGCCTGCACTTTTTTGACAACAAAGTCCGTGGTGCCCCAGTCGGTCCACGTCCGTGCCACAAGGGCATACGTGTGGAGTGCATACCGTCACCCCAAGCCGCAGACCAGTCGCCAGGCGAAGGGAGGTCGGATCCAGGAAGGTACCGGTATTTGGAGAGGGATGGGCATGTAGCCAGTGACCGGCCTCTCTGGCTCCAACCGCCAAAAGCCTTGCGCGATCTGGACCTGAACTACGGCTCAGAATCGATTTGTAGGTTAATATTGTATTGTTAGGTTCACAATACTGATATTTTAGTAACAGCTACCACATCAGCATTGCGCTAGGATTAAGGACGATTTGTTCCTGATGCGTCATATTCCTGATTGGTCATATTCCTTATCCGACTCTTTCCTAACTGGTCATATTCCTAACTCGTTATATTCCTGATTCGTCACATTCCTCACTCGTCATACCATGAAAATTTGCCTGCACAAACCAGAAATAAATCTAAGTACATAGGTAATATTTTCTGTGGTTTTATCTTGTACGCGGCCGCAGCTTACATTTTTAATGGCTAGCCCATTTAGGTTAAAATATCTCTTATGTATTTTCTATTTAAGTTGTAACAAGTTACACAAAAAAATTTGCTTATGTGCCACCAAGTCATACAAATCTGCCGTTTGTTCAACATACGTAAATTATTGTCTAATAAACTAATAAGTAATAACCGTAGTACAAGTTCTAATTCGCACGTGTTCGCGATTTCATTTGACTTTACAATGACGAGTGAGGAATATGACAAATCAGGAATATGACGAGTTAGGAATATGACCAATCAGGAATATGACGAATCAGGAACAAATCGACTCAATGTATTAATATGATATTCGATCGTGTTTCTAACGCAAAAAATCTCAAACGTTAAGCTTTGAGCTTCAGGATCGGGCGCAGCACAGGGAAGAATGTTCTACAAAAATTATATCAATAGGCACCTACACCGAATCAGGTAGAACTCCTCATTAATAATAGTAGATTGTATGACAAGGGTCTCAAATAAGCCATAGTACCACGAGATGGTTATTTCCCCGAAAGAAATGAGCCCTCTACTCTACTTTGCGAGAAAATAGTAAAAAAAACAGGTCAAGTACGAATCTGACTCGCGCACCGAGGGTTCCGTACAAACTTTCATACAAGTCATGTCAGGACCCCATTCAATCTTGAACAATCTTAAACAGCTCATAGTAGAAGTTACCGTTGCAAAGCGACTTATGCATTTTGGTACTAACAACTTACAATCTAGTATGTTTGTTTACCAGCGATAGCTTTTTATCACACATACCAATTTCAATTATTTATTTTTTATTTGAAAGAAGTTTAACGATAATCTGATAGGAATTTGAAGATTTAAAATTTCATACAAAAATAAGTAAATTACAAATTTAATTAAAAAATTATTTTTGATAAATAAATAAAAATAAACTAGATAGAGATATCGTTTTATTTTTCCTGTATTATTTATGTTACTCTTAATCATATGTAATTATTTCAGAATTTTCACTTCGTAAGCTTCGGAGATAATCGGGGTGGGGTTTTATGGTATTATTTCTACATTTTCCTTAATAAATCAAAATTTAACCACTGTGGAAAAAAATTAAAACATTTTTAGAAAGTGCAACTCAAGCCCTTTCATAGGATACTCCACTCGATCTATTTACTAGACTTTGATTTTTTTAACCCCTCTCATATTCGTCATTTAAACAGAAAATGAAAATGTTTATTTAATTTTTTCATTTTCCTTACACGTGTCTTCACCCTTTTAACAGTTGTTTCAAATATCAAACTGATAGCTTAAGTAGTTCCTGAGATATTTAATGTTGTGACAGACGGACGGACGGACATACGGACAGACGGACAGACGGACAGAGTCGCACCACCATAAGGGTTCCTTTTTTACCTTTTTGGTACTGTACCCTAACAAAGATTATTCATCCACAATCAATAATAAATTCCACGGCGAAAATATTGTCCAATGGGAAATGGATGAAAATTTTAGAAGTGCCTGATTTTTTTTGCTGTAAGGGATAACCTGCCTTAACACCAGAAAAAAATTGCAGACTTTTCAGGTGCGTCAATTATTTTTGAAAAATATAAACAGTTTCCTCACTTACGTTTAGGGTTTAGGGCGGCGAATGAGATACTTTCCTTGATTCGTCTCATATTAGTCATATTACAAAAAATATTTTGAATATCTGACCCTGGCAATGACAAATACAGCTGCAGCTGTCAATATCATTGGCAGTGTCAGTTTACCACGGATTTTTAAGATATTTTTTGTAATATGAGTCGAATCAAGGAAAATGTCTCATTCGCCGTCCTAAACCCAAAACGTAAGTAAGGAAATTATTTATATTTTTCAAAAATAATTGACGCACCCGAAAAGTCTGCAATTTTTTTTCTGGTATTAAGGAAGGTTATTCCTAACACCAAAAAAAATTCAGGCACTTTTCACAATTTTCATCCATTCCCCATTAGGCGGCATGATTATTTTAAAAAACTGCTTTGACACAGATACTAAATATTAACACCAAGAATAAACGCCTCTGACCGTTTATAGGCGTGTCCAAACGGCATGATTGTGAGTTAGGGAATAAAAAACGCCTGATGTTTGAAATTAATTCTGTTTCGTGATTGGTACTTTGGTAGATAGCAAATACAAATGTTTTTTTAAAGGGTTGCGATTGGTGGATTTAATACGGTGAAGTGATTTGATTGGTCAAATAATGTTTTAAAATCATAAACATGCATACATATTTTCCCTAGGAGCTAAATGTACTACTTTAGCCCCGCATGCTAAGCACTTTTCGAGCATGAGAAGTGAAAAATCTTGACTGGCTTAAAACCTACCCATTGATCTTTTGTTTTCAGAAAAAAATCGGCCTGATTGTATGCATTTCGGTGGGCGTATTTATAGTCCTGCTGGTGCTTATCTACACGTAACCTCCTTCCTGATGTTACCTTGCAGACGTAAGGTACCTTGCGCCGCCTAATCTGCGCATACCACTACACTAGTCAATTCAAAGTTTCAACGAAGCTACATTTTAGTCAATAATGACAATAATGAAGGTAAATTTTATTATATTTATTTAGTTAAGTCTCTTAAAAAATAAAATATAATTTAACTAAATGTTTTTTTTATTAAAACCGCCTT
Organism: Epinotia brunnichana; assembly: GCA_963854355.1. Lineage (NCBI taxonomy): Eukaryota > Metazoa > Arthropoda > Insecta > Lepidoptera > Tortricidae > Epinotia > Epinotia brunnichana. The sequence continues at coordinate 23,951,667 of OY977936.1, read as the reverse complement.
TTATTTTTATCGCGATATCTTTATACGGAGATATATACTATGGATAGATGATTACCTACATTATAATGACGCTGAAACATTTAAAGTGAATAAATAAAGTAGGTACCTATTTGACACAGTCATATATTTCCCGGTTTCATTTTGACATTTGGCACGGCCCGGAAGAAGATTCATTGCTATGAAAACGATTAATAATTGCTAATTATTAATTGCTATTGGCAAAACTAATACTATCTCAGTAGGTAAGTACCTATTAGACCCACAGCAGTTCTTCTAAATGTCAATAAGACCAAGCAACTAATAGAGTTTCTCACAGTGCTCCTTCTTGGCCATCATTATTATTTTACCTTTATCAATTATTGGAGACGTTTCTCCTAGAGACTGCCATCTAGTGAAACTGCTCACACGACGTCACGACGACGACTCTAATACCGATTCAGGTGCTCTTTACATATTGTTTTTTTTTATTAAAATATGGTCAACCGCTGTCATGAAAATAGGATACAAGCATAAATGGGCATGCCATTATTTTCAATGCGGCGCGTGAAAGTTGAATTGCAAGATTTGATTACATTTTTACATAAATAACTATTACATGTGAAGTTAGGTGTACTAAAAGATTTGTAAAACATTTGGAACTTATTCTTTGGGTTAAAGCTGTGGTTAAAGCGACATCTATCGGTTCAGTATCTAAGAGAGCCATCTATCGGTAGTATTATGTACTGAGTCCACCATATCCAAGTATTGGCATTGGCATGCTTGCGGTCTACTATATGTTGTTTTGGGCGCGGCAGATAGATGGCGACTCTTGTTACACTTACTGAATTTTATACATAAGTATAGGTAAAGTTATATTGCGCTAAAATTTGTACTTTTCACTAAATGAAATAAGAAAATGTTTGCCCTCTTTAAAACGTTGGCAGATTTTATTTGGCATAGGTAAGTGAAAATAATTATTCTCAATGTCATCAACTTTATCCTAATTCCTTATCCATTAAATATTTACCAACCAAAATTATCTACTTGAATGCACCCTTACGTCCCCACACAAATGTTTGATATTTAACCTACTTAGGTACGTAGGTACATAGATATCATATCAAACAATGCAATGTCACAAAACCAAAAAGGTACTTTTTGAAAGAAAATATTCCCAATCCCTTATTCCAAGTATTTTAAGAGTCCCCGAGCTCGGCCGAATTTCACCTACCCATACAAACGGAGTTCCGTTCTCATTTTAAAACTACCTACGTGTTGGATTGTAACGAAACTTTGCATATACAATGACATGAGGTATATCTAGGTTCGTAATTAGTTTATATGGCGCCAGTTTATAAAACAAACGAAATACAGCAAAAACTAGTTTTGTATGAAAAACTTAAATTTGTTTTTAGGGTTTCGTACTCAAAGAGTAAAACGGGACCCTATTACTTAGACTTCGCTGTCCGTCCGTCCGTCCGTCCGTCTGTCTGTCTGTCACCAGGCAGTATCTCAAGAACCGTGATAGCTAGAGAGTTGAAATTTTCACAGATTATGTATTTCTGTTGCCGCTATAACAACAAATACTAAAAAAAAATACAATATTTTTTAAGGGGGCTCCCATACAACAAACGTGATATTTTTTGCCGTTTTTATAGATAATGGTATGGAACCCTTCGTGCGCGAGTCCAACTCGCATTTGGCTGGTTTTTTTTTACTATGGTATCTGAAGCTACATAAACTAATTACAGACCTGGATATACCTTAACTTATTCTACATAAGTACAAAGTTTCAGAGCAAACTAGCTAGTCGTTTTAAAATGAGAGCGTAGTTTGATGGAGAACCGAGGTTGCCGGGGACTCTTAACTTCCATAATTTACGATGGGTCGTAGATGTGAGTTTGGAACAATTTTGGAGATTAAGACATAAACTTGGCATAACGTGCCAGTCACATGGATTGGTTACAATCACAACGGCTAATTAATTAATTAGAGCTATTTAAGGTAATGGTCTGTATTTAGCCACAAGCATGTTTTAACGGTAAACTTTTTTCGATTCCTGTCGTTGACATTTCCCCAGGTAATTTGGTATTTGCAAGTCATCCGGTCAATCTAGTTCCATTTCGGCATTACTAATTAATGTAAGTACTTGTTTACCAATTGCGATTAAATTGATTCGTTTTAAGTTGGTGAGGGAACAGTTCTTACTCGCATCATTTTAAAAGCACGAAGGACGGAGCTCTCCTAATGCTCCCGACAACCGTTTTTATAATCGATGAATTGGGCATGAATGAAAATTTTAGAAGTGCCTGTGTTCGATTCCTCGCCTGGTGCGAGTGAACCGACTTGCCACGCGAATCGCGGGTCCTCTATTGCCAATAATGGCTATCAAAATTGTTAAAATATGATTACTTACTGGATTACCCGCGACACGATATCTTGTCAAGTCTGTCGGTTTGCCGTCAAAGGTCAGTCAAGTTAAATCAAGTCTCCTGTGGTCGCTGCCGGAGCTCCGCGGGGCATGCCAGCAATGCGCGGTTCCGTGACAGCTCACAGCACAAATTCACCAATTATCTGTTTTCACCAAAACAACTCTGCTTCAAGCCACCAACACGAGTCCCTTAACACTTTCACCAAATATCCAAACAAATACTCGGGCACCCTGTGCCTTCAAGGCGAGCGATATTACCAATTATCCAAACAAAAAAAACCCCCGACATTAGGGTCGACAAGTGAGGTTATCCAAAAACCTTGTGCCCCAGAAAAATTCCGACAAGCAAAAATGTGACAGCTCAAATGTCACCTTCAAAACCACAGACTAAACGCCCGTACACACGAGAGGCGTTCACGGGGCGGACCGACGATCGGCCCGAACAGCCTGATTATTTTTTTGGTGATAGGAATAACCTTCCTTAGCACCAGAAAAAAGTTACAGACTTTTCAGTAGGTAGCATCAATTATTTTTGAAAAATATAAACAGTTTCCTAACTTACGTTTTGGGTTTAGGACGGTGAATAAAACCGTGGTAAACTGACACTGGCAATGATATTGACAGCTGCAGCATATTTGTCATTGCCAGGGTCAGATATTAAAAATAGTTTTTTGTAATATAAGACGGATCAAGGAAAGTGTCTCTTTCGCCGTCCTAAACCCAAAACGTAAGTGAGGAAACTGTTTTTAATATTCAAAAATAATTGATGCAGCTGAAAAGTCTGCAACTTTTTTCTGCTGCTTAGGAAGGTTATTCCTATCACCAAAAAAATAATCAGGCACTTCTAAAATTTTCATCCATTCCCCATTCTATTAGTTTTTTTTGATAAGGACTTGCTTGCTCTCTTTAAACGGGTTTTGTGTATCAATTGTAGGGAGTTAACTTAACGTTGCCTAATCGGTTACGTGCGAGATGCAGCTGCAGTTTCTTCAGTAACTAGGCAGCATGATTGCACTATCATTTTGAAGCGTATCGAATAGAAGCTATGGCTATGATATACTACTTGGTGGAGTAACATGAAAAAAAAATTGAGGTGTTTGAATTGTCATCTTAGAACAATATGTAGTTAACCTACGTATAAAGGGATTAAGGGAAACATGTCGAAGATAGAAGATTGTTATTGATCTCCTCAAATTACTTAAATTAATGATATTCTCACAATAAGCTTAAGCGTAAGCTTGTTTGCCACCGTCGTTGTAATTATATATATACACCGTGGGCGTTAATAACCCGAAAGATTTTAACCACGCATTCCGGAGGTCATTAGGAGTAAAAAATGTAATATGAATCCAATCCAAATTCAACAAAAAAAAATTTTTTTTTGTATTTTTTTCGGTTTTTGTATATAAAATTTGGATAAGTATCGCTTCCCTATGGAAATCATCCCTTTTAATAAAATGGTAACAATTATTTCTCCAAAAAAGAATGAATTTAGTGAGTGGTAGCTGTCACTTTGATGTATGTCAATAACGACTCGAAACTTGGCAACATCGGTAGCAACGTCACCATCAAAAGAGCTTAATGCACTTTACTAATTACAATAAATAGTTTACATGAAAATGATAATATCTTCAAAACTAAGCAGGATTTGACTGGGGTTCAAATAACATTTTTAGCGCCTAATGACCTAAGGAATGCGTGGTTAAAATATTTCGGGTTATTAACGCCCACGGTGTATATATATATCTTAACTCTTTTGAATGCTAAGGATGACATAAAGAAGGATAATTAAACCAGTTTCGTATATTTTATAGTAATTTATTTCTACAATTGTATAACTAGTTAGGCACACCATTCACAAGAAATATTTTGGTTTAGTAAAATGTAATAGAACCATGAATTCTAATGACTAAAACTTTAAATGAGCAAATAAATATTTGAATAATTCAAATTTAAACTATTAGTATATTGATAATACTTCCTATATTTAACAATTGTTAGCTGTTATAGCTACTCGATTCGTCAAGGTGTTCTGGTAACTGTTTATTTATTTTCTTGTATAACTAAAATATAGTTAGTTTAGTTACTGATAACCTTACAGAAATATTCATTTATTTGACTTTTCGTGCTCGATGATAACTAAACAATCGGATATAATAACAAAGTCTTGTTTGTACTGACCGCATAACTCGCATAAATAATTTAGTTGTATGACGAAAATGCTGAGTCAGTCAGTGCTGCGCCATGACATGGCACGCAGGAGTCGTAATTTATGTCACTACACTAATTATCTAATCCAATAGGAATTGAGTAACATCTCAAATATGATTTTAAAGAATCATTATGATTTAAAATGGCTGCATGTTAGAATCACGCGTGTCGGCGTCGGCGCACCTCGTTGTCGGCGGGGGCGGGTGTAGTGGTGGTGGTGGTGGTGGTGGGAGGGTCGAGGCCCTTTATCTCGAAGGGCCCGCGAAACAGTGGCTGGAACAACCGTAGGAAGCTCTGGTACCGCACCGCCGAGTTCTGCAACATACACATCGTTGCTTCTTACTCAAACTTAAGTTGGTGTTAATTTTTGTCAAAATAACTATTATAAAGAAGGTGACGTGGTCTTCGTCTACTTTAAGGGTCTCTATTTGATTCACCCAAAATATCTGCTGCGACATCGCTTGTAATATTCCTTTATTTTTGTCAACGTAACTATGACAAAGAAGGCCAGGTGGTCTTCGTCTACTTTAAGGGTCTCTATTCGATTCACCTAAAATATGTGCCGCGACATCGCTTATAATATAACTTTATTTTCTCAGTGCCCGAGCATCACAAGCAATATCACGCCATTGCCACCCATCGAATACAATCCCTGTACCTACATTGTAAACGAAAATGATAGTAAAACATGCACGACAAAGAGTCAAGGAGGACGCTTCAAACATTAACCTTTCAAACGACTAGGTTGTATTCATATTATTGTAGCTTTTGAACCTTGGCTTTATCAGCAATTAGAAACAACTTAAGAATACTCACCGATGGAGTCGGTGACCTTCAGTTACTTAACATACTTATGTGTGCCTGATTCCGAACATATTATGAAATACAAAAAAAAACTATAGTCGTGACCTAATGATGACTTATTCATTGAGCTTTTACTCAACACTAATATTGTCTTCGTATTATTCAATTCAATTCAAATTACAAAAGGTAAAAAGCGTGAACGTTTTGAGTTCCAATACGTTTTGTTTAGTAAAGTACAGTAGGTACATAGTAAAAATGGTTACCTGTATGACGTCTCCGACGATCTTAGTAGTCTTGATAAGGAGCGACACGGATGGTCCAAACAGGTTCCCCGGAAAGTCCAGGCTCACTTTGTTCCGGTCGAACACGGGGATGTCGTCTGCCGAACTCGATGGCGTCTGTCGCTGCGGGCGCGCGAGCGCTGCGGGGCGGGAGGTAGGCCCGACTGGGCGTCGATGCTGTGACAAAGGCGACACTAGGAGATCCTCTTGAGTAGCCCTCGATGCCTGACGTGGAGACGTAGGCCGCAGTCCCGGAGTAGCCTCCTGTTGAGGCGCTGATGTAGGGAGTCGCAGTAGATCCGTGGCCCTCGCCTGGCGCCTCCACGTAGTGCCACTCTGCACATAACGCACAGGCTCGCATCGATCCGCACTCACTCGCTCTGACTTCCCTCCTGAAACTCCTGCACGCAACCGCTGCCTACCACTGTCTGGTGTTCTTGTATTTTAGATTATGTCGTCTAAAGTATTTGTGAACGCTGGTAGCATGTCATATGAATGATACATGTATTAAATACAACAGTATAATAAATAATATTACGAGTATGTACCGTTGAAACAGATGACAGACGACGTTACGATGATAGCCTAGGATAGAAACATAAGAAGAAGGTAGGTAAGAAACAGCAATAAGGACTAAAGACTCAGGCAACAAATAAAGAAAATACAGATATAATGACTTCGTATAACATATTATATTTTATTGTTACAATACAATATATTTATAATACATTAAATAACGCACACAACGTGTTATGTCAAATTATTGATCGTATTGTCGGTCTGGGCGGAGTCTCCTGTGAATGGGCGCGAAGGAGGAGCAGGATGAGTGACAATTGTGGCATGGTGTGTGCAAAGTGTGTGAAGAATGTGTTGATGGTGTGAAATACTTTCGGTGCAGGCTACAATCAAGTCACTACACATCCCCAGGGCAGGCGGTCGGTGCCACCAATTTCATTTTCACTTTTCTTTAACGTTTCAGTGGGTCAGTCGGCTAGCACACGAGCAATCTTATAACAATAGGTACCATTATCAAAACTTCTTTATATATATATATCATCATCCTCCTAGCGTTATTATTCCCGGTTGTGCCCCTAAAGGAGCCCGGGGTCCGCTCTTTATATATACATATATATATTTACAACTATGTATAATCAGTTTGTGAATAAAGTACTAACTATATTTACCATATTTACAATAAATACTACTTAATATCAAACCTTTATTAGTTATGGTTTCTTTTGATTTTAGCATAAGGGATATATGTTAATGGAACTTAGACAATTCATATGCCTACCCTAGGGATGAAATAATCGCATAAAAGTCACGCAAAACGAAATCCAAACGCATCAAGCGATAATGTTTGATTGTTTTCGCAATCAAACATTATTGCTTGAAGCGTCGAGTAAATTCACACAAATTTCGCTTCCTTTTGCCTGTCTTACGATAGCGCATCGGAAAGTTTAACGTGCAGTCGAATTACGAAGTAATAATATGTGGGCTGTGAAACATCATGCAGTGCTAAAAGTGAACGTGCCGGATTACCTTGCGCGAAGGCCGCGCGGTGCGGTGAGCGGGCGAGCGCAGACTAGAGACAGACTAACGGGGGCTATAACACTGACTAGGGGTAGCTAGACTCCTAGCTGTAGCTAGCGACAGGCTGGCGATAACTAAAGATAATCATGCAGGGACTAGAAATAGACTAGCGGTCACAAGCGACAGAAAATCGCTGCATTTCCACCAGCGATTCATATGAAAACATAGCTTACCTTAGGTCTGGTGGAAAGACAGACTCAAAAGACTCAGTTCATAATAACAAGGGGAGCAAGATGGCAAAAGTATTCTACATAATATATAATAAGTACCTACTTATATACAAGTATAACACTACCCATTTTTAATCCTCGATTATCCCACTAATACCATACCATTGCACTAATAATATTAAATACACTGGCGTGCAAATGAAGGTATAACACTCATAAACGTGACGATTACTAAAACTGTTACCTATACCTTCTTTTGCAGGCCAGTGTATGTAGTTTGATAATCATTATGATATAAATTTTCTTGCATTTTGTTTCGATAATCTTTTAATTTCCAAATAAATCGTAATGTCTGGTTCGCGACTTGTAGAGCAAAACAAAATGTCTGAAAAGAGAGCGTCAAAAATGGCGTATCTTATTCATTAGGTAATTGCAAAATAAAGGGATAACTAAGTGACCTGCCTATTTGTTTTCATGACAATTACACTTTCTTGTTGCGGACGGTTATAGGTACAATTATGAACTTACAAACAACGTCCGATTGTCTGTCGGCGTCACAAGTTTTGTTATCTCAGATATCATTATTAGGTATAATATACCATATAACAATAGTTATAACTAACGTCAACGAAGTTCTGAATTATTTCAACTTTGAGAAAAATACCGTTTACTGAGTATACTTAAACAAGGAAGATGAAAACAAATTCTGAAATTGTAAAATTTTTAACTTTGAAATTTGAATGTGGCTGAGCTATAATATAAACCAATTTATTTATATATCAATTATATCATGCATCGGATTTTTAAGGGCATAAGAAGTGATATTCAGCGGGTAATGTCAGCACCGGGTAATAGTTATTTGTTATACAAGGGGGGAAAGTTGCATATTACCTGCGAGTGTTCATTTGAAACACGAGCTAGCGAAAGGATTCTATGATTGACCACGAGCGAAGCGAGTTGTTTCGAAATAGAATCCTGAGCGTAGCGAGTGTTTCAGCACACGAGACGTAAAATAACTTTTCACCCGTGTATAACACAAATCTTTTCACCTCACTACAGCAAGGAAAATAAGAAAAAGGGTAAAAAAAAAGTAAAAAAAACGAAAAAAAAAACAAAAAAAGTAAAATAAAGTTTTAAAAAAAGTAAAAGTTAAAAAAAAACGTAAAAAAAAAAGTTAAAAATAAGTAAAAAGGTTAAAAATAAAAGTTAAACAAACATATGTCATAAAATATACCTACAAAAACAAAAATAAACATTTAACGTTCTACGTCTACTTTCTTCACATGTGGATAAAAAGCGATTTTCTCAATAGTTAACAAACATACAAAAAGGCCTTTCCGAGCAAGTGAAGTGAAAAATGTTTTGCTTCTTTGAAAATCGGGCGAATTTAGAATGATATTGATAACATGTAGGTAATGTAATTAAACTTAAACTGTAGGCTCGGACAAGAATAGGTCTACAGTCTCCCCCACCTGTCGTAGAAGGCGACTAAAGGGGGTCATCGGGGTCGCAGTGTTCCTGGAGGGGGCCGGGGCACTCACCTAGAAACTCCAGGGAAGGCGACTATCGTCCTAGGACGTGCCAAATGTGGCGAGGCGCGAGGAGGGCTCCAGTGCGTTCAGAATGAGATCCTGGAGTCCTCCGCATGAGAGCGCAGATGCTGGCTGCCGTGGAGGTTTTAGTGGATACATTCACATAACCTAGTCATCCCTCGATGATTGGGTACCTGGTTCGAAGTTCGAAGTTCCTCCACGAAAAAAAGGTAATATAATTACAATTGCAGCTTCAAAAATTGTACTGAATATCCACTTACTATGATGCTACTATGCTCCTTTTACGTAATATACTTGTATGTACAATATAATACAATTAAAATAAATATTGCATGCTACTCAATAAATTACACTATTTGTAGCTACGAGTCTGGCATCTACTTAACTAAAAACTACTTATACCCTGACTTGGGAATGCTTTATGTTTATTTTGAATCGATTTTATTAATTGGCCAAAATATTGTGTAAAACCAGCGAAAAACTCAAACGAAATTAACATCACAACGAATGTCTGTAGTGCATAACATAAATCATTCCCAGTCCACTACAGTGCAGCAAATGGGTTTCTGGACGAGCGAGGGTCTAGTGCAGACAAACAAACAGTTGGAAGGAATATGTTTAATATCACCACCATTCACCTAAACCTATTTACAATATAAATACAGTGCCGCGGCGAGAGGGCGCCACAGGCGTGTGCGGGGGGGGGAGGGAGAGCCACGGACTGTACAGGCGGCTAAGGGGACGGGAGAGGACGGGAACTGAGGGGCAATCACGTAATGTTCCGAACGCGCGTCGGTACAATTTAAATGTCAATTTTCCATATAAAAAGTGACATTTAGACCTACTCGACGTTCGTACAATACGTTACGTGATCGACCTACAGGGCTAGGAGACAGTGCGGTGCATTAAGAGGAATCATCATCCTCCTCTGAGGAGTCGATAGTTTCGACGGTCGCGCCGGCGCCGGCGCCGCCCGACAATGAGCCTGACAGCGACGACACGAGCGACAGCACGGAGCCCAGCCCACCTCCGCCGGCGCCGCCAGTACTAGCGCCTAGACCTCCAATGCCACCGGATCCGCTACTGCTGCCTCCGGAAAGACCACCCAGCAATCCGGATACAGCCTGGATCTTGGGCCCGATGAGCTGCAGGAACGGGCCTGCGATTTGGCTCACAAGCCCACCCAGGGACGCTAGCCCATCGTTGCGCGGCGTTTCAATACCCAGCGCGCGGTTCTTTTCAATGTTGGTGCGGTCCAGGGTATCCACTAGTCGCGTTTTCGCATCGATGATCGAGTTGACTTTCTGCAACACAGAGGTGCGTGTCAGTGTAAAAGTAGTAGCGGGTGGTGAAGCCACATGTAGAAGCCACATTGAAGACAAACGACAGCAGGCTAGCGGCTAGTGGGCGTACTTACCCCGAACGCGAGCCCGAGCACGGCGTTCTTGATGCCGAAAGAGGCCTGTGCGAGGCCCTCCAGCTTGCGCTTTGGTCTCCCCGCCACCTCGCCCTGCGCCTCCTGCACACACACAGACACACACGACCGTCAACACGTGCGTGCACACAAACATAAACACCACACTGACACCATAAAGCACTTCACCATCACCAGTTATGCCGGTCGCACCGAGAGAAAATTAGTTCCCATCGAATTGCAAGCATTTGATCACAGAAACAGTTCACAGCATTCAAATCAACGATTTAATGATAGATTAGCGCCGGAACTATAACACACTGGTCTATAAAGTATTGTAATGAGCTACTGTCGGCTGTGAGAAGCTAGGGTCGACTGCATTACGCAAATATTGAGGCGAATAATTCTATTAGTCGTGGTTTGTTTTCAGTGTGTCAGATAAAGCTATCATATTAACCTAATTAGGTATGAGCTATCACCTTAACGTGCAAATGGGATATGATATTACCTCATTTAAGATAACATCACGCTACATAGGCACTAATATTACACCTTCACCTGGTTGCGGTGTTAACTACGTAATTGAAAATATATTAGAGTGTGATGATACATCGCTAATCATATCGCAGACGTATCACATTGCACATTTTAAAAAAGGGAGACGCATGCGTTTAGCGATAGGCTACCTCAGCACACCACATTCGGTTTATGACCCAACTCGACCCAATTAAATTTAATGTGGCAGCTGTTCACTCTTAAATATTATGTCAGTTTAATTAGATTAGTGTATATCATTCTTTATCTAAGTTTTATCTGCACATCTGTAGTTAGGGTGTGCGTACCAATGAAATATCAGTCTTTTTGTAAAAAAAGGACTGTGATCTGTTTTATTTTTAGGTATGTTGATATAGTTACCTACTAAGAAGTAGGTGTCCTAACTATAATACCTATACTTATTCAATGCCAGTTATCCAAGTCGACTTAGTGATATTAGTCTTATTCTCTTTTGCGAATTAGTCGTTGCATATAGGAAAAAAATATATCCTGCACAGTAAGAAAGGCAACCTCGCTTCTGCCCAATAGATTTAGACGAGACGAACTCACCACCGATACTAGATGTATAAGTATACTCGTAAAAACCGGCCCTATCGAACACTGCCTATATAGCAGCCGTGCGCGGACGTGTTAAGCAAATCTACCTGCTTTATATTGATATTGGCTAAGCATAGAAAGAAGATATAATTATTTGTTTGTATAAATACCCTCTCCTATTTGTGTTACTAAGGCACTAAAGCACAATTTTCGTATTTCTCAGTAAGTGATTTGTAATATTTTGAGAAATAATAAATATCTTAAACCATAAACTATAAAAAACGGGATGCGAGTCGGCATTTCGATACCAGCGTTAACTATTTTAGTGAATGTATAATTTAGTCCCTGGATGGACATTAGTATGTACTGGCTGATATCACGGGGGCGGGTCGAGGCCGCCAGGCGTGCGCGAGCGCCCCTGGCCGAAACCAATTGCCCAACAAACCCGTCCAGCGATCGTCCGAGATGCGCTGCCGCGAGATAGTTTGCGACACAAGATTTTATACGCAAAATGTTGAAAGCTATGCGACTGGTTCAATTGAGTTACGTTTTAAACAGACTAACCTTACGCGTATGGCGGAAAGTAAAGCATTTTGCAAATCTATTACATAAATACGTCAAAGTTAACATGCCAGCTTCTTCATACAATTAGCCCAAGCGGACCCAAAATTTGATCTCTGATCAATGTAGTAGTGCCAGTAATACATGTTGAAGGAAAAGACCCCTCCTAACACAAGTTGAAATTTATTAGATCATTTCTGCAATTGTAAAAAAATGTTAGTGGTACAGAACCCTAATCGATAAAGTAAGGCACGGGGTCTGCACGGAATTTTCTACATGTTATAATTGCAGTGCATTGTGTTGCATCACTGGCTGGGAACTAGCATTACGTGCAAAAAGCTCCTCGCCCCCGCTGCGCCCGCGCAGATGAGACGTTACGCAACAGTGCACCGCGCAGCTCTATCACTGGATAAATGCATAATTTTCTTCAACGAACCATGATAACCACATAATGAGCTTAGCGTGCTATAAGTTTATCTTTAATTTATGAAAAACAAAACATTATTGCATTGGGACTGCATTCGGTTTGGCTACCTCTGGCAAAACGTTAAGTGGACGAATACATTTTGGGGTCACGAACGCCGTAAATATTATGAATGTTTGTGGTCATTTGCTAAACCTAGTTGCTGTTAATATTGAAAGTAGTTCTTGGGAGGACAACTTTTACGCGCATGTGCCTTAAGTTACGTGCAAGGTCGAGCGGGTACACATATTAGCAAAATTATGAAAAGCTGATTCGGTGATCAGTAAACGATCAGGCATTAACTGTGTTTGGAAATGTTGATTGCGTTATTATCATTAATAATCAGTCTTTAATACGACGTCAAAATTTTGCTATTGGGTAACACATTATTCTTTGGTTTACTGACAGCAACCTTCGCGTATGCCTCCGCACCGCCGGCGACACGTTTGTTTCTAACCGGGGAAAGCTTTGAGATAAGCTATGGCTCTTCTCACTCATATTGTAAGAACGATTTGATTCTAAGAATTCTTAACACATTGTTTTAATATTTTTTTGTAATATGTTTTGTTTATATTTATAATTGACATAATTTGTGGTTGACGGTACGTGTACCTACTAAAACTATACATACAGGAAAGTCCTCCCAAAGAAGTAATGTCAAACGGGCTCATATAAACTGAACATAAATATATTTACTTACAGGGGTGATGCAACATGTTCTTCTAATTTGCCGCTTGATCCTACTTCCTGGGTCACTACATGGTCATGTATAATAAATAAATATTGGAAAAATAAGATGGCTTATTTATTAGTACATATGTATATAATACATAGCATTGTATAATCTTCATAAAAAATCGTAATTCAAATAAGTACGAAATTCATTCCTCAGTTAGCGGTTGCGAGAGAAGCAGGAGAGACAGAGCGTCGACGTAAAGAAATACAGTCAACAACATAATAACAAAACAACAATAAAAACAATACTGACATTTAAACAACAAAGACAAACTAGGTACTTACAACAAATAAACAATTAACAGAAACTAATCAAAACGAAAATTATTTAACTTAAATGCCGTTAAGCATCTGCTATGATAGTTCAGAACGTAAATAAATGCGAAATAGGAGTTGTTTGAAAAGTACTTAATCTTATAAAATAAAAAATAATTACTATGGAAACCAAAAAAAAAATCTAAGTACTAAGTTAAATATAACGTTAGCAAAGTGATACAAAAGTTCCGATTTCGCATTTAATTACAGAAGCATGTAGCTGCAGATAGCATAGAGCAATGACAGCCAGTCACCTCTCGTAGCAGCCTCTCCAGTTTAGATGATTCTCAAAGCGCATCTTTAAACTCGACATGAACATACTCGTAGCTAGTCAATCAATATGAAGGTCATTGAAAACGTTTATGAGGAATTTAAAGATACGCAGAGGTTAAAGCTGCCGTTGAGCTGACACCCTATTTACAAAGATGGCTGCATGCTATGGGGTATTATAAAGTTTTTCATGAGATGGATCTTTTGCAAGATTTAATATATGAGTACAAGTGTGACCCCAGCCAGCGGGTCATATATGAATGTTGCGTATTGATGTCGGCTCACGGTTATTACATGTAGGTATTGTACCTACGCGAGATACGTTCATACTTCGATTATTTATTTTCAACCAGATCATTTACGTATATCAACATTAAATCGAAGACGCTGGAGGAGTAAATTAATAAAATAATTATCCTTTTACTGTAGTTTTTCATCAGAAATAAAGTAAAGTTAAAATGAACAGGAGTTTAGGTGGGGGTAAGAGCAACAGTTTCCTTTTAGGGTTCTTCTCCAATGTCACCCTTGCCTCATCTCAATAAAAAAAAAATCATATTGAATGGATCCCCAGACACAAAATTGGTTTCTAAAAGAACTGGTTCAAATAGATTTTCCAAAATCTCCATGGTTGGGAGCATGCAGCGACTACGATCGCCCGCATCGGCGTCGAAGCGCGCTCCCGCTGCGGTTCTCGTAATGAATACATAACGAGTTGCGAAACAACTGCGCGACCAAGCGACCCCAGCCACAGCGTGCACGGCAATGCGCCTGCTTCGGCGAATTATGGCTAATACTTCTCATTACTAATGCCCGCTTGACCTGCGCTATGCCGCGAAGTATGTCATTAATCCCTAATTTCTAGTCTTATCATTACTTCAATCTAGCTGATTTTAGGAGTTGGGAAAAGAACGTACTTAAATGATTTGTTTGTTCGAAGTGCGCATTGCGCCGGCGCCTATACCACGCGTTGCGAAGCCGCGCGTGAGCACATCGCGTACGACACGACACACATACATGACCCACTTGACATCGTTTACCTTTGTTGTCAAATGCCTTATCTAGCAGGCTCCTGGATCGACCAAGTGATAAACAATTAGTCGGATGAATGAACTTTATTTACAAAGTTGTATGGTGTGTGATAAGAATGAATGCCATTTGGACTGTTCGCGCCTTCCGCGCATTTTTCGCAGGTATATGCGCGTCGTGGTCAGCACTGAGTTCCTTAAATGAGCGGTAACTGAAGAGTTTAAAAGTACGAAAGCGGCGTGAAAGGTTTTGAGGTTGTAGAAAGAATGGAATTCACAATTAATTGTAAAGTTTATCATATCTGATTCGTGCTCAAAAACCGTGCACGTCACTTAATTTTAAGCATGATGATGATAAGAAAAAATATTTTATGAATGTCTGAATAGGATTGTTTGTATTAGTGAGCTTGAGGGTCTTATCGCTAAGTTAGTAAAGCACATCATCTCACTTGTTCGGGCTGCAGTGAGTTGTCTTCGGCGAGCTGCCGGCGCACGCGCGGCCGCTGGTGCGTCGGGGTGGCGGCGGCGCAAGCCAACGCGAGCGCGAGTGTTAGCGCCACTAGGCGAGTGTGAGCAGGAGCGGTACGTGTACGCGACATGGTGCTGGACGGGAGACTGCCTCTGCGGCCGCTGCGGCCGACCGCCTGCGCCTCAGAGGAGGGGATAAGCGTGTGGGGGTGACACATGCTTCGTAGAGGTGAAGCGACCTTCGCCTCGCCGTGAGAGCTCTACGCAACTCTAAGGGATGAGGATGTAGATTTAGTCAAATACAAAACAATATCTCTATGTATCTGTTTTTAGTCCTTCTGGGTAGCATATTTATAATTAACTATCGCTTTATACTTATTCTGTACAAATCCGTCAGCCACTCGTTATGTTAACCAATTGTTTCTAGGACTTCTACTTTGCAGTCACTACTGCCGTATTGAGTCTGGAACAATCGGTTGTGCTGGCGCTTGGGCGTGTTTAAATATATGTTAGAATAAGAATTCAAATTGTATTGGATGTCGCTCTAACCTAAACTACCCTTAAAAGTATGAATACCTACATTATCATGTTATTGTCTGATTCAATGGCCCACCGATCCATAGCGAGTCTAGGTCTCTGACACTAGTTGTCACCGCTTCGAACTTCAGATCGGGATCTTGCGCCAATTCCCGCCAGTTAATGGCTTGAAGATCTCGCAGGGCTGATTCGATGACCTAGTTCCACTGATGATATAGGTACGGCATTTCCGTCGCATATCTTTTATTGTCCTATATTCCCCCATCCGTACGATAACGGACTATAGAGCACTCGACATATAGGAAATGCATACATAACTCACATGAGATAAGCATCATTTAAATACCTATATTTACGAGCGTGATTAACATTATCTCTGCCATTAATTATAGTTCACTTGCTCTGGAAAGAATATGGTACAGTCAAAATCATTTCCATCTATGCAATAGCCTATTCAAAAATCTGACCACGACGCTGCGCCTATGACAATATAATTTAACTTTAGTATAATGCCTTTCACAATTAATAGAGTCGTAATCAGATAAGTTTGACTCTGACTCTGCTCAGATGTAAATTATTTCAACTGTATTCTACCATATTACAAGCATCTACCACATTACGCTGAAAACAGGGTTATTTTACATATTTGAAGAATGTACTAAACATCTTCCTCATGCGTAATAAATTATGAGATGTATTGTATGGTCACCTTACTTGGATGAATAGAAGCGGACCAACTACTGAGCCGGGAGATATTTAGATCCTTATGCAAAATAGGGTCACCTTTATTTCAATACACAATACATTCAAAAGAATAGAAATTGGTTCCATATGACCTAAGATCACTTAGAAATATTAGGTCCTTACCTATGAAATTGGCGGTGTGTATGGAGAATTTTATGAAAACTGTGATTTTCATACATTGAATTTTGCGGATTATTCAGCAATGTCAAATTCAAAGCAAACTAAATTTTGGTAGGAATATAGAAAACTTTTAAGCTACTTTACACATATCTTCATTCCTTAAAAATAGTTCGCATCATAAAGCTATACGTAATTGAAACACTTTAACCGGCAGCACATGAAAAGGGCGGTTTTCAAGCTTTAATTTGAAACACTAAATAAAAAATTCAAACCTATTTTTTGTATTTAAAACCTTTGTTACATAGTCTAATAATGAAATTAAAAAATAATTTGGAAGTTGCAATAGAAATGAATAAATTACGTACAAAATAATATCTGTGACAAAACCGCCAATTTCATAGGTAAGGACCTAATATACCTATGCCCGCAAGTGTTACTTGATATAATCATTGTTAATTCACGTTAACTGTGCGCGTAAATATCTAATTGGAAAGCAAAATGCAATTGTCAGTTTGACCCCCTTCATTCACTTTGGATTCTATAAAGCCTATCATGTTTTATTGCTTGCTACTTTGTAATCGTCACTTATTTTTCTAATAGCATTATGCTACTTGCAAACTTTTAACTTCTAACTTTACTACGATTTATTTTTCTAATGTTTATCTAGAAGAGAATTACAACTATTTCCGTATTTTTTGTAATAGTCATTGACAAAACTTGAGTAAATAACAATTTATTTGGCCCTCGTAAATGCTAATTAGAGGGGAAAAAATAAAAAATATTACGTAGCCTTGCTCTTTTCAATGCATGCATAGTAATAACATAATACGTAAGTTGTGTATACTTATTTTAGTATTATTAACGACATTTTCATACTTGAGTTTGGGTACAGAACACGCGTTGATTCCCGTCCAATTTCAAAACCTGACAAGTGTAACAATTGTAAACTTCACGACAACTCACCTGATAATGGCAAATATAGCAAAAATTTACGTGAACAGGCCAAGTATTTGTTTTCTTTATTCAATTTCGTATTTGACGACCGACAGGATTAACTTAGTGGGTGGTACCCTGCCTACGCAGCTGCCGTCAGCTTGCCTTGCGTCAGCAAGGACCGTTCCTTGGTTCCAATCCCGGTAAGGGCAAGTATTTGTTTAACCCATTCAAGGCCACGCTTCGCTCGTAGCGCTACGCCGTAGTACGTAGCAGCTTAAACTCCGTATGTTGCGAAAAGCGCTCGTAGCACTCTGACGCTTGTGTGTCGTGATTGGCGCTGAATGGGTTAATGAGCATGAATAATTGTTTCTGAGTCTTTTATTTATTTAAATGTTTATATCTATTAAATATATGGTCATGCACATTGCACATAGAACCGATGGCCGTTGGGGCGGAAAGGTTCTTGAGTGGCGACCACGTACCGGAAGGCGCTGCGTGGGTGGGTAAGGTGGACTGATGACCTGATAAAGGTCGCGGGAGTCCGCTGGATACGGGTGGCGCAGGACCGGTCATTTTGGCACTCTTTGGGGGAAGCCTTTGTCCAGCAGTGGACGTCTTTCGGCTGAAATAATGATGATGATGATATGGTCATCTAGTTCCCATAACACAAGCCTTATTGAGCTTACCTGGGGCTAGTTCGATTTGTGTAAGATTGTCGCCTACTATTTTATAGTATTAATTTATAAAGTAATTTATTTACTCCAGTAAAGTAAACGTCTTTGTGCTTGACACTGGCCCAATAATTGACACTTTCAATCTAAATTAAACAAAAGAATTGAACGATTTGTGTCAACTTTTAGTTTGAAGCATTTTTAGCTAAGTATAAAACATTGGGAAAGTTTACCTTATTAGGTGGCAAATTGTTGCTGTTGTTGTTCTAAAACCATCAGTGGCGCGGAGTACATAGAATTCGATTTCCACCGGCTTGTCTATTTCAACATTATTGAGTACCCTTGACTATTGAAGGAATCGGATCCTTCGGATTTTCTTACAACAATTGTTGATGATTTCAAATCCCTATCACAACATCGACGTCATTCATAATATAATGTGAACGTAACATAATATAATGTGTACTCGACATGGCACTGGTGTGTGGCATGGGCACTTTATGTCAAATACAAGAAGCTATGTGGCTTAAATTAGAATGATGAAAATTCCTCTTAGTTCGAGTTAACCTATATCTGTGGGCACGGCAGTGCCCCCGCCAAGCCATTTTCAACATCCTGTAATTTCGTGCTGGCTAAACCAGAACCCTAAATTTTCAGTAACATATAGGGCATAATATGTCTTACATTTATTCTCAATAACATTCAATTTGAACTTTTAGTTTAATTCACTGACATACTCACTGGCTCACTTATAATGATCATCGTAATTCTAAGGTACTTCTAGCAAACCCACAAGCTATTTTGAACATAATTAGTTTTTAGCTTATTTATTCATAAAAAACCTAAAATTAATCTTTATTTGCTTGCTAAATAAAAAATTGTGACTTGGCAATTACGCTTACATAGTTTAAGGTCTGCAAAAATTTGTAAATGCAGTAAAGTTGTGTGATTCCCAAGTTGCAGAATTTTATTTAGCAAGCAAATACAGATTAATAAGAATGCCTGACTTGGCTCTACGAAATATCTCACCACTTTTTACTGTGGAATATTTTTTATAAGGAATGTTTTTATGGGATTGCTTTGACATAAGGTGCTAACACTAGTGCAGCATCGAATACTAGGACGATTATATCTTATTAGTGTTTAAATTTATTGTTAGTGCACGCCGTTGGAGCCATTAATAAAACTAGAGATACAGAAACGGCATATGGTGTTATTTTGTGATCACTAAGAAGGCACATGACTGCTGCGT
Source organism: Epinotia brunnichana (assembly GCA_963854355.1). Classification (NCBI taxonomy): domain Eukaryota; kingdom Metazoa; phylum Arthropoda; class Insecta; order Lepidoptera; family Tortricidae; genus Epinotia; species Epinotia brunnichana. The sequence goes on along the minus strand of OY977936.1, from coordinate 23,932,042 downwards.
TTATGTCGGTTACTGCGGATTTGGGTGAATAAACATTTTTCTGTCGCTAGTTGCCGTGCTGGGTCACTTTTTAAAACTGTTATTTTACGAGTTTCAATCCACCAAAAGTAGAGGTTGGTTGACATTTTATCCTTTTTTATGGGCTACTCTAAGCATGCTAGAAGTCCATGTTTTAATTTCTTTTCTAAGATACTATCAATATGTTATTGCCTCCTGTCTAACGGGACAATAACAACAAGACATTGTTGATTGACTCATCTAAAACGTGTCGCACTTGCATTCTTGTCGTGATTAAAGTCGTGTAGCGCCCTTTTGTGGAAACTGCAAAGTAACTTCGTGGCTGTCTGATCATTTTGATTTCCTCATTTGTTAATCATTGAATTACTCTTGTACTCGCCATAATTAAATTAAATCTTCTAATCGTATACTAATTTAATTATGTCGACCTTAACAGCCCTCGTCAAATCTACACATACTAGCTTCTACAAATATGGGCATATGGACCCTTTAACGGGCAAGATTGATTCACCTCCATATTTCAAGTATCTTGCTATTGCATGGAACTAAAAATTCTGCACCATAAAAAATACAAAAAGATGACATTAATTGTGGTAATTTTTGCCTTTAAATATTGAAGTTACCCTTTAAAGGGTTAATATTGATGCTACTCCCCTTTCTCCCCAAAGCCCAGTCAGAATGGTTAACGAAGAGGAGATGTAGGGTCCACGGAAAGAATGTGTACCTAATAAATAGTATATTTTTTTTTCTTTACGAGATTTTAATGTCACAATGTTCAGCTCGTTATGAACTACGTGACATTAAAGTCTCATTTCATATTCATACACATGTTCATTCCGTGGACCCTCGGCACTTGTCCCACCGCCGGCGAGTAGCGAGTATTCTCATAGTAATTCTTACTCGCTTTTACTCGCACGAGTAAGAATTACTATGAGAGTACTCGCTACTCGCCGGCGGTGGGACAAGTGCCGTAAGAAAACCATTTAACTAAATTCAGTAAAAGTAAAATTGTAACAATTAAACGGGTCACAAAACCTACTTCCCAATTTGACTGCATTTTCATTAAAAAATACATCCGCCTTTTCGAACCCTGTATTTGCAATTTGCGTGGACTATTTACTGAATGAAGTGTGGTGCGTCAGGCCCGCGAGCGCGTTGATGTTCAACGCATGCGCACGCCGACCACTGCGCAAGCGCTGCGTCGACTCTACGCACGTGAGCATTTCTAGAAAAGTTTGTATCAATTAAAGCGCCGTTAGGTTCACGGTCTTCTCTTCCTCTCACTGAGCATAAGCGTGAGCGAGATGGAAATGTGCAAGTTTGTGTGCATTTAAATAAATAAATAAACCAGCCAAGTGCGAGTCGGACTCGCGCACGGAGGGTTCCGTACCATTATCAATCAAAATATTTGTTTTATTCTGTTTTTAGTATTTGTTGTTATAGCGGCCACAGAAATACATCATCTGTGAAAATTTCAACTGGAACTATCACGGTATCAGTGAGATACAGCCTGGTGACAGACAGACGGACGCACGGACGGACGGACGGACAGCGGAGTTATAGTAATTTTACTGTTTGAGTACGGAACCCTAAAAAGGAATCACTAAGTTCTCTCAAACATGATATTGCCGATTTTCAGAACCAATTTTATTATGTTTAGCTTTTGTGCATAATTTGTTACAGTTTGTTACGTTGTTGTTGTTGTTTAATTATTTTTCGAATCACTGATCTCCCTGCAGAAAAGCCTCAAGATTACTAACTATTCGTATTTTTTTGAAACCATATTATTATAAACAGACGAATTATATTGTTTCAAAAACTCTGTTCGCTTAACTTCGCTGAACCTACGGCGCCTTAAGAGTCCCCAGGACACTGGACACAGTCGGCTCCCCATACAAACATAGTTTGGTTCTAATTTTAAAACGTCGTGCTGGAATAACATGGAACTCTGTAATACACAGTGAGATCCTCCATATATAGGTCGTATCCTACGTTAGAGAGTCGGGCGTCCTAGGGACTCTTACGTACGTCAACATTCACTGCCAACAATGGAGAACTTGCATGGGACTTCAATTTCGAATAAAGTGCACTCAATTGATGCGGATATACGTAGAAATATCATACACAAGAAAAAAAATAGAAATTAAAAACGATTTTATTAGTTTTATCTCACGTTAAAATTACGAAAAAATAATTATAATTTTTTCGATAAAATAACATAACAGTTACACAGAATATTGAATTAGAAATGATATGTTGTATGACAAGTATAGACTTAAACGCAAATGTTGTGGAGATAATTGCAAATTAATGACTTACTCCATAGTAAACGCGCCGAAAATTTATGTTGTGACGTCATAGCATAAGCCAGTTTAATATATGTAGAGCATTTTCGGGGGTGCCGGCGCGTGCAGAATGCAGATTTCAAATGCATATAACATCAGAAAAATTAATCATAAGAAAGTTTTAGTGCTACAGTTGTTTTAATGCTGGATTATACTTTTGATTTTCGTAATAAAATAAAAAGATGCAAGTTCCCTATTCCGTAGCGCAGCGCTCGTAGCCGATGTCGTGGTTTTCCCGCTAAGGCGCCGACGAGCAGAGCGCCCACTAGGCGGGTTCCTGGCTGTGAAAGTGTTAACTCATATCTTTTGTCACTATTTTTTTTCTAATAAAACGTATTAAGATTTTTTAGAATTAAGAAAATTTTAATATAACACCTTAATACCTTAATGTACCTTAAGGCACCGCACGTTCATGGTCTTCTCTCCCTCTCACTGGGCGTGAGCGAGATGAAAGTGCATGTTCGAAAGCGCGGATAACATGTTTTTTCGGAATATTTCAGAAAACGAGGTAAATTTTTATGAAATTTAATTAAGTTATTTTTCGTTACTCTATGAAGAAGATTATAAAATATCATCTTTGTCTGATAAAAAATGGATCAGTAAAATGGTTACAAGTGAAATAATAGGGTTCACTTTAGATTTTTTTTCTCTACTTTCTTTTGTAAAAATTGGATTTCTACGAAAACTTTATTAGATACTTTACATATCTTATTATGATATATTTTTTCCAACGGGAAAACTATTACATTATAATGTATAAAATGGTTACTAAACAACCCATTTTTACGAAAATTTGAAAGGTGGAGCCTTAATTATCAAAATAATTAATAAGATTAATAAAAAAATACAAAATATAAGCTAGCAAGGGAAGAAGAGTATAATTATGGCCAATTGATGTACTTAATTTGTACAAACTTTTCTAGAAATGCTCATTTATCTTTTACATCGTTGACGGTCAGCGCCTGTATTCATTTCATCTCTTTCAACTTGTTTCACGCGCTCACTCTAACACGCTATCGGAACATGCGCAGAAACGAGCGAGATGAGGAATGAATGAAAATTTTAGAAGTGCCTGATTTTTTTTTTGGTGATCGGAATAACCTTCCTTAGCACCAGAAAAAAAGCAGACTTTTCATTTAGGTCAATTATTTTTGAAAAATAGAAACAGATTCCTCACTTACGATTTGGGTTTAGGAAGGCGAATGAGACACTTTCCTCGATCCGTCTCATATTACAAAAAATATTTTAAATATCTAACCCTGGTAATGACACATATAGCTGCTGCAGCTGTCAATATCATTGCAAGTGTCAGTTTACCACGGATTTTTAAGATATTTTTGTAATATGAGATGGATCAAGGAAAGTTTCTCATTCGCCGTCCTAAACCCAAAACGTAAGTGAGGAAACTGTTTATATTTTTCAAAAATAATTGACGCATCTGAAAAGTCTGCAACTTTTTTCTGGTGCTAAGGAAGGTTATTCCTATCACCAAAAAAAACCGGTCAAGTGCGAGTCAGACTCGCGCACCGAGGGTTCCGGACCACCCGTACAATAAAAACAAGTCCACTATAAACTGACACTCACTACTCAGTGAATACATACTTATGTATTCACATACTTAGTGCGTGTCAGTTTATACTGGACCTTAAATTTTCAGGGATGTAACTAAAAATTTACGGTTTTCGCAATTTTTCCTTCATCTGTGCTATAAGATTCTGAGTTCACGGGAAGTACACTGTAGGTTTTGATTCCCTTGCGAGTTTCGAAAATTTGCGGCATAAACAGCTGTATCTTTTGATTGCGTTGGTTTAGAAGTTAGATTTTTTTCACTTCTTCAAGGGACAATAGACTTGAGTATCTATCTATCTATACATATAATAAAGCTGAAGAGGGTCGAAAGTCTGTACATGGAAGATATTCGAAAAAAAATTGGCTAGGGATACTTAAAATCGATAACAGAACACGTTCCAATAGTTTTTAGAATTTTGTCTGTTTGTCTGTTTATCTGTTTATCTGTATGTCTGTTTATGTGACCGCGCATCACGTGAAAACGGCTTAACCGATTTAGATAAAATTTGGTATAGAGATAGTTTGAGTTCGTAGATTACATTGGTTAGTTTTTATCCCGGAAATAAACCCCTAAGGGGATGAAATAGGGGGTGGAAGTTTGTATGGAGCTACTTAAACCGCTGCACCGATTTAGATGAAATTTGGTATATAAATAGTTCGAGTCCCGGGGAAGGTCAAAGGATAGGTTTTATCCCGGAAATCTTCCTTTTAGGGGGTAAAACGTGGGGGTGAAAATTTGGATGTAACCCATTTTGATAAAATTTGGTTTAGAGTTAGTTTACGTTCTGGGAAAGGACATTGGATAGTTTTTATCCCGGAAATCTGCCCATTAGGGGGTGTAGTGGGGGGTGAAATTTTGGATGGACTCCGTTTAGATCAAATTTGGTATAGAGATAGTTTGAGTCCCGGAGAATGACAACGGATACTTTGAATCCCGAAAATCATCCCCTAAGGGGATGAAATAGGGCTGAAAATGTGGATAAATCCCATTAAGTTAAAATTTGGTAAAGAGATAGAAGGAGTCCCAGGGAAGGACAATGCATAGTTTTTATCCTGAAAAATCATCTCCTGAGGGGGTGAAATGAGGAGTGAAAATTTGAATAGAACCCATTTAGATGAAATTTGGTATGGAGATAGTTAGTCTTGGGGAAGGACCTAAAATATTTTTTTGTCCAGAAATCATCTCCTAAGGGGGTGAAATGGGGGATGAAAATTTGGATGGAACCCATTTACGGTATAGCGAGTTGGAGTCCTGGGGAAGCACATAGGATAGTTTTATCCCGAAAATCTCCCCCTAAAGGGATGAAAATTTGGATTTGATGTGACCTATTTAGATGAAATTTGGTTAATTCAATTTAATTCAAATTATATATTTCAGACTAAGTCCATATCATGTTAGTAACAATAAAAACTTATAAAACTTAAGTTAACAGTTAAGAGATAGTTTGAGTGCTGGAAAATGACATATGATAATTTTTGTTTTTGAATTCATCCCTTAAGGGGGTGAAATGGGGGTGAAAATTTGGATGGAAACCATTTCGATGGAATTTGGTATAGAGATGGTTTGAGCCCTGGGCAAGGACATAGCGTAGTTTTAATTCCGGAAATCATCCTCTAAGGGGGTGAAATGGTGGTTTAAGTTTGGATGGAACCCATTAGGATGAAATTTGGTCCCTATAGAGATAGTTTTACTCGCGTAGAAGAACAACAAATAGCTTTTGTCCCGAAAAAAATCCTCCAAGGGCATAAAATAGGGGGTGAAAATTTGGATGTACCCTATTTGCATGAAATTTGGTAAAAGGATAATGCATAGTTTATGGAACTCATTTAGTTGAAATCTGGTTAAGAGATAATTTGAGTCCTGGTAAAGGACATCTGATAGTTTTATTCCGGAGATCATTCCCTAAGGGGGTGAAATTGGGGTGAAAATTTAGTATAGCGATAGTTGGGAGTCCTGGGGAAGGACATAGGATAGTTTTATCCCGAAAATCCTCCCCTAAGTGGTGAAAATTTGGATGTGAGTGACCCATTTAGATGAAATTTGGTTAACAGATAGTTTGAGATCCGGAAAAGGACATAGGATAGTTTTTATCCCGGAAATCATCTCTTAAGGGGGTGAAATGGGGGTTGAATATTTGTATGAAGTTACTATACAACCCATTTAGATAAAACTTTGTATAGAGGTAGTTAGTAGGCGCGGCGTTGGTAGGCACAAGGTGAACTGATGACCTGGTAAAGGTCGCGGGAGTCCGCTGGATGCGGGTGGCGCAGGATTGGTCACTTTGGAACTCTTTGGGGGAGGCCTATGTCCAGCAGTGGACGTCTTTCGGCTGATATGATGATGATGATAAATGATAATAATGATAAAGATAGTTTGAGTCTCGGGTAAGGACATATGATAGTTTTTATATCGGAAATCTACCCCTAAAAGGGAAATGGAGGGTGAAAGTTTGTATTGAGCTACGATATAAACGAGTTCTACGCGGACGAAGTCGCGGGCAAAAGCTAGTTTGATATAAATTTCATCACGTTCCTGAGAAAAAGGGTCTTGACAAACGGACGGACGTACAACAAAGTGATCCTATAAGGGTTCCGTTTTTTCCTTTCGAGGTACGGAACCCTAAAAATTAATCAGGCACTTCTAAAATTTTCATCCATTTCTAATTGTATATAAATTTTATAGGTACAGTAATACGCGCCTTTGAGTTATCTGGACTTGCAGGCATCCATAAACCACGGACCTGGGACCTGGTAAAGGTCGCCGGAGTCCGCTGGACTTTGGCACTCTTTGGGGGAGGACTATGTCCAGCAGTGGACGTCTTTCGGCTGATATGATGATGATGATGATAAACCACGGTAACCGCGTACCATCAGGCGGGCCGTACACTTGTTTGCCTTCGAAATGGTATACAAAATACGAATATTGTACTTATACGAACGCCATGTTCAAATGTCAAAATGTAAAATATCCCCGACCTGTCATAGGAATATCCATAATTATCCCCTCTTTCGTGAAAATCAGAATCACTGTGACACGTGACATACAAAATTGATATCCTGGAATGTCCCCCTCTGTCAATTACGAAATAAATCGAAAAATAAGAATCTGGCTCCGTTCATACACCTACACTTTGATGTGATAAGTCAATTCTCCATCGCGGCTGTATAAATGATAACATATATATTGCATGGTACTAACATATTTAACTGCTTTTAACGACAAGAGTGATCGACTGATCACGTTACTTTGATAGTATAGATATTTTTATTTTATTCTCTAAGTTGTTAGCAACGTCTACTACATTGCACACAATTACAGTGATACAGCTATGTGCAATTGTGCACGTGGAATTGTCACCCCGGTGCACTCCTGCCAGGAGTGAGGAGGGAGAGTTGAGAAAGCTGTGTAATAATCGTAGGCCATAAGTCACACAAGATTACCAATTTGAATATTTATGATCTTGTAAATTTAGGCAATTCTACATAATATTAACCCGCCGTCGTGGTTGTGTAAAAGGAAGCTGCCCGTCTGACGTCATCGAAGCAGACCTTAATTGCTAATAAAATTGGTCTGTAGAAATAAATATTTAGCAATACACTAGACGTTACGGTATCGTCTATTCTGTTAAGTAATCGTATAAATAATAGTATTTTAAGCAAGTGTTGTATAAGAAGGGTCTTAAAACACGAGTGGCGTGGGTTGCGATGCGAGCCTTGGCGAGCATCGCAATTAAAGACGCGACGAGTGTTTTTAGACCAGTTATACACCGTTACATACAATACTTTTTCTACGACAAATTTTAAATAAATAGCAAAATACAGAATAGACTTTTCAGGCCGCAAGATTTCTATTCATTCTTTTGCTACTCACGCAATTTCTTCACGAGTGCAGTTATTAATTTCTTCGACCATTTTAAAAGGAACGCACACTTTTGTCTTCACAAACACGAATCAAATCTTAATAGTTTAGGTCTAATAGTTTATCATCTTTCGTCTTTTCATTTTGAACTGTATTTTAGTGGGAAATCGGAAATATGACACCTCTTGTTTATGTTTTGTTTTTAATCTGTTTTCACTTGCTATCCGAACCAAACCAAATCCGGACCCGGACCGAATTCGAACTGTTTATTTTCATAAATAATACCAAGAATTTATAAAATATATAATTTAACACACAATGGATGATGATTTATTATTATTGTAATAAATAATTTATAATATACAAATGTTAAATCGTAAATTTTAATTAATTACGCTAAGAATAACGTGCTCACACGAATTGCTCGAACTTATAATGCGGATTTCAGTAGCGTAGATATATTTAGATATTCAAAGGCATCTTTTAAATTGCAAGTAATTAATAGTGTTAAGAATAAGCAGCATAAATAGGTTTAGAAATAGGTAACTCACCTCTTATCATGTTTAACAATGTTGTAGTATTGTTCATAAGTTACTAAATCTATTTGTTTAGAGTAAATATGGGATAAATACAATAATATTGTCACTAGGATAAAATATAGCAATATATTCTCATTTGCGGTAACCTATATAGATTGACATGCTTGGTTATGCTTTCATCTTCAAAAAAGAAAAAAAAAAACAATGACTTAAACTTAATTTAAAAAAAAAAAACATCTCTCTTTCACACATGTTATGATAGTCCGTTCAACTGTCAACTTTACATATCAAGTTATCTAGGTAAACCTGTAATTGGCCATACTACTGTGTATTATATTATAAGTTACATACTTTGTATCGCTGTTGGTTTTCTGAATAAATAATAAATAAATAAATAATAAATAAATACTTTTATTTTGAAATATTTGTTTACGAAGCAATATAGCAACTGATTAAAAAAAGTTAAACAGTGCTTTTATGAAAAATGTATGAACCAAAAAAGTACGCTAAACAGTGCGTTTTTGGGCCATAGAGCATAGAGTTTTTCGACGACTTATTATTGCTGTCATTAAATTTGAGCTACGGCCTATATAAATGACAGATAACGGTACAGAAGTAGAAAAAAATATTAATACGATTATGTATTGTAAAACTATATGTATGTGGTAACACGTGAATGCAGTTTTAAGTTCGGTTTTAGATAACTTACACAAAACAAATGAACGGTAAGGGAAATGCCGCCAAATAAGATTGCACATCTATTAAAACATTTGGTATTATCAATACTAAACTAATACGCATAGTAATATTGCAGGATAAGTTACCAGCCTAGCGAGCAGAAACTCTATATGAACATTCCATAGCCCTGTCTAGCATGATCGCGTTTACGTTGGACATAAAGCATTCATCCGTTACTAGTAAGTATATAAGTGCAAGAGAGAAGAATGCAGTATGTCCGACATAAACGGGACCATGTTAGGCTAAATGGAAACTTCACAGAGTTTCTGGGAGTATGAGGCACCGGTCTCTTGCTACATTTTTCATTTTATTTGGCACTTGCTTATTTAACATTGAGCAGACTCGACGATTCGCATTGGGCTGCAAGGATAATATTTGATGGTTATTAAGACAACTCTTCTATTTTATTGTTAATTCTTAGTCGAATCTTACAAAATATCGCAGATTATGTTGTTTATTTATATTGTGTGAAATGAAGACTAAGTAAGAATTTCGAACATTTCTGGACTACTCGTTGGTACGTCTGCATCATAAACACGTATATATTCTAGGTGGTTCTTAGACCTTATTGTTTAGAGATATATAGGACCGACAAGTATACAGGGTATTCAGAATAACGATGTAGGTTCCTAATAGTTCATAATAATCCAGTGTATCTCCTCCTTAAGTTCCTACAACGTTATTCAGAACACCCTGTATACATGGTTATGATGCTGACTGTACAATACAGTAATTGTTTAAAAAACCTACCTATCTGATTTTTATGGCAATGTTCTACATATACACTCTGTATTAAGTTCAGAAAATCATATTCTACGCTGCGCTGGTGCTGTATCTGTCGCAAGAAAGCTGAACGTTGTGGCGATGAAACCCGTCTCACATTGACACACTTTTAATTCAATTATTTCGTCCAACCAATTTAAAAATTGCAATTTATCAGCGTGTCAGTAGGTTTCATCAAATGTCTGCGGTTTTTAACACAACGACCGCAGCAGACTACAAGTTGGGAAGGAACCATATCTGGTACCTATTTCCGTGTTAGGATTTAGACTTAGGTATGTCATACGAATTATTTATATAATAAAATCATTATGAGAGAATCCATTAATTATGTGCAATATATATAACGAAAACCAGTTACGTCGTTCATTTGTCGTAAGTACTTATTAGATATTGATGTGACAATATCAGAGCTGTCTATAATGAACTCACAGTACACAGTGCCAACGGTAAAAAAGAATAATAGGTGTAACTGGACACTATTACAATGATTAGAAATATCTAAAACCGAAAAAAATATACCATAGTTATATATATATCCTCTAGTTATAATTAATCAGTTTGCGTCTTAATTTTTTTTTTATAAAATGAATGCTAGGAATATCAATGAACTCCAAAATGTATGTTTTGTTCACCTAGTTAACCTTAGTACCACACCTTGTAGGTGTCTACCGTTAATACCTTAGCTAGCAGACTATCTTTTCGCCGCGCCGCGCCGCGGTAACTCGCTTCGGCTCACCAAACATCCGTCCGTTTACAGAACTATTATCACACCACAAATATCCCGCCAGCTTTTTAGAACAATATATTCCTTTGCTATTTCGCTAAAGCATGGCATATTATCGTAATTGCGTACATTAACGCTAATATTTCCTCAACTATCAAGATACCGTACGGTGCAATTGCGGCCGAAAGTCTATGGACGCGCGCAAAAATAATTAAATAGTTTGGATTATCTCTATTAGAAGCCAGTGTAATGAAATAATGACACCAGACATGCATAGCAGGTTGATCATAGATTTTAAGTGAGGCATCCCCATTAAACGGCATTATGATAAAAAATATTGTCAATTTCTTGCCTGCGTTATTGAAAACAAAATTGCAGGTCTAGTTTGTAACAAATTTCGGCTGCTTTACAGCTACATATTATGAAATTGAAACATTTACAATAAGAATACCATACGGATATTTTAATTATTAGTTTGAACGGAACTTGAACCAATCATATAGTTGCATGGTCCGAAAATTTGAATAAACAATGTAAAAGTTTCACAAATCCTTTTCCCACTGCGAAATAATAGTTAGGGAAGCGTGTTACAATATTGACACGCAGCTAAGTTAATATTATTTGTGCCGGCGGACATTTCCGAAACCATCCGGTGAGGCTATATGTTACTAATTTGTTGCACCAAGTTAGTAACATATAGCCAAAAAAAGATACGTAGATAATATTTTTCTATCTTCCATTGAAAAACATCAAACTGCGTCGATATCAACAATTTTTATTTTCTTGTTATGGCAGGCTTGCCTCTGCCATAAGAACGAAGGACAAAGAAACTTTAAAATCGTTTGCTTTCCTAATTGTTAATCGCATCACACACATTTTATGCAAATTTGATGTTAGATGATGTTTCGTATCAATAAAGTACATGCGAGCGCGTTATGCAATATGGCACAGCTCGAGAAGACGCGGGCAATACTTGCGCGTCGCTCCAGTGACACTTTGCAACATCAACAAGATTGATCACCAATTTAGATTTTTAGATTAGTTTAATATATTTAATGTGTTTTTCGATACCACCACTCAATAAAAACATATTAATGGTTTAGTAACCATTTATATTTATGCGGCGACCAAAACAATCTAAGGAAGCTGATGGCTGGCTGGTGGTGGTGGTGGCTTTTGGTGTTGCAACCTAAGCATATGCTGTATCTCTAAGCAAACAGGTCCTAGAACCACCTAGATGCTGATGGTACACCATATTAGTACAAGATGATTTCACACGATTGTTGCGCTACGCATTCATACTAGAGTGATAGTCCAGGCAATGAACTGACAACTTGTATGGAAAAAATGACAAATTTGGAAATAACTTATAATAGCTGATTTTTTCTTTGTAATGGATACATTATCAATTAAATAGTTACCTAGCGACAAAATCCAACAAAATTTCAGACATCAAAAAAAGGATAACTTAAGTAGCTTCTGAAAAGTCAGAAAAAATATGAATAAATGGTTTTATCTTTATTTTGGTTCATTTATATTTGCTTTATAATATTCATGATAAATAATTAAAAAAAAACAATTCATGTTTTATTTAAATCTATATAAATACTTCCGGATGGAAAATTTGTTGGATTCTTGAATAAAGCATCTTAGAATAATGTTTTAAAATGATGGAAAGAAAAAAAACGCTATTATAAATTAATGTTTTTCAAAACCGTATTTTGCCTGGAGTATGACTGCTAGATACTATGCTAATGGGGGCACATATAACGGAGGCTCAAATTAAGGAACGCGTTATTGACATATTGAAATTATATTATGAGACATTGCCAAAGTTAAGGGCTAATGTGGGCAAACGGCGTCTCCACTTGTATGATTTCATGCAATCAACATTTCTTATATACACGGAAGCTCTTAACTAATTCACAGAAAAGACGCGTTTTGTTTTACTCAATCGCTATATGCATCGTCTTGGTTTGTGTTCTCCCTTTTGTGTAAGCCTTTGTGAATGCGACGCACAAATATTAAGGCGGTTATGGAATTAAATGATAAGTATAATAAATATTTATTAAAGAAAAATATTAAGCAGCCGACCAGTTGTTTTTATGGTTTACTGCAAACTTGACCGTGAATTACTTGTAGTCCATATTCTTACTGACTTAGCAGCTAAATATATGTGAAACGTGTTTGATATACTTAGATTAATGAAATGACAGAGCACATTTATCTATATCAAACACGTTTCACATTATGATATCATCCATATCCATCCTATTTTCCGATATTGGCTATCTGGGCATCGTGACGAGAATCGGAAAAGACGATGATCATTTTTGATGTTTTAGTTTAATATTTTATTTTTAATTAAGTAAATATCTTGTCTAACTTGTATTTGTATTTTGGGTAACGTTTCGCCTGTGAATAAATGATGTATTATTATTATTTGTATGTTTTTCCCATATCTCAGGACCATGGGGTCCCGGACCTTTGGAAGGCATGCGTGGGGCCGAAGCCAACAGCACAGAGGAAATAATCTAAAGCGAGGGATACACATAGCGGGTACCATCTCCGACCGCACAACATGATACAACCGGTGATGGCCCCGCCAGGTGCAAAGACTATTGCAGTGCAGCACTGTGACTGCGATGGAAACTAAGGTCATGGGTTATTGGGATGAATGGTGGGTGGACTGGAACATGGGTTATGGGAGGAGACTAGCGGATACCTGCCGTGACAATCAGTCTCAAAATTGTAAAAAGGCAGGCGGTGCTGACTCGCCAACTCGCTAAGTGGGCCCCACAAAACAGTCGCACGTACAGTGCGGCAATGGAGCAACACGTCTGAGCGGCTGTGAGGTCGTCGAGAGGTGAGTCTGCGGTGCGCCAGATCCCGGTAATCCGTTCAAGGGCCGCCGGCGTTATGTCATTTTACACTTCCAACTTGGAGCTTAGGTTCCGCTCCTGCGACTCCACACTGGCCAGCCGGTTAAGGCAAGCACAGAGGCGAGGGCCAGATCACTCGGGCCCTCTGGAGGTTAGGGGTCTGCGGTGTCGCCACTCACCGTCAGCTCGCCACAAGCTGCCCCCGCGGGCTTATTATTATTATATTATTACAGATATGTTACACCCAATGTTCCTAAAGCTTTAATATAAATTACATTGCAACATATTTGGACGTAATTTTGGCACTCTTTGGGGGAGGGGATGTCCCGCCGTGGACGTCTTTCGGCTGATATGATGATGATGATGATGCTATTAAGACGAAGAAAGAATCATACCTTTTTATTGTACCTTTAACATACTACCGTAATAATTTATTGGCAACATAGTTTATTATTTATTATGTTTGAATTATAAATGTTTGATATTTCTTGGCACATATAGGTAATATTATGATTAAGGAGGTACTTTACTAGAGTTTACTTACTTATGAGTGAATGAGGCTTTTTGACAGCAGCATAAAGCTAACGACTGCCTTTGACATGCTATTAAAAAAATATTGTGACTTATAATATTCGGACGTTGGGTAGGTAGGTTGTACAGTATACATATATGAAATGTTTGTTTGAGATTAAAAGATAACACTGGAAGCAGCAGCGGGACGTCCGTTTCCCATCTGATAGCGGTAATAATCACGTACCTATAAGGTAAGTTGGTAGGTTGATCTGTACCGTAAGGTATATGCTAGTATTTAGGTAAATAAACGAACGTTATGTCACTTGCAAAACAAAACAATACCAAACGTATTGCCCGATTGTTTTATGTTTATGTAAAATACTAAAAATAAGACCGAGATGGCAAGATATGATTTTCCTCATTTCACAAACGTGCTTCATTTTACGCGGACAAATCCTGGTGGCGCAAGCGATGTTGATCCGGGAATCAACCACTTGCATAAGTTTTATCGTAAATATCGCAACTTAACGCTAAAGCCAGTGGGTCATTTGGAGACATATGGGTAGCATTTCAAATTAATTAAAATGTGTTACTCGCGCCGAGCTTGTTGTTGAACGACAATAAAGATCAAGTTGAATTGCGAATGTACGACTCAGATTGCCCCCCAGATTGCGTATTATTAACTTGTAAGTGCAATTCATTAAAGTTTGCACGGAGTGGAAATTTACTTGTGTGCACATTGTCAGCCTCGGGCGGGAACAGACCCGGCGCGACTGACACGGGTCTGATTGCGCAAGCGCATATAATGCTGCTTAATCTGAATCTAGTTTTCAAAGCCGGTGAAAACTAAGCCAAGGCACAGACTGAGGCCAGCACTTTATTAAAAATACATAATAGATACTTAGATTTTTTTTGAGTTTATAAGCGAGGTTAATCTTAAATACATGGACATTAAACATGGATAATTCATTAGATGCACATAACACGAAATCATCGATTATATGGTTTATACGATATTACGATAACTAATTTCACTATACTAACCAACAATGATTAGCTAATTACAATACGGCACTGACACGGTTTCTGCGTTTCACACTCGACCCCAGCTTCCTGACACTGCTGGGAAATGACAGCTGTCACTGCGACCTTACTGTCACTGGTACCCTTTAACTGTTGACAGTTGACCCGCCTGGAGTCGCCCCTATTGTCTGCGCGCATTAGTATGCCCGCTATACGCAACACGAGGCACCGACGCGACACACGAGAAATTGATTATGGAGTCGACGCTAATGAGTTTGATTATTCCAATGAAATATGTGAATTTGTCACATTTAAGCCCAAGGACCCCTTGCAACATTAATTAAATCCACGTTACTCAATTTTATAGGCATACTTGCCACATTGACCCATAGTAACCTGCCATGAAGACTGAGGTGTATCTACGTCGCTGATGTGCCAACCAAGAGCTAGATAATAAAAGTTATTCTGGTTTACAGTTGTATTTTACCTGCGAGTGTTCATTTGAAACACGAGCTAGCGAAAGGAAACTATGATTGACCACGAGCGAAGCGAGTGGTTCAAAAATAGAATCCTGAGCGTAGCGAGTGTTTCATCACACGAGACGTAAAATAACTTTTCACCCGTGTAGAACACAAATCTTTTCACCTCACTACAGCGAGAAAAATAAGAAAAAAGGTAAAAAAAAGGAAAAAAAAGTAAAAAAGAATGAATAAAAAAGTTAAAAAAGTTTTTAAAAATATTTAACTAGTTTAAAAAAAGTTAACAAAAAGTTTAAAATAAATATAAAAAAAAGTTTTAATTTTTTTAAAAAAAGTTAAAAAAAAGGAAAAAAAATAAAATAAAAGTGAAAACAAAAAATCATAAAATATACAAAAAACCAAAAATAAACATTTAACGTTCTACGTCACAGTACTTTTAACGTTCTACGTCTACTTTCTTCACATGTGGATAAAAAGCGATTTTCTCAATAGATATCAAAGACACAAAAAGGCCTTTCCGAGCAAGTGAGGTGAAAATTAAATTCTTCTTGTGAATTAATTGGTTATTTCTTCTTGGATATGATATTGAAACGTTTCATTTAGTAAAACCATTTACTTGCGATAACATTTTACATGAATACGAAAATATTTATTTTATTTTGTATTGGCTATTTAGAGATTTCATCTGAGCCTCGCTTTAACACCTGCACGCGCACTGCGCGAACTTCAAGAAAAAAATGTTGCGCGCCGTTATAGGTAATTTCACAAATGTTTGTAAACATTGTTGATGTGTGTTTGGTTATTATTAAAAATGTTGACTCGTGGTGAATAGAAAAGTGATAAATAGAATTGACGCCACTGGAAATTCTTGGAGATGTACAATTATGTGAGTAAAAAACCTGTCGTCATCAATAACTAAAGGAAACAACTTAGGAGCCTGTAACATTTTCATTTTATGAAAAGGATTTTTTCCTCGAAAATGTTTTGAAAAACGTCGTACGAAACGCGTGAGCTTTGATAATTACATCCTCGGCTCTCTTATCACGCTCACCTGCGGTTCGCGTGACAATTCCGCCTCTGATGTAATGACCAACATAGTTCACTTGTATCACAATGTACTATTATTTAATGATCTGGGACGGAAGATGGCCACAGTAATGAATCTATTTAAAAATGATCAATCATCAAATATCGTTAGAATTAAATCAATAAACAGTTGATGACTGTGTGTAAAAAGTTACCTCAAAATCTTAGTCAATTTTGAGTTATTTTTAACCCCCAACGGAAAAACAGGAGTGTTATTAGTTTGATCTGTGTGTCTGTGTGTGTCTGTCTGTGGCATCGTAGCTCCGAAATGAATGTCCTATTTGAATGCGGTTTTTTATCC
Organism: Epinotia brunnichana; assembly: GCA_963854355.1. Taxonomy (NCBI): domain Eukaryota; kingdom Metazoa; phylum Arthropoda; class Insecta; order Lepidoptera; family Tortricidae; genus Epinotia; species Epinotia brunnichana. The sequence continues at coordinate 23,915,183 of OY977936.1, read as the reverse complement.
GAAAGCTGACGTGATCGAGATGGTACTTAGCTACGTTTCAAAATCGGTTTAGCTGTTTTTGAGATATAAAACTTTGATATGAAAAAGTTGGGGGTTTTTCTACTTTTTTAAGTTGTAGTTATCTGTGGTGTATCTATTGATAGAACCTGATTATATTATTCTTAGAAGACTAGCTTTTGCCCGCGACTTCGTCCGCGCGGAACTCGTTTATATCGTAACTTTCTCCCCCCTTTTCACCCTCTTAGGTGATGAATTTCCAGATAAAAACTATCTTTAGTAAGGATTCTTTGGGAAGGCCCCGGAATTCAAAGTATCTCTACACCAAATTTCATTTCAACCAAATTAAGCATGAAAAGTTAACAGACAGACAGAGTTACTTTCGCATTTGTAATAGTAGTATGGATTGTATGAAGGAAAGGGTCATTATGGCTGAGTTGCATGATTATATAGATAAGCTTACTCCGAACGCCTTTTTTTACAAAATAGACTCCGCCGCAAACTTGGTTTCTATGACCCGCCACACCATAATAGATGCATGTAGGCTTTTTTCATTATTATTTTGCATATTTTCATATCACACGGCCGTAAGGACCTTTTCTACTAAACCGTAGGACTAAATAAACTGATTTGTAATTTAAATATTTTATATTAAAAATAAAGATACGTCAACCAAATGTTGCATCTAATAGTTTTCAAAATAGTTATAATAAAACGTATTTTTTACCCCGTTTTAGAAAACATCTTCGAAACTACCGCCATAAGGTACCTTTACCCTTGGAACGTCACATACATATATTTACCTATATATGACAACGGATAGTTTTTATCCCGAAAATCATGGAGAATGCTCCAGGACTCAAACTATCTCTATACCAAATTTCATCTAAATGGACTACATCCAAATTTTCACCCCCATTTCACCCCCTTAGGGGATGATTTCCGGAATAGAAACTATCATTTGTCCTTTTCCAGGACTCAAACTATCTTTCAACCAAATTTTATCAAAATGTGTCACAAACAAATTTCCACCTCCAATTTCACCCTCTTAGGGGATGATTTTCGGGATAAAATTATCCTATGTCCTTCCTTAATTATCGTTATACCGTAAATGGGTTCAATCCGAATTTTCATCCACCATTTCTCACCCCCTTATGTGATCCCCTTATTTCCTCATTTCATGTGTTCCGGAATAAAAATTATTCTATGTTATTTCCTTGGACTGAGACCTCTCTCTATACCAAATTTCATCTGAATAGGTTCTTTCGAAATCTTCAACCCTCATTTCACTACCTCAGGAAATGATTTTTCGGGATAAAAACTATGCATTCTCCTTCCCTAGGACTCCTTCTATATCTTTACCAAATTTCATCTTAATGGGTTTTATCCAAATTTTCACCCCCTATTTTATCCCTGAGGGGATGATTTTCGGGATTAAAACTATCCGTTGTCATACTCCGGGACTCAAACTATCGTTCAACCAAATTTCATCAAAATGGGTCACAAACAAATTTTCACCCCCAATTACACCCCCTTAGGGGATGATTTTCGGGAGTAAACTATCCTATGTCCTTTCCTAAGACTCGAACTCGCTATACCGTAAATGGGTTCCATCCAAATTTTCATACCCCATTTGACCCCCTTAGGAGATGATTTCTGGACTAACATTTATTTTAAGTCCTTCCCCAGGACTCTTAACTATCTCCATACCAAATTTCATCTAAATCGGTTCTATCCAAATTTTCACCCCTCATTTCACCCTCTCAGGAGATGATTTTTCAGGATAAAAACTATGCATTGTCCTTCCCTGGGACTCCTTCTATCTCTATACCAAATTTAAACTAAATGGGATTTATCCACATTTTCATCCCTATTGTATCCCCTTGGGGGATGAATTTCGGTATTCAAACTATCTATTGTCATTCTCCGGGACTCAAACTATATCTATCCCAAATTTGGTCTAAACGGAGTCCATCCAAAATTTCACCTCCCATTTCACCCCCTTAGGGGAACATTTCCAGAATAAAAACTATCCCATGTCCTTCTTCAGAACTTAAACTACCTCTAAAGGATGATTCACGCTAGACCGGGCCGGTTCCGGCCCGGGCCGTAAACTTACCGAGCCGTCGCCGAGCTTATTTTGATACACCTTTCACCACCGGGCCGTTTCCGGGCCGTTTCCGGGCCGACGCCGAGCCGACACCGGGCCGGGACATTGTGCAAACGTTATGTCACCGAGCTCGCACCGGGCCGGGGCCGGGCCGACACCGAGGCTCGGTCGCCGTGCCACGTCCGGGCCGATTCCGAGCGTTGGGTGTCAATCACAGCGGGCAGCGACCGGGCCGTTTCCGTCGTTCTAATGTCAAAGAAAGTCTGTCATTGTCACTGAGTCATTGTCATTGTAATTTATTCCAGCACTGCAACATACTTGCATAAGTTCTCTCATTTATACGATAAAATACGATAAACAAAGCTAAATAAAATGTCGAAGAAGAAGATACTATGTTCTTCAAAACAATTTGGCGTGCATCGACTTTGGCGTTCCCGTGGAGCAAGAGGAGAGTTCAAAATGTTGTGTAAAGATCTTTGGACCTATGATGACAAATTTTATGATTATTTTCACGTGACACAAGATTCTATCCATGAAAAAGTTAAACACTGTTTGGAAAAGAAAATTACTAGGTTCCAGAAACCGATATCCTCCGAACATCGACTAGCTCTTTGTTTAAGGTAAGCAAAATGCAAATTCAATAAAATCTAAGTAGGTATGCGCTATGAGAGTGTGGGTGAGTTGTGAATTACCTGCATTTTTCTCCAGCCCCGCTATTCTGTAACTTGTTTTAAGCTCAACTTCCTCAACGTTCACCCACAAATATATCTTGACGCCGTGATTCGTAGAAACTACGCGTAATCAGAGGTCTGAATGAAGGGTTGAGAACATGCTTGTTATAGGTACTAGTGAAGTCGCAAGTATCCATACGCTACGGTGTCTGTGTTTGTGTACAATCAGGTGGGCAGATCCTATATTTTATGCTGTGCAGCAATGCGTATATATTTTGTGTAAACATAAATGTGTGCGTTATTGTTACTTGAATGTCTAAATAATATGTATTTATAAGTGTTTGGTAACTGTAGGTAACAACAGTCAATCGCTCGGAGTTGACGCTTGAGGAGAAAAACAAATTAAATAAATAATGCTACCCAATCATATCTATTTAAAATTAAAATCCATTTGTAAATTATAAATTAAGGTAAAATTTATTTGCAGATTCCTGACTACAGGGGATTCATTCAAAACACTCTGGCTCAATTTTCGAATTGGTCATTCTACCGTTTGTAAAATTGTTAACGAAACTTGTCGAGCAATATTTTGTTTAATGAAAGAGGTGGTGGCCACAGCCAAATGAAGAGACGTGGAGGAAAATTGCAGATGAATTTGAAAGGCTGTGGCGTTTCCCAAATTGCATTGGAGCATTAGATGGCAAGCATTTTTGTATCGAAGCACCAGTAAATAGTGGTTCTGTATACTTTAATCACAAAAAAATCATTTTCCATAGTTTAATTGACCTTGGTTGACGCACATTACAAATTTATCTACGTGGATGTTGGATCTTAAGGCCGGAATAGCGATATGGCAGCTTTTTTGCGAATAGCTCTTAAGAGCTATTCCTAAAGGACAGAAATTAAATAATAATACTTAAAATACCTGGTCGATCTTTGCCGAATTCAATAATTACGGGTACCACCCTGTTTGTCATGGTTGGCGACGAAGCTTTTCCTTTGAAAACATATTTGATGCGACCGTCAGGCCAATGGTAGAGATCCAGAAACAAATTATAATTTCAAATTATCTCTTGCCTGACGGTTAGTGGTAAATGCTAGGAGGATGATGGTGATTCCATGGTATTTTTGGGGCCTTGATTGAACGTAGAACCGATGGCCGTTGGTGCGGAAAGTTTCTCGAGTGGTGACCAAGTACCTCAAGAAGGTGGACTGATGACCTGGTAGGCAAATGCGCTCGCCTGGCGCAGGACCGGTAACTGTGGCATTTTTGGGGTAGGTAGGTAGGTATAGGCATCCCCAGCAACGTACTTTTTTCGGCTGATATGATGATGATGACGACATTTATGACCTTATGACATCCAATAGGGCAATTTAATTTGAACAGAAGTTTTTGAGATTTTGATGTCAGTATATGGTGTCAAATCTCCATCTAAGTACCTTGGCTGAAATTGATCCTAAGGCTCCTGTATGTCCGTCCGTCCATCTGTTACAGGGCTGTATCATTTGAACTCTTGGCACCTGTTTCTTCTGAAGTACGGAACCCTCCGTATGCGTATCATTTTCGTTTATGTGAATGTGTTTCCACACATTCACGTCATTCATTTGTGTGTTCGGGGGTACGTATCCTTAGGTATTCTTTTATCGTGTTTACCAATTTTATTTTATTTTTTTTCATGTGGTTTTTGAGGTACCCTACCTACTAACGAAACTTGGTGGACCCTGAAACACGAAAGACGTGTACAATACCCACAACCAACGCCAGCCTAAGATTGACTTCTACAAATAGGTATATATAATATCTACTTCCATTAAGCTCGGGTTTTATAAAGCCCGTTAGACCTTATTTCGATCAGTAAAGTCAAAAAATGTACCGAATTACTGAAATTTGATATGGGTCAAGTATTTTTATCTGTAGAAATATAATAAAGAGGAAAAGTCTGTGAGATTGTATTAGCTTTGTAAGGTTGTAAGTTTGTATGTAGGGAGCTAGGGAGTATTATGCGGCACCATTTATCCGAGGAGTAAGTTATTATTTTGTCTTTTTCTGGTTCTGTACTCTGTACCTAGGATCCTTCAACTACTCAGGCTCCGTCCGTCTGTTCTGTTACTGGGTTGTATCGTTTGATGATATGCCGAGAGAGATAGCTTTGGAAGTATTCTTTTATACTAAGTGGGTGGAAAACAGGCATACGGTCTGCCTGATGTGATTCCAGAATAATGAAAAGCGTGTGGCCGACCCTTTATTGATTTGAGGATTCGTTGTGGTGATAGCTAGAGATGATCACGGGTCCCTCACTCTCATCACGACACATCTTCGGGAGTTCTTGCGACCTTACTCACCACCAGGAACACAACACCACATACCTAACCGACAGAGCAAGTAGTGGCGTTATTATGACTACGGTCTTCTGTAAGGTGAAGGCACTACTCCAGTTGGGCTGCTCCTGCTTCAAATGTGCTGGTTATAATTATATATATTGTAGGTATTTGTGTATTGTATACCTACATATAGCTGGTTGATTCACTTACTGTTTATTCTTGCAGCATAGTGTATTATTATAGCTTATCGCGTAGTCGAGGTACCTACTTAAGAAAGTAGATGAACCGTACAACACGAAAGATGATTTCAAGACCCACAACCCACGCCAGCTTAAGATTGGCTGCTAAAAATAGGTACGTACTAATCTATAATATCTACATATATTAAGCCCCTGTTTTATAAAGCCCGTTTAACCTAATTTTCGTAGACATGGAAAAGCTTAATAAATAAATAAATAAATAAAATTAAAAAAACATTTATTTCAGACCATACAGATCCATAGTTTTGTTAGTAAAATCTTACGTGTTATGTTAGTCTTGGGAACAAAAAATAAAATAAAGTAAGAAAATAAAAGCTTTAAAAAATACATAAAATTCTTAGGTTTTCTAACGAGAGTTGGCTATTGAGAGAGTGAAGAGAACACCAAGGCTACTTAACTCTCCCTATAGCCACCTCAACCCAAAACTTCATCATCGGGCAGTCGAGTCTTTCAGCCAACGCCCCGAGAAGACCGTTGCTGCTGCTGCGCACTCGCCTTAGCATGGAGGCGACTCTTTTTCTCCTAATGGCAAAAAAGTCATCGAGTCGCGCTCCCGCGAACATGCCAGATGCACTGCAGTATTTCGGCAGCCGCAACAGCATCCTCAAGATGTTATTATATTGTATGCGTAACGCATTACAGGCCCTTTGTGTAAACCTCACCCACAGGCTGCATGTGTAGAATGTCTGACAGTAAGCTCTAAAGAGCGTCAATTTAACTGATTCGTTACACCGTGCAAACCTGCGGGCGAGCATCAATCATACATCACATTTTATACACGCAGTGTATTAATCAAACTTTAAAAACCGGCCAAGTGCGAGTTGGACTCGCGCATGAAGGGTTCCGTACCATTATCTATAAAAACGGCAATAAAATCACGTTTGTTGAAATATTTTAATTTATTTTTAATATTTGTTGTTATAGCGGCAACAGAAATACATAATCTGTGAAAATTTCAACTCTCTAGCTATCACGGTTCTTGAGATACAGCCTGGTGACAGACAGACGGACAGCGAAATCTTAGTAATAGGGTCCCGTTTTACAATTTAAGTACGGAACCCTAAAAACAACAAGGCATAACAACGTGTGATGCTAAAAAAGGGGTTAGACTCAGCATAATGTTGCAGTGAGTACTGGGTAACTGATGATGTACTGAGAAATATGGTTTAACCTCAGAGCATAGAGCACAAGCCGCCGGCGGCCGCGTCGCAGTTGTTAGCTCAATGGGCATACTCTGCCGCTAGTTCACCGTCCGTTGTTACCGAGTGTGCACGCGTGCTGATCACAGAGAATATTATTTACGTTTCTTCCCAAAATGCCTGATATGATGCGCGTGTATTGTCCAATAAAAGCGTAGGTATACAAGTGTGTGTGCTTTAGAAGTGTGCGTGCTTTGTCTTGTCAATTAATTGTGCTTTGTGTGGGTAAAACTTGCGACAGGCGTACTCAATACAAATTGGCCGGCATATCCGATCTCCTTATATTAATCTGTGGGTTTAACGCATCTTTATAGAACCGAGTCGAAGTATGTTAGCAGAATGGGAGTAAATATTGCTCTAGCTTAGAAAGTAGTAGGTACTCATAAATTATTATTTTTAATGCTGTTGCCTAGTGGTTAAGGCATGTGGCTGTCAAGCGGCGGTCGTAGGTTCGAATCCCGGCCCGTACCAATCAGTTTCTCGGAACTTATCACGGAGTATTTACCGTTAGCTTTTCGGTGAAGGAAAACATCGTGAGGAAACTCTGGTTTGAAAGGTCAGTGGCAGTAGCTTTCGTAAAACTAGTGCCTACGCCAAATCTTGGGATTAGATGTCAAAGCGGACCCCGAGCTCCTTTAGGGTTCAACCGGGAATAACGCTAGGATGATGATGCTGTTATGGTCCACTCTCATTTTTGGATTGCAAAGAGATATTAAATACACTTCAGCGTCAAAATTTGGATCAAGTATTTTTATCTGAAGTAATATAATACAGAGGAAAAGTCTGTGAGATTGTGAGGTTGTGGTTGTGCTTTGTAAGTTTGGATGTAGGGGGCAATATCCAGAACCATTTATCCGAGGAAGTTCTCATTTTGTCTTCTTTGGGTTCTGTACGCAAAAGGACCCTTACTGTTACTGGGTTTAATAGTATTGTTTGACGATATGCCGAAAGAGATAGCTTTAGAAATTTTAGTTTGTAGGCATACGGTCTGCCTGATGCGATTCCAGAATCATCACTGACGCTGTGCCGACCCTTTATCGATTTGAGGATTCGTTCCGTTGCGCGTTGTTAGCAAGAATCAACCCGGCCATAACACAAGCCGGAAACAACACAGCCTCGGGAGCTCTGGCGACCTTACATGTCACCAGCAACACAACACCGCATACCTACTGAGCAATAGTAGGATAAGATTGGTACTCGTACATAGGTAGGTATAACTGCAAATAATAGGTTTAGCTAGGTACTCTTTCCGGAGATAGCGTTATAATTATATATATCTATAGTATGCTGTTATTATAATTATAAGACAACAAACTCGGCAGCTGCACTGTTCCTTCTGAACCTCGCAGCGCACACTGGAACTCTATCAGCGACATCAATACGAATACATATATTTACCAGTGTGAAACCGCCATACGATTAATAATTATAAGACGATTCATTCACTTACGGTTTATTTAAAAGCTTAAATCGTGCAGCATTATCTATTTTTACAGCTTATCGTTATCGCGTAGTCTTGCTTTATGAAAAAGAACTTGCTGTATTGAGTTTGATTAATAATCCACTACCAAAAATAAAACTAAAAGAACCCTGCATTTATTTAATTCACTGAATAAAACTTTACTTTGGATGTTTTATTTCTTGTTACATGTACGAGCAACGTTAGCCGGTCTAGATGATACAATACTGCAGCCACAACAGGCTGATAGCCAAACGAGCTGGTTTCCGATCCAGCATCATCACACGTAGCATGATGCCATCACTTCTCTGCCAGCGGGTAGACCCAACTGCTTCACCACATGTAACGGCGGCGGAGAGACGATGGCCCATCGGATGCCATTACTTCTCTGTCAACGGATGGAAATAATTTCTTCACACATGGCACGGCGAAAAGACGATGACCTATCGGATGCCATTATTGCCATGCCATCACTTCTCCGTCAGCAGGCGGCCAGTCGCAGCCGATCTACTACTCAATAAGTTTACCTACCTATACTATACTTTAGTATTCAATTTTGTAAATAAAACTATTGGTGTTTTTTTTTATTCCAACGGTAAATTGGATTACTTCCAGCTTTCATAATGGAACTTGACTTTGACATCAAGTCATGGCCATAGACAAAACACTTAGCTGTCATCAGGTTTTATCCGGATAAGGTTAGTTGGGCTACGTTACGAGCCGTTAGGTTGGTTACCATTTCCAAGTAATGTTATTCGCTAACATAGGTTAAGGTTAGTTCACATGCATGTTACTCAGACTAGCAAAAGCGGAAATCGGAAATTTGCTGTCGCTCTGAACGGGTCTATCCCAGAAGTTCCATATTTTCTAGTTCCATATGGAACTATCGGTACATTTGTAAATGTCAAACAAATGATCCCAATAGTTCCATATACTAGGTTTTACACCTGGTTTTATTTTAGTTTTAAATCAGTTGAGTACCTACCTATCTTCGGAGATGTGCTCTAGGGTGAATCAGTTGTATTTCGATTCTCCAACAATTTATTTGACCATTTTTTTAAAGTTTTCTTATTTCTATTTTGTGACTGTACCTACACGATTAACAGCGTTCAAACATTACTATGAACGTAAAAGGCACGCTTATGCATTTGATATTTTAAGAGTTATATGTATAGACAAAGTTTGTACTTTGTTAGCAGAAGTAGACGTTTGATATGAAAAAAAATTAATATCCCGGTAGATCCATATGGAACTTTTCTGCATGTCAGACCCACCATTACCCCTAGCCATACCCCTGGGGGTAGGGTGGGACTGAACCATACCACCGTAGTGCTGTGCACTATATGCTTTCAGGTTTTGTTTTTCCAAATATTACGTACACTGGTGTTACCTAAATAGCATCCCATTCAGGGACTTATTTCGGTTACGGTTATACAAGTATAAAAACGCTATTCAATTACGGTACCGTTATGTCGTAAAGGTTGTGCGCGCCGCACGAACATAACGGTACCGTAACCGTTTTGAAATAACGGTATTATAAAGGTAACCGAAAAAAAAAATAAGTGAGCTGGCACTACAAACATTGACAGAAGAAGCATTGGCTATTACTAAACATTTAAAGACAAAAAGACAAAACATCTGTGCGGCTGCCGGCGGTTTGGCAACAATGCCAGGCCAAAGTCGATATATCGGTTACCTATAAAAAGCGGTTACGGTACCGGAAAAAATAAAGAATAAGCGATAGCGGAATATAAAGGTTCTGCTACCGAAACCGCCATTTGACAACCGATATGACGTCATAACGTAAAAATAGAATACCGGTATTTTTCGGTTATGCAGTCCCTGAGCCCATGTGACAAAGTATAAATACTTATAATTAAGTTTTATATGATTGTTCTTAATGATAATCTTAAGGTGGTTCGATTGCCATACAAAGCGTTATTTGACATTCGCAGGCTAACGGCGTGATATTTTAAGAAACTTATGTAACAAACTTTCATCAATTGGCTTCCCATTTGCGCCAAATTCCCCCTTTCCTAGAATAAACTTGTATAAACTAGATTCATTTGAGAAAAATAGTTTTCCCAAAATATCACGTGACAAACAAATTTCTCAAATTAATCTAGTTTATACAAATTTATTCTAGGAAAGGGGGAATTTGGCGCAAATGGGAAGCCAATTTATGAAAGTTTGTTACATAAGTTTCTTAAAATATAACGCCGTTAGCCTACGAATGTCAAATAACGTTTTGTATGGCAATCGAACCACCTTAAGGCGCTGTCAACACCAAAAACGCGCACACTATCTATTTGTATCGGAGTAAACGAGAGCGAGTGTTACTTGAGCGGCCAGGTTTTAGCCGAAAATAATGAATAAAAATTAAAAAAAAAAGTGTGGATTTTTTGTGAAATATGGCTCGTCTACGGTTTAGGTATGAATATGTGGACTTCATGTTTTGAATTGCAGACCCATACGTCAAAAAAATAAGGACATAGAACCGTTTAAAATGATTTTAAGACCAATCTTTGCAATTATTTTCTATCGAGCCGATTTCGTCTGATTATGTTCCGTCTACGGTCTTGGAAATATGATGAATATTAACATATATTTTTTTTGATGTGCTAGAACAAATAGTTTTTCTTAAACAACTGCTTAAATATTATCAATTTTAACAAATTTGGTCTTGTCAGCCTCTTAAGGTTGTCGCCCCGCGTAACCGCTCGCCACGGGACCGGCGCCGCCTCACCTCATCGGCTCGCCGTAAACCAGGCGTCAATCATACGCAAGCACGTAACGGAAACAACGGCTCAGCACCACCGAGGTGTCCGCGCGGTTGCACCTTACGGCTGGGCGACAGCGCGCTTAAAGCGAGGCGGCGGCTAGCTGGTGGTCGATGATCTTCGATGCCGCTCAGTTTGAAGTTGAATGTAGAGCAGAACGCACGGTTATGATTATGAATCAATTTTTCAGTGCGTGACATGGCTATGGCAGCCCTATGGCCCGCGGAGCGGGGCTCCTATTTCTGGTCTGTTTGCCCTTCGGGCATCTGAAGATACCTCACGAACCTAACCTACCTAACTGGTTTTGCCAGAACGGCTTTCGTTATTTTCAGTTTAATAAAATAAATATTTGTATCTGTTAGGTACCTATTTATTTTTCTATTTTTGCATCAAATCCCAGCACTACTAACGGTGGTATGGTTCAGTCCCACCCTACCCCCAGGGGTATGGCTAGGGGTATGGTGGGTCTGACATGAAAATATGGAACTTCTGGGATAGACCCCCCTGAAGGCACGGTACGAGTTTGATATAAATGCAGATAAGTGTATAATTTACTAGGGGAAATATATACTTATCTGCATTTAAGGTGTCTTTTTTTGCCAGTGATGAATGGCGTTTAAAAAATCTGCTCATTCTAGGAAGATGGAAATCTATCCGCACATTCCTTACATCTGACTAATCTTAGGCACGAGTAAATCAAGGCGATATCAGTACGAAAACTGTAATTTACCTAATAATAAGAACGCGTTTTTGTAAATGAGCTAAGCATTAAAAAAAACTAATAGTCGTGTGTTACACATACCATGTCAAATCTGTCAGATATTGTGATTTTCCAAGATTTGCAAAAATAAAAATAAAATTATACTTTGTCCTGTTTTATTTATTATTGTATTTAGTATAACCAGTTAGACAACCAGAAGCTACTTCTGGATATTCAGTTTGATAACGGAACAACAAATTAAGTTCTAAGGCTGAGCCCAAACGTTCGGGTTCCACGTACGGTGTCCTACCATGCAGAAATCATACGCGGATACCGAACGTTTGTGCCCAGCCTAAATCCTTACTTATATTATACATGCGAAAGCTCTGGCAATATATCTGTCTGTGTGTTACGTTTTCACGCTTAAATCTCTGAACCGATTGAATCCTTTTGAAGGACATATGTTATTTTTATAGGGGGAGAAAACGGGGCGAATGTTAGTATGGAGCTTTATAACGTTATAAACGAGTTTCACGCGGACGAAGTTAAACGGAAACTAGTCACTCATAATTAAATAATATCATGGATCAGTCCTAATCTGACTGGTTTTTGTTAAATACAATGTAAATATATCTATTTAATTACCTATTAGAACAATCAGACGTTATGATTTCTCTTCATAAGATGCCTCATACAAAAATATCTAACAATGTACAATAGCCCTTAAAATTCGGTCAGTGTATCGTTGTAATAAACCTTTACATGTGCTAAACTATTTTTTATGAGGTCAACATCACATAATGTAAACCGACTAAATGCAAGGTTAGATGGACTACCATATTTCACATATTCATATATGACAGCTAACAGCCTTTGTATTTTTGATGTATATGTCCGTGCCGGGCCCGAGCCGAGACCGGGCTACGGGCATTGGAGCGTTGTTATAGTTAACCGGGCCGTTTCCGGGCCGTTTCCGGGCCGGGCTGGGACCGAGCTGCTTCCGAGCCTCGGTTGGCGGTAGAACGGCCGTCAAACGGTGGTGTTACAGTTGAGCGACCGGGCCGTGCCGACACCGAGCCGCTTCCGAGCCTCGGCCGTGGCCCGGCCGGGCTTGGGTATGACGTCAGCCGCGCAAAAACGCCGCGTTTTTCTTAGAAAACGGCCCGGGCCGGAGACGGCCCGTTTTAGCGTGAATCATCCTTAAACCAAATTTTATCAAAATGGATTACATCCAAATTTTCACCCCTCCATTTTACCCACTAAAGGGAAGATTTTCGGAATAAAAACTATCCTTTGACCTTCCCCGGGACTTAAACTAATTATATACCAATTTTCATCCAAATCGGTGCAGCGGTTTAAGTAGCTTCATACAAATTTCCACCCCCCATTTCATCCCCTTAGGGGTTGATTTCCAGGATTAAAACTACCCTAAGTCCTTCCCCAGGATTTAAACTATCTCTATACCAAATTTCATCTTAATCGGTTCAGCCGTTTTCACGTGATGCGCGGTCACATAAACAGACAAACAGATAAACAGACAAACAGATAAACAGACAAACAGACAAAAATTCTAAAAACTGTTGGAACGTGTTCTGTTATCGATTTTAAGTATCCCTAGCCAATTTTTTTTCGAATATCTTCCATGTACAGACTTTCGACCCTCTTCAGCTTTATTATATGTATAGATTTTACATCATAAAATTTACAAGTGCATTTTCTGCCATTTTAAGCACATAAGTTTCAGGAAATTAAAAATTATTAGACATATTTAGTTGAGTTTCTAAGTACTTAATTGGGGCATTTGACTTTAATATATGTCACGCGCTCATTATAACACGTTAGCGTTAGTGAAAATTATTGGTATAGTTGTTATTTTCTAAGCCGTCCGTTCTGCAGTGCGGCGTTCTTTAGTGCGGAACGGACGGCTTAGAAAATAACAACCATACCTTATGTGTCAGATTGACCCCCTCAATTACAAAATTACTCCATAACTAGAACACAACGGTGGCAGTTACGTAATAATTTCCCAGATTAACCATAAATTATCCGACAACTTGCATCGATGCAAGTGAAGTGACCACTGCTAAAAAGCAGTGTGCAGATTGCTCCAGATGCGCCGGCCGCGGCACACATCCGCGCGTCCGAGTTCTACTTACACAGATTGATACCGTGCGTGTGCGCGTGCGCTCACGTAACAACCACGCTGACGTAACCGTGCGCGCGTGTGCGTGCGTGATCTTCAGCGGCGGACAATGACCGGAGGGCCTACCGCGAACGGCATTCGAAGTTTTCCCTCTCTGTCGCACTTATATGTACGAACTCGTAAGTATGACAGAGAGAGGAAACTTCGAATGCCGTTCGCGGTAGGCTCTCTGCATCAATACTGGCAAAGCCTGCATGAATACTACTTAGATTGGACAAGTACCTAGTAAACACTATTCAGGCCGGATTTAACTAAACTGGAATTATTACTTAATTCACGATTATAGGATGGTAAACAGTACACCAGTGTTTTTCAAACTTTTTGGTGTCACGGCCCTTCATGGCCATCAAAATTCCTTCGCGACCCCCCAAAACCCCATTTGTACGATTAAACTTAAAACCCAATTATTAACACAACTACAATTATTATCAGTCATGCGTTTTGGAACGCACCTTCTATCATTATTCAACCAGTCATGCGTTTTAGAACGCAACTTGTATTTAGGTATCTGAAGGTAGTTTTACTGTTCCTCAACCTACCGCTTTTTAAATATAAAACGAAGCAAATCTCTTTTAGGCCTGCATCACACTGGCGCGGCCTGCGGTGGCGAACCATAGTAAATTTGACAGCTAATGACAAGTTTTCTATTGTCTGCCGCGGCCAGACCGCGCCAATCTGTGAGAGGCCTTTAGCTGTGCGACTGTAGTTTTGGGGATTATTTCACAACAAAATGGATAATTTTCTAAAAAGAACATTCAACGTCCGGATTAACATCTGGAAGTGAGCCTAAAAAGAAGAAAAATAGAAAATATGACGAGAACTATTTAAAATACGGATCATTTACTGTTATGGACGACAAACCACAGTGTGTTATTTGTTGTTATCTCGTGAATGTCTGAAGCCATCCAAATTGCTGCGGCATCTTACTTCTAAGCACGAACAGTACAAAGAAAGTTGAAAGTAGCATAATTATCATGCAGATATTTTCGACCATTTGAATGGATTGAACAAAAATCTACAAGGAAGGAACGAAAACATGATTGCAGCAAAAGATGAAATTTATGGATTTATAGCGAAATCTAAAATATGGACAACATCATTGCAAAATTAGAAGTTTGAATCTTTTCCTTGAATGTTTCAAATTATTTAAGATTTTTCATCGGATAATTTAATGAACGTAGAAATTCATACTCCCATTATGTTGAAGAGTTTGCAAAATTAGTTTAAATGAAACAAGCTCATTGTTCACACTGAAATAAAAATATACAAATTACATTCTGTAGGTAGTCGTAATTAAATAAATACAAACGTCTAAGAATTATTTATATTTTCTTGAAAACAACATCGTTATCCGGGTATTTTTTGAGTTTTTTATGGAGGTTATCCCTATTTCTTATGCTCAGGAGACCTGGTGTAATCCAAGGCTTTTTAATTTTCTTACGGCAGGATAATTTTATTTCCCTAGTATTTGACTCAATTACTGTAGTTAGTGATTTTACCAGGAATGAGGCCGCTAAGTTTACATTGTCCATTTCCAAAATAGGTTTTAAGCTCTGCATGCTAAGTTCGAGTTGTTTGGTGTTTGTGCGTCGAACTGCAGGCTTAGGTTGGTTGTTAGATTTGGTGTGTGACAAGAATAGAACAACACAATCATGATCGGTCAAAGACGAATTAACGACGCAGCATTGGGCACTAAGTTTAGTTTTTATTATAATGTGGTCTAGACATGTTTTACTATGCGTCAGGAGATTATGTGCCGGTAACATACCATGCGCGGCCACTAAGTTAAGATATGACATGGCACGGGAGTCAGTACTACATGCAGAAATGTCAATGTTTATGTCCCCGGTAAGGATTATATTCTGATAATTAGAATATTTCAAGAGTAGTTCATTGAGTGAATCCACAAAGGCAGTTGTGTTACGCTGGCTCGGGGAGCGATAAATAGCAATTATTAATATATTGTAGTCTAATTTGAGTATTAAACAGTTTGAGTCCTGCAACGGGTGCTCTTCAACTGATGCTACAATACTTTTTTTACTGTTGACTACGACTCCCTCGTTTTGAGACCTATTTAATTTAGTGGTAATAAAACAGTTTTCGTAAATTCAATAATTATTTTTACTATAGGAATGTAAATGATTTTTGCACAAAAATAACATAACTGCTAATAATTTTACAAAAACAGCATGAAGAACGAAGTTATCTATCTTCTATTATCTATTTCTATTACATATATAAAATTGGACCGTTACTTATAGAGTGACAGACAACGCACAGCCTAAACCGCTAAAGATACAAGCATAAAATTTGAAACATATTATTTTTCAAGTAACGTAGAGGGGCACTAAGAAAGATTTTTTTTAAATTCAACCCCTAAGACGATGAAATTGGGTATAAAACGTTGTATGCAAATCCGTTATTTTTGAAGATAGAATGATGACATTCGAGACTTGGCTTTTCGGTCAGAAATTAAAATAGGTTTATTTCAAGCATTATCGGGTATTCGTGCTTTAAAGGGGTGAAATGGAGGGTGAAAGTTTATAAAAAAGTTTCGTTATTTTTGAAGGTAGGTAGATCTATGAAAATTGAGATTCGGCTTTTCGAGTTTTCGGTCACAAATAAAAAAAGGTTACCTGGAAGCATTCAGACGACCGCTTTAGCCTAGTTGGTAGTGACCCTGCCTACGAAGCGAGAGGTCCTGGGTTCGAATCCCGGTAAGGGCATTTATTTGTGTGATGAGCACGAATATTTGTTCCTGAGTCATGGATGTTTTCTATGTATTTAAGTATTTATTTCTCTATATAAGTATGTATATCGTCGTCTAGTACCCATAGTACAAGCTTTGCTTAGTTTGGGACTAGGTCGATATGTGTAAGATTGTCCGCAAATATTTATTTATTATTTATTTATTCTTAGATATTCTTACTTTAAAGGGGTGAAATAGGGGGTGAAAGTTTATATGAAAGTTAAATAATTTTGGACTTGGAAGCTGTCTACGATTTTGATTAGGTACAAAGTTATAATGACATCTAAGTATTCTTCTTTCATCAAGCATCTTGAGTAAATCAACCCTTAGCATGATAAAATTAGAGGATAATACCACGAAATCATTTCGAGTTTGCTCATCAACACTAAGCGGAAACTACTGAACCACGAGTCTTGAAACGAGTAGGTTACTTATTCAAGGTAGGCAAAAACTAGGGTTTTACAAAATTTAATCTTTAAGTGGGTTTAAAATAGGTATAAATGTGTGTATGGAAAACAAGTCAAGTGCGGATGCGGACCGTAGTTCTTGTGGTGACGTGGAAAGGTGCATCAAATTGTGGCCTGGCGAATTACTAACTGAAATCTAGAGAGCTTAAAACGGGGCCTTAAACATTATAAGAAAACTTGCCTTAGTGAGAAAATTGTAACTTTGTTGAAACGGTTTAGTTAAGGATGGTTCGCTGATATTATAATTGGCTAGCAACAAAAATCAGCTTTTCGTCAAATTATTTGACCAGCGTACAATATTGAATCTATTATAAACAAGCTGGTCGCACGCATATATTGCAAAAAACGCAGGCAAACCCGCGGGATAAAACATAGCCTATGTCATTTCCGAAAGTTTATTCTTCTATATAAATGACATAGAGGCGCACTAAGGAAGGATTTTTTGAAATTCAACCCCTAAGGGGGTGAAATTGGGGATAAAACGTTGAATGCAAATCCGTTATTTTTGACTGTAGATCTATGAAATTCGAGATTTGGCTTTTCGGTCAGAAATTAAAATAGGTTTATTTCGAGCATTATCGGGTATTCGTGCTTTAAAGGAGTGAAATGGAGGGTGAAAGTTTATATGAAAGTTTTGTTATTTTTGAAGGTAGATCTATGAAATTTGAGATTTAACTTTTTGATCACAAATAAAAAAAGCAGCCAAGTGCGAGTCGGACTCGCACATGAAGGGTTCCGTTACATAAATTGCTTTTTACGATATATGACGTATAAAAAAAAATACTTCATAGATCTCGTTCAAACCAATTTTCGTTGGTAGTTTGCATGGTAATGTACATCATAAAAATTTTTTTGTACTCGACGATTAAAATATGTGTATTAAGATTTCATAGAGAATACTGCAACGTCACTCTTTTCATAGTTGTAGTCCATGTTACTGTCGAAACAATCGAAATAACTACTTTTCGATACGCTCCAGACAACTAAAATAAATTCGACCAATCACGTGGCTGCTTTACTGAACTGTAATGAATTGGACCAATAGAATCGCTTTGATGTCGTACGCTCGTTGATGTCTTTTAAGATATCAACAAGCGTACGAGCGATGAGCTGCACTTCGTTTCAACAGTATCGAGTTTGTTTAATTAGTTCAGTTGACTCGTAGAAAATTAATTTTAATGAACTCGTACAAAAAGTATTGTTCACAATAGTGTTATAATCAAGCTTTTTAATCTCGTACCTTACTTAGGCCACTCAGCAAGCTTCGTGGTCTAAACACGGTACTCGACTAAAAAGCTCTCTATTATAACACGATTGTGAAAAATACTATTTTAATCTCGTACCTTACTTAGGCCACTCAGCAAGCTTCGTGGCCTAAACACGGTACTCGACTAAAAAGCTCTCTATTATAACACGTTTGTGAAATATTATTTTTCACAATCGTGTCCTACAAAATATATATATATATATATTTAAGAAGGTTATATATTTCGATTATTCGAAGCAGATTAGATTTTGCATGTTTTTTGTTTGATAACAGTGCTAAAACTAATATAGAAAAGCTAGATAAGCTCCAAAACCAAGCTATGAGAGTGGTCGGCGGTTTTATAAAGACTAGTCCCATACAAGTAATGGAATCAGAGTTAAGCCTCCCACCGTTATTTGTAAGAAGGAAATATCTGGCTTCAAAGTTTTGGTTAAAGGCTAGGTCGATTGCTGGCAGTGAGGTCATCTCCGAAATTGCTGAGCTTAAGCTTTCAGATATAATCCATATTTTGTTAATGAAGACTTACGACTAGTAGTAGTAGTTCTCTGTGTAACAATAGTGCATATTGGAGAAACAAAAAGAAACCATTGTTAGTTTTAGTACACCTTGAACTATTTAGTATATCGATCCATCAATCTCGTAGTTTGGAAATGTTCTCACTGTCAACATGGATGACCAATATAGATATTAAGAGACAAATAAATTTAAACATAGATAATGTCGAAGGACCTAAAAAAGCTTATAGCGTAGGAAGTTTGCTGCAGGAATGTATAAAAACCTTGAACAAAAAGTACATCGGGTTCTGTCATGTGTACACTGACGGGTCTAAGGTTGGAGAAGCTGTTGGTGCAGCGTTTTACGACCCTTATTCTGATGTCAAGGCAGCCTTTAAACTAAATAACAAGACGTCTGTTATGGCAGCAGAATTGTACGCTATTGCCGAATGCTTGTCGTATCTAAAGTCATGCGTTGGGACCAACTTTGTAGTGCTGAGTGACTCGAAGAGCGCACTACAGCACTTAGCTCGATGCACCTCTGGTAACAGAGGTCATCCCGTAGCTTATGTTATTTTGAACTTATATTTACAGCTACAAAGTAGCGGCAAAAATATTAAATTTCAATGGGTCCCATCTCACATTAACCTCACTGGCAACGAAGAAGTGGATAAGCTGGCCAAAATGGGGGTTGACGAAGGGATAAGTGTAGACCATATATTATGCCTTTCTTTACAGACCTACTCAGAGAAGTTAAGGGAAACTGCTTTAAAATTTGGAAAGAGTATTTTAATGAGAGGTCGAAAGTGAAAGGCATATGGTACAAAATAATTGTCAATGAACCGCCAAAGATACCTTGGTTTTGTGACGCTCAGCTAAATAGACCACTTGTAGTTACAAGCATGCGACTGCGCTCCGGGCACATGCCACTCAATGTGTTCGGGCATTTGATGAGGGTGGTGGACTCTCCAGACTGTTGCATTTGTCATGTGAGGGAAGATACCTACCACGCATTGGTGGAGTGTGCTTGGATCGGAGCCGAACGCAGATCATTTGAAGAGCAGTCCAATCTTAGGCTCACAGACGTAGGCTCATGCAATATCTTGTTATCTAACCCCACATCTAAGTTAGCAGTCAAACTGTACAACTTAATTATTAAATTAGTAAAGTGTAGATAGTAAGTAGCTTTAGGAATGTACCTATAAGGCCGGCATCATCGCTCAGCGACGAAGGCCTTCTTTTTATTAAATAAAGAAAAAAAAAAACTGTCACTCTTATACATAGTGTATAAGAGTTACATTGTTATGCTTCTCAGTACGTAAATTTCCTTAATTCCTTGTGAAATTTTCTAGAAATTTCCGAGAACTTTTCCAACTCTTTGGAAACTTTCCGCAATTTGCACATCACTACCTACGTATTAACCTAAGCGTCTCCTTTATACTCTCCTTTACGTGAAAAGGTAAGAGACATACAGAGTTACTTTCGATCGAAAAGTAATAATACAATTTGATCGGGCCGTATAACGAAAACAACGCCTCTATCTGACACTCACCTCAATCGCAGGACTAGCGCAAATGTGCTCATTACACATTTGATCAAGTTCATTTGTCGCTAAAGTACCTACAAAAATATAATTAATTGTCAGGAAGTCCCATTTCGGTAAAATATATCGACGTTTAAATGCAATTACAAAACAACAAACCAGGATTGCCGAGTAGGTACTCATAATGAACAAAAATTTCGTGGAATGTATGTGTTAAACACTCAAATTACCCACCATATGAGTCTCGAGCAGAGAATTTAGAGCCAAAAAACGGATGATACAAGTCATTTTAAGTCCATAGAAATCCTGTTTCGCATGAGTATAATTTATATAGGTACTTCATTATTTTTATATGAGAAACCTAGAACAAGGTGTTTCTTACACATACTTATTAGCAGGGCATTGATAAATATGCTTAAAGGTTTATTGATCTAGTGTGTACCATATTGGCGAAAGGGCGCGGCGCCGGAAGTGCCTCTTACCGCCAAAACCGGCGGAAATGGCGCAACACCTGTCCCCCTCTCACCCCGGACCAAGACTACATCGCTTACAGACTCCAACATATTATACTTCTCATACACAATAAGAGAGTAGTACCATAATTAATCTTAAAATTTCATTTATATTATCCATACTTACATACTTTATCCGGCAAATGAAAGTAATTTAGTGATTTTAATATGCTAACCAAATGTTGGTACATAGAGACATGTGATACATAGAGGCCGCAGTGCTGCAGAAAACTCTATGATATAAGCCCTTAGTATACCTAAGCCGGATCATAATGATCTGATTTGTAGTGTCGTGACGCAACAAAACAATATCGGTTTCATACATTTAATACGGTTAGATTCACACTAATCTGATACGCTCTGACGTGCCGGCTCATTTTGTGTCAGAAGCTCTGCTCGGATAAAAATGGAGAAAATACGGAGAAAACGAATTTTCCCGGAAATGAAAACTATCTAGGTCGATTTCTCGCCCCCGTAAACCCCTGTATTCCAAATATCATCGAAATCGTTAGAGCCGTGTCCGAGAACGTGATTGCAAATATATATATATATATATACAGGGTGGAAAGATAAGTCGGGCCCTGGAGGGAAACTACCTTAAATCCTTAAGCTGACTCATTTTACTTAAAGGAGGCATTCCTTTATTTTTAAAAAGAAACAAAACTGCATTCAAAGATCTTCAAAAAAGCTTCACGCACGGCCGGGAATCGAACCCGGTCGAATCTGTCTAAAAATCTGAGTTCGTTTTTTTGCGTAAATAAATAGTCCTGGATGTATGGAACACTTGTTGCTAAAGAACCCTGTATCTACAATCACAGGAAAATGCTGAAATTAACAGTTTAAATACGGAAATGGATCTCCTCGTACAAACAGTAGGTAGGTACCTACTATGGGTACCTAAGTATGGGAATGATATTTTATTACAGTTTTGAAAAGATTGGTGTAAATAATTAAAATAAATAAATAAAACTACGAATTTACCAATTTCGTCTAGTTTCAGATTTCACATCACATACTCATACATACACATACTTACATACAGACATACTAAACGGGTTAGTATGGGGTTGGGGAGGTCCATTTCCGTACATTAAACTATGAAATTCAGCATTTTCCTGTGATTGCAGATACATAGTTCATTAGCAACAATAGTTCCTTACACCTAGAACTATTAATTTACGCAAAAAAACGAACTCCGATTTTTAGACAGATTCGACCGGGTTCGATTCCCGGCCGTGTGTAAGGCTTTTTTGAAAATCTTTGAATACAGTTTTGTTTCTTTTTGAAAATAACGGAATGTCTCCTTTAAGTAAAATGAGCCAGCTTAAGGATTTAAGGTAGTTTCTCTCCAGGGCCCGACTTATCTTTCCACCCTGTATATATAATAAAAATATTGCTCGTTTAATAGTATAGGATATATAATAAATATAGGATCACGTCAGATAGATATAAATCTGGCTTACGTACCTACACATGGGCCCAGTTCAGGATATCATTACCGAATATTATCACTAGATCTATAGGGGTCATTTCTTAAAAGGGTGAACTTTGACTTGTAACGGGTTTTCCCAATTTCATCAACCAGGCCCCGTAGCATGGATGGGCCTTATCACGCGATAAGTGACATGAAAGAGCATCCGTCACTGGCTGACACCGTTCGATAGAACGAGACGACTCTGTTATCTAGTCACTTATCGCGTGATAAGGCCATCCATGCTACGAGGCCAGCTTACTATTAGGTCCTTACCTATGAAATTGGCGGTGTGTATGGAGAATTTTATGAAAACTGTGATTTTCATACATTGAATTTTGCGGATTATTCAGCAATGTCAAATTCAAAGCAAACTTAATTTTGGTAGGAATATAGAAAACTTTTAAGCTACTTTACACATATCTTCATTCCTTAAAAATAGTTCGCATCATAAAACTATACGTAATTGAAACACTTTAACCGGCAGCACATGAAAAGGGCGGTTTTCAAGCTTTAATTTGAAACACTAAATAAAAAATTCAAACCTATTTTTTGTATTTAGAACCTTTGTTACATAGTCTAATAATGAAATTAAATAATAATTTGGAAGTTGCAATAGAAATGAATAAATTACGTACAAAATAATATCTGTGAAAAAACCGCCAATTTCATAGGTAAGGACCTAATATTACTAAACCATTTAACTCAAAGTTCTATACGCATACCTACCTCTATTCTTGTGTAATTACTTTTTGAGTAATCGAGTCATACGAATAGAAGTCTTTAAAAGGTTACAGGACAATAACCCCGGAATACAAATCACAACATATTGGCAAATATTGCAATCAGTAAGTACCTACACTAAGTACGACACAAAACATTGAATATAGCAGAAAGCGTAGGAATTTATTTAGGGATCCTGTCCTTTTAACCGATTTGTGACATAGTAGGGTAAACTCCCAGAGCCCGTCACTGGCCTAATACATGACACTTTCAATCTTATGTCCAAACAATAGAGGTGAACAATATTGGTGTCAACTATTAGGCATTAAGGTACGTGTCACTGCATCATGTATATCGTCATACCTACAGTTCTTAAATACAGCTTTGAAACAGATTTGTGCTTTTTGATTATATCTCAGTAACGTAACCGTTCAACTACAATACAAATCGAATCAGTAAGTGAATAATACTGTTTCGTGCACATAATGGAGAAACATAATATTAAATATGTATACCATGAAATTAGTTTATCCTTAAATTTTTCATTAGTTTTATGTTAGCCAACTCAATGAGTATGTTTCTTGTAGTACTTACGTAGATATATTATCCAGTAACCTATTATTGCTACGTGCATGATGTATGGTAATAACATTAATAACAAACTATTAGTTTTGTGCATGCACGTCAACTATGATTCGTTAATTACCAACTTATACATAACTTCAGTACGGGGTAGTCCTAACGATTTTCATTAAATAATTTATGAATGAACATAAATGCCTATAACATGCCTACATCACCGTTAACAATAAATAAAGTACGGATCCAATCAACTGTGTAATTGTAGAGATGACCCAGTGCCAGTTTTAATAAAAGCAAGTGTTAATCGCTTTATTCTTAACATACGAGATTTAAGTGACTCAATCACGGTCTTTCAAATCTCATGTATCAATTTTAACATTAGGTACATTACGCTGTGTGAATCGTGATATCACTTGCACTCGCGTTAAGAATTTTAATAGAATACAGAATGTGCCTACGAGATTATCATTACTACATCTACTATTAATTATTATTATTTTTCTATTGGAACTGCTAGTCAGATCGTTGATATTCAGGTGTGTGATGATTTACTTTGAAAACAAAGTTTTAACCGACGAAAAATCAATCATCCCCTATTTTCCTACCCTTAGGGTTGGTTTTTTTTTCCAAATTTACATGGGACCAACTTCGGGGTATACCCTTTCCAATAAAAAAAGAATTATCAAAATCGAACTACTCTGTAAAAAGTTATGCGTGGACATACATAAAAAATATATATATACGCGTCGAATTGAGAACCTCCTCCGTTTTTTTCGTCGGTTGAAAAATGGCGCTTGAGAATGAAAGTGACCTACAATTTTATTAGTATGGTACTCTTTGACTTGCTGGACAAGCTACGATAGTTTAATGATTGGATGATACCTTTTACAGAGTCAGGCAGTTTCGTCTAATGTTATCTTGAGTCATCTGCTGTTGGCTTTAGACAATGCGGCGCAGGGTCGCGGTGGCGAGAAGAGTCATCTGAGTCAGCAGGACACGGCTTCAGGCTGAAGGCGCGGGCGGCGCGGGCGCGGCACGCGCGGGGAGAGGCGCCGCAGCTACTCGGTGCGCCGGCGCCGTCGTCGCTCACTCGTTCGCGCGCTTTCGTCCAGCACGCACGTGTCCGCGCTCCGTTGGCTCCAACGCTTCAGCCGCGACCCCACGTGAGTGTCGCCCCGCTCCCGCTCCCGCCGCCGCTCGGTAACGTACCGCACACACACTCACCACACAGCCGCGCGGTTGCATAAGGACGCTTCCGCGTCGCCGCCCGTTATGAAACGAGATCGAAAGTGAAGCTAGCGCCACCGCGCGGGTCCGCCCGCTACTTATAATTAAGCGAAATAAACGGAATGCAATTGTGACGTTGCCTCACCGCGCAACCTCGGACACCGAGCCAGTTTCGACACGCGCTAGAAATCACTTTCGATAGCATTGAGACCGCTACGCCGCCCTGGCCGGATCAGATATTGCGCCCCCGAGCTTTTACTCCCGGATCTCCCCCCACCCCCTGACTGAACTGCAGCGGCAGCCTTTGGACTTGATAAGATTATCGATCAAGGTCGTTAAATACATCATTTCCAATTTATCTCTTAACCCTTAATTTGATAAAAACTAAAGAAGCCATAGTTTATATACGGCCAAAGACTTTGTACAGCCGGCTGGACACTGCCAAATTAAGGGTTGCTTTCGAGCATAGCACGTATTTTTCTTTAAAAAGGTTACTCTTATGACTTTCAGTAATATCCATATGATAGTTCACATGACTTTAATTTTCAGCTTTTCCAAAAAACAATTACTATACCACTTACTTAGGTAATGCCCGGCTGATAGTGATAGCACTTGTTATTATGAAGGTGAAATGGTTAATTCCTGTCACTGCGGCCCGACGCCCGGCGCCGCGCCTCCCCAGACTCGAGCACGTGGGATTGCGCAACCCTTCTGTCAACCAAAACAAACTACTCAACCAGAAACCCAAACAATATCATGTTTATAGTTAACTTATTACATTTCAGGGACTACTTGTCGCATAAAAAGGAAGTACGGTCGGCAACCAAAAATAAATAAATAAATATTATCTTACTAGATATAAACACTAAAATACATAGAAATCACCCAGGACCCAGAAACAAATATTAATGCTCATCTCGTAAATATATGTCCTTGCCGGGATTAGAACCTAGGACCGACCAAAAAATGTGAAGCCCTTCAGTATTTTGCCATACAAAAAAACTTTAAATTTGGCAGCCAATGGTCTTCTTACTTTGTTATTATTTCAAGATGAAAAGGTTTTCAAGATTTTCTTGAGCCAACTTTAAATGTTCGATCGGTTTACCGGGAGGTCCGCGTGACCTTGCACCCGGGTCGCGACCGTGACCCCCTCCCCCTCCGTGACCGCCTCCCCTGACCTCAGCGGTGACACGGCTCATTACAAGTAATCGGCTCGCGACCGGAAAATTTGATTATTTCGGACCAAAACCGAGTGACACTCAATGAATTAGAAAGCGCGTTGGGATCGACGTGCGCCCGCGCAGCTAGTTACCTAACAGCGACTCCTGCCCCATTCAAGCGCGCATGTGCTGTCCCCAACAATCACTCGCCGCGGGCGAGTCCGCGTTATCTCAGCTCGTATCATCGAACCTGGACAGAAAAACTAATTCAATCCAGCCGTTTAAGTTTTGGGTCATACATATAATTTATCTTGAACGTGTCATAGAAAGCCCCAGTCAAAAGTTAAAGTAAACAATAGCGACTTACAGCTGACGTGTTGCACAACGCGGGTCCCGTTGACCCGGCGCGCGCACATTCCGCGCTGCGCGTGGCGCAAGCGCCCTCCTTCCGACTCGTTTCCGCTCCTTCATTAACACTGCCCTCTTCACTCTTTGTTACCCGCCCTTTAAAGTTACGCACGCCCATTGTCACTAATTGCCACCTTAAAGATACAATTGAATAAAATTGTGGACCCTAACAATAACAAATGATATAACATAATCGGCAACACAAAAGGCTGAACATAAGTTAAATTAAAGTATTTTGATACCTTTAGATATCAAGTATCAGTGGAGTGGCACAATACATACGGCAATATTTCTGCGTTGACTAGTTAAGGCGTGTTTCGTTAAAAAAGCATTTCTCAAGCGCTGGCACCAGCATGCCATGAATAGTAATGAATTGCACCATGCGACCTACGACCTGGCTCAACAAGACACTTGAAAGAAATGATAAGGCTAGAACATATCAACATTCAGGCGTGGCGTATAGTTATTTAGTAAAGTTTCGCAACTTTTTGTAACACAAATCCTGTCCTGACACCTTTAATTTTAATACATTTTAGCAGTAAACACATCTTGTCATCAACTACTTGGCCACGTCCTTATTGTATAAGCCTGCTTCACTAATTGGAAACACGTGATAGAAAACTCCTGACAGGGAAATTAAGACACCTCATTAAGTGTGCAGCGTTGACGCCCGTCCAAAGAGCGCTGATTGTTTGCCCTGCGGTTAGCACATGATCTGCACCTACCTGCGTCATTTCACACATCGTTTGTTTAAATAGATTAATGGTCAAGCGAAATTTTGCACGTATCCGGGGAGCGATGGCCAGAATGATGTCACTTTGTGGCTCTAAAAACAAGTTCTTCTGCGAAAAAGCTTTTAACATGTGCATTATATGTTTCAAAACAGTATAGATCAACAGTGTGCGATGCTAGAGGTCGAGCATCCTCGCCGCTGGTACTTTAACCTCTCGAGCTGCTTCTGAGGAGGGTAAACACTTGATCTGTAGAGCACGCACGTGCGGGGTCAAGGTGCAAGGGTATCTAAGCAGACCTGTTGGTCTAAGCTAGGACAATTAAAGGTACAGTCGCCGGCATCAATATATGATGAAACAGATGCCGCAAAAATATCTGATACAACTCTATTCCTAGAGCCGTTAGAGCGTGTCAGATATTTTAGCGGCCTTTGATCCATCATATACTCGTATTGATGCCGGTGACTGTACAACAAATACAAATAGTTTATTTTCAAAAAATATTATAAAACACAGTTATTTTATGCCATGCCTTCGCCATTGTCCAGATAATCAGTTTTTTTTTATTCAATTGTATAAGTCAGTTTTATCAGCGTATGTCAATTCTTTAATATATTATTGAACCAAGGCCGCGATTCCGTATCCGCATCCGAGACACATAGTAGGGATGGTCCCAAGATCCCTAGGATATCTTCATATCTCTGTCATTCTAATTTTGAATGTTTTAATGTGGGGTTTTCCCTATGGCATGCCGAGGTGTGACACATTTTGAATCTTGAATTGGTTCCGTGGTAGCTCTATCAAATACTCATTCATATGCAGGGACCGGAACCGGTTTCCCTTATTAGGGTTCTCCATAGGGTTATTTTAGAAGTTGTTTTTAAAACCCTATCCACAATGGTAACCTTACTGATATTAACCCTATTGTTATGGTAAGCATATCGGATGTGGTAACCATAAGTTAACCCTATTTAGATAAGGTTTTGTTTAGGGTTAACTTATGGTTACCATATCCGATAAGCTTACCATAACAATAGGGTTACCCTAACAGTAAGGTTACCTTATCATAAGGTTACCAAATTGATAGGGTTACCAGATCGATAGGCTTAAGCCTGAAAAGGGGTTTTCCGGTCCTTGTTCATATGTTTCAAAAACAGAAGCATCTCATAAAATTAAACAATTAAGCTACTGTGGATCGTGAAGAATTAGTGACTAACCAAGTTGAGAGATTTATTTTTGCGATTTGGCACGGTGTTACGAGTATACTCGCACTCAACCCAAAAGACGACTAGGGCAATAAAACCCTTGAGCTCGCGTTATCCGTTTCCGATTGTATTGCACGGAGCGGATTTATGGCATCAGTCGCCTTTTGGGTTGAGGGCGAGTATAGCCGGCACGCCGACAGACCCCCGCACGTGCGTGCTCGTTAGTTCCGCGCTCCAATTCCACACGCTAATGAGACCGTTGCAATCTAACACTTGCTTTATTGGCACCTAGTATGAACCCCACACAAATACCTAATGATTCCATCGAACTGACTCGCCCGCTTGAATCGGACCCAAATGTTACATAACTTGTGCACAAGGTATTAGAACCAGTGATGGTATTGATTCGGACATAGTGATATTAATTTGGATTTAACAACCTTTTCAATAGAGGGTATGAATGATTCTAATAAGAATTTCGAAATGAGTGTTATGTGTACACTAACATTCAAACGAAAGTCGTGTGCTATAATTCTAGCAGAGGAAATAATTAAATGTTGCTGTCTCTATTTTGCACATAAAACCCATAAAGACGGAGTATTTTACATTTTAAGACATGATTTTTGCGTTAACTGTTGCTAATGCGCATGTAGCCTAGCTCATGTTAGGCAGCGGTCCAATCACTGGTCAAATATTGACACAAATCTAGCGGTGTGAAGTGGCGTGGCATACTAACTCACGTATTATTCTAATCGTTGTAATAAACTATTTAGTTAAAATAATACGTTTAAAGAAGGCAGAAATATGTTAACATACTAATACTTTTACAAAGCAGAGATGGAATCCTAATGACAACAAAATTGACACTGAACGGCCTCTTTTTGTTCATTTGTGGCCCTTTATTTTCATGTCACACACGCCGCGATAGTTAAATTGAAACCCATGCAAAGTCTATTCAATATAATTTGCGCACGTTTGGTAATGACGGTACGAGTAAGAATAAAAATAGTTATCGTAAGATTTTTTTAATTAGAATCACATTAAATTGTAAAATCTATGGTAACGCATGTCAGCAAGGTAGTGTGGTACCTACGCATCTCTCCATAGAAGTTTATCAATTTATATGCAGGGTGCATATATTTATAGTAACTATTAAGAAGTCAAAACAAACGGTTTGCAAAACGTTAACTGTTGAAGTTAATGTTATTAAAATGTGCTGGCTACTATAGCAAAATGAGGTTTCTGTGTGTAGCAAGTGCGTGAGTGGCACTAACCGCGAAGCGAAGTCACCTGTCAGTGTGTCAGTGTTCCCAGTCGTCCCCGGCCGCGGCCGCGACCCTAGGTCACCGATAATTGCATGATACTCATCTCCTATATACATTGTAAAGCCAGTAATTTGTCGGCGTGTAATTTACAACATAATCAACTAACCGCCACCGTTAGCCACTGAAAAGCCTCATTACCGCCATGGATCCTTACGTGTGAAGGGTCATACGTACTTGTAATGACCATACTTACATAATTAAGTTTTAACCGTTAGCAAAAATTACAGGGGTATTGTACAACATTTTTTATAAAGATAGCTCTCATATTAGAATAGGTCACGTTTAAGAATGGATTGAGCAGACAACCTTCGCGCTGTCACGGTGCAGGTGGCACCCAGACGCGATGATAATAAGATGAGATTAATGAGTGCTGCGAGCGATATACAATCTCCGTTACCATCGCCACGTGGTGTGCGTTAGTGTGTATGTTTGTGGCCACAAAACACACGCACATGCGCGTCGCGGCCTTGATCTTGTGCAGGCGCATCTCGCACAGCTCCGTTGCGCGGATCTGAGAGTACCTAACCTTTAAAAGGTCCATATCGAAAACTGGAACTCATATTTTTATTCGCAGTATCTCAGACTAAAAACACTAGAATGTGAGGTGATCGGAAATCGTCACCCTTCACACTTGCGCCATCACATCACATCATCGTAGTATCGAAATGGCTTCACATCAAATTCAAGCACGTAGGGTCATTAAAGGCTCTGAGTTTAATAGCAGATACCCTGGTTATAGTGGTTATATTGTTCTGGCCATGACTTCGCGGCCCATTACGTTAAGTCACAATAAAATACAGTAATCAATCATTTATAGTCTAAATAACAATTGATTATTCATTATTGAAATTAAAACTTCATATCAACTTCACATACAGTAAGTTACAATAGGTACACCTACCATCCGTTTTGCAATCATCAAGCGGTTAACTTGTGTAGCGACTATAAAATCAAACAACTAAATCCAAATGCGCATGGGCCAAGTTGTCAAGAAGTGAGTGTTAATGATGTGACGTAACAGAATGCAAACTGTTTCGAGGCATGACACTCACTCAAAACTCTTAGGTATACTGTACATGTCGACTATTAAAAACATCAACAAGAAATAGTGCATCAGTAAGTAATTTTATATTGTTCTATTGCCAAAAAGTTTCCAAAATTATATAGGTAGTTTGAGAACAATTTTTGCAAAACGTTATGGTAAATTTAGATGAAAACCCTCAGCTATCTAATATACACTTTATTATTACTATTCATTCCCTAGGGGCTGGAAAGGCCATGTG
The DNA here is from genome assembly GCA_963854355.1 of Epinotia brunnichana. NCBI lineage: Eukaryota > Metazoa > Arthropoda > Insecta > Lepidoptera > Tortricidae > Epinotia > Epinotia brunnichana. Next base: position 23,884,335 of record OY977936.1, on the reverse strand, counting down.
GAAAACATAATATGAGAGTTGAAACTTTGCGCACAGGCTCCTTTATCCTTTATAGTCAAACATGCTGAGTACCTACGGCGATTTCTGAAATTCGTTTTTATTTTTTAAATGTACATATATCTTAAGGGTATATAAATTCGGAGCATGCTTCATCTTGACCTGAAATATTTGTATGCCTAATGACAAGGCATAGTAATAAGATGATATAAATATTCAGTAAAACCTATAAGTATATCAATGTTTACAAATACATTATTGGTTGATTATTGGTTTGTGTTTGAAGGAAATGAAATTGCGGTTAAACGTTGTATGGAAAAGTTTCCTATATAATGATTATGACAAAATAATTCTTATATAATGAGAAAAAAATTACATAATAATGATATAGGTATCAGTGTGTTTTTACACAGAAGACGTGTAGGTATAGGTAGGTAAATACGTAAGTTAAAAACCACAAATTAACTTATAATAGCAATGTCCGGGCCACAAGTTAGAGTTGATGAATTTCATCCTTTAATTTCATGCATTCCTGTAAGGGTTATTCATAGGGGAAGTAAGTATTTAGTAGTAGGCCGTTGCCGGCGTAACTATTAAATAATGATTGCAAAAAACTACACTTACTCCGCGGGTGAAGCCGCGGGCTAAAGCTTGTTGTAAATAAAAGCATACAGGCTGTGGCCTGTAATAGGAGCAAATATTCAAAGGGACGCTTTCTTAGAGCATTTGTAGTAACCCCTTGTGTCCCACTCATTTTATTTTTTTTTGGATTCGGAGATATTTTGATCTAAAGTTATGACCTCCAAGTAATGTATCTTGGCACCACGACATCATAGCACAGCAGTCAATGCGGATTTTGAGGTAACATCATGTAACGAGTCATAATAGTTTATGCATTTTTGTTTTCAAAAGATATTTTTGTGATTTGTAGATTTTTATTAATTTTTTTTAGTGTCTTTAAAATAAAAAGTTACTGATAGCACTCCAGAAGAGTAAAAAAATACAACTAAACTTATTTTGAAAAAAACATTTTCAAAAAAAAAAATTTTTTTTTTCAAGTTTAACTAAGTATGTGGAAATAATTGTTCACAAGCTTAATAATCTACCGTTTAATTATTTGCTCCTATTACATGCCACACCCTGTATACCTACATTTATTTAAACAGCCACGGAAGTTAAACTTAATTATAAAAATGGTTCAATAAATTGATCACGAACGACATTCTTATAAAGGTTTCCGTGAAGGTTGCCGGCCATGTCGGTTGGCGAAGGCTCCGCGACAGGAAACACGGCCTAACATGGAGGAATGGCACCAGGGCCAGGTTCGAACCCTGGTCCCGCCGTGGTCACGTTACGTCACTCCCATGCGTTGCGTCACGTAGTCATCACTTTCCATGTTGTCGTTGCCTCATGCGATGCATTAATTTATGCGCCGCCGTCTATTGCGGAGAATTACCAATTGTGAGAATACAGATGTAATTGAATATAACACCTTTTTAAAAGCGCTATTTGATAAATCATAAAACATAATTCAAATGAATTATTCATACTTATGTTTCTGGTTATTCACGACACATAAGTAAATAATGTAATTTTAATAATTTCATTAGCATCATTACGCCTGTGAAGGCGCCTGTGGAAGCAGAGTTGCCAAAAAAGGTTTTTTTGATGCCAGGAAGCCTTGCTCTTTACGCTTCCTGCTACACAACATAAGTGTATGGATTTCCCTGTGAATCATATACGGTACTTAAATAATATGTCAGCGGTCGCCGCCCTCGCCTTTTGGTGGCGTCACATCTCTGCATGCGGTTTTACTCGGCATAATTACGCCTTGCAAAATCTCGTTGATGTGTCGGTCTAAGTAGGGATATACCTAACAGTTATTATATGTAAAGTGCAGCTCTTGATACTGAATGTGATGTACCTATATAAAATGCACAAGCCAGTAATCAAATCGGTAAACTTATCTCTTAGCAAGATGCACAATTAAATTTACTCCAATTACGTTTATGGGAAAAAATTAAGAGCATGCATGCATGATTTTGAATCTTGTTGAACACTATATTTGCTCATATAATTTTGTGAATCCAGGTCAATGACAGTATCAGCTTTCTTGTAAAATTTAAAAATCAACTTCAGAGTCATCAAGATGTTTATGAAGTTTTTACGGCCTCCCACCTACCGCGCTTTACAACACAACAGGTTAAAGAAATCTCGCAAACCACGAACTTTGCCTCCAAATATCATGACACGCATTAATTAAATTTCGATATAAAAAGCGTAATAAATGCAAATCTGTGTCGAATGGCGACCCGTGCCGTGGTGCAAGCGCAGAGTCAAGGGCACCTTCGGTGGACACTGATTTAAACAGTCGGCAAACACTTTTTATCAACTTCCACTCAGTTTTTGGGATAAGTAGGAACGTAAGGACATTATTTTATGATTAACATTAATAGCAAAATTATATACACAGTAGAAAGGGAGAGAGAATGCCCAATGTACTCGTATTTAAGTATGTCTAATTTAATTGTTCCTATGGGCATTTTGTTTTGGATTAATGTAGCATTCACAATATGTGTATCTTTAAATGTCTTAATGTCCTTTCACTTTCTTAGTTTTAATTCGACCTTACAAGAAACGAACTTTATTCCAAGTGGCAGTAGTTTGGTCCAAACGGACCATTCATGATATTAAAATCTTGTTGACATTTTAGGTAACTTATAATTTGTATTTTATTGTATACACGGAAAAAGACAAAATGCGAACAAAATAATTGATAGTTTTGAAGCCGCCCGATTACCAAATCATTTTACAAGCCGAACGGCACGTTAATCAAGTATGAGTAATTAGTTGTAGGTAGGCTAAAACGGGTTGGTTAAAACCTTTACGAATGTATTAAAAAAACCGATGTTAAAAGATAGTAATTATAAATAACGATTTGAATTGATGTGTGACTCGTCTTGGTGCATGCGTATTCTTGTGCGCATAGCCAAGTAGGTGTAAGCGAGACGCAATATTGAAATGAGATTAAAAGGAAATTCAATCAAATTGTCAGTTTCAAATGGAGCCCCTAGACTTGAGGCATTGATCTGTTAGCTGTGAGATAACGTTATCACTGGGCGCGCGAACAGCTGGGCACTTTCGCCGCGGTAGACCGGGACAGTCCTACGCCCGGCCCGATGCGCGCGAGCAAGACAGGACGAATGACGCAACACGGCACACATAGCGTAACGTAATCTTTGTTTTTGATTTGTTTGCCTCCATGTTTGTGGGTCACTGCAGTGGTCACTCGGTCTATGGGAAGTTTGAGTATATATAGACTTGCATGTTTTTTATTTTATAACGAAAATCAAAAGTATAATCCAGCATTAAAAAACTGTAGCATTAAAATATTCTTATGATTTATTTTTCTGATGTTATATGCATTTGAAATCTGCACGCGCCGGCACCCCCCAAAAGCGCTCTATATTAAACGGGCTTATGCTATGACGTCACACCGTATATTGTCGGCGCGTTTACTATGGAGTAAGTCATTAATTTGAATTATCTCCACAAAATTTGCGTTTAAGTCTATACTTGTTATACAAAATATCATTCCCAAGTAAGCATTCTGTGTAACTGTTATATTATTTTATCGAAAAAAATATAATTTTGTTATTTTAACGTGAGATAAAACTAATACGATAGTTTTTTTTTCTTTTGTTTATATCTCTACGTATATCCGCATCGATTGAGTGCAATTTATTCGAAATTGAAGTCCCATGCAAGTTCCCCCATTGAGTAATTACTGGCTTAATGTAATAAGTTTATTCATTTAAAGTTAAAAGAAAAATCCAGACTACATATTATTTTACTACCAAACAAAACAAAAAAAGTAGCATTTCTCAAATTTGTCGATCAAGTTCATGCTTACTATGCCTTACTGATGCAAGTGCATATTCGAAAATTTGGGGTGCTAAATGATAATACAATATATTCGAAATTAAACCCAAGTTTTATCTTTGTCATGACATGCTATTTTCAGCATTATCGTATAATTAAGAGGTAGAAATAACCTAGTCTTACACGGCGTAATAGTACATATTTCGGTCTCTACAGCCATTTCGGAAATTATATTACACCGTTGCATCGTCATTGCAAGTATGCATTAAGCTTACGACTCATAACCGACTAGTTTCGATTAAAAACAACCAGTAAGAGGTAATAAGTACCGGTTTAGGCCAACTTACTTTCAAAAACATGTCGTAAATTAATTCGTTGGAATCGTGAACAACCTTCGCCGCTCAATTCAATTATTACTTAATTACATGTAAAAGCCTCTAAACAGGTTGAATGCGATTGATTTAAAAGTCAAATAAGGCACTGCCTACACTGCACTTTTTTTGCTAACTATTTGTGCTCGCCGTTTCGCCCGCTGGGTCTTGGTCTGTTTTTTTATTCATTAAATGATGTTTTGATGAATTCACGATAATTGACAAAATAGGTAGGTTTAAATAATTCGTCTATCACTTGAAGCACTTTGAATTAAATGCCAAATCACTGGTGATATCACCGATAATATTTAAAAATGCCAACTCTGATCATCAATCAGCGTTTCTCGCATCTAAATGTTGTTTAAGTATCGGGAAACAAAAAACGCACGATAAAAACGCTATAACGAATGAACCAACCACATCATTTCCACTATTGTCGCCGGCGGTGTACAAAACGCCGGATCAATGAGTCAGTTTATGCAATACTTGCTTAAAAAACGTTCGCAAATCGCAAGTTTGAAAAACATGTGTGACAAATTTGCCGATTTACACACTTTTTGTATCCATGAAAAGTGGGTAAACCGGCGAATTTGTATCATTCGATTTACCTTAAATTTGCTAACTGGTAATGTTTTATTCAGATACTCGTAATATGGTACAAAAGCTTAACTCACGCTTCTTGGATGTGTTTTTTTCTTCGTAGGTGAGTACAATATAAGACAGTCACAATTTGGTCACAAAAATCAAGATCAACGACGAATTTATTGATTTTTTGAGTTAATATTTTAATTTTGTGAGTGTAAAATAATTAAATCCTACCAACTAATCCATCGCATGATGGATTAACAAAGTAATAATAATTTGCCAAAAAAGTATTTATGGCAACAATATCAAGAGTTAAATCTCGATATTGTTGCTAATGTTACCTACGTTACGCTATTGAATGTTAATAGCTGAAACCTATCTATATTTTACATAGTTTTGTAACTTACAATTTATTCTGCCTGTCATAAAATATTGGCACACTGAGGAGTTTTACGACGCGGTTAGGGTCGGATATTAAGGCGCTGTCAACACCAAAAACGCGCACACTGTCTATTTGTATCGGAGTAAACGAGAGCGAGTGCTACTTGGGCGGCCAGGTTTTAGAAGAAAATAATGAATAAATATTGAAATAAAAAAAGTGTGGATTATTTGTGCAATATGGCTCGTTAGCGGTTTAGGTATGAATATATGTGGACTTCATGTTTTTGATTACAGACCCATACATCAAAAAAGTAAGGAAATAGAACCGTTTAAGATGATTTTAAGACCAATCTTTGCAATTATTTTCTATCGAGCCGATTTCGTCCAATTATGTTTCGAGTCCGTCTACGGTTTTGGAAATATGATGAATATTAACCTATATTTTTTTTGATGTGCTAGAACAAATAATTTTTCTTAACAAAACTGCTTAAATAATATCAATTTCAACAAATTAGGTCTTATCAGCCTCTTAAATGTCACAGAGCAGAAACAGAAACGTTCACCACGCGTCGGAATGTCACCTTAATATTTTACTTCCACTTCTCCTTCTCCAAACTGTTTCCGCAAATTGACAATTTGTTGAGTATTTGCCACTTGCTTGAAACCATTGTGAATCTGACTCGTGAAAGTGAATCTATGGCCTATTTGCAGAACTAATATATCATCTCCACTTATAATAAATGTCTAAATTAAAAAAAGAATCAGCCAGTTTGAAACTAAGCTTTGCGTTGTTACGAATGTTCTCAGCATCCCATGAACGGAAAAATATGAAACTTTTTATATAGGTACATTATTATTCTAGCTGTAACTTAGGATAGTTTTTATCTGACTGCGACAGTTAATAAATTTTCCGAAATATACGACTTCATTTAATTTTTCATTTATTATTCTTAAAGTATATCGCCACCACATCTGTCAGGTTTATGAAACGTCAAAATGGCGGAATTGCTTTTCCTTAATTTCACCTATTAATTATTATTATTATTTTTATGCCTGTGCCATATCACGGGACCATGAGGTCCCGGATTTTTGGAAGGCATGCGTGGGGCCAAAGCCAACAGCGCAGAGGCCCTTTAAGACAAAAATAATCTAAAGCGAGGGATGCACATGGCGGATACCATCTCCGAGCGCACAACATGATACAACCGGTGATAATCCCCGCCAGGTGCAAAGACTATTGCAGTGCAGCACTGTGACTGCGATGGAAATTAAGGTCATGTGAGTTGAGTGTTGGATGGACTGGATAATGGGTTATGGAAGGAGACTAGCGGACACCTGCCGTGACAATCAGTCTCAAAATTGTATAAGGCAGGCGGTGACTCGCCAACTCGCTAAGTGGGCCCCACAAAACAGTCGCACGCACAGTGCGACAATGGAGCAACACGTCTGAGCGGCTGTGAGGTTGTCGAGAGGTGAGTCTGCGGTGCGCCAGATCCCGGTGTTCCGTTCAAGGGCCGCCGGCGTTATGACATTTTACACTTCCAACCTGGAGCATAGGTTCCGCTCTTGCGACTCCACTCTGGCCGGCCGGTTAAGGCAAGCGCAGAGGCGAGGGCCAGATCAAATGGGCCCTCTGGAGATTAGGGGTCCGCGGTGTCGCCACTCACCGTCAGCTCGCCACAAGCTGCCCCCGCGGGTTATTATTATTTTTATTATTTTTTTTTTTTATCTCACAAAAACTTAAACGCTAGTTTTACAAAATATGTTCCGCCAAACTGAGGACAGTTTGTTGGCGGATAATACGCTCGTTACCACTGTTATTTTTATCCGAACTACTTACATTAACCCTAATAAACTAAACCAGCAGTATTTAAATCCCGTCTCCGAAAGACCTTCACGAAACACATACCAAAAGGTAAAGCATAAGAAATTAATCGATTCTGATATGATAACGTATATGCGCAAATGTCGTATTAAGGCGTATTTTCAATAAATGTATCAACAAATTCGAACAATATAAGTAACACAAATGTTTTACTTACATACATACAGTCAGCATCATATAGTTAGTAGCACCCAATGGAGCCAAATATATCGTAACACATCCTTACTCCTATAGAAATAAAGACGTGTTGTGTTACGATATATTTGGCTACTTTGGCTGCTACCAACTATATGATGTTGACTGTAGACTCGTGTTAAAATAAGTAACTTACCTCACTAGTCTAACTACCGACCGATACTGATCTAAAAATACTATATATACGCCGTTACCAGGCTTGCTTGAAGCTATCTTGTGTAGATTCTCAAAGTAGTTGCATAGTTAAACAATAGGATTAAGGTTCAAAAGTGTATGCATATGTTTGATGTCAACCGTGCCTACTTACCTAGAACAAAATATTATTACAATTAAAAAAATAATTGGAGTCTCGTCTGCCAACAAACTCAAACGGCGAGTGTCGAATTTATTGGTACGTAAAATTACAAAAAAAATGTTCTATCACGCGCCGTAGCCGAGAGCTACGGAAGCGCTACGAGATAGCTACGAGTTTTTTCTAACCGAACGAATGACATCAACGCGCGTTTGTAGTTCATAATCTGATATCTCTCATTTTCATACAATCTCTTCGTAAAGTATACAGAGTGTACAATTATTTCCGAAGTTTTAGTTTATAATTAAGTGGGGTATTAAATGCAAGGTTAATGAATTGAGCCTTAATGAGGTAAGTTTAACAAAATATGTACATAAAATTAAAATCACAGCCAATTACTAGGTAGAATGTTCGGAATTGGTGCAGTTTTTACAGTTTCCATCAACAATGCAGTTGCAACATCGATTGCGAGTGTGAGCAGTGCTTAAATACAACCATAAGTAATGTTCTAATGCCTCTATTGTATTGACATGGTTTACTTTTTTTGTTATTACACGTTTCGTTTTATTTGATTATAATGCTTCCGCTAATATCTGGAATTCAACAGCCACCTATAAGCGTATGGCAATTATTTAGACTATTCTATAGATAGATGCTCATGCTAGGTTGTTGTATTTAGATACGCTCAAGTAACAGTGTCGTTAAAAACGTTCATATAATTCAATTACGTTTTTAATATTTATTGACCCCCAGCAATAAAGTAGCATAAAAGTGTTATGCTGGAGTTGCATTGCATACCGAAATTATACTGACTGTACATAACCTTAATGTAACAAGAAGTCTCATCCAACTTTTCACGACCATCTCTGCGTTTATGGGAGTGTAATTACCCATCATCATCACCATATCAGCCGAAAAAGTCCACTGCTGGACATAGGCCTCCCCCAAAGGGTGTCACAATGGCCGGTCCTGCGCCACCCGCATCCAGCGGACTCCCGCGACCTTTACCAGTTCATCAGTACATGGTCGCCACTCGAGAACCGTCCCGCCCCAACGGCCATCGGTTCTACGTACTATGCTCGATGACCTCAGTAAAGCCTCCGAGCGAGTTGGTCTCTAAGGATGAACATGGATAAGACGAAGATCATGTCAAACGTCCACGTAGTACCAACTCCCATTTTAATCGGACACTTTACGCTCGAAGTTGTAGACGATTATGTATAGGTACCTAGGACAGACTGTCTAGTTAGGTAATTACCCATAAATATCATAATTCGGGCCCGTGCCCTCGGCCTTCATCGTGCAAAAGCGAAATGGAGCGCGTAATCGCAGTAATTAGCTCACTGGAGCACCTCGACCTCACAAAAACACTCGTGATTTCGAATGACCTACCTTAAGGTACTTGTTTGGCTTGGCAAATTAGCAATCCAGCTAAAACGAAAACAACATAAACATAGCTTGATGTTATATTATATTGGTCAGTTGCAAGAAAAGAAATGATCGTTTGATGTAATTTGATGTAAATCGCTTATTATTTAAACCATCCGAGTTAACCAAGCCAAGTTAATTTGACGTTAAAGTGACATACGTAAAAGTTTAAAAAAACCAGACAAAACGACCTTGTGTGTCACATTCGAAATGTTTTAGTAATAAATATTTTTATCCACATTTTTAATCGACATTAACCTCGAACACAAAGAGCAAATCCGCGGAAGTTAAAGTTGTTGTTAAACTGACACGTTAATTTTATTGTACTTTAAATAATCTCAAAACCTTCCGTGAAAAAAACATGGGTAGGTATTATTTACGGCGTCGCAGTGTTATGGTCGGAAGACTGAAATTATATATATGTATTTTTTCAACACACCTGCTCGTAAAGTAGGTCTTATTACAGCGTATTTACACTGATAATGCAGAATATTACCCATGCCGTGCATTTTACATTACATTATCGCACTAGTGCCTTTTCATTACATATCTTTTTAAATATTAGCAAAATAATGCAGAATATTACCCATGCCGTGACTTTTACATTACATTATCGCACTAGTGCCTTTTCATTACATATATTTTAACATTTTAATTTTTTATTTTTATTTATTTTTTCCTCGCAAATGTGTTGAAAAACGTCGTATGAAACACGTGAGCATTGGTCATTACACTTCTCGTCTCCATTAAGCCTTCGCCTTCGGCTCAGGCTTAAAAACCGACTCGGGTGTAATGACCAACTTAGCACACTTGTATCATAATGTACTATTATAAAATCATACAGAAACTGAAAAACAATGGAGTACTTTCCATGCGAAAATTAAGGACACTGAACTTTATTTTAGTATCTTGAAATAAAATTGCTTAGTAAATATGTTCATTTCTCCAAATCCAAAGTCCTTACCATTCACCGCAAAAAAGCCAAATTACAACCTAAACCTTTGGGTCGCATTAAACATGTTTTTGCAACGTCACTCTTTTCATAGTTGTAGTCCATGTTACTGTCGAAACAATCGAAATAACTACTTTTCGATACGCTCCAGACAACTAAAATAAATTCGACCAATCACGTGGCTGCTTTACTGAACTGTAATGAATTGGACCAATAGAATCGCTTTGATGTCGTACGCTCGTTGATGTCTTTTAAGTATCAACGAGCGTACGAGCGATGAGCTGCACTTCGTTTCAACAGTATCGAGTTTGTTTAATTAGTTCAGTTGACTCGTAGAAAATTAATTTTAATGAACTCGTACAAAAAGTATTGTTCACAATAGTGTTATAATCAAGCTTTTTAATCTCGTACCTTACTTAGGCCATGCACTCAGCAAGCTTCGTGGCCTCAACACGGTACTCGACTAAAAAGCTCTCTATTATAACACGATTGTGACAAAATACTATTGCATGCTTAATCGTGTGGCATTAAATATGCAGAAAAATCCCATATGGGTTAGTAAAATTGAAAGTAGTTATTGTAAAAATCTCGTTACAGTATGTCGTGCACGCAACGTCACAACCAATGTCAACTACTTTTACGCAGTGTCCTTGTGCACTGTGTTTCACTGTAACGGGGCTACTTTTGCACTCAGAATTTTTATCTTTTCAAGTACCAGTATGAAGTGACTAAATAATAATAATTATGTGTACGATGTGAAAGTTGTTAGACGAGGATCAATGTTACAGACATAAGAGTCCGCTTTTAACAACAAAACAAAGTAACGTGAGCAATACGTTATCCTCTTGCATTTTAAGAAGCATTTATAGTATACTAGTGTCCACGCGCGACTTCGTCTGCGTAAACCCAGTATAAAAACTATTCTATATTTTAATCCAGGCTATAAACTGTCTTCGTGCAAAAGTGTATCCAAATCGGTTGAGCCGTTTAAGCGATATTGAGTAACAAACATCCAGACATCCAAATATTATATAGATAGATAGATGGCCGGTGACTAGTGGGTAGTGACACTAGTGACGCTGCCTTCGAAGCTAAAAGTCCTGGGTTCGAATCCCGGTAAGGGCATTTATTTGTGTGATGAGCACGAATATTTGTTCCTGAGTCATGGATGTTTTCTATGTATTTAAGTATTTATTTATCTATATAAGTATGAATATCGTCATCTAGTACCCATAGTACAAGCTTTGCTTATTGTGCCTTTAACATACTACCGTAATAATTTATTGGCAACGTGGTTTATTATTACGTTTGATTTATAAATATCTGTTAAATATATCGTCGCCTAGTACCTATAATACAAGCCTTATTGAGCTTATTATGGGGCCAGTTCGATTTGTGTAAGATTATCCCCTAATATGTATTATTATAATTTAAATTTTCAACGTCGCAAATAATCAAAATTAACAATTAATCGAAATAATCTTTTGATGACACAATTCATCATTTCGATTTTTAAGGAGTGTTATGAATGAAAGCACCTTAGACCGCGCAATAGGAACGTAACATTAGAGCGTTTGAACACTTACTCATGATTACTATTATGTGGAGACTCAAGTGTAGACCTTTATTGTTTCTCATGTCACCGGAGCTTCAAAATCAAGTTTGGATTCGCGAGTCACTCTCGCGCCCATGCACGCAAATAACAAATAATAACTCAAATAATCTATTTGCCAGAATGTCGCCGTTGATGAATACGTCTGGGAGGACATCATCATCATCATCATCAAATATATGTTTATACTTTTGCATCTTATTTTGTAATAAGTTGACTGCAAACGCCTACTCAGCTATCAGCTGGCCAAGGCTTGTGACATACCTACTATTTAGATTATCCCAGTTAGATATGAATTAACAGATATGAGCAGGGACCGGAACCGGTTACCCTTATTGTGGTTTTCAATAGGGATATTTAAGACGTTGTTTTTAAAACCCTATCTATAATGATAACCTTATGATTAGGTAACCTTACTGATAGGGCAACCCTATTGTTATGGTAAGCATATCGGATGTGGTAACCATAAGGTAACTTTAATAAAACCCTAACAAAACCCTATCTTGATAGGGGTTTGTTACGGTTACCTTATGGTTACCACATCCGATATGCTTACCATAACAATAAGGTTACCCTAACAGTAAGGTTACCTTATCATAAGGTTACCAAATTGATAGGGCTACTAAATCGATAGGCTTGAGCCTGAAAAGGGGTTTTCCGGTCCTTGGATATGAGTCTTTGATATCGCTCAGTTGCCATCTTATAACATAGCCAGAATGCTTACAGTAATATTTGTACAAAAGATTACAATATAAATGGAGAAACTGTTGTTTTAAAGTCGTATTCAAATAAGATAAAGTTAAGAAATACTTGAGCCAAAGAAATTCTTCGGCGTGCACTAAAGTAATATCATCATACCATATTTAGCTAACGAATTTCTTCCCTCACTCACGCATAATCGATTATACAAATTAGTACCACATTTTTCATAGATTATCCCTTCAGAACTTGTGGAATATAACCCTTCTAACAGTTACCTCTGACCTGCTCTCGCCGAATGCTGCTCGCAAGGCTCTGCTAATTGCGCAACGCGAGCGCGTCCGGGGGAAGACACTATACTGTTACGTGTGCGATGCACCTTTCTAAACGTTTTTCCTGTCAAGATAGGTGCTCCATGAGACTTCTTTAATGACAGTTGGTGACGTCGTGACCAAATGATGACATTTTTGAAAGCGATTGGCGTCGAATGTGTGTTATTTTGATATTCATAGTGCCCTAAGCCACAGAAAGATGAAGAAAATATGACACATACCAGATTAAGTACATACTGGCAATCGAAACGAGAGATACCTATCAACCTAAGGTTTACCATACTGGCGATCAGCAATAGGGGGTGCATTCAGCACTACCGTTTTTCATTGTGCATCAATGGTCTATCACACTTAAATATATGGCTGATATAACATCTGTTGTTACGCCTAATGCGCATATTTCGCAATACATTCGCATTCTTCCGTGGTATATAATTGTGAGAGTGTTTAAGTGCTTAAAGAGTTGATGGATAATGATAGCGAAGACAATGAATGGTTGTCGCAGGCGCAGACAAGTGCGTGACCGCTAGTGGAACAAGTACCTATTCAAATAATGACTAATATTTTCGTATAGTCAATTCATAAAATGTATTTAACATCTTCGTAGTGTGCGCAGTAACGCCTAGGTCAAACAAAATTACAGTGTTCTACATAATTCTGAATTATTACCGAATTGTCGAACTCACTAAAGATTTTGCAATAATTTTGACATCTTTCAAGTTGCGTTGCACATAATTATTATACCTGAATAACAGTGTGAGCGGCGTATTATATAACCAATCACCGTAATGCACTGATATTGGGAACCGGTCGTTAAGTCTTTGGGTATTTTCCTTTGACTCAGCCCGATGAAATGACACTTGCAACACTGTCCTGCCCTATCCCCGCCTTTTCTCTTGTCACCGCTATAGAACTGTGAGGGGATAGGGCAAGGGCGAGGGGGGGGGGGGAGTCCAAGTGACTAATTGCTTACCGAAGGTCGCGTTTGCGCAATTAAGGTCTCAAGTTCGCGACCAAGTTTTGTTTAAATAAAATTCATTAAGCCGACCATAGCCTAATGTGTTGCATGCTCGTTCAACTTTGTTACCACACACAAAACGAGAGTATTTTATTAAATTCAATGCTTACTTATTCGTTCTTTTGTTCTGAACATGTTTTATAGTTTCCGTTAAAAGTAATTAAAAAATTCCGCTACTCGTAATAACATGCTAGACCTGCAATATACAACATTTTATAGGGAAAATTAAATTTTTTCCAAATGTTCTACTAATCTACTATTAAGCGTAAATATTAATTAATGTAATTATATATGATAGTATTTTGTTACTTACTCTTCATTTTACACATGTGTGAGCTGTGGTCACCTATAAGTGACTAAGCATCTTTATTGTTTTTTTTTTTGTATTTAAGCCAAATTGTATTGTATTGTTCAGATGTGTTATCCGTTGGTGGTCCTTAAATAAATAAATTTAATTTATATTTCACGCCGTAAGATATATGCCTACCAATCCTGAGTTATCCGACGACCGCTTTAGCCTAGTTGCTAGTGACCCTGCCTACGAAGCAAGAGGTTCTGGGTTCGAATCCCGGTAAGGGCATTTATTTTTGTGATGAGCGCGAATATTTGTTCCTGAGTCATGGATGTTTTCTATGTATTTAAGTATTTATTTATCTATATAAGTATGTTTATCTTCGGCTAGTACCCATAGTACAAGCTTTGCTTAGTTTGGGACTAGGTCGATTTGTGTAAGATTGTCCGCAAATATTGATTTATATTTTATTTATTTATCCTTGCAAGACAGTTAGTCAGGTGATAGTCAATTAAAATTTACACATGATATAATCAATCTAATAATTCCAGTAACATGTATTCGTAAATTAAGTACATCATTCATTTATTGCAGTTACTCATTCACTCTACTGATTATATAACATCTTGTCTAGACAGATACAATACACAAATTGTGATTTAGAAGTAGTACTAACACAAGTTGTATTACCACACCCAGCGATAAAGTGCTGGCATTTAATTAAATATCAAAACTTACATTGTATGCATAGATGCGTAATTGAAACATGCAACGATTCTTTCTACGATTTAATCGAATGCGTGTGTGCTTGCGTGGTAACACAAGCATTTGTTTCACGTCGGCGCGAGCGATCTGCGAGGATGGGTGCGTTTGCGCAACGCGCAGGAAGGGCTGCGCAAGCGCGTTCTTTTATCTATTCAGTGTCGAAAGTTTTTAAGGATTTTTATGTTTGCTTATCTTCACTATGCACACCGACCGCTTTAACAATACAAGATCTCTTAAGTTGTTACAGATCTTGGAGGTGGAGATCAAATAGGTAAACAAGTATGTTTCAATAATAATGTAACTTTTTATATAGGTTTACTGACACCACTTCATCTTTTACATATACAAGTAATCAAATACCTACTTACACGTCACGACCCAAATCGCATTATTTTATCTAACAACATTTACGAAACTAATAACGCATAATAGGAGTATGGACCTCGTGAAGCGATTGAGACGTAATAGGTCGTGCACTACAAAATGCTTCCCGATAGCGCGCAACTCGACCCGTGATCTATGAATAGCAATATACGTAAGGCTGGCTTTCGCCGCTTGCTCCCCTGACTCAGAAGGTGCTTAATCATTATAAGCTACTATTTACTTGTCCGGGTGTTTATGTAATCCAATGATACAAGTCAACGTTAACCTATTTCTCGGTGTTGCATTGTGTTAAAATTGTTCATGTAACTCAGAAGGCGATACAATATAATAGTTTGATAACAATCGGCCAATGATGGAGGAAAGTGACCATAGAAACTGTAAAGATACTGACTTGTTGGAATTACCTCCATGTCTGCAAAGCAAAGTACAGGCTGTTAAGTTTGCTATTAGCTTGTCTCAAAAAATTGTTTATCGACAGAATCATGATCACACGTTGATTCGCTTTCATTTTCTATGACTATCGACTAGGTGCCCGCACATTACGGAGAACTCAAGCGGAGCCGTTGTATCAAATGTAGTATTTGTCCACACTGAAGGTCCCTTCTATATACTGGTGAAAGATTTTTTTAAATCGGTTGATGAGTTCTGGAGATTACCCCGTACATACAAACTTACTAAGCTAGAAGAACCTCACAGACTTTTTATAGATTTATCTGTCAATGTTATCTAATGCATCAAAAAGATAGTGTCCACGTGCCTCTTGCACCACTCGTGACGTCGCGCCATGTGCATCGCAATTGTTATATATATGCGCGCTGCGTCCATCGGGCGGCAGTGCGCGCGCTGACGGGATCTCACGCGCATATATAATTATTGAGGATTCTCGGAGACGCAATAGACGTTTGCTGCTAGACCATTAGACCACTCATAAAATATGTGAGTATCGAAGCACTTTTATTGATGGGTTATTATCATCTCTATATTTAATATTAAAAAGAGGAAACGACTGCGAATTTGTATGTAGGGGTCTCCGGGGTAATCTCGGAAACCACTTATCCGAATTCAAAATTTCACCTTCGTAAAAAATGGACTTTCTGGATGAACATAGACAATATGAGAGATCATAAGATGAACTCGCAGCTCCGCTCATGATCTGTGGGACAGAGCCATGCGGGCAGCTAGGCGAATAATAAAGTAATTTTGTTGATAACGTTGACATGATTCTTATGGTGATTTAGATGCATTTTTTTTATTTTTTTATCTATACTTGAAAGATCATTTAAATATCCACAATTATAGTCAAACCAAAACTAATAAGGTTGCAGTTTCGCCATTAGAAACAAGTGTAATCAAAAGATTTTTCAAAAAAACCCAACTGCTTTTTTACAAATATGTATGTCACTCTATATATGTCTGCCTATGTCACTCCCACGATGATGAGGAATCCAACGACACCTCATATGTTGAAATCCGTCAAACGCTTTAGGCTGCAGGGCGTGTCAAAGAAGAAGACATACACACATACATACATTAATTACATACATACTTACATACATACATACGCTCGAAAAACATAACTTTCCTCTCCTTCGGCAGTTGGGTAATTAGGCTCCAAATCTCGTAACGTTTGAAAACAGAAGAGGCAAATTTTGTTTTTTCGTGTCTATATTGACTAAAATTACCACGAATTAATCGTTGGATCAAATAATTGTTCAACTACATCATTATAATTGATGGACTGATAATACAAATCTTTTATATTACTATTATCTTAAGCGATATGTGTTAACGCTCTAAACTTACTATAAATTATCGATAAGTGTGTCAACTCGACTCGTTACTCTAATAAGAGTAATTATAAAATAATAATGCATAGCCTCTCTAACTTGAAATGTCAAATCATATGGCGCCGGCGCCGGTCGTAGCGGTGCTACGACGTAGCATTGCTGCAGTCGTAGCAGGGGTTATAAAAGCGTTGATCCTTCTCTAATAAAAAATAAGTTGTTCTCCTAATGACTTTATTATATGTTGGGTAGCAAAATCTAAATGTAAGTAATATTGAATGTGAGACGACTGGTTTAGCCTGCCTACGAAGTGCCTAAGGGTAAAATATATGTGTCTGCATGACTATGCATTTGTTTCTGAGTCTTGGATGTTATCAAAATATTTAAGTATTTATATTTATTAAATACTAGCGACCCGCCCCGGCTTATAACGGGTGTGTATTATACATATACACCTTCCTTTTGAATCACTGTATCTATTTAAAGAAACCGCATTAAAATCTGTTGCGTAGTTTAAAAGATCTAAGCATACATAGAGACAGACAGCGGGAAGCGACTTTGTTTTATATTATGTAGTGATATCGTCGTCTAGTCTCCCATATCACAAATCTTATTTATCATCGTTGTTTCTATAAAACTAAAAATCATGATAAATTTTGATAATTTTATTTATTATAACTGACACATGGTTTCAAGCATGCAATTAATTAATTGAATTGAAATTCAAACTAACAACGCGTGATAGATAACTCATATCCTCCCCATACAGTCAAACCTCAGAATCTATACAAGTTACATAATCAGTATATATATAATATACACAAGGAAGTTCATTGCAGACATATCAAACATACTGTTGTTATGGTGTTATACCATAATAACATAGTGCTGCTTTTGTTTACATTTAATTTATAGGAAACAGTGTTGAAGGAAGTGCATACACCGACAGACAAAAGCTAACCGTGTGTTCGTTTAATACGTTGTTACTTCGGGCGTTGAGCACATATACCTAATCGCCGGGCGATGCCTGGCCATTATAGCTCGCAGGGCCTTATTAGCGGACATATGTGGTTAGGTTAATACTGGCGTTTGTTTAGACACTAGTCAACTTATAATTACCTGATGCGGGTTGTTAAATTAACGCTTAACATAACAAGAACGCCTAATAAATGTGGTTTTTGACTCAATTCTACCATTTAGGTATGTGACAACAGTTAATGAATTCGTTTGATGAAAGAAGACTGGAATTTTTGAGCGAAGCGAACAAAGTTCTCCGTTTTAGATTGGGCAAAAAATATTCTGTATGTCCGGCGTCTGTACGGCGGGTTCTCCTCTACAGGTCGCATTTCACAACAGAATTTCGTGATTTTTTTTGAGAAGTTTCATTAATTTTAATGTTTTTTTTGTCGATAATTTTTTTCAAAATCTTGTATCTATTTTTTTAAAGGCAGCCTCACGAGTGTTACTGCTCACAGAGCCACACGTTTTAGATAGTAATCTTATGAACATATGCCAATTATAACTATATACAACTTAGAAAAGTCGAAATACTCCCGAAATTTTCATTTCAAAGTTCAATATCTCTAAAATGGCTAAGCCGATTTTGTTGAAACATACCTAAAAACCATCTCGATCACGTCATCTTTTGGATAAAAAAACCGCATTCAAATCGGTCTATTCGTTTAGGAGCTACGATGCCACAGACAGACACACACACACATACACCCAGATACGTCAAACTTATAACACCTCTCTTTATCGGTCGGGGGTTAAAAATTAACTTTAACCCTACTTGGAAACAACGTGAAACTCTCCAAATAATTATACGTGTTTTTCGTTCAAGGAAACGAACATTTTTCATATAAAATAACTTATTATTTAATTACCAGAATTATGAGTTAATTATGAGTGTGTAGCGGTAGAGGAAACGCACTGCAGGAAGAACCCAGTGCCACAGATCACAATCCGAACAACAATAGGGGTGAATGTGGTTGTCATGAGTGCCAATTGTTTAGGCAACTGTGTTATTTCGTAACCATTTACACAACTGTAGCGTGAATAAGTAACTAAAAGCTTACATTCGTAAATTCTATCAATTTATAAACTGTGTGGGGTTTTCCTTGCCCAAATATAGTTAGCGCTACAATCTACACGCTACTGGAGCTAATTTCTTATTTCGCCACTGGCGGCAGCTCAAGGCAACGCCTTTCCAACCCAGACCAATCGGTTTATTAATAAACACATAATTTCCTTTTACGCAAGCGACCAAAGGGGTCAAACGCTGTTATCCACCTACCTGTCTGACTCATCCGATTTGAACAGGGTATTGCCCAAGTTTTGAACTTAGAAACATTATTAATCCATAAAGGACACTTTGCCGTTAGCATTCAATAACAATCACGAGTGATTTATAGAATTGTTTGAACATTAAGATTACATTGGTTCTGCTTACATCAAACTAGAACCCCGCCTGCGGGCAGCTGTGCATATCCTTCTAACCTAGATCAGTGCTACTTTTACTAGACCTCATATATTATAGTATGTACCTAGAAGAAGCTTTAAGAAATTAAACAGAAAAATCAAAACCGCTTTAAGATAAGCAGCACTTGCTTACTTAAAAGTTTAGTACTTAATGAAAATGTGTGTGTCTCACATATAACTATACTCGTACCTACGTTAGTTTTATTCTACGTTGGTCAGTTAAAGATCACGTTTTTCGGTTTTAATTGAAAACATACCTTGTGTTCTCAAAAAGGGTAGGCACCGTACGTACCTGAGTACTTATAACAATTGTATTATTAAAGATTGCGAAAATGCAATAATAACATACTAATGAAAAAATATTCCTTTAAAAGTTTAGTTGTTCTCTGTCGCAGCTTTTCTTCCATTTTTCACTGGTTTATGCGAATTGAATTCAGTCGTGCAATGCATTTATTTTTAGAGTTTAGTGGGCTAGCCTTGTTGTGTGTATTAAGGTGGTTCGATTGCCATACAAAACGTTATTTGACATTTGCAGGCTAACGGCGTGATATCTTAAGAAACTTATGTAACAAACTTTCATAAATTGGCTACCCATTTGCGCCAAATTCCCCCTTTCCTAGAATAAACTTGTATAAACTAGATTAATTTCAGAAATTGGTTTGGGACGTGATATTTTGGTAAAACTATTTTTCTCAAATTAATCTAGTTTATACAAGTTTATTCTAGGAAAGGGGGAATTTGGCGCAAATGGGAAGCCATTTGAAGAAAGTTTGTTACATAAGTTTCTTAAAATATCACGCCGTTAGCCTGCGAATGTCAAATAACGCTTTGTATGGCAATCGAACCACCTTAAGAAATACATTTCAATGAGCAAAGATATGTATATTCAATCAGTCTTATTTGATTAGTAGTTAGACATAAACATCTTCAACGTAAAAACCTTTTGATGCATATCCTCAATAATTACGTTAACCTTTTTACGACTCCACAATGGATCAATCATCTCGATTGTTTCAGAAAAACTACTTTTTGTGACATGCGGTTATCGTGGAGTGGGCAGGGCGCTAACTAGGACTAATTGAGGGTTATTGATAGATGACTGAAGTAATTGTGGACGCTATTTATATAGCCACGTGCAGCATAATCAGTTAATCTCTCGAGAGACAGCGACGACAACAATGATAACAACAACCGCTATTTAAATTCATGTTAAAAAACAGATGAATCAAACTTTTTTACGTTAGAAACTCCTACATTCATCTTATAAGAAAAATGACATGCGGCTATATATATTTATTATCATTTATACAATTAACCCCAAGTCAAATTGATCTAAATAATCTGTTCATTGCTTACTGACCGAATTATCAATCATGAAAACTTTATTTTAGAAAGACTGTTCGAGTTCGTTCGAAGTTTTGCTTTATACTTTAAACAAGTTAGGTTCAGCAAATATATTATCTGAAGTGACGTCATGATGAACAATTTACCGCGATGTTATCATTATCTTTACCAACTAACGCTCCACGCTTCAGTTGTTCGGCGGAAACTGAAATATCAGTAATATCACGTTTTAAAATCTTAATAAACATTAAGATTTAATATGAGTAACTGCAAAATTTTGCATTGTTTTGCTTAGACGTTTTTAGGGTTCCGTACTCAAAGAGTAAAACGGGACCCTATTACTAAGACTCCGCTGTCCGTCTGTCTGTCTGTCTGTCTGTCTGTCTGTC
Source organism: Epinotia brunnichana (assembly GCA_963854355.1). Classification (NCBI taxonomy): domain Eukaryota; kingdom Metazoa; phylum Arthropoda; class Insecta; order Lepidoptera; family Tortricidae; genus Epinotia; species Epinotia brunnichana. The sequence continues at coordinate 23,863,267 of OY977936.1, read as the reverse complement.
TGTCAGTCTGTCTATCCGTCTGTCACCAGGCTGTATTTCATGAACCGTGACAGTTAGACAGTTGAAATTTTCACAGATGATGTATTTCTGTTGCCGCTATAACAACAAATACTAAAAAACAAAATAATATATATATATATATATAGTTTTTTACTTTTTTTCCCCGTACAACAAACGTGCTTTTTTTCCGTTTTCATAGATACTGGTACTTACGGAACCCTTCGTGCGCGAGTCCGACTTGCACTTGGCCGGTTTTTAAGACAATATTTTTACTTCTATTTGTACAACCGTTGTTGTTGTTGTCCTAGGGCAGCCTAGAGGTGCATATGGCCTTCATAAGCTCGCGCCATGCCTTCCTGTCGTGAGCGACGTCCCCGGCCTTGCTCCAGCTCAGTCCAACTGCTCGCATCTCACTCTCGACTGTTCGCCGCCATGTGTGCCTTCCGTCCGGCGGCTTCCACTCAAAAGCAATGTTTGCATTATTTAGCCCCCCTCTTCGAATCGTAAGGCCTATCCATCTCCATTTCCGCTTCGCCATCTCTATGGCAATGCCTGCACATACTCCATAAGTCCTCATTTTTTATGGTCTTTGGCCAGACAATGCGAAGGATCGACCTTAGGGACTTATTGACGAAAACCTGCAACTTATTTGTCAGGGCGTGTTACAACCGTTAAGTCCTAATAATTAAAGTGTTGTGTGGAGTGTGAATTGTTGAATAATGGATGGTGATGTGGTGTGACGCCACCGCGATACACTTAGACGGTTGGCCAACCCGCGTGTGCCGCATGGTACATCCGTCGACTATTTTGTGCTAACATAAACAGTGTTAAAGCGTAAGTACAGAGCGCTTAGCGGTGTCGAAACAAGCGCGACCGCGGCGCGGCACTAGTGCGGCTAGATGGCGACTCATTAACAGCACGCAAAACTAAGTTAATTGCCTACATGTACCTACTAAATTCTAAGTAGCAACTTCCATCACTTTACCAGTGTGCAGCGATCGTTTTAGCTAAAAAGTAACAAAAGCTTGTGAAACCAAGTTTGTATATATGATTAGTTTATTACGCATTGTACCTAAACCTACATGCCAGCGTTCTTTCACTTTAGATAAATTATTTGAAACATAAAGGTTAGACATTACCTACTAATTAAATGAAGTTGTGACATTAATATTGCAAGAAACAGTAAGTTTTTGCTGGTCAACGATACGAAAAAAGACATTTGTCTTAACACTTGACCTTTTAAAATTTACCTGTTTACAACTTTGCCCGCGTTGCAGCTGAGCATGTAACGTTCCAAGTCAGGCAGAGGTCGCTTGCGCAACGCACCTGGCCTGCGCGCAGCGCCGACCAGAGTGCGCGCATGTTGGCGTTGCTCCCTATGTCCTCCGTAACCTAACGGCAAAACAAACTACTGCTGATGGATTACCCCGTATGGAACTCATACAATAATAAAATCATGAAGTAGGTGCAAGATTGTTTCGTATTAATTAGGTAGCCTAGAAATAGCTTGGAAGTTTTCGCTAACGTACCTACTTCTTAACCACATAGGTACTCGATTGGTGAAGAAATATAGTAATAACTGTGGTTTGTAATTATGTGTAATTTACAGCTTTAGCAAATGACCCATAATCACGACTAATCCTTCAACGAGTGGTTGACTTAGAAGAAGATTAGGTATAACTCGGATATTGGTAAATTTCACTCTACTTAGCTTGCAATCATTTTCAACGGCAATAATTCAACAGTGATAAACTAATGCAACACCACTTATCGATTATATCCAGTGCAATGTAGCGCCGAGAGTAAATCACGTTGCAAATCTCTTCCTAGATCAACGTTACCTAATCTGCCGTAAGATCCGCATCTCGTATTTCTAAATAGTTAATTCTTATCCAACAATGATATGTAGAATGCTCGCGCGTAATCCGAGCTTTTCTCTCATTTCCCAATACCTCAAACGTATACATGTATACGACTCTCTACGTGTGTGCGGTAGATCTTGTTCGCTTATTTTCATATCTCGGCACTTACGAGTAGATAGCGCATATCATGTTGAAACAACCTGGACCGGCTTTCGACGGGTCTGTTTCGCACCGGGTTACGAGACCAATTAATATATCTATTAATCAACCGGACAAACCACCCGTTTACTCAAAACTATTGCAAAACGGAATCTTTAAAATACATTAGGGATTTTTTTGGAACTGGTTAATTGCGACATTTGTGGTGCAATGATTAGTTATGCTATGCTTTCTGGCTCAACTACGCTATTTTAAATCTGAAAGTTTTTCAAATATCTGCGTGGAGCGTATGTTGGTATAGTTATTTTTGCAGAAACTTCAACACTAGGATTTTTCAATTTGCACAACTTCAATTTCTTCTTCCTTCTTCTTATTGGTTTACTAGACTATTTATTGGTCGAGGAGGTCGCCTCGAGAATGTTCACCTATATTGAACCACACAAGTCGTATTGCGCGGACGTAGCTAATTACCGCGATTAGTAGAGCGACGCGCTAGATTTTATAAGGTATACAACAGCGGAGATGCCCTAATAATACCCTGCGTCTAGAAGCACGCAAGTCTGCCATTAGGTTGGCCTTATCCTTATCTTTAAGTACCTATATCATTATCTCACTATATTTTACGCCCTTGTATTGAATAAGAAATATAGAAATTAATTGCGTTTTCGAACACGCAAATCACAATGACTCGAAAACATATTTAACTAAACATGCAAATCATTTACAATCGTAGAATCGCATTATTTAAAAAACATTATTCAATCCTTCGGATCGCGTGCCCCTGTCCCGGCACAGTAGCTAGAGTGTTCAGTGCTCAGTCCACCCTAAACTACGAGTATTGTTAAACATGAATATTCATAACTGATTTATCACGCAGTCAGTGATATCTTTGTGCGAACCTCGACCTGCATTTTAACAAACGGTGTTTAGTTACGGCGCTAAAGTTAAACTTATTAAGAGATGCATAACAGGCGAGTGCAATATCAGCGACATAGCCTATACGTGTTATTGTAAAGTAGATAACAATGCACTGTTAAAGTCTATATAAGCAGCGTAGGTTTGAAATTTATATGATTGGTTTTTGAAAGGGCCTTCGATCATTTTGTCGTGTTCAGTAACCAAGATTATGCGGCGCAAGTATACCAATACCACACGTAATTCTAGTCCGTTCACCTTGCTCATTCGACAGTTGCATTTAATAAAATGGACAGTGTAAGGTCAGTCTCGCAGTCAGCTCGCCACCCCGAGGGAGCCGCGAGGCCACGCTAGCGGAGCGCGAGTGGGCTCGCTCCACGCATGATCTCTGTAGTCTGTCGCAACTTTATGATATGATCGCAGCTTGCGAACTAAAACGTGGTCACACAGCAATTTCAGACATTTATGGGTAATTCATGCACATTAACTTGAGACCTACTTTAGTAAAATCATTCTGAATGAATCCTTCTACCCAACATTTCGAAACGACAGTTTGTTTAATAATTTCATTAGTATAGACCAATTACCTAAATGCGGGTCAGTGCGTGTTTTGTTAGCTGATTAAACCATTGAGCGCGATGTCAAAACTGAGACCTAGAGGTTTATAGCGCAAGCGCGTGCCGTGCCTGAGCACGGCACATTACACACACACAGACACACACATGTGCGGTACGAAATCGAGCTGGTGAATCAATTTTAACCTTTTACTTTTATTTTCCTGTGTCTCATTGTAAATTTCAGTGACCTTTTTCAATTGTTTTGATTCAAACTCGTTGACGGGCACACTACGCGCTCGATTCAAGTTTCCTCGAACTAAACCGTGTTTCTCGGTCAAGGAGAAAGTAACTTTTAATGCTCATGTTATGTCACATTACACAAGTTGGCCCAAAAAGACGTTTATAGAGAGATACTGACTAATACCACGTCATCGTAATATTAATAAAAATTGTTTAATTATTTGCAGATTCTGAAGGACAAGTAGTACCTAATCTAAAGCAGCAAAGCGCCGCATCGAGTGACGTCATATAGCTACACACAAGCCCACACAAACGACCATGAGGACGTCCCTATTCCTGGCGGGTGCTTGCGCCCTGCTGCTGTCTATCAGCGCCGCACCGGCCCCCGCGCCCGCGCCCGCGCCCGCGCCTGGACCAGACCCTGCGCCCGCCGCTGCTCCCATTGACGACAACACCCCTGAAATCATTGAGATTATTGCCCCCGCCGCCAGTGCACAGGTTACTATTGGTTTTTTTTTATTTAATCGTATGGCATATAAAACAGAAGCACAATAACTATAAACTAATCCTAAGGTTTGTCAGCCACTTGATGGCCTTGTCGCCAAGACGCTTCTGGAGGTCCGTCGGCGTAGCGCGTTATGGGGCAATCCTCGATTATATGGCGAATCGTTTGTTCTTCGGCACCGCACGAGCAAGTTGGGGATTCCACCCATCCGCAACGGTGTTTATAGTGAGCACAGCAACCATGGCCAGTACGGAGTTGGTTGATGTTACACCAGTCCCGCCTTGGGAGACCGAACCCTTCTATACAGTAGCCTGGTGTAATAGTGGATCCCAATTTTCCTACCATCTTGGAGTTCCACGACTGCGACCACTCTAGCTTCAGATCGAAATTTTGGGCTGACAGGCTTCTGAAAATGCTGCATGGGGCGTTCCTGGACTTTAGGCGTTCAGTAGCGGGATTCATAAACTCCGCATGCATCGGAACGCTCGGGTTCTTCTGGATCTTCGCTACTTCTCGTAACAGGGCGACATTCCTACGTAAATCCGGCGGAGCGATTCTTGACTGTACTGGAAGCCAGTGGCAAGGAGTAGATTAAAGCGTGCCGGAGATAAGTCGCATGGCCTTTTTCAGCTCGACGTCAACTCTGGTGGTGTGGACGCTACCCAGCCAGACTGGTGCGCAGTATTCGGCAGTCGAGTAAACCAGAGACAGCGCCGAGGTTCGCAGCACGCCTGCGCTTGCTCCCCATTAGGTTCCGCTCAGTTTCTGGATGATGTTATTTCGGGTCTGAAGTTTGCGAGCCATACCAGTAAGGTGCTGTTTGTAGGTCAGAGAGCGGTCTAGAATGACGCCGAGGTATTTTGGGAAGAAGTTATGTCTCAATGTTGTACCGTGTACATTGACCTTTAGCTCCTGCGTGGCGCACTGGTTATGCAGGTGGAAACAGCACGCTTCTGTCTTACTTGCGCTGGGTGTAAGTCGCCGTATTCTAAAGTACTTGGCCAGTAGCTCCATATCGCCTGATAACGTTAAATTAGTATTGGTAGTTCATTTGATCTCCTTTATCTCCTCATTGATCGTTTATCAGAATGATGGTACGAGGCTTTCAAATCCTTGCCATATATCTGCCACGTAACTATACTAGTATATACTTACCTAGAACTGCGACAAGAAAGCGCGCAGGCGTCGGCCTGGGGTCGAGTCCTCGCTGCGCAGCCGCCCGCGACGCCGAACGCCGATTATTACTTGTAATGAAGGCCCACAGCGGCCACCGTGAGAAGCGTACAATTTGTCGTTATAAAATCGATTACAATTGTAATTTGATGAAGCGAACATCGTGGGCGGGCAGATAAACTTGGCTTGTAAATCGAGTAAATTTTATCTCATGTGTTGGTAAACGAGGGATATGCTATTACCTAGGTACTATCGCTTAGAGGGTTATCGTAGTAACTCCGCGTTGCATGTATAATAGCTGTCACATTTATTTTCTACAGTAACTTAATGATGCCACCGCACGCGCTCATTACACCGGTAATTAGTCGCGCTTCCTTCCGACGAGTGTTTGCACGTTCATTGTTCCACAAACGAAATGGCTTTCGTTGTTCCAACGTGCTGATTCTTATCATTAGATGACGGATTATTCTGTAAGAATAATGTTTGCTAACCATCAGTCGCTAACGATATTTTGTCTGTGGTATTTCAGGAAACGCTGTCGACGCTAAACCTTGGCGCACCAGGCGCCGAGCTCAGCGACCGCAACAAGCGCACCATCGGCATTCTGCGGCAGCTCTTCCCTACTCTAACGCAGGTAACTTAGCCTTCTGGTACCTATCTGCCTGAAAGTTAGCAGATTTTCGCATCTGAATTACCATCACTAGTTGACGTTCCAATAATTTAAATGTATTTCGGTTTAATTTCCCCATGCAGAGTGTGAGTTTTTAAGGGTACCCAAAAGAATACTGATGTTCTTAACAGTTGTGTTTGTACTTGTCTAGTTTTATTTTCCAGACGGAGAGTGCGCTCCGCTAATTGAGATACGACTATTTTAGTACCGTAGTGGGTTGTGTTTTAGATTATCGAACAGAAAGTGCAGCAAATCACTAGCGTGGTGCTGCAAACGTTCGGGCCGGTGGTGTTACGTGCCTTTCTGGGCAATCGTAACGGAGGTGGCGGCGGCGGTGGCGACATGACAGGCGGCGGCGGTGGCTCCATCGAGCTTGACGACGATGATGATGATGACGACGAGGCCACAACTACAACAACAACCACCGCTGCGCCCGAGCGCCGGCGTCGGCGCTGGGCGCTAGTCTACCGCCCGGTACGAGGGCAGGGCCACGGCATGCAACCGCGACCGATCAGTATCGAAACATTCACCCATCCTAAACCTCTATGCTAGCTCACTAGCAACCAGGCAGGGGAATGAAGCGATATTGATCGGGCGCAGCGTGGCCCCGAGACATCCCCATCGCACACGCACTAACCCCAGCCTGCCCAGGACGGCAGCGCGGGCGCGCGCAGACCGCGCGCCTTCATAGTCATCGTCATCGTCACTCATTGCATCCCCACATCATCACCCATCACGATCATGCATGTAATATCGCATGTCTTGCAGGAGTTGCCGGAGCAGCAGCAGAACTTGTTGTCTGGCGCCGAGTCCCAGCAGGCGGAGGTCCGCGTAGCCTTTGGCGACCAACAACAGCAGCAGCCTGCCGAGGCCCGCGCCGACGACGACCAGATCACTGCCGCGCAGACCAACACCGATGCCATTGACGAGATCACACTGGAAGACGCCGATAACAGCGAAGAAAACAGAAATAAGAGGTGACTATCGCTTTCCATACCATATGTACTAAAAATACTTTATACGAAATCATGGAAATCATCTTGACTACCTACCAGTGGCGGAGCGTGAAAATTTTCGATGGGCAACCCGGAACAAAAAAGTTATGAAAGAGTTTAGACTATACATAACTATAGGCTTGCCTAAAAATAAATTTTAGGGAAGCCGCTGGGAATCGGCTTGTACGGGCGATCCGCCACTGCTACCTACTCGCCTGCATAAAATAACAATGCTGCCTAATGATTGTATACCTGATAACGCGTTTACAAAAACCAATCGTAGGAAAGTAAAATTGTACCATCACTGTCACAGACTTTATAGTAGGTAAACTGTGACTACCTCTGTGCTCCCACGCGGAGCCACAACAAAGGCGTGCTTGAGAGCAAAGCATTGTGCTTTTTTGTGGCGATTTTCATTTCGCACGATCCGATTTCACGCTCAACCCGCCAGGCGAAACAGTTGTACGCCTAGCCTACCACTGAATCCTATCATGTGGGCATTACCTACATATAGTAGGTATTAACTTGACCTATCGTACTTTCCAGATTCCTGAGTTTCGGTGGCTCGTCGGGCGGTCAGAGCAGCGCAGGCGGTGGCTCTGGAAACTTCCTCTTCGACATCGTCAGGGTGAGTCCCGCACAACCTACAACGGACCATCATACGGGTTTTTTATTTATTTCTTCTCTATCATCTGATAAACCTAGCTTTCATAAATTGCAAACTTAACTTATTATAACTTTTCAGGTAATCTTTTAACTGTGATCATCTTTGCATTATTTTTCAATCAAATACTCAATACTCATACTTGTCTCTATCTTAACTTTTTCAAATCCTGTAACTGCCGCTGACTCTAAATCACTGGTTAGACACTGGACCTCAGTTTCTACTTGTACATTCTCGCCTCACACATACCAGCGCCACTCAAATTAGCAAAGGAATACCACTAGCCTGTGTAGTCGTTTGTATGCAATGTGATGGCCACAAAAGGACCGCGTAAGTTGAGCACGGGGGGAGAGCTGTTAGTCGGATGGTTGAGGGCTGAGGGTTGTTGCAGCGGCCAGCGGAGGCGATGGCGCGCGCCGCGGGATCGGCCTTTCGCCTGTTCGCCGGCACCGACTCACTCAACCTCGGCCTCACCGCCTCCCACTCCGCCACGCTGGACTCTTCACAAGTACACAAACAAACAACAAACTCCACACAAAATGCACATAGGCAGCTTGCTCAACCGTGAGCTGGCTACAGTACTGTAGAGAGCACCTCGTAGTTGACTAGTTCTGGTGTACAAAGCCGAGCACAGTTGCTGGTCGCAGGTCGTCGTTGTTGACGTCGTTATTGTGAATAGTCGCCTGTAGTGTAGTCGCACAGCTTTGAGTAGTTCTGTAGACATTACTCATTAACAACTAACACATTACCTACATATGCCTTCCGCCTTTCCTTTCCTCCTGTTCCACATATTCTCTTCCGCGTGTCTGGTGTCATCGAGAATCATTAATTTATCCTAACGCACCTGTACCAAGTCGATGCACATTCTCTAACAGTCCGGTGCAATCGATATTACGTGTCACTTGCGTAACGGCCGCTAATACTCGGTCGAGCGCGCTGCTTCGGAAGCGGCGCTCGGACGACTAACATTTCATAACTTTGCAACACGCTGCTCGTTAAAAATTTGAATAGCCAATAACATTGTTTCTGCCATCGGCTAATTATATATGCCGCAGTTGGCAAATATATCGAGGACGCATTGCGCGAGTGGCGTGTCGCAACCTACGATTTATGCCAATTCCTAACTGTCGTGTTTATATTTTGTAGCTGGTAGCCGGGTCTTCGGGTGGCTCATCGGGCGGTGGCGAGGCTATTGGGGGAGGCACGGACAGCGAAGGTGATGATGGTGCCGCTAAGGGCGACAATCTCACCGAGGGCGTCCCCGGCCCCATCACGCGGTTGTTTATCATCGCCAACCGGGGCATCGCCAACCTGGTCCAGGACCTCATCCTGCGATTGGCTCAGACCTCCGAGCGGATAGTCAACTTCAAGGCGCGACTGATCACCTCCATCATCTAATCGCCTCGCGCGTAGAACAATGCTAGTGTACTAGTGTAGTGCGCGTGCGCCGCGCAGGGAGCCAGGGACTGACGCGCCAGGGAACGAGCGCCGCGCCCGCCGCCACGCCGGCGCCCCGCTCTCTGTTCTCTCCGGTGCCGGCGCCTTCCCCAACCCTTGATCCTCCTAGAATAAGAGACCACCGAACCTCGAGGCAATGCTTCTCAAAACTATTAAACTAAATTTCGCGTGTATAGATACTTAAAAGGAGCTTTGAATTTTTCGAGAGATGTAATTACAGTGTAAATCTATAGCTATAAATTAATGTTATGCTTTATTTTCGTTCATCTAATTATTACATGTTTCGAAAAAGCTGTAATTCAAAATATTCAAAGTATACTCGTAGTAACTTAATCTCGTCGAGAAGTCGATATTGTTGTTGATATGTGTGAAATTGTTATTTACTTTAGTAGTTGCACGAGAAGAGCGTTTAGTATGGTACATAGTTCTGAAACAGAAGTTCCTAATCGCTTCCCGCGACCGGTGGCGCCACCTACCCACTCGCGAGGTGCCTTGCCCGCCGGTAGATGGCGCTGTTCATATTTATTTCGCCCGCTGCATGGATTACACCGCGTAAGCGCGTGCGCTGGTTCCCTGGCTCTTAACTGTAAGTGTAGTAGATAGTCGCGGTGCGCCGACCTCCAGGGTCGCAGATCTGCTCAATCTTTTTTTACCTAACGTGACAATGTCCAAATCGTTTTTATGTTTGTAAATATGTATTATAGCGGAAATTGTGTAAAATAAATTTAGTTAGTTACAATAAGTATTTGTATAATTTATAAACTACCCTCTTCCCGGATCCCACCCATCATTCTCTTAATGATTTTCAATCAAAACATCGATTGAATGCCATCAGGTAGATATATCGGAGCGAACAAGGTGCTCATAAATATCTGCAAATGACTCTACTGTTAACTCATTCATTGCCGAGCGCCAGTTATCTACTTAGGCATACCTAATAGGTACTTACTTTTGGCTACGACGCCGACGCTTCTGTACACAGTGCACCCAAAGGCGCACACACACACGGTATCCAGATAAAGCTAATAAATTGTGCGTCCATCGGCGTCCACGGCACTGTATCGAGTTCGGCGTTGGACGTTCACGGCAATTAATGGTCAAATCGTTAAAGTGCATAATTAAGATATTTAGGAAAACATTGAAGTATACCTACAGATATCTTTATATGGTGGCGACTGTACATAGGTACTAAAGACCCCCATAAAGCAACTTTAAAGTCAAGTCATTGTGGATCATTTTATTGCATTAAACTAGGTATGAGTATATCGCCTCAGTTCAATGACCATGAACAAACGCTTTTAGAATATTTTTCGTTTTTTATCAAGTCCATAATGTACCTAATTAAGTACCTATTTCTATCGCGCTATGTTCAAATCCACGTGGGAAATATTATTGGGTAGGTACGTTTTCACGCTTTTGCAACTTTTGCAATAGGTACATTATTGGCTAGATTAACATTTTATCATTTAAGTAGCATGGTTTCGAACATCATTCAAAATAGTTATCTGAGGAACACGATGTAATACCTAAATATTTATAAACGTTTGCATGGAAATCAAACAAAGCGACAAGTCTTATATAATATAGTAGGATTAGGATCGCTTATAGGTAACTATGAATAATTATTGAGGAAGGAATCGACCAGTTTAGCGACGCATCCGATGCAGCACCGGCGTCGCGCGGCGGCGTCGCTCACTCGTAGTCCTTGCCGGCCTGCTAGTAGCGGCGCCGGCTGTGCCCGCGTCGGCGCCGGCGCTAGCGCTGGAAAGGGCGCCGGGCAACGCACTAGCAACGGCCGCGCGGCCAGCAGACGCGGGTGGGACACTCGTATCATGTGCAAGGATAGGGCGCTGCAGGAGAACCAATACGCATTTGCTTTAGTTTCGTATTTGGTCCTGAATTATTATAATATTTATCTTTAGGTAAATCATCATCCTACCTTAACATTTTACTGGGAATAGGAAATTTTGCGAAAAATAAAAGGTGAGCTTCACCCTTAAGCTCACATTTTTCCAAATTTTCGAATGGGCTACAATTACCTACTTAAAATCAAAATCGTTAGATCTTAAACATTAGGTACCTATGTATGCATTTGTTTCGCCACAGTCACTCGTTATATTCGACATAATTTCGTAAGAAATAAAATAATTAATATAATATTGAAATAAATTACCAACAAACTCTTGAAAATTTTAGTTGTACAGCTAACAACATCCGTCATTAATTTATTTTGAAAAAATATTAAATTAAATGGAATAAACGAAAAATATTATTAAATAAAAGTAACTATGTGATTTTCCAAAATTATTATGAAAACAATGTCATTTTTATTTTTTTATAATCACTTTTTTAATCATATTCACACTCAAATGGATCTTGAAACAATCCACGTTTAAATTCGTTAATCGAACAGTACCAATAATATAAACGTGCAACACCGAAATTACAACGTCGTGATGTCATTCATTGACACTGACAGTAACTGTGACAGTGACACTTGACTCACTCGAGCTAGTTGACGAGATTTGGTTTTGTATTGTATTTCTAAGCTTAGAGATGTATGAATCATGACATTCATGTTTATAACATAAAATAAAGAAATAGTACAGCACGGTCAAAAGATAAAATGGCACTGTACGAAGGTATCGCGCTGATCCAAGAGAAACAAGCAGTGGTGCTCGACCTCGGTTCTGAGTATACCAAGTAAGTACCCTATTGTTAACTTATACTATTCAAAAAATTGCACGAATTCATTGTATCCCAAAGAATATTACGCCAGATACTACACACAGTAAACCAAGGCCCCTTGACATTGACTCAAAATAAATAAATCAAGTAGAAGAAAGTTAAGCAAAAGCATAGATATATAAAGTAAAGATAGGCCCAACCCGCACGAGTAATTCGTCCAATGCGGTGGCCTTAAACTAGCAATGGAGGACCACCGGGCCTTAGTCTGTGGCAGGACGCCGTACTGTTCAGCTGTCAGAGTGTGTCAGAGCCGACTGTCTCAAAATGCCCATTTGCGCCGTAAAAGGGTGCAAAAATTATGATAAAAAGTAAAAAAAATACATGGGATACTGTATCATCGGTAAGTATCGTCAGTTTCTTTTTTATCGCTTAGTAACACATTTTCAAAAGAATTATTTGGTTACCTATAGCGCCATTACGTTTTGGTAGTTCGCAACGGCTAGTCAATCAAAAGTAACCTTGTAAGGGCGTCATTTTTATACTGATGTATGAACCATTGACTATGGACATTGTTTGATAATATATATATAGCTATACATTTGATTGTTATTGTTTCACATATCTTCTACTAATGTAGGTAAGTAGATGCGTAAGAATAATGTACAAAAGAAAGTCGTTTGAAATGTATTTATTTGAACACTTACTTTCATATTTTCAACTTTAAGAGTCAATTCGTCGTTCATTGTTTGACAAAGAGACACATAATAACATGTTATTTGGCTCTTATTCTATCATTTGCCACATTGTAAAGTGGTGTTCAACTGAGAATGAATGTTTGTGTTGTAATTATTGTGAGCCTTTGTGGCCTAAGTCACTAAATTGCGCCCGACATTTCGTCCTTGTGGTTTTCTAACATTTGGAGAAAGTAGTGTTTATGTGTATTAAAATCTTACATTTGTTACGGAAAAATCCTCTACGGCATCCCTGACAAACCGTTCAGTAGTCTTTGAGCCGTAAAAGTAAATAGGTACATATACAAACTCACTTTCACATTTATAATTACTTATTTATTACATAGGTACCACTATCTCTATGAGTGAACCACTGCCAGCCACTTCATTAATATTGAGAAAAGTCCCCCTTACAAGGTTACTCCGGCCACCCGAACGTGTGGTACGCAGTCCTTACAACAGATGCGCCACTAATTTTTAATAAGGATAGATGTCAAGCGAATTGTTCGGACGGGCGTATCTTTACTTTATAAATCTATGAGCAAAAGTTATTGTTGATTTTACATATTGCTCCATAGCAGAGATCATGTTGTTGTGTGAGAAAAAGTATAGTAAATAATCTTAAATATTAGAGATTGTACTAAATGTTCAAATTTTTTTTTTTTTATGTTATGGTTGAGTAATAATGATGAGTTGCTGTAGACTACCCACCTCATAAAGATTTAAAAACTCAGAGACTAGCAGAGGTCATCAGTCATCATCATCACCTACAGCTGGTAGTTTGCAGGTCACACAAAAACCCACCCTGTTGCTCAATACACTTCTTGAGCAACAGGGTGGTGAAAGCTTAGTAAGAACTGCCAGACGATGTGGTCTCAGCTCTCAATGTCAACCAATTCAATAACTAATTAGACCAGCACATTCGTACAAAAAAGAAAATTTTAGCTCGAGAATGACCTATAACGTATAGTAGATTGTACAACAAGCGCAATAAACGAACCATTTAACCTGAGACGTTTATCTCGCCGGTGGCTCGGGTGGATAGATAAGTCGAGGGTTTAAATGGCTAATTTATGCCCGAGTTATATACACTGCTTTTCACTTGGATTGCGAGAAAATAACAAATAATTGCAAAATTAATATAAAATTTAATCTGGTTTTGTTTTGTTGTGAAGCAAATCAAATTAAATGACAAATTTATTCTACGAAGTTTTATTGTGTGTGTGTGTGGCTGTTAGTCTTTAAAACAATTTTACTTTGTGCACTAGAGCATAAAAGTGGCATTTAGTGCAGCATACATCCAGCACAAAGGCGAACTTTGCGAGCATGAGAAGTGAAAAGTTTATTGGATACAGGAATCATCAGTTGTTTCAACTGCCTGCCTGATAAATAAATAAACAAAAGTCTTTAAAAGAAGTGGAAGAACAGCACAGAAAAACATTGAGCTTTAAAAATATTGGTGCAAGTAAAAAGTATGTCACAGCACTAACATAACGGATCAATTACTGCTCTTTAAAAGTGACTATGCTCTAACTCGGTGATTTTCAACCTGTGGGTCGCGACCCCCAGGGTGGTCGCGGCTACTTGAATTTTGTAAGTTAAAACACGTAGGGATTTCATATTCGTAAAATAGAAAATATAATCTAAGAACAGCGCAGAGTCGGTCGCGAAATATTTTCTTACTGTAAGGGGGTCGCGCCATGAAAAAGGTTGAAAAACACTGCTCTAACTGTTTCTGTGTGTAGATTCGGGTTCACGGGTGAGGCAGCGCCACGCTGCATCATACGTTCGCAGTTCTGGAGCCCGGAGCTGCGCCGCTACAAGAGGGTCTATGACTATGCCAACGAGGATGAGCTGTATGATAACCTTGTGCATATGCTGCATCTGCTGTACTTCAGGTGAGGGATTACTGAAACATTTGGGGACATTTACACATTCACAAATAAATCCAGTCTTAAACAATTTTAGGTTTGTTCAGTCAAAATAATTTTTCTAATTTAATCCTTAGTAGCATTGGTCCATAACTGTGTCTGTCTGAACCCATGTTTCAACTACCATCCTCAGATTCATTCATCCTTTCGCGGGGCCGCTGGCGGCTGCCTCCCGTCGCCGCCTTCATCTACATAAAGCTTGTCCCAGAAAAAAATGTCGCTCATTATTAGATGGGGTAGTAACGGATGAAATCTAAAGAGGTTTGAAAACTATGTTCTCCGTTGGGATGGCCATTAATGTATAAATTAAAATAAAAAACAAACGCTGTCAGTACTAGATGTTCAACACAAAGTACTTTGTTATATACTGAAATAGAGAACAATCTCTGGGCCTAAAAACGGTAACCCTGTATTTGATGCGCCATCTAGTATCGTTAGTTGAAATACTCCACTTGAATGTTAAAACATACAAAAAGTGCGTCGGTGGCAGGGTTTGAACCCCGGCTCACCGACTCCAAATACCGCCGTCTGTACCCCTAGGCTACTGATGTCTTATGACAATACGGCGAATTTCGAAATACCTTGACAGCCTCTAGTTGGCCTCTAGTTGGCCTCTGGTAAACCTATTGTGCTGTCATTACCGCGCACCTAGTACTAAGATTGGCCGCCCTGATGTTCAACGATGTCGTCGGTGCAAGAAAAGTTACACGAAAATTTTTTTACGTCATACCTGGCCATAAAGTAGGAATTACCGCACGCTAGGCGTGCGGAAAACCCCACTTCCTGGCCAGATAGAGACGTAAAATTTTGTACTCACCACGGGCGGTAATAAAGAAAGCCTCAGAGCGCATATTTATCGCCCTTGCCTTCGGCTCGGGCGTCAAATACCTGCGATCTGAGACATTCTTTGTTTAACCGCAATTAAGTAATGTACTATTGTACAAATATGTTCAATATGGAGGCATCTCTGCGAAGAAAGTGGCATCGGAGCTAAAAACGTCTACAAGTGCCGTTCAAAGGGTTTTAAAACGGTTCAGGGAGACTGGTGGTATACGGCGACGGCCTGGAAGTGGACGTAAACCAGGGTTTGTAAACAAGAATATCGAGAAGAAGATTATAACAGCTTTACAGAATAAACCTACCCTCTCTGTACGAGACTTGGGCAAAAAGTTTAAAACCTCGAAATCTACTGTGCAACGAGTGAAGAGAAATAATTCTATAAAAACGTTTTAACAAACTGAAGTGCTCAATAGAAATGCAAAACAGTCAAAAGAGTCTAAAACCAGATCTAGAAAGCTTTATTCAAAAATGACGTAGAAAAATTATTGTACTGTTATGGACGACGAAACTTACTGCAAACTTGACTTCAAATCACTTCCAGGACACCACTATTATTCTGGGACCGACAGAAAAACAGTAAGTGAAGAGCATAAGGTCATCAAAATAGATAAACTTGCAAATAAAGTTCTCGCGTGGCAGGCGATCTGTTCATGTGGCAAACGCAGTAAACCATATTTGACTAATGGAACCATAAATGGTGATATGTACCTGAATGAGTGCCTTAAAAAACGATTGTTGCCATTTATTAAGAGGCATACTTCACCTGTACTGTTCTGGCCTGATTTGGCCACGTGTCACTACACGAAGAAAGCAATAGAGTGGTACAAAGCAAATAATGTCGATTTTGTTGAAAAACACCTCAATCCTCCCAACTGCCCGGAGCGACGACCCATTGAGAAATATTGGGCTCGTGTGAAACAGAAGCTTTTAAAACCTAAAAGTAATGCCACTTCAGTCGAAAACTTCAAACGGAAGTTGAATGAAGCATCCACACTAATCACCAATGACGATGTACAAACCTTGATGGCAGGTATCAAGGGAAAATTAAGAAGTTTCTGGATGAACCAATCTTAAACTGATCTTTATGTGTAAATAATAATATTGAAAGGAATATCAAATAAACCTGTATTGGAAAATTTGTTGAATTTTAATATTTAATATGGAATTTTTACTAATTTATAAGCGACATTTTTTTATGCGACAAGCTTTACTAAAACCAGTATCGCTTGAAAAGCTCGAAAAGTTCATACGGCTGCTCGCGGTGCTGCAAGCGGTGTCACATCGCCGCGGGCAGCCGCGGGTAGAACCGCCGGCAAGAAGCGCATGGCTGCGGGGCTGAGCTATAACTACGAATTTCGAATCTCGAACTTCGCATATCTCCGTCTCTCTCGCACTTATGATTTATGGTACTCGAGTGACAGAGACGTAGATATACGAAGTTCGTGGTAGCGCCCCTGCTCGCGTCACCGCGGGCGACCGCGCGCGACCTTGTCGCGCTTTTCAAGCGATAACCTTGGTCTTTTAAGTATGTAGATAAAGTTCAATAGTATTTTTCACAATCGTGTTATAACAGAGAGCTTTTTAGTCGAGTACCGTGTTTAGGCCACGAAGCTTGCTGAGTGGCCTAAGTAAGGTACGAGATTAAAAAGCTTGATTATGACACTATTGTGAACAAAACTTTTTGTACGAGTTCATTAAAATTAATAATCTAAGTCATTAATACGAGTATATAAGAAAACTATAAAAATATTGGTGGAGGAGTGTGGCTGCGGGACGCAAGGGATCGCGAGGCGTGGAAAGCTTTGGAGGAGGCCTATGTCGGAAGACAAGTTGAGGTTGTCGATGGAAATAGTTAGAAGTAGAAGTAAATAATAAGTAAAGTATGTAGTTTAAGTTTTCTTGAAAATTGTTAAACCTCAGCAATAAAGGCTATTTTTATTTTTCTTTATTTTATTTATTTATATAAGAAAACTAAATATTGTAAGTACTATATTGTCTAGTTCTATTGGGCTCTACAAACCATACAATTATCACTTCTGATTTGTCGTATCCAATTTCTGACAAATTGTGGCAATTTAGGGATACCATTTCGTAAAAATAATATTGCCATAACAAAGCACTGTGTCATGATTGTGTTATTACTAATTTTTCCTAAGGTATCGCTATTCGCAGTAAGATGCTAACGTGATGATAAAAAAAATATAAAGCTATCAAAGCGTGGCTCAAATCGACTGTAAAATGTGTTTTCATAGCACCACAACACCTTTAAAATACAAACTGTATAATAAATGCGTGTAAAATTTGTAGAAAGACTAATTACAATAAATTCAATAATATTTTAAATAGTTTACTACAAAATTATCTGCCAGAAAACTTGGCTGATCATAAATTCTTTCCATGGTCAAATTGTGTTGGTTGTCCACATGCATACAATGGGCTTGTGACCTTAAATTTGTTTACGATGCCATTCGAACCAGTTTTTGTAGATGAACAAATGTTTGTAAGGAAGCAACTACATTTAAAGGACATTAATACCCAAAAAATCGAGTTAAAGACGGACCTCGCTGACAGCAGTCGAAAAGCTTCATACTGATTGGCTTTAAAGTATGACGTCACGCCGTGCAATTTGTACTAACCGTTGCATGGAAAATTAAGTAAATTGCTGTTTCGGTCGCGAAATACTGCGTTTAGGTCCATAGTTGTCATACAAATTTGTTTCTATAAAAGCGTAAGGATTCTATTGGTACCTTTAAATTTACTCTTGGACAATAAATAAAAAAACTTATTTTTCTAAACTTTCAAGGTTCATATCTTTTTAAGATTTGAATTATATTTTGTAATTTATACTTTATTACAATCTTTTGATGATTTACTATCCATTTAGCAACACGACATTATCAATTTTAACACCACGCAACAAGCCTATTTGTCGGTACAACTCGTTTGACACTTTTGACCGTTGCGCAACATGCCTCCAGGCGATAGCAATTAGTCAGATTCTGATAAATTGGGGCTGACAAATCATTACATGTATATGTCACCGTTAGATTGTGAAAACCGTCAGTTTATAATCTTACCCGTTATATTGTCTTATTTAATTCATAATTTTACGCATTCATTTTCGTTAGTTTATAAACTAACAATGTCATATCGTCAAATTGTGAACTGAATCAAATTTGCCTGATTCGGAACGCAACCTGTGCGCTGTTTGGTTGAGCGAATTATTCCACTCGCATCAGTTTCCACTTACGTCAGAACATGATTGTTTTTAGGGTTCCGTAGCCAAATGGCAAAAAACGGAACCTTTATAGATTCGTCATGTCTGTCTGTCTGTCTGTCCGTCCGTATGTCACAGCCATTTTTTTCCGAAACCATACGAGCTATACTGTTGAAACTTGGTATGTAGATGTATTCTGTGAACCGCATTAAGATTTTTACACAAAAATCGAAAAAAAACATTAAGTTTTAGGGGTCCCCATCTTTGAGTATCAAGCCCACTGAAGATGTCATAACGTCAACTCTTCGAACAAATTTTTTCGCCACTTTTAGCGGGGGGTGAGGTAAACACGTACAGCACACCACCAAAATATGAATAAATCAACAGACACAAATTTAGCTGTAGAGATAAACGCACACTACAAAAAAAAATAACACATCAAAAATTACACGCACACAGACAGAGTTTTCACGTAACCGTGCAGCATACATACGAACAAGTTAGTGATGGGACACAACGGACAGATCTGAAGAATGAGTCAAATCAGTTTGGTGAATGAACTGAATTATCTTATACTATTTATTATAAAATTGTAAAAGTGAAAATTCTGTACATTGAAGATACTACCCAAAAAAATGTTTATTTGTATGTATGTCATTATTTAAAAACCATTTAGTGGAATGCTCTTTTTTTGTAAAAAGTCTTTCGTTTACAGTAAACACGTGTACCTGCACATTATTGATAATATTCCACTCACGACTGTGAATTATTTTTAGCGTTTTGTTAATATTTGTCTTTAAAGAAATTTAATGTGAACGACCACCACGAATGACGTTGACATTATTCACCAACCAATCACAAATAACAACAAATATTCATAAAATCATTGCCTGTGTAAGAAATTAGTTCCAGTGAAATTCCGCAATAAAATCCTCATTTATATTTGTGGTGGTCAGGCTTTAGAAATTGGGATATATTCGAAAATAAGTGTAAAAATGGGGCAATATTTAATTTGTTATCATTAATTTGATTTTATGGAAAAATAGCCGGGTTTAAAAATTAAATGTATACCTACTAGTCGCAGATTTAGGAAAAACAAAGAAAAAAAGAAATTCACCAAACAAGGACATAGTCGCAAAGAAGGTATTGCACCTTCAATCAATGTCTTTCTGTTAGTATCATTTTTGTAGCTTTCCGGAGTAAAGTGCTCCGAACAGATAACACTTGTACGTGTAGGTTTCCAAGAATAATTTTCGTTATTACAAAATTGTCTCCATTTCTCCTTTATATAGGGATTTTTTGGAAATCTAAAAGGACATATAATTATAACATAAAGTAAGTAGGTTTAATTATATGTCCTTTAACATAAAGTATATAAATAATAGTATAACATAAAGTATATAAATAATATTATATGAATAACACATACATTCTTGGTCCCGCACTAAATGTATTCCTTTTACCTAGATATTTTTTTTGCCAACAATTCTTTTCTTTTTAAGACTAAATTTCAACAACGTATGTCCAGAGAAAAGTAATTTTCTAATTCACCTTACAAGATTAAAATGTAACATACATATATACCTACTCTTTAATTCAATATCTAATAAAAAAACTGACCATTAAACAAACTGACACAGAGATTGAATGAATGAATGATTCATTCAAATGTTGAGTCGCTTTTCATACTTTTATCGCACCCCTAAAGACAGATTCGACCCCGTACCACGACACCATGTTTACATTTTCTGTCGTTTACGTATCGCAAACGGTATTTTCTTTAAATGGAGATTGTACTTCAATACACATTTAATAGTTAGTAAAAATACTTACCTATGATAGGAAACGCGAACTTGTTGCGAATTTGAGCTGTCAGATCGCCTTTTACATGATAATACTGCACAATTCACCATTTTTCGAGAGAAACGTCACGCGACACGGATCGATACAAAATGGCGATGAAGCGACTTTAAGTAGTTTTATATAACGTGGTTGACCAGTTGACCAATGTACTTTGCCGGAGGGGGTCGCCTGTGTATGACATCTCCAGTGGGCTTAATACTCAAAGGTCCCTGGTAATACACAAAACTGAAACTCAATTTTTTTTTTTTCATCTAAAAACGTGTGGGGTATCAATGGATAGGTCTTCAAAAATGATACTAAGGTTTCTAAACTGAATAGTTTGCGCGAGAGACACTTCCAAAGTGGTAAAATGTGTGTCCCCCCCCCCCTGTAACTTCTAAAATAAGAGAATGATAAAACTCAAAAAAATATATGATGTACATTACTATGCAAACTTCCACCGAAAATTGGTTTGAACGAGATCTAGTAAGTAGTTTTTTTTTAATACGTCATAAATCGTAAACCGCAATTTATTTAACGGAACCCTTCATGTGCGAGTCCGACTCGCACTTTGCCGCTTTTTTTTTAGTTATTCAGACATTTTATTCCATTTGTGCGAGACGCACCTATGACTGGCTCTGGGCTGAGTAGAATTTGAAGGGAAATCCTGCACCTTCGGCGTTGGTCGTTACGGCTTAGCAGGAACTTGGTCGGGTCGGGGTTCTGAATTGAAAGGCTTGTTTACTTTTTCAAGTAATGTCACTTCGCTGCTACTGTAGGTACTGAATTTCATGGGGTCTGGCCGCCCAATTTATACTATTAAGTTACCTCGGCCGGACGCCCCTTCGCCCCGTATATTTGGCGGGAAAGCGATTTGCGCGGGAAATTTTGGCGCGAAATGACATGTTCATTTATTACAGTTCAATCTTACTCTAATACATTATTTACAGTGCTTATACCTATTTCTATGCTATTTATAATACATTATTACACGAGATCCCGCTCGTTCGGCGTCAAAATGCATCTGAAACGCGGGGATTCCGTGTCCGCCCGTATATACGTACCTCGTTCCCCACCTGAGGTATAAATACCGGGTTTCCCCCCTCGCTCGCCCATCAG
The DNA here is from genome assembly GCA_963854355.1 of Epinotia brunnichana. NCBI lineage: Eukaryota > Metazoa > Arthropoda > Insecta > Lepidoptera > Tortricidae > Epinotia > Epinotia brunnichana. The sequence continues at coordinate 23,841,701 of OY977936.1, read as the reverse complement.
TCGTTGCCTGACTGGCGCGCGAGTAGGATCTCTAGGTTTCCTTTAGTCTGTCTATATTTCTTAGTGGAAACTTAGTGTTATCCACTCGTTATTTAGGAAACCAGCGGTATATTACCCTTTTTTACTATGTAGGAATGAAATGTGAGGCCTATTATTCTTTATTTCAGGTGCCGATGACATAAGGCAATAGTAGCGCAATGCCTATGTTATAAGAAGGTTTATAAGCTAGATTATTACAAGTTAGGTCGCGACTGACAATTTTATGTTTATAACGGGTTTTATTCTATGCCGTCCTGCACATCTCTCCCGCCGACCATCGTTCGGGTGAACGTTGGATCTTCTTTTGCGTGCAGGATCTCAGGCTCCGTCGGCAGGATCACCAGCTTCTTGGTCGGTCTTCTGAAGACTCCGCCCTTGGTGGTCACGTCCACTGCGCGCGTCACGCCGTCGGGGCCCGGGTATATAGCTGTAACCCGGCCTCGTGGCCATGTGTTGCGAGGCAGATTCCCGTCGGCCACTAGCACGATGTCGCCGACGTTGATAGGCCGCCCATGACCGTAGGGCTCCCGCCGGTACTGGAGTGAGGGCAGGTACTCCCGGAGCCAGCGGGCCCAGAAGTGCTCGGCCAGGCGTTGGCTCGTCCGCCAAGTCGCGCGGCCGATGAGTGCGGTGTCGTCGAATGTCCCGGGGTTGGGGGCCCGGGTTGAGCCACCGAGGAGGAAGTGGTTCGGCGTGATGGCTTCTGGCTCGTCAGGATCAACCGCCACGTGAGTGAGGGGGCGGCTGTTCACTGTATATTCGGCCTCGGCGAGCAGAGTAGTCAGGGTCTCCTCGCTGGGGCGGCGCTCGTTGAGCACGGCGTGTAGGGCTCTCTTGACGGCTCGTACCATCCTCTCCCATGCCCCGCCCATAAATGGGGCTCCCGCCGGTATGAAGCGCCAGCTGATACCGCGTTGCGCGGCGTCGGTTTCGAGGGCGTCGCCGTAGTAGGGGTAGGCGCGCGGAATCGCGAGGTCTCGCAATGCCCTTAGGCGCAGCGTCCACTCCGTCCATTGGCGCGCTAAGTCTGCATCCAGCTTGTCATCCCAGCCAGTTCCGCGCCGCCACACCTCTTGTAGGATTTTCTTTGCTATGATGGTTACCGGCGCCGCTAGCCCGAGAGGGTCGAAGATCGACATTGTTATTTTCAATATTTGCCTTTTGGTAGGCTCAATGTCGTCCAGGGCTCCGGGAGGTAGGCGGCTGAGGTCCAAGTTGAAGGCGAGTTCGTCGCTCGCGGGTTTCCATATTTGTCCCAGGATTCGTTCATTTTTCATTTCGCTTTTATTCAGTTCGACGGGCGCGGACGTGGCGTCCTCCGAAGTGAGGGCTCGGAGGACCCGCGTGGAGTTAGAGGTCCATTGGCGTAGTTCGTAATGGGCCTCTCTATGTATATCGCGTACATCACTTGACACTCGAATCGCGTCTTCTTCCGTTTTGAAGCTGTGTAGGTAGTCATCGACGTAGTGATGTCTTATTATCGCTTTGACGGCCTCTGGATGCGTTTCTTCGTGTTTCTGGGCGTTGACGTTCTTCACATATATTGCTATTGACGGTGAACAAGTAGCGCCAAAAATGAGTGAAGTCATGCGATATTCTTGCGGCGCGTCGTCGCCCCGCCGGTCGCCCCGCCATAGATAGCGCAGGGCGTCTCTGTCTTCAGATTTGACTTTCACTTGCATGAACATTTCTTTAATATCCGCCCCCACGGCGACTGGGTGTTGCCGGAAGCGCATAAGGACGCCTGGCAGCGACTGTAGGAGGGCCGGGCCTGTCAGTAGGCGGTCATTGAGCGACACGCCCCTTGTAGGCGCGGCGGCGTCGTGGACAATTCGGACTTTCCCGGGCTTGCTAGGATTCAGCACCGGGAAATGGGGGAGGTACCACACTCTTGATGACTTGGTGGGCGGCGCAGGCTCGGCGTAGCCCTTCGAGACAAGGGCGTCCATTTCTTCACTATATTTGCTTTTAAGCTCTTTATTTTTGTCGAGTTTCTTTTCTATGTTATGAAGTCTTCTCAGTGTATTTTCGTAGTTGTCAGGCAAGCGGCTGTCGGGTTGTTTCCATAATAGCGGTGCTTCATAATGGCCGTCGGCTGTAGTCGTTATTGACTGGGCTAGCATGATACGCGCCCGCTCTTCCGGGCTTGACTGGGGTAACTTCGGCTCGATAAGTAGGTTTTCGAGCGCGAAATATTCACTGAGTTGTAAATTCAAATCTTCATTTTTCTCGGCTTCTTCAATAGTGGTCAAGCGATGCGTCGCATGTACTTGTTTGCCTGTGATGCGTGTGTGTGCACCGTGTAGCACCCAGCCTAGCGGCGTTAGGGATGCCGCTGGCTGATGCCGCTGGCCGCGGCGTGTTTCATTACTGACGAGTAAATGCCAGTTATCTTGTCCGATTAACACTCTAGGTCTCGCTGACTCGTACCGCAGGCTATCTTCTATGTCGCATAAGTGTGCGCACTCGCGGAGATCCTCCTTCTTAACGGACTGTGGTGATAGGCTCAGATCGTCTATGGTATGCGCACCGACCCTATAAGGTTGGTCGGTGCCGCGGATGCTGAGCGTAACACGGCGTGATCTCGATGCGTCGATTTTTTCTTTCGTTATAGCTTCTATTTGTAGCGGCACTGTCGGGCCGTCCAGGCCTAAGTCGTTCGCGAGCTCTTCTTGTACAAGTGTTATCGTGGAGCCGTCGTCGAGGAGGGCGTAGGTCTCGACGGCTCCCGCCGGTCCAGAGACTGTGACCGGGATAATTTTTAGATAAGCTCTCGCTTCTCGGGAGGCGCGTGTCGATGTGACGGCCTCGTTTCTTTCTTCGATTCGTTGATAATGTAGCAATTTGTGGTGGAAGTATTCGCAGCCGTCTCGCTCGCACTTCGTGCGCTTGCATGAGTGCATCCTGTTCTTGTAGCGCAGGCATCGGAAACATAGCCGTTGATCTTTGGCTAGTTTCCACCGGTCTTCAACGGCTTTTTCGATAAACTTAGTGCATTTATCTATTGGGTGACCGGTGTTGTTGCAGGCGGCGCACTTAGGTGAAGGCTTGTCTGTGGTCGCGAAGGCTCGGTGTGTCCTCTTTGCAGGATGAGGATTTGCACCGTCGACGTTCTCGGGCTGCGCGTAGAGTGCGCAGTAGTCCGCCTCGCGTTGCAGGAAGGCTGATATCTTTATTAGCTCAGGCTCGTCGTTTTTCTGCGTATTCGCGTAGTCGAACCATCTGTAGCGTAGGGCGGGCGTAAATTTCTCCATCATTGCCCTTGTCGTCTCCGGGCTGTGTAGATAGTGAGCGCGGTCAAGAGCCTTGAGTGTGGCTATGACGTTGGCTACACGGCTGGCGAAGACGCAGATGTCGAGCGGCCCGTCGTTAAGGCGCGGTAGGGCGCGTAAACGCTCGAGCTCGGCGAGGGCAATGGCGTCTGGGCGGCCGAAGCGGGCTTCTAGGCTTCTCATTACTTCGTCTGCGCGAGCGTTGTAAATGAGGAGGCTCTCGACGGCTTCTTTGGCCCTCCCTTTGAGGCATCTTCTTAATCTTGCTATATTATCCACTTCGTTATAATTTGCGGTGGTTCCGTTGTAGGCGGCTTTGAATGATAGCCATTCTTGATGCGAGCCGCTGAATGGCGGCAACTCGGCGTGGTAGCGTGATGACTCTCTCGGGCCGGCACGCGCGGCGATGGCGATGGCAGAGGCGAGCTCACTCAGGTTCACACTTTGTTGATTCTTCATTACTATGGCGCTATCTTCTTGCGCATTCGCTTGTGAATACATTAACGGCGGCGGATATGCGTCTGTTTCGCGTGGGCGCGGCGGCGTTGGCGCGAAAACGGGAGCGTGGGTTCCCCCGGCGGGGGGAGGGGCGGGGACGGCGGGGCGCACGGCAGCGGCGCCCTGTCCCGCGCCCTCGGCGGGGCTCCTCTCCCGAGCCTGCTCGGCGTACTGTGGGGTTGCAGGCTCGGGTTCTTCGATGTAAGGTGCATTGGAGATGGCGAGGACATGTCTCTGGCTGGTCTCGAGCCATTCACCTATGCGGCGTTCTTGTTGGACTGTAGATATTGTGCCGGTGTCATCGTCGCTGTCTTCGGCTTCTATGGCGGCTATGCGCGCTTGCGCGAGCTCCAATTTGATTCGGAGGGCTTCTTCTCGCGCTTGTGCGAGACGGCGGACGCGATGACTCGACGTTGTTTTTACCGATTTTGACGGCGGCCGTGCGGCAGGATGCTGGCTTGACTGTGGGGTTTCCTGCCGCAGTGTTGCTGCAGGGTGTAGGCTCTCCTGCAGCAGCGGGACTATGGGTGGCAGCGTTGACTGTGGGGTTTCATGAGGCAGTGTTTGTGACTGCGCGGCATCATGATGCTGCCCTATGGGTGACCTCGGCTGTGGGTCTGGACGAGGCGCCGGCGTCGCAGGAGTGCTTGTCTGTGGGGTTTCCTGCGAGGGCCTCGAGCCGTCTTGACACGTAGTTCTTGACGGCACTATGGGTGGCAGCGTTGACTGTGGGGTTTCATGAGGCAGTGTTCTCCACTGCGCGGCATCATGAGGTTGCTGCCCTATGGGTGACCTTGGCTGCAGGTCTGGCCGAGGCGCCGGCGTCGCAGGAGTGCTTGTTCGCGAAGTCTCCTGCGAGGGCCTCGAACCTTCTTGAGTAGTAGCAGTTCCCGACGTGGACGTGGTTGCTTCTTCCAGCATGGCTTCTCTGATGTTCGCTGCGATAAGTTGACCGAGTGTGCGATTTCCTGCTTTCGATCTTGTAAGGGGCATCCTCTATGTAGAATCCGGCTCGAAGGACCAGCATGTGCGAGACGCACCTATGACTGGCTCTGGGCTGAGTAGAATTTGAAGGGAAATCCTGCACCTTCGGCGTTGGTCGTTACGGCTTAGCAGGAACTTGGTCGGGTCGGGGTTCTGAATTGAAAGGCTTGTTTACTTTTTCAAGTAATGTCACTTCGCTGCTACTGTAGGTACTGAATTTCATGGGGTCTGGCCGCCCAATTTATACTATTAAGTTACCTCGGCCGGACGCCCCTTCGCCCCGTATATTTGGCGGGAAAGCGATTTGCGCGGGAAATTTTGGCGCGAAATGACATGTTCATTTATTACAGTTCAATCTTACTCTAATACATTATTTACAGTGCTTATACCTATTTCTATGCTATTTATAATACATTATTACACGAGATCCCGCTCGTTCGGCGTCAAAATGCATCTGAAACGCGGGGATTCCGTGTCCGCCCGTATATACGTACCTCGTTCCCCACCTGAGGTATAAATACCGGGTTTCCCCCCTCGCTCGCCCATCAGTCGTTGCCTGACTGGCGCGCGAGTAGGATCTCTAGGTTTCCTTTAGTCTGTCTATATTTCTTAGTGGAAACTTAGTGTTATCCACTCGTTATTTAGGAAACCAGCGGTATATTACCCTTTTTTACTATGTAGGAATGAAATGTGAGGCCTATTATTCTTTATTTCAGGTGCCGATGACATAAGGCAATAGTAGCGCAATGCCTATGTTATAAGAAGGTTTATAAGCTAGATTATTACAAGTTAGGTCGCGACTGACAATTTTATGTTTATAACGGGTTTTATTCTATGCCGTCCTGCACACCATTTATTTCGGCATCCAGCAGTGTCGACGGTAGTGTTGGGTAACTCACTCGTGAGGCAACTCGTTTGTCGTACTCATTTCATTAAATTGTCACATCACTTCACGATGAAAAAATGAACCAACTCATTCCACACGAGGTACCAACCCACTCCTCACTCGCTAGTTCATCAACTCACTCTACATTTATAACTCAAATACTTCAAACCCTGTGACAACGAGCTCCACAACTCGCCACTCGCGCCTAACTTCATTTGTCTCACCGCTTATCTATCACACCGAAAATGAGTGCGTGGACGAGGGAGTTAACTCGAACATGACAACGAGCGCGACCTCAAAAATGTACGGTGTGCTGTGAGATCAAGTGAGTTGGGATTGGGACACGAAGTATATATATTTTAATATAAATCCGTGGGAAAGTAAAAAAGGCCGCCATCTTGAAGTTCTTTAAATACAGCCCCATTTCGTTCAAAATCGATATCTAAGGGTCCGAGGGGCCTCTTAAGAGGGCGCTCGTTTTTTGGTCAGGAATAAGCGAGGATGACGGATTTTTGACGTTGTAATTCTAAGAAACGGAGAGCTTTTTCTAGATCCTGATTACTTATTTGCATAGGTAAACTCCTCATATTGGTCCTAGCCGCCTCCAATTTACGAATTACTGAATACTTTAACCGAAAATACCCGATTACCGACAGTAGTTTTCTGAAGAGAGCGCAGAGTCATAAGTTTGAGCCCCTAATACTCCATGATGTTATATGAGAACCTACTTGTTTTATTCTATTTTCACTAGCGTAATATGTTGCCATTGCGCCTAGCCGCCTCGAATTTTCCTTATTCTGCACGTATATATATGTAAACTGTTCTCAATTACACCATATTTGTCAACAAAATCTTACTGAAAACTCAAGGATTTTCTCATTATTGTTGAATTATTTGTGTATTGAATCTTACACAACATTAAAGTTCATGCTTGTACCAACAAGATCCAGTCCAAAAAATATAACTTTAGTCAAAATTTATATTTATAAATAATTATTCAAAACTAGTATAAATTTACCGTCGCGCGGGAATATATCTCAGTACCGGCTGAATAGCCCTCCGAGACAGACGTGTACTGTGTTTATTTGTGGCTATTCACGAAGCTAACCGGCCACTCTTCAGATAAAATAATATTATTTTGATCTCCGACTAGGCATAGTTGTTACCAACCTCGGGGTCAAACTATACTGGGGATACATTCGTGAGGCTAATCGAGACAAGTTATGAATTGCATAGCTGCCAGATAAGACGTAGTGTAGCGAAAAGGCTCAAACCCACAGTATACGTAACATTTAAAATTGAACCTTCTACCTAAAACAAAAGTCATACATTTCAATGGTGATGTCTTGTGGGTTTAGGGCTGCCATCCGTCCGGGTTTCCCCGGATTTGTCCTAGTTTGGAGGCCGTCCGGGGGCCGTCCGGGGGGGTTTTCAAAAAGCGTCCGGGGAAAACCCGGACACTTTTCATGTGAGGAAACACCTCATTGAATTTAAGTATTTACCGGCATTATTGTGTAGAAGTAGGTAAAAACCGTATAAATAATACAAAACGCAATCAAGACACTAGCTTCATTCAGTGTAAGTGTAACACGGTAAAATAACAACGGTTGACCGCCCTTGTCTTGCTGTTGCCGCCCCCTCGCCCCACTCACCGCGCCGACGCTCGGCTACGCCGTCCGCCGCGTCCGCGGCTCAGTCAGCCGGCCCACTCGTTAGCAAACAGACTACGCGCACATTTCACACGGCAACGAACGATAGATGTTTCGCGAATTGCATCGGCAGGTGGATATATGTAAGTTAGCATTTTATTTACGTTACGTATGTACAAATCGTGGAACATGTTGCTGTTGTCATAGTTACTACTCCGCATATTTGTTTGCTTTATGAAATTAAAGATTGTTATTTGAGTCTGTTTGCGATTCTTGTTTTGTTTGCTTAAAGCGTGATAGTTATTCTTTGCTTGTTCTTAAAACGTCATATTATACAAAGTGAGAATGATTGATTTTCTATTAGTTTTTAATAGAATTGCATTTTAACGTTTCTAAAATGGTCTAAATAAATAAACAGGTTTCTTTATTGGGCAACTGTTTCTGGCCGTTTGTTGTTTTTGTAAATTGTTAGACAACTTGCTTCGTTAGAATCGTTAGTCAAATGTTCCTTAACTATTTTCAGATTAAAATGCCGAAACGAAAATGCACGTTTAGTGATGAGTTACAAAATAAATATCCAATGTTTAAAAAGGGCAAAAATGACTGGGACATAGAGTGTATAGTATGCTCCAGTAATATTTCGATTGCAAATAAGGGTGTTTCCGATATTAAGGACCATTTGAACACACAGAAGCATAAAAGTAATTCAAAAAACCAAGCTGGTACCTCAACCATCACAACATTTTTTGGCCAAACGAAACCTAGTTCAGACGAAAATCTTATTCGAGCAGCAGAAGGAGCGACAGCTTACCACACCGTTAATCATCATATGTCGTTCAAATCTTTGGATTGTACCAATGCGTTAAACAGAATTATGTTTTCGGAATCAAATACAGCGAAACAAATGACATGCAACCGCACAAAGGCTACGGCGATTGCAAAAAATGTTTTAAGCCCTTTATCGATTGCCGAAATCAAAAATGATCTCACAGATATTGCATTTATCAGTGTGTCTACCGATGCTAGCAACCATGGCAACGTAAAACTGTTTCCAATTGTCATTCAATATTTTAATAAAGAAAAAGATGGCATGACATCGAAACTTCTGGAAATAGAAGTAACTAAAAATGAAACGTCTGACACCGTTGTTGAGATTATTCTTCAGCAACTTAGAAAGCACGATCTCTTATCAAAATACTTTGCGTTTTCTGGTGACAACTGCAATACAAACTTTGGCGGCGTAAATAGAGCGGGGATAAATAACGTCTACTATAAATTGAAGGATAAACTTAATAGAAATATTGTAGGAATAGGATGTTCGGCCCATATATTACACAACGCCATTCACCACGGATGTGACCTATTACCTATTGACATAGAAGCGATGATCTGTAAAGTTCACAACTTTTTCTCGGTATTTACAGTACGCACAGAGGCTCTTAAGGAATTTTGCGTTGAGGCTGAAACAGAATTCAAGAATCTTTTATATCATTCAAAAACAAGATGGTTAAGCCTTTTTCCTGCGATAGAGCGGTTTTTGAAAATGTACGATGCATTGAAAGGCTACTTTGAAAGTTTGGAAAGGCCACCGGTTTTAATAAAACATTTTTTTGAGGATCCGCTTTCAGAAGCGTATCTGTATTTGGTTCACTCAATAATGTACGTGTTCCATGGGAATATTGAAAAGATGGAAAGAAGTGACAATTCACTCCTTGAAATCAGAGATATTTTGACATCTTTGAAAAAAACATTAGAAGACAGAATAAAAGAAAATTTCGTGCCTATTAAGGTGCTCAGCATATTAAACAGACAAGGAGAAGACACAAAAAATCAGTTTAAGAAATGTTGTATGGATTTTTACACGGAGATAAAGTCTTATATTACAACATGGGAAAAGCCAATGCAAGAATTCAACCAGTTCGATTGGATGATGTTGGGAAATATTACAGAAGATTCATCTTGGTCTGAAGTCGAAAAAACAGTTCTATTTCTGAAAGAAAGAGACATTGAAATAGACGACTTGAAATTGATTGACGAGTGGTTCAATTTGAAAGCATTCAGCTTAAATCTTTCAGACGAAGACAAAAAAGTAAGCACTAACCAGCTTTGGCTGAATTTTTTTAAAACAAAGAATGCACATCTGTATAGTGAATTGCGTAGGATTGCGCAATACTTTTTCTGCATACCCGCTCATAATGCGAATGTAGAGCGGATATTTTCACTGATTAATCAGCAATGGACGAAAGAGAGAAACTCGCTCGACACGGACACTGTTTCTTCACTAATAAAAATGAAATATAATTTCAAAGATCAAAGTTGCGTAGATTTTTATAAGTCTATATCAGAAAAGAAAGACGTCTTATCAAAAATCGGTGGATCAGAAAAATATCACCAACCAAGCTAAAGAAAATTTGAAGACTGATTTGTTACTGTTTGTAATAAAAATAAAGATAGTTAGATCTCATAATGTTAATTGTTATGTTTGTTTGTTGCATTTTTTAGCTTAAGATTTTATGCGTAAATACTGATTTTTATGTCTAGAGTCTAGATAATTAGAAACTGAAAACTATCACTAAGCTAAGGAATCTGAAGACTGATTTACTTACTTGGGAATTAAATTAAAACATATTGTTTAAACTGCCTGATTTTTTTAAGTTAAATTGTTTTGTTTTTGTCATTGGTTAGTGCAAATTACGCATTGTGTAAAATTAAAAAAATAAACGGATAAAAAATAAAGATATTGTTTTTTAATAATATTATTTTCGGACTCGTCCGGGGAAAAAATGCGATTTACGCCAAATGTCCGGGTTTTTTTGAATCTTGGTCCGGGTTTGGCGAATTTCGAGATGGCAGCCCTATGTGGGTTGGATCCTTTTGTCTAAACTACGCGTTCTATAGTCAATTATTATTGTACGAGTGATCGTGATACTTGATAGATTTAATTTATTTACTTGTTACTATCAGTCCACCTTGTGGAGGGTCCGCTGCAGTTTCCGGTACGTAGTCGCCTCTCGAGAACCTCCCCGCCCCAACGGCCATTATGATTAGTTAGTATGTATGTATGTATGTTAGTTTGGGCGAAATCTTCAAATTAGGTACAATTATCTTCTTATATTAAGTATTTTAACGACCTCCGTAGCCCAGTGGGTAGTGACTCTGCCTACGAAGCTGGAGGTCCCGGGTTCGAATCCCGGTCAGGGCATTTATTTGTGTGTTTATCACGAATATTTGTTCCTAAGTTATGGATGTTATATATGTATATAAGTATCTATATGTATTTATCTATTATATATATCATCGCCTAGTACCCACAACACAAGCCTTACTGAGCTTACCGTGGGCCTAGGTTGATTTGTGTAAGATTGTGTCCCATAATATTTATTATTTATTTATAATTATCTTCGGTGACAATGCCATAATATCATAGAGCTGGTCTGATGATGGAGTCGGAAGGTGGCCATAGCAACTCCTAAACTCAACAAGATAAAGCCATCGAATTTTGGCTCATTTATTTGGTCATGGCACGGCAAGACTTGGATGCTGGATGATTTCCAGAGTCTGATGATGGAGCTGGAAGGTGGTCATGGAACTCCTAAACTAAACTAGATAAACCCATCTAGTTTGGGCTCATCTGTTTTGTCTTGGTAAACACTTTGGTGATGGATGATTTCCAGGATCTGATGATGGAAGGTGGTCATGGGAACTCCTAAACTAAAATAGATAGACCTATCTTGTTTGGGTTTGTGTGATTTGTCTGTACAAGTACCCACGAACCAGCGACATAATATGCAGGGTTATTGAAAATAACAAGATGAATAAAAAACTTTTTAAAAAACAAGCTTATATGGCGTTTGTTAAGTACAGCACGATCCTACCTTGCATTTAGTTATTATTTTCGTTTATATATAATAATAAGTATAGGGTTTACACTGGAAAGGGAGATTTTTACGTGGTTTTATTACATTTCCGAGTCATCATCATCATCATCATCATATCAGCCGAAAGACGTCCACTGCTGGACATAGGCCTCCCCCAAAGAGTGCCACAATGGCCGTTCCTGCGCCACCCGCATCCAGCGGACTCCCGCGACCTTTACCAGGTCATCAGTCCACCTTGCGGGGGGCCTACCCACGCTGCGCCTTCCGGTACGTGGTTGCCCTCAAGAACCTTTCCACCCCAACGGCCATCGGTTCTACGTGCAATGTGCCCCGCCCACTGCCTCTTAAGTTTAGCAATCCGGAGGGATATATCGGTTACCTTGGTTCTGCTGCGGATAGCCTCATTTCTGATGCGATCGCGCAGAGAAACTCCCAGCATAGCCCTCTCCATTGCCCTTTGAGTGACTTTGAGCCTTCTTATGAGGCCTATAGTAAGTGACCACGTTTCCGTGCCATATGTCATCACTGGCAACACACACTGGTCAAAGACTCTCGTCTTGAGACACTGCGGAATATTGGACGAAAAGATGTGCCGTAGCTTCCCGAATGCTGCCCAGCCGAGTCGGATTCGACGATTGACCTTCCCTTCGACATTTCCGAGTATCACTCTTTATTTCGAAATAAATGTTAAAAAAACCGGCCAAGTGCGAGTCGGACTCGCGCACGAAGGGTTCCGTACCATTATCTATATCTAAAAACGGCAAAATATCTATATCTAAAATCACGTTTGTTGTATAGGAGCCCCCTGTAGCCTAGTTAGTAACTTGGAAGTGACTCTGCCTACGAAGCTGGAGGTCCCGGGTTCGAATCCCGGTAAGGGCATTTATTTGTGTGATGACCACAAATATTTGTTCCTGAGTCATGGATGTTTTCTATGTATTTAAGTATTTATTTATCTATATAAGTATGTTTATCGTCGTCTAGTACCCATAGTACAAGCTTTGCTTAGTTTGGGGCAAGGTCGATTTGTGTAAGATTGTAAAAGAAAAAGAAACAAATAAAAACTAAAATAAAAATAAAAAGATGTATTCTGTTTTTTTGTATTTTTTGTTATAAATAGCGACAACAGAAATACATCATCTATGAAAATCTCTATCTATCACGGTTCATGAGATACAGCCTGGTGACAGAAGGACAGACAGACATTCAGACAGACAGACGGACAGCGGAGTCTTAGTAATAGGGTCCCGTTTTACTCTTTGAGTAGGAATCCTAATAAGTGACATAGGTTTTAGGCTCAGAACATAAAAAAGGGAGAAGTGCCGTACTGCTTAATTTCAACCAAAACCGATGTCCCCAGTTTTCTCCCACCGCAGCGCCCACAGGCACACACATTGAACCGTGTAAAAACAAAGACTCGGGCGTTGCCAGTGAGTCTACGGCAACATGCAAACTAGGGCTGTGATTGGCTTAAACGCACTACACTAGGGGGGCGACAAACGTTAAAATTATGTTTTATCGACATTGATATTAAAATTAATATTATGTTATGATATTGATGGGTAACAACTTCAACAACATGGTGAGTTTATGTGGTGGTATTTAAACTTCTAGCTACAAGTTTAAATAACACGTGTTGTTAACTTACCATTAATCGCAAAAGTAAAAAATATTGACGAATACCTACAGAGTAACATAAACGGATTTTTATAAGTTCGTGTTCACATACATTTAAAACTCTGGTCACATCAATATTTTTGACCTGTAGGTACCAGGCCGATCCGACTCGCATTTTGGCGCGAAATAATATGTCCATTACTCATATTACGAGATTTAAGGCTAAGGGCGAGTATCCACCAAAGATGTGCGAAGATGTGTTACCATACATTTTACACCTAGGTTTCAAGCAAGCGAGGTGTCAAATATTCGAAAAGTGTACGGCTCTTATTAAGTGGTTGGAAACATTTTTCTTGAAAATGTTACGAACACATTAACTCTTCTCTGTACAGGAAACCAGTTAGGACCTCTGCCAGTAGCATCTATCCATTTTTTTAGAACCTAATCGGATTCTTTGGAAAACTGTAATAAGAAACCGAGATTTCTTCTTCAATTATCACATTTGAAATGAAAGTAAAATATACTCATTTAAAAAAAAATATTGGTAATATTATCACATTTTAAGTTGTTCTGAAGCCATTTGCAACTAAATTATATACTTGTATATACAATTTTAATATGTCTATTTACCGTTCATACTGCAACTTAGTGAAAATCTTATTAGTAGGTACCGTAAACATTTTGTGCCTTTTAATCTTATGAGTTACCTTTAAGATAGGCACCCAACCAAAACAAGTAATTAAATAAAATAAAACAGCGAAAGTAGTCGAAATAAAATAACTAGTATGATATCGTACTTCTATTTTATCGATTACGCGTAAATTGTAACTGCACTTTGGCACCGCTCTAGTTTGCGACGCCAAGCAGCGGCCGTACCACTAAAAAATTCGAGCATCGTCCATATCCATAGTGGTTTAATACATTGCGCCCTGGTTTACTGTATTGAACGATAAATGTACAACGCATAGAACAAAAATATGCTTTTTCGTTCGATATGTTAGTTCGATCCCGAGAAATGATGCGGCGTTGCGTTTATTTATTAAAATATTAGTTTTTACTGACTTAAATGAAAATACTAATACTCACATGTGGTGCGTGACTCCATTCATGTAGGTTTTAGTTTCATTCCTATTTTTGCATGTAACCACGCTACAATTCGGCATTTTGAGTAAACGTGGAATAACATTTCAGATTCACGGCAAATTGCGACTAACATGCGGTGGGCAGTGACATGCCCATTTGGCCATGTCGCACCGACACGCGCCAAGCCCCCGTTTCATATCTATTCCTTTTTATCATCTGAGGTTTTAGGCTTTTGAATAAAATCACGCATTAATTAATTGCATTCTAGATAAAAAGCTGTGTTTGTATAATTTATAATTTTCAGTTCCTTTGGTAAGAAACGGACATAGCAATTTCTATGAAGGGCAGTTTTTTTTACTGTCCATAACAAAAAAAAAATTCTTCAAGAAATGAATACGTAAGTACCCAGTAATTTCCTAGTAGTGGGTCTACTGGTATAATTTCATTACATTACTATATATAAATAAGACTCAGATAACATGCAAACTATTAATATCCGTAAAACAAATTATTATTCTTATTACTGACAACTTTAAAACTCGTTAGTTTATTTTATACTAAAAAAACGAAACTAAATATACTTTGTCATATCATATTATTTTAATACAAATAGAAAACTTCTGCTCAAAAATCAAATACTTACTTTATTCAAGTTATCTAACTTCGCTAACATGATGTTCTAGAACATCATGTTAGCGAAGTAATACTTACCACTTTTTAGTGCAAGTATCAATATCGGTCACGGAGTGAATTCCAACGGTGCGCTATACAGCTATTTGCATCGGCAAGCTCCGCGGTTAGTTCTATCCCGATCGCACTTACATATAGCTAGAAAGGGACGGCACCCGCGGCTGGTGCGATTTCGCTGTGCATGTGGGGGTTAGGTACGTTTGTGTGGGTGGTAGTAGTATTTACACACACAAACGCACTACGCGTTTCAAAATACCGAATTCTGAGCGAGCGCTTTTTTGAAGAGCACTCTTAACACGAATTCGAGCTTGGATTGTAAAAAAGTTGCCGCCATCTTGAAATTCTTTAATTAAAGTCCGATTTTGTTCAAAATTGATATCTTGGGGTCCGCGGGGCCTCTTAATATGAATCCGAGCTTGGATTGTAAATAAAGTGCCGCCATCTTGATATTCTTTAGTTATAGTGCGATTTTGTTCAAAATCGATCCACTTAAATTAAAATCGCCTACAATTACAGTACTACTACTTGATTCAAGCGATCTGCAACTTTATATATAAAAAAAAAGAAAAAGATACTATGGACTAAGTTTAAGTGATTAGGGTCATTTCGCCGGTTACGCGACCACCTTCGGATAGCGACCACATGAAGAACATGGTTTTTTCAATTGAAGATAACATCAATTCTACAAAGCCTATTGAAACAGTTAGCCGTATGCATTATTGTTTGTAGTTATGGAATAGGAATTTACTAAAAAAACGAGAATAGTACATTATGATACAAGTGAGGTATGTTGATCATTACATCAGAGGTGGAATTGTCACGCGAACCGCAGGTGAGCGTGATAATAGAGCCGAGGATGTAATTATCAAAGCTCACGCGTGTCATACGACGTTTTTCAACACATTTGCGAGGAAAAAATCCTTTTCATAAAATGAACATGTTACAGGCTCCTAAGTTGTTTCCTTTAGTTATTGATGACAAAAGGTTTTTACTCACATATTTGTACATCTCCAAGAATGTACAGTGGCGTCAATTCTATTTATCACTACGAGTCAACATTTTTAACAATAACCAAACACACATCATCAATGTTTACAAATATTTGTGAAATTACCTATAATGGCGCTCAACTATTTTTTTTCGTGAAGTGAAGAAACAGCCAATACAAAATAGAATAAATATTTTCTTATTCAATATAAATTCATGTAAAATGTTATCAAAAGTAAATAGTTTTACTAAATGAAACGTTTCTATATCATATCCAACAAGAAATAATCAATTAATCCACAAGAAGGATTTCATTTGTTTAGTCGAGTAAGAATCCATTTGCCGAGAATTAAAAACAAACCTGTATAACCCGGTCAATTTAAGAATGCGCCGAGTCCATACATACACCTTGCTGCAAGGTGCCAACGTGTCTTAATCGGGATATAAACATAACTACACGAGTGTCGTAATGTTATTAAACACGCGTGTTTAATACCCAGGATTATGAGCCCAAAAGCGGCACAATAAGAGGCACGTTACGAGCAAATGTGTTGAAAAATATGCTTTCAGTTCACCAACTCAGCTAAGTGGTCGCTAACCGGCACATGAAATTAGGTGGTCGCTAACCGGCGAAATGACCCTATATGCCTAAGAAAAATTGCAAATACATTGTTTTCATACCGACATGCATAAACAATGTCGACTTTTTATAATAAAGCAAGCAGCTACATCTATATCATCTATGAAATAAGGAGGTAATGAAATATTTATTAGGCACATGTGTAATATATTCTAATAATTGGATATAATTATGTAGGTATCACAAATAGGAAATGCAAAACAATGACCACTTTTTATAACAAAGCAAGCAGCTACATTTCTTATAATTATTATTATCTATAAAATAACCAGTTAATGAGATATTTGTTTTGATTATTACATGTGTGTTCAAAATATTCAAATAATTGGATATATTTATCTATTATTTACTAAGAGGCAATGCAAATATTGTGTTAATAATAATAATGTGTTTTAATGCCTTTGTGCATGCCTGAACACCAAAAAATATACATTTTCATTTCCGCTAATAAACATAACATCATCAATAGGAATCAGCAACCATGAGTGATTCATGTTAGATACTTACACAGCATATTTTTTTTTTATTATTATTATAGAACAGACATGTATTTTAACAGCATACATTTTAGGCAGTTTTATATGAAATTTACTATTACCGTGACAATTTCTTTTTCTAAGCATGTATGGGTGTGCTTAGGTAATGAATATAATCAAGCAGAGAATAAAACAAAAAAAAACAGAACAAACCATGTACTTAACTTACACTTTACATTTGAATAGCTATCTAAAAGTTTTCTTTACACTTATGTGCAAAAATATCAGCTGTGGGTATGGAGTGTTTGATATAGCTCAAGTTACTTGATTCTTTGCCAGCGTAAGTAGGTACATACATAAACTTATTTCCAGAAATCTTGCCCTATCTACATTTATTGATCAGGAAAGGATATACATGTTTCTGAAAATGAAAAAAAGTGTTATTTAACATGTATACAAACTTTCTCATTTGGATTATCTCACTTTAATTCCAGTTGTCAATGTTCCATTCTAGGTGGCTTCAAGGTGGCTTAGAGATTCCAGTGACTTAATTATTTTGTATTCAGCAGTTTCATTTTTACGCATGTACACCATTCCTCTCCGAACCCACACAAACTTATAGTTTAAGTTTTTGGCTTTGGCTCTGGCTGCCGCATGGATATTCTTTAACGCTGGAGAAAGATGCTCACACACATACACTGGTCGCTTTTCTCCTGCTATGACTAGATGAGTGCTGTTCAGCTTGTCAGTGTTAGATGTAGCCCTTTTGTTGAATGTGACCGCGGCAGCCAGGAACTCTTCTCAGATCCTGGGAGAACTAAACTTGACGACAACAGAGCGAGGATGCTTGCTGTCTTTAATCATCTTTGCTGTTCTGGTACAAGCATGTATATCTGTTTCGTTCAAATTGAAATTGATGATGTTTGACATTTGTTTCACTGTTTTATACAGATTTTCTGAGTTGAACTCCGGAATGCATTGTATTTCTATGTTAGTAGACCGAGAGTGCTGCTCAAGTTGAGAAAGGCGGATTCCAAGATCTGTTACAGTAGTTTTTAGCTCTATGTTTTCAGCCTGCAGGCCGTTTGTGACAGCTGCGTTCTCATCAAGCTCTTTTTTTACCACTTGGTACTTAAATTCCAGAATGTTCAAACTTTCAGTAACCTTAGTCAGACTGTTCAGCACCTCGTTAGTTTGAAAATCGAATTTTTCAAGCATATGTGTTTTGAAGTCGTCTAGCAGCAATGACATTTCTTCACGAAAGATCTGTCGCATATCCATCATATCATGTTCATTTGTTGGGCTTGAATCCACCTTTCTTCGTTTTCTCACCGCATTAGACACGTTCTGATTCGGGGCGGGGCTACCAGTATGAACAAAGGGTGTTGGTTTGTATTTGGTAGATTGCCAAGGCAAGTTGGACAGGTCCATGACAGCTTGAACTCGCTCGTTAAATCCTTATAATTTTTTTGGATTTTCATCATCATCACCTTATTGTTGGGCACAGGCCTCCTCTCAAGGATGAGAGGGAATGGGCAGTACCTAGTCCCCACGGTGGCCCAATGCGGGGTTGGAGAGATTTTAGAATTTGAAGAAAACAACATTTTGTAACATTTGGTAAAGTACCTATAATATATAATGTTGGTTGCAGGCACGTGTTGGTGAATCCGAAGGAGCGGCGCGTGGTGGTGGCGGAGTCCCTGCTCACCCCCACGGCCTTCCGCGAGACACTCGCCAAGGTCCTGTTCACCCACTATGAGGTAAACTATAACACATGTTTTACAATTATTTTCTATGTTTCCCTTTAAGCGGCAATACAATTAGGGGCATTAGTTCAGTCGCCGCTCGTTGCATGCGGTTAATAAGTAATGTGAGACGCTGGTAGTCGGCCGCATTTGGTGACTGACGGCTGCAATCGCCTATGTATGCGACCGAAGCAGTGTAATCGCCGTTTTACAATAGTACATTACTTACCTAGGGCAGTTAAACAAAGAATGTCTCAGATCGCAGGTATTTGACGCCCGAGCCGAAGGCAAGGGCGATAAATATGCGCTCTGGGGCTTTCTTTATTACCGCCCGTGGTAAGTACAAAATTTTACGTCTCTATCTGGCCAGGAAGTGGGGTTTTCCGCACGCATAGCGTGCGGTAATTCCTACTTTATGGCCAGGTATGACGTAAATATTTATAAAATATTTACTGGATTCTAATCTAGCTTACATTAAACTTGTACTTCTTTAATGTACGACACGCATGTTTTGTGTTTAAAGTGTGAAAATTGGTGACCCTTATGAAGTGTGATATTGGATTCGGCAGGTGTCGGGGGTGGCGTGGGCGGACAGCGCGCGGCTGTGCGCGCTGACGCTGGGCGCGCCGATCGTGCTCGTGGTCGAGATCGGCGCGCGCGAGGCCGAGGTCTGCGCAGGTCAGTGCACTCGCTACTGTGATGTCCTTAAGAAGTGTGATATGGCAGGTGGCGTGGGCGGACAGCGCGCGGCTGTGCGCGCTGACGCTGGGCGCGCCGATCGTGCTCGTGGTCGAGATCGGCGCGCGCGAGGCCGAGGTCTGCGCAGGTCAGTGCACTCGCTACTGTCATGTCCTTGTCAAGTGTGATATGGCAGGTGTCGGGGTTGGCGTGGGCGGACAGCGCGCGGCTGTGCGCGCTGACGCTGGGCGCGCCGATCGTGCTCGTGGTCGAGATCGGCGCGCGCGAGGCCGAGGTCTGCGCAGGTCAGTGCACTCGCTACTGTGATGTCCTTAAGAAGTGTGATATAGCAGGTGGCGTGGGCGGACAGCGCGCGACTGTGCGCGCTGACGCTGGGCGCGCCGATCGTGCTCGTGGTCGAGATCGGCGCGCGCGAGGCCGAGGTCTGCGCAGGTCACTGCACTCGCTACTGTCATGTCCTTGTCAAGTGTGATATGGCAGGTGTCGGGGTTGGCGTGGGCGGACAGCGCGCGGCTGTGCGCGCTGACGCTGGGCGCGCCGATCGTGCTCGTGGTCGAGATCGGCGCGCGCGAGGCCGAGGTCTGCGCAGGTCAGTGCACTCGCTACTGTCATGTCCTTGTCAAGTGTGATATGGCAGGTGTCGGGGTTGGCGTGGGCGGACAGCGCGCGGCTGTGCGCGCTGACGCTGGGCGCGCCGATCGTGCTCGTGGTCGAGATCGGCGTGCGCGAGGCCGAGGTCTGCGCAGGTCAGTGCACTCGCTACTGTCATGTCCTTGTGAAGTGTGATATGGTAGGTGTGGGTGGTAGCGTGGGCCCAGGAGATACGGCATCGTCGGTGGCGGTGTCGTCATGTTCCTATGAGGATACCACCAAGAAGAAGAATCTAGAACAGTAACGTCACAGTTCAAAAGCAAAACACAACAGTGAAAAAGTGGGCGCCAATTGTAGTTATGTCGCCGGGGACTCTTAACGCCCTCCCCTGGATCCGCTAGTAGGGGCTGTCACTAGCCGTGATTTGCTAAGGCATTGATATACCTATTCTGTCCCAGGCATTCTCGTATCGGGTTGATATATAAATAATAATAATTAGAGTATTGGACCAAACTTTCTTGTGATATCATAGAGAAAAAAATAAGTATAGAGAGCCTAGCACGCACATACTATCACGAGTCTCAGAAATAGAAATAGAAAATATAACACAAGTGGAAACGAGATACTATGTCATATTTCTTGTCCGTCATCGCTTATAGAAAGAAAGAAAGAAAAGAGATTTATATTCCTTTTTTGCTTGTCACCACCACCAAGTTGTCAAAAGGTTGCGAAACTGACGTCACGTATAAAACACAACTAATGTAGGACATAAGATGTCAAGGGTGTATTAGTCTTAGCAATCAGAATACTTCTCAATTTAGTCAGGTTAATTTACCTCCTTTTGGGGATTCGCTAGACCTCCAATATATCTTTGGAATCCTCTATCTACGTGTGATATAATAGACTCATAATAGTCAATGGGCTTGTGACCTTAAATTTGGTTACGATGCCATTCGAACCAGTTTTTGTAGATGAACAAATGTTTGTATGGAAGCAACTACATTTAAAGGACATTAATACCCAAAAAATCGAGTTAAAGTCGGACCTCGCTGACAGCAGCCGAAACGCTTCATACTGATTGGCTTTAAAGTATGACGTCACACCGTGCAATTTGTACTAACCGTTGCATGGAAAATGAAGTAAATTGCTGTTTCGGTCGCGAAATACTGCGTTTAGGTCCATAGTTGTCATACAAATTTGTTTCTATAAAAGCGTAAGGATTCTATTGGTTTCTTTAAATTTACTCTTGGACAATAAATAAAAAAACTTTTTTTTCTAAACTTTCAAGGTTCATATCTTTTTATGATTTGAATTATATTTTGTAATTTATACTTTATTACAATCTTTTGATGATTTACTATCCATTTAGCAACACGACATTATCAATTTTAACACCACGCAACAAGCCTATTATGACGTTTACAGTGGTACATGGATCGGTGGTGCTAAAAGCGCTGCAGACGGCCCCGCTCGGCGCCCTGGCCGTGCGCGCCGAGCTCGCGCGCATGCTCGACGAGGACAACAACGCAGAACTCAAGTTAGAGCCCACGGTGCTTGAGGATATCGCGGGTGAGATGGGGACCTAATTACCATTTTCAGGGGTACACGGATCGCTGGTGCGAAACATAGCGCTAGCGTTGCAGACCGAGAAACGAACTCGATGTCTCTGGTTTTTGACTCCGCCACCGCTGCTTCTAATTATGCTGCCGAATTTTTCCTGTTCACTAGTGTATGTACACTTTGTATATTGGAAAGACTTATTGCCTTCAGCGTCATCTATGCGAATTGCAAAATAATGCTATAACACTACATTTGCATCTTACCAACTCCTTTACAACAGTGATAGCATGAAGAAGACAGATGTGATCTGATGTGTATGTGTGTGTGTGTGTGCGTGTGTGTGTGTGAGATGTGGGCGTTGTTAATTAGCTTCATTGAAACACTTTAGTTTTTGTTTTTTTGTACATGTTAATCGAGTGTGCACATTTTTTTTTATTAAACTGAATCTCCTCTGCTTTTAGTTAAAACCTGCCTAGTGACGACACGCGAGCGAGCGCTACAATGGGCCTCAGACTCCCCGCCCACGCCAGCCAAGAGTGTCCGCTACCCGCTGCCCTCCGGAGCCTCCATCACCGTGTCGGGCCGCGCGCGGGAACTCAGCGCAGAGCCGCTGTTCCTTCGCGACAACGAATATAGCTCGCTGCCTGATCTGCTGCTGCAATGCATCATGCAGGTACTGTGTACATTCATAAGGTACTTGACACCTGGATACCTTGGGTGACCGTATTATCCAGCCAAGAGTGTCCGCTACCCACTGCCCTCCGGAGCCTCCATCACCGTGTCGGGCCGCGCTTTGCGTTGTTGGTATTTTGAGCACACTTTTCCCAATTTATAATAGCGTTTTTTCTATTTATTTTATTTTAAAACGTTATTCTATATAAGATGTTTTATTCAAGAATCCAACAAACTTTCCATCCGGAAGTAATTATATAGATTTAAATGAAGCATGAATTCTCTTTTTTTGTATTATTTATTTTGAATATCATAGAGCAAATGTAAATGAACCAAAATAAAGAAACCATTTATTAATATTTTTTCTGACTTTTCAGAAGCTAGTTAAGTTATCATTTATTTGATGTATGGAATTTTGTTGTATTTTGTCGCTAGGTAACTATTTAATTGATAATATATCCATTACATAGAAACAATCAGCTATTATATTTTTTTCCAAATTTGTATTTTTTTCCATACAAGTTGTCAGTTCATTGCCTGGACTAGTAGTAGTTGTGGTTGATCATGTATAGTACATCCTCTTCGTGTCGGCAGTGTCCTATCGACGTGCGGCGCGCCCTCGCGGAGAGCGTGCTAGTGTGCGGCGGCGGCGCGGCGCTGCCCGGCCTGCGCGCGCGGCTCAAGGCCGAGCTCACGCATGCGCTCACCGAGCCCCCATACAGGTATACTATCGACGTGCGGCGCGCCCTCGCGGAGAGCGTGCTAGTGTGCGGCGGCGGCGCGGCGCTGCCCGGCCTGCGCGCGCGGCTCAAGGCCGAGCTCACGCATGCGCTCACCGAGCCCCCATACAGGTATACTATCGACGTGCGGCGCGCCCTCGCGGAGAGCGTGCTAGTGTGCGGCGGCGGCGCGGCGCTGCCCGGCCTGCGCGCGCGGCTCAAGGCCGAGCTCACGCATGCGCTCACCGAGCCCCCATACAGGTATACTATCGACGTGCGGCGCGCCCTCGCGGAGAGCGTGCTAGTGTGCGGCGGCGGCGCGGCGCTGCCCGGCCTGCGCGCGCGGCTCAAGGCCGAGCTCACGCATGCGCTCACCGAGCCCCCATACAGGTATACTATCGACGTGCGGCGCGCCCTCGCGGAGAGCGTGCTAGTGTGCGGCGGCGGCGCGGCGCTGCCCGGCCTGCGCGCGCGGCTCAAGGCCGAGCTCACGCATGCGCTCACCGAGCCCCCATACCTGGCCGACGGAAAGTTTCCGCGAAATTTTTCGGTAATATTTTAACATTACCCATTCATATTTTAATATTAACACAAACGAAAATTTGCCACATTTTTGTATGGGAATTGAAACTTTCCATTTCCAACATGAAAATTCTGTAACTGAGAAGCATAAAACTGTAAATAATAAACATAATTTTATGCTTGTCAGCACGGCTATCACAAGAAAAGTTCTCGGAAATTTCTTGAAAGTTTTACAAGGAATTAAAGAAATCGATTTTTCTCGCACTATCCGTCTCTCTCTTATTAGAAAACTTCGAAAGAGACGTATAGTAGAGAGAAATCGAGAGCTCGGGCGCCGTCTTATGATAGCCGTGCTGGTTGGTACGTAAATTTCCTTAATTCCTTGTAAAACTGTCTAGAAATTTCCGAGAACTTTTCCAACTTTTTGGAAACGTTACATGCGCGTTGCCGATACTTTAAGAACCCCATACTGTAGCCCCTCGGGAAAACCTCGGCAGGGAGCTCATTCCACGACCGGAGCGTCCGATGTATCGTACATCATCCTCCTAGCATTGGGTTATTCCCATCTGTTACCACGAAATAGTTACCAGTGGTAACAGCTGGGAAATGTTTTTCCCATATTTTACCAGTGGGCACTACTGGGAAAAAAATTCCCAGTAGTTACCACAAAAAGAAAATAAATCCAAACCAATGGTAACAAACAGGTGGAAATAACCCGTTTACCCGGTTGTATTCTTAAGGAGATTTGGCGTAGGCACTAATTTGAGTTTGGGAATGGAATAGCCGTCAATTCATATACATATTGAAATTTTTATATGGCAAAGCGGTCCCATTGTAATCGTTCCATAGTATCGTACGTCATCCCCCTCGCGTTTACTTAGTTGTATCCTAAAGTAGCCCGTTTTTTTAACCCTTTTTTCGAGCCGGGATTCGAACCCAAGACCTCCTAATTGCAAGTCGCCTTACCGCTCGGCAACAGTGGCTTTTTACATTTAGATATCAATCGTACGATATGATAAAATGTATCATAGTCAAGTCAGCCATCCGTTATTGATACACAAGTCATATCATATCATATCATTTATTGCATCCATAGTTGTACAGGTTTTATACAATAGGTACATTCGTTACCTACGTGACGTTAGTCAAAAAGATATTGCCACATTCTTGTAAGGTCTTTTGCCTAAGTCGGACTTGAAACAATTATCTTATCACTTCTTAACGAAACTAATTATTTTATAAGCTTGCCCATTAGAGTGGTTCTAAGGCCTGAGCCTTTCAAGAAAATACAGATAGATCGCTACTAGTAGCGGTGCCGAATATGATTCAAAGATACGCTTCATCTGTCACTGTACCGGTAATACAGGGTTACAGGTTCGACTCCTGTCTAGGGCTACAAATGGTTTATTTTTCCATTATATTCGTTCTCTGTATCATATCGTTTAAAATTCTCTTATCTTTGAAAATTTTCAGCTCCCGCCTACACTTGACCTCACTAAAGTTCCACAACGCCCCGGCGCACGCTAACTGCGTATCGTGGCTGGGTGGGGCGCTACTGCTAGCGGGGGCGGGCGCGGGCGTGGGCGAGGCGGCGCGCGCGGCGCCGCGGGACGCGTTCCTGCGCGAGCGCCGGCTGAGGGACTGGGTGTGTCTGCTCGACAACACGCCGCCGCATCACCCTGCGCGGGAACACCATCAGATCTAACCTTACTGTTTAATAAAGTTGCACAACGCCCCAGCGCACGCTAACTGCGTATTGTGGCTGGGTGGGGCGCTACTGCTAGCGGGGGCGGGTGCGGGCGTGGGCGAGGCGGTGCGCGCGGCGCCGCGGGACGCGTTCCTGCGCGAGCGCCGGCTGAGGGACTGGGTGTGTCTGCTCGACAACACGCCGCCGCATCACCCTGCGCGGGAACACCATCAGATCTAACCTTACTGTTTAATAAAGTTGCACAACGCCCCAGCGCACGCTAACTGCGTATTGTGGCTGGGTGGGGCGCTACTGCTAGCGGGGGCGGGTGCGGGCGTGGGCGAGGCGGTGCGCGCGGCGCCGCGGGACGCGTTCCTGCGCGAGCGCCGGCTGAGGGACTGGGTGTGTCTGCTCGACAACACGCCGCCGCATCACCCTGCGCGGGAACACCATCAGATCTAACCTTATTGTTTAATAAAGTTGCACAACGCCCCAGCGCACGCTAACTGTGTATCCTGGCTGGGTGGGGCGCTACTGCTAGCGGGGGCGGGCGCGGGCGTGGGCGAAGCGGCGCGCGCGGCGCCGCGGGACGCGTTCCTGCGCGAGCGCCGGCTGTGTTTGCCCCACAACCAACCCAGTCCGGGTGTGTCTGCTCGACAACACGCCGCCGCATCACCCTGCGCGGGAACACCATCAGATCTAACCTTACTGTTTAATAAAGTTGCACAACGCCCCAGCGCACGCTAACTGCGTATCGTGGCTGGGTGGGGCGCTACTGCTAGCGGGGGCGGATGCGGGCGTGGGCGAGGTGTTCCTGCGGGAACACCACCAGATCTAACCTTACTGTTTAATAAAGTTGCACAACGCCACAGCGCACGCTAACTGCGTATCGTGGCTGGGTGGGGCGCTACTGCTAGCGGGGGTGGGCGCGGGCGTGGGCGAGGTGTTCCTGCAGGAACACCACCAGATCTAACCTTACTGTTTAATAAAGTTGCACAACGCCCCAGCGCACGCTTACTGCGTATCGTGGCTGAGTGGGGCGCTACTGCTAGCGGGGGCGGGCGCGGGCGTGGGCGAGGTGTTCCTGCGGGAACACCACCAGATCTAACCTTACTGTTTAATAAAGTTGCACAACGCCCCAGCGCACGCTGACTGCGTATCGTGGCTGGGTGGGGCGCTACTGCTAGCGGGGGCGGATGCGGGCGTGGGCGAGGTGTTCCTGCGGGAACACCACCAGATCTAACCTTACTGTTTAATAAAGTTGCACAACGCCACAGCGCACGCTAACTGCGTATCGTGGCTGGGTGGGGCGCTACTGCTAGCGGGGGTGGGCGCGGGCGTGGGCGAGGTGTTCCTGCGGGAACACCACCAGATCTAACCTTACTGTTTAATAAAGTTGCACAACGCCCCAGCGCACGCTTACTGCGTATCGTGGCTGGGTGGGGCGCTACTGCTAGCGGGGGCGGGCGCGGGCGTAGGCGAGGTGTTCCTGCGGGAACACCACCAGATCTAACCTTACTGTTTAATAAAGTTGCACAACGCCCCAGCGCACGCTAACTGCGTATCGTGGCTGGGTGGGGCGCTACTGCTAGCGGGGGCGGGCGCGGGCGTGGGCGAGGTGTTCCTGCGGGAACACCATCAGATCTAACCTTACTGTTTAATAAAGTTGCACAACGCCCCAGCGCACGCTTACTGCGTATCGTGGCTGGGTGGGGCGCTACTGCTAGCGGGGGCGGGCGCGGGCGTGGGCGAGGTGTTCCTGCGGGAACACCACCAGATCTAACCTTACTGTTTAATAAAGTTGCACAACGCCCCAGCGCACGCTTACTGCGTATCGTGGCTGGGTGGGGCGCTACTGCTAGCGGGGGCGGGCGCGGGCGTGGGCGAGGTGTTCCTGCGGGAACACCACCAGATCTAACCTGCGGCGCTATTACGAAAATTGAAACTCGAAGTTCGTATACCTCAATTTCTTTCTCTCTAGTAATGTAAGTGCGATAGAGATGGAGATGCCCGAACCTCTAATTTCGAAGTTCGTGGTTATAGCTCTGCTGCTGCGCACATCTTTGTTTAATAAAATTCCACGTCTACTGCAAAAGGCGTTGGCGAGGCGCACTACTCAACAAAGCCGCACTATCTCTCACTCGAACACCGTCAGATCTAATCCTACACCCCTTGATATCGATTTTATTGAACGAGCGAGCGAAGCGAACATAGTTCTCCGTTTCTGTTTGCCCAAATTATTTCGTATGTCCGAATGTCCGGCTGTTTTCTACAGGTCGCATTTGTCAAACGACTCTCGTGAAATTTTGTGAGCAGGTTCGATGATTATAGAGATTATTTTGTCGATCCGTTTTCGCAAATACGAAAAGAAATTTATTTTTTAAATAGACAGACTCGCGAGTTTTATAGCTCACAGAGCCACTAAGTAGTTAGTAAATTAGATGAAATAACTTTTTTTTTTAATTTTATTGATTTTATTAGTACTTAGGTACTTACTTAAATACATACACAGGGTTGACCAATGTTTAACAGCGGCATACTCAAATAACGATTCATACAGTGTTACATAAGTTCGTAATCCGCCAAGTGCACTATAGACCGGGAGATACTGACACAAATTTTAAAGTATTATATTATTAAGACAAGTTCGATTAACGCCCTCGTGTTTGGGCCGCCGGTACCAGCGCTATGACCATCATTTTCCTTTTCTTCATTACGTAATGAGACCCCTGAAGGGTCGCCATACCTGGTACAAATACTTTTAAAAAATGTGTCAGTATCTCCCGGTCTACTAGGTACACCAGCATGGTTGTATGTTCTAAATGCATAAATGGGGAGTGAGACCGGCTTGGGCTTGAAACACGAAATGGGGAACTTGCATGGGATTTCAATTTCGAATAAATTGCACTGTATCGATGCGGATATACGTAGAGATATCATACAAAACAAAAAAAAAACGTTTGTTTTAATTTTATCTCACGTTAAAATGATCGAAAAAAGTTATGTTTATTTTTCTATAAAATAACACATCAGTTACACGGAATATTGAAATTATATTTTGATATAGTAAAGATATTTTGTATGACAATTTTTGTGGAGATAATTGCAAATTAATCACTTCTTAGTAAACGCGCCGAGAATATATGTTGTGACGTCATAGCATAAGCCCGTTTAATATAGAGCGTTTTCGGGGGGTGCCGGCGCGTGCAGATTTCAAATGTATATAACGTCAGAAAAATAAATCATAATAAAGTTTTAATGCTGGATTATACTTTTGATTTTCGTAATAAAATAAAAAGATGCAAGTTCCCTATTAGAGAACTCGTAGGTATTGATGATCGAACATGTACATCTCTTTCACTCTAGCTTAACGATGTGATGAAGACGGAGATGTTAAACGTTCAGATGTCGTAGCCAGAGTCGATAACCTATTTATTGAAGGAAGGCTGCTTTTGTCGGCGATAAACGCATTTACTTGGATTAAGAATACAATGGTATCTCTTATTTGTCTATTGCTTACGTGTTTTGCACATAGGTATTTAACTTATATGTAACTTATTTTATTTAAGAATTAAAGATGAATACAGTGTATAGTGTTAAAATGCGTTTTATTTTCTCGTAGAAAAAATGTGTAACAAGTAATCTCTAATTTTTAGGGTTCCGTACTCAAAGAGTAAAACGGGACCCTAAAAAAGAGGATGTTCTTCTCCATAAATGTCTATTAACTAAGTGGTTTCCAAATCGTCTCTGCCTTATAAAGGGTTAATAAATTATTATTTCCGTTGACTCGTAGAAAAAGTATTGTATACAATAGTTATATAATTAGCTTTTTAAGTCTCGTACCTTAATTAGGCCACTCAGCAAGCTTCGTGGCCTAAACGTGGTACCTACTCGACTTAAATAGCATACATTATATAACGATTGCATAAACTACTATTTTCTACTCCTGTACCGTTATCTGTCATTTATATAGGGTGTAGCTCAAATACAATGACACCACTAATAATTCATCGAAAAACTCTATGCTCTATGGCCCAAAAACGCACTGTTTAGCGTACTTTTTTGGTTCATACATTTTTCATAAAAGCACTGTTTAACTTTTTTTAAGTCGGTCGCTATATAACAGTGGTGCCAACTTCATAAACAAATATTTCGAAATAAAAGTATTTATTTACGATATAACATTTGTATATTATAAATTATTTACTACAATAATAATAAATCATCATCTATTGTGTGTTAAATTACATGTTTTATAAATTCTTGGTATTATTTATAAAAATAAATAGTTCGAATTCGGTCCGGGTCCGGATTTGGTTTGGTTCGGATGGCAAGTGCAAACAAATTAAAAACAAAACAAACCATAAGCAAGAGCTGTCACATTTCCGAGTTTCCACCAAAATACAGACGAAAGATGATAAACTATTAGTCCTAAACTATTAAGATTTTATTCGTGTTTGTAAGACAAAAGTGTACTTTCCTTTTAAAATGGTCGAAGAAATTAATAACTGCACTCCTGAGTAAATTGCGTGAGTAGCAAAAGTACGAATAGAAAACTTGCTGCCTGAAAAGTTTAACTATTCTGTAGTCTGCTATTTATTTAAAATTTGTCGTAGAAAAAGTATTGTATGCAACGGTGTATAACTGGCCTAAAAACGCTCGTGGCGTCTTTAATTGCGATGCTCGCCAAGGCTCGCATCGCAACCCACGCCACTCGCGTTTTAAGACCCTTCTTATACAACAGTTGCATAAAATACTATTCATAGTTCACGAAATAGTTATGTTTAATTGTGCGTACAAATAAATTTAAATAAATATTTAAGCGCAACGAGCGCTCTGATTTTAATGTTATACATATGTGTTATATGGAAAGAAATTACCAAATTAACTTTAAAAAATAAAAAAACTGTATATAGATAGAGTATTTTCCTGGCGCTACCTGCGACAAAATATAATAACTTTAAAATTTGTAATTATTTTTATTTCAAGTGACTGCATTCGTAGACAAAAACTAATAACTATATCGGCATAAGTAGTTGGTTCCGAGATATATTTTTGTTGAATCTGATAGGACTACCTACTACTCACGTTGAAAAGTTATGTTAAATTAGACAGGTGTGTCACGTTTTGAAATAAAATACTATTTACTTACGTAATATAAATGTTTATCACATATTTTATTAAAATTTAAATTTCCTCTTCGGGTTCACCGGTAGTTGTAGAACTGAAAAGGAAAAGTCGTTTTGAAATACTCGTACCATTCCAATACTACAAAATCACAGATCTTATATATATGGACTGGGTGCTAAAGATTACTGTTGAATTATTTTTGTGCCAGCCAGTGGAAATCAGTGGAGTCAGCATACAAAATAACTCTGCATTGAAAATTATACTAACTTTTGATTTGTACTGCCACCTTTGCAAGATTTGTGCACTGCTCACTGTAAATACTGCAAAGGTGGCAGAACACATCAAAAGTAAGTTAATATAATTTTCAATGCAGAGTTATTTTGTATGCTGACCCCGCCGATTTCCACTGGCTGGCACAAAAACAATAGGCTTGTTGCGTAATGTTAAAATTGATAACGTCGTTTTGCTAAATGGATGTAAACCATCAAATCTGTGACGTACGTATATAGTTTGAAGTATTGAGAAGTTCCACAAGCCATCTGTGGTCTTCATCATCACTTCCACTTCACCAAATTTATGATTTCCGGGTGTAAATACACGAGTTATAATAGAAAATACCGAAATTACTCTACACGCGTGCCTAATATATTTGAGGAGTTCCCTCAATTCCTCATGGTTCCCATCATCCAACTGGGGTTTTGGAAACAATGGGACCAATCTGGAAGCATATACTTTCAGTTAAAAAAAGTTCTGAGGTAACGAACATTAAAAAAAAAAAAAATACATACGAATTGAGAACCTTCTCCTTTTTTTGAAGTCGGTTAAAAACTGGTTCGAATGGCATCGTAAACAAATTTAAGGTCACAAGCCCATTCAACAGTAATCTATAGCACCCAGTCCATATACAGGGTGACTGGTAATTCAACCTATTTCCTTGAAAGGGGTTATACTAGAGCTAATTTGCAACAATTTATGTCTAGTCAACCAGGGGTCGAAACACGATTTTTTTTTAATTTTTCGAGTTTTTAATTTGTTTGAAAAAAAATTGCCTTGCAGCCTTAAAGTGCTGATTGTGACAAAAATGTTTTTTTACCATCCAAATGGAAGTACTTTTGTCACAATCACCAGCTTAAGGCTGCAAGGAGATTTTTTTTTCATACAAACTAAAAACTCGAATATCTCGGAAACCAGCGAGTTTCGACCCCTGGTTGATTGGACATAAATTGTTGCAAATTAGCTCTAGTATAACCCCTTTCAAGGAATAAGTCGAATTACCAGTCACCCTGTATAAAAGATCAGTGATTTTGTAGTATTGGAATAGTACGAGTACCTACTTCAAAACGACTTTTCCTTTTCAGGCCCCGTAGCATGGATGACCTTATCACGCGATAAGTGATATGATAGAGATGCCGTCCCTGGCTGACACCGTTCGATAGAATGAGACTACGCGCTTATCCTATCACTTATCGCGTGATATCCATGCTACGGGGCCAGCACGGCTATCACAAGACGGCCGCGACATACTCTCGAGCTCTCTCGCACTATCCGTCTCTTTCTAAGGGGTCTAATAAAAGAGAGACGCATAGTGCGAGAGACCTCGAGAGTATGTCGATCTACCGGTGAACACGAAGAGCAAATTTAAATTTTAATAAAAATATTTGATAAACATGATATATTTATTTATTATTTATTATTATATTTATTAACCAAAGATATAAAAAACTTATTCTAAAACATGTCCCTGCAAAACTGTTTGAACAGTTTGCCTGCAGGTATATGTTTAGTCTTTCATTTCAAAACGTGACATACTCGTACATATCTAAGTTAACATAACTTTTCAACGTGAGTAGGTAGTCCTATCAGATTTAAACCTAAAAATTGTACATAAATTCGCCAACTACTAAGCAACATACATATAATATAGGAACGGTAGACATGCTATATATAATACAGGGTATATTATTCAAACGGGGCAGTGAGGGAAAATCCGAAACTATAAGATAAGAACGGACGGCTTAGAAAATAACAACTATACCTACCTACAATGAGTAAGTATGGGAATTATATTTTTTTACAGCTTTGAAAAGATTGGTGTAAATAATGAAAATAAATTAAAAAAAACCACGAATTTACCAATTTTGTCTAGTTTCAGACGCCACAGTTATTCTCCCCATACTTACTAAGGAGCTTAGTATGAGAAAGATTGGTATGAGGAGCATTTTCGTAAATTAAACTATGAAATCAGGCATTTTCCTGTGATTGTAGATACAGGGTTCCTTAGCAACAATTGCCCCTTACAATTCCGGAATCTCGGGCAATGTTTCCGATATTACAATTCCGGAATTGGTACACTCAGAATATCGGAAATTCCGGAACTGGATTTTATGTATTTCCAGAATTTATGACTGTTTATTTTCATAGTTTAGTTAAGTCTCGTGACTCCTAAGAGCAAATTTCCGTATCTCTTATAGTTTCGGATTTTCCCTCACTGCCCCGTTTGAATAATACAACCTGTATATTATAGTTCGGCCGCCTTGTTGCAGCGATAACGGCGATTTTTGTTTAAGTTATCTTCCCCAAAAATTTCAATCTTTCGTCTACTACAGACTACAGATGCCATTGTGTTGGCATTTACGACTTTGTACGCTAACAAATCTGTCCTTCTTATTGCAAACGCAGTACTCGCAAAATGGTGGTTTCGAGATAAACGCGGTAAACATATTTTTTGGTATTTATACAACAAATCTATGTTATACAACTTTTGAAGTGTACTGAAAAATTGTTAAAAAAATAAATCTTTCTATTGACATATTTTTTACTTTACTGCCTTATTTAGATAAAATACGAAGTACTGCATTTTCATCAACTATATTGGTTTGCAGTTAGACCTATGTCCAGCAGTGGACGTCTTTCGGCTGATATGATGATCTGGGTTTGCAGGCATTACATTATCACTAAGGCTTAATGCAGTATTTGTGTTTATTACTGCAAAATCACCTAGCACGTGTTCAATACTGCGTTTCTAGTTCGCAATCATGCTCTATTTTCATACCTATAGGTTATAGGTTGTACGCGGGCTGGGTTTCCGCAACTCGACGTCATAAATGCGCCTATTTTGCGTAGGGGTTTTGGCACTACTGTTATTCGTGCCAACCCAGTTCCACCAGGAAGCCTAGCAGACCCTTTACGTTGCCGACGGCCTCCGGTAGTGACCCCGGTGTTCCGAGGTACTTTGCCCTGTAGTCCGCCACTCCAGGACATGTCAGGATGACGTGGGCGGCTGTCTCGTCCTCTTCCATGCAGGCTCTGCAGAGAGGACTGTCTGTCATACCTAGTAATAAATAAGTGTTGGTAAGATTTAACTTCAGACAAATATTGAAGTGACGAAGAGACGAAATAAAATAGATTTTAGGTAGGTACCTACTATAAAAAAATAATATGTTTCTTATCAGGCGTATTATAACAATCAAATTATTATTTTTAATAGTCTATAAAATGTGTTTCAGGAACATTTTTTATTTAAGTCTATTAATATAAAACACCTCCCTCCACTCATCAAGCCATCAATCACTCTTTTGAATTATACAAGGTGTAACCAAATCAAGTGCGAATATTTCACTCTGATTTGCTAGCACGAAATGCGGCACTGTACCTACCGTGTGGCTTCGGTGCATGCGTAGCTTTATGTTACTCTCGAATATCTCTCGTTACTCTTAAGCGCAGCACTATGGAATAAGTACTGCGTTTAAGTACTTTTAGCGTGGCAATAAGAGTAGCTCTTTGGTTTTCTCGCTAAACTCAAACGCAGTAATGTTGAATACTGCGTTTGGCTTTAGTTAGTATTCGTTGCAAAAAAGTTATCAAGTACTTCACAACCTTCTAGCACATGCTGTAGATCTTGTTATCAAAAGTAATATTTTTGTGAAAGTACTGCGTTTTTGGTTAGATAAGAAACATGTTTGAAATAAAAAAAAACCTGAAATTTTTTTTAGGCTTGGGATGTCATTTTTGCAAAAAATTGAAAATCTCAAAAATGACTACAGCAAGTACAATTATCAGGGCCTTTGGCCACATTATCAACTGTTTCGTGTACTGCAACTACTGCAAGCCATAAATTGCAATAAAATATATTTAATAGTACATTATGATACAAGTGAGGTAGGGTCGTTTCGCCGGTTAGCGACCACTTAGCCGAGTTGCTCACTTTAGATTAGTAAATGTATACCTATTCAATGTACACACATAATAGATGGTATTCGTATAGGTTCTGAGTATAGTCAAGTTTTGAAACCTACAATAAAATATAGCACTTTCATCCATAGATTAGGAAAAAATATGGAAAAGGTTTCAAAATAGCGAAATGGCTGGATAGCGACCGCTTTAGTCGGTTTGCGACCACCTGTTAGCTAGTTGGCGACCACTCTTGCAAATAGTGTTTAAGTAGTTAATAAAACGATGCATCATCATCATCATCATATCAGTCGAAAGACGTCCATTGCTGGACAAAGGCCTCCCCCAAAGAGTGCCATAATGACCGGTTCTGCGCCACCCGCATCCATCGGATTCCTGCGATGGTTACCAGGCCATCAGTCAACTTGTGGGGGGCCTACCCACGCCGCGCCTTCCGGTACGTGGTCGCCACTCGAGAACCTTTCCGCCTCAACGGCCATCGGTTCTACGTGCCCCGCCCACTGCCACTTAACTTTAGCGGCTTAGGGCTATATCGATTACCTTGGTTATGCTGCGGAAAGCCTCATTTCTGATGCGATCACGCAGAGAAACTCCGAGCATAGCCCTCTCTCCATTGCCCTTTGGGTGACTTTGAGCCTTCTTATGATGCTTCTTATGATTTCTGAAGCGACCACGTTTCGGTGCCACACGTGATCACTTGCAACACGCACTGGTCAAAGACTCTCGTCTTCAGACACGAGACGAAAAGATGTGCCATAGCGTAGCTTCCCGAACGCTGCCCAGCCGAGTCGGATTCGACGATTGACCTCTTTCTCAAAGTTGGACCTACCTGACCTGACTGCCCTTATACTACTAAAAATTGTTACTCTTCTAAATCTACTTTATATTTCTTGTCAATGCAAAATAGAATCGAAAACGGCGCGCCATCTCGCTCACACCATAGTGCTATTATATATATTGCTATTACAGTCACACATGTCGTTCATAGTAGGTATCTAAATGCCACCATTTTACAAGCTTTTATGTAACTTTTAGATTAAATTCTACTTACCTACACTAGCTTCTGCCCACGACTCCGTCCGTATGTCTCGTTTATATCGTAGCTCCATACAAAATTTCAACCCCTATTTCAACCACTTAGGGGATTATTTCGGGGATAAAAACTATCCTACGTCTTTTCCCGGGACTCAAACTATCTCCATACCAAATTTCATCAAAATCGGTCCATCGGTTTAAGCGTGAAGAGGTAACAGACAAGACACACTTTCGCATTTGTAATATAACCATATCATATAATCATATGAATTATTCATTTTATAATTATATATTATTATTATATTACATATACCTACTATAGACATAGCATGGATTGGCGCGGCTTAAATACCTACCGACACAATTGGCTTGCCAAGCTAAATATCGCGGGTGCCGCAAGAATCCATAAGGAAAGAAAAAGAAAAACGATGTGGTCGCTATCCGACTTCTTTGGTAATAATTTTTTTGGGTACGCGACCACCCCATTTTATTTAAATCTATTTTTATAATATGCCGAATTTCAACGAAATTATTACAATAGCTAAATCATTTAAGCAATCAACTAACTAATTTCAGCATAATAATAAAATTAAGTGACGTAACTAAAGTTTTCGCGCCAACTGTCGCGTTATTTTTTTTACAGATTCACTGCACGTCAACACTTTTCGGCAGCAATGTGTGAAATGTGTGAATTGAGGTTATTTTTTCTTGCTTTGGATTAAGCTTTGGGTTTTAAAGTGTATTTATTCTTATTCTGACACTATTCAAGAATAGTTAATAACTAATTAGTTTTCTGTTGGGTTTGTAGAAATGTTAATATCTTTAATTGAAGCAGCCTAGTCCGTCAAGTGGTCGCCAACCGAAGGTGGTCGCGTTACCGGCGAAACGACCCTATGTTGATCATTATATCAGAAGCGGAATTGTCACGCGAACCGCAAGTGAGCGTGATAATAGAGCCGAGGATGTAATTATCAAAGCTCACGCGTGTCATACGACGTTTTTCAACACATTTGCGAGGAAAAAATCCTTTTCATAAAATTAACATGTTACAGGCTCCTAAGTTGTTTCCTTTAGTTATTGATGACAACAGGTTTTTACTCACATATTTGTACATCTCCAAGAACGTACAGTGGTGTCAATTCTATTTATCACTTTTCTATTCACCACGAGTCAACATTTTAACAATAACCAAACACGCATCATCAATGTTTACAAATATTTTTAATATTTGTGAAATTACCTATAATGGCGCGCAACTATTTTTTTTCGTGAAGTTCGCGCAGTGCGCCCGCAGCGAGGCTTAGATGAAATCTCTAAACAGCCAATACAAAATAAAATACCTAAATGTTTTCTTATTCAATATAAATTCATGTAAAATGTAATCAAAAGTAAATAGTTTTACTAAATGAAACGTTTCTATATCATATCCAACAAGAAATAATCAATTAATCCACAAGAAGGATTTAATTTGTTTAGTCGAGTAAGAATCCATTTGCCGAGTATTAAAAACAAACCTGTATAACCCGGTCAATTTAAGAATGCGCCGAGTCCATACATACACCTTGCTGCAAGATGCCAACGTGTCTTAATCGGGATATAAACATAACTACACGAGTGTCGTAAAAATTAAACACGCGTGTTTAATACCCAGGATTATGAGCCCAAAAGCGGCACAATAAGAGGCACGTTACGAGCAAATGTGTTGAAAAAATATAAATTTAATAAATAATTATTCATTCAACCGTAAAGTTAATAAAAAGCAACGACTCCATTTTACTCCCTGTGCGAAATGTGCCACCACTTTTGTCCGGACGCTACTAATAACAATTTTTTCAACACACCTGCTCGTAAAGTAGGTCTTATTACAGCGTATTTACACTGATAATGCAGAATATTACCCATGCCGTGCCTTTTACATTACATTATCGCACTAGTGCCTTTTCATTACATATCTTTTTAAATATTAGCAAAATAATGCAGAATATTACCCATGCCGTGACTTTTACATTACATTATCGCACTAGTGCCTTTTCATTACATATCTTTTAACATTTTCATTTTTTATTTTTTTATTTTTTCCTCGCAAATGTGTTGAAAAACGTCGTATGAAACACGTGAGCATTGGTCATTACACTTCTCGTCTCCATTAAACCTTCGCCTTCGGCTCAGGCTTAAAAACCGACTCGAGTGTAATGACCAACTTAGCACACTTGTATCATAATGTACTATAAATTAACTTCTGTAACTTCACATTATTCCATGCAGATTTTTTCATAAAATAACAGTAGGTATCCGTAATTTTTTATAATGTAGGTACTAGGTAGCCT
Source organism: Epinotia brunnichana (assembly GCA_963854355.1). Taxonomy (NCBI): domain Eukaryota; kingdom Metazoa; phylum Arthropoda; class Insecta; order Lepidoptera; family Tortricidae; genus Epinotia; species Epinotia brunnichana. The sequence continues at coordinate 23,804,124 of OY977936.1, read as the reverse complement.
ACTATGTACTTAAAATAAAAATAGGTAAACTAATGTTACATCTTATGGTTTTTGACATAGCTATAATAAAAAAAAAAATCACCCGCTTTTCCAAACATTGAATATCTCCGAAACATAAAACCGCCTTTACCCGTGGACCATCACTAATATTGTAACAGTGCTGTAATACGTATTTTCCTGAAGGAAGGTTTTCAAAAACTATTATGGTTAGTTTTTTGAAAGAGCTGTTTAAATAGACGATTTTTATAACATATATATTTTTCATTTGAATCTGGCCACTTAATTTTTTTTCTACATATGTTTTACTATGCTCGAATCCGGGTTTTGCCTCCAAAAAAATCTCATAAACTATACAAAAAACGTTTTTGTGCCTTCACTATTTTAATCATATAATAGTACATTATGATACAAGTGTGCTATGTTGGTAATTACACTCGAGTCGGTTTTTAAGCCTGAGCCGAAGGCGAAGGCTTAATGGAGACGAGAAGTGTAATTACCAATGCTCACGTGTTTCATACGACGTTTTTCAACACATTTGCGAGGAAAAAAAATAAAAAAATAAAAAATGAAAATGTTAAAAGATATGTAATGAAAAGGCACTAGTGCGATAATGTAATGTAAAAGTCACGGCATGGGTAATATTTTGCATTATTTTGCTAATATTTAAAAAGATATGTAATGAAAAGGCACTAGTGCGATAATGTAATGTAAAAGGCACGGCATGGGTAATATTCTGCATTATCAGTGTAAATACGCTGCAATAAGACCTACTTTACGAGCAGGTGTGTTGAAAATACGAAAAAGTTTTTTTTTTCAAAATGCGGCAGAACGGCGGCGCGCGGGCGGGGCGAGGGATACCTAGCAAGCGATAGCTCGCAAGGTCGACTAAGATCTGCTCCCGTGCGCCGGTGCGTTGTAAGCTACAACTTGTAGCGCGGCTTGGTTATGAATTTCGCGCCTTTTTTTAATAATATGCTTTTATGATGCAAGCTATACACAGAAATTTCTTACTTTCCATAATATGGCTGCATATATTCTTTTATAGTATTAGACTTATTTTTATAGACTCTAATTCAATATTAGATCTTACAGGACAAAAAATGCGTATTAATATTAAAGCTCTTATCTTATTTCTCTAAACTTTTGGCTTTGTCTATTAACTTAAGAATTTAGAGATATTGTTGTGGATTTTTAAAACTCTAATTCAATATCGACTAAATAATAAGCTATTTCTGGTTTGACGTAGTCGCAGGTCTTTCTTTTTTCTAAAAACTTAACAGTGTAAAGCGTCATACATATTATAAACGATGAAGCTTAAACTTTGCACTTCATCAATAAAAATTCACAAATCATCAATAAAAATAAATAAATACCTAATTTATATCTAACCCTCGTTCTAACTTTTCTTCATATAATACAAATATGCTTGAAAATAAGTCATATGCCATATAAGCATAACTTTTCCGACTTTAGAATAGGGAACATTACGCAAAACTCTTCGTAGGTGGCGACACTAGCAACGTTGACATAATACCTCGTTCCCACTTGCGGTATTGTCTATGCAAGCATCCTTGTCACTCATTTGACAATCAATTGTGCATGTGTGTGTGAATCCCTATATTTCTATACCGGTTTACTATTAGTGATAGTGCTGCCTCTGGCGGCAGAACATTGCAGTAATGTTCCCTATTATCAAAACTTTTAGGGCAAAAATCCGGTTCCACTACTGAGCTATATCCCGGATTTCATCAATCTTAGTTTTGATTATTCCTCTGCGACAAAATTCACGTGAAAGTACGTCAATATTGCGTGAATCGCGCGATAATAATGGCGACCAATACATGGTGATTAAATACTGATGATCCACCATAGCTGTCTCTTTCTATTGCATGTTATAGAAAGAGACAGCTACGGTGGATCTTCAGTATTTAATCACCGTGTATTGGCTTGGCTGCCAATGAAATGATAGACAGTTGAATCGGTGCCATAGGTTCCATAATATTGTAAAGTTTAACTGTCTGTGGATTAACTTCAGCCAACCATTAAATTGATTGGTAAACCATTCATAATTTACCATTTCAAAATGTATGAATTGCATTCAACTTAAAATAACAACTAAACTTTAAACATTTACATTTATAGGTTTGTTTGATGAAATTTAGTAATGACGTGTATTGTGTGAACCTGAACGCACTTTTAAAAACAAGGCAACGTGAGCTTGTCATTCTGAATTCTGATTAATCTGTCAATCTAAATATAATAAAAATCTTCCAACACACCGCATTAAAATAAAATTTACGAAATCCAATAAAAAAAAGAAAAGTATGTCGGACGTAAAGATCGTCGCGGCGTCGATCGTTAGTTTCCTGAAACAGCAGCTCGAGGGATCGGAATTGAGTGCTGACAGCCGCGAGAGCGTTGAGGTTGCCGTGCAATGCATAGAAACTTCGTTCGAACTAGGGGCGGCTGACTCGGCGCGGGCTGTTGATCTGCTGGCGCTCGTGCGTAGCACGCAAGGCCCCGGCCCGGGTGGTGCCGCCCCCGCGCCCACCAACGCCGCTACTAGTGCCGCCGCCGAGCAGCTCAAGAATGAAGGTAACGAGCTGATGAAGGTGGAGAAACACCGTGAGGCGCTGGAGCGCTACACGCGCGCTGTGGAGCTAGACCCCCGAAACGCTGTGTACTTCTGCAATCGCGCCGCCGCTCACTTCAAACTTGGTGAGCAAGAAGCAGCCGTGGCCGACTGCACTGCGGCGCTGGCGCTGCAACCCGATTACAGCAAGGCGCACGGGCGGCTCGGGCTTGCACTCACTGCGCTCGAGCGGCACCGTGAGGCGCGGCAGGCGTATGCGCGCGCTGCGCAACTCGAGCCCGACAATGAGTCCTATCGCCAGAACCTGCGCCTTGCGGACGAGCGGCTAGCAGCGCGTGGAGAACGCGGGCCTGTGGATCTGGGAGGGCTCCTGCAGAATCCGGCTCTGCTCAATATGGCAACAGAGATGCTGGCGGATCCCAACATGCAGAATTTGATCTCTGGGCTAATGACTGGTACGCAGGCGCCAGGAGTGCAGGCCGCTGGGGCGGGTGGCATGAACGCACTGCTGGAGGCAGGGCAGGCACTGGCTCAGCACATGCAGGCGGCCAACCCCGAGCTGGTGGAGCAGCTGCGCCGCCAGGTGCGCCCGCCTGGGCCTGCGCCCCCGCAGTGAGCGCCACGCAATGCCTTCTCTTTGGGACTCTGAGCCGACCTGTGTTTCATCTCTAATGGACGGAATGTTACTAGATATACGATCATTTCACCCTCCATTCCAATTATATCTGTATAAATGTAACTTGACTCTGGAGCACTCTGTGCCTTTTTCAAATTGATAAACTCCTCACCTAATCTCATATCCATTGTAAATTTAACAAATTCGAAGCTTAGCAAGTTTTATGTTAATGTAAATATATTTGAACTCGATGATTTTCTTAGACTTGCCAAATTTCAGACTATAAAAATTTACTTCAATTCTGATTGAACCAATTTGGTCATGCTTCATAGGCCTATTTTGTAGGAAATTTTATAAATTGCATCTTATTATGTATAAACACAAAGGTGTCAATGACCATTTCTATGATTCTATTGGAACAAAGCATTCACTATTCAGCAAGCTTCTTATGCCAGCCCAGTACCCTGATTGTAGAATTAAGTTACTCTTAGGGTTCACTAAGTTCAAGGTAATTGTCATTATGATGTAAATTTTCTTAAAATCACATTATTTATTGGGTAAACCTACTGAAATTGATTTATGCATTTATTTATTGCCAAATTATGTATGTTTCCTTTATAATATCCCTGATATTCTGGTTTAGTTAATAACAAATGTGCATTTTGTGTACTACACTCAAGTGCTAGAAAAACGGGTACACTTTGCATACAAAATATACCCGTTTTCATTGCACTTGAATATATTTACATATATTTTTATTTAAATATATTGTACATCTCATCACACAATTCAAATCGCATGGTGCTACTTGTCACAGCATCACATGCATTTTTTTTAAATATCAGACTATGCTTTACGGTTCAGCCACACCTTCTGGTACCATATGTGGGATCTCGCTCCCACGGATGGCACTGCCGCTGGAAGTTGTGGCCGAACCCTTAGAGTAAAGGTGTCTTGTTCAGATAATTTGTGCCCTCCTTATTTGCTACATCATTGTGATGACGAATGTAGTACAGTTAGGCACACCATTATCCACACTAGAAAAAAATTGTCATCCATTCATCAGCAACTACATACCTACTAGGTAGATAATGATAAGAATTTAAAATACATGCTGTGCAGCCTTGCGCTGCGCCGCCAATATGTAAATACAGATATGTATTGTAATTACGTGTGGATGAAGATTATGTATAGTCACAGTATGTACAGACAACACGGTTATAAATATCTGAGCTATTTTCTGTATTATGACATATGACCAACAATACAAAATATTTTATTACTTTAAGTTAGATTGTCAGATTTGTTGGAAAAGTTTTGCTCCTTATGCACTTTGATGTCAGATTTGATTAACCGTCTTGTGTGTATAAATATTTAGGCTGACTATACATATGCACAATGTTCATAGCTGCCGCGTGCGTCTCCACGTGACTATCTCTAGCTAAGATATGAAATTGGTTTTGTTAATAAATTTATTTGTAAAAGCAGTTTTGTTTTCTTGCCTTGAACACGTACTTACGATCAGTCCGCAAAGTAAAAGCCACTCGTCCAGGTATAGAATTTGACTGCAGCGGAGCGCAGCGCAGGTGACTGCTTTGTTGACTATGCCAACTCCAAATTGTTAACAGGATATCGGGTAGTTTGTATAGGGCTTTACTTTTCTACGCTTATTGTAGATACCTGTATTATTTGCTGTACCTATATCGAAAGAATTATCGTCAACCTCGTCACCTAAAGTGGGTATTACATTGTTCTGAATTTAACATCCTGAATGACCTAGGAAGCTGATCAAGCTGATTCATGCAGGAAGGTTTAATCACATTTAGCTAGTCAGGATCCTAAATCTAGATGCGATTACACCTTCCTGGGTCATTCAGGATGCTAAATTCAGGACAATGTAATACCTACCCGCTGCTAACCCCAGTTCTTTTTGACATCACACAATCGTATTAGAATCGCATTGCAATTTCCAATACAATTTTTCTGAGTTAATAATGTTACTGTGACTAATAGGTAGGACATGAAGTAGGTCGGTACATATCTATATTACTTATACATATAAGGCGTCAAGTGGCGTAGACATTGTAGTGTGGTATTGTTGCAGACATAACTGATACATAGTTTATCTAATACTAGCTGCCCGCGCGGCTTCGCCCGCGTATTACAAAGAACGCGGGCAAACCCAGCAAGTCCATTCTACACGCAGATGAAAGAATTTTTGAAATCAGAGAAGCGGTTCCTGAATTTACCCAAAACTTACAAAGCTACAATCTCACAGACACTCCCTATTTATAATGGCTTATGTTGGCCACTGCTAAATAACAAGTTATGATGTTTACCTATTGATTAATGACCAGTAGGTATACAGGGTGGAAAGTTAAAACGGGTCAGTAAGGGCAGCTACTAGATCCCTTGCCGCCACGCAAAAATGGCATTAGGATTTCATTCCTAACTTTTTAAGTGATGACAATCTACATTCACAGATTTTTGAAAAAAAGTACAGTCAGCGAGAAAATCATCACTTTTGACGAATTTTTTTTTTAATGCTATTCGATCCCATTCCTATTAAGGATCAAAATACTCTTCGGGACCGACTAAGGTTTGACTACTAGAACGCCCAGAAATCAAAGAAAACTTTTTCCATACAGTCAGTATGGGAATCCCAAAGTGCCCCTTCAGGGGCAACCTCTCATGCTCGTTGTCGTTTCTTTAAGGCGACGTGAGCTCCAAAAACTGATTTAAAAAAATTTTTAGCTCTTGTTTGGATTATACTAATACGGCTGCCTTAAATTTAATTAGCAATCTTGAGGCCTTTTTCAAGGGAAATCAGCTATTCGAATCTTGGGTTTTTGACTTTCGCTCGATAGAAAAAAAATCACGAACATAAGTAGGTCTAAAATACATTAAAAAAAATCGTAACAAATTATGCACAACAGCTAAACATATTAAAATTGGTTCTAAAAATCGGCAATGTCATGTTTGAGGGAAATCAGCTATTACTTTTTAGGGTTCCGTAGCCAAATGGCAAAAAACGGAACCCTTATAGATTCGTCATGTCCGTCTATCTGTCCGTCCGTATGTCACAGCCACTTTTTTCAGAAACTATAAGATCTATACTGTTGAAACTTGGTAAGTAGATGTATTCTGTTAACCGCATTAAGATGTTCACACAAAAATCGAAAAAAAGCATTAAGTTTTAGGGGTCCCCATACTCAGAACTGAAACTCAAAAAAATTTTTTTCATCAAACCCATACGTGTGGGGTATCTATGGATAGGTCTTCAAAAATGATATTGAGGTTTCTAACATAATTTTTTTCTAAACTGAATAGTTTGCGCGAGAGACACTTCCAAAGTGGTAAAATGTGTGTGTCCCCCCACCCTGTAACTTCTAAAATAAGAGAATGATAAAACGAAAAAAAATATATGATGTACATTACCATGTAAACTTCCACCGAAAATTGGTTTGAACGAGATCTAATAAGTAGTTTTTTTTTATACGTCATAAATCGTAAACCGCAATTTATTTCACGGAACCCTTCATGTGCGAGTCCGACTCGCACTTGGCCACTTTTTATTTATTAAAACGCACAAAAATTAAAAATTAAAAATCATGATGTATATAAGTATCTATATGTATGTATCTATTATATATATAATCGCCTAGTACCCACAACACAAGCCTTACTGAGCTTACCGTGGGCCTAGGTTGATTTGTGTAAGATTGTCCCGTAATATTTATTATTTATTATTATTTTTATTATGATATCCGCGCTTCCAAACACGCACTTCCATCTCGCTCACGCTTATGTTCAGTAAGAGGGAGAGAAGACCACGAACCTACGTCCCCTTAAAATCTTGTTCACTCCTTTATTGAAGCATCCATCTCTAGTCCTCCAGGAAAGACTTCAGCATGACACACCGGCCCCGTGAACGCGAACTGATGACATAAATAGCTATGTATTATAGTAGAATGTAAATAAGTTTCTGTCAAAAATTTAATTTTTGGTACCTACAAGTTTTTATTGCCGACTGTACTTTTCTGTATGCCGTCAGCAACTACTAATTGAGACGATTCTGGTTAGAATCGGGTTGGGTTTTGGCTGGTTAGCCAAAACTCAACGGGGTTACGTCGGTTAAGGGTTAAGTACTGAATTCCCGTGGCCACCTTCTGTCTCCATCATCAGATCAGCTCGATGGTACCAGTTCAGTTCAGTATTTATTCAGTCAACAATATACCTACATTGCATTTGAAATATAGGTAATAATGTCAAAATAATACAAGTACCTAACAATTCCATAATAAATAAAAACGAATGCAGAAGCAGAAAATAACAATATAGAATAATAATAAAAAAAGAAAATAATGAAAAATCAATACCTAATAAACAATTTATATCATATCAACTGTGTCTTTGTATAATTCAAATAATCTATTTAATGTCAATCTAATACATAAATAATAATCAGACATAGGTACTCAGACGTAACAATACAGGATAAAAAAAGAAATGAAGAACATGTAAATAAATTAATAATAAGGCATGTCAACCAAGTTTTTATATTAATTAAATTATTTACTTAATGTCAATCAACAACCTAACCTAAGTATATCTAGGTTTTTTTAAACAATAAGAATTGCTCAACTGTATAGAAACACTCCCGCAGCAAAAATGTTTTCAGCTTATTTATGAATAGGTTTGTGCTTGAAAGTAACTTCAACTCTATCGGTAACTTATTGTAGAGGTTGACTGCTTGGTAACTGGCAGTGTGCCTAACCACATTAATTTTAGCCTGGGTACCACGAGGCAAGTCCTTCCTTCTAGTGGCCAGACGCGTTTGTCTTTCACCGGGTGTTTCTATGTCTGTGTGGTGCTTAATTAAATCAGTTAGGACTACAAGAATGTACTGGCAGGGAACAGTCAGAATCTCAAACTCTAAGAAATAGCTCCTACAAGATACAGTTTGTGATATTCTAGCCATGATTCTAATAGCCCTTTTCTGGGCAACAAAAGCAGACTGTAAGTATGTTATATTTATAACCATTTCCTCAGAACTTTACACTGTAACGGATTCGTGATTCAACCAACGCATAATACACCATTTTGAGTTGAACCAGTTTTGCTTCATCTCTGAGACTTCTGAGAGCATAGCAGGCCAAACTAACAGAGTTAACCTTTAGGTCGTTTTTCCAGTTTAGCCATGAATGTACGCCAAGAAATTTCACAGTGTCTACTTGACGAATACTGGCTCTGTCAGAAGAAACATGAAGCTTTATTACTAGCAGTTGTTCTAAAAAGTAATGCGTATGTTTTGTCACAATTTAAATTCAGTTTATTTTCATTGAACCATGTTTGAAAGGCAATCAACGCATCCCTTACTCTGTTGTTCAGTTGCAGAATGTTTTCAGCAGACATGATGGCATTTGTATCGTCTGCAAAAACCACGAGTTGAGTATCCAGCAGGGACGCATACATATAACTTATAAGGTCATTCGTAAAGATTATGAAAAAGATAGGACCCAATATAGATCCCTGCGGCACTCCTCTTGCTATCTTTGCTATTTTCGAACTATAAACTGTTTCGTTTTTATCCTCTATCCCTTTAATCTCAACATATTGTTTCCGGTTTGTGAGATAAGAACGAAAGAGTGTTAGATTGTTACCTCTTATCCCGTTATGTTCCAATTTCTCCAGCAAGATGTTATGATCAACGGTGTCAAAAACTACCATACCACCATAATATTATATTGTCATCAAACCTATAGCTTTACCCAAAAATTTCAGCTTCAAAATTGAATTCAAAGTTGAGTTCCACCCAAACAAACATTGTTACATACATACCTACATAGTTAGGTACATACATTGCAAGTTAATATTTAGAAAGCTTGTAAAATACCTACCTGCGTCCCTATCAGTTGGTTTTCGATGACTCCGTGTATCCAGACATCGTTAATTTTGTAGCATTTTTGGTGCAGCGTAGTGTTGTTAACGGAATTGGTATAAACTATTTCAATCGTAATGCTTAATTAGCGATAATTAATAATGTCAATATTTACCCTAATTATCAATTTTGGTTGATATTGTCCATGCCAATTCCTATAGCAGCACTACGCTGAACCAAAAATGCTACAAAATTAACGATGTCTGATAATCACTAATACAGTGCCTACACCACCAGGGTGATCCAGTTGGATCGTGTAGTGGGCAGTCATGGCGAATTAGGTACCCAAGGTTTTAAGTTCTATTTAGTATCAAGACTTAATCTGAGGTTAAACGTCGAACTAGTGGGAACTAATCACAGAATAAACCATGTTCTTGTTTGGTTGAATCCAGACTTAAGTAATACAATTGTCAGCTATGTTGGCTGTGGCGCAATTCACGAAGCTACAATTTTATAAGTCTAAACGAAACGGGCAACACCTGCAATCGACCAATAACGACTGGCCATTTGACCTGCATTGCCTGTTTAGACTTATAAAATTGTAGATTCGTGAAACGGGCCAGAGACATCGCAATAAATCGCAATGGCAATACACTACCATTCATACCATAAGAAAGGGCGATGATGAGTAAATAAAATAAATATAAACCATTGACTTCTTAACTATTTATTACTCTATGTATAATTTACGATACCTTTAATAAATTTACATAAAATTATGTACACACAATAGCAAATGTAAAAACGTTCTCTGCGTGCCCCGTTCAGTGGTAGCAAACTTTTTCTGAAATTATATCTCGAAGCCGGGTGATCACACGGAACGGGACACAAAATACATTCCAAATATCTAACGCATATAAAAATCTGTATCTATTTACATAGAGCTCCCCGCGCGGCGGGTTTCGTCGGCTAGGACAATATATTATTAGAGTAGACAAGCTGCTACAGGGTACCTAGGAGTAGCGAGTGAGCCTCAATGACCCCTCCTTACTTATTGTAGCAAAGGCACTGAACAATCTGAAGGTTCCGTATAAATGCAGTACTTTGATTATGAAAATGCTGAGTGAGTTAAGCTATAAAATACATGAAGAGTACAACAGATTGTTTTTGTTTCTGCCCTGGCTCAGAATCACCTAATAGGAACCACTTAATTACTGTAACTGTTTCAATTAAAAGTACGTATAATGTAATGAGGAAAATCAACGAAACCAAACTTATACAACGATACAAAACATGTGCATGACGAGTATATATTATTATGAACTAATACCGATGATGATGTAACTAAACATAATTCTTAGAGCACCGACTTCACCTTGCCAAATAAATTAAGTATTTAACCTAAGCAATAGGAGCAGCGTTTAAAATATAAATTATCAAATACTTCTCAGAAAAATAAAAATCTTAAATGTTTGATAAGTAGATAATATTGACATTAAATAATTGCAACATTCTGTAATAATTTAGACCATTCATCTCTTGAGACCCATATGATATGCGAAATGACTTTCATTAGAGTGCCACACACATGTGGAAGAGCTACGTTGCTCTCCGCCACAGCACAAAGGTAAGGAAAGCTACAGGAGTCACACGAGAGTGAAGCGAGTGGGAGGACGCATCAGGTAAGTAGGTGTGAGTGCGTGACGCAGTCAGTGTGCGGCTTATCCAAACGAGTCCCTCACAGCAACGATCACACACGAGCGTTCGCTCGTCACATCGATAACAAAACAAACTATATTTTACCGTACGTGTTCTCAATGCACTGTAAATATAATCTGTTTTTATAACAATTCAATTCAACATTCATTTGCGGCGTATTTAGATTTTATTATGCATGACCGCTTCTCTTAAATCGAATGGACCGATTGATACAGATAACCGAACCCGTAAGCGGAAGAATATAAAATTGTAAAGCTGGGTAATGAGCATTCCTTTACTGAAATCTTAAAATATGTTAGGATACATGTAGCCTCTCTCCCTACGTTCGGTTTAGATGCATCAATAGATAAATTCGATTCACAATATCCAGCGGGCATCGGCGAAGGGCGATAATTAACTATTTATCATACAGAACTGTTCCATATAAAATTGTAAGCAAGGACTGCCAACGTCATAAAACCAGTCTACAGGGTAAATGGATAGACATAATCGCCTTCATGGATGCCCGTGGAAGAGCGCCTCCTTACCACTCCTGTATCGTCTCAGTTCCGCTTGGAGGGCGGCACAAGATGCGGGGGAAGGTCGGCTGGCAGGTCGTGGCCGTCGATCTTCACCTGGATGAGATGCATGGCGAGCGCGAACTCCTCCTCGTCGAGGAAGCCATCCTTGTCGATGTCGGCCAGCTTCCAGATCTTGCCGAGCACCGAGTTGGGCAGTTTCGACTTCACCATCTCCGTCTTGGCCGCTGGAGACAAACCGCCAGACAGCTTAGCTACTGGTGCTATCTAACTTACACTATACAGTTTTTTTTTCAAGATTACTGTTTTAAGACTTTAAAGAATAGGCTAGTTTCCCAATCCCAATCAATATATTTTTTAAATGATTCGCTAGTTTTTCTAACATGTTTGGAAATATGTTGTCTATTGAATAAGTTTGAAATTAATTTTCCGCGTTTTCTTAAATTTCATGCTTGCTGTGAGAATCTTTTGTCCACAGGAATATTGGAAATATACCTATTTATTTTTCTGTATAATGTTAGCTTGATTATTAATGACAATTTGTGTAGGCATGCATTTGAGAATAATATTGTTGAAGTACACTACCGGTCAAAAGTTTAAGTTCACTCTTTGTTTTAGGTACAAATGAGTACTTTTGGACAATAATTTTTTGCAGTTCGGAAGCCGAAGTTTGTTTCCAACTGATCCGTTATTGTTTCCAGAGATTTGATTACTTAGTCAGACACAATTCACGTACATTTCCAAACAACGCATTCTCTAAAATCTTATAGGAATGACGGCAAAGGCTGGGCCATATATGGCCTTGCCACTTAAAACGTACAATGATCAGATACAATGTTGGTTTTTAGGGAATCAGTTGTTTAGAAATCTACGTAAATTGTGTCTGACTAATCAAACACATCTCTGTAAACAATAACGAATCAGTTGGAAACAATTTTCGACATCTGAACTGCAAAAGATTATCGCACAAAAGTACAAATTTATACCAAAAACAAAGGGTGAACTTAAACTTTTGACCGGTACTGTATTATTATGTACTAGCTGTTGCCCGCGACTTCGTCCGCGTAGAACTTTTTATCGTCTTAGAAAATGATTTCTCTCAATACAAAATTTGAACCCTCTTTTAGGGGATAATTAAAAAAAAAGTTGATGTTCATTTTCTAGTTTGTGAACAAACAGTCTAAAACCAAAGTTAAAAATCTCATACTTTAAAAATGCCTTGAAATACTCAAACTTTGAACCAATTTTAACACTCTTAGGGGATGAATTTGGAAAAACTCTGAAATCAGTTTTGTAGTCTTTTAACGTACAGAATAAGACCGAAGTTAAAAATATCTTACTCACACTTTAAAATTTTATTGCTCGCCATTTAAAATTTGAACCCCCTTTTAAACCCCCTTAGAGGTTGAATTTTTCTAATCGCTGAAAAAACTTTTTTCGTAAACTTTTAAGTCTCTAGCTCAAAAAAAGTGTTGCCCATACAAAGCTTTCTTAACCACCTTAGGGGTGGAATTTTCTAAAACTCTGAAAGTACTTTATTATTAATTTTAATAAGTAACATTTTGAATAGTTTTAAGTCTAGTAAAAAAAAAAGTTTTTCCCACACAACACTGGCTACCCTTCTTAAGGATCTTAAGGATCCCCTTAGGGATGGAGTTTTCTAAAACGCTGAAAGTTCTTTTTTAGTATTCTAATAAGTAATCTTTTTGCAAAGTTTTAAGTCTAACTCAAAAAAAAGTGTTGCCCATGCAAAGCTTGCTCTCCTTTTTAACCCTATTAGGGGTGGAATTTTCTAAAACGATTTGTGTTCTTTTTTTGTATTTTAATAAGTAATCTTTCTACAAAGTTTCAAGTCTCTAACTCAAAAACATAAACTTTCCCTGATAAAAACTTTGCAACCCTTTTTATCCCCCTTAGGGATAGATTTTTTCAAAACGCTGAAAGTCTTTTTTTTTTTTATAAATAATCTTTCTACAAAGTTTTAAGTGTCTAGCTCAGAAAAAGTGTTCCCCATACAAACCTTGCACCCTTTTTTAACCCCCTTAGGGAATGATTTTTGTAAAACGCCGAATGTAGTATTTTTTATGTTCTAATAAGTAATTTTTCGTCAAAATTTTAAGTCTCTATTAAAAAAATATATGTTTTTCCCATACAAACTTTGCACCCTATTTTACCCCCTTAGGGGTGAAATTTTCCAAAACGCTGAAAGTACTTTCTTTGTATTTAAATAATCTTTCTACAAAGTTTTAGGACTCTAGCTAAAAAATATAGTTTCCCACATACAAACTTTGCACCCCTATTTTAGCCCCCTATTTTTAGGGGTAGAATTTTCTAAAACGCTGAAAGTACTTAATTTGTATTCTGATGACTAATCTTTCTACAAAGTTTTAAGTCTCTATTTAAAAAAAATATTGTTTCCCCCATACAAAATTTGCACCCCTATTTTACCCCCTTAGGGGTAGATTTTTTTAAAACACTGAATCTAGGTACTTTATTTGTATTCTAATGAATAATTTCTCTACAAAGTCTCTATTTAAAAAAAAGTAGTTTTTCCCATACAAACTTTGCACTCTATTTTACCCCTTTAGGGGTAGAATTTTCTAAAACCCTGAAAGTTCTTTATTTGTATTCTAATGACTCATCTTTCTACAAAGTTTTAAGTCTCTATTTAAAAAAAAAATGTTTCCCCCATATAGAAATAGAAATAGAAATTTTTATTGTATAAAACCGTGTAAGTACAAAGGTAGAAGCATGATATTATGGGTTCCAACAGTTTTACCCATACTAACCTTGCACCCCTATTTTACCCCCGTAGGGGTGGAATTTTCCAAAACGCTGAAAGTGTTTCATTTGTATTCTAATAACTAATTTTTCTACAAAGTTTAAGTCTATAGCTCAAAAAAAAAAGGTTCTCCCATACAAACTTTGCACCCCCATTTTACCCCCTTAGGGGTAGAATTTTCAAAAATCCCTTTTTATCCCTAGCCCACGTTATAAAAGCAACATACTGTGCAAAAATCAACTCTCTAAGATTAGTAGTTTCGGCTGTGCGTTGATGAGTGAGTGAGTGAGTGATTGAGTGAATAAGTCAGTCAGGACATAGGCATTTATTATGTATAAATAGATAGAGAAGATAATGAAACTCCCATTCAAATATCTCAAAAAATTATGAAGCTACATCCGTTTTAATGTCGCTTGTTAGAGTGAGAAAACGATGAGGGACTGTGACGTCAATATACTCGAGCGTCATAGTAAAAAACAATCGTTTCATATGAAGGTGCGTTTTGCGGAAAAGGGACAGAACATACCCCCTCTTAAAACTTTGGACTCTTATAACTTAATCATTACCTATATAACCTCTTGCTTTGTTTTTTTCTCCATTTGACTATACTTATTTTAAATTCTTTTTCGAGAAAATACATTATGATTATTTACCATATTTTCGATTCCTGAGCTATAACCACGAACTTCGGAATTCGAAAATATTCGGGTATCTCTATCTCTATCGCACTAACCATACTCGAGTGACAGGTATGCAAATATATGAACATTGAGTATCGGTTTTCGTGGTAGCGCCGCAGGTACTTTGGCTGAATGCGCCGAGCGCGTGCCATTGTCATTCAAAAAAAACAAATTCGTGTTAATTATATTGTTCAAATTTGTTGATTTCATTTATTGAAATTACGACATAAAACGACATTTGCGCATATAAGTTCTCATATCAGAATCGAATATTTTTTTATGGTTTATATTTTAGCATTTGTCTCGTAAAGGTCTATCGTAGACGGGATTTAAATTATTAATAAGTGAAAGGCAAAGCAATTCCGCCATTTTGACGAAAATTTGACGGTTCTTATAGCTGACAGTTGGAGCAGCGTTTGATTTCAATAAAAATAAATGAAAAATTAAATGAAGTCGTATATTTCGGAAAATTAATTAACTGTCGCAGTCGGATAAAAACTATCCTAAGTTGCAGCTAGAATCATAATGTACCTATATAAAATGTTTCATATTTTTCCGTTCATGGGATGCTGAGAACATTCGAACCGCGCAAAGCTTAGTTTCAAACTGGCTGATTCTTTTTTTAATTTAGAGATTTATTATAAGTGGAGATAATTATTAGAAATCGAATTACTTAACCTTTTGGAGGCCACTTTAACACGAGTAAAAGTTGTCACTTCAGTTATCATAATTTTAATTCAACACTAATTGTGTGCAACACGTAAAACACGTGTGCAATTGTGCATAGATCGTTACTGTGTTGTTCGATCCCTCAAGCATAGCTGGAGCGGCCAAAAGGTTAAATATGGTGACCAACGTGCTTTAGGAGTTAGATCAAGGGCATCCAATATTAGAATTCATTTTGAACCATACCAAATCGGAAATAAATTTGACGCGTGTATTTTATAAACGGTATCATATTAGTAGTTTATGTGACTGTACATAATAACATCACACGAGTGTTTTAATGTTTAATTATGTACAGTTACATACACTACTTTATCTATCCACATATCGTAAGCCTCCATGATGCATTCAGGAGCCGCATATTATGACCGGCATCGCGGCATGGTTTTCTGGCAGCTGTCATAGTTTTTTTTTCTTTTCAGAGACAAACTAGAGTCGGCCCCAACTTTGTATGCAAATTGACAATAAATTTTAAACTAAACGTCATCTCGGCTGATATTAGAATAGAGGTCAAATCAAATTTCTTTGTTTTTCAGAGATGTTCGAAATTTTAAAGAAATAATATTATCGAAATCGATGTTTTTATTTAGAAATAATAACATTTGAACAGATAAGACATTTGTTCTAACAAAACAGTCTATTTTTATGGTGGTCATAATGTGCGGTTCTTGAACGCATCATGGAGGGTTTATGATATTTGGATAGATAAACATTCTTAACTAATACTTATTCATTCTAACGTCATGTTCCCCAGATCCCCAGTTTGTTCACGAACCTATACATATGAATACAAACCTATCAACCGTAATGAATATATATTTAAACAACAGAAACGTAATAGCTCAATAAGACGTAAAGCTGCTAGTGAGTCGTTTGAGAACTTTCACCAAATTGGAGCGAATGAAGAGTTGATGCAGCGACTCAATCCGCATCAGTTCCTCTTCAGGTCCGAATGCCAGAGCCTTGGACCTGTCCAGCCACGATACAGGTGTTTTCTCTACCATAAATTCTAAATACGGCTCTCCAGTTATCACGTATACTACACTCAGAAAAATAATCTCAGCCGTTATCGTTATTGTTACTATATTCAAAAGCAATAAAAATATAAACTTGACTGAGTGAACAATCGGTTGAAAGAAACTGGAGTTTTCTTCTGGCAAATCTAGATTATATCTCGGAACTTCTTCGATGCTCGAGTCGTCTTCGGAGCTATCGCTACTTGCAACTTTATCTGTGACTGGGGAACAGGGTCTACTAGGAACGTACGTGGATCTGTCTACACTAGCTCGAGTGGAAGGCAGGCTATGGATGGACACGGCTGACGACAGCATGTCGTCATTAGACCGCTCGTTCACCAAGTAATTCGCGATCAAGTTACAGTTGTGCGTGGCGACTGTCAACGCACCTGTTAGCCTTTGAAATTCCTGTTCGGGAGCGTGGTTATTAGAAAGCGTGATGCAAAGTTCAGTGAGCAGAGAGCAGTTGTGCGTGGAGGAGAGCAGCGCCTGTAAGGCGTCGTGAGCTCTGAGCCCTGTGGCTGTGGGAGACGTACCAGCGCCGGTGACCTTGCCGTCGATGGGGTTGAGGCCCCGGAACATTTCGTCGTAGCGGGGCTTCTCGCGGCTGCAGATCCATTCGGGGTCGCCGTGGCCCGCGTCCACGCCCTCTCCGCGCCCGTAGCCGAACGGTGACACCTGGTCCTCTACACCTTCGAACGCGCCGCCTGAAATGTAACAAAATAACACGGTCAATTATGTAATTTGGTCCATAAGACTCACCACCGACATAACATTACTTGTTGCACCAGGATATATTAAAGACACCTTGACATTTAAGGAAAAATCAATGTTGGTACAACATAGTAGATATTAAACTAATGGAGTATTTCGTCTGATGCCATTATTTATCGATTTGTCATTCGTAATTTATTATTATTAAACGGTTGATCTTAAGCACATGTTTCAGAATGTTTTCAAAAGAACCGGTTGTTAATAAAACAAGTGGAAGACCGTGAAACTTAACAAAGTCCGCGTTACTTCCTGGTGCACCTGGAGGCACGTTTCAGCGCCATTGCCAGATCAACACATATTGTTATTATAACAAGCTACAAATAATACAACGGAAGCGTCAGCTCACCCGCAAACAACGTGACCGCATCGTCATGCGAAAATTATGGTACCGCCGCTAACTAGCACATGCATCAGGTACCTACTAAGTAATCACGCATACTCGTATAGCCTAGAAATTGAAGTTCGCAAACTGACGAATCGATGTAGGCCAGGCGGTGAGTCAGGCGGCGAAAGGAGGAAGGATCCCGATTCGACTGCCAGACGTCGCCGAGAACCATATGCGGGTGTCATAAACTTATTGGCATTAATTTGTGTCCCGTCAATCTCATTTCGACTCATGAATGGTGTCATGGAAATACAGGGCAATGTTAAATACTATTTATACTTATATGTTTATTGGGATATTAATCGGTGAGCGACGTTAAGTGATATACAAAGGAGTTCGGTCAATGAAGCACCTCCATTGACAGTGCTCACAGTGCATGGTACAGTAGCAGGACACGGGAGCCATTCACAGCCGGTAATAGGCACGGAACTAGGCGCGGCAGCAAATGGGTGCATTCCCGGCAGGGTTGTCACTTTTCGACATATGAGACACAAATTTAGAGTTTCTTTAAAAATATTTCCTTGGAGGTAGGTTGCGCTTGAATTTATAGATGCCTAAAAACAAATGCATTGGCTTTGAAATGGATTCAAAGACGTAAGTTATTGGTAACAGGCCTAACAGCTTCTAAGGAATTGTAGGCCAGTCATATTTGACTTGTAAAATTGCAAGCTAACGGCTAGTTCTGCTTTTTTAATATGTTGTTAGGACCACTACCAGTAATGTATATCCAAGTTTGCATCTTCGAAAGACCTGTGCTAACTTTGCGGCACTCGAAAAACCACGAAATTTTCGCATTTTTTTTGGTATTGTCTGTGCGATTATTTTTAATAATATCTATGAGCTATTTAAAGTATTCGAAAATCGCTATATTTTGTGACCAGAACCAGCTCTGTAGGTTAAATACTTACCGAGATACAGCTCTCCAAAATTTTTTTGTTAAGCCATCTTTAAATCGTTATAAATCCTAAAAAGTTATTTTATCTAAAAAAAACATTAAGGAAACCTTTTAATGATTTTGAAATACCTATTCAACGATACCCAACATAACATAGTTCATCGACTTATTTTTTTTTTCTTTTTTATAATATTGCGTCTGGTGGCCGCCTTTTTGAATTTTGATTATTGTTATTTCTTTATTGACGCTTGTAAAATTAAAACAAATCGATTGATGTATGATTCGTTTGATCTCTAGAGTGCCAAAAGTACCAGTCTATGTATTTATGTATGTATGTATGTATGTTTGTTTGTTCCTTTGTGGCACTCTAGAGATCAAACGCGTGGGTCCATTTTAATGAATCATACATCAATTGATTTATTTTAATCTTGCGAGTGTCACTGAAGACATAACAGTAATCAAAATTCAAAATGGCGGCCACAAAATGTCATATTTAAAAAAAGAAAAAAAAATAAAGTCGATGAACTATGTTATGTTGGGTATCGTTGAATAGGTATTGCAAAATCATTAATAGGTTTCCTCAATGTTTTTTAGATAAATAACTGTTTAGGATTTATAACGATTTAAAGATGGCTTAACAAAAATTTTTTGGAGAGCTGTATCTCGGTAAGTATTTAACCTACAGAGCTGGTTCTGATCACAAAATGTAGTGATTTTCGAATACTTTGCAATAACTCATACATATTTTTTTTTTAAATCCCACACTTTAGGATTTATATTGACAATACCAAAAAACCGGCCAAGTGCGAGTCGGACTCGCGCACGAAGGGTTCCGTACCCTTATCAATAAAAATATTTATTTTATTTTGTTTTAAGTATTTGTTGTTATAGCGGCAACAGAAATACATCATCTGTGAAAATTTCAACTGGAACTATCACGGTATCAGTGAGATACAGCCTGGTGACAGACGGACGGACGGACGGACGGACGCACAGCGGAGTCTTAGTAATAGGGTCCCGTTTTACTCTTTGAGTACGGAACCCTAAAAAAGTGCGAAAATTTCGTGGCTTTTCGAGTGCCGCAAAGTTAGCACAGCTGCAAACTTGGATATACATTACTGGTAGTGGTCCTAACAACATATTAAAAAAGCATAACTAGCCGATAGCTTGCGATTTTAGCGATTTTTTTGGTCAAATATGACTGGCCTATTGGATAATGTTATGGTCACGACTTTCAATAGTGAGAATAGATAGTAACAACCCTGGACAGCGTCCGAGCAGTCGTATTGGTCATTATCTCGACTCGAGCGCAAGGCCGGCCATTCATGTCCATCTCCCTCCTTGACTGCAGCTGACTATCTTTTTTTATCGACACTTTTTATTTCATGACCACAACTATTGTTCTATGAGTAATAGTTTTTTAATAAAATTTCTTACGCACAAGCAATCCAAGTCAAGGATATTCGCGGCGATGTGGGTCAAACATGAACTGCGATAAAAGTTAGTCAATAGACGCTTAGAATTAAACGGGCCTACTGGTATAGTTGCAAGAGGCATTCCTCGCAAATGCATCAAATAACCTGTGACATTCACTCAATAAATAGCACTGTTTAATAGTCGACCTTCGTACTGGTGTAATAAATCAAGCGGACTGAGAATTGAGCAAATTGGTGTTGTTGTGGATCGCATCGCCCACGAACGACATACAAACACACACGCAAGCAGACAGGCACCCACAGATACGCAAATAGACGGGCTGACACGTGGTCGCCACAACTACCAGGATTAGTCATACCTACGATTTGCTAATAACTATGGATATACCTATGGTGATTAGTGATTACCTATTTAAAACAGTTTCCTAGGGAAAAATATAAACGCATATTACATGTCACAACACAAAGCAAATTGTAAACGGCAGGGATTCCATTTTAATGACTAAGTTAAGTTAATGTACTTTGCACATTGTACCATGTTAGTGGTACACTTCCCGTTGTTAGTGCAGTGTAATCTTTACTGTGTCTACGGATCCTGAGCTGTATGGTAGATACCATAAAAGTTGAGATCGGGCTGCTGACAAGGAGTCAAGCCGGCGCACGTTGTTTGTAATACATCGTCATCCGACTTCAGACTTGAGCGTTTGCGGCCATAACGTAAAATTGCAATGTATGCTCTTCCATCGCGGAATGCATTCCAATTCCGTATGGGCAAGAAAACCATTCGCTTGCAATGGAAAAAAACAATAATACGTGGCAAACACTTCCTAAGTGTGGCGGTATTTCATATTTGTTAGAAAAATGAAGTTGGTATCAACAAATAAGTTAAGGGTTGTGTGAACTAGGATCTAGGTTAGGCAAATGATGTCATGTATGTTAATAGTTCATACCCAGATAAGGTTAATTAGTACCCACTGACATAGTTAATATGAGGCAGATGACTATCACATGATAACGCACGGTAAACAAATCATTGATCAAAGTCAACACAGACTCACGACTCGATTGGTCAATGCTGCATGATTACAATAAAAAGCCGCAATTGTATGAAACATGGGTATACATAACATAGGTGTATGAATCGATGTGAAACATAAATATAAGTTGGTTATCTCGGTTTATGGGCATCACAAAGACGAACGCGTTAATTAAACCACTTACAATGCTAAGGCCTGACATAATAATCAGGTAATCTAGTTATTACATGATGGAACCAGGAGAAAGTGGAGGAAGCAGAACATTTAGCGACGGACGGCGGACAAATCGATGTATGATTACATACTCGCACACGACAGCACGGCACGCGAAGCTGAATCAACAATAGTAGTTTATCGAGCAACAATGGAGAGATCGAACGAGCTCGTGGGAAGCCTGCACCGCGAGGGTAGCGCAAGAAGAGGAGGATTAGCGTCGCGTCGGACGGCACAGGGGAAGGTCAGGCGACGGACAGGATACCTGTATCCTCGGCGTAAGGAGGATGCGCGTCCGCCGCCCACCGGCCGTGCATCGGCGCCCCGTAGTAGCCGCGCCTGCCGACAGCTTCCTCATACTCTGAGAAGTTAATGCATTCATAACGATATCAAACCTCCCTTCTATTTTTTTTTTAATTCGCCCATCGTTTGCAAAGAAATAAGGTTTCAATTTATGAACACTAATCTAGATTCATTTTCGGAATGTACTTAGCAAACTCCCAAAAACAAACTCTTCTGACCAATAAAGAGTCAACAATACGCCGCCGTGATAAGGTGTTATCTTTCGCCAGCCGGCAACGCGCTCGCAGTTTCAAAAGATAACCACATGGAATGTTGGAAAACTAATGTTTTCTAGTGGAATTAGTAATAAATATATCAGCTGCAAAACTATATAGGGCGAGCATAAAGGTCAATGTGAAAAATTAAACACAGTTCAAGTTTCTTTATGCACCATTGATACAATCACGAAAAAGATTGGTTCAAGGTATTAAAACTCTTTAATAAAAAGGTAGAGAACTATTATAGTAACGGTGCTATTACTAAAAACGAGGCGTCTACAAACGACTTAATTTGTGTTACAAACGGTTTGTTTGCTAATAAACCACAAGTACCACAACCGATTGTTTGTTTGCAGAAAGGTGAAAACAAATGGGAGCAGTGTCGCCTTGCGCATACAATCACGTGCGCGGGCGCGCACGTCGCGTACGCCATTATCATACACCATCGATCGCACAATGGCACCGTTAGGTTATGTGCAGGATAATTCCAACCGAACCCACGAGCTGCCATTGTTTGCCAAAGCTTTGGGAATGACATCATGTGACCATGTGAGCATACTAATAGGAGTAGACAGTTTACGTCGACGATAAGCTGTGCTTATACATAAAGATAACGAATTGCTAATTAAATTTTACGGCCTTTTTGGCGGATAGTTACCAACGACGAAAAACTGTCGTATTGCGTTTAAAACGTGTAGAAAGTGCCGCGACCCGCATCTGAAAAAGGTACCGCTCGGTTTGTAGGCCTGGGTATCGTACAGCCAAAACAAATTGGGTACAACAACTAAGAACACTAAATATGCCAACAAAATTGGTACTGCATATAACTTCTAACTCCTACAAAAATGCAAGACGTTGATATCGGATATTCCACACCGAAAGCTGAAATTTTTAATCTTCATTTAATTTAGTTTATAGTTACTAAATACACACTACCTACACTATATCGTTGGAAACTATTAGTACATAGGCACTTATTGTCATGCGTTCGCGTTCCCTGGTCAGTGGCCACCCTGCGCGTGCGTTCTTTCCAAACCAGTAGGTTAGGTAACTAATGTACGTGACGAGCGACAAGAGTCAAAAAAACAACAAAATCACAAATAAAGATCTACTTCCAAGGATATGATTCAATTAAAGTAAATGGCCTCTCAGAGTACAACAGAATACATGCCTCACTTTAGGAAATCCCTAAATTGGCTTTAAGTGCAGTTGGAAGAAATTTCTGACATATGAATGACATTATATCGTCGTGAACATATGAATGACATCGAATCGAGATCCAGTTCCTAGAGTGGGTTCGGCACAAAGCCGCAGTGGGGCTTGCACATTGGCTCTGAGTGCAAAATACATGCCTCACTTTAGGGAATCCCCAAATTAGCTATAATGCTTATACTTATATAAGTGCAGCTGGAAGGAACTCCTAACATATGAATGCCGTAAAGTAATTTGGATTTTTCCTAAAAAGATGAATGAATTTGCTTTAGGGATGCATCATGTCCGGATAAGATCGTACCGATGGAAGTCACTACAAAATTAAAGACAGCAACCGCCATTATTTAATTTTGTAGTGATCCCGAAGTGAAGCATGGTTTATGTGGTTGTAGCCTATTGACAGTGTGAACAACTAGGTTGAGACTCAATTGAGCAATAGCATCAATTTCTTCTCGCGACAAAGGGAAAGAACAATCGAGATCCAGTTCCGAGGGTGACACAAAGCCGCAGTGGGGCGGGCACAATGGCAGCCGCACGCGCATGATGTCACATCACAGCGGACGCGGGAACAATGCAGCCACAATTAACTGGCTGTGTTCCCGTCTATAGACCGAACTCGAGCGATTACATCCAGCGGAATTGGAGCGTCCATTGATCGTGCCGATGTAATGGTTCCTCATTAGTGAGACTTTACAGCCGTATATCGTCCATGGCAGTGCCGGTCTTCAGTTTGCTTACATTACAAGATCGTCGGGCTAGACAGGGAGGACGCCGCAACGGGCATTGAGCGCAAAAAACGTGAAACGTGTCCAATGGTTGTCAAAGGGGCAGAGAATACCGGTGTAAAGTAGGTGACACTGTATCTTTGTATTAATTTTGTATGTAGGGGGTAATCTCCGGATTGACTTAAGTATCCGATTTTAAAATTATTTCACCAATGTACCTATAGAATGAATGGTCTTTCTGGATTCCGGGCGGACATTTTTTTCCGCGGCTCTACGTTCTTCGCAATACGCGAGAGGAGCCGCGCGGGCAGCTAGTGTTCAATATTAACATTCGTACACTAATGAAAAATGGTGAACGTTGTTTAGGAATGTGCGTTTTTCATTTCATATCCTGTCGTAACAATTGCTCTACCATGTGTCACGTAGTCTGGTATTTGCTGAACGCCGCAACTGTTTTACAATTGTCGGTATGCAACGCGGAATTTGGTGAACGAATGCAAGTCAGACCAGCGCGTTGAGGCCGCGGCCGCCGTCACGGGCGACGGCGCGGAGGCGATGCGCTGCAATGCTTTGCGACACTGCACCGATCGATCCGATACAAGAATACTTCTTATATCACGACGATCTAGAATGGATTCCATTGTTATTTCATCGTGTGGCGTAACGAGTTTCACTCGAGGCTACGATTTTAAACAAATTAATATCTAATCTATGCTTCACTTTATAAATTCGTAAGGCAACTACATTGATTATATCCAAATATGTATACTGTGAAAATTCAATAACCGACATCGCGGTATGTCATTTGGTTTTGTGGTGGACAACTTTTACCCGCTATTTCAAAATAACACAGTGGTGACAGCGTGCACAACATAACATAATGTTACTTGCATGCAAAGCGGCCGACGACCTTTTTCATGCTATAATTACTTTTACGTCATACCTGGCCATAAAGTAGGAATTACCGCACGCTATGCGTGCGGAAAACCCCACTTCCTGGCCAGATAGAGACGTAAAATTTTGTACTTACCACGGGCGGTAATAAAGAAAGCCTCAGAGCGCATATTTATCGCCCTTGCCTTCGGCTCGGGCGTCAAATACCTGCGATCTGAGACATTCTTTGTTTAACCGCCCTAGGTAAGTAATGTACTATTAAATATTGCATTACATATGGGACTGGGGACATTAAGAGCAGTCAGGGCTCCACGGGTATTAGTCACCCCGCTCCGCCCACCATGTCGTATTGCATTAAACATGTGATAATTAACGCCCCAGCCACGATACAACTTTTATTGTCGCATTGAGTACTTTATAGTAGGCACGACACGACAAAGGACTTAAGAATAAGAACAAAAGGATAACTGTATAACACATTGGATGCAGACAAATAGCCTAATAGGCGAAACGAATGCTGACTGGGGTTTCTCTATCCAACAGTCATCTAACCTGGCCCCGTATCATGGATTTATCACGCGATAAGTGATAGGATAAGCGCGTCGTCTCGTTCTATCGAACGGTGTCAGCCAGGGACGGATGCTCTATCCTGTCACTTGTCGCGTGATACCATCCATGCTACGGGGCCAGGTTGACTAACATATGACAATCAAATTGCGTTTGATGACACATCCAATTCTCGGTACTGTAGAGAATTATCCCATTCAATAGCAACAAAGGCATGATGTTCCGCCGTGTTAATACACTTGTACAATGGAGTATCAGACGCATCGGCGTGCGCGCACCGCGCGGCGAAAGTGCTCGTCGTGCTCCCATTGGCAGGGCGGAACCAGCAGCCAGCACCCTGTACGGAGCCTTGACATTCATGCTGAACGCGAAACAGTTTCCAGTTTAGAAGGTCACTTGCCACTTTCTGTAGTGCTATAACGTCTTGTTAACCTAGCAACAGAATTTGGTTGACATGAATCGTGATATAAGAAATGAAGAACAAAACAGTTGAGTTCCTAAATGCAATCTCCCGACGTCATTGCCTTAACATTCATTCCGCCAGTTCTACGACTTGCAAACCACTCAATACATTATAGGCATAGATAAGTGCGATCGATAACCACCCGATAAAATTATCATTTTTCAAAGAACAGGGCCGGGTTACTCGATAAAACGGATGAAACGAATTGACAAGATTAACGCAAGTGATTCTTGGACTTTACACACAATCAGTCGCTTCATTGACAAAGGCTATAGCCGTGTTTCTATACAAAATTTGCCTTTCTGTCAAATGTTCTAGTAATTTCATTTTTAGATACTCCTTGTAGGCAAAGGTCTGTTCCCCAAAGAAGAGCCATGTACAACTTGTCAGTTTTCGTAATATGGCGGTTTGTTTTTTTTCACTTTTTAATTCATTTCTTGAATTCAGTCTTTGCGATTAATTTGATTTTTTGGTAAACTATACCACATAATAAAACCCATCACTACAAAAAATATTGCCTGAAACTTTAGTACAAATATATGTCAAAATAATGGAAACTATAATTTTTTTTTTTGTGTTCTGGTGTAGCGGCACCTACAGTTTTTATTTCATAAATTGCCCATCTATAGACCTACTACATATATTAAATTCAAATTATTAGCTTTGGTACTTCATGCCAAAAACTAACTACAAATAAAATTATTCCTTCCTTGTTTCAATGTTTTACAGGATTGCTTTAATTACTTGTATGAATGAAATCGTACTACATCCTATTTTTGTATTTTGTCATTTTTGGAAGTTTGTTTCGTTTTTGACATTTATTTAAACATTATCTAAAAAATAAAATTTATTTGTAGTTAGTTTTTGGCATGAAGTACCAAAGCTAATAATTTGAATTCAATATATGTAGTAGGTCTATAAATGGGCAATTTATGAAATAAAAACTGTATGTGCCGCCACACAAGAACACCAAAAAAAAAAAACAAATTATAGTTTCCATTATTTTGACATATATTTGTACTAAAGTTTCAGGCAATACTTTTTGTAGTGATGGGTTTTATTATGTAGTATAGTTTACCAAAAAATCAAATTAATCGCAAAAACCGAATTCAAGAAATAAATTAAAAAGCGAAAAAAAACCAAACCGCCATACTACGAAAACTGACAAGTGTACATGGCTCTTCTTTGGGGAACAGACCTTTGCCTACAAGGACTATCTACAATTGAAATTACTAGAACATTTGACAGAAAGGCAAATTTTGTATAGAAACACGGCTATAGCCTTTGTAACTCACGGGGAAACAACAATTTGTGTTCTAGAACGTTATATGAAATTTAAGAAGGCAAACACTTTGCAGCTTGAATCTTTTTTAGTGAGTGTACAAAATTGGTCCTTTGTATAGTAGAGTCTACACTAGTCTACAGCCTTGGATTCTTTGGACTACAGTGTAACTTGGTCTGAACAAGACTCTATGAATTTAAAATCAACTATTTAATTATTAGAGGTTACAGAAAAAAAAATTGAGGATTTCTACAATAAAATAAGTAAATATGTTATACGAAGTCACGAAGTAAGAGAGAATAGGACCAAAACGCCTGTTAAAAATGTACTTATACTTATTCATGGATAAAAACATAAATAGGTTCCGGTGCATGTACCTTATACGGATTTTGAAACAGTGGCATATCTATAGGCATCAAACTATCTAAATCGGCTTTATATATCGTTTTTGGTGTTGCCAAATAATTGCAAATGTTATTGGTGTCGTGTAAATATAGCATCCCTAACTAAACGATTTTTTTGCGAGAACTAATACAAGGCATCAAGTGTAGCTGTCTGTCATTTTCTTTTCGAATCGTCAACACTGCAACAGTGATACACTGAGAACAGGTGTTATCGGGTCACGCAGAGGACTCCGCTATCGATCGAGTGTTTGTATTGCAATGCAAGTAACTGCATGCACTCGAATGCAGCTAACTAATGGAAGCTTATAACTATACTCATTTTAATCGAATTAAATATGAGTCCTACATGTACAAACATATGGGATAAATCAACCACATTTTTTTTAATAAAGTGCAGCATTGTGTCTAATTAAGGAGTGCCATATAGTTAATTAGTCAGCCTCCGAATTACAATAATCGAAATTATTGTTTTACATTTCCTATAAAAATTGCCATGAACAACTTGGGGCATGTGCCAAATTTGTGAGTTGAGCGTGTTAATTTGCACTTTACGAGTCTATTAAAAATGTCAACGCCATGCTGTGGTGTGAGTAAATGATCTATTAAGTATAGCAAGTATCATGTCCAAGCTAACGAGTCGCCAGTGGCCCGAATTGCTCTTCCGGATTAACGTCGGTCGCGTGCGCATAATGTATATCTGGGTGTAGCATAGATCATATGCAAGTCTAGAATTAGACTGTAGGTCGTAAAAAGGACTTGCGTTATGTGCCTTGGCGTTTACTTACACATTCATCAATGTCTTATCATAAGGTTTTATGATGTTTCATAGTATATCTAAAGAAGAAAAGTCTGTGAGATATTATTGTAGGTTTGTATCTAATGGGTGATATCCGGAACCACTTATCCGATTTCGAAAATTCTTTCACTTGCGTGTAGAATGGACTTTTTGGGTGGTTATGGGCTATATTTTATCCCGCGAGTTTTCCTGAGTTATTTGCAATACGCGGCCGAAGCCGCAAGGGCAGTCTTTCTTAGTATATTTTACACTTATAAATGTAAAATAGGCATAGATATTACATTCTGACGTAATGTAATCAAAAGGATGAATACCCTTGATGAACTTTCTCTAGCGATATTGTTAAGTCGCGTGATTATTAAGAAACACCGTTATTCACATTCATATTTTAAAATGCCTCCTAAAACAAAACACAGTGAAACTGCCACCAATTGAATACATTCTCCTCTTTACGTTACGTGTATACTTATTTAATGCCAAAAAGCAAATTATATCGACAGCGATATAAATGGAGCGTTGATGGCAGTTTCGATAATTCAGTGAAAAGGTACATTACATTTACGAGTTTTACGACACTCGAAAGCAAAATTTCTCCGTATGCAAAGTAACTTAAAACGATAACGACACAATATGGTGTAATGGAAAGATCCGATTGGACATTTGACGCTGATTCAGCGCGCCGTCATCAGCGATGACGAATCATGACATAACCAAGAAATACTTAATACCAGTATACGGAGAAAAACACAAAAGTGTCAATTACATTTCCACGGAACATCGAAAGACAAGTAGGCCGTACAGATATATCGCGTTTGATGAGAATTAGAACTATTATAAAGTGGCTAGAGATAGCTACCACACTTAATAAGTTAGTCAACTTTTAACCCCCGACGCAAAAAGAGGGGTGTTATAAGTTTGACGTGTCTGTGTATCTGTCTGTGGCATCGTAGCTCCTAAACGAATGGACCAATTTGAATTCGGTTTTCTTATCCGAAAGCTGACGTGATCGAGATGATTCTAAGCTACGTTTCAACAAAATCGGTTCAGACGTTTTTGAGATACTGAACTCTGAAATGAAAATATCGGGGGGTTTTCAACTTTTCTAAGTTGTTAATTATATAGTCCTAGGTACGATGATTCCTATATTTAGAATGTATCTGCATTTGTAATGAAGGTGAATAAAGTTGTCGGCCTTGGCCGTGATGGTACCGAGGGTTCCGATAAAAAGCGGTGTTTAGTCTAAAAACCGGACATCGATAAACAATTGTTGAACCAGTAATCTGAAGGCTGTGTTGTGATATAATGGAGGATCAGCGCTCAGCGCACAATGGCCAAGGTCGCAGGCCGCGGATAGGTGCCGCCTTATCGCACCGCTCGACATTAATTTACCCGACCAATTTATACATACACCTTTATCATTATCAAGTACCTACGGTGAATTCAGCGTTCACGTGAAACCGTGACGTAAACTCCTGTTAAATAAACGAGGATGCCTTAACAGGTTATAATTGTCACTAGACACTTGATGTGAAGGATCTGCATAGCGAAGCGATCGCTCGCTATATATGGTTCCGTATATGTTCGTGCTAATAATATATTTCTGCATTTGAAGCGATCAAAATCGCCAGGTTACACACTTACTAAAGAACACTCGGTATGGAGTGAGTAAATTAGTAATACAGTGATATCACTGATACCGCTATCCCTGCGATATACCTAAGACATAAAACACGTAGATTAAGAGACGTCGATACGATATTTTGTATTGCTTTCACTGTGTAAGGCTTACGTAATCTGCGGATAATACTTTACGTAAGATTCAATAATTCGCAACTAAGCTAAAAGATGTCAGTAACATGGGGTCACTGAATTAATTAATTTAACGGCCGCATTTGCATAATATATGAGAGCATCAGAGCATTAGGCCATATTATCCACTGTCATATCATCTTGAACGAGAAATCAAATTCATTGATATTGGTTACGAAATCACAAATACGCTAAAAATGTTAAATATGTTCATAACGTGTTGCTTTCGGAATGTGGAAGTAATTAGTAACGCTATACTTAGTCGGTCCTAATGTTCTGTCACAAATAATGATTAAAACGTAAGTACCAATCAGTTTTTAATAAATTATATACCAATTTAAAGTACATTTAACAGAGAATTAATATAACTGAAATCTAACCTTCTTTAAGATCTCACATTTTTAAATAACAACAAATATTATAGGTATTCAATAAAGCAAAGAAATATAGTTTAATATTTGTTCATAATGTTATTTTGTTCCTATAAATACATATTTGGATTTTGCATATAACTTGGCACTCATTTAGATCTCCATTCTTTTTGCGGCGAAGCCCAGCCAAGCATAATTTTTGTATTGAACTTGGCTCTCCTTTTTTACATTTATGTTTTTGGTGGGATATCATTACTTTTTGTAAAGAAAACTAGGCAGGTATTGAGATTTAAAGTTTTTTCTTGCGTTTCCGCTGCATGGTTTTATTTTTTAAGAACTATGTGGTGCCGCGCGCCGCGCGCCGCCGACGACACACCGTTTGTTTAGCTTAGCGCGTATTTAAGTTTTTTGTATGGGGACACCATTTATTTTTGACTAACTTTATTTTTAGGGTTCCGTAGCCAAATGGCAAAAAACGGAACCCTTATAGATTCGTCATGTCCGTACGTCTGTCTGTCTGTCTGTCCGTCCGTATGTCACAGCCACTTTTTTCCGAAACTATAAGAGCTATACTGTTGAAACTTGGTAAGTAGATGTATTCTGTGAACCGCATTAAGATTTTTACACAAAAATCGAAAAAAAACATTAAGTTTTAGGGGTCCCCATACTCAGAACTGAAACTCAAAAATTTTTTTTTCATCAAACCCATACGTGTGGGGTATCTATGGATAGGTCTTCAAAAATGATATGGAGGTTTCAAACATCATTTTTTTCTAAACTGAATATTTTGCGCGAGAGACACTTCCAAAGTGGTAAAATGTGTGTGTCCCCCCCCCCCTGTAACTTCTAAAATATAATAAGAGAATGATAAAACTGAAAAAAATATATGATGTACATTACCATGCAAACTACCAACGAAAATTGGTTTGAACGAGATCTAGGAAGTAGTTTATATATATCTTTAGAAATATAAAAAAGCGGCCAAGTGCGAGGCGGACTCGCACATGAAGGGTTCCGTGAAATAAATTGCGGTTTACGATTTATGACGTATTAAAAAAAAAAACTACTTATTAGATCTCGTTCAAACCAATTTTCGTTGGTAGTTTGCATGGTAATGTACATCATATATTTTTTTCAGTTTTATCATTCTCTTATTTTAGAAGTTACAGGGGGGGGACACACATTTTACCACTTTGGAAGTGTCTCTCGCGCAAAATATTCAGTTTAGAAAAAAATGATGTTAGAAACCTCCATATTATTTTTGAAGACCTATCCATAGATACCCCACACGTATGGGTTTGATGAAAAAAAAATTTGAGTTTCAGTTCTGAGTATGAGGACCCCTAAAACTTAACGTTATTTTTCGATTTTTGTGTGAAAATCTTAATGCGGTTCACAGAATACATCTACTTACCAAGTTTCAACAGTATAGCTCTTATAGTTTCGGAAAAAAGAGGCTGTGACATACGGACGGACAGACAGACAGACAGACGTACGGACATGACGAATCTATAAGGGTTCCGTTTTTTGCCATTTGGCTACGGAACCCTAAAAACCTATTGCGGTTATTTAATTTAGGGTGACCCGAAACTTTTGCTCTTGAGTGTATATTGGGATAGTTTCAAATATCTGCTTGTAACGGTTCCAACGCTACAATTTTTTTTTTGTATGACACCCCCTATTTTTTAACTTTTTTTTATTTTTAGACTTTTTCCTACGCTTACATACAATTACCGAGCTGGATTCCAAATTTCATCCTTCTAGGTCATCTGGAAGTAAGTTAGGTTTAGGTACTTTAGGTACATACATACTTATGTCAGTCAGTCAGTCAGTGCTATAATTTAAGACTTTTTGACCTTCATATCTTTATATACGTTTGAGCTAGTTTCATGAAATTTGGGCTCCTAGATGTCCTTATGGATATAATTAAACACACGTCGTTTTATGTGTTTACGTTAAAGAGGTTTTGAGTTATAAAAGGGTCAAAAGTGGCACCAAGTGGTTCTGTAATATTACACTCGGCGCTGGATAGCCAGTTTCTTTGCTTGAACTTGGCTTGACACGCTGCCGCGTGTCTAGATAAGCCGGCACCGTAATAAATTGAGGTCCTGGTAAGGCTTTAAACTCCAATTTGCAATAGGTCTCGTCACCCATTATAATGACTGATTTTTCTTGGTCAATATACGCATACGGTCGTATAAATTCCTTGCCAGTTTTCTGACAGCTATTGTTTGATTTTCATCTCGTTTTGGTCGTTTTAGTTTTTTATAGGTTTTTAGGTTACATCTTAGTTTGATTCTTTCTATCATAGCCGAAGAAGTTTTGGCTCTTTTTGCCGCATCTCGAATTGTAAGGGGCGGATTTTTTTTAAACATTCTTAAGACTTTCTTTTCTCATGCCAAGTCGGTTGTCCCCGGTTTTCTTCCAGATTTAGGCAAATCTTAGAGAGTACAGAAGTCACCAAATTTATTTATTATCTTGTGCAAGCCCGCGGGACTCAACTCGTACTTTTTAACCAGTTTTCTAATCGTCATACCTTTTATTTTGCACCAATCGTCCAAAATATTTTTACGAACGTGTAAGCTAATTCGCCCCATGTTGACAGTTTGACAAAAGTAGTAATTGCTTTTTGTTGCAATTGAACGAAAAGGATATAGTTCGTTATTTAAAAAAAAAATATGCCGCTTTTATGTACGTAACCAGTTTTTAATAGAGATGCCTAAAGTTGTCTACTCTCTTTCCGATACGGTCCTTAGGTATGTAAAATTGCTGAGACGAAAGGCCAAAAACCTTCCAAGTCAATGAATCTTTTTAACCGACTTCAAAAAAGGAGGAGGTTATATGTTCCACTGTATGTATTACTATATTTTTTAATGTATGTTCGCCGATTTCTTCATCAATTTTATTGTGGATCGATTCCCAAAATTATTTATTTATTCGAAAGATCCCGAGGTGGTTGTCACCAAGTCAGGATCCTGATGATGGGAGCCCAGGGAAATTAAGGGCAACCCTCAATTTTATAGGCACGCGTGTAGTGATTTCGGTATAACTCGTGTATTTACCCTCGGAAATCGTAATTTTGGTAAAGTGCAACTGATGATGAAGACCACAGATGAGTTATGGAACTCCTAAAGTACGTCAAAAATTCTGACATGACTCCGTTGAAGTAGCAACTAATGAAGTGTTAATTCTGAGATCCTTGAGGAATCGATGAAACTCCTTAAATATTATCAGCCCACATATAGCGACTTGGGTTTTTTCTGTAATATTCAACGCATTTGCTCTCGGAAACCAGTTCATGTGGTAAATTGGAAAGGAAATGTGGAAATTTTCATTTACCATGTGGCTTGGGAAAGTACTGAATTGAAGTCGGTTTAAACTTTGTTTTTAACGTAAATTATCATAACACCTATAAGTTCTCAGTTTTGGAAAGATCTCACCGGAACAGTTGGAAACGTTACTACCGTGGCGCAACGAGAGCCGACGAGCGAGTTGAGGGGGCACTGAGAACAAAAGGAGGTCGGATTTTGACATGCACCGCGCGACATACACACATTTTCGCCGGAAAAAAATGCCGTTAATTCGTATTAAATAACGAAGTGACACTATTTAGCGTGGAAAGGACAAAAGAACAATTAAGACGTGGAGAATAACGCAACAGGTGAACGGCATCATACGTGGGAAGAAACCATGGAGCGGAAATAGGCTAATGGCTAATGACTTTGAGGGAAATCTGTCGATTTCATAAAATCCGGGACGCCCTAGATTTAATAGCAACATTAGCATGTTACTTTATGTTTCCTAATTTGATTATTCAAGTGGATTTCACAGTTGTTAATTAATCAGTAAATCTCCCAGACGACGCCGACGTCCAGTTTGGCCTCGGAACGAGCGGCTGGTGCGGGCGATCTTTTGAGGAAAAGCCAAACGCGATGCGTACCGCTCGCGCCTGCTAATGAATGACCAGCGGTAGAAAGTTCCGCCCAATTAGGAAACCAACAACTAAAACACTTAAAGGTGCCTTTCGGATCCATCTATGATGTTAATGACTAAGACGGTAGCATTACTCATTATCGTCTAAATATTTGTATACGGCGGTCATCTTACACGTATATACCTACACTTTTACTGTCTTCTAAAAAAGGACTTCCTTCAAAGGAGGAGGAAAGGAGGCTACCTTCTACACCAGTTAGAATGGCTACTGATCTAAATCCCACATTCGTGATTTTTGAATTCGTAGCAAATAACGTGTATCTATTTAATACATTTTCTGACAAGCAATACTTAGTCATTAGCGTAATGCATCTCAGATGCAATACGCTAATATGAGGATATTTACAGATTAATTAACTAATGATAATGACTTCCCAAACTTGTTCGTGAGAATGACTTAAAGGAGACATGATAATTTGATAATATAAATATTTTTATTGTATCTTGATTTCACATAGTTAATGTCAATAATAGGTTACAATTCCAATGTAAATAGTTTATCTTGGCATAAAATTATGGAAACTAATACTACTATTCATACTTTATTTACAATAAAATTGGTTAAATGGGCATAAAGGCTTCATATTATTCAAATGCGACAAAATCGTTTTGCCAGAACTTAACCGCTCGAGCATAACCATCCCGTGCAACTGATTACCATCATATATAGAAAGCAATAAAAAAAATTACACTGTCAGTAAAAACTGGAAATTTAGAAGACTTATTACTTTGATGCTAATCTATATATATTATACTCTACAATATGAAACAAAGTCGTGTTAGTTACACCATTTATAACTCAAGAAAGGCGGAACCGATTTTTATGATGTTCGATTTGTTGAATTTGTCTCTGCTCCGAATAGCAGAATAAAGTACATGGAAAACTTTAAGTTTTGTTTTCCATACATTTTGTATGGCGGACTAGCGGTACGAAGTTCGCAGGGTCAGCTAGTTTATTTATTTATTTAAACTTTATTGCGCAGTAACAAGTTACAAATAGAAAAGGCGAACTTAATGCCATAAGGCATTCTCTATCAGTCAGGCTAGCTATATGTTATATTTTTTTATACTCCATGTCCAGAATTGAAGCACCAGTTTCCTTAAATTCATGAACAGGAACACTCCACATTTGTTTTTCCTGATTATAAAAATGTACAAATAAGCTGTACAATGAAGCTACGGTAGCCCAGTGGTTCAGGCATGCGGCTGTCAAGCGGCGGTCGTGGGTTCGAATCCCGGCTCGTACCAATGAGTTTTTCGGAACTTATGTACGGAATATTTACCGTTAGCTTTTCGGTGAAGGAAAACATCGTGAGGAAACCGGTCTAATCCCAATAAGGTCTAGTTTTCCCTCTGGGTTGGAAGGTCAGATGGCAGTCGCTTTCGTAAAAACTAGTGCCTATGCCAAATCTTGGGATTAGGTGTCAAAGCGGACCCCGGGCTCCTTTAGGGGCACAACTGGGAATAATAACGCTAGGAGGATGATGATGATAAAAATGTACAAATACAGGGAAAAATTAAAATGGCAACGATAGCATCTAATTACGTAAGTACCTATACAGTACAGCTATGGTGACGCGTTAAGTTTACGACCAAATGCTGACTGACATGTGGAGGTAGTATTGTGTTTGTCGATAAGGTTCTTATCATCACATGCTCGTAAAGGGTGTATTATAGGAGCAG
This sequence comes from Epinotia brunnichana, assembly GCA_963854355.1. Classification (NCBI taxonomy): domain Eukaryota; kingdom Metazoa; phylum Arthropoda; class Insecta; order Lepidoptera; family Tortricidae; genus Epinotia; species Epinotia brunnichana. Next base: position 23,768,094 of record OY977936.1, on the reverse strand, counting down.
CTATACCTGATTTACCTCCCGCGGGAGTTATGGATTTATAACTCTCGAGGGAGTTATGAGCTTGTGTGTGTGCTGATTGGTTAAAAACAAATCAAACAAATTGGTTGGCAAATCTAGTTGGCCGCGCGTCACAGGAATTCTTATCTGTGATTGGTTGAAAAAAATCTAGCAGGCCATGCGGCGCCACGCCCCCTCGCCTTCCTCAAATCTGTGAGTGAAGTTGTCAATTTCGTAAATTTTTGAGTGGTGCGGTTGTATGAAACTTAGATTTTTCTGTCTTTTGTAGTTATTTATTTCCTCGCAAATGTGATGAAAAACATTGTGTGTATCACGGGCAGTGTGGGGATTACGGCCCTTAATGCACAATGTACTATTATTATTCATCGTGTTGGCGCCGGCTAGCTCCTCATATGTGAACTTTCGGGACAATGTACCTAGTAAAAATGTGGTACCTATTTAACTTTTGATTACGTAACATAATATGTTAAATCCTTACATTCACCGTTTACGATAATTACATATTTAAGTTTTTGTTTAAATCCGTCAGCATGTTTGATTGACACCACAATAAGATCTGTTTTTTTTATCTATAAAAACGACAATCATGTTTTTTTCACCTCACTAGCTCGGAAAGGCCTTTTTATTCTTTAAAACAGATAGCAAAACTCAATTTTATCCACAAGAGTGCAGAGAATATTTGAAATCCGAACGTGTTATTTAAGTAGTTACTTTTTTAAACATAATAACATACGTAAAGGCCAGTCCAGCTCCAGACAGGACAATTTTCGCAATCTGTTTATTTTCATTATTTTTATACCTTTTTTTTGAACGGTGCCTTTTCATGTTATTTTGTTTTTTTTTTTAATTTTGTTAATGGTTTTTTAATAATTATTTCATAATGTTTTAATTTAATTTTGTTTAATAATGTTATTTTCGATGTTTTTCCCCCTTTTTCGAAAGGTTTTTTTTTGTTTTTTTTTCAGTTCATGTTTCTTCATTTTTAATGTTTTTTCTCTGTTTTAATGATTATAAAAGACTTCTTATTCTTGATGTTTTTTTTAATGTTTTTGACTATTCTTTTTTTGTAGGTATGTTTTTTCATGTTATTTTTGAACGTTTTTTTATTTTTTTCCCTTTATTAATGTTTTTTTTTTTCTTTTTTAGGGTTCCGTACTCAAAGAGTAAAACGGGACCCTATTTACACTGGCCGCATTCCAGCGAAGGGCACAAACCATAGACTACCGGGAAGTGGTTAAGTAAGTAGACTACGTTGCGTGCAAGTAGTGTCAGAACGGCCGGTAAGCGGCAGTACTTTAATTATTGGGCCGTTTTATCGGTGGGTGGCCGCTATGGACGGGTCGATGTGTAAGCTAATCCGATGCAATCACAATCAGGACGTGTCTGCGCGGGCGCGCTTCGGTCGCCACTTTCCCCGCCGCGCCGATCGCGAACTACTCTACTTATCAAATATTATTGTATTCACAAAGCCTCGACCCGTAAGCAAGCTTGATACTATAAACTAATACTGTTCAATAACAGGCTCTTAGCAAATCAATGAGGATCACAAATAATCACAGTATGATCGCTGTTTTGACAGTACTTATCAAAACGACGAAATCGTACAGTCAGCATCAAAAATAGCTACGCAAACGAAGACGTCAAAAGTCTTTATTAAAAGGGAATAAGAACTTTGGACGCCTTCGATTGCGTAGTTACTTTTGATGCTGACTGTACAGTGTACACTCCAAGTCAGATACCAAGCATAGAATTATGACATTCATTTTCATAATCTCACTTTTAATATAATGAAATGAGGTACTTATTGAATTCTCAGTTACGACCTCTTTTCCACAGCAATCTGGCGCAGTCATTATAACACAATTTATAGCACTATTGTTGGCCATGGACAAGCGAATAGATCAAATTATGCTAATTCCCAGAGTTCTTTCATCTAGTAACGTGGTTATATAACTACAAGAAAGTCATACCCGTAGGAATAATATATTATGACCCGATTGTGTATTCAAACCCATCTTAACTATTTGCGAAAAAAAACCAATTATTTAGATTATTTAAATTCCGACGGAAGACCAGCGCTGGCCTTCTAGGTTAGCACCATGCTGAGTCGGGGCCTTTTCGTGGACCCTGCTATTTTTACGTTCTGTGTTTTGTTTTTTACACCCATTACGCACGAATAAATGTTTTCTTTCTTTCTTTCTTTTTATTTTAAATCGATCGATTTAGTTGTTTGTTACCTATAAACTATCGTAGTCTATCTCAAGCGAGTACATTTTGTCATCTTTATAGAGCTTTTAGAATTTTGTATCCGAAAGCCGTTTAGAAGGAGTGAGAACTGTGTGAAGAGACATGATCCAGAAATTTGGCAATTGGCGTCAAAGTTTTTTTTTTCCAGGGTTACATTTATTTTCTGGACTTATGGAAGTATTGCGAAATTATATCGATGGAATTTCACATTTATGACTTAGATAGGTACATGGCATCTTAATAATTTCTTTAGTTAGTGAAATAAACTCATTCAGCGCATTACGTGTAATTTTTATCCTCATAAACTGGCTAACATTATACGAAAACTAAGGTTAAATAGGTGTGGGGACTGGGGGACCAATGACCGATAGGGTGCACAGTGGATTTGGTGGTGGAGTATTACGGGCGCTGTTGCTTAATCAAACAATACATAATATTTTTATTTAATTAGTCTGACTCTGTAATAATTATAATTATATTTGTATGAATCGAACATTGCCCAGGTTTGTAAGGATGTTGCTTATAAAATAAATGTTATATTGTATTCGTGCTTATTGTTGTGTTGACTTGTGAAAGTGCCATGTGGCCAACTTACAGAATATTTGTATGAATCGAACATTGCCCAGGTTTGTAAGGATGTTGCTCATAAAATAAATGTTATATTGTATTCATGCTTATTGTTGTGTTGACTTGTGAAAGTGCCATGTGGCCAACTTACAGAATATTTGTATGAATCGAACATTGCCCAGGTTTGTAAGGATGTTGCTCATAAAATAAATGTTATATTGTATTCATGCTTATTGTTGTGTTGACTTGTGAAAGTGCCATGTGGCCAACTTACAGAATATTTGTATGAATCGAACATTGCCCAGGTTTGTAAGGATGTTGCTCATAAAATAAATGTTATATTGTATTCATGCTTATTGTTGTGTTGACTTGTGAAAGTGCCATGTGGCCAACTTACAGAATATTTGTATGAATCGAACATTGCCCAGGTTTGTAAGGCTGTTGCTCATAAAATAAATGTTATATTGTATTCATGCTTATTGTTGTGTTGACTTGTGAAAGTGTAATGTGGCCAACTTACATAATATTTGTATGAATCGAACATTGCCCAGGTTTGTAAGGATGTTGCGTATAAAATAAATGTTATATTGTATTCATGCTTATTGTTGTGTTGACTTGTGAAAGTGTCATGTGGCCAACTTACAGAATATTTGTATGAATCGAACATTGCCCAGGTTTGTAAGGATGTTGCTTATAAAATAAATGTTATATTGTATTCATGCTTATTGTTGTGTTGACTTGTGAAAGTGCCATGTGGCCAACTTACAGAATATTTGTATGAATCGAACATTGCCCAGGTTTGTAAGGCTGTTGCTCATAAAATAAATGTTATATTGTATTCATGCTTATTGTTGTGTTGACTTGTGAAAGTGCCATGTGGCCAACTTACAGAATATTTGTATGAATCGAACATTGCCCAGGTTTGTAAGGCTGTTGCTTATAAAATAAATGTTATATTGTATTCATGCTTATTGTTGTGTTGACTTGTGAAAGTGCCATGTGGCCAACTTACAGAATATTTGTATGAATCGAACATTGCCCAGGTTTGTAAGGATGTTGCTCATAAAATAAGTGTTATATTGTATTCATGCTTATTGTTGTGTTGACTTGTGAAAGTGCCATGTGGCCAACTTACAGAATATTTGTATGAATCGAACATTGCCCAGGTTTGTAAGGATGTTGCTCATAAAATAAATGTTATATTGTATTCATGCTTATTGTTGTGTTGACTTGTGAAAGTGCCATGTGGCCAACTTACAGAATATTTGTATGAATCGAACATTGCCCAGGTTTGTAAGGCTGTTGCTCATAAAATAAATGTTATATTGTATTCATGCTTATTGTTGTGTTGACTTGTGAAAGTGTCATGTGGCCAATTTACAGAATATTTGTATGAATCGAACATTGCCCAGGTTTGTAAGGATGTTGCTTATAAAATAAATGTTATATTGTATTCATGCTTATTGTTGTGTTGACTTGTGAAAGTGCCATGTGGCCAACTTACAGAATATTTGTATGAATCGAACATTGCCCAGATTTGTAAGGATGTTGCTTATAAAATAAATGTTATATTGTATTCATGCTTATTGTTGTGTTGACTTGTGAAAGTGTCATGTGGCCAACTTACAGAATATTTGTATGAATCGAACATTGCCCAGGTTTGTAAGGATGTTGCTTATAAAATAAATGTTATATTGTATTCATGCTTATTGTTGTGTTGACTTGTGAAAGTGCCATGTGGCCAACTTACAGAATATTTGTATGAATCGAACATTGCCCAGGTTTGTAAGGCTGTTGCTTATAAAATAAATGTTATATTGTATTCATGCTTATTGTTGTGTTGACTTGTGAAAGTGCCATGTGGCCAACTTACAGAATAAACTTTTGATTTGATTTTGATTTTGAATACTAATAATAATTATTGTCTCAGCTAATAAGCCATAATATCCTTATCAGATAGCGTATTCAGGTCAATATCTGAGATAGCAGCATCTATGTACCTAGTTACGCCATCGTTTCGCCGTGTGTAAGAGAGATATAGATATGCACACATACGGCACGTAGCCTTGAGAACGTGACGATAAGTGGCACTCCTTGCATGGAAACATTAGAAATTACACATGTTATCTATTGTTTGAATATGGATTGCTCAATGGCGTTAAGTAATTGGACGTTAATCGTTAAAATATGTAAAATTACTCGTTCACAAGTAAGCTCCCTGCAATCCCTATTCAGGTTAAATTAGTTTGTGGGTATAGGAACCAAGTGATAGGGTACACCTACCTATGCGCTTTTAGATAAATGTCCAGTAAACTGCTTGCTTAAATTATAAGAAACAGACAGCACTAAGTAACAAAGAGGCTTGTTAAATTTTATGGGTGAGGGGGTTCTTTGGTAAATGTTAAATCATTCCCGCACCGAAAACTAGATTAATCAGAGTATGGTGCATCAACCATCTACTCTCTCCTACTCTCACGTCCGCACTAAAGTCAAGAGCCCTGCCGGCATAAGTAAGGAGTTTGAGGTGAAAGTAGGGGTGCATCAAGGCTCAGCTCTCAGTCCACTACTCTTCAACCTAGTCATGGACCTTGTCACAAAGCAAATTCAATCCCCATTGCCCTGGAACCTTATGTATGCAGACGACATAGTCTTAATGGCCAATACAGCAAGCGAGCTACAGAACACACTGACATCGTGGATCACGGCCCTTGAAGCGGCGGGCCTTAAAGTTAGTCGCTCCAAAACAGAACACCTACAATGCAGTTTCAGTAATGTCAGCAACCCAGCCATAGTCAGCTATCCGGATAATACGCAAGTTCCAAAAACGACGCAATTTAAATACTTAGGCTCTGTAATAGCGGAAAGTGCAGATATAGAGGCCGACGTTGCACACCGAGTTAATGTGGCATGGCAGAAATGGCGATCGCTAACCGGAGTTCTGTGTGACCCGCGTATGCCCGTGCGGACAAAGGGTAATGTCTATAAGACAGCAGTACGACCTGCACTGATATATGGAGCCGAATGCTGGCCAGTAAATAAGACACACCTGCAAAAACTCCATACAAATGAAATGAAGATGCTGCGATGGTCGGGAGGGGTGACGCGATTGGACAAAGTTCGGAATACATACATACGTGGCAGTTTCAAAGTGGCCCCCATATCTGAAAAACTCGCTGAAAGCCAACTTCGATGGTATGGTCATGTAATGCGGAGAGACGAGGAACATGTTGTACAACAAGCGTTGCGCCTACCAGAACGTAAAAAAGGTCGAGGACGTCCACCTGCTACCTGGTGGACCAGCATGACGAAACTACTAAAAGTGGAAAATTTACCCAACCCGACAACCCAGGACAGATTGTCTTGGCGCCAACTAACTAGGAGAGCCGACCCCACCTAAAGTGGGAATGCGCTAAGAAGAAGAAGAGAAGAAGAAGAAGAGGTGCATCAACCATCTACTCTACCTATGACAATGCTGTGAGGGCTTGTTTACATAGGGTCATCAGGTGAATTTGACCCAAATTCCCAGAGCCCAATGTTAAGTTTTTTTTAGTCCATTAGTCCCTAGCCGTCCCTCACGTCAATGACAATCTTTTGGTTTAATGACGCCAATCTATAGCCACCCTGGGCCATGGTCACAGTGCCTTTGGGTAAATACATCCCTGAATTTGACGGTCGATATGTTTTCCTGATGGCGTAACCAGCCATATAAGGGATTATTTCGCCCCTAAGTGTTATTTAAAATTTCAGGACTTTTGGTGACCATACTTGCAAGCAGAACTAATTAGTTGGTGTCCACAAGGATTGTACCCACTAATGCCATAGAAAATAAACTATTGGGTATATTTCAAATTACATTTTTAACCACATCATAAATTAAGAAGTTACCCTCAATCTCATAGGTAATAATTATAGCAAATCACAGTTGCTAAACATTTCCTAAGCTATGTCTATGGCAAAGAAGTTGGAGCATATCAGAACAACAACTAATCTAAAATGCCAAAGGGACAATGATAGACTTGAAACAATTGGAAGTATCCTGATATGTACAAGCTGCACCAAAAAACATCGAAAGTTTTAGAATGTTTTCATTTATAAGTAGGGTCTTTATGCTCTCTACACAACCAGGTTTTGTTTGTGACCGCCTGAAGGAAAAGGTTTTTTCAATTGAGGATGACAATTCTACAGATCCAGTAGCCCTAGTATAAGTTTTATCGTTACAATACGTTTTCGAACGCGTTAGCGTTTAGTTTCAATTTGTATGACAACGCGTAGTTCCTAATAATTACCACCAGAGGCGCTGTTCGCGTTGCCATACATATTGAAACTAAACGCAAACGCGTTCGAAAACGTATTGTATCGTTAAAACTTATACTAGTTTCCTCAGAATTTTTTTTTTTTTTTTTAATTTTTTTTTTATTTTAGTTCACCACACAGGGTCACTAACCTGCACCTGAAATTAGGTGGTCCATAACGGGCGAAATTAACCTACTGTGGTTCATCATTATAGAAAACTGAAAACATGTACTGCAACAGGCAAGGAAAAACCAATTTAAGTAATTGAAAGATACTGACCTTTGATGAACGGCTCGGAGACAACATTGATATCCTCCTGTGGAATAATATCCATAAGGTGTGCAATGTCGGTAGCCAGCATCTGGTCAACTACTTCAAGGAGCTTGGGCTTGAGAGGGTGGAACTTGGTGAAGTCATGGTTGGCCAGAGTTTCCTGCATTTTTTTGATATCAGGGAAGTCGCCTGGCGAGATCTGCTGTTCGCGCTGTATCCTGTCATATACTTGCCCCAAGTTTTTGATGAGTTCTTTCTTTTTGCCATCTTTACCAAACATTGAAGGCATTTCTTTCCTTAATTCACTGACTATGTACGCATGCACTTTCGCAAGTCGCGCTCTTTTGATTAAATCGTTAAGTTTTCGTAGGGCGGCATTTCTGGGGAGGGACTGCATGTCTTTGAAGAGATCCTGCTCCTCATCCTCGAATAGGCGGCGGTTGACGTCGTAGCGTAGAGGCTGGTCCCAGAAGGAGCCTATGTAGACGCGCGCTACCTCCGGCGTCTGGAGCACCTTGCCTAAAGACCACATGAGCGCGCCGTACACGCGCATCAGCTGCTGGTGATCGATCATGTCTGCCTTGTTGAGCACAATTCGGATCTTGTCGTCGTGTCCGCGCAGCGCCTCTATGCTGCGCCGGAACTCGTCGGAGATGTCGAGCTTGTGCGCGTCGAACAGTAGGATGATGCGGTCCACACGCTCCGCGAACCACTCCAGCACGCCCGTGAAGTCGTACCCGCGGTCCACGCGCTGCTTCTCACCAGACAGGATACCTGGAGTGTCCACGATGGAAATACCGCGTAGCACTGGCGATGCTACCGTAGAACATTGGAAGCGGTTGAGGAACGCGTTTCCGAACTTGCTGAGCGGTCGGAACTGTTTTTTCGGGTCGACGACGAGCGCGTTTCCGGGGATCACGCCTTCCTTCTCGTCGTACATAACGGCGATGAAGCGGTCCGTGGTGGGCTCGGGCCCGATGCGGATGCCAGGGAACTCTCTCTCCAGCAGGTACTTTATGAACGTCGTTTTGCCGGTCGAATATTGACCCACGAGCAGAATCATGGGCTTAGCGTCAAAGTCCGGCTCTTCCAGCTGCGGCGAGTGAAAGTCATGGAACTGATAATGCTGCTCGAGCGGCAGCAACTTCTGCTTGTAGATCTTTTTGAGTCCCTCGACGACATTGTCGATGCTCTCTGTTTTTTCACCCTCCTTTTTTAACCAGCTAAACATGGTGGCACTTGCAGTTTTGCTGAGGGGGACCACTCAAACACTAATTCACTCACTGCACTATAATAAACGACTACTTTACGACAATACCAACGAGACCACCACGTTCATCCTCTTGCACGAAAATGAAGCGATTGACGTTTGTGACGTGAGGACGTGAGTCGTGACGTGACTTTATCGATGTTGCCAAGTCATGGGCAGGGGCAGTCATTGCCAAAAGTAGCTTGTCTGAATCAAATTTAATAATTTTAGTATTCTATATTAAATCATAATTGATAGAGCTATGGATTACGTTGGTTTTAATTATTTACATCAGTTAAGTTTGATGTCAGAAATTAGTTGTATGACTTTAATAGCTAATGTATTGACAATTGTATTTAACTTTCGTACCTCAAAGCGGTTTTATACAACAATCGAACAGTGTGAAGTAAACTTGAAATTGACTTGAATAGAATAGAGTCATACAAAATAAATTGACAAATGCGAAAACGAAAAGCGATGTGTGTTGTGATGTGATGTGTGTTAAAACTTCTTTGGAAGACCAATAATAGCTGAAAAAATCATGACGATATTTCACGACGAAGTAGAAATCGAGGATTTTGAGTACGATGAAGACGAAGAAATGTATTATTATCCTTGTCCATGTGGAGACAGATTCCAAATAAGTAAGGTTAGGATCTAATTGTTTTCTTATTTGATAAAAGTTCAAGCTTTCTGAGAATACTCAGTCTATTTATTTAGCGTTTGAAATTGTTTATTTCACTTCCATGGTTGTTTTCCAGGAAGAATTAATGACAGGAGAAGAAGTGGCAACATGTCCCAGCTGTTCTCTTGTTGTAAAAGTTATTTACGACTTGGTAAGTAACGACGTATCACCACCTAAGTAAACTTTTATTAGTTATTTATATTCAGTTAGTAAATAAATAAATATTAGGGGACAGTCTTTACTAGTCCCATAGTAAGCTCAAATAAGGTGTGTGTTAGCGGGTACTAGACAACTCATCCTCCTAGCGTTGTTCCCGGTTGTATCCTAAAGGAGCCTGGGATCCACTTTGGCCCGTAATCCCTGGGTTTGGTGTAGGCACTAGATTTACGAGAGTGACTGCCATCTGACATACGTTGCTTCATACAATAAACTTAACGGGACTTCTACGGACTAGGTGGTGCACAAGACACATATAACCTGAACTGATTTTCAATGGAACACAGGTATAAAAAAGTCGTAAGAGACTAGTTGAGATACTGCTATATCTATTACCTATATTTGCCGTGATACGAAAGGTTTTTCTTGTGGAATCAAATAAGTAATAATGTCCTCAGCATTAAATCATCCATATTTACCACATTATTTTTTCTTTAGGAGAAGTTCAAAGCAGAGGCAGAAGAACTAAACAAAGAAGATGGAGAGAAGGAAGCAGTGAAGGTGTAACATGACTGAGCAGTCATGTGTTGAACATGAACTTCCTGCACCTGCTGGCCCAGGTTTGGAGCCCCAAGAGGACAAAGTCCTCTTTGATGGACAGAGTGTTCTGTGATTATATTGTGATAATTGAAATAAAAGATAATTGAGAATAAATGTGTTTTGTTGGAATTCCTTGATAATCCATATATTATGTCATGGAAAATTACCACTTTTTGGATTATCTTTGTATCAATGGTAAAATAAATATCAATTTAACAAATCTGTTGATTGGTAGAAACTCAAGTAAACTGGGATATATCTAGCTGGTAAGACAATGAAACTATGTAAATCATTCAATAGGTCTATTTTACACTCCATAAATAAATAAATGCATTAAACTTAAAAATAAAGAATATTTCTCTAAAATAAATAAGTCATTTAAATACAAGTAATAAAACAGATGTTGACTAGCTATTAAAAATACTTTAAAAACACTTAGGTATTCGAGCTACATTCACTTGTATTGTCAGTTCTGCTCACAGATCACAATATCATATTTGTGTTAATTCAATACCTCCATTGCCTAGAATTCAACCCCATATGAGAAGGACTGGAATAAATAAATAAGGCTTATTTATTATTAAATAAGGCCTGCTCCAACTAACAACTAAAGTTAGTTCTCTAAGTAGAGAATACAATATCACGGATATAGAGATGCTAGATTACACAATTGTATCTTTGGATATGATAATTTTGATAATTATATTTATATTATCGTGAGATAGAAAACCCTCTATTCGGATTTATAAGCACATCATAAAAATACTCAGTGAAGGAAGGACAAGCTTGAGCCGAAACCTAATCAGTGATCATTGGCAACCATTATAAAACAATGCTATAACGATTTTTTTATTATTTAACACTATCATATAAAAATATTGGAAATGTAACTAAACAAACGATTTAGGTAATATATGTACAAAATGTACTCTAGTCATGTGTAAAGCAACAAATGCCAGATTGAACACTAAGGGCATGCTAAGTAAACAGATCAAATTGAAGATACATTTATCGAAATTGTCAGCAAATATTTTTTATTACTAGTAGTAATGGAGGATGCCAGCACAAATAACGAAATAAATTCAAGTGGATGTAAGAAATACTCCTGCCCACTCATTCTATTATATTTACTTTTTAGCTAAAATATAATAAACAATACACTTAATAGCGCTTTTAGGCGATTCTTTACTAAAGAATGAATACTTAAAAATGTATTCGCTGGCACCTCCTCAAGCATACACGCAAACATACCCCTGGCAAGACTTCTTTTATAATATTAGCTTCAACATTCCAGTGCAAAGAAAACTATTGCGTGCTGGGGTTTTATTATAAAGGTCATTTATGTCATTAATTAATACCTATTATCTTAATAGCGGTAACCTATCACAATCACTAAATTTAATTTTCCAACTGTATTGTTTGTCCGAATTTTCATTTTGGCAAAAAGCCAATTATCTCGAAAACCCAAAAGCTTTTCATTTTTAGGGTTCCGTACTCAAAGAGTAAAACGGGTCCCTATTACTAAGACTCCGCTGTCCGTCCGTCCGTCTGTCTGTCACCAGGCTGTATCTCACTGATACCGTGATAGTTCCAGCTGAAATTTTCACAGATGATGTATTTCTGTTGCCGCTATAACAAATATAATAAAATAAAATAGTTTTTTATAGATAATAGTAAGGAACCCTTCGTGCGTATAATAATCCTGAAAATGTCATGGCTTCAGAGAAAAACGGCTTTTAGGACAAACAGTTGCAGGCAGTTGGGAAATTAAATTTAGTGATTCTGATAGGTAACCCTTAATAACAGCAGGGACCTATTTCATAAAGAAAAACATACATGTTTTTATGAAATAGGCTACTACAACTGCCTGAACGGCTAGCACAACTGGCCCTATGGCCCTATATCTATTGTACAAAATGGAAAGATTTTTATTTTTATTTACTTATTATTTCATACAAGAAGTCACGTAACCAGTTCTGCTAGCTTTTCTGGCGATTATTGAAGTCTTATCTAAGTTTTTCATTGGACTTCACTTTTTTCTTTGGATTTTTTTATCACACCAAAATCTCTTTTCGATTTGGATACTTACTTGAGTTTTGTTAGTGTAAGTAAATAGGTATTTGCCGAAAATATTTATTCCGACATGAATAACAATTTTAGAATCAATCACTTAATTAATTCTCAGTGGGAAACACATGTTCGTTTTGTCCCAAATTGGGATTATTTTTCTCAGAAGTTCCCACTAAGGACTTTGCGGTGAGAACAGCATGTTATATAATATTTCCATAACAAAGAAGTAAATGATTGCTGTTTAAAATCATATATCTAATCATTCTCCGCATGAGATCATCGCTAACTAGATATTATGCCACAAAATGATATGTTGCGGCCACGCACATAATAAAATGTCGTTCGAAAGAATGTTATATTTAGATATTTGCCTTTATTTCCAACATGTTGACGACGGACGCGTGGATTATCGTCGTCTTGACTATTCATTCGTGTTCACAACCCCAAAATAATGCCTAATTCTTATACTAAATTCAATTATAGGAAGCAACCGATAGAATCGCAACTGTATTATATAGCAATACAAGTACTCTGTATACCCCTAAACTCTTCATTTGAAACTGATTTTGTTTCATCAAACATTTGGGAGCAGGCTCCAAACCGAATCTATGGAATGAACTGACAAATTGTATGGAAAAAATGTCATGGAAATAATTTATAATAGCTGATTTTTTCTTTGTAATGGATACATTATCAATTAAATAGTTACCTAGCGACAAAATCCAACAAAATTTCAGACATCAAAAAAATGATAACTAGCTTCTGAAAAGTCAGAAAAAATATGAATACTTAAATGGTTTTATCTTTATTTTGGTTCATTTACATTTGCTTTGTAATATTCATGATAAATAATAAAAAAAAACAATTCATGTTTTATTTTAATCTATATACCCTTGGACCCTAATTTATTTATAAAAAAAAATATTGAATTTTAAAGTGTAGACGGGTTTGTAAATTCGTTTTGTTTGTTAACAAAAAGCCTCACGTTTTAATTTTGTGGTGTTATTTGTTATAAAAAATATATTTTTTTAAACACACACAACGTACACGTAAGATAATTAAGCCAGTTATGCACCTAAAAACATACGCAAAAAAAGTTATGGGGCTTCGAAGGTTAAATTTTGGGTAATATAGGTAAAAAAAATAAAAAAATCGTACCTCCTTGACCGTAACTCTTAGGACCCAGGGTCCAAGGGTGGAAAGGTCGGAAATGACCCTACTAGCACGCCAAAAAAAATTGACGGTTCATGTGCTGAACAACCTGTACAAATACCTCCGGATGGAAAGTTTGTTGGATTCTTGAATAAAGCATTTTAGAATAATGTTTTAAAATGATGTAAAAAAAAAAAACGCTATTATAAATTAATGTCTTTCAAAACCGTATTTTGCCTGGAGTAAGGTATGCATGTTAAAAGATAGCTGTGACCTTATCGGCTGTATGTACAACAGATCTCTATGATGATAAATAATTTAATTGCGATTTTGGATTTTATGGCGAGTGTAGGCTGGCGTTCGAAAAACATATAGAATCTTATGCCGCTTGATATAGGGTTCATTTTAAGTAGACCTTGGCGGGGATGGCGCGTCGGAAGCGGCGGGCGGCGTGGGCAGCGTGGGCAGCGCGGGCGGCGCGGGCGGCGCGGGCGGCGCGGGCGCGTGGATGCTGAAGTGCTTCACGGCGGCCTCCAGCGCCGCGCCGTTGCCGCTGAAATACGCTGACACCGCGTTGTGGAAGAGGAGGAGCTGCTTGTTCATTACTTTCACCTGGAAGCAGATTGTTACTTACGGCCTGTTTTTAGGGTCCAAAAAGATAAAAACGGAACCCTTATGGGTGCGACTCTGTCCTCAGGAACTACTGATGCTATCAATATGAAATTTGGAATAGTTGTAAACATAGCTAATCTAATCCACGTGTATAAAAAATGAAAAGTTTAAAGATATATTTGTAATTTCTAAAAAATTAAAGGTCTAGTTAGTAGGCCAAGTGGGGTATCATATGAAAGGGCTTAAATTGCACATTATAACACAGTTTTTATTTTTTTTCTGTAGTGGTAAAATTTTGATTTACAAAGGACAATGTAGAAAAAAATACCATTCCCCCCCTCATCTCCGATGTTTACCGAGCGAAAAATTTGGAAATAATATATATAATTAATAATTAACGTAAATATTACCGGAAAAGTATAACGATACCTCTACCTAGCGTATTTTTTTTAATTCTTCAAAAATCATTTAATATTTTATTTTGTAATTTAATACTTTGGACTTGATTTTTTTTCCTTCAAATTTGTATGGACTATTCTGAAAGTACCTTCTAGCAAATAAAAAAAAATTATCGAAATTGGTTCATTTGATAGATAATTATATCTGAAAAACCAACATAGATTATTTCTTAATAAAGCGTGGTGAAAGTTTCTATGGTACCCTCGGTGCGCGAGACAGACTCGCACTTGACCGGTTTTTTGTTATCAGTTAAATTTATGCAACTGATATGAGCAGTAACAGCGGTTGAAGACACATCAATAGGTACCTAGTGCAGTAACGGTTTACAAAGTAGGTGTAGGTCCCTCCGGGGTATGTTGGGCCAATTGTCAGAATGTCCAAGGTGTCATAATGTCCGGATGTTATAAAGACCGTTAGCCAATATGTACAAGTCTCTGAATGTCCAAACTTCGCTTCGCTCATCGTCGTACCTACACCGGCGTTATCTTTGTCCAATGTGCATTGCGTCTCACTCACTCTTTAAATAATACTATCGCGTAAATATCCTGAATGAAGCGAAAGATTCTACTCAGGAACCCCGAGCGTAACGAGGGATTCAAACCCCTCGTTACGCTCGGGGTTCCTGAGTAGAATCCTTCGCTTCACTCAGGATTAAATATATCGCCCTAGTCATAAATATATAATTTAGCTCCCTTGAGAATCTAGTATTGTGGTGGTGTACCCTGTTTTCGTGTAGCAACGCGAGTTTGACGGCCGAGTCGTCCCGCAGCCGCTCGTACTGGCGCCGCTGGCGCTCGATGCTCGCCAGGAGCAACGAGGGCGGGTTGCCGCCGCGCGCTTCTAGCTCGCTGCGGTACGCGTCGTATTCCACCCTGTATAATGCAATTCATACAAGAGTGGAAAAAAATTATAAAAAATATAGTAAAGAGAATAAGCCAAGCTAACAAAGCTTACATTAGAAAATAGATACACATTATGTCTAGAAGACCACTGAAGTTGACAGATGGACGCCATCCGTCGATGTTCAAAGTCTTTATTACAACCAATTTCACTGCCAGGAAACCCAGCGGGTGCTCGGTTGGTGAGCGCTTTCCTGAACTAAGCGCGACGCTCGTAGCCGATGCCATGATGGATACGATGCTACGAGTGTCGCGCTACGAAATTATTGGCAGTGAACGTGTTAAAGCAGCATCGGTTGGCCATATATGTATCTTAGCGAGAGGCGAAGTTCCATCTCGCTACCATAAATAGCGCACAACTGTCGCTGCAACCTTCGTCCGAAGTCAAGAGCAGTTTAGAGATTTACAACTTCCAAGTTCCTTTTTTGTACCCTCAGCATTTTTTTCAAGATATTACTTTCTTCTTCCACTTTTAACAAAATGGCTATAGCATTATTTTTATTTGCGTATTACTCTTTTATAATTCGTACTCGACTGCAGTGCGAACACTTTTTGGTCAGTTGATCGATTTTAGTTACTAAACACGTGAAACTCCGCAAAATGACTAACGTAGTCTGAACTAGGCTTTAGGGCTATGTCTTACCTTGCCGCCTCATACTGGCGTATAGTGAGCAGTGTGTCCTCCATCGTCTTGTTAGTGAGCGTGTTGAGCGAGTTGTTGAAGAAATGTAGCGCCGCGAGCAGCGTGTCGCCGTGCCGCGTGAGCGCGCGTTGCGTGTCCGCGTTGTATAGGAACCTTGGGAAGAAAATACTAGGTTACTCAAGTCAACATTATTGTACACAAAAATGGTTTAATCTCGAGGTCACATATTAGCTTAGGTATGTCGTCAGTAAGTGCAGTGAAAATCGCAGCACACCAGTGTTAAGCCGGGTATTCATTAGGCAACATTTGTTAATATACACTGTTTATAAACAGTTTATAAACCGTGTTGCACATTGTTTCATCATCTCTGTAAACAGTTTATAAACAAAGGTGAAGACACATTGTTTATTAAACATGATGCCATGTTCCCCACTTCGAGTGGAGAACAAGTGTTTATAAACTGTTTATAAGCAAAAACCAACAGGTGTGGACGTGTGTTGCGCGAGTTTAAAAACAGGACTTGAGTTTATAAACATGATTTTGAGTTTATAAACAATTGACAAGTGTAGACTGCGAAGTTTCAGAAACAGTCTTTACTTAAACTTGTCGCGAAACATTGTGATCAAATTCGTAAACAGTTTATAGACAAATGTTGCCTAATGAATTAAGAAAAGTTGCAAAATAAATAATTTACAGTGCTTCTATTTCTTTATGTGCAGCGCTAACCACGCGCTTAAAGTCTGATCCGACGGGCGTCATTCTACGCCACCTATTTTGGAGTCCCTCCATTACATAAGGCACTGACTGTGTCTGTAGCTCTGGCGAGCGCTGCGCGAGCTCCGCGAACGCGTCGCCGAGCTGCCGCTGCGTGGCCGCCGCGGCCGCCAGCTGTGCCGTCAGTGCGCAGCTTAACCGCAGGACGCCCGCGTACTTGCGCTGCGTTTCCCGCAATGCTTCGATCTGGGCCTCCAACTCTATCACAAGAGAAATTATAAATGTGAGGCCGGAAGGAGACTGTAGGACGTACTACAACTTGAATTACCGGCAATCTTTGGAGTCACTTTCCATACAAATGTTTTATGGTCAATTTGGGTAGCTCAAGTTTAGTTTAACAGATAAGTTGGTTAAATTGACATCAATTGAATTCTCCATCCAGTTATCAGGCAAAGCTGTAGTCAGGTATGGGCTAAGGAGAGCAACTGTATATCTTTAGCATGATAATTTTGGGTAAACACTCACTTAACATGCTCCAAAGAGCACCAAAATAGTTTGTTCATTGCATTGAGTATGGGCCAATTGGATGCTTTATATATATCCCTAGCGTGATAAGTTTGGGTAAACACTCAGTTGAAATGCTCCCATCTGAAGTTTATTCTTATAATTGAAACTAGGTAAACTTAGATCCTAGATAAATGAATACTAACCGGTGTCTACAGTGCGCGAGGTCTTGCCAAGTTTCTCATACAGCAGCTGCTTGGTGCACTTATAGGTGGAGAGGGACCAGGAGCGCAGCGAATCGAGGCGTGACCCGCCCGCGCGCAGCAGCGAGCCTGCGCCGGCGCCCGCTGATACGTCTGGAGGTGCTGAAACAAGTATATTAGAAGTAGAACAATGTATTCATTGTTACGCCTGTCTTGCAATGTCGCGCTATATATCAAATCAATTCACAAGTTTCGTGTGACGCTGCTGCGCTATGTGCAGGACATGCATTGCCTGGATACTCATCATTATCATATATTTAGGCTCTTGTCGGTAAAGTAATTTCCAACTTATTCTAAAGTATTCCATTACTGCAATTGGGTGGTGGTATAGCTCTTGCCTTCCACACTGCAGTTTAAGAACCAAGTTTGTCTGGTTCCATAATATCTAAGCAAGAGCCCCCTGGATACTGCCCTGCATAAAACCTTTATCAACAGTCAACAACAACAGTGTAATAAGTATGCAAAGGAATGAAAGGCTCTTAGCTCTGGGGTATGAGTAAAATATAACTTGACTACGTATTTCACTTAAATTCTATATTAAATGGTAGAATTCTTACCATATGCTGGTGGGAATGTCATTGAGCGTGAGGCAGGGAAGCTAGGCTCAGTGCCCGATGTGATAGAGTCACTTGACTCCCGCAGTGGTGGAGTGTCTTTGAGCATCTCATGGATGCTGCGTTCTGACTGCCTGAAATCAAATAAAACAATCCCAATTCTATGGAAAAGTACTGTGTTGCTAAGCTCAACCAAGTGAAGTAAACAACTGACATATTTGAAAAGCTATACATTTGGTTAGTGTACTTGGCTGGGGTGGACTCCCACAAGGTGGACTGATGGCCTGGTAAAGGTCACGGGAGTCCGCTGGAGGTGGAGGTGCCCTTTGAGTGAGGCCTATGTCTAGCAGTGGAAGTCTTTCATCTCATATGATGATGATGATGACTGCTGGCTCATAGTTGTTAATTGCTAATGAGACTTGTAGGTACCTTGGTGATAGCTACATCCAATTAAATTAATCTATGTAATAAAATGTACAGTAAGGGAAACCTTGTCTTCAGACCTTTTTATGCCTTATTATCATAGTAACAAGAGCTACAAAGGTAGGTGAATAAATTTCCCTTAGTGTACATTTACTTTCAAATATTTAAGTACCACCAGCATTCATATCTGCCCCTAGTTTATTTCTAGGGCTGCAGCTGTTAGGATGACAGTCAGATATTTTTGCCCGTTTTGTTATGGCAGCATTGGCAGCACATATTTCAAACTTATAACAATTAAAACTATGAAGGTTTAACCTAACAAATCCTGTGGCTCCCAGAGGAACCAGCGGGACTTACTTTTGACAAAATTGAGTAATATTTTCAGATTCACCTAGTGGCTTCCTGGGGAGCCACCTAGTAGTGAAATATTAAAATGAAGTTGTACTCTGACACCATTAGCTATATAGTGATAAAACTTTTTTTTGTTGGAAATTATATTCTCAACCATGGCAACACCGGACTGTCTAGTGACATTTGCTTCCGCCTAGCTATTCTGTTCTCTGTTCATTGTGCAGGCTGCTGCTGCTTATTAAAACTTTATAATAGTACTTCATACTTTAATATGTGATTGTCTGTATCAACGACCTTGAAGCCTCGGTATTTGTGAGTAAATACACTTCTTATGGAACTTTATATGCGATTTAATTTGCCACCGCACCGCTGTTCTTGTTAGCCTCCGACACTAGCTCCCTCCCTGCTAGCTAACTCTGTCTGATGATCCATCCAAGATAATAACATAATTTTTTAAATGAAAAATAATTAATTGGTTAAACTTTACCTTACCTTCTTGTATTGCAATGTTGTAATTCATAGGATAGTTTTTCAGTTACTAATAGTTTTCCTATTTATTGAATGTACTTAAAACTTTATGAAAATCAGCTCTTTGCTAGGAATATTTGTTATATTTGATAAGCAAGCGATTTCATGCAAGAAATCTAGTCACCAGAAAGCTTTTGCGGGTTACTGATAAGCTCAATTAATTAAATTGTACAACACCGGATATTCTTCCATGTATACCTCGATAGAGAAGAGAATCCCAGAGTTAAATCAAAATCAAGATGACGCAGCTTCTACCGCTGTTAATAGCATGGAGTACAAGTCTCAATTAGACTACACGATCTTAATTTACAATTATTACAACCTATATTGTTTGTTTGTAACATTGTTAAGTGTTTAAATGATTGCTATGACTCACCACTTCGACATCTTAGGAGATGTAAGTATGACTTTTGTCAAGAAACACAAGAATCGCTAAAATATAAGGAAAGCTGATTCACAATTTCACCAATTGCACCATTTTTACTGAACTACAAGAAATACTTTAGCTTTACTCCGGCCCCAGAGCTTACGAAAATTTGACTTATTTGACAGAAGTTTGACAGTGGCGTCTGGCGTAGCTTTAAGAGTTTTTTTAGATCACCTGTAACAAAAGCGTGTCCAACGTAAGAAAGTATTAGTTCTTGTATCTATAATACTCTAAATAAAAATAGAAATCTTTACTCTGTATTTGTAAAACAAATTCAAATAGTTATTTCTAAAATCAGCTAACTGTAACATAGTACCTAACTAGTAAAAATAGTAATCAATTTAAACTCTTGTTCTATTTTTTTTTGGGTTGTAAAAAGCAGGATGAAATTTTGATTCGTTTAAATATTTAAATATGCCTGAATATGATTAAGAACACTACAAGCGGTGCAATTTGTCACATTAACCGAAAGAGACGCAGTTATATGTGAAATTTGACACAGCAATACATACCTTGCATTCTAACTATAATTGCATCTCTGTCTGTTTTCGTGACGAATACCATCGTTTGTAGTGTGTTTTACGTATTTGTGTGACTCCCCCACCATATGAGATCATGACTCTACGCCTCTACATAAATATACTTTGGCCTCTACCGGCTCTACCCTTCCATAGGTGTGGTCATGGCATTCTTATTTTCAAGTAGTCTTCAATTTATTGTACACATCTAAACAGGCTACCGCAAAACGAGTTTGTTTGTTCATATATATTTCAAGAATTTCAAGATGGCGGCAACTTTTTTACAATCCAGGCTCGAATTCATATTAAGAGACCCCGCGAACCCTCAAATATCGATTTTGGACCAAATCGGACTGTATTTCAAGAATTTCAAGATGTTGGCAACTTTTTTACAATCCAGGCTCGAATTGATAGTAAGAGACCCCGCGGACCCTCAGATATAGATTTTTAACCAAATCGGACTGAATTTCAAGAATTACAAGATGGCGGCAACTTTTTTACGATACAAGGTCGGATTCATATTAAGAGGCCCCGCGGACGCTCAGATATCGATTTTGAACCAAATCGGACTGTATTTCAAGAATTTCAAAATGGTGGCAACTTTTTACGATCCAATCTCGGATTCATATTAAGAGGCCCCGCGGACGCTCAGATATCGATTTTGAACCAAATCGGACTGTATTTCAGGAATTTCAAGATGGCGGCAACTGTTTTACAATCCAAGCTTGGATTCATATTATTAAGAGGCCCTGCGGACCTACGGATATCGATTTTGAACCAAATCGGACTGTATTTCAAGAATTTTAAGATGGCGGCAATTTTTTTACAATCCAAGCTCGGATTCATATCAAACGGCCCCGCGGACCCTCAAATATCGATTTTGAACCAAATCGGACTGTATTTCAAGAATTTCAAAATGGCGGCAACTTTTTTACAATTTAGAGCTATAACCACGAACTTCAAATCTCGAACTTCGTATATCTCCGTCTCTATCGCACTTATGGTTTATGGTACTCGAGCGACAGAGACGAAGATATACGAAGTTTGAGATTCGAAGTTTGTAGTAGCGCCGCAGGCTCGAATTCATATTAAGAGACCCCGCGGACCCTCAGATATCGATTTTGAACCAAATCGGACTGTATTTCAAGAATTTCAAGATGAAGGCAACTTTTTTACAATTCAAGCTCGGATTCATATTAAGAGGCCCCGCGGATCCACAGATATCGATTTTGAACCAAATCGGACTGTATTTCATGAATTTCAAGATGGCGGCAATTCAATTTGAACGAAATGGGACTGTATTTAACATGAACCTAGGATACTCTGGACAGGCTATACGTGATGCCACAATGAGGGACGGCAACAAAGTAGATGATACCCGTGGGGTGGCCATGTAACTAAAAAATACCCCATCGCTTCCATATGTTTATTCTCAATAATGCCCTTTTATTGTAAGTAGTTTTTACTGAAGCTTTACACATTCACTGCCTAGTAGGCGCTAATAATATTAAGTTTAATAACATGAAATATGATTCTAGTTACAGAACATGTAGGTAATTATAATAGTCATTGTGAAAGCGGCTTACCTGTGTTTCTTATCAGCACAGTTATTACAGAAAGGCCCGAGAGCTGTGTTGCGGCGAGATAGTTTGTCCGTATCTTTCTAAGCGTTCTAATTAGAAAGAGACGGATAGTCTACCTCGCCGCGACACAGCTCGCAGGCCGTCCTGAGGGCCTACCGCGAAAGGCATTCGAAGTTTCCCCTCTCTGTCATACTTAAAAGTTCGTACGTAAGTGCGACAGAGAGTGAAAACTTCGAATGCCGTTCGCGGTAAGCCCTCAGATCTACTTAATTATTATAAAGTTTGAATCACACTGGCGCGGCCTGCGGTGGCGGTCGATAGTAAACTTGACAGTTAGTGTCAAATTACAGTAGACGGCAAACTTCGTGCGCAAATGAGGGGAAGTGGGGGGGCAGCTTGTACGTACAATTCGCCTTTGCGCAGGCAAGGTCATTTGCGCACGAAGTTTGCCGACTACTGTACTATTGACCGCCACCGCAGGCCGCGCATGTTTGTGAGAAGCTTAAAGTCTCTCACAGTCTATGATAAACTTGTCATTAGCTGTAAAATCTACTATTGACCGCCACCGCAGGCCGCTCCAGTGCGATGCAGGCTTAAGGCGGATAAAATAATGTCACTAAGGACCAAAATGAGACACAACCATATTAAAACACATTTACTAATGCAAATATTCAAATTATTACAAATTTTGCGGAAGTAACGCGCTTCAAAATGTTTTGAGCACATGCGGCTGTATTTTTTTGGCTCCCAATTTATCCGCCCTGTAGCCGTAATCCAAATACTACGCGTACTCGCATCCTCATTTAGTGGAAACCTAGAAAATAACACATTATTTACATTTTTCAAGCATAGGGCTTATAGAACATTATGAATCATTCTAAACCGTCGATCGTCTTAACTTATTACTAGCTATCCACGCGTCTCCACCCGCGTATAAGAGATAACCCAACCCAGATGCAGGATTAAATAAAGCCAGGTGAAATCATTTTATTTTTGAAATGGGATGAATAGTTCCAGAGATTACTCGCTACATAAAAGCTTTGCCTCTTTTTTATGAGTATAGAGTAAATATAAGTATGTAAAAATTGATCCCACCCATTTTATAAGAATGTTATGTAATAACAAGTACGAGAACTTTGTTAAAGTGTAAATTACCCGAGAAATGGGGTATTTTTAAGTTGTATTGGCTGATATCCCTAAAATGATTGCAAAGGCTAAATGTGAGAAGACATTCTTATACCTGTCGCAGCTTACCATAAACAACCTACGTAATTTGGGCGGATAATTTGTCAACGAATATTTTCTTGAACAATGTAAACAATGATGTTATTTCTATTATAATCGTCTAATTTAACAAGATTATATTGCGTATACAGAAAAGTGAAAAATGTTCTACTTACGTGTGAAAGGTTATATTTTCATTACATGGTTCCGACCGGATTTTACAGCCGAGAACACAAGTCCAGAGTTGGGCATTCAAGAATAAAATCATGAATAGAATAAGAATAACGCGTGAATAAAATCACGTTGATTTTATCCCCGTCAAAGTTATTCCAAATAAGTTTCGTCGGGAATAATTCTTGGGAATAAGAATAAAATGAAGATAACTTATTCTTATTCAAATAAAACTAATCCTGATTTTTTGTTTTAAATAATATTCCATGAATACGAATGTAGTTCGGTTCGGATTCGGATACTCGGGGCCCTTGGGGGTAAACAGCGCATTTGGTATCGGTATAGCGGCACTCGGTTGATGTAGAACATAACACTTGGTGACGTTGGTCTGATGATGGAGTCAGGAGGTGGATTGTGGAACTCCTCAACGGCTACTTGTATACCCTCGAGTGTGGGCTCAATTGGTTTGTTTTGATGAGTTCTATACATTATACTTGGTGACGATGGTCTGATGATGGAGTCAGGAGGTGGATAGTGGAACTCCTCAACGGCTACTTGTATACCCATCTAATTTGGGTTCGTTTGGTTTGTTTTGTCGAGTTCTACACTTTATACTTGGTGAAGATGGTCTGATGATGGAGTCAGGAGGTAAATAGTAGAGGAGTTCCACTACCCACCTCCTGACTCCATCATCAGACCATCGTCACCAAGTATAATGTATAGAACTCGTCAAAACAAACCAAACGAACCCAAACTCGAGAGGTATACAAGTAGCCGTTGAGGAGTTCCACTACCCACTTCCTGACTCCATCATCAGACCATCGTCATCAAGTATAATGTATAGAACTCATCAAAACAAACCAAATGAGCCCACACTCGAGAATATACAAGTAGCCGTTGAGGAGTTCCAATAAAGATCAATAAAGTAAAATAAAAAAAATTCACATGGTGGGTTTTGCCAAAAAAAATGGAATATTTTTTTTAAATATTTTTTGTAACTAATGTATATAATGAGCTTTTATTTGAGGTATTATAAATTAAAATTGGCCCATTAGTTTAGCTTGTAGCATTTTTTGAAATATTTTTTAATGAAGTGGCGCCATCTCTGTTCCTAAGGGGTGAAACTTCCGCTGCTGCGGGTCAAATCACTCAGTTTGGTCCCGACTATCACTGTGCAAAGCGCCTTGCTTTCTTCACAAAGTGCAGCATTTTGTTCATAACAAGTAGTGCCAGGGTCAGATATTTAAAATATTTTGTGTAATTTTCATCCATTCCCCATTGAGCGATATTGGTCTATCATGAAACGACACCTCTAAAAAAATGTCAAAGCTGCCACCTCAGTTGAAAACTTTAAAAAAAAGTGGAACAGGGCATCATCCAATGTGTCAAAAGTGATCGTCCAGAATTGAATGAGACACATCAAAAAGAAAGTTAGGTTGCAGGCAAAATATATATATAACGACGAATTCATTCGAAATAGTTTTTTATAAATACCTTATTTTTCAGTTTCTTTTTATTTCATTATCAGTTTTCACACAGAATGAAAATAATACCATTTTGAAGTTGTCTACTTTCCGATACGGTCCTTAAAACCAAAAAACTGCCTTTCTTCTTAAAAAGGGATGTCGATCTATGTAACACGGTTAAACAATAAAGTTTTTTTTTCTATTTCTATTTCGATCCACTGTGACTAGGGAATGCAAACCGGTTAACCGGTTAACCGGTTAACCGGTAAATTGGCTAAATATGAGGCCGGTAAATTACCGGTAAATTAAAATCAAAACCGGTAATTTACCGGAACACAAATTATAAGTAAAATACAACATTTCAACGATTGTTAATGCTTCATCGTCATGTTTATACCTCAATAACCCTCCTTTTATCATGTAAAAATATAAATTGAGTAAACTTGTTAGTGTTATTTAGCTTAGGTCATGTAGGATCAAATTAATGCAATCGTTTGTAGAAGCTTCTTAAAATATAAACACGTTCCCGGTGCCGTTCTATAAAATATGAATAATGATCAGTTTGAATAAGTACAATAGAGACGCCTTATTTAACATACTTTAGAAGTATATTTATTATAACAATCCAAAGAAATACCTCTCTTCGTCTTACTGGGAGGAAGAAAAAGGCAAGGAACAGAGGTGTGGTGGTGCTTTTCTTCAAAAAGGGTGACAACACCCTGCTGAAGAACTACCAACCCATCTGACTTCTGAGCCATGTCTATAAACCGTTTTCGAGAGTAATTACAAATCGTCTCGTACGCAAGCTAGATGACTTCAAGCCTCCCGGACAAGCCGGTTCCCGGAGAGGCTTTAGCACCGTAGACCACATCCATACGTTCCGTCAGATTATACAGAAGACTGAAGACTGAGGAGTATAACCTGCCCCTCTGTTTAGCGTTCACGAACCACGAGAAAGCCTTCGATTTGATCGAAACCTAGGCTGTACTAGTCGCTCCAGTGGCGCCAACCCGCCGGTCGGCGCGGTTGACTATCGAAGTGTTTGTACGAAAACGCACTTTGTCAGTCTGACTCCAGGATTTGAACGCAAAACCTATTCTTCCGCAGCGGGGAGTCAGTCAAGGAGATGTTTTTCCAACCTGTTCACCGCTGCACTGGAGGATTTTTTCAACACTCTGGACTGGAGAAGGCAGACATCAACGACGAGTACATCACTCACCTTCGGATTTCTGATGGAGGACTTTAGTACGATGTTCGATGACCTCAGTAAAATCTCCGAGTGAGTCGGTCTAAAGATGAACATGGATAAGACGAAGATCATGTCAAATGCCGATGTAGTGCCAACTCCGATTACAATCGGACGCTTTACGCTCAGAGTTGTAAACGACGAGACTGTCCAGTTCCAGTTCTGTCGGTTCGGTTTGACCAGTGTGTGTTGCCAGTGATGGCATAATATATGGCATCTGAAATGTAGTCGCTCACTATGGGCCTCAATAGAAGGCTAGAAGTCATCCAAAGAGCAATGAAGATGGCTATGCTGGGAGTTTATCTGCGTGATCGCATTAGAAATGTGGCTATCCGCAGCAGAACTAAGGTAACAGATAAAGCCTTATGAATCGCTAAACCAATACCACAATTTGGAACCCCCATGAGCTCCACTCCTAGAAAAAGTTATTCAACCGTTTTTACGAACGCTCGTAGGTAAAATGAACTGTTACTATTACTAACCTTTTCTCTATCCAACTCTTTTTGACCTAGGAATGGTTGGTTATATACACATCTCTTGAAGCCCGTAGAAACATCTATTTAGTGAATTATTATTTTAGAATACTAAGTGGGCTTGTAGTTAGTTTCTGTAGAACTGGGGACAATTCAAACCTACCTGCTAATCCCCAAGGAACGTTTTCAGTTGTGTTTTTTGCCCTCATAGTACTGAGCAAGTTTTAAATATGAAAGAATCTGATAATTACGGCATTTACGGCACATGAAAACTCTTTATATTATATCATAGCTTATTTTTACGATAATTAAACGTCAAATAACGATACTTATTAGCCAAATTGAATTTACCGGTAATTTACCGGTTAACCGGTTTTGCCTCACTCAAGTCGGTAATTTACCGGTAATGAAATTTGCCCGGTAATTGCATTCCCTAACTGTGACCCACTACTGGGTTACAATGGATCGATCCAGTTTTATCAGTAGGGGAGAGTGGGGTTCAGTGGAGCATTTTTTTTGACTGACGTAGTGTCCCCACTTTCACCTTAAAAGGGCTAGTTTCTTAGTTAAACCCTAGAACATTCATCTAGTTATATATGCCTAAAATTACTGTTTTGTGGTAATAAAACAAAAAAACTGGCTTCTTTTTAAAAAAGGGATGTTGATCCACTGTGACCCACTACTGGGTTACACTGGATGGAGGTATTGGGTGTGGCTGTGGATCATATGGGGTTCACTGGATCTTGAGAGTGGGGTTCCGTGGAGCACTTTTTTTGTGACTGATGCAGCGGCCCCACTTTCACTTAAAAAGGGCCAGTTTCTGAACTAAACCCTAGAACACTTATCAAAGTTGTATAAATAAATGTCAAAAATGGCTTTTATGTGGTAAAAAAACTAATAAAACTTACTTAACTGTTTTTTCAAATATTATAGTCTAGATGTCACTCTCACGATTACGAATATATTATGAGGAATCCAACGACACCTCATAGGTAACTATGTCAATATGCATCAAGCCGTTTGAGTAAAGCCCGTGAAATAGAATGTTCGTGTCCGCATACATACATATGTAGGTACCTACATACATACGCTCGAAAAACATAGTTAACCCTCCTCTGACGCAGTCGGGTACATAGTACATACTCGTATTATCTGTATTTTGTCGACAGAAAAGGGTTTAGTTTAGAAGTGTTAGGTCCTAGATGGCGTCCTAGATCCTAGATCTCCATCTCTATCGCACTTACAATACTCGAGTGACAGGGATGCATACGAACTTCGAGTTTCGATTTTCGTGGTAGCGCCGCTATATTTTACAGTGCCGCCTAGGCCGTGTCTTTTTTCAAACGACAACGCAGCTTAGTATTAGAAATTGGCAGCCTTTATTATTGACTCTGATTTTTAAGCATTTTGCCTGGAAACATTCTACAGCTTATTTTTATATTAATATACACCTACCTAGGTAGGATGGAGTATGAATCTGCCGGGATATCACCCAATCATTGCGGTTTACCTGTGGGTTTGCCCAATCATTAGGTAGCGGTCATTTTCCGTTTGTCAAAGGAATGGGGAAAAAACAACCGCCATAATTACGATATGTGCTTTATTTTTATTATAAGTACTTATGTATAGGTACTTACATCTAAGCCTATTTTATAAAAATATACAAAATCTTAGTGTGAACTAATTACGGTGTACTTAATAGTGAGATTCTTCGTGAAGGCTGGTACACAATAAATAAAGTACTTGCCTGTTTTTAATACTTATTACCTATAGTTAACACACCTAAGTACACTACTTATTAATTTAATTTGTTGGTTTGTGTGGACCTATTTAGAATACACATTCATTTAGATGGTAACTATTTTCAGGAAGCGTATACTCGTAGGAAGGGGTCTATACATGTCATGATTTGTCAGCCCCAATTTGACAGAAGCAATAGGGAACATTACTGCAATGTTCTGCCGCCAGAGGCAGCACTACCACTAATAGTAAACCAGTATAGGAATATATAGGGATTCACACACACATGCACAATTGTTTGTCAAATGAGTGACAAGGATGCTTGCATAGACAATACCGCAAGTGGGAACGAGGTACAATGTCAACGCTGCTAGTGTCGCCACCTACGAAGGGCTTTGCGTAATGTTCCCTATTGTTATCGTCCTGCGGCGCTACCACGAACATCGAATCTCGAACTTCGTATATCTCCGTCTCTGTCGCTCGAGTACCACAAACAATAATTGCGATAGAGACGGAGATATACGAAGTTCGAGATTCGAAGTTCGTGGTAGCGCCGCTGGAGGCATGTAGCGCTGCTGATCCAACTGTCAAACGAGTTGTACTGAGAAATTGCATGCACATGTGGTTGGATTGTTACCTACATCTGTACCTACGATCACCCTACGACACACCCAATTATGACTTCGACATGGTGTACTGACACATTGTGGTGAAATCATATAATCTGTAGATCCCATTACATAGGTAGGTACTCTAATTTTAAACGTATAATGATTGTGTAGATATTATCTGCACAAGTGTACATAAAGCCTCTGCTAGACGGTCGCCAACACGCCCCTCCGACCGAGTGACCTTGGTCCGCACTGACCGTGTAGACAGTTGTTTGGAGCAAAATTTCATACTACAGCGGTCGGTACCGACCAAGGTCGCTCGGTCGGAGTGGCGTGTTGGCGACCGTCTAGCAGAGGCTTTTAGTACAAATACTAAGTATAGGTACCTACATATTCATACCTAGGTAGCAGTCGCGGCGCGTGAACATTTTTGATTGGAAACCCGGAACATAAAATGTTATCAAAGAGTTAGAGTAGGTATATTATAACTATAGGCTTGCCTAAAAAATAATTTACCCGCCACTGCCAGGTAGGTCTTCATCAACATCGTCATATCAGCCGAAAAACGTCCACTGCTGGACATAGGCCTCCCCCAATGACAGAAAACTGACAGGAGACTGACCATCAGTCCGTCAATCCGAGGGTTACACGATAATTCTCTCGTCAGTTTGACCAGAATGATGGACTGAACTGAAACGAGAATTAGCGTGTAACCGATATCAAACACTGTTTAAGTATGAGCCAGAAGTAGACAGTTAATAAAAGTTCCGTTTAATAGATTAATGGTTGTAAACCTATATTTTATATTATTTTCGAAGGGCTGACATTCCCGCTGTGCGTGTGGAAAACCTCACTTCCTATTGCTAGGAGGGACGAAAAATTGTCTAATCGGTAGGTACGTAACTTTTATACTCTTTTTTTTAATATATATTTTTGGAAGTGTTTTCCCTATCTATAGAGTCTCTTCTCTTGTGAAAGTTTCCTTTCCCTTCTCCTTTGAGAAGCGCTTGTAGAATTATACTTTAGGTGTGTATACTTAGATACTTACAAATATACAACACAGTTGCCAGTTGACTTTCTGCTTGGGTCACATACAATGTCGCGTATTCGCAAACATAAAATTAAATTCTATTCAAATTGGTACTTACATAACCTACCTTTCGTCCAAAATACGAAAGGTACACATTTAGTGCAAAAATAGGGACTAGATCTTCACACTTCTTTAGGTAGGTACTTACGTAAATTTAGTTGATGCTAGATTTAGTGAATATTTAAGTACCTACAGCATTTAAAAATAACCATGAATGTAAAACTAACAGCTGAAACTATACAATAAAAACGTAAGTAAAAACTGTGAGAATATTTTAGACTTACCTATCTTAGTTATGTTATAAACCACGTTACGATGTAATACGCTACCGCCAACGCTACGCGTTACCATTATTACTTCAGAAGCATTAGGCTGTCCAGTCAATGTAGAGGGCACTCATCGGCATCGCAAATTACTGCAACGTTCACACAACGTCCCTTAGCTTTGAGCCCCCCGCCTGAGCCTAGAGAGGGCGCGGGCGGTCGCTCCACGGTCAGCCAAGGAGTTGCACGGGTGGCAGCGCGGCGGCAGCGTACACTTATCTCAGGTACATGCTTAAGTCTAGTCATGTTACAAACCATGTTAAGATACAGGTATTTATACGCTTTGCCATTACTTTGAAGCATTACCCCATTTCGTCATGTAGAGCTACGGTAACGTTCACGCAACACAGTCTCTTAGCTTTAGAAGCACTGACACTGAGCCTAGAGAGGGCGGTCGCTCCACGGTCAGCCGAGCAGGCGCACCTGCTAGGCGGTAGCGTGCGCAGCGGCCGCATGTCGGCGCCCGATCTGTTGCTGACAAGCAGCGTCTCCTGCGGGCAGCAGGATGTCTTTATGGCCTCTGTTGTCTTGAGGACCTTACAGACTTGTGTTACTAGTCATGTTACAAACCACGTTAAGGTATATACGCTTCGCCATTACTTGGAGTTTGAGGCATCAGCCCTTCATAATACACATCGCAAACTACTGCAACGTTCACACAACACTGTCCCTTAGCTTTATGAACACTGAGCCCCCCTGAGCCTAGAGAGGGCGGTCGCTCCACGGTCAGTCGAGCAGGTGCGCGGGTGGCAGCGCGCGCAGCGGCCGCATTTCCGCGCCCGAGCTGTCGCTGACTAGTAGCGTCTCCTGCGGGCAGCACGATGTCTTCATGGACTCTGTTGATGTCTTGTGGTTCTGAGGAGAAAAGGTAATATTATTTTTGGAGGGTAGATGTGTCGGATGGGCGTTGGAATATGATATGATAGGTATTTTATATCAGAATAGTTATGGTGGAACGTTCAAGAGATACGTTTAATGGGTGAATAATAAGCTCCCTGAAAAACATATCACAGCTGGCTAGCTGGCTGGGTGATGGCTATCTACATAGGTACAGGCCTAGCGGGCCAGTAGTGAGGGCTCAGGAACTGGTACAGGTACTCTCCAGGTATCTGAGGACACTGACCCGCTTGAAGCAGTGCGCGAGCGCATGGCTCAGCGCTCGAAGGCAGCGCGGGCGCGAGCGGCGCATCAGCACGTAGAGCACGGGGTCGAGCACGTAGTTGAGCAGCATGAGCAGGTCCGACACGGCCCCGAGAGGAGCTAGGCGCGGCCAGTAGCGCGGGCTCAGGGACAGGTACAGGGACGAAGTTATCTGTAAACAACGTTGTATTATGTTGAGAAAATTTATAATATCTAGGTATCTAACGCGTGTAAGTTAAACCCAACGTGTAGTTCCTAATAGTTGAAACATATGTTTCCCCTCTATATTGTTATGAATTAAGATAGGCCTTTTTGTATGTTTGTTAACTATTGAGAAAATCGCTTTTTATCCACATGTGAAGAAAGTAGACGTAGAACGTTAAAAGTACTATGACGTAGAACGTTAAATGTTTATTTTTGTTTTTTGTAGGTATATTTTATGACATATTTTTGTTTCATTTTTATTTTTAACTCTTTTTACTTTTTTACGTTTTTTTTTTTTTAACTTTTTTTAACTTTTTTTTTTTTTTTTTTTTTTACTTTTTTAACTTTATTAAAAACTTTGTTTTACTTTTTTTTGTTATTTTTTTACTTTTTTTTTACCCTTTTTCTTCTGAAAAGATTTGTGTTATACACGGGTGAAAAGTTATTTTACGTCTCGTGTGTTGAAACACTCGCTACGCTCAGGATTCTATTTTTGAACCACTCGCTTCGCTCGTGGTCAATCATAAAATCCTTTCGCTAGCTCGTGTTTCAAATGAACACTCGCAGGTAAAATACAACTTTCCCCCCTTGTA
The DNA here is from genome assembly GCA_963854355.1 of Epinotia brunnichana. Lineage (NCBI taxonomy): Eukaryota > Metazoa > Arthropoda > Insecta > Lepidoptera > Tortricidae > Epinotia > Epinotia brunnichana. The sequence continues at coordinate 23,736,025 of OY977936.1, read as the reverse complement.
TAACAAATAACTATTTTCACAATCGTGTTATATTATAATGGAGAGCTTTTTAGTCGAGTACCGTGTTTAGGCCACGAAGCTTGCTGAGTGGCCTAAGTAAGGTACGAGATATCTTAAAAGACATCAACGAGCGTACGACATCAACGAGTAAACTCAATAATCAAAGCGATTATATTGGTCCAATTCATTACAGTTCGGTAAAGCAGCCACGTGATTGGTCGAATTTATTTTAGTTCTATTTTAATAGTATTTTATGCAACTGTTGTATAAGAAAGGTCTTAAAAGGCGAGTGGCGTGGGTTGCGATGCGAGCCTTGGCGAGCATCGCAATAAAAGACTCCACGAGCGTTTTTAGACCAGTTATACACCGTTGCATACAATACTTTTTCTACGACAAATTTTAAATAAATAACAGACTACAGAATAGTTAAACTTTTCAGGCAGCAAGTTTTCTATTCGTACTTTTGCTACTCACGAAATTTCTTCAGGAGTGCAGTTATTAATTACTTCGACCATTTTAAAAGGAACGTACACTTTTGTCTTCACAAACACGAATAAAATCTTAATAGTTTAGGACTAATAGTTTATCATCTTTTGTCTTTTCATTTTGAACTGTATTTTGGTGGGAAATCGGAAATGTGACAGCTCTTGCTTATGGTTTGTTTTGTTTTTAATTTGTTTGCACTTGCCAATTCGAACTGTTTATTTTTATAAATAATACCAAAAATTTATAGAACATGTAATTTAACACACAATAGATGATAATTAATTATTATTGTAGTAAATAATGTATTATATACAAATGTTAAATCGTAAATAAATACTTTTATTTCGAAATATTTGTTTATGAAGTTGGCACCACTGCAATATAGCGGCCGATTCAAAAAAAGTTAAACAGTGCTTTTATGAAAAATGTATGAACCAAAAAAGTACGCTAAACAGTACGTTTTTGGGCCATAGAGCATAGAGTTTTTCGACGAATTATTAGTGGTGTCATTGTATTTGAGCTACAGCCTATTTAAATGACAGATAACGGTACAGGAGTAGAAAATTTTTTTTTCGGTTGTCTAGAGCGTATCAAAACAGTTATTTCGGTTGTTTCGGAAGTAACAGACTATTCAACGATGAAAAGAGTGACGTTGCAGTATTCTCTATGAAATCTAAATACACATATTTTAATCGTCGAGTACAAAAAGTAATATTTATAGGTACACTCAATGATGTGAATTTGAAACAATAGCGTCAAAATATTCGATTCCAAATATTATTAAGTCTAATTAGCCATAGCCAGGTAAAGATTAGATTAAGTAACCAAAGTTTACCTAAGTAGGTGTTACTTATTTGTGATTTTGAATGCATTTAAAGTACGTACGTAAAATAAGTGCCCTGTCCAATATTTCAATGAGATTAGCATTAGCATCCATCCATGTTCTAGTAGGTAAAGTCAGGGGTGTTAATATATACGTACATAAATAAGGACATAACGGTATGTACAGGACCCTATTGCCAACGTCATAAACGCGTGTTTTTTTTGTTTTTTTATACAACGACGGTGGCAAACAATCTTACGACCTGCCTGATGTTAAGTAGGTACCGTCGCCTATGGACACTTGTGACTCCAGAAGGATCACAAGCGCGTTCCCGACCCTTTATTCACTTGAGAATTCGCTGTGTTGGCAGATAGAGACATGCAGACATTTGTGCACAGATATTTATGTAGGTACCTACGTATATTAATACCCCTGACTCTACCTATATTTTGCTTTATTTGCCAATGCAATAAAACGATTCCGTACCGTACATCTGCTGCGCGCAAATACAAGCAAGAATCTTTAGGCATGGGGCCGGCATCTATCCATTGCAATTTCCTAAGTGCAATTTGTTTTTCATATATCTCATGCTCTGAAAGTGGGTCGTTGTTGTTCTACAAAGTGTGCAGAAAGTGATACGTTTCTGCTCTAGAGCAGAAAAGTAGTGTATTCCAATTGGTCCTCGCCTTAGGTATAAGCAGTATGCGGGAACTTATACTCTAATAAATATCAATAATACCCCGCCACTGACGAAGGTAGGTAAATAATTTAATTCTTACTAGTTCATGGAATTTATTTTATTAAAATTAAAATAAGTTTATGTTGTAAATTCATTTCTCTTATTTTAGCTAAAATATTCACTAGGCTCTATATATGAGGTGGTGACAAATAGAATACACCCACAAACCTTTTTTTTATCTTTAAGTTGTGCATGTGAACTAAGGCAGAAACGCATACAGCCAACCTTCAACTAAATACTACTAATAAATACAAATAGTATGAAAATGAGAGCGAGAAAGAGATCTCTTTCTCTCTCTCATTTATGGGTGCGGCGCAGAAAGGTCGGGGTGCGGTGGGGTAGTCTGTTACGGCTGTAAACGAAGGCGACGTTTTTAGAAGAAGAAAAAATATGCTATTTAAGACACCGATTAATTCACCGAAAACGCGCGTAAAAAAAGTTTACGTGCATTTGATTATGGTCCTTGAAAAAAGTTAAAACTTAAATGGCGGGGAAGCCAAACTAGTGCGAACTTTTGTATTGTAAGACGAATTTAATTTAAATACATTTTTGCGATTAAAATGAGTTCAGTGATTTTGAAACCGACTTAACGCCTGATTTGATCAGAACCGAAGCCCAATCTATCGTGGAAGGCCTCTTAGTCCTCTTACTGCAAATTTCAAAAGAAAGATATATGTAATCAATAATCATATACCGATTTTATAAAATGGCGGTGGCAAAGAGAGTTCAGTCTTTCTCGGAAATTGTGATGCTAACTTATTTCAGTGATTTATCGAAGAAATTAAAACTATCAACGCTTTGGAGTATATTAAATGCTTAAAACCACGAACATGACTTGAATTTAAAGAAATACCTACAGTAAGCTGACATAGTTTCTAAAAACCGGACAAGAGCGTGTCGGGCCACGCTCAGTGTAGAGTTCCGTAGTTTTTCGTCCGTCACAGTAAGTGTGTGAAATTATTTTGTAAAGTTTTTCAAAAACTTTTCAGCGTGTAATTTTCCAAACCACTGAAAGTAATTTACCTATACAGGGTGTCCCAGAAATCGACGTCAAGCCGAAAACGGATTATAGACCGAGTCATAACAGTTATCAGAAAAATACAAAAAAAAACCAACTCATGTTCTTTGAAAATTATGGTCACTTTAAAATTTGAAAATTTACGACGATTGACCAATTAATTAATAAATTAAAAAAAAACCAACACGAGTTGGATTTTTTTTTTGTATTTTTATGATATCATCCGTTTACGGCTTGAGGTCGATTTCTGGGACACCCTGTATAGGTAAATTACTTTCAGTGGTTTGGAAAATTCCACCCGCTAAGAGGGGGATAAAGAGGTGCAATGTTTGTATGGGGGAAACTTTTTACTATGGTAGAAACTTAAAACTCTGTAGAAAGATTAAGTACTTGCCTACTTATTAAAATACAAAAACGTACTGCCAGAGTTTTGGAAAATGTCACCCCTTAAGGGGTTATAAAGGGGTGCAAAGTTCGCATGGGAAACACTTTTTTAGCTAGAGACGGTGTTAGTACTCGTATTCAGAATCTTACAATAACACATCTATGGATGAGAATTATTTAAGCAATTTGGACAACAAGTTGTAATCAGCGTCAGTGTGCCCAATGGCCTTAGGTAAATATGTGTTGATAGTATTATTGGAAACTAGTAATAAACTAAACGAAATGCACACAGGCTTTTAGTTTATTTATAGCTTGTTGTATTTGTCATTAGAAACATCGCAGGGAGCCAATAATATTAACAACGCACCCACTCGCCTTAATTGATCCATGAGAAAAGCATAACTCTTATTCCCATTCTTGGCCGTAAAACGTCCCGGGGAGTACCTACGTACATGTACGACCTGTTATGTGATTCACGACCCGTCTCGATTCAGCTCACCACTAGTCCCTATAGAAATAGATATAAACTAACAGTCGTGTGTGTCACTGTCAACTAGGGTGAGTATCCACCATGCAGAGCTGTGCGAGATAACGAAGCGGTAGGCGAGAAAAAAAACCACCAATAGCCATTGACTTACTATTACTAAGTACGTATAGACTGGCAACCCAGAACATATTTCTTGACGTTTTCCAATCAGGCCGCCATCTTGGAAAATCAAAGAGTATGTGAACGTGCAGTAGATGCGACATTTTTATGAGTTTAGAATAAGATATAGCCATAGCGTGATTTAATACATTCATATCATAATAAAAACACCGGTCACTTTGGAACTCTTTGGGGGAGGCCTATGCCCAGCAGTGGAGTCTTTTGGCTGATATGATGATGATGATAATATAAAAAAACTACTTACTGATTTAAAAACGAATTGATCACATCATCGACATTTGGTATTTGTAATGCTTTTATACTAATTATATTTATACTTCCCGAGGATGCACTGTGTTGTCTGTGTTGAAGCAATTGGAAATTAAATGGATCAAATAGATGGCGGTTAATATTTATTATTGTTCTAAATTGCTAATAGGTTAATATTCGGAGACCATACTCGCTTTGTGGACATTATTTATGTAAGAGAATTGGCTTAGGATTTAAATGAATAGAACTTAAAATCTAAACAGCAACTGAACGCTATCAATTCATAAAAACTATTAAATAAATAAAAACAAATGGTTGCTCCTAATTAGGCGCTAAAATGCTTAAAGATCAGCATTTTAGCGCTTCAAATAGTCAGTTTATTAAGTTTAATTTTCCATTAGCACGGCTTATACTTAGCTAATAGGGAGAAATTGTATTTTGTCACTTCTACACTTTTTAATCTTTGAAATAATGGCCGACGGTACGGCGCGAATCGCATCTTATAAATAGGGAACATTACTGCAATGTTCTGCCGCCAGAGGCAGCACTACCACTTATAGTAAACCAGTATAGAAATATAGGGATTCACACACACATGCACATTTGATTGTCAAATGAGTGACAAGGATGCTTGCATAGACAATACCGCTAGTGCGAACGAGATACAATGTCAACGCTGCTAGTGTCGCCACCTACGAAGAGTTTTGCGTAATGTTCCCTATTACAACAAAATTTAATAAATGAGTAATATGAAAAATATCCGTGAATGTACTGATGATAAGTAATTCCCGTATATTTACTATTGTTGTGGGTGTTGTTGGTGCAATAGCGCAATGCACAAGAAGGCATTTTTAAAAGTTTTAAGTCAATCTGCTCTCGAAACGACCGCCATCAGTGCTCGCCACAGACTAAACCAAGATACGCTCATGAGCGTAGGTATGTTGACATGCGCAAACTTATGCTAGGTGATGTCTACTCTAGTAATATAGCTCAATGCCAATAGCCTCACTTGCGCATCTTTTCATATTGGTGGATTTTCCTCTCACACCACTCTGCTACCTCGATAAGCCCTGGTGGGACTCATCCTTATAGGTACTGGCTTAATTTTAGGCAAGTTGTTCGTCAGCATTGTGAATACCAGCCCTACGACATTCCTAATGGTAATGTAATGAAACTAATGAAGAAGCGGCGCGTGCCCATTCAGGCCGAAACTAAAACCAGCGGGTTCATCCATAAAATTGTTTGTTGGCCGACCATTATGTTATTGATCTCTGGACTAGTAGTAATGGTTTAAAATCGAAATTTAACACTTTTTGGGCCTCTCATTCCCTAACAACCATAGGGATATCTTCTATTATGGATAGCCAGGTAGATTTTTAGAATCTAAAGGCCAAATTTTAATTAGGCTGAGTTTGTGGACGAGTCGAGACTGAATAGCTGATAAAGTATTTGTGCATTGCATTTTTGGCTTGAAGTGACGTTGGCTAGGTGTTGAAATTAATTAAAGTCGCGATTCCGAAGTAGCTGCACATAATCCCTCGTTTAAATTCTGTTCGGTTCACATTGGCGAGTTCAAAATTTCAATCCGGTGCTTATCCATTTATTGATACAATGAAATATTTTCGCTCGTCGCGTCGCTCGGCGCGCATACAAATCAGGTATTTAATGGCTTATCAATTATAGCAAGACAAGTCTATCAGTAAATACTCCTATTCGATGTGAAGTATAAACCAAGTAAATACCTACCTAAAATAAAAATTACATCACTCTATTGGTTTTATTCAAATTTTATACACCGTCCCTTCAGGTAAAAATATATTCACAAAATAAGGAAAAGACGTCACGAAAACCAGGCCAGGCCCAGCTTGACACACTGATAAAACACGATACACACGTTAGTATAATAAAATAGTTACCTCCCTAATTACCAATCAAAATTACACACGCGAACTGATAATCAAGCGTCAGAATTAAATCCTTTAATAAACATTTGCACTATGAAATTGTTCTGACGAACCAAGGACCGGAAAACCCCTTTTCAGGCTTAAGCCTATTGATTTGGTAACCCTATCAATTTGGTAACCTTATGATAAGGTAACTTTACTGATAGTTTAGTTTAGTTTTATTAATCTCATTATAGAAGGTTCACTATAATACATTCCAGATCATATTACTTGTCGTACAGTGATCGTTGCTACAAAATAATAATAGGTAATAATATGGTAGCATACGTGCAAGTAGCGAAATATAAAATAATGCAAGTAAGAGATAAAGCATGTCAAATCGTGTTGTAAGAGAAACTTGAAAAATTTAACTAAAAATATTAATTACTTTCCATTCAAATATAAAATGTCAATAAAATAAAACCAAGTCATATTAATGAATAATTATACAAATAAAAACTAAGTTAATTAGGAAAACAAATAGTAGCAATCAAATAACAAATGTCAATACAGGAAATTACTTATAGTTCACATTTCAAAACAATAATAATTGGTACACACAGTACCTATCAATTTAAAACTACTTAATGTCATGTCAAAAATATATAATCAAAATCAGAGAAAAAATTATAATATTACATCTATTTCATAATTTGAATTAATTCTTTTACTGAGTAAAATGATTTTTCCAATAAATGTTTCTTTGCTCTGCGCCTAAATATCTCATCGCAAGATTCATTCTTTATTTCGTCGTGTAGGTGTTCGTAGTAGGTGGGCCCTATCACGCGAGGATTTTTCTCGTGCAGCGCTGTGCGACGTGGTACTGGCCAGAGTTGACCCGTACTGCGGAGACACTTGCCCACAACTTCCACCCAGCTGAACTCTGTCAAGTGTGTACGCGTAAACATAATCCCAATAAGGGTAACCCTATTGTTACGGTACCTAAGCATATCGGATAGTAACCATAAGGAAACCATAAGTTAACCCTATTGAGATAGGGTTTTGTATAGGGTTAACTTATGGTTACCTTATGGTTACCACGTCCGATATGCTTACCATAACAATAGGGTTACCCTTTCAGTAAGGTTACCTTATCATAAGGTTATCATTATGGACAGGGTTTTAAAAACAACTTCTGTAATGTTCTTATATCACGTATTGTATTTTACTGTTTACCTTTTACACCGGCTCGCCCACACACACGCACGCGTCTTACTTTTAAAACCTCCGGGCATCTAGTCTGATGCTCCCGCCAAAACTCTGCACGTCGTGTGTGCCCGAGACGGTAGTGTGTATTAGGTCTTATTTACCATACACTACAACTTCTAAAATAATCCTATGGAAAACCCTGATTAGGGTAACCGGTTCCGGTCCCTGTGACGAACAAAGCATTTTAAGATAAAACATTTTCAACACATTTGCTCGTAACGTGCCTCTTATTGTGCCGCTTTTGGGCTCATAATCCTGGGTATTAAACACGCGTGTTTAATAACATTACGACACTCGTGTAGTTATGTTTATATCCCGATTAAGACACGTTGGCACCTTGCAGCAAGGTGTATGTATGGACTCAGCGCATTCTTAAATTGACCGGGTTATACAGGTTTGTTTTTAATTCTCGGTAAATGGATTCTTACTCGACTAAACAAATTAAATCCTTCTTGTGGAATAATTGATTATTTCTTGTTGGATACGATATAGAAACGTTTCATTTACTAAAACTATTTACTTTTGATAACATTTTACATGAATTTATATTGAATAAGAAAATATTTATCTATCCAAATATCATAAACCCTCCATGTTGCATTCAAGAACCGCACATTATGACCATCATAAAAATATACTGTTTTGTTAGAACAAATTTCTTATCTGTGGAAATGTTATTATTACTAAATAATAAGATCGATTTCGATAATATTATTTCATTCAAATTTCGAACGTCTCTGAAAAACAAAGAAATTTGATTTAACCTCTATTCTAATATCAGTCGAGATGACGTAGTTGTCGAAATGAATTGTCAATTTGCATACAAATGTGACAAATGTCGCACGTAAGTAAGATATCTAACGATATGACAGTTGGATCCGACTCTAGTTTGTCTCTGAATTAAAAAAAAACTATGACAGCTGCCAGAAAACGACGCCGCGATGCCGGTCATAATATGCGGCTCTTGAATGCACCACGGAGGCTTATGATTTGTGGATAGATAAAATAGTGTATGTAACTGTACATAATTAGGCATTAAAACACTCGTGTAATGTTATTATGAAACTCGCCTTCGGCTCGTTTCATAAACCCACACTCGTGTTTAATGCCCTTCATTATGTACAGTCACATAAACTACTATATATTATTTTATTTTTAATTGGCTGTTTAGAGATTTCATCTAAGCCTCGCTGCGGGCTCACTGCGCGAACTTCACGAAAAAAAATAGTTGCGCGCCATTATAGGTAATTTCACACATATTTGTAAACATTGATGATGCGTGTTTGGTTATTGTTAAAAATGTTGACTCGTAGTGAATATAAAAGTGATAAATAGAATTGACACCACTGTACATTCTTGGAGATGTACAAATATGTGAGTAAAAACCTGTTGTCATCAGTAACTAAAGGAAACAACTTAGGAGCCTGTAACATGTTCATTTTATTAAAAGGATTTTTTCCTAGCAAATGTGTTGAAAAACGTCGTATGACACGCGTGAGCTTTGATAATTTTTATTACATCCTCGGCTCTATTATGTTTATGTTTATTTAATGCAGAAACCATGGCTACAAAGGTGTTACAAATAAGGTAAGGTCATACATGGTAACCCTGTAATCACGCTCACCTGCGGTTCGCGTGACAATTCCGCCTCTGATGTAATAATCAACATACCTCACTTGTATCATAATGTACTATTACGAGTGTGACAATCATTATTAAACCCGCTCACAAAATCCAACTTTTATGAGGCGTACCTAACGCAGAAATTGTTCGAAAGTACCAAATTTGAACCCAAAAACTTGTAAATTAAATTGCCCTCTCTTTGCGTCGGGGGTTAAAAAGAACTGACTTTCCGCACACGGTCTGTAGAGTAATCAACTCATTTTTGTGCGCAGCTTTATTTGTGTAGCCTGTTTATACCTAGTCGGTCCTTAAGTTCTGTCACAAATGTTTTGCCGCATAGTAAATGATACCAAGAATGTTTTTATTTAATGCTATATGTATATGGTTTGATAGCTCATTAAATACTGATAAATTATAACGATTATTGGATTTAAATGCTTAACGCCATATTACACAAATGCTAGTTTCTTCAGAGATTTTGCACTATTTTAGCCAATCAAAAACACGGACGTGATTCACTGTATTTTTTCCCATGATTCTTAAAACCTTACAAACTTACGTGAGATTTCAGTCAGAACCCTTCCTTCAACTCTCCCTCCTCCATTTAAAAGCATAAGATAAGTAAGTCTGGGTAAAACTAATTTTCATATTCACATTTTACGTAGTGTACTTGTTGCCCACAAGATCAAATTTACGAGTTTTCTTGAAAACGTAAAAAGTACGTAAAGTTCTCGATGGGAGCAATTGGAATTGAAAGCTAACAGAAAATCAAATGCTAGTTGCTAAGCATGGTCTAAAATCGAGGTTTCAGAATAAATATAATTTACTTTCAAAACAAAGTTTTAACCGACTTCAATTTAGTACTTCGCCAAGCCACATTAACATTTCCACATTTTTTTTCCAATTTACCACATGAACTGATTTTCGAGAACAAAAAAAAAATACATTCGAATTGAGAACCTCCTCCTTTTTTTTGAAGTCGATTAAACAGCGTTGATTTTTAGACCAATAAACCAAATCGCTGTAAGTATGTGGGCCGATAATATTTGAGGACTTCCGTCGATTCCTCAAGGATCTCAGAATTACCTTTGGCACTTCATTGTTTGCTATTTCAACGGAATAATATCAGAATCTGTGACGTACTTATATAGTTTGAAGTACATCATTGAGAAGTTCCACAAGCCATCTGTGGTCTTCATCATCACTTCCACTTCACCAAATTTATGATTTCCGGGTGTAAATACACGAGTTATAATAGAAAATACCGAAATTACTACACGCGTGCCTAATATATTTGAGGAGTTCCCTCAATTCCTCATGGTTCCCATCATCCAACTGGGGTTTTGGAAACAATAGGACCAATCTGGAAGCATATACTTTCAGTTAAAAAAAGAATTGTACGAATCGGTTCATAAATGACGGAGTTCTGAGGTATCTTGTTGGACTTTCCGCGTGTCCAACAAGCATTGTACGGGGATGTGAATATCATAACGTCTAATGACAACTCACTAGAAGACCAGTATAAGCGTGACCTCCAATCGCATTCAATTATTGTAAGACTTACGATTGGTCAAACTCGAATGAGTTGAGAGGAAATGCCTAACAGGTTGCGAATAGGGAATGCAAACCGGTTAACCGGTTAACCGGTTAACCGGTAAATTGGCTAAATATGAGGCCGGTAAATTACCGGTAAATTAAAATCAAAACCGGTAATTTACTGGAACACAAATTATAAGTAAAATACAACATTTCAACGATTGTTAATGCTTCATCGTCATGTTTATACCTCAATAACCCTCCTTTTATCATGTAAAAATATAAATTGAGTAAACTTGTTAGTGTTATTTAGCTTAGGTCATGTAGGATCAAATTAATGCAATCGTTTGTAGAAGCTTCTTAAAATATAAACACGTTCCCGGTGCCGTTCTATAAAATATGAATAATGATCAGTTTGAATAAGTACAATAGAGACGCCTTATTTAACATACTTTAGAAGTATATTTATTATAACAATCCAAAGAAATACCTCTCTTCGTCTTACTGGGAGGAAGAAAAAGGCAAGGAACAGAGGTGTGGTGGTGCTTTTCTTCAAAAAGGGTGACAACACCCTGCTGAAGAACTACCAACCCATCTGACTTCTGAGCCATGTCTATAAACCGTTTTCGAGAGTAATTACAAATCGTCTCGTACGCAAGCTAGATGACTTCAAGCCTCCCGGACAAGCCGGTTCCCGGAGAGGCTTTAGCACCGTAGACCACATCCATACGTTCCGTCAGATTATACAGAAGACTGAAGACTGAGGAGTATAACCTGCCCCTCTGTTTAGCGTTCACGAACCACGAGAAAGCCTTCGATTTGATCGAAACCTAGGCTGTACTAGTCGCTCCAGTGGCGCCAACCCGCCGGTCGGCGCGGTTGACTACCACTACCACTATATCGAAGTATCGAAGTGTTTGTACGAAAACGCACTTTGTCAGTCTGACTCCAGGATTTGAACGCAAAACCTATTCTTCCGCAGCGGGGAGTCAGTCAAGGAGATGTTTTTCCAACCTGTTCACCGCTGCACTGGAGGATTTTTTCAACACTCTGGACTGGAGAAGGCAGACATCAACGACGAGTACATCACTCACCTTCGGATTTCTGATGGAGGACTTTAGTACGATGTTCGATGACCTCAGTAAAATCTCAGAGTGAGTCGGTCTAAAGATGAACATGGATAAGACGAAGATCATGTCAAATGCCGATGTAGTGCCAACTCCGATTACAATCGGACGCTTTACGCTCAGAGTTGTAAACGACGAGACTGTCCAGTTCCAGTTCTGTCGGTTCGGTTTGACCAGTGTGTGTTGCCAGTGATGACATAATATATGGCATCTGAAATGTAGTCGCTCACTATGGGCCTCAATAGAAGGCTAGAAGTCATCCAAAGAGCAATGAAGATGGCTATGCTGGGAGTTTATCTGCGTGATCGCATTAGAAATGTGGCTATCCGCAGCAGAACTAAGGTAACAGATAAAGCCTTATGAATCGCTAAACCAATACCACAATTTGGAACCCCCATGAGCTCCACTCATAGAAAAAGTTATTCAACCGTTTTTACGAACGCTCGTAGGTAAAATGAACTGTTACTATTACTAACCTTTTCTCTATCCAACTCTTTTTGACCTAGGAATGGTTGGTTATATACACATCTCTTGAAGCCCGTAGAAACATCTATTTAGTGAATTATTATTTTAGAATACTAAGTGGGCTTGTAGTTAGTTTTTGTAGAACTGGGGACAATTCAAACCTACCTGCTAATCCCCAAGGAACGTTTTCAGTTGTGTTTTTTGCCCTCATAGTACTGAGCAAGTTTTAAATATGAAAGAATCTGATAATTACGGCATTTACGGCACATGAAAACTCTTTATTATTTTTACGATAAATAAACGTCAAATAACGATACTTATTAGCCAAATTGAATTTACCGGTAATTTACCGGTTAACCGGTTTTGCCTCACTCAAGTCGGTAATTTACCGGTAATGAAATTTGCCCGGTAATTGCATTCCCTAGTTGCGAATCGCTTACATATTGGCATGAGAAACGGTGTTTTTACCCGGGTGGGAATTATCGTACCTAAGCTACGCTTATTTAGTGCTACCTTCCTGTATAAATTAATTACTAAGATCGAATCTTATTACTGTTCACGAATTGCTGTGTCGATACAAACCCGATAGGGTTTAACGATATTAAAAAAAAAAAAAATACATCCGAATTGAACCTCCTCCTTTTTTTGAAGTCGGTTAAAAAAAAACCTTGTCGGTCGTCTGGAACACTGTTTTTTTTTTAATTTGTTGTAAGTGGTATTTCTGTCAGATGCGGCGTGTTTTGGGTTCACGATTAACTCAAGTTACAAGGTTGTTTTGTCATATTGCGAAAATTGTTCAAAATGTATTGTATTGAAATTTGATTCGTATAAAATAAGCTTTTTAATCATGTATAATACGAATATGAAAAAGTTTATTGCTGAGTTTTATCTATCAAATACCTGGTGACAGAACTTAAGGACCGACTAGTCAAATCAAACTTGTATAGTTTCTATAGTGCGCGCACACATAAAGCCGTGCGAACAAATTACTTGAATTATCTGTATAGGCACCTACCCCTATGAAGTACCTAGCTGTATATAAAAGTTCTTTCACCCAGCTGAATGGGCTTGTCACCTTAAATTTGTTTACGATGCCATTCGAACCAGTTTTTGTAGATGAACAAATGTTTGTGTGGAAGCAACTACATTTAAAGGACATTAATACACAAAAAATCAAGTTAATACTGATTGGCTTTAAAGTATGACGTCACACCGTGCAATTTGTACTAACCGTTGCATGGAAAATGAAGTAAATTGCTGTTTTGGTCGCGAAATACTGCGTTTAGGTCCATAGTTGTGATACAAATTTGTTTCTATAAAAGCGTAAGGATTCTATTGGTCCCTTTAAATTTACACTTAGACAATAAATAAAAAAAACTTTTTTTTCTAAATTTTCAAGGTTCATATCTTTTTATGATTTGAATTATATTGTAATTTATACTTTATTACAATCATTTGATGGTTTACTATCCATTTAGCAACACGACGTTATCAATTTTAACACCACGCAACAAGTCTATTGACTTCTAGACCTTCTAGTCTATAAAAATCCGAAAGTAATGTCAGCGAAAAAGTAGCTTTATTTAAATGAAATTCCTATAAGTTGAAAACCGCAAATTATTTACAACATACCTCGATCGAAATAGGGATCGCTTTACCTACATCACTTTTCAACTCACTGACGCTCGGCTGCCTATAATGTTCTCGTCAAGCAATGCAAAAAGCAAAAAACCGACCTTTATTCTGGGCCCTTGGTATTCTGCTTCTAAAGTAGCAGATTTGATGAGATGTTTGATTGAATGCGTACCTACAGGTCTGATGACGCGGTAAATAGGAAATGCCGGAGTGTTCCAACCGATTAACTTTCACGCTTTTCCAAATAAAATAAAATTATTGGTGCAAGTTGATGTCGCCTTGCCTCTGACTCAAAATTAATTATTTGAAATCACTGAGTTACCGGGTATGGTATCGTACCTATATATTTATATGTACCAGTATACGATAAATAAATAAATAATCGGGTACTTATGGTAAAACCTTAATGAAAAAATCTGAGAATTAGACCAAAAACTTAAATATCCCAAAGGCATGCATCATTTATAAAAAGCATTTGTCAAGTTACTTAGTTTAGATACCAGCTAAATATTTAAGTAATTTAACACCTTTACTGCCTTGCCAAATCCCTTGAATCAATGCATTTTTTTCCTGTTTGTAGTGAGTTTTTGCTTAACAAGACGCAAAAAACACGGTACGCGTAGATAGCGCTACGAAAAGGTTGGTGTGAGTTTTTTTTTAATGGGACGGTTATGCGGGTTATGACCATTTGAGTTAGCACATCAATCGATGTAGTGGTGGTAGCCAACTATATACTACCTAGCTGAGTTTGTCTTTATCTGACTCTTTGACATATACATAAGTACATGTGTTTGTGGGAAGGGGAATAAAACCTACTTTGTTCCATCAAAGAACAAGCTAAAGTGTGTAGTACTAAGGTAGGTAATGTTCAGAGCAAGATTCGGTTAAGTAGCCATTTTAAAACTTTATAGAAGATAGTTATTTAGATAACTCTGCGAAATGGTCGCTTCTCAATGAGAGTTGTATTGTAAAAGTCCATTGCCCTACTTGCAGTCTTGTTGCAGACTGATATTCGAACAGAGTTGGATTGTATTTTAGAAATAAATTTCGTTATGCTTACAAATCGGGTAGTTTAGGTAGCCATCTAAGTATAAGTATAGTTATTATCACATCATGTCATATTTAACGATATGATACAGAGAACAAATATAAACCATCATCGTCTGAAGCCCACGACAGGACTCGAACCTGTATTGTCAGTACAGTGCTCTCCCTCTGAGCTACTCAGATTGAGAGATTTACTGATGAAGCGTGATTTATACGAAACATAAATATTTAGTACTAGCTGTTGCCCGCGACTTCGTCCGCGTAGAACTTATACTTAGAAAATATAATGCAAACAAACTTCTACTTACCATCTGAAGGGATGATTTCCGAGGCAAAAACTATTCTATATCCTTCGAAGGGTCTCAAATTATCTCTATACCAAATTTCATCTAGGTACATGGATTTTATCCAAACTTTCACCCCCTATTTCATACCCTTAGGGAATGATTTTCGGGATAAAAACTATCTAATATCATTCTTCGGGACTCAAACGACCTTTATACCAAATTTCATCTAAACGGGATTCATCCAAATTTTTACCCCCATTTTACCCCCTTAGGGAGTGATTTCCGGAATTAAAACTATCCTATGTCCTTTCCCTGGACTTAACCTATATCTACACCAAATCTCATCAAAATAGATTACATCCAAATTTTAACCCCCCCCCCTTTCACCCCCTTAGGGGATGATTTCCGGGATAAAACCTATTATATGTCTTTCCCCGGGACTCAAACTATTTATATACCAAATTTTATCTAAATCGGGGCAGCTGTTTAAGTAGCTCCATACAAATTTCCACCCCCAATTTCAGCCCCTCAGATATAAAAACTACCCTTTGTCCTTCCCCGGAGCTCAAACTATCTATATACCAAATTTTATCTAAATCGGTTCAGCGGTTTAGGCGTGAAGAGGTAACAGACAGACAGACACACTTTCGCATTTATAATATTAATATGGAAGTATGGATTATTAGTATGGATAGTATGGGTTCTTTCCGCTTGTCTTCCAAATAGAGGTGTAGCTGTAGACTCACTTCAAAAGAAAGAAGAAACGAAAAACTCATTCAAATATCTCTAAAAATTACGAAGCTACAACCGTTTTAATGTCGCTTGTTAGAGTGAGAAAACGATCAGGGACCGTGACGTCACGATCCTCGAGCTTCATAGTAAAAAACAATCGTTTCATTATAAAGGTGCGTTTTGCGGAAAAGAGACGCAACAAACCCCCTCTTCAAACTTTATACACTTATAACTTAGTGATTACCTATACGAGTATAGCCTCTTGCGTTGTTTTTTTTTCGAGATAATACAACATTATGATTATTTTGTTTAGTGTCTACATCCCTATTTTCGATAAGATAAAGTAAGATTTCTTTATTGTCAGAACTGTGTACATTTAGTTGTTTTGGGTAAAATAAAGTCCAACAGCTTGCCCATTTCGGACGTACAATATTAAACTTAAAGCTAGTCAAATATACTAAAACAATAACAACAATAGTATTTCCAAATAATTTTAACCATATTCACACATAAACTATTAATTTAGATCTATCCGACATCCGTATTTTCTTTTAAACCACGAACTTCGGAATTCGAAAATATTCGGGTATCTCTATCTCTATCGCACTAACAAATGACAGGAATGCAGATATACGAACTTCGAGTTTCGGTTTTCGCTGTTTGACTGAATACGCAAAGAGCGCGCGCGCGTGCCATTCAAAAAAACCAAGTTTATATTGTTCGAATTTGTTGTTACATTTGTGGAGATTACGCCTTAATTCGACATTTGCGCATATAAGTTCGCATATCAAAATCGATTAATTTTATATTTGCTTTTGATACCTATGTGTCTCGTCAATGTATATCGTAGACGGGATTAAAATTATTAATAGGCGAAAGAAAGGCAAAGAAATTCCGCCATTTTGTCCGTAGTCCTTATTAGTCTGTGATTTTGACGTTTATTTTAGCTGACAGATGTGGCGGGGGTATACTTTAAGAATAATAAATGAAAAATTAAATGAAGTCGTATATTACGGAAAATATCGTCGCAGTCGGAGAAAAAATATCCTAAGTTGCAGCTGGAATAATAATGTACCTATATAAAATGTTTCATATTTTTCCGTCCATGGGATGCTGAGAACATTCGTACCACAGAAAGCTTAGTTTCAAACTGGCTGATTCTTTTTTTAATTTAGAGATTTATTATAAGTGGAGATAAATAGATAGAAGATAATGAAACTCCCATTCAAATATCTCAAAAAATTATGAAGCTTGTTAGAGTGAGAAAACGATGAGGGACTGTGACGTCAATATACTCGAGCGTCATAGTAAAAAACAATCGTTTCATATGAAGGTGCGTTTTGCGGAAAAGGGACAGAACATACCCCCTCTTAAAACTTTGGACTCTTATAACTTAATCATTACCTATATAACCTCTTGCTTTGTTTTTTTCTCCATTTGACTATATTTATTTTAAATTCTTTTTCGAGAAAATACATTATGATTATTTACCATATTTTCGATTCCCGAGCTATAACCACGAACTTCGGAATTCGAAAATATTCGGGTATCTCTATCTCTATCGCACTTACTATACTCGAGTGACAGGGATGCAAATATATGAACATTAAGTATTGGTTTTCGTGGTAGCGCCGCAGGTTTTTTGGCTGAATGCGCCGAGCGCGTGCCATTGTCATTCAAAAAAAACAAATTCGTGTTAATTATATTGTTCAAATTTGTTGATTTCATTTATTGAAATTACGACATAAAACGACATTTGCGCATATAAGTTCTCATATCAGAATCGAATATTTTTTTATGGTTTATATTTTAGCATTTGTCTCGTAAAGGTCTATCGTAGACGGGATTTAAATTATTAATAAGTGAAAGGCAAAGCAATTCCGCCATTTTGACGAAAATTTGACGGTTCTTATAGCTGACAGTTGGAGCAGCGTTTGATTTCAATAAAAATAAATGAAAAATTAAATGAAGTCGTATATTTCGGAAAATTTATTAACTGTCGCAGTCGGATAAAAACTATCCTAAGTTGCAGCTAGAATAATAATGTACCTATATAAAATGTTTCATATTTTTCTGTTCATGGGATGCTGAGAACATTCGAACCGCGCAAAGCTTAGTTTCAAACTGGCTGATTCTTTTTTTAATTTAGAGATTTATTATAAGTGGAGAAAATACTTTTCAACACATTTGCTCGTAACGTGCCTCTTATTGTGCCGCTTTTGGGCTCATAATCCTGGGTATTAAACACGCGTGTTTAATAACATTACGACAGTAGTGTAGTTATGTTTATATCCCGATTAAGACACGTTGGCACCTTGCAGCAAGGTGTATGTATGGACTTGGCGCATTCTTAAATTGACCGGGTTATACAGGTTTGTTTTTAATTCTCGGCAAATGGATTCTTACTCGACTAAACAAATTAAATCCTTCTTGTGGATTAATTGATTATTACTTGTTGGATATGATATAGAAACGTTTCATTTAGTAAAACTATTTACTTTTGATAACATTTTACATGAATTTATATATATAGAATAAGAAAATATTTATTTTATTTTGTATTGGCTGTTTAGAGATTTCATCTAAGCCTCGCTGCGGGCGCACTGCGAGAACTTCACGAAAAAAAATAGTTGCGCGCCATTATAGGTTATTTCACAAATATTTGTAAACATTGATGTGTTTGGTTATTGTTAAAAATGTTGACTCGTAGTGAATATAAAAGTGATAAATAGAATTGACACCACTGTACATTCTGTAAATATGTGAGTAAAAACCTGTTGTCATCAATAACTAAAGGAAACAACTTAGGAGCCTGTAACATGTTCATTTTATGAAAAGGATTTTTTCCTCGCAAATGTGTTGAAAAACGTCGTATGACACGCGTGAGCTTTGATAATTACATCCTCGGCTCTATTATCACGCTCACCTGCGGTTCGCGTGACAATTTCGCCTCTGATGTAATGATCAACATTCCTCACTTGTATCATAATGTACTATTGTTTCGTTAAGAGGTGTCATGTCATAACGTAAACGTATACAGGATGCTCCCGGGAATTTCCGTTAACTTTGGCATAGTGCAGAGTACATTCACAGAAACAAATTAGCATGATTATTTCTTGAATTTTTTTTTCGATTTTTGTACAAAATAACTTATTGTAGCATTAACGGATATTGCCCCATTGTACAAGGGCATTGAAACACATGAAATGAAAAATATGTATGTAAAAAAATATATAATATCGACCGAACTCACTTTGTAAACCTTCTTGTAGTGTATAGGAGCCTTACAAAATTTAAAGGCACTAACTGTGACGTCATATGTCACAGTTAAGAGCCATTAACACTGGTTAAATCTGCAAAACTGATTAAATTAAACATTGAATATCTTGATAACAGTAGGAGTTAAGATACTACTGTCTTGGAAAAATTAACTTTATTTGATCTAAACTATGCCCCCTTGCAATTAACGGAAATTCCCGGGAACACGTTGTATAGGTTCAAATGTTTTTACGTTCTACGTATTTAATAGACTAGTTAATAAAGATATAGTTATGCTTGAAAGTTGGATATAACGTTTCAATTAATGTGACCGAGTTACCCGAACATGAAACATAGTTGTCAGGATACGCTCGCCCCGTTATCGTTATACCAAACCCTTCAAAATTAGGACCATTGTCCAAACGAAAAATACTTTAGTCCACGCAGCGCGCTCCCGGACGTATTGTAAGTACTTACTTACATATTTTTAATTTTCATACATGTGGGCGTGAAATTTAAAAGCTGCGCAGCGGTTTCTGGTTTGAATGGGTTCCATGAAACGACTTGCAAAATTTTGCGCAGTGGTGTTACCACCGTTCAGGCGTTCATAAGTTCATATTTTTTTAGGAATATCATTAAGTACCAGCGGATGCCGAATTGGAAAAAAAACATGCGAATCGCCAAGGCTGCGAATGAGCGAACTCGTTTGCATCTTCACAAGTGTCGTAATATGCGTCAAGAATATCAATCATTCTATAATGTTTATTGATCAGCTATTGTGAGTACAATGTTGTTATGACAGTAGGTATTGCTCTATACTGAGTAGTAAGTAGTATAAAATAACTCACACTAAAAGATTTTCACACTCCTCATGCTCAAAAAGCGTGCAGTCGTGTCGTATTAGACCAACGCCACTCGGGCCTCATCTCCATCTCACTAGCGCCAGCTGTAACATCCTTTTCTCGAAACAAATCTGCGAACTTTTATCTTAATTAGCCCCAATTAGTGAGATTGCAACAGAGCACTAGCCGCGCGTGAATTTTTTTATCGTCCGTTCCTTATGTTTTTACTAAAATTTAAGGTGAATGGGAGATCTTAACTTTCGAGCGGTATTAAGGCACGCGACTTTCAATCTGGGGGTCGTGGGTTCGAACTCGAACCCCGGCTCGTACCACTGGGTTTTTTCTAAAAACGTACGTACGAAACAAGTATCTTTTGATATATATCTGTGATATTTCGGTAAAAAAAACATCCTGAGAAAACCGGTCTAGTCCGAATAGGGTCTAGTTTTTCCCTTTGGGTTGGAAGGTGATGACAGTCGGCAGTCGCCAGCAGGCAGATGGCAGTCGCTTTCGTAAAACCAGTGTCTACGCCAAATCTTGGGATTAGGTAGGTGCCAAAGTGGACGGGCTCGTTTAGGGCACTAGCGGGAAAAACGCTAGGAGCCTATAGGAGGACGATGATGATGGGAAATCTTAGCTTTATCTAAACCTTCACACAACTATTAACATTGATAAGTTTTTTAGTTAAGCATGTTCTTAAACAAAATCTATTCCCAAGCCAAGAACGATAATAAATAAAATGGACAGGAGTTGAAAAACATAACATATTCCTTAACAATGAGCTGATAGTATTCTCGCACCCATTCACGAAAAAAAACTTAGTGATGTTAATAAATTCAGACAATTTAGAATGTATAGGACGAGCCTTGTTGCACTAGTTAACCACACAACTAAGTAGGTGGAATGGACACAACTTGCAGGTTGTGCCAGGAGACAGAGGAGACTGCAATGCACATTCTCTGTTCCTGCGGACCACTCATGCATAAAAGAAGTACCTACCTAGGGCGGCACATAATGCACCCACAAGAAGTACAACATATCACTGCCCAAAGAATCTGGAATTTCCTGGAGGCAACGGGACTTAACGGTGAACTCTAAAACAAGGGCTGCCACAATAGATCACTTGCTGGTCGAAGCGGCATATTAAGGCCCACAAACAAAATAATAAAAAAAAGTAGGTGGAATAGGTAGTGTAACCTTGGCAGGGTTTATCCTAGGTTTTATTCAAAGCGCCTCTTCCGTGGCATATTGTTCACAAACGCCATTTTTACACAAAGGCATTTTTTTCCCATTCGCAAGTCGGTCTAGCATAATACATTTTCAGTACAATAACTTAGTAGGTACCATCTGAGTTTTGATGAACAACTTTGTTTATTGCTACATGTACTTATTTATAAATAGAATCTTATCGAGCATGACAAAAATAAAACTGAGGATCTACTATTTTTGTTTTCATCGAATACCAGAATAATACCAGAAAAACTTAGTCTTGTTTGAATACCAATTTTCAGTATCTAATAATGATGTCCTTAACTAACCTAGCACTCCGTTCAGAACGATAATAAATTAACAGAACAGTTATTACTATTATTTATTTTCTGGTTCAGTGTCGATCAAAATCATTCTCATTAATAGAATGCAGGTAGGTAAGCATCTACGTACCTAATCTAAATCACCTGAACCTAATTTAGTCACGAAAATAAAACATGCAATTGGTTACTATCGTGATATACCTACTTAATGACCTAAGAAAGTTAAACAAAGAATAACATATACAAAATTTACTTATGCAGCATAGTGCTTTGTAGATTGTACGATTTGTACGTAATTAGGGTGAAAATTAAATTTATTTTCATTTCATGATTTTTTTTATCTTTAACTGTACTTTTTCTTCACAGTCACCAACTACTCTTTAAGACGGTTACAATGAGCCTAAGCACGGCGGGTGTATCTCGTGAAGTTTAGGAACTCGTAAAGCAACTGCTCAGGCCTCGGTGGTGCCATAATGCTCATAATATTACATCGTCAAAGTATGCCAAATCTCAGCTTCATATCGGATACCGGCAATTGACTGAAAAATGGTTTGCAAGTTTTCAAGGTTGACTTAGGTATGTACTATATATATTAATATTAACTTACATAGTTACATATAAACATTATTATTATTTTGTTTGTGGGCCTTAATATGCCGCTTCGCCCAGCAAGTGATCTATTGTGGCAGCCCTTGTTTTAGAGTTCACCGTTAAGTCCCGTTGCCTCCAGGAAATTCCAGATTCTTTGGGCGGTGATATGTTGTACTTCTTGTGGGTGCATTATGTGCCGCCCTAGGTAGGTACTTCTTTTATGCATGAGTGGTCCGCAGGAGCAGAGAATGTGCATTGCAGTCTCCTCTGTCTCCTGGCAGAACCTGCAAGTTGTGTCCTGCTTCATACCCATTTGAAACAGGTGTTTGTTCAATTTGCAATGTCCTGTCAGGATCCTTGTCACTGCGCAGGTTTTGTGCCTTTTTAATTGTAATAACTCTTTAGACAGCTTACTATTGAACCCTTCGATCAGGGCTTTAGCTTGTTTTTGTCCTTTGGTGAACTTCCATCTAAGTATGACTTTGTTGGAGTTCGCCAGGGTGTTTAGATTATTTTTACAATTCTGGACTAGTTTAGAGTAGGACTCTACTCTGGACTCTATTCTAGTGCCAGCAGAGCCGCTTGGCTGTCCGAGTTGATGTAGATATGTTGGTTCCTTAGGTTTCTTTCAAGATTGATCTCCACGCATTTATTTAAATAATAATAATAATACATATAAACAGAACAGTGCACGTAAAATAAAAGTTTGTAAAAAGTGGTTACAGGTTTTCGCCGTCGTCACATCTGGCTGAGTACCCATCACTGTGTGAAACTGGATAATAGTTCCCGCCCGCAATGACTTCAGTAAATGAAACTCCGGAAATGCGACGTGTCGAAATTGTCGAAACGCGACCCCAGGGAGCATTTGAACTTCAGCCTAAGATTAACGTTAAAGGATGGACTTTATACGTATCGCGGCGAATCTTGATATCTATGATGTTGTGTAACCTTAAAACGTAGAAAATGTACTGAAATGACAGCTGTCATAGGGATCAAGATTCGCTGCGATACGTATAGCTGTTGCTATACGTATCGTAGTAGTCTATCAAAGTTCACTAACCATTTGCGGCAGCCAGCAGATCATAAACAGCACTGACAGCGTCGCCATCAGTCTACTGAAGGTGACCTCCTCGGCCGTAGCGGGGTTGTGGTGGCCTGCCTCGGAAGCGGGCACGGCCGCTCTCTGCCGACAGCTACTCTTGGACACGCGCCGCATGACCGGAGCCTCCCGCGGGGCGCTGATCTCGTACAGAGCCTGACTCACGACCAGGTTGCAGTATACTATGATCACGCACATCAGTCTATCAAAGGTCACTCACCATCTGCGGCAGCCAGCAGATCATAAACAGCACTGACAGCGTTGCCATCAGTCTACTGAAGGCGACCTCCTCGGCCGTACCGGGGTTGTGGTGGCCTGCCTCGGCAGCGGGCATGGCCGCTCTCTGCCGACAGCTACTCTTGGACACGCGCCGCATGACCAGAGCCTCCCGCGGGGCGGTGATCTCGTACAGAGCCTGACTCATGACCAGGTTGCAGTATACTCTGATCACGCACAGCAGTCTATCAAAGTTCACTCACCATCTGCGGCAGCCAGCAGATCATAAACAGCACTGACAGCGTTGCCATCAGTCTACTGAAGGCGACCTCCTCGGCCGTACCGGGGTTGTGGTGGCCTGCCTCGGCAGCGGGCATGGCCGCTCTCTGCCGACAGTTACTCTTGGTCACGCGCCGCATGACCAGAGCCTCCCGCGGGGCGGTGATCTCGTACAGAGCCTGACTCATGACCAGGTTGCAGTATACTCTGATCACGCACAGCAGTCTATCAAAGTTCACTCACCATCTGCGGCAGCCAGCAGATCATAAACAGCACTGACAGCGTTGCCATCAGTCTACTGAAGGCGACCTCCTCGGCCGTACCGGGGTTGTGGTGGCCTGCCTCGGCAGCGGGCATGGCCGCTCTCTGCCGACAGTTACTCTTGGTCACGCGCCGCATGACCAGAGCCTCCCGCGGGGCGGTGATCTCGTACAGAGCCTGACTCATGACCAGGTTGCAGTATACTCTGATCACGCACAGCAGTCTATCAAAGTTCACTCACCATCTGCGGCAGCCAGCAGATCATAAACAGCACTGACAGCGTTGCCATCAGTCTACTGAAGGCGACCTCCTCGGCCGTAGCGGGGTTGTGGTGGCCTGCCTCGGCAGCGGGCACGGCCGCTCTCTGCCGACAGCTACTCTTGGACACGCGCCGCATGACCGGAGCCTCGCGCGGGGCGCTGATCTCGTACAGAGCCCGGATCACGGCCAGGTTGCAGTATACAAGGATCAGGCATAGTAGTGTACCTGGAAGAGGGATTGTTTTTTTTTTGGAGACCAGTAAGTGCTGCAATTGTTGCAATTGCTTGGATATTCAGATGTAATGTCTCCGCTAGGAAATTGATGTATGTTTTAGGTGCACAAAGTGGAATTGAGATGCTTGGAGCAAGATTATGTTGAAATGTATGAATTCACAATACCGAGAAAAGTGGTGAATACTGAATACCATAAATAAACGACGATAACTGTCAATCATTCAGCATAGTCATTCTATGTAAATTTAAATAGAACTAGGACATGGGTCGCTGCCAAGATTGACACGAACTTTATTGCACATGATACAAACCTATAGGCCTACAAACGGCATGATTAGACTAACATTTCGTGGCGTTCTTCTTTGACATTCAGATTGTAATCGATAAATGATAAAACTTGCGACAAGCGAGTACCTAATATGTAGTAAACACCTACATCACTTAACTACCTAAACAAATAATTTTTCTTCTGCCCGTGGTGAAGACAAAACTTTACGTGTCCCCCTTGTTAGGAAGTGGGGTTTTCCGCACGCGCAGCGGGCGGTAATTGCCATTTTATAGGCATATGGGATATGGGACTTAAAGGATGTCTTGATGGTAACAGTATTACGAAACCTTAATACAACCAGATATTACAATACCAGCACATCTCTATGCAACTCACCGAACATGACATAAACCCAGGCGTACACGATGTCTGTGGTTTCGACGGCGTTGCGGTAGCGCGAGCAAGTGTGGGTGGCCTCGTCGTAATAGAGACCGAGCCCTAGAACCGGTGCACACGTCAGCGCCGCCGCCCAGCCCCATACCACCAGCAGAGCAGTGCGTATCACATAGTACGTCACTTGCTGTAACAAACACAACCTAGTTAGCTAACACGAGCTCTCTCAACATTTATTGGTCGTATACAGTTTTTAGAACACAAACAAAATTATTTTCGAAGTTGCGTGTCATCTCAGGTTTGTGTAAAATATACTTGCCTTTACCTACATTATTCAGGTTGACTTTTGAATCCTATAAGAATTACGAATTTAAACACATTCACGACAACATAATATATAAGACAAGTATATTACGAGATTCAACTCAATGCCAATTCCCAATTGACTATTAAGATATTTCTTACGCATTTTCACAGTTCTATAGAACAAATCAGAAGAAGCTATCCCAACCACCTACTTTACATTTGTAGGTACCTACGTTAAAACTTAAAATTGTTTAGTAGGTACCCCTTAAGTTTACATCCACATTATATTTCTTAAGAAGATTAGCGGAGTACTTCTGAAGTTGTTACAACTGACCAGACGCCGCCGTTAGGGACACAATACGAAAACAAGCTAGGTAGACATAGTTAGAAGTTTGTTCGGCGATAAAACGCAAGAGGTCACAGCGCAAATATTAAAAGACTTGTAACAAGGACGGGGGAGTACATATACAGCGGGCGGGACAAACATAAGTTTATTCACCTTAAGGGGCTCCCTGCTCCCAATGCCCTTCGATCTGTAACTGCCCGTTTATTCGTGTTTTTTATGGCTTATCGTATTAACAACAACGAGGTTTACCGAAATTATATCCCATGTTTACTACACAACTTACCGTTTTCGAGATATATGGCACCGAACTTTGGCAATTTTAGGCCAAAAAACCAGTTTTTGGGACGTAACTTTTGTTAGTTAAAATTAGTTAAAAATAAAAAACGCTAATCAAAATTATAGGTAAGTTCACTATGTATGAGTAGGTACGAGTTTTGGTAGTATAAAAGTTTTAATGAGGATGAAGTGTCGCGTTTTGTATGTTTACAGA
Source organism: Epinotia brunnichana (assembly GCA_963854355.1). NCBI lineage: Eukaryota > Metazoa > Arthropoda > Insecta > Lepidoptera > Tortricidae > Epinotia > Epinotia brunnichana. The sequence continues at coordinate 23,709,680 of OY977936.1, read as the reverse complement.
CCTTTCTTTAAAAATGGATAATTAATTATGTATTAACATTTTTCAAGTTATTCTAAATCAATAATGTTAAACAAGAATCAAACTTTCCCATATCTGCACCTGGAAAGCTAGCTTCAATAAACCGAGGACGAGTGTCGAAATGAATACTTACTACTAAATGTCGTTGATTTTTGACGGGAGCCCCTTAAGTAAGTGCTGAAAAACAAATCAATCCTAATCCTTTTTTTTTAACGTTGGAGAAATGCTTTTTCACCTCAGCAGCTCGAACAAGCATATTTTGCTGCGTGAACAGTGAGCAAAATGCGATTTTGCTTACTTCGTGAGTCAAAGTAGCTTTTTAATTTTGATATCGAGCACTGACATTTGTGTCTTCAAATTCAGATAAATCCACTCTAACCACTTCCGAGATAATTGAAATAAAGTGATAATAACGTTAATATGGTGATGTGAAAGGCAGTATTTCCTTTATTATGGCTAAACCATTAAATAAAGCCATCCTGTTCGGCAAATTCAGCATTAAAACCATCCATTCTTTACAAAAATCAAATTTAGATTGGATTTACCTTCATTTGACATAATCGATTGTAATGTATCTTCTATCTTTGAAAAACTCAGTGTGGATTTGTATAATTTTGATTTAAAAAACCTGGATTTATCTGGGTTTGATAAAAATACGATTAGAAATTGTCAGCCATGTTGAACAAACTTCTTTCGCTGATTGGCTTGGATGGACTTACTTACATTAAAAAAAAACTGTCATATGGATTTATCTGATTTTGATAAAATATTATGATTTTAACTGTATTTTTCTCAAAAACCAGACAAAATTATACTAAACCGATTAAATTATAACAAAACTAGTTTTTTACCCTTTTATTTCATATTAAAATCTTAAAAAATGGCCGAATTGGATTTACCCGAGTTTGAAATTAAGCGACTCATTTCATTATTCTTCATGCTTAGGCTTAGGTAGGCTTCATGCATTGATATTAGTTTTGGATATATAAACACGACTAGGATTAATTAATTAACTATCTAACTAAGAAATATAGTGAATTCATTGAAGAAGACAGTATTTAACAACAATACCTACGCTTAGTTTTCGGAGCGGACGCGCGTAAGCGTAACAGATATTAGATTGAATATTTCAAAAATAGCTCGAAAACATGAGTGAAATGTGGGAACATGAGTGACAGTATTTTAACAATAATAGGTACGGTTAGTTTTTAGTGTAGTGCTAGTGTCACGCGAGACTCATATAGATTACTAAAATGTGCTTTAGTCTGTCGTGTCGCGCCTTGTCTCGCCCGCGCCCTCGCGTGCTTCTAGTAACAAGGGGGGGGGGGGGGGGGGGGGGGGGGTAAATCAGAGAAAAATTAAGGAGAAGAGTTTTTTTGTTGTAATAAGCATTTTTTCTACAAACTATCAAGTCTCGAAGCTAAAAAAAATGTTTCCCATACGAACCTTGCATCCCTTTTTAACACCTTAAGGGGTGGAATTTTCCAAAACGCTGAAAGTACTTTATTTGTATTCTAATAAGTAAGCTTTTTACAAAGTATTAAGCTTCTATCTCAAAAAAGAGTTTCCCTCAACTTTGCAACCCTTTTAACCCCCATAGGGGCAGAATTTTTCCAAAACCCTGAAAGTGCTTTATTTGTATTCTAATAATTAATCTTTCCACAAAGTTTGAAGTCTCTTGCTCAGAAAATAAAGTTTTCTCCATACAAACTTTGCACCCCTATTTAACCCCTTTGTTAGAGTTTGTTTGTTAAAGTTGTCTGGCTGCAAAAGAAGATTTTTAACGTTAAGGTGGTTCGATTGCCATACAAAGCTTTATTTGACATTCGCAGGCTAACGGCGTGATATTTTAAGAAACTTATGTAACAAACTTTCATCAATTGGCTTCCCATTTGCGCCAAATTCCCCCTTTCCTAGAATAAACTTGTATAAACTAGATTAATTTGAGAAAAATAGTTTTCCCTAAATATCACGTGACAAACTAATTTCTCAAATTAATCTAGTTTATACAAATTTATTCTAGGAAAGGGGGAATTCGGCGCAAATGGGAAGCCAATTTATGAAAGTTTGTTACATAAGTTTCTTAAAATATAACGCCGTTAGCCTACGAATGTCAAATAACGTTTTGTATGGCAATCGAACCACCTTAATTAATGCATACACAGAATATTATGTGCTTAATATTTATCAATTGAGTCGCTTAACTTCAAACTCGGGTAAATCCAATTCTGACATTTTTTAAGATTTTGGTATGAAATAAAAGGGTAAAAAACTAGTTTTGTTATAATTTAATCGGTTTAGTATAATTTTGTCTGGTTTTTGAGAAAAATACAGTTAAAATCATAATATTTTATCAAAATCAGATAAATCCATATGACAGTTTTTTTCAAATGTAGGTAAGTCCATCCAAGCCAATCAGCGAAAGAAGTTTGTTAAACATGGCTGACAATTTGTAATCGTATTTTTTTCAAATCCAGATAAATCCAGGTCTTTTAAATCAAAATTATACAAATCCACACTGAGTTTTTTCAAAGATAGATACATTACAATCGATTATATCAAATGAAGGAAAATCCAATCTAAATTTGATTTTTTGTAAAGAATGGATGGTTTTAATGCTGAATTTGCCGAACAGGATGACTTTATTTAATGGTTTAGCCATAATAAAAGAAATACTGCCTTTCACATCACCATATTAACGTTATTATCACTTTATTTCAATTATCTCGTAAGTGGTTAGAGTGGATTTATCTGAATTTGAAGTTAAGCGACACAATTATAACATGTTATCAAATTAATAATTGAGGAACGTAAGTAGATAGATATATGTATGTAGGTACTTTCGATTTTCTGCATTTCACTTAGATTGCAAACCTAAACTTATCGAAAGCAAGCAGATAACCACCTTCGTGCAGCACCTTGAATGTACTAATTAATTACGGATGCAGGTAGTTTCCCCCACACCACACCACCACCCCTCTTATCCTATGGGTATGTCTGTGTGTTTGCCCGCGAGTTCGTCCGCGTAGAATGTAAATGTTTGTTTAAGGCATGATTTAAAAAAAAAACACCCTGAAATTGGTTCACACTCTACATATAGACTCTACATGTCGACTCTACATATACACTAAATATTTTCAAGAATTTTCATGTCCACAACATTAAATTTCAAAATCGATGCCATTTTCGTAATTAGCGTCACAAAAAACCATAAAAACGACACTAATATTGATATTTAGACATTTCAACCCCATCGCACCCTAACAGGGAGATGGTATTTCACGTCCACCACGTTGGATTTTAAAATCGTTGTTTGTTTCGTAATCAGCGACCCGAAAAACCATAGAAACAATACCCATGTTGATTTTCAGACTTTGTCACCAGATTTACCCCTTTTAGGGGTTGAATTCTCAAAAATCCTGAAACACGTATTTAACTATTTACTCATTTATCGTTAGGAATACTCGTGTGAAGTTTCGAATAAAATAGTCGGACAAATCTTGTTTCCCCATACAAACTTTGGACCCCCTTTTCACCCCCTTAGAGGATGAATTTTGAAAAATCCTTTCTTAGTGCACCCCTAGACCTTATAAGGAACCTACGTGCCAAATTTGGAATCTTTAGAACCAGCGGTTTGAGCTGTGCGTTGTTAATCAGTCAGTCAGTCAGTCAGTCAGTCAGTCAGTCAGTCAGTCAGTCAGTCAGTCAGTCAGTCAGTCAGTCAGTTTCTTCTTTTATATATTTAGATGCTCAAATCTACTGTCCCTTAGAGCTGTGAAAAAATCAAGCTTCTAAGCCAACGATACAGCTGTTTATGCCGCAAATTTTCGAAACTCGCAACGCAAGGGAATCAAAACCTACGGTGTACTTTCCGTGAACTCAGAATCTTAAAATTTGGTACAAAGCAACGTCTTATAGCACAGATAAAGGAAAAATTGCGAAAACCGTAAATTTTTAGTTACATTACTGAAAATTTAATGTCCAGTATAAACTGACACACACTAAATATGTGAATACATACTTAGTCAGTGTCACTTTATAGTGGACTTATTCTATTGTACGGGATGGCCCCGAACCCTCGGTGTGCGAGTCTGACTCGCACTTGACCGTTTTTTTTATAAGTACCTACTTATCTCCACTTATAATAAATCTCTAAATTAAAAAAAGAATCAGCCAGTTTGAAACTAAGCTTTGTGTGGTACGAATGTTCTCAGCATCCCATGAACGGAAAAATATGAAACATTTTATATAGGTACATTATTATTCTAGCTACAACTTAGGATAGTTTTTATCCGACTGCGACAATTAATTAATTTTCCGAAATATACGACTTCATTTAACTTTTCATTTATTTTTATTGAAATCAAACGTTGCTCCAACTGTCAGCTATAAGAAACGTCAAATTTTCGTCAAAATGGCGGAATTGCTTTGCCTTTCACTTATTAATAATTTAAATCCAGTCTACGATAGACCTTTACGATACACATGCCAAAAGTTAAACCATAAAAAAATATTCGATTGTGATATGAGAACTTATATGCGCAAATGTCGCATTATGGCGTAATTTCAAAAAATGTATTAACAAATTTGAACAATATAATTAACAAGAATTTGTTTTTTTTGAATGGCAATGGCACGCGTTCTTTGCGTATTCTGCCAAATTGCCTACGGCGCTACCACGAAAACCGAAACTCGAAATTCGTATAACTGCATCCCTGTCACTCGGGTGTTGTTAGTGCGATAGAGATAGAGATACCCGAATATTTTCGAAATCCGAAGTTCGTGGTTCATGGCTCAGGAATCGAAACTACAACCCGTAAGCCGCGTCCGCTGCGCCATGTTTTCGTGGTTTTTAAACGTCAAACATGTTTTGCCAATCAAAACAAAACCCTATTTGTTTGCCGAACCTGACTGAAAACATGTTAGATGTTTAAAAACATGGAAAACATTGGTGCAGCGGACCCGGCTGTAGGTAAACACTAAATAAAATAATCATAATGTATTTTCTCGAAAAAAGGATAATAGAGAAAAAATCAACGCAAGAGGTTAGGTATATAAATAGGTAATCACTAAGTTCCAAAGTTTTATATTCTGTCCCTTTTTCACAAAACGCACCTTCAAATGAAACGATTGTTTTTTACTATGACGCTCGAGGATCTTGACGTCACAGTCCCCGATCGTTTTCTCACTCTAACAAGCGACATTAAAACGGTTTTGAGATATTTGAATGGGATTTTCGTCATCTTCTCTCTATCTATACCTACATATAAATGCCCTGACTGACTCACCCACTCACTCATCAACGCACAGCCGAAACTACTGGGGCTAGAGAGTTGAAATTTACACCAGAACTACCTTTTACAACGTAGGCAACGGATAAGAAGAGATTTTTGGAAATTCTACCCCTAAAGGGGTCAAATAGGGGTGCAAAGTTTGTATGGGGGAAACTTTATTTTTTATAGCTAGAGACTTAAAATTTTGTATAAATATTACTTATTAGAATACGAAAAAAAATCTTTCAACGTTTAGCAAAATTCTGCCCCTGAGGGGGTAAACAAGGGGTGCAAATTTTGTATGGGGGAAACTTTATTATTTTAGCAAGAGACTCAATACGTTGTAGAAAGCTTACTTATTAGAATACAAATAAAGTACTGCCAGCGTTTTGGAAAATTCAGCCTCTTAGGGGGTTAAAAAGGGTTGCAAAGTTTGTATGAGCGAAACTTCTTTTTGAGATAGAAGCTTAAAAGTTTGTAGAAAGATTACTTATTACAATACAAATGAAAAAAACAGCGTTTTAGAAAATTCCACCCGTAAGGGTATGAAAAAGGGGTACAATGTTGGTAAAGGGGATTTTTTTGAGCTAGAATCTCAAACCTTTTTAAAAAGATCGCAAGCGACAAACCTTTGCTGAAATATTACTTATTACAATACAAATAAAGAACTTTCAGCATTTTGGAAAATTCCACCCCTAAGGGTGATTAAAACAGGTGAAAATTTGTATGGAGAAAACTTTTTTTTTGAGCTTGAAACTTGAAATTGTGTAGAAAGATTATTTATTAGAATACAAATATATAGGTAAATTACTTTCAGTGGTTTGAAAATCTCCACCCGCTAAGAGGGGGATAAAGAGGTGCAATGTTTGTGTAGGAAATTTTTTTTTTAGGTAGAAACTTAAAACTCTGTAGAAAGATTAAGTACCTACTTATTAAAATACAAAAAAATACCTACTGCCAGCGTTTTGGAAAATTTCACCCCTTAAGGGGTTAAAAAGGGGTGCAAGGTTCGTATGGGAAACACTTTTTTTTTTAGCTAGAGACTAGATAGTTTGTAGAAAAAATACTTACCTATTACAATAAAAAGTGTTTTATTTTTAATTTTTCCCTGAAAAGCGTTCAAAGTTTGTATGGAGAGCAAGAAAATTTTAAAGTATGATATTTGTAACTGCGATCTTAGCCTGTTTAGACTACAAAACTTATTTCAGCGTTTTTTTAATTCATCGCCTAAGAAGGTTAAAAGGGGGTTCGAACTTTGTATAGAGAGCAAGACATTTTTAAAGTAAGAAATTTGTAACTACGGTTTCAGACTGTTTACTATGAGGGTTCAGAGAAGGTTCTTAGTTTGTATAGAGAGCAAGAGATTTTGAAAGTAAGAGATTTGTAACTTCGGTTTTAGATTGTTTTCTAAAAGTCTAGGTAGAAAATTATTTCAATGTTTTTTTTTTTTAATTCATTTCTTTAACAAACATTTAGACGATAACATGTTATACGCGGACGAAGTCGCGGGCAACAGCTAGTTCATATATAAATATAGACAAAACAAAAGCGTAGAAAAGGAAAATGGTACAGAAATTGACTCTTCACTATATCTTATTGCTTTTCAGCTGACATACTTGTAGTACAGAACTTAATTATAATTATAACGCTGTCTTCTCAATTCAGTCAATTCTTACCCTAAAGAAAGATAATATGACGGATGAATCCAGTGTCATTGAAATTTTTACTTTCAGAAATTATTAGGTCCTTACCTATGAAATTGGCGGTTTTTTCACAGATAATATTTTGAACGTAATTTATTCATTTCTATTGCAACTTCCAAATTATTTTTTAATTTCATTATAAGACTATGTAACAAAGGTTTTAAATTCAAAAAATAGGTTTGAATTTTTTATTTAGTGTTTCAAATTAAAGCTTGAAAACCGCCCTTTTCATGTGCTGCCGGTTAAAGTGTTTCAATTACGTATAGTTTTATGATGTGAACTATTTTTAAGGAATGAAGATATGTGTAAAGTAGCTTAAAAGTTTTCTATATTCCTACCAAAATTTAGTTTGCTTTGAATTTGACATTGCTGAATAATCCGCAAAATTCAATGTATGAAAATCACAGTTTTCATAAAATTCTCCATACACACCGCCAATTTCATAGGTAAGTTAGATATAAAATAATTGATGAAAATCAATTTGTAAGTTTTGTATACGTTTCTAATGTATAAGCACAGAATTAGTTAGTGTAAGGGTTATGTATAAATAAAAATAGTTTAATGCTATATGTACGACTACATACTGACTAGCAGTAGCAGCAGAGGCCCTAGCACACGAGGTTTTATATCGAGTTTTACGTTACGTTTCAGTACGTTTTCGCCGTAAAACGTGGTGATAAAACCTAGTATGCTAGGGCTTCAGAAGTAGCTAAACATAAAACACGCTGAATATGATCTCAGTGTCGTCGTCATGTGTCGGTCATTAAGATATAGTCCAGGCAATGAACTGACAACTTGTATGGAAAAAATGTCAAATTTGGAAATAATTTATAATAGCTGAGTTTTTCTTTGTAATGGATACATTATCAATTAAATAGTTACCTAGCGACAAAATCCAACAAAATTTCAGACCTCAAAAAAATGATAACTTAACTAGCTTCTTAAAAGTCAGAAAAAATATAAATAAATGGTTTTATCTTTATTTTGGTTCATTTACATTTGCTTTATAATATTCAAGATAAATAAATAAAAAAAAAACAATTCATGTTTTATTTAAATCTATATAAATACTTCCGGATGGAAAGTTTGTTGGATTCTTGAATAAAGCATCATAGAATAATGTTTTAAAATTATGTAAAGAAAAAAAACGCTATTATAAATTAATGTTTTTCAAAACCGTATTTTGCCTGGAGTAATAAGATAAGATAAGAACATTTTTATTCATTTTGAGTACCTACTTACGCGTACGCTTCGGCTACCTATACTTTTGCTGCTGGCTCCAGTCGCTGATTGAAAAAGTTCTTCACTCAAGCTCTAGCATTGAAATTATGCCGTGGTGAACATGTTCAGTCCTCGACAATACTTTTTATTCCTGCAGTAATTCGGTCTTGCCGGTACTTATCGCCGATAATGTTGCACTTCGTTTATGGACAGACAGGCGATGCGCCTGGCGACGCGAGCCATGGGTTGGCAGGAAACCATGGAAACGCTCACGCCTGTACCTACAAAAACGCTCATAATCAACGTCATTCCATTTTATTCAGCTCTGATTGTCCATATACCTTCGCGGCCTATACGTAGAATAGCGCGTGTGGAAGAGAGGATCACTAAACGGATTCCAATTCAAAAAGTAACCTGGAATAGAACCCCCGACCTATTTGATACTTGCACGACAGGACACAAATCTGTGATTCAAACGAGATGATGCGTATGAACACTTACGCATGCAATCAGGTTGGACACGGGCCCTCGATTCACTAATGTGTTTTTGTATAATTTACTTTAAAAACAAAGTTTTAACCGACTTCAATTCAGTATTCCGCCAAGCCACATGAACATTACCACATTTCTTTTGCAATTTACCACATGAACTGATTTCCGAGAGCAAATGTGTATTAGAGAAAAAAACCAAATCACTGTATGTGAGCCGATCATATTTGAGGACTTCCGTCGATTCCTCAAGGATCTCAGAATTACCCTTGGTACTTCATTGTTTGCTATTTCAACGCAATCATATCAGAATCTGTGACGTACTTTTATAGTTTGAAGTAGGTACATCATTGAGAAGTTCCACAAGCCATCCGTGGTCTTCATCATCACTTCCACCATCACCAAATTTATGATTTCCGGGTGTAAGTACACGAGTTATAATAGAAAATACTACACGCGTGCTTAATATATTTAAGGAGTTCCCTCAATTCCTCATGGTTCCCATCATCCAACTGGGGTTTTGAAAACAATGGGACCAATCTGGGAGCATATACCTAGTTTACTTTCAATTAAAAAAAGAATTGTACGAATCGGTTCATAAATGACGGAGTTCTGAGGTAACAAACATAAAAAAAAAAAGTTCACTAAAGTGGACAGAGTGTATAAAATTTAAACTGGTTGTCATTATACTGATTGTCCGGAAATAAATGAACATAATTTTTAATTATTGCACCTACCAAAAGTTAAATCTAGATAGAATGCACGATTAACTAGATTAAGTAGTAAGTAGCATTTGTAAATTAAAGTCGATAAAAAATGAGGAAACAAGGCGTTATAAGTACACATAAAAAAACATTTAAGTTCTAAAAACTGGCCACTGAGCACAACATAATAACGTAACGTACCTAGTCTCATGATATTATAATTGACTTAATAATAATCGTGTCTAATATTCTAATTATGAACGAAGCGGATGCTGGCAAACACGATCCGTATTTACAACATACAGGGGGTCGATTCAAGACGTGCGTTACGCATCGCAATTTGATTTCGATGTGTTCCGCACGCTTGTTATACGTTATGTTAGTTCGGAGCTCGTGGAAGTCGTGGAACCCAAGCATGCATATTACTTTGTCCGATAATATGTCCAATAACTATTAACAAATCGAAACGCAGACCGTGTTGTGAATCGGCCCCTTGTATAAATGTAAACTTTATTTATACGCAAAGCATGCAATTATTCAGCGCACGCGCGCTAGAGATCAACACCATTCGAACGAGCAAAGCACGCTTCTCGACGACTGAAGACAATCATTCAATTCATGATCAAGCAGCGCGTAGGTCAGCAGACGAACCTGTATGAATAAAAACCTCAAGATCTATAATTGTCAAGCTACTAAGAACTTTAACTAGGTAACCCTTTTCCGCACACCATTGCCGGGACTTAGTTCAAGCACCTGTTTCACACATAAAATACGTTAAAAAGTAATGGTTCTGTACTAATATCAAAGACTATTATTATATAGAAACGGGCTTCAAAACTCGTCATTACGTTGTATATCTTACTATATACTAGCTGTTGCCCGCGACTTCATCCGCGTAGAACTTTTTATCGTCTTAGAAAATGATTTCTCTCAATACAAAATTTGAACCCTCTTTTAGGGGAAAAATAAATAAAAGTTGATGTTCATTTTCTAGTTTGTGAACAAACAGTCTAAAACCAAAGTTAAAAATCTCATACTTTAAAAATGCCTTGAAATACTCAAACTTTGAACCAATTTTAACACTCTTAGGGGATGAATTTGGAAAAACTCTGAAATCAGTTTTGTAGTCTTTTAACGTACAGAATAAGACCGAAGTTAAAAATCTCTTACTCACACTTTAAAATTTTATTGCTCGCCATTTAAAATTTGAACCCCCTTTTAAACCCCCTTAGAGGTTGAATTTTTCTAATCGCTGAAAGAACTTTTTTCGTAAACTTTTAAGTCTCTAGCTCAAAAAAAGTGTTGCCCATACAAAGCTTTCTTAACCCCCTTAGGGGTGGAATTTTCTAAAACTCTGAAAGTACTTTATTATTAATTTTAATAAGTAACATTTTGAATAGTTTTAAGTATAGTAAAAAAAAAAGTTTTTCCCACACAACACTGGCTACCCTTCTTAAGGATCTTAAGGATCCCCTTAGGGATGGAGTTTTCTAAAACGCTGAAAGTTCTTTTTTAGTATTCTAATAAGTAATCTTTTTGCAAAGTTTTAAGTCTAACTCAAAAAAAAGTGTTGCCCATGCAAAGCTTGATCTCCTTTTTAACCCTATTAGGGGTGGAATTTTCTAAAACGATTTGTGTTCTTTTTTTGTATTTTAATAAGTAATCTTTCTACAAAGTTTCAAGTCTCTAACTCAAAAACATAAACTTTCCCTGATAAAAACTTTGCACCCCTTTTTATCCCCCTTAGGGATAGATTTTTTCAAAACGCTGAAGTCTTTTTTTTTGTATTTTTATAAGTAATCTTTCTACAAAGTTTTAAGTGTCTAGCTCAGAAAAAGTGTTCCCCATACAAACCTTGCACCCTTTTTTAACCCCCTTAGGGAATGATTTTTGTAAAACGCCGAATGTAGTATTTTTCATGTTCTAATAAGTAATTTTTCGTCAAAATTTTAAGTCTCTATTAAAAAAAAATATGTTTTTCCCATACAAACTTTGCACCCTATTTTACCCCCTTAGGGGTGAAATTTTCCAAAACGCTGAAAGTACTTTCTTTGTATTTAAATAATCTTTCTACAAAGTTTTAGGACTCTAGCTAAAAAAAATAGTTTCCCACATACAAACTTTGCACCCCTATTTTAGCCCCCTATTTTTAGGGGTAGAATTTTCTAAAACGCTGAAAGTACTTAATTTGTATTCTGATGACTAATCTTTCTACAAAGTTTTAAGTCTCTATTTAAAAAAAATATTGTTTCCCCCATATAAAATTTGCACCCCTATTTTACCCCCTTAGGGGTAGATTTTTTTAAAACACTGAATCTAGGTACTTTATTTGTATTCTAATGAATAATTTCTATACAAAGTTTTAAGACTCTATTTAAAAAAAAGTAGTTTTTCCCATACAAACTTTGCACTCTATTTTACCCCTTTAGGGGTAGAATTTTCTAAAACCCTGAAAGTTCTTTATTTGTATTCTAATGACTGATCTTTCTACAAAGTTTTAAGTCTCTATTTAAAAAAAAATGTTTCCCCCATACAAACCTTGCACCCCTATTTTACCCCCGTAGGGGTGGAATTCTCCAAAACGCTGAAAGTGTTTCATTTGTATTCTAATAACTAATTTTTCTACAAAGTTTAAGTCTATAGCTCAAAAAAAAAAGGTTCTCCCATACAAACTTTGGACCCCCATTTTACCCCCTTAGGGGTAGAATTTTCAAAAATCCCTTTTTATCCCTAGCCCACGTTATAAAAGCAACATACTGTGCAAAAATCAACTCTCTAAGATTAGTAGTTTCGGCTGTGCGTTGATGAGTGAGTGAGTGAGTGAATAAGTCAGTCAGGACATAGGCATTTATTATGTATAAATAGATAGAAGATAATGAAACTCCCATTCAAATATCTCAAAAAATTATGAAGCTACATCCGTTTTAATGTCGCTTGTTAGAGTGAGAAAACGATGAGGGACTGTGACGTCAATATACTCGAGCGTCATAGTAAAAAACAATCGTTTCATATGAAGGTGCATTTTGCGGAAAAGGGACAGAACATACCCCCTCTTAAAACTTTGGACTCTTATAACTTAATCATTACCTATATAACCTCTTGCTTTGTTTTTTTCTCCATTTGACTATATTTATTTTAAATTCTTTTTCGAGAAAATACATTATGATTATTTACCATATTTTCGATTCCTGAGCTATAACCACGAACTTCGGAATTCGAAAATATTCGGATATCTCTATCTCTATCGCACTAACCATACTCGAGTGACAGTATCGGTTTTCGTGGTAGCGCCGCAGGTACTTTGGCTGAATGCGCCGAGCGCGTGCCATTGTCATTCAAAAAAAACAAATTCGTGTTAATTATATTGTTCAAATTTGTTGATTTCATTTATTGAAATTACGACATAAAACGACATTTGCGCATATAAGTTCTCATATCAGAATCGAATATTTTTTTATGGTTTATATTTTAGCATTTGTCTCGTAAAGGTCTATCGTAGACGGGATTTAAATTATTTTATTAATAAGTGAAAGGCAAAGCAATTCCGCCATTTTGACGAAAATTTGACGGTTCTTATAGCTGACAGTTGGAGCAGCGTTTGATTTCAATAAAAATAAATGAGAAATTAAATGAAGTCGTATATTTCGGAAAATTAATTAACTGTCGCAGTCGGATAAAAACTATCCTAAGTTGCAGCTAGAATAATAATGTACCTATATAAAATGTTTCATATTTTTCCGTTCATGGGATGCTGAGAACATTCGAACCGCGCAAAGCTTAGTTTCAAACTGGCTGATTCTTTTTTTAATTTAGAGATTTATTATAAGTGGAGATAATTATAAGAAGTTTACGGCGTAATTTTTTTAAGTTCGTGAGTGAACAAAGGGAATTATTTTCCCACTTGGACCTTCCAACTTCAAAGGACATTTAGTCGGACAAAACAATGGTTTCAGACAGTAATTTCTATGCTAAATAACAAATAATACAGTAAATTGTACGTAACTGCCATCAAAACCCTCTTACCTGATTTTTTTTTGATGGATCCAGACACTCATCGGCGAAAAACAGTTTGTTTACGATTTTTTCACAACTTTTACGTTAAAGCTTTAACATCTTAAGTACCTATACTTTTTTTTTTTTTTTTAAGTATACCGTAACCTCGGGGTACTTTAGCCCTGGGGGGTAACTTTGGCTTTCGCGAATTACTTGGTGCTCCGCTTTTTTATGAGTTTAAGAATGGTCTGATCACCTTAATTTTAGTTTCAGCTAATTGCTCACGTTGGTACTTTTATTATTTGACATTGCTATGTGTGGTTTTTATGCGGGCCAAAGTAACCCTCCATTGGGTTAATATACCCCGAGGTAACGGTACTTGCTTTGAGTAACACTCTTATAACTCTAAAACCTGCTTAAGAGCGTTCAATAAAGCTCTAGTAACACTTTTGGAGTTAATATTTTTTATTAATTCCTCTGTAACACTATGTATTAGTTCCAACTGAGATAATTATAATCCACTTATTAAGAGTTAAGGTTATAATAAAACCCTTAGCTGACACCAAATTGTTAGTTGGGTAACATACATACAATACAATTATAACATTAAAAACTAATTATTTATATGGCAACTATCAACAAATATCTGAACACGTCTCTAATGCCTCGACAATAGAGACGTGTTCAGATAAGTCTGAGCACTTTGGCTTTTTTTTTTAGATATAAGCCCTAAGGAACATAATCATTAGGCATTATGATTTCAGCACTTAAAATTTAGGATCTTACCTATGTATGACACACACTTTATAAATATGAATGTGTGTAAGGGAGCGACCACACCGGTGCGTAACGCTGCGTATACGCGTTGAAGTGTCGTATGCGTCACGTCTTTTCCATACATTTTGCTGCGTTTGCGGTTCGTCAGCGTATTTTGAGCTGCGGTCTGGTCGCACCTTAAAGATGTGATGATAATGTATATTAACATAGGTACGTGAGTTAACTAGCGATACAGCCATACGCTGGACAGTAAATACTCGTAGCAGTGTTGTGAATCAGCCGCCACGCGTGACGAGCAAGCAAAGGGTTGCCATTACAAAGTCATAAAGCCATTTTAATATATTTGCAATGTTGTATGTTTAAATTAGTTCAGTGTCTGAAGTATTAGAATCACTGCCTCGTCTGCGAGGCCATACAGCTTACAATACACTCTCTGCTAGTAACGTATACCCTGAGAAAATTACGGTTTTTAGGGTTCCGTAGCCAAATGGCAAAGAACGGAACCCTTATAGATTCGTCATGTCCGTCTGTCTGTCCGTCCGTATGTCACAGCCATTTTTTTCCGAAACCGTAAGAGCTATACTGTTGAAACTTGGTATGTAGATGTATTTTGTAAACCGCATTAAGATTTTTACACAAAAATCTCAAAAAACATTAAGTTTTAGGGGTCCCTATACACAAAACTGAAACTCAAAAAAAAATTTTTCATCAAACATCAAGTGTGCGGTATCTATAGATAGGTCTTCAAAAATGATATTGAGGTTCCTAACATTATTTTTTTCTAAACTGAATAGTTTGCGCGAGAGACACTTCCAAAGTGATAAAATGTGTGTCCCCTGTAACTTCTAAAATAAGAGAATGATAAAACTCAAAAAAATATATGATGTACATTACCATGCAAACTTCCACCGAAAATTGGTTTGAACGAGATCTGGTAAGTAGTTTTTTTTTAATACGTCATAAATCGTAAACTGCAATTTATTTAACGGAACCCTTCATGTGCGAGTCCGACTCGCACTTCGCCGCTTTTTTTTCGAAATAATGGGGAACTTGCATCTTAATATTTTATTACGAAAAACAAAAGTATAATCCAGCATTAAAACAACTGTAGCATTAAAACTTTGTTATGATTTATTTTTCTGATGTTATATGCATTTGAAATCTGCGCGCGCCGGCATCCCCCGAAAACGCTCTATACTAAACGGGCTTATGCTATGACGTCACAGCATAGCCTTTACTATGGAGTAAGTCAATAATATGCGATTATCTCCACAAAATTTACGTTTAAGTCTATACTTGTCATACAACATATCATTTCTAATTTAATATTCTATGTAACTGTTACGTTATTTTATCGAAAAAATAAAAAATACATTTTTGTCATTTTAACGTTAGGTAAAACTAATAAAATCGTTTTATTTTTCTTTTTTTTTCTTTTGTATGATATCTCTACGTACGAGTATATCCGCATCGATTGAGTGCAATTTATTCGAAATTGAAGTCCCATGCAAGCTCCCCATTATCAGGCTAATTATTTGTATACGGCTTTTATATGTTATTTTAAACAACTTTTGCTATTTAAATGAATAATTCTATGGACCAGAAGTTAGGAAAAAAAATTAACCCGCAACCAAAAATGCTATCAGTATTTTTATAATGAAAACATATTTAAGTACACAAATTTGGAGACTTACTACCTGAATCTAAAAATATATGCATCAGGAAATAACGGCATTTTAATTAAATATGTACGACCTTGAGATAATATTGAATTTTATCTGGCCTATAGAAAGGTTTATTCATTAACAAAAATAAGTGGATTATGCGCGTATCCCAAAGAACGTATATCTAGACGTAGTCAATTATAAAGTAAAGAAAGTTTATACCATTTTCGCCTGATTTTTACGGAATTTATGAAGATTACTTTTCATTACTTTTTACCGTATCGGCATTAAATTTAGGTGGATTATTAATGAATATTTAGTCAAATTACCCAACCTATTTTTTGGTGTAAAAATATGGCTGATATCAATATATTGTTGTGTTTTCATAGAACGAAACCGTAAAGTTCTCAGGGTAGTATGCGGAATGAAATTTGCACAAAGTTCAATGTCGTATTGAATAAAAAAATACATGGTTAATTTTATAAATATTAATGTTTTTTAATAGTGTATTTCACGACGTTCAATGCAAAAAAAGTTTACTCCAATGCGAAATGATCTACGGCAGTTTTGTGGTACTTTATCCATCGCTGTCGAAAATAAAGATGTAAGCATTTTTAACCGACTTCAAAAAAGGAGGTTATATGTTCTACTGTATATTTTTTTTTAAATGTATGTTCGCCGATTTCTCCGTCATTTGTGGACCGATTTCCAAAATTATTTTTTTATTCGAAAGAGTATACTCCCGAGGTGGTCCCATTGTCACCAATTTAGGATCTGATGATGGAACCCCAGGGAGATTGAGGGCAACCCTCAAATTTTATAGGCACGCGTGTAGTGATTTTGGTATTTTCTATTATAACTCGTGTATTTATCCACGGAAATCGTAATTTTGGTGAAGTGGAACTGATGATGAAGACCACAGATGACTTATGGAACTACTCAAAGATGTAAAGTACGTCAAAGATTCTGACATGATTCCGTTGAAGTAGCAATTAATGAAGTGTTAATTTTGAAGTTCTTGAGGAATCGACGGAACTCCTCAAATATTATCAGCCCACATGTAGCGACTTGGGTTTTTTCTGTAATATTCAACGCATTTGCTCTCGGAAAGCAGTTCATGTGGTAAATTGGAAAGGAAATGTGGAAATTTTCATGTACCATGTGGCTTGGCGAAGTACTGAATTGAAGTCGGTTTAAACTTTGTTTTTAAAGTAAATTATTTTAGGTGCATTTTTATTCTCTTTTAGAAAACTTTTTTTAGGAAACTTCGTGTGCTTGACATATTTCACGTTCTCGTACGGTGAACCATTGGTGTTCTTAAAATAAAAGTTACCTTGCCACGAATTTCCATTTTAAGTGACATATGATACGTCACCCATAAATCGCATAACGCAAAAACCGCTAGTTTTTAAATTTTTTGACCAAATGACGTAGCCGCATTTTCCGAGTTAGTTTATGATTTTCAGAGACGGCGGGCTTAACTTTTCTTGAACGGTTGAAGATGCCCATGTCTTTAAGATATGTTTTTACAGTTTTGCCCTCATATTTGATTTTCCTCTGAGCTCTCTGTAAGATTTTGCGACTCGGGCGGCCGTATTTTTCTTTAATCGAGCCCCCTCTAAAGCTGGAATGTTTCCCTGAACCAGTCCTTCTAGTAGTAATTTTTCTCATAGAAAAGGACACAAAAATAATATAAACAGAGCTTTGGCTCTCACCCATTTGCACAAAATGTTTCACTATCTTCAGTTTCGGCCGTAGGGAATGTGTATTTACCTGCTACTGCTGTATAAATTTCAAATAGTTTCGCGACGTCGTTCTTCTCGATGTCATAATTTCAAGAGAAAACATCCAATGCCCATGAAACTTACCAGATTGATAGACAGATATGTAGACTTTAAATTAACCGTAAGATGCAATTGCTGTCTCGATTTTTTTAAATATTGTACATATTTAAAACTTTGTGCAAATTTCATACCGCATAATATATACGTTATTATGAAGACTGAAGCTAGTTTTGTTCGAAAATATGACTCTATTCTACCAAAAACGGTAGGGAAGATCCAGAAGTGTAAATGGTCTTTAATTTCGTCTTTTCGCGAGATTGAACTATTTTGTATCTACAGCAAATGTTTGTAGAATATGCTTTGATGCGCTATATGTGGGCTGATAATATTTGAGGAGTTCCGCCGATTCCTCAAGGATCTCAGAATTAACACTTTATTAGTTGCTACTTCAACGGAATCATGTCAGAATCTTTGACGTACCTACTTTATATTAAAAATCGTTTATTTAAACCACTTTTTGCCTTCGAAGTTGTACCGATTTGAAAAAAAAAACTCCAATTCATAGACTAGTTTTTGCGTCTTCGCTATTTTAAAATTGACTTTTCAAGAAAATATGTAGGTACATAAATAGACAGGCTGGCGATTTCTACAGCTCTATTAATAGTTTATTTAGAAAAAATAACTATAATATAAAGATGTAAAGTAAGTTGAATATCATTGAAGATTTATTTACAGTGCCAAGGACTCTTCTGCTACTACTTCTCTTCTGCAAAGGCAGATTACATTATTAACATACCTTATTAAAAAGTTTCGTGATAAGAAAAGTTACGTTTAAGTTGACATTGTAAACAAGTTAGCCAATAAAACTGGCATAGACTGGAGAAAAACAAGGGTGAAATTGTTGGTATTACGCGGAAGTAGGCAAGTGATATAAGTCTCGATTGGAAATGTTTCACGGTCGAGGGTGGGACTTTGCGAACTGCGGCTTATTCAGTTAAAGATATCGGGCGAAGAGAAACTGCTTTCAGAACAAAGATTGCTATTCAGCTACTAGTTTTGTCTAAGAATTTATTGCGCTCGTTAGGAACAAATAAAAAGCTGGTTCGTGGTTTTATTATATACTCATCTTAGAATAATAACGCATAGAGTCTGTCTAATGAAAGTAGAGACTAGAAAGTAGCGGCAAATTTAAAAAATCGACGTATTGCAACACCGAGTATAGTGCGAAAGAACGATAATGATACTTGAACAAAAATTATAATTGTCTTACTACTTAGTGTAGCCACGTCTATACAGATTAGTTTCAAAATTGCCCAAATTGTTGGTAAGATAATATCCCAAATCCCAGTATAGTGTATATGACCTAAAAACTTGATCCCATTCAAGTTGTTGCAACCATCTAACAGTAAAATAAAAGACCTTTAGACAGATTACAAATTAAGTAATTAGATGCTTATACGTAATTAATCTATAATGTGTCTAAGAAAAGGTGTTTTTTTAGAAAGTGAGGCTAACTTCATGGGTCTCGCTTTATGTAATTCCATTTGCACATTTTTGTGAGGTTATAGCGGAAAAAGTACAGGTTATATGAAATAAAACTTTAACTTCGTTTTACAAGATAAGTTTATTATCAAGTTCAAAAGGTGTACACCTTAGGTACAAGTGTACATAATTTCTTAAATTACATAGGATTCACTGTCTTATTGTATATTTAAGAAGAATAATTAAATTCACTCTCTAAAATCTCAACTTCCATTGAATCCTCCGAAGTGGTCGAGCTGCTACTTCCCACACTAATAATAAATTTATCTATCATGTCTTCTTTGATGTTGTCCCTGTCTTTATATTGGTTTTCAACGTTAATGACGTGATTGATCATTTTATTCCAATCATCTGCTGTTATGCTTGCAAAAGACTCATGGATCAGTTTTTCTGTGTCTTGTGCAGATAACCCTATGTTCTTCTTGGCAATTTTCCTTTTTGCTAGACTCCATATTAGCTCGATAGGATTCAAATCGCAGTGGTATGGAGGCAGCCGTAAAACTTCATGGCCATGTTGCTGAAGTATGTGATTGGCTTCATACACTGGCTCTGGCTTGTATTTGTCAACAAGTACTAACAATTCATCTTTCTTGTGATATTCTTCATAGTGAATATTATTAGCTGTAAGCCACTCTTTGATTTTGGGCTTATTTGTTTGAGTTGTTGGGGCTTTATTCTTTACAACACTGTGGTAACTGGCATTATCCATAATAACCACACTAGGTTTGTCTAAATTTGGTATGAGTTTTTCTTCTAACCATTTATTGGAGTTGCCGGCGTTCATGTCATGGTGGTAATCAGCCAGTTTAGATTTTGTGCTGAAAACTAGAAGAGCATTTGGGACAAAACCATTTTCATGCCCAGCGTGCACAACAATGTGTCTTTTCCCAGACGAAATGCTTTCAACTGCACCACTTGTTCCCGGCCCTCGCCGGGATTTTTTAGGTTTGTAGTTTTTGTGGACATAGGTTTCATCCAAATACACAATTTGTTTTCCTGCTGCACGTTTCTCTGCAATCTCCCGAAGAAATCTATGCCTCCATGCAGCAATGTCGTAGCGTTCCATTAGAACATATCGTTCATTCTTGTTTTTTTGAAACACATACCCGTTTGCTTTTAAAATCCGCCTTAGTGTTTCAATGCAGCCAAGGAAATTTATGCTAGTCCGCAACTCTACCAGGAGGCTCCGCAGTGTTGGTACTTCCTTTTTGACAGCATAAAATTCAGTAATTTTATTTTTAATAGCGTTTATGTCGAAGCTATCTAAATTTGACACCGTAGGCTTATGGGGCCTCTTTTTGCCTGGGGTATTCCAAACATTATTATTGATTCCACCTTCATATTTTATTCTCTTGAGGGTAGAGACACTAACTTCTGCAACAAACAAAATGAAAGTATGTGGTTACATAGATGACTTTTTTAGACTAGCAGGTTGTGCCACTCATTATAAAAACCTGAAAGTACCAGGTTTGAATTCCCATAAGGGCATTTATTTATGCGATGAGCACACACATTTGTTCGTAAGTGTTAAATGTTCTCTATGTAATTAACTTATGTAGGTATAACTTTGTTTAATATTCACAGTAAACACTTTGCTTAGATTAAGATTAAGTCGAATTGTCCAAGATTGTTCATGGAAATAATTACCGGTAAGAGACGACAATTCTTCAAGGTATTGATTTTGATTCCTTATACACGAATCTTGCTCCAGGTCTTTCAAGCTCTGAACGGCATTCTGAATTTCCTCCACACCTTCGACAAGCTCCATATTACCCGCTGAAAGAAAAACAATGACAATACGTAAGTATTTAGGAAACAGTTGCTTTCTTAGATATGTTGCAAATAAAGTATCAAAACTTATCATGGGATACTAACCTACGAAATCCGATATCGTACGTAAGTACGCTGCTTTCTTATCGAAAATCTCTTCCCGCTCGTCTCGTTTTTCTTTGTATTTACCAATCATGGTAAAAAGTAACTGACGCGTATTACTTTTAATACTTTTGTTCATAATTAACACCAAAAACGTTAAAGAAAAACGCAATATTTTTTCCAAATGACACTAGTGACACGACAGTAAAGTGACATTTGACGTAATTGACATTTGAATTGTAGTTGCCATTTAAAAAGTTTATAATAAATCGCAGTCTCAACTTTCATTAGACAGACTCTAGAAACGCAGTTCACGCGCAACGGTGAGGCCACTAAAACTCGGCCATAAATGGCCCAGTACGCCGATCGGTGGAACAAAATTGGTGCGTTTGTGTGCGTATTGGCGCGTATGAATACGAGGTGATCACAACTACATGAATCCATTTTATGCCTCACGCTTGGCGCGTCGGCCGTATGAAACTATCCTTCTATGCGTTATTATTCTAAGATACTCATAGACTTACAGGCTTGGCCAAAAGTAATAAGCACCTAATCGTTTTTAGGGTTCCGTACTCAAAGAGTAAAACGGGACCCTATTACTAAGACTTCGCTGTCCGTCCGTCCGTCTGTCTGTCACCAGGCTGTATCTCAAGAACCGTGATAGCTAAAGAGTTGAAATTTTCATAGATTATGTATTTCCGTTGCCGCTATAACAACAAATACTAAAAACAAATAAAAATAAATATTTTTAGTGATAATATTACGGAACCCTACGTGCGCGAGTCCAACTCGCACTTGGCCGGTTTTTTTTTATATACCTGTTATAGATAATTTACTTTCAAAACAAAGTTTTAACCGACTTCAATTCAGTACTCCGCCAAGCTACATGAACTTTTCCAATTTTTTTTTCCAAATTACCACATGAACATATACACGAGTTTTAATAGAAAATATCGAAATTACTACACGCGTGCCTAATATATTTTAGGAGTTCCCTCAATTCCTCATGGTTCCTATCATCCAACTGGGGCTTTGGAAACAATGGGACCAATCTGGAAGCATATACTTTTAATTAAAAAAAGAATTGTACGAATCGGTTCATAAATGACGGAGTTCTGAGGTAACAAACATAAAAAAAAAAAACATTCGAATTGAGAACCTCCTCCTTTTTTTTTGAAGTCGGTTAAAAATGAGGTAAGCGTTCTAGTTCTCGACGTTGCACTAGTGTGGTTAAATTCGGACTAAGAGGATTTTTTACTTACTATGACATAAATTAGGTACCCATGTTATACACTCGTACAACGTCGAGGACTAGACCGCTTACCTTACTAAATATTAGTAGAAAATTGTACACTGCACTCTAGTTTATTTTTTATTTATTTATATTTTTAAATTACATCTAACAAAACATTTATATTCTCGCCAAACTGTTACGTTTGATGGCGAGACGCGCTCAGTTTTTATACAAGTTAACCTATTAAACTCATCTCCACTTATAATAAATCTCTAAATTAAAAAAAGAATCAGCCAGTTTGAAACTAAGCTTTGCGCGGTTCGAATGTTCTCAGCATCCCATGAACGGAAAAATATGAAACATTTTATATAGGTACATTATTATTCCAGCTGCAACTTAGGATAGTTTTTATCCGACTGCGACAATTAATTTATTTTCCGTAATATACGACTTCATTTAATTTTTAATTTATTTTTATTGAAATCAAACGCTGCTACAACTGTCAGGTGACACTGACAGGTGAGCTGTCAGCGAACTGCGAAGTCAAAATATTCATGGCGGGTTATGATATGAATGATATAACTGATATTTGATGTGTACTATAAAATTTGTCAACCAAAAATATCTCGGCAATTTTATACAAGTTTCAAAAGATTATGATCATCATGAAATTATATTTAAAAGGCCCATGGGAAATATCAGTCAAAATTGAATATAGGTGAAAAATTGAGTAAGTATAGGTGAAAATACAGTGAATCGAGATTCTGATGTTAATGCTACTTAATTAAATATTCGAGATGAGAAACAGGCGTGATACTGTTCTTGCAGATAAGAGAGACGGCCAACATAACAAATCCGTAAAGACGGAATTGAGTCAATCTAAGCATTGAAAACTAACAAGAATTTTAACTTATAACTGGGACGTACCTAATTGTAAAAAGAATTATGAAGAAACACCGAGACAAGTATTACTTGTATAGGTAATTTAGTTATTTGCTGGACAGCTATGTACTCTCAACATTGATTTTGGTTGTATTATCAAAATGTATTACTTGTACTTCCCTATCATTTGATTTTACACGATGTATACCTACTAGCTACCCGTGTATTGCAAAGAATGCAGGCAAACTCGCGGGATAAAATATAGCCTATAACCTTTGCATTCAACATGCAGGTGAAATGAATAAGTGGTTCTGGATATTATGTAGGTACCCATTAAGTAGGTACATGCAAAATTGTAAAGCTACAATCTTCTTTTAGTAAAATTTAATATATTTTAATTGTGTGAATATTTTCTTTAAAATAAACATATAGTAAACATATAGATTATTTAACCAAAGTGTATGATATCTTTCACCCAGTAGGTCTATCCTTTGCAATGCAATGTTCAGTCTGAAGAAAAGGTTCACCACTTATGTCTGGGCAAATAGATATTTTATAGGAGATAGACAAGGTGGACTTGGTAAAGGATGCGGGAGTTTGCTGGATGTGGGTGGCGCCGACCGAGGACCGGCCATTGTGGCACGCTTTGGGAGAGGCCTATGTCCAGCAGTGGGTGTCTTTCCGTTGATATGATGATGATGATAGGAGATATTTCACAACCTTAAATTGACATAATATTGCCAAGATAATAAGTAATGATGCTGTTCTATGGCAATCTTCTTTACATATAGAGCTCTCAATGTACAACAAATTGTCATTGCCACATAACAACTGTCAATGTGATGAAAGGAAAGGTTAGTATAGGATGTTAATCTTAAATTATCTGATGTATTGGCAGTTTTTAATTTCATATATTACAAGTACATATTATACAACAATTCAAAGACAGCACTGTGAATTTCTAAACTTTCTCCATCAACTTTTATCTTAGAGTCACTCTTCTCAGGTAAAGGAAATTTTAAAATCGGTTTGGTGGTTCCAGAGATTACCCATTACTTTGGCAACCATTACATACAAAGTTACAATCTCAAGTTTTCCTCTTTGTAATATTAGTATAGACAATGTTCTTCAGATAACCTGGAGAGGATTATTATGATGCAGCACACCGGCAGAGCACCTGCTAAATCGAGCATACAAATCACTGAACCCTTGCAACTACATCTGCATGAGGCCACGCATAAAGTGGGTGTTAGGAGCCCATGGGGTAATCTGGTCAACAACAATAGGACATGAAGTCACCATCCTCAGCATTGGGGGAAGGACTGATGATGATGATGATAGATAATTCGGCAATAATCATCTGCCAAATATGATAATGTGCCCAGTGAAAAATAAAATTAGATACAAAACAAACATCAATTTTAATAAGCACAATAATTGAAACTTAGTAAATCGTTCATTATTTTTGGCTTTCCAATTGCTGAGTGGTTTTTCTTCCTTTTCTTATTCTGCATACTCAACTGAACACAATTCCATTTTTTTTGGTTTGTCTTTACACATCATATTATAATTATTATGTTCCTTGGTTGAGAAAATCCATGGCCCATGAAAATCCATACCTAAAATAAATTATTATATAGATTAGGTTTTTACAACAAAAAAGTTTATAACTGTAGTATTACATTAAATAGGTACACAAAAGAGTGAGTTTGTCTTATAGCTCAAGCCCTAGCTTGAGACATACTGTGCCCTAGCACAGTATGTCTTCTCACTCATATTTGGAGCAGCCCAACTGGAGAACAACCTCTACCTTCCAGAAGACAGTGTTGTGTTTGTGATGGTTAGTAAGGTCACCCACTGTGAGGAATCTACGTAAGTCTCTCACTGTCAATGCAACGAATCTCCAAATCAATAAAGCATATTAGTATCATAACTTACCAAATCTTATTATTAGTTTTATGCTCATTAATGAGTGCGCGAGTCGTGGGGTAGGACAGGTTAAGCTGTCCTATGAGAGGCATCAGCGTTTGTTTTGTAACCACTCGATTGTAGGATTGAGAATACGATTCGGTTTTGGTAAATGCCTTTACAAATCAATGATCTTCACTTCACAAACACCACGTCCAGCGTTTTCGCTATTGTATCCTTATTGTTGGTTATAATTTATTCGGGAATCACGGAGTAGAGTATAACGTAGTGTTTATATTCTCTTTGTAGAGTAGGTGCCGGTTATGTACGGCCATGATAATGCACGGCCATGATAATGTACAGCCCAATAATTCGCGTCCAATGTACGTGAATGATTGGATCGTGCATTATCAGCCCGGACAAATTTTAATGTGGCATCCCCCCGTACCGAGTTTCCTCAGGGTGATAATACACGGCCCAATAATATGAGTACAATGTATAATGTAATGTATGTTAAATGTGATACACACACACAAACACACACACACACAAACACACACACACACACTTACCACATAGTATAATATAAAATGTTTACTTTCTAATTTATATTTTAAGTTACTTATGCCTACACCTAAATCACAACATGTGGAAGAGCGGTGATCTTCTTAGCACAAGTATATTATATACTTAAAAAGAGGCACCAGCACAGATACTTGTATATGTATTTAAGTTACTGAAATAAATTATTTTATTTTTTGATATATAGCACAAATATATGCAATTTGTCAAACCAACTTGATGTAGTTAAGGCTATTATACAACTAGCAATTTGTCACAGCAATCTACCGACGCAGCTGTAAAGTCAGTTTGAAGGCGGTTGTTGTGACAAAATGTTATACTACGTTTACAAAGCCGAAGTCAGCAGGGAAGTTGGAAGGGAAGTGGGCAGAACGGGCGTAATACCGCATTTTACGCCCATTCTGCCTACACTTCCCTGCTCACTTCGGCATAGTGTAAACTAGGCATTAGATGTATAGAACTCCTTAAAATCATCATCCTCCTAGCGTTATTCCTGGTTGTGCCCTAAAGTAGCCCCGGGTCCGTTTTGGCAAGTTTTGACCGCCACCGCAGGCAGTGTGATTCAGGCCTTGGAATGAAAGATATATACGGTTTCCTCATAGACGGCCATACACGATGATTAAATACTGATGATCCACCATAGTTGTCTCTTTCTATTGCATTTTGTAGAAAGAGACAGCTATGGTGGATCATCAGTATTTAATCACCGTGTATTGGCCGCCATTCCAACTATAGTAAGTGGTTGTGTCAATTTGCTAGGCGTGTAAGGCCTGAGTCACACTGGCCCGGCCTGCGGTGGCGGTTAATAGTAAATTTGATAGCTAATGACAAGTTTACTATTGACCGCCGCGGCCAGGCCGCGCCAGTCTGTGAGAGACTTCATGGCTCTTACTAAAGCAAGTTGGTGCGACAAATAATATAGAACGCCATAACGTGCGCCCACTTTTATCATCGTGATATTTTTCTAGCTGTCTGTCATAACCTATTAAAGATAGAGAAGCTAGAAATATATCACCGTACAATTTCGAGTATCACAATATGATTATAATAAAAATATTGCTAAAATACTCAAGTGTCAATCAAGTAATTGAGAAAGAGAATGCGCATGGATCGCGTGATAATACTTCACCGTGTATGGGCGCCATCCATCAAACAGAATCGTGTGGTGTGGCTTTAGTCGCTGATAGATTATTTCTTATCTTTGGGTGGATTTTAAAATTATCCGGATTTTCTGCTCTATTATCTCAATCCTGTAATACACGTCAATATGCCTGTGATTGGGATTGTAAAATGAGTGGGTCGCCTGATAATACTCACTGTGTAATGGCCGCCATGGTCGAAACAATGCAAGACCGTTTAAGGAGACGCTACACGGGCCGATATCGGCCGGACTGCACACCAGCCGACGCGTGATTCAGTCCGTGTGGATACGTGTCGGAAGCACGGCGGCCGGCCAAATCAAGGTCACTCCATACTAGATTTTCTGTGACGTTGCTTGGCCGTCCGGAAAATTCGTAGGTGTAGCGTTTCCTTTAGGCCTCTCACACACTGGTGTGGCCTGCGGTGGCGGTCAATAGTAAATTTAACAGCTAATGACAAGTTTACTATTGTCCGCCACCGCAGGCCGCGCCAGTGTGGTGCAGGCTTAAGCCCTGTCACACACTGGCGCGGCCTGACCGCGGCGGACAATAGAAGAGTTGTCTAATGCTGTCAAATTTACTATGGTCCGCCACCGTAGCCCGCACCAGTGTAATTCAGGCCTAACAGCTCTTATGGTGGGCACACACTGAACAAAAGAACGAACGCGAACCATTACACGCTGCACGGTGTCCGGCAAAACCAGAGTCCTCCGTGGTCGCCCGTCTATATACGCCTTTAAATAATCAAGTTGTACTTACTACTTTTTAAAAACCTATGATTAAAATATCGAAATATATAATATAATAATACAATGTAAACATACTTCGTAACGTTTCATTATATTATTTAATAATTTCCACAAAATATTTGACTGACTATGAATTAATTGATATTATATTGGCTGTTTGGAGCCTTTTTTGTCTTACATGCGCGCGCATAGGTATTTCAATATCAAAGTAAGTAGGTATATAGGTACAAAAAAAAGTTCGCGCCATTATTTATTCATTTCATATCATAGGTATCATACTTAACTCGTGTAGTGTAGGTTAATATAAATATTAAATGCTGCAAAGAATGGTCAGCGAAAACGTAAGTAGGTACCTTATAATCTAATGTAATGTGTTTTCCTCGCGAGTGAAATAGGTAGGTAGGTACTAGGTACGTTGTACTTCGTACAAAACATGCGTGCCTTGATCCTTAAGGTGTAGTTACATATAACTTACCTATATGGTATAAGTTAACCCTTAGCGATTAGCGATGGCTTAGCGTGGCCTGCGGTGGCCGTCAATATAAAACTTGACTGCTAATTTCAAGTTTACTTTCAGAGTGAATCACACAAGACGCGTCAGTGTGATTCAGGCTTCAAGCCTCTCACAGACTAGCGCGGCCGTCAATAGTAAACTATATAACCCTCCTCTCCTTCGGCAGTCGGGTAATAATAATCGTATAGTTTATTACTGACGTTACCGCAGGCCACGCCTTACTGGCGCGGCCCGCGGTGGCAGTCAATAGTAAATTTGACAATAGCTGTCAAGTTTACTATTGACCTGGCCGAATTGAATTCATCACATCAATCTTGGTCCGGGGCAATAATTGGAAGCCACTTTTGTTCGGGCTCATAATGCACGGCCCAAAAAAGTGGTACATTATCTGGCCGTGTATTACATAAGTATTTATGTTAATTGGCTCCATACACTCTAGCGCCTCTAGCACCGATTTCATACGCGGTACCATGGCGGTAGCCGTCATTCCGCTTAGGCATGCTCTTGATAATGGGCCATCAATACCTCATGACCCATCATACAGGATACAACTATGCGTTAAAGGGAGAAAGGGCCTACTTTTATCTCATCCGCATAAGTACTGCCGCCGTGATGGTAGTTTGTGTTCGTCGTCATTTAAGTAGAGGAACCTTTACATGTGGCCTGCCAAGCAGAATTTCGCAACGGAATTCTGCCTGTGGGTAGCTATATGACCGACTGCAATGGATAATACGTACATGCCATACCATGCCACGACGACCGAGAGCCCCAGCTAGCACGATAGCTTTTATCGTCAAGTTTTATGGCGAAAATGTACTGAACCGTCACGTAAAACTTGACACTAAAACCTATCGCGCTATTAGGACCTGCACGGCTATCACAAGACGGCACGCGAGCTCTCTCGATTTTTCTCGCACTATCTGTCTCTCTCTTATTAGAAAACTTAGAAAGAGATGTATAGTGGGAGAAAAATCGAGAGAGCTCGCGCGCCGTCTTGTGATAGCCGTGCTGTGGCGACAAAACATATAATCCTACTAAATAATGTTTCCTCACGACTGTGAATGTATGACTATATTTGTAGCAAAATTGATCAGGAATATGGATTCCAATTGAGGTAGGCCGACGACCCACATAGCCTGTTCACACAGATGTTACAATAGCTACAAAAATGACTCCTTATCAGTGGCAGTTTATCGAACATAATTTATATACATATGTATAGGTGTATAAACCGTTAACTGTTGTATTGTTTACAGGAAGAACAGAACGTTTATTTTGGTTCCCGATTTTGAGTCAAGAAAGCATTCGAAAGTAACTACTTATACTAGAGACATGACCCAATAAAGAATAAAATGGTTCGCAGAAAGACAAATCTTTCACGTCGCACTCGGGTCGCTATAAAGAGAAGACGAGAGAGCGTTCGCAAAGCAGAGGCTCGAATATCAGAGGAGCTTACTCAAAGCTCAGCGACTTCAGACTTAGAACAAGATGCTATCTCCCAGACTTCAGAGACATTTACATCGAATTGTGCGCGTTTGTCTGCTACCAGAGAAAAAGACGCCATGCCACGGACATCGCAAACATTTACACCAAGTTCTGCAGGTTTGTCTACAAGTGGAAACGAAGACGCCATGTCACGGACTTCACAGAGATTTATACCAAATTCTGCAGGTTTGTCTGCAATCAGAGACGATGAAGTCATATCACAGGCTTCACAAACATTTACACCAAATTCGGCGCGTTTGTCCGCAAGCAGCGGTGAAGATGCCATGTCACGGCCTTCACAAACATTTAAACCAAGCTCGGCGCGTTTGTCCGCAAGCAGCGGCGAAAGCGCCATGTCACGGCCCTCACAAACATTTACACCAAACTCGGTCCATTTCTCCACAAGCAGCGGTGAAGACGCTGTGGCGCGAGCTTCGCAAACATTCACATCAAGCTCGGTGCATTTGTCTACAAGCAGAGACGAAGATGTCACATCACAAACATTTACACCAAGGTCGGCGCGTTTGATCGCAAGTAGCGGTGAAGACGCCATGTCACGGGCCTCACAAACATTCACACTAAGCTCGGCGCGTTTGTCCGCAAGCAGCAGTGAAGTTGCCACATCACAATCGTTACAAGCATTTACACCAAGCTTGGCGCGTTTGTCCGCAAGCAGCAGTGAAGACGCCGTTGCACAAGCTTCGCAAACATTTACACCAAGCTCGGCGCATTTCTTCGCAAGCAACGGTGAAGACGCTGTGTCGCAGGCTTCGCAAACATTTACACCAACCTCGGCGCATTTCTCCGCAAGCAACGGTGAAGATGAAGATGCTGCGTCACGAGCTTCGCAAACATTTACCCCAAGTTCGGTGCATTTCTTCATAAGCAGCAGTGAAGACGCTGTGGCGCGAGCTTCGCAAACATTTACACCAAGCTCGGCGCATTTCTTCGCAAGCAACGGTGAAGACGCTGTGTCGCAGGCTTCGCAAACATTTACACCAACCTCGGCGCATTTCTCCGCAAGCAACGGTGAAGATGAAGATGCTGCGTCACGAGCTTCGCAAACATTTACCCCAAGTTCGGTGCATTTCTCCATAAGCAGCAGTGAAGACGCTGTGGCGCAGGCTTCGCAAACATTTACACCAACCTCGGCGCATTTCTCCGCAAGCAACGGTGAAGATGAAGATGCTGCGTCACGAGCTTCGCAAACATTTACCCCAAGTTCGGTGCATTTCTCCATAAGCAGCAGTGAAGACGCTGTGGCGCGAGCTTCGCAAACATTTACACCAAGCTCGGCGCCTTTGTCTACAAGCAGAGACGAAGACATCATATCACAAACGTTTACACCTAGCTCGGCGCGTTTGTTCGCAAGCAGCGGTGAAGACGCCATGTCACAAGCTTCGCAAACATTTATACCAAGTTCGGCGCGTTTGTCCGCAGGCAGCGGTGTAGTCGCCATGTCACAGGTTTCGCAGACATTTGCACCGAGCCCGGTGCCTTTCTCCGCAAGCGGCGATGAAGATGCCATGTCACGGGCTTCGCAGACATTTACACCAAGCTCCGCACATTTTAATGAAGAAGAAAACCTCATACAACTTCGATGGGATCAAATAGAAAATAGTGGTTTTGCCTACTTACCTAATATTAATTACCAAGAATTTGCCTCAGTTGGGAGAATGGTTAATGTTTGCGGTAATTGTCAAGCTTTGAAGTGGGCAAAAGAATCGATGGGATTCTGTTGTTCAGGTGGCAAAGTTCGTTTTGATTTATTTTCAAATCCGCCTGAACTTATAAAGTCACTTTTGAATGGAGAACATCCATTATCACAACAATTTCTAGCCAATATTCGTACATATAATGCCGCTTTTCAAATGACGTCTTTTGGTGCAAAACAGGTGATACACGGGACATTTATGCCTACCTTTAAAGTGCAAGGACAAGTGTATCACCTAATAGGATCTTTATTGCCCGAAGAAAATCCTAAATTTTTGCAAATTTATTTTGTTTCCGATTACCAAGAGCAGGCTAATATCAGGAACCAACACTTCACAAATTTAAACTCCGGTCTCATATTTGATCTTCAGGAGATGCTTCATCAGTCTAACCATTACTTGTCCGATTAGAAGGCCGCATTGGAATCTATACCTCCTGATCAGCAGGAGGAGTACAAATTTGTTATAAGTGCTGATAAACGACCTCCTACAGAACACCGCGGTCGCTACAACCCTCCTTCTACCAACGAAGTAGCTGTTGTTCTGGTAGACCAACAGTGCGACAAACGTGATATTGTCTTACGTGCACGAGATAACCGTCTGAAACGTATAAGTGAAACCCATCGTTCTTACGATTCATTACAATATCCGCTTATTTACTGTCGCGGTGAAGATGGTTATAACTTTGCAATACGACAACTTGATCCTACCACTGGGGCAATACGAAACGACAAAAAAGCCACGGCGCTACAATTTTACTGCTACCTTTTGCAGGTCCGACTAAACAGATTTACGTATTTACAACGTTTTCGCGGTCTATTTTCTCAATTCATTGTTGACATGTACGCAAAAATCGAAACTGAGCGTTTAGTTTATATCCGCACTCATCAAAGGCAGTTACGAGCTGAGAATTATGCAGATCTCCAAGATGCACTGCAAAATGATACTAATTCCGAGAACATGGGGCGCTTGGTAATTTTACCTTCAAGCTTCATCGGAAGTCCACGTAACATGCACGAGCAAGTGCAAGACGCACTTTCGTATGTTCGCAAATATGGTAAGCCAGACTTATTTATCACTGCTACTACAAATCCTAAATGGAATGAAATAACTCAAGAGCTGCTGCCAGGTCAAGTTCCGTATGACCGACACGACTTAATAAGTAGAGTTTTTCATTTAAAACTTAAATTATTAATTAATTTACTCACAAAAGAAAAAATGTATGGCGCATCTTTGTGCTTTACATATAACATTGAATGGCAAAAGCGAGGACTACCACACGCTCATATACTTTTATGGCTTAAAGAAAAAATACGTCCCCATGACGTAGATAAAGTAATAAGCGCAGAAATACCAAATCCCATTTCAGATCCTGCTTTACACGCAATTGTGAAGCAACACATGATTCACGGACCTTGTGGCCCTTTAAACAATAGCTCTCCTTGCATGCAGGACGGACGATGTGTTAAAAAATTTCCGAAAAGCCTACTACAAGAGACAATTACAGGTGAAGATGGTTATCCTAAATACCGGCGACGTGCTCCAGACCATGGAGGGTTTACTGCAATGCTACGGTTGTTGGAAGTAGACAATCGGTGGGTTGTACCATTCTCACCTGTATTGTCGAGAACGTTTCAGGGTCATGTAAACGTGGAACTGTGTAACAGTATAAAATCGATTAAATACATTTTCAAGTATGTAAATAAAGGAACCGATCAGGCTACGCTTGCTACAAGTAATGACCGTGACGAAGTAACCAGATTCCAAACGGGGCGTTACATTAGTTCCTCGGAAGCAGCATGGCGGATATTCAGTTTTCCGATTTTTGAACGATTTCCGCCTGTGATACACCTAAACGTTCACGTAGAAGGTGGGCAACGTATTTATTTCAATACAAACAATTTAACAGAACAGTTAGAGAATCCCAGGCAAACAACATTAACGGCATTCTTTTCGTTATGCGAGGCAGACGATTTTGCAAAAACATTGCTTTATGACGAAGTTCCATCGTACTATACGTATGACAAACAACACGGATTGTTTACACGCCGGCGACGTGGAACGCCTGTTGAAAATTTTCCCTCCATCATGAGAGAACACGTTATTGGAAGGGTGTACACCGTGCACCCCAATAACGCAGAATGTTTTTATGTGCGGTTGCTTTTGCACAATGTTAGAGGACCGACGTCTTTTTCAGATTTAAAAATTTTCAATGGCACCGAGTACCCGACTTTCCAGGCAGCTTGTCGGGCTCGCGGACTATTGGACGATGACCAGCATTGGGACGAAGCTCTATCAGAAGCATCACTTGGTGATAGTCCACATCGTTTACGACAGTTGTTTGCCGTGATGTTAGTTTTTTGCGGGATTTCCGACGCCAATCACCTGTGGCTAAAATACCAAAACTACTTGGCAGAGGACTATTTACGCACATCAGGTCCTGAAACTCATCACGAGCTCGATGACCGCATGCGCAATATCAAATTAAACTGTTGTTTGTGTGACTTGCAAGAAATTGTCATCTCAATTGGCGGCCACCCGTTACCACACTACGGTCTGCCTGAGCCTGACCTGAATGAAACCGACACTCATAGAGAATACGCAACCGAAGTTAATTATAACTTCGCAGAACTTACTGTTGCTCTTGAAGGGGTTTCAAGCCTCACAACAGAACAAAAAGGAGTTTTTGATATAATATTCCAAAGTGTTTCAAATGCATCCGGAGGATTGTATTTTTTGGATGCCCCGGGAGGCACAGGAAAGACTTTTTTGACGAAACTCATTCTTGCACAAGTTCGAATCCAAGGTCAAATTGCCTTAGCTGTGGCATCATCTGGAATTGCGGCCACGTTACTGCCCGGAGGAAAAACTGCACATTCCATGCTAAAAATTCCCATACAATTAGATGTCACTGAAACTCCCGTCTGCGACATTTCGCGCAATTGTGAAAAGGCTAAAGTATTGCGTGACAGTGTACTAATTGTATGGGATGAGTGCACAATGGCGCATCGCAAAGCAATTGAAGCAGTAAATAGAACGCTTCAAGACATACGCCAAAATAACCAACTCATGGGCGGGCTTACTGTACTCTTCTGTGGAGATTTTCGCCAAACATTACCAGTCGTAACCCGTGGAACGAGAGCGGATGAAGTGAATGCTTGCTTTAAAAAATCTGATCTGTGGCCATATGTTAACAAATTAAATTTAACAACCAATATGCGAGCTCTACTGGGGGGAAATATAAATGCTCAACAGTTCTCCGAATTGTTGCTAAGCATAGGCGAAGGCAGATATCCCGTAGTAGAAGGCAAAATAACTTTAACAAACGACATATGTAAATTGGTATCCAATCTCAACGAACTTATTTCGTCGGTGTATGGCGACCCACATGACATAATAAATCAGGAGAACAGCTGGCTTTGCGAGCGAGCCATTCTTACGCCTCGGAATGATCAGGCGACAACAATCAACTCAAACATAATGGAAAAAGTTGAAGGGCAGTTCCACACTTATACCTCGATAAACCGAGTAATCGATCGAGAAGAGGCTACAACGTACCCGGTAGAATTTTTAAACTCATTATCAGCGTCTGGTCTCCCAGCGCATGAACTCAAACTCAAAATAGGCGTACCTATCATTTTAATGCGAAATTTAAGCCCCCCAAAATTATGCAACGGAACGCGTTTAAAAGTAGTTGCGTTACAGAGGAACGTAATCGAAGCGGAAATACTTACCGGTTGCGGTGCAGGAGAATGTGTTTTTATTCCGCGCATTCCAATAATTCCCAATAATTACCCATTTCAATTTAAACGGATTCAACTGCCTGTTAGTGTTGCTTTTGCCATGACCATCAACAAGGCCCAGGGCCAGACATTGCGCAAAGCAGGCATAGATCTCACTAGCAGCTGTTTCTCGCACGGTCAACTCTACGTTGCTCTCTCTCGAGTCAGCGATGCCGCTGATGTATGTGTTTACACACCGGAGAATAAAACTTCTAACATAGTTTATCAAGAAGTTTTGCACTAAATAATTTATGCCGTACCTACTAAGTAACTCAGCGAACATACCGTCTCAGATTCATCATTGTCATTAATAGTGTACCGTCAAATTATGTAAATTATATATGTTTCGGAACACTTCCCGTGTGTAAATGCACGGTAATTAGGGGTTGATGGCGCCACAGGGGCCGTGAATCATGTTCGTAATTACAATAACATGTAGATCTGATACACATGTGATATCATCTATCTGTATGGTCCATATAAAAATGTGTAGTCAGGTAGGTAAACGTGGTTTCGGAACACTTCCCGTGTGTAATGCACGGTAATTAGGGGTTGATGGCGCCACAGGGGCCGTGTATCATGTTCGTAATTACAATAACATGTAGATCCGGGGGGCTAGCACACTAGGCTTTATGTCGCGTTTTACGTGACGTTTCAGTACATTTTCGCCGACATAAAACCTAGTGTGCTAGCTAGGCTGATACACATATGATATCATCTATCTGTATGGTCCATATAAAAATGTGTAGTCAGGTAGGTAAACGTGGCAAGCTTCGGTTTTGCCATTCAATAGTAAAAGCATAAATTATTCCCAAAAAACGTAACAATGTCTAACAATGTAATTCATCATTCATCAAGTGACTGCATTTTTACAAGCTTTTATTTAACTTGCACTTTAGACCAAGCGTTTAACTCAGATGGTCCCTGATCGGCGCGCGGCACAAGCGGGGAGACGTCAAAGGGTGTAGGGCGGTTAGTGGGCGGCAAGTCCTTACTTTTTGACGTCACCCCTGCTACTTTGCAGCATCAGCAGCGTCCACGCGCCGTCTGAGTTAAACGGTAGGGTATCTATAGTACCTAAGTAATATATAATGTTAATTTGTGTACATCAAATATGATCAACTTACAGAAGTATTTTTTTAACTAATGATACCTAATATATATATATATATATATATATATATATATATATATATATATATATAAAGTTAGTCTGATGACGGAAACGGGAGGCCTTACCCTTAGAGACAACTACAAAAGGTAGTTTAAAAAAAATACACGTCTATTTAGACGTCAATCCGTTGTGTAGTCAATATTTATGACTAGTGGCCTTTTTAAAGTGTTGCTTGGACTGATCAAATTGTAACTTACCGACAAGCTTTACTGGTCATGATATCGATGATTTTCATAACAACTATCTGATAATGCTACGAATAATACGGTTTCCCAACCAAACTTATGTTCCTTACAATGTTGCGGCGAGAAATTGATGACTGTGTAAATAAATATTCGGACAGCAATATGTTAACCGTGTCTTAAAACAAAAAAAAATTTGAGAGTAACACGTTTATTTTTAGGCTGTATATTGATAGATATGTGTACCTAAGACATTATGTAGATGACACTACTGCCTACTTGCTAAATGTTATATAATTTTTATACTTTTTAATTAATTGTTTTAGTAGAAGCAAACGTGTCACTACCCACCACGTGGTTGCATGTACATGGCATGATTAAATACTAATGTGAAGACATACAGTCTTTCATACTAATAAGTAATAAAAAACTGTTACGTTGTACAATTCAAATCTAAAAATGCTGATTCGACTTTTAAATTAGATCATAGCATGCGAAACCCATAATTTGTAGATAAGGATGTAGATATGTCTTTTATAATGATTATACCTTTTTTTACAAATTGTTCTATTTTTTATAGGCACATATAGTTAAACTCAGTTTTATACAGATCCGTTAAAAGCCGTCAATTTCTGTAAATAAGTAAAGTAAAAATAATATTGACTTATTAAAATTTACACCGACATTAGATATAACGGATTTAAGTAAAACTTGAACGCATAGTTGCGTCCTGTATGCTGAGCTGGCCATAATCCGACAATTCGACCGAAGTTCTGTATAAATTTTATACAGAACTTCGGTCGAATTGTCGGAATACTATAAAACCTGTCACAAGCTAACGCGACCTGCGGTGGCGGCCAATTGTTTACTATGATAATTAATGTTTCAGACACACGCGGCCTTGATTATCATAGTAGCTATACATCTGGCCGCCACCACAAGCCGCGCTTATTTTAGGCAGGCCTAATGAATAATCAATAAGTAGGTACCTATGTCCTCCATGGTCCAAAGAGAAGGAACACATTTAATCCTACGCAAACGAAGTCGCGGGTACAGCTAGTCTTATATAAAACAAAGTCTCATGCTTAAAGTAATGAAAAAGAAATATACCTATTTCTGCAAGTATACATATATATACATACCATGTGCGAGACGCACCTATGACTGGCTCTGGGCTGAGTAGAATTTGAAGGGAAATCCTGCACCTTCGGCGTTGGTCGTTACGGCTTAGCAGGAACTTGGTCGGGTCGGGGTTCTGAATTGAAAGGCTTGTTTACTTTTTCAAGTAATGTCACTTCGCTGCTACTGTAGGTACTGAATTTCATGGGGTCTGGCCGCCCAATTTATACTATTAAGTTACCTCGGCCGGACGCCCCTTCGCCCCGTATATTTGGCGGGAAAGCGATTTGCGCGGGAAATTTTGGCGCGAAATGACATGTTCATTTATTATAGTTCAATCTTACTCTAATACATTATTTACAGTGCTTATACCTATTTCTATGCTATTTATAATACATTATTACACGAGATCCTGCTCGTTCGGCGTAAAAATGCATCTGAAACGCGGGAATTCCGTGTCCGCCCGTATATACGTACCTCGTCCCCCACCTGAGGTATAAATACCGGGTTTCCCCCCTCGCTCGCCCATCAGTCGTTGCCTGACTGGCGCGCGAGTAGGATCTCTAGGTTTCCTTTAGTCTGTCTATATTTCTTAGTGGAAACTTAGTGTTATCCACTCGTTATTTAGGAAACCAGCGGTATATTACCCTTTTTTACTATGTAGGAATGAAATGTGAGGCCTATTATTCTTTATTTCAGGTGCCGATGACATAAGGCAATAGTAGCGCAATGCCTATGTTATAAGAAGGTTTATAAGCTAGATTATTACAAGTTAGGTCGCGACTGACAATTTTATGTTTATAGCGGGTTTATTCTATGCCGTCCTGCACATCTCTCCCGCCGACCATCGTTCGGGTGAACGTTGGATCTTCTTTTGCGTGCAGGTTCTCAGGCTCCGTCGGCAGGATCACCAGCTTCTTGGTCGGTCTTCTGAAGACTCCGCCCTTGGTGGTCACGTCCACTGCTCGTGTCACGCCGTCGGGGCCCGGGTATATAGCTGTAACCCGGCCTCGTGGCCATGTGTTGCGAGGCAGATTCCCGTCGGCCACTAGCACGATGTCGCCGACGTTGATAGGCCGCCCATGACCGTAGGGCTCCCGCCGGTACTGGAGTGAGGGCAGGTACTCCCGGAGCCAGCGGGCCCAGAAGTGCTCGGCCAGGCGTTGGCTCGTCCGCCAAGTCGCGCGGCCGATGAGTGCGGTGTCGTCGAATGTCCCGGGGTTGGGGGCCCGGGCTGAGCCACCGAGGAGGAAGTGGTTCGGCGTGATGGCTTCTGGCTCGTCAGGATCAACCGCCACGTGAGTGAGGGGGCGGCTGTTCACTGTATATTCGGCCTCGGCGAGCAGAGTAGTCAAGGTCTCCTCGCTGGGGCGGCGCTCGTTGAGCACGGCGTGTAGGGCTCTCTTGACGGCTCGTACCATCCTCTCCCATGCCCCGCCCATAAATGGGGCTCCCGCCGGTATGAAGCGCCAGCTGATACTGCGTTGCGCGGCGTCGGTTTCGAGGGCGTCGCCGTAGGCCACGCGGAGTTCTTTGTCGGCAGCGTGGAAGTTACTTCCGTTGTCGGTCCAGATCTCGGTCGGGCAGCCGCGGCGCGCGATCATGCGTCGGAGCGCCATGACCGCGGAGTCCCCGCCGAGACTTGGTATTACTTCCAGATGTACTGCGCGCACGGTGAGGCACGTGAAGAGTGCCACGTACCTCTTCTGAGTCCCTCTACCGACGGTTACTGTTATCGGGCCAAACAGATCGAGGCCCGTGTAGGTAAACGCTCGCTGGTGGTGGGCGAGCCGGCACCGCGGGTGGTCGCCGGTGGGCGGCACTGACGGCATTGCTTTCTTTATCCGGCACGGCAGGCATCGATGCACTATCATTTTCGTCACGGGTCGCAGGCGTAGAATACTATAGTATTGTTTACACTCGTTTATAGTAGCCTCGGCGCCGTTGTGTTGCATTTGCCTGTGTATAAAGTCTATATATAGCTTCACTGCCGGATGATTTCCATCGAGCACGGGTGGCCGTTTTTGTAGTTCGGTGATGTCCACTGCTGCGTTGATACGCGTCTTGATAACAATAACGTCGTTCACTAGTTCGACCGCCATGTGTCGTAGGCGGCTATGTGAGCCCGGTGGCTTATTATTTCTGAGGTCACTGAAGTCGTCATAGAATGACTCCAGCTGACTGGCGCGTATCACTAAGCGTTCCGCTTCACGTAGGTATGTGGCATCGAGTATTTTATACTTTCTATTATTTTGTAGCCTTTTAGACGGCGGCTGCGGCGGGGCGGGCTTGCTTCGCTTATTCCAGTCTGGATCGGCCTGTTTGTTACGCATGGTGCGCTTGTAATGTGCGCGCGCCTTGCGGGTTCGGCATAGGTCGATGAACTGTAATACTCTGCCTATAGTTCGCAGCAAGCGTTCCCACCTCGAGAATCGGGCCGGGTCTGGTAGCCAGGCGAGCGGGCCGGGTTTTCCCTTTACGACTGATATTGTGTGCACCTTTTCTTCACTTATTTCGGACTCGTGCGGTTGTGATGGCTCTGTGGGCCACGTCTCCGGGTCATCACGCAGGAAGGCTGGGCCCTGGAACCACCGATGATCAGTGTTGAACTCGAGCGGGACTGTGCGCGTGGCTTCGTCAGCGACGTTGAGCTTGGTAGGTACCCAGCGCCATTCTTTGACAGCCGTGTACTCCTCTATGGCGGCAATGCGGTGCGCGACAAAGGGCCGGTACGTGCGCGCCCCGGTCCTCAGCCACGCGAGTACTGTGCGGCTGTCGGTCCAGAATGTCTTCGTGTCTGGTTTGAAGTCGTGCTCTTCTATTACTGCGGCCGCCATTCGACTCCCCATCGCCGCGGCCTGCACCTCTAGGCGTGGGACTGATATCACCTTCAGGGGCGCGACCTTAGCCTTCGCAGCTATCAAGGACACGTGCACTCGCCCGTCGCCCGTAGTTATGCGCCAGTATAGCGCGCTTGTATATGCAGATTCGCTAGCATCGACGAAGATGTGCATCTCACGCTTGTTTGCGTCACCGTAGTAGGGGTAGGCGCGCGGAATCGCGAGGTCTCGCAATGCCCTTAGGTGCAGCGTCCACTCCGTCCATTGGCGCGCTAAGTCTGCATCCAGCTTGTCATCCCAGCCAGTTCCGCGCCGCCACACCTCTTGTAGGATTTTCTTTGCTATGATGGTTACCGGCGCCGCTAGCCCGAGAGGGTCGAAGATCGACATTGTTATTTTCAATATTTGCCTTTTGGTAGGCTCGATGTCGTCCAGGGCTCCGGGGGGTAGGCGGCTGAGGTCCAAGTTGAAGGCGAGTTCGTCGCTCGCGGGTTTCCATATTTGTCCCAGGATTCGTTCATTTTTCATTTCGCTTTTATTCAGTTCGACGGGCGCGGACGTGGCGTCCTCCGAAGTGAGGGCTCGGAGGACCCGCGTGGAGTTAGAGGTCCATT
Organism: Epinotia brunnichana; assembly: GCA_963854355.1. Classification (NCBI taxonomy): domain Eukaryota; kingdom Metazoa; phylum Arthropoda; class Insecta; order Lepidoptera; family Tortricidae; genus Epinotia; species Epinotia brunnichana. The sequence continues at coordinate 23,668,724 of OY977936.1, read as the reverse complement.
GGCGTAGTTCGTAATGGGCCTCTCTATGTATATCGCGTACATCACTTGACACTCGAATCGCGTCTTCTTCCGTTTTGAAGCTGTGTAGGTAGTCATCGACGTAGTGATGTCTTATTATTGCTTTGACGGCCTCTGGATGCGTTTCTTCGTGTTTCTGGGCGTTGACGTTCTTCACATATATTGCTATTGACGGTGAACAAGTAGCGCCAAAAATGAGTGAAGTCATGCGATATTCTTGCGGCGCGTCGTCGCCCCGCCGGTCGCCCCGCCATAGATAGCGCAGGGCGTCTCTGTCTTCAGATTTGACTTTCACTTGCATGAACATTTCTTTAATATCCGCCCCCACGGCGACTGGGTGTTGCCGGAAGCGCATAAGGACGCCTGGCAGCGACTGTAGGAGGGCCGGGCCTGTCAGTAGGCGGTCATTGAGCGACACGCCCCTTGTAGGCGCGGCGGCGTCGTGGACAATTCGGACTTTCCCGGGCTTGCTAGGATTCAGCACCGGGAAATGGGGGAGGTACCACACTCTTGATGACTTGGTGGGCGGCGCAGGCTCGGCGTAGCCCTTCGAGACAAGGGCGTCCATTTCTTCACTATATTTGCCTTTAAGCTCTTTATTTTTGTCGAGTTTCTTTTCTATGTTATGAAGTCTTCTCAGTGTATTTTCGTAGTTGTCAGGCAAGCTGCTGTCGGGTTGTTTCCATAATAGCGGTGCTTCATAATGGCCGTCGGCTGTAGTCGTTATTGACTGGGCTAGCATGATACGCGCCCGCTCTTCCGGGCTTGACTGGGGTAACTTCGGCTCGATAAGTAGGTTTTCGAGCGCGAAATATTCACTGAGTTGTAAATTCAAATCTTCATTTTTCTCGGCTTCTTCAATAGTGGTCAAGCGATGCGTCGCATGTACTTGTTTGCCTGTGATGCGTGTGTGTGCACCGTGTAGCACCCAGCCTAGCGGCGTTAGGGATGCCGCTGGCTGATGCCGCTGGCCGCGGCGTGTTTCATTACTGACGAGTAAATGCCAGTTATCTTGTCCGATTAACACTCTAGGTCTCGCTGACTCGTACCGCAGGCTATCTTCTATGTCGCATAAGTGTGCGCACTCGCGGAGATCCTCCTTCTTAACGGACTGTGGTGATAGGCTCAGATCGTCTATGGTATGCGCACCGACCCTATAAGGTTGGTCGGTGCCGCGGATGCTGAGCGTAACACGGCGTGATCTCGATGCGTCGATTTTTTCTTTCGTTATAGCTTCTATTTGTAGCGGTACTGTCGGGCCGTCCAGGCCTAAGTCGTTCGCGAGCTCTTCTTGTACAAGTGTTATCGTGGAGCCGTCGTCAAGGAGGGCGTAGGTCTCGACGGCTCCCGCCGGTCCAGAGACTGTGACCGGGATAATTTTTAGATAAGCTCTCGCTTCTCGGGAGGCGCGTGTCGATGTGACGGCCTCGTTTCTTTCTTCGATTCGTTGATAATGTAGCAAGTTGTGGTGGAAGTATTCGCAGCCGTCTCGCTCGCACTTCGTGCGCTTGCATGAGTGCATCCTGTTCTTGTAGCGCAGGCATCGGAAACATAGCCGTTGATCTTTGGCTAGTTTCCACCGGTCTTCAACGGCTTTTTCGATAAACTTAGTGCATTTATCTATTGGGTGACCGGTGTTGTTGCAGGCGGCGCACTTAGGTGAAGGCTTGTCTGTGGTCGCGAAGGCTCGGTGTGTCCTCTTTGCAGGGTGAGGATTTGCACCGTCGACGTTCTCGGGCTGCGCGTAGAGCGCGCAGTAGTCCGCCTCGCGTTGCAGGAAGGCTGATATCTTTATTAGCTCAGGCTCGTCGTTTTTCTGCGTATTCGCGTAGTCGAACCATCTGTAGCGTAGGGCGGGCGTAAATTTCTCCATCATTGCCCTTGTCGTCTCCGGGCTGTGTAGATAGTGAGCGCGGTCAAGAGCCTTGAGTGTGGCTATGACGTTGGCTACACGGCTGGCGAAGACACAGATGTCGAGCGGCCCGTCGTTAAGGCGCGGTAGGGCGCGTAAACGCTCGAGCTCGGCGAGGGCAATGGCGTCTGGGCGGCCGAAGCGGGCTTCTAGGCTTCTCATTACTTCGTCTGCGCGAGCGTTGTAAATGAGGAGGCTCTCGACGGCTTCTTTGGCCCTCCCTTTGAGGCATCTTCTTAATCTTGCTATATTATCCACTTCACTATAATTTGCGGTGGTTCCGTTGTAGGCGGCTTTGAATGATAGCCATTCTTGATGCGAGCCGCTGAATGGCGGCAACTCGGCGTGGTAGCGTGATGACTCTCTCGGGCCGGCACGCGCGGCGATGGCGATGGCAGAGGCGAGCTCACTCAGGTTCACACTTTGTTGATTCTTCATTACTATGGCGTTATCTTCTTGCGCATTCGCTTGTGAATACATTAACGGCGGCGGATATGCGTCTGTTTCGCGTGGGCGCGGCGGCGTTGGCGCGAAAACGGGAGCGTGGGTTCCCCCGGCGGGGGGAGGGGCGGGGACGGCGGGGCGCACGGCAGCGGCGCCCTGTCCCGCGCCCTCGGCGGGGCTCCTCTCCCGAGCCTGCTCGGCGTACTGTGGGGTTGCAGGCTCGGGTTCTTCGATGTAAGGTGCATTGGAGATGGCGAGGACATGTCTCTGGCTGGTCTCGAGCCATTCATCTATGCGGCGTTCTTGTTGGACTGTAGATATTGTGCCGGTGTCATCGTCGCTGTCTTCGGCTTCTATGGCGGCTATGCGCGCTTGCGCGAGCTCCAATTTGATTCGGAGGGCTTCTTCTCGCGCTTGTGCGAGACGGCGGACGCGATGACTCGACGTTGTTCTCACTGATTTTGACGGCGGCCGTGCGGCAGGATGCTGGCTTGACTGTGGGGTTTCCTGCCGCAGTGTTGCTGCAGGGTGTAGGCTCTCCTGCAGCAGCGGGACTATGGGTGGCAGCGTTGACTGTGGGGTTTCATGAGGCAGTGTTTGTGACTGCGCGGCATCATGATGCTGCCCTATGGGTGACCTCGGCTGTGGGTCTGGACGAGGCGCCGGCGTCGCAGGAGTGCTTGTCTGTGGGGTTTCCTGCGAGGGCCTCGAGCCGTCTTGACACGTAGTTCTTGACGGCACTATGGGTGGCAGCGTTGACTGTGGGGTTTCATGAGGCAGTGTTCTCCACTGCGCGGCATCATGAGGTTGCTGCCCTATGGGTGACCTTGGCTGCAGGTCTGGCCGAGGCGCCGGCGTCGCAGGAGTGCTTGTTCGCGAAGTCTCCTGCGAGGGCCTCGAACCTTCTTGAGTAGTAGCAGTTCCCGACGTGGACGTGGTTGCTTCTTCCAGCATGGCTTCTCTGATGTTCGCTGCGATAAGTTGACCGAACGTGCGTTTTCCTGCTTTCGATCTTGTAAGGGGCATCCTCTATGTAGAATCCGGTTTTCGATGGACCAGCATGTGCGAGACGCACCTATGACTGGCTCTGGGCTGAGTAGAATTTGAAGGGAAATCCTGCACCTTCGGCGTTGGTCGTTACGGCTTAGCAGGAACTTGGTCGGGTCGGGGTTCTGAATTGAAAGGCTTGTTTACTTTTTCAAGTAATGTCACTTCGCTGCTACTGTAGGTACTGAATTTCATGGGGTCTGGCCGCCCAATTTATACTATTAAGTTACCTCGGCCGGACGCCCCTTCGCCCCGTATATTTGGCGGGAAAGCGATTTGCGCGGGAAATTTTGGCGCGAAATGACATGTTCATTTATTATAGTTCAATCTTACTCTAATACATTATTTACAGTGCTTATACCTATTTCTATGCTATTTATAATACATTATTACACGAGATCCTGCTCGTTCGGCGTAAAAATGCATCTGAAACGCGGGAATTCCGTGTCCGCCCGTATATACGTACCTCGTCCCCCACCTGAGGTATAAATACCGGGTTTCCCCCCTCGCTCGCCCATCAGTCGTTGCCTGACTGGCGCGCGAGTAGGATCTCTAGGTTTCCTTTAGTCTGTCTATATTTCTTAGTGGAAACTTAGTGTTATCCACTCGTTATTTAGGAAACCAGCGGTATATTACCCTTTTTTACTATGTAGGAATGAAATGTGAGGCCTATTATTCTTTATTTCAGGTGCCGATGACATAAGGCAATAGTAGCGCAATGCCTATGTTATAAGAAGGTTTATAAGCTAGATTATTACAAGTTAGGTCGCGACTGACAATTTTATGTTTATAGCGGGTTTATTCTATGCCGTCCTGCACATACCACATACACATCCATATGTGATAAGTCGAGAGTGTGTTCTCGTCTCATCACACATGCACCCGAATATATGTACATATATGCATACACACTACACTTCACACACACACACTTAATTATGACAAGTCGAGAAGACAATTCTTTAGTCTAGTTTTTATCCTAGATTTACTTAGTTTAGGACTTTGTTTTAATAAGCTAATATTGTTGAATATTCTTGGGACTAAGTATTTTAAACATCTTTCGCCATAATAGTTTTTCATTCTCGGCTGTACTAACTTTTTGTCGCTTACACTCCTAGTATTATACTTACTGTTAATTAACACTTTGTACTCTGAATTGTAATAATGCTCTAAACCTAAGAGGTATGTGACTTTCTTATCTACGGGTAAAATTTTACATAAGGGAAATAGTTTATTATAATCTTTTTCACAATCTTTCTTCACCTTTTTAGTAACTAAGAACTTAATCAGCCTTGTTTGTAATTTTCTTACATCTCTAATATATGTTTTTACAAGTAAGTACTAAGACTTTTGGACTGTAAGTAAATGAGTTATTTTCTGCATAGGTAGATAACATCCCTGTAGTTGGGGTTAATAACCCACTGCCCTGAAAGCTTCGTGTGGAACAACAATAAATTGCACCACATCGTCCGCGATGGTAGTCTTACAGTAATTGTTTAATTAAGACGTTGCTAAGTCGCGCAAGAACGCGATAGCCTGACGCGCGACGCCAAAGTGACAGTATTACCACCAGTATATATAATACTTTTCACGCCACTGCTCTGAAATGTGGCAAAAGATGATCAGAATTCAGGCTTCAAAGCTAGGTTTGGACGTCGCACTAACAGGCCATCTATGAATTCAAACTGTCCAACAATGTTTTTGTAGTCCAATACTGGATCTTTTTTCGTACCTACCATGTTTAAAATAAGGTCCTTTTTAGTTCCAGTTAAGGTACAAGCGATTCTAGGTATTTTTAAGCGCTTCGATGCGGTTGGCTTAATAACATAAAAACGCATTTGAGTGACTGGCCACTTGCGAACGGTCCAATTTAAAAAATAAAAGTATAAAGGGCGGGAGTGTGAAAATTTTATGAAGTTGAACTAACTACGATCTCTTAATAACGAAACTAAACCAAAATTTTATCTAAAATGGATTCTTCAAATAGTGAGAGTGATTCTATGGACGTGCTTACGCCTACCGAATTAAAAAGGCTGCAAAGTCGGTTGTAATTTTATCTCGTGGAGATATGACAACAAGACGAAATATTTTCCAGAAACTGTTTTACTGGCAAATTTCGATGACCTCACGAAGAACCTAAAACCCTCTACGTTAAGTTATTTTCAGGTTCCTGCTGTTGTGATAATTCCTGTGGGTCAAAGTTAGAGGGGCTATGTGTAATCCAAGTGTTGTTAGCATGTGACGGTCCTGGTTGAGGTTCAGTATTAACAGGTACATTAAGACCAGATTGGAATGTGGATGACGAAAATTCTGTGGACTCTTGCGACTTTACATTAATTGATTTTGCAATTTGTTTTCCAATTTTTAATTTGTTATCAATGGAGTTTTCTATGTATCCTTCTGCTACATTACTTGACCGCCAACCTCCATGCCTCTTCAAAGTTGTTATGTCTTCTCCTGAGTCGGCAAGTAATATAGCAGAGGTTCTCCTAAATGCATGTCCGGTGTAAAGATTTGCATCAGGCAAATTTAAGTACTGAGCGATATCTCTCGGCATATTCCCAAACTTGTTTAAGCCTATTATTCCTCTTTGAAAATTCTGAAAGAAACGGTCACTTTTGCCCTTAGAAGACCGCAGACTCTGATATTTCTTGACTATTTCTGCAAATAGGCCGTCAATAGTGAAGGACCTGGGAATTTTATTTTTTGTATTTGGTATTTTGACAAGAAGTATGTCCCCATGTGTTTCTATATCTTTTACTGATACATTTGTGAGCTCTTCGCGTCTGCATGCGCCACAGACTCCAAATATAAGAGCAACCTATGAACAAAGTTACATATTTATTATATACTAGCTGTTGCCCGCGACTTCGTCCGCGTATAACATGTTATCGTCTAAATGTTTGTTGAAGGAGTGAATTTAAAAAAACATTGAAATAAATTTTGTACCTAGTCTTTTAGAAAACAATCTAAAACCGAAGTTACAAATATCTTACTTTCAAAATCTCTTGCTCTCTATACAAACTAAGAACCCTCTCTGAACACTAATAGTAAACAGTCTGAAACCGTAGTTACAAATTTCTTACTTTAAAAATGTCTTGCTCTCTATACAAAGTTCGAACCCCCTTTTAACCTTCTTAGGCGATAAATTAAAAAAACGCTGAAATAAGTTTTGAAGTATTTTAGCAAACAGTCTAAAACCGAAGTTACAAATCCCTTACTTTAAAAATATCTTGCTCTCCATAAAAACTTTGAACACCCTTATAATCCCCTTTAGGGGATATATTTCAAAAAATGCTAAAATTAGTTTTGTAGTCTAAACAGGCTAAGATCGAAGTTACAAATATCATACTTTAAAATTTTCTTGCTCTCCAATCTCTCCATACAAACTGTGGGCGACAGAATGTAGTTTGTGAAATGTAGGACCTACGGGTCACGAAGAGAAAGGGTGTTGTATAGTATGTGAACGATAAGGCCTACGGGTCACGAAGAGAAAGGACGTGTATTCCTTCACATAAGGACGGCAATTGTGCCCAGATTAAGCTCCTAAAGCAAACGGCTCATATAAGAAGCGCGTGATTTATTTAGGACCTAAGTACAATAGGTACAGACGAAGAAAATAGCTTAAAGTAAAGATAAAGGTACCAGGTACCTCCAGTAATTATTTCATAAAGATCGATAGGGGGAGAGCCCCTGATAAATGAGGGAGAGATAGCCAAATTAATTGTAAAGAAACCAACTTGAGACTATATCCAGATCTAGTCCGTCAACAAGGGACATCGGTAACTAGAGTTACATAAAATGTGAAATAAAAATGTACACAACGTATGCATAGAGATTATTGCTTATTATGGTGCAATAATGGTCAAGGTTCAGGTTGATTTCTCTGATTGGCTAAAAAGACGGGAGCAAAGTCAAACTTATGCTACCACGTTAATGTAAATGTGAAAATTGACGGTCTCACCCGGCCATAGCTTCGTAACCAGATGAGGTACGAAAGCAATTGAGGTATCGTTAGGAAGGTACGGTAAATGCCCTTACGTATGTATAATCACTTTTGATAATTAATGTTAATTAAAGCCACTAGGGCCTGGCAAAGCCATTTCATGTTACCAAAGTTGGTAATTTTACGTAAATATCGACTTTCCCAATTTAAACGGGAAAAGCAGGAAAACTAGTAGATATTGTAATGTATAGCTCAGAAATAGTTCTTTTGAAGGAAAATATGTAAAAACCCTTAAGGTTTCCCTGAAAACCAGGAAAACGTAAAAACTAGCTTTTCCATAGTAAAAGTGGGCGAGGTCTTCAAAATTATATCCCCACCACTTTTAATGCCTTAGGGGTATAAAAGAGGCTATAATCGCCGGATAGAATTGTGTTCGCTCAGCCCCACCAGTGGGAGCTCCTAGGAAGAAGAAGAAAGGAAGAAGTAGGGAAATTGTGATAGGAAGTAGGAAATTGTGATAGGGAAAGTTTAATCAGTAGTTTGTGTCTCATTATTTTATTATACCGTTTCATTTAATTTTCGCCAAGTATTATTTTATCGTCACCCACACCCCATCCTTCAACAGTGCAGCTCAGTCTGCGGGATTAGTGCTCCCCTAGAGCACCTGCGCTATCAGAGCGCGTTACGGCCGTTTAAAAACACGCTGAGCGGTTCAACCGCCGCGGTTCACCCGCCGCGGTTGAAACGCGCGGTTCGCCCGCCGCGGTTTTTAAACGCCCCTTGTTAGGTGACTGTGAGGTCGCGAAGGTCAAACCCAGGCCTGTCGCACATCGACCACGTTGGCGCCACGCGTCGTCCACACAAACTTTGAACGCTTTTCAGGGAAAAATTAAAAATAAAACACTCGGTTTTTTTATTGTAACAGGTAAGTATTTTTTCTACAAACTATCTAGTCTCTAGCTAAAAAAAAGTGTTTCCCATACGAACCTTGCACCCCTTTTTAACCCCTTAAGGGGTGAAATTTTCCAAAACGCTGGCAGTAGGTATTTTTTTTTGTATTTTAATAAGTAGGTACTTAATCTTTCTACAGAGTTTTAAGATTCTACCTAAAAAAAAGTTTTCCTATACAAACATTGCACCTCTATATCCCCCTCTTAGCGGGTGGAAATTTTCAAACCACTGAAAGTAATTTACCTAATTTATATATTTGTATTCTAATAAATAATCTTTCTACACAATCTCACCTCTCTAGCTCAAAAAATACGTTTCCTCCATACAAATTTTCACCTGTTTTAATCACCCTTAGGGGTGGAATTTTCCAAAACGCTGAAAGTTCTTTATTTGTATTGTAATAAGTTATCTTTCAACAAAGGTTTGTCGCTTGCTAAAAAAATATATTTACAAACGTTGCACCCCCTTGTACACCACTAAGGGATGGAATTTTCTAAAACGCTGAAAGCTTTATTTTATTATGTAATCTTTTTAAAAAGGTTTGAGATTCTAGCTCAAAAAAATCCCCTTTACCAACATTGTACCCCTTTTTCATACCCTTAGGGGTAGAATTTTCCAAAAAACTGTTTTTTATTTGTATTGTAATAAGTAATCTTTCTACAAACTTTTAAGCTTCTATCTCTAAAATAAGTTTCGCTCATACAACCTTTGCAATCCTTTTTAACTCCCTAAGAGGCTGAATTTTCCAAAACGCTGACTGTACTTTATTTGTATTCTAATAAGTAAGCTTTCTACAACGTATTGAGTCTCTTGCTAAAATAATAAAGTTTCCCCTATACCAAATTTGCACCCCTTGTTTAGGGGCAGAATTTTCCTAAACGTTGAAAGTATTTTATTTGTATTCTAATAAGTAATGCCAGATTGAACACTACTGGGCTATAATGAAAGCTAAACTACGTAAAACAGCCCGTAGTGCCGATACAGAGCAACAGTTTCGGTCAGATTGGAATAAGGTGGCTCGAACTTTTGACAAAGTCGCTGTCCGGTCGTTAATGGGCACCATGAGGCAAAAAATTAGAAAACTGGCCAGAAATTAATAATTTGGGCTTTTTATGGTACTATTCGAGTTGTCCATATTATTTTGTACAAAGTTGATTGATTTTAGTATGTCAATAAATAATAAAAAAAAAAGTTGTCGCATTTTTTTCTTGTATTTATAACAAACGATACAGTCTTTATTACGTTTCTGCCAAGAGGTTACATTTTCGAACAAGCGAGCGATGCAAATAACGAAATTGTCGATTTCAGCTTGGTTCAAATTTATTTACCCTCAGAAATTGCAATTTTGATGCAGTCGAATTGATGATGAAGACTTCAGATGCTTTATGAAACTCCTCAATGCTGTAAAGTACGTCAAAGGTTCTGACATGATTCCTTTGAAGCATCTTATGAAGTGTGTGAAATTCTGAGATCCTTGAGGAATCGACGGAACTCCTCAAATATTATCAACGCATTTGCTCTCGGAAAGCAGTTCATGTGGTAAATTGGAAAGGAAATGTGGAAATTTTCATGTACCAATTTCCAATTTCCATGTGTCTCGACCACAGAGTCTCGACGAAGTACTGAATTGAAGTCGGTTTAAACTTTGTTTTTAAAGTAATAATTTTATAATTGTGGCACTGCGAAAATAGGATAGAAAAGCTAAGAATAATATTAAAACAAAAATCATATGCCTCTTAGTTAGAATACTGATGGTAATCATAACACAAAGCGGTTCTAAGACAAAGCGCCATTTGGGTTATATGGCGCTGCCATTGCGATAAGTTTTGCCATACTTATTTAGAAGATGTATAAGTATAACACTGACGTAGGTAGGTATATGATTATAAATATATCTACCGTTTTTACCAACTTATGTCAACATGCTATGGCTATCGAAACTTAAATCCCGCGGTGGTTAAAAAAAGCGGCCAAGTGCGAGTCGGACTCGCCCATGAAGAGTGCCCCCCCCCCACATTTTCCCACTTTGGAAGTGTCTCTCGCGCAAACTATTCAGTTTGCAAAAAAATTATATTAAATACCTCAATATCATTTTTGAAGACCTATTTATCCTATTTATAGGTTCGATGAAAAAAAAATTGGGTTTCAGTTCTAAGTATGGGGAACTCCAGAAAATTATTGTTTTACTTTGTTTGTACTTACCAAGTTTTAACAGTATAGTTCTTATAGCTTCGGAAAAAGTGGCTGTGACATACGGACGGACAGACCGAATCCATAAGGGTTCCGTTTTTTGCCATTTGGCTACGGAATCTTACGGAACCCTAAAAACGAATCTTCTTAGAAAATCTCAAGGATCGAACTCTAACGGAAATCTATTTGCTTAAGCCTAGGTAGAGGTCTAGTTTCGTTAGGCGTAAAGGGGTGGTGAGGCGCATTAGCACGTTCCGAATAACAGCCAAGGTCAGCAGAGCAACGCCTGTCGTCTGTCGCTTGTCGCTTGTCGCTTGTCCCTTGCATTGCTCAATGTTCCCGGCAAGGTGAAGGACGGAACGCGGAACACTAATCAGATGAACATTAATTAAATATTTGATTGTAAAGAAACATGAAACAGTGCATTTTCTTCTGCCGTTTTTTCACTGATTTAGAGAGCTTCAAAATGTTGTGCATGGCATTTTTGTTTAAAATAAGTACCTACTTACAAGAGCGTAACGGCCACACTTTGTGTAGAAGTTACCTACTGACGTGACGGGACACACAATTTTTAACCCCCGACGGAAAAAGAGAGGTGTTATAAGTTTGACGTGTCTGTCTGTCTGTCTGTGTGTCTGTCTGTGGCAACGTAGAGCCTAAACGAATGAACCGATTTGAATGCGTTTTTTTATCCGAAAGCTGATGAGATCGAGATAGTTCTTAGCTATACGTCTCATCAAAATCCGTTCTGCCGTTTTTGAGATATTGAACTTTGAAACCCAAATTGTGTTTTTTTTTGTAAAGCAAATATGGTAATTTTCACGTACCTACGTGGCTTGTGAAAGTACTGAATACAAATACAAATGACTTTATTTACCAGCTATTTATTTTATTTAGTTCGTATTTACGAACTAAGAGGATTTTTTTCTCATTATAATTTAAGACATGACGTGGCTTTGACTTACAATTTATTTTAAAAACTGATCTAACACCAATCATAACTTGTCACACTAATTTGTAAAACTCATGCTTGTAATTGCAGCTTTGGTAAATAAAGTAATTTGTATTTGTTTTTATTTGTAAAAAAAGTTTAAACCGACATACGACGGGTAGTTAATTCAGTACTTTCCCAAGCCACGTAGGTACGTGACAATTTCCATATTTGCTTTCCAATTTACCACATGAAATGATTTCCAAGAGCAAATGCGTTGATTATTAGTATTATTAGGTACACAAAAAATCCTAGTTCCGTCGATTCCTTTAGTATTTCAGAATTGACACTTCATTAGTTTCTACTTCAACGAAATCATGTCGGATTCTTTGACGTACTTTAAATCAGGGATCGGAACCGGTTAATTGCTAAAACCTCGGTTTACCACAAATCTCGAACTATTTTATAATTCACATGTAGGACTCAGTTGTGTTTTGAGGTAACGAGTGCGTATTATTAGATTGCCCAATTAGAAATGAAATTATTATCAAAAGAACGAAAAAGAACCGTTTTCGTTCCCATACAAACAATACCGGTTTCCGATCCCTGCTTTAAATCCGCGCAATCCACGCAGGATAAATTACGCCTTCTTGGTTTTGTGTTTTTATTCACTACACCATTTCTTTATTTATTTAGACCTCAACAAACAATGTTGAATAGGTAATTTACTACTCATATAAACTTTCTGAAGGGGTTTTCCACTCACACAGTAAAAAAAGAACATGCTGCGGTGATTATCAATTGATTGCAGAATTTGTATTTGTATGGTTTTAGATAAATAAATAACATATTACTAATACTGGCTTTGAACTTATATTAATTATAGGTGATTAAGTGCCGTGCTGATGACCTGGTAAAGGTCGCGGGAGTCCGCTGGATGCGGGTGGCGCAGGACCGGCCACTTTGGCACCTTTGGGGCAGGCCTATGCCCAGCAGTGAACGTCTTTTGGCTGATATGATTATATCCTGTTTTGCAACGACTGAGCAGTATTTTATCTTTATATCGATGTGAAAAACTAAACCATATCTCTAAGCTCGGCGCTTATCTTTTCCCAGATCCTTGACTGGACCTGATGGACCCGTAGTGAAGGATCTCTTGAAAATTGCAGCAATGACGCCTATTTGACATAACTTGACTCACCTTCTGGTACAGAAAGGGCCTGGTGAGTGCCAGATACCGCTCCAGCGCCATAGTGACGGCGATACAGACGCTGCCGATGCCGAACACTCGCATCACAACACGGATGGCGCAGTAGGCGCGCGTCGCGCCCGCCCATGGGAAGGTCTCGCTCACCACCATTGATGTCATCATTCCCACCTGTCAAATATAATAAATAGGTATGATAAAGTTTTTGTGGCGGAGGAAATCCCGGTTCGGCTTAGGTATAGTACATTATTGCCGTGGCTGGGAAGGAGGCAATTGCAGGCTGAGTATTTTGTTTAAACGGACGAGCTTGCGAGTCCGTTTAATTATAATACGAAGCCTGCAATTGCCATTCCGGCTGAGGCTAATATAGTGCTTTTCTCAAAAATGGGGGAATAAAAAAGACTAAATTTAAATCAAGCGTTATTATTAAATACAAATTGAGGATACTGCAAATGACATAAAATTAAACGTCATATTTTTTTTTAAACAGAATCGCAAGTGTATTTTTCCACCGAAAAACGCAATCTTTTTATGACACATACAAAAATGTCGCGTTTGCAACAGAAAAATACGACTTGATTTGGCTGAATACGACCTGTGCCGTCTTTTATATGCCAGTTTCTACTTTTTAAAAAGTTTGGTACTCGACAAATAAAGGAATTCATATGTAACATTCCAGGCGGCCTGCAATGTTTTTTATTTTTTAATTTTGATCTGGCCTTCAACTATACACTTTACCTTCCAATATGTAGCGAGTTATGTTCACTCTGCGGGCTATTTTTGAGAAAAATATATAGTCTCTCTTTATGCAAGGGCAAAAAAAATACACCTGATATAATGAACGCTGATTATTTGGCTCCAACCCAAATTATCACTTTTTGATACTTTTTAATATGTTTTTTGTTGTAATTATGAACAATAAACGATAAAAAATAGAATTTACTTCTTTGGCTGAATGTATTTTTTCCTTTAACAGTTGGACATATTGATTAAGTACAAATCCTGTTAGGTATAGACCTAACAGGATTTTTTGAAGTTTAACGTAATAGGAATACTTAAATAAATAATGAGATTTCATACGGGTATTTTATTCCTGAGTGTGGTAATGTATGTAACATTTCTAAGTTTGTTGAGCCATAAATTAGATGCTTTCACGTGTTCGTTATTTAAACAAAAACACAGTCATTATTGCCCAGCATGTTTACAAAAAAAATCCAGTCGCATATTCATAAACGTTCTATAAACCCCACATAAACCCATTTTAATTAAAATGCTGTTCAAATTCAAAATAAGGGGGTAAGTTTATAACGCAGTTCTCCGCCATTCATTAGTCTTACTACTCGCATATTAGGGAAACTAACACGGGATCAACGTAACAAATCATTCTAAAGACAAACTATGACTGCTATTCAAGAGTTATAGATGCTGTTTTTACTCCCCCTAAACATCAGTAAAGCTAGGGAAGCTCTGCCGGCAACAAACCCACGGGTTACAAAACGTATGTTTGGGTAACAAAACGATGCGTTCGAAGTACCTAGTTTTCATTTATTTCGCGGCATGAACTCGTTGGGTTCCAGAAATTTGTTGCCAAGGGATGAAAGTAACAAGTTGTTAATTATTATCCTGATAATAATTTGCACGGTTAATACAATCATCTCTAAGCATTGTTACAATCAACCCTAACCCTGGGGATGATTGTAACAGATTCCATATCTTATTGAAATCTATTTTTCTATGCAACCAATGGGATATACCTATCACATGTTTTTCTATACTAAAACATGCGTGAAGGATCTCTGCACAATAAGTACAGGAATAAAATTAATAAAAAATCTATGAAATAAAGCGGCCAAGTGCGAGTCGGACTCGCACATGAAGGGTTCCGTAAAATAAATTGCTTTTTACGATTTATAAATAAATAAAATAAAAATAAAAATTGTTTAATTCAGAACGAGATCCATAATAGTGTATTACACGATTAAGATGACGTATTAAAAAAAACTACTTACAAGATCTCGTTCAAACCTATTTTCGTTGGAAGTTTGCATGGTAATGTAAGTAGGTACATCATATATTTTTTTTAGTTTTATCATTCTCTTATTTTAGAAGTTACAGGGGGGGGGGGGGGTCACACATTTTATCACTTTGGAAGTGTCTCTCGCGCAAACTATTCAGTTTAGAATAAAATGATATTAGAAACCTCAATATCATTTTGAAGACCTATCCATAGATACCACCCCACCCCACACGTATGGGATTGATGAAAAAAAATTTTGAGTTTCAGTTCTAAGTATGGGGAACTCCAAAATGTATTGTTTTTTTTTTCTATTTTTGTGTGATAATCTTAATGCGGTTTACAGAATACATATACTTACTAATTTTCAACAGTATAGCTCTTATAGTTTCGGAAAAAAGTGGCTGTGACATACGGACGGACAGACAGACAGACAGACATGACGAATCTATAAGGGTTCCGTTTTTTGCCATTTGGCTACGAAACCCTAAAAATTGTATGTCACGAAAACTGAAAATTGTTACGTTCATCCCTGCACGGCTATCACAAGACGGCGCGCGAACTCTCTCGATTTTAATAAGAGAGAGACAGATACTACAAGAAAAACCGAGAGAGCTCGCGCGCCGCGCCGTCTTGTGATAGCCGTCTCCACTATATATGTACTCGTACATCGAGAATGACATCACGGGTAATATATTTATAATAGACATACTATGTCAGGTCACATGGTGAGACAGGTGCAGGTGGTATAATAAATGATCACCTAGGTACTCTTTCAAATTGCCTATTCAAAACTCTTTCAAGCCCTCGACGAAAATGACTAAACTTATTTCATTTGCATGTTGACTATTATTTTATTTGACATTAAACTGATCATTAGCGCCGATATAATCTGCGCATCTGACCCGGGTGTTATTTTATTTGAACAATACACACAAACGAACTCTCTTGAGTTTCAATGGCTCGATGCTGTGTTTGCGAATCTATTGCGGGATGTTAATTAAGTCGTGACCCAAATATTAAACCGTGGCGCGAGGACAATATTAGGTTAAATTCATTGAAATACACAACACAAGAGACTCATTCAACATCTAAGCCGAAAAGTTAAATTCAAATGTCATTTATTGACGACACTTTTGTGTAGGACGGTGTTATCACAGATTATCAAAGGCTGTATGAAAATAATTTACTTTAAAAACAAAGTTTTAACCGACTTCAATTCAGTACTCCACGCCAAGCCACATGAACTTTTCCACATTTATTTTTCAATTTACCACATTAACTGATTTCCGAGCGCAAATACGTTCATTATTAGAGAAAAAAACCAAATCGCTGTATGTGGGCACTTCTTTGTTTGCTATTTCAACTGAATGATATCAGAATCGGTGACGTACTTTTATAGTTTGAAGTACATCATTGACACGTTCCACAAGCCATCTGTGGTCTTCATCATCACTTACATTTCACCTAATTTATGATTTCCGAATGTAAATACACGATTTATAATAGAAAACACCGAAATTACTACACGCGTGCCTTATATATTTGAGGAGTTCCCTCAATTCCTCATGGTTCCCATCATTCAACTGGAATTTTTAAAACAATGGGACCAACCTGGAAGCATATACTTTCAATTAAAAAAATAATGGTACGAATCGGTTCATAAATGACTGAGTTCTGAGGTAACGTTAACTGAGGCAACACACATTTAAAAAAAAATACAACCGAGTTGAGAACCTCCTCCTTTTTTCTTGAAGTCGGTTAAATACAGGAAAATAGAGTTTTATTATATCCATACCTGATTACCACGTGTTTTTCAGCGCATACCGCCACGGTAAGGTGATGTATATTTGATACGAGTGCGGGTACACATATCGGCACCAGAGAATAATAAACCCCATGATTGTATTTAAATCAAATTTGCCAAACAATACCGGTTAATCCTGAACCAGAGACTAGCACTGATGATTAAACTGCCAATGGCAAAAATTTCACTAGATTGCGTTGAAGAAGCAGTATAATAGGATTATGGGGAGTGTGTATAATTTTACCAATCTCGATCTGAGTGTAGATAAAATCCTTGAAATGCAATATGATATAGTACATACACCACTTCTAAGGCATCTCATCACCCGCACCTGCACCACCTGCCACCTGCATGCAATGGACAGCCGCGACTTTTACCAGTCATCAGTCCACCTTGTGGAGAATCTACCCACGCTGCGTCTTGCTAGTACGTGGTCCCCTCTCGAAAACCTTTCCGCCACAGCGGCCATCGGTTCTACGTGTAATGTACTAATGTGCTTCGCCCACTGCCACTTAAGTTTAGCGATTCGGAGGGCTACATCGGTTACCTTAGTTCTGCTGCGGATAGCCTCATTTCTGATGCCATCACCAGTCCCAGCGTAGCCCTCTCTATTGCCCTTTGGGTGACTTTGAGCCTTCTCATGATCTCTACAGATATATTAATAAATCTTACCAATGCAACGATGTCATTACACGCCAAGGACGTAAGTAGTAGCAGATGTTTCCTATTTCGTACTCTCTTCTCCCCTTTCCTCAGACACAAGATGGCCACTCCGTTCCCGATGATACCAACGACGTACACCACCTTCAGAAGAATGCTGAATATTTTCCTAAAATGTGGAACCGGGGCCGACGATGTCTCGTTTGCGAAGTGAAGAGACTCGTTGAGGAAATGGTAGGTGAAGTTGTCGGGTGATAACGTTGTTTCCATGATGCTGACGTCTGTGTCTTTGTGATGCTCAATTATACCTTTGCATTATTTTTGTATTCGTTTGTTTTGCTTAAAATGTTCGTAGTTTTTTACCTATATAGGTGTCATGTATTTAATGCACTTTTAGTTTTATAGTAGGGCTTTTGTATTGGTTTTTATAAAAACTTAGTTATTGATTCGAATCGCATTGCTCGTGTTCAGCCTCGTTGACCTCGTGCACACTGAAAGAAAGGTTCAATGTTAGAGCAGTGACAATGAAAATACGTGAATAAGTTTGTATGCTTGGTATACATATTTATTTGGAAGTATAACTACTACATTTAAACGGAAGCATATAACGCTTGTTAAAAGCTTTGCAGACACTCCTATCCCTTAGTTATATTAGAAAATGCTATTAACATTCATACCGCCTAAGTCCGCTGCGTTATTGCGAACTGTAAGATATAGAGGCACGACTGACCATGGTTTTCTCGCTCTATCTTATATACCTACCCTGCAGGGTCATGCGGGCGCGGCTTTATCTACATTGAATAACATGTTAACTTGGTATAAATTGTTGCCCTGGGAAATTGGGAACTGGCGAATACAATATCTACTAATTGTGCGAATACCTGCTAATATTACAAACTCGGTACATGCACTATTCTATTTAACGCAACGAATTGGAATCGGTTGAACTTTGTCGCGCGACTCGCGCGCATTCATTGTGACACGTAGGGAAGTGATCTCGCAATAGAAATATCAAACAAAGTATCGTGATTAGAAAGAAACCACTGCAACTGACTATTATCACGTAGTCGCACTAAATACGCAGACATTATCTCCTAGAGTCAACACTTAATTGAATTTGTATCTTAATGTCTTTGGTGGAAGGGGAATGTTTTTTTTATTTTATTTATTGGGGCCAGGCCAACATATGCGCTACAGATATTAATAGTTGTTATATGCCTACGAGTAATGTATTTTTTTTTACTCCTCATATAATAAAAAATCTGGTCAAGTGCGAGTCTGACGACCACATTCATTCTTGAAAAATCTTAACAGCTCGAAGTATTACATAGTTTAGAAGAAGTTACCGTGGTACAGCGCCATCTGCATTGTGGTACTAATAACTTGCATCCTATGTTTGTTTTTCAGCGATAATTCATTATCACGTGTTCCGATTTAGATAATAATTTTTATTATTTGGAAGAAGGTACCTATTTTAACAATAATCTAATTGAAATTTGAAGGCAAAAAAGTACATACAAAAGTATTTAAATTACAAACTTAGTTAAGATTTTTTTTTTGATAATTACTTAATATAAAATACACTACATAAAGGTGTCGTTATATTTTTCCTGTAATATTTATGCTACTCTTAATCATACGTAGAAATTTCAAAATGTTCGCTTGGTAAACTTCGGAGACGGACCACTGTAGAAAAACTGGCCAAGTGCGAGTCGGACTCGCGCACGAAGGGTTCCGTACCATTATCAATAAAAACATTTATTTTATTCTGTTTTTAGGGTTCCGTGGCCAAATGGCAAAAAACGGAACCCTTATAGATTCGTCATGTCTGTCTATCTGTCTGTTTGTCCGTCCGTATGTCACAGCCGCACTTTTTTCCGAAACTATAAGAGCTATACTGTTGAAACTTGGTAAGTAGATGTATTCTGTGAACCGCATTAAGATTTTCACGAAAAATAGAAAAAAAACAATAAATTTTGGGGTTCCCCATACTAAGAACTGAAACTCAAAATTTTTTTTTTCATCAAACCCAATACGTGTGGGGTATCTAAGGATAGGTCTTCAAAAATGATATTGAAGTTTCTAACATCATTTTTTTCTTAACTGAAGAGTTTGCGCGAGAGACACTTCCAAAGTGGTAAAATGTGTGTCCCCCCCCCTGCAACTTCTAAAATAAGAGAATGATAAAACTAAAAAAAATATATAATGTACATTACCATGCAAACTTCTAACGAAAATTGGTTTGAACGAGATCTAGTTAGTAGTTTTTTTTAAATACGTCATAAATAGTAGAAAGCAATTTATTTAACGGAACTCTTCATGTGCGAGTCCGTTTCGCACTTGGCCGCTTTTTAGTATTTGTTGTTATAGCGGCAACAGAAATACATCATCTGTGAAAATTTCAACCGGAACTATCACGGTATCAGTGAGATACAGCCTGGTGACAGACAGACGGACGGACGGACGGACAGCGGTGTCTTAGTAATAGGGTCCCGTTTTACTCTTTGAGTACGGAACCCTAAAAAAAACCGTTTTAGAATATGCACCTTAAGCCTTTTCATTTGATACCTCACTTGATCTATTAACTACATAGGCTTTGAATTATGAAACCCTTCATATTCGTCATTTTCACAGAAAATAAAAATCTATACTAAAATAATTAGTTTTCCATACACGTGCGTTTCTTTACAATTATTCCAAATTGATAGCAAATTGAAGTAGTTCCTGAGATATTTAACTTTGTGACAGAAGGACAGACGAACATAAGGGTTCCTTTTTTACCTTTTAGTACGGAACCTTAAAAATCATCTGCCCCGCGTAGAGGGAGCAAAATCACTAATTGTTCCCTCAAATTTTCAAATTAAATCCTCATTTTGTTCCGCGGTCTCAATCTAGACACGCGGCAGCGTGTCAAGCCAAGTTCAAGCAAAGGAACTGGCTAGCCAGCGCCGAGTGTATCATTACAAGAACCACTTGGTGCCACTCTTGACCCTTCTATAACTCAAAACCTCTTTAACGTAAACACATAAAACTACGTGTGTTTAATTATATTCAAAAGGACATCTAGAAGCCCAAATTTCAAGAAGCTAGCTCAAACGGTTATAAAGATATGAAGGTCAAAAAGTCGTAGATTTTAGCACTGACTGACTGACATTTAGTGCCTAAACCTAACCTACTTCCAGATGACCTAGAAGGGTGAAATTTGGAATCCAGCTCGGTAATTGTGTGTAAGCGTAGAAGAAGTTCTAAAAAATTAAAAAAGGTAAAAAATAGGGGGGGAAGTTGGGCGTTGGAAGCGTTACAAACAGATATTTGAAACTATCCCAAGATATGTATTATTATATTTGCTATATAGCAGAAATATAAAAATAAAGTTAAGTCAAAAAATAAGGGGTGTCCCCATACAAGTGTGTCGTCGGCGGCGCGCGGCACCTCATAATTATACACAGAACAGAAGTAAATCTCAATACCTGCCTAGTTTTTTTTACAAAAAGTAATGATATCCCACCAAAAACATAAATGTAAAAAAGGAGAGCCAAGTTCAATACAAAAATTATGCTTGGCTGTGGGCATCGCCGCAAAAAGAATGGAGATCTAAATGAGTGCCAAGTTGTATGCAAAATCCAAATATGTACACTCAAGAGCAAAAGTTTCGGGTCACCCTAAATTAAATAACCGCAATAGGTTTTTTAAAATATTTTTCACTAGTCTTATTTACATAACATAGGTAGTCTTCGTAATACCCAAATGTATTAGCAATTTCCGGGATCCTATCATAAAGATATCAACATCCAAAAATGACGATTTTTGCGATATCTCGCTCCGTTAACGTTGTTTTTTTCATGGGTTTTCATGAGTCCGATTTAAACCTGGTAACGTGTTTCTTTTTTACTGTTTTTTCTGCAGTTTAGATGTAAAATTAAATAAAGATCATGAAAGGATTAAAAAACTGTGCAACATTTGGACTATTTTAGGAAATATGACGGTATTTCATCGACCCGAAACTTTTGCTCTTGAGTGTATTTATAGAAACAAAATAACATTATGAACAAGTATTAAACTATATGTCTTTGCTTAATTGGATACTTAGAACAATTGCTGTTATTTAAAAATGTGAGATCTCAAAGTAAGTTAGATTTGACTTGGCCAGTTTTTATCAGAATGAAAAGATATATGTGTTGAATAACTTTATAAAATGACTGATGTAATGAAAACTGGCCAAGTCAAATTGAACCTATAATCCTTTTTTACATTATGTTTACATTTATGTTTTTGGTAGGATTGGTTATAACTATAACGAGTAACGTTTAGGAACTGTTGCAAATAATAATTATATAGTATGCCCAACTATCTAAGTCACCGTTACGTAGATTAACTAGGTAACTCATAGTTCAGTCGTCCATGGCACAATACGTGTAGGAATTGGAGATAAACTTAATTTCTTGATTAGTGAAATAGACACAAAGAGTACTTTGGTTAGGCTATTCATTACGTGTGTCATGGCTGTTGACGGTAGTGAAAAGGTTGCAAATTCTATCGCTTTCACATTATCATCGGCTTATCACCCTTATCGAAGCTACAGCGTTCAACGAGCTATTCAATTGCTATTACTACTGATAAATACGCAAAAACCGCTTTTTAGCAATAACATGTTGACTTGCAACTGTCTTTTTAGCTGGATGATTTATTGATTTTGGAAATTGTATTTGACAATGGGGAATGGATGAAAATTTTAGTAGTGCCTGTTTATTTTTCTGGTGATAGAAAAACCTTCCTTAGCACTAGAAAAAAGTTGCCGACTTTTCAGCTGCGTCAATTATTTTTGAAAAATATAAACAGGCACTTCTAAAATTTTCATCCATTCCGAATTGTGCTCCGAGAGTCATTTGGCAATCTACCTAAAAAACATTAAAAAAAAATACTGTTGATTTGAAGCACATGCTTACCGTTACATTTACCGTAGAGATGTATTTACATAAGGATAACTATACATACTACGTACTGCTTATTTTTAGACTTCCGGTTGCCTGTTTACAGATTAATCAGAATGATGGAAAGTAAAACTCACGCGTATGCAGTATTTAGTGTAGGTAAGAAATCACTTCTATACTATAAATCCTAGTTAATTAAATGAACGTAAATTTTTAAAAGTAATGGTTTATACCAACATGAATGTAAAGTCATCTATCAAGTCTAAATAACTGGAAATCTGTTTTTTCATCACTTCAAACAGATTGAAATGAACCAAATTAATTTAATGTTTATGGATTACAACCTAGGTAGGTTTATTGGGTTCCTTGGTAGTTGAGCAGAAATCACAGAGTAAGTACTATTTTTAACTAAAGAAATTCACACGAAATATTGCCGAAAGAGTAGTCAAATAATATATTGATAATATCAGAAAAAGTTTATGTAATTTGTATTTTATTTATTGAAATGAATCACATAGCAATATGTATGTCTTATTATATTATATTGACTGAATGTATTATAGTAATACGAAATACCTACGCTTCGACTGGATCTGACCAAAGTTAAAAAAGTCTTAACTTGACAATAAATGTCGAAAATGTATGAATTAATCATGGAATAAATTATATTCTTAGTTGGTCAAAGTAAAACGACTAGCGATTACTTGGACTTACCATATCTTTGTGATATTTTTCCAGTTTAGCATTAGTAGCAGTTATGCTAGTAGGCGCAGCCGCGCTGCATCCCTGGTGCGCCGGGTGCGGAGCAGACCCAATACCATTCTGAAAATGATTGCGGATAAGCCTGACTGTGCCATTATGCTACACTGCGCGGGGCTGCATTCTCCCACTAGTGTTATTAAGTGGTAAATATCACTGTTATTTGTAGTTTGTATTTAGGTAGTTTAGTTTTATTTATATACTAGCTTTTGCCCGCGACTTCGTCCGCGTAGAACTCGTTTATATCGTAGCTCAATACAAACTTTCACCCTCCATTTCCCTTTTAGGGGTAGATTTCCGATATAAAAACTATCCTATGTCCTTCCTCGAGACTCAAACTATTTTTATCAACATTATCATCATCATAATATCAGCCGAAAGACGTCCCCTGCTGGACATATGCCTCCCCCAAAGAGTTCCAAAGTGATCAATCCTGCGCCACCCGCATCCAGCGGACTCCCGCGACCTTTACCAGGTCATCAGTCCATCTTGTGGGGGCCTACCAACGCCGTGCCTACTTACTACCTCTATACAAAATTTTATCTGAATGGGTTGTATAGTAGCTCCATACAAATATTTACCCCCCAATTCACCCCCCTTAAGAGATGATTTCCGGAATAAAAACTATCCTATGTCCTTTTCCGGAACTCAAACTATCTGTAAACCAAATTTCATCTAAATGGGTCACTCAAATCCAAATTTTCACCCCTTAGGGGAGGATTTTCGGGATAAAACTATCCTATGTAACCCAGGACTTCCAACTATCGTTTTACCGTAAATGGGTTCCATCCAAATTTTCACCCGCATTTCACACCCTTAGGGGATGATCTGCGGAATAAAAACTATCATATGTCCTTTCCTATGACTCCAAACTATCGCTATACCGTAAATGGGTTCCATCCAATTTTTTACCCCCATTTCACCTCCTTAGAGGATGATTTTCGGGATAAAAACTATCCGTTGTCATTCTCCGGGACTCAAACTATCTCTATACCAAATTTCATCCAAATGGGTTCTATCCTAATTTTCACCCCTCCGGAATAAAAACTATCATATGTCCTTCCCCAGGACTCCAAACTAACGCTATACCGTAAATGGATTCCATCCAATTTTTAACCCCCCATTTCACCTCCTTAGAGGATGATTTTCGGGATAAAAACTATCCGTTGTCATTCTCCGGGACTCAAACTATCTCTATACCAAATTTCATCTAAATGGGCTACATCCAAATTTTCACCTCCATTTCACCCCCTTAGGGGATGATTTCCAGAATAGAAACTATCATATGTCCTTTTCCAGGACTCAAACTATCTTTCAACCAAATTTTATCAAAATGTGTCACAAACAAATTTCCACCCCCAATTACACCCCATTAGGGGATGATTTTCGGGATAAAACTATCCAATGGCCTTCCCCAGGACTCCAACTATCGCTATACCGTAAACGGGTTCAATCCAAATTTTCATCCACCATTTCTCACCCCCTTAGGGGATGATTACCTCCTTTCATGTGTTCCGGAATAAAAATTATTCTATGCCCTTTTCTAGGACTCTACCTCTTTCTATACCAAGTTTCATCTAAATGGGTTGTATCCAAATCTTCAACCCTCATTTCACCACCTCAGGAAATGATTTGTCAGGATAATAACTATG
Source organism: Epinotia brunnichana (assembly GCA_963854355.1). Lineage (NCBI taxonomy): Eukaryota > Metazoa > Arthropoda > Insecta > Lepidoptera > Tortricidae > Epinotia > Epinotia brunnichana. Next base: position 23,644,255 of record OY977936.1, on the reverse strand, counting down.
CATTGTCCTTCCCTGGGACTCCATCTATCGCTTTACCAAATTTCATCTAAATGGGTTTTATCCAAATTTTCACCCCCTATTTCATCCCTGGGGGGATTATTTTCGGAATTCAAACTATCCATTGTCATTCTCCGGGATTCAAACTACATATATACCAAATTTGGTCTAAATGGAGTCCATCCAAAATTTCACCCCCCCATTTCACCCCGTTAGGGAAAGATTTCCGGAATAAAAGCTATCCGATGTCCTTTCCCAGAACTTAAACTCTACACCAACACCTCTAAACCAAATTTTATCAAAATGGGTTTCTTCCATATTTTTAACCCCCCATTTTACCCCCTAAAAGGAGGATTTCCGGGATAAAATCTATCCTTTGACCTTTTTCGGGACTCAAACTATTTATGTACCAAATTTTATCCAAATCGGTGCAGCGGTTTAAGTAGCTCCATACAAATTTCCATCCCCCATTTCATCCCCTTAGGGGTTGATTTCCGGGATAAAAACTACCCTATGTCCTTTCCCAGGACTCAAACTATCTATATACCAAATTTCATCTAAATCGGTTCAGCCGTTTTCACGTGATGCGCAGTCACATAAACAGACAAACAGATAAACAGATAAACAGACAAACAGACAAAAATTCTAAAAACTGTTGGAACGTGTTCTGTTGTCGATTTTAAGTATCCCTAGCCAATTTTTTTTCGAATCCATTCCATGTACAGACTTTCGACCCTCTTCAGCTTTATTATATGTATAGATAGATAGATAGATAGATGTGTCATGTAGTTGCACGAAATAAATGATTGAATTGAATTGAATTGAATTAGAAAAACCCTCATAAACCAAGTTAAATGTCATCAGCATGTATAAAATATATGCGTACCTCAAAATATTAGGAATTATGCTAGGTTACCCCAATGGATGTTGATGTTTAATTCATAGATTCAGGAGCAGTCTTAAATCGACACAATTTCCAAGTCCGATTCCTGCATTATACGAGTATGTGTACATACATAGTAGACATCTGACTCTCGCAACGTAGGTACTCCGTTTCTATTCATTATTTGATGATGAAGCAATCAGCAATCAATTGTAAAAAATGCAATAAAATCAAATCAAAATATATTTATTTACCAAAAGATACAACCATGCAAATACAGAAATTACAATGATACCCACGGTAGGCAACGCCTGTATCGCCTGTAATAAATTGCCCTTTTATTAAATATTTTTCTGTAAAAAATAATAACAGATTCTGAGCTGCGCTTCAACATACTGTATGTATCTTAAAAAAAAATATGTATCATAAAGATATACCTACGTAACAGTTTACTGTATCTATTTAATTTCCTATCTAAAAATTAAATACGGTTCTTAGGGTTCCGTACTGAAAGAGTAAAACGGGACCCAATTACTAAGACTTCGCTGTCCGTCCTCCGTCCGTCTGTCTGTCGCCAGGCTGTATCTCAAGAACCGTGATATCTAGAGAGTTGAAATTTTCACAGATTATGTATTTTTGTTGCCGCTATAACAACAAATACTAAAAACAAACTAAAATATTTTATTAAGGGGGGCTCCCATACAACAAACGTGATTTTTTTTGCCTTTTTTATAATTAGATAATGGTACGGAACCCTTCGTGCGCGAGTCCAACTCGCACTTGGCCGGTTTTTTTTTAGTTAGTTTCTTACTCAGTTGCTATTACCGAGCTTTCATCATCCGGTATTTTTTTAAACTCAATTAAGGTGCTTTTATTTACTAATTGGTGCTTCAAATCAATGTCTTACTATATTGTACTTATCTATAAAACCTACTGTTGATAACTCTTTACATCAACAAAATATTTTAATCTTTCCGTTTAATCTCTGTTTTATATAGGTACCTAAAGTTGTAAACAATAATGTATAGTAGCAAGTTTCGCGTAGCCAGCAATAATTGTCAACATTTTTTTTTCAAATGTTATGATTTACTTAGACGATAGAAAATGAAATTTTACCTGATTGCAATTTTCATTAAAAAAATACGAATATTAAAGTAGCGAATTCCAAAAGTAAAAATTATGACGTCATTACTATGGCTCTGTGTGGCGTTTTTGCCCATCTTCCATATTACAGACGTAGTAAGACGTCAGACGCGATTTATACCCCGTTTATTCATTTTCGCGATGTTTTTAAAAAACAGGTGAGATAATATCGAAAAACTACTTTTATTACGTTTAGGTAACGCAATGATCGAAATAGTATTCGATTTAGGCATCATTCATTCATTACATGGTTTGCTATGTTGTCAATTGTTGAGATCGCCGGGATCGAAATCGACGAGGACGAATATATCTAAAATATGAGTAAGCAAAGTTGTCAATAAGTACCGTAAGTTTGTATGCATTATATAGGTATGTATGTATATTAATGTAGTTAATTGATTTGTGTATCCTTTTGAGTCTCAGTATTTAGGATCCTGCACCACTAAAGTTTCTGTTTAGCCGAATGGTTGACTGGATGAGAATGGCTGAAGTCCGCCAATTGTATTTTTTTAAATTTCTGCACAAATGTTTAAATAAATAAATAAGTGTCACAAATCATATTATTTATTATCATCCTTCTACATAAATTTAAGAATAAAAAATACTTACCGACGAATAAAATTTACTCCATCGATCGGTCACAAGTCAGTCGCTAATTCACTCACTAAACAAATAGATAAGTACAATAATTTACCACAACTTCAATTTAGTTCGTTTCGTAAACTAACTCAACATTAATTTCGTAACTGGAATAGAATCTGTATCTGAAGTTGTAGCCAGTTCGTGCGTGTATTCGTGAGTTTGGCGCGAAACCGGGCTGCGACAAACGCACTCCTCGGCGACCGGCGCGGGCGGTGGGTTAACACTGACTACTTAAACAAGCTCTGGAAACTTTGGGGACTGTGCGGTCTCAAAACTGTTTTGGGGCGCTTAAGGCGCCGTAGGTTCAGCGAAGTTAAGCGAACAGATTTTTTGAAATATAATGCGTCTGTTTATAATAAATAATATGGTTTAGAAAAATTACGAATAGTAATTTTGAGGTTTTTCTGCAGCGACATCAGTGATTCAAAACATGATTAAGCAATTTTCGATCAATAGAATAAAATCGCGAACATATAAATACACTTAAAATATTCGTAACAAATTATGCACAAAAGCTAAACATATTAAAATTGGTTCTAAAAATCGGCAATATCATGTTTGAGGGAACTTACCTAGTGATTACTTTTTTATTTAATTAAACGCAAAAAAATTGAAATAAAAAAAACACGGAACCTACGGTACCTTAATGTGCAATGGATCTACGACGTGTGACATGACTAGTGATGGGCAATTTCTGAAACATTTCATATTTTACCTAAACTGTGAAACATTTCAGCTGTAGAAACCTGTGTAATGTTCCTGAAAGAAAAGAAGTACTGTTTCTTTCAGGAACATGAAAGAAACAGTACTTCTTCCTTAAGTTTCCGAAATGTTTCCGTCATGACTACTTTGATTGGTCTAATGAAGAAGTTTTGTGCCAGTAAGCCAATTACAAAAAAAGTATTAATAAGAATGATTTACGACGAAATTTAACTGGAACTTTCACTTTTGAAATGTACAAGCTGCCCATCGCTAGACATGACCGAGTGCTCAAAAACACATCGGTAAGTGCATGCTTTTAGAACAACGAAGTTTTTTCAGTATCTTTTTTTCCATAAAGTTAATTATAGTGAATGTATATATTAGTAAGCACAAGCCTTGGGGCTAGTTCGATGTGGGTAAAATTATCGCCTATCTATTTACTTTCAAAGCACTCAAATATATAATTATGGTTTAATATGCTATGTACTCGTATTTGTGCATTTTATTAGTAGATTTTTGGGATGGCTATATAATCACAAATTTAACACATAGCTGTAAGCTCTGACATACATGTATCAAAGCTTGGCTGGCGCTATCAAATTTGAATATGGAACTTAAGTGCCTAATCGATCCCCTGAACCTCGATAAAATTAAACCTCAGCAGCAAGACAGGAATCCAAGTAAGGCCCCTATTATTTTCTTACTACCCTTACCAGTAAAAATGGTGCTGATGTGGTCAGAATGTTGTATCTAACTTGCTGCCCGCGCGGCTCCGTTATGCGCATTACAAAGAACATACATAAAATATAAGTCCGTTCTAGAGCTAGAGTTTTTTTAATGGACTTTGTAGTTCTGTAGGGGGTTTACCCCCTACATAGAAACATACAGAGCTACAAACTTTACCTCTTTTTTTCTGGAGTATAGGTACATAGATAAATAGCAGTCGTCTTTTGTTATAATTTGAACCCTTTAATAATTTAGGTATATTTCACATCTAGGCCACAAGCTGTGGACAACATAACGTCTAGAAATAAACCGCACTTATATAGATCCACCGTGACACTACGCTGCGTACGATACAGTGTCAACGGAAGACCAACGCCTTAATGCTACGGCGCGACGTAGCAATGTCAATGTTTATGAAAATTAATGGCAAATACTTGCTACGATGCAAGTATTCGCCATTCATTTTCATAATCGTTGTAATAATTACAACCAAAAAAGTAGTGTCAAATTTAAACCGAGGAGCTTCTTCAATAGGAAAATGAAAAAAAAAGAAAATGAAAAATGATTTATTCAGAAGCTCAAACAATTTATAAATATTCAGGCTGGTGCCTCTTTTTAAGCAATCAAGATGCGTATGGCAAGTGACACCGCTCTTCCTTAGAGTTTAACATGATATAATAACAAACGGTATTAGGTATTATTTTAGTTAAATTAACAGAGGAGTGGATACAGCATACATATTTTAAAAAGTTTCAAAAGTTTGGATTTCTGGACGTCCAATAAATACCTAAACTCTCTCCTTCTTCTATCGGTTTATAATTAATAATTAAAAAAGAACAAAGATTGAGTAAATAGTTATACAATAAGACAAGTAATGTCTCATTTTAACGCACACCAATTCGACCACACTCATTCAACAAGGCCAAACAAATTTTGAGTAGGTATTATTTTGTACATTTTCATTTATTAAAAGTCATGCTAACATAAATAAGGGTCATACACACAGTGTGTAAAACAAAAGTCGTCTTTCCTGTGGTCGATAATTAAGGCCTAATAAAAAGCGCGCTCGTAGCCGATAACACGAGGAATATGTAGAGTAAAGCATCTATGAGCTGAGCCCACCTAGCGGGTACCGGGCGACAAAAGTTTCAATCAAGAACCGTCCCAACTCATTCGCATTTTACGAGTAGATGTCGAGACAGTACACCAATATTTGGGAGTGAGCATAACGAGCCTTGAAACAATAGCGAATTACGCCATTCCTGGCGCGCGCCATCTACCCCCCAAATATGGAACTACGCACACTTGCACATGCCACGGTGTAGTACCTACTATGTGTTGATGTGTACTGCAAATTGTCTTCCGACTATTGTTATTGTTATTTCACTATTGTGTCCAGGAAAAGTATAATAGTTTGTTGGCATCGTTTTTTATAACGACCTCACGTACAGGTCTGATTATTACCCTTCCTTCTATTGGAAGTGTTATTATTCTGCCAAATAAGGAAGGGTTTTCTAAATAGGAGGCCTAAATTTTAACTTCAGGAATTCGATCCTTCTCTCTTAACCTTCATTCGGCTACAGTCAATTTAATTGGAATTTAAATTAATTTTTATCGGAATACATCTGATAAATCTTGTAACTGAAGCTACCGATCAAAGAAAAGAAACGCATAATTTAGTATTTGAGGCTAACAAAGTTACAACATTGCTTGGAGTAAGTAAAATGTATACATGTAGGTTTACATATTTCTAAAGGTTTAATGAGGACTAGCTGTTGCCCGCGACTTCGTCCGCGTATAACATGTTATCGTCTAAATGTTTGTTGAAGGAATGAATTAAAAAAAAAACATTGAAATTAATTTTCTACCTAGCCTTTTAGAAAACAATCTAACACCGAAGTTACAAATCTCTTACTTTCAAAATCTCTTGCTCTCTATACAAACTAAGAACCCTCTCTGAACCCTCATAGTAAACAGTCTGAAACCGCAGTTACAAATTTCTTACTTTAAAAATGTCTTGCTCTCTATACACAGTTTTAACCTTCTTAGGCGATGAATTAAAAAAAACGCTGAAATAATTTTTGTAGTCTAAACAGGCTAAGATCGCAGTTACAAATATCATACTTTAAAATTTTCTTGCTCTCCATACAAACTTTGAACGCTTTTCAGGGAAAAATTAAAAATAAAACACTCGATTTTTTTATTGTAATAGGTAAGTGTTTTTTCTACAAACTATCTAGTCTCTAGCTAAAAATAAGTGTTTCCCATACGAACCTTGCACCCCTTTTTAACCCCTTAAGGGGTGAAATTTTCCAAAACGCTGACCGTAGGTATTTTTTTGTATTTTAATAAGTAGGTACTTAATCTTTCTAAAGAGTTTTAAGTTTCTACCTAAAAAAAAATTATCCTACACAAACATTGCACCTTTTTATCCCCCTCTTAGCGGGTGGAAATTTTCAAACCACTGAAAGTAATTTACCTATATATTTGTATTCTAATAAATAATCTTTCTACACGATTTCAAGTCTCAAGCTCAAAAAAAAAGATTCCTCCATACAAATTTTCACCTGTTTTAATCACCCTTAGGGGTGAAATTTTCTAAAACGCTGAAAGTTCTTTATTTGTATTGTAATAAGTAATCTTTCAGCAAAGGTTTGTCGCTTGCGATCTTTTTAAAAAGGTTTGAGATTCTAGCTCAAAAAAATCCCCTTTACCAACATTGTACCCCTTTTTCATACCCTTAGGGGTGGAATTTTCCAAAACGCTGTTTTTTTTTTTGTATTGTAATAAGTTATCTTTCTACAAACTTTTAAGCTTCTATCTCAAAAAGAAGTTTCGCTCATACAAACTTTGCAACCCTTTTTAACCCCCTAACAGGCTGAATTTTCCAAAACGCTGGCAGAACTTTATTTGTATTCTAATAAGTAAGCTTTCTACAACGTATTGAGTCTCTTGCTAACATAATAAAGTTTCCCCAATACAAAATTTGCACCCCTTGTTTACCCCCTTAGGGGCAGAATTTTCCTAAACGTTGAAAGTATTTTATTCGTATTCTAATAAGTAATATTTATACAAAATTTTAAGTCTCTAGCTATAAAAAATAAAGTTTCTCCCATACAAACTTTGCACCCCTATTTGACCCCTTTAGGGGTAGAATTTCCAAAAATCTCTTCTTATCCGTTGCCTACGTTGTAAAAGGTAGTTCTGGTGTAAATTTCAACTCTCTAGCCCCAGTAGTTTCGGCTGTGCGTTGATGAGTGAGTGGGTGAGTCAGTCAGGGCATTTATATGTAGGTATAGATAGATAGAAGATGACGAAAATCCCATTCAAATATCTCAAAACCGTTTTAATGTCGCTTGTTAGAGTGAGAAAACGATCGGGGACTGATGTGACGTCAAGATCCTCGAGCGTCATAGTAAAAAACAATCGTTTCATTTGAAGGTGCGTTTTGTGAAAAAGGGACAGAACATAAAACTTTGGAACTTAGTGATTACCTATACATATACCTAACCTCTTGCGTTGATTTTTTCTCTATTATCCTTTTTTCGAGAAAATACATTATGATTATTTTATTTAGTGTCTACCTACAGCCGGGTCCGCTGCGCTGCACCAATGTTTTCCATGTTTTTAAACATCTAACATGTTTTCAGTCAGGTTCGGCAAACAAATCGGGTTTTGTTTTGATTGGCAAAACATGTTTGACGTTTAAAAACCACGAAAACATGGCGCAGTGGACGCGGCTTACGGGGTGTAGTTTCGATTCCTGAGCTATAACCACGAACTTCGGAATTCGAAAATATTCGGGTATCTCTATCTCTATCGCACTAACTATACTCGAGTGACAGGGATGCAGTTATACGAACTTCGAGTTTCGGTTTTCGTGGTAGCGCCGTAGGCACTTTGGCAGAATGCACAAAGAACGCGTGCCATTGCCATTCAAAAAAAACAAATTCGTGTTAATTATATTGTTCAAATTTGTTAATACGAGGGCGACACTGAAAGTCTTTAGAACTGGCCACTTGTAATAAATATAATAAAAAAATAAGTTCAAATTTTGAAAATGGAACTCTTTCTTAATATTTTTGTGTACGAATTCCACTCGATTGTCATTTGTTTTACGATTTGGCGGCAAATTGAAAATTGTGTGTACTACGTGAGCATGAATTTAACGCGAGAAAATTTTCGAGCAATGATTTTTTACGACTTTCGATGTAATTTAAGTCAACAAGAAAGTTATGATAGACTTCGATTGGCCTTTCACGATGAAGCCCCATCTCGTGCTACTATTTACAACTGGTTTAATGAATTTAAACGTGGCCGCACTGATCTCACTGATGATCTGCGTGAGGGCCGGCCTTCTACGGCGACTACTGAAGATAACATCAGTGTTGTGCGGCGTATGATAGAGACTGACAAAAGAGTAACCTATCAGCAGATTCGTACAAGCTTAGCCATTGGTATGAGTCAAGTCCACAAAATCCTCCATGAACATTTAGCGGTGAGGAAGCTTTGTGCCCGGTGGATACCTCATAATTTGACAGAAGCCCAAAAAGTCCGTCGTGTTGATTGGTGCCGTGAAATGGGTCAAAGATTCAACGGAGGTGACTCAAATGCTGTGTTCGACATAGTTACGGGTGACGAAAGCTGGATTTACTGTTATGATCCTGAAACTAAAAGACAGTCTGCTGAGTGGGTGTTTCCTTCCGAGGAGTTGCCTACTAAAGTGAAGAGAGGTCGAAGTGTGGGAAAAAAGATGGTGGCCTCGTTCTTCGGAAGGACTGGTCATTACGCAACAATTATTTTAGAGGATCAAAAAACAGTTACTGCGAAGTGGTACACTAACAATTGTTTACCACTTGTCTTGGAAAAAGTTCGAGAAAAACGGCCTCGCAGTAGGATCCTGCTTCACCACGACAACGCCTCATCGCACACCGCCAAGCAAACGATCGACTATTTGGCGACGGCAAACGTGGAATTACTGGGTCACCCACCTTATAGCCCCGACCTTGCACCTTGTGATTTTTATTTATTCCCAAAAATTAAAGAAAAACTTCGAGGAAAACGTTTTATGGACGCCGACGAAGCAGTGGCTGCGTTTCAAAAGGCCGTCGAAGAGACCCCTAAGGACGAGTGGGCAAAGTGCTTTTCTCAGTGGTTCTATCGAATGCAGCGATGTATTGATGTGAAGGGAGGCTATTTTGAAAAGATATAATAAAAGTAATAAGTTGCTTGATTGCTCAGTTTTTGATTTTCTAAGAACTTTCAGTTTGACCCTCGTAATTTTTTTTAAATTACGCCATAATGCGACATTTGCGCATATAAGTTCTCATATCACAATCGAATATTTTTTTATGGTTTAACTTTTGGCATGTGTATCGTAAAGGTCTATCGTAGACTGGATTTAAATTATTAATAAGTGAAAGGCAAAGCAATTCCGCCATTTTGACGAAAATTTGACGTTTCTTATAGCTGACAGTTGGAGCAACGTTTGATTTCAATAAAAATAAATGAAAAATTAAATGAAGTCGTATATTTCGGAAAATTAATTAATTGTCGCAGTCGGATAAAAACTATCCTAAATTGCAGCTAGAATAATAATGTACCTATATAAAATGTTTCATATTTTTCCGTCCATGGGATGCTGAGAACATTCGTACCGCACAAAGCTTAGTTTCAAACTGGCTGATTCTTTTTTTAATTTAGAGATTTATTATAAGTGGAGATTATAAGTGGAGATGAAGTGTTTTTTGCACATTTGACTCAAACGAAGTTTAAAGCACAATAAACACACCAGAGGCCGTAGAACACTAGGTTTTATGTCACGTTAAACGTGGCGATAAAACCGAGTGTGTTAGGGCCTCTGATAGGTTCACAGAACAATTTAATGTTCTGTGGGTAGCTCGATACAAGAAGCGCAAGGATTTATTCAACAAGCCTATCTATTAGCGACTCTTTGATGGAAACGTTGTGACGTTGATTCAGTGACTCAAAAGTATGAAAGTATAAGCATCATGGGAACTCTTAATCCCGATACTAAATAAAAAGTGGCCAAGTGCGAGTCGGACTCGCACATGAAGGGTTCCGTAAAATAAATTGCGGTGTATGATTTATGACGTATTAAAAAAAACTACTTACTAGATCTCGTTCAAACCAATTTTCGGTGGAAAACGCATGGTAATGTACAACATGTATTTTTTTAGTTTTATCATTCTCTTATTTTAGAAGTTACAAGGGGGGGGGGCACATTTTACCACTTTGGAAGTGTCTCTCGCGTAAACTATTCAGTTTAGAAAAAAATGATATTAGAAACCTAAATATCATTTTAAATACCTATCCATAGATACCCCCACACATATGGGTTTGATGAAAAATTTTTTTTTGAGTTTCAGTTCTGTGTACCCCTAAAACTTAATGTTTTTTTTTCAATTTTTGTGTGAAAATCTTAATGCGGTTTACAGAATACATCTACTTACCAAGTTTCAACAGTATAGCTCTTATAGTTTCGGAAAAAAGTGGCTGTGATATACGGACGGACAGACAGACATACAGACAGACAGACATGACGAATCTATGAGGTTTCCGTTTTTTGCCATTTGACTACGGAAAAAAGTGTCCCCAGTTTTTTATTCCACTATGTGACGTTTTTTTCATACATTCTGAATGGACCGTCACATAGTGGAATCCTAAAAAAAATATGGAAAATTGGGGACACTTTTTTGCCCTTTCTTGGGGTAATAGTCCTAAAGTAAAATAGAGCTGCTCTACGAGTAGCATCACTCGGATGACTATCTTCGCTCGTCTCCAGTAACACAGATGGTCAGCCTATATGTAACATAATGTTATGAGGTAGGTAGGTACAGAAAATGAAACACGTACTTTTTATTCACTCATTGTCGTTCCAACAAGAGCAAAAAAGTACATGTACCCTCGCTGCTCCTTAGCTAAAGCCCCTGATAGACGGTCGCCAACACGCCCCTCCGACCGAGCGACCTTGGTCGGCACCGACCGCTGTAGTATGAAATTTAGCTCCAAACAACTGTCTACACGGTCGGTGCGGACCAAGGTCGCCCGGTCGGAGGGGCGTGTTGGCGACCGTCTAGCAGGGGCTTTAAATAGGCTCGTGCCGCGCACGCGTCGCGCATTGATTGCGGTTTTCCGCATAGGTACATTCATTCACCACTGCACTGCACTCGACACTCGTCCTTCACTGCATGCGATATATTTTATTTGTTATCAACTGTGCGTCATACCGAGAATTACCCAACACTCAGACGTATTTACCGATAGTAAGTAGGTATATTTTTTCAGAACTTTTTTGTACATGGGTAGGTGCCTACTTGATAAATTGATTATACAAGAAAAATGGAGCTTTAACGACCTCTACACGACCGTGCACTTTCTTACTTTATTTCTGCTACGCGTACAAGAAGTACACTCAAGAGCAAAAGTTTCGGGTCGGTGAAATACCGTCGTATTTCCAAAAATAGTGCTAGGTTGTACAGTTTTTTAATCCTGTCATGATCTTTATTAAATTTTACATCTAAACTGCAGAAATAAAAGAAAAAAATAAACTCGTTACCAGGTTTAAATCGGACTCGTAAAAACCCAAGAAAAAAAACAATGTTAACGGAGCGAGATATCGCAAAAACGTCATTTTTGGATGTTGATATTTTTATGATAGGATCCCGGAAATTGCTAATACATTTGGGTATTACAAAGAATAGTATACGTATTATGTAAATAAGACTAGCGTAAAATATATTAAAAAACCTATTGCGGTTATTTAATTTAGGGTGACCCGAAACTTTTGCTCTTGAGTGTATAAGGGCGTTTTTCACTAAAACATGCGACTTTTTCATTTTTTGTTTTGTTTTTCCTGTTCAGAATCATGAGAACTCTTGATCCCGATAAAGAAAAAATTGTCCCCAATTATTTATAATTTTTTTAAGATTCCACTATGTGACGGTCCATACAGAATACGAGTAGAATATGCCGTTTGGACTGTAGCCCATGAAATATAATTATTCTTCTCCACATACATATACTTAAGTACAAACATACACTCGAAAAACATAACCCTCCTTCTGAGGCAGTGCAGTACTCTTCAAAAAAGTGTTAAGAATCGGTAGGAAGTGACGCTTCATGCAAAACATTCGCAGCACAAACTACTTGAATGTAAATTAACCTGTTGAACAATGGGCAGATAACGTCTATGGTTCGAATATGGCTTGTATGGCGCGTCCAGAGGTATTCATGTTCACTGACAAATCGTCTGAGGTACACCATCGTATGTCTGACCTGCGATGCAGCGTAGTTGTTACGGGCTTAAGGATCAAGATAATACTCGTTGGCGAGGCGCGATAAAGTTAGTGAATATCGTAGCAGCATTTATGCTGCCACGACAGGCGCCCGTCACTAACACAATGTACTATTAAACACACAATTAGAAGTCTATAGTAATTAGTTAATGATGCATATCACGTTACCGCATCATCATGCGGTTGAATATTTAGTTCATTACGTAACAGGTATTAATAACGATTCATGAACTAGGTATACGTAAATAACGATTAATGAACTATGAACGCGTACCAGCAAGTGTGCGAGTGGGACGAATAGTACATATCCGAAATAAAAGCGATCACCTAGAATGAGCTAGACAGTTACTAGTATAATATCAACTTGAAAATCCCTTCTTTTTAACCCATTCAGCGCCAATTACAACATATGCGTTAAACTCGTTAAAGAACTACGGGGGATTTTCGCGACATATGGAGTTTAGTTGCTACGGACTACGGCGTAGCGCTACGAGCGTAGCGTACGAAATAATAAATTTACCGAATAAGATTTGGATCGAAGTAAGGTGCTAACTGTCCGAGACTAGGGAGCACTTTGCACGCACTAAGGATTGAGAAGCATGGCGTGTTAAGGTAAAGGTGTCAGTTGGATACCATATAAAAAAACGAAATGTGGAAAACTTGAAATCTACTATCAAACCACAGAATAATATAATTGTACTTACGAATACAGAATGGACAAAAAGCGCTCAACTCCAACGTCAGTTACTTACTTCCGCTTCAGTCATTCTTAATACAATTAAGAAATTGTTTACTGCTGTATTATTTTCATTATCGACTAAATAAATCTACCTAATTAGCTATAAATAATGTGGGTGGTGAATATATACTTACAGGAAAACTATTCCTTGATAAAACATGAACTTGTGAGCCACTCTGTCGACCTTCTGTTGACTATGAGACAGCATTACGTACCTATACGTATATTTGTGTGAACCTTCTTGATTGTTCCACGAAATTAACACCATACCTATAATTAATACGAGACTGCTTTAAGTTCGTTTTCCACCAATATAGCGATAGCTGCATTCCACATTTATTTTAATTCGCCATTAATATAAATAAACGGTCATCATCATTATCATCATCATATCAGCCGAAAGACTTCCAGTGCTGGACATAGGCCTCCCCCAAGGAGTGCCAAAGTGACCGGTCCTGCGCCACCCTCATCCAGCGGACTACCGCGACCTTTACCAGGTCATCAGTCCACCTTGTGGGGGCCTACCCACGCCGCGCCTTCCGGTACGTGGTCACCATTCAAGAACCTTTCCGCCCCAACGGCCATCGGTTCTACGGGCAATGTGCCCCGCCCATTGCCACTTAAGGTTAGCGATTCGGAGGGCTACATCGGTTACCCAGGTTCTGATGCGGAAAGCCTCATATCCAGTGATCGGTGTCAATGACCTCAATCATTATGTTAATATGGATATTCCTCGGGATTCCGGAATTCGAGTCGGTAAAGCCAGACAATATTTTCTCATCTTATAATTTGCCAGTATTCATACCCAGTTTACATATGAGACCTATTTGCACAATCCTTACACAAATAACCTTAAATTACCACGTCCAAACTTAATGACCCCAAGAACATAGGTAAAAGTAAACATATTTGTTGTTAGAAATTGGTTGCATTCCTTATAAGTAAATTAGAGAATCTGTCAATATTACTATTAGCTGTCTTTTTCGCACCAGTTTAAACTATGCGTTTGGTCATAAACGTAAACAATAGAAAATCCGAAAGCGACCGTCGACATACCAGGTAGTCGGGAAAAGGGTTTTTTTGCACTTCAAATGGTTACATTTTAACACTTACATATTTTATAAGTATATGAATGCACCTAATATTTTACGCAATATAAAATAAAATCAATGTATATCAATATTTTCTTTAATGAAAAATTGTACAATTTATGAGTTTATTGAATGTTCTGACTTCTATTTACAAATACAATTCTTATTAACTCTCAATAGAGTTATTTTTGCGAACTAGATCTCGGGATTATAATCATGCATGTCATGTCCATATTCATATTTCTTCTCGGAATCCCGCGGTGTTGCACGGGTCGTGCCGATCACTGCTCATTTCTGATGCGATCACGCAGGGTAACTCCTAACATAGCCCTCTCGATTGCCCTTTGGGTGACTTTGAGCCTTCTTATGAGGCTCATAGTAAGCAACCACGTTTCAGTGCCATTTATGTCATCACTGGCAACACACACTGGTCAAAGAGTCTCGTCTTGAGACACTGCGGAGTATTGGACGAAAAGATGTGCCGTAGCTTCCCGAACGCTGCCCAGCCGAGTCGGATTTGACGATTGACCTCTTTCTCGAAGTTGAAAATAAAATGTATAGATATTTATTTTATATCAAAATGATGGTAAACAAATACATACTTTATACAGCGGTAAGCAGACACCGTAGACTATGGACGGATGGATGGATGGTATTGCTCAAAGGTTAGCTGGAAGAGATCCATTATAGGGATAAGTTCGCCTTTGTACCTACTTTAATCTTACATGGCATGTTTATGACTGTTTTGTGAAGGTACAATAAAGTGTTTATATACATACATACATACATACATACTATGGACGATGACAACTCCAGAGGAGACCCTTGCTTGTTGTCATACGAAAATTGCCGGCGCCGGCGCCGCGGCAGGCACATTGCTGGATCCTCACTTTCAACATCCTCGGGATTAATGGTATTTTTAACCCCCGACGGAAAAAGAGGGGTGTTATAAGTTTGACGTGTCTGTGTGTCTGTGTATCTGTGTGTGTGTGTCTGTCTGTGGCATCGTAGCTCCTAAAAGAATAGACGGATTTGAATGCGGTTTTTTTATCCGAAAGCTGACGTGATCGAGATGGTTCTTAGCTACGTTTTAACAAAATCGGTTTAGCCGTTTTTGAGATATTTAACTTTGAAATAAAAATGTCGGGGGTTTTTCAACTTTTATAAGTTGTAGTTATGCATGACATAGCTAGAATATTATTATATATTTTTTTATAGTCGATTCTACAATCAATTAGTTTTACTGAATTTGCTACGTATATAAACGAAATGCGAAAATTATACTAGGTATAGATTAAACAAACACGAGCGAAATCTTAGCCGATCCAGGTAGGTACTTCATCATCATCATCATATCAGCCGAAATACCTCCGTCCACTGCTGGACATAGGCCTCCTCCAAAGAGTGACACAATTACCGTTCCTGCGCCATCGCCAGCCGCGTCCAGCGGACTCCTGCGGCTTTTACCAGCCCCACTATTCTGAAACTTGTTTTAGCCTCACCTCACCGACCCGACTGTTCACCCTCAAATATATCTTGACGCCGCGATTCGTAGTAACTAAGCGTACCTAATCAGAGGGTTAGTTTCGTAAGGCGTGATGGGTGAGGTGAAGTGCATTAATTTTTTATTTATTTAATAATTTACATCAGAAATATTATTTCCATAATTTGTTAGTAACAGTGATCTTAAAACTATGTTAGTAGGTATTTTATCACACTTACAATTAGCAGTTGGATGGCCTATGCAACCTATCCCAATGGAACAGGAAGGGACCATCCAAGCGCGCCGCCACCGTCTGCAGGAGGCTGTTCGGGCTGCCGCGCAGGCGCCTCATCAGGGACGCGACCCGCTTACGCATTATGGCGTGAAACCCATCCGTGTGCGCTTCGCAAAACATCCCTGATGCACTGCAATGGTGCGGCAGCCCCAACAACATCCTAAACCCATTATTATAGTGGACGCGTAGGGCACTGTAAGCCTTTTGCGTATAGTTGATCCATAGGCTGCAGGTGTAAAATGATTGGCAGAACGCCTTAAAAAGGGTAATCTTTACGTAGGTTACACCTTGCAAACCTACGAATCAACATGTTGCTCCTGACTGACAGTGCCCTACGCTCCCTCTCCACGTCCTTGTTGTCACTCTGGGTCTCCGTGACCCAGTGACCCAGGTACTTGAACTCCTTTACCATTTGCAGAGGTGTGCCGTATAGATAAGCCGGTGGAACGCGTGGATAGCATTTGCACCCCGCCTTAAATACCAGCAACATACTCTTGGAAGTATTATACCTGAGCCCATGGGACACCGCATACTCTTCGCAGACCCTGAGCAGCTTGTTAAGGGCATTGACTGATGGGCCCAACAACACCATGTCATCTGCATAACTAATATTATTCACAAATGTGCCATCCACTGAGCATCCAGTCATAGTGTTGTTGAGCTCATCAATCAACCGATTCACATACAGACTGAAGAGTTTGGGCGATGACAAACCCCCCTGTCTTACCCCGCACTCCAGCCTGTACGAATCAGAAAGCGAGTCGGACCATCTGACAACATTTTTCTGGTGACCGTACCAGTACCTGAACAATTCAGTCAACTCACTGGGCAAGCTGGTATCCTCGTACAGTTTCTGCCACAGTTTATCATAACGCACCAAGTCGAAGGCTTTCGACAAATCAAGGAAACACGCGTACACAGGTGTTTCCCTGTCTGTGTAGTACCGGACAGTGTGCTTGAGACAAAGAACTGCAGTCTCCGTGGAGAGTCCGGACCTAAAACCGAACTGTGCATCATTAAGAGTCAGGTGTTTCCCCAGTTCTCTGTCCAACACACTGTCCAGCACTTTAGCCACAATAGTAGCCAACGAAATGGGTCTATAATTATTTATGTCAGCGTTGTCTCCTGTCTTGTTCTTAACAATGGGCACTACCACGGTCCTCATCATGTCATCTGGTAAATACGAATGGCCGACACAGAAGGTGAAGAGCAAGGCGAGTACTCTTGGCAAGTGCACTCCGGCGTTCTGTAGATGTTCTATACTAAGAGAGTCGTAGCCAGGTGATTTTCCGCGCTTCATGCTCTTCACCACCGTGTCCACCTCCTTCGCAGTGACTCGCATATAGGGCCCACCAGACTGCCGCTCTACCTGCCGGACCTCCCCTCCCGTACCCGTTCGAGACTCGACTTTAAAGTGTGTCCTGAATTGTTCAGCAATTTGGTACGGCTCGCTAATACCCCCGACGCTCACAGGAAGACTCGACCTGGGGCTCAATTTGCGTGTATTTTTCACTAATGTAATTAATAACAGCCAAGTTCATCAGCCCACCTTGTCTACCCACGCTGCGCCTTCCGGTACTTCGCCACTCGAGAACCTTACCTAGACCGAGGTACTAACCTTAGATCACAAATAACTATCCAACTATAAAGGAGCATTTAGTGGACGCCAACCCACCGGAAGAGGAGCGTGCGTTCGCCTCGTTACAATCAATTATCCGTCTACGGCCTCTATCTAGCGCCCTATCTATGGTGGTCATCTGCCTTTCGTCGCTGGCAAAGTCATCTACTAAATTGCCCAAAACACTATTAACACAAACACTAAGTCACTAAGATAATGACGCACTTTGACCAGGGGTGTTCTATTCTAGTTACTTTTTTACCGACAATGAATACGTGCACTTTTTTACCGGCAATGAAACGAGAGTCTATCAGGAGCCCGACGCCGTAAGGCGAATGGCTTTTGATGACTCGAGTTTGCAATATTCTTACGCCCGTGCACAATGTTTTTCATCACATTTGCGAGGAAATAAATAACCACAAAAGACAGAAAAACCTATGTTTTATACAAGCGCATCAATCAAATGTTGACGAAATTGACAACTTCACTTCTAGATCAGTGCGAGTGGAGGGCGGAGCTTCAATATTTCAACCAATCACAGAGCATAGAGCATGTGCTGCAAGAATGCAGGGCACGGCCTGCTCGATTTTTTTCCAACTAATCACAGAGCAGAATTCATGCCGCCCAGATTTGCTTAACCAATCAGATCACACACAAGCTCATTACTTCCCTTGGGATCATTATTTCCCGCGGGAACAATTTAGGCCATTGTCCTTCTGTATACAGGCAAGGAATAACACCATTTATGAGCAAGTGTGATGAAAAAGTATTTATTTACGATTTAACATTTGTATATTATAAATTATTTACTACAATAATAATAAATAATCAACTATTGTGTGTTAAATTACATGTTTTATAAATTCTTTGTATTATTTATAAAAATAAACAGTTTGATTTCTGTCCGGGGTCCGGATTCGGTTTGGTTCGGATGGCAAGTACAAACAAATTAAAAACAAAACAAACCATAAGCAAGACGTGTCACATTTACGATTTCCCACCAAAATACAGTTCAAAATGAAAAGACGAAAGATTCTAAACTATTAGTCCTAAACTATTAAGATTTTATTCGTGTTTGTGAAGACAAAAGTGGACGTTCCTTTTAAAATGGTCGTAAACATTAATAATTGCACTCCTGAAGAAATTGCGTGAGTAGCAAAAGTACGAATAGAAAACTTGCTGCCTGAAATGTTTAACTATTCTGTAGTCTGCTATTTATTTCAAATTTGTCGTAGAAAAAGTATGGTATGCAACGGTGTATAACTGATCTAAAAACGCTCGTGGCGTCTTTAATTGCGATGCTCGCCAAGGCTCGCATCGCAACCCACGCCACTCGCGTTTTAAGACCCTTCTTATACAACAGTTGCATAAAATACTATTATTTATTTTAAACTTTATTGCACAGTAACAAGTTCCAAATACAGAAGGCGAACTTAATGCCATCAGGTATTCCCTATCAGTCAACCTTTAAGCCAAACAGAAAATAATCATAGCTGGTGCGGGATATGATAACAACACAGAAATAAAGTAAGCGGAGAAATCACTGGTATATTATACCTGGGTCAGTCAACTATTTCTTGTTGCTCGTTGCCATGGTTACGTCTCCTGGGTCACTCTTTAAAACTATTATTTTATGGGGTTTACATCCACTAAACACGTGTTTTTGTTATATTGGTAAACCCATTCCATAGTGGGGCATCTCCTTAGCATGATAGGAGTCCAGTTTATAATATTTTTTTCTAAGAAAGTCTGTAACTGTGATGATGATGATGATGATGTAGCGTAGCGACTGGACCTTGATATTAACGTAGCATTCTTGTTTTTAACCTTCTCGTAGCGCCATCTGCGTAACCGATACAAAATAAATTCAGATATATATACAGGGCGTCCCACGCCTATGCCACATGGAGGGAAAGTACCCTGAATATTGTAGATAGAAGATTTTACCAAAAGAAGACATTATTTTAATTTAAATAACAATTTAAACTGCATTCATATATTTTTCAATAATTACATGGTTGAACCGGAAATCGAACCCGCTACACGAGAAAAAAAACTCTGTTGCTTTATCATACCGATCGAAAGGCTACATCATAAGGATTATTTTTTTGCTACATATCAAAATGTCGGAAATAAAAAGAAGACCATGAATTTTAACATTTTAATTCAAAATTAATCAATTTAATTTATCAAATGCTCAAAATGAGTCCCATTGACAAAATCATTTACGCGTCATTCGGCAGGTTCAGGATACAGCAGAAACTTGATTGGACAGAAAATCGATTTGTTGCACACAACCAGGTACCATCGGCCAAAGCCAGAGTCGACCAGATTCAAAACAGAATCGCTTGCAATGCTATACGGCTGGAATCAAAATGCGCCTTTAAGGTGGTCGACTCTGGCTTTGGACGATAGTACCTGTTAAACGTATCTCTTTATAATTTTATCATGCACTTAAATTATAATAGGGAAATGATGCGTACTTCTCAAGTGGGTACTGATTCATTCATTAGTAATAGGTACTTTAAAATGATAATGTCCGTTGTATGTCCTTACGGCAATGTCGGGTTTTCATTTTCCTGAACAAAATTTCACATCAAATGTTAAAATCCATGGTCTTCCTTTTATTTCTGACACTATGTTACTTAGCAAAAAATAATCCTTATCATTAAGCCTTTTGATCGGTAAGATATATACTATAAACACCGTTGCGGATGGGTGGAATCCCCAACTTGCTCGTGCGGTGCCGAAGAAGAAACGATTCGCCATATAATCGAGGATTGCCCCATAACGCGCTACGCCGACGGACCCCCAGAAGACCTGAACACCCTTGGCGACAAGGCCATCAAGTGGCTGACAAACCTTAGAATTAATTTATAGTTATTATGTTTCTGTTTTAAATGCCATACGATTAAATAAATAAATCGGTAAGATAAAGCTACAAGGTATTTTTTTTCTCGTGTAGCGGGTTGGAATCTATGAATGCAGTTTAAATTGTTTAATAAATGAAAATAATGTCTTCTTTCAGTAAAATGTTCCATCTACAATAATCAAGGTACTTTTCCTCCATGTGGCATAGGCGTGGGATGTCCTGTATAGTAGCAGGTATCGAAGTTCATTCCATAACACGCTTTTCCAACAGAACCTCGTAGCAGCGCTACGCCGTAGCATCACGTACGGTTCCCATGATGTGGTTAATAAGATGGAACTATTGTACTCCTTTTCAGTTTTATCGCGACACTAATTTCTTTTGTTAAACAATGCTTTATGGCTTATATTCAGGTTTCGCTTTATATAACTGTTTTCTGTATATTCAAAGCACCTCTGCCGCCACTTAGTTCAGCGTTAGGCAGGAAAAGTCCTGCATTTTCTCATCCCCACATCTACAATAACATTTGCAATCATCTTAACATTAAAACGACACCCGTGATTAAAGCGAAATGTGTAGTGAAGAACTGGTTACTGACGCTTTCATACTCTCTGACTGAAAACCTATTATAACAAAGGTAACCAAACCGATACTGTTGTAGCCTAGTGGAACTCTCACACGCACACATCCACACACACACAGACACACAGACACACACACACACACACACACACACACACACACACACACACACACACACACACACGCAGTCACACACACGCAGTCACGTACACACACGCCCATGCACAAATAGTAATTTTAAATTGTAATGTTAATGTTAATCTTATCTCAATGTATACTTTTAATGAAACAGAAATTAGAGTTTTGTACTGCAAAATGGTAATATTTTAAGTAGTTCGTGTTAATCGCACTCGCAGGCGGACAAGATACAGGCTCAGCCTAGTTTGGCGTCTGACGGATATAACGTTTTTAATTTAAGTGTGTTTTTTGTTAAATAAATAAATTTTATTATTTTCTTTTTTTTATTATTTCTGTTACCAAAGTAAAATACTGAAAAGTGGTTCATTGGCATAGCGCCTCTGTTTATTACATTGTTTGAATGGTGGTAACATTTATTGAAATTTTAGGAAAGCGGTTTTCCGTGTTAAGTTTACCTAGGTAAAAATCATTTACTTACTATTTTGGGTTGAAAAAAATATTTGCGTCCCTTCTCATAAAGATTTTTAACCACCATATCCCTATTCATTGGTTTTCGTTGGCGCGGTGTGTACGGAGCATAAACGGCACTGAAGAGGTTCATTAAGAATTTCAAATAAAATATTCTTTAAAAAACTCACAATGTCAATGACAATATATATTCAATATTCTCTTTGATGACAGTCGTTGTGAATTTCTAAAAATCTCAAAAATAGAAAAAGAAACTATGTAATAATTTCCTAGTCACCGTCCAGTATAAAGGCCTATATAAGGTCTCATCTAGTCTCCTCAGTATCTCTGGGAGCAGTCATCATGCCGCTGTGGCTTTCTATGGCTGCCATTGTGACTGTCCTGATCTTCATTGTCATGCGGAAATATTTTCCTGCAATGGTAATTATTGAATTCTGATAATCAGGCATCGGAGTATTTGTAGCACGGTATGACTAAATTATGCTATGGAGTCGTTATAAGCATTAAAATTAAATTTATACTTATACACATCCTCATTAATTTAATTCATTAAATAAATAATAACTATAAAAATACACCACTATTGATCTTTATTGACGAATAAAAAATGATGAGATTTTAAGGTCACGCAATAGTTCATAAGGAGCGCACCATTTCACATCAAAATCTCATTTTGAAAAAAAAATAATTACTAAATAGACGTGTTCTTTTCGTGGACCCTTCATAATATTTGTTATTCGTCAATGAAGATGGTGATGTATTTTTTTATAGTTCTTATTTATTTTATGAATTAAATTAATGAGGATGATTAAGTACGAGTATAAATTTAATTTTAATGCTTACAACGACTCCATAGCTCACTTTAGTCTTAACGTGCTAAAAATACTCCGATGCCTGCTGATAATATCACGTAGTTGTAATTATGCATTTGCTAACAACACTAGAGGTTACACCGTACGATGAAGAAAAGGATATCAATAAGACACGTTGAAAGTCGTATGGCGTGTAGGTTCACATGCCAGTCACGCGACCACCTGGATGACAAGATTTCTTAAATTAAAGGTAGTAATAATTCTGCGTTAGCTAACTAGCGAATTGTCCGTCAGCCCGTAGATGTTTATTTTATAAGTCTCTGTAGAACCTACATCTTATCTTTACTTTACAGATAAATTTCGAGCTCAAATCAGAACAGAATAAGAAAGTAAAGGAACGTGGATACGTCGTTCAGCCACAAGATATTCCGGATCGGAAATCGGGAGACCACACTGTAAAGGTCTCTGACAATAAGATGCCCCTCGTAAGTTTGATGGCCTTATCACGCGATAAGTGACAAGATAAGAGCGCCATCTCGTTCTATCGAACAGTGTCAGCCAGGATGCTCTATCATGTCACTTATCGCGTGATACGCTAATGCTACGGGGCGAGGAAGTAGTTGACAGCACAACAATCTAGTCTTTACTAATATTATAAAGAGGTAAAGTTTGTGAATATTAAATGTAACTTTGTAAGTTTGCTTGGTAATCTCCAGAATTATTCATATATTTTCAAAAATCTTTCTTATCGAATGGTGCGTCAGGATTGACATTTAAGTATTCCGTGGACATTGCTACGAGTATATATAAGTAGGTTTCGTATGAAAGCTGCGCTGGCAACTAGTGAACAATAAAGACGGCAATAGGTGTCTTTGTATAAAAAATGTCTCAGTTCCATATATTTTAAACCGCATTAAGGACGCCGTCCACTCCCCATTGCGTACAAAGGTGTATTTCATAGATTGAGCAATGTAATATCAGTAATAACTAAGCCGATTACGAGACCCAGGTTGATTGGTCCGTTGCACCCTGGGTACTTACGTAGATACTAGTGTAATAGAATGCGAGCTAGTTATCCTCACAAAACACTACATACATAATCTTTTCTCAAACATGCTCGGAAATGTATGCGTTAATGTCACGAAATGAAGACATGAAGTTCCTTGTTTATGGCTGCCTACATTACTTCTTGGCCTAGGCCAAGAAGTAATGTATGATAACCCTAACTAAAAACATTATTGGCCGCTACTCTAACTTTTTAAATTTGCTTACTGATATTAAACAGACAAAGGAAAAAATACATACTGCCAACCACCAATACTTTTTTTTAATTGTTTTAGTTTTTTGTAAAAAAAAATTGTTAGTTTTTTACATTTTTTTTGTTATTTTTCGTTTATTTTTTAGTGTAGTTTATCGTTTTTAATGATTTAAAAAAAAAATCTTTTCTTTTCTTGATGTTTGTCTATTTTTTAATGTTAAAATTTTTGTAGGATCTTTTATGTTATTTTTAAGTTTTTTTTTATCTATTTTTCCTTTTTGTTTTACTTTTTTTAATGTTTTTTGTTTTTTTTTTCGTTTTTTTTAATTTTTTCAAGTTTTCCTTTTTGTTTTACTTCTTTTAATGTTTTTTTTTTTTCGTTTTTTTGTTTTTTTTGTTTTTTTTGTTTTTTTTTTGTTTTTTTTTTTTTGTTTTTTTTCCTTTTTTTTTGTTTTTTTTTTAACGTTTTTCTTTTTTTTTTCTTTTTTTCCTTTTTTTTGTTTTTTTTAATGTTTTTTGTTTGTTTTTCTTTTTTTTGTCCATTTTTTTGTTTTTTTCCTTTTTTTTTGTTTTTTGTCATTTTTTTGGGCATTTTTTTTGTTTTTTTAGTTGTTTTTTTTTGTTTTTTTAATATTTTTTTTCATTTTTGTTTTACTCTTTTGTAATGTTTTTTTAATATTATTCTTTTTTAATTTTTTTTTCAGTTTGAGATTTTTTTGTCTAGAATCTTTCTCACTTTAGTGAGGTGAAAAGGATTATATTTTTAAACCACTCACATTCGCTAGCTCGTGTTTAAATTCCACACTCGCGGTTAAATTATAACTGCCCTTTGTATAACAAATAACTATTTATTATTTCCTCACATCGTTTGAGAAAAGCACTATACAAGCCTCGGCCGGAACAGGGATTGCTGGACTCGTTGTATCCGGCCTCGTCTACGACTCGGCCGTCTAGCCCAAACTCGTCCATCAATCCCTTACTTCACGGCCTTTGCAGTAATGTACTATAATATCAATTTTCACAGTGGTCAGACAAGATGCTCCCCAAGCATAAGAGAGACCCACGCATCTTCGTGGACGGCAAGGAGATTGGAAATAAGCCCCATTCATAAATCCACCAACTGGTCGGACTTTATACCATGAATACCATGATACAATTTTATGACTCCGTTGCGTTGATTAATCCTCATTCCCGATATCTACTGTCAAGTTGTGCAAAATAAACAAAATATTTAAATTATTCACTTGGCTTTTATTGTGATTATAGTGTCATTCTAAAACTATCTCATCAAAATACTCCGCCTTTTTAACCGACTTCAAAAAAGGAGGAGGTAATATGTTCCACTGTACGTGTTATTTTTTTTATGTATGTTCGCCGATTTTTACGTCAATTGTGGACCGATTTCCGAAATTCTTTTTTATTCGATAAATTGTACTCCCGAGGTGGTTCCATTGTCACCAATTTAGGATCTAATGATGGGATCCCAGGGAAATTGAGGGCAACCCTCAAACTTCATAGGCACGCATGTAGTGATTTCAGTATTTTCTATTATAACTCGTGTATTTACCCTCGGAAATCGCAATTTTGGTGAAGTGGAACTGATGATGAAGACCATAGATGACTTATGGAACTCCTCAAAGATAAAATGTATGTTCGCCGATTTCTCCGTCAATTGTGGACCGATTTCCAACTTTTTTTTATTCGAAAGAGTATACTCCTGAGGTGGTCCCATTGTCACCAAGTCAGGATCTGATGATGGGATCCCAGGGAAATTGACGGCAACCCTCAAATTGTATAGGCAGGCGTGTAGTGATTGCGGTATTTTCTATTATAAGTCGTGTATTTAGGTACCCTCGGAAATCGTAATTTTAGTGAAGTAGAACTGATGATGAAGACCACAGATGACTTATGGAACTCCTCAAAGATGTAAAGTACGTCAAAGATTCTGACAAGATTTCGTTGAAGTAGCAACTAATGAAGTGTTAATTCTGAGATCCTTGAGGAATCGACGGAAATCCTCAAATATTATCAGCCCACATATAGCGACTTGAGTTTTTTCTGTAATAATCAACGCATTTGCTCTCGGAATGCAGTTCATGTGGTAAATTGGAAAAGAAATGTGGAAATTTACATGTACCATGTAAATTTCCACATTTCCTTGGCGAAGTATTGAATTCAAGTCGGTTTAAACTTTGTTTTTAAATTCATAACCACCATCTTGATCAGCACAGCGAACTGCTATCTCGCTCATATTTGTAGCAGCCCAAGTTGGGACGTACAGTCAACCCATTTGTTATTAGGCCACCGTAGAACCCTGTCATTTTAACTGCGCAATAGAGACGCAATAATCCTATTAACCCATATTGACATAGCATTTACAACGGCAAGGTTCTACTGGTATGATGGCCTAGGAATCAAATTGGTTGACTGTACCTCGGCCTTACTGAAGAACACTACATTTTCTGTAGGAAGTAGGTACTAGATAACAACACCACATAGGTAGGTAGATGTGATTTTGTGTCCTAGGAGGCGAGTATCCTTGGTTGCCACTTTCCGCCGTTGTAGTCTACACTTATAATAAATATCTAAATTAAAAAAAGAATCAGCCAGTAACATTTCAAACTTTTTTTGTCACGAATGATCTCAGCTTCCCATGAACGGAAGAACATGAAACATTTTTTATAGGTAGATTATCATCCTGACTGCGACTTAGGATAGTTTTTATCCGACTGCGACAATTAATACATTTTTCGAAACATTTGACCTCATTGAATATTTAATTTCTTTTTCTTGAGGGAAATCGCCGCCACAACGTCAGCTTTATGAACGTCAAAATCAAAGAGTACTATGAATATATAGAGAGTGGCGGAATTGCTTTTCCTTTATTTCACCTATTAATAATTGTGTCGCTTAAATTCAAAATCGGATAAATCTATTCGACCCTATCAGCAAATATCTTTCTACCAGGTGATAAACCTTTTCTTAATAGCAAAATCGCATGATTTGACAGATGGATTTACCTGGGTTTGAAATTAAGCGACTCAATTTAAATCCCGTCTACGATAGACCTTCACGTGACACATACCAAGAGTATACATAAGAAACACATACATAAGAAATTAATCGATTCTGATATGTGAACTTATATGCGCAAATGTAGTATTAAGGCGTAATTTCAATAAATGTTTCAACAAATTCGAACAATATACGAACCGTAAAACGGGGCTAATTAAAACATGCGAGGCTATTTGGAAAAAAAAATATAAGTTTTGAGTCCATATATTTTTTGTCCTGGCAATGGTAGAAACGTAGATCTTCGTCTGGCAACCCTAAGTCTAATGTGAAGTTGGTTAGTGGTTGCAGAAACACCGAGGACCTAGCATGCGTGCTTTAAAAAAATCTTGATTGTGTCGGTGGAAAATCAGTGAAATTAAACACCGTCCTTCCACTTCTATTCAAATAACAAAGCAAAAAAAGACCTAAAACTTTGTAGAAAGTTTACTTATTAGAATACAAATAAAGCACTTTCAGTGTTTTGAAAAATCCTACCCCTAAGGTGTTAAAAAGGGTTGCAAAATTTGTATGAGGGAAACTCCTTTTTGAGATAGAAGCTTAAAAGTTTTTAGAAAGATTACTTATTACGATACAAATAAAGTGTTTTTAGCGTTTTGGAAAATTCCACCCCTAAGGGGATGAAAAAGCGGTGCAATGTTGGTAAAGGAGATTTTTTTGAGCTAGAATCTCAAAACTTTTTAGGAAGATTACATAATAAAATAAACATGAAATACTTTCAGCGTTTCAGAAAATCCCACCCCTTAAGGGTGCATAAGGGGGTGCAACGTTTGTATTGAGGAAATATTTGTATGGATCCCTCCATACAAATAATTTTTTTTTTTTTGAGCTAGAGACTTGAAAATATTTAGAAAGACTAGCTGTTGCCCGCGACTTCGTCCGCGTAGAACTCAATACTTAGAAAATATAATGCAAACAAACTTCTACCATCTTAAGGGATGATTTCCGAGGCAAAAACTATTCTATATCCTTTGAAGGGTAGACCCACAACACCGTCTTCCAGGCAGAGTGTATGGGCATAATAAAGGCTGCTCACGCAATCGCCTCCAGGGAGGTAAGGGGATATCCCATCCGCATACTTTCCGATAGTCGATCCGTACTGCAAGCCCTGCAAGGTCACGCAACAACTTCTGGGCTGATACACGAGTGCCACAAAATCCTATCAGAGGTATGTAATAACAGCGACATAACCCTGCAATGGATCAAAGGGCACAGTAATTCACGCGGTAACGATGCAGCGGATGCACTGGCTAGAGAGGGTTCAGAGTCAAGAGCTGTAGGACCGGAACCCACAATTCCTCTACCCTCTGCATGGCTGCGGAGCACACTGCGACTAAACACCAAGGTAGAACACCAAAAACATTGGAACACCCTAGGAACCTGCAGGCAAACCAGGGAGGCCCTCCCGACAATCAACCCCGGATTGTCAAGGAAGCTAAAGCAGCTAAAGAGGCCGGCACTCCGTCTTCTGACAGGAGCTATAACTGGTCATGCACTACTAAACAAACACCTTTTTACTTTAGGTGTTACAGACAGTCCTCTCTGCAGAGCCTGCATGGAAGAGGACGAGACAGCCGCCCACGTCATCCTGACATGTCCTGGAGTGGCGGACTACAGGGCAAAGTACCTCGGAACACCGGGGTCACTACCGGAGGCCGGAGGCAACGTAAAGGGTCTGCTAGGCTTCCTGGTGGAACTGGGTTGGCACGAATAACAGTAGTGCCAAAACCCCTACGCAAAATAGGCGCATTTATGACGTCGAGTTGCGGAAACCCAGCCCGCGTACAACCTATACCTATAACCATCCTTTGAAGGGTCTCAAATTATCTCTATACCAAATTTCATCTAGGTACATGGATTTTATCCAAACTTTCACCCCCTATTTCATACCCTTTGGGAATGATTTTCGGGATAAAAACTATCTAATGTCATTCTTCGGGACTCAAACGACCTTTATACCAAATTTCATCTAAACGGGATTCATCCAAATTTTCACCCCCCATTTCACCCCCTTAGGGAGTGATTTCCGGAATTACAACTATCCTATGTCCTTTCCCAGGACTCAAGCTATCTCTATACCAAATTGTATTAAAATGGGTTCCATCCGAATTTTCACCCCTAATTTCACCCCCTTAGGGGATGATTTCTGGGGTAAAAACTATCCCATGTCCTTTCCCAGGACTTAACCTATATCTACACCAAATTTTATCAAAATAGATTACATCCAAATTTCACTCCCCCCTTTCACTCCTTTAGGGGATGATTTCCGGGATAAAACCTATTATATGTCCTTCCCCGGGACTCAAACTATTTATATACCAAATTTTATCTAAATCGGTGCAGCGGTTTAAGTAGCTCCATACAAATTTCCACCCCCAATTTCAGCCCCTCAGATATAAAAACTACCCTTTGTCCTTCCCCGAGGCTCATTTCATCTAAATCGGTTCAGCGGTTTGGGCGTGAAGAGGTAACAGACAGACACACTTTCGCATTTATAATATTAGTATGGAAGTATGGATTATTAGTATGGATAGTATGGATTATTTCCGCTTGTCTTCCAAATAGAGGTGTAGCTGTAGACTCACTTCAAAAGAAAGAAGAAACGAAAAACTCATTCAAATATTTCAAAAAATTACGAAGCTACAACCGTTTTAATGTCGCTTGTTAGAATGAGAAAACGATCAGGGACCGTGACGTCACGATCCTCGAGCGTCATAGTAAAAAACAATCGTTTCATTATAAAGGTGCGTTTTGCGGAAAAGAGACGCAACAAACCCCCTCTTAAAACTTTATACACTTATAACTTAGTGATTACCTATATAGCCTCTTGCGTTGTTTTTTTTTCGAGATAATACAACATTATCATTATTTTGTTTAGTGTCTACATCCCTATTTTCGATAAGATAAGATAAAATAAGATTTCTTTATTGTCAGAACTGTGTACATTTAGTTGTTTTGGGTAAAATAAAGTCCAACAGCTTGCCCATTTCGGAAGTACAATATTAAACTTAAAGCTAGTCAAATATACTAAAACAATAACAACAATAGTATTTCCAAATAATTTTAACCATATTCACACATAAAATATTAATTTAGATCTACCCGACATCCGTATTTTCTTTTAAACCACGAACTTCGGAATTCGAAAATATTCGGGTATCTCTATCTCTATCGCACTAACAAATGACAGGAATGCAGAGGGCCTACCTCGAAAGGCATTCGAAGTTTCCCCTCTCTGTCATACTTACAAGTTCGTACATAAGTGCGACAGAGAGGGAAAACTTCGAATGCCGTTCGCGGTAGGCCCTCAGATATACAAACTTTGAGTTTCGGTTTTCGTGGTTTGACTGAATACGCAAAGAGCTCGCGCGCGTGCCATTCAAAAAAACCAAGTTTATATTGTCCGAATTTGTTGTTACATTTGTACAAATTACGCCTTATTTCGACATTTGCGCATATAAGTTCGCATATCAAAATCGATTAATTTTATATTTGCTTTTGGTACCTATGTGTCTCGTCAATGTATATCGTAGACGGGATTAAAATTATTAATATGCGAAAGAAAGGCAAAGCAATTCCGCCATTTTGTCCGTAGTATTTCTTATTACTGTGATTTTGACGTTTCTTTTAGCTGACAGATGTGGCGGCGATATACTTTAAGAATAATAAATGAAAAATTAAATGAAGTCGGAAAAT
This sequence comes from Epinotia brunnichana, assembly GCA_963854355.1. Classification (NCBI taxonomy): domain Eukaryota; kingdom Metazoa; phylum Arthropoda; class Insecta; order Lepidoptera; family Tortricidae; genus Epinotia; species Epinotia brunnichana. The sequence continues at coordinate 23,613,723 of OY977936.1, read as the reverse complement.
AAATTAATTGTCGCAGTCGGATAAAAACTATCCTAAGTTGCAGCTGGAATAATAATGTACCTATATAAAATGTTTCATATTTTTCCGTCCATGGGATGCTGAGAACATTCGTACCACAGAAAGCTTAGTTTCAAACTGGCTGATTCTTTTTTTAATTTAGAGATTTATTATAAGGAAAATAAATGAATTGTCGCAGTCGGATAAAAACTATCCTAAGTTGCAGCTGGAATAATAATGTACCTATATAAAATGTTTCATATTTTTCCGTCCATGGGATGCTGAGAACATTCGTACCACAGAAAGCTTAGTTTCAAACTGGCTGATTCTTTTTTTAATTTAGAGATTTATTATAAGTGGAGATTATTATAAGTGGAGATGAATGCAAGATGAAATGTAAAGAACAAATAACATCCCTGTTTTTGGCATGCCATTTCGAATCGTGTCGTTTCAAACGCACTGCTTCATTCCATATTTCGTTTCTAATTGGATGTGTTGGAAATCTAAAACATTTTTTTTTTCATTTTATAGTTAAAAAGGCATCGATAAAAACTACAAAATATTGATAAGATATTCAATGGTTAAAATAGAAACCAACTTATTAAAAAAGTTATGATGTCTGTTGGCATAATACCATCCCTATACAAAATGTGATCATAACAATAAAATCAAAATAATATGTTTATCGCTGTATTAACTTGTGAAAAGCGATTTCATCTTTTTTGTTGTGCTTGTCCGAACGACTCACACACCATTTTACGGCACAACAATGCATATTTATTGAAACCGAACGTTTGGTTAGGTATTTAACAGTTTGACACGGTGGCCATGTTCGAACTGACCGGCTGCCAGGCAATGATGTAATATAATAATTTACTTTAAAAACAAAGTTTAAACCGACTTCAATTCAGTACTTCGCCAAGCCACATGCTACATGAAAATTTTCACATTTCCTTTCCAATTTACCACATGAATTGCTTAACGAGAGCAAATGCGTTAATTATTACAGAAAAAACCCAAGTCGCTATAGGTATATGGGCTGATAATATTTGAGGCATAGATTTATAAAGTAAAGATACGCCCGTCCGAACAATTTGCTTGACATCCGTCCTTATTAAAAATGAGTGGCGCCATCTGTTGTACGGACTGCGCACCACACGCTCGGGTGGCCGGACGGAGTAACCTTGTAAGGGGACTCTTCTCAATATTAATGAAGTGGCTGGCAGTGGTTGGTGTAAACATCACATACAGAAAATGGTACCGATGTAATAAATAAGTAATTATAAATGTGAAAGTGAGTTTGTATATTTACCTATTCACTTTTAGGCTACGCGCGCACTACGGTACGGCGAGTTGCGGTGCGTTATTAAAATCGGAACGGAAAAAAAACCGTGTGTGTCCAGTACGCGCACAGCGGTGATATATCCGCACGTTTTGCCATTCTAGCCCCAACTCAAGTCAAGAACGGACGTTAAAAATGGAGTATCACACCAAAATGCAGATCTGTTTGTATTTACTGTCGCGCAAAAAACAAAAGAACCTAAAACGTTATTGGGTACATCCGCTCGTAGCATTGCGGCCTATTAAAGGATTTTTTTTCATGAGATACAGTGACTTGCGTTTTTTTCTAAACAAATTTTTCAGCTATTACCGAATGAACATTGCAACGTTTGACAATTTAATTAGAACTGTTGACCCTGCAATTTACTACGCAGACACGACTCGACCGCACGGATTTTTTTCCGCAGTGCGCGGATTTACTCAATAGTCCATAGGATGCAGAAAATTCGTGCGGCGCCGCACCGCAACCAATCTGCAGCAAACCACAGATTTTTATCCGCATACGGATTATTTTCCGCAATGCGCGCACTTCAAGGAGGTTCCATACTTCACAGATTTTGCGGAAAAAAAACGCACGGCAAAAATCCGTAGTGTGCGCATAGCCTTACGGCTCAACTACTAAACGATTTGTCACGAAATTTTGTCAGGGATGCGGTAGAGGATTTTTCCGTAACAGATGTAAGATTTTAATACACATAAACACTACTTTCTCCAAATGATAGAAAACCACACGGACGATATCTCGGGCGCAATTTAGTGACTTAGGCCACAAAGGCTCACAATAATTACAACACAAATATTTACTCGTAGTTGCACACCACTTTAAATGTGGCAAATGATAGAATAAGAGTCAAATAACATGACATTATGTGTCTCTTCGTCAAACAATGAACGACGAATCGACTCGTTAAAGTTGAAAATATTAAAATAAAATAAGTGTTCAAATAAATACATTTCAAACGACTTTCTTTTGTACATTATTCTTATATGCATCTACTTACCTACATTAGTAGAAGATACATATAAGGAACAATAACAATCAAATGTATAGCTATATATTATCAAACAATGTCCATAGTCAATGGTTCCTACACCAGTATAAAAATGACGCCCTTACAAGGTTACTTTTGATTGACTAGCCGTTGCGAACTAACAAAACGTAATGGCGCTAGGTAACGAAATAATTATTTTGAAAATGTGTTACTAAGCGATAAAAAAGAAACTGACGATACTTACCGATGATAAGATATCCCATGTATTGTTTTTACATTTGTATCATAATTTTTGCACCCTTTTACGGCGCAAATGGGCATTTTGAGACAGTCGGCTCTGCAATGACACACTCTGACAGCTGAACGGTACGGCGTCCTGCCACAGACTAAGGCACGGTGGCCCTCCATTGCTAGTTTAGGGCCACCGCATTGGACGAATTACTCGTGCGGGTTGGGCCTATCTTTACTTTATATATCTATGATTTGAGGAGTTCCGTCGATGAGGATCTCAAAATTAACACTTCATTAGTTGCTACTTCAACGGAATCATGTCAGAATCTTTGACGTACATTACATCTTTGAGGAGTTCCATAAGTCATCTGTGGTCTTCATCATCAGTTCCACTTATCCAAAATTGCGATTTCCGAGGGTAAATACACGAGTTTTAATAAAAAAATACTACAATCACTACATGCGCGCCTATAAATTTTGAGAGTTGCCCTCAATTTCTCTGGGTTCCCATCATCAGATCCTAAATTAGTGACAATGGGAACACCTCTGGAGTATACTCTTTCGAATAAAAAAATAATTTTGGAAATCGGTCCACAATTGACGGAGAAATCGGCGAACACACATTAAAAAAAATATACATACAGTGGAACATATATTATAACCTCCTCATTTTTTGAAGTCGGTTAAAAAATACGTAGATTAGATATGTTGTCTATACGAAATTCCGTGTTTAAAAATAGCCACCAAATTCTGACAGCATTCGTTTCCATTGACGACGCAAAACTATGGCAAGCTGGTGTGACTGGACCAAAATTTAGTGTGGCTCTTTTGGACCGCTTATAACATATCTACGTATATTTTATACTAGCTGTTGCCCGCGACTTCGTCCGCGTAGAACTTTTTATCGTCTTAGAAAATGATTTCTCTCAATACAAAATTTGAACCCTCTTTTAGGGGATAATTAAAAAAAAAGTTGATGTTCATTTTCTAGTTTGTGAACAAACAGTCTAAAACCAAAGTTAAAAATCTCATATTTTAAAAATGCCTTGAAATACTCAAACTTTGAACCAATTTTAACACTCTTAGGGGATGAATTTGGAAAAACTCTGAAATCAGTTTTGTAGTCTTTTAACGTACAGAATAAGACCGAAGTTAAAAATCTCTTACTCACACTTTAAAATTTTATTGCTCGCCATTTAAAATTTGAACCCCCTTTTAAACCCCCTTAGAGGTTGAATTTTTCTAATCGCTGAAAGAACTTTTTTCGTAAACTTTTAAGTCTCTAGCTCAAAAAAAGTGTTGCCCATACAAAGCTTTCTTAACCTCCTTAGGGGTGGAATTTTCTAAAACTCTGAAAGTACTTTATTATTAATTTTAATAAGTAACATTTTGAATAGTTTTAAGTCTAGTAAAAAAAAAAGTTTTTCCCACACAACACTGCCTACCCTTCTTAAGGATCTTAAGGATCCCCTTAGGGATGGAGTTTTCTAAAACGCTGAAAGTTCTTTTTTAGTATTCTAATAAGTAATCTTTTTGCAAAGTTTTAAGTCTAACTCAAAAAAAAGTGTTGCCCATGCAAAGCTTGCTCTCCTTTTTAACCCTATTAGGGGTGGAATTTTCTAAAACGATTTGTGTTCTTTTTTTGTATTTTAATAAGTAATCTTTCCACAAAGTTTCAAGTCTCTAACTCAAAAACATAAACTTTCCCTGATAAAAACTTTGCACCCCTTTTTATCCCCCTTAGGGATAGATTTTTTCAAAACGCTGAAAGTCTTTTTTTTGTATTTTTATAACGCTACACAGACAGGGAAACACCTGTGTACGCGTGTTTCCTTGATTTGTCGAAAGCCTTCGACTTGGTGCGTTATGATAAACTGTGGCAGAAACTGTACGAGGATACCAGCTTGCCCAGTGAGTTGACTGAATTGTTCAGGTACTGGTACGGTCACCAGAAAAATGTTGTCAGATGGTCCGACTCGCTTTCTGATTCGTACAGGCTGGAGTGCGGGGTAAGACAGGGGGGTTTGTCATCGCCCAAACTCTTCAGTCTGTATGTGAATCGGTTGATTGATGAGCTCAACAACACTATGACTGGATGCTCAGTGGATGGCACATTTGTGAATAACATTAGTTATGCAGATGACATGGTGTTGTTGGGCCCATCGGTCAATGCCCTTAACAAGCTGCTCAGGGTCTGCGAAGAGTATGCGGTGTCCCATGGGCTCAGGTATAATACTTCCAAGAGTGTGTTGCTGGTATTTAAGGCGGGGTGCAAATGCTATCCACGCGTTCCACCGGCTTATCTATACGGCACACCTCTGCAAATGGTAAAGGAGTTCAAGTACCTGGGTCACTGGGTCACGGAGACCCAGAGTGACAACAAGGACGTGGAGAGGGAGCGTAGGATAGCATGTTGATTCATAGGTTTGCAAGGTGTACCACCGACGTAAAGATTACCCTTTTTAAGGCGTTCTGCCAATCATTTTACACCTGCAGCCTATGGATCAACTATACGCAAAAGGCTTACAGTGCCCTTCGCGTCCACTATAATAATGGGTTTAGGATGTTGTTGGGGCTGCCGCGCCATTGCAGTGCATCAGGGATGTTTTGCGAAGCGCACACGGATGGGTTTCACGCCATAATGCGTAAGCGGGTTGCGTCCCTGATGAGGCGCCTGCGCGGCAGCCCGAACAGCCTCCTGCAGACGGTGGCGGCGCGCTTGGATGGTCCCTTCCTGTTCCATTGGGATAGGTTGCATAGGCCATCCAACTGCTAATTGTAAGTGTGATAAAATACCTACTAACATAGTGTTAAGATCACTGTTACTAACAAATTATGGAAATAATATTTCTGATGTAAATTATTAAATAAAAAAATAAATAAATAAGAAATCTTTCTACAAAGTTTTAAGTGTCTAGCTCAGAAAAAGTGTTCCCCATACAAACCTTGCACCCTTTTTTAACCCCCTTAGGGAATGATTTTTGTAAAACGCCGAATGTAGTATTTTTCATGTTCTAATAAGTAATTTTTCGTCAAAATTTTAAGTCTCTATTAAAAAAATATATGTTTTTCCCATACAAACTTTGCACCCTATTTTACCCCCTTAGGGGTGAAATTTTCCAAAACGCTGAAAGTACTTTCTTTGTATTTAAATAATATTTCTACAAAGTTTTAGGACTCTAGCTAAAAAAAATAGTTTCCCACATACAAACTTTGCACCCCTATTTTAGCCCCCTATTTTTAGGGGTAGAATTTTCTAAAACGCTGAAAGTACTTAATTTGTATTCTGATGACTAATCTTTCTACAAAGTTTTAAGTCTCTATTTAAAAAAAATATTGTTTCCCCCATACAAAATTTGCACCCCTATTTTACCCCCTTAGGGGTAGATTTTTTTAAAACGCTGAATCTAGGTACTTTATTTGTATTCTAATGAATAATTTCTCCACAAAGTTTTAAGTCTCTATTTAAAAAAAAGTAGTTTTTCCCATACAAACTTTGCACTCTATTTTACCCCTTTAGGGGTAGAATTTTCTAAAACCCTGAAAGTTCTTTATTTGTATTCTAATGACTGATCTTTCTACAAAGTTTTAAGTCTCTATTTAAAAAAAAAATGTTTCCCCCATACAAACCTTGCACCCCTATTTTACCCACGTAGGGGTGGAATTTTCCAAAACGCTGAAAGTGTTTCATTTGTATTCTAGTAACTAATTTTTCTACAAAGTTTAGGTCTATAGCTCAAAAAAAAAAGGTTCTCCCATACAAACTTTGCACCCCCATTTTACCCCCTTAGGGGTAGAATTTTCAAAAATCCCTTTTTATCCCTAGCCCACGTTATAAAAGCAACATACTGTGCAAAAATCAACTCTCTAAGATTAGTAGTTTCGGCTGTGCGTTGATGAGTGAGTGAGTGAGTGATTGAGTGAATAAGTCAGTCAGGACATAGGCATTTATTATGTACTAGCTGCCCGCGCGGCGCCGCCTGCGTATTACAAAGAACCCAAGAGGAGCCACGGGATCAGCTATGTTCATGCTGAAGTCCTATTCTATTTTACCTATTATACAGGTGAAAGATTTTGTGAAATCGAATGAATAGTTCCGGAAATTTCCCCCTACATACACACGTACAATCTTAAAAACTTAGAACCTCGTTATAATATTACTATAGAAGTACCTATGTAAGGACCTATATATAACATAAAAGTATCTACGTATTTATATATAACGGGGGAATCGGAATCGTCGCCAAATTAAACTTGTTACTATCGTCCGTCTGTCCGAGGGTATAAATTGACACTTTGTGACTTCAAGTGTCCGTCCGGTGCCGATTAAGCCTTCTATTTGACAGTTTCATTTCATCTACCGTTAAAAAAAAAATATTGTTGATATAAAGATACATACCTACCTTTCTCTTCTTCTACTGCTTATGAAAGAATATTATACTTATTTTAGACTACCTGTTGCCCGCGACTTCGTCCGCGTAGAACTTTTTATCGTCTTAGAAAATGATTTCTCTCAATACAAAATTTGAACCCTCTTTTAGGGGATAATTAAAAAAAAGTTGATGTTCATTTTCTAGTTTGTGAACAAACAGTCTAAAACCAAAGTTAAAAATCTCATACTTTAAAAATGCCTTGAAATACTCAAACTTTGAACCAATTTTAACACTCTTAGGGGATGAATTTGGAAAAACTCTGAAATCAGTTTTGTAGTCTTTTAACGTACAGAATAAGACCGAAGTTAAAAATCTCTTACTCACACTTTAAAATTTTATTGCTCGCCATTTAAAATTTGAACCCCCTTTTAAACCCCCTTAGAGTTTGAATTTTTCTAATCGCTGAAAGAACTTTTTTCGTAAACTTTTAAGTCTCTAGCTCAAAAAAAGTGTTGCCCATACAAAGCTTTCTTAACCCCCTTAGGGGTGGAATTTTCTAAAACTCTGAGAGTACTTTATTATTAATTTTAATAAGTAACATTTTGAATAGTTTTAAGTCTAGTAAAAAAAAAAGTTTTTCCCACACAACACTGGCTACCCTTCTTAAGGATCTTAAGGATCCCCTTAGGGATGGAGTTTTCTAAAACGCTGAAAGTTCTTGCAAAGTTTAAGTCTAACTCAAAAAAAAGTGTTGCCCATGCAAAGCTTGCTCTCCTTTTTAACCCTATTAGGGGTGGAATTTTCTAAAACGATTTGTGTTCTTTTTTTGTATTTTAATAAGTAATCTTTCTACAAAGTTTCAAGTCTCTAACTCAAAAACATAAACTTTCCCTGATAAAAACTTTGCACCCCTTTTTATCTCCCTTAGGGATAGATTTTTTCAAAACGCTGAAAGTCTTTTTTTTTGTATATTTATAAGTAATCTTTCTACAAAGTTTTAAGTGTCTAGCTCAAAAAAGTGTTCCCCATACAAACCTTGCACCCTTTTTTAACCCCCTTAGGGAATGATTTTTGTAAAACGCCGAATGTAGTATTTTTCATGTTCTAATAAATAATTTTTCGTCAAAATTTTAAGTCTCTATTAAAAAAAAAAATGTTTTTCCCATACAAACTTTGCACCCTATTTTACCCCCTTAGGGGTGAAATTTTCCAAAACGCTGAAAGTACTTTCTTTGTATTTAAATAATCTTTCTACAAAGTTTTAGGACTCTAGCTAAAAAAAATAGTTTCCCACATACAAACTTTGCACCCCTATTTTAGCCCCCTATTTTTAGGGGTAGAATTTTCTAAAACGCTGAAAGTACTTAATTTGTATTCTGATGACTAATCTTTCTACAAAGTTTTAAGTCTCTATTTAAAAAAATATTGTTTCCCCCATACAAAATTTGCACCCCTATTTTACCCCCTTAGGGGTAGATTATTTTAAAACACTGAATCTAGGTACTTTATTTGTATTCTAATGAATAATTTCTCTACAAAGTTTTAAGTCTCTATTTAAAAAAAAGTAGTTTTTCCCATACAAACTTTGCACTCTATTTTACCCCTTTAGGGGTAGAATTTTCTAAAACCCTGAAAGTTCTTTATTTGTATTCTAATGACTGATCTTTCTACTAAGTTTTAAGTCTCTATTTAAAAAAAAAAAATTCCCCTATACAAACCTTGCACCCCTATTTTACCCCCGTAGGGGTGGAATTTTCCAAAACGCTGAAAGTGTTTCATTTGTATTCTAATAACTAATTTTTCTACAAAGTTTAAGTCTATAGCTCAAAAAAAAAAGGTTCTCCCATACAAACTTTGCACCCCCATTTTACCCCCTTAGGGGTAGAATTTTCAAAAATCCCTTTTTATCCCTAGCCCACGTTATAAAAGCAACATACTGTGCAAAAATCAACTCTCTAAGATTAGTAGTTTCGGCTGTGCGTTGATGAGTGAGTGAGTGAGTGAGTGAATAAGTCAGTCAGGACATAGGCATTTATTATGTATAAATAGATAGAAGATAATGAAACTCCCATTCAAATATCTCAAAAAATTATGAAGCTACATCCGTTTTAATGTCGCTTGTTAGAGTGCGAAAACGATGAGGGACTGTGACGTCAATATACTCGAGCGTCATAGTAAAAAACAATGGTTTCATATGAAGGTGCGTTTTGCGGAAAAGGGACAGAACATACCCCCTCTTAAAACTTTGGACTCTTATAACTTAATCATTACCTATATAACCTCTTGCTTTGTTTTTTTCTCCATTTGACTATATTTATTTTAAATTCTTTTTCGAGAAAATACATTATGATTATTTACCATATTTTCGATTCCTGAGCTATAACCACGAACTTCGGAATTCGAAAATATTCGGGTATCTCTATCTCTATCGCACTAACCATACTCGAGTGACAGGGATGCAAATATATGAACATTGAGTATCGGTTTTCGTGGTAGCGCCGCAGGTACTTTGGCTGAATGCGCCGAGCGCGTGCCATTGTCATTCAAAAAAAACAAATTCGTGTTAATTATATTGTTCAAATTTGTTGATTTCATTTATTGAAATTACGACATAAAACGACATTTGCGCATATAAGTTCTCATATCAGAATCGAATATTTTTTTATGGTTTATATTTTAGCATTTGTCTCGTAAAGGTCTATCGTAGACGGGATTTAAATTATTAATAAGTGAAAGGCAAAGCAATTCCGCTATTTTGACGAAAATTTGACGGTTCTTATAGCTGACAGTTGGAGCAGCGTTTGATTTCAATAAAAATAAATGAAAAACTAAATGAAGTCGTATATTTCGGAAAATTAATTAACTGTCGCAGTCGGATAAAAACTATCCTAAGTTGCAGCTAGAATAATAATGTACCTATATAAAATGTTTCATATTTTTCCGTTCATGGGATGCTGAGAACATTCGAACCGCGCAAAGCTTAGTTTCAAACTGGCTGATTCTTTTTTTAATTTAGAGATTTATTATAAGTGGAGATAAATAGATAGAAGATAATGAAACTCCCATTCAAATATCTCAAAAAATTATGAAGCTACATCCGTTTTAATGTCGCTTATCGTCATATACTCGAGTGTCATAGTAAAAAACAATCGTTTCATATGAAGGTGCGTTTTGCGGAAAAGGGACAGAACATACCCCCTCTTAAAACTTTGGACTCTTATAACTTAATCATTACCTATATAACCTCTTGCTTTGTTTTTTTCTCCATTTGACTATATTTATTTTAAATTCTTTTTCGAGAAAATACATTATGATTATTTACCATATTTTCGATTCCTGAGCTATAACCACGAACTTCGGAATTCGAAAATATTCGGGTATCTCTATCTCTATCGCACTAACAGTGACGGGGATGCAAATATATGAACATTGAGTATCGGTTTTCGTGTTAGCGCCGCAGGTACCTGAATGCGCCGAGCGCGTGCCATTGTCATTCAAAAAAAACAAATTCGTGTTAATTATATTGTTCAAATTTGTTGATTTCATTTATTGAAATTACGACATAAAACGACATTTGCGCATATAAGTTCTCATATCAGAATCGAATATTTTTTTATGGTTTATATTTTAGCATTTGTCTCGTAAAGGTCTATCGTAGACGGGATTTAAATTATTAATAAGTGAAAGGCAAAGCAATTCCGCCATTTTGACGAAAATTTGACGGTTCTTATAGCTGACAGTTGGAGCAGCGTTTGATTTCAATAAAAATAAATGAAAAATTAAATGAAGTCGTATATTTCGGAAAATTAATTAACTGTCGCAGTCGGATAAAAACTATCCTAAGTTGCAGCTAGAATAATAATGTACCTATATAAAATGTTTCATATTTTTCCGTTCATGGGATGCTGAGAACATTCGAACCGCGCAAAGCTTAGTTTCAAACTGGCTGATTCTTTTTTTAATTTAGAGATTTATTATAAGTGGAGATTATTTATTAGAATACAAATATAGGTAAATTACTTTCAGTGGTTTGGAAAGTTGCACCCGCTAAGATGGGGATAAAGAGGTGCAATATTTGTATGGGGGAAACTATTTTTTAGGTACTTAGAAATTTAAAAAGTTTTGTAGTCTGTAGAAAGTTTAAGTACTTTTCCACCTCTTAAGGGGTTAAAAAGGGGTGCAAGGTGCAAGGTTCGTATGGGAAACAAATTTTTTTAGCTAGAGACTTGATAGTTTGCAGAAAAATACATAACTATTACAATAACAAAAAACTTAGTGTTTTATTTTTTATTTTTCCCTGAAAAGCGTTAATAGAAGCGTTCAAAGTTTGTATGGAGAGCAAGAAAATTTTAAAGATATGAAATTTGTTACTTTGATCTTAGGCTGTTTAGACTACCAAAATTATTTCAAGGTTTTTTTTTTAATTCATCCCCTAACGGGGATTATAAGGGCCTTCAAAATTTGTATGGAGGGCAAGACATTTTTAAAGTAAGGGATTTGTAACTTCGGTTTTAGACATAACAAACATGCTAAAATACTACAAAACTTATTTCAGCGTTTTTTTTTAATTTATCGCCTAAAAGGTTAAAAGGAGGAAGAAATTTGTAACTACGGTTTCAGACTGTTTACTATGAGGGTTCAAAGGGGGTTCTAAGTTTGTATATAGAGCAAGACATTTTTAAAGTGAGAGATTTGTAACTTCGATTTTAGACTGTTTACTAAAAAAAGACTAGGTACAAAACTAATTTCAATGTTTTTTTAATTCATTCCTTAAACAAACATTTAGACGATAACATGTTACACGCGGACGAAGTCGCGGGCAACAGCTAGTATTCAATAAATAAGCCGAAAGTATAATCTCTTCCATAGACCCTGGCCGGGCTATGGTAAAATTTCGTCAGTCATTTACCTACTTCACGGCGATAAATTAATAAAATGTTTCAGAGAGTTGTGTATCATGTTACCCCGTGGACCTCAGCTAGGGCACCGTTGCGTTGGTGGGTAAGCAACGGAAGCTCCTCAAACAGTGCCAGTACAATTGTGACCAGCTGACCTATTTTCCACCCCGTTATAGCCATCTGACGTTTTTATTTCTTCAAGATACCTATACTTACGGTTAGCTATAACGTGATGATATTATTCAAAGGGAGAAAATGACAAGAAAATATTTCGACGTGTTTGGTTAACTGGCTTTCCTAAACCCATCAACAGTGCCCTAGCTGGCGGCCACGTTCAGTCGCCATCACATACATCGGAGCAAACAAGCACGTCACAAACATCGGAACACACCTCTATTTGCAAGGCCTTAGGGTGCATGTGCCGATATTTTTGAACACCTAAAGTGTACCTATGTATGTGATGGCGACTGTACAATGATACACCTCTCTGAAGTATCTTACAATAAGTTATCGCCCGGGAGGAACTTAAGTCATGAAAATCTTTGCTTTGCTACCTACCAAGCTCGCGGACCAGAAGAGGTATTCTTGAATATGGCGTATTAATCTACTTATTTGGCAAACTATAATCAACTGCAATCTATTGGTATCAGTGCTTCTCGATCTTATATTCATTCGTTTTTAGCAGTGTGGCTACAGCCAGAGGGCCTACCGCGAAAGGCATTCGAAGTTGTCCCTCTCTGTCATACTTACGAGTTCGTACGTAAGTGCAACAGAGAGGGAAAACGTCGAATGCCGTTCGCGCCCTCAGACCTATTGATTCCAACTTGGATAATTATTACGTACCTATAGTCAACAGCATATTTGTACATAACAAGAGTCAAAAACATAAGTACAGTCATCATTATGTAGACAATATAGCAGCTAAAGTAGCCGAATATATTGCAACACATCCTTATTACTGTAGCAATATCGATGTGTTACGTATGTTAGGTACGATTTTGGCTGCTACTATCTAGGTATTATGATGGTGATGTAGATACAGATATTTTAGACTTTAGTTTTGTACAGATAACAGGTACCTAGGTTTGTGTTTTTAGTTACTAAATAAACATGTGTTTTTACAAGCTTTTATTTAACTTGCACTGTTCGTATGTATGTAACTAAGTATGTAAGTAAGTTGTCCGTTAAAATTTGCAATCCATTTTTCAGTCATTTGCCGTTATGCGATTGAGCTAAAAGGGTCTAGCAGGCTAAGCTAACAAGAGTGGCCCCCGCAAGGGATTTGGTTGTAATTTGAGGTGCAGTACTGGAAGGACCTAAGAACACTGTATGCGTAATATCAGTCTTCGATCTTCTTTTTTTTCAGACTTATTCACGAAAATGGTCAATCGGAATGGAAAATCAAGGTAATTTTTAAACTGTTATTTTAGCTAAACCAAGCAAGCGAGAGTATCCAAATAAATTCAGAATTAAGGATCATAAAATGGGGTTCATAATGCATATTTTTACAGACATTCATATCCTTGAACTTGGATGAAAAAAATATAGTTTTTTTTTTCGCTTAATTTTTTTGCCACTTCTCGCGGAGACACAACTATTAAAAAAATAACTTAATGGGCCACAATTCTCACCTACGTACATTTAAAAACATTTTGAAAAATCATTGTGCGTCATGTCAAAAAAAAACATTTACGAACGTATGTTTACTATATCATATCATTCATATCATATCAATACTATCATATTGATCAATGTCAATCGTCGAGCAAAATAAAGAGGCACGGCCGTACTATCCTTTTCTCGAAGCTATTCAGGCCATTTTCAACATCCTGTAATTTCGTGCTGACTAAAGCCAGAACCCCAAATTTTCAGTAACATATAGGGCATAATATGGCTTACATATATTCTCAATAACATTTAATTTGAATTTTTAGTTTAGGAACAATTGCCCGTCAAAAATCCTTAGTTTTGTCACTGACAGTGACATACTCACTGACTCACTTATAATGATCATCGTAATTCTAAGGTACTTTTATTAGACCTACAAGCTCCAAACTTTTAACATAATTAGTTTTTAGCATATCCATTCATAAAAAACCTAAAAATATTGCAGTTTCCGTCACGATTCAGAGATATACACACTGCATAAGTAAGTTTGTAATCCTATACATGCGATTACAAAGTTATTTTTGCAACTTCTTCCCTTAAAACTATACAAACGTTATTTGCGGTTGGTACAATAACATTTCCATACCTACCAAAAATGAGATCCCATAAAAACATTCCATATAAAAAATAGGCTAAGTCTCGGAACTCTTCCACAGTAAAAAATGGTGAGATATTTCGTAGAGCCAAGTCAGGCATTCGTATTTATCTTTATTTGCTTGCTAAATGAAGTTTAGTGACTTGGCAATCACACTTACATAGTTTAAGGTATGCAACAATTTGTAAATGCAGTAAAGTTGTGTGATTCCCAAGTTGCAGTTTTTTATTTAGCAAGCAAATAAAAATTAATAAGTATGCCTGACTTGGCTCTACGAAATATCTCACCACTTTTTACCGTGGAAGAGTTCCGAGACTTGGTCTATGTTTTATATGGAATGTTTTAGTAGGATTAATTATTTCATAATGAACGAAAGAGGATGTTATACCTACTACAGACTGATTTGCCACTACTAGGTACTCTATTGATATGATATGATATAGTAAACATACGTTCGTAAATGCTTTTTTTGACATGACGCACTATGATTTTTCAAAATGTTTTTAAATGTATACGTAGTTGACAACTGTGGCTTATTAGGTAATTTTTTTGATAGTTGTGTTGTAAAAAAAAACAATTTTTTTTGAAGAAGTTCAAGGATATGAATGTCTGTAAAAATATGCATTATGAACCCCATTTTATGCTCCTTAATTCTGAATTTATTTGGTTACTCTCGCTTGCTTGGTTTAGCTAAAATAGCAGTTTAAAAATTACCTTGATTTTTTGACATTTTCGTGAATAAGTCTGAAACAAAAGAAGATCGAAGGCTGATATTTACGCATACAGTGTTCTTAGGTCCTGCCACTACTGCACCTCAAATTACAACCAAATCCCTTGCGGGGGGCACTCTTGTTAGCTTAGCCTGCTAGACCCTTTAGGGTTAAGGTATAGTTTGGATGACAATTCAATATTATGGTATCATCGAGCTGATCTGATGATGGAGACATAAGGTGGCCATGGGAATTCAGTACCTACTTTACCGACGTAACCCCGTTGAGTTTAGGCTCGTTAGAATCGTCTCAATGAACTAGTAGTTGATTTGATGACGGTATATTATAGAAAAATACAGTCGGCAATAAAAGCTTGTACCAAAAACTAATTTTTTGACACAAACTTATTTAACTCTTCAACTGTGGCGAAAAAACATGGCCACCTACCCTTGTCTGTGGACCCCTCTGAGGGCCGCTTCACAGACAATGTTTCTGGCGCTACGTGATTTGGTAAAATTGACTTTCATCCGTTTGTTAGGGTTCCGTACTCAAAGAGTAAAACGGGACCCTATTACTAAGACTTTGCTGTCCGTCCGTGCGTCCGTCCGTCTGTCTGTCACCAGGCTGTATCTCAAGAACCGTGATAGCTAGAGAGTTGAAATTTTCACAGATTATGTATTTCTGTTGCCGCTATAACAACAAATACTAAAAACAAAATAAAATATTGTTTTAAGGGGGGCTCCCATACAACAAACGTTATGTTTTGTTAGTCACAGGTTTAGAACCGAGAACGGGCTGAACATTGTTTTTTTTTAATGAAGAACGATATATTACTTACTATTAAACAAGAATTAAAAGGTAATACGAATATAGCAGGTATATTTAATAAATATATATAAATCTAGGCTTTCTAAACTACATGAAACTTAACAGGCAGTGCTAATAGCCATTTCGTAAGTACATAGTTGGCAGTGCCCAACTACGCCTACCTATACTTAGCTGTAGGGCACATTCGAGATCCTACGACAAAGATAGGTAAAATGTCTGCATGATTGCTGGGTATATTTTTATACCAAATTTACAGTAGGTTCTCAAGATAGGAAGGTGCATAATTCTTAGCCACAACATTTTATAAGAATCGACATGTCTTCTTAAGTAAGTAATAAAGAAACGTTAGATTATTGGCAAATAGTATTTTAGACACAACCATTAAATTAAACTTAACAGAGATGCACCGAGTACAACGAAATGAGCCTTTGATTACTTAAGCGCCTTTTTAACACTGTTCTTATGATTTTTTTGATTTTTAATGTTCCATGTACGTGCATATATGAATATGACTAATAACAAAGTAACGCTACACAGGTGATAGAGACACTTGCGTGTTCTGCCAATTAATCCTTGAAACTTTTCTCGCGCGGGTTAACATAAGTTCGACGACGGGCGGGTACCATCAGGAGGCGAACGTTCTTCTTATAGTACGGGCAGAACGGTTCATCGCAGCCGTGCACCTCAGCTTCACCGAGACTTGGTCCGCCTCGGGCGAGCAGTTCGTCTCCAAGCGCCAGCCTCCTGGCACAAGCCAGGAAGCAAGGCCCACACACTGCCACAGCGCATGCCGCCGCCAGAAACTCCACCAGGAGCATAGCCGCTTCAACCCACAACATAATGGCTGTTAGCACTCTTCAATCCCATAAATAATTGCTTGTGTTTTAAAATAATTGAGATTGAGATTGTAAAAAGGTAAATAGGATCAGAAATTATAGCGACATGTTTTTTGAAGTCTTTTGAAAGCCATTAAAAACCAGAGATAGATAGATATAGATAATCTATTGCAAAAAAGATCATGACCATGGAGTTTGTTTGCATATTCAAATGTTTCAAATATAGGTAGGTACAGCGGCGGAATGAAAAGGTTGATCAGTTTTCAAATCAAATCATTTACGCGTTGCAAGCACATGTTACCTTTTTAAACTGTGTATCAGACGAGAGTGATGTATTGAAAATTATGTTCAACTGTTTGACAACAAAGTTCAAATTTACTTAGACGAATTTTCCTTGCCTATTAATAGTTGAACTAAAACCTTTTTTTCAACACACCTGCTCGTAAAGTAGGTCTTATTACAGCGTATTTACACTGATAATGCAGAATATTACCCATGCCGTGCCTTTTACATTACATTATCGCACTAGTGCCTTTTCATTACATATCTTTCTAAATATTAGCAAAATAATGCAGAATATTACCCATGCCGTGACTTTTACATTACATTATCGCACTAGTGCCTTTTCATTACATATCTTTTAACATTTTAATTTTTTTATTTTTTTTTTGTTCCTCGCAAATGTGTTGAAAAACGTCGTATGAAACACGTGAGCATTGGTCATTACACTTCTCGTCTCCATTAAGCCTTCGCCTTCGGCTCAGGCTTAAAAACCGACTCGAGTGTAATGACCAACTTAGCACACTTGTATCATAATGTACTATTATTAGTTTGATCTTGCCATTACGTTGTGTCAAGTTTGATAAATCTAATGATTAAATCCTCTTAGCTTAAAATTATTAACTATAAGGCCTGCATCACACTGGCGCGGCCTGCGGTGGCGGACCATAGTAAATTTGACAGCTAATGACAAGTCTTCTATTGTCCGCCGCGGCCAGGCCGCGCCAGTCTGTGAGGGGCCTAAGTGTGAGTAACAGGTCCTGCCATTGTCATCATTGCTATTTCTTGTATACGTTTTTTTTTTCTTTTTTTAACTCGTTTTCCAAAATTCAAAGAGGTGTAGTGAAATGACATTCATTATGACGGAATGTGTCTGACACTCGGTCGATAAAGCAGATACTGATAACTTATACTGAGCAAGCAAAAACAGATCTTAAGGTGATCAACCTTTTCATTCCCTGACTGTACAATATAAACAACACCGATTTGATTTTTACTTACATAACTAACTACTAACATACATATAACATTACATAAATAACTACTTACAAACATAACATAACGTAACTTACATAGGGTAAAGGCACCAGTAGTCAGCCAGGGACCAGTAGTCAGCCTTTTGAGTCGTTTATTGGTCATAAATATCTGGTATATTCGTTTTAACAAATCACGAGCATTTAAATAGGAGCTCTGATTCCTTATTGGTCAATACGTCATGCGACAGGTGCGGTGAGGGATCGGGGGGAGGAGATATACTCGTTCATACAGGTGTTGTTTGTCGGCGAGATGAGTACCTACTGTCACGTCCACCATATTTTTTGTTGCACGTGGTGTTCTCGTAACAGGTATGTAAAACCATGTTTTAATGTTAGTGTTATTACTTTTTGTTCATGGTTGGTTTATTTATTAGTTTATCTATTAACTATCATTGTATTTTAATAATCATATCTATATTTAACCTATAAATTGAGGGGGCTGACTACTGGATACCTAATTTTTACCAAAAACCCAGTGTCCAGCCTCCCGCGGCTGACTATTGGGTTATTCATTTTTTAATTTTTTTCGAGCCAATACTACCATTGCATGACAACCGTTAGATTTTAATTTTCAAATTTAGTTAAGCATGTTCTAGTCTACTTTAAGTAAAACCCAGTAGTCAGCCGCATTTGAAATAACGGTTATATGCGGCTGACCACTGGGTTTAGCGGATCCAGTACTCAACCATTAACCTTGCGTGGTACGCCGATGCGAAAATTATGTGACATTGAGACAAGGTTCAAAAGTGTATAGATAGTTTTGACGTTGACTGCATTGTTTGAATGATGGTTTTCTTATGTCTGTTATGCAGGTATATGTGAGTTAAATACCTACATAATTTTATTTTCTTATTTGTGGTAAAATGTTTGTATTTTTAATGCGGCTGAATACTGGATCGGTTTTGAGATCCTAGAAGTGAGACCCCAATAGTCAGCCGCCGCGCCCGCTACTAATGTAGCGGCTGACCACTGGGTATCTGAGGGCTGATATTAGGGTCTCAGGCGGCTGACTACTGGGAAAAAGGCCCCAATTTCACTTTTCTTTAAATATTTCGGATATTATAATGTTATTATTTTCAATACGTCTACTAAATGAAAGATTAATAAATTCTCCACAGGTGATAATGATAAAAACTCCATTTGGCCCATGTATGACAGATTTGCATGACTTTGAACTAAGAAATGATGTTAAGAGGCTGTGACTACTGCTGCCTTTGCTGATGAGAATCTTTTTTTTAATCGTAAGTAAGCAAACTGCGAACGCATGCGTCCCGTAACAGCGCGCGGCAACCACTAATAGACCGCCAGCTGGCGGCCGGCCGGCGTGTACTTGTAGCGGCGCGACGAAATCACAGAGTGAACCGCCCCTGACCTTACTCGACATTGGCGCCAACTGGTAGCCCTATTCATTTTTAGGGTTCCGCACTCAAAGAGTAAAATGGGACCCTATTACTAAGACTCCACTGTCCGTCTGTCTGTCTCTCACTGATACCGTGATAGTTCCAGTTGAAATTTTCACAGATGATGTATTTCTGTCGCCGCTATAACAACAAATACTAAAAACATAATAAAATAAATATTTTTATAGATAATGGTACGGAACCCTTCGTTCGCACTTGGCCGGTTTTTTATAGTATGAAGTTGGTATGAAGCAGAGCCTAAGTATGCGGCCAAAGTTAAAACGGCCGTTTTTTTTTTGAGTTCATAGATCGACAAATCCGACATTACAATTTGCGTGTTATTTTCTAACCTAAAACTTTAACCATGGATATCTCCATAACCATGGGGTTCCTGGAGGTGGGAATGGTATTGTGGGTAGCCCTCCCAGCCCCCAGCCCTCCCCTCCCCAAAATCGTGGGTCGACAAAGTGCATTTTTAATTTTTTACCCACGTTAACGGGCTCTTAAGCTTCTTGGTATGATGCAAAGAGAATATAAATAAGAGACGGGACTTAGTTAGTTATAAGTGAAGTGGCAGCCTCAGGGGCCTTTGCCAAAGACAGTTTTGATTTGGTTGACATCTGGTTTGACGTTTCGTTTAACATAATATAGGTAGCAAATACAAAAAAAAATTCAGAATTCGGGGAATCTGACCAGTAGCAAGATTTTATATAAGAAAACACGGAACAAAAAATGCAAGTAATTTTACTGTTAAGTTGCCAACATAAAATGAAATAACTACAATCTAATGTTATTAAGACTAATGAATTCACATAAAATGGTGATGAATGAAGTGAAAACTAAACGTAGTAAGCATATGGAGTTAACAGGGCGAGGAATATAGGGAGGAAGAACATCATATAAAGAAGATGATAGTCTAGAGCAATCGAAAAGTATATGATCTAAGGTACCCTCATCCAATCCACATTCACACAGAGAAGAATCTTTTACTCGGATTTTGTGCAAAAAAACTGGAGTACACGAATGACCCAAGCGCAGCCTACAAATTGTTGATGTTACTTTTTTGCTTGCCTCACGGTATCGAAAAAACCAAGGTCTAACAGGGATTCTATCCTGGAGTTCGGCGTAATGAATACCTTTGAACTGACTAGATCGCGACCATTCAACAAACCAGTTATCATCAAGACGAACCTTAGCTAGTGAAAGCAAATCCTGAGCATAACATCTAAATGCTGAAAGACAGCCCCTGTCTGTCGCATCTTTAGCACATTGATCCGCAATCTCGTTACCTGGGATACCAAGGTGACCCGGTACCCAAGCCAACGAGACCTTTACGTTCTTACATGAAAGACAATGCAGGAGGCGTTTAATTTGTAGAATAACTGTACATTTGAATTTTGATCGTAATTGATTTGCCAAAATAGCTTGCAAAGAACTTTTAGAGTCTGTAAAAATTACACAATTATTTAGGTTATGTGAGTCAATATATTTAAGCGCTTCCAGAATACCAACCGCCTCACCTGTAAAGACCGAAGAGAAGGGTGGTAATTTATAATTCAAAATGACCTTAAATCTGGGGATCCACACAGCAGATCCCACAGTACCTTGTACTGTCAATTGAGAGGCATCTGTGTAAATTGTGATCCAATTAGGCCAATGCTTATCAATAGCTTTATTTAAAAGTGAGTTCGCTGAAACCGAATCCTTATCAATTCCCAAGTCAAGAAGGATACTGGGTCGAAACATAATTGCTTCATAAGAAGTTTCAAAGATAGGATTAAGCCTAGACTGATAAATTGGGCAGGGGAGACGAGTTATTTTAAGATAGCTTTTAATTAAACATGGGCTATCTTTGTGAGACCAGTAATTTGAGGAGATAATTAATTGAGAAAGGGAATGAAGTTTAGAAATAAGTGGATGAGTGGAAGACTGCATGAGTTTGAAAAGAAATCTGTCAGACAAGTACTGCCTTCTTAAATTAAGGGGCGGGTCAACACATTCAATTTGGAGAGCATTAATAGGGGATGATCGCATAGCACCAATAACAATACGGAGGCTTTTAGACTGAATTTTGTCAAGGGAATTTAGAGCCAATTTATAACAAGGTTCTAAAAGAAAAGACCCATAGTCTAGGTTACTACGAACTAAAGCATTATAGACTAATTTTTGACAATAAGGGTGGGACCCCCACCAAACACCAGAAAGGGAACGGATAATATTAATATTTTTCTCACATTTCTTAGCTGCGTAATTGATGTGATGGACTCCGGATAACTTTGAGTCAAAAATGACCCCGAGAAATTTAACCCTATCGGCAACCGGGATAGGAACCCCGTTACAACAAACAGACACATCAGGAAGATTTCTTTTACGAGTGAAAGGCACAACTGTGCTCTTGGAAATAGAAAGAGATAAGCGGTGATTCTCTAGCCAGATACTTAAATAACTAAGGGCAGAACTCAGCAACGGAACAGTATCTAAGATGTTTGAAGCTGTAGCATACAAACATATATCATCAGCATACTGAAGAACACTACAAAAACAGTTCACTGACAACTCTAAGTCATAAGTGTAAAGGCTATACAATAATGGACTTAATACAGAACCTTGCGGAAGACCTTTCCACACTTGCCTAGGAGGTAGGGAAGTATTATTAGAACTTACAAGAATGGATCTTGATAGGAGAAGGTTGACAGTAAAATTAACCAGTCTCTCGGGGAGATTTAAATCATGCAATTTTTGCCTAAGGCGAGGAAGAAGAACGTTATCATACGCAGAGGCAATATCCAAAAAGACACCCACTACAGACTCACATTTTGAAAATGCGATTCGAATGTCAGTAGTAAAGATGGCTAGACTATCCATAGTGCCAAGACCCTTGCGAAATCCAAATTGGCTCCTTGCCAGCAAACCCTTGCTTTCCACCAGCCACTCTAACCTGTTCTTAATAAGATGTTCAAGAATTTTAGCTATGGTCGACGATAGAGCAATAGGACGGTATCCAGAAGGATCATTGCTTAGCTTCCCTGGTTTAAGTATGGGAACAATAATTTGTGTCTTCCAATCGTCCGGAGGAGTGCCCGATAAAAATATTTTATTGAGGATATCAAGAAAAAACTGTTTTGAATCAGAATTAGCACGTACTATGAAAGAGTAAGGAATACCATCAACTCCAGGGGACGAATCTTTAAGGTGACTAATGGCTGTTAAAAGTTCCTCGTATGAGAATGGACTATCAAAGCGGTTATTTATATTCCGAAATGGGGAGGGTAGAATAGGTGAGACTTCCTCAAAAGTAGGAGCTGAAGGAGGAGAGAGTTTAACCGCAAATGGCTCAACCCACTCAGAAGGATCATTAGACTGTAATTTTGATTCAGAAACAAAAACCCCCCGAAAACGTCGTAAATTCCTCCATACTAAAGAAGAAGGAGTAGACGGAGAAAGACTCTCGCAGAAATTTTGCCATCCTTTTTGTTTTTTACTTAAAAGGAATTTAGAGCATTCCTCTGCAGTTTTTAGATAATTATCATAGTTATCTCTATTGAAGGATTGAGAAAGTAATACTTCTGCATTTTTTCGCTTCCCTATTGCAACAGAACACTCAGAGTCCCACCATGGGGGGAGAGGGGTCTTTCTTCTATGCCCCGTCTTCAGAGGAATAGATTTATTTGCCGCAGAAAGCAGCGCGCTTTTAAAAGCTTTATATACTGTAGGGACATTTTCGATAGATGGATCAGAAATACTAGCAATTTCGTTAGCCAGTGACAAACTGTAAAGAGGCCAATCAGCTTTAGCTGTCTGGTATTTGATCCTAGGCGAAGGAAAGGAACATGGCACAGGATCAGGGAAAGTCAAAATAATGGGGAAATGATCACTACCAAGAGAATAGGGGAGAAGGCGCCAGACAAGTCTAGAGGACACCGAAGATGAAGTAAGTGAAATATCAACAGCACTACTAGGATTTTGAGAAAAAGCGACCCGTCTGGTGGGAGACCCATCATTAAGAACACACAGATCGAAAGAGTCAAAAAGGTCCAGGAATAGATGAGAAACAGAATCGCAATAGTGCGACCCCCACGATGTGTGGTGTACATTAAAATCTCCTAAAATTACAAGAGGAGAAGGAAGAGCCGATAAAATACAAGAAAGTTCGGAGATCATTTCAGGATGAGGGTTAGGAATATAGATGGATAGAAAAGAAATATTCTTCACTCTCACAGCAACAACACTAATGTAATCACTGTGAGGGCGAACTGAAAGTTGGGAGAAAGTGACGGACCGGGATACTAAAATGGCCGCACCACCATGCCCGTCACTTCTGTCATCCCGAAGGCATGCAAAGCCCGTAACTCTAAAAACAGAGTCGGGTCTTAACCATGTCTCCTGGACAGCAATAAGGAATGGCTCGTATTTGTTAATCAAATAAATTAAATCAGATTTTTTATTACGTATGCTGCGACAGTTCCACTGAAGGATCGCTTGAGACATTTTGTAAAAAAAGGGTTAAAAATTTAATAATCTTTTGGCGCATGCTGTTCGGTTCAGAGTCTTTTTGTAAGAATGATGCTAAACTAACTAGTAACTCTATTATATTATCATCCTTCACAACTTCGTTATTTAAAGCACAACCATTTGGTTGCGAGGAAGCAGGTTCTCTTACGATATTATTATGTATCCTCCTGTCATAACCAGGACTGGAGGCGGGAGATGGGGATTTTCGTGTGACGAAAATAGTTTTACGATGAGATTGGGTAGGAGTTTGGCTAGGATTGATAATAGGTTGAGTTGACAGACGCGATGGGAAGGATGGATGGACCAGCTGAGACTGAGATTGGGAAGAAGGAGAGAGCGAGGCTTCCGCAAATGGCCTCCTTACACTAGGATAGCGGGCTGAAGCTTCCATGTAAGATAAGTTTTCCTGTGACATAGCCAATTTTATATTACGCTGCCTATGATGTTCAGGACAAGCTTGATTATTAGCGCAATGACTACCGGAACAGAAAAGACAAGAAAAGACGGTAGCTGTACATGTCGTGCCCTGGTGATTATCGCCGCATTTGTAGCAACGCGCTTTAGATCTGCACTGAGCCTGAATATGACCAAACCTGCAGCAATTATTACACTGTATTGTCGGGTATAAATAGCACTCGACAGTGAGGCTATTATAGAAACAATAAACATGAGGAGGCAAAGTTCGGCCAGAGAAAGTGAGCACCACCGACTGAGTGGGTACCCATTGCACAATATTATTCTCATTACTAATCTTCCTACTTAGTCGGCGGGCTTTAATCACCCTACCAAACCCAGCAGGTACCTCCATGTTGAGTACAACCTCCTCCATAGTCCATTCGGGAGAAATATTACGAACAATCCCCATTCTAGTTAAGTAGAAAGCTGGAATTACGCCACAAAAATTTGCCTTCACTAGTGCAGGATGGTTTAGGCAGTTATTTGCGTGAAGAGCGGAGTCAAATTCCACCGCGAACCGATTTCGTCCTATACGTTTCACGCCATCTTTTACTACCCCTGGGATGCTATTCTTATACAAGAAATGACCAAAGTTTATAGCCCTCAAAGTAACACCCGAGGCTGGGTCAGTTTCGTTTTTCTGAATGTTAATAATAAAAGGAGCAACGTCTGAGTCTGAGTACTTGCTTCGTACTTCGTCAAAGTCCGGGTGCGTGAATGTAGACTGGATACTAGCATTAGAAGATGATTGGTCTGTGGATTTTTTAGGAGCCGAAACATCAACTTTATCATCAGCAATACGCTTAAGTGGTCGAGATAAGCTGTCTCCAGAACTACTATTCGAAGAGACTGCTGGGGTAACGTCCATTTTACATAACTCGCCAGTCTCACCACCACCGGGATCGGGCGGATCATGTTTTAAAGTGGTCATAATGACTTACCGACAGGAGCTTGAAGTACAAAAACAATACTACGGATAATTATGATAGAAATAAATAAATAGGAGGCAACACAACAGCAAATAAGATTAAATAAACAATAAATTAATCGAAAATTCGCGGACTTGCTTCTGACAGTTACAAAATGGCGGGCCCGAATCCGAGACGGGACTTCGAACAAGGTTTTGGATGACAGTGACATTGTCATTTGATTTTGACATGACAACTCATTCGAACTTTAGCTAATTTGAAATACCACAATACCAATAAAAATAAACGCTAGTACGTAAGTAGACTTACCAACCTAACGAACGAGGCCGATAGTAGGGTTGTAGTACTTAACGTTATCGATATCGATAATATTACAACCCAACGTTATCGATATCGATAAATTATGATTAGGGACGTCGTTGGGCCCACTGCATGAACATAAAATTGCTTTACAAAATCTAAAACTAATCCGATTTAGGTATAAAATAATAAAAGGAGAACAAAAAATTATTTCAAACAGTTTATTTCACACTTATTTCCAAATCACGGTATATTTACAAAAAATCACCAATCTGTACACATATCTTTGCAGGTCGCAATGAATTCTTCTCGAACTAAGAAACCTCGCGCTTGTAGGTTTTATCCAAGTACGTTGTTTATCATCAGTAAATCAATATTGGCGCTTGATATTTCGTTATTAATACTTACGTGTTTTATTTTAAGATAATTATTAATTTTATTCCGTCAAAAACATTGTTTGTTTGACACACACATGTTTTCTCGTGAAGTTATAATATCCATGGTAACCGGCCAAAGTCACCATTGTACAAGCTAGCTATCGTACATCGTATCGCATTTAGTATACTATTGCCTTTACAGTCGAATTGGGTGACATGCGTAACCTAGATTAGTAACTTATTATATTTTCAGTGCATTAAAGACATTCATTAACACCAAACGTGTGTTAGTTTATTATGACATTATTCCTGCATCATATCCTGCATTATCTGACATACAACTGACATACATATTGACATATTGACAGTACGGTCGTACAGGAACGTACAACCATGACAAAATAACAGACAGAGAAAGAACGGAAGTAGGAGATAGCATGAGTCCGCCATAGCAATAGCACAGATAGAAAACTTGTCACTTGTCAGAGCTTGTCAGATTTGATCTGAATTTGAGCAGTTGGACGTCATTCATATTTTTGTTCTTAGTTGCGCTACACTGGTATGATGAAGCATTTAGCGGACATTGCGTAGAATGTAGAAGAGTTGAATTGACATGACCAAAGAAGCGTTTGAATTCCGTAACTTTCATTACCACTAATAAACATAAATAAAAGTAGTATTTAAAAATCATGCAAAATTAGTTCAATATGATCTTTTTTTTTATATTTAGGTACTTGTAAATTCGTAACATTTAAGCGCTTTACAGATTCGAAATGACTACATTTCAATAATCTGTAAAGCGCTACTACGCTCGTGATATTATTTCATTGAATCTGAACGTTATCCTCCCTGCTGACGGTGACACCCTTCCTTCGGATCGGATGATTGACATGTCACGCAGAGACCGCGATAGACGAGACGAAGAGACGATAACATAACACTACGAAAAGTGAATACTTGAGTTTTACAAAATGGGTCATAATATCGAGTAATTCGATGTCGACCCATTTCTGCTACAATCAATATAGTACCCAATATACATAGTTAATACATAATACGGAAAAATGGGTACAAAAATCATGATTGGGTAAGTTACTCAGTGTTTTTACTCTGATTATATTTTATATAATACTCAAAGCAAGTATTTTTATGAAGAATGAGAGCCATAATTCTACTTTTGTAGCTTTAGTTTTAGACAGGCGAGACTAAACATTTTTATTTTCAAGCCAGACACATTGCGTATTTTCATAATTTTTTTTTATTTATTTATTTATTAGCATAAATATACATATCGCTTACAGACTAGTCCAACACGTGATATGTACAACAATAAGAGATTAAGATTAACACAAAAAATAAAACATCAATAAAGCTACAAAGTCACAATATACCTACAAATATTTAAGAAAAACATAAGTGTCTGCTTGCGGCTCTTGTAAACTTAGTCAGAGTGCAATTAAATAAGTCAATTTTAGTTGAAAGCTGGTTAAGTATGGTTATGGCCCGGACAATGGGTGCATCAGCAAGCAGGTTGGTGCGCGCTATGGGGCGCGCGAGCAAGCGCGGTGCGCGCCGCCGCGGCCCGTACGGAGCCACTAGCGCCAGCGACTCTAGCATGCTGGGGTTATGTAACATACCGCGTAATACCTTCAACACATAATTATGTAGCCAATGCTAAGTTCCTCCTTACTTCCAACTTCGTGTAGCCGACCATACCGAGGACAAAAAGCGTTGGGTACATCAAGGGATAGAATGGATATACCCCGTATTCTTTCAAATATAGATACATGATGAATTTGTTTTGTATCTTTTCGATCATCAGATTGTACTTCATCTCGTTTGGATTCCATATGATCGCGCCACACTCCAACCTGCTCCTGACAAGTGCATTATAAAGGGCTTTTACTGTAGCGGCATTATAAAAATGATTTGTTTGTCTTAATACAAAACCTAAATTTTGAAACGCTTTTTTGCATGTTTCAATAATTTGCTTTCGGAAAGACAAGTCAGGTTCAAGCAGGTCAGGCCCGTGCGATTGGAGGTCCCCCCAAGTTGTAGGCGTGGTGCAGTGGAGAATGCACTCTAGTGTACGAAATTACGCTGCATTTAGATACATTAAAATATAATTTATTTATCTGACTCCAATTCACAACCATGTCTAAATCGCCTTGTAAACGCTCACAGTCATTGATGTTGTTCACTTTTAGAAACATCTTTATGTCATCTGCGAACAGCAGGCAGCTAGAATGTTTGACCATGTCCGGGGGGTCGTTGATCATAATGGTAAAATTAAGTGGACCCAAATTACCGCCGCTGTATACAGACTGAAAGTACTTAGCAAGTTCTTGAACGCATTGCTCTTGTGTTAATGTTTGCCCGTCTTTGGTTTCACAACTCTTCTAGAAAATGTTCCGATTTTTTTTACTGTAAACAATATTTTGATTGACAGGGTTTTAGGTTTGTCAACTATGGTTGTGACATTCCTAGCGACCCGCCTGTACAGAGACCTGCTTATAACCTATGAGCAGACCTCTCCTGCTCTTGAATACTCTTGGTAAGCAACAAATGAAATTACTAACCTCATGCTGCTAATGTGCATTATTATTACTGTACATTCATTTTCATACACCTTACTTTTCACAATTAACTTAACACATATAAAGTCAATTTTGGAACAAAATAAATTTGACTCTAGTTTTTAAATAACTTTTTTCAAATTTTGTTGAATTTTTTTTTTTTATGGAGGTTGGTGTGATGTCAATTAAATCTGAATTTCTTAGTATATCTGCTCACCCATCAATTTCCTTTTAATTTATAAACTTGTTATTATCTCTCACATGAAGCATCATACTCTTTTAGTTCTCCTGCAGCAATATAACCCTTTTTACGGAAAACTCTTACATTACTTTTCACTTTAAACATATGCGTATGCGTATCTTTCTTGACTTTTGTATTTTTTTGATGATTTTCACAAAAAAATATATTGATATAATATGTCATATTTTTGTTAGGGTCTTCCACCTATTGCTCAATCTTGCTGGGTATTCTACCATCCTGCTGCCGGGATTTGTAATCTACAAGTACATACAGCGAACAAACTACTTCGACAAATTGAGTAAGTTATTATTATTATTGTGTAAAATATTTTTTAACTTTCATGGATATTACCGTCAGAGGGTGCATTCTATTGTGGTTTCTGACGTGTGTGTTAAATTGTTGTACAGTTTATATTCTTATTTTTTACCTGCGGAGTAGGAGAGTTGTTATACCTTTTTAAACTTGCCAATGCAATTCCGCCACGAGTGGCGTTATATACCTATATATATATATATATAAAACCCAATATAAAAAAAAATATATATATATATATATATATATATATATATATATATATATATATTTTTATATTGGTTAACAATCTTATACAAATCGACCTAGTCCCAAACTAAGCAAAGCTTGTACTATGGGTACTAGGCGACGATAAACATACTTATATAGATAAATAAATACTTAAATACGTAGAAAACATCCTTGACTCAGGAACAAATATTTGTACTCATCACACAAATAAATGCCCTTAAGTATTGGGCTTTGCGGGCAGGGTCACTACCAACTAGGCTATAGAGGGTGTCCGTTATTCGACCATCCTAATCAAACAATACACACATACACAATACATGGTCGTCAACTCGTCATATCAAGGGGTATAGTGAAATTAGCCTGGAATGGCTAAAACGCAAACCATAGAGATTAATTTAATGAGGTGTTGTGTTATCAAGGACTTGATGGCTGACCGATTGCATTAACTGATAACACCGCTTTAACATTTACTGTTGATTTTGGCTTTATACTGCATGCACTTGCTACACTATGCTATTTAGAATCATTAGGGTTGTCTATCGTTTGCCAGAATCTCATATAATATACTTTCACTTGCCAGAATTTCATTTGCCATAATTTTATATTCCATACCATTTAATTTTCCATAATATTTATTTCCTTAATATTATTTTCCATTATCTTGGATGCCAGAGAATCATTCAAATGCCATAAACTTTACTTGCCATAATTTTGAAGCAATAACTTTACTTTACAGAATATTCAATAGCCATAATAGTTATTTGTGTCACAAGGGAGCAAAATTATTTACGGCGAGGACGGTGTATTGAATCCTGAGCGTAGTGAGGGATTCAAGTGTTAACGCCCAAGATGAAGATAATGTTGCTCCTGAGTGACACATGCAACTTTTCACTGTTCGTCCGTATGTCACAGCCACTTTTTTCCGAAACTATATGAACTATACTGTTGAAACTTCGTAAGTAGATGTATTTTGTAAATCGCATTAAGGTTTTCACACAAAAATAGAAAAAATATATAAATTTTGGGGTTCCCCATACTTAGAAGTGATACTCAAAAAAAATTTTTTCATTAAACCCTATCTATGGATAGGTCTTCAAAAATGATATTGAGGTTTCTAATATAATTTTTTTCTAAATTGAATGGTTTGCGCGAGAGACACTTCCAAATTGGTAAAATGTTTCCCCTCCCCCCCCTCCCTGTAACTTCTAAAATAAGAGAATGATAAAACTAAAAAAAATATATGATGTACCATACCATGCAAACTTCCACCGAAAATTGGTTTGAACGAGATCTAGTTAGTAGTTTTTTTTAATACGTCATAAATCGTAAACCGCAATTTATTTTACGGAACGTCCGTCTCGCACTTGGCCGCTATTTTTCACCTTATTATTATTACGTACAGGAAATAAGGGGACGAAATAGCTACATGCATGCACTCATTAGAAGTATAAGTCAAGCTTGAAAAGGTGGCTATGGTTACTATTGAGAGTGAATCTTGTTCCAGGCTCGCCCAGCTGCCTGTCCCGCAGTCTGTTCGTGTTTTTCGGCGACCCGGGCGAGCGTCTGCCGACCACCGACGCGCCGAAGCCCGAGGACAGCCCGCGGCGCGAGGCGGCCGAGCTGGCGTTCTGCTTCAGCGGGCTCATGGCCGCCTACCTCGTGTGGGGGCTGTTGCAGGAGAAGATCATGACACAGGTAACTCTCAGGCCCCAATATCCCCTCACAGTTAGATAATCAAAAAATATTGGACACTAATTTTTTATTTATCATCTACATGTACAGTGTTTTCTTACAGACTTACACAATGGCGGACGGCACCAAAGTCAAGTTCAACGACTCGCAAATGCTGGTGTTCATAAATCGTCTCCTCGCGTTCTGCATCGCTCTGGGCCGCCTTCTCTGGACCAGAGCTCCGCTGTTCCCAGTACCGCTGTATCAGTTCTCCTACTGCTCGCTCAGCAACATAGTCAGCGCTTGGTGCCAGTATGAAGCGCTTAAGTTTGTCAGCTTCCCTATGCAGGTAAGCTTTGTTTTCAGAGATACATAATAGTAATAGTGGATATTTAAACGACTTACAACTGCTGAGGGGCACCAGAAAGTGTAATTAGGTGAATTAACTTTTGTCTGTCTCTATAGTTGCCATGGTTACTTCTCCTGGGTCACTTTTTAGACTGTTTTTTAATTTTTAATCCCTTTTCCATGGTATAACAATTGTTCTATCAAACTCTGTCATATATAGTCTCCTGGCCACCTGGACAGAAGAACAAAAGCAAATAGTTGATTGCTCCAATTATACAACAAAGATACAAGGCCAATGGCTATTTGGTCTAGAACTCTAGAGTTTTCAAATTTCAATGGCGTCAAAAAGTCTAATATGTATATTCAAGATAGTGACTAGGTCCAGGGTAAATCTGTTCCGGTGTTCTAATAATCGTGTTCCATTACAGGTGTTATCCAAGTCGTGCAAAGTAATCCCGGTGATGCTCATGGGCAAGGCCGTATCGGGCAACAAGTACGAGTTGTACGAGTACGTGACGGCGGCCATGATCTCCGTGGGCATGGTGCTGTTCATGCTCGCCAGCAAGGCCGACTACGCAGGTATTACTGCTACAAGTTGGGCAATATCAAGTATGAGCTGTACGAGTGACGGCGGCCATGATCTCCGTGGGCATGGTGCTGTTCATGCTCGCCAGCAAGGCCGACTACGCAGGTATTACTGCTACAAGTTGGACAATATCAAGTATGAGCTGTACGAGTGACGGCGGCCATGATCTCCGTGGGCATGGTGCTGTTCATGCTCGCCAGCAAGGCCGACTACGCAGGTATTACTGCTACAAGTTGGGCAATATCAAGTATGAGCTGTAAGAGTGACGGCGGCCATGATCTCCGTGGGCATGGTGCTGTTCATGCTCGCCAGCAAGGCCGACTACGCAGGTATTACTGCTACAAGTTGGGCAATATCAAGTATGTGCTGTACGAGTGACGGCGGCCATGATCTCCGTGGGCATGGTGCTGTTCATGCTCGCCAGCAAGGCCGACTACGCAGGTATTACTGCTACAAGTTGGGCAATATCAAGTATGAGATGTACGAGTGACGGCGGCCATGATCTCCGTGGGCATGGTGCTGTTCATGCTCGCCAGCAAGGCCGACTACGCAGGTATTACTGCTACAAGTTGGGCAATATCAAGTATGTGCTGTACGAGTGACGGCGGCCATGATCTCCGTGGGCATGGTGCTGTTCATGCTCGCCAGCAAGGCCGACTACGCAGGTATTACTGCTACAAGTTGGGCAATATCAAGTATGAGCTGTAAGAGTGACGGCGGCCATGATCTCCGTGGGCATGGTGCTGTTCATGCTCGCCAGCAAGGCCGACTACGCAGGTATTACTGCTACAAGTTGGGCAATATCAAGTATGTGCTGTACGAGTGACGGCGGCCATGATCTCCGTGGGCATGGTGCTGTTCATGCTCGCCAGCAAGGCCGACTACGCAGGTATTACTGCTACAAGTTGGGCAATATCAAGTATGTGCTGTACGAGTGACGGCGGCCATGATCTCCGTGGGCATGGTGCTGTTCATGCTCGCCAGCAAGGCCGACTACGCAGGTATTACTGCTACAAGTTGGGCAATATCAAGTATGAGCTGTACGAGTGACGGCGGCCATGATCTCCGTGGGCATGGTGCTGTTCATGTTCGCCAGCAAGGCCGACTACGCAGGTATTACTGCTACAAGTTGGACAATATCAAGTATGAGCTGTACGAGTGACGGCGGCCATGATCTCCGTGGGCATGGTGCTGTTCATGCTCGCCAGCAAGGCCGACTACGCAGGTATTACTGCTACAAGTTGGACAATATCAAGTATGAGCTGTACGAGTGACGGCGGCCATGATCTCCGTGGGCATGGTGCTGTTCATGCTCGCCAGCAAGGCCGACTACGCAGGTATTACTGCTACAAGTTGGAAAATATCAAGTATGAGCTGTACGAGTGACGGCGGCCATGATCTCCGTGGGCATGGTGCTGTTCATGCTCGCCAGCAAGGCCGACTACGCAGGTATTACTGCTACAAGTTGGGCAATATCAAGTATGAGCTGTACGAGTGACGGCGGCCATGATCTCCGTGGGCATGGTGCTGTTCATGCTCGCCAGCAAGGCCGACTACGCAGGTATTACTGCTACAAATTGGGCAATATCAAGTATGAGCTGTACGAGTGACGGCGGCCATGATCTCCGTGGGCATGGTGCTGTTCATGCTCGCCAGCAAGGCCGACTACGCAGGTATTACTGCTACAAGTTGGACAATATCAAGTATGAGCTGTACGAGTGACGGCGGCCATGATCTCCGTGGGCATGGTGCTGTTCATGCTCGCCAGCAAGGCCGACTACGCAGGTATTACTGCTACAAGTTGGACAATATCAAGTATGAGCTGTACGAGTGACGGCGGCCATGATCTCCGTGGGCATGGTGCTGTTCATGCTCGCCAGCAAGGCCGACTACGCAGGTATTACTGCTACAAGTTGGGCAATATCAAGTATGAGCTGTACGAGTGACGGCGGCCATGATCTCCGTGGGCATGGTGCTGTTCATGCTCGCCAGCAAGGCCGACTACGCAGGTATTACTGCTACAAGTTGGGCAATATCAAGTATGAGCTGTACGAGTGACGGCGGCCATGATCTCCGTGGGCATGGTGCTGTTCATGCTCGCCAGCAAGGCCGACTACGCAGGTATTACTGCTACAAGTTGGGCAATATCAAGTATGTGCTGTACGAGTAACGGCGGCCATGATCTCCGTGGGCATGGTGCTGTTCATGCTCGCCAGCAAGGCCGACTACGCAGGTATTACTGCTACAAGTTGGACAATATCAAGTATGAGCTGTACGAGTGACGGCGGCCATGATCTCCGTGGGCATGGTGCTGTTCATGCTCGCCAGCAAGGCCGACTACGCAGGTATTACTGCTACAAGTTGGGCAATATCAAGTATGAGCTGTACGAGTGACGGCGGCCATGATCTCCGTGGGCATGGTGCTGTTCATGCTCGCCAGCAAGGCCGACTACGCAGGTATTACTGCTACAAGTTGGGCAATATCAAGTATGTGCTGTACGAGTGACGGCGGCCATGATCTCCGTGGGCATGGTGCTGTTCATGCTCGCCAGCAAGGCCGACTACGCAGGTATTACTGCTACAAGTTGGACAATATCAAGTATGAGCTGTACGAGTGACGGCGGCCATGATCTCCGTGGGCATGGTGCTGTTCATGCTCGCCAGCAAGGCCGACTACGCAGGTATTACTGCTACAAGTTGGACAATATCAAGTATGAGCTGTACGAGTGACGGCGGCCATGATCTCCGTGGGCATGGTGCTGTTCATGCTCGCCAGCAAGGCCGACTACGCAGGTATTACTGCTACAAGTTGGACAATATCAAGTATGAGCTGTACGAGTGACGGCGGCCATGATCTCCGTGGGCATGGTGCTGTTCATGCTCGCCAGCAAGGCCGACTACGCAGGTATTACTGCTACAAGTTGGACAATATCAAGTATGAGCTGTACGAGTGACGGCGGCCATGATCTCCGTGGGCATGGTGCTGTTCATGCTCGCCAGCAAGGCCGACTACGCAGGTATTACTGCTACAAGTTGGGCAATATCAAGTATGAGCTGTACGAGTGACGGCGGCCATGATCTCCGTGGGCATGGTGCTGTTCATGCTCGCCAGCAAGGCTGACTACGCAGGTATTACTGCTACAAGTTGGGCAATATCAAGTATGAGCTGTACGAGTGACGGCGGCCATGATCTCCGTGGGCATGGTGCTGTTCATGCTCGCCAGCAAGGCCGACTACGCAGGTATTACTGCTACAAGTTGGACAATATCAAGTATGAGCTGTACGAGTGACGGCGGCCATGATCTCCGTGGGCATGGTGCTGTTCATGCTCGCCAGCAAGGCCGACTACGCAGGTATTACTGCTACAAGTTGGACAATATCAAGTATGAGCTGTACGAGTGACGGCGGCCATGATCTCCGTGGGCATGGTGCTGTTCATGCTCGCCAGCAAGGCCGACTACGCAGGTATTACTGCTACAAGTTGGGCAATATCAAGTATGAGCTGTACGAGTGACGGCGGCCATGATCTCCGTGGGCATGGTGCTGTTCATGCTCGCCAGCAAGGCCGACTACGCAGGTATTACTGCTACAAGTTGGGCAATATCAAGTATGAGCTGTACGAGTGACGGCGGCCATGATCTCCGTGGGCATGGTGCTGTTCATGCTCGCCAGCAAGGCCGACTACGCAGGTATTACTGCTACAAGTTGGGCAATATCAAGTATGTGCTGTACGAGTAACGGCGGCCATGATCTCCGTGGGCATGGTGCTGTTCATGCTCGCCAGCAAGGCCGACTACGCAGGTATTACTGCTACAAGTTGGACAATATCAAGTATGAGCTGTACGAGTGACGGCGGCCATGATCTCCGTGGGCATGGTGCTGTTCATGCTCGCCAGCAAGGCCGACTACGCAGGTATTACTGCTACAAGTTGGGCAATATCAAGTATGAGCTGTACGAGTGACGGCGGCCATGATCTCCGTGGGCATGGTGCTGTTCATGCTCGCCAGCAAGGCCGACTACGCAGGTATTACTGCTACAAGTTGGGCAATATCAAGTATG
Source organism: Epinotia brunnichana (assembly GCA_963854355.1). NCBI lineage: Eukaryota > Metazoa > Arthropoda > Insecta > Lepidoptera > Tortricidae > Epinotia > Epinotia brunnichana. The sequence continues at coordinate 23,577,939 of OY977936.1, read as the reverse complement.
TGCTGTACGAGTGACGGCGGCCATGATCTCCGTGGGCATGGTGCTGTTCATGCTCGCCAGCAAGGCCGACTACGCAGGTATTACTGCTACAAGTTGGACAATATCAAGTATGAGCTGTACGAGTGACGGCGGCCATGATCTCCGTGGGCATGGTGCTGTTCATGCTCGCCAGCAAGGCCGACTACGCAGGTATTACTGCTACAAGTTGAACAATATCAAGTATGAGCTGTACGAGTGACGGCGGCCATGATCTCCGTGGGCATGGTGCTGTTCATGCTCGCCAGCAAGGCCGACTACGCAGGTATTACTGCTACAAGTTGGACAATATCAAGTATGAGCTGTACGAGTGACGGCGGCCATGATCTCCGTGGGCATGGTGCTGTTCATGCTCGCCAGCAAGGCCGACTACGCAGGTATTACTGCTACAAGTTGGACAATATCAAGTATGAGCTGTACGAGTGACGGCGGCCATGATCTCCGTGGGCATGGTGCTGTTCATGCTCGCCAGCAAGGCCGACTACGCAGGTATTACTGCTACAAGTTGGGCAATATCAAGTATGAGCTGTACGAGTGACGGCGGCCATGATCTCCGTGGGCATGGTGCTGTTCATGCTCGCCAGCAAGGCTGACTACGCAGGTATTACTGCTACAAGTTGGGCAATATCAAGTATGAGCTGTACGAGTGACGGCGGCCATGATCTCCGTGGGCATGGTGCTGTTCATGCTCGCCAGCAAGGCCGACTACGCAGGTATTACTGCTACAAGTTGGACAATATCAAGTATGAGCTGTACGAGTGACGGCGGCCATGATCTCCGTGGGCATGGTGCTGTTCATGCTCGCCAGCAAGGCCGACTACGCAGGTATTACTGCTACAAGTTGGGCAATATCAAGTATGAGCTGTACGAGTGACGGCGGCCATGATCTCCGTGGGCATGGTGCTGTTCATGCTCGCCAGCAAGGCCGACTACGCAGGTATTACTGCTACAAGTTGGACAATATCAAGTATGAGCTGTACGAGTGACGGCGGCCATGATCTCCGTGGGCATGGTACTGTTCATGCTCGCCAGCAAGGCCGACTACGCAGGTATTACTGCTACAAGTTGGACAATATCAAGTATGAGCTGTACGAGTGACGGCGGCCATGATCTCCGTGGGCATGGTGCTGTTCATGCTCGCCAGCAAGGCCGACTACGCAGGTATTACTGCTACAAGTTGGACAATATCAAGTATGAGCTGTACGAGTGACGGCGGCCATGATCTCCGTGGGCATGGTGCTGTTCATGCTCGCCAGCAAGGCCGACTACGCAGGTATTACTGCTACAAGTTGGACAATATCAAGTATGAGCTGTACGAGTGACGGCGGCCATGATCTCCGTGGGCATGGTGCTGTTCATGCTCGCCAGCAAGGCCGACTACGCAGGTATTACTGCTTCAAGTTGGGCAATATCAAGTATGTGCTGTACGAGTGACGGCGGCCATGATCTCCGTGGGCATGGTGCTGTTCATGCTCGCCAGCAAGGCCGACTACGCAGGTATTACTGCTTCAAGTTGGACAATATCAAGTATGAGCTGTACGAGTGACGGCGGCCATGATCTCCGTGGGCATGGTGCTGTTCATGCTCGCCAGCAAGGCCGACTACGCAGGTATTACTGCTACAAGTTGGACAATATCAAGTATGAGCTGTACGAGTGACGGCGGCCATGATCTCCGTGGGCATGGTGCTGTTCATGCTCGCCAGCAAGGCCGACTACGCAGGTATTACTGCTACAAGTTGGACAATATCAAGTATGAGCTGTACGAGTGACGGCGGCCATGATCTCCGTGGGCATGGTGCTGTTCATGCTCGCCAGCAAGGCCGACTACGCAGGTATTACTGCTACAAGTTGGGCAATATCAAGTATGAGCTGTACGAGTGACGGCGGCCATGATCTCCGTGGGCATGGTGCTGTTCATGCTCGCCAGCAAGGCCGACTACGCAGGTATTACTGCTATAAGTTTGGCAAGATCCCGGTGATGCAATATGGATGGGCAATGGGCAAGCCGGATGACATGCAATATTGTAGTACCATAAAGCTGTTCTGATTAATTTTACAAAATAAACCCGTCGTGTTTGAAAGCCATCTCATTAAGAAAAAACTGTGGAAAAAATTACAATAAAAGATTATAAAAAAAATTGTGAACAGAAAAGGTAAATGCTCTGTCTTCTTTTTAAAAAGTTCGAATTCTATTCAAAAATAATATATTTGATATTCGTAACAAATCAAACATGTATCTTAATTTGAATGAGTAAGACGGCCTGAAAAAGGGTTAGTCAGATGCATATATTTATAAAATGTTTTTGTTTCCAGTGGGCTCGTTCTCCCTAGTCTCCGGCATCGCGCTACTCGCGCTATACATGTGCTGCGACAGTTTCACGTCGTCCTGGCAGGCGCGGCTGTTCGCGCGCACCCGCGCCGCGCCGCTGCACATGGTGTGCGCAGTGAATCTGTTCTCGGCCGCGCTCACGGCCGCCGCGCTGCTGCAGACCGCCACCGCCACCACCACCGCCACCGCCGGGCGCTCGTTACTGCAGGTACACTATACATGTGCTGCGACAGTTTCACGTCGTCCTGGCAGGCGCGGCTGTTCGCGCGCACCCGCGCCGCGCCGCTGCACATGGTGTGCGCAGTGAATCTGTTCTCGGCCGCGCTCACGGCCGCCGCGCTGCTGCAGACCGCCACCGCCACCACCACCGCCACCGCCGGGCGCTCGTTACTGCAGGTACACTATACATGTGCTGCGACAGTTTCACGTCGTCCTGGCAGGCGCGGCTGTTCGGTTACACACGCACTACTTTTTTATTTTTTTTTGTTTTCGTGGAGAAAACCTGCGAACCAGGTACCCAATCATCGAGGGATGACTAAGAGTTATGTGGTATTTCTATCCACTAAAAACTCCACGGCGGCCGGCATCTGCGCTCTCATGCGGAGGACTCCAGGATCTCATACTGAACGCACTGGAGCCCTCCTCGCGCCTCGCCACATTTGGCTCGTCCTAGGATGCTGATGGTCGCCTTCCCTGGGGTTTTTAGGTGAGTGCCCCGGCCCCCGCCAGAAACACTGCGACCCCGATGACCCCCTTTAGTCGCCTTCTACGACAGGCGGGGGAGACCGTAGACCTATTCTTCTCCGAGCCTACATGGTTTACGGCGATGGCCTACGGTGGCCGGTTTCGTTCTCGTCCTCGACGTCGTCTTCTTCGAGGGGGATCTACTCTCTCTCGTTCCCTTTCAGCGGTCTCCTTCTGGGTCATCACTACCTCACAGAAGGAGACCATGGCTCTCCACGCCGAGTCCACTGCCAGCATTTTTTTTATGATTACTGTCAGGGACAAATTTGTGTCAACCGCGCTAACCAGACCCAATCTCTCGGAGTCCCATGCAGGGCAAACTTCCAGTGTGTGCTGAGCAGAGTCCTGATCCCCCCCACAGTGATGACATTGTGCAGTCTGTCTCACGACGACTTCTTGCAGCCGTACAAACGCGATGGCCATGCACCAATATCATCTAAGACTGGTAATGTATGGCTTATGTTGCCATGCAGTCGCGCGATCGTGAAACGTGCGCCATGAATATGTTCTTATTCTTATCACTTGATCCAAATAAACCAGAATGGAGAAGTCTGTAATGAAATTAAATAAATCTGTGAGTTTGTTGTATATATTTGACTCAAGAAACTACATCTATCTACCGTAAAAATAAAATTATAACGCGCATGCTGGTAATGCGCCAGGGTTGTTTAAAAGTACATTATTGCAGAGGACGGGAAATTGCAATTCGTGGATAAGTTGATTTTGTCGGATGAAGCGAAGCTGAATCTGACAATAGAGACGAATCCACGAATTGCCGTTCCCGCCGAGGCATATATAGTGCTTTTCTCCAAAAATGCGAGGAAATCAAATAATAATTAATATTTTCAATAATCTTAAAACTGCGAATATGTCAATAACCTATCAAGTTCCCACCCAACTTTTTTTAAAGTAGATATTTAGGTACACGGCATGACTCGTAGTGCCAGTTTCAATTTACATACTTCAAATAATTAAAAACATTAGTATCGATCACAGTTTACGATGTTTACCTACTTATTAAAGATTAAACTGGATTGAAATCTAAACGTATTTATTTATTTATTCGTATGGCTTGGGTACAGTTCTTTACAAACTTGTATTAAGACCATCGTGGGTAAAAAACTGTATGTTGCTGCGAGGCTATTAGAATAAGCAGTGCAGCAGCCAGAAGTTGATTACTCTTTAGCACCACCCGGGGGACACGTGCAGGGAAACTGAGGGTAAATCTTCCTGCGGACGCGAGTAACCATTGCCCCCCAATTAACGTATTTAAAGTTCGTTATGAATTTTATATCGATAAATATTTTTATTTCTTCGTTTCAAACTATTTGAGACATTTTTAAAAACGCCACTTCGATCACTTACAAAAATAAGAGTTTTGTCTATGACTTTAAAATAACGGAAAACGCGGGAAAACTTTAGGCACACTACAAACGGGTGCAACTTGCAATCGTTGGAAAGAGACTGCCATACATTTCTTTCATTCTAACAATAACAAGTTGTTGTGATAAATTGCTAGGCCTTGAAACGTACGAGCATTTGGTTGTTTGCAGTGATTTGCCTTGTAGTCAAAACATATGGTTAAAAGGTAAAAAACTATACAGTAAAGGAATTTCATACATTTTCCTGGCCGCTGAAGCTGTACAATAATGACTTTTAACTTTTTAAATTTGCGCTCGGCAGTAACGAGGAACTTCACGGACTATTTTTGCTAAGGTAAGGGGGACATTTCCGAGCATATTGGAGAAATAGTACATTACTGCAAAGGCCGTGAAGTAAGGGATTGATGGACGAGTTTGGGGTAGACGGCCGAGTCGTAGACGAGGCCGGATACAACGAGTCCAGCAATCCCTGTTCCGGCCGAGGCTTGTATAGTGCTTTTCTCAAACGATGTGAGGAAATAATAAATAGTTATTTGTTATACAAGGGTGCAGTTATATTTTAACCGCGAGTGTGGAATTGAAACACGAGCTAGCGAATGTGAGTGGTTCAAAAATAGAATCATTTTCACCTCACTAAATTGAGGAAAATTCTACATAAAAAAATCAAAGAAATAAAAAAAACATTAAAACAGAAAGAAAGTATTAAAAAAAGAGAAAAAAAAACAAAAAAATAAAAAACATTTAAAAAAGAAAAGAATTAACATACATAAAGGGAAACAAACATTTAAAAAGGGAAAAAAACTTGAAAAATAACATAAAAGACCATACAAAATTTTAAACATTAAAAATTAGACATAAACATCAAAAAAGAAAAACACTTTTTAAAATGATTATAAACGATCACTAAAATCACGAACATTAAAAAAACAAAAAAATTAAAAACAAAAACAATTAAAAAAGAGCACCTACCGAGTAGTGGTTGGCAGTATGTAATTTTCCCTTTGTCTGTTTAATATTAGTAAGCAAATTTAAAAAGTTAGAGTAGCGGCCAATAATGTTTTTAGTTAGGGTTTTCATACATTACTTCTTGGCCTAGGCCAAGAGGTAATGTAGGGAGCCATAAACATGAAACTTCATGTCTTGATTTCGTGACATTAATGCATACATTTCCGAGCATGTTTGAGAAAAGTATCTAATTGAATATCGTATTCGTAGCTGGCCCAGAATCGAGCAATTATGAGCTGTGTTTTTGTTCCCAGCACCCGCAGTTCCTGAGTGACGTGATCCTGCTGTCTGTGAGCTCGGCGCTCGGGCAGCTGCTCATCTACCGCACCATCGCGCGCTTCGGCGCCGTCGTCTTCACCATCATCATGACGCTGCGTCAGGTCAGTTCCCTTTAATATTAACGCACACTTTTCGCTACCTCGCCCGACCGTTAATGCACCGGCTCGCGGCGGTCAGTATTCTTTGACCGAAACGCACACTATCAACTCCGTAACGTCATCGCCCCACCTCGGGACAAGCTCAGGGCAGTTGGGCAGCCCCGTCTACGCGCGGCGTTCAGCTTGCAGTTAGCCGCCGGCGAGGGACCTCGCGCGGAAGCCGCGCTTTCAAGGCGGCCTTATTCAAACGTAAAAGAGCTGTAAACCGGAGGCGGTGCTATTACGTGCTTCCGTTGAGTTAACGCCGCACTGTAGACTGAGAATCGGCTCTCCATAGAAATAGACAATTGAAAATTTAAGGAGACTTTTTTTTTCGGGAATGATTTCTTCTATTCATTATCATACCACATCATGATTTAGAGATAATTTAGCCCGCTAAATAAAACATAATTATTTAAAAAAAAATGTATGGAGCGTATGTAAAAAATCGCATTTTCTCTGAAAGTAAAACGAAAACCGTAATATCCTCGCGGACGGTTATAATACTAACTATAATAAAAAAGAAAATCCGATTTTTCACATACGCTCCACACCATTAATTTTTTTTTTTAATATAAGGCTTTATTTAGCGGGCCAAATTATCTCAAAATCATGTTGTGGTATGATAATGACTAGAAGAAGCCATTTCGCGAAAAAAAAGTTTCCTTAAATTTTAAATTGTCTATTTCTATGGAGAGTCGATTCTCAGCCCACAGTGCGCCGGGTACTGGGGCATGTCGGAGGCGATCCGGTGAAGCGCCGATAATGTGTGTGTTAACCCTGAAAATGAGTTTCATAAGAATTATGTACAAAGATGTACATTGTTTTCTGCAACGATGCGCGTGCACTTTGCACTAACCCAAAATAATGTCATCAACCTCGCACACGCAGCGCTGTATCTGACGTGTAATTATAAAATATAAATGTAACAATATCAGTGTACGATTGACCAGCTAGAATAAATCACCTCTCCTTTATTCGCGGTCTTTTACTCCTCGGCACTCATCCTCATTGACACTTAACTGCATCTCTATACAGTTTTTTTGGTCCTTCGCAAGTAGACCTTCGGTTCGATTTTAATACCGCCGCCGCGGAGAAATAGTGCCTGAGGTCTTCGATTACAACCAGTTGACAAATTTGACATGATTGACATTGCAATCGCGAGTGCATACAACGTACCAGCATCCCGCATCAGCATACAGCATCCAGCATCAGCATACAGCATCCAGCATCAGCATACAGCATCCAGCATCAGCATACAGTATCCAGCATCCAGCATCAGCATACAACATCTAGCATCTAGCATCATCCAATAGCAGCATCGAGCAGAAGAATAAGAACCCGCATTTCAAGTAAGATCTTTCCATATTTGTTCAGAAAAATGACATCCGAACTCATCGCGCGTCAAGCTGTGATTTTGGAGGAGATTAGGAAAATACAGGCTAACTTCAAGAAGGATTCTGCGAGCAGGAAAACTTCTCAGTATGTCACCGACCGACTGGAAAAGTTGGAAACTCTGTGGCAAGAGTGTCAGCAGAACGACACAGAGCTGCAGCAGGAAGATGACAAGACTCATCAATACTTCACGGAGAACGTATTCGAGGTAATTTCAAGTTGGTATTCAGGGACGCGCAAAGCCTTGCAAGGCACCAACATGCCAGCGACTACGGAACGCGCCGCGGGGCCCAATGAAAAGAAGGTAACCCTCGGTGAGGGCGAGAGTCAAATGTGACATTTGACACCAGCAAGTTTTCCGGAGAGGATATCAAGTTAATGGAACTAAAGCAACTTCAAAATGCCAACTTCCGGGCATTGAAAAGGTATGTGGAAAGCATCCAAATTGACACCCTTGTTGAAAAGTGGGAGATTGAAGATAGATTGAAAGTATTGCAATCCCGATGGAATACAGTAGAAAACTTACATTTGCAAATTGACAGTATTACCAACGGCACTGACATTGATTATGACAACTACATGTTACATGAGCTGAAATATGAGCGGTCGAAAAGGCATCTCAACAGTAAACTTTCATCTTCCATCCATCTGTACCTAAATTAGAGATACCCCAATTTTTTGGAAATTATACAATGTGGCCTACTTTTAAGGATCTCTATATCGAGGCAATTCATAACAACCCCACCATTACAAAGACCTAAAAAATGCAGCACTTGAAGGGCAAGTTGAAGGGTGTGTGATGTGTAGGATGAGCTGCACACACATATCCCCCTGCCTGAAGGGCTCTCGGGGGTTTCCTAGTTAACTCAGACGGTGAGGAGTCTTACGGGAGCAGGGTAAATGAGAACAGCGGTCGATATAGCCTGTCGATTATGCTACGGGGTTGGTGAGGTACGGAAGCGACTCCAGACGGGAGCGGGGGAGACGGTCAGGGATTCCACGGCGGTGCACTCGGCTTAACCAAGCGGCTGTCCGTCTCCATATTACAGTCTGATGGGGCGGTAATCTCCTCGTATTCGGCGGCTAGTTTTATTAAACCATTAAGGTCTTTGTAGTCATGCTTCCTTATGTACAGCTTGTACTCTTTTTGCATGTTCTCGTGGATTCGGTGAAGTTTTTCTTTTTCGGTCAGTTTCCCATGTCTACGCATGAGCGTTTGCAGGTCGGTTAAATAATCTACGAAGCTCTCTCCGCAGTCTTGCTTCCTAGCTAGGATTCTCACTATGAGATCATCCTCGTAGTTATACGGAAAATAATAAAGTTTGAAGAGCTCTAAAAGTTCGTCCCAGGACTTCCGGGACCCGGCATTGTTTCTGTACCATAATAAGGCCTTCCCTTGCAGGATACGGGGTAGCGCCGGCAGTACGTCTTCCTCGTCTACGCCGCTGGCTGTGATTAGCTCCTCTAGCCTCTCTATAAATTCTACCGGGTTGTCGGACGTCCTGTAGGAAAGGTTCCACTCTCTAATAGTTTTATTTATTCTGTGTACCTTGTCTTTATTCGGGTCGTCGTCCATGGCTCGGGCTATCGGCTTTTCTTGTTCCTTATTTTCCTCGGCGGCCTTGACGGATTCCACAAGGAGCTTACGAATCTGGTCTACCGTTAAGCCCTCTGTGGTGATGCCTCTCTCTTGCGCCTCCTTCGTGAGGCCTGGATTTTGTAGCTAGTATATCCACGCTGTCTGCATGGGCGTACCGGGACCCGCCGGTTTCCGGGGCGACGCGGGGTTATTTATTACGGAGTGCACTTGTACTTACGCGGGTGAGCGGGAAGCGTTGCGCTAAGCAGTGTAACCTGTTGCACGGGAAATACACAGAGAAAAATGTTATGGTTAAAATTCAAACGGCTTAACTTTATGCAAAAAACAAATTCCCTGTCTCCCGGCTCCTAGAGATCTACGAGACTCCTGTGTGAGTTATTGAGTTGGGCGCCAAATGTGATGTGTAGGATGCCCCTGCCTGAAGGGCTCTCGGGGGTTTCCTAGTTAACTCAGACGGTGAGGAGTCTTACGGGAGCAGGGTAAATGAGAACAGCGGTCGATATATATTAGAAATGGGTCTTCACGCCCGTTTATTTAAATAACAAAGACTTAAGTTATGATTCGTGTTAAATCGCGGAATGCGGCGCGGTAGCCTGTCGATTATGCTACGGGGTTGGTGAGGGACGGAAGCGACTCCAGACGGGAGCGGGGGAGACGGTCAGGGATTCCACGGCGGTGCACTCGGCTTAACCAAGCGGCTCATGGAAGGGAGAGGGGATTCCACGGCAGTGCACTCGGCTTAACCAAGCGGCTCATGGAAGGGTGAGGGGTAAGGGATTCTACGGCAGTGCACTCGGCTTAACCAAGCGGCTCATGGAAGGGTGAGGGGGAAGGGATTCCACGGCGGTGCACTCGGCTCACCAAGCGGCGCATGGAAGGGAGAGGGAGAAAGGCGGAGGGCAGAGTTGTGCACACGGCAAGCCGCGAGCAAAACTCCCTGCGATCTTTTTTTTTTTTTTTTTTTTTGTGCATGGTATCTGCGAGCCGGGCCGCACAGGACCCTTTTGCTCAGAGCTGGAGCGTGTTATGCTCGTTGGAGAGCATAACAGCGTGTCCCTGCGATCTGGCGGGTGCGCGCTCTTATATACGGCCGGCGGGGTATGGTGCGGTGAGGTGCGGTGCGGTGAGTCGGTCGGCTCCCCGCGCGGTTGACCCCGCGCGGTTGACCCCGTGCGGCGGCTGCGTTGTGGCGTGCTCGTAAGTCACAGGTGAAGCGGAAAAATTAGTGCAACATTTACATGTAAGTGCCGAGAACTATGACGTATATTGGGAGATACTGACACATAGGTATAACAATAAGCAATTGCTATTTACTAAGCAATGTCAAGCATTCATGAGATAACCTAACATACAAAGACAATCGGCCTTAGAGTTAAAAAAGTTATATGACACTAGCATGGAGACTATACATTCAATCCACAACTTAGGCGTGGATACTGATTCATGTGATCCAATATTTATCCATATTTTGTGTAAAAATTAGATACTGACCTATACCGATTTTATGGAAATGAGGGCACATCCTAGGGAGTTGCCAACCCTTGACGAGTTTATGAGCTTTATTGAAGCGAAATTTACGGCGTTAGAACCACTGACAAGAAGAAAACCTGATAGCACCCCCGTCAAACAAATGCAAGGAACATACAGACATCCGCAAACCTTTAATAGATATTCAAAACCCATAAACCAAACTAGGTTCATATAACCCAAATTATAATTATAATTGTCACGTATCAGCAAATAAAATTAAATGTCCATTGTGCAATGACGATCACGCATTATTTCAATGCAAGCAATTTCTAAGCATGTCAACAGGCGAGCAATTAAATATGTTACAATGTCCAACGTGTGCAAAAATTGTTTATACGTACATACAAATAATTATTGCAAATCAGAAAAACGGTGTATGGAATGCAATGAACCCCACAATACTGTGTTACATAAGGCGTTTGGAAATGCAACTGCACCGTAGCAGACGTCCAAATTTACCGCGAGCATCGACAGCCATGTCACCACAAAGACATATGCAAAATAATTTCGTGGCCGGGAGTGGCGACGACATATTACTTCCAACTGCATTATTACAAGTGGCCAACAGCCATGGGGAGTATATCACCCTTAGAGCACTCATTGACCAGGGCTCTGAGATTACGCTTATTAACGAAAACACAGCGCAAAGGTTAGGGTTACAGCGGCAGCAATTAAAAGCAAACGTATCTGGCGTCGGGACTCTGTCAAATACAAGTCGAGGAAAGGTAACGTTACAATGCAAATCACTACACAACGACTTCGAATTCTCAACGGATGCGTTAATTATGTCACGCGTAATCAGCAATTTACCCAGCACTACATTTAAAAAGAGAAACTGGGAGCACATAGATGGTATTACGCTATCAGACCCGAAATATAACATATCCCAACCCGTCGATATTCTTATGGATGTCGATGTCTATACGCACATAATGATGAATGGTTTAGTTAAGGGCTCAAATATACCCATGGCACCTTTGGATCCTTTCGGGTGCGGTTAAAACCTACAATTGTCACGTAGTGATGAATGACACTGAGGATTTAGCAAAATATTGGGAGATAGAAGACATCGCTGACTCGAACAACCCCATGACACCACAGGAAGTGTACTGCGAGACACTGTACACTAGCACCACTCGACGACTGGAAAATGGAAGATATGAGGTCCGGCTACCGATGAAAGAAAACTTTGCCAACCTTTTGGGAAAGCCGCAAGCAATAGCACAATTCCGACAACTTGAGAAACGACTAATAAAAGACGACAATCTATCAAGAAGCTACAAAAAAATTATTAATGAATATCTCGAAATGGGACACATGAAAGAATGTTCTGGAGACGTGGAACCTCACTGCTTTCTACCCCACCATTCAGTCAAAAAAGAGGATTCCCTGACAACGAAGTTAAGGGTTGTCTATAATGCAAGCCAAGTTACTACATCAGGACACAGCTTAAATGATCTCATGGAATGTGGACCCAAACTACACCAGGACTTGCAAGGTCTACTTATCAAATGGAGACGTTACAAATTTGTCATGTCCTCGGATTGTGAGAAAATGTACAGAATGAAAGGATTGTGAGAAAATGGACTGTCCACAAAGACGATCAGCACATTCAAAAGATCGTGTGGCGAGATGCTCCTGATCAAACATTGAGAGAATATCACGACAGTCACATATGGCCAAAAGGCCGCCCCTTACTTGGCCTTGAGAACACTCAAACAACTGGCACAAGATGATGTTGACAAATATCCACTAGCGGCAAACGTTATCAATAACGAAATCTATGTTGATGGCGTATTGACAGGAAGTAATGACAAAAATCATGCATTAGAAATTCAACAACAGCTCATCTCCATGCTTCAAGGAGCAGGGTTTAACCTACGAAAATGGACCAGCAATACTCAAGCATTATTGGAAAACATACCGAATGACAGCATAAGTCCAAACGTAATAGACTTCAATAATGCACAAGCAACTAAAACGCTCGGGTTACAATGGAATCCCGCACGTGACTCATTTACATTCAAGAACACGTTAACGGAAAGGCCCGCGGAAAAAATTACGAAACGTTCAATACTATCGGAAATCTCAAAAATATCCCAACTAGCACACAAGCTGCTTGTACAGGCATTGTACAGCCTGGGAGTTGCATAGGAGTCGTTCAAGCGCTGTAAAATTTTCCTTAAGATGTACAGTAGCATATTTAATTTCCTTAAGATGAACAGTAGCATATTTAAAAACCCTTTAACAGCTAGGTGGTACAGTAGCAGTTTATTAGCAAAAAAGTTACAAGAGCATGCAATAGCATCGCTAGACAGCCATAAGAAGTACAATGAGTAGATGGAGGCGCTTGTACAACCGTGAGATATAAAAGAGTAATATAGTAGGTAAAGGTGTTTAAAAGGAGTTATACGTAGCTTTCATAGCGCTTAAGAGGGCGCTCGTTTTTTGGTCAGGAATAAGCGAGAATGACGGATTTTTGACGTTGTAATTCTAAGAAACGGAGAGCTTTTTCTAGATCCTGATTACTTATTTGCATAGGTAAACTCCTCATATTGGTCCTAGCCGCCTCCAAATTACGAAGAACTGAATACTTTAACCGAAAATACCCGATTACCGACAGTAGTTTTCTGAAGAGAGCGCAGAGTCATAAGTTTGAGCCCCTAATACTCCATGATGTTATATGAGAACCTACTTGTTTTTTTCTATTTTCACTAGCGTTATATGTTGCCATTGGGCCTAGCCGCCTCGAATTTTCCTTATTCTGCACGTATATATATGTAAACTGTTCTCAATTACACCATATTTGTCAACAAAATCGTACTGAAAACTCAAGGATTTTCTCATTATTGTTGAATAATTTTTGTATTGAATCTTACACAACATTAAAGTTCATGCTTGTACCAACAAGATCCAGTCCAAAAAATATAACTTTTGTCAAAATTTATATTTATAAATAATTATTCAAAACTAGTATAAATTTACCGTCGCGCGGGAATTTATCTCAGTACCGGCTGAATAGCCCTCCGAGACAGACGTGTAGTGTGTTTATTTGTGGCTATGCACGAAGCTAACCGGCCACTCTTCAGATAAAATAATATTATTTTGATCTCCGACTAGGCATAGTTGTTACCAACCTCGGGGTCAAACTATACTGGGGATACATTCGTGAGGCTAATCGAGACAAGTTATGAATTGCATAGCTGCCATATATGACGTAGTGTAGCGAAAAGGCTCAAACCCACCGGATACGTAACATTTAAAATTGAACCTTCTACCTAGAACAAAAGTCATACATTTCAATGGTGATGTCTTGTGGGTTGGATCCTTTTGTCTAAACTACGCGTTCTATAGTCAATTATTATTGTACGAGTGATCGTGATACTTGATAGATTTAATTTATTTATTTGTTACTATCAGTCCACCTTGTTAGTATGTATGTATGTGTGGGAGTTTGGGTGAAATCTTCAAATTAGGTACAATTGCGTATCTTCGGTGACATAATATCATAGAGCTGGTCTTATGATGGAGTCGGAAGGTGGACATAGCAACTCTTAAACTCAACAAGATAAAGCCATCGAATTTGGGCTCATTTATTTGGTCATGGCACGGCAAGACTTTGGTGCTGGATGATTTCCAGAGTCTGATGATGGAGCTATAAGGTGGTCATGGAACTTCTAAACTAAACTAGATAAACCCATCTAGTTTGGGCTCATCTGTTTTGTCTTGGTAAACATTTTGGTGATGGATGATTTCCAGGATCTGATGATGGAAGGTGGTCATGGGAACTCCTAAACTAAAATAGATAGACCTATCTTGTTTGGGTTTGTGTGATTTGTCTGTACAAGTACCCACGAACCAGCGACATAATATGCAGGGTTATTGAAAATAACAAGATGAATAAAAAACTTTTTAAAAAACAAGCTTATATGGCGTTTGTTAAGTACAGCACGATCCTACCTTGCATTTAGTTATTATTTTCGTTTATATATAATAATAACACACACCGGGGGTTTACACTGGAAAGGGAGATTTTTACGTGGTTTTATTACATTTCCGAGTCATCATCATCATCATCATCATATCAGCCGAAAGACGTCCACTGCTGGACATAGGCCTCCCCCAAAGAGTGCCACAATGGCCGTTCCTGCGCCACCCGCATCCAGCGGACTCCCGCGACCTTTACCAGGTCATCAGTCCACCTTGCGGGGGGCCTACCCACGCTGCGCCTTCCGGTACGTGGTTGCCACTCCAGAACCTTTCCGCCCCAACGGCCATCGGTTCTACGTGCAATGTGCCCGCCCACTGCCACTTAAGTTTAGCAATTCGGAGGGATATATCGGTTACCTTGGTTCTGCTGCGGTTAGCCTCATTTGTGATGCGATCGCGCAGAGAAACTCCCAGCATAGCCCTCTCCATTGCCCTTTGAGTGACTTTGAGCCTTCTTATGAGGCCTATAGTAAGCGACCACGTTTCCGTGCCATATGTCATCACTGGCAACACACACTGGTCAAAGACTCTCGTCTTGAGACACTGCGGAATATTGGACGAAAAGATGTGCCGTAGCTTCCCGAATGCTGCCCAGCCGAGTCGGATTCGACGATTGACCTTCCCTTCGACATTTCCGAGTATCACTCTTTATTTCGAAATAAATGTTAAAAAAAACGGCCAAGTGCGAGTCGGACTCGCGCACGAAGGGTTCCGTACCATTATCTATATCTAAAAACGGCAAAATATATATATCTAAAATCACGTTTGTTGTATAGGAGCCCCCTGTAGCCTAGTTAGTAACTTGGTAGTGACTCTGCCTACGAAGCTGGAGGTTCGAATCCCGGTAAGGGCATTTATTTGTGTGATGGATGACCACAAATATTTGTTCCTGAGTCATGGATGTTTTCTATGTATTTAAGTATTTATGTATCTATATAAGTAAGTTTATCGTCGTCTAGTACCCATAGTACAAG
Organism: Epinotia brunnichana; assembly: GCA_963854355.1. Lineage (NCBI taxonomy): Eukaryota > Metazoa > Arthropoda > Insecta > Lepidoptera > Tortricidae > Epinotia > Epinotia brunnichana. Next base: position 23,562,537 of record OY977936.1, on the reverse strand, counting down.
CTTTGCTTAGTTTGGGGCAAAGTCGATTTGTGTAAGATTGTAAAAGAAAAAGAAACAAATAAAAACTAAAATAAAAATAAAAAGATGTATTCTGTTTTTTAGTATTTTTTGTTATAAATAGCGACAACAGAAATACATCATCTGTGAAAATCTCTATCTATCACGGTTCATGAGATACAGCCTGGTGACAGAAGGACAGACAGGCATTCAGACAGACAGACGGACAGCGGAGTCTTAGTAATAGGGTCCCGTTTTACTCTTTGAGTACGGAATCCTAATAAGTGACATAGGTTTTAGGCTCAGAACATAAAAAAAGGGAGAAGTGCCGTACTGCTTAATTTCAACCAAAACCGATGTCCCCAGTTTTCTCCCACCGCAGCGCCCACAGGCACACACATTGAACCGTGTAAAAACAAAGACTCGGGCGTTGCCAGTGAGTCTACGGCAACATGCAAACAAGGGCTGTGATTGGCTTAAACGCACTACACTAGGGGGGCGACAAACGTTAAAATTATGTTTTATCGACATTGATATTAAAATTAATATTATGTTATGATATTGATGGGTAACAACTTCCACAACATGGTAAGTTTATGTGGTGGTATTTAAACTTTTAGCTACAAGTTTAAATAACACGGGTTGTTAACTTACCATAAATCGCAAAAGTAAAAAATATTGACGAATACCTACAGAGTAACATAAACGGCTTTTTATAAGTTCGTGTTCACATACATTTAAAACTCTGGTCACATCGATATTTTTGACCTGTAGGTACCAGGCCGATCCGACTCGCATTTTGGCGCGAAATAATATGTCCATTACTCATATTACGAGATTTAAGGCTAAGGGCGAGTATCCACCAAAGATGTGCGAAGATGTGTTACCATACATTTTACACCAAGGTTTCAAGCAAGCGAGGTGTCAAATATTCGAAAAGTGTACGGCTCTTAGTAAGTGGTTGGAAACATTTTTCTTGAAAATGTTACGAACACATTAACTCTTCTCTGTACAGGAAACCAGTTAGGACCTCTGCCAGTAGCATCTATACATTTGTTTTGTACCTACTCGAATTCTTTGGAAAACTGTAATAAGAAACCGAGATTTCTTCTTCAATTATCACATTTCAAATGAAAGTAAAAAATACTCATTTAAAATAAATTATTGGTAATAATATCACATTTTAAGTTGTTCCGAAGCCATTTGCAACTAAATTATATACTTGTATATACAATTTTAATATAAATAATAAATAATAAATAAATATTACGGGACAATCTTACACAAATCAACCTAGGCCCACGGTAAGCTCAGTTAGGCTTGTGTTGTGGGTACTAGGCGATGATATATATAATAGATACATACATATAGATACTTATATACATACATAACATCCATAACTCAGGAACAAATATTCGTGATAAATACACAAATAAATGCCCTGACCGGGATTCGAACCCGGGACCTCCAGCTTCGTTGGCAGAGTCACTACCCACTGGGCTACGGAGGCCGTAATATGTCTATTTACCGTTCATACTGCAACTTAGTGAAAATCTTATTAGTAGGTACCGTAAACATTTTGTGCCTTTTAATCTTATTAGTATGTTATTAGTTACCTTTAAGATAGGCACCCAACCAAAACAAGTAATTAAATAAAATAAGACAGCGAAAGTAGTCGAAATAAAATAACTAGTATGATATTGTCCTTCTATTTTATCGATTACGCGTAAATTGTAACTGCACTTTGGCACCGCTCTAGTTTGCGACGCCAAGCAGCGGCCGTACCACTAAAAAATTCAAGCATCGTCCATATCCATAGTGGTTTAATACATTGCGCCGTGGTTTACTGTATTGAACGTTCAATGTACAACGCATAGATCAAAAATATGCTTTTTCGTTCGATATGTTAGTTCGATCCCGAGAAATGATGCGGCGTTGCGTTTATTTATTAAAATATTAGTTTTTACTGACTTAAGTGAAAATACTAATACTCACATGTGGTGCGTGACTCCACCATTCATGTAGGTTTTAGTTTCATTCCTATTTTTGTATGTAACCACGCTACAATTCGGCATTTTGAGTAAACGTAGAAAAACATTTCAGATTCACCAGATTCAGAAACATGCGGTGGGCAGTGACATGCCCATTTGGCCATGTCGCACCGACACGCGCCAAGCCCCCGTTTCATATCTATTCCTTTTTATCATCTGAGGTTTTAGGCTTTTGAATAAAATCACGCATTAATTAATTGTATTCTAGATAAAAAGCTGTGTTTGTATAATTTATAATTTTCAGTTCCTTTGGTAAGAAACGGACATAGCAAATTTTACATAACAAAAAAAAAAATCTTCAAGAAATGAATACGTAAGTACCCAGTAATTTCCTAGTAGTGGGTCTACTGGTATAATTTCATTACATTACTATATATAAATAAGACTCAGATAATATGCAAACTATTAATATCCGTAAAACAAATTATTATTCTTATTACTGACAACTTTAAAACTCGTTAGTTTATTTTATACTAAAAAAACGAAACTAAATATACTTTGTCATATCATAGTATTTTAATACAAATAGAAAACTTGTGCTCAAAAATCAAATACTTACTTTATTCAAGTTATCTAACTTCGCTAACATGATGTTCTAGAACATCATGTTAGCGAAGTAATACTTACCACTTTTTAGTGCAAGTATCAATATCGGTCACGGAGTGAATTCCAACGGTGCGCTATACAGCTATTTGCATCGGCAAGCTCCGCGGTTAGTTCTATCCCGATCGCACTTACATATAGCTAGAAAGGGACGGCACCCGCGGCTGGTGCGATCTCGCTGTGCATGTGGGGGTTAGGTACGTTTGTGTGGGTGGTAGTAGTATTTACACACACAAACGCACTACGCGTGTCAAAATACCGAATTCTGAGCGAGCGCTTTTTTGAAGAGCACTCTTAAAGGCGTAAGAAGGCATTTTGTAGAGCCTTAAGTTCTTTAATGGATTTTTTTACGGCTGTTGTATTACTAATCTATAATAGATTTGTGTAGCTTTAGAATAGCGCCTTGAGCGCTATATGTGAGAATTATATGGCTACTGTACGGTAAATAGTTGTATAAGGAATGATACGAAACCTTTTATACAGCCGTAGGGGGTTGCAGAATAGTGTTATAGCACCTTAAGTATTTTAATAGAATTTACTAGCGCTCTTGTAACTATACATCTACAACGGACGGAAATAACTTTATACTAGAGCTCTAAACGCTAAATTAGAGATTAATACAGCGGAATTGTGATGTTAAACTGTATAATGAAAGGTACATGCTGATGTGCGACCAAAACAGTTGAATAGCACTCCTATACCACAACTTTATAATCTAGAAGTCCACAACAGCAAACACCTTTGCCTTTGTACGGCCCAAGCCTGTAGAACAGATGTAACCAACTCTGAGAGCTGCTTGATCGAGACGCCATTACAGTATTCGGTAAACGTATTTTTTTTAGGTTATTACAATATTTTGAGAATCGTATTTATGCATAATTCGTAACTTTTGGCGTAATTGAAGTCACTATTTCTTAACCGTGACCCTAATTTAATTATTTATATCCTTTAAAGTCTTATTTAAGTTAAAATACAATTTCATAACTAACATATCAATATAATTTTTGCCTTAAAAACTGAATAATTTGAGGGCGCGTGAGAATTTTGACGATAACATACATATATATTGACAGCAAACTGGTACTCGCACTGATATTTCACGTACACAAAGAAATAAAGCAATGTTAGACTTACCTTTTTACTTATTTTGATAATCCATTTTTGTATCCTCACCACCTGTCACTGTACGATTGTGTATATTTAGTTTACGCCACAGTAACACTACTATATTATTAATTTACAGCGTTGGTATTTAATATAACGATAAAAGAGCGCCGAAATAAGGCGAAGGCGATATAATGGCGCTACAATAGCTTCTTATAGATCTCATGGCGCTAACCATCGCTTTTGTACCATCTCTGTAGAGCCTAAGAACACCTTTACGACCACTGTAGACCAATTGTAGCGCTATTAAATGAAAACGAGTATGAGTATAGGCTGCATAACGGGCCCAATTAGCGCTATAAGAGCTCTATATCCTCTTATAGCACTACTATGCGACTACTGATGGAGCCGAGGCCGTTATGAAACTCCCTTATACAGCTACTGTGCAGCTTCTTATAGCGCTTGTGTGCTAGTTGGGATATGACCCCTTGGGATTTTTGAATCCTTTGACAATTAAATCCAAATTACTCTTTCAAGCCATATGGGCACATGCTGATTGCGACTGGGACGATGTTGTGTCAGAAACTGTCCAAAACAATTGGCGAAAATTTACAACTGACATACGTGACATTGAAAGTATTGAAATACCCAGATGGTTGGGTGACATGACACAAACATTCGAAATTCACGGATTTTGCGATGCATCTGACAAGGCCTATTCCTGTTGCATCTACGTTCGTTCATTTGACAAACATGGCGAGCCCCTCGTCAGACTTATAGCGGCAAAATCTCGATTGACACCAATAAGTCAAAATCAAAAATTGACGCTTCCACGGAAGGAACTTAGTGGGACCTTACTTTTATCCCGATTAATGAAAAAGGTAATTGACACATTTAAATGAGAAGGTCTACATGACCACACCTACGCCTGGAGAGACTCCATGATCGTCTTAGGATGGTTGAAAGGCGATCCGTGGAAATGGAATACTTTTGTCAGTAATCGAGTCAAACAAGTCCATGACGTCATTCCGAGTGCACACTGGAATCATGTGAAGTCTGAACACAATGCAGCACATTGTGCCACAAGAGGGTTAACCGTGTCCCAACTAAGAAATCATTCGTTATGGTGGCACGGACCTTCCTGGTTAAAGAATTTTGACAGAAAAACTATTTACAGTAAAATAATCGTATCGACGGCCTGTGAGGCTAAATCAAAGAAAACATATGTTGTGAAATCAGAGCCTCCGTCGACCATAGTGGAATTATTGAGCCAACACAGCAACATGACTCACATCACCCGCGTGTTAGCTTGGATTTTGCGCTTTATTGCAATAGCGAGAGCACCGCACCTGACTACGCAACTTAAATTGTTTTATTTAACGGTGATCGACTTAATAACTGCAGAAAAGATAATCGTCAAGCACATTCAGCATTACGAATTCCCCGACGACATCGGAAAACTACGTGCGGATAAAACTGTTGGAGCAAAGAGCAACATCTTAAAATTCAATCCGTACTTAGACGACGACGGCATACTACGTGTGGGGGGAAGATTGAACAACTCCTCTTTAAACCCGTCGACAAGAAATCCCATCATCATCTCGAGAAACAGCAGATTGACAGAACTACTTGTAAACAGAGCACACTTACAAACGCGTCACGGTGGTCCTAAACTGACATTACTACAGTTACGAGAAAAATACTGGATCATCGGTGGATATCAAGCAATCAAAAAATACCTTCACCTTTGTGTGATTTGTCGGAGATTTAACGCCAAGCAACAACAACAAGTCGTAACACTTAAAACCGAGAACAGTATCATGAAACGACCGATTGTACAAGTAGTTCCCCTCGTTACTAGCGAAAAAGATACGAATATTGACAGCGATAAACTTCCCCCGACTACATCAAAAAATGTTAAAGCTACACGACGAACTAGCAAGATTTCGTGGACCACACTCCTGACTCATTCCTTATTAATGCTAATGACACTTTCTATGCCCGCCGCGCATGCTTATACTAAAGACTTTAAAATCACGCCACTGAACCCTGATCGGTCCTTATACTTCGACAAGATTGCTGACATACAAGAAATTAAAGATGATTGGAAAGTTATTTTGTACTATAATATGACAAATTATTGGCAAAACGTGGATGCATTGGACATTTATGTGAAACACGTTCAACAGCTCATTCGACCAACAATACTGACGCAATTTCATTTGATCATAAATCAATTAGATCAAGATATGAAAGAATTTCTCTACTACAACACACTTCTCAAAACTCACCCCATGGAAACAACTCGATACAAAAGAGGACTAGTGGACGGAGGGGGCTACCTACTAAACACATTCTTTGGAGTGCTGGATCAACGATTCGCAGAAAAGTATGAAAATGACATCCGACTTACACGACACAATGACCATCATTTACTTCAGTTAATAAAAAACCAAACAAGCATATTAGAAGCCGAAGGTAATATACTAAAACGCAATGAAGACATCATGAATAAGCAATTTCAAATAATCACAGAGCACCTAAATGATTTGACAGACACAGAAAAACAATTAGAGCACGATCACGAAAATGCATTTTATCTCATGACATCAGCGATGGCAGCGAACGCAATCTTGGTGCACCTAAAAACACACAACAAACCATCATCAATACGCTGACAAACATGTACCACGGCCAAGTCGACGTTCACCTGTTGTCTCCTAAGCAATTGCAAACGGAACTAAACCGTATAGCTCGACATTTAGACAGCAAATTAGCACTCCCAGACGTTCAGGATAACATCCGCAACTTGTATAAATTACTTACAATTCATGCTCGAATTACCGACCAGTATCTCATAATGGAAACAAAGATTCCGTTACTAAGTGACGAACAATTTGAACTTGACAAACTTATAAGCATTCCGCAGCACATATCGCAACAAAATGTAATTCATGTCATTCCTGGATCAGAACTAACAGCATTTAATATTCACCAGGACACCTTTATACCCATCGAGCAACCAGACATAAATACGTGCCTTCAAATGAACGAGCAGAAATTATTATGCCACTTAAATCGCCCCGTTTATGATGTAAAACATGGGATATCAATTTGCAATACGGAAGTAGTAAGCCATCGGAAACAATATAATTCATATTGCCACACGGAAACAAAACCATGCAGTGACAAATGGATCAAATTACATAAACAAAACACATGAATCTTCATCTGTTGCCAAGAGTGCCTTGTTCGCGTTTTATGCCCAGATGGGCTGACATCGAAAGTATTACGTAACAACGAACTGATCACTCTAGGTCAGGGTTGTGTTATAAAAGGTGACGCCTTTATGTTGTATGTTGTATGCGAACAAAGATTACGTTGCAAAATCAATTATTGACTTGGACACGAACATTACGCCCGAGCTATCACCACTTAACGATGTATTAAACACTTCAATAATCCACATTGCATTCCATAATGAAACCCACGAGCAGCAATTTTCAAATATTCGTCGGGATATCAAACTGCTCAAAACCCAGTCAAAACTTAAAGAGATGTCCTCTCACGACCGATATCAATATGTCACCATTGGAGCAGCATTGATCATCAGCACTGTCATCCTTTTGATGAGCATCTTCGGGTACTACAAGTGTCGTACAGGAACGTGGAGACTGGCTCAGCAGCAACCAAGTGCCAAGGAAGAAACCTGTGTCGGTGTTAAAAGTGACATAATAGAGTGCGAGAGTCAGCCAGTGCCGAGTGCGCGGAAAGCTACCACTTCCGCAAAACAAGTGGTTTTTGACACTAGGACAAATACAGACTCTTAAGCTCTTAGAAGTTTACTTTACATGCTTTTATATTATAACTTAACATGCTTTATTTTCTACTTTTGCACTTTATGCTTTCATGTTTTACGTTACAATTGTTTGGTAACAGAAAGTTAGCACTTTATATTTTACATGTTTTTAGGGTTCGTAGCCAAATGGCAAAAAACGGAACCCTTATAGATTCGTCATGTCTGTCCGTCTGTCTGTCTGTCCGTCCGTATGTCACAGCCACTTTTTTCCGAAACTGTAAGAGCTATACTGTTGTAACTTGGTAAGTAGATGTATTCTGTAAACCGCATTAAGATTTTCACACAAAAATAGAAAAAAACAATAAATTTTGGGGTTCCCCCCCATACTTAGAACTGAAACTCAAAAAAACATTTTTCATCAAACCCATAGGTGTGGGGTATCTATGGATAGGTCTTCAAAAATGATATTGAGGTTTCTAACATAATTTTTTTGTAAACTGAATAGTTTGCGCGAAAGACACTTCCAAAGTGGTAAAATGTGTGTCCCCCCCCCTGTAACCTAAATAAGATAATAATAAAACTGAAAAAAATATATGATGTACAGTACCATGCAAACTTCCAACGAAAATTGGTTTTAACGAGATCTAGTAAGTTGTTTTTTTTTAATACGTCATAAATCGTAAAAAGCAATTTTTTTAACGGAACCCTTCATGTGCGAGTCCGACTCGCACTTGGCCGCTTTTTTTAATTCTTAGGTAACAGTAATTTTGAACTTTACATTATTGCATACAAGTTTACAACCATGTCTTAGACTTTTAACAATTAATTGTACCTTGTAACTTATTCCTTTTAAGCCTTCTTCTGAGATGGCAGTATGTACAAATATGTACATTGTTTTCTGCAACGATGGGCGTGCACTTTGCACTAGCCCAAAATAATGTCATCAACCTTGCACACGCAGCGCTGTATCTGACGTGTAATTATAAAATATAAATGTAACAATATCAGTGTACGATTGACCAGCTAGAATAAATCACCTTTCCGTTATTCGCGGTCTTTTACTCCTCCGCACTCATCCTCATTGACACTTAACTGCATCTCTATACAAATTAGATTATTTTCATCTTGAGATTGACTCTTCATTCTTCTTTCATCTATCAAAATTAAATTATCAAAGTATTTTGTTTATATAGTATTTACCATAGAAATACCAATATAAACACTATTTTGTTAAAAAAACATAAGATTTATTTTTAATTTGAAAATTAAAATATTATATTATTATTATTTTGTTATTGTATATTTTGTCTTCTGTGACGTCAGAACAGCAAATGCGAAAATCAGAAGGCGTAGATAAGAAGGACACGCACATTACACGTTTCTATGTTTATTTCTAGTTATGACGTCACGATAATGGCGGCTGCCTTTTTAGCGCGAATATATAACGTTCAAATTTCAACCATTATTTATTTGCATAAAGCGATATTATTTTGAGGAAATAAAAAATCTGTGTACTATCTAATCTATACTGAACATTTTAAAATAATTAAATCCTGTCAATAACGCATGCAATATTAAGCAGCTACTTTAAATTTAGAGCACGAAGTCGTTTTTTGCTTGCGTTCGTTAGACAGAATTAACTCTTAGACGATTGATTGATTCATGTCGTTCTTAACCTTTCTAATTTTCAGGCTGTATCCATCCTCCTATCGTGCCTAGTGTACGGGCACCACATATCGTTCGCGGGCGTGTTCGGCGTATGCGTCGTGTTCGTGGCCGTGTTCCTGCGCGTGTACTGCCGGCAGCGTCTGCGCCGGCGCCGCCCCACCTAGCGCGCGGGCAGTGGTAGTGAGTGCGAGTGGACGCGCGGGAGACGGGAGAGTCAAGTGTAGTCGTGTTCGTGGCCGTGTTCCTGCGTGTGTACTGCCGGCAGCGTCTGCGCCGGCGCCGCCCCACCTAGCGCGCGGGCAGTGGTAGTGAGTGCGAGTGGACGCGCGGGAGACGGGAGAGTCAAGTGTAGTCGTGTTCGTGGCCGTGTTCCTGCGTGTGTACTGCCGGCAGCGTCTGCGCCGGCGCCGCCCCACCTAGCGCGCGGGCAGTGGTAGTGAGTGCGAGTGGACGCGCGGGAGACGGGAGAGTCAAGTGTAGTCGTGTTCGTGGCCGTGTTCCTGCGCGTGTACTGCCGGCAGCGTCTGCGCCGGCGCCGCCCCACCTAGCGCGCGGGCAGTGGTAGTGAGTGCGAGTGGACGCGCGGGAGACGGGAGAGTCAAGTGTAGTCGTGTTCGTGGCCGTGTTCCTGCGCGTGTACTGCCGGCAGCGTCTGCGCCGGCGCCGCCCCATCTAGCGCGCGGGCAGTGGTAGTGAGTGCGAGTGGACGCGCGGGAGACGGGAGAGTCAAGTGTAGTCGTGTTCGTGGCCGTGTTCCTGCGCGTGTACTGCCGGCAGCGTCTGCGCCGGCGCCGCCCCACCTAGCGCGCGGGCAGTGGTAGTGAGTGCGAGTGGACGCGCGGGAGACGGGAGAGTCAAGTGTAGTCGTGTTCGTGGCCGTGTTCCTGCGCGTGTACTGCCGGCAGCGTCTGCGCCGGCGCCGCCCCACCTAGCGCGCGGGCAGTGGTAGTGAGTGCGAGTGGACGCGCGGGAGACGGGAGAGTCAAGTGTAGTCGTGTTCGTGGCCGTGTTCCTGCGCGTGTACTGCCGGCAGCGTCTGCGCCGGCGCCGCCCCACCTAGCGCGCGGGCAGTGGTAGTGAGTGCGAGCGGACGCGCGGGAGACGGGAGAGTCAAGTGTAGTCGTGTTCGTGGCCGTGTTCCTGCGCGTGTACTGCCGGCAGCGTCTGCGCCGGCGCCGCCCCACCTAGCGCGCGGGCAGTGGTAGTGAGTGCGAGTGGACGCGCGGGAGACGGGAGAGTCAAGTGTAGTCGTGTTCGTGGCCGTGTTCCTGCGCGTGTACTGCCGGCAGCGTCTGCGCCGGCGCCGCCCCACCTAGCGCGCGGGCAGTGGTAGTGAGTGCGAGTGGACGCGCGGGAGACGGGAGAGTCAAGTGTAGTCGTGTTCGTGGCCGTGTTCCTGCGCGTGTACTGCCGGCAGCGTCTGCGCCGGCGCCGCCCCACCTAGCGCGCGGGCAGTGGTAGTGAGTGCGAGCGGACGCGCGGGAGACGGGAGAGTCAAGTGTAGATTACTGGAAACAGGAATGGGCATCATATATGTTGTTCGCGGCCTTGTTACACATAGCGTCACCTGTACAGTGTTAGTGAATACGACGTGAATACTCGTGAAACGGGCGAGTCAAGTGTAGATTAGTTAAAAGAGGAATTGGTAGTGCAGTAAGAGCAGAATAGGTAGTAAAATTTGCAGGCGCTGATCCGCCTATCACGTCTGGTATTTAGACACGGGTTGTAGTCTGCTGGCGTGTTTTGCGTATATGTTGTTCGCGGCCCTGTTACACTTATTATTACCGATACGACGGGCGCTCGTGAAACTTCAGTCAAGTGTAGATTAGTAAAAATAGGCCTGTAGTGAAGTTAGAGAAGAATAGGTAGTGAACTCTGCAGGCGCTGTCCCTGTGTCTGGTTATTGGATACTGCCCAAGTAGCAAAATTCTCCTATTAGAAAAAATTATAAGACTAATACCTCTTATAGTAGTTTTATAAACGTTTTTGACACGACCTACCGGCTCGGAGCTCTCATAGAAGTCTTATAATAGTCACGTTTTTGACCAATAATCTTATAACAACATCATACAAGACGATTTGATCCTCAGACGAATTGATCCTATAATTTAGTCTTAAAAGCGTTTATAGGATAAATTTATATGACCCTTACAAACACAAATAGTCTTATAAATACATTTTATATAGCTGTTATAAGTACGCATATTTTAATCCTATAAAAGCATTTATAAGAACCGCTACTCCTATTAAGGTTTTATATCTATCTGTAATGGGACAATTAATCCTATAAAGGCTATTGATTTTACTCGTTATAGGTCAAAAAAATTACATGACTGATCTAACTTGATGGTTACTTCTAATAGATCACTAGCATGAAACTAGCATTAAGTTTGATAATTATACGTAATTTTGGGCTTATAAGGGTTTTATGCTTGTCATTATAAGAGTGATTGAAACAAGTGGCCATTTATTATCTTTGTCCACGCTTCATCAAACAAAAAATGGATTTAAATAAGTGGAAACGTTTTAAAAGTAGCGGTGCTTATCGCAGAAAGGTAGTAAAAACGTATCAAGAAATGAAAGCAGGCACTAATTCAAAATGCGAATCATTTTCTTCTTTGGGTAAGAGTGAAGCTGTTCAATTAGGTGAAGGTTCTGTACATAATGAAAATAAAGATGACTATTTTTATGATAGTGATAAAAATGAAAATAGTAGTGACAGTGATACCAGTAGTAAATTTTACGTTTTTTTCGTTTTTAGTTGGCCAATATAACTTTCCCATACTTTCCCAACCGTTAGGTATCACAGTTAATACCGTTTTTCTTCCTTCTTTTGTTTGTATTATTTTGAATGGCATGACGATGATTCTGAAAAAATTACGGACATCATTAAATAGATAAAAAAATATAAGATTATATATATAGTCATTATACGTATTAAAAATTAAAGATATCTAATATTGATACGGTTTTAACAACCCCTGGCACTGACTAAAATAACCGACTTGGTTTCACATTACATCTCAAAACTTTTTTGTAGTAGAAGTATTGCGTTGCGAGACTTGCATCTTTTTACATGTAATGTTTTTGATGGGTAACTATATTATGCAGTGATTTATTAATACTAAAGGTGTTTTCTTAGAACATGATGATTTACAATTACTGGAGATTGATCTGATTTAGAAAACATAAGTGGCGCTAGTGTTGCATTACACTTCACCTTTAATATAGAATATAATTATGTAAGTTAGTACACAGTTATAATATGAAAATGTTAGAAGATGAAAATAAACAAACGAACCTACGAACCTATAACGAGAAAGTGTAGCATTTTTAAAACTATTCTTATTAATCTTATGCACAATATTGGCATTCGTCGGTAGGATAGTGATCATATATCGCATATAGCTTGCATCTTTGACACCAAAAAATGCTATAATTAAGTAATAGTCTCAACTTGTCTTGAGATACAGTAAAATGCAAAGGTTTGTTGCTTAGGCCAGTTGAAGTATTGTTACCGCAGCCGTAACACTTTTTTAATAGCATGAAGTGTGTTATTTTCCAGGGCCACTGATATTTCTCGAGCTTAAAGAAGTCCATCCTTGTCAAAAAACAATCGACATCGAGATAATCCTTAGGGACAACCATCTTCAATTGAATTTTACACACTAAAAATAAAATAAAAAATATGATTTAAAGGAACCCTAAAAAATAAAAATGGCAGGAATTTTTGTCTTATAACAGCACTGGCTTAGTATGAATGGTATTATTAACGTTCTGATACTAACTGTTAAAGGAGGCGATCTGAAAATCCACAATGGCAATGGCAAGTGTCAGCACTTTGTACTACTTAACCAGTAAATAATGAATAAGCAGATCTTTATTATGTATTTTTAAAAGGGGGCGTTAAAATATGTGTCTCTATGATTATTACTTTATCAATAAAATTTATTTTGCAAGTAATTTTTTTCTAATTCACTTCTCAATCACTTTTAAAAAACAATTCCTTTATATACTATAATTATGATACAATAAGCACATTTAACTTACCCTTTTCCAGTTTAGTTTTATTTTATTAGAGCACAACACACGTTACACATCACCACGGAAGGCTTCACTGGTAAAACGATAAAAAAAGCTCCTTTTAAGATAAGCCACTGGCCACTATAGGAATGATTACTCCAGTACCAGCATGCACCAGACCGTTATAAGACTAATTGTGCTTGTTAGTTGCGTTTACTAGACACTTATAGGAGCAACTTATCCTGCAAGAGCATTTAATATGACGATATTAAAACTGAATTGCACTTTATAAGACTGTAATAAAACGACTTTAGGTTTATTTAATCCTATAAAAAGCGCCCAATTGTGGTTTTATAAACGTTTTTGGGAGTTCTATAGGACTGAAAATTTCATGGTCTTAGGTTATTTACAGGAGCAAATTTTGCTGCTTGGGTGGTTGTTGTCTACGGTCGTGTTTTTGCGTATATTGTTCGCGGCCTCCTTACGCCTAGCGCCGCCTGTGCAGTTCTAGTGTATACGACGGGAAGACGCGTGAAACGGGAGAGTCAAGTATAGGTTAACGGTGATCGGTGAAGGCTCGAATAGTCTAGTTAGAGCAGAATAATTAACTTTACACATAGGAAATACATCTGATTTCCTATGGTGTACGGACATCGGTACTGCTGAGTATGCCGAGATACCGCAGAATTTGAGACGGGACAGTCAATTGTAGGATATTGGCAAAGAGCGGAATAGGTAGTGCAGTTTGAGTAAGATACCATAATATCTTACTTACTCTATCCTCGTATGAAGCATACGAGTGGTATAAAAAGTTTTGTTCGAATGTTTTATTGGACACAGTGAACTTTTCAATGTGTTTCGTCGCGCAAAACTCGTTAGGTTAGATTATCTTTTAGCAATTTTAATAGTTTAAAGATAAGGAAAAAATACAAAACTCGATTGGTACACTCGATATTTTTTTTAGAAAATCGTTAATTCTATTAATTGAATCTAATGTTTTAAATGTCACAAAGCGCAACGAGATTCTCAATCAGAAATTCGCGTTTAGATACTGAATTTTAAATGCTTAAAATTTTAATGATTTAAAGTTTGAATCAATTAAATTTCTCGTCTTGAAATTTATTCGAGAAGCTACTACGCCAATATGAGGTACCTATTGCTCTACTAGTGCTGCTATTAGATACGCCGAATTGTGTGTTGAATTTACAATGTATATGTATGTCCATATCATGTAATCATGCATAAAAGTTCCAATGGCTTTACCTATTGGTTAGCGTTGCTATTGAAAAATTGGTTGTTTAAAAACTTACTGTTTTTGGTACACACGACACGCGCAGAGCGCAATAGGGTTTTAGCGGCTAAGAACATTAATGTAATTTTCACTGGAGTGAAAATACTAGTTTTTTGTGTGTTCTTGGTAGAAGCTTAAAATTTGTCACAAATTAGTTCTTTGAAAGTCGATACCAGCTTTTGGTAGTAAGTACATACTTTTCTTGGCCTATCATATTCATTATTTTCATGTAGCATGACAGAATTGTATAATATGGGGAATGAATTGTTTTTTTTTGCAATGCTTACAGTGCAATATACATTTTTGTATCAAAATATATTATTTAAAACGGTTTTGGATATCGAATCAACATTATTATGTATAAGTATTTTTACTTACCCTGGTTGACTTTACGTAGCTACTATTACATAGCTTGTTTTACGCAAACTACTCCAAAGAGATTCTTTATATTTTATCTACTCTGCATTATATTTTAATCATTCTTGAATTTTCAAGTTAAAACGACTCATTATTTTTTAATGAATTATTTCTAATGAGTAATGTAGTAATGTATATTATGTGTTCACCATGCCCAGATATTTTGTAAATGTTATATGTTGTATTTATCATTCAGTCAATTTAAAATTGGCTTAACATATTAGTATACTAAGAATTATGTTTGCAATTTATTCATACTTAGGGAACGAGGAAATGGTTAATATGTGTCACAAAATAATAAATAGGGTTTCACAAAAGTCACGCAAGATTGGAAATTTCAACGCTGCTTCAACTACATATAAATATGTGAGAAAGACTGTGTTTGCTTTATGTATACCCCAAATCTTGAGTAATTTTTGGGACACCCTGTAGTAGGATTCAGCAACAACATGACGTGCATAATCTAGTTTTTTCTGGTAAAGACAAGACTTAGTTATAATTGAGTAAATGTATCGGAAAGTATTAATTGTATTCCTAAGATGACTGTTATATTTATATTATCAACTAGGTATTCATAGAAATATTGCCAACGTCGGCCATGTATAAATGAAATGAATATATTTATAATTATACCTTCTCATTGATTGTGTCACAAAAATTATTTATTTTGTTGCCTAATTGCAAACCACGAAAAAAATATTAAAATGTGCGAAGAAAGTTACTTGAACGCGATGGTGTTAATCGAAACTAAGTAAAGAACTAGGAATTAAGAAGTAGGAAAATGTTTTGGTACCTTGTCTATTTGTTACTACGACTAAGAGACTAAAATGTGGAGATAGTTCCAAGTCCGACTGTACATACTTACTTACAAGAAAACGGCAGATGCTACTGCCTAGACATAATTGTCTGACCAACCAAACTAGGCAGTAGTTAAGCGGCTTTTAGATCTGGCTAAATGCATTGCAAAACTGGGGGAGGGGAGATAAACCATCTCGCTCTAATCAGTGAATGCAGTTAGTGCACTGCATTTAGCCAAGTCTAAAGGCCGCTTTAGATACCGGTGAAAAACTTTAGTAACCCTCTTGCATGTAGTCTTGGACTGTTCATATAGGTATTTGCTTTGTTTGGGTTATAAACTTTTTATATGTAATGTTACATTACATATAAAAAGTTTATACAAGTTAATATACATTAAATGTATATTCGAAGAGGTCACACACAACCATGTATGTAAAATAGGGGTGTTGACTCCAAATTTATTATTACTCCAATAGACAGAAGGCAAAAAAATATGCTTAGTGACGAATATCCCATCTCAAAAAATTACGAAGCTACTTACAACCGTTTTAATATTGCTTGTTAGAGAGAGAAAACGCCCGGGGATCGTGACGTCACGAAATGACAATCGTTTCATATGAGGAAAAGGGACAGAATATACCCTCTCTTAAAAGTTTAGAGACTTATAACTTTGTGATTATTTAATCCCCTGCTTTACTTTTTTTCTCCATTTGACAATATTTTTAATATTTTTTCGAGAAAATTCATCATTATTGGTTATTTTATTTGGTGTCTACACCCCTGTTATAGGGCCTTTCTTATATTTTTTGCGTCAATTGGATATCGATTCGGTCAAGGTTCAAAGCCTAAACATGTGCTCAGTTTCGCTATTGCCTCGCTGAAAACGAGTTGGTGTGTGCGATGAATGACTCTTGGATGGTAAAAAATATCCTATTCTAATGCTGCGTTTTGGCTTGCTAAGCTAATTAATAAGTGGACCGGAATTAAATTGTATTGGAGTGCAGTATTCTTTGTTTTATTTATAGAACCCGCGTAATGCAAAAACGCAGGCAAACCCTCGGGTTAAAAAATAGCCTATGTCCATCCGGAAAGTGCATTCTGTACACGTGGGAAAGAATTTTTGAAATCGGATAAGTTGTTCGAATTACCCATTAGCATTTACATACAAAGCTACAGTCTCAGTCTCTCACGGACTTCCTCTTTATAATATTAGTACTTATAGATAAGTAACTTCATAATGATTTTGAGCTGATATTGCATTGATCATGGGCAGTATATATTTATCATGCATGACTTAAACCTTTTAAACGCCGTACTGGCACACGGTATCTGCCACAGCTGCATGGGTTCGTCGGAAACCTTGTTCGAGTGCAAGAAACTTCCGGCCTCTTCAAATTGAGATTAGTAAAACGTTGATAGTAATCAATAAATAGTGGATGACAGTGGACTGTATAATGGATGTGAGATGATGAAAACACGTATTTAAAAGGTAACATGTCTGACAACTGCTTGTAGACCGTAAGCCCACTCCCAATACGCCTGCGTCTCATGATAACACGATAAAATGCATGGCAGGAGGTCGAGAAAATTGTGCTAAGCAAAAAACGGAAAATTGTCGTGTTGTACTGGCCCCGTATAGCAGGGATGGCCTTATCACGCGATAAGTGACAGGATAAGAGCGTCGTCTCGTTCTATCGAACGGTGTCAGCCAGGGACGGATGCTCTATCTTGTCACTTAACGCGTGATACATCCATGCTACGGGGCCTGGCCCCTATTTATTTCACCAACTTGACGACAATTTTTTAATCGTATGGCATACATTATTTGGCCTTTGAGTTTGTCTCTTTTGTAATAGTACCTCCCAGGGGACACGTGCAGGGATTTGGTAGGTAGTTCCTGCGGACGCAAGTGACAGTTGTCCCCCCTTTGTCAAATGAGTGGGCAACTCAACTGTTAGAGGTTCTTAAGCCGCCCGAAGGCCTCTAACTCGGCTTAACGACTACTTTCATAGACAGCAGCCGGGATCAACTGCTAAGCGTGCCTTCCAACGCACGGAAGCGCTCATTTATAGTAACCAACCACTCAAACAGGCGGTCACCCATCCAAAGACTGACCGCTGGCATCTTTGCTTAACCTGCGTTATCGTTTCCGACTCGCAGGCGCCGCTGGGCTATTGACGACAATTGTCACCAGACACTGACAATTCGCCATACATTGCTTGTTCTAGAAGTTGAGGTGGTCGCTAGGTTACTTAAATTATGGAACTAGCAAAGTACCTATGAAGAATTGTCATTGTCAAGTTGGTGAAATAGGGGCCTGCTGCAATGCATTTTATCGTGTTGTCATTAGACGTAGGCGTACTGTATGTATACTCGTATTGTAGTCTTGGGGCGCACTGGGCATGGGCTTACGTTACGGATGATTGCCATGCTAGGGTAGAGGAACCAAAAGATGAACGTTTAAGCGACTATCCCAACTTTACAATTTTTTTTCGAGGAGTGGTGTTTTAGTTTGTTTACATTTTATTTTTTTATACGATTTGTTATATAGTCGAGATTGGATATGACAATTTTAAACCATCCTATTACAATACAGTATTTTATTAAAAATGCTTTTATGCTGAAGTATCTATGTCATTTTGCCCAGAAGATGAACGCTGTGCCCAATAGTTGAACATTTTGACACCAATGGTTGAACGAAGAAAAACGTAACACCGCGCAGCCTTTGACTTTTGGTCTAATTATTATATAATCATTGTTATAACAATTTATACTTGTTAACAATCACAATATTGATACTAAACACAAAATAAAACAATTCAAATGTGTTTTTCATATGGTTACAATTATAAGAGATTATTTTTTACATATAAATCATAAAAACATTTTTTTGTTAATGTATCATAAAATTAAAATAGATAACTTGTTGGGTTTTATATGTATAAGTCAGATTTCATATTTATTACGTATCTTTGTTATTAAGATGTTCATTGTTACTAACCCTTGCCAAAAACTTGAACGAATACATTTTGTTCGTTCATGTAGGGTAAACTGGGTACGATTGTGCCAGGGTACGGTAGTGACAGTCGCTATAACAGCGAAACTATACGGATCGCGGGGAGGGGTGCAAGGGGAAAGACAAGTGGCATGCAAGTCTAAACGCGTGTCCCAGTGTTGCGTCAGCCGGCGTGCGACGGTAACGTAAGCAGGAGCCCACATTGATTTTCGACAGTCAAAAGTAAGTTTTTTTGTTCGATTTCTTTTTGTAATTACGGTTATTTGTACACAGATAGATTGCCTTTTATTTTTTTTTTGTAATAACTTGAACATTAGCAGTTACTTTCGAGTAATTACTTTTAATGCAGATCTTTTTGCTCAGTCATGGTCATTTTTTGTTTTCAAAAGTATGCTTTGGGTACGGTTGTGACAAATTTTGTGGGTACGGTTGTGACATACATTTGTCACATGTTGAATCTGACTCAGTATGTTGATTGGTACATTTATAAATGTTTATTTTTTCTTTGTTGTGTTACAGTTTTGTTAAAATTTTGTAGTAGTTAAGCTAACATTTTGACTGATTATAAAGAAGACTGTTATATGTTACAGTGCCTTATTAATTTTAAGAAGAGAAGTGATCACAGATATTCGCTTTTTTGCCATAAAGTGATTGTTAACTTTGTTTAGAAGAAGATTATGTTGTGTTCAGTTAATTATTTGTAACAATAAAAATCATTACAAACTATTTGGATGTATTTTGTATGCCTGTCACTACCGACCCCAACCACTGTCACAACCGCCCTTGGGGTGTGGCCGGTTGTGACACTTTCCCTTTTTTTTTTTAATTTGATCTTATGCCTAATACAGCGTAGTTAGGGACAATATTTTAACAATTTTAGGTAGATAAATATTCAAATTAAGTGTTAAAGTGATTTTTCTCCCAGATAACTGGTAAATTTACAAAATTATAGGCGATCAAACCAAAATTGTCACAACCGTACCCAGCTTACCCTATTGGGCACGATAGCAAAAGAATGAACGAACTAAAATTAACAGAGCGTTCACTTATTGGAATCGAAGTCAAAAGTTGAACGAACTAATTTTATTCGTTCATCTTCTGGGCAGCGGTTCTTTGTTGAACAATCGTGCTTTTCATAGTAAAACAAAGCCCAAAATAACCGTGTTGCGAATGGATATTCACGTTCAACTTTTGGTTCAAAAATCAACAGTTATGACACGATTAATTTAAGCAATAAAAGTTTTATGTACCTTTTCAATAAGAATTTATATAAGCATTTGAAAAAACTATACCTTGCCCAGTAGATGAACGCCGTTCATCTATTAATTGGCTCAGATACAAAACGTTGGAACCATTACTTCAACGCTAAATATCTCTTAAATTAACAATAAATACGCAATTTGTGATAGATAATCCATTAAAGGCATTAATCAAGAATCTATATCACGCAAAACAATCCATGTAGACGTTTTATTCAATTTTATACATAATTTAGAGCTTAAATTTGAGAGCGCTTTCCTTAAGTAAATCTCCATACAAACGGTGATTTTGGCGCGAGACCTCGACGCGACAACCGCTCACAGCCGTGTGTGTGTGGGAACTATATGGGAGTTTAAATGCCAGCCTCAGCAAAGGAATGATGCGTTAGGAAAAAAATATCCCGAAGGCGTAAAATGTATCGCGATTTTTTTATTTCAATTTTACGACAAACGTTCAACTATTGGGTGGTGTTCATCTTTTGGTTCCACTACCCTATGCGAACTTAGAACTTAATGCAAATCCAGTTTCTTATTGAAAACATGCCAGCTTCATGCCTTAGGCTGTCAAGGTATTTCGAAATTCGCCGTGTTGACATTATACATCCACAGCCTAGGGGTAAAGACGGCGGTATTTGGAGTCGATGAACCGGGGTTCAAACCCTGCGACCGACGCACTTTTTGTATGTTTTAACAGAAAAGTTTTAATATCGCAGATGAGATGGCGCCTGCTGTACGCAAGCATTAAATGCCTCCTCATTTTGGTCGAGTTGCCTGTCTATCCCAGTATGTATATATATTTGATGATTGCGTCAAGCAGAAACAGAAAAGTATAAGTACCTATACAAAAAAGTGTCATATCCGTATAAAAAGGTGGCACCACAGCCAGTCGTCAACAAACGTCAACGTATTTTCTGCCAGGAAATATGACAGAAAAAAAAGAACTTTCTATGACAATCTGTTTCTGTCAGTTGTAGGCACAGAGGACTTTTCTATATGTTGTAGGTACATGGATGGTACATGGTCGTTACATAGTAATAATTGGTAGTGTGAAGAGGCGCTGGTATCCTGAACTATGCTGTTTTGGCTGAATTCTCCGCCGAACATCAACAGCTATTATGAGTTTAGGGAATTCCAGGCTTCGAACAAGAAGTAAATTCTCATTGTAATTCTGCACAAAGAAGAAGAGTTAAAGGTAAGCTTATTTCTGTCTATCTCTATAAATTCGGCTACCCGTGAGGCTCAGTATACACAAGGCGTTTCGACACCGGGCAACACGACGTTGTACTTACCTAAGTTCGCGCGTTTCGTAACTTACTATGACGATGTACTTACCTATGTAAAACGCGCGACCTCTTCACACGTCTGCGCTCCTACGCGTGTACCCGCGGCAAACTCCGCGTCGCGGCTCTTCACGCCCGGCACCGTAGTCTTAAGGAGTGACGTGTAGGGGTACGTAGACTACGTACGTAGGCACCCTGCACCGCACGTTCGCGCGTTCCATTCGCCCCTGCGCGCGTTCACACAATCGTCGCAACGCGCCGGAACGCGACGCCGAAACGCCTGTGTTCTGCGCCTCACACAGGATCGAGAATGTCATACTAGTAAAAGCCCTCGTACTCTAACACTCTAGTAGTAGGTAAGTATAAGGTTTTATTTTATTTTATATTTATTAATTTTATAATTATGTTTTCTCAAACATGCTCGGAAATGTATGCGTTAATGTCACGAAATGAAGACATGAAGTTCCGTGTTTATGGCTGCCTACATTACTTCTTGGCCTAGGCCAAGAAGTAATGTATGAAAACCCTAACTAAGAACATTATTGGCCGCTACTCTAACTTTTTAAATTTGCTTACTGATATTAAACAGACAAAGGAAAAAATACATACTGCCAACCACCAATACTTTTTTTAATTGTTTTAGTTTTTTGTAAAAAAAAAATTGATAGTTTTTTACATTTTTTTTTGTTATTTTTCGTTTATTTTTTAGTGTTGTTTATCGTTTTAATGATTAAAAAAAAATCTTTTCTTTTCTTGATGTTTGTCAATTTTTTATTGTTAAAATTATTTTGTTTAATTAAATTGTTAGTTTTTTTGTTTTTTTTTAATGTTTGTTTTTTTTTTGTTTTTTTTTTTCCTTTTTTTTTTGTTTTTTTTTTTAATTTTTTTCTTTTTTTTCTTTTTCTGTTTTTCCTTTTTTTGTTTTTTTTAATGTTTTTTGTTTGTTTTTCTTTTTATCGTTGTTTTTTTTGTTTTTTTTTCCTTTTTTTTTAGTTTTTTTTTCTTTTTTTTGTTTTTTTCCTTTTTTTTATTTTTTTTGTTTTTTGTTTGTTTTTCTTTCTTTTTGTCAATTTTTTTTGTTTTTTTCCTTTTTTTTTGTTTTTTGTCATTTTTTTGGGCGTTTTTTTTGTTTTTTTTAGTTGTTTTTTTAGTTGTTTTTTTTTATATGTTTTTCCTTTTTGTTTTACTCTTTTGTAATGTTTTTTTAATATTATTCTTTTTTGTTTTTTTTTTCTTTTTTAGATTTTTTTATCTAGAATCTTTCTCACTTTAGTGAGGTGAAAAGGATTCTATTTTTAAACCACTCACATTCGCTTGCTCGTGTTTCAATTCCACACTCGCGGTTAAGTTATAACTGCACCCTTGTATAACAAATAACTATTTATTATTTCCTCACATCGTTTGAGAAAAGCTCTATACAAGCCTCGGCCGGAACAGGGATTGCTGGACTCGTTGTATCCGGCCTCGTCTACGACTCGGCCGTCTAGCCCAAACTCGTCCATCAATCCCTTACTTCACGGCCTTTGCAGTAATGTACTATTATGTTGGTTCTAGCTAGGCGGAAGGCAGAACCATGTTATGTATTAGTTTTACAAAAGTGATCTTTACGGTGCTAACAGCCATTATACTGTCGCCGTATGTCGTCCAACGTGCCTGCTCCGCGCGGCCTTCGCGGCCTAGCACCTCCGTGTGCATGCACCGCTGCAATACCCACCATTCATGAAGGTAGGTATATTTTTACTACGACGGTGTAAAACAAGCTTAAGCTGGGAACACATTGACAGCGGTGGCGGCGCGGAGGCGGTACCGGTTGTAATGATCGAGCTAATAGGTACGAAAGGGACCGCACAGAATCACGGTCCGCTCAAAACAACTTTTTACAGACTAGGTAGTAAAAGCGACAAAGTCGTTCTTGGGAAATTGTATAAAATTCCGAACTTACTGACTCTAAATTAAAATCTGTCGTAAAATAGACACTTATTTTAAAAGCATAATTGAACTTATAAGATAAACGATTAGGTATATCATGGTGGGTATGGATATTTGGCAGTGATAAAGTCCTGCACTAGAAATCTATTGCAATCAATAAAATAGGCTTTCTACTGTAGCAATTTAATTTTATAATACTCTGATAAGTACTGAAATTATATATTGTAGGTATACTATACATACTGTTTTAAAAAAAATATACTTACCTCGCCGAGTTTTTTACGCCGGTTCTTCTCGAGGCAGAGGTTTTCTTTCCGAACCGGTATGGTATATAGTTTATCGACATGCCTAAATTGAAGAATAAAATCACTTTGACTTTGAATACCGCGCCGTTCTGTGCGGGATCCTTTCATATTAGCTCGAACATTACAACCGAAACCGTCTCCGCGCCGCGCCACCACCGCTGTTAGTCAGTGCGTTTCCAGCTTAGGCCTGCCCTGCCTGATGGTAAGCAATACACCGTATCCGCGTAGCCTATGGACGCTCGCGGCTGCTGAAGAATCACAAGTGCGTTGCCGACCCTTTATTGATTTGAGGTCCCTCACTCTCAATACAGCATATGCTCGGGAGCTCTGGCGACCTTAATCACCACCAGGAACACAGCACCGCATGGGTAGGTATGTGGTGCTACTAGCTCTGCTAGCTTGTTACCTAACAGAGCTAGTAGCACCACATACCTACCTATGTGGTGCTGTGTTCTGTTGAGCTAGTACAGTGGCCATCATAATTAATTTAATGATTTGTTTAATGATTAAGTAATATAGATATAAACATAGCTATAAGTACACACTAACCATAAATATATGAGTCTAAGTTACTTGAAATAAATAAATAAATATACATGCATCGGAGCAAACATGCACGTCACAAACATCTGAACACAACTCTATTTTCAAAGCATTAAGGGTGCATGTTCAGATATTATGGCAGCGGTCTTCTGTAAGGTACTTACTTCCCTAGTTGGGCTGCTTCAAATATGAGCGAGATGACTTTCCGCTGTGGCGCAGTAACATTTCTTTTGTTGATGTGAGGGTCAATCTGAGATTTATTTTCCACGTTCCAATTTGATTCTAATGGGCTAGCGTGCTCTCTTTTATGCGCATCGACTGTCATGTCAGAATGAACAACGCGAAGTCAAATTGGAATCCATGCTTACCTACTTGCTAAGCTTAATAGGCTGATGTGAGCCGTAGGTACCTACTTATCTCTACTGGAGTTAGGTACCACCTACTGAAGCCCAGTTTTGTCCAAACGAAGATAATGGCTTATCTTTTTATTTTTTTCTGAGAATAAATGTTAAAATCGTATCTACTGTCTGTACTTACTGAATCAATCAAAGAAACACATCGATTTACTTATGCGCAATTTAACCAAATACATATATACCTATATATCCAATCGATTTTTCAGATGCAAAACAATAACCAGCAACATAATTATTCAATCCGAAATCATCTTTGCACATAACCCATTCTAAATTATGGAGATAACATATTTATAAGGTTAGTATATGGTAGTGACTACCTACTTATTCATTCTTCACTCGTCATCGGCACTCGTTTGTACCTACCAAAATATTGAATGGGCATAATATCCTTCGGTGGTCTAAGCCAAGCCAAGCCAGTTGTCCCGTGACCACGGATGTTCCGAAACATCGGGAGACCTCCAAGAATGCCTTGAAGGATTAAATCCGCCTTTTGTACTTATTTGTTTTGTGCAAAACAGCTTAAATAAATACCTAAATAAACTCTTGGAAAATAGGTCCCAACAATATAGGTAACAGGTCATGCAATGCTACCTCAAAAGTAAGTAGTGCGGACTTTGGTATAAGTACCAATGGCGGAGCGCCCATACAAGCCGATTCCCACCGGCTTGCCTAAAATTTATTTTTAGGCAAGCCTATTTATCGCTGCCCCATATTATAGGGCTATGTTGCACTTTTATCAACTTGAAATTTGAAGTTTGTCAGAGTGGTACAAGGTCTAAATTGAAGTACCCCGACAATGTAACATAGAACCTTATAATATTGGGGCAGCGATATATATAGACTTGCCTAAAAATAAATGTTGTATTAACTTTTTTTGTTTCGGGTTGCCCATCGAACATTTTCACGCGTCACCACTATAATAAGTACTTCTATTTTTTTCAGATTTTTTACCATGCCATCCGTTTATACCTACACAACCTGAAACCTTTTCCGAATAACCATGCATAACCCGTTCAAAATAATGGATATAATAGCATATTTATAGATAAGGTTAGCATGTCATACCTTGGTAAAGAGTGAAATCTGTAGCTAGCTAGCATGAATAATTACCTACTGGGATTATCTGTAACTTAACTAGGTAGTTTTGATATTGTATTGTATTTAGTGTGTCCTTTATTTTCAGGTCTAAGTGCAATATGCCACCAATATAATACTCAAAACATTTCCGATTTTGCCATACACATCTACAAACAAGCTTGGTCTAACTAATACCTACCTCGTTCTAGTGATAGCAACGTAGTCATCGGGATAAGGTTAGTTTATGTAGGTAGGTGAGTGAATTATTCAGCGTTTTCGAGGCTTTTTTATTTCGTCATTGTCGTCAACAACAAATACAGAGACGAATATTGATGACAACGCAAGCCAATACCCACACTGAGAGTTTTTAACCGACTTCAAAAAAGGAGGAGGTTATATGTTCCACCGTATGTATTTTTTTTTATGTATGTTCGCCGATGGACCGATTTCCATAATTATTTTTTTAATCGAAAGAGTATACTCTCGAGGTGGTCCCGTTGTCACCAATTTAGGATCTGATAATGGGATCCCAGGGAAATTGAGGGCAACCCTCAAATTTTATAGACACGCGTGTAGTGATTTTGGTATTTTCTATTATAACTCGTGTTTTTACCCTCGGAAATCGAAATTTTGGTTAAGTGGAACTGATCATGAAGACCACAGATGACTTATGGAACTCCTCAAAGATGTAATGTATGTTAACCGATTTCTCCGTCAATTACTTTTTTATTCGAAAGAGTATTAGTGGTCCCCTTGTCACCAAGCAGGATCTGATGATTAGGATCCTAGGGAAATTTAGGGCAACTCTCAGATTTTATAGGCACGCTTGTAGTGATTTCGGTATTTTCTATTACCTATAACTCGTGTATTTACCCTCAGAAATCGTTATTATGGTGAAGTGAAACTGATGATGAAGACCACAGATGACTTATCAAACTCCTCAAATATGTAAAGTACCTACGTCAAAGATTCTGACATGATTCCGTTGAAGTAGCAACTAATGAAGTGTTAATTCTGAGATCCTTGAGGAATCGACGGAACTCCTCAAATATTATCAGCCCACAGATAGCGACTTGGGTTGTTTCTGTAATAATCAACGCATTTGCTCTCGGAAAGCAGTTCCTTTCAGCAGCAGACAGAAAGGAAATGTGGAAATTTTCATGTACCATGTGGCTTGGCGAAGTACTGAATTGAAGTCGGTTAAAACTTTGTTTTTAAAGTAAATTATTTGATTAAAGTTTTCGCGGTAAATATACCGCGGTAGTTTTACCTCTGCGGAAATAATCGTGAGCCGACAATGACATTAGAACCGAAGCGGTTCAAACGCTAGGAGATTCCCCCAGGTACTAAATGATTGGAACCGTCCTACGCTTATACTACTAGTAGGTACTCCCGGGTACCTTCCAGTAATAAAAAGGTTCATAATCACAGGTAACCCTACCCAAATCGAACACACAGTCCGTATCAAAACGCTTGGCGGTGTAAGGAATATACAACTCCAAAAGTGAGTAGGTACTAGGTAGGCTTAAGTAAGTGTGTGCCTTTAGGGGCTTTAGGTATGGGATGTTTAGCTTCAGATCTTATCCTGCACATTTTGTAGCATTGTCTAAAAATATTTTTGAACAATGAGGCCCGTCCGTTAGTTTATAAACAGCGCGGGCTTCGGTGTCACAATATCACCCTGTACCACGCAATAACATAATCGAATTGAAAATATACCTATTTATTACGTCACACTATATCATGTTAAGTAAATGTTAAAATGGGATGAGTAAAATCACATAAGACATGCAGGGGGCGCGTTAATGATCTCTTATAGCCCAAAGGCAGCATTTAATTTTAGTCCAAAAATAACTCAATTCCGAATCTTGTAAATGCGACTTAATTATCGAGATTAGATGCGAATTCAATTGATACGTGAATTGAAAATGCAAGTGAGGACAACGCAGGCAGTTGCCCGTTCCAGAATAGAGTCTCATGTACCTACCTATGAATCTTGGTGCGACTTTCTCGCTTCAAAGTTACCAAAAAGTAACCTACCAGCCTAACCCGAATCTTATGTTATCTCGGATTCGGCTTAGTATTGGAAACTTCCCAGAACGCCGCACGTTCATTCGTAACACCACGAACGCATTTGAAACTGTTGTCGCAATTCCAGCGGTATCGTGGTACCGGGCAGGATGCAAGCTCCCATATATCACGGCAAGAAGGCGCATGCGCGCGAGTGTCGGTGTAAGAAGTGCCTCAACTGCGGCTGGGCTACGTTCTGCTGCGGCTGCCACTGCGCGTGCAAAAGGTAGGTACCGTTTTAACAGTTTAGTAGTCTGCCTTTTAATCCTTCGCACTAATTGGTGCTATCGAAATTTAGTCTGTGACAGACATATACAGGGTGTGGCCCGTAATAGGAGCAAATATTCAAAAGGACGCTTCCTTAGAGCATTTACTGTAACCCCTTGTGTCCCATTCATTTTTTTTTTTTTTGTATTCGGGGATATTTTGTTCTAAAGTTATGACCTCCAAGTAATGTATCTTGGCACAACGACATCATAGCACAGCAGTCACTGCGGATTTTGAGGTAACATCATGTAACGAGTCATAATAGTTTTTGAATTTTTGTTTTCAAAAGATATTTTTGTGATTTTCATATTTTTATTAAATTTTTTCAGTGTCTTTAAAATAAAAAGTTACCAATATAGCACCCCAGAAGAGTAAAAAATACAAGTAAACTTATTTGAAGAAAAAAAATTTGAAAGCTATGTTGGCATAATTGTTAACAAGCTTAATAATCTACCGTTTAATTTTTTGCTCCTACTACAGGCCACATTCTGTATATAATACATCCCTATGCGTTTAGTAACAAAGTAGGTACTGTTGTGGGTGGGTATAGCCCACGTCATGCGTAGGTGTAGTATTGTAATGCAACTGATTAAGGTTCAAAAGTGTATGCATGCATAGGTGCCTATGTTTGATGTCGACCGTGCCTACTTACGCAGAGCAAATATTAGATGTAACAATAATTGGAGTCTCGTCTGTTAACAAACCGCATTGTGGTTTGGCAGAAGTTTGTAGTTAAGTTAAGTTTTTCAAGAACCAATAAATAATTATTAAATTAAATTAAATTAAAAAAAGATAAAGGCGAGGTTTAAATTAAATGAAAACAAATTTTATTATGTACGTGTGAAATGGGTACAATTTGCAGTTACAGTTGCAGTAGATCTGGTGGGCTCACTACACCCGACCTTTTCAGGTGTACATGCATCTAACTACACATATAAAAATAAATTAAATGTCAAGAAATAGTTAATAATACAATTAAAAGGAATCATTCAAAAAGTCATTGATATTATAATAACATTTATACATAAGCATTTTATGTAGTTAAGTACACCACCCGCTTGAATCCATTAGGGAGTTGGTATATTTATGTAGGTACCTGGGCATTTTCAATAATTCGTGCACCCAATTAGCATAATTAGTTAAACAAAAATTAACTCAGTGTCAGTTTTGTAACGACAATTAAGTATTTAGTTTGTATAAAAATTTACTTTTTCTTTTCAATATATAAATCATATGCATATAGACCTTATTTAAATGCGAAAAAAGTTCAGTTTGACATCATTTGTATGCTTAACTTTCGTTACAAAACTGACACTGAGTTAATTTTTATTTAACAACTCACGCTAATTGGGTACACGAATTTTTTTAAATGCCCACCTACATCTTTTTAAGATCGATATTCATGTTCTCAACGTAATTAAGGAAACTAATAAAATGTGAGTACTTACTTACCTTCGCATTTTGAGTAAGTATCGTTCAGATATCCTTTAGCAATCTTTGGGGGAGCACTGAGTACAGTCAGCAGCAGAATACTATAATAGCTACTTCTGCTGTTGACTGTACCTATTTAGTTTACAACAATTATCAAACTCATATCTACATTATTAAATTCCTTATGTCGGGCTTGCATTTTACACTCTTACCTAACCCCCTGGCCACGACTTTGGTCTTAAGCGACCTGCGACCAGCGTTTTATCTGTTCATTGCGCGTGATCCCAACTAACCACAGTGCGTTGCGGGTCTCGACCGCGCAATGAACAGATAAAACGCTGGTCGCAGGTGGCTTAAGACCAAAGTCGTGGCCAAGGCGTAAGGCCTGTCATAGACTGGCGCGGCCTGGCCGCGGCGGACAATAGAAAACTTGTCATTAGCTGTCAAATTTACTATGGTTCGCCACCGCAGGCCGCGCCAGTGTGATGCAGGCTTAAGGGTGAGTCGCGGTTGCACCAAGCCGTCTGTAATCTTAATTGACAATTTTCGATGGAATGACAGCTGGTCGGCGCCATATTTAACGTTGATCGGTCTGTAATCGTTAGTTGGTGCTAAGGCTGCGTTTACGCATAGGAGTAGGTAATTTCTCACTGAACGGCGCGCGCGATTGTCAATTGCTATGGATTTCCATATCACCTGACCAACCTGAGTGTTCATCTTACATTTCAGGATTACGGAGGATCCCAACGTGATAACATACTGAAAATGGGGGAGATTACGAGATTAGAAGCCATGGCTGGGGTGCTGGTTATACTCAGCATGGTAGCCGGGGCTCACCAGGTCAGTAGCATCGTGTTCTTTCACTAACTAAACTCACACAAATCTTCAGGAGATCGGTGTACCTACAGTTTAGCTTTGATTCCGTTCCCATTTCGGGCGTTTCGCTAAAAAAAGTATATAGAAATTTAACCGTCACGTAGGCCTTGCGGATTATAGGTATTATGGGCTCAATCTGACACATACGTTTCGCATTGCAATTTATGAGTATCGCGTGCTCCTTCAGACACGTTTGCTCAGCGCGCGAAATATGTAGTTTTACATTTACATTGACGATGTAGTCTAGTGGTTCAGGCATGCGGCTGTCAAGCGGCGGTCGTGGGTTCGAATCCCGGCTCGTACCAATGAGTTTTTCGGAACTTATGTACGGATTATTTACCGTTAGCTTTTCGGTGAAGGAAAACATCGTGAGGACACCTGTCTAAAAAGTTAACTCGAGACGTCGCTCGTGACGTTAGTATAGTACGCGCTCGAGTCTCAAGTTAATTCGTACGGGTCGAACATTGTGTCAATTGTGTGTTAGATTTATTACCCCCAGTGTCTTAAATATTATTTTTATTTGTTTCCAGGCTTCAACTGGATGCAAGCACTGCGCAGTAAGTAAAAAGACAATCCCTATCGGCACACCTATACCTAACCTACCTGAGGTATTTTCATTTAAATCACGCGTTTTTGTGACGAACCGTATGCGTCTGACAGTAGGTAATCTTCAGTTTTGTGACGTCCGCTGACCATTATGGCTTGGTACCTATACCTATACTGTTTTAATGAAGGTGGTCATTATCGGCAGGTGGTGGTGGGTGATAATTATTGCCCGAAAATAAATGATAACTATTTGATTTGAATATATTATGGGAATAACGATAAAATTGTAAATATTTCTAAAATTCACTATATAATAATGCATTTATAATTTGTACATACCTAGCTTTGAAATTTTTGAGCTGAGATAACACTACGTTTATCTCCAGTCCGTGGGAAAGGAAGAAAAGGCCATGTTTCGCACTCACTCTGACGCATGCCTGTTGACGTCCAAAGCTGACCCAGCCCAAGTCGAAGCGCTGTGCCGTGGCGAGCCGATCGACTCGCCTCAGCTGAGATCTCACGTGTACTGCGTCCTGCTCAAGTGCAAGGTGGTC
This sequence comes from Epinotia brunnichana, assembly GCA_963854355.1. Taxonomy (NCBI): domain Eukaryota; kingdom Metazoa; phylum Arthropoda; class Insecta; order Lepidoptera; family Tortricidae; genus Epinotia; species Epinotia brunnichana. The sequence continues at coordinate 23,531,214 of OY977936.1, read as the reverse complement.
GGGAAGGACGGCAAGCTGCAGAAGGCGGCTGTTCTGGACAAAGCGGCTGTACGTGGGAATGGGAAGGATGTCAGTAAGGTGAGGTTGTTAGTTGACGAGTGGAGAATTCTTGATCTTTTGGACGTCAAATGTTTTGTTAATAAAACGAGTTTATTCATCAGGGCATGCAAGTGACTTTTCTATTGTGTGTGATGTAAGGATCATTGTCTACGATGTTTCATTTATTGTAGAGCTAAATATAAAGGACCTCAGTCTGAACTGAACCGTGTTATAAAAGATGTTATGATGTGACTCCGATAGAAGCATTTGGACGCAAAGTAGGTAACTGACGCACAGTTGCCGCGAACTGTGATTAGCTCAGTGCCAAGAATGATTAAGTCTTCAATGGCGTCCGTGGTCAAATGAATTGTCAGTAAAATTTATAAAGTATGTGCTAATTAATAAATAAATACATCTAAGTAGGTACTACCTACTTAGATGTATTTATTTATTAATCAACATAATGTCATTAACAGTAACATAAGGCCAGTCCGTAGAGTAATTCTTTGTTGCAAAAGGTGGTGTAGAAGTTTTTTTTTTATATTGTTTACATCGGTACTACCGAGCAAATATCAAAAATGGTTAACCGCCAGCTCTTTAATTATCAGTTATGATGACACTAATGCTGAAATAACTCTCGATTCTGTAAATTCCTATAATAGAGGGTCTAATATCTGTGTTGTGGATAACGCTCATTTTGAGGCTTAAAGACTCGAACCCTAAAGACTCCCGAGGCTTAAAGACTCAAGTGACGAAAAGTCAATATTTTGCATTCATATGCGTAAAATAAACCAACACGTTCTTAAACAGCATCGAGTCTTTAAGCCTCGGGAGTCTTTAAGGCTCGAGTCTATATGCCTAGAAATGAGCATTATCCACAACACTAGCTAAAATCTATAGTTAAATTCAAAATTGAAACTCGGAAGCTTAAAAACCACTATCTTGAAATAACTTACAAATTTGAGTAAAGCCTCGTTTTCGACCAAGGTTTTCTACTACGTCGTTGAACCGAATTAATGCTTGAACCCCTAGGTACGGACTGGCCTACATACCAAACGTGAGATAGAAATACATTAGATTTGGAGTAACTATTGGAATAACATATAGTGTGTAGTGTGTAGGTAGTATTTGGTGCGGTGATGACATTGATGACTTACTGAGCCAGTACATGCATCAGGAGAAATACCTCAACGAAAAACGAAGTGATATACACAAGAATTTGTTGTCAGTTGTCAACATAGGGCTAGTATCATTCTGACCATAATATTATTTCGGTGTGCTAAATACTTCTGCTACCGACTGTGCTATCTATGTACCTACTGAAATTTATCGTTGTTTTTAGATCCTGGAGAACTGTTCCGCGCACCAGACTGGCGACACACCGGAGGACCTAACCTGGGATCTATTCCGGTGCAGTTACGACAAGAAAGCTATTCTTTTCGACTACATGCCTACTGCAATGAGTACCGCAAAACCATAGCGCACCAGCTAGGATGTCGCTGCGCTAGTGTCGCTTTGTATCGGTAGATGCCGCTGTCGCAATGTCTTGTTATCACCGCCATTATTCTTTTTGCACCCTGTTTAAAATGTAAATTAGTAGTGTTTGCCGGAATAAAATATAAAATAACACAACCAGATTTATCATTGAAAGTATGTAACAGTTGATCGTTAGCAACTGATTGATTGATTACCTAAATGCTAAATACGGCAAGAAATTGGGTTAACCCTTTTCCAGACAGGCGTTATATCGACTACATACTGCAAATCAAATAAGGCAATAGTTTTTTTTTTTAGATTATTTATTTCATGATTAAAAATTACATTACAAATTTGCTTACATGTCAAAAAAAAAGAATATTTATCACGATCGTCAAAAACAAAGATAAAATAAAGATATAATATTAAATTAATACAATGTCAACATATTTACTCAATAACGAGTAAATATAAAAATAAAACAAAATATTAAAACAAATATGTCAACCACTAGGTATCGTCATTCAATTTACAATACAGGGTGACTGGTAATTCGACCTATTCCTTGAAAGGGGTTATACTAGAGCTAATTTGCAACAATTTATGTTCAGTCAACCAGGGGTCAAAACACGATTTTTTTTAATTTTTCGAGTTTTTAGTTTGTTTGAAAAAAAATCGCCTTGCAGCCTTAAAGTGCTGATTGTGACAAAAATGTTTTTTTACCATCCAAATGGAAGTACTTTTGTCACAATAACCAGCTTAAGGCTGCAAGGAGAATGTTTTTCATACAAAGTAAAAACTCGAATATCTCGGAAACCAGCGAGTTTCGACCCCTGGTTGACTGGACATAAATTGTTGCAAATTAGCTCTAGTATGACCCCTTTCAAGGAATAGGTCGAATTACCAGTCACCCTGTATAGTGTAATGTGCATTAGAACATTGGTGATATTTAATGTCAAATCATATTAAAACAAATGTAAATAGGTAAAAATAATAATTTAACATGTCAAATCCAGATCCATATACTCTTAAACTGAGTATAATGGATTTTCCAATAAAAGGTATTTCAGGCGGCGTCTAAATGCTTCGTCAGATGGTTCCAGTCTAAGATCAGCGGGTAGTCGCTCGTAGTAGGTAGGCCCAATGCCACGCGGGTTCTTTTCTGCAAGTGCCATGCGACGCGGAACTGTTCTCAAACGTCCAGTGCGGCGGAGTGTTTTGCACATCACATTTACGGTACCGAAAGAGGAAAAATTATTCCTTACAAACATTATATCATAATACCGTGCGTTGGGAAGTGGCCTCTACACGACGTCCTCGATTTTGCCCCAATCATCGCACGTACGGCACGTTTCTGCATAAGCAGCACTCTGTTGGCATCCGTTGAGACAATGAATTAGACTGACACTTGATTGTCATTTTTCAACCGCCAGCCCGGAAAAGGGTTAAGGGTCATACGGACATTTAGGTTCGCGTCGCTCCTGTGGACATCTTTATGTTTGTCGGACTCTTTATCCGCATAAAAGACGTTTCGTCTCTACTGCTAACCTTAATTTTATGCGATTGTAACATATTATGTAAGTATGCACGTAACGTAAGCCCTTAATTTATGACCCTTAAATAGGAAATCTAGAAAGTTATTTAATTAGGTAGGTAGGTATGCAACAGTCATGTAGGTATAGATTAAAGGTTCGTTAAAATCTTGAGTAGGTGATAGCCAGTGAGTAATGTCATGCTCCCCGGGCTGACCCCGGCAACCCCACTATCGATTTCGGGATTTCTGAGTACCTATGTGTATACTTTCAGAGTTTTAGAAAATTGCACCCCTAAGGGGTTAAGAAGGGGGCAAGCTTTGTATGGGCAACACTTTTTTGAGCTAGAGACTTAAAAGTTAGTAGTAAGATTACTTACTACAATACAAAAAAAGTTCTTTCAGCGATTAGAAAAATTCAACCCTTAGGGGTTCAAATTTTAAATGGAGAGCAAGAAAATTTTAAAGTGTGAGTAAGAGATTTGTAACTCCGGTCTTATTCTGTACTTTAAAAGACTACAAAAATAATTTCAGAGTTTTTCCAAATTCATCCCCTAATAGTATTAAAAGGGGGTTCAAAGTTTGTGTATTTCACGAAATTTTTAAAGTATGAGATTTTTAACTTTGGTATTAGACTGCTTGTTCACAAACTAGAAAATAAACAACGGTTTTTTTAATTTATCCCCTAAAAGAGGGTTCAAAGTTTGTATTGAGAGAAATCATTTTCTAAGACGATAACAAGTTCTACGCGGACGAAGTCGCGGGCAACAGCTAGTCTATATATAAATGCCTATGTCCTGACTGACTTATTCACTCACTCATCAACGCACAGCCGAAACTACTGGGGCTAGAGAGTTGATTTATGCACAGCAGGGTTGCTTTTATAACGTGGGCTTTTTGAAAATTCCACCCCTAAGGGGGTAAAATAGGGGTGCAAAGTTTGTATGCAAGAACCTTTTTTTTTTAACTAGAGACTTATAACTTTGTAGAAAGATTAGTTATTAGAATACAAATAAAAAACTTTGTGCGTTTTGGAAAATTCCACCCCGAAGGGGGTAAAATAGGGGTGCAAAGTTTGTATAGGGAAAACTTTTTTTTTTGAGCTAGAGACTTAACACTTCGTTAAAAGATTACTTATTAGAATACAAATAAAAACTTTCAGCGATTTGGAAAATTCTACCCCTAAAGGGGTTAAAAAGGGTTGCAAAGTTTGTATGAGGGAAACTCTTTTTTGAGATAGAAGCTTTAAAGTTTGATAAAAGATTACTTATTAAAATACAAAAAAAACTTTTAGCGGTTTGGAAAATTCTGCCCCCTTAGGGGTTAAAAAGGGGTGCAAATTTTGTATGGAGGAAACTTCATTTTTTTAGCAAGAGACTTAAAACTTTGTAGAAATTTTACCCATTAGAATACAAATAAAATACTTTCAGCGTTTTGAAAAATTCTACCCCTAAGGGGGTTAAAAAGGGTTGCAAAGTTTGTATGAGGGAAACTCTTTTTTGAAGTAGAAGCTTTAAAGTATGTATAAAGATTACTTATTAAAATACAAATAAAGTACTTTCAGCCTTTTGGAAAATTCCACCCCTAAGAGGGTTAAAAAGGGTTGCAAAGTTTATATGGGGAAACTCTTTTTTGAGATAGAAGCTTAAAAGTTTGTAGAAAGTTTACTTATTGAAATACAAAAAAAGTACCTTCAGTGTTTTAGTAAATTCAACCCCTAAGGGGGTTAAAAGTGGGTGCAACATTTGTATGGAGGAAACATTTTTTTAGCTAGAGACTTACAATTTTGTAGAATGCTTACTAATTAAAATTAAAATAAAATACTCTAGCATTTTAGAAACTTCTACCCTTAGGGGTTTATAAGGGAGTGCAACGTTTGTATGGAGGAAGTACTTTTTTTAGCGAGGGACTTAAAACTTTGTTGAAATATTACTTATGAAAATACAAATAAAGTACTTTCAGCGTATTTGAAAATTCCATCCCTAAGGGGTATAAAAAGGTGTAAATTTGTATGGAGGAAACTTTTTTTATTAGCTAGAGACTTGAAATTGTGTAGAAAGGTTATTTATTAGAATACAAATATAGGTAATAGTATTTTTTGCAACTGTTGTATAAAAGAAGGGTCTTAAAAGGCGAGTGGCGTGGGTTGCGATGCGAGCCTTGGCGAGCGTCGCAATTAAAGGCGCCACGAGCGTTTTTAGACCAGTTATACACCGTTGCATACAATACTTTTTCTACGACAAATTTTAAATAAATAGCAGACTACAGAATAGTTAAACTTTTCAGGCAGCAAGTTTTCTATTCGTCCTTTTGCTACTCACGCAATTTCTTCAGGAGTGCAGTTATTAATATCATCGACCATTTTAAAAGGAACGTACACTTTTGTCTTCACAAACACGAATAAAATCTTAATAGTTTAGGACTAATAGTTTATCAATCTTTCGTCTCTTCATTTTGAACTGTATTTTGGTGGGAAATCGGAAATGTGACAGCTCTTGCTTATGGTTTGTTTTGTTTTTAATTTGTTTGCACTTGCCATCCGAACTAAACCAAATCCGGACCCGGTCCGAAATCGAACTGTTTATTTTTATAAATAATACCAAGAATTTATAAAACATGTAATTTAACACGCAATAGATGATGATTTATTATTATTGTAGTAAATAATTTATAATATACAAATGTTACTACTGGTTGGCACTACTGCAATATAGCGGCCGATTAAAAAAAAAGTTAAACAGTGCTTTTATGAAAAATGTATGAACCAAAAAAGTACGCTAAACAGTGCGTTTTTGGGCCATAGAGCATAGAGTTTTGCGACGACTTATTAATGGTGTCATTGTATTTGACCTACAGCCTATATAAATGAAAGAAATAAAAGTATTTATTTACGATTTAACATTTGTATATTATAAATTATTTACTACAATAATAATAAATCATCATCTATTGTGTGTTAAATTACATGTTTTATAAATTCTTGGTATTATTTATAAAAATAAACAGTTCGATTCCGTCCGGATCCGGATTGGTTCGGATGGCAAGTGCAAACAAATTAAAAACAAAACAAACCATAAGCAAGAGCTGTCATATTTCTGATTTCCCACCAAAATACAGTTCAAAATGAAAAGACGAAAGATGATAAACTATTAGTCCTAAACTATTAAGATTTTATTCGTGTTTGTAAAGACAACAGTGTACGTTCCTTTTAAAATGGCCGAAGAAATTAATAACTGCACCCCTGAAAAAAGTGTGAGTAGCAAAATTACAAATAGAAAACTTGCTGCCTGAAAACTTTAACTATTCTTTAGTCTGCTATTTATTTAAAATTTGTCGTAGAAAAAGTATTGTATGCAACGGTGTATAACTGGTCTACAAACGCTCGTGGCGTCTTTAATTGCAACCCACGCCACTCGCCTTTTAAGACCCTTCTTATACAACAGTTGCATAAAATACTATTCAGTGGTTTGGAAAATTCCACCCCTAAGAAAAAGAGGTTGGTATGGGTGAAACTTTTTAAGTAGAAAATTAAAACTTTGTAGGAAGGTTACTTATTAAAATACAAAAAAGTACTGCCAGCGTTTTGGAAAATTCCACCACTTAGTAAGGGGTTAAAAAGGGGTACACGGTTCGTATGGGAAACACTTTTTTTGAGCTAGAGACTTGATAGTTTGTAGAAAAAATACTTATTACAATAAAAAAACGTAGTGTTTTCTTTTCAGTTTTTCCCCGAAAAGCGTTAATAGGGGGTTCAAAGTTTGTATGCAGAGCAAGAAAATTTTAAAGTATGAGATTTGTAACTTCGATCTTAGCCTGTTTGTTAAAAGACTACAAAACTCATTTCAGCGTTTTTTTGAAATTCACCCACTAAAGGGGATTATAGGGGTGTTCAAAGTTTGTATGGAGAACAAGACATTGTTAAAGTAAGGGATTTGTAACTTGGGTTTTAGACTGTTTGCTAAAAGACTACAAAACTAATATCAGCGTTTTTTTTAATTCATCGCCTAAGATGGTTAAAATAGGCTTCGAAGTTTGTATAGAGAGCAAGACATTTAAAACTAAGAAATTTTTAACTACGGTTTCAGGTGTGTGTGTGTGTGTGCGTGTGCGTGCGCGCGTGCGCGCGTGCGCGCGTGCGTGCGTGCGTGCGTGCGTGCGTGTGTGTGTGTGTGTGTGTGTGTGTGTGTGTGTGTGCGTGTGTGTGACTGAATTTTTAACTTAACAATGTTAAATTTTTATATATACCCTACTGTTTTCTATTCATTCATTTAATTATTTATTTTCTGTTCATATTTGTACCTCAGCACCTCAGTTTCTTCATAGTTTAAGTTGTTTATCCACGTAGAAATAGCTTTCTTACACGTATGTAGCAGCATCGGGTAAATATTTAATTGGGCATCGATGCGATTGTATAAAAGGGCGGATTGCGCAGCAAATACTTTCCTTGCAAAATTAGATTTACAGACTGGCATAGGCAACTTTGACTTTTCTCCTCCTCGTTTGAGTTTGTGGTACATAACTTAAGGTATGGTGCGGTTTCGATAGACTAAGTACAATATATATACTACTCAAAAGAAAATAGGGGCCACTAAGTATTTTGATTGCTACGTGAAAAATATAGTAAACAGTAATGTATATTTATTAAATAACATGTAACAAGGCTTTTGTTTTAATAACCATTTAATTGTGTAGTCAATTGTTTCACTTATTTCAATTAACATGAAATTAGTCCATTGTCAACAGCAAAAACTAAACAGAAACTCTTAGCAAAACAAAACAAAAACTGACACAAGCTGTTTTTTTTAATGGTTTAGTAACGGGTGTGTCCTCCGCTCCTGTTTTCACACTCCTGGAGCCTTGAATGCATACTCTCGATTAAGTTTCTGATGTTTTCATCAGGTATCTCTTCCCACGCACGTTTCAGAGCATCCATAAGCTGTTGCTGGTTGTGAACCTCTTGCTCATGCTCCCTAACCCTTCGTTTTAATTGGTCCCACATATGCTCTATTGGATTTAAATCCGGACTATACGCTGGCCATGGTAGGACACGAATATGGGAGTCATCCAGTACAGTCTGAGTGGCCCGAGCTGTGTGTGGGCGGGCATTGTCATGCATTAACCAGAACCCTGGCCCCACTCTCTGTGAGAATGGAATCACATGAGGCCTGATGACTTCATCGATGTACCGTTGTGCAGTTACTGTGCCTTGATTTAAGAAAACCAGCTCAGTTTTGCCTTGTAAGCTAATCCCAGCCCAAACCATCACACTAGGACCTCCAAAGCGGTCAATTTCCTTGATGCAGACATCGGAAAATCTCTCACCATGTCGTCTCCATACTCTAATCCGCCGATCATCACTACAAAGCTTCACTTTACACTCATCTGTGAAGAGCACCATACCCCATTGATTCATGCTCCAATCTGAATGTTCGCGGCAAAAACTTAAACGATTTCCACGTTGAACCCTAGATAAAGGAATTCGTACTACTCGGCGTCTGGACCTTTGCTGGTCTTCATGCAGTCGATTACGTATCGTTTGGTCACTAACACGAGTCCCCGTTGTCAACCGTAGGCGATTTTGTAACTTACGTGCCGTCACAGAGCGCTCTCGACGGGCACTCAATCGGATGTAGCGATCCTCTTGTGCCGTAGTCGCTCGCACCCTGCCCGATCCAGGCCTTCTTGCAACACTGCCAGTCTCTTGGAACCGATCCCACACATTTTGGATGGCTCGGCGAGAGAAACCCAACAAAAAAGCTACAGACCGCTGTGAATGACCTTCAGCAATCAATGTAACGGCTCTGGTGGCAGTAATGGTATCCATATGCCTTTGTTGACGTGGCATTATTAACAAAAGATGTTAAAAGAAGCAAAAGATGGACAGAAATAGTTTTTTAACAGAATAAAATTGTGATTCCATCTGAAAGGAATTTGACCTGAAACTCGTTTTTTTTATTTGCTTCAATTTCTGGCCAGCTGTAAGACTTAAACACCAGCATTAAAGAGGTTGGATACTGAAGGAGGCCGGACATCATTAATTAGTCACTTATTAATTAGTTTACATCTAAAAATTTACTCAAAAACAGAAATATGTAAGTGGCCCTTATTTTCTTTTGAGTAGTATAGTTTACTCATGGATAGTAACTCACATTCCTTGTACAGTTCAGTAGTAGGGTACCTGAAGGGCTTTTAAATAAATAAATAAATATTTGCGGACAATCTTACACAAATCAACCTAGTCCCAAACTAAGCAAAGCTTGTACTATGGGTACTAGAAGACGATATAGATACTTATATAGAGAAATAAATACTTAAATACATAGAAAACATCCATGACTCAGGAACATATATTCGTGCTCATCACACAAATAAATGCCCTTACCGGGATTTGAACCCAGGACCACTTGCTTCGTAGGCAGGGTCACTACCAACTAGGCTAAAGCGGTCGTCAAGTTTTTTGAAAATAACTTTAAGTAAACTCCTTTACGCCCTCTCAACTTCAATAAATCTAGATTTACTAGCACCTCCCCATATTGGGTTGCAGTATGACATTATTAATTGAGCTAATGATAAATACAGTGGTTTTAAGAGTAGGGGAGCCTGTTGTACATAGGCCAGTTATTTAAACTTTGATTTATTAAAATAAAATTGTGCTACCTGCACCTGTCCAATATGCATGAATGTAAAGATCATTTAATTAACTACATAATTCAATCATAAAACTGTGTATATTTAAAAAAAACCTGGGACCACTAGCCACTTGAAAAAAAAAGGGAAAACTGTCCTAGGTACAACAAACCAGATGTACCTTGGACCGTTTCCGTTGTACCTTGGACAGAGCAGGTTTAAATCGAGATAAAAAATAATATTAGCTATTATTTATTAATTTTCAGTTGAAATAATATTAGTAATAACTAGTGAATCATATTAGCATTTGCAATTAACAATTATATTACAGTTATTTACAACAATTTTTAAGGAAACTTATTGTTTTTCAAAAAAGCCTCACTTATCTATTTTGTGCTAATTATTGTTGAAAATCTTTTGGCATCTGATCACGTAATTTTAACTTGCAACCTAACGTATTATTTTTTTTCTTATTTCTTAACATAAATTCTAACGATACATTAATTCAAATAGTTGAATTAAACAAAAAAAAAATGTTGAATGACTTACAACAAAAATAAACCTCAAAAAACTTAAGAAAGTACAAAAAAAATATTGAATATTTTCACTGCTATGCGATTCTTCTTTCATCAAGTGGCGGTAGTACCGTCTTAAGGTAGTTCGTGGAATGCGAAAATGCACGGAAGCACCATGAAGCGTAAATTTCTTCGCCTTCACTAAATTGACTGCATTTTCTTTTTTTTTGTCGAGCTTTTAATATTTTCTTTGCTTCGCGGCATTTTATCTATATAACCATGTAATATGTATTTTTAATACTATAAATTTATACTCATAGTAATGTATGTAAATAATTGTTGAACTATTTCCGACCAAAAAGATGTACCTTGGTCAAAGACCGAGGTACATCGTAAGTTGGGTGGCTAAGGTACAACATCGCGACAACTTCACTTAACAATCTCTATGAACCCACTAATGATTGAGGTTAGGATCTGACATTCACGCTGTCTAGTAGCTCTAGATATACTAAGATTAGATTCTGAATAAAACAGTTTTCACAAACATGCATCACGTTAAATAAATTGGCATGAAGTAAAGCCCAAAAAACGTACTTACTGAGTGTAAAATTATAAATTACTTTTTCTAACTATGCAAATACGGCGCCGGCGAATCTCAACTAATTTTACGTTAATGTTGACCAATGATGTTTCAAATGCCATAGACAACGGTTCTTAAAAGCGCAAGATGTTCGAAAAAAACCCGATTGTCCTAGGTACAACTCTGTCTAAGGTACAACAGGTTCCCCTACATTGGAAGCGACATGTTTTAAAATCTTAAATATCCACATCAGCTTTCTAATTCAACCGTTTAAGTGTTCAATGTGGTTATACCAAGATAACCTTTGGTCCAATATTATGCCAAGGTATTTTATAGAAGCTACTTTTTCAATTTTTGTGCAGTGACAGTTTCCGGAATTTGTGTTACAGGTATGTATTATTAGTTCTAAGTTCTTTGGTGGCTGCGTGTTTTCATATTTCGAGAAGCACATGTAATTAGTCTTGGAGGTATTTAGTGTAAGTAGGTTCTGTCTAAGCCAAGAGCAGATTATATTCAAGCCCATTTCTGCTTTTTGATATACTGCTTCCCAGGACCTATCATTAAATATTATTACAGTGTCGTCAGCATATGAAAGCACGCAACCTCCGAGAGTGGATAGACTGGTAAGGTTGTTAATATATATTAAGAACAAGGTGGGCACAAACACGCTACCCTATGGGACGTTCTTAAGGAGATAGTATGCTCGCAGCTTATGTGATTTACAATTTTTACTCTTTGTGTGCGGTTATACAAGTAATTAGCAAACAGTTTGAGTGGTTTTCCTCTGACGCCAATTGATTCAAGTCTCTGTAAAAGGATAGGGAGAGAGACGGTGTCAAATGCTTTCCGCAAATCCAGGAAGATTGCAAGGCATTTTTGCCCTCTGTCTACCTGCTGCGTTATTTCCGTAGTAAGCGCAAGCACGGCATCTTCTTGTGGACTTTCCTTGCCGGAAACCAAATTGGGATTGTGAAAGGAGGTCGTATTTATTAAGGTAATGAATTAACCTTTTGTTCATAATTTTTTCTATAATTTTGGAGATCGCAGGTAGAACAGATATGGGTAGTTGTTGACTTCATCTCTCTCCCCACCCTTATACACTGCTGTTACAATAGCTTGCTTAAGCATCTCAGGGAATACTCCAACGGTAAAGCATCTGTTTACAAGTTTACTAAGTAATTATAGGGACAACAAGAGGTCTTGCCAGTTTTAGAAATCGAGTGGGAATGTCATCCCCGCCGGGGGCACTGTCATTTTTTAGACTCATCAGGATACTATCTACTTCTTCAGGATAGGTATCTAGGAGGACAAATTTCCTTTTAAGTTTCCTAATTAAGTTGATACAAAAGTTGCGGTATCTCCTGAAGGTAACTTTCAGGGTCTCGTTTTCTGGATTCCTACGTACTTAAGAGTTGCATTTTATTGCGGTTCTTAATGCATCTCATCTGGTTCTCAAATGGGGATCTAAATACGTTTGTATAGAGAGCAAGACATTTTGAAAGTAAGAGATTTGTAACTTCGGTTTTAGACTGTTTACTAAAAGACTAACTAATTTCAATGTTTTTAAAAATTCATTCCTTTTAAAACATTCAGACGATAACATGTTCTACGCGGACGAAGTCGCTGGCAACAGCTAGTCATTGTATAGTTTTACTAATGGTAGTAGTTTAGAACATTAACAAGCGAAACTACCTAACCTAACCCATTAAAGGCCAATGACTCACATATGAGTCACCTCCTACGTGCCTCCTGCCTCGTGCCTCGTGCGTCCTGTGTGCCTCTACGTGGGATTTCCGCTACAACGCGGAAAAATGCTGCTACGCGCTACGGCGTAGCACACGTAGCGTTCCGTGGCCTAGAATAGGTTAGTGTTATAAGGTTTCACCAATCGGTTCCGTACACATTTGTAGGTATGTACCAAGGATCGGACAAACGCCCGTCATTTTCAAAACATAACCCTGTTCCTTACAGCAGAAACTTCCTTAGGTATATTGTTAATAAAAAATATTATTGGATTTATTATACTGCAATTTATGTGTAGTAGGTATTCAATGACAATTTTTTTAATGATTGACATTCCGGTGTCTGTGTTCGAGAAAATATCACTTCTCCAATAAAAAAGAATGACTAAAAATATTTCCTACCAACTACATATTTTGTGTGTGTTAATAAATAAATAATATAAAATATAATATCGTAGCATCATAAGGAAGTCTCTGCTGTACGGAACATCGTTATGTTTTGAAAATGTCCCGCGGGCGTTTGTCTGACCCTTGGATGTACATTAAATAGTTCGTCTATCACAGGAATCGCGCCTTGATTTTTCTCCATTTAATTGCAGGACAAACTACATAGGTGGCGAGCAGTTTACCAACTGCAAATACCTATGTTTATAATCCCAAAAACTACAAATCTACGATTTTCGGATTTATTCTTGAACTTGAGCTATACCTAAGATATTATACCTATACTTCTAGCTTCTTGTCACATTTCATTATCCTTTTTTTTTTTTTGTTTTCCCACGGGAAATCCTTTATGGATCCCACTCGGCTCGGGAGAAACCAAGTGGGTATGTCCGACTCTCACGGACTAAAACCCCTGGGGTCTTTGTTCCACTGCTCGCTTGTAGATACGAGTAGAGCCCCGGGAACGCTATTGCACACATCCGGAACTCTGTCAGCGTTGCCCTTGCGGGCCCACATAGGTGGCAGGGTATAGTGCCCTACCCACTCCGCTGTTGGCACCCCAGAACACCATGGGGGCCTTCCATCTCGGGACCTTTTCTAGGCGGGTGATGGAACTCCCGACCCATCACCCGCAGGTCACCGCACGGTTAATATGGCGGCAGCATACGGCCTGCGAAGGCCCTTCGCCGCCTGCCTGGCCTCCTGCGGCGCTGCGGGGCCGAGTTGACGTCGTCCTCGCGCGTCCGCTCTGCGGCCTCCTTCTGCGTCAAGACCGTTACGCTGAAGATGGCCACTGCTGCCCACGCCTTCTCACTGCGAACCATTCGGCTGATCAACGCCGGCAGTGAGAGGTCTCTACCTACAGCCGTGGACAGGGCTGCGCGTGGCTCCGCCCATGCAGGGCACTCATCGCGCGTGTGTTTGGCCGTGTCCACAGCTCTGCCTCCACAGTGGTGGCACGCCGATGTCGGCTCCCTACCTACCACCTCACACAGGTATTTGCCGAAGCAGCCATGTCCCGTCAAGAGCTGAATGAGGTGGTATGTGGGTGTGCCATGCTTGCGCTCGACCCATTCTTTAAGAACGGGACGAACAGCGTCCACCAGGTCCCGGCTAGCTCCCGGGTTTTCGAGTCGCTCTGTCCATTTATGGTAGAGGACATCACGCGCCTCCTCTCGCCACTGGCGTACCTCCCGCGGGGCAGGCCAGTTAAAAAAATTCATTATCCTAGGTCAACGGGAACTAGGTACCCTTAAGTTTTAATTCCATTGCGAGTATTAAGATACCTATACAGCATAACCGGGCGTATTATTTTGATTGCGTTTAATTAATAGTACATTAGACGCCGGGAAAGAAGGGCTTGTCTGGTGTGTATAGACGGACGGATAGTGACACGAAGCCGGCAAGCCGTTTTCACGGCCAGGCATGTATAGTGCTTTTCTCAAACATGCAATGAAAAAAAAAACTCCTCAAATCAAACTAATTTTCATGGCTGAATGCCGTGATGCTGTGCCACAAATAGTATAATGAAAATAAAAATAAAAATTACTTCCTGGCCTAGGCCTTCAATTTCGTATGAAATTCCTTTACAGTTCTCTCGAGTTGATCCGCCCGAAACGTGATACTTTGAAGCCTGATATAACCCACGTAATGACGACATTTCATTGCATGTTTGAGAAAGGTATGTTTTTTCATAGTTTTCTCACGATATTAATGTTAACTTGATACCTTCACGCGCTTCTGAGAAAAAGGGTCACAGATAAACGGACAACTAAGCAATGCTATATGTAAAGTTTCCTTTTGGGGTACGGAACCCAAATTATGAGAACAGTATAATTCATGTTCATGTGACAAATCAACTATTCAACTACTTACCTATGTATATAGGTACGTTGATCAGTACAGTTACGGATTCGTCATCGTCGTCGAGTCAACAGCCGCTGCCAACAGTCGAATCATCGTGGATCCATAGATTAATAGGAGCGGCGGTACATTGTGAAAAAATCATGCCCAAATATAGTTATTTAGGTACAATACGAGTATGACGCGTACCTACTTCCCTGATTAAAATAGATAGATAGGACTGATTGATGATTTAGGCTTGCATTTAGGTAGGTACGCTACGTTTGTAATTTTTTCTCTACAAATTGTGCCAGGTCCGGTATGAGAATATATATTCACCTCATCTGTTAATTTGATGATGACCAATATTATATGATAGATCGCAAAAGCAGCATATATTACCTGATGTAGCCGTTGTAGGTGGGTTAGGACCTTTATACTCGCAGGTGAATTGCAAAGAGGGTGATTTTTTTCAACCAACATCTAAAAAGAGTAGAGACTGATGCTTAGAAGAATGGTACCGTCATGTCAGTCTGATACGAATAAAATGAAATCTATGTATCTGATAGCGCGTTCTGGAAACTATACAAATGGAGATGTGGCAAATATTGTTAGTTAATCGTTTTGTTTTATCTGGCATTATTACAGGTGGACTGTCTGTACCTACCAGCCGGTTATTCAGCTCAAAACGTTATATATATATGTTCGTTTATGTGATAGGCAGGCATAGATAATCATACCAACAAACTCTCTCAACTTAGCTGCTGTGTGATTAAGATTTTCACAACTGCCATTCAAAACTGACTTTTGACGAAGACTTCATGATACCGTTTATCAGACATGTTACGCAATAATCGATGACTAAATGCAACACGACTATATAGAGGTCCATCCATTATACCCTGAGAAAATTACGGTTTTTTTTGGAAATAATTCAATATCAGGCTAATTATTTGTATACGGCTTTTATATGTTATTTTAAAAAACTTTTACTATTGAAGCCAATAATTCTATGGACCGGAAGTTAGGAAAAATAATTAACCCGCAAGCAAAAATGCTATCAGTATTTTTATAATGAAAACATGTTAGGGTACACAAATTTGGAGACTTACTACCTGAATCCAAAAATATATGCATCAGGAAATAACAGCATTTTAATTAAATATTTACGACCTTGAGATAATATTGAATTTCATCTGGCCTATAGAAAGGTTTATTCATTAACAAATATAAGTGGATTATGCAGGTATCCCAAAGAACGTATACAGACGTAGTCAATTACAAAGTAAAGAAAGTTTATACCATTTTCGCCTGATTTTTACGGAATTTATAAAGATTACTATTAATTATTTTTTACCGTTGCGGTATTAAATTTAGGTGGATTATTAATGAATATTTAGTCAAATTACCCAACCTATTTTATGGTGTAAAAATATGGCTGATATCGATATATTGTTGTGTTTTCATAGAGAGAAACCGTAAAGTTCTCAGGGTATTAGTGGTATACCCTACACCCAGAGAAAAATCAAACTCTGAGTACTGACAAAGTAAATTTACCCAAGCAGATTAGCTGGGCATTTTTTTTTCAAAGTGTACCATTTTATTTGAATAGGCGTCATTCCATTACTTCAGAGGGCTACTTTACCATACAAATAGTAACGGAATGGACGTAACGGAACGAATACTTCGCAGATTAAAACACGTGTTTAATATACTGTTTTTAACAATTTTGTAATAGTATTTTACTGAAATCATGGTTAATGATAATGACAGATTAAGATAATTGAGTCGCATTTAGCAGAAAAATTATAGGCACCTTCGTAATCTCGTAACGGAACCAGGACACTAGTTTTTGGGTCCACCACTCGACGCACCGTTCGCGCGCGATTTCTAGCCACTGCTGACAGTTTGTAAACAAAACGAATGATGTTACGTAACGGTATGTGATGCTAGATGAAAACAAATGCCTAATTTGATAATAAAAATACCTCGTTCCCACAAAATCATCGTAACGGAATGTGGACATGTCAACTTTTCCAAAATCACTGGACAAGATTAATTTTAGTTTATTATGTAAAAAATACTTTAGCGAGATAAATATTAGGTAGATTTAAGAAAATTAATGTTTTCCACTATCAGAAACAAGTATTTCCAGGCACAATATACAAGTCCTAATACTTCGAATCGATACTTGAAGTTGGCTTTCCGCAGGTGGACAGGCAAAAATCAAGGGTCGGCAGCCAGAAAAACCCAGAAAATGTGGTCAATTTAATGCTAAATGATAGGGATTTTATACGATTTAGATATTATTGACGTTTTAAAATCGCTACAAGTACAATTTTTCAACGTGTTTCGTATTTGTAGGGTGTCAAAGGCACTGGACACGCCAAAAACATCAAGGTACATGAAAAATAAAAAATGCCCAGCTGATTACCAATGGCACAACTCAATATTCAGGTCATCTAGTATCCAGTAAAGGACTAGTTTGTATTTGCATCTTCAAGTATGTAGTCCTTTATGCAACGGTGCCAAATCAGCATGTCATTAACAACATTCACCGGAGGCAGAGCAAGTGTGAATTGGCCCGTGAGATCAGCAGTGGGCGGCAGCGGCAGCCCACGGGACCAGCGCTGCAGCGGCAGTATCGCGCGTGCCTCGGTCCACGACGCCATCTTGAATTTATAATCTGTTGAATGTTTTATGACATTTACGCGCCAAACTTGAATGGTGGATTTTTATAAGTGTTTTAATTGTTTTGATTTTATTTATATTGCATTGTAACGATTTATCGTGATTGGTGTAGTGATTCAATTTGGGTTTTGGGTGCTAATGTATGGATTTCGAAAGCGGTTTCAGAATATTGTCGTGAAACGTAAGTATAAGGATTCTAATACTTAGTTAAGAATTACCTACTCGTAAGTCGTAGGCGTATTTACATGAATAGGTGCTCATACCTACTCATTTATTTATAATGCACAATTTATATAGGTATTAAACGTCAAAAAGTTCATATTAGATAAAATTAAATTAATTCGAATTTATTTATAATGTCAAAAAGTAAAATTATTTCAAAAATGTACACTTGCTGAGTTATGCAGGTGTTACCTACAATGTTGCATATTAGGTAGTTCATTTTCACGTTTTGCTTGCTTACTTGTTTGTTTAATTTAAAAGATAACGCTCTAAGTTACACGCGATAAGTATCAGGTACAATCATCAACATGTTCTCACTAACTTAAGACAAGACCTCATTCCTGATTACAGCAGTTACCTATATATAAATTTACTAAAACAGATTTAAGAAGGAAAATTCCACAACTTGAAATGAGTCATTGCTGCGTCGAGTATTCGATTGTATCTGGGAAAATAGGTTACACTTATTGACCACCTTTGACTAACTTAAGAATCTAGTATATTCAGTCGGGTATATTCACGATAAACTGAGACATTGCTAATACATTTACACGAATTTTAATCAGCCGATCATGCGATTTGATCTAAGTGGCATCCTACTTACTTACTTACAAGCACCAAGCACACTAGTTTAGTTAGTAAAAGTTGAACAAAAAATAGGTACAGCTCGTTTTTTAGGGTTCCGTACTCAAAGAGTAAAACGGGACCCTATTACTAAGACTCCGCTGTCCATCTGTCTGTCTGTCACCAGGCTGTATCTCACTGAATACCGTGATACTTCCAGTTGAAATTCTCACAGATGATGTATTTCTGTTGCCGCTATATCAACAAATACTAAAAACAGAATAAAATAAAAAAAAAATTATAGATAATGGTACGGAACCCTTCGTGCGCGAGTTCGACTCGCACTTGGCCGGTTTTTTTTTATAAAACTAATCTCCCTTCAAAGCGAAGTAAGTATGCAAGTCTTTAAAACGTACCGAAGCCCGGTTGAATACACTGACGATTTTTTGTCCAGCGTGGGAATCGAACGCGCTACTCGTTTTGGAGAGAATTGCGTTCGCGCATCGTTTGAACGCCGATATCTGGCTGTAGGCAAATTAACCAGGAATCCGGGCGGTTGGGATAAGGTGGGTTTAATGCAGAATGTTTACGATTCAGAAAAGTTATTGCAGAATAAATTACAAGACACTTTATCGCGTTGCCATCTTCGAGTAAGCAGTAAAAGAAATAGAGTTATTAGGTAGATATGTACCACATGTGTATGTATGTAGTCTACTTATACTATTTTCACAAATACCTATAGCAGATACTCGTCGCTTACCAATTGTTTGTTTGTCCCACTGGCCGTGAAAACCTCGGGGTGTTAGAGTTCCGAGGCGAGGACTTACTTAAGGGAATAGGGGTGTGGACTCAAAATGTATTTACCCCTGCTCCAAAAGAAATGCAAAAATATATCCCTAGTGACGAAAATCTCGTTCAGATATCTCAAAAAAATTACGAAGCTACAACCGTTTTAATATGGCTTGTTAGAGAGAGAAAACGCTAGTGGTTCGTGATTCGTGACGTCACGATCCCCGACCGTCACGTCATAGTAAATGACAATCGTTTCATATGAAGGTGCGTTTTGCGGAAAAGGGATAGAATATACCACCTCTTAAAACTTTGGATACTTATAACTTTGTGATAATCCCCTGCTTTACTTTTTTCTCCATTTGACATTGTATTTAATCCTTTTTCGAGAAATCATTATTGGTAATTGTAGTTGGAGTTTTCATCCCTATTGGAGCAGCGATCTCGCTCCGGGTCTTTTCTGAAGCAAAGGTTGTTCGCGGTTCAACGTGCTAATGCCGCGAGCGTGATGGGCACCTTTTCTAGGTACTTACCGTGTAGCCTCGGGCAAGAATAGGTCTACGGTCTCCCCCGCCTGTCCGTAAAAGGGGACTTAAGGGGGTCAACGGGGTCGCCAGTAGTTTTTGTGGCGGGGGCCACAGCACTCGGCCATGTACGGTACCCCAGAGAAGGCGGCGAAGATGCCCAGAACGAGCCCGCAGGGGCAAAGCGCGAGGAGGGCTTTAGTGCGTTCAACCTGAGATCCTAGAGTCCTCCGAATTACTTAGCGCAGATGGCGGTTGACCACTATATTGAAATACCACATAACCCATGTATACTCCTCCGAGAGCTGGGTACCTGGTTCGCAGGTTTTCTCCACCAAAAAAAAATGTCTTATTGTTCTCTCCTTATTCAATTAGGCTTCTAGACGGACTATATTTTTACGGAAATTTGTGGCCGGCAACTATACCTACGCATCTTGTTCTAGCATGGAAGTAAGGGCAAGACGCCCATAGTTGCTGGCCACACATTTCCGTAAAAGTATAGCCCGTCTAGAAGACTCATAAGAATATTGGCAGGTAGGTACTCAGACTACTGCGGCAAACGTCCCAATGTTTGACACCTTAATTCAAATAATTGTCACCCTGCAGTTGTCACCTGTATTGCTATGTAAACTGTGTTGGAAAACAAATAAGTGGTCAGATCGGAGTCATCGGAGTGAAAAATATATGTTAAGTATAAACATTGTTATTTTTGTACTCGTCGATTAAAATCTGTGTATTAAGATTTCATAGAGAATACTGCAACGTCACTCTTTTCATAGTTGTAGTCCATGTTACTGTCGAAACAATCGAAATAACTGTTTCGATACGCTCCAGACAACGAAAATAGAACTAAAATAAATTCGACCAATCACGTGGCTGCTATACCGAACTGTAATGAATTGGACCAATAGAATCGCTTTGATTATTGAGTTTACTCGTTGATGTCGTACGCTCGTATAAGATATCAACGAGCGAGCGTACGAGCGATAGGCTGCACTTCGTTTCAACAGTATCGAGTTTGTTTAATTAGTTCAGTTGACTCGTAGAAAATTAATTTTAATGAACTCGTACAAAAAGTATTGTTCACAATAGTGTTATAATCAAGTTTTTCAATCTCGTACCTTACTTATGCCACTCAGCAAGCTTCGTGGCCTAAACATGGTACTCGACTAAAAAGCTCTCTATTATATACACGATTGTGAAAAATACTATTTCACAATACTTTCTACTTTCAAATAAATTAACCAAAAAAAGTTTTTGCTTTCCAAGTAACTGAAGTAACAAACTACTAAGTTTATTTCATCTATTCTTATACCGCAACAATTATTACAGGATGACCTATGCAATTGCGCCCTAAATAATTGACTTAACCTAATACTGACAAAGTTAAATATTTAATTTATAAAATATTATGAATAAAACATAAATACAACAACTACTAAGTTACTATGGGCCTCAATTCTAGGCAAGTTTTCACAATTTTTTTTTTTCTAAAATACTATAAGTACCTACGTAAGTATACAGAATGTGTTTCCCCCTTCGCTATTTTTAACCCCCGACGCAAAAAGAGGGGTGTTATAAGTTTGACGTGTCTGTGTGTGTGTGTGTGTGTCTGTCTGTGTGTGTGTGTCTGTCTGCATGGTAGCTCCTAAACGAATGGACCGATTGAATGCGGTTTTTTTAATCCGAAAGCTGACGTGATCGATTGAGATGGTTCTTAGCTACGTTTCAATAAAATCGGTACAGCCGTTTTTGAGATAAGTATTGAACTTTGAAATGAAAATGTTGGGGGTTTTTCAACTTTTCTAAGTTGTAGTTATAATAATACGCAATAGTACATTGTTTAACAAGGGGCGTATGAGGAATATTGCAAACGAGAGTCTATCAGGAGCCCGACGCCGTAAGGCGGAGGGCGTTTGATGACTCGAGTTTGCAATATTCTTACGCCCGTGTTATACACAATGTTTTTCATCACATTTGCGAGGAAATAAATAACTACAAAAGACACAAAAATCTAAGTTTCATACAACCGCACCAATCAAAAATTAACGAAATTGACAACTTCACATACAGATTTGCGAGTGGAGGGCGAGGGGGCGGGGCGTGGCGCCCCACGGCCTGCTAGATTTCTTTCAACCAATCACAGAGAAGAATTCTTGTGACGAGCGGCCAACTAGATTTGCAACCAATTTGTTTGATTTGCTTTTAACCAATCAGATCACACACAAGCTCATTACTTCCCATGGGCCATTATTTCCCGCGGGAACAATTTAGGCCATTGTCTTTCTGTATACAGGCAAGGAATAACACCATGTATGAGCAAGTGTGATGAAAAATATTTTTTGTGTATTGAAGTGTTCGACTACCTACTAAGAAACTTTTACTGCGGAACAATATCCCTAGGCAGCTCAGGGCAGGGTGATACCCATCCTCGTACCCATCAAATTGTACTACACTCAAGAGCAAAAGTTTCGGGTCGGTGAAATACCGTCATATTTCCTAAAATTGTGCAAGGTTGTACAGTTTTTAGGGTTCCGTAGCCAAATGGCAAAAAACGGAACCCTTATAGATTCGTCATGTCCGTCCGTCTGTCTGTCTGTCCGTCCGTATGTCACAGCCACTTTTTTCCGAAACTATAAGAGCTATACTGTTGAAACTTGGTAAGTAGATGAATTCTATGAACCGCATTAAGATTTTCACACAAAAATCGAAAAACAAAACATTAAGTTTTAGGGGTCCCCATACTCAGAACTGAAACTCAAAAAAAAATTTTTCATCAAACCCATACGTGTGGGGTATCTATGGATAGGTCTTCAAAAATGATATTGAGGTTTCTAATATCATTTTTTTCTTAACTTAATAGTTTGCGCGAGAGACACTTCCAAAGTGGTAAAATGTGTGCCCCCCCCCCCCCCCCCTGTAATTTCTAAAATAAGAGAATGATAAAACTAAAAAAAATATATAATACGTCATAAATCGTAAACCGCAGTTTATTTCACGGAACCCTTCATGTGCGAGTCCGACTCGCACTTGGCCGCTTTTTTTAATCCTGTTATGATCTTTTTTTTAATTATACAGCTAAACTGCAGAAATAACAGTAAAAAAAGACACGTTACCAGGTTTAAATCGGACTCGTAAAAACCCATGAAAAAAACAACGTTAACGTAGCGATATATCGCAAAAATCGTCATTTTTGCATGTTGATATCTTTATGATAGGATCCCGGAAATTGCTAATACATTTGGGTATTACGAAGAATAGTATATAATGTAAATAAGACTAGTGTAAAATATTTAAAAAAACCTATTGCAGTTATTTAATTTAGGGTGACCCGAAATTTTGGTCTTGAGTGTATTACTTGGTCGTATTATGTAGTAGGATAGAAAACTATAATTACTATCTATGTTCATATCAAATGTTCCTAACAACGTTACTCTACATAATTTCAGAATAATGGGAGCATTAGGGTCTGCCTACACTAATGGCTAAATGGTTTATTTACCGGCATACTATACCTTAATAGATGTATATCTACAAGCCACTCTGTCCATCATACCTGCGCGCGCGCCGTGGGTGGTTGGAGGCTGGTCTTTTGGCGCTACACTCATAACCAAATATCGCCGATATGGCATATCGCCCATAAGGCCAAGCAGCACGTTTCGCAAGACCTGATTTAGGTTTGTTATAGTCATTACGGATTCCATAAATAACTTGGACAAAGCAGGGCATAAACATGATGGCAAATGGTAATAAAATTATAAACCGATTCGTGATGCGCTTTTATTGGAATGCAAATTGAGACGATTTCACGCCATTTGGAGGAATTAATTTATGAATCACATTACGTGAACTGTTGAATGAAAACCATGAAGGTTTATTTCATTGCAACGAAAAGTACATACATGTATGAAACTACTTAGGTATTACTTATTAAATGACACTGTGCACTTTTAATTGTTTGCCCACCCGCATTGCAGCGTACTAAAATTATGCAGTCGGTACAAATGCAAAGATCATGAATAAATGTAATCAATCCTTTCGTGCGAATAACACAAGCAAATATTATGCACAATGTAGTGTTTGACTCTAGTTTTCAATGATGAGTAAAAGCTAGTCACTCTAGTCAGCGAAAAAAGAATTGTACCTAATACAATATTTAAATAAAAAATCGTTCAAGAGGAATTACTTACCTACATGTTGACTATTGTTGACATGAAATGACGAATACCAGTCTGTTACAGTTTTTAAATAGAAGATGGACTGATATCTATAACGCTTGCCAAGCGATGCACATTCAGAGATAAGACATAATTTACGCGATAAGTGACATGATAGAGCATCCGTCCCTGGCTGACAACGTTCGATAGAACGAGACGACGCGCTTATCCTTGTCACTTGTCGCGTGATAAGGCCATCCATGCTACGGGGCGGTTCACTTATAATATTATAAGTGAACCAGTATGTCATGATCTCTGAATGTGCAATATGTGCAGTAAGTCCACAAATCTGTTTCGGTTCTATTGAGTCTGTTCAAATATTAGGTACTCTACCCCACTTTATATACGTACCTAGCTATCATTGAAGCTTAGAAATGCTCATTTTATTATCACCGTTTTAAACAAAGTGGCGATGGGGGTACTTTAGACCTAGTTATACCGGGTGGGTCGAGCAAGAACGAATTACCTAAACTAATACATTTTGTACAGGAATTCCGCGACGATAACCCGTTTAGAGTCGCCGTAGACACAAGCTTACTAAACTGCCTGCAGTGAACAAGTCAAAGAGAGAAGGATACCACATTCATCACTTGCTTTATGCACACATAAAATTCAGATCTTAAATAGGTATCCTATTCACTAACTCCTGAAGAGACACCCCCAGTTTTTGTCTTTCTAAATAATTTATCTTACTTAGCTGTGAGAACTTATAATAAGCGCAAATCGCACCGTACGGACTGGCGCATGACTTTACATGTTTATTGACATAATTATTAGAATCGACGGCAGTGGGCGCCTCCCACAGCTAAACCCATCAATCATGAACGAATAAAGTATAGTTAATTAAATTAAAGCGGTACTACAAACTCATTTGTCGGCAAGTAAAGTAAAAATACGAGTATTATGATATTAACAAGTATTTAAACTAAAATCAAAGCAACATCAACATCATCAGTTTGATTTGGAATCAAAACATCATTTGAAATTCTTATCCAATGTCGATATATTCTTCTCATCTTATAAGCCGACTTCAAAAAAAAGGAGGAGCTTCTCAATTCGGTTGTATTTTGAATTTTTATCTTTTTTTTAAATGTTTGTTACCTCAGAACTCCGTCATAAATGAGCTGTATTAGTAGTCTTTTTTGTTTTTGATAAATAAGTACCTACGTCCAGAGTGCACCCTTTTATAGTTTATGGATATAATTATAAGCTATTAATAAAGGCAACCTAATACAACACTTTTCACCCCACTAGCTCGGAAAGCCCATTTTTATTATTTAAAAACAGATAGCAAAACTGCATTTTTATCCACAAGAGTGCAAAGAATATTTGAAATCCGAACGTGTTATTAGTTTCAATTCTTAAACATAATAACATGTAAAGGGCCAGTCCAGACAGGACATTTTTCGCCCATCAGATTTATTTTATTTAGGTATTTAGGCTTTTTGTGAATGTTTTATTCTTTTTTTAATGTTTTTAATTCTTTTTTTCTTTTTTAAAATGTTTTTTTGTTTTATATTTTTTTTTCTTTTTCTCCTTTTAAAAATGTTGTTTCTCTTTTAAATGTTTTGTTTCTTTTTGAATGTTTTTCTGTATTTTTTTTCTCTTTTTAATGTTTTTTTGGTCTTTTTATACGTTTTTTTCCTTTTTTTTAATTATTTTCTTCTTTTTTTAATGTTTTTCGAAATTCTATTTATTCTATTTTTTTTTCGGTGTATTTTTACGTTTTTTCTCTTTTTTTAATGTTTTTGTAACTTTTTTCTTTTATTATGTTTTTGTCTCTATTTTATTGTTTTTGTTTTTCTTTTTTCAATGATTTTTGCTTTTTTCTCCTTTTTATAGATGTTTTGTTTCTTTTTGAATGTTTTTTATCTTTTTTAAGTTTTTTTGGTCTTCTTTCTCTTTTTATACGTTTTTTCCTTTTTTTTAATGTTTATTTTTTATTATTTCAAGGTTATTTGAAATTCTCTTATATTTTTTGATGTTTTTGCCATATTTGATGTTTTTTTTAATTTTTATTGTTTTTATATGTGTTTTTTCAAGGTTTTTTTTTCTTTTTCCATTATTTAAAAAAAAAATCCACTCTTTTTACATGTTTTTTTTCTTTTTTGTCCTTTTTTTTACGTTTTTTTCTCCTAATATAATGTTTTTTGTAACTTTTTTCTTTTTACATGTTTTTTTGTCTTTTTTTGTTTTTTTTTACGTTTTTTTTCTTAATGTTATGTTTTTGTAACATTTTTCTTTTTTATATGTTTTTGTCTCTAGTTTTATTGCTTCGTTTTTCTTTTATCAGTCTTTTTTAATGTTTTTTGAAATTATTTTTGCCTTATTTAAAAGTTTTTCTTTATTTTAATGTTATTTTTTTTTTCTCAATGTTTTTTCTCTTATCCTCTTTATTAAATATTTTTTTTAATTTTGTAATATTTTGTTTCTTTTTTCATGTTTTTAATTTTTTAATGTTTTTTGCTCCCTTTTTAATATATTTTTTTTATTTTTTTCGTTACTTTACTTTTAGTTTTTTTTTTCTCGCTTTAGTGAGGTGAAAAAAATTGTGTTACACACGGGTGCAAGTTATTTTGACGTCTCGTGTGTTGCAACACTCGCTACGCTCAGGATTCTATTTTGAAACCACTCGCTTTGCTCAGGATTCTAATTTTGAACCATAGAAACCATTCGCTAGCTCGTGGTTCAACCCTAGAATCCATTCGCTAGCTCGTGTTTCAATTCCACACTCGCGGTTAAAATACAACTTTGCACCCTTGTATAACAAATAACTATTTCCGATTTGTCATCAATGTTAAATGATATTTTAGACAAAAAGACGTACCTAGTTGGAGTTACGTAGTTATTAGAAAGTCGTTTGCCAAAAAGTCCAAAATTCATTGAGTTTTTAAACATCTTCATCATTCGAAAGATGTCCACTGCTGGACATAGGCCATAGTTTTTAAACAACCAGTCTTAAACAAGTGGAATGAGTTATGCCATCCATTTTCTAGCGAAAACACGGATCAAATTAGTAGAATCGCGTAAAAAGCTCTCTTTTAGGTACTTTAAATACCCGCAATCTCGGAAAATCTCGTTTTTTCGCGTAAATACGGATTTCGCTATCCTACTACGACATACGAGTATACTACGACATACGAGTATAGGTAAGTATACTCATTATCTAATATTATGATCATTGTAATAATCATATTTATCGTTAAATTGATAACTTTTACGTTCAATGAATGTAGAGTAGAGCGTATAATGTACGTAGTTCGTACTTCGCGGTGTGGACTTAATACAAAGTGTAACAAAAACAGGTATCGTGTTCTGATAAGAAAACACCGGTCAAGTGCGAGTCTGTCTCGCGCACCGAGGGTTCCGTACAAACTTTCACCACGCTTTATTAAGAAAAAATCTATGTTGGTTTTTCAAAGATAATTCTTTTTCAAGTTAACCAATTTGATAATTATTTTTTATTTGCTAGAAGGTACTTTCAGAATACTTCCATACAAATGAGAAGGAAAAAAAATCAACACAAAATTTGACTTTAAATGTTTGCCCCCCCTCTTATCCGTCCTTTTTATAGAAATTAATTACATATCTTTAAATTTGTCCATACACGTGGATTAGCTTTGTTTACAATTATTCCAAATTTCAAATTGATAGCATTAGTAGTTCCTGAGATATTTAACTTTGTGACAGACAGACAGACGGACGGAGTCGCACCATAAGGATTTCGATTTTACATTATTGGTCCGGAACCATAAAAAATAAAAGAAATTTTGTTTTGACGCTTTTTTTTACATTTGTATGGAGCAGGTCGCCCCATTCAGCCAACGCCCAACGGCATACAAATTTAAAAAAACAATGCGTCAAAAAATTGTTTATCTTTGTTTGTACATACTAACGTGTTCCTACGTAAGTGCGACAGAGAGGGAAAACTTCGAATGCCGTTCGCGGTAGGCCCTCTGTACTAACGCTTAATAATCACCCTCTTGCGGGTCCATCGTTCCGTTCCACGCAGTATACTTCGTTACCGAAGTTCGGGTATCTTCATCTCTATCGCACTTACAATTGCAATACTCGAGTGACAGGGATGCGGATATACGAACTTCAAATTTCGTTTTTCGTGGTAGTCAAACACGGTTGTTAAGTCTTATTACAAGTTGCAATACGACGCTGAGTGATCGATTTTATAATATTACGCCAAAGTCCTTTCAAATAAAGTTCTGACACAGTATTTTTAACCAATTTACTGCTATGGTATAGTCGGCTACAAAAAGCGC
The DNA here is from genome assembly GCA_963854355.1 of Epinotia brunnichana. Taxonomy (NCBI): domain Eukaryota; kingdom Metazoa; phylum Arthropoda; class Insecta; order Lepidoptera; family Tortricidae; genus Epinotia; species Epinotia brunnichana. The sequence continues at coordinate 23,503,137 of OY977936.1, read as the reverse complement.
TAATGTGTCGTAATGAAGTATTGTCGGCGTTTGCGCCTACATCGCCACTAATATGGTATGCCTTAAACTAAACCATAGTTCTTAGAGTAAGATACGTTAGCCTAGTGGTTTAGGCATGCGGCTGTCAAGCGGCGGTCGTAGGTTCGACGTACCAATGAGTTTTTCGGAACTTAAGTACGGAATATTTAATGTGCTTTTCAGTGAAGGAAAACATCGTGAGGAAACCGGTGTAATTCCCAATAAGGTCTAGTTTTCCATCTAAGTTTGAAGGTCAGATGGCAGTCGCTTCGTAAAACTAGTGCCTATGCCAAATCTTGGGATTAGGTGTCAAAGCGGACCCCGGGCTCCTTTAGGGCACAACCGGGAATAACGCTGAGGATGATGTTAGTTCTTAGAATTTGATGAAGCATCTTAGAATGTTGCAGTGAATCCTGGTGTTTCATAATCATTATAAATAGGGAAATAATTATGCAAATTGAATCATCGATAAAAACGCATAGACTAGACTGTATAAATTTTCTTAATGAAAATTTAATCAAAATCTTGTAGTGTACGACTAATATCTAACAAGCCTCTCTTTAATAAAATATAAATTTAATGTTAGTATTAAAAATTATTAAGAAAAAAAAAAAAAAAAAGAAAAAAAAAAAAGTTAGTATTTAAGATGTAAATTGTACTTTTCTAGTTCAAGTAGATTAAGTGCTATAGGCAGCAGCTTAAAAATATTACTTTTAAAGGATCATGCCGCGAAACCTTAAGTAGTACCTACTTTTGTATAAATACAAAACTCTTTGTATTGGTACAATCCAAACCTAGTGTATTTTGAGGATAATAAATGTGGTCTGACCATTAGATGACTGTAGTTATTTTATTAGGTGGGTAGGGGTCCATTATATTCATGTAAAATACTTAAATATGCATTTATATTCAAAAAAAAAAAAAAAATGTTTTTTATCCGAATTTCCGATTGGTACTCGTGGCTCATTCACCATCTTTCTAGACAAAAACAAAAGTAAATTGAAGTAGTTATGATGATGTTGAACATTTAATTACTTACATCACTTGCTCATGATTACGCAACCGATAGGTATTTTTACTTATTGCACTTCAATTTACGGTTTTTTGAAGCAGAAATGATGTCTTCTCCTTGTAGTCTGTAATTACCATGTTCGATGTTGTCTATTGATTAAAAAAAATACAATATATATGTATGCGAAATCTATATGAATTTGCTTTTCGTTCTCAAATTGTTACAGAAAGACCCAAGTAATATGGCGCGCGTCAAAGCGCTTAATTCGTTGATGGAAAGGCTATTATTGCTTAATCCGCGCGCCATATTACTTGGGTTTTGCTGTACTACTTACCTACTAATTTCAATAGTTGTTTGCTAATTATTGTAGGTAGGTATTTAATGTATCAATGAGTGACATCTAAACAGCCCCCCTATTCTGTAACTTGTTTTAAGCTCACCTCAACGCTCACCCACAATTATACCTTGACACCGCGATGCGTAGTAATTAAGCGTAGGTAGAGGTCTAGTTTCGTAACGGGTGACCGGCGGGGTGAGCTGCATTAACGCGTAGCGAATAACAGCCCAGGTGACATTAGTAGTGTCGTGGTATATTTGTAAATATTATAATATTTTTACTTAAATATTTATTAGATGATGGATAGTCTAGTCGACGAGTCCTGCTCTCGCTTTTTAGTAAATAGTGTGCAGCGGCTAGACTCTACATAGCTAGTTATTTAGCCCGTCATTATAATAATAGCGTAGGACTAAGTGCAAATCCTGGTAATGCGATTTCGCGCCAAAAATATCAATGAGTAACCGATTACCGAAGACGGCGGACAAGATGGCGACCATAAACCATAACAGGCAAGACAATGTTGGCATCGTCGAAATGCAAAATGGGCAAAATGACCATTGGCAGGGCATAAGGAAATAACTCGAGGACGGCCAAAACGCGGACAATTTATCGACCACTGTTTTTGGTGTGATCAGATTGTTATAACTAAATTGGCTTTTATTGAATACTTACTTATTCGGGAGTGATTGTGATTTTGGCATGCCTGCGTAGGTCTTTAGCTTGGAAATATTATGACGTTATAACCTCTTATACCTACCCACCTACCTAACATATACCTACTCAGTAATTGTAACATTGTACAAAACAAACATTAACATCAGGTTTTGGTATCTATTATTGAACGAGCGAGCGAAGCGAATGAAGTTCTCCGTTTCAGCTTGGGCAAATTTTTTTTCGTATGGTCGTCTATCCTGATCTACGGGTATTCTCCTCTACAGATCGCATTTCTCAACTGATTTTCAGGTAATTTTGTAAGCAGGTTTGATAATCAAACCTATGCTGAATTTGTTTAACATAAAACACAATTGTTTTTTGAAAAATAGTAAAACTTTTGAGTTCTATAGCTCAAAGGGCCACAAGTACCTATACTAAGTTCCTTTATTCATCTTTTGTGTGGCGTGGTGTGAGAGGGAGTCCAGACCCCTATTTCACCAACTTGACAATTGTCACCTGACAACGACAATTCTCCGTACATTGCTGGTTCCACAAGTAACGTAGCGACCATCTTAACATCTAGAGCAAGCAATGTATGATGAATTGTCAAGTTGGTTAAATAGGGGTCTGTGGCGTCCCCCGCATGGGAGCGCAGATGGCGGCCGCCGTGGACTTTTTAGTGGATAAAATCACCATAAGTACCTACAAGTAACCCATATAATTTTATAGTCATTCCCCGGTAGGGTCACCAGATACAAATTTCAAAAGTCCTGACAAAATTCCTGATTATCGGCCAAAATTCCTGACACGAGCTTGACGCAGAGAAGATAATTACGATTATATATTACAATTTATGAAACTCCAAAGTTCTTGTGGCTTTTACCTTTTTGTTAGTGTGAAAGATTACAGTGTATAAAAATTTAATGTTTCATTTATTTGCCGAAGATTCCTGACATTTCCCTTTTCCGGCCGCATTCCTGACATATGTCTAAAATTCCTGACATGTCAGGAAAATTCCTGACATCTGGTCACCCTACCCGGTGACTTGGTCGACTGTCTCGCAGGTTTTGTCCACGAGAAAACATTTATAATATGGGTTCGGTTATTCTTTTAGTTCCGGGCAGTAAATTCGGTTCGTTACTACATGAAAAACTTAATTGCTCTCGTTATATATCTCCCATCAAGCATCAGGTATTCATCAGAATCGAACGCTTACGTTAACTTCGTCAATCATACCTATGTAGTTTTTGCAGGGTTAGTCATACTTTCAAAGATGACCACATAATGATACCTATGAGTTGTATGGCTTATTGGTGTTAAGATTTAAATGTTAATATACTGCTTGTTACAGAACAATATCTATTATCAGTTTTATTCATATGATACCGCGTGTTACTTCGAGCAACACGGAAGGGAGTAGGCATTCGCACCATTTCCCCTCTCCCAAAGTGGGCATGGTTCGTAAACAAAAATGTATGAAGGTCTGAAAGTTTTTTTCGGTGTATTGTGTTATTTTTGATGTTAATACATCGTATACAGTCATCATTACAGCAAATTCCCCGCCGCGGTCCCGCAAGAAGTTACAGAATTATTTGACTGTAATATTCATAGCTAAAGGCGACTCTTCCGCTAGGAAGGCCGTGTTGCTCGAAGGTGTGTTATAATACTTATAATATTTAGTACTAGCTGTTGCCCGCGACTTCGTCCGCATAGAACTTAATACTTAGAAAATATAATGCAAACAAACTTCTACCATCTTATGGGATGATTTCCGAGGCAAAAACTATTCTATATCCTTTGAAGGGTCTCAAATTATCTCTATACCAAATTTCATCTAGGTACATGGATTTTATCCAAACTTTCACCCCCTATTTCATACCCTTAGGGAATGATTTTCGGGACTCAAACGACCTTTATACCAAATTTCATCTAAACGGGATTCATCCAAATTTTCACCCCCCATTTCACCCCCTTAGGGAGTGATTTACGGAATTACAACTATCCTATGTCCTTTCCCAGGACTCAAGCTATCTCTATACCAAATTGTATTAAAATGGGTTCCATCCGAATTTTCACCCCTAATTTCATGATGATTTCTGGGGTAAAAACTATCCCATGTCCTTTCCCAGGACTTAACCTATATCTACACCAAATTTCATCGGGATAAAACCTATTATATGTCCTTCCCCGGGATTCAAACTATTTATATACCAAATTTCATCTAAATCGGTGCAGCGGTTTAAGTAGCTCCATACAAATTTCCACCCCCAATTTTCCACCCTCAGATATAAAAACTACCCTTTGTCCTTCCCCGGGACTCATTTCATCTAAATCGGTTCAGCGGTTTAGGCGTGAAGAGGTAACAGACAGACACACTTTCGCATTCATAATATTAGTATGGAAGTATGGATTATTAGTATGGATAGTATGGATTATTTCCGCTTGTCTTCCAAATAGAGACACTTCAAAAGAAAGAAGAAACGAAAAACTCATTCAAATATCTCAAAAAATTACGAAACTACAACCATTTTAATGTCGCTTGTTAGAGTGAGAAAACGATCAGGGACCGTGACGTCACGATCCTCGAGCGTCATAGTAAAAAACAATCGGTTCATTATAAAGGTGCGTTTTGCGGAAAAGAGACGCAACAAACCCCCTCTTAAAACTTTATACACTTATAACTTAGTGATTACCTATAATATAGCCTCTTGCGTTGTTTTTTTTTCGAGATAATACAACATTATGATTATTTTGTTTAGTGTCTACATCCCTATTTTCGATAAGATAAGATAAAATAAGATTTCTTTATTGTCAGAACGGTGTACACTTAGTTGTTTTGGGTAAAATAAAGTCCAACAGCTTGCCCATTACGGACGTACAATATTAAACTTAAAGCTAGTCAAATATACTAAAACAATAACAACAATAGTATTTCCAAATAATTTTAACCATATTAACACATAAAATATTAATTTAGATCTATCCGACATCCGTATTTTCTTTTAAACCACGAACTTCGGAATTCGAAAATATTCGGGTATCTCTATCTCTATCGCACTAACAAATGACAGGAATGCAGAGGGCCTACCGCGAAAGACATTCGAAGTTTCCCCTCTCTGTCATACTTACAAGTTCGTACATAAGTGCGACAGAGAGGGAAAACTTCGAATGCCGTTCGCGGTAGGCCCTCAGATATACGAACTTCGAGATTCGGTTTTCGTGGGTTGGCTGAATACGCAAAGAGCGCGCGCGCGTGCCATTCAAAAAAACCAAGTTTATATTGTTCGAATTTGTTGTTACATTTGTACAAATTACGCCTTAATTCGACATTTGCGCATATAAGTTCGCATATCAAAATCGATTAATTTTATATTTGCTTTTGGTACCTAAGTATGTGTCTCGTCAATGTATATCGTAGACGGGATTAAAATTATTAATAGGCGAAAGAAAGGCAAAGCAATTCCGCCATTTTGTCCGTAGTATTTCTTATTACTGTGATTTTGACGTTTCTTTTAGCTGACAGATGTGGCGGCGATATACTTTAAGAATAATAAATGAAAAATTAAATGAAGTCGTATATTACGGAAAATAAATTAATTGTCGCAGTCGGATAAAAACTATCCTAAGTTGCAGCTGGAATAATAATGTACCTATATAAAATGTTTCATATTTTTTCCGTCCATGGGATGCTGAGAACATTCGTACCACAGAAAGCTTAGTTTCAAACTGGCTGATTCTTTTTTTAATTTAGAGATTTATTATAAGTGGAGATAATGTACCTATATAAAATGTTTCATATTTTTCCGTCCATGGGATGCTGAGAACATTCGTACCACAGAAAGCTTAGTTTCAAACTGGCTGATTCTTTTTTTAATTTAGAGATTTATTATAAGTGGAGATTTTACCTATTATATAGGTAATCTAACATTTAGCTGAACTGGCGTTCGGCCACTGTGTCGTTTGATTTATAATTAGGTGGTTGATGTTTCCGGAAGTGCCATAAATAGTTTTATATTTTGGCATACGAGTGTGTTTTGACAATATTCGCTGAAACAAAACTCTACCTAGATGGTTGAGACTTCATTAAGGAACAATTTTTAACGACGTCGCATTTCAACTATTAGCTGAAATAAAATTGTGTCGGTACACCTATTAGCAATTTATCACAACAACCTGCAATAAGTAGATAGAATTAAAAGTATGTATTGCTGTCTCATTCCAACCATAGCAAGTTGTGCAAAACTGCTAGGTGTGTAGTGTATTGGCCTTATGGCTTCGGCTGCTCCGCAACTCGCAACTATGTAGGTACACAGTACACACATATAAATAAAGTAGGTAGGTGTTATTCAAGGAAATGCGTTCCGATATTTCGTGATTTGTAAGTGTGTATAATCTTTCGAATGCGTTTTATACAAATTAACTTCAAGAACATTGCCATATAAGGAAGTCAGGTGCTCAATAGTCATCTTAAGTGCCAAGTGTCGTCAGTCGCGCGAAGTTAACGGCCTTATTCGTCATATATTTATATTTGCATGTACCTGCTCATATAATAACATGGTTTTTATTTTGAAAAGATTATATTAAACGACAATAACTTATATTAAACGATTTCATTCCCAGTTAATTTTGAATTTAAGAAATACCACTTAACTGTAGGTAGGTACCTATTTATTGTTATCAAGGCATTTCATGAAATTGTTATTACCTTTACGATCTAAACCAAGCGTGTATAACTTATTCGTCATATTTGCATGTACCTACCTGCTCATATAATAACATGGTTTTTATTTTGAAAAGATTATATAAAACAACAATAACTTATATTAAACGATTTCATTCCCAGTTAATTCAAAGAAATACCACTTAACTGTAGGTATCAAGTCTAATGATATCAAGGCATTTCATGAAATTGTTATTACCTTTACGATCTAAACCAAGCGTGTATAAAACAGGGATCGGAAACCGGTATTGTTTGTATGGGAACGAAAACGGTTCTTTTTCGTTCTTTTGATAATAATTTCATTTCTAATTGGGCAATCTAATAATACGCACTCGTTACCTCAAAATACAACTGAGTCCTACATGTGAAGTATAAAATAGTTCGAGATTTGTGGTAAACCGAGGTTTTAGCAATTAACCGGTTCCGATCCCTGGACTATAAAATGGTGTAACCTTGGGAAGTAAAAACTAATATTCTACAAAGAATGACTGGGACATCATCAAGTCGTGAGGAAAAAGTATGGGCACTAACGAAACTTTTCCTCCTTAGTTGGAAAGCCCAATGAATACTTACTTAAATCAATTCTTGGGGAAAATAACATATAAACCCATAAGAACAGCTCATTAAAACCACAACGACCTAAACTGGATTTCTCGACTATCTGTGAATAAGACAAATGAACAAACAAATATGGCGCCGAATATTAACCATAACAAATAAGAGCGCAGTGTACCTACGAACCGTACGTAGGACGACCATTACCACAAGAACAATCCAATAAATGTGGTATATGTATTGAAGTTTTAAACACTCTTAAGTCATTTGGATTGCCAAGTCAAACCATTAGCGGTGAAGAAGCACTCATGTCCAAAAAAATAACCCACGCGCCGGACTACCGCAAAAACTATTGTCATGGCGTATTGACATCACAATTGACTGGCAAATTTGTCGAACTCCGTTGATGTCAGTGTCAATTCATCATGCCATTTTTAGGAAGTATAACCAATTAGGCGAAGATTCAGATTCATTTATTCACAATAAAAGATTACATTATAAATTACATGTCAATTTACAAGAATCCCTATTGCAAAATATCCTATTGAAGGCAGGGTAGTTTGGCAAATTTGCCTCGTCGCAGGTCCTTTTTTTTTTCTCTTTATTGTTTTAGGAACATTTAATCACTTAAGATTACGTTAGTTCCATTGTACCTTAACCTAAATTACTAAAGCTATGTATATAGGTACCTACGTATTAGTATTATATTGCATAAGGTATTCTAGCACAAATAAATATATCAATTTGGCTTCTTCTGAGGTCGGGGCCGCTAGTATACACTGAAATACACCTAAGGTCAGTGTCGGCAAGTCCGTCTATAAGGCAAGCCCGTCTACATGCCATAACTCTTGTATTGTATACGCACGCCACCTATAACTCGGTCAGTAAAGCGGTGTTTCATCCTATTAGTTATTTTCTCTAACATAGATGTCGCTATGACGAAAACTATGGTCGCAACTCAACTGTCAACTTCATTCGTGTTTCGAACTGCATAAGTGAGTGCAACGTGGTCCAGAAAATAAATCGTAAAAAATATTAAAGATTGCAGTATTTGTTATTGAGGTGAGTAATTTAGCAGTTGTATAACCGCTTTTCTTGTCTAACGCTTTTAATCTAGCCAAAACGCTATATTTTTGTAGTTTTTGGTTTCGATATATCAAAACAGAACACCTACAATGCAGTTTCGGTAATGTCAGCAACCCAGCCATAGTCAGCTATCCGGATAATACGCAAGTTCCAAAAACGACGCAATTTAAATACTTAGGCTCTGTAATAGCGGAAAGTGCAGATATAGAGGCCGACGTTGCACACCGAGTTAATGTGGCATGGCAGAAATGGCGATCGCTAACCGGAGTTCTGTGTGACCCGCGTATGCCCGTGCGGACAAAGGGTAATGTCTATAAGACAGCAGTACGACCTGCACTGATATATCGAGCCGAATGCTGGCCAGTAAATAAGACACACCTGCAAAAACTCCATACGAATGAAATGAAGATGCTGCGATGGTCGGGAGGGGTGACGCGATTGGACAAAGTTCGGAATACGTACATACGTGGCAGTTTCAAAGTGGCCCCCATATCTGAAAAACTCGCTGAAAGCCAACTTCGATGGTATGGTCATGTAATGCGGAGAGACGAGGAACATGTTGTACAACAAGCGTTGCGCCTATTACCAGAACGTAAAAAAGGTCGAGGACGTCCACCTGCTACCTGGTGGACCAGCATGACGAAACTACTAAAAGTGGAAAATTTACCCAACCCCACAACCCAGGACAGATTGTCTTGGCGCCAACTAACTAGGAGAGCCGACCCCACCTAAAGTGGGAATGCGCTAAGAAGAAGAAGAAGATATCAAACCTTAAAAATTGTCTAGTTGGAAAGTCCGTCTGAAACGTTCAAGGGAAGGCCGTCGTGTGCCGGTCTTGCCTAAAACCAGATCTAGCCAACCTTTTGCATTGAAATATTCTCATTTCAAATATCTTCTCGTTAAATTAGATACTTACACGTAAAACTTTTTTCATCTCTCCTGTTCTGAAAGTTGACTTTTCATGGGCATATAGCCGGGTGGAAAATAGCGTTTTCTCCCCTAGGGTGGAAAGTAATTTTTGCGTATTGTAAAAATACCATAAAATCTAGTAAATTTGTTGTTTGTTTGTTTTTGTTTGTTTGTTTCAGTTTTTTTGTAAGTTTGTTTTGTTTTTTGTTCGTTTTTTTTTTTGTTTTTGTTCTGTTTGTTTTTGTTTTGTTTGTTTTTTCACGTGTCGGCATGGCCCTCTAGATTAGTTGCGTCGCGGCCTACTCGATTACAATCGAGTAGGCCGTGGCAAGTGGCCAGTGCAAAGAGGTTAGAGGTTGGATATAGTTTTAATTATTTTACTTAGGTATATCTAAAATCGAATAATTAATTTTCCTCACAGTCGAAATGAAAAGTAGAGTGTTTAACTCGGGTGAAATTACCCATTTCACCCTCGAACTATTGGCGCTCTCACTTCGTTCGAGCGCCAGAAATATCTCGGGTGTAATGAGTCACTTTCAACCCTTGGTTAACAATCTACTATTTAAATTACTTAAAACATATTCACTATTGTTTTTTGTGCACTACGCTACACTATTTACGTACAGTACTGGCAAATTATATATAACCTTTGTGTTATTGCGTATGAATATGTATAGATAGAGTAACCAATAGAGGTTAGTTTGTAGATTGCATATTTAACTAGTATCTTTATACAAATATATGATGAATAAATAGGGTAAAACGCCAATTACTGGCCATCCCCCAATCATAATCATAATCAATTATTTATTTGCTTTAAACACATAACAATGCATGCAAATATATTTTAAACACATTTATAAATTGTACAGATTAAAGAAAAGAAGTCATATATAGCAAAAAAATAATCATAAAAAAGAAGTCAAGCAAACGAAACAGTCAAAATAGATAATCACAATTAATTATCAAATAACATTATTAAAATAAAAGTCATTCGTATCAGGATCATTAGTCATATTAACTGGCCTCTTCGCACAAATATGCACAAAGAGGAGCATTTGTTGCTATTTCTGCAATTAAATTAAAATAACTAGATGCAGAGCTGACTACTAGAGCGACTTCATTTATTTTGTAAAAGGGGTCTGCACACAAAATTGGTGGCTAGTAAGTGAATGACATTTTTTTAAGTAGTCAGTTATTGGCGATTTACCCTACTATTAATTACAGTAGGAGACAGCATATTACTAAAAAAGCTTTTAAACTATGTAATTTTATTAAAAACTAGCTTCTGCCCGCGACTCCGTCCGCGTAGACCTTGTTTATATCGTAGCTCGATACAAACTTTCACCCACCATTTCCCCTTTAGGAGTTGATTTCCGGAATAAAAACTATCCTATGTCCTTCCCCGAAACTCAAACTATCTCTATCCCACATTTTATCTAAATGGGTGCAGCCATGCAGCGGTTGTATAGTAGCTCCATACAAATGTTCACCCCCCATTTCACCCCCTTAGGAGATGATTTCCGGGATAAAAGCTATCGTATGTTCTTTCCCAGAACTGTAACTATCTCTAAACCAAATTTCATCTAAATGGGTTTCATCAAAATATTCACCCCTATTTCACTCCCTTAGGGGATGATTTTTGGGACATAACCTATCTCTATATCAAATTTCATTTTAATGAGTTTCATCCAAATTTTCACCCCCTATTTTACCCCTGGGGGATGATTTCCGGGATTAAATCTATTCGTCCTTTCCCGGGACTTATCCCCGGCACTCAAACTGTCTCTATACCAAATTTCATCTAAATCGGTGCAGAGTGGTTCTAGTAGCTCCATACAAATGTTCACCCCCAATTCCCCCCCTTTAAGACTTATTTCTGGGATACAAACTATTCTATGTCCTTCCATGGGTTTCAAACTATCTATGTACAAGATTGCATCTAAATGGGTTCCATTCAAATCTTTACCCCCCATTTCATCCCCTCAGGCAATAATTTTCGGGATAAAAACGATTTATTTTCATATATTTCATCTAAATCGGTTCAGCGGTTTAGGCGTGAAGAGGTAACAGACAGACAGACAGGCACACTTTCGCATTTATAATATCAGTATGGAAGTATGGATTTGCGTTTATTATATTGTTTTATTTAAGCCTTTAAGAAAGGGTTTACAACCTCTTCGTCCACGGGTATGCCGATCTTGCCTATGAAACAGAAAAATATGTATAAATTTAAATAGCAACTCTATCTCCCTTAACTCAAAACATAATTTGAAATGGCATAAAATTACGATACCAACAATGTAATCAACATGCCTATTGACCTTCAAATAGCGCGGCAAGGAGTACTAGACGGCCTTACCTTATACATCACGGGAAAGACCGTCTACTCGCCGAGTTTTAAAAAAACCTCATTTTTTTAATAAGTTTTAGTTATTTTGTCAATTTGTTAAAGCGACATTGTAAAATATAATATGTATCGTCCTATACGTCTATGCCGTTTATCCTGGAATAAATAATAACATTGTATAATCCGATTAAACATAACTTTAAATAAAGTATAGTAAGTAAGACTTGCCCACATTGACACATCTATTAACTTATTAAAGTTATTAAGATTGAGTGATGTGATCAATACTTGCCTATGGCTTTCATTCCGGGCACACTCCGTCAATATGTGTTGAACATCTTCTAACATGTTATAAATTTCACAATTCGGTGATGGTACTTTTTTCATTAAATAAGCAAATTTATTAAGCGGAATGTGTCCGGAACGCAACCTTAAACCTATTTTAATTAATTTCCTGCTAGGCTACGTTTGTAAACCAAGGAATATGAGGAGGTTCACTTTGCATTTTATTGTACCACACACCTTTCTCCTTGCAGCGCTCATCGAAGTATTCTTTCCACATGCAATGTATCTTTCTGTCGTATTTATGTACCGTGTCTTTAAAATTGGGTAAAATGTAAACATCCGCCCCGAACGTGCAGGCATCTTTTGCTAATTTTATACTATAACAACTTTTCTCTTTATATAAAGGGTCGTGGTACGCAGCCCCTATACTAGTTTTATTCTTTGACCCATCTGTGTAAATTCTATGCCAACCACTATATTTACCGCTTAATCTGTCAACACATTATATCTTAGATCAATTGGATCATACAATTGCTTAGAACGATTGACTAGATCTAGATTGGCAACAATAATATCTTTGACATTAATAAAAGATACCCAGATATTCAAACTGTACATCTTAAGAGGATTTGATAGAGATATTCTTTCACTTTTAATGTCCTTGTAAACGGTGGTGACTTATTTTTATTCCAGTATCGACCTCCAGCTGAAAATTTTAACAGTTTCAAAAGAGTGATAGTTTTAGGTATTATTCGTCCATGTCAAACATTTAAGGCCATATTTGTAAGCTAAAAAAAATCTACGTAGGTGCAAAGGCAGTTTAGCTAATTCAGATTCCATCACATGAATTGGTGTAGTTCTGATGAAACCACCAATCACTCTTAACGCCTGATTTTTGTTACATGAGACTTGGCACTACAGTCGTACAAAAAACACGCATAGTCAAGTCTGCTGCGGATCAATGCTATATACAATCTCCTTAAATGTGGTCGCAGGTCCTAAAGAGACCAAAGCTCTCGACAAATTGGCTAGTCTCCAATGGCTTAAAATAACCACATTATTAAACCTATTGGTACTTACAATATTTTATTGTGTTGTGTTCCGGACAAAGGTTATGTTGCCTCGTGGGAAGCCAGTCCTGTCAAGCTGATCTCAATTGGTGACAATCAGATGTTGACTAATGTAAGTAATGACTGCAAGGATTAAGTAATACATACTAACAAGGCAAGTGGACAAAAAAGGTTACTTTTTCCAAAGAGCATAAACGTGAAATAAATCGTTTTCAAGCGGGGTTTTTCGCGATGAGAGCGCCTAAAGGATTACATTTTAATTGATGCACCTAAGTACTCGGACAAGCGACTTGGCGCACACTTGGTAACGCAGTTTGTCATTATTTTCCACTGGAGGTGTAAATGTGTCATGTCACCACGTCTGGCCGCGGGGGAGTGGGTTCGATCACCGGGCACGTGGGAGCTGTAATCGGCTCGCTGTCATTACTGGCATTTATCGTAATTGTTAAGTCGCAGTTTATAATTTTGACACGTTACGCTGTGTCGGGTGAATTACGCTGCAATTTCGAAGCGTGTGCGGTTTCAAAAGTAATGGCTCATTTGCATCGGGTCGATCGCTGTCCTATCGACTGTAGCTTGAGACTCAATGTAAACTTGCCCTATACATATATATTTATCTCTAAATTCTATTATCACAGAAACTAAGCTTTTTATGAAACAAACATATGTAACCTACAGGACTTTTAAATTAAGTACTACTTAGGTATCCAGATTTTCTAAGGTGACTAACGATAATCGCTTTTATGGTCGAAGGTATCCCTCACCGAATAAGTAGGTATATTACTAACTGCCTATTACGAGTACCTATACTCCCATTCGAGGCCACTGAACGCTACATGTGGTACGCCGTAGCGCGTAGCAGCGTTTTTCCGCTCTGTAGCGGAAATCGCACGTAAAGGTACTATATGGTAACTATATGAATGGGTTTAGGGGATGTCTCGATGCGAGTCCTCGCACGAGTAAAGAGATGCAACACTCTTCGGGAATAGCTTTATTGGACAAATTTTGTATTATTCATATTTCCATAGCGAGAATTTAGACTGAGGATCACGTAACGTTCCGAACGCGCGTTAGGACAATCCAACTGTCATTTCTCCATATAAAATTTGACATTTAGATCTACATGATGCGCGTACAATGCGTTACGTGATCGACTTGCAGGTAATATACCATAGTTAAAACTTGTCTGTGTCGATAAATAATGTATTGTTTGAGTAAGAAATGTACTTACGTTGGTTTCTATCGATGAAATTATAAGCAATTATGTTTCCGTTCATAACCACAATAATCAGACAAACAATCATATTTATAACTGAAAATCAGTGCACTATTTCATTTCATTTTATTCAGTCACATAATAAACTTACAGTGCGGTAACAAAGTCGTTTACATGCTATTTCAAAAACAAATCAAGCTACATTTACAAGAAAGTTAATTACAAAATCGAAGGTATCCGCGTTTATTATATGCACAAATAGTATAATAAGTAGGTATAATAAGTAAGGGAACACATGTAATTTATTTGTCATAAGACTAATCAATAAAAATGAATAACAAAAAGTACATATTATCTAAACAGCATCGTAATAAATTATAGCTTTTTCATCGGTCCCTTTGATGAACAATTCTCTAGAAGATGCCGGCCCCATCTTCGCATTCGAAAGGTCGGATTTGTCGTCTTGTGCCTCTGATCCTTATGGAGACAGCTCTTAGGACTGAAATTTGTACTTTTACTTTAAGCTAATAAATTATTTCTGAATATGCTTTTCCCCATTTTTCATTCAATTTTGATGCAGTCTTTTTTAAGAAACTGTTATACTCCGTTCCAAGGACTCCATCGCAGGATATGACTAGTGGAGTAAAGAACGCTCTCGGCTATGTCTCTGTGCTGTTTGTTGCCTGGTGAGGTTGCTGTAAGAGGGAGCGTCGGCATTTACTATGCGAACGTCAAATAACGCTTTCCTTGCAGGTTCCCATACACTGTTTAATAACAGGTCGCCTATAAGGGCCGGTTGAGTTGTATTTGCATCACGCATTACGGGTTCTGTCGTGCCAATTCCCCAGGCTAGTTCTGCCCAGTGTTTACAGTCATCTCTATGTTGATCGTCACCTTGTTTTACTACTTAAGCCACCTTTTTTGCAGTTAAGTGCGTGGTTTAGGTCAAAATTACACTCTCCGCAGCCGTCACAGGTTTGAGGAAGGCTCGAAGGTTCATGAGCATAACGAATGGCTAGAGCGTCTTTAAACTGGGCTGCTGTGAGGTCGGTATTATTGGCGGTAGTAGGGATGATAGATAGCCATTGTGACGAATTCGTTTCAACGACTCTTTGAATACATCTTTTCATTTTATTTGGGAGTTTAGATATTATGTCTTTGCTTGTTTCGATGTCTCTTATTTGTCTCGCTAGTTTTTCCTCTCTCATGGTAGCCGCCGAATGGGATTGGTGAGCTAGTAGGTCTAGGTTTTCAGCATTTTTGATAGTCTCAATTAGTATTCTGTTTGATTTTACGGATGTCTTGTAGCAATCTAAGTTTTTAGTTGGATCGTTAATGCCAAGGCCACCGATTTTCACTGGTAGAGTGAATAATTCATGTTCTAGTGATGTTATTTCTCTGTCTAAAATAGATGGAGTCAACGTTGTCATAATTCTTTTTTTTAAGGTGTGAAATTCTTCGTCAGTTTTATCCTTTACTGTTTGTAGGTATATCCATTCACATTGGAGTGACTTTGTAAAGGCTGTATTTACAAGTTGTGGGTGTTTTTTGCTTGCTTTTGATAAAAGTTTAATACAGCTAATCCTTTCAGGTATAATTGATTAATGATTGTGCATATAAATTAGGGCAATGAACGGATGTAATAATTAAAATGTAGTGAAAGTTATCATCGAGTAGACATACAGTACTAAGGTATAGTTCCCTTTTTTACAAAGTCAAAGCGGGGGCGAGCTTACAGTTCATCCATCATGCTTACAATATGTCAAACGAAAGCGGTTGCCGATAGTGGAGCTGCACTCAAATCCGCGTGTCGCGGGGGAGTGGATTATGCGTGCGTTTGCGCAACGAAATTGATAGCAGGGAATCTATTACACACACCTTTTAAATTGGAATCAATTTTGTATTTACCTCGCGAGCGCTCGAACAAATTTCCTCGCTCGCTTGAATGCGTTACAAATACAAAACCGATTCCAATTTAATAGCATTAGTGGAATAGATCTCCTATTGCACTTTATAGCACTTATGCTAACATTATCAAATTACACTTATCATAGTTATCATGCGTCTAACTATTAGCGTATATTGACCGTTGAAGTAGGTAGTATACCTAACTATCGTGTTTCTATTTTCACTTACCTACGAAGTGCTTGGTTTTATTCCCCTGGTTGTATAATTCTGTTTTACAATTAAAGAGATTATTAAGTACCTACATTCTACATGCATACACTTATAATAATAACTAGCTGTTGCCCGCGACTTCGTCCGCGTATTACATGTTATTGTCTAAATGTTTGTTGAAGGAATGAATTAAAAAAAAAACATTGAAATTAATTTTCTACCTAGACTTTTAGAAAACAATCTAAAACCGAACTTACTTTCAAAATCTCTTGCTCTCTATACAAACTAAGAACCTTCTCTGAACCCTCATAGTAAACAGTCTGAAACCGTAGTTACAAATTTCTTACTTTAAAAATGTCTTGCTCTCTATACAAAGTTCGAACCCCCTTTTAACCTTCTTAGGCGATGAATTAAAAAAAACGCTGAAATAAGTTTTGTAGTCTAAACAGGCTAAGATCGCAGTTACAAATATCATACTTTAAAATTTTCTTGCTCTCCATACAAACTTTGAACGCTTTTCAGGGAAAAATTAAAAATAAAACACTCGGTTTTTTTATTGTAATAGGAAAGTATTTTTTCTACAAACTATGTAGTCTCTAGCTAAAAAAAAGTGTTTCCCATACGAACCTTGCACCCCTTTTTAACCCCTTAAGGGGTGAAATTTTCCAAAACGCTGGCAGTAGGTATTTTTTTTGTATTTTAATAAGTAGGTACTTAATCTTTCTACAGAGTTTTAAGTTTCTACCTAAAAAAAATTTTCCTACACAAACATTGCACCTCTTTATCCCCCTCTTAGCGAGTGGAAATTTTCAAACCACTGAAAGTAATTTACCTATATATTTGTATTCTAATAAATAATCTTTCTACACAATTTCAAGTCTCAAGCTCCAAAAAAAAGTTTCCTCCATACAAATTTTCACCTGTTTTAATCACCCTTAGGGGTGGAATTTTCCAAAACGCTGAAAGTGCTTTATTTGTATTGTAATAAGTAATCTTTCAGCAAAGGTTTGTCGCTTGCGATCTTTTAAAAAAGGTTTGAGATTCTAGCTCAAAAAAATCCCCTTTACCAACATTGTACCCCTTTTTCATACCCTTAGGGGTAAAATTTTCCAAAACGCTGTTTTTTTTATTTGTATTGTAATAAGTAATCTTTCTACAAACTTTTAAGCTTCTATCTCAAGAAGAAGTTTCGCTCATACAAACTTTGCAACCCTTTTTAACCCCCTAAGAGGCTGAATTTTCTAAAACGCTGGCAGTACTTTATTTGTATTCTAATAAGTAAGCTTTCTACAACGTATTGAGTCTCTTGCTAAAATAATAAAGTTTCCCCCATACAAAATTTGCACCCCTTGTTTACCCCCTTAGGGGCAGAATTTTCCTAAACGTTGAAAGTATTTTATTCGTATTCTAATCTCCACTTATAATAAATCTCTAAATTAAAAAAAGAATCAGCCAGTTTGAAACTAAGCTTTGCGCGGTTCGAATGTTCTCAGCATCCCATGAACGGAAAAATATGAAACATTTTATACAGGTACATTATTATTCTAGCTGCAACTTAGGATAGTTTTTATCCGACTGCGACAATTAATTAATTTTCCGAAATATACGACTTCATTTAATTTTTCATTTATTTTTATTGAAATCAAACGCTGCTCCAACTGTCAGCTATAAGAAACGTCAAATTTTCGTCAAAATGGAGGAATTGCTTTGCCTTTCACTTATTAATAATTTAAATCCCGTCTACGATAGACCTTTACGAGACAAATGCTAAAATATAAACCATAAAAAAATATTCGATTCTGATATGCGAACTTATATGCGCAAATGTCGTTTTATGTCGTAATTTCAATAAATGAAATCAACAAATTTGAACAATATAATTTACACGAATTTGTTTTTTTTGAATGGCAATGGCACGCGCTCGGCGCATTCAGCCAAAGTACCTGCGGCGCTACCACGAAAACCGATACTCAATGTTCATATATTTGCATCCCTGTCACTCGAGTATGGTTAGTGCGATAGAGATAGAGATACCTGAATATTTTCGAATTCCGAAGTTCGTGGTTATAGCTCAGGAATCGAAAATATGGTAAATAATCATAATGTATTTTCTCGAAAAAGAATTTAAAATAAATATAGTCAAATGGAGAAAAAAACAAAGCAAGAGGTTATATAGGTAATGACTAAGTTATAAGAGTCCAAAGTTTTAAGAAGGGGTATGTTCTGTCCCTTTTCCGCAAAACGCACCTTCATATGAAACGATTGTTTTTTTACTATGACGCTCGAGGATATTGACGTCACAGTCCCTCATCGTTTTCTCACTCTAACAAGCGACATTAAAACGGATGTAGCTTCATAATTTTTTGAGATATTTGAATGGGAGTTTCATTATATTCTATCTATCTATACATAATAAATGCCTATGTCCTGACTGACTTATTCACTCACTCACTCACTCATCAACGCACAGCCGAAACTACTAATCTTAGAGAGTTGATTTTTGCACAGTATGTTGCTTTTATAACGTGGGCTAGGGATAAAAAAGGATTTTTGAAAATTCTACCCCTAAGGGGGTAAAATAGGGGTGCAAAGTTTGTATGGGAGAACCTTTTTTTTTGAGCTATAGACTTAAACTTTGTAGAAAAATTAGTTATTAGAATACAAATGAAACACTTTCAGCGTTTTGGAAAATTCCACCCCTACGGGGGTAAAATAGCAAGGTTTGTATGGGGAAAACAATTTTTTTTTAAATAGAGATTTAAAACTTTGTAGAAAGATCAGTCATTAGAATACAAATAAAGTATTTTCAGGGTTTTAGAAAATTCTACCCCTAAAGGGGTAAAATAGAGTGCAAAGTTTGTATGGGAAAAACTACTTTTTTTTTAATAGAGACTTAAAACTTTGTAGAGAAATTATTCATTAGAATACAAATAAAGTACCTAGATTCAGTGTTTTAAAAAAATATACCCCTAAGGGGGTAAAATAGGGGTGCAAATTTTGTATGGGGGAAACAATATTTTTTTTAAATAGATACTTAAAACTTTGTAGAAAGATTAGTCATCAGAATACAAATTAAGTACTTTCAGCGTTTTAGAAAATTCTATCCCTAAAAATAGGGGTTTTTCAAAGTTTGTATGTGGGAAACTATTTTTTTTAGCTAGAGTCCTAAAACTTTGTAGAAAGATTATTTAAATACAAAGAAAGTACTTTCAGCGTTTTGGAAAATTTCACCCCTAAGGGGGTAAAATAGGGTGCAAAGTTTGTATGGGAAAAACATATTTTTTTTAATAGAGACTTAAAATTTTGTCGAAAAATTACTTATTAGAACATGAAAAATACTACATTCGGCGTTTTACAAAAATCATTCGCTAAGGGGGTTAAAAAAGGGTGCAAGGTTTGTATGGGGAACACTTTTTCTGAGCTAGACACTTAAAACTTTGTAGAAAGATTACTTATAAAAATACAAAAAAAAGACTTTCAGCGTTTTGAAAAAATCTATCCCTAAGGGGGATAAAAAGGGGTGCAAAGTTTTTATCAGGGAAAGGTTATGTTTTTGAGTTAGAGACTTGAAACTTTGTAGAAAGATTACTTATTAAAATACAAAAAAAGAACACAAATCGTTTTAGAAAATTCCACCCCTAATAGGGTTAAAAAGGAGAGCAAGCTTTGCATGGGCAACACTTTTTTTGAGTTAGACTTAAAACTTTGCAAAAAGATTAGGTACTTATTAGAATACTAAAAAAGAACTTTCAGCGTTTTAGAAAACTCCATCCCTAAGGGGGTTAAGAAGGGTAGCCAGTGTTGTGTGGGAAAAACTTCTTTTTTTACTAGACTTAAAACTATTCGAAATGTTACTTATTAAAATTAATAATAAAGTACTTTCAGAGTTTAAGAAAATTCCACCCCTAAGGGGGTCAAGAAAGCTTTGTATGGGCAACACTTGTTTTGAGCTAGAGACTTAAAAGTTTACGAAAAAAGTTCATTCAGCGATTAGAAAAATTCAACCTCTAAGGGGGTTTAAAAGGGGGTTCCAATTTTAAATGGCGAGCAATAAAATTTTAAAGTGTGAGTAAGAGATTTTTAACTTCGGTCTTATTCTGTACGTTAAAAGACTACAAAACTGATTTCAGAGTTTTTCCAAATTCATCCCCTAAGAGTGTTGAAATTGGTTCAAAGTTTGAGTATTTCAAGGCATTTTTAAAGTATGAGATTTTTAACTTTGGTTTTAGACTGTTTGTTCACAAACTAGAAAATGAACATCAACGTTTTTTTTTAATTATCCCCTAAAAGAGGGTTCAAATTTAATATTGAGAGAAATCATTTTCTAAGACGATAAAAAGTTCTACGCGGACGAAGTCGCGGGCAACAGCTAGTAAGTAATATTTATACAAAATTTTAAGTCTCTAGCTATAAAAAATAAAGTTTTCCCCATACAAACTTTGCACCCCTATTTGACCCCTTTAGGGATATAATTTCCAAAAATCTCTTCTTATCCGTTGCCTACGTTGTAAAAGGTAGTTCTGGTGTAAATTTCAACTCTCTAGCCCCAGTAGTTTCGGCTGTGCGTTGATGAGTGAGTGGGTGAGTAAGTCAGGGCATTTATATGTAGGTATAGATAGATAGAAGATGACGAAAATCCCATTCAAATATCTCAAAACCGTTTTAATGTCGCTTGTTTGAGTGAGAAAACGATCGAGGACTGTGACGTCAAGATCCTCGAGCGTCATAGTAAAAAACAATCGTTTCATTTGAAGGTGCGTTTTGTGAAAAAGGGACTGAACATAAAACTTTGGAACTTAGTGATTAGTAGTGTGATCTATACATATACCTAACCTCTAGCGTTGACTTAATGTCGCTATTAATAGGGGCCCATCTAGCAGTTGGCGAGTCACCGTCTGCCAGAGATAAAAAATGAGACAGTTTATTAGGCAGGCGTCCGTTGTTTCACCCAATAGCCCAGCCACTAGTCCATCATTTTCACCCAATAACCCGTTTTCTTTAGATTCCATCAACCAGCAATAGTCCCTATACACCCCAGCGGGTGCTGTCTCTGTGTGCGTCCCATGACACGGGCAGGGACAGCATCCGCTTGGTGTACTCCTTGCATTTCATTAAATTGTCAAAAGGGCCTCTACGTGTTGGCTCAGTTGGTACTTTGTAGGTACCTAGCCCCACGCACGCCTCCCAAAGGTCCGGGACATCATTGTCCCGTGAGCGGGAAAGACATACATAATAATAATAATAAAATCTTTATTTCGGAATACAAAAGACTCCATAGTTATAACTTTCACTATGCAGATTAGATCTGGGCACAAAGCTGCAATGATAATAGATAATAAAATAATTATCAAAAATAAATACAATAGGCACTTCCAGCAGAAAGTTAAGTCAGAAGTGATTTTGTAGAGAGTTAGGTACCTGTCTCAACCATAAGGACCTCAAGTAATTAGATAAATAGGTATATATCTAATAGCAAACCGGTAAGAATCAGGTCTATATGAAATCATCATGATCCTTGTGGTCACTATAATAAATATAATCCTGAAGAAAAATGTACAAGTACATTCTCTTTTAGCCCGTTCAGTATGAATATTTTCCATTCATTAGCATCGGATTATGTATCAAATCATGTCGCTCTGGCGACATTTTTGAAAGCCCGCATCCTCCTACGGGCGGCACAGGTTCACCAACTTACTAGTGATTTATCGAAGTTCTTATCAGTTTGGTATAAAGTCGATTATCGCTTGACATGCATTAGTTCTTAGCTGTTGGGTGTTAAAGTGGGCCGCGTGGGCGATAGCTGCCGCAACTGGCTGCAGCCGGGTCGCTGGGAGCACACAGACACAGTAGACTTTGCTGGGCATGTATTCCACACAGTTCGAATAAGTATGGCAACATTGGCAACCAATTTATGTCTGCCCCAAGCGTAGAGCTATATGACTTTGGGTGCGTACGTCAATTGATGGTGAGGCTGAGGCTTATACCTATAGTGTCGATTGAGAAATTAATATAATTAATTATACATTTCTCCTTAATCCATGATACATAGGTATACCTACGTAAGGACATACATAGGTATACCCTAGCAAAGTAGTGGATTTGTGTAGCATGGCGCACGGAAAAAAGAAAGTTCTCATCCGTTAATAACACCTAAATACCCTGAGAACTTTACGGTTTCGCTCTATGAAAACACAACAATATATCGATATCAGCCATATTTTTACACCAATAAATAGGTTGGGTAATTTGACTAAATATTCATTAATAATCCACCTAAATTTAATACCGATACGGTAGAAAATAAAAAATAAATTAATCTTCATTAATTCCGTAAAAATCAGGCGAAAATGGTATAAACTTTCTTTACTTTATAATTGACTACGTCTATATACGTTCTTTGGGATACGCGCATAATCCACTTATTTTTGTTGATGAATAAACCTTTCTACTAGGCCAGATGAAATTCAATATTATCTCAAGGTCGTAAAATATTTAATTAAAATGCCGTTATTTCCTGATGCATATATTTTTGGATGCAGGTAGTAAGTCTCCAAATTTGTGTACTCAAACATGTTTTCATTATAAAAATACTGATAGCATTTTTGCTTGCGGGTTAATTTTTTTCCTAACTTCCGATCCATAGAATTATTGATGTCCATAGTAAAAGTTGTTTAAAATAACATATAAAAGCCGTATACAAATAATTAGCTTGATATTGAATTATTTCTAAAAAAACCGTAATTTTCTCAGGGTAAAAAAGCTACCTATTTCATCGAGGAATAAAAACGCGTATAATTTGTATGACACTTCAACACCATGTTATGACCTACTGCGAGTTCTTTGCCCATTATGTCCAACGCCTATTCACTACGAATGTTAATTTGCATAAGGCGGCTGCAATTAAAGCGCATTTACGTTATCTCGACGGGCGAGATAGCCCGAGATATGCTGAGATAAGCAAAATTGTAGTAAATGGGAGGTTGCTGCTAATTGTGGCACGTTTAGGTTTGCAGATAATTTTAGGGTCCCGTAGAAGGTAGGTACTGAGTAACCGAGTCAGCTTTTTCGAAATTCTAAATTATTGAATACTTAATTTTAGTTTGTTTAAGAATTGAACTGAACATAAATCGGATGTCGTCAATATTTTGTAATTTTGTATTTGTGTATGATGATTTATATTCATTCTTATAAGTTTCCCTGGCACAAGGCAATAGTACGTACAACGAACGTACGTACTGTCGAACGAAGATGAACCTAATATAATGTATATATTTTTTTATAATGTTTATTGCTTAAAAGCAATTTTGAAAAAATACATTTGTGAAATAAGCCTTTATAAAATTAAAAAAAAAACCGGCAATGTGCGAGTCGGACTCGCGCACGAAGGGTTCCGTACCATTATATAAAAAAAAAATTATTTTATTCTGTTTTTAGTATTTGTTGTTATAGCGGCAACAGAAATTCATCATCTGTGAAAATTTCAACTGTCTAACAATCACGGTTAGTGAGATACAACCTGGTGACAGACAGACAGACGGACAGCGGAGTCTTCGTAATTAGGGTCTTAGGAACCCTAAAAAAGGAATAGTTAATAAAATAATACACGAAAAACAAAGGCGCATAGATTGGGGTAGTTAGGCTTCTCTGGACTGCATACTAGAGCTGAAAATAATGCTCTTGAGAAGTTCTACTTATCTCCACTTATAATAAATCTCTAAATTAAAAAAAGAATCAGCCAGTTTGAAACTAAGCTTTCTGTGGTACGAATGTTCTCAGCATCCCATGGACGGAAAAATATGAAACATTTTATATAGGTACATTATTATTCCAGCTGCAACTTAGGATAGTTTTTATCCGACTGCGACAATTAATTTATTTTCCGTAATATACGACTTCTTTTAATTTTTCATTTATTATTCTTAAAGTATATCGCCGCCACATCTGTCAGCTAAAAGAAACGTCAAAATCACAGACTAATAAGAAATACTACGGACAAAATGGCGGAATTTCTTTGCCTTTCTTTCGCCTATTAATAATTTTAATCCCGTCTACGATATACATTGACGAGACACATAGGTACCAAAAGCAAATATAAAATTAATCGATTTTGATATGCGAACTTATATGCGCAAATGTCGAATTAAGGCATAATTTCTACAAATGTAACAACAAATTCGAACAATATAAACTTAGTTTTTTTTAATGGCACGCGCGCGCGCTCTTTGCGTATTCAGCCAAACCAAGAAAACCGAAACTCGAAGTTCGTATATCTGCATTCCTGTCATTTGTTAGTGCGATAGAGATAGAGAGATACCCGAATATTTTCGAATTCCGAAGTTCGTGGTTTAAAAGAAAATACGGATGTCGTATAGATCTAAATTAATATTTTATGTGTGAATATGGTTAAAATTATTTGGAAATACTATTTTTGTTATTGTTTTAATATATTAATTTGACTAGCTTTAAATTTAATATTGTACGTCCGAAATGGGCAAGCTGTTGGACTTTATTTTACCCAAAACAACTAAATGTACACAGTTCTGACAATAAAGAAATCTTATTTTATCTTATCTTATCGAAAATAGGGATGTAGACACTAAACAAAATAATCATAATGTTGTATTATCTCGAAAAAAAAACAACGCAAGAGGCTATACTCGTATAGGTAATCACTAAGTTATAAGTGTATATAGTTTTAAGAGGGGGTTTGTTGCGTCTCTTTTCCGCAAAACGCACCTTTATAATGAAACGATTGTTTTTTACTATGACGCTCGAGGATCGTGACGTCACGGTCCCTGATCGTTTTCTCACTCTAACAAGCGACATTAAAACGGTTCCCCTGGCGCGTCCATGCATATATAGTGGAGTTAATCTCCAAAAAAATATGGGAGAAGGAAAAAAAAAAAAAAAAAAAAAAAAAAAAAAAAATTAAAACGGTTGTAGCTTCGTAATTTTTTGAGATATTTGAATGAGTTTTTCGTTTCTTCTTTCTTTTGAAGTGAGTCTACAGCTACACCTCTATTTGGAAGACAAGCGGAAAGAACCCATACTATCCATACTAATAACCCATACTTCCATATTAATATTATAAATGCGAAAGTGTGTCTGTCTGTCTGTTACCTCTTCACGCCTAAACCGCTAAACCGATTTAGATGAAATTTGGTATACAGATAGTTTGAGCTCCGGGGAAGGACAAAGGGTAGTTTTTATATCTGAGGGGCTGAAATTGGGGGTGGAAATTTGTATGGAGCTACTAAAACCGCTGCACCGATTTAGATGAAATTTGGTACATAAATAGTTTGAGTCCCGGGGAAGGACATATAATAGGTTTTATCCCGGAAATCATCCCTTAAGGAGGTGAAAGGGGGGGGGGGGGGGTGAAAATTTGGATGTAATCTATTTTTATGAAATTTGGTGTAGATATAGGTTAAGTCCTGGGAAAGGACATGGAATAGTTTTTACCCCAGAAATCATCCCCGAAGGGGGTGAAATTAGGGGTAAAAATTCGGATGGAACCCATTTTAATACAATTTGGTATAGAGATAGCTTGAGTCCTGGGAAAGGACATAGGATAGTTTTAATTCCGGAAATCACTCCCTAAGGGGGTGAAATGGGGGGTGAAAATTTGGATGAATCCCGTTTAGATGAAATTTGGTATAAAGGTCGTTTGAGTCCCGAAGAATGACATTAGATAGTTTTTATCCCGAAAATCATTCCCTAAGGGTATGAAATAGGGGGTGCAAGTTTGGATAAAATCCATGTACCTAGATGAAATTTGGTATAGAGATAATTTGAGACCCTTCGAAGAATATAGAATAGTTTTTGCCTCGGAAATCATCCCTTAAGATGGTAAGTAGAAGTTTGTTTGCATTATATTTTCTAAGTATAAGTTCTACGCGGACAAAGTCGCGGGCAACAGCTAGTCTCCACTTATAATAAATCTCTAAATTAAAAAAAGAATCAGCCAGTTTGAAACTAAGCTTTGCGCGGTTCGAATGTTCTCAGCATCCCATGAACGGAAAAATATGAAACATTTTATATAGGTACATTATTATTCTAGCTGCAACTTAGGATAGTTTTTATCCGACTGCGACAGTCAATTAATTTTCCGAAATATACGACTTCATTTAATTTTTCATTTATTTTTATTGAAATCAAACGCTGCTCCAACTGTCAGCTATAAGAACCGTCAAATTTTCGTCAAAATGGCGGAATTGCTTTGCCTTTCACTTATTAATAATTTAAATCCCGTCTACGATAGACCTTTACGAGACAAATGCTAAAATATAAACCATAAAAAAATATTCGATTCTGATATGAGAACTTATATGCGCAAATGTCGTTTTATGTCGTAATTTCAATAAATGAAATCAACAAATTTGAACAATATAATTAACACGAATTTGTTTTTTTTGAATGACAATGGCACGCGCTCGGCGCATTCAGCCAAAGTACCTGCGGCGCTACCACGAAAACCGATACTCAATGTTCATATATTTGCATCCCTGTCACTCGAGTATGGTTAGTGCGATAGAGATAGAGATACCCGAATATTTTCGAATTCCGAAGTTCGTGGTTATAGCTCAGGAATCGAAAATATGGTAAATAATCATAATGTATTTTCTCGAAAAAGAATTTAAAATAAATATAGTCAAATGGAGAAAAAAACAAAGCAAGAGGTTATATAGGTAATGATTAAGTTATAAGAGTCCAAAGTTTTAAGAGGGGGTATGTTCTGTCCCTTTTCCGCAAAACGCACCATCATATGAAACGATTGTTTTTTACTATGACGCTCGAGTATATTGACGTCACAGTCCCTCATCGTTTTCTCACTCTAACAAGCGACATTAAAACGGATGTAGCTTCATAATTTTTTGAGATATTTGAATGGGAGTTTCATTATCTTCTATCTATTTATACATAATAAATGCCTATGTCCTGACTGACTTATTCACTCACTCACTCACTCATCAACGCACAGCCGAAACTACTAATCTTAGAGAGTTGATTTTTGCACAGTATGTTGCTTTTATAACGTGGGCTAGGGATAAAAAGGGATTTTTGAAAATTCTACCCCTAAGGGGGTAAAATGGGGGTGCAAAGTTTGTATGGGAGAACCTTTTTTTTTTGAGCTATAGACTTAAACTTTGTAGAAAAATTAGTTATTAGAATACAAATGAAACACTTTCAGCGTTTTGGAAAATTCCACCCCTACGGGGGTAAAATAGGGGTGCAAGGTTTGTATGGGGGAAACATTTTTTTTTTAAATAGAGACTTAAAACTTTGTAGAAAGATCAGTCATTAGAATACAAATAAAGAACTTTCAGGGTTTTAGAAAATTCTACCCCTAAAGGGGTAAAATAGAGTGCAAAGTTTGTATGGGAAAAACTACTTTTTTTTAAATAGAGACTTAAAACTTTGTAGAGAAATTTTTCATTAGAATACAAATAAAGTACCTAGATTCAGTGTTTTAAAAAAATCTATCCCTAAGGGGGTAAAATAGGGGTGCAAATTTTGTATGGGGGAAACAATATTTTTTTTAAATAGAGACTTAAAACTTTGTAGAAAGATTAGTCATCAGAATACAAATTAAGTACTTTCAGCGTTTTAGACAATTCTACCCCTAAAAATAGGGGGCTAAAATAGGGGTGCAAAGTTTGTATGTGGGAAACTATTTTTTTTAGCTAGAGTCCTAAAACTTTGTAGAAAGATTATTTAAATACAAAAAAAGTACTTTCAGCGTTTTGGAAAATTTCACCCCTAAGGGGGTAAAATAGGGTGCAAAGTTTGTATGGGAAAAACATTTTTTTTTTTAATAGAGACTTAAAATTTTGACGAAAAATTACTTATTAGAACATGAAAAATACTACATTCGGCGTTTTACAAAAATCATTCCCTAAGGGGGTTAAAAAAGGGTGCAAGGTTTGTATGGGGAACACTTTTTCTGAGCTAGACACTTAAAACTTTGTAGAAAGATTACTTATAAAAATACAAAAAAAAGACTTTCAGCGTTTCGAAAAAATCTATCCCTAAAAGGGGTGCAAAGTTTTTATCAGGGAAAGTTTATGTTTTTGAGTTAGAGACTTGAAACTTTGTAGAAAGATTACTTATTAAAATACAAAAAAAGAACACAAATCGTTTTAGAAAATTCCACCCCTAATAGGGTTAAAAAGGAGAGCAAGCTTTGCATGGGCAACATTTTTTTTTGAGTTAGACTTAAAACTTTGCAAAAAGATTACTTATTAGAATACTAAAAAAGAACTTTCAGCGTTTTAGAAAACTCCATCCCTAAGGGGATCCTTAAGATCCTTAAGAAGGGTAGCCAGTGATGTGTGGGAAAAACTTTTTTTTTTACTAGACTTAAAACTATTCAAAATGTTACTTATTAAAATTAATAATAAAGTACTTTCAGAGTTTTAGAAAATTCCACCCCTAAGGGGGTTAAGAAAGCTTTGTATGGGCAACACTTTTTTTGAGCTAGAGACTTAAACGTTTACGAAAAAAGTTCTTTCAGCGATTAGAAAAATTCAACCTCTAAGGGGGTTTAAAAGGGGGTTCAAATTTTAAATGGCGAGCAATAAAATTTTAAAGTGTGAGTAAGAGATTTTTAACTTCGGTCTTATTCTGTACGTTGAAAGACTACAAAACTGATTTCAGAGTTTTTCCAAATTCATCCCCTAAGAGTGTTAAAATTGGTTCAAAGTTTGAGTATTTCAAGGCATTTTTAAAGTATGAGATTTTTAACTTTGGTTTTAGACTGTTTGTTCACAAACTAGAAAATGAACATCAACTTTTTTTTTAATTATCCCCTAAAAGAGGGTTCAAATTTTGTATTGAGAGAAATCATTTTCTAAGACGATAAAAAGTTCTACGCGGACGAAGTCGCGGGCAACAGCTAGTAATAAATAATTACCATGAGATTGAGGGCTCAGTTTACTCAGCTACTTCCCATGAGCCCACCAGAAGCTGCTTTGAGTTGTCAAATTGCACTAAGTAGTACTTAAACTCAGTGGGCGAAAGGATCTTTCATATATGTATTTATTTGGATGCTTTAAATATCAAATGACCAAAAATTCTATGTCAGCCTTTAAATATCGACATACTTTTAGGGTTCCGTACCAAAAAGGTAAAAAAGGAACCCTTATGGTGCGACTCTGTCCGTCTGTCCGTCCGTCCATCTGTCACAACGTTAAATATCTCAGGAACTACTTAAGCTATCAACTTGAAATTTGGAACAACTTTTAAAAGGGTTAAGACACGTGTATGGAACATAAAAAAATTAAATTTACATTTTTATTTTATGATTAAATGAGGAATATGAGGGGGGTTAAAAAATTAAAGTCTAGTAAATAGATCGAGTGGGGTATCATATGAAAGGGCTTGAGTTGCACTTTCTAAAATCGTTTTTATTTTTTTTCTACATTGGTTAAATTTTGGTTAATTAAGAAAAATGTAGAAAAAAAATACCCCCCCCCCCCCCTTATCGTCGAAGTTTACAAAGCGAAAATTCTGAAATAATGACATATGATTAAGAGTAACATAAATAATACAGGAAAAATAAAACAATATCTCTATCTAGCTTTTTTTTTATTTATGAAAAAATATTTCTTAATTAAATTTGTAATTTACTTACTTTTGTATGAAATTTTATATAATTAAGTACGCGTGATAAAAAGCTATCGCTGATAAACAAACATCTAGGTTGTAAGTTGTTAGTACCAAAATGCAGAAAGCGCTTTGCAACGGTAACTTCTACTAGGAGCTGTTTAAGATTGTTCAAGAATGAATGGGGTCCTGACATGACTGGTATGAAAGTTTGTACGGAACCCTCGGTGCGCGAGTCAGACTCGTACTTGACCGGCTTTTTAATTTCGTTCCTGTGTCACAGTTTTTCATTCATTCCATAATTGCACAACATGTTAAAATCAGTGTCAAATATCTCTTGCCAGCCTGTAAGTAAAATGTTGAAATGCTTTGATGTGTGCAGTCACCGGCATCAATATACCTATGATGAAACAAAGGCAGCAAAAATATCTGATGACAACTCTATTCTTAGAGCCGTTAGAGCGTGTCAGATATTTTTGCGGCCTTTGATCCATCATATATTGATGCCGGTGACTGTACATAGGAGAAAACTTGTTTCTTGTAACCCATAAATCATAATAGAGTCAATAGTTCTGATTTTGTCTAAATATATCTATATTTAATTAACATTAGGTACCTACAGCTGAAATCAAACAAAGGTTGCTGAAAACCCTATGTGCTATAACATTCTATTATTGATACTTTTCACAAAAGTTAAAATAATGGACTGGGAGCGCAAAAATAGTATACCTTTCCAAATGAAAGAACAAACATAAATTTCTGACTGTATAACAAATAATAAGTAATTGTCAGCAAGGGCCATGATCAATTTAGGAAAGTCTTGCAAATTATTGTCAGTCAGTTCTGAATCAAAGGGCTAAGCGGAACCGCTTCCGCGAACACGCGAGTGCCATATAAGGCGGCAGTCTGTCCGCGCCCGCATGCGCGCCGCGCGCATCGCACGCGCAGCGGAAGCGCTAAATTCAGCGCAAGAAACTAAATACCCAAAACCGTGCGCGCCTGCCAAATACGGCACGAATCTCGAGTTACCCCGCGCGCTGGCAACTCTCAACTCTGGCAAGCCGCCGCCGCATCCACGAAAAACACGTAAAAACGCATTTATTTTCGTAGCGAGCCGCCTCTAAATTTAGGCCGTATGTTCGCATGAAAACTGAAAGTAATACGAGCGATTTTGGTTCGGGCCGAGATGTCTGTATTTAGATTAGAGTGCCGACCTCCGGCTGTTGATAACGACGCGCTTTTGCATAACCTCGTCGCGCGCAGTCGGAGCGCGGGCGCCGCGAGTGCGATGCTGTGTGATAGTGCATTCTAATATATAATAACTGGATTTGGATGTCACAAATGCTGCCCGAGAGCGGAGGTAAATATTAACACTAATCGTTTCAATTACTGTGACGGAGAATCAACAGTGTTTTTCAGTCACTGAAATTAAAATAAACAAAAATATACCTAAATAAGTAATAAAACACAGAGTTATTTAAGTGCCTATGGTTTAAGTTTTTACATTTTAAGGATTTCCTAACGTAGGTAGATAGCAATAATTTGCTTAAATCCAACCTAACCTGGTATACTGGTATCTGGTTTATCGCAATAAAAACATAATTTTATGTGCTTCTAACATTACTTAACTGTTTGTGTACAATGCATTATCAACACCTATTTACCTAGGCGGCTGCTTAGTTTGTATGGTAGGTAATGTAATTTGATCGTGTGAAATTGCATCTTCGGTCTCGCGATGGTAGCGAGTTCGTGTGGCCTGGTTCTTATAAAACTCCCATAGATATAACATTTTAGCTACATAATTACCTACCTGGTATAAACAAATAGCTTACGTAATCATTGATAATGGCGTGTTAAACTGTTAAGAAGCGACTTCGATTGTTTTGGTAAGAAGGTTCACTAGGTTTCATTCTGTGAAATTGACGACATAAAACAAACATTATATATCTAATTATGTTGATTACCTTTAACACATTCACGGCCACGCTAATCTCGTAGCGCTACGCCTTAGTCAGTAGCTGGTTAAACCTCGTATGTAGCGAAAAGCGCTCGTAGCGCTCTGACGCATATGTGTCGTCATGGGCCCTGAATGGGTTAAGTGAATTAAGTCAATAACATATATTCAATAATCTAATATACGCATAACACGAAATTGTTACCTATTTATGAAACACATGCATTATAAAGTAACATATTACCGATTAATTGAATGTTTTAAATTAATTTAACTGTATTAACCCCTCGTATGCGGATGTCAAAATTGCCCAATCAAATTATGACTTTGAGATGTAAAACAATAGATTCAAATGTGTGGCACACATCTGTGTTTACTCGTAAGCATACGAGGGGTTAATCGACCAACCATGAGTCTTACGACCATTTCTTAGGACCAACTGGTTATCAAATAATTTCATACCCATAGTCTTATGCTACCGATTTATCGCGTTGATCCGTAACCGCGAACAAACATTCAAACAAACTTCGTTATCCCTAGAGTTCTTCCCGGTTGTACCCTATTAAAAATATATTATCACACAAAATAGTTTTATTGCGGAGGTACTTACCAAAAACTAAATTGCAAAAAATGCGAGTCACTTACAAGTCTCGGTACAAACAAATAATATGTTCTTGAATACTTATAATATAATAATAGAGCAAAATATGGCAATGATGATTAAATATTTGCATAATAGTATTTTTCACAATCGTGTTATAATAGAGAGCTTTTTAGTCGAGTACCGTGTTTAGGCCACGAAGTTTGCTGAGTGGCCTAAGTAAGGTACGAGATTAAAAAGCTTGATTATAACACTATTGTGAACAATACTTTTTGTACGAGTTCATTAAAATTAATTATCTACGAGTCAACTGAACTAATTAAACAAACTCGATACTGTTGAAACGAAGTGCAGCTCATCGCTCGTACGCTTGTTGATATCTTAAAAGACATCAACGAGCGTACGACATCAAAGCGATTCTATTGGTCCAATTCATTACAGTTCAGTAAAGCAGCCACGTGATTGGTCGAATTTATTTTAGTTGTCTGGAGCGTATCGAAAAGTAGTTATTTCGATTGTTTCGACAGTAACATGGACTACAACTATGAAAAGAGTGACGTTGCAGTATTCTCTATGAAATCTTAATACACATATTTTAATCGTCGAGTACAAAAATATATATTTTGTAGTAGTAACGGTAGAATCGGTAGATGACCTTGGTTATAGTTTATGACGCCACGAGGCATGTCCTGCATCGCTGATGACGCCCACTGACTCAGTGCATTGGTATAATAGGTACTACTAAGAAACGTCACCTGTCATAACAATCTAGTATTTAATTACTAATGCAACACTACAATCAAACCATAAATCATTGTAAATTACATGCACATAGAAGTACAGTCGCCATCACATACATAGGTACACTATAGGTGTTCAAAAATATCGGCGCATGCAACCTAATGCCTTGAAAATAGAGGTGTGTTCCGATGTTTGTGACGTGCTTGTTTGCTCCGATGTATGTGATGGCGACTGTACCTATATTGGAATTCAGTGCCTAGTTTTCAGTTATTACGGAGGGACAATTCCGGAATGCCGTTTTGATTTATTTAATTTATATTAGAACCATCTGGTTCATGCTCTTTCCCTTGCGTAACCGTATAGACAAGTGTGTAAAAGTGCGCACTGATGCCCAGATAATTTGAATTGGATTTTAATAAATCGAATGCAAAATTGCAAAATGGATACCATTTCGTTCTACAGGTCATTTTGCGATTGCTTGATAGGAAGTCTAGTTATTGAAGCTTAAGCTCGGCAAATTATTTGAATATCTACCTGTCCGAAGCGCAATAGCCGGCGTGAGCTCCATTTTAATTTAATTTAGTAGGTATAGGATTCGGGTCTATATTTCTCTTGCTTGCACACGTTCTTAGGTAGGTAGGGTAAATCGCCAATAGATGGCCACCCTTCAATAGGTGGCCCTCTCATACTAAAAATGAACTCTGTCCCCCTACAAACAGAATCCAATTTAGAATGACGTGGCCAGTTATTGAAGGGTACATGGCCAGTATTTGAAACCTTATACTAAAATGAATTATATTATAGGTGAATAGAGTTCATTTTTAGTATGAGGTCAGTTATTGAACGGTGGCCAGCTACTAACGATTTACCCTATGCCAATATAAACGATTTCACCAGAACCCGAATACTGTTCTTAGGAGCTCACGGACGTAAAATACGTGCATGGCATGACCTAGTGCCTACCTACTAAAACTATGAGTAAACAGCCTTTGAAAGCGATTTGCCAATGCTCAAGACAAATAGAATGTGGTTTGCGAGTTGGTGGATACGAGTAATTGAATATTTGCCACCTCTCTCGCATAAGGGCAAAGAGCCGTTATGTTTGTTTGCCAACACATTCACAATCTTGATGAAGATCTCTTACCCCGTCGACACACGGTCTATTGTCGTTAGATCTGTCAGCCACGTAATAGTGGCTGTCTTGTTAGGCGGGAAACGCTAAATAAACAAATTGGAGCTGGCATAGTTTCCAGTGCTATTGACAGAGATGTAACTGTTAGGCCTAAATTAGTAGCAGTGGTAATTACTGACTAAAGGCTAATATCTCCCTATTTAGGGAATCAGGCAATTAGTCTAATACTTACAGCATTAATATTAATCAGCGCCATCATACTTTAATACCAAGAAAATCTGGCCGTTATTAAATCTCAAGTTAGGTTAGGGACATGCATCGTCAACAGTTATAAATGTAACCCATATACCGGGTTTTGCCTGTAACAGGAGCAATCAATTTAAAGGATGAATCTATAGAATATCTAGGGAATGCAAACCGGTAAACCGGTTAACCGGTTAACCAGTAAATTGACTAAATATGAGGCCGGTAAATTACCGGTAAATAAAAATGAAAACCGGTAATTTACCGAACCCAAATTATTAGTAAAATACTACATTTTAAAGATTGTTAATGCTTCCTCGTCATGATTATACCTCAATAACCCTCCTTTTATCATGTAAAAATAACATTTGAATAAACTTGTTAAAGTTATCTTACCTCATGTAGGATCAAATTAATGCAATAGTTTGTAAAAGCTTCTTAAAATATAAACACGTTCCCGGTTCCGTTCTGTAAAATATAGATGACTTCAAGCCTCCCGGAAAGGCTTTAGCACCGTAGACCACATCCACGCTCCGTCAGGTTATAAAAAAGACTGAGGAGTATAACCTACCCCTCTGCTTAGTGTTCGCGATACACGAGAAAGCCTACGATTTGATCGAAACCTGGGCTATAGTAGTCTCTCCAGCGGTGCTAAGTTGACGACTGCTATATCGAAGTATACAAAATACAAATACAAAATATGCACTGGAGGATTTTTTCAAGACTCTGGACTGGAGAAGGCAGACATCAACGACGAGTACATCACTCGCCTTCGGATTTCTGACGATTTAGTAGTCTTGTCCATGGAGGACTCTAGTACAATGCTCGATGACCTCAGTAAAGCCTCCGAGCGAGTCGGTCTAAAGATGAACATGGATAAGACGAAGATCATGTCATATGCCCATGTAGTGCCAACTCCCATTACAATCGGACGCGTTACGCTCAGAGTTGTAGACGATTATAAATATATACCTATGACAGGCTGTTCAGTTCCACTCCTGTCGGCTCGGTTTGCCCAGTGTGTGGTGCCAGTGATGACATAATATATGGCACCTGAAATGTAGTCGCTCACTATGGGCCTCAATAGAAGGCTAGAAGTCACCCAAAGGGCAATGAAGATGGCTATGCTGGGAGTTTATTTGCGTGATCGCATTAGAAATGAGGCTATCCGCAGTAGAACTAAGGTAACAGATATGTCCCTCCGAATCGCTAAACCAATGCCGCAATTTCCCATGAGCCCATGAGCTCCCCACTCCTAGAAAAAGTTATAAAACCGTTTGTACGAACACTCTTAGCTCTTTTCTCTATCCAACTCATTTCAATCTAGGTATGGTTGGTTATATATATACGTCTCTTGAAGCCCGTAGAAACATGTATTAAATGAAATATTATTTTAGACTACTAAGTGGGCTTGTAGTTAGTTTCTGTAGAACTAGGAAAATTTCCTACCTACCTGCTAATCCCCAAGGAACGTTTTCAATTGCGTTTTTTGCCCTCCTACCACTGAGCAAGTTTCAAATATTAAAGATCTGATTATTACGGCATTTACGGCACATGATAACGCTTTATACTATATCATAGCTTATTTTTACGATAAATAAACGTCAAAAAACGCTACTTATTAGCCAAATTGAATTTACCGGTAATTTACCGGTTAACCGGTTTTGGCTCCCTGAAGTCGGTAATTTACCGGTAGTGAAATTCGCCCGGTAATTGCATTCCCTAAGAATATCCGCAGTTACCCTATATCGGTCCCAGTATTTCAAAATTATTGAATTCTGTTTTTTTTTTATTTTTTCATATTTAAAGTGGTGATCCATATCTCAGTAATTAAATTTGACATCGGGGTATCATATGAGCATATAAGTTATTAAATATGTTGGTAGAACACTGGGCAAAACTTATGTCATAGTACTTACCTAATTAATAGTGTCTTTGCTTTCCTTCAGTTTTTGGCGGTTTTTGTTTTAATTTACAAGTTTTTTTGTAATAAGAAGTGTAATTATATTGATAGTATTCCAGTAACGTAAAAGAACACACGGAGGCTGTTACTTCATAAAAAAAAGATTGTATTCTAATTGTTTTTTGTTGAACCAATTTGGAACTGATTGCTGATTGTTTCACTTATTATTCCAGTTACAGGCAACACCCCGTATAGTATAGGTACCTAAATAAGGTACCGTCGCCTGATAAGGCCCACGTTATTTTCAAAGCCTTGTAAAATAATTACAGTATGATTAATAAAGAAAAGCCATTCATAGGTCTGCTAATGATTTATTTAACAAACGAAATATAAAAAAAAACTTTAATGTTATCTGTGTTAGAACAGTAAAAACCTATTTAAAAAAAATGTTGCTACTGGACCGATGGCCCGTTATAAATTATTTAAAAGAATCGTTTAATTAATGTTTAAACATTACTATCGTCTAGAACTAGTCGCAAAATATATATTTTTATTAAATTGATTTAATAAAATATTGAACCAATCCCAAAATTATAGCTGTGGGCCGGGCCATCTTAGGAGTATGAAAATGAAAAATTGCTATAATACGACAACTTTTTAAATTTACTTTTTATCAGTCTGTATCATGATACTTATAAATCGGTTCTTTATTCTAACATTATTTTTTTGACATACTTTTAGTTAGGGATAGGTACATATACAGTGGGCCTTATTAGGAGACTCTTACTTCAGCTCAATTGAGTGTCGTAAAAATACGTAAATAAATTTAAAATAACAGTATTTACCTAATAATTGGATGTTAAACAGATTGAACACCTAATTTCACTAAAAATACTGACTAAATTTACGTTATTTTTTTAAATTTTGGATTTTATGTAAAGGTTGGAAAATAACAAAACCCGCAATATTTTAACACGACACAGCTAACTGTAATTTTTTTACAAAATGGCAGCACGCTTGAGTAAAATCTTAAATGCACGTTTGTTTGTAATTATAAACGCATGTGCTCACGAAATTTGAAGTAGTTTGGAAAACCATAACTGCGAGTTTTTAAATGTGGGCCTTCTTAGGAACCGGGCCATCCTTGGTGCACCTAAGTACCTTACATTCATTGCCTGATTTATCTTGAACGCTGCGTTGGTCTCCCATAGATAGACACTTATTAAGTACAAAAATAGAAATCCATTCATGTCGTCAACGGCATTGTATTTAGTATTATATAACTATTGTCGGTATATTGGAAGGTACCTGTTAATACCTAGAGGTACATTAAATAGGCAATCCAAATTTGTATTTACGCAAATACGTACTGACTGTCATGTAAGAAATAGCAGTAAAATTATGGGAACGAAGTGCGCCAAATGAAAGAAGGTATACTTACTTGCACATACCTACTAACTGCAGATACATATTAGGTACAGGCAGGACTATTATCCAGAGAGTTATGAACTTATGTTGATTAATTCGTGTTTTGGCTGCTAACTAAGTATCTCAAGTTATCTTATAAAAGATGAAAAAGGATTACTTACTCTAATTTTGACGAAAAACCTATTTTGGAGGTTCCTTTATTACCCACAACGGAACGAAGAAGGTATACCTATGCGTTTATAGCTAATTAACTTAACAAGAATCGGTCGAATTACGCTTTTTTAATGATTATTAGTTCGTAGACTTGCACATTGTTAAATTAACATCGCAATTCAATATTAGTACAAGTTTTACTTGATCATTTATAAATAGAATACATCCTGGCTGGGCTCTGTTTAATAAACATTACAATCCTACGTCACGTACTTAAGTCACTTTTATACAAAATTGTAGGATTCTAATATTTACTAAACTGGGCCCAGGTAATACTTAAGTTATGTATGGTCTTAATATTACCTTAAACAATCTGAACCGTAAAACATTGCGGTTAAAAGCTATTAGAATAAAATATGAAAAGCAGATAATAGTGATAATACTAGCATAATGTTAATAGGATTATGCCAACATAATGTTAAACATCCTTACCGGGCGTTTTGCTTTGTAAGAGACCATTAATATTGCTCCTACGCATCCCGCAGCCATGATTCATTCCACAATGCTCCTAATACGGTCAATATTACCATTCATTTATAATTTATAAGAAAATAAAACCGTATACGCTTTGTTTTGATTTCGTGTCAGTTGCCTAAATATGTGTCATTCCCATATTTTGCGGTTGGCGGACTATAAGAAAAACAGGAAACGCTTGCAAATTCTCAATAGGTACCTACCTACTTATATAGATCTACACATTATAATATAAAATGAAAATATGAGATATTTTAGTTTTAGAATACCTAATAAGTACTACCTATTATTGAGAAAAAAATGCCTCCAATAATATTTTAAAATAATAATAAATGTGAATTTAAAATGAAGAGGCGACATTGAATTTAAAGTAGGTATAAGTGCAGTGCAGATTCCTAACTAGGATACTTATTCCCGTACTCAAATTAGAAACAATCAACAGAAACTTCCCACATAACACAACTAAACTGGCACACGCTTTCCCGGCATACTTTCAGAAGTTTCCAAGATACAATAAAACCAAAACATCCACTCCTTTTACCCATAATAGTCGTGTTTACGTTCGAAGAATGCCCCAATTAAAACGTGTCTTACGCAACGGGAATAAGGTTAAATCTGCCGTGACATGCGTGCCCGTGACGTGGTTCACTTGGACGTTTGCCAGACTGCGTATCGTGACGTCACGACTCGGTTGTTCACATTCACATGTGTAGCGTCCGTAATGTAACGATTGTGCTTTAGTAACCCGTCTCTATAGACTGGTTACTAAAGCACAATCGTTACATAGCTCCTATGAGCTGATTTACTCGTACGTCTGCTGTTAGACAGCTGATTTGAATAAACACCTTACTTGACATTTCATAAGTAATATTATAAATATCTGGAAATCTATTCTCGCATGTGCTAACTTACGTGTCGATATGGGAAACTAATGCACGCACTAGCTCTCGGTTGCGATTGCGCGGAGTGACACTAGGTAAATTTGAATGAAATAGGTACTCGTACTGTACGAAATAATTTGATTTTGCTGGAGTTAGGTATGGTTTTGATTCACATATAATGTTGTCAGGCGTTTTTGCACAGCAGATTCGGAAGTTAATTTTAATTGACCTCAACAATACAATGCATATAGGCACGTTGGTCATTATGTCATCCAAGTTTTGTCCAACTAGAACCCAGGCTAAGTATATCGGTATAAATATCGATACTTATCAGCATCTATCTACTAGGTATCTATCAATAAACTTATTTTAAACATCTACTTACTTTTACAACTGGCATTAGTTCCTTTCAATCATAAAAAGTCAAGCATATTTTTACAAATAAACTGATGGAGTCTGCGAGTTGTTTAGTGTTTACATAACACGTTACGCCGCCCAATTAGCAGACTAATTATCTAATTAAGTAATAGCTAATTTATTCGGCTTTCGGTGTTCCAGCCGGATATTCAATGTTGGATGCTCGTTAATAATTATAACATAACCTTTTTGACCATATTGAGTTTTAGTGTTATACTAGCTGTTGCCCGCGACTTCGTCCGCGTAGAACTTATACTTAGAAAATATAATGCAAACAAACTTCTACTTACCATCTTAAGGGATGATTTCCGAGGCAAAAACTATTCTATATCCTTCGAAGGGTCTCAAATTATCTCTATACCAAATTTCATCTAGGTACATGGATTTTACCCAAACTTTCACCCCCTATTTCATACCCTTAGGGAATGATTTTCGGGATAAAAACTATCTAATATCATTCTTCGGGACTCAAACGACCTTTATACCAAATTTCATCTAAACGGGATTCATCCAAATTTTCACCCCCTTAGGGAGAGATTTCCGGAATTACAACTATCCTATGTCCTTTCCCAGGACTCAAACTATCTCTTTACCAAATTGTATTAAAATGGGTTCTATCCGAATTTTCACCCCTAATTTCACCCCCTTAGGGGATGATTTCTGGGGTAAAAACTATCCCATGTCCTTTCCCAGGACTTAACCTATATCTACACCAAATTTCATCAAAATAGATTACATCCAAATTTTCACCCCCCCCCCCCCCCCTTTCACCCCCTTAGGGGATGATTTCCGGGATAAAACCTATTATATGTCCTTCCCCGGGACTCAAACTATTTATATACCAAATTTCATCTAAATCGGGGCAGCTGTTTAAGTAGCTCCATACAAATTTCCACCCCCAATTTCAGCCCCTCAGATATAAAAACTACCCTTTGTCCTTCCCCGGAGCTCAAACTATCTGTATACCAAATTTCATCTAAATCGGTTCAGCGGTTTAGGCGTGAAGAGGTAACAGACAGACAGACACACTTTCGCATTTATAATATTAATATGGAAGTATGGATTATTAGTATGGATAGTATGGGTTCTTTCCGCTTGTCTTCCAAATAGAGGTGTAGCTGTAGACTCACTTCAAAAGAAAGAAGAAACGAAAAACTTATTCAAATATCTCAAAAAATTACGAAGCTACAACCGTTTTAATGTCGCTTGTTAGAGTGAGAAAACGATCAGGGACCGTGACGTCACGATCCTCGAGCTTCATAGTAAAAAAACAATCGTTTCATTATAAAGGTGCGTTTTGCGGAAAAGAGACGCAACAAACCCCCTCTTCAAACTTTATACACTTATAACTTAGTGATTACGTACCTATACGAGTATAGCCTCTTGCGTTGTTTTTTTTCGAGATAATACAACATTATGATTATTTTGTTTAGTGTCTACATCCCTATTTTCGATAAGATAAGATAAAATAAGATTTTTTTATTGTCAGAACTGTGTACATTTAGTTGTTTTGGGTAAAATAAAGTCCAATAGCTTGCCCATTTCGGACG
This sequence comes from Epinotia brunnichana, assembly GCA_963854355.1. Classification (NCBI taxonomy): domain Eukaryota; kingdom Metazoa; phylum Arthropoda; class Insecta; order Lepidoptera; family Tortricidae; genus Epinotia; species Epinotia brunnichana. The sequence goes on along the minus strand of OY977936.1, from coordinate 23,461,665 downwards.
TACAATATTAAACTTAAAGCTAGTCAAATATACTAAAACAATAACAACAATAGTATTTCCAAATAATTTTAACCATATTCACACATAAAATATTAATTTAGATCTATCCGACATCCGTATTTTCTTTTAAACCATGAACTTCGGAATTCGAAAATATTCGGGTATCTCTATCTCTATCGCACTAACAAATGACAGGAATGCAGATATACGAACTTCGAGTTTCAGTTTTCGTGGTTTGGCTGAATACGCAAAGAGCGCGCGCGCGTGCCATTCAAAAAAACCAAGTTTATATTGTTCGAATTTGTCGTTACATTTTGTAGAAATTACGCCTTAATTCGACATTTGCGCATATAAGTTCGCATATCAAAATCGATTAATTTTATATTTGCTTTTGGTACATATGTGTCTCGTCAATGTATATCGTAGACGGGATTAAAATTATTAATAGGCGAAAGAAAGGCAAAGAAATTCCGCCATTTTGTCCGTAGTATTTCTTATTAGTCTGTGATTTTGACGTTTCTTTTAGCTGACAGATGTGGCGGCGGTATACTTTAAGAATAATAAATGAAAAATTAAATGAAGTCGTATATTACGGAAAATAAATTAATTGTCGCAGTCGGATAAAAACTATCCTAAGTTGCAGCTGGAATAATAATGTACCTATATAAAATGTTTCATATTTTTCCGTCCATGGGATGCTGAGAACATTCGTACCACAGAAAGCTTAGTTTCAAACTGGCTGATTCTTTTTTTTAATTTAGAGATTTATTATAAGTGGAGATTATAAACTAGCTGTTGCCCGCGACTTCGTCCGCGTATAACACGTTATCGTCTAAATGTTTATTGAAGGAATGAATAAAAAAAAAAAACATTGAAATTAATTTTCTACCTAGTCTTTTAGAAAACAGTCTAAAACCGAAGTTACAAATCTCTTACTTTCAAAATCTCTTGCTCTCTATACAAACTAAGAACCCTCTCTGAACCCTCATAGTAAACAGTCTGAAACCGAAGTTACAAATTTCTTACTTTAAAAATGTCTTGCTCTCTATACAAAGGTCGAAACCCCTTTTAACCTTCTTAGGCGATGAATTAAAAAAACGCTGAAATAAGTTTTGTAGTATTTTAGCAAACAGTCTAAAACCGAAGTTACAAATCCCTTACTTTAAAAATATCTTGCTCTCCATACAACCTTTGAACACCCTTATAATCCCCTTTAGGGGATATATTTCAAAAAAATGCTAAAATAAGTTTTGTAGTCTAAACAGGCTAAGATCGAAGTTACAAATATCATCATCATCATTACTTAAGAGCCTTGCTCTTGTCGGTGGAGTAACCGCCACTTTTCTCTGTCCATTGCCAGCCTCTTGACTTCCTCATATGACTCGACATCAGCATTATGTTTTATTTGGCTAGAATATGTTAGCCTAGGCCTTCCTCTGCCTTACAAATATAATACTTTAAAATTTTCTTGCTCTCCATACAAACTTTGAACGCTTTTCAGGAAAAATTAAAAATAAAACACTCGGTTTTTTTAATGTAATAGGTAAGTATTTTTTCTACAAACTATCTAGTCTCTAGCTAAAAAAAAGTGTTTCCCATACGAACCTTGCACCCCTTTTTAACCCCTTAAGGGGTGAAATTTTCCAAAACGCTGGCAGTAGGTATTTTTTTGTATTTTAATAAGTAGGTACTTAATCTTTCAACAGAGTTTTAAGTTTCTAACATTGCACCTCTTTATCCCCCTCTTAGCGGGTGGAAATTTTCAAACCACTGAAAGTAATTTACCTATATATTTGTATTCTAATAAATAATCTTTCTACACAATTTCAAGTCTCTAGATCAAAAAAAAAAATTTCCTCCATACAAATTTTCACCTGTTTTAATCACCCGTAGGGGTGGAATTTTCCAAAACGCTGAAAGTTCTTTATTGGTATTGTAATAAGTAATCTTTCAACAAAGGTTTGTCGCTTGCTAAAAAAATATATTTACAAACGTTGCACCCTCTTATACACCCCTAAAGGGTGGAATTTTCTAAAACGCTGAAAGTATTTTATTTTATTTTATTATGTAATCTTTTTAAGAAGATTCTAGCTCAAAAAATCCCCTATACCCCTTTTTCATACCATCATTAGGGATGGAATTTTACAAAACGCTGTTTTTTTTATTTGTATTGCAATAAATAAGTAATCTTTCTACAAACGTTTAAGCTTCTATCTCAAAAAGAAGTTTCGCTCATACAAACTTCCCTTTTTAACCCCCTAAGAGGCTGAATTTTCCAAAACGCTGACAGTACTTTATTTGTATTCTAATAAGTAAGCTTTCTACAACGTATTGAGTCACTTGCTAAAATAATAAAGTTTCCCCCATACAAAATTTGCACCCCTTGTTTACCCCCTTAGGGGCAGAACTTTCCTAAACGTTGAAAGTATTTTATTTGTATTCTAATAAGTAATATTTATACAAAATTGTAAGTCTCTAGCTCAAAAAATATTTTTTCCCCCATACAAACTTTGCACGCCTATTTGACCCCTTTAGGGGTAGAATTTCCAAAAATCCCTTCTTATCCGTTGCCTACGTTGTAAAAGGCAGTTCTGGTGTAAATTTCAACTCTCTAGCCCCAGTAGTTTCGGCTGTGCGTTGATGAGTGAGTGGGTGAGTCAGTCAGGACATAGGCATTTATATGTAGGTAGGTATAGATAGATAGAAGATGACGAAAATCCCATTCAAATATTTCAAAACCGTTTTAATGTCGCTTGTTAGAGTGAGAAAACGATCGGGGACTGTGACGTCAAGATCCTCGAGCGTCATAGTAAAAAACAATCGTTTCATATGAAGTGAAAACTTTGGAACTTAGTGATTACCTATACATATAACCTCTTGCGTTGATTTTCGAGAAAAATTAATGAAAAATTAAATGAAGTCGTATATTTCGGATAATGGATTAATTGTCGCAGTCGGATAAAAACTATCCTAAGTTGCAGCTAGAATAATAATGTATACCTATATAAAATGTTTCATATTTTTCCGTTCATGGGATGCTGAGAACATTCGTACCACACAAAGCTTAGTTTCAAGCTGGCTGATTCTTTTTTTAATTTAGAGATTTATTATAAGTGGAGATAAGTAGGTACCTAGTCGTGCAACTTACGCGTAGGTAAGCATTACTCCGATTACACCTAATATAGTAGGTACAGGTACTATAATAATATGGTATAAATAATATCAACCGATCATTATCAAGTAGGGTCATTTCGCCGGTTGGCGACCACCTAATTTCATGTGCCGGTTAGCGACAACTTAGCTGACTTGGTGAACTGAAAGCATATTTTCTCGTTTTTTTTGTATATTCCTATTCCATAACTTCGAACAATAAGGCATACGGCTGACTGTTTCAATAGGCTCTGTAGAATTGATGTTATCTTCAAGTGGTCGCTAACCGAAGGTGGTCGCGTAACCGGCGAAATGACCCTACCTAATTGGCGATCATCAGGCTCAGTGATTTCTCACATCGAATTAACTGCTTTTACAGTAAAAATGGGCTGACTTTGAAATGCAGGGCGGCAATGAAAATTCAGTGACAACTACATAATGATAGGTACCTAGTTATATCAAAGGGAATTAATGCTTACCTACTGTCTGAAATGTAATGCAAAGGATTTTCTTTAAATATTTGGCCAATAGTTCTCCATTGTCCACGTTATTGAGGATGTAAGTAATCAGGTCTTAATCCCAATAAGGTCAAGTTTTCCCTCTGGGTTGGAAGGTCAGATGGCGTCGCTTTCGTAAAACTAGTGCCTATGCCAAATCTTGGGATTAGGTGTCAAAGCGGACCCTGGGCTCCTTTAGGGGCACAACTGGGAATAACGCTAGGAGGATATTGAGGATGGAAGTAAGTAAGTCATCTCATCTCTGTTTATATATAGCGGTGCGTAGGTAAATAATACACGGGCGCGCATGACTCACCGTAACGTGTTTACTATTGCGCTTTATAATCGACTCAATAAGACTTCCCAGCTGTCAATTTGCATTAATGGAGTTTGTGTAAAACATTATTTACCAACATTAAGAGTCCGCCGTAAGCTCGGCCGTATTTCACCTTCCCATACAAACGGAGTTTCGTTCTCATTTTAAAACTACGTGTTGGATTGTAACGAAACTTTGCATATACAATGACATGAGGTATATCTAGGTCTGTAATTAGTTTATATATGGCCCCAGTTTATAAAACAAACGAAATACAGCAAAAACAAGTTTTGTATGAAAAACTTAAATTTGCTGTACTATTTTTTTAACTATGGTATCTGAAGCTACATAAACTAATTACAGATCTGAATGGCACTTGACTTATTCTAAGTACCTACAAAGTTTCAGCACAAACTAGCTAGTCGTTTTAAAATGAGAGCGTAACTACGTTTGTATGGAGAATCGAGCTTACTGCGGACTCTTAAGGTGGTTCGATTGCCATACAAAACGTTATTTGACATTCGCAGGCTAACGGCGTGATATTTTAAGAAACGTATGTAATAATATTTCATAAATTGTCTTCCCATTTGCGCCAAATTCCCCCTTTCCTAGAATAAACTTGTATAAACTAGATTAATTTGAGAAATTGGTTTGGGACGTGATATTTTGGGAAAACTATTTTTCTCAAATTAATCTTGTTTATACAAGTTTATTCTAGGAAAGGGGGAATTTGGCGCAAATGGGACGCCAATTGATGAAAGTTTATTACATAAGTTTCTTAAAATAACACGCCGTTTGCCTGCGAATGTCAAATAACGCTTTGTATGGTAATCGAACCACCTTAACTACCTTTTACTTTACCTAGGCAGGCAGGTATTATATGCGATGATTTTGCTAATGCCTTTACGGACTAGGTTAGTATTATTTCGCTTTGGTAGGTAATTACTTAGGTATTGCATCAACTTTTCAGGCAAAATAGTTGAGCTAAATTGTATCTGTGACCATTTTATTGTAGGTACACTATTTTATGCTAATAAATTACTTACTTTCTTCAAAGCGGCGGCGATGTCGGCTTTGAGTACTTTGAGACATTCGGTCGAAATTCATTATCCATCTATAATCATATCATTATCTACGAATTGTGTTTAGCTTCGCTGATGCCAATTATTAATAAGGCGTTTCGTCATGATTGTCCTCGAAAAACTTACGTATTCTTGCATGAGTCTTTTAGATAATCGAATCTAGTCTGGGGACAAAATGGAGATCTTAATAATCCTCTTGCGCCGCCGTAGAGCGTTGTCGCTCACGCTAGATATTCCGCATATAGGTAAGTACCTAACTATGTTGCAAGTACCTTGCTATGGATCCTTAGGTCCAAGCCAAACTTACTTGCAAGTCGATACGATACACCTGCTGAGCAACAGACAAGGGTCATGCGAAGGGCCATACCCAACCCTACCCTTTGAGGTTGCGAGATCAGACGGCCATCGCTTTTTTAAAGGCTCAAACATCCATTCTTATCACGGAAAATCATATCAGATGAGAGTTGCATTGCAAGGATTCCGGCCGTTGCTTTTTACAAGGGGCCCGAAATGTTGGCCACTTTGTACCCCAGTAACTGGAGAGTAGTTGCCGTAAAAGGCCAGTCTATTTGCGCATGCGTTGCGAAATTGGTATCATCCTTTATTTTGGGACGCGCCTTTCGCGGCGCGCGTAAGTATTTCGGGCGCGCTCGGGTTACCTCGCGCTAACTCACTTCTTTTCACCTCTTTGGACATGCGGGTTCGACTGTCAATCATTCTTGTATTTTAATCGAGTCATTCGCGCTTCACCGCAAATATTTATTTGCTGAGGTACCTACCTACGTTTCTAACTATAGGTTTATATATTTAGGTTTGCCAACAGATCTTAATACTAAATAACTATTTAAAAAAAAACCTGTGCCATTTTATGATTTTTTTAAATTACTTAAATGTAGTTTCCAAACTTTAGTAAATATTTACACGCAGCTCTCCAACTATACGTAAAATAAAGGCATTGCTTATTTCACAAATAGATTACATTCAGCTTTCTGATTTAAATCAAAGATTGACAAAAAAAACTGGGCATTTTAGAAAAAAAACTATGTGGACAGATCGTTTACTTCCGTCTTTGTAAAATTACTCTCCTCTTATTACCTTCAGAAACCTTAAAACTGAAATCTTGCGTGACTTTTGGGACATCCTATAATTTCGAACACATATATTTGAACTCTCATTCTGTAAAAATATGATCGTTCTAGTAGCTATCAACATTCGTTCGAGATTTACCTACCTAATCTTCGTTCGTAGGTATTAGATAAGTTCCTTTTTCTCTGATTAAGAATGTCGCTGCCAGCTAGTGCCGCTAGGAATCTAGACAACCGCCAATTGAGCAGCAGTGAAGGATCCTTCTAGTGTCCAATCCCTTCAAGGAGTGACCTTGGTGTAGACCTACGTATACACCTAGACGAGAGACCTAGTCTCTTAGACTTATAGATATGTATGGCAATCCAAATTAAACTTCACTACTGGACTTTTGTGTTCATTGTTCGAAAAAGGCAGTAACTAGTTGTACTACTTCTCAGGTGCAGTGGTTCGTTACGTGTAGGTAAACTTGGAGTGTTGACTATAGTAAAACTAACCTGGTGTTATTGTTCCAGAAGTGATGCGCCGCGTGGCGTGCGCCGACGTATGTCCCGCGTCGCTCGCGCCTCCTGCACCGCTTCACCCCGCTAACAGGTAACCAATCAATTGCATTACCTTTTGAAGACAAGCTAATAAAGATAGCTGTACAGATTTTCTACACATTGTGGACAAGATGTAGGCAACTGTACCTAACTTAAGAACGTAATTCGTCGGTATCTAACTCATAGAAAAATATTAGTCGAGCTAAAACATCATCTGATTATTCAGTTGTACCTTGATATTTATGGTCTGGACTACAACCAAGCAGTGGGACGAACGAAACGAAAAGACTGATGATGATGATGATTAAGATTTGAATGTACCTAATAAGTAATAATTTATTTATTTCCTAATTTCTAGTCTAATTAAATTGTATTCTTTACCTTTCCAGGACATCAGAAAATAAAGAACTACTACGGCAGCAGCTGCTGTCAGCCAGCAAGGCGCGCGCGGACAAGGGCGAGCCGCCCAAACCCAAGCATCGCAGCCGCCAGAAGAACAGATGGAAGCTCAAGTTCCACCACCAGGCCCTGCCCCAAGAGTACCTTGACCACTACGAGCAGAGCCTTCAAAAAACCAACAAAACTAAGAAACCGGAAAAGCCTCAACCGGAACCCGTGGACCTCAATAACATCACAAACGAAACCTTCAAAATATGGGCGCAAAGACTAGCAGGCATTCAGAATGAGACCGGGTCCCTAACTGTACCAAACGTACAGAACATGGCTAAAGCACCCAAGAAAGAAGAGAAGAAGAAAAATCCGGCTATTGCTCCGAGTAAGATCGTCACTTACGAGGACCTGCCGTACATGGGGGAAATGACGTTAAATAATTCCAAGCCAAGGAGAGGCCGTAAACCCAAGAAGGCAGATATCTGTCATCTCATTTATGAGAACTACGGAACGATTGTACCCGGACAACCTACACCCCAGGTGGAGAGAAGTCAACTCAGCTTATGTCCACCGACACGAAGTGACGCATTGAGTACATCCAAAACTGACTTACAGAACAAAATTATCTCAAACTTATTAGAAAGAAAGCTGTCACAGGAGAACAAGAGACGGTTGGAAACTCTGACGCCACCACAATTCACCAGCCCGGACGAGCCCATGCCCGAAGCGCCGGTGACCATCGCGGGTCCCCTGCACAGCGATGAGGAGCCCCTCAATTTGTGTATAAGAGATTTGCACGAACTGAAGATTCAAATTCAAAAGAAATTTGGCAACATTTACACGTCGCTACCTGAAGTAAAGACTGAACCTGAAACTGAAATCATCGAGGATAAAGAACAACCTAACGCCATATCTGTAATACAAAGGAACACCAACCTGCCTGCCACTGCAAGTAGTTCACCTGACCTATCACGGCAGAAACTAAACGTGTCTCCTACGCTATCAGAACCTGCCCAATCGACGGTGGGCCCGGATGGAGAGGGTAAATTTCCAGGCTACGTATACTGGCCCAATGCGGGCATATACATGCACCCTTTAGCCCTTCAGACGCAGCTCCTATACTATCAGAGGCTAGCAGCATCAGGACAGCTGCCTTTCTCGTCAGAAGAACAAGAGAGGTTATCTACCCCGAGCAGTGTCAGTGAGAGCGTATCTACGGAACCTTCGGCGCCAGTGGAAGATAACAAGAACAAATTAGTTCTGAAACAAATTTCGGAGTTATTAGACCCTAACGTGATGAAGAAAACAGAAGTTAAAAAACCGGATTTAGGTAAGATGAAAAGAACTTCTCCTAATCCCGTGCCAGTGCAAGCACCTGTGAAGCGGAAAAGATCGGCGATCTACATTCCTCCAGTGCCTACAAAGACTAATTCCTCGACACCAACTACGGAAGTCAGCATCTGCAAATTCAAATTTACTGGAGGATCAAAGCCTTCTTTACAAGAAAAGAAGATGCTTTCCGTAGATTCTGGAGGAAATTTTAGATACTATAGCGGGACAGGAAACAAGGGAAATAAGGGATATGATTACTTGCATAGAGACTCCAATCAGGGCAGAGCTCAGTTAGCTGCAGCGTCTGCTTCCAGTCAGCCTAAAATCGTGACACCAGCGCCAGCATTAAGTAAAGAAGACTTGAGCAAGAAGAAGCGAAAATCGAGGAAGAGTCTGCAAAGGGAAAAGTTGGAGCAAACCTTTAAAGAGAAAGGCTTTCTGATTCAAACTCAGCAACTGCAGTCGGCAGAGGGCGCCACGTACTGCAAGTTCAGGCAGCTGCGGAAGTTTACGCGGTATTTGTTCAGGAGTTGGAAGGATTACCTACCAGGGGAGCTGGATGAAAGGACTGGTGAAGCTGTGAACCCGCAGCCATCTCCCTCTGAGGGACCTGCTAGTGAGTGGGGGTGAACAAAATAATATTAAACCCTATTTCCAAATAGTGACTGTTCCTAAATGATTGCTTCCGCGTTGTTATAAAGTTGTGCTGTGCCGGTCTTGCTAATTAGTGAAGACACTGTTGACTAACGTGTCCAAAACTTAAAAGTTCGTGTAATACAGCAAACGTTTAAAAACTGTTAGTACTAAGTATGAAACTGTATAACACGGTTGATCTAAGGACTTTCTAATATGACTGTTTTAATATAGGCCAAAGAGTGTTGTATACTGGCTGCTAAAGTGCATTTAACTTGCTGTAGTGAGATTTTAAATTAACTTTGAATTTTTTAACAGGAGTAGGTGTTGATCGTGTCCGTCCAGTATTTGATTATCTGTATTGCGGTAAAGTTTATGGATACAATTACTTATATCAGACAAAACCTCAAACGTCATTATCATATAGCTAATAAATAATAACTAAGCTATAAATCGATATTAATTAAATAAACACAAAATAGGTTTATGAACAGCATTGTTTACATACATTTTGTTGCAAGCTTCCATTGCAGTTGCAGGCTACGGTGAGTACCATCAGGTACGCTTTGTTAGCCACCGACGTGGTATAAAGTAATTTCAATTGTTTGCATAAATATGTATACAGGTATAGTGAAAAAACCAGGCCACGTGAAATTGGACCATATGTCAGTGTCATAGACTTTAACAGGGAAATCGTTTCTCAGTGTATCTGTACATACATATTGATGCACTAAAATTAAATACATCATGTTAACAAAATGAGATTTGTTCTAATAATCTGTCTATTCAACCATCTTTTTTTTCTTTTAGAGTTGTGCTTTGTGTTATGCATTTTAAAACTTCGGTTGAAATTAATCTGATACAGATAAGTTGTTTTAAATGACTTAGTGTGAAATGAATATGTGCCTTATTCTAAATGTATGATGTTGTGAGGGTACAAATATCTAGATTACAACTATTTATGTAGATATAGTAAACTAATGAAACTAGTCATTTGACACCTCTAACGTAGGATTATGTAATTAGCGTTTCGAGTTTACTGAAGCCACATTCACCATACACCAGTATGTAACCTAATGGTGTTTAAATTCATAGGCGTTTTCACTCAAAGCTGTACTTCTGTCATGAACAATCTTCATTAATGATTATGATAGAATTGATAAAGAAGCAATATACTCTTCATACATTTTGTACGGGCCGTCATATGGTGGAAACATACAAAAAATACAAGTAATTTGCGCGGCTAACACAAGACTGCGCGCGAGCTTTCTCGCAGCGGGAAAGCCTATCCATCTCTTTCTAATTAGAACATCTAGAAAGAGACTCAAATTCATGATTATTCTAGACACGATTCCGAGAAGAAAAAGCTAAATTTTCCAAAAACTGAGAGAAAAGTAGACAGTACACTTTTAAGTTAAGACGCTGCCACCTTTAAAAATACTGGAATTCAGTTAATCATTATTTGGAACCACTTATTTATCCAAGGAGAAGTTTCTGGAGGCTGTGGATTTAGTAAACTAACTTTGTTCTCGAATAAATGTACATACAGAATCAAACAGAGTTATTCTAGTCATTAATGTTAAGTTTTTTACTTGATTGTTGATGTAAATATAACATTTAATAAATTAATATAAACTGTTGTAATAAAACCACGTTTTGTACTTCATATATAATTTATTACAGAAAAAAAAATAGTTCTGTGATAAAAAAGAAAAACAAAATGCAACGGGAACGTAATATACCAATTAAACATTTGATCTATTCATATTTCGTATGATTTCCGAAACATAACAATAGGAAGGAAGCCCATAGTTACCCAGGTCACACAATGTATACCCTTATACCTGGCAGGCCCCTTACGCCCTGACAAACCCTCATGATTTCAATATAACAAAATTATAGTAATTTTTCCTTACAAGCTAAGCCAATCGTAAAAATCTTTCCAAAACAGTCATCAGTCTGCATACCTTTTGTGCATTCTTATAAGATTATTTCTATGCTAAGATTTCAACTGGAAAAAAGTACTATATGCCAACACTACATATAGCATATATATATAAATGTTGCCATATAAAACTATCCAACCAAGTTTCATAAAGGCACTGAATAACAATGATATATAAAAATTGTTTTCTCAAGTTACATATATACCAATATAAAAATGTATTGAAACAACCTGTGTGAGCAAATAAGCTCCATATATGCTTAGGAACTAGATTCATAATACAAAAAAAAACTGTCTCGCGCGGAATGTACCTCAATATAGTCAATTACTTTATAAAGGAATGTAACGTAACCGAAATAGTGAATTTACTTGTAACAGGCTGATTAGGTCGCGAATAGGTCCTGTGTCTATTAGCTTCTAACGCGATTAATTGATTAACGTCACGTCGAAAATTGTGCTCAAAATATTGTGTATCAGCTTTAACAAAAATAATATAATGCCTGATTTGGCCACTAGAGAAGAATGCACAATAGACGAACTGATAAGACCCACTCGCGACTTCCTATTTGACACTATGTAGATATACTTGGCAAGTCTTGCAATTGTCCCACGGACATGCTTAAAAGGCGAATGATAATCGTGCTACCTTCACCCTACGTGTTTCTCAGCGAGATATAACGCATTATCAGAGACGATGATACTATGCTTAGTACCACATAACACTTAATACTATAAAATGGCGATGTGGGCGTGGCACGCGCGCCACTAGAGTTTGAGCATGCGCTCAAGCTTTCGTACCAACGTCACCCTCACGCCGTGTTGTTGTAGGCTCGGTATAGGGGACGAGACGGCGACACCGGTCCCGATGGTAGTATTTAGTGTTCTGTGCTTAATACCATGTCAATAAAATGTGATGCTAGACTTGCACGGTAGTTAAGCAGGTGTTGGTGCTTCGTTATTCCTTGAGGATGGCCTTGGCGGCGGCGAGGATGTGCGGCGCGGAGATGCCGTACTTGTCGAGCAGCGCGGCGGGCGGGCCGGAGCGCGGCACCTCCTTCACGAACACATGCTTCACCACCACGTCGCGCTGCAGCGCCACCGCCGACAGCACGGCCTCGCCGATACCACCTGTACATATTAACCCTTCTTTTAATTATGTATGTCACGGTATACACATTTTTTGATGCGCTTTTTGTATTTTTTTCTAGTCCTGTACCGTTATCTGTCATTTATATAGGCTGTAACTCAAATACAATGACACCACTAATAAGTCTTCGAAAAACTCTATGCTCTATGGCCCAAAAACGCACTGTTTAGCGTACTTTTTTGGTTCATACATTTTTCATAAAAGCACTGTTTGACTTTTTTTTTAAATCGGCCGCTATATTGCAGTGGTGCCAACTTCATAATAGTAGTTTATGCTACTGATACATAATGAGAGGCCTTAAAGAACGAGTGTGGTTTTATGAAACGAGCGTCAGCGAGTTTCATAATAGGATCACACGAGTGTTTTAAGGCCTAATTATGTACAGTTGCATACACTACTTTATCTAAACACATATCATAAGTACTCTAAGATGGGTTCAGAAGCCGAAGGAAAATGACCTGCATTGCTACGAGTGCTACCTGTAAGTTATGTTTGAAAAAAAAAAGTAAAAAAAAAAAATTAAAAGGAATAAATAAATAAATAAATATTACGGGACAATCTTACACAAATCAACCTAAGCCCACGGTAAGCTCAATAAGGCTTAAATAAGGAATAAAAGTAAAAAAGGAATAAAAGTAAAAAAAGTGCAAAAAAAATTAAAAATAAATAATAAAAGTGCAAAAAAGTTAAAAAACGGAAAAAAAGTGAAAAAAGTAAAAAAAAATGAAAAAAAGTAAAAAAGAAAAAAATTGTAAAAAAGTAAAATGAAAAATCATAATAAATTGACGTTTCGTATCGATAACTGTTTTAATATCTATAGATACTAGACTAGAGACCCACTTGAGTTTTGACAGCTGTTCCAAATTTAAACTCATAACGATACCGATAATCTGTACTACATTACAGTACAGATTTAACCTACTACCACAGACAACAAAGTTGTCATAGTAAAATTGGTTGTAATAATGCTGGTCATTACCGACGGTTTCTGAACGCATTTTAGAGCACTAATGATATGTGCGTAGATAAACAAATATTTCGAAATAAAAGTATTTATTTACGATTTAACATTTGTATATTATAATTATTTACTACAATAATAATAAATAATTATCTATTGTGTGTTATATTACATGTTTTATAAATTCTTGGTATTATTTATAAAAATAAACAGTTCGAATTCGGTCCGGGTCCGGATTCGGTTTGGTTCAGATGGCAAGTGCAAACAAATTAAAAATAAAACAAACCATAAGCAAGAGCTGTCACATTTCCGATTTCCCACCAAAATACAGTTCAAAGTGAAAAGACGAAAGATGATAAACTATTAGTCCTAAACTATTAAGATTTTATTCGTGTTTGTGAAGACAAAGGTGTACGTTCCTTATAAAATGGTCGAAGAAATTAATAACTGCACTCCTGAAGAAATTGCGTGAGTAGCAAAAGTACGAATAGAAAACTTGCTGCCTGAAAAGTTTAACTATGTTGTCTGCTATTTATTTAAAAATCGTCGTAGAAAAAGTATTGTATGCAACGGTGTATAACTGGTTTAAAAACGCTCGTGGCGTCTTTAATTGCGATTCTCGCCAAGGCTCGCCACTCGCCTTTTAAGTCCCTTTTTATACAACAGTTGCATAAAATACTATTTTATGCAGCTTTGTTTTTGCTCTACGGGGCCGCAAACGAGGCTTGAACTCGCGATTTTTGTTCCAAAAAAAGGTTAAGGCCGCTTTAGGACTGTCTAAATACGTGTTTACTAGGGGAGGGGAGTTACACTATCTCGTACCGCTTTATTGATAAATTGATAATGCATACATAATGATATTTGTCTGTGGCAAAATTCATAACGACAGAAAGAAACAGATTTTCTTATAATATGAGGTTATAGTGTAATGGTAAAATAACTTACTGATTAAAGACAAAAAACTATTAGTCTCTGCCAGATACCTCCAGGACCAGGACCATAACCACATAATTGATAACAGCAGTAAACTAGATAATTATCACTGTCCCACAAGAAAACATGTTCTTACTCTTATTACATATAAATATAACATATATTGGTCTCTATAGTCATCACAAACGATGTCTCCATAGCAATGTTTAAATCTTTTGAAATAGACGCAAAGGCCTATGATACGAGTATAATAAACATAATATAAATATACTCTGTACTATAATTTTGTTCGAACGTTATTCACCACTTCGCCCGAAGGCGGGCGTGTGAGTACGACGCACGGTTTATCTAGCACCGTCAGGTGGCCACACACTTATTTTACGCATGTCGCTGAATTAAATAGTTAGTTCAGTGCTTATGTATCGGGAGCATATTAGCATACATTTTACAACCTGGATTAAAATATAGGATACTTTGAATACCGTACCGAAAATCAACCCCCAAAAGGGAACGGGAAAAGGGAGTTCATGCGGAATCAGTCGCGGACAAAAGCAAGTCTATATTACATTAGTACAGTCGCCATCACATACATCGGAGCAAACAAGCAGCTCACAAACATCGGAACACACCTCTATTAAATTAAATAGCAATTTATTTCAGACATTCATCTATTCTCAAAGCATTAGGATGCATGTGCCGATATTTTTGAACACCTATATTGTACCTATGTATGTGATGGCGACTTGACAGTCAAGTGTGGTAAGTGATACTTTCAACCTCCAGCGCCTCAGCGGCGGCGACGGATGTATGCACTTTTTCTGTTCATAATCAACAGTTTTATGGGTTATTAGGATATTTTACTAGACTAATTTTTATATGGGAAGTTTAACAGTTGTCTATGAAATTACACCTGCCGGTGAAAATCTTCCTACAAAGTTTTTTGCCATCGACACCACACAATTTATACTACATGTCAAAACATTTAACGTGAGCGGGGCAACCCCGAAAGCAGTCCTCCCATTAGTAGGTTCGCAATGATGGCTAAAGTGCGGGTCTAGTATAAGTTACCGGCTTGGTAATGGTCCTCCACGACGACGATGCGTCCGCCGCAGGCGCGCGCGTTGGCCAGCACGGCGGCCTCGTCCAGCGGCTTGATGGTGAACGGGTCCAATCATGGCTAAAGTGCGGGTCTAGTATAAGTTACCGGCTTGGTAATGGTCCTCCACGACGACGATGCGTCCGCCGCAGGCGCGCGCGTTGGCCAGCACGGCGGCCTCGTCCAGCGGCTTGATGGTGAACGGGTCCAATCATGGCTAAAGTGCGGGTCTAGTATAAGTTACCGGCTTGGTAATGGTCCTCCACGACGACGATGCGTCCGCCGCAGGCGCGCGCGTTGGCCAGCACGGCGGCCTCGTCCAGCGGCTTGATGGTGAACGGGTCCAATCATGGCTAAAGTGCGGGTCTAGTATAAGTTACCGGCTTGGTAATGGTCCTCCACGACGACGATGCGTCCGCCGCAGGCGCGCGCGTTGGCCAGCACGGCGGCCTCGTCCAGCGGCTTGATGGTGAACGGGTCCAATCATGGCTAAAGTGCGGGTCTAGTATAAGTTACCGGCTTGGTAATGGTCCTCCACGACGACGATGCGTCCGCCGCAGGCGCGCGCGTTGGCCAGCACGGCGGCCTCGTCCAGCGGCTTGATGGTGAACGGGTCCAATCATGGCTAAAGTGCGGGTCTAGTATAAGTTACCGGCTTGGTAATGGTCCTCCACGACGACGATGCGTCCGCCGCAGGCGCGCGCGTTGGCCAGCACGGCGGCCTCGTCCAGCGGCTTGATGGTGAACGGGTCCAATCATGGCTAAAGTGCGGGTCTAGTATAAGTTACCGGCTTGGTAATGGTCCTCCACGACGACGATGCGTCCGCCGCAGGCGCGCGCGTTGGCCAGCACGGCGGCCTCGTCCAGCGGCTTGATGGTGAACGGGTCCAATCATGGCTAAAGTGCGGGTCTAGTATAAGTTACCGGCTTGGTAATGGTCCTCCACGACGACGATGCGTCCGCCGCAGGCGCGCGCGTTGGCCAGCACGGCGGCCTCGTCCAGCGGCTTGATGGTGAACGGGTCCAATCATGGCTAAAGTGCGGGTCTAGTATAAGTTACCGGCTTGGTAATGGTCCTCCACGACGACGATGCGTCCGCCGCAGGCGCGCGCGTTGGCCAGCACGGCGGCCTCGTCCAGCGGCTTGATGGTGAACGGGTCCAATCATGGCTAAAGTGCGGGTCTAGTATAAGTTACCGGCTTGGTAATGGTCCTCCACGACGACGATGCGTCCGCCGCAGGCGCGCGCGTTGGCCAGCACGGCGGCCTCGTCCAGCGGCTTGATGGTGAACGGGTCCAATCATGGCTAAAGTGCGGGTCTAGTATAAGTTACCGGCTTGGTAATGGTCCTCCACGACGACGATGCGTCCGCCGCAGGCGCGCGCGTTGGCCAGCACGGCGGCCTCGTCCAGCGGCTTGATGGTGAACGGGTCCAATCATGGCTAAAGTGCGGGTCTAGTATAAGTTACCGGCTTGGTAATGGTCCTCCACGACGACGATGCGTCCGCCGCAGGCGCGCGCGTTGGCCAGCACGGCGGCCTCGTCCAGCGGCTTGATGGTGAACGGGTCCAATCATGGCTAAAGTGCGGGTCTAGTATAAGTTACCGGCTTGGTAATGGTCCTCCACGACGACGATGCGTCCGCCGCAGGCGCGCGCGTTGGCCAGCACGGCGGCCTCGTCCAGCGGCTTGATGGTGAACGGGTCCAATCATGGCTAAAGTGCGGGTCTAGTATAAGTTACCGGCTTGGTAATGGTCCTCCACGACGACGATGCGTCCGCCGCAGGCGCGCGCGTTGGCCAGCACGGCGGCCTCGTCCAGCGGCTTGATGGTGAACGGGTCCAATCATGGCTAAAGTGCGGGTCTAGTATAAGTTACCGGCTTGGTAATGGTCCTCCACGACGACGATGCGTCCGCCGCAGGCGCGCGCGTTGGCCAGCACGGCGGCCTCGTCCAGCGGCTTGATGGTGAACGGGTCCAATCATGGCTAAAGTGCGGGTCTAGTATAAGTTACCGGCTTGGTAATGGTCCTCCACGACGACGATGCGTCCGCCGCAGGCGCGCGCGTTGGCCAGCACGGCGGCCTCGTCCAGCGGCTTGATGGTGAACGGGTCCAATCATGGCTAAAGTGCGGGTCTAGTATAAGTTACCGGCTTGGTAATGGTCCTCCACGACGACGATGCGTCCGCCGCAGGCGCGCGCGTTGGCCAGCACGGCGGCCTCGTCCAGCGGCTTGATGGTGAACAGGTCCAATCATGGCTAAAGTGCGGGTCTAGTATAAGTTACCGGCTTGGTAATGGTCCTCCACGACGACGATGCGTCCGCCGCAGGCGCGCGCGTTGGCCAGCACGGCGGCCTCGTCCAGCGGCTTGATGGTGAACGGGTCCAATCATGGCTAAAGTGCGGGTCTAGTATAAGTTACCGGCTTGGTAATGGTCCTCCACGACGACGATGCGTCCGCCGCAGGCGCGCGCGTTGGCCAGCACGGCGGCCTCGTCCAGCGGCTTGATGGTGAACGGGTCCAATCATGGCTAAAGTGCGGGTCTAGTATAAGTTACCGGCTTGGTAATGGTCCTCCACGACGACGATGCGTCCGCCGCAGGCGCGCGCGTTGGCCAGCACGGCGGCCTCGTCCAGCGGCTTGATGGTGAACGGGTCCAATCATGGCTAAAGTGCGGGTCTAGTATAAGTTACCGGCTTGGTAATGGTCCTCCACGACGACGATGCGTCCGCCGCAGGCGCGCGCGTTGGCCAGCACGGCGGCCTCGTCCAGCGGCTTGATGGTGAACGGGTCCAATCATGGCTAAAGTGCGGGTCTAGTATAAGTTACCGGCTTGGTAATGGTCCTCCACGACGACGATGCGTCCGCCGCAGGCGCGCGCGTTGGCCAGCACGGCGGCCTCGTCCAGCGGCTTGATGGTGAACGGGTCCAATCATGGCTAAAGTGCGGGTCTAGTATAAGTTACCGGCTTGGTAATGGTCCTCCACGACGACGATGCGTCCGCCGCAGGCGCGCGCGTTGGCCAGCACGGCGGCCTCGTCCAGCGGCTTGATGGTGAACGGGTCCAATCATGGCTAAAGTGCGGGTCTAGTATAAGTTACCGGCTTGGTAATGGTCCTCCACGACGACGATGCGTCCGCCGCAGGCGCGCGCGTTGGCCAGCACGGCGGCCTCGTCCAGCGGCTTGATGGTGAACGGGTCCAATCATGGCTAAAGTGCGGGTCTAGTATAAGTTACCGGCTTGGTAATGGTCCTCCACGACGACGATGCGTCCGCCGCAGGCGCGCGCGTTGGCCAGCACGGCGGCCTCGTCCAGCGGCTTGATGGTGAACGGGTCCAATCATGGCTAAAGTGCGGGTCTAGTATAAGTTACCGGCTTGGTAATGGTCCTCCACGACGACGATGCGTCCGCCGCAGGCGCGCGCGTTGGCCAGCACGGCGGCCTCGTCCAGCGGCTTGATGGTGAACGGGTCCAATCATGGCTAAAGTGCGGGTCTAGTATAAGTTACCGGCTTGGTAATGGTCCTCCACGACGACGATGCGTCCGCCGCAGGCGCGCGCGTTGGCCAGCACGGCGGCCTCGTCCAGCGGCTTGATGGTGAACGGGTCCAATCATGGCTAAAGTGCGGGTCTAGTATAAGTTACCGGCTTGGTAATGGTCCTCCACGACGACGATGCGTCCGCCGCAGGCGCGCGCGTTGGCCAGCACGGCGGCCTCGTCCAGCGGCTTGATGGTGAACGGGTCCAATCATGGCTAAAGTGCGGGTCTAGTATAAGTTACCGGCTTGGTAATGGTCCTCCACGACGACGATGCGTCCGCCGCAGGCGCGCGCGTTGGCCAGCACGGCGGCCTCGTCCAGCGGCTTGATGGTGAACGGGTCCAATCATGGCTAAAGTGCGGGTCTAGTATAAGTTACCGGCTTGGTAATGGTCCTCCACGACGACGATGCGTCCGCCGCAGGCGCGCGCGTTGGCCAGCACGGCGGCCTCGTCCAGCGGCTTGATGGTGAACGGGTCCAATCATGGCTAAAGTGCGGGTCTAGTATAAGTTACCGGCTTGGTAATGGTCCTCCACGACGACGATGCGTCCGCCGCAGGCGCGCGCGTTGGCCAGCACGGCGGCCTCGTCCAGCGGCTTGATGGTGAACGGGTCCAATCATGGCTAAAGTGCGGGTCTAGTATAAGTTACCGGCTTGGTAATGGTCCTCCACGACGACGATGCGTCCGCCGCAGGCGCGCGCGTTGGCCAGCACGGCGGCCTCGTCCAGCGGCTTGATGGTGAACGGGTCCAATCATGGCTAAAGTGCGGGTCTAGTATAAGTTACCGGCTTGGTAATGGTCCTCCACGACGACGACGCGTCCGCCGCAGGCGCGCGCGTTGGCCAGCACGGCGGCCTCGTCCAGCGGCTTGATGGTGAACGGGTCCAATCATGGCTAAAGTGCGGGTCTAGTATAAGTTACCGGCTTGGTAATGGTCCTCCACGACGACGATGCGTCCGCCGCAGGCGCGCGCGTTGGCCAGCACGGCGGCCTCGTCCAGCGGCTTGATGGTGAACGGGTCCAATCATGGCTAAAGTGCGGGTCTAGTATAAGTTACCGGCTTGGTAATGGTCCTCCACGACGACGATGCGTCCGCCGCAGGCGCGCGCGTTGGCCAGCACGGCGGCCTCGTCCAGCGGCTTGATGGTGAACGGGTCCAATCATGGCTAAAGTGCGGGTCTAGTATAAGTTACCGGCTTGGTAATGGTCCTCCACGACGACGATGCGTCCGCCGCAGGCGCGCGCGTTGGCCAGCACGGCGGCCTCGTCCAGCGGCTTGATGGTGAACGGGTCCAATCATGGCTAAAGTGCGGGTCTAGTATAAGTTACCGGCTTGGTAATGGTCCTCCACGACGACGATGCGTCCGCCGCAGGCGCGCGCGTTGGCCAGCACGGCGGCCTCGTCCAGCGGCTTGATGGTGAACGGGTCCAATCATGGCTAAAGTGCGGGTCTAGTATAAGTTACCGGCTTGGTAATGGTCCTCCACGACGACGATGCGTCCGCCGCAGGCGCGCGCGTTGGCCAGCACGGCGGCCTCGTCCAGCGGCTTGATGGTGAACGGGTCCAATCATGGCTAAAGTGCGGGTCTAGTATAAGTTACCGGCTTGGTAATGGTCCTCCACGACGACGATGCGTCCGCCGCAGGCGCGCGCGTTGGCCAGCACGGCGGCCTCGTCCAGCGGCTTGATGGTGAACGGGTCCAATCATGGCTAAAGTGCGGGTCTAGTATAAGTTACCGGCTTGGTAATGGTCCTCCACGACGACGATGCGTCCGCCGCAGGCGCGCGCGTTGGCCAGCACGGCGGCCTCGTCCAGCGGCTTGATGGTGAACGGGTCCAGCACTCGCGCGCCCACACCTGTTCATACAACTTTTTAGTATGGTTCTACTACACGAGGCCATAATTATGTTCAACATCTCTATAATGAGGCCAAAAAACCAAATAAAAATCGCCTGCTTGAATAAGGGCTACTTTCACCAAGTGTGGTAAGAACACACCAAACTAAAGTGCAAGTAAAAGTGAGGTAAAAATTGTTGTTCCAGGTGACACTGACCCGTTTTAAGCCAATAAGTGATTAAGCGGAACGAGTACTTTAAATACGTCTTATCACATAGTAAAAAGGAAGTTTATCTCGATTTCAACATCCATTATTTTGGCATCAGTTAGATTGTTCGAACGCTACTGACCACTTCGCCCGACAGCGGGCGTGTGAGTACGACGCACGGTTTTTCTAGCACCGCCTGGTGGCCACACACGTATGGTACGCATGTCGCTGAATTATAGTCCAGTGCTTATTTAATTGGGAGACCATTGGCATAGATATGGTGTATATCCTGGATTACAATATAGCCTCGTTTGCCCACCATACAATACAAAATGGCATTAAACATTGAATAATTTCGTGTCGGAAATAAAGTTGAATTTCTTGTGTTTTCATAAGTAACCTAAACAAAACAAACGCTACTCTATTCCAAATAAATATGATTTAAATTCCTTTAACCCTTTGAACGCCATGAGTCACGTACTAAAGTGACACTGACACGCCAACCTTCTTTCCATAAGAGAGTGACTATGAACCTTACCTGAAAGACTGAAGGTTGGTTTGACAGCAGACGTCATAACCACTATATGGGTTCTTGGCGTGGTGGGCACGACGACACACGACCACTTTATATGTTCTTGGCGTACAAAGGGTTAAGAGAATAAGTTACTTTGAAGTACCGTACCGACAATCTACCCCCAAAGGGCACAAAAGCTAGCCACTATTATAAATAAATAAATATATAAAAATAAATATTACGGGACAATCTTACATAAATCAACCTAGGCCCATGGTAAGCTCAGTAAGGCTTGTGTTGTGGGTACTAGGCGATGATATATATAATAGATACATACATATAGATACTTATATACATACATAACATCCATAACTCAGAAACAAATATTCGTGATAAATACACAAATAAATGCCCTGACCGGGATATATTAGTAGTCAAGTGGTAAGTGGTATGTACCTTCAGCCTTGAGAGCCTCCGCGGCGGCGACTGCCTCGTGCAGCGTGATGCCGGCACCTATCAGCAGGACCTGGTCCTTGCCCGTCTGTTTGACAACCTTGGCTTGCCCCACCTGGAAAATAAATAAATAAATATTTGGGGACAATGTTACACAAATCGACCTAGTCCCAAACTAAGCAAACCTTGTACACACAGCGTCAAATACTTTGTAACAACCAAAGTAGTCAAATAGTTCGGTACACCATATATTTAGTATGGTGTACCGAACTATTTGGCCACTTTGACTGCTACCAACTATTTGACGCTGAGTGTACTAACGTTAACTAAATGTCTTATAAATCGCATTGAATGTAATATATACGAAGTGAAAGTGAATAAGTACCGCCTTTGAAAAAAGTCGCAGAAAGAATGCTTTACCTTGGTGGAAACCGGGATTCTCGACTCGTCTCTTGGTAGGGCGATGCTAGCAACTACCTCGTCAGGCAACCCCTTTCTTTCCGCGCCTCGGCAATAATGTACTATTGCATAGGAAAGCGCATACGAGCAGAGCAGCCACCTAGCCGGGTTTCTAGCCCTGAAAGTGTCGGCGGCCAGCTCCCCTAGCCCTGAAAGTGTGTCGGCGACTGACCTTGAAGACCTCGTCGTTGGGGTACAGCATGGTGGTGTTGGGGCGCGAGGTGCGGATGTAGCAGATGCCCTTCGTGTTGGCGGCCAGCTCCCCTAGCCCTGAAAGTGTGTCGGCGACTGACCTTGAAGACCTCGTCGTTGGGGTACAGCATGGTGGTGTTGGGGCGCGAGGTGCGGATGTAGCAGATGCCCTTCGTGTTGGCGGCCAGCTCCCCTAGCCCTGAAAGTGTGTCGGCGACTGACCTTGAAGACCTCGTCGTTGGGGTACAGCATGGTGGTGTTGGGGCGCGAGGTGCGGATGTAGCAGATGCCCTTCGTGTTGGCGGCCAGCTCCCCTAGCCCTGAAAGTGTGTCGGCGACTGACCTTGAAGACCTCGTCGTTGGGGTACAGCATGGTGGTGTTGGGGCGCGAGGTGCGGATGTAGCAGATGCCCTTCGTGTTGGCGGCCAGCTCCCCTAGCCCTGAAAGTGTGTCGGCGACTGACCTTGAAGACCTCGTCGTTGGGGTACAGCATGGTGGTGTTGGGGCGCGAGGTGCGGATGTAGCAGATGCCCTTCGTGTTGGCGGCCAGCTCCCCTAGCCCTGAAAGTGTGTCGGCGACTGACCTTGAAGACCTCGTCGTTGGGGTACAGCATGGTGGTGTTGGGGCGCGAGGTGCGGATGTAGCAGATGCTGTGCGAGACAAGGCACACATGGGATGGAAGAGGACAGTCGCTCCGCCATTACGACAAAGATGAGACGTGTGCTTGTAGCAAAACAGTGGTTAATTTTGATTTACAAAAATATAGTTCATTAAAAATTCTTATGTAGTTGTTTTTATTAATCCGACCAAGCAAGAACAATTACATAAAATGGTCCTTCGAACCGTTAGTACCGTGGGCCGTGGCGTTAATTTTGATTTACAAAAATATAGTTCATTAAAAATTCTTATGTAGTTGTTTTTATTAATCCGACCAAGCAAGAACAATTACATAAAATGGTCCTTCGAAAGGAGTAAAATCAGTGCCGCCGTTGTGTTGTGAACGATATAGAACACGTTTTCCTAGTCGGGAGTGACTCGCAAAAAATTCCGCCATCGTGGCGAAGTGAACCGTGGTTGTTTTCCGGTTCAAAGTTTCAAACCTTCAGTTTCTGTTGCGATGGGACTTTTAGTTTTCCGTAACAGAACACAATAAGTGCAAATTAAAAGTGAATTGCGTTTTACGATTCATACCACATATGTTTTATGTTAATCTGTTGTGATGGGACACTACGTTTACCGCAATAGACATTAACAAAGACCACAATATAGGCTGTCTCCCTCAATCAAAGGCGGCGCGCCATTAGCGTGCAACAACCACAATAGTGAACATCGAGCTGGTTCGATACGAGATCGATCGAACAGCACGGACTCCGTGGACACCGGGTCGCCCCGTCTTCTTCGCATGCAGGGGTGCGCGTATTGCTGCACTCGTCGCACCGTTGGTCCCGAGAAACCCCCGCGGCGTGCATGCTCGCCGCTCTCGCTTGCGTGCGCTGACATCTGCTTTCGCCGTCCCGCTCATTCGTTTGGTGGGCGCTAGGTCGACGCGTTTTTACGGAATTCGATCGACTTGAAGCATCAAAACCACGCTGCGTAGTGCGTTGTTAATATATTTGACTTTAAATCAAGATTTACGCCTTAAAATAGTACATTATTTGCAATTTGTATCCAGTGTTACTTGTATTTAAGAAGTTGGTGTGTTGTTAGCCACGGAAATAGACAAATTCGACGATGTCGGAGGATCTAAAACGCCTCGTAGCCGCAAGAGGCCAGGCCAAAGGGACAATCACCAAACTTTGTAGATTTGTGACCGATCCCGAAGCAAAAAAAAGTACGCGCAGTGAGATATCAGTTAAAAAAGACAGGTTACAAAAGGCTTTCAGTGAATACTGTGATTTAAATATAGAAATTTCAATTTTAGACCCAGCAAATCTGGAGGATTTTTCTGACATGGAAGATAGATACTTCAAAGCCCTCGCCTTTTTTGAGGAGTCACAGACGCTCCTCACAGGTATAAGTAATACCACCAGCGAGAATGCCTGCCGATTGCCGCCTATTTCGCTAAATAAATTTGATGGGGAGGTGAGCAATTATACAGATTTCATCAGCCTATTTAAAAGTGTAATTGATAGCAATAGCACACTCTCAGAATGTACCAAGTTTTACCACTTAAAATCCCTTCTGTTAGGGGAACCTGCAAGCCTAATCCAACACTTGCAGCTTACTGCTGAAAACTATTCAACGGCGCTGCAATTGTTGGATGACAGGTACCATAACAAAAACAGGCTTATAAACCTGCACATCAATGCGCTCCTAGATCTAAAACAAGTGACGAAATGTACTGCTCCAGCTCTGCGTGAGCTTATCTCACAAACAAAACAGCATGTTGGGGCATTAAAAAATTTGGAAGTGCCGACTGAGCATTGGGATGCTATACTGATAGCAATATTACAGCGTAAAATAGACCAATACTCACTCAGATGCTACCATTTGGAGCTCAAAGATAACACAGCACATAATTTAAATTTATTGTTAAATTTTCTAGCTCAGCGAGCAAGTGCATTGGAGTTGGTTGCCGATGGAAGCCAGCAGGGACATCCTAGCCCTCCATTGAGCAACCGCAGGACAAGCCTGGTAGCAGCAGCGGGCAAGCCAGCATTGCAAAAAAGGCCGGTACTTTGCAATTTTTGTCAAAGTAAGTTTCATAAATTATACCAGTGCGAAAAATTTAAGCTTGCAACAGTGTTGGATAGGATCAGTCATGTCAATAAATGCGATCTGTGTGAGCTGTGCTTAAACAAGCATGGCAGTAGCAGATGCAGACTTCTGCTAAAGTGTGCAATTTGTAAACAAAACCATAATTCCTTGTTACATCAAGAGGAGGCCCGAGAGCCTGTTATGCCTATGATACCCAAAGTGAGTTCCTTGTCAATGAGTAGGACTGATAATGTTTTATTACCTACAATAAAAGTAGGGCTGTTAGATCCCAATGGCAGGATGATCCACGTTCGTGCACTATGCGACTCGGGTAGTCAGGTATCATTTATTCTATCTGCGCTTGCTACCAAATTAGGTTGTAAGTTGTATAATGAATCAACTTCATTTGTGGGTGTATGCGATTCTGCAAACACAGTGAAGCAAAAGGCGGAAGTAAATATTTACTCAACCACAAATAACATACATACAAAAGTAACATGCTGCATTGTTGATACTATAACTTG
This sequence comes from Epinotia brunnichana, assembly GCA_963854355.1. NCBI lineage: Eukaryota > Metazoa > Arthropoda > Insecta > Lepidoptera > Tortricidae > Epinotia > Epinotia brunnichana. The sequence continues at coordinate 23,436,134 of OY977936.1, read as the reverse complement.
TGATTTGCCTCAGTTTGAAATAAATAGAGAACAAATTAACTTACCACCAAACATATTATTAGCCGATCCTGAGTTCGATGAATGTCAACCTATAAGTATACTTTTAGGATGTGATATATTTTTTAAAATCCTGCGTCGTGAACAGCTACCCGTCATCCCGACAGAGCTATACTTACACAACACTTCGTTTGGCTACGTCATTGCTGGCAGGGTTCCGCACGGCAGCAGGGTAAAGCAGCACACAGCAGGCAAACTTTGTGGTCATGTCTGTGTACACTTATCCGAACTCAGTGATCAAAGCGAACCAGTTGATGATATGGAGTTTATCATGCAGAGATTTTGGAAGTGTGATAGTGTACCTGAAATCTATCGGGAAGCCACATCAGAGCAAGAATTAGCCGAAGAGATATTTTCTAAAACTGTGGTTCTCAAGGATAATAGGTTTCAGGTGGACTTACCACTGAAACAGAGTTTAACTGATATAAACATGGGTGATTCATTGTCGCGTGCACTCAAGCGCTTTCACAATTTAGAAAAAAGATTTGCAAAGGATCCTGTACTGTTTGAAATGTATAAGGCTTTTATTGAGGAATATCTTGCGCTGGGGCATGCACAGTATGTAGATATAAGTAAGTATGACTTGGAGGGCGGTAAAGTTTTTATTCAGCCGCATCATCCAGTCTACAGCAGCAGCAAAACAACACAGTTAAGGGTCGTCTTCGACGGGTCTATGCTTACAAGTCGCAACATTTCTCTTAATGACATGTTATTAAATGGTCCTGTTGTACAAAATGATTTATTCAGTATATTGATTTTGTTTCGGCTGCATCAATATATACTCATAGCCGACATTCAAAAAATGTTCAGACAAACGAAACTTAACCCTGAGCATTGCGCTTTGCAAAATATTCTCTGGAGAGATTCTCCAACGGAAAGCATAAAATGTATACAATTACAAACTGTAACTTATGGCCAAAAAAGCTCAACTTTTTTAGCAACCAGGTGTTTAATTGAACTAGCTCGCAGATATAAAGAGCAGTATCCATTGGCAGCAGAAGTTCTAATAAATAATACGTATGTCGATGATGTCAACACTGGATGTAATGATTTAAATCAATTAATTGAAACAAAGCGTCAACTGACCGACTTGTTAAAGCTGGGTGGATTTGTATTGCACAAATGGTGCTCCAATAACAAGCAGCTGCTAGAGGATATACCCAAGAAGCTTCAAAACATGTCGGACGTTGACTTTTGTCAGGATGAAGATGCATCAATAAAGACTCTAGGTATCACATATAGAATAAAATCTGATACTTTGAACATTAGCTGTCCCGGAGGGCTGCCATGCGAGGTTGATAGCTATACAAAGCGTCAGGTTCTCAGCGTAATAGGGAAGTTCTTTGACCCCCTTGGTTTAGCAGGGCCGATTGTCGTTGCAGCAAAACTCATTATGCAGAGAACCTGGCAGCTAAAAATATCCTGGGATTCACATATACCTCAGGACTTAGCTAATGAATTTAAAAGCTTTCTTCACAATTTAAATATGATGCAAAGCATCCCAGTGAATAGAAATATAAACACACAAAACTTGAAAACAGCAGAGTTAGTAGGATATGCAGATGCATCAGCCAAGGCTTTCGGCTGTTGCATATATTTCAGAACCATAGACGAGTGTGGCCAAGTGGCCATCACATTGTTGTGTTCAAAATCAAGGGTCAATCCCATCAAACCTTTAACTACTCCTCGCTTGGAGCTGAATGCTACATTGACACTAGCGACGTTAGCTCGCAAGGTTCGTGATCAAATCTCCAAGCTTGGAATTGATTGTAAGGTCCATTTACACTCTGATTCACAGGTAGTTTTGGCGTGGTTGGGAACGGAGCCTGCGAGGTTGTCTGTCTACGTAGCCAACAGAGTAAAACAAATTGCAGAATTGATAAAGGAAGCAACATGGTCGTACGTAGGCACAGCAGACAACCCTGCAGACTGTTTGTCAAGAGGAGTTGAACCTCATATGCTAAAAGATAACGAACTGTGGTGGAATGGCCCCCAGTGTTTAAAGGATCAAAATCACAATTATAGCAATGAGTTTCAACTTCCCTCGAGTCTCCCAGAGATGAAGGTTTGCAGCAATGCCGTTGCTTCTAATCAGGAATTTGAGTTGTTGTCCAAATACTCATCAATTCACAAATTGAAGAGAATAGTTGCCATAATATATAGATTCTTTAATAACTGTAAAGCTAAAATGGCAAGCAGAATATTCACTAGAGTATCTTGCAAGGAGTTGGATTCAGCACTAAAGGTCATTATTAGAACCACACAAAAGGAACATTTCGCTCAGGAAGCAAAGGCATTGTTGTGTAATAAACCCATAGAATCAAACTTGAAAAAATTAAACCCATTTCTTGATGCACAGGGAGTAATGCGTGTAGGAGGAAGGTTGCAGCAAGCAAACCTGCCTTTCTACCAAAGGCATCCTATAATTTTACCAAAAAGGTCGAACATTACTAGACTGATTATAAACGATGAACATACAACCTCACTACACGCAAGTGCAAAAATTATTATGGGAAATCTTAGCCAGAGGTATTACCTGGCTGATTGTAAAAGAGTCATAAAGAACGTTGTTCACAGATGTATAAAATGCTTCAAGTTAAAGGCTAAGGCCAGTCAACAATTAATGGGTTCTTTACCCGCCGATAGGGTAACGCCCAATAGGGTTTTTGGTAAGGTAGGAGTTGATTTTGGCGGCCCATTTTTGATTAAAATGCACCGGGTCCGCAAGCCCATCATTTACAAAGCCTATATTGCTTTATTTGTCTGTTTCACCACAAAGGCAATACATATCGAGCTGGTTTCAAACTTAACGACCGAGTGTTTCTTGGAATGCTTGAAAAGGTTCATCGCGCGACGAAACCGGCCGTCGGTGATCTACTGTGATAATGCTTCAACGTTTAAGGGTGCCCAAAATCAACTCCGCGAATTATATTTGCTGCAAGATAGCAAGGATCATCAAAATGCCGTCGCAAATTTTTCCACAGAGCGAGGCATTGAGTTCAGTTTTGTGCCTTGCTATTCTCCGGTGTTCGGAGGATTATGGGAAGCCGGGATAAAAGGCGCAAAATATCATTTAAAAAGAATAGTAGGCCAACAGGTTCTTACCTATGAGGAGCTTAACTCCGTAGTGATTCAGGTAGAGGGTGTATTAAATTCTAGACCGCTTTTAGCGCTGCAAAGCATCGATCCTGACGACATGTCTTACTTATCACCAGCGCATTTCTTGACAGGTACTGCTCTATCCACCTACCCTGAACCTGACGTCACAGAGGTGCCTACCAATAGGTTATCTTTCTGGAAACAGTGCACAAGAATGATGCAGTCTTTCTGGAAAGAGTGGTCGAGGCTGTATCTGACACAGTTGCAAAGCAGGCCAAAATGGCATAAATCAGTTCCTAACATTGACAAGGGAACGCTAGTATTGTTAAGGGACAATAATGCTCCACCACTCGCTTGGCAGACCGCGCGAGTCGTAGAAACCTTCCCTGGCCCAGATGGCAAGGTTAGGGCTTTATCTGTAAAAACAGCTAAAGGTAACATTATTCGCACTAGTATAATGAAAATTTGTGTGCTTCCCATTAATGATGACAATTGAAAAGGAACCGTATTTCCTGTCTGCTGCTGGTGCCTGGCTTGCACTGTAACTTTTCTAACATTTTTCTTGTACTAACCGTAGAACTTAGTACGTTAATTAAACTGTTCCTTGCCGTAGGTCTTTGAATGCATAATAAATTATGATACCAAGGTAGGACAGAACAACTGAATTGTTGTTCTTTAGTATTAGACATAGCATAAGAAAACTAGGCTAAGAGCACCATGTAAGGATGCTAACACATAAATAGTATGTCACTCCCTCGAGGAGGCTCACTTGTATTTTTGATGCTTTATAGCAATCAACTTTAAAAATAATTTTGGTATGTTAATGTTTAAGGTGTATTTTTTGTCATTAAGGCTCAATTAGAATATGAGCAGTATAAAAAAAAATTTTTTTTTTCAGTACTAAATCCGAATGTTATAGCACTATTGATGAAATATGTCACAATCTATACTGCAAGTTTAAAACTGTATTTGTAAGAAGCATGCCAAGCTATTTTTGCTACCGTAGGACTTAGACTGCATAACTTGTTATGATTCCAAGGTAAAAAATATACTTACTGTATAATTTGATGTAAATAATGATTCACATGTAGTAAAAGCAAACTGGCTATGGCATAGTAGTAGTACTTATCCACTTTCATTGGGTTACAGTTCAATAGAATTTAAGCTGTTTAAATTTTATATTTAGCTACTTAGGCTAAGATAAAGCTTTGGAAAAGTGATTGTCCTCTTTTACAATTTATAAACTTTTTCTTGGTCTTGGGAGTATGTGCGAGACAAGGCACACATGGGATGGAAGAGGACAGTCGCTCCGCCATTACGACAAAGATGAGACGTGTGCTTGTAGCAAAACAGTGGTTAATTTTGATTTACAAAAATATAGTTCATTAAAAATTCTTATGTAGTTGTTTTTATTAATCCGACCAAGCAAGAACAATTACAGATGCCCTTCGTGTTGGCGGCCAGCTCCCCTAGCCCTGAAAGTGTGTCGGCGACTGACCTTGAAGACCTCGTCGTTGGGGTACAGCATGGTGGTGTTGGGGCGCGAGGTGCGGATGTAGCAGATGCCCTTCGTGTTGGCGGCCAGCTCCCCTAGCCCTGAAAGTGTGTCGGCGACTGACCTTGAAGACCTCGTCGTTGGGGTACAGCATGGTGGTGTTGGGGCGCGAGGTGCGGATGTAGCAGATGCCCTTCGTGTTGGCGGCCAGCTCCCCTAGCCCTGAAAGTGTGTCGGCGACTGACCTTGAAGACCTCGTCGTTGGGGTACAGCATGGTGGTGTTGGGGCGCGAGGTGCGGATGTAGCAGATGCCCTTCGTGTTGGCGGCCAGCTCCCCTAGCCCTGAAAGTGTGTCGGCGACTGACCTTGAAGACCTCGTCGTTGGGGTACAGCATGGTGGTGTTGGGGCGCGAGGTGCGGATGTAGCAGATGCCCTTCGTGTTGGCGGCCAGCTCCCCTAGCCCTGAAAGTGTGTCGGCGACTGACCTTGAAGACCTCGTCGTTGGGGTACAGCATGGTGGTGTTGGGGCGCGAGGTGCGGATGTAGCAGATGCCCTTCGTGTTGGCGGCCAGCTCCCCTAGCCCTGAAAGTGTGTCGGCGACTGACCTTGAAGACCTCGTCGTTGGGGTACAGCATGGTGGTGTTGGGGCGCGAGGTGCGGATGTAGCAGATGCCCTTCGTGTTGGCGGCCAGCTCCCCTAGCCCTGAAAGTGTGTCGGCGACTGACCTTGAAGACCTCGTCGTTGGGGTACAGCATGGTGGTGTTGGGGCGCGAGGTGCGGATGTAGCAGACAGGGATTGTAACCCGGTTAATTTTGCCGTAGCGGTTAGAGCCAGATTTTGAGAGCCTAACCCATAATAAAGGTTACGCTCGCAAGAACACCGCTCTCCCCGGAGCATATGTCGGAGCGCAAACAGGGAACGAAGTACCATTTACCGGTTAGAGAGCGCTCTCTCCGTGTACGGGTGAACGACCGCTCGCTGGCTCGCTAGAGTCGCAAGCTTATACAGGATTAGTTGGCTATATATATAGACGCTTGAGTATTATTACTATTTATTTATACTTTATTGCCCAATATAAAAAAGTAAATGGCGGACTTAATGCCATAAGGCATTCTCTACCATTCAACCATTGGGCTAATAGAAACATTTGGTGCAGGCATTTAAATTATTATTATTAGTATTAGATTCGATTTTACTAAGTAAGTACCCAAATTTACCTAAGTATTTATATTGTTCATATATTGGCATTGTACTGTAGTAAGTAATAGTGGCGGAGCGCCCGTTCAAGCCGATTCCCACCGGCATTCCTAAAATTTATTTTTAGGCAAGCCTATAGTTAAAAACTCTTAACTCATTCATAACTTATTTTGTTCCGGGTTGCCCATCGAAAATTTTCACGCGCCGCCACTGGTAGGTAAGGACTTACATAAAACATCAAGTATGATTCGCGAAACATTGTATAAGTACTTAAGCCCCTGCTAGACGGTCGCCAACACGCCACTCCGACCGAGCGACCTTGGTCGGCACCGACCGCTGTAGTATGACATTTAGCTCCAAACAACTGTCTACACGGTTGGTGCGGAACAAGGTCGCCCGGTCGGAGGGGCGTGTTGGCGACCGTCTATCAGGGGCTTAAGAAATTTAGCTCCAAACAACTGTCTACATGGTCGGTGCGGACCAAGGTCGCCCGGTCGGAGGGGCGTGTTGGCGACCGTCTAGCAGGGGCTTTACACCAATTTGTTCGACAAAATGGTAAAATGCCCTATCGCAAACCTAACGTGCATAGGTGGTAGGTAGGTAGGTACTTATGCAATGAATTAGTGAGCCATTAGCTACCTGTGACGTAAGTAGGGACCAAAAAAATATAATTAGTTATAAATATTTTTCACACCTCTCATTCAGAAAAGTAAGTTTTGGTCCCCGACGAGAGGGAGCAAAATGCTTCTTTTCTGTTCAAGCTACTTTTTTAATTTATTCATTGGCTTGTAGCATTTACGCAATGTGCCAATAGAATCTTGATAAAATAATCGATTGTATTTCATCGTAATCGACAAACGTATATAAATCTTTATTTGTTTTTTTGTTTTAGTTTTTGTTGCTTTTTAGTTTTTCTTTTAGTTTTTTGTTTTGTTCGTTTTTTTTTGGTTTTTTGTTTTTGTTTTTTCTTGTTGCTTGATTTTGCTTAAATTTTTTGCCGTTGTTTTTGTTGTTTTTTTTTGTATTTTTGTTTTTTTTTTCGTTTTTTGTATTTTAGTTTTGTTTTTGTTGTTTTTGTTTTGGTTTTTTTTCTTTTTTGTATTTTGTTCGTTTTTTTGTTTTTCTGTTATTTTGTATGCGTTGTATTTTTTTTTGTATTTTTTTTGTATTTTTTTTCCTTTTTTTTTTGTTATTTTTTTGTTGTTTTTTGTATTTTTGTTAGTTTTTCTGTTTTTTTGAATGCGTTGTTTTTTTATTTTTTTTTTCGTTTCGTTTGTTTTTTTGTTCTTTTTTTGTTTTTTTGTTGTTGTTTATTTTTTTTCTTTTATTTTTTGGTTTTGTTCCTCTTTTTTTTTTTAGTTTTTTTGTTTTTGTTATTTTTTCTTTTATTTGTTGTTGTTTATTTTTGTATTTTTTCCAAATGTTTCCTCATAGTCGTTGTGAAAAGTTAAGTGTTACTCAGGAGCAAAATTATTTTCGTCTTGGGCGGTAACACTTGAATCCCTCACTACGCTCAGGATTCAATACACCGCCCTCGCCGTAAATATACTATTTTGCTCACTTGTGACACAAATAACTATAATATAGTCACTTACTATTACTAATCAAAATCATATAGCTACATAACGCACATTACATGTAGGTAATGTATGGAAAAATATTCAAATATCGAATACTGATGGTTGCGAACAGTCTCAACTAGGTTATACTTAGATACATACATTACATACAACATACAAAAGGGGCATTTCGTTTGTTTTTATCTATAGGCACCTACCTATACCTTTGAAGTAACTTTGTAAATAAGTTAGTTACCTGCCTTTATTTTGGTTCAACAACCTTCAACTAGGCATTTTGATGTGTGCTAATTTCTATCATAATCATAAAATTGGTAGATGTAGTTCCTCTTTTTTCTGCCCATTTTGAGTAGGTGTTTACGATGTACACTGTACAATAGTTATTTGTGTCACAAGGGAGCAAAATAGTATATTTACTGCGAGGGCGGTGTATTGAATTCTGAACGTAGCGAGGGATCCTACAATAGAATCCTGAGCGTAGCGAAGGATTCTAACGTAGGATCCTGAGCGTGTTGAGGGATTCAAGTGTTAACGCCCAAGACGAAAATAATTTTGCTCCTGAGTGACACATGTAACTTTTCACACCGACTATGAGGAAAAACTTTGCAAAAAAAAACAAAAACAGCAAAAAAATAACAAACAAAACAAAAACAAAAGAAAAGCAAAACAAAAACAAAAGAAAAGCAAAACAAAAAAACAACAAACACGAAAAAAATAACGAAAAAAGGAACGAAAAAAAAAAAAAACAAACAAAACAAAAAAAAATCAACCAAAAAAATAAAACAAAAATACAAAAATAAAGCAATAAAAACACCAAAAAACAAAAAAAAAACAACAGTAAATAAAAAAAATCGAACAAAAAACAAACTTAACTAAATAACGAACAAAACAAAAAAAATATCAAAAAACAAAAAATACGAAATAAAAAAAAAGCAAAGCAAAAAAAGAAAAAAACAAAAACGAAAAAAGAAACAAAAAAAACAACAAAAAACACCAAAAAACAAAAAAAAAACAAAAATCCTAAAAACAGCGAACAAAAAAAACAAACGAAACAAAAAACAAACAAAACTAAAAAAAGAACAAAACAAAACAAGAAAAAACAAACAAAAAGAACAAAAAAAAACAAACAAAAAATTACTTATATATACGTTTGTCGATTACGATGAAATTACAATCGATTATTTTATTAAGATTCTATTGGAACATCGCGTACGAGTAAATGCTACAAGCCAATGAATAAATCAAAAAAATAGCTTGAACAGAAAAGTAGCATTTTGCTCCCTCTCGTCGGGGACCAAAACTTACTTTTCTGAATGAGAGGTGTGAAAATTTTATTTCAATATTTTTATGAGAAAACTAGGGCGTCAGCATCGGCGGAACACGAACGAATTCATCGAATAAACAGAGTAGGTAGCTACACTGTAGCTAGGTATGTACCTACGCTCACTTCTCGCGCGCGTTTGGTCTGGCAGGCAACCCGCAGCGCCCCGCAACGAAGCGGCGGTCATTGATCCCGTATCACAACACGGAGTGAACGGTTAGAGAGCGCTCCGAAATAAGGCTCCCAAATCAAATAGTTCGAACGGAACCTAATCAATTAACCGGTTCTGTAACCGGTAAATTTGTAACCGGTTACAATCCCTGGTAGCAGATGCCCTTCGTGTTGGCGGCCAGCTCCCCTAGCCCTGAAAGTGTGTCGGCGACTGACCTTGAAGACCTCGTCGTTGGGGTACAGCATGGTGGTGTTGGGGCGCGAGGTGCGGATGTAGCAGATGCCCTTCGTGTTGGCGGCCAGCTCCCCTAGCCCTGAAAGTGTGTCGGCGACTGACCTTGAAGACCTCGTCGTTGGGGTACAGCATGGTGGTGTTGGGGCGCGAGGTGCGGATGTAGCAGATGCCCTTCGTGTTGGCGGCCAGCTCCCCTAGCCCTGAAAGTGTGTCGGCGACTGACCTTGAAGACCTCGTCGTTGGGGTACAGCATGGTGGTGTTGGGGCGCGAGGTGCGGATGTAGCAGATGCCCTTCGTGTTGGCGGCCAGCTCCCCTAGCCCTGAAAGTGTGTCGGCGACTGACCTTGAAGACCTCGTCGTTGGGGTACAGCATGGTGGTGTTGGGGCGCGAGGTGCGGATGTAGCAGATGCCCTTCGTGTTGGCGGCCAGCTCCCCTAGCCCTGAAAGTGTGTCGGCGACTGACCTTGAAGACCTCGTCGTTGGGGTACAGCATGGTGGTGTTGGGGCGCGAGGTGCGGATGTAGCAGATGCCCTTCGTGTTGGCGGCCAGCTCCCCTAGCCCTGAAAGTGTGTCGGCGACTGACCTTGAAGACCTCGTCGTTGGGGTACAGCATGGTGGTGTTGGGGCGCGAGGTGCGGATGTAGCAGATGCCCTTCGTGTTGGCGGCCAGCTCCCCTAGCCCTGAAAGTGTGTCGGCGACTGACCTTGAAGACCTCGTCGTTGGGGTACAGCATGGTGGTGTTGGGGCGCGAGGTGCGGATGTAGCAGATGCCCTTCGTGTTGGCGGCCAGCTCCCCTAGCCCTGAAAGTGTGTCGGCGACTGACCTTGAAGACCTCGTCGTTGGGGTACAGCATGGTGGTGTTGGGGCGCGAGGTGCGGATGTAGCAGATGCCCTTCGTGTTGGCGGCCAGCTCCCCTAGCCCTGAAAGTGTGTCGGCGACTGACCTTGAAGACCTCGTCGTTGGGGTACAGCATGGTGGTGTTGGGGCGCGAGGTGCGGATGTAGCAGATGCCCTTCGTGTTGGCGGCCAGCTCCCCTAGCCCTGAAAGTGTGTCGGCGACTGACCTTGAAGACCTCGTCGTTGGGGTACAGCATGGTGGTGTTGGGGCGCGAGGTGCGGATGTAGCAGATGCCCTTCGTGTTGGCGGCCAGCTCCCCTAGCCCTGAAAGTGTGTCGGCGACTGACCTTGAAGACCTCGTCGTTGGGGTACAGCATGGTGGTGTTGGGCGCGAGGTGCGGATGTAGCAGATGCCCTTCGTGTTGGCGGCCAGCTCCCCTAGCCCTGAAAGTGTGTCGGCGACTGACCTTGAAGACCTCGTCGTTGGGGTACAGCATGGTGGTGTTGGGGCGCGAGGTGCGGATGTAGCAGATGCCCTTCGTGTTGGCGGCCAGCTCCCCTAGCCCTGAAAGTGTGTCGGCGACTGACCTTGAAGACCTCGTCGTTGGGGTACAGCATGGTGGTGTTGGGGCGCGAGGTGCGGATGTAGCAGATGCCCTTCGTGTTGGCGGCCAGCTCCCCTAGCCCTGAAAGTGTGTCGGCGACTGACCTTGAAGACCTCGTCGTTGGGGTACAGCATGGTGGTGTTGGGGCGCGAGGTGCGGATGTAGCAGATGCCCTTCGTGTTGGCGGCCAGCTCCACGGCGCGCTCGGTCGACACCGCGTCTCTAAACAAAACAAACATTCAAAATGCAAAAGGGTTAGCTTTTCCTATGCCTTTCGGATCCGCCCAGAACGGTTTCAAACTTAAATTAAGGCCTATTGTCCACGTAAATCGCACGTCATGCGCAGGCTTTCGTCAATTGACGATTGCAAGACGAACACTAGCATCTCAATCAAACTTTCAAAACTGTGTCTACGGAGCGGCAACGTCGCGTTAGCCGCTCGTCATGCGTGCGTTGCCGCTCCGTGGACACGGCTTTGAAGGTTTCTACGCAAGATGCAAGCGTTCGTAACGTGCGGTTTACGTGGACAATAGGCCTAAAACGTAAAGATCACGATTCAAGTGAGAAAATGTTGACATCGGCACCCCAAGGATTCTACGAAACGACTAATCTGATTTAAAAAATTCTTTCACATACAGAATGGACATCCGGGATAGACATATGCGACATTTGCACGGCTATCACAAGACGGCGCGCGAGCTCTCTCGATTTTTCTCGCACTATCCGTCTCTCTCTTATTAGAACACTTAGAAAGAGAGGTATAGAGCGAGAAAAATCGAGAGAACTCGCGGGCCGTCTTGTGATACCCGTGCTGATCAATTGGCTCCTACTGGGTTATTTGTAATACGCGGGCTCAGTCGCGGCTATAAACCAACTATAACGAGGAGGTAAGCTAACTAGATTTTCATATTTGATTGCTAATACTTGATATCTGACTACATTGACGTTTTAATACCGTCTTGAGTACTCCGTCATTTACAATGCTTTTCTACTCACTTTCTTTCATCGTTTAAAAAGGTTAGTTTGTTCGAACGCTACTGACCACGTCGCCCGACATCGGGCGTGTGAGTACGACGCACGGTTCACTCTAGCACCGCCTAGTTGCCACACACATACATCATGTGCGTCGCTGTTATGAAGCGGTGCTTACGTTAGTATACAATACAAATCAAAATTCTTTATATCCATAAATTACAGTGTACATTCATGATATAAGAAATGCAGCTGCCTGGTAAGCCAACAATGCCTGTATTGGGAAGCCCCGCTCTTCCATAGATTATATAGGTAAGTACAGCTTTCCATACAGGGGGTGATCTCCGGACCTGTTGTGTACAGAATTGTCTTTCTGGATCCATATACGCTATATTTTATCTCGCGGGCTTGCCTGCCATCTTAGAAATACGCGGCTAATCGGTTATAAAAAAACTCCGTAAAATGAACAATTTTAACATTTTATGGCGATGTAAGCATTCAAAAAAGCGATAGTGCCGGGGAATAATGTACTTACGAGGGGTAGAATACGGTGGCGGTGGGCACGGCACGGAAGAGCGCCAAGTCCTCAAGCCCCATTTGCGAGGGGCCGTCCTCTCCGATGCTGACGCCGCAGTGGGAGCCAACCAGGTTGATGTTGCTCTGGCTGATGGCGCCCATACGGATCTGAACAAATAACAACAAATGATGATCGTTTCGCTATCCATGCTATAGGCATATCAGAGAGGACTGCGTAATGAGAAGACATATCGCCACAACGAATACTGGTTCTCGCTTGGTTATGGACATAGATTGTACTGTCGAGACAGGTGAATAATGCTTGCCCACTCTTGTATTTAATTATTTTTGAGAAAATCCTAATTTTTACTCTGTTAGAAATACACACCTGGTCGAAGGTCCTGGCGAAGAAGGCGGCGAAGGTGGAGACGAAGGCGACGGTGCGGTCGCGGCACGCGGCGCGGGTAGCCACGCCCACTAAGTTCTGCTCCGCGATGAAATACACACCTGGTCGAAGGTCCTCGTGAAGAAGGCGGCGAAGGTGGAGACGAAGGCGACGGTGCGATCGCGGCACGCGTGGCCACGCCCACTAAGTTCTGCTCCGCGATGAAATACACACCTGGTCGAAGGTCCTCGTGAAGAAGGCGGCGAAGGTGGAGACGAAGGCGACGGTGCGGTCGCGGCACGCGGCGCCGGTGGCCACGCCCACTAAGTTCTGCTCCGCGATGAAATACACACCTGGTCGAAGGTCCTCGTGAAGAAGGCGGCGAAGGTGGAGACGAAGGCGACGGTGCGGTCGCGGCACGCGGCGCCGGTGGCCACGCCCACTAAGTTCTGCTCCGCGATGAAATACACACCTGGTCGAAGGTCCTCGTGAAGAAGGCGGCGAAGGTGGAGACGAAGGCGACGGTGCGGTCGCGGCACGCGGCGCCGGTGGCCACGCCCACTAAGTTCTGCTCCGCGATGAAATACACACCTGGTCGAAGGTCCTCGTGAAGAAGGCGGCGAAGGTGGAGACGAAGGCGACGGTGCGGTCGCGGCACGCGGCGCCGGTGGCCACGCCCACTAAGTTCTGCTCCGCGATGAAATACACACCTGGTCGAAGGTCCTCGTGAAGAAGGCGGCGAAGGTGGAGACGAAGGCGACGGTGCGATCGCGGCACGCGTGGCCACGCCCACTAAGTTCTGCTCCGCGATGAAATACACACCTGGTCGAAGGTCCTCGTGAAGAAGGCGGCGAAGGTGGAGACGAAGGCGACGGTGCGGTCGCGGCACGCGGCGCCGGTGGCCACGCCCACTAAGTTCTGCTCCGCGATGAAATACACACCTGGTCGAAGGTCCTCGTGAAGAAGGCGGCGAAGGTGGAGACGAAGGCGACGGTGCGATCGCGGCACGCGTGGCCACGCCCACTAAGTTCTGCTCCGCGATGAAATACACACCTGGTCGAAGGTCCTCGTGAAGAAGGCGGCGAAGGTGGAGACGAAGGCGACGGTGCGGTCGCGGCACGCGGCGCCGGTGGCCACGCCCACTAAGTTCTGCTCCGCGATGAAATACACACCTGGTCGAAGGTCCTCGTGAAGAAGGCGGCGAAGGTGGAGACGAAGGCGACGGTGCGGTCGCGGCACGCGGCGCCGGTGGCCACGCCCACTAAGTTCTGCTCCGCGATGAAATACACACCTGGTCGAAGGTCCTCGTGAAGAAGGCGGCGAAGGTGGAGACGAAGGCGACGGTGCGGTCGCGGCACGCGGCGCCGGTGGCCACGCCCACTAAGTTCTGCTCCGCGATGAAGCACTCAATGTATCTAAAAATAAGGTACACATTCAATTATTTTTGAGATGACCTTGACAAATGATTACTGCGCTTCCATGTAGATTTATTTCAATTGAACTGCAATTAAATTAGTTATAAACTTACCTGTCGGGGTACGCGTTGCGCAGTTTGTCACTGAAGGTGGAGTTCTTAGTGTCACCGTCGAGGGCGATTACTCTGTAACAAAGGAGTATCAGTAAATATAAGTGATGCAAATTATGGTCCAGTATACATGAATAATTAGGAGAGGATAGACAAGTTTATTGTATGACGTGACTCATCTCAAATCAGAAGGAATGCACGGATCACAATACATAATTAGATATTGATCACTAGATTTTCAGTGAAGTAAAATATGCCTAACCCACTGTGTTTGAGTAAAAACTTATAGCTCATTCCCACTTCCATGAGAAGGAGCTTGTGCCCAACGATGGATCCAATAGGTTAATAATATTGGTGATATAGATGACAGCCGTCGGTTGTACAGTCCGGAGAGAGTACACTTTCTGCTGCTTGAAGAGCTGCTACGCATTCTAGATTATACCGGTGGCGTCTTTCTGGACTATGTCTCTCTCTCCGGGCCGTCGTTTGGACAGAAATGGCGTAAGACAGGGAAGCCTCCGTTTGGGTCGAAGATCCACTGTGGGTTGGTCCGCCACAGCAGTAGCTAAGTGATATAGACGATGTGTCACCTCAGGTTGGTGTCGGCGATCTTCTTGAGCGCGGTGCCGTAGGCGAGGCGCGTGGCGACCAGCTCGCCCGGCTTGTAGGCGGGCGGCGACGACAGGGAAGCCTCCGTTTGGGTCGAAGATCCACTGTGGGTTGGTCCGCCACAGCAGTAGCTAAGTGATATAGACGATGTGTCACCTCAGGTTGGTGTCGGCGATCTTCTTGAGCGCGGTGCCGTAGGCGAGGCGCGTGGCGACCAGCTCGCCCGGCTTGTAGGCGGGCGGCGACGACAGGGAAGCCTCCGTTTGGGTCGAAGATCCACTGTGGGTTGGTCCGCCACAGCAGTAGCTAAGTGATATAGACGATGTGTCACCTCAGGTTGGTGTCGGCGATCTTCTTGAGCGCGGTGCCGTAGGCGAGGCGCGTGGCGACCAGCTCGCCCGGCTTGTAGGCGGGCGGCGACGACAGGGAAGCCTCCGTTTGGGTCGAAGATCCACTGTGGGTTGGTCCGCCACAGCAGTAGCTAAGTGATATAGACGATGTGTCACCTCAGGTTGGTGTCGGCGATCTTCTTGAGCGCGGTGCCGTAGGCGAGGCGCGTGGCGACCAGCTCGCCCGGCTTGTAGGCGGGCGGCGACGACAGGGAAGCCTCCGTTTGGGTCGAAGATCCACTGTGGGTTGGTCCGCCACAGCAGTAGCTAAGTGATATAGACGATGTGTCACCTCAGGTTGGTGTCGGCGATCTTCTTGAGCGCGGTGCCGTAGGCGAGGCGCGTGGCGACCAGCTCGCCCGGCTTGTAGGCGGGCGGCGACGACAGGGAAGCCTCCGTTTGGGTCGAAGATCCACTGTGGGTTGGTCCGCCACAGCAGTAGCTAAGTGATATAGACGATGTGTCACCTCAGGTTGGTGTCGGCGATCTTCTTGAGCGCGGTGCCGTAGGCGAGGCGCGTGGCGACCAGCTCGCCCGGCTTGTAGGCGGGCGGCGACGACAGGGAAGCCTCCGTTTGGGTCGAAGATCCACTGTGGGTTGGTCCGCCACAGCAGTAGCTAAGTGATATAGACGATGTGTCACCTCAGGTTGGTGTCGGCGATCTTCTTGAGCGCGGTGCCGTAGGCGAGGCGCGTGGCGACCAGCTCGCCCGGCTTGTAGGCGGGCGGCGACGACAGGGAAGCCTCCGTTTGGGTCGAAGATCCACTGTGGGTTGGTCCGCCACAGCAGTAGCTAAGTGATATAGACGATGTGTCACCTCAGGTTGGTGTCGGCGATCTTCTTGAGCGCGGTGCCGTAGGCGAGGCGCGTGGCGACCAGCTCGCCCGGCTTGTAGGCGGGCGGCGACGACAGGGAAGCCTCCGTTTGGGTCGAAGATCCACTGTGGGTTGGTCCGCCACAGCAGTAGCTAAGTGATATAGACGATGTGTCACCTCAGGTTGGTGTCGGCGATCTTCTTGAGCGCGGTGCCGTAGGCGAGGCGCGTGGCGACCAGCTCGCCCGGCTTGTAGGCGGGCGGCGACGACAGCGTGATGTCGCCGATGTGCACGCGCGGCGCCTCCGCGAGCGGCGGCTTGGGCTTCAGGGAGATCGTGTTGTTCTTGATCTGCGACTGCAGGTGCTGTGGAGGGAGTAGGTAACATGGCTTTTAATACTACTTTTTTTATACAGCGACGTTGGCAAACAAGCTTACGGCCTGCCTGATGTTAAGCGGGTACTGTAGCCTATGGACACTTGTGACTCCAGAAGAATCACAAGCGCGTTGCCGACTCTTTATTCACTTGAGGATTCGCTGTGTTGGCAGATAGAGACATGCAGGTGCCTCACTCCCAACACAGCGCATCCTAGGGAGCTCTGGCGACCTTACTCACCATCAGGAACACAACACCACAATCGTCATAGCATGCAATAATATAGCAACACTACAAAGCAGTGGTGCTATTATGACTGCGGTCTTCTGTAAGGTGGAGGTACTTCCCCAGTTAGGCTGCTCCATATACGAGCGAGATGACATTCCGCTGTGCCCTACCTCTCTACATTGTTGTAGAGGCTGGAAAGTGAGCAACAGATGGACGAGTGAGCTCGAGGGCCGAGCCGTAGGTGAGGCCCTCGGAAAGACGAGTCCATCTATTGAACTTTTAGCCGAGACATTACATAGTGCTTTTCACGACTACTGAGAGGAAATTAAAAATAATTATAATTTTAAATCAAATTAAGGTGTGCGTCAGGATGGCGGGTGGACCTCGGGAAATTCAATGAAATGTTGACAGATATTTGGTACCTTCTGTGTACCTCTGTGTACCTTTAATAAAATTCTGTGTACCTCTCCTGAAAACGAGCTATCTTCAAAATTAGGTCCACCCGCCATCCTGACGTCAGAATGGCGGGTGGACCTATGAAATATGTACAAAACGTACATTTTTTTAACGATTTGTGTATAATAATTTGGTACCTTCTGTGTACCTCTGTGAACCTTTAAAAAAAATTTGTGTACCTCTCCTGAAAAAAAGCTATCTTCGAAAATAGGTTCACCCGCCATCCTTATATTTTACTTCGTACGTAGTCGGCCACTCTGTCGATAGTATTTTAGTAAACAAAACGAAACAAGCCATATTATATTATTACTTTTATACATGTTGCAAATGCTTGTTTAATGCTGATATAATTACAATATAAATAATTTTAAAATTAATTTGTTTGTCACCTTAAAATTCCTTGTATTTTTAAAGGTACCTACCTAGCTCAGTTAGATCGCACGAAGTATGGCGCGACAAAATTGAATAAATCTCAGGATTTTTTTATTTTACTAATTATTATTACCTATATATATTTCATGATTTTACTAATATACGTGTAATAAATACCTGAAACTTTTTAAATTAATTCTGGAATCAAACTCAGGCAGCAAAAGGACACAAGGGGAGTTGCGGAATAAAACATAGCCTATGATAACCATCCCGAAGGTAAATGAACCTTTATTTAAAATAGATTTTGGAATTGAATGAGTAGTTCCGGAGATTACTCCTACGTTGTACAAAGGTACAAACTTACAAGCTTTACCTTTTTTCAATAGCTCTACGGGCGCTTTTCTCGTATTACAAACATCCATCCTTAGGGACTCCCTACATATTTCTTAGTAGATATAGATTTCGAGATGTACAATTTGAGCTATATTACTGAGAGACTAGCTTGCTTGCGACTTCGTCCGCATGGAAGTCGTTTATATCGTATATAAACTCCCCCCCCCCCCCCCCCCCCCACCTTAAAAGATGATTTTCGGGAAAAAAAATATCATGTGTCCTACACCCCGGGATTCTGACTATCTCCATACCATCTCAATCAGTTCAATGGCTTAAGCGTGAAAAGGTAACAGACAGACAGACAGTGTCAGGTACTATCGCATTTCTAATATTGGTATGGATGTAGGTATATCTCCTACATCCGAGCGGACGACGCAGCGGAATGGTTCTTAGTTACGTTTCAACAAAATCGGTTCAGCCGTTTTTGTGGTATTGAACTTTGAAATGAAAGTATCGGGGGCTTTTCAACTTTTCTAAGTTGTTAATTTTTTATAATTGTATGTACTTATGTTAAGCCTTTAAGGCATTTGTTAAATAGGCCCTGAAATAAATGAATTATTATTATTGTTTGTCACCATTAAAAATCAGACACATTAATAATAATCCATTAATTATTAGTACCTATATATCCCTTTGGCTCCGCCATCGCCAGCGTTATTTAGCTTTCCGTAGCTGTGTGATAAAATATAGCCTATAGCCATCCAGAATGTTAATTTATTCCAACATTATAAACAGGAAATCTCTGTTAGATTGTAATTTTGTAATCTACAGTGTGTCTCTGACGTTGGGGGCTTTAAATGCAAATATCGATTATGGTCCTGAAACTGAACCACTTTTGTTCCGCAACTTTGTAAAATAACTATCATTTCTATAATTTGGTAGTGTTTCAACTTTAACTGTACCATCAATGTATTGCAAACACGGCCTCATTATTTGACATCCATGACACTGACAAGTATGAAAACTAACTAATGGATGATGTACATTGAACATTTTATTTAATTTGTATGGAATAATGAAAATACAAAAATAACGTATTTTTGAAAAGTTGTAGAACAAAAGTAGTTCTATTTCAGGAGCATAATCGACATTTGAATTTAAAGCCCCAAAGTCAGAGACACGCTGTATAGGTACTAATATTATAAAGAGACTCCTCGTCTTTGAGACTGTAACTTGTAAGTTTGTATGTTGCAGGGGTTAATCTCAGGAATAAGATCCGATTTCAAAAAATATTTCACCTATGTATAGAATTAATTTTCTAGATGGACATAGACTATTTTTTATCCCGCGGGTTTGCCTGCATCTTTTGCAATACGCGGGCGAAGCCGCGTGTACAGAAAGTTATATAAGTATACCTACTTAACTGAGACACATATTAAAAATCAGATGAGTAGGTACCTTGTTCAGGAAACTAACCCCTATATAAGTACAAGCTTACAAAGTCCCAAACTACACCGATTATTTGGTATAATAGTACCTTTTGGATGGACGTAAATGGTATTAAATATAGCGGCTCCACCTGCCGTTCTTTGGCGGGCGGAGCCGCGAGGAAAGCTAGCTACTGAACGTAATTCGGTACCTCCTGTTTAGAAGTAGGTCGGTAGACGAACCCAATTTTGAAATGTAAGCCTTTATGGCTTTTAGGGAACACGTTTCCAAACATAGTGGACAAACTACTAACTTGAAAACCGGCCAAGTGCGAGTCGGACTCGCGCACGGAGGGTTCCGTACCATTATCTATAAAAACGGCAAAAAGATCACGTTTGTTGTATGGGAGCCCCCTTAAATATTTTATTATATTTTTTAGTATATGTTGTTATAGCGGCAACAGAAATGCATCATCAGTGAAAATTGCAACTGTCTAACAATCACGGTTCATGAGATACAGCCTGGTGACAGACGGACAGACAGACAGACGGACGGATAGCGGAGTTGTAGTAATAGAGTTCCGTTTTACCCTTTGGGTACGAAAACCTAAAAACGGCAAGTTATAATATTATTCGCTTTAAATACTGACTTATGTTCTCTTTAAGGCGATGTAGGTTCAAGGTCTTCTCTCCCTCACACTGAGCATAATCGTGAGCGAGATGGAAGTGCGTGTTCGGAAGTGTGTAGTACATTATTTTTAAGTAGGTACCTACCTACCTACTTAATAATTGATTTTTGAAATATTAGATACCTAATTTATTAAAAATCTATCCGGTTATTGTTTTAGAACAACAAAAAAGTTATTCTTTTTATAAAAAAAACATAGATTGTCGTTAAAAATTCCGAAATCTCGAACATAAAAGTCTATTTTTATGGTGATATTTAAGATTTTTTTACAGAGCTACCAAGTCACTTTTAGGGTTCCGTATTCAAAGAGTAAAACGGGACCCTATTACTAAGACTTCGCTGTCCGTCTGTCTGTCACCAGGCTGTATATCAAGAACCGTGATAGCTAGAGAGTTGAAATTTTCACAGATTATGTATTTCTGTTGCCGCTATAATATCAATATTTTTGTCAGATCGTAAACAGGCCTCACCTTAATCGTAGTCGCGTCGCGTCATGCATCGCATTGACAACGGTTACAAGACATAGGCAAGAGTTAGGTTTAAGTATCGTTATTTAATAAACATTAAAGCAGACATTTTTAAGCGTGAAATATACCTACATCATAATTTTTGTACTAAGTAAGTACGTACAAATAAGTTTTTGATATTTTATTCAATTCAGTCACGCCATCCTACGTGCGACAGCTAATGAAAATGAAAATGAAAGCATTTAATTCGGACAATTACACATCCATATAATATCGAGCTACCTAAAAGGTTAAAAATAATTTTAAAGTGAAAAACAAATTAACTTTAAAGTAAATTATATTGTAATTAGATCAGCATTAAACAAGCATTTTCAATATGTATAAAAGTAATAATAAATGTAATATTGCTTCTTTCGTTTTGTATACTAAAATACTGTCGACGGCCGACTACGTACTAAGTAATATAAGGATGGCGGGTGAACCTATTTTCGAAGATAGCTTTTTTTCAGGAGAGGTACACAGATTTTTTTTAAAGGTTCACAGAGGTACACAGAAGGTACCAAATTATTATACATAAATCGTTAAAAAAAATGTACGTTTTGTACATATTTCATAGGTCCACCCGCCATTCTGACGTCAGGGTGGCGGGTGGACCTAATTTTGAAGATAGCTCGTTTTCAGGAGAGGTACACAGAATTTTACTAAAGGTACACAGAGGTACACAGAAGGTACCAAATATCTGTCAATTTCATTGAAATTCCCGAGGTCCACCCGCCATCCTGACGCACACAAATTAAGTACCTAAATTCAAGATCATAATACTAAACAAAAAACAAAAGAGCGCGGCCCCGCTCGCCGGCGCGGCGGAGAGGAGCGGAGCGGAGCCGGCGCCGATCCTCCCGCTCGACGCCCTGTGATTGGTCGGAATCGCTCAAACTGTCCAACAACCACTATTATACCCGAAACTGGAATTCAAGACCAAAAAAACTACGACAGATACGTACGTCACTGTCAAATCTGTCAAAGTCACTTATGACATGGTCAAATAAAGTTTTCAGGTTTCGCCAACCTTTTTGTTATATGCTATTAGGATTTAAAAAAAAAAGGAACTTAATTACAAACTTTATTTTCAACTCAACTAACATTGACAACATTTTATTGTAAAGAACTTAAACAAGTTGAATTACCAATGAACACACACGACAGTGTGCCAGTGCCATATTATTAAGACAGTATGGAAAAGTTAAATAATAGTACATTGTGATACAAGTGAGCTATGTTGATCATTACATCAGAGGCGGAATTGTCGAACCGCAGGTGAGCGTGATAAGAGAGCCGAGGATGTAATTATCAAAGCTCACGCGTGTCATACGACGTTTTTTAATACATTTGCGAGAAAAATATCCTTTTCATCAAATTAAAATGTTACAGGCTCCTAAGTTGTTTCCTTTAGTTATTGATGACAACAGGTTTTTACTCACATACATTTGTACACCTCCAAAAATGTACAGTGACGTCAATTCTATTTATCACTTTTCTATTCACCACGAGTCAACATTTTTAACAATAACCAAACACGCATCATCAATGTTTACAAATATTTGTGAAATTACTTATAATGGCGCGCAACTATTTTTTTTTCGTTAAGTTCGCGCAGTGCGCCCGCATCGAGGCTTAAATGAAATCTCTAAAAAGTCAATACAAAAAAAAATCTTATTCAATATAAATACGCATAAATATCTAAAAAAAATATATAAATTCATGTAAAATGTTATCAAAAGTAAATAGTTTTACTAAATTAAACGTTTCTATACCATATCCAAGAAGAAATAATCAATTAATTCACAAGAAGGATTTAATTTGTTTAGTCGAGTAAGAATACATTTGCCGAGAATTAAAAACAAACCTGTATAACCCGGTCAATTTAAGAATGCGCCGAGTCCATACATACACCTTGCTGCAAGGTGCCAACGTGTCTTAATCGGGATATAAACATAACTACACGAGTGTCGTAATGTTATAAAACACGCGTGTTTAATACCCAGGATTATGAGCCCAAAAGCGGCACACTAAGAGGCACGTTACGAGCAAATGTGTTGAAAACCCATTTTTTTATGAATTGTTTTTATTTACCTTCATCTTCACCATCACTAACTTCGGAATCTGAGTCGGTCACTTGTATAATAAAATTTTCCACCACTCCTGTAATTAATCCATCCATTTTGCACATCTCGTCCTCTACTTTCATGACATGACTTACACGTGACTGCCACATCTCCGGTGTCACCTCCCGGAGGCCTTCATGAAATAGGTCTTTGACCTCTGCCATTTTAAATGTTTTATTATTCCTGGCTACATGTCCTTTTACCTGAGCCCATACCAACTCAATTGGGTTCAATTCGCAGTGGTAAGGGGGCAATCTTAATATTTTGACATTATGTGCCGCTGCTACCTCATCCACTGCATATTTATTATGAGGAGGCTTCTCCTTTGCGACAATTGTCATCAATTTATCTTAGGTAAAATTTTCTGGAAATGTGACATTCTTTTCCTTCAGCCAATCAATCATCAAATCTATGGTGTCATGGCGGCCCTAACAACCATAAAGCACGCTACACACTATTATTCTGCAATTAGCTAAATGTATGCAAAAATTGGTTATTAATAACTTACCTGTAGTTAAAATGTTGCACCAAATGTTATTAAAACCTGAAGTGATACAAGCGCAATACCAGCTTTGCAACCAAAAATTACGGATGGTTAAGTTTTTATTAACGCATCTTGTATTTATGTAAAAATAAGTAAATAAAATTACTTCTTTAAATTATAGAATTAAAATTACCAATAAATAAATTATGTCAGCGTGTGTTTTTAGAAAAAATGGATATAAGGACCGTATCGGAAAGAAAGTAGACAACTTCAAAATGGTATTATTTTTATTCTGTGTGAAAACTGATAATGAAACAAAAAGAAACTGAAAAATAAGGTCTTTATAAAAAACTGTTTTGAAAGAATTCGTCGTAATTATATCTATTTTGCCTGCAACCTAACTTTCTTTTTGATGTGTCTTTTTTTAACTGAGGTGGCAGCTTTAACATTTTGTTAGAGGTGTCGTTTCATGATATCATCAATATCGCTCAATTGGGCGAACTTCTGGGCAATTGGGAGGTTTCATCTCCTTATCCACTACTTCTACCTTGTCGGCTTTATACCATTCCTTCGTTGTATTAGAGTAATGACAAGAAGCCAAGTCTGGCCAACTGTGCTTCTTTATTAGTGGTAGTAATATTTTCAGTAAGCACTCGTCACGGTATACCGTAGCGTTCAAAGTCTCTGTAGTGACGAAGGATTTCGATCGCATACCGCATTGAAAAATCGCTTGCCACACTAATACTTTTTTGCCGAATTTCTCGATGTTGATGGCCTTATGTTTTCGAGTAACCTTCTATAAGCCGGCACCGTAATAAATTGAGGTCCTGATAAGGCTTTAAAGTCCAATTTGCAATAGGTCTCGTCATCCATTATAATGCACTGATTTTTCTTGGTCAATATACGGTCGTATAATTTCCTTGCCAGTTTTCTGACAGCTATTGTTTGATTTTCATCTCGTTTTGGGTGTTTTAGTTTTTTATAGATTTCTAGGTTGCATCTTAGTTTGATTATTTGTATTATAGCCGAAGAAGTTTTGGCTCTTTTTGCCTCGAACGAAATTTTACGAATTGAAAGGGACGGATTTTGTTTAAACATCCTCACGGCTTTCTTTTCTAATGCCAAGTCGGTTGTCCCCGGTTTTCTTCCAGATTTAGGCAAATCTTCGAGAGTACAGAAGTCACCAAATCTATATTTAACTTGTGCACGCCCGCGGGACTCCAATCGTACTTTTTAACCAGTTTTCTAATCGTCATACCTTTTATTTTGCACCAATCGTCCAATAGTAGATTGTACAACAAGTGCATAAAACGAGCCATTTAAACCGAGACGTTTAAGTCCACCCGAGCCACCGGCGAGGGTGGATAGTTAAGTCGAGGGGTTAAATGGCTAATTTATGCCCGAGTTATACACACTGCTTTTCACTTCAATTGCGAGAAAATAACAAATAATTGCAAAATTAAATTAAATAATAGCTCATTCCCGTCACTTAACTTTTTAAAGTTTTTGTTTAATTTTCGACACGTGATATTAGACTTAGGTACTTCATACTGCCAAGTCATTTAATAGTTCAATACGTTTTAAAATAATAATTGACTCCCTATTTTATCTGATTTTATTAATTTAGTAATGGAAAACACAAATGTGAAATTTATTAATGCAAATCAAATCAAATGACAAGTTTATTTTACGAAGTTTTATTGTGTGTTGCAAGTGTGTGGCTGTTAGGCCCGATTATCTTAGTCTTTAAAACAATTTTACTTTGTGCACTAGAGCATAAAAGTGGCATTTTGTGCAGCATACATCCAGCACAAAGGCGGACTTTGCGAGCATGAGAAGTGAAAAATATTTTTACGAACGCGTAAGCTAATTCGCCCTATGTTGACAGTTTGACAAAAGTAGTAATTGCTTTTTGTTGCAATAAAAAGACAAGGATATAGTTCGTTATTTAAAAAAAGTGTATGCCGATTTTATGTACGTACCAGTTTTTAGAGATGCCTAAAATTGTCTACTTTCTTTCCGATACGGTCCTTACTACTGTATGATCATTTTATTGCAGTGGCAACATTGTCGTAGATTTTTTGGTCTTGAATTCCAGTTTCGGGTATACAATGAAACATTGTAGTAGTGGTGGTTCAGGTGCTACAGCTATTGCCTAATTTCTAGCTTGGTTTTAGACCATCTATTGCCACATTTCCGAACAGTGGCGTGAAAAGAATGTTATTTTTACTTCTCATGCTCGAAAAGTGTGTCATATTAGCACAGTCTAACTACATACAGTCAGGGGCGGTTCACTCTGTGATTCCTAAACAGGGAGTTTGTTAACAGAGAACCTTCTGTACGTAGTACTATTACTTAGTCTGCAAGCTCAGGGCTACGCGGGCCAAAGTTGTGGGGTACGCGGGGATGCGAGAGACGAGTAAATTTAGCGCGAACTTACTGAGTTTGCGCTAACTATTCTGAAAGGGTGTCAAGTTTGACTATATAAAACCGACTTTAAATATCGGTAATGTCACTTAAATTTTGTTCCAGATTGATATCTAAGGGCTCGAGGAGTCTTTTAATATAAATCCGTGGGAAAATATAAAAGGCCGCCATCTTGAAATTCTTTAAATACGGTCAGATTTTGTTCAAAATCGATATCTGAGGGACCGAGGCCTCTTAAGTTGCTACTGTTGCTAGATGTTCTCCGGTGATTGGATTCTAGCTTCAACTGTGAGCAACCTCAATAGATTTTAGAGCTTGATTACTGTATAGATAGTGTTCGAGTGCTACTGGCCACGGCGCCCGATGGCGGGCGTGTGAGTACGACACACGATATACTCTGGCACCCACTGACTGTAATGCACAATTTGTGTGCACCACTGTATATTTAGTTGGGTGCTTTTTAAGTGTTTATCTATCCAAATATCATAAACCCTCCATGATGCGTTCAAGAACCGCACATTATGACCACCATAAAAATATACTGTTTTGTTAGAACAAATTTCTTATCTGTGAAAATGTTATTATTGCTAAACAATAACATCGATTTCGATAATATTATTTCATTCAAATTTCGAACATCTCTGAAAAACAAAGAAATTTGATTTGACCTCTATTCTAATATCAGTCGAGATGACGTTTAGTTCGAAATAAATTGACAATTTGCATAAACATTTGTCAAATTTCACACGTAAGTAATATATTGAACGATATGATAGTTGATGCCGCCTCTAGTCTGTCTCAGAATAAAAAAGAAAAGTATGACAGCTGCTAGAAAACTTACTAATAATAACTGTTAGTTGCCCTGAACAACGGCGCGATCATCCTATCCTACACTATTAAACGAGCAATATTTGCATTCACGTTCTCGGAAACGGCTCTAACGATTTCGATGAAATTTGGAATATAGGTGGTTACAGGGGCAAGAAATCGATCTAGATAGGTCTCATGTCCGGGAAAATTCGTTTTCTCCGTATTTTCTCAATTTTCATCCGAGCGGAGCTCGGTCGCCCAGGGACTAATATATTATGCGGCTCTTGAATGCATCATGGAGGCTTATGATATGTGGGAAGATAAAGTAGTGTATGTAACTGTACAGTCAGCCAAGAAAGTGGTCTACCACTTTTCGACATTTATTGCATACAAAATAAGGTCCAAAAGTGGTAGACCGCTTTTTTGGCTGATGGTACATAATTAGGCATTAATTATACTAACAACAATGAGATCAATGTTATCTTAGAAATTAAATAAATTGAAATTGAAATTAAACACTCGTGTGATGTTATTATGAAACTGGCCTTCGCCTCTTTTCATAAACCCACGCCCTTCATTATGTACATACAGTCACATAAACTACTATTAATGGATGAAGTTACTTAATTTACTTCTTAGGATATGCTGATATTAGGTAAAGCTACTGATTTAATAGTAATTAAAGAAACAATTTCCATAGTTCAAAATAACATTTTCACAGTATCAACTCACCTTGATGATCTTCTCCCCATCAGCACCCAGCGCCTTGCCGTGCCAGTTCTCCAGATCCTCGATGCCGGGGAAGCCCTTGCCCTTGAAGGTCTTGGCGACGAGCGCCGTGGGCTTGCCGGTCGTGGAGGACGCCTCGTCGAAGGCCTTCACCAGCTCTGTGACGTCATGCCCGTCCACCACCAGCGAGTGGAAGCCGAACGACTTCAGCCGTGCGTCGTACACTTCCACCTGAGGAATAACATCTGTATAAGTTACTGGAATATTTATAGATGGCAAAAATAGTTTCACCTGTAGGTTCTGCTTATATATGTCCCAAAATTCACGCAAGATTTTCCATACGTAATGTATATTTCAATTAGAGATGTGAAGAAAAACTTTATATGATGATAGTGATTAATGCTCAAAACCGAAAAACGCTATAAGGACCGTACCGGAAAGAAAGTAGACAACTTTAGGCATCTCCAAAAACTGGTACGTACATAAAATCGGCATAATTTTTTTTTTAAAAACGAACTATATACTTTTCTTTTAATTGAAACAAAAAAGCAATTACTACTTTTGTCAAACTGTCAACATGGGGCGAATTAGCTTACACGTTCGTAAAAATATTTTGGACGATTGGTGCAAAATAAAAGATATGACGATTAGAAAACTGGTTAAAAAGTACGAGTTGAGTCCCGCGGGCGTGCACAAGATAATAAATAAATTTGGTGACTTCTGTACTCTCCAAGATTTGCCTAAATCTGGAAGAAAACCGGGGACAACCGACTTGGCATGAGAAAAAAAGTCCTAAGAATGTTTAAACAAAATCCGCCCTTTCAATTCGAGATGCGGCAAAAAGAGCCAAAACTTCTTCGGCTATGATACAAAGAATCATACTAAGATGCAACCTAAAGACCTATAAAAAACTAAAACAACCAAAACGAGATGAAAATCAAACAATAGCTGTCAGAAAACTGGCAAGGAAATTATACGACCGTATATTGACCAAGAAAAATCAGTGCATTATAATGGATGACGAGACCTATTGCAAATTGGACTTTAAAGCCTTACCAGGACCTCAATTTATTACGGTGCCGGCTTATAGAAGGTTACTCGTAAACATAAGGCCATCAACATCGAGACATTTGGCAAAAAAGTATTAGTGTGGCAAGCGATTTTTCAATGCGGTATGCGATCGCAATACCTACTTCTTTACTACAGGGACTTTGAACTCTACGGTATACAGTGACGAGTGCTTACAGAAAAGATAACTACCACTAATAAAGAAGCACAGGAGTAGCACTTTATTTTGGCCATACTTGGCTTCTTGTCATTACTCTAAAACAACGAAGGAATTGTATAAAGCCGATAAGGTAGAAGTAAGTAGTGGATAAGGAGATGATTCCTCCCAATTGCCCAGAAGTTCACCCAATTGAGCGATATTGGTCTATCATGAAACGACACGTCTAAAAAAACGTCAAAGCTGCCACCTCAGTTGAAAACTTAAAAAAAAGTGGAACAGGGCATCATCATATGTGTCAAAAGTGATCGTCCAGAATTGAATGAGACACATCAAAAAGAAAGTTAGGTTGCAGGCAAAATATATAAAATACGACGAATTCATTCAAAACAGTTATTTATAAAGACCTTATTTTTCAGTTTATTTTTGTTTCATTATCAGTTTTCACACAGAATAAAAATAATACCATTTTGAAGTAGTCTACTTTCTTTCCGGTACGGTCCTTAGGTCAGAGATAGCAGGTTTAGAAGCCCAAAATGGAATATAAGCGAAAGTATTCTAATCAATGAAAATAAGTATATAGGTTCAGTAATTTAACTATTGACTAAAAAGGCACTGTACCTGTACTCATGGGTTTTCTGAAAAACCTCGCGTTTGTTTCAAAATTATCTTAGAGAATTAGGTCTAGACTTTCCTGATCTCTCCATTTGGATATTACCAGACGAAATTGCAATTATTTGTTCGAACGCTACTGACCACGTCACCCGATAGCGGGCGTGTGAGTACGACGAACGGTTCGCTCTTGCACTGCCAGTTAGCAATGCACAATCAGTGTGCACTGCTGAAATACTTGTAGTGCACACTCACACTTGTCATTTATATTCAATTACACGTTTAGCACAGTTTGTCTACGATAACTGGTGAAAGTGACGAGTTACCGCTTTTTTACTGTGCATATTAACACGTTCACTGCCCACGATTTCGTAGGCTCGTAGCCATGCGAGAAACCGCTTGAAAACGAAAGCGTCTACGAGCAGAGCGCCCACCCAGCTGGTTGCTGGCACTGAAAGTGTTAAAGGCGTATGTGACCAATCTCTGTTAAATTGCCTCTCACGGGATTGTATGAATGCGAAACACATATCATATGGAATTAAAATGAATTGTCCAGAATATTTGAGTTTTGGCCCTTGGGCACTCACGTGGTGCTGCAGCGAGGTGGGCTCAGACTGGCCCAGTCGGTTGACGTCGAATATGACGACCAGGTTGTCTAGTTTGTAGTGGCTGGCGAAGTGCAGGGACTCCCAGATGCTGCCCTCGGCCGCCTCGCCGTCTCCCACCAGGCAGTATACCCTGACGAATAACCACACTTCTATTAGATTAGATGATTCATTTGAGTTAGATGATGTGTTTTACATGGTATAATTCCAAACATATTCGCATGATGCGCCCCCGTCCCGTACAACAAATAATTGTTGGTACTATAAGCTGGGCTGAGGCATGCGTCCGGTGTATACATGGCTATTAAGGTTTGTGGTTGCTACTGTTACAGTTGTTGAAGGGTAGGCAACGCGTTTGTGATTCTTGTAGAAACGAATGCGTTCATAGGCTACGGTGTCTGCTTACCATCAGGCAAACCGTATGCGTGTTAGCCACCATCGTAGTATGAAAATAAAGTCGTTCTGGAGAATGATTGGATTCTAGTCTCAACTGTGAGCAACATTAACTGATTTTAGAGCTTAATTCTATAGATGTAGGCAGTGTTCGAGTGCTACTGGCCACGGCGCCCGACGGCGGGCGTGTGAGTACGACACACGATATACTCTGGCACCCACTGACTGTGATGCACAATTTGTGTGCACCACTGTATATTAAGTACAGTGCTTTCTACGTTTTTAATGGAATTACTTGAAAAATATATATGGATGTCATAATAAAAGTAAGTGCTAAGTTAAGACTAACCATCTCTACATAGTATAAAACAAAGTCGATTCCCGCTGTCTGTCTGTCTGTCCCAATGTATGCTTAGATCTTTAAAACTACGCAACAGATTTTGATGCGGTTTTTAGGGTTCCGTAGCCAAACGGAACACTTATAGATTCGTCATGTCTGTCTGTATGTCCGTCCGTATGTCACAGCCACTTTTTTCCGAAACAATAAGAGCTATACTGTTTAAACTTGGTAAATAGATGTATTCTGTAAACCGCATTAAGATTTTCACACAAAAAAATAAAAAAAAACAATAAATTTTGGGGTTCCCCATACTAAGAACTGAAACTCAAAATTTTTTTTCATCAAACTCATACATGGTATCTATGGATAGGTCTTCAAAAATGATATTGAGGTTTCTAACATATTTTTTCTAAACTGAAGAGTTTGCGCGAGAGACGCTTCCAAAGTGGTAAAATGTGTGTGTCCCCCTCTGTAACTTCTAAAATAAGAGAATGATAAAACTAAAAAAAATATATAATGTACATTACCATGCAAACTTCCAACGAAAATTGGTTTGAACGAGATCTAGTAAGTAGTTTTTTTTTATACGTCATAAATCGTAGAAAGCAATTTATTTAACGGAACCCTTCATGTGCGAGTCCGACTCGCACTTGGCCGCTTTTTTTTTTAAATAGATAGAGTGATTCAAGAGGAAGGTTTACATGTATAATACATGCATTTTACTATTATTTGCATACATATAAACCCGTGCGAAGCCGGGGCGGGTCGCTATTACCTATATAAAACAAAGTCGCTTCCCGCTGTCTGTCCCTATATATGCTTAGATGTTTAAAACTACGCAACGGATTTTGATGCGGTTTTTTTAATAGATAGAGTGATTCAAGAGGAAGGTTAATATGTATAATACATACCCGTGCGAAGCCGGGGCGGGTCACTAGTTACTAATAAATAGGATCTCGTTTAAAAGCGTTAGTTTATTAGGTACTGTAAGAAGTGTTTCAAGTAAGACAATATAGTGAAAGCTGATGTCATACCAAAAAAAACCTTGTTATTTCCATTATTGTATACTACTCAAAAGAAAATAAGGGCCACTTACATATCTCTGTTTTTGAGTAAATTTTTAGATGTAAACTAATTAATAAGTTACTAATTAATGATGTCCGGCCTCCTTCAGTATCCAACCTCTTTAATGCTGGTGTTTAAGTCTTACAGCTGGCCAGAAATTGAAGCAAATAAAAAAAACGAGTTTCAGGTCAAATTCCTTTCAGATGGAATCACAATTTTATTCTGTTAAAAAACTATTTCTGTCCATCTTTTGCTTCTTTTAACATCTTTTGTTAATAATGCCACGTCAACGAAGGCATATGGATACCAATACTGCCACCAGAGCCGTTACATTGATTGCTGAAGGTGTGAAGGTCATTCACAGCGGTCTGTAGCTTTTTCGTTGGGTTTCTCTCGCCGAGCCATCCAAAATGTGTGGGATTGGTTCCAAGAGACTGGCAGTGTTGCAAGAAGGCCTAGATCGGGCAGGGTGCGAGCGACTACGGCACAAGAGGATCGCTACATCCGATTGAGTGCCCGTCGAGAGCGCTCTGTGACGGCACGTAAGTTACAAAATCGCCTACGGTTGACAACGGGGACTCGTGTTAGTGACCAAACGATACGTAATCGACTGCATGAAGACCAGCAAAGGTCCAGACGCCGAGTAGTACGAATTCCTTTATCTAGGGTTCAACGTGGAAATCGTTTAAGTTTTTGCCGCGAACATTCAGATTGGAGCATGAATAAATGGGGTATGGTGCTCTTCACAGATGAGTGTAAAGTGAAGCTTTGTAGTGATGATCGGCGGATTAGAGTATGGAGACGACAGGGTGAGAGATTTTCCGATGTCTGCATCAAGGAAATTGACCGCTTTGGAGGTCCTAGTGTGATGGTTTGGGCTGGGATTAGCTTACAAGGCAAAACTGAGCTGGTTTTCTTAAATCAAGGCACAGTAACTGCACAACGGTACATCGATGAAGTCATCAGGCCTCATGTGATTCCATTCTCACAGAGAGTGGGGCCAGGGTTCTGGTTAATGCATGACAATGCCCGCCCACACACAGCTCGGGCCACTCAGACTGTACTGGATGACTCCCATATTCGTGTCCTGCCATGGCCAGCGTATAGTCCGGATTTAAATCCAATAGAGCATATGTGGGACCAATTAAAACGAAGGGTTAGGGAGCATGAGCAAGAGGTTCACAACCAGCAACAGCTTATGGATGCTCTGAAACGTGCGTGGGAAGAGATACCTGATGAAAACATCAGAAACTTAATCGAGAGTATGCATTCAAGGCTCCAGGAGTGTGAAAACAGGAGAGGAGGACACACCCGTTACTAAACCATAAAAAAAACAGCTTGTGTCAGTTTTTGTTTTGTTTTGCAAAGAGTTTCTGTTTAGTTTTTGCTGTTGATAATTTCATGTTAATTGAAATAAGTGAAACAATTGACTACACAATTAAATGGTTATTAGCATAAGTTAAAATAGAAGCCTTGTTACATGTTATTTTAATAAATATACATTACTGTTTACTATATTTTTCACGTAGCAATCAAAATACTTAGTGGCCCCTATTTTCTTTTGAGTAGTATTATATATTCAGACAATGAATGACATGTTCATACGATTCATCAAATGAAACTCCATAGTTTTCCTGTAAGTACTTTACTAACCATTACTAATAAATAGGATCTCGTTTAAAATATTAGGTACTTTAAGAAGTATTTCAACTTAGAATATAGTGAAAGCTGATGTCATAACAAAAAAAAACATCATTGGTATTTCCATTATTGTATCTTATTCAGACAATGATGCCATATTCATACGATTCATCAAATGAAACTCCATAGTTTTCCTGTTAGTACTGTTATAATTATAATACACAGGATGGTACCTGTCTACATTCGCAAGGAATGTCATCATCAGTTGTTTTTCCGGACATTCCTTATTCCTTTATTGACATAGGTATTGCGAAGAACGGAGCGGCACATATGGACGGAATGTGCCCGGAATGAGGCAAGTATGGATCACTCCATCATAATAAGTTAGATGTAGTGCATTTCAATGTACCTATGCTAGCGCCCCTTTATATGGTTCAACATAATCACTGTAAGTGGTCTATGCCGGCACGGCGTCGTCGGGCGGGAGCAGCCCGTGCGGCAATAGATTTCAGGCCAAAATTCCCGCATACTGTGCGATAATGAGATTTCGTGACAATTAAAATTTCACAATTTATGAATTTTTGTTTAATTTCTTGCATAATGCATTGTAAAATGTTGTATGATACACGTGCGGATAGGTAATTCCCAACTCGTGTCGATCAAAAACACTCCCTAACGGTCGTTTTTTTTAGTCATTGCCACTCGTTGGGAATTATCTACTTTCCGCACTTGTATCATAAATAACTAGTATTTGTGCTAGAATACCTTACGCAATATAATACCAATAGGTAGGTACCATACATAGCTTTACTAATTTAGGTTAAGGTACAATGGAACTGCCGTAATCTTAAGTGATTAAATGTTCCAAAACAATAAAGAGAAAAAATAAAGTTCCGACGTTTTCGGGGGGTACCTGACGCTACGAAATTGCGTACTTAACACATTACAGTGGTTGCAGCTTTGTTTTTGTTGTATGAGGTTTTAATGGTGGGCGGTATGTACAGCGTGTTTTCACTCATATGAAACCTTATCCTCGTAAGGCCCATGGGCCTACTGGAAGGACTTATTCTCTTAAAGGAATTTAAACCATATTGGGTTGGAATAGAATTGCATTTGTTTTGTTTTGGTCTTTTGTGAAACAAACGAAATTCAACTCTATTTCTTACGACAGTTGATTCAAATTTCAATGTCAGTTTGTGTCGTATGGTGGGCCTTAGGAGGTTATTAGATAGTTTTACTTTTCAATTCATAATTTAGTTTAAACGTCAAATAGAACCAAAAACATGTCACATAGGTAAATATGTCAGAAAATAAACTATAAGCTTTTACAACAAGAACGGGATATTATTAATATAATAACAAGGAAACTCAAGCTAGGCTAGGGAAACCTATACTAGCCAAACAATAGGAAATGCGAATGGTCAACTCAATCGTATATACCTGTAGGGCGCCTGGTCGAAGTATTTCCCCACGTAGGCCATGCCGGCGGCCACGGCGAGGCCCTGTCCGAGCGAGCCGGTGCCCACGTCCACGAAGTTGAGGCGCGGCGTGGGGTGCCCCTCGAGGTCGTTGTCCAGCTTGCGCAGGTTCTTCAGGTCCTCCACTGGGAAGAGGCCGGCCTCAGCCCACGCGGCGTATAGGATGGGTGCGGCGTGACCCTGGGTGATTCATTGGTTACGAATAAGCAATGTAAAGTAAAATACAAAACTGTACAGACATTAAATCCATAATACAACCCTACAGCCTTTAGCAGGTCAACGCATTCTGTTTCTTAAGCTGGAAACGCACTGAGAGCGGTAGCGGCGCGGCGCGGAGGCGGTACCGGTTGTAATGTTCGAGCTAATATGAAAAGGTCCGCACAGAATATACCGCGCCGCGCCGCGTCCCGCCGCGGTATTCTGTGCGGACCCTTTCGCATTAGTTCGAACATTACAACCGGTACCGCCTCCGCACCGCGCCGCGCCGCACCGCCACCGCTTTCAGTGCGTTTCAGCCTTTAGTCGAACCTTTCATCATCGAGCATCTTGTGCTAGCTATGCCTCCCTCTAATACCTACGTCCCTAAATAGAGGTTGGGTACATCTCTCTCTCTCTCTCTCTTTTCGTTAAATAATTTAGGATAAGATGCCAAGATTTCTAAAGGGACTGATGCAAGACAATGAGGATCGGATTATATGGAGTATATTTGTTATCATAAAATATTGAATGATATTGTCTCATTTCCATTCTTGTTATGAGCCTGTTAACGTAATATTTAAGGCCTTTAAAAGTTACGCCTGACTCGTAATTTTACGTTTGACGTAATGCCCGAAGGTGTACTTTGAACTGATCGTGCTGTCATGTTTATATTAACAGACAATGGCCGGCTAAAATGTGAAATTAGTAATTACCATACCTGCCATGGTGCATTTGTGATAAATTGATAATGAAAAGAATATTTTTCATCCGTTTTTTTTTACTTGGCTGTTGCTTTCATAGAACAAACGCAATAAAGCTATCGGAATGCGTGGTGGCAGAGTAGCCAGGAGAAAATCCAAGAGAAATCTCCGGCACGACCACGCGGGTGGTTAAGAATGTGTTATATATAGAGCAGTGAAACGCTGGTGTTGCTATACTACATTGTTTAACAAGGGGCGTAAGTGGAATATTGCAAACAAGAGCCTATCAGATGCCCGACGCTGAAGGCGGAGGGCTTTTGATGACCCGAGTTTGCAATATTCTTACGCCCGTGTTATACACAATGTTTTTCATCACATTCTCGAGAAAATAAATAACTACAAAAGACAGAAAAATCTATGTTTCATACAAGCGCACCAATCAAAAAATTACGAAATTGACAACTTCACTAACTGATCAGTGCGAGTGCCTCGCAGCGTCAATATTTCAACATTTTCAACCAAACACAGAGCAGTATTATTGCAGCGCATGGCCTACTAGATTTTTTTTCAACCAATCACAGAGCATAATTCTTGTAGCGCGCGGCCATCTAGATTTGCTTAAACCAATCAGATCACGCACATAAGCTCTTTACTCCCTCGGGAGCTGTAAAATACCATTACTCCCACGAGAACAATTTAGGCCATTGTCCTTCTGTATCAGATCCCGCACAAGCTCTTTACTCCCTCGGGAGCTGTAAAATACAATTACTCCCACGAGAACAATTTAGGCCATTGTCCTTCTGTATCCAGGCATGGAATAACACAATTTATGAGCAAGTGTGATGAAATAGTACATTATTGCCGTGGCCGGGAAGGAGGCAATTGCAGGCTGAGTATTTTGTTTAAATGGACGAGCTTGCGAGTCCGTTTAATTATAATACGAAGCCTGCAATTGCCATTCCGGCTGAGGCTAATATAGTGCTTTTCTCAAAAATGTGGGAATAAAAAAGACTAAATTGAAATCAAGCGTTATTATTAAATACAAATTGAGGATACTGCAAATTACATAAAATTAAACGTCATATTTTTTTTTTAAACAGAATTGCAAGTGTATTTATTCCACCGAAAAACGCAATCTTTTTATGACACATACAAAAATGTCGCGTTTGCAACAGAAAAATACGACTTGATTTGGCTGAATACGACCTGTGCCGTCTTTTATATGCCAGTTTCTACTTTTTAAAAAGTTTGGTACTCGACAAATAAAGGAATTCATATGTAACATTCCAGGCGGCCTGCAATGTTTTTTATTTTTTAATTTTGATCTGTCCTTAAACTATACACTTTACCTTCTCATATGTAGCGTGTTATGTTCACTTTGCGGGCCATTTTTGAGAAAAATTACATTACCTTGGAGAGGATGAAGCGGTCGGCGGAGGGGTCTCTGGGTGCGGAGATCTTGTACCGCATTGTGTGGAAAAACAGCACCGACATTATCTCCGCCATCGACGCGCATGATGTCGGGTGTCTGCAAGGGAAATATACTTTAGAGTTGACTATATGGGGTCACGTAAAACGCATCTAGTGCAGTCCTTCTAATTGGTCACCCTGGTCAGGTGCCCAGGGCCCTGCGATTGTTGGAGCCTTTATGGCGCCCCCCAGCTCCTGCCATTTCATTTCAGCTGGGACCTGTTTACCAAAGTGTCTAGGGCATCCAATGAGTTAAATACAACCCAGGGCTATCAAACACTGGTGTTCCTTTTTTTTTCAAATAAACTTTAGCTGATTCAGTACATTATTTTATAGTTCCCTCCAATAGGCCAGATTTTTTAATGCAAATCAAAACTCATTAAGATCCTGGTTGATACAGAAAAGTAAAGCTATAGTGTAACAAAAAACAAACACTGCATTCCTAATTCCTAATTGACATATGATAGTTAAGACTAACGCCTTGGCCACGACTTTGGTCTTAAGCGACCTGCGACCAGCGTTTTATCTGTTCATTGCGCGGTCGAGACGCGTAACGCACTGTGGTTAGTTGGGATCACGCGCAATGAACAGATAAAACGCTGGTCGCAGGTCGCTTAAGACCAAAGTCGTGGCCAAGGCGTAAGTAGTTCCATGCATATATATCTATGTACTTAGTTAATAACTTTACAGTTATAGGACTTATAATGCGACGAAGCCACGCGATGCTAACGGGCGAGGCGGCACGGTATGATAAGCGCTGAATTTAAATGTCACACTGTATCTGCCAATGCACGCTATCTTCCTAATTATCGTTGATTTGGTTGCAGATTGTATAACAAATAATTGGCTTAGGTCAGAGGTCCAATTCTTTAATGTTATTTATAGGATATCTTTTGAAAGTGTTGTGGGTTTTGAGAACACAGCCTTTGTAACTGCTTTAGTGCCAGATAGTTTCAGTATGAAGTAATTTTATTTAGTAATATTACCTTTACTTGGAAAATAATTATATGTAATCAAAGCTAAGTGAAGCACTGTAAAGATAATAATTATTCATAATAAAATTCTCTCATGATTAAAACATTTGAATTTAAACCTTAATCTAGTCGAAAATAGAAGGAACTGCTAGTATAAAGAGATTGGACACCACATTGACTACATTATTATGTCATTCATTGTATGCTCCAGTCTTATGTTACATATTATTAACAGCTTAGTATCTATATACAAATATAATAAAAAAAGGTAGTTTGTGAGTTTGTAGCTTTATGAGGTTGTAAATTTAAATTTAAAAGTATTATTAAAAGTTGGATTAAATTTAAAAGTATTATAAATAAATTTATAAGTTTTGTACTCGAAATTTATTAGAGGACCTCTACGAGTGAAGGCTGCCTCTGTTCTACTCCACATTTTCCTGTCTTGGGCTTTTGATACCCAGTTTTCACCTGCTACCTTTTTTAATTCATCTAGCCATCTCTCTTTTCCTTATTCCGAGAGGGACATTCCAATGCGTTACTCTTTTTGTCCATCTACTTATCCTTATGCACACGTGCAACATGGCCTGACCATTTCCATTTGATTTTTTTGCAGTGAGTTAGAGCATCTATTACTTTTGTTTGTTTCCTAATGCTTAAGTTAGTTTGTTTGACATCCGTACTATCCATATTAATATAATATAGTTATATGGCGCAGGCAGAAGCTAGTAAGCTATATTTTATCCGCTTCGCTTGAGTTATGTGTAGTCTGGATCTAGCATTATATTATAACTTACACAATTTATTAAATAACTAAATGCCTACTAGAGTTTTTAAAAGGAAAGTAGCACTAGTACATTCATATTAGATAATTCATCTCTATTGTGCAGCCATATAATAATCATTTAATTATGATGAGATTCAAATGCAATATGTATTTAGAATGCCGAACTAACTGTAATGTGACCATGAAAATAAATTACATCCAACATTTTGTATTATAGTAAGTTTATTCCACTACTCAAATATTATCTTATTTGAAACTTGAGATATATACCTGAAATATTATCAGTAGTAGCTTCAATTATGTCACAGGTCACCTACAATCCTTGATCAATGACAAGTTAAGGTTATCTGTGTTAAGTGCCAGACAAAGAATGAACTACTTTGGTAACGGTTACCCACCCGCAACCAAAGGAATTCAAGGTGCTCCCGGCGAACTGCATCATCCACTTTGTGGAAATGATGGAGCAAGCCTGAGAGCAGGTATAAAGGCGAGGGCAAATGCACAAAAGATCCCACTGGGTTGAAGTGCATCTGAAAGGGCCCTCACCTAGATAAGATAAGATAAGATATCTGTGTTAAGCAATAATTGATTAATGGTAAGTACTGCCTGATGGATAGCGGACAACATAGCCTATTGATGCTGCAACTGCAAAGAGCAATGCAGATCCTTTATTGGTTTGAAGATTCACTGTGTTGAAAGAAAGAGTAATGGTTATAACTAGAGTTGCAACGGATATCCAGTCCGTTGTCTTTCACTTATGGAAAAATAACAAGAAACAGTTGATTGACATCGAAATATGAACTGGAAGAGGTAGGTAGGGCTCAGCAGAATGTCATCTTGCTCTTATTCAGTGCGTCCAATCAAAATTTCACAGTGACATGAGTCAAAAAGATACTACAACAATTTACACAAAAACGCCAATATCTATGCTACAAAAAAATAAAAAAAAGTTAGTCACAAACATCTGTAACCACATTGAATCTTTGATGCCAATGGATTCTAGGTAAGTACTAACAAAATGGAAAGATTTCTAAGTCTTTAAATATGATTTAAGTTTTACCTATCAACTCAACAGACCTCTTCCCGTGAAAATGTAGGCTTGGAGCAAATGCCAACTTTGGCCTCCAGATATAAGTTTTTACCAAGATGATTCTATTATGCCCCTTTGAGATTAGTCAGTCATACAGTAGGTTTAATAAAAAATGTGTTGACTATCAAAAATGTTAATATAAAATAATGTTGTTTTTTTTATTTCCTCTTCCCTCATCTTAGTTTTATCCCGGTTGTACAGTCACCATCACATACATAGGTACACTATAGGTGTTAATAATTGACTTTCAAAACTAAGTTTTAACCGACTTCAAATCAGTAGCCAAATAGCTTCAAGTTTGCCTATAAAATTTGAAGAGTTCCCTCGATTTCTCCAGGATCCCATTATCAGAACTGGATTTTGGTGACAACGGGACCAATCTGGAAGTATATGCTTCCAAACGAAGAAATAATTTTTCAAATCGGATCATAAATTACGGAGTTATCGCGTAACATACACACATAAAAACAAAAAACATACAGACGAATTGAGAACCTCCTCCTTTCTTGAAGTCGGTTAAAAAATATCAGCACATGCACCGATGTTTGTGACAAGCTTGTTTGCTCTGATGTATGTGATGGTGATTGTACCCCCTAAGGAAGCTGAGGTTTGCTTAACATTGGGAATTCCATATTATTACCAAAAACCATGTAGGTATTTTAGCAATTGGGTGAAGGTAAAAAGACTAAAGTCTCTGTTGATTGCTATTTGAATTATATAATAGTAATAATATTGCTGTGTCATTATGAATTATTGAAGTGTTATAATCAATGTCAAATGATTGAAGTGTTATAATCAATGCGACACTTATAATGACACAGCAATATTACAGGTAGGGTACAGGGTTGGGCCAAACCGGTGAATCAATCACGTGGTCCTAACCTAGCGTTAGCAAACCAAACCTATTACATCCTGCATAACAAGCCTACATAATGCTAAACATAAAACAAAGTCGAAAGTCCGCTGGAATACCGACTACCGAGTACCTTACGCACTTCTGACCTAGAATTCTAATTTGTATTACATTTCGAACGCCGGCTAGTCAATCAAGCCATACACAAAATCATAACTATTATGCGTAAAATAACCCGAATTGTGGTGTATAACTGCGAATGCAATCAAGAGATTAGACTTTTTAAAGACGTTATTGGAGTCTAATTTGTTATAAACCCATTTCTAACCTTCATTAGACCTTCAAAATAGCGGGTCAACAAGGTACCGACGCTACGAGGTTAGGCACTCACCCGGACTTTGACGCATTTGTGGCGACTATGCTGTCGATTCTGAGCTTGTTGGCGATGTCCTTGAGAGCCTGGATGTCTACGTTTTTGTCACCCTTCATTGTGGATTTAGGAATATTTATCACAGGATATTAAGACACCACAATGTTGGACCGGGCGTGTTAGACCACCCGCTGCGCGCTTCGCTTCAAGTGAAAAGTGTCAAACTGACGTTTGGTTTGTTTTTAAATAACCCCGTTCCGTAGATAGAGGCTTCTACCATAGACTATATTGAATAACCTTCTACCTCTATGCCCTGTTCCTCTACGAATGATGTGATATGACATGGATGTGACCTACATAGGTTGAATATTTATTTTCTGTTAGATTACAAAATAATCTAAAAATATTGGACTGTTTTTATAGAAGACGACCTTTAATATTTTACTATAATGATTTGTGCTTTCTGCAGCGACATCTTTGCATTACGTGTCGAAGTTGTTCATACTTAGTTCGACTATTCGACGCTAGAGTGCACTGACACTCTGCATACGTTTTTATTACAAGCTTTTTTCTTGCACTATTTGTATGCAAGTGTTTAAGTAAGTATGTAAATTCTCCTTCATGCAAACCATTTTTCAGCCTCTTGCCAGTATCCAATTAAAACTTGGAACCCTCTCAACGACTTGTAAAAAAAAAGTAAAGTAAAATAAAAA
This sequence comes from Epinotia brunnichana, assembly GCA_963854355.1. Classification (NCBI taxonomy): domain Eukaryota; kingdom Metazoa; phylum Arthropoda; class Insecta; order Lepidoptera; family Tortricidae; genus Epinotia; species Epinotia brunnichana. The sequence goes on along the minus strand of OY977936.1, from coordinate 23,394,844 downwards.
AGTAATTTATTTAAACAGAATGAGTTTTACATAGTTACCAGGGGTCTGGACACTAGGTTAAGTACGACTGTATCGTGGAGAACCAGTTAATTTTTAGGGTTCCATACTCAAAGAGTAAAACGGGACCCTATTACTGAGACTCCGCTGTCCGTCCGTCTGTCTGTCTGTCTGTCTGTCTGTTGTCTGTGCACTTGGCCGGTTCTTTGAAACTTCATAAAAACTTTCTAGGAAGATTATTTTGAACTTGATAGGTTGAATAGTTTTTGAAAAAAATTACAAAGTAATTTCACACACTTACACACTCTTGGCCGGTTTTTAAGTAGTGTGTAATAGCAAGTCATATATTTAGAAGTTTTGTGAGTAAATAATTAAATTTTAAGGATATAAAGTTGGCATACGGTTAAAATGTGTTATTCGGCATACAAGGTCGCAGTTGGATATTGTAAGGGTCTCTTTAACATGACTTTCATCACCGAACGATGCGCTCTTTCGATTTCCAACATGGTAGTCTTTGCTGCGCTGCCCCACGCAGTGATACAATAACTGATCACTTCTGACCAGTTTTTTGAAAATATAAATAAATTTTCTAATTCTTGAGGAGAGTCTGTTTATGTTGTGCTTGAAATTTAGTTGCTCGTCGACAAATAGACCCAGGTACTTAATAATGTCAGTGCGCTGGATTGAATCGCAGTTACAGGATATGGCAGGGAAGTCTTTACAAGAATGAATTTTTATAACGGGATTGCGGGATGCTTACGATGAGGCGGTTTTGTGAAAGCAAAGGAATTTAATTTTATTATTGTTAAGGGTCAAAAGGTTGGCACGAAACCAGTCGGAGGCAATTTTCATGCCTTTTTCTGCAGCAGCAACGGTTTTTTGTTTTTGTTTTTTCATTAAACAGAATTACCGTGTCGTCAGCGTAGCAATTTATTTCAGAATCTGGAATTTGCAGGTTTAGGATGTCGTTCATGTAAATAATGAAAAGAGTGGTTCCGAATATGCTTCCTTGCGGTACGCCAAATTTAATTTGCTCCGTAGTACTGCTAATAGAACCCACTCTGACCAGTTGACTCCTCCCAGACAGATAGCTCTCAAACCACGTCAGCGGTACGAACCACGAAACGGAGAACTTCATTCGCTTCGCTCGCTCGTTTAATAATGCTAGTAGGGTCATTTTCCTTGTTAGCGATCACCTAATTTTATGTGCCGGATTGCGACCAGCTAGAGTTGGCGAAATGAAAGCATATTTTCTCATTTTTAGGGTTCCGTACCAAAAAGGTAAAAAAGGAACCCTTATGGTGCGACGCTGTCCGTCTGTCCGTCTGTCGGTCTGTCCGTATGTCACAACGTTAAATATCTCAGGAACTACTTAAGCTATCAATTTGAAATTTGGAACAAGTTAAGACACGTGTATGGAAAATGAAAATTTTTAAATTACCTACATTTCCATTTTCTGTTCAAAAGACAAATACGAGAGGGGTTAAAAATTCAAAGTCTAGTAAATAGATCAAATGGGGTATCATATGAAAGGGCTTGAGTTGCACTTTCTAACCGTTTTTATTTTTTTTCTACAGTGGTTAAATTTTGATTTATCAAGGAAATTGTTGGAAAAAATACCATTCCCCCCCTTATCTCCGAAGTTTCCTAAGCGAAAATTCGGTAATAATTACATATGATTAAGAGTAACATAAATAATACAGGAAAAATAAAACGATACCTCTCTAGCGTATTTTTTTTTATTTATTAAAAAATCATTTCCTAATAAAATTGGTAATTTACTTACTTTTGTAAGTATGTAATTTTATGTCTTCAAATTCCTATAAGATTATCTTAAAAGTCCCTTCTTTCAAATAAAAAATTGAAACCGTTACGCGTGATAAAAAAATATCGCTGATAAACAAACATACTAGGTTGTAAGTTGTTAGTACCAAAATGCAGATGGTCGTGAGGTGACGGATATGGTGTATGAACGTTTGCACGGAACCCTCGGTGCGCGAGTCAGACTCGCACTTGACCGGTTTTTTTTTAGTAAATTCCTATTCTATAACTACAAACAATAATGCACACGGCTAACTGCTCAATATTAGGCTCTGTAGAATCATTTCTCTATGGTAGAATTTATGTTATCGTTAATTGAAAAAACCATGTCCTTGTGGTCGCTAACCGAAGGTCCCGTTACCGGCATAATGCCTATGTATGATTTGGTATTATCTACGGTTAGTAGGCAATTAATCCAGTAACTTTATACATCCAGAGCTTGCGTCAAATCCGGTAGTTCTAATTTTTTGCAGACTTGCTTGTTTATGATGTTGGCCCAATGAATAATCCAAATTTGTGACCTCGAGCGCCAAAAAGAAAGTTTTTATTATTACCCTAAAGAACTAGTTTTTGATAGTACCTTCTCAGGACGTTTTTAATGTAGACTAGATTTGCTACAATATGAGATTAGAATTGTCTCTGTAGACCCAACAGTTTCCGAGATAAAACCTTTTAAAATTTATGATGAACTTCGCAACACTAGCAAACTCCGTCGTGGGTATACTTGGAACTTCATCCCGCTAGAATCGTTCGAGCGACGACGTCTAAAATATTGCGAGATACGATAAAAATATTAATTTTGAAAAGCTTTATCTCGGAAACTATTGGGTCTACAGAGACCATTCTAGTCTGATATTGTAGCAAGTCTACTTTAAAAACGTCCTTAAAAGGTTCTATCAAACACGAGTCCTTTAGGGATTTCGCGCTCAAGTAAGCTCAAGCAAGTATATTCGCTCGTGGTCACAAACTTGGATTATTCATTGGGCCAACATCATAAACAAGTCTGCAAAAAATCAGAACTCGGATTTGACGCATCAAACTACCCAGTAGGTACCTTCAGGAGACAAAGTTACTGGATTAAATAGCCATTAACATTATGCTTTTGAGTAGATATGTTATTATTTTGGTTTCAGTTCTCCCATCATAATCATAATCAACTCTTGACGTAACATTTTCCATATCCTAATAGTGAATTATTCATTTGTTAAAAAATAGAATTAAATAATTATTATGTATTCAGTGAAATACCCATTTTTGTACTCGACGATTAAAATATGTGTATTAAGATTTCATAGAGAATACTGCAACGTCACTCTTTTCATAGTTGTAGTCCATGTTACTGTCGAAACAATCGAAATAACTACTTTTCGATACGCTCCAGACAACTAAAATAAATTCGACCAATCACGTGGCTGCTTTACTGAACTGTAATGAATTGGACCAATAGAATCGCTTTGATGTCGTACGCTCGTTGATGTCTTTTAAGATATCAACAAGCGTACGAGCGATGAGCTGCACTTCGTTTCAACAGTATCGAGTTTGTTTAATTAGTTCAGTTGACTCGTAGAAAATTAATTTTAATGAACTCGTACAAAAAGTATTGTTCACAATAGTGTTATAATCAAGCTTTTTAATCTCGTACCTTACTTAGGCCACTCAGCAAGCTTCGTGGCCTAAACACGGTACTCGACTAAAAAGCTCTCTATTATAACACGATTGTGAAAAATACTATTGTTGTTGCTATAAAAATACACTAGGGGGCACCTGCATACTTATTTACTCTTTCTGGATCGCTGCAACAGAGTGTGTTTCAGGATGGTTATCTGCTTATATTTTAGCATAAAATCATGATTGATGGCGACAAGAACGTCGGCCATAGTGGGCGGCGCGCGACGTGATAAAAACTAAATGAGGGAAGTTTTGGCGGCAAAAACGAACGACCGCCATCTTGCGTCTATAGATAGGCGATGGCTACGACAATACACGTTGTAGGTAGGTACAAACGAAATTATATAGGTACAGTCGGCCAAGGAAGTGGTCTGCCAGTTTTCAAAAGTTTCGGTGAGATCTAATGATCGCTAAGGTTACTGGCATAATATTATTGCAAGTGGAAATTTCGACCTTGTTGTTTCATGACGTTCAAATGAACCTCGATCTAGGGTGGTAGACCACATTTTTGGCCGACTGTACGTGAGTTACTTAGTTAAATTTTACACTATTTGGTCTATTTTAGGTTTATAATAAAGCTATCAAATCAATATAAAATCAGTCCAAGTTAATGAAATAATATATTTTTCGGTGCTATGAGAATGTCTGTTTTTTTAGTTTATGATTTATTAGTTCTGTGGTGTCGTTTCGCCGGTTAGCGACCACTTAGCCGAGTTGCTCACTTTAGATTAGTAAATGTATACCTATTCAATGTACACACATAATAGATGGTATTCGTATAGGTTCTGAGTATAGTCAAGTTTTGAAACCTACAATAAAATATAGCACTTTCATCCATAGATTAGGAAAAAATATGGAAAAGGTTTCAAAATAGCGAATTCGCTGGATAGCGACCGCTTTAGTCGGTTTGCGACCACCTGTTAGCTAGTTGGCGACCACTCTTGCAAATAGTGTTTAAGTAGTTAATAAAACGATGCATCATCATCATCATCATATCAGTCGAAAGACGTCCATTGCTGGACATAGGCCTCCCCCAAAGAGTGCCATAATGACCGGTTCTGCGCCACCCGCATCCATCGGATTCCTGCGATCGTTACCAGGCCATCAGTCAACTTGTGGGGGGCCTACCCACGCCGCGCCTTCCGGTACGTGGTCGCCACTCGAGAACCTTTCCGCCTCAACGGCCATCGGTTCTACGTGCAATGTGCCCCGCCCACTGCCACTTAACTGGTTGGTTATGCTGCGGATAGCCTCATTTCTGACGCGATCACGCAGAGAAACTCCGAGCATAGCCCTCTCTCCATTGCCCTTTGGGTGACTTTGAGCCTTCTTATGATGCTTCTTATGATTTCTGAAGCGACCACGTTTCGGTGCCACACGTGATCACTGGCAACACGCACTGGTCAAAGACTCTCATCGTCTTCAGACACTGCGGAATATTAGACGAAAAGATGTGCCATAGCGTAGCTTCCCGAACGCTGCCCAGCCGAGTCGGATTCGACGATTGACCTCTTTCTCAAAGTTGGACCTACCTGACCTGACTGCCCTTATACTACTACAAATTGTTACTCTTCTAAATCTACTTTACATTGCTTGTCAATGCAAAATAGAATCGAAAACGGCGCGCCATCTCGCTCACACCATAGTGCTATTATATATATTGCTATTACAGTCACACATGTCGTTCATAGTAGGTATCTAAATGCCACCATTTTACAAGCTTTAATGTAACTTTTAGATTAAATTCTACTTACCTACACTAGCTTCTGCCCACGACTCCGTCCGTGTGTCTCGTTTATATCGTAGCTCCATACAAAATTTCAACCCCTATTTCAGCCTCTTAGGGGATTATTTCGGGGATAAAAACTATCCTACGTCTTTTCCCGGGACTCAAACTATCTCCATACCAAATTTCATCAAAATCGGTCCATCGGTTTAAGCGTGAAGAGGTAACAGACAGACAGACACACTTTCGCATTTGTAATATAACCATATCATATAATCATATGAATTATTCATTTTATAATTATATATTATTATTATACTAGCTGTTGCCCGCGACTTCGTCCGCGTAGAACTTTTTATCGTCTTAGAAAATGATTTCTCTCAATACAAAATTTGAACCCTCTTTTAGGGGATAATTAAAAAAAAAGTTGATGTTCATTTTCTAGTTTGTGAACAAACAGTCTAAAACCAAAGTTAAAAATCTCATACTTTAAAAATGCCTTGAAATACTCAAACTTTGAACCAATTTTAACACTCTTAGGGGATGAATTTGGAAAAACTCTGAAATCAGTTTTGTAGTCTTTTAACGTACAGAATAAGACCGAAGTTAAAAATCTCTTACTCACACTTTAAAATTTTATTGCTCGCCATTTAAAATTTGAACCCCCTTTTAAACCCCCTTAGAGGTTGAATTTTTCTAATCGCTGAAAGAACTTTTTTCGTAAACTTTTAAGTCTCTAGCTCAAAAAAAGTGTTGCCCATACAAAGCTTTCTTAACCCCCTTAGGGGTGGAATTTTCTAAAACTCTGAAAGTACTTTATTATTAATTTTAATAAGTAACATTTTGAATAGTTTTAAGTCTAGTAAAAAAAAAAGTTTTTCCCACACAACACTTGCTACCCTTCTTAAGGATCTTAAGGATCCCCTTAGGGATGGAGTTTTCTAAAACGCTGAAAGTTCTTTTTTAGTATTCTAATAAGTAATCTTTTTGCAAAGTTTTAAGTCTAACTCAAAAAAAAGTGTTGCCCATGCAAAGCTTGCTCTCCTTTTTAACCCTATTAGGGGTGGAATTTTCTAAAACGATTTGTGTTCTTTTTTTGTATTTTAATAAGTAATCTTTCTACAAAGTTTCAAGTCTCTAACTCAAAAACATAAACTTTCCCTGATAAAAACTTTGCACCCCTTTTTATCCCCCTTAGGGATAGATTTTTTCAAAACGCTGAAAGTCTTTTTTTTTGTATTTTTATAAGTAATCTTTCTACAAAGTTTTAAGTGTCTAGCTCAGAAAAGTGTTCCCCATACAAACCTTGCACCCTTTTTTAACCCCCTTAGGGAATGATTTTTGTAAAACGCCGAATGAAGTATTTTTCATGTTCTAATAAGTAATTTTTCGTCAAAATTTTAAGTCTCTATTAAAAAAAAATATGTTTTTCCCATACAAACTTTGCACCCTATTTTACCCCCTTAGGGGTGAAATTTTCCAAAACGCTGAAAGTACTTTCTTTGTATTTAAATAATCTTTCTACAAAGTTTTAGGACTCTAGCTAAAAAAAATAGTTTCCCACATACAAACTTTGCACCCCTATTTTAGCCCCCTATTTTTAGGGGTAGAATTTTCTAAAACGCTGAAAGTACTTAATTTGTATTCTGATGACTAATCTTTCTACAAAGTTTTAAGTCTCTATTTAAAAAAAATATTGTTTCCCCCATACAAAATTTGGACCCCTATTTTACCCCCTTAGGGGTAGATTTTTTTAAAACACTGAATCTAGGTACTTTATTTGTATTCTAATTAATAATTTCTCTACAAAGTTTTAAGTCTCTATTTTAAAAAAAGTAGTTTTTCCCATACAAACTTTGCACTCTATTTTACCCCTTTAGGGGTAGAATTTTCTAAAACCCTGAAAGTTCTTTATTTGTATTCTAATGACTGATCTTTCTACAAAGTTTTAAGTCTCTATTTAAAAAAAAATGTTTCCCCCATACAAACCTTGCACCCCTATTTTACCCCCGTAGGGGTGGAATTTTCCAAAACGCTGAAAGTGTTTCATTTGTATTCTAATAACTAATTTTTCTACAAAGTTTAAGTCTATAGCTCAAAAAAAAAAGGTTCTCCCATACAAACTTTGCATCCCCATTGTACCCCCTTAGGGGTAGAATTTTCAAAAATCCCTTTTTATCCCTAGCCCACGTTATAAAAGCAACATACTGTGCAAAAATCAACTCTCTAAGATTAGTAGTTTCGGTTGTGCGTTGATGAGTGAGTGAGTGAGTGATTGAGTGAATAAGTCAGTCAGGACATAGGCATTTATTATGTATAAATAAATAGAAGATAATGAAACTCCCATTCAAATATCTCAAAAAATTATGAAGCTACATCCGTTTTAATGTCGCTTGTTAGAGTGAGAAAACGATGAGGGACTGTGACGTCAATATACTCGAGCGTCATAGTAAAAAACAATCGTTTCATATGAAGGTGCGTTTTGCGGAAAAGGGACAGAGCATACCCCCTCTTAAAACTTTGGACTCTTATAACCATTACCTATATAACCTCTTGCTTAGTTTTTTTCTCCATTTGACTATATTTATTTTAAATTCTTTTTCGAGAAAATACATTATGATTATTTACCATATTTTCGATTCCTGAGCTATAACCACGAACTTCGGAATTCGAAAATATTCGGGTATCTCTATCTCTATCGCACTAACCATACTCGAGTGACAGGGATGCAAATATATGAACATTGAGTATCGGTTTTCGTGGTAGCGCCGCAGGTACTTTGGCTGAATGCGCCGAGCGCGTGCCATTGTCATTCAAAAAAAACAAATTCGTGTTAATTATATTGTTCAAATTTGTTGATTTCATTTATTGAAATTACGACATAAAACGACATTTGCGCATATAAGTTCTCATATCAGAATCGAATATTTTTTTATGGTTTATATTTTAGCATTTGTCTCGTAAAGGTCTATCGTAGACGGGATTTAAATTATTAATAAGTGAAAGGCAAAGCAATTCCGCCATTTTGACGAAAATTTGACGGTTCTTATAGCTGACAGTTGGAGCAGCGTTTGATTTCAATAAAAATAAATGAAAAATTAAATGAAGTTGTATATTTCGGAAAATTAATTAAATGTCGCAGTCGGATAAAAACTATCCTAAGTTGCAGCTAGAATAATAATGTACCTATATAAAATGTTTCATATTTTTCCGTTCATGGGATGCTGAGAACATTCGAACCGCGCAAAGCTTAGTTTCAAACTGGCTGATTCTTTTTTTAATTTAGAGATTTATTATAAGTGGAGATTACATATACCTACTATAGACATAGCATGGATTGGCGCGGCTTAAATACCTACCGACACAATTGGCTTGTCAAGCTAAATATCGCGGGTGCCGCAAGAATCCATAAGGAAAGAAAAAGAAAAACGATGTGGTCGCTATCCGACTTCTTTGGTAATAATTTTTTTGGGTACGCGACCACCCCATTTTATTTAAATCTATTTTTATAATATGCCAAATTTAGTAGATAATAGCTAAATCATTTAAGCAATCAAGTAACTAATTTCAGCATAACAACGTAACTAAAGTTTTCGCGCCAACTGTCGCGTTATTTTTTTACAGATTCAGTGCACGTCAACACTTTTCGGAAGCAATGTGTGAAATGTGTGAATTGAGGTTATTTTATCTTGCTTTGGATTAAGCTTTGGGTTTTAAAGTGTATTTATTCTTATTCTGACACTATTCAAGAATAGTTAATAACTAATTAGTTTTCTGTTGGGTTTGTAGAAATGTTAATATCTTTAATTGAAGCAGCCTAGTCCGTCAAGTGGTCGCCAACCGAAGGTGGTCGCGTTACCGGCGAAACGACCCTACAATACTCATTTCGCCATTGGCGACCACCTAATTTCATGTGCCTGTTAGCGACCACTTAGATGAGTTGGTCCTAGTTATTTCAGTAGATTCCTAAGTATTCAATAACTACAAAAAAATGCATACGGCTAACTGTTTCAATAGGGTCTGGAAAATTGATGTACCTTATCTTCAATTCAAAAAACTTGTCCTTCAGTAGTTACTAATTGAAGTTAATCGCGTATACCTAACCGGCATGATGACCGGCCACGACCGGCCCTACCTACTATGTTTTTGGTTTACATTAGGTACTTACGTTTTAACAAATCATAGACGCCGTTTTTTCTATAAAAATTGTAAATGTATAAAATTGGTTTTGCCACTTTCTTCCACTTGTCCGGAATTTCGGTCACGAGTGTACCAGTTTTCACCCACCTTCTAAAAATTGCACTCTCTATACAATTTCAGGCATTCCAATACAAGATGTAGGTAATCAAACTAAAGTCCTCAACTCCTCATCCACATCTTGGCGTTATAAGTCTTGGAAGCCTAGCAATTTTTATTAGCCCTCATCAAGTGAATTGTGGATTTTAAAGATTCTACTTAGTTAGAAGTTCTCAAGCCGCAACTGCTGCTGGGTTCAGCAAATTTTTCAACCAGTTGCCTTTCTCTCCTTTGGGTGGCGTGTAGCAACACCTACTTCGAACAGGAGGTAACACCCATAATTCGCTGGGCACGTGTCGGATGTGTAAACGATGCGTAGATATGTAGAGTTAATAACCTCGACTCGTTCGAAGCTTGCCAGATGCTTGCTGATTTATCAGTAGAGCGTAAAGTTAAAATAAAATAAAAAACTACGAGTGGGACAATATGAAAGCTACTTTGGTCAGTTCGGTTCAAGCCATCTGTATAGCTTTGAAAGCATGAATTAATTCATGCAAGTGGCTGGCCTCCTTCTTGAAATATACAAAAATCTCTAAATACCAAGTCAAATTTATTATCAAACTAGCTGTTGCCCGCGACTTTGTCCGCGTAGAACTTATACTTAGAAAATATAATGCAAACAAACTTCTACTTAACATCTTAAGGGATGATTTCCGAGGCAAAAACTATTCTATATCCTTCGAAGGGTCTCAAATTATCTCTATACCAAATTTCATCTAGGTACATGGATTTTATCCAAAATTTCACCCCCTATTTCATACCCTTAGGGGATGATTTCCGGGATAAAACCTATTATATGTCCTTCCCCGAGACTCAAACTATTTATATAGTACCAAATTTCATCTAAATCGGTGCAGCGGTTTAAGTAGCTCCATACAAATTTCCACCCCCAATTTCAGCCTCTCAGATATAAAAACTACCCTTTGTCCTTCCCCGGGGTTCAAATTATCTGTATACCAAATTTCATCTAAATCGGTTCAGCGGTTTAGGCGTGAAGAGGTAACAGACAGACAGACACACTTTCGCATTTATAATATTAATATGGAAGTATGGATTATTAGTATGGATAGTATGGGTTCTTTCCGCTTGTCTTCCAAATAGAGGTGTAGCTGTAGACTCACTTCAAAAGAAAGAAGAAACGAAAAACTCATTCAAATATCTCAAAAAATTACGAAGCTACAACCGTTTTAATGTCGCTTGTTAGAGTGAGAAAACGATCAGGGACCGTGACGTCACGATCCTCGAGCGTCATAGTAAAAAACAATCGTTTCATTATAAAGGTGCGATTTGCGGAAAAGAGACGCAACAAACCCCCTCTTAAAACTATATACACTTATAACTTAGTGATTACCTATACGAGTATAGCCTCTTGCGTTGTTTATTTTCGAGATAATACAACATTATGATTATTTTGTTTAGTGTCTACATCCCTATTTTCGATAAGATAAGATAAAATAAGATTTCTTTATTGTCAGAACTGAACTTGAATTGAACAGAATTTAGTTGTTTTGGGTAAAATAAAGTCCAACAGCTTGCCCATTTCGGACGTACAATATTAAACTTAAAGCTAGTAAAATATACTAAAACAATAACAACAATTAGTATTTCCAAATAATTTTAACCATATTCACACATAAAATATTAATTTAGATCTATCCGACATCCGTATTTTCTTTTAAACCACGAACTTCGGAATTCGAAAATATTCGGGTATCTCTATCTCTATCGCACTAACAAATGACAGGAATGCAGATATACGAACTTCGAGTTTCGGATTTCGTGGTTTGGCTGAATACGCAAAGAGCGCGCGCGCGTGCCATTCAAAAAAACCAAGTTTATATTGTTCGAATTTGTTGTTACATTTGTAGAAATTACGCCTTAATTCGACATTTGCGCATAGAAGTTCGCATATCAAAATCGATTAATTTTATATTTGCTTTTGGTACCTATGTGTCTCGTCAATGTATATCGTAGACGGGATTAAAATTATTAATAGGCGAAAGAAAGGCAAAGAAATTCCGCCATTTTGTCCGTAGTATTTCTTATTAGTCTGTGATTTTGACGTTTCTTTTAGCTGACAGATGTGGCGGCGATATACTTTAAGAATAATAAATGAAAAATTAAATGAAGTCATATATTACGGAAAATAATTTTTTTTTTTTTTTTTTTTTTTTTATTGAGAAACAAACAGTCTTAAAAAACACATAAGTAACTTAGCTATGGCTATGTGAGTAATGCTATAATAGACCTATAGTTTCATATATGTTTACAAAGTTACAAGTTATATTAAAAATTGGAAAATATGTTTAATATAAGACCAAATGTCATAAATATATAAATATATATATACATATATGTGTTGTAAATACACTTATGACAGTTAAGTACATTTTACAACTTAGGTACACCATTATACAATGCAAAAAAAGAAAGAAAAAGTTAATGAAAAGGTTAAGGTAACTGCGTTTTAACATTCTTAGATTAAAGAAAAAACTAATCTTTTAAATATACTATATGAGTTGCCAAACAAATCTGCGTCCATACATTTTTCATTATACAGTTTACCTACATGCGCGCTTAATATATGAATGCTGTGCGTATTTAGTTCTGCTGCTTGCAATACTAAATAAGGCCTTCTTGCGACAACTTCGTTCTAATCTACGGGGAACATGAAAAAATATATTATGTAATAGTTCAGGGGCATCAACTAGATTATTCATAATTTTGAACAGATAAAGTAAATCGGTACAAGTGCGTCTGAGTGAAAGGGGTTGGATATGGAGTCTTGTGGATGATAAGGCGTAATCTTCATAGTTACCACCTGTTCGGAATTCCATTGTCTTAACAAACTTTTTCTGGAGTCTTTCAATTCTAACCTCGTGTACAGTAAAGCAGGGATTCCACACTACAGAAGCAAATTCCAATCGACTTCGGACATAGCTATTATAAAGGAGTCTGTAAGTAAGAGGTCTTTTAAAGGGTTTCGCAACACGAAGAATGAAACCCAGCAGTCTATACGACTTATTTAGAATATCATCAATATGAGAGTTAAATGTCAATTTAGCATCAAGTATCACACCTAGATCACGTATACTATTCTGGCGTGCCAGATTACCACCACACAAGCAGTAATTAAATAGTATGGGATCTTTCTTTCGCGTAAATGTTATTACTGCGCATTTATCGCTATTTAAAAATAAATTGTTTCTAGTACAATAACTTTCAAAACTAAATAAATCATTTTGTAATAGAGTACAGTCTGCTTGTGTTTTAATAACTCTGAATATTTTAGTGTCGTCAGCGTATAGAAGAGCTTTCGATTCAGTAAGACACTCCGTTATGTCATTAATGTATAGGATAAATAATAAAGGGCCCAAATGGGACCCTTGTGGGACTCCTGAGGTAATATATTTGAAGCCAGAAGAGAAACCTCCGAGTACGACAGTTTGAGATCTTTTTTCTATATACGATTTGATCCACCGGAAAAGGTCCCCATGCACACCGAGGCTCCAAAGTTTCAGCAAAAGCGTGTCGTAGGAGATTTTGTCAAATGCCTTTGCGAAATCTGTGTAAACTGCGTCGACTTGGTGCCGATCATCCATGGCTTCACGTATGACCTCACTAAAAGACAACAGATTACTTTCTACGCTTCGACCTTTGTAGAAACCATGCTGATTTGGGTTGATGTGACGACGAACTTAAATTAATTGTCGCAGTCGGATAAAAACTATCCTTAGTTGCAGCTGGAATAATAATGTACCTATATAAAATGTTTCATATTTTTCCGTCCATGGGATGCTGAGAACATTCGTACCACAGAAAGCTTAGTTTCAAACTGGCTGATTCTTTTTTTAATTTAGAGATTTATTATAAGTGGAGATGGATATTATCTGAATCTGAATCTGAGTAATTGTCGTATGGTTAGTACCTACAACAATAATATAGTTAAAGTTACCTAAAGTTTCCTAATACCTTGGTTGAAGCATTCCAATTTTGTCTGGGAGCATGGCGGTGCTCTTGCGATTTATTTTTCAGACTGGTGCTTGGTTCTGTTATCTGAATATGTATAATGTAATAGGCATCGCTTTCTCAGTGTATGTCGAATTACTTCTATACCTACTAAAATCCCTCATTATTTTTCATAACGCAATCAAAACATGTTTTCCGCTCAGCGTATCTCACGTATTCATATCCATTTGCGACATTGTATGAGTAATATTCGGAACGACGCGATCAAACGCGACGCGATATTGGATTGATTTCGAACGGCAAAATATCATACACACTTACTAATGTAACTTTGCTCTCACTACCAGCCCTATTGTCTAGTGTCTAAGGTCGATGTTAGCCTGGAGTGGGTCATGGTGTAAGTTGGTAAAGGTTTACGATAACGCGGGGGTGGCTATTCTAAATCGTGCTGACGTATTATAGTCGGACCTTTGCTTTCACCTGATACAGACAGCTTAGTGAGGATATGACTACAAAGTAGAGTAACATTATTTATACAGTGTTTTTGGAAGCTGCAGCTCTGTAATAAGTATGACGTCAAATGTGTGTCTGTCTGTTAAATGTAAGTTTATATTGTTATCTAGATAGTTTTTGTTTTGTTTTTACCCCTAGAGGCCCTCTGGAATCGTGAGAGTTTAACCTTATTCTTATTTTTTTTTTCTATTTATGCCCGAGGCCAGCCGAAGCGAGTTTCTCCAAGATATTTTCCTGCCCATGCACTTTGGTCTAGATCCTCCTCTATACAGTAGTCCTTCCACCGCTTCCGAGTTGAATAATGCCTAGAGATGCTGACGAAGTAGGTCGAGTGAGGCGAGGCGAGCGGTCAGAATTTTATGCATAATTGAAAGTCTTAGAGGCGTGCACTGCAAAGTGTCCTTCTTTTGTTTTAATTTCGATATGTGACACAGCATCATGATGCTCACCCATTTAAAAAATTCATTGCATGTTTGAGAAAAGCACTACTTATATACATACCTATAACTCGGTGTGAAAACGGTATTGTCAGCTTTGCATCCCTATCCGGCCTCGCTACGACTGCTTGGCCGGCAATCCCTATTTTCCCGGCCGCTGCTGTAATGTACTATTATTCATATGTATTAATTATTTGGGTGATTTCTGATTAGTATTGGTAAGTAAGCACCAAAAACGGTATTACAAAAACAGAAGTACCTACTTACCTAAAGTACCTAGGGTAGAAGGTGGTGTCAGGTTAGGCAAATTCACTGTAGATAGGTAGATAAAACGAAACTTAAAAACAATGAAAATGGGTCCTTTTCTTAAGTTATGTTTTGAGCAAATGAGGTTAATTTTGACTTTTTATGACAAATCTCTACGGTAAACCTAAATCTATCACCACGAAGGATACCAAACTTGCCTATAATTCGTTTCTGGATCATAAGAAAAATCTTTATGTCCGATCTCTATTTCAGATAACAAGTCGTATCTATATCATACCCCGACTCTCCGCTATCATAAAGGCGCAAACGACAGGGCCACGGGCAGCAAAAACAGTTCGGATAAATAAATATAAAAACAATAAAACTGTTGTCTATGGGCGGGAGAATGGCCGCGCGGGCGGCGCGGTGACCATGCGAACTCAATTGGTCGCTGGTTTTCGGAAAAACTTTGATAGGTTAACGAGGTAACGGTTTTTATTTCAAGTAGTTGACGAGCTAGTCTAAAATCGATTGTAACACGAATAGTAAGTACTAGCTACCCGCGCGGCTCCGCCGCGTATACAAAGAATCTAGGCGGAGCGACGGTATAAAATATAGCACATACTTAATCCTGTAGGGCCATTCTACATATCCCTTATATTCCCCCCGAGATCCCTTATAGGGATAAGTTCGCCTTTGTACCTACTTTACTTAATCTACTACTATCATGTTTATGTTTTAACCTGTTTTATAATACATATAACCTACCTACCGAACAAAGGGTTTTTAGAATAGGATGGGTATAGTTTCTGAGATTACCCCCAACATACAAACTTACATTTCACAGACATTACACCTGTTTATTATATTATTAGTATCGGCACAGACTATTTATAGGTAGGTACCACTAAATAGTTTAATATCTACTATTTTATGTTTTCCAGTATTAAGTCATATCGTTTTGACAAATTACAATTTAGTCCCTGGGCGACCGTGCTCTGCTCGGGTGAAAATGGAGAAAATACGGAGGAAACGAATTTTCCCGGACATGAGACCTATCTAGATCGATATCTCGCCCCCGTAAACCCCTGTATTCCAAATTTAATAGAAATTAGAGCCGTTTCCGGGAACGTGATTGCAAATATTGCTCGTTTAATTACAAAATTTATATAACCAACCTCCTACCTGTAATCAAAATATAATTATCTGAACCTGAAATAATTTGGATGGTATTCAAGTCAGGTCAACAAAGTCGCCAAAAGAAAATTTTGTAATCAAGTTTCGTTTTCTACATCTTTCTTTATACTGGAAATTAGGCGGAAAGTAAGGTTAAAAAAGCCGTCTATGGGGTCCACGACAATAGGGAACATTACGCAAAGCTCTGCGTAGGGGGCGACACTAACACAACCCGTAAACAAACCGTCATGACGTACAATGTCATATTTATTTACCTAACAAACAATAACAAATAATTGATGAAAACGCATTAAACTACAATCGTTTGATTATCATTCGTGTGTAAAATACCTGTACTGTGATATTAAAATGGCATCCTATAGCTATTTAAAGGTGGATGAGGGCTTTTTTTTGCTTTACGAACGTATTGCTGCTTCCCATAGTTTTCGTATCATCGTTTCCTTAGGAAATGAATGATGCCCTTCATTCTTGCATCCAATTACGCAGCACTGATGCATCTTATTTATTGAAATATTTTCTTCCCTATTTGATCTAGAGCTTTGAAGGACTTGTCAAAGTTGTCAAAAAAACTGTTTACTAATTGTGATAGTGCTGCACTCTGGCGGCAGAACATTGCAGTAATGTTCCCTATTAATGTATTTAATTAAACCTCATTCTTCTCCCAACATGTCGAATATGGGAAAATAAGTTTGTATATAAACTTTTCTGAAGTAAAAAAGAATATGGCAAGTAATACTGATGTCTCTGTCAATAAAAAAAAACCGCATTTGACACAATACGTCTGTCAGTTTATGTAAATAAACAATATTTACAAAAGGCCGTTTACTTTCTATTTTTCTTACTTTTCTTAGTGTTGTATCCATATGTGGCCGACTCAACATTTATGATTTCTCATGCTGAAGAACTTAGTACAGGTTTGAGTTTAATTCTTGTTTATTATTTTACATTGTCATCTCGAGTCAAAACAGAAGTTACGCCACGTGATGTCACGCAGCCAAAGTCACGTGGTCAGCGCACAGTAGTTTCTTTAAATTTATATTTTAGTAACTTACCGATAAAAAATGAAAAAACGAAGACCTTATTGCAAATCGGCAGCATGAGACGAATCCAGTGACATATCATTTATCAAAATCGGACCATAACTGTAGATCTGATGGCATGTACAAAAATCGGGCTCGCGTAATAATAATATAGATTTATACATTACTGTATACTTAGGTACTTACGTTTTGAGAGTAGGTAAGATGTTAAAATATATATTATGCACATCGACTTTAATTGCGCTCTCTAGCGTTGGTCTGCAGAAAAATGCGTGCGTGCATAAATGCAGCCGGATAACGGATTAAAGAAAAAAAAAGAAGTTTTTTTTACATTGGTTACATTATAATACAATGGATTTTTAACATGTTAGAGTCTACGTATTATACTTACTTCAAATAGTAGGTAACTGTTTACGACTGCGCGTACATTACACTCTATGCATGTATCACTGTAAAGTTGTACCTGTGTCCTGCAGCCCCCAGAACCGTGGCCCCCCTGGCGTGGGGTGGTGTTTTCAAATTCAATTGCGCGCAGTCCCGGGGCGATCTTTCTGCCCGAATTGAATATCAATCGCCGTGGACTGGAGTGGACATGGCGTCCAAATTAAAATGTACACTTCATAGTTACATATATACTTACTAGATACTCGAATACCTAGACACCTAACCTGACCTATTCACTTATAATCGATAAATAGTTGAGATAAATATTTAATGGACACCCACAAACTTACATTCATACAATTATGGTTGGTTCTCAGAGGGGTAGGAAAGGATGTTTAATGACATTTAATAACTGGAGTAGGTAGAGGATCACTAATTTGTACTTGCTACGATCGTGACACATCTGCCACTGATACTAGTAGGTACGAATAAATAGAAATTCCATTAAAACCTCCCGTCTACATTTGTACTTTGGGTAGTCGTAAGAAACAAAAAAATCTGACGGCTTTTTTTTCAATGGCAACCCCATCGACTACTTACTGTTACTGGTTACTGAAACTCGTTATTTAAGTGTCAAACTTCGTCACAAAATAAAACGTCAAAAGCAATTGCTTTTGACGAATGAGAAATTTGAAATTTTTGAAAAAGGGCGCCTGAAAGTAAAATTTGTTGTCAAAGCTTTGTTGCAATGGTGATTTTGATCACATGTCAACTTTTTATTCAAGGTTAGTTAACATTCATAGCCCTGCGGCGCCTGCGAATCGGAAACGATAACGCAGGTAAAGCAAAGATGGCAGCGGTCAGTCATTGGATGGGTGACCGCCTGTTTGAGTGGTTACTATAAATGAGCGCTTTCGTGCTTTGGAAGGCACGCTAAGCAGTTGATCCCGGATGCTGTCTATGACAGTAGTCGTTAAGCCAAGTTAGAGGCCTTCGGGTGGCTTAAGAACCTCTAACAGTCGAGTTGCCCACTCACTTGACAAAGGGGGGACAACTGTCACTTGCGTCCGCAGGAGCTACCTACCACAACCCTGCACGTGTCCCCTGGGTGGTACTAAAAAGTGACAAACTCAAAGACCAAATAATGTATGCCATACGATTAAATAACATTTATTTTGTCTAGTTTCACACAAATAAATGATCAAATTTCGAAATATTACGCCACGATGTTTTATGTCCTCTGCAAAGGACAAATTTAGGTAACTGAGTCCGAAAATATGATAGAATTGGTTTAATTTGGCTATACTACATAAATACTGTGCAAAGGACATAGGAGAATATGCATTTTAGTTTTTTTTGTAATGACTATAACAAAAACATACACAAACATAGCAAAAATCCTAAATGATTCTTGAGAGCTAATTCTGACTACTCTTTAAAGTATATTTCACCAGTAATGACGGAAAACTGCTTCTGCCGAGTATATTACTACACCTTGTTCATTACTAGACTTTGAGAAGATTTGTAAAGAGTTATTTAGACATGAGACGTCATGAAAATGTTAGTGAAGTCAGGATTTGAACACAATGTGTGTTCAAATCCTGACTTCACTAACATTCAACACTACTTATTTGGTTAAATTGTTTTTCAATAAGTGTGAAAAGTGGTGGCATAGTAAAATGTCATGAAATATTATTAAAAAACGTCAACTTTGCGTGATATCACAACCATTTTCAGTTTATATCAAAATAATATTGATGTATTTCACCACAGAAACATTGCAGGGTGGCATTTGACCAAATTATTTAGCAGATTTAGAAAATGCAGAGTAGATTTAGGTGGATGTCTCTCTTATGTCCTTCTTCACAAAGGACAATTGCAGGCAAGAAGGTAGAGTAAAATCAGATTTTATAATAACTTAAATAAAACTAAGGAGTTTCACTTTCATTCAATAAACGGTCAACGTTGCTGAAGATATTATTGTCTTAATTTTCGTTCTAATTCGATTATTTTAATTTTACTGACATACCTACTCCCTTATGAGTAATCGCTTTCGAAGTATTCCACATATAAGTAGGTATACTTTTATACTCTTTTCCATGACTGCCAAGTGGCGCATCCACAGGCGCCTATCCTATCCCCGACGGTCAAACGCATAGATACGTTCAGAAATTGTTAAAGGGGACTTCTTGAACTTCGCAGTCCGTTCGGAAATGGTATCATTGCACAGTGACGCGAGGGAAAACCAAATATTTTCTCTTTCCTCCTTACGACTTTGATTTCTAATCTGTAAATACAAATGGCGGGTTTGATATTGTAATCTGAAGAAAATAAAAATATTGATGGAAGCTCTTTGTTATTTAATCTTTATTGCACAAAAGAAGAATTTATACTTAGTAGAAATGGCGGGGCGGGCAAGCTCTTTGTTATGATAAAATTCATGACTTTTATTCTGTCCTAGAATGTTTGTTTAGAAATAGATGAACTTAAGTAATAAAACCTTGTGTACCAAAGTGTTTATTAACTAACGATTACACAGAAAGAGAATAATAACAAAACTAAATTAAAACTAAAACTAAATTAAAACTAAAACTAAAAAAAAACAAGGTTCAAATAAAGAAAATGAAATATATATATATATATTTTATGTCCGGCTCCCATCTGGTCCAAAGGTGCCATAAATACTGGCTGCATTGCCCCGCTGAACTGCCACCGATATTTGTTGGACCAGGTAAGAGCCGGAACGAGGGTCGCAGCCCTTGTCTCTTAGACGCCGGCCAAGGTCCCAAACAAGCCTCCTGCCCTCCGAGTAATAAAATAATGTAATAAAATATATATAAATAATTATAAATATTTGCGGATAATCTTACACATCAAATCGACCTAGTCCCAAACTAAGCAAAGCTTGTACTATGGGTACTAGAGTAGACATCACCTAGCATAAGTTTGCGCATGTCAACATACGCTCATGAGCGTAGCGTAGGGTCGTTTCGCCGGTTACCGACCACTTAGCCGAGTTGCTCACTTTAGTTTAGTAAATGTATACCTATTCAATGTACACACATAATATATGGTATTCGTATAGGTTCTGAGTATAGTCAAGTTTTGAAACCTACAATAAAATATAGCACTTTCATCCATAGATTAGGAAAAAATATGGAAAAGGTTTCAAAATAGCGAATTCGCTGGATAGCGACCGCTTTAGTCGGTTTGCGACCACCTGTTAGCTAGTTGGCGACCACTCTTGCAAATAGTGTTTAAGTAGTTAATAAAACGATTTATCATCATCATCATCATATGAGTCGAAAGACGTCCACTGCTAGACATAGGCTTCCCCCAAAGAGTGCCACAATGACCGGTTTTGCGCCACCCGCATCCAGCCGATTCCTGCGATATTTACTAGGTCATCAGTCCACTTTGTGGGGGTCTATCCACTCAGTGCCTCCCGGTACGTGGTCGCCATTCGAGAACCTTTCCGCCCCAACGGCCATCGGTTCTCCGTGCAATATGCCCCGCCCACTGCCACTTAACTTTAGCGATTCGGATGGCTATATCGGTTACCTACCATGGTTATGTTGCGGATAGCCTCATTTCTGATGCGATCACGCATATAAACTCCCTGCATAGCCCTCTCCATTGCCCTTTGGGTGACTTTGAGCCTTCTTATGAGGCCCTTAGTAAGCGACCACGTTTCAGTGCCATACGTCATCACTGGCAACACACACTGGTCAAAGACTCTCGCCTTGAGACACTGCGGAATATTGGACGAAAAGCCATAGCGTAGCTTCCCGAACGCTACCCAGACGAGTCGGATTCGACGATTGACCTCTTTCTCAAAGTTTGACCTACCTAACTGCCCTTATACTACTACAAATAGGAGTGTAGACTAACCATTTATTATTACTCCAAAAAAAAGAAGGCAAAATAATAAGCTTAAGTGACGAAAATCCCATTCATATATCTCCAAAAATACGAAGCTACAACCGTTTTAATATTGCTTGTTAGAGAGAGAAAAAGCTAGTGGATCGGGACGTCACAATCCCCGAGCGGCATAGTAAATGACAATCGTTCCATATGCTGAAGGTGCGTTTTGCGGAAAAGGGATAGAATATACCTACCCCCTCTTAAAACTTTGGATACTATAACTTTGTAATTACTTAATCCCCTGCTCTTTTTTTTCTCCATTTGACATTACATTTAATCCTTTTTCGAGAAACTTCATCATTATAGGTTATTTTATTTAGTGTTACTCTTCTAAATCTACTTTACATTGCTGTGTCAATGAAGAATAGAATCGAAAAAAGCGCGCCATCTCGCTCACACCATGGTGCTATTATATATATTGCTATTACAGTCACACATGTCATTCATAGTAGGTATCTAAATGCCACCTTTTTACAAGCTTTTATTTAACTTTTAGATTATATTCTACTTACACTAGCGTCTGCCCACGATTCCGTCCGCGTGGAAATCGTTTATATCGTAGCTCCATACAAACTTTCACCCGCTTAGGGGATTATTTCGGGGATAAAAACTATCCTCGGTACGTCTCTTCCCGGGACTCAAACTATCTCCATACCAAATTTCATCAAAATCGGTCCATCGGTTTAAGCGTGAAGAGATAACAGACAGACAGACATACACACTTTCGAATTTATAACATAACCATCTCATATAAATTGTGTATTATTATATAATATAATATATAATTATATATTATTATATACTATGGACATAGCATGGATTGGCGCGGCTTAAATACCGACTCAATTGGCTAGCCAAGCTAAATATCGCGGGTGCCGCATAAGAATCCATAAGGAAAGAAAAAGAAAACGATGTGGTCGCTATCCGACTTCTTTGGTAATTATGTATTTGGGTACGCGACCACCCCATTTTATTTAAATCTATTTTTAAATCTGCCAAATTTCAACGAAATTATTACAACAGCTAAATCATTTAAACGATCAATTAACCAATTTCAGCATAATAATAAAATTAAGTGACGTAACTAAAGTTTTCGCGCCAACTGTCGCGTTATTTTTTTCACAGATTCACTGCACGTCAACACTCCACGGAAGCAATGTGTGAATTGAGGTTATTTTTTCTTGCTTTGGATTGAGCTTTCGGTTTTAAATTGTATATATTCTTATTCTCATACTATTCAAGAATAGTTAATAAGTTATTCTTTTTCTGTTGGGTTTGTAGAAATGTTAATATCTTTAATTGAAGCAGCCTAGTCCGTCAAGTGGTCGCTAACCGGTGGTGGTCGCGTTACCGGCGAAACGACCCTATGTTGGTTTAGTCTGTGGCGAGCACTGATGGCGGTCGTTTCGAGAGCAGATTGACTTAAAACTTTTAAAAATGCCTTCTTGTGCATTGCGCTATTGCACCAACAACACCACAACAATAGTAAAAATAGGTACGGTAATCACTTTTCATTTCATCGGTACATTCACGGATATTTTTCATAATATTCATTTATTAAATTTTGTTGTAATTTATAAGATGCGCGCCATACTGTCGGCCATTATTTCAAAGATTAAAAAATGTAGAAGTGACAAAATCCTAATACTATTTTCTCCCTATTAGCTAAGTATAAGCCGTGCTAATGGAACATTAAACTTAATAAACGGACTATTTGAACCTTTAATTATCAGCATTTTAGCTCCAAATTAGCAGCAACCATTCGTTTTTATTTATTTAGTCGTTTTTATGAATTGACAGCGTTCAGTTGCAATTTAGAATTTAAGTTCTACTCATTTAAATCCTAGGCCAATTCTCTTATATAAATATTGACCGCAAAGCGAGTATGGTCTCCGAATATGAACCCATTGGCAATAATAAGAATAATAAAAATTAGCCGCCATCCATTTTAATTTCCAATTGCTTCAACACAAACAACACAGTGCATCCTCGGGAAGTATACAGATATCCAGTTAAAAAAAAATACAAATACCGAAAGCCGATGATGTGATTCGTTTTTAAATCAATAAGTAGTTTTTTTTAATATGAATGTATTAAATCACGCTATGGCTTTATCTGAATCTAAACTCAGAAAAATGACGCATCTACTGCACGTTCACATACTCTTTGATTTTTAAGATGGCGGCCTGATTGGACAACGTCAAGAAAAATGTTCTGGGTTGCCAGTCTATACGTAGTAATAGTAAGTCAATGTAAAAACATAATTAAAATCGTAGTTATATTATCTATATGTCACGTGAACGAAAACGCCGACCGCCATTTTGTCTTCTGTGAAATTTGTGACGTCAGAATAGCAAATGCAAAAGTCAGAAGGAGTAAATAAGAAGGACACGCACATTTGACGTTTCTATGTTTATTTCTCTCAGAACAATAACTAAAGCATAGAAACCACGTTAAAATAGGTAGCAGAGACGTATACCCGTCCTTTACTTTCTTACTACGTACTAACGCGTCAGAAAGAGATGTATATGCATTTGTCATTACTCAATTGTGTAGGTTGTCACAAGTTTTGTCCTTTGCTAGTGATGTACTGTGTCGACTTGTTTATCGATAAATTATACAACCAAACTAAATTGTACTTATTTATTTATAGCTTAATAAGTAATAAATAATTTCGCTCTCGCAAGAAACTCAAAACCTGGGCACTTACCGTTTACCTAGAATCATACAAATTTGGCAAGAACACATAAATATTATTAATTAACTATATCTACGATGATTATTTTCAAATGAATACGACTTTTTTAAATCCGCGTTTTATCTTACAAGTTTACAATGCAAAAATACGATCGTTTATGTCCTATATAATAAATTAATAATAAATGCGACTTGCGCACGAACACAATGAAACATCACATATTCCTATGAATTTGTTCGCTGTTCACGCAGGTGCGAAGAAATTCACAGGTAATATCTGTGACGTCTCATTTCTCCTCTCGTGGAGAATACACTCAATTCCCTCTCATCCATGAGAGCCTGTCCCTGCCCTGCTATCCTGTAACTTGTTTTTACTTCACCTCATCGTTAACCCACAAATAAATCTTGACGCCGCGATTCGTAGTAGGTAACTAGCGTACTAACTTGAATCCTACCAACCAATGAGTCTGTATTAGACAAATATAATGTGGGCAAAGCATCTTCTCTGAGTCGTCTCCATTTGATTTTATCATTAGGTATAAAATAATCCGGAGTGAAGTGTCTTGAACAGACGTGACTACGGATTTTCCATGTTTCTTTTTTTAACATGTAGTAACCATTTTTTTTATATCTTCATCCTTTGAAAACCTAAAATGAAAAAGTCGAGTTTTTTTACATAAATACACAAATGCAACAACAGTGAATTGTAAATCTTCAATACTGGGACAGGACAGAATACGGGGACATGGGACAACCAGAAAGCCATTTTGTTGTCATTCTCCAGCAAAATTCGAATTCCTATGTCCCAACACAGATTTTTCTATATACTAATAAATACATCCATGTCGATAAGTTATTGTTCCGATATCGATAAAAAATACACATCAGTATGTAAATAAACATAACCTCTTGTAATTCACAGAAAATATCTTATTTATATGCCGATTTTCCATAAATAATTGACCATGATGATATTTACATAAACTTCTCATATTGATTATTAATTTTAGCTTAGATCGTTACATTATTAACGTGAAATTTATCCAAACATACCGATAAAAGCTTACTGGTTCCTGGCAATTTTCTTTTTGTCCTGTATGGGACGAGCAGCCTTCAATCGCACACGACATTTTCTTATTTACAACAATGAACGATCAAAATCATAAATTTAACCATATTTAAACCATTCACGGCGGAATAATATAAAAAAATATTAATTTTATCCGAGAGGGACCGTATGTTTACACCAAATATGAAAGCTACTATGATGCGACCAAATTAAGTTGTAGGGTAATGACACCTTTTACCAAACAATGATGACATATTTAATTTTGCTGGATTAAATTACATCCAATTACATCCATTTGACATTTGCCCGAGTTGATTTTAGTGACAACCTACGAAATTGTGAAACAGAATGCGGGTTGTGGTCTCATTCACTCTTAGGCCAACTATAGATTTACGCAACTGAAAAAGATAGCTGTTACCAAGCTCTTATTTTAACGTGGTTTCTATGCTTTAGTTATTGTTCTGAGTTATTTCTACCTAGTTATGACGTCACGATAATTGCGGCTGCCTTTTTGGCGCAACATATAACGTTCTTTTAACCATTATTTATTTGCATTTAAAGCGATACTATTTTGAGGAAATAAAAATACCAGTTGACTATCGATACTATACGAACATTTTAAAATTGGTACTTAAAAATATAGTAGAATAGTCTATTGGGAAAAACGCTAGGAGGACGGTGAGACCAAATTAAAGTATGTACCTACTTACTTACTGGAAACATATATGGAATGCATGACTCGTCTCTAGGTCTGAGTATCCAGCAATTTGTAAGTCTTTGTGTTGTATTTCACTCGTTTACATAAGGGCACTTCAAAAGCTCTTCTTACGCGAGAGACATTTTACTGCCACGCTATCGCATACTGTCATAAAGACGCTTAGATGATAGGTAATTTGTAAGCACCTAGATAATTTACAGAATGTGCTTATTTTGCTACGTGTTTTCCCATGATATTTCACCGCACCTATGAAAACTTCCACGGGTTGCTTCTGATCTTTTCTGTGACTTATTTAATTTAGGGTTTTGGAGTATCATAAAGACCTATCATGAAGAGTAGCTGAGCGATATAGTAAGAGGAAAGTTAGGTTGCAGTATCCTGAACTTTCAGGAAAAGGAGAGGCATTATCCTAGAGTCCTTCTTAGTACAAGGGTCAATTAATTAAAATTACAATAAAATGAAAGGTGAGATTCTTATAACAAACATTTTCATGTTCGGCACTTATGTGCCGATCATGAAAAAGCGCCCAGACTGGGTAGGACTAGTTAAGACCACCTTTAACCCTTGTATTTTACGGCTACACGCCCAAATGGTTAAGAAGACATAAGTTATACAGGTGGTGGTAAATATTTTGCGCTACAGGATGTATGGAAATGCGGCCAATAAGGGCGTTTACGGTCGATCGTAAAACTACCGCCGCGAATAAATATCGGGCTGCTGTTACTGATCAAAGGGATATATCAGCACTGGAAGTACCTTACACAATTTTCAGAAGGTAAACGGCAATAAAAATCATTATACATTTATTCTCCGTGTAACCTAGTTCTCAGTTCCATTGTTTATTCTGGCATTGGTCTCGCATAATGCCACCGCTTAGCAAAACATTTTTTTTTCAAACAGGTACCTACATGTACCTACATTCGAATTTTACTTTACTCGCCAAATTGAATCTGACGTAACAATTGTCTTCTTCGTCTTCTCTGGCTTTGCCAGCTTATTTATATGGTGACTGCAGCCTCGTGCGATAAATGTCACGTGACAAACGCTAGCAGTATGTGCAGGTATCTTTTAAATAAGTAGATAAAAAAACAAGTACATACTTACTTAGTTACTTACTTATTTAAGTTTGATGCATGCCATAATCGCACTGTCAGTTGTTTTGCTGCATTTATAATCAAAGTCTAGTTATATGAGTCAGTAAATTTCTTTTACTCCCAGAGTTGCGGGCCATAACATAATCGTCTTTCAATCTATGTACAGTCGAGGAAATTGAATGTTTAACACTTTTGGACCTTACAGTCTTTCAAATAGAGTTGAGATGTGCCTTCATTTTCCTCTGCTGCTGCTGTCTTTAGATGGAACCAAAGTTGCTGATAAAGCGAGAAAAGATATTCCCTGTGAAAGCCTTTATAACCGTTTAACCGTGCTGTGACATAATAAGATTGTATTTTCACCTGGCCTGTGGAAAAAGTTTTGCCGTTATAACCATACTTACAGTTATATTGACAAACCTTATACAAATAATATAGGTAGGTACCAGTATCCTGCCACAGGTAAAACTAATTTCGATTGCGGTGTGTTCTGACTTGGCTCTTTCAGTAAGTTGCTTAGATCGGTGTGCTGGCTACAACAGCGGAAAGCCACTCGCATCCGAGAGGTTAATTCTTTTTGCTACGCCATGCTTATTATATACGTCTGTTCTAATTTTCCATCTTTGATTCAATACGGAAGATGGACGATTTAATTCCATGTTACATTGTATCTGGGTAACAATCCTATGGTTTTACTTACTTGCGTTGCGTTTATCTAGCCGTATTTGAACTATCTATTCGTAAATAATGATAGCGGACAAAACAGCTACGCGTTGCATAGCGAGTCAAAGTGTGTAGCTTGCTTATGCCATTAGGACCGGAAAATATGTCAGAATGGTTACTACATGATACATTTTATAATTAAAAGTCTTATTGCTGTACCGTATAAAGTATTCAAGATGTTGCCAATGACGGCTACAAAGAGACGGACAGATAATAGGTGAGATAGGTAGATTGTAGTATAACTAAGCTAGACAGACAGACACAACGGACTTCGTAAGCTTTGTAATATACGAGTAATGGCATTAAACAATAGCCCATGTAACATAAAATCAACAAACAAACTGCGTCATAAGAAATCTTTTAAAAAAGCTCGTAAAAACCAATAATATTTGACTTTCCGTTATTACTTTTATTCGTCACATGAGGCGTATTCATGGCAATAACAGCATAGTTCTGCGCGGGACGTCGCAGGTGCTCGTGCCGTAAACTTTTACCGCTCGCGATTATAACATAAAACCCAGATAGGGCCGATACACTCGCGGCCGCAGAAGGGGTAGGCAGAGCCGTCTCTGTGTTCAGTGTGGCCAGTAGTTAGTCTAGCATCCTCAAATTCACACCCTTTGTCATCTCGCGATTCTAAGGTGGATAATGAAATTAAAGATAAAAAATGTAAACAAAGAACTGTCAACGTCAAAGTGACGTCTCAGGGGCAATCAACCAGGTTTTGGTTTTAACTATTTAATGAATATATCTTCACTACTTTTGGCTGAAGCTCCATGGTGATTTCGGTCGTATGAGTCCACACAAACACAAACTTAACAACAAAATAAAACAAAAACGTAACAACAAACAAAAAATTAACAACAGAGTGCATAAGCGGAAAGGAAAACATTCGATCACGACAAACGTCAGAAAACGAATGCGATTCAGAGCTATAACCACGAACTTCGAATCTCGAACTTCGTATATCTCCGTCTCTATCGCACTTATGGTTTATGGTACTCGAGCGACCGAAAAGCGAAAAGGAGATATACGAAGTTCGAGATTCGAAGTTCGTGGTAGCGCCGCAGCTCGGGGCAAAGATATTAAAGCGGTCTACGCAAGATCAGACAAGTCGATTCAGTATAAATGGAACTTGATTTA
Source organism: Epinotia brunnichana (assembly GCA_963854355.1). Taxonomy (NCBI): domain Eukaryota; kingdom Metazoa; phylum Arthropoda; class Insecta; order Lepidoptera; family Tortricidae; genus Epinotia; species Epinotia brunnichana. The sequence goes on along the minus strand of OY977936.1, from coordinate 23,366,185 downwards.
TTTTTCGGTTTTACTAAAAAATTAAGAATAAGGAATAGGAATCCAGGTATATTATAGTACATTACTTACCTAGGGCGGTTAAACAAAGAATGTCTCAGATCGCAGGTATTTGACGCCCGAGCCGAAGGCAAGGGCGATAAATATGCGCTCTGAGGCTTTCTTTATTACCGCCCGTGGTGAGTACAAAATTTTACGTCTCTATCTGGCCAGGAAGTGGGGTTTTCCGCACGCATAGCGTGCGGTAATTCCTACTTTATGGCCAGGTATGACGTAAATTAAATTACGAACCAAAGGTTTACAATTCCTAACCATTGCCAGTGGCGTAAATATAAACTGCACATATTTATGAATATAAAATAATTACGTTTTCATTTTGCTTAATTAAATATTTACGAATATTTTCCAGGCATTATTTTACGTGTAAATTAGTCGCATTATTTTTATCTCGCGTATTTAACGAATTTTAAGTTTCCACTTCTTGGGATTGATTTTATTGCAGTGGCAACACATTTGTTTACATTTTTTATCTTTAATTTCATTATCCACCTTAACTGCTGATACAGTCTCGGCCTTAGAAACGATGGACAGGGTCTTTCTTTGTCGTGGCAAGTCGTGCTAGCGTTTTATTAACTCACTTGTTACTCTGGAATGGAATATAATTGTATCTTAAGGGCGTTTCACGGTAGAATTAGTCCTATTGAACAGACAACACAATATACTAACTATTATATATATGTTCTTTGGCTGAGCATATATGTTGATAGTTATACTTAGGCGCAGATAATCAATATAATTTTTCAAGTAAATTAGTTATTGGCGTTAGCAATACTGCTAAGTGTATATAAGCGATTAGCGCAGCAGCCAACGAACAAAATGTTGAAAATAATAAGTACAACTTTTAAAGGTAATTACGTTATACACGTGTTAAATTTTCTTGTGTGCATATTCTTCGCAATAATAATTATTATAATGCGTGCGAGTGGCAGGCGAGTAGGCGTGCGCGGGGCGGCCGCGTGCGCTGCACGTGCGAGTCGTGTGCTCCCGCTGTATGTTTACAAGAATTACAAGCGACATTATCTGGCAAATTCGAAGTAAAATACAAAACAAATAATGTAGGCACAGTCCAGAGTTAACATGGGTGACAAAATAATACTTACCTATACCTACCCTATCCCTCTAAAAAAAGTTAGCTATAAAACCACTATCATTATGTAAGGTTTTTTGCTGGTGGAACTGTTGTCCCTTAGTGTTTCTGTTGTTTCTTCTATATTTTATGTTATATGTGTATACATACTGTGCGTTTGTAGTTGAAGTTATTGTTTTTAATATAATTTGCCTGCTTTATCCGCAGTTGGATTTCCAAGTGAGCATTTTTTCTTAGCTTTCTCTAAACCTGTCTAGCGAATAAACCCACATTATTGAACTCAAAGGGAAAAGATCTAGTTAATCAATAGATCTGAGTGAGAATAATATTTGCGGCCTTATAAGGGATATTATTTTCAGATTTCTCGTTACCGCACAATAACCCTTTCCTGTAACTTTAATTAATCATGGCTGCCCAGCGGCGGACATGTTTAGCAACAAGCTCGTGGTTTAGCGCCGCGTGCCAGTCACGTGCGAGGCGAGTCACGCGCGACTCACGCGCCATTCGCTTAATAAAGCATAAACAACACACTAATACGATAGTGTTTAAAATATTGCTACACTTTAAATTACATTTTAAATCTTAGGATTATTGAAGCGTTGCCCTTATTAAGTCGTATAAGCTGGTTGTTTATCCAATTTGATAAGCGATTTACCGCTTTGTGTTGCATTTATACTTGTACTTAAATTCTTTTCAAAGGGTTTTTAGTTTCACAAAGTCACTTTTATTTTACGTCTCGACTACCAAGTACAAACACAATTATAATCCTATGTAATACATCTAATTGACTATAGGTAATGTAGGTAACTATAATGTAGCTATAATAAATCTAATAATGTGAAATAAATGACAATTTGTAAGAAGTTTGCAAGTTTAATAAAGCCCTCTTGTGAAGGGAAGCTATTCGTAAGTAAGGGTATTAAGTGGTAACGTTATCAGTAACAACGAGTACAGTGCTTTGTGTAAATGGAATGTTTCACGTAGGAACTATTATTAGTATGTACTATTGTGAGAATAAGTGAATTACATCCCAAACTTTGTTTTTACTATAAGTAAGTAGGAAGTTTTTTATAAGTATATGTAGAATCAAGAATAATTAGGTGCTAATTAGAATTGATATGTATATAAACTACACTTACTACACTATGCTTCTAAACACTTAAACACACTTACGTCGCGTCGTTCGGAATGACGCTCTACACTGTACTGTTCAGAGAATAATTTACTTTCAAAACAAAGTTTTAACCGACTTCAATTCAGTACTCCGCCAAGCCACATGAACATTTCCACATTTTTTTTCCAATTTACCACATGATGATTTCCGAGAGCAAATGCGTTGATTATTAGACCAATAAACCAAATCGCTGTATGTGGGCCGATAATATTTGAGGACTTCCATCGATTCCTCAAGGATCTCAGAATTATACCTTTGGCACTTCATTGTTTGCTATTTCAACGGAATCATATCAGAATCTGTGACGTACTTATAAGTACATCATTGAGAAGTTCCACAAGCCATTTGTGGTCTTCATCATCACTTAAACTTCATCAAATTTATGATTTCCGGGTGTACCTAAATACACGAGTTATAATAGAAAATACCGAAATTACTACACCTGTGCCTAATATATAAGAGGAGTTCCCTCAATTCCTCATGGTTCCCATCATCCAACTGGGGTTTTGGAAACAATGGGACCAATCTGGAAGCATATACTTTCAATTAAAAAAGAATTGTAGGAGTCGGTTCATAAATGACGGAGTTCTGAGGTAACAAACATAAAAAAAAAACATCCGAATTGAGAACCTCCTCCTTTTTTTTGAAGTCTGTTAAAAATAGACCAGTATGAGCAGCGTCGTCTAGGAGACCTGGAAGTCAAGCGGCATATCCGAAAGACTCGGCCAAAGCCCTCCTACACCTACACTTATAACCAAACTGGACAACTTCATTGCACACCGTTTTTCCATTTTAATCCAGATATATAAGTACTTGACGGAGTCGCTGTCGCCGGACACGGCGTGGAGGACTATATTATAGTGTTTATATATATATATATATATATAAACACTTAAGTTTTAGCACTATACGAACTTAATCGAACGAGGGCGCGAAGCGAACGTAGTTCTATGCTTCTGTCCAGATGTCCGTCTGTTCTCCTCTACTCCTTTACAGGTCGCATTTCTCAACCGATTCTCGTGACATTTTGTGAGCAGGTCCGTTAATTGCCTATATCGTTTTTTTAACGCCTGTCTTGCGACTTCTACTGCTCACTTGTGGTATTTTTGATCTTAAGAAATTAAATGATTTTTGTACTCGTCGATTAAAATCTGTGTATTAAGATTTCATAGAGAATACTGCAACGTCACTCTTTTCATAGTTGTAGTCCATGTTACTGTCGAAACAATCGAAATAACTGTTTCGATACGCTCCAGACAACCGAAAAAAATTTGAAAATAGAACTTAAATAAATTCGACCAATCACGTGGCTGCTTTACCGAACTGTAATGAATTGGACCAATAGAATCGCTTGGATTATTGAGTTTACTCGTTGATGTCGTACGCTCGTTGATGTCTTTTAAGATATCAACGAGCGTACGAGCGATAGGCTGCACTTCGTTTCAACAGTATCGAGTTTGTTTAATTAGTTCAGTTGACTCGTAGAAAATTAATTTTAATGAACTCGCACAAAAAGTATTGTTCACAATAGTGTTATAATCAAGCTTTTTAATCTCGTACCTTACTTAGGCCACTCAGCAAGCTTCGTGGCCTAAACACGGTACTCGACTAAAAAGCTCTCTATTATAACACGATTGTGAAAAATACTACATATTTCGATTCTCTATGAAAAGCACCCTTCATTTTAATGATGTAAAAATGTGTTTCGGGAGTGAACCCAATAACGTTGATAGATATCCTTCCATACCTATAGTCTGGATGTTTAGGTATTTAAAAAAATGCAAACAAAAAACCCACGTGACTTGGTCATTCAACCAATCATAGCAACTTTTTGTATCTATGGTATTATCTTATTGGCTGAAAGAGCAAGTCACGTGGTGTTTTTTGTTTACATATTTTTAAATACCTAAACGTCCAGACTATATATCTAGATTTGACTTAAATGTATGTTAAGAACATATCTTGACTGTACAGAACTGTTAATCGATAACTCCCAATACACAATATGATTTGAATTTTTTGTAAGTTCAGTAGGTAACATAAAAAAAATGGAAATTGGACAATATTTCTCTCGACTGTCCCAAAATATTAATGTGGGTATAGGAAATAAGGGCACGGCATTACCCAGCAAAAACTTGTCCAACTCGGGACTTGTCTAACTTGTCTCTATCTTGTACAAGTTGAGTGGATCGCGGCAGGTATTAAGTAGCTGCCTTCATTAATTTATGGTTCGTGAGAAAATTATTACAATTCGTACTATAAGGACGACTATACATATTTTCGACGTGGAATTTATTATTCATTGTGGGCGGATTATTTTCTTGCAATCGAAGTGAAATAGTATTTTTCACAATCGTGTTATAATAGAGAACTTTTTAGTCGAGTACCGTGTTTAGGCCACGAAGCTTGCTGAGTGGCCTAAGTAAGGTACGAGATTAAAAAGCTTGATTATAACACTATTGTGAACAATACTTTTTGAACGAGTTCATTAAAATTAATTTTCTACGAGTCAACTGAACTAATTAAACAAACTCGATACTGTTGAAACGAAGTGCAGCTCATCGCTCGTACGCTTGTTGATATCTTAAAAGACATCAACGAGCGTACGACAGCAAAGCGATTTTATTGGTCCAATTCATTACAGTTCAGTAAAGCAGCCACGTGATTGGTCGAATTTATTTTAGTTGTCTGGAGCGTATCGAAAAGTAGTTATTTCGATTGTTTCGACAGTAACATGGACTACAACTATGAAAAGAGTGACGTTGCAGTATTCTCTATGAAATCTTAATACACATATTTTAATCGTCGAGTACAAAAAGTAGATTATATAACTCTGGTCTAAAACCTATATTACCCCTCGAAAAATTTTCCTTCACTTCGTTCGGGAAAATACCCATCTCGTAGTAGTATGGCCTATTTTAGACCCTAATAGTTATTAGTTATACAATCTACTATAATGTACGCTATTAACAAAATTATGTGACAAAAGGACAGGCTCATCTAAATGCTCTAACTCTCTAAGCCTCGCCACTTCAGGGTGGTTAGAGCGCTGGACATGACTTTGAACAATGAGGAGAGCGCCAAGGAAGACCACAGACAATTTATATTCATATTTTAAAATCCCTATTTACCAATTATAAAAAATTAAGATGCGTTCAAGCGACTCAAACGTCCGAGCGCGGCGGTACGCTCGTAGCGCTACGCCGTAGTCCGTAGCAGCTTAAACTCCCTATGTAGTGAAAAGCGCTCGTAGCATTCTGACGCATGTGAGTCATCATGGGCGCTGAATGGGTTAAGGGATCATCCTAATACAACGCGACGATTGCGCGAATGTCAATTAGGACATCTATATGACACTAATATGTACGAGTACTATGATCGCGCGTGCGCGCGAGTAAAATTCACGCGAGCTTGCGATAATAGCAATGCGACATATGCAAATGGCCGTTGAGGCGGAAAGATTCTCGAGTGGCGACCACGTACCGGAAGGCGCGGCATGGGTAGGCCCCCCACAAGGTGAACTGATGACCTGGTAAAGGTCGCGAGAGTCCGCTGGATGCGGGTGGCGCAGGACCGGCCATTGTGGCACTCTTTGGGGGAGGCCTATGTCCAGCAGTGGACGTCTTTCGGCTGAAATGATGATGATGATGACGATGATATGCAAATGCAATGCGATAGCAGCATAGCCGCGTTGTAGTAAAGCCATTCAGCGCCCATGACGACACACATGCGTCAGGGCGCATATAGAGCCAGATAGAGAACGGAATGCTTCCTGCCTCGCTCTATCTTATAGCTTATCAATCAATCAATCAATCAATCATTTATTACAGATAACGAAGATCCATACATTACAAGAAAAAATAAAATCATTATGACCCGTATGCAGTCCACCGCGCTCGGACATTTAGACGCGCCTTATCGCGTGTGTCTATATCTTTTATCTGTGTGTCTTAATTGTTAGTGTCTATATTTTGTATGTGTCTGTGGACGACGCGTGGCGTCGACGGGGTCGATGTGCGACAGGCCTGAGTTCGACCTTCGCGACCCTACAGCCACCGAACAATGGGCGTTTTAAAAACCGCGGCATGTGAACCGCGCGTTTCAACCGCGGCGGGTGAACCGCTCAAGCGTGTTTTTAAAACAGCAGTAACGCGCTTTGATAGCGCAGGTGCTCTTGGGGAGCACTGATCCCGCAGACTGAGCTGCACTGTTGAAGAAAAAGAGGGGGGGGGGGGGGGGGGGGGTGACGATAAAATAATACTTTGTGTAGTCTCTGTGTAGCCCGTTACTTTCTTTACACATCTCTTTCTGTCGCCCACAGTGTCAAAGCAGTTTATGAAAACAAACATGCCGCCAAATTAAACAATATTTTCGCCGTGGAATTTATTATTCATTGTGGGCGGATTATTTTCTTGCAACCAAAGTGAAATAGTAGATTGTACAACAAGTGCATAAAACGCACCATTTTACTCGAGACGTTTATCCATCCGAGCGAGCTTGCGAGCGAGGATAGATATAAAGTCGAGTGTAAAATGGGTTTTATGGACGAGTTGTACACTCTACTTTTCACTTCGATTGCGAGGAAATGAAACAGCAACACGTAAATATAGTAAATGCTATAAGTTGTTGTTATGGCTTAAATACTATACTGATCTACTAAATTGAAAAATAAACAAATATAAAAAATAATAAATGAGACGAAATACAAATTATAAGTTTATTTCATGAAGTTTTATTGTGTACTTTGGCTGTTGGTATCTTTGCCTTGGTCTTAGAATACGAACGAAACGAAATAAAATAAAGAGGTTGTTGTATGAAGTTAAAGATGTTCGTGTGGCTGTTGCAGCGATTGCCTTGGTCTTCGACGAAGATTTTACTTTATGCTCTAGAGCATAAAAAGCGACTTTATGTCGCCTACGCACGACATAAAGACGAACTTTTAGAGCATGAGAAGTGAAAAGTAGATTTCATAATTCTGGTCTAAAAGCCATATTACCACTCGAATAATGTTCCTTCACTTCGTTCGGGAAAATATGGCCTATTTTGACCCTAGTTATTAGTTATACAATCTAGTATAATGTGAGCTTTTAACAAAATTATGTGACAAAAGGACAGGTTCAACTAAATGCTCTAACTCTCTAAGCCTCGCCACTTCAGCGTGGGTAGAGCGCTGGACATGACTTTGAACAATGAGGAGAGCGCCAAGGAAGACCACCGACCATTTACACACTAGCTTAGCTATTTAGACACTAGCTTTGTGTTAAGGCTGAAAAGTTAATACCGACAAAGCTTTTGAGTAAGCGTTATTTTGAGGGTGACGTGCATTTGTCCGATAACCCTTTCAGTGTCACGATGCATAATATGCTGCACTTAGTCTCTACTTGCTACGGGCTACGGCGTAGCATTTCATGGTTAGGCTATATATTTTCTTCCTATTCATTACAGAAAAATATAAGCGTCCAAAGGCTATAAAGACCTTGTGTCATCAGGTCCGTATTCTAATAGGCTACCATTTTTAGGGTTCCGTACTCAAAGAGTAAAACGGGACCCTATTACTAAGACATTGCTGTCCGTCCGTCCGTCCGTCCGTCCGGCCGTCCGTCTGTCGGTCACCAGGCTGTATCTCAAGAACCGTGATAGCTAGAGAGTTGAAATTTTTACAGATTATGTATTTCTGTTGCCGCTATAACAACAAATACTAAAAACAAAATAAAGTATTTTTTTTAAGGGGGCTCCCATACAACAAACGTGATTTTTTTGCCGTTTTTATAGATAATGGTACGGAACCCTTCGTGCGCGAGTCCAACTCGCACTTGGCCGGTTTTTGAATAAAAATGTGACAGTTTTAGCAGAATTTCAAAACCTCGGGCATAAAACAACTTTCCGTAAATGTTTTCGTATTTAATAAAGAAATAAGTCCGCACGCCAGGTGATTGAGATTACGTCCCGAAATCATTTCTATTTTTATACGTTTTTATACGATTGCGCCTTTTATAGCTTGCCTGTGTCGCCATATTTAAATTTTATTCGCCTTAATGTTGCCACACACGCCAGTGCTTGCAATATCATACCTATACCGCCAAGTTAATCGTACACCCCAACGTACAAAATTGAATCTTATCCGTTTGTGTTAAGGTTTAACTCATGTTTTATTGGGTGAAAATGAAATGGTTCCGTGTATACAGATGTCGGCGAATAGAAACGATTTGGGAGCAATGTTTTTATTTAGAATGATGCCATTTGGTGAAGGCTTTACCTGGGGTTTTGATTCGAACGCCATCTTTGGGTTCCAATTGATACTTTGCATGATTGGAAACTGAGAATAATGAAATTGGAAGGTGAATAGTTTACTTTTGTTTGCGTCAAAGATGCAGCGTGTTTTGTATACCTACCATTCTACGGCATTCATTATTCTCCCGTATTAGGCCATGGATTATGGTTTAATATTTTATTGTGATAAATGAATCTGTAGCTAATCCAGCTTCATTTGAAAAGAGAATTTATTTTATTTACTACAACCATTAATTGATTAAAAAACTTGTATTGAGTTGTGGTTTAGAAATGATCAAAAACGTCCAGTACGTATTTACTCTCTTACTACCCAAAATATTATGCCGGCACCACACTTCGCTATGCGCTATTCGTTATGTGACTGGCGCCGTATTTGCGAAAATATTTGTTATGTGCGCGAACAAACAAACATGCCCACCACTTCGTGCCGGTGTGCCGAACATGCCAAATATGTGTGTTAGTAGGTGTAGGGCTGCATCTGGTACAATTCAAGAAATCGCATAACTTTCTCGTTAGTCCACTCCATATTTGAGTTTTCAAACCCGTCGCGAGACATGACTGCCACTAGCCACAGATTTACTAAATGAGTGAGTGAACAGTGTACGAAGTGTGGGCAGTCGACGCGCTATTCGGCTTATTTGCCTCCTTTGATGTGTACCAAGTCGACGGATAGGCGTATTTGCTATTCGCGCTTATGCGTTATGCGTGCGAATAAGGCAAACATAGACGAATAAACCGTCCACACTTCGTCGAATACAGGCGCATAAGCCGAATAACGAATAGCGCATAGCGAAGTGTGGTGCCGGCATTAGAAATGTACATTGGGATAATTCTGACATCATCTGAGATTTTATACCTCTTAGACTTTCGCTTGAAACCATTTCCCCGGAAGCACCCTTCACCCGTCACTTTCATGTCCGACCTACCAGTACAATGCAGGGAACTGAAACTGTCCACACTCTCCGTGTAAGTACATTGTACCGTGAACACCTTGACAAACACCGGTGAATAAACTTCCGTCATAAATTAAATCACAGCAAATCAATGGAGCACGTAACCCAATAATGGTGCCACTGCACTGGCGTGAATTTTTTCCTCTAATTAAGGGGGGCGCCGCGTGCGCGTGGCGTCGCGTAAATCATCCGCCTTATTAAAAGAATTCCACGAATCGAACCTCCTTAAGAAACCTTTAAGTACCCACAAAGAAAACATCACCTTAACAGAAGGGTACACGGTCGGTTTCAGATTGTGTTGGCAATTGAAAAGTCATTGATAAGTAGGTGCACAAAAGTAATGCTTTTTAATATCGCCAAGTGTGAATGATTTTAGTGTATTATGGCAGCATTGGATTTATTGCACTACCTTCGTGAAAATATCTAGTTATGTCGTTATTTTTAAATAGGCATTAAATTTTTCTTTATTAGATGTTGAGTGCTACTTATTACGTATTGCTCCATGCTTTTGTATTAATAGCAAGTCCGCGACTTCGTCCGCGTGGAACTCGTTTATATTGCAACTCCATACAAACTTGCTCCCTCTTAGGGGATATTTACCGGGATAAAATTATCCCTGTACTTCCCAGGGTCACAAACTATCTCCACGCCAAATTTCAACTAAATCGGTTTAGCAGTTTAAGCATGAAAAGGTAACCGACAAACAGAGTTACTTTCGCCTTTATAATATTAGTATGGAAGTACGGATTTCCGAAAAGTTCGGTTTTACGGTGTGAGGTGTTAATTACCTACTCTTAAAGCTAGTTTCCATTTTGATTAGTGATAAGTGCGGGTCCATACAAAAGCTACTCGCACTTGCAGCAAATGTATGAACTCGCACTAATCACTAATCAAAGTGGAGACCAGCCTTTAGTATTAGTACATGTTCAATAGGTACTAAAATTAGCTAAACGACTATTAACAAAAGCTCGGTGTTTCCGTCGATCAGTAATAGAATTTTATTTAGCCAGAAACTTCAATTTAATCTTAAAATATTGTAACCATCTGTAGGTAAGGTACCTTAAGTGACTAGTCGTTTAAGTGAGAGTAGGTTAATAATTCAGACTATCATCATTGTTAAGGTGATTTTTTATTAAAATCTTGACCCATTCATAGCCTTGTATACCTACAAATTGGCAGATGTGATGTGACGCCGGCGCGGAAATATTTTAATTCGTGTAATGTTTCCCAGCATTAGGTAATACAAATAGATTAGGTCTTCAACGACAGGAATCAATTCAATCAATCTTGTTAATAACATCAAATATTAAATTATAATTTAACTGTAATATTTTGAAATATATTACAATTATGAATAAAACATAAAAACAAAACTAAATTATTATTAAATTAAAATAACTAAAACTAAACCTTAAACATAGACAAAATGTAATAAAATAACTAATTAAATAAGAGGCCAGGGCCTCTTGGCAGGGTGCCCATCACAGACATCAAGAATTTTTTTTTTTTTTTCTTTTTAGTAAACAAACTTGTAGTTTACAACTTAACGCTTATTCTCAGCCATTTTAGTAGCGAAAACTATAACTATAATACTTTATTCTATAAATCATAAAGATATTGCAACAATTACATTTTATTTTTGATATTTGAGCTGGTACATCTTTAAGATTACTAATTCTGGCTGACTTCACAACATGGAAACAGCAATAAAATACTCTGTAAGACGTACATTGACAGCGGCGGGTTTTTGGAGGGACGTTATTAGCCGGAGCTTGAACCGGATCGAATTATACCCGCGATTGGAACCGGCTAGAGCGGGAACGAGTCCTGCCTGAATTAGGTAGTCGGGTCAAAGTCAGGGACAAAAACTAGGCTTCCTTTCCGTGTACTATAGGTACATCATGGGTTAGGTAAGGTACATATGCATTGATTATTTTCTATATTCATATTCATATTCATATATTTATTCATACTATTCATAACTCGCAAAGGCGTGTAAATGCCCGTACGGGTCCAGCGCCAAAATTATGACAAGGCCTTATAGTCCAGTAACTTTATACATCCAGAGCTTGGATTATTCATTGGGCCAACATCACAAACAAGTTTACAAAAAATCAGAACTACTTAACGGTTTTGACGCAAAGTAGGTACCCCGTACTTTCAGGTGACAAGCTTACTTTGGTTGTATCCAAACACCAAAAAACCAGAACACTAAATCATACTATTAATGTTTTTGACCCAGTCACTTATTTAACCATGTCCTGCCAAAGAAAATCAAATCTAACGAGAGGCAATGATTTAAAAAACTTCAATCGTCGTTCGACTATCACAATAACACATACTGGCGCAAAACACATACTGGCGCAAAACACATACTGGCGCAAAACACATACTGGCGCAAACTGCACCGGTTGAGAACGGCCAAGTGTGAGTGTTTTATTTCAGTGTGTTAGTACGTAGGTTTTTAAATCATTTTTTTTTTCCTGTATTTTATTTCATTTATATTGTTTGCTTTTATTGTGTATTTTATGGGTGTCTTGCCTGTCCAATAAATAATTATTATTATTATAATAACCATCCTGCTAATAAGTAAACTTGTGTGCAATCTACCAGAGACCCCTAAATTAAATATTTCATTCCATGAAAACATGAAACATTGACTAATTAGGTACCTACACTTTTAACACCTTTTAGTTCAGACTAAAAAATATCATTTAGCAAAGTCGCAGTAAATTCTTGTCAATTACAAACTAAACGAATCAGCCTGTACCCGATCGGCCCCCAATTCATTCGAGCATATTTTCATAAATGCAAACATTCAGAAAGAATTTCCTTCGAAAGCTCATAAATATTTCCCACTTTTACTACTCCCACCCAAACTTGAAGGAGTAAAAACCAACTTTATAAGGAAGGTAATAAGGATTAGAATGTATTGTTTAGAAACAGTCATAAGCGCGTTTTTAAACGAGAACAGGGAGTTGGAATTAAAGATTAATCTGAATCTCCAATAAATATTGGAACGCATTCGGTTTGAAATTGGAATCGAAGAATTGGAACTTATTCCGGACCCATTTGTAGATGAGGTGTTTTTCCAGGGTGAGTTATGGCGACGCGAGGCCAAATGGTTACGATGAAAAAACGGTCAAGAGTCAAGAGAGCACTTGCATTAATTACGTGACTGGTAAGCAACTTTAAAACCTCACTTGGTTTGTTAGTATATCTAGTTTAGGAGACAATATCAATATTCAAATCTCGTACAAAAACAGCAAAAAATTATCTCGCTTTTGGTCGTATTGATGACATTTTGATAGATGTTGACGTAGATGAACTATCTATAGATCAGAATGTCATGTCATGAGATAACTACGCAATATGAATACATATTTTTTTATTATTAGTGATTTTGCATATGAGAATGATATGGAGTTATATTAAATCACAAAAAGTATAATGCCAGAGATGTTAATTTCGCATTTCAATGTGATTTTAATGCTGTCAAATTGCAATGTGATACGTACCTACTTATTCTTTGATCGATTCCTTGGACTACTTGGATCGGGGCACGATTCCACACATGCAATGCATTATATTTTCTATTTTGCATTAGGTAGGGATATTTACATAAATCGGTGTTTGCTAGTTTTATTTGGTTTATTTTGTAGCTTGTACGATGACTGATGAGAGAAATTAGAGAACGTTAAAAAAACCAAGAATTAGAAATATTTTTGTAAACGAGATAACTACTATGCTGGAAATTATGTAAAATCGATAAAAATTATAAGAATTACATACGAACAAATTTGCATTATTTCGACTAAAACGACGCGTTACTAACGCATGAATAGTGTTTTATGGTGCATGAAGCTTGATTAAAACAACTTTTTGTACTCGACGATTAAAATATGTGTATTAAGATTTCATAGAGAATACTGCAACGTCACTCTTTTCATAGTTGTAGTCCATGTTACTGTCGAAACAATCGAAATAACTACTTTTCGATACGCTCCAGACAACTAAAATAAATTCGACCAATCACGTGGCTGCTTTACTGAACTGTAATGAATTGGACCAATAGCATCGCTTTGATGTCGTACGCTCGTTGATGTCTTTTAAGATATCAACAAGCGTACGAGCGATGAGCTGCACTTCGTTTCAACAGTATCGAGTTTGTTTAATTAGTTCAGTTGACTCGTAGAAAATTAATTTTAATGAACTCGTACAAAAACAACTTTTCATTGTTAAATAATTTGAATCAATTTCAATTAAAACAATTTAACAATTCCAAAGTTGTTCGGTGCGGAACCCTCTTCAATAACATTTATGCACATTTTTTGTAATATCCGAAATGGAAGTTAGTCTTACGTTAATAAGTTTTTTGATAATCATTGTGATTACAAAAGGGTGAAGGACTTATTCGATTAAGATGATTTCTTGCCTTTTTGGAGATTCTTCACTAAATGTTGTTTTACAAAAACTCGCTTCCGACAAGGTTTGCCCAGTAATATGTGACTTGGATTTTCACAAATAAACAGTGAAAAGGTATAATAATTATGTAGGCAGCTGGTTTGTGACTTGAATACTTAGTACCTACTTACACACAGTATAACATTATTATACCACAACAATAAAACGTAAACGGACACTAATATTTACAGGACCAAAAATAAATAAATTAATAAACTAAAACAAAAGATCATAAAAATAAAAACACTAGAACACCGTCCCAAAGGTCGCGCGAATAGGTGGAAATGACCCCAAGACTTACAAATAAATATTGATATAAATTTAAATTTCGGAAGCTGTTTATTAAATTGATAGGTACTTAATAACAATTTATTGAAAAAATCTTATTGCTAATGTTACATTGTGCTTGCATTACTACATGTTAAGGTACATGTACATGGGTGGTGCTAAAAGAACAACAAACTCGGCAGCTGGACTGTTCCTTCTGAACCTCGCAGCGCACACTGGAACTCTATCAGCGACATCAATACGAATACATATATTTATGTAACTGTGTAACCGCCATACGATAAATAAATAAATACACTACATGTTAGGGGAATTCATTAATGCGCCTGAATTCGTTTCGAATTATATATTTTTCAACACATTTGCTCGTAACGTGCCTGCTCTTATTGTGCCGCTTTTAGGGTCATAATACTGGGTATTAAACACGCGTGTGGTGTATGTACCTACCTATGGAATTACTTATGGACTATAAATTGATTATTTCTTCTTGGATATGATATAGAAACATAACACTTTAAACCAAGAGGGGGGAGAGGCACCCGGAGGTTAGCAGACAACCAGCATTTTTGCCATACGTAAAAGGGGTAACGGACAAAGTTGGAACAGTATTTACTCGAGAAACTCTCCATTAAGACTGTATATACGCCGTTATCCAAAGTAGCGAATCAGTTACGCAGTCCAAATGATGTCATCCCGTACAAAATTCCGGGGTCTACAAGGTGGAATGCCAGTTGTGGAAGTGTTTATAATGGCCAGACTAAGCGAAGCGTTCAAGAGAGAGTGAAGGAACATATAGCGGCAGTCAAAAATCGACAAATAAATAAATCCGCAATAGCGGACCACCCATTAACCAATGGATCGAAGCATTGGATTGAGTTGCACAAGCCCGAAATCCTCTCTACTGAACGCCACTACTACCCGCGTATGGTACGAGAGGCAATTGAAATCAGGAAACACCCGAAGAACTTTAATGGGGATGATGGTTTCAATTTATCGGCGACTCAGAACGTGATTCAGAAACTGAAATCTCGTATATCTTCGGATCTGTGCGCGGATAGTTACTGTAACTGTTGTGTGCCGTGCCCTAGACAATTAACATTAAAATGGACGGGTAGTCGACTTATATCGGGTGTACCCTCCATGTTTTTATCGACTTTTGGAGGGTAGTGAAATATTGTAAACCCATATCTCTGTTGACAACTGGCTGGCATGACAGTTATCTGCGACCATGACCGGTGCAACCCGTGTCGAAACGTCAGAAATGAAGGTAAATAAATATCGCGTTAGACCCGGAAAAAACAGTATTTAAATAGATATAGAAAAGAAACGTTTCATTTAGTAAAACTAATTTACTTTTGATAACATTTCACATGAATTTATATTAAATACGAAAATATTTATTTTATTTTGTATTGGCTGAGCGCGCACTGCATGAACTTCACGAAAAAAAATAGTTGCGCGCCATTATAGGTAATTTCACAAATATTTGCAAACATTGTTGATGCGTGTTTGGTTATTAATAAAAATGTTGACTCGTGGTGAATAGATAACTGATAAATAGAATTGACGCCACTGGAAATTCTTAGAGATGTACAATTATGTGAGTAAAAGCCTCTTGTCATCAATCACTAAAGGATTTAGCTTAGGAGCCTGTAACATTTTTATTTATGAAAAGGACTTTTTACTCGCAAAAGTGGTAAAAAACGTCGTATGAAACGCGTGAGCTTTGATAAATACATCCTCGGCTCTCTTATCGCGCTCACCTGCGGTTCGCGTGATAATTCCACCTCTGATGTAATGATCAACATAGCTCACTTGTATCACAATGTACTATTTCTCAAACATAAAATGAAATATTCTCTTTACGTTCCTTATCCTCGTAAGGCCCACTGTACATCACAATGTACAAAGTAACACTTATAACTAAGACCCAGTCAGATTGGGCTATACCCTCAAGTAAACGCCCAATGTACATTGCGATGTACATTTAAGTTTTACCTCCATCGGCCATTTTGATTAAACGCTCTAAATGACAGATGACAGGAGTGACGTTTGACACTTGATGACATTTTTAGTAACGAAGGAAACCATAGACATCGGCCATTTTGTCTCGACCATGCCATAAGTCTTGGGCCGCAGGTACATGTATAGATATTGTACATTAGAATGAACATTGGTCGTTTAGATCTCGTGGCATAATTTGAGCTTGGGCATTACGAGGCTAAAATAAAAAAAAAAATATTACGGGACAATCTTACACAAATCAACCTAGGCCCACGGTAAGTTCAATAAGGCTTGTGTTGTGGGTACTAGGCGACGATATATTATAATAGATAAATACATATAGATACTTATATACATATGTAACATCCATAACCATAAAGGATAATAGACTCGGAAGTATCCTTTTTCGGGCGCAGCATCTCGAGGCGGCCTGAAATGGGATTTCATACAACTTTTCAGGCATAGGCCTGCAAAGTAACTTTTTAATTTTCATTCCACTATTTGTGACACAGCATCACGGCATTCAGCCATGAAAATTTGTTTGATTTGAGGATATTTATTTATTTATTTCATTGCATGTTTGAGAAAAGCACTATACATGCCTCGGCGTGAAAACGGCGTGTTTTCCCGGCCTCTGATGTAATAAATAAATTAATAAATAAATAAATATTTTGCGGACAATCTTACACAAATCAACCTAGTCCCAAACTAAGCAAAGCTTATACTATGGGTACTAGACAACGATATAGATACTTATATAGTGAAATAAATACTTAAATACATAGAAAACATCCATGACTCAGGAACAAATATTCGTGCTCATCACACAAATAAATGCCCTTACCGGGATTCGAACCCAGGACCTCTTGCTTCGTAGGCAGGGTCACTACCAACTAGGCTAAAGCGGTCGTCAATGTACTATTTATTACTCATCAGTAATTATTAACCCAATAGGTTTTAAATTAGGTTAAATTTAGTAAGTTTACTCTAAGTTAATACAATAAGGTAAACGTTCATATTGCGTGACATCTTCCTAATTGTCAATAATTAGAAACACAGTGTCAAACGACCCAGCGTTTATATGTCAGTACCTAAAGTCAAAATTAACTGGCCAGTATGTATATATTTCTTGGCAACAACCAACTTAGATTTCACCACTTTCCATTAGCTTTTCTAGCGTCGCCAATCGGCGCAACTGACCGCATATAAATCCTAGTCCTCGTAACCCGTAAATCTGCTCCATTAACTGGCACTTAGCACTTAGCTGAGGGGGTCGGGGACCTAATTCAATTTGTTCGACCGCTGTCTTGACGACGGGTAATTCGGCTTTGATTGTTTCTTGGTTGGTGGTTGGTATTAGCAGAAATCGTTAATTTTGTAGCATTTTAGGTGCAGAGTAGTGTTATTCACGGAATTGATACAAACAATTTTAATCATTTTGCTTAATTAGCGTTAATGATGTTAATATTAACCTTAATTAACAATTTTAATATTGTCTATACCATCACCTTTAACACAACAATGCTGCACTGAATATGCTACAAAATTTACGATGTCTAGATTTTACGGGGTTTTTACTCAAAATTGGTTCACTTGAAATTTAATTGTTGATTTATAAATATCATAAAAGTAACCGCTATGTGATTACCCTACTTAATAGTGTTGCTATTCCATTTTCAGTAAAGCCAGAAAAAACAAATGACAGCTTGAAAAATATGATATATGGGACACGTAAATGCCTTAATAAAAAGAATGGGAAGAGAATCTAAAAATAAGTCACTCCAAGCTTATATTTCCTGAAACATAACTAATTAAATTTTGAAGCAGCAACTGCAATTTTCCACTTACACATATTGCTATAGATCTTATTTAGCCAGTGGTTTCTTTCCGGGTCGCGCTGAAATGTGGTGCACTTACGTCGCACTTGACGACGTATGGGCCCTCTAACTAGCCGAGACAAGAGTGGAGGCCTCACTGAAGAGTTAACAACGTTTAGAGCGCCACCATTGAAGGAACTTTACATCGGTCTATACAGTAGCTCTAGTATAAGTTTTATCGATACATAAACGTTTTCGATCGCGTTTGCGTTTAGTTTCAATTTGTATGGCAACGCGTAGTTCCTAATAGTTACCACCAGAGGCGCTGTTCGCGTTGCCATACAAATTGAAACAAAACGCAAACGCGTTCGAAAGCGTATTGTATCGATAAAACTTATACTAGAGCCTCAGTAAGGAAATAAGGATGTTGAGACCAATTAAAATAAAAAAAAGTTCACCTTTTGTATTTGTAAGTTGTTACTGTGCAATTAAGTTTAAATAAATTATAAATAAATAAATAAAATAGTAATTGAATAAATTTACTCAAATTCCAGGATTAAATATAATGTCGGAATCATGTGTGTGAAAAGTCTTAAGAGAGATAAAGGGACATGTATATGTCACATCAAAGACAGGTACTCCTCACATATAGGCTTCGAGGCTGAATTCCGTGGCCAGTAAATAAAATAGTCAGTGAATAAATTAACTCAAATTCTAGGATTAAAATACAATGACGGAGATATATGTGTGAAAAGTCTAAATAGAGATAAATCTTTTATTTAGTTTCACCTGTCCCGTTGTCTGTCTGTCAGTAATCAAATCTTGCAAGTTAAACTTGACCCACTTCCCGGTTTCCGATTGAGCTGAAATTTTGCATGCATATATATATCGGATGACAATGCAATGTTATGATGACACCTACTCTACTGTCCCCCATGCAATAGAGTTTTTAAGAGTAAGTTTGGCGTAGCCAGCCACATTAGTGCTCACAACAGGGCCAATCCGTAATTGCTAGGGTCGCCGTCATCGTAATCGATGAGGAGGACTATATATATATGATGACGTGGAGCTGATCTGATGCTGGAGCTGGAAGGTGGCCATAGGAACTCCGCAATAAAACGACACAACCCTATCGAGTTTGGGCTCGTTGTAGAAGCGTCTCAATGAGTAGTGGAGTAGTGGATGATGGTATGCAGAAAAGTACAGTCGGCAATAAAAGCTTGTACCAAAAAATATTTTTTTGACAGAAACTTCTTGTAAGTATTATAATTTCTAGCAACAACATTTATGGTGGACCCAATTTTATATATGAAGTTTCATGTTATTGCAGCACGCTGTTTTAAAATGATGCTAAACTACGTTTGTATGGAAAGCCGACACTGCTACGAGCTACGGTGTAGCAGACCGCTACGCCTTAAAAGAGTATGAATATCTACTCTTTTTACGGCGAGAGACTGACACCTTCGCACGCTTTGTGACGCATGAAAATGATTTACCATGTGGTAGTCGAAGGTTGCAATTTACGTAAATTGCCATACAACGGTTAGTACGAAACAAGGGCCCGCCTTTGATCCTCTTTTTGTCTCTTTACGAGCTCTATTACAAACATTTGATCCACTCAGAAAACTGGTTCGAAAAAAAAACGTGTAACCAATTGTCTTTTGCCCATGTCTAGGATGTTCTAAGGCCAGCGGGAGGCGTCAGAGTCGATGCTGCTAATTGCAGATTTACCGCCAGCGCCGGCGCCGGCCGCGACGTATGTGCCGCCGCTCCCATAAGTGCTAAGTGCTAGTTTTATTGGCTTCACTAGCTAAATTGATGGAATCCGAACTCTTGGTTTTTGTGCCAACGTTTTGGAACCGCACTTTATGTTTTTGTAAGTTTAAATTTGCATTTTTGGGAGTATTAATAGTCCCGTTTGGATTTTGGATTTTTTTCATACTTAAATTGGTTGTTTGTACGCCAATTTACAAAAGTAACGTAGCCTTAATATTATTTTTCATATCAGAATTAGAATCAGAATAGAAATATATTCATGTATTTTTAGTTGACAAATTGTATGTATGTATAATTTGCCATTTTGACCGAATTTTATTTTGATGTTACTTACAGCAGACAGTTATGGCAGCGAATTATTTCAAGAGAAAGAAATCAAGATTCAATGAAGTTGAGTTTTCCGGAAAATTATTTGTGGGAGTCGGATAAAATATATCCTAAGCTATCACCTAAAAAAACCGTTAATATTCATAGGCAGCTGAGATATCTACCTACTTTCGTGACAAAATAATGTCAGGAATGTCACCTGATTCTTTTTTGAATTAAGAGATTTATTATAAGTGTGTACCCTACCAAGGGCACCAAATTTTGATAGGTATTTTTAATTTTTAGCTTAAGTAATTTTATTTTAGGTAGTTTTAGTTTTATATTCGAGTTATGTATCTTTCATAAGTAGTTTAGTTTTTTGTATAGAAATAATATTTATGTGTTATTAAAAATAAAATATGAAAATACATATATTATACGAGTATGTTAGATTCATTGGAATTATTTGTATAACATACCCGTAATTTCTCCGCTTACTTTATTTCTGTGTTGTTCTCGTATCCCGCACCAGCTATGATTATTTTCTGTTTGGCTTAAAGGTTGACTGGTACAAAATGCCTTATGATATTAAGTTCACCTTTTGTATTTGTAAATTGTTACTGTGCAATAAAGTTTAAATAAATAAATAAATATTTGATACATTAGGTACGGCAAAACCCTACTTACTCCGATTCCAAGAATAACAGTCATATTTCCAATTCAATTATCGCCAGGAGTCGTAAAAAAACGAAGTAAACATTTACAATCCAAGTTTTTAAATTACATGAAAAACTCACTTAAGTTAAAATTAAACAATAAACAATGCGCATTACTCGCGAATGTTGCCGTTTAGTGAACTTTTTCAATACGCTGCGGCTACAATTTATCGGTTCTAATTCGGCCGGTCGATAGCGTCACTCGATACAACACAAAATTAATGTTAGGTGCAGTGCTAGTGCTAGGGGCGGGGGAGTGTCGATGAAATTACCTGGGCCAGCATTCCTTCCGCGATATTTGTCAGAAAGGGACATGTCCCCACTTTCATGGCCCTTTCTTTCAAAATCAGAGTGTCAGAGTCATCAAAGTGTCGATACGAGAGACATATGTTAAATATCTAATGGAATACCGACCTTGTGGGCTCTCTCCGGTATGATGTAGGTTTTCCATGCGAGGTCTTTCAAAATCAGAATAACAGAGACATGAAACTAAACTTTGTATATGCTTGGGGCGGGCTCCTTCTGTCAAAAAAGAAAGCTAGAATCACGGACCTGGAAGTGTATTTTTATTAGATACTCGTCTGTTACGTATTTCAGTGTTTTGCGCGCTTTTTTCACGTGCGGCTAGTTAACGAGTTAGAAGGGGTGCGCGCGCATTCCGCAATATATTATAAACCGAAATAGATGCGGAAACGATGAACAGAATACCGAACTAATGGGCTAACGAATTCTTAAACGAGTACCTACCTTTCAGTAAATATTCATGTATTTATTGCATTCATGTTGTTACAGTATAGTAGGTATAGGTAGGTTCACACATGTTACAGTAAGTCTCAAACATGAACACATTACATAAAAAAACCGGCCAAGTGCGAGTTGGCCTCGCGCACGAAGGGTTCCGTACCATTATCTATAAAAACGGCAAAAAAATCACAATATTTTATTTTGTTTTTAGTATTTGTTGTTATAGCGGCAACAGAAATACATAATCTGTGGAAATTTCAACTCTGTAGCTATCACGGTTCTTGAGATACAGCCTGGTGACAGACAGACGGACGGACGGACGGATGGAGGGACGGACAGCGAAGTCTTAGTAATAGGGTCCCGTTTTACTCTTTGAGTACGGAACCCTAAAAAATATCTAACATTTTTCTGAACCAACCATTCGATTTGTATCTTGTACTTAGGCAAGGAATATAATTATCCCAGCAACAGACAGTTTGTCAATTCCTGTATCATGCATTGGAACATCAATATGCAGTTAAGTTAATAAGGTCATATATCGACAAAGCCCAACCTAGCCCGCAGTAAGCAGCGTCCGTTAATTCGCAAGTTTTCCAATAGCCGCGCACCTGCGCGGTGTTTATCGTGCCTTACTGCCCGCTCACAATACATCGAACGACTCTAATCTTGTAATATTATAGCGCATTGGGTCAGTCGCTGGAGCTACGGTGATCGACAGTGTAGAGTCGTACTCGTTATATAGCCAGCCGGATGCATACTGTTGTGATGCTCTCTGATGCGCTCTGACGCCTGACACCATCAGTACGGGAAACGGGATGATGACTAAGATTTTTTACGATGCCATTCGTACCAGTTTTTGGAGAGGAACAAATGTTTGTATGGGAGCAACTACAATTAAAAAAACATAAATACCCAAAATATTTAGATAAAGATTGACCTCGCTGGTGGCAGCCATAAACGCTTCATACTAATTGATACACAGGTATGACGTCACAGCTGTTATTTGTACTAACCGTTGTATGGAAAACCAAGTATTTAAATTGCTGTTTCGCTCGCGAAATACTGCGTTTAGGTCCATAGTTGTCCTACAATTTTGTTTCTATAAAAGCGTAAGGATTCTATTGGTAGCTTTAAATTTACCCCAGGACAATAAAAAAGAAACATATTTTTTCTAAACTTTCTAGGTCCATATCTTTTTATGATTTTACCTTTATATTTTATAATTTATGCTTTATTACAATAGTTTGATGGTTGACTATCCATTTAGCAATACAAAGTTCCATTTCAACATGAGGCATCATGCCTATTCCCAAAAGCGCGATGTTTGCTGTCGGTTAGAATATATTGGGTAGGCTGGTAACAAAAAAAGATAAAAGATTTTGACGGTAGGTTAGATATTACACAGGGTTTCGTCGGTGATAATTGTAACTCCAAGGAAAGATTATACAAGTAATACTCTTCTTCAATGGAGTACCTATCGCATTAAAACTATTAAAACATCCCCTTTCAACATCTACAAAATTATTATAAAACTAGCTGTTGCCCGCGACTTTGTCCGCGTATAACATGTTATCGTTATATGTTTGTTGAAGGAATGAATTAAAAAAAAACATTGAAATTAATTTTGTACCTAGTCTTTTAGAAAACAATCTAAAACCGAAGTTACAAATCTCTTACTTTCAAAATCTCTTGTTCTCTATACAAACTAAGGACCCTCTCTGAACCTGCTAGGTTCTGCTAGGTTTAGGAACTTTATGCTAACTCAGTATAGAATAAATGATACAAGCCACTTCTTAAATATAATAACGAGTAGGTAATCGATTTTATGACACTTGTCAAATAACAATATATTATGTGTCTGGGATGATTCCTGATTTACAAACAATAAGGCGGACACCTGAAATAAATGGCATTTGTATATTTGCAGGATGCCCTCGAACCGACATGGGGGTAGTGCCTAATATATTACGGACGTGGGTTACGGGGTGTAGTTTCGATTCCTATAGCTCAGGAATCGAAACTACACCCCGTGAGCCGCGTCCGCTGCGCCATGTTTTCGTGGTTTTTAAACGTCAAACATGTTTTGCCAATCAAAACAAAACACTATTTGTTGGCCGAACCTGCCGGAAAACATGTTAGATGTTTAAAAACATGTAAAACATTGGTGCAGCGGACCCGGCTGTAGGTAAAGGTCTATCGTAGACTGGATTTAAATTATTAATAAGTGAAAAGCAAAGCAATTCCGCCATTTTGACGAAAATTTGACGTTTCTTATAGCTGACAGTTGGAGCAGCGTTTGATTTCAATAATGATAAATTAAAAATTAAATGAAGTCGTATATTACGGAAAATTAATTAATATTCGCAGTCGGATAAAAACTATCCTAGTTTACAGCTAGAATAATAATGTACCTATACAAAATATTTCATATTTTTCCGTTCATGGGATGCTGAGAACATTCGTACCACACAAAGCTTAGTTTCAAACTGGCTGATTCTTTTTTTAATTTAGAGATTTATTATAAGTGGCGATGATAGATGAACCTTACAAAAAAGTTAATAATTAATTTATTATTAGTAAATCAAGAACCATTAGAAAATATTTTTCGCTGTTAGTATTTAGTGTATTTAGAACTACGAGGAATTACGAGGGGACATCCAAAAGTTTTGATAATCGGCATGATTTGGTCTCGTGATAACTTACGATGCGAGTGTCATTCCTAACTGTGCCGGTATTCAATAATACACTAAATACAAAAAATAAAGATTTCAAACATTTTTTTTTCTTTAATAGCTAAATAAATAAGTCTAATCCCAATAAGGTCTAGTTTACCCTGTGGGTTGGAAGGTCAGATGGCAGTCGCTTTCGTAAAACTAGTGCCTATGCCAAATCTTGGGATTAGGTGTCAAAGCGGACCCCTGGCTCCTTTAGGGGCACAACCGGGAATAACGCTAGGAGGATGATGAATAGCTAAATAAATATGATGGTATAGAATATATTCTGACGTCAGTAAAATGAGAGGATATTTTGGTAAATGTTAGGGCCGGCTTAGGCAAAATTCTGGTTTGATAATTTAAAAAAAGAATTTCAAATTTGAAGTTTATCTATTTTAATGCGACGAAATTAATAAATTATACTAGTGTCATAATTTTTTAAGGCACGGCTCACCTAACACAATTCAAGGTAGGTTTTTCTGGTCATCTATATATATTTTTTTAATTTCTTTAAATAGGGTGAAACGTAGGAATACGAAGCGACAGTGATTCATCATAATTCTATCGCAAGTAAGCGAGGTCTAAGAAGTCTAAGAAAAAACCAAAGAAAAAAAATACAAATCCTATGATTTTTTTTCTTGGCTGAGCTTGCCGCTTACCAGGGCTGCTTTTCAGGCTTGTGAATTCTATAAAACTAGTTACCTACCGTGTAATCTAGACCTACTATTTTACTATTACGTCTTATTCTTAGATATTGAAAACTCCTCAATAAAATCTGTGCAATTGCGTCGATTTAAAAAGTAAGCCTCATTTCGTCTATACAAAGTTTTTTTTATATAGGTAAAGCAAAATTGAATTATTATTTTATATTGGTAAGTTAATTAAGAAAGGGTGTATTTTTTTTTGTTTTGGGGACAATCTTACACAAATCGACTCAGTCCTAAACCAAGCAAAGCTTGTACTTGTATTTAATAATTAGAAATCAAATTATACGGATACCCGGTGTTTTTTATGCAGATTATCAAAACTATTGGATCACCTCTCGTATGTTAATTTGACGACGAATTACAGTGTTCGCGTACCGGACTAAAAAGAAAACAATCTCCCCGGTGGGGAATCGAACCTGGGTCTCCTTATTAACTGCGATCAATAAGTTGGTTGTTTAGTAGTGCTAATCAGCTATACGATAGTTATGTAAGTTATCGATAAATACAGGTCCTCTTAGCCTTTTTGGAATTGAGAACAGGACGAATTACATTAAGATAACAGTTACATCTATACTAAAAGTAAAATCGGTGCAAAATCATGTTTCCTACCTACTGCCTAATGATTTGATTTCCTCGAAGTAATTTTATTTCAATATTGGTTGGTAGTATTTATTTATCAACATTTTTACGATTAGGTAATTAAGCTCGTTCCTGGTGTTACTTGTATCATAACTTCATCATATTCTATAAATATTTCTCTAATAATTACAGTAGCTGCATTAATTAAGTAATGATCATAAAACTTAATGACTTTATTTACGTAGTTAAGTATCCGTTGTAGTTAATCGTGTAAACTCCACTCTTAATGCAATTAAGGCTTATTTACACGCGCAATCAGCCCGGCTAACCTGAGTTTAGTAGTTGCAGCGAAGTAACGGACAGACCGCTGACGCAGTTTGTTGCTAATTACCCTTTACGTCTTAGAATCGTGCTAGCATGGTTCACCTCGACCATTCTGGCATGAACGGTAAACCGCGATTGGCGAGCTACATGCGACTTTTTCAAGAGATATGGCAGTTATTTTCTAAAAACGGTTGCAGCTATTGAAGATCTATAACAACATTATTAGCAGAACTAAGGTGACCGATATAGCCCTCCGAATCGTTAAACTAAGTGGCAGTGGGTGGGCACATTGCACGTAGAACCGATGGCCGTTGGGGTGGATAGGTTCTCGAGTGGCGACCAATTAACAACATTTCATTTTTTCATAGCGGCTCAAACTAAAAACCATTTAAAGATTTGGGCTAGCTAAGTAAAAAAAAAAATTACAGATTTTTATCTTCGCTAGTTCATGAGAAAAGTGGAAAATACTTTGAAAAAACCATTTAAAGGCTGAATGTGGACATTCCATGGCTTTGTTTAATGTGCCCTGTAATAAAAAACTATTGGTGTGACGTTGACAGTATGACAGTTATTTGACTCATTCTTGTCAAGTTAAGTCAGTGACTGGTAATATTAAGCATTTTGATAAAACTTTGAAAATAATTAATAATGTAAGTCACCGATGGCTACGTTATAGCTAATTCTTGCAATCTGCCAAAGGTGGATAGAATAATGTTAATGCAGTTTATGTGTGGAAGCTAACTCACCAGTCACATCAATACGGTGTTATTATTGGACTCAGCTTAAGTTGCCTGAGGCTGTTTTAAAAGATAAAACTGTCTTAGCTCAAGATATATTAACTCATTGAAACACTTCAAAGGGTATGCAGAGCAGAAATTATCACTGGAAGTCAGAGCTGTGTTGGAAGACATTTACCTGCTTATTTTTGATAAAATATCTAGTAGTGCAACAATACTGTAGGTAGGTGATATTGTAATACAATTAAATACTGTAAAATTAAACGCTGTCCAGCATCAGGTGTAATACATGCATTATTATTTTACGCTATTAACCTTTTTAACGCCAAGAACGCCTAAAGGTGTCGCGGGTTATCGTGCCCACGACGGCACCGTTTTTGTCATCTTTGCTTGTTGTGAAATGCGTCGAAAGGATTAACTTTTATTGTTTTATACCTTGATCTAAGGCCCTAGCACACTAGGTTTTATGTCACGTTTTACGTGACGTTTAAGTACATTTTCGCCGTAAAACGTGATGATAAAACCTAGTATGCTAGGGCCTCTAGTACTTGCTAGTTACATATACTCGTATTATGATTAAAATAAAGGCTGGTCCAGAGCAAGCAGGAGGCAAAAGTCGGAACAAAGTGGACTTGACGTGACTAGGTAGATATATTATCTCCACTTATAATAAATCTCTAAATTAAAAAAAGAATCAGCCAGTTTGAAACTAAGCTTTGCGCGGTACGAATGTTCTCAGCATCCCATGAACGGAAAAATATGAAACATTTTATATAGGTACATTATTATTCTAGCTGCAACTTAGGATAGTTTTTATCCGACTGCGACAGTTAATTAATTTTCCGAAATATACGACTTCATTTAATTTTTCATTTATTTTTATTGAAATCAAACGCTGCTCCAACTGTCAGCTATAAGAAACGTCAAATTTTCGTCAAAATGGCGGAATTGCTTTGCCTTTCACTTATTAATAATTTAAATCCCGTCTACGATAGACCTTTACGAGACAAATGCTAAAATATAAACCATAAAAAAATATTCGATTCTGATATGAGAACTTATATGCGCAAATGTCGTTTTATGTCGTAATTTCAATAAATGAAATCAACAAATTTGAACAATATAATTAACACGAATTTGTTTTTTTTGAATGACAATGGCACGCGCTCGGCGCATTCAGCCAAAGTACATGGGGACCGATTTTTGACTTTCGAGCGCTCGACTCTTTCACTCGAAAACTGTCAGAAACGATGAAATACTATTTTTGAAATCCGAGCGATAGAAAATTCAAAAACGAGTGGTATTGACCACTCGTATTCAATTCTATCGGTAGAAAATAAGTGCCGACAATTTGGACACTTCACTTGTATTTAATTTTGGACTGACAATGAACTTAGAAAGAGATAAATAAAGATTAATATATTTTATATTATTTTTCTACCGAATTTTGTGAACTTAGTCTTTTGGCGGGTTTGTTTTAAAATTAAATAATTTAACTTGTCTGTCTCTCTCTCTCTCTCTCTCTCTCTCTCTCTCTCTCTCTTTGCACAGGTTAAAAAGAGACAGAGATATAGTAATATGTAAAGGCCTGGCAATGATTCACAACAACTCGCTATACTTAGAATGAAAAGTATGAATTGCTGTCTCATTCTAACTAAAGAAAGTTGTTGTGACAAATTGTCTATCATTTGTAATTTGTATTAAGCCGGGTCCGCTGCACCAATGTTTTCCATGTTTTTAAACAACTAACATGTTTCCGTCAGTTTCGGCAAACAAATAGGGTATTATTTTGATTGGCAAAACATGTTTGACGTTTAAAAACCACGAAAACATGGCGCAGCGGACGCGGCTTTACTTTTATAACAGGCGGGAAACGAAACGTTTCGTTTACTAGGTATTATTTACTACGTTCTTAGTTTTTTCTGTTATGTAACGCATAAAACACACAAAAAACACTTAAACATTAATATTATAGCCTAAAATAGACCTTCTAATGATGTTTTATTTTTATTCCATGTGTAGAATACAATTTTAAATAACCAGTACTTATCGAATTTCTGCGTACAACGAAGCGCAAAAGTATAAATAGCCAAACCACTAGCTTGAGTGATGAATTTCAAAAATACCTATTATTGGGTTCATGCGAAAATAATCGTGACAAATTTTCGCATGCGATTATTTTCTACCGCTCGCTTTTGATTTCGAGCGCTCGAAAGTCACAAATCGGTCCCCTGCGGCGCTACCACGAAAACCGATACTCAATGTTCATATATTTGCATCCCTGTCACTCGAGTATGGTTAGTGCGATAGAGATAGAGATACCCGAATATTTTCGAATTCCGAAGTTCGTGGTTATAGCTCAGGAATCGAAAATATGGTAAATAATCATAATGTATTTTCTCGAAAAAGAATTTAAAATAAATATAGTCAAATGAAGAAAAAAACAAAGCAAGAGGTTATGATTAAGTTATAAGAGTCCAAAGTTTTAAGAGGGGGTATGTTCTGTCCCTTTTCCGCAAAACGCACCTTCATATGAAACGATTGTTTTTTACTATGACGCTCAAGTATATTGACGTCACAGTCCCTCATCGTTTTCTCACTCTAACAAGCGACATTAAAACGGATGTAGCTTCATAATTTTTTGAGATATTTGAATGAGAGTTTCATTATCTTCTATCTATTTATACATAATAAATGCCTATGTCCTGACTGACTTATTCACTCACTCACTCACTCATCAACGCACAGCCGAAACTACTAATCTTAGAGAGTTGATTTTTGCACAGTATGTTGCTTTTATAACGTGGGCTAGGGATAAAAAGGGATTTTTGAAAATTCTACCCCTAAGGGGGTAAAATGGGGGTGCAAAGTTTGTATGGGAGAACCTTTTTTTTTTGAGCTATAGACTTAAACTTTGTAGAAAAATTAGTTATTAGAATACAAATGAAACACTTTCAGCGTTTTGGAAAATTCCACCCCTACGGGGGTAAAATAGGGGTGCAAGGTTTGTATGGGGGAAACATTTTTTTTTTAAATAGAGACTTAAAACTTTGTAGAAAGATCAGTCATTAGAATACAAATAAAGAATTTCCAGGGTTTTAGAAAATTCTACCCCTAAAGCGGTAAAATAGAGTGCAAAGTTTGTATGGGAAAAACTACTTTTTTTTAAATAGAGACTTAAAACTTTGTAGAGAAATTATTCATTAGAATACAAATAAAGTACCTAGATTCAGTGTTTTAAAAAAATCTACCCCTAAGGGGGTAAAATAGGGGTGCAAATTTTGTATGGGGGAAACAATATTTTTTTTAAATAGAGACTTAAAACTTTGTAGAAAGATTAGTCATCAGAATACAAATTAAGTACTTTCAGCGTTTTAGAAAATTCTACCCCTAAAAATAGGGGGCTAAAATAGGGGTGCAAAGTTTGTATGTGGGAAACTATTTTTTTTAGCTAGAGTCCTAAAACTTTGTAGAAAGATTATTTAAATACAAAGAAAGTACTTTCAGCGTTTTGGAAAATTTTACCCCTAAGGGGGTAAAATAGGGTGCAAAGTTTGTATGGGAAAAACATTTTTTTTTTTAATAGAGACTTAAAATTTTGTCGAAAAATTACTTATTAGAACATGAAAAATACTACATTCGGCGTTTTACAAAATTCATTCCCTAAGGGGGTTAAAAAAGGGTGCAAGGTTTGTATGGGGAACACTTTTTCTGAGCTAGACACTTAAAACTTTGTAGAAAGATTACTTATAAAAATACAAAAAAAAGACTTTCAGCGTTTTGAAAAAATCTATCCCTAAGGGGGATAAAAAGGGGTGCAAAGTTTTTATCAGGGAAAGTTTATGTTTTTGAGTTAGAGACTTGAAACTTTGTAGAAAGATTACTTATTAAAATACAAAAAAAGAACACAAATCGGCAACACTTTTTTTGAGTTAGACTTAAAACTTTGCAAAAAGATTACTTATTAGAATACTAAAAAAGAACTTTCAGCGTTTTAGAAAACTCCATCCCTAAGGGGATCCTTAAGATCCTTAAGAAGGGTAGCCAGTGTTGTGTGGGAAAAACTTTTATTTTTACTAGACTAAAACTATTCGAAATGTTACTTATTAAAATTAATAATAAAGTACTTTCAGAGTTTTAGAAAATTCCACCCCTAAGGGGGTTAAGAAAGCTTTGTATGGGCAACACTTTTTTTGAGCTAGAGACTTAAAAGTTTACGAAAAAAGTTCTTTCAGCGATTAGAAAAATTCAACCTCTAAGGGGGTTTAAAAGGGGGTTCAAATTTTAAATGGCAAGCAATAAAATTTTAAAGTGTGAGTAAGAGATTTTTAACTTCGGTCTTATTCTGTACGTTAAAATACTACAAAACTGATTTCAGAGTTTTTCCAAATTCATCCCCTACGAGTGTTAAAATTGGTTCAAAGTTTGAGTATTTCAAGGCATTTTTAAAGTATGAGATTTTTAACTTTGGTTTTAGACTGTTTGTTCACAAACTAGAAAATGAACATCAACTTTTTTTTTAATTATCCCCTAAAAGAGGGTTCAAATTTTGTATTGAGAGAAATCATTTTCTAAGACGATAAAAAGTTCTACGCGGACGAAGTCGCGGGCAACGGCTAGTATACTTATAAAATAAAACACATTTATTGTCATGTAGGGCCTGGAAAAAAATTAAACAACTCTTAAAAGAATATTTACAATTTTATTGTATTAAACAGTTCAATGTTTTTCAGCCAACGAGTTAGAAGATTAATGATATAAAATGCTATTATCAGTTTGGGTTATCTTCACATATGTATAGTAAACCTTTCGGAACATTGGATTTCGAGCGACATCAGTGTGCCTGCAACTTAGCACAAAACACGAAATCAATGGATCTTGACGATACATTTTCGTTTTCTCGTTACCTACTCCAAAACACGTTTTTTTGCGATTAATGATTTGCAAGATTCTATTTTAAACGAAAACCGGCAGCAAGGAACCGTCAAAACGTCAAATGTTCCTGTCACAGATACAGCATACTTTTTACTTTTTATTTAATAAATAGACCACAGTGCTAATCTTATTCATCCTTTAAACGTACTTAGGCCCTTTTTGAACGTGGTAGTTTAAAACTACCAAATTTAGGGGGTTTAACTTAATATTAAATGAAAATAAAAAATACGTGTCTTCTAACTTTTCAAATACTATTTAATGCCTAAACAAAATTAAGGAGTCAGAAAAATGAAATGTTGTCAATTACCGGAGGACCCAGCATGGGTAGACCCCCACAAGGTAGACTGATTACGTGGTAAAGGTCGCGGGAGTCCGCCGGATACGCGTGGCGTAGGACCGGTCACTTTGGCACTCTTTGGGCTCTTTGCCTATGTCCAGCTATGGAGGTATTCCGTCTGATATGATGATGATCAGGCCTCGGAGTATTTGTAGCGCGGTAAGACTAAAGTATGCTATGGAGTCGTTGTAAGCATTAACATTAAATTTATACTCATACTCATCCTCATTTATTTAATTCATTAAATAAATAATACCTATAAAAATACACCACTATAGATCTTCATTGACGATAATATTATTCGGCTAAGCAACACCTGATTAGTAATGGCTTATTCGACGGTGCCCAGCTAAAACATGTAGGTACCTGCCATAAGTTGACCCTAGTGAGTTAAATGTATATACCTAATACACATAATCATGGCCCGTTAAAGTAGCTATATAAATGTTACGTACCTATTTTCTGTATCAGTTTATTAACAAAATCCGTTTCAAAAACGATAAAAACATTAGAACCTGTAAAAGAACGTAACCTTCGATAAATTAATGTGACCTATAAAATTGGCTTCTCAAGCACACATTCTACAGCTACGATGAGTTTTTAAAGTTACTTGATTTTATCAATAAATGAGTATGAGTATGAATTTGAGCAAAGCTGTATGGCCAAGAGAGTGCATGCTGGCCCCGCCGGTCATTTTCGCGAGCGTAATGACCGCACGTTAGCGCCATGTTAATGAAGGGACCTCGTCCTACAGCAATTCAACCAACAACTCTATTACATCGGTCGGGTACCAGTCAACATGGTGCTCTTAAACTAAGCAAAAGTGTTTAACTAGCACAGATTTCATACTACAGCACTTCTATGGACGGCTCGCGAGCTGTGTCGCGGCGACATAGACCACCTTTATAGGTCTCTTTCTAAGCGTTCTAATTTGAAAGAGACGGACAATGTATCTCGCCGCGACACAGCTCGCGGAACGTCATGCTGATGACAGTTAATGTTTGTTTATTTTTTGATGAGTTTTTTAGGTGTTTCTTGTTTGGCCATTTTTTTGTAGAGGAGAATAAAAAATAACTAAACACGACTCTAATATTCTCTAATACTAAAGTTACAAGATGGATGGTAATGTATCAACTTATGTTTGTTTGTCAGGTTTGTGTAGTAAAAATGGTTTGAGACTAAGCGAAACCACTGATTTTTCTCTTACTATTAGTAAGCTTTGCATACCTAAGTATGTAACGAACTCAGAAAGTCTTGATTCGAACAAACCGGAATTAGGACTGAATCTGATGTTAAACGACAAATTGTGTGCACTAATCTTGGAATAAACTTTATTAAGTTTGATCGAATTGACACTAAATATATGTCAAGACATTCCATGCCGCGTCAACATGATTATTGATCAAACCACTCGCATTAAAGTAGTATCTAATAATCGGCAGCACAGGGGCTCGGAAATGGACCGAGATGATTCCATTAGGTAATGACACGGTCCCTTACCCGACCACTGCAGGGACAATGTTCACTCACTGTGAACGGGATGAATTTAAGGTTTGCTTTATTCAATGTTTGGAAACGATTGGCAAATAAAGTCGGGTGTTTGAAGTTGAAAGCTAGTAGCGTCTTTTGTTAACAGTTTTTGTTTAATCTCGGCCCGGTTCACATTTGTCTGTCTTGTTGTGTTGGGACGCATCAGAAAGGGTACCGGTTTCATACATTTAATATGGTTGCGTTCACATTTTTCTGATGCCTTGGGCGTGACAAAGATTACCTTTTCGACATATTATTATTGTCACAATTCAAGTTTAATCAATTGTCAAACGAATGAAGTAACCATGTTGGTTAGGTTAATGAAATATGAACCTATATTTTATCAACATAAAAAAACCGAAAATGTCCTAAATATATATTTTTGATGTCACATTAATAATGCAACAAGTTTGCAAGACTTATTAAACTTCCTCAAAAGAAAACGAACCGTTTGTAATATAATGAGATTCTTGAGGAATCGAAGAAAGTTCTCAAATAATATAGGCACAAATATGCGCGACTTGGAACTTGTCGTATAAAATTAGAGCAAAAGGTATATGTAATGAAGTGGAAATCAATCTTGAAAATGAAAGAAAAAGTATGTGTTATGATGAAGGTTCCAGTTAGTTACTAATAGACGTTGGTATATGGATTTGTTATAAATTATTTTGTACAAGAATATTATAATCATAGAGGAAACTTGCCTAACTCGTACATGTTCCTAAAACGTACCTACCCTGTTAAATTCTCGTAGACAGTAAACATCAGTAAAGACTCAAGTGCCAAAATATGGAACTACTATAGTCTGCAATGTTACGTCACTTGAAAAACAACTCCGTGCTGCCGCTCTGTATAAAATTATCGGAAAAGTAAACAATTTCGCTGTTTTCGAGTAATTTTTTTGGTTGATTCATATTCATATTCATATTCATATATTTTATTGGTAAAAGTATAAGTAACATTTTACAAGTCAATTTGTTACAATTGTTAGCTACAATAATTATATAATATTTGTTATTTTCTTAAAATAAATTCTTCAATGCTATAGCATGCTTGGTCAACTAATAGAGATTTTAACTTATTAATAAATATTGCATCGCTTTCCGAGTTAACTATTTCAGTTGGGAGAGTGTTGTATATTTTCGCACCAATGACACCGAGTGACTTTCGTGTTTTTTCGAGTCGACGAAACGGGACGTTCAGGAGGTTTTGCCCGCGTTATTCATAAGCTTTTGTTTTTTTTTCATAGCCCATTTTGTAAATTAGAAGTTTCAGGCTTGATTATACACTTATTTATGTATTTAATTACTAGAGGTTAGGGTCATTTCGCCGGTTACGCGACCACCTTCGGTTTGCGACCACTTGAAGAACATGCTTTTTTCAATTCAAGATAACATCAATTCTACAGAGCCTATTGAAACAGTCAGTCGTATGTCTTATTGTATGTAGTTATGGAATAGGAATTTACAAAAAAAAAGAGAAAATATGCTTTCAGTTCTCCAAGTCAGCTAAGTGGTCGCCAACCGGCACATGAAATTAGGTGGTTGCCAACCGGCGAAATGACCCTAGACACTTTTTTTACGCGGTAAGTTTGATTGAAATCATTACTTAACTTTCACCTAATTCGTACTCAACATTGTACTGGTACGAATTAGAAATCATTATACCAACCAAAACAAAACTTGGCCATGTAATCGTATGGGAAAAACCCTTGATTTAAGTAGAAGAAAATTTAAAATATTATTATTCTTGTTGTCTATTTAATATTCCAAAGGCAACGTTTCGGCGAAGTCATACCAAGTCTTACTCCTTTGTGCAACTTCGTAAACCAAAACGGCTCATCTCCACTTATAATCTCCACTTATAATAAATCTCTAAATTAAAAAAAGAATCAGCCAGTTCGAAACTAAGCTTTGTTTGTCACGAATGTTCTCAGCATCCCGTGAACGGGAAAAGATGTAACATTTTTGATAGGTATATTATTATTCTAGCTGCAACTTAGGATAGTTTTTATCCGACTGAGACAATTAATTAATTTTCCGAAATATACGACTTCATTCAGTTTTTCATTTATTTTATTGACATCAAACGCTGCAACAACTGTCAGCTGTGAGAAACGTCAAAATGGCGGAATTGTTTTGCATTTCACGTCTTATTAATAATTTAATTCCCGTCTAGGATAGACCTTTAAGAGACACATGCCAAAAAATAAAATATAAAAAAATATTCGATTCTGATATGAGAACTTATATCCGCAAATGTCGTATTAAGGCGTTATTTGAATAAATGTGTCATTAAATTCGAACAATATAAATAACACGAATTTGTTTTTTTTAATGGCAATGGCACGCGCTCTTTGCGCATTCTGCCAAAGTACCTGCGGCGCTACCACGAAGACCGAAACTCGAAGTTCTTATATCTGCATCCCTGTCAGTCGAGTAAGGTTAGTGCGATAGAGATAGAGATGCCCGAATATTTTCGAATTGCGAAGTTAGTGGTTATTAGCTCAAGAATCGAGAATAGGGGTGTAGACTCTAAATAAAATAACCATAATGTAGTATTTTCTTTTAAAATGTAGTCAAATGGAAAAAAAAACAACGCAAGAGGTTATATAGGTAATCACTAAGTTATGAGTATCCAAAGTTTTCAGAGGGGGTATGTTCTGTCCCTTTTCCGTAAAACGCACCTTCATATGAAACGATTGTTTTTTACTATGACGCTCGAGGATCTTGAAGTAACGGTCCGCGATCGTTTTCTCACTCTAAAAGCGACATTAAACCGGTTGTAGCTTCATAATTTTTTGAGATATTTGAATGGGATTTTCGTCACTAGGCATATTTTCTTGCCTTCTTTCTTTTGAAGTAACAATACATTTTGAGTCTACACCCCTATTTGGAAGACAAGCGAAATACCCAGCACGGCTATCACAAGACGGCGCGCGAGCTCTCTCGATTTTTCTCGCACTATCCGTCTCTAACTTATTAGAAAACTTAGAAAGAGACGTATAGCGCGAGAAACATCGAGAGAACTCGCGCGCCGTCTTGTGATAGCAGTGCAGGAAAGAGTAATCTATCTTCTATATATATAAATGTATAATGCCTGACTGACTTATTCACTGACTCATCAACGCACAGCCGAAACTACTAATCTTAGAGAGTTGATTTTTGCACAGTAGGTTGCTTTTATAACGTGGGCTAAGGATAAGAAGGGATTTTTGAAAATTCCACCCCAAAGGGGGTAAAATAGGGGTGCAAAGTTTGTATAGGAGAACCTTTTTTTTTTGAGCTAGAAACTAAAAACTTTGTAGAAAAAATAATTATTACAATACAAATAAAGTACTTTTAGCGTTTTGGAAAATTCCACCCCTAAAGGGGTAAAATAGGGGTGTGAAGTTTGTATGGGGGAAACAATATTTTTTTTAAATAGAGACTTAAAATTTTGTAGAAAGATTACTCATTAGAATACAAATAAAGTACTTTCAGCGTTTTAGAAAATTCTACCCCTAAGGGGGTAAAATAGGGGAGCAAAATTTGTATGTTGGAAACTTTTTTTTGAGCTAGGGACCTAAAACTTTGTAGAAAGATTAGTTATTAGAATACAAAGAAAGCACTTTCAGCGTTTTGGAAAACTTTACCCCTAAGGGGGTAAATAGGGTGCAAAGTTTGCATGGCTGTTGAGTTACTACTACTACTAGACTTAAAACTTTTAGAAAGATTACTTATTAAAATAAAAAAAGTACTTTCAGAGTTTTAGAAAATTCCACCCCTAAGGTGGTTAAGAAGGGGGCAAGCGTTGTATGGGCAACACTTTTTTGAGCAAGAGACTTAAAAGTTAGTAGTAAGAATATTTACTACAATACGAAAAAAGTCCTTTCAGCGATTAGAAAAATTCAACCCCTAAGGGGGTTTAAAAGGGGGTTCAAATTTTAAATGGAGAGCAAGAAAATTTTAAAGTGTGAGTAAGAGATTTGTAACTTCGGTCTTATTCTGTACGTTAAAAGACTACAAAACTAATTTCAGAGTTTTTCCAAATTCATCCCCTAAGAGTGTTAAAAGGGGGTTCAAAGTTTGTCTATTTCAAGACATTTTTAAAGTATGAGATTTTTAACTTTGGTTTTAGACTATTTGTTCACAAACTAGAAAATGAACATCAACGTTTTTTTTAATTTATCCCCTAAAAGAGGGTTCAAATTTTGTATTGAGAGAAATCATTTTCTAAGACGATAAAATGTTCTACGCAGACGAAGTCGCGGGCAACAGCTAGTTTGAAATAAAACAACATCATATGAAATGCGATTCTTCACAGAAATCCCCTTCTAAGAAAAAAATACAAAAAGGTGAATACAGTTAAAAAAGAAAAAATCCAATGCTTAGAAAAAGGCTGTACATTCACATACGGAGACTTCGGAGACCCAAAAGTCGTAAAAAATTATACATTTTCAAGAGATGATTGGACAAAATAATTAGATTTGTTACTCAATAATTATTATAATTACTTATAGAATTCAGTTGGTGTAATTATGGGTCTGACAATACTAAGAGCCTCTCAAGTACGATAAAGGAATAAACAGGTACGTTTTAAGAACACCTATACTCAATTCGTACCTTTTCCATTTTTGTTTTAACTTTATTTATCTCGGTGTTTATTGGAGCTTAAGTTTAATTTGTTGTTTGTTAATAAATCAATAAATGAAGATTATTTTAACATTTAAAAAATGCCCTTTACTTGTTTATTATTGAGATAATTAATTAATTATAAATATTTTCTCTTAGGGGGTACGAATACGGCAAGTTTCCCCTACCTGTCTAAATAGCTGCTTCGCCCGCGTATTACAAAAAACGCAAGCAAACCCGCGGGATATTTTTTTTAAATTGGAATGGGGTTCCTGATATTACCCAAAATATACAATCTTACTAAGCTACAATCTCACATACTTTTCCTCTTTATAATATAAGTACATTTAATACCTATTCATTAGTATTCCGACATCCAATAAGCATCTATCTCCATAACATTTGTCTTCAATCGGTTCTGTAGATTATTTGAAACCATTTTATTAAAAGTATAAAGTCATATTCGCGATCGCGTCATGGGGTAGAACCCCACGTCATTAGAGCTGGAGGGTTTAACTCGGTTTGCCTACGCGCACGATTGATTTATACGCGTTTATGGAGATTAAAAACTAACTCGATTGGACTTTTAATCGCATACGCAATAAACGACGTTATTTAATTTAATTGCCGGATTAATTGTTATGTTAGTCATAGTCAATGTTTGTGTGTGGATAATGTTTAATCTTAAACTTAACGAATGAATTACCTAAGTACCTACGTTTAATGCTAGGTGGATGCTTAAAATTATGAAAAGGTCTACCTATTAAAAAGACGGCCTAATGGTAAATAATTATGTTCGGAAGGATATACCTAGATAATAACAATTTATTTTGCTGTAAATGTGTTATTCTTCTTGGGAAATATTCGATTACGTGTCCTTAAATGAAGTTATAATGTATGTAGGACAGTACGCGGCACAAAAGTTTGCGTGTCTGAAGTTAGCCTCGAGTCGCCTCCCGCATACCCGTCCGACCAATCTGACACCATTGCGGCGCTACTAGTAGCTAACTGATTTTAATCGTATTGTAGTTACTAGCGACTAATTCCATTCCAAAATATGAGTACTCGTACCTGATTTGACGCCATAGATTGCTTCATTCTACTCGCTTTCTGAATATTTTACAATAAGAACAGGCTGCTCTGACCTAATTCTGTATTTATTTATTACATACATTATAGTAGTTTATGTGACTGTACGTGTACATAATGAAGGGCATTAAACAACAGCGTGGGTTTATGAAACGAGCGCCAGCGAGTTTCATTACAGGATCACACGAGTGTTTTAATGCCTAATTATGTACAGTTACATACACTACTTTATCTACCCACATATTATAAATCCTCAATGATGTGTTCGAGAACCATTAGAATAACCGCCATTGCACCGCCATGGCAGACTAGATTTCAAATCATGACCAACTAGATTTCCATAATATTATCGATATCGATGTTATTAATAATGGTGGTCATTATATATGGTTTCATTTTAGCTAAACTAATTCGTAAATGTATCGTCGCTATACTCATACTCATACTCATTTATACATTAAATATAATAATTTACATGTCAAAAATAGAATTATAATAGGTATGTATGTCAGATGAATTTGATTTTTCAATTCAGTACATTACAATATTTAGGTATGAATAACAAAATGTCAACGTTATACCTACAATGATTAGAATTATTATTATTACAAACTAGCTGAGCCCGCGAACTTCGTTTCGCCGTACAAAATACATGAAAAAAAAAACTTTTTTTTCCATTTTTTTATAGTTATTCTGCTATTCGGGGCGAAGACAAATCCAACAAATCAAAAATCATGAAAATCCGTCCTGCCGTTCTCGAGTTATAAGCAAAGGAACTAACACAACTTTATTTTATTAATAGATATATTATATACAGAGTGTATTTTTAATATTACCTCAAATTGTAACCAGAGGTAGGTGTTAGGGCTATGAACCGATATTGCAAGATTTTTTTGTCATAACTACTAACTTATTTTTCCTTATAAAATAATTCAGCACGCAATGTAGGTATAACTACATTGTCTTACTGATGTGACGTCACAACTGTCACAAGTAACCCGCTTCTTCCATGTGTCAATTGAGTGTAAGCATTACATTGCTGCTTGATAAATTTTCACAAATTAATTACGCTTTGGTAGTTAAGACTAACATACAATTTTCTTACAATA
The DNA here is from genome assembly GCA_963854355.1 of Epinotia brunnichana. NCBI lineage: Eukaryota > Metazoa > Arthropoda > Insecta > Lepidoptera > Tortricidae > Epinotia > Epinotia brunnichana. Next base: position 23,325,834 of record OY977936.1, on the reverse strand, counting down.
TCGGTTCATAGTACTAAAATCTACGTATGGTTAAAATTTGAGGTAATATTAAACATACATGATGTATACTACTTAAAATAATAAAAACTTTGTCAGTCAGCCATTTTTTTAGCTTATTAAGAAATGTCGCATCATTTTCAATATCTTTTAATTCGGAGGATAATCTATTGTAGATACCTGGCCCTACTACAAACATTATTTTCGTTGATTTCATAAGTCGGCAACATGTCGTGGCCAATGTGTTCTTATTCCTCTGAGCAAGACGCATACTTTTTGATGTGTTTTTTGGAATTTGGTGTATATTACTTCTCACGTATTTTACTATGTAGAAGATGTATTGTGAGGTTAGTGTCATTACGTTGGTGTCTTTAAAAAGTTGCCTTTAAAAGGGGTGCCTGGCGGTGCGAGTATGCCCGTTAAACGAGACCAAATAACCCTAAAATAACTTAAAAGCGTAAATTTCCAAAAGTTTGTACAGGGACGGGCACGTCCGAGCACTATCGTGTCTGAAAATCGTCTGGACAAAAACACGTGGGGTGACCCACGGGTGGGGGCGGTGCCACCGCTCCTCCAGCCAATCGGGAGTAGTTTTCAGCATCTGTCTCATTCGCCCATGGTATGATTCTATCTGAATGCGCGGTCACACTACTCGATTCTTCATATCGGTTGATTTTTTTATCGCTGTTTAAAGTTTCGCAACGAATATGGTGGAGCCGCAAGTCGTATAGAATGTTGCCAATTTTGCTGTTTAAAGATTCTTGTTGTGTACAATTTAGAATCGATACATTTAACAACGAAGGCATTCAATATTTTTAATTTATTTCCCCTAGAATAAGAACTATTATTATAAAACATGACGTTTTCATTTGAATTACAAGTGCAGATTTTAGGAAATTTTAAACAAGCAATGTATAGATATAGGAGTTACCGTGGTCTGTCACCACATGTGTCACAATTATAGTAACGTATTTCTAAGCTTACTTAAGTATAGTCGAATTAAAAGATTCGCCACTTTTCGACTTTATTTTAATGATGTTGAGCTCCAAAAGTGACGAACCTTTTCATTCCGCGTATTTACTTTTTCAATTATTGTTAAATTTATCATAATAGAAGTATGTTACTTTGATAATATAGTTCCCAAAGCACCCCTGACTAATCTCTAAACACATTATCGTCCTAAAAGCTTACTATCAAATCTCTACCGGTTATTACTAGATTTACGACTGAAATTACAACAATAATTATAATCTTTAATCCTTATTACCTGTGCAACAGAGTCCAAACTACTTCATAAAATGCATAAATATTTGGCAGTCACATAGATCCTTATTTCCAATTGTATAAGACCTAAACTTGTTTGAAATAACGCATAAAAGGTGGTAGTTTAATTTGGGTCATATAATGGACCGTTTATAATGGCCGACAAAGCAAAGGTGTTGGTCTAATTGATGTAGGGATGAATGGAGGAGCGAGGGGTGCAGAAAAGTCGCCAGTTACAGCGGGACAGTAAGCGGAATGGAAAATAGCGTGTTATGTTTTACCCTACATTTTAAACTGCATGCCGGCAGGTATCAGACAGGTGGCCAATAGAGCAACATTTAAAAGAAAATTATTTAATTATTTCATAGGTAGCATAGTAGACACTAGTAAATGATATAATGAATGTATAAACATATAAGTATAGTGGATTTAGTTAGCGAAGATACTCAAATCCCACACTCAAACTGTGTAACTTTAATTGTAAAAAAGTATTTTTTTTTTATAATAGTAGATAAATAAAATAAAATAAATGAGAAAAGCGTTAGTAATTATTGGGTGATGTATAAGAATGTACCTTGAAATATTTGTATGAGAATTTAACAAATGGAAATATATTGGATTAGATACATAATAATAATAAATAATAAAATTTATTTATTTAACAAAAACACACTTAAATTATAAACGTTATATATGACGCCAAACTAGGCTGAGCCTGTATCTTGGCCGCCTGCGAGTGCGATTAACACGAACTACTAAAAATATTACCATTTTGCAGTACAAAACTCTAATACCTGTTTCATTAAAAGATTATTGAGATAGGATTAACATTAACATTACAATTTAAAATTACTATTTGTGCGTGTGCGTGTGCGTGTGCGTGTGCGTGTGCGTGTGCGTGTGCGTGTGCGTGTGCGTGTGCGTGTGCGTGTGCGTGTGCGTGTGCGTGTGCGTGTGCGTGTGCGTGTGCGTGTGCGTGTGCGTGTGCGTGTGCGTGTGCGTGTGCGTGTGCGTGTGCGTGTGCGCGTGCGCGTGCGCGTGCGCGTGCGCGTGTGTGTGTGTGTGTGTGTGTGTGTGTGTGTGTGCTGAACGCTGAACTAAGTGGCGGCAGAGGTGCTTTGAATATATGCTTGCTCAAAATTTCCGTGTAGATTGGCGATATGTTTACTTTCATTGTGTTTCAATCTTACATGTTTATTGAATATTTAGAATGATTTATATTTTTAGCCACTGCGACAGTTCGGTAGTATTTTAGACTCTCATTTCAAAGTCAGTGAAGTTACTGAAATTCTTTGATGAGTGTTTTCCACTAAAAATCATACCTAAAATAAAACTAATTACTAACACCACACACATTTTATTAGGTTAATTTTTTCAGCAACGTTATAGGTATGTACCTACAATACATTTCAGACAAAGCGTACCCGTTTTCGTCGATGACGCAAAAAGAGGAGTGTTATAGGTTTGACTTGTCCGTGTATCTGTGTGTCTATTTGAAGCTTACGTGATTGAAATGGATCTTAGCTACGTTTCAACAAAATCGGTTCAGGCGGTTTTGAGATATTGAACTTTAAAATGACAATGTCGGGGGTTTTTAAACTATTCTAAGCTGTTAATTATTGACAGAAAAGGTTAGGATGACCTCTGTAGCCTTGTGGTAGTGACGCTTCCTAAGAAGCCGGAGGTCCCGGGTTCGAATCGCGGTAAGGGCATTTATTTGTGTGATGACTGATGGGCATGAATATGACGACCGCTTTAGCCTAGTTGGTAGTGACCCTGCCTACAAAGCAAGAGGTCCTGGGTTCGAATCCCGGTAAGGGCATTTATTTGTGTGATGAGCACGAATATTTGTTGCTGAGTCATGGATGTTTTCTATGTATTTAAGTATTTATTTCTCTATCTAAGTATCTATATCGTCGTCTAGTAACCATAGTACAAGCTTTGCTTAGTTTGGGACTAGGTTGATTTGTGTAAGATTGTCCGCAAATATTTATTCATTTATTTATATCTGTTCCTGAGTCATGGATGTTTTTTATGTATTTAAGTATCTAATCTTTTATATTTAAGAATAGTATTTGTTTGCGCCGATGCCGGTGGTGTTATTCGCTCGACGACTTTAAATAAAACTTCGATAAAAGTTTGACTGTAATATAATTTACAATTATATAGGCTCTGATTAAAAGCAAGGAGAGTGTGGCCGTTTAGATAGTTACAGAAGTGGTTGTATATTTGTTATGTCAAAGTAAGTGACCAGCGAGATCTCTAGTTGGTTTAGGTAGGGATAAACCTACACATGTGTAGCACCATGATTGGCGCATTCAAAGCCCCCCTCATACAAACCGTGCCTGACGGGCGCGTTTTGCTACTGCTAATGAAATAGATACCTATAATTAAGTTTATACACAAAAAAGAGTTGCGTTCGCAACATATTTAAGACTGTAATAACCCTAACTTTTTTATTGCAATAAACAGTTTTTTATTTTTATTTTATTTATGTATCTATATAAGTATGTGTATCGTCGTCTAGTACCCATAGTACAAGTTTTACTTAGTTTTGGACTAGGTCAATTTGTGTAAGATTGTCCCCAAATATTTATTTATTTATTTTCTCGCCCGCACTGGCGCCGCACCCTGCGCATCCGGGCGTCGCGCCGGGGCGGCACATCCGGCCGCACAAAAGCGCAACAAACCGATTGTGAGTATAATTAATCGACAGCCCTATTGAGCACGCAGACACTTCGGTGACGTTTTGGCTGTTACTTTATGGCAGATTTTTATTTCTGGGCTGAAATCAGGGTTGAGAGTTTAGAGTTTATAATAGTTTTTAAATTGCTGTATTTTGTGTCAACTACGAGTATTAATTACTTCTTTGATAAATTAATATCATTTTAAGTAGGTATACATTGTTAACAATTTGTATTATTAAGGGTACCTAGAGAATATATAGGTAGGTACCAAGTATTAATTATAAAGGTAGGTACTTATTATTTAAATAAAAAAACTATACAGCTACCTCTTATGTAATGTACCTAATAATAAACGATTATGATTATGATAATTGTAGGTTGCTAAAAACAAATTAAAATTATACTAAAGCTTGCCTTAGCAATAATTTAGAATCACCACCCGTAAATAATGGAAAAATATGAAATAGGTACCTACCTTCTCATGCACGTTATAAAAAAAACTATCTCCCTTATAATATCCATTGAATGATAACTTTAATAGATATTATCTCACAATTTAACCCAATCAATTAAACTATTACCCAACTAAAAAATACTTTATTGTTAAAAAGTCAGGATGTAGCTTTTGTCCAACTAATAAATAGCTTCATTGTTATTTATTTATGATAGCTGGAGCTTTTTAATTTGCCCAAAGCTTTTTAGGATTGGAGGGGTGTAAACCGGGGTAATGTTGTGGCGTTTTATATAATAATAAGCTTTAAAGTTGTTTTTTTAGGTTTTGTGGCCATTAGCCGGATGTAGTCAGAGACTTTTAATAAGAAGTAATAATAGGTTTTCTAAAGCACCGGCTCGTGTATACATTTTTATATGGTCTTGGATATATAAAAAAAAACTTAGTCATAAACTTTTAAAACATAATATGATAAATTGTATATGATTTGGAATGTGAATTCACAGAACACACTCAAATTTTTATTGATGTAAATATGAAAAGATTAAGGTCACGATAACTGATATTTTTTATCGATATCTATGAAATCAGGATTCGTTTTTAATGGATTTGTGAGCTTTTTGCTTTATTTAAGCCAATAAATTAATAAAGCTCTGTTTATATAATAATCAAAAAAAATTAGACAAAGGCTTTAGTGGTATATATTCATGAGGTATTTGTAGTAGAGTAACTGATTTAAATAGCACTTTATTGAAGTGCATATTGGACCTAGTCACCATTCAGGTCAGTAAATCACCTAATAATTCGCAAATTTGTCAAAGATTTATTACCCATTCACTATCAATAACAAACAAACAGCTGCATTACATTTGTCGGCATCGACAAACTATACCGACCACGACAGCGGAGGGGGGACAAAAACTGCACCCGACTTAATTATAAAGAGACAAGAAACGCCATCAAATAGCCATTCCCTCAATCTACGCTCTTCTGTTAACACCACTCGTGCTCCTACCCTCTCTAACGTATACGATAAGGAGTGAGGAAGCTATAGTTTGGAGAGCCTGCCTTTGAAGGGGCGTTGTCTATAAGGTTCAGATTGACTGGGCGGTCTCTATCCAGTTTTTATTTGGCCGGTTCGGTTATTTTCATTTGCAGTCGCACCGCGCGCGCGGCCGCCCGCGTCACGGTCGTGCTTGTGGTGACAGTAGTGCCAAAGTAAGATTCCTGCACTAGTGCGTTATCGACCTGTGAACTTGTTGATTGCTTTCCAATTGGCCAAGTGAACTGTTCTAAAGCTAGAGAACTATAATTCAATGTTATGAATACTTGCTCAAAATTGGACTTGATGACTTAAAAATCCGTGTTTTTCAAAAATTGAATTGGACCTTTGAGCGTTCTGCGATTGGGCATGTTTTAAAAGACTGTGTGTAGACTATAACAATGTCGGATTTGCGCAGCTCTTCTCCTTTATCGCGTAACTTGGAGAACGGTTTTGGTGCGCCGCTGGCAGCGCTGAGCTCGTTTGCGGAGGCTCCACCGCCGGCACCGAACCCGCACGGCATCGATCACATCTTGGCGCGGCCGGTGGTTGGCTCGGTCGGCGTCGGCGGGATGCTGACGCCGAGGCTGTCGTTGGCGGCGGCGGCGGCGGGCATGGCGCACTATCTGCAACACAAGCCGCTGTACTGGCCCGGCTTCCAGGGACTCGTCTCTAATCCAATGGCGTGGAGGGACCGGCTGCAGTCCAGTGAGTATCTTTTTATTGGTATTCATTCGTTTGTATCTTCAGAATCTGAGTTTCAGACCCGAGCTGTGTGTGTAAAACATAATCGAGAACTTGATTTATAAGTAATTAATAAACTAGGTAAGTACATATCACCTAATCAAGTCTTGCAAGTTGAAGGTCACATTTTGTGCCTTGCGGATTTTGTACAAACACAATACTATGTAATGTTGTCTTAAAGAGCTTTTTGTACTTCGATGTAAGTTATTAGGCAGTAGCAAATACACATTGCGTCATTTAATAACTAAGTTAGGTAATGCAACTTGCCGCCCACTTTTTTTACATAAACCTAAATCTCAACTAAAAAAGGGTTCTCGAACTAAATTCCGTATTTGGTAATTTTTACCTTACAGTTTTGTGCTTTTATTCATCGGTCGGAATTGGATTAAAATAAGACTAAGCCAAGGTGTAGTACCATTTTAAAATATTTTAGCAAATTCAGAATCAGGAACTTAGACCAAGTACCTATTACCCACTTAACAAAGCATATTCGCACAATGTATGTGTTTAAATATTTGTATTTTTAACTATGTTCTGGCAATAAACACTTCGAACTTTGACCTGCTAATGGAACAGTGTACGTAATCTATTATATATACTTACTCTTAAATAATAAAATTGCTTGACGAATAGCAAAAGAGATTTTTTAAATTAGGATAGTCGCAAAGTAAATAGATAAAAGTAGGAACGTCTAAAATGGCAACATAAAGAATGACAAAAAAAAACGAAGAAAGAAAGACATCAACGCGCTCCAACACTAGCAAGATTTACGATGATGCCACAATTAATGCCACATCCCATGGGTTTTAAATTATTTATTATCAGCTTCTGATTTATGTTAAAAACATAAATAGAACATAGACTAGGTACGACTAAGTAAGTTTTTTCAACACGGTTATATGATAAGAAATGAATAGTCCTTACACCATTTCAATATAAGCAGATACCATTCTAACTGCAAATCGCACTCCCACCTAAACATTACATAATGTACATAAAGCATCACCCTTTCGCAACACAAGTTGTATCTAACCGCTTCCGTCGGACGACTTCCGCCGGAACACGCGCCGCCATTTGCGGAGGCTTTACGGCTGTTCACGGGCCGAAATGGATGTATTTGGTGTCGCTTCCGGAAAGACATTTGCCAAATTGTAATACTATATTTGATTGCCTGTTACGTTTATAAGACGATATAGGTACTTACATATAATTTGAATAGGCAATGTGAACATTTAATTAGGTCGGTATTTCATTTTACAATCGTGAATGGCATGGTGTAACTTAACTGCTATTATTAGTCAGTAAAAAAGGCGTATACATATTAAGAATATTACTGACTACTTATATACAATTTTATGCCATACGTAGACGTTTTTAATTGAAACAACGTCTGTGCAGCGAAAATACGAGTACCTACGCAATAAGGTTTGTGCAATACGAGAACTTCATAAAAATACTTGTAGGCTACCTCGTTAAGCAGGCAGCACAGCCTAATTTCACAGCACTAAATTCTTTACAACATTTGTAAAAGTTTATTGGTGTAACTCATACTCGACCACGTACATAATTAATTAATTAATTAAATGCAGTTAACATTCATCTATTTTCATTGAAAAACTGTTTATAACTAGTCGTTTTTGCCTCAATTAGCTGGTATAAAAATATGAAGAGGTACTTAATGACAAATACCTCCAGGGTCCTGTCGTTTCACCAAAAAAATATTTCGCAAATTTACACTTAACAACCAACGATAAGCTTAATTTTGTTTTGACAACTTTTTTTTTTTTACAACTCAACTTTTTACAAATGACTGATTTGACCAAATAATCAACAGGCAAATTTACAGAAGACCGCAGCCATAATAGCACCACTGCTTTGTAGTGTTGCTATATTATTGCATGCCATGAAGTATGTGGTGTTGTGCAGAGCTCCCTAGGGTTAGGGAGCTCTGGCGACCTTACTCACCACCAGGAACACAACACCACATAGCGCACCCGCGCTGTGTTGGGAGTGAGGGACTTGCATGTCTCTATCTGCCAATACAACGAATCCTCAAGTGAATAAAGGGTCGGCAACGCGCTTGTGATTCTTCTGGAGTCACAAGTGTCCATACGCGACGGTACCAGCTTAACATCAGGCAGGCCGTAAGCTTGTTCGCCACCGTCGTTGTTTAAAAAAAAACATTTTATAAATGACCGTTAGGACAAATAATTTTTTTGCAACTAAGTTACCTGTAAAAACTACGATTGGTCTAAAAATGTTTGCACTAATGTATTATTTGCCATGTGGTTCTTAAGTTAAAAGGAACAGTTGCTTAAATGTGTCAAATTCTCAAATATTACCTACATATTCCACTTTAGATACAGTCAGTAGGCAAGTAATTTTACTTCAACAGAAACGAACTACTTAGTGCTAGGAAACTAGGTTAGGAAAGGTTATTATTTGGCTATCTACGGTGTTAAATCCTACTTCAAGGCAGGTTGGTGTAGGTACGGCGACGAGCGAAGCGAGGAGGAGTGTTAGGTAGAACTGCGACCATACAGCGCGCGAGCCGAGCGAGCGAAGCGAGCGTGCCTCGTCAGCGGTCGGCGAAGCGCTAAAACCGATTTTTTAAAATATTATACCTACTGTTACTGTTGGTACTGGATTATAATATAGAAGATAAGGTTAGGTCAGCTAAAAAAAGGAGAGTTAGGTTAGGTTAAAATAATTAGCGTGTGTATCTATTATTTATGACAATTAACATTTTGTTTAATGATATGTTGGTCCTTAAGTGGTAAGATTGCCAAACATATTATTTGGTGAAATGAAAAATGTAGGTATAATTGACGCTTTATTATTGAAGACATTTGACGTTATGTACTTATTGAGTGTTTGTCAAGTAAACGTTTGTAAAATGAAACTTTTGCGCAATAACACGTTTGCCAAGTAACTATTTGATGAAGCGTTTTTTGTCAAACGATAATTTGCTAATATTTTTTTGGTTCTGTAATACGTGTGTGTCAATTATTACCTAGCGATATTTCATAATAATTGATGAGTTGTTGGAGAATTATATCTTGGCCATTATGCTTCATAACGCGTATTATAATAACGACAGCTACTTATTCGCAAGTCATTTATAAATATGTAAAAACTACGTTTATTAGTAAAAAGGCCGTAAATATAACATGTCAGTACCTACATACAGCTTAGTTAGTTAGTTATACTGGGCGTTTTCCGCAAGTCGACATCCATTGTGCCTATTTTGCGTGAAACGGCGGTGTGGCGCTACTCTAACCACCCCAGCTCGTTTAAAAAGTTGGTGAGTGCCTTGGTGTTGCTGACTGCGTCCCGTAGTGTGTTTGGAGAACCTAGGTGCTTCATTCTGTATACTTCTACCTCCTTGCAGTCCAGTAGTATATGTTTGGTCGTTTCTTCTGCCTCCATGCACGCTCTGCACTCATGCATGGCTGTCTGTGATACCTAAGTTATAGAGGTGTCTGTTCAAGGTGTTGTGTCCTGTTATTATACCCACTATCTTGCGCAGTTGGTTCCTATGTGTCCTTAGTAGTGTGGTTGTGAGTTTGTAGTCGCGTTTCGACAGAATCTCTTTGGTCTGTCTGCATGTGTCTATCTCCTCTCAGTATCTTTGGTGTAGGTCTTTAGTGTGTTGGTCCAGTTGATTAAATATGTAGCTTTGTGGCAGGGGCAAGATTGGCTCCGGTCCGTATGCCGTTGTTTCTGAGCCTTTCCTGGCCAGTTCATCCACTGCATCGTTTCCTCTTGAGCTACTGTGCCCCTTGATCCATTATATAGTTAACTTTGTTTTTATCTTCGCACACCTCTGTGAGGTTTAAGTGACATTCGTATATCAAGCTAGATGTGATGTTATCACTGCTCAGTGCTTGTAGTACCGATTTACTGTCTGAGAGTATATACAGCTTATAAGCAACAGTGTAACAAACACAATGGTATGAAAAGACATATCACTGTAAATGATTCGGGGTATTTTATTTTATTTACCGAGTAAGGGAGCGACCACACCGGTGCGTAACGCTGCGTATACGTGTTGACGTGTCGTATGCGTCACGTCTTTTCCATACATTTTGCTGCATTTACGGTGCGTCAGCGTATTTTGAGCTGCGGTCTGGTCGCACCTTACCGTTTGCAATGTTTTTTAGTCTGAATGCAGGGTTTTTGTATAGCTGCCGCTCACATACATATAATATGGGCATATAGCGGCTTCGACGTATTTTTGTCCTATATAGTGTCTTAAGGATAACTCACGCTAGAACGGGTCATGTCCGGCCCGGGGCGTTTTTTAAGAAAAATGCCCCGGGCCGGACACGACCCGTTCTAGCGTGAGTTATCCTTAAGACACTATATAGGACAAAAATACGCCGGCCGGACACGGCCCGTTCTAGCGTGAGTCATCCTTGATACTATCAGCCAAACCATCCAAAAAGACGATTGGATTTAAAATTTGATATTACATTAAAAAATTGAGTTTTTTTTTTATACAACGACGGTGGCAAACAAGCTTACGGCCTGCCTGATATTAAGCTGGTACCGTCGCATATGGACACTTGTGACTCCAGAAGAATCACAAGTGCGTTGCCGACCCTTTATTCACTTGAGGATTCGCTGTGTTGGCAGATAGTGTTGGTCCCTCACTCCCAACACAGCGCACCCTAGGGAGCTCTGGCGACCTTACTCACCACCAGGAACACAACACCACATACTTCATGGCATGCAATAATATAGCAACACTACAAAGCAGTGGTGCTATTATGGCTGCGGTCTTCTGTAAGGTGGAGGTACTTCCCCAGTTGGGCTGCTCCACATACGAGTGAGATGACATTCCGCTGTGCCCTACCTCTCTTATGAGTTCCTCAATTTTATTAAAACTCATATGCACTGTAATACTTAATTAGCAGGCATAATTACTTTTGTAATTACTATGTTCATTCCGGCATTACACGTCAAAGATATTCCTGTTCACAATTCCAATTTAATAAATTTGTTAATTACGAAATGTCTACTAAAAAGCTCCAAAAAGCTGTAATATTCAGTCTCACTGTTACGCTTCCTAACGCCAATAACACTTGATCAAATTACAGTGTAATCGCGTGGCGGCTTATCCGATTACAGACCGTGCGATACGGCGAGATATCGCGCGATATCTGGCGATACCGCGATTATTAAACTCGCGCGTATAACAGGTTTAATGCGTGTAATCGGGCACTCGAGATACGCGCTTAGCTTTAATTACGAAAGTTGTGGGGGGAAGGGAATTAGATAGTTTTCGAGGGGGTACCTATATACCTAATGAAATATCCTCATAATCAATCTTGATTTACATGGTAAACATGTTTCTCCAAGATAAAGAAGCTGGATCAACAAAAATCATGCTTGCATGCATTTTTAGCTTCAGATATTTGTTATGATAAGCAAATAACTGAATAGGCTCCAAGATGAAAAAGAGTGAGCGTGAGTTTGTGCATCCATAATTCATTAACTTTTAGTTAAACTGACCTTACCGGTAACCCTAAAAAATATTTTTGAATAAATTGTAATATTACTTTGAGTTTAGTTTTTAATGAGAATGTAAGTTATAAAGTAAAACAAATAAAATAGTTTCGTAAAAAAAAAAGCCCTTTAATTGCTATGATATAGTATAAGTCAAAGTGACAGTGTAAATTGATTTATTATGACAGAGTTGATCATTCAGAATTACGGTTAAAAGGGTACCTAGTAAAAACTTAAAGCTACACACAACTCGTGTCCAATCTGTCTCGGCGCTTGCACGTTTTAATAAAGCGGTGCTTATTAACTGATAAGGACGCCTCGTGTAATGAGTGATAACAGAACTCAATCATTGGCGACAATATGTGCAATAACACTTCATGTCATGCTATCGGTGCTTTCACGAAAGGAAACATTACGGTGTAAATATTTCTCTAAGCAAATATTGGTGTGTGTGTAACGCACGTGCGTAACTGAATATTATGTTGATCGTATCCAAAATAATCCAAAAAAGAATAAAGCCCATCTCTCTGACAGACAAGTCGACTTCCGATATAAAATTTGTGGTACTTATTAAATGAAGATCCATGGCATCTTAGGATACGCGACCTACATTGTGATATGCTAGATAAGCTGAATGAGATGTGCATGCCGGGATTGGAAAATTCTGGACCAAAATATGTCAAATACGGTCAATACAACCTAATGCTTTATAGTAACAGGATCGGAGAAATAAACTATGTTCTCAATAAGGACCGGCATAAACGTGTTAGTAAACGGCATGTACCTTCAAGGGAACATGTTTTAAAATAACCTTCCTCTCCTTCGGCAGTCGGGTATATAATAAAAAAGCGGCCAAGTGCGAGTCGGACTCGCACATGAAGGGTTCCGTGAAATATATTGCGGTTTACGATTTATGACGTATTCTCGTTCTCTCGTTCGAACCAATTTTCGGTGGAAGTTTACATGGTAATGTACATCATATATTTTTTTTAGTTTTATCATTCTCTTATTTTAGAAGTTACAGGGGGGGCGGGACACACATTTTACCACTTTGGAAGTGTCTCTCGCGCAAACTATACAGTTAAGAAAAAAAATATGTTAGAAACCTCAATATCATTTTTGAAGACCTATCCATAAATACCCCACACGTATGGGTTTGATGAAAAAATTTTTTTTGAGTTTCAGTTCTGAGTATGGGGACCCCTAAAACTTAATGTTTTTTTTCGATTTTTGTGTAAAAATCTTAATGCGGTTAACAGAATACATCTACCTACCAAGTTTCAACAGTATAGCTCTTATAGTTTCTGAAAAAAGTGGCTGTGACATACGGACGGACAGACAGACGGACATGACGAATCTATAAGGGTTCTGTTTTTTGCCATTTGGCTACGGAACCCTAAAAAGTGAAGTAAAACATCATTATGTTAACACTCATCTGTGAGCTGTTTTGCTACACAACATAAAATAAATGTATAGATCTTTAAGACATATTACATTATAAGGACACACCCGTTTAGCTCACATTATTGTAACATCGAAAAGAAAAAAAAAACCGGCCAAGTGCGAGTCGGACTCGTGCACGAAGGGTTTCGTACCATTATCTATAAAAACGGCAAAAAAGTCACGTTTATTGTATGGGAACCTCCTGTAGCCTAGTTGGTCGTGACCCTGCCTACGAAGCCGGAAGTCCTGGGTAATGGACGTTTTCTATATATTTAAGTAAGTATTTATTTATCTATATAAGTATGTTTATCGTCGTCTAGTACCCATAGTACAAGCTTTACTTAGTTTGGGACTAAGTCGATTTGTGTAAGATTGTTTATTTATTCTGTATTTTAGTACTTATTTGTTGTTATAGCGCAGCGGCAACTGAAATACATCATCTGTGAAAATTTCAACTATCACGGTTGTTGAGATACAGCCTGGTGACAGACGGTCAGACAGACAGACAGACAGACAGACGGACAGCGGAGTACTAAGACTTGTACTCTTTGAGTAGGTACGGAACCCTAACAATAAAGAACTTTCTATTCTATTCCATTCCGATAAAAAAAACGGTCAAGTGCGAGTCTGACTCGCGCACCGAGGGTTCCGTACAAACGTTCATACACCATACCAGTCACTTCACGACCCCATTCATTCATTCATCATAGTAGAAATTACCGTGGTACAGGGCCATCTGCATTTTGCTACTAACAACGTGCAACCTAGTATGTTTGTTTTTGAGCGATTTTTTTTAATCACGTGTACCGGTTTCGATAATTATTTTTTTATTTGAAAGAAGGGACTTAAGAAATTGTCTCGTAGGAATTTGATGACATAAAATTACATACAAAAATAATTAAATTACAAACTTAGTTAAGACATTATTTTTGATAAATAAATAAAAATACCTACGCTAGATCAGGTAGCTAGGTATCATTTTATTTTTCCTGTATTATTTATGTTACCTACTTATTGATCATATGTAATAATTTCAAAATGTTCGCTTCGTAAACTTCGGAGATAAGGGGGAAATTGAATTTTTTCAACATTTTCCTTCATAAATCAAAATTTTACCACTGTAGAAAAAAAACAAAAATGGTTTTAGAAAGTGCAACTTTTTAAAATCTGATGTGTTAACTAGACTTTGAATTTTTGACCCCCCTCATAATCGTAATTTTTACTGAAAATAAAATGTTTATTTAAAATTTAAATTTTTCGTACACGTGTGTTAGTCTTCTTTAAAATTGTTCCAAATTTTAAGTTGATAGCATAAGTAGTTCCTGAAATATTTAACGTTGTGACAGACGGACAGACGGAGAGAGTCGTATGGGTTCCCTTTTACCTTTTTGGTACGGAACCCTAAAAAAGCAGTTAAATCAATTAATCTTTTTGGGAGCTACGATGCTAGACTTAGTATTCTTGAATACTTCACATAGGTATATATATTCAAGTGCAAAGGTAAATACCTACAAACACTAAAATACCACCTCTGCAGAACAAGTATGTTCGCTGAAAAACACGGACACGCTAAATCAGAAAGATCCGTGTATTATTTGGGTGAAACAATTTATAACCGATTGCCCGATATAAAATTTAAAGAGTCCTCATGGCTCCCAACCTTACCTTTACTCCGCAAGGCACTTTAGTAAGAAAACCATTCGTATCTCCGCCAGACCTAAGCTAAGCTAAAGGTAGCTGCGTTTCCATACAAGTGACACATAGGTACATATTAGGTTTAGCTTGACTGATCGCTACTGCTTCACTGCTGTTTGTGGAAAATCAGTCTTGTTTTTGATCTGCATTAATCTAGGATCTCCTGAGGATTTTCGAGCGTTTATATTACTAGGTACAATTGAAGCTATACCAATCCCATCAGGCCATATCGTAATTTAGTGCGCTCTTACTTACGCTAGCGCATACTCAAACAAGCGAGGTATTAAGGTGGTTCGATTGCCATACAAAGCGTTATTTGACATTCGCAGGCTAACGGCGTGATATTTTAAGAAACTAATATATCAGACTTTTATCAATTGGCTTCCCATTTGCGCCAAATTCCCCCTTTCCTAGAATAAACTTGTATAAACTAGATTAATTTGAGAAAACTAGTTTTCCCAAAATATCACGTGACAAACCAATTTCTCAAATTAATCTAGTTTAATACAAGTTTATTCTAGGAAAGGGGGAATTTGGCGCAAATGGGAAGCCAATTTATGAATGTTTGTTACACAAATTTCTTAAAATATCACGCCGTTGGCCTGCGAATGTCAAATAACGTTTTGTATGGCAATCGAACCACCTTAAGTAGATAATGAATTATATAAAAATATTATCTGTAAAATTAAGTTATTTGCAAATTACATGCTGATGTGAAATCAAAGATAATGATAATTATCAAAATGGTAAATATTTTGAGTATGTAACTACCTATGTTTAATACATAAACCCGGGATGAAAATGTAGGTACCTACTCTGTTCCTAAATTTCATATAAATAAATAAGTATTATGGGACAATCTTACACAAATCAACCTAGGCCCACGGTAAGCTCAATAAGGCTTGTGTTGTGGGTACTAGGCGATGATATATATAATAGATACATACATATAGATACTTATATACATATATAACATCCATAACTCAGGAACAAATCATATGTCCTTTTGAGACGTAATTATGTACTTTACTGGAGCTTAATCGCTATAGTATTCAATAACATATCGTTATAAGTATTCAGCGTTGTCCATTTAATTGTCCAGCGCCTCATTGAAACCAAACCTTAGACGCAAAATTTAATATTCCAGAACATTCGGTTATTAATTAGCGAGGGTGCGCTGCGGCCGCACTGGGCCCGAATGAAGTGGGACACATTTTTTTAATGACCCCCCTCGGCCCACACCCCACGCCCACATCCCCCGTGCATCCCATATGTCGCCACGAATTAAAATTTCAGCCAAATGCAACTGTTTTTGTTTTTTTTTAGTTCGGAGTTTGAACATGGCGTTTTTCTTTTGGTAGCGGCACGGTAGCGGTTAATTGAATCGTTTATGTAAAGTATTTGTCTCGTTTTGCTACCATAAATTATGTACCTATAGTTAAAGTTTTTGAATAACGTATTTTAATATATATCAAGCTCCCGTAAAAATATGTTTTTACAAGTTGCCGTTATGTATAGATATTTATGTACGATACCGGTTGGTCAGATGTATTGTAGGTAGATATATATTACACAAGATTCAACTCATAAACTTCTCAAGTGAAAACGAAATGAAACTCTATAATCATAAAACTCTCCATAAAATCTGCACGCATCGTCAACAAAAAAATCAGCATAACAATTTTCTAACAATTACCTCGAAGCAATTATAGTACGGTTCGCATAAAGACCGCGCAATCTCGCCCAGCCTAATGAAATTAAATTAAGCATAACATAATTCCCACCCCCACCAGAGAGGGGGGAGGGGGAGGAACCGCACATTTTCGCTTTGCCCCGTCTTTGTTTTTCGGATGATACTCTCTGCGTGACCTTGTTTCTACGTAAAATGTAGTTAAATGTTGGTGTTTGGTAGGTAAATTGCGTTATTTTATTTGAGCAAGAAAGTCATTTAGATGGGAATTTTACTAGATTGTTTTGAATGTTCATGAGTTCATAAGTATGCATTATTAGAGTAATGAATGGGTGGGTAAGGGGCGGCAGCATGGGTGCAGTAAGGGAAATAGGTTACCTGCATATTGATGAAGCAAGGAAGCTTTGACCCTACCTATGTTCTACAATAAACATTCTTTCCGATTCTGATTCTGATACGATACTAAGTCACCTGGGATCGAATATAGTCCCTATTTTTCCTTCTTACTTTGTGTAATCTACTGTTGTCAATGCAGAAAGAAGCATTCTAGTGCAGAAAACATAGTTGTGGTCAGTAAAGACAGCCTCAGATTACGATTCCAGCTAGCATAATAATTCAATTCACTTGTGGCTATTTTAAAATGACATTTATTAAAACCATGAAATGCGCGCATGGCCATGGTCGTTTTCAAACTACCAATCGGGACACAAGTGGATGCCACGCGTCATCATAATTAATGTGTAGGTACATAGCCTAATAACATCAATACAGTTTGTATAACTTTGACAAGCGGCAAAAGAAGAAAGTCAATTGAACACGGGTTTAACAGATAGCAATATGATATTAATATACAAATCCATATTAGTAGGGCACGATAAGGGCGCTGATTTCATTAGAGGGCACTGTGCTGTGGGGTATCACACCCTAAGCATTCCGATGCGGACAAATGGAGTGATTGTTTTGGCGTGATATGCCTTGCTCTTATTAGGACTGGGGCGATTCGACTCGTTTCAATGATAGCTTGTGTTGCGACCGTAATGCCATTGTCACCGACAAGTGCTACTTGAAATGCTTCAAGTTAGTATTGACAGTTTGTTAACACTCAGTGTCGACATCGTTGTAGCGTTTTGCGATATGTAGGCAAAACTGTCTACTGGCAGGAAATCAGCCTAGCCGTGAAGAAAAGCGCTTAGGGGAAGGTTGCTATCATTGGACCAGCGCTTTGATAGGATTGGACCATCTAAATATTTAAAACTCTACGCATGGTACGTAGAGTTTAAAATATTTAAATGGTCCAATCAAAGCGCCGGTCCAATGATAGCAACCTTCCCCTATGCTATGTGGAGATTAAAAAATCTTTACGTTCAAAGATGTTTATTGTATAATTAACATCTTTAATTTATATTGTAATTGTATTTTATGAAATAAAAAATCAAAATCTATACCTATTTATAAACTAACGCCCTTATTCATAAAACTTAAAATGTATCTGATACATAAAATATATTTATTCCCATTCTGATCAAAGTGACAGATAAATATAAAAGAATATTAACGGCATTTTTAGCTTAAATAGTTAGGTTGAACGTTTATGAATGGATACGGTCTAAGTGTAAGTACACCAAAGCGATATTTTTATACGGCTGTAGACCAAATTAGTCTTTATACAGTACAGCACCATCCGACCTGCCGACTGATAACACACCCTCACAGGTGTGGTGAGGGCTGTTACGAGCCTGCAATATAGGGTTATGCGTCACTAAGATACCTACACAAGTTTTCCCCGAATACCTGCATTTTATTTGTTTTATTGAAAATGATTGAATAAGTATAGTGACTTCACTCAAATTTATCGCGTGATTAGGACAATCTCCACATGTTGATACTAGTTGACTGGAAATGCAGCAAACTATTCACTTTATTGAACACGTCTTCAGGTAAAAATGGTTTAACTATTGCAAATTCGTCAATGAAAAAATAATATAGTGGCTGACGACATGAAACAAAAAAGAATACGATTTTATGTTCCTTAAGCTTTTTTGTAAATGTATTTCTCGGCGGAATTTGAACCTTAAGCTCTGGGTACTGACCAACGTTACGAGGTGTAATGAACATGTTACACAGCGAGCATTCACGCAGTCAGTACCGGCGTACGTGTTACGGGGAAAATTACATACTGACTGCATGAATGCTTGCTGTGTAACATGTTACATTACACCTCGTAATGTTGGTCAGTATCAGTACCCAGCTTTAGAATTTTCCATTTTGATACGTAGTATATTATAAAATTGTTAGCAACCGTTTCTGCTCCGTAAAGCTTACTGTTAAAATAATATTTCTGGGTATAACATTTTGGCTCGGTGGTAACCCTGCGTGCGCCTTGTTATACACGTATCGCACGCCGATGCGGCGTGTCGTCATCGCGGAGACAATATGGCGGATGCTTATCTGCTTACATTGTACTACACGCCAACGATGTCGCCTTCTATTACATTATCCACATTGTATTTGGTAATTAGGCGACAATGTCGCGCGAAAACATGGAGGGTAGGAATGGGAAATGGACAGGCGGATACATGTTTCCTACATGTATAATGAAATGAATTACACACAGAATTTCCCTATAAAATATTCTTGAGTGTAAAGAACCCCTAATAAATAATCAAACGTGAATTAGACTTTATTCATCCTTAACCCCGTATCGGTACTCGAAACTGGCCAAATACACTGAAAATTTGAATCTAGTTTCATATCTAATCTATAGAGGTTAACAATAACTGAGTCAACAATTGTGAATTAAAGCGTATAGATAAGATCCCTTGGGTGGTATTATACTAATAACATAAGTGGTAATTATCAGACAGAAAACCTCCTTTCTTGAATTGTCATGAGCATGACTAACTTAATTCGCGGTACATCATTTTGATTATAATTCGCAAACTGCCCCACCCGGGAATTGTTAAAATTAACTCCCCACGTCTTATTAGCGCAACGTAAACTCTATACCGTACGCGTTTTAATTCCCGCGTCAAATGAGGCCACTTGTAATTCCCCCGCGCGGCGTAATGCGCGGTAAGAGACGCGTAAGTTCGCGATATATGCGAAGTTCACGCAGTAATTAGTGAACAAATGTAACAAGCTTCTTTGAGGTTTAAGCGTAGGGCTGGCAATTGCGCCAAAAGTTGCTTGGTGCTGTAAAATTTAATTACTCACTTGGAATACTAAATAATAGTCAGATGCTGGGTTAATGCATAATGCATCATTTTAGTGCAGATACTAAAATGATTGTTTAAGAACAATGCTATATACTTGCGCTATTTTGGTACTTACTTCTTAACTTTGTGTAAGTTATTCAGAACGTCTTAGAAAACTTAAATTGTCTTTTCTTTGAATAAGTGTAGACGTTTTTATGGCTTTCAGACGTAGCGTAACGTTTGTAAGCTGTCGTAAAACTTGACTTTGAATCACCTTAGAATTTCTGATAGAATTGAATATGATCATATTGTTAAATGATTATAAGAATTGTAGATTGTTGATGTCTGTTTTCTAAGCTAAGGGATACCAAAGATGAAAATTGAGATATAGTTTGTTTATTATTACTAATATTATCTATACGAGTACATAAGTATAAGATACCTAATAATTCCTAATTATTGTCATAAATAAAATCTAAAAATTAGGGATCTTTGTATAAATCTTAGGTCTTCTTTCCTATTTGTACAGTCGAGTTCACAAACATCTTTACAAGCCAACCTCCCAAAAATATGTTTACTCGACCTTATTGTCAGACAGATAAGGTCGAGTAAACATTGTAAAGATGTTAGTGAACTCTCAAATATTGCGTCAATATTCTAATGTATGATAGTCATTGATTTTTTTACACGTTTTAGAGGCAACCCTAATACTGAATTGAGTACAAACGAGCGTAGGATTTATTCGCACATGACGAAATAGATTCACGCCTGTACCTATTTCTCAGAAAAGGGTTATCTTGGTAAGAAATCTTTCTTAGTTCCGCCCTTTTTGCCCAAGGGGCATCCCACAGCCTAACTCACAAACGTATACATTTCTCAACTCTATGTCAATGGCATAAGATGGGAAATTGTGTGTATTTGTGTGAACGCGACTGTACGCAATACGCTTGCGGTGGCGGGACCGCAATCTTACGCGAATACACTCAAATGCCTCCTCAGATTACGAGTATGTTTCGAGTTTTATGCGACTTTATCAAACGTGAGCCATTGTTTTTTAACGTTTAGTGATAAATTATGTTCTCTATATTTCTACATAATGTTGAAATAATTTCGTTTCGAAAAGCATATTTCTCTTTAATGTAGGCAGTTATTATAATACGACCGCTTTAGCCTAGTTGGTAGTGACCCTGCCTACGAAGCAAGAGGTCCTGGGTTCGAATCCCGGTAAGGGCATTTATTTGTGTGATGAGCACGAATATTTGTTCCTGAGTCATGGATGTTTTCTATGTATTTAAGTATTTGTTTCTTTATGTATGTTTATCGTTGTCTAGTACCCATAGTACAAGCTTTGCTTAGTTTGGGACTAGGTAGATTTGTGTAAGATTGTCCGCAAATATTTATTATTATTTATTTATTATTATTTAATATAGGCTAAATAAGCATACTATATGACTTAAGGGAATACATTGGCTGCGTCTACAAGGAAACAAAATGAATAATGTCAATAAAAAACGATGGCTTCATAAGTAAATAATTTCCCGATTATCAAAAAGCAGAGTTGGGTGTTTATTTTCCCATTTTTACCTCAGCCAAACCAAACAATCATTATTAAACGACATATTTGAGTCAATATTGTAGGTACCTGATCTAAAATCTCACAGAAGCAAATATGAATAAAAGTTAAAAAAAACACGAATTTAAGTATTTATTTATCGACATTTGTCCAAAAAAGCCATTCAAGAAGAGTGTTCCATATCGTTGTCTTGAGCGCGCAAAACATAAACGTGTCTCTTACGAGAGAGGCGAGGTTTGCATGAGTCAAGGTATCGAATTTAATGAATTGCTTTTAAAAATATCATCCCGCTCCATACGCGCCAAACCTAAGAAGCCTGACTCAGAACGTCCACGGAAAGAACATGTCTAGTCACTCATAACGAGCTCAAAAATTTTACATTAAAATCTCATTTTGAAAAAAAATGTGACTAGACATGTTCTTTCCGTGGCCCCGTCAAATGTAATCAGCAGAGGGGCAATCACGTAACTTTTCCAACGCGCGTTAGGATAATGCAACTGTAATTTTTCCATATAATCCAATTTTTATATGGAAAAATTACAGTAGCAACCTGACGCGCGTTTGTAACGTTACGTGTTTACCCATCAGATGTCAAAGTAACATTAGTCAAATCAACTCAAGGTCATGTGAAACACAAACCCATAAGAATCTACATTTTAAGCATCTATATAAGTTAATACCTACTTCAGCCAGATAATAAAAGTACATACCCTCACTCACCCTCTACACGCGTTAACGTCTCCCTACCGTTAGCTCGTCGTTACCCCTCCCCGCCCCAGTGGGGGGAACGGGGTTGAAGGAACGGTGCTTTGGAACTACGTTGATATTGTAAATGCATTCTTTGAAAATACGGTTTTTTAGCTACCAATGCCTAAATTTCCACTGCGATGTTCCTTAAATTCCTAACCGTAATTAAAAAAAAAAATTTGGGACAATCTTACACAAATCGACCTTAGTCCCAAACTAAGCAAAGCTTGTACTATGGGTACTAGACGACTATAAACATACTTATGAATAATTACTTAAATACATAGAAAACAATTATTTAATAAGATATATTAAATACTTGAAAATAAGTCCGTGGTTGTTGTTACGTGGGTGTGCTGATGTTATAGGTACCTTGTGAATGAAAGTTTTATTTTAAATAAAGAATTTAGTATACTTATTTCAATAATCACCACAGTTTGACGTTTTTGTAAAACCCTCCTGCCTGATGTTGTAGGTAATTACGAAGCGATTACCTCTCCCTCACTCAACAGACGTTTAATAATACACAAATTTAGACCCCGGCCGTCACTACGCTTATTGCAATTATTGTACCGATTGTAATAATGGTAGCCATTGTAATAATTGTAATTTTGTAATTCGGTGTAACGCTGCCGCGAATGTTGTTGCAGCTCGTATCCGAAGAGGTTTTATTGCGGTACAGACGTGACTGGAATAATTTTGCAAGTCGAAAGGGTCGTGGAGATTTCGGGTATTACAAGTGCAAGGGTTTGATTAGGTGTTCCCGTTAGGCTTTAGTGATAATAAAACTCCTTTTAAAACCTTAATTATTTCTATTTAATATTTGGATTTAGCTAATCTTGAGCTTTTGATTATTTTAAAAGATTTTTTGTCGCCTAGTAGCTTCTAAACTATCGATGCACTGACGAACCCCATTTAAATTCCATTTTATGATCAGTAGGTATAAATTGTAATATCTAATATTCCAATTCTTTATCTTCCAATCATGAAATGAAAACTAACCCCAAATGAACAATTTAATTAATGATAAATTGATAATTCAACGTTCTTTCTTATCCTTTCCCCAGATTCCCATCTGGGGCAGATACAGTATTGTAAGTACCAAATTTTAGTTATCTTGCTTTACTTTTATCGAGACTTGTAAGTTATAAAGATAGCCGATGTCTATAAAATGTAGCATTCCTTTAAAATAATGAGCATGCTGTAGGTAGTTTCACTATAGAGAGGTATCTGTACAATCCATTACGTATGGCACTTATACCTCTGCTGAACCAAATGAAGAAGCTCCTAATTGATGCCCCAATGTGTTAAGCAGAGGTCTGAGTGCCATACCAAATGAATGGTAAATTTACCTCTCAATAATGAAACTATCACATGAAACTATGATAACTATTACTCATTGACATTGTATAGATATTCGAAGTCCATATTTGTAATTTACTATTCTCTCTTTTTATTTACGTAATTTCACTGACTGATACAACATCGCACAAAAACTAGATATACGTGATGCAATAGTGAGTCATGAATATACTCCTTATTGCTTAAAGCTAGAAACCTGTAGCGAGTATAGATACTATCATGTCGCCCATTTACAAAATAATATTGAATTTTGATAGAAAGAAGTTTCCGTCCCGTTTTATAAAACAATATATAGTTCTCAAACTCCTAACACATAGTCTCATAACCCCGAATAGTGGTGCAATATTAACAGTATGCATTATGCATGGACAGCATGGTGGAAAAACTACGCCGGCAGAGGCTACTCCGAGTATAACTAGCACAAGCACCGGCTGGTAACTTGGACGTTGGAAATTGACCACCAGGGAGTAGTTTCGAATGGACAGGCTGGGGAGCAGTTATTAGTTCCTAGGTTTTTACAGACACCAACGGGAAAAGAGTTGGGCTTTTGTTAAAAGTCGAATACAGTACAGATCGATAGAATGATACAGAGCTCCACAAGCAGACAAACACTCTACCATGATCAGTTTTATTATTTGAAATTGAACATAGCGTTTAGGTATTCGCTATAACGCT
The DNA here is from genome assembly GCA_963854355.1 of Epinotia brunnichana. Classification (NCBI taxonomy): domain Eukaryota; kingdom Metazoa; phylum Arthropoda; class Insecta; order Lepidoptera; family Tortricidae; genus Epinotia; species Epinotia brunnichana. The sequence continues at coordinate 23,301,760 of OY977936.1, read as the reverse complement.
AATTGAAATGCATTGTTGTGCTGTGCTATCAGGTTATTTTAGCTGAATACTTTCAGATAAATATAAAACAGTGCGAGGAAAAAAAAGTAGAGTTAGAAACAAAAAGATTCGCTTACCATATTTTTGATATGAACTTGGATACCTTAATTTATGTTTTCGAGTCCTTAATCTTTCTAATAAACATTTTCAGTGCCAGGAAGCCTCTGACGTGTTAATTTATTGCGACATTTAGTTACTCGTACCATATGACTTGACTAGTCCTCTATTTCAATCCCGTTATCTAATTAGCTGTAACGCTGTGTGTGACGTAAACCCGACAAGTTGCGTTTCAAACGTATTTACAGCCTTAATAAATAAATAGCTCACATTAGCAGGCGCGCAGTTGGCCGCACTAGATATTGTCAAACAGACGTACAAACACCGACCAAATGAAACCAACCAACCTAACAGAAACCGCATAAACTAAACCCTACCCTATCATCTTCTTTATAAAGTAGAAACTCATTTGTACACACCGAACCAGTTTCGCATTAGGACTTAATGTGTTGGCGAAAGCACTACTGTGCCAATAGAGACTGTAAAGCACTGGAATAAAGTCTAGTACGCTATGGGGCTAGTGAATAGGGGTTTGGCGCAATGTGGTGCAGGAATCGATGTAGTTTCCAATGGCAGATACTGACGGTTCTTGTAATTACTTGCTAATCGAGCGTCGTTGGAGGGCTTTCATCTATTAGCAAAGTTAATCTATGCACGTTTGTAAAGAAAACCTTCGATCGGTCTGATAATTACAACGTCATTGTGTGGTTATACATAAATATATAATGTAGGCAGCAGTATGAGGACTATTTTGTTCTAAATCTTATTTTGCGCTGTCAGATAATCGTTAGAATTTCCCGTAATGCGCCTTATTGTCGTAATAGACATTTAACACATTCACTGCGAAGAATCGCTACGCGCTATGCCAGTAGCCGATCCCGTGGTTTTCCTCGTATGTAGCGGAAAACAACTACGGCGTAGGCGCCCGCTACACTGGTCCCTGGCAGTTAAAGTTTAAAAAACATGAGAAATGTAAACTTTTGTTTCGAAATATTTTATTATGTTGACCCATTTTCATTCCTATGTTAATTTAACACATTCAGTGCCGGGAACCCGATATCGAGTCCCTACGCCGGCGTAGGCGCTTTCCGCTACATACTGCATACGAGGAAAACCATAGCACGTAGTGATTCGCGGCACTGAATGTGTTAACAAGGACGTGGGCAAATATTACAGAAATTAGCCACAGCTCAATTGAATATGACTAGTCCTAGTTTTTATGAATGCGTAGATGTAGTCATTTCATTCATTTAATTTTTTTATTCGTTCACAATTTACATACATCCAATATCCAATATTAGCCAATATTTTTATAATTTATTCACTGATGATACAATTCGTACCAAAATGCAATACCTTCTCATGTATTACCTATTATAGTATGTAGTAAAAGTCATTACTTATACTTCTTTACTTTTTTTACAAAATAGCAGTATTCAGAAAAACAGCAATAAATCTCGTTGACATTACCTAAAGGGTGGAATAAAAAAGTAAATACATACCAAAGATTTCTTAACTAATTAAATTACGAAGGTAAATATTCAGCCCGTATATCAGAAAATATGTGGCGCAATAAAACCGGCGATGATACATATAATGGGGACGTCATAAATAAGGCTACCTCGGAAAACCACCCCGATTAATATTAATGTACAACTTCTGCAAGTCGCTTGTGATTTTATATGATTTTATACATGAAGTATACTAAAATCTCTGCTATAGCGTCTGTCTATCTTTTTACATAATTTGACAGCGCGGAATCGTTCGATATACCGTAATACTTGAGAAATACAGTTGGGAAGTCTTCTCAAAATTTAAGCCCCGGTTTACTATGAGGGTCAAAATATTTTTTTTGTATACTCGTACATTAGCGTTCCCTCCTTCCTGATGTCTTATCCTAACCCACTCATGGCCAGTGACTCACATATGACTTATGCCGTTACGTGCGGTTTCCGCTACAGAACGGAAAAATGCTGCTACGCGCTACGTAGCACTCGTAGCGTTGCGTGGCCTCTAAACTATTGTATTGTTTACAGCACGGCTATCACAAGACGGCGCGCGAGTTCTCTCGATTTTTCTCTCACTACCCGTTTCTCTATTATTAGAAAACAAAGAAAAAGAGGTATATTGCGAGAAAAATCGCTCGCGCGCCGTCTTGTGATAGCCGTGTGTCCCAGAGGCCTAGTTTTTGTTCCTAATTTTGACACATAGCGAGATTTAGTTCCATTGAACCCACTAATTAGGCGCTATCCTCGTAGGCGCTTTCCTCTACAGAAGAGATTTCCATGTGTACATGTAGCGTAGCGCTACGAAATAGTTTGCATTGAAATGTGACAAAGAAAGTATAATATCAAAATCCAATTTCGCTTTTGAAAGCTAAGATTTTCCACAATAAGAGTACAGCATGAACAGGTACAGTTTGCGACAATAATCGAATCGTTCTAAACAAGCATACACCAGGCGTATTCAGCGTCTAACCCCGCAAGTACAGTCGCGCATCCCGCCCCGCGGTACACTCGCGAACGTTCAATTCAATTCCGCTTTATTTATCGTCCTGTACCGTCGACAAAAGCGCCATAAGTCCCCGTTCCATATAATTAAGTGCTTAACCGAATTATTTATAACGTGATTGTGTTTATTTTGATGAAATGGCAATGTTAATAATGACTTCGCTCTCCCATTTAATTTAATTGTGTAGGTCGTTTATTTTGACGTTTTTACTTGGAGAGGATATCTTTGTAGGGAGATAATGGCGAGTATGGGAATAGCCTTTTAAGGTGGTTCGATTGCCATACAAAACGTTATTTGACATTCGCAGGCTAACGGCGTGATATTTTAATAAACTTATGCAACAAACTTTCATAAATTGGCTTCACATTTGCGCCGAATTCCCCCTTTCCTAGAATAAACTTGTATAAATTAGATTAATTTGAGAAATTGGTTTGGGACGTGATATTTTGGGAAAAATATTTTTCTCAAATTAATTTAGTTTATGCAAGTTTATTCTAGGAAAGGGGGAATTTGGCGGAAATGGGAAGCCAATTGATGAAAGTCTGTTACATAAGTTTCTTAAAATATCACGCCGTTAGCCTGCGAATGTCAAATAACGCTTTGTATGGCAATCGAACCACCTTAATTAATAAATACGCTATTATATTTTCCAAATACAATACACTACAAAATAATCTTTATTGCTCACCAAGAAAACGACAAGAAGGTTGAAACTTACCCTAGATATAAAATACAGTATGGAACAGAGGGTTATATCGCTAAATAGCGATCTCTCAAATACAAGCTTGTACCTATCTGTTGGTATATTGTAACGGATTATCTTGGCCAATAACGGCGCCTAGAGAAACACTGGCTAGGAGCAGTAGTTTCTTGGTCAGTATATTTCAGGTAAGCGATTAAAATTTTCCCAAAAAAAAACCATTTCACTATAAGAATGAAGCTTGAGTGGGTATAAAGATCATATATGTATATGTGTTTCTAGAGTTTATTTCAGTAATCCGAAAGTTGTGTCGTTCAAAATATACATCTTCTGTTTTTTTATGGGCATTTATTCTGACGCTACCATGTTTTTATCATACCACCCCTCCCGCGGGACGCGCTTCATCATAACGTTCAGAGCGTCGACCGCGCGGTTTCATGAGCCTTTTATTTCCCTTTTCCAGTTGAGTTTTTAATTTTTGAGTTGGACCTGGAAATGATGAATATAAAGCAAAAAGAATAAACAAATATAGCCTGTTAGTTAATTACAAGTGAGATTCAAATATGTGCATGGTGTTTAGGTGTATTTTAGGTACCTCTATACCCTTGGAGTCGACAATGCATGAAGTTAAAAAAACTTGGCAACACGCCAAAATTTCGAAGAGTCACATTTCCGAACGCCATTTTCCGCTAAACTGAGAATACGACGGAGACTTCCGATTAGAGGTAGAAATAGCTTAGGTACCTAAGTGGGCAAGTATTTTATTATGAAATTTCTAAAATTCCTTCAGCGGAAAATGTTTTTCGAAATTATGAATTTCCTTCCGACACTTGTAAAACCGTACCCTCTGATATCCTATTCTTAAACAGATGAGAATATTTGTAACTACCTCTACTAGAGACAATTGCCTATTTCCAATCGCACTGAAGACGATTTGAAACAGTGAAACAAAACCTCTCTCGTATGTTCCCAAATTATATCAGCATAAGTTTTTATGCGTTGGTTCATTCCCCCATTTTAGCAATTACACTGGCAAACGTCCAGCTCACTTACATATACATATGATACATATAAATGAAACAATACGACCAGAACTCACGAGATGTGTTATGCATTCTTATATTTAAAGTTAAAAAAGAAGAGTTAACATATAAATGTTTATACATTTCCTTATTGCTTTGATTGACTTTCAAATGGACATCCAATCAAGTAGAGTAAAGAGCGATTGAAATGAAATTTGGATTCAAATTGGTATATATACCCCTCTCTTGCGTCAGCGTTTAAGTGTATGTGTGAGCGCAGCGCAATTATATTGGAAATTAAATTGTTAATTGCAAATTAGAGGCCCAGGTTCACTTAATATTTTTACATACGACTTAACGACTATAATTCTCGAATACAAATTGAAATGAAAGACTATTAATGACTTTATTTGATGCAAATAAACGGAAACTTATTGTAACACATCGACTACCGTAGGCTTAAAGGGCGTAACGGACAAATGGCAATTTTTCAGGAAAGCCAAAAAACCGTTACGCTTCGAGAAAGAAAATCGTAATTTTTTTGTTTCTTGACATAATAATATGCAGGTTAGTGATTAATTTTTAGTTTTCTGGAGATCTTTTATATCGAATAACTGGATTTACACAATGCTTACTTAAAGAGTAGTTGTCCGTTACGCAAAACGCAACGACAAAATGTATCAGAGACTTTTTTTTGTTTTTGGCGTAACGGACATTTTTGTGTCAAAGTTCAGAACGCAAAATGGCGTATCGTACAATGAACTGAGAGTTACGGCAAAATGTATCAGAGACGTTTCTTATTTAATTGAATACGACAAAAATGCTCTGTAAAATTGAGTGTCAACGCAATATTTTTCATGTTCGTACCGGACAATATTTTCAAGTATGTATGTGTATGTAGATAAATTTGTATGTTATCTATACCAATCGATAGAGAAATAAAACTGAGTATGACTACATTCATAACTCATTTTCGACATTTTGTCCCTAACATACGCCTTTTGAGCCTACTATGGTAGTCGACATCTTTCAAAGTCTGGAGTGAATTTATCGGTGTGTTTTGACTAATAATGGAATCTAGGTTATCACTAATAATGGAATCTGGTTTCAGTGAGCAACGGCGCGTTGAGCGCATGCGCACAAGGCGGGATGGACAAGGATGGCAAGAAAAAGCATACGCGACCCACGTTCAGCGGGCAGCAGATCTTCGCACTCGAGAAGACGTTCGAGCAGACCAAGTACTTGGCGGGGCCAGAGCGCGCCAAGCTGGCGTACGCGCTTGGCATGACTGAGTCGCAAGTCAAGGTTAGTTCATTGTTTATAACCTTCATTATTTATTTATTTATCGTATGGCGGTTACACACTGGTACATATTATGTATTCGTATCTATGTCGCTGATAGAGTTCCAGTGTGCGCTACGAGGTTCAGAAGGAACAGTGCAGCTGCCGAGTTGGTTGTTAACCTTCATTTAAGTGGGTTCATTAATTTCTAGCCCTTACTGTCTATTGCCGGGCAAAGGCCTCCTTCCCTTTCTTCCACGAGTCTCGGTCAACTGCTAAATTAGAGGCCTCCCGAAAAGCGTCGAGGTAGTCCTTGCACCTACGGTAAACTCTAATTTGTGGGATCCAGTGGATATAATCAACGACTTGCGGCCAAGCAACTATAATATAAAAAATATTTGCACTTGAAGGAAACACATCAGGGGGCCAATTTTTGACTTTCGTGCGCTCGAAAATTAAATAAAAATAAATACGATATTAGTGTCAAAGTTGCAGAGACTTATTTTCTACCGATACAATTGAATACGAGTGGTCAATACCACTCGATTAATAGTTTTCTATCGGTATTTCAAAATAGCATTTCATAATTTTTGACAGATTTCGAGAGAAAGAGTCGAGCGCTCGCAAGTCAAAAATCGACCCCAGGCAGATCAAAATATCCACGGGGCCTTGTGGCTAAAAAAGTTGGCTTGTTGTCAAGCCAACTTGGTGTACGCCACCGGTATGGCTGAGTTGCAAGACTCACAAGTCAATGTTGGTTCGCATTTATATTATCTAAGACTGGTTAGGCTTTATTTTATAAAAATCTGTTTGCTTTAACACAATTATTTGGTGGGGTTGGAACGCATTCGCGCTTAGGTAAGACTGAGATAACCTCTAATTTGGTTCAACTTTACATTAATTCGATATACTTGGACACAAATCAGACAGACCAAGTACTTGGTGGGGCCGGAGTTATTTAAAATGGCAAGATCTAACGTTAAAAACATCTTCAGACTTCAGCTGTGATAAAACATCTTCAGAGTTCAGCTAATCGTGTATTATAAAGACATCGTCTATGTACCTACTGGAATGGGAATGCAGCGCCAAGTTTACATCAGCATAATAATCTTTGGGTGACTTGCTTGCTTGAAACACTTAATGGATTCTGCGAGCTAAAATAACGTTTGCGGCTACTTTCCATTATTAGTTCTATTCATTTTCACAGTAGAACAAATGTGCTATCATTTCTACGAATATTTTTCTTAATAAAGTCAGCTATTGACTACCGGCATCCAATCTAATTACGTCCAAAAACAGTGACAATTCACCATGCCGTGCACATGTATATGCACAATTAACCCGGCCTGTAATCCGATTACAGAGATTGAAAAGTCAATCACTTAGCGGCGCAGTCAAACGGGATTACCCGCGGACGGGCGCAGTTGCTCTATTGGCTGTGTACATTTGTACAGTCGAGATCAATGTGTGTATGATACATACTGTATTGAATATGGTGCAATTTGACGTTTATTTATGATCTTGAATAAAAGACTGCTAGCAAAAACTAGTCCCAGTTAGGAATACCACTGTAATATATTAAAAAGAAAGGACGTGTAATATTTTTCAATTATTTTAAAATGACATGGCTGTAATTATTATCTCGTGAACTTGGCTCATATGATTGTATTTATTGCCGATATTAGTTGGCTTTTAAGTTACTTGTTACTAACACTAGTTTTTAAGTTACTAACAAATTATGGATTCATAGTCCGAAATAAATGATTTTTAACTTTAAAACAAATGCATGAATGTGTTCAATTTTTATTTAATTTATTGACTGAAGAAGTGTATTATTTAATTTTATTTACTCTTCTCAAACATGCAATGAAATACTCTCATTACGTTCCTTACAATATATTCGGAAGTATCCTTTTTCAGGCGCAGCATCTCGAGGCGTCCTTAAATGGGATTTCATACAACTTTTCAGGCCTAGGCCTGCAAATTTACTTTTTAATTTTCATTCCACTATTTGTGGCACAGCATCACGGCATTTAGCCATGAAAATAAGTTTGATTTGAGGATTTTTATTTATTTATTTCATTGCATGTTTGAGAAAAGCACTACATATACATGCCTCGGCGTGAAAACGGATTTCCGGCCTCGTATCTCTATCCGTCTTTACCTACTTGGCCGGAAATCCGTGTTTTCCCGGTCTCTGATGTAACCTACTATTATTGACCGTTGATATTTCAATCAAGGACATGCTATGGCTAATTTAATATACTTATTTTCATTATTACTTCAAACCACAGCAACATGCACAGCAAATGTGTATATGCCTGAAAAAGCAGGATTTAGTGATACTGTACTGTCATTTGTACCTTCGACTATGTACCGACCTGAATTCTTCACACAATAAATGATTTATTGACGTTTTGCGCTGATTGCAATTCTAAATTGATTATTGTTAAAGTAATCAAAATCAAATACGCAAAAGCAATTTTTCTGACTATAGCAGATTCTACATTCAGAGTCACATTTAAATTATCAGCTAGTATTTCTTTGGATATCTTATTATTATTTCAACAAATGTCTGCCCGTAGTGACACGAAAGCGCTTAATTTAAAAAACTAAACGCTATTATGCGTAAGAGGCACTGGTCCTTTGTCAGGAGAGTGAGCGAATCGACAAACTATTGTTAAGGTAGTGTGCACGAGATGCTACCTAACGAGTAAGATGTCAACGACACTTTTTCTGTGATTGGAAAATTTTTTTTTTTTAACTAACTTTATTTTAATTGCATCCTAATTGTATATTTTTAATTTTTAATGTAACCAATGTAATTTTATGGGTTATTACCTAAATAAATAACTAATTTATTTATTTATTTATTTAATTATTTATTAAACGAGCAGCTATCAATTAGGTGAACATAACGCGCAGCTATAAAGTCCCGTTTTTATTCTAAACTAATTAAGGGTGTGACCCTCAAGTGACGCTAAATGGCGCGTTTACGCTGACGACTGATGTTGGGGACAAAACCGACGCTCTTACCCTACGGCGTGCGATGGCTCCAAACCGACATGTTTACCCTATGCACCGATGGTGACAAGGCTAGGGTGCGACCCGAGTTCACAGTAAAATTATTTATACCAGTATTTCAAACAACCTATTTTTTGAATAAAGATGTAATACCAACGAATGCTGTTGGTATCTCAACTGGAAGTTCAATTAACAGGGATTTAATTAGATACAGGTCATACGACAACGCCTCTTTATATTATACGGCACTTTCACATGGATTTAATTTAGTAAGGTCAAATATCATTGCACCATATCTTAGTAGGTAGTGCAACGATAGTGTTTAAATGAATATTACAAATATCGTAACATAGGTACCTACACCCATTTTCTGGATTCTGTAAAGAGGACTAAATCGAGGTCCTTCTTCTAATAGCAAATAAGAAGGACTTTAACGGGGGTAAGTATTACTTGGATTCATTGGCAATTCTTCGCTTGTGAGACGTTAAAATACTAGCAGCCATAAAGTTACTATGTTACGGCCGAAACCCAATGTCGAGGCATTTACCCCACTAGTTGACGTGCTAAACTATAGGTTAGGGTCCCTTTAAACGCTGCGGTCACGGGCATTTAGATCGGTAGAGGGCGCTGCTGTGTAATGGAGACGCTGGGGTCGGCTTGATAAATGAACATAGATCAAAATAATCATGAAGTTAAGTGAATGGAACAGTTTATTGACATATAGGTATTTTCTTTAGTTTAATTAACAGTAAACCAATTGCAACACACACCTTAACAGAAGTTGGCATCAGCTTCGATATAAACAATTTGTGGCCAATAACCATGGTACTGGTTTGTTAGAGGCAAGAGTGAGCAGGCAGCTTGATCCATCTTAGGCCTTTTCTTAACTTTCTACCAAGATAGACGAAGGTCAAACGTAGAATTTTTAATATAAAAAAAGCGGCCAAGTGCGAGTCGGACTCGCACATGAAGGGTTCCGTGAAATAAATTGCGATTTACGATTTATGACGTATTAAAAAAAAACTACTTATTAGATCTCGTTCAAACCAATTTTCGGTGGAAGTTTACATGGTAATGTACATCATATATTTTTTTTAGTTTTATCATTCTCTTATTTTAGAAGTTACAGGGGGGGGAGGACACACATTTTACCACTTTGGAAGTGTCTCTTGCGCAAACTATTCAGTTAAGAAAAAAATGATGTTAGAAACCTCAATATCATTTTTGAAGACCTATCCATAGATACCCCACACGTATGGGTTTGATGAAAATTTTTTTTTATGAGTTTTAGTTCTGATTATGGGGACCCCTAAAACTTAATGTTTTTTTTTCGATTTTTGTGTGAAAATCTTAATGCGGTTCACAGTATACATCTACTTACCAAATTTCAACAGTATAGCTCTTATAGTTTCGGAAAAAAGTGGCTGTGACATACGGACGGACAGACAGACAGACAGACGGACGGACATGACGAATCTATAAGGGTTCCGTTTTTTGCCATTTGGCTACGGAACCCTAAAAAGAGAATTTTTACGACAGTAATTTTTTTCATAGAAGCCAATATTCACATAGCACTTTTTTTAGTTAGGTACGCATTTTTTATGTAGCATGATTATCAGGCATCTTTGTCGCGTGTTTTACATTTGTATTTTCTTCAGTAGCTAATAGGCAAGAATGTTTATAAAAGTTTTTTTTGCAATACTTGGTATCTACTTGTTATCTTACAATAATAATTCTAATGAATGTTATGTATGCATTTTTCGTTTAACTAATATGTCTTAACAGTAGATAAGTCGGGAAAACTTCATTGGTTGGTGTGCTATGCTAGTCTTCCATCAGGCCCGAAGGCCCAAAGCCACAGATGTATGAATATAAGGAGATCGGACATGCCGGCCGATTTGTATTCAGTACGCCTGTCGCAAGTACATTAACCCACACAAAGCCCATGTAATTGACAAGACAAAGCACGCACACATCTAAAACACACACACTTGTATACCTACACTCTTATTGAACAATACACGCGTATCATATCAGGCATTTTGGGAAGAAACGTAATATTCTCTGCGATCAGCACGCGTGCACAGTATGGCAGAGTATGCCCATTGAGGTAACAACTGCGACGCGGCCGCCGGCGGCTTGTCCTCTCTCTAGTATTCTATGCTCTGAGGCCAAAGCAGACAAGAAATAGAACACGTCACTCCGTAGACAGTTTTACACCCGAGTGAAAAGAAAAAAAACATGCGTTTAGGAGACAAAACGACTTAGAAAATATACTTGATGAAGAAAACCGAAGAAGACAATTTTCGAGCAAGAAAAATATCTATGTGAAAATTCAATACTATGAAAATTGCTTATTGTGACAATTATCTAGCAAATCCATAACACGAATCTTGAAGCCTAAGGAAATCAGTGTAGTGGAAGACGTACGATAGGTACAAGTAAATTTATTCGAAGAATGCAGTCTTCTTGTGAGCTAAACCAAAATAACCACATCGGTACGAGCTTAGGTAATAAGTGATTAAAAATAGATGATAAATATGAAACCACTATATGAATTATCAGCAAACAAACACTTACTTAAAGTCAAAAGCAAAATCATTCAACAGTCACCCATCAAATATAATTAAAACCGTCATCCATAGCCAAACGTCACAAACTGTGGCAGTAACAAGTCTCCCTAGCGAGGGCACAAATCGCATTATACTAAGTGATACTTACCATTTAGAGGGTGCGTGTTAGTAGTGCCAAGTGGAGCGTGCCTTTATGCGTTTGGAAAATCAAAAATGTGAATATGACGTTTTTCCACATACGACATGAAAATATTTAAAAGCGATTACACACGCTACAAAAAGTCGCCATGTGTAACCGCTCTAAGTCTAAGACACATCTTACGACAGAAACAATGAACGTATAGTGCGGATTTTTATTCTAGACCGGACCTTATCTTAAGACCCAATCGGTCCAATCCAACCATGCAATTGTTAAGCCACAATGGCCACGTGCTACAAACGCTTCAAAATGAATAGGCCATGTTGAATAAATACTTTACCCAAATAGCGACTCTATTGTTAAAGTAGTGATTTAAATATAAAATAGTCAACATTGCACTTACCTAGTTAATTAGCCTTTACTAACAAGCTATGGATTTGTGTCCGAAATTTTTATTTTATTTATTAGGTATTTTTTAATGTTCCTTCCTTAGACATAAAGCCGCCTTTTGGTTGAAAAAGTGTTGATGTTTACTACGTTTATTTTACAGTATCAATGAGTCGTTACAATCGCTTTGTTTACCACTTAACAATGAAAGACAATAGCATTGTTTAATAGGCACAAAAAATATAAATGAATTCGGCCTGAAATAAAAACCCGCATATACACACGAGGCCCGCGGAACTCTGCCATGATCTAATCCAAGCCATTTTTTACTCAAGCAATTTAGGATACCGTTTTTAAATCCGAAGTCAAGTGCAAATTTACTGTAGGACCAACACATCGTCTTACCCGTCTTTATAGAAAACCAGTACCAGATTTATCAAGTCCTTTAATCTTCCTCCAATAATTTGATTACGTAGTACCTAAGTAAAATACACTAATTATATGCCGCTTGCAATGTATTCAATTTGTGCAATGACAGTTTTACTTTCGCACATTATTTATTACTATTACTCGCTTTAACTGACTTACTCATTTACTGTCAATAATTCCGTCGGCCCATGACTCTTGGTAGTTGAGTGGAAGTAATGCGATGAATGGATTCCGTTACATTTGCACTCAGCTTGCAGCGTCAATAAAATGATCAATCATCGAGCCATGATCATATTGGTGGCAACGCAACGGGTCTATTCTGATTTTGTATCGTTGCAATTTGACTAAGCAGTTTCTTAAAATCTGTCCATTTTTACTCAACTGACCCAGATGTTATGTTTCTTTTACAACAACAGAATATGTACCTATAATTGAGATTCCTTAAGTTCAGGTATATTATTTTTAGTCATTAAGTATGTGTATTTAGTAAGAATGCATTAAATAGTTTTTTTATGAGAGCACAGGAACAGGACTTATATACCTATACTAGCAAGCTATTCCAAGTACATAATTATTACGAAACAAATACTGCTCGCATTGTCTTTATTAAGCAATGACTACATATGTATGTATAGTAGGAATATGCTGTGCTAATGGAATTAGCCCGATTCTGGTTTATATTTATTTTGCAGCCATTATACAAAGCCGATTAAACCTATTCCGTATAATATCTCACTTAATAATCCTCCATATTAACTTAATAAAATAAACAATTGCTTAGAATTAATTGCATCAGTGCAACACATGTGTAAACACAGAACCCCCTGCATCTCCCTTGGGATTAATTTATCGAATGTCAAATGAGCTATGACACCCGGACACTCGCTCAACCAACTTATTTCATACATCAATCAAGCAACAATGTTCTCTGTTATATTGCATTAAGAGCTAACGCGTATCACATACAAGTTGGTTTTAATGTATAGGGGAATTGAAAAATACAAACATACATTTACATATGAAACCAATCGTGTCTCAAAGTCATAAAGTTGAATTTGCACTGGCTGGTCGACAGGTTGCGCTGGTAATCCGTGCCCCCATGGTATGGTTTTTAGCGCAATTTGTGAATGGAGATGATCTGCGATACGTTGAGCGTTTAGCGTTACAAAGGATTATTGTGTAGCGACTAATGACCGTAATATAGCCTAAAATGTCAATCGTGCAAATGACAGCTAATATTTTTCTGTAGAGAAAACGTGTTTTCTCAAAAAGCGAACTTTCAAACATTATACTATAGGTAATTATATCGTAATGTGGGTTTACTCAAAATTCTTAATGACGATGACGGCGTTAGACGACGGCGACGCATTGAACACCACTCTCATTTGCATAACGTGTGTAAATGATGCAGTTTATAATATAGACAGAGATTGATAGTCGAGGACAGTGTATTTTGTAGTACTTTAAATTGCAATATTTTACTGGGTTACTGGATAAAACAGTTGTTATACGAACAGCTATTAAATATATGTATGTCCCAGCAATTAATTTACCCCATTGATTTTATTTTGTTGTCATTCAAGATTTTGTATCGTGTTGTTCATGTTTAGGGTTCAGTTGCGCGCGGGCTCTGGTTAGCGACAGGCGCGTCGATATTACGGTTCCGGGAATTCGAACGTCTCAAGGTCGTACGCGAAGCGCGTATTGTTTTGCTTACGAATGTAATGGTGTTAAAACAGTTTTTATTCCCTAATGGAGAGCGATGAGAATTCGGATTGTGATAAAAGTGAGAAGAATGAGTTGAATACGGAAAACAGTGACAGAGAAATAATGTTGTTTGGCGATAGCAGTAAGATCCTACAGAGCGGGAAAGACATGGAGCCGAAGCGACCTTCAAAAAGAGACAGGGTGGTGAACGAGGAAGAAGTGTGGACTAATGTGGGGCGGAAGGCCAAAAGATTAGGGAGAATGGGAACCGATAACGGTGCGATCAGTATACCAGAAGATAAAATAGAAATATGCGTGACTTGTACGGAGAAATTACCTAAACAATTCGGGTTTGCTAAGATGTTAAAACAGGAAAATATTCAGTGTGTTAGCCGCGTTAAGTACATCAATGCGTACAAAGCGCTCATCCATTTTAATAACGAGATTAGCGCTGACACTTTATTGCAATCCAAGAGTTTTAACGAGAAAGGTTTTAAGTGCCAGAGAACGCTTGAAATTAGCCAGTCATACGGTGTCATTGTTGACGTTGACCTTGAACTGTCTGAAGAGGACATTATGCAAGACCTTCGTAGTGACGTAGAAATTCTAGCAGTCAAACGTTTAAAGCGTAGAAATACTAGTGATGGAAAGTGGGAAATGAGTGAAGCGGTTAGAATCACGTTCAAGGGGGCATCCTTACCGACACATGTATATATCTATGATATGAGAACCAAGGTCACTCCTTATAACTATCCAGTAACGCAGTGTTCTCGATGTTGGCGGTTCGGTCACACAGCCAAGATGTGCCCCTCTAATAAAATAATCTGCCCTAAATGCTCCCAGGGTCACCCCAACTGTGACACGACGACCTTTCACTGCAACAACTGCTCGGGTCGTCATATGGCTATGGCCAAAGTTTGCCCGGTATATGTTAAGGAGAGAAAACTTAGGGATCTGATGACCGAATTCAATTGTTCGTATAAGAGAGCCCTGACATTATACGTTCCACCTTCACCTATACAGGTCAACGAAGTGCCGCAAATTCCACCTCTAAATACACCAATTCGCAGGACAGCTGTACTAGAAATAATGAAGCCTCCTGAAGAACAACCCGAAAGCGATAGTTACGCGAGTGTGACGCGGGAAAATACCTCTGAAACTACGAAAAAGAACTCAAACAAAAGTAGGAAATATGAGGAAGTTCGAATAACGTTAGAACAAGAAAAACGAGAGGAACAAGAGATACAGTTTGATAATATGTCTGTAATAAGTGACAGTGAGAATGACCCCAAGGAACAACAGCAGGCACGAGAAGAACGAGCGCAGTGCAAGGAACAAATTACCTGGCAGTTGTTACTCAATAAACTGAAAAGAAAAATGTTCGAAGAGGAAGGTGGTTCCTGGGGCGATAAACTGACGAGCTGCGTGAGTATCATTGTCGAAGGGGCAATTTCATTTATAGTGCAATATATGACAGACTGGCCATGCTTACATTTTATCAAACAATTATGGATCGCAACAACTCACACAGGTCATTAAATGTACTACAATGGAATGCTCAGAGCATTCGCCCAAAACGCTTAGAATTTGAATCGCTTTTACGCCAGGAAAAGGTACATCTTGCTCTAATAAGCGAGACATGGCTGCACCCGGACACTCAACTACGTATAAGTGGATACAACATCTTTAGATCTGATCGTGGCGATGGATATGGGGGCGTGGCAATCCTAACTCACAAGTCAATTCAAGCGCAGAGATGCAACAACGTCCAATTGTCAAATCCACGTATAGAAATAATATACATTAAGGTACTTAACTGTCAGCACATTGAAAATGTAATATCTATATACTGCCCACCATCAACCAATACCTCACTAAGTGATTGGGATCAGATTTTTACTCTAGTTAGCCGTAACTCACTGATAGCGGGGGACCTGAATGGCCATCACACTAATTGGTCGACGAGAGTAGATACAAGAGGTGACCAAATTTTTGACTCCAGTCTAGAAAACAACTATGTTTCTTTGAACAACGGCACCCATACTAGAGTTAAGTTGGTAAATGGTACGATACAAAAGTCGTCCCCCGACGTTACACTAGCCTCAGCAGATATAGCCTTGAAATTTGATTGGGCGGTACTAAATGAAAGTCTGGGCAGCGACCATTTAATGATCAAAATAAAAACTAATATATCTATGTCTAAGATTCACAAAAGGAAACGTAACTTTAAAAAAGCTGATTGGGGAAAATACAGAGACGCTATACAGAAGGAGTTTATGGAATTTACCTTACCCGAGGACCCGCAATCTGCATATGATAGTTTTATTGACGCGATGGATAGAGCTGCTAATGAATCTATCCCAATAATTAAAATATGCGAAGATCCTATAAGTCAACAAAACTTCACACCAAGACCATACTGGAACCAGGACATATCAAGGGCTGTTGCTGAAAGGCGTCGAGCGCTAGTAATATTCAGACGAAACCCTACACCGGATAATTTGGCTCTTTTACAAAGTAAGGTCAGTGCTGCACAAAGAGTGATGCGTCAAGGAAGTGCTAAGTCATGGCAGGACTTTTGTGACAGTATCGATAGTACTACGTCTTCAAGCGAAATGTGGAATAAGATGAAATGGCTCAAGGGTTATAAAAGACCTATGAGCACCATATCCCATGATAAAGCTGAGGACCTATTGTGTAGTTTGGCTCCAGACTATGTTACTCCAGTGGCTCCTACCTTTGTTAATAACAACTTAGAGTTGTCTTCACCGATTTCGGTACGGGAATTCACGAACGCCATAAAACAATCAGATACGGCACCAGGCATTGATGACATATCTTACTCTATGATTAAAAACCTCCCGGCTACTGCTAAACAGGCAATGGTAAATCTGTTTAACGTGTTCATGGTTTGTAGGTTTGTCCCAATTCAATGGCGAAACGTTAGAATAGTTCCTATACCGAAACCGGGCACAGGGGATGTAGATGTTAAGTTTAGACCAATCTCCTTGTTATCTTGTCCATGCAAGATTTTCCACACAATCATAACTCGTAGACTAGAATGGTACATGGAGAAAGGTAGTTATTTTTCAGATGAAACAACAGGTTTCAGGAGATCCCGATCTTGCATGGACAATCTAACTAGGCTAGTCTCTAGAATTCAAACTGGCTACACCAGAGGACTTGCCACAGTGGGGTGTTTTGTTGACATCGACAGTGCCTACAATAACGTTAGCTTGATTAGTCTTATGAACTCCTTAGATCATCTTGGAGTGGATAATCAAATCTGTAAATACTTGTGGGAATTTCTGCATTCGCGTCAATTGACTATTGAGTTGATGGGTCAGAATCCTTTAGTTCGTGTGACGGGAACGGGCTTAGCTCAAGGGGACCCTTTGTCCCCCTTGCTATTTAATATAGCTACCATAAACATTTGTAAACAACTGAGAGACATATTTGTGTCACAATACGCGGATGATTTTGTACTTTACACCAGTCGTAAGAATTTAACCGATGCAGTTACAGTCGTCCAGGGCTCCCTAAATATACTGAATGCCGCGGCGGGAGAAATGGGTCTAAACATATCACACAAAAAAACTAAAGTATGTGTATTTACTAGAGGGCATCCCAGAAATACGAACAAATATAAGGTAGAACTAAGTATAAATAACAGTAGAATAGAGCAGGTAGATAGTGTGAAATATTTAGGTATGTGGCTAGACAGAAGTCTGAAATGGGGTCGTCACATAAATGAAACCCGGGATAAAACACAGACCTTTTTAAATGTATTTAAGGTTCTAGCTGGTTCTAAATGGGGCGTCCATCCTACGCATCTTAGACGCCTATACATAGCAACCCTACGCAGCAGACTAGACTACGGTTGCTTCCTGTACGACGTTAGTGTTAAGAGTCATTTATGTAAGCTGGATAAAGTACAAAATCAGGCTATGCGGGTGATAGGCGGGTTTATACGAAGCTCCCCAACGCACGTCATGGAAAGTGAGCTGTGCCTTCAACCACTTTTCATTCGTAGGAAATATCTAGCTGCCAAATTCTACTTAAGAGCTAAATCCTTCGACAATAACGTTACGATACAGGTCCTAGAGGAATTAAATAATTCATGTCAAAATATGTACTGGAGAAGAAAGAAAATACCACTACTCATTGAAACAAGTAACCAATATAATTGCTATCCTGTTCAATCAAGTCTGAAATTACCAATTTACTCTTTAGACAAATGGATTAGCAGCTACGATTTATCGGACAATATAAAGATATTTGTTGATGGTATTAAATGTGCGAAAAAACAGATGAATAAACAGGACTTAGGCAAAACAGTTTCCGATTTCCTAAGAAATAAGTACAGCTCATTTTATTCAATTTTCACAGATGGCTCTAAAGAGGAAAGTGGTTGTGGGGCAGCATTTTTTGACCCTCAGATAGGTCTTCACGCAAAATTTTATATACATGCCGAAATTTCCATAATGCACTGTGAACTCATAGCTATAGCCGAAGCATTGTCATTTATAGAGACTATAGAACATAAAAAATGTGTAATTTTGTCAGATGCTAAAAGTGCCCTTTCACATTTGGCTCGGCTACCTTCGACTGGTCGAGGGCATCCGATAGCCTACATTATTCTTCAATCTATCTGTAAACTTCAAGCACTAAATAGAGAGGTGATTATCCAATGGATACCGTCTCATGTTGGGATCATGGGCAACGAGGAGGCGGACCGTGCGGCGAGGCTTGCGATAACCGATGGTATTCCATTTCATTGTTTACCTTTACACAGCGACATACTATGCAAAGTTAAAATAAAGTGCAGACACGTTTGGAGGGAATATTTTGATGAGCGGTCCCGCACAAAAGGAATATGGTATCGAACAATTCAGTGTCAGCCACCTCGAGTCCCATGGTTTGATAAACAACTTTGTAGGAAAGAGGTAGTAACTCTCCTCAGGCTTCGCTCCGGACACATTCCGACAAACAAATTTAAATTTTTGATGCGCATCACGGACTCACCTAACTGCCATGAGTGCGATGTAGTGGAAGACGTACAACATGTGTTGATGGAATGTGTTCGCAATGAGGCCCAACGACATCAGATGACATTTCTAGTATTAAGGAATATAGGCTGTTGTAATGGCATTCTGGCTTCACCGTTGTCAGACGAGGCCAGAATGCTATGCAAATTATACTCTAAAGCATTGTCTCCACTTATAATAAATCTCTAAATTAAAAAAAGAATCAGCCAGTTTGAAACTAAGCTTTGCGCGGTTCGAATGTTCTCAGCATCCCATGAACGGAAAAATATGAAACATTTTATATAGGTACATTATTATTCTAGCTGCAACTTAGGATACTTTTTATCCGACTGCGACAGTTAATTAATTTTCCGAAATATACGACTTCATTTAATTTTTCATTTATTTTTATTGAAATCAAACGCTGCTCCAACTGTCAGCTATAAGAACCGTCAAATTTTTGTCAAAATGGCGGAATTGCTTTGCCTTTCACTTATTAATAATTTAAATCCCGTCTACGATAGACCTTTACGAGACAAATGCTAAAATATAAACCATAAAAAAATATTCGATTCTGATATGAGAACTTATATGCGCAAATGTCGTTTTATGTAGTAATTTCAATAAATGAAATCAACAAATTTGAACAATATAATTAACACGAATTTGTTTTTTTTGAATGACAATGGCACGCGCTCGGCGCATTCAGCCAAAGTACCTGCGGCGCTACTACGAAAACCGATACTCAATGTTCATATATTTGCATCCCTGTCACTCGAGTATGGTTAGTGCGATAGAGATAGAGATACCCGAATATTTTCGAATAGGGAACATTACTGCAATGTTCTGCCGCCAGAGTGCAGCACTAACACAATTAGTAAACAGTTTTTTTGACAACTTTGACAAGTCCTTCAAAGCTCTGGATCAAATAGTGAAGAAAATATTTCAATGAATAAAATGCATCAGTGCCGCGTAATTGGATGCAAGAATGAAGGGCATCATTCATTTCCGAAGGAAACGATGATATGAAAACTATGGGAAGCGGCAATACGTCGTAAAGCAAAAAAAAGCCCTCATCCACCTTTAAATGGCTATAGGATGCCATTTTAATATCACAGTACAGGTATTTTACACACGAATGATAATAAAACGATTGTAGTTTAACGCGTTTTCATCAATTATTCGTTATTGTTTGTTAGGTAAATAAATATGACATTGTACGTCATGGCGGTTTGTTGGTGCCGGTTAATGTACGGCCCGATAATACACGTCCATCTATCGTTATCTCTCTCTTGTTGTATAAGTTAAAAAGAGACATATATATAGAGGATGCCAATTATTGGGCCGTACATTAACCGGCACCGGTTTGTTTACGGGTTGTGTTAGTGTCGCCCCCTACGCAGAGCTTTGCGTAATGTTCCCTATTCCGAAGTTCGTGGTTATAGCTCAGGAATCGAAAATATGGTAAATAATCATAATATATTTTCTCGATAAAGAATTTAAAATAAATATAGTCAAATGGAGAAAAAAACAAAGCAAGAGGTTATATAGGTAATGATTAAGTTATAATTATAAGAGTCCAAAGTTTTAAGAGGGGGTATGTTCTGTCCCTTTTCCGCAAAACGCACCTTCATATGAAACGACTGTTTTTTTCTATGACGCTCGAGTATATTGACGTCACAGTCCCTCATCGTTTTCTCACTCTAACAAGCGACATTAAAACGGATGTAGCTTCATAATTTTTTGAGATATTTGAATGGGAGTTTCATTATCTTCTATCTATTTATACATAATAAATGCCTATGTCCTGACTGACTTATTCACTCACTCACTCACTCACTCACTCATCAACGCACAGCCGAAACTACTAATCTTAGAGAGTTGATTTTTGCACAGTATGTTGCTTTTATAACGTGGGCTAGGGATAAAAAGGGATTTTTGAAAATTCTACCCCTAAGGGGGTAAAATAGGGGTGCAAAGTTTGTATGGGAGAACCTTTTTTTTTTGAGCTATAGACTTAAACTTTGTAGAAAAAATTGTTATTAGAATACAAATGAAACACTTTCAGCGTTTTGGAAAATTCCACCCCTACGGGGGTAAAATAGGGGTGCAAGGTTTGTATGGGGAAAACATTTTTTTTTAAATAGAGACTTAAAACTTTGTAGAAAGATCAGTCATTAGAATACAAATAAAGAACTTTCAGGGTTTTAGAAAATTCTACCCCTAAAGGGGTAAAATAGAGTGCAAAGTTTGTATGGGAAAAACTACTTTTTTTTAAATAGAGACTTAAAACTTTGTAGAGAAGTTATTCATTAGAATACAAATAAAGTACCTAGATTCAGTGTTTTAAAAAAATCTACCCCTAAGGGGGTAAAATAAAGGTGCAAATTTTGTATGGGGGAAACAATATTTAACACTTTTTCTGAGCTAGACACTTAAAACTTTGTAGAAAGATTACTTATAAAAATACAAAAAAAAGACTTTCAGCGTTTTGAAAAAATCTATCCCTAAGGGGGATAAAAAGGGGTGCAAAGTTTTTATCAGGGAAAGTTTATGTTTTTGAGTTAGAGACTTGAAACTTTGTAGAAAGATTACTTATTAAAATACAAAAAAAAAACACAAATCGTTTTAGAAAATTCCACCCCTAATAGGGTTAAAAAGGAGAGCAAGCTTTGCATGGGCAACACTTTTTTTGAGTTAGACTTAAAACTTTGCAAAAAGATTACTTATTAGAATACTAAAAAAGAACTTTCAGCGTTTTAGAAAACTCCATCCCTAAGGGGATCCTTAAGATCCTTAAGAAGGGTAGCCAGTGTTGTGTGGGAAAAACTTTTTTTTTTGCTAGACTTAAAACTATTCGAAATGTTACTTATTAAAATTAATAATAAAGTACTTTCAGAGTTTTAGAAAATTCCACCCCTAAGGGGGTTAAGAAAGCTTTGTATGGGCAACACTTTTTTTGAGCTAGAGACTTAAAAGTTTACGAAAAAAGTTCTTTCAGCGATTAGAAAAATTCAACCTCTAAGGGGGTTTAAAAGGGGGTTCAAATTTTAAATGGCGAGCAATAAAATTTTAAAGTGTTAAGAGATTTTTAACTTCGGTCTTATTCTGTACGTTAAAAGACTACAAAACTGATTTCAGAGTTTTTCCAAATTCATCCCCTAAGAGTGTTAAAATTGGTTCAAAGTTTGAGTATTTCAAGGCATTTTTAAAGTATGAGATTTTTAACTTTGGTTTTAGACTGTTTGTTCACAAACTAGAAAATGAACATCAACGTTTTTTTTTAATTATCCCCTAAAAGAGGGTTCAAATTTTGTATTGAGAGAAATCATTTTCTAAGACGATAAAAAGTTCTACGCGGACGAAGTCGCGGGCAACAGCTAGTTATAAATATAAACTTACCAATTTAGAATAAGTACTTACCTCTAACATATAATTATAATGTACATCGATCTCGCCCACGGGGGTGGCATAGTCACTGCGTGACAAAACCCCTTTT
The DNA here is from genome assembly GCA_963854355.1 of Epinotia brunnichana. Lineage (NCBI taxonomy): Eukaryota > Metazoa > Arthropoda > Insecta > Lepidoptera > Tortricidae > Epinotia > Epinotia brunnichana. The sequence continues at coordinate 23,279,365 of OY977936.1, read as the reverse complement.
CATAATAAATAAAGATTAAAAAAAAAAAAAAAAAAAATGTTTAGGGTTCCGTACTCAAAAAGTAAAACGGGACCCTATTACTAAGACTCCGCTGTCCGTCCGTCTGTCTGTCACCAGGCTGTATCTCACTGATACCGTGATAGTTACAGTTGAAATTTTCACAGATAATGTATTTCTGTTGCCGCTATAACAACAAATACTAAAAACAAAATAAAATAAATATTTTTATTGATAATGGTGAACTTCGTGCGCGTCCGACTCGCACTAGGCCGGTTTTTGTTTTTATTTAGGCGGACGTTAAAACATATATCGCAAGTGTTAACTTGAGACTCGAGCGCGTAACTAAATAACGTCATACGAACGAGGTCTCAAGTTAACTTTTGCGGGTTATTCAATTCAATTCAATTCAAACATTTATTTCGGACATGTACATCCATATTTTTGGTTAGTAACAATAAAAACACTTATTATTAAACTAATGTTAGTGGACACAAATTACAATGATAACTAAAATATTAACTTAGGAGTTAGGACTAAAACTTGCGCAGCCTAGATTGCCCGCATCCCATTCACATGCAGTTGCATCCAGTGGTGCTGAAACGGGCAATCCAGCCTGCCGGCCACAACGCGTAGGAGTTATAAAATTGTTTATATTTTAGCAATCAAAATTTGTTTTCATTAAAATACAATTTAATCAAACAGATGCGAAAACTACACCCTGGCACATAACTAATGCATTTTTCGAAATTTGTTATCTAAATGTTTTGCCGTAACACCGTAACGCAATAAAATTCAAAATAAAACCGCATTTCGAACTGCCCCAAACCGGATCGCAATATAACAGCACAGATAAAAATTACCCACTCCGTATCAATGTGAGAAACATGACGGACACAAAACGAATTCAATTTTTTACTACACCATAAAGATGATAACTGAAATGATTTGCATTTTGAGTAGGAGAGAAGGAATTATGACGCGCAATAAGAAGGTTATGGGGCTGTATATCAGGGCGAATCGTTAAGTTTAGGGCCAGCGAGTCAGGTAGGACAACATTAGCGGTGAATCATTATATTTATGATGTGGGTGATAGTGAGATATTCCTAAATTGAATAGCGTCAACTATTACGCATCTTGATTTACATACTCATCTGTGTATACCTAAATATGAACAAATCCAATATCTGATTCGGAGTCGAGTATTTCATTGAACACCCACGTGAGTTTTGTCTTTTATGGCATGCGTAAGGGAGACGATGGTCTCAATAAGGATAAAAAATTACTGATTCGTAATTTATCAGAATTTTTGCATTTTAAAATGTCCTATTAAGGGTAATACACTTTTTATCTACACAATGTGACAGCTGCATTAAAAATTAATAAGAAAATATCGCCCTAAATCTCGACGACACTCGCAAATTATATTTCAATGGCGTTTTAAATTATCACAAAAAAATCCGTGACGCGATTAAGCATTCATAAAATATCAAAACACATTAAAATTAAATTACTGCGTCATCCATCACGATAATTTAATATGGTGCTTCCCCTAGAGAGAGAGGGTAGTGCGCTCCACTATAAGTATGAGAGGGAAGGCAGAAGGTATCGGAGTCATCTACATGAGTTTAAACTGTCGTTTGTCTTATCTGTGTGATGTCATTAGGCGTTAGGGGGTATATTTTGAATAAAGTGCGGCGATTCGATTACCTATATAAGTATGTTCTGCTTTAAGCCCGCATCACACTGGCGCGGCCTGGCCGCGGCGGACAATAGAAAACTTGTCATTAGCTGTCAAATTTACTATGGCCCGCCACCGCAGGCCGCGCCAGTGTGATGCAGGCCTTATTCTGGGGTGAAGTTAAAGCTAAATTTTTCGTATCCGTTCGAAGCCAACAATAAAATTCATATCGTGTTTTACACTCTTTAGTGAAAACTGGGGACGAACTGAGTTGCTTAGAAGGTTTTCTGCAGCTTTTTTCAACTTGTGGGCCGCGACCACCTGAGGGGTCACATAGCCTCTTGAAGGGGAAAGCAGCTATTTATATTTTTACAAGCTTTATATTAACTTGCACTGTTCGTATGTATGTAAATATGTAAGTATGTAAGTTGTCCGTCAAAATTTGCAATCTATTTTTCAGTCACTTCCCGTTATCCAATTGAGCTGAAATTTTGCAAGCATATTATGTATAAAGCATGACAATACAATATTATGATGACTTGGGAGCTGATCTGATGCTGGAGCTGGAAGGTGGCCATAGGAACTCCGCAATAAAACGACACAACCCCATCGAGTTTGGGCTCGATATAATCGTCTCTATGAGTAGTTGATGATGGTATGCAGAAAAATACAGTCGGTAGTAAAAGCTTGTACCAAAAAAATTATGAAATTTTTGACAGAAACTTATTACTTCCGGCATTGATTATAGTGAAATAAAAAGAAATGTTAATTGGAGGGGCACCTAATCGCGAAATATTTTTACATACTAGGGGGGGATGCGCCATGAAAAAGGATGAAATCACTGGCCTAGCAGAACACAATGTCGCACAATATTATCATTTTACTTAAACTCATACCTCACCGAAAAACTATACATATATAGAATCCTAGATACCGTCATCCACTCAATATTGTCCTGCACTAATATAAATTAGCCGGGTGAGATACATGTCATGCTACGAATTTAATCATTGTTTCCCGGAGACATGTCTACACGACGCACATATGTCGGCCCCACCTGTAGATAAAGGATAGCGCGGTTATTAGTTTGTCGCGATGTGTCGAACATGTTATATCTGCGAGTATGTGTATATGATAACAACATGGAATCCATATGTCTGTTTATACGAATATCGTTATGATCACAGAATATTGTATGGATTTACAGCCATTCGGCAAAAATGGGAAATGAGCAACAAGAAATGATTATTTTGAAATTGGACCGCAAGTAATAAAAATAATAACCAATAAACCAATACCATCAAAAGTTATGATCAATTTTATTCTTGATCAAAATGAATCTAGCCCAAATTGTATTTTGTCCAGTAGGTATGAAATAGGTTCATATTTAAATACGTACTAAATGAATGTTGTCTACTTAGTTTAAATAAATATCAAAATTTAATATGAAAATCGACTATTATGTACAAAATTCATATACGTACTTCCGATTTGTCATATATTTTACGTAAGTCCGCATGGATACTATTTCTTTCGACTTATAATAAGTACCTATGTCAATTTTACTTTTAGGATGTAGTTAAATTTTAGCATTATTCGGGCTGCTCAATTTTCCATGTCAAGGATTTACAAATTGACATTATTCAGATTCGACCAATAATTTTGGGGATCTTTGGTTCGCGCATGACGCAGAGTGAGATGTAGTTACACTTTATATTTTTTCTTTTCTTTTAGGTAGCTATTTTAGAGCTTGTATGATTTTTAATGTAATCATTGTTTTGACTTTTTGACATTCATCATAAGTATAAAATGTACTTTTCGAGTTGTCAATTTTCCATTTGTGCTGAATGACAGTAAATCATCCTATGCATGTTTTTTTACGTGTGATGCTGATAGTTTAAGGTTAAAATACCACCAGTGATGTGTGACCTTGCATGTTTGACAGCTAGGTCATATGTAAAAAACACAAATTCACCCTTATCTATAGTAAGCACCAGTTGAAAACGAAAAAAATGTAAACAAACAATGTATTGAATTTGACATTGTTCGTTTACATTTTTTTCGTTTTCAACTGGTGCTTACTATATATAGAAACAGTTAAGTTAAGGTACCACAAAATATAAAAAAATAACTTTTTCCTTGGTTTGATTTTCTAGAATGTTTCGTAAGAGATCTAAGGTGGTTTCAGACATTTATTGGCGAACAGCTAATGAGATAGCATGTATAGTTGAAATTATTCAATGTGGCCGGTTTTTTTATAAAACTGTTATTGGTATTGGAATTGTCTATACCTTGGACAGTAGAGTTGCTTTGCTTGAATGTACCACTTTGGTGCAATTCGGCCAACTTAAATAATCTCAAGTATATGCAGGCAGCATAGTTATTATGCAGTATTAGTTCAACGTCTCGTTTATTGGTCTTTCTTTTCAGTTATTAGTAGCGATAACAACATAATTAATTATGTGACATCAATACTCCTTCCAAAAACAAAACCAATCACACAGACACCGATCCAAATCTCTTTTGCACTCCTCTGATTTTCCTATAATTGCTCAAAGCGAAGAAATCAACTCAAGACTACCATTATTAAGGTTCAAAATCCAATGTCGTAATTACTCAAGGAGGTCGTTAATGTGTAGTGAACTCTATTGTAATAGACTTTGGGTTGAATATTCAATGCAATGATAGTTAATTGTACTGGTTTGGACAATCAATCGATTGAGCCGATGACAATAGCAGGGTAATCGAGCCCCATCAATTGAATACAGCCGCGCTGATTGATTCTGTGGATTGTTTTCGAGTCAGTCCTTTTGTTTTTAAGGACCGGCTACACGCTCAATTATACTTGCGCAAATTCCAATTTGCACAAGCAAGCATGTGCGTTAAGACGGCAAAACGGTATAACGAACAAATGGCTACCACAAAATGCTAATTGGCACAAACCATAATGGAAAAGCAACGGCATTCTTAAGTCTTGTGAAAGTAAGCGACTAAGGTATTTACAATTAAGAACCAAAAAGCTAACTGCTCCACAATCATCTGCCTTAAAAAAATACTGTTAAGTTCTCAAAAGGGTTATACGTTCGTCAAAAATATTAAGTAGCAATAATTATATACAATCTAGCACCAACAAAACAAAAGCAAACTGGAATTTAATCAGACAACACACTTCCTCGACTAATTCTACATATAAAAAGTACGGATGAAAGTATAAAATTACATGACGATGATGCTACTACAGACCCTTTGGAAATTACCAAGATTTTTTACAATTTTGATATAAATCGTAACTATGACAGTAATTTATCGAAACATAACTTTAAACCAATTTCAACATCTCTCTGTAAAAGTTTATTTTTAAAACCAGTTGATACATTTGAAATAAAAAAGTTACCAAAGCACTTAGAAATACAAAACACTAATGGCACAAACTAGATTTGCACAAATAAGCATGTGCGTTAAGACGGCAAAACGGTATACCGCACAAATGGCTTTCACAAAACGCTAATTGGCACAAACTAGATTTGCACAAATAAGTATGTGCGTTAAGACGGCGAAACGGTATACCGCATAAATGGCTTGCACTAAACGCTCATTGGCCTTTGCCGTTTGCGCGTGCAAGTCGCTAACGTGTGTAGTGTACGCCATAAATACAGTTTTTGCGGCAATTTTTGCACAAATTTTGCGCATGCAAGTTACTATCGTGTGGACGCCATAGAGTTTTTGCGCCAATGTTTGCACAAACCGTTTGTGCATGCGTGTCGCCGCGTGTATTAGCCGGGCCTTAATTTAAATTTTGAGAAATAAGGAGGTAATGAAAAATCTAAGATATCCTGATTCTGTGAAGTCGAAATTGAATAGTTGTAATTTTTTCAAAGAAATATAAAGTACATAAGAGAGACATGACAAATGAAAATAAAAAATCTTTTTATGCGAAAACTACAATCTAACAAATACATAAACTAGAAGTACATATTTCATCTTCTAAGCATAATGCATTAATAAATGTCATATATTGGAAGTTTGTGTTTTCATTTTTTTCTACAATTGTGACTGCTTATCAATGGAATAGTTTTTAATTGAATTTTAAACGTCTGAAATTCTCCAAATATAATAAATAAGTTTCCTTTTTTTTCCAAAGTTACGCTTCTCTTATTAGTTATTACTACCCACATTAACACAATATTAAACACTAATTATGTGCAAATATGGCATAACATAATATGACGTCAAAAAATTCTCCAGAAATATAAAGTTTACAATATCAATTTTTTTCCAACGGAGCATATCCCTTAATACTACATTAACACAATATTAAACACAGTATGAGTACAAAATATGGCATAACAATAAGACCGCAGCCAATCACATTCCTCTAACATCTGTCGCCATCAGCTGTTTTGGACAATGTACTCGTACTGTATGTAATACATTTACCGTATCTGCCATATTTATGTGATGAAATATTACAGCCTTTAAGTATTATATAAATACAATAAGAGTATCATTCAGTTAGTTACCTTTAGGTTAAGTTCTAAAAACTGCATGTCCATAAGGAAGTTATTCAAATAGTTTGGTAAAAAGTATCTCAGACTAAATTTCAGTCGAACATCGTACTTACCTGGTTGCATTTATTTATTTATTTATTGAGGACCTTCAACTATAAGCATACCATTACATAATATTGCTCATGCACAAATTAAAACGAAGTAATTACAGAAGGACACAGCATGAAACAATTAACAGTGAAAATAAAAATAAAAACATTACAATTAGTTTGACTCCTACTCCATGTCAAGATTCAAATTTCAAATGAGACAAAACATAATCTGTGCCAAGTCAGGCCACAAACTAAGTCTTGTCAGCAATCGTGGCTTAATTATGAATGGGATAGTTGACGAGTTGAGATCAATACAATTACATTATATTGGTTCCTTACACGTTCGAAATACAAAATACGATTCAAATTTGCAAAACGCTGTAGGTAGGTACAAGCTTTTCTAGAATTGCTAATTTACTAGTTTTAGTCTATATATCTGCAACAGGGATTAGAGACCTTTCAACCGATTCAATTCTCTAGCACTCAATTACGTCATTTTAATGATCGACATTTGTATGAAGTTATGATACTGCCTGCTATTCATCATTTTGTAACTGAAGAGCTAATAGTTAATGCAGCTCGCAGGGCCCATAGGGAAGCATATTGTAATGCTAATATGGAAATAATACGTCTGCGGTCAATATGTTGCCATACTAATACTATTATTAAATATCGTTATTTACGCCCCTCTTGTATTGTTTCTTGATGGATGAGACATGCATGCTGCATAGTGTGAGTTTTTTGCAATTGTACTGCTATCTTTACATGATTAATACTATATACCTAGTCTGTTGAAACAATTATCATCAAAGATTCAAACTTACTAACTTCAGCTGGCTTTTTTGTATTCTAAAACACACAAACCATCAACGACATCTTTTTATTCCTGAAAAAAAAGATTTATTCTTATAAGCCTAGCTCATTACTTACATTCGATTATGAGGATCTGGTTGTTAATAAGATTTAAGAAACAAATAATAGAAAATAAATTACCACCCTGGATTAAACCTAGTCCGGTAATAAATCGTACAATTGCGAGATATACAATAGAAAAAATTATATAAAATTAAGTATTATTTACGGGTATTAAGTCGGGCAATTTTCGGCAAACCCCACGCTGGCCACATGTGGTGAGCCGCGAATATTCAACCAATTTGTTTACAAACCCTTTCTGAATATCAATGGTAAAAATAAAATTATATTACAGCTCAAATCCACAATCGCGCGCACCCTAGCGCAATCTTACTGGCGACTTAACTATGGAAACGTATATGATTGATTCTTTCACGTCTCGCGTCCCTTTTGCACTAACTTGCCGTTTCTATATTCATCTCATTTTCTCACGTTAAGCTGGAGGCACATCTGCGTACGATCGGTTAGGGCTGTCGACATGTGGTTTTTGAAGAATTAGCGAAAAATTATACGCGTTGAATGCTGGGATTTTTATAAATGACAGTTTTTTGTAGGTGTCGCCCCTGACGTGTGCTCAGCTATTGTGACACGTCATTGTTGTTTGACGTATGATGTTTTTGGAAAGATTTTTATTAATTTGTTTATTAAATTGTAAGTTACCAGATTAAATAGAAGTAAGTATTAATAAACTGAGGAAAAATTATGTCTCGTCTTTGGTATTCCATTTCCATCATTATTCCATTTTCATCCATTTCCCTAATAGCATCATTTGAAACTTGGAAATTAGATATATATTTACTAGATCTACCTTCGCATAATTTTTATTTAACGTAAACGCAGATATGTAGGTAGGTATTAGCTAGGTAGGAACAATATGGAAATAATAGTTATAAGTAAGTACATGCTTCTGTAAGTTTCCGGTCACTAACCCAGCGAAGTAAATAACCAGCAGGGATAATCCCCCACACCCACACAGCGTAATGCCTACTGTTACATATTTTTACAGCTCGACCTGCCATAAACGGGCGAGTTAACGAGCCCAATCAATTAAGGGCCCCGTCTTGACAAGTGTTACTGTGCGTGCACCGAGGAAAGCTAGCTGCCCCCTTCATATAGACCGGTATGCGGCTGTGAGTTCGTTTCTAGTATAATTTGACCCCTAGTTTTATGACAACTTTGAATTGGAGGCTTACAGATATATATTGGTCTGCCTACAGCGCAGTGCTGAATCGTTTTGTGAACGGCTGCTTTAACAAAGGTGTAATTTAATTTGAGAGGGTGTGTGTGAGTATGTGCTACTAGTATGTAGGTACTTACGTACATTTATGGTAAAGTTAACTTCAATGAATGCTCATGAAGTCATGAACTGTTACATTCTAAGATCTCTTCTTACTTTATCATAGGCACCGACTGTAGGTACTATCACTACACTACACGCGGTGAAATATACTTAAATACTTTGTTTTGGACGTGATAACGTCTTATAAATCGATGAACACCGGCAGCACGCATGAAAAAGTATGACTCATTGTCCCGTTCCGCCTGAGCCGAGCGTTCGGCTATATGACGTTATCATTATCACGTTAAATTATCGTTCGTTAACCGACTTTATTGACAACCAATTTTTTTCATTTGATAACATAAATACATCAAAATGAGAAAACTTGCTAATTTCAAGTAGCAGAATAATTTGAGTTGACGTATACTGCAGGCAGTGGTTTTCACCGACACTTTAGACAATTTACTATAAATGGTGACCTGTAAATAACAATAATAAATTGATGGCGATTTTTTTATATGAATAACTTTTTGTGAGAAATAATTTTCGCGCAAACCAAAGCTTCAAATAATAAGTACAACAGCAGACTTAAAACAAAACAAACCAATTGTTGAAAAACAATAACCGGCGTGGATCTCACGAAATCCCGCAATAATAAGGCCCGTGATTGATACAACAATGAAATCCCTTGTCGACGCCGCCATTTGCATTTTTATGGGCGCCGCCCTACGCCCGCCCTGCCGCCCTACGCGCCGGAGTATGTGTGTAAATGGGCCTTCATTTAGAATTTAAATAATAAGATAGAAGGCGTTTGGTGTAATTATTTTGAGATAAACAAATTTTTCAATCATAGGTATTTAGAATTCATTAGAATTCAAATGCCGTATCAAAAAAAAATGTGATCACATTTCTTTAAGAAGGTTGTTATCTGCATAATATATAACATTAACTATCTAACTATCAGTGGTAGCGGATCAACTGAACTAGCTTCGACAGACGTTTCTGTAATTGCTATTAAATAAGCTCCAATTTGTTAATCCAAATTAAAAAGCATAATTAACAGTCCAGACCGTGGAACTGCTGTTCTCGAAATTAAATGCCACGAAAGTTCTTCAGACAGACTTTAACGCGCGTAGATAGCGAGTTACAATCGCCGTCAAACATTATCTGCACAATAGGGGGCATCACCATCATCATTGTTAGCCTGTAATCACCCACTGCTGAGCCTCCCATCGAGTACCTACGCCACTTATCCCTGAGGCTCCGTAGGTAATTATGATGAAATACTTGTTTACATGTTTACATCACTTGCTATTCCTTGTTACCGCTAATAATAAACATTAAAAATAAAATCATTTGTAGATTGTACACATAATATAGATACCAAAATATAATTATAAAGAGTGTATATTCGCCAACAAACTGTTATGCAGTTTGGCGAAGATTTAGATTAAGTTTATAAAAATATATTAAAAAAAAAAAAAAAAAAACAAGTCCCGTGCTAGTCTTGTAACGTTGCACGTACATGCCTTATTTACATACTTAATTATTAATATTATTTACAGATCAATTGCAATATTTACACTAAATTATTAATTTTTAAATAACCTTTTAACCTATTTTTACAGAATTATTACATTTTTAATTATACACCTAATGAATTATTAAACCTATTCAATCAAGTTATTTATTTATACACCAATTAATCAAATTTTATTTAATAATTATATTAATCTATTTTATGACAGTAAAATAAGATTAATACATATTTACACGATATCAAGAATGAATCGACCAATAAAATAATATTATGTCAACATTAACGCGTTCGCACTATTCCGCACGAGTGTACCTACTCGCTCCCGCGATGCGCGCCCCATCGTTACGTCATGGAATTTTCTAGATGTGGCTTGCGCCCGCGCGGCCGTCAGTCCGCGATACACCGCCTTCGAGAACAGTCCCGCGCCGAATTGCACACAAATAATAAACGTGTCGTCTCGCAATTTGTGCGCGCGTTGAAGTATTTCACGTTATGTTTTATTCGGTGGTCGCGGACACCTTTTGAGGCGACATTTCTTCGCCTAGCACCAATGTAAATTGGTGAATAACCGCACCCACGTAATTGGTAAGTTCAGTGCAAAGTGTTGAACGTTATTTTAATTAGTTAATAGTTATTATCAGTAGCTTAACTTTATTAGTAAAGTAGCTCACTTGTTATGCTTCCCATTTCACTACACATTGCATTTGTTGCTAAGCGCATTATTAGTGGCTAAATGACTCTGCGTTTCTTTGTTCATATACCTCGTAATTTGTACCTACCTACTTCCTTAGAATGTTAACTACTTACTTTCCGTACTTTTGCATTAGGCTTATTGTAACTCCGCTCTGCTTTTTGAACACAAACATGCTTTCGCTTACGGTGCACCGGCTTATTCCCATGGTCCCATCTGAGGACAGGGTGTTCACAAAGCAGACCGAGCACGAACAAATTTTTAACCCTGTGCATAATCCACAGGGTGCGTCGTTTTAATATAAAAGCAATACTGGAAGACAGCACACAACCACCATCTTGGCGGTCTGGGCTCGAACCGCTCGACGTTCGCCCGCCGCCGTTCCTGCTCCTCATCACAGCTGGCCGAGCGTGACCCCTGCTTCGGACCGCCGCGACCAGCCAGGAGAGTACCGGACTTCGGGGTTAACCTAGATAGGGCATAGACCACCCACGACCCTTCTTTTGAATTTACGGGGACTTGTTGTCCCCAATAAATGTTTTTATGTTGACTTGGGGCTTATTTACCACCTCACCCCCTTAAAAAACGTCACATTGGCGCCCAACGTGGGGCGGTTATTCACCAATTTACATTGGTGCTAGGCGAAGAAATGTCGCCTCAAAAGGTGTCCGCGACCACCGAATAAAACATAACGTGAAATACTTCAACGCGCGCACAAATTGCGAGACGACACGTTTATTATTTGTGTGCAATTCGGCGCGGGACTGTTCTCGAAGGCGGTGTATCGCGGACTGACGGCCGCGCGGGCGCAAGCCACATCTAGAAAATTCCATGACGTAACGATGGGGCGCGCATCGCGGGAGCGAGTAGGTACACTCGTGCGGAATAGTGCGAACGCGTTAATGTTGACATAATATTATTTTATTGGTCGATTCATTCTTGATATCGTGTAAATATGTATTAATCTTATTTTACTGTCATAAAATAGATTAATATAATTATTAAATAAAATTTGATTAATTGGTGTATAAATAAATAACTTGATTGAATAGGTTTAATAATTCATTAGGTGTATAATTAAAAATGTAATAATTCTGTAAAAATAGGTTAAAAGGTTATTTAAAAATTAATAATTTAGTGTAAATATTGCAATTGATCTGTAAATAATATTAATAATTAAGTATGTAAATAAGGCATGTACGTGCAACGTTACAGTCTCATCCAGAAATGACCCGCGGTCTTTTTTACGTCGTCAACCCATCGAGCTGGTGGACGACCGGCGCTTCTTTTTCATGTAAATCAATAGTGGTGTGTATACTCAAAATTGATTATTAGGTACTCCAACAGAAAGAAGGCAAAAAAATATGCTTAGTGACAAAAATCACATTCAGATATCTCAAAAAGTTACGAAACTACAACCGTTTTAATATTGCTTGTTAGAGAGAGAAAACGCTCGGGGATCTTGACGTTACGACACTCCAGCGTCATTGTTAATGGCTATTGTTTCATACGATGGTGCGTTTTGCAGAAAAGGTGCAGAATAGTTATACAACTTTCGACATTTATAACTTTGTGATTACCCCTTACCTTTTTCTCCATTTGATAATATTTTTAATCCTTTTTCGAGAAAATTCAAAATTATTGGTTATTTTATTTAGTGTCAACATCCCTATTCAGAACGCTCGCCTCGATATACTAGAGTATTGAAATTAAAAACTTCCTGAAAATTTTGTTTCAAATAAATTGTGTAAAATCAAATCATAGTATCTACCTTTATAACGGACATAAAGCATCCGCCCCGCTCTCACTTACGTACTTTCTACTAAGGGACGAATTCTTTATGTCTGACATAAAATCGATCATGCTAGCTAGGCTGATAGCGATATTTACACGTGACACGGTACACGGGTGATGAAAGTCGCGCAGCTATTAGTCACGAGTGACGTTTCCGTCGCAGCCTTAATAGGTTTCTAATTAATTTTAATACGGGCATTAGCGGCCGAATAATAATGTAATTGACAGAGCCAGCCTTATACAGTTTGTAGAATCAAGTAGCTAGTATGATGACAAAAAATAAGTGAGTGAAGTATTAAATCTTTAGGTTATATAAATCATGGCCTCCATATGATGATAACGAATTATATTTTGATGTCTATACTATTAAACAAAGTCAAATGAATAAAATATGCTCGATTTCTCTGCTTGTTAGAGCAGTGTCAGCTGAAGTAAACACTTTCTTTAAACCTGATCCACAGTCGGTCATCAATCGCTCACAATTAGAACGTTTATTAGCTCATCGGTAAACATCTTGTTATCCGGCTTAGACGGAGACGTCGACAAAACGCTTCACGTTTTACGGAGCGCAAACAATTATTTATGGCTGCGAAAACAAGCAAGCACCCTAACCGAAAGTAAAGGGACGATCAAAATACAACCTTAAACTACGCTTATTAAAGTATCAAATCATTTAATCCGCGGAGAGCGACTCTCGAGCAAGATTAATAGGACATAAAACGTAAGATAATACAATATACAAGAAGACACGTTGTTAAACGTTCTCTTGACGGCGGCACCGGCATTCTCTATCCATCTCTGTTATCCCCATGTATTTGCTGAGTGTCTGTCTCCCTCGCACAGTTTCAATTATCTGCGTAATCCCTCAATTACGTGGACAGATGTCGCTCGCGTCTTCGAGCTTATGTGCCAGTTTAAAGTAGCGTCGGCAAGCAATCACTGTTCACGAGATTTGGTGATTTCAGCGGAGAAGAGTTTGAATTTTTTAAGTTACCATAATATCATTTAAGTGGCATGGAGTTGTAAAATTGATGGGTTTAATTAAAAGGAGTGGAAGTAATGTAATCCTCCGACAAGCTATAACATTAACACGTCTACTGCCAGGAACCCGCCTAGCCGTAGCGTGTTCCACTACTTAGGGCTTGTGCACAAATCACGCGAGGTTTCGGCTACTTTTTGACCCCCCCCCCTCCCCCTTGGTGATATATGGTGAGGTTCTTGGAAGAGAGTTCTCTAAAAAAATGAATGTGAATAAAAATCATCTCATAAGATTCATTTGATTACAACCACCTTATTTGTTAAATTTGAAATTATTTCTTCAGCGCTTAAGTCAGACTCATACCAACATTAAAAATACTTCATTTATTAAAAAGTAAGGTCTAAATTAATATTGCCCTAAGCCTTACAATTATTTTGCCGTCGCTACACCCAAAGGGTCGGGACACGAGTTAGCTAATAATTAATATTCTAATTAATGTTTAAATTAATCGCCGACCGCGGGGCCCTTAACCGACTGCGATTATAGAGGTTAACATTCATCCCTCATTACGGAAATTTAGTCGCAGGTGTTTTTATTAAGGAGGTCTGAAATAAAGGACGTAATGTTTTAGCATGCATTCCTGACTATGTTTTGCGTTTGTGTATGCCATAGATTCAATTTTACCCAGTAAATAGTCATTCCTTAACGCTTAAAATACCTATATTTCATTCTTCTTTCTATACCTATTATTCACTGTTTGATAAATACGTAATTAGGTAAAACAAAATGCAATATATATATTATTTGGATATTAAACGCTTTTTGAAAATTTTGCGTATATAGCATTCCAAATTTATTTGAAAGTGATTTTTCTAGGTACACAATTTATGTAGGTTAGGTATATACTTATTGAATCTTAGAAGATTAGTAAGATATTATTTTAATGAATTCATCTTAATCTGTAATATAATAATAATAATAAAACCATTTATTTCAGGCTAGATGCCTTTTGTTACTATGGGCCTTAGATAGGCCCATAGTAACAAATACCTTAAAGACTAACATACAAATTAAAAACTAATTATTGAGGCGACATAACAGCGTGGCTCCGTTGTGTCGTCAACCCCAACCCAATCTACCCAACAATTAAAAGACTCGACAGAAATTCGTCGAAAATAACAACCGTGTAATGAACCGCCTTAAAACCATGTAACCGTCGATCTCATTACTCTAATGTCATTAGTAGCGACATTTTCACTTACTAATCCAAAAAGACCTTTACTAAAATTAGAAATTCACTTGAATTAGATACTCTACTGTTCAAGACATAAAATTCAAATATAAATGAAAGGATAAGCTTTATTCTAATGGATTGAATGAAACCAACGCGCTACCGAACGGCGGCACTCTCACACAACATCATTACCATTTTGACACCACCCAATCTTCCGACTCACTTAATCATTCTGTTCATTCTTACCTAACTACCAACACCGTCCCACCTAAAAAGTAGTTCTATTTCTCTATCATTAAAGTTGAATTTTATTTAACTAGTTTATGGTATAATAACGTATCGAAATGGTATTTGATGGACGGGTTTGACAGCTGAAATAGTAATCGCAATTCGAATGTGTGGTAAGACGATTTTTAATCGATTTCTAGATTTAATCCGTCGATGTTGGAAGTTAATTTACTGGCTCACGGTGCATTTGATTTTGTGGTTCAGCGTTTTGATATATATGGTTTTTTTTCAGATGAAAGTAAACTAGCGTTTTAATAATAAGTATTCAGCCAAATATTCGCAACATAAATAAATGTTCGTCTTTATTAGGTCCTTCAGTATTTGATGTCATGTTTCGGTTACTCAGATCGTTATGAACTTATGACTAAAACTTGGTTCTCCCTAACAACTTTAGCCCTAATGTACATAATCTATTTTCCTTCGAAACAGTGAACTTTTCGTGTTTTCTTTGAATATCATCAAATAGAAGTCGGTTGGGTTAGGTTTGTTTTGCAATAATCCTATAAAGTTTACTATTTAAGAAAAAAATGCATTAGGTCTAGTGAAAGATCAAGTCTAATGAAACATTAGGGCTAAAGTTGTTAGATCTAACAAGGGAGAACCCTAAAACTTGCATACAAAGTTTGGAAATATTTACTATATACTATCTTTTCTGAGTCAAGTGTTTTGATCGTTGAATCTGTCCTCTGTTCGGTTTTGGCCTTTTTTTAGCACCTAAAAAGGGCTCGAACTGTCTCTGTTCAGTTTGATATTAAGTATGTTTGTGTGACCCTAACGCGCGTTCAAAAAGTTACCTACGCAATTATCCAGCTGAAGAAAGTTACCAGCTCGTACGTTCTCGTTGTTTTGGAATAACTTCTCGTCTCCTCTTTTTTTTCCGAATTCTTTATTGTATTTTTCCGGAACCAACCAGCCAAGCTCGACTCGCGCTTGACCAATCGTAGATAATTATCGACGCCTGTATTTACGGCGGCTGACGCTTTCATTTGTCACGCGACGGACGGACGGACAGAGTGATATATTAATCGATGATATTAAGATAAGGCCGACTGAGACGCGGCATGAGAATAGGTAGTAGTAATAAGTAGCTGTAATATTTCTAACCATGCTTACATTAAGGCAAAATTCAGCATCATGATTCATGAGTCTTTAGATTTTGTGCAGTCAAACAATTTGGTGCGTGACTCTAGATTATAAGTGGCATTCCTTAATCAGGTGAATGTCATGATACCTCTGGAAATAATTAGTTACCTATGCTTGGTTACTTTGGTTAGTCAAGTAAGCTCGGTTGTCCTGTCATAAGGGACCTGTATAATTTATATGTAGGTATAGAACCCAAATCTACCATAACAGAGTTAACTCTATGTAAAATAAGTTAGGGCTTCCGACCATTATCCTGAACTGAAAAACATTATCAACGCTCTTTGACAAATTCTGAAATAATCCTTAATTTCATAGCAGATTACATAAAAAGATCAATGGACGCACTGTGAATTTTTATTCTCGAGTTTCCGGAAATACCTAGGTAATATCTCAGTTTTCGTTACGCCGCATTTTAGAGCGGTTACTCATGGCGACTTTTTGATGCGATACGGTATCGATGCAGGATAATGACGGGTAATCTATGGCGAGCTTTACACAATGGGTATTATTGCAATATTTGTATTGCGATATTTAACTAGTGGCTCTGTGAGATGTTGAACCCAATTTTTTACAATGAAATCTGACTAGCATTAAAAAAAAATTTAATCGGTTGAGAAATGCGACCTTTAGAACAACCGAACATCTAGACATCCGGACATACGAAAGAATTTAGCCCAAGCTGAAACGGAGAACTGAGTTCGCGTCGCTCGCTCGTTCAAAATTGTATGGAAAAGTTGCTTCAATAACGTCAATATGCATGTGAGATGAGGTATCGCGTGATAATAACCATGGAAAAAGACCATGTATTCAAACTTAAGTTAAAAAAGCTACTTATAGGAAAAGCGTATTATACTGTTCACGAATTCTTAAATGATAAATATTTGACATGAATAACTTTAATTATTTATCAATTTTAATATGTTGTATGCCCGTTAATAATGTGTTTGTTGTGTAACTATGACCGTTGATGTAAAAATATTCTTTATATTATTTTAAATTATGAATTATTTTAAACTATGAATTATTTTAAATTACGAATTACTTTATATTATGAATTATTTTAAATTATGTATTATTTTAAATTGTGAATTAGGTACCTATGGTTTATTCTTTTAAGGCATGTATACCCAAATGGCATGTATATGAATAATCAAATTATCTGTTGTGACATTGCCATGCCCTACCGGGGCCCATATGAGACTCAATGTACCTAGTTATAAAGATCTGTACAAAACTATGGTTGCAATAATTGACTATGACTATAACTAATATTACGCACCGTGTAATTGGCCCCTATGCTAAGTCTCGCGATTCACGCGTTTGTATCGCAGCAAAAACTCGCCTTGTGTAACCACTTTTACACACTGTATTGCAGTAGGAAAAACTTTCTTTACCATATTAATTTAGATTAAACTGTTCTCTCACGATGTCAGTCTAATCACGCGTGTAAATTCTTAGATTGGTCACGCTACCGCTTAATTGATTTAGAGTGTGTGAGCGAGCTAACATGTGATCTATCGATAACATCTCGACAAATAGAATAAAGTGGATATATACTCATTGTGATCATATCCTGGTTGATTATTAAGACTTGTATGTTTTGAAAGATTATTATTTACTCAGAGAAAATTTGAAAAAAAAAAAACAAATATGTACTAGGTAAGTTTAGTACGTAACCTTACTGTTTAGAATCTTGCCCGCGATTCGTGTCAAATGCTTTTTTTCTTTTTTTTATAAGGCAACCATTTTACCTTTTAAATAAGCTGTCAGTTATTAAACCTATTACACCGCTATGCATATCGTGTTCCCGGTATGTTTTTTTTTTAATTTGCCGCATTTTTTGACACGCCTCGCTGGTCGGACTTTATGAATCACATCACATACAATGTTTAAAAAAAACATTGAGCATGTGCGAAATTTCAGACATTGATCAGGGTTGTAATTTAAATTAAATAAACCTATGAATTCTGTGACAAATACTTAGACACGAACTGGACTGCCCTCGAAAACATAACTAATCGCGAAATAATCGGAATAAATGATTCTCTGTCAGCACAGGCACCAAATATTACCTCATATCCGCCCATATACCGTATTACTCTTGTCTATAACGCACCGTATCATTCCCTCCCGAGGAGGAGGACAATCGATAGCACATTATTCATATGAGCCGACGACGCGCCCGGGCTGGCGGCGACCACGGAAAACTGTAGAGTCGCATGTTAAGCCAAATCTTTTGATACACTAAGAAAGGTAGGTTACAACAAAAATGCCATATATACGAAAATATAAATAGGGAAGCATTAAATTGAAAATAATTAAATCACTCATTTACAAATATAAATGACTGTTAGACAAAAATAGGTGGTAAATGTCAACAAGATTATTCAAAATTATAAGATTCCTTAACACTATAAAATATCACTCTTTATCACTATATTTTTTACGGCTTTCTCACGTTATTCGACATAACACAATGGAAATTGTACTAACTGCCTGCTGATTTAGACCATCTCAATTGTCTAAAATGTTTTTATTATTATTGTTAAATACAAGATAATCAGAAAGACGAGTCATTAGATCTTAACACACTGTGATTTCTCGACTTTACAGCTCGTAAAAGAAATACATCTCATAAGGTAACGTAAAATTGTACCTGTCTTACTTACGGTCTTAGTCCTATGATTCTGTGTTTAGTGTATTCAGGAATGGTAAATTGTTTTTTTCTATTCGACCTTCCAGTTCTATTTTGTTTCACGACTATATAATATGATCTTCTTAAAAACTTTTGAAATATTAATACAATACAGTGATCATAATTGACGAATACATAGACGGCTCCACAGCGTCCCTGTTCCGCCTTCGCCGGCGTGTCGCGGTATTGCATTATCTGCTCGACTCCATGTACGCTTTGTTATTGCACACTTGTTATGTTCTTCTAATACATGCTACATGTTACGCCGATTGGACTTGCAGCAAACAGCGTCTGCAGCTCTGCTTTCTGATCTAACGTCGGGAATATTGAATACTGTTGGCTCGTTTTTAAACTTACAATGCAACAGTGGGGTGTTATAAGTTTAACCATATGTACCTATATGTGTGTCTGCCTGTGACATTGTGGCTCCCAATTAGATAAGCTAATAAATAAATTTAAAATAGATATAATTATACGTTTCTTTGCATTTGTTACATGGCTAGCCAATGCACAAAAATTGACCTCATTTTTATTTAAGATTAGAGTAAATGTTTATTTGATAAAATCATGTTTGACTGCTGCATGGTTTGACTGCTGAAATGAATAGTACCTGCGAAGGTACAGTTTTTATGAAAAACAAGATTCTGGTAACCTCGAAAAAGCATGTCACTGCTACAATTCAGATTAGCGCCTCAACATAATGTCTTCCCATAAAACTTTTCTTACATTTCCTTTTGACCCATCTTCCAATATTTCCAAAGTCCACAGTCTGTCACATTATTTTAAATAGCCATCAAAACCATGTTGGCCGGCCAATTGGAAAGACATTAGTCGGATCGATTCCCCGCTACATGTGTCTTTCCCCCTCTCCCCACGAGTGGGGGGTGGGGGGTGACCCCCGAATGGACTGCTTGGGCCAGACGTTTTCGGCAAATGTAGACAATGGTAGTTTAAATAATATATCTATTGCGGTATGAATGAATGAAAATTTTTACTCGTTTTCATGAAAAAAATATTTAAAAACTGTTGAGGTTTGTGCACGATGTCTAAGAAAAAGTTAACCTGAATCTATCATATTTATAGAAGAAAAAAAACAGTTTTAAAGAGTTTGAGACTTTATTATTTGTATTTTATGGTTGACCTGGCAATGGTGACAGGAGTCCGCTGGATGCGGGTGGCGCAGGACTGGTCATTGTGGTACTATTTCGGGGAGGCCTATCTCTGCAGCAGTCGAAGTCGTCGTTCGGCTGCTAATAATGTGATGATGATTTTGAAGGTAGACCACTTTCTTGACTTACTGTACAGCTTGCAATATTCTAGGATTACCTGGTATTTCATATTAACCAATACCGAACCTGCAGTCTTCATATGAGAGTGGTCGACGTTACATTTCATTAGCCGAGTCGTACCTGTTCTTATTATTAAATGTGCCAAATACTAGCCGAACAAACATCATAGAGACGATATTCAGCAAAACTATAAGAACACCCTCCAATAATAGGTAAGCACGGTGTCTATAAAAGGTACGAGCGAATAAGCAATAGCGATCGACTGGAGACACGATAATGCTGTCGTGCGTATGCGGACCGCGCAGCCTTTATTATTATATCCACATATTGACTCGGGCTGGGCGAAATTCACGACAAATTGGTCTTAACTCAACATCGACAGTGGTTCAACATGATGTTTAATACTAAAATATTGATATAGGCATACCTACATACTTAAAAATATTTTAAGCACTGTGCGCGATGATGTAATATAAAAATAAGGTACGTATTCAAAAACCAAAAGCGCCATCATGTCACAATCAATCAGCTTACCTGTAACGAGGAAAATTGATCGCGAAATCATAATGGCCACCATTTAAAAGAACACCACAGATTAATAAAAACCATGCGTGTCCATAAAAATCAGTGTGGCCATGAAATTTGATGCACCATCATATCGATATTACGAGGATCTCTCTCGATACCATTCGATTGTATTCGATTCCATTCGATTTTCAGATCGATTCATGAATATATATTGCGCTTTCACTCGGCCTGCCTATGCGAATAATGAATTCGTTTATCGTGATTATGTCCTCGATTCGTATGATGTCGTTTATTTGCATTTTTCCTGGATAAAAAATATTCGATGGCAATCGATATGTGACTTGTATTTGATTTTGTCTCTTTTCTGATTGGATCCTATCATGTTTGCGAACAATTTACTGTTGAGATATTACAATAACTTAAGAATAGTGGGAAACAAAGTAAATAATATTATATAGAGCAATACGAGTAAGTAGGTTTTAGGTACCTACCGAAGTTTGATAATATATAGTATTTTTCACAATCGTGTTATAATAGAGAGCTTTTTAGTCGAGTACCGTGTTTAGGCCACGAAGCTTGCTGAGTGGCCTAAGTAAGGTACGAGATTAAAAAGCTTGATTATAACACTATTGTGAACAATACTTTTTGTACGAGTTCATTAAAAATAATTTTCTACGAGTCAACTGAAGTAATTAAACAAACTCGATACTGTTGAAACGAAGTGCCCCTATCGCTCGTAGGCTCGATGATATCTTAAAAGACATCAACGAGCGTACGACATCAACGAGTAAACTCAATAATCAAAGCGATTCTATTGGTCCAATTCATTACAGTTCGGTAATGCAGCCACGTGATTGGTCGAATTTATTTTAGTTCTATTTTCAAATTTTTTTCAGTTGTCTGGAGCGTATCGAAACAGTTATTTCGATAGTTTCGACAGTGACATGGACTACAACCATGAAAAGAGTGACGTTGCAGTATTCTCTATGAAATCTTAATACACAGATTTTAATCGACGAGTACAAAAAATAGTTTTCAAGAATCAGATTTAACTAAAAGACTATTGAATTTATTTCATCATAAATAATATGTTCTTAACTCATTTCTGTTTCTCATTTCAATAAAATAGTATTTTTCTAAAGGAATTTTAGTAAAAACAAATGTAGGTATACTCGTATCTCGTATTGATAAATTATATACCATTTTTACTCATTCTGTACCTAACAACCGAACGTCATGAGTGAAGGGCGATCAAATTTAATGAATTATTTGTCTGTTTATAATTTTAAAAATATTTGTCAATATCCCAGCCAGAAACTTTGATTACGAACTCTATTATGTTTCTCTTTCGATCCTTCGTCCATGTCATTTCTGTTCTTGTCTGATCAATAAATCATTCAGTGTGCAGCTGGTCGATCACGTAACGCATTGTACGCACGTTAGGTACATCTAAATGTCAAATTTTATATGGAAAAGTGACAGTTGGATGGTCCTAACGCGCGTTCGGAACGTTAAGTGATTACCCCTCAGATCTGCGAAACTTCAAACTGCTAGTGGACAATTTTTTAAGTAAATAAGTACTACTTATTAGGTCTATTAGGTACCCCTTAACTATTGATTCAAGAGTAAGGGGTACTTAGTCGAAAAAGACGAACGCTAGCTGCTTAATAAGTGACACTAGACAGTGTCTAGACCGAAGGGTGTCAACAGTAAGGGGTTACCTAATAGACACTCTACGCACTTCGATGATTTTCGATGACTTTGTAGTGAGGCTTATATTTCATTTTATAAAAGATATATTGACGAACTGTATATAGCTGGAATATAAACTATTTAGAATAAAAATATATTAAATTTAGGAAATATAAAAATAATACTAGGTCTTCGAAATAATGCTAATAAGTAGTTTTTTCGCTTTCTTTATTTCTTTAGCCCTATGCCCTTAGCATATTTGTGTCAATGGTATGATACCCACGTTCGTACAGTTCATACATAACAACGTATTCAAAAATGGTAACTTGATTTCTCTTGATGAAAAAAACCTAGATTGACGTCACAGGTGACATCAAAGTGACTTGTTTGTTGCCGCTCATTCGTCACACACGTAAACACAAATCACCTGTCGAAAAATAAAACACCATTTGCTACCTATCCATTTACCCGGGCGGGTATCAGGGTCCATTAATAACGCGGACTTATCCGGCCTAATCTGGTTCATTCCCGCTTTCCGCGAACGATTCTTTTTCGCGCCAAAAAAGCCGCTATGTCTGTCCGCGTAGATTTATTGCGTTCGCGGATTAAACGCTGGATAAATAATAAAACCGCGTATAAAACACTCGGTGTGTGATTCCGATATCGGATATACGAACGTTTCTACCAACGTAGCCGACCAAACCCGGCGCAGTTACAGTCCGTTGTGTTGCGTTGTCTGTGGAGCGAGATTCCTTTGTTTTTCCGACCTTGTAACATTATTGTCCGCACTAAAAGAGTTGGTTAGATACGGCACTGAATGTAGGGTTGTTTGCGCGAATTTTCAATTTGTTTCGGCGGTTTCCTTTATCGGCTCCTCTCCGGGGACTGAGATATCCCCCTGTTATTGATAGTCGTAACGGCGTAATTGGAGTGTTTACAGCCGGGCCGATGGGCTATGAAAATTATTTTAGTAAACAAAGGTTTCCTATACAGTTTATTACTCTTATCTATAAAATGAAATAATGGCAACCAAATATATAAATAATATATTATAAATATTAAAAAAAATTATATAATTGACTTTTTGTAATTATTGACTTAGGAATTATAAATATAAATATTATTAGATAGGGGACAATTTTACACAAATCGACCTAGTCATTAAGGCCTTAAGCTTAGGTAAGCGTAAGGCTTGTGTTATCTTATAAGGTACTAGACGACGATATCACTAGTATCATAGTATAAAACAAAGTCGCTACCCGCTCTCCGCTCTGTCCCTATGTATGCTTAGATCTTTATTAAGTATCAGCATTGCACCCGTGCGAAGCCGGGGCGGGTCGCTAGTATATAATATAATAGACAAATACTTAAATACATAGAAAACACCCAACACTCAGAAATAAATATTCATGCTCATCACACAAATATTTGTCCTTACCGGGATTCGAACCCAGGACCTTCAGCTTCGTAGGCAGTGTCACTAAGTGTCACTAGTTCAATGCCCACTAGGCTAACCGGTCGTCTATTCTAATACTGAAATTACTTTTGAGCCTCTATAATACATTGTTTGTATGATATTCATAAAGTTCTGAAAATAACTCAAATTTCGGGAAACACTCCCACTAGTAAGAATGGTAAGCTTGACGATATTTTGTCAGTCTTTCGTAATAATTATTGTCATTCATTTGTTCCAAGATTGTTCAGGCATAATGAGCTTTAATAAATAATATAGATGTACTGACTAGTCGCCGACTATTCCGGAAAGCCGACTCGACTATCCTGCCACATTTATATCTAGTCGACGACTAGTCGGCAAAAGATACCGAGTATTCGACAATTTATGACTTTTACTGGAAAACACAATAATAAACTACTAAATATTTACGTCAAGTTTTATATTCCAAGTATTTTACTTACAAACAAATAATCATCATATAGAACTAGGAACTTTTTATTTTCATCATAAAGGATAATTAGAGATGTAGGTACCGACGACTAATCGGGAAAGCCGACTATTCGGCCACATACATACAGTCGGCGAATAGTCAGCTGGTCGGCATTATCCATAACCGGCACATCTCTATTCTAAAATAATAAAATTTAAGAACTCGCAAAATAATACATATTTTTCCAAATACAGGGCGTCCCAAGACTATGCGACATGAAGGGAAAGTACCTACCTTAAATAACTTAGACAGGATATTTTGCTGAAAGAAGACTTTATGTTATTTTTAAAATTAGTAATACTGCATTAAAATATTTTCTAAAAATTACTTGCTTCGTCTGGGAATCGAACCGACTTAAATGTGGAAAAAATCACCCGTATTTTTATGATGTCAATCGAAAGAATGGACAAAAAATAATAAGTCCTCCTGCGTATCTTATGCTAAAGGAATAACGTAAAATTAATCATTAAGGGGACGTAGGTTCGTGTTCTTCTCTCCCTCTCACTGAGCATAAGCGCGAGCGAGATGGAAGTGCGTGTTTGGAAGCGCGGATATCATGTTTTTTAATTTTATTTCTTTGTGCGTTTTAAAAAATATAAAAGTAATAGCTGATTTCCCTCAAACATGACATTGCCGATTCTTAGAACCAATTGTAATATGTTTAGATGTTGTGCATAATTTGTTACAATTTTTTTAAGTGTATTTTAGACCTATGTTTTCGACTCTTTTCTATCGAGCGAAGGTCAAAAACTGAGGATTCGAATATCTGGTTTCCCTCAAGAAAAGCTTTAAAATTGCTAATTAAATTTAAGGCAGCCGTATTATAATCGAAACAAGAGCTACGATTTTTTAAAAATCCGTTTTTGGAGCTCACGTCGCCTTAATCAAATTAAAAACATACTATACTCGTACTATAATAGTACATTGTGATACAAGTGAGCTATGTTGATCATTACATCAGAGGCGGAATTGTCACGTGAACCGAAGGTGAGCGTGATAAGAGAGCCGAGGATGTAATTATCAAAGCTCACGCGTGTCATACGACGTTTTTCAACACATTTGCGAGGAAAAATCCTTTTCATAAAATGAAAATGTTACAGGCTCCTAAGTTGTTTCCTTTAGTTATTGACGACAAAAGGTTTTTACTCACATATTTGTACATCTCCAAGAATGTACAGTGGCGTCAATTCTATTTATCACTTTTCTATTCACCACGAGTCAACATTTTTAATAATAACCAAACACGCATCATCAATGCTTACAAATATTTGTGTAATTACTTATAATGGCGCGCAACTATTTTTTTTCGTGATGTTCGCGCAGTGCGCCCGCAGCGAGGCTTAGATGAAATCTCTAAACAGCCAATACAAAATAAAATAAATATTTTCTGATTCAATATAAATTCATGTAAAATGTTATCAAAAGTAAATAGTTTCACTAAATGAAACGTTTCTATATCATATCCAAGAATAAATAATCAATGAATTCACAAGAAGGATTTAATTTGTTTAGTCGAGTAAGAATCCATTTGCCAAAAATTAAAAACAAACCTGTAACCCGGTAAATTTAAGAATGCGCCGAGTCCATAAAGTAGGAATTATCGCACGCTATGCGTGCGGAAAACCCCACTTCCTGGCCAGATAGAGCCGTAAAATTTTGTACTTACCACGGGCGGTAATAAAGAAAGCCTCAGAGCGCATATTTATTATTTTTTTGTTTAACCGCCCTAGGTAAGTAATGTACTATTATTATACTTGAAACTGCCGAAGTCAATTGAGTACCTGCCTGTATTGGCTTTTGTCTAGCTTACAAATTCAAATACTAAGTTTTATCATTGTATTTGCACGCGCACTTATAATAAGGAAAACTGTGCCAGGAAGTCGTTTATTAAGTAGGTACTTATTTGCAAATAATCAAAGCTATCTATGGAATAATAATATCGCTACTTTTCGAACGTCGTCGTCGGCATTAAAGTTTTTTCTCGAATTTTGAATCAAACATTACTCCTTTCTTTTAAGATACTATTTTAATTAGGAGGGCTTATTATTTTTTGTACATTCTTTCGATTGGCGTCATAAAAATATGGGTGATTTTTTTTCACATTTAAGTCGGTTGCCAGACGAAACAAATAATTTTTAGAAAATATTTGAATGCAGTATTACTAACTTTAAAAATAACATAAAGGCTTCTTTCAGCAAAATATCCTGTCTACGATATTTAAGGTACTTACTCAAGTCGCATAGTCTTGAGACGACCTGTATATGCCAAGGAGTGAATCCAAAATTCAGTTGGAATTGTCACGATAGCTTATTGAACGGTTCCCTTTTTAACCTTCATTGACGGTTAATTGGTAAAAAACTCTTTGTAAAATTATTTCTGAAATTAATAAAACTGGTAGGTGGGCAATTTGATCAACTCTTATAATACCTACGGATTTTTATTGTTCTACAAAAGTAACATCAATAAACTAATCATATCAGTAATATTCATAATTTCAGATTTTATTTCTAATTTGTTTCCGCAAACGCATCACTTTATACACACGTAATCCCATTAAGCCGTCACATTACTCCATATCACTAAACAAATCAATGTAATCGCCCCTAACGAACAGTAAATACATTGCAAAATGTAAAATAATGCACCCTTCACACGATAAGATGCGCCCGCGGTTTGCTGGCAACACTGGCTAATACCTTAATTTAAATTTAAATGACATCTAAGCTCGTGGACGATAGGGGGTTCGGGAGTGACGTTGTGTTTTGTTTAATGGTTTTACACGTTTCGGTCAATACAGTGTTTTGCAAAAAAATGCTTTCATTTCCTCTGGATGTTCAAACCACAAAATGAAAATCACTGCCCAATGATGCGTCCCGAAATCAAAATACGTGAATCCTTTTAGAAAAAAACCGAACAAGTGCGAGTCGGACTCGCCCACCGAGGGCTGCGTGCGAATTTTCAAATGCATAGTTTTCAGATGTTTCCCTATACTTGTAGTATATGACGACATTACTTGCCAAATTTCATATTTCTAGGTCAACGGAAAGTACCCTATAAATTTTGATTCCCTTGAGAGTTTCGATAGATACCTTTTTTGCGGCATAAATAAATGACCTTACGTCTTTTTTTTACGTTAACTTAGAAGTCTGATTTTTTGCAGCTTCAAGAGACTGTAGACTTGAGTATATGGTTTTAATTTCAAGTAGGTACCTCCACGCGTTCCTGAGATACAGGGTGTTAAATAGACAGAGATACAGATAGACAGACAGACAAACAGACGGACAACAAAGTGATTGTGTAAGGGTTCCGTTTTTTTCCGTTTTAGTTACGGAACCCTAAAAACGCAAGTATGTGTCTAAGATACCATTTTAAGGAGTTAGGTACGTCGAATCTATTTGAGCAATCAACGTGTATATGTATGAACACGCTGCAACCATGCCCGGTCAAGGGCTTTAGATGATAAGTTCTAGATGGTTGAAGAAATAATACAACCTTGTGCTGTAGTGTAGCCCCTGGTTTATTGTGCCATCTCACAAATAACATCAACTAAATAAATGTACTATATAGCCGGATACTATGTGAATACAGTATAGAATAAATTTTATAATAAAGTCACGGAGTTAAAATAACTAGGTATATAAGAGCGTCCCCCATTGACGGAAGGTGCAAGCGAAGCAATGTTGCCTGAGCAATTTTCGAAAAGCTACATTATTAAAATACCATACATAAAAATAAAGACTACAACAAATTTACTTACTTAAAAAATACCAGTTGAAGGATAGACACGTTACGAAAAAAACCCGTTACGTGCCCAGTGCCAATAAGAGGATTTTTATAAGATAAACAACGTAAATAATGGTAATTTCGTTCAAAGCATTGGTCAAAAGATCCGAGTATTTTCAAAGACTCGCGATACAAATATCTATAACACTTAAACTCAAAGAACATAGGAATTAATTATAATGGCAACACTAGGTGCGTAATTTTCCCGCCACCTCCGATACCAACATAACGGCGTGTCACGCCATAAAGACGGCTCGCACGCTAATTCCAAATTGATGAGTGGCTTACACGCTGATAAGGCGGGGGTGGTACCCTTTAAAATTTCAAGATTTAAGATAAGCGGTTTACATGTGGTGGCTTTATTTTACATGATATTACGCGCTTGGTATGATTGAAGATAAAATGGCGTGTGCGTGTTACATGTTGGTATTAGGTAACATTTAGTATTTTTCTTTCATAATCTGACGATTTTGACGAATGCAAAGTTGAGACACACAATGATAAACTAGTAACTACCTATAAGGTGTTAATTTGGATAGGTATATATTT
Source organism: Epinotia brunnichana (assembly GCA_963854355.1). Taxonomy (NCBI): domain Eukaryota; kingdom Metazoa; phylum Arthropoda; class Insecta; order Lepidoptera; family Tortricidae; genus Epinotia; species Epinotia brunnichana. The sequence goes on along the minus strand of OY977936.1, from coordinate 23,250,745 downwards.
TTTTATTTCTATGATTTTCATATCAGTTGGTATGTGATTTATTGAAGGTAAATACCACGTAATACAATAAATCCATAAAGCCAAATATCTTATCTAAAATATTATACATGTGGATATTTAAGGTATTTTAATTTCAATAATATTCATATGTAATATATAGTTAGAAAAAGTAATTTAAAAATGATTAACTAAATTAAAATTTAATAAAAAAACATTGAGAATGAGAATGAGAAAACGTTTATTAGCTTTACATCCATTAGTTCCCGCAGGATTTTGTCAGCTAACTTATGTCTAAAAGATCTGTGTAAGCTGTAGGTGTTATGTCACATGTGTTAAGTTAAGGATGTTAGTGTTGGTTGTGTTTCATATTTTACATTTATTTGCTTCTAAGGGGACGTGGAGCCAGCGCCTAATGTCTTTATTTGGTATATATATGTGATTTCACCTATTCTATTATTTGTTAATAGCGGGTTAAATTCGCCATGTGCCAGGTAAGCGTCCCCAGGTGTGTCCAAATCTTCTATACCCAGAGTTGCTACATTGTGCAGCATTTTGCGATTTAGGTCAGCGGCTCGAAGGTGCCACGCTTCAAGATCCGCGATTTCCCAGTGCGTTTCCGTGGGTAGACGTCTTTAGAACTGACCGGCGCTCTTGAGGGCCATTCTGTATTGTCTCTCTATTTTCAGAAGATTCGAGTAAATATAACTGGATAGTAGCTGTACCACTCCATAATCCATGATAGGGAGGATGCAAGCTTGGATGATTGCCAGTTTGACTTGCCAATGATGGGTCCCAGTCCCAGAGCACCTCTGACCTGTTTTAATTTTTAAGCAACTTTGTCGGTATGTGGGTTCATTTTGAGGGTTTTGTCGAAGATGACACCCAGGTACTTTATGTCTTTTTTGTAAGTGAACGTCTGGTTTTTAGTGTTCCTATTATAAAAAGGTAAAAAAGCGGCCAAGTGCGAGTCGGACTCGCACATGAAGGGTTCCGTAAAATAAATTGCGGTTTACGATTTAAGACGTATTAAAAAAAAACTACTTACTAGATCTCGTTCAAACCAATTTTCGGTGGAAGTTTGCATGGTAATGTACATCATATATTTTTTTTATAGTTATCATTCTCTTATTTTAGAAGTTACAGGGGGGGGGGACACACACACACACACACATTTTACCACTTTGGAAGTGTCTCTCGCGCAAACTAGTCAGAAACCTTAATATCATTTTTGAAGACCTATCCATAGATACCCCACACGTATGGGATTGATGAAAAAAAATTTGTTGAGTTTCAGTTCTGTGTATGGGGACCCCTAAAACTTAATGTTTTTTTTTCGATTTTTGTGTGAAAATCTTAATGCGGTTCACAGAATACTCACCAAGTTTCAACTACTTACCAAGTTTCAACAGTATAGCTCTTATAGTTTCGGAAAAAAGTGGCTGTGACATACGGACGGACAGATAGACAGACAGACATGACGAATATATAAGGGTTCCGTTTTTTGCTATTTGGCTACGGAACCCTAAAAAGGAACCTTTATAGGGTTCCTAAAAGGACTCTGTCCGTCTGTCCGTCTGTCCGTCGGTCCGTCTGTCCGTTTGTCCGTCCGTCCGTCTGTGACAACGTTAAATATCTCAGGAACTACTTAAGCTATCAATTTGAAATTTGGAACAACTCTTAAAAGGGTTAAGACACGTGTATGGAAAATGAAAAAAAATATATACATTTTTATTTTCTGTTTAAATGACGAATATGAGGGGGGTTAAAAAAATCAAAATCTAGTGGGGTAAATAGATCAAGTGGGATATCATATGAAAGGGCTTGAGTTGCACTTTCTAAAACCGTCTTTTTTTTTTTTCTACAGTAGTTAAATTTTGATTTATTAAGGAAAATGTAGAAAAAAATACCATTCCCCCCCCTTATCTCCGAAGTTTACGAAGCGAACATTCGGAAATAATTATATATGATTAATAGTAACATAAATAATACAGGAAAATAAAACGATATCTCTATCTAGCTTATTTTTTTTATTTATCAAAATTAATTTTATAATTAAATTTGTAATTTACTTACTTTTGTATGAAATTTTATATCTTTAAATTCCTATCAGATTAGGTATCGTTAAAGTCCCTTCATTCAAATAAAAATAAAAAATCGACATCGGTACGCATGATAAAAAGCTATCTAAGGTTGTAAGTTGTTAGTACCAAAATGCAGAAGGCGCTTTGCAACGGTAACTTCTACTATGAGCTGTTTAAGATTGTTCAAGAATGAATGGGGTCCTGACATGACGGGTATGGTGTATGAAAGTTTGTACGGAACCCTCGGTGCGCAAGTCAGACTCGTACTTGACCGGTTTTTTTATTATTTTAACCGTCGGTTTAAATTTCTTCTTCTTTGTGAACAAGATACATTCTGTTTTGTCTACATTGCATTTCAAACCCCATCTATCGTAGTAGTTAACAATGGTTTCGGCCGCCCATTCCGCTCTCAATGTGGCGTGATCAGGTTTCATAGCTCTATTTAGGATACATAAGTCATCCATGTACTGAGATAGTTTCAGACCTCGAATCCTGTCGTGACTAACCCATATGTCGTAGACGTAAAGATTGAAGATGACGGGGCCGAAAATAGATCCATGGGGCACGCCATGTGGTAGCTTCTTTAATTCTCCTTTCATCGTACGAAATTTCCCTATTATCCATCGATCTTCTAAGTAGTTTTCTATGATTTTTATAACGTTAGAAGGAGCGTCAGCGTTCTGCAATTTCTTAATTAGGCCTTTATGGTTAATCGAGTCGAATGCTTTGCTTAGGTCCGTGCATATCATAGATACACTTTCCCCAAGCGCAAGTGCGTCTGTTATTATATTTCCTGTACGGACAATCTATGTAGCGGTCCCTCCGAACCTAGTGAAGCCATGTTGAAATGGGGGTTGCATCTTGTCGACTGTACCTTGTATCCTTGAAAGTATTAGCCTTTCACATAGCTTCCCCATTATATTAGGTAACGTAATTGGTCTATAAGAGGTCGCTTCTTTGTGATTTTTGCATGTTTTGTGCAGGAAGATGCATTCACTGACCTTCCATCGTCTCGGGAAATAACCCGTCACAAGGACATAGTCTGCTATCGGTTTAAAAGCTTCGATAAATACTTCTCCACCCAGTTTCAAAGCATCTGCTCTGATCTGGTCCGGCCCTGGAGCTTTTTTGTTTTTAAATTTCCTCAGTTCTAGACGTATCTATTTCGTAGTTGTCCTGTCTAGGGGTTCGAAAGGGGTAGTCTCCTCTGAACCCTCGTCAGTTAGGTTAGGTTAGTAGTTCATAAAAAACGTTGTGGGTTTTACCTTGTTTTCATTCATGTCCCATGGTCACCCTATATAAAATTAAGGCGTTGGTTAGTGAAAAATAAGCAGCCAAAGTTGTTCCTTAGCAACTGTAACAGAACTTGAAACCGAGCCAAAACGAATAACGGGCGAAATTTAAAAACTCCAAAATTAATAAGAAAAGGTGAAATCCATTAGTCATGTCGGGAAAAAATTAAAAAACAAACTGCTATCAAAAATCTCAGCCGTTTCATTAACTTGGACAAAAAAATGTCGCCCGAAGATAAAATTTTAAAGGTACTTTTTCTAAATTAATTAATAAGGGAGAGGTGAAGCAGGGAGAAAAATTAAATGTCAAAATTACAACAAGATTTGCTTTAATTATGTCCGTTAGGGGGCCGTGGGGTGTACACTAATTACATTTTCTTAATTTGTAAACTTCCTCTTGTTGCATTTGGACTTGTCCGGTGTTGCCGTCTTTCGTGACTTGTATTGGAAAAGTTTCTTTTTGACAAATTTTAATCGCTTTTGGCGTCGTTCGTACAAGAACAAAGTGATTTACGCTTTCAATCTTGTATTAAGTTTCTGTTTATTTGATAAAATGGAAAATAATATATTCAAGAAACTGCAGTTCATATTTGCTAGTTTCTCCTTTAAGGCCTCTCACAGACTGGCGCGGCCTGGCCGCGGCGGACAATAGAAAACTTGTCATTAGCTGTCAAATTTACTATGGTCCGCCACCGCAGGCCGCGCCAGTGTGATGCAGGCTTAATCCAAAATTGTTAGTTTGACACCTCGTGTTTTGGTAAGCTATTTAAACATAAATGGAAGTACGTAGCTGAGTTATATTATAGTAGAACATACTTAGGTATACCCTAAAGACTGCACGAATATTTAGACAAAATCTTTAAAAAAAAAATGTTAAATTAATTAAGTAGCATCACCTACCATAATAGTACCATGAAGGTACTATTATTTATCAGTGCTACAGTGCCTTATTTTTAACCGTCCTTAATTACATTTCTAAGATAATGCTAAATGCTTCACATTAACATTTTTATATTCTCTTCACTGAAAAAAAGGGGTTCACCCGCCGGGGGGTAAATTGTAGATAACTGAGTTTATCGCTTTAATATCTCTTCGTCTTTAAAAATTTGCTAATGAGTTTTTTTAATAACGCAATTTGGCGCTTCCCTAATCCTTCCCTTGATTTAGAGACGTCACGTCATCCCAGTTACTTCCGCAATCAACTTTTTTTTAATTTGAATTTGTTAATTTAATTTTTGCTGCGTCTACTAAGAGTTGGAAGATAGGTAAGTGATAATTTGTTCGCAACCACCCTTTTTTGCCGATTGGAACGTTTCTAACTAGAGAAATCTCAAAGTAATACTACACACACAGTTAAACTCACGTATAAAATGTCACTACGGGTGACATGTTTCGAACTCTTCGGGAGTTCTTGTTCAGGATGAGTGATTCAAGGTGCTTGAAACGACACTGCCGCTTGGGTTTAAATTCAAGAGTAATCTCAGTTCTTAAACCGTCTTTTTCAACAAACACAGTACTGCACATGCAGCAGCACCCACAGTTTTCAAATTCAATGAAAGAAATCTATCGTTTTGGACTCTTGGCTAAACAGGTTGTATTATTCAAACGGGCAAGTTTTCCTCACTGCCCCGTTTGAATAATACACCTTGTATGTATATTATATATCGACGTGAGTGAAATTTTACTTCTTAAACAAGGGTGACCTGGATTCTACCACCATGAGAATCAAAATAGGACTATCCTTAATAACTTAATTGAACATGCATATTATCTACCGGGCATAACATAATGTTCTTGCTCTAACTACAATTTTACTAAGGCTATTCCGTGGGAACCGGCTACAGATCAATAAGTGATTAGGGCCAATCCGACGCTTATTCTCCGATAATGGCCGAATAATAATTATTAATAAGAGTTACTGAAGCGCGGATTATTGCGTGTTTCGTAAGGCTAGTGCGGTGAATGCCGGATGAAGTCTGGCGTAGTTAAGTTGGAGACAGCTCTAGCGGAAACCACCCCACAAATCTGAGCGGACGACGCAAAAATTTCACTTTAGTTCTGTGGTGGAAGAAAAGCAATAAGTAGTTCAGTCGTGTTCAAATGGATGTCCTATTGATATTATCGACCAAGCGAGCGTAGCGAACGAAGATCTATGCTTCAGCTTGGGCCGAAAATCGTTCGTATGTCCGGTGTATGTCACGATACTCGTATCACGCTGTCCAGCTGTCCAGCTGTTTTCCTCTACAGGTCGCATTTCTCAACCGATTCTCGTGAACTTTTGTGAGCAGATTTGCTAATTGTTTAAAATGTTTAATTCAATTATATTTTATAAATAAATAAATATACTTTTTTTTGTCGAACTTACCTAACTCATACTACTTTTTAGGGTTCCGTACCAAAAAGGTAAAAAAAGGAACCCTTGTGACTGTCCGCCCGTCCGTCCGTCTGTCACAACGTGAAATATCTCAGGAACTACTTGTGCTATCAATTTGAAATTTGGGACAACTGTTGAGAGGGTATGGAAAATGAAAAAATTAAATATACATTTTCATTTTCAGTGTAAATGACGAATATGGGGGTTAAAAAATCAAAGTCTAGTAAATATATCAATCATATGAAAGGGCTTGAGTTGCACTTTATTTTTTTCCTACAGTAGTTCATTTTTTATTAATTAAGGAAAATGTAGAAAAAATAGTTATTTGTTATACAAGGGGGGAAAGTTGTATTTTACCTGCGAGTGTTCATTTGAAACACGAGCCAGCGAAAGGATCCTATGATTGACCACGAGCGAAGCGAGTGGTTCAAAAATAGAATCCTGAGCGTAGCGAGTGTTTCAACACACGAGACGTAAAATAACTTTTCACCCGTGTATAACACAAATCTTTTCACCTCACTACAGCAAGTAAAATAAGAAAAAAGGGTAAAAAAAAGTAAAAAAAAAACAAAAAAAAAAACGGAAAATAAAGTTTAAAAAAAGTAAAAAAAAAAGTAAAAAAAAAAATAAACACGTAAAAAAAAAGTTTAAAAAAAGTAAAAAACGTTAAAAATAAAAGTTAAACAAAAATATGTCATAAAATATACCTACAAAAAACAAAAATAAACATTTAACGTTCTACGTCATAGTACTTTTAACGTTCTACGTCTACTTTCTTCACATGTGGATAAAAAGCGATTTTCTCAATAGTTAACAAACAAACAAAAAGGCCTTTCCGAGCTAGTGAGGTGAAAATACCATTCCCCCCCTTATCTCCGAAGTTTACCAAGCGAAAATTCTGAAATAACTACATATGATTAAGAGTAACATAAATAATAGAGAATAAATAAAACGATATCTCTAACTAGCGTATTTTTTTTAATTTTCAAAAATAATTTCTTACTTAAATTTGTTATTTACTTAGGTAATCGAAATCGGTGCTAAACAAACATACTCTGACATGACGGGTATGGTGTATGAAAGTTTGTACGGAACCCTCGGTGCGCGAGTCAGACTCGTATTTGACCGGTTTTTTTTTAAAGACAAGCTCTCGAGTTTTACAGCTCACAAAGCAACTATATAGTACATATACGAATCTCAATAAACGATAATCTATAAACTTATAAGTTATAACTGCCATGGACGACTCATTAATAAAGTTAACCGACCATTGTTGAACCCTGTTGCAACTAGACATATTATGGTCTACTAATGGTCACTGTACTATCACCCAAGGGTACGGGTACACCTCTCTAGGGTAATTTTTCGAATGCACTGTACGTGTGTGCACTGATTTTGTTGAGAAAGTGTGAACCCGTACCCTTGGGCGATAGTACCTATTCCCATACGTCCAAAAAGGCCGAGATGTTTCTTCAAAGGACTTAGTCTCATAATACAATACCTTGCAGAGCAGAGCGACTCAATAAGGTAATTACCTACCGAGTGTGTTTTTCGTTTCGAACATTTAGTGTTAAGGTGTTAAACTAACGAAATTGGTATTATACAATTCAATACCTAGTAGTAAATAACTTATAAGAGTTAATATCCCTGGGCCCTAATTATATTAGCCTTAAGTATCATATAAGTTTTTGTTATCGACTATCAATACCAGCTCTCATTTTGTAATTCCATACAGGTACAAACAGCGTTCATAAATAACCTAAAAATCTAAACGAACGCAAAGATACCATCCGAATCCGAATGCACAGAATGGAAATTGCATTCCATTTCCATTCCACGTCGGTATCCATTAGGCCGACGTTTCCATCGATCAAACGTTCCAATTTGTTCCTGGCCACAAATACCGAATGTCAAAAAAGAAAATAACTGGGAGTGCTATATGTTTGTTATGGCTCTGCGGTTTTTAGCGGATTGTGAAGAATGGTCTAGCATTGACAGATACTAATCCATATAATATATAAATGCCTATGTCCTGACCTGACTCCTGACTGACTCATTCACATGACTCACTCACATCAACGCACAGCCGAAACTACTAATGTTAGAGAGTTGATTTTTGCAAATAAGGTTGCTTTTATAACGTGGGCTAGGAATAAAAAGGGATGTTTGGAAAATTCACCCCTAAGGGGGTAAAATAGGGGTGCAAAATTTGTATAAGGAAATCTTTTTTTTTGAGCTTTAGACTCAAAACTTTGTGGAAAGATTAGTTATTAAAATACAAATCAATTTCTAGTAGCGTTTTAGAAAACTCCGTCCCTAAGGGGGTAAAATACGGGTGCAAAGTTTGTATGGGGAAAATGATTTTTTTTGAAGTAGAGACTTAAAACTTTGTAAAAAGATTAGTCATTAGTATACAACTAAAGCACTTTCAGCGTTTTGGAAAATTCTACCCCTAAGGGGGTGAAATAGGGGTGCAAAGTTTGTATGGGGGAAACTTTTTTTTAGCTTGAGACTTAAAACTTTGTAGAAATATTAGTTATTAGAATAAAAAATAAAGTGCTTTTAGCGTTTTTAGAAATTCCGCCCTTAAGGGGGTAAAATAGGGTTGCAAAATTTGTATATGGAAATCTTTTTTTTTTGAGCTTGAGACTCTAAACTTTGTAGAAAGATTAGTTATTAAAATACAAAAATTTCTTGTAGCGTTTTGGAAAATTTCGCCCCTAAGGTAAATAGGGGTGCAAAGTTTGTATGGGGAAACTTTTTTTGAGCTTGAGACTTAAAACTTTATAGAAATATTAGTTATTAGGATAAAAAATAAAGTGCTTTCAGCGTTTTTAGAAATTCCGCCCCTACGGGGCTCAAATAGGTTGCAAAGTGATAAATAAAATAAAATAAAGCTAGATAGAGATATCGTTTTATTTTCCTGTATTATTTACGTTACTTTTAATCATAAAACTAACTTCGTAAACTTCGGAGATAAGGGGGGGAATGGGAATGGTATTTATTTCTACATTTTCTTTAATAAATCAAAATTTAACCAATGTAGAAAAGAAATAAAAACGGGTTTGGAAAGTGCAACTCAAGACCTTTCATATGATACCCCACTTGATCTATTTACTATACTTTGATTTTTTAACCCCCCTCATATTCGTAATTTAATCAGAAAATAAAACTGTATACCTATTTTAATTACTCATTTTCCATACACGTGTCTTAACCCTTTTAACAGTTGTTTCAAATTTCGAATTGATAGCTTAAGTTGTTCCTGAGATATTTAACATTGTGACAGACGGACAGGATCCTTTTTTACCTTTTTGGTACGGAACCCTAAAAAGCACTTTCAGCGTTTTGGATTTAGGGGTGGTCCTAAGGGGGATAAAAAGGGGTGCAAAGTTTGTATGAGCGAATTTTTTTGTTTTTGAGTTAGAGACTTGAAACTTTGTAGAAAGATTCCTTTTTAAAAACAAAAAAGTACATAAAGCGTTTTGGAAAATTCCACCTCTAAGGGGGTTGAAAAGGGGAGCAAGCTTTGCATGGGCAACACTTTTTTTGAGCTAGAGACTTGAAACTTTGTAAAAAATATCACTTATTAGAATACTAAAAAAAATCACTCAGCGTTTTAGAAAAATCCACCCCTAAGAGGGTTAACAAGGGGAGGCAGTTTTGTGCGTGAAACGCTTTTTTTTAACTAAAGTCTTAAACTTTTTAGAAAGATTGCTTATTAAAATACAAAAAAGTACTTTTAGAGTTTTAGAAAATTTCACCCCTAAGGGGGTTAAAAAGAGGGGCAAGCTTTGTATGGGCAACACTTTTTTGAGCTTGATACCTAAAAGTTAGTAATAAGATTACTTATTACAATACGAAATACACTTCATAGTTTTCGAGTAAAATGCCTGTGACATACGGACAGACGGACATGACGAAACTATAAGGGTTCCGTTTTTGCCATTTTGGCTACGTAACCCTAAAAAGTACTTTCAGCGATTAGAAAAATTCAACCCCTAATCAAATTTTATATGGAGAGCAAGAAAATTTTAAAGTAAGTACTTAAGAGATTTGTAACTTTGGTCTTATTCTGTATGTTAAAAAACTACAAAACTAATTTCAGAGTTTTTCAAATTCATCCCCTAAGAGTGTTAAAAGGGGGTTTAAAGTTTGTGTAGAGATCAAGACAATTTAAATAAATAAATATTACGGGACAATCTTACACAAATCAACCTAGGCCCGAGGTAAGCTCAATAAGCCTTGTGTTGTGGGTACTAGGCGATGATATATATAAAAGATAAATACATATAGATACTTATATACATATATAACATCCATAACTCAGGAACAAATATTCGTGATAAACACACAAATAAATGCCCTGACCGGGATTCGAACCCGGGACCTCCAGCTTCGTAGGCAGAGTCACTACCCACTGGGCTACGGAGGCCGTTAAAATTTTAAAGTATGAGATTTGTAACTTCGGTTTTAGACTGTTGGTAAAAAGTAAAAAAGTAAAAAAAAAGTCATTTATTTAAACAGAATGAGTTTTACATAGTTACCAGAGGTCCCCACACTAGGCTACGCCTGTATCGTGGAGAACCAGTTAATTTTTAAACATCAGAAATAAGTTACCACAGAATTAATTACATTTGGAGGAGTAAGAAAAAATATTTTACATTGAAAAGTTTATACTTAGAGACTAACTTAGATATTAAAGATAGCTTCAGTGTCGGCATAATTTAACGAATGAAGAAATTTAAAAATAAGTGATTTGGCTTCATTTTTTGTGCTGCCCGTTAGGTTACAATATTTCAGTAAAGTGTTATATATTGCTACCCTTATATAATCGCCAAAACGTTTACCAAAGCTGGAAAGAACTCTAGGAACTGGTAACCTAAAGACGCGTTTTTTAAGTAGTGTGTCGTAGCAAGTCATATATTTAGAGGTTTTGTGTGTACATAATGAAATTTTAAGGATATAAAGTTGACGTACGGTTAAAACGTGTGATTCGGCATACAAGGTCGCAGTTGGATATCGAAAGGGCCTCTTTAACATGACTTTCAGCACCGAACGTTGCGCTCTTTCAATTTCCAACATGGTCGTCTTTGCTGCGCTGCCCCACGCTGTGATACAATAACTGATTACTGACTGGCACAGCGCAGTGTAGACTAGTAGTAACAAAGAGCTATCTGCAGACTGCCGAAGTTTTTTGAAAATATAAATAGATTTTCTAATTCTTGCGGAGAGTTTGTTTATGTGGTGCTTGAAATTTAGTTGTTCGTCGACAAATAGACCCAGGTACTTAATAACGTCAGTGCGCTGGATGGAATCGCAGTTACAGATGGCAGGGAAGTCTTTACAAGAATGAATTTTTATAACGGGATTGAGGGACGGTTTCGATGAGGCGGTTTTGTGAAAGCAAAGAAATTTTGTTTTATTATTGTTAAGGGTCAAAAGGTTGGCACGAAACCAGTCGGAGGCAATTTTCATGCCTGTTTCTGCAGCAGCAACTGCTTTTTCCCAGCTAATGTCATTAAACAGAATTACCGTGTCGTCAGCGTAGCAAATTATTTCAGAACCTGGAATTTGCAGGTTTAGGATATCGTTGATGTAAATAATGAAAAGAGTGGGTCCGAGTATGCTTCCTTGCGGTACGCCAAATTTAATTTGCTCCGTAGTACTGCTAATAGAACCCACTCTGACCAGTTGACTCCTCCCGGACAGATAGCTCTCAAACCACGTCAGCGGTACACCACGTATGCCTAACATTTGTAGTTTCCGTAGCAAAATTGGAAAGGAGACAGTGTCAAAGGCTTTTGCCAGATCTAGAAAGATACCCACACACTTGGAGTTATTATCTAGGTAGGAAGAAACAAGGTTGGTAAGAAGTGAGGTGGCGTCCTCGGTGGAAAGGTTCTGCCTGAAACCGAACTGTCTCTTAGATAGAAGACCGAACTTCTCAAGGTACTTAACTAAACGAGTGTTTACCAGCTTTTCCAGAATTTTTGAAAAGGTACTAAGCAGAGATATCGGTCTATAGTTTCCAGGAATATCTTTGGGGCCGTCTTTGTGAATTGGAACGACCGCTGCTATTTTCCAATGCTCAGGAAAACAGCCCGAGCTGAGGCTTAAATTATAAATGTGAGTGATGGGCTCTATAATATTATTTTTGACACACTTTATAAGCTTGTTATTAATCCCGTCCAGGCCTGGTGCACTGTCATCCTTCAGTTGCATGATGATGGATTCAATTTCTGTACAGTCAGTAGGCTGCATGAAAAAGCACTTGTCCGTGACACCACCGATTTGAATTTTGTTGGCGAGGTTTTCTTCTGTCTCTCCTGTTTGTGATATAATGTTTTTGGCTAATTTTTGACCGACGGATGAAAAGAAATTATTGCAGTTATTTAATGACTCTTTGGGATACGGGGTGGAAATGAGTTCAACTGGTTGCTTATTTTGTTTGTTTATGTTACAGATATTTTTAACAACGTTCCACAGTTTCTTTGTATTGTGGTTATTGGCAGAGAGTTCAAGATTTTCATGTTTTTCTTTTAGTTGTTTTAGGAGATTGTTACAGAAGTTTTTGTACCTATAATAGGTTAGTTGGAGAATTACATCATTCGGAAACTGTTTTGATTTTAGGTGTAGCCTGTCGCGATGTTGTGCACAACGTACTAGTCCGGGGGTCATCCAGGGTTTTAGTGTAAATTTAGATCTGGAGATTTTTATTTGTTTAGAGTTTTTGACTACGGCATTTTGTATTATAGACATAAAATTGCTAGTTGCGATGTTTACATCAGATTCACCATATACTTTATGCCAGTCATTAGATGAAAGCTCATTAGAGACACCTTCGTAATCAATTACTGTTTTTATTCTATTTGGTTTCGGTGGGACAATGAATGAGACGAAATTTCGATAGCTGCGGCTTTGTGATCTGTCACGTTGAGGTCACAGACCAGACCAGATACTTGTCGTTTAGTTCGAATAAATATATGGTCCAGACATGCTCCTTCCCGCGTAGGTAGAGTGATCGCCGGTACAAGCCCATGCTCAGCAAGAAGACAAAGGTATTCTGTTGCGTTTGTGCATTGCTTATTAATGGAGATAATGTCGATATTTATGTCACCAGTGAGAATTAACTGATTGGCATGCTTGAGCGTTATCAGTGTGTTCTCTAGGTCACAAAGGAAATTTGTAGTGTTTTTAAAAGATGGTGATCTGTAAATACCGAGTATTGTAAATTGTTTTGGAATATCTATTAGCAAACAACACGCCTCATCAAACCGTGGTTCTGATACAGTTGCGTTCCAGAGATCTTTAACATATACTACGACGCCGCCGTTCTGATTTATGTTGTGTGAGGTATGATAAGAAGAGTAGCCGGGTATTTGGTCTATTGCTAATGTATCTTGTAATCTGCATTCAGTTAAAACAAGGACGTCAAACTCCACGTGTGTACGGTGTAGGTTCAGAAGGAAAAAGTCGAAATTTTTATTTATACTGCGAATATTGAAAGTTAAGACTTTAAAGTTCGTTTTGGATATAAAAACGGTATTACAAGAGTCTGGGCTGTGTACTTCATGACAAGGTATATTTAAAACAGAATCTATATCATCTCCTATATCAGCGCTAATCATTTTGGGAATAAAATATAAGATATGTTATTGTTGGATAGATATAGTAAGTACATGCACTTCCTTCATAATTATTTGAGGTGATTATGTAGTAAGGTAACACATTTTGACTTAGCGGAAACATTATTTCAGATAAAGCTAGACTAGAGTAGGACGGAAAAAGAGAGCTCTTGGCGACAGTTAAAACGATCTTAAGATATGATAAACTATTTCGAAATAAGTGGCCTTGTAAACGTTTGCTTATTGTGAGCACATCAATTGGTACAGTAGACAGTGAGTTTTTTGTGTCTAAGTTTTTGATTAAAAGATAAGAGATATAGAGTTGATACCTGGGGCAATGTAACGATTTAGTTTTGCTTGCAGTTGCTTTTGTGCTGACTAGATTTGGCTTAGAATTATCCTTGAAGGTCCACATATTGTTTAGACTTAACTTATTTTGAGATCCATGTTGACATAAGAGGTACACTTTTATATAAAATTTATATGAAATAAAATATTCGACAGCACCAACATTTGCTGTTGGTAACATTACAGATAATAGTAATAAAATGAATAGTAAACAACTGCTTTTAATTACTACTGTCTCGAAACGGCTGGGCCTGGCTTCTGGGTGCAGGATCTTTTTGAAGCTTATCCAACACTGCTTCCGATGTGATTCGGACTACCGAGCTTGTTTCGGTACGTCGCATGTAGATGGATCCGTTCGCGGACCAGACGAACCTAAACTTAAGTTCGGTTCCGGCAGCTCGAGCTTTCGGTTTAGTTTCAGTTTCATTTATTTCAGGATAAAAATTACAATATAAATTTGCATAAATGTAAAAATTACAAGAATTTCTACCATGATCGTCAATATAATTGAAATGTAAAAATAAAATATAATTCTATATCCCAAAAAGGATCGTCATTTTTTATACAGTAGGTATAATATTAAAATTTAAAAACTATTCATGTCAACATAATAAAAACCAAATATATAAAAAAAAATCAAAACATAATTCTCTCAATAAATACTAATTTTTTTAATTTATCTCCTAAAAGAGGGTTCAAAGTTTGCATTGAGAGAAATCATTTTTCTAAGACGATAACAAGTTCTACGCGGACGAAGTCGCGGGCAATAGCTAGTATATTATAAAAACTATACAATTGACTATCCACGGGTCCATTTAACCAATTTTTAAGTAGGTAGGTTAGGGCTCAGCGCTGTAACCATTGATATTGTGTTAATAAGGAAGAAGCAGAAGTACATTCAAAATGAAATGAATAAACTACTAAGTTCCATTTGAATTTACGGTAGGTACCTACATAAATAAATAAAAGGTTCGTATCCCAACATAATTATTTAATAACGTAAATAAAAACCTACTCGGAATTCGGCTAGGAATCCCGTGTGATGACGATGGCTTACCAAGGTCTTACAAGTTAGAACGACGTTGTGATAAGTATAGAGACGTACCGTCAAACATGCCTACTTTGCCACCAGGGGGAACTTTGCCCAAGAGGAAAATTTTAAAATTTGCTTCTTGGGCAAAGTTCCCCCTGGTGGCAAAGTAGGCATGTTTGATGTAGTGTAATAAAAAGCGAAAACTTTTTTTTTCGCCATAAACAAATGTAAACAAACGCAATCTCCACTTATCTAGGATAGACGAAACCCTTTTCAGTGTATCCGCACATCATTAGCGATCATTTGTCACTGCACCCTTCCGCTAATGGCGCCCGCTTAATGGCCCCACTCGTACATGTGTCGGATTGTAGCGTAGCGTAGCACACCTATTGACAGAGCCAAAGATTCCGAAGTCTATGGAGAAATATTATATGTAAAACTCTTGGCTTTCTACTTACTTCACAGTACTAGCCTACGTATAATAATGACCATCAAAAATAAACGTTCACCGAAAGTCCCTTTGAGATACCAATTCATTAGGATCGTTAGAAATGTGCTTTAATAACTTTCTTTTTATAAACCAGTGTATTAATTTAAATTTATATCCATTGAATGCACTTATAACAAAGAAATAAAATATTCTTCTTATCATTCAAATTAATTGCTCGGAAAACAACATGGCGGACATGTTAAGACGCCTTTATTCGCCGACGCCACTGAAAGCGCATTATCTCTATCAAGCCATTACAGAGCTCTCTTGTGAAAAATAATAGATATTCACATAATTATCCCGACCCTCCTCTGGCGCGTGAGACAGCAATATCACTGTCACAGCATACGGCAAAGCGGGACGGCCATATTTCGTTGCGTGCGTCTTTAAGCACTTAAGTAATTGAATGCAGGGGGCTCGGGTAAGTTGGGGGCATAAAGGAAGACTGGAAAATAATAATATAAGTAATAATGTTCGCGGCGCGGCGTGAAAGGGTCGCAAGTTATGGAGACTACTGTAGTCGTAAATATAATAATAAACATACGTCAGGATGTTTGTTGGGCAAACATTGAGTTTATCCAACTTGTTATGAGATGGGCGGTAACTGCTACACAAAAGGTGGTTAGCGTGAACCTGGAATGAAACCAGTTTTATTTTCTATAGCAAATTAACCATGACAGATTCTTTGCCGATGCAGTCTTAGCGTGTTCCTATCTAGAATAAAGCACCTAGCTTTCAGTTGAATTCTGAAATCGACATTGACATTGTTTCAGATGTATTTATAGTATCTAGTTTATTTTGATCGTTACCATAGCAGAGCAAACTAAAACATGGTTTTGACTAGAACAACAAGTGAATGGCAATAAAACATGGCACTATTTATAGTATCTAGTTTATTTTGATCGTTACCATAGCAGAGCAAACTAAAACATGGTTTTGACTAGAACAACAAGTGAATGGCAATAAAACATGGCACTCTAAAACATTAGGTATCTTTATGCCAATCCCATCCTATACCAGACATCTTTACAATGTAAACTATGTAGTAAATATACACAACACATAAACATGAAGTTCGTCGCATCAAGTTGGCAGTAAAAACAAATGACGCAATAATAATGCGACTAACTTACGATGTCTTGTTTTGTACGCTCCTATTTTTTTTATTGCTATTTTGTTGTGTGTTAGTTTTATTTTTTCAATTCTGTTTAATGGCCTGCATATAGTTTCCTCTCGGTCGTAAAGTTGTATCTGGGAATTAGAAACTACTCGTAGGTATATATTTTTACATCGCATAAAGTATAAAACAGGATTGATCATTAATAGTACAGTCGACGAGTCGAGTTTTCGCCTTATTACACAATTTTTGACGTCGACTGTACCTAAATTTCTACTTCAACGTATATTATAGTATATTAATACGACTTCGATGGCGAACAAACGTTTGGTCTGCTTGATGGTAAAGAGTACCTAAGTTCCTATATTTAAAATGTCTGACTTTTTGGCATTCATAATTCTTATTGTATGTTAAATTATTTTCAATCCAATATAATTTTATAAGTAGACTAAGAAAATTTGACAGACCATTCCGCAATGACTGTTAATTTCACTCTGGAACGATCTGTCAACTTTTATTGTAACGAAAAGTTTATCGTAAAAGTGTTACTTATTTAGTATGCAAGAGCGTAAAATCAAGAAGAGACTAGGAAGGGAAATTACATTGTTATTAGAATAAAAACCAAACCTCTTTCTCAAAAAGGCACGATAAATGCGTAATTTTATTTATATGACCGTAAATATGATTCATTCTTCATCATGTGTCTGTAAAAATTCATACAGTTGATAAATCAAATATTTTAATGGGTTCACACTGACCATAAAGCTTAAAAATCACACAAATCAATTTTTATTTTCAATTCGGTTTTTAAGGGGTCGTATATAAAGAGTGCGAAACGAAGCTTTTATGGCTTTATTGCAAGTTACAGTTTGGAACGCAGTTGTCTGTAGTGGGTAATACTCATAGAATACGACTAAAAGGCAACGGCAACTATTTAATACTCATAGCATGCCGCTGCCTTTTTCTACTACAACCTTCCCGGGAATACCTCCACCGCTAGCATTACCGACAAAGATGAGATTAATCACCATTTACCTATACCTAGCAAGAAAAACATGGACGTTTGCAAACGAATACTGCAAACATTTTATACCTATAAAACTAAATCCGTGATTAGGTAACACAGGTAGGCACGAGTAGGTACCTACCTATACCTACTGCCAGATAATAAAACAGATTCTCGATTGTATTATTCAATTAAGTTTTGACACCATTAACATAATACCGACATCATCATAACGGTGGCATCTGCTTCAAAGTAAATCACCCAGCCCGGAATCGACAAGCATCCTTCTAATAATGAGAATGTATTTATGACCTAATTAAACTGCCGGCTGCCTCCCGAAACCTACAGAGTGAGGCAGACTTACCCTGGTCTAAATAAGAGAAAGAAGGATAGCACGGGGCCGACGCCAGTGATTAATGATTGTTATATGGCTGGTTAAGTACCGTGTAATTTGCAAAACGACCCTTAATTACCGTAGAACACGGCTACTATCTCCATCCTTATCGCGCTTAAGTCGTTTGAACGGGCGCGAGCGAGGGCAGCGCAAGTTGCTGGTTCAACTTTAAAGGCGTTGTTTAATGAGGCATTATGATGTCGCTTGAGCAGATTAGGTTCACATGGCGCTGAAAATTTGTTTGCGCGCTCTTTATATTTGGCTTTCGGGAGGTAAACACGGGCTTGAATTTAGTAGCGCATTACAGCGCCCGCGACATAAAGGTGTTTAAGTTTGTAACTAATATTTACCTTCGTATTCGCCTTTTATCTTGGGACATTGTTTCTTAGCATAAATAGTTAAGAACATACTTAATACAAAATGCATGGTGACGAGAAAAGTTTTGCTTCCGCAAAACATTCGTTATAGGCAATTCATTATGTCTTTAATTGTATTTAAATTATGTTTACTGTCTAATTCAGCCGCTTTAATGTTGAATGTGGCTAAAGGAGTTTACGAACTTCATAAGGAAACATATTGCATCGACAATATAAAACAGTGAGCAAATTCTTAATCTGCTTCTTGTTCACAGGTATGGTTCCAAAACAGAAGAACAAAATGGCGGAAAAAGCACGCGGCCGAAATGGCGACCGCCAAACGCAAGCAGGAAGAGCTTGGTGACGAGTGCGACGACCAGGAGCCCCAGGACAACGACCCCTGCAGCGACGAGGACGACGCCAAGCGACCACGCCTAGAGCTGCACCACCCCATGCACCACCTCCCCCATCACCGACAGTGATCACTCCCGACAGGCGTCAAAGACAATGAACCCAACGCCTGTGCAAAAAGTAGTGCTATCAGTGATAATGGTTACAGACCCAGTGACGAATGGTACTCCTTCCCCGACGAAAGCCCTTGTGATCTGTCCAACTGGCAGGTTAAAATGAATAAGTTTGAACAGAGTATGGCGGAGAATGAGAGAGAGTTAGCTAATACGAGCGAGGTGGACAGTGAACAAGGTGTAAGTGAGACGAATGACGATGCTCAGCCCATCAATTTCGCGTATTACCATTTTTAATATGATGCGAGAGATGCTGTTCGTCTAGGAATATTTTGACAGCTTTGTTAAAGTGTTGCCAAGGTTAAATTTGCGAAAAAGTTCCTTATTTTATCTGTTAAACCACCATTTTGATAATGAAATAAAATTCAATGAGACAGCATATTCAGTCTCATTGAACATACCATAGATCAGGTAGGTATAATTAAATAGTCTTTTTCGCAAGTTTGATTGGCCAAAAATATAATTGGTCTAAGACCTCAGAATAATGTTTAAAAGTTTTTATTTAAATATTTATTTTAAGCTGCAATGTTTTAAATGAGATGTACAGCATCCTTAGTACTGTAAAAATTAAGCTTGATCTATAATTTTGTAAATAGCTACATCTAAGTAGTCATGTGATAAAATAAGTATTTATTATAGTTAGATTTTACATGGTACTAAATGTATTTTGTGAGTAATTACTAATAATTGTAAATTTTTACGCTCCCGGTGCCAATTTTCCTATAAGTAGAAACATTAAGTATTATTACAGTAGTTATTGCAACTGATACATAAAGAGAAGAAGAATACACACTCGTGTGATCCTATTATGAAACTCCCTAACGCTCGTTACATAAAACCGCACTCGTATTTTATGTCTTAATTATGTACAGTTGCATACACTACTTTATCAACACACATATCATAAGTGCTCTAATATGGGTTCAGAAGCCATAGGGAAATGCCCTGCATTGGTGACAACAGTAATGGCGGCAATACGATCCTCCGTCAAGACCAATGTTTAAAAAAAACATAGACAAACGAATGAAGTCCCTATTCTCATGGCACTCGAGATCAAATATCGTGCGGTTTATATTTAGAAAACATACTGAATTGACCTGTTTTAATATTTATGGATACTAGAATAGAGATCCTCTTGAGTTTTGACAGCTGTTCTATATTTTAACTCATAACCTTACAAAAATCGATACTGTAATAACATTAAAGGCTCTCACAGACTGACGCGGCTTGGCCGCGGCGGTCAATAGTAAACTTGTCATTAGCTGTCAAATTTACTATAGACCGCCACCGCAGGCCGCGCCAGTGTGTTGCGGCTTAATGGTCCCTCACAGACTGGCGCAGCCTGGTCTCGGCGGCCAATAGAAAACTTGTCATTACCTAGCTGTCAAATTTACTATGGTCCGCCACCGCAGGCTGCGCCAGTGTGATGCAGGCTTAAAGTACATATTTTACCTAGGTACTAACACAGACAAGAAAGTTCTCATAGTAAAATTGGTTGTAATAATGCTGGTCATTTCCTATGGTTTCTGAACGCATTTTAGAGCACTAATATGTGTGTAGATAAACCATATAACGTATGGCTGTCTGCGACATATAAATTACAATAAGTTACAGTACAACTTTGCAGTGACATGACGTTAATTTGACGTCTTCGATGATGTATGACTGTAGTGACGTCCGTATCTCTGTAATTTATATGTACCACAGTTGGTTGATCATTAAAATAGTCATTAACGATAGGCATAGTGGAAGAAATCATAAGAATCAAATAACAATACGGATTGTTTAATATATAAATTATTTGAAATCACCGCACAAAATCCTATTTGATACTATTAAATTAACATCAATGTCATGCTTAAATCACCCCAACCTAAATAATGTTTTTTGATTCAGACTTTCATTGAAATTCAGTTGTAACATAAAATATGTTCTTGTCAATATACAAGAATATGAGAACAACCTATCAGCAGTAGTACATAACAGCACTAGCTATATCGACCGCCAAGGGTCCGTTTCGGTTGAGACCGTATTTTCTAATTTAATGAAACTGTCCGTTGAAAATAAAATTTATTCTTGTCACTACTCAAGAATATGAAACCCACCTTTCATACGTAACGTAACGTAACTAACGAAACGGCTCTATTTGGATTCGTTTCGGTTGAGACCAAATTTTCTATTTAATTTAATGAAACTGTCCGACGGTGGTTGGTATATACCATCTTGCATCTATTTCAAATGAGGTTGCAGGTTGTCAGATACCAGTGCCTGCTATAGGCAGATGAACATAACTTGACTGTTAATATAGTGTGTTAACTAACCTGCCTCATCGAGTCAAAGTTTTGTCGATAATGTGACAAAATACGTAACATACCCCATAAAATGTAACTTCCGTTGCTGCTAAACATGCGTAATCGCAGGCTTGCTATTTGGTGACCATTTCAATTGTTCAAGCCTCCATGAAAGAATTTGACCACTCGTTGCCATGAAGTATTATTAGTGATGTTTTGTCACCAGGATATTCCCAGTAATGTTCTCAGTAACGATCCCAAGAAATAAAAATATTGGGTAACTTTCAATATAATTTTATACAAACTTAGTTCTATATAACCTAACTAACTCAATAGTTTATCCACATCTCATTGCCACTCAAAGCAAGATATCTTTGCAGTCACGACATTCATATTGCTTAACACACTTGTAAATATAGATTTATTTTAAACGTAACACTGAAAGATCAAAGCATTATAATAAAATTTGACGACGACGCTGTCGCCTTGCAATATGTAAATTGTACATTTAAGTTGAGAAATGTAAATAGATATTTAAACGAATTTAACAATTACTGTAATTATAGATACAAGGATTGATAACCATGCAAGTTGTATATACAAATAAATTAATACCTATACATTAGGTCAGTGCCGACTTGTAAACAGATATTTGAACTATCACTCATCTCTAAATAGCACAGATTAATTTTAAAACTCAGCTCTGTACAAAACCTTTGGCATTTAATCGACACGTGTGACAGCCCTACCTAATATCAAATTAATAATATTCATAAATAAAATACTGTAATACAATTTTTTAGGTGTACGAAGTGCATCTGAGTTCAGTTTTCATATCAGCAAATATTTCCGTTGTTATCAATATGTTCAGTAACATTATGTTTATTGGAAGGCACTGATCAGTTAGCAAACCTATATTTAAGTAGGTACATTGAACACCACACTCAAATAAATTAAAATCTTATGACACACATAGCTTGATTAGGTACTCAAAATTTATTTTTTAATTGGCATGGACAGACGCCCTCTTTTGATTTTTAATCTACTTAATACATGTTTAATACAATCAAAATGCGATCTGTTAAGTGTTCTTTTATTGGTGGTGGCGCTGGTTTTGCCCAAAAATACACAAAAGGACTGCTCGCGTTTGAGATCAGTTTTCCTTTTATAACATAACGTTTGCCAACATATACATATGCCTGAGATAGAGATTTCTTGTACAGTCAGCTCCAGAGAAAATCAATCCAATTCTGCATAGAATATTATAGGTACTATCCAGGAGTTTGGTGGATTACTTGTATCTGCAGCTGACTGGTCCTGCTACTTCTGGGCATACAACGGAAACGATCATAGAAGTGTGAGTAGTCAATGAAAGTTGTATAATTATCATTTTGTAAAGTAGGTTATTTTGTAAAGGAGCTTCAACGAGTACCTATGCTTGTCATTATCATAGTGTCCCGTTCACACCAACCGAAGCTAGATTGTAGACTTGCCGTGGGGTCGACATAAGTGGTTGAATAAAACAGTTAGTCAAAATATTACATGGTTTTATTATTATTCGACGTAACCGCATCACAATATCAAAAGTAGAAAAGAGTAGGTTATGAAAGGAAATTCTATATGTAACTGACCCTTTTTCTCCAGCGACGGAAAACCCAAAAAGACGGGCTAACGAATGTAAAGGTATAATAATAACAATAATGTGTACTCCTTGCATTTCATTAAATTGTCAAAAGGGCCTCTACGTGTTGGCTCAGTTGGTACTTTGTAGGTAGGTACCTAGCCCCACGCACGCCTCCCAAAGGTCCGGGACATCATTGTCCCGTGAGCGGGAAAGACATACATAATAATGTAAGAATATAAGAATAATTACTAATACGAGCTCTCGAGTAAATCTATTTCATAAAAAATAATAGTCGAATTATAACAAAAGTTTCAAATTTATCAGCTAATATATTGAAACGGCCCGCCTGGTACAGTCGCCATCACATACAAAGGTACACAATAGGTGTTCAAAAATAACGGCACATGCACCCTAATGCCTTGAAAATGGAGGTGTGTTCCGATGTTTGTGAGCTGCTTGTTTGCTCCGATGTATGTGATGGCGACTGTACATAACAGTATAATCACCTACTCACCGAATGCAGCAGGCCAGCACGGCTATCACCAGACGGTGCGCGAGCTCTCTCCATTTTTCTCACATCCCGTATCTCTCTTATTAGAAAACTTAGAAAGAGACGTATAGTGCGAGAAAAATCGAGAGAGCTCGCGCGCCGTCTTGTGATAGCCGTGTGCATGGCGATACATTTGCGATCTGAGGCTTTCTTTATGATTGCCTGTGGTGACTACAAAATGTTACGTCTTCTGGGCAGGAAGTAGGTTTTCCGCACGGGTGGTAAAAATCATTTATAAAAGCAGAATACCTACAGTGTTTTTAAAAAATTATACGGAATATGCGTGTCAATAAAAACAACAACTATTGACGAACTACCTACATAATTTTCCTAGAGCGATATAAAATAGCTGTTATATTCGTCCTTCCTTTGAATATAATGATATTCGAAGAAGACACAAAAGACGATTGCAAATAACATTCAGCCCCAAAGGGAATCAGAACTGAAAAATAATTTCCAACATCCATTCCGTTGCAAATGAAAATCCCCGATTCGAGAACCAGTGGAAAACATTTCTAGAGTTCTTTGTTCGCATCAATTTATTCCTGCAAACACCGTTTATCGTATATATAGCTGCTTACATTGGAAGTGATCAGAAAAGCCCTTCGGAAGGCAATCGAAGGAGCCCGGCCAAAAATCGGGACGCGCACCCTACGTTACCATGGCGACCGGCTAAATCTACTACCGTGACACGAAGTAAACAGTGCTCTACCTCACTTTAATAAAGTTGATTTTCGATTGGGTTACAACGAGGCGATACTGTGGCGTCACTTGTGAATGTGGCTTGTAGTTATAAATGTAAAACAGCGCTTTACTGTTCCATATTGAAGTGAGACGCGAAATACGGTTTCTGCTTTCCTGAAGCGAGAGGCCATTATTCTTGGGAGGGCCGAGGGTGCTAGGGAGGTATTCTTTCATTTGTTGTGGCGGTTCGCGATAAGGTGCGTCTACCTTTTATTTATGACTACATTTTAAAGTGGGGGTAAGTATGTTACGCAATTTGGTGTGATTCCTCTGCGGGATCATGTTCCCGGATTTGGGCCTGATTTATCTGCCTCTAACACGCCGCTTGTTTTGAGCGCTCTTGATTTAGGGGCGCGTAGAATTTCAGGAATTGGCAAGGTGCGGTGCGCGATCATCGTGCGTGATACGTAAGTTTGTAGATGTGTGTACTTATCCTATATGTTTATTCAAGCCAATGAAATAAAGTTACCAGCAGTGAAATAAATGAAGTAAGTACTTCAAAAAGTTTAATAAACTACCGGTTTGAGGGCGAATTTCTAAAGTTGGATTGGACACGGCGTCTATAAGAGCTGATAATGAAGGCTGCCCATAAGAAAATGGACGCAAAAACATAAAAGCAACCAGGGATCTGACCCTTAAATTTCGCATTCCAATTTAGTAGGTATCAACGTGTTTCACGCACTTTTTCTAATAGGCTCGGTGCGCGAATAATAGAAGCGAGCGCGTGAAGCAGAATCATATTGAAATGCGAAATGTAACTGTCAGATTGAGATTATCCAGATAACACAAGTCAGGAAGTATTTACAGCTGAAAAGTGCGGAATTACTGATATTACTTGTATACTATGAACATAATGACATACCAAATTAACTATCAAGTTAGCTGCGACCATTATTACATATAATTTATCTATTGAAGGAATAATATTTAGTGCGTACATCAAACGCGCAGAGGCCACACAGGCGGCGTCCGTATTCTGGCGACGGCTGTATCGGTCGTGGATTGATGAAGGAAAAAAGTACAAGATAGGTAGCAATTTTTTATTGGTTAACTGGAGTGTTACAATTTTTTATCGAATCTCTGAACCAACAAAAAAAAACAATATAGTTGGGAATGGATGAAAATTTTAGAAGAGCCTGATTATTTTTTTGGTGATAGGAATAACCTCCCTTAGCACCAGAAAAAAGTTGCAGACTTTTCAGCTGCATCATGTATTTAAAAAAAATATAAACAATTACTTACGTTTTGGGTTTAGAACGGCGAATAAGACACTTAGCTTGATCCGTCACATGTTACAAAAAATGACACTGACAATGGCAATGATATTGACAGCTGCAACAGCTATATTTGTCATTGCCCAGATAATTAAAATGTTTTTTGTAATATGAGGCGGATCAAGGAAAGTGTCCCATTCGCCGTCCTAAACCCAAAACGTAAGTGAGGAAACTGTTTATATTTTTCAAAAAATATTGATGCAGCTGAAAAGTCTGCAACTTTTTTCTGGTGCTAAGGAAGCTTATTCCTATCACAAAAAAATTATCAGGCACTTCTAGAATTTTCATCCATTCTCCATTTCCCATTATTGAACCTGCTCACAACATTTCGAGAGAATCGGTTGAGAAAAACGACCTGTAGGTGTGGAGTACAGCCAGACATACGCCGAACATACTAAATCATTTGTGCCTGGTACACTTCGTTCGTTTTGCTCGCTCGTTCAATTAAGAGAGCATATACCTTCATACACACATTTAAGGAACTATCGTAGGTAGACAGGTACTACCACAGTATTACGTACTACTGTGCGACTGCAAGTTATACCCATGAGTGCTGCCACCAGCGTTATCCTAAACAAGACTTATTTATACTTAATTGCACAAAAAAAGATACAAAAGAATGGCTTACTTAATGCCATTAAAGCTTATTCATCATAGACTGGCTATATATGTCACACTATATATGTTTAATAACCCAGTGATACTTAGTCTCTTGAGACATGTTTATAAATCGAGCCTTAAGGTACCTTCGAAGAGAGGCTTATGCTCAGCAGTGGGCGATTACAGGCTTATCAGCTGATTATGATGATGATGATGAAGGTACCGTAGGTAGGGAGGTACGTAGGCAAGTTAAGGTAGGTTTGGTATTTTTTACGGCTTCCGTTTGGCAACTAACAATTTAATTCCAATCTCATCTACAACTCTACAACATTGATCGCACTCGTGTGTGTTATGTGTTTAGTCACAAGAGAGCTTATAAAATAAAGACGCACTTTGTAGCAATTCTATAGGTACGTCCATCAAATTGGGCCCAAATGCCACACAGTTTAAAAACGGCGCGCGGCGTCGTACCAGCGGACCGGCCCACTCATTCGATATCGCTTCTCGCCTCCAGAATCCGCCGTATTAAGAAACAGCGACGCTCCGCGGTGAGTGACACACGTCGGTAGATTTACTGCGTCCGTTCGTCTGTCCGTCCGTCTGTGATTTACTACGCTCACACTGCCCATGCCTAATTAATATCGTATTATTTACAAGCACGGGATTACAGCGACGATTATAAATGGACTGAAAAATAAAAAAAAAAGCTACTGAAAAAATGCTCTGAAAGATTAATGGTTTTTGTGTGAAATGGTAACTAGGTAAATCAAAATCAGTCATACATATCTGGGGCATTTTGTAGAACCTACAACATTTATTCCGATACTGTCAGTCGTAATTTTGAATATTTGACCGTAAACTCATGTTTCCTATACCTTGTATTGGTCTTCGAGTGGTGTAAAGCTCGTGATCTAATAGTTATTAAGTACGTATAAATTTTGTAATTACTTAGTATTTAGACTTGTAGAGGTACCTTCTCCACTTACTTGGACTTGGTTACTTCTCCAGCTAGATTATTCACTCAATATCAAATAAATTGTGACCCTGCGATAGAATTACCAAATATGCCGCGATCGACCGATCTTCCCATATACCCTCGGATGTCATAAAATCGGTTAGCTAACAAAGCGTCATTAAAAGACGATTTGAATTAAGTTTTATTGTGGCCAATACGGCCAGTTTGTAGACGAGATAGTTTTATCAGCATCGTAAAGACGTCCCGTTGAGCGTAAAACAAAGACACACAAATCACGGGGTTTTTTCCGTAAGTAGGTACTACGTAGGTAGGTACCTATATGTTCTAGAGGCATGAGTTCTGTGAATGTACAATATACGTACGGTAGGTAACTATAGGTAAAGAAGTAAAACTCTACCCGTCAAATCTGGGATTATTCACCGGTACGGTTTTTTTTTTTTTTTTTTTTTTTGTGTTAAATAATACAATATTAACTCATTAATATCATAAAAAAAGAAGAGGAATCTAGTGTTCTATGGTGGGTATTCCGCAGCCGTCTCTTTGAGTAAAATCAATCTACCTAAGATTGATTTTACTCAAAAGTTTTTTTTTGAAATCTCCCGTTACTAATATGATAATATGTGTGTTAAAGTCATACAAATAAGGAAAATATCTTCAGAAAAAAATATTTATGACAGTAGGTACCCGGAATGCCTGGCACTTCAGTAGGTACTTTTTTACTAAGACTTCACTGTCCGTCCGTCCGTCCGTCCGTCCGTCTGTCTGTCACCAGGCTGTATCTCAAGAACCGTGATAGCTAGAGAGTTGAAATTTTCACAGATTACGTATTTCTGTAGCCGCTATAACAACAAATACTAAAAGCAAAATAAAATATTTTTTTTAGGGGGCTCTCATACAACAAACGTGTTTTTTTTTTGCCGTTTTTATTGATAATGGTACGGAACCCTTCGTGCGCGAGTCCAACTCGCACTTGGCCGGTACCCTATGACTACCTACTAAGTTTCATTTTCTCTATTTTATTTTAAATGTCAAATCTTCAGGTAAGGAAGTATCTATACAATTCAGAATATACATACCTAATTGCATAAAGTATCCGAATTAACAAAAAAACTGGTGATCTCCGAATATATTTATTCACTTTATCAAAAAAATTGCTGTGGGACCTTTTTATTACAAGCTTTATATTAACTTGCACTGTTCGTATGTACCTATGTAAATATGTAAGTATAGTTGTTATTTTCTAAGCCGTCCGTTCTGCAGTGCGGCGTTCTTTAGTGCGGAACGGACGGCTTAGAAAATAACAACTATATGTAAGTTGTCCGTCAAAATTTGCAATCAATTTTTCAACGACTTCCTGTCATCCAATTGAGCTGAAATTTATCATATAAAGCATATGTATATCGCATGACAATGCAATATTATGATGACATGGAGCTGATCTGATGCTGGAGCTGGAATGTGGCCATAGGAACTCCGCAATAAAACGACACAACCCGATCGAGTATAGGCTCGTTAGAATCGTCTCAATGAGTATTTGATGATGGTATGCAGAAAAGTCCAGTCGGCAGTAAAAGCTTGTACCAAAAATGAAATTTGTGACAGAAACTTATTAATTTTAAAGACCTATCGATTGATGTGCCACATGACTTTTGATATATTTTTTTAACTCCAAATTAAATATTTTGGCATTTACATATTTTATTTGACACAACTATAGCGCCTTACAAAATACACATACTTATATTAAAAAGTAAAATTCCCGTGACATACGGCCAGACGGACATGACACAAAGGCTCCGTTCTTGCCATTTTGGCAACGCAACCGGCCGGCCTCACACAAAACGGAATTCAGTCACTGAATCATTATCTGAATCACTGACGAGCAAATGAAACGGTACCTTCACTTTATGCAGAATTTCTATCAAAGAGTTACGTACTATTTTTTGCTCTTGAGTGGTCTATGAAATCAGACTATGTGAGCCCAGCCTAAAAATGATCTACCAATCTCCACTGGAAGTAAAGTACTACCTATTCTTATTATGAAACATAAATTAAATTATATCTTTTTCATTTACCTAGGCAAAAGATAATAAATGGCAAACAAAACAATCATGTTTCATTAACGGACATGCGTAGGTACTCGTATGCGTAAACAAAGGAAGATGAAAAATTCTCACTTGTACCAATAATATAAATAATGATATTTAAATGAGATCTGAGTCAATTTTCTTCTTTTAGTTAAGTATTACTAAGTTGCGTTACTTTAAGAAGATTTGTAGGTATTATGCTAAGTTTATGTAATTATACAGGGTGGGACCTGTAACTGGAGCAAAAAATTAAACGGTAGATTATTAAGCTTGTGAACAATTACTTCGAAGTGGTTTTATGCGAAAAAAAAAATATTTTTTTTGAAAAAAAAAATTCTTTAAAATAAGTTGGAATATACTATAATATAAAATATATAATAATATAAAATAACTGGAGTGCTATGAGTAACTTTTTATTTTAAAAACACAAAAAAAAAGAAAAAAAATGAAAAAATCACAAAACTATCTGTTGAACACAAAAATGCAAAAACTATTATGACTCATTACATGATGTTACCTCAAAATCTGCATTGACTGCCGTGATATGATCTCGTGGTGCCAAGATAGATTACTTGGAGGTCATAACTTTAGATCAAAATTTCTCCGTAACCAAAAATTTTGAAAGTGAATGATACACAAAGGGTTACTGCAAATGCTCTAAGGAAGCCTCCTTTTGAATATTTGCTCGTGTTACAGGGCCCACCCCGTATACCTTGACTTAACTTCACAGGCCTATAGATGACACAAACAAGGTGAAGTGTATGAGCACCGAGCATGCCATTTTTGACTGCCTACTGTGTAGTCACGAGGGCGAATAATTAGCACTATCTTATATCCTAGACTCTACACGACATGAAAGTAACAATAAAAAGAATTGCCTTAGTTGGCGTTATTTAATTTATTTAGTTTGATTTAATCAATGAAAATAGCCACAGAAAAGTCAGAAAGTGCAAACGTGCCATCCAATCTGGGATTTTATAATTTAATCACCATTTTATAACTACAGTAACTACACATACAGAGGTGCCACCTACTTTCAATAAGAAATTGCGTGTGACTGTACACAGGCCCAATAAGCAGCCATAGTATCGCTGCCATACCTACGACCCGCCGTAAGCCGCGGCCGATTTTATGATCCGTTATTAATTTTAATAAAATCGCCAATAACCCTATTAACAATTATTGCCACGAATTGGTTGCCGATGGTATCGAGCATAATAGCTATATTCCACGTAATTATGTACTTATATTATTTCATTGCATCGAATAAAATAAACTGGTACTAATAAAGTTATTTGCAACGTGAAAATTGTATTTTCACCCAAGCATCACAGATCACTCGTCAATTATGAAAAACGCCTTAGTCAGTACAATTTTTAGTAAAATTAGATAAACGAAATACAATTAACACATTCATTGCTAAGAACCGCTACGCGCTACGCCCGTAGGCGACCCCGTTAAAGTGGTTCGATTGCCATACAAAACGTTATTTAACATGATAAACGACTTTCATAAATTGGCTTTACATTTGCGCGAAATTCCCCCTTTCCTAGAATAAACTTGTATAAACTAGAATAATTGGAGAAATTGGTTTGGGACGTGATATTTTGGGAAAACTATTTTTTTCAAATTATTCTAGTTTATACAAGTTTATTCTAGGAAAGGGGGAATTTCGCGCAAATGCCAATTTATGTAAGTTTGACCAGACGGGTTCCTGGCAGTGAATGTGTTAATACAGTATGTAGGTAAGGTGGCCTTGAACTAGATTCGACCAAACATGACTAAATACTTGATAATAAACTTCAAAATTATAATTATTATTTATATAACCTACCTAACCTTAACCTCACATTAAGTTTTTGTTAATTTTAGTTCAGTTTAGTTTCCACTTTCATAGATCATTTTTTTATTAGCTAGCTTAAAAAATCACGCAGCTTTAAGAATAAACATAACCGCTATATTATGATTTTGGAACACTACGCATATATGTATAGAAACAACGCGACCAAATATTACTCCCTTACAATAAAACAACCTAACCAAGGACGATAAAGGAGGTATTAAACAGTTTTAAAATGCAGTAAATTATGCATTTAACGACGAGGGCTGCCATTAATCAAACGAAGCTAGTTTTTATTGCATGTAAATGAGAGGTTGTTGAGCCTGCTTGTACGAAGGCTTGATGTCCCAGGGGGCAGAGAGGGACGATAGTTACATACAAGTTATAATTCAATTCGATGTGCGCGATATCATTAAAGGGTGACATCGGAGACAATATGATTAGTGGGTCTAAGAGCGATACACGGCCACTTTTTGCAGCGATACAAATTAGAGATGTACGTACGGGAAAGCCGACTATCCAGCCTCATTTGTAGTCGGCGACTAGTTGGCGACTAGTCAGCAAAATGTGCCGATTAGTCGGCACTTTATGGATCATAGGAAAACGAGACTTAAAATAAGTACTTAAACTGCCGTTTTTTAGAATTCGTTTTATATTTTACTCAAATACGGATTTAATATCAAAATTGCTCTAGTCGATATAGTTTAATATCTTTTTGTTTTATTTTGCTCACGAATTGAAACGCGCCGGTAAAATGTAAACAAAACTTGTCACGACGCGGACGCATGCAGAATGCAGACAGCGCGACGGCAAAGTGAAACGAAGTTTCCCGATTGCACCCGAACTTAGCCGAAGTCCACGATCGGCCTAGCCGACTAGTCGGCTAGTCGGCCAAACCCATAGTCGCCCGCCCATCTCTAATACAAATGCCCGTTTCACGAATGCGCGACTGTTGTGCGACACTAGCTATTGATTACCAGTCCAAATCACCTGTATCTAAAATGGTTGCCCTTTTATTTATTATCATTGTGGTCTTATCCATCCGTCACAAACGCATTCGCATACCTTCTTGTCGTCTTATCCATCCGTCACTCTCGCACTCGCATACCTTCTTGTCGTCTTATCCATCCGTCACTCTCGCACTCGCATACCTTCTTGTCGTCTTATCCATCCGTCACTCTTGCACTCGCATACCTTCTTGACGTCTTATCCATCCGTCACTCTCGCACTCGCATACCTTCTTGTCGTCTTATCCATCCGTCACTCTCGCACTCGCATACCTTCTTGTCGTCTTATCCATCCGTCACTCTCGCACTCGCATACCTTCTTGTCGTCTTATCCATCCGTCACTCTCGCACTCGCATACCTTCTTGTCGTCTTATCCATCCGTCACTCTCGCACTCGCATACCTTCTTGTTGTCTTATCCATCCGTCACTCTCGCACTCGCATACCTTCTTGTCGTCTTATCCATCCGTCACTCTCACACTCGCACACCTTCTTGTCGTCTTATCCATCCGTCACTCTCGAACTCGCACACCTTCTTGTCGTCTTATCCATCTGTCACTCTCGCACTCGCATACCTTCTTGTCGTCTTATCCATCCGTCACTCTCGCACTCGCATACCTTCTTGTCGTCTTATCCATCCGTCACTCTCGCACTCGCACACCTTCTTGTCGTCTTATCCATCCGTCACTCTCGCACTCGCATACCTTCTTGTCGTCTTATCCATCCGTCACTCTCGCACTCGCATACCTTCTTGTCGTCTTATCCATCCGTCACTCTCGCACTCGCACACCTTCTTGTCGACTTATCCATCCGTCACTCTCGCACTCGCACACCTTCTTGTCGACTTATCCATCCGTCACTCTCGCACTCGCTTACCTTCTTGTCAGAACGTGACTGATGTTTAATCCACAGCGATACCTAAGTGATAAAATTGTATTCGCATCGCAAAAAATTATAGACAAGATAAAGGGTTGAAAAACAAACTAAACAAATATGAAGTTTTCTACCTAGTTGCAATATGGATTATAATTTTTCGAAATATGAACAGGAAAAAAACAAGTAGGTAATACAATTTAGGAATCACCCTGTGACCATGAATTTATAATGTTGTTTTTACTTAAACTAACATTTAGCTGTCTTTGATGTTACAATCATTGCATTGAAAAGAAATGAGATATAAAGTCGGAAAAGAGATTTCTGATTCAATCACAAATTCAACCCTGAATATCATTGTTTGTCCAAAGATACGTGCATGATTGGTACCTTGCGAATCGCGGTTGGAAATTTACAAAAAAAATCTTCCAGAACGATCAAATTTTTAATTTTTAAAGTGGCCTAATCCACACTTTTATCGGAATGCGTCTCCATCAAAGCTTTGTATCAATAATTTACTTTAAAAACAAAGTTTAAACCGACTTCAATTCAGTACTTCGCCAAGCCACATGGTACATGAAAATTTCCACATTTCCTTTCCAATTCACCACATGAACTGCTTTCCGAGAGCAAATGCGTTGATTATTACAGAAAAACCCCAAGTCGCTATATGTGGGCAGATAATATTTGAGGAGTTCCGTCGATTCCTCAAGGATCTCAGAATTAGCACTTCATTAGTTGCTACTTCATAATTCATAATTCATTTAATCATCACTTCAACGGAATCATGTCAGAATCTTTGACGTACTTTACATATTTGAGTTCCATAAGTCATCTGTGGTCTTCATTATCAGTACCACTTCACCAAAATTACGATTTCTGAGGATTATAATAGAAAATACCGCAATCACTACACGCGTGCCTATAAATTTTTAGGGTTGCCCTCAATTTCCCTAGGATCATCAGATCCAAAATTGGTGACAATGGGACCACCTCCGGAGTATACTCTTTCGAATAAAAAAGGATTTTGGAAATCGGTCCACAATTGACAAAGAAATCGGCAAACATATATAAAAAAATATATACTTACATTGGAACATATAACCTCCTCCTTTTTAGAAGTCGGTTAAAAATTAATGTATCTTCTAAACCTTTCATTACTACCGTTTGGTAAAATCGTTCAAACAAAAAAAAGCCTGGTGCACGATATAGTTATTTGTTATACAAGGGGGGAAAGTTGTATTTTACCTGCGAGTGTTCATTTGAAACACGAGCTAGCGAAAGGATTATATGATCGACCACGAGCGAAGCGAGTGGTTCAAAAATAGAATCCTGAGCGTAGCGAGTGTTTCAACACAAGAGACGTAAAATAACTTTTCACCCGTGTATAACACAAATCTTTTCACCTCACTACACAGCGAGGAAAATAAGAAAAAAAAAAATAAAGGTAAAAAAAGTTTGAAAACAAGTTAAAAATATAAAAAAAAGTTAAAATAAAGTAAAAAAAAAGATAAAACTTTAAAAAAATTAAAAAAACTTAAAGAAAAGAAAAAAATGTTTAAAAAAGTAAAAAAAAAGTTTAAAAAATATTAGACTAGTTAAAAAAAATAATAAAAAAAAATATATAAAAAAGGTTGACAAAAAGTTAAAAAATGTTGAGAAAAATGTTAAAAAAAAGTAAGAGTAAAAAAAAGTTAAAAAAATAAAAAAAAAGTAAAAAAATATTTTACTAGTAAAGAAAACTTAAAAAGGTTAAAAAAAGAAAAAAAAGTGAATAAAGTAAAAATAAGTTTAAAAAAAGAAAAAGTTATTTTTTTTTTAAAAAGTTAAAAAAAGTAAAAAAAGAAAAAAAAAGAAAAGAGTTAAAAAAAGAAGAAAAGTTAAAGAAAAAATATGTTAAAAAAAGTTAAAAAAAATATCTTAAAATATACAAAAAACCAAAAATAAACATTTAACGTTCTACGTCATAGTACTTTTAACGTTCTACGTCTACTTTCTTCACATGTGGATAAAAAGCGATTTTCTCAATAGATAATCAAACATACAAAAAGGCCTTTCCGAGCAAGTGAGGTGAAATATATATTACACACACGTGAATAAAATCGTTATAATAATAACAGCATCATTAGATACTGTCGCTGGGTGATAGCTGGATGACTAAGTTAATTAAAATTGAAAAGCTTTCTAAGCTTTCAATACTTACTGCCAGATTTAAAAAAGTAATTTAAGTACTTACCGTCGTCCGTGACTGACCTTACTGACGTCCACCGTTTATCCGTAAGGAATCGAACACTAAAATCTTTTATTTTAAATATTGAGGTTTTAGGATTATGCCCAATAACCCAATTTCCTCTCGAGCGCAACGGACTAATCTATCAACTGGGTCCAAATATTTGACGTTTACTCGAAACGCTGATTCATAAAAACCCACGGACATACCTCGGTTTATTACCAACAATCCGTCCGTCCGTCATTAAAAATCTTCATCGCCGCAATGACATAAATAACTACGGATTTATACATGTATTTATTTATTTACGTCTTATTTATTTATGGCGTAGGTTTAATGGTTTTTTGAGTCTGTGTCTGTTGGATAGTTATTGTCGAGGGTCTTGGTTGATTGAAACGTTTTAAATCTTCAGACGCATTGATACGATCTTGATGCGTGACGCGAGTGACAATGCTAATTAAAATAACGTTACTTGGACCACGATAGCGTTCATAAAAACTTGGGTTTAAGTTTTTAACTCTAATAGTTAAAAGGCTATTCAATTAATTTTATTTAGAAAGGTTTTTGATAGCCATGCTTTGTTTTTGATTAAATAAAAAATCGTATCACTGTTATTTATTACAGATTTAAAAAGCAAATATTTATACCTTGTTCTAATTATAAGAACGCATAATAAAACTATTAAAAACACTAGCGAATAAACTGCATGGCTAATTATCGACATAATATGCGATAGCATTGCATGCATGATATATTCTCATAAACACTTTTCAAAAATTGCTAAGAAATGCTCACTTTTGAAATATTCCGCTGATCTGCAGACCCACACTTTACGGACGGAGAGTAAGATATTTATGACTAAGTACCTCGCTCTATTGTTCTGGAACATTATGTTTAGTCTCCACGTAGAGGCATGCTCGACCTTTTTGCTCACTAAATAGTGCTCGTGGAAGCGAACGCGGGTGATCAATGGTACCTATGCCAATATCATATCAACACTTCGACTCAGATAGACCTCAGATACCATGTTATGGACCGAGCAGGATGGTCTTACCGGGGGCGGGACCGTGCATGAATTCACCAAAATGTACAAACCGCGAGAAATAACACGTTAAACTCTCGCGCTTTGTACAGTCACCGGCATCAATATATGTTGAATCAAAGGCCGCAAAAATATCTGACACGCTCTTACGGCTCTAGGAATAGAGTTGTCAGCAGATATTTTTACGGCCTTTGTTCCATTATATATTTATGCCGGTGACTGTACACATATTTAAATTAAAGTTTTAAGGTAAATAAAAACCGCGTTAGACCCATGTAAAACAGTAATTTAAATATTATGTAATGTAATTTAAGAATGATCAAGACTCTACAAAATTTACATGTAAAATAGTGAAATGGCGAGATATTGTTAGTCAAAACGTAAGGGGGGTAATCACGTAACGCATTGTACGCGCGTCTGACAGTAAAATCACAATCTAACTGTCATTTTTCCATATAAAATTGACATTTAGACCTTACAGACGCGCGTAAGAAAAGTTACGTGATCGACCCACTGGTCATACTAGCAGTTTGACCACGACACTCTGCAAAAAGTTCAGCAACTGACAAAAAGGGATCATGTGTAGAAATCAGCTGTAGGTTGTTGATTAAGATAATAAGATGATATGTGATGATCTGATGATGATAATAAGGCTCATGTTGTGGACGAGGCTGAGGAAGTTCTCTTTTTCATCGAAGATAACAGGCAAAGGTGTCCGAAGCATAGACAAAGTGGCAAGTTATCGGACTTTTTTTTGACTTTTACATTATTTTCAAGCGGGTATTTAGCACCTAGGTAGGTACTTATTAAAAAACTTTTACTTAAAAACCAATATCAGTTAAACAAAAAACATTGAATCACCAAAAGTATAAGAAGAAATCAAAAGTTCTATAAATGACTTTTATAAGAAATGTCTAATTTTACTATAATCCATTGAAATTCAGTTTGAAACGTGTCGAAATATCGCATTACAACAGGATATTTTGAGTGCAAACCAGACATGGGTATTTTGGGAGGAAGCGATACCATAGACATGTCAGGGACAGGTTGTTATTGTAACAGTTTTAACATTTTTTGACAGTTTTACTTTAGTGTGAAAATGTCCCAGTTGTTTTGACAAAAAATGGCATTATTGAGAATGACAAGGTACGTAGAATAATTCAATTTCTTTACACAGTAATCTCCTAAATATATGGTTAAATTAAAAAAGAGCTGACTAATAATGGAAGTTTACGTTTTTTAATGCAGGTATTCCTACTCGTACAACTACAAACTTATCCGAGAATTTGCGATTAGTAGTTTTTATAACTGCTGGCAATAGCAAGTATCATTAACTTCACGTAACCTAATGTGCCGCATATACCATAATTAATAACCGAGATTAGAACTACAATAAAGCCTCCAATTCAAGTTCACACCTCATTGGGCCCGCATCCGGTCACCTCCGTACTAAATTAATCGACTTCACAAAAGTATTGTAAATTCTACTTTAATAACTCTATAGAAAAAAAACCCAAAACTGTTTAGCTAATATGCGATATTTGTCTCTGTGGCTGGTGGCATAGGGTTTAAAATGATCGGTAGTGGTGTAATCCTGGCAATAAAAGTATGGCTACACAGAGTATAAACCGGTAGCCAAAGGTTGTGTTTAGGTTTTGTATCCATACAGCGCTGACGGATTATTCGTAGGGAAGTAAAATGTCGTTTTATTTATCGATATCTATATTTTATTTTCGAAGATGTCCTGCATATAATGGAATTATCCAAATTAGGTATATCAAGTAGCATGCGATGCGATGCCTAATGCCTATCCGTTTGATTGACACTAAGTTACATACATGTGTGAAATCACAAAGGCTTTGCTGACCTAGTTCGTTTGTTCATTCAAGGTCAGACCGTACTTCTTAGCAGCCGAGAGAAAGTTTTGCAAGTTTTTGTCGTGCTCTTCTGGTGTTTTGCCACAAACCGTTATGTCTTCGAGGTAGGCGAACGTGCCCTCGAGCTTTTCCGTCCGAATTACCTAATCAATGGTTTTCTGGAAGTTTGAAACTCCGTTGGTTACTCCAAAAGGAATCCGGCGGAACTGCGGTATAGATTCCCAGCAGCTTCGAATGCAGTAAACGGTCTCTCTTCATGCAAAATCGGTACTTGGTGATAGGCGCTCTGCAGGTCTATGGCGCTAAATATGGAATATTTGGCCACTTTTGATACTAATTCCTCTATACTGGGAAGTGGATAGGCGTCCAGTTCAGTAGGTATATTGATTTATGGTTCTCTAATAGTCGATTACAAGGCGTTTCTTGTGATTGGCGTTTTTAGTGATCAGTACCTGCGCTCGCCATGGTGATCTGCTTTCTTCAATGACACCTCCATTCAAGAGATTCTTCACCTCCTCTTCAATAAAACGTTGATCATCATCACTATATATTCTTGACTTAATAGCGATCGGTTTGCAACCAGGTGTTAAGTTACTGAATAAAGGCACAGCAGGGACGGACGCTTCGGCCACATTACAGACAACAAGAGGATCTTTAGGGCCGCCAAAAGCAAATTACAATAATAAATCATCACTGATTGGTTTTCTTTTAGGCTAACCCTAAGGAATACCTATACCATTAGTGCATTGTTAATGTTCATTTTAGTCGTAGCTTAAAGGAGTAACATGCTGAATCAATAGGTAATGTTAAAAAAAACTATTAGACTAGCTGTGAAAGCCAAAAAAAATAGTTTATATATTTTGACTGCCGAGCTCTTGAAGTTTTCTATGGAACAACCGATTATTTTTTCCATTTTCGAGATTTAGCGCTTTAAATATTGCCATATGATACAAATTCCACCCTGTATATCGATACCTCAGACAAAGACAAAAAGATAGACGGAGCATTACGAACAACCTAGTGATGCCGGTTGAAATTTATCTTTTTTCTTGGACTGAGATCGATACCTTAAGATTCCTTTGCCCCTTCCCTACGCCCACCATAACTAATGATACGGGCATCATTAGAGTAAGAGTTACTGCTCTCACACATCATATATATCTTTCTCTCCTACACGTAATGTGAGCCATGTTAGTTTGATAGAACCATGCAGGTAAGGTAAGTTACTTGAAAACTTGCTACGTGGGTACAAATGTTGTTTATACTCTCTTCTTAACGTGGTTCGATTGCCATACAAAGCGTTATTTGACATTCGCAGGCTAACGGCGTAATATTTTAAGAAACTTATGTAACAAACTTTTCAAACCACATGCTCGACAATGCCGAATTATAGGTCATGTAAACCCTACCGAAAGCAAGACATTAAATCCCTTGGTATTAGCCGGGTTATAATGTTGTACTGAATTTCATTGTAACCCGCTGGTTAATAATATGATTTCACTTTTCATAATTCTTATTACTATATGCATAAAGTTTAATTTTACTAAACACAATTTGTCCTAGGCCATGGCCTACTTGATTTGACAAAATAAATGAAGTTTGCCTCCGTGTGAACCCCGGTCCGGAGGAGCGCGGTGCTCGAAATTCGAATTTCGAATCTAGGACCACGGCTTGTGCTTTCGAATTTGGAACGCCGCGCGCCTTCATTTGTTCACGCGTGACGAACATATCGAGTTCTTGTAGGTGCCTATAGAAGATTTAATTTCAAAAATAATATTGAAAATGTCGAGTGATGAAAGTGTTTTGACTCCTGAGTTTATCAAATTAGATGCCATAGGCATAATAAACTCCAACTCAACCTCAATAAACGTACCAAATAAAAACATTACCTTATCTTTCCATAATTGGACTAACGTGTCTAATGTTACTATGTACTTTTAATTTGCTAAATAAACATTATTTATCTACTGAGCCTGTTTTTTTGTCTCGCATAAGGTGTGAAAAGTAGAGTATACACCTCGGGGATAAGACTGTTTTAGTCTTGGGCGGTTGAACCCCTCACTGCACTCAGGACTCAGTCTTAATTCCCTCGCTTCGCTCAGGAATTAACTTATAACTCCCTCGCTACGCTCAGGAGTTAAATTATGAGTCCTTCGTTACGTTCGGGATTCAATTCGCTCCCGTGACATAAAACAGTGCTTTATCCCCTTGGTGTATAATCTACTATTCATCAATTGGCTTCCCATTTGCGCCAAATTCCTCCTTTCCTAGAATAAACTTGTATAAACAAGATTAATTTGAGCAAAATTGTTTTCCCAAAATATCACATCCCAAAGCAATTTCTCAAACGAATCTAGTTTATACAAGTTTATTCTAGGAAAGGGGGAATTTGGCGCAAATGGGAAGCCAATTTATGAAAGTTTGTTACATAAGTTTATTAAAATATCACGCCGTTAGCCTGCGAATGTCAAATAACGTTTTGTATGGCAATCGAACCACCTTAAAATATTATTTTGATAAGTTGTACTAAACAAAATTTTACCAACATTTAGTGTGAATTTTATATAATCATCATAATTAAAAATAACCACATATTGTTTTTTATTGTATTGTGATAAGACTAAGTGAGATAATTGGTTAGTTACACTCGAAAACCTTATGAGACACGTGAATTTC
Source organism: Epinotia brunnichana (assembly GCA_963854355.1). Lineage (NCBI taxonomy): Eukaryota > Metazoa > Arthropoda > Insecta > Lepidoptera > Tortricidae > Epinotia > Epinotia brunnichana. The sequence goes on along the minus strand of OY977936.1, from coordinate 23,210,412 downwards.
TAAAGTCGTAGTAATAACGAAGTCACTTTATGAAACCCTACCGCTTCCCCGTACTATAATATAAACCCGCAGACCCTCCCCTCATTCAGTGTTATTCCTACCTGCAACTTCCTTCCTATAGCGATCCATTACTCCTTGAATGACATTCTTACTTTGACAGCCTAATGGGCCCGCTGACACTTTTCTAAGTTAAATTCGCGCGTTCAACTGTATCTCTAGTGCAACAAAGTTCAAACTTGAATAAGAGTGCAATAGTTGACGATGATTGAAAAAAGTCGGGACAAGCTAAAGATATTTAGCATTATTTTAATTATGATCCTTAAACGTTTCTGTATTAAGGTAGCAAATAGCCGAGCAAGTTGATTTATTTTTCTAGTATAGAGTAAACCTAAGGTGACGTAAAGTCGCAAGCGCATTGTGATCGGTGCCACGCTGTCTGGCGTGGTTTTTTTTTTCTTTTTTTTTTGAAGGTGTCACTTACAAATGGGGTTGCCTAATGATATTAGTTGATGACGGGGGATGGTTAAGAATGTGTCAAGTTAAATGTGATTTTAATAAAAACATACTTAATTCATTTTCTTTTTCAGTTTGTTGGTTAGACTAAGTTTGAATGTAGTTGTAGTGTGTACCAATAACAAGTTTTTACGATAATTTGAAGAATGTATGTAGGTACTCAAATAGCCTTAGCATTATTATCATTATAACCACATATTAGCAGCTTACCCCTTTTTTTATCATCATCATCATATCAGCCGAAAGACGTCCACTGCTGGACATAGGCCTTCCCCAAAGAGTGCCAAATTTTTGGCTTCTTTTTATGCACAAGAGGAATTTGAACGAATTTAATTACTAATTAAGGCAATCAATTTACATTCCTACCTTTTCCTAGAGATCAAAAGACCAAACTTATTTTGGTTATTGCCAACATGATGCCAACGGTGAATCGTAACTTTTACTAAAACTTACAATAAATTTCGACTTTACTAAACACCCCAAAACTACGAAAAAAAGAACAATTACGTTTACGCGACATTTAAACTAGTCGTGAATGGACTCTTTCATTCGAGTCATTCATTCAAAAAAAAAACCTTTTAAATCCAGGTAAACGCATATTTCCGGTCCAATGCTTTGTGCATTGGAATAGGAGGAAATAGGCCATAGAGCATTGCAATTGACTTTATTTCTATTGGTTTTTATTGCTGTGCATCTCACAATATTAGGTTGGATTCGCCAATTTATAATTCGCAACACTGAACCATCAGCATTTAGAAATAAAAATCAATTTAGTATGACTACGTTATAACGTTGGTTCTTTTGGCAAAACTGCTTATGTTTGCACGTTTGATTGTCCCGAGGTGTACAAAGTGATTGGATTAATTTCTTTGTCGTTGTAAGTGATACAGAAAATCGACTTAAAATTTAGTTTTGTACGTGCTTTTAATTTGTGAATGTACAAGATTAGTTTAAATGCAGGCGTTATTTAGGGTCGTATTCTGTGAATAGACTTTGATTTGTCATAGAAACTTCAGAAATAAGTTTCAGTCACGGCAAATAGGGTCCCGTAGTCCTGTAATTAGTTTGTATCTTAATTATTAACAGAGGCGTTGAACAAAGAGATTAGGTAGTAGGTATAAGGTTACTTTAGAGACTCTTCTCCCTGAGGGTTCCTACTACCGGCATCTTTGTAAAACAACGTGCAATACTTTTGTACCGATATGGTATGGTGCCGGTATTACTAGCCAAAGGCTAGACCTAACCACAAGCAGTACATTAGCCAACAGATGAGGCGAGGCAAGACTAGGAAAGTTAAATATCGGCATTGAAGTGCTATTGGTTTCATCGCCTGTGCAATTATAATGTGGTGGAAAAAAACAAATAAACTATAAGAAATTAAATTTAGTTAAAAGATTTTATTTATTTATTTACGAATCTCGGGGAAAAAATAAACTGATGATTGCTGAGCTGCCAAAAGTTGTCAATGTCACAGGTAGCTGTAATCGCGTGACCGTAGCGTCACTGTCCAGATCATTTGACGCATTACAAGAACAATTAAACGGGCTACAGTATAAACCGCGGTACATCGTGGACAGTTAGGGGTAGCTAGTAGATTAGTAATTGTAGCAGAGGCACCACTCGGCGTCGAGGCAGAAGCCGCTGGACCAGCCGAGAGAGTGGCACAGGTTGATGCAGGCGCTGTTGGTGCACTGGCGCGCCTCGGGCGCAGACAGCTGCGCGGGCCCGGAGCGCACCAACATCGCTGGCATTTGCTCCACGCCAGACAGTTCTGGGAACATAGAAGAACATTACTGTCCGTCCTCATGGTGACACAATTGTGTTCAATCATGGTTCTGATCGTACACTTACCTACGTATTCTGAAATTCTGATGTATAAAATACATATGAACATGTAATGAACGGTCGTACCGACTGGATAGTTTTGTACCTACTGCCTCGCTTTAACGCAGGGGTCTTCAAACTTTTTGACTCAAGGCCCACACTGCCCCTAATATAAATTTGTGCGGGCCAAGCAAGACTGATTATTGGTTTGTTTTATTTCGAACTCGTGGGCTCTCCCGCTTTCTTTCCGCAGGCCGGATTAGAAGGACTCGCGGGCCGGACTTGGCCCGCGGGCCGTAGTTTGGCGATCCCAGCTTTAAACCTTTAACGTATTGTTAAAAACTTTCATACTTACGGAAACGACAAGCGAAAACCAAGGTGCAGAGGTAGATTAGGTAACTAAATTTTCAAGTATGAAAAAACTGCCTTACTGCCTGTAGGTATGACACCATAATCTAGGTACTATATTAACGGAAACTATTTAAACAAGTATTCATTACAAAAAAAGTATTTGAACAAGTACTACGGCATTAACTCCCAAATAGGTAATTTATTTTACGCACATTTTCAAATAATTTTCTTACCTTCCGCAGGCGCTGAAAACACTAGCCCGAAAAGAGCCACCACCACCAAAGCCACCAAGAAGTTGATGCCCTGCATTTTCACTTTGAGACCAAAAAAGAGGAGAAAATAATAGTTATTACTTCGTAGCTTTGAAACTGTGCCGATGTAACAAAAATACGGCCTTTATATATTGTTCAGAAACTCAAGGGTGTTGTTTTCACTCTTATTTTGATATTGATAAAGGTACTTACTCGAACTCGACACATCGAACATCGTTATCACTTCTAGTAATTAGAGCTTGCTTATTGCCCAGGCAGTGTCTGAATTTGTTTTTTAATCTTAATGTTTTTATGGAATGCTCAAAGGGCAGATGTCATTGTTAGCATATCTAAAAAAGCTTAGGTATATCAAATATCAAGTAAGGTTTTGTTCTTTACCTTTAGGTAGTGGTAATTCAATGGTGGCGATTAGTCTAGGTTAAAAGTTAAAACTAAGATTCCCAACTATCTATTTATTTATCAGCTATCTCTTCTGGACAATCCCCGTCGAAAGGCATCTATATGTAAGTATACCTACATCGTGTTAGTGTACAAAATAAAACAAATCGTGATTCAAAATAGTTTTGATCACACAAAAAAAAAACCTTCGTCGCCTTTATTCTCAAAATGCTTCAGTACCTAACGTACAGCCAGTACGCGAAACGAGGAGTAACTACAAAATAAACCAACAAACAAACATACACACACTAACACACAAAACACAATCTTCAATAAGTTGGAACAGATCCGATGACACAGTTTTCTTGCGCATTTTCCTCATTAAGTGCGCAAGAGTGGTTCGAGTGCCGATTTGATAGCGATCTATATATATTTAGCTGGACGAGACCGAGTGCTTCTGGGAAGAACCGTGTTGTATTATGTGAACAAAATATATAATCTAGTTGCTACCTATTGTTGTAATTTATAAAGTAGAGAAAACTTTGTTATTTATTATGAATGTTGCTTTATAGTTAATTGCTATTATTTACATTATCACGTTACAGTTTCTGAATACTAAGTTGACGACCGACGAAAGATGTGAGACAGTTAAGACCATGAAATAGCAACAGAGATAATACCATCAACCTATCGTCAATCCTGTTTGCGAAAAATTTAGTGCATAAATAATTTGGTACTAAAAATACAACAGTATCAAAGTATGTGTGGTTGTGTATGGAATTTTATTGTCTACATAACTACATACCTACAAAGAATCCAATTAAACGGTTATATCTTGGAAAAGTGACAGAGAGCAGATAACCTTATCGATGTACTATTTTTTTCTTTTTTTTTATTCATTAGGACAAAAAAATACATGCTAATAGTTACATACCCATCTAGGCAAAACCTTGAAGAGTGTCAATCCCCGTTCTTAACTACTGATCTAATTTATAAATATAAACATGTAAATTTCAATAATTATGTGGATGTCGATTAACGCCAAATGCAATAAAATAAATACAGGGGAAGTATAAAAACCCTCGGGCAATTAGTGGGCACATTTGTTACATCCTCCGTCATATGATATGTGATGACGCCGTCCTATCACAACACGCCTGTGATGACAACCTGTCAATCTGAAATACCCAAGGGAAATACTCAGTTTTTTTATGACATCATCATTATTCATTCTGTTTGTCGATAACTAGGAGTACTTTATTTATATATTTATATATTTTCCTATCCTCCTCGGCCTTGTCAATTTATTAAGGGCAGTTCCTTATACCATGCTATGTTCATCATAAACTAAACCAGTCGACAAAGACGCTACCGGCTACCACAGCTCAGGTCAGAGTCTTGAACACATTTATTCTCTTTTTACATTTTAATATGGCGCCGTTCACCACTACGGCTTAACATCAATGAATGTATACCTTTCAAATCGTTACTTCCAAATACTTTACAAGGCCAGAATATCAAGAATCCTTCTTTTGGAGTTGGTCTATACAAAGCGAGATTCACAATAGGCTGGCCAAAGTACGGTTCGTGGTGTCGATAAACTCTCAGTCGTGTTTAATACTTGGGACAAAGAACCACGAGCTTTAGTTATGTTTTTAGGGTTAAAATGATACATTGAGGAACCCTTTTTTAGTAACTACTACTGCAGACAGCATTTTCATTTCGAGTTCGAATAAGTATAAGTACCTACGCGTATGTTGGTTTGACGTACGTATACTAAAATGCAGTCCACAGTGCGTAACAGTTTCGTAAAAATAAATAGTTTAATTAATAATAATGTTGTATAATATCCTAAAAATGCAACACGTAAGCTTCATCTGGCTTGTTTGCTATTTGGGGTAGTGACGCACAAGGCGCCGGCATATCTCTTCGAGAAACTCTCCTTTAGTAACACGTCTCGGGGAAGTAGCCGACAGCGCGTAATTTGTTTGATAACTCCCCGACATTCATCTGCTGCTTTCCGAGGAAGTTTCCGCTATGCAGCCACGAAATGCTGGAATAATGTCCCGCCGCCACTTAGAAGCCTGCCGAACGTTAAAATATTTAGAACTAAGCTCAAAAAGTTCATGCAAGAACATCAGTTTAAACAGGAGAATCTGTGTCTTGAAACTAGTTGCATTTAACACTTTCTCACCTGTTAGTTATGCTCCATATTCATTTCCATGCATTGCCATACGTTTGTAGGTCACCATAATTAAATTTATTCTAAAATGTATTCATGCTATTTAGTCATAGTTAATAATTAACTACTCTTGTAAGCTTTACCACGGGTATATTTGACGTTTAGTATATTGTTTGTTTTGTTTTCTGTTCTGCTGTTACATTGTAATCCCGCTGGCGCTAGTAGTAACGATTGTGTATGGGCTGCGTTCACTGTTACTGTAAGGGCCCACACACACGTAGTGGTTTGTGGGGTGTGAACACTTCTTTCCTTTTTGTGTATTTTTTTTTATTTTTATTAATTTTTAGTTATTAATATTTCATTATAAATATATATATATAAGATATTGCATGTGTATCTATTGTTGTTGCCCACCGTGCTCTCACCGAATGGACCCTGCGGAAGACCAGCGCTGGCTGCAAAACTAGCAATATGCTGAGCAGGGTCCATTTCATGACAAAATATGTATTATATTATTTCTTTTGTATGTGTAAATTGTGTGTCACGAATAAATATTTGAATTTGAATTTGAATTTTAGTTGAATTAGTTGATTCATCATACATTTTGGGACTGAGACAAAACCATACTGAACAAGAAACTCAGTGACACAAGACAAATACATTTTTTTTGTTCTTTACGTGAGAGACAGGTTACCGCTTGACCCATCGCGTACAAAATTGTTGCCAGTTATGTTAATCCTTCTTGGGCTGGTATTCACAACGCATAACGACAACTCACCTGAGAAGAACCAACCAAGTCTGACGTCTGATCACGTGTAATTGATACGCATCTCGGAGCCAAGTCTCGAAGTTGAGACGTGTTGTAAATTGTTTAGTAATTGATTGAAGTTACGGAACCCGGGGCCGTGATAAAAACTCGCGCCCGCGCAATGTTAAGACCGGTAGCCCACAATGCAGCCCGTTTGTCAGCGATTTGTTCGTTTTGGGCCGTTCGTTAGCGGCCGCCTTTAATTATTATTGCTACTTATAAACTACAGGCTGTTAGAAGGTTTATAGTACGGTTTATTGAATTTTGCGGCGGGTTTAATTGCATGAGTTTAAATCTGAGTACCTATGATTTTGATTGAAGTACTATAAGCATTCTAAACCGTTGTTACTTCTGGCATCTAGGCTTTATATTTTAAAAGTTAAGATACAGTCGACTTCGATGTATGAATTTTTCGCCTTAGTATAAAGGAATAAACAATATTAAAATAATAACATAATGCCATAAAATACCAGTCTACCTTCATAATCTTTGCTACACCCTAGAACCCCTCTTTGCAATACGTGAGTTCATCATCAGATGCAACCTATCTTTATTTCATTCATATAAATCGCATTAAACTCGCACAATACAAAAAAAAAACTTGAAATATTGCATTGAAAAGTGTCAAGATAGAAAGTAAGTAGAAAAAAAATATTTGCAAGAGTTCCAACTTTGTAGCTGGGCTATATATTTTAAAGCCAGTCCCGTCTTAGGGCCTCATTCGTGTCAGTGGAGGTAATCTTTGCACAGCGTTACATGGGGCTGACAAAAATAGAAATTCCCTAAGTTACTCGTACCTGTACGAAAACATGCAGAACGCTCGCTTTCGAAGAAGAAGAAACAAAGACCAATTATTTTCACCGTCATTTATACGCAAGGACTGGAAAACCCATTTTCAGGCTATCGATTTGGTAATCGTAACAATTTGGTTACCTCTTGATAAGGTAACCTTACTGATAGGGTAACCCTATTGTTATGGTCAGCATATTGGATGTGGTAACCTTAAGGTAATCCTAACAAAACCCTATTGAGATAGGGTTTTGTAAGGGTTAACTCATGGTTACCTTATAGTTACCACATCCGATATGCTTACCATAACAATAGGGTTACCCTATTGTTAACCCTATTGAGATAGGGTTTTGTAAGGGTTAACTCATGGTTACCTTATGGTTACCACATCCGATATGCTTACCATAACAATATGGTTACCCTATCAGTAAGGCTACTTTATAATAAGGTGACCATTATGGATAGGGTTTTAAAAACAACTTCTATAATAACCCTATGGAAAACCCTAATAAGGGTAACCGCGGTTCCGGTCCCTGTTTATACGTCAAATATTTCTTCAAGAATTGTTTTGTAAGCAGGTGATAGATCATTATTTCTCCAATTTCTATTATGTATATAATACATATATACGTTTAATCTAGGTGAGTTTATTAACTGGCATACAGGAGCAGATCATACCTATATTTTAAATTGATTATATGATGTAACTACGTAAGTACTTAGATACGTACATACTTACGTTGCGCTGTAAACTAATTTGACAGCAATAACAAGACAAAATTTCAAAATTCAACTATATATACGCGACAAAAAAAAACACATACAAAAGAAATAATATAAAAACACACACCCATTGTTATATTTTTTTAACTTCGCACTATAGGTAGGTACCTCCTAAATATATCAACGATAAAGTATATTGTAAGTATAAATACATCTCTTCTATGTACTTTTATAACGTGGTTTTATGTAAGTTTATTTAAGTGTTTAAGATGCAGTGATTATTTATTGGCTCATACTGTCTCAAATTGCAGTTGCGACCATAACGATAAGTTACTCTTAAACGCTCGCCCATAACGCGCATGTCAACCTTACCTAGCGACCACTTAGCAAGTAAACAAATATATTTATTTAATAACTTTTTATTGCCCTAATCCCCCATATATTACCGTGATAAGAAGATCACCCGCTAATATATTATCCTGTATTATCATACATACATATTATAATATGTTGGTGTGGTTGTCGTCTTTATAGCAGCGCGTGTCGGTCCTTATGATATTATAATAATATATTGCGGAACAAATGGTTTGGAGTATAATTTAAATGCTTAGTTCGTTTATTGGTGGTGGTGATGGTGACCTTTGCTTAGTTTGTTTACTTTTGTGTTGCAATTATTATCTACATACTAAGGGTCTTTGATTTATAATGAGTAGTTAATATTATATTAAAAAATCGTTGTGATTAGGCTTATTAGAATATCCCCTGAAAGTTGAACCTAGTTTAGTTTAGTAATAACACAACATTAGGATCTTTTCATCTTGGACGTTGCACCGAGGATAATTAACTACAGCTTAGAAAAGTTAAAAAACCCCCGACATTTTCATTTCAAAGTTCAATATCTCAAAAACGGCTTAACCGATTTTGTTGAAACGTAGCTAAAAACCATTTCGATTACGTCCGCTTTCGGACAAAAAAACGTATTTTAAAATCGGTCTATTCGTTTAGGAGCTACAATGCCACAGACAGACACACAGACAGACAGACAGACCCTATTTTTGCGTCGGGGGTTAAAAAGGAGAATGTGTATAAAAATTGCGTATAAAAAAGTCAATACTGCAACAGATTTCCATTATAATCCGCCACTCATTATAACAAACACGTTGTCAGATCATCCATATGTCCGAAATAGTCCAAATCGAATGCCAAAGCGCACACAACCGAGCTGTCAATCAAATGTACACAAAAACGCCAATCCAACGATTTTCGACACAAATCGCATTATTTGTTGATATATTTAATTTCCACCAAATTAAATGAAATTCACGGCAAACGAAAATCTGTGTTATCTATTAGACAATAAGGTGCAAGTGTAGTGAATTATCAGTTGGTGTGTAATATGAAATGTTTAGGAGCAAATGGTGTGAAAAGCACCGATCGGTTACATTTAAGCGGATTAATACGTGATGGGAGAATGGGATAAAAGTAACAGAGTTTGGCTAAATTATTTCCATGAATATTGCTATTTAAAAAAACTTTGTGACGTTAAGCAATTTTATGGAAACATGGACAAAACCATATAACCAGTTATTGGTTGTGGATAACTAGTAAGTAGCAAGTTTGAATCAAACAATTTAAAAAGCGGCCAAGTGCGAGTCGGACTCGCACATGAAGGGTTCCGTTAAATAAATCGCAGTTTACGATTTATGACGTATTAAAAAAAAACTACTTACTAGATCACGTTCAAACCAGTTTTCGGTGGAAGTTTGCATGGTAATGTACATCATATATTTTTTTGAGTTTTATCATTCTCTTATTTTAGAAGTTACAGGGGGGGGGGGGGGGACACATTTTACCACTTTGGAAGTGTCTCTCGCGCAAACTATTCAGTTTAGAAAAAAATGATTTTAGAAACCTTAATATCATTTGAGATGATACCCCACACGTATGGGTTTGATGAAAAAAAAATTTTTGAGTTTCAGTTTTGTGTATGGGGACCCCTAAAACTTAATTTTTTTTTCGATTTTTGTGTAAAAATCTTAATGCGGTTCACAAAATACATCTACATACCAAGTTTCAACAGTATAGCTCTTATGGTTTCGGAAAAAAATGGCTGTGACATACGGACGGACAGACAGACGGACATGACGAATCTATAAGGGTTCCGTTTTTTGCCATTTGGCTACGGAACCCTAAAAAGTAGAGCTAAATTTCGGTTGTTCTAAAAATAATAGAAAGAAATTGCGATATTATATGTATCATAAAAGGTTTTATTACGATTAAAATGAAGTGTGCGGTCAGAGAGGCGTAAATGAAGAGGCTGACGTCAGGATATAAATACGTACCTATACGAGTAGATGTAGATACATAGTTTGCTCAGTAAATGCTTTTGCCGTGGTAGGTAAAATTACTACTAATATCCCAACAAGCAATTTAAAGCTTCCCCATCCATAAGAGTATCGACTTTAAAATCAAACAGTCTTACACTGCCCCAAAAGAAAAATGAATTAACAGTCAACGGAACTGATACGATCTTACTGCCTGTTGGCAAAACGGGCCAACCTCCCGCTAAAGTCAACAAGGACAATTAGTCAATGGCACATCTGCTCGGCATTGTACGGCCGACAAATTGTCGTTAATGTGCCCGAAACATCTGACTGTTCAAGGTGCGAGTGCTACGCGCGCGAATTACACTTTATGCCATTGCCATTGATACGAGATAATCCGACAATGCTAATTTGATTTCCATCATAGATAGTGTTGATTATTGTTAGATCTGAAAAGAGTGCTCTTGGTAGGATATGTTGGTATACAATTTATATTAAGTAGGTAGGTATCTAATAAGTAGTAGGTATTTGATGCTGATCGAAAGAAAGTAGTCAGGAAATTTAGTGTAAAATTATTGTAGACTAGCTGTTGCCCGCGACTTCGCCCGCGTGTAACATGTTATCGTCTAAATGTTTGTTTAAGGAATGAATAAAAAAAAACATAAAAATTAGTTTTGTACCTAGTCTTTTTTTAGTTAACAGTCTAAAACCGAAGTTACAGATCTCTTACTTTACAAATGTCTTGATCTATATACAAAATTAGAACCCCCTTTAAACCCTCATAGTGAACAGTCTGAAACCGTAGTTACAAATTGCTTACTCCTTTTAACCTTAGGCGATGAAATAAAAAAAACGCTGAAATTAGTTTTGTAGTATTTTAGCATGTTTGTTTTGTCTAAAACCGAAGTTACAAATCCCTTACTTTAAAAATGACTTGCTCTCCATACAAATTATGAACGCCCTTATAATCCCCGTTAGGGGATGAATTTAAAAAAACGTTGAAATAATTTTGGTAGTCTAAACAGAAGATCGAAGTTACAAATCTCATATCTTTAAAACTTTACAATTTTTGAACCCCCTATTAAAGCTTTTCAGGGAAAAATAAAAAATAAAACACTTAGGTTTTTGTTATTGTAATAGGTAAGTTTTTTTTCTACAAACTATCAAGTCTCTAGCTAAAAAAAATGTTTTCCATACGAACCTTGCACCCCTTTTTAACCCCTTAAGGGGTGGAAAAGTACTTAACCTTTCTATAGAGTTTTAAGTTTTTACCTAAAAAAAAAGTTTCCCCCATACAAACATTGCACCTCTTTATCCCCCTCTTAGCGGGTGCAACTTTCTAAACCACTGAAAGTAATTTACCTATATTTTTATTCTTATAAATAATCTTTCCAAACAAATTCAAGTATCTAGCTCAAAAAAGAGTTCCCTCCATACAAATTTTCACCCCTTTTTATTAGGGGTGGAATTTTCCAAAACGCTGAAAGTACTTTATTTGTATTGTTCAAAAAAGTTTTAAGTAGCTGGCTAAAAAAAAATATTTCCTCAATACAAACGTTGCACCCCCTTACACACCCCGAATGGGTGGAATTTTCTGAAACGCTGAAAGTATTTCATGTTTATTTTATTATGTAATCTTCCTACGAAGTTTTGAGATTCTAGTTCAAAAAAATCTCATTTACCAACATTGCACCCCTTTTTCATCCCCTTAGGGGTGGAATTTTCCAAAACGCTAAAATTACTTTATTTGTATCGTAATAAGTAATCTTTCTAAAAACTTTTAAGCTTCTATCTCAAAAAGGAGTTTCCCTCATACAAATTTGGCAACCCTTTTTAACACCCTTAGGGGTGGGATTTTTCAAAACGCTGAAAGTGCTTAATAAGTAATTTTTTTACGAAGTTTTAAGAGTCTTGCTAAAAATATTAAGTTTCCCCTATACAAAATTTGCACCCCTTTTTAACCCTCTTAGGGGCAGAATTTTCGTAAAATGTTGATAGTTATTTATTTGTATTCTAATCAGTAACATTTATACAAAGTTTTAAGTCTCTAGCTCATAAAATAAACTTTCCCCCATACAATCTTTGCACCCCTATTTAACCTCTTTAGGGGTGGAATTTCCAAAAATACCTTATTAGCCGTTGCCTACGTTGTAAAAGATAATTGTGGTTTCAACGATCTAGCCCCAGTAGTTTCGGCTGTGCGTTGATGAGTGAGTGAGTGAGTCAGGACATAGGCATTTATATTTTTGTTTCCATAATATAGTTAATTAGTATACTTTTTGCGGCCAATCCGTACAGTTATTTTTCTTGTAGGTATCTATTTCTTCACATAACTCATCTTTAATATACTACTCAAAAGAAAATAGGGGCCACTAAGTATTTTGATTGCTACGTGAAAAATATAGTAAACTACTGTTTACTGTATTATGTATATTTACTAAAATAACATGTAACAAGGCTTTTGTTTTAACTTATGCTAATAACCATTTAATTGTGTAGTCAATTGTTTCACTTATTTCAATTAACATGAAATTAGTCCATTGTCAACAGCAAAAACTAAACAGAAACTCTTTGCAAAACAAAACAAAAACTGACACAAGCTGTTTTTTTTAATGGTTTAGTAACGGGTGTGTCCTCCTCTCCTGTTTTCACACTCCTGGAGCCTTGAATGCATACTCTCGATTAAGTTTCTGATGTTTTCATCAGGTATCTCTTCCCACGCACGTTTCAGAGCATCCATAAGCTGTTGCTGGTTGTGAACCTCTTGCTCATGCTCCCTAACCCTTCGTTTTAATTGGTCCCACATATGCTTTATTGGATTTAAATCCGGACTATACGCTGGCCATGGTAGGATACGAATATGGGAGTCATCCAGTACAGTCTGAGTGGCCCGAGCTGTGTCTGGGCGGGCATTGTCATGCATTAACCAGAACCCTGGCCCCACTCTCTGTGAGAATGGAATGAGGCCTGGTGACTTCATCGATGTACCGTTGTGCAGTTACTGTGCCTTGATTTAAGGAAACCAGCTCAGTTTTGCCTTGTAAGCCAATCCCAGCCCAAACCATCACACTAGGACCTCCAAAGCGGTCAATTTCCTTGATGCAGACATCGGAAAATCTCTCACCCTGTCGTCTCCATACTCTAATCCACCGATCATCACTACAAAGCTTCACTTTACACTCATCTGTGAAGAGCACCATACCCCATTGATTCATGCTCCAATCTGAATGTTCGCGGCAAAAACTTAAACGATTTCCACGTTGAACCCTAGATAAAGGAATTCGTACTACTCGGCGTCTAGACCTTTGCTTTTGGTCACTAACACGAGTCCCCGTTGTCAACCGTAGGCGATTTTGTAACTTACGTGCCGTCACAGAGCGCTCTCGACGGGCACTCAATCGGATGTAGCAATCCTCTTGTGCCGTAGTCGCTCGCACCCTGCCCGATCCAGGCCTTCTTGCTACACTGCCAGTCTCTTGGAACCGATCCCACACATTTTGGATGGCTCGGCGAGAGAAACCCAACGAAAAAGCTACAGACCGCTGTGAATGACCTTCAGCAATCAATGTAACGGCTCTGGTGGCAGTAATGGTATCCATATGCCTTCGTTGACGTGGCATTATTAACAAAAGATGTTAAAAGAAGCAAAAGATGGACAGAAATAGTTTTTTAACAGAATAAAATTGTGATTCCATCTGAAAGGAATTTGACCTGAAACTCGTTTTTTTTATTTGCTTCAATTTCCGGCCAGCTGTAAGACTTAAACACCAGCATTAAAGAGGTTGGATACTGAAGGAAGCCGGACATCATTAATTAGTCACTTATTAATTAGTTTACATCTAAAAATTTACTCAAAAACAGAAATATGTAAGTGGCCCTTATTTTCTTTTGAGTAGTATATATAGATTATATAGATTACTCTTTCCGCTTGTCTTCCAAATTGGAGAGTAGACTCAAAATTTATTATTACTTCAAAAGAAAGAAGAAACGAAAAACCCATTAAAATATCTCAAAAAAATACGAAGCTAGGTACAACCGTTTTAAAATCGCTTGTTAGAGTGAGAAAACGATCGGGGACCGTGACGTCACGATCCTCGAGCGTCATAGTAATGGTCGCACCACACTTGGGGGTTTGTGTTCGCGTTGCGTCGTTGCCTCTCTTTCATTTGCCGTAGCAAGGAAAAAGATGCAACACAAATATTTGGGCATACACCCCCAAGTGTGGTGCGACCATACACAACAATCATTTCATATGAAGGTGCGTTTTGCGGAAAAGGGACAAAACATACTTACCCCCTCTTAAAATTTTGGACACGTCTTATAACTTATTGATTACCTATAAAACCTCTTGCGTTTTTTTTCTCCATTTGACTTTATTTTAAGTCCTTTTTCGAGAAAATACAACATTTTGATTATTTTATTTAGTGTCTACACCCCAATTTTCGATCTATCCGACATCCGTATTTTCCAACCACGAACTTCAGAATTCGAAAATATTCGGGTATCTCTATCTATATCGCACTAACATTACACGAGTGAGAGGAATGCAGATATACTTACGAACTTCGAGTTTCGGTTTTCATGGTTTGGCTGATTGCGCAAAGAGCGCGCGCGCGTGCCATTCAAAAATAAAGTAATAAACAATCAAAATTGTGTTACGTATGTTGTTCGAATTTGTTGAAACATTTATAGAAATTACGCCTTAATACGACATTTGCGCATATAAGTTCTCATATCAGAATCGATTAATTTCTTATGCTTTAATTATTGGTATGTGTCACGTGAAGGTCTATCGTAGACGGGATTTAAATTATTAATAGGTGAAAATTAAGGAAAAACAATTCCGCCATTTTGACGTTTATAAAGCTGACAGACGTGGCGGCGATTTCCCTCAAGAAAAATAAATTAAATATTCAATGAGGTCAAATGTTTCGAAAAATGTATTATTATGTAAATGTATTAATTAAATGTCTAAAAACTACCCTAAGTCGCAGTCAGGATAATAATCTACCTATAAAAAATGTTCCATGTTCTTCCGTTCATGGGAAGCTGAGATCATTCATGACAAAAAAAGTTTGAAATGTTACAGGCTGATTCTTTTTTTAATTTAGAGATTTATTATAAGTGTAGATTATTATAAGTGTAGATGAAGATAATATAAGATATAATAGGTACCTCTTCATATAAGACTTGTTGATTACATTCGATAGTCGAGAACATACTATAACCAACACTTGTAAGCGATAATCCACAAAATGTAAGTGCTAGTGCACATGGTTTTTCTTGACAACTTACATACACAAAAGTTTATTAGAGCTGACGTGACTTGATGTTAGATGTCTTAATAGTAACGAAAATGTACGTTTGCCGATTGTACCAACTGGCCAGTACCTATTTAAAACAATCTCCCAAATTTTCAACGACATTCCTTTATTTATCCCGTTTTCATCAGTAGCTAGGTTATAATACCTTATAATAATACTTATAATTGGTAAGCAGTTACATGTTCGATAATGAAGGCCTACGCCCGTTGGCGGCCTCATATTATTGTGGTACCTGAGACCTGACCCGCCATTACCCGAGGACTGGAGATTTACTGCCGATCGACGGCAAGACGTAGACTGCAAACAGTACTTTGCTTGTTTGAATTTACTAGCAGATTAGAAGAATTTAGAGCAGTATTATTTTGCCAATCTAATAATCAACGAGGCCGAGGTGGGATATCGAACTATCACTTCAGGTACCACCGCTTGCTACCATATTTCAATCTCACTTGTGCTGGCTTGTCGCCTGTGCCAGAGTCTGAGCAACTAAGTTGACCGCACTACACAATTAACTACTCAGCACAGCACACACTTTTAGTGAATAATTGTGTACAGTCAGCATCAAAAGTAGCTACGCAAACGAAGACGTCAAAAGTCTTTATTAAAAGGGAATAAGAACTTTTGACGTCTTCGATTGCGTAGCTACTTTTGACAGTACAAATTTGCCGCGTAATTGTACAGGTCCGGATCCAGGGGACAGATTTTTGACTTTCGAGCGCTCGAAAATTAAATAAAAGTGAATACGATTGCAGTGTCAAAATTGCAGGCACTTACTTTCTACCAATATATTTGAATAGGAGTGGTCAATACCACTCGTTTTTACATTTTGATCGCTATTTCAAAATAGCAAATCGTCATTTTTGACAGTTTTTGAATGAAAGAGTCGAGCGCTCGAAAGTCAAAAATCGGTGCCCAGACTCTGCAGTATGTTGCTTATAAGAATGTGAGAGCGATCACTAATATTTAATCGAATTGAACTTGAATCAAATACGAATTGGACTATAGTCCCCCGCGGCTATGAAGTCAATCCTGAGACATGCCTCTAGGGTTGAATATGTAATTTTTTCCTATGGTTGACATTGTCATTATTCAGAAACTTCATAGTTGCGCAATGTGTCAGGATTGACTTCATAGCCGCGGGGGACTGTAGTTACCGTTGAAAGGTAGGTACAATAGGATTATGTGTTTTGTATTTGACTATATACATTACATTCTTTACTCACACAAGCACTCCAGATAATTGGCAGGTAAAAACAAACCCCGCAATGTACAGTCGACGCCAAAAATATGTTTACAGTTTTCGTCTTATTACAATGGAATAAGGTGCAAAAGTGTAAATATATTTTTGGCGTCGACTGTACACGCCGCTACCCCTTCTCGGCCACTAATCGTTAAGGGTCGCTTGATGAAGGTGTGGGCGCGTGATTTCTGTCCCTTGTGTTTATTCCCCAAATTAGCCCTTCAAGTTTTCTTACACTTTGTTATCGTTAGGGCGGATTCGGCGCTTTAGTCACAATTGGTTATTATAAATACAACTGAAACAGAATAATCGCGTCTTGTTCATTGTATGCGGTAAGTACCGTTAATGACACTATCGGAAGGTTTTTAATTACTCTTTCTAATCAACCATACCTAAGTATTATGATCTAACGCCGTCTTGGTCCGCACAAAAGTCGTAGAAATTTTCATTATCATTATATTATCATTTCAGTGAAATGACATTCATTATGACGAAATGTGTCTGAAACTCGGTCGATTAAGCAGATATAGGTACTGATAACTTATACTGAGCAAGCAAAAACCGATCTTAAAGGTGGTCATTCTTTTCATTCCGCGACTGTACCTATAGTATTGCAAGCTTGGGTTAATAAAACACCCGAAAAAATTAAAGATTACCTCATACTTTGTCCGTTTATATTCACACAGGTATATCATTATTTATTAATCGGATTACTATTATATGTTTCGACATTTACTAATTTCGCGTTCTATTTGATCGCAATTTGAATAAAAGCGAAGTTTTCCTCAATTTACCGAGCACGATATAACATTTAAATTGGTATCTTTTCGTGAACGTCATATTCCTTCCTAATGTCTTCGCATAAACTGGATGAATGAGGTACTGATGGCAAAACAATGGCTCCCATTTAGTAAAAATATTATTTCGGATAAAATATTAGCCTGTGTCTTTAACCAAGGTGTAGGTATGATAAAATACATTTTGATCAAAAAAAAATTCCAAAAAGACCTTTTTTCTAAGCATTGCCTTCTAACTAGGCATTTACATGTAGCACATACCATCGCTCTTCTTTGCATATGGAATTATGGAGTAAGTAGGGAATGCATTTACGTTTAATCCTTTTATTGACAGGCGACGTATCGGAAGTCGGGTAACTCAAAACATAATAATTTTTACGTCATACCTGGCTATAAAGTAGGAATTACCGCACGCTATGCGTGCGGAAAACCCCACTTCCTGGCCAGATAGAGACGTAAAATTTTGTACTCACCACGGGCGGTAATAAAGAAAGCCTCAGAGCGCATATTTATCGCCCTTGCCTTCGGCTCGGGCGTCAAATACCTGCGATCTGAGACATTCTTTGTTTAACCGCCCTAGGTAAGTAATGTACTATTACGTCACACCTGGCCATAAAAAAGCAATTATTCCACTTCAAACTCAACTTCAACTTCAAAATTCCACTTCCTGGCCAGGGAGAGGCGTAAAATTGTGTACTCATAGTCATAGCCATTTATTGCAGCCATAGTCTTGTACAGATCTTAATAACTAGGTACATTGAGTCTCATATGGGCCCCGGTAGGGCATGGCAATGTCACAACAGATAATTTGATTATTAATATACATGCCATAAACGTATAAACCATAATTTAAAATAATTCATAATTTAAAATAATTTTCACTTAATCGAAAAACTTGCTGAGAAACCTTATATTTAATTTTTGTACTCGACGATTAAAATATGTGAATTAAGATTTCATAGATAATACTGCAACGTCACTCTTTTCATCGTTGAATAGTCTGTTACTTCCGAAACAACCGAAATAACTGTTTCGATATGCTATCTAGCCAACCGAAAAAAATTTGAAAATAGAACTAAAATAAAATACGACCAATCACGTGGCTGCTTTACCGAAATGTAATGAATTGGACCAATAGAATCGCTTTGATTATTGAGTTTACTCGTTGATGTCGTACGCTCGTTGATGTTTTTTAAGATATCAACGAGCGTACGAGCGATAGGCTGCACTTCGTTTCAACAGTATCGAGTTTGTTTAATTAAGTAGTTCAGTTGACTCGTAGAAAATTAATTTTAATGAACTCGTACAAAAAGTATTGTTCACAATAGTGTTATAATCAAGCTTTTTAATCTCGTACCTTACTTAGGCCACTCAGCAAACTTCGTGGCCTAAACACGGTACTCGACTAAAAAGCTCTCTATTATAACACGATTGTGAAAAATTCTATTTAACGGCCTATCGATTGATGTGCCACACGTGGACTTACAATATTTTCCTTCTTTTAGGGTTCTGTACTCAAAGAGTAAAACGGGACCCTATTACTAAGGCTCCGCTGTCCGTCCGTCCGTCCGTCCGTCCGTCCGTCCGTCCGTCCGTCCGTCTGTCTGTCACCAGGCTGTATCTCACTGATACCGTGATAGTTCCAGTCGAAATTTTCACAGATGATGTATTTCTGTTGCCGCTATAACAAAAAAAAATTCAAGTTAGATTCGTGTCTATTGTAATGCCTTAAAACGTTGTAACTTACCACGGGCGGTAATAAAGAAAGCCTCAGATCGGGCATCAAATACCTGCGAGCTGAGACATTCTTTGTTTTACCGCCATAGGCAAGTAATGTACTATTTAGAATAGGGATGATCACTAAGATTTTTTTACGATGCCAATTGAACCAGTTTTTGGAGAGGAACAAATGTTTGTATGGGAGCAGCTACAATTAAAGAACATACCTACATACCCAAAAAAATTAGACAAAGATTGACTTAGCTGGCGCTAGCCCAAACGCTTCATACTAATTGACACACGGGTACGACGTCACAACTGTTATAGATTGCTGTTTCGATCGCGAAATACTGCGTTTAGGTACATAGTTGTCGTACAAATTTGTTTCTTTTAAAGTGAAAGGATTCTATTGGTAGCTTTAAATGGACTCTCGGACAATTAAAAAAAAAACATGTTTTTTCGAAACTTTTTCCATCTTTTTATGATTTTACATAATTATATTTTATAATTTATACTTTATTACAATAATTTGATGGTTTACTATTTAGCAACACTACGGTATCAATTTTAACATGAAGCATCATGCCTATTGTTTATGCACAAGGGATTTTTTTATACAACCAACAAAACAATTTTTATGCTTACCGTCCCAAAACTTCCTAAAACCAATTTTTAAAAAATTTAACAGCGTGTCATTTGCGAAGATTCCCGGCGAACGGGGGTGGGTCGGGAGGGGGTGGGAAAGTAATCAACAATTTAAAATTGGAGCTAATCCGGGATGGCGGTAATCGCCGCGATCGCTCCACGGGAATGGCGGTGTCCAAGTTCCCGGCAGTGAGACTTCGATTTCGAATTGGAGATATTCCCGGGTCGAAAGTCTCGGTCGACTCGACATATTCCTGTAGCCACGTGGTGTCGTTACGCTATGATTGCATCTCCAATATTGAATGATGCAAAACGAGGTGTTAGGACATCACCGTAATCATATGGGACGGGCTTACAACCCGTGCGAATTAACTGTGCACCTCGCGCTGTGACGTTTGCACGCAGCGGAGTGCACAGTTGATTCGCACGGGTTGTAAGTAATGTCTTTGTGCACATTTCAAATAAATTCTACTGCGTTGATGGACACTACTCCAGACACAATATAAAAAAATAACAATAGAATTACGCCTATAGGCGTCTACTGTCCATCAATGTCTTAAATTTAAAAATTACACGCGACTTGAAAATTTAGCATTTCACTTGTAGGTAGTAACAAAATGTACCTAGAAGAAAAACGTGGAAACCACTCCACGTCTTATGGTTAAGCACATAATAGGAGTTACGTATGTTTTTCACCTAAAATTACCAAGTCTAGAAATTTTTGAACCAGAATTTCCCTCTTTCTCTATCGTCATGGACACCCTTCTAAGGTGTTTGTTTTTCCTTGAAACGGCAGGACAAATTGACGCGTCATCGTTTCTTCCTCCTCTCTCACGTCGCTTTTTAAAATATATCCGTCTCGTTCTTAATAACGAACGATAATCCTCGCGTGATGCCGAAATATTTAGCTCATTTATGTGAGGAATTGATGAGAAATAATTTAAATGGTTATACGGCTGAGCAAAGTGTCGTGAGAATCCATGAGGCTTTTTAGTAAATACTTACCTGGGTCATTTTTCTTTGGACATTTGAACTACTGCCATGGACATGGTCATCATTGGTACAGTCAGCATCAAATAGATACTTAGTAGCAACCAAAGTCGCCAAATCGCAATAGATCTTTATTACCTACTTAACTGTTGGGGTGAGGATGTGTTACGATATATTTGGCCACTTAGGATGCTACAATATAGGTTAGTATGTATTTTGATAAAACAGACACACAGGGTCTGGGATTGGAAAATAATCCATTCCTGTTTTCCGAAAGTAGAACACTGAAGCCTAATTTTCTTATATGCATATTTCAGCCTGTGACAGTAGGTAATCATTAGGTCAGTCATTGGATTGAATGATGAAAATTACAGATGTTTGCCTGTAAATATTCTATAGTAAATTTCTTTACCCTGGATAAAGCCAATGAAAACTGTTTACATAACCATTAGCGGGTTCAATCAATTAATCATTAAATTTAATGATGAAAGTTACAGATGTTTTGCACCTAATGGCGACAGTTCAAGGTTGATGAAGATGTATCTGTTGTAATTATCTTGAATGCTTCATTAATATTCTAAGTTGAACCTTCACTGAACGTACCTATCAAAATAATAACATTGACGAGTCAAGGCTTTTGTGGTAACTAGGTACGTACCAAATTAATATTTATATTAACTTGTAAAGCGGTGGTAAAGCATAATAATCAGATTCAAATCGACTGACACTAAAAGTCGTATGATTCATATATTTATATTGGACACGACAGACACAAATCAGCAATCTAATATCTAGATAAAATTGTATTGCTAAAATGGAAGACCCAGGAAGTAGGTATGATACAAAGCACCCAGTGTGCGCTTGCCTTCTTTTATTAATTTCTAATTTCCTAATTACGGGTACATCCTTTCACTGCGCATTACGCGATATAGAAGAAAAATCCTACGCCAATTTTAACACTTTCACTGCCAGCAGGAACCGGCCTAGCACACTCCTACGCCGTAGTCGCTTTCCGCTACAAACGGGGAAAATCACGGCATCGGCTACGAGCGTAGTGCTTAGCGATTCTTGGCAGTGAATGTGTACTACAAAGCGGAAAACACCTGCTACGGGCTACTCCGTAGTGCTATGAAGAAAGCAGCGCAGTGTAATAATTATCTGTGCCTAAGTTCATCGCGACGCGTTTGTAGCTCGTTGTCCATTGAATATTTGGATCATAATTATTATTGGTACCAATTCTAAAATGATGAAAAACATAAAGCACGAATTAAAATGAAAGTTGCTAAAAATCTAATCAACTCATTAAAAGTATACTAGCGCCCTCTCTGTGGTGGAAATTGAACAGCGTTGTACATAATTTAGGACCATTCCGACGATAGAAAGCTTGCATCAGTCGCAGTGCAGCCGACAAGTAACAGATGGCGTTGTAAGCAATGGCTCGCCATGGGGAAATAGTTCTCGGTATGGTGTATTATTCTAAAAAGTGAGAGGTGTTTGCACTAGATGCCGCCATATGCATCATTTTCAAATTATTCCTTTGTAACGCGCGAAAACTGGCGTAACGAGTCCCTAACGACATCATCGGTAGAATTTATTTACACGAGTATTCTAAGGGACCACAAGGTCTCTTAGAAGGTACTCAAGTAGGAATTTACTTAGGTCATATGCTGCAGAAATTCACGTTCTAGGTGGTACCAGATAGAAGTCAGATAAAAAGACTGCTTTATCTTGTCGTTCATGCTTTAGGTAAGTATGCATGCCGTTGAATAGTATTTTGTTTGAGTAAGCTTATAGGAAAATAAAAACTCAACTTATGTTATCGAAAAAATTTTAGGCAATCGATTTTCGTTCTGAAAAACGATAAAATATATAATCAAGACACATATTTATGTAGGAAAATTTATTCATTTTGTTTCCTAGTTCAGCAAAAAGCCTTTGAAAAATATCATTTAGCGACTTTAAGTGTGTCGTTGGCGTTTAAAGAGTTGTAGGTACACAAAGATTTAGATAACTGTAGATTTGTTTAAGGAACGTAGGTAGGAGCAGGATAGGTTTGGTTAGTTATTGATAATTTATAAACAAAATAAAATTATCGAAAACTATTTATTTTTTCACGAGTTTACTATGAGCTAGAGCTACCGCAGGGCATTGCCTTCCAAAACGCCTAAAACAAGATTTTTGTTTCCCTTTTTCTAATTCATAAATAGTCAATTTATACTGTTTTGGACTTACATCATACAATAAGACAGTAAGCGGTTTGACAAAGCAACTTCAGGAACCGATTTCGTCGAAGCAAACATTAATACTCCATCTATTATGTGTGTACCTATGAATCTTAAATTAGACAAAAGTGGTCTAAAAAAAAATTCACATTAACCATTTTCTTATCAACCTAAATAATTGTTTATCCATGCCAATACCTCCATGTCAATACCGAATCATAGACAATGTTTTTTTAAAAATAAAATCTTATTTATTATTTCATGTAATTCAAATTGAGATATGTACATTAACTATACCTACTAATATGTATGTGGAGGTAATAATAAAATCGTTCATTGTAATAAGTAATAAAGCAAAATAATTACATTATGCTGTACTTATATCGATGAAAATAAAACCTTACACTACGTTTATAGAGTCGATTATTGCACAAAATTAATACATACATTGGCTTTGATACTTTAATAATTAAATCATTTTACAATAACGACACCTTAAGAGCCCGTTCACGTGCTCACTAGCGCCGCGCCACTGGTAAATAATTGAGATTATTAAAATTTAACGATAGACATTTAAAAAAGTAGACTGTACGCTGTATTTTGTATTTAAGTATATTTTGAATACATCAGCTCTAGACACGGTACGGTTAGGTAAATGTCGAGTACTATCTCCATTCCGTCACTCGCCAAAGGCTTCGAATTCGAACCGACCACATTTTACCATCATCGGTAGCGTTATCTCGTTACATCAACGCAGAAGTATATTAAGAAAAAAAGAAAAGTGCGTAAGACCGGCAGCCATCACCATCTTGCAGCCAGCGCTACTTTTTGAGCCAGGTACGCGTTGTTCACCACTTTCCCTTTTTGCTACTTCATTTCTGTGAATAGTTTTTACGTTGCTGGATTCATCAACCTATGCGTCCAAAGTTAAAACGGTCGTTTTTCTTTTGAGTTCATAGATCGACGAATCGAGCAATATTAAAACTAGTTTGATGCATTCACCAGGTACTTAAATACAAAATACAGTGTGTAGCGGCCTACTTTTTAAATATCTATCGTTAAATTTAAATAATATCAATTATTTACCAGTGGCGCTAGTGAGCACGTGAACGGGCTCTTAAAATTCTTTGACATTTCTATGTTACCTTTAGCAACTTTTGGTACTGATTTAAACAAGAATGTTAGTAAAATTACGGCCAATTTTAATTATCACAAGTAAACTCAGTTTTCTACCAGTACCCGAAACAAAATAAAAAAAACGTTTTAAAATCATAATTACTACGTTACACTTAGGCCGTGGTGGCGACGAGCGGGCGTCCATACACTTGATCGAGTTCAATCTATGAACACCCGGTCGTCGCCCCGTTGCCCGCTGGCGTCCACACAGTGGCCTTACGGGATGGCCACGACATTGCGCGGCGGCGGCAGCAGTGGTTTTTCTAATTCATTGCGTCTGATCCCAACTAACCACAGTGCGTTGCGCGTCTCGACCGCGCAGTGAACAGATACAACGCTTGCCGCGCCGCAATTCGCGCACGACATTAGACCCATTGACGGGCCGTTAGAGCGGTTACATACAGCGACTTTATGCAGCGCTACAAAATATCAATACAGGTGATTTTGACAGGTGCTCAATGGCTAGTGTCGTACGTCAGTCACGCGTTCGTGAAACGCGCGTTTATGTTGCCACAAGAACTCGCCGTGTATAACCGCTGTTACCTACTTTCTGTTTTGGGCAAAAAAATACAATGACATTTGTTAGTCAAACAAACAAAGAACCTATCGCTATAATACAACAGTTTTAAAATAAGTGAAACGAAATAGTAACCATTTCATTTAAATTGTGTACTTAGTTTATATTATGTGTATAATGTTATTTCTGGGGCCATGTTGTCAATCAAGCACATTTGAATTAATAAAATATCCTCAATGTTTCGAAGTAAACTAAGCCCACAACCGCTGATTTATCTAGAAAATAGAAACAAGATAATTATGTTTTGGATTCATTTAAAAAATAAACTGTTGGAAATTAAAGTACCTACATATAACATCATGTCAATATTTGATACACAATTAAGATAATAAATAACAAACTAGATTTTTTCTCTATAACTTTGTCAATATATGATTAGGTGGGTCTAGGTAACTTTGCACCAGCATACCTTCCTAATCATAGAAGAAAGGGACGCAGCTATATCAGTGAATGAATAAGCGCTTCATCAATGTCTAGCTCTCTCTCTCTCTCTCTCTCTTTCACTTTTAAATGAGAACCAACCTACGTTTGTATAGAGAATAGGACACTAAATATATACTTTGTCAAAATAATTCTTGAAAAGAGGTTTTTTTCAATTTAATATTTTGCTACTGCTTTAAAACTACAAGTGATATATTCCCGGTTCCTTCGAAAAAAATAATGACTATTAATTTATCTAAAATCTGGATGTATTTACCTTATTCCGAAATAATAATCCGTATTCTTTTATCAAAAGTCCATAACTTACTCTTATAAACAGCTTAAATTCTTCAGACTGTTTTGATTAGTGTCAAAATGAAAGAAAGTTACAAAACTTATTTCTTATGCCTTGATCGATCACACGTAGGTACCGAGCAAACGGGCGAAACAGTGCTCTCGGCCGAGTACTCGGTGCGTATAAACAGTCACTCGCTATGTTATACGCATCAAGTACTCGACCGAGACCACTGTCTCGCCCGTTTGCTCGGTACGTGTGATCAACGCATTAGGTTTTTTGATATATGTAATTATTGGTAGGGCTAACACTTTCGCTGCCAGACGTTTTCCGCTGCATACGGCGAACACCACGCGATCGGTTACGAGCGTAGCGATTCTCGGCAGTGAATGTGCAAAGCTTTTTATTACACACAAATCTCAATCAAGCTTGGCGAACTGGTTTGAAACAGCTTAAATTCTTCAGACTGTTTTGATTAGTGTCAAAATTAATGAAAGTTAAAAAACTTATTTCTTATGCCTTGATCACACGTAGGTACCAAGCAAACGGGTGAGACAGTGCTCTCGGTCGAGTACTTGATGCGTATAACATAGCGAGTGACTGTTTATACGCATCGAGTACTCGGCCGAGACCACTGTCTCGCCCGTTTGCTCGGTACGTGTGATCAAGGCATTAGGTTCTTTGATATATGTAATTATTGGTAGGGTAAACGAGCAAAATAGCGCAATCGGGCGCTCACAATTCATGTATCCAATACATGACAGAGAATAGAGTTATTTTACCTCGAAACTTTTACAACATTTTCGAATTAGTTAGGTATTCGTTTTGTTTGAGAATATTCGATTATTGAATATGAATTTTGTAAATTTTGCGAATATACCTAGTAGTGTAACGATGTATGTAAACGCATAGCCACTCTCCAGGTTTGTATCATGAGTCGTCATAATAAATTTTCGAAAAGCGCGAACGTGTAACGCAGCGTTCTGCCCCTACGCGGACTGCGCAACGTGCCTAGGTTGTACTATTACTTATTCTGTGGCCTAGGTTAGTTCCCTTACATTTTTCGACACAGATTTGAACAAAATGCTGTAAGTAACTAGAAGAGTAACGCCACTGGTATTTGAATTTTAGCATGTATACCTACACAGTATTTATGAATCCAAAAGAAAGATTACATTGGGACAAAAGTGAATCCAAACTAGAGTTGATGTGTAACCTTTTTTACGTGCTGTACTGTGCGGTACTTACATAGTAAAGGTATTTGCAATTTCAAATTGTATTTTTTATGCTACAACATAAATTAACATGGTAGTAAGTCAGAAGTACAAATATTTATAGGTAGGTAATTAATAACTCAGTAAAGACGTGCAACTTTCATTCAGTCAAGTTATTAATCTCAGCATTTGACCGGAATTAAAGTAAGTACCTAGGTGCTAAACTCAATGGCTTGCAATAAAGTAACATTCTATAAATCATCATCATCTTTAAATTAAAAGTTTTGAGCACTATATATTCCAACAAACGTCGCGAAAATTAAGAAATGAGATGCTTCAATTATTTTTGACAGTAAGTATAATTTTTGCTCTTTGACAGACTAGCACCTCAAACTTCTAAAACAAACCGATTGCCTTCTAAATTTTACATTTCCACATCTCTACTGACAAATTTTATTTCTTTCACTTCTTCAGGGCTAAAACTCTTGACTGAGACCTTTCCTATTTCGGAAATGTCCGTACTTGACAACTTATTGGTAATCTTAGTAATAGATATCCTACTTTCTATGTCATTAGCATCACAAATGCTCTCTAATATTACTCCTTTTTCAACTTTCCTCGGTTTTGGCACTACGCTTTGGGTGACTGGCTTAGTACCCCTTAGCTTATCCGTGAGTATCTTATTACAGTTATTTTTAGACATATCTATAGCTAAAGGATCTTCTTTCATATCTTTTGCGTCTTCTTTCTTATCTTCTGGCTTATTCTGTTGTTTTAATTCTGCGACTTCTGCATTCGAAATGTTGTCTTTCTTCTTCCATTTTGTTCTTCTGTTCTGGAACCATATTTTTACCTGTAATTAAGAAAAGTGTTTGTTAGATCGTTATTAAAATGATTTTATTTTATGTCATACCTAATCGAATAAAATAGGTAGGTACTATGAATGAAATCATAAACTAAATACACGTACTAAAAATAAATGGAAGTCATGGTAATTTTAATCCTACATTATGTAGGTACTTATACTTGATTCTGTAGCGGAATTTTTACAGGGATAAATCTGAATACTGTTGCTTACGTATTGGAGCATTATATAGGTACATATATTATAATATAAAACAAAATAATTAATTATTTAACTCCTGGCCCCGTAGCATGGATAGCCTCCTAATCACGCGATAAGTGACAGGATAAGAGCGTCGTCTCGTTCTATCGAACGGTGTCAGCCAGGGACGGATGCTATATCTTATCACTTATCGCGTGATAAAGGCCATCCATGCTACGGGGCCTGAATGCATATTAACTGAACATAATAATTTTATTGTATTGTTTATACCTATAGCTAGTATTTATTTGACATATGTATTTTATGACGATGTATGATCAATGCAAATAAATCATAATGATATGATATGGTATGAAAAATCTTCAAATCAAACTAGCTACATCGAGAATAAATGATTTAGAACATGTTGAATACAACATTGTAGATCAATTACTGCGAGCTGTTACGCCCACGTCCACTCACGAGGATTTACGTGTCTTCCTTGTATGTGTACCTACTAGGTAAATGTATTACACAATTGTGACTCTGAAATTAAATTGAATGTGCTCAACCTACGTATATTAAGATGAGAATACCTCAATTGATTCTTCGCAAAGCCTAATGTAAAGTTGCTGAGAAATTTAAACTTCTAATTGTACAGCCAGCCTTCGTACGAGATTTAGTTAAAGTCATACTAGTTAAGGCGTCATAGTTAGTCCATTGTTTTAATTTAATGTTTTTTTTTTTTTTTTTTTTTTTTTTTATTTATCCAAAATACTTATAAACTATTTACACATTATTTGAACAGCGAACGAAAACCGCGTACGGTTTATCTGTCGCCGTTGTCGCTCGTTTACAATTGATAGCTAAGAAAAGGGTAGTTTTACATAATTTGTGCTACGCTCGTGCGCGCATCGGTAGTTGGCAAGTACATATTTTTTGTGATGATTTTTATTTTGTGAGTATTATGAATAAGTTTCTGGAAAACATCATTTGGCCATTCGTTTAATATGTAAGGTAACAAATACTCCCACATTCTTTTTCCGTATGCATTGTTATACGGTGGCAATACGTATTTGGGTAAGGTACTTATGTTTCTCAAGTTTTGTGGCCTATAACGTTTTTGAAGGTTGGGTAAATTTGAAATTTCATCACAGATTAGCATCATCTTAAATTTATCATATACATTTATAATTTTACAGTATTGAAATAGATAATTATCGTCGTTTTTATGCTTATTTCTAATAGAATTCGGTACAATAGTTTTTATCATTCTTAATTGTAGCTTGTAGATATTGTCCAGGTAAGTTTTATAGGTTCTGCCATAGCTACTAAGGCTGTAACTAACAATGGATTCGGCTAGTGACATGTACAACATTCTGAGAGTATTAAATGGTAATTTATATTTTAGAAGTGATAGTTTGCATAAGATGGATCGTAGTTTGTTACAAATATGACTAATGTGGGGACCCCAATTGAATGTATTATCTATGACCAAACCGAGGTATGTATGCTTATCCACTATTTCCAGGTGTACACATTCACACGTACGCGTAGTTTTTTGATGCATGCACTCATGGCTATGCGCTATTATTTTAGGTGTGATGAGACTTTTTTTATATGCAGAGTGGATATGCATGACCTTGGTTTTGTCATAGTTAATGACTAGGCCTACGTCGTGGGCCCATGCACACAGCCGGTTAAAGTTACCTTGTAGGATGGTTTCTGCAGCCGTGATATCGGCATGGGTGGCCACGAGACAGGTATCGTCCGCAAATTGGTATACAGACCCACCACTGAATATATTGCACATGTCGTTAACGTACAAAAGATATTCGGTAGGTGCGAAATTTGATCCTTGAGCTGTACCTTGTTCTGTAGGAATCTTATCACTATAGGTATTATTAATTTTGACAGATGTGAAACGGTTGGTGTGGTAGTTTTTTATAAATTCTAGTAGTGGGCCCTGTATACCATTTTGCAGGAGTTTGGAGTATAAGGTATTATATTTAAGTGTGTCAAAAGCTTTACTAAAATCAATAAATACAACAATAACATGTTTCTTCTCATTTAAGTGCATATTAACTTCGTTTGTAAATTTACATAGTAATTGTGCCGTATTTTTCCCCTTCTGAAAACCGTATTGTTTATTGTTTATAAAATTGTGAAATATATAAGATTGTGAATGTATGTGACGAAAGTTATAGATACAGTGTTATGGAAAAAATTAAACTTTAACTTTATTTTTACGTTAACTTCGTCATTTAATTAATAGATAGATAGATACCTAGATAAAACGTTTATTTCTTTGCTACAAACACATAAAAACAAAAAAACAACAACAACAATAGAACAACAGAATAGCTGTGTGTGACGAAAGGTTTACAGCTAGGGAAGAATCTTTAGCCATTGTAAGCACGCAAACAATATAGACAGGTACATATTATAGACCGATACATAAGAGTGACAAGGAAAAGTTCGGCAGCATACTCGTTATTAGCGGAGCGGTGGCGGAGTGGTATACGCAATGACCCGGGAATCCAGAAACACCGAGTCGATTCCCGGTTTCAATTTTTATTTATACTTTAATCTTTGACTCAACTTTACAATAAAAATGTGGTGTGTTTTCCACAATAAAAGTACGAAACATAACAATGTTCAAAAATGCTCATTCATCTAAAATGTGCATATAAAGGTTGGCTGAAAACTTAAAAATAGCCAATGTACGTTTTAATGATCGCCAGGGTACAAAAGCAATAACCGAAATGTATCCGCTGTTTAGACAGTAGTGATATCACGCATACATACGCGTTAACAAACAGTTAATTACGCCGTGATCGATCCGCGCCCCAGGGAGCACAGGGATGGACCAGCCGATCAAGCTACCGATATCGATGTTTACCGAAGATTAACAAGATACACTAGGTATATAGGGATAGATCAGCAGATCAAGCTATCGATATCGACGTTTTCCGCAAATTTAACAAGATACACAATACAGACTTGGACTAGCCGATCAAAAATTTTCGATATCGACGTTTGCCAAAAATTTAACAAGATACAGAGATTGACCAGGCGATGGATCTATCGATATCACGTTTGTCTAATAATTTCAAAAGATGTCTATACAGAAATAGACTAGCCAATCAAGCTAACGATTTCGATGTTTCCCTAAGATATAACAAGTAATAACAACATAACAGAATACAGAAATAGACCAGCCGATGGATCTATTCTTCTTCTTCTTCTTCTTCGTGTCGAGGTTCCTCAAATAAGAGATGCCCAATAGGCAGCGGTGTGGACAGCTCTGGCAGTCGCGTCTCTCAGGTCGTGTTCCGAGCAGGAGTGTGGGCATGTGGGGCACGCCATCAGGTGCACCATGGTTTGCGGTGCTGTACCGCAAACACATTGGGTTGATTGGCCACGATGCAGTCCCCATCTGGCCATGCCTTCCTAACAGCGGCCAAC
Source organism: Epinotia brunnichana (assembly GCA_963854355.1). Classification (NCBI taxonomy): domain Eukaryota; kingdom Metazoa; phylum Arthropoda; class Insecta; order Lepidoptera; family Tortricidae; genus Epinotia; species Epinotia brunnichana. Next base: position 23,179,116 of record OY977936.1, on the reverse strand, counting down.
CTGCGATCTGAGCCTATTTAGCGCCCTCCAGATGGGCCATGGCACCTTGTGGCCGGATGGCAGTTGTTCCGAAGCTAGCACGTAGACGTCGGGCGGAGGGCATCGAGTCCGCCACAACAGGCAGCAAGCATCTGAGGGGTTGCTTTGCAGGGGGCTAGTGTACCGCATGAAACTCCTGCGGCTCTTGAGACGGGCAGATGGCGGGTTATGACCGTACAGTGGGTGGCGCTGGTCAGTCTCCTGTTTCCCCTTTTCCACGGCACTTGCTACCTCTCTACGGATTTCAGGAGGAGCGATGCCCGCGAGTGGGTACAGCTTGTTGAGTGTAGTAGGCTTAAGGCATCCGGTGATGGTGCGGCAGGTATCATTGAGTGCAGCAGTCACCAGGCCGGCGTGTGCGGACCGATGCTATACAGGACAGGCGTACTCTCCCGCAGAAAAGCATAGCGCCAGCCCGGTGGTGCGCACAGTGTGCGCAGATGAACCCCAGCTTGTTGACGTTAGATGAACCCCAGCTAGTTGTAGTCTTCGCAGCAAGTTGTTACGTGCGCTGACCTTCATGCGGGTGTTAACACAGTGCGTCTTGTACGTCAGTGCCCTGGCCAGCGTAATTTCTAAGTATCGTGGGTTAGGGCAATGATCAATCGCCGCTCCCTCCCACATTATATTTAGGGGTCTTTGCGCGTGATGATTTCGCAAGTGGAACGCGCAGGATTGTGTTTTGCTCGGGTTTGGCCGGAGGCAGTTGGCCTTGTAGTATTTTCCATAGTGGTCCAATGCCTCAGACAGTGTCTCCTCTACCTCTTCAAATGAGCGGCACTGTGCTGCCAAGGCTAGGTCGTCTGCGTAAAGAAAGCGTTGTGTCCCTGGCGGGCTAGGCTGGTCGTTGGTGTACATGTTGAAGAGGGTTGGGGCCAGCACGCTACCCTGAGGGAGACCATTTTTTTGGCGTCTCCAACGACTTTTGCCGGTGTTGAGATGGACCTGGAAGCGGCGGTTGCGGAGCAGTTCACCAAAGATACTGACAAAGCCCATATCCTTCGTGGCGTTTGTAACTTTTGACAGTAAGATCCCGATGTTCACAGTGTCGAAGGCGGCGGATAGGTCTACAAACGCCACGCCGGTGACCATGCCATGCTCAAACCCATCCTCAATGTGCTGCGTCAGCTCAGCGTGGATCTATTGAAATCACGTTTCCTCGATAATTTCATGAGATGCGCATTGAAGGGATGGATCAACCGACGACCGTATCGATATCAACATTTCCTTGATATTTGACAATATCAAATCATATAGAGTCATAAAAAACAAGGAAAATTAGGAGAAAATATAATCGATTGCTTTCCAAAATATATTTAACCCTGCGTCACTGTCGCGAATGACGACAAGTCATAGTCCCATACATTTATATAAATTAGAAAAACATTTCCTAGACTCCCTTCTTCCACAGCCGGGTAAAAGCTTTCCACACAGTATCGAATACAAGATTAATAATTAGATAGTATTATTTCAATCTTCAAATTTAATAGAGTTTCAATAAGAGCATTAAGTGTTTAAATTAACGAATTCCGATATGACATGACCAACGATCCCGTAACATTATATCCAAATTATAATAAATCTCTAAATTAAAAAAAGAATCAGCCAGTTTGAAACTAAGCTTTGCGCGGTTCGAATGTTCTCAGCATCCCATGAACGGAAAAATATGAAACATTTTATATAGGTACATTATTATTCTAGCTGCAACTTAGGATAGTTTTTATCCGACTGCGACAGTTAATTAATTTTCCGAAATATACGACTTCATTTAATTTTTCATTTATTTTTATTGAAATCAAACGCTGCTCCAACTGTCAGCTATAAGAACCGTCAAATTTTCGTCAAAATGGCGGAATTGCTTTGCCTTTCACTTATTAATAATTTAAATCCCGTCTACGATAGACCTTTACGAGACAAATGCTAAAATATAAACCATAAAAAAATATTCGATTCTGATATGAGAACTTATATGCGCAAATGTCGTTTTATGTCGTAATTTCAATAAATGAAATCAACAAATTTGAACAATATAATTAACACGAATTTGTTTTTTTTGAATGACAATGGCACGCGCTCGGCGCATTCAGCCAAAGTACCTGCGGCGCTACCACGAAAACCGATACTCAATGTTCATATATTTGCATCCCTGTCACTCGAGTATGGTTAGTGCGATAGAGATAGAGATACCCGAATATTTTCGAATTCCGAAGTTCGTGGTTATAGCTCAGGAATCGAAAATATGGTAAATAATCATAATGTATTTTCTCGAAAAAGAATTTAAAATAAATATATTCAAATGGAGAAAAAAACAAAGCAAGAGGTTATATAGGTAATGATTAAGTTTTAAGAGGGGGTATGTTCTGTCCCTTTTCCGCAAAACGCACCTTCATATGAAACGATTGTTTTTTTACTATGACGCTCGAGTATATTGACGTCACAGTCCCTCATCGTTTTCTCACTCTAACAAGCGACATTAAAACGGATGTAGCTTCATAATTTTTTGAGATATTTTAATGGGAGTTTCATTATCTTCTATCTATTTATACATAATAAATGCCTATGTCCTGACTGACTTATTCACTCACTCACTCACTCATCAACGCACAGCCGAAACTACTAATCTTAGAGAGTTGATTTTTGCACAGTATGTTGCTTTTATAACGTGGGCTAGGGATAAAAAGGGATTTTTGAAAATTCTACCCCTAAGGGGGTAAAATGGGGGTGCAAAGTTTGTATGGGAGAACCTTTTTTTTTGAGCTATAGACTTAAACTTTGTAGAAAAATTAGTTATTAGAATACAAATGAAACACTTTCAGCGTTTTGGAAAATTCCACCCCTACGGGGGTAAAATAGGGGTGCAAGGTTTGTATGGGGGAAACATTTTTTTTTAAATAGAGACTTAAAACTTTGTAGAAAGATCAGTCATTAGAATACAAATAAAGAACTTTCAGGGTTTTAGAAAATTCTACCCCTTAAGGGGTAAAATAGAGTGCAAAGTTTGTATGGGAAAAACTACTTTTTTTTAAATAGAGACTTAAAACTTTGTAGAGAAATTATTCATTAGAATACAAATAAAGTACCTAGATTCAGTGTTTTAAAAAAATCTACTATAAAACTTTGTAGAAAGATTAGTCATCAGAATACAAATTAAGTACTTTCAGCGTTTTAGAAAATTCTACCCCTAAAAATAGGGGGCTAAAATAGGGGTGCAAAGTTTGTATGTGGGAAACTATTTTTTTTAGCTAGAGTCCTAAAACTTTGTAGAAAGATTATTTAAATACAAAGAAAGTACTTTCAGCGTTTTGGAAAATTTCACCCCTAAGGGGGTAAAATAGGGTGCAAAGTTTTTATGGGAAAAACATATTTTTTTTAATAGAGACTTAAAATTTTGACGAAAAATTACTTATTAGAACATGAAAAATACTACATTCGGCGTTTTACAAAAATCATTCCCTAAGGGGGTTAAAAAAGGGTGCAAGGTTTGTATGGGGAACACTTTTTCTGAGCTAGACACTTAAAACTTTGTAGAAAGATTACTTATAAAAATACAAAAAAAAAGACTTCAGCGTTTTGAAAAAATCTATCCCTAAGGGGGATAAAAAGGGGTGCAAAGTTTTTATCAGGGAAAGTTTATGTTTTTGAGTTAGAGACTTGAAACTTTGTAGAAAGATTACTTATTAAAATACAAAAAAAGAACACAAATCGTTTTAGAAAATTCCACCCCTAATAGGGTTAAAAAGGAGAGCAAGCTTTGCATGGGCAACACTTTTTTTTTGAGTTAGACTTAAAACTTTGCAAAAAGATTACATATTAGAATACTAAAAAAGAACTTTCAGCGTTTTAGAAAACTCCATCCCTAAGGGGATCCTTAAGATCCTTAAGAAGGGTAGCCAGTGTTGTGTGGGAAAAACTTTTTTTTTTACTAGACTTAAAACTATTCAAAATGTTACTTATTAAAATTAATAATAAAGTACTTTCAGAGTTTTAGAAAATTCCACCCCTAAGGGGGTTAAGAAAGCTTTGTATGGGCAACACTTTTTTTGAGCTAGAGACTTAAAAGTTTACGAAAAAAGTTCTTTCAGCGATTAGAAAAATTCAACCTCTAAGGGGGTTTAAAAGGGGGTTCAAATTTTAAATGGCGAGCAATAAAATTTTAAAGTGTGAGTAAGTGATTTTTAACATAGGTCTTATTCTGTACGTTAAAAGACTACAAAACTGATTTCAGAGTTTTTCCAAATTCATCCCCTAAGAGTGTTAAAATTGGTTCAAAGTTTGAGTATTTCAAGGCATTTTTAAAGTATGAGATTTTTAACTTTGGTTTTAGACTGTTTGTTCACAAACTAGAAAATGAACATCAACTTTTTTTTTAATTATCCCCTAAAAGAGGGTTCAAATTTTGTATTGAGAGAAATCATTTTCTAAGACGATAAAAAGTTCTACGCGGACGAAGTCGCGGGCAACAGCTAGTATCCAAATAAATACGCGCAGTTAAGTGCGTCCGAGCTTACTGTTTGCAATTACCATGTGGATTCACTAAATCTAAACGCGTTATAAAATCGTACATACCTACTAAATAAAATATATCATAGAGTGCCGATCATAAATATTGGGTATTCTAACATCGCTGATCATAAATGGAATGGATTAATTCAAATGTTTTCGTCGGAGTACATAAACATATAATTACTTGCATATTGACAGAAGCAGGTTTCGGAAGTATTCAATTATCATTTCGTCAAAGACGAACTATCCCTGATTATAATCGTGATATTTGCTAATCATGACAGCAATCCATCTCGGACCACAATGGTGGCACGGCCAGAGTCGCCGTTGTATTCGCGTGACGTTTCACTTCGCTACGATATCACGTAGGATTAGTGGGTAGGGTTGTTCCACTTACCACCAACACTAGGTATTTGAATAATCATCTATTTATTTTTATATTATTAATTTACTTTAGTTTAAAAAAGGCTCTCGAGGCATTGTACCGAGGCTGCTGGCAGCATTTCCTCGTTGAATTGCAATGCTGATGCGTTGTGCGAGAAAGCCACCAGCTCTTCGGTCACCAGTTACGTCAACCAAACGTTTCGCGATAAGCAATTTAGATATGTTTTTCTAGTTCCTGAGGCCCGTGGTCGTCGCTTGATGGAAGATGGAAGTATCTTGACGAAGTGACCGCTTGGACTTTATTATCTTTCATCCCACCAAATACAACGAGTTTTTCAATAGATACTTTAATAATAAGAAAACACGTTTGTACAGCTTTTAAGTCTAGTAAACCAGTTAACTAAATATGTTTTGATATGTAAAAGTATATACGTGACATAGCTTATTAAAATACGCCTAACTATTAACTTAATATGAATATCATTTAAGATAGTGTCAACTAAATATCACGTTGCATATTGCGACTCCTGACGCAGTGTCGCCCGAGATTAGACATGTCTCAGCTCTCTAGGGGACCATTTTAGCTGTAGCTTGCGTCAATTGAGTTAAATAGACAGATTACAGTTGCATTCCCATTTGCTATTGGAGTACCTTCATCATTCATTACACTTTCCGAGCTAGGAACCCGCTAGGTGGGCGCTTTGCTCGTAGGAGAACTACTTTTTTCCGAGATTTTTTACAACTTTTATGTTTTCTACTCAGAATCCTCTTTCCATAGGAGAAAAAAAGTGTCCCAAAATGTCCATACATTTTTGAATTTTCCTATTGTGTTCCGCTATACAAAGTATATGGTAACACAATAGGAAAAATATCTTTGGGACAATTTTTTGTCCTACCAGGATCGAAAGAGCTCCTGATCCTGATTGGAATCAACATAAAACTCGTGGAAAAATCTACAATTAATAATAGTGGCTTTTTTTAGAGAAACGCTCACATTACGGAGCTCCCCATGATGCCGGCTATACGAGTGTATCGCTACGAATTCTTTGGATTGTAATTTTGCATCGCAAATAATATTATTTTCATAGTTCTTGTACTGAATATCTTGTTATTCTCGGAGGACTTCTAATTGACTGGTATCACAATTTGCTGTACATTTCCGGTTGGTACAACAATGTCACCGTACAAATACTTACATTCTTAGGCAAATACCGCAATGTATATTTGAAAAATATATCACCAGGTGATCGACTTGAATCGCTTGTCAAGACGCTTGTTGATAGTAAGTACTCTATTATGTATCTTATTGTAAGAAATAATCTACAGCTTGTAAATGAATCAGCTAGTTCGAAAACGACCATTCAAGGTGAACCCCAATAGATAAAAATTTTGATTGTTTTAGGATTAAACTCTGAGTCAAATGTGGGTGGGTGGTATGTGTGTGTGGGTTACACATAGTAAAAAAGTCTTATTTCCTGTGGTCACTAGTGAACGGCTTATATACGAGCATATATATTATAAAATATAAAAAAAAATGGTTGTCTATAAAGTCTGTTTACGGACGATAATTTTACGTGATACCGTCATAAGAAAACATTGAGCTGCGATACAAACTTTGGACCCTCATTTCACCCCCTCAAACTCCTTTCTTAGTGCACCCTTAGACCTTATAAGGAACCTAAGTGCCAAATTTGGAATCTCGAGAACCAGCGGTTTGGGCTGTGCGTTGATATTTCGTGCGCGCAGCCGGAGTTCGGAACGGGACAATGAGTCACACTTTTTCGTGCGTGCAGCCGGCATTCATCGATTTATAAGACGTTATCACGGCAAAAATATAAGAGGAGGCGCCGTTTATGCTATATAAGAGTCCGCCTAAAAATTAGGCTTTATAGCCCTTAAACTTAGTAATGGCAGGAAAGACGAGAACCTACTTAAATCTCTTTATGACCCGTATTCGTTTTAAACGATGTTGCTAAATATCTCTCGGGAGACATTTAAACTACTTGTTCTCACGGTGGCTATAGTCTTAGCATGCTGTTTGTTGACTGTGTCTATTGAACTGAATGTCTATTGAACAAAATATTTTATTAGATTTTTATTTACTAGAAAAGATGCATTTTCAGTGAAGTGATTGGACCAAACTAATTTACAAAACGGAGCATTTGATGTCTAAAATAAGTGAGTAATTAGTGTCACATAAAAGCAACAATTAAGTCCTTAAAGATAAAAAAAAGTATTCTTAAAATAACAATATTTCAAAATACTTGCTATTTCAAATTTCTGCATACGCAAGAAATGTTACTTTGTATATATGTAATTTGAGAATGTAATGAGACCGTGGTGTGTTTATTAAAAGGTTAAGCATAATAAATACGTGTATCTAAGGATATTTGGAACATTTTCATTTATTTATATTACAACTTGATTTCAAAAGTTTTTCGACGTTATGGAAGTACATACTTTACACATCACATACATAATAATGGAACAGATAGAGTAGTTAATAATGTCTTTAGAGGACCGAAACATAAAGTTTTAGTGAATTACTCAACCCTAAACCCGGCGACCCACACCGGAATTCACCGCAATGCAATCCACTTGCAAACATGCACATAATTATTATTGATTGCACATTAGCAACGTGAGCGAACAGGATACAATACGTCAGTTTGACCGTGTGAGAAAAGGACCGCTGGGGCACAATGCTGTGTTACATGTCAAAGCCCTAATTGTACTGGTTGATATCGCTTTAATAACGGTTGACTGATGAGTTTGGCTAATTAGTTTGGGTTGTGTGATCCGCTGCCTCTAATAGCCTTTATGATATTGCACATCGACATATGAGCAAGCATAATGCTATATTCGTGTATCATGTCTATAACGTTCTTGTAAAATATTGGTAAATTATATGCAAACATAATGTGAGAGTCTATTCTCATTTTTTTAGTTATGTTAAAGTGTTTTCTTTATTTGTATCAAAAAGAATACTACTTTGCCGTAAAATTAACACAGACACAATACAACAGTCGTGACAGATGAATCGACATAGAGACATCGAGGTAATTTCCTAAAACCGCGTTTACGCACAGGCGTAACTTTTCGCGACACACCGCGCGACATTACGCCTGATCGTATACGAGGCTTAAGTGTTCCATCAGACGGAATGAAAACAAACTCTATTTTAATCAATAAACTGTTTCCAAACTTGAAATAATTTAAATAAATACATAAACGTGGCAGCCACCCAGCACATACCTACTATTGCGAATTACCGATCAACTCGATTAAATAGCACTGTGCAACCGCATTTTCAATTGAATTTGATGAGAACTTGTTTATTAAACGTTTGTTTATTCATGATTCGGTTTATTCAGGTTGATGATGGTAATCCGTGCATAAAAATATCGGCGAAATTCAACCAGTTCACAATTAAGGATAGCGTTTTTGATGTAGGTACTGTCAAGTTCATTAAATATATGTACTTACGTTCCCAAAGGTTCAAAAATGTCTGACCAATCTTATGCCATTAACAATGAAGTCGTGTTCACATATTTTTGATGATTTTGTCCGTTCACATATTCTATAATTACACGTTCTATATTTTTTTGGTATTATTTATAAAAATAAACAGTTCGAATTGGCAAGTGCAAACAAATTAAAAATAAAACAAACCATAAGCAAGAGCTGTCACATTTCCGATTTCCCACCAAAATACAGTTCAAAATGAAAAGACGAAAGATGATAAACTATTAGTACTAAACTATTAAGATTTTATTCGTGTTTGTGAAGACAAAAATGTACGTTCCTTTTAAAATGGTCGAAGTAATTAATAACTGCACTCCTGAAGAAATTGCGTGAGTAGCAAGAGTACGAATAGAAAACTTGCTGCCCGAAAAGTTTAACTATTCTGTAGTTTGCTATTTATTTAAAAATTGTCGTAGAAAAAGTATTGTATGCAACGGTGTATAACTGGTCTAAAAACGCTCGTGGCGTCTGTAATTGCGATGCTCGCCAAGGCTCGCATCGCAACTCACGCCACTCGCGTTTTAAGACCAACAGTTGCATAAAATACAATTTCAATATAACCGCTTCTACAGTGCGTCTAAGAAGTCGACACACAAAATTAAAATTTAAAATCAGTCAACAGTTCCCGCCCAAATTGTCCACACCATAAACGCCTTTAAAATCTGTTCTACGGATCTGACTGATCCAGAAAATTAAGCATTGTTTTGGCTTTCATTTCGTTTCCTCGTATTCGAAATGAATAGTAGACTGTTCAACTCGGGCTAGCCACCCATTTCAGCCTCGAAATATTGCCCCAAATACCCCAAAATATCTTGTCGGATTTTTTTTAACCCTCGGTAAACAATCTACCATTTTTACAATTGTCTCTCCTCAAACGTTTCTTAGTAATGATTAAATGTTTCCTAATAGATTAGCAATACCACTTGTGTCACGTTGTGTTACGTGGATGTGTGTTATAGACATAGCCCTAACGTGACAATGTCACAATTTTGTTTAACATTGCTTCCGCGGTAATAGTCGGCTAGCTATATAACTATTATAATTTATCACGTCAGCGAATGATTCGAAATAATAGAGATCGCCCTAGCATAGGCGTAAATCTTTTATATAGTATACATGCTTATCTTAAAAAATTACGTAGTTAACGAACTTAAGAGGATTGTGAAGTGCCGATACGAGGTGCGAGTAGGTATTTAAAAAAATTCTATCTGTTTCACACCGCTCTGTGCCTCACCCGTATCGTCCGATAGAGATAGTAGCAAGTCCTGGAGGCAAATGCCTACATTTCCTTGTTGAAATATTGTTTCGGGTGATAACGTTTTTACCCCCCTAAATCTTTATGAAATGAAATAACTTTGGTATTATTGGATTCAGTACACTTTAATCTATGTCCGTACGTTTTCTTTTTTCAGTAAATCAGTTAAGATTCATTAAAAAAAATAAAACGGTAGACAAAGTTTTTAAGTCAACAATATAGATTTTTAGATGCTAATAAGTTTTAACGCAAGCAATATATCTCAAAAATCAAAACGTACAGACCAGACCTAGTTTTTCATTATAGCTACAACATGTCCAAAAATTACAAAAATCGAACAATGTTTACGGGGTGAAAAACGTTATCGCTTTTTGTATGAAAAATTACAGGTTCACAGTCCTCTTAACGAATTTCGTCGACCATAAAATTAGCCCTAATATGAAACAAAAGCTGACCAGATAATTCACCACAATTTTTTTCTCTTGACACATTGGAATCAATTAAATTGTTGACATTGAACATTTTATAAAATCCAACCATAAGTTAAGTTGCTTTTAGTATCTAATCGTAAAATACCTACTTTCATTAATACGTGAGTACAAGAGCGAACATTTAATGACGTTAATGCATCTAAATAATTAGTTTAGTTAACTAGTACATAGAAATCAATTATCAGCATCAAGGTATACAGGAACTTTGACAATAATTGCAATAATGCGTCTACATCAGGGGTGACAGCGGTCGAAATTCGCGAGATTAAAACAATATCTGACCGCAACAGCCGAGCGTAATCGAAGATAGTCTTGGGAGCAAAGGAGCCGTCATTGATTAAGTGGGGGAGTGGATTGAGGGGGGATGAGTAATTGTAGATTAACAGGCTTAGTCATCGGCCTCTATATCCGCCGCTAAGATACGTAGGGATGGCATCGTATCGATAATATTATAATAGAATTTTAATTCAGAATAGAGGGAGTATGTATCCAGTACCTACTGTATGAGATTATTACTGTTGTTCTTTTTTGTATTAAGTGTGCTTGTGGCTTATTTTCAAAATAATCGTTTCAGTTTGTTACTTGATTTATTTTTGGACGAATTTGATATAATCATACTGAATGAACAGGGAAATATCGATATTTCGAATAATCGTTCCCCCAAATGCATTTAATTCTGAATTCAAAAATTCACCATTTTATCCCACGGGTTTGTCTGCATTATTTTCAATACGCGGGCGAAACCACACGGGAAGCTAGTTCTATAATATATATTGGTGAAAGAATTGTTTAGCTCAAATTAGGAGTTTACCCCTCACGTATAACCTTACAAACATACAATATCAGAGACTTTATCTCTTTATTATATTAGTATAGATAAATAATGAGAGAAATAAAACCTTGTTCCTAACTACGGTCCTTCACGGATGATCGGTCGAATAGCGTGTGATGGGACGTCGCCACGGATCACCATTAATTGACTATTAGTCTGATCAATGACGCCATAATAATCATATACAAAGTATACCTATACCTATATAAATATTGAACAGAAAATGTTCCATCACAATAACATCCACACACTGTTTTAGGGTGTTAATTGTATCCCAAAGGTATATTCAACGAGTGCGTGGGACTCCATGCGTGCGGAAGTATTCATCAATATCCATATTTAGTGCCTATTGTAATTTTATTTAGATTTGGTACTTTACGATAGTTATTTAAGAATATTATCACACATGGGATCATACGCCTGCAATACCTACTTAACTACTTATGTCATCATAACGTAATATATGTACTTATAAAAATGCATAAAATATTAGTTTAATAATCATAGTCGGCTTTCGTACTGATTTGATTTAGTTTGACACCTTGACACACATACCTTGCCACATACCTAAACACACCACAATATAAACACATACAGTTAATTAAGTGGCAAGCCGCGCAAGTGCGTGACTGATCAAAGGATAATTAGTTTGTCTAGAGACGTGTAATACTGTTAAACTAAAACTAATATTAGTTAAAATATGGCATGGCAACTAGTACAGTCAGGGGTATTAATATACGTATAAGGACATAAATACCTGTACATGCCTTTATGACATTGACAATAGAATCATGTCTATTGTCAATGTCATGAAGGCATGTACAGATATTTGTCTTTATTTATGTACGTCTATTAATACCCCTGACTGTAACTCAAAATGTGTCTAGCTTTAGACACACCTTTTAACCCTGTTCCAGGCAGAGGTGTTATATGTATTAAGAATATTAACATACATCTTACATTAATATGTCAATAAAAAATACTGACATTTGATAGTCATTTTTCAATTGCAGGCCTGGAAAAGGGTTAACACGTGCGTGAGACACGAAAGAAATAACCTAATTTTAAACTATGATGGTGGCAAACAAGCAGCCTGATTATAAGTAGATACTGTAGCATCCATATGCTACAGTATCTACTTATAATCAGGCTGTCTCTTGGAGTCTCAAGCGTCCATACGCTTGAGACTCCAAGAGACTCACAGCGCGTTGCTGATCCTTTATTGATTTAAGGATTCATTTTACTGACTGCAACAAATGCACGTTCTTAACTTTCACAGCGCATCAGGAGCTCATACTACCTTCCTCACCACACCACAAGGAACGCAACACCAAATACAAACAGAGATACCTAGTTCTCGAAGTGGAGTAGTTATACAGGGTGTTTAGTCCATCGTTTGCCAAATTAAAACGGCAGGTAGTTTGGGTCATTTGCTATCATTACTGGCATTCAAAAAACAATTGTGGCCACGGGTTTTTTTTTTTAATTTTTAAATAAATTTTGTAAAATTCTAAGGGCCTACGCGTTTCAACTTGAATATATTTTTTTTTGGAGAAAACCTGCGAACCAAACCCAAACTACCTGCCGTTTTAATTTGGCAAACGATGGACCAAACACCCTTTACTTCCCCAGCATGGCTATCACAAAACGGCGCGCGCGCTCTATCGATTTTTCTCGCAGTCTCTCGCTTAAATATTAGAAAATTTTGAAAGAGTACCTATAGTGCGAGAAAAATCAAGAGACCTCGCGCGCTGTCTTGTGAATATTGTGAGAGCCATGCAGTAGGGCTGCTCGGAATATAAGCGACATGATATTCTGTTGTTTCCTATTTCTTTCTACACCTCAGTTGATCCTTTTTACAAATAATCAATATTATATACCTATGTATCTACGTTTGTAGACAGACCTCAAACAAGATATCATTGTTAATTAAATCGACTAGGTACGTACTACACAGGCACGTCACTATTAAATGATTCTAAATACGAGTAGTGAAGTGCCTAAAAGTTTTACAATTCAACTCTCACCGGTAAGTTTTAGTTTAGCCCTTTAGTTGCAGTAGTTCGGTTGAATAGTCCGGGCCCGAACCAATGCAACACTTTTAGTCTCATTAAATAGTTCGGTTATGACGTCAAACCGAACTGTTGGGAATGGTAACGACTCAAAAGTACGGTTAAGGATGTAGGTAAATAAAAAGACATTATTTTAATGACACAGGTCGTAGCAGGGTAAGGGAAGAAAATATGCCCTTTTGTAATTAAAAGCTGGTTTTTTTTTCTATAGCTAAATTTAAGTGGTTCAGCTGGAAAAAAATAAAATCCAAATTTATGAAAAATCATATTTCTCTAAAAGTGTTGAAATTTATCATACAATCTTTATTTCATTTTAGTAAACTTAAAAGTATGTATTTTCAAAAAAAAAATTGAGTCTCCATCTTTAACATTTCTGTAAAAAACACGTAAGTCAAAATTACAAAAATATATATTTTTTATTTCTGAAGGCGTGACCACTCTAAGTGGCATTCCTAAAAAACCTTATCTAATGATCTGTCAGTCATATTAGTTTCACAGCTAAAATCGAAAAGCAACGGTGTCAAAATTAAAAAAAAAAAGTTGGTTGGATTTTGTTACATTTTGCTCTTAAACCATTCTAACACCGCCAAAGAACTTAAAAATAAATCTTTTAACATATTCTGAAACATGATGCTGTGCTTCTAGTTTTAGCATTGTTTTAATAAGACTATTAGAGTTGCCAGTTCTTAGTTTGACTGATGTAAGTAACTAACTATAGAAAAAAAACCAGCTTTTAATTACAAGAGGGCATATTTTCTTCCCTTATCCTGCTACGCTTATCCTTTGTCATTAAAATAATGTATTTTAATTTACCTACATCCTTAACCGTACTTTTGAGTCGTTTCAATTCCCAACAGTTCGGTTTGACGTCATAACCGAACTAATGAGACTAAAAGTGTTGCATTGGTTCGGCCCCGGACTATTCAACCGAACTACTGCAACTAAAGGAGTTTAGCTTAGTGTTGTCGTATAGGGCGAAGTTTCTAGAATATCTTAAGAACTATGAAGTAGGGATAGTAGTACGATTTAAGTAACCTGATGGGTTATTCAATACTTCCATGAAATACCTACATAGTACAATTTGACATTACATTAATAGATATAATAGGTATAGGTACTTATCAAATAATTACACCGACAGTTACCGACGAGATAATATAGAGTAATAGTAGTTTATGTGACTGTACATAATGCCTAATTATGTACAGTTACATACAGTAATTTATCTATCCACATATCATAAGCGTCCATGATGCATTCAGGAATCGCAAATTATGACCGGCATCGCGGCGTGGTTTTCTGTTAGCTGTCATAGTTTTTTTTTTAATTTAGAGACAAATTAGAGTCGGATCCTAACTATCATAATCGTTCGACTTACGTGCGACATTTGTCAAATTTGTATGCAAATTGACAATTCATTTCGAACTAAACGTCATCTCGACTGATATTAGAATAGAGGTCATATCAAATTTCTTTGTTTTTCAGAGATGTTCGAAATTTGAATGAAATAATATTATCGAAATCGATGTTATTATTTAGCAATAATAACATTTTCACAGATAAGAAATTTGTTCTAACAAAACAGTCTATTTTTATGGTGGTCATAATGTGCGGTTCTTGAACGCATCATGGAGGGTTTATGATATTTGGATAGATAAAGTATATTAATACATTTTTGTGCTTCATAAATTGATAATAATTGGGTAAGTATGTGGCTAATAATATAATTATTCCGTCATCCCCATAATTAGACTAATTAATCAAATGGCTAATTAATATTCGGAGCACAGTTCCAAGCGCAATGTGTTGATAGTGTAAATTACAGTGCCTATTTAGTATAATGTACGTATTAAAGATTAACGTACACTCCAGTTTATCAATGTATGTACCTATACGTTCCCAAAAGTTCAAAAATATCTGAGCAACATTATTTCTTAACAATAAAGTTGATTTTCACATATTTTGACCCAGACTACCAAGCAAAATCAATTTTAAAACGATTTTGTTCCTTTTTATGATTAGTTCGTTTTTAATCGCCATTCCTCGCTACGGCTACCTTATTTGCAGGAACGAAAATGACGGTAATCATAAACGACTGACTTGATGAAAGATTGTGTGACAAAATATCAAAGTGTACTTTCATTATTAATCTTTCTTTTATTATATTATATATTTAATTAAGTTATCTTCTCACTTTCTTAACAGAAAATATATATTACTTCACGTAATTTGGTCACCGCACGATATAATGTTACTCCACTCACAGATTGATTGTATTAATTGTGTCATACATAATTCAGGTTCAGGGTGACCAATCTGAATGATAAAAGTGTTAAATATTTTTTTTCTAAAAATATTAAAACAAGAAAGGTGTTTTTTCCACGTACTAGTACTAGTACGTAGAACGGTAAGAGTAATTCTTCATTACATATGTCTCCAATCACCCTATAGATTCACGTTCAGGTGTGTAGCGTAGATATTTTAAACCTTTGCCTACTTATATGTAATCGAACCGAACGACCAACTTGACTATTTTCCCTTTTATCTAAGTCCAGTGACGACACACACGATATTGCGTGTCGGACGTGCCTCGGACGTCCTCTGTCAATCTGCCAATCAGCAGTTAGAAATACCTAACGAAATAGAGACTATAAGTCACGAACACGGATTGGACGAGACAGATTGACCGGCCAATTTTACTAATCGTAAATGAGAAACATAAAACTAACTGTTAATGCGGCTCCTCTGCGTTTTACAACAATGTTATGACTAAATATAGCCTTTGTTTTTTTGAAAAGTTCATTATATTTATTGATAACTAGCTGCTCGCGTGGCACCACCCACGTATTGCAAAGAACGCAGGTAAACGGGTTATCCCCTGCTGCTACCGCTGGTAAAAATTGGTGGTAACCGGTGGGAATAACCCAGGTAAACCTGTGGGATAAAATATAGCCTGTGTCCATCTAGAAAGTCCATTCTATACAGTATTAGGTTAGGTTAGGTTAAGAATTTTTGAAACCAGATAAAAGGTTCCGGAGATTTCCCCCTACATACAAGCTTGCAAAGCTACAATCTCACAGATTTTTCCTCTCGATAATAGGTATTCGTAAAGAAAAAAATTTTTTTTTTTACCTATATTGTAATTATATTAGTATCCTACTATATCCTACAAATATTATAAATGCGAAAGTTTGGATGTTTGTTACTCAATCACGCTTAAACGGCTTAGATTTGGATGAAATTCTGCACGAAGATAGTTTATAGCCAGGATTAAAATATGACGACCGGTTAGCCTAGTGGGTAATGACACTGTGCCGACGAAGCTGAAGGTCCTGGGTTCGAATCCCGGTAAGGGCAAATATTTGTGTGATGAGCAATGAATATTTGTTTCTGAGTCTTGGATGTTTTCTACATAGAAAACATCCAAGACTCTAATACATATTCAAGTATTTATACCTATTTATTAAATATATCGTCGTCTAGTACCCATAACACGAGCCTTATTGAGCTTACTATGGGACTAGTTCGATTTGTGTAAGATTGTGCCATTATATTTATTTATTATAGGATAGTTTTTATCCCAGGTCCACGCAGACGAAGTCGCGGGTGGAAGGTAGTAGAATTATAGATAACAATTCTGTTATAAGTAGCTAAGATGCACTAATGGATGACGCAGCTGGGCGGCTGCCAGCACTTGACGCCGCGGCCAAAAACTCTGCAGATATTGCGATGGCATTGCAGTGAGATGTGACTGGACTGGATGAGCCGGGGGCAAAGGATGAACAATATTATGAGCGTAGTTTTATCCATCTGTCCTTTTAAAGCAGATTTTTCCATCACGTTTTTCATAATTTTACATCATTATTTGATAAAAAATTGTATTTGATTACAATTAAGGTTCTGTTAAAATAAAAGGAATATGTATTAAACAAGTAAATGAATTTAGGTATTTCGGTAGCTTAGTTACTGATGACTCAAGGTGTTCAGACGATATTATATCTAGGAATGCAATGGCCAAAACTGTTTTCAACGCCAAAAACAGCTGTCAGGGCGAACGTTTCCAGAAAGACCAAAAAAACGACTGATCAAAGTCTACGTCTGGAGTCTTGCAAATATACTGGTATGAGACGTGGATAATGACTCAAAGAGATAGAAAAAGGAATGAAACGTTTAAAATAGGGCTCTGGAGAAGGATGGAAAACATAAGAAAAAAAAAAAAAAATAGACGACGTGGCAAAATTATAGGTCACTTGATTAGACACGAAATTTTCTTTAGAAATATAATAGAAGGTAAGATCGAAGGATAAGCTTTGTAAAACAACTAAAAGTAAAAGCAAATGTCTTGTCTTACCGGGACCTAAAGAAATTAGCCGAGGACCGAGAGAACTGGCGCCTACTCCACCGACAAGAACCAAGCCCTTGAATGTTGATGATCATGAAGGTCATTAGAATTAGGTATACTTCTGGATTGTAAAGAATCTCAAAACATTGTATTGGAAAATTCTACACGTCACAGGCATATATTTTGCCCAACAGTAGGTAAGTAATTAAACCTAGTTCAACTTGCGTTTACCAGACTCTATTATCCTTCTCATTCCAGTTCCACACACGTTATTACACATACTTTTACGTCAACTAGATACAACAAGGGACGTATTTGTACAGTCAGCAACAGAAGTAGCAAAGAGGGCCGGGTGTTCAAAAGGACCTACACACGCTCTTAATTTCTTAAGAATTAAGTCGTGTGCAGGTCATTTTGAACACCCGGCCCGCTTAGCTACTTCTGCCGCTGACTGTAGGTACATAGGTTCACATTTTTATTTAGTTGAAGTCTGATTTCAAAAATATCTACTTGGACCCTTGGTTGTTAACTCCTATGCGGATGTCAAAATTCTCCAATCGACTTTGAGGTCTTTGAGACGTTAATCAATAGGTTAAAATCAAATTATTGGCATGGAATCGTACCTAAGCATATGAGGAGTTACTTAATTCAACATGTTCAAAAAGTTATAATGCTACTAAATCCGTGGGTTGAACTTTAAACCAGTCGATCTTTTGTAGTTTAAACGCACACTGGAAATTATTATTGGGCCACATTCAGTCTGATCTTATGTCCCGGGGCAGTCAAGTTGTCTAGTGCATTGAGACCTGCGCTTTCATATCGGAACTGCATTTCTCGAGTGTTACCTGCCTCCGGGGACTTTGATGTTGCCAGCTCACACTCGCAGATTGCCGGCGCGAGTGTTTACACTTATAGACACTACTTATATAAACATTACAGATGTACGTGGGAGTGTATCGATGAACTTATTGTAGGTACTGTTATAAAATAACAGTGGGACCACATTTTGAGATATTGAGTTCAACTATATTTTACAGTGACTCTATTAAAGTCGCTGGACATTGTCATAATTTTGATTGATGCCTATATATAGGTCATATGTGGTATATTCATTATATCTAGACTTTTTTTAAGAAGATTGTTTCAGCAAGTAACGGTTTGGTTTAAACTGTGTTACATTTTTACGTAGTAATAATAAGTCAATAGTCTGTAACCTGTGAGCGACAAAAAATTCTTTATGAGCAATTAAAAGTTGGTTCATTTTATCATTAATGTTTGTTGGTGGCAGTCAAGAGTTAAATGTGATACAGTTCATAAATTTTTAAAACAAAAAAACCCCTTTTGATCACGACAATTTACCTAATTAAACAATGTTGAGCATTAGCAAACAACATGCGTCCTCGTTTATGATGGCCAGAGTCGACTTTACTCAACTCGTATGGCGACACTTTTTTCCATTTCTTTGCAATTTTATTGAATGTCAACGTAGCATATTATTATTACTTGGCCTCGTTTAAATCAACAACTAAATTAGCATTTACTGTATTAGCCGTAGGTACATAAATAAAGTTCACATTCAGCTATACTTGGGAGAAGTTAGATCGTTCGATATCGCCTGCATTTGGCTTTGGGTCGACTAACTTTTTACTTGCTGTTTTTCTGTCCCGAAAAGCAAGGAAACAAGACAACTGATATAGGTTCTTAGAATATAAATTACGGGTAAGTATACTTATAGTGAGAAGCTCTATCATAAAATGGTTTTACGTTTGTCACAAAATATATTTTTTAGTTGATTGAAACCTTATTCGTAAAATGTTAACTGAAAATGTTTTTGTCGCTCTCTCAATAATACAAATGTTGAAGTAAACAAACTAATTATACTGGAATTTAAGCTGTAATGGGTTAAAAGTGGCCTTTAGACCTGGCTTAATGTAGTGCACTAACTGCACTCACACTCACTGATTAAAGCAAGATGGTTTATCTCCCTTCCCCTAGTTAGTGCACTGCATTTAGCCAGGTCTAAAGGCCGTTTATCTTATCTTATCTTATCTAGGTGAGGGCCCTTTCGGATGCACTTCGACCCAGTGGGATCTTTTGAGCATTTGCCCTCTCCTTTATACCTGCTCCCAGGCTTGCTCCATCATTTCCACAAAGCGGATGATGCAGTTCGCCGGGAGCACCTTGAATTCCTTTGGTTGCGGGTAACCGTTACCAAATTAGTTCATTCTTTGTCTGGCAAGGGCATGAAGGGGCTAAAGGCCGTTTACTGAACGTTTGTTTTTGAATATGAGCATTGTTTTAAGGAGTTTTGCGTGTGGGCGGTGGAACAAACCGGTTGTCACAAACGGTTGTTTCCTCCTTGACGATCCTATACCCTATTCCATATAACATTAGAAAAATCGTGCGTAATTCGTCTTGCGATTTTAAGGAAAACCAGGTGAAACGCAAAAACAGTAATTATCTAAGCAAAAGCACTTATCTAACGATCAAAATAAGTAAACTAAGTACAATTAGGTATTTCCCTTCGATATCCAAGATACACGAAGAAAAGGTGACGGACATGTCCGTTAAAATTCTAATGGTATATAGGTATATTACCGGCAACATACCTTTAGGTAGAACAAATGAATACTTTGCATACCTTTTTCTTTTAATAAATGGAAAACTACACCTCTTAACGAAATAAATTATTCTATTAAATATTTTGGTTTCGTCACAGAATAAGTAATAGTACTACGTACAGAAGGTTCTCTGTTAACAAATTCCCTGTTTAGGTACGCCAAACGTGCCTAAATGTGGCCATCCCTTTCTATCGCATGCAACGCGCTGCGACCCGTGCGAGCGTCCTTTTTTTTTTTTTTTTGTCGGTGTGAAAATGCTTTACGCATACCCCCGGCCTGGGGAAGGCTATTTGGGGGTTATGTGGGACTCTCTCCTCCCGCCGCCATCCGAGTGATGGTGACTGGGGGAGCATACCCACTAAAAACACACCGGCGTCACCCGCATTGCCGTTAAGGGGGCGCCATGGGATCGCGAACATTCTTACCACGGCACCCCCCGGCGGTCCCGGCTTCTACTCGTGCCAGGACACCCGCGCCAAAGGAGGGTCAGGACGCTTGACGCTTGCAACATGGCCGCTACGACGCTGGGCAGCGAGAGATCACTCACTCCAAGGGCCATCACCATTTTGCGGCGCTCGTCGGTCCAGCGAGTACACCACTCCAGGGTGTGCTGGGCCGTATCATCTTCAGCGCCGCACTCATGGCAGGCGGGGCTTCCCTCCCTTTTGATTTTATGCAGGTAATGACCGAAACATCCGTGTCCGGTCATCACCTGCGTTAATCGGAAGTCCACCTTACCATGGACCCTATCCAGCCATTCGTCCAGCGACCCAAGGAGTGCCCCTACAGTTCGGATTCCGTAGGGGGAGTCCTCTAGGTCGCTTTTCCACCGTTCGCGCAGCCTACGCTCGGTCTGCCGCCGCGCCGCCCTCACCTCCTCAGGAGCGGGATAATCCCCGGTGGCTCTCCACCGCACCCGCTCCCTGTGCGCCTCAGCTAGCACCTCCGCGTCGAGCTCCCACGGAGGAGTGCCAGCCAAGGCGCACGCTGCCGCCCACGCCACCGTTACGTAGGCCCTGCATATGCGTATGGCCACCACCCTTTGTGGCCTACGCAGCAGGGTCTTATTTGCCCTGCTTAGCCTGTCTGCCCAAATCGGGGCCCCGTAAAGGGCCATACTTCGGGTGACACCGGCATATAGGCGACGGCACGCGACGGACGGCCCCCCCCCACGTTGGGCAGCAGCCGCCCCAACGCAGAGGCCGCGGCCACTATCCGAGGAGCAAGTAGGCGGAAATGCTCCCCAAAGTTCCACCGCTTGTCAAGGATGAGGCCCAGATATTTAATGTGGGGCCTCACCTGAACCATCTCTCCGCTCACTCGCAGCGCAGCACCCGCAGGCGGCCGCCACCCCCTCCCCTTGAAGATTATTGCGTCTGTCTTGGGGAGGGAGACCTCCAATCCCAGCAGCCGTATGCGGGTGATAGTTAGCTCCGCGGCCACTTCCGCCTGCCGCAGAGTCTCCCTCATCTCCGCTCCCTGAACAGCCACCATCGTATCATCTGCGTAGCAGATGACTGCCATTCGGGGAAGGAGGTCACCCCTGATGGCCCAGTCATACCCCAGGTTCCATAGAAGGGGTCCAAGAACAGACCCCTGGGGCACGCCGCAGGCCATATGCCACGCCCTCCCTACTCCTCCTCTTTCATCGTAGAGCACTACCCGCTGCGTGAAGTAGTGCTCTACTATACGCCTCAAGTAGGGAGGCACCCCGTGATACCGGAGTGCCTCCCCTATTACTGTGTACGGGAGGGAGCCAAACGCGTTGGCGATGTCGAGCGATATCGCCACTACTCCCTGCCCCCTCCCCTCCGCCTCCTCGTTGAATGCCCTGAGGGTACTCAGCGCGTCAATACAGGACCGCCCCGCTCGGAACCCGAATTGGCGGTCCGATATGTTGGGACCCGTATTGCCCAGATGCTTGATGATCCGGGACGCAAGGATTATTTCCAGCATCTTCCCGGTCTCGTCAAGCAGGACGATCGGCCTCCACCCGGATGGGGAGTCTGCCGGCCGACTCTCCTTTCGGAGGAGGCAGAGTTTGCCCTCCTTCCAGCATTGTGGGAACCGCCCCGTCTCCAGACAATCGTCGTAAAGTTCTTTGAGGCGGCTCCCTAGGTGCTCCATCACCAGTGGCAGGACCCTACCGTGCACTCCGTTCGGCCCCGGGGCCTTTTTGCAGGCCCTCAAGCGGTCCGTGCGAGCGTCCTGTCCCAACGCGCGGCAGCTACTAATGGGCCGCCAATTTGGCGGCCGCCGGCATGTACTTGTAGCGGCGCGACGGGATCACAGAGTGAACCGCCCCTGGTTTCGTGTATTTTTTTACGTGGAAGTTACCACGAACGAACCCTGCATACCTGTTCCAGCAATACAGAGGGCACAGGTTCGAGTCCTGTCTTGGGCTTCAGACTATGATGGTTAATTTTTTCATTATATTTGTTTTCTATATCATATAGTTTCAATGGAAAACTCGTCATCACCATGATCCAACAACCTATGCCCATCATCATTCGTGACATGCCTTGTCTATTACTAATTTAACCCCCGACGAAAAAAGAGGGGTGTTATAAATTTGACGTGTCTGTGTGCATGTGTGTGTGTGTGTGTACGTGTGTGTGTGTGTGTGTGTGTGTGTGTGTTTGTGTGTGTGTGTCTGTCTGTGGCATCGTAGCTCCTAAACGAATGGACCAATTTGAATGCGGTTTTTTGTTGGAAAGCTGACGTAATCGTAGCTAAGTTTCAACAAAATCGGTTCAGCCGTTTTTGAGCTATTGAACTTTGCAATGAAAATGTAGGGGTTTTTACACGACTGCCCAACGAAAAGGAGTGTAATGTTTTTCAACTTTTCTAAGTTGTAGTTATATTACTTCATGCGCATAACGGTACACTTTCGCGAACTATACCTACCGTAAACGCTTGAAATTAAAGTCTTAGTTAGTACGAATATAATAGGTACGAGTATCAATGGAAAGTAACGCATTACAGATCGAAGGCCATGAGATCTAAATGTAAGCGTCTAAGGTTTCGGGGACAATTCGCGAAAGTTTGCGTTTATTTAGGCATGAAGCATTAGCCATGTCACCAATGATGATGGGCATAGTTGCTGGATCAGCAGGGCGATGTGGCAAGTTTTTCATATATTTGCAAAATTAACGGAATGCCTACCTACCTACTGTGCGTCAATCACATGACCTCGTTTTTATAAACAACCGGACTAGCATATCTCAATAAACTTGCATCAAAAGGTAACTATAAAGAAACACGCATAAAACTCGAAACATCATCTTACACATTTTCCAGATTGTCTCACCATAACGATTTTCTTATTGGCCATTTAGCTTTACTTTCTTCAAAAGAAAACTCTGTTACAAACCACCACATTTTTCATCGAACAAGTCCGTTCAGCAAATGGGTGCCAAACAAAACAGCAATTAGTATAATCAATGAATTTTAAAACGAAAACGTGCTCACGCGCATTTCTGCCTCGCTGTCATTGGCTAGCCTAATCTAGGCCGTTGAATTCACGCGCTGCGATTGGTCAGCTCGTTTTTACAAGTATTTGGCAACGATTCAAGGGGTGGAGCGTGAGGCTGGAAAATAAGACCGGTTTAATTTGAAACAAACGAGCTGTCAACTGTCAGCTTGACTGTTATATTGACAGTGCTATTTGGGTCGTCTATTAATTAACACGATGATAAATGGATTGTTATTATACTTTCATTTATTGTTATCTTGGGTACTACTAGATATACGGGTTATCTGAGCACTTGTGTTTTTTGAAGACCTGCACCACATTACACAAACAGTTTAAAGATAAATAAAAAAACTTACGCCTGTAGGTATGCCAAAGTAGCAAATAAAATCAAAGACTTTATTTATTTGTGTTTGTACCTCTATATAATCCTGCGGGCCTGAGATGGCTACGAATTTATCAGTTATCATTGTGGATAGGCCATCCGTCACTCACCCACTGGCACACTTGTCAGAAAGTGATGGACGTCTTATCGATAGCGATAAGTGATAAAATGTCAACCGTTGATCTTAGGCCTTCTGCTGGTCGATCACTTTGTACGCGCGTCAGGTAGATTTAAATGTGAGTTAGTTAAAATGACAGTTAAAAAGGCTTCCACACACCGGTCATCGAACGCGGGCCTGCGTTTGATGTGTGTTTGAAGTGTAGTTTCAATGTTTTACAACTTGCGCGGGCCCGCGCCCGACCCGCGCCCGCGACCGGCGTGTGGAGGCCTATTGTAGGTAATACTAACGCGCGTTCGGAACGTTACGTGATCACCCCCCTGGTCACTGTAATTGATACTAGGTCCAATATACAACAAAAGCTCTAACATTTAAACGAGTATTCCGCACTAAGCTAATTCAAATATGCGGGTACCGACCTATTAAATAACTTTTAATTTAATAGCGACTAATTAAGGCAGGCTAATGCGGCGACAAGACCGTCGCGCGCGCACCTTTTACAGATAAGATAACGATCAAGAAACGTTGGCATCACGCGGCCACACGCTTTTGTTGCGTCTTTATTTCATTTGGTAAAAAAACATTCCTGACCTGACTTGTGCTTTATTTTTTACGTGAATATAAGGCTCATATTTTGGCTCACATAAGCCACGAACTACCTTCCTATCTGAGAGTATCGGCCTGTTAATAAGCTACGATGGTATCATAAGTATAGAGTCTAGTTTTTCTTCGCTTCCATGGAACGGCAGCCTTAAAGTAAGGAGTAGGCAGTAAAGAGGTTAGCGATTGAGCGGCGTACCTAAGTTTATAAAAAAAACGTAAGTACGTGCTCGTGAAACAAAACAAAATTAATAACAATAACTTAGTAATATTTTAATGCACAATGACATTATTCTGCTGATTCTTCGTCCGTTCAGGTCATGTACAGTCGACGTCAAATACATGTTTACACTTTTGTACCTCATTGCTTTGTAATAAGGCGAAAAATATATACATATATATACTGTACAGTCTTTTCTATAACAGTGTGTACTTATGTGGGTCTCGCCGTGTTCCTGCTAGGCCGCGATTACCCACAGGCATAATTTCGCGCGATACGCGGCCTAACTACTTACATGTCTTACTGCAGTTATAAAGGTCTAGAAATGTTTAAAACCACACTATAAAGTATTGGAGAACGCCAGTGCGGCGCGGGCGTCGGTTGGAAACCAAAAAATACTGTCGCCGATTGTACGATAGCTGAACCTTGAGGAAGTCATAGCTAAATAGTTAGGTATAGTTAAATAACAACCTACCAAACTTTTCACTTCATCCACCTCATCTTAGTATAACCCATCTTACTTAAGCTACGTTCGTATAGACGAACGACCAACAACGAAACTACGATTTTGACGGTTTTGAGATGGCAACCCTAGCATAGATATGCCCATGCGCGTACGCAATTTGAAAAGCTATCCCACATATTTAATTTTACAAGGCATAAAGTCACCATATCTGAGACGTATTATCGTTTCGAGAAAGGCTTAAGACTACTACGCTTCTATTGAAATTGAACATTTAACCTTTTCAGTTTTCGAGGCGCGTCGCCTTATTTAAGGCGCGGGAGGCACCAATTAAGCGTAAGGCGGTGTAGGATCAATTAAGGCGCGTGTCGGTGCATTTTTATGCAAATGTGCTGCGCCGGTGGTCTGCTCGTGCGCAGGCCTGCAGCCACGCGCGGCGCATGCATTAGATGGACATAATACCTACGCGACAACCTACATACAAATATGTTTTACACTGTTTTTATTTAAGCTTGCTGCGTATAATTTATAAGCCTAATATTACTGATTGAGATTGTGATGACATGCTATTTACACGCACAAAGCGGGGATTAAAACAGTCCAGTAAGTAGGTATATTACAGAATTAAGAATGTTCTCGTGATGGAATCACATTTATTACAAAGCACCTAGTAAAGTAAAAATTAGGAACCACCTACGAAGATATAAAGAAATTAAAAAGATGAAAGATATTCAGAAGATCAGTTTCGCCCAAAATATTGTGAACAACTATTTTAGTCTTTCATTATTAAGTAGGTATACTTATTAATAATTTACAAAACCGAGTTGGTACAGACATGAATCATTTTCTTACATTTAGGTTTCCTATTACTAATATAGG
This sequence comes from Epinotia brunnichana, assembly GCA_963854355.1. Classification (NCBI taxonomy): domain Eukaryota; kingdom Metazoa; phylum Arthropoda; class Insecta; order Lepidoptera; family Tortricidae; genus Epinotia; species Epinotia brunnichana. The sequence continues at coordinate 23,152,915 of OY977936.1, read as the reverse complement.
TACCTAACCTACCTACCTAATTCTATTTTGACATAATAATTATATTGTTGTAATTTTTTCATACATTAAATATACATATAAATTATGTTCACGGTGTTATAAAATTAAACATCGAACTTGCAATTGCAAACTACTACCTAATTGTATGTTTACAGGAATTTGTATTTAATATGACCACATAACATAACCAATTATCTGCACTTTATAAAACCTACTTTGAGTATGCTTAGAAATCTATTCGTATTTATTATCCTGTGGCTAGCTATTCCCTATTCAGTGTCTACTTAGTAAAACCCATTAGCGGCTAATTCCACCCATCGATCTGGCTGCATTCGGCATATCCAGTCAAACTTTGAGCTAACGAATGAATGTATTAAACATATATAGGTAACATTTTTAACTGTCACGCTTTATACACATTTTACAAAATATTTTTGTTGAATACGGGGAGGTATTTATTATTTATCTTTATTTCCTACGTTTCAACGCGGGTTTTACAGGCGGATATCTGACGTTTTAGCAAGTTGTCAGTGGAGATATGGGTAAGTACGTAGGTACACAACATTTAACTACCCTACAAAACGACGAAAGTAAAGGTAGGTACTTAAATAAATGTCACGTTAAACCCGTAAATGACAATCTTTTAAACCATTCACTGCTGAGTTACGCCGTAGACTCACATGCAGTCGTGATTAGTTACTCTGCACTCATGGGTGAACATTATAATTGATCTTAGGCCTTAAACCGGCGAAATAGGGGTGTAAACATCAAATAAAATAACCAATAATGAAGAAATTTTCCGAAAAAGCGCTTAAAAATATAGATAAAAGTTAAGCAGGGGACTAAATTATCACAAAGTTGCAAGTGTCCAAAGTTTTAAGAGGAGGTATATTCTGTCCCTTTTCCGCAAAATGCACCTTCATTTGAAACGATTGTCATCTACTATGACGCTTGGGGATCGTGATGTCACGATCCCCAAGCGTTTCCTCTCTCTAACAAGCAATATTAAAACGGTTGTAAATTCGTATTTTTTTGAGATATCCGAATGGGATTTCCGTCTACCTAGGCATATCATTTTGCCTCATTTCTTTTGGAGCTAATAATAAATTAACCCCCTATTGGTTATGTTGCTATGGTTAACATATTATCTACAACTATATAATGTACTAGCTGTTGCCCGCGACTTCGTCCGCGTAGAACTTATACTTAGAAATTATAATGCAAACAAACTTCTACTTACCATCTTAAGGGATGATTTCCGAGGCAAAAACTATTCTATATCCTTCGAAGGGTCTCAAATTATCTCCATACGAAATTTCATCTAGGTACATGGATTTTATCCAAACTTTCACCCCCTATTTCATACCCTTAGGGAATGATTTTCGGGATAAAAACCATCTAATGTCATTCTTCGTGACTCAATCGACCTTTATACCAAATTTCATCTTAACGGGATTCATCCAAATTTTCACCCCCATTTCACCCCCTTAGGGAGTGATTTCCCGAATTAAAACTATCCTATGTCCTTTCCCAGGACTCAAGCTATCTCTTTACCAAATTGTATTAAAATGGGTTCCATCCGAATTTTTACCCCTAATTTCACCCCCTTAGGGGATGATTTCTGGGGTAAAAACTATCCCATGTCCTTTCCCAGGACTTAACCTATATCTACAGCAAATTTCATCAAAATAGATTACATCCAAATCCCCCCCCCCTTTTCACCCCCCTTAGGGAACGATTTCCGGGATAAAACCTATCCTTTGACCTTCCTCGGGACTCAAACTAATTATATACAAAATTTCATCTAAATCGGTGCAGCGGTTTAAGTAGCTCCATACAAATTTCCACCCCCAATTTCAGCCCCTCAGATATAAAAACTACCCTTTATCCTTCCCCGGGGCTCAAACTATCTGTATACCAAATTTCATCTAAATCGGTTCAGCGGTTTAGGCGTGAAGAGGTAACAGACAGACAGACACACTTTCGCATTTATAATATTAATATGGAAGTATGGATTATTAGTATGGATAGTATGGGTTCTTTCCGCTTGTCTTCCAAATAGAGGTGTAGCTGTAGACTCACTTCAAAAGAAACAAGAAACGAAAAACTCATTCAAATCAAAAAATTACGAAGCTACAACCGTTTTAATGTCGCTTGTTAGAGTGAGAAAACGATCAGGGACCGTGACGTCACGATCCTCGAGCGTCATAGTAAAAAACAATCGTTTCATTATAAAGGTGCGTTTTGCGGAAATGACTACGACTACGTGGTGCTAAATGAGCGACAACACTTTCGGCGAAATAGGCGCTACTATAAAAATATCACATGGATATTCGCCTATTCTACAGATCGCCATACGATTAAATACTAACCGCACAATCGTAGTAACTATACCTTTATTTGTCTCCAAACCTCAGTTATGGGCAGCGGAGCTACTGGCAACCGCAAACAGTTCGCCTACCAATGTAGTTCTAGCTACTCAACATTCCTATCATCGTGAGGTTAAAGGCTATATATATGTAGCAGGTGTCGTAAAATGTATGTATCTGTTGACACTTAATTTTGCAAGATATAGACAAGAAGAAGGATTTTCCTGTAAGATTAGGCTTAATATTGTTTACAATTTCTTTACCAAAATTTACCAATTGAATACTCACGTTTATACTTTCACTTTGAAAAGCAATGTCAAAAGGTTTGTTTTGGAATATCATACTGTTTACACTTAATAATGCATTGTATATTTCACCTTTTCTTCTAAACACCTAGACTACCTACCTAGACTTTTCAAGGAAATTTCGGGTATTAACGATTTTCTATAGATATTATTAGTAAACTCAAAAAGCTACGGCAGCCTAGTGGTTCAGAGGGGTGATCACGTAACGTTCCGAACGCGCGTCGGTACAATTTAACTGTCAATTTTCCATATAAAAAGTGACGTTTAGACCTATCCGACGTTCGTACAATGCGTTACGTGATCGATCAACGGGCATGCGACTGTCAAGCGGCGGTCGTAGGTTCGACTCCCGGCTCGTACCAATGAGTGTATCTGAACTTATGTTAATATGTACATAAGTACCTACGGAATATTTACCTTTTTACTTTTCGGTGAAGGAAAATATCATGAGGAAACCGGTCTAATCCCAATAAGGTCTAGTTTTCCCTCTGGGTTGGAAGGTCAGATGGCAGTCACTTTCGTAAAACTAGTGACTATTATGCCAAATCTTGGGATTAGGTGTCACTCATTTAGGAGCACAACCGGGAATAACGCTAGGAGGATGATTATTAGTAACATCAAAGTTAGGACAACAGAACGAAGAACGAAGGTCTTTAGGAATTTCTCACGTTAGTAAATTTGATTTTTGAAGTGTTGTCTACTTCTTTCTCTAGATTCTAGAGTTTATTCTAAGTAGGTACCCTACAAATTAATGATCTTAAATGTTACATTTAAGTATTATTACGATTACGCACATAATTATCATCATCATCATCACATTATACAACATAATTTTGTATACCGGCACACTATTGTAAATCGTGATCCAATGGACACATTATGGGGTGCATGCATTTTCTAACAATCTCAAGTCAATTAGCTGACCCTAAGATATTTTAAATAAAAACCTTAAACGTTTCATATAATTATTACGTAGTACACCTACATGTTCAATAGTAACCAATGAAATTTAATTTCACTACTGAAAAATTCCAGTCTCCCCCTCTCTACTGTTCATGTGGGGCGTGTCCTCTCGAGTTTTGCTCAAACAATTTCACGTAACTTTATACATAGGCCACTTATTTTAAATAATTAACCTATACCGTCGTAAAGAATGCTTATCGGTGCCCTGGCATTGGTCTAAATATTAACAACAAGTAACACGGCGGTACATTAAAGCGGGCGGTCTCTTTGAAGTTGTCCCGCGCGTGACCACTGTAATGTGGACAGTTTTTTAAATGGGCTTATTTCTTCCGCAACTATACTCCCACAAGCGACCTAAAGTAAGGTACAACAAGGTTCATTTTCTAAGACCACCGAAATGGAAATATGCATTTTTGGAAGTCACTCCTGCGTTGAAGTGCCACTTCGATACCTTCAATGGCCTGATTGGTCGAGTATCCTACCACCATGTTTGCGATACGCCGTTATTTGAGCTGTAATCGCAGAAATAAGTAGACACTAACCACCTCCCCCTCCTCTATTTACAAAAATTTACATGTCACAACTTTAGTTAAATATACAATAGGTACCTATGTGCACTCACACAAAACTTCATAAATCATAATATATTGAAAATACCAATGTAACTGGAATATCTTTACAATATCTGTGTAATTTGCAATTTGATTTTCTATCCACCAACAATTTAACTGTTCACCTAGTTTGAAACATCGACTAGCAAAACTACTACTAATACTCGAAGCGTTCATAGCCCGGCGGCGCCTGCGTATCGGAAACGATAACGCAGGTCAAGCAAAGACGGCAGGGGTCAGTCTTTGGATGGGTGACCGCCTGTTTGAGTGGTTACTATAAATGAGCGCTTCCGTGCTTTGGAAGGCACGCTAAGCAATTGATCCCGGTTGCTGTCTATGACAGGAGTCGTTAAGCCGAGTTAGAGGCCTTCGGGCGGCTTAAGAACCTCTAACAGTCGAGTTGCCCACTCACTTGACAAAGGGGGGACAACTGTCACTCGCGTCCGCAGGAGCTACCTACCACAACCCTGCACGTGTCCCCTGGGTGGTACTAAAGAGTGACAAACTCAAAAAGGCCAAAAAATAATATATGCCATACGATTAAATAAATAACTACTAATACTTACACGATTACATAAAGTTCGCTCAGTAAAAAAAATGCCAAATATCATTAATTATTCTGGGCATAGCATCGTCTTAAAATCAGCACGGGACGTCCTGAGCATATTGGCCATAATTAACAACTTAGAGAAAGTTGAAAATCTCCCGATATTTTCATGTCAAAGTACAATATCTCAAAAACGGATGAACCGATTTTGTTGAAACGTAGCTAAAAACCATCTCAATTAGGTACGTTAGCTTTCGGATAAAAAAACCGCATTCAAATCGGTTTATTCGTTTAGGAGCTACGATGCCACAGACAGACACAGATATAGACAGACACATAGATAGATACACAGACACGTCAAACTTATAACACCCCTCTGCGTCGGGGGTTAAAAAATTGGCTGGGTGTCAAATGCTACATGTAAGAAATTAAGTAATTTAGTAAGTAGGTAGTAGCTGTCACAATAATGTTTAACTTTTAGAAAGGAGCGCACATTCGCCGACAAACTGGCCTCAGTTTGGCGAAGCAAGAAAATATGTAGTAAGTACATATTTTCTTGCTTCGCCATATTTTTTTAGAATAAAAAAAATAAAAACCGGCCAAGTGCGAGTTGGACTCGCGCACGAAGGGTTCCGTACCATTACCTATCTATAAAAACGGAAAAAAACACGTTTGTTGTATGGGAGCCCCCTTAAAAAAATATTTTATTTTGTTTGTAGTATTTGATGTTATAGTGGCAACAGAAATACATAATCTGTGAAAATTTCAACTCTCTAGTTATCACGGTTCTTGAGATACAGCCTGGTGACAGACAGACGGACGGACAGCGAAGTCTTAGTAATAGGGTCCCGTTTTACTCTTTGAGTACGGAACCCTAAAAAATACATTTCTTATAGACCTTGAAAGTGATATTAGCAAACATCGAGATATGGTGACCAAGTCGCATGACTCCGCATGATTGGCGATGTTGCTTTTATCATTGAGACACTGTCGAATGCCTCTCCTGAAGTATGTACATACCTGAACATAGTGCGTTTAACTCGGTACACCGCACTTCAATCACGGCACTGCGGTTGGCTGTTACAAACATACTACCTACCTACGTCTACGATGCCGTGTATACGATCCTCTACACCGACAGTACGATCAAATATTAAATTAAAATATTTTCTTGGCATCCATAGATTATTTACATTTATTTTAATTAAAAGAAGCTTACTCGTTCTACAAGAGAGCATTTACAGTATAGTGTCCATGAAAAATATCAAATGAATATTCTTGACCTGTTTAGTTACTTTTTATTTGGAGAGTCCTTGATAATATTTTGCAGCATCTGCTTTAGGAAGATCGTATACAAACGTCCCGTAGTAATGATTCTTAAAACGGCAATGTCACAAAATAAAACCAGTTTGTCTGTTTGTGGCGTTTGTGCCACCACGGTAGCCATAGCCATCCTGGGGGGTCCATTTGGTGGCTAATTTGGCCCATCGCATCGCTCCGGGCGCATCCGGCAGACATGTCCAGCCGAGTTCCAGTATAGTCAATACAATAATGTACAATACGTACGTAGGTACTGGTTTATTTATTAACTGCTGTATTACGAAGAACGCAAGCAATGAGCAAGTAGTTCCGTAGATTATCCCTTTTTTGTCGTCGCAGAGGTAATGCTTTGCAGGGAAGGTCCAGGGGAGACTCTTCCTTATGACGAAGAGTAGACACACTAAACGACTCTGCTTTAGGGAGGGGAACCATGGAATCGCTCAGAGCATTCAACCACGATGCCCCCCGCACCCTTAGATTACCTCTAGGTATTTTCCCTGTACGACCCGTATATGTATAGAATGGACCATTACCTACTTATTTATTGATTTATTTGTACTAAGGACAACAACATCCGTAGATATAACTAATACATATTGGTAATTACATAGTAGAAGGCCAATAACAGTCATCCATTAATTACTTAAGTAACTATTAACAAGCCAAAGTCAAACATAGTGAAAATGTGCAAGCAGGGGGGTAATCACGTGACGTTCCGAACGCGCGTCGGTACATTGTATATTTTTTCACAGCTAAAAATATTAAATACCTTAACTAAAACCAGCGGGCTTTACAAACATGATGTGAAAATCAATAAAGGAATAAATAACCATAACACACCTATTTATTCCAAAAACACAAATACAAAATGCACTGTAATAAATTTGAGAGATATTCTAAAAGGAATCTAACAAAACACAGCAACACGCTTAGACTCGTTCGCATTATACTAGGGTTGCTAACTGTAAGCTAATTAATTTCTGTTGCATCAAAGTTATGCGAAATGATACAGACCCTCGCACGCGCAAACCGGGCAACCCTATATCGAGTGCCAGAGAGATTAGCACATTCAATTAAAATTCCGTGTATATCATTTTTGACGACCGACCAACGAAACCTTTCAAGAGAAATCATAGGTATAGAAATATAACTATTTGTCGTCTTTGTATCAATTGAGTATTAAGGCGATATCGATATAGGCGTGAGTTTCTGTATTATGTGTATTGTATGTCCTTATCAATTGTTTTTATTCCAACACTGTCTAAGCACAGGCACTAAGACACATTGCACGCAGAACCAATGACCGTTGCGGCGGAAAGGTTCTCGAGTGGCGACCACGTACCGGGCGACGGAGCGTGGGTAGACCCGCCACAAGGTGGACTGATGACCTGGAAAAGGTCCCGGGAGTTTCGCTGGATGCGAGTGGCGCAGGATCGATCACTTTGTGACTCCCTGAGGGAAGCTTATGTCATCTTTCGGCTGATATGATGATGATGACGACTGTCTAAGCAGATGAAAATGGCAAACTCGTTCTTTAAACTTATGTCAAACTCCTAGTGAACAGGCTGAGCTGTGTATGATATTCGAGTCCCTAATATTCGTCGCGCGCGACATTCCTGGAGGGACACGTCTGTAATGGAGCCGTCTATTGTGTTGTAAAGGGTTAATTAGGGGCAAGCCGGATTAGCCGGGATTGCGCGCCCACGACCATCATCGCCATGGAAAACGTGCAAGTGACGCGTCAAAGACAACGTGGCATGGCATTGCGTCATTTTCCTATTTCTTTTTGAAGCCATCACAAAATCTAGTTCGTAATTTAATCATATGATGTTACCAGTAAAAACTGTATGATGTCAATTTTGACATCGCCATACGTGAACTATCGAATGTAATTGATTACAAAATAGTTATGATTTCTAAAGAATGGTAATGCACTTACCTAATGAAACCTACCAAATTACTACAGGTATTTGGCCCAAGCATTTATTTGATTCATCTGTTTCACATAGCAATCGCATTTTAATAAGTTTCGAGCGCTTGTGTCCTGACTCATTAACTCGGCACTCGAAGATGCGAATGCGTGAAACAGCATGAAATTGTTGTAGAAATATTATTCTACCTAGTCGTTATGGGTTGGTTCACAAAATTTTATGTCAAAAAAAACGTGTTTTGTTACATAGGAGTTTTTATTACCGACCGCAATTTTTAGCACACTCATCCATTCTAGTTTAAGAACTCTAACGAGCCCAAGCCAAGGTTTTATCGTGTCTAGTTAGAAGTTGTTGAATCGCGCAGGTCTTGGTGAAGGAAAACGCGCTTTCTCAATTTAAATATATCTGTATTTCCACTCTCCTATTCTCTAGTTTATTACAAGGATGCGTTGCGTGGGGCGGTTAACGATCAACTAATTTATTAACATTTTTATTTTCCTACCTACATTTCACATGTGTGTCACGGTATCGTACAGTTGTTATGGCCACCTTCTGTCTCCATTATCATACCAGCTTGATGGTGCCCTAATGTTGCGTTGCGTTGTCACCGAACTTACACAAGTAGGTATGCTGAATCGGATACCGCCAAAAGGCTGAAAACTGGTTGGCAAATGAAGCTTGCAAAAATATCGTAAATAGCATAATATAATAACCCTAACTGTGTCATTAGCTACAAGCTACAATTATAAATGAACGAGTGTTAGCAATAATTTGAACGACTGGACCAAAGTTTGTAGGTATTGTATAAACTTACAGAGTTACAAGTATGGCAAACACAATCTCTATAGACAAAACATTTACCGGAAGACCAAGTGTTGTCATACCTAGTAAGTTTATACAACAGCTTTAGTTTCAATTAGACATGTGTTATTCCCGGACATATTCCCGAAAGTTACTAATCTGTGCGGGGAATATTCCCAGCTCGGAAATATTCCCGGGAACGGAGCATCACTAACGCAACGCCACACGTTGCGGGCAGCGTCGCTACGTGCGCTATCATCACGCCATCAACGCGAGGGGGCGCCAGGATCGATGGCCCCGCTAATAGGCGTTATGGGGAAATGACGGCGCGATATCATTCCGCGAACGACTCATTATTTGGAAAGAATTCCGTGTATGAAACGAGTAATTCGGCGTGCTGAAATTTTATTTCCCAAAGTTGTATCGTTTGTCCAAATTTTCAAGATTATTAAAAAACAAACCTAACCTAGCCTATATTGGGTTTTACACTATAAGTTCCTAATTAAAGAAATCCTTCAAGAAAATTGGCTTTTTGGCGAAATGAAAATTGGACAAACGATACGGTTGGGAAATGAAATTTAGTGATTGCAATAGGATACCAGATATTGGTCATTTAGGTTATATATGGGTACATAGATATAGTAGAACAAGCCTATGAGTAAGTGAACTCTCCACAACATCGCAGTTGATTTGACCACAATCCAATAGTTCGCTATCCCTATTCCCTAGGTTTGTAATAAGGTTGCGTAGTTGCGAAGCGATGATGGATTTAATATTGGCAAACAACAGGTTTGAACCATTGCCTGTAAAACTGTAATTTAAAACGAATTCAAATTTAAGTCAATCATAAATATGATCACAGATATCTGAGGGACCTCCCTTTTTGGTAAATTATGTATTTACTTACCTAATAAGAGTAATAAGTAATAGTTATGTGTTCATTAAGTAAATATTACATAAGTGATACGTTATTTTCAAAGAAAAATAACACAAAATATAACATAACGGTAAATAGCTTTGTAAACAGCTGCGAAATAATTAAACTATGATATCCTCCAAGTACATAGTTTAATATGTATTCAGCGACTAATGGACACTTGTGACGTAAACACATTCAGACATATCCATGAACGACATTACTTATTAAGGTGTCATGTATCACATAGGTATGTGCTTACCACATACTTGACCAAAGTGGAATATACGGATGTAAATTGACACTGTCTGTACCAAAGCGTGTTCAAGTTAATTGTTTACGTAATATTTAATTGTTGACATGTCTAATTGCTTTATGAGAGTTTTTATTGTCCTAATGTCCTAGATTTGCTACCACCAGTACCACCATTTAATTCTTGAAATATATACAAAAAGACTAAAAAACATTGTGAGCAAGTGATGGAAATTAGGTAAGGAATTGTTAATTTCTTACTTCACATCCATTCGCAGACAATTACACACGTATGTTGATATTACAGTAGTTGTTAATTTACACACAAAGGTGGAAATAAAACAAGCAGTAACAACTCTTTTATTATTATTCTCGATCATTTTGTCTTAGTGAAATTTTGTTTTTTTTTAATTTATTTACTTAAGTCCCTTTAACAGTGTAATTTAATAATTTACAGATGAACTGTAATAGTACATTACTTACCTAGGGCGGTTAAACATAGAATGTCTCAGATCGCAGGTATTTGACGCCCGAGCCGAAGGCAAGGGCGATAAATATGCGCTCTGAGGCTTTCTTTATTACCGCCCGTGGTGAGTACAAAATTTTACGTCTCTATCTGGCCAGGAAGTGGGGTTTTCCGCACGCATAGCGTGCGGTAATTCCTACTTTATGGCCAGGTATGACGTAAATTAATTAACGGGATCCCGCGCAAGACCAAAAACCCGCGGGATCGTCTTCTTCAATCTTGCAAATATCAGGATTGAAATTATCGCGCTGGATTGCATTCCCTAGTCGCTTCACCACGAGCGGCCATCAAAACGTCATGCTATCTCTGAATTAGAATGTTACTTGATTTGTAAGTATCGAACATATGACAGTAGGTATTACACAATGTATACTCTACAAAAACCTCTCTAATCTCAATCTTTGTTTAACATTTTTTGTAAACGTGTCAAATAAAAACTAATTTAGCGTTCCGCGAACTCAATCCGATGGCAGACACTAATCGCGACGACACGACGGACAGGATTCCACTAAACAGATATATTAGTAGTGTCGCCACTAATATTGCTGGTTCTCGAAAACCGACGAGATTAGGAGATGAAATGTGACGTGTTAGATTTTGTTCTTAAACATTTTTCGGTCAGTTTAATTTAAATGCTGACGCGTCTTACGTAATCCGTGCGTGTGGCAACCAACTAATGCGTGGTAATGGTGAAATTTGTTCGTAATAAAGACGTGTTTGCTGATTTTGGTATCATATTGCATTCTAACTGGAAACGTTTAAATAAGTGCTACACATCAATTATTATAATTAATGTTAATCGTATAAACATTGTACCTAAATATCTATTAATACGTGGGAACGAAGTACCTACTCACCAAGATTTAACTATACGCATGTGTGACGCGTGTCGGTATATCGCTCCGCTATCGTTAGAATCTCAATGAGTAGTTGATGATGGTATGCAGAAAAGTATAGTCGGCAATAAAAGCTTGTACCAAAAATGAAACTTTTGACAGAACCTTATTTAGACCAAATTCACTTCTCTTTCTGCCTAGTAAACAATGCGATTGTGTTTCATTCTTAAGTGGTAAATAAAGCGATTGTCTTTTAGTATAAATGCTAATGAATACCTACTGTAAAATAATAGTACATTACTGCAAAGGCCGTGAAGTAAGGGATTGATGGACGAGTTTGGGCTAGACGGCCGAGTCGTAGACGAGGCTGGATACAACGAGTCCAGCAATCCCTGTTCCGGCCGAGGCTTGTATAGTGCTTTTCTCAAACGATGTGAGGAAATAATAAATAGTTATTTGTTATACAAGGGTGCAGTTATAATTTAACCGCGAGTGTGGAATTGAAACACGAGCTAGCGAATGGGAGTGGTTTAAAAATAGAATCCTTTTCACCTCACTAAAGTGAGAAAGATTCTAGATAAAAAAATCTAAAAAAGAAAAAAAAAACCTTAAAAAGAATAATATTAAAAAAACATTACAAAAGAGTAAAACAAAAAGGAAAAAAATATTAAAATAAACAACTAAAAAACAAAAAAAAAACAATTAAAAAAACAAAAAAAAATACAAAAAAAGAAAAACAAACAAAAAACATTAAAAAAAAACAAAAAAGGAAAAAAAACAAAAAAAAACAAAAAAAAGAAAAACAAAAAAAACTAAAAAAAAGGAAAAAAAAACAAATAAAAACAAAAAAAACAAAAAAAAACAAAAAAAAAGGAAAAAAAAACAAACAAAAACATTAAAAATAACAAAAAGAAACAAAAAAAAACAAAAAAAAACAAAAAAAAAACAAAAAAAAAGAAGCACAAACAAAAAACATTAAAAAAAACAAAAAAAAGGGAAAAAAAATACATTAAAAAAAGTAAAACAAAAAGGAAAACTTGAAAAAATTAAAAAAAACGACAAAAAAATCAAAAAACATTAAAAAAACTAAAACAAAAAGGAAAAATAGATAAAAAAAAATTAACATTAAAAAATAGAAAAACATCAAGAAAAGAAAAGATTTTTTTTTAATCATTAAAAACGATAAACAACACTAAAAATTAACGAAAAATAACAAAAAAAATGTAAAAAGCAAACAATTTTTTTTTTTACAAAAAACAAACAATTTAAAAATAGTATTGGTGGTTGGCAGTATGTATTTTTTCCTTTGTCTGTTTAATATCAGTAAGCAAATTTAAAAAGTTAGAGTAGCGGCCAATAATGTTATTAGTTAGGGTTTTCATACATTACTTCTTGGCCTAGGCCAAGAAGTAATGTAGGCAGCCATAAACAAGGAACTTCATGTCTTCATTTCGTGACATTAACGCATACATTTCCGAGCATGTTTGAGAAAACGTATTAAACATCAACACTTTTTCAACCAAAAGGCGGTTTTATGTCTAAAAAAAATACTACTTTGCAAAGTTGACTATTTTGTATCTAAAACAATAGACTGTTTTAACAATAGAGTCGTTATTCCAGTAAAGTATTTATTAAACATGGCCTTTTCATTTCGAAGCGATTGTGGCACGTGGCTATTGTGGCTAAACAATTACATTGTTGGACCGATGGGTGGGTTAAGATACCAAATTACGACGTCGGAATCAAAGTAGCAACAGCGATCGCAATTGCCATCGCTTTGACTATGACAACATAAAGTTCCGATGTCTAATAAAAAAAAATCCCCTTAAGGCGAGAGACGCGCTTAACTTCTTATTCCAGACATCTCGTCCGCTGCCCGTATCGCTACTTCTGTTTGAAGTTAGTGGAATTCGAGATTAATGTCGTTTGGACTTGGATGTTCGGCATTTTTCTTATTGAAAATGTAACGTTTATTAATGTCTTATAGTGAATTTTATTTTAATACAATGATTCTATAAAAGCTTGTTGACAAACGCATATTGATTAATTACATTAATTAATCTGATGGTATTGCTTTTATCTTCGGGTGTTATACGAGTATATCTACACTGTCTACACAAAGTAGTATGTCATTAAACCCTCGGTCTTCAATTTGACACAGTATAGTGGTCATTGGTATTGTACTGTCATCATATAATCATACACTTTTCGACCTTAACTCTAAGCAATAAGGTCCTAAACCTAGTATGTACAAACCTAGTACATGACAAAATTTAATGATGCTGACTGTACCTAGTAGTTTACAACCAATTTTAATGTCATTGGCTTTGGCACCCAAAAGTAAGTAATTTTGGGTGCAACAAAAATATAATAAGGTAAACGTCCAAGTGCTCGACGCTGTACTAGTATATGACATGGGCACTTTATGTCAAAGCAATATGGGTTAAATTCAAATTAACAGGATTTTTCTTCATTCGATTTTAAGCCATGTCACTTTGACATAGAGTGCCCATGCCATATACTAGTACAGCGTCGAGCACACGGACGTTTACCTTAATCAATTTCTAAGTATTTTTTACTAAAAACGGTGACCTGGAAACACGCATTTCGTTTTAAATATTGCTATTCATAAAGAAAAGTGTTTTTTATGTGCATAGTGTTTTTATGGACAGATTTCCAAAAGGTTTTTTTGGTGATTCTTTTAAGCACTTGCTAGTTCATACTTTCAACACTTTTTACTCTATATACAGGTATGAACCCAGCGGATTTTATCTGCATATCTACGTATAATATCAGCTATTCTGGACGTTTTGTAAATATTGGATCGCTTCGCTAATCGACGACGACAGCCAGACATCGACTCCTGCGCACCGGACGCCCGCGCAGATCAATCGCTGCGTCGGAAGTGCGCAATTAACGCACTAGGTCAGAGCAGACGCATTAGCGAGAGTAGCTCTCAAGATATCATAACTAGCGCTCGTGATATATGGCAGCCACAACTTATAATATAGATAATAATATCTATAATGTACAGCCAGCTAGGCGTAGCTACTTCTGCTGCTGGCTGCCGTACGAAGCGGTCAAAGTGATATAACATACGTCTCTATTATAAGGATATACCTAAGACTAAGAGCTTGTTAAGATCACTTTGGGCACCTCGCCCGCGTAGCTCTTTTTGCTGCTGATTTGATCTTGGGTTATGTATTGAATTCAATTTGGTGTAGTTAATTAAAAGAACTATTATGTATTTCATAGAACAAAAATAATTGAAAGGCCGTAAATATAACGATATCCGAACATTTGTTGATTTGAGCAAAGGCACGGAACAGTATATTTTGCATGGCCAAGGCCAACTTCTCAGTAATGTATTTATGGGCATTAATATTCCACGGTGTTGGAAGTGCACACAAAATCAGGTCCACAGAATTCGCATCAAAAACTTTGCTTGCAACTTGACGTAAGATGTGAGAATTTCATAATTCACAATAGAGACTGTATAAAACATTCAATGTGAAAAAAAAAGAAATTACAGTGCCTATTAACGAACAATTTTTGTATATTTATTTATTTGGAAATGGGTTCTGGAAAACAGCTCAAGCAATTTCTATGGGATTCGTAATACCTGCATAAGTGCATACCCATGCAAAAAATGTTACGGGGGTGAAAAGTCGATTTAACTACGTCTCGTTTCAGGGATGCTTTCCGGGTTTTCAGTCAAAACCAATTGTCTAAAAAAATAATTTGTAAGCGTCATAAAAGTGCAGTGGTCGCCATTTTTTTATTTCGAAGCCTTCTTGCTTGTGGCAACTGTAGTCCCTAAAAAAGTACGGGCTTTCTTAGGGACTACAGTTGCCACAAGCAATTTGGGGGTATGCAAAATTGGCAATTCTGGTTGCCACAAGCAAGTGAGTAGTTAAGAATGTTTTGCCTACTTCCTTTCCTTGCGACGAGTTAAACTCTGCCCCTTCCTAGAAATAACACGAGAATGCCCTGAGGGTAAAACACCGCAAACGCAGGCGCATGTATGTAGTTTCGTCTGTGATCGAACGAGCGAGCGAAGCGAACGAAATTCTATGCTTTAGTTTTGGCCGAAAATAGTTCGTATTTCCGGATGTCACACTGTCCCGCTGTACCTACTCCTTTACACGTCGCATTTTTCAACCGATTCGCGTGAAATTATTTGAGCAGGTTCGTTAATTATATAGATTTTATTTGGTCGCACCATTTAAAAAAAAATATAAAACATTTTTTCGAAAATAATACAATTTCGCGAGTTCTACAGCTCACAGAGCCACTAGTAAATTCAATAAAATCATGTCATTTTGTCACCCACACGGTGCAACAAGGTACAAGTCGACTGATTAACCCGTCTCGTTGCCGCTGACCTGGGGTGACTCAGTCCGACACGTGTTAGATTCGATTATTCAATTCAATTCAATTCAAGACATTTATTTCGACCAACTGGGATCATAGATAAAGTTAGTTACAGTTTCTTAGCCTAAAGTTAGTAAGTACTATAACCTAATACATATAAAATAAGGACAGTACTTAGTAGGGCTTGACTGTCAGTACGTGGATCATATGGCAGTGATTCACATATTCACAGTCAAACCTCTCCGCAAATGCCCTCAGGATACCACTAGAGCTAGCCCGCACCCTGCGCGCCAGGGATGTGCAGCGTTTCCTCATGGTTGTATAGAAACAGTCAACTCTGGCATCCGCGAACATCCCGGACGCACTACAGAAACGGGGCAGCCCCAGTAGCACCCTGAAGGCATTGTTGTACTGTACACGTAGGGCGTTGTACTGTTTTTGCGTATAAGAGACCCACAGACTGCTCGTGTAGAGGGTCGTACAGAAGGCTCTGAATAGAGTTACTTTTACCTCAGCAGAACAACGAGCAAATCTGCGGGCCACCATGTTCGCTCTAACAGACAACGCCCTCCGTTCTCGCTCAATGTCTGCATCGTCCCTCAGGTCAGAGGTTACCACATGTCCCAAGTATCTAAAGGTATCCACCCTTTTTAATGGTGTTCCATATAGACGAATGGCAGATCTTTGCCTCTGACATGAAAGACCATGCATTTACTTTTTTTCTCATTATATTGCAAGCCATGACTAAGGGCAAACTTTTTACAAATTCCCAATAGCTTAGCGAGACCACACGGCGAGGCACTCAGCAGCACCATGTCGTCTGCGTAGCTAATGTTATTGAGACACACATCATCAATGTGGCAGCCGACATGAGTGCAGCTGAGCTCCTCTATCAGTGCATTGACGTACAGGTTGAAGAGCTTCGCTGAGGTAACTCCCCCCTGCCTCACCCCGCACTCCATCCTGTACGGCTCCGAGTATGCCTTCGACCACCGTACCACGTTCACTTGGTTATGATACCAAAACCTGAAAATATGGTACAGCTCTGTCGGCAAATCGGTACGTCTCAACTTTTCCCACAGAAGATCGTAACTAACAAGATCGAATGCTTTAGTCAGGTCCAAAAATCACGCATAGATGGCCGTTTTACGTTTCGTGTAGTACTTGACAGTCTGCTTTAGACACAAAATGGCCGTATCTGTCGATAGGCCCGACCTGAAACCGAACTGATTTTGATGGATATTTAGGTACTTGTCAAGTTGCGTGCTAAGCAGACTGTCAAGCACCTTGGCAACCACCGTCGCCAGCGAGATCGGCCTGTAGTTGTTTTTGTCACTTATATCTCCACTTTTGTTTTTTACGATTGGCACTACAACAGTTTTCATTAGCGCGTCCGGCAGGTATGAGTGACTTATACACAGATTATACAACAAGGCAAGAACCCGCGGGAGATGTGAACCTGCGTACTTAAGATGTTCCACGCTAAGGCCGTCAGCCCCAGGAGATTTTCCTCTTGACATAGATTTAATAATTTTGTCAACCTCTTTGGCGGTAAATCTAGCAGTGATCTCCTGGCTACTCGGTTCCTCCTCGGCCATCAGGCGTGACGGCCCCAATGGTGACACCACAGTAAACTGCTTTCTAAATATACTGGCTATGCACTTGTGATCGTTAATGCCATCAATACTTGCCGGTAGATTAGGCTTGCCATTCAGCTTTTTAGTGGATTTCCAAAAGCTGCGAAAGTCATGTTTTTTATGATGAGATGCCAATATGTCCATTTTAATTTGTTCACTATGGTTTTGACACCATTTGAGTCTAGATTTGAAGATAGTACGACTTCTTTGCATATCATCATAGAAACGACCGCACCTCGGCTTTCCATACAAAACCCAAGTATTAAATTTATCCCTAGCTTCTTTATGAGTTTCACCAACAATTATAGTATAACGTTGTCACATATCAAACGGAACATCATTTTTATGTTTTAATTTATGATCCGTCTTTTCAGCACGTGCGCATGCTGCATGCGCGCTGCGCCGTTAGTGTTTACGTCAAAATTTATTTCACTTAGGTATTCAATGAGCTACGCGCTGGAAGCCATTCCCACTAGTCCGAATCCACAAAGGAAGTACTACAGTAATAAACATATACCCCCTTATTCATAAAACTTAACAAACCTCTATTGACTAAAATGTGTTCTGTCCCTTTCGCACGAACACAAATGTCAAAGTGACAGATAGAATAGAGTAGGTCTACGGTCTCCCCCGCCTGTCCTAGAAGGCGACTAAAGGGGGTCATCGGGGTCGCAGTGTTTCTGGCGGGGCCGGGGCACTCACCTAAAAACCCCAGGGAAGGCGACCATCATCATTCTAGGACGAGCTAGATGTGGCGAGGCGCGAGGAGGGCTCCAGTGCGTTCAGTATGAGATCCTGGAGCCCTCCGCATGAGAGCGCGGCCGCCGTGGAGTTTTTAGTGGATAGAAATACCACATAACCCAGTCATCGTTTCCGCAGGTTTCCTCCACGATAAAAAAGAAATAAAAAGGCCTGAATCACACTGACGCGGCCTGCTGTGGCGACCAACTTGACATTGACTGGTAAATTTACTATTGACCGCGACCACAGGCCGCGTCCGTCTGTGAGAGGTCTTTTGAAGGCTAATAAAGGTTGGTACACCCCTACGGTCTTAAATCCATTCAGTAATATCATTTGACTAATTTTACGCAGTTATTACCAAACAAGAACTTATCAAGCACCGCTAATTCCTCTTAACCCCGTTTTATCGCTATGGAGTGCCATAAACTCTCGAGATCAATAAGATCTGTCACTGATTCACAACTGAAAATACTCCCGTGGATCACGTCATCCGAGCCGGCTTCAAAGTGCAGCGGCTGACTGGGGGCAAACTGAACCTTATCCACCGGTAATAAGTGCTGGAACGTCGCGGGCGATTTGCGAGGAAATTGCTCAGCCCATAACGTGGCGATAAATGTTTGACGGCCTAGTACGCGGTTAAGGGAAAGTTGTGGTTGGGAATGGTTATTTTTATTCGTGTCATTCTACCTATGTAGTATATGGTATTATTTATTTATTTATTGGGACATGAGCAAAATGCGAATTCAATTTCAATTATTATACAAGTGGGTAAAAAACATGTTAAACCTTATCCCCCCCCTTACGTTTAAGTTTTTGTAGCACATATGAAAAGTTTATTAAGTACTACATTTATGTATATGTTCTGTATACTCTAATTTGACAAAACTTTTTCCTTTTTTCCTAACTTTTTCCATAATGTTTCTAAAGACCTAATGCATCATTCACCGAGATCGTATACATCGTTTATATTCCCTTTTAAGATCATCATATGGAAGTTAGGTTAATTTGCTTTGTAAAAAACCCTGAAATTTTTAGAGTTTCAGGAACACCGTAAACCTATTCAATCCAATAAAACAGGTAATATTTAGTTTATGGTATTATATATTTTTATTGCATGCATGGAAAACTTTTCCATGCATGCAATAAAAATATATAAGGAAAAGTTGGAAAACCAGCAGCGTAATCCATTTCCACAAACTAAAATATAATTACGGAGCCAATTACAGTTACATTACAGGTAATCACTCCTCACTCTTATATCCATTCATTCATAATAAATACTATAATGTTTTAGTATCATATATAGTTATTTACGAAAATACATAAGGTAAGTTAAGGTTCTCAAAAGGAGGAACCATAATAATGCTGGCAACAATTTCGTTTTGCTTCAAGTTAAATTCAAGTTAAAATATAAACACTCATTAATTACTCAATTCCAAACCCTATATTCCCCTTAACATCCATTTTCGAACATCGTCGTATTATTGCGGCGTACGTCATACAAACGACATGAACTACACTTTGATCTCTTCTACAAACCAAAATCAACCTTCTACATTACATTTAGAACTCACTTTTCATTGAAAACTCCTCACTGTCGCTTTATGTCATATCCATTTTATCCCCGAATCGGCTGAAATACTTTGAATCTTATTTGCTTAACATTAAAGACGATTTTGCTTATTTTCTTGACATTACTACCGGGTGTATTTGACACAAGAGTATAATTGGCGCGAAATGGGCCGCTCTCGTATAAACTGTTGCTGAAATACATGACCAACGTAAGTGTACCTCTGAAAAACGTGCAGCTACATACATTACAGAGATCTGTGCATCTTTGTCAAGTATAGACAGTAAGGTATTTGATCAAATACTCCGTCTTTGCTTTATTTGGGGAAGCTTCGCGACCTTTAATATATATTTTTGCAGGAACTAAGGTAGGGAAAGGGAAGTAAAGTGTTTATAACAATTGATAATGCCATCCAATAATTGTTAGCAAGTTACTTGGCTACTTAAAGCATTATAAATTATTATTCAGAAATATGACTGTTTTTGAACTGAAATAACTGGAAAAGAAAAATAAATTGGTAAGTAGGTTCCTAATAGAATCCAGTCATGTCTGAGAGACTTTTCGTGTGCACATTTAGATTTAAAAATTCAGTAAATAGTATTTTTCACAATCGTGTTATAATAGAGAGCTTTTTTGTCGAGTACCGTGTTTAGGCCACGAAGCTTGCTGAGTGGCCTAAGTAAGGTACGAGATTAAAAAGCTTGATTATAACACTGTTGTGAACAATACTTTTTGTACGAGTTCATTAAAATTAATTTTCTACGAGTCAACTGAACTAATTAAACAAACTCGATACTGTTGAAACGAAGTGCAGCTCATCGCTCGTACGCTTGTTGATATCTTAAAAGACATCAACGAGCGTACGACATCAAAGCGATTCTATTGGTCCAATTCATTACAGTTCAGTAAAGCAGCCACGTGATTGGTCGAATTTATTTTAGTTGTCTGGAGCGTATCGAAAAGTAGTTATTTCGATTGTTTCGACAGTAACATGGACTACAACTATGAAAAGAGTGACGTTGCAGTATTCTCTATGAAATCTTAATACACATATTTTAATCGTCGAGTACAAAAAATGTTTTAAAATGCTCAGGCGATCTGTATTCTGTAAATGTTGTAGAATTTCTTAGTTTTTGCCCATGATGCATTATTTTAATTTAACATTCTCTAGCTCTAGATTTCTATGATTAAATCAATAATTAGAAAGGAGAATATAATAATTAATTTGAAACAGCCACGTACATCTTCAAATCAAATAAAAAACTGGCTACCTCACGGATGCCTTTCATCTTCCGATCCAAGAAATAAAACCTTTTTTTATACCCATCAAAACAAAGAGGATGCCCGGATACCTCATTAAGCTTACGAGGGCATCTAACATCCCTCTCACTCGCAAGGATTTAATAGGTTGCGTAAGAGAAGCAAGATCTTCGCAGACGGATTCGAAATTAATTGAGCTGTTAAAGCTAATTTGCTTTACGATTTTGAATCTTATTGCCAAGGTTAGATAATTGTTGGATTGAGAGGGGTGAAAGATATTTTGAATAATTGTAATGACTTTATTTGTTGAGGCTTCAAAGTAAATTATTATTATTCTCTTTATTAACCTTTAAGAAGATAATTATTCTCCGAAAGTTGAAAACGTACGTGGAAAAATCAGAATTTTGATAATATTGTATATTTGTCAGGCGAAGTTGACAAATAGATGTTTTATTCTAATTAATTAAATATAGTTACATAAATACATATGTATTTGATATTCTAAAAAAACATACTCTTGGTTTTAAACTTAGGTACTCGTACAGTTGTTACGTATTTCACGTCAAAGTCATTAAAGAAGTAACTAAATTAGGAAAAAAATGTGTTCTTAATTTTAAATTACTTTCATGTTTTCAGCTCACCAACAGAGGAACATTCACCCCGCATGCAATGAGATTCCCGGGGGATTATGTGCCTAGCCTTAACCATCGCTTAGCATTCAGCATAAACAGAGCCATAAACAATAACCTCTCAAAGTGACAGGTTTATTCTTACTTTACGGCCGCTTATTAAGGACCGATTTAACCCATTCCATCCGTAAAGCGTTCATCATCCTGTTTTCCTGCCGTCCCTTTTTAACGCGGAAGAGATACATGTTCTGTCTCACTGAATATGGTTTATGAGATTTCGAAGTGAAGGGTTTTTAATGCAGGGGCGGGCGATGTCGATAATGTTTAATCTTTGAGTATTCGGCTCATTAGATTGATTGTTTATTTTCGAAGTGCCATCGAATTATAAGTTGTCAACGATTTTGATATCAGACTGTTTTATTTTGAATCAGTAATATTTATTATCAATTTATCACTGTCATTAAATATTGTATTTCCATTTGTAAAATACAGCCCGTTTTCTAATTTATTACTTTAATACATTCCGCATTATATATTAGCACTGAAATCAAAATAGATTTTTCATTATGTTTGGATGTCTGTTATATTAAACGCCAAAGCCACTACACGGACTTTGCTGAAACGTTTCAGTCATACAGCATAAATAGGTACACTATAGGTAAAACCAAAATGTTTGTGGTTGTAGAAGCTATTATTATGTCTCTTTCACATATTCTACGACGGCTTAAATCACGCTTAATAATATATGCTAAAACCGTCAAACCATCGGAATAATCGGTTAAATAACTACAACAGAAAAACCCCCTTTCATCCCGTGGGTGTCGTAAGAGTCGACTAAGGGAACAGGGTTGAAGTGTGTTGTGGGCGATGGGCTAGCAACCTATCACTGCGACATCACATTTTGTCGATCTTTTATACCCACATTTATGCTAAAAGTGGCACTGGAACACAAGTTTCATGTGCTCTGCCTACCCCTTTTAGGGATAAAGGCGTGATTGTAGGTATGTATGTACAGAAAAACCTTTCGTAAAAATGGCAATTTATTTTTTCAAAATTTCTTAGATCACATTGAAATAAAACCATCAAATCAGAGTTGCCGACATTTCCCGTCACTACCCAACTTAAGTGCTCCTGCCACATCCATTACCATTAAACCAATAATTGCCATTACATACTAAACTTTATGTCCATGCAATAAGCAAAACAAACGGGTTCACCGGCCGCAGATGTTATTTTGTAGGGGCGCTGGTGATTTTATTTGATCGTCTGTGAATGTCCCCTAGTGCTGAGCCTGCCGCGGGGCAAATGCTTTTTGGCCTGAGGGGGGAAATGTCCGCTTATACCTCAAACTGAGGGTTACAAACCGGCAAAGACATAGTAAATAAAAATACATAATTGTTTTGCATATTCTGACAGGGGTTACGGTATATTTTTCTATTGTAAAATTAATTTATCTGAGTCATTGTAGCAAAACACATTTGAACTAAAAGTATGCTAAGTTTTGCGAGACTATAAATATGAACATTACTGTATTTATTTTTAATGAGAACGCTTGGTTATATACCAAACATTGTAAACTGTGTAACGCAACAAAAATCACGATAAAACACTCGTTTTTACAACATAAAACGTATTAAGAAATTCAATTAAGAAATTGCAATCGCTTAGAATTAGGTATCATTCCGCTTTGTCGACTCCGTTCGTCGACAATGACAGTGAGTTATATTGGAGACTATATAAACGCCGGGTAAGCGAACGAGAGCTCGCAAAACAAGAGCGGAGCAGTAGTGATATATTTCTTAAAAAATTAGGCATTTGGAGAACAGCTCGTATTTACTTATGCTATTAAATTTAATGCAAAACTATGATGGGGGATGGAGTTACTCACGTCTGAAGGAGATGGCACTAGTACACTGCACATGTCCTCCGGGGTGGCACTAAACGTGTAACAAACTTCGCCTGTTGTATACGCAACCTCACAGCACGATTACCGACTCGCTAATATACTTACGTGATACCTAATTTAAGTAATGTTTGACCTAACTGCGACTTTGTGTATGTGCCATATAAATATACAAAAAAATCCAAATCGCCTAAATTAATATGCTTAGATTATATCCATGTCAAAGCCATCCAAAAGAATTTAAGTACATATCAGTGAAAATCAGAATAAAATCCGCGCTGCCTGCTGGAGCTTATTCAATTCAAATTCAAAAATTTATTTCGGACATGTACATCCATATTATATGCATAGCTTATGCAGCGATACGAGATTCTAGAGCTAAACCTTAACGAGCAAACTTAACAATGGGCCTCCCCATGATGATGACTGACGATATGATATAGTGAGAAATAATCGTTAATTTACTGTTGCAATTTGTACTGTTGACAAACCCGGTTTTTAATAGCGTTTTTAAATGTCAGCAGAGGGATCGCTTAATGTGATAAGACACGCCTGAGCGGCGCGATGATTTGCGAGACGCTTCGAAACGTAGCCGCTTTACTTTGAATTAATAACCAAATGAAATGGTGACGAATGGGGGAAATTTCGCGTTCCTACCTGTGTAGATTCGATTACAAAATATTGTGGTAAGTAATAATAATTCAGTAAGTTTTCACAATGTTATGGGTGTTAATAATATACTGTACTTACTTATTTAATTGTGATATAGCCATTCGTTTTACATGAATAACAATCACTGGGAGAGTTTTGGGATTTTATCTTTTAAAATAAGCTTTTTTAATAATAATTTCGTAAGCTACGAAAGTGCGAGGCAAGACCTCAAATTTGTTTTGAAGAAAACTTTTAAACTTTCCCTACCGACATAAAATCTGACTAACTTAGTTTCTAAACAGCAAGCGCCAAAGTCACACAGAGCAGATAGCGATTAAAGAAACAAAATGCTAGCTTCTAATACCAATAGGTAATACCTATTCACTAAACAGGTTACTAATGCTCCCATATGAAATTAACCCTGTTGTCGTAAGTTTCAAGGCGTTCGACAACTCAATAAATATAGTTGTTCCTTTATTTGTGGTATAAAATGACTCCGAATTTATGTTCAGCGTTTAAGCACTACCAGCCCACCGGCCGACAAAAAACGTACAAAAACATAAAAACACTAATACTTAATGTTATAATTATACCTCTTTTATCTCCACCTTCCCATTTATCTCTCCAAATAGTTCAAATAGGCGTAGAAAAACATTTTATAAGTAATAAAATTAAACCCTCTTAATATTAGGAATTCTTCAGCAGCGACGTACAGTAATATAGTACCCTATCAAAACTCATAACATTACTTAAAAGTATCTTTGAAAATATTACCTAAACACGCAATTGAATAAAGTTGAGTTTGAAATACCACACTTGAGTCAGATACATTAATGCGAAAGTTATTCCAACAATTGACTGTCCATTCGAAAAACTACCCTGGCGCCGCTGGCGATTGCTCCTTACTTTTAGTAGTTTGAAACAACATAACTGCGAAGTGTCACAAGGTTTGTTTTCCCTTGTACAATGGCTGACGAGGAATGAAGCATTGGAACAATAAACACGGCGCTGGAATAATACAGCTAAATCAAAACTAATTTATGAGTCGCTCAGACAAAACGCTAAGCCGTGGTTTCAGGGTTCCGTTGTTAATAATCCATCACGGTACCTACATGGAAACGGTATAGGCTAGCTGCTTTTTTTATTAAATTCTAGAGCTCTAACTTCACGATAAAACGTTGTTAAACAACAATTACGTTGTAAAGTAAATTGACTTTAAGCTTGATATGTCTAGTCTAAAAATTCGTTGCCCGTTTTTTTTTAAATTGGTTAGTGGTTTAGGAGATTACGCCCTACAAAATTACAAGCTCACAAAGTTAACAAATTAATCTCTTTACAATACTAACTAACTGCCTGCGCGGTTCCGCCTGCATTGCAAACCTGTGGGATAAAATATAGCCTTTGTCCATCCAGAGTCCAAGTCCATACTAGGTATGCACGCGTCAAAGAATTTTTCAAATCAGAACGTAACTCATACACTCACACAAACTTTACCTCTTTATTGAAAGAGCGAGCGAAGCGAACGAAATTCTCCGTTTCAGCTTGGACAAAAAATATTTTCGTATGTACCGCTGTTCTCCTCTACATGTCGCATGTCTCAACTAGCGTTGAAAAAGTCCGGAAAAATTCCCGTTTTTTCCATTCAACTCGTTTTTTTCAGAAATTTATAGAAAAAAATCACAAAAGTTTCCGCTCAATTACAGAAATAAACGATTAAAACCGAAAAAATCGAATTAAAAAAACAAAATGTAGTTTTCAAATTGAATGATGTAAATAAAATTGGTAAGTTCGTACTTGTTAAAGGTTTTTAAATCTTTAGAGATAGTTTTTTATACACATAGCTTAGCTGCATACATGCTTGACCCCATCAGGTTTCATAAACATGTGTTCGACGGATATCAAATGTTATCAGATGATGATTTTCTAAATATAGCACAATACATAACCAAATTGGCAGATAATTTAAACATAAACACATGTGATTCTATGGCTCAATTCGCCGAGTATCAGTCAAAAGGAAGTTTTTGGGCAAATTAATTTATTTGGCGGCCTGTCATGAACATAACCCCGCTGAATGGGTAGAAAGGTTTATGTTCTACCAAACTGCTGTCAAATATTGCTGTTAGATTGCTCAGTATGCCTCCATCGTCCGCCACAGCTGAAAGGAATTGGTCATTGTTTGGACGGACACATACCAGAGATAGAAATCAGAAACGATTGAAGTACCTGTATGACGAGAGTGAGAGTAATTGAAAATAAATAAAATATAATGATTTATTCATATTTTCTTAGGAAATCCCGAAAAAACCGGAAAAAAACCAAAAATTCATAAACTTCTGAAAAAAACATTAGATTTTTTCCGGTTTTTTCAACGCTAGTCTCAACCGATTCTCATGAAATGTTGTGACCATGTTCTATAATATGTTATATAATAGCTTTTTTTTGTCTCACCTCAGAGCCATCACTAGTAATATTAGCATATAATGTATACTAAATACAAGATGAACCATACAATACGGAATCCTCGCTGTTAATCAAAGCTCGCCGCCATTTCGAGCGTTATTCTTTCCAAGCCACCCGCCGCCGGCGGAAGATAATTCAAATTAATATGTTTGGTTAATAGCCCTGCTTCCGCCTCGTTAGCTCGCCTTTTGTCAATGGAAATTAACCTTTTGGGTTTATTATTAAATTGCTGGTTTTTACAAACCTTCGTAAAGTTCTAGGCTATACTCTGAGCTTGTAGTGATTTACCGCTCGCGTTTCGCTTTTTAACCACGACGCAAACTAAGAGTGTAATAAGCTTAACTCATTCAAGGCTAATCCCATATGAGTCATGCCTTTATTTTATTGATTTATTTTTTATGTTATGCCTGTACGAGTAATTTCCGCTACAGAGCGGAAAAACGCTGCTATATACGCGCTACGGCGTAACCCACGGAGCGATGCGTGGTCTCGTATCTGTAGATCTGTCTGTCGAATTGTAGCTCCTAAACAGATATGACTACGTTTTTAGGGTTCCGTAGCCAAAATGGCAAAAACGGAACCCTTATAGTTTCGTCATGTCCGTCTGTCCGTCTGTCAGTATGTCACAGGCATAAAATTGGGAGGATAGGTGTATTTTGTTAGCCGCTACATAGATCTGTAATGAAATGAGTAAAAAAAAAATTTAGGGGTGCACCCCATATATGTACTGCACGTCAAAAAAATAAAATACATTGTATGTCCACGTGTGGCACATTAATCGATAGGCCTTTCAAAATAAATATAAGGTTTCTTATAGTCGGAGATAATCGCCCCGAAAGTCATAAAAATTGTGTCCCCCCCCCCCTCTAATTTCCAAACAGTGTATAAAAAAAATTAAAAAAAAAATTAAAGATGCTTATCAAATTCTTTTACCGAAAAGTATTTTGAACAAGATCGGTTAAAAGGTTTTCGAGATATTGCTGAAAAACTGCCTTCTCTGCGGAAAAGGGCGTAAGTGCCGTAAGATTTCTGTGACGATACGACCTTATTAATAGGCACGGAACGCTTCGTTGTGCGTGGTTCGACACGCACTTGGCCGGTTTTATTTTTAAATCAAAAGTCTTGTCTGTCGAGATGATTCTTAGCTATTGTAGGTATACATCTGCTAAACTTTGATGTGTCGGGTTATTCAAAAGGTAGTTATTCAAGTTTTTTTCACTGTCCTGAATCGCTACGCGCTACGCTCGTAGCCGATCCCATGGTTTTCCCTCTAAGTAGTGGAAAGAAGCTACGGCGTAGGTGACCGCTAGGTGGGTACCTGCACAAAATAGATGTACCTGGCTGTGAATATGTTAAGCACGACTGATATTCCGCTACGGTGCCGGTTAATGTACGGCCATGAACATTATCATGTACATTAGTACAGCCCAATAATACGCGTCCACTGGACGCGTATTATCAGGCTGTACATTATTGGGCCGTGCATTATCACCCTGAGCAAATTCGGTACGGGGCAATAATTGGAAGCCAATCTTGTACGACCTGATAATGTATAGCCCAATAATTGGCGTCCATTAAAAAGTCTCCAGCGGGTCGACGCCACCCCGCTTCGCGGGGTGGCTATTTCTGGTCTGAGGGACACAAGTGAACCCTAACCTAACCGACCTAAGGCAGAGTTCGCTTTTGACAGGCAGTAAACTTGGTCCGGGGCAATAATTGGAAGCCACCTTTGTTCGAGCTGATAATGTACGGCCCGATAATACGCGTCCACTTTTTGTAGCTTCGTATTAATTGGGCTGTACATTATTGGGCCGTGCATTATCACGCTGAGCAAATTCGGTACGGGGCAATAATTGGAAGCCACCTTTGTCCAGGCTGATAATGTACGGCCTGATAATACGCGTCCCTAAAAGTCGACGCGTATTATCGGGCTGTACATTATTTGGCTGTACATTATTGGCTCCCTCCGCTACGATTGACTTTAGTAAGCTACGCTGTGCATTACTATACTATCGTATGCGATACAATTTACGGTGTAGCATAGCCGCGGGCGACCAACCAGAATGGGTTAGAATTTAGAATACCATTAGGTACCTACTATGTAATAGGGAACATTACGCAAAACTCTTCGTATGTGGCGACACTAGCAGCGTTGACATTGTATCTCGTTTCCACTTGCGGTATTGTCTATGCAAGCATCCTTGTCACTCTTTTGACAATCAATTGTGCATGTGTGTGTGAATCCCTATATTTCTATACTGCACGGCTATCACAATACGGCCGCGACATACTCTCGAGCTTTCTCGCGCTATCCGTCTCTTTCTTATTAGACCACTTAGAAAGAGACGGATAGTGCGAGAGAGCACGAGAGTATGTCGCGGCCGTCTTGTGATAGCCGTGCTGGTTTACTATTAGCGGTAGTGCTGCCTCTGGCGGCAGAACATTGCAGTAATGTTCCCTATTGCTTTACTTCAGAGTCTATCCTGGGCCTCCTGGGGTTCAATTTGCAACGGGCTACTTTCGTATTGTGATAATATTGGATTCGTATCAGATAGGTACGCTATAGATAACATTTAAGTTAAGAACAATGAAAATAAATACATTAAGTACATCAAAAACACAATAGAATATACAATTAAAACTTGATTTAAAATTAAAACTAAAACTAACATAAAAATAACCTACCAAAAACTATAAATTACTATCTAAATATATACGCTATAGATGTATTATATTAAATTTATCTTTTATTTATTATACCTACTTAAGTGATATTTCCTAGCCCAGGCTACGAGTATACGTACGCACTAAATAACTGCTAAGAAGTAAACTGAAACAAGTTCTAATAAGTTACATAGATGTAGTAAGTATTAAATTATCATACGTATTTGAAACATGTTGGGGGAGTAGCGGGCCGGCCGGCTAATGAGTCGGCGCGTTTGATGCGCACGCGCACGCGTCCGAGCCTGCGCGCTGACAGACGCTGAAGGATGTGCGGCTGTCCAGCCAGCGGCGGTTATACCATCGATTATAGCCATCTATATTAGTATAATAAAGAGGAAAAGTGTGTAAGATTGTAGTTTTGTATATAGACAGTATTTAATATCCGAAACCACTTATATATCTTATTAAAATAAATATTTCTCCTGTGTATAGAAAAATCTTTCTGGTTGGATATAGCCTATATCTTATCCTACGGGTTTGCCTGCATTTTTTGCAATACGTTGTTGACATATAAACTTATAGAATTAGGTGCATATATAATAATAATAATAATAAATATTATTGAGAACCTGTAGTGTCCCACCGCTGAGCAAAGGTCTCCTTCCTCCGATTCCAGTAGGTATATATATATAATTCTAAACTTATATTAATAAATCATGTAAAATATTGAATTTTATGAATAAATAACTGAAACCTTATAAAAGTATGTACCAAGTACATCACTGTAAATTAATGAAATTCTCAGTAAATCGCGATTTTTATGTACAAGTATACAACTCGACGTTTAGAGTAATTTCATCGCATTGTAAATAAATAAAAAAAAATATATTAATAAAAACACAACAACAGATAAAAGGCTTAAAACAAAATAAAAATAATGAAAATAACTAGTAAGTAAGTATAATATGTCCAAAGTTTTCTAAATTTAATACATAATCTTATTATGTCAATAACGAAAGTATGTAAAATCACCTGTTATTCAGATAAATGACAGCTGTTACTTCTCTGTTTGCCGAGCTTGAGGACGTGGCAGATATTTTTGAGCGCTTTTTCATACTGCATGATATTGCAGCCTAGCTCATTCTTTGGAATAGTAAATACATTCACACAAACATTCTTTGGTTTTGTAAATTTAATACAATTAAATCAAACGAGCAAGTACCTAATGGATTTTGCCCCACAGTGTATATTTACAAGATTTAGCTACATGTTATAAATCTCTAAGGACACATCCATAATAAAGATTAACAATAAACTACTATCGCGACATAGTAACCCTTCTCACAATATTTGAACGCGTAACGAACATACCAGCCCTATATTAGGCCGGCGGAGTGCTCCGAGGGCCGAGTATTTTTACGCGCCCTGTTGGGCTGGGCTTCTTTTTTTAAGAATCCTTAATTGGAAAGACTAATAGATAGTGAAGAGATAATTACTCATTATAAAATATTACAGTTTGAGTAAATATTGGGTTGTACACAACACTTTTTAGATGTAAAGTATTTTTGTAACAGTTTGCAAGGGATTATGTACTTACACTCCCTTTGGGCAGTAGTACTACAGGATGCGGGTGGTGCAGGGCCCACTGTGGCACTATTTGGGGGAGGCCTATGTCCAGCAGTGGACGTCGTTCAGCTGATATGATGATGATAAGTATGATAATATAATAGATTTTATTTTAATTTCGCTCTATTGTATTTTTAATTCGGACGGGCTATACATTTTGACGTTATCATAACCATAGCGTACTTAATCGTATTCATACCAAGCCAAAGTACAGTTACCGACTGGTTACATGTTTAAACGTTCCATTGATCTAGTTTAACTAACTAAGTAGTCCTTAGTATTATGTTATGGATCTCAAAAAAATAATTTTAGCATTTTCATCAAAAAACTTCGCATCAACCATATCAACCAAAATGTTGAGAATATGAGATTACCTATTACATCAATGTTCACATGCGTCCATAGTTAATGGTATGTTTGTCTGATTTTTTACCTGTGTCTCATAGTCATAGACTTACAATAAAGTATTCACATACAAACTACCACTTATTGCAGTACTCCAGTAATCTAATTCGTGTAATGTGATGTTGAATAAAGCTTTTCTACTTCTACTTCTAATCAAAACAAGCCTAATAAAATTCACCCTTCTCATATTAAAATACTAAAAATGATGCCGAGAAATCACTTCCAATAAGCGGTCCATCCAATAATAACGCACATATCTATTACATTCCGCTTTGCAATATCAACATACACAACTTTATGTCTACCCTAGATTTCAAACCCCTGGTCCTTATTGCCAATCCCTGAAGTTGATATTTCAATAAAAGTTCAAATTTGAACGCAGCAAAACCTTGTCTTTTAGTATTTCACATATCGTTGGCGTATTTTCTCAACAACGTACCTCCCTTTGATGTTGGTTTGTAATTTGAACGTTGCTCTGCAAACTGAAGGTTGCATTTACATTGAAGTCATTTAATAAGATATGAGATTTGAAAAGTAAACGTTTTATTCTCGGGTGGATTTCTGTAACCTAGCAACCTTGGATGGTGCTCATTCAGTCATTTATGATTCCATGTCGCTTGGCTTTATTGGAATATAAATTCTATTGCCAATAAGTATAGGGTTGTTATCACGTATATGTTGTTATTGATTTGTGCAGGTTTTAAGGACTATTTGCTTGGAGGTAATTCTTTTGAGTCGATGTAGATATTTGTTCGTCAGATAGCTAAATCTATGTGTCGAACAAATGTAATATGAAAGTAAAAGTACCTATGTTACAATGAAATTTGTTTTGCATCGGGATACTGGTCTGTTTAGGATTTCAAAATCAAACGTAGATATATTTATTTTATTAGCAAATGTAAATTAAAAAACCGGCCAAGTGCGAGTCGGACTCGCGCACGAAAGGTTCCGTACCATTATCAAAAAAAAATGTGTTTTTAGTATTTGTTGTTATAGCGGCAACAGAAATACATCATGTGTGAAAATTTCAACTGGAACTATCACGGTATCAGTGAGATACAGTTTGGTGACAGACAGACGGACGGACGGACGGACGGAACGGACAGCGGAGTCTTAGTAATTAGGTCCCGTTATACTCTTTTAGTACGGAACCCTAAAAATGGAATTCAGTACCCATTAATGTTAAAACTATAGGTACCCTATTCCATATGACAATAGAAAAATCGTGCGTAAAAAATATTTGTATGGTTGTGTTTGAAAAACACTTAATGGTCGAAATGAGTAAAACCAGTACAATTCCAGATTCCCTTTGATATCCTACATAAACGAAGAAAAGTAGACGAATTTGTCCGTTATAATTCTAATGTTTATATGGAAAGAGGTATAGGAACGTAAGTGGGTGTGTCATACAGGCACCGCCGGCCTGTTTACCATCCGTGTATGATGTCGATTAAAGGTTTACGTCTTGCGTTTTATTTGGGTATCGACAAGCGCTCACTACCACCGCGCACTGAGCTAAAGCGCAGTATCCTTTAAGATCACCTGACGCGATCATCCAGGTCATCGTATTGGAAGAATGTGTCTTATGCGATCACCCAGGTGATCCTATTGTACGCCATAGCCGGCACGATCACCTGGGTGATTTTGGTGGACAGAATGATATCCAGTAGGATACCCCAGAAAGTAATATAGTAACTTTGCAAGTGATTCTAGTAGACGAATTTCTCAAATAAGATCATTCAGGTGATCGTGCTGGACTATATGTCTAACACGATCCCCCGGGTTATTATAGTGGACAGAATTATGTCCAGTAGGATACCCTAGAAAGCAATATTACTCTTTCTGGGGTATCCTACTGGATATATTTTTGTCCACTAAAATCACCCAGGGGATCGTGCTGGATATGGCGTACAATAGGATCTCCCGAGTGATTTTACTGGATAAGTTCGTCCATTAGAACCACTTGCAAAGTAATATTACTTTCTGGGGTATCCTACTGCATATAAGTAGGTAATTCTGTACACTAAAATCACCCAGGGGATCGTGCTGGATATGGCGTACAATAAGATCACCTGGGTGATCGGGTGAGGTGACCTTAAAGGATTCCGGGGAGCTAAAGCACCCTTTATACCTTGATCAATACAGTGCACTACCTAACTGCACTGACAGTCCCTGGTAAGAGCGAGATGGTTAATTTTCCTTCCCCCTTTTAGGGCACTGCATATAGCAAGGCCTAAAGGCCGCCTAATGCACGCGAAACATTAATATTGATCCCGAATTGGAATCCGGAGCGTAAGACTCCGGATGGTCTTCTGTTTTTTTTTAACCCTTTTTCTCCTGTCCCGGCCATAATCCTGCGCAGACTGCGCTGCGTCAGCGCTGTTTACTTAGCCGATGTCAGTGGGAGGTTAATGTCTTTACGCGACTCTTGCTCATCCTTAATCCTTAGACAGCGATCGCTTTAGGGTATTCAATCTGTTTTATTTAATCTTTTACTAATAAAAATAGGATCTGTAAGAAAGCTTTTGGTTTATGCTCAAATAAAGAAGTTTACTTATTTTTGTAAGTGGAGCTGACACGAAAATGGTATTTACTAAGGGCATACGCACACCGCGTTTTTTAAACACGCTGTCAACACGCGTTTGTGGTGATTTACACGTGATACAAAAACAAACGTTTAAAAAACGCGGTGTGCATAGGCCCTAAGAAGGCAATGAGGGTAATGATGATGGTGTGGATATAGGAACGCCCGGCCGGAAACAGGCGGGCTGTCGATTGCTTGTCGCGTACATTCAGGCGAGGTAATGAAGGTATCCTACGTATATTAAATTATAGGTACCTACCGATAATTAAGCATATGCGATTTATTACTTGATGTTATATCATCTATGTACGTTCATCACAAACATATAACTCCTGAGACCCAGAGTACCCTTTTGTGATATGGCATTAATAACTTTTTGACATTCAGTAAAAGTTCAATGTAAAATTGAAAAATGTACAAAATTTTGTACGCGGTGTCTTAGGAGGTTAAATAGAAACTCTATTTAAACAAGATCTTGGTAAGATTGTAATGGATTAAATCATATTGTCTTATCGATTTGAAGAATTATATAGTTTATGAACTTGTTACTAAAGGCAAACAAAAACCTGGTACCAATCCAGCTCTATTACCAAATTAACAAGTCGGGATAAAAATAAACACTCCCCTAATTTCCGAGTAAAAAGTGTCAGGACCTATACAAACACAGATGTGTAAAAACGCTTAAACGAGCGTGGGTCAAAGAGTAATAATGTAAAGCAAACTGGAATGAGCACTCCGTAAAATGCTGAAACCCACAAAAAATCTGGGTGTGTAACAACTACTGTAAGCTCCTTGGTTGCATCGCATTATTGCTAAAGTAAAAGTTCCCGTAGACTTGGATGGAGTTTTAAGATATTAAAAAAACTGTAATTATAATAAAACTAGCCACCCGCGCGGCTTCACCCGCGTATTTCAAAGAACGTAAGCAAATCCGCGGGATAAAATATAGCTTATATCCATCCCGAAAGTCCAATTTACACGTCAGTAAAATATTTTTTGAATTCGGATTAGCGGTTGCGGAGATTACATATTACATACAAACTTACAAAGCTACAATTTCACAGACTTTTTCTATATACATATAATATTAAGTATAGATAACTAAAATGGCAACCAAACCTGCAGTAACCTCAAAATAAGAGCACAGAGTCACTCTTCTAGCAAGTAACGACGTTCTCTAAGCACCTCTATAGTCTATATTAACTTTTAGAACAATAATATTTAAACAGAGTTCTTCTTAATAACAGCGGCCATTCATGTTCATAATTTAAGACTAAATAGACCACACTATACTGTTAAAACGTAATTTTCACCTTTTGATAACTTTGGGATTGCCAAAGATATACGGCGAGCTTCGCAATGCCGCGAATACATTTAAGTATCTTATCCATTATCTTCGTGATATCTTTCAGTTTCGGCGTAGAATCGACTAAAAATGGTTTTGATAATAAAAAATAACTTTGAAAACAAAGTTTTGACCGACTTTAATACAGAAGGTATGTACTAATACTAAGCGTCTAGTGTGCCTATAAAATTTGAAGAGTTCCCTCGATTTCTCCAGGATCCCATCATCAGATTCTGATCTAACCACTCAGACGTCCAAGGCAAGGCAACTATAATATCCAAAAAATGATATTGTTTTTGGAGCCGGACGTGTGAGTGGCTAATGGCCATGGGACAAACTGAAAAAGATACCCTTACAAAAAAACGGTCTAGACATCTTCAAGTAATTTGGGAACATACATACATAAAAAATAAAAGATTCCGACGAATTGAGAACCTCCTCCTTTTTTTAAGTCGGTTAAAAAACGTCAATAAAAGGTGCAGTTGCATGCTCACTGTTTTGTATAGGTTTAACAATTAAGAGATAAGCACCTTAAGCTGTTGCAAATTAATACATTTTAGTTTTAGTTATTTAATATTGTAGTGCCCTACAGGGTTTCATAGCTGAACATATTATAATGTACCATCTTGTATTTACCTATGAAAGCAATAAATATACTGATTACTGATTACAGTTCAAGGATTGCATACCTTCGCTTATAGGTCAGCCGCCCCTGTTGAGCGATGGGCGACAACCTTTAATGTATAGTGTATACTCGTAGACAGCATACACTCCATTTCTAATGAGAATTAAATGCTTTATCCGTATTTACCTTAGTGACGTAGTTTTATTTTTCCTATAAAACAATTTTGATTTACCTAACCACTTTTAATATGCATGAATGAATATTTGGCACATGAAATGTCTGTAACATTATTATAGTGGTTTTACGTGTCCAATTTTTATTCATCTTTGCCCTTAAATGCTCGGCCGCGGGAGACAAAAACGCACTTAACAAATGACATATGGTGAGAATGGCCACATACAGGATGTTCAGCAATATGCAACTAAATATGAACCATTTGATATAAAATAACGCTCCAACGTAACAAAATAGTTAACATTTAATTCATTGTTCATTCAGTGTTAATATTTTAACTATCAAACCTACTAATTTATTTATTTATTTATTTCTAATAGATATTATAAATGCGAAAGTTAGGATATTAGGATGTTTGTTACTAAATTACGCAAATACGGCTGAACGGATTAAGATGAATTGTAGTATTATTGTTTTGTTTGTGGGCCTTAATGTGCCGCTTCGACCAGCAAGTGATCTATTGTGGCAGCCCTTTCTTTAGAGTTCACCGTTAAGTCCCGTTGCCTCCAGTAAATTCCAGATTCTTTGAGCGGTGATATGTTGTACTTCTTGTGGGTGCACTATGTGCCGCCCTATTTAGGTAGGTACTTCTTTTATGCATGAATGGTCCGCAGGAGCAGGGAATGTGCATTGCAGTCTCCTCTGTCTCCTGGCAGAACCTGCAGATTGCGTCCTGCTTCATACCCATTTGAAACAGGTGTTTGTTCAATTTGCAATGTCCTGTCAGGATCAAGAATCCTGACAGGACATTGCAAATTGAACACTGCGCAGGTTTTGTGCCTTTTGAATTGTAATAACTCATTAGACAGCTTACTATTGAACCCTTCGATCAGGGCTTTAGCTTGTTTTCGTCCTTTGGTGAACTTGCACAGCTTGATTGCCTTTGATCTATCCGCGTTGTTTAGCAGAGAGTATGCTTTCCGTTTTGTGATGCCACAGAACGGTTCCGGGCCGACCAGGGCCGTGTCTGCGCCCGTGTAGCTTGTAGTATACAAATAGAATACTTTTTATCCCAGTAAAAGTCCAACAAAAGGAAGTCAACGCGGACGAAGCCTATAAATTATAGATGTTTTAGTGCATTGTTGTAACGCAGTTAATTTGACCAAACGATTTTTAGAGCCAACTTTAACTTGATGAAAGTAATATCATTAGTAAATTTTCTACTTATGCAAATGAACCCACTGCGTGTGGTCTACATTAAACTCATAAACTAATAAATGAATATTAATCGCTTTTAACTAGCTAACCCATATTATGTAGGCGGCTATAGCATAATGCCTGACACCGACACTGAAACCGATGGATTATTCAAACGATGGAAATCTAAATTAATTTCAATTTTAGTCCGCCTGTATAGTCTAATCCCTCCGGGCGGTTCAATTCATTTAAACAAATTACAAAATTCAACCTTAACGTTATGCAAACAAGGTTCACATCAGGTTTAAAGTTTTAGGGGTTATAACAGTTGAAAGCAAAGAAGTGGATCAATTAGGACTGCGCATTGGAATAACATTTATTTTCGAAAGAAAATTTACTTTAAATGAGTTATTGATGTCGTTGTAATAAGGATGAATTCAGAATACATTTATTTGTCAAATGTTTCCTTTCGATTCTGAAATGATGATTTCTCGGTAGTGAGCGATCGTTCAAAACGAGCGTTAATGATCTGATTCGAGAAATAAGGGTTCAAGGAAGATCTATTTGGGAATTGGGGGCTTTTTTCTAATCTAGCGGGAATATAAGTGACTAGAATAGCTTAATGTTTGACAACTATCGATTATAGTCGGCCATTAGAGTATTACGCTATGGAAAGACAAGTTCTGTTACCAAAACTTTTTATGTTTTTGACAATAATTTCGCGAGTAACTAAGGTATTTGAGTATACCTACTACGAACTCAACAGGTTAATTTTATTTTCGCTAGTAGTGAGGAGTTTGATTTAGATAGCAGGTATTTGATTGGCAATATTGGCATGGTGTTAATAAAACTCAATGCCCAACGGTAAAAAAATACAATATTCTGTGACAGTTGAGCCTTTCTGAGACCTATCCTGTTGAAGAAAAAGTAAGGTGGACTAGATCTGGCTTACTTAGGGATATATTAGACGCTATGCCACTATGAGTGAATACAAAGTAAAACATATTAAAAACGACAAAAACTGAACGGAAAAAACTAAGTAAACGGAAAGACAATAATCTTTTAACGCCTATTATCAATACCAATTAGCGATAGCTCCCGCCACGTGGGCCCACTCAGTTTTTTGCCGCCCACTTTTTGCCAGAGGTCGTTAGTGCGTCGTGCGTTTGAGTTAATTGACGTCTCTGACACGTTGGGGACGACACATTTAAAATTTATCTGGGATTTGACTTGCGAATGCCGCTTAAGTTTAATATGAATACGGCTTGTCAGCGTAATCGAGCAATTGCGAACGCGAGACAAGACATGTTATCATGTTTCAATTTTATTAAAGGATAGATGCCCGGCGCCCTTGCGCCATGAGGCTTTGACCGCATGTTGCAAAAAACGCACGTAAAACCGTGGGGTAAACTAGGTAACTATGCCATACAGAAATATCGATCTACACACGGAAGAAAAAAATATATGATACGTGATTCTTGAGATTACCCCTACATACAAACTTACAAAGACGCCTCTTTATAATATATTAGTATAGACTGTACGTGGGGAGTCTTAATCCCTGTGACAGCTGTCATCTCAGTACAATTTTACGTTTTAAGGTTACAAATTGTACGGAGATGACAGCTGTCATAGGGATCAAGATTTGCCGCGATACGTATAGCTTCCAAAGACAAAACTTACAAGATTTCAAGCTTGCGTTTAATTGGAATATTTCGTTCCAATTTCAAAAATCAAAGCATCACTTTCCACTACCGACACGGACACGTCACGACACGCGCCGCTCATTACGCCGCTAGTTTTAATTAGTGCCGCCATATGTGTCTAGTCACGTCGCGGGGGACTCCCCCCTTGTGCGATAGTATAATTATCTTGGAACGTTTAACATCGTGGTCCAAGGTTTTTAAGGAAAAGACGATTGAACAATAATCATTGAGATTAGAGTTAAATGGTAAATAATGACTATTTACGAGAAGATATGTTTGATCCTGAGATAACAGTTATTTGAGGTTTGATCAAATTTAACTACTTACTTCTGAATATATTGCTGCTTGGTAATCTTATCTATTAGAATCCCAACCTATTATACTCCTAAGTTGAATTTATAGCTTTTACATATCTTATTTCTGATTGTTTTGAAATTTTACTTACCTCGTAGTCATATGATAATCGAACCTATTTTGAAATACGAGTAGATATAAGAATGCTTACATGTGTTTATGTAATTTGAATTTGGCAATTTAGCTGTATACTCTTAGTAAAAAGTTATCAGTAGGTACATTAACAACATTTATTTCAAAAGTACTAAAAATATTTCATAGATAAATAACTTAAAGATATACGTCAATCAATCGCCGTGGAATACTTTTTAAAATGAAATATAAACTCACTAGTAAGAAGATGAAGATGTAATGTAATAATTGGTTAATAAACAAGAAACTGGCCGAATCCTCGCCCTCTCGTAGCTTGCGCCCGCGCACCGCGTGAGTACGCCGAACCGTTTAATTTCGTAGATTTTCCCCGAACCACAACGACGCAAGCTGTCATTTGTTTACATTTACAGCTGCAACGACTTCGCAGGCCCTACAACCATTATCGACGCTATCAAACCCTTCTTATACATTCGTTTAAAGTCGTTTATCGCCCAAATTGTGTTATATATAAGTTGGGTAAAATGTATGAACGCATTGACTAATTGTGCGCCTGAGTGATCTAAGATCCAATCCAACTCTAAAATGCCGAATGTTTATTCGGTTTTCATCAACCCTAACGCGTTTCTTGGTTAAAACTTTAATGATCGAAAAATATTTGTCCATGTGACATATGGTTTCAGCCTAATGAAAGTAAAGTGTTGATGTAAGGGTGTTTAAGATTAGTGGATTTGAAGAAAATGTGGCTGGTTTATTTATAGGCTTCAGATTTATGATGTGTTAAGAGTGCTCTTCAAAAAAGCGCTCGCTCAGAATTCGGTATTTTGACACGCGTAGTGCGTTTGTGTGTGTAAATACTACTACCACCCACACAAACGTACCTAACCCCCACATGCACAGCGAGATCGCACCAGCCGCGGGTGCCGTCCCTTTCTAGCTATATGTAAGTGCGATCGGGATAGAACTAACCGCGG
The DNA here is from genome assembly GCA_963854355.1 of Epinotia brunnichana. Lineage (NCBI taxonomy): Eukaryota > Metazoa > Arthropoda > Insecta > Lepidoptera > Tortricidae > Epinotia > Epinotia brunnichana. The sequence continues at coordinate 23,112,566 of OY977936.1, read as the reverse complement.
AGCTTGCCGATGCAAAGATCTGTATAGCGCACCGTTGGAATTCACTCCGTGACCGATATTGATACTTGCACTAAAAAGTGGTAAGTATTACTTCGCTAACATGATGTTCTAGAACATCATGTTAGCGAAGTTAGATAACTTGAATAAAGTAAGTATTTGATTTTTGAGCACAAGTTTTCTATTTGTATTAAAATACTATGATATGACAAAGTATATTTAGTTTCGTTTTTTTAGTATAAAATAAACTAACGAGTTTTAAAGTTGTCAGTAATAAGAATAATAATTTGTTTTACGGATATTAATAGTTTGCATGTTATCTGAGTATTATTTATATATAGTAATGTAGTGAAATTATACCAGTAGACCCACTACTAGGAAATTACTGGGTACTTACGTATTCATTTCTTGAAGAATTTTTTTTTTAGTTATGGACAGTAAAAAAAAACTGCCCTTCATAGAAATTGCTATGTCCGTTTCTTACCAAAGGAACTGAAAATTATAAATTATACAAACACAGCTTTTTATCTAGAATACAATTAATTAATGCGTGATTTTATTCAAAAGCCTAAAACCTCAGATGATAAAAAGGAATAGATATGAAACGGGGGCTTGGCGCGTGTCGGTGCGACATGGCCAAATGGGCATGTCACTGCCCACCGCATGTTAGTCGCAATTTGCCGTGAATCTGAAATGTTTTTCCACGTTTACTCAAAATGCCGAATTGTAGCGTGGTTACATGCAAAAATAGGAATGAAACTAAAACCTACATGAATGGTGGAGTCACGCACCACATGTGAGTATTAGTATTTTCACTTAAGTCAGTAAAAACTAATATTTTAATAAATAAACGCAACGCCGCATCATTTCTCGGGATCGAACTAACACATCGTACGAAAAAGCATATTTTTGTTCTATGCACAACTTTAATTGTGATATTATTACCAATAATTTATTTTAAATGAGTATTTTTTACTTTCATTTGAAATGTGATAATTGAAGAAGAAATCTCGGTTTCTTATTACAGTTTTCCAAAGAATCCGAGTAGGTACTAAAAAAATGGATAGATGCTACTGGCAGAGGTCCTAACTGGTTTCCTGTACAGAGAAGAGTTAATGTGTTCGTAACATTTTCAAGAAAAATGTTTCCAACCACTTAACAAGAGCCGTACACTTTTCGAATATTTAACACCTCGCTTGCTTGAAACCTAGGTGTAAAATGTATGGTAACACATCTTCGCACATCTTTGGTGGATACTCGCCCTTAGCCTTAAATCTCGTAATATGAGTAATGGACATATTATTTCGCGCCAAAATCCGAGTCGGATCGGCCTGGTACCTACAGGTCAAAAATATCGATGTGACCAGAGTTTTAAATGTATGTGAACACGAACTTATAAAAAGCCGTTTATGTTACTCTGTAGGTATTCGTCATTATTTTTTACTTTTGCGATTTATGGTAAGTTAACAACCCGTGTTATTTAAACTTGTAGCTAGAAGTTTAAATACCACCACATAAACTTACCATGTCGTTGAAGTTGTTACCCATCAATATCTTAACATAATATTAATTTTAATATCAATGTCGATAAAACATAATTTTAACGTTTGTCGCCCCCCTAGTGTAGTGCGTTTAAGCCAATCACAGCCCTTGTTTGCATGTTGCCGTAGACTCACTGGCAACGCCCGAGTCTTTGTTTTTACACGGTTCAATGTGTGTGCCTGTGGGCGCTGCGGTGGGAGAAAACTGGGGACATCGGTTTTGGTTGAAATTAAGCAGTACGGCACTTCTCCCTTTTTTATGTTCTGAGCATTAAACCTATGTCACTTTTTAGGATTCCGTACTCAAAGAGTAAAACGGGACCCTATTACTAAGACTCCGCTGTCCGTCTGTCTGTCCGTCTGTCACCAGGCTGTATCTCATGAACCGTGATAGATAGAGATTTGAAATGTGATGTATTTCTGTTGTCGCTATTTATAACAAAAAATATTAAAAAACAGAATACATAATTTTATTTTTATTTTAGTTTTTATCTGTTTCTTTTTCTTTTACAATCTTACACAAATCGACCTTGCCCCAAACTAAGCAAAGCTTGTACTATGGGTACTAGACAACGATAAACATACTTACATAGATAAATTAATACTTAAATACATAGAAAACATCCATGACTCAGGAACAAATATTTGTGCCCATCACACAAATAAATGCCCTTACCGGGATTCGAACCCGGGACCTCCAGCTTCGTAGGCAGAGTCACAACCAAGTTACTAACTAGGCTACAGGGGGTTCCTATACAACAAATTTTTTGCCGTTTAAAGATATAGATAATGGTACGGTACCCTTTGTGCGCGAGTCCGACTCGCACTTGGCCGGTTTTTTAAACATTTATTTCGAAATAAAGAGTGATACTCGGAAATGTCGAAGGGAAGGTCAATCGTCGAATCCGACTCGGCTGGGCAGCATTCGGGAAGCTACGGCACATCTTTTCGTCCAATATTCCGCAGTGTCTCAAGCCGAGGGTCTTTGACCAGTGTGTGTTGCCAGTGATGACATATGGCACGGAAACGTGGTCGCTTACTAAAGGCCTCATAAGAAGGCTCAAAGTCACTCAAAGGGCAATATCTCTCCATTGCCCTTTGAGTGACTTTGAGCCTATGCTATGCTATGCTGGGAGTTTCTCTGCGCGATCGCATCAGAAATGAGGCTATCCGCAGCAGAACCAAGGTAACTGATAAAGCCCTCCGAATTGCTTAACTTAAGTGGCAGTGGGCGGGGCACATTGCACGTAGAACCGATGGCCGTTGGGGCGGAAAGGTTCTCGAGTGGCAACCACGTACCGGAAGGCACAGCGTGGGTAGGCCCCCCGCAAGGTGGACTGATGACCTGGTAAAGGTCGCGGGAGTCCGCTGGATGAGGGTGGCGCAGGACCGGCCATTGTGGCACTCTTTGGGGGAGGCGTATGTCCAGCAGTGAACGTCTTTCGGCTGATATGATGATGATGATGATGATGACTCGGAAATGTAATAAAACCACGTAAAAATCTTCCTTTCCAGTGTAAACCCCCGGTGTGTGTTATTATTATATATAAACGAAAATAATTACTAAATGCAAGGTAGGATCGTGCTGTACTTAACAAACGCCATATAAGCTTGTTTTTTTAAAAGTTTTTTATTCATCTTGTTATTTTCAATAACCCTGCATATTATGTCGCTGGTTCGTGGGTACTTGTACAGACAAATCACACAAACCCAAACAAGATAGGTCTATCTATTTTAGTTAAGGAGTTCCCATGACCACCTTCCATCATCAGATCCTGGAAATCATCCATCACCAAAGTGTTTACCAAGACAAAACAGATGAGCTCAAACTAGATGGGTTTATCTAGTTTAGTTTAGGAGTTCCATGACCACCTTATAGCTCCATCATCAGACTCTGGAAATCATCCAGCACCAAAGTCTTGCCGTGCCATGACCAAATAAATGAGCCTAAATTCGATGGCTTTATCTTGTTGAGTTTAGGAGTTGCTATGGCCACCTTCCGACTCCATCATCAGACCAGCTCTATGATATTATGTCACCGAAGATACGCAATTGTACCTAATTTGAAAATTTCACCCAAACTCCCATACATACATACATACTAACAAGGTGGACTGATAGTAACAAGTAAATAAATTAAATCTATCAAGTATCACGATCACTCGTACAATAATAATTGACTATAGAACGCGTAGTTTAGACAAAAGGATCCAACCCACAAGACATCACCATTGAAATGTATGACTTTTGTTTTAGGTAGAAGGTTCAATTTTAAATGTTACGTATCCGGTGGGTTTGAGCCTTTTCGCTACACTACGTCATATATGGCAGCTATGCAATTCATAACTTGTCTCGATTAGCCTCACGAATGTATTCCCAGTATAGTTTGACCCCGAGGTTGGTAACAACTATGCCTAGTCGGAGATCAAAATAATATTATTTTATCTGAAGAGTGGCCGGTTAGCTTCGTGAATAGCCACAAATAAACACACTACACGTCTGTCTCGGAGGGCTATTCAGCCGGTACTGAGATAAATTCCCGCGCGACGGTAAATTTATACTAGTTTTGAATAATTATTTATAAATATAAATTTTGACAAAAGTTATATTTTTTGGACTGGATCTTGTTGGTACAAGCATGAACTTTAATGTTGTGTAAGATTCAATACAAAAATTATTCAACAATAATGAGAAAATCCTTGAGTTTTCAGTACGATTTTGTTGACAAATATGGTGTAATTGAGAACAGTTTACATATATATACGTGCAGAATAAGGAAAATTCGAGGCGGCTAGGCGCAATGGCAACATATTACGCTAGTGAAAATAGAAAAAAACAAGTAGGTTCTCATATAACATCATGGAGTATTAGGGGCTCAAACTTATGACTCTGCGCTCTCTTCAGAAAACTACCGTCGGTAATCGGGTATTTTCGGTTAAAGTATTCAGTTCTTCGTAAATTGGAGGCGGCTAGGACCAAAATGAGGAGTTTACCTATGCAAATAAGTAATCAGGATCTAGAAAAAGCTCTCCGTTTCTTAGAATTACAACGTCAAAAATCCGTCATTCTCGCTTATTCCTGACCAAAAAACGAGCGCCCTCTTAAGTAATTTATTAAAGCTTCAGTAATTTATTAAAATTAAATATTCATGTAAGCAGCGTTAATATTATAAGAATGCAGAATATTTAGTAAGGTAAGTTTATAGATAAAACTTTATTTTTCAGTGTTTTTCTTATTTTCACTGTCAATTTTGCTACTAGGTACAGACTTAATAATTATAACCTACTTAGATAAAAAAGTTTACCCACTGAAATACGCTCTACATTCTTCACCTCGGATTATCCATATAAAATCCAAAATACGGAGTAGGTAAATGAGTCCCCTGTAACTTAGAAAATATTAACATAAAAGTTAACTCCGTAGTTAATAATATATTATCTCAAAAACGGACTTACCTGAGTTTCGGTAACATTAAGCAGCTTCGCCATGTCCGCCCTCTCCCCCGAGGAGAGGTACTTCTTCACCTCGAACAGTTTCTCGAGCTCGAAGATCTGTCTCCCGGTGAAGGTAGTGCGCGCCTTCTTGCGGCGCGCGCTGCCGTCCTCTCCCTCCTCGCTGGTGAGCGAGTCCTCTCCGCCGAGAGGGGAGCGCACATCCTCCGTTGATTTCTTGCGTTTGATCATCTTGGAGGGATCTGGAAGAAGAATTGCGTTTAGAAGTGCATTATATTATATTTTTATATAATGCCGATTCATTTTAACCGGATAATAAATAGCTAGGTCAATTTTGAACCCAACCTTACTAATTTTTAAAACTCGACGAGGTTGTTTCGTAGATTATTAATATTTAAAAGTTTGTTTTGGTAATTTTGTAACTTTAATTGTTGGGATAATCTCCAAAACTTCTCATTTAGTTTATTTACACCAGTATAGAGGATGGAATTTCCGAACGGATATACCTAGGCTATATTTTATCCCGTGGTGAAGCATTAAGAATGTTCAAAATTAAATTAAATAAAAAAAAAATACAGCTGTCTACGGAAATAAGGTAGGATTTTTATGAAATTTAATTAAATTATTAACATTCTACTATACCGAATAGAACTAAGGGGAAATATTGTCATTTCAGTACCGTTATTTAAAAGCCTGATTTTTAATGTAACTACTTGGGAAGAAAGTCCAGGTAGTTCCATTACGGATAACCCGTCGTTGAATACAGTAACTACTGGGAAGAAAAATTCCAAATAGTTCCATCAATAGAACAGATAATAAAACTAGTGGGAATAGTCCGTAAATACGCATAATAAAATTATGCCATAACTTAATTAAAATGTATCGTATATTATACCTATTCTTAAAGAACACTTGGCGTCACTTGGTAACACTATGTAACGGAAACTAAATCCAGATGCGACAGTCTATTTGCAACCGCAGATCGAATATATCGAGTAGATTATTGCCGGAATGCCGGCGGCGGCAGGCGCGGCCTTAGTTCACTCCAGACTAAACCTCAATGAGTTAAATAGGTGATCACTACATTTTATATTAATTTGAATATACGTGTCTAATAATTTTGTTCGCAAATAACTATATTCATTTGTCATGTAACTAAATGTACGTATCTAACGGAATTCAATAATGTAAACTTCACAAGTGAGAGAAAATAGTGCCAAAAAAATTTACCGGAGCGTCCAAGTGGTCGACGGCCTATCGAGTGGCCAAGGTTTCGGTTCAAGCGTAGTACAAGTAATAACGTTTTTTAACTAGGCAAATAAGCATGTGTGTTTTTACTTAATGGAGAGTGTTTAAAAATATTACACATTTATTAATATTACCCGATAAAAAATCAGTAAGTAATTCAAAGACACGTTTCGCCAATCCTCGACAACCGCATTTTATAAGCTTTTAACTGGTTAAAAATGAATGATACCTCACTAAATCGGGCCATCAGTCAGCCACACCGTCTCCGGTCGTTAATTCAGTTTGCTTGTCGCCAATTAAAATACTTGGCCGAGCGCTCAAGTACTTGGCAGCTCGGCACGCTCGGGGGTTCACAAGTGTTTGGATTGCAACTAAACTCACAAAGGAATGGTTTCACTGGTATTATACGGAAGACCTGTAAAGTCAATGGTTAATGGTTGTCTGCGGCGTTTAATGGTTAAAAATTGTTATCTATAGGCACTTATGTTATAAAAAGGAAAAGTCAGTGAGATTGCTTTGTAAGTTTGTATGCCGGGGGTGGGTAATTTCACCAGTGTATAGAATGGACTGGCGGAACCGCGTGGGCTGCTAGTCGTTGCTTTAGAAGCTGCCTTTCTCTTAATAACAATTATGTTCTCGATGAGATTGGTGCCAAACGAAGGAACAACCATTGTATTGCATTTAATTTTGATTCTTCACTGAGAGTCATAGACAGAGTTAGTATGTCGTTCAAACACATTTGATAACATTCGCGCGACATTTATCCGTTTTATTTTTCTAAATGCTTAAACGGTGATATAATAAAAAAATAAACCGTTTACCATAAAACATACAGCCGGATCGTCGTGTCAGATAGAATATACCATATTGTGCGTTTGCAATAAGCAAACTTTATCATTACCGAACTAAGTTGACTTATCAACAATAATAAGTAAAGATAAACGCTAAACTGTAAAGGACTGGCTGGACTATTTCACCGGAATGGCGGCGCCGTAAATATTTGATGAATTTACAATACGGCATTAGACCCGTCCGTCCATTTGATTTACACAGCCGCAAGCGACGAGCGAGGAGCGACATAGAGGCCAATGATATTGACTGAACTGACAAATGGAACACTAGATTTTAATAGTTATTGATTACACGGAAGACAAGTAAAAAAATTTTAAATCAAAAACTTTAGTTACAGGGTGAAAAAGGGGTGAAGAAACCTTGACCGACCCGAAGTAGCTAACGATAAATGTTCACCACAAAACTGTTAAGACTAACCACAAAATCGTAAAGAGAACCAAAACTTTGCGAAAATTGAGAGAACAACTATTTACTCGTTGAATCGCTAGACTTAAGGTGATTTTCCACTGGCGAGGCGATACGAGACAAGGCGAGGCGAGAATTGAAATTTGTATGGCACTTAATCATTTCCACCGAAGATGCGCTAATAGGAGGATTAAAAATTTGCCATACGAATTTCAATTCTCGCCTCGTGTCGTCTCGTATCGCCTCGCCGGTCGAAAATCACACACGGCAACTTATTGCATTTCCCAGCCCCGCTATTCTGTAACTTGTTTTAACCTCACCTCACCGTTCACCCACAAATATATCTTGACGCCGCGATTCGTAGGTAGTAACTAAGCGTAGGTAGAGGTCTAGTTTCGATTGTCGTAACAGGTGAGGTGAAGCGCATTTACGCGTTCCTAACAGCCCTATGATAGGTGATCTATGGCTAGAGTTTCACGAACTGTTGAGTTGAGTTCGTGACTCAAACTCAAAATATTCTTTATTCAGGTAGGCCTAGTACAAGCACTGTGAAACTTGCGTTTAGACCCCATTCCCGCCACCTCTCATCCCTCGCAAGCTGTCTCCGTTTGATTTAGTGGCGAGTTGGTTAATTGCCCCCAGTAATGACGTTCGCTTGTTTATAGGTTATCCTGATTTAGGTAATTATTGGTAGCATTCAGCTAATGAACGTTAAAAGGCCCAGTTATAGGCACCGGGTGTGTTTAAGTGATGAATAAAACATCTTTTATTGGTCCCATCGGGATTGAACTGTTTGAAGATATCAATATATACCTTTGTATTGGCCGTCAGAGGGTTATTTTACTATTCTACGTCTGAGCAATCGGTATTTTATGTATGTCATTATAAGTGCATTCAAATAGAAAACTGATTTTTGGCACCGTCTTTGAAATCATAATAACAATATAAAAGTTATAAGTGTGTAAGCATATTTTCAAACCTTTTTTTTTGTGGAGAAAACCTGCGATCCCGGTACCCAATCATCGGTGGATGACTGGGTTATGTGGTATTTCAATCCATTAAAAACTCCACGGCAGCCGGCTGGCTGCGCTCTAATGCGGGGGACTCCAGGATCTCATTTTGAACGAGGATCACATGGAGCCCCCCTCGCGCTTCGCCACATATGGCTCGTCCTAAGATGGAAAAGATGTTCGTCACCTTCCCTGGGGATTTTAGGCGAGTGTCCTGGCTCCCGCCAGAAACACGGCGACTCCGATGACTTCCCTTTCAAACCCACATGAAAGCTAACTTAAACAAAAACAATTCCCAATTATTTTGCTTTCATATTATTTTAATGATAAATTTTTAATTATTATTTTAATTTTAAATGTTATTATTGGGGCAATTGGAGTCTTAAATCAAACATATCTTCGTAAACTAATAGTTTTTTCTTCAATTAATATTTTAGGGTGAATATTATCTTCAATTATAATTAGAGAAAATTTATGACTATTTTATTTTTGTTTTTATAGTTTTTTTAAATAGATTACTATGTTTTATGTTCTTCTTATTTAATATTTAGTTTATTAATCAATTATTTATTGTAAATTTAAATAATATAACTAAAATATTGATAATATTATAAATTGTGTTAAAATAATAAGTATTAACTAAACTAATTATTAAAAACTAAATAAAATATAAAATATAACTAAACTAAATCTAAAAATGGCCCCTGCGGCATTGTGCCGAAGATGCTGGCAGCATTACCTCGCTGAATAGCTAAGCTAATTCTTTGTGCAAGGTAGCTGCCAGCTCTGCGGTCACCGGTGGCATCTATAAGCCTCTTCGACATCTCCTTGAAGAGGCTTAAGGCTCCAGGGCCCCACGGACCAAGGGTCTCGACGCCAAAAGGCACGAAATTGTATTCGGCGCCGAGACCACTATATTTGCCCACTTTAGCAGCTTCGGCTGCTTCTGCTGCGGCTGCTGCCCTCATGTACTTCGGTAAAAAAAAAAAAAAAATCTAAAATATCCCTAATAATTAATTTTCTTTCATTAGCGCTCGTAATACCTACACAAACGCAAATGCAATTGCAAACTCCTCCAAACTAAATATGTATATTCTTTATCATCTGACAAGCTGAGAGCCCCCATGAGAAGAGTTTTATAAGTACAAAGTACCTCGTTTAATTAATCAATACGTTAAAGATTGAACTAATACTAATCTCTTTCAATTCTACGTAAATACGAAAGCGCCACGGCTGTTCTGTGAACGCTGGAGTCATCATAACGCGAAGTGTCCAATTGACCGCGCACAGGCAGACGTGAGAAAAGCTCGTCGCATGCGCAGCTCCCCTCCACGTTAGGTAGGGGACACAGTGGTAATGGTTCGGTTACGGAACCATACAACCTGAAGGGCCGGGAATCATTTAAAGAAGGGCTTGAAAAACTAGGTCTTATCTAAAACGGCATTGCGGTATAAACAGTCAAGCAACTCAGTATTACAAGTTGTAGCTTTGTTAATATTTGAGCCCCTGATGTCAGCAAAACAAACTTACGAAGAAGAGACTTTTCGCTCCATAAGACCGTGAAAGACAACATCTTGACTTCCGTCATCAGCTTGTTTCTACTACTACAGCAGTACTACAGCAGAATTAAGTGGTCGGTATCAAAGGTTCGGACAGATTACTGTTATCCCATCTGTGAGGGGTAATCACGTAACGTTTCGAACGCGCGTCGGTACAATTTAACTGTCAAATTTCCATATAAAAAGTGACATTTAGACCTACCCGACGTTCGTACAATGCGTTACGTGATCGACCTGGTCCCGTAGCATGAATGGCCTATCACGCGATAAGTGACAAGATAAGAGCGTCGTCTCGTTCTATCGAACGGTGTCAGCCAGGGACGGATGCTCTATCTTATCACTTATCGCGTTGCTACGGGGCCTGGCTGGCTCGCGCCGCCCGAGCCGCAGCTCGAGCGAAAACAGCTTGCGGCAGAGGTATCTACAACAATCGTGGGACTTAAGTGTTACTTAATTTGCTAATTCAGCAGCAGAAGTAGCTTATCGGGCCGGGTCTTCAAAATGACCTGCATACGTCTTTATTCTTAAATTTACACTTGACAGTTAATTTTAGCACTCCCGTTGTACTTGCCTTCTACATAAGTAAAGGACAGCACAACTAGTTAGGTTCAGACACGTACACTCACAAAGGCACGAGCCGCACGCCCCATTAATTATTGCATATAATTTATCAAGTGGGCCACCAATTTTTAAATGACCCTTCTGTTTTTTCTGCATTATCAGTTACCACAACATCGGTACTAAGTGTATGTTGATACAATGTACTCGTATAAGTTCTGATAGTCATAAATAATTTATGACTATCTGACTCATAATAAACAGTCTATTTGAACATATATGTTACATCTCGCAAAAAAATGTATTCTAACAGAAAATATGGTTGTCCAGTAGGTCGATCACGTAACGCATTGTACGAACGTCGGGTAGGTCTAAATGTCACTTTTTAGGAAAATTTACAGTTAAATTGTACCGACGCGCGTTCGGAACGTTACGTGATTACCCCTCAGGTGACAAACCACAATTTTCATACAAATTTACGTCCGCTGGGCAACCGGTGAAATTGAGGTCAAATGAACATTTTTTGATACAATTGTCATGGAGTTACACTCTATAATTAATTGTGTAAGGAATGCGAAATTACCAACAGCAGACATCGTATTTTCTTTTAAACAGCAAATACTTAGTAGAAACCGGGGCGCACTAAAAAGTTGATTGACCCAAGTACGTCGTTACACACTGAGCCAATCGTGTGTGTTCTATCGTTTAAGAGATTATTAAATACATTCTTCAGTTATTTGCCATGTGGTTATAGTCTGTGCTTGCCCTAATTCTTTGTTTAAATGTTTTATTTTTCGATCGCCAATCGCCCCGCTTGTAACTTCGTCGTAACCCTCCGATGACGCTTCTCCAATAAGATATCCATTACATTACAGCACCTTACACGTGAGGCCATGTGTAAGCCAAAAACTATAAATACACAGACTCACCTGCACTAATAATAATAGAACATGCCAAGTTGATTCATTCGGGGTACCACTTATTAACAGTCAGCTTCCTTTTTGCCTCGCGCGGCTTTTTGTAAAACTGATGTTTTATATTTTTGCTGTTAGATTACAAGTATCATCGTCATCATCATCATATCAGCCGAAAGACACACACACACACACCACTGTCACTGCTGGACATAGGCCTCCCCCAAAGAGTGCCACAATGACCGGTCCTGCGCCACCCGCATCCAGCGGACTCCCGCAACCTTTATCTTGTGGGGGGTCAACCGACGCTGCGCAGTTTACAAGTATAAATGAGAAAAATTGCGTTAAATAGTTTCCCTGTTAAAAAAAGGAAGCCAAGTTAAAACCTCCTTTTCAATGGAGATGTCGAGTTAAGATGCCAAACAAAAATTGTTATTAATTGTTATTCAAGGGGGGAAAGTTGTATTTTACCTGCGAGTGTTCATTTGAAACACGAGCTAGCGGAAGGAATCTATGATTGACCACGAGCGTAGAGAGTGGCTCAAAAATAGAATCCTGAGCGTAGCGAGTGTTTCAACACACGAGACGTAAAGCTTTTCACCCGTGTATAACATAAAACTTTTCACCTCACTACAGCGAGGAAAATAAGAAGAAGGGTAAGACAAAAAAACTCACACTATCACAAACTATCTCACACTACCTCACACTGTCTCACACTATCTCACACTATCACTCACACTATCTCACACTATCTCACACTATCTCTCACACTATCTCACACTATCTCTCACACTAGATATCACACTATCTCACAATATCACAAAAAAAGGTAAAAAAAATAAATTACGAGGTAAGAAAAAATATATGTCAGGAAAATAAACATTTAACGTTCTACGTCATAGTACTTTTAACGTTATACGTCTACTTTCTTCACATGTGGATAAAAAGCGATTTTCTCAATAGATATCAAACATACAAAAAGGGCTTTCCGAGCTAGTGAGGTGAACAAAACCAATTTTATTTTCCTATCACAGTTGATACAAATTTCCTTGTCAGTTCTTCAAGAAGAACTTCTTCTTGTATGGCGGAGAGCTAGAGGTTAAATAATTATAATCATATTTATATTTAGATAACGAAAGTTTAGTTATTGCAATCGAAAAGCGAATGTTTGAATTTTTGTCATTAACCTTAAAGCTCTCCGCTTAAATACCCTATTCCATATATAAGATTAGAAAAATCGAGCGTTAATCGTCCATATAAAACCATTTTGAAGCGCAAAAACTTTAATATTGTTATATTTGAAAAGCACTTACTCGTACTGATCAAAATAAGTAAAGCGTATACAATATTTCCCTTTGATTCCCTAGATAATTACCGTAGGTAGATAAACAAAGACACGTACCTACACGAATTTTAACGTTATAATTCTAATGTTACGAGTATCTGGAATGAGGTACTTATATTAAAAAGGAAGTAGACTCACACAAAAAACATCGCTCGCAAATATATCGCGCAATACTGTGATGGCAAATTTCCCTGTCACGGTGTCACATAATCCGAAACCATGTTGTTTATCCTCTAAGGCACACGTTTCCTGCCAAACCTCAGCAAGCAGCTGGGCCCCGTCGCCCGTCTATATAGAGATTTACATCTTCCGTCCGTATGTTTGTTTAGACACACTTTAGCACAATAGCGTTGAGTTTTATTTGCGGTTCTAAATGTGCGGCTGTGCGGGTTTTGTTACGAAACTGAGGTATTGTGACTGTTCTTTTTTCACACTTTGAAAATAGCCTCAATTTCGAATTAGTCCTCTTTTTGATCGAGTAGGATTTCATACATAATATACCTACGAGATAAAATTCGAACTGTTCTCTAATTGCGGGATTTGAAGACTATATTATTGTAATTAGTTAATTCGAGAATTTGAAGCGTTGTTAACCTGCAGGTGCCAGGAACTTTTATATAAAGTACTATCGACCCGCCCCAGCTTCGCACGGGTTTATATGTATAATACATGCATGTATTATATATATATAAACCTTCCTCTTGAATCACTCTATCTATTTAAAAAAAATCGCATCGAAATCCGTTGCGTAGTTTTAAAGATCTAATCATACATAGGGACAGACAGTCAGCGGGATGCGACTTTGTTTTATACTATCTAGTGATTAGTACCTATAATCGGACAAACCTTTTTTTATTAGGCATTTTTAAGCAAGTGACACATCGCTGAGTTGTACAAGCAGAGCAAACGAAACGTAATTTTTTCAGATCTACCACATATGTACAACAATCGCCGCGGGTTAGCAGTAGCAGTGCACATCAAGACGATCCACATGCCAGTCATCTGAGGTAACTCTTGTACAGCCCATCGGTTTGCATTGCAGCGAGCATTTAATCCTCTCATTATCTTCCTTCCTATTTTCTCAGTAATTTGAAGCCAGATTGGCAATGGACTCATATCGGTAGGCATAAAACAATAGCGACCGCAGCCCCGCCCGCGACATCAAAGCCACTTTACGGCTGCGCTTGCGCGTTATTTATCGCGCTTCTAACTAGCGTTACTCGCGAATATGAATCGCGCAATGAATTAGTAGTCTGAATCGCGCTTAATTGCCGCAATAAAATTTTAATAGGGGAGGTAACATATTAACGTGCTAAAGAATATGCTGTAACGCCTTTGACAAACTTATAATATATTCGTAGTTAGTACTTTCGCATTATTGTTTAATGTGTAAGAATAATTTTGCAGGCGCTATTAAAAATCGTAAGTTATATTATATTATTGTAATGTGTTGGGTATAAAGTGAACATTTTACAGGGTTCTGGTAATTATTTGATTTTACTTTTCTAAACCTAAGTAGGTATCCCTTAATTTCATGGTGACCAGAAATAATATACCTAGGGTAAAATGGAAGAAATAGGTCATTCAGTCTAATAAAATAATGAGTTACTCAAAATCAATAGTAGGTATACTTTTTCAGAAAACACCCAGGCAAGAAGTATTTTAGGGGCAAGTTGGTTAATTGGACCCATTCGCTCTTAAAGACCACGAAATCTAATATTTTATTCATGGCACTTACGCCAAATTTAATGAATAACAGTCGTGAGTCCATCAGCCGCAGATGCGCTTACGCAAGGATTTATTACCCTGGCAACCCCGGCCGAGATTAAAGGTGCTCCCAGGAGACCAAGGGGCGGTTATAATTAGTGTTTAGCGAGAACTGCTTTCTGTCCATTTTATTGTTTAGTGTGTTTTAGGAGCTTCAATCTGAAATGCTTTCGTGCGTGTTTTTCCACGTTTCCGGTAACTTCAGAATTAGGTACAAAGCAACACAGTTTACCGTGATGTTTTGTCGTAATTTATTGTTACAAAGGCAAATAAAAGGTAAAGGTTGTCTGGCAGAGTTCGCTTTAAGTGTTATGTCCTGTAAGTACTATGTTATTTTTGAGGTATAATTGCACAATTAAGTGTCATCATTTTCTTGCCCTTATCTCATTTATTTGGGGTCGGCGCAGCATGTCCTTTTCTTCCATACCTCCCTGTCACTCGTCATCTCGTCACTTACTTCCTTCCTCTTCATATCCTCTCTCTCACACAGTCCATCCAGCTTTTCCTTGGCCTACCTCGTTTCTTCCATCCCTCCACGTTCCCAATGAGGGTTAACGTCATCAGGCAGGCGGCCGGTTGTAAAAAGAAAATTGCCAAATCTTCTCAGCAGCATGGACAATTGCACAATTAAGTGTAAAATACAATAAAATAATAACAATAAACTTAAAGCTACCTTATGACTAGTCAAACAGTCCCCCTCGAGTCGTCCCTGGCGCAAAGGTTCCCATAACACTATGCACCAGTACGACCCCACGCGGGCGTCAGATCCCCTCTCCCTTATTCGTCGTCCCACTTCCCTAATGAAGGCAAAAGCAAGGGGTTCAAAATGGTAACTACCACTACTACTGCGGTGGCTACTATTAAGTGTAGGTATGTATTTGTAAAAAGACTTCTTGAATTTTGAGTGCTATAAGCGCGCCGGCATCGCGAGTGCTCACGAGTAAGGACCACGATGTCACATGTCGAGCAATATTCGACCTCATAGACGTGAGTAAAGTAAAGTAAGTAAAGTAAGTAAAGTAAAGTAAGTAAAGTAATTTATTTTGCGTAAAACGTGGTACAGAAGATGGTATACATATATCACAGAGAAACACACATTTCACCAGCAACTGGCATGCAAAAATTTGAATATACCTAACGAAATAGAAATTAATCATAATGGATTTACACAATAAATATAATGTCAATTAAAATTCAAATTAAATTAGTTCAGTCTTAATACAAATTCAAGTTTTTATAATAGTCAAAGTACTCATTTACAGTATAAAACGATTCCTGTATTAAAAAATTTCTCAGTCTTGATTTGAATATGTTAAATGGTAATTCTTTAATGTCATCATGTAACCTATTATAGATTCCAATCGCCATACAAAATGCGTTCTTGCCGTACAATTGAGTGACCCGTTTTATTCGATATATTTTAATATATTTAAGCTATTCAGTTTAAATAACTAGCTTGTTAAAATCGCCTGCTTGGTCGAGTCGCAGTTATCCCCTGGACTTTCCTCAGGATAGTCTTTCACCATGCATTCCGATCGCTTTACCGGGCTCGAACCATAAAGCAACGGTCTGGTTAAAAACAGAGTGTTGCTAGCTGCGAATAAATCAAAGACTCACAGCTGTAAGTGCAGTAAACGACAGTCGGCATTGCCTACCCAGTCTCAATCGGTAGACTAGTCGTAATGAATGTATTTTAAAGTCTGGATCTTCAAAGATCAGTAACTGCGCAATAAATCGCCGCTCGCACATTAGCTATGCAATTTGCAGCCAACAAGAACAGGGCGTAATAGCGCTATTATGCCGTATTTATCGGCTGGCAACACTAACTGTCGACAAAAACAAAATGGCGGAATATTTGACACCTCTAATCAAGCCAAGCTCGGGAACTATTAGGTAATTTGCATTGCTAAGATAACGTGGAGAGCATATGGCTAATAGCGATTTATAAAAAAGGAACATATGGAATACGTATAAATGACTATGAGAAAGCAATTTTGTTAAATAGCTTAATTAATAACAGTAAATTTTTTTTAAGTACGACTGAGCAGCAATGTCTTAAATGCAAACTGATTTGGGTTAGGTAACAACGTTTTGGCTTTTACGGGTGTTGTAAACAAATGACATGACGTGTAGTGAATACATTGCGTACTCAATTATTTCGTATGAAAAAAAAAATAAGCAGTTATTTAACGAAATTTATGTAAATCTGTTGTTTAGGACCGACACTCATTGCCATCAAAATATTCGCCCGTATCATAATAACATATTTACGTAGGTACACTCAGAATTAAACTCCCCTCTTCTTCAGTTGGGTAAAACGAAATTATTCAACAGTTCGCGAATAAAAATTCAAGTTCATAATAATCCAGTGTACCAAGTGTTAGTTATTATGCTACATAGACGTAAAACATAAATATACAATCCAAATGGAAAGCGGCTCAGGTTATGCCTGCACGAGCAGTCCCTACGGACTTTTGACAAACAGACGCTGTTACTCCCACCCTCCTAGACTTTACCCACCCAAGTGAAGGAAAACGATTTGTCAAGATTTTTTTATATTTTTCATCACACTTGCTCCTGAAGGGCTTAATAAAGCGTAGGCACACAGAGCTACAATAGTTTATATAACGCCCACGGGAGTAATTGTTTTTTTTCTTAAATTATATCTGTTAAGTATATGCTACAGTTAAGTATAGACTTAACTCAAATGCGATGTTTGAAAAACGTATTTATAAATAAATTTAAACTAATAAAATATTGGTAACAGAATTATTTTATGACTAGCTGTTGCCCGCGACTTCGTCCGCGTATCGTATAACATGTCATCGTCTAAAAGTTTGGTTAAGGAATTAATTAAAAAAAAAACATTGGAATTAGTTTTGTGCCTAGTCTTTTAGTAAACAGTCTAAAACCGAAGTTACAAATCTCTTACTTTCAAAATGGCTTGCTCTAGTTGCTCTCTATACACACTTAGAACCCCCTTTGAACCCTCATAGTAAACAGTCTGTAAAATTTCTTACTTTAAGAATGTCTTGCTCTATATTATACGAACTTCGAACCCCGTTTTAACCTTCTTAGGCGATGAATAAAAAAAAACGCTGAAATAAGTTTTGTAGTATTTTAGCATGTTTGTTTTGTCTAAAACCGAAGCTACAAACTCCCACCTACAGGAGGCAAGGAGACGAACACGCTCCGTCGTGCTGGTAGACGTTTCTAAAAGAGTAATCCCGTACCAGCACGCAGAGCGGCTCGTCCCACTGTCGCTGCAAGTGGGGAGTCGAAGGCAGGTCATTGCCGCAGTTTAATTTCCAAAATTTTACGGTTTCTGCCAAAAAAGGGATTTCCAACTCATTAGAGCTTAATTTTAGAATTTAAGCAACTAAAGCTTTAGTGCTATTAACGGAAAAAAGGAAGGCGGGTGAGAAATACTAGATATTTTACGGATCCCGATACCTCCGTGCCTGATAGGCCGGGTGCCTTGGGACCACTGAGCACTGCCCAATTGTATGTTGATGACGGACGAAAGGGTGGTTTTCATCAGATTATCAAGCTTTTCTAAAAGGTTGGGATGGTTCCAAAGATGACTGCAACGGAGTGAATATGCAAACTTTGGAACAAACAGACAATATTTTATTACAGTGTATGCCATGTGGGCATTAATTTGGAGTAAACGTTCAGAAAATGCGTTGAACATTTCGTGCATTGATGTAATTGGCAAAAGATTCTTCTAAAATTGGTGACCCTAGAAGGTGAAGAGAAGTGCAATCAATTTCTTTGATGTTTGGAGCAATTGAACGAAAAGTGGATAAATGAATGTCTTTTTGGTTAGAACCGTCTGGAAAGAAAAATTCACATTTAGAAAAGTTTAGTTCGAGGCCTATATCAGCGAATTTTTCGCTGATTACTTGAAGGTCTTGCAGCACTACGTTAACATCACCACCCAGGGTTCGGTCATCCAAGTACCAGGCATTAAAGTTTTAATTTAGACTTTGGATGATAGGGTGAATTGCCAAACTAAAAAGAGCCGGACCTAGGGGATCTCCCTGTTGACAGCCAACAGAGGACAGTAATAGGTTGTTTTTGTAAAATAAATTTGATGGATTGCTGTAACACTGCCAAACAAAGTTAAAAAGTTCAGGAGCCTTTTCTATTACCTGTGACAATAGCATACCCCGGTCAACGGAGTTAAAGGCATTCTTCACGTCAACTTTTAGAAGTACCTCACATTACTTTCTCTCGATATAAGTTCGTAATGCGTGTACCGCTGCTTCACAGCCGCCCTTAGAACCGAACCCCAGTTGGGTGGGCTGAAAATATTCTGTCAGTTTGCTCGATACAGCATTGCAACAGCATTTTGCTGCTAAACGGCGGTAAGTCGATCCAACCGCTATAGGCCTTATCCCACCGTCCTTTTTGATGAGTGCACATAGGTTAGCACCATATAACACACTGATAACATCTGAGTTTACTTTTTCGGATAGCATGAGGTTAGCCAATGATGTTAGCTCTCTTAAGAGCGAGTCACTGGCTTCACCACAGGTGTGACTCAAAAGATTTAGATGCTTGGGAGATAGGCCATCGAGACCGCCAGCGGAGCCATTTGGGAAGGAGCATACTGCTTTCAGTATGTCCTCTGAGTATACGTGTAGGAAAGGGCTAGAAGGATCGGGGGGATCAGGGAGCGGCAGATTGACACCAGAATACGGGTGTTTGTTCCTTAGGGCCGAAAGTATCAGCTGTGTCGGGAGCAATAGCGTCGCTGGAGAATAATAGCCGAGCAGTGCCTTTAATATTACCTTCGCCTATCTTGGTATCTACTAGGCGAGATAAAGGAAAATCATATTTTAATGCGGACGTTGGCAGATCATTGACGTCATGGGGGTTTAAGCAATTGTTTTTAATGCCGACGTGAGAAAAGTGCCTTTTAAAGTACGTTCTTTCACGTATAAGACCCGGTAGGGAAAGGAAAGAAGATGCTCCCAGGACTCCACAGTATTTTGATTTAATATCTTCAGTGAGTTTTTGAGCGACCTGAATTCTTGCGCTGCGTGGAATGCGTTTAATTACTGTAACAGAGTGTTTTAGCGCGCATAGTTTTTCTGAAAAGTTCCTGGTTTGGGGTGTTTGCGCAGTGTTGGTGTTTATAATGGGGTCTTGGGGCTGCGTATTAGCAAGATTGCGCCACCCGACTAAAGTGAATGTTAAGTCCCCTCTGGCCTTTGACAACGTATCATTTGTGATATACATACTGTACAATAATAAACAATTGCGTATATCGTATCTGAAGGAATCCAACCTTGATATTTTGTGTCAAAAACTAAACAAACTATACCAGCTGATGAAAAGGAGCAGTTAAAGTGTTAAAGAGGTATTTCCCGTTGGATATATGGATACTAAGTATCATTTTATGATTAATATGTACTGTATCTGTACTACAGTTCCATAAGTCACGTCAAATAGGTATTGAAGTAGAACTGTGTCACTTTGTTATATTGAAAAATTATACACATAAAAAATAAAATACTTAATGAACATATTTTCAAAATTACTTTCTTAGGGTTCGATATCAAGATATAACGTATCATTTGTGATATACTGTACAAACAAATAGTTGCGTCTATCGTATCTGAAAGATACCCAACATTCCAACGTCCAACCTTGATATTTTGTGTCAAAAACTAAACAAACTATACCAGCTGATGATAAGGCGCAGTTAAAGGGTTAAAGAGGTATTTCCCATTGGATATATGGATACTACGTATCATTTTATGATTAATATGTACTGTATCTATACTACAGTTCCATAAGTCACGTCAAATAGGTATTGAAGTAGAACTGTATCACTTTGTAATATTGAAAAATAAAAATAAAATACTTAATGAAGTAATTTTTAAAATTGCTTTTTTGAGGTTAGAAATGAGGACATAAAGTAATATTTGTGGTATATTGTATTTAATACAAACCAACCATATCGTGTCTGGAGGAGCCCAAACTTGGTATGTTTCGAAAATTGATTTTGTGTAAATTTAAAAAATATGGATAAAATGTAATAATGTGGTATATTTTTTAAATCGCCTCAAAATTCCCTTTCTAGCACACGATAGGTTTCCGAAAAAAATTTTTTTTTTCCATACAAAAAAAATGTCATGGCACTCCCCTCCTAAGGTAATTTTTTTACGAACTGCGGGTCAAAAATTTTGTTTTGACTTCTAGTATGCGTGTGCCAAATGGCTAAACTGTAGATCGATTTGCGGTTTTTCTTTGAAATTGGGCTTGTACGACTACCACTAGGACCGTAACGTCACGATCCTCGAGCGTCATAGCACTCATAGTAAAAAACAATCGTTTCATATGAAGGTGCGTTTTGCGGAAAAGGGGCAGAACATACCCCCTCTTAAAACTTTGGACACTTATAACGTAGTGACTACTTAAATAACCTCTTGCGTTGTTTTTTTCTCTATTTGACTTCATTTTAAGTCCTTTTTCGAGAAAATACAACATTGTGATTATTTTATTTAGTGTCTACAGTGTTTTCGATCTATCCGACATCCGTATTTACTTTTTAACCACGAACTTCAGAATTCGAAAATATTCGGGTATCTCTATCTCTATCGCACTAACATTACTCGAGTGAGAGGAATGCAGATATACGAACTTCGAGTTTTGGTTCGCGTGGTTTGGCTGAATGCGCAAAGAGACCGCGCGCGTGCCATTAAAAAAAAACATTTGTGTTACTTATATTGTTCGAATTTGTTGATACACGTATTGAAATTACGCCTTAATACGACATTTGCGCATATAAGTTCTCATATCAGAATCGATTAATTTCTTAAGCTTTACCTCTTGGTATGTGATTCGTGAAGGTCTATCGGAGACGGGATTTAAATTATTAATAGGTGAAATTAAGGAAAAGCAATTCCGCCATTTTGACGTTTCATAAAGCTGACAGATGGGCGGCGATATACTTTAAGAATAATAAATGAAAAATTAATGAAGTCGTATATTTCGGAAAATTAATTAATTGTCGCAGTCGGATAAAAACTATCCTAAGTTGCAGCTAGAATAATAATGTACCTATATAAAATGTTTCATATTTTTCCGTTCATGGGATGCTGAGAACATTCGTAACACACAAAGCTTAGTTTCAAACTGGCTGATTCTTTTTTTTTTAATTTAGAGATTTATTATAAGTGGAGATTACATTTATTGATTTAAGAACAAAAACACAACAACAGATAACGGCGTAAATTAAATAAAAATAATGAAAATAACTAGTAAGTAGATATAAATATGATCGAAGATAAAAAATACAAATTTATGATTTAAAAATTAAAATGTAGTAATTTAGTGTTTGTGTAAAATATTTTAAACAGTAATTTCAAATCCTGGCTGTATGCCGAAGGGTTTTAAATATCGTCGTAAATTCAATAAAATGAAGACTGACATACTTTCGTTCAAAATGTATCTGTTTCCTCGCAAATGTGATGAAAAACATTGTGTGCGACACATAAGGTATAGTACATTTCGATGCTAGTGCGGAAAGTATGTCATTAAGTCAGGAAGAGCTACGGAGATATCTTGCCACGAGCCATAAGCGAGTGGCAAGACTCGGGACGAGTGAAGAATGACATTTCCGGACGTGTATCGAACGACTTTTTTAATACAGTTGCGAAAAAATAAGAAAAACAATAAGTAAGAAGAACAGTATTAAAAAAAAATGTTTTTGAACAACTTCATTATATTTCAACTTTATTACAATGATATTACAGAATGTCCAAACGCCGGAAGTACGCATTTCTCACCAATGAATATTAATTCGCGGCACTTGCGGTGGAGACTCTGGGCCTTGGTCATCCGACACCAAAAAAATTATGAAAGAGGTGTCGGTCCGACTCATTGGCGTTTCAGGCGACCACAGGGCTGGTTCTTTCTTTGCCCAGCGTCTAAGCCTAGCGGTGCAAAGGGGCAATTCAGCCAGCGTCCTAGGGACCATGCCTCAAGCGGGTGAACTGGGTGGGGATTTTATATTTAGTTTATTTATAAGTCTAGTATATTATATTCTAGTCTAGTATAGATTAGGTTAATTTAATTTATATTGTAATCTTATATTTTATAATGAAATATATGTTACAGAATTAATAAAATAAAAGTTTCGAATTCCTTACTTGTTGTATTTCTTATTTTTGCGCAACTGTATTAAACAACGTCGTTCGATATACGTGGAAAAGTAAAAAGCACTAGTTCGCGAAAACCAACTTTCCGCACGCTAAACAGCTACGTTTACGTAGCTATTTAGCACTTTTTGAGCAACTGTATTAAATAGTACATTACTACAGAGGCCGGGAAGTAAGGGGTTGCCGGCCGAGTACATATAGACATATAGGATAGTTATGAGGCTGGCAACTCCTTTTCCCGCCGAGGTTTGTATAGGGCTTTTCTCAAACATGCAATGAAATTAATTACAAAAACTCCAAGAAATCAAACATTAATTTCTAAAGAAAGTTCTAGTATACACAAAAAAATATAATTAACACATACATATATGGTAGGTACTATTTCTTCGTCGGTGTTTCCGTTGGAACTCATATTAAATAACAAAATCAACAACGCACAATAAATCCAATAAAATAGAATTACAGAATGAAAAATTATCAATTTTGCCTCCAATATGATTAAAAAAATTACCTATGCGGTTTGAGTAGACATTTTTACCGCTAATATCTAGATGAAATAATTTAAATGTGTAATTTTCTAATTAAATTGGCAATTTAAAATAATTACAATTTGTTAATAATGTGTTACTTGTTATGTTCTAGTCGATTCTACATAAATAAAACTGCAAAATGCAGCAAACATCGTTTGTTGTTTTATTTAATAATCGTAGTGGCAGAATGTCACAACAAACCAAAAAGCAAAATGTTGCTTATGGTATTTTTAATGGCTGAACGCCGTGATGCTGTGCCACTAATAAATGTGGAATGGAAATTAAAAAAGACCATCTTGCAGGCCTAGGCCTCCAATTTTGCATGAAATGTCATTATGTGTCTCTCGTCTCTCCGCACCTGAAACGTGATACTTCGCTGCCAATTATAAGGAACGTAACGTCAATATTTCATTGCACGTTTGAGAAAAATAATTTTACAAACTCGAGACATCAAACCCGCCTTTGGCGTCGGGGTTCTAATAGACTCTCGTCTCTTACCGTACTTGTGGCACAATGTTCTATTAGGATGCTTCAGTAATAAAAGTAAGTCATTTTATGAATTATAATGTAAGGAGTATATTTAACTAATGCCAGTGTAAACATCGCCAGAAAATGAAACGATCGCATGACAGATGACGCGCGGGCGCAACCCGATTGCCTGATGTGCAGCAGGGTTGACGATGACACTACAAATTTAGATTTTAAAAAATTTCATCTAAAAACATACCACAAGTCTTCGCCAAAAATCAACACGAAGTATGAATAAATGTAAAAAAAAAATATCCACCGCGGGGCCGTTGTGCAATATCGTGTTTTATATAAGCATGTAACACGATTCAAGGAAAAAATATAACACATAATTATTTCAAGTACTTACAAATCATTCTCTAAGAATATTTGACTGCCGAAACGAATTGATACCATGCGATGCTTGATAAACACAAAACTCTCATTTATTTTTATGTTGTTTTTAATTATTATTATACATTAGAACATTTTTTTAAATTACTTCTTATCATCGTAATTCTGTCAGTCTGTGGCCCGGCATTATGATAATAATTCAGGTTCAAAATAATAAGACCATCTTTATCAGCTTCATTACAGGCACTGAAACTTGTTCCAAAATCTAACTTGGGTATAATTCGAGTTAAAAATCGCAGAGTGATGACGACTTACAGTATCCTTGATTCCATTAACCTTTTCGACGCTGACGACGCATATATCCGCATCGTAGGTCCAACGCCAACGAGCGACTGATATATGCGCCAAGGAGCCAAGCGCGATAACAACATTTTTGCATTGACATAAACTTTACTCCGCACTAAATGTGTGGTTGTAATTGTTGTATTTTTTTCTCTTTGACCGAACGTCGAGCTGTTTAATAAAAAGCGGCCAAGTGCGAGTCGGACTCGCCCAAGAAGGGTTCCGTAAAATAAATTGCGGGTTACGATGTATGACGTATTAAAAAAAACTACTTACTAAATTCGTGATTGTATACTAACAACTTATGGACATTAGTCCGAAACAAATAAAGAATTGAAAATTGAATAAATCTCGTTCAAACCAATTTTCGGTGGAAGTTTACATAGTAATGTACATCATATATATTTTTTAGGTTTATCATTCTCTCATTTTAGAAGTTACGGGGGGGGGGGGGGGGGGGGGGACACGCATTTTACCACTTTGGAAGTGTCTCTCGCGCAAACTATTCAGTTTAGAAAAAAAATTATATTAAAAACCTCAATATCATTTTTGAAGACCTATCCATAGATATGATACACGTATGGGTTTGATGAAAAAAAACTGTTGAGTTTCAGTTCTAAGTATGGGGAACCCCCAAAATTAATGTTTTTTTTTCTAATTTTTTGTGAAAATCTGAATGCAGTTCACAGAATATATATATCTACTTATCCAGTTTCAACAGTATAGTTCTTATAATTTCGGAAAAAAGTGGCTGCGACATACGGACGGACAGACAGACAGACAGACGTGACGAATCCATAAGAGTTCCGTTTTTTGCAAGTGCGAGTCGGACTCGCGCACGAAGGGTTCCATACCATTATCTGTAAAAACGGCAAAAATCACGTTTGTTGTATGGGAGCCCCCTTAAATATTTATTGTATTCTGTTTTTTAGTATTTGTTGTTATAGCGGCAACAGATATACATCATCTGTGAAAATTTCAACTGTCTACCTACCACGGTTCATGAGATACAGCCTGGTGACAGACGGACAGACAGACAGACGGACAGCGGAGTCTTAGTAATAGGGTCCCGTTTTATCCTTTGGGTAGGGAACCCTAAAAACGAAGTACCTGAGAGTCGTCTATATCAATTGTATATTATTATTCTGCGTGTCCTATAATAACGTTATAACACTTATAACGAATCATAAAAGAGTAAGTTGAGCGATTGCCAAAGAGCCATGCTAAGATTTAATGGGTCGACCGAGTCCAAAACAGTACGCTGCGGACAAAAAACCGCATTGCTGATGATAGTGGCTGAGACCGAAAAGATGGCGAAGGTTGAAGTAGGGTTGGGCTCGTAACGTTTTGCGCATCTACAGCTACCTATGTGCTTGCGATGTCTTTCCAGAGAGGTGCATGACAAGCACCGCAAAGAAACAACGGAGACTTACCTACCGGGACAGTAAAGAGTAGTAATCAAATGAGATTCCGAAGCATACGAGTACCTATATCATACAACATTTGAAAAAACAGTTCCGATGTTATATTTTAGTTATAGTGTGAATATCCACCACAGATGTGCGAAGATGTGATACCTACTTATATACGGGGAGTGGCCTGTAATAGGAGCAAATATTCAAAAGGACGCTTCCTTAGAGCATTTGCAGTAACCCCTTGTATTTTTTTTTGGATTCGTATAAATTTCGATCTAAAGTCATGAGTGTTATGACCTCCAAGTAATGTAGGTATATTGGCACCAAGTCATCATAGCACAGCAGTCATTATGAAGTTTTGGTTTTTCACTTGGAAATAATTGTTCATAAGCTTAATAATCTACCGTTTAATTTGTTGCTCCTGTTACAGGCCACAACCTGTATATTTGACACCTCGCTATATATATGAAACGTAGCTTTACACATCTTTAATCGATGCGTACTTGACGCGTGGCGTGGCACGTGAAGCGTGTCGGGCAACGAGCATGCTTAATAATACGAAAACGCAGGCTCCTTCAATTTGTCATATTTTTATGTTTAATAGTATTCCCGGGACACGCAACGTAAGGCTATTCCATGCACTAGCTCTTACTTAAAACAGAATAATTGGTTACCAACCTTCTTAACCCTTTTTTTTATTTACTCCAGTAAATATAAAACACCAAAGTCGTTTCGCCAAGGATAGTGGACATTATATTTCCACCATCCCGTACTTTAAGCATTAAAAGCAATCTCCCAATGAATGCATAAAATACGAAACTATTAATCTCAGCATTCCAAATAAACAGCTTCGATTATATTGGTCAAGCGCGAGTCTTTTAAGTTGTTATGAAATGAAATGAAATGAAAATTTTATTGATAACAATTGTTATAGGTCATTTTACAGTAGAATAGATATGCTCTAATTATAAATACCTAATTAGGTTTTAGGTATGTACATACATTTATTCATAATGGTTGTTATTTATTATATTATACATTGTTCTATTTATATTAATAAATTATTTCAATGTCATATGGCCAATGGTATGTTGAAAAATTCATCATATTGGTAAAACGTATTTTCTAAAAGCCACTTTTTTAAACTGGATTTAAATCTTGCAGTGGAAGGTGCACTTCTGATGCTATCTGGCAGACGATTGTAAACGGAAGGTCCAAGGCTATAGACCGACTTCGCTGACTTCGCTAGTCTATGGTACTCCGCCACCAGCCTGTCTCCATGCTTGTTGCTCCGTAAAGGATATCTTGAGTTCGTGCCCTTGCGTTTGAACTGATCAAGGTTTTCGTGGGTGAAGACTATTGTGGGTGAAGGTTATTGAAACAACTGTATTATTTTGAGACAATCGTAATATTCGTAACATTATATAGGCCATTTCAGTTTAATTTTACGTAAAGCTTCATTGCGCACCGTGTGACCGCATTTTTAAAGCAAAATTTGGTTTTGCGAGCCACATTAGAGCGTTCCACAATCCAGATATGTAAGTAATTGACGGAGTCGCTGTCGCCGGACACGGCGTGGAGGACTAGACTATATATAGTAGAGGTTAGAATTTAATGGCAATCAATAGATTCAATTATTCGTTATATTAGGATTTGATTGATTGAACTATATTTCATAATTAAGTACAAAATGGAACCCTACTAATAACCCAAGCCTTGTAAAACGAAAAAAACAGGAAGGTAATAAACGTTCCATTTTCGATTGCGACAATAAACCCATATTAACATCTCAACTGCCATTAATCCGTACAAATTTACTTCTAAAAATAAGTTGGCAACCCTGACGCGGCCGCCACAGCTGCATCGACCAATAGCTTATTGCTTGGACGTTCTACGTTCAAATTACTGCTTGCACATATTCATATGCAACCCAAGAAACACCTTCAGCACTCAATTAGCACGTAATAAGGAGCAAAATACCACGTTACGTTGTAACCCGACTGCAAATCGGTAGGTAAGTATGAGCTCTATTAAAATGTAACGATATAGATCCTGCACCTCAGAACCTATTGGTCTAATGTACTAAAGGTTTGTCCAATATGTTCTACCAATAGGTTTCGGGCATGCATAGGAGATGATGATATAAAATTAGAATGGCGGTATATCAGGCGCATTAATACTGATTGATTAAGTACAGCGTAGTGTTTCTTGAAAGGTTAATTGTGGTTAGAGTGGCTCTCGGGGCTAATTCAGCTCAGATAAACGATAGGCAGCGATGGATATTGGAACTCTATTTAGTTTAGCTCTGCCAGTATTTGGCACCTTTGGACCGCATGGCATAAAAATATATTTATATTTAATTTTCATTCTTGTTATTTTAACCTTATTGTCTAGTTTTAGTTTTATTGTGTTTAATCGTAGTTTATAATTTTTATTTAATATGTATTGTGTGTTTTCAAGTTAAACTAATTGCCGTTTAGCTCTTAAGTTATCTATATGAGTGTGCGCGTAATCAATTGGTCGACGTCTTCATATTTGAGTGTTTATACGTATTTGAGCTTGAGCAAATGATGTTAAAATTTCGCAGTTTCACAAAACTTTACGCGATTTCTTTAAAGGACTACTCAAGCTCCGATTACTCTATCACATTTTTTTTTATTTTTTTTTTAATTTAGTTTTTTTTCAACCAAATTTATTTTGAAGTTAAACTCCCGAAAGCTGCAAAAGTAATGAGTAATGACTAATAAAACAATAATAGTCTTTTCATACTCATTTCGTTCACAGTCGTTATAAAATTAATCATAGATTTAAAAACGAACAACTATTTCGGTAAGGCATCTCGATGCACCGCTGTAAATACTAATTCGGGCTGTATGTAATAGCCTAAGCGATATGCCTTGCGAGCCATATAAGGTGAAACATTTATTAATTGACAACCAAAATGCCAATCATCAGCTCCCAGCTTCATTATTGCCTTACTGATCGTGTCAATAATTGTAGACCTGTCATAAATAGGCAGCAAAGTAAACTGAGCAAAAGTTATATGAAAGGTCTTATTAATCTTCAGACGCAATTAATGTTTAAACCTTCCCGGACAGACTAGTGGTTGAAGCCGCACGACAAAATTAACAAAGTACTTACTTGTTTTTAACGACAATGCACGTTTACAGGATTTCAATTAACCTACATTGTATAATATTCGTTTGTTTAGGTCAAACCTTGACCAATTTTCCAAAGTCCAATCGAGTTGAAATGCAATACTATGGTACCATAAAGCTGGTCCGATGATGAAGACAAGGTGGCCATATGTAGCAACTCCTAAACTACAGAAGATAAACGCGGGGTCGAGTCTGAGCTCAATGAGCAAACCTAGTGTAGTTGATTGATAATGTGCAAAAAAGTACAGTTTTCGAGTAAAACATTATTTTAAAAGTGCAATAAACTGAAGTTTAAGAAAGACGAACTAGTAATATATTTTCTTTGATATTTATAAACATTTTAAATTACTATGCAATTCCACGTATTATCTTTAATTTACAACCAAATGAGATCAAAGTCGACTCACCTTTCCCCATCTTCTCTTCTTCCCACTCCCGCTTGGGCACGGACAGGTTCAAGGGCTCCTCCTTCACGAAATCGCACTCACTAGTTCTCACTCTCTGCAGTAACTGCTCCTGCAGCTTGTTCTTATGCACACTCATCACTCGCTCAGTTTGCACTTGAGCAGTCTTGTACAGATGCTTCTTCACCTCGAACCTCTTCACACTCATCAACTGACTCACAGTCGACTTCTGATTTAACCCTAATATATATTCTATCGAGTGCGGCGTAGGCTTCTTCGGTGGTTTCCCATAAACATGAGGGTGCCATGACAACTCAAAATCTTGTACTTTCTCTTCTGTTCCTACGTCTATATTCTGAGTATTATCATCTATTTGGTCTTCGCGAGATTCATCAGCTATAACTAATTCCTTATCATCATCTACTTCAATTCTTTCGCTATCTAGATAATCACCGTCGCAGAAATTATGAGCTTCTATGAGTCTGCTGTCGGCTTGCTCTATAACGTTCGGTGTGTTGTACGCGACGGTTTGCATGTCTCTTTCGTTCTCGATGTCTTCGCTCATGTGTGTCCCTTTCTGTTTAGATCCGGAAATAGTGTGTCATGTTTGTTTTTATGATCGGATCGGTTTAATGGCTGCGCCGCGTTTGATGCTGTTTGATGTTTCCTGCAACACATGCGGTATTGAGAGATTGATTTAGCTCCACTTAAGCGCTAATTGCGCGGTGAACAAACAAACAGAGGGAATATAAACAGTTTTGTTGGCCATTGATTCAAGCATTCTTAAGTGGCGCGGTTTTTGACTACTTATAGCTAACCAAACAATGATGGTAAACCATGTCGCACAGAAGTAGATACTGTTATCTGCAAGTTACATATCTTGATATTTATTGTACTTATAATCTATTAAAAAAATGTATCACCCATTTAAAAAACAACTTGAGTACCTAGTCATAGTCAATTATGTAATTTTTTTATTCATTTAATGTCGGATATATGTACATATTAAACATTGAAAGCCACAAAGAAAGTTTAACATTGGAAGCCAAAAATATATTATACGTAAAACATTTTAAATGATGTAATAAACCAATTCTTTTTGAATCCTAAATCATCAGCTAAATCAACTTAAACGAATAATACGTCAATGCCAACGCCACCCCTAAAAATAAAGCATTCATTCAAATCGGCAAAGAAACAATGAAAAGTACAATCGCGCCTGAACGCTTCAATAAAAACCGTGCTGTATCTTGTGCCAATAGCAACTCATCTTGTCGACTTAACTGTACTTACTCACACAATCGCAACCAACGCAAAGTAATTTGAACCTTACCCTGTAAATTACACGGTTGATTATACAATAAAACCATTTTTTCAATTGGTGTGAGCCTCATCGGTGAACGCTGATTGATTTTTATTGCAAAGAGATATTAGGGTTGTGCCCTCAGTTGGTTTGACGTTGTTTATGTGGGGTTCTGATATCGATGCAGCAGTAAGGCAGTGTCAGTTATCGTTAATGTGTTATAATTTGAGATATTTGTAGTTATAGCTCGTTAAATTGTGGTTTTTAAATTGGGTGCGGTTGGTAAGTACTCGCACTTAAAGATGAGATGACTGTTGATGGCTATTAAGTGCCAACGACTACCGATTAATGGTTATTGAGTCACTTGACTTCGAGTGAGATAGTGTGAGTCATTTACATGTCTCTCTACAATACAATTTTAGTGATAGTAACCCAAAGTTATCACTTATGCTTATGAAATAAGCGTGAATAAGGACCTCTCCTGAGTTTTAACGCCTAAATTGTATAAAATAATCTTAGAAGAGACTCTTATTCTTGCTTGGTCCAAATGAGACTTAGTAGATACTCGTTTATGTGAAAACTAATTACCTACACCCTGAACCCTGAAGATCAATTAGTAAATTATAAAACTTGTTTTCTAATAATGGAAAGGTATAGTTTCCCCAATTTCAAGAGACATCAGATTAATGATTTATTGGCTTAAAGTAAAAGTACAAATTTCAGTCCTAAGAGCTGTCTCCATAAGGATCAGAGGCACAAGACGACAAATCCGACCTTTCGAATGCGAAGATGGCGCTGGCATCTTCTAGAGAATTGTTCTTCAAAGGGACTTATGAAAAAGCTATAATTTATTACGATTCTGTTTAGATGTAAATATTTAATAAGGGGTTTGACCATATAATAAAATTTTTATAAGGCTATAATTATTATTTTCATGACAAAGCTATAGAATAATAATATAAATCAGATTAATTCATATTTTTTTCTTGTTTAATTAATATAATAACAAATCATTTCAGTAGCAACCCTAACCGCACTAAATTGAAACAAAGCTCATGGCAAAAACATGTTGTATCACTGAGCGTGTGGATCTATACGCATACAATTACATTTACACACGTCGACAAGTATATCGATCGGCAGGGGTTGTGGACCTTTATCTGTATGGGTGTTTATTTTATTAATAACCTCGAATGTCGGAGTAGCATATCGTATTTATTACAAGCTTTTATTTAGCTTTCACTGTTCGTATGTACCTAAGTAAGGTGTCCTTCTTTAGAAGCCATTAATTCTTTGCAAACCATTTTCAGCCAGTGGTGTCCAATTGAGCTGAAATTTGGCACACTTAAGTATGTAAGTTCGGTGAAAATGCAATATTATGGTACCACCGAGCTATCTGACGATGTAGTGTAGACAGACAAGACAAACCCGTCAACTTACGTACCCATACCTTACTCAAATGAACATGGATCTGGGACATTTAGCAAGTTTCAACCTTGATATAACATGACGTTCCTGTCATATTGACTATCTACAGGTTAATTAACTAGTCAATGTCCCAACCACGTCATGACATCACTGTTGATTCTTGCAGTGTTCCAGACTGGCTATGAACTATCTTCGTGCAAAATTTCACCAAAATCGGTTGAGCTGTTTAAGCGTGATTGATTAACCAACATCCTAACATCTATGTATAAACATCCAAACATCCAAACGTTTGCATTTAAAATATTAGTAGGATTAGTAGGATGACTAGCTTTTGCCCGTGACTTCGTCCGCGTAGACTCGTCAATCGCCTAAAGGTATGGTTGCTAAGTTTCCCATAGTATTAATCGTCGCACTCCCAAATAAATTTTCCTTTTACACCCTTATCCATTCCCGTATCTCAAACTATTTACATATCAAATTTCGGGTCAGCGTTCAGCGATTTAATCGTTAAAAGGTAACAGACTAAGGGATAGAGTACTTACTTTAGCATGGATTTCGAACGATTCATTTCTATCCTATTATTTACAGAGTAGTGATATTAAATATTGAAGAATGGTGTTTGTTGGTGGCGCATGGTAGCGTTCTCACGGTAAATCGATATCTTTTGTAATGGACAGTGACATTCAGAACAAATACCGTAATAGGTACACGTTGGCGAATATGACCACAATGTTTTAATAATGGGAAAGTTTACCAACTGCTCTGTTACGGTTTGACGACTCAATCAATTCTTATCAAATGTTAAGTGTTATAAAAAAATATATACATATAACTGTAATAAATGGGTGGATCAACTATTTTCTGTCACAAGTTGCCATGGTTACGTCCCCTGGGTCACTTTTTAAAACTGCGTTTTTATGGGTTTAATTGAAATTAATGAACCAAATGTGAGGTCTTCTTATCACGTTCAACCCCTTTTAGTATGGCCCATCTTTTAAGCAAGTTTAAAGTCCATATTGTAACAATTTTTCTAAGAAACTCTCTCAAATTGTCTCCTGGCTAACGGAACAGAATAACAACAAGAAATTGTTGATCGACCCAAATAAGTAACACCATTAAACGAAATGTAAAAAACATATCATCTCAATTTAAGTATCTCAACAGATACAATTTTCGATTTAAACAAACAAAACATTAAAAACGCACATTTTGGAGCCACAACATCCATCTGTACAACCGGTCTCATAAGTTGCTGAACACCTAAGTACCTTGTCGTTTTCACTCGTTTGACAACTTCATAATATGTTATATGGCAGTTTAACATGACGTTTAATGAGACACGGTACAAATGTGTTAAGCCCCTTGTGAGGCTGACCGTACATGTTAAACTTATAACATTGCAACCCTTCTCGTCTCGCGTCGCGGGTTAAAAAGATAATTCAAAGAAAATTACTAATTTATGGGAAAACGAAGAGACCAACTCACGTCTCTTCCATAATATGAGGCCTGAGCCCAGCAGTGGGAAGTGTAGATAAGTATAGCCAATGATGATGATTTGATAACCTACTTATAAAACTTCTTGACCATCGGTTTGGACTAGTAGATATATTAGGTTATTTTTATTACGATGCTTGAGGTGCCGGGTCTGCCCCCGTTAAAACGAAATAGTTATCTTAGACATAAAAATGGAAGGAAGCCTAGTTTGATCCTTACGCGTCTCGTAATTAATTAATTAAATCGTTTCTCAGTAGTTTTATCCAGACGAAGCGAAAACGACAGTCATTAAGTTTTCAAGCAAACACGATAAGCTCCATTTTCCAAACGACTTGCGAGTAAATTGAATGCGCAATCGTCCAATAAGTCCGTTATTACCAAATGTATGAATATCAAATGAAGCACGTTCATATGTAAAAGCCCGCTTGCACAAGCCATTGACGCTTATATATGTATATGTCGTATCATAATTGGAGCAGAAAATATTGATAGTGATATACGGTTATTCAAAGAATCAATGAAAAAACTTTAAAGCTATTTATTGCCAACTATTGTGATAAAATGATAATACATAATTGTATAAATATTATAATGTAAGACGAATAATAGGAATAGTAGGTACGTATATATTATAACGTTAATAATTATTAAAGAACAAGTGTTTTTTCTACTGTAACAAAGGAAAGCTCTTATTTTTTTGAAGAAAGAAATTTATTATATGTACTGGACTTGCAGAGAAATGTGTCTTCTGATATTGTGATGGCAAAGTGAATCATGGTTTAACTTATAAAAAAAGGTTACTTAAGAAAACAAGCTAAGTATATGAAACTTGACTGGTAAAGAATACCTGCCTTATGATAAGATACCTACATGGCATTGAATCCGACTTTTACACTAGTATATTTTTACTGTATAATCATTAATCAAGTTTAAATAAAATACGTAAATAGATTTTCTAGACAATTGAAATATAGTTGATTCGTCCATAGTTTAACACAGAACCCAAATAGTAGCACAAAACAAAACATTGTGTAAGAAATCCAATTGATAAATCGATCGATTACTTAGTAGAAAGTTAATCGACAATCGTATCGATCTACTTTACCATCGATTTTTCATTGAATCCCCGCTGTGGAGACTCACCTAGTTATTATTGTTACTTGATAATTAATGGTGCTACTTATTTAAAATTAGATTAAATAGTTTAGCCACCCGAAAGGCTTCGCACGATTTCAGAGCCTGCCCTCTGCAACCAACGTTATATAAGTAGTTATTCGATACGTTATAAACGATTGGGACGCATTAACTTTACGTCTTGAAAAGGTCTACAAAATATGGGGCTCAGCTGAAGTAGTCGTCGTAAACAAGGTATGCAGATAAAATTTTGTACTTGTGAAAGTATTGATCACTCAGAAATATATGTGTAGGAAGTTACCCTAGAAAGAGTATCTTCAAATGACTCATATCATAAGTAATGACGAAAGGTAATTGCATTTTAACTACTTACATGAAGCAATTTCTGTATGTATGTCTGCATGTATAATTGTCTGTCTGTCTGCATGTCTGTCTGTCTGTCTATCTGTCAAGACCCTTTATCTCGGGAACGCGTGGAGGTATCGAGTTGAAATAAAACAATATACTCTAATCTACAATCCCTTGAAGCTGTGAAAAAATCAAACTTCTAAATTAACGTAAAAAACGGCATAAAACGTCTATTTCGACACTCTCAAGGGAATCAAAATTTTTAGGGTATACCTACTTTCTGTTAACCTAGAACTATGACATTTGGCAATATCGTCTAATACTACAAGTGCAGGAAAAATCTGTAAACTATACATTTGTAATATGGTACGGAACCCTCGGTGGGCGAGTCCGACTCCTACTATGTCTTTTAATTCCTTTGTGTTTGTTATTTTAATTCCAACGACATCTTTCGATATCAACACATTTCTAATTACAGCCAAATCCCAAATTAAGTGTGTCAAACATGTCTCTATAAACGAACAAAACGCAAATTATTAAATTTATTAGTCGTACGAGAAAACGATTAAAAATGTTGATGACTGGGCTACTTATACATCAGACATCGTGTCGCCGAGACAATCGATTGTCAGCCAATAACGACAGCAAATATAGCACAATTACACCTCGTAGTTAACACTTTTGCTGCAACGTGTAAAAACCAATATTAGCTCCGGTCCTGAAATAGTTGTTTATCTACGCACATATCATTAGTGCTCTAAAATGCGTTCAGAAACCGTCGGTAATGACCAGCATTATTACAACCAATTTTACTATGACAACTTTCTTGTCTGTGGTAGTAGGTAAAATCTGTACTGTAATGTTATTACGGTACAGATTATCGGTATCGTTATGAGTTTAAATTTGGAACAGCTGTCAAAACTCAAGTGGGTCTCTAGTCTAGTATCTATAGATATTAAAACAGTTATCGATACGAAACGTCAATTTATTATGTTTTTTCATTTTACTTTTTTTACATTTTTTACTTTTTTTCACTTTTTTTTACCCTTTTCACTTTTTTTTTACTTTTTGAACATTTTTTCCGCTTTTTAACTTTTTTTTAGTTTTTTTTAACTTTTTTGCACTTTTTTTATTATTTTTTTATTTTTTTTTACTTTTTTTCACTTTTTTTTACTTTTTTTTCACTTTTTTTTAATTTTTTTTGCTGTTTTTTACTTTTCTTACATTTTTTTACTTTTTCTAACTTTTTCTTACTTTTTTTTCAATAAAAAAAAAAACTTTTTTTTTCATTTTTTTTTATTTTTTTTTTCAAAGATAACTTACAGGTTGCACTCGTAGCAATGCAGGTCATTTTCCTACGGCTTCTGAACCCATCTTAGAGTACTTATGATATGTGTTTAGATAAAGTAGTGTATGCAACTGTACATAATTAGGCCTTAAAACACTCGTGTGATCCTATTATGAAACTCGCTGACGCTCGTTTCAAACCACACTCGTATTTTAAGGCCTCTCATTATGTATCAGTAGCATAAACTACTATTATGTTACGTACATAATGAAGGGCATTAAACACGAGTGTGGGTTTATGAAACGAGCCGAATCTTAATTGGTAATAACGCATAGTTATAATTTTTCGTCTTTTAATTTTGAACTGGAATTTTGGTGGGAAATCAGAATTATGACACCTCCCTGTTCATGGTTTGTTTTGTTTTTAATTTGCTTGCACTTTCCATCCGAACCAAACCGAATCCGAAATGTTTATCCTTACAAACACCTACTACCAAGGATTGATAAAAATGACACAATAGATGATGAATTATTTTTATTTTAGTAATTAATTAATAATATGTACCAATGCTTCGTCGTAAATGAAACTTTTTTTTTTTTTTTTTTTATGGCTTTTACTCCTTGCTGTGTTAGCAAGGTGGATTTGCCAATATCAGTTTAGCGGTATTGACTGTTGTTGACATATTTACACTCGAGGAGAAATAAAACCTTTTATTTCGAAATATTTGTGTTTGAAGTTTGTACCACTGACAGTGCTGTTATGAAAAATGTATGAACCATAACAGCACGCTAAACAGTTAGTTTTTGGGCCATAGAGCATATATAATTTTAGACGACTTATTATCGGTGTCATTATATTTGAGTTAGTGCGTATACAAATGGCAGATGACCTACCGGAGTAGAAATAATTTACTTTCAAAACAAAGTTTTAACCGACTTCAATTCAGTACTCCGCCAAGCCACATGAACATTTCCATTTTTTTTTCCAATTCACCACATGAACTGATTTTCAAGAGCAAATGCGTTGATTTTTAGACCAATAAACCAAATCGCTGTATGTGGGCCGATAATATTTGAGGACTTCCGTCAATTCCTCAAAGATCTCAAAATTACCTTTAGCACTTCATTGGTTGCTAATTCAACGGAATCATATCGGAATCTGTGAGGTAAGTACTTTTATATAATTTGAAGTAAATACATCAATGAGAAGTTCCACAAGCCATCTGTGGTCTTCATCATCACTTCCACTTCAACAAATTTATGATTTCCGGGTTACCCTGAGAAAATTACGGTTTTTTTGGAAATAATTCAATATCAGGCTAATTATTTGTATACAGCTTTTATATGTTATTTTAAACAACTTTTGCTATTGACATCAATAATTTTATAGACCGGAAGTTAGGAAAAAAAATTAACCCGCAAGCAAAAATGCTATCAGTATTTTTATAATGAAAACATGTTTGAGTACACAAATTTGGAGACTTACTACCTGAATACAAAAATATATGCATCAGGAAATAACGGCATTTTAATTAAATATTTTACGACCTTGAGATAATATTGAATTTCATCTGGCCTATAGAAACGTTTATTCATTAACAAAAATAAGTGGATTATGCGCGTATCCCAAGGAACGTATATATAATTAGTAAATTATAAAGTAAAGAAAGTTTATACCATTTTCGCCTGATTTTTACGGAATTTATAAAGATTACTTTTCATTATTTTTTACCGTATCGGTATTAAATTTAGGTGGATTATTAATGAATATTTAGCCAAATTACCCAACCTATTTTTTGGTGTAAAAATATGGCTGATATCGATATATTGTTGTGTTTTCATAGAGCGAAACCGTAAAGTTCTCAGGGTAGGTGTAAATTCACGAGTTATAATAGAAAATATCGAAATTACTACACGCGTGCCTAATATATTTGAGGAGTTCCCTCAATTCCTCATGGTTCCCATCATCCAACTGGGGCTTTGGAAACAATGGGACCAATCTGGAAGCATATACTTTCAATTAAAAAAAGAATTGTACGAATTGGTTCATAAATGAGTTCTGAGGTAACAAACATTAAAAAAAAAAACATCCGTATTGAGAACCTTTCTTTTGAAGTCGGTAAAAAAATATACTTAATTGACATTATTATGCTCTAACGCGCGTTCCGAAACGCACTACCTATATTTTTTGAATACTATATATTTTAGTATATTGATTTGTGTATTACAACATACTGTGATGAATCATAGCTAAATAACCTATATCTAGGTATGTCAGTAGCAGCGTTCTATATGAAGTCCCAGCACTACGATACGAGTCGAAATGAATCAAATGTCACACCCACACCACAGTGAACCAAAATTATTCATGTACGAAATTGGTCCTTGGTTTTTCACTTCAGAACCTAGATGCATCCGGACCCCCGGAACCGCAAGCAACATTTCTGGGGATTAGTGCATGTAGTCCGAGATTCATTGCGATGCCGTTCTCAGAGTAAGCAATTACTACGGTGATAGGCTCATCGAAAAACGCTTACCATACTTGCTTAACGCTTTACCTGCGGCTATTAGACAAGAGAAAAACAAAAATAATTTTAAAAGAGCCCTGTTGAAACACTATCTCGACAGTATTTAAATACTTACTTACCTAATATCTTATATCTAGTTACCTATCCACTTTATACAACATCATTTAAAGCTGTTCTTACTTCTTAAGACTTTACTAATTATATAGACTGATTAGAACTTTACCACTTTATATAGACTCATTATCATTAAGACTACCTCAAATTATATAGACTCATGGATCCCACAGTCAAACTGTGCAAACAGTTTTGTGGGACGTTGTATTTAGTTTTAAGTAATTGTAAAGTGCTTTACTGAATGAATAAATAAATAAATAATCAAGTTAAGAGCATCCGCTAGGCTGTTTCTTAGCAGTCCAAGTGTTTACGACATTAATCACACTTTGTTTACTAACACGCAAGTAATTACATACACCGTTATGCCACTATTTAGGGCGTTGAATGACGTCAACAACAGAGCTGACTTGCAAAAACGTAAATTTATAAGAAATGCGTCGCCGTTACTTAATTAGGTAGGTACTATAGGTAGGTAGATAAGAGCCTTTACTTTTCATTTGCTTGCTTTTGCACGATCTTATACTAAAATAAGTGAGTTTGTGAGTTTAGTAAGTGAGTGTATTACCATTTAACTCATATATACGACAAACTGATAAGTGATAAGAAAACTCAAACATAATCGAGGAGTTTGTTTCATATTCAGCATAAATTGTTCACTATAAGATGTACTTACTCCCAAAAAAAAAATCCGAGCCCATTTGATACAAGCGCCGACTTACTATGGAAACCCGACTATGGCCTTTCTTATTAAATCATAATCATTACTCGAAATTTTATAAAAGTCTTATCCATAATATGCTTTCGTCGCATCGTGCATCGGCCGGCCCATTAATAATGAAACAAGTTTTATTTTTATTTATAATAAAATTAAGTATTTTGTTGTACCTAAGAAAAAGCTTAATTACCTACTTGGCAGTTCCATTCAATATGTCCAAATAAACGTTTTGTTACATCATAAAAACCGAATATAAAATCAAAGACGGACTTCAAAAAAGCGCGCGGAAATGTAACAATTAAGGGGCATCAAATCAAACGCGGCTTGTCTAACGTTGCCCGCCATATTGGATTTGCGAACAAGCCGGCCACTTCCGACGTTCTCTATTTAAATTAAATCATAACCATCTTTTCCATGCTGTGTTATAGTAACACGCGATGTGACACTCTATGTCATTGGAATAGAGTTTCACGTCCTGTTTAATTAGATTCCTGATGAACCAAAACTTGGCCGGTTGATATCAAAGGGGCCACACACGACGAACAGGACTTCCGCGACTTTGTACGTGGCTATCGCTATAGATTAAGTTCGTATTGAGTTGTCAATGCAGAATCAATTTTACGTTAACAGAGAATTTCCTGGGAATTTCATGATGTACCAATCTATAAGACAAAATTTCTAGGCCTCAATAAAGCCAAACATGCCTGAGGGTCGTTCTCCTATCTTAATTGCTGGCAAGCGGCTACTGTAACCAAACTATTTAGAACAGGTTTGATATTTATCTAAATAACTAGATGCTGCCTCAACCTACGTACGCCTATTCTATGATTATTGTTTACGCTACATTACTGGAAACTTTCGTCAAACTCAGCTCAGAAGTTTTTGCGATCTAAAGAACACCGTAGGTAGGTACATCGGCATAGAATTAAGATGGATCCGATCATCATATTACTAGATACACTTTTTTTCATAACTTCCGCTTCAAGGAACAACATTTATTAATTAGGAGGGGCTGGGCTATCGTTTCACCAATGCGGTACCTACTCGAACTGCAACATCCGCGACGGCGCAGGATGCACGGCAACAGCACCACATCATTGTCGTGGAGTGGCCAGGGAGCCAATCTGAAATGTACCTACCACCGTTACACATTCTAATTTCGTTCTTATTGCCTTCACAGTATTCACACTCGTTCTGTAAAGTCCATGGAAGGAAAAACATCTGTGAGGGACCCTCATCATTAGTCCCATTACCTCTTTGATTAATCTACTGCCTCTTGCTCTTAACACTGTATTGCGCACGAGATGCGCTAGACAGAGAACTAGCTCTTAGAAAAAAACAATATTTTGACGCAGTCGCAGCATGGTTTCCGCCGCGGCCGGAGCACGGCCACAGTGCTGGCACGGTTCACTGACGAGGTCAATGAGGCTCTAGACCAGCGGAAGCAGGTGGTTGTGGTCTACATTGATTTCAAAAAAGCTTTTGATACATTGGGACACAGCCAGCTGCTTCAGGCTATGGAAGAGTGTGGTATAGCGGGCCCGCTACAGGGGTGGCTCTGCGCGTATCTCGGGGATCGAACCTTGCGCACGGCCGTGGGAGACGAGTGCGGTGCGCCCGCGCACGTCTCCTGCGGCGTGCCGACCGGGTCAGTGATCGGGCCTGTTGGGTACATAGTACATGTCAACAGCATGTGCAATGTTGTCAAAAATTGTAGCGTCTATATGTATGCAGATGATACCTGCCTCGTATATGCGGAAACAGATCTGAATCTCATAGAAAATAGAGTACAGGAAGACCTCACTAACATTATAAAATGGGCACACGATAATGGTATCATAATAAACATCACAAAAACAAAGTGTATGTACATACGGTCACCGTACTGCAGAGGTACCTATAGGTCGCCTCGCATTGTGGGGCACACCTTCGAGTGTCTCCACAGTGCGCGGCTGGCCGGGGTCGCGTGTGGCTGCGCCTGCGCCGAGCTGCAGGTGGTGGAACAGTACAAGTACTTAGGCCTGCTTATGGACCATAAGTTCACATGGCAACCGCATGTCAACAGTGTGTGCAATAAGTTAAGATCGGTGCTTGTAAAGTTCCACCATCTGAATTTTGTACTAGACAAGGCTACTATGTATACAGTGTACTATGCGCTCGTAGACTCACTTTTATCCTATGGATTGACAAGCTATGGTCGGACATTTAAGACTTACTTAGACAAAATAAAAGCGTTACAGATACGATTCATGAAACTAATGGTTGATAAGAAAACAAAAATAGAATGTAAAAATAACACCTACGAACAGCTTTTCTTAGAATGTAAAATATTGCCAGTCCATAAAAAAGTAATGTTGTTGTTGGCTGTGGAACAATTTAGTAACGACGAGTTTAAACAACCTATTGGTGCTCAAAGGCTTGTTAGAAACAGAGACAGAGATAAACTAATATTGCCTAGGTTTACTAATTATTATGGCCAAAGACATAGAAAGTACCTAGTTCCGAAAATATATAACGACCTGCCGTCCGAGACAAAGAGTGCAACTGTCACAAAACAATTGTTTAAGAAGAAAGTAAACGACGTCTTATTAAATACATTAAAAAATGAAATTCAGCTATCTTAAGTAACTTTATAGATTCCTTTAATTGTATCTAGCATAAGTAATACCGTACATATATATTACTATTCATACAGCTTTTAGCTAATAAAATGTAAAATCAATTAGGAGCGTTGTTTGCCAACAAACCGCATTGTGGTTTGGCAGATTAATTGTACCTATGTAAATTTAGCTATAAGCCTTAAAAAAAAAAAAAAAAAAAAAAAAAAAAAAAAAAAAAAAAAAAAAAAGCTCGTTTCAGGTTACTGTATTTTTGCAGCAAAGCTATAGTACATTGTTGTAGAGGCTAGAAAGTAAGCAATAGATGGACGAGTTAGTTCGAGTCCAGCTATTGCACTTTCGGCCGAGGCTTAACATAGTGCTTTTCACGTCTACTGCGAGGAAATTGCAAATAATCATAATTTTAAATCAAAATTAAGTTCCTAATTGAATATCATAATACTAATCTAAAAACAAAAGAAGCGCAGCACCGCTCGCCGGCGCGGCGGCGCCGCTCCTCCCGCTCGACGCCCTGTGATTGGTCGAAGAGCTGTTCAAACTGAACAACCACTATTACAATGACCAACCACTCAAAAATAATCGACCAATAGCAGAGTAGAAAGTAAAATAGGCCGCTAAACACTACATTTTACTTTGCAAATCTACATTGTTTGACTGTTTTTGAATTGTACTACTAAGAACTATTTTCTACTCTCATTTCAATCCATCTTCGGCCATATTTCCGAGCAGTG
Organism: Epinotia brunnichana; assembly: GCA_963854355.1. NCBI lineage: Eukaryota > Metazoa > Arthropoda > Insecta > Lepidoptera > Tortricidae > Epinotia > Epinotia brunnichana. Next base: position 23,069,334 of record OY977936.1, on the reverse strand, counting down.
GCGTGAAAAATGGTTAAAAAGCCGGAAATCAATGTTTTTCAGAAAATAAAATATTATCCCCTCTCTCAGGAGGAGACGTTTTTTGATTTACCGCGTAACACAGAACACGAAGTCACAACCAATTATGTATCGTGTATGACATTTTGGCAATCTATGTAATTCAATTTATTATCGATTAGCTGATAGGGCAAGCTATCACACAATTAATAGTAAGTATCGAATAATTATCACAAATGGCTTATTATTTAATAGCTGTAGGTCTTGTGCTCGAAGTAATGTCGGTACCTACTTACTGATAAAAACGGATAATAATATGATATTTAGACGACCGGCTAGCCTAGTGGGTAGGTGACCCTGCCTGCGAAGCTGAAGGTCCTGGGTTCGGAATTCCGGTAAGGACAAATATTTGTGTGATGAGCACGAATATTTGTTTCTGAGTCTTGGATGTTTTTTATGTATTTAAGTATCTATATCCATTAAATATATCTTCGTCTAGTATCCATAACACAAGCCTATGGAGCCTATGTGTAATATCTATCGAACTATTTAGCTCCATAAAACTGTACCATAATATTTATTATTTATTTATTTTATATTGGCTTTATATCAAATTTTCCGATAGGGTGGCCCTAAACTTACACAACATTTTACGTAACATGGAAGCCGCAATTTCGACAACAGAAAAGCCGTTGAGACATTTTGCCACACTTGCTATTCCTAAAAACAACGTTATATTGTTATTTATGATTAAATGAAAAAATGTGAAGGAACACTATGTTTTCATTATACATAATTTAAATTTTGCGTAATTGCTGAGACAGCCTTTAGTAGATATCGGAAAAATAACAACAATTGCCTTCATAACTCAAATTGGTAGAGACTTTTTAGTAATATTATTTACTAATTAATATTCTAGTAAAATTTATTATTTATTGATAATAGCCTTTATTTAACGGCTTTTTACACAACACTCTTATTTAAATAGGTAAGTACATATATTAGACATCGATACTCGTATTGCCTTCCGGCATGGGGCCCTCCTCTAAAAAATTTCCATTATTTTCTATCTACAGCTTTTTTTCTCCAAATGTTTCGTCCTATTAGTCTAAGGTCATCTTCCCATCTCCGTACCTGTCTACCTCTTTTCTTTTTTCCTTCTCTTTGGGTACCATTCTGATATTTGCTTTGTCCATTTATCTTTTTTGTCTCTAAATTTATGTGACCCGCCGCCCATCTCCACTTTAGCCTTTATATTTTAATTGTTTCCGTTTTATATTTGTTCTTCCTCTAATATTATTCAGTCTTATTTTATCCAGCTTTTTTATATTAAGGATGCTTCGTTCCATGTTGTGTTGACAGGTTACTAAGTCCTTGGTAACTTTCTTAGTTAGGGACCCCGTTTGGAAACCATATGTTATACAGGGAAGTATGCATGTATTGTAGACTTTAATTTTTTTCCTAATTCTAATGACATACTATACTATAATATTATATGTCTTTCTGGCTGCTTCGCTCTTCAACCCTTGAACCGATTATATCTAATGAAATTTAATATTTATTTTGTATTTATTTTCGTGTAATGTGATGTTGAATAAAGCTTTTCTATTCTATTCTATTAAGTACTCGTACTATGTAAATAATTTGAGTTCCGGGATACGAGAGGGACATACCATCGCGATATCCAAGCTACTTTTAGGACGTTTTCTAAACTAATGGCACAGCATATCTACTAATAAAAGGGCATAAGTAGTCAATGGTTTCATTTTCAATTTCCGAAACAGGATTCTAATTTTATTAAAAATGTTATGAAGTTTCTACGTGAATACTGAAATATTTGGTCCCAAAATTAGTATTCCCTCGGGATGTGATAAATTGATAATTTTGAGGAAGCTTACTGCTTACAAAAAGAGCATATTCGAGATCCAGTCCTCGAAATTAAATTAAAACCTTTATTGTCAAATTGTGTAGATAACGGAGATTTTACAGTATTTTTAAATTGGTATATAAAATATAAAGGGTCAGTCAGCAACGCGCTTGTTATTTTTCTAGAGGCGTGTTATAGGTAGATCGAATTTTAGTTTCTCCGTAATTCATCCTATTTAAACGGATTTTGTACCCTCGCCACTTCTGAATACCTACTGGTATTGTTTACATACAAATTCACCGGTATTCAATTTCGGTATGTCACTTATTATCGTGCGTGTGTAATTGTGATATTCGAATTTCCAATTTTATAGCGTCAATATTCAAATACAATTTTAAAATATACGCGAATTGAAGAAACTACGAAATTGAGGTAACGGGTTAAAAAAAATGTACGGGAAGTTAAATAACATGCAAAATAACATTTCAAAAATCAAAGCTTTTATAATGAAACCAGATACAATTTTATTTCCAATACAATAGCAAACGAATGCCAAAGTAAAGCGGCGTATAAGATTATCTTCCCTTCAGCGTGCCCATAAAAATCCATTACGATCCATGTCAAATTATGATATCACTGAACAAGTTCGCGTTTGGTGAGAAATATGTGCAGAATGTGCACGTTAATAAATAAATAGGTGTGTTTGTCTACTTCTTCACAGGGAAAAGGTTAAAATACTTTCGATCGCCATGCTTCGCCAGAGCGAAACATCCATTAGATGCTTGACTCTACATTATATCTGATAACAATTTGGCTATATGTGAAATGTCAGTCTTAGAAACCTTATTTAGAGGAAATATTTTGGTGAGATATTACAAAGTCTTATGGAATAGTTTGATTCAGTTAAATTGACAAAAGTGCACGTAACGTGGGATTTTACAACTTCTAAACTAAAACAAACTATATCTACCTATATAATCTTCATATGAATGTAAATAATAAGATAAGATGGAATATATTCAATTCTGTTTAAAAATGTCTTTAGTTCCTACTGCAGGTCTATTTTGTTCATAGCTTCCGACCCAAAATGACAGCTTTATTTGTTCATAGCTTCCGACCCAAATGACAGGTACATTTGTTCAAAGCTTCCGACCCAAATTACAGCTTATATTTGGTCATAGCTTCCGACCCAAATAACAGCTACATTTGTTCATAGTTTCCGATCCAAATGACAGACACATTTGTTCATAGCTTACAACCCTAATGACAGCTACATTTGTTCATAGCTTCCGATCCAAACGACAGCTACATTTGTTCATAGCTTACGACACAAATGACAGCTACATATGTTGATAGCTTCTGACCCAAATGACAGCTACGTACATTTGAATATGTTTCGCGTTCTTTTCCACGCGCGCCGAGCTAGCGTGCCAGATAGAACGAGCGCAAGCTATACATATATATACCTATTTAAATGCGATTAAGATAGATAAATAACATCTTAGATTAACCCATTAACGGCAGAATTTTTTTCATGTCGATTTTGATGATTTTGAGATATATTACTATATTGGACCTCAGTACCTATCAGAAATTTAAATTCAAAATAAAAATCTAATAAGTACTTTAAAAAAAATTACTGATGCCGTATGGCATCGCTAGCCTTCTACTCTACCGTGTCATAAAAAAGCTGTTGTTGCTTTTATTGAACATTAAATTTATAATTACAAATGGCACAAAGTCCGACAACGCACTTGCAATATTGCAATCAGGATTGACTTTTACACTGTTCTAAACCATATTTTACAACCACCCTTAGGACATTGGTATCAAATAATGAGCAATACCATCGTACCTATTGCATATCATCGGCAACTTGGTGACCAGTCTGAGATTTTCGCGATGCCTGAGGGCAAGCACACCTCGAGGTATGTTGGAAAAGCAGCTAACATGTCTGAGAAGTAGTAGCATTGCTTTTGCAGTCGGGAACTACATTCATCTATGAAAGGTGATGTATTTAATGTAGCCGATGTACTACGGTTTGCGTTTAGGCGTCGAGATCTCAGTAGGTAGTGCAGTGATAACTCCCTGCATTCGCTATTATTGCGTTATCTGTGTCTTATTTTGTTCATTATTTTTTAGCAGTATCTAATCTCCTTGCTGCACGTCGTGTTGAGGGACTAGCTGGTTTTTCGGCTATTATTTTTAATTATTCAAATTTTGAAATGCGTAGATTATTCTTCTCGAATCTTGTCAATTTTGGTAAACAGACTGGGAGAGACTTCATTCTGACTTGAGTTTTGATCTGGAAAACATTCATATTAAGTTGGCTAGGATATTTATTTTCATGGGGCTGCGTTAAATAAAAAGGCGTACAAGTGCCCTATCTTCACTTTGTTGTGAACATTTCTGCTTAGTATATTGTTCCGGAGGCTCCAGCCACAGCGCAACAGGAGGCCTATAATTTTTTCTCAGCGAATGTTGAATTGGATCGACCATTGGACATTAATAGTGCCGGACTAGAGGACAGTTCGGGTGAGTGTTTGTTTACATCATTAGGGCCCGTTAATTTGCCGGCTTGGTAGTTGTTGTGGTGTTGTGCTAACGGGTTTTATTCTGTTGCTAGCCGCCAGTTTCGGGCGGACAAGTATCGGACCGACACACAAACAAACGCTTGGACGCGTCTGTTTCGCCAGGCGTGGAAACCGGTTGAGACAGCGAGATCGTGCTGGACATCCTGCATTTGTGCCCCTGCATTTGTGCCACGCAGGCAACGTGTGGGCAGTTCGTCGAGTTTCGTCGGCTACGAACCCTTGCGATCAGATTAGTACTACATTAGGAGTTAGGTCTAGCCTCTATCTTTCGATCTGTAATTAGGCTCCCCTTCGCACCTTCGACCCCCTCTCACTTCTTATTCTGGGTGACTACCCGCTATCGCGCCGAGCGTGCATAGCCGGGCTCTGATTATTTTATCGGATCAACTTTTATTTTCAAAATTTAGAAAGGCTTCTTGTTCGCCAACGTAGTTATTTTTTTGGTTAATTCTTTTAGGACCATCATTACATATCACCATTCACGTCATACCACCATTCCACGCGCTTATCATTACTTACCCTCATCATATTATTTAAAAAGCATCCGTGTCCTGCTATCCCATAGCTGGTCGTACCGATAACGAACAACAGGCGGAGCGGTTCGTTACCAGTTGGGAAGTGGGGATATTAGTATTGTTTACCTTTGCGTGCTGTGCGTCAAAAGGGTTATAATCTATTACTTGGGGACATCCTATGTAACCTTTTTTAGGGCCATTAAAAAGTGATAAAATTGGTTCAAAGTTGTAACTTTTCAGGCTGTTGATTTCTTTGATTAATTTTCTCTGATAATGTTAATGACAACTCAACCGCGACAACAATCTTTAATTGTGTAAAATGTATTTTCATTTTTCTTTTCCTTGCATAAATAGAATTTCGATGTCATTGTGTAATAAATTACGTTCGTATTAATTTGCATGAGTGTTTACTTTTACACTAGTTTTCCTTGCAAATAAATTGGCGCCCGAACAAAATAAATTGCCACCTGAAGCAGTTGGTTAGTACCCTGGATTTTTTTCTCTTTAACTTTTCTTGTGTGAAATTGTGTGACATAATTTTATTTTATTTTTTCTGTTGTGTGGGGATGGTGACCGAAAACGGTCGCTTTTAACTAATTTTTTTGATTTTGGCTTTCTGGTGAACGAACAGTACCTTCTTTTACCCGTGCTTGTCAACCCTCGTCGTGGTTTGTCATCTAACCCTTCGCCTGCCACGAGACTTGGAGCTTAACTTCTGTGTGAATCTGTTATTCTGTTACGTATAAAAAAAATCAAAATAGCTTTATTTAAACTTTTGCCTTTTATTCCTGTTCCATACTAAAACATCCCGAGTTATTGATTTCGTAGCGTAGTTCCTCCTATTTTAGAACCCGTAGTACATAGGGCACCTGAAGGTAAGTCAGACATAGTTACGTATTTCCCGTCATATCCAATATTTATTTTGTCGTATTTTGTTTTTGTTGCTATCGATCGACGCTTTCAGATGTTGTGGCGCCCAAAGGGTTGATCTTTGTCAATTATTCGCGTGACACTCTTATTTGTTAGTATGTTTGTTACCGGTACGCGAGTTTGATAGGTTGCTTGATTTTGCACGGATACTTATCTGCTTTCGTGGCTTAGCGGTTTAGGGGTCGGTACTGTGTGCGAGAGGCCGCCGGTTCGCATCTCGACAAACGTCATCTTTTTGCATTTTCTTTTTGTTTTATTTTATTTTCTCTGTAAGCTCCCGGCTTATTAAACAATAATAATAGAGGATTTATTTCAGATTTGACATAATAAATACTTAATTTTAAAATGTATTCATAGATGTTTCACTGTTTGGTAGTTTTTAATTTAAATAGCACAGGTTAGTTATAATCGTGCGGTCTCCATTACGTAGTGCGGTTTAAGGCTTCTGAAAACCCAGTATTTTACTGTATCGATTTTGATGTGATAGTCAGACGGGCATTCGTGTCATTTTGCTGGTACGACGGGTGTACTATCAGATGTTAAGATGTCTAGTGGGAGATAGTTAGGGACATTTGAAGATATTTGGAGATAGTTGGGGTTTGTTGTTCATTGTTATTGTTGTCGAACGCTGTCAATTGTTATTGATAGGTGTCGGTTGCTGTCGATTTTCTTTCTGAATTTGATTTTTGTCATTTTAGCCTTGCCATGTTCTAGGGTTCTGGATGTTTGTTAACGGTAGTTTCTTCAAGATGTCGCGAGCAAACAACGTGGATTCCATCCGTGATACCCTCCGCATTCCCTCGGAGTTGAAAGCGCAGCAAGCTCGGACGTTGGATCCGCCTGGGAGTGATGATGTTGAATTCTTCGATACCTCCTTCTTGATCGAATGGCGCTGGTTCTTCCGCTCGCTTTGTAGGCCCAGGGGTCAGACCCTAGATTTGAAATGTCATCGAAGGTCGGACTCAGCCTACGTTGTCGATGCCGCGGTATTGCGCGTTTTCAGGGGCTATCAAGAATGAGTCGCTTACCAAGTGGAACCTTACCTTCTCCGGTGAGACATGCGTTCGTGAATTTTTTGCGAATCCGAGACTAGGGTTGTTCGCGTCAGTCCTTCCTATGTTGTCAGGCGGTTTTAAGACCTTTGATGGTGGTTTTCTATGCTGGTCATATTTAAGCTTTTGAGTCTCGTTTTTTTGGAGTTTTTTTTGCTGGGATCTTTGATGTTTTGGGGTCCTATTGCTTTTTTTTTTCTTTGGGGTGTTGCTTGATTTTTTGGGATCCTAGTATTTTAGAGGGTCCCAGATTTTTTTGGGCTTCTTGTGGTTTTTTTGGGGTGATTGACGTTTGGGATTCTAGTTGTTAGGGGGTCCTAGACTATTTTTTGGGTTCCTTGTTATCAAGATCCTAGCGTTTCGGGATTCTGGCTGTTGAGACTTTGGCTGCGGATCAGCATAGTTGGCCGCTTCATTTGACTCGGTGGTTTTGTACTTGAACTCGTTGCATTAACCTGGCGACTTCTTACACACCGAATTTCTTGATGTACGGTCGTGAGGTGGTGGTTGATCGGCAGCGTGTCGATGACCAGATTGAGGACCAACAGGTGGGACTCAGTCGGGCCGAACGCGCTGCAAATCTCCTCACCTTACGTGAAGTATACGCAAAGGTTGACGAGTTTTTTTTTCTCTTCGTTTGTTGTCGACGCGTTTACCCGTCCTTTTCACTTATTGATTGTTCTATTAGGCTGTTTATTTGTTGTTTGGGGTTTTGGGGGGTATTCCTTTTCTAAATTCAAATTGACGCGTTTGTCCGTCTTTTCCCTTATTGATTGTTCTATTAGGCTGTTTGTTTGTTGTTTGGGGTTTTTGGGGGGTCTCCATTTTCTAAATTCATATTGACGCGTTTGTCCGTCCTTTTCCGTCATTGATTGTTGTATTAGGCTGTTTATTTGTTTTGGTTTGGCTATTTTGTTTATGGTTTAAGCCGTTTATGTGCTAGTTAGGGGTGGTGTAACTTTTGAATTAATGTACCAGTGAATCCTTGGCGCGTGTTCAACGTTTGTACACGTCGTAGGCCTTTTGGGTCAGACTCTAGGCATGTGATTTCGCCGAAAGTCGGACTTAGCTTGCGGCGTTGGTTCAAGTAGGGCGCGTGCGTTTAGAAGCGAGTCATGTTCAAATGTACCAACAATTTGTGAGTTAGTTTTAGGTATGCGTTGTTTTAGGTTAGTAACTTGATTTCGTGAGTAACTATACTCGTCATAACCGTGTGTCGTCTGCTTGTTTGCTAAACGGCGATAAGTGTGAGGTTCTATTTAGAATGATTATTCCAATTTCTTATGTGTTTAGGTTAGGTTAAGATTTGTGTTTCCTGGATATGACGTAACAGGACATCGTGTGAAGCTTCCACAGTCTTGCCTGGTTTTTTCGTTTATACCCTTGTCTTTAGCATTCACGCTAGACAACTGGATGATATCACCCCGTCGGGGATTTGATGACCTGTTTTACCGCACTCATTGCAGTGTTGGTATTTGATTGCTGCCTGTACCGAACAAGGTTTGCGGTGTGACGCTCCTGTTCCTCCCTTTGCGCGTGGTAAGTTGGTGGTGGTGTGCCAATCGCATAGGTGAGACTCTTGCTTAAGTGCTTCTCCCGGATTATACCTTTTTTCTCGGATTATGGATTTCTGCTGCTCCTATGGATATGGACAGTGTACGTCCTCACATTGGGGATGTTAAGTTAGTGATTGTATAGTATGTTAATCACTTATAGGTTTTTTGGTAATTAGAATTTAATTGGTATATTTAAATAACCTCGGGTGGTTTTAGGCTAGTAATTCTACGTGGAACTACTAGTCGATTGCCGACTTATGGGACTTGTGTGTTGTCTTTAGGGTTAGTCAAGTGTTAGGTTAGGGTGTCGTTTCGTTGTTGGTACTATGCTGTTCAGGTACATTTGTTGTTTTTCACTCCCTATCTAGGCTGGTCCATGGAACTCTTTGAAGGGTTGGCATGGGATTTAGGTTGTGTCATTCATGTTTTCTTTTGGTGGGGGGATATCTGCAGTGATAACTCCCTGCATTCGCTATTATTGCGTTATCTGTGTCTTATTTTGTTCATTATTTTTTAGCAGTATCTAATCTCCTTGCTGCACGTCGTGTTGAGGGACTAGCTGGTTTTTCGGCTATTATTTTTAATTATTCAAATTTTGAAATGCGTAGATTATTCTTCTCGAATCTTGTCAATTTTGGTAAACAGACTGGGAGAGACTTCATTCTGACTTGAGTTTTGATCTGGAAAACATTCATATTAAGTTGGCTAGGATATTTATTTTCATGGGGCTGCGTTAAATAAAAAGGCGTACAAGTGCCCTATCTTCACTTTGTTGTGAACATTTCTGCTTAGTATATTGTTCCGGAGGCTCCAGCCACAGCGCAACAGGAGGCCTATAATTTTTTCTCAGCGAATGTTGAATTGGATCGACCATTGGACATTAATAGTGCCGGACTAGAGGACAGTTCGGGTGAGTGTTTGTTTACATCATTAGGGCCCGTTAATTTGCCGGCTTGGTAGTTGTTGTGGTGTTGTGCTAACGGGTTTTATTCTGTTGCTAGCCGCCAGTTTCGGGCGGACAAGTATCGGACCGACACACAAACAAACGCTTGGACGCGTCTGTTTCGCCAGGCGTGGAAACCGGTTGAGACAGCGAGATCGTGCTGGACATCCTGCATTTGTGCCCCTGCATTTGTGCCACGCAGGCAACGTGTGGGCAGTTCGTCGAGTTTCGTCGGCTACGAACCCTTGCGATCAGATTAGTACTACATTAGGAGTTAGGTCTAGCCTCTATCTTTCGATCTGTAATTAGGCTCCCCTTCGCACCTTCGACCCCCCCTCACTTCTTATTCTGGGTGACTACCCGCTATCGCGCCGAGCGTGCATAGCCGGGCTCTAATTATTTTATCGGATCAACTTTTATTTTCAAAATTTAGAAAGGCTTCTTGTTCGCCAACGTAGTTATTTTTTTGGTTAATTCTTTTAGGACCATCATTACATATCACCATTCACGTCATACCACCATTCCACGCGCTTATCATTACTTACCCTCATCATATTATTTAAAAAGCATCCGTGTCCTGCTATCCCATAGCTGGTCGTACCGATAACGAACAACAGGCGGAGCGGTTCGTTACCAGTTGGGAAGTGGGGATATTAGTATTGTTTACCTTTGCGTGCTGTGCGTCAAAAGGGTTATAATCTATTACTTGGGGACATCCTATGTAACCTTTTTTAGGGCCATTAAAAAGTGATAAAATTGGTTCAAAGTTGTAACTTTTCAGGCTGTTGATTTCTTTGATTAATTTTCTCTGATAATGTTAATGACAACTCAACCGCGACAACAATCTTTAATTGTGTAAAATGTATTTTCATTTTTCTTTTCCTTGCATAAATAGAATTTCGATGTCATTGTGTAATAAATTACGTTCGTATTAATTTGCATGAGTGTTTACTTTTACACTAGTTTTCCTGCAGTAGGTTCTAACTGATGAAGATGACAATATCACTCACACCTGGCGTTAAGCTGGAAACCGTTAGAGTCTTCGTCACATATATGTATATTCGGTTCAGGAGGTACCAAAAAATAGTATGGCTTCATAATCGGAGCCCTCTTCTAAAATTGCGAATCAAGCAAAGTGCAGCTTTATTAACCACAAATTTACCAATCAAACTGAAATACCTTACAAAAAAATTAAACAATTGAAAGCGACCTTCGTTTTTGACCACTGTGTCGCACACTGATGTTTACCACGACTCCACTCGCCAATCATGCACTGTTATCGGCTATGCACCTGATGAATCGAAAAACACATACCCCCTGAACCGATTCGACGAATAAAATTTCAACTAATCACAGATGACGCGAAATTTGGCGCAGAAGTTAAAAAATCTGAAAGGTGATGCCATATGACATCGCTAGCCGCTAATGGGTTAACGTTAAGTTAATTCTACTATTTATTTCTTAAATGGCCGGTCCTGCGCCACCCGCATCAAGCGGACTGCCGCGACCTTTACCATGTCATCAGTCCACCTTGTGGGTGGCCTGGCCTACGCACGCTGCACCATCTGGTACATACATGGTCGCCACTCGAGAACCTTTCCGCCGCAACGGCCATCGGTTCCTACGGGTGGCGCAGGACCAGTCATTGTGGCACTCTTTGAGGGAGGCATATGTCCAGCAGTGGACGTCTTTCGGCTGATATGATGATGATGATTTCTTAAGTAACAGGTAAAATGGTAAGTTGTTTTTTTAAATATCGTTAGGAAAATAAAACCGCCTCATAGCTCAACAAACATAAGACTTTAAAAAAGTGTCCAGAATTATCTCTGAACGTCTTTTACTTCCAAACACTCTATTTATGAGGCAAACTCAGTAGCTATATATATACCTAATAGACGATAGTTAACATAACACAGGCCAAGATCTAATCTAGATTAATAACAAAGTGCGAATGGAGCGCGCCCACGTTTATCTTTACCAACCTCTTCTACTAATACTTATCGTATTGTGCGACAAATATTAGGTATTGAATTTTACAATACGTTCATTTAATTTCCTCCCTGTTCCTACACATTTGTTACGCGAGAGCGGGAGCGGGACTCAAAAATAACTAGATAAAATGTGTTTTGAATAGGTAGATACCTACAGTCGCCATCACATATACATCGGAGCAAACAAGCACGTCACAAACATCGGAACACACCTCTATTTTCAAGGCATTAGGGTGCATGTGCCGATATTTTTGAACACCTATAGTGTACCTATGTATGTGATGGCGACTGTACGTATCTAATGGTAGCCGCAGAATGCGTTCCCAGCGGTATGCATCCTTTACTACATTTTACTAAATATTATGAATGCACAAAGTATAGTGCGTTTAATATTATTTGGCGTGATTCAACTTGAGACCGACATTAGCAATAAGAATAAGAACATGAGAATAATTTATTGAAAAAAACCTTATTGCTAATGTTACAATGCGCTTGCGTATTAAAACATAGTATGTATAATACATTATTACATGCGTCTGAACTAGGATGATCCTGTGTCTCAGACAAAGATAATAATTACAAACGAATTATTGCAATTTGTGCCCAAGAAAGCTAGAACATAAATAAGCAATAACAATAGGCTTAAGTCGCGGCCAGCCCACTTTTTGCAAACACTTAATAAACACGTGCGGCCGGCGGTGCTTCAAACGGTCTTGATACGTTTCCTGTTACCTTTCCGTTTAATCTTCGAATTGGTCATAGCATTTTCGATACGTATCGTCCTTGGGTGAAATCACCTAGACTACCTACACCTATTTAATTTCCGGCAATTCCGAGAAGACAACAGTAAAGTAGCAATTGGAATTGAGATAGGTATATTACCGAATTCCACCGTAAGAAAATTGAAGAAGGATTTTTAAATACCTAAACCTAAGACACTGAAAGTACCGAAGATACCTAATTCAGAAACAGAAGAAATGTCAGCATAGTTAAGATCATATCATAACTGTAAAATCACGTACTTATTTTAATTTCTTACTTTATAAATAATAAAATTAACATACCTGAACGTAGCTGTTTGTAATTATTATATTAATAATACCTATTTAAAAGTATCAAGACTTGTTGGTGTGCACCAAAACAGGTGTAAAGCCGAACCGGCTCCTTTAAAATGTTTATGGCTTCTACGAGTATTTGGTTTATTGCCTATATTGTTTGCGTTCAAGTGCAATCACGCCAAATAATATTGAACGCACTATAACTGTCTATTTTACAACCTTCCTCAAGCACCTGAATTGATTTCTTGGAAATTTGGCATCCATGGAATTAGTTCGAGTCCATTTATGGTGAAAAACATTAGCAAAAATAAGTATAGGTATCTTAAAACTAGTCCGCCTAAAAAATCGAAGCTCCTCTTTTTTGGGAAATAGATCAGATACAATTTCATTGCATCACTAACGGATGCCAAAGTAAATGTGATTGTACCAATAAGTACACATCTCTTTTTCTGAGTACCAATAAGTATGACAACAATGGGAAACAAGGTGGTTAGCCACAGTATTTAGATACCTACTTACCATAAAAAGCCACGTTCGAGTTAAACTAGTAAAATCTCTAATTTGAATAAAACTTTGAATTAATTATACTTAAGGTGGTTCGATTGCCATACAAAACGTTATTTGACATTCGTAGGCTAACGGCGTGATATTTTAAGAAACTTATGTAACAAACTTTCATAAATTGGCTTCCCATTTGCGCCAAATTCCCCCTTTCCTAGAATAAACTTGTATAAACTAGATTAATTTGAGAAATTGGTTTGTCACGTGATATTTTGGGAAAACTATCTTTCTCAAATTAATCTAGTTTATACAAGTTTATTCTAGGAAAGGGGGAATTTGGCGCAAATGGGAAGCCAACTGATGAAAGTTTGTTACATAAGTTTCTTAAAATATCACGCCGTTAGCCTGCGAATGTCAAATAACGCTTTGTATGGCAATCGAACCCCCTTAATAGGCTCTTTTTAATGACATGTAAAGTGGTCACCATTCATATACAAACAGCGATTGTATACAAATACTCTAATCTTATTTTTGTGTTTGTCACACAAGTTAGTTAGATAATAACTTGCTAAAAATCTTTTGTGAGGTGTATGGGGCACACTATTTTATGCAATATGCAGCTTCAATAATGAATCAAAAGAAACATAGAATGGATACTAGGTACAATCGATCGTACAATCAACGTCAAAGATATGTGAACACATTTCGCCGTAATAAAATGAAATAAAGTGCAAAAGTGTAAACATATCTTTGGGACGACTGTACAAAAGATTGTGGCATCAACATTTATTATACGACTAGGTATGAACTTTATTTATTATACCCCTTGTCCCAGGAGGCTTCCAAATAATTTCATTAGCGTATTCCTGACGCCCTGCGGAGTAAAAAAAGTCATGTACCTAAAGTGAGCCGAGTTTGGCTAACTTTTTTTTAATTTCATACATATCTGGTCAAGCAAATGTTTGTAATGTTACATGTAAATATATAAAAAGTGAGCTGAACTCAGCTTTTTATATACGATTTTTTTTTGACTACCTGTGGCCTAAGAAAAACGTTTTACGAGTTTAATATAAACATGCTACACCAAAAGTGGTAAAATTGTATTGAAACAAATTAACAAACTTTATTAATGTACCATCCTATGTAACATACAATTTATGGCAAATAAATGAAATGAGATGAAATGTCAAATCAAATTATCTGTCACTATCACCTTCAATTATTTTTGTCGTCCCATCCGTACTATAGTGGCATAAAGAACCTGGATAGTCTATGGATGTGCTTATTAGTGGTCAAACTTGCGAGTAAAACCACAGAGCGGAACGTGTATCTATCTATACCCTAATATATATTCAAACAATAAATATTTATAGTCGAATCCATCAACTGATCTTCGACTCAAATTACACCTATTAAATCATATTAGCTTTAATGAATACCTAATGTGCCATAGAAAGTTCCCAAATTCATTAAAAAACCACGCCAATAAAATATAATTGCATTGCTAAAACCCAATTAATATAAAAACTTTTTCATTTATTTAAAATGCAGAACCAAAACAACAAATTGAATTATCAATAAAAAAGTAATTAACACATTTTATAATACACTTACAGTGCATCCACATCCAATCTTCGAAGTCACAACACAGGCACAATTGATTAAAAAAAACAATATTTGAACAAAGAATGTTCGCACTTCCGAATTGTAAATGTCAACGCATTTCGGCGGGAACGGAACAATAGAGTCACTTTAATGATGTCAAGACTGCGCGGAACGGGCCGGCTCTGCCGTGGTACTGAACGGACGAAGCGTTCATTCGTCTGTGTGGGTGTATACGAGAATACGGTCGCGTGTGGGTGTGAGGGAGACAACGAGCGAGCTGTTAACGCGGCGATCCTCGCAGTTAGACTAACTCACATCCAAATCGCTTAATTTTATGAGTTGTTGCCTGCCCCATCCCCTCGTGGGACGAGTGGCGTGACTTTGCCAGGGCGTCTATAATCATTTCTAAAAACTTTTAAAAGATGCATTTAGATTCAAATTCATTAAACCCAAACAACCATTTCCAACATCAAATATTTTCAAAGTTATTCAAGCGTTCTGTTTAAAAAATATGGACTCGCTTTCCCTTATAATTTAATTGACGTTTGGGTAATTAAACTGTAGCTACGGCACTTTTAATGAGGGCAGGTGTTTTAAGTATATAATATAACTTTTTAATTAATTAAAAGCGATTGGGATTTTAAAATCCCATTTCGCTCTACCACATCAACATATATATAGCACCTACGAGTCATGTGACACGTGTGTGAAATGTTAAAATGCCTGATGATTATGATATATGATATTATATATACTTAAGTATAATATTATATCTTTATCACTATCGTGCAGCCGTGTAATAATTAATCAGGCAACTTTTATATAATAATATCTAAAATGCTCTATATAGGCCATCTATTACCTGCCGACCCATGTACGAGTACATGCCGGATTCCATGAGGTGATTGTATACATAGTAATGTTTGCGTCCAATTGTTCTTGCAGGCCCCAATTCGGTTCACCTTTTCCACGTCCCAGTATTTTAATATTTTCCGTGCGCTCTTTCTGACACGTTATTGCCACGCGCGTGTAAGTGAGCACTTGACGTTGTGATATTGATTAGGATCAGAAACGACGGATTATAAAATAAGACTGAGTCAACTGAGATTCGGTACTGTACAACCACTGAGTTTCCATCATCTACTTATTGTATTAATCGTCATGCGGGCACGCAAGGTTGAAGCCATTTAAATAGCCTCCTTAAATTGAAATTAACTGATAAAAACAATAATGATAATAGCAGTAAGTGATAACTAATACACCAATCAAACATTGATTAAATGCTTGATAGCGATATCATTCATCGATCGAAATTTCAAGTATGACATTAATTAATATTTTTTCCTTCATCATTGCTGTATTTTACAATACCATACCTTCGCGATAAATAACTATGGGATATTTTATCCATTTGCATTAAAAATGCTATGATCGGACGTTCAAAAATGGGACGATCTAAAACTGTTTCCGTGACTATAAAGTTTTTTATACTCATTAAATAAATTCATTCATACGAGTACTATAGGTACTAATTTTGTACAGCTGTGGGTCGATCACGTAACTTTTCTTACGCGCGTCTGTAAGGTCTAAATGTCAATTTTATATGGAAAAATGACAGTTAGATTGTGATTTTACTGTCAGACGCGCGTACAATGCGTTACGTGATTGACCTACTGTTGATGCCTGTCAACCTTATTTCTAAATTTGCACGAGTAAAACAATGCATGACTATCGATTGTAATTTTACGGGACCGTACAGTCAACCAATTTGATTCCTAGGCCATCATAGAACCTTGGCGTTGTAAATGCTATGTCAATACCGGTTACTAGGATTATTGCGTTGCTATGTAGCAGTTAAAATTACAGGGTTCTACGGTGGCCTAGGAATCAAATTGGTTGACCGTACGTAGGTACCGTACGAGAATTAAAAGTTGCCAACGCGGTCAACTAAGAGTATAATTTACTCCAAAATTACTTTCAAATTAAATCCACTTTAAGTAATCATTTAGTTTCATTTCTAAGGTGATTTCTCAACATAGTGGATACCTGAATGACTTTAGGTATAATCCATACTTATCACGCGCGCGCGCGCACATATTTACGAAATGACTTTGTTAATAAATAACTCATATAATTAAGATAAATAATTCCGTTAAAACTTATTAGATTATTTATTTTTAGGTGATACATTAAATTGAAAACAAGCCGGTAAACCAATGTATTGGCTAAAACGTTAAGGTATCAATATAAATATAAATAAATAAATAAATATTATGGGACAATCTTACACAAATCAACCTAGGCCCACGGTAAGCTCAGTAAGGCTTGTGTTGTGGGTACTAGGCGATGATATATATAATAGATAAATACATATAGATACTTATATACATACATAACATCCATAACTCAGGAACAAATATTCGTGATAAACTCACAAATAAATGCCCTGACCGGGATTCGAACCCGGGACCTCCAGCTTCGTAGGCAGAGTCACTACCCACTGGGCTACGGAGGCCGTTAGGCAATATGTAATCTCCACTTATAATAAATCTCTAAATTAAAAAAAGAATCAGCCAGTTTGAAACTAAGCTTTGCGCGGTTCGAATGTTCTCAGCATCCCATGAACGGAAAAATATGAAACATTTTATATAGGTACATTATTATTCTAGCTGCAACTTAGGATAGTTTTTATCCGACTGCGACAGTTAATTAATTTTCCGAAATATACGACTTCATTTAATTTTTCATTTATTTTTATTGAAATCAAACGCTGCTCCAACTGTCAGCTATAAGAACCGTCAAATTTTCGTCAAAATGGCGGAATTGCTTTGCCTTTCTCTTATTAATAATTTAAATCCCGTCTACGATATACCTTTACGAGACAAATGCTAAAATATAAACCATAAAAAAATATTCGATTCTGATATGAGAACTTATATGCGCAAATGTCGTTTTATGTCGTAATTTCAATAAATGAAATCAACAAATTTGAACAATATAATTAACACGAATTTGTTTTTTTTGAATGACAATGGCACGCGCTCGGCGCATTCAGCCAAAGTACCTGCGGCGCTAACACGAAAACCGATACTCAATGTTCATATATTTGCATCCCTGTCACTCGAGTATGGTTAGTGCGATAGAGATAGAGATACCCGAATATTTTCGAATTCCGAAGTTCGTGGTTATAGCTCAGGAATCGGAAATATGGTAAATAATCATAATGTATTTTCTCGAAAAAGAATTTAAAATAAATATAGTCAAATGGAGAAAAAAAACAAAGCAAGAGGTTATATAGGTAATGATTAAGTTATAAGAGTCCAAAGTTTTAAGAGGGGGTATGTTCTGTCCCTTTTCCGCAAAACGCACCTTCATATGAAACGATTGTTTTTTACTATGACGCTCGAGTATATTGACGTCACAGTCCCTCATCGTTTTCTCACTCTAACAAGCGACATTAAAACGGATGTAGCTTCATATTTTTTTGAGATATTTGAATGGGAGTTTCATTATCTTCTATCTATTTATACATAATAAATGCCTATGTCCTGACTGACTTATTCACTCACTCACTCACTCACTCACTCATCAACGCACAGCCGAAACTACTAATCTTAGAGAGTTGATTTTTGCACAGTATGTTGCTTTTATAACGTGGGCTAGGGATAAAAAGGGATTTTTGAAAATTCTACCCCTAAGGGGGTAAAATGGGGGTGCAAAGTTTGTATGGGAGAACCTTTTTTTTTTGAGCTATAGACTTAAACTTTGTAGAAAAATTAGTTATTAGAATACAAATGAAACACTTTCAGCGTTTTGGAAAATTCCACCCCTACGGGGGTAAAATAGGGGTGCAAGGTTTGTATGGGGGAAACATTTTTTTTTAAATAGAGACTTAAAACTTTGTAGAAAGATCAGTCATTAGAATACAAATAAAGAACTTTCAGGGTTTTAGAAAATTCTACCCCTAAAGGGGTAAAATAGAGTGCAAAGTTTGTATGGGAAAAACTACTTTTTTTAAATAGAGACTTAAAACTTTGTAGAGAAATTATTCATTAGAATACAAATAAAGTACCTAGATTCAGTGTTTTAAAAAAATCTACCCCTAAGGGGGTAAAATAGGGGTGCAAATTTTGTATGAGGGAAACAATATTTTTTTTAAATAGAGACTTAAAACTTTGTAGAAAGATTAGTCATCAGAATACAAATTAAGTACTTTCAGCGTTTAAGAAAATTCTACCCCTAAAAATAGGGGGCTAAAATAGGGGTGCAAAGTTTGTATGTGGTATACTATTTTTTTTAGCTAGAGTCCTAAAACTTTGTAGAAAGATTATTTAAATACAAAGAAAGTACTTTCAGCGTTTTGGAAAATTTCACCCCTAAGGGGGTAAAATAGGGTGCAAAGTTTGTATGGGAAAAACATATTTTTTTTTAATAGAGACTTAAAATTTTGACGAAAAATTACTTATTAGAACATGAAAAATACTACATTCAGCGTTTTACAAAAATCATTCCCTAAGGGGGTTAAAAAAGGGTGCAAGGTTTGTATGGGGAACACTTTTTCTGAGCTAGACACTTAAAACTTTGTAGAAAGATTACTTATAAATATACAAAAAAAAAGACTTTCAGCGTTTTGAAAAAATCTATCCCTAAGGGGGATAAAAAGGGGTGCAAAGTTTTTATCAGGGAAAGTTTATGTTTTTGAGTTAGAGACTTGAAACTTTGTAGAAAGATTACTTATTAAAATACAAAAAAAGAACACAAATCGTTTTAGAAAATTCCACCCCTAATAGGGTTAAAAAGGAGAGCAAGCTTTGCATGGGCAACACTTTTTTTTGAGTTAGACTTAAAACTTTGCAAAAAGATTACTTATTAGAATACTAAAAAAGAACTTTCAGCGTTTTAGAAAACTCCATCCCTAAGGGGATCCTTAAGATCCTTAAGAAGGGTAGCCAGTGTTGTGTGGGAAAAACTTTTTTTTTACTAGACTTAAAACTATTCAAAATGTTACTTATTAAAATTAATAATAAAGTACTTTCAGAGTTTTAGAAAATTCCACCCCTAAGGGGGTTAAGAAAGATTTGTATGGGCAACACTTTTTTTGAGCTAGAGACTTAAAAGTTTACGAAAAAAGTTCTTTCAGCGATTAAAAAAATTCAACCTCTAAGGGGGTTTAAAACGGGGTTCAAATTTTAAATGGCGAGCAATAAAATTTTAAAGTGTGAGTAAGAGATTTTTAACTTCGGTCTTATTCTGTACGTTAAAAGACTACAAAACTGATTTCAGAGTTTTTCCAAATTCATCCCCTAAGAGTGTTAAAATTGGTTCAAAGTTTGAGTATTTCAAGGCATTTTTAAAGTATGAGATTTTTAACTTTGGTTTTAGACTGTTTGTTCACAAACTAGAATATGAACATAAACTTTTTTTTTAATTATCCCCTAAAAGAGGGTTCAAATTTTGTATTGAGAGAATTCATTTTCTAAGACGATAAAAAGTTCTACGCGGACGAAGTCGCGGGCAACAGCTAGTCATAAATAAAGTACAAGTATCATATTTTCTCTATGATGTAATGGTGGTTTTGAGAACAATGCTAAAAATAAGTAAACTGAGAAGTAAATGCTTAAACAAAAAGTGTGTTGCGTTATTCTTAACTCCGGAAAAATGTGATCCAGCTTTTTTATAGTATATCCAACATGAGTTATTTATGTTAAGTTATCATTTAAAGTCATGAGGACATGTATCACTCATGTTGTGTATATTGCACAGAGTGACGTCAGTGAGTTCAGAATTTAATTTCTTAATTGATAGCCTTCCTATTATTTGATACACTTTTATAAGCACTCAAAAATCAAAGTAGGTACTTAATTGTTCACCATTCGGAGGTCGTTGTTGTTCTATGTCCGTAGGAATAATCCTAGAAACCCTACACGGGACCTCCGGCCCTCCGGGTGGTGCTAATAAAAGAACAACAAACTTGGCAGCTGCACTGTTCCTTCTGAACCTCGCAGCGCACACTGGAACTCTATCAGCGACATCGATACGAATACATATATGTACCAGTGTGTAACCGCCATACGATAAATAAAAAAACCGGTCAAGTGCGAGTCTGACTCGCGCACCGAGGGTTCCGTACAAACTTTCATACACCATACCCGTTATGTCAGGACACCATTCTTTCTTGAACAATATTAAACAGCGCATAGTAGAAGTTACCGTTGCACAGCGCCATCTGCATTTTAGTACTAACAACTTACAACCTAGTATGTTTGTTTATTCAGCGATAGCTTTGTATCACGCGTACCGATTTCGATTATTTATTTTTTATTTGAAAGAAGGGACTTTAAAGATAATGTCATAGGAATTTAAAGACATAAAATTACATACGAACATAAGTAAATTACAAATTTAGTTAAGAAATTATTTTTGATAAATAAAAAAAAATAAGCTAGATAGAGATATCGTTTTATTTTTTCTGTAGAAGATTAGAAAGTGCAACTCAAGCCCTTTCATATGATACCCCACTTGACATATTAACTGAACTTTGTTTTTTTTAACTCCCCTCATATTCGTCATTTATACAGAAAATAAAAGTGTATATAAATTTTTTTCACTTTCCATACACGTGTCTTAACCCTCTTAACAGTTGTTCCCAATTTCGAATTGATAGCTTAAGTAGTTCCTGAGATATTTAACGTTATGACAGACGGACGGACAGACGGACAGACGGACAGAGTCACACCATAAGGGTTCCTTTTTTACCTTATTGGTACGGAACCCTACAAATTGTTCACCACACAGGTTTTGTTCAACAAGCGTCTGTATAATGTTAAATAAACAACGCCACGACAAGATCGCAGCGCCGCTCAGCATTTAGCGCCGGTACAGTAGCAATAACTCAGCGCAGGAAATCACGTCATCGCTCTATTACAGCACGCACACATCGATGAAGCACTCACACACACAGTGTACGATGAATGAAGCGCGTTCGGCAGAATACGGTGAGGTTTTTTAACAGGAGCTTTTGGTTAAATCTATTGTAAATTAATTAATTACTATTCATTGTGCCCAGCAGTTCGATGTATGTAGTTAGGTTAGGTTAGTAGTAGTAGATGATGATTATGAAAATTATTATCGAACGAGCGAGCGCAGCGAACGAAGTTCTATGCGAAACTTGCGGCTGTTCTCGTCTACAGGTCGCATTTCTCAACCAAGTCTCGTGAAATGTTGTGAGCAGGGTTGTTAATTATAATAGGTTTTCTTTATCAAGTCACTTTTTCTGAATTCAAAAAATTAAAATTAAATACAGTCTCGCGAGTTCTACAGCTCAAAGCTCAAGCCACTAGTGTAAGGTATCTTACACGCGAATAACCGAAAATTCAAATCTTTGGTTATTCTTCTTGATAAATGGGGAATGGATGAAAATTTTAGATGTGCCTGATTATTTTTTTGGTGATAGGAATAACCTTCCTTAGCACCAAAAAAAAGTTACAGGGTTTTCAGCTGCGTCAATTAATTTTGAAAAATATAAACAGTTTCTTCACTTACGTTTTGGGTTTAGGGCGGCGAATGAGACACTTTCCTTGATCCGTCTCATATTACAAAAAAATATTTTAAATATCTGATCCTGGCAATGACAAATATAGCTGCTATTTATTTAATCGTATGGCGATCTGTAGATGTGATATTTTTATAGTAGGGCCTATTTCGCCGAAAGTGTTGCCGCTCATTTAGCACCACCCAGGGGACACGTGCAGGTGATCCATTTCCGTACATCAAACTATGAAATTAGGCATTTTCCTGTGATAGACTGATTTGACCGGGTTTGTTTCCCAGTTTGAAAATCTTTGAATGTAGTTTTTTTTTTTATCGGCCTTGTGACTTCTAAGAGCTAATGTCCGTATCTCTTATAGTTTCGGATTTTTATAAACAAGTGAAAGATTTTTTTGAATCGGATGAGTATCCGGAGATTGTCCCTACATTCAAACTTACTTTGATATAAGTTATAATATTAGTGCCGATTTATAATATTAGTGCAACTCGGCAAGGGTGAGGCTTATTTCCAGTAGTGGACGTCTTTCGGCTGATATGAATATGATAATGATGAAAATAAATAAATATTAGGGAACAGTCTCCATGGTAAGCTTAATAAGGCTTGTGTTATGGGTACTATAAGACGATATACTCGAATTTAATAGATATGAATACTTAAATGGATAGAAAACATCCAGAAACAGATATTATTTACCTACCTTCAACGGGATTCGAACCGAAGACTGTCAGTTTCGTAGGCAGAGTCACGACCCACTAGGCTAAGGCGGTCGTCAAATATATTATTTAGTATAGATTAGTATTATTAGTATAGATTATTCTGACTACAGACAATAGGATACTTCATGCTCAAACTCATACTTCCTCATCATTTTTTCTTCATGTTAAAATTGATAACGTAATGTTGCTAAATGGATAGTAAACCATCAAATTATTGTAATCTCCACTTATAATAAATCTCTACTTATAAGAATCAGCCAGTTTGAAACTAAGCTTTGCGCGGTTCGAATGTTCTCAGCATCCCATGAACGGAAAAATATAAAACATTTTATATAGGTACATTATTATTCTAGCTGCAACTTAGGATAGTTTTTATCCGACTGCGACAGTTAATTAATTTTCCGAAATATACGACTTCATTTAACTTTTCATTTATTTTTATTGAAATCAAACGCTGCTCCAACTGTCAGCTATAAGAACCGTCAAATTTTCGTCAAAATGGCGGAATTGCTTTGCCTTTCACTTATTAATAATTTAAATCCCGTCTACGATAGACCTTTACGAGACAAATGCTAAAATATAAACCATAAAAAAATATTCGATTCTGATATGAGAACTTATATGCGCAAATGTCGTTTTATGTCGTAATTTCAATAAATGAAATCAACAAATTTGAACAATATAATTAACACGAATTTGTTTTTTTTAATGACAATGGCACGCGCTCGGCGCATTCAGCCAAAGTACCTGCGGCGCTACCACGAAAACCGATACTCAATGTTCATATATTTGCATCCCTGTCACTCGAGTATGGTAAGTGCGATAGAGATAGAGATACCCGAATATTTTCGAATTCCGAAGTTCGTGGTTATAGCTCAGGAATCGAAAATATGGTAAATAATCATAATGTATTTTCTCGAAAAAGAATTTAAAATAAATATAGTCAAATGGAGAAAAAAACAAAGCAAGAGGTTATATATAGGTAATGACTAACTTATAAGAGTCCAAAGTTTTAAGAGGGGGTATGTTCTGTCCCTTTTCCGCAAAACGCACCTTCATTATATGAAACGATTGTTTTTTACTATGACGCTCGAGTATATTGACGTCACAGTCCCTCATCGTTTTCTCACTCTAACAAGCGACATTAAAACGGATGTAGCTTCATAATTTTTTGAGATATTTGAATGGGAGTTTCATTATCTTCTATCTATTTATACGAGGGCGACACTGAAAGTCTTTAGAACTGGCCACTTGTAATAAATATAATAAAAAAATAAGTTCAAAATTTGAAAATGGAACTCTTTCTTAATATTTTTGTGTACGAATTCCACTCGATTGTCATTTGTTTTACGATTTGGCGGCAAATTGAAAATTGTGTGTACTACGTGAGCATGAATTTAACGCGAGAAAATTTTCGAGCAATGATTTTTTACGACTTTCGATGTAATTTAAGTCAACAAGAAAGTTATGATAGACTTCGATTGGCCTTTCACGATGAAGCCCCATCTCGTGCTACTATTTACAACTGGTTTAATGAATTTAAACGTGGCCGCACTGATCTCACTGATGATCTGCGTGAGGGCCGGCCTTCTACGGCGACTACTGAAGATAACATCAGTGTTGTGCGGCGTATGATAGAGACTGACAAAAGAGTAACCTATCAGCAGATTCGTACAAGCTTAGCCATTGGTATGAGTCAAGTCCACAAAATCCTCCATGAACATTTAGCGGTGAGGAAGCTTTGTGCCCGGTGGATACCTCATAATTTGACAGAAGCCCAAAAAGTCCGTCGTGTTGATTGGTGCCGTGAAATGGGTCAAAGATTCAACGGAGGTGACTCAAATGCTGTGTTCGACGTAGTTACGGGTGACGAAAGCTGGATTTACTGTTATGATCCTGAAACTAAAAGACAGTCTGCTGAGTGGGTGTTTCCTTCCGAGGAGTTGCCTACTAAAGTGAAGAGAGGTCGAAGTGTGGGAAAAAAGATGGTGGCCTCGTTCTTCGGAAGGACTGGTCATTACGCAACAATTATTTTAGAGGATCAAAAAACAGTTACTGCGAAGTGGTACACTAACAATTGTTTACCACTTGTCTTGGAAAAAGTTCGAGAAAAACGGCCTCGCAGTAGGATCCTGCTTCACCACGACAACGCCTCATCGCACACCGCCAAGCAAACGATCGACTATTTGGCGACGGCAAACGTGGAATTACTGGGTCACCCACCTTATAGCCCCGACCTTGCACCTTGTGATTTTTATTTATTCCCAAAAATTAAAGAAAAACTTCGAGGAAAACGTTTTATGGACGCCGACGAAGCAGTGGCTGCGTTTCAAAAGGCCGTCGAAGAGACCCCTAAGGACGAGTGGGCAAAGTGCTTTTCTCAGTGGTTCTATCGAATGCAGCGATGTATTGATGTGAAGGGAGGCTATTTTGAAAAGATATAATAAAAGTAATAAGTTGCTTGATTGCTCAGTTTTTGATTTTCTAAGAACTTTCAGTTTGACCCTCGTACATAATAAATGCCTATGTCCTGACTGACTTATTCACTCACTCACTCACTCACTCACTCATCAACGCACAGCCGAAACTACTAATCTTAGAGAGTTGATTTTTGCACAGTATGTTGCTTTTATAACGTGGGCTAGGGATAAAAAGGGATTTTTGAAAATTCTACCCCTAAGGGGGTACAATGGGGGTGCAAAGTTTGTATGGGAGAACCTTTTTTTTTTGAGCTATAGACTTAAACTTTGTAGAAAAATTAGTTATTAGAATACAAATGAAACACTTTCAGCGTTTTTGAAAATTCCACCCCTACGGGGGTAAAATAGGAGTGCAAGGTTTGTATGGGGGAAACATTTTTTTTTTAAATAGAGACTTAAAACTTTGTAGAAAGATCAGTCATTAGAATACAAATAAAGAACTTTCAGGGTTTTAGAAAATTCTACCCCTAAAGGGGTAAAATAGAGTGCAAAGTTTGTATGGGAAAAACTACTTTTTTTTAAATAGAGACTTAAAACTTTGTAGATAAATTATTCATTAGAATACAAATAAAGTACCTAGATTCAGTGTTTTAAAAAAATCCACCCCTAAGGGGGTAAAATAGGGGTGCAAATTTTGTATGGGGGAAACAATATTTTTTTTAAATAGAGACTTAAAACTTTGTAGAAAGATTAGTCATCAGAATACAAATTAAGTACTTTCAGCGTTTTAGAAAATTCTACCCCTAAAAATAGGGGGCTAAAATAGGGGTGCAAAGTTTGTATGTGGGAAACTATTTTTTTTAGCTAGAGTCCTAAAACTTTGTAGAAAGATTATTTAAATACAAAGAAAGTACTTTCAGCGTTTTGGAAAATTTCACCCCTAAGGGGGTAAAATAGGGTGCAAAGTTTGTATGGGAAAAACATATATTTTTTTAATAGAGACTTAAAATTTTGACGAAAAATTACTTATTAGAACATGAAAAATACTACATTCGGCGTTTTACAAAAATCATTCCCTAAGGGGGTTAAAAAAGGGTGCAAGGTTTGTATGGGGAACACTTTTTCTGAGCTAGACACTTAAAACTTTGTAGAAAGATTACTTATAAATATACAAAAAAAAAGACTTTCAGCGTTTTGAAAAAATCTATCCCTAAGGGGGATAAAAAGGGGTGCAAAGTTTTTATCAGGGAAAGTTTATGTTTTTGAGTTAGAGACTTGAAACTTTGTAGAAAGATTACTTATTAAAATACAAAAAAAGAACACAAATCGTTTTAGAAAATTCCACCCCTAATAGGGTTAAAAAGGAGAGCAAGCTTTGCATGGGCAACACTTTTTTTTGAGTTAGACTTAAAACTTTGCAAAAAGATTACTTATTAGAATACTAAAAAAGAACTTTCAGCGTTTTAGAAAACTCCATCCCTAAGGGGATCTTTAAGATCCTTAAGAAGGGTAGCCAGTGTTGTGTGGGAAAAACTTTTTTTTTTTACTAGACTTAAAACTATTCAAAATGTTACTTATTAAAATTAATAATAAAGTACTTTCAGAGTTTTAGAAAATTCCACCCCTAAGGGGGTTAAGAAAGCTTTGTATGGGCAACACTTTTTTTGAGCTAGAGACTTAAAAGTTTACGAAAAAAGTTCTTTCAGCGATTAGAAAAATTCAACCTCTAAGGGGGTTTAAAAGGGGGTTCAAATTTTAAATGGCGAGCAATAAAATTTTAAAGTGTGAGTAAGAGATTTTTAACTTCGGTCTTATTCTGTACGTTAAAAGACTACAAAACTGATTTCAGAGTTTTTCCAAATTCATCCCCTAAGAGTGTTAAAATTGGTTCAAAGTTTGAGTATTTCAAGGCATTTTTAAAGTATGAGATTTTTAACTTTGGGTTTAGACTGTTTGTTCACAAACTAGAAAATGAACATCAACTTTTTTTTTAATTATCCCCTAAAAGAGGGTTCAAATTTTGTATTGAGAGAAATCATTTTCTAAGACGATAAAAAGTTCTACGCGGACGAAGTCGCGGGCAACAGCTAGTATAGTTATAATAAATCACAACATATTATTAACATCATAAAAAGATGGAGTTTCAAAGTTTAGAAAAAATATGCATTTGTTTTATTGTCCAAGAGTAAATTTAAAGCTAAAAATAGAATCTTTACGCTTTTATAGAAACAAAATTGTATGACAACGATCGACCTAAACGCAGTATTTCGCGACCGAAACGATACACGACAACGATAAGTACAAATAGCAAACGGTGACGTCATACATTTATGCCAATTAATATGAAGCGTTTCGGCTGCCGCCAGCGAGGTCAATCTTTGTCTCAAATTTTTGGATATTTATGTTCTTTAATTGTAGTTGCTCCCATACAAACATTTGTTCCTCTCCAAAAATTGGTTCGAATGGCATCGTAAAACAATCTTAGTCTACACCCCTATTGTACCAGTCGCACCTGTGTTAGTCGAGCGCGCCGCCCGGCCGGCCCCTAATTGTGTGCGTAGCGCCATTGTTATGATTATGTATCCATTTGACATATCGCTGTGCTGTAATTAAGCCGGATTACGCTAACGTTTATTAATGTCCCGTTTACGCGACTCTCGCATTCGGTTTTTGAGTAATATGTTCATGACAACATTTGTGCTTTGAAATGTATATGTGACATATGCTGTAGCGCTACTAACATTGTTTTCGATAGGTGAAATTGGTTGATTTGGTTAATTTTGAGACGGTTTGGAAGAAAATAGCACAAACCTTCGTCATAAATATGATAAATTGATAAATATTTAATTTATTTTTTAAAGCCTCCTTTAAGCGGAGAATATATTATATGGCAGACAAAGCTCCTAATTTATTCTACAATTTACTAGCTAAAAACTGTATGAATAGTAATATATATGTACGGTATTACTTATGCTAGGTACAACACAAGAATCTGTTAAATTACTTAGGATGGCTGAATTTCATTTTTTTATCTACAAGCGTTATATTAACTTGCACTGTTCGTATGTAAGTTGTCCGTCAAAATTTGCAATCCATTTTTCAGTCACTTCCCGTTATCCGATTGAGCTGAAATTTTGCATGCATATGTATATCGCATGACAATGCAATATTATGATAACATGGAGCTGATCTGATGCTGAAGCTGGAAGGTGGCCATAGGAACTCTGCAATAAAATGACACAACCCCATCGAGTTTAAGCTCGTTAGAATCGTCTCAATGAGTAGTTGATGATGGTATGCAGAAAAGTACAGTCGGCAATAAAAGCTTGTACCAAAAATTAAATTATGGACAGAAACTTATTTATTTATTGATTAAGACATCGCTTCCTTTTTTGAAACAATTGTTTTGTGACACTTGCACTCTTTATCTCGGATGATAAATTCGGGTCACCCTAAATTAAATAACTGCAATAGGTTTTTTTTTTATATTTAACACTAGTTATATTTACATAACATAGTATTATTTTTAGTAACCACTTGTATTAGCAGTTTCCGGGATCCTATCATAAAAATATCAACATCCAAGAATGACGATTTTTGCGATACCTCGCTCCGTTAACGTTGTTTTTTTTCATGGGTTTTTACGAGTCTGATTTAAACCTGGTAAACGTTCTTTTTTTACTGATATTTTTGCAGTTTACATGTATAACTAAATAAAGAACTTGACAGGATTAAAAAAACTGTACAACCTTGCACTATTTTAGAAATATGACAGTATTTTACCGACCCGTCTTCTTTGTCCGCGAGTGTATTTTCGAAACTAGGTACTTTCTATGTATTTGCCCATAATAATTAGTGAAACTAGGCAAAAGTTGTTTATCTATGCTATTGATATACCGAGCTATTAATTTAAACAACGACACTTTATATTCATGCTTAGGCCTCGACAATGGACGCACGCGTGATGAGGGCTGTCGAGCGAGTATGCAAACGTCCAAGTCTGTAAATTTAAATCTAAAAACTGAATCACACTGTGATTTAGGCCTTATGCAACGCCATACTAGGTACCTAAATTATGTTCGTGATTGCGCGTGTTTCGGATGCGTGCACCGCGCAGCTTAATGCGCTGCTTGTCAATTGCTTGCGGCATTCGAGCTGTTAAAAAATAAAAGGTACCTACTTCGTCCACAAATATGAAAAATGTACTTACAAATTTCCAATTTACTAATAATCAGCCGATAAAAATACTACAAACATAATAATGAATTCAAAGAGATTTTACCACAAACTATAAAACAACTAGCGATCCGCCCCGGCTTCGCGCGGGTTTATATGTATAATACATGCATGTATTATACATATAAACTTTCCTCTTGAATCACTCTATCTATTAAAAAACCCGTATCAAAATCCGCTTCGTAGTTTTAAAGATCTCTAAGCATATTGGACAGACAGACAGCGGGAAGCGACTTTGTTTCATACTATGTAGTGATACGTAATAAACCGTAGCGCTGCTACGACGCGCTACGCAATGCTACGACTGTTTATGCGTGCGTGCAGCGATAATTTCTGTTTATATATGTAGCTTCTGTCTGTGTATGTTTCTGGTTATCGAAAAAGCGAGCGAAGCGAACGAAGATGTGTGCTTCTCTGTTCTCCTCTACAGGTCGCATTTATTAAAATGTCACGACAATCGGGTGAGAACCCAATTCTCGTGAAATTTTATGAGCAGGCTCGTTAATGGGGCTGGCAACTGTGAAACTGACAGCACCAATAATGGTCCTTAAAAAAGCTATGTATGGCGGGAAGACGTTTTAGTTTATTTTTGCGAAAATGAATTTATGTTTTGTCCCGAATTGCTCCGAAGTGGAAATCGACCGTTTTCCGAAAAAGGCTAAAAATAAAAGGTTGTGTGGATTAAAGCGCTCGTTCCCTTGAAACATTTCTTGCAAAATATCGAGTTGCCGACATCCATGCTTATCAAAATATAATACCAGTATTTTTATGTAGGTATTATGTTCCTTTTTTGATCAGTTTTATAAAATACCATGTTCTCAATACACCATGTTCCCTATTGAACCTTATACCCAAAACATCAAATTTCGAAATAACAAGAATCTCAAAACAGTGATTTACTTTACAAACCTGATCTGGAAACCACAATAATGTTCTCGAAACAACTTCATCTCACCTTAGCATGGTCATAATATGATACTTGATTTTTCAAACCGCATATTTCCAATAAACCAGATTTTCGATAAACCTACCAGATTTCAGAACACCAGATCCCAGAATATCAAATATCTCCTTTTCTCTTCTTTGGGGATGACAATAATTTTTTGATATTTACAGTTAGTTTTGTTGTCTAACCGTACTTATGTAATCTACCAAAGTAAAAATCTGGTGTTATAGGAATTCAGGCATTCGGAAGTCAAGTATAATCAGCATCTGGTGTTGGTAATTAAGGAAACATGAAAAGTAAGTTTAATTTGTTCATATATATTTTATAACATACATCTTCTATAATGCAAAGTATATTTTATTATTATTTTGTTTGTGGGCCTTAATGTGCCAGAGCAAGTGATCTATTGTGGCAGCCCTTTCTATAGAGTTCACCGTTAAGTCCCGTTGCCTCCAGGAAATTCCAGATTCTTTGTGCGGTGATATGTTGTACCTCTTGTGGGTGCATTATGTGCCGCCCTAGGTAGGTACTTCTTTTATGCATGAGTGGTCCGCAGGAGCAGAGAATGTGCATTGCAGTCTCCTCTGTCTCCTGGCAGAACCTGCAGGTTGCGTCCTGCTTCATACCCATGTATGCAAAGTATAACCATACTCACATATTTTTACTCAGTATAAACCAATGGGTTTATGGTATGACATATAGGTCATGCCTCTACGAGCGAATTCCGCTACAGAGCGGAATAACACTGCTACCCGCTATGGCGAAGCACACGTAGCGTAGCTTTGAGCATACAAATGAGTAAATCAAGAGGCAAATCAATGTAAAACGAATGATCTTACCGGTTCCCTTGTAAACCCTACTACGAAATTCGGCATTTCGTAGCTAGAATATATAAAATAAATTTGCCAGAAGTTATGATTTATATACAATATACAAATAAAATAAATAATAATATATGTATATTTAAAAAATAAATATATATACTAATGGTTTATATAAAAACATAAAAGTCTGTCCGACAAACTAATTTGAGCTAAAATAGCAATCAAATTCGATTGTCTTTGTCACTTTGACAAAGTTTGTGAGAAAGGGACAAAACACACTTTAAGTTACACGGGTCTGTTAAGTTTTATGAATAAGGGGGTTATTGGTATAGCATAGATTGCTCGCTGTACATAGTATTCATATACAGCCTTAGCGTAAACTTTCTACGTAACGGGGGTCATAGTTTAATATTCGGAAAACATCATATTTATTACACACCCAAATAAAAACTGATCTCAACCATAACCCACAATAACTCTCTTAAAACCCTAAGTTATAACTTAGTTTCGGAGAAACGATACCAAACAGAGAAGTAACGATCAATAAAAACTGTAATAAAACATAAGTTATACTTAATAGAGCTGTTAAATGTTCGTATGTAAGGAAGCGGGGGTGACGGAATGGCACTATAGTAATAACAAAAGCGAGAGTGAGGATAATTATACAGCTTACGCATACAGAAACAAGTGCAGGAGTTCATTTGTTTGGTTACTTCGTATTGCCAAGTAGTTTTATAGCGTATAACTACTAGCCTAAGATACGACGAGATCATCATAATGTTACTACTTAATGAATAATAGTACATTATGATACAAGTGTGCAATGTTGGTCATTACACTCGAGTCGGTTTTTAAGCCTGAGCCGAAGGCGAAGGCTTAATGGAGACGAGAAGTGTAATGACCAATGCTCACGTGTTTCATACGACGTTTTTCAACACATTTGCGAGGAAAAAAAAAAAAAAAATGAAAATGTTAAAAGATATGTAATGAAAAGGCACTAGTGCGATAATGTAATGTAAAAGTCACGGCATGGGTAATATTCTGCATTATTTTGCTAATATTTAAAAAGATATGTAATGAAAAGGCACTAGTGCGATAATGTAATGTAAAAGGCACGGCATGGGTAATATTCTGCATTATCAGTGTAAATACGCTGTAATAAGACCTACTTTACGAGCAGGTGTGTTGAAAATATTTTTTCAACACATTTGCTCGTAACGTGCCTCTTATTGTGCCGCTTTTGGGCTCATAATCCTGGGTATTAAACACGCGTGTTTAATAACATTACGAGACTCGTGTAGTTATGTTTATATGCCGATTAAGACACGTTAGCACCTTGCAACAAGGTGTATGTATGGACTCGGCGCATTCTTAAATTGACCGGGTTATACAGGTTTGTTTTTAATTCTCGGCAAATGGATTCTTACTCGACTAAACAAATTAAATCCTTCTTGTGGATTAATTAATTATTTCTTGTTGGATATGATATAGAAACGTTTCATTTATTAAAACTATTTACTTTTGATAACATTTTACATGAATTTATATTGAATAAGAAAATATTTATTTTATTTTGTATTGGCTGTTTAGAGATTTCATCTAAGCCTCGCTGCGGGCGCACTGCACGAACATCACGAAAAAAAATTTTTGCGCTTTTTATAGGTAATTTCACAAATATTTGTAAACATTGATGATGCGTGTTTGGTTATTGTTAAAAACGTTGACTCGTAGTGAATAGAAAAGTGATAAATAGATTTGACGCCACTGTACATTCTTGGAGATGTACAAATATGTGAGTAAAAACCTGTTGTCATCAATAACTAAAGGAAACAACTTAGGAGCCTGTAACATGTTTATTTTATGAAAATGATTTTTTCCTCGCAAATGTGTTGATAAACGTCGTATGACACGCGTGAGCTTTGATAATTACATCCTCGGCTCTATTATCACGCTCACCTGCGGTTCGCGTGACAATTCCGCCTCTGATGTATTGATCAACATACCTCACTTGTATCATAATGTACTATTGTTAATGAATGCTTCACCTGCCGCTCCCACCGTCAAACTGTTACTACAGTTTTGTGGGGCAATGTTTGGTTTTAAGTATGTAAAAAAAAATACTTATTCAAATAAATAAATAAAAATAATGCACCCATCTGTTTAATTGATGAAACAATGTTATATCGAATTTAGTACGTAGACTTATTTGTTTCAAAGTTCAATATCTCAAAAACGGCAGAACCGATTTTGTTGAATCGTAGCTAATACCCATCTCGATTCGATCGTCAGCTTTTGGATTAAAAAAACCGCATTCAAATCGGTCCATTCGTTTAGGAGCTACGATGCCACAGACAGACACACACACACACCCACACACACGCACACACACACACACACACACACACACACACACACACACACACACACACGCACACACGCACACACGCACACACGCACACACGCACACAAGCACACACGCACACGCACACGCACACGCACACGCACACGCACACGCACGCGCACGCGCACGCACACGCACACGCACAAGCACAGGTAGACAGACACGTCAAACTTATAACACCCCTCTTTTCCGACGAGGGTTAAAAATATTTCGCCAATGGGTTGGCTAAACAAATTCTGGCCAGACTATGAAACATTAAACATTTTCAAAATGACTTTTTTCCTTAAGGCGACGTAGGCTCGTGGTCTTCTCTCCCTCTCACTGAGCATACGCGTGAGCGAGATGGAAGTGCGTGTTCGGAAGCGCGGATAGTAGGATACTAGGTACACAATATTTTGTGGTATTCTAAATCGGTACTTATGTTATGATTTACAATTTTAATCTTGGACTCCTACGTACGAAATGCCAAAATAATCTCAATAAGCATAATATTAATAGTATAAAAATCTGACGTTCACGGACAAATAACGTTTACAAACTAAAGGCACAGCAACATAAAACGAATAAAAACTGCATTAATTTTGAGACATTCTAATTGCCTAACATAGTCACATAGCTCAACTTTACAGGCACTCAATAAAAAAAGTTTTTTTTATAAACTATTAAGAGCTATTAAAGCGGCCTATTCACTTAATCACATCGAGGCAATAAAATCGGCTTTTAGAACGTCTTTATGTCGCACAGCATGTTGAAATTTTTTGTTTGGTTTAGTTTAGTGTTAACGACAAAAAATTAGATGTAGCCGGTCTATGGTATCTAATAGCATCAATGCAATGTGTTTCAAGAATCTCCATTGCACCTGTCTTATTGCAATCCAGTTCTTTAAATTACAAACGTACAAGGAAATATATAATTTAACTTTCTGATAATTTTTACAGCATTAAATATACTTAGGTAAATAATATAGTATAGGAGGGATCTTGTCCAACGAAGCTGTTTGATGTTTTTTTTTTTTTACCTCGCGAGTTCGAAAACGTTTACTTTATTAAAAGATCTTGCGAACATTTAGATGAGATTTAAACCACCCTATACTTAAAGTGAGCATTGAGGGCCATTTACATGCTGCAACAACTGGTATGCGATTTTCAATTCATTGCGAGGCTGCGGGCTACCGAAATACGACGAATTCAATCAAACCTTGCAATGTTATAAAACTCGCATACGAGTTGTTGCACCATGTAAATGGCCCTTAAGTTTCATACTACTTGATGGCTAGCGTTAGTGCATTAAAAGCCTTGCTTCGATGAGAATTCGATATCTTACAATCCTTTGCTGGCTCGGCGTTCAACTATTTAGGGCTCGCGAGCTTGTCCAGGTTTCGTGGAAACAATTGTGTCGGGACTGTCGCGGGTACCCGTCTCCGTGTTTTTAGGGTTCCGTACCAAAAAGGTAAAAAAGGAACCCTTATGGTGCGACTCTGTCCGTCTGTCCGACTGTCACAACGTTAAATATCTCAGGAACTACTTGAGCTATCAATTTGTTTTTTATGCCACGTCGGAAGACGAAGCGAAGTTTACAGCCTGCCTAAGCGGTCACCGTAGCCTTTGGACGCTTGCCACTCTAGAGGTGGCGCAGGCGCGTTGCCGACCCACTAAGAATGTATATGTATACTCTCCTTTCGTGAAGAACCCCATACTGTAGGTGTAGACTCTTGGGATAACCTCAGCAGGGAGCTAATTCCACAACCAAAGCGTTCGAGGGACGAAATTTCTCTGAAACCGAAACGTGCGACCATTTAGGATCTAGGGTGTGAAGACTTTCATTATCTCCACTTATAATAAATCTCTAAATTAAAAAAAGAATCAGCCAGTTTGAAACTAAGCTTTGCGCGGTTCGAATGTTCTCAGCATCCCATGAACGGAAAAATATGAAACATTTTATATAGGTACATTATTATTCTAGCTGCAACTTAGGATAGTTTTTATCCGACTGCGACAGTTAATTAATTTTCCGAAATATACGACTTCATTTAATTTTTCATTTATTTTTATTGAAATCAAATGCTGCTCCAACTGTCAGCTATAAGAACCGTCAAATTTTCGTCAAAATGGCGGAATTGCTTTGCCTTTCACTTATTAATCATTTAAATCCCGTCTACGATAGACCTTTACGAGACAAATGCTAAAATATAAACCATAAAAAAATATTCGATTCTGATATGAGAACTTATATGCGCAAATGTCGTTTTATGTCGTAATTTCAATAAATGAAATCAACAAATTTGAACAATATAATTAACACGAATTTGTTTTTTTTGAATGACAATGGCACGCGCTCGGCGCATTCAGCCAAAGTACCTGCGGCGCTACCACGAAAACCGATACTCAATGTTCATATATTTGCATCCCTGTCACTCGAGTATGGTTAGTGCGATAGAGATAGAGATACCCGAATATTTTCGAATTCCGAAGTTCGTGGTTATAGCTCAGGAATCGAAAATGTGGTAAATAATCATAATGTATTTTCTCGATAAAGAATTTAAAATAAATATAGTCAAATGGAGAAAAAAACAAAGTAAGAGGTTATATAGGTAATGATTAAGTTATAAGAGTCCAAAGTTTTAAGAGGGGGTATGTTCTGTCCCTTTTCCGCAAAACGCACCTTCATATGAAACGATTGTTTTTTACTATGACGCTCGAGTATATTGACGTCACAGTCCCTCATCGTTTTCTCACTCTAACAAGCGACATTAAAACGGATGTAGCTTCATAATTTTTTGAGATATTTGAATGGGAGTTTCATTATCTTCTATCTATTTATACATAACTAGCTTTTGCCCGCGACTTCGTCCGCGCGGAACTCGTTTATATCGTAACTTTCTCCCCCCTTTTCATCCCCTTAGGTGATGAATTTCCAGATAAAAACTATCCTCAGTAAGAATTATTTGAGAAGGCCCCGGAATTCAAAGAATCTCAACACCAGATTTAATCTCAATCGGTTCAGCGGTTTAAGCATGAAAAGGTAACAGACAGACAGAGTTACTTTTCGCATTTTTAATATAAGTATGGATTGTATGAAGGAAAGGGTCATTATGGCTGAGTTGCATGATTTTATAGATAAGCTTATTCCGAACGCCTTTTTTTACAAAATAGACTCCGCCGCAAACTTGTTTTCTATGACCTGCCTCACCATAATAGATGCATGTAGGCTTTTTTCAGTATTATTTTGCATATTTTCATATCACACGGCCGTAAGGACCTTTTCTACTAAACCGTAGGACTAAATTAACTGACTTGTAATTTAAATATTTTATATTAAAAATAAAGGTACGTCAACAAAATGTTACATCTAATAGTTTTCAAAATAGCCATAATAAAACGTCTTTTTTACCACATTTTAGAAAACATCTTTGAAACTACCGCCTTAATGTACCTTTACCCTTGGAACGTCACATACATATATTTACCTATGTAATTTTCCTAATCCCCAGGACTCCCAACTACCGCTATACCGTAAATGGGTTCCATCCAATTTTTCACCCCCTATTTTACCTCCTTGGAGAATGCTCCAGGACTCAAACTATCTCTATACCAAATTTCATCTAAATGGGCTACATCACAATTTTCGCCCCCATTTCGCCCCCTTAAGGGATGATTTCCGGAATAGAAACTATCATATGTCCTTTTCCAGGACTCAAACTATCTTTCAACCAAATGTTATCAAAATGTGTCACAAACAAATTTCCACCCCCAATTACACCCCCTTAGGAGATGATTTTCGAGATAAAACTTGCCTATGTCCTTCCTTAACTATCGCCATACAGTAAATGGGTTCAATCCAAATTTTCATCCACCATTTCTCACCCCCTTATGTGTATGTTCTTTCCTTGGACTCTCTATATACCAAATTTCATCTAAATGGGCTCTATCGAAATCTTCAACCCTCATTTCACCATGAAATGATTTTTCGGGATTAAAACTATGCATTGTCCTTCCCTAGGACTCCTTCTATCTCTTTACCAAATTTCATCTAAATGGGTTTTATCCAAATTTTCACCCACTATTTCATCCCTGAGGGGATGATTTTTTGGATTAAAACTATCCGTTGTCATACTCCGGGACTCAAACTATCGTTCAACCAAATTTCATCAAAATGGGTCACAAACAAATTTTCACCCCCAATTACACCCCCTAAGGGGATGATTTTCGGGAGTAAACTATCCTATGTCCTTCCCCAAGACTCCAACTCGCTATACCGTAAATGGGTTCCATCCAAATTTTCATACCCCATTTAATCCCCTTAGGGGTTGATTTCCAGGATAAAAACTACCCTAAGTCCTTCCCCAGGACTCAAAATATCTCTATACCAAATTTCATTTCAATCGGTTCAGCCGTTTTCACGTGATGCGCGGTCACATAAACAGACAAACAGATAAACAGACAAACAGACAAAAATTCTAAAAACCGTTGGAACGTGTTCTATTATCGATTTTAAGTATCCCTAGCCAATTTTTTTTCGAATATCTTCCATGTACAGACTTTCGACCCTCTTCAGCTTTATTATATGTATAGATAAATGCCTATGTCCTGACTGACTTATTCACTCAATCACTCACTCACTCACTCATCAACGCACAGCCGAAACTACTTATCTTAGAGAGTTGATTTTTGCACAGTATGTTGCTTTTATAACGTGGGCTAGGGATAAAAAGGGATTTTTGAAAATTCTACCCCTAAGGGGGTAAAATGGGGGTGCAAAGTTTGTATGGGAGAACCTTTTTTTTTTGAGCTATAGACTTAAACTTTGTAGAAAAATTAGTTATTAGAATACAAATGAAACACTTTCAGCGTTTTGGAAAATTCCACCCCTACGGGGGTAAAATAGGGGTGCAAGGTTTGTATGGGGGAAACATTTTTTTTTAAAATAGAGACTTAAAACTTTGTAGAAAGATCAGTCATTAGAATACAAATAAAGAACTTTCAGGGTTTTAGAAAATTCTACCCCTAAAGGGGTAAAATAGAGTGCAAAGTTTGTATGGGAAAAACTACTTTTTTTTAAATAGAGACTTAAAACTTTGTAGAGAAATTATTCATTAGAATACAAATAAAGTACCTAGATTCAGTGTTTTAAAAAAATCTACCCCTAAGGGGGTAAAATAGGGGTGCAAATTTTGTATGGGGGAAACAATATTATTTTTTAAATAGAGACTTAAAACTTTGTAGAAAGATTAGTCATCAGAATACAAATTAAGTACTTTCAGCGTTTTAGAAAATTCTACCCCTAAAAATAGGGGGCTAAAATAGGGGTGCAAAGTTTGTATGTGGGAAACTATTTTTTTTAGCTAGAGTCCTAAAACTTTGTAGAAAGATTATTAAAATACAAAGAAAGTATTTTCAGCGTTTTGGAAAATTTCACCCCTAAGGGGGTAAAATAGGGTGCAAAGTTTGTATGGGAAAAACATATTTTTTTTTAATAGAGACTTAAAATTTTGACGAAAAATTACTTATTAGAACATGAAAAATACTACATTCGGCGTTTTACAAAAATCATTCCCTAAGGGGGTTAAAAAAGGGTGCAAGGTTTGTATGGGGAACACTTTTTCTGAGCTAGACACTTAAAACTTTGTAGAAAGATTACTTATAAAAATACAAAAAAAAAGACTTTCAGCGTTTTGAAAAAATCTATCCCTAAGGGGGATAAAAAGGGGTGCAAAGTTTTTATCAGGGAAAGTTTATGTTTTTGAGTTAGAGACTTGAAACTTTGTAGAAAGATTATTTATTAAAATACAAAAAAAGAACACAAATCGTTTTAGAAAATTCCACCCCTAATAGGGTTAAAAAGGAGAGCAAGCTTTGCATGGGCAACACTTTTTTTTGAGTTAGACTTAAAACTTTGCAAAAAGATTACTTATTAGAATACTAAAAAAGTACTTTCAGCGTTTTAGAAAACTCCATCCCTAAGGGGATCCTTAAGATCCTTAAGAAGGGTAGCCAGTGTTGTGTGGGAAAAACTTTTTTTTTTACTAGACTTAAAACTATTCAAAATGTTACTTATTAAAATTAATAATAAAGTACTTTCAGAGTTATAGAAAATTCCACCCCTAAGGGGGTTAAGAAAGCTTTGTATGGGCAACACTTTTTTTGAGCTAGAGACTTAAAAGTTTACGAAAAAAGTTCTTTCAGCGATTAGAAAAATTCAACCTCTAAGGGGGTTTAAAAGGGGGTTCAAATTTTAAATGGCGAGCAATAAAATTTTAAAGTGTGAGTAAGAGATTTTTAACTTCGGTCTTATTCTGTACGTTAAATGACTACAAAACTGATTTCAGAGTTTTTCCAAATTCATCCCCTAAGAGTGTTAAAATTGGTTCAAAGTTTGAGTATTTCAAGGCATTTTTAAAGTATGAGATTTTTAACTTTGGTTTTAGACTGTTTGTTCACAAACTAGAAAATGAACATCAATTTTTTTTTTAAATATCCCCTAAAAGAGGGTTCAAATTTTGTATTGAGAGAAATCATTTTCTAAGACGATAAAAAGTTCTACGCGGACGAAGTCGCGGGCAACAGCTAGTAATATATAAGTCTCAAGTCCGTCCCCACATGGAGTATTGCTGTCATCTCTGGGCGGGAGCACCTGGCAGCTTGGGCCTTTGGACTCGCTTCAAAGACGCGCTATGCGAATCGTGGATGATCCCATATCTATTACTTATTCTGTGCCATTGAGTCTAAGGAGACTTCGCCTCCTTGTGCGTGTTCTATCACCTGTATAACGGGTTGTGCTCCAAAGACCTGTTCGTCATGATGCCTACGGCTTCTTTTTACCACCGCACCGCTCACCGTCGGCATTCATCCTCACACCCTGGAACCTAAATGGTCGCGTACCGTACGGTTTCAGATAAATTTCCTCCCTCGGACGCTCTGGTTGTGGAATGAGCTCCCTGTCGAGGTTTTCCCGAGGGGTGACAGTATGGGGGTTCTTCAAAAAAGGAGTGTATAATTTCTTAAAGGGTCGGCAACGCGCATGTTACACCCCTGGAGTTGCAAGCGTCCATAGGCTACGGTAATCACTTACCATCAGGTGCGCCGTAAGCTTGTTTGCCACGTCGGTGGCAAACAAGCTTGGTATAAAAAAAAGAGTTACGAGTAATTCCCAAACCTAAAAGATAAGTCTTAAGCTTACATTCACGTCAGTACACAGACTAAAATAACAAAATAGACCTCAACACGAACGTCGAGCTTAAGCCTATTGGAGTAAAGTTCAAAATAGCGTGTGTTGCGGATCGTGAGGACAGGTAGCAAAAAGCAATAAAAATTTGTCGGACCCGTGCTCGATTTAAATGGGGTTCTTTGAGACATTTGAGTGTTATTGATATATCGTGCTTTCTGTTAACTTTAATGTATCGATTAAGTTTCGTGTTAATAGGGAACATTACTGCAATGTACTGCCGCCAGAGGCAGCACTACCACTAATAGTAAAACAGTATAGGAATATAGGGATTCACACACACATGCACAGTTGATTGTCAAATGAGTGACAAGGATGCTTGCATAGACAATACCGCAAGTGGGAACGAGATACAATGTCAACCCTGCTAGTGTCGCCACCTACGAAGAGTTTTGCATAATGTTCCCTATTAACCTCATTTTGACATTGAACCACTTTCATCTAATATTATTATACCGTAAACCGGGTAGGTACTTTGATAAATTTTAAGGTATGACACAATATTTGGACAACCCTTTCATGTTATTCATTCATGAAAAATATTAGTTTAAAATATAATAATCAGTTTTTACCTACTGTTTTTTCTGCTTACCAAATAAAAAAAAATTACTTATAGTTTCTTCAGAATGTTAAGTTAAATTGAGAATGAAAAATTAGGAAAATGTAGAAATTCGTTTTCGTTTATTCTTACAAAATTCTTAATCCAAAATTTTAGTTCTCTCACTTCAAAATCCCATTCATAAAAGCCACGGTTGCTGGCAAGACTTGGTCTGTAGCCTGACTTGGCACAAATTTTATGTTTTTATCTCATTTAAATTTGAATCTGATAGGTTTAGGAGTCAAACTAATTGTAATCTGTTTTTTATTTTTATTTTCACTATTAATTGGTGCATGCTGTGTCCTTCTGTAATTAAAAAGTTACTTGGTTTTAATTTGTGCTTGTGCTATATTATGTAATGGTATGCTTATTGTTAAAGGTCATTAATAAATAATAAAAAAATAAAAAAATGAGTGGTTTTGACCCCTTAAAGGGATGAATTTTGAAAAACTCTGAAAACAGTTTTCTTATATCTTGACACAGAGTCTTTTACCGAAATATAATTCACTCACTCAAAAAGTGAAGTATTCCCCATACGATGTTTTCACCCATTTTAACCCAGTTTACAAAAACAAACGAAATGTCAAGTCTCTCCTAAAAATATTCGTTATCCAAACAAACTTTTAACCTTCTTTTGAAACCTTTAACGAATTAATTTTCTTTTCTGGTGTTTTAAATAAGAGTAGAGTCACTCACTTTCTAAAAGGTTTTATTTAACTTGGACTGTTCGTATGTAAATTGTCCGACAAAAGTTGCAACCCATTTTTCAGTCACTTGCCGTTATCCCATTGAGCTGTGGAATAGGTAGATACTTATATATGTAATATGTTTGGTGACAATGCAATATTATGGTACCATCGAGCTCATCTGATCTGATGATGGAGAGAGAAGGTGGCCATAGGAATTCAGTAGGTACTTAACCGACGTTACCCCGTTGAGTTTGGGCTCGTTAGATAGTTGATTATACAGAAAAGTACAGTCGGCAATAAAAGCTTGTATCAAAAAAATATTTTTTTGACAGAAATTTATTAATCAGACGTATCATGTCAGACATTGTTTCGTCCCGAAGGATCTCAGCTTCCCATGTACGGAAAAATATGAAAAATAGAGGTAGATTATTATTCAGGCTTCCGCTTAGTCCGCTAAGGACAGTTTTTATCGAATAGCGACGGTTGATATTTTTTTCGAAACACTAATTTATTTTTATTGAAATCTTTCGTTGTGATAACTGTCAGCTGTCAGTGACGTCAAATCAAAATTTATTTCAAGCATTCGTCAACATAGCAGGATTGCGCATTCCTCTTATTGAACGAGCAACCGAAGCGAACGAAGTTCTTTACTTCAGTTTGGACAGAAAATCGTTTGTCTGTCCAGTGTCTGTCCCGCTGTTCTCCTCTACAGGTCGCATTTATCAACCGATTTTCGTGAAATTTTGTGAGCAGTTTCGTTATTATATAGTTAGTTTGTCGAGTAAGTTCTTCGAAATTAGATGAGAGACAGAGAATAAAGACAGCTCACACAGACACTAGTTTATAATTTCGATCCAGTCTACGCTACGGTATACCTTCAAGAAACGCACGAATGATAAAGCATAAAAAAGAAATCGATTTTAATATGGGTACCTACTTATACTCCACTAACTTAATACATCCAGAGTATTCCAGAGCATGCGGCAAATCCGTTAGGTGTGATTTTTTGTAGACTTGTTTATGATGTTAGCCCAATGAATTATCCAAGTTTATGACCCCGAGCGCCGAACGCAACTTTGTCAAAAAAAACAAAAACTTACACTTACTTAAACTTGGTTTGCGAAAAATCGTGTTGTAAGTGTGTTTTGAGGGCCGATCGACTCGGTATACATGGATGTTTATTGCGCTGACTTTCTTACCTGCTCCATAGATCTCAGCTAGTGTCTCTATATGGCTTCCAATCCCAACCCTTTATAGCTACCTCTGGGATCCCGCAAGGCCCTAATTTAGATCCTTTGCTCTTTTTGTTGTGCATCAATGATCTTTTAGAACGGTTTCCAGGCTCTTGCTCTGCTCTTGTGTATGCATGCAATTGCAAAATAACCTGCAACAATGATGCATCGATAACAATTTGTCTCAGTGACATATAGGCAAATGTCAAGTTATTTATTTTACTAAGATGAAACGCACTATCGATTTCGTGTACAAAATAATTAACCAATCCCTAAAACGCGTAAAAGTAATTTAAGATCTAGGAGTCGGGTTTGATACCACTTTATCATTTCGTGACTTTTATAACAAAGTTCTGGGATTTATCTTTAGAATAAGCAAGCCATTTAAAAAATCCAAAACAATCACCCTCGTATACACCTCGTTAGTAGCAAGCATACTGGAATACAACGCCATAATATGGTGTCAGTTGTATAAAACGCATACAGAGAGAATTGAAAATATTCAAATTGACGAATGAATGTCAATTGCGCTCAAAATCGGTCTTAGGAAATCTCTTGCTTCCTATGAAATGAGACTGGGGTATTTTAATCTTCAAAAACTGGAGTCTCGATGAAAGATGACTGATCTCATAACATGTTATAAAATATTAAACAACAAAGTAGACTCGTCCGATCTACTGCGCCACTTCTCATTTCGTGCCCCTGACAGAAATACTCGCCATCAACAACTGTTCTCCGCTCCAAGGGCTATAAATACGAGTAATGTATTTTATAACAACCCTATAATGAGCATGAAACGTTTTTATAATGATCTCCTGAAAAACAAACCTGAATTAGATATTTAGACTGACAAGTTA
This sequence comes from Epinotia brunnichana, assembly GCA_963854355.1. Classification (NCBI taxonomy): domain Eukaryota; kingdom Metazoa; phylum Arthropoda; class Insecta; order Lepidoptera; family Tortricidae; genus Epinotia; species Epinotia brunnichana. Next base: position 23,025,036 of record OY977936.1, on the reverse strand, counting down.
GGAACTCTAATTAGCGCCGCCAACATATTTATAATTTCACACGTAACAACATTATTAATTAAGGCTACTTTCTATTGTATTTTTGTTAGTAGGTACCTAATTTTAACTTGTAACCTATTTTCAAAAATTTGTAAAAGGGCCAATCAACTTTTGGACTTGGACCCACACTATTTTGTCCGGTAACGCAAGATACAGAACTGTAATGTTTGTTAGAGAAACTGCTCTAAAGTTCTAAACCAGGTACCCAATTGTGTATAACGATGGTTTACACCAGCAGTTACGATATGCCTCAGATTTTAATTGGGTTGATAGACACAGGTTTGAAATAGATTGCTTTGAAAGTTCGTAAAAAGTAACACAGGAGACAGAAAAAGTGTGGGTGAAAAAGTTGATTGACCCAAAAACCGTTGTCCTTTTATATTTGTATGTCCTCAGTTTCCTTCCAACGAACTAGTTTATTTATTTGTTTCACATACAGGAATGTTAGCTCATACTCTCATATAGGTAACAGCCATATACATTGCATAATACTTTTTGATGTTGTGCATAGTTGTAATTGAGTTATCATAATCAACTCTAATGCTTACGTATGTAACTTGTAACTTGTCTTTTTAAAATCAATAAAAATTAAATTAAATATGTAGCAATTACTACCAAAATAAACTTGATTTATTATGATTTAATTTTATATTGGCTGTTTGGAGCATTTTGCTCATCTGCACGCGCGTGCAACTGAAAGATACAGAAAAAAAAATCTGTTTGCGCCATTTATAAAAAATATTCACGTGTCTGATTTATTTAATATCAAACTGTCAAAAATATGGAAATAAGAAAGTCAATATAAAGGTTTAATGCTGCAGAAAATACTCATAGAAAATTTATGTTACGTCGTTCGTCCTAGGTACCCAATGATTGATATATTGCCAGAAACATCTACTAAACTTTGAACGACTTCATAGGTTAAATTAGAACTGCCTCCTATCTCCAAGAAAATAAATACGTTTTCCCACCACTGTGCAAACGAAGTCGCAGGTACAGCTAGCAATATAATCTCCAATTATAATAAATCTCGGAATTAAAAAAAAAGAATCAGCCTAAACTTTTCATCACACTTGCTCATAAATTGTGCTATTCCTTGCCTGTATACAGAAGGACAATGGCCTAAATTGTTCCCGCGGGAAATAATGGTCCCAAGGGAGTAATGAGCTTGTGTGTGATCTGATTGGTTAAGCAAATCTGGACGGCCGCGTACGACAAGAATTCTGCTCTGTGATTGGTTGGAAAATAAAATCGAGCAGGCCATGCCCTGCAAGAACCACATGCTCCATGTTCTGTGATTGGTTGAAATATTAAAGCTACGCCCTCCACTCGCACTGATCTAGAAGTGAAGTTGTCAATTTCGTCAACATTTGATTGATGCGCTTGTATAAAACATGGGTTTTTCTGTCTTTTGTGGTTATTTGTGGCAGTCCACATCAAAAGGGACCTTATCGCGGCAGGCACTTCCGACGCACAGATTCGCGTTTGTATTAGAGCAACGTCAATAATGGCGTAAGTGTCTACCGCCATAAGGTCCCTTTTGATGTGGACCGCCACATTTATTTCCTCGCAAATGTGATGAAAAACATTGTGTATAACACGGGTGTAAGAATATTGCAAACTCGAGTCATCATGATAGACTCTCGTTTGCAATATTCCTCATAGGCCCCTTGTTAAACAATGTACTATTGTTCTGATACGATTGATCTCAGCATCCCATGATCAGAAAAATATGAAACATTTTTTATAGGTACATTTAGCTAGGTAGGCAGGTAGGGTTGGTTAGGTATTCTAGCTGTCACATAGGATAGTTTTTTTTTATCACACTTGCTCATAAATGTTTTTATTCCATGCCTGCAACCAGAAGGACAATGGCCTAAATTGTTTCCGCGGGAATAATGGTATTTTACAGCTCCCAAGGGAGTAATGAGCTTATGTGTGATTAAAACAAATCTAGATGGCGGCGCGCTACAAGAATTCTGCTCTGTGATTGGTTGAAACTAAAATGTAGTAGGCCATGCGCTGCGAATACAGCTCTGTGATTGGTTGAAATATTGAAGCTGCGCGCCCCACTCGCACTGATCTTTTTCTGATACTCTTGTTTGCAATATTTCACTTACGCCCCTAGTTAAACAATGTACTCCGACTGCGATAGTTAATACATTTTTCGAAACATTTGACCTCATTGAATATTTAATTAATTTTTCCTCTAGGGAAATCGCCGTCATGGCTGTCAATTTTCAGTAACGTCAAAATGGCGGAATTGCTTTGTTTTTTACCCATTAAAAAAATTTTGGAACACAGAAAAGGGTAATTTAATATAAATTAAAGTTTCATATTATTTAAAGATAAAATGTTATATAAGGCTTTCAATTTATATACAAGGATGAGTTTTCTTTTATATACAGGAGTAAAGGAATAAATACTTACATGAAAAGGAACTGTAAGGCTTGGCAGCATAGAGTAAAATATTATAATATATGTTAAGTCCGGGTTTCCTACGCTAGCGGTGCCGTCATATGGCGGCGACGTAGACTATCCGTCTCTTTCTAATTAAAACACTTAAAAAGAGACGGATAGTCTACGTCGCCGTCATATGATGGCACCGCTAAATTACAAATCCGTTAATTTAGTCCTACGGTTTCGTAGAAAAGGTACCTTACGGCCGTGTGATAAGAAAATATGCAAAATAATACTGAAAAAAAACCGCTCAAGTTCGAGTCTGTCTCGCGCACCGAAGGTTCCGTACAAACTTTCACCACGCTTTATTAAGAAAAAATCTATGTTGGTTTTTCACAGATAAATCTTTATCAAGTGAAACAATTTCGATATTTTTTTGATTTGCTTTCAGAATACTTCCATATAAATTAAAAGGTAAACAATTCAACACAAAAGTATTAAATTAAAAACTTAATGAAATGATTTTTGAAGAATAGAAGAAATATATATACTTTTCCGGTAATATTTACGTTAATATTAATAATACATATTATTTTCAAATTTTTGTCTGGGTAAACTTCGGAAATAAGGGGGGGGGGGAAAGGTATTTTTTCTACATTTTCCTTTGTAAATCAAAATTTTATAAAAATAAATGGGAAACTATTTTAGAAGGTGCAATTCAAGCCCTTTCATATGATACCCCACTTGGCCTACTTACTAGACTTAAAATTTTTGCCCTCCCTCTTATCCGTCCTTTTTTATAGAAATTAAAAATATATCTTTGAATTTTTCTTTTTACATACACGTGGATTAGATTTATTTACAACTACTCCAAATTTCAAATTGATAGCATTAGCAGTTCCTGAGATATTTAACTTTGTGACAGACAGACAGACAGACGGACAGAGTCGCACCATAAGGGTTCCGTTTTTACCTTATTGGTCCGGAAGTCCGGAACCCTAAAAAGCCTACATGCATCTATTATGGTGAGGTGGGTCATAGAAACCAAGATTGCAGCGGAGTCTATTTTGTAAAAAAAGGCGTTCGAAGTAAGCTAATCTATAAAATTATGATATGATAATCATATATAGAGATATGTAGGTACTTTGAATTTCGGGGAAGGACAAAAGATAGTTTTTATCTGGAAATTCATCACCTAAGGGGGTGAAAAGGGGGGAGAAAGTTACCATATAAACGAGTTCCGCGCGGACGAAGTCGCGGGCACAAGGTAGTATAATATACACGTATACTTATTTTGAAGAAAAAAATATTAGAAGTAGAAATAGAAATAAGTATTTATTCGGCAAAATCATGATACGCAGGAGTCATATATTTTTTTTTTTTCATTTAAAACCACTCGGAAATATTTGTTTACAAACTTAATAACCTACCGTTTAAATTTTTGCTCCCGTTACAGGGCCCATCCTGTATATTAGAACATCAGACTAAATCACGTCTCAGTTATAGCGCTTTAGCACCATGGCGTTTCTAAACGACCGCCAAACCAACAATTTTTGATGCCAGGCTAGATGTAGCCAAGCCAGCCTCTGTACTTAATAAGTCATGTAGATAATGTCACATGTAAAAATTAATAAATACAAATATGACGAAGTTTGTTGCAGATACTCACTCTGTGCTCATTTTTGACGAAACCTGCGCTGTGGATATTTAACTTTGTGGATTGCTTTGATTATGCTTTGAATAAATATCATTTAAACTAATATGAATATAATTATGTATATGTTTTATCGCCATCAATATTACAATATCAGTAGTAATTACAGTGGATTTAAGTGCACAGAAGATAATGTGATATGAAATTTGTGTTATACTGATTAATTGACCGATAAAGTATTTAATTACTCGATTATACATCGTTTTAATAAGGATATGATACAGTGGAAGACACGTTAAATGCTATCCAAAATCATTTTTCTATTCAACCGATGACGTACATTTTTTATCATCTCTAATTTATCGTCATAGGTTTCAAGATCTTTTAGTTATTTTATCCTATTGGCATTGCTTATCAGCGGCCCTAAGCTTGTTGCCTTTTTATCACTCATCGTTGTGGATAAGACATCCGTCACTCTCGCACTCGCATAGATAGATATTTGTCAGTACGTGACGGATGTCTTATCGACAGCGATAAGTGATAAATGTCAACCATGCTACGCCCGCTGATGGGAAAATATCGTCAAGCCATGTACGTTCAATTGTTTCAGTTCAAGTAATAGCCTAGTTAATCAAGTTATCACTTTTGTTTTAGTCACATTTGACGGGAAAAACAAACGACGGTAGCGAATTTCATTCCTCAGCAGTTCAGTGGAAGTATGTCACTCTGTCTGTAGGTATTTTCTTTCAATGTTGATGTAATGTTTGATGCACATGCTAGAATCGCTTTATATCTGAGCTATTTAACCACGAAATCAAAAATCAATCAAAATCCAACATTTATTCTGCAAATAGGCCACAAGGGCACTTATACATGTCAATCGAAAGTCGAAGTTCAGGTATCTTCATCTCTATCACACTTGCATTACTTGAGTGACAGGGATGCATGTATACGAACTTCGAGTTTCAATTTTCGTGGTAGCGCCGCCGCTGGTGGCACGTAAAAAGAGCGCCGGGTGCCAAGTGTATGGCCGCTGGCGTTCTTTTTACGTGCATTGGCGTATACCTAGTATACCTACACTAATTAGGTACTTTCCTAAAAAAAACTATTTACCAAAACTAAACAAATGCAACTTTATTCCAACCCAAAATTGTTTAAATTCCTATTTTCTACTCCTGTACCGTTATCTGTCATTTATATAGGCTGTAGCTCAAATACAATGACACCACTAATAAGACGTCGAAAAACTCTATGCTCTATGGCCCAAAAACGAACTGTTTAGCGTACTTTTTTGGTTCATACATTTTTCATAAAAGCACTGTTTAACTTTTTTTTAAATCGGCCGCTACCTATATTGCCTACCTATATAGTGGTGCCAACTTCATAAACAATTATTTCGAAATAAAAGTATTTATTTACGATTTAACATTTGTATATTATAAATTATTTACTACAATAATAATAAATCATCATCTATTGTGTGTTAAATTACATGTTTTATAAATTCTTGGTATTATTTATAAAAATAAACAGTTCAAATTCGGTCCGGGTCCGGATTCGGTTTGGTTCGGATGGCAAGTGCAAACAAATTTAAAACAAAACAAACCATAAGCAAGAGCTGTCACATTTCCGATTTCCCACCAAAATACAGTTCAAAATGAAGAGACGAAAGATGATAAACTATTAGTCCTAAACTATTAAGATTATATTCGTGTTTGTGAAGACAAAAGTGTACGTTCCTTTTAAAAAGGTCGAAGAAATTAATAACTGCACTCTTGAAGAAATTGCGTGAGTAGCAAAAGTGCGAATAGAAAACTTGCTGCCTGAAAAGTTTAACTATTCTGTAGTCTGCTATTTATTTAAAATTTGTCGTAGAAAAAGTATTGTATGCAACGGTGTATAACTGGTCTAAAAACGCTCGTGGCATCTTTAATTGCGATGCTTGCCGAGGCTCGCATCGCAACCCACGCCACTCGCCTTTTAAGACCTTTCTTATACAACAGTTGCATAAAATACTATAAGAGAATAAGTCCTTCCAGTAGGCCCATGGGCGCTAGGAGGATACTGTGACGTCAGGTGGAACTTTAACGGGCTTTATCTTCATAATTTTTTGTTTGTACGACAAAATAAAAAATACGTGTCTAATATTTTTAGGTAATCTAACTGACGGACTAAATTGATTTATATGATTTACATTGACAAATACAGTCAGCAGCAGAAGTGCTACGCGGTCGATCAACTCAAAATCATCTAAACAAACTCTTAAGACCTTGTAATATAGACATGTACCTACAGTCGGCGTTATAAGTAGCTGAACACCTAAGTACCTGGTCGTTTTCACTCGTTTGACAACTTCATATTGCAGTTTAACATGTGACATGGTACAAAGGTGTTAAGCCCCTTTTTGTGAGGTTGACTGTACTTCCCTATAAATTATTTTGACCTGTTCGTACGCGTAGCTACTTCTACGGCTAACTGTTTATGGCGATATACCCTCAAACTATCAGAACGGAAGTTATCGATCAAAAATGATCCCACAGCAAAGCAGCATTTATTTATACCTCGAAATAAAATGCCCTTCTACACGTTATGGGACCCTCTTGGCTCCTGATTGCTCAACTATTTTAACTATTTATATTTCGAAAGAGTCCTAATTTCTACAGAGATTTAAAGCACTTACCACGTTTTTATATCCATTAATGTAGCGCGTAGCTACGAGGTTTTATTGTTATGGCTTATGGCTACTTATGTTTGAGTTGACGTTAAATGCGGTTATATCGATGCAACTTAGATTTTGATGATATTAATAATATGAAGGTATGTTTTTACCTTACCATAAACAACTTTTGTTTGCAAAAGTATATAAGTACATTTATACATGAAAATATATTTCAGGTTCTTTGAAGAAATTTATACCTACTCACTCCATTTTATAAGAAAGTAGTAAAAAAAATCTAACATTTTCAACATCAATTAATGTTGTCTTCATCATTCGATTCTGTTTTATGTTGACTACGAATCAATGTTGGCGAAAAACTTGGCAAAGGTATGTCGGAAGTGCTCCATGATACTAAACACGTCGACGCACACAAATCACACTTCACAATCGACGAACAGGGACAGTAAATCCGGATACTCATACTAATTTATTTATAATATTATAAAAATATTACACGTCACATATTATTCACAATTTCATATTATAAGCAATTCAATCTTATATATGTTTATACATAATAATATCATTCAATTATTATTTTCATAAAATTTATTTAAATTATAAAAGGCATGTCCAATTAGCCATTTTTTTAATTTATTTTTGAAGGTGTTTGTGCTTTCCTCCATCGTAATGTCTTCAGGTAGTTTGTTATATACCTTGGGACCTATTACGTGCATTGTCTTGGAGGACTTAGTCAGTCGGTGACAAGACGAAAGAAGTCGCTCTTTACTGCCTAGACGGGTACGTGTGAGTTTGTTTGTGTAAAAGGTGTGTTTTTGTGAGTGTACGTGCGCAGCAATGTTGAAAATGTGTTGTGAGGGTAGTGTGAGAATATGGTTATCAATGAATAACTGTTTGGCTGGAGTCCCCGGTGGCGTCATGGTTACTATTCTTATAGCCCGTTTTTGCAAGACAAAGACGCGATGCCATTCAGCTGCTGAACCCCAAAATTCGAGGCCGTAGCACATAACAGAGTGAAATAGTGAAAAATAAATTGAGCGCAATTGGTTTTGCGGTAAAACACGAGCAAGCCTCCCTAGCGCAAAACATGCGCCAGATAGTTTGCCGCATAGTATATTAATATGTTTGTCCCATTTGAGGGCGGAGTCCAGAGTCACACCGAGGAATTTAGTGTATTGCACTTGTTCGAGAAATGTGTCATCGATGCGAACGTTTAGAGACCGAGGAGGTTTGCCCCCTAGATTGACATGAATGACGTGTGTTTTTGCGAGGTTTAACACAAGTCCGTTGTTTGTGAACCATTTTTGCATGTGCCTTATGTCAACGGTTATTTGATCCTCCAACTGCTGCAATGAAGAAGCAGTTACAATATAACATGCATCGTCAGCAAAAAGATACATGTCACCCTTAACGGTTTTGGGTAGATCGTTAACTTGGATTAAAAAACACAAGTTTGCTGCAGATATGTGGTTTATTATGATATATGCAATGATAAATCATCTTTTTGTATTATAGAAATCAAAACTTGGACATATTTACAGTCAATATAACATAAATCATTCCAACAGACTCCAGCTCTTGGCACAAAGCGCCCCTTTAATTAATGGCAAGAGTTTTTCCACCTTTTGTTGCAGCAGGAAGGGCTAATTGTCCCTAATTAATTGGCCCGGGCATTTTTACCCCTTTTTATCCCTCCACCCGCTTTGTCTAAATTTTAGCTCAAACAGCGAGGGTTAATGAAGCCTTATTGTTTCTGCTGATCCGTGGTTTCGGCAGTGTATTTGTGATTCGTGACAGCTATTCAACACAAAATTATGTTTGCTCTCAGCTTACGGTATCAGTGAACCTCAAAACAAAATGTCACTACAAATTGTACAAATAAATAATACCGTAAGCCACCTGATAAAAGCGCTTAATAGGAGGCTTATTTTATAATTATAATATAACCAATGTTCTGATAAGTATGACTGTGCAGACTAAAGTGCGTCGACGTTATGTTACCAACTTTTATTTTACATCAGCCATTGACTTACTATTACTACGTATAGACTGGCAACCCAGAACATTTTTCTTGACGTCAATCAGGCGGCCATCTTGGAAACTCAAAGAGTATGTGAACGTGCAGTAGATGCATTTTTCTGCAATTTGTGTCAGATGTCGAAGTCCTATTTAAGGTCCATGCGGAGCCTCAGATATCGGTTTTGAAAGCAATTGGAAATTAAAATGAACGGTGGCTAATGAGTATTACCAATTAAGAAGTATAATTACTTCTTAATTGGTAATGGGTTCATTCATATTCGGAGACCGTACTCGCGTCGCATTCATTATTTATACATAGGGTATAAGAGAACGCGACTAAGATTTAAATGAGTAGAACTTACGATCTAAATACTTAAGTAGCAACTAAACGTTGGCATTCATCAAAAATATTTAATTATTGCTGCCATTTTGTCGCAAAAATTAAGATCTTTAAAGCTTCAAATAGTCTATTACGTTTAATGTTCCACTAATAAGGCAAAATAGTATTAGGAAATTGTCACTTCTACATTTTTTAATCTTTGAAATAATGGCCGCGTATCTTATAAATTACAGAAAAATTAATGTTATTAAAAAAACCCTGCATTTACCGATGAAAAGTGATTCCCGTGCTTTTACTATTGTTGTGTTTGTGATTGGTGCAATAGCACAATGCACAAAAAGGCATTTTTAAAAGTTTTAAGTCCAACTACACTCAGAAACTACCGCCATCAGTGCTCGCCATAGACTAAACCAACATACGCTCATGAGCGTATGCATGCGCAAACTTTTGCCAGGTGATGTCTACTCTAGTAATATAACTCAATGACATCAGCTCTGTAGTTTTGTTTAAGTACCTAACCATGATCAACAAAATAGGGTTGTAGACTCTAAATTAATTATTTCTTCAAGAAAGAAGATTAAAAAATATGCCTAATGATGAAAATCCCATTCAAATATCTTAAAAAATTACGAAGCTACAACCGTTTTAATGGTACTTGTTAGAGAGAGAAAACGCTAGGGGATTGTGATGTCACGATCCCCATGCGTCATATTAAATGACAATCGTTTCATATGAAGGTGCGTTTTGCGGAAAAGGGACAGAACATACCCCCTCTTAAAACTTTGGACACTTATAACTTTGTGATTATTTAACCTCTTGAGTTGCTTTTTTCTCCATTTGACTACATTTTTGATACTTTTTCGAGAAAATACTACTTTGTTGATTATTTTGTTCAGTGTCTACACCCCTATTGGTCTGGGCTAATAAATCATATTTAACACTCATTTCGTCTGTTCATTGTTTCCTACAGGCCCATATAGGCAAGCAGGATTCGGACTCGCTCCACGCTGTAACGCAATACAAAGAGCAACAGAGCGGGAATCAATTACAGGGATCGCTTCATTAGCCGCCGATACAACCTCGGCCGGGTCGTGTTTGACCTGGCTTTTGGTACAAAGACGACGTACAATGCGGCCTACGCGGTTTGGACGAGCCTTGTAACGGGCGAACATTCGCGGATGTTTTTCGAACACAGAGAACGGAGCAAGGAGTCATCTACCACTCGCACCTTACAGATGTACTATTATGGGAATAACATTTGTAGGACAATCTTGCCTAAATCGACCTAGACATTAAAATTCGTTTTTTAGGTATATTATCACGACTTGACGACTTCTGTAGCCTAGTTGGTAGTGACCCTGCCTACGAAGCCAGAGGTCCTGGGTCCGAATCTCGGTAAGGGCATTTATTTGTGTGATGGATGAGCACGATTATTTGTTCCTGAGTCATGGATGTTTTCTATGTATTTAAGTATTTATTTATGTATATAATTATGTGTATCGTCGTCTAGTACCCATAGTACAAGCTTTGCTTAGTTTGGTATATTTGGAGATAATTCAACCTAGTCCTAGGTTGATTTGTGTAATAAAATTATTTATTTATCAATGATGTAATAAAGCTAATAGTAGGCTTTATAGAGTTTATTGCATGTCAAAAACTTTTCTCCAATACACTTATGTTTTTCAATTGTCTAAAAATATAAAATTATGCCTTTTATTATATGAAGTCCCTGGGCGACCGAGCTCTGCTCGGATGAAAATAGAGAAAATACGGAGAAAACGAATTTCCCCGGACATGAGACCCATCTAGATCGATTTCTTGCCTCCTTCACCACGTACATTCCAAATTTCATCGAAATCGTTAGAGCCGTTTCCGAGAACGTGATTGCAAATATATATACAAATATTGCTCGTTTAATAGAATAGGATGATAGGATGATTAAATCTTATCTCTTTTTTCAATATTTTATTCCATGTTTTTGAAAAGTACGTGATGATCGATGACAGTTAAAATGTAGTACCTAACATAACATTACAACAGCCAGGAATGTATTTGTTCCATCGATAATAACCGCTGCAGTTCGCGCAGTGAGAGGAATCGAGAATCGGTGGACAGCGGCTGAATCGATATAGATAATGGCCGATTACTTAGAGCTGACAGCCCTACGGAATTAAAGGGATGCCACCAAGCCATTATCGATAGTAAAATAACTGAGTTCTCGTGTTTAACTAAATTTTTATTATTATTTTTGTTTGTTGTCGACCGTGAAGTCACTCGACGATTCTATCGGAAAAACAGCGCTGGCAGCAATGCCAGCATTATGCTGAGATAGAACCGTTTCGTGACAAACTATGTGTGTTGTTTGTCTCGAGTAAATGTTTCTTTCTTTCTTTAAAATGTATTTCATAGTTTACGTTTTTGATAAGCAGCAATTACATTAAACACATTTTCAGAGTTCCGTAGTCAACAATCGCTAGTAGTTACCTACGCTACGCCCGTCTGTGCGTCTGGCCTCTGGCCATCTGTCCGTACGCGGCTCAGCTCGGCCCTTATTGCTATCTGTAATATGGTATAGGTTTTCTTATCAATGACGCTGACAATGATTCAGAACAATATATTGGAAAAAAAAAATTAAGGCTACCTCTCTCTTACAAATAGGTGCCGCTCGCGTATAAATATAAATATTTGAATCCTAAATAATCGGGAACTCTTATCTTCATATTAATTGCAGGTAGGACCGACTATGATAGTCATGCGATAGCAAGCATAGCATCAATGCTGTAGGTTAGGGGTCGGCAAACTTTCTAACCAAAGAGCCAATTTCAATAAAAAAAAAAATTTGAAGAACCGTAAAGAGCCATTTACGACATGTTCGATCTCACATTTCCTTAACCTATATTTATGAGGGGTACTCGAAGAGCTGCAAATGACCCTTCAAAGAGCCGCATGCGGTTCGCGAGCCGCGGTTTGCTGACCCCTGCTGTAGGTAATATAAAAAAGAAATAGATTAGATAATAGATAGGTTATAAGCGCGACATAAAATGCACCTACGTACCTCAGTTTCGCGTCGTCAATGGAAACGTAAACGTGTCTTAGCTGTCAGATGTGCCTGGCCATTTTGAAACAGGGAATTTCGTATAGACAAGCAACACAACCTCAACAACAACACAAACTCAAACAACCTCTTTTTAGGCTTCCGTACTCAAAGAGTAAAACGGGACCCTATTACTAAGACTCCGCTGTCCGTCTGTCTGTCTGTATGTCTGTCGGTCTGTCTGTCTGTCTGTCTGTCTGTGTGTCTGTCTGTCTGTCTGTCTGTCACCAGGCTGTATCTCAAAAATCGTGATAGTTAGACAGTTGAAATTCTCACAGATGATGTATTTCTGTTGCCGCTATAACAACAAATACTAAAAATTTTTTTTTTTTTTTTAGTTTATTTTTTACAATCTTACAAAAATCGGCTTAGTCCCAAACTTAGATAAGCTTGTACTATGGGTACTAGACTACGATAAACATATTTATATAGATAAATAAATACTCAAATAGGTACATAGAAATCATCCATGAATCAGGAACAAATATTTGTGCTACAAATAAATGCCCATACCAGGATTCCAACCCGGGCCCTCCGGATTTGTAGGCATGGTCACTACCAACTAGGCTACAGGAGGCTCCCATACAAGAAACGTGATTTTTTTGCCGTTTTTATAGATAATGGTACGGAACCCTTCGTGCGAGAGTCCGACTCGCACTTGCCCGGTTTTTTTTTATATTACATCATTGGATAGATGATACATCTTATCTACGACAACCATCGATATTATAAGATGACTGAACTCGATAAAATGGGGTTATCCAATTTTGATAGCGATAGCTCACAATCGATAATTTCACAAATTGTCGTGATATGAATTCTCAACTGAGTGAATCTATCTGTGTGAATTTATTTAATTACTTGCAAAACTTAAATAAAGTTAAAATTCCAAAAAACAAATTATAATAATAAATCTAAGCAAGCCAATATACATATCGATAGCGGCAATCGAGTCGCAGCACTGATCTATCTTGCAAAGCATTGTATTGATTTTGTGCCTATTTTTATTTGGTCGCAGCCCACCTGGGGAGGTTAACCGTCCGATGTAAGAAGTCATCGCGCTTTGTCTAACTTTATCTCATACATCATTCCTAATTCAGCCGGGTAACCAACGAGATGACATGACACAGGCTTCTCATGGGATAGAGTAAATTGTGATCACGTAAACTCTATTTCCTATGACTTAGGGTCGAAAATAGCGTTTTCATTTGTGACTAGAAAATAATATCTGAAAATTGGAGGATATTTTTGTGTTGAACTAGCAGTTAAGGGGGAATGTGTCTTTCTTTGAAGGGGTTTTATACATAAATTGATATTTTTGGAACAACAATAGATATGCATGCTTATTTTGATACTCTGTAACACAAAATGTCTACAGAATGCAAAGATAATAAGAGAATGATAAATGATTCAGTCATACACGGGTATTCTTCTTATCGGATACCTACCTTCTATACCTATCCATAATTTAAGTAGCCGTAGCGTAGCACTAGTTTTAATATATAAATAAAAATAACAGCGGGACCTTTTTGGAGAAGAGTCACTATGGACAGAGCTCAGTGGAGAGAGTTGGAGGAGGCCTTTGCCAAGAGGCAAACTGAGATAAGAGACCTTTTTAACCGACTTCAAAATAAGGAGGAGCTTCTCAATTCGGATGTATTTCTTTTTTTAACTGAAAGTATATGCTTCCAGATTGGTCCCATTGTTTCCAAAACCCCAGTTGGATGATGGGAACCATGAGGAATTAAGGGAACTCCTCAAATATATTAGGCACGCGTGTAGTAATTTCGGTATTTTCTATTATAACTCGTGTAATTACACCCGGCTGATATTATTCCGTAGAAATAGCAAACAATGAAGTGCCAAAGGTAATTCTGAGATCCTTGAGGAATCGACGGAAGTCCTCAAATATTATCGGCCCACATACAGCGATTTGGTTTATTGGTCTAAAAATCAACGCTTTTGTTCTCGAAAATCAGTTCATGTGGTAAATTAGAAAAAAAATGTGGAAATGTTAATGTGGCTTGGCGGAGTACTGAATTGAAGTCGGTTAAAACTTTGTTTTGAAAGTAAATTATATAAGTTAATAGACATTATTGAAGTGAAGTGAATAACACATTTACGAATTAGTGATTAGTATTACTGATTAGTTTTAAGTGTTCATTAGCGTAAAATCGCAAACAAGAAAATTGTATTGCTACATACCTAGTTGTTATTATATGTGTATGTATTCTTCTTAATAATAAAGCATACGCAAAAGGAGGCGAAGCAGTGCATCTACAGGATATGCACACTAACAAGGCCAAAATGGCGCTCTCAAGCGCTAAGCAAACTTGAGGCCCTTGATTTTGATAACAAAAACCTAAGCATGCCCACTGACGACACATACGTGGAATGCAAATTCACTAGACTGTATACAGTGTAAATACCTCCGAGAGACAAATGGACAAATGACCAAATGGACTTCAAGGAGGGAAGCCACATTTGGTATACAGATGGATCAAAAAAAGGTGATGATGTTGGATGTGGTATCTGGGCGAATATTCAGCGTTTTTAAGGCGTTTTTTTTTCGTCATTGTCGTCTCCTGAAAATACTATTAAAAGAGACGAATATCAGAGTTCACTTTTGATGAAGACGTAAGCCAATACCGTTACTGAGTCTTTTTTGATTTAAGTTTCAGCGGTATGTTTAGATAGCTTGCAGCGGTATACAGTCGAAGTGCGTGGAGTCCCTTCTCGGCCGGGGCTCCAGATGCGTCCCTCTCGCGAGGGCCCTCTCTAGAGCTGCTCCCTGCACAGCCAGGGGTTCAGGTCGGACGCGAGCGAACACTCCCGGCCAGTCCGAGATGAGCTTCGCGGCCACACAATCTTGAGCCGACAATGACTTTAGAACCGAACGGTTCAAACGCTCGGAGATTGGCCCATCTACGGTGAGAGGCCAAAGTTCAAAGCTAGCGTCAGCATGGGGAAGGAGGCCTCAATCTTTCAGGCCGAACTCTTCGCATTAAATAAATTCGTGGAGATCAATCTTGAAAGAAACCTAAGGAACCAACATATTTACATCAACTCGGACAGCCAAGCTGCTCTGCTGGCACTAGAATCACTAGAGTCCTACTCTAAACTAGTCCAGAATTGTAAAAATAATCTAAACACCCTGGCGAACTCCAACAAAGTCCTACTTAGATGGGTACCAGGGCATTCCGACATTGTAGGAAACGAAAAAGCAGATGAACTTGCAAGGCAGGGCGCAGACACGGCCCTGGTCAGCCCGGAACCGTTCTGTGGCATCACAAAACGGAAATCATATTCTCTGCTAAACAACGCGGAAATATCAGAGGCAATCAAGCTGTGGAAGTTCACCAAAGGACAAAAACAAGCTAAAGCCCTGATCGAATTATTTATTTAGCACTAGTTTTTGCCATAAAGCCAACATTCTTAACCAAAACGTTTTAGGATCATTTAAACTAGTGGCTTTGTGAGCTGTAGAACTCGCGCAGGTGTATTTTTTTTGTAATTTTCAGAAACTGAACCGACAAAACAAACTACAATCAACGAACCTGCTTACAAAATTTCACGAAAATCGGTTGAGAAATGCGACCTGTAGAGGAGAACAGCCGGACAGCGGGACACCCGGACATACGAACACATTGTGGCGCAAGCTGAAGCATAGTGTTCGCACCTGACTGTACTTCCATTCACCACGACAATACTTCACTAAACTTTACTCACTATAACACTTCACTGTAGTTTACTTTACTTTTATTACACCCAGCTCTATTTATTTTTGGTTACTGGTTCTTTGGTTGAGGAATTATCTTGTTAGCGAATTTGTACCAAGAATACTCATACCTACTCATTTATTTATAATTTAATATAAAAGTACATGTCACAATAATATCGTCGGGTGACAAGCAGAAGTCACTACCTACCTAGACAAACTCATGATCGAATTTTGATATGTACAGTCGGGTAAGAAAAGGTTCGTCACCTTAAAGTCGACATTTAGTTGCACCAAGGCAGTTATCAGTCCTGCCAACCTTCGAGCAACACGGAAGGGAGTAGGCATTCGCACCATTCCCCCTCTGTCGAAGTACAAGCCCAAGTGCGCATGGTTCGTACACAAAAATTGATGAACGTGTGCAAGTTTTTTCGGTGTTGTGTCATTTTTGATGTATTAGTGTCACCATTACAACCCCGCAAGAAATGACAGAATTATTTGACTGTTATATTCATAGCTAAGTTTATCCGAGATTATCTAAATATATATTTAAAAGAAGAAACTGACTGACTGACTGATTAACAACGCACAGGTCAAACCGCTGGTTCTAAAGATTCCAAATTTGGCACGTAGGTTCCTTATAAGGTCTAGGGGTGCACTAAGAAAGGATTTTTCAAAATTCATGGGTGAAATGGGGGTCCAAAGTTTGTATGGGGAAACAAGATTAGTCCGACTATTTTATTCGAAACTTCACACGAGTATTCCTAACGATAAATGAGTAAGTACGTGTTTCAGGATTTTTGAGAATTCAACCCCTAAAAGGGGTAAATGTGGTGACAAAGTCTGAAAATCAACATGGGTATTGTTTCTATGGTTTTTCGGGTCGCTGATTACGAAACAAACAACGATTTTAAAATCCAACGTGGCGGACGTGAAATACCATCTCCCTGTTGGGGTGCGATGGGGTTAAAATGTCTAAAATCAATACGGTTTTTATGGTTTTTTGTGACGTTAATTACGAAAATGGCATCGATTTTGAAATTTAATGTTGTGGACATGAATATTCTTGAAAATATTTAGTGTGTAGGTATATGTAGAGTCGACATGTAGAGTCTATATGTAGAGTGTGAACCAATTTCAGGGTTTTTTTTTAATCATTCTTTAAACAAACATTTACATTCTACGCGGACGAATACGCGGGCAAACACACAGACATACCTACCCATAGGATAAGAGGGGTAGTGGTGTGGTGTGGGGGAAACTACCTGCATCCGTAATTAATTAGTACATTCAAGGTGCTGCTCGAAGGTGGTTGTCTGCTTGCTTTCGATAAGTTTAGGTTTGCATTCTAAGTGAAATTCAGAAAATCGTCAGTACCTACATACATATATCAACCTACTTACGTTTCTCAATTATTAATTTGATAACATGTAATATAATTGATAAATATTAAGCTCATAATATTCTGTGTATGCATTAATTAACGTTACAAAATCTTCTTTTGGAGCCAGAAAACACATCTCCACTTATAATAAATCTCTAAA
Organism: Epinotia brunnichana; assembly: GCA_963854355.1. Lineage (NCBI taxonomy): Eukaryota > Metazoa > Arthropoda > Insecta > Lepidoptera > Tortricidae > Epinotia > Epinotia brunnichana. The sequence continues at coordinate 23,007,548 of OY977936.1, read as the reverse complement.
TTAAAAAAAAAATCTGCCTGTTTGAAACTAAGCTTTGTGTGGCGAATATGTTCTCAGCATCCCATGAACGGAAAAATATGAAACATTCTATATAGGTACATTATTATTCTAGCTGCAACTTAGGATAGTTTTTATCCGACTGCGACAATTAATTAATTTTCCGAAATATACGACTTCATAAATTTTTCATTTATTATTCTTAAAGTATATCGCCGCCACATCTGTCAGCTTTATTATGAAATGTCAAAATGGCGGAATTGGTTTTCCTTAATTTCACCTATTAATAATTTAAATCCCGTCTCCGATAGACCTTCACGAATCACATACCAAGAGGTAAAGCATAAGAAATTAATCGATTCTGATATGGGAACTTATATGCGCAAATGTCGTATTATGGCGTAATTTCGAACAATATAAGTAACACAAATGTTTTTTTTTAATGGCACGCGCGCGCTCTCTTTGCGCATTCAGCCAAACCACGCAAACCAAAACGAAGATCGTATATCTGCATTCCTCTCACTCGAGTAATGTTAGTGCGATAGAGATAGAGATACCCGAATATTTATGAATTCTGAAGTTCGTGGTTTAAAAGAAAATACGGATGTCGGATAGATCGAAGCTAAACACTGTAGACACTAAATAATATAATCACAATGTTGTATTTTATCGAAAAAGGACTTAAAATGAAGTCAAATGGAGAAAAAAACAACGCAAGAGGTTATTTAACACTTATTTAAGTAGTCACTAAGTTATGAGTGTCCAAAGTTTTAAGAGGGGGTATTTTCTGTCCCTTTTCCGCAAAACGCAGCTTCATATGAAACGATTGTTTTTTACTATGAATACTATGACGCTCGAGGATCGTGACGTTGCGGTCCCGATCGTTTGCTCACTCTAACAAGCGATATTAAAACGGTTGTAGCTTCGTATTTTTTTGAGATATTTGAACGGGTTTTTCGTTTCTTCTTTCTTTTGAAGTAATAATAAATTTTGAGTCGACTCCCCTATTTGGAAGACAAGCGGAAAGAGTACCTACCTAAATTAATCTATATATTAAAGATGAGTCATTTGAAGAAATACGAGTAGACACCTACAGAAAAAAAACAGTACGGATTGACAGCAAAAAGTATAATAATTATATTTATGGGAACAAAAATATAAATGCCTATGTCCTGACTCCTGACTGACTCACTCACTCACTCACTCATCAACTCACAGCCGAAACTACTGGGCCTAGAGAGTTGAAATTTACACCAGAACTACCTTTTACAACTTAGGCAACGGATAAGAAGTGATTTTCGGAAATCATAACCCCTAAAGGGGTTAAATAGGGGTGCAAAGTTTGTATGGGGGAAACTTTATTTTTTTAGCAAGAGACGTAAAACTTTGAAGAGCGTATTGAAAAAGATCTACTCCTAAGGGGTTAAAAAGTATTTCTAAGTTTGTAATGAGAAGGTTAAACGTTTGTAGATCTTGATCACTTATTGAAATACAAAAAAGTCCTTTCAGTGTTTTAGAAAATTCCACCTTTAAGGGGGTTAAAAGGGAGTGCAACATTTGTATGGAGACAACGTTTTTTTTAGCAAGAGACTTAAAACTTTGTAGATAGCTTACTTATTAGAATATTATTAAATATCTTTTAGCGTTTTGAAAAAATCCACCCCTAAGGGGGTTAAAAAGGGTTGCAAAGTTTGTATAAGAGAAACGCTTTTTTGATATAGAAACATAAAAGTTTGTAGAAAGAATTTGTGCAACTATGTATGGAGGAAAAATTTTTTTTTAGCTTAAAGGTTTTTTTTATTAAAGGGGTTATAAAGGGGTGCAAGGTTCGTATGGGAAACATTTTTTTTAGCTTCGAGATTAGATAGTTTGTAGAAAAAATGCTTATTACAACAAAAAAAAACTTCTCCTTAATTTTTCTCAAAAAGCGTTAAACAACTCTTCAATTTTGAAAGTTCAAACTTTCAAAATTGGTATGGAGAGTAAGAAATTTTTAAAGTAAGTATCAGATTTGTAACTTCGATCTTAGCCTGTTTGCTAAAAGACTACAAAATTTCGGTTGTAGACTGTTTACTAAAAGACTACAAAACTTATTTCAGCGTTTTTTTTTAATTCATCGCCTAAGAAGGTTAAAGGGAGTTTGAAGTTTGTATAGAGAGCAAGACATTATTAAAGTAAGAAATTACTAACTACGGTTTCAGACTTATACTATGAAGGTTCAAAGAGGTTCTACGTTTGTATAGAGAGGAAGACATTTTGAAGGTAAGAGATTTGTAACTGGTAAGGTTTAAGACTGTTATACTAAAAGACTACAAAACTAATTAATTTTTTTTAACCGACTTAAAAAATGCAAGAGGTTATATGTGCCATTATATATTTTTTTATATGTAGTTTCGCCGATTTCTCCGTCAACTGTGGACCGATTTCCAAAATTATTTTTTTATTCGAAAAAGTATACTTCCGAGGTGGTCCTATTGTCACCAAATCAGGATCTGATGATAGGATCCCAGGGAAATTGAGGGCAACCCTCATATTTTATAGGCACGCATGTAGTGATTTCGGTATTTTCTATTATAATTCGTGTATTTACCTTCGGAAATTGCGATTTTGGTGAAGTCGAACTGATGATGAAGACCACAGATGACTTATAGAACTCCTCAAAGATATAAAGTACGTCAAAGATTCTGACATGATTCTGTTGAAGTAGCAACTCTTGAAGTGTTAATTCTGAGATCCTTTAGAAATCGACGGAACTCCTCAAATATTATCAGCCCACAGATAGCGAATCGGGTTTTTTCTGTAATAATCAACGCATTTGCTCTCGGAATTTGCATGTGGTAAATTGGAAAGGAAATGTTCATGTACCTATGTGGCTTGGCGAAGTACTAAATGGAAGTCGGAAGTTTAAAACTTTGTTTTTAAAGTAATTATTTTAATTCATTTCTTTAAGTCCTTAAACAAACATTTAGACGATAATATGTTCTACGCGGACGAAGTCGCGGGTAACAGCTAGTATAATTATATTTAAAAACCAAGATACCCACACACTTTATTACAAAAGTGGAACCTTTTGCACAAAAATGAATATAATTCGAAACTTATCAGATATGTTTAAATGACTTCTCAGATCAGAATGTAGCTAAATATAGTTTGACATCAATAGCTTGTATATTGCTAAATATAGTTTGACATCAATAGGATTTCCCATCCGGATCCGACTTGTTTGGAAATATCCGTATCCGCGGATCCAGATCCGGATATTTCCATATACATGTCAGATCTGGATTTCAAACCCTCTTGTAAAGGTACATAGTTTTAGAACTAGTTGACTCTGAATAAAGAGTGATCCAATGTTGCGTTCCGACCCAGCGTTGCCTAGGGACATCCCTTTCTCGTGTTCCTCGCTCACAGCCTTCGCACACATTGCTCGCACAAATCTTTCGTTCACATTCCTAGCAAGCATTCCTCGCGCGCATTCCTCGCTTACCACATCCCTCGCAAGCATTTCTAGTACAGACGCCGGGAAAGAAGGGCTTGCCGGGTGAGTAAGGACTGTATCGGAAAGAAAGTAGTCTAGAGTAGTAGATCTCCTGTGCTTCTTTATTAGTGGTAGTAATCTTTTCTGTAAGCACTCGTCACTGTATACCGTAGCGTTCAAAGTCCCTGTAGTAAAGAAGTATTGCGATCGCATACCGCATTGAAAAATCGCTTGCCACACTAATACTTTTTTGCCAAATATCTCGATGTTGATGGCCTTATGTTTTCGAGTAACCTTCTATAAGCCGGCACCGTAATAAATTGAGGTCCTGGTAAGGCTTTAAAGTCCAATTTGCAATAGGTCTCGTCATCCATTATAATGCACTGATTTTTCTTGGTCCAATATACGGTCGTATAATTTCCTTGCCAGTTTTCTGACAGCTATTGTTTGATTTTCATCTCGTTTTGGTTGTTTTAGTTTTTTATAGGTCTTTAGGTTGCATCTTAGTTTGATTCTTTGTATCATAGCCGAAGAAGTTTTGGCTCTTTTTGCCGCATCTCGAATTGAAAGGGCGGACTTTGTTTAAACATTCTTACGACTTTCTTTTCTCATGCCAAGTCGATTGTCCCCGGTTATCTTCCAGATTTAGGCAAATCTTGGAGAGTACAGAAGTCACCAAATTTATTTATTATCTTGTGCACGCCCGCGGGACTCAACTCGTACTTTTTAACCAGTTTTCTAATCGTCATACCTTTTATTTTGCACCAATCGTCCAAAATATTTTTACGAACGTGTAAGCTAATTCGCCCCATGTTGACAGTTTGACAAAAGAAGTCATTGATTTTTGTTGCAATTAAAAGAAAAGTATATAGTTCGTTATTTAAAATAAATATATGCCGATTTTATGTACGTACCAGTTTTTAAAGATGCCTAAAGTTGTCTACTTTCTTTCCGGTACGGTCCTTAGGTATTGAGTAGGTAGATAGTGATACGAAGCCGGCAACTCCTTTTCACGGCCAGGCATGTATAGTGCTTTTCTCAAACATGCTCGGAAAAGTATGCGTTAATGTCACGAAATGAAGTTCCTTGTTTATGGCTGCCTACATTCTTGGCCTAGGCCAAGAAGTAATGTATGAAAACCCTAACTAAAAACATTATTGGCCGCTACTCTAACTTTTTAAATTTGCTTACTGATATTAAACAGACAAAGGAAAAAATACATACTGCCAACAACCAATACTTTTTTTTAATTGTTTTAGTTTTTTGTAAAAAAAAATTGTTAGTTTTTTACATTTTTTTGTTATTTTTCGTTTATTTTTTAGTGTTGTTTATCGTTTTTAATGATTTAAAAAAAATCTTTTCTTTTCTTGATGTTTGTCTATTTTTTAATGTTAAAATTTTTGTAAGGTCTTTTATGTTATTTTTAAGTTTTTTTTTATCTATTTTTCCTTTTTGTTTTACTTTTTTTAATGTTTTTTGTTTTTTTTTAATGTTATTTGTTTGTTTTTTTTTTTTCGTTTTTTTGTTTTTTTTTAATGTATTTTGTTTTTTTTTTTGTTTTTTTTTCCTTTTTTTGTTTTTTTTTTAATGTTTTTGTTTTTTTTTTATGTTTTTTACCTTTATTTTTTTGTTTTTTGTCATTTTTTTGGGCGTTTTTTTTTGTTTTTTTAGTTGTTTTTTTTTAATATTTTTTTCCTTTTTGTTTTACTCTTTTGTAATGTTTTTTTAATATTATTCTTTTTTAATGTTTTTTTTTTCTTTTTTAGATTTTTTTATCTAGAATCTTTCTCACTTTAGTGAGGTGAAAAGGATTCTATTTTTAAACCACTCACATTCGCTAGCTCGTGTTTCAATTCCACACTCGCGGTTAAATTATAACTGCACCCTTGTATAACAAATAACTATTTATTATTTCCTCACATCGTTTGAGAAAAGCACTATACAAGCCTCGGCCGGAACAGGGATTGCTGGACTCGTTGTATCCGGCCTCGTCTACGACTCGGCCGTCTAGCCCAAACTCGTCCATCAATCCCTTCCTTCACGGCCTTTGCAGTAATGTACTATCTCAAACATGCAATTAAATAAATAAATAAAAACTCCTCAAATCAAACTAATTTTCATGGCTGAATACCGTGATGCTGTGCCAGTGCCACAAATAGTGGATGAAAATTAAAAAAAAAACTTCCCGGCCTAGGCCTTCAATTTCGTATGAAATTCCTATACAGTTATCTCGAGTTGATCCGCCCGAAACGTGATACTTTGAAGCCAGATATAAAACCCACGTTGTAATGACGACATTTTATTGCATGTTTGAGAAAACTTATTTTGTATGAAACAAACCTCGCTCCGCTCAACCCATATCCACTAGTGCGGTGCGAAGCGAGGATAGGAAAATTATGCGTTCCTATTGGTTGATTTTTCCTCCCTCACCGCCTCGCAATCCTAAGACCACGCGAGAACTTTCTTGCGCGCGATTTAGGCTATTCATGTCTTTCTAACTAGAACACTTAGACAGAGACGGGTCACGCGTGTAGTGTTATGCCAGCTATGCTGATAAAGACAAAGTTACCATTTTCCTACTCTTATTGGTTATCTATTATTTTGATTCGTTCGGAATCCTAGCACCAAGCAACCCTAGGACCCCGGTAATATCACCTTACACGCCGCCAGGTTTCTGTTGCTAACCTCTGGATAACGTATAAATGTAATTGATAGAGGGTTGTGCGCCTCTGCCTGCGTTAATAAGATGAGTTAAGTAATGAATATGCGAAGTTAATTAGACCGCAGCATATTGATTGAAAAGTTATTTGAAGTCTTGAAATCATTTTTATCTAGGGTTGAACATTCGTCTGAAAAAGGTATTACTGCTTAACCTTTTCGCCGCCAATACCTCCAAAAGAGACACTGTCACGCTAACATCATTGTTATAGGTGAATTATAGAGAACATGGAATTGCATTTGTAGTGGTTATACCGTTTGCAACAAAAGGAGAATAATTTTCTCTTAATTTAATAAAATTACATACCCTTAAGAAATGGAATAAGTAGAAGAGAGACAAACACCTGTATATTTTTCAACTAACTGGGCAGCCGTGTAAGGGGAATTTAAATTTTTCATTAGTTCAAGTTCAAAATATTTATAACAGTTAAAAATAATTTGCTTACTTTGACTCTCAATTGGACCAAAATTACTCACTGCCACATTTTTTGAAAATGATGTAACTTACACTTAGTCGTACGGGCTGACACCAAATTATTCTGATAATTGTGAGAATACAATAAAATCAGACGTAAAAATATATGCACAACGTAAATAATATTCACAATTTGACACTGACATTATTTTGGTATTTACTTCTTCAATATATAACAAACCTCTTTTTATGCTGATAGTACGAGAAAATAGAAAATTCAAATATAGAATGCCTGTAAACGCAATTCCATGCTCTCGTTAATTTATCTATACAAGTGAGCAAGTATGTACAGTCGACGCCAAAAATATGTTTACACTTTTGCACCTTATTCCATTGTAATAAGGCGAAAACTGTAAACATATTTTTGGCGTCGACTGTACAAACCTTGCTTGAAACACTGAAGGTAGCTTTGCGGCAATTCGCGAAGCCACGTATAAATAAAATTGGAATATGAAATGTACGACTCAGATTGGCGCCCGAGCGAGTCCCATACAAACAAGAAACTACCTACGTAATTGAACGCTAACGGTTTGTCCGATTTCCATAAAAACATACTTATTTTTATAGAAAAAAAACTCCATTACGTCACATACTAGTAATTCTCGGTTATTATCCAAACATGAATCATGCTAGAGTCTGGCTAACCAAATTTTACCCAAATCTTGGGCTGGTCACACTTTGTGTAATAATTATAGTTTTGATACTAGAAAATATTTTTGATTTTCTGTGCACACGTAAGGTACCTACCTAAAAAAATAAGTAATTTAAATATACGTTGGCGTGCAGCTAAGTCTTATGACTTAGCTCATTATCTCCACTTATAATAAATCTCTAAATTAAAAAAATAATCAGCCAGTTTGAAACTAAGCTTTGTGTGGTACGAATGTTCTCAGCATCCCATGAACGGAAAAATATGAAACATTTTATATAGGTACATTATTATTCTAGCTGCAACTTAGGATAGTTTTTATCCGACTGCGACAATTTATTAATTTTCCGAAATATACAACTGCATTAATTTTTCATTTATTTTTATTGAGATCAAACGCTGCTGCAACTGTCAGCTATTAGAAACGTCAAAAATGGCGGAATGGCTTTGCCTTTCACTTATTAAAGTTATTAATAATTTAAATCCCGTCTACAATAGACCTTTACGAGACAAATGCTAAAATATATACCATAAAAAAATATTCAATTCTGATATGAGAACTTATATGCGCAAATGTCGTATTATGACGTAGTTTCAAAAAAAATTATCAACATATTTGAACAATATCATTAACACGAATTTGTTTTTTTTGAATGGCAATGGCACGCACTCTGCGCATTCTGCCAAAGTACCTGCGGCGCTACCGCGAAAACCGATACTCATTGTTCGTATATTTGCATCCCTGTCACTCGAGTGTGGTTAGTGCGATAGAGATAGAGATACCCGAATATATTCGAATTCCGAAGTTCGTGGTTATAGCTCAGGAATAGAAAATATGGTTAATAATCATAATGTATTTTCTCGAAAAAGAATTTAAAATAAATATAGTCAAATGGAGAAAAAAGCAACGCAAGAGGTTATATAGGAATATCTTTATTATCAACATAATTATTTGACAGTTAAAAACCTACTTACAATACATAACTATAGAAAAAACTTAAATAAACTAAATAAACCTAAAATTAGGAAAAACATAAATTTAATCAAAAGAGGTCCCCAAGATCGGATCCCTGCGGAAGGGTTCCCATAAGACTGGCTGCGTTCCCTCTTTGTATGGCTATGCCGATCCGTTGGGCAAGGAACGAGCCAGCCATAGGGCCAGGAATAGGGCTAGTCTCCGGATACTTTGACCAATTTTTTTGACAATTGGCAAAATAATTGGTGAGCGCCTGGGCTCCAGGGTCCGAGGGTTTCGACAGCAAAAGCCGTAAAAACATGCCGGTCTGTCAGGCCGATGTATTTGCGGTTATATAGGTAATGACTAAGTTATAAGAGTCCAAAGTTTTAAGAGGGGGTATGTTCTGTCCCTTTTCCGCAAAACGCCCCTTCATATGAAACGATTGTTTTTTACTATGACGCTCGAGGATCTTGACGTCACAGTCCCCGATCGTTTTCTCACTCTAACAAGCGACATTAAAACGGTTGTAGCTGCATATTTTTTTGAGATATTTGAATGGGAGTTTCGTCATCCTCTCTATCTATACATATGACTGACTCACTCACACACTCACTCATCAACGCACAGCCGAAACTACTGGGGCTAGAAAGTTGAAATTTACACCAGAACTACCTTTTACAACGTAGGCAATGTATAAGAAGGGATTTTTGGAAATTCTACCCCTAAAGGGGGAGACTTTATTTTTTGAGCTAGAGACTTACAATTTTGTATAAAGATTACCTACTTATTAGAATACATATAAAGTTCTCTCAACGTTTAGGAACATTCTGCCCCTAAGGTGGTTAACAAAGGGTGCAAATTTTGTATGGGGTAAACTTTATCACTTTAGCAAGAGACTTAATACTTTGTAGAAATATTACTTATTAGAATTCAAATACCTAAAGTACTTTCAGCGTTTTGGAAAATTCTGCCCCTAAGGGGGTTAAAAAGGGTTGCAAAGTTTGTATGACCGAAACTCCTTTTTGAGATAGAAGCTTAAAAGTTTGTAGAAATATTACTAATTACAATACCTACAATGAAAGCATTTTCAGTGTTTTGGAAAATTCCACCCCTAAGGGTATGAAAAAGGGGTGCAAAGTTGGTAAAAGGGATTTTTTGAGCTAGAATCTCAAATATTTTTAGAAAGATTACATAATAAAATAAAATAAAATACTTTCAGCGTTTTAGAAAATTCCACCAGTTAGGGGTGTATAAGGGGGGGCAACGTTTGTAAATATCTTTTTTTAGCGAGCGACCTTTGTTGAAAGATTACTTATTACAATACTTGCAAATAAAGAATTTTCAGCGTTTTTGAAAATTCCACCCCTAAGGGTTATCAAAAGGGGTGAAAATTTGTATAAAGGAAACTTTTTTTTTTGAGCTAGAGACTTGTAATTGTGTAGAAAGATTATTTATTAGAATACAAATATACAAGGTGTCCCAGAAATCGACTTCAAGCCGAAAACGGATGATAGACCGGACCGAGTCATAACAGTTATCAGAAAATTTAAAAAAAAATCCAACTCATGTTCTTTTAAAATTATGGTCACTTTAAAAATTGAAAATTTACGACGATTGACCAATTAATGAATAAATAAAATAAAAAACCAACGCGAGTTGGATTTTTTTTTGTATTTTTATGATATGACTTTGGTCTATCATCCGTTTACGGCTTGACGTCGATTTCTGGGACACCATGTTTAGGTAAATTACTTTCAGTGGTTTGGAAAATTCCATCCGCTAAGAGGGGAATAAAGAGGTGCAATGTTTGCATGGGAGAAACTTTTTACTAAGGTAGAAACTTAAAACTCTGTAGAAAGATTAAGTACTTGCCTACTTATTAAAATACAAAAAAGTACTGTTTATAAAGGGGTGCAAAGTTCGTATGGGAAACAATTTTTTTAGCTAGAGACTTAATAGGTTTTGGAAAAAATACTTGCCTATTACAATAAAAAAAACTTCGTGCTATATTTTTAATTTTTCCCTGAAAAGCGTTCAAAGTTTGTATGGAGAGCAAAAAAATTTTGAAGTATGAGATTTTTTAACTTCGATGTTAGCCTGTTTAGACTATAAAACTTATTTTAGCGTTTTTTGAAATTCATCCCCTAAAGGGGATTATAAGGATGTTCAAAGTTTGTATGGGGAGCAAGACATTTTTAAAGTAAGGGATTTGTAACTTCGGTTTTAGACTGTTTGCTAAGCTACTACAAAACTTATTTCAGCGTTTTTTTAATTCATCGGCTATGAATAAGGGTTTCGAATTTTTGGAAGTAAGAGATTTGTAATTTCGGTTTAAGACTGTTTAAGTGTTTACTGAAAGACTAGGTACAAAACTAATTTCAATGTTTTTTTTAAATTAATTCCTTAAACATACATTTAGACGATGCCATGGTAATACGCGGACGAAGTCGCGGGCAACAGCTAGTAAGTACTATTTATTTAATCGTATGGCGATAGTCTAGAATAGGGAAAATATAAAACATTATTAATATCAAGAATTATAAGGCAACATCCAGGCTTTGCAACCGATTGCACAGCGTCGGGTGTCAGGTCTGTAATGTCGTCTGGGCTTCCTGGGTAGGCGCGGATTGGACACCTTTGAATAATATGTTCCATGGTTTGGTCTTCGGTGCCACAGTCGCAGAGTGCAGAATCACTCCATCCAAAGTTTATGCCTGAATCATGGTGGCAAAGTTTTCTCGTACCGTTTAATAAAAACAAGGGTGATATCACCCACTGACTGTGGTAACTACAGAGGCATAAAGTTAACCTCACATACCGTTAAGCTGTGGGAACGCCTGGTAAATAAACGTTTACTGAATGCTTGTAGGTACTATCACACCAAACCAATTTGGCTTCAGTCCTTCAAAATCAACGACAGGCTATTAGAATACTGACGGAAAAACATCGTATCAATAAGGAGGACTTACACTTCCTATTCATCGATCTTGAAAAAGCGTTTGACCGGGTACCGAGAAGACTTGTGTGCAAGCGATGAGAGAACAGCTACTACCAGACGAAAATATTACTCTTGGTTCAAGACAAACATCATACTGCCACCACTAAAGTCAGAAGCCCAGCCGGTCTAAGCAAGGAATCCAAGGTCGAAATGGGAGTTCACCAAGGGTCCGCACTCCGACCTCTTCTGTTTAATATAGTCATGGACGAATTTGTCGGAGATGAACTCTCTGCAGCGTGTTGAGCAAAGCAACGTCACAAGATGCATTAGATTTAAGGACATGCAGCGCCATCTATGTTAATGTAGACAGTAGCCACTACCAATCGATGTCTGTTCATGATACCGCCATCTAGTGGCTAATATTCAGACAGATGTCTCTAAAGCTTGGGAGTGGTCTCCGTCTGCGCAAGACTAACGTTATAAAAGGCCCCCTGTCGGGGCGAGCGATTGCTCAATACGAGTATATTCATTCTGACTTTGAGGCGTACTTTAGGCCCTCACAAACGCCAAACGTTTCTCTTCTAACGCTGAACCGACTCCTTCCGGGAAGATAGGAGCCCCCAGTAGAGACAAAGATGATTTATGAAGGCGCCCCACCCCAGGTAACACCGACTCGAAGCTCGTCACCACCCTTCGCGGCGTTTATATCTAACCCAATGCCCTTCAAAGCCGGCACCAACTTACTAAGGTCCTCCAGGACCGTCCGTGAGGTACCCCCAAAAGTACCATCATCCAGGTACCACACGTTTAAAGGGGACCCTAGTGACGCAATGACGTTCTGAATTGCTAAACAAAAAATCAAAGGTCCTAACGGGTCACCCTGCTGGGCACCCACCCGTGAAGAAATCGGAGCGTTATTAAATAGTAAAATGGCTAGCTGTGGAGTAACATTGATGAAGAAATGGATATATCGAAGGCACCTTATCCGAAACTTCTGTAAGAATCGTGTCCCTCTAAACAGTATTAAACGCATTCTTGACGTCTATCTTCAGAATGACAGTATCGGTCCCTTTATTATTAACGACCGCTTTAGCCTAGTTGGTAGTGACCCTGCCTACGAAGCAAGAGGTCCTGGGTTCGAATCCCGGTAAGGGCATTTATTTGTGTGATGAGCACGAATATATGTTCCTGAGTCATGGATGTTTTCTATGTATTTAAGTATTTATTTCTCTATATAAGTATCTATATCGTCGTCTAGTACCCATAGTACAAGCTTTGCTTAGTTTGGGACTAGGTTGATTTGTGTAGGATTGTCCGCAAATATTTATTTATTTATTTATTTACTAGCTGTTGCCCGCGACTTCGTCCGCGTATAACACGTTATCGTCTAAATGTTTATTGAAGGAATGAATAAAAAAAAAAAACATTGAAATTAATTTTCTACCTAGTCTTTTAGAAAACAGTCTAAAACCGAAGTTACAAATCTCTTACTTTCAAAATCTCTTGCTCTCTATACAAACTAAGAACCCTCTCTGAACCCTCATAGTAAACAGTCTGAAACCGAAGTTACAAATTTCTTACTTTAAAAATGTCTTGCTCTCTATACAAAGGTCGAAACCCCTTTTAACCTTCTTAGGCGATGAATTAAAAAAACGCTGAAATAAGTTTTGTAGTATTTTAGCAAACAGTCTAAAACCGAAGTTACAAATCCCTTACTTTAAAAATATCTTGCTCTCCATACAACCTTTGAACACCCTTATAATCCCCTTTAGGGGATATATTTCAAAAAAATGCTAAAATAAGTTTTGTAGTCTAAACAGGCTAAGATCGAAGTTACAAATATCATCATCATCATTACTTAAGAGCCTTGCTCTTGTCGGTGGAGTAACCGCCACTTTTCTCTGTCCATTGCCAGCCTCTTGACTTCCTCATATGACTCGACATCAGCATTATGTTTTATTTGGCTAGAATATGTTAGCCTAGGCCTTCCTCTGCCTTACAAATATAATACTTTAAAATTTTCTTGCTCTCCATACAAACTTTGAACGCTTTTCAGGAAAAATTAAAAATAAAACACTCGGTTTTTTTAATGTAATAGGTAAGTATTTTTTCTACAAACTATCTAGTCTCTAGCTAAAAAAAAGTGTTTCCCATACGAACCTTGCACCCCTTTTTAACCCCTTAAGGGGTGAAATTTTCCAAAACGCTGGCAGTAGGTATTTTTTTGTATTTTAATAAGTAGTACTTAATCTTTCAACAGAGTTTTAAGTTTCTAACATTGCACCTCTTTATCCCCCTCTTAGCGGGTGGAAATTTTCAAACCACTGAAAGTAATTTACCTATATATTTGTATTCTAATAAATAATCTTTCTACACAATTTCAAGTCTCTAGATCAAAAAAAAAAATTTCCTCCATACAAATTTTCACCTGTTTTAATCACCCGTAGGGGTGGAATTTTCCAAAACGCTGAAAGTTCTTTATTGGTATTGTAATAAGTAATCTTTCAACAAAGGTTTGTCGCTTGCTAAAAAAATATATTTACAAACGTTGCACCCTCTTATACACCCCTAAAGGGTGGAATTTTCTAAAACGCTGAAAGTATTTTATTTTATTTTATTATGTAATCTTTTTAAGAAGATTCTAGCTCAAAAAATCCCCTATACCCCTTTTTCATACCATCATTAGGGATGGAATTTTACAAAACGCTGTTTTTTTTATTTGTATTGCAATAAATAAGTAATCTTTCTACAAACGTTTAAGCTTCTATCTCAAAAAGAAGTTTCGCTCATACAAACTTCCCTTTTTAACCCCCTAAGAGGCTGAATTTTCCAAAACGCTGACAGTACTTTATTTGTATTCTAATAAGTAAGCTTTCTTCAACGTATTGAGTCACTTGCTAAAATAATAAAGTTTCCCCCATACAAAATTTGCACCCCTTGTTTACCCCCTTAGGGGCAGAACTTTCCTAAACGTTGAAAGTATTTTATTTGTATTCTAATAAGTAATATTTATACAAAATTGTAAGTCTCTAGCTCAAAAAATATTTTTTCCCCCATACAAACTTTGCACGCCTATTTGACCCCTTTAGGGGTAGAATTTCCAAAAATCCCTTCTTATCCGTTGCCTACGTTGTAAAAGGCAGTTCTGGTGTAAATTTCAACTCTCTAGCCCCAGTAGTTTCGGCTGTGCGTTGATGAGTGAGTGGGTGAGTCAGTCAGGACATAGGCATTTATATGTAGGTAGGTATAGATAGATAGAAGATGACGAAAATCCCATTCAAATATCTCAAAACCGTTTTAATGTCGCTTGTTAGAGTGAGAAAACGATCGGGGACTGTGACGTCAAGATCCTCGAGCGTCATAGTAAAAAACAATCGTTTCATATGAAGTGAAAACTTTGGAACTTAGTGATTACCTATACATATAACCTCTTAATTGCGTTGATTTTCGAGAAAAATTAATGAAAAATTAAATGAAGTCGTATATTTCGGATAATGGATTAATTGTCGCAGTCGGATAAAAACTATCCTAAGTTGCAGCTAGAATAATAATGTATACCTATATAAAATGTTTCATATTTTTCCGTTCATGGGATGCTGAGAACATTCGTACCACACAAAGCTTAGTTTCAAGCTGGCTGATTCTTTTTTTAATTTAGAGATTTATTATAAGTGGAGATTAGCAATCGCAAAAGCGCGAGTGGCATGAATAGCCGCCTCACACCCCTGCGGGGTGCCAATGCCAAACTTTAGTTTAAAAAAAACAATAATGAAATCGGACGAATAGTTCTCGAGTTATAGTTGATTTTTAAAACTCAATATCCGCCATCTTGGATTGGCCGCCATTTCTATTAGCTACTACTTTGAGATGGCAATCATGGTTTTTTTTTACATCGTAATAAACCTGTCTAACTACTGTAAGGAGGAAACTTAGTACCCCCAAGTTATTGGATTTTGATAAATTTGGCTAGCTGGCCCATGGACTTGCTATTTCAAATACAAATCAAGCTACATTTATAAGAAAAATAATTACAAAAATCACATGAACAAGATTAATTCACAAACAATTCAGACATTGTACAAGTCACAAAAGTTTATGTTTTATGGCAGCGAAACGTGGACAATGACACAAAGGGACGGAGAAAGACTGGAAGCGTTTGAAATGTGGTGTTGAAGACGGATGGAAGGCATACTCTGAGACTGAGAGAGTAACAAATTAGGACGTGTTAAGAAGGGTAAAAGACAAGAGAGCGATCTTGAACACCATCAGCGCTAGAAGGCGGAAAATGATTAGTCATTTGATACGGCACGACCACTCTTTAAAACCATAATGGAAGGAAAGATAGAAGGAAGGAGAGGCAGGGGAAGCCCGCGGCGCAGTTATATGGACCAAATAAAGGAAAAAGCTGGTGTCATGTCGTATCAGCGAGTCAAGGTACGCCAGTCTTACGACAGAGAGGAGTGGAAAATACTCCACCAACAAGAGGATAACTAATAATGCCCTAGTCGCGGAAGTGTGCGCAAGCATTCCCGTGGCTCCACCAAAGGGCAGCGTGGAGAACACCGTGGGGTTTTCTACGCGCTGCGGGCGGTTCCCGAGAGTTCCTGGTTCCCCAGCCAGGCGGGAACAGTAACAGCATTTGCACCTCGAAAAAAAAACAGTTATAATGCACTATAAATCCTATAACATCTGTATTTCTTACATATATTTAGCCAACAAGAAAGATTTTGAGTTAACAACGGACTGACGAATCAAATATTTTGAGTAGGTTATGTATGTATGTATGTAAATACTTTATTGTACACAAGACATTGGTAAAAATACAGACAAAATAGGTTAAGTTGGTACAAAGGCGAACTTATCCATGTAAGGGATCTCTTCCAGTTAACCTTTTGAGCTTATGCATAGGAAGTCACTTCAATCCTATTAATGTTGTAAGAAATGTGTAAGTTTATTTGGAGTTTTAGGTGGTTAATAAACGAAAGAACAGATTTAGATGCAATTTGGCGTAGGTATACTTACATAGGTATATCATAGACTAAATCATAGGATACTTTCTATCCCGAAAATCTTCCTATAAGGGATTTTATTTGGGGATTTCGCGGACAAAAGCTAGTGTAACATTATAATATTTAAGAAGAAACCCCCCCCACAACCTGTCACTGACTCGCTGTATTTTTTATGTTCGTTACCAACTACTAAACCTTTTCAATCACATCAACCTGTCCTGTAAGTGCCCGAGCTCCTGTCAAAACTAAAAGCCTGCAAGCTAATAAGCTCCAACTAATTAACGATTGCCGATAAGGCAATCACTGAAAGCTGATGTGCCATCAAAACTCTAAAAAACATGTTCAAGTGGTAAATTGCGTCAGATGAAGACTAAAATATGTAGATACGTGCATCTGCGACTGCCCAAATAAAAAGGCATTAAAATCATTTCCACACCTGTGCGAATATTACCACACACGGATGAAACGTAAATAGTACATTACTGCAAAAGCCGGGAAATTGCAATTCGTGGATAAGTTGCTTTTAAGACGAATCCACGAATTGCCGTTCCCGCTGAGGCATATATAGTGCTTATCTCCAAAAATGCGAGGAAATCAAATAATATTTTCAATAATTTTAAAACAGCGAGTATGCCAATAACCTATCAAGTCCCCACCCAACCCAACTTATTTTTTTTAAGTATGTACACGGCATGACTCGTAGTGCCAGTTTCAAATTACATACTTAAAATAATTAAAAACATTAGAATCTATCACAGTTTTAGATGTTTACTTATTAAAGACTAGCTGTTGCCCGCGACTTCGTCCGCGTAGAACTTTTACTTAGAAAATATAATGCAAACAAACTTCCACCATCTTATGGGATGATTTCCGAGGCAAAAACTATTCTATATCCTTCGAAGGGTCTCAAATTATCTCTATACCAAATTTCATCTAGGTACATGGATTTTATCCAAACTTTCACCCCCTATTTCATACCCTTAGGGATTGATTTTCGGGATAAAAACTATCTACATAATGTCATTCTTCGGGACTCAAACGACCTTTATACCAAATTTCATCTAAACGGGATTCATCCAAATTTTTACCCCCCATTACACCCCCTTAGGGAGTGATTTCCGGAATTAAAACTATCCTATGTCGTTTCCCAGGACTCAAGCTATCTCTATACCAAATTTTATTAAAATGGGTTCCATCCGAATTTTCACCCCTAATTTCACCCCCTTATGATTTCTGGGGTAAAAACTATCCCATGTCCTTTCCCAGGACTTAAGCTATATCTACACCAAATTTAATCAAAATAGATTACATCCAAATTTTCACCCCCTTAGGGGGTGATTTCCGGGATAAAACCTATTATATGTCCTTCCCCGGGACTCAAACTATTTATATACCAAATTTCATCTAAATCGGTGCAGCAGTTTAAGTAGCTCCATACAAATTTCCACCCCCAATTTCAGCCCCTCAGATATAAAAACTACCCTTTGTCCTTCCCCGGGGCTCAAACTATCTGTATACCAAACTTTATCTAAATCGGTTCAGCGGTTTAGGCGTGAAGAGGTAACAGACAGACAGACAGACACACTTTCGCATTTATAATATTAGTATGGAAGTATGGGTTATTAGTATGGATAGTATGGATTCTTTCCGCTTGTCTTCCAAATAGAGGTGTAGCTGTAGACTCACTTCAAAAGAAAGAAGAAACGAAAAACTCATTCAAATATCTCAAAAAATTACGAAGCTACAACCGTTTTAATGTCGCTTGTTAGAGTGAGAAAACGATCAGGGACCGTGACGTCACGATCCTCGAGCGTCATAGTAAAAACAATCGTTTCATTATAAAGGTGCGTTTTGCGGAAAAGAGACGCAACAAACCCCCTCTTAAAACTTTAGACACTTATAACTTAGTGATTACCTATATAGCCTCTTGCGTTGTTTTTTTTCGAGATAATACAACATTATGATTATTTTGTTTAGTGTCTACATCCCTATTTTCGATAAGATAAGATAAAATAAGATTTCTTTATTATCAGAACTGTGTACATTTAGTTGTTTTGGGTAAAATAAAGTCCAACAGCTTGCCCATTTCGGACGTACAATATTAAACTTAAAGCTAGTCAAATATACTAAAACAATAACACCATTTAACCATATTTACACATAAAATATTAATTTAGATCTATCCGACATCCGTATTTTCTTTTAAACCACGAACTTCGTTATTCGAAAATATTCGGGTATCTCTATCTATATCGCACTAACAAATGACAGGAATGCAGATATACGAACTTCGAGTTTCGGTTTTCGTGGTTTGGCTGAATACGCAAAGAGCGCGCGCGCGTGCCATTCAAAAAAACCAAGTTTATATTGTTCGAATTTGTTGTTACATTTGTGGAAATTACGCCTTAATTCGACATTTGCGCATATAAGTTCGCATATCAAAATCGATTAATTTTATATTTGCTTTTGGTACAGTCGCCATCACATACATAGGAGCAAACAAGCACGTCACAAACATCGGAACACACCTCTATTTTCAAGGCATTAGGGTGCATGTGCCGATATTTTTGAACAACTATAGTGTACCTATGTATGTGATGGCGACTGTACCTATGTGTCTCGTCAAGGTATATCGTAGACGGGGTTAAAATTATTAATAGGCGAAAGAAAGGCAAAGCAATTCCGCCATTTTATCCGTAGTATTTCTTATTAGTCTGTAATTTTGACGTTTCTTTTAGCTGACAGATGTGGCGGCGATATACTTTAAGAATAATAAATGAAAAATTACATGAAGTCGTATTTTACGGAAAATTAATTTAGGGGACGTAGGTTCGTGGTCTTCTCTCCCTCTCACTGAGCGTGAGCGCGTGTTTGGAAGCGCGGAAATCATGTTTTTTAATTTAAATTTTTTGTGCGTTTTAATAAATAAAAAAGTAATAGCTGATATCCCTCAAACATGGCATTGCCGATTTTTAAAACCAATTTTAATATGTTTAGTTGTTGTGCATAATTTATTACGATTTTTTTAAGCATATTTTAGACCTATGTTCGTGATTTTTTTGTATCAAGCGAAAGTCAAAAACTCAGGATTCGAATAGCTGATTTCCCTCGAGAAAGGCCTCAAGATTGCTAATTAAATTTAAGGCAGCCGTATTATAATCCAAACAAGAGCTACGATTTTTTAAAAATCTGTTTTTGGAGCTCACGTCGCCTTAATTGTCGCAGTCGGATAAAAACTATCCTAAGTTGCAGCTAGAATAATAATGTACCTATATAAAATGTTTCATATTTTTCCGTTCATGGGATGCTGAGATCATTCGTACCACACAAAGCTTAGTTTCAAACTGGCTGATTCTTTTTTTAATTTAGAGATTTATTATAAGTGGAGATTAAACGGGATTGAAATCTAAACGTATTTAAAGTTCGTTATGAATTTTATATCGATAAATATTTTTATATCTTCGTTTCAAACTATTTGAGACATTTTTAAAAACGTCACAACGATCACTTACAAAAGTAAGAGTTTTGTCTATGACTTAAAAAAAACAGAAAACGCGGGAAAACTTAAGGCACACTACAAACGGGCGCAATTTGTCACACCAACTTGCAATAGTTGGAAAGAGACGGCCATACATTTCTTTCATTTTAACAATAACAAGTTGTTGTGATAAATTGCTAGGCATTGAAACGTACGAGCATTTAGCTGTTTGCAGTGACTTGCCTTAGTCAAAACATATGATTAAAAGGTAAAAAACTATACAGTAAAGGAATTTCATACATTTTCCTGGCCGCTGAAGCTGTACAATAATGACTTTTAACTTTTTAAATTTGCGCTCGGCAGTAACGAGGAACTTCACGGACTATTTTTGCTACAGTAAGGCGGACATTTCCGAGCATATTGGAGAAAAATTATTTTTTATGCGTTAGCTCTTTTTGTACGTCCAACTTTCAGGAAACCAATCCAAGAAGTAACGCATCTACAGCTGCCTAGATCTACTCACTACCTATCACGTAAAGCTAATCGTCACCCAGATTAGGCGTGTCCATTTAATAAGTAGCTATCAATTACCGAGTCCCACTGATAACGTCGTCCATGATAACAATTCGGCAGTACCAACCACGCCGCCACCATGTGTGCGTGTCGCCAGAAGAAAGCTTCGTTCTTCATCGAAGACATACTGAAAGACGCTAAACCGCACAAGAACATCAGCAGTGAACCAAAAGTGCCGCTCACATGCTCTGCTCGGGAAAAACCAGTCACATTCGAAGCTAACAACTTGAAACCAGAATATGTCTACAACGATTCAACTCGATTCGATAAGATCGAGAAAGAAACTCAATTCAATGTCATTTGCGAGGTTGAAAAAGAACTCGAATATGGAAGAACTTATCTGGAACATAGGAGGAATACTTTCCCACTTTATCCGACCGCTCTTAAGCCCAGTTTCCCTTGGCCGCCTTATAAGAAAGATGCGTCGTTTGCCAGGCAGTTCAGCTATTACAGTGACTCTATGCTGAATTCCGATCATATCCTGAGGAGCCAGCTGGCTGCTAATAGATTCACTTCGCCATACGCACCGCAACCATATGGATTTAATAGAGGTGAGAACTCAACCACCTATCAAAAATGATTGTGTGGTCTTTTATAAATTTCAATAACAATTAATGGATCTATCTCACTCCGCTCAGAGGAGAAACGCTGGAACTTATGTTCTCCAAGCAACTCCATCTTCTATAAAACGCAAACGTCTGTGTTTGGGTTGCTCCGCCTGATAGGTCAGCATTTAGATTATTTTAGATGAACAGCATTATTATTATACACAACCGTGGAAATTATGTCAAAGCATTACACACAGTCCTGCCACTGTAGCTACTTGCTTCCATGGGCCACAACCATGAACAATTAAAACCCGATTGGCATTTCTTTGATTTAGGCATGTCTAGTCTTCTTTATTATCTAGATAAAAAAGCGGCCAAGTGCGAGTCGGACTCGCACATGAAGGGTTCCGTGAAATAAATTGCGGTTTACGATTTATGACGTATTAAAAAAAAAACTACTTATTAGATCTCGTTCAAACCAATCTTCGGTGGAAGTTTACATGGTAATGTACATCATATATTTTTTTTAGTATTACCATTCTCTTATTTTAGAAGTTACAGGGGGGTGGACACACATTTTACCACTTTGGAAGTGTCTCTCGCGCAAACTATTCAGTTTAGAAAAAAAATATGTTAGAAGCCTCAATATCATTTTTTATGACCTATCCATACCCCACACGTATGGGTTTGATAAAAAAAATTTTTTGAGTTTCAGTTCTGAGTATGGGGACCCCTAAAACTTAATGTTTTTTTTCGATTTTTGTGTGAAAATCTTAATGCGGTTCACAGAATACATCTACTTACCAAGTTTCAACAGTATAGCTCTTATAGTTTCGGAAAAAAGTGGCTGTGACATACGGACGGACAGACAGACAGACAGACGGACGGACATGACGAATCTATAAGGGTTCCGTTTTTTGCTATTTGGCTACGGAACCCTAAAAACATCGTATTTTAATATGTGGCTTGAGAGCCTATCTTTTTCTTGGGCAAATTGCTCAAAAAATCTGAACAAATGATGGTGCTCTATCTATCAGTAGGCGTGCGTAGACGGATCACTCCTTGGTATTTGTTACAAGTAGGTAGGTAGATCGAGGTAATTAAATCACGAGATCAGCTCGAGTTACGATTGGTTAAACCCAAATAAGAGCGAACAACGAACATATCCAAAACGATTTGCGTCGTTTCAGACTATTCAAAACAATAAATCGAAAGTGTATGAGATTTCGCTAACGGTTTACTTAATCGAAAATCTCAACAAAATCCGTGTGTGATCGTGAATACCTATCGCATAGTCGTTTATGAATACATTTTTGCTCGCCGGATCGTCGCGATCCCGATTTCCTCATTATTGATCGAATCAACGGATTGTTCCGTACCTATATGGCCCGCTTAAGTCAGTTATCTGCAATTTCGTACAATCCAATAGATAAACAAAAGTAATCCTTACCTTAGGATACATTAAAAGATAGCACTTATCTTAAATACATAAAAAAAATATTATTGGACTGTATCAACTACACTTAAAGGTGCAATAAATTCATTCAAGAATACTATCGAAATCACGCAACTTAACTGTCTCTGATAATGATAAATACCTACCTAATCAAAAATTTGCGACAAAGTTTTACCCAGAAAAAATATGAACACCGGCCATTTAAATAATAAAGAAACTTATTTTCATGATTAACAAAGATAATACATACAGATGTTTCTACTTTAAGATACCTGCACCAAAAGCACAAAATTAATTAAATAGGTAGTATAATACTTTTCTTCATATAAGTAAATACATATATATTAATGTAAGTTTTTAAGTTAAGTAGTCTATAATTTTTGCATTACTATATTTGCGATGCCTTGCAGTTGATGCTTCCATATTGTAACATTTACCACCTATTAGGTATGTAAAAATTGCAATGCAATAAATACTTGAAGGTGAGCAATTTCTACCTTATCTTCACTTACCTACTCCCCAAAGACTTACATGGCATATCTAGGCTTAATTTTCATCACTACTTAATTTAGGCACGCTCCGTGAAATGTAATCACTTATCTTGTTAATGTCCTCACAACTAAATCACCTGACTCAGTACAGTAACAAACAAGATGTCTAAACAACAGGAATACCCAGATAATCAGGAAATTTAATTAAAACTAATAATTACATATAGATACGATAAACGAAGTTGCCTTATTTGTTATCGTTATTTATCTTTAGGTAGTGCTAGGTAGTAAGTATTAGCCGAAAAATGTTTTTGATACTTACAGAGTAACATATTACGATTACCAACGCTCTGTGCCAGATAGATAATCTGCGCCCCAAAATATAGGTGCATCTATTCATACTAATAATAGTACTAAACCCCAATATGTATAATCATACATTTTGCTTTACGGCTACTTACCTAAGTAGGTACTCTAATTACTTATATTTCACGTACTCTCTAGACACTTTCTTTACCCTCCTCTGAATATTAGGTGCGTACAGAGTGCGACTCATAGAATAGGTAGTTAAGTAAGTACTGCAGTCAGTAAAAACGCACTCGTTTTGATTTGTAAGCATTGTAGATTTGTAATTAAGTAGGTATACCTACGACAGCATTACGAAGGTACCTATATACTGAGTTAACTAAACTTTATGAAGAATTAGGTATATGGGTTTTATAGGCACATACGCACTATAATATAAGACGTAACCGATAACCAACATTATGGTGGATTTGCAGGGTTGGTTGGATCGATTGTTACTAAACTACCATTTTACTCGCTTACAGCCTACCTAGTACCTACCTACTTGCAACCCCTTTTTCTTTACGGTAAAAAAGCTAGGAAAATTCAGCATAAGCACAGAGTATGTTGGAGAAGTGTTCACTTCTTCCTTATAGTGCTGTGGCACGGTTTAGGGTGCGGATGAGGTAAATACACGTTAATGATGGAAAAGTTTGTTAGTAAAACCACTGGTAAAACTAAACTAACCTTTGCCCGTAGTATCCCCCGGTTGGAGTTCATGGTGGGTGGGCGGCAGACGCAAAGGGGGCCAGGTGAGATTCAGCGCCTCGCAGACCAGCGCTCTGGAGCGGCGGTTCGGAGCCAGCAAGTACCTCAGCCCGGACGAGCGGCGAGCGCTGGCGGCTAGCTTGCGGCTCAGCGATCGACAGGTGATCTATGGAATATAGTTTGGTCAACAAGAGTTACTCGAGTTTGTCTAAGTATCCCCTGGTTGGAGTTAATTGTGGGTGGGTGTAAGTACTCAATAGGAATAGGTACTCGTACCGATCGTACGCCGTTAACATTAAGGCCAATTTGGCAAAAGGGGTTTGTAGGTCATAAAATAATTCACATAACAATAGTTAGGTCTATTTCTGTTTTGGAACACCTAACATATTTTTTTTCCACTACCGACTAACAACACTTGGCTAGGCTTAGATCGTCCTTCAACGACCAAAAAAGGGGGGTACTCAAAGTAATTCTCAAGCAGCAGGTAGGTAGAGTAGAGCCCTTATCTTCTAGGGTCCCCCGTTTCTACCGTAAGAAAGTCTATTATCTCCACTTATAATAAATCTCTAAATTAAAAAAAGAATCAGCCAGTTTGAAACTAAGCTTTGCGCGGTACGAATGTTCTCAGCATCCCATGAACGGAAAAATATGAAACATTTTATATAGGTACATTATTATTCTAGCTGCAACTTAGGATAGTTTTTATCCGACTGCGACATTTAATTAATTTTCCGAAATATACGACTTCATTTAATTTTTCATTTATTTTTATTGAAATCAAACGCTGCTCCAACTGTCAGCTATAAGAAACGTCAAATTTTCGTCAAAATGGCGGAATTGCTTTGCCTTTCACTTATTAATAATTTAAATCCAGTCTACGATAGACCTTTACGATACACATGCCAAAAGTTGAACCATAAAAAAATATTCGATTGTGATATGAGAACTTATATGCGCAAATGTCGCATTATGGCGTGATTTCAATTAAATTTTTCAACAAATTTGAACAATATAATTGACACGAATTTGTTTTTTTTGAATGGCAATATGCCATTGCTCTTTGCGCATTCTGCCAAAGTGCCTGCGGCGCTACCACGAAAACCGAAACTCGAAGTTCGTATAACTGCATCCCTGTCACTCGAGTCGTGTTAGTGCGATAGAGATAGAGATACCCGAATATTTTCGAATTCCGTAGTTCGTGGTTATAGCTCAGGAATCGAAACTACACCCCGTAAGCCGCGTCCGCTGCGCCATGTTTTCGTGGTTTTTAAACGTCAAACATGTTTTGCCAATCAAAACAAAACCCTATTTGTTTGCCGAACCTGACGGAAAACATGTTAGATGTTTAAAAACATGGAAAACATTGGTGCAGCGGACCCGGCTGTAGGTAGACACTAAATAAAATAATCATAATGTATTTTCTCGAAAAAAGGATAATAGAGAAAAAATCAACGGAAGAGGTTATATGTATAGGTAATCACTAAGTTCCAAAATTTGATGTTCTGTCCCTTTTTCACAAAACGCACCTAAAACGATTGTTTTTTACTATGACGCTCGAGGATCTTGACGTCACAGTCCCCGATCGTTTTCTCACTCTAACAAGCGACATTAAAACGGTTTTGAGATATTTGAATGGGATTTTCGTCATCTTCTATCTATCTATACCTACATATAAATGCCTATGTCCTGACTGACTCACCCACTCACTCATCAATGCACAGCCGAAACTACTGGGGCTAGAGAGTTGAAATTTACACCAGAACTACCTTTTACAACGTAGGCAACAGATAAGAAGGGATTTTTGGAAATTCTACCCCTAAAGGGGTCAAATAGGGGTGCAAATTTTGTATGGGGGAAACTTTAATATTTTAGCAAGAAACTCAATACGTTGTAGAAAGCTTACTTATTAGAATACAAATAAAGTACTGTCAGCGTTTTGGAAAATTCAGCCTCTTAGGGGGTTAAAAAGATTTGCAAAGTTTGTATGAGCGAAACTTCTTTTTGAGATAGAAGCTTAAAAGTTTGTAGAAAGATTACTTATTACAATACAAATAAAAAAAACAGCGTTTTGGAAAATGTTATGAAAATGGGGTACAATGTTGGTAAAGGGGATTTTTTTGAGCTAGAATCTCAAACCTTTTTAAAAAGATTACATAATAAAATAAAATAGAATACTTTCAGCGTTTTAGAAAAGTCCACCCCTTAGGGGTGTATAAAATATTTTTTTTTAGCAAGCGACAAATTTATGTTGAAAGATTACTTATTACAATAAAACTTTCAGCGTTTTGGAAATTTTTTTTTGAGCTAGAGACTTGAAATTGTGTAGAAAGATTATTTATTAGAATACAAATATATCGGTAAATTACTTTCAGTGGTTTGAAAATTTCCACCCGCTAAGAGGGGGATAAAGAGGTGCAATGTTTGTATAGGAAAACTTTTTTTAGGTAGACACTTAAAACTGTGTAGAAAGATTGAGTACCTACTTATTAAAATACAAAAAAATACCTACTGACAGCGTTTTTGAAAATTTCACCCCTTAAGGGGTTAAAAAGGGGTGCAAGGTTCGTATGGGAAACACTTTTTTTTTGCTAGAGACTTGATAGTTTGTAGAAAAAATACTTACCTATTACAATAAAAAAACCGAGTGTTTTATTTTTAATTTTTCCCTGAAAAGCGTTCAAAGTTTGTATGGAGAGCAAGAAAATTTTAAAGTATGATATTTGTAACTTCGATCTTAGCCTGTTTAGACTACAAAACTTATTTTAGCATTTTTTGAAATATATATAAGGGTGTTCAAAGTTTGTATGGAGAGCAAGCTATTTTTAAAGTAAGGGATTTGTAACTTCGGTTTTAGACTGTTTGCTAAAATAATACAAAACTTATTTAAGCGTTTTTTTTTAATTCATCGCCTAAGAAGGTTAAAAGGGGGTTCGAACTTTGTATAGAGAGCAAGACATTTTTAAAGTAAGAAACTTGTAACTACGGTTTCAGACTGTTTACTATGAGGGTTCAGAGAGGGTTCTTAGTTTGTATAGAGAGCAAGAGATTTTGAAAGTAAGAGATTTGTAATTTCGGATTTAGATTGTTTTCTAAAAGACTAAGCACAAAATTAATTTCAATGTTTTTTTTTTAAATTCATTCCTTCAACAAACATTAAGACGATAACATGTTATACGCGGACGAAGTCGCGGGCAACAGCTAGTAATATATATTTGTCTCAGTATTATGATATGTAATAATAAATATTTATTTATTCAAATAACTGATGTTCCATTGGTTAGTTATTATATTACAATCTTACAAAACTATTGTTAGAATATCATCATTTACTAAACTAAACACTAAAACTACTACCCAGTGGCGGATTTGCAGTCTTGGTCCGCCCTAGGCCGGGTAGTACTGGCCTCCTAGCCGCCCTAGGCCGGGTAGTACCAGCCACCCCTTTCTCAGCTCCCATCATATATGTATTTGTCGATTTGGCCGCCCCTAATATCTGGCCACCCTAGGCCCTACTTTGCCCTGAGGGAAATCCGCCACTGCTACTACCCCGAATAGACTTATCTTTCATCAACCAGATCGTGCTTAACCTTAAAAGTATTATCAGACAATCGAGCAGGCACAGCTACCTGAAAGAGAGATGTATTTAAGGCGGGGTAGGCTTACAGAGCCGCGTTTTTGAGTTTTTGAAAACCATCTCAGACCTAGAAAATTGGGTTAAAAAATCTGAAAAAAATATATGTATTACTTAAGGATCTAGACTAGTCAAAGTCGTATTCAGTTACATGATCCTTCCAGATTTGTCATTCTAACCGGTACCTACAATCTACGTCCCTCTGGTCCGCCGGAGCGTTCGATGGTCTGTAACTAATTTTCAATCTTTCATTTCACTGTTTTTCAATCTTTTTCATACCGCGATACCCTCCTCTCGTACTCCTCGTACCCAGAAAAAAAATCGCTACCCCTCATCTTAGGCTGTTCTTTACCTATATTGCTTAACTATTGTATCAAACACTAACAGCACTTTAACTTTAATAATTTACTTTAAAAACAATGTTTAAACCGACTTCAATTTAGTACTTCGCCAAGTCACATAGGTGCATGAAAATTTCCAATTTACCACATGAACTGCTTTCCGAGAGCAAAAATGCCTTGACTTGAGAAAAAACCCAAGTCGCTATACGAGTATGTGGGCTGATAATATTTGAGGAGTTCCGTCGATTCCTCAAGGATCTCAGAATTAACACTTCATTAGTTGCTATATCAACGATATCATGTCAGAATATTTGACGTACTTTACAACTTTGAGGAGTTCCATAAGTCATATGTGGTCTTCATCATCAGTTCCACTTCACCAAAATTGCGATTTCCGAGAGTAAATACACGAGTTATATTACAAAATACCGAAATCACTACAAGCGTGCATTTAAAATTTGAGGGTTGCCCTCTATTTCCCTGGGATCCCGTCATCAGATTCTGACTTGGTGACAATGGGACCACTTCAAGCGTATACTCTTTCGAATAAAAAAAGAATTTTGAAAATCGGTCTACAAATGACGGAGAAATCGGCGAACATACATTACATCTTTGAGGAGTTCCATAAGTCATAGTCTGTGGTCTTCATCATCAGTTCCACTTAATCAAAATTGCGTTTTCCGAGGGTAAAAACACGAGTTATAATAGAAAATACCAAAATCACTACACGCGTGCCCATAAAATTTGAGGGTTGCCCTCAATTTCCCTGGGATCCCATCATCAGATCCTAAATTGGTGACAATGAGATCACCTATACTCTTTCGAATAAAAAAAGCCTTTTTGGAAATCGGTTCACAATTGACGGAGAAATCGGCGAACATACATAAAAAAAAAAGATATACAGTGGAACATATAACCTCCTCCTTTTTTGAAGTCGGTTAAAAATACGAGTAGCCGCGACCCCCTTTAAAAGGCTTCGCTGCTCCCCTGAGGGTCGCGACCCACTCTAATTATTAGAAAAACATTAAACGTTTGACAATCCCGTGGACACAGTGAGTTCGGTGTGCGTGTCGTCTATCGGAGGAGACGATCTCCTTTTTTTTTTTTTTACTTGGGGAAATGCCTTTACGCGGCCCACCTAGCCGAGGAACTAGGATGGGTATGACGGGCTCCCGGGAACCCCCCGGACTACCGTCTAAAACCACCAAGGTATGCCGTCTCTGCCGTGTAGTAGGGGTGTCATGGGATCGCGAACATTTCACCACGACGCACCTCGGCAAAATACATGAATTTATAATTATTTCAGGTGAAAACATGGTTCCAAAACCGTCGTGCAAAATGGCGCCGACTGACGCCCGACTCGTCTGACGTGGGTAGTCAGACCACGGGGGACGAGAGCGACGACGACGTGCACTACACGGGACCCGACCGGTGTAAACCGACGACCGGATTTACTTAGCCACGATTATAATATTGGCAAGCCATGTGTTTTTTTATCGCAGGTTTATCCTGTTCTAACGGTCTCTGATCTGGTCTATTGCCGCGTCCAGACGTCCGAGCGCATCGGACGGTATGAGCG
This sequence comes from Epinotia brunnichana, assembly GCA_963854355.1. Classification (NCBI taxonomy): domain Eukaryota; kingdom Metazoa; phylum Arthropoda; class Insecta; order Lepidoptera; family Tortricidae; genus Epinotia; species Epinotia brunnichana. The sequence goes on along the minus strand of OY977936.1, from coordinate 22,978,176 downwards.
ATAGGTACGAAGTTAAAAGATAGAGAATGATAGCCTGTTAGGGATATAATTTTACCGGACGCCATACATGCGGCACTTATCCTAACCACACGGTCCGAAATCACGCGGCGGGCTGCAGTGCGTCTGGACGAACCTTATAAACGATCTACGAAAGAAGCGCCGACATACTGATTTACTGCTTCCTGCAGGCAAAGAAAACGCGCCTTCCTCTCCTTCGCATTCTTCTCATTACGTAGGTACTTAACAGTTATTTATCTACCAGCACGTTTAAATATCATACAGTCGCCATCACATACATCGGTACACTATAGGTGTTCAAAAATATCGGCACATGCACCCTAATACCTACCTTGAAAATAGAGGTGTGTTCCGATGTTTGTGACGTGCTTGTTTGCTCCGATGTATGTTATTATTATTATTATTCATTTATTTCGAACCATTTAGTCCATACACACATTATACACAATGAAATAAAATAAGAATTAAAATTACAAATTACAAATATGCATTATTATAAACATTACAATATAAACAAATATTAAATAAATAAATAAATATTAAAATCTTAAAAAACTATCAGACTATTAGCCATACTCGTATGCATGGCGTTCCAATGTCCCACCATCGGACAATCCAATCTGTCAATAATGGTGTTCAGCAGGCTGCTGGGACTGTCCCGCACGCGACGCATCAGGGAGGCAACTCGTTTGCGCATTATTGCCTGAAAGTTATCGACTCGAGCTTCCGCAAACATACCCGATGCGCTGCAAAATCGAGGCAATCCCAACAACATCCTAAAACCATTATTGTATTGGACATGTAAGGCATTGATAGATCTCTGCGTGCACTTGACCCACAGGCTGCAGGTGTAAAAGGTCTGGCAAAACGCTTTAAATAGAGTTATTTTGACATCCCTCGTACACCGTGCGAACCTGCGAGCCAGCATATTGCTTCGAACTGCCAATGCCCTACGCTCCCTCTCCACATCAAGATCATCAGAGAGGTCCTCGGTGACCCAATGCCCCAGATACTTAAACTTTGTGACTCTCGTCAACTCACTTTCTCCAAGTTTCAGCGGTGGTACGAATTTGGGTTTCATGTTCCCCGCGTTGAACACAAGTAACTCGCTTTTCTTGGAGTTATATCTGAGACCATGGGCCATCGCGTACCTCTCACAAATGCCGACCAAAATTTCCAGAGCCCCAATTGAAGGGCCCAGCAGAGCCATGTCATCCGCGTAGCTCACATTGTTCATAATTTGGCCACCAACTGAGCACCCGACTCTGGCTCTGCTGAGCTCATCAATCAGGCTATTTATGTACAGGTTGAAAAGCCGCGGAGAGGTCAAGCCTCCTTGCCTCACGCCGCATTCCAACCTGTACTCTTCCGAGTAACAGCCCGCCCATCTGACACTGTTCCGCTGGTTATGATACCAATATTCAAGAATATGGACTAATTCTTTAGGAGTAGAGGTCTCCCTCAAGAGCTTATCCCACAGTATATTGTACGAAACAAGATCGAACGCCTTCGACAAGTCCAAAAAACACGCGTACACCGGAGTATTCCGTGAAGTGTAGTAATTAACCGTGTGCTTGTGCCGTAAAATTGCTGTCTCAGTGGAAAGACCTGGTCTGAAACCGAATTGGGCCTCATTCAGCTGTATACATTGAGCAAGTTGACGGTCAAGCAAACGGTCCAAAACTTTCGCCACCACGGTTGCCAGTGATATCGGACAATAGTTATTTTTGTCGGTAGCATCTCCAGTCTTGTCTTTCGGTACCGGTACAACTATGGTCTTCATAAGCTCCTGAGGAAGATACGAGTGGCCGATACATTGATTAAAAAAAATTGCCAAAACTCTAGGCAGGTGGACACCAGCAAAGCGTAGGTGCTCCACACTGAGGCCATCGTGACCGGGTGATTTTCCCCCCGTCATGTGATGTCGATTGTACATAAAGCGTTCGACCCTCTCGCACTTACCCACTTGCTAGTGAAGGACTCAGAGGATCATGGTGATCACTTGATCAGCTAGGGAGGGTAGGTATACCTACAAATCTCTTATCGACAACTCGCCTCCGTACCTATAAGTACGAGTAAACCAGTTGAGTCTGATCTCCTACGAATCTTACCTTTGAATCTCGGGGCCCAGTTACAGGTAGTGTACTGCTTATTAATGGAGAACTGTTTATAAATCTGTTTTACGTACTTTTACCTTTGGGGTATTTCACTTGATACAGTCGTTGCTGTAGTTCACGGCGCGTATCTTGTCTCGCACTGCATTCTTACTCTCATGCACCTGTTATTTTGTTGAACTTTACCTACGGGTGTATTTTGATTTTACGAAAACGAACAATCTTGGAAGAATGATACAGCGGACTTGCGTATATATGTACCTACTTTGTACCTACTCACATCAAATCAAAGAATATAATACCTACTCACTAGGCATCTAATAGACATTGTCAAAAGCCAAAGCAAAGAGTACATAATGTGATATACTACATACCTACTTAACTCTTTGTCTTAGAGAATGACCGACTAGATCGACTGGCCGTGTTTTCCCAAATACATATACAGGATGTGGCCTGTAATAGGAGAAAAAAATTAAACGGTAGATTATTAAGCTTGTGGACAATTATTTCCACATGGTTAAACTTGAAAAAAAAATATTTTTTTTAATGTTTTTTTCAAAATAACTTTAGTTGTATTTTTTTACTCTTCTGGAGTGCTATCAGTAACTTTTTATTTTAAAGACACTAAAAAAATGAAATAAAAATCAAAAATCACAAAACCATCTTTTGAAAACCGAAATGCAAAAACAATTATTACTCGTTACATGATGTTACCTCAAAATCCACATTGACTGCTGTGCTATGATGTCGTGGTGCCAAGATACATTACTTGGAGGTCATAACTTTAGATCAAAATATCTCCGAATCCAAAAAAAATTTAAATGAGTGGGACAAGGGGTTGCTACAAATGCTCTAAGGAAGCGTAGTCCCTTTGAATATTTGCTCCTATTACAGGCCACACCCTGTATACACGTGCTGCCCAGAAAAAGTGCTTAGGCTTGAAGCCGGTTTTAGACTTGGCCAAAGATAATTGATAATCTTTCTTTAGACCTGGCCAAAGACCTGGCTAAATGCAGTGCACTAACTGGGGGAGGGGACTTACACTATCTCGCTGTAATGAGTCACTCATGCTTGGCTTGACGATAACGTCTGGTTGCCGCCCCGGTTCCAGTTCATTGACACTGAGCTCCCCAAAGCGGCACCTAGCGCTTTTGTCGCTTTAATTTTTTCTGCTGACAACATTATCTATATTTTAACACAGTTGGAAAATTTCATGAAAAACAAATAGACAGTATAGTATAATAGTATTACATACAGAAAGGCCATGCACCAACCGCCCCGCGCCGAAGTCAGCTACCTCACCGATGGGCGTTATTTAGCTGGCGCGATCGAGGGCTGTTGTTCAGTGCGGCGTTCACCGCTCAATATTGTTTATTTGTTTCGATGTGAGTAATTGTCAGTAATTTGATGTCAATATTTGTCAATTACTCTGTTAAGTAAACCCTGGTAAAGGTCGCGGGAGTCCGCTGGATGCGGGTGGCGCAGGACCGACCGGTCACCTTGGAACTCTTAGTGGACGTCTTTCGGCTGATATGATGATAATGATGATGGATGACTCTGTTAAGTAGAAATATCTGAGTTAGCCGTAATCCGCGAGGAAAAAACTTAATAACTAGGTATTATTTGAATTTCTGTAATTATCTATGTATTTAATAAAAAAATGTTCTTAAAATAACATTTTGGATCAATTTACATCGTAATGTACCTTATTTTATCTAGTTTAGGGCCCTTTCGGATGCACTTCGACCCAGTGGGATATTTTATGCATTTGCCCTCTCCTTTTTATGGATGCTCAGGCTTGCTCCATCATTTCCACAAAACGGATGATGCAGTTCACCGGGAGCACCTTGAATTCCTTTGGTTGCGGGTAACCGTTACCAAAGTAATTCATTCTTTGTCTGGCAAGGGCATGACATTCACACAATAAGTGTGCCATAGTATCATCCTCCTCGCCACACATTCTACAGTCTAAACTATCCGATAGTCCCATCTTGGCCAAGAGATCCTTGACCCCGAAGTGACCTGTGAACACCCCAGATATAATTCTGAGAGTCTTCCTGCTGGATTTCCAGAGTTTTCTGGTCCAGCCCGAGTCCACTCCTTCTATGAAGAGCTTAGAGTGCCTTAAGCCAGCCTCATTCCTCCACTCGTGTTGGTGTTTGGTTTTGGCGTAGGCTTTAAATGCCGATATTATGGTTCCCTGTGAGAGTCCCACAAATGGTACTGGACCTACAATAGTAGGTACATTGTAGGAGAGGCCGGAAAACCGCTCAAAGATGGACGAGTGAGTTTGAGGGCCGACACGTCACGTTCGTGGAGGCCCTCAAATAATAAGTACGAGTCCATCTTTAGCGTTTCCGGCCGAGGCATTACATTGTGCTTTTTACGACTACTGCGAGGAAATAACAACACAATCCTTATTGAGCTTACCGTGGGCCTAGCTTGATTTGTGTAAGATTGTCTCGTAATATTTATTTATTTATTAAATAACAAAACATTTGCATAAATATATAGTACATTATAGTGTAGATACGTGTTTCGTGTATTTTTTAGTCAAATACAAATTACACTATCCAATTCAGTAAGTAGCTTAGAAGCGTTTTTCCTAAAACACCACAATCAGCTACAAAAGTAAAAACGCCTGAAGCGTGAACTGAATGGTTTTGACGTTTCTTGTTTTTTAAACAAGTAATTGGTCCTACAAATAACCTAATATTATTTTTTAAGGATAAAGTTGCGCCAAAAAAGGACCTTTTATTGATTTTTATCCAACCACTACTACAATGAAACATTGTAGTAGTGGTGGTTCAGGTGCTTCAGCTTTTGCCTACTTTCCAGCTTGGTTTTAGACCGTCTATTGCCACATTTCCGAACAGTAGCGTGAAAAGTGATTCGTAGAGCCCCCTCCTTGCAAGCTCATCTGCTCTTTCGTTGCCGATGAAGCCCTTGTGCCCTGGTATCCAAACTAGTTGCACCTTATTGTGCCTTCCAAGCTTGTTTAGTGCTTGGGCGCCATTATAAACTAGTCTAGAATTTACTTTATCGTAATTGTAATCTACCTAGAACCACTATCAGATTTAGCTGGACTGTTGCGTAGGTACCGCAGGCTTCAAATTGATTGACTCTTTATCCACCTTGTACAATAGGGAACATTACTGCAATGTTCTGCCGCTAGAGGCAGCACTACCACTAATAGTAAACCAGTATAGGAATATAGGGATTCACACACACATGCACAATTGATTGTCAAATGAGTGACAAGGATGCTTGCATAGACAATACTGCAAGTGGGAACGAGATACAATGTCAACGCTGCTAGTGTCGCCACCTACGAAGAGTTTTGCGTAATGTTCTCGATTGTACAAATGTATATACAGTACAATCCCGATTATCCGAACATCGATTATCCGAACATCGATTATCCGGACATCCGATTATCCGGACTCATTAGTCTCGTGCATAGGGGAGTGCCCACAGTTGGAGATATAGTCACGAACATTGAGAAGGGTATGTTAAGGTGGTTTGGTCATGTAGAGAGGATGGATGAAAGAAGATTAACGAAGAGAGTGTATATAAAAAGAGTGGAGAGGCAAGTTGGAAGGGGAAGACCTAGGCGAACTTTCTCCGATCAAATTGGAGAAATCTTACAAAAAGGCCAGGTCAAAAGTACCCTAAACCGACGAGCATGGATGAGAAATGTTATGAAAGTGAGTGAAGCGAAAGTGGTTTGTCAGGATCGTAGCAAATGGAGATACGTGATCTCTGCCTACCCCTCTGGGAAAGAGGCGTGATTATATATATGTACTCGTATGTATTAGTCTCGGCTCTAATAGGGAACATTACTGCAATGTTCTGCCGCCAGAGGCAGCACTACCACTAATAGTAAACCAGTATAGGAATATAGGGATTCACACACACATGCACAATTATTGTCAAATGAGTGACAAGGATGCTTGCATAGACAATACCGCATGTGGGAACGAGATACAATGTCAACGCTGCTAGTGTCGCCACCTACGAAGAGTTTTGCGTAATGTTCCCTATTGTCAATCCCTTCCTCTCCCATTGACACATATGTAGGTCAGACGCCATTTTTGGTACTCTAGAATCCCACCGACTCACTTGTATGTCAGGTTGAAGATCCCTCTACAAGAGCAATAAACACTACACCTGCCGACCTGTATGTGGGTCAATGGGATTCTAGGCCCTACTCGGCTGGAGAGCAGAGAACGGAAGGGGAAAATGTTTTAAAATTTAAATATTGTTTGATATGCTTTGAAATCGGTTATCCGGATTTCCTATTATCCGGAATACCCCTGGTTTTATTTGTACCTATATCTAAACTAGTGTAAGTAGGTGTACAATTTTGGTTCGTTACCTAAACATTGAAGAAATCAATTTACACAGACGCTAATCGTACCTACGTAATTCATATATAAAGTACATTTGATTTAACTACAATATTACGTTGCCGTCTACAGCGACTGTGCCAACCCTACGACCTTCACGCACACATTGACGTGTGCACCGACAAGGCGCGCACACATATTTACCGGAACTCTCTCATGAAGTACATCGTGACCACCCTGTGGTATAGCGAAATAAACTTTTCCACAGGCCACGTGAAATACAATCTTAAATCAATTTCATAAAGACTGTCAGGGAAACACTTTTCACACTGTACTCGTATCTGTAGGTAGGTACTTACCTACTTAGAGAAGTCAGAGATAATCTTAACACAAACAGCTTAATTTCTTTAACAAGTAATAGCAATAATACAGACTGATTATACCAATAAGCTCAAATTAACCGATAATCAAACATAATACCACCGTAATCCAACCGGCATTGATAAAAATAATACTCAATCAAGATACTTTTTTACAAATATTTTAATTCCATACAAAAAACAAGTTTAAGGAAAACCTCAAAACAAACAACACCATTAAAATTGAAGTAAAACATAATAAATAAACTCTTTATTTACATCTTATTTCACCTAATTATGATAGACCCAACAAGTTGCAGTCAAACACTTACATCTGAGCAGAACTTGAATCAACAATATCTGCTGACTCTACAGGACAGGGTACGTCTTCCATTCGAACATCAATTTTAACCAACTAGTTTTAAGTTTTAACACATTCACGGCCACGCTAATCTCGTAGCGCTACGCCGTAGTCCGTAGCAGGTTAAACCTCGTATATAGAGGAAAGCGCTCGTACGCATATGTGTCGTCACTGGCCATGAATGGGTTAAGCTCCACCAATTCTTTTAAGTATCAATAAAATAAAACAATAACGCTTGATAATGGAGAGTAATTTATTTATTAATTTTTTAACCCCCGACGCTTAAAGAGGATGGGATGAGCTGTTATAAGTTTGACGTGTCTGTGTATCTGTGTGTCTGTCTGTGGCATCGTAGCTCCTAAACAAATAGACCGATTTTAATGCGGTTATTATCCGAAAGTGATCGAGATGGTTCTTAGCTACGTTTCAACAAAAGCGGTTCAGTTTTTAAGATATATTGAACTTTGAAATGTAAATATCGGGTGTTTTTCAACTTTTCGAAGTGGTATCGAGGAGCAATGTAATGCAAACGTTTATAGACACAACGAGTAAACGTCGTGTCGCTAAAGGCGAGGTTTGAATACAATAAAATGTCCGTGATATAATTAATTATCTTTTTTCCGATAGAATGCGTGCCCAATTAATTATTTTTTGCTGAAGATAATAAGTTCATTAAGTCTTTTAGTTTTTAAAAGTTCCAGTTCGAATGGAAGAAACACACTTTATGTATTGCAAAGGCACAAAGGCGTGTTCACATATTTTAGAACCGTTTTATAGATGTCAATGTTTTCCTGTGTACAGTCAGCATCAGAAATAATACAGAAACTTTAAACATACCATGGAATAATTATACAAGAGGACTTTCCTTACAAAAAAGGCGGTTGTAGATGGTGCCACCTTAGAGAGACCGCCGTACCAGGCATTTCAACTTGCCGATCGACGTACGCCATAGAGCACGGGCTTTTTCAAACAGTCGGTAGTCATAAATTACCTATTTCAAATTAAAGGAAAAATTGAAAAATTTAAGGCTCCGAGCCGGATTCTAACCGGCGACCACAGAATGGAATCCGGCTCGAAGCCTAAAATTTTTCAATTTTTCCTTTAATTTGAAATTTATAAATATCGTTAGCAGCGTAACTGCTTTATACAAAATTAATAAATTACCTATTTCGGTAAAATCTAATTGTATAGGAAGTTTGTCAGTTCTCTATGGGATCTCAGTAGGGTCATTTCGCCGGTTACGCGACCACCTTCGGTTAGCGACCACTTGAAGAAGATGGTTTTTTCAATTGAAGATAACATCAATCCTACAGAGCCTATTGAAACCGTCAGCCGTATGCCTTATTGTTTGTAGTTATGGAATAGGAATTTACAAAAAAAACTAGAAAATATGCTTTCAGTTCACCAAGTCAGCTAAGTGGTCGCTAACCGGCACATGGAATTAGGTGGTCGCCAACCGGCGAAATGACCCTATGCCGCCATATTTAACGTTAACCAGTCTGTAAAATGTGTTTGATGCAATGCAACCCGCTCTTATAGAGCGCTGCCATCTAGGGACTTTTTTACATAGTTCGAAGATGGCTCCGGTGAGGTAAGCATATATCTACCACCGATTTTTTCAAGCAATGCCATTCTGTATCGGCGTACAGTCAGGGGTATTTAATTTAATTTACTAATATTTTATCTACGCACATATAATCATTAGTGATCTAAAACGCGTTCAGAAACCGTAGGAAATGACCAGCATTATTACAACCAATTTTACTATGAGAACTTTCTTGTCTGTGGTAGTAGGTAAAACCTGTACTTTAATGTCATTACAGTATCGATTTTTGTAAGGTTACCTATCAGTTTAAATTTGGAACAGCTGTCAAAACTCAAGTGGGTCTCTATTCTAGTATCCATAAATATTAAAACAGTTATCGATACGAAACGTCAATTCAGTATGTTTTTTTATATAAACTGCACGACATTTGATCTCTAGTCACATGAGAATAGAGACTTATTTCGTTTGTCTTTGATTAAAAAAAACATTCGTCTTGACAGAGGACCGAATTGCCGCCATTATTGTATTGTTGCAGGTCATTTCCCTACGGCTTCTGAACGGCCATTCTCCAGATTTGTGTCTGCGTCTAATTGCCACGACTCCATATAAAATGTTCGTAAATGGTCGTGGTAATTAGACCCAACCACAGACATAAAATTTCAGAAGGGCCGTGAACAATCTTAGAGTACTTATGATATACTGTGCATAGATAAATTAGTGTATGCAACGGTATATAATTACTTAATTAGGCCTTAAAACACTCGTGTGATCCTATTTTGAACCTCGCTGACGCTCGTTTCATAAAACCACACTCGAGTTTTAAGGCCTCTCATTATATATCGTCGGGTGACAAGCAAAAGTCACTACCAAAACTGTCACTGCTCCTCAAAACCTCGTATCTCGGTACGTAGTCGATATCGAGATACGACCTTTGTTTTAAGTAGGTATTTGTTACTTAGTGAGTTTTGCTTGTCACCCGACGATATCAGTTGCATAAACTACTATTATTTGATTGTGAGTAGCAAATTGTATGGACTTATATCTGAAATAAATGATTTATTATTAATATTATAAATATACGTACATAAATAAGAACATAAATATCTGTACACGCCTTTATGACATTGACAACAAAGTCGTGTACAGATATTTATGTATGTACGGTACGTATATTAAATAAATAAATAATAAATAAATAAATATTTGCGGACAATCTTACACACATCAATCTAGTCCCAAACTAAGAAAAGCTAAGTAGGTATATTGTACAGTGTTCCCCCTGACTGTACAGTTCACTAATGTAGTTTCATGTTATTACTAAAACATTGTATGTTACTACTTAGAGCGATTGCACACATCGACTTTTTGAAGTGCTAAGAACGCGATAAGGAGACGCTACACGGGCCGATATCGGCCGGACTGCATGCCGGCCGACGCGTGATTCGGCCCGTGTGGATATGTGTCGGAAGTGTGTCGTGTGGATACTAGATTTTCTGTGACTTTCCTTGGCCGTCCGCCGATAGCGGCACGTGTAGCATCTCCTATACACGTAATATTGACAGGTGATAATGGCTAGTGTTTTCGCTGCAAAATGGCGCCGTGTATAACCGCTCTTAAGATTTATTTCTGATGCTAAATGGACTTCGAGGTTTTGCTTGGAAATACCTCGACCATTTTCATCGATGATTGGTGCGTGAATCAGCTGTCATATCAGTATTTTTTAACGTTATATATAATTGTACTGATTTGACAGTTGTCATATGCACCAAGCTTCGGTGAAAACACTAAATTGCGTGATTTGACGCGCTTTTATTTTTTTTAGGACAAATACATCATTCCAAATTGCGGTAGTCGTTATAACGCCGTCTTATCAGGACTGTAAGTTTCTCAATAAGCGGCTGATTTTCTCCTGAAAATCGAAAAATTTCCGCATCAAATAGTCCATAAGAAAATAGCAAAGATCGTGTTGACTAATAATCAATATCGGATATTATAAAATCGAGACAATATAGACGTGCGTGAGTATTTCCAATCTTAAAAACATTATTTAACAATTGTACAACTTTGCACACAAGTAGGTATAACATTGATAACTAATTGAAGATGAGATATATTATATTAAATTTCGCGTAAAAGTTAATGTCATTTGCGCTTCATAAATATCACATCTAATACAATTCTAAAACATTATAATTATCTAAAATAGACACCGATGTACAATATTTATATTGTATCTACTTATGAAAACTGTATCGCATAAACGTGAAAGTACTCATTTTAGATTTAACGCCTTAAAGAGACTTGTAGCTTTAGCATTAGTTTAATTGGTTCGTTGAGAGAATGTCGAAGGCTCTTTGGCCTTAAATATTTTAGACGCCATTACAATATTATTTACAACCTATAGGTATGGTCAAGGACTTTAATAGATGAGCCATTTAGGTGTCAACTAATTTAGTTTTTTAATAGTTAAGCTATGAAGTGTCCAGTATAAAGTGAGCTCTAAATGGCTCAACAACTAAAGTCCATGACTGTACTTAAAAATTGATGTAGTGTCAGCGAAGAAAGTCTATCACTATTTGTTGTTGCCATACTAAATCGTACATTTCTAGTATTCTTATTTTATTTACAAACTGACAGTAAGTAACATTATTGAAACCTCAGAGCATAGAATACTAGAGAGAGGACAAACCGCCGGCGGCCGTGTCGCAGCTGTATGCTCAATGGGCATACTCTGCCATACTGTGCACGCGTGCTGATCGCAGAGAATATTACGTTTTTTCCCAAAATGCCTGATATGATGCGCGTTTATTGTCAAATAAGCGTGTAGGTATACAAGTGTGTGTGTTTTAGATGTGTGCGTGCTTTGTCTTGTCAATTACTTGGGCGTTGTGTGGGTTAATGTACTTGCGACAGGCTCACTCTATACAAATCGGCCGCCATGTCCGATCTCCTTATATTCATACATCTGTGGTTGAAACCCTAATGTCTTAGACAAGTATCAAATAATACAAATCAACGCAAGTTTAATGCTAAAAGTTATAATATAATATACAATCATGATATAAGATATTTTACATCAAATCATCTTTTTTAAGTCAAGTGCTACATCCTTACACATAGAAAAATTGACAGTGCTCATGACTCACTCTCTCTCATTCACACACGGCAGTAGTTATTTCCTTCTTTCTCAAAAGGGGGAAATTGATATTTAGGAAAAGCTTAGCTGTACTATTTAGCGTTTAATGGGACTAAGAGAAAGAATTAAAATTGGTTATCAGTCTGGGAGTTACAGAATGTGTACTGACAGTGTGTATTGTGCATTCTATACATTTTGGTAATATTTTTAAACTGTGCAATTAATAAATAAGTAGCGAAACAGTTACGAATGTAACTCGTTTGAGTAAAAATGTACACTTATAAAGTACTTTTATATCTAAGCACATTCGGAGTCACTTACATCGGATTTAAATATCAGATTATCTCGTCGAACTGATCAGAGGCTATAAGCTCATGTTCAGCTGTGTTCCCTTTGTAAATAATTCCAGGAAACGTTACAATAACAATTCGTTGTCGAAAGTAGAAATCTTGATTTGAAGGCTTTAATTTAAATAAGCTTGACAGATCTTCACTACAGGCTAAACCCTTAATTTCGCATGACGATTAGAAAAACTACTTATTGATAACCCCTAGCCGCCCAAACACCTTTTATAAGCCATCATTTCCTTGAATTTCATTTGTATCATTCTAAATTGAAACAGAGATGCATTTGTTTCGTTCGATTATAAAACAAAACAAATTCCATTATATTTTCTATTATAGTCAATTCGAATTAAATTGCCTTTTCTTGTATAGCAGCTAGAGGATAATGTCCTTGGGACTATTTCTAAACCATTAAAATTTGTTAGTGCCACCAAATACTGTCAGTAAACATTGCCCACAATACCGGTGTTAAGTGTGTGCCCCGGCGGACAGTCCAGTTGAAATAGAACTGTGATTCCGCCTAGCCCACAGCCCTAGCTTGTCGCCAGGGCTGGTGATTGTCCAGACTCACCAAAGGGTCCCACACACACTAACACCTCGAGCCCTATTCGGCTTTCCTGAGCGCGCCGCGGGCACGCCACGCCTTCAGCAGGCTCATCGAGAAGTAGAGCTGGAAGAAGTGCACCTGGGACGCGAGCAGCACGAACGCGTACCACAGCAAACCGTAGGGCAGGCCCTGGAACGTGATAAGTAACCCAATTATATTTTCACCAGATACTTCATTCAAGCATTGTCACGGAGTCCCCGTGGGCACCTAATAGGCTATTCTACGATTTTAAAATGTTCGTATACTCGTAGATTCGATAGACAACTGGTATTTTTATTTCCTCAAAATGATATGCAAATAAATAATGGTTGAAATTTGAATGTTATATTTTCCAAAGACCACAAACTAATGAGAAGATACGATAATATCTAGAAGTCTAACTAGCGCCGAAAAGTGGCCCCACAAAAAGGATGCACTTATAGGCGGGGATTAAAAAGGATGCCTGGCGACCGTTCAGTTCGAAGTGTTCGAACATGGCCACCGTGTCAAACTGTTAAATATGCATTGTTGTGCCGTAAAGTGTGAGTCGTTCGGACAAGCACAACAAAAAAGATGGAATCACTTGTTACAAGTTAATACAGCGATAAACATATTATTTTGATTTTATTGATATGATCACATTTTGTATAGGGATGGTATTATGCCAACAGACATCATTACTTTTTTTTAAAAGTTTGTTCTATTTTAACCATTGAGTATCTTATTCATATTTTGTAGGTTTTATCGATGCCTTTCTAACTATAAAATGAAAAATTTTTTTTTTTAGATTTCCAACACATCCAATTAGAAACGAAATATGGAATTAAGCAGTGCATTTGAAACGACACGATTCGAAATGGCATGCCAAAAAAAGGGATGTTCTTTGTTCTTTACATTTCATCTGGCATTAATTGCAAATAAATGTTTTGGTTATATTTCCTCTTTCAAAGATGTGACTGATGCATTTAAATACGATTCTTGCAGCCATCAAATTCTAATAATGAAAAGCGCAATAGAACAGTTTTTAGTGATTCAGCTGCACTACATTGCTAAAAAAGATTCCTTGATTTAGTCATCAACAGGCATCGGAGTTTATATCGCACGATAAGACGTTAGCGAGCAATGGAGTCGACATTAGCAATAAAATTCAACTCGAATTCATACTCAATTACTCATACTTATTTATTTAATTCTAGAATGCCTTTATAGCGATCGTGATTAAAAATCGGATTCAAATTAACAATACGGATTCAAATTAACAATAAAATTATTTTTCTATTAGTTTACAAACTCATAGACAGCTTTAACAATTTTAATATCCAACTATACATACTCTGATACACAAACTACATCGCTAGACTAGACCTAATGTCATGTTCTGTTCTGACACAGTCGATTCCAGACGTGTCAATTATTCACAAGTGGATATTTGATCATCAGAAAATATGGAAAAAGTCGCAGTCGCAGCACTCGTAAATTGTATTGCTAATGTTGACTCCATAGCTCGCTAACGTCTTACCTTGCGATAAAAACTCCGATGCTTGGTCATCAAGACAAAAGTTAAATAAAGTTAACTTTATTTATAGGAACTTGAAATTTAGGTCTGATTACTAATCACGGTACCGAATTTTTTTTCGTAACCTAACGAAGACTTAAGTATGTTGTAATTGGAAATATATCCATATGTAAAAATATAGATAGCAATATTTGCGTGTATCTGCTAATATTTTCGTATTTTCCCTCGCGACTCAGCCCTACTTCTTAAACAAAAAATACGCGAACGTTATCATAACTAAGTTGCTTCTTGTTGCATGTAACCAATTCAACAATTATCCGTTTTCGTTGTCACTGTCACATGGCTGTCGTCCGACGTGACGCACGACGGCTAATCACAGCAATGTATTCCTAAATTGACCAATCGCATCCATTTGTGTTTGGTAATTGAGTCGCTTAATTTCAAACCCGGGTAAATCCATCTGTCAAATCATGCGATTTTGCTATTAAGAAAAGGTGATAAGGTAGATATTTGCTGATAGGGTCGAATGGATTTACCCGGGTTTGAAATTAAGCGACTCAATTGAAAATAGGCTGACATTTTGGGTAGCTGTGATTGGATACGTAGTTGACTATGCGCATACCGGGTTTTGGGCACGAATTTGTTAGGAGCTCGTGTTCTATATATTTTAACATTCACTGGTAGAAACATAGAAACGTCAAATGTACGAGTCTTTCTTAAGGCGCTCTTATTAGACGATGTTTAGGTATTTGCGGAGGTGAGGCAGACGGAGCGGGAGACGCGCGTCCCGCGCACCCCGCTAACGGCCTTATTCTGTTGGCATCCGTATTCGGCTCGTTTTTGCGGATCATACGATCAAATGTTTTTCATCTTGAATTATTGTTTTATTTTTCAAATCTTGGTTGATTTGTATAAGATTGTCCCCACATATTTATTATTTATTTAAATCTATTATTTTGGAAAATAAGGAATAATAGGTAGTTACAGTTCTTAAGTGTATCGTAGTATGATGACATCAATTAGGGACACTTACTTTCCAAAGATATGTTAGTACATATTTCTTCATCATCAATCCTCCTAGCATTTTCCCAGTTCCTAGGTGGGTGCTTCCGTTTTCCAAATACGTAGAACTGATAAAATAATAGTACAGCTTCACTTGCTAAGGGTGAACGTCACCAATTATGGATTGTACAGTGTATTACAGTTTTTTTAAACCGAAATAAAATCGATTATTTATAGGTAAAGTTATAGCGCCGGTTAACGCCCGCTTAAGAAACCATCAAAAATAATAAACAAATAGCTATGTTCATCTATTTATCTCCTGGCAAATTATATTATTACCATAATTATTACCTATGTTACATATGTATGACTGACTGATCAAAAACTGGATAATTATACCACTGTTAATCTGAAGAGCATTTTATATACAGGATGGTTATTTTAAGACCAGCAAGTTCTTCAGTACATGACTATGTCTATTAAAAAATGTAATTTGACCAAACATCATATAAAAAGAACAATTTCAATTTGTCTCTTAAATACCTAAACGGGTTATGTCACTGCGCTCGCGTGGCACGTGCTGCCTACCATGCTACCTTGACCAGCGGCCACACCGCGATGGACCTTGATACTTGCAATAAGCCAACAAGATTGGACTTTTTTTTTCCGTGTTGTGGCTTTTTGCTGCTTAGGCACTTTGCCAAAAGATTGGACTTACACTTGTTACTTGACTCTATACTGTCAATTCAAGAATTCAATCAAGCTTTATTCAAGAATCCAACAAATTTTCCAACCGGAAGTAATTATATAAATTTAAATAAAGCTTTAATTGTCTTTTTTTGTTTGATTTATATTGAATATTTTAAAGCAAATGTAAATTAACCAAGTAAAAGCCTCCTCGATCTCATGCCATTTTTCTTTGAACCCTCATAGTAAACAGTCTGAAACCGAAGTTACAAATTTCTTACTTTAAAATGTCTTACTCTCTATACAAAATTCGAACCCCCTTTTAACCTTCTTAAGCGATGATTTAAAAAAAGCTGAAATTAGTTGTAGTATTTTAGAAAACAGTCTAAAACCGAAGTTACAAATCCCTTACTTTAAAAATGTCTTGCTCTCCATACAAACTTTGAACACCCTTATAGTCCCTTAGGCCCTTTAGGGGATGAATTTCAAAAAACGCTAAAATAAGTTTTGTAGTCTAAACAGGCTAAGATCGAAGTTACAAATCTCATACTTTAAAATTTTCTTGCTCTCCATACAAACTTTGAACGCTTTTCAGGGAAAAATTAAAAATAAAACACTAAGTTTTTTTATTGTAATAGGTAAGTATTTTTTCTACAAAAGTCAAGCCTCTAGCTAAACAAAGTGTTTCCCATACGAACCTTGCACCGCTTTTTAACCCCTTAAGGGGTGAAATTTTCCAAAACGCTGGTAGTACTTTTTTTGTATTTTAATAAGTAGGTACTTAATCTTTCTACAGAGTTTTAAGTTTCTACCTAAAAAAAGTTTCCCCCATACAAACATTGCACCTCTTTATCCCTCTCTTAGCGAGTGGAATTTTCCAAACCACTGAAAGTAATTAATCTGTATATTTGTATTCTAATAAATAATCTTTCTACACGTTTACAAGTCTCTAGCTCAAAAAAAAAGTTTCCTCCATACAAATTTTCACCCCTTAGGGGTAGAATTTTTCAAAACGCTGACATTTTTGAAAACGCTGAGCTAGTTTGATTTGTGTAAAAGTGTGCTTTACTCGTATTTATTGATTAATAACGTCGATTATTTTTCGGCAATGGCGGCGCGACAAAACCCACGGTAGCTGTGACTTGCCAGCACTACGCACATCTTTATCTGCTTGTTTTAGTGCGGATACATGATTCAAGGAGATTTTAGGATAAATTGACACTTAGTTTTTTATAAATATGTAAATATTCAATTAAACGTACAAAAAGAAACATACCGTACAATTGGCAATGCACAAAATATTGTACGTTCTACGTTCACCGCATGTTTGGCAACGTCCAATATGCTTGACATACGATTTCTCTGAAACTATCATAAACTGATTTTTTATATTATATTCCCAGTATTTATAAATACATAAATATCCATAAAAACAATAGCTTCAACTAAATTTCCATATTTTTTTCCTTTTCGATTTAAGGGTTAAGGAAAGTATAAGTAAGTAGTATTTAAAAGATTGAAATCAACAATGTGTACCAATTACATCTACTATTCAAAAAGCAGCACTTTTTTCGAGTTTATAAGTTTTAATTCAATTTTATTCTTAGTCCATTTTGAGTGATTGCTGTTTTTCAACATGATTTTTGAATGGTTCGTTAGCTAAATGTAAGTAAATTATGGGCTAATCAATAAGTCCATACCGACAAACGGTATGTTCACTCAGATAACATCACTTAGTGGGCTTTTTTTTAAAGGGGCGTGGCGGGGGAGGCTTTCTTGGTAGTTATTTAGAGAAGCAGCGGCGGCAGAGTGAGTGCGAGATGTGAAATGGCATACTTTAGTGTTTTGTGATGGGTATCATGTGCACAAACAAACAGCTGGTAAAGTTTTGCAGGTGTATAGGGGAACAGCCTGTAGTACTTTGTACCCGACTGCCTCAGAAGGAAGTTAATGTTTTTCGAGCATCATCATCATCATTTCAGCCGAAAGACGTCCACTGCTGGACATATGCCTCCCCCAAAGAGTGCCACAATGGCCGGTCCTGCGCCACCCGCATCCAGCGGACTCTCGCGACCTTTACCAGGTCATCAGTCCAACTTGGGGGGTGGCCTACCCACGCCGCGCCTTCCGGTACGTGGTTGCCACTCGAGAACCTTTCCGCCCTAATGGCCATCGGTTCTACGTGCAATGTGCCCCGCCCACTGCCACTTAAGTTTAGCAATTCGGAGGGATATATCGGTTACCGTGGTTCTGCTGCGGATAGCCTCATTTCTGATGCGATCGCGCAGAGAAACTCCCAGCATAGCCCTCTCCATCACACTTTGATCCTTCTTATGAGGCCCATAGTAAGCGACCACGTTTCCGTTTCATATGTCATCACTGGCAACACACACTGGTCAAAGACTCTCGTCTTGAGACACTGTGGAATATTGGACGAAAATATGTGCCGTAGCGTATGTATGCATGTATATATATGACGAAGATGAGGAAGGGCCGTGGCCTGCTGCTGGTGGAGTGGCAGGATCTTTTTCCGCACTCGTTTTTAATAGAATCTACTAAACAGCTAGTAAATATACTTCAGTTCACCAACTCGCGTAGGACTTTAGACTAGGTAGTCGCTATCCGGCGCAATAGCCCCCCCCCCCCCCCCCCCCCCAATGTGCTCGAGTCCGAATCTGATTTACACCCGACTACTTACTACCTAACAGTTCTACGTATTCAGGATAACTGAAGATTTTTATTGACATCTTGTCAATATGCTCCAGCTACCTATTAATACGTTTTAGGTGCGGATGTAGAAACGCTTGACTGTAGTAAATATCGCATAACTTATATTTGTTATTCTATCATTTCGAATGTGTTCTCCAGCATGCATTAGCGTTTCCTATTCCTTTATATATTTTTATTTACCGTGATAACTCGAAATAATTGCTGCAAAAAGGCGTATTTGCGTGCCAGGTAAACATTCACAGGTCCGTCGTCACGTGGCCACGGGCGTACTAAATCGTATTCGCCACCGCGCATGCACGACGCGGACATGTCCGACGAAGGAAATGACCAAATGTATTGAATTATCAAACATATTGAAATTCTAAGAAGCAGGTAGATAGATCTATTAAAAAGCTACCTATCACAACAAATTTCATTGTAATATTCCAAAAAACTTTTGAGATATTTAGAGTTTGGTGGTAAAAAAGCACTGTTTTGAAAGGCAAAATCTATCGAGGTTTTTGTAAGCAATCGTGATTATACGAAGCACAAACATAGCCAATGAATTGAAGATATACATATCAAAAATTTGGATCTCTAGCAATAGCACAAGTATACTAATAATCGGTTTGGAAAAGGCACTTTTTCGATGCGCAGCTGCATACAGCGCCTTAAGTTCTGATCTACGCCTTCTGATTTTTGCATTTGCTGTTCTGACGTCACATAAGACAAAACGGCGGTCAGCGTTTTCGGTCACATAACATATAAAGATAATAAAACTTCGATTTTAATTTACAAATTATTTTCTATAACAAAATATTGTTCTATTCGTATTTCTTATGGTAAAAACTATATAAACAAAGATTTCGATAATTTTATTTTTTTAGATGAATAAACCCATATTCTAAGATTAAGCATAGTCACTAATTTCAAAAGCTACTGCCACCTGACCTACATACTTAAACTAGACCTTGTTTGGGATTAGACCGGTTTCCTCACGATGTTTTCCTTCACCGAAATAGAGTAGATTGTACAACAAGCGCATAAAACGAGCCATTTAACCTGAGACGTTTATATAATAGTTATTCGAGGGGTTAAATGGCTAATTTATGCCCGAGTTATACACGCTGCTTTTCACTTCGATTGCGAGAAAATAACAAATAAATAAAATAAAATAACAGCTCATTCCTGTCACTTAACTTTTTAAAGTTTTTATGTTTAATTTTTGACACGTGATATTAGACTTAGGTACTTCATACTGCCAAGTCATTTAATGGTTTAATACGTTTTAAAATAATAATTG
Organism: Epinotia brunnichana; assembly: GCA_963854355.1. Lineage (NCBI taxonomy): Eukaryota > Metazoa > Arthropoda > Insecta > Lepidoptera > Tortricidae > Epinotia > Epinotia brunnichana. The sequence continues at coordinate 22,958,146 of OY977936.1, read as the reverse complement.
ACTCCTATTTTATCTGTATTAATTAATTTAGTAATGGAAAACACGGATGTGAAATTTATTAAAGCAAATCAAATCAAATGACAAGTTTATTCTATGAAGTTTTATTGTGTGTGTGGCTGTTAAGCCCGATTATCTTAGTCTTTAAAACAATTTTACTTTGTGCACTAGAGCATAAATGTGGCATTTTGTTCAGCATACATCCAGCACAAAGACGAACTTTGCGAGCATGAAGAGTGAAAAGCTAATTGTTTTTTTGAGAGCCGATTATCTAACCGGCGACCTCGAGATTGAAAGTCGCGTGCCCTTGGCTACAATGGCTTATATTTGGCTAGCAGCACATATAAATAAATAAATAAAATAAAAAACATTTATTTCAGACCATACAGATCCATAGTTTTGTTAGTAAAATCTTACGTGTTATGTTAGTATTGGGAACAAAAAATAAAATAAAGTAAGAAAATAAAAGTTTTAAAAAATATATAAAATTCTGAAGTTTTCCAAAGAGTTGGCTATTGAGAGAGTGAAGAGAACACCAAGGCTACTTAACTCTCCCTATAGCCACCTCAACCAAAAACTTCATCATCGGGTAGTCGAGTCTTTCAGCCAACGCCCCGAGAAGACCGTACATATGCTGTAACGGCTACGACTGCGTGGGGCCTAAATGCTGCGCTCCGATCTGTTGCTCACATGTATGGCAACCGCTGACCTAAACATTAATTGAGCCCTATATTTGGGGTAAATTGTATTTATGGGTCCTAATACTTAGCTAACTAGTGATAAGTATATCTGCATGTTTTGGAGCAGTACTCGTGTACAAAAGCAACTCGAATAAAATTATAATAGCTAACGTAGCCACGGCAGATTAATTTTTTTTTTCTAATCAGAATTTGAGAAATAATTTAACAGAGAATAGGTATTATTTTGAAAACTACACTTACAAGAGTTGATGGTGGCTGGCTAATTAAAACAGTTGTAAAGGAAAGTCAAATATGGTCCACAGCGGGCAAATAAAAGAATGAATAAAAGTGTTTAGTAGACCAACCTGCCACAACTCCAACTCCACCTCTGAGCTGTCATCCTCATCCTCGTCCCTCGAGAGGTACCTCCACACGTCTCCACAGTAGTACAGTACGCAGTACAACAGCGGGCCGAAGCCCAGGGCTCCGATGCCGTACACATAGCGCCGCAGCTGTCGGATGTTGTTGCGCTTGATCGCGGACAGGCCCAGGAACGAGAGCAGGAGTGACAGACACCAGATGTACTCCCACCAGAGAGGCTGGAATCAATTTTGTATATTCTAGTAAAATCCGAATTTGAACACTAAATGTTATGCAGAATAGCCAACAGTAGTTGCCCCCGTTATCATTCTCACACAGACAAAAACGGTTCATCATCATATCAGCCGAAAGACGTCCACTGCTGGACATAGGCCTCCCCCAAAGAGTGCCACAATGGCCGGTCCTGCGCCACCCGCATCCAGCGGACTCCCGCGACCTTAAACGGTTATGGGGCCTTGATTCTTGTAAACCACTCCCCAGTGTAAGATACACGATTATCTCTTCCGCACTTGAATAAACGAGATGCAGCAATCTTCAGGAATGGATTTTTTAGACAAATGTTGTTAAATATCTAATTCATAATATTTTGGATGTGGTAAAAAAGCTCCCCATTTATTTATTCATATGGCTAAATTAAAAATTAAAATCGTTCTTAGTTAAAAATGCATGCAAATTAGAGCAGTACACCCAATTGCTGGATCCATTGGGTTACGTTGTTATCTAAGGGTGAACAAGTCGGCTGGGTTGCCCTGGTACTTGGTGAGTGGGTACTCGCGGATAATATGGTCCATGTCCTGCACCGCACCTCCACACTTCGCATGCTGGAGACTCCCTCCATCCACATTTGTGCATGAACTCTCGGCTCCTACCCCAGCCGGTCCGCAGCCTGTTTAACTGGCACCAATTTCGCCTTGATAGTGAAAAACCAGTGGGTTTTTTTTGTGGGGTCGATATTAGTCCCTAGGCTGGTTGGGGAGTCCTGTTTCCATTCTTGGGCCCATTTCTTGGTAACATCGAAGGGAGTATTTAAAAGGGTAGATGCAGTCTTATATGGCGGATGGCGTGATTTTAGCCGGTGTGGTGGAGGGTTTTTAAACTCCTTGTAGGCAGGCAATTCGGGTTTGGCCAAGATCTTCTGTGCTTCTCGGACTAGAGCATGTTGTCTTCTTAGGTGTGGGGGAGCTATATGACTGAGCACAGGTACCCACCCTGTGGGAGTGCTCGCGATAGTTCCCGATATGCATCTCATAGCTTGTCTCAGTTGCACATCCACTTGATTGACATGTGCACTGTTAAGCCAGACTGGCGCGCAGTATTCTGCTGTTGAGTGAACCAAGCTGAGGCAGGTGGTACGAAGAACGTCAGCATTTGCTCCCCAAGTAGTTCCCGATAGCTTATGCAGGATGTTATTTCGCGTCTGGAGTTTCTTACTAAGCTCCCCGTACAAACGTGGTTTGGCCCTCATTTTAAATCAGTGAGCTGGTAACATGAAACTGTTTATATATAGACAATGGAAAAAAAAACAGTGACAAAAGAAGTTTTGTATGAAAAACTTCTTTTCTTTATTATTTTCCAATATAATTTCTAGAAACAGAAACTAGTTTTCAACCTAGATATAGCAGATCCCATTTTGTATACAAAGTCCTATGATATTCCAGCATGCCATTTTAAAATTTATGTTTGTATGGAGAGTCCAGCTTCCTGGGGACTCTTAATAATGCCTTGTTTGAGTTGGCTGGCGTAAAATAGGAAAATAAAGACTCAATTTTGGATTGTTTTTCTATTGTGATAATGTTAAACAATATGATTTGGCTTCTGAAACTAACAAAATATATAGTCAAGATAAATACATCCAAGCAAAATTTTCATTTTGTTTCCTAGGGCCTCAGAAAAATCACATAATTTTACCATGAATTGGAAGTGCTAAAGTTGCTACTTATCTGACTTGTGCCTTTACTCAATATTAAATCCATATTATATATTTTATGAAGCATAAGTAAACTTTATCAAACTCACTATTTTCCTCTGTTTGCTACACACACACACATACAAATATTAATAGAGACCATTAAAGTTCCAATTAAGCAGCCATATGATGATAATTAAAACTTGAACACAGTTTATAAACATGGGTACAACATCTTAAGTATTGTAATCTTTGAGATTAAGAATTGAATTAGGTAAGTGTGAGTCGAGTCCCACCTCAACTGTAGATGTTTTGCCAAATAATAGCAACTGTAGTATAGATAGTACCTGTGGTATCTGCAATTCTTCAATCTCCAGTATGAATATGTCAAGCTTATCAAGGATGTCTGCAGAGAGCTTGGCCACCATCACAAAGAACAAAACATGGTGAAAGAACACACAGTACTTCAGCCGAGATTTGTTCAGTGCACTGTAAAACAAAGAAAACAATTAACTTTTGTTTACAAAATGTAGACAGGTAGGAGAATAATATAATTTGATCTTTGATCAGTACATTTATTTCTGTTGCTTTTCATAGTGATGAACAACTATGTTTTTAAGGTGCAAAAGTGGAACTAACCCTCATAATCAAAAAAATACTTGAAAAACAAGATAAAATTCTGTGCTTAGTAATCAAAATAAATACAAAATTTCATGACAGAAGTTCAAACCATGAAGACATGCTGTCCTCATGCAACAACAAAATAAAACTGATTGACGACGCTAATGCATTCTATCGGGATTAATGTTTCAAATAAACGGTGCGAAATGTTTCTGTATCTTTGGCTTCTGTCTAAAAATAATTTGAGTGAGCGAGCCGTCCCCTGTCACAAAGCTATGGGTTCTAACCTTTAGAACTAATTATAAGCTAACCAAAACATATTCTGTATTCCTCAAAGTCATTAATTCATATTTATAAGTTACCTGATTTGATACTGAGCCGCTATTTTCTCCCTATGCTCGAAGTCAGCGCCGTTCGTTCCTGTTACCATAACACCACCTCTTGAAGCCATTTTTGTAACTTAATCGCCTCTCAAGCCAGAACAATATATGCCGAAACGGTATTAGAAAGCACTAAAAGTACACCATTAATATAGATTTGATGTGTATATAAGAATTTTCAGCTGATGTATAAAATATTTTCCGCCAGACGAAAGAAATGATAGATTGGAACTGCCAAAAGTCACAAAAGTGCCAAATGTGCCAACGTCTCAAGGTTTTTAAATTCCGTTCGGAAATTGTAAGACAAGTTTTGGCTACAGGTTTGGCGGAAATGAAAGGAAATGAATTAATAATAATTTTACAGAAACAAATAACAGTATTTATACAAAAACAGTATTTATACACAAGCCAACAAGCCCCTCCGACCGAGCGACCTTGGTCCGCACGGACCGTGGTAGTATGAAATTTTGCTGCAAACAACTGCCTACACAGTTCGTGCGCACCAAGGTCGCTAGGTTGGAGGGGCTTGTTTTGTTGGCGACCGTATAGCAGACGCTTTAATTACTCTGGTAGTAATAAAATTTATAGATGTTTAAATATCAAATATCAGAAATAAGTGCCACCTACTGTCAATTTACAGAATTAAGGGTTCCGTTCCGTGTGTTGACATGACTCTTGTAGTTGCTTAGCCTTACATTGTAGTTCGTTAACTTGTCGCTAGGATGCGCTTTTTTACATTATTGTTTATTTGTTTCTGGCTAGCTGGCGCTTTTCGCAATATACTTTTGATATACTTAACTGGCTTGGCTGCATATTTTTAGTGTCCGTACCAAAATTACCAAAAAGGTAAAAAACATTACACTCCTTTTCGTTGGGCAGTCGCGTGTAAAAAGGAACCCTCGGGACGCACGCGTTCGCGCTTTGCATCGTCGTCATTCGCCTCGTAAATATGCCTAAACAAAAAAAAGCTACAACATACTTTACATACTGTATCGCAGCGGGTTATAAGAATCCTTACTAAATAATTATATTTATATTAAAAACATTACCCTACCCTATAATACTTATTCAGTCGCATTCGGGTAAAAAAATAAAACTGACAACCCTAGCACAGTCTGGGTTTTCTATGGAGAGAAGCAGATTATTTGTGCAACTTTGCCCACTAAAAATTAAACGTAGATGTATTATATTTAAATGACTTCTAGTTCTAATCGACCGAGCGGCGAAGCGAACGAAGTTCTATGCTTCAGCTTGCATGTGCCGAAAATCGTTCGTATGTCCGGTGTCCCGCTGTCTGACTGTTCTCCTTCACAGGTCGCATTTCTCAACCGTTCTCGTGAAATGTTGTGAGCAGGTTCGTTAATTATTTACATAGGTAGTGTTTTTTTATCGAGACAATTAAGTAGGTAACTACTTACCAGTGGTGGAGCGCTCATACAAGCCGATTCCCACCGGCTTGCCTAAAATTACTTTTTAGGCAAGCCTATAGTTATATGCTCTGCGGCGCTACCACGAACTTCGTATATTTCCGCCTCTGTCGGTCGAGTACCATAAACCATAAGTGCGATAGAGACGGAGATATACGAAGTTCGAGATTCGAAGTTCGTGGTAGCGCCGCTGGACTCGTTCATAACTTTTATTGTTACGGGTTGCCAATTGAATTTTCACGCGCCGCCACTGCTACGAGTACGTACCTACTTACTCGAAAATGAAAATATATATTTTTTTAACTTGCTCGCGATTTCTACAGCTCACAGAGCCAGTAGTAAAATAAAATTTTGCCAAAATCTTAAATCTTTAAGACACGTACCTGTCAATAGGGTCGACAATGCTAAAGTCATAAAAACATTTACAAAAGTGGGCAAAAATTAAATACTTATTTTCATTATTTTTGGGCCGGTATTTTGAGTAAAAAAACACGTTTTAACGCTGCGCACTTCTAACACACACAAAGATAAGTAGGTATAACCCATGTAGGTATATTGTAATCCAAAACGATACTTACATATTTACATGAAATAAATAAAAAAGTTTGCAAAAAGCGGTCAAAGTTGCCAGGTTTTACGGTAGTAAACATATAAAAATATCTCCACCCTAGACCGGAAACCGGACCGGAGGGCCTACCGCGAAAGGCATTCGAAGTTTTTCCTCTCTGTCAGACTTTGCGAGTTCGTACGTAAGTGCGAAAGAGAGGGAAAACTTCGAATGCCGTTGGCGGTAGGCCCTCTGAGAAGCCGGTTTAACATTATGTTCGTAATTCGTACCTGTACCTACCTACTGTGTTAGTGTATAGCTAGTTGTAGTTGTTCATTCGATACCATTCCTTGGAACGAGGAAGACTAGTGTGAGGAAGATGGAAAAAATAATATTCATCATATTTTTCCTTACCGTTACTACTAGTGTTGCGTCGCAAGATGAAGCAAGTGAGTACCTAATTAACCTACATATATAACTCCTAATCGAATAATCTTATAAATGAACTTTGTCACTAGCTAAAGTGTTACATGTATATCCTAAATTAGGTACTAACGAGAGGGACGCCGCAACACGTTGGAATGAGATGAGATGAAGACACGTATCCAACGTATTGTGGCGTCCCTCTAGTTAATGCCTAATTTAGGATAAGTACTTAATGTAATAAGCGCTTTTAACGTTATATGTGATGGAGGTAAATGCAATAAATACTTTGTATATGATTACCTAGATTGGAATTATAATAGCTAGGTTTTAACCGATGGTTAGGCCGAGACATTGCCAAGCCTGGCCGAGCCACGGCCGGGTCGTGTCGACACTGGGCCACTTCCGAGCCTCGGCCGTGGCTCGGCCGGGCTTGGTAATGGCTCGGCCGCGCAAAAACACCGTCGTTTTTCTTAGAAAACGGCCTGGGCCGGACATGGCCCGTTCTAGCGTGAGTCATCGTTTAATCTGTGCAGGCATAACTGAGCGTGTGTATGACATACTTTAACTGAACGTGTGCATGCACAGTTATGCCTGCACAAGTAAACTGTGCAGGCATAACCGTCGGTTATAACCTAGCGTGTGGGTGGCCGGCTTTATATACATTCTCGCTCTTACAGCCAAATAGCCATGCACTTAGGGCAAGTGATTACGCACTAATATTATACCTACTCTAGGTAAATGCCAATATAAGCAAGCCCTAATAATGATTCCAGAAATATGCAAATCGGTGAGAACGAGGATCCTCAACGATGGGGACCGTTTCGAGCCGCGACGATGCTTCTTCTGCGAATGCCGCAATCAGACCCTAAGCTGTGATGACCAGGAGCCTGCTCTGTGCCCGGAGCCGCCGTGTCAGGCCTCGGTGCAAATATCCACGTCAGACAGGTGCTGCAAGATTTGCCCAGGAGTAGGATGTAAGATTACTTATCTATCTATATATATATATATATATATATATATATATATATATATATATATATGTATTCCTCCACCACGCATGAGTGTAAATCTAAGTTAACAGTATGGTTAAAAACCAAAAGCTATTTTGATATTGAAAATTTACTTCAGAGACCTGTATATTAAATGTGATACACACACACACACACACACACACACACACACACACACACACACACACACACACACACACACACACACACACACACACACACACACACACGCGCACACACTTACCACATAGTATAATATAAAATGTTTACTTATTATATACATTATATTTTAAGTTATGCCTACACCTAAGTCACAACATGTGGAAGAGCGGTGATCTTCTTAGCACAAGTATATTATATACTTAAAAAGAGGCACCAGCACAGATACTTGTATACGTATTTATAAGTTACTGAAATAAATTATTTTGTTTTTTTTTTTTTTTTTTTGATATACCTACATATAAGGCCTGACTGACTGACTGACTGACTCACTCACTTAAATCAACGCCCAGCCCAAACCGTTAAACGTAGAAAGCAGATTTTTTTCACAATAGGTAGTTTATATAACGTTAGTACCCACTAAGAAAGGATTTTTGAAAATTCCACCCTCAAGGGGGTAAAAAGGGAATAGAAAGTTTGTATGTGGATGGAGTAAAATTCGGAAATTATTAGAGTTATAAGACGAAATTTGGTATAGAGATCTATAGTTTTGAGTCCCGGGGAAGGACATAGGATGGATTTCATCCCCGAAATAATCCCCTAAGGGAGTGAAATGGGGGGTGAAAGTTTGTATTGAGCTACGATATAAACGAGTTCGAGAAGCTAGTAAGTAAAGTATATAAAGTTGCTTCTTCTGCGAATGTCGTAATCAGACCCTAATGTATGGTAACCACGTAACCAGGAGCCTGCTCTTTGCCCGAAGCTGCCCTCTCAGACCGCGGTGTAGATATAGACGATAGACCGGTGCCACAAGATTTGCCCAGGAGTATTAGAATGTAAGATTCTATATAAGTTGGTCCGTCTGTAATTGGACCCTGAGCTGATAAAATAGCTGGTCGATTGCATAACGTTTCGTTCGCGTGGATTTCGTTAATCGCCTAAGAGGATAATTGCTATTAAAGTATTTCAGGCGTATGCTTAAACATCGCTCCCCGTACAAAGTTCCCCCACCTTTTGACCCCTTTAAGCGATTATTTCCGGGATAATAGCTATCCTTTGTCCTTTCTAGCATTTTAAAATATATCCATACCAATTATTTTCAAAACCGGATCAGTGGTATAAGTGCATGCACATGGAAACATTATAACTTTTAGGATTTGCTACATTACGAGTAGTAGATTTTAATCAAAATCCGTTGAGTAGTTCTACACACGTTGGTATGGGCAACCCGTTATCTTATACCAAAAGACGCAAAGCTTTCCATTCTATCCTAATTTGTCGGTATTAGATAATACATTATATTGACTGGTTGATGAACTGATAAGCAACTTCTGATCAAAAAACTTTTCAATAATGGTCGGCTGTTCTAATAACCCAGCCTGCTTTTCTGTAGCCAGTTCCGTTCAGTGAGGGTTGCAGTACTAACCTACATTATTTCTAGTAGTTGGATTCTGTATACCTACATACCTACTGCCTAATTAATGGCTTACTTTTAGTCGGAATCTATTTTACTAACGGCTAATCAAAAAAAAATGTTTTTATGTAATTATTTATTTTATTATTAGTCTGCCTTTTAAATTGTAGACCAGCTAATATATTAATTATATTAGCTAGTCTACAATTTAAAAGGCGGACTAATATTGGTTACATGGTTGATCATTTGGGACATTCTTTGCGAATCAAGCCTGATTTCATCTATAGGTACTAATATTTTAAACAGGAAAAGTCTGTGAGATTTGTAAATTTGTAATCTCCGGAACCGTTGGACCGATTTCAAAAATCATTTCATTTGCGTATAGAATGAACTTTCTGAAACAACATAGGCTATGTTTAATCCCGCAGGTTTGCCCGCGTTCTTTGCAATACGCGGATGAAGCCGTGCGGGCAGCTAGTATGTAATAGATTCAATCTTGTATGCTGATTTGCTGATCAATTAATTTGACGAAAAGCTTATTTTTATTAAATTATAATAACAACAAAGTTTCGACAGAGTTAAAATTTTCTCACTAAGGCAAGTATTAAGCTCTCTAGACTTCAGTTTGTAATTCGCCAAGCCACATAGATGCACCTTTCCACGTCACCATACACACACACAGGGAACCATCCTTAATAAACCGTTTCAACAGAGTTAAAATTTTCTCATTAAGGCAAGTTTTCTTATACAGTTTAAGCCCTCATTTTAAGCTCTCTAGACTCGACAGGCCACATAGATGCACCTTTCCACGTCGCCACATGAACTACGGTCCGCACTTGACTTTTCCATACAAACAGTTATACCTTTTTAAACCCACTTAAAGGATGAATTTTGTAAAACTCTAACTTACTGCTAGCCTACCTTGAATAAGTAACCTAACTTACACATTTCAATACTCTTGGTTCAGTAGTTTCAGCTTAGTGTTGATGAGCAAACTCGAAATGATTTCGTGGTATCATATGCAGCTAAGGTTAATTTACTCAAGATGCTTGATTAATGAAGATTACTTAGATGTCATTATAACTTTGTAATCAAAATCTTGGACAGCTTCCAAGTCCAAAAAAACTAAACTTTCATATAAACTTTCACCCCCTATTTTCACCCCTTTAAATTACGAATTTCTAAAAATGCTTCAAGGTAACCTTTTTTTATTTGTGACCATAAAGCCAAATCTCAAATTGCATAGATCTAACTTCAAAAATAACGAAACTTTCATATAAACTTTCACCCTCCATTTCACCCCTTTAAAGCACGAATACTCGATAGTACTCGAAGGAAACCTATTTTCATTTCTGATCGAAAAGCCAAATCTCGAATTTCATAGATCTACCTTCAAAAATAACGGATTTGCATACAACGGTTTATCCCCAATTTCACCCCCTTAGGGGTTGAATTTCAAAAAAACCTTCCTTATTTGAAGAATATGTGTTCCAAATTTCATGCTTGTATCTTTAGCGGTTTAGGCTGTGCGTTGTCTGTCACGATATAAGTAACGGTCCAATTTTATATATGTAATAGATATATAGATGACAGGTTGAGTCGCTCGTTCGAAAAATTACGCATTTACCCCTCTGGAGTCTGCTTTGTGCCTGCATATGCATATGAACCAAATTAATAAAAATATTTTTTTCGGCTTTTTCTTTAATATGTTGTAAACTGAACCATTGTATATAGTAGAACACTAATTGAACTTGCATTTTAGGATAGAAATACAATCACATAGTTAACCAAATATCTTTATTTTAATTAAAATGTGATAATTATTATCAGTTACATCTTCCCTAGAACAATAACAAACTTGGTATAGTAAGTTCTAAATTATATTTAATCAATCTACAGGAGTAGCACAAAAGTCTTATTATTATTCTACAAGTCACACTTTTTTATTTATACACGATTAAAGTTACGTAAAATCACAATTTGACTCCCATACATTTGGAAAAAGGGCCCTTATGTGATAAGCAACTTCTGATCAAAAAACTCTTCAATAATGGTCAGCAGTTCTAATAACCTAGCTTGCTTTTCTGTAGCAGTTCCGTTCAGTGAGGGTCGCAGTACTAACCTACATTATTTCTAGTAGTATAGGTGGATTCTGCATACCATACTGACTAATTAATGGCTTACTTTAAGTCGGAATCTATTTTACAAACGGCTAATCAAAAAAAAAATTGTTATTGACCCTGTACATCTCTGACAATATTACATTAATGATCCTTTTTTTCTGTTTTAACGCTTCGAGACAGTATACATCTCTATAAGAACATTAGAATAATTATTAATTGTATTTGGATGCTCAGAGACCTTATACATCTCTGGGGTACTAAATTAATATCATAAACTAATAGTACATTACTGCAAAGGCCGTGAAGTAAGGGATTGATGGACGAGTTTGGGCTAGACGGCCGAGTCGTAGACGAGGCCGGATACAACGAGTCCAGCAATCCCTGTTCCGGCCGAGGCTTGTATAGTGCTTTTCTCAAACGATGTGAGGAAATAATAAATAGTTATTTGTTATACAAGGGTGCAGTTATAATTTAACCGCGAGTGTGGAATTGAAACACGAGCTAGCGAATGTGAGTGGTTTAAAAATATAATCCTTTTCACCTCACTAAAGTGAGAAAGATTCTAGATAAAAAAATCTAAAAAAGAAAAAAAAACATTAAAAAAGAATAATATTAAAAAAACATTACAAAAGAGTAAAACAAAAAGGAAAAAAAACAACTAAAAAAACAAAAAAAAACAACCTAAAAAACAAAAAAAACGCCCAAAAAAATGACAAGAAACAAAAAAAAAAGGAAAAAAAACAAAAAAAAAGGAAAATAAAACATTAAAAAAAGTAAAACAAAAAGGAAAACTTTAAAAAATTAAAAAAAACGACAAAAAAAAACAAAAAACATTAAAAAAAGTAAAACAAAGGAAAAATTGATAAAAAAAAAACTTAAAAATAACATAAAAGACCCTACAAAAATTTTAACATTAAAAAATAGACAAACATCAAGAAAATATTTTTTTTTTTAAATCATTAAAAACGATAAACAACACTAAAAAATAAACGAAAAATAACAAAAAAAATAAAAAAAAACTAACAATTTTTTTTTTACAAAAAACTAAAACAATTAAAAAAAGTATTGGTGGTTGGCAGTATGTATTTTTTCCTTTGTCTGTTTAATATCAGTAAGCAAATTTAAAAAGTTAGAGTAGCGGCCAATAATGTTTTTAGTTAGGGTTTTCATACATTACTTCTTGGCCTAGGCCAAGAAGTAATGTAGGCAGCCATAAACAAGGAACTTCATGTCTTCATTTCGTGACATTAACGCATACATTTCCGAGCATGTTTGAGAAAATATGTTAATTCTGACACAGACCTTATATCGAATGTATTTGATAATCTTTTACAATTTTGGATTTTTTTAGTTTTCATTTAGTGACATTTAGTTAGTTAACAGTTTAGGTACTAATTGGTTACCGATATGAACGAGGTCTACGCGGACGAAGTCGCGGGCAAAAGCTAGTTCCTTTATAAAGTCATAGACTCTTAGTACCTTTTGAAAGCAAAGTAGGGCAGTTTTACGCTGGACAAAAGCACCAATTTTTTTTTAGGTACTAGTTATGTAAATAGCTTTATCTATCCAAATATCATGATCATGAATAGTAGGGCAGTTTCACGTGACTAGCTGTTGCCCGCGACTTTGTCCGCGTAGAACATGTTATCGTCTAAGTGTTTGCTTAAGGAATGAATTAAAAAAACATTGAAATAAATTTTGTAGTAAACAGTCTAAGACCGAAGTTACAAATCTCTTACTTTCAAAATGTCTTGCTCTCTATACAAACTTAGAACCCCCTTTGAACCCTCATACCATAGTAAACAGTCTGAAAATTTCTTGCTCTCTGTCCAAACTTAGAAACCCCTTTTAACCTTCTTAGTACACTTACAAGTACACTTTTGTCTTCACAAACACGAATAAAATCTTAATAGTTTAGGACTAATAGTTTATCATCTTTCGTCTTTTCATTTTGAACTGTATTTTGGTGGGAAATCGGAAATGTGACAGCTATTGCTTATGGTTTGTTTTGTTTTTAATTTGTTTGCACTTGCCATCCGAACCAAACCAAATCCGGACCCGGACCGAATTCGAACTGTTTATTTTTATAAATAATACCAAGAATTTATAAAACATGTAATTTAACACACAATAGATGATGATTTATTATTATTGTAGTAAATAATTGATAATGTACAATTGTTAAATCATAAATAATAGTATTTAACAAGAAGGCATCTGCAGCATTCATCGACCTCACTGCAGCATATGACACTGTTTGGCGCCAAGGTCTGCTATTTAAGCTGTTGCAAATAGTGCCTTGCATGAAAATATACAGGCTGCTCGAAAACGCGCTTAGTAACAGACCGTACCGCGTACACCTTGGTGACTGTGTTAGTCGAGTAAGAGTGCTCAATAATGGCCTTCCCCAAGGGTCAGTCCTCGCACCTGTGCTCTTCAATGTGTACATCCACGATATGCCCGAAACAACCAGTCGTAAGTTTGGATACGCAGACGATTTGGCCTTGGTAACACAGGATGCTAGCATGGAGGCTACCGAATTAACGCTAACAAGGGATCTATCTACCATGGACAACTTCTTTACTAAGTGGCGCCTGTGTCCAAACCCTACTAAAACCGAAGTAGCTTGCTTCCACCTGAACAACAAAATGGCCAACAAAGAACTCAATGTGAAGTTCAGAAACACCAGGGTTAAACATAATTCCTCCCCCAAATACCTGGGAGTTACCCTTGATAGAAGCCTGAACTTCAAACATCACCTTGAGAAAGTGTCTGCAAAGCTGAAAACTCGCAATAGTATCATCCAAAAACTCACCGGAACTACCTGGGGTGCCAATGCAGCTACTCTCCGGACCTCAGCATTGTCGCTGGTATATTCGACGGCTGAATACAGCTCTGCGGTCTGGCTGAACAGCGCCCACAGTTCCCTGGTGGACGTCCAACTCCACCACACGATGCGCCTCATCACGGGATGCCTTAAGCCTACTCCAACTTACTGGCTACCAGCCCTATCCCATATACTGCCTCCTCATATGCGAAGAGAAAGATGCCTTGGACTCGAAATACAAAAAATTCGGGCATCTCCAACACTACCCGTCCATGAAGACCTAGCCGACTTTAAAAAGACAAGACTAAAGTCACGCCACCCTCCAGCGCTGAGATTCCATGATCCTGAACCAACTTCCAACCTACAGGAATCCTGGGCATCTGAATGGGAGTCAAGATCTCTTCCTGATGATATCTTCAAGCCTAATCCCAAGGCACGACCTACTGGATTTGAAGAGCCCCGACGCGTTTGGTGCATGCTGAATCGGATAAGGACAGGAGTTGGGAACTGTGCTTACTTATGGCACAAATGGAACTGGTGCGAATCAGCAGTGTGCCGGTGTGGAGCTCCCGAGCAGACTGTTCACCACACGGTATTTGACTGCCCTCTAACCAAATACCACGGGCAAGTGGAGGATTTTAAAACTTTAACTAAAGACGCGGTAGCGTACTTGAAAACCGTAAATCTTTGAAGTAGAGATATAAAAAACAAGCCATACGATAAATAATAATAATAATAGTATTTTATGCAACTGTTTTATAAGAAGGGTCTTAAAACGCGAGTGGCGTGGGTTGCGATGCGAGCCTTGGCGAGCATCGCAATTAAAGACGCCACGAGCGTTTTTAGACCAGTTATACACCGTTGCATACAATACTTTTTCTACGACAAATTTTAAATAAATAGCAGACTACAGAATAGTTCAACTTTTTAGGCAGCAAGTTTTCTATTCGTACATTTGCTACTCACACAATTTCTTCAGGGGTGCAGTTATTATTTCGACCATTTTAAAAGGAGCGTAAGTACACTTTTGTCTTCACAAACACGAATAAAATCTTAATAGTTTAGGACTAATAGTTTATCATCTTTCGTCTTTTCATTTTGAACTGTATTTTGGTGGGAAATCGGAAATGTGACAGCTATTGCTTATGGTTTGTTTTGTTTTTAATTTGTTTGCACTTGCCATCCGAACCAAACCGAATCCGGACCCGGACCGAATTCGAACTGTTTATTTTTATAAATAATACCAAGAATTTATAAAACATGTAATTTAACACACAATAGATGACGATTTATTATTATTGTAGTAAATAATTGATAATATACAAATGTTAAATCGTAAATAAATACTTTTATTTCGAAATATTTGTTTATGAAGTTGGCACCACTGCAATATAGCGGCCGATTAAAAAAAAAGTTGAACAGTGCTTTTATGAAAAATGTATGAACCAAAAAAGTACGCTAAATAGTTCGTTTTTGGGCCATAGAGCATTGAGTTTTTCGACGACTTATTAGTGGTGTCATTGTATTTGAGCTACAGCCTATATAAATGACAGATAACGGTACAGGAGTAGAAAAACACTTTTTTCTACTCCTGTATGTCTACAACAGTTGCATAAAATACTATTATTTCGAAATATTTGTTTATGAAGTTGGCACCACTGCAATATAGCGGCCGATTAAAAAAAAGTTGAACAGTGCTTTTATGAAAAATGTATGAACCAAAAAAGTACGCTAAATAGTTCGTTTTTGGGCCATAGAGCATAGAGTTTTTCGACGACTTATTAGTGGTGTCATTGTATTTGAGCTACAGCCTATATAAATGACAGATAACGGTACAGGAGTAGAAAAGTAATTTTTCTACAAACTTTCAAGTATCTAGCTCAAAAAAAGTGTTTCCCATACGAACCTTGTACCCCTTTTTAACCTCTTAAGCGGTGGAATTTTTTAAAGCGCTGGCAGTATTTTTTTTGTATTTTAATAAGTAATCTTTCTACAAAGTTTCAAGATTCTATCTAAAAAAAAGTTTCCCACATACAAATTTACCTCTTTGTGGAATTTTCTAAATGTAAATACTGAATCTTACTGAAAGTAATTTACCTATATTTGTATTCTAATAAATAATTTTTCTATACAATTTCAAGTCTCTAGCTAAAAAAAAGTTTCCTCTTTACAAATTTTCACCTTATTTAGGGGTGGAAATTTACAAATCGCTGAAAGTACTTTATTCAACAAAGTTTTAAGAGGATTGTGAAGTGACGATACGCGGCGCGAGTAGGTTTTTAAAAAAATCTATCTGTCTCACACCGTTCTGCCTCCCGACCCGTATCGTGCGATAGAGAGAGCTGCAAGTCCTGGAGGTAATTGCCTACATTTTCTTGTTGAAATATGGTTTCGGGTGATAACGTTTTTACCCCCCTAAACCTTAACGAAATTAAATAATTTTAGTATGATTGGATTAGGTACACTTTAATCTATGTCTGTACGTTTTCCTTTTTTAGTAAATCGGTTTAGATTAATTTAAAAAAGATAGACAAAGTTTTTAAGTCAAAAATATAGATTTTTAGATGCGAATAACGTAAGCAATATTTCTTAAAAATCAAAACATACAGACCTAGTATTTCAACATATCTACAACATGCCAAAAAATTATAAAAATCGAACCATGTTTACGGGGTGAAAAACGTTATCGCTTTTTGTAAAAAAAATTACAGGTTCACAATCCTCTTAAGACTAACTAAAAAAATGTTTCCTTCATACAAATGTTGCACCCCCTTTTAACCCCCTTAGTAACGTTTTTTCTAGCTTAAGCATACCTCGAAACCGATTGTAATATTTATATATGTTAAATTGATAAGTAGTACCAGGGGTAATGCAAAATCTCCCGTGGTACTACCCGACAGGATAGGTAGTACTATGGGTAAAAAATAATCCCTGTGGTACTACCAGTAGTACCATCGGTAGTACCACGGGTAAGGAGTGGTTGTTACAAACATTACTCATGTAATAATTAATTCCCACCATCATCCATTTGATTTTGATAACAATTTCAGCTCGCTGCCGCTTCAACGGGATGTCAGTTGAGGATGGAGAGAGCTTCAAACTAGATCCTTGTGGAGCCTGCAAGTGTCATAACGGCAAGTTGACATGCTACCAGCACTAAAGTGTACCAGCACTGGATTACCTAGTACCCAAGCTCTGTAGTTTCAAAATAAATACTAACTCATTCATATATTTTTTTCTTTAAGTGCCAATAAAATTTTTGGTCCAGTCTTGCCTGAATTTACCGTAATTATGATAGCGTTGTTTAACATTGCTAAGGCTCAGTACATACGTCGGGTTTCCCGGATTAGGTTCCCCTATAATGACACCCTGGCATTTAATGTCGTATTCTAGTGCTGTTATTCGAAAATGCTTAACAGCATACAAAAGCGCCATTCACATGGTGCAACAACTCGCATGCGAGTTTTATAACATTGCAGGGTTTGATTGAATTCGTTGTATTTCGCTAGCCCGCAGCCCCGCAATGTAATGAAAATCGCATACGAGTTGTTGCACCATGTAAATGGCCCTTAGGCAAGCAGATGCCGCTTTCAGAGACCGAGATGAAATGTGAGCCAACACCTACGAACATAATTTACTTTATAAAGTTTTAACCGACGAAAAATCAATCATCCCCTATTTTCCTACCCTTAAGGTTATTTTTTTTCCAAATTTATATGGGACCAACTTCGGGGTATACCCTTTCCAATCTTTTTTTTAATCAAAATCAAACTACTTACTCTGTAAAAAGTTATGCGTGGTCATACATACAAACAATATATACCTAATTACGCGTCGACTTGAGAACCTCCTCCGTTTTTTTCGTCGGTTGAAAAATAAGAAATGTTATTTTTGTTCGTAGGCCAATACATATACAACAAATAATAAATGAATTATGAATTATCCATTCAACATTACCTGCGTTAGCTTTAGGTGTTCGGTAACCGAGGCACCAAAAAGCAATATAGATCGATATTTATCGCTTTTGAGTGCCGTGATTCAAAAACCGAATCCGGACGCAAAACCTGAGGTCTGCTGCAGGCTTGCATAAAGTTCTATTAAGTTCCTAAGTATTTAATTCAATCTTAGGATTCAATGCGATAATCGCTCGAAAACAGTGTGAAAGCGTTAAAGAAGCAAAGAGGTGAAATCTGCTGACGAAATGGTGGCGTGTCATTTGTTATGTCATGCAATGTCATGCATGTCTTGATTGATTTTTGTGAAGAAAATTCCGTTTTCAGTTGTTATCAGGGCGGCCAATCTTAGTACTAGTTGCGCGGTAATGACAGCATAATAAGTCAACTAGAGGCTGTCAAGGTATTTCAAAATTCGCCGTGTTGTCATAAGACATCAGTAGCCTAGGGGTACAGACGGAGGTATTTGGAGTCGATGGGCCGGGGTTCAAACCCTGCGACCGACGCACTTTTTGTATGTTTTAACATTGAAGTGGAGTATTTCAACTAACGATTCTAGATGACGCATCAATTACAGGGTTACCGTTTTTAGGCCCAGAGATTGTTCTCTATTTCGGTATATAACAAAGTACTTTGTGGTTGTTATACAATATGCATTTTGCACCCCGGGGTTGTAGTTATTAAGTGTAGGTAAATTAAATACCATCGGACTCAGTATTAGATCAAAATATAATACTTTTCTTCGTTGGAGATCGTCACAAGAGTGCTCGCTGCCCACGATGCATGTAGCCATTTTTCAGATGGCAATTGGATTGCAAGAACTACCTGCCTGTGCCTATACCACCTTTACTTGCATCAGCTCCAGTACATTTCATGTAAGTTCCCTGGATCACTGCGAAGTCACTCTTATTTTTGATCGGTGTAAATATTGTAAAAGTATACTTATCTTCTCGTAAGTTCCATCAAGTCAAGATAAATAGTAATTTGATGAGCCCGTGGAACAAATAATAAGTAGGTACCTATGTGTTCCAGAATTTATTTCTGTGTTTCTTCAACATAACATTTTACCTAATTTTTGATTTTTGCCATATTTGCTTACACTGTAATGTTGCAGTCGCCGCATAAGTTTACTCAGCCGCATGCGGTGACCTTATGCGGCCGACAAATTCCGTGCTTACACTACTGGTCCATCCATCTGCCATAGATACCTACAATGAACGCCATGTCCATCTATGAAAATCAAAACATACAGACCTAGTATTTCAACATATCTACAACATGCCAAAAAATTATAAAAATCGAACCATGTTTACGGGGTGAAAAACGTTATCGCTTTTTGTAAAAAAAATTACAGGTTCACAATCCTCTTAAGACTAACTAAAAAAATGTTTCCTTCATACAAATGTTGCACCCCCTTTTAACCCCCTTAGTAACGTTTTTTCTAGCTTAAGCATACCTCGAAACCGATTGTAATATTTATATATGTTAAATTGATAAGTAGTACCAGGGGTAATGCAAAATCTCCCGTGGTACTACCCGACAGGATAGGTAGTACTATGGGTAAAAAATAATCCCTGTGGTACTACCAGTAGTACCATCGGTAGTACCACGGGTAAGGAGTGGTTGTTACAAACATTACTCATGTAATAATTAATTCCCACCATCATCCATTTGATTTTGATAACAATTTCAGCTCGCTGCCGCTTCAACGGGATGTCAGTTGAGGATGGAGAGAGCTTCAAACTAGATCCTTGTGGAGCCTGCAAGTGTCATAACGGCAAGTTGACATGCTACCAGCACTAAAGTGTACCAGCACTGGATTACCTAGTACCCAAGCTCTGTAGTTTCAAAATAAATACTAACTCATTCATATATTTTTTTCTTTAAGTGCCAATAAAATTTTTGGTCCAGTCTTGCCTGAATTTACCGTAATTATGATAGCGTTGTTTAACATTGCTAAGGCTCAGTACATACGTCGGGTTTCCCGGATTAGGTTCCCCTATAATGACACCCTGGCATTTAATGTCGTATTCTAGTGCTGTTATTCGAAAATGCTTAACAGCATACAAAAGCGCCATTCACATGGTGCAACAACTCGCATGCGAGTTTTATAACATTGCAGGGTTTGATTGAATTCGTTGTATTTCGCTAGCCCGCAGCCCCGCAATGTAATGAAAATCGCATACGAGTTGTTGCACCATGTAAATGGCCCTTAGGCAAGCAGATGCCGCTTTCAGAGACCGAGATGAAATGTGAGCCAACACCTACGAACATAATTTACTTTATAAAGTTTTAACCGACGAAAAATCAATCATCCCCTATTTTCCTACCCTTAAGGTTATTTTTTTTCCAAATTTATATGGGACCAACTTCGGGGTATACCCTTTCCAATCTTTTTTTTAATCAAAATCAAACTACTTACTCTGTAAAAAGTTATGCGTGGTCATACATACAAACAATATATACCTAATTACGCGTCGACTTGAGAACCTCCTCCGTTTTTTTCGTCGGTTGAAAAATAAGAAATGTTATTTTTGTTCGTAGGCCAATACATATACAACAAATAATAAATGAATTATGAATTATCCATTCAACATTACCTGCGTTAGCTTTAGGTGTTCGGTAACCGAGGCACCAAAAAGCAATATAGATCGATATTTATCGCTTTTGAGTGCCGTGATTCAAAAACCGAATCCGGACGCAAAACCTGAGGTCTGCTGCAGGCTTGCATAAAGTTCTATTAAGTTCCTAAGTATTTAATTCAATCTTAGGATTCAATGCGATAATCGCTCGAAAACAGTGTGAAAGCGTTAAAGAAGCAAAGAGGTGAAATCTGCTGACGAAATGGTGGCGTGTCATTTGTTATGTCATGCAATGTCATGCATGTCTTGATTGATTTTTGTGAAGAAAATTCCGTTTTCAGTTGTTATCAGGGCGGCCAATCTTAGTACTAGTTGCGCGGTAATGACAGCATAATAAGTCAACTAGAGGCTGTCAAGGTATTTCAAAATTCGCCGTGTTGTCATAAGACATCAGTAGCCTAGGGGTACAGACGGAGGTATTTGGAGTCGATGGGCCGGGGTTCAAACCCTGCGACCGACGCACTTTTTGTATGTTTTAACATTGAAGTGGAGTATTTCAACTAACGATTCTAGATGACGCATCAATTACAGGGTTACCGTTTTTAGGCCCAGAGATTGTTCTCTATTTCGGTATATAACAAAGTACTTTGTGGTTGTTATACAATATGCATTTTGCACCCCGGGGTTGTAGTTATTAAGTGTAGGTAAATTAAATACCATCGGACTCAGTATTAGATCAAAATATAATACTTTTCTTCGTTGGAGATCGTCACAAGAGTGCTCGCTGCCCACGATGCATGTAGCCATTTTTCAGATGGCAATTGGATTGCAAGAACTACCTGCCTGTGCCTATACCACCTTTACTTGCATCAGCTCCAGTACATTTCATGTAAGTTCCCTGGATCACTGCGAAGTCACTCTTATTTTTGATCGGTGTAAATATTGTAAAAGTATACTTATCTTCTCGTAAGTTCCATCAAGTCAAGATAAATAGTAATTTGATGAGCCCGTGGAACAAATAATAAGTAGGTACCTATGTGTTCCAGAATTTATTTCTGTGTTTCTTCAACATAACATTTTACCTAATTTTTGATTTTTGCCATATTTGCTTACACTGTAATGTTGCAGTCGCCGCATAAGTTTACTCAGCCGCATGCGGTGACCTTATGCGGCCGACAAATTCCGTGCTTACACTACTGGTCCATCCATCTGCCATAGATACCTACAATGAACGCCATGTCCATCTATGAAAGTCGATCGTAGCTGTCGCGAAGGAATGCGGCCGACTGGTGGCGCCTATACACTGTTCCGGTCACCGCATAGGTAATTGTACTCACATGCGTCGCACTAAGCAATATATGCAAATTGCCTCATCACTCTTTTATCCTCTCACAATCATCGTCTTGAAGCTTCATTTTTTTTTGAATTCGATGATTTAAAACAGGTTGGCATGTAATTAATTATACAAGTCTAATAAATAACTTCTACACCCATTATTAGCCTCTGTTTCATATTTGGTTCGTATTGGAGAATATCGTTTCTAACTTCTCTTTAAGCTCGCTGAACGTTGGCCGGTCATCAGGATTGAATGTGCAGCAGTGCTGTATCAACTGGTACCTAATATGGATAATATTATCTCCACTTATAATAAATCTCTAAATTAAAAAAAGAATCAGCCAGTTTGAAACTAAGCTTTGCGCGGTTCGAATGTTCTCAGCATCCCATGAACGGAAAAATATGAAACATTTTATATAGGTACATTATTATTCTAACTGCAACTTAGGATAGTTTTTATCCGACTGCGACGGTTAATTAATTTTCCGAAATATACGACTTCATTTAATTTTTCATTTATTTTTATTGAAATCAAACGCTGCTCCAACTGTCAGCTATAAGAACCGTCAAATTTTCGTCAAAATGGCGGAATTGCTTTGCCTTTCACTTATTAATAATTTAAATCCCGTCTACGATAGACCTTTACGAGACAAATGCTAAAATATAAACCATAAAAAAATATTCGATTCTGATATGAGAACTTATATGCGCAAATGTCGTTTTATGTCGTAATTTCAATAAATGAAATCAACAAATTTGAACAATATAATTAACACGAATTTGTTTTTTTTTAATGACAATGGCACGCGCTCGGCGCATTCAGCCAAAGTACCTGCGGCGCTACCACGAAAACCGATACTCAATGTTCATATATTTGCATCCCTGTCACTCGAGTATGGTTAGTGCGATAGAGATAGAGATACCCGAATATTTTCGAATTCCGAAGTTCGTGGTTATAGCTCAGGAATCGAAAATATGGTAAATAATCATAATGTATTTTCTCGAAAAAGAATTTAAAATAAATATAGTCAAATGGAGAAAAAAACAAAGCAAGAGGTTATATAGGTAATGATTAAGTTATAAGAGTCCAAAGTTTTAAGAGGGGGTATGTTCTGTCCCTTTTCCGCAAAACGCACCTTTATATGAAACGATTGTTTTTTACTATGACGCTCGAGTATATTGACGTCACAGTCCCTCATCGTTTTCTCACTCTAACAAGCGACATTAAAACGGATGTAGCTTCATAATTTTTTGAGATATTTGAATGGGAGTTTCATTATCTTCTATCTATTTATACATAATAAATGCCTATGTCCTGACTGACTTATTCACTCAATCACTCACTCACTCGCTCATCAACGCACAGCCGAAACTAATAATCTTAGAGAGTTGATTTTTGCACAGTATGTTGCTTTTATAACGTGGGCTAGGGATAAAAAGGGATTTTTGAAAATTCTACCCCTAAGGGGGTAAAATGGGGGTGCAAAGTTTGTATGGGAGAACCTTTTTTTTTGAGCTATAGACTTAAACTTTGTAGAAAGATCAGTCATTAGAATACAAATAAAGAACTTTCAGGGTTTTAGAAAATTTTACCCCTAAAGGGGTAAAATAGAGTGCAAAGTTTGTATGGGAAAAACTACTTTTTTTTAAATAGAGACTTAAAACTTTGTAGAGAAATTATTCATTAGAATACAAATAAAGTACCTAGATTCAGTGTTTTAAAAAAATCTACCCCTAAGGGGGTAAAATAGGGGTGCAAATTTTGTATGGGGGAAACAA
Organism: Epinotia brunnichana; assembly: GCA_963854355.1. NCBI lineage: Eukaryota > Metazoa > Arthropoda > Insecta > Lepidoptera > Tortricidae > Epinotia > Epinotia brunnichana. The sequence goes on along the minus strand of OY977936.1, from coordinate 22,934,599 downwards.
TATTTTTTTTAAATAGAGACTTAAAACTTTGTAGAAAGATTAGTCATCAGAATACAAATTAAGTACTTTCAGCGTTTTAGAAAATTCTACCCCTAAAAATAGGGGGCTAAAATAGGGGTGCAAAGTTTGTATGTGGGAAACTATTTTTTTTAGCTAGAGTCCTAAAACTTTGTAGAAAGATTATTTAAATACAAAGAAAGTACTTTCAGCGTTTTGGAAAATTTCACCCCTAAGGGGGTAAAATAGGGTGCAAAGTTTGTATGGGAAAAACATATTTTTCTTTAATAGAGACTTAAAATTTTGACGAAAAATTACTTATTAGAACATGAAAAATACTACATTCGGCGTTTTACAAAAATCATTCCCTAAGGGGGTTAAAAAAGGGTGCAAGGTTTGTATGGGGAACACTTTTTCTGAGCTAGACACTTAAAACTTTGTAGAAAGATTACTTATAAAAATACAAAAAAAAAGACTTTCAGCGTTTTGAAAAAATCTATCCCTAAGGGGGATAAAAAGGGGTGCAAAGTTTTTATCAGGGAAAGTTTATGTTTTTGAGTTAGAGACTTGAAACTTTGTAGAAAGATTACTTATTAAAATACAAAAAAAGAACACAAATCGTTTTAGAAAATTCCACCCCTAATAGGGTTAAAAAGGAGAGCAAGCTTTGCATGGGCAACACTTTTTTTTGAGTTAGACTTAAAACTTCTCAAACAGATTACTTATTAGAATACTAAAAAAGAACTTTCAGCGTTTTAGAAAACTCCATCCCTAAGGGGATCCTTAAGATCCTTAAGAAGGGTAGCCAGTGTTGTGTGGGAAAAACTTTTTTTTTTACTAGACTTAAAACTATTCAAAATGTTACTTATTAAAATTAATAATAAAGTACTTTCAGAGTTTTAGAAAATTCCACCCCTAAGGGGGTTAAGAAAGCTTTGTATGGGCAACACTTTTTTTGAGCTAGAGACTTAAAAGTTTACGAAAAAAGTTCTTTCAGCGATTAGAAAAATTCAACCTCTAAGGGGGTTTAAAAGGGGGTTCAAATTTTAAATGGCGAGCAATAAAATTTTAAAGTGTGAGTAAGAGATTTTTAACTTCGGTCTTATTCTGTACGTTAAAAGACTACAAAACTGATTTCAGAGTTTTTCCAAATTCATCCCCTAAGAGTGTTAAAATTGGTTCAAAGTTTGAGTATTTCAAGGCATTAAAGTATGAGATTTTTAACTTTGGTTTTAGACTGTTTGTTCACAAACTAGAAAATGAACATCAACTTTTTTTTTAATTATCCCCTAAAAGAGGGTTCAAATTTTGTATTGAGAGAAATCATTTTCTAAGACGATAAAAAGTTCTACGCGGACGAAGTCGCGGGCAACAGCTAGTTCATTAATAAATCATTGTTAAATTAAACAACAGACCCTAAGAACTATGTAAAGTGATGGGTATACCTACTTTTACTCATACGCGTTTTTAAGATACCTACTCACTTAGGTATATTGAGCGGACATTGTGGTCAAAAAAAACATTTTTTTTATTTACAAGTGTACCACTTTCACCTGCTTTTATTAGAATAAATATTAGAGGATAATCTTGAACTAGCCCCATGGTAAGCTCAATAAGGCTTGTGTTATGTTATGAGTACTATTCCACGATACATTTAATAGATATAAATACAAAACATCCAAGATTCAGAAACAAAAAATTCATGCTCATCCCCCATATATTTGCTCTTACCGGGATTCGAACCCAGGACCTTCAGCTTAGTAGGCAGCGTGTAGCTAGGTCTAAATAAAATCAAAAAACCTAAGCTTATTTTAGACTGGATTATAGTACAAGATACGTAATACGTACATCTGTTCACTGCAGTTCTTGGGCCGCTCTATCCGCTTGCCCATTCTCAAGTAGTTGTACAAGTAGTGCACAGGAATACTAGCGTATGGAGTATTCCCGTATGTCAATATTTCCCACGCGAGAACTCCAAAAGACCATCTGTAATATTAACGTTAAATTATTCAATAAAAAAGTGGAACGGAACGTTGAAGTTGAGTACGACACAAGCGACTGTGCGATACTGTGACATTAATTAAGAGTGCTCTTCAAAAAAGCGCTCGCTCAGAATTCGGTATTTTGACACGCGTAGTGCGTTTGTGTGTGTAAATACTACTACCACCCACACAAACGTACCTAACACCCACATGCACAGCGCGATCGCACCAGCCGCGGGTGCCGTCCCTTTCTAGCTATATGTAAGTGCGATCGGGATAGAACTAACCGCGGAGCTTGCCGATGCAAATAGCGCACCGTTTGAATTAACTCCGTGACCGATATTGATACTTGCACTAAAAAATGGTAAGTATTACTTCGCTAACATGATGTTCTAGCTAGAACATCATGTTAGCGAAGTTAGATAACTTGAATAAAGTAAGTATTTGATTTTTGAGCACAGGTTTTCTATTTGTATTAAAATACTATGATATGACAAAGTATAATATTTAGTTTCGTTTAATTAGTATAAAATAAACTAACGAGTTTTAAAGTTGTCAGTAATAAGAATAATAATTTGTTTTACGGATATTAATAGTTTGCATGTTATCTGAGTCTTATTTATATATAGTAATGTAATGAAATTATACCAGTAGACCCACTACTAGGAAATTACTGGGTACTTACGTATTCATTTCTTGAAGAAATTTTTTTTTGTTATGGACAGTAAAAAAAAACTGCCCTTCATAGAAATTGCTATGTCCGTTTCTTACCAAAGGAACTGAAAATTATAAATTATACAAACACAGCTTTTTATCTAGAATGCAATTAATTAATGCGTGATTTTATTCAAAAGCCTAAAACCTCAGATGATAAAAAGGAATAGATATGAAACGGGGGCTTGGCGCGTGTCGGTGCGACATGGCCAAATGGGCATGTCACTGCCCACCGCATGTTAGTCGCAATTTGCCGTGAATCTGAAATGTTATTCCACGTTTACTCAAAATGCCGAATTGTAGCGTGGTTACATGCAAAAATAGGAATGAAACTAAAACCTACATGAATGGTGGAGTCACGCACCACATGTGAGTATTAGTATTTTCACTTAAGTCAGTAAAAACTAATATTTTAATAAATAAACGCAACGCCGCATCATTTCTCGGGATCGAACTAACATATCGAACGAAAAAGCATATTTTTGTACTTTGCGTTGTACATTGATCGTTCAATACAGTAAACCACGGCGCAATGTATTAAACCACTATGGATATGGACGATGCTTGAATTTTTTAGTGGTACGGCCGCTGCTTGGCGTCGCAAACTAGAGCGGTGCCAAAGTGCAGTTACAATTTACGCGTAATCGATAAAATAGAAGTACGATATCATACTAGTTATTTTATTTCGACTACTTTCGCTGTTTTATTTTATTTAATTACTTGTTTTCGTTGGGTGCCTATCTTAAAGGTAACTAATAAGATTAAAAGGCACAAAATGTTTACGGTACCTACTAATAAGATTTTCACTAAGTTGCAGTATGAACGGTAAATAGACATATTAAAATTGTATATACAAGTATATAATTTAATTGCAAATGGCTTCAGAACAACTTAAAATGTGATATTATTACCAATAATTTTTTTTAAATGAGTATTTTTTACTTTCATTTCAAATGTGATAATTGAAGAAGAAATCTCGGTTTCTTATTACAGTTTTCCAAAGAATCCGATTAGGTTCTAAAAAAATGGATAGATGCTACTGGCAGAGGTCCTAACTGGTTTCCTGTACAGAGAAGAGTTAATGTGTTCGTAACATTTTCAAGAAAAATGTTTCCAACCACTTAATAAGAGCCGTACACTTTTCGAATATTTGACACCTCGCTTGCTTGAAACCTAGGTGTAAAATGTATGGTAACACATCTTCGCACATCTTTGGTGGATACTCGCCCTTAGCCTTAAATCTCGTAATATGAGTAATGGACATATTATTTCGCGCCAAAATGCGAGTCGGATCGGCCTGGTACCTACAGGTCAAAAATATCGATATGACCAGAGTTTTAAATGTATGTGAACACGAACTTATAAAAAGCCGTTTATGTTACTCTGTAGGTATTCGTCAATATTTTTTACTTTTGCGATTTATGGTAAGTTAACAACACGTGTTATTTAAACTTGTAGCTAGAAGTTTAAATACCACCACATAAACTTACCATGTTTTTGAAGTTGTTACCCATCAATATCATAACATAATATTAATTTTAATATCAATGTCGATAAAACATAATTTTAACGTTTGTCGCCCCCCCAGTGTAGTGCGTTTAAGCCAATCACAGCCCTTGTTTGCATGTTGCCGTAGACTCACTGGCAACGCCCGAGTCTTTGTTTTTACACGGTTCAATGGGTGTGCCTGTGGGCGCTGCGGTGGGAGAAAACTGGGGACATCGGTTTTGGTTGAAATTAAGCAGTACGGCACTTCTCCCTTTTTTTATGTTCTGAGCCTAAAACCTATGTCACTTATTAGGATTCCGTACTCAAAGAGTAAAACGGGACCCTATTACTAAGACTCCGCTGTCCGTCTGTCTGTCCTTCTGTCACCAGGCTGTATCTCATGAACCGTGATAGACAGAGATTTTCATAGATGATGTATTTCTGTTGTCGCTATTTATAACAAAAAATACTAAAAAACAGAATACATCTTTTTATTTTTAATTTAGTTTTTATTTGTTTCTTTTTCTTTTACAATCTTACACAAATCGACCTTGCCCCAAACTAAGCAAAGCTTGTACTATGGGTACTAGACGACGATAAACATACTTATATAGATAAATAAATACTTAAATACATAGAAAACATCCATGACTCAGGAACAAATATTTGTGGTCATCACACAAATAAATGCCCTTACCGGGATTCGAACCCGGGACCTCCAGCTTCGTAGGTAGAGTCACTTCCAAGTTACTAACTAGGCTACAGGGGGCTCCTATACAACAAACGTGATTTTAGATATAGATATTTTGCCGTTTTTAGATATAGATAATGGTACGGAACCCTTCGTGCGCGAGTCCGACTCGCACTTGGCCGGTTTTTTTAACATTTATTTCGAAATAAAGAGTGATACTCGGAAATGTCGAAGGGAAGGTCAATCGTCGAATCCGACTCGGCTGGGCAGCATTCGGGAAGCTACGGCACATCTTTTCGTCCAATATTCCGCAGTGTCTCAAGACGAGAGTCTTTGACCAGTGTGTGTTGCCAGTGATGACATATGGCACGGAAACGTGGTCGCTTACTATAGGCCTCATAAGAAGGCTCAAAGTCACTCAAAGGGCAATGGAGAGGGCTATGCTGGGAGTTTCTCTGCGCGATCGCATCAGAAATGAGGCTATCCGCAGCAGAACCAAGGTAACCGATATATCCCTCCGAATTGCTAAACTTAAGTGGCAGTGAGCGGGGCACATTGCACGTAGAACCGATGGCCGTTGGGGTGGAAAGGTTCTTGAGGGCAACCACGTACCGGAAGGCGCAGCGTGGGTAGGCCCCCCGCAAGGTGGACTGATGACCTGGTAAAGGTCGCGGGAGTCCGCTGGATGCGGGTGGCGCAGGAACGGCCATTGTGGCACTCTTTGGGGGAGGCCTATGTCCAGCAGTGGACATCTTTCGGCTGATATGATGATGATGATGATGATGACTCGGAAATGTAATAAAACCACGTAAAAATCTCCCTTTCCAGTGTAAACCCCCGGTGTGTGTTATTATTATATATAAACGAAAATAATTACTAAATGCAAGGTAGGATCGTGCTGTACTTAACAAACGCCATATAAGCTTGTTTTTTAAAAAAATTTTTATTCATCTTGTTATTTTCAATAACCCTGCATAATTATGTCGCTGGTTCGTGGGTACTTGTACAGACAAATCACACAAACCCAAACAAGATAGGTCTATCTATTTTAGTTTAGGAGTTCCCATGACCACCTTCCATCATCAGATCCTGGAAATCATCCATCACCAAAGTGTTTACCAAGACAAAACAGATGAGCCCAAACTAGATGGGTTTATCTAGTTTAGTTTAGGAGTTCCATGACCACCTTCCAGCTCCATCATCAGACTCTGGAAATCATCCAGCATCCAAGTCTTGCCGTGCCATGACCAAATAAATGAGCCAAAATTCGATGGCTTTATCTTGTTGAGTTTAGGAGTTGCTATGGCCACCTTCCGACTCCATCATCAGACCAGCTCTATGACATTATGGCATTGTCACCGAAGATACTTAATATAAGATGATAATTGTACCTAATTTGAAGATTTCGCCCAAACTAACATACATACATACATACTAACTAATCATAATGGCCGTTGGGGCGGGGAGGTTCTCATTTCATTTCATTTCATTTATCTTTATTCACATAAGACAGAGTACAATTGGATGTTCTTAGTTATAATATATGTATAGAACTATCTATCTCGTCACGCGGTGACATGCAAATTTTTGTTCTCGAGAGGCGACTACGTACCGGAAACTGCAGCGGACCCTCCACAAGGTGGACTGATAGTAACAAGTAAATAAATTAAATCTATCAAGTATCACGATCACTCGTACAATAATAATTGACTATAGAACGCGTAGTTTAGACAAAAGGATCCAACCCACAAGACATCACCATTGAAATGTATGACTTTTGTTTCAGGTAGAAGGTTCAATTTTAAATGTTACATATACTGTGGGTTTGAGCCTTTTCGCTACACTACGTCTTATCTGGCAGCTATGCAATTCATAACTTGTCTCGATTAGCCTCACGAATGTATCCCCAGTATAGTTTGACCCCGAGGTTGGTAACAACTATGCCTAGTCAGAGATCAAAATAATATTATTTTATCTGAAGAGTGGCCGGTTAGCTTCGTGAATAGCCACAAATAAACACAGTACACGTCTGTCTCGGAGGGCTATTCAGCCGGTACTGAGATATATTCCCGCGCGACGGTAAATTTATACTAGTTTTGAATAATTATTTATAAATATAAATTTTGACTAAAGTTATATTTTTTGGACTGGATCTTGTTGGTACAAGCATGAACTTTAATGTTGTGTAAGATTCAATACACAAATAATTCAACAATAATGAGAAAATCCTTGAGTTTTCAGTAAGGTTTTGTTGACAAATATGGTGTAATTGAGAACAGTTTACATATATATACGTGCAGAATAAGGAAAATTCGAGGCGGCTAGGCGCAATGGCAACATATTACGCTAGTGAAAATAGAAAAAAACAAGCAGGTTCTCATATAACATCATGGAGTATTAGGGGCTCAAACTTATGACTCTGCGCTCTCTTCAGAAAACTACTGTCGGTAATCGGGTATTTTCGGTTAAAGTATTCAGTAATTCGTAAATTGGAGGCGGCTAGGACCAATATGAGGAGTTTACCTATGCAAATAAGTAATCAGGATCTAGAAAAAGCTCTCCGTTTCTTAGAATTACAACGTCAAAAATCCGTCATTCTCGCTTATTCCTGACCAAAAAACGAGCGCCCTCTTAAGACATGCCAAACTCTTATCCACACATTACATTTGGTCGTGTTGTGTAATACGACACGGGCTGTAGTTGTTATGGTAGAGCAACTCGTAGGCGTTCACCAGACCAGCAGCTTGCAGGCCGTGCACTTGTGGTAGTCAGGTATAGTTGCCAGGCTGAAGCCACATTTAGTACACGCTTGCCTGACACCAGCACCTTGCGCGCAGCCAAGTCGAGCTTAATGAACTGCGACATATCACACTCACTCACACATCAGACTTGGTCGTGTAGTAGTTATGGCAGAGCGACTCGGGTGCCATCCACCGCACGGGCAACTTGCCGGCCGTGCGCTTGCGGTAGTAGTCGGAGTCGCGCACGTCGCGCGCCAGCCCGAAGTCGGCCACCTTTAGCACGCGCTTGCCTGATACCAGCACGTTGCGGGCCGCCAAGTCGCGATGAATACACTGCGACAAAACACTCACTTCAGCTCTTGGCTGTCTTTAGAACAACAAGAAAACTTACAAAGGTTGCATACTTACGCCACGCGATGCCAGATATTCCATTCCTCTGGACACTTGCAGAGCGAATTGCACCAGATCTTTATGCTTCAGCGTTAATTTATTTTCCGTCGAATCACCACCGTTCCTGCAGAACAAAATCCGTGGATATTAAATTTTGGAAAATGATCAAAATGCGATTGATAAGAAACTTCCACTAATTAGGTAGATCTAGATACTTCAACTAGTATTTCACAATAAGTATATGCTCCTAGTTACGTACATTTTCACATTCCCTTTCCATCTCACCACATTAAACACTTTCCTTAAGTGCAAACGCATCAGTTAACAAAGGAAATACACAAATAGCTAAATGCACGCCAATTATACCTACTTGAGGAGTTCCTTCGAATCTTTATCGATTTCATCATCAGATCTTCACCGAATGAAATAAGATGCCATTCTAATGGGGAATGGATGAAAATTTTAGAAGTGCCTGATTTTTTTTTGGTGTTAGGAATAACCTTCCTTAACACCAGAAAAAAATTGCAGATTTTTCAGGTGCGTCAATTATTTTTGAAAAATATAAACAGTTTCCTCACTTACGTTTCGGATTTAGGACGGCGAATGAGAAACTTTCCTTGATTCGTCTCATATTACAAAAAAAAAATTGAATATCTGACCCTGACAATGACAAATATAGCTGCTACAGGTGTCAATATCATTGCTAGTGTCAGTTTACCACGGATTTTTAAGATATTTTTTGTAATATGAGACGAATCAAGGAAAATGTCTCATTCGCCGTCCTAAACCCAAAACGTAAGTGAGGAAACTGTATTTATTTTTCAAAAATAATTGACGCACCTGAAAAGTCTGCATCTTTTTTCTGGTGCTAACGAAGGTTATTCCTATCACCAAAAAAAAAATCAGGCACTTCTAAAATTTTCATCCATTCCCCATTGTGTTTAATATCGGATAGTGTGAGGAACTATCATTTATCCCTAAATACACCTGTATAATAATCATGAAGATGAATTAGAAACCTCCTCCTATTGAAGTTGGTTAATGAGTAGTCATAATGCTGGACTTACTCAATGGGTTTGTGTTTCTTCAAGTAGTCGCGCAGACAGCCGTTGGCCGCGTATTCCACCAGTACATAAAAGGGACCATCCCTGGTACAACAGCCCAGCAAGTTGATGATGTTCTCGTGCTTGCCTAACATCTTCATTATCTCCACCTCCGAAACTATCGATATCATATCGGCATCTGAATGGCCCTCTGAAAAAAGCTCCTTGTCAAGTAAGGCAAAAGAGTCTTCCTTCTTTCCGTAGTTGTACTCGCTTTATCTAACTCACATCGCTGTTTGAATGTTCAAACAGCGATGTAAGTTAGATAAGACGAGTCATCTCAGTATTGCATATCGCTAGTCTTAGCTTTAACGGCTTTAGTCGTTTAGGCTCGCTCGGCTAGCTCACAACACTAAGGGCGGGTTGCACCAACTTACGATTACAGACTGATCAACGTTAAATATAGCGCTGGCAGCTGAAACTTTCCATACCTTTCAACATTTTAACTGCAACGATATTTGGCATTTCACTCTGAGACACATTAAGATATTTTGCTTGAACCACTCTTCCAAATTCCCCTTCGCCGAGAACGTTGCCCAAAGTCAGGAATTGTCTATCAATTTCCCATTTACTGTCGGTTGGAAACACATACTCTGATGCGTGTACATAATGCGGATACTCCTTAACTATGCCTGAGAGCCTTTTTTTTTCTATCTTCACCTTAGGCATTATCTAAAATAAAAAATACTAAATATAAACTCAAGCCGCAGCACTAGAGCCGCAGTCTGTATCAAGTAATGTGGGTATATTATACCTACTGTCGCACGTCGCTCCACTGCCCGCTGGCGTCCGAACCGCGGCCTTATGTTTAAGTCTTATATTATAAGTTTATAACATAACCGTACGAAAATGGAATCTTACTTTGTTATTTCACAAACTTTATCAGATCTTTTAAGAATTTTATCAGAAATTAATAATTTAATCATTATGCGTTTAGTCATAAAAAATCCTAGACGACTCTATTACCCTCTGTCTGAAATTGGCTACCACTTATCCGGACGCTAATAATTACTTACCAAAGACCCTTCAGGAGTGTAACCGTTACATCTTTCTGTCTCTATGGACACCACTTTCATCCATTGCTCAAACATCACTTCTCTTGCTGTCTCAACGGCATGCGTCTTCAAAAGTCTCTCGCTTTTGAACTTTAAAAACACCACCAGTACGATTATCAAACTGATAATCAGCAATACTGACAAAGTAGGTGTCAGCCATTTTGAAGTGTTACCTCCGTTGTTTCTTGGGTCACCTAAGAAAAAATAAGTTAAATAGCTTTTTATGCAGAATGAAACTTCATGTTAATGAAAACCTCGTCAAATTCGGTCCAGGAGGTAGTGAGTTTATTGCGATTAGGTAGAGTCGATCCAAGTGTTGCAATAAATGTTTACCCTCGCACATTTTTAACGTAATAACGTAGTAACGATAAAATGCATGGCAGTAGATCGAGAACCAAAGAGACGGCGTCGAAGTTGGCCACCTTTGACCCCGTCTGCCAAGTACTTCCGGCCATTTCAGGACTGACAGACTCAGGTTTACTCTCTCTATCACGATTCTCTCTATTATCTCTAAATGATGCCACATGGACATATTGTCTCATACTGTTGTCACATGACAAAAATATTTTTCAAACTTTCGGCTAATTTTAGGAGCGACAATCTTCTGATTCTTGCTCAGCAGAACTTTCTCGACCTCTGCTGCCATGCATTTTATCGTGTTGTCATGAGACGTAGGCGTATTGGGAACCTTCTGTACGTAGTACTTAGGTACTTTTATTTATTTTGTGGCAGGGGGCTCTGTTTAAGATTGGGTTTATTATTATACTAGCTGTTGCCCGCGACTTCGTCCACGTATAACATGTTATCGTCTAAATGTTTGTTGAAGGAATAAATAAAAAAAAAAAAACATTGAAATTAATTTTCTACCTAGTGTTTTAGAAAACAATCTAAAACCGAAGTTACAAATCTTACTTTCAAAATCTCTTGCTCTCTATACAAAATAAGAACCCTCTCTGAACCCTCATAGTAAACAGTCTGAAACCGCAGTTACAAATTTCTTACTTTAAAAATGTCTTGCTCTCTATACAAAGTTCGAACCCCCTTTTAACCTTCTTAGGCGATGAATTAAAAAAACGCTGAAATAAGTTTTGTAGTATTTTAGCAAACAGTCTAAAACCGAAGTTACAAATCCCTTACTTTAAAAATATCTTGCTCTCCATACAAACTTTGAACACCCTTTAGGGGATATATTTCAAAAAATGCTAAAATAAGTTTTGTAGTCTAAACAGGCTAAGATCGAAGTTACAAATATCATACTTTAAAATTTTCTTGCTCTCCATACAAACTTTGAACGCTTTTCAGGGAAAAATTAAAAATAAAACACTTGGTTTTTTTATTGTAATAGGTAAGTATTTTTTCTACAAACTATCTAGTCTCTAGCTAAAAAAAAGTGTTTCCCATACGAACCTTGCACCCCTTTTAACCCCTTAAGGGGTGAAATTTTCCAAAACGCTGGCAGTAGGTACTTTTTTGTATTTTAATAAGTAGGTACTTAATCTTTCTACAGAGTTTTAAGTAACTACCTAAAAAAAAGTTTTCCTATACAAACATTGCACCTCTTTATCCCCCTCTTAGCGGGTGGAAATTTTCAAACCACTGAAAGTAATTAACCTATATATTTGTATTCTAATAAATAATCTTTCTACACCATTTCAAGTCTAGCTCAAAAAAAAAGTTTCCTCCATACAAATTTTCACATGTTATAATCACCCTTATGGGTGGAATTTTCCAAAACGCTGAAAGTTCTTTATTTGTATTGTAATAAGTAATCTTTCAACAAAGGTTTGTAGCTTGCTAAAAAATATATTAACAAACGTTGCACTCCCTTATACATATACACCCCTAAGGGGTGGAATTTTCTATAACTCGGAAAGTATTTTATTTTATTTTATTATGTAATCTTTTTAAAAAGGTTTGAGATTCTAGCTCAAAAAAATCCCCTTTACCAACATTGTACCCCTTTTTCATACCCTTAGGGGTGGAATTTTCCAAAACGCTGTTTTTTTTAATATGTATTGCAATAAGTAATCTTTCTACAAACTTTAAAGCTTCTATCTCAAAAAGAAGTTTCGCTCATACAAACTTTGCAACCCTTTTTAACCCCCTAAGAGGCTGACTTTTCCAAAACGCTGACATTACTTTATTTGTATTCTAATAAGTAAGTTTTCTACAACGTATTGAGTCTCTTGCTAAAATAATAAAGTTTCCCCCATACAAAATTTGCACCCCTTGTTTACCCCCTTAGGGGCAGAATTTTCCTAAACGTTGAGAGTATTTTATTTGTATTCTAATAAGTAATATTAATACAAAACTTTAACTCTCTAGCTCAAAAAATAAAGTTTCCCCCATACAAACTTTGCACCCGTATTTGACCCCTTTAGGGGTAGAATTTCCAAAAATCCCTTCTTATCCGTTGCCTACGTTGTAAAAGGTAGTTCTGGTGTAAATTTAAACTTTCTAGCCCCAGTAGTTTCGGCTGTGCGTTGATGAGTGAGTGGGTGAGTCAGTCAGGGCATTTATATGTAGGTATAGATAGATAGAAGATGACGAAAATCCCATTCAAGTATCTCAAAACCGTTTTAATGTCGCTTGTTAGAGTGAGAAAACGATCGGGAATGTGACGTCAAGATCCTCGAGCGTCATAGTAAAAAACAATCGTTTCATATGAAGGTGCGTTTTGTGGAAAAGGGACAGAACATAAAACTTTGGAACTTAGTGATTACCTATACATATAATATAACCTCTTGCGTTGATTTTTTCTCTATTATCCTTTTTTCGAGAAAATACATTATGATTATTTTATTTCGTGTCTCCCTACAGCCGGGTCCGCTGCACCAATGTTTTCCATGTTTTTAAACATCTAACATGTTTTCCGTCAGGTTCGGCAAACAAATAGGGTTTTGTTTTGATTGGCAAAACATGTTTGACGTTTAAAAACCACGAAAAAATGGCGCAGCGGACGCGGCTTACGGGGTGTAGTTTCGATACCTGAGCTATAACCACGAACTTCGGAATTCGAAAATATTCGGGTATCTCTATCGCACTAACAGTACTCGAGTGACAGGGATGCAGTTATACGAACTTCGAGTTTCGGTTTTCGTGGTAGCGCCGCAGGCACTTTGGCAGAATGCGCAAAGAGCGCGTGCTATTGCCATTCAAAAAAAACAAATTCGAGTTAATTATATTGTTTAAATTTGTTGATACATTTATTGAAATTACGCCATAATGCGACATTTGCGCATATAAGTCCTCATATCACAATCGATTTTTTTTTATGGTTTAACTTTTGGCATGTGTATCGTAGACTGGATTTAAATTATTAATAAGTGAAACACAAAGCAATTCCGCCATTTTTACGAAAATTTGACGTTTCTTATAGCTGACAGTTGGAGCAGCGTTTGATTTCAATAAAAATAAATGAAAAATTAAATTAAATGTACCTATATAAAATGTTTCATATTTTTCCGTTCGTGGGATGCTGAGAACATTCGTACCACACAAAGCTTAGTTTCAAAACTGGCTGATTCTTTTTTTAATTTAGAGATTTATTATAAGTGGAGATAAGTGGAGATAAATATGCATTCATAGACAATGATTCTTTTTAAAATCTGTTAGGCATTACATTAATCTTACCATTCGAAGGTACTCTGGCAAACTTGGTAACTCTAAGAAAACCGGTAGCTCTGTCAGTACCAATCGTGTTATTGGTGATGCACATGTACCAACCTTCATCTTCCTTCGTAGTATAGCTAATGGTCAATGTGTTATAGGAAGTTGCGTATTTATCCTTAAAACAAAACAGTCAGTTTAACTACATAAACAAGTTATAGTCTGTCCGCCAGCGTTAGAGGAAAGAGCAATAAAACTTGTAACAATTACATTTTTATTTAAAAAGGTGACAAGTCGTAATACATATGAGCGAATTTCAACCTGAACATAGTTTCAATTAAAGCCTAACATGACTTTTATGTTTCAATAACAAAATATATCTTCACAGATGCATAGGGCTGTCAAAACTGTAATAGATAAGTGAGTAAAATAAACAACATAAATAATTCATTGACATATTGTGCTTAAAAAAATATATATCTATATTCGACTTAAAATATCTTCTGTGAAATTGTAAATTTTAGGAAATATTTTTGATATTGCTTTTTGATTTTATTAGTAATGTATCTCCTTCACTTGTACGCCACGTATGATTTTATTCACTGTTGCGTATGGCACCTGAGCTATTTAAGTGAGTCCGAAAACGAGTACAATCGCATTCCTTTTTATCTTCACACGGACGAAACATACTTAAGTTATTTTTATCTTAAATTGCGTAAACAATTGCGCAATCAGTTCATTCATCATCAACGGAGTACTGGTCTAGTCGAAAAGTCCCGATTGTTGCAACCCTACCCACCATTTTTAGGGCTCCTTACTCAAAGAGTAAAACGGGACCCTATTACTAAGACCCCGCTGTCCGTCCGTCCGTCCGTCTGTCTGTCTGTCACCAGGCTGTATCTCACTGACAGGCACCGTGATAGTTCCAGCTGAAATTTTCACAGATGAAGTATTTCTGTTGCCGCTATAACAACAAATACTAAAAACACAGTATAAAATAGTTGTTTATAGATAATGATACGGAACCCTTCGTGCGCTAGTCCGACTCGCACTTGGCCGGTTTTTTTTGTTATTGCATTTGCAAGTTGAGTGATGTCATTTGACATTGAACCTTAGTACAAACTATTAAGTTAGCTTTTTCTCTACGTAAGAAATCACTTATGCTCTTTTTACAATAGTTGCCTAATTAGCTTATCTTTATGGCTCTTTACCCGTAAGCCGGCGGAAGAATATAAATACATGGGGAAAAATAACGATTTAAATATACAGTCCGTGAATGATTTTATTACTATTCGTAGATCTTCTAAGGCTATACAATCATAAAACTTGAATGCGAAAAAGATTTAGTACAGTCAAGATGCAAAGCCTACTTACTCGTACTACAGTCACTACGAGTAAGTATACTACTCTGTGTCTATTTATTTTAAGCGCATTAATTGTGACTTGTGAGCATATTTTTTTAGCTTACAAACTTATATGAGCTAAATAATTAAATTCAGTACTCTGCCAGCCACATGAACATTTCCACATTTATTTTCCAATTTACCACATGAACTGATTTCCGAGACCAAATGCGTTGATTATTAGAGAAAAAAACCAAATCATCGTGAGGAAGCCGGTCTAATCCCAATAAGGTCTAGTTTACCCTTTGGGTTGGAAGGTCAGATGGCAGTCGTCTTCGTAAAACTAGTGCCTCTGCCAAATCTTGGGATTAGGTGGCAAAGCTGACCCCGGGCTCCTTTAGGGCACAACCGGGAATAACGCTAGGAGGATGATGACTTACTCGGCCTTTAGGTAGTTTACTCTTCCACATCGAACATAATATAACCTGACTTTCATTCAAAATGCATTCATGCAGATTAACATAACTATAATCAGCCTTACTATAGGTACTTACCTAGTTCGTGGCGAATGCTTTATGTCCGATGCTATATGTATCGCGAATAATCTTGATCCGTAATGACAGCTTTCATCTCCGTACAATTTATAACCTTAAATCGTAAAGTGACGAGATGACGAGTGACAGGGAGGTATGGAAGAAAAGGACATGCTGCGCCGACCCCAAATAAATGGGATAAGGGCAAGAAAATGATGAAATGTCCGACCGCCACGGAGTGTATTCACATCAATTGTATCATTTTATTGCGTTATCAAATAAATCATTATTATGGTGGAAAACTGCAGTGTTATCATTATCAATAATTATCAGCTATCATCTCAAGAGTGTACGGGACTGGCTGAGTTGTACTGAGATGACAGCTGTGGCTGTCGTAGGATCAAGATTCGTCGCCATACGTATCTTAAGAGAAATGTACACATAGAAGAAATTACATGCAAGACTAGCTGTTGCCCGCGACTTCGTCCGCGTAGAATTTGTTATCGCCTTAGAAAAAATATTGCTAGCAAAATTCTACCATCTTAAGGGATCCGAGAGAAAAACTATTCTATATCCTACCAAGGGTCTCAAATTATCTCTACGTCAAATTTCATCAAAATCCGTTTAAGAGTGCGGTGAGTTCACCAATACGTTTCTGCTTAAATTGTTGTTTTTTAAAGTAATGTATAAGTCATGTATAATGTATAAGCATAATTTTGTTTTTTGATGTCTTCTTAACTACAATACTGTAAGTTTTTGTGTAAATTCATTCAGTAGTTTTACACACGTTTGAAAGCAAAATGAGCTTATACCAAGAAACGTAGAACTTTCCATCTTTATCCCCAGTCCCCATTTAACGGTTTTAGAGAATAAATCATTTTGATTAGCCAAAATAAACTTCTTTAATTAAAAAATGATCCGCAGTCTTGATCTTACATTACCTTCTTTTATGACCGAAGTTATAGTATGTGACCGAGGAATTCCCTTACTTCTAAAATTACTTGTTCCCCTTTCATACTTCCAACCACTTTTGACCTCCTTAAGGAATGAATGCTGAGTGGAAAACAACACGGAGAGTGTAGTTACCGATTGCTGTCGCTCCCGTATCGGCCTTACAAACCATGTACGAAAGTGCCGCACCTCTAATATGGACGCTGTTTAAATCATCTTTTCATAGATGTGTAAGGCCAATGATGAGTGTTTAAAGGCATAACCAAAAAAAAACCAAAACCTGAAATGTGACCATTAAAAACTAAATGCACATAAGCGAATTTAATGATGCGATTACTATTTTGGTCTACAGGCTAGTAGTATTGTTTGAAGAGTGATTCAATATATTCTGGTTCTCTATATTTCTCAAGAAGCTATATAAAGTAAGAATAGGTAAATAAAGTATTGATTTTTCATGTGCTGATAGACAACTCGCTAAATATAGGAACACATAAAGTTTGGAACACAATTAATAAGAGACAGCACTAAGAAAATATTGTTGACAGTCAACCATAGGGCAAAAGGGGGTGCAAGTTCGTTTTAAAAAAGGGACGTAGTCACTGGGCAGAAGACAGGAAATAAAAAAAAACTGATCACCTTAGCGTAACACTTCTTTATAAACAACATTAGCGGTGTTTCCTTTGGGGGCTAAGATGACCAGACTATTGGCAGAACTCACCCTAGAACATGCGACGTAAAATTGACCGTGAGAGAAACAGTCCTCTCTTAAATCAATGCCTGCCAATTTCAGTGATTGTCCTTGGGATTTATTAATAGTCATTGCGAAGCATAACTTAAGAGGGAACTGTATTCTTTTGAACTCGAACGGGTAGTCAGATGGGATTAAGGGTATTCTAGGAATATAAACTACTTCACTTCGAGCGCAACCTGTAATTACTGTAGCTTCGACAACGTTTTTATGGAGAGCTTTTATTTGTAGTCTAGTTCCATTACATAATTTAGGCGGTCTAAGATTCCTAACTAACATAATAGGTGCTCCAACTTTAAGATTAAGTATGTGAGGTGGAAGGCTAGAAGGGTTTAAACTGTTTAAAAACTCTACGGGATAGTGTACGGCGTCATCACTTTGTAGTACGGAATCGAATGATTTGTATTGAACGATCTCAGCATCAAAAGCGTTTAGTAATAACTGATTAATAGCGGCAGCATTGTCATTTTTCGGGGTTAGGATAGCACGTTCGCACAACCATTCTATGGATTTATCATGTATATTTTGTATGTCCGGATATATTGTAGCAGTTAGTTCAGGTAATAGTGTAACTATTGTACATAAATTTGGCGGAAGCGTAATTTTACCATCAAGTGATGGGTAACTTCCATTACCTATTTTGAGTAACATATCGGCGAAAACTCCAGCAGATTCATCGCCTCTTAAATGAACTCGCATATTTGTGTGTAGTGAGATTTTGTCTAGTAGTGGCCATAAATATGATGACTTCAAGCAAGCTTTCACTTCATCTGCTCGAGTACCCCTTGGAATAACGGGCAATGTCTGTCGAAAATCTCCAGCTAATAGTACAGTCACTCCACCCATTAAACAACTGCTTCCTCTTATATCTTTTAACGTCCGATTTAGGGCCTCAAACCCTCCCTTATGGGCCATTGTGCATTCATCCCAAATAATAAGCTTACACTCTTTTAAAACTTGTGCTATATTGCTTTGTTTGGAGATGTTACACGTTGGTGTCTCATGTTGCATTAAGTTTATGGGCAGTTTGAAAGTGGAGTGAGCCGTTTTGCCGCCTTCCAGTAATGTTGCAGCAATACCTGAAGTGGCTACGGCTAAGGCAATACCACAATCTTTTCGTATTTTTGCCAATAAAAGATTGATGAGGAATGTTTTACCGGTTCCCCCAGGAGCATCAAGAAAAAATATTTGACCAGTGCATTTTTCAATACTTTCTAATATTTTGTCATAAATGTGGGACTGTTCATCGTTTAACATAATTTCGTTATTGGTCACCACTTGTGCTAAAATGTTAGTGTCGTAGCTGATCTCGCGTAGGTAGTCCCTATTAAGTAAGACTCGTTCATTGGTTAATGGTGGAGGCAGGCCATAATGTTGTAGACAATTACCTCCCAATGATAGCACCGTATTTTCAAGACAAATTAAGGCTTTATTATACACTTCATTTAAAATAAGGGATCCTCCATCCTCTAACTCTGCTTCTATTTGCCGCCGTATATCTTCTGAAAGACTGTCTTTGTATTTTTCCCAAAGACTTAAGGCATTAGACAACTGACAAAAAATGAGCATCACTGCAAACAATTCCCGTAACCTAATCGCAGAGTGACAAAGAGCTGCTTCTTCCAATGTGGCGTCCCAGTGGCTTTCATCTTCTAATAATCCTAAGGCTTTACATGCTGCCTGGAATGTAGATTGCACAACACCGTTTACAGTTTTTAACTGTAAGAAAGATGTAGGACCTCGGACCTCGTGAAGTAAAAGTCGAAGGTAATAACACTCGGTGTTATTAGGGTGAATAGTATATACCCTACCCAAGGCATGATCTTTCTTGACTCCAGGCCAACCATGAACGTCATTTCCGCGTTTTCTCCTTTCAAACTGGTTGATCTTCCAAACGTAATAAGATGGAATTTCGACATAAAGGAGGGTTTTAGCAAAATTGTCTATTCGGCATAACTCAAAAAATGCTAAAAGTGTAGTTTTGGGCGGGTTCCTTATGACATTTGTTAGGTTTTCTGAACTATTTTGATTAAAATAAATGCGCTGGCCATTTTCTAAATGCACAGCGAGGTGAAATACTGTGGGAAACCTCTCATGAATAGGGAACCCCAGAATTCTCCACACGGCCTCGGCACTACTAATGTATCGGCCGCTTTCATACAGTTTGGTTTCATCTCTCTCACTTTCAAAACCAAATGTAGCCTGATCGCTGCCTTTAGTTACATATTTACATACATATTTAATTGATTTTATGGAATTACAGCACTCTACGTTAATGTGACCTTTGAATATCCGCAAAAGTACTGGGTTATATGGTACAACCCAGCGGTTATCTAGAGTCACACCTTTAATATTAACTGTGAAACCTCCATCTTCGGGTGCTCTACGCCGATACTTTGGATACCCGTCTTCTCCCGTTTGTGTTTCTCGAAGTAGAGGTCGAGGATACTTTTTTGTGCAGTTAGCTCCTTTCATACATGGTGAGTTGTGATTTAAGTTACCGCAAGGTCCATGAATCATATTTGCCTTAATGATTTCATAAAGAAGCGGATCTTGGTCAGGATCTGGTATTTCCGCCTTGATGACACTGTCAATTTGATCTGGAGTGATACGTTGTTGGAGCCACAATAATAAATGTATGTGTGGTAAACCGCGTTTTTGCCACTCGACGGAATATATATAGCACCGTATTTTTCCAAACAACTCCCCCTTTATTAGTAATGCTATCAATGACTTCACTTTTAAGTTAAATACTCTAGCTATGATATCTTGACGGTCATGGGGTTTTTGACCAGGGAGTAATGCATCTGTAATATCTGTCCAGTGGGAGTTACACGTAAATGTAATAAAAAGATCAGGACGACCATAATGGCGGACGTATGTCATGGCATCCTGAGTTTTTTCATGCATATATCGCGGTGACCCAGTAAATGATGATGGGAGCACTACCATCTGACCGAGCTCAGCGACGTCGGTGTCCTGTCGCCCAATGGCATCTCTTAGATGTATATAATTATCCACTCTTAGTTGCGCCTGGTTATTTCTTATGAAACTTAACCTCTCTGTTTCAATTTTTGCGTACATATCCACCAAGTATTGACTAAACAGAGCTCTACAGTACAATAAATGGTTATCTTCCGAGTATCTCCGCATGATGCGGTACGCATAAAAGTCCATTGCAGAAACTGTTTTTTGAAGAGGCAGTTTTGTTTTCGGATCCACCTGCGAGATATCAATAGAGTAACCATCCTCGCCCCGACAAAACAGTAGCGGATACTGTAAGGCATCATACGAACGATGCACTTCGCTTATTCGTTGTAGTTTGTTATCGTGACTTTGGATTACAATATCGCGTTTCTCAAATTGTTGCCCCACTATAACTAAAGCTACTTCGCTGGCTGCAGGTGCATTATAACGACCTGTATGTTCCCCGGCTGGTTTTTTGTCAGCGTGAATTACAACTGAAAAGTTTTCACAATTGGGAGGTACTTTCTCAAGAGTGTTCTTTAAATCTTTTATGTAAGGATTGATCAGGTGCAACATTGCTTGCAGTTGTTTTACCAGGCCTTGCTTTACGTCAGGGAGGTTACTACACCGTATGCGTGCCTCATTTTCATCCTCTCCAACAAAATAAATCTGTAGAAATTGAGGATTTTGATGAGGCGGAGGGTGCAGACTTCCAATGAGGTGGTAGACCTGACCCTGAATTTTAAAGGTGGGCATAAACCCATCTTCCTTAATTTGCTTCGCTCCAAAGGAAGTCATTTGGAAGCAGCTGTTGTATTTTCTAATTCGATCCATGAAATGGGCGTGATCAGGGTGTAAATCCATTATAAGACTAAACAATGGTTCTGGAAGTGGTTCGAAATTAGGAAGATGGACCTTACCACTACTACAGCACATACCGAATGTTTCCCCTTTCCACTTTAGCGCATTACAATGTATGCACTTCAAAATCATTGTTCCTAAAGCCACCATGGTGTCATGTTCGTAATCGATATTGCTATCATAACTCATACCCGAGTTCTTTTTTGTTTTCCATGCGTGCATTCTTCTTTCGACTCGTATTCCTGGGTTTCGGGACTCGAATCTCGCAGTTGATGCTCTGTGCACCTCAGGATTATTTACTTGATATTGAGCTGCTGCTGCCCTGTGAACCTCAGGATTATTTACTTGATATTGAGCTGCTGCTGCCCTGTGAACCTCGGGATTATTTTGAGTGTACTTTCTTGCTGCATCCCTCAGTTGCTTCTTTCTTATAACACCGGTGCACCTAATTCTTCGTTTTTTCGACCGTTGAGACGATGAAGGTTGACTTTGGGCAATAGGGTGATTAGGTAAATCAGGCACTGTAAGTGTAGTGCTAAATTCATCAGGTTGAGTAAATGTTGGTGAATCAGTTTTTTCCCAATTTACTTCTGACAGCGAATGCAATTGAGTGATCGATCTTTCTGGGTTAAAACTGGGTGATGATAAAGTCGTTGTGGATGTTTCAAGACAGTGGTTGGTATTAGGGTCGGTATATGTTGGTGAAATATGATTTTGTTCGGCACATGGCAGATAAACGTCAAAATGTCCGCTTGATAAATTGCTCGTGAAGCGAAGCCGGCCGATAGGATGACCTTCTTGACCAGTACTTGCATATAGCTCACCATTCCGATAGACTTCGAAAACATGATCGTAAATTTGTGCAGCAGCAAACAACTCGCTTAAACCACCGTACGTATGAGGGCGAATCATTTCGATATAATAAACGTCAGCGCTTGAGTAATTATCTCCATTTTCGTCATGAGTCATTACGGAAAATTCGTCCCAATTTCGTACGACGTGCTCTACAATTTCTTCGCGGATCTCTCTAGCCATCACCTGAGTGTCGTACAACAGGTAAGCGAGTCCGCGAAACAGACAGGCACCATCCCCTACAATGGAAATAATGGTGTGTGGCATCATTACACCACGCACGTTTATTAATTCAATGGTAGTCATGATTGAAATTTATTTTAAAAACTTAATTTCGACAACGACTTTTAGCACACAAATTTAAAGTATCAAGAGACAACTGATCGTTAAACTATTCAAGTTGAAAGCTTTATTCTGAACTATTATTATAATTATCTAGGTTACTTTATTTATACGCTCAGTTTCAGAAATTAGAACCTAGACCTTTATTCGACCACCCACAATTCAATAAAACCTCAATTATATTTAACCAAACGCGACGGTTGATTCGATGAGCGAATCCTTAATTAAATTCGAGCACCCGCTACGACCACGACCAATCCACAACTCAACGTCAACCAATGTAACCAAACGACAACAACAACCAAACGAATTACAACGAAAGACAATTAGCTACATTAGCCCACATTCACAAACTATATTACTTCATCAACCCAGGAAAAATCTTAACAGCGCGAAGTAAAATTTGATCCAAGCACATCCGTACGCCATCTATTAGGCTATACTGTTACTAAACCAAGTATTCTAGAGGGAGAAGAGTAAATATACGGGCAAGGGAAAATATATTTCAGTAGAATATTTTTTCGTTTATCAAATGTTCATCAAATTATTTTAACGCATGTACCTAATACTAAAAACTGCAATTGAAAAAAAAAACTAATATTAGTTCCTACAACTTACGCCATCTATTGACGACGAACCTTATTACGATCTGTTAAACGTTGAAGTGTTATTATTTCGTTCAGCTATTTTGCAGATAACATACAAAATATAAGAATATCACGTTATGTCATTTATCAAATGTAAACCAAGTTTTAAAACATGTAGGTGAGACAAAAGAAAAATGAATTGTTAAAAAAATAAGATTACATTGGTACTACTAACGCCATCTATTGCGGACAGCTTTACTACTGTGTTTCTTTCCTTAGAGGGCTTAGAGCAATATGTATGTACATCAAATGATGTCATAAGAATATGAGATATGTTTTGTCATTTATCAAAAGTAAACCAATTTATTTTAAAACATGTACGTGAGCCAAAAAAATAATTGAAAACAAATACTGGTACTACTAACGCCATCTATCGACAAATAGCTTTACTACTGGTTTTTAACTTTGAACTTGTTTTTTGTTTTGTTTTTATTTAGCAGATCTAAATCAAATAATAACATAAGCTATTATTCTTTGTCATTTATCAAATGAACACAAAATAACGTGAAAATAGGTACTTAAGTAAGAATTAAGAATATAACTTGAAAAAACCATTCAATCCGTACACTAACGCCACCTGTTGATAACCCTACTACTATTCGTAAAGCATTTGAATTTTATTATTATGTTCTGTTATGCAGATGTACCTACATCAAATGATACCAGAAACATATTATCTTTTGGTAATTTATTAAATGTACCTTTTTAAAATGAGGCCAAGACATGAATTTAAGCCTTTGCCACACTGGACGCGTTCTGCGGTCTGCGGTCAGGTCTCCCATACAAAATTGTAGGGAAGACCTGACCGCAGACCGCAGACCGCAGAACGCGTCCAGTGTGGCAAATGCCTTAAGGAATAATTAAATTCATTTGCTACACTAACGCCATCTGCTGACGAATAGCGAAACGTATAATCAACCCTTATTTTGTAGGGGTAGAATTTTCTAAATCGCTGTTTTTATTTTTATTTTAAGATAAGTAATCTGTACAAAGTTTCAAGTTTCTAGCTCAAAAGGAAAAGTTTCCCTCATACAAACTTTGCACCCCTATTTAACCCCCTTAGGGGTGGAATTTTCTAAAACGCAGAAAGTACTTTTTATGTATTCTCATAAGTAATCTTTCTACAAAGTTTCAAGTTTCTAGCTCAAAAAATAATGTTCACTCCATACTAACTTTGCACCCCTATTTAACCCCCTTAGGGGTGGAATTTCGAAAAATCCCGTCTTATCCCTTGCCTACGTCATAAAAGGAAGTTCTGGTGTAAATTTCAAGTTTCTAGTCCCAGTAGTTTCGGCTGTGCGTTGATGAGTCAGTCAGTCAGGACTTCTTCTTTTATATATATAGATTAACTACTTTGCGGGGTTTGATAGATTTATTGAACTCAGCATACTCGGTAACGGTATATAACCCGCAATGTAATGAAACTTGCACGCAATTTCTTGCATGTGCATTTTGCACTTTAGGCTGATGCTGATAGGCTGATGCTGATAGCTGAGGTGAAGCGAATGAGCGCGTTCCGAATAACGGCTCAGTAAATCAAAGGTGAACTTACTTTTAATGGAAACACTTCTTGGGAGGCGTTATTTCCGGATCCTGTGAGCTTTGCCCATTTGACAGAATAGTCCGTAAGATTGATCGTCGGGCAAGACAGTACGACGGAGTCATTGATTAGGACCGTCATGTTTCCCGGGTAACCTTTCCTGATGTACGGAAATTGTTTTGGGTATCCGGCTAAAAATAAAATTGGGTTATACCTATATACACATCACGCAAAATAGATACATTTTTTTTGTGAAGTTTATGAACTTACTACCTAATCTACCTATAGGTACTTAACTTACCTACTTGACGCGAATTTCTAGATGGAAACTTGGAGAGTTCCCAGATCCTAAAAATCTTTCATTACCTATAACCTTTTATTTAACATGGACTGTTCGTATGTAAGAATATAAATATACCACGCAACTCACTGGAATCCCCTCAACGAGTAGGTAGGTGATGAATATGCAAAGAAGTAGGTATAGTATGCGATAAAAGCGTGTACCTGCCTAGCTAGCACACTAGGTTTTATGTCGGCGAAAATGTACTGAAACGTCACGTAAAACCCGACATAAAGCCTAGTGTGCTAGCCCCCCTGTACCCTGCACCTACCAAACAATGTTTTTTGGAAAATTCATTATTACCCTCTTAAAAAAATTAGGATTAAACCTATTATTATAGCAATTCATAATCTTCATGATTTTAACTAGCTAGTGGTTTTCAGAAAATTGTACTATGAACTACCTTACCCATCTTCATTTTCATTCTTACAAGGGTACCTACTAGTAAGTTGTCATGAAACGTTATTTATGACTAGCTGTCTCCACCCAAGTTTTACAAAGAATAGGTACAAGCGGAGCCGCGCTAAAAAATATAACATATATATCCTGTAGAAGATGGTGAAAGAATTCTGGAAATCGGGTAATAGATAATACAGTCGATATTGTTCAACTTCGAAATATCGGGGAGTTTGATGAAATTTGGTACGAATGTTCGTCTTCAGCTAGATAGAACGCCATTATAATTCGATTGTATTTATCTGTCGCATTGAAATTTGTGTTCGTAAGAAAGGGACAATAGATATTTGTTATACAAGGGTGCAAAGTTGTATTATACCCGCGAGTGCGGAAATGAGCCACGAGCAAGCGAAAGGATCCTATAGTTGAAGTTTGTATAGTTGAAGTTGTTGAGTGCTAAAATAGAATACTGAGCGTAGAGAGTGTTTCAACACACGAGAAGTAAAATACATTTGCACCCGTGTCTAACACAAAACTTTTCACCTCACTGTAGCGAGGAAAGTGCAACATGCAAAACAACTTTATTTAATTTAAATAATAAATTTGCACCCTTGTATAAAAAAATATAAGTAAGTTTTTTTGTATCGGAGCCCCCTTAAATATTTATTTTATTTAATTTTTGTAATTTATTGTTTAAGCGGCATCTGTCTCACTATCACGGTCCATGAGATACATGATATGAGATACGCTCCAAGGTCAAATTACTTTGCCCACTAGTGGATAAAATGCGATTTTGCTCACTGGTTTAAAAAAACAAAAGACGGCTTTCCGAGGCAGTGAGGGGAAAAACATATTTTTCATCACACGTGCTCGTAAAGGGTGTATTATAGGCAGATGTAATAGAGCAGCTATAGCCAATTTACCTCCCGCGGGAGTTATAGATTTTAATAACTCCCTAGGGAGTAATGAGTTTCTGTGTGATCTGATTGGATCGAGCAAATCTAGGTGGTCGCGCGCTACAAGAATTCTGCTCTGTGATTGGTTGAATAATAAGATTCTGTCAAAAATTTCATTTTTGGTACAAGCTTTTACTGCCGACTGTACTTTTCTGCATACCATCATCAAGTACTCATTGACGATTCTAACGAGCCCAAACTCGATGGGGTTGTGTCATTTTATTGCGGAGTTCCTATGGCCACCTTCCAGCTCCAGCATCAGATCAGCTCCAAGTCATCATAATATTGCATTGTCATGCAATATACATATGCTTGCAAAATTTCAGCTCAAGTGGATAACAGGAAGTGACTGAAAAATGGATTGCAAATTTTTACGGACAACTTACATACGAACAGTGCAAGTTAATATAAAATTTGTAAAAATCGAGCAGGTCATGCGCTGCAAGAATACTGCTCTGTGACTGGTTGATTAAAAATTGAGCAGGCCATGCACTGCAAGAATAATGCTCTGTGATTGGTCGAAATATTAGAGCTGCGCGCTCCACTCGCACTGATCTGGAAGTGAAGTTGTCAATTTCGTAAATTTTTGATTCGTGCGCTTGTATGAAACCTAGATATTTCTGTTTGTTGTAGTTATTTATTTCCTCGCAAATGTTCGTTTTTTGTTGTTTGGTTTTGTTTTTTTTGTTTTGTTTGTTTTTTAGTTCGTTTTTCTTTTGTTGTTCGTTTTTGTTTGTTCTTTTTTTATTGTTTTTTTTTTTGCAAATTTTTTTCTCATAGTCGAATTCAAAAGTTACATGTGTCACTCAGGAGCAAAATTATTTTCGTCTTGGGCGTTAACACTTGAATCCCTCACTACGTTCAGGATTCAATACACCGCCCTCGCCGTAAATATACTATTATTTTTCAGAGGCTTTTAAGTTTTATGGATAAGAGGGTAAAACTTTTTCTTACTTATTGTTAGCCGATGATTACGCGCTGTACAGCCTACTGAGTTACAAATGCGACACGTGTAGTTGCCACTGTCGCCAGGCACCAAGTCATTAAGTAACAGACTCCACATGTCATATGTCACGGGGAGTACACCTCCATGGTCAGTCCTCTTCACTGGCGTGACATCATCTTTGTACCACGTGATATTCGGGGTGGGTGTACCTGAAACATCAACTGTAATGTCAGCTTGTTCGACAATAATAACTCTTAGCCCTTTGACGTCAACTAAGCTCACACCGCTTAGCCTGCGGGCTCAGTTGACCACTTTCGCTTTATTGGGTAACTCACTCAACTCAGCCCGCGGGCGCAGTCGACCATGCACTATATAGATCTACCGCTTAGGGGTGAGTTTCCACCAGAGTTGTGCGAGGTTGCGAGCCGGTGAGCGAGGAATAAATCTACCAATAAGCGTGGCTGGCTGCACTCGCCGCGCATCGCTTCCTATTTGTTAATGTTTTCCTCGCTAACCGCCTCGCAACCTCGCACCGCTATGGTGGATATAAGTGCCACAATCCACCACACATAACCACAATCTCAATGGTAAGTGATGATGCGTTCGAGGATGTATCATTCCATGCATACCTACGTTCCTAGATAAAGCCTAATAACTCTCTATTTTTACAAGTTTTTTATATTAACATGCACTGTTCGTATGTAAGTATGTAAATATGTAAGTATGTAAGTTGTCCGTCAAAATTTGCAATCCATTTTTCAGTCACTTCCCGTTATCCAAATGAGCTGAAATTTTGCAAGCATATGTATATCGCATGACAATGCAATATTATGATGACTTGGAGCTGATCTGATGCTGGAGCTGGAAGGTGGCCATAGGAACTCCGCAATAAAACGACACAACCCCATCGAATTTGGGCTCGTTAGAATCGTCTCAATGAGTACTTAATGATGATATGCAGGAAAGTACAGTCGGCAGTAAAAGCTTGTACAGTCGACGCCAAAAATATGTTTACACTTTTGCACCTTATTTCATTGTAATAAGGAGAAAACTGTAAACATATTTTTGGCGTCGACTGTACTAAAAATGATTTTTTTGACAGAATATATATTATTATTTATTAATGGGAATTTTTCCAGGCGTAAGTTCCATTCTGGCATTTTTCATCAATAAACTAGAGGTAAAGCATTTCGTTCAAGTTGGACATAAGTAAGTACGAATATAAATTATCTGTAGTTAAAATATCCTACTTGTACCTAATACATCTAAAAAAAAACGAAAAGAATTATCGATTAGTTGCCATGTTACCCAACTGATGTATTTGGACAATCATAAAATTATTATTGTCGAAATGCACAGGAATTTTCCTCTGTAATATCAATATTTAGCAATCAAAGTTTCTTGGACATGGGACGATCCATTGAAAAAACACAGTAACAGGAAATAACAAATGAATTGATTCTGACGTAAATGGAAAAACGCAAATACTTAAACATCTACATTACAATACCTAAGAGTATTTTATTGAGCCTACGAGTAACGTACATTGGATATACGCTTGTCTGCCAGTACTATGCAAAATCCGTCTGATATAAAACGTGATTACAGAAGTAGCTGAAAATATTTATATCATAAAAGGTCTCTGGAGAAACCTTAGTGCGATTCTATGCACTTTCCATCCTATGCATTGCACAAAATAGATGGGCCATACACATTGACGTCTTTCCTGAAGTCAATAGTTAAGAGCTTCCGTGCAGTTTTGATTGCATGAAATCATTGTACGAGGAGACGCCATTTGTGCGGATTAAGCGTTCAACCAAAAATTTGGTTTCATAGCCCTTAACTTTGGCAATTTCCAAAGAAGAGACGCGAACCTAAATGGCTGTATTACCCAGATACATTAATTAACGTTACCTTTCGGTTCGCATTTCACAATAACTGAACTTCCAGTAGGTTTATATTCTTCAAACTGGTTATCAATATCTTTTAAAACTGGAGCTGCAATTGCCGACATTGTGCTTTTCTCCGTTTTTGTCGCGTATTGAAACAAATCCATTTTATCGTACGTATCGTATACTTCTAGCACAGATTTATGTAGATTTGTGTATTTTTCTATGTTACCTGAAACACAATAATAGTATTTTATGCAACTGTTGTATAAGAAGGGTCTTAAAAGGCGAGTGGCGTGGGTTGCGATGCGAGCCTTGGCGAGCATCGCAATTAAAGACGCCACGAGCGTTTTTAGACCAGTTATACACCGTTGCATACAATACTTTTTCTACGACAAATTTTAAATAAATAGCAGACTACAGAATAGTGAAACTTTTCAGGCAGCAAGTTTTCTATTCGTACTTTTGCTACTCACTCAATTTCTTCAGGAGTGCAGTTATTAATTTCTTCGACCATGTTATAAGGAGCGCACACTTTTGTCTTCACAAACACGAATAAAATCTTAATAGTTTACGACTAATAGTTTATCATCTTTCGTCTTTTCATTTTGAACTGTATTTTGGTGGGAAATCGGAAATCTGACAGCTCTTGCTTATGGTTTGTTTTTATTTTTTATTTGATTGCACTTGCCATCTGAACCAAACCGAATCCGGACCCGGACCGAATTCGAACTGTTTATTTTTATAAATAATACCATGAATTTATAAAACATGTAATTTAACACACAATAGATGATAATTTATTATTATTGTAGTAAATAATTTATAATAT
This sequence comes from Epinotia brunnichana, assembly GCA_963854355.1. Taxonomy (NCBI): domain Eukaryota; kingdom Metazoa; phylum Arthropoda; class Insecta; order Lepidoptera; family Tortricidae; genus Epinotia; species Epinotia brunnichana. The sequence goes on along the minus strand of OY977936.1, from coordinate 22,904,686 downwards.
ACAAATGTTAAATCGTAAATAAATACTTTTATTTCGAAATATTTGTTTATGAAGTTGGCACCACTGCAATATAGCGGCATTAGCGGCCGATTAAAAAAAAGTTAAACAGTGCTTTTATGAAAAATGTATGAACCAAAAAAGTACGCTAAACAGTACGTTTTTGGGCCATAGAGCATAGAGTTTTGCGTCGACTTATTAGTGGTGTCATTGTATTTGAGCTACAGCCTATATAAATGACAGATAACGGAACAGGAGTAGAAAAACATCTTAACCTATTAGAAGCATAAGGTTTTGTTATCACGTTCTAGAAAACGGTTTCCATTAAATTTACAGCGTAGGGCTTAACGGGAGCGAAAAATCGATCTATATAGCTAGGTGGGAAAACTAGTTTCCTCTCTGCCAAGCCAAGCTCGATCGCCTGTGTACATATATTTAATTGTTTTAAATTCCTGCGTTTATTTGGGAACCATAATTATGAAACTTACCGAAATCAAGGTTATAAATAAAATGTAATCGCATTGTAAACACAAGTGAAAATAATGTTTTAAAACCCATTATACACCACTCATATTATTTATGACAATTACGTTAATCGAAAGAAACTCTTGTAAAACAAACAATAATACAACATGATTCAACTAGGACTGTGGCAACAATACAACTTGATACATCACATTGACACATTAAAGAAAAAATGAGCGTTAATGAAGGTTTACAAGGAAACTGACTATTATAAACACTAGTGGAGCATATGATATGACTCATTGAAATCAACAACTACGAGAATTCCACGGTTAGGGTGAAGTGCGAAGTTGCGAGGCGGTGAGTGAGGCAAAAATCCACCAATAGCATGGCTGCCTGGCTGGCCGTGCTCGCGCATCGCTTCCTATTGCTCCATTTTCTCCTCGCTCACCGCCTCGCAACCTCGCACAACTCTGGTAAATACTCACCCAGGGGCAATGTTTCGGTTTGACAAACAATCACTCTCTGCCTGATGATAAGCTGGCATCGCAGCCTAATGGCTTGCGACTCCTGTACGGCTATCACAAGACGGTGCGCGAGCTTTCTCGATTTTTATCGCACTATCCGTCTCTCTCTTATTAGAAAACATAGAAAGAGAGGTATAGTGCGAGAAAAATCGAGAGAGCTCGCATGCCGTCTTGTGATAGCCGTGCAGAAGAATCACAAGCACCGATCCTTGTGTTGATAGATAGAGCCGAATGCGGGGTTCTCCTCTCAACACGGGCGATTATATGAGCGAGATGCTGACATTCTGCTGTGTCCTAGTTACCTCTCTAAGTGCACTTCTATACCGACAAATCACTTGACTTCATCGAATATAAGCTTATAAGTTTCGCAGAATTTTCTTTTAATCTTTTTATTTTACTGTAAATTTTTGAGGATTTTTATTTAAAACTTTAATATAATTACACTTCTTAAAAAACTTATTATTTTATTAAACACTTTGTTTCGTGTTAATTTAACGTGGAAGTTACCATGATCAAATACTAAACGATATGATATAGAGAACGAATATAATGGAAAAATAAACCATCATCGTCTGAAGCCCTAGACAGGACTCGAAACTGTGACCTCCGTATTGCCGGTACAGTGCTCTCACCACTGAGCTACGAGGACAGTGCCTGATGAAGCGTATCTTTCAATTACATTCGCCTCTCGTTAATCTGAAGCTACGATGTGGTTCGATTAGAATGGGTCGAGCGCATATCAGACCATTAGAGTGGTCCTAGTTAACTATAAGGCTGTGAGCCTTTCAAGAAAATAAAGAGATGTCGCAACTAATAGCGGCGGCGAATGTGATTGAAAGATACGCTTCAGCAGTCACTGTCCTACAACATATTTATTACCGAGTAGTGGCGTGAAAATTAGGCCATGAGCTAATTATCGGATAGAGACAACAATAAAATCAATGAACAAAAAGATAACGCCAAAGGACAATTAGAATAATCAGTCAGCAAAAAGATAATCATTTATCATAAATCCTAATAATCCTACTAAGTAATGTTATAAAGCAAAAGTTTATTTAGGTATTTGGGTGTTTGGATGGTTGTTACTCAATCACGCTTAAACGGCATAACCGATTTGGATGAATTTTTTTTGGATCATCATAATTCATAACAGTGCTGTTCTAAAACTAGCAACATCATGTCTCCTTCATTAACCGACTTCAAAAAAAGGAGGAAGTTCTCAATTCAGATGTTTTTTTTTTATATTTGTTACCTCAGAAATATATGAACCGATTCGTACAACTCTTTTTTTAATTGAAAGTATATGCTTCCAGATTGGTTCCATTGTTTCCAAAACCCCAGTTGGATGATGAGGACCATGAGGAATTGAGGGAACTCCTCAAATATATTAGGCACGCATGTAGTAATTTCGATATTTTCTATTATAACTCGTGTATTTACACTCGGAAATCATAAATTTGGTGAAGTGGAAGTGATGATGAAGACCACAGATGACTTGTGGAACTTCTCAATGATGTACTTCAAACTATATTAACTAAGTACGTCACAGATTCTGATATGATTCCGTTGAAATAGCAAACAATGAAGTGCCAAAGGTAATTCTGAGATCCCTGAGGAATCGACGGAAGTCCTCAAATATTATCGGCCCACATACAGCGATTTGGTTTATTGGTCTAAAAATCAACGCATTTGCTCTCGGAAATCAGTTCATGTGGTAAATTGAAAAAAAATTTGAAAATGTTCATGTGGCTTGGCGGAGTACCGAATTGAAGTCGGTTAAAACTTTGTTTTAAAAGTAAATTATTATTTACACTTAAAGCGGCAATAACACGTCGTCGTTTACCTAATGCGGTCGCCGATTTCATTTTAAACTACGTAAATAAAATAAATAAATAATAAATAAAATAAATATTACGGGACAATCTTACACAAATCAACCTAGGCCCACAAACGTAGGTCAACAAACGTCATCTTTACACTAGTATGTCCGCCAATGTCAGTTTGTTGGCAGCTGTCGATCGCCGAATGCGGCCGACTAACGTGTTCTTTACACTTTTGCGGTCGCCGCTTGCAGCATGCGGCGAACGACGATGTGTAATTGCCGCTTTAGGTGTTATATCTACTATAAGGTGCAGGCAGATAAAGATAACACAGTTGGTCAAGAGTGTAGTAACACAAGATACCTACTAGAAGTGTTGAAAAACAACGTTATGAAGGCAAAGACTGCACAATATTCTTGACTAAAGGTGTTGTAACTGAAAAAGCGATAAAGATGACTTAACTGACGACTAAAGCTTTAATGTAATGTCATTGTTTTGGTGAACTGTAACCTACAAATTAATTGGGTTATTCAATATTTGACAACAAAATTCTTCATTATTAATGTTACTCTTGCAATTCTATGGATGCCACTTAATTTAACATGCCACTGGCCAAGAAGCAAGAATAAAAAATTATAAAAACTTTAGGTGCCTATTTTATTCTTCTTGAGTTTTATAAGAAATATTTTATAAATCATGGGTGCGTTAAATTGAGATGGGAAACATGGTATAGGTACACTTATCGTAAAATCACAAGGGCAGATTGTTTTCACTTAATAACACAAACACAAATCACTTTCAATTAGTAACTCCTGTCAAATAATACCTATCTCCGCCATTTTGTCGGTAGACTATATATTTGTCACATAATTCTATTGTAAGAACTAAGATGCTCACTTGAAACTGGGTGCTGGGTGAGCGCAAGAGTGTTACAATGGAACCGATATAAGAATGATATGCAGATTATTTTAACGCTAGTGTGCTAGTTGGGCGTGTTCGGCGAGTTGGTGAAGAGCTTCAGCTGCGGTGGGGCGCTGGTGTCACGCAAGACTGTGATAACTACACCACACAGTATAGACCAGATGGTGTCTTAAAAAAAGATGGACAACTGCTGTCTTCTCTGTGCGGTCAGATCAGCGGCCCTTAGCGACAGCTACACTTAAATCCACGAGAAGCACCCTGACTGGGACACCAGCTGATCAAGAACGTCGTGGCGCTGCCAAAGGACGTGCAGGTCAAGCCGACCGTGCTAAACTTCAAGTGGGATGGCGGAGAGGAGCGCTTGTACGTTACTGGGTGCAAGCGAAGGCTGTAGGTGAGGGGGTGCTGCCGGATCGTCTGCAGCTGCTGGGAGTGGGCATGCTTTCGTCTAAAGACCGTGAGGAGTGGGTGAGAAAGGCACAAGAGGAGATCGGGCCTTCGGCGCCCGTGGATGGAGCGGTTGAGCTGTGCTATACACGAAAGCAGTGGCGTATAGCGTGGGTTCTGGCCAACAGGAAACTCGCCGACCCCATCCAATAAAATATATTTTCGTTATGTTCCTTATCCACCGCCCCCTTTCGTATGCCGCACGGGGCCAAGGCCCCCCTTCCCGCCACCCCACCCAGAAAATAGTGGCAGTGAGCATGCACTTTGGTCTCAGGCAACGCTGCTTGGGTCAAGCTCGCTCTAGTATGTGCTATATTTCTGCTTGGGTAGTGTAGCTACTAGGTCAGGCTACTAGGACAATGGCGACAGATAAACCGCACGCGGTATTCGTTCGCTGTTCGAATAATTTGTAAATAGTTTATAAGCATATTTATAAGTATATAAGTAAATTATTTCAAAATTAAGTAAATTATTTCATATATTATATAGCAACTTGTACCGATGGAAGAGCGGGACTACCTGACACAAGTATTTATTTACTTACTAGGTAGCCCCAAAGGACCTTTGTAAAAGAACAAAACTTATGAAATAAAAACATTTTTCATTTCATTTTCATTTTCATATTGGATAAATAAACGAAATAAAATCCTGTTCATACAAGAATTCAAAAGAAACTGCAAAAAAATAAAAAAATATTTTTTAATGAATTGTTAAGCACCGTGTTATACATATGAAACATGTGAAACATTTTTATTTCAATTATGATTAAACTTAAATGTAAAAGTTTATATTCGTCCATGCATACAACAGTCTTGAAAGAATTTGGCCTGAGTTGACGGTATGTTTTGTCCTTCACAGATAGGTACATCTACTGAATAATTGGCTACTTTCCTAAAAAAATATATTTATTCCGTAAGTTAGATTATCAAAAAATATTGGACAGGTTTTTTTTTGTCAATAAATCTAAAAATTATGAAGATATATAGCCCGTTAAAATTCCGTGTGACGTCACATTATTGTACACTTTTTAGTTCCGCGTAACGTCACATTATGCTTTTTGATTGATTGACAAAAAAAAATACGTGTACAATATTTTTTTTATAATCTAACTGACGGACTAAATAGAAATATATATTTTTTCCCCTCACTGCCTCGGAAATCTGTCTTTTATCCTTTAAAACCAGTGAGCAAAAACGCATTTTATCCACAAGTGGGCAAAATAATTTGACCTTTGAGCGTATCTCATGTATCTCATGAATTAGACAGTTGAAATGTTCACAGATGATGTATTTCTGTTGCCGCTATAACAACAGATACTGAAAAGCAGAATAAAAGAAATATTTAAGGGGGCTCCCATACAAAAAAACTTTTCAGAATTGCTTGTTGCCTTCATCAGGCGTTGGGTCTCAAAATGCATGGGAAAACTAAAATCCGACTCGCACTTGACCAAAAAAAAAAAAACTAATTATTTGTTATATTTTTTATACAAAGGTGCAAATTTATTATTTAAATTAAACAAAGTTGTTTCGCATGTTGCACCTTCCTTGCTACAACAGTGAGGTGAAATAGTAATTTGTTATACAAGGGGGGAAAGTTGTATTTTACCTGCGAGTGTACATTTGAAACACGAGCTAGCGAAAGGATTCTATGATTGACCACGAGCGAAGCGAGTGGTTCAAAAATAGAATCCTGAGCGTAGCGAGTGTTTCAACACACGAGACGTAAAATAACTTTTCACCAGTGTATAACACAAATCTTTTCACCTCACTACAGCAAGGAAAATAAGAAAAAGGGTAAAAAAAAACAAAAAAAAGTAAAATAAAGTTTAAAAAAAGTTTTAAAAAAAGTTAAAAAAGTTAAAAAAAAAGTTAAAAAAAAAATAAAAAGTTAAAAATAAAAGTTAAACAAAATATGTCATAAAATATTCCTACAAAAAATAAAAATAAACATTTAACGTTCTACGTCTACTTTCTTCACATGTGGATAAAAAGCGATTTTCTCAATAGTTAACAAACATACAAAAAGGCCTTTCCGAGCTAGTGAGGTGAAAAGTTTTGTGTTACACACGGGTGCAAATTTATTTTACTTCTCGTGTGTTGAAACACTCGCTACGCTCAGGATTCTATTTAAGAACTACTCCCTTCGCCCGTGGTTCAACTATAGAATCATTTCGCTTGCTCGTGTTTTAATCCGACACTCGCGGGTAAAATACAACTTTGCACCCTTGTATAACAAATAACTATTACCAAGGAAAGTACCCAATTGTATATTTATGTCATGCTCCCTGGCAACCACTCTATATTTTGGTATTTCCGAACACATGAAAAAAAAAACCTACTGAATTAATAGAAGGTACTAATACCTACAAATGTAATTTTATTTAGAAAAAAAATCCTACTATTACTCAAAACCTAAAGCCTTGATCAGATTTTTGTTGTATTAAATTGGTCGTATCGTACGGAGTCAACATTCCCCTAAAACCGATAACGTCTACGTTTTTTTTTCAAATCATCTATGTAGGTCTTACACGAATTTTTGAAATGGGGTTGGCCGGTGAAAGCTAATATTTTTTTTTTTTTTTTTTTTTTTATTCATATTAAAAGAAAAAAGATACAGTACAAAATTAATAGACGCGTACAGAAACCTGTTTAAGGTTTATGCGTGACGCGAATGTATCGCAACGCTCACAACAGTAATATCATGATCCTAATATTGGTAATTACAATATATTATTATTATGTAGGTATTGTATTTAAACTCCAGCAACTACACCTCGCTGTATGTTCTCGTTAGATAGAATCTTTTTAATGCGATCTTGCACGACTTTTTGTCTGCAAGGACACTTGTGTGTATATCTTCTGGCATATTATTTAAAAAGTTAGGTAGCATGTACTCCCACGTCCTCTTACCATATACATTTATGTAGTTAGGCATAATATATCTAGTTTGGTAGTCTAATTTACGTAATTGTTTATGCCTACATCGGGTTTTTAACAATTTTATTTTATCATAGTTTTCTAGAACTATTGACATATCAAGCTTGTTAAAAATTGACATTACTTTGCAGTATTTAAATACACTGGACTCGTCCTTAAGTTTATTTTTCATGTATGTAGGTACAATAGTTTTGAGTATGCTCAATTGTAGCTTGTAGATGCAGCCTATGTTGGTTTTATATGTACGCCCATAACTACTTAAGCCATAGCTTATTATTGAATCGGCTAGCGATAAATATAGCGGTCTTAATATATTATACGGTATTTTATATTTTAGTATTTAATTGTAGATGGCGCTTTTCTAGATTCCATACGATGAGAGAGAGAGACAGAGGATCGATGGTCCCTAACTTGTATGGAAACCATATACAGTTCTTAGGCAAAAATCTTCCCCATAGCTTTAATCCATAGCCTTTTATTTTTAGCCTTTTTCGGAAAACGGTGGATTCCCACTTCAGAGCAATTCGGGACGAAACATTAAGTCATTTTCGCAAAAATAAATAAAAACTACTTCCCGCCATACAAATTTACCTTTTTTAGGGACCATTATTGGTGCTGTCAGTTTGACAGTTGCCAGCCTCATTGGGCCGCCTTTTTGGAAAGTAATGCCGTTCTACCATTGTGTCTGTGTAGTTGTAAGATATTTGTTCAATAAACTCCCACCTAAATCTTATCGTTTGTGCAGGCTATTGATGTACTTTTTGGTTTTCTCATGTAGCCCCATTAAGAGGTCACTGCTAAAGTTTAATTATATCATTCCGGCTAGGAACCTACATCTCGAAACGCAAGAGGATGAGAAACGGTGATTTGCAGGTAATGGTTTAGTACCAAATGCTGATTAAGTAGGTCTGCCAAAAACAGCTAGTTACCGAAGATTTCCTGGTGCAGAAAGGAGTAATAATAAGGTGCATATTGACTCTCAAAGAAAACTTATAAGCAAACATCGGGGTTTTCGGAGCGGGAACGTTTGACATTAGCCAAAGAGTAGGTATTTACTTAAAAACAGATCGTACCCTAGTAGGTTTCTACCGAATGAATAATTGATTGAAAAATAAATAAAGATTAATCATACATATAGGTACATATTTTATATTGGTCATTCATTATCAACCTCTTCAGTTAAGTCTATTCATTTATAAGAAAATGCTTCATAGATATCGAGCGTCAAGATTGACATTGTATTAGACACCTATTGTCAACCGTTACCCTTGCTTGTCTAGTAGATAAACTTATATGCAATTGTATTTTAAAAAACTGTAAATAATCAGTCAACACAAATATGCCTCCGAGAAAAAAAACTCGTTACGAGTTTATGCGTTCGTGGATAGAAAATAATCCAGAGATAGAGGTTCGAGATTCTTTATTATTTTGCACCAAGTGCAATGTGAGCTTCGCTCAAACGAAATCTAGTGTAACGCGACATGTCGCATCTAATAAACATACAGGTATGAAATATGATTTCAATAGTGAGCTCTTGAAATTTGTTGTGGGCTATAATATACCATGGACGCAGGTAAACAATCCGATATTTAAAGATTTTATCGAAAATTGTGTTACCGGTAAATTTGGAAAAACTGCAAAAGTTCCTTCGGAATGTCAACTGCGACGGGAATATTTAAATAAAGCTTACGATAAAAAAATGAATAAAATACGGAGCGAGCTAAAAAATGAATATATATATGTGAGTGTTGACGAAACCACGGATGATTATGGTCGTCAAATAGCTAACGTAATAGTGGGAGCATTACGTGATGATCACATTGGCACTCAACACTTGATATCCAGTAAACGGTTAGACAGCACGAACAATGTATCAATATCCAATACGGTCACAAGTGCTCTTGATGAATTATGGGGTGCTAACCATAATAATCACAATAAAGTACTTTTACTTTTAACTGACGGTGTGGGCTACATGCTAAAGGCTGGAAGAAATTTAAAATGTATTTTTCCCAATCTTTTGCACGTCACATGTTTGGCTCATGGTTTAAATAGAGTGGCTGAACTAGTAAGAAAACTTTATCCAGATGTGAATGATTTAATCGCAAATGTTAAGAAGACATTTTTGAAATCTCCTAAAAGAATATAAAAGTTTAAAGAAATGCTCCCCGGAGTGCCTTTACCACCTCGACCAACAATTATTCGGTGGGGAACCTGGATAGAAGCTGCAACGTATTACAGCAAACATTACGATGAAGTGAAACGTGTTCTAAATACATTCAGTCCCACCGAAGCCCAGAGTATTAGAAAGGCAAAAAGAGCGTTTGGAAATGCAAATATAAAAAGCGACTTAAATTTCATAGCAAATCATTTGATGACTATCCCAAATGCTATTAAAAAACTACAGGATGCGAAGCTGTCCATCAGCGAAAGTTTAAAAATAGTTCATGAAACCTATAGAGATGTTTCCAAATTAAACATGAGCGTAAAAGGAAAACAGATTTATGATAAACTGAAGTTGGTGTTAAAGAAGAATTCTGGCTATAGCACACTAAAAATTATAAATGAGTTGGTACAAGGCAAAGAAATAGAACTTCAATCTCAAACTTCTCGTGCATCAATTGATTCCTACAAAAAATTTAAATATGCACCTATTACAACTGTCGACGTGGAAAGATCATTTAGCTCCTTGAAATGGATATTTACAGCAAGACGCCGTAGATTAACTGTCCCAAATATAGAAAAAATATTAATAGTTTATTCTGAAAATCGTGTCAACTATTCAATTTACAGCAGGTAATTAATTAAAGTTATTTTTATTGTTACCTTATAAGTTATAAGACTTTTACGGAAATTAAAATAAAACTTTGTCACAGATTGTATACAACTCACAGAGAGGTAGTTATTCATTAGGCATAATAAGATATTTTCTTAGACTAACATATCTGTTTATCTCTACTCTTTCTCAAATCATTCCCGCTCCGAAAACCCCGACGTCTGCTTATAAGGCTTATTACTTTACTATTCTTAACTTAGGACTTAATTAGTATTCATATTTTATAGTAGTTAACATTTTTTGATACGGAGTCATTAGGCCTAGTAGTTCGAAGATGATTTCGTGATAAGGCATCCTCCACTTCTCTGTTACTATTTGATTTACTTATCTATCATTTACCACGCAATAATCACACTTAATTTATTTTTAGATATATTTGACTGAATTTTTCCACCGCCACCATTAAATGGCTTAAAAATTATGAGTAAGTAAAACTAAGCTAAGTTTATAATCTAATCTACATTATCTTAGTTGGTAATCGTACTAATTAATCACTAATAGTAACTATTAATACAGTCGATATTGTTCAACCTCGAAATTTCGGGGAGTTTGATGAAATTTGGTACGAATGTTCGTTGGAAGCCCTGTTTTCGTCTCCCAAAAGTCCCCGGGTCAGGACCTTGTAGAACGGCCGCTATCTTGGGAAAGGTTCGTAAGAAATTCAGATTTTGTTTGAAACCTACGTATTCTATGAAAACATGATCTTTAGCAACATTAAAGCTGAATACCCGTAATAAATAGGTCCTGACCCGGGGACTTTTGGGAGACGAAAACAGGGCTTCCAACGAACATTCGTACCAAATTTCATCAAACTCCCCGAAATTTCGAGGTTGAACAATATCGACTGTATTATATAGGGAGTATAATAGGGTAACACAAAAGTCGCAGTATACAAAATCGGTGTTTCTGGTTTTTCTAAAGACATGGCTATTGCCTTCACACTTCACGTCTTAAGCCAACATTGTTACATATTCGTTTAGGTTCTCGGGCGGTGGTTCGTTTTCCCTGAAAAAAAAAAGAAAGAATTTATAGGAAATCCATCAAACATTTACAGTTTTAACAAGCATCCTATTAATATTATAAATGCGAAAGTGAGTCTCTCTGTCTGTCTGTCACCTCTTCACGCTTAAACCGCTGAACCGATTTAGATGAAATTTGGTATAGAGATAGTTTGAGTCCCGGAAATCATACCTAGCTGCGATATAAACGAGTTCCACGCGGACGGAGTCGCGGGCAGAAGCTAGTTTACTATAAATTCATCATTATTCACAGTGGCTAGTAAATAAAAGACGTAATGTCTGTAAATTAATTGAAGAATTTGTTTTTTAAATTTTTAATTTTGTATGTACTTAATTTCAATTTAAAGTGGAAAATCCACCATTAATTTAACTATTACGATTGATACAAGAATCGATGCACAAAGAAAAATAAGAACATGCATACTACGCCACAGGGATCGGAACCGGTTAATAAAAACCAAAATTATTATGGTTTTAACGAATTCGGCCTTAAACGGTTTATAGGAAAAATGTGACTTAAATACCGGTAACGGAAACCAAAAACGCTATCCATTTCGGTTAGGAGGTATTGGCCGGAACCGGTTTACAAAAAATAACGGTTTCCGATCCCTGCTACGCCAGTCCGTAGAGTTTCAAAGCAGGGGGAGGTACGTTGCAAAAGGTGGTGTAGAAGATTTTTTTTTGGCAGCTACAAATCCTGGAAATTTAGTGCCTTTCGGGGCGATTATCGCCGACTATTTTCACTTAATCGAAAAACTTGCTGAGAAACCTTATATTTATTTTAAAAGGCTTATCGATTGATGCTGAGGCCTATTGATCCACACGTGGACATACGATGTTTTTCTTTTTTTGACTTGCAGTTATATGTATTGAGTGCACCTCTAAAAGAATATTTTTTTTGTCATTTCATTTTAGATTTATGTAGCGGCTAATAAAACACACCTATCCTCTAAATTTTATTCAAATACACTTTATAGTTTTCGAGTAAAATGCCTGTGACATACGGACAGACGGATTGACGGCCATTCATAGCGAAACTATAAGGATTCCGATTTTGCCATTTTGGCTACGGAACCCTAAAAAGGCCCTCTAGGCTTTGTACCGAGTATGCTGGCGGTAATTCCTCACTGAGCTGCTATGCTGATGCGTTGCACGAGAAAACTGCCAGCTCTTCGGTTACCAGTTATGATGATACTAATGCTAAAATTACTGTCGATTCTGTAAATTCCTACAATTGAGGAGCTAAAACCTATAGTAAAATTCAAAATTGAAACGCAGAAGCTTAAAAACCACTATCTTGAAATAACTTACAAACTTGAGGAAAGTCTCGTTTTCAACCATGGTTTTCTACTATGTCACTAAACCGAATAATATGTTTTGGTACTCATTAGACGCATAATTTCGTATAGAAGCTACGAGTGAGAAACCAAAAAATTTCGTGTAATCATTTTTGATATTTGCTCGGTTGTATCGATGTAAACAATATTAAAAAAAACTTCTACACCACCTTTTGCAACAATGGAATACTCTACGGACTGACCTATACTTAGCGTAGCAGACCGAGAATCGAACTCAGTATCTATGGATTTCCAGTCCACTGCGTATACCTCTCCGCCACCGCTGCGTTAATCATGTGTGTAATTAAGTGTAGGTAACTATTGATACAATAATAGGGTTATTTATTAAAAAATGTATTATTACTCTAAAAGAAAGAAGGCAAAATAATATACCTAGAGACGAAAATCCCATTCAAATATCTCAAAAAATAACGACCGTTTGAATTTTGCTCCTTAAGGAGCAAACCTGAGGAGCAAACGATTGGAAACCGTGACGTCACGGACCTCGAGAGTCATAGTAAATGCTTTAGAAAGAAGATGCGTTTTGCGGAAAAGGGACAGAATATGTCCCCTCTTAAAACTTTGGGTTCTTATAACTTTTTCTCAATTTTTAATCCTTTTTCAAGGAAATTCAACAGTAGGTATTGATTATATTATTTGGTGTCAACATCCCTATTTGAACAATTGTTATTAATGTATATAGTCATTGAAGTCGTGACAAAATGCACGACTTATTGCAGATTATCGAATTGGGTATTGGAGGTTGGCTGTTTTTTTTTTCATTTAGTCACAAATATTGTATCCTTACGGAAGGTTCAGCATTGTCTTCATAGTGCCGACGATGTGTTCGAACGTAGGCCGCTCTTCTGGTTTAAACGCCCAACACTTTCTCATCACGTCGTACCTTTAAATAATGTATAGTAAAAAGAGTTCAATATTGTACTTTACCATAGGTGGACATTTATTTTCCACTTCACCACATAAACCCATTTTTTGGAGACCATATGAAATGAAATGTAATATATTGATATCCATATACATTCAGCCACCTAGTGGCTTGCAAAGTCATTACATTAATAATAGACCAGTCAATAAAATTATTACTTAAATAAAAAAAGTTTAAACCGACTTCAATTCAGTGCTTCGCCAAGCCACATAGGTACATGAACATTTACACATTTCCTTTCCAATTTACCACATGCACTGCTTTCAGGGAGCAAATGCGTTGATTATTACAGAAAAAACCGAAGTCGCTATCTGTGGGCTGATAATATTTGAGGAGTTCCGTCGATTCCAAAAGGATCTGAGAATTACCACTTCATGAGTTGCTACTTCAACGGGATCATGTCAGAATCTTTGACGAACTTTACATCTTTGAGGAGTTCCATAAGTCATCTGTGGTCTTCTGTATCAGTTCCACTTCAAAAAAATTGCGGTTTCCGAAGATAAATACACGAAATATAATAGAAAATACTGAAATCACTACATGCGTGCCTATAAAATTTGAGGGTTGCCCTCAATTTCCCTGGGATGCCATCATCAGATCCTGATTTGGCAACAATGAGACCACCACGGAAGTATACTCTTTCGAATAAAAAAAGAATTTTGGAAATCGGTCCACAATTGACGGACAAATCGGTGAACATACATAGAAAAAAAAAAACATACATACAGTGAAACATATTACCTCCTTTTTTGAAGGCGGTTAAAAAGATACAAGATGTGCTTACTTATGTGATTACTTATGTTGAAGAAGAGTGTTAAGAAACAGATTAAAATGTAAAAATAAAAAGTCAATAAAATATCAAATTGGAGATTACACAATGTGTGAATGTAAGAACTACAGCATGCAATGTCAGTTAAGTACTTAGTCTAGAGGTAATGTTGATATATAACTGATTGTAATTGATAATACACCAAATATTTTACATTGCATACATTTAAATTTACGTCAATTTTGATTCAAATATTATAGGTTACTGCAGAAAATACAATAATCGCTACAAGTGTACTGACAAAATAATTATTTGAGGAGTTCCGTTGATTCCTCAAGGATTACATAATTACATTAGGGACTTCATGAATCCACCACTTCAAAATATGTACCATTTTTAAAAGCATTAGTTGCTATTTACCTCAGCAAAATCTCATTAGAAATCTGTGAATTCCCTACAAATTACAAGTCATATGTGGTCGTCTTCGTCAGATCTTCACCAAATTTATATGAGACGGCGCACCAACCTTCTTTAAAAAAACCGGATAATATAACGTGACAATGACTTAGTTATTGCTGGACATACCTTAATTAAATAAAAGCACGAATATGAATTGAGACACTCTTTTCAGTTATTGAAGTCGGTAACATATTAAACAAATATTTAGGACTATGCCCATATCTCATTTCTATAATTAAGATGAAACTAAATGTTTCATATCGTATAAAAGAAATACCTTCAACCTGTTAGCTCATCACTTCAGGTATTTTATCTTGTTTTTGATTAGTGTTACTCATTGCTAATAGTCCGGTGGCCGACTGCAAGAAACCCTACGTGATAAAAAAATGGATAATGCCTACTCTGTATTAGGGGTAGCTGACTTTTAAGTGCTAAGTTTGAAGCGAAATTTATCATGTATGGTTCACCGTGTAATACGACGTAATATAGGGCAAACCTTGGCTAATCAGTGATAGTAAGGCTTTTTTGAGTTTTTTTTTAGTTTTTTTTTCTTAATTTTGACGGATGCGTTCGGATTCTTGCTACACGTAAGTAAGTTGAATGACAGTGCCACCACCTACTGGCAATTATTACAA
This sequence comes from Epinotia brunnichana, assembly GCA_963854355.1. Lineage (NCBI taxonomy): Eukaryota > Metazoa > Arthropoda > Insecta > Lepidoptera > Tortricidae > Epinotia > Epinotia brunnichana. Next base: position 22,889,572 of record OY977936.1, on the reverse strand, counting down.
GCCGTAAAGATATCGAGTAACTCCGCTATTAGGCCTTAAAGTAACTATCACCGAATAACTTCATATCACAGATTAGCCAAAGTTTGCCCTACGTCAATGACCTAGATATTGAATCATGTACTTGTAATGTACCTACTCATAATATCATATACCATGCCTATAATATTTGTATTTGTTACGTTCAGTTGACTCACATTTCATCGCTACAGTCCACCGGTTGCTCAAGCCTGTTGTTTGTTTCCAAATGGTTGTACAACTTGTAAACCGATATTTTGGCATAAGGAATTTCACCAAAAGTCATTATTTCCCACGTTATGATGCCAAACGACCACCTGCAAAACAAAGGTTCAATTGTAGGTAAAGGAGTACTTATTTATTATTTATTTATTTTTTAATAGTGACGAAAATCCGTTATGGATACCTCCGTGCCATGGGGATAGCGCGGAGGTTATGTCGGACTCGCACCGACTAAAACCTCCCCCATGGTCTTCGGTGACGCATTTCGGACGGCTATGGGATAGGTATAGGGGGTACCAACGTAACCCCAAAGTAAAGGATTAACGTTTTTTTTCCTGGACGTCTACCTGACTTGGTATATTGATATCATGCTGGTATTATAGGGTGGATTGCAAAAATATTGTACATAGTTAAGAGCCTTAATCTAATCTACGCTTTAACTTTTTTTCATCGTGTAACGGCAATTACTCATACATTTTATATGGGTAACTTTCGTTACACAATGGAAAAAAGTTAAAGCATAGATTATTCATAATTCATTCCACCCCAATACGATTTGCTGCACGCACTTGTTCTAACACCACACACAGCACCAATACGATGCCAATAAGTTAAACCAGATAGGGAATTCGATATGTACGCTTTTAATTTTTCAATGCAGAAAACCAGCATTAAATATTATTTATACAAAATAATTTATATTATTAATAAACTCAATTTTACCGTAATTACTTAAGTAATTAACTAAGTCGTACTAAACCTAAGTGATACTGATATGACAGCTATCAATATTATTATCTTCTTTCAAGTTTTTTCATGTGGAAGATTTCTTACGACAATTATTAAAAGAGAAAGTTTTTTTTTATTTACTTGTTACTTACTACGGGTCACTATCAAATTTACCTTATCGCTAAAGGACAATATAACTGAAATTTCTGGATTGTGTTATGTCTTTGTAACTACATAGACATGAATGCTAAATGCTTCTTTGGCAAAACGTCTGGATCTTAGAACGTAACAATTTAAAATGATCTAGCAGCAAAACATCTTTTCCTTCGAATGTCTTTATTTCTTAATAGACACAAATGCTAAATGGTCCGGTAGCAACACGTTTGTATCTTAGAACGTCTTAATTACTAAACAGACATAAACGCTAAACAGTCAAGAAGCAAAAAGTCTGGATTGTGTAAATGTTTTTATTGCTAAATGGAATAAACGCCAAGCGACCCATTAGCAAAACGTCTGGATTTCAAATGTTATACTAGAGTGCCCTTACGAGTATTTTGCAATATTAAAATTTTTTGAATAATTAGTATGTAATCGATTATTAAATAAATTTTAATTTGTATGGAAAAATACAAATACAAGTTAACACGAGTTAGCAGTAAAGGAATTACTTCAAATTTTATTTTTAAGTGTGATGGGATAAACCAATGTTTTTAGGGGGTATGAGTTACTAACAAATAAAAATGTCAGAATATCCATTAATATTATATATAACTTATACATATTTATAAATTATGACACATTACATTTCCAGACGTTTTGCTACTAACTCGTTCTGTGTTCATGTCAATCAAATAATTTTACTTTCGACGAATTGGGAATTCTAATTATATAGACTATTTACATTTCATGACGTTTTGCTATTAACTCGTTCTGTGTTTATGTCAATTAACTAATTTCACTTTCGGCTCATTAGATATTCTAATCATATGGACTATTTATATTTTCAGACGTTTGGCTACTTATTCATTCTAATTCTTAGCCATCCAGCTAAACTATCTTTTTGCTGACTGAGTATTCTACTTTCATGTCGTCGCAGCTGAATTGACTATATGCTGACTGTGTATTTAAATTTTATGTCATCTAGCTGAAATGGTCGTTTAACGATAAGGTAAATTTGATAGTGACCCCTTACTACTTGTATTTTATAAAACATCTATTATTACAAAAAGGATAAGTTTGTTAGTTTAGGTGTCGCAAGAAATATTCAAAACTACGCCTGCGATAGAAAATAAAAATTATTTTCTCAAAAATAGTATGAAATGTTCCTATAACATCTGTGAAGATAGTAGGTATCCGAGTTAGGTTTAGTACGACGGGTTTAGCGGGCTGCTGACGCGTACTGTTCCAATATTCTGCAGACTGACTATGTCCGCATAGTTTGTTAGTTGTCTTACTATCCACAGACAAATTTTCAGATTTTATAAAACAGTTGCGACGTAGGTGTTTTCTTAAAAAGTTCGGAACGACCCCCACGCCAGTTGTCCCAAAAACTGGCTGACTGACGGCAGGCTATTGATATTCAAGCTATTTATGACCTAATATTAAAATATCAGCCTTTATAAAACCGTTGCAGTTTTGGTCCCTCAGCTCTCCGTCTATAGAAGTGTCCACGAAAACGCAAAACTGTCCATTGTCCAAGAAGTAAGTATGAATCCCATTTACAAACATTTTTTTTTCATTATCTATGTTGACGTGTCTGTATTGCACTTGTAAAATGTACGATGCAAAATGGCGGAAAATTAAGGTCAATGTTCAATCGTGTTTTCTAAAATTTTTATACTAATTAGGAATTAGGAATTCGACAATAAGAGTCCGCAGTAAGCTCGGCTGAATTTTTCCTTCCCATGCAAAGGGACTTTCGTTCTCCTTTTAAAACTAAGTACATGTTGGATTGTAACGAAACTTTGCATATACAATGACATGAGGTAGGTCTAGGTCTGTAATTAGTTTATAAGTATGGCTCCAGTTTATAAAACAAACGAAATACAGCAAAAACAAGTTTTGTATGAAAAACTTAAATTTGCTGTATTTTTTTTCTACTATGGTATCTGAAGCTACATAAACTAATAACAAACCTTAAAAAAAAAACCTAAACCTTTCACAATAAACATAAAACCAATAAACAAGAAGCAGGTTGTGTCGGAGATACAACCGTTAATTAAGTTTAAGTGGATACGTCTTTGTTGGCTATGGAACCCTAATATATCTGAATTAATTCACTAAAATCTGTATAAGTACAGATAAATCGGTATATATGGCAACATTGATTGACGTAGCTCATTTGACTCGCGATACATTGAAAATGGCGGTCATTACAGCATTATTTTCATGTCCGCCACATAAACTAAATAACATTTTGTGATTAACAACTAATGGCAAATAAAGAAGGATTAAAACATGTAACAAACAATTATTTGAAATCAAATTAGGTTTCTCTACAAAAAGTTATTCCGGAAGTCACGTGATACATTCTGAACTGTACCCCTATACAAGAACGCGAGCAAAGAAGTATCCACTTCAAAAGAAGTATCCACTTCAAAAATTATGTATTTGTTCTATTTGGGCTGTGGCATAATATCAGTATCTTAAAAAACAACATAGAGCAATAAAAAAAAAGTCGCCCACGTATTTTGGCGGGATTGACTTCATTGAAATAAAATTGTTAATAAATCCTGTAATACCTACTGATGAATCAGATTGCATGAAAACAGATTATTATTTTTTAAAAGTCGAGGCAAAATTGGTGATGAATAATTTATTTTCACCTACTTACCTATGTCCAAGGAGAGATAATTGCAAAATTATGAAAAATTCATGAATTGGGAAGCTGAACATCTAACTACAAGTTGGTCACAAATAGCCGGAACTCGCCATCGGCTCGGTTAAATCAAACTCGTCCAGGATGGCTTACTTACTTACTGGCATCTGCAGTAATGTACTATTAAATAGAACTTCAGGATGTTCAGAGACTTTATTCATAACATTACTGACACGCGAACACCGCCGCGATCAATGCAACATTTAACTAGAATATTCGTCAACTTACACATCAGAGCGCTTGTCATAATAGTTCTGTGCCATCGACTCGGGTGCCATCCACTTCATGGGAAGTTTGCCAGCCGTGCGCTTACGGTAGTAGTCAGAATCACGTACGTCCCGCGCCAGCCCAAAGTCGGCGATCTTCAGAATGAGATCTTCTGAGACAAGCACGTTGCGCGCCGCCAAGTCGCGATGGATGCACTTTAAGGAACAATCCACAATATATCAAGCGAGTGATAATTATACAATCTGTAACCTATAGTAGTAACCTGTAGTCAGTCTTCAAAACGAGTTGTACAAGAACTTACACCGCGCGACGCCAAGTATTCCATTCCTTTAGCGACCTGCCACACAAATCCCATCAGCTCCCTCTGCGTCAGAGGCTTATCCAGCAAATTATCCATAGAGCCGCTGTTAACACAAAATAACACATCTGTAGTGAAGGCTAATCTCAACGATGCATTGTGATTGTGAAAGCCAACTTACTTCTTGTGAGGTTTGTGTTGCTTGAGGTAGTCGCGAAGACAACCGTTGCGCGCATACTCGACGATGACGTAGAGGGGGCCATCTTGTGTGCAGCAGCCTAGCAGGTTGATGATGTTCTCGTGCTTGCCAATCATTTTCATTATCTCCATCTCCGACACAAGCGACACCATGTCTGCGTCCGTATAACCGTCTGAAATACACCAATGCAATTTCTTAATTGGAAAAAGGTCTGAAAACGTTCTGGTCTATCAGCAGTCTAGCTGATAACTTAATATATGTTATGTATCGGGACCTTTATTCTCACCTTTCAACATTTTCACTGCTACAATAGTCTTAGCATCATCCTCTGAAACCACTCCATGCGACTCTGCTTTTACCACTTTTCCGAACTCTCCTTCCCCAAGCAATTGCCCCGTCAGAGATATTTTAGATCTCGGAATTTCCCATCGAGCGTCTACTGGCATTTGATACTCTGACATTAATGTGGTGTCGTTTCCTATGATCCCAACCTGGGTTAGCCTTTGTTTTTCTATTCTGACTATCGGCATTACCTGAACAATAATAATATTGTAATTAACACACGTTTTCGAAATTTATATAATCTAATCATGTACAAGGTGGTCAATAGTAACGAGATAAGTCTGTCTCGAGTTTTGGAAAGTTGATTTACATATTTTATTAATAGAATCAAGATCATATCTAAATAAAAGAACAATACCAAATCTCCTGCTTCGGACAGCGGTTTCTCCACGGTAACTTTCTTTAACCAATATTTAACAATAACGCTGCTGTTTCGTCTCCTGTACACGGTTATTCCAATAATGATTACGATGGTCAGAAACAACACGAGAGCCGCGGCGATTATGCCAGCCAGTTGGCTGTTTTGTAGAGCCGGGGAGTCTAGGCTGTCATCCTTCTTGTCTATATCGAATCTTTCGTCTGTATAATGCCATCGGTCTGGATCTGTCACATTAAACAGGTTTGACGTTAACCATGATATTGCAAATTTGAATTATTTTTAAATACTTACTATAAAGGTGGCAAACAAGCATACGGCCTGCCTGATGTGAAGCAGACACCGTCACCTATTGATGGACGCTTGCGAAACCAGTATTTCGTCATCTTAACAATTGTCACCAGACAACGACAATTCTCCGTACATTGCTGGTTCCACAAGTAACCTAGCGACCAACTTAACTTCTTAAACAAGCAATGTATGGCGAATTGTCAGTGTCAGGTGACAATTGTCAAGTTTATGAAATAGAAGAATCACGAGCGCGCTGACCACCCTTTGTTGGTTTGAGGATTCCTTTTGTTGACAGCTAGAGACAAATGCTGGGGACCCATTTTTGAATTTCGAGCGCTCGAAAATTAAATAAAAGTGAATACGATTGCAGTGTCAAAATTGCAGGCACTTACTTTCTACCGATAGATTTGAATACGAGTGGTTAATACCACTCGTTTTTAAATATTCTTTCGCTATTTCAAAATTTAATTTTTTGTACTCGACGATTAAAATATGTGTATTAAGATTTCATAGAGAATACTGCAACGTCACTCTTTTCATAGTTGTAGTCCATGTTACTGTCGAAACAATCGAAATAACTACTTTTCGATACGCTCCAGACAACTAAAATAAATTCGACCAATCACGTGGCTGCTTTACTGAACTGTAATGAATTGGACCAATAGAATCGCTTTGATGTCGTACGCTCGTTGATGTCTTTTAAGATATCAACAAGCGTACGAGCGATGAGCTGCACTTCGTTTCAACAGTATCGAGTTTGTTTAATTAGTTCAGTTGACTCGTAGAAAATTAATTTTATTGAACTCGTACAAAAAGTATTGTTCACAATAGTGTTATAATCAAGCTTTTTAATCTCGTACCTTACTTAGGCCACAAAGTCAAAAATCGGTCCCCAGGTCCCACAGCGCATCATCGGGATGTCAGGTGACTATGGACTCACCGCCAGGAACACAACACCAAATACCCACCAAGCAAGTATTAGTGGTGTTATTATGACTGTGATTTTCTGTAAGGTGAAGGTTACTTCCCCAGTTGGGCTGCTCCAGATATGAGCGAGATAACATTCCGCTCTTAAGGTGGTTCGATTTCCATAGAAAACGTTATTTGACATTCGCAGGCTAACGGCATGATAATTTAAGAAACTTATGTGGGTATCAAACTTTCATAAATTGGCTTTCCATTTGCGCGAAATTCCCTCTTTCCTAGAATAAACTTGTATGTATAAACTAGAATAATTTGAGAAATTTGTTTGGGACGTCATACTTTGGGAAAACAATTTTTGTCAAATTATTTTAGTTTATACAAGTTTATTCTAGGAAAGTGAGAATTTCGCGCAAATGGAAAGCCAATTAATGAAAGTTTTGTTACATGAATACCAAATAACGTTTTGTATGGAAATCGACCCAACTTAAGTTTTAAAGTTATTTTCCGCATTGTGTACCAGTCAGTGTGGGCCAGTCGCCTGTAATACATTTGCGTCGCTTATAGGTATATGTAGGGTTATTGGTAATTCAATGTATTCATGTAAAGGGGTAATACGAGTAGGCGAGGTTGATTGCAACTTATTGTTCTCTATTCGACTAGGTACTTCAAAAATGTATAAAAAAGAGGAATTGGTGTAATCTCCTTCTTTTGTTCCAAAAAAATGCAATCATCCTCCCACCCCCATTGACCTCTTAACAGGGATACATTGGATTTCCAATAACCCTGTATGAAATATACTAATAAAGACTGTATCGAAAAGTATAAGGACAACTTTAACTGGCCGCCATTCTTGTTTTATTTGTTTTAAAAATATGGACGTCGCTTTATTTCATAGATACAACTTTAACTGGCCGCCATTCTTGTTTTATTTGTTTTAAAAATATGGACGTCGCTTTATTTCATAGATAGTATGGTATTGAACTCAATTACTTAATTATTGTATTCGGATTACTTTTAATTTCAAAAATGAGAGGCCTAACACCCGATCAACGAAAACGAATTGTGGACAAATATATACGAGAAAAGGGTATGTCCATGAGAAAGATCGCAGAACTCAAGAAGGTGAGTCGTTCAGTGGTTTACAATGTCATTAAAAAGTACTAATGTGCCTAAAAAGTGCATAATTTCTGTAGGAATGGTGCAGAGCGCCAAGAAGCGTAACGACTTGGTAACTTATCGAAAGCAAAGTAAGCCTAAACGAACTCCAAAACAGGCTGCAAATGTTAAACTTCGTCTTCGAAAGTTAAACGACACGGTTTTAACCAAAAATTAACTGGATTATTCTGTTCTACCCGGCCCCCAGTACTATACTGTTCGCAAAGGAGAACACCTGAATGAGAACCAAACGTCAATTTATGGCGAAAAATTTGGGTCTAAAGCAATGGTGTGGCAGGCCATATGCGAATGCGGCATGAAATCGACGGCGTTCATCACTACTTCCATATACCGATATCTACCGATCTTTACATCAAGGAGTGTTTGCAAAAAGGGTTTTGCCGCTGATTCGACGCCACAGGGGCTCTACTTTATTCTGGCCCGATTCGGCTAGGTTCCACTATGCTGCCCGCACCAGAGAGTGGATGGAAGCCCACGGCGTGCAATATGTTGATAAGAATATGAATCCGCTAAATAACCCTGAGGTAAGTCCCATCGAGAAATATTGGGCAATCATGAAGAGTACACTTCGGCAACGCTTCTTGGCAGCGGATTCCGTAGACAGATTTAAAAGAGACTGGCTGAAAGCATCGAAACGGTCACCGTAATCGTTGTCCGGAATCTGATGAGAATGTCCGAAGTCAAGTGCGAAAAGTCACCCGGAAGCAAACATAATAGGTACATTAGTTAACAGTAAAACGTTTTAAATGTATTTCATACATAAGCCAAGAACATACGTATGTAAAATAATAAATATTTAAAAAGTCATTACATATTTCACTTCTCCTTATACTTTTCGATACAGTCTTTAGGGTACGTATAATATGGTAAAGATTCAAGTTAGTATTTTTTACCTCCTATAACAGTGAGATAAGAGTACTTGATCGTTGCTGTGTTCTTCTCGAACAGAATACAAGTGAAGTACCTGTCTTCGTAACCAGATACATTTCGCAGGGTAAGCTGGTTTCTCGTATTGTCCAATCCGTCCATTGTATAATTCTGAAATTAAATTTCATAGTATTACAATCACTAAGAACTACTAACAAGACACGTCAACACGTTAAGTTAAAATGTATTCAACACGCCCCTTATCTTTATATTTTGCTTATATATTTGTTTTAGTAAGAAAGAGACAAAGCAATTTTTCTACTCTGCCATTTATATAGGCACTAACTCAAATACAATGAGACTGATAGTCATTTTTCGAAAACTCTATATGCTCTATGGCTAGAGTTGCAAAGTGACCGTCACTTTCAATATGAGATCCGACACTTTTGATAAATGTCCGGACATTTTCGACATCTATTGACACATTGGACATTATATGCTCCAGCAAGAATGAGGCCTACAGATGCTCACGGTCAGGTGATTCAAGCTCAGGCCTATGCTAATATGCTGCTGGTCGGGCCGCCAATAGCACGCCCCCGCCCTGACACTCTGCCGCACCGGTCACGGTGCAGTACGCTCCAATGGTACCCCATCATTTCGGAATCCTTGAGGATTCTGGTGAGGAACTGGTGGGGGCTTGGCTGTCAGTTGACTGAGCCAGACAGCCAAGTTTCAGTGACACCAACAACATCGCTATCAAGAATATGGGTTACATTTCTGAAACTACTTAACTTTGTATTGAGCCCTCGAACATTTTGGTAGGTTAAATACAGGCTATTGAGATTGCTATTGTCATTGTTATTTGCATTGTGTTTGCTGGCTATTCGTGTCTGATCTTCGAATAAAACTACGCTTTGACTCTCGCGTTTGCAGGCCAGGTGTGCGAGCAGAGATACACTTCTCGTAGAGAGCCGCGGGGACACTTATTTTAATAGATTTATAGTCTAGTCACCCTAAGATTTGAGCTCCTCTACTATGCAGGGCGTATTTGGGCAAACTTACTTGTAATGACCGCCTGCCAGTCTTCGCCTTCAAGTTCTGCTCTCATAGCCTCAAAGTCCTGTTTAATAACGGTTCTGGATGGTTTAGGGGGTTTAGATTTATTTGGGGGGGTAATACCGATCATAACTAAATCGTGATCGGTAATATCAGAAACACAGACAACCGACGCCATATCCTTCACTGCCCTCACAAAAAAGTGATCGAGGCAGTTGTTCTTCCTCGTAGGTTTATCAATTGCAGACATAAATTCGAGACTAGCGAACATACATAAGTACTCGGATGCATGTGGATCAGAACATGACGAGTTGATGTTAATGTTAATATCGCCCGTGATGATAAAGCAGTCATGGCAAAGTGAGTTGCTTTTGATAAATGATTCTAATGAGTTTACGAATGGGGTAGGATTAATAAAAGAAGGAGAACGGTATAAACCCAGCAGAGAAAAATGCCCTGGCACACATATAAAAATACTATCTGAATCCTGGATAAGTGGTTCTGTGACAGTGGCATTTAAGTCATTCCTTACATATGCAACTACTCCGCTAGCCTGATTGTGAGATCTTACTGTGCGATAAGGGGTGTAGCCCGCGAGCTGCCCGATCACCGAACCATCCCTCAACCAACATTCTGTCAGAATAACAACGTCAAAGTCAATCTGTAGCCGGCTGTAGGTCACAAGAAATTGGTTAAAATTATTTTGAAGTGATCTAATATTAAATGTAAAAACTTTAATTGAATAGTTATGTTTTAATATTTTACAACAGTGTTCTGCCGATTCAGCAACTTGACAGTTTACCGGGAAAGATTTTTCGAGTTCATTTGCTAAGTCTAGTCCGGCCACAAAGTGGAACATGTTATGCATTAAAGTTTGACATTGTGTCCAAATTCAAGCTAAATTGAGGTATATCTTCGTGTTCCCAATTACTTTTCACAAAATACAGACTACAATCTTCACTTTGTAATAAAAATTGAGACAAAATACGCACATTTAAAAATAATACACGTTTCAAACTAGGGTGTGTAGTGTAGGTAACACTTAAAAGTGAAAAAAGAAAGAAAGATACATTCGCTAACACACAGGACACACATATTAAACAAAAAAATAAATAAAATAACAGTAAAAAAACATGTAACAAGGTTGTCTCTGCGGCAGTGAACCGGATACTGGCTCATGCTGAAACGCCCTTATACAACTGTTGCATAAAATACTATTGACTTACCGCAAACTTTTATGAAGAAGAGGGTATTAGTTTAATAATCTTTTCAACACATTTGCTCGTAACGTGCCTCTTATTGTGCCGCTTTTGGGCTCATAATCCTGGGTATTGAACACGCGTGTTTAATAACATTACGACACTCGTGTAGTTATGTTTATATCCCGATTAAGACACGTTGGCACCTTGCAGCAAGGTGTATGTATGGAAACGGCGCATTCTTAAATTGACCGGGTTATACAGGTTTGTTTTTAATAACGCACAGCGCGAACTTCACGAAAAAAAAAATAGTTGCGCGCCATTATAGGTAATTTCACAATAGTACATTATGATACAAGTGTGCTAAGTTGGTCATTACACTCGAGTCGGTTTTTAAGCCTGAGCCGAAGGCGAAGGCTTAATGGAGACGAGAAGTGTAATGACCAATGCTCACGTGTTTCATACGACGTTTTTCAACACATTTGCGAGGAAAAAAAATAAAAAATGAAAATGTTAAAAGATATGTAATGAAAAGGCACTAGTGCGATAATGTAATGTAAAAGTCACGGCATGGGTAATATTCTGCATTATTTTGCTAATATTTAAAAAGATATGTAATGAAAAGGCACTAGTGCGATAATGTAATGTAAAAGGCACGGCATGGGTAATATTCTGCATTATCAGTGTAAATACGCTGTAATAAGACCTACTTTACGAGCAGGTGTGTTGAAAATATTTTTTCAATTCATTACATTATCTTTTTAAATATTAGCAAAATAATGCAGAATATTACCCATGCCGTGACTTTTACATTACATTATCGCACTAGTGCCTTTTCATTACATATCTTTTAACATTTTAATTTTTTATTTATTTATTTTTTTCCTCGCAAATGTGTTGAAAAACGTCGTATGAAACACGTGAGCATTGGTCATTACACTTCTCGTCTCCATTAAGCCTTCGCCTTCGGCTCAGGCTTAAAAACCGACTCCAGTGTAATGACCAACTTAGCACACTTGTATCATAATGTACTAGTAAACATTGATGATGCATGTTTGGTTATTGTTAAAATGTTGACTCGTAGTGAATAGAAAAGTGATAAATAGAATTGACGCCACTCTGTACATTTTTGGAAATGTACAAATATGTGAGTAAAAACCTGTTGTCATCAATAACTAAAGGAAACACCTTAGGAGCCTGTAACATGTTCATTTTATGAAAAATATTTTTTCCTCGCAAATGTGTTGAAAAACGTCGTATGACACGCGTGAGCTTTGATAATTACATCCTCAAACCTTAATCCGCCGCCATAAGAGCCATCGGACGTATTTATGAGTAAGTTACTCATAAATACGTCCGATGGCTCTTATGGCGGCGGATTAAGGTTTCGGTCCGTATTTATTCAAATTCAAATTATTATTTTTTTATTTCAGACCATGTCCATAGTGATTAGTACATATACAATTGCTTATCCTAAGTTAGTCAGGTACCTAAATCTAATATTACCAATAATATATTATACACAGAGCCTCTCATGTGCACCGAGTCCCAGTGCTTCCACACAGCGCAGGCAGGAGACTCCAGCACCAGGCGCACGAGGCTGTTGGAGCTGTCACGCACGCGGCGCATCAGGGAGGCGGTTTTCTTACGTATTATTGCACTGAAGCCACCAGTACGTGCCTCCGCAAACATACCTGATGCGCTACAAAAGCGGGGCAGCCCCAACAGCATCCTGAACCCGTTATTATATTGGATGCGCAGGGCATTGAACGCCTTCTTAGTATAATTTGTATATTTGCTGCACGTGTAAAAGGTCTGACAAAATGCCTTAAACAGCGTTATTTTGACATTCCAATCACAACGCGCAAACCTGCGGGACAACATATTACACCGTACGGCCAATGCCCTGCGCTCCTTTTCTATGTCCGCGTCATCTTGGAGATTGTCGGTCATCCAATGTCCAAGGTACTTAAAGCGTGTCACTCTTCGGACAAGAAAATGGGAGGAAGTGACTCAAAGGCCTTGTTACCTGCTTTAAATACAAGCAGCTCGCTCTTACTGGTGTTGTACCTCAGACCATGGACGACCGCGTACTCTTCACACACCCTCAATAGCTTTACGAGCGCGCTGGTCGACGGGCACAGCAGCACCATATATTATGAGCGTATTAAATCCATACATATTTTGGCACTTGACTGTACCTACATTTTTATATTTAGTTAGTTAATTATGTGCTTGTTAGCAACTTCCGTTCTGAGGACAACTTATTATACAGAACCCTGATTGCTCTCAGCTCAGCGTGCTTCATCACTCTGAGCCGAGTATAATAACAATTGACCATGGCTTAGTTTTTAGTCTAGTAGCCATCAGTAAATCCTTTTCCTCAGACGATTATATTTCATTTAGATGTTGTACTTATCAAGACTTTAAGTACTACTAAAATATATGTAGGCTGGGCACAGTAAGAATTATGGCACCAGTGAGTAGTAGGTATGGATGTACCTCGTAAAAATATCCGTCCACTTGGAAGTAGGATGTGTTATCGATGAGTTTGTCTTTCCTAGACCCGACCCAGTATATCATGCGGTTTTCTTTGTCCGAATTAATGTCGCAGTTTATTATCACATCGTCCATAAACTGCGCAGTCTTGTTTTCGAACTTTTTCCGGTCAGGTCCTGTGAAAAATAAATGGGATTAAACTCTTCTTCCAATTAATCAAGGTCACTTTCAATGGCCTGTAAGTCTATTACAGACTATCATTTAGTCCCTTGAAATCTATGATGGTAGCATGGTACAGGGAAATTTACACTAATCTCCACTTATAATAAACCTCTAGAATCAGCCAGTTTGAAACTAAGCTTTGAGTTGTCACGAATGTTCTCAGCATCCCGTGAACGGAAAAATATGAAACATTTCTTGTAGGTACATTATTATTCTAGCTGTAACTTAGGATAGTTTTTTATCCGACTGCGACAATTAATTAATTTTTGTCCACTTATAATAAATCTCTATAATCAGCCAGTTTGAAACTAAGCTTTGAGTTGTCACGAATGTTCTCAACATCCCTTGAACGGAAAAATATGAAACATTTTTTGTAGGTACATTATTATTCTAGCTGTAACTTAGGATAGTTTTTATCCGACTGCGACAATTAATTAATCTTCCGAAATATACGACTTCATTTAAATTATCATTTATTTTTATTGAGGTCAAACGCTGCTCCAACTGTCAGCTATAAGAAACGTCAAAAATGGCGGAATGACCTTTACGAGACAAATGCTAAAAGATATACCATAAAAAATATTCGATTCTGATATGAGAACTTATATGCGCAAATGTCGTATTATGGCGTAATTACAATAAATGTATAGCCGGAATTACATAACAAAATTAGTGGCATGAAATTAATTTCGTGACATTAGTTTTACCAACAGTTTCACGTGTTAATTAATATTTTCGTAATGCATGCATTAATTTCATGAATGCAAATTAGTTTCGTGCCCTGCGCGATTTTTTGGTGAAATTAGTGTCATTCAACTAATTTCATAGTGTAGATGCGACGTGAAACTACATAGTGTCGCGAAAGCGCCTGTGCTGTGCGCACGTGTGGATTTTTATCATTGCGCGCGCTTCAAGTGTTGAAAATGGCAAACCAACGATGGAGTACAGATAAAAATATACAATTCATCAATGAATATCAGCGACAAGAGTTTATATAGAAGCATCTCTTTAGCTACATTGATTATGGTAAAATATAGCTTTGATGCTGATGGGGCGCCATGGTTACTGCGATACTGTGGATTTCACGACACTAATTATTTTACGAGATTATATACTACTATACTATATTAGTGCGATAGAGATAGAGATACCCGAATATTTTCGAATTCCGAAGTTCGCGGTTATAGCTCAGGAATCGAAAATAAGGTAAATAATCATAATGTATTTTCTCGAAAAAGAATTTAAAATAAATATAGTCAAATGGAGAAAGAAACGACGCAAGAGGTAATGACTAAGTTATAAGAGTCCAAAGTTTTAAGAGTTTGAAACGATTGTTTTTTACTATGACGCTCGAGGATCTTGACGTCACAGTCCCCGATCGTTTTCTCACTCTAACAAGCGACATTAAAAAGGTAACAAGCTTCATAATTTTTTGAGATATTTGAATGGGAGTTTCGTCATATTCTATCTATCTATACCTACATATGACTGACTCACTCACTCACTCATCAACCCACAGCCGAAACTACTGGGGCTAGAGAGTTGAAATTTACACCAGAACTACCTTTTACAACGTAGGCAATGGATAAGAAGGGAGTTATGGAAATTCTACCCCTAAAGGGGTTAAATAGGGGTGCAAAGTTTGTATAGGGGAAACTTTATTTTTTGAGCTAGAGACTTAAAATTTTGTATAAAGATTACTTATTAGAATACAAATAAAGTACTCTCAACGTTTAGTGCGTCTTAAGCGTGATTGAGTAACAAACATCCAGACATCCAAACATCCAAACTTTCACATTTAAAATAGTATAGGTTATAGGATATACATATTTGAATTAAAACCACTTGGAAATAATTGTTCCCAAGCTTAATAAGATAACCTACCGTTTAATTTTTTGCTCCAGTTACAAGGCCCACCCTGTATAAAAATTAATGTCAAATTCTTACCTTCTTCTACGTTTTTTACACTAAAAGTGACGTTGGGCATGTTGAAACACCCTAAACCTCCACAAGCCTCAGAAATCGTGCTACTCTTATTCACCTGTATCTTCACCCCATGGTTTTCACCGGCTATTATCGTCAGTTGGTTTGCATCTGAAATTATAATATCACGTGTTTTTTTGTTGTTGCTATAGATCAAGATCTGAGCTTATCCAACAGCATTCAATGTAATACATATTTGTACATTCAGAGTTTAGAACTATGGTTACGACAATAGCGCCATCTACATGCGAATGAGATATCCGGAGTGACAACAGTTCAATTTCAAAAATATTTTTTAATAAAATAAATGTAGTTCACTTAATTTCCTTTTATTTCAAATTAAATGACTATTAATGACCGGTAAATGACGATTATGACCGACAACTTGATAAATGACGGACGGACATTTTGAACGTGACGGTCAGTTTGCAACTCTATTTCAAAAACAACCAATGAAAATGTTGTAATTGCACATAGCAATTACACCATTTTGAAGGAGTGATCAAACAAAAATATTGCGTTCGGTATAAATCTGCACTAGCAAGTCTGCTCGTAATTTTCAAGAAATTCATAGAAGATTGTCTACTACTGGACTTGGATTGGTTCGAGACCAAGTAGCAGTAGTAATAAAATTATTCATTAGTTTACTTAGTTCAATTTAAATCTAAAACTTACAAAGGGGAACACTTCTTTGGCAATACTTACATGGGTCCAATGGTAGTTGTGCGAGTCCGGCTAAAATAATTCCAGAGATAAGTACATTGATGAGTAGGGACTCCAACGGCCCCGCCTTTTTATTGAATCCAAACATTTTTCATCACAGCTTTCTAGAACCAAAACAAAATAAGATCGGTAAGTAGCCAATAGCTTATATTTTTTTCAACACATTTGCTCATAACGTGCCTCTTATTGTGCCGCTTTTAGGCTCATACTCGTAATGGGTGAAAAGAAAAAAATGGGTTTTATCCAAATATTCACCCCCTATTTCATCCCTGAGGGGATGCGTTTCGGGATTAAAACTATCCGTTGTCATACTTCGGGACTTTATACCAAATTTCATCTGAATGGGTTACATCTAAATTTTCACTCCCAATTTCACCCATTTCTGGAATTTTAAACTATCCTATGTGCTTCCCCAGGACTCCAACTCGCTATACCGTTAATGGGTTCCATCCAAATTTTTATCCCCCACTTCACCCCCTTAGGAGATGATTTCTGGACTCAAGAATATTTTATGTCCTTCCCCAGGACTAACTATCTCTTTACCAAATTTTAACTAAATGGGATTTATCCACATTTTCACACCTATTTCATTTTCGGATTCAAAGTATCCGTAGTCATTCTTTGGGACTCAAACTATCTCTTTACCAAATTTGATCTAAACGGAGTCCATCCAAAATTTCACACCCCATTTCACCCCCTTAGGGGAAGATTTCCAGGATAAAAACTATTCAATGTCCTTTCCCAGAACTTAAACTACCTCTGAACCAAATTTTCACCCCCCGTTTTACCCCCTAAGAGGAAGATTTCCAGAATAAAACCTATCCTACTCAAACTATTTATATACCAAATTTTATTTAAATTGGTGTAGTGGTTTAAGTAGCTCCATACAAACTTCCACCCCACCATTTCACCCCCTTAGGGGTTGATTTCCGGGATAAAAACTACCCTATGTCCTTCCCCAGGACTCAAACTATCTCAATACCAAATTTGATCTAAATCGGTTCAGCCGTTTTCACGTGATGCGCGGTTACATAAACAGACAAACAGATAAACAGACAAAGAGACAAAAATTCTAAAAACTGTTGGTACGTGTTCTGTTATCGATTTTAAGTATCCCTAGCCAATTTTTTTTCGAATATCTTCCATGTACAGACTTTCGACCCTCTTCAGCTTTATTATATGTATAGATTTCTGACAGAATTATTAGTTTATTGGCAACGAAATATATTTTATTTTGCATCGTCATGAAATTACTCCTCAAGATGGTTCGTACGAGCCTAACACGATGGGATTTTGATTTGTAGTTTTAGATTTCCAATAGCCTTTTCTCTTTCCGTCTCTATCAGACCAGCTTGTGGGTATTAAACTTGCCTGATATCAGCTAGTTACTAGTAGTGGTTGCCGGGTTTCAAAATTTAAACGGGTAACTTGCTTATTGCATACTAACATGAAATAGTACATTGTTTAACAAGGGGCGTATGAGGAATATTGCAAACGAGAGTCTATCAGGAGCCCGACGCCGTAAGGCGGAGGGCGTTTGATGACTCGAGTTTGCAATATTCTTACGCCCGTGTTATACACAATGTTTTTCATCACATTTGCGAGGAAATAAATAACTACAAAAGACATAAAAATCTAAGTTTCATACAACCGCACCAATCAAAAATTAACGAAATTGACAACTTCACATACAGATTTGCGAGTGGAGGGCGAGGGGGCGGGGCGTGGCGCCCCACGGCCTGCTAGATTTCTTTCAACCAATCACAGAGAAGAATTCTTGTGACGCGCGGCCAACTAGATTTACCAACCAATTTGTTTGATTTGCTTTTAACCAATCAGATCACACACAAGCTCACTACTTCCCATGGGCCATTATTTCCCGCGGGAACAATTTAGGCCATTGTCTTTCTGTATATAGGCAAGGAATAACACCATTTATGAGCAAGTGTGATGAAATAGTACATTATTGCCGTGGCCGGGAAAGAGGCAATTGCAGGCTGAGTATTTGTTTAAACGGACGAGCTTGCGAGTCCGTTTAATTATGATACGAAGCCTGCAATTGCCATTCCAGCCGAGGCTAATATAGTGCTTTTCTCAAAAATGGGGGAATCAAAAAGACTAAATTAAATACAAATTGAGGATACTGCAAATTACATAAAGTTAAACGTCAAAGTATATTTTTTTAATCAGAATCGCAAGTATATTTTTTCACCGAAAAACACAAAAAAATGAGACTCATACAAAAATGTTGCGTTTGCAACAGAAAAATACGAGTTGATTTGGCTGAATACGACCTGTGCCGTCTTTTATATGCCAGTTTCTACTTTTTAAAAAGTTTGGTACTCGACAAATAAAGGAATGTATATGTAATCATTCCTGCAATGTTTTTAATTTTTTAATTTTGTTCTGGCCTTAAACTATACCTTCCAATATGTAGCGAGTTATGATCACTTTGCGGGCCATTTTTGAGAAAAGTTAATATAAAGCTACCTGGTACTTTGTACTAGTAGTATATCTCGCGCCACGTCATTGCTTGTTGTGTAATTTAACAAACATTTGTTCAGTGTATAATTAATAATATTTACTGTACTAATAACACGAATAAGTACCTAAGTTTATTTTACACGCTGATTTTAGTGTGTTTTACCCCGCACCTCCACCATATATATGTGGCCTATTTCACCCTACCCCGTAATAGGCCACATATATGGTGTAGGTGCGGGGTAAAACAGCAGGTCAGTTAGGTAAGGGGATTGCTAGAATACAAAATCTAGAATTCACTACTTGGATTTTATTACAACTAGAAGTAGGTACATTTTATTCCAAGCTTATTACAATCAACTCCTGCCAAGTTTTACAGTAGAATGGCTATCATACAAATTGTTATTCGTACAGCTCATTCAACGTGTTATTTAAATTCAAATATAGAAGGCAAGCTGTTATTTTTGGCTCTACAGTAAGTACATATAATGGACATGCTAGATTTTAAATTAATGTAATTTATATAATAATGATTAAATACTATGGTGCTTACCGTTGATCCCTTTTGAAACGTCACTTCTCAACACTGAACAACGGTGAATTAAATGGTCACAATGCAATTACTAAATAATGATTAGTTTTCCTTAATTGTGTGGTTTCCTCATTTGGCTGTAAGTTAATTTATTGTATTGGCTATGTTTATTCGTTTCTGAATAAGTGTAATTTTATTTGTTTGTAATACATGATATCATATAGGTAGGTACCTGCATTTCACCAACAGTGTATAGCTATAGCTATAGGCAATATATATAGCTACATCTTTAGATAAAAAAAATCGCTTCTCGTGATAAATAAATGTCACTGAAAAACTAACATACAAATACCAAGTGCCTTGCTCGCGCAAATTAGTAACAAGATAAACCGATAGATGGTGCTGTACCCATGACACGGTAACTTTTACCATGTGCTACGGGCACAGATAACCTCCTATAGATAGAGCCTATAGTGCAACGTGCGGTCACCACGCGTACATGATGTAGCAATGATAACCCCAAAATAATGTACAAATATGTGAGTAAAAACCTGTTGTCATCAATAACTAAAGGAAACAACTTAGGAGCCTGTAACATGTTCATTTTATGAAAAGGATTTTTTCCTCGCAAATGTGTTGAAAAACGTCGTATGACACGCGTGAGCTTTGATAATTACATCCTCGGCTCTATTATCACGCTCACCTGCGGTTCGCGTGACAATTCCGCCTCTGATGTAATGATCAACATACATACCTCATTGTATCATAATGTACTATATCTTAACTTTGAGCTTAGTAACATTGTGATATTCTACAATTATTTAAGACAGCTAGTTTCTCCTTTTTTTGTACAGGAAGTAGATTACAGTATTTAAATAGATGTGAATAGTCGGTTAATATATTCTTTTTAATATTGTTGGTACAAACTTTATGCTTTAGAATTGATAATCTACTCAAGATAGCTCTTAGCTTATCGCATACGTACTCGTCATCATGAGGTCGCCAGTTGAGCCTGGTTGAGCCTGTGATCTATTATAAGTCCAAAGTACATGTGTTCCTTTACCACTTCTATTTTTTCACAGTAACACGTAACGGTGCTGTGTTGGTGTAGTGTAGGCAATTGTGTTGATGGGCAACTACAGAAACTTCGTGTGCTAATCTCCACTTATAATAAATCTCTAAATTAAAAAAAGAATCAGCCAGTTTGAAACTAAGCTTTGCGCGGTTCGAATGTTCTCAGCATCCCATGAACGGAAAAATATGAAACATTTTATATAGGTACATTATTATTCTAGTTGCAACTTAGGATAGTTTTTATCCGACTGCGACAGTTAATTAATTTTCCGAAATATACGACTTCATTTAATTTTTGATTTATTTTTATTGAAATCAAACGCTGCTCCAACTGTCAGCTATAAGAACCGTAAAATTTTCGTCAAAATGGCGGAATTGCTTTGCCTTTCACTTATTAATAATTTAAATCCCGTCTACGATAGACCTTTACGAGACAAATGCTAAAATGTAAACCATAAAAAAATATTCGATTCTGATATGAGAACTTATATGCGCAAATGTCGTTTTATGTCGTAATTTCAATAAATGAAATCAACAAATTTTAACAATATAATTAACACGAATTTGTTTTTTTTGAATGACAATGGCACGCGCTCGGCGCATTCAGCCAAAGTACCTGCGTCGCTACCACGAAAACCGATACTCAATGTTCATATATTTGCATCCCTGTCACTCGAGTATGGTTAGTGCGATAGAGATAGAGATACCCGAATATTTTCGAATTCCGAAGTTCGTGGTTATAGCTCAGGAATCGAAAATATGGTAAATAATCATAATGTATTTTCTCGAAAAAGAATTTAAAATAAATATAGTCAAATGGAGAAAAAAACAAAGCAAGAGGTTATATAGGTAATGATTAAGTTATAAGAGTGCAAAGTTTTAAGATGGGGTATGTTCTGTCCCTTTTCCGCAAAACGCACCTTCATATGAAACGATTGTTTTTTACTATGACGCTCGAGTATATTGACGTCACAGTCCCTCATCGTTTTCTCACTCTAACAAGCGACATTAAAACGGATGTAGCTTCATAATTTTTTGAGATATTTGAATGGGAGTTTCATTATCTTCTATCTATCTATACATAATAAATGCCTATGTCCTGACTGACTTATTCACTCAATCACTCACTCACTCACTCATCAACGCACAGCCGAAACTACTAATCTTAGAGAGTTGATTTTTGCACAGTATGTTGCTTTTATAACGTGGGCTAGGGATAAAAAGGGATTTTTGAAAATTCTACCCCTAAGGGGGTAAAATGGGGGTGCAAAGTTTGTATGGGAGAACCTTTTTTTTTTGAGCTATAGACTTAAACTTTGTAGAAAAATTAGTTATTAGAATACAAATGAAACACATTCAGCGTTTTGGAAAATTCCACCCCTACGGGGGTAAAATAGGGGTGCAAGGTTTGTATTAGGGAAACATTTTTTTTTTAAATAGAGACTTAAAACTTTGTAGAAAGATCAGTCATTAGAATACAAATAAAGAACTTTCAGGGTTTTAGAAAATTCTACCCCTAAAGGGGTAAAATAGAGTGCAAAGAAAACTTTGTAGAAAGATTATTTAAATACAAAGAAAGTACTTTCAGCGTTTTGGAAAATTTCACCCCTAAGGGGGTAAAATAGGGTGCAAAGTTTGTATGGGAAAAACATATTTTTTTTTAATAGAGACTTAAAATTTTGACGAAAAATTACTTATTAGAACATGAAAAATACTACATTCGGCGTTTTACAAAAATCATTCCCTAAGGGGGTTAAAAAGGGTGCAAGGTTTGTATGGGGAACACTTTTTCTGAGCTAGACACTTAAAACTTTGTAGAAAGATTACTTATAAAAATACAAAAAAAAAGACTTTCAGCGTTTTGAAAAAAATCTATCCCTAAGGGGGATAAAAAGGGGTGCAAAGTTTTTATCAGGGAAAGTTTATGTTTTTGAGTTAGAGACTTGAAACTTTGTAGAAAGATTACTTATTAAAATACAAAAAAAGAACACAAATCGTTTTAGAAAATTCCACCCCTAATAGGGTTAAAAAGGAGAGCAAGCTTTGCATGGGCAACACTTGTTTTTGAGTTAGACTTAAAACTTTACAAAAAGATTACTTATTAGAATACTAAAAAAGAACTTTCAGCGTTTTAGAAAACTCCATCCCTAAGGGGATCCTTAAGATCCTTAAGAAGGGTAGCCAGTGTTGTGTGGGAAAAACTTTTTTTTTACTAGACTTATAACTATTCAAAATGTTACTTATTAAAATTAATAATAAAGTACATTCAGAGTTTTAGAAAATTCCACCCCTAAGTTAAGAAAGCTTTGTATGGGCAACACTTTTTTTGAGCTAGAGACTTAAAAGTTTACGAAAAAAGTTCTTTCAGCGATTAGAAAAATTCAACCTCTAAGGGGGTTTAAAAGGGGGTTCAAATTTTAAATGGCGAGCAATAAAATTTTAAAGTGTGAGTAAGAGATTTTTAACTTCGGTCTTATTCTGTACGTTAAAAGACTACAAAACTGATTTCAGAGTTTTTCCAAATTCATCCCCTAAGAGTGTTAAAATTGGTTCAAAGTTTGAGTATTTCAAGGCATTTTTAAAGTATGAGATTTTTAACTTTGGTTTTAGACTGTTTGTTCACAAACTAGAAAATGAACATCAACTTTTTTTTTAATTATCCCCTAAAAGAGGGTTCAAATTTTGTATTGAGAGAAATCATTTTCTAAGACGATAAAAAGTTCTACGCGGACGAAGTCGCGGGCAACAGCTAGTTTGTAAATAAATTACCTTTTACTGAAGTTAA
The DNA here is from genome assembly GCA_963854355.1 of Epinotia brunnichana. Classification (NCBI taxonomy): domain Eukaryota; kingdom Metazoa; phylum Arthropoda; class Insecta; order Lepidoptera; family Tortricidae; genus Epinotia; species Epinotia brunnichana. The sequence goes on along the minus strand of OY977936.1, from coordinate 22,866,473 downwards.
CCATCATAGCATTAAAAATGTCATGACTCGATATAGCGTCTCACGCGAATGGGTAGGTAATGTTTTGCAATGACGCTATATCGCATCTTCAGCAGTGAAAGAGTTAATAATAGTTAATAATAAAAAGAGTTAATATAGACAGTTGAAAATAGACGCGGCAATATGGTAGGTCACTTGATACGACACGACATTTTCTTTAAAAATATTCTAGAAGGTAAGATTGAAGGATCAAGAAGTAAAGGTCGACCCAGGATAAGCTCTCTATAGCAACTAAAAGTAAAAGTAAATGTCGTGTCTTACTTACCGGGACCTAAAGCCGAGAACCGAGAGAAATGGCGCTTACGATACCGAGAACATCTCCACTTATAATCTCCACTTATAATAAATCTCTAAATTAAAAAAAGAATCAGCCAGTTTGAAACTAAGCTTTCTGTGGTACGAATGTTCTCAGCATCCCATGGACGGAAAAATATGAAACATTTTATATAGGTACATTATTATTCCAGCTGCAATTTAGGATAGTTTTTATCCGACTGCTACAATTAATTTATTTTCCGTAATATACGACTTCATTTAATTTTTCATTTATTATACTTAAAGTATATCGCCGCCACATCTGTCAGCTAAAAGAAACGTCAAAATCACAGTAATAAGAAATACTACGGACAAAATGGCGGAATTGCTTTGCCTTTCTTTCGCCTATTAATAATTTTAATCCCGTCTACGATATACATTGACGAGACACATAGGTACCAAAAGCAAATATAAAATTAATCGATTTTGATATGCGAACTTATATGCGCAAATGTCGAATTAAGGCGTAATTTGTACAAATGTAACAACAAATTCGAACAATATAAACTTGGTTTTTTTGAACGGCACGCGCGCGCGCTCTTTGCGTATTCAGCCAAACCACCGAAAACTGAAACTCGAAGTTCGTATATCTGAGGGCCTACCGCGAACGGCATTCGAAATTTTCCCTCTCTGTCGCACTTATGTACGAACTTGTAAGTATAACAGAGAGGGGAAACTTCGAATGCCTTTCGCGGTAGGCCCTCTGCATTCCTGTCATTTGTTAGTGCGATAGAGATAGAGATACCCGAATATTTTAGAATTCCGAAGTTCGTGGTTTAAAAGAAAATACGGATGTCGGATAGATCTAAATTAATATTTTATGTGTGAATATGGTTAAAATTATTTGGAAATACTATAGTTGTTATTGTTTTAGTATATTTGACTAGCTTTAAGTTTAATATTGTACGTCCGAAATGGGCAAGCTGTTGGACTTTATTTTACCCAAAACAACTAAATGTACACAGTTCTGACAATAAAGAAATCTTATTATATCTTGTCTTATCGAAAATAGGGATGTAGACACTAAACAAAATAATCATAATGTTGTATTATCTCGAAAAAAAACAACGAAAGAGGCTATATAGGTAATCACTAAGTTATAAGTGTATAAAGTTTTAAGAGGGGGTTTGTTGCGTCTCTTTTCCGCAAAACGCACCTTTATAATGAAACGATTGTTTTTTACTATGACGCTCGAGGATCGTGACGTCACGGTCCCTGATCGTTTTCTCACTCTAACAAGCGACATTAAAACGGTTGTAGCTTCGTATTTTTTTGAGATATTTGAATGAGTTTTTCGTTTCTTCTTTCTTTTGAAGTGAGTCTACAGCTACACCTCTATTTGGAAGACAAGCGGAAATAATCCATACTATCCATACTAATAATCCATACTTCCATACTAATATTATAAATGCGAAAGTGTGTCTGTCTGTTACCTCTTCACGCCCAAACCGCTGAACCGATTTAGATGAAGTGAGCCCCGGGGAAGGACAAAGGGTAGTTTTAATATCTGAGGGGCTGAAATTGGGGGTGGAAATTTGTATGGAGCTACTTAAACCGCTGCACCGATTTAGATGAAATTTGGTATATAAATAGTTTGAGTCCCGGGAAAGGACATATAATAGGTTTTATCCCGGAAATCATCCCCTAAGGGGGTGAAAAGGGGGGGGGGTGAAATTTGGATGTAATCTATTTTGATGAAATTTGGTGTAGATATAGGTTAAGTCCTGGAAAAGGACATGGGATAGTTTTTACCCCAGAAATCATCCCCTAAGGGGGTGAAATTACGGGTGAAAATTCGGATGAAACCCATTTTAATACAATTTGGTATAGAGATAGCTTGAGTCCTGGGAAAGGACATAGGATAGTTGTAATTCCGGAAATCACTCCCTAAGGGGGTGAAATGGGGATGAAAATTTCGATGAATCCCGTTTAGATGAAATTTGGTATAAAGGTCGTTTGAGTCCCAAAGAATGACATTAGATAGTTTTTATCCCGAAAATCATTCCCTAAGGGTATGAAATAGGGGGTGAAAGTTTGGATAAAATCCATGTACCTAGATGAAATTTGGTATAGAGATAATTTGAGACCCTTCAAAGGATATAGAATAGTTTTTGCCTCGGAAATCATCCCTTAAGATGGTAGAAGTTTGTTTGCATTTTATTTTCTAAGTATTAAGTTCTACGCGGACGAAGTCGCGGGCAACAGCTAGTTCTACATAAAAAGTTTCGCAACTTTGGAAATTTCTCGTTGTTGCATTGCTACCATTAGATAATACTATAATTATATTATTAAATAAACCGAGCAAAGTGAATAAATAAAACAAAAAGTATTACGTTTAGGTAGTTTATAATTTCAGTGTGGTATTTCTCACATTAGGTATACATAATAACATACGTACAACATGTATTGTTTTCTTTCCTACGTTTCCTGATGCCCTTACATTTCTAACAAAATATACAAAACATATCTTACATTCTTACGTAATTTTCAAAGCCCAATTCCTGTTTATTCGTTTTTAATTAGTTATGTTTGAATTCGTGAAATTAAAATATAGGTACGTGTAAATTAAACGGAAAATGTTGTCGAAATGATAATTGTTTTAAAATTCCCCGACTACAGGTGCAGTTGACATCATAGGGATGTATAAATTTTTCGCCTTATCATAAGGCAATAAGGTGCAAAGGTGTAAACATAATTATTTTTGATGTCAACCGTACCTACGCACGTCAAGAACTGACGCACATCACATTGGCTATTTTGAATATGTGTATCGAGACTCTCGAGAGTCGAGGCATTATAACGATGCACGTTTACTATTTAGTTAGCCTTTTATACGGCCATGCAATTATAGGCTTTTTGTACAGGCAGGCGAGTAAAAATGAAGTAGCTTGTCTACCGGCGAGGAGAGGCGAGGCAATGCATGAAGTTTCATATGTCCAAGATAAAACAAATGACTACTACCTCATGCTATATCATCACCGGCAATGTGAAATTTCTGGCACCGTGTTGCCTCTTCTCGCCGGTGAAAAACTTCAATATAGGCAACCCTAGAGCCTAGAGAATAACAACAACAAAGCACAGTCAGGGGTATTAATATCCGTAGGTACATAAATAAGGATATACATTTCTGTACACGCCTTTATGGCATTGACAATAGAATCCTGTACAGATATTTATATACGTATATTTGATTACCCCTGGCTGTACCTACTAAGTTCGATTTTACATACATACTTACATAACAAATTGAAATTTTCAATTGTCCTTTCAGTCGCACCCTACTTTTGTTTATACTTATAAACCAAACAGGTTTAAGCTGTAATATTTTGCTTACTTAAAAACTTTTACATTTAAACATATAAAGAAATATAATCTGGGAAGAATATCCGAATAACTCATCATTACGATTTATGACTAACACAATTCACTAACTTATTCAATCCCGACAGCAGATTTTTAAATCATTAGGTACCTATATTAAATTATTTACAATCAATCTCATTGATAATCCTTAATTTTTAAGTAATCTAAGTTATATTATTACTTAAATATGCTAATAATATTAATTAAGTACAAGGACAATATATTTGGTGGTAAAATGCATTGTACAAGTCCGTATTACACTCTAGGCAATTTAAATAAGACCTCGGTACGAACGTGCGGCTGGTTTTCGCCATGTAGTTTTATTTAAGTGTTAAGGATAAAGACATATTAACTTATTAAGTAACACTGTTTTAAGGAAAATGGCTGGCAAACACAAAGTAGTACTAACCTAATTAAAATCGGACAAACATCAAAACGCAAATGAAGAAGGCTTCTGCGTGAGACGAAGCATTTTTTTTTATTTTTATTTAATCAGTTTGGTCATCCTACGTGCAGGTAGGTGTACGTTACGTCACTGGCCGTGCTGCAGCATGTGGCATAAATAATGTTGTGATGACATTCATGATTTATCAATTTTACCATCATAAATCAATATATATAATCTTTTATCTATCCAAATATCATAAACCCTCCATCCATGATGCGTTCAAGAACCGCACATTATGACCACCATAAAAATAGACAGTTTTGTTAGAACAAATTTCTTATCTGTGAAAATGTTATTATTGCAAATAACATCGATTTCGATAATATTATTTCATTCAAATTTCGAACGTCTCTGAAAAACAAAGAATTTGATTTAACCTCTATTCTAATATCTGTCGAGATGACGTTTAGTTCGAAATTATTTGTCAATTTGCATACAAATTTGACAAATGTCGCACGTAAGTAAGATATCGAACGATATGAGAGTTGGATTAGTTGGATCCGACTCTAGTTTGTCTCTGAATTAAAAAAATAAACTATGACAGCTGCCAAAAAACAACGCCGCGATGCCGGTCATAATTAGCGGCTCCTGAATGCATCATGGAGGCTTATGATATGTGGATAGATAAAGTAGTGTATGTAACTGTACATAATTAGGCATTAAAACACTCGTGTGATGTTATTATGAAACTCGCCTTCGGCTCGTTTCATAAACCCACACTCGTGTTTGATGCCCTTCATTATGTACAGTCACATAAACTACTATTATAAGATACCTTTGCTTTCTTACTTATTTTCAACAAAAAATACTGTGTATTTTTATAAAATTATTATTGTAAACGTCGATCAATTACAGAATAGGAAAAGGTCATTTTTTCGATTTATGTATCCATACGGAACTATTGATTCTGATAAAGAAAGAATATCCGTCTCCAATTTTCCACACATTTTTCATGTTTCCGCTATGTGACCCAACAATAAAATCATATAAAAAAATTAGTCACACAGACTAAAACATCAAAATAAAATATGAACACGCTTCCTTTATTCTTATCCAAATCAACAGTAGTCAGGGTTCTGTACTTATCAGAAAAACACAATATTACATAATTCCGAGAAAAAGTAAACCTACAAATTCCACAAAAATAAAGGTAGATTTTTCGCAAAAATCCTGTAAATCGTTGAATATCATCATAAATCAACATACAGATGGATATATCGCATTAATATATTCTATATATTATGTGTTGACTTAGAAGTGATAATACGGACAATTGATAGCTATAAGAATACCTATTTAATATTAACGAAATAAATATTTACACTCCTTTACTAAAACATTTGTAGACTAGATCCTATATATTACATATTACCTTCCTATCTTTTAACTAATTCATACTATATGTATAATACTATTTGTCATACATAGTTAATTTGTTTACTGTATTTTTGCAGCAAAACTTGTAAAAAAGTTTGTTTTGCACAAAATCTGTAAATAAATAAAGTCCTTTTCTCTTAAAGTATATTCTTTAAGAAGTCCTATTTACAAAGCAAGCATGTTTTTCTTAAAATAATAAATACTTTTATTTGTATACACCTATTCTTATTTACAATATTGACAGAATGATTAATACGATTATAGTCAAAGTGTTTAAGTTCATACTAAAATATCATGTTTGGTGGTCGTCGTTTTCCTCTGTCCGCGGAAACTCGCATCACGTTTCCGAATGATAAGATGTTATTACATACATCCAATATGGCAAAATAAATAGATAGGTATAAAAACTCAGTTAACACTGCTTGGTGTCATGATTTCATTTGTTGACAACAGACAAAAATAGTAACATAGTAAAATTTCAAGTTCTCAACAAATTACTTTCACACTAAACCTAATTTGAATACGTACTAAATTCTCAAATAATTGTTGAAAATGTTAATAATATAAAAATTACAACTCGGTCATAAATAATTTACGTCAATAAAGTTACATTGTTTTTTAAATGTACACATCTAGGTGGGAAGATTAATCTCAGCGTTTGAACTGTATGGTTGTATGTTTGCCTCCAACAAAGCATCATCAGAAAAGCTTATTCAAAAAACTATATCTTCAATAAACTATACTTGTACAATCAAGATCATTTTACAATAAACTATTGGACGGTTGCTGAATTCTCCATTTTTCTTTCAGACATCTTAACCTATTACGGCACGTGAATATAGCTGAGAAATCAACACAATCAGCACGTCTTATCTGATTGCGGATCCAAAAGGAGGTTTATAGTTATTTACTTACATCATACACGCACACCATTAACTTAAACGCAGTTTCATGAATAAAATAGGATTAATTAAATGACCAAAACACCTAATCCCAGTTTAATGTATAATTATTCGGTAGATTATCTTCATCACAAGGTAGAGGCTTCTGGACATCTCTAATTGCAAAATTCTTCATCTAGTTCGACTTCGTTTACCAACTTTTCGGCCCATATAATAATTAATAATAATGAAAAAAAAAAATTACGGGACAATCTTACACAAATCAACTTAGGCCCACGGTAAGCTCAATAAGGCTTGTGTTGTGGGTACTAAGCGATTATATAATATATCATAGATAAATACATATAGATACTTATATACATATATAACATCCATAACTCAGGAACAAATATTCGTGATAAACACACGAATAAATGCCCTGACCGGGATTCGAACCCGGGTACTCATGAATGTTTTTTTCCCATGGTTTCCAAAAAAACATTAGGTATGGTTGACGAATCAAGCATCCAAGGGACCGTCATTTTGGGCCTAATCCTTGCAAGAATGGCTTTAAGTCGCCACCCATTTCAATAAGTTGGAATATATTGTGTAGGTCCCTTTTTCTCTGAATAGGGAGTTGAGGACTAATTATTACTTATGAAAGGGAATTCGCTGTCACTTTCTTCGTCGGAGGAGCCGTCGTAGCTGGAAGGCGGCGTGTCCAGCTGGGGTAAACCGAGGTCCAGGTACTCCTGGTTGGCGGTGACCGTGAGGATCTTGTCCAGATACTCTACCAGCTCGACAAATGATGGCCGATCGTCAGGCTTAAAGGACCAGCAGTCTCGCATCAGCATGTAACTGAAAATTTAATGGAAAATATTAGTAACAAAGAAAACTTTAGCTTTTAGGGCTCCGTACTCAAAGAGTAAAACGGGACCCTATTACTAAGACTTCGCTGTCCGTCCGTCCGTCCGTCCGTCCGTCTGTCTGTCACCAGGCTGTATCTCAAGAACCGTGATAGATAGAGAGTTGAAATTATCACAGATTATGTATTTCTATTGCCGCTATAACAACAAATACTAAAAACAAAATAAAATATTTTTTTAAGGGGGGCTCCCATACAACAAACGTGATTTTTTTGCCGTTTTTATAGATAATGGTACGGAACCCTTCGTGCGCGAGTCCAACTCGCACTTGGCCGGTTTTTTTTATTTCTACTAAGTGTAAAAATGATACTTTGTACACACGGTTGGCCATTTAGATGGGTCAGTATGAGCAAGTCCGAAACTTTAAGATACACAAAGAACCATGTTATCGATTTTACTACACTGGAATTCTGACCCATCTATATATTTAAATGAGCCACTCTGTATAAACTACTGAAATAAGCTAGGGTTTTATCTACAACTTGCAGATAAAATCATGGGATAGTTATGGCATAACTATCCCTCTGCCTTGTAGACTACAAGGCAGCGCGGAATCCTTTAAGATCACCTGACCAGATCACCCAGGTTATCGTATTGGACGAATATGTCTTATGAGATCACCCAGGTGATCCTATTGTACGCCATATCTAGCACGATCCCCAGGGTTTACTCTTTCTGGGGTATCCTGCTGGATATAATTTTGTCCACTAAAATCACCCAGGGGATAATGCTGGATATGGCGTACAATAGGTTCACCTGGGTGATCTCATAAGACATGTTCGTCCAACACGATCACCTGGGTGATCGGGTCAGGTGATCTTAAAGGATACCGCGCAAGGCAGAGGGATAGTTAGAGTTACAAACAGTAATGTTGAAAATGAATTTTGAACCTCTTTGGATTCTACTTACATTTCAAGACTACAGCACGGTGGTTTCTCCATGCGATGCCCAGCGCTGAGGTGCTGGTACATGTACTGCCCCGCCACAGTCGGGTACGGTGTGCCGCCAAGAGTCATGATCTCCCATAGGAGTACGCCAAATGACCACCTTTAAATAATAAACATATTATAATTAAGAATTTAACAAGTGAAATCAAAACATTTTTCGAAAAACCCAAGTGCTTTTTTGCAAATATTATAGCCTATGTCACTCCCACGATTAAGAGGAATCCAACGACACCTCACATGTCGAAATCCGTCAAACGTCTTAGGCTGCAGGCCTGTCAAATAATAAGACATACCCACATACATACATACATACTTACATACATACTTACATACATACATACGCTCGAAAAACATAACCCTCCTCTCCTTCGGCAGTCGGGTAAAAATTCAAAAAACACCACATGAACTCCTCAGCCTTACGGCCTTATAAATAAAATAAAACAAAATTAATCCATTATATACATAATTGACAGTCAGCTTACGCTATTTACTACTAAGCTATCATAGCTTGATGAACATAATGTTAATGAGTTGGCTTACAGCTCAATCTTCCCGTTATGCATTATAATATTGGCTCAAGAATATGTCAGGCCTGTTAGACTACAGAAGACAAGACTTACACGTCAGTCTGCGTTGTGAACACCTTATGGTATAACGACTCGGGAGCCATCCACCGCACAGGTAGCCGGCCTTCAGTCTTTTTCCTGTAATAGTCGTTACTTTGGACGTCTTTCGCGAGCCCGAAGTCAGCGATTTTGAGAACACAGTCATCGGACACAAGAACGTTGCGTGCTGCTAAGTCTCGGTGAATGCACTGAAACAATTGACAGTTTTTATACAAGTATATTTCTGAAACATAAATAGTACATAATAAGTAAATTGTTTCTTATAAAGTCATAACTTTGAATTAATTACTTACTCTTCTTGATGCTAAATACTCCATCCCTCTAGCGACTTGATATGAAAATGATACTAAATCCTTTTGGGTGAGGGTCTTCTTATCTTTTAATTCTTCTGTTGGCGATTCGTACCTGTAATGTAATTTTTGTAATTAATCATGTATATGGGTGGTTTTTTTGTTAAGCAGTAGAATTGTTTGTTACTTTTGAATAAACAACAAACTTGCTTTAGTGTCAGAATTATAAGAAACCAAAGAAATTATGATTATTAAAATATTAAATATACTTAAATGGGTGCGTAGCATAAAGCCTAAATTCACAATTCCGGCGTACGGAATAAAAATAGCACTTCTTATATTACCTGTTTCCAGGCCTGTGATTTCTAAGGAACTCCCTTAAGTTGCCATTCGGTGCATACTCCACAATAACGTAAAGTGGGCCATCTTGGGTACAACAACCAAGTAGATTGATGATATTCACATGTTTTCCAATCATTTTCATCATCTCCATCTCTGATACCAGAGCCATCATTTCTGCATCCGTATGCCCCTCTGTAACAAAATAAAAGGAATAACGCCGTTTAGATAAGGTACCATTTACAATGGATAACTACGCATTTCGTTTTTCAAATCTAAATAAAACAAAATACCTTTCAACATTTTAACAGCTACCACTGACTGGACGCCCGGTTTTAGAATACCAACACATTCTGCCTTCACCACCTTCCCGAATTCGCCCTCTCCCAGTATTTTGCCCAATGAAAGTGTCTCCCTGGGAACCTCCCAGTCAATGTCTATTGGCAACTCGTACTCAGACATAGCCATGGAATCGCTTGTATTACTTTGCATTTGTTGAAGCTTTTGTTTTTCGATTTTTACCACCGGCATTAACTGAAAATATGAATGTTATTTTATATATCTTTTGTTTCTACAAAATCAAGGTTATATTAAGAGCGTTTTCTTTAACAACAACTTATTTATGGTCGTATTTACCAACGCCTCCTCAGCACAATTCGGTGATCCGTCGATCTGCGGTTTCTCCACGGTGACTTTCTTTGTCCAATGCGTCACAATGACTGCCCTCGCTGTTTCCATGGCAAGTTGCTTCTTGAGCTTCTCTTGTTTCAGCTTCTTGAATATCATTACGACTATAATAGCGGCCACAAAAAACATGGCGCCGAGAACAGCTGTCAGAATGTTGATGAGAAGAGTGTGCTTGCTGCCGTGGTCGGGCACCGGTGGTACTGGTAAGGCTAAATAAAATAAAAATTGTTAAACCTACGGCTATGGACTAGTGGGAAAAAATCTGTAGTTTGCAGTGCGGACTACTGGAAAAAAATCTAGTCTACGGTACAGACCATCGGGTACGGACAAAAGGAGAATTTGCTGGTCTACACGTTTTCTATTCTTTGTTATAAATATTACGTGTTATTGACATGTCTTTTAACTTACATTCCAAGACAGTTAGGTAGCCTTTTGCCGTGGCGTTTCCAAGAGTATTCATCGCAACACAAATGTACCAACCCTGGTCTTCTTGGGTCACGTTAGCTATAGTCAGCATTTCAGGTTTATCAGTTGGTTCGTCACTCTGAAATACATTAAAACATGATGGCATCATCCCTAAAATATAAAATGCATTCAGTGCCATGCCAACTCATATAATTTACTATTAAGTGCAAGAGCCTACACTCTACAGCGAGGAATTATTTTTATTTAATAAGATATTTTATTATTTTTAAAAGGATGAGATTCAGGATTATGTCAATATCACAAAGTTTGGTAATAGCTTGTCTCAGTTTATCGATACATTTACGAAGTCGAATGCAGTGTGCACTGTATGTATACTGCGTGTATCTTTAATATTACCTCAAATTGTAACTAGAGGTAGGTGTTAGGGCTATGAACCGATATTGCAAGATTTTTTTTCCTATTAACTTTTTTTTTCTTTATAAAATAATTCAGCACGCAATGTATCACTACATTGTCTTACTGATGTGACGTCACAACTGTCACAAGTAACCCGCTTCTTCCATGTGTCAAATGAGTGTAAGCATTACATTGCGGCACGATAAATTTTCAAAAATTAATTACGCTTCGGTAGTTAAGAATAACTGTAAATTTTCTTACAAAATCGGTTCATAGTACTAAAAGTTATGTATGGTTACAATTTGAGGTAATACAGACACACTGTATACGGACTGTATATAACGGATGTCCCAAAATATACGCAAGATTTGAATTGGCCTCCTTTTGTACGGAAAAGCCACTAAAAAAATTAAACCATTTGACAGCTGACACTATAGGGTTATTAAAATTCAAAGGTCTATGCCAATAAGCCCACAATCACTAACGCATTAAAGGAGGAGGTTCAACGCTGCATTCACGAAATTCAGCCACATTTGTACATAATGGTCATGGAAAATTTCAAGAAATCGTATGTGCCAGCAAAGCCGTGGTGGACATTTGCCCGATGTGGTATTTCATATATAACCCTAACCTATGTAGTTTTAATAAAAAAAATACAGTTAAAACGAAACAAAAATGTTTTTTACATCATTAAAATTTTGCGTAAATTTTGGGACGTACCTATTAATGGACATGCAATTATTATTGTTATACAGTGTCAGACTAACATGCGACTGTGTCACAGCTCACGCTCATGCTTTAGTCAAAGAGACCCTCACCGTCAGAACAACCAGATTATCTGTATTATTGAAAGAGGTCATATTCTCGTACTCTTCATACTTTCTAAAGAACACCCAGTAGACGACATGATGCAAATCGGACAGGAATTCACAGTAAAATTGAGCCGTTTTTCCGACCAGTAATGTCAGGTTGCTGGGGCCTTTCGTCAAGACAGGTTTGGAGAATAGACGCTCTAAAATAATAATATTAGCTGATGTTTGTGAATAAAAACATACCTACTTGATACAACAAAATGTTCGAGCTCCACAAAGAAAATAGCGGTAAGGGGGTACATTTATGCCACGATTGTATTGTGTCTATTAATACAATCGTAGCATAAATGTACCCCCTTAACTCATAGGTACCTCCACCAGTTACACATAAGCATTATATTTTAACACAAGTGATGAATGATCATGTGAGCACCAGACACCAGAGAACTGTCACCCGATGAGTATTTAGAACCGATGATGAACCGATGTAACAAAATAAATAACAAAAGAACCAAAAGACCATAGAATTAATTATAACAAACTCTCGAAGAAGTAGATAATGAATTAATTGAATAGGAATTTAGTTATAGAGTCATTCGGAGTAAGAGCACGCTGTGGGTATAAGTTCGCAGTGCCCCGTTCTTCGACAGGGTTGAGGGAGCGGAGCTGCGTCTTATCAATTAGCATAATTCAGTGTCGTTTGCATCGCCATTACGGAGCCAAGTCGTGCGCAAATGCAAAGGAAGTGCAAGTCAAGGCTGGTCGCCAAATAATGAAACCTCCTACAATGTTTTCCATGTATGAACTGGGGCAAATTGTGTGGCAGATGGATCGCTGGAGTTAAGGGCTCCACGCGCTTTTTGACTAGTTTTGATGGGTTTTGAGTTGATATTCCTCCGTCATGACAATAGATATATTTATGGTACAAACATTAATCGGTTCTTCAATCCTTTTATGCACGTGAGTTTTTTGAAAAAAAATATATTTATTTTTCTATGATTTATACAAACACGGTCCAAAAAAAGCTCTATTTTCGATATTAGTAGTCAACCGGGGCAAATGCGTAGATGGGGTAAATGCGTCTCTTGATGATATCTCCGAAGCTGAATATTTTAGAACTATTACATTGGTCTAAATCGAAAGTTTGGTAACCATACTTTGAACATCGAAGGCTGTAATAGTTCTAAAATGTCGCGTTTCCAAGATATCTTCAAAAGACGCATTTACCCCATTGACGCATTTGCCCCGGTTGACCTATGTTGTTTATATAAATTATATATGAAATGTACATGTTACTGTACCTTATTGACGTCTCTAACAACCCACGAGAGATTTTTATTTTTAACTAATTTTCACAAATTTACGCCTAAAAAACTGTTTTTTTGGCCTAAAACTGCTAAAGTTTGGTGCCATATATCTCGAAAACTGTGAGTTTTGAGGTAAATATGGGATACTATTTCGGTTAACCTCGTTGTTGTTAATACGGTAAGCCAAAAAACACGAAAAAACGGACGGTAACAGATCGAAGGTCATTGGGAGCTGTTCAGTTATTTTAGTATTTAACTACACACAACTTATGACTGATTGTATTTTTTTTTCGAGTAAGAGTGTGCAATCTTATGTACGCACACGCAATCTTACCCGCTTTGCGTACATTTACCCCAGTTCAAAATAAAATTGTTAAATATTTATTCTTATTGGAGAATACACCAAAATTTGTTGTTATATTGTTGATTGTACTTCAAATCTAAATTTTAACTATAATACCCTTTGCAACGGTTTCCGTAATTTTACCCGCATGTAGGGTCAAGAGTACGCGTACGGAATATTCTACTTTTAACGCCAATAGAGAAAAAAACTATAAAATTTTAAACACAAATTTGCCTAAATAATGAAAATAGATTTAGATTACTTAAGTATTTTATAAACTCTCGGTTTGGTAATATCAGTCTTTGTACGTTTTTTGGAACCGAGAAAATAAAGTGCGTGCTCTTGACTTGACCGGAATGACTACTATACCTGAACGAGATATTCAGATAATGATAATTGACAAATTATAGGTATTCCTTTGCAATTTATATTTAATTACTTATATATAACCGACACCTAGCAACCACCACCAGGATCTGAGTAAAGACCTTAATATCAAATCCCTCTGGTATTGATTGTTCGTTTGGCCCAACTTCGCCATCTTTGGCCGTGAAATTGTCATATGCCTTTAACCAGTATAAGAACGGTTCCAGATCTGATATAGGTGGGCAAGCCAGTTGTATGGTATCATTTACCACAGCAGTTATGTTTCCTGGATATCCTTCTTTAATATAAGGCTTCGATGGATAGCGCTCTACGGGATTTAATAATACATTAAACATTTAAGCCTAGTAACCAAAGTAAAATCGTTATCAATGTAATCTTACACATTACACACATACCTACAATTAACTATCGAATTGTCCTCCAAGTGAAATATTCGGTTGATTTTGTAAAATACTGGTTGATAAAATAAATTCGAATTCAAGCTAATTAAAATTTGTATTCGAAGTGTAATGTCGTTGACATAATTATAATGTAAATGAAATTACATATTTCATATAAAACTTCGTTAATCTGGGTAGCGATCTAGATAATACCTACCCGATTTAAATAGATTTTTACTTGAAAGCTTACCTTGCACCTGAAGATTTACGGTATGGCTTATACAACCGAGCTCGTTGCATATGAGGCATGTGTAGTTACCGTTGTCAGTTTTCGATAGTTCGTCGAGTGCTAACCACCACTTCCCGTAAGTCGGTCGGAAGTACGATCTTTCTATCGAGCCGTTGTTTTTGAACCAAGTAATGTTTGGCATCGGATTACCTGCAATTATGTAATCGGGCTCTTAAACACATGAATTGGAGAACGATACAAATTCGTGGTAATTGTATTAATTTGATTGAAACTTCTTGAACCCTTAGATCACTGCAGTAATAAAAAAGCGGCCAAGTGCGAGTCGGACTCGCACATGAAGGGTTCCGTTAAATAAATTGCGGTTTACGATTATGACGTATTAAAAAAAAACTACTTACTAGATCTCGTTCAAACCAATTTTCGGTGGAAGTTTGCATGGTAATGTACATCATGTATTTTTTTTAGTTTTATCATTTTCTTATTTTTGAAGTTACAGGGGGGCACACATTTTACCACTTTGGAAGTGTCTCTCGCGCAAACTATTCAGTTTAGAAAAAATTATATTAAAAACCTTAATATCATTTTTGAAGACCTATCCATAGATACCCCACACGTATGGGTTTTTTGAAAAAAAAAATTTTGAGTTTCAGTTCTGTGTATGGGGACCCCTAAAACTTAATGTTTTTTTTCGATTTTTGTGTTAAAATCTTAATGCAGTTCACAGAATACATCTACTTACCAAGTTTTAACAGTATAGCTATTACAGATCCGGATAAAAGTGGCTGTGACATACGGACGGACAGACAGACAGACAGACAGACAGACAGACATGACGAATCTATAAGGGTTCCGTTTTTTGCCATTTGGCTACGGAACCCTAAAAACCGGCCTAGTGCAAGTCAGACTCACGCACGAAGGGTTCCGTGCAATTATCTATAAAAACGGCATAAAAAACACGTTTGTTGTATGGGAGCCCCCCTTAAATATTTGCTTCATTTTTATTTAATTATTTATTTTTTAAATGAATATATAACTAAATATTCTGTGAATATTTCAAGCGTCTACCTGTTGCCGTTATCAATATCAAGCAAAATTGAGCAAAAAAATCACGTTAATTGTGTGGGAGCCCCCTTAAATATTTAATTTATTCTGTTTTTTAGTATTTGTTGTTATAGCGGCAACGGAAATCTGTGAAAATTTCAGCTGTCTACCTATCACAGTTCGTGAAATACAGCCTGGTGACATACGGACGGACATACAGACAGCGGAGCCTTAGTAATAGGGTCCCGTTTTACCCTTCGCTTCGGGCACGGAACCCTAAAAACGGTTGTTGAAGCTGTCTATTTATCTATTCTTTATAAAGAAAGAACCTGTAGTACAAAAGGTGGACTTAATGCCATATAGCATTCTTTACCAGTCAATCTTAAGGCAAAAGCAGATCAATTGTGCTATCTTACCATCGGCAGCACATTTCAGCCGAATCGAACTCCCAGCTGGTTTCATGTCCATGTTAAATAGTTTAGATGGGTGCTTAAACTTAGGAGCAAATTTCGTCTTAGTAGCATCTACTTCTCCAGCATGTCCATGATCATCATCTTTCTTTTCATCGTCAGCCTCGTTGTTGTTGTCATGGCCTTTCATTACATTTATTTTGCTCGTTTTATTACTTGTTGAAGCCTCTTCAATTGTGTTGTTCTCGACAAGTGCAGCGGCCTGGTTCTGGTCTACAATTTTTGCTGCATCGCCTTGGTATTCTGAAAAATCAAAAAATAACCTAAACACCACGCAACCAAATCCATGATTCTTCAGCCAAATCAAACGATAACAAATAGTTTCGGTTAAGAGGGGCGTTATAAGTTTGACGTGTCTGTCTGTGGCATCGTAGCTCGTAAGCGAATGAACCGATTTGCATGCGGTTTTTATTCCTGAAAGCTGACGTGATCGAGATGGTTCTTAGTTACGTTTCAACAAAATCGGTTTAGCCGTTTTCGAGATATTGAACTTTGAAATGTAAATATCGGGGGTTTTTCAACCTGTCTAAGTTGATAATGGGGAATGGATGAAAATTTTAGAACTTGCAAAATGGCGCGTGATAACGTATTATTCCGTCAAGAGTGACCATATGTACGATCGACAACTATGTCAATTTAAAGAACGTATAAAAATAAGGGTTTTGAATTAACAACATATATCCAAAAAAATCGGATTGTCGCGTATTTCGTATTTAAAAATGCAAATAAATGACACACATTGTGTCGAGAAAATCAGCGCACACTATTAAGGTAAGCTTAATTATTCAACTTTCGCGATGCGCGTATTCTGTAATGCAATAACCGACAAACGTTAGCATTTAAATAAAAACGATAAATGATTGAGTAAACGATTGCGAGTAAAGTAAACGTAGAAGTGACTCATGTTAAAGTTTAGTTTTTTAGTTCTATGATTGACCACCAGGGGCGGTGTATAAATAATGCATACAAATCTTTTACGCACTCTCTAGCAACAAAGATTTTTAACTAGCGAGTAAAGTAAACGCGACTCAGGTCGAACCCGTGGTAAGGGTGTTCTGTAGAACACATTGAAGATATCTTGAATGCATTTCGCACTGGCCGGAATTTGCTGGGCAATGTTTACGCATCTGGACGCTCGTTAAGATGTCAATAAAATGTAATAATAACTAAAAGCACTCTGGAAAATGTAATAATAACTAAATGCACTCTGGAAAATCGAGGTTGAGACTGACTTGTATGTTAGACATTTCACTTAATAGTTGAAAGCCCATTTATCTGGTCAAGCTAGTGTTAGTTTGTAAATATCGAATATCAATATGTGTTACTAAGTGAAAATTAACAAACAAATAAGTTTTTCAGTACTTATGTACGGAATATCATTTGATATTTATCATCAGCTTATCGGTGAAGAAAAGTATCGCGAGGAGAACTGTATACATCTGCAAAAAAATTCAAAGATGTAGGTGAAGTCCCCAAATGCGCGGGGACTAATGCCCATTATATACCTCTCATAAGGAGACTGTGCCTATGCTGGGCAGTTTATAGGCTGAAAATCAATAATATATATGTACTCTATACATACCTTCTATATCGTATACATCAGCCTGATGTTTGATGGTGACATTATATCTTTTCGAGTTGCTGGCTTCATTGACGCACGAGTACACACCCGCGTCTTTGGCTTTGAATCCTTTTATTCTTAGCCTGAAAACAAATGATAAGGACATTACTATGGATGAAAACAATATTTTGTATGGGCCATTAACGAGTAAGTATCTAATTATTTTTGTAGCGATTTACAGAATACTTTAAGAGTTGTAGATTGTACTAGCACATATTTAGGAGCTATAACAGTCATTCTAGAAATCCAGTTCTATTCCAGCACAAGCAATAATCCCAATACCAACGATGTTGTCTAAATATTTCCAATCGCTTAATTGAATAGCTTCATAATCCGTATAGGCGTATGAGCGATGGTTGTTGTTGCTCCGGCCTTGTTGTGAGATGCCTCGAATAGAACAGCGTGATATATGACTTGCGCAGGCGATTTGTACTACGGACTCGTCAATATCGGTTACGCTTGGATTAAATGCGATTATTGAAACCTTTGAAAAATTCTTGCAATTGTATTCGTAATTCCCACATATTTTTAAGACAAACGGCGCAGGATTTCATACATAATGCACTTGATACTTTCAATTCAACGCCGCAAGTTTAAGAGACCGCAGTAAGCTCGATTCTCCATACAAACGTAGTTACGCTCTCATTTTAAAACGACTAGCTAGCTTGCTCTGAAACTTTGTACTTAGAATAAGTTAGGGTATATCCAGGTCTGTAATTAGTTCATGTAGCTTCAGATACCATAGTAAAAAATATTCAGCAAATTTAAGATATTCATACAAAACTTGTTTTTGCTGTATTTCGTTTGTATTATAAACTGGAGCCATATAAACTAAACTAATAACAGACCTAGATATACCTCATGTCATTGTATATGCAAAGTTTCGTTACAATCCAACAGGTAGTTTTAAAAAGAGAACGAAACTCCGTTTGTATGGGAAGGTGAAATTCGGCCGAGCTTACTGCGGACTCTTAAGGGTCACTAATTTAAGGTATAGGTACCTATACTAAACTTGCTTGATCGGTGCTTACCATTGCCTCTGTTGCATGAGTCGTGCGTGCAGTTCCAGAGGCACTCCATCTTTATACCACCTGATGGTCTGGACTTGGCCTCGTGGCTTCGAACCGCAGACCAGTCGGAGGGTCTCGTTTGACCAGGCTTCGCGCACGGATTTTGAATCGTCTGTGGACAAAGCATACCTAAGCTTAATATAAACTCGAGTATTTAAAAAATCATATTGAATGAAATGTATTTTGACAGGTGTCAGAACCGAATGGAAGTTGAAGATATTGTAAATCTGTAAGATAAAACACAATCTTCAGCAATGGAGAATAGCCACTAGAGTTTTAAGTTTATTATTACTAACTTGCAATACTTCTGCATGGTAGTTAGCCTATATATAAGTAAGTATATCGTCGTCTAGTACAAGCTTTAGGTTTGGTTTGGGACTAGGTCGATTTGTGTGAGATTGTCCCCAAATATTTATTTTAATTATTTTAAGATTTTCTTATTGGAATTCAAACAAATTATCTAAATCTTTAAATTTTTATAATCAGAAAAAAAAGACAAATCGAGGCTGATACCTCAGATCGGACAAAATATGCATGGATATGTATGTACTATAGGTAGGTACTGTAGAGGTTGTCTATGCAACCTCTACAGTGCTGACTGGACAGCAATATTCGGAGTTCAAATCAAGCTGTCCGAAAGCCTATAAATAGAAGAAGAGTTGAAGACCTCCGGGCCACGCTACTCGTACTTCTCGCAACGATCTTTAATAAATGTATTAATATTGTATTGCGTCTTCCTATACCTCTGAGCACCTTCCCTACAGTACTTTGTATTCATAAGCTGCGAAAGATAATATATGAATACAACACTTCTAGACATTCGTAATTGAAATATATAATTGAACATGTCAACATGATAACTATGTGATTCAAAACTCAAAGAACATTGCATTTTATAATCGTGCAATAGGGTTGTGATTCGATGAACACCGAAAAGATTCGAGTTGGTGATGCTTGCAGCAAAAAATAGGTTGTGACTTAACTGCCCGCAAATATGGCACTTTGGGTATCATTGGAAATTATAATTAATCTCAAGGCAAGGAGATTCATTTTTGCACGGAGCTCTAACCAGGTAGCAAGGAGAAGTAATGCGTTTAACTGTGGTTGCGGGTTAAAATAATATGCAAGCAAATTTATTGCATTCAGGTGCGTGCAGTTCTATATTCGTATGCATTTCATTCCGTTCGGGTTAAGTTGAGTTGTAAACAAGGATGCATTCGTATTCAAGGAAATCGTCGAATATATTCCATGACATATGTAACTATATTTAACGTCCATATAGGTATGTAATAATTGATTGCAAATACCGTATTATGTTATTCGAAGAATCAAACTGATTCCCAAATTATATAAATTTAAGCGAAACTGTATTCTCGCTATAATGAATATACCTTATACATAATATTCCTATAATAACCAATCGTTATAGGTACCTACTTAACTAACAACAACCTACTGTGACCAATAGCCCATTACCCTAATATACCTATCCTATACCTAACCGCGATGCTAGAAATTTAATTTATAGCATGCATGACACAATTATTGACAACGGATGTTTGATGATCCAAATAATATGTACAGTCCAATGAATTTGTAAAAAAGACTAACTACCTCAAAGTTATATCAACGCAATCAAAAGTAAGTACATAATTAGATGATTTATTAACATTTTATACAGTGTTATAAACAGAAATAGAAGTAAATATTTACAGAAACGGCAAAATGGCTATATTGTTATGGATTATTTTACACATCCTCGTTCAAAATCGTTGGGGTTATTGAGGTTAAGGCAGTTAAATTGAAAGAGGTCTTAATTTTTGGCGACGTAAAACGAAATGTACCATGAGGCATGACGTGCATGAGCGGCACGTCCCGAGTCTCTTGTTGCAACTTAATTAGGCTGAAGACCCGGCTTTTTAACATGGTTAGTAAGTAGTTACCTGGTAAAGCTGTCTCTACTTCTATACTATTAAGATAGTAGAAAGTCTGTGAGATGTTATTTAGCTTTCTAGGTTTGTATTAAGGGGGTAATCTACGAAACTCAACAATTCTATCACCTCGACTTTCTGTGTAGGTACATATTGCATAGTTTTGTACGAACCCCAGGAAGGTCCATTCTACATTAAAAAAAATGGAAACCTGATGATTAGTTTCCTAGATTATCCCCTAAATATCATTTACAAAGCTACAAACATTTCATGATTTCACTGACATTACCTGTTTTTGTTTTTTTTTTTTTTTATTCAGTTAAGCTCTCTACAATGACTTAAAACTAAATACAACGTCCCACAAAACTGTTTGCACAGTTTGACTGTGGGATACATGAGTCTATATAATTTGAGGTAGTCTTAATGATAATGAGTCTACTTATATAAAGTGGTAAAGTTCTAATCAGTCTATATAATTAGTAAAGTCTTAAGAAGTAAGAACAGCTTTAAATGATGTTGTATAAAGTGGATAGATAACTAGATATAAGATATTAGGTATTTAAGTATTTAAATACTGTCGAGATAGTGTTTCAACAGGGCTCTTTTAAATTTATTTTTGTTTTTCTCTTGTCTAATAGCCGCAGGTAAAGCGTTAAGCAAGTATGGTAAGCAAGTTTATCCCCCCCCCCCCCTTTTTTTTTGGAGATGAACTCCACTATATATATGCATGGATAGCTTACATGGATTTCTCACAAACATATAATATCATGTTATATTTAGGTAATGCTCAAGTGATATTGTAAACGTTTCGACAGTGTATGTGCTTTGTTTGGAAAGTGGACGCGGTTGAAACTTTAACGGGCAGCGAGATTTGTGGCCTGTGAATTATGGCTCCTGTAGGGCTGTGGACGAACGCAACCAAATTCATGTATCGATATCCATAATCACTGCTATTTTCGCCTCCCTCATTTTCCTTAAAAGAAGGGTCTTAATCTGCTCCGTCATGTAGTTAGATATCAATGATATACCTGCGCTATTATTACACTCACATACGCAATCACAAATTCAAATCAGCTGGTTTATCATCTGATAAAAGTAAACCTTAGTTTCTGACACTACTTAACAGTGTTGGACGCTTTATCTTTAGCTAAACTGTACGGTACTCTTACAACGGGTTTGACGTGAGTCGCGTTTACTTTACTTGCTAGCGACTGCGTAAAATATTTGTATGAAAAATCTGTACACTGCCCCTGGCAGCCACTCATAGAACTAAAATCCTTACTGTAGCACGAGTCACTTACACGTTTACTTTACTCGCAATCGTTAACTAGATCGTTCGTATAGTTTAGGTAATCGATTTTTCAATATTCAGTCTTATATCACAAGCATTTATTGTTTTAATTTAAATGCTAGCGTTTGTCGGTTATGACATTACAGAATACGCGCATCGCGAACGTTGAATAATTCTCCACGGCCAAGTTGTTTACAGACTTTAAAGGAATATATCTATACCTTAAGCTTAACGACATTAAGTACAACTTAACAGAGTGCGCCGTTTCTCCACTGCTTCTCTCGACGTCTCGACACAATATGGCGGAACGTATGCCATTTATTTGCATTTTAAATAAAAAATACGCGACAATCCGAATTTTGCGGACCATCATATCAGCCGAAAGACGTCGACTGCTGGACACACTGCGCCACCCGCATCCAGCGGACTCCCGCGACCCTTACCAGTAATCAGTCCCACCCACGCCGCAATTTCCGGTACGTGGTCGCCACCCGAGAACCTTTCCGCCCCAACGGCCATCGGTTATACGTGCAATGTGCCCCACCCACTGCCTTTTAAGTTTAGCAATTCGGAGGGCTATCACGATCACGCAGAGAAACCCCCAACATAGCCCTCTTAATTGCCCTTTGGGTGACTTTGAGCCTTCTTATGAGCATACGTCGTTATCGCGGGGCCAATAAACAAATCAGATAAAGAACAAATATAACAGAATGTCTATTTGGTGGAAACGGACATATTCTGCCTACAAATACTAAGCATCTAAAAAGTTCTTCACATCTGGAGAGTTTTCGCTAGAAAAGGTCTATAAAAATTATCTTCTACTAATTAAACGCTTACCTACTTAGAAGACAAAACGTCTACTTATATAATAAGACAGCAATGTGTGTAATTTTTATTAACGTGTATTTTGTAATTTATTAGGTTTTCGTAATAGATTATAAAGATTTTATCTACATTTTTAACAGTCAATTTGCGGCGTCTACTAAGGTTGCACTAAGAGCAATATAATTTTGTATTGCGAACCAGTAAGTAACTCAGGATAATCCTTTATACACAACTCCACAAATTCATCGCAGGTATTTTTTCCTTCGCGGCATTTTTAAAAGCACTCGACAACAATTATATTGTGAACACAGTTATCAGTACGGATAATTGATAATTGTACTTACTAATAAATAAACCCCGTTATCTATCGCTCAGTTTTAGGGTTTTCTAATAAATGATAATGTCAAATAGGATAAGTGACTAATGAGTTTGCATTGCAACTGCAAAGTTAATCTATTTAAGTATGTATTGGTACTCAAGCAAGTCAAGTATGGAGGTCGGATACTAGAAATAATGTTGAGAAAATTTTGAACTCGTAGGCAAAAATGTTCCTCAAAATGAGTTTCACTTTTGTTTGTCATAATCTTTCTGTGCTGTCAAATCGTTTTTGCCCCCGCGATACGACATATGCTTATGAGGCCCATTGTAAGTGACCACGTCGCAGTGCCATATGTCATCACTGGCAACACACACTGGTCAAAGACTCTCGTCTTGAGACACTGCGGATACATGTTGTCAATTCTTAACCCTTATTTTTATACGTTCTTTAATTTGAGACAGGTGTTGATCGGATCTACGGTAACTGGAATAATACGATTATCACGCACCATTTTGCAAGTGAAATAGTTTACTAGAGTGGCTACGGTATTGTTCGATTCGAAATGTCAAATTTGTGTCACATGCTACCAATTGGTCGTACGAATCGAAAGTTTAAATTACGCATTGAAAACTAAACGCTAGCGAGTAACGTTTTGAATTTGTTTTCGGAGTACAACGGCACCATGAGTTACGAATTTGACAGCTCGAATTTACGACAGTCGAAATCTATTCGAAGCGCTTTTACTCGCTCTCGTCTGTAGTTACGTAACGTAAGTTTTCGATTGTAACTCACACTAGCAGTACGGTTTCCGAAAGTACCCGACCTATCCACCGTAAATATCGATAAGATACCGGGCGTCCCTATTTTCTTTTGCAAACTCCTTAAAGGTCGATGCAGTGGTTGCATGTGTCGAGCAGATGTAGGCACCCTTGGGGCCAAAAAGATCCAAAAAAAGTTTGTCCTCGGAGCTCAATCAGCGTTTTCTGTGTTTTTGGAAACAATAAGAAGCGACATGTGCGTGAGAATACGAGGTTTTTGCATGTTTTCAATGTTATTAGATACATTACTTTGTGTTACATCTACGTTTCGGGTGACAAACTAAGGAATTCCCCAAATACAGAGCTTACAATGAATTGTAAATTGTAATTTACCATGACCAATTTGTAACTGATAAATATCGGTAAAACCGATAGTAAGTTAATATTGAACAGGGTTTACCAGCGTTACAATTTAGTGGTCCATTTTGTTAGTTTAATGTCAAACATATTAGATTGTCTCATATTTACTTAATTTATAATTACGTCTGTAATACAATGGGGAATGGATGAAAATTTTAGAAACGCCTGATTTTTTTTTGTTGATAGGAATAACCTTCCTTAGCACCAGAAAAAAGTTGCAGACTTTTCAGATGCGTCGATTATTTTTGAAAAATATAAACAGTTTCCTCACTTACGTTTTGTGGTTAGGACGGCGATTGAGACAATTTCCTTGATCCGTCAAATATTACATAAAAATATCATAAAAATCCGTGGTAAACTAACACTGGCAATGATATTGACAGCTGCAGCAGCTATATTGGTCATTGCCAGGGTCAGATATTTAAAATATTTTTTTGTAATATGAGACGGATCAAGGAAAGTGTCTCATTCGCCGTCCTAACCACAAAACGTAAGTGAGGAAACTGTTTATATTTTTCAAAAATAATTGACGCAGCTGACAAGTCTGCAACTTTTTTCTGGTGCTAAGGAAGGTTATTCCTATCACCAAAAAAATAATCAGGCATTTCTAAAATTTTCATCCATTCCCCATTCAAGAGGAAATAAATGAAAAAGAGGTTTACCAATTCTAAGATGGTCAGATGACCTTAAAAGGATCGGTGGAGGTGTCTGGCTACAAAACGCAAGATATCAAAAAATGTGGAAAGCTCTAGCAGAGGCCTTTGGCAAAAACATGTTGATGTTGTCGATGGGGAATGTGGAAATAGATAATAAGTAAAGTAATATTTTTATACTTACCAGTTTATTTTAAGTAGTTTAGTAACATATTTTTATACTTACCAGTTTAAGTTTTTGCAAATTATAATCTAACCTCAGCAATAAAGGCTATTTTTATTTTATCGGTTCCCCCCACTTAACCTAATATTGTCAGTGATAATTTCATTACACCTATATACAAACGTTCGATATAATTTTCATTAGCCCTAATATTCGGATAACTAATCTTATATGGCATAATAAATTGTTTGCTGGGCCTAATTTCATACGTCCTAATCTTTCCTAACACTAAACATCAAGTGTGCTAATATATTGAAAACTAGCTTTTGCCCGCGACTTCGTCCGCGTGAACTTTAGTATTTACTTCCATTTCTTATTTCATCAACTACTGTTAGGGAATAATTCCTAAGATAGCATTCAATGTCTGCAAAATATAAATAATTTACCTGTAGGGCAAGAGTAACCTATAAACTGTTCTGCCGTTTTAAGGTGTCTGAGTAGGTAACAATCATCCAAAATTACAGACGTTTGCAATTATATTATGATTATGAGTAGAGGGTGAAAAACTATACCCAATTATGGTTTTCAATACTTTTGTGAATGTTGCTCTTGTAAATAAGAGTCATCATGTACAATTTATTACTATTCTTATAAACCATTCAATTTAGTTCAGTTTACATGTATCACTTTGAGGGCTGAATTACGAAAGTGACTACTTCCTAACCAAGTAACCACACCCATGAAGCCCGGTTTTTTATGAAACATGCACTTACATAATTCGTACCACTGCGCTCCCTCTTATTAGTCGTAGTTAAAAGCGATTGTTGTGAACTCGAAATTGGAGCCCTGGCAGAATGTAGAAGCTTAGACCTACTTTCCTCCTTCCAAGTAGCCACCATGTAACAATTTGAAGCTAGGCGGAAGGCTTTTCTTTTCAACAGAGCCTTGAGTCCCGGGAGATGACCAAAGAGGGAGTAAGATCGATGCAATATCGTTCCATATCTCTCGCACGCCCGCACCTCCTAATTCCAATAATAAAAAGAAAAGCAGCCTTAAACAGCCAGCCTTAGACCTTAAATTTCAAAAGACTGCATAACTTCAGTGGCCTCAAGGGATAAATTAAGGAACCACAGAACGCCATTGGCCCTCCAAGACCGAAACCTGGCAGCGGCCTGAAGGTGGAACCTCTTCTGAAGGTCAAAAAGGCTCAGAAGTGGAACCTCATCACCTCCATCCCAGAAATTTGATTTCAGACCGAAAGCGAACTTCAGAGGTCCACTCAAAATCCTGTTGTAAATTTCACTTACCTAAAGTCCGTCAGCTTGTACGAATGGATCAATTGCATTTTAATTTTATGTCCTTTTTGCCTCCGTAGGTATATTGTTAATGACACTTATTGTACCCAGAAACAATTTTAGCTTTTTAATCGACTGCAAAATAAGGAAGACGTTCTCAAATTGGTTAAAAGTATTTTTTTTAATATTTGTTACCTTAGAACTCCTTCATTTATTTACGAACCGATTCGTACAATATTTTTTTCATTTGAAAGTATATGCTTCCAGATTGGTCCCATTGTTTTGAAAAAGCCAGTTGAATAATGTGATCCATGAGGAATTGAGAGAACTCCTCAATTTTATTGGGCATGCGTGTAATGATTAAGTGGAACTGATGATGAAGACCACAGATGACTTATGGAACTCCTCATTGATGTAAAGTGCGTGTCACATTTTCTGATATGATTCCGTTTAAGTAGCAACTAATGTAGTGAAAAAGCTGATTCCGAGATCCTCGAGGAATCGACGGAATTCTTCAAATATTATCATCAGCCTACATATAGCGATTTGGGTTTTTTCGTTGATAATCAACGTATTTTTCTCGGAAAGCAATTCATGTGGCATAGTGGAAAGGAAATGTGGAAATGTTCATTTATGTGGCTTGGCGCAATACAGAATTGAAGTTGGTTAAAACTCTGCATTAGTAAATTATCTTGTATGTGTGCATGTGAGCTAATTCTGTTTAATTAGATCTTAATTAATAAAATCACATTTTTCTTTAAAATGTTCTACAGGTTTGATTGCTTGTGGTGAAAAAAAAATGTATGAGGACCAGAGTGGCCAACTTCCTGATAAATAGTTTATCTAATACTGATTCTAAAATGGTATAACACATGCCATTTACATCTTTACAAATAAAGATGTTGTTATAAATGTTTGCTTTTAAACACCTTGTTTTGGTCCAATTCGCTCTTCGAAAAGTGCGAATATCTCGAAAACCAGGGGACTTTTACAAAACCTCAAAGTCGATTTTCTGGACCAGTCTAAAGTGCCCTATTCGTGGTTAGAAGGTTGTCCATGATTTACCGGACACCATGTATAACACTAAAGACCGAAAGTCGCTGAGTTTAGCAGTGGGTATAGATAAAATCTCAAAAATATTTTTTCTTTCAAACAGCATTGTAGTCCTTGTTCTTTATTAAGGACACACTGATGTGATGATTAAGTTACAACAGACGGATAACAGTAGGGTATACGAATTACACTATTCAAAATTATTACTTTTGACGTTCTCATTATAATATTAAACACTAAGACCACCAGGGCAAAAGATTAGATGAATTGAAGGTCCCATTGTTTCAAAATCCCATAAGGCCCCCTTTAATGGAGGTAGATTGTACGGTGTTGTTCATGTAACAATTAGCGTTTCGAACAAAAGGTCTTAACAATTTAGTTACTTATTGTTAACACGACATATGCCGCGTTTGTAAAATATGGGTTTAACCGGTACCTACATCATAGGTTTTTGTCACACTTTTGTCATAGTTAGTCACATAATAGGTACCTATCAAATAGTGATAAAATAAGTAGGGAGCTATATAACTGTACCGTTTACCAATGACACATACTTTTTTAAACTGGGCATAGAACCCTAAGGCCGCGTTTACGCACAATTTGGCATGTCGAACGTTGTGGATTCCCTTGCATTATGATACCTTATTAAACACGCTATTTTACTTACGGTTACTTTTTAGACCATGAAGGAATGAGCCGGCACTCTTTTTTGTAAAATTGATAGAAATCATTTTCGTTAATTGGGTTTAAAACCACCGTTAAGATAACCCGGGGCGCAATTCCATCTGTCTTAATAGATAGAAGGGGACATCCATAGGAAGTTCGTTCGATATTTCAAATTGCAATTTGTAGGCTAGATTTGACTCTGCATGCGTGGAAGCTTCCGATTGATATCCTATCGGTATGCGAAACTCGGTGGCATGCCTAAATTCACGATACTACAATACAAAGCTGCTTTACCTATGTAACTGCTCACTAATGTGGTGAGGCGAGGTAGTGTGGTGAAGTATATATCATATAGTAACTACCTAGTAATAAAAAAAATACAGGACCTACTATTAAAACATTTCCTGATTAAACTCGTGTTAGGTATATAAATACACTTGCAATATTGCGGTAATTAATACTAGGCACGAGAACCAAACCTTAACATCTACATATTACATTATAGGTTATAGACATCTACTGTACAGTACGGATTAGTTCCAATAAACTAAATTCACTGAAACGAAGACAATAACCGTTAAACCAATCGTTATCCTAAAATCCAAAATGTAACGGACTGACGAAATAACTGGGACGCGTTCTTTTTGAAATTGTTTTTTACGTATGGCTTTTTGATTGCTTGGATCATTGCCAAGATGAATTATTCGCGCGGCCGTCTTTTAAAAAGCCGTCTGTAGCATGCTACCTATATTATGTTCGTTAATGTAATTCTTTGAACTATATTACGTACCTATGTAGAATTGAGGTAAGTATATCTATCTACGGGGCATTTTTGTACGTATGTAAGTTCGTAAGATCTTGTGAGATTTTTTTTTGGCTAGTATGACGTACCGTACCTATACCTAGACGTCATATTTTATGGGACCGGACCACCCTTTCCACGATAAAAGCCTTTCAATGGGCATCTCTTAAACAAGGCTAAACCATTAAAAGACTTTCCAGTTTGAACTGTTAGCCCATTCATTCGACTACCCCTTATCGAAAAACTTAGCAAAAAATAAAGCTAGCCCTTTGCAATTGCTTGCTGCTATCATATATGCCTTGCAATCCTTTAATAAAGGTTACCCTTATCATTTAGCGCTTTTTATAAAGCTTTCCCTTTAGTAATGTCGTAGTTGAGCCTTGCGTGAAAGAGACAGGATTAGATATCAACATTAGTGTATGAAAAGGAAAGAAAACACGTGCCTAGGGCAGGGATTGTAAAATCATTTTGTTACCCACTACCTACATACTAGTTCGACTACAACTACCAACTTTATGAACAAGGTAGACGATTTAAATTATCACGCGTATATGCTAAAAGGGAAGCCCTTTATAAGGCTAACCCTTATAAGCCATATGCTAGGTGTTGGTGAGCGGATGATAAGGGTTTTGTAAGGGTATTGGGATACCAATTACTCAAATGGGTTAGCGTTTAAATAAGGGCTTTAAAAGCAAAATGAAAGGGTTTCGTCGGGCAAAGGGTATGGTGAGTTAAGCCTTATGCAAAACCCATAGAAAACCCTTTATAAGGGATAGCGGGCCGGTCCCTGTATAAATATTGCATCAATAAGAGATAACTCTTTTACAGCGCCTGCGTATTCGTAATAGCAACGATACACAAGAAGTGCTGTAATTATGAAATTGTTCATTTTCTTTTTTTTCAACACATTTGCTCGTAACGTGCCTCTTATTGTGCCGCTTTTGGGCTCATAATCCTGGGTATTAAACACGCGTGTTTAATAACATTACGACACTCGTGTAGTTATGTTTATATCCCGATTAAGACACGTTGGCACCTTGCAGCAAGGTGTATGTATGGACTCGGCGCATTCTTAAATTGACCGGGTTATACAGGTTTGTTTTTTATTCTCGGCAAATGGATTCTTACTCGACTAAACAAATTAAATCCTTCTTGTGGATTAATTGATTATTTCTTGTTGGATATGATATAGAAACTCCAAATCATTATTTACTTAACGAGTGGCTGGCTAGTTTGAACATTAGTACCTAATAAAAACATAAAGTGATATTTCTGTACTAAATATTTTAGAAACAAATGGTTGCCGCAATTTGTTACAAAAGTAGTCATATGTCTGAAATGTAATGCTCTACTCTACTTTGATAAAATATTCATCAATTAGAAATTAAATTGAACTTTTTTAAGACGCAAGATTTTAAATCAAAAATTCTAATTACTTACCTATAATTTTTTGTCTCCTAAAAACATCCCAATCGATTTCAAATGTTCCAGTTTTTCTTTTGAGACGTTTCATCGTAATGGGGAACTTGCATGGAACTTAAATTTCGAATAAATTGCACTCAATCGATGCGGATATACGTAGAGATATCATACAAAACAAAATAAAAATAAAAAAAACTATTGTATTAGTATTATCTCACGTTAAAATGACGAAAAAATAATTATAATTTTTTCGATAAAATAACATAACAGTTACACAGAATATTGAATTGGCACAGAAAATGATATTTTGTATGACAAGTATAGACTTAAACGCAAATGTTGTGGAGATAATTGCAAATGAATGACTTACTCCATAGTAAACGCGCCGAGAATATATGTTGTGACGTCATAGCATAAGCCCGTTTAGTATAGAGCGTTTTCGAGGGGTGCCGGCGCCGGCGGGGTACCATCAGAAAAATTAATCATAAGAAAGTTTTAATGCTACAATTGTTTTAATGCTGGATTATACTTTTGATTTTCGTAATAAAATAAATACATGCAAGTTCCCTATTCATACCTACTTAACCCTATTATTTAAAGTTATTAATACCTACGTTTGATTCATAAATGCGTGATATTCTTTAAATTGTCCGAAGTCTTTTATTACGTTCAAGATCGTGATATTCTTAGATTGTTAGGATTGCTTTTTTGATCTGTGACCGTTGATATGAGAATGCATTCAAATAACTATTAGACGTTGTCGGTGAGCGAGTGAAAACAGAAACCCTTATAGGATCACTTCGTAATCTGTCTGTCTGTCAAAACAGGGAAGTGTCTAATTGATGCTGTGAAAAAAATCAAACTCTAGTCAACGCAATCAAAAGACGATGCCGTTTTAAATGACGTATTTTTAATACTTGCAAAGGAATGAAAATACCTACAAGTATGTAGTTCCTACTTTCCGTTGACCTAGCTAGAATAATTAAAAAGCACGATCAACATCACAAATATGGGAATACAAATATCATCTTTAGAAGTAAGTAAAAAATATTTTCTTATCATTTTAATGTTGTTACTGATTATCTCCACTTATAATAAATCTCTAAATTAAAAAAAGAATCAGCCAGTTTGAAACTAAGCTTTGTGTGGTACGAATGTTCTCAGCATCCCATGAACGGAAAAATATGAAACATTTTATATAGGTACATTATTATTCTAGCTGCAACTTAGGATAGTTTTTATCCGACTACGACAATTAATTAATTTCCCGAAATATACGACTTCATTTGATTTTTCATTTATTTTTATTGAAATCAAACGCTGCTCCAACTGTCAGCTATAAGAAACGTCAAATTTTCGTCAAAATGGCGGATTCGCTTTGCCTTTTACTTATTAATAATTTAAATCCAGTCTACGATAGATCTTTACGATACACATGCCAAAAGTTAAACCATAAAAAAATATTCGATTGTGATATGAGAACTTATATGCGCAAATGTCGCATTATGGCGTGATTTCAATTAAATTTTTCAACAAATTTGAACAATATAAATAACACGAATTTGTTTTTTTTTAATTGCAATATGCCATTGCTCTTTGCGCATTCTGCCAAAGTGCCTGCGGCGCTACCACGAAAACCGAAACTCGAAGTCTGTATAACTGCATCCCGGTCACTCGAGTATAGTTAGTGCGATAGAGATAGAGATACCCGAATATTTTCGAATTCCGAAGTTCGTGGTTATAGCTCAGGAATCGAAACTACACCCCGTAAGCCGCGTCCGCTGCGCCATGTTTTCGTGGTTTTTAAACGTCAAACATGTTTTGCCAATCAAAACAAAACCCTATTTGTTTGCCGAACCTGGGGGCTGATTTTTGACTTTCGAGCGCTCGAAAATTAAACAAAAGTAAATACGATTTTAGTGTCAAAATTGCAGGCACTAACTTTCTACCGATAGAATTGAATACGAGTGGTCAATATCACTCACTTTTCAATTTTCTATCGCTATTTCAAAAGAGCATTTCGTAATTTTTGTCAGTTTTCGAGTGAAAGATTCGAGCGCTCGAAAGTCAAAAATCCCTGACGGAAAACATGTTAGATGTTTAAAAACATGGAAAACAATGGTGCAGCGGACCCGGCTGTAGGTAGACACTAAATAAAATAATCATAATGTATTTTCTCGAAAAAAGGATAATAGAGAAAAAATCAACGGAAGAGGTTATATGTATAGGTAATCACTAAGTTCCAAAATTTGATGTTCTGTCCCTTTTCCACAAAACGCACCAGAAACGATTGTTTTTTACTATGACGCTCGAGGATCTTGACGTCACAGTCCCCGATCGTTTTCTCACTCTAACAAACGACATTAAAACGGTTTTGAGATATTTGAATGGGATTTCCGTCATCTTCTATCTATATCTATACCTACATATAAATGCCTATGTCCTGACTGACTCACCCACTCACTCATCAATGCACAGCCGAAACTACTGGGGCTAGAGAGTTGAAATTTACACCAGAACTACCTTTTACAACGTAGGCAAGAAGTAGATACGTAGATAAGAAGGGATTTTTGTAAATTCTACCCCTAAAGGGGTCAAATAGGGGTGCAAATTTTGTATGGGGGAAACTTTAATATTTTAGCAAGAAACTCAATACGTTGTAGAAAGCTTACTTATTAGAATACAAATAAAGTACTGTCAGCGTTTTGGAAAATTCAGCCTCTTAGGGGGTTAAAAAGGTTTGCAAAGTTTGTATGAGCGAAACTTCTTTTTGAGATAGAAGCTTAAAAGTTTGTAGAAAGATTACTTATTACAATACAAATAAAAAAACAGCGTTTTGGAAAATGGTATGAAAACGGGGTACAATGTTGGTAAAGGGGATTTTTTTGAGCTAGAATCTCAAACCTTTTTAAAAATATTACATAATAAAATAAAATTGAATACTTTCAGCGTTTTAGAAAAGTCCACCCCTTAGGGGTGTATAAAATATTTTTTTTTAGCAAGCGACAAATCTTTGTTGAAAGATTACTTATTACAATAAAACTTTCAGCGTTTTGGAAAACTCCACCCCTTAGGGT
The DNA here is from genome assembly GCA_963854355.1 of Epinotia brunnichana. NCBI lineage: Eukaryota > Metazoa > Arthropoda > Insecta > Lepidoptera > Tortricidae > Epinotia > Epinotia brunnichana. Next base: position 22,833,057 of record OY977936.1, on the reverse strand, counting down.
GATTAAAACGGGTGAAAATTTGTATCGAGGAAACTTTTTTTTTTGAGCTAGAGACTTGAAATTGTGTAGAAAGATTATTTATTAGAATACAAATATATAGGTAAATTACTTTCAGTGGTTTGAAAATTTCCACCCGCTAAAAGAGGGGGATAAAGAGGTGCAATGTTTGTATAGGAAAACTTTTTTTAGGTAGAAACATAAAACTGTGTAGAAAGATTAAGTACCTACCTACTTATTAAAATACAAAAAAATACCTACTGCCAGCGTTTTGGAAAATTTCACTCCTTAAGGGGTGCAAGGTTCGTATGGGAAACACTTTTTTTTAGCTAGAGACTTGATAGTTTGTAGAAAAAATACTTACCTATTACAATAAAAAAACCGAGTGTTTTATTTTTAATTTTTCCCTGAAAAGCGTTCAAAGTTTGTATGGAGAGCAAGAAAATTTTAAAGTATGATATTTGTAACTTCGATCTTAGCCTGTTTAGACTACAAAACTTATTTTAGCATTTTTTTGAAATATATCCCCTAAAGGGGATTATAAGGGTGTTCAAAGTTTGTATGGAGAGCAAGCTATTTTTAAAGTAAGGGATTTGTAACTTCGGTTTTAGACTGTTTGCTAAAATACTACAAAACTTATTTCAGCGTTTTTTTTTAATTCATCGCTTAAGAAGGTAAAAAGGGGGTTCGAACTTTGTATAGAGAGCAAGACATTTTTAAAGTAAGAAATTTGTAACTACAGTTTCAGACTGTTTACTATGAGGGTTCAAAGAGGGTTCTTAGTTTGTATAGAGAGCAAGACATTTTGAAAGTAAGAGAATTGTAATTTCGGATTTAGATTGTTTTCTAAAAGACTAGGCACATAATTAATTTCAATGTTTTTTTTTAATTCATTCCTTCAACAAACATTTAGACGATAACATGTTATACGCGGACGAAGTCGCGGGCAACAGCTAGTATACTAATAAAAATTACTTTGGTTTTTATTTCATACTATCTTACAGAAATATTATGAAGTACAAACTTATTCTTGTGCCTGATAAAATGGGATGGATACGGAACCCTCGGCACGTGAGTCAGACTTGAATTTGAATAACTTTTACTATAGGTACATTAGGTACTGGCATTTAACAAACGATGATTTTATATTTTTATGGGACAGATACCTAATGTGGAATATAACGATTATTTTATAGATGAATTGGTTTCCCTACACCTACTTAATCGCTACTTTTCTGAACACCCTAAACATAAATCCAGGTGATTTACCCATCGGTTTTTCTACATTTCTAAAAATAATTATATTTTTTGGCTCGCACATGAGCAAGCAAGAAACCAGTATATCAAATAAATTCCAATTAAGACATGTGAAGCTTCTTTATCTACCCAGATGCTTTGTCCGAAACGCAAAGGAAGTGGGCCCACTTATTATGTACCACACCGCCCCGTCTTCCCCTAGGCTAGGCGAAACCGCCAAATATGGCTGCGGATTAAAATTATGATCAGGCTCCGCACCAGAGCGTGCATGATGACGAGCCAATTGTGGAACGAAGCATTTCGTCTGACAATAAGAGTTATAATTTTAAGAGTAGACACCATACAATCATGAGTAGGTAGTTATGTCTATGTTTTATTAGGATTCCGTACGCAAAGAGTAAAACGGGACCCTATTACTAAGACTCCGCTGTCCGTCTGTCTGTCTGTCCGTCTGTCAGCAGACTGTATTTCAATAACAGTGATAGTTATACAGTTAAAATTTTCACAGATGATGTATTTCTGTTGCCGCTATAACAACAAATACTAAAAAACAGAATTAAATAAATATTTATAGATAATGGTACGGAACCCTTCGTGCGCGAGTCCGACTCGCACTTGGCCGGTTTATATGGGTAGATGTGGCATAAAATTGTGACGTTATTACAGTACGACGTAAAGACGAACCTTGTAAATGTGAATAAGGATCTTGCCAAGTCGTTGACCTACTTATGTTTAAGTTAGATGACCATTTTTGCCAGTGACCAAGAATTTAAATAAACTACAGTCTTATAAATTGACTAAGACCAAGAAGCTGCTAATTGTGTCCCAATCAACACCTAACAAGTAAAAAGCTAAATATTGTGTAAATAAACCTGCTGTTTTACGGGCGCGCTAATTTATTTATATATCGTATGGCGCTTACACACTGAGATCTGTTCTCGCAAAATAAATACCGAAGTGATGCAGGCCGCTTGTATTGTTTTGGACAAGCCTGTTTCGATCTCCTCATCCCACACACGAGATCGATGGCACCAGCGCCATGCATTTCATTTTCCTACATTAGTACCCGGTGTCACACGTAGATTTTGTCTGAGAGTAGTTGATATATTTAGTGCCCAGTGCCCTCTAACCAAATACCTACCACAGGCATGTGGAGGATTTTAACACTTTAACCGAAGATGCGATAGCGTACCTACCGACTTGAAAACTGTAAATCTTTGAAATAGAGAAATACAAATCAGCCATACGATAAATAAATAAATAGTGCCTAATTGCAATTTCGCAGCAAGGAATAGGTACGTATAATATGAAAGTAATGTAAATAGACTACGTCTAAAAATTATAGTAAAAAAATTCATGAATAACTGAGCTACATAGTTCACCACGACCTATTTTATTTTTATCTCAAAATCACCGATAACCGTTCTCACTCAGGCGTTCTATGAAATCGATTTCCCACAAATCAAACTAATTGAACGCAACCGAAAGAAACGCACGCGCACCTCTATAAATAACACAAAATGGCGCCCCTCGCGCGTGGGGGACAAAAAATACAAGCCGGGGAAAGGTATTAGCAGTTATGCTTGAACTTTAGCAATACACGTGTTTGAAATTAAAATGGGATGTAGGTATTTGGACGGTTTGCGACGCAAATTAAATAGTCGTTACCACTTAAATATGGTTATTCTGTGTCCAGCCGCTCCTGCGACAACGAGAACAAGTGGCAACAACTCAGACGTCTTTGTTAATCTTTCCGCCCAATATGGAGTCCAGTTGGTCGATCACGCATTGTAGGCGCGTCAGTTAGATTTAAATGTCACTTTTTCTATGGAAAAATTACGGTTAAATTGTACGAACGCGCGTTCGGAACGTTACGTGTTTACCTACCCCCCAGTGCCTATAATACTTACCATTATATTGAATTGTATTAAACATTGTATCAACCTAGAGGAATTCGACATCTAGCTTGTTGTAAAATATTTTATTCAAACGCAATATTGGCAGCATTCTGAATTTATAAACTACATTTATATATGTAGAAACAGCAACGTCCAGAAAGAATAACCTATAACAACTTATATTACAACCAAATGCCAAACATTCCTTGGAACTCGTATCATTTCCTAACCACGTTTTGGAAATAGACATGCATATTTGGCATAACTACAAACCGTTACAAGCTACGACTACGACGGAAGCCGTGTATCACATTGCAATTTGACAACATTGACGGGCCGCGAACTTCCTATAACCGCCGTTTAGAGACATGAAAAGGCGTAATGAATGAAATTTTGTTCGATTCCCGCCCGACACCTGTCTGAAAACACTAATGTCCAAGTCACTAGAAGTTCTGGTTTTCTTCAGTACCTAAATAATAAGTAATATTCTTTTTAGGGTACCAAAAAGGTAAAAAAGGAACCCTTATGGTGCCGACTCTGTCCGTCTGTCACAACTTTAAATATCTCAAACATGAAATTTGGAAAAACTGTTAAGAAAGTTAAGACACGTGTGTGGAAAATGAAAAAATTAAATATACATTTTTATTTTCTGTGTAACTGACGAATATGAGGGGGTTTCAAAGTCTAGTAAATAGATCAAGTGGGGTACCTATCATATGAAATATATTAGGCGATACCTGGATAGGCACTCCCGCCCTTCAGGTACTCCTTTACCCGCCATCCTGTCACTCCAAACATCCAATCCTTCCACTATCACCATCCTTTCAAAATCCTTTGTTCCTTACCCAAGCCCCTTCCCGGAGGAGACAACCTCAACCCCAAAAACCCCAATCTACAGGTGTAACCTACCGTGCCCAGAGATGCGTGACTGAGGGGGAGCTCAGTCACTAACGGTGGACCCTCGATACCGGGCAACCTCGAGGAGAACCTTTGCCTTATTTCAGCAAGCGGGGCTCTGCTGGAACGGACCTAATTTCCCTAGCTTCTCGTGGGATTAAAAATGGATGAAGTTAATAAAAAAACAGAAGGTACCCTGGAAGACCTATGCCAGGAACTACTGCCCCTGACAGTATGCGCGGAAGAAACCGCCCAAACGTCAGAGCAAGCAATGGAGGTGGTGGAGAGTGCCGACACGGTGGAAAAGGACGCTAAACGACCTAACCCACCAACGGAGAATCCGCACACCGACGCACGGAAGCCTCGCAAGAAATTGGTAGGCTCCACGCGAGGCCGCTACAAAGCTCTAGTGGGACTGGGAGTGAAGCCTGAAGAGGCTTTCCAACTGTCCGAAAAGAGCTTTGCGGAACTCAAGAAGATGGGCTACAAATTTGGGGGTTCACAATCCAAACCCGGGCAAAAGCCGGTCAAACGGCTCCGTTCGGAGGAGGAATCGCCGCAGGGTAATTTACCCAAAAACCCGAGGGTGAGTGAAACCCCCCCGGCCCAACCCACAACCCAATCCCAACAAGCGCAAGCCTTTAGCGAGGTCCTGAGCCAAACTAGAGTCGGAATCAAGGACACCAGTCCGATGGCGGACACTCAACTGGGGTCACTCTGCTACACCATCCTGCAGAAGATATCGACTCTGAAGATGGCCGAAGGACCTAAATTCACAGGCTACGCATACAAGCCAGGCTGGTTGCTCATCACGTGCGAAGACCAGCGGTCCAAAGCCTGGCTTGAAGAGATGACACCATCCCTCAAGCCATGGCCGGAAGCCAACCTCAGGGTCATACCTGAAAATGAGCTTCCGAAGCCAAACATAGGGATGGTGTTCATCCCAGATTTAAGCGACAAGGACGTGAAAATGTCCCTGTCGCTACTCTGTGCACAGAATTCCGGGTTGTACACAGAGTATTGGAAGATTCTCCACACAAAGGTCGAGAAAGGTGGGGTCATGTTGACTGTAGCCATAGACGACCAATCAGTGGAGAATCTCCAAAAAATGGGACTAAAGGCAAGCCTAGGCTTCCGAAAGGTTCAGTTTCGGATAAAGGGTACCCCCAAGGCCCAACAGCCTGAACTTGACACCTCCCCAACCCCACCACCGCAAAACCCGTCAACATCTAAGGACCTTAACCCAACACCCGCCCGAAAGATCCTCCCGGGACCTAAAAGGGCAGTCCTTACCAATCCCGCATCCAATCCATCCAATCCTGTAGCGGGTACATCGGGATTACGGCGGTTTCCCGCCAACAGGGGGGGCAATAGGGGCTCCAACCACCCCAGGGGTAGAGGAAGAGGGGGCCGGCAAGGGTATGCCAATGCCCAGCGCCGGGAACATTAAAGACGCAGCTCACGGGGGGGTGACGTTCCTGCAGGCCAACCTACACCACGCCATCGCGGCCACAGCGGTCGTGGAAAAACTTTTCGGCGAAAATGGCCTGAACATCGCCCTCATACAAGAACCATGGATCAACACCAAAACCATGGGAATAGGACTCAACAAAGCAGGTAAAGTACTAATACACGAAAAAGGATCCAAACCAAGGGCCTGCATCGTGTTTAACAAAAACATGGATTTCTTACCTGTTACAGAACTATGCAGCGACGATCTTGTAACTGCGTATGTAGATCTCAAAGGAAGGGGCTCACTAAAGGTGTTGATTTGTTCCGCCTACCTGCCCGGAGAAAAACAAGACCCCACAGAAGAACTGGCTAAAGTTGTACAGTACGCTCAAGCACAAAAGGCAGAACTGATTGTGGGTTGCGACGCAAACGCTCATCACACCATCTGGGGGAGCACCGGAGTCAACAAAAGGGGTGAGTTACTCTCAGATTTTATTTTTACTAACTGTCTACACCTGTTAAATAGGGGCAACACGCCGACCTTCGTAACCAGGGCAAGACAAGAGGTACTAGACATAACCTTCGCAACTGAAAAGGCGGCAAACTGCCTAGATAACTGGCACGTTAGTTGCGAGAATTCAATGTCGGACCATAAACATATAATATTTAGTGTTAAGGGCCCATTAGATATGGAACCACAAACACGGAGAAATCCACGAGAAACGTCCTGGGAAGCTTACAGAGCTCACCTGGAGAACTTTCTAAAGGATATCCCAAAATATGTTAAAAATCCAGATTCCCTCAATATAGCAGTAAATCAACTCTCCAACGGCATCTACAAGGCCTACGAACAGAGTTGCCCATTGCGAGAATCAACCACAAATTACACTACGACATGGTGGAACAGAAGGCTAGAAAAGCTCCGTGTCTCCACCCGTCGAATATTCAATCACTCAACCAGACCAAACGAGTGGGAAAGGTACGGTAGAGCACTGACTGAATATAACAAACAGATCAGGAAAGCCAAAAGGAAGTCGTGGCGGAAATTTTGTGAAGAGATCGCCCAAACACACAAAGGAGCGAGAATTCACAAGATTCTCTCCAAGACTCCAACCAATTACCTAGGTCTACTTAAGAGACCTAACGGAAGCTTTACGACCACGGAGGTGGAAACAATGGACTTGCTTAGAACTATCCACTTTCCAGGCTCGTATCCCACCAGTAATACCCAGTTATGCACCCAAAGGAGCACACAAGACCGGAGGGCACATAACAACGACTGGAATTTGGCTGCAAACATTTTCAGACCAAACCAAGTTATATGGGCACTTAAGAAATTCAAACCATTTAAATCGGCGGGAGAAGACGGTATTTTTCCTGCATTACTACAACAAGGACAAAATCTAGTCCTCCCGCACCTGGTAAGAATATTCCGAGCTAGCTTTGCTTGGGGTACTATACCAGAACGATGGACCAAAGTCAAGGTACGCTTCATACCAAAAGCAGGGAAAAAGGACTACTCACAGCCCAAATCCTTCAGACCAATTAGTCTATCATCTTTCCTACTGAAAACGATGGAAAGAGTCATTGATCAGCACATAAGAGCGAAATACCTGGTAGTCAGACCATTGAGTCTGAACCAACATGCTTACCAAAAGGGGAAATCTACGGAAACTGCACTACTAGATCTGGTCGACAAAGTGCAAAAAACCCTAGAGGATAAGCAAACAGCTCTATGTGCATTCCTTGACGTCGAGGGAGCTTTCGACAACACACCCACAGAGACTATCCTTAAGGGATTGGCATCAAAGGGTGTGGACGAAAACACCATCAGATGGATCCAGAGCATGCTATCAAATAGAATAGTCACTCTGACCCTCAATGCAATTGAGTTTACATTTTACACCACAAGAGGATGTCCTCAAGGAGGCGTACTATCCCCACTACTATGGACCCTGGCAGTGGACCAACTCCTAGCAACTATGAAGGACCTAGACTATGACACGCAAGGATATGCCGACGACCTTGTAGTCATAATCAAAGGTCCCTGCCTCCACACAATTTCGAACCTAATGCAAGGAGCGCTCAACACCATAAACAAATGGTGCAAAGAAAATGACCTGTCCATCAATGCGAGCAAAACAGTACTAGTTCCTTTTACTAGGAAAAGGAAACTAGATAAGCTTGCCAAATTAAAACTGAATGGACAGGAAATACCCTATTCAAATGAGGTCAAGTACCTAGGAGTTACCTTTGACCAAAGGCTAACTTGGAACGCTCATTTGAATAACACAATACAAAAGGCAAAAATGGCCATGTGGACTTGCTGCCGAATGGCAGGAGCAAGATGGGGCATAAGACCCAAAATTGCTTTGTGGCTTTACACAGCGGTAGTGAGGCCGATAATCACATACGCCTCTGCAGTCTGGTGTAACAAAGTCCACCAAAAGACAGCCATCACAAAGTTAAGCAGTCTTCAGCGTACAGCTTGCTTAACAGCAACAGGAGCTTTATGCTCAACACCGGGGGCAGCCTTGGATGCACTGCTCGATCTAACGCCACTCCACCTGCAAGTGCAAAAGGAGGCGAAGCAGTGCATCTACAGGATATGCACACTAACAAGGCCAAAATGGCGCTCTCAAGCGCTAAGCAAACTTGAGGCCCTTGTTTTTGATAACAAAAACCTAAGCATGCCCACTGACGACACATACGTGGAATGCAAATTCACTAGACTGTATACAGTGGAAATACCTCCGAGAGACAAATGGACAAATGACCAAATGGACTTCAAGGAGGGAAGCCACATTTGGTATACAGATGGATCAAAAAAAGGTGATGATGTTGGATGTGGTATCTACGGTGAGAGGCCAAAGTTCAAAGCTAGCGTCAGCATGGGGAAGGAGGCCTCAATCTTTCAGGCTGAACTCTTCGCATTAAATAAATGCGTGGAGATAAATCTTGAAAGAAACCTAAGGAACCAACATATCTACATCAACTCGGACAGCCAAGCTGCTCTGCTGGCACTAGAATCACTAGAGTCCTACTCTAAACTAGTCCAGAATTGTAAAAATAATCTAAACACCCTGGCGAACTCCAACAAAGTCATACTTAGATGGGTACCAGGGCACTCCGACATTGTAGGAAACGAAAGAGCAGATGAACTTGCAAGGCAGGGCGCAGACACGGCCCTAGTCGGCCCGGAACCGTTCTGTGGCATCACAAAACGGAAAGCATATTCTCTGCTAAACAACGCGGAAAAATCAGAGGCAATCAAGCTGTGGAAGTTCACCAAAGGACAAAAACAAGCTAAAGCCCTGATCGAAGGGTTCAATAGTAAGCTGTCTAAAGAGTTATTACAATTCAAAAGGCACAAAACCTGCGCAGTGACAAGAATCCTGACAGGACATTGCAAATTGAACAAACACCTGTTTCAAATGGGTATGAAGCAGGACACAACTTGCAGGTTCTGCCAGGAGACAGAGGAGACTGCAATGCACATTCTCTGCTCCTGCGGACCACTCATGCATAAAAGAAGTACCTACCTAGGGCGGCACATAATGCACCCACAAGAAGTACAACATATCACCGCCCAAAGAATCTGGAATTTCCTGGAGGCAACGGGACTTAACGGTGAACTCTAAAACAAGGGCTGCCACAATAGATCACTTGCTGGTCGAAGCGGCATATTAAGGCCCACAAAATAATAATAATAATAATAATAACCCCCCCAAAGGGATCACCTTGCCGTGGTGGGGGGGCTTACGGGTTGGTGACACTACCAAGGTCAAAAGATCTAGACCACACCCCAGTATGGGAGATACTATAACATTTGCCAATATCAGCTAGGCAACCCTTCCCAAACTAAGATCCCAATCCTTCCTCTTTCCTATCCTTTCTTCTTCTTCCCTTATAGAGTAATTATGCAGCTACGATCGAGAAGTTTACGTCCAGGGCCGCTGCCCGAGGGCAATCGTCGGGGCGCATCTGGAGCCGTTGCTGGGTGCCACAGCATGCGAACCAACGGCGATGCGGAGTTGAACAGGCGGGCTCCCATCGAACAATCTGTTACAGCCGCAGTCGGGCCGCTGCCCGAGGGCAATCGTCGGGGCGCATCTGGAGCCGTTGCTGGGTGCCACAGCATGCGAACCAACGGCGATGCGGAGTTGAACAGGCGGGCTCCCATCGAACAATCTGTTACAGCCGCAGTCGGGCCGCTGCCCGAGGGCAATCGTCGGGGCGCATCTGGAGCCGTTGCTGGGTGCCACAGCATGCGAACCAGCGGCGATGAGGAGCTGAGCAGGCGGGTTTCCATCGAAAAATATACTACAGCCGAAAACCCCTCGACCCGTGCATCTTCCCCTACATCGTTGTGCCCCTCAATTCCTGCGTCGTCAGTTTCTTTGTTTTCTTCAGTTCCGTCATCACCAGCTTCTTACTTGAACTATTCTGATTCCGAGAGCGCGTCGTCAGCGTGTACACCATCTCCTAACTTAATTAGTACGGCCGAGGACGTTGTGCAGGAGGCAAGCACTGCCAACCAACCTGCACCCGCCACGGCTGATCCAAATGTGCGCAAGAAATGGTCTCGCGAAATGAACATCTTTATCTTGCGCACGTACTTTAGAATCACTGCTCTTGAAACCGAAACCAGAAAATATTTATCACAACTACACGAGGAATTTAGCCAAAAGTTCCCTTTATTTAAAGTCAGCAAACAGCGCCTAGGGGACCAACGTAGGGTCATTGTACGGAATAACCTATTATCTGATGCAGATATTACAGAAATTAGAAAACTAGCAGAAAATGATCTTAAAGATTCAACGTATCCCCGCCATCAACCCCAATCAGCCACACAAAACAGGGACCAACGAATGATCTGGACAAATGAGATTAACGAGTCTATAATAAGAGAATACTACAAAATAACACTACTAGAAACAAACATAACAGCATACAGAAAACCTCTTTATCAAACAATTATCGCAAAGCACCCCCAGTTTTCACACGTATCTGAGCAGAGGATAGCAGACCAACGAAGAGCTATCATTAATAATAAATACGTGAGCGAACAAAGACTGCAGGATATTAAACTTGAAATTTCGCGTGAGCTAGCGTTAGATGACACTACTCAAACTACAGATAACTTACCCCATACCGACACAGTGACCTTAGGCCCGGAAACTGATTTATTGGATGAATATCCTACAATAAATAACAACCCTGTAAGCAACTACGAAACTCAACCTGACAATTTAAGTGCCACTGAAAATGTACCACTACTGAGCTATCTCCCCATCTCAAAACAAAAGGAGATTGAACAAGCGTTTCTAGCCGCTCAGGATCAATTTTGCAACTCTGTCCCCTCTAATAGACCCTTTATACCTAAACAAAAGCCGTCTAAAAACCTTGCCTCTATAGTTCACTTTATTAACAGCGCTATTCTTCCAAAATATCTAGCTCCAGACTTAAATTTTGAAAGCACACAAACTATTCTTTATTGCGCTGCATTTACGGCAGCTGTCCAAAATGGTTCTAAGATTAGAGAATCGCAATACACCCACCAATATAACAACCAACCCCCCCTCTGGCAAAAGAGACTACATGACAGAATAACAGATTTAAGAACTAAGATAGGCCGACTAACAGAATTTATTAACGGAAATCCTAGCCCAAGACTGACGAGACATATAAATGCAATCAAAAGACAGTATAAACTTCACTCCCGACATGAACCGGAAAATACGGAACTAACACATTTCCTCGATACCCTCAAACAAAAACTTAGCGCACTAACTAACAGACTCCGTAGGTATAAACTCACGACCCTCCGCAAAACACAGAATATGCAATTTGTTAATAATGAAAAAGTATTTTACAGGACATTACAAAATTCTCTCAATAATACCCGTGAAGCGGGACAAGACCCCAATAGCAACTCTGAATCTCCCAATGCGGAACAATTGCACCACTTCTGGTCCGCAATATGGTCTAAACCAGTGGAACATCGGAACTCTGAATTGATTGAGACAGACAAACAATCACTTGGTTCCGTACCTGACATGACATTTGAACAAATCAGCCTTGATCTACTGCAAACAGTCATACGGAAGACTCATAACTGGAAAGCAACTGGCTCCGATAACATCCACAACTACTGGCTTAAGAAATTCACCTATTTGCATCCGATTTTGCTTAGACATATTAATGCATTCATCCATAATCCTGAAACATTACCGCCATATCTTACGCAAGGCACAACATATATGTTGCGTAAAGATAAAACCGACAAAAGTAACCCGGCCAAATATAGACCTATTACCTGCCTTCAGAACATCTACAAAATCATAACATCATGTATTAGCAAACTTATATATAGACACATTGACACCCACAACATTTTAGCTGAGCAGCAGAAGGGATGCCGACAGAAGAGTCAAGGCTGTAAAGAACAGCTTACTATAGATGCCGTTATTTCCAAGCAAGCACTCAGTAATAAAAGAGATATCTACACCATGTACGTCGACTACAAAAAAGCATTTGACTCCGTACCACACACCTGGCTTATTCATATTCTTAAGCATTACAAAATTCACCAAACCATCATACAGTTTTTACAAAACACAATGTCACAATGGACAACAGTTCTTAAAATTTCCAGCAGCGATACCAATATTGTAACGGAACCAATCAACATCCGCAGAGGTATATTTCAAGGAGACTCTCTTAGTTCGCTTTGGTTTTGTCTAGCACTCAATCCACTCTCTAATTTGCTGAACAAAAGCATATCTGGATTTGAACTGAAATATGGTAACACCTCGCAAACAGTATCTCACTTAATGTACATGGACGACATCAAACTCTACGGTAATAGTTTAACTGACATTCACAATCTAGCAGACATCACGCAAGCGTTTTCATCAGATATACACATGGAATTTGGCATCGACAAATGCAAAATCCAGTCGATTCGAAAAGGTAAAGTGGAATGCAATAATTACACTCTCAACACTGGACAGCAAATAGACCCTGTAGATGAAGATGCTGGCTATAAGTACCTCGGATATCAACAGACGCAGCAAATTCACCATAAAGTAACGAAAACTATACTTCGACAGAAATTTACAGATAGACTTCACAAAATTTTGAACAGCCACCTCAACGCACGCAACACAATCAAGGCAATTAATACATTTGCGGTTCCAGTCCTAACTTATTCTTTTGGTATCATACAGTGGTCGCAAACGGATTTGTGTAACCTTCAAAGAATGATTAATACTCTATTGACCAAATACCGTAAGCACCACCCGCGGAGCTGCACCCAGAGGCTGACTCTACCGAAAGCAGAAGGTGGAAGAGGCTTAATAGATATTAAGAATCTCCACAACAAACAGGTAAGTACAATTAGAAAGTTTTTTCACAACCAAGCTTCTCGGTCCCAAATGCACGAGGCTGTTGTAAGCGCTGATCGAAAATTTACTCCGCTAAATTTGAATGACCATATAAAACAAAAGAATGAATCGATCACAGAGCCTCAACAAAAACAAGAAGCATGGATACAAAAGGCGCTCCACGGCAGACACCGACTGGATTTGACTAATCCCAACGTTGACAAGCTGGCATCCAACATGTGGCTTAAGAGAGGTGAGTTGTTCCCCGAAACTGAAGGTTTTATGATCGCCATCCAAGATCAAATCATAGACACCAGGAATTATAGAAAATATATCATCCGCGATCGTAACTTAACTACTGACTTATGTCGACGCTGTCATGGTGCCTCAGAGACAATACAACATATAACAGGAGCGTGCCGATCCATAACCCAGACAGATTATAAACACCGTCATGACCAAGTAGCAGCCATCATCCACCAATACCTTGCATTTAAACACCGCCTTATTGAAAACAGAACCCCTTACTATAAATATACACCGCAAATTGTTTTAGAGTCATCCAATCACAAACTATACTGGGACAGAACTATCATCACCGACAAAACCGTGCATTACAATAGACCTGACATTATACTTCACGACAAACCTGCAAAAACTGTGTATCTGATTGACGTAGCCATACCCAATACCCACAATCTAGCGTCTACTCACACTGAAAAGATCAGCAAGTACACTGACTTGTCCGTAGAAATAAAAAACCAATGGCGAGTAAATACGGTGAAGACAATTCCAATCGTAATTTCATCTACAGGTGTTATTCCACGCACCCTCCACACCAGCCTCAAAACCCTCGGTGTCCATCCACTTACATACATCCTCCTACAAAAAGCTGTAATTATGAACACATGCAGAATAGTACGCAAATTTTTAGCTTTAGAACAACATTAGGTAGTCCTTAGGTAACATACCTATCTTCTATATTCGTTTGGCCAAAAGCCCGCGGGTATGGAAGTAAAATACCCTCCTTTGGAGAGAAAAACAAATGAAAACAAAAACATAATAATAATAAATCATATGAAAGCGCTTGAATTAATTTGTCACTCTATTTAGTTATATTGGTTTTTAACCCTTTGAACACCAAGAACGCCTAAAGACGTCGTGTATTGTCGTGCATGATTATGACGTCCGCTGTCAAAACAACCTTTAGTCTTTTGTATAAGGTTCATAGTCACACTTTAATGAAAAAATGGTTGGCGTGTCAGTGACACTTTAGTAAGTGAAGAATGGCGTTCAAAAGGTTACCAGAATCTTTCCAGTCGATGTGATAGCGACCTTATGGCAAAATTACATCATTGTCCGAGGCCCAAAACCCATAGCATTATGCTAAGGCTTCTGCGAAACGGTACTAAAAGTCCCCGGTTTTTGGAGACTGATTCACCGACAACTTTAGTTTTTGATCGAAAATTTGTTTGTCTGCGATAGTTTCAAAAGAGGAAACGGATGTCGGTGTCGTCTTTATTATTTTATATTCTGAAAAAAGATTGTTATTAAAAATATAGTTCCTTTCATCTATGCGGCGACCTTTGAAGTATGATGAAATGTCGTAACAACAAGAACTCAAATATTAGAGTGATATAGTTACATGTTTTATGTGGCTTGTTCAGTATTAATTGATTTGTAGTTTTCCGAAAATATAACGATTCTATAATGATTGCGAGAGTCATTGCAATTCGCACACTCACAGTGTGATTTCCCGAGTACCATCGAGTGTTTTACCTTTTAGTAAGGGTGTTTTACATTATATACAAATTAAAGTTGAAGATTCAAGTGAAGTTAAAGCCTTAACATATTAAACAACTTTTCTCATTCCTTAAAAACCTCTATGCTTAGTTAATAACTAATGATAATAAACCTAAAGTAAAAAATATGAAACCTTCAAAAATAGAACCAATTAAAAAACGCACGTGAAAAGAGCGTCAAGTATCGATGACGATTCTAAAACGATACTCCACTCAATTTTACAGTCAATTTCACCAAACTTATAACTTGAACTTTATTCGTTTAGAATAGAGTTCAAAATGTTGGATACAGTTCCAGCTCCTGTATCGTAGCTGAGTATCGCATATCACACGTCATAGCAGCGTTTCAGCGTATGACGTTAGGAATAGCGACGTTTCCGGTGTTACCAGGGAAATAATTCCCCACTATTTATCGTAAAAAAATACAAGATGTGAAAGTAAAAAACTGGCTGTGACAGACGGACAGCCTCCGAGTGATCGCATAGGTGTTCCGTAGGAGCAATCTTGGTACGGAACACTAAAAATAACATGATAGTTGCGTGTCAGTCAAAATTATTATAACCGTGACTAACAATTAACCTGAACTAGAAAATAAATTCTGCAAATCTTTTACTATTTGGCAAATGGGTATTTTTCACAGCATCATTTTAAAAGTAGAACGAATCATAATGATAAACATTCGGAAATGGTGGTTATTTATAATTATAGCATAACCTGTAGCTGTACAACTTCATCAAAGTAGGGCGATTAATATAAGCAAGTCAGACCGTTGACTGAAAGATACTAGGCAAAAAATTTAAAAGTATAAAGTACAGCTTTAGAAATGTTTAACAAAGCCCTAGTTAGACTAATCCTATTGGAGAATTCCTTCAGTTTGTTTATTTAATTATGATGAGTATGATGACTGACTGACCGAGATATAAACAAAAGATTATTCCTGATGGTGATGATCGATTTGGCTTGATCGGCTCGAGTTTTATTGATCGAGCGAGCGAAGCGAACGATGTTCTCTGTTTCAGCTTGGGCAAAAATTATTTCCTACGTCCGGCGTCCAAAAATTTAAATGACGGGTTTGCCAGTTCTACATCTTACAGAGGTATATTCCCACCAGTTTTATTATCTGTTCGATTAATGGAACTAAATGAAATTTTATGTAAAGATACTGGGCATTTGCTTTTCATGCTACTAAATTTAATACGGTGCGAGAGTTTGTGTAGGAGAAACATGCGCTAAAGGATGCTAATGTTCGAAAGCGGACATATCCGAGACACTGTTAATGAAGATTAGTTGTCACTAACAAGAATTCCTGTTAAACAATCACCTCCAACCCCATGCCTCGTGCGTCTGATCCATCCTGTCCCATGAGTGTAACAACTATAACAAGTCCGCTATAAATCATTACAAATCCTTTGTTCCGCATCATAATAACATTCATTGACGCAAGCACAGACCTACGGACGCACGAGTGCAAAATGCGCTCAATTCTACTTAACTGGGTACTACTAACTCATAAACGATTTTACTGAAACTTTTACGTCTCTTTAATAATTATGGGTACGATCAAAGAGGAAAATTTAAAAATTATTCGCCACGGGCGGGATTTGAACCCACGACCTCTGGAATCCGTCCATTGCTCTTATCCAACTGAGCTACCGTGGGTCCCGCCAGTGGCACCGAATCTTTCAATCCCTTCACTCTTCTAATTTCGTTAGCGGACGCTTCTGCTTAGTATAAATGTACAATTATGGGTATTACAAAATTTAGGACTCTTAAATCTGTAGAAAGAACAATTGAACACTGATTTTCCTTTAAATAAAGCGAAAAAGGGTGGATTGCAAAAAAAAAACATTGTTAAGGGCTATTTTCCATTGTGTACCGCAAGTTACCCATATGAAAGTTAAAGCGTAGATTAGATTAAAGCTAAAATGTTTTGCAATCCACCCAATTAAATCAATAAATAGTTTAACATTTTATAACACGAATCTGTAGTACGCGACTCTAAATATAGGAGACTAGCGAATGTCGTTAACCTCCTGGATAGTGAAAAATACTAACTGAAATAAAAATAACTGCTTAGTATTATGCAATGACAAACATACCCAATTTTTACAGCAGGAGGTTATAACAAGCTATTAGTTAACTTGCAGAGCACGTATGTTAGTTAGTTAGTTAGTTTCATTCATTCATAGATTCACGCGTTATTCCCAAAAGGGATAGGCAGAGCACATGAAACCTATGTAGCACATGAAACCTATGTTAATTTGTATAGGTCAAATTAAGGCGCTGTATGCAGCTGCGCATCGAAAAAGTGCCTTTTCCAAACCGATTATTAGTATACTTGTACTATTGCTATAGATCCAAATTTTTGATATGTATATCTTCAGTTCATTGGCTATGTTCGTACTTCGTAAAATCACGATTGCTTACAAAAACCTCGATAGATTTTGCCTTTCAAAACAGTCCTTTTTTACCATCAAACTCGAAATATCTCAAAAGTTATTTGGAATATTACAATGAAATTTGTTGTGATAGGTAGCTTTTTGGTAGATCTATCTACCGGCTTCTTAGAATTTCAATATGTTTGATAATTCAATACATTTGGTCATTTGTCTGAAAAACCGGGTGTCCGCGTCATGCATGCGCGGTGGCGAGTACAATTTAGTACGCCCGTGGCCACTGCCGACGACGGACCTGTGAATGTTTACCTGGCACGCAAATACGCCTTTTTGCAGCAATTATTTCGAGTTATCAAGGTAAATAAAAATATATAAAGGAATAGGAAACGCTAATACATGCTGGAGAACACATTCGAAATGATAGAATAACAAATATAAGGTATGCGATATTTACTACATTAAAGCGTTTCTACATCCGCACCTAAAACGTATTAATAGGTAGCTGGAGCATATTGACAAGATGTCAATAAAAATCTTCAGTTATCCTGAATACGTATTTAGAACTGTTAGGTAGTAAGTAGTCGGGTGTAAATCGGATTCGGACACGAGCACATGGTTGGGGGGGTAATGGTACCAATTATGGACTGTACGAATAATAGATTTATTTATTCATACAGAAATATATCAAAAGCATTTAGGGCTATTGCGCCGGATAGCGACTACCTAGACTAAAGTCCTAAACGAGTTGGTGAACTGAAGTATATTTACTTGCTGTTTAGTAGATTCTATTAAAAACGAGTGCGGAAAAAGACCCTGCCACTCCACCAGCAGCAGGCCACGGCCCTTCCTCATCTTCGTTATAGACATACATGCATACATACGCTACGGCACATCTTTTCGTCCAATATTCCGCAGTGTCTCAAGACGAGAGTCTTTGACCAGTGTGTGTTGCCAGTGATGACATATGGAACGGAAACGTGGTCGCTTACTATAGGCCTCATAAGAAGGCTCAAAGTCACTCAAAGGGCGATGGAGATGGCTATGCTGGGAGTTTCTCTGTGCGATCGCATCAGAAATGAGGCTATCCGCAGCAGAACCACGGTAACCGATATTGCCCTCCGAATCGCTAAACTTAAGTATCAGTGGGCGGGGTACATTGCACGTAGAACCGATGGCCGTTGGGGCGGAAAGGTTCTCGAGTGGCAACCACGTACCGGAAGGCGCGGCGTGGTTAGGCCCCCCACAAGGTGGACTAATGACCTGGTAAAGGTCGCGGGAGTCCGCTGGATGCTACGGCTATTGTGGCACTCTTTGGGGGAGGCCTATGTCCAGCAGTGGACGTCTTTCGGCTGATATGATGATACATACGCTCGAAAAACATAAACTTCCTTCTGAGGCAGTCGGGTACAAAGTACTACAGGGTGTTCCCCTATACAGCTGCAAAACTTTGCCAGCTGTTTGTGCACATGATACCCATCACAAAACACTAAACTATGCCGTTTCACATCTCGCACTCACTCTGCCACCGCTGTTTCTCCAAATAACAACCAAGAAAGCCTCCCCCGCCACGCCCCTTTAAAAATAAGCCCACTAAAGCAAATAAATGTGACGTTATCTAAGTGAACATACCTTTTGTCGGTATGAAGTTATTGATATGACTCACTCACTCACTCACTCATCAACGCACAGCCGAAACTACTAAGACTAGAGAGTTGAAATTTACACCAGAACTACCTTTTACAACGTAGGCAACGCTAAGAAGGATTTTTGGAAATTCCACCCCTAAAGGGGGTAAATAGGGGTGCAAAGTTTGTATGGGGGAAACTTTATTTTTAGAGCTAGAGACTTAAATTTTTGCCTAAAGATTACTTATTAGAATACAAATTAAGTACTTTCAATTCAATTAAATTTATTTTGTTAAACATAGGTCACAACTTTTACAAGTATTGTTGGTATACAAAATATAAGACTTCTGTGCATTACCCACAATGTAGGTTTACAAAATATTTCAGCCAGCAAATATATTTATAAAAATAAAAAAATAAATGTCAATACAGTGATTGGTGTTAAATACTTCAAATACATGTCAAAAACTCTCAAAAAATACTATAACCAAAGAATATTATAACTAAGGAATGTCTTGAATGGAATCATGTTATGTCGTAGGGTCGTTTAAGTAATATTTAATGGTATAATAACACTTTTCAATCAAATATTGATCTATTGATTGAAATGATTGATCCAATAATGTCATGGAAAGATCACATAGATACATTATACAGTAAGTTAGCAAGAGGGATCTATGCTCTAAGACAGTTAAGACCACTTGTGTCAGAAAGTTGCTTAAAAGAGCTGTATTATGCGTACATATACTCTCAACTTTCATACGGGATAATGCTTTGGGGCAACAGTACGGATTATGAGCGCATCCTAAAGATCCAGAAACGTGCAATTAGAGTACTTCCCTATGCAAAGGACAGATACACGTGTCGCGAACATTTAAGAAAACTTAGTATCTTAACATCAGTTTCAACTTATATATTGGAAGTTTTGATGTATGTTAAATGTTATCCAAATGAATTTCAAAGGAGAGGTGAAAATAGTTCAAGATCAATGAGAAATGCGAATAACTTAAAAAGAAGCGGGTTGTGTCCGAGATACAACCGTTAATTAAGTTTAAGTGGATACTTATTTGTTGGTTGTCCCCGTAAATATATATCTGCATTAATTCACTAAAATCTGTATAAGCACAGATAAATCGGTATATATAGCAACATTGACTGACGTAGCTCGTTTGACTCGCGAGGCATTGAAAATGGCGGTCATTTCAGCATAGTTTTCATGCCCGTCACATAAACTAAATAACATTTTGTGATTAACAACTAATAGCAAATAAAGAAGGATTAAAACATGTAACAAACAATTATTTGAAATCAGATTAGGCTTCTCTACAAAAAGTTAATCCGGAAGTTACGTGATACATTTTGAACTGTACCCCCATACAAGAACGCGAGCAAAGAAGTATCCATTTCAAAACAACCTCGCCCAGACTTAGAATAGGCACAAAACTTCCGAAGTTAATAGGACAAATACTTTTTAACCGGCTATCTTCAAACCTTAAAACCATAACGAACGACAACTCTTTTCGCTTCCATGTAAAACAACTATTGCTTGAAAAAACACTGTATAGTTTACAAGAATTTCTTTCAAATGACTAAATAACAAGATCTTAAAAGCTTGACGTTAATTTTTGTATTATGTTTTCTTTCTCTATTTTATGTAATAGCATTATGCTATGAGTATAAGTATTATTAAACTATTTACAAATAATAACAATTCTGTACACAACTGTACACATCTATTGTATTTTATTGTAACTGACAAGTTATAATTTTAACACATTTTTATCTGTATATTCATTGTACTATGATTTCAATTGTAAAATTATGATAATAAACAAATCTGAGTCTGAAGTCAATTGTCTTTTAAATTTATTAATATCCAGTGTTTAATTCGGTCTGGAATTTTATTGAAAATGTTTGGTGCCATTCCCAAGATTCCGCCTCTGATTAGCGCTGTGTTGTTGCTACCCTGCAAAGTTTTCAATTTTTGTTTGTATTGTTTACGTGTCGGAAATCTGCGGCCTTCTGAAACGTTACTGAACATGCTTGGATTGGTCTTGACAAAAATACCTACTTCTAGGATATACAGTTCTTCTAGTTTGTATGGAGAGCAAGACATTTTTAAAGTAAGGGATTTGTAACTTCGGTTTTTTAATTATTAATCACTTAAGAAGGTTAAAAGGGGGTTCGAATTATGTATAGAGAGCAAGACATTTTTAAAGTTAGAAATTTGTAACTTCGGTTTCAGACTATTTACTATGAGAGTTCAAAGAGGGTTCTAAGTTTGTATAGAGAGCAAGACATTTTGAAATAAAGAGAGATTTGTTTCTTCGGTTTTAGACTGTTTACTTAAAGACTAGGTACAGTCAGCGTCATATAGTTAGTAGCAGCCAAAGTAGCCAAATATATCGTAACACATCCTTACACCTATAGTAACAAAGACGTGTTGCGATATATTTGGTTACCTAGGCTGCTACTAACTATCTGATGCTGACTGTACAAAACTAATTTCAATGTTTTTTTTTATTAAACAAACATTTAAATTTCTTAAACAAACATTTAGACGATAACATGTTATACGTGGACGAAGTCGCGGGCAACAGCTAGTTTATATATATATATTTATTTAAGCTTTATTTATTCCATATTGTTTGTGTTAGTACATATTTACTAAATCTAAAAGATTTATGCCATTTTTTCTTTCTTATATGGACCCCATTCGGGTAAAAGCCATATATCGCCAGATATTAGGAGAAAAGAAGGGCACTGGAAGCAACAAACTGGTCAGGGCCGAAAGGCAAAAGAAGGAAAGGTAGACGACGAAGACGTTGGACCAATGACATAACTGAGGTCGCCGGACCTAGCTGGATGCAGTTGGCTAAAGACCGAAAAAAATGGCATGAGATCGAGGAGGCTTTTACCTAAATTTACATTTGCTTTAAAAAATTCAATATAAATCAAACAAAAAAAGACAATTAAAGCTTAATTTATATTTATATAATTACTTCCGGTTGGAAAATTTGTTGGATTCTTGTGTAAAGCATCTTAGAATAACGATTAAAAATTAAATATACAAAAAAACGCTATTATAAATTAATGATTTTCGAAACCGTATTTTGCCTGGAGTATAGAGTCAAGTAACAAGTGTAAGTCCAAACTTGTTGGCTTGTTGAGAGTATCAAGGTCCATCGCGGTGTGGCCGCTGGTCGAGGTAGCATGGTAGGCAGCACGCGCCGCGCGAGCGCAGTGACATAACACTTTTAGGTATTTAAGAGACAAATTGAATTTGTTATTTTTATATGATGTTTGGTCAAATTACATTTTTTAATAGACATAGTCATGTACTGAAGAACTTGCTGGTCTTAAAATAACCACCCTGTATAATAAAATGCTCTTCTGACTAACAGTGGTCTAATTATCCAGTTTTTGATCAGTCAGTCATACTTATGTAACAAAGGTAATAATTATGGAAATAATACTCCTTGCATTTCATTAAATTGTCAAAAGGGCCTCTACGTGTTGGCGCCGTTGGTACTTTGTAGGTACCTAGCCCCACGCATGCCTCCCAAAGGTCCGGGACATCATTGTCCCGTGAGCGGGAAAGACATACATGGTAATAATATAATTTTCCAAGAGATAAATAGATGAACATAGCTATTTGTTTATTATTTTTGATGGTTTCTTAAGCGGGTGTTAACCGGCGCTATAACTTTACCTAGAAGTAATCGATTTTATTTCGGTTTAAAAAACCTGTAATATATTAGTACAATCCATAATTGGTGACGTTCACCCTTAGGAAGTGAAGATGTACTATTATTTTATCAGTTCTACGTATTTGGAAAACGGAAGCACCCACATAGGAACTGGGAAAACGATAGGTGGATTGATGATGAAGAAATCTGTACTAACATATCTTTGGAAAGTAAGTGTCCATAATTGATGTCATCATACTACGATGTACTTAAGAACTGTAACTACCTATTATTCCTTATTTTCTTTAAAAAAATAGATTTAAATAAATAAATAAACAATAAATATTTGGGGACAATCTTACACAAATCAACCAAGATTTGAAAAATAAAACAATTATTCAAGAAGACAAACATTTGATCGTATGATCCGCAAAAACGAGCCGAATACGGATGCCAACAGAATAAGGCCGTTAGCGGGGTGCGCGGGACGCGCGTCTCCCGCTCCGTCTGCCTCACCTCCGCAAATACCTAAATATCGTCTAATAAGAGCGCCTTAAGCCACTTTTGTAAGTCAAATGCCAATGCAATATTATTGTACCTACTATAAAGCTGGTCTGATCATGGAGACACGGAGACAGAAGTTGATAGCAACTCGTAAATTACACAAGACAAACCCGTCGTATTTGGGCTCATTCAAATCCTTTCAATGAGTACTTAGTGCAAAAAATATTACAGTCGGCAATAAAAACTTGAACATTTTTGACAGAAACTGATCATCAAAATAATTAAGTAAACGATTTTTTTTTATTGAAAGAGTTCCGACAACAATCAGACAACAAGAGCAAGTTATCCGAAACCGACGTCGAGGACAAATCGAAGTGGAGAAGTAAGAAGCTGGCCCTAACCACCATGTGGTATATATAGCCAGGAAGAGAGAGAGAGAGTTCCGACAACAGGTATGATTCTAAAGCATTCGTTGCGATTTAATATCTTTGCATCTAGAGTAGTTATTATTTAGAGCAAAGCATAAAACTATCCTACAGCTCAACATAATATATCATATGATGCTGGAATGCATACACACTCGTATATAGTATTATGAGGTCTGTAGAGAACAATACAACTTCAAACGGTAACTGTCTATTCGGAGACTCAGTCATACGTGTATTCAATTTATAATCGATCACTCATAGTTTTCTGATCAATCGATTTATTAATTTATCAATTACAATAGCTTTGTTGGCGCAAATGGTGGTAATAATGATAGTACTTTATTTATAACTGGAATACTACAGTCTAGGACAACTTTAAATTATCGCGCTTTGTACATATATGTATTTAAATTATTACTGCACCCATATCTCCATTGATAACTTGCTGAGACGACAGTCACCTGGGACCATGCCGAGTGCAACCTTTGTCGAAACGTCAGAAATAAAGGAAAATAAATATCGCGTATTATGCTTAGACCGGTTTTCTCGCGATCTTTTCCTTCACCGAAAAGCCACTGTTATTATCTAATGATATTTCATACATAAGTTATAAAAAAAATCCAGTGGTACGAGCCGGGGTTCGAACCCAAGACATACAGATAAAAAAAACTACTTGTTAATATTAATTTAAAAATACATTTAACTAGAAATCTTTCAACACGTCACCATCAACTACAAGCTTATTACGTGCTATATTGCGCAACATCATTTCCATCTCCCTTTACTTCCTGAAACTAGTATTTCAATCCATTTCGTCCATTCGGGGCCCAATTTAGCTGTCGCCGCCGCCGAATAACCTGGTCCTGTAGGAAGTCATTAGTCAACGGGCCCGGATGCAGAGTGTCCTTACAATTATAGCATTTAGACCATTAAAATGGTCAGGAAACTTCATAATTATGTATTGTCAAAAGATATTATAAAAAGCAAAAGTAAATTAATTTGAAAAGGTAGAGTAGAACGCTAGCAGTATGTGTAGGTATGTACTGAACTCCTCAAAGTTGGATGGATCTCATGGATACAGTGTCCTCCTATAACAATCAGTTCCGTACAAGACTAAACGAATATGATAAGCGTTGGCCAAGTTTGGCACAATAATATTGAGTAGGTATAACAGTAATCGAGTGCCTCATACGTGCATCGAGTACAGTACGCAAAATGCACCGTTTCTGGTGCGTTCTTACTTATAATTTATAATACATACCAGTAAATATTGTTATTGTACAAATTAATTAAGTTATTTTGGCATCTGTGCTACATAATTGCGTCAATGTTTGTCTAGAAGACTTAAGATACATGAATATAACACCAATTTCCAGGGAAGTAAGCCAGACGTCAAGAAGGCTACGCCCTCAGGGCCATGAAACTCCTGTAACACTCGTTATGCAGTAAATCGACTACTTTAATAGTTATTTGTTATACAAGGGTGCAAAGTTGTATTTTAACCGCGAGTGTGGAATTGAAACACGAGCTAGCGAATGGATTCTAGGGTTGAACCACGAGCTAGCGAATGGATTCTATGGTTGAACCACGAGCGAAGCGAGTTGTTCAAAAATAGAATCCTGAGCGAAGCGAGTGGTTCAAAAATAGAATCCTGAGCGTAGCGAGTGTTGCAACACACGAGACGTCAAAATAACTTGCACCCGTGTGTAACACAAATCTTTTCACCTCACTAAAGCGAGGAAAAAAAACAAAAAAGTAAAGTAACGAAAAAATTAAAAAAAATATATTAAAAAGGGGGAAAAAACATTAAAAATGAGAAAAAAAAAATAAAAACATGAAAAAAGAAACAAAATATTACAAAATTAAAAAAAAACCTTTAATAAGGAGGAAAAGAGAAAAAACATTGAGAAACAAAAAAAATAACATTAAAATAAAGAAAAACTTTTAAAAAAGGCAAAAATAATTTCAAAAAACATTAAAAAAGACTGATAAAAGAAAAACGAAGCAATAAAATAGAGACAAAAACATATAAAAAGAAAAAAGTTACAAAAAACATAACATTAAGAAAAAAAACGTAAAAAAAGACAAAAAACAAAAAAAAAACATGTAAAAGAAAAAAGTTACAAAAAAACATTATATTAAGAGAAAAAACGTAAAAAAAGACAAAAAAACAAAAAAAAACGTAAAAAGAGTGGAAAAAAATTTAAAATAATGGAAAAAGAAAAAAACCTTGAAAAACACATATAAATCAATAAAAAATAAAAAAAAACATAAAAATATGACAAAAGTTCAAAAAAATATAAGAGAATTTCAAAAAACCTTGAAATAATAAAAAGTAACATCAAAAAAAAGGAAAAAACGTATAAAAAGAGAAAAAAGACCAAAAAAACATAAAAAAAGAAAAAAAAACATTCAAAAAGAAACAAAACATCTATAAAAAGGAGAAAAAAGCAAAAATCATTGAAAAAAGAAAAAGAAACCAATAAAATAGAGACTAAAACATAATAAAAGAAAAAAAATTACAAAAAACATTAAAATAAGAGAAAAAACGTAAAATAAAGATAAAAAAAGAAAAAAAACTTAAAAAAAAACATTTAAAAAGAGAAAAAAGTGGAAAAACCACAAAAATAAATCAAAAAGAAAAAAACATAATTTTTTTTTTTTTTTTAAGAGGAAACAATAAAAAAAAACCTTGAACAAACACATTTAAATCAATAAAATTTAAAAAAAAAACATTAAAATGTAGACGATAACATCAAAAAAATAAATAGAATATCAAAAAACATTAAAAAAAGAAGAAAAGAATTTAAAAAAAAGGAAAAAACGTATAAAAAGACCAAAAAAACATTAAAAAGAGAAAAAAAATACAGAAAAACATTCAAAAAGAAACAAAACATTTAAAAAGAGAAACAACATTTTTAAAAAGGAGAAAAATAAAAAAGATTTATAAAACAAAAAAACATTTAAAAAAGAAAAAAAGAATTAAAAACATTTAAAAAAATAATAAAACATTCAAAAAAAGGTACCTAAATAAAATAAATCTGATGGGCGAAAAATGTCCTGTCTGGGCCTTTACATGTAGTAACTAATAACACGTTCGGATTTCAAATATTCTTTGCACTCTTGTGGATAAAATGCAGTTTTGCTATCTGTTTTTAAAGAATAAAAATGGGCTTTCCGAGCTAGTGAGGTGAAAAAGTATGTACAAACTACAAATACGTAGTAAATATACCATCAATGGTGCCTGGTGAATATAACCGTAATGTCTGCTGACCGTACCGAGGTGTCAGGCTTGACACGTAATGCACCGCAAAAGGATCGGCCATGACTGCAGAATAATGGATGCAGTTTCATTCGGCGGTGCATGGGCTCGAATCGTAGTTAGCCTATTAAATACGATAAGATTAATATTACTTCGACTTATTTGATGATCCTGTAATCCGAGGGTACAAATGATGTATGGGAAAATGAGTAAGTTTCTTTCCAAAACCAAATGGGCAATGTTTACATTTACGTAGAGAACGTTAATTAATAGTATGTACTAATAGTCGAGTGCGCTTCCACTTTGTTTTGCATTTAGCTTTCGGTTCGGTAGTCGCTTGTACGAGTAAAAAGTATAATCAGCGGCTTCGGTAATTTACGAAATCTAGCTTATGTTCACATCACGGCTGTGACTATATACCTGAGTACATTTCATTTGACAGTTCAAATCTTAATTGAAAGGTTTGAATCCCAAGATAGGAAAAGCGCTCCTGCACCACATTCAGAATGGCTAAAGGTCTGGCAAAACTTGCGGCTGCTAAGACTCATGTCTCACTCGCACTATGCAAATTAGAAAGGGCAGGCTAGTTTTTTTCCGTCTCGCGTAGGTGATGATGATACGACATACGTGATGTCAAAATGTCGTAACTATTGCTCCCTCTATCATAATGATTATTTATCTACATACAGTGTGTGTCTACGACCCGGGCTTTTTTTAAAGGAGGTTAAAATAACGTATATTTATAATGTAATCATGATATTAATTTTATTTATAAACTAAATTTCAGACTTTGTTAATTTTCTAACAAAATTTTAATTGCCAGCAATGTACAGCGAAGTAAATTGACAAGTTAGTGTAAATGACAGCTCTTCATACTTTGTTTAGTACGACGTCATACACCTAGTACATTGAAGGTTCGGATTTTGGAAATTTAATTGTGCAGTTAATTTACATAGTTATGATTTACTAATATTATTATTATTTTCTTATATAGCTTTTATATGTAATCCAGTGACCAAAATGCCATACGATAAATAAATAAATAAATACGTGCAAACGATTGTTAACGAAGCATATTATCATCAGTCTTAATAAAGCCCGGGTCGTAGACACACACTGAAAGAAGAAAGAAAAGAGAAAGAAAAATACATTTATTCACTAACACCCAGGACATACAATATTAAACAAAAAAATAATAATAACAGTAAAAAACATGTGACAAGTGTGTCTCTGCGGCAGTGAACCGGACACTGGCTCAGCATTATGCTGAGGTGTCAGTCTGACACCTACAGCGCTGATTTTCAGACAGCACCGTTGCGTTGGTGACTCACGGAAACGTCATACAATTATAATTACACAACTATATATGAAATTGGTGAAAGGCGAGAGAGAAATAATAGTACATTACTGCAGAGACCAGTAAGTAAGCCATCCTGGACGAGTATGATTTAGCCGGCCGAGCCGAAGGCGAGGTCCGGCTATAGTACGAGGCCAAGATGGCACACTTATGGTCGAAGCATGTATGGTGTTTTTCTCAAAAATAAATACATTTTGTGACCAACTTGTAAGTAGTTTGATGTTCAGCTTTCCACTTCATGAATTTTTCAAAATTGTGCAATTATCTCTCCTTGGACATACGTAGGTAGTTGAAAGTAAATTATGTATCACCAATTTTGCCTCGGCTTTTAAATAGAAATCTGTTTTCATGCAATCTGATTCATCAGTACTCATTTTTAACAATTTTATTTCAATGAAGTCAATCCCGCCAAAATACCAGTGCAACTTTTTTTTATTGCTCTATGGTGTTTAAGATACTGATATTATGCCACAACCCCAATAGAATAAATACATAAATGTCGTATTAGTTTTATGTTTATTGTGAATACTTTATTTTATTCTTCTTTTTCTACAGTAAGTATCGAATTCCTAATTCCTACTTAGTATCAAAATAGTAAAAAACACGATTGAACTGAATCTTCCGCCATTTTACATCGTGCGATACAAGTACAATTCGGACACGTCAACCTCTATGGTACCTCCTTTTTATTAAAGGCCCTTAACTGCCAACAACCTCCTTAGCTTATCTTTGAAAAAAAATATGGTTCCATATTTAAATAATATGATATGTAATCCTTACTCATACCTTTTTACTTTGTCATACTTACTTACTGGACACTTTTGCGTTTTCCTGGACACTTCTAGAAATGGTCCAGGATGAGTCACTTTCGGATACTATCTTCACAGATGTTATGGGAACATTTCATATTATTTTTGAGAAAACATAAATATATACATAGTGAGATAGTACATGTACGCACTACCTACATGCAGCTTCAATAAAATAATAACTACGTTACACATTAAAGTAAATTTTACTATTAGACTAAAAACTAGATAAAAATTAGCGATTGGCATATTTTTGCTGTCAAAAGTGCAGGATTAGGATTAAGATTTTTGGAGCGCAGCTTACGCTTAAAGGTGTATCTGCTAAGCGCCCCTTGGATAGGGGGAGGGATATCATTCCAGCACTTAGACGCCGCGAACTTGAAGCTACCTCGGAAAGCAGCACTGTATATTAGACCCAATACTTAAGTGGTATATACCTCCATGGTCAATTTTTTTCGACCGTTTTGTATTCGAATTAGAAGTCACTCTTCATTTAAAAATATGAGCAAAAGTAATCCGACTATAACAAAACCCACGCTGAGTCTGGTGAATTCCTCATCGCGCCGGTATCTCCCACATCGGCCGGAACACAATTATTTTCCAAAAACATTCCAGCACATGTGCGAACTAAGTGAAGCTGCTAATGGTGAGATTAGGCATTTCCGCTACTCCTGCGCATCTCAGATGTTAGCCGTGAGTCAGGCGACTAGTCTGCGCAACTTTGCTATGCTATAAAGACGCATGTTTCATTGACATCGAATGTTTAACGTCCCTTTTGGTTTAGTGTGTATCGTAAGGTAGTCAGGATTGCGATATGCTTAGTTGTAAAACAAGGAAATAGGCTGAATTTTTGTTGGGGAAAAAGAGTGAAGCAAGATCGTCTGATAATGAAATAAAAATTACTCATCTGTTAAAATCCTAATTCCTACTTCACCTCAATATGGTCATGTCAAGATAGTTATTTTACCCAAATAAATACATTTTATATGTAGGTATAGTATATTTTAAGAATAAGTAATAAAGTCGCGTGCGAAAAGTAGTCTAAGTGCAACGTAAAGATACATTATAATTACAGTTAACCTTTTCTCGGAAAGCGGTACAGATTTTGATCAGAGAAACTTACCAACTCTCACTCAAGCTAGCTGGGTCTACCAACATTAATTAAATGTTGCTAAGCATATTACTTGTATCTTGAATAAATTACATCTAGTTTTACATTATATCACAGGCTCTGTTGCATAATGCGGTCCCTTTTAATATCTTAATTAAATGCTGACAAAGATTCCGCTCTAATCTTCCTTGTTAACGCCGTAGATTTACTAAACTGATTCAATTGCGACTTATGATTATTTACGTAATACCTGGCCATAAAGCATCAATTACCGCACGCTACGCTTGCTGAAGATCTCACTTCCTGGCCAGGGAGAGTTGTAAATTTACCACGGGCGGTAACCAAGAAAGCCTCAGATCGCATATTTATCGGCCTTGTCTTCGGCTCGGGCGTCGAATACCTGTGATCTGAGACATTCTTTGTATTACCGCCTTGGGTAAGTAATGCACTAATCTGTCACAAACGAATATTCCCCACACTGCTGAGAATCGTGGTGCCAACTTGAGTTTTAGACACGGCTTGATGGAGCCGTCAGCCTAATTATGTATGTTTATCGAAACGGAACGATGGCGGTCAATCGTTTCGCAAAATAATTACGCTGCAGTACATTGACAGTATCCCTAAATACTCTCCATTTCTAATGGTTCCTTTTCCTTTGTTTTACAAACTATCTAAAAATTAGAAACTTTGTAACAAAGAATACATTATTAGTTCGAATCAAAGAACTCGTTTATATCGTGACTCCATATAAATGTTCACTCCTCGTTTCACCCCCTGAGGCGATGATTCCCGGGACTCAAACTATCTCAATAGATACCAAATTTCACCTAAATTGGCTCAGCGGTTTAAGCGTGAAGAGGTAACAAACAGACGGACAGACAGACACACTTTCGCTTTTATAATATTAGTACAATCGCCATCACATACATCGGAGCAAACAAGCACGTCACAAACATCGGAACACACCTCTATTTTCAAGGCATTAGGGTGCATGTGCCGATATTTTTGAACACCTATAGGGTACCTATGTATGTGATGGCGACTGTACTTATGGATTAGTGTAAATTCAGCACCTCTACATAATTATCTACACTTATAATAAATCTCTGAATGAAAACAATAATCAGCCAGTATGAAACTAAGCTTTGTTCTGTCACGAATGCATCCCATGAACGGAAAAATATGAAACATTTTTTATAGGTAGGTACAGTCACGGACTTTAATTGTTGTGCCATTTAGAGCTCACTTTATACTGGACACTTCAAAGCTTACTATGAAAACCAAAATTAGTTGACACCTAAATGGCTCAACAATTGAAGTCCATGACTGTACATACATTGTAAACATTCTAAACAGCAGAAGTTGGTCAAATTTAATGAAAACTAATCTTCATACAGTTGGTTTATTACTTGAGTAAATGTTCGATGTGGCCGCCGTCTTGTCTTATGCAGGTACGAGCACGCTTCAAGACACTTCTAGTTGCATTTAACAGAGACTTATGGTGAATTGTGTTTAAAGTGTTGTAAACAGCATTTTTTAATTCTTGTACGGAGTTGTATAAAATCGACCCTTAAGGTAACCCCATAAGAAAAAATCTAATGGCGTTAAGTCGGGCGATCGTGGGGGCCACTTTATCGGCCCATATGTACCCATTCCAACGGTTTGGAAACTGCTCTTCCAAACACAGTTTACTTGCCCTACTGTTGTGGGCTGGTGCACCATCTTGTTGTTAGATTATATTACCAAAGTTCCTTAAGCTAATAGTCTCATCCACTAAATCTGCAGCCATGTTCAAGATTTCCTGATATTTTTCACTATTTAGCGTTCCTTGGTAAATTTTGATAGCAAAAATTCTGTTATGTAATATCGCACATCGCACACCAACAATTAAAAGAAAATCGGATTTGGTTGTGGGTTTCTGTAGTTCTTAGCGGATTTATTTTTGACCAGTAATGGTTATTTCTCCTGTTGTACATGCCATTGTTCGAAAAGTTGCATTCATCAGTCTAAATAATAAAATTAGGAAAACATCTATTTCTAATAGTCTGAGCCACATACCAATTACAGAAATGTAATCTGCGGTCTTTATCTCCAGGTAGTAACGCTTGTACAAGTCGACCTTCTATGTAACACTTGTATTTATGAGCCTTCAATATCTTCCTTACAGTTGATTTATGAATACCGATAGTTTCAGCTGCTTCCCGTAACGAAGCTTTTGGATATGCTTCAAAATATCCCAATACGGCAATAGTTATAAACTCACTATTGACTATCGTCGGCCTTTTACGCTTAGGTTTGAAACAGTCTTCCTGTCTTAGGTTCTTTATTAAACTATCAAATATCTTGCGATTCGGTACTACACGGTCAGGATAGCGTTCTTGATACCACTGCAATAATGCACTTATTATCTCTACTGCGATAATTAAGCAAATACGCCTCAATCAAATCAACTTTATGTGAATTAGTTAACGCCATGATGAATAAAATTACAAGCATGAACTGATTGGAAACAAAATCACAGCTGCAGAAATAACTTACGTTCCAAATTTGAATTCTTTGCTGCAGAAATAACTTACAATCCAAATTTGAATTCTTTTTTTTATAATTTTAAGACTATCGCGTGCCATGATGTTTACGAAGATTAAAAAAAATGTTCGTCTCTTGAATCATCTGGAGCTCTTATCGATTATCGAAATTTAAAAATGGAATCATTTTAAATATTTTTTTACACGCCTAGGCACTTGTAACAATATTAAAAGGCGAATACTGCAATTGTATGAAGATTAGTTTTCATTAAATTTGACCAACTTCTGCTGTTCAGATTTTTTTCTTTCCATACAATGAAATAATCCTTACATGAAACAGAGCCGACCCTCGTCAAAAAAAAATTGACCAACTTTAAATTTTTTTAAGAACAACTCACGCTTGACCAAAAAATTTAATGAGCCAAATTTGTTTACTTAAAAAAACACTTAATGTCTCCTTGGACACTTTTCCTCTATCTCCTTTAGATTCGGATTTCCCCATAATGTCCCATTTAAAAAAACACTCTGTATATTAAATTTACTGCAAACGGGCACTGAAATAGCCAGCTATATCTAAGGCTGAGTGTACGGTTGGATTTGAGCGACACTTATAATAAGTGCGAATGAGTAACGGCGCGGTGTCTGGCGGGCGTCTCGCCGAACAAGGTCATGATTCATCTCGTTGCTAATAACTGGACTACAATCACAGGAGGGTGCAATAAACAGTCCATTTCATATTGCGGACGTGCTGCCTCGAGGCTTGTCCGATACTTCGGTAGAATGTGAGAACGATAGATAGTCGACATTCTTTAGCTACCGATTTAATATGATTTTATTTAAGTGGCTTGAGCACAAGTGTAGATGATTGTACACATGATTGCAAAAATACACTCATAATAGAATTGATTATTATATCAGCCATTATCATCTACTACCTGTAACGCACAACTTTTAAATTATTATAACCTCGGCGAACCCGTAAATAAATTGCAATATTCGACAAGCGTTTTCTATCACAAATTATTTTCACCTGGCCTACATTTGCGCTTCATTAATCTCCATTACATTAATGCTTTCTCTGTTTTTCTAAGGCTTTTGTCTCGTACCACTTTGACGATTAAGGCCTAAATAATTGAACGTCCATTGCCCATTGAAGCGGCGTAGACTAGAAAGTTGTTGGTCTAGGTATTGTCTGCGTCCTATGATTACCCATTAAGTTATTGGGGTTAGAAACCATAATAGTCAATAAAACGATATCATAGTTTACTAGCATTTCCCGGCTAGAAGATAAACCTAGGAATCGAAATATAAAATTTGTGACAGATTATAGTTGAGAAAGTATTGTGCTTTCAGAAACAAAGCAATAAAAATGATTAAATTGCCACAAAATAAAACATACCATTGCACAATATTTTACCTTGGACGGACATAGTTGAAAGCGTGAATCGCCAACAAAAACCCTAAATCGATAAAAACCAGTTAGTAAAACACTTCAACGTTGAGTTTAAAAACGTCTCAAGAAGTAAAATCAACACGGCTTCCGTTGTTCGCACCGTGCTCAGTTGTAAAGTGTACAGCAAATATCATTATGGCAGTGCAAGTGGTCCACACTACCACACACACTCTATATAGTCAACGCTTTTCCTACAAAGTATAACCGACAGTGAAGAAAATTTGCATAATTTGCTTTGCCTTTTCGGAGGTTCCGTTTTCAAGTCCCAAAATATAAGGTTTCATGGATACCCCCAGAGATTACATTATACAATTAGCTTTCTGTGCTGCCAGTGCTGTTATAAAAAAACAATCGACACAGCAAATATCGATACCTGCAGACTCAAAGGGCGTAACCACCATTTTGGCAAAAATGACTTATTAATGCCACCTTACTCAGTTTTTTTTTCTCTATCGATCTATGTAGTTGAAGTAGCGAATTTCGCTTATACAACCCGATTTTTTTTCATCTTTCAATACGATTTTAGTAAAATTTTGTTCGTAATAGTTTTAAAATTTAAGTTTTTAAATTTTTGGGTAATATGTTACAATGATTACAAAATTTAAAGGTAGTATAAGTCATTTTTGACCGAGGACCATCAAAAATGGCTTATACGACCATGGTTTTTTGGGTATTAAATTTTTGTTGACTCATACGACCTAACACAAAAATGCTCAAATACTTAAGTACAATCTATGGGTTTTGGTTCATACGCCCCATAACAGCCAAAGGTTTTGGCTTATACGCCCCAAAACATCTAAATCAGTGGACTTAATGCCTGCGTTTGTGGCGTTTAAGACGTAGAAGTTGGCATACACAGTAAAAATCGTGGCACATAATTTTAATCACCCATTTTGAAAAAATTCTGTTGTTATGCTGAGAAGCCAATAAATAAATTCAATATTCATAGTGGTAGTAACCATTCGTATCATTTTAATAAGCATTGATTGAATACCTCCAATTTTACGAGGTAAAATGTAGGTATATGTACGAGTAGGTAAGCCTAATTATACCAATGTGTGAATGCTGGAAACATTGCTCGAGGTCAGAATTTAACTAGTACCTAGCTGACGCGTCTGGTAAATTTCGACAAATAAGGTTTGTATTATATTATAACCGATCTGTTTAAAAAAATGTTTTTTCTGTAACTAAACTGCTTGTACCAGGGCACAAAAATAAATATCGAAAATATTTTATAATATTTACTTCATAGT
This sequence comes from Epinotia brunnichana, assembly GCA_963854355.1. Lineage (NCBI taxonomy): Eukaryota > Metazoa > Arthropoda > Insecta > Lepidoptera > Tortricidae > Epinotia > Epinotia brunnichana. The sequence goes on along the minus strand of OY977936.1, from coordinate 22,797,954 downwards.
TTTTCCGTATGTTGCCAGACATAGAATATATGTTATTAGCTTATTAGGAATATTCTCAGTAAACTGCTCGATTTTCAAATCGAGGTCAGAATTCAGAATCGAAAAAAAGATGCCGCATGTTTTTATTAACTTACTTAGAACCGATGCATAATAACCCGAGAAATAATTGGATTGAACTGGCATTTTGATCTATCTGTCTTAACAATGAGTGCATATTTAATCGATACCGTAAAACGGGGCTATTTAAAACATGCGAGGCTATTTGGAAAAAAAATTATAAGTTTTGAGTCCATATATTTTTTGTCCTGACAATGGTAGAAACGTAGATCTTCGTCTGGCAACCCTAAGTCTAATGTGAAGTTGGTTAGTGGTTGCAGAAACGCTGAGGACCTAGCATGCGTGCTTAAAAAAAATCTTGATTGTGTCGGAGGAAAATCAGTCAAATAAAACACCGTCCTACTTGTATTCAAATTTTGGCTGGCTGTGGGGTATGTTTTTTTTAGTATACATATCTAAAAGTACATATTCTTAGGAGTTTTTAAGCTATATTACATAATTTTAGCTGTTATTTTGAATGAGATATTAACGGGTTTTTAAAATGAGGCTGTTTGAGACGGTTTCTGGGGTTATTTGGTTACTAGTACCAAATATCCCCCTTACTGTAAAGGTAGGTTGACCATTTTTTTTTTCAACAGTGCAATGGTGCGAGAGTACAACTTTACGTACCGTAATTGTCGGAAGGGAAAAAAATCAACCCTACACGTCATACCTATACCCAAGAAGCATTGGCTAATGCTATGGCCGACGTGGCAGCTCCGTCTTTGGTAGAAGTTGACGAGAAACGTAATTTAAATTGCGACTGTTTTTGATACTGCTAATTATGCTTGTTGTTATTTAAGTAAAATGTAGATTTACCAAATACAGTTAAGTAATTTTTCTATAAACATTTTATAGGTACTTAAGGAAATAACAAAGAAACATATCTAAAGTTGACTTAGAAGTATTTTTTTTACATATATATACTTGATTTACTGTCGTCAAAAGGACGTTTATTTTATGTTTATATAAAAAAACACATTTTGGGTTAATATAAATGTAACTACGGGTCCTTAAAAGTGTGATACAGGTAAAAAAAGATTTTAATTAAACTTGACTTTGTTAGTACAACTTTATGATTTTTTTTCTCCCGTTTTTTTTCTAAAAATATGGTTACTCTACTTTTAATACCTTCGGCGGTCGTTCCTAAAGCTTCCTAAATATCACTTGTTATGTTTTAAATATCAAAAGCCTCAAAATTCAGCCAAAACCAGTTCGAAACCCGTCGATTCCCATAAAGCCCCAAATACGAGGTTATTTAGAACACCTCTTTAAAAAAATATTACTCATCCTGTATTAACAATTAAGACACGTGCAGTTTATAGAATGGTGGAGCATTATGCGTTTTATCTATTAAAAATATTACATATTTGATAAACACATAAAACATGGATTTACTGATGATTTAGTCAAAAAATTGTCCCAAATAGCCACATTTTACGGTATCTGCTGAGGGTCCGAGGGATTCGAGATCAAGAGCTTTTCGAATAATCCTTGTTCACAATAATCGGCCTCAAAAATGTAACTACTTAAATAAAATGCAACATTGCAATCTGAACTGTATACAAAATATAACTAGCGAAACCTTCTCCTTTTTGAAGTCGGTTTTGTAACTCGTACCTGGTCTACCTCTTGTGCGAACTTAACGGGCAAGGTTTCTTTGTATGTCAGTTAGTAAGAAAGACCAGGACTTATAAGCCTTATTGCCGGCAACATTAAAATCTTTCCGGGAATATTGCTCGCTGGAATATTTCCGGTAGATCATATGAATACCTACTGGCAACGGCACATCATGATGAGATTGATGAGACCCATAACTAATACATTTATTTGAAGTCGTTTTTATTTAATGTTTTTGTTTGTTTCTTTTAGCTATGTTTTCCATACAACTAATGAAAAATAAAATAAATAATAATAAATAAATAAATATTACGGGACAATCTTACACAAATCAACCTAGGCCCACGGTAAGCTCAGTAAGGCTTGTGTTGTGGGTACTAGGCGATGATATATATAATAGATACATACATATAGATACTTATATACATATATAACATCCATAACTCAGAAAAAAACATTTTTAAACTGTCTATTTATTAATCATGGCAAGCGCATGTGTTTGAAACAAATTAATAGTTGAAAAGACAACAAACTTTTAATCAATAGCTAATCACCTCTAATTTGAACCCCGTTTACGCCCCTATTTCACGATAGAACTGCTTTGGGTGTCTTTAACGCCCTAAGCATTTCACAGAAACAGCATATTTTATGGTCGTATATGCCATTTGTTTTAAATTTTTGGGGCGTTCTTTTTTCTTTGTTTTTTAATGTATCTTAAATGTTAATCAATAATACGATGCAATTTCAAATTCAATCCGTACCAATTATGAACATTATAAATCTAAAAACCAAAGTTATGATAAAAAAAGATTTTTCTTTTTGGTTTTTTTGCTCTCCTGAATAGTGGCGTTTTGGTGGTTACGCCCTTTGAGTCTGCAGGTATCGATATATGAAAAATATATATTCAAGTGGGAGACCATGACCTCGGCTCGGAGACTAGAAAAATAAAATGACCGTGCAAATATTCAGCGACCACAAACGTCATTAATATCCACGCAGCCAAGATATTTGACCCCAACAGGCATAGACAAAAACCCAGACACAGAAAAAGTACGCTAATTGCATGAATGCATATTGCCTAAGCTTTTTTGGTACGTCAAAGGTCGGTGATCGGCTGTGTAATAATGAAACTAATGAATGTAATTTACTTTTTCTTAAAAACTCTATGCTCTATGGCCCAAAAACGCACTGTTTAGCGTACTTTTTTGGTTCATACATTTTTCATATAAGCACTGTTTAACTTTTTTTTAAATCAGCCGCTATATTGCAGTGGTGCCAACTTCATAGTTTAGTTTAAGTAGTTTAGTTTATTTATTTCATTGTACAATTTTCACAGAACATTTTTCTTACATTTTATTACTTATCTTATCTTACAGCGATCGTCAAGATATGCAATAATAATGAAACATTAAAAATGAGTAATAGGTATATACGATATATGTATATACCTACAATTAAAATGAAATGAATATAAAATTAAATGACAAGTCAGGTTATTCCTGTGTATAACCACAATGTCAAAACAAATACAACGATGTCAATAATTTGCAAGATTAAATAAAAATAAAAATAGGGTACAGAGAGTACCTATCAAATAACATAATAAATGTTATCTATCCAAATATCATTAAACCCTCCATGATGCAATCAAGAACCGCACATTATGACCACCATAAAAATAAACTGTTTTATCAGAACAAATTTCTTATCTGTGGAAATGTTATTATTACTAAAAAATAACATCGATTTCGATTATATTATTTCATTCAAATTTCGAACGTTTCTGAAAAACAAAGAAATTTGATTTAACCTCTATTCTAATATCAGTCGAGATTACGTAGTTCGAAATGAATTGTCAATTTGCATACAAATTTGACAAATGTCGCACGTAAGTAAGATATCGAACGATATGACAGTTGGATCCGACTCTAGTTTGTCTCTGAATTAAAAAAAACTATGACAGCTGCTAGAAAACGACGCCGCGATGCCGGTCATAATATGCGGCTCCTGAATGCATCATGGAGGCTTATGATATGTGGATAGATAAAATAGTGTATGTAACTGTACATAATTAGGTTATTATGTACAATCACATAATAGTAGTTTATGTGACTGTACATAATGAAGGGCATTAAACACGAGTGTTGGTTTATGAAACGAGCCGAAGGCGAGTTTCATAATAACATCACACGAGTGTTTAATGCCTAATTATGTACAGTTACACTACTTTATCTATCCACATATCATAAGCCTCCATGATGCATTCAGGAGCCGCATATTATGACCGGCATCGCAGCGTTGTTTTCTGGCAGCTGTCATAGTTTTTTTTAATTCAGAGACAAACTAGAGTCGGGACAACACTTGTCAAATTTATATGCAAATTGACAATTCATTTCGAACTAAACGTCATCTCGACTGATATTAGAATAGAGGTTAAATTAAATTTCTTTGTTTTTCAGAGACGTTCGAAATTTGAATGAAATAATATAATCGAATTCGATGTTATTATTGAGCAATAATAACATTTTCACAGATGAGAAATTTGTTCTAACAAAACAGTCTATTTTTATGGTGGTCATAATGTGCGGTTCTTGAACGCATCATGGAGGGTTTATGATATTTGGATACATAAACTACTATAATATAAAACAATGTCAAAATCTTAATAGTAATGAGTAGTTAACAAATACAAAAATAATTAAAATTCGGTATAATCGAGAATAGTCTATTGTACAATTTCAGTATATTAATTGACTGAGTAAAATTACTACCTTATTTAATAATAGGTTCTTCAGTTTACGTTTTATACGCATAAACAACTATTTCGAAATAAAAGTATTTATTTACGTTTTAACATTTTTATATTATAAATTATTTACTACAATAATAATAAATCATCATCGATTGTGTGTTAAATTACACGTTGGTATTATTTATAAAAATAAACAGCTTGAATTCGGTCCGGGTCCAGATTTGGTTTGGGTCGGATGGCAAGTGCAAACATACAGCATATTAAAAACAAAAAAAACCATAAGCAAGAGGTGTCACATTTCCGATTTCCCACCAAAATACAGTTCAAAATGAAAAGACGAAAGATAACTATTACTAACTACTATTAGTCCTAAACTATTAAGATTTTATTCGTGTTTGTGAAGACAAGTGTACGTTCCTTTTAAAATGGTTGAAGAAATTAATACCTGAAGAAATTGGTTGAGTAGCAAAAGTACGAACATAAAACTTGCTGCCTGAAAAGTTTAACTATTCTGTAGTCTGCTATTTATTTAAAATTTGTCGTAGAAAAAGTATTGTATGCAACGGTGTATAACTGGTCTAAAAACGCTCGTGGCGTATGTAATTGCGATGCTCGCCAAGGCTCGCATCGCAACCCAACGCCACTCGCGTTTTAAGACCCTTCTTATACAACAGTTGCATAAAATACTCTTATTGACTTTTAAATGAAGAATTCTTCCTACAAATATAAAAAATAAAACGAGTTAGGTACGGAGAGATTCTAGAAAAACAGTAACTTCATTAAATTGGCAAAAGTATCGTATAATATCATTAGATATACTTCTAAACTATACGTCTCTCGACGAACCGTTCTCACAAATATAAAACTACTTATACACAAAAGTAAAGATGGTACGGCAAAAAGCTAGGATTGCTAAATTGAAGTTATTTTGGAGAAGAAAACTATGAAAACATTAACACATTTTACACAATTCACGAACTCCATTCCCCAGGCAGGGCATTTTACCGAGAACAAATGTTTTCAGAGTAAACAGCTACTCGGGTTTCTACCTCGTAACTAATTTTGGTTTTATTTACTACCAAAACACATGGATTGATTTGTTACTGTTCAGTCCCTTCGTGAGAAGCAGAGGTGAGGGTTGATGGGAGTTAAACCAAAAATGACTAAGTACATAAATTAAATACCACAAACGCAAAAAAATGCGTCAATTAGCCGGCCATTTACTTTACCAGCGTCGATCATGGAACGCATTTTTGTACGGGAAAATGACATTTGAGTTGTCCTAACGTGCGTTCGTTAAGTTACATGATCACCCCTCAGATCATGCCGAGTCATCACACTTCTGGTACACTATACATTTCAGGACGTAGATAATCACAGATAATAAATGATTTACTGCTATAAAAAGCATCAGACTAGTACCTAAATAACACTCATGGAAACCTTGGCTGGCGTCGGTTTCAGCGCACAGTACGGCTACTAAGTAAACATTTGTACAGAAAAGTAGCCTTGAACCCGCGCTAATGGTAAGGGACAAGAGCTGGAAATAGCCTGAATGTACGGCGGTAATAATAGACAACCGCCCTTTGCTTTCCTTTGTGTTTACTTATCGATTGGAAATTACTATTGCTCGTTTTATTAGGAACAGTTTTTTATAAATATATTGTCATATAATTGTTTAATAATTCTGCCAATTGATTATAGCGAGATTTAACAATATAATTTACTTTACATTTAACCGACTTCTACTCAGTACTCCACCGAGCCACATGAACATGTTCACGTTTACTTTCCACATTACCAAATGACTGTATTTAATCTCCATCTCCACTTATAATAAATCTCTAAATTAAAAAAAGAATCAGCCAGTTTGAAACTAAGCTTTGCGCGGTTCGAATGTTCTCAGCATCCCATGAACGGAAAAATATGAAACATTTTATATAGGTACATTATTATTCTAGCTGCAACTTAGGATACTTTTTATCCGACTGCGACAGTTAATTAATTTTCCGAAATATACGACTTCATTTAATTTTTCATTTATTTTTATTGAAATCAAACGCTGCTCCAACTGTCAGCTATAAGAACCGTCAAATTTTCGTCAAAATGGCGGAATTGCTTTGCCTTTCACTTATTAATAATTTAAATCCCGTCTACGATAGACCTTTACGAGACAAATGCTAAAATATAAACCATAAAAAAATATTCGATTCTGATATGAGAACTTATATGCGCAAATGTCGTTTTATGTCGTAATTTCAATAAATGAAATCAACAAATTTGAACAATATAATTAACACGAATTTGTTTTTTTTGAATGACAATGGCACGCGCTCGGCGCATTCAGCCAAAGTACCTGCGGCGCTACTACGAAAACCGATACTCAATGTTCATATATTTGCATCCCTGTCACTCGAGTATGGTTAGTGCGATAGAGATAGAGATACCCGAATATTTTCGAATAGGGAACATTACTGCAATGTTCTGCCGCCAGAGTGCAGCACTAACACAATTAGTAAACAGTTTTTTTGACAACTTTGACAAGTCCTTCAAAGCTCTGGATCAAATAGTGAAGAAAATATTTCAATGAATAAAATGCATCAGTGCCGCGTAATTGGATGCAAGAATGAAGGGCATCATTCATTTCCGAAGGAAACGATGATATGAAAACTATGGGAAGCGGCAATACGTCGTAAAGCAAAAAAAAGCCCTCATCCACCTTTAAATGGCTATAGGATGCCATTTTAATATCACAGTACAGGTATTTTACACACGAATGATAATAAAACGATTGTAGTTTAACGCGTTTTCATCAATTATTCGTTATTGTTTGTTAGGTAAATAAATATGACATTGTACGTCATGGCGGTTTGTTGGTGCCGGTTAATGTACGGCCCGATAATACACGTCCATCTTTCGTTATCTCTCTCTTTTTGTATAAGTTAAAAAGAGACATAGATATAGAGGATGCCAATTATTGGGCCGTACATTAACCGGCACCGGTTTGTTTACGGGTTGTGTTAGTGTCGCCCACTACGCAGAGCTTTGCGTAATGTTCCCTATTCCGAAGTTCGTGGTTATAGCTCAGGAATCGAAAATATGGTAAATAATCATAATATATTTTCTCGATAAAGAATTTAAAATAAATATAGTCAAATGGAGAAAAAAACAAAGCAAGAGGTTATATAGGTAATGATTAAGTTATAATTATAAGAGTCCAAAGTTTTAAGAGGGGGTATGTTCTGTCCCTTTTCCGCAAAACGCACCTTCATATGAAACGACTGTTTTTTACTATGACGCTCGAGTATATTGACGTCACAGTCCCTCATCGTTTTCTCACTCTAACAAGCGACATTAAAACGGATGTAGCTTCATAATTTTTTGAGATATTTGAATGGGAGTTTCATTATCTTCTATCTATTTATACATAATAAATGCCTATGTCCTGACTGACTTATTCACTCACTCACTCACTCACTCACTCATCAACGCACAGCATTTTTTTTTTAAATAGAGGCTTAAATCTTTGTAGAAAGATCAGTCATTAGAATACAAATAAAGAACTTTCAGGGTTTTAGAAAATTCTACCCCTAAAGGGGTAAAATAGAGTGCAAAGTTTGTATGGGAAAAACTACTTTTTTTTAAATAGAGACTTAAAACTTTGTAGAGAAATTATTCATTAGAATACAAATAAAGTACCTAGATTCAGTGTTTTAAAAAAATCTACCCCTAAGGGGGTAAAATAAAGGTGCAAATTTTATATGGGGGAAACAATATTTTTTTTAAATAGAGACTTAACACTTTGTAGAAAGATTAGTCATCAGAATACAAATTAAGTACTTTCAGCGTTTTAGAAAATTCTACCCCTAAAAATAGGGGGCTAAAATAGGGGTGCAAAGTTTGTATGTGGGAAACTATTTTTTTTAGCTAGAGTCCTAAAACTTTGTAGAAAGATTATTTAAATACAAAGAAAGTACTTTCAGCGTTTTGGAAAATTTCACCCCTAAGGGGGTAAAATAGGGTGCAAAGTTTGTATGGGAAAAACATATATTTTTTTAATAGAGACTTAAAATTTTGACGAAAAATTACTTATTAGAACATGAAAAATACTACATTCGGCGTTTTACAAAAATCATTCCCTAAGGGGGTTAAAAAAGGGTGCAAGGTTTGTATGGGGAACACTTTTTCTGAGCTAGACACTTAAAACTTTGTAGAAAGATTACTTATAAAAATACAAAAAAAAGACTTTCAGCGTTTTGAAAAAATCTATCCCTAAGGGGGATAAAAAGGGGTGCAAAGTTTTTATCAGGGAAAGTTTATGTTTTTGAGTTAGAGACTTGAAACTTTGTAGAAAGATTACTTATTAAAAAACAAAAAAAGAACACAAATCGTTTTAGAAAATTCCACCCCTAATAGGGTTAAAAAGGAGAGCAAGCTTTGCATGGGCAACACTTTTTTTGAGTTAGACTTAAAACTTTGCAAAAAGATTACTTATTAGAATACTAAAAAAGAACTTTCAGCGTTTTAGAAAACTCCATCCCTAAGGGGATCCTTAAGATCCTTAAGAAGGGTAGCCAGTGTTGTGTGGGAAAAACTTTTTTTTTTGCTAGACTTAAAACTATTCGAAATGTTACTTATTAAAATTAATAATAAAGTACTTTCAGAGTTTTAGAAAATTCCACCCCTAAGGGGGTTAAGAAAGCTTTGTATGGGCAACACTTTTTTTGAGCTAGAGACTTAAAAGTTTACGAAAAAAGTTCTTTCAGCGATTAGAAAAATTCAACCTCTAAGGGGGTTTAAAAGGGGGTTCAAATTTTAAATGGCGAGCAATAAAATTTTAAAGTGTTAAGAGATTTTTAACTTCGGTCTTATTCTGTACGTTAAAAGACTACAAAACTGATTTCAGAGTTTTTCCAAATTCATCCCCTAAGAGTGTTAAAATTGGTTCAAAGTTTGAGTATTTCAAGGCATTTTTAAAGTATGAGATTTTTAACTTTGGTTTTAGACTGTTTGTTCACAAACTAGAAAATGAACATCAACGTTTTTTTTTAATTATCCCCTAAAAGAGGGTTCAAATTTTGTATTGAGAGAAATCATTTTCTAAGACGATAAAAAGTTCTACGCGGACGAAGTCGCGGGCAACAGCTAGTCAATTAATATTTGAGGAGTTCCGTCGATTCCTCAAGGATCTCAGAAACACCTTTGGCACTTCATTAGTAGCTATTTCAACGAAATCAATAATAATATCAGAATCTGTGACGTACTTTAACAGTTTTGAGTACCTAACCTACATCATTGAGAAATTCCATAAGTCATCTTGTGGTCTTCATCATCAATTCCATTTCACCAAAGAGCGTAGCCGTGTTTTCATGGAAAATCGGCCCTTCCACCAAATGTTTACTGTATTTTTTTTATTAAGAGGCCTCATGGCAAGTATTATTTCTGTGAGTTTCAGCCATTGAGTTATATTACTAGAGTAGACATCACCTAGCATAAGTTTGCGCATGTCAACATACGCTCATGAGCTTATGTTGGTTTAGTCTGTGGCGAGCACTGATGGCGGTCGTTTCGAGAGCAGATTGACTTAAAACTTTTAAAAATGCCTTCTTGTGCATTGCGCTATTGCACCAACAACACTACAACAATAGTAAAAATACGGGAATCACTTTTCATCGGTACATTCACGGATATTTTTCATAATATTCATTTATTAAATTTTGTTGTAATTTATAAGATGCGCGCCATACTGTCGGCCATTATTTCAAAGATTAAAAAATATAGAAGTGACAAAATCCTAATACTATTTCTCCCTATTAGCTAAGTATAAGCCGTGCTAATGGAACATTAAACTTAATAAACTGACTATTTGAACCTTTAATTTTCAGCATTTTAGCTCCAAATTAGCAGCAACCATTTGTTTTTATTTATTTAATCGTTTTTATGAATTGACAGCGTTCGGTTGCTATTTAGATTTTAATTTCCACTCATTTAAATCCTAGGCCAATTCTCTTATATAAATAATGTCCGCAAAGCGAGTATGGTCTCCGAATATGAACCCATTGGGAATAATAAGAATAATAAAAATTAGCCGCCATCCATTTTAATTTCCAATTGCTTCAACACAAACAACACAGTGCATCCTCGGGAAGTACCTATACAGATATCCAGTATAAAAAAATTACAAATACCAAATGTCTATGATGTGATTCGTTTTTAAATCAATAAGTAGTTTTTTTTATATAAATGTATTAAATCACGCTATGGCTTTATCTCAATCTAAACTCAGAAAAATGACGCATCTACTGCACGTTCACATACTCTTTGATTTTCAAGATGGCGGCCTGACTGGAAAACGTCAAGAAAAATGTTCTGAGTTGCCAGTCTATACGTAGTAATAGTAAGTCAATGGTTTCAGCTTCCTATCTTTGTTATTTTCTGAGATATGATTTTTTTAACTTTTTACGAAAACAAAAAAAAACCCACACTGGCTAATGCGATTTACGTAAACTTTTGGTACAGTAATCTATTTGTAGAGACTCACGTATTCTTTAAATAATATTTTATTTTTTCAAAAAAATTCTTGGATAAATGTAGGAAATAATACTAAAGTATTTTTTTTTCTGGCTTTCTAGAAAAGCGACTCCAACAGTTCTTCGTTAGGTAATTGCTTATATAAAGATCTGCAATGTGTATTTTTTTCAAAATAATCCAGTTGGTACTTCATACTAGAAAATGGAAAATTAAAGGATAAGGTATACCCATACCAGATATTTTAGTCGCAAAAGAGATTATGCACATTGCAACCTCTTTATTGTTAACGTAATAGGTACTGGCAGATTGCATTCTTAAGGGTATTTATTATGTCAATGTCAAACTGTAATGATTGCACGAAATACCCTATTACCTTCCTACATTTATCCAAGATTTTTTTTGAAAAAATAAAATATTAGTTAAAGAATACGTGAGTCTCGATATATAAAATACTGTACCAAAAATTTACGTAAATCGCATTAGCCAGTGTGGGTTTTTTTATGTTTTCGTAAAAAGTTTTAAAAAATCATATCTCAGAAAATAACAAAGATAGGAAGCTGAAACTCACGGGAAATAATATTTGCCATGAGGGCTTTTAATAAAAAAAATACAGTATACATTTGGTCGAAGGGCCGATTTTCCATGAAAATACGGCTACGCTCTTTGTGATCTCTGTGTGTAAAAATACACGAGTTATAATTGAAAATACAGAAATTACTACATGCGTGCCCAATTTATTTGAGGAGTTCCCTCAACCCCTCATGGTTCCCATCATCTAACTGGAATTTTGATAACAATGGGACCAACCTGGAAGCGTATACCTACTTTCAAATAGAAAAAGGATTGTACGTATAATGACGGAGTTCTGAGGTAACTAATACACATAAAAAAATGTTAACAAAATACAACCGAATTGAGAAGCTCCTCGTTTTTTTGAAGTCGGTTAATAATTAATACATATTACGGGGCAATCTTACACAAATCAAACAAGCCCAACATCCCCAATAATGTTATGGATGCTATACGACGATTTATTTAAAAGATTTACGTATACACCGTGTATTTTTTGATTTCTGTTAATTTCGACACGATGTTCGGTTCATTAACAGAAGCTACCTGGTATGTTGCTTTTTGTTAAATTCGAAAAAAACATTTTTTTTCATTTTCTACAAACTAAATCAATATTACAGTGTGGGAGGGCTCTAACACTTAATCTCAATTAACACAAAGTTAATTTTCACCTACGACAGCACTTGTCAACACATGGCTCAGTGGTAAATAGTTTGCTTATGGAGTGAGGGGTCCCAAGTTCAAATCCCAATAATTCCCTTTTTCGTTTAACGAAAATTAAAACGTCAATAAAATAAAGGTCATTAAATTGATTTATTGAATATCTGAAAAATAGTAAGAGTTAAGACACTAGTTTCTTAGAGAAATTAGTTCCATTTAACCTGAGGATTCTTCCCTTAAAGTTAACGGAAATCAAAAAAAAACACGGTGTATAGAAAACAAGACTCAGAACAGTCAGCTCCCTGGCAGGGTGGTGAAGGTGACCAACTAGACTAAACCAGTCGTCAAAACTATTAAAATAATATAATAGCCGATGTGTTTTAAGTTTAAGCATACCTACCGAGCGTAAATTTATATCTCAAAATGTGGTAGATATTTTAGCGCGGAAACGACATACATATTAATCGAATGAGTTATACGCCAATTTGACTACAGATTCACGCACCAATCAAGTAAATGTATATTCACAATGCATATTTTTTCAATTTGGTGACATACGCTTTAACACCCAAACGTTTGTTTTTATCTCTTTACGAACTTACTTTTTTGCGTAACGTGACCCGATGTCTTTTTGGACATAAACAGCGACAAAAAAGGATCGCAATAAATCTGCAGGACCGATAAATTAGAACAAGGCAAGCGTTGGAGATGTGCACAGTATAAAGACTGTACCTACACGATAAAATCTGGGCATCTAGTATATTTTTGTCTTCATATTTTGAAACAGCACTTTTTTAAATAATCCATAGTGAATATAATCCATGTGATACTATAAAATTAAAGTACAATCTCATATTCAAATGTATGAGCATGTGGGAGATTTCCGTTATATATTCCAACATGCCTACTTATTATTTATTACTTATAGTATTACCTATATCTATGGATTATTAAAAAAAATGCCGTTTCTTAATAAGCAGTTGGTAGAAAAATATACTAGATCAGGTATGCCCAGATTTAATCGTAAAGGTACAGTCTTTACTTCCTTTTAAAATATTAATATGTAACTATCAACATAAGATTGAGATCCTACTTCCCAAGAAGGTATCTATGCTATGCTCTTTGATAATTGCAATTATATTACTGTGGATATATTATTATATACATTTATTCAGAATGAAAAAAGCGTACCAAAGCCGAATGGACAAGTAAACAAATACTAAACATAAATTAACATATTTATGTGGTGCACAAAAGTACTATAAAGACAAAGTACGGTGTTAAGAAGTCGACTGACGCTTAACTTAAAAGACGATGGCATAAGATGTATTTACCTACATTAATTATAAAAGTTAGTACGAAACACTAAGAACGTAGACATGAAGTACCAAAGGGCTTTACTATTGTCGGTTAGCCATTACCTATATCATGAAAAAACCGGCCAAGTGCGAGTCGGACTCGCGCACAAAGGGTTTCGTACCATTATCAATAAAAATATTTATATTATTTCGTTTTTTGTATTTCTTGTTATAGCGGCAACAGAAATACATAATCTGTGAAAATTTCAACTCTCTAGCTATCACGGTTTTTGAGATACAGCCTGGTGACAGACAGACGGACAGCGAAGTCTTAGTAATAGGGTCCCGTTTTACTCTTTGAGTACGGAACCCTAAAAAGGTATCTCGTTAGCCGTTATTTAAATACACATACATATTAGTGGCTCAGAGGCTCTAGTATACGTTTTATCGATACAATACGTTTTCGAACGCGTTCGCGTTTAGTTTCAATTTGTACGGCAACGTGTAGTTCCTAATAGTTACCACCAGAGGCGCTGTTCGCGTTGCCATACAAATTGAAACTAAACGCGAACGCGTTCGAAAACGTATTGTATCTATAAAACTTATACTAGAGCCTCTGTAAGCTGTAGAACTCGCGAACGTGTATTTTTTTTTAACTTTTTTTTAATTACGTAAAGTAAAATTGCCATAAAAAATCTATAGACTTAATTACTGAACCTACTCACAAAAATTTCACAAAAATCGGTTGAGAAATCCGACAGCATGCAGCAGTACCTACAGACGCCGGACATACGATTCGTTCATTTCTTCGCTCGCTCTTTCAATAAGCTGTCTGGAAATAAGTTAATTGCATAAGTTATTTTGAATTACTACATTCGTAATGTATGTAATGACTGTATACTCTGCTTATACCTTTTTAATGTATTTATAAGCAATAAATACATTAAAAAGGTATACGAGTAAGCATTGTTTAAGTAACTACTTAGCCGTCAAAAGATTGATTATGTCGACATATCAACGGCTACGGAAACATTGGCTTGATATAATGTCGCCAGTCCATGCATCTTCTACTCCGACCGAGCAGGAGCACATGTGCTGTGTGAAAATCATAACATTCATAACAGAACTGCACCGCTTTGTGCAGCCGCTAACAAGACGTTGGCAAAAAATGTTTATTGATATTATCATTAAAATCCAGCTACCGGAGATAAAAAATGTGGGACCCGTTTTTATGAGAGATTAGCACGTAGGTACAGGTTGTATACAATACCTTAAATCAAATAAAATAATTGTTGGTATAAGGATTACTGAGTTACTGCGGATTTCTGTTAGTAAGTTTAGATTTGAGAGCGATTGGTTGCAGGTTGAAATTTGAAATGGAGTATAGTTTAACAGCGTACCTTTTTGACGGCCAAACATCTGTATACATTTGACACACTGGCACAAAGATGCCTCTAATATCCAATTAGTCAATGCATTTAATTAAGCCCAAGTTCAGTATAAATTTAACTAGCACAAAATGAAACTCAAAAACACCAGGCTAATAAATCCAGACAGATGCATCCAAACCGAAACGACAAATTGCATATATCCCTTACTGAAATTTCAGCAAAACGAGAAATGAAACAACGACATCTGGGCACCTGAAATATACTAAAATATGGCGGAATATATTTCCTAGAATAGCAACAGACTGTAAAATGAAGACGACATCTGCTTTCAAAAAGTAACGGCAAAATATATTTGCAGCTGCTGAAGTAACTTTTTTGGAAAAAGCAGTTCTACACTCATTAGAATAAGGTTTATGCGTTTGCAAATGATTTGAATTTCGTGCTAAATTTGGGCAGTTACCGGTAAGAGTACGATTTGTCATAAGGCTTGGACAGTGTTGATGTTCCGATTCCTTGGTAATGTTCATTTGGGGGGTAGAACCATTAGGGCTTGAAACATGAAAACCTTTTATTTGTTAATTTGGCAGAAATAAAAAACAATGTTGAGTATGAACCAACAAAACACCCACGCCACGAATCAGAACGCTCACATTTTTATTTAAATACATTAACTAATATGTAAATAAAGATATTGCTTTTCTTAGTCTGTTCTGCTACCAAACCTAACTGCGATGTATTTGATCTAAGCAACGCAAACTAAATAAATAGCAGGATACATTTTCCTTGCATTTCTTAAGATGTTGCAATGTATCTTAATTCCAGTATGAAATAGGATCAGCTTCCCTATGACAAATATAGCTGGAGCAACGAACCGGGTATCATAGCAAATATTTACCGAGGGCAGCTGCGCCCGCGCACAGGTCGGGTTGCTGCGAATACATCAATGCCACGCGCACTGCAAGGAGCGGCGCGCATGACTTGCATAGGGCAGGATAAAACAGTCTTACCTGACACCATTGGTAATAATTTGTTACCTACCAAATTAGTCAAATTACTTACTTGCGATTTTAGAACTACTCGTGTGCCCTTGAACTCCTTGAAGCTTAATTTGTAGAACTGCTTGTTAGATTTAGATTTTTGACTCGCGTTTCATAGGGTTTTTTTTGTACATAATCATATTAATCATCACCGAAGGTCAGTAGGTCCCTTCGATGCAACACGTCCGAAATGTCGAGGTTAATAACGATTTATTATGCTTTGTACTTTAATCTTAAGTACCAATATGACATGTAATTATAATTATGTGTTACCCTGTTATTGCGTACAGTAAAGTGCTAACATACATACTAGTTTCTAGTTTTTGTATAATAATCTCAATGTTAGTCTTGATTTTTTTAAACCATTTTCATCTAATCTTTAGAGGTAGCTATCAGTGGCGGAGCGCCCAATACAAGCCGATTCCCACCGGCTTGCCAAAAATGTATTTTTAGGCAAGCCTATGGTTATACATATTATATACTCTATTATTATACTCTTTGATAACTTTTGTTTCGGGTTTCCCATCGAAAATTTTCACGCGCCGGCACTGGTACCTATATAATTAACTAACCTACTACAATCGTTGTTACTTTGACAAAGATTAACCATTCCTAACGTATATATACCTAAATCTTAACCTATTTATTCCAAATCAAAACTGGCGTTTGTATATATGAATCAGCTGCTGACGTGTCATTATTTACGAGCACATTAAATTTGCGTGCGCAAGGAAAGTGACAAGTAAACTCTTGCGCATGTGTACATGCCCTTTCGGATGACTTATTGACAGCTGACAGGAGCACGCAGCTGCGAGGTAATGTAGAGTTATGAGCGACACTCACACTCTACATTTTCATTAAAATAGCAATCTGAACGTACCTACATAGTGTGGCTTCTAATATTTTGACCTACCAGTGTGATAAACCATATCGATATTTTCGTGACGTTGTGATAGGGTTGAACCAATTTACGCTTACGTTGGTTTAGATTCAGCTGGTTACCTGATACCTACGTATTAAAAACTATATTTATTTAAGGGAAGGACAATACACAAACTATAAAAATTAAAGATTTATAAGTTATTTTTACAAACTTGATGGACAAAAACTACCCAGTTAGCGGTAATAACTCCTATAAGGGACTCTACTTATTAATAGATGTCAAAGTGCTAGGTTATTATGAAAATGTAAGCAGCAATGACATTCATAAATGTGACATTACATTTAATTGGACAAACAATAAAGACAAATGGCGATCTCAATTCGACTATTAATGTAAGTGTATTTATCTTGGTACGAGACATTTGATAATGGTCGTTTTAGCATGGGGATAAGGTTGCATTCGCAAGGAAACTTAATTTGGTCCCGTTTGTTGAGAAAATAACATAAATTTATGAGGTTTATGTTACAAGTACAAATCTGGCAAATTTCTCCGCGCCTGAGCGTGTTTCAGTATATTCCGGCGTTGGATTCAGACGTTTGCTGAGTTTGTGCATAATTTGTTTCCCAGAATTCGTGTGATCGTAATCCAAACCTAGCATTAATCCAAATAGAATAACATTTGCTTTAGTTCGTAGAACAAATTTTCAATCAATTTCGTACTTAATTCAAAGATAAACTTTTTTTATGCTTTACAAATAAAATTTACTTTACTTTACTTTACTTTACTTTTTGATAAACCCAATGACTACTCCGTGATTTGTGTGGGAACACTTTTTACAGACTTAACACACACATACTCACACACAAGCTCACACACACACACATACACACACACACACACTTCCGTAGTTTTATAAATATAGTTAAATAAGAATACATAAAATAAATATCTAGTACCTAAGGAAAGTATATCAAAAATGTATCCACTATACTCACAAACTGGGAGAGGACACTGACTTCTGTAACACAGGCTCAGCCTAGCTCAGAAGTCAGAGGCTTCACAAATACCTGCTGTACCATTTTTGGAAATAAACGATTTATTATTATGTATGTTAAGGCGTAGGGATGTGACGGCCCCATCGCCCATATTATTATTATTATTATTAACACTGAGCCTTATTTATGTACACATTTAGAGTAACGAAGTTTATTACTAGCTTACACCTTGAAACCAAACAATGATACACAAATGACAATATTTAAAGCCTCACTAATTCGTACACAAACATCATGCACCCTGACTGGGTTCCATCACGACCGCTCCCGAAGTGGCGATGATGCTTAAAACGCCGTAAACATTTTATAGTCTGAAAGGAAAATAAATAGTTTTTCGCCCGTTCCACTTAAGACTTGTGCAATAAAATCTTTACAACTGTAAGAAATAGACTTCGGGTTACTGTGGAGTAGAGAGTCCATTGTGCGGTGCTTCGGCGGCCGACCACGGCGCGTTGAGAGTGACAGAGATTTCAGAATACGTGTGCATTCTGAAATTTCTGTCACCGTGAAATTGTAGTAAATGTTGCCAGTTCAAAACATATAGGTCAAAGCCCCTAATATTATTATTCTATGTTTGATTATTGCCGAACACAATATTAGGTATTTAGACATACGCTATTCACTAGCTATTTAGGCATTTTAGAAAAAAATGCTTATCAAACTAATATGTATTGAGGATGATTAATTATGAGTACTTAGGTAATTAGGTATTTAAAAATTTACTTTACATAGTTACCTAAATGATATTTATATACCTTTACTTCGGACGTTTTATCACGGGTTGCACCGGCCACGGTGATCACATACTATTTATGAGATCATAATTAATATCTATAAGTAGTGCACTAATAACTGTATTAGTGCACTAAAAATACTAGTAACTGTAAAATATTGATATTTTTTTATAATCGTTTCACTTCTTAATACGAGCCTATAGGTAATTACCTTATATCCGATACGTTATATCCGAATTGGAAGGAAAGGATACAATACCGACCCTAAAGACCTAACTGATAACTGTCACTCCGGCTATAACGAGCTCCACAGCATGTCGCGCCTACCATTTATATTGTTTAAATACCCACCACCTAAACTGCGGTAGGGCAATCGGCTGACAGAGGAATGGGTTATAAAAATTTGACATTTATCGCTGTTTACTGTTTACTAAACTGGGCGTATTTATTGGGATGAATGTAGTAGCTGCGACTATAAATTGTATGTCATTATGCTCATCGTATTAAAACGAACGTTATGTTAAGACAAGTAAAATCCCATAAAAAAGATTCCATGTAAAAAATAGGCTAAGTCTCGAAACTCTTTCACAGTAAAAAGTGGTGAGATATTTCGTAGAGCCAAGTCAGGCATTCTTATTAATCTTTATTTGCTTTAAGTCCCTATGACAGCTCAAAAATGCTACGAGAATTCCGATGACTGTTAATAAAACATACAGAAACACGCATTAAATCGTAATCATTTACATCGTAAGAATACAGATAACACCCTAGAACATAAAACAATTGAAATAATAACGTCACATATAATTTAAACTTTACAGTCATATACGACAATATTCTTCCAACAATACAAAATGCATAATAGGTCACGACATATGATGTCTGCTTGAACACATCACGATTTATTATGTTGGTACACAATCAAGTCAGTTTCCCAGCAAATATTGGCGATGCAGCAGTCGTGCCGTACACAACAGGAGGCACGCACTGCTCGCGTCCGTCAGGATGGCAACACTTGATTTGCAAAGGCACCGACTTCCGTCGATGTACGCGCGGCGTATTCGATACGATTGTCAAAATTGTAAAAAATGGTAAGTTTACTAAAAATGTGTTTATTTTCTTTTAATGTTTGATGAATTTCAATAAAGTTTTCAATTAAATACAGAAAAATCAACAAGCGCGCGTTGGTCTCAGGCACTAGAGGTTTATAATGTAATTTGAGTTGGATTTAATCTAGAAAGGTCTTTGAAATAATTCAAGTACCCGACTAGTGGCAAAATTTATAGGTATGGAATTCTTACAACTGCATCTAAAATAAGTTTTTGACAAAAAAATCATTTTTGGTACAAGCTTTTATTGCCTACTGTACTTTTCTGTACACCGTCATTAACTACTAATGAAGACGATTCTAACGAGCCCAAACTCAACGGGATTACGTCGGTTAAGTAAGTACTGAATTCCCATGGCCACCTTCTGTCTCCATCATCTAATCAGCTCGATGGTACCATAATATTGAATTGTCATCCAAACTATACCTTTACCCAAAATTTCGACTCAATCGGTTGAAGATAATCTGCTTCAAAATTGAGTTGCAAGATTCCATTCCACCCGAAAAACAGTTACATACCACATACTTACATAGTTAGGTAACTACATTGCTTGTAATAAAATATTTGCTCGGCCAGACCCAGAGCAAAGCACATTTTTTTAATGATTTTTTCTTGGTTAACCTTGCATGGATAGTAAAATTATGATTCGAGCCCATAAATCTTGGAACGCCAATAAAATTAACAATGTTTGATTAGGACAAGATCAAGTCAAATATTGTATTGAGCCTTCGCAGAATGTCTTCATAGCAAACACAAAGTAAAGCAAAAAGTAATAGTAATATTGATTTTGTATGAAAGTTGGTTATTGGTGTTATTGTGACATTAAGTATTCGATAAGAAAGGTTTTGCACAAATAACAAGAGATAAGACGTCCAAACATTCGAGCTAGTAAAAAAGTAGGCTCAATGCTGTGCTGCAGGAATGTTAAAATAAGTACGTGAAATTTAAAAAATATGTATTTCCATATTTAAAATTGAACATAGAGGCAATATGTATAGTGATAAATTGTATCGTGCAAGCAATACAGCCTAATTCGAGTCATCAGGCCAACGCTACGAGTGAAAATGTCACCGACCAGCTTAAACTGATCTGTCCAGCACCTTCCCCCGGCGTTACCGAAATAATCTAAAGACGACTCCCAAGACGGCAGTCAAGGGATCATTTTGGTTGGCCATTATGATAATTGTTGCAGCTTCCTGCGAGTAATTAGAACCAAATGAGAGGGTTGAGGCACAATCGATTTGTCCCCGTGACGGTGTTAAGGTTTCCGCTGTAATTATAATTGTGTGTGTAAATTTGTTAATTATAAATGTGTGAGAATAGATTGCGCTTATGCCTTACTTACATAAAAATATATAGTCGTTTAAATTACTTCAATATGTTTGTAAGAATAAATTAAAATGAATGACACGTTTAGTACCTCTGCAGCCAAGAATTTATTGCATGAAGATACATCATATCCGATTACCAAAATGATATTTAAATTCATATGTTGTATGCAAAATGATGTCGCCGATTACTTCAAATTCCGCTCAATGTATCGAGATTTTTGTCAATACGTTAAATATGTATGATGCACGAATACGAAATCTACTATACGTTCTTTAATGATGGCTTTAAAAATTCCAGATGCATGTTTGGTCTTTGTTATAAAGGCATATAGTTAGTACGAGTTCGATATTTTATAGCATTTAATTTTTAACATCAGGTAAAAATAATCGTACGTAGGGTTTGCCAATATATATCCGCCAATATTTCGGATCCGGATATTTCGGATATTAAAATTCAACAGATCCGGATACCCGGATTTTTCGGATAGTACGGATCCACAAGGTTTTTTTCGATAAAAATTAGGAATTGTAAGGCTAAACTAAGAAAAAACTACCGTATATAGTTGTTATTTTCTAAGCCGTCCGTTCCGCACTAAAGAACGCCGCACTGCAGAACGGACGGCTTAGAAAATAACAACTATACCTGAAAATTGTAAATAGGTACGCATTCCCGAGGTCATAAGGGGTATAAAACTTTTTTTTTTTCAACTTTTTACATACAACTACAAACTAACTGGCAAAGTGAGAGTTTCGTCACTGCAAGCTGTCACTTGAATAACTACAACCAGAGGGGTAATTACGCAACGTTCCGAATGCGCGTTAGGACAATCCAACTGTCATATTTTTAATATAAAATTTGACATTTAGATCTACCTAACGTGCGTACAATGCGTTACGTGATCGACCAGCAGGTCGAGTTAACTCCGTAGGTACCAAGCCTAGGAGGAGAAATTAACATGATGAGCCGGCCGGCCTTACTCAGTAATCGATTAGAAGAAGAGCCAACACGGGATTCGTGAAAATCCCATTAGGCAAGTCTATGTCTAGTTATGGCAAAAACGGTGAACGGGCCATGAATATAGCGCACCATGCTTACATGATCATATTATAAGTCATGAACATCATACAAAAAATTTAAAATTTCGTTACAATTATAAAACGTAGGTATTGTTGCTGCATTTACTTTTTACTTCCTGTGTCAAATATACTTCTTAAATATTTTTTTAGGTATATTTAATTAAACTAACCCCTTATTTATTCATAAAACTTAAAATGCATCTGCTAAATAAAATGTGCTTTGTCCCTTTCTTAAGAACACAAATGTCAAAGTGACAGATAAGGGCAAACTAATTTTAACGCCATTTTAGTTAAAATAGGCTTGTAGAACGTTTATGAATACGGGCGTCTGGTAGGTAAGTCTTTAGTAGGTAGCTATAGTACCTATAGGTAAGATTGGATTTATATAATTACTTAGTGCCTCTGCCTACGGTAGATTAGTGCATTCAAAGCAACGCCTACTTTCGCCATCAAACTGCGGCAACTTTACTAGTTTGTAGTATGTAGGTTTAATTAGTATTTGTAACTGATATATTAAAAACAAAAACAATCTGGTCTGGGATGATCAAGTGGCAAATAAAGACAGAGATTGAGTTATCTAACATTCGGTTTTCAGCGTGGACTCGGTAAAAACTTCATTTTGTAGCCGTATTTTTGGTTTTCATGGTTGTATTTTAATTTTTTTAGGATCCGTAATATCTGAAAAATCCGGATCCAAGAGCCTGTCAGATCCGGATCCGAAATTTGGTGGATAGCCGGATATTTCGGATATCCGGATTGCAAACCCTAATCGTGCGACAACAGCTTGCAGTATTTTTTTTTTTTGTTATTCGCGCGACTGGAATATAAAATGTTGTAAATATTCACAAAAATTGTGGCAGTAAAAAAACTTACCCAAATTAATATCTCGGGCTGACGATCCGCAAACCATTGCCAGAAGAACGACAGTGACAGCGATTGACATTTCGCGCCAAAACGCAATGGCGGCCCGCGTCATGTTTCACGATCTCAGCTCTTCTTGTTGGGATCCATTAGTTTCTGGAACAATGCAAACGGACCGTTTACACAGTAGTTTAAATAGAACTGGACGCTAATAATATATTGCTGCATTCCCTTTTATTATGCACAATACCGCGAAATAAAGGATTTGATAGTAATTATATTTGTGTAGGTGGGTCTGTGTTTGTGTACTTATCACATGTATTCGATTGATATTGACAGAACCAACGGATGATTGATTTTTTTTTCTGCAGGAGATACCTGATGTTGAAGATAAACTTTATTTTCATCTCTCCTGTTCTGAAAGTTGACTTTTCATGGGCATATAGCCGGGTGGAAAATAGCGTTTTCTCCCCTAGGGTGGAATAGTACATTTTACAACTAGTGTGAAAAGAATGTCTTTTTACCACTAGTATCGAGGTATCTTGCCACGAGCTGAAAGCGAGTGGCAAGACTCGGTACGAGTGGTAAAAGACATTTCACACGTGTTGTAAACGACGTTTTTTAATACAATTGCGAAAAAATAATAAATTAATATTCGTCATTTATATATTAATGAATTCTTTAAATAAATTTATATTATTGTACCTCGATCTCAACTGTTAGTGGCTGCATCGAAACTTCTGCTTGCGTATGCGCTCCTGGTACCTATAGGTGGACCGTTTAACTCGGTCCTCGCCTGCGCGGCGCGCGGGTGCAGGGGTATGACTATAACGGGCTGCGGGCGACGTGCGGAAGGCAAACCCCGGCGCCCGCACCCCGTTATCGTCATACCCCTGCACCCGCGCGCTGCGCAAGCGAGGAATGAGTTAAGCGGTCTACCTACAGATGCGTACATTTTCAGCTTCAAAAATGACTTTCATACTAACGCGATCAAAAATAAATACTCCTAGTATTCGTAAGCGTTTTTAATTTCATAATTTCCAAGTAAAAAATCTAATATAAAATTACTGCGTTTCGAAAGTATAGTTTGGAACTAAAAAGTAAAAAGCACTAGTGCGAGAAATTGAGCTTCTCGCACGCTACGCAGCCACAAAAAGTACCACTTTTTGAGCAACTGTATTAAAAAGTAATTTTCGCGTATTGTAAAAATACCATAAAATCTAGTAAATATTTTTTTGAGGTGAATAACAAAGCAAATAAGTAAGTACCGCACTATCCATACTAGTAAATATTTTTTTGTTTTATTTATTTTTTGTCGATCGTTTTTTTTCTTTTGTTTTTTTTTGTTTTTTTTGTTTTTTTTTGTTCGTTTTTTGTTTGTGTTTTGTTGTTTCGTTTGTTTTTTTCGTTTTTTTGTTTCTTGTTTTTCTGTCATTTTTTTTTGTTTTTTTTTTTATTTTCTGTTTTTTTAAGTTTTTTTTCGTTTGTTTATTTGTTTTTTTTTGTTTTTGTAATTTTTTGTTTATTTTTTTATTTTTGTTGTTTTTTGTTGTTTTTTTTTGTTTTTTGTAAGTTTTGTTTTTATGTTCGTTTTTTTTTTATTTTTTTTGTTTTTTTCGTTTTGTTTTGTTTTTTGTTTATCTTGTTTTTCTGTTTTATGTTCTATTTTTTTTTAGTTCTTCGTTTTTTGTTTTTTTGTTCGTTTTTTTTGTTTTTTTTTTACGTTTGTTATTTTTGTTTGAATTCGTTTTGATTTCTTTAGTTTTTTTTGTTGTTTGTTTGTTTTTGTTTGTTTGTTTCAGTTTTTTTGTAAGTTTGTTTTGTTTTTTGTTCGTTTTTTTTTTGTTTTTTGTTCTGTTTGTTTTTGTTTTGTTTGTTTTTTCACATGTCGGCATGGCCCTCTAGATTAGTTGCGTCGCGGCCTACTCGATTACAATCGAGTAGGTCGTGGCAAGTGACCAGTGCAAAGAGGTTAGAGGTTGGATATAGTTTTAATTATTTTACTTAGGTATATCTAAAATCGAATTATTAATTTTCCTCACAGTCGAAATGAAAAGTAGAGTGTTTAACTCGGGTGAAATTACCCATTTCACCCTCGAACTATTGGCGCTCTCACTTCGTTCGAGGGCCAGAAATATCTCGGGTGTAATGGGTCACTTTCAACCCTTGGTTAACAATCTACTATTACATGCAGAAGTATATTCCTACATAGGATGTTGTTGTTTTTTTTTTCTTGATAAAATCTGTAATATCTTTCCCGCAACCGCAACGAAAATATTGCATAGGTGCATATATGAAGATATTATTTAATGTTTATAAAACATTCTAAAAATATATGTTTCAGTTGAAGGAATCCCGCTCGTTATACAAATACTAAACGGCCGTATTTCAGAGATAATTGACGTTCAGAATGATGGCAATATATCGCCCATAGGTGTTGTGGCTTAGCGAGATGGACGTACTTATCATAATTTTAGCAGACGTGGGATGACTTACGATGTTTACAGAAAAAAAAACTAAAAACTTCCAGCGTCAGTTAGTTGGGTATCAAAAATAAATTATGTGATACTGATTTTCTAGTTCCATAATTTTTAATAAGCAATTTTCTTATCATATGGGGCTGTCCATATATTAAGTCATATCAAAATAGGGGGAGAGTCCATTCAAGGAATTAACAGGATGATGATAAGGGGGGGGAGGGTCTAAAAACGATGACGTAATATATGGACAAGCCCTAATTATACTCGTAGGTTTAATTTGAATCGATACTTAACGCTGATAGATAAGCATACAGATAAAACTTTGGAATGCAGAAATTGCTAACGTACAGTTGCCTAGGTCACAATAACGATGACGACTACGTGCCTGTAATTCGAATATATTCAAACTGCCAAAGTTGTGAAAAGATGACTAGTATAGAGGTTGAACTTTACACGCACTCAAAACTGACTTGGCAGATGAGTATTCAGGCCCTTAGAACATCTGTAGGTATCCATGCCACGAATAGAACTCACAGCAGTAAAAGCCAACACGTAACGCAGTGCGAAGTCGTCTCGAAAAGTGCGCGAGAACAATAAATGTCACGATCCAAGCCCTTTAATAACTGGAGAGATATAGGAGCATTTCGTACCCTCCATTTGTGCATAGCGACGAACGTATTATGATTATTGGGATATGATATTTTATTTATAGCAGCGCGTCCCTGCCTCATATGGGTAAAATCCACTGCATAAGTCTGAGTTTAATCATACCTAAGTGTTTCGTTTTGTGGCTCATAGACATACATATATAAATAGTTTTTCCAATTGAAATAATGGTTCTAATGGTTGTATAGACTCAACTCCTAAAAGTACTCAGCAATCATTCATAAGTACAAACTCTGTGTACCTAAGTCTTGAACTTTTTAAGAGACAATGAACATGACTTTCTGTCGGGAACATGTATAAATCCAGGATTTATCCAAGCACAATTTGTAATCGGCCAGTCATTACTCATAAACAGATTTCAAAAGATTTATGCACATACAAAACGAGGTCATCCCAAATGCCGCGAAAGAAAAACATTTTCAGTGGTATTTAGTCGTTTATTTTTAAAATAATTTAACTCACCGGCAGTACACGGCGAGAGGTCGTTGCCTCTGTATAAAATTAAACATTAAAATAAACAAGCATATAAAATAACTCGGTTTTGATTCACACCGATGGGTTTGGTTAATGAAGGGGTTGATGCTTTTATAAATGTTCGGTGTCGCGTTTCGTTTGTTTTTGGATCGAGGTTAGGATGGTGATAAAAGGTATCTTTCTTAATCGTTGGAGTAAATATTGGATATAATATTTTAGGTTTTAAATTAACGACGATTAAATGCGTCGATAGTATTTGCGGCCAAGGTGAGTAAGTATCTAATCTCTATCTATCAAAAAAGAACACTGTTCAATAAAAGCTCGCCTCAAAAATGTTTTTATTTGTCAGAAAGGTATTTTACTGGTGTCTTGTTCCCATCACACTTCATAGTTCAACGAAACTGTCTGTTTTTAATTCATAATATCGCGTTTGTCGTTTTCATGTTTTTTTTTGTTTTTTTGGATGGGCTATTCTTCAAGCCAGGCCTCACAGGGCCATTTTGCTCGGTTCGGACAGCGTGGTTTGATCAAGAGATCAACGTTTTTATATGTATGCGTAAGACAAGACATACCTTATTGACTTAAATAAATTTTGATAAAAACCACGTGACCATAAAAGTTAACATTTTACAGCCCATCATAGACGTAAATAGTTTTCATAAAGAAACTTCTTTAACACCTCAGTTTCTGTTTAATGTTATTTTTCATTAGATCGTATAACACGCGCCAGTATATCAGAACCACAATAAAAATATGTAAACAGTATAATCACCTCCATTCTGTCCGTGGGTACTGGGTGTAGAGTAGACTGCAGGGTGTAACTGATTTTTGGGGTCATATAGCGATTTAGGTTCTGCAATTTTCTTTTCTATGGCCGATAGTAAAGGATTTTTTAGTTTACTATACAGGATGTTCAGAATAACGATGTAGGAACTTAAGGAGGTGATACACTGGACTATTTGGAAAAGTTTGAACCTTATAATTATGTCTTAGTCCAATCTGTGATAGTTTTTTTTTTTTTTATCGAGTTAAATACACTATAACACTTTATAAACTCGATAAAAAAACTATCATAGGATGGACTAAGACACATAACGTTCAAACTCTTCCTAATAGTCCAGTGTATCACCTCCTTAAGTTCCTACATCGTTATTCCGAATACCCGGTATATTACAGGTCAAAATTACGCACTTCAAAGACGAAACTCTTAGGAACTGGACTGATAGTTTTTGTATATTTACAGTGACCCTTCATTACATTGTGAGGTGTGAGCCTTGTGGTTATTTTATTTGATAACGGTATAGCCTCGTAAAAAAGCGGCCAAGTGCGAGTCGGACTCGCACATGAAGGGTTCCGTTAAATAAATTGCTTTTTACGATTTATGACGTATTAAAAATAAACAACTTTCTAGACCTCGTTCAAACCAATTTTCGTTGGAAGTTTGCATGGTAATGTACATTATATATTTTTTTTAGTTTTATCATTCTCTTATTTTAGAAGTTAAAGGGGGGGGGGCACATTTTACCACTTTGGAAGTGTCTCTCGCGCAAACTATTCAGTTTAGAAAAAAATATGTTAGAAACCTCAATATCATTTTTAAAGACCTATCCATAGATACCCCACACGCATATGGGTTTGATGAAAAAAAAAATTTTGTGTTTCAGTTCTATGTATGGGGAACCTCAAAAAATATTGTTTTTTTTTTCTATTTTTGTGCGAAAATCTAAATGCGGTTTACAGAATACATCTACTTACCAAGTTTCAACAGTATAGCTCTTATAGTTTCGGAAAAAAGTGGCTGTGACATACGGACGGACAGACAGACAGACAGATAGACATGACGAATCTATAAGGGTTCCGTTTTTTGCCATTTTGCTACGGAACCCTAATAAAAAGTACAAATAAATCAAGCAAAAGCTTACCTATGTGTTTTTTAATTTTATAAACGCGTATGTTTTGTAGCTTAAGTATATTTAAACTTTGTACCGTGTCTACTTGTACTGCACCAGTATATCGAGCTCGCTGAAGGGTTAGACCGGTGTTGCCACATTTAAAAATGGATACATTAACCGATTGCTTTTTTATTGTATTGTAACCCCGCGTTAAAAATAGCTTTCAATAAGCTTTTTGTGGTTGATTTATTTGTAACATAATGGGGGGTTTTTTGAGAGGTGTAAATTTATTATGTAACGTCGTTGCTTATAGATTTAAGCCTTTTCTATTTACAAGCTTCTCACATATATATGTTCTATGCATTCCAATACGTAAATCAGGTTGAAGTTTATTGAATATACATATATTCAATTTAGTGTCAGCATAAGTATGTAGTTATTCGCTTATTACGTAGTTGCACGGGATTCTATTGATCGTTTGAGTGCTAGATTTATGTTACGATTTCAAATTATTTCTGGAAGGTTTAGAAAGGATACACGTTTCTCTATTGATACCTACCATACAAAAATTCAGGAAATTGGCAGTCAATTCAATGCAGATGCCGTTCTACTGACACCATTTGGACGTTTCAATCCAAAATAGGTACAATACAATAGAAACAAATGCCCACGGTTCTGGTAAACGTTCCTTTACCTACATGACAATCATTCAGGACAGGTTACACAATCTTTTGACTCCGATCTGCAATCAGTCGGACGTGTGTTTATACAAGAACCGTGAAAAAAAGGTGCATATATTAAGCAATAATGAGCCGTAAGCCCATACAATAAGGGATTTTTACAGGGCTGCATTTGGGTAGTTCTGCTACTACAAAATGCGCTGGGTGCACTGTTTTACCGTTCACACAAATAATTATATAACGAGGCCTCTAGACAGCAGATGGCGGCGTTTTTTATATGAATATTAGTAAACAGTGTGCTTTATTGGAATATACAGGGAGATTAGTTTCTTTAGGAGCTCTTCTAATCTAGATCATTACTTCCGTAAGGTAGTTATGAAAACATATAAATTTATCGAAAACTTACCTTAGAACAATAATAATTTATTTGAAAACTATAAAGATTTTATCATTTGGGTACCAACTGTTTATTATTAAGCGCCGAAATCTTCAACATTCGATATTGCTACAATGAAAAAAGAGAACGCGTGGATCTTTACCAAATAGCTATGTGGTCTTAAGAAAGTCATGAAACTGTTTAAATTACACTGTATTCCTTGACTATATTATGATCATTTATATATCTTCTACTACCTATCAACTGTTTAAGTGCGCCACGCTGTCCGTACGGTACAGCCGAGTCTAGTTTATCAAGACGCGTAATCGCTTTGATATACATGTTCCAATTAAAATTAGCACATAATCCAACGTAATTAACTAATAGTAGGTACTAATTCCGACTAATTCAGTATTTTTGGCCCATCTGCTACCAAGCAGCAACAGCACAGCGCCTATCAAGACCAACAGACTAACAAATCAGCCGCGCTTGTCATTGGTGGCCGCCTAACAAACATTAGCTAGGCATTAGTAACAATAACAACAATAAACAATGACTGTATATTAACTAATCGTGTGCAATAATTAGTAATAGGTTCAATTATAAAGAGAACAAGGTATCGAGTAACTGAAATTATGGTTATTGCTAATTTTATAGCTTACTATTATTGGCAGCTCTAGTTATTTGCCAAGCTGATCAATTTCATTGATTTTTGATGCGATACACTTAAGTGCTGTTATATTTAGTACCCATATTATTTACTATCTACATCCCTTTTCAAGTTTAATTTTATAAAATAGTTATAACATTGCATGTAAAGGATACGAGAATAGAAACTAGAATTATAATTAGAATTGGTATCTTTACTTTTATTATCCTTAGTATCGAAGAACATAACTATACTTTGCTTGGTAGCATTCTATACCTGTCACACATTACTCTAAAACAACCAATGAAACCCACCGCAAACCGCAAGCAATCAAATAGCAATACTACACCGTTTCAACCGCAGTTGAATGCATGCGCGGTTTGAATTTGCGTTCGAAATTTAAAACATCCTGTGCTAGGAAGCGCGCGCACGTGCCTGTAAACTTCCTGTGCGCTAGCGCCGCCGCCGGTTGGGTTTAAGCTAATGGAACTTGTGCTTTGCTTTTGAATCTGTGGACCTAGACTTTCTATTAATGATCACGTGATTCGTATGCCCCTTTAAAACCGAGAAATCGAGTATGTGCAAAATTAAAAATAACATTTATGACATTTCTTTAAAATTGACAGTTCATTGTAATAAACTTGCACGATGGTATCGAGTCGGTTGTTAAGGGTTACAGAAACCATTAAAACTAACCTCTCCATTTCCTCAGTAATTTGACATATTAATTTATTTTCTTTCTCTGTATCTATTGACAGTATATCGTCAGCCTGGTCGCTTATCTGCTTACCTTTCCAAAATGAGCCCTTGCTATGATCTGTAATCCACTTGTCTGGATACCCAACGTAGTAGTAGTACCTTTGAAACAATCGTGGCTAGTTTGGGCTTGGACTCTTTATATAATAGAATGCCTCTATTCTCATATTAAATCTTTGTTCCAAGCATGCAGTGATGAAATACCAATATGTATGTTTGACAACAGAGATCTACAGACACTCGTCGGTGGTCCCATCCGACGGAACATTAACTCCGGCACAGATGCTTTGGTTTCGACAGCACTCCAACTATAAATGGAACACAGGTACAAGCCTAGGAAAAACCTGACCAGTATGTTAATAATACATAATGCACTTTTACTTGAAATGTAGTACATATATGTATTTGGTATTCGAAATTCAAATATGTATTCTGTAAGAAAGCGTCAATGCCGCTCTTTCATTTTTATCCCACAAATATTTTGTGAAAATGTGTTTGTTTGGGTGTTTGTTCGTCAAATACGTAAAAAGGACTGAATGGATTTAAGGGTCAAAATCAGGAACGAATACTAAGTAAGCAGCGTTCTGTAGACTTAGACAATAGTTGACGGTTTAGGTACACATACAATTATGTTCTGGTCGTAGAGTTCATAAGTCACAAAGGCACTTCACATACCTTTGTTGACCAGCGCCAAAATTAGGCCTTAAGGCGCTCTTATTAGACGATGTTTAGGTATTTGCGGAGGTGAGGCAGACGGAGTGGGAGACGCGCGTCCCGCGCACCCCGCTAACGGCCTTATTCTGTTGGCATCCGTATTCGGCTCGTTTTTGCGGATCATACGATAAAATGTTTTTTATCTTGAAGAATAGTTTTATTTTTCAAATCTTGGTTGATGTGTGTGAGATTGTGCCCAAACATTTATTATTTATTTATTTATTTAAATATATTATTTTAGAAAATAAGGAATAATAGGTAGTTACAGTTCTTAAGTGCATCGTAGTATAATGACATCAATTATGGACACTTAATTTCCAAAGATATGTTAGTACAGATTTCCCCATCATCAATCCACCTAGCGTTTTCCCAGTTCCTAGGTGGGTGCTTCTGTTTTCCAAATACGTAGAACTGATAAAATAATAGTACTTCTTCACTTCCTAAGGGTGAACGTCACCAATTATGGATTGTACTAATATATTACAGTTTTTTTTAAACCGAAATAAAATCGATTACTTCTAGGTAAAGTTATAGCACCAGTTAGCGCCCGCTTAAGAAACCATCAAAAATAATAAACAAATAGCTATGTTCATCTATTTATCTCCTGGCAAATTATATTATTACCATAATTATGACCTATGTTACATAAGTATGACTGACTGATCAAAAACTGGATAATTAGACCACTGTTAGTCAGAAGAGCATTTTATTATACAGGGTGGTTATTTTAAAACCAGCAAGTTCTTCAGTACATGACTATGTCTATTAAAAAATGTAATTTGACCATACATCATATAAAAAGAACAATTTAAATTTGTCTCTTAAATACCTAAACGTGTTATGTCACTGCGCTCGCGCGTCGCGTGCTGCCTACCATGCTACCTCGACCAGCGGCCACACCGCGATGGACCTTGATACTCTCAACAAGCCAACAAGATTGGACTTACACTTGTTACTTGGCTCTATACTCCAGGCAAAATACGGTTTTGAAAATCATTAATTTATAATAGCGTTTTTTTGTACATTATATTTTTAACCGTTATTCTAAGATGCTTTATTCAAGAATCCAACAAATTTTCCAACCGGAAGTAATTATATAAATTTAAATTAAGCTTTAATTGTCTTTTTTTGTTTGATTTATATTGAATATTTTAAAGCAAATGTAAATTTTTCGGTCTTTAGCCAATTGCATCCATCCAGCTAGGTCCAGCGACCTCAGTTGTGTCATTGGTCCAACTTCTTCGTCGTCTACCTTTCCTTCTTTTGCCTTTCGGCCCTGACCAGTTTGTTGCTTCCATTGCCCATCTTTTTTCCTAATATCTGGCGATATATGGCTTTTACCCAAATGGGGTCCATATAAGAAAGAAAAAATGGCATAAATCTTTTAGATTTAGTAAATATGTACTAACACAAACAATATGGAATAAATAAAGCTTAAATAAATATATATATATATATATAAACTAGCTGTTGCCCGCGACTTCGTCCACGTATAACATGTTATCGTCTAAATGTTTATTTAAGAAATTTAAATGTTTGTTTAATAAAAAAAAACATTGAAATTAGTTTTGTACAGTCAGCATCAGATAGTTAGTAGCAGCCTAGGTAACCAAATATATCGCAAACCGTCTTTATTACTATAGGAGTAAGGATGTGTTACGATATATTTGGCTACTTTGGCTGCTACTATATGACGCTGACTGTACTTAGTCTTTTAGTAAACAGTCTAAAACCGAAGTTACAAATCTCTTTTTATTTCAAAATGTCATGCTTTCTATACAAACTTAGAACTCTCTTTGAACTCTCATAGTAAATAGTCTGAAACCGAAGTTACAAATTTCTTACTTTAAAAGTGTCTTGCTCTCTATACAAAATTCGAACCCCTTTAAAAAACGCTGAAAAAAGTTTTGTAGTATTTTAGCAAACAGTCTAACATAAACAAATAATATATGTTTATAATATATGTTGAATATGTTTGCTGAGCGCCTGGACTGCCCGATGACAAAACACTGGGTAAAGATCATCACTGGCCAAATAAGGTAATGATCTTTGCCCAGTGTTGCAAATATGCAAATATGTAATATTAAGTAAGTGTTTGTGTCGATTGTTTTATTATTATTATTGCTTTTGTTTCCTTGTGTTAAAATATGGGTCTTTGCCTGAAATAAATCAATTTTATTATTATTTTTATTATTTTATTTATAAATAGTCTGAAACCGAAGTTACAAATTTCTTACTTTAAAAGTGTCTTGCTCTCTATACAAAATTCGAACCCCTTTAAAAAACGCTGAAAAAAGTTTTGTAGTATTTTAGCAAACAGTCTAAAACCGAAGTTACAAATCCCTTACTTTAAAAATGTCTTGCTCTCCATACAAACTTTGAACACCCTTATCCTTTTGCAATTCATCCCTTTAGGGGATGAATTGCAAAAAACGCTAAAATAAGTTTTGTAGTGTAAACAGGCTAAGTTTGAAGTTACAAATCTCATACTTTATAATTTTCTTGCTCTCCATACAAACTTTGAACGCTTTTCAAGGAAAAATTAAAAATAAAACACCAAGTTTTTTTATTGTAATAGGTAGGTTAGTATTTTTTCTACAAAATATCAAGCTTCTAGCTAAAAAAAGTGTTTCCCATACCTTGCACCACTTTTTAACCCCTTAAGGGGTGAAATTTTCCAAAACGCTGGCAGTACTTTTTTTGTATTTTAATAAGTAGGTACTTAATTTTTCAAAGTTTTAAGTTTCTACCTAAAAACAGTTTCCCCCATACAAACATTGCACCTCTTTATCCCCCTCTTAGCGGGTGGAATTTCCCAAACCACTGAAAGTAATTAACTTGTATATTTGTATTCTAATAAATAATCTTTCAACACAATGTCAAGTCACTAGCTAAAAAAAAAAAGTTTCCTCCATACAAATGTTGAATTTCGCAAAGTGCTGAAAGTAATTTATTTTAATTGTAATAAGTAATCTTTCTACAAAGTATTCAGTCTCTTCAGTCTCTTGATAAAATAATAAAGTTTCCCCCATACAAAATTTGCACCCCTTGTTAAGCCCCTTAGGGGCAGAATTTTCCTAAACGTTGAAAGTTGTGAATCATTTTTTAAATCTCTTAAGATATTAACACTGCCTTCACTGTATATCCTAGAAGTAGGTATTTTTGTCAAGACCAATCCAAGCATGTTTGGTAACGTTTCAGAAGGCCGCAGATTTCCGACACGTAAACAATACAAACATATATTGAAAACTTTGCAGGGTAGCAACAACACAGCGCTAATCAGAGGTGGAATCTTGGGAATGGCACCGAACATTTTCAATAAAATTCCAGACCAAATTAAACACTGGATATTCGATTAATAAATTTAAAAGACAATTGACTTTATATTTGATTGAAAAATGTTCTTAATACCAATAAAGATTACTTAAACGACCCTACGACATAACATGGTTCCATTCCAGACATTCCTTAGTTATAGTGTTCTTTAATTATAGTATTTAACACCAATCACTGTATTGACATTTTTTTTTAATTTTAATAAATTTATTAGCTGGCTGAAGGAATATTTTGTAAACCTACATTGTGGGTAAAGCATAGAGATCTTATATTTTGTATACCAACAATACTTGTAAAAGTTGTAACCTATATTTAACAAAATAAATTGAATTGAATTGAAAGTACTTAATTTGTATTCTAATAAGTAATCTTTATGCCAAAATTTAAGTCTCTAGCTCTAAAAATAAACTTTCCCCCATACAAACTTTGCACCCCTATTTACCCCCTTTAGGGGTGGAATTTCCAGAAATCCTTCTTAGCGTTGCCTACGTTGAAAAAGGTAGTTCTGGTGTAAATTTCAACTCTCTAGTCTTAGTAGTTTTGGCTGTGCGTTGATGAGTGAGTGAGTGAGTGAGTCATATCAATAACTCCATACCGACAAAAGGTATGTTCACTTAGATAACGTCACATTTATTTGCTTTAATGGGCTTATTTTTAAAGGGGCGTGGCGGGGGAGGCTTTCTTGGTAGTTATTTAGAGAAGCAGCGGCGGCAGAGTGAGTGCGAGATGTGAAACGGCATACTTTAGTGTTTTGTGATGGGTATCATGTGCACAAACAGCTGGCAAAGTTTTGCAGCTGTATAGGTCAACACCCTGTAGTACTTTGTACCCGACTGCCACAGAAGGAAGTTTATGTTTTTCGAGCGTATGTATCATCATCATCATCATATCAGCCGAAAGACGTCCACCGCTGGACTAAGGCCTCCACCAAAGAGTGCCACAATGGCCGGTCCTGCGCCAACCGCATCCAGCGGACTTCCGCGACCTTTACCAGGTCATCAGTCCACCTTGTGGGGGGCCTACCCACGCTGCGCCTTCCGGTACGTGGTCGCCACTCGAGAACCTTTCCGCCCCAACGGCCATTGGTTCTACGTGCAATGTGCCCCGCCCACTGACACTTTAGTTTAGCGATTCGGAGAGCTATATCGGTTACCGTGGTTCTGCTGCGGATAGCTTCATTTCTGATGCGATCGCGCAGAGAAACTCCCAGCATAGCCTCTCCATCGCCCTTTGAGTGACTTTGAGCCTTCTTATGAGGCCTATAGTAAGCGACCACGTTTCCGTTCCAAATGTCATCACTGGCAACACACACTGGTCATAGACTCTCGTCTTGAGACACTGCGGAATATTGGACGAAAAGATGTGCCGTAGCGTATGTATGCATGTATGACTATGACGAAGATGAGGAAAGGCAGTGGCCTGCTGCTGGTGGAGTGGCAGGATCTTTTTCCGCACTCGTTTTTAATAGAATCTACTAAACAGCAAGTAAATATACTTCAGTTCACCAACTCGTTTAGGACTTAAGACTAGGTAGTCGCTATCCGGCGCAATAGCCCTAAATGCTTTTGATATATTTCTGTATGAATAAATAAATCTATTATTCGGACAGTCCATAATTGGTACCATTACCCCCCCAACCATGTGCTCGTGTTCGAATCCGATTTACACCCGACTACTTACTACCTTACAGTTCTACGTATTCAGGATAACTGAAGATTTTTATTGTCATCTTGTCAATATGCTCCCGCTACCTATTAATACGTTTTAGGTGCAGATGTAGAAACGCTTTACTGTAGTAAATATCGCATAACTTATATTTGTTATTCTATCATTTCGAATGTGTTCTCCAGCATGTATTAGCGTTTCCTATTCCTTTAAGTATTATTATTTACCGTGATAACTCGAAATAATTGCTGCAAAAAGGCATATTTGCGTGCCAGGTAAACATTCACAGGTCCGTCGTCGGCAGTGGCCACGGGCGTACTAAATCAAATCGTAATCGTACTCGCCACCGCGCATGCACGACGGGGACACCCGGTTTTTCAGACAAATGACCAAATGTATTGAATTATCAAACATATTGAAATTCTAAGAAGCCGGTAGATAGATCTACCAAAAAGCTACCTCTCACAACAAATTTCATTGTAATGTTCTAAATAACTTTTGAGATATTTCGAGTTTGGTGGTAAAAAAGCACTGTTTTGAAAGGCAAAATCTATCGAGGTTTTTGTAAGCAATCGTGATTCTACGAAGCACGAACATAGCCAATGAACTGAAGATATACATATCAAAAATTTGGATCTCTAGCAATAGTACAAGTATACTAATAATCAGTTTGGAAAAGGCATTTTTTCGATGCGCAGCTGCATACAGCGCCTAAGGTCTCACAACTTTGGATGTGTACAAAGCAAAGACTGAAAACTAACTACCAAAAAATTTCAATTAACCCTTAGGAAATAAAATTTGGCGCATGACCAGGTTATATCTACATAGATTAACACAAAGTGATACGTTTTTATTACGATAAACTACATGTCTTAAGAGAAGTTCTGGCCAAATTCTGTAGTTCACGCAAAGTCACGGGCAAATGCTAGTTTACAGCAAGGTATAGTATGCGAGGTAATGAAAATTACTATGTATCGACATATTGACCACAAGTTTACCTGTAGGTACTCCGTATTCTTCACGGTATTAAGGTCATATCTTGTTTGGTCTACGGTTTCGCAGATAGCACGGACAGACAGTAAACAGCCCCGTTTATATATAGTTTGTTTGGCTTGGAAGGTTGAGTGGCCAGCGAATTGCTCGGATGAAGGTAATCTTTGTTCGTAGGGATCGTTTGAGGTTATATTTAAACATACATTTTTAATGGCAGTTTACCTTTAACTGAATCATCAGATAGGAGAAGTATAACACCTACATACCATATTTGAAATTTTCTGGTGGATGTATTATATGTATGTGTAACAAATGTTTCTCAAATAATAATAAATAAATACACTTTCACCTTACGATTGTACAATAGTATTTTTGAATTCTTCTCCTATAGGTACTGAAGATTTGATGGACCTTACTCAAGAAAACATACGTTACGGTTTAAACACAGCACTTAAAACTCGTAAGTAAGCATCGTTTATAACCGAAATACAAACCATGCTTTTAGTCATCTAAGTGCTTTGGGCTTTCTTTCTCAAGTACCGTAACCCTTTGTGGTGTAGGAACTCTCTTCTTGTCGTTCTTTGTAATCCGGTATTTTTAGAATCAGACCAGACATTTACCTATCTACAAATTATCTCAACACAAAAAGCATTGGTGCGAGAATAGCTCTGTAAAGACCGTAACGCACTGACAGCGGTGGCGGAGCGGCGCGGAGGCGGTACCGGTTGTAATGTTCGAGCTAATACGAAAGGGTCCGCACAGAATACCGCACCGCGCCGCGCCGTTCTGTGCGGATCCTTTCGTATTAGCTAGAACATTACAACCGGTACCGCCTCCGCGCCGCACCGTACCGCGCCGCCGCCGCTGTCAGTGCGTTTCCAGCTTGAATGAGAGCTATTCTTGAGATTATTTGACTTGACGGACTTGCATCAAAGTAGTACATTCAAAAAGCAACTCTAGCAGCTATCGTTCAATTCCAACGACAGTTTTATAAGTAGTCGGCCACATGAAATAATCTTAACCATAAGTTTGTTGATCTAACAGGCGTTGGACTATCCAATGGGCACGGAGAAGTGGGTATAGTAACGTGTATAGGATAAAATTTATAGTCACAAAAAAGGCCGTTTTCACTATTATTATAGTCCCTCTCATATGTTATACACGGTTATTAAATAGTAAGATATTCATATGAGGGACCCCCAACTTTCCCACCGATAATTCCTATTTAGTGGGAATATTCTCTATTATTCTATTCAGACTATTTCAAACTACAATCAAATAAAAAAATCTATTGAAGTTACTTAAATTCGCGTAAATATCGATGAAGTGTGAGCCGGAACACACTAAGGGTTCCGTACGTTAATTATGAGATGATATTTTGTCTCAGAAATCTTTTGTCATCCTAATTCTAAGTATTCTAACTAGTCTCATGTGGCCAATTAAAACGAATATTCTCGAAGGACGACCGAAAAAAAATTGAGGCAGAAGAATATTTTCATACTAAAGCTTTTTTCCTTTTTTTTCGTTTACGATTTTTAGCAACAGGAGCTAACTAGTTTCCGCTCTAGATATGGCAGATCCCATTGTCTATACAAAGTTTCATTTTATTCCAGCATACTGTTTTAAAATGAAAGCTAAACTACGTTTGCATGGGGAGTCGGCTTGCGTCAACCGTACTCGGGACTATAAAGGATTCTAAATGGCAGAGGCGTAAATAAATTCAAGAGCAGCAATAGTTACGTACAAACCAATACAGTGGTCACGTAAACGATAAGCACAACAAATTATCATTGTCATTGACCACAAGGATCCCTGATTCGGATGGGGCATTGATATGACCGGCCTTGTTCTATTACTGGTCCCCCAGTGGGGACCTATTACTGGTCCCCCAGTGGGGACCTATTGTCCCGACGATTTGTAAAACATCGATAAGTGCTGAGATTTACAATCGATCATAATTATATTTAATTTTTGAGTGAATAAAACGTATCCATAATAAGGGATATTATGTTAAGTAACTCAAACTGTATAATATTATAGGTAGGAAAAGCATCGCATATAGGATTTTACATACATACCTAACACAGGTACATATATCATCATCATATCAGCCGAAAGATGTCCACTGCTGGACATAGACCTCCCCCAAAGAGTGCCACAATGACCAGTCCTGCGCCACTCGCATCCAGCGGACTCCCGTGACTTTTACCAAGTCATCAGTCCACCATGTGGGGGGCCTACCCACGCTCTGCCTTCCGATACATACATACATATAATCACGCCCGTTTCCCGGAGGGGTATGCAGAGATCATGGATCTCCATTTGCTACGATCTGGACGAACCTTTCTTACTTCATTCACTTTTATGAAATTCTTCATACATACTCGTCAGTTAAGGGTTCTCTTGACCTGACCATATTCTTTAGGATTTCTCCGATTTCGTCGGAAAAAGTTTGCCGAGGTCGTCGTCCCCTTCCGACTGGTATCCACTTTTCCCTCATACACTCTCTTCTCTTTGTTAATCGTCTTTCATCTGTTCTCTCTATTTATTTTACTACTCTGTTTTAGGTTGTATGCCGGGTTCATATCATAATAAATTATTGTATCGGGTTCTTTAATTGAATGTTATGTGTATTACAATTTTTTTATAATATACATTACTTGTATGTATTAGCTTAAGTACTTACTACCAACAAAACAATGATCCAAGTTGGTCTATGAATAAATGTTTTTTTTTTAATATATTAAAATATTGCCAGGTATTTTATATATTGACAATTATTAAACGATAATCAAAGTTAACTTAACGAAAATAAATAAATTTTTCGTAGGTACCCGTATTGCAAAACTTTTTAGCTTTTGTGGCAAAAAAATTTGGTAAGTAAATGTAGGTAAACTAACGTATACCTGGCATATCACAACACATCGCTAATGGTCACTGCTTCAATTCGGCACGCTGCGTCCATAACGGCCGCTGTCATACGTGGTTAGAATTACGCACGCCAGTGTACCTACGTACCATGGTACACAGTCAACGAACCACTCTTGGACCTTATTGCAAGGGGGTAAGATCTAATAATGGTCATTAGAGCGACACTGTTTGTTCCTCGGTACCACCATTAGCTACACTATTCACATTAAAAGACGCATGTACGTAGGAGAACTATGCTACTTACATCGGTATGGTTCTTGCAACAAACTGCCTTATTCAATAAGTATTTCTTACTACCGTTTAATATGTAACCTTTGTGGCCGCTGCCACTGGTCACATTTATTCGGTTCACTCCTATGGTGTTAGAATAAGATTTAGCTTTCATTTAGTACTTATTTTCATTCATTTTTACCTAATTACTTAAATTCGCGTTACTAATTTGCTAATGGTAGCTTATTAACAGTGAGACATCATGTGATTCACGTGACAATACGAAACAGCTCTCCGCGAATAGGGGTGTAGATTCAAAATTTATTATAACTTCAAAAGAAAGAAGGCAAAAAAATATGCATGATGACGAAAATCCCATCCGATTATCTCAAAAAATTACGAAGCTACAACCGTTTTAATGTTGCTTGTTAGAGAGAGACAACGCTCCGGGATCGTGACGTCACGATCGTCTAGCGTCATAGTAAATGACAATCGTTTCATATGAAAGTGCGTTTAGCGGAAAAGGGACAGAACACTTAAAACTTTGGACGCTTAATAACTATGTGATTATTTAACCTCTTGCGTTGCTTTTTTCTCCATTTGACTACATTTTTTGAGAAAATGCAACATTATTGATTATTTTATATAGTGTCTACATCCCTATTCTTTATGTTTATCTTACAGTTTATGTTTTCCATGTATGTTTTCATTATCATTTAAGTATTCACCACATTTGAAAAAAATATCATATTCGCCTTGATACATATAATAAAA
Organism: Epinotia brunnichana; assembly: GCA_963854355.1. Taxonomy (NCBI): domain Eukaryota; kingdom Metazoa; phylum Arthropoda; class Insecta; order Lepidoptera; family Tortricidae; genus Epinotia; species Epinotia brunnichana. The sequence goes on along the minus strand of OY977936.1, from coordinate 22,756,353 downwards.
AGCGGCCAAGTGCGAGTCGGACTCGCACATGAAGGGTTCCGTTAAATAAATTGCAGTTTACGATTTATGACGTATTAAAAAAAAACTACTTACTAGATCTCGTTCAAAACAATTTTCGGTGGAAGTTTGCATGGTAATGTACATCATATATTTTTTTGAGTTTTATCATTCTCTTATTTTAGAAGTTACAGGGGGGGGGACACACATTTTACCACTTTGGAAGTGTCTCACGCGCAAACTATTCAGTTTAGAAAAAAATTATGTTAGAAAGCTTAATATCATTTTTGAAGACCTATTCATTGATACCCCACACGTATGGGTTTGATGAAAAAAAAAATTTGAGTTTCAGTTTTGTGTATACAATACACACCAAGTTTCAACAGTATAGCTCTTATGGTTTCGGAAAAAAATGGCTGTGACATACGGACGGACAGACATACAGACAGACGGACGGACATGACGAATCTATAAGGGTTCCGTTTTTTGCCATTTGGCTACGGAACCCTAAAAAACACGAAAATTACCGATTCCAAGCAAACTTAACCAAAACAAAGTCTGCCTGATATGAAAATAGAAATTGCACACATTCCAAATATAAAATCTCCGGCAAATGCAAAACAATTTATATCACGCGTCAAAACATAAACATTGGCGATTTAATTCGCATTAGTGGCTCAGGCCAGATAAAACAGCCAGTCCACTACTATACAACAATAACGAAAATAGCACTGCCAATAAACTTCATTGTACAATAGGTGTGTGCGTGCATGTAAAAATTAAATAAAAACTTTCTTTGATGTGTCCTGCCCCGAACGTTAAGTCATTCAGCGCAGGAAATCCTGAATTACAAGTTTTAACGCGTATTGAAATATGGACGTTGTGTACCAAGTGAACAGTCTGCATCTCTTTATGCCTTACATTATTTATGGTTCAGTCCTCCGATGTTTTCACGTCCAATATATCGAGTGAAATATACTCGATATAATACCCTTCGATATAATCATAACTCATATACATTACGGCGCTATTTCTGTCAGTGCGGCGATCACGCGTGTTCACTGGCGACGGTTATCGACATTAATTTAATTTATTTTATCGATTGTGGTGCAGCTCTTTTTGCTTTTATAGAGACGTAAGATTCAGATTGTTTTAAGGTGCGTACACACCAAGCCAATGAACGGCTGATATATCTCACTCTATCAAATAGCTGTCACACGTAAATGCTCCGCGTTCGTTGGTCGTTCCTTTGCTCAGTGTATACCCACCATTAGACAGTGCAGTTGGATTTCCTTAAGAAATTGATACCTCGTAACTTGCAGCTTTCCGCCCATGGACAGGAACAAACATTATGTAGTACAGATAATTTCCGCTTTAAGTCCCTCTACAGTCCATTAGTAAGCACGTTAATGTTAACGAAATTACGTCCGCTGTCGACACCTAATTGATTGCTGCGTGCTGTGCTTAATATCCGTGCCTAAATCACTTTTATTAACGCGCAAAAGTGGTCAGCCGACATGAAGGCCTTCATGAGGACCCTGTCGTCACGGCTGGTCCACGCCTCAGGCGACCCCAGAGCTGGCGCATACCTTTCCCAAAGGATCGCTCTCGCGGTCCAAAGGGGAAATGCCGCCAGCGTCATGGGGTCCTTGCCGCAGGCAGAACTTTTGGACGGGCTATTTTTTTTGTAATTAGTTTTTAATTTTTTTTATTTCTTGTTTAGTATTAGTTGTTTTTATTTTTTATAAATTATTATGATTATGATTATAAAAGTGGTTGTAAATTTAAATGTCGTATAAATTTTCTGAAAATAGCCTTAAAGATTTCTCCATAATATTACTCTGCAACTCCGGGTGATCATCGAGATGACTAAAAGACCAAATAAATAAGAACCCCTTTTATATTTTTGGTCCTGGACTCCGAAAAGTCAAAGGCAAATAAAGATAATCTGGGTCATCTAGGACTACGAGTATGTTGAAGGAAATTTCAAAGTTAATTTGACACATTTGACGAGTTTCCTTTGCAAAAACTTTTTATGTAAATTAGTTACATCCTGTCTAGTTGAGATTATTTAATGTGGCCGCCTTTTTAACCGACTTGAAAAAGGAGGAGGTTATATTATGTTCCACTGAATGTTTTTTAGGGTTCCGTACTCAAAGAGTAAAACGGGACCCTATTACTAAGACTTCGCTGTCCGTCCGTCCGTCCGTCTGTCTGTCACCAGGCTGTATCTCACTGATACCGTGATAGTTCCAGTTGAAATTTTCACAGATGATGTATTTCTGTTGCCGCAATAACAACAAATACTAAAAACAAAATAAAATAAATATATTTATTGATAATGGTACGGAACACTTCGTGCGCGAGTCCGACTCGCACTTGGCCGGTTTTTTTTATATGTAGGTATGTTCGCCGATTTCTCCGTCAATTGAGGACCGATTTCCAAAATTCTTTTTTAATCGAAAAAGTATACCCCTGAGGTGGTTCCATTGTCACCAAGTCAGGATATAATGATGGGATCCCAGGGAAATTGAGGGCTACCCTCAAATTTTATAGGCTCGCGTGTAGTAATTTTGGTATTTTCTATTATAACTCGTGTACCTATTTACCCTCGGAAATCGCAATTTTGGTGAAGTGGAACTGATGATGAAGACCGCAGATGACTTATGGAACTCCTCAAAGATGTAAAGTATGTCAAAGATTCTGACATGATTCCATTGAAGTAGCAACTAGTGAAGTGTTAATTCAGCCCACAGATTGCGACTTGGGTTTTTTCTGTAATAATCAACGCATTTGCTCTCGGAGAGCCGTTCATGTGGTAAATTGGAAAGGAAATGTGGAAATTTTCATGTACCTATGTGGCTTGGCGAAGAACTGAATTGAAGTCGGTTTAAACTTTGTTTTTAAAGTAAATTATTATAAAACTGTCATTAGAATCCTTCTATCTTGGAAGGTAGAGTTGCTTTTTGATTTATTTATTATTTATCGTATAGCTTATTTCTTTATTTTTTTTCTCTAGGTAGGTACTTCTAGGTCTACGGTCTCCCCCGCCTGTCGTAGAAGGCGACTAAAGGGGGTCATCGGGGTCGCAGTGTTTCTGGCGGGGGCCGGGGCACTCACCTAAAAACCCCAGGGAAGGCGACCATCATCATCCTAGGACGAGCCAAATGTGGCGAGGCGCGTGGAGGGCTCCAGTGCGTTCAGTATGAGATCCTGGAGTCCTCCGCATGAGAGCGCAGATGCCGGCCGCCGTGGAGTTTTTAGTGGATAGAAATACCACATAACCCAGTTAGCCCCCGATGATTGGGTACCTGGTTTGCAGGTTTTCTCAACGTACAAAAAAAAAAAAAAAAGTGAGATCTTGACTCCCATTTATATGCCCAGGATTCCTCTAGCTTTTTGGATGGACTAGTTTGATGCAATTCTGCCAACTCAGATAATTAATTTCAAGATAACTCTTCGGATGTCCTAGCCTTGGAGATCATCTGGCTATGATTTACTATTAAACACACCGAATCTAAGAAACTCTTTGATATCGCTTTTATGTTCGCCGGAAATAAATTTGTGTCGTGTTATTCAAAGGAACATTTAGTGGTTCGGAGTGTTTTATTAAATCTAGATACAAGGCTATTTTATAACATAGTTATGTTTAAAACATGCTATAATTCCCCTAAATTAACTCAAAGGGAAGCAGATGCAAATTACCCAAAGATATTAATGACGTCTGAATGATACTTAAGTACAAACAAGAAAACAACTGGAAATGTGACACGGACTAACAAGCAAGCATACGAGCAATCTACATATATACCTAATAATAAGAAAATAACCTCCATGATCCATGGGCATATATTACGAGTAACTACGAATGTCTCACAATTTCCATTGCGTTGATTATAGGATGGAAATTTACACTTCAATAATTTATAAGTTTAGAGTAGTCTGCAAAAAAAATACTCTTTCAAAAGATAGATAGGTATAGGTACTCCTACTCCTACGTGAAAAAAAGGTAACCTTTATGGTGAATTATTTCGTGCGAAGACTCGGAATTAGTGTGCGACCAAAGATTCGGTTTCAGCCAAATAATCATGTTTCAGCCGTAGTTTCGGTTTCGGCCAAAAAACGGCCGAAACTTACGAAACGGTACTTCCGGTCGTGCTCGGCTAACTTCGCGTGCTCTCGGCACAACCGGCAATAGCTCGTCCGAGTCCGAGTACCAGGTCCGGGTCTTCACGAGTTTCAGGTATTACGTTGTTAATATGGGTATAAAAGCGGTTTTATGTCATTTTTCAACGATGTTAACAAGTCTAAGTACAAAAGTTTCCGTTTCGGTTTCGGCCGAAACTAGAGCCAAAGCCGAACCTTCGGTTTCGGTTTCGGCAAAACAACATGTTTCGGTCGGACACAACTCGGAATTCACCAGACCGCTCGCGAATTATTCCTAGCGACTGCTATCATCTTTATATATAGCTAGTGTTTACGCCGTGGTGTCTGTTCTGCCATCGGTTCCCCGTAGCGTAGTAAAACTGTTGTGGTTTAGTCTAATATTAGCTGTAATCGATTGTGGATGAGTCAATCAGGCTTTCTTTATGATTTGTTTAGCGTGGAAAGGATGGGTTGGTCATGGGTTACGTTTGCTTATGAATTTGGTTTGAGTATCTAACCTATCCAATTGCAGATGCCTACTTATTGATTACCATTAGACACATGCATAGATTTGTATGCAAAAATATAATCAATGTAAAAAAAACAAGACCCATGCGGCGCTTTGCACGTATACATTTGTGGCCTTCTCTTGAAAATAAAGTGACCTGCTATTTATAGTGAAGCGAAATAAGGGTGAAATTTCTAACTAATGTCAGATTCAAGTAGAAATCTCTCAAATAGACACATAATAAATGTCTTTTTACCGAATTTAACTGTCAAATGCGCAATTCAAAAGACAGGGGGAGCGACTTTTGACATTCGAGCGCCCGAAAATGAAATACGAGTAAATACGATTGTAGCGTCAGAATTTGTTAATACCGCTCGTTTTTAGGGTTCCGTACTCAAAGAGTAAAACGGGACCCTATTACTAAGACTTCGCTGTCCGTCCGTCCGTCCGTCCGTCTGTCTGTCTGTCACCAGGCTGTATCTCAAGAACCGTGATAGCTAGAGAGTTGAAATTTTCACAGATTATGTAGTTCTGTTGCCGCTATAACAACAAATACTAAAAACATAATAAAATATTTTTTAAGGGGGGCTCCCATACAATAAACGAGATTTTTTGCCGTTTTTATAGATAATGGTACGGAACCCTTCAAGTACAAGTCCAACTCGCACTTGGCCGGTTTTTCAATTTTCTATCGCTATTTCAAAACAGCGTTTCATTGTATTAGACAATTTTTGAGTGAACGAGTCGAGCGATCGAAAGTCAAAAATCGCCCCCCAGGCAAAGCAAAGGATCAGAGATGAGATTCATACTGAAACATATGCATTTCAGTAGTTTCGTCTTTCAAAATGGTCCTCTAAAATGACCAAAAAACATAATATATGTTTCCATTCGTCCATGGTTGCGTTTGTGGTCACATTAAATACCTTCTGCCTGTGATGTCGGCAATAAAAGCAAGCTCCGTTTGGATATCCGTCAGATGTTTATTTTAGTAACCACGGGGTCTTCTGTTCCAATATAATCTATCATTTTAATGGTCGAGGCTAGGAAGTGGAAAGTGGTTTGATTTTTAACTTGCGTTGATTTGAATTTGTCTAATGTCAAAAGATAAAACACGCGTGTGGCGTGTGTGGGAGCGTCATTCGTAACTATATTCTATAACCCAGTTTCGATGTTTTTCTATACGCGAATTGAATAGTGCGATTTGGGTCACACAAATTTAGGTTCTTAAGGTATGTGCCTACTTGACCGTATGATATTTACTCTTTGTACGAATAACTATGAGATGACACCCACCAGTGATATAATATAAAAAAGAGGTAGATAATATATGTCGTCTATACGAAATTCCCTGTTAAAAAATGGCCAAGCACATCTGACAGCTGAGACACGTTTACGATTCCATTGACGAAGCGAAACTGAGGCAAGTTGGTGCAATTAACTCAGTTTTGCCATTTGTGCTTATAGCCTATCTACCTCTTTTTTATATTATATCATTGACACCCACTACTACTAATATTCTTGGCTATTCCCACTAAGAAAAAGCAATACCAAAACATCGAATATACTTTTCTCAAAAATAGTATGAAATGTTCCCATAACATCTGTGAAGATAGTATCCGAAAGTGACTCATCCTCGACCATTTCTAGAAGTGTCCAGGAAAACGCAAAAGTTTCCAATTTGTTTAAGTCTATACTTGTCATACAAAATATCAAACAATATCAAATACAATGACACCACTATAATAAGTCGTCGAAAAACTCTATGCTCTACGGCCCAAAAACGCACTGTTCCGCAAACTTTTTTGGTTCATACATTTTTCATAAAAGCACTGTTTAACTTTTTTTTTAATCGGCCGCTATATTGCAGTGGTGCCAACTTCATAAACAAATATTTCGAAATAAAAGTTTTAATTTACGATTAAATATGTGTATATTATAAATTATTTACTACAATAATAATAAATCATCATCTATTGTGTGTTAAATTATATGTTTTATAAATCCTTGGTATTATTTATAAAAATAAACAGTTCGAATTTGGTCCGGGTCCGGATTTGGTTTGGTTCGGATGGCAAGTGCAAACAAATTAAAAATAAAACAAACCATAAGCAAGAGCTGTCACATTTCCGATTTCCCACCAAAATACAGTTCAAAGTGAAAAGACGAAAGATGATAAACTATTAGTCCTAAACTATTAAGATTTTATTCGTGTTTGTGAAGACAAAGGTGTACGTTCCTTATAAAATGGCCGAAGAAATTAATAGCTGCACTCCTGAAGAAATTGCGTAAGTAGCAAAAGTACGAATAGAAAACTTGCTGCCTGAAAAGTATAACTATTCTTTAGTCTGCTATTTATTTAAAATTTGTCGTAGAAAAAGTCTTTAATCAACCCACGCCACTCGCCTTTTAAGACCCTTCTTATACAACAGTTGGATAAAATACTATAATATTCTGTGTAACTGTTATGTTATTTTGTCAAAAAAAAAATTCGTTATTTTAATGTAAGATAAAACTAATACAGTGTTTTTTTTTGTTTTGTATGATATCTACGTATATCCGCATCGATTGAGTGTAATTTATTCGAAATTGAAGTCCCATGCAAGTTCCCCATTGACAACACACATTTTTGAAAATGCCCAGGTACCCCATATAACATTAGAATTTGGCCGGTCAAATTCGTCTACGTTCCTTCGTTTATTTAGGAATATCAAAGGGAAATATTGTACTAGTTTTACTTATATTCAATGATTTTCAAAAATAACCCTACTAATATTTTTTTTTCGTTTCATAATGGTTTTCCTTGAAATCGCATGACGATTAACGCACGATTATTAGTCTTATCTTATATGGAACATTATATGGAACTTATAATATAAATAACTAACTTTACACAATTTGCAGTTGTACAGTCAGCCTCAGATAGTTAGTAGCAGCCAAGGTAGCCAAATATGTAGCAGCCAAGGTAGCCAAATATGTAGCAGCCAAGGTAGCCAAATATATCGCAACACGTCTTTATTACTATAGGAGTAAGGATATGTATGTTACGATATATTTGGCTACTTTGGTTGCTACTAACTATATGACGCTGACTGTACTAAATCAAAGCTGAACCATTGCCTAAAGCTCGTATCAAATATTCTCCGTAGCCGAATGGGCCCCAAACTAGCCTAAACAATAGGGGCGGTGTATGTGGGCCAAGCAATACGCTAGATTGGTTAACTGGTGTGCACGGACAACGGAGGTAGTGGTTCGGCGTACGTTAGTATCTAAACATATCGCGGAGAATCTTCAGCCCTATGACAGCTGTCATCTCCGTACAATTTATAACCTTAAAACGTAAAATTGTACTGGGATGACAGCTGTCATAGGATTCAAGATTCGCTGCCACACTTATATAGTGTTCAATCAAATCAATATAATATGTTTGATGAATAATACCATCGCATTGAATATTTTACCCTTATATTTTACTTTTAACCATCAGCCCTTATTCGTTCCACTCCGCTGGACTTCTCTTTTGGATTGCACGAATTGGGCTGCATATCCAACGCTGGTCCAGTGTGCGTCTGGTTATTCAAATCCTTAGAATGTATTCGCAAACATATGCAGGTTTCCTAACGATGTTTTTCTTCACCGAACTCGATGGCGATCATTAAAAACCGACTAGCCTAAGATGGTTGTGATTATCGCGTGTCATTACCTATATAATCTGTGGCGTGACGATGTCAAGATAAAGCGATTTGACTACATCGCTTGATGGAAAGTGACGAATGCTTTGACTTATCGTTTTTCATATGATGATCGTGGCCACAATTCGTATATTTTATTCCAATGCACAGCACAGTAGGTCCTGTGACCCTTTCTCAAGAATATTTGAATACAGCTTTAACCCTAACCCTTGTTGTCTGTACTGCGAACGGCGGTTAATAGATTACACTTATTTAAGACAACTACTTCGATATAAGTGATTCACTAATTCACTTTAACTTGTATCTTGTCAGTATTATGTCGTTAGTATAACTTACTTAAGAGGCCGCAGTAAGCTAGGCCGAATTACACCTTCCCATACAAACGGAGTTACGCTCTCATTTTAAAACTACGTGTTGGATTGTAACGAAACTTTGCATATACAATGACATGAGGTACATCTAAGGCTGAAATTAGTTTATATGGCTCCACTTTATAAAACAAATGAAATGCAGCAAAAACAAGTTTTGTATGAAAAATTTAAATTCGCTGTATTTTTTTCCCTATGGTATCTGAAGCCATATAAACTAATTTCAGACATAGATATACCTTATTTCATTGTATTTGCAAAGTATCGTTACAATCCAACACGTAGTTTTAAAATGAGAGCGTAACTACGTTTGTATGGAGAATCGAGCTTACTGCGAACTCTTACGCATTTGTTTGATATAAATTTACATACCTATATGCCGGGATTAAATAAACTAGACTGTATTACATAAGAATAGAAGTCAAATCTTTCCAGCAACATTTAATATGTACTTTACACTTTTACTGATATCACAATCAAATGGTAATTACTAATTAGGATATAAGGATGTTGTTGGACTTGTTGGTAACATTTCTACGCTGATGTCAGGTTTATTTAGTACAAATAGACTTTAGCCTTTGCCCTTGTTCGTTTAGACGACCACTTTAGCCTAGTTGCTAGTGACCCTGCGTACAAAGCTGGAGGTCCGTGGATCGTATCCATGCTCTGCTACCATGTTGGAGAAGCCGGGAATTCATAGAAACACCTTCTCTGTTCCATGAATTTATTGATATAGGTAATGCGCATTACGTGCAGCTGAACCCACAAAAGCAAACAAACAATATATATATACTAGCTGTTGCCCGCGACTTCGTCCGCGTAGAACTTATACTTAGAAAATATAATGCAAACAAACTTCTACTTACCATCTTAAGGGATGATTTCCGAGACAAAAACTATTCTATATCCTTCGAAGAGTCTCAAATTATCTCTATACCAAATTTCATCTAGGTACATGGATTTTATCCAAACTTTCACCCCCTATTTCAGACCCTTAGGGAATTATTTTCGGGATAAAAACTATCTAAATTCATTCTTCGGGACTCAAACGACCTTTATACCAAATTTCATCTAAACGGGATTCATCCAAATTTTCACCCCCCATTTCACCCCCTTAGGGAGTGATTTCCGGAATTAAAACTATCCTATGTCCTTTCCCAGGAGTCAAGCTATCTCTATACCAAATTGTATTAAAATGGGTTCCATCCGAATTTTTACCCCTAATTTCACCCCCTTAGGGGATGATTTCTGGGGTAAAAACTATCCCATGTCCTTTCCCAGGACTTAACCTATATCTACACCAAATTTCATCAAAATAGATAACATCCAAATTTTCACCCCCCCCCCCCCCCTTTTCACCCCCTTAGGGCATGATTTCCGGGATAAAACCTATTATATGTCCTTCCCCGGGACTCAAACTATTTATATACCAAATTTCATCTAAATCGGTGCAGCGGTTTAAGTAGTTCCATACAAATTTCCACCCCCAATTTCAGCCCCTCAGATATAAAAACTACCCTTTGTCCTTCCCCGGGGCTCAAACTATCTGTATAACAAATTTCATCTAAATCGGTTCAGCGGTTTAGGCGTGAAGAGGTAACAGACAGACAGACACACTTTCGCATTTATAATATTAATATGGAAGTATGGATTATTAGTATGGATAGTATGGGTTCTTTCCGCTTGTCTTCCAAATAGAGGTGTAGCTGTAGGAGACTCACTTCAAAGGAAAGAAGAAACGAAAAACTCATAAATTCAAATATCTCAAAAAATTACGAAGCTACAACCGTTTTAATGTCGCTTGTTATTAATGTCGCTTGTTAGAGTGAGAGAACGATCAGGGACCGTGACGACACGATCCTCGAGCGTCATAGTAAAAAACAATCGTTTCATTATAAAGGTGCGTTTTGCGGAAAAGAGACGAAACAAACCCCCTCTTAAAACTTTATACACTTATTACTTAGTGATTACCTATACGAGTATAGCCTCTTGCGTTGTTTTTTTTCGAGATAATACAACATTATGATTATTTTGTTTAGTGTCTACATCCCTATTTTCGATAAGATAAGATAAAATAAGATTTCTTTATTGTCAGAACTGTCTACATTTAGTTGTTTTGGGTAAAATAAAGTCCAACAGCTTGCCCATTTCGGACGTACAATATTAAACTTAAAGCTAGTCAAATATATACTAAAACAATAACAACAATAGTATTTCCAAATAATTTTAACCATATTTCACACATAAAATATTAATTTAGATCTATCCGACATCCGTATTTTCTTTTAAGCCACGAACTTCGGAATTTGAAAATATTCGGGTATCTCTATCTCTATCGCACTAACAAATGACAGGAATGCAGATATACGAACTTCGAGTTTTGGTTTTCGTGGTTTGATGGCTGAATACGCAAAGAGCGCACGCGCGTGCCATTCAAAAAAACCAAGTTTATATTGTTCGAATTTGTTGTTAAATTTGTAGAAATTACGCCTTAATTCGACATTTGCGCATATAAGTTCGCATATCAAAATCGATTAATTTTATATTTGCTTTTGGTACCTATGTGTCTCGTCAATGTACTCGTATATCGTAGACGGGATTTAAATTATTAATAGGCGAAAGAAAGGCAAAGAAATTCCGCCATTTTGTCCGTAGTATTTCTTATTAGTCTGTGATTTTGACGTTTCTTTTAGCTGACAGATGTGGCGGCGATATACTTTAAGAATAATAAATGAAAATTAAATGAAGTCGTATATTACGGAAATTAAATTAATTGTCGCAGTCGGATAAAAACTATCCTAAGTTGCAGCTGGAATAATAATGTACCTATATAAAATGTTTCATATTTTTCCGTCCATGGGATGCTGAGAACATTCGTACCTCAGAAAGCTTAGTTTCAAACTGGCTGATGCTTTTTTTAATTTAGAGATTTATTTTAAGTGGAGATAAATAGATAGAAGATAATGAAACTCCCATTCAAATATCTCAAAAAATTATGAAGCTACATCCGTTTTAATGTCGCTTGTTAGAGTGAGAAAACGATGAGGGACTGTGACGTCAATATACTCGAGCGTCATAGTAAAAAACAATCGTTTCATATGAAGGTGCGTTTTGCGGAAAAGGGACAGAACATACCCCCTCTTAAAACTTTGGACTCTTATAAGTTAATCATTACCTATATAACCTCTTGCTTTGTTTTCTTCTCCATTTGACTATATTTATTTTAAATTCTTTTTCGAGAAAATACATTATGATTATTTACCATATTTTCGATTCCTGAGCTATAACCACGAACTTCGGAATTCGAAAATATTCGGGTATCTCTATCTCTATCGCACTAACCATACTCGAGTGACAGGGATGCAAATATATGAACATTGAGTATCGGTTTTCGTGGTAGCGCCGCAGGTACTTTGGCTGAATGCGCCGAGCGCGTGCCATTGTCATTCAAAAAAAACAAATTCGTGTTAATTATATTGTTCAAATTTGTTGATTTCATTTATTGAAATTACGACATAAAACGACATTTGCGCATATAAGTTCTCATATCAGAATCGAATATTTTTTTATGGTTTATATTTTAGCATTTGTCTCGTAAAGGTCTATCGTAGACGGGATTTAAATTATTAATAAGTGAAAGGCAAAGCAATTCCGCCATTTTGACGAAAATTTGACGGTTCTTATAGCTGACAGTTGGAGCAGCGTTTGATTTCAATAAAAATAAATGAAAAATTAAATGAAGTCGTATATTTCGGAAAATTAATTAACTGTCGCAGTCGGATAAAAACTATCCTAAGTTGCAGCTAGAATAATAATGTACCTATATAAAATGTTTCATATTTTTCCGTTCATGGGATGCTGAGAACATTCGAACCGCGCAAAACTTAGTTTCAAACTGGCTGATTCTTTTTTTAATTTAGAGATTTATTATAAGTGGAGATGATATATGTCTAGTATAAAAACCCAAAATAGATTAAAGAGTTTAGATTGGTTCACATACGAACTCCATATTATGTTCCAACAGTTCCGGGTTCGAATCCCGGTAAGGGCATTTGTGTGATGATAATAAATATTCCGTGAATAAAGAAATTATATTCTCAGTACAGAGAGACCGAAAAACGGCGAAAATTATCTGTTAAATTGTCACAGTGTGTCAAGGATAACACTGAAAATTAGACAACTTTACTGGTCAAATCAATAATAAGATGTTTAAACGTGGTGAAGACAGAGTTGTTCATAGTTCATACGACCAACACCCAACGTTGAAAAAATCACTCATTCCGTGCTCGTACTGACTCAGCGGAGTTCTTTACGGGCATCGACGTATTTTTAGGGTTCCACTGTGTTGTGAGAAATTCAAAATTGTTTATCATACTATATTAGGCACACAAAAGTACTAAAATAATCAAATCATAATCTTCTTTCTTTAAATTTAAGAGTTATCCTCTTGTCGGTGGAGTATTTTCCACTTCTCTCTGTCGTACGCCATCTCCTTGACTCGCTGATACGACACGACACCAGCTTTTTCCTTTATTTGGTCCATATAACTGCGCCGTGGTCTTCCCCTGCCTCTCCATCCTTTTATCTTTCCTTCCATAAATCATAATATTACATTAAAATACCAATCGTCCAAGTCTAAAGAACATGAGGTGAGCGGTTTGGTCTAATGTAATATAGTGTACGCATTTGTGTCCCTGATTTACTTGGCTGAAAAAATATATATTGCTATAACACTCGCACCCAAAAGAAGAAAGGAATGAGCGTATGTTTTGAATCTATCTGCTTCTGACATTATTACTGGTGGCCATACTATAAATTCCTTACGTTGAATAGGGATACCAACAGTCGGGAACCTATATATAAACTTAAGCGTCTAAGCCGACAACCTGCTCAGCTTAGTTCCAGTTTCGTAAATAACTGATATTACCCCAGATACGACTAGGAAAGCTTAGGCCAATCATGATTAAGTATTTAATCAAATGCAAATTATTACCTCACGAATTCTCGATTATGAGCAAATGCCTAAGGTATGTAGTGATCTAACGTATTAAAGCTAAAGCTAATGTCACTCTAACTACTGATAGTACATTACTAACCTTGGGCGGTAAAACAAACTCGTCTCTGATAGCAGGCATTTGACGCCGTAGCCGAAAGCAAGGGCGACAAATATACGATTTGAGGTGAGACTTGCAATATGCGCCAGTGGTGAGTATAAAATTTTACTTCTCCCCATGTCCAGTAAGTGGGATTTTCCGTACGCGTAGCGGGCGGTAATTGCCACTGTATGGACAGGTGTGAATCGAAAATTTTAAAGTTATTCACACTTGAATAACCTAATATATATACTGTATTATTGAAGTGATGGATTAAACAGGTAGGTATCATTTTCCTGCCCTAAGGCCGGAGCCAAGCATAGACACTTTTAAATAACAAACTATATTTTGTGTACGGAATCCTACATCAAGAAAGCCTGAAATACTCTTATCCCAATTTTTAAATCAAGGCAGTTCTAGGAAACGAACGCGAGGCTATTCTCAATTCGCCTCGTGTTTGTACTTTGTGTGCACGACTGTCGAATGACAATCGAGAGATAACATCTCGTAGACAATAAGTGTCGTGTTCACACCTCGGGAAGTTCTTATCTGCGGCATGGGTGGTAAAAAATGGTGTGGATAAAGTGTGATTGTGGGATGTATCTACTCAGTATATTATAATACTTTTTATGCAAAATCTTATGACTGTGTACTGTACAGTAAGCGAAGAAGAAAGTAGTCTACCGCTTGTTTGGCTTGATATACATGTCCACTCCCTGTTTCATCTTATACATTCAAATAAAATTCTAGTTCAATTATTTTCATTTAAAAACTGCGACAGTTTTTTTCCTGTAAATTCAGATATTTTTAAAGGAAGTACCTACGTGCGCGTAATAAATCTTCGCCACTGTCAACAACGTATAGATTCGTGTTCTAGCCAATTCTACTTATATTGGCACCACTACAAATAACAACTGAATGCTACACACAGTTGAGATTGTGAGGCATTCAAATCCTTTAGAAGTTTAGATTAATAGCGCATCTTATAATTTAAGTGCCGTCTGGCATTTATTAGAGTTGCGAAACCTAAACAAAAGCCCTATTGTAGTTAATCGGTACAAATTAATGTAAACGAACCCAGTAACCTCTCCAAATGTAAAGTACAACGGGAACAGTGTACAAACGAGCCGATTTCACGCGACAAGCGCACATTAGCATTCCTTGGTCGTTAATATCGAATTCCTCAAGCTTGTCGTGACAATGGTTTCTTGTAAGTCGAGTGGTTTACAGAATAGGACACCGAATCCCACTTTCGAAACTAAAATGCATCAAGCTTGGAATCAAAAACGGCAGCAATTTCGATCTTATTACGCGTAAAATAAGTCTAAAATTGTGCAATAGGTATGCGAAGAAATTCGGTGCATGTTGTAGTAATGGCGAAATGTATAAATAGACCGTTACAATGTTTCGCGGCTAACTTCTGGGAATAACGTGATTGGTTGGTTATTACTAATCGGTTTTTGTGTTGAATAAGTAATTTATTGTTTTTTTATTGATTTGTTTATGGGCAAGTTTTGCTGAAAGAATATGGTTACGTGGATCGTAAATTTTATAATTTAATCATAAAGATCATATCAGTTCCGCAACTCAATCACCTTTAAAGATGTTTATTAAGAACTAGCTTCTGCCCGCGACTCTCTCCGCGTGGAACTCGTATATATCGTAGCTGCATATAAACTTTCACCCCCCATTTAATCGCCTTAGAAGATGATTTCCGGGATAAAAACTATCCTATGTCCTTCCCCAGGACTCAAACTATGTCTATACTAAATTTCATCTAAATCGGTTCAGCGGTTTAAGTGTGAAGAGGTAACAGACAGATGGACACACTTTCGTATTTATAATATTAGTATGGATAACGTGTATGCTTAAAATACTACATAATATGTTTGTAATTGATAAACGTATGTAGATGTACTTCTTTAACGAAGGTGACATTAGCCATCTAGACAAGGACTCGGTAACAAGGAGCTAATTGTTTAATTAATGATTGATTATTCATCCAACGTCTTTATCATGTTAACGTTGTACTTACTGTGTGACATACATACACTTTGGGTACTTGAACAAAGACTTTCTATAGAAATGCAATTGCCACTGCTGGGCCGTGATTCCATTTGGTACCTTAACTTTTGATAGAAGGAGACATTCCTCGGATATCGCTTTAGTTTCGTTCTGATTTTGAAGCACGAAAGTGAGAACGGTGAAACTGGTCATTAAAATCACATTTTTATGCTACTCTGAGTTTTAATAATGTTATTTTGGATTCTCAATTTTTTACTCGTCGATTGCGTCGTGAATTTGAACTTCAACTATTGAGTTGAAGTTCAAATTAATAGGTACTACAAACGAAGTCTTAGATTGTGAAGGCGCCATAAAAGTGAAATTCTTGATTTTATATCTTGTAAACACCTACTAAATAAGAAGTAAAACCACGGACGATGCCGACGTTCATATTTTACCCATTTACATGCAAAACGTCATTTGATTACCATTTAACAATGTCGGTTTATTTACAGCGGAATGATTGACGTAGCTGCCAGAAAATTTAATATCAGACTTCGTATACTATTGGCTAGAGTCCGTATTCCAATGGAAAAAGAAATAGAGAAATAGTAAGGATGTGAATGTATTGCATAAAATCGACATGGCCATTTTGTTTACCATTGTTATCCGAGTTGTTTATCGTCCTTTTACGGCACATGGCAGTGTCCATAAAGTTGTTTATAACCATAAATATAGGTGTACATACAAAAAAAAATTTAACTTTGCAGTTTATGACGGTAACGTAACAAAGTTTCCTTTAAAAGTAATAACTACCTACTGAAATATTTGAAAATAACATGACATAATGACTTAATTCAAGTTATAATATAGATCTACTTACCTATATAAGATATTTTCAAAAGATTATTTTTTCTAGATATCGTGTTTTCAGAAATGCGTATCGATTGGACTGTACAGATAGAAAACGCTCAATTTTATTATAATCTCCACTTATAATAAATCTCTAAATTAAAAAAAGAATCAGCCAGTTTGAAACTAAGCTTTCTGTGGTACGAATGTTCTCAGCATCCCATGGACGGAAAAATATGAAACATTTTATATAGGTACATTATTATTCCAGCTGCAACTTAGGATAGTTTTTAACCGACTGCGACGATTAATTTATTTTCCGTAATATACGACTTCATTTAATTTTTCATTTATTATTCTTAAAGTATATCGCCGCCACATCTGTCAGCTAAAAGAAACGTCAAAATCACAGACTAATAAGAAATACTACGGACAAAATGGCGGAATTGCTTTGCCTTTCTTTCGCCTATTAATAATTTTAATCCCGTCTACGATATACATTGACGAGACACATAGGTACCAAAAGCAAATATAAAATTAATCGATTTTGATATGCGAACTTATATGCGCAAATGTCGAATTAATGCGTAATTTCTACAAATGTAACAACAAATTCGAACAATATAAACTTGGTTTTTTTGAATGGCACGCGCGCGCGCTCTTTGCGTATTCAGCAAAACAGCAAAAACCGAAACTCGAAGTTCGTATATCTGCATTCCTGTCATTTGTTAGTGCGATAGAGATAGAGATACCCGAATATTTTCGAATTCCGAAGTTCGTGGTTTAAAAGAAAATACGGATGTCGTATAGATCTAAATTAATATTTTATGTGTGAATATGGTTAAAATTATTTGGAAATACTATTTTTGTTATTGTTTTAGTATATTTGACTAGCTTTAAGTTTAATATTGTACGTCCGAAATGGGCAAGCTGTTGGACTTTATTTTACCCAAAACAACTAAATGTACACAGTTCTGACAATAAAGAAATCTTATTTTATCTTATCTTATCGAAAATAGGGATGTAGACACTAAACAAAATAATCATAATGTTGTATTATCTCGAAAAAAAAAACAACGCAAGAGGCTATACTCGTATAGGTAATCACTAAGTTATAAGTGTATATAGTTTTAAGAGGGGGTTTGTTGCGTCTCTTTTCCGCAAAACGCACCTTTATAATGAAACGATTGTTTTTTACTATGACGCTCGAGGATCGTGACGTCACGGTCCCTGATCGTTTTCTCACTCTAACAAGCGACATTAAAACGGTTGTAGCTTCGTAATTTTTTGAGATATTTGAATGAGTTTTTCGTTTCTTCTTTCTTTTGAAGTGAGTCTACAGCTACACCTCTATTTGGAAGACAAGCGGAAAGAACCCATACTATCCATACTAATAATCCATACTTCCATATTAACATTATAAATGCGAAAGTGTGTCTGTCTGTCTGTTACCTCTTCACGCCTAAACAGCTGAACCGATTTAGATGAAATTTGGTATACAGATAGTTTGAGCCCCGGGGAAGGATAAAGGGTAGTTTTTATATCTGAGGGGCTGAAATTGGGGGTGGAAATTTGTATGGAGCTACTTAAACCGCTGCACCGATTTAGATGAAATTTGGTATATAAATAGTTTGAGTCCCGGGGAAGGACATATAATAGGTTTTATCCCGGAAATCATCGGTGAAAAGGGGGGGGGGGGGGGGGGGGTGAACATTTGGATGTAAACTATTTTGATGAAATTTGGTGTAGATATAGGTTAAGTCCTGGGAAAGGACATGGAATAGTTTTTACCCCAGAAATCATCCCCTAAGGGGGTGAAATTAGGGGTAAAAATTCGGATGGAACCCATTTTAATACAATTTGGTATAGAGATAGCTTGAGTCCTGGGAAAGGACATAGGATAGTTTTAATTCCGGAAATCACTCCCTAAGGGGGTGAAATGGGGGGTGAAAATTTGGTTGAATCCCGTTTAGATGAAATTTGGTATAAAGGTCGTTTGAGTCCCGAAGAATGACATTAGATCATTTTTATCCCGAAAATCATTCCCTAAGGGTATGAAATAGGGGGTGAAAGTTTGGATAAAATCCATGTACCTAGATGCAATTTGGTATAGAGATAATTTGAGACCCTTCGAAGGATATAGAATAGTTTTTGCCTCGGAAATCATCCCTTAAGATGGTAAGTAGAAGTTTGTTTGCATTATATTTTCTAAGTATAAGTTCTACGCGGACAAAGTCGCGGGCAAAAGCTAGTAAAGAATATTTCTACGTATTGCATGTAATAATTATTTTATTTTAAGCAGTCTTAATCTGTTCGAGTTAAACGTCCAGTGTTACATTAGTGTTTGATGGATTTGTGAATTCAATACAGCTTAATTACTATCAATGAACCCATAAAAACGCATTTCACCTTTCTATAAAATATATAAATTCTTGGCATATTTCGAATTATGGTTATAACGAAATAACAAATAATAATTTCTCGTCTTCATTTACATACCACAGCCGTTAATATCAGTGGCCACTAAATCTTTCCCATCAAATCCGATTAATATTTCTACCTATATACCATCTCCGCTTCCTTGTACGTGATGCGCATGCGCCGCGCCGGTCTAGGTGGACGCTCGGCCAGGACGAGAAAGAGGGTCTTTGATCACAAGGGTTATGCTTGTAAGCAGTATTTTAAGTTGTACTGTTACGCAAGCACGGTTAATTTCCTGGATCTTCAGTAGGATGTTCTGCTTTGAGTGTTAACTTTTATACCTACTTTTAACTTTCGGGTCGACTTACGAAATTACTTTTCATCATATTGATTTCAACTTCAAATAATGATTTTCCTATGACAACCGTATAGCCTAGTGGGTAGTGACGCTGCCTACGAAGCTGGAGGTCCCGGTTTCGAATCCCGGTAAGGTCACATTGAATATTTGTTCTGCGTCTTGGATGTTTTCTATATATTTAAGTATTTATATCTTTTAAATATATCGTCTTCTAGTACCCATGACACTAGCCTAATTGAGCTTACTATGGGACTACTTACATAGTTCGATTTGTGTAAAATTATCGGCTAATATTTATTTATTTCTATTGATTTTCACACACGATGGATACAATTGTGAAATTGTTATACATATACCTATAAATCAGCAGGCTAGTCAGACGTACAGACCTATTCGTCGCTTTTACAAAACACCAGTACACGACAGTTAGTGTTATTGTATCATAAATACCGCTAGTAAATATTCAAATAATAATTACATGGGTTTTCTAAAGTTTATTTACTACTTCAATGACAAAAGGTATCGTTATACTCGCTACTTGTTAAGTGTCCGCACACTTAACAACGACAACTACGCATTTTACCAGTTGAAATACTGTAATACTTGTACTGTGTTTCAGCCAATCATCTATATTCGTGGTAGCCGGTGGAATATTATCGAAGCTTCCGGTCCCAGTCATTGACTTGTTCCTTGGTCGCTTTTGACTGTCTTGACAGACGTTTCTGAACAATGGAGAGGAAACGTCTGCCATTTAGAACTGTTTAGCGAATGTTTGTAAGTTAGAGACGGGTGTGATCAGTGATTAGCATTTACTTAATCAATACATGACTGAAACCGTTGATTACAACACTGAATTCTAAGTGTACGGGCTGAGTGCAGGCTCCGCTACGAGCGGGGCATTGAGCGTCCGTATAAATTGCATTTGTTTTAGTGCGTGGAGTGTCCACTCCGACTTAGACTGTAGCACCACCACCCACCACCGTGTCCACTGTACAGTTCGTAAGACAGCTTTGGACTAGAGTAACTTAGCCAAGCAATCGCTAAGTCAATTAGGTTCTCCGCTGCCGAATAGAAAAAGCACCAACATAGGTAGCAATAGTTATTTGTTATACAAGGGGGGAAAGTTGTATTTTACCTGCGAGTGTTTCAACACACGATACGTAAAATAACTTTTCACCCGTGTACCTATAACACAAATCTTTTCACCTCACTACAGTAAGGAAAATAAGAAAAAGGGTAAAAAAAAAGTTAAAAAAAAACAAAAAAAAGTAAAATAAAGTTTAAAAAAAGTTTTAAAAAAAGTAAAAAAAAGTTGCAAAAAAAAATAAAAAAAGTAAAAAAAGTTAAAAATAAAAGTTAAACAAAAATATGTCATAAAATATACCTACAAAAAACAAAAATAAACATTTAACGTTCTACGACATAGTACTTTTAACGTTCTACGTCTACTTTCTTCACATGTGGATAAAAAGCGATTTTCTCAATAGTTAACAAAGAAACAAAAAGGCCTTTCCGAGCTAGTGAGGTGAAAATATGTTATTATACTCCTAGATACAGACACAGAAAATGGTGTGGTATGCACCCTTAGGTAACATCTTGCTTGTGGTATTCAATTGGAATATATTTGTCCAATGTGTACATGCGTCACACACTTTACTTAATAACTACAACTTAGATAAGTTGAAAATCCCCAAATATTTTCATTATAAAGTTCAATATCTCAAAAAAGGGGGGAAGTATTTTATTGAAACGTAGCTAAGAACCATCTCGATCACGTCAGCTTTCGGATAAAAAAACCGCATGCAAATAGGTTCATTCTTTTAGGAGCCACAGACGATGCCACAGAAAGACACACACACAGACACACAGATACACAGACACGTCGAACTTATAACACCCCTCTTTTTCCGTCGGGGGTTAAAAAAATGTGAGACGCAATGCACATTGAACAAAAGATCTTGGACAAATGGAATTCCACCCTTCTTTTTACACGACTGCCCAACGAAAGGAGTGTAATGTTTTCAGGGTTTATGACATGACTTTATGTGTGTACGTATGCGAGGCCAAAATGACTTAATTGAAGTTAAATAATGGTACCTTTACCTACTCGTATTGTTCTAATATGTGCTCATAATGTTCGCGTTCGTTCAGAACTGAAAATAATTTGGTCTGTAGCTATATTCCAAAGACCTCCTCAAGAGGCCATTAGACTTTTTATTTATTTAACTTCCGGAACAAACGTTTCTTTTTTTGCTTCTCGCCTTGTTGTTTATGTCTTGTATGCATCTATTTCCTAGGATAACATGACTTGTCAGATCACGAGTCAAAAAGGTCAGAAGGATCACAATGGCGCCTTAAAACAATGACTTTTCGCTGCAGGACACTTGTAGCCAGACGGTACAAGTGCAGCACAACGAGCCCTATTCACTGCAGAGCTTAATGTTTTTTGACGAATAAGGGACGAATGGAGTTCACTTGAATTGTTAACTATTTTATTTGTAATGGTGTAAAAGTTTTACGTTTTAACAAAGTCTTCACGAGTGGTTCACTTACCTTATCAAAATTAGTATTCATCCCCGAAATCCATAAAATATAGTTACGTTAAAATACTTAGGTTGAATGTGGTGTCCGCTGTCCTTGTGTTTTACACATTGACACATTTTGAGTCTAGGTTGATCCAAACTTTTCAACTAATTTTGATCTTTATTTTATCTTTTTAGTAGCTTAATTTATATTTTCACCAGTGCTGCAGTGATCGGTGTACAAATGTATTTACATGAATCACTGTTATGAATTAATTTGGAGTTTAACGTTGAATTACTTAAATAGGCGTCATCAGTTTAACGTTTTTTTTCATCTTACGTTAATTACACTCATATCAACCATGATCCTCCTAGCGTTTTTCCGGTCCACTATGGCACATCAATATTATAGTAAATTATAAAATAGCGACTCTTCCCCTTACGTTAGTATATGTAAGTCACAACTCTAATCTACAGCGTCTGGGCAGGGGACAACAGTTTGTCATCCCTGCCACACAGCAGCGCTTGTAAGACCACTATTACACATAATACAATTTAACATAAATGTGGATACTTAGGTCTTTTCAGTGTCAGTGACCTTACTGTGATATCAGTTAAATCCAAACATGACAATAATATTGGTATCTAACCGAATGTAGGTTTGGGGCGTTTTCAATTATAAGTGTGCTCCCCGTTTTTGGCGTGTCCCTCGAGTTTAGCGAGGTATTTATTTCCATGGTTGGTCAAGGACTAATTTTTTCAATAGGACCTACTTCTGTGACATGTAATTTTATATAAAATTATGAATAAATGAGAACGAGTTTTTACTTGCTTTTGTGTACTTTTTAGGGTTCCGTACTCAAAGAATAAAACGGGACCCTATTACTAAGACTTCGCTGTCCGTCCGTCCGTCCGTCCGTCCGTCTGTCTGTCACCAGGCTGTATCACAAGAACCGTGATAGCTAGAGAGTTGAAATTTTCACAGATTATGTATTTCTGTTGCCGCTATAACAACAAATACTAAAAACAAAATAAAATATTTTTTTAAGGGGGGCTCCCATACAACAAACGTGATTTTTTTGCTGTTTTTATAGATAATGGTACGGAACCCTTCGTGCGCGAGTCCAACTCGCACTTGGCCGGTTTTTATATTTACCCATACGCAAGATCATCGTTCTCAGCTACCTATATTTTTCCTTGTATTTTAAAAATGTGTTATTCTCTATTATCTCCGCCGTGGCCATCTCATTTGAATGTGTTTAAACAATCCCAGATTTTTTATTCTGGTATACAGCTCTGTCGGTTTATTACCTAGGTACTTAAAAACCCTGCATTAGAATAGCTAAATCTCAAACACGTCTAAAGACAATGCCGTGCGACTGTCGACAGAATTAATTGAAATTTATTGCGTCTCATCCGCGATTCGGACTCCTAACGACTCTCTACGCTTCAACTCGTTCAAGCGAAACTGTACTATAAGATCTAACTGGCAAGGTTGCAACTGCATTGGATTTTAAAATCCAAAAGGCTTTCTCAGCCTGTATAAAATCAAACTAAATTCGATTTTATGGTCTAGGTGACAAAGTTAATTTTGCCGTGAGATATATTGTACATGTCCGGTCCGTATTGCGCGTCTTAATATTTACGGTCGTTGGACAATCGAAGATAATGGTGGCACTCATGTGATTTGAGGCAATCGTGGTTGTCTCTCATTGAATTAGTTCGACGGTTGTTTTGGTTATTTGGGTCCATTTCTTTAGTTAGGAAGGTCGAGAATAGGTATTTTCTGAGAAGATCACTGTTTCATAAGTGAATTCAATAAGGGCAAATTTTCACTGGTCGTACACCTTGACCCCCGCATGCAGGGAGTTCGCGTTATCCTTTTTTTGTTAGACATGAATGACAAGTTAAATTAATTGATTCAGAAATATGTAATATTTTATATTTACTCTTTATATTTACTAAATATTTTAGTAAACAAAAAAGAACTGGTACTTATGTATATAAATAATTTCGTAATCAAACAACGCGCTCCCATAGCCATAACATTCTAAACAAGGACAACCCTTTTTCCCATAAAATCTGGGAAAGTCCATTAACGAGAGTTTAGGGACATTACTGTCCTTAATTTAATGACATCGTGATGCACGTTTAAAATGTTTAAATGCATTGAGTTACATCGTGACGTGTGGTCACCCCTCTAATAAAGTAACAGATTTCTAAAAGCATTAACTAAATCCTATTATTTAAGACTCAATGTGCGAGTTTCATGGTCGAATTTTGAATGCATTTATTTTTGACTCCATGCTCTTTGGTGCTGAATGTAATTTTAAAACATTTTTGTACGGTTTAGGTTCTGGTGACCATGGCTTTGTCGCTGTGTTGTAGGAAGCTTGTATATTTTTAAAACAATACTCGTAACGACCATTTCTAAATGTGTTAGAAATTTCTAATCTAGCAGAGATCGGAACAAAACTGTTTTCTAAGGTAGGTGGATGGGTGGTGGTGGGTTTAATGTGGGGGAGTTTTGTCGGTTCTAGTTGCAGCTTGTTTATTTTAACCTTCTATTTGACTTTCAGCCATCTAGTAAGTCATTCAGTTATTAAAGTATAAAAATTGTCTAAGTTTATGTGATATTGTGACAGGATATCTGAAAAATGGAACATGATTCTTGAGAACACTGCGCGTAATAACCCGGCCTCATATGTTTTAACATTTCATAGCATCACAAACCGCTAATCCTAACAGCACATCACAAATTCCGTTTATATGTCAATCAGTCAATCAGTTAGCCACATAGTAACACGTCCAATTTGCCCCGATTATCATTCACATCGTTCACTCATTCATTCGGTCATATCGTTCGTTCAGTCATGAGGAAGAGAGGCGGATATCGCCGGGTCTTGATGGATTATTGTGTCTAGACTAGACGTTTAACTAAACCTTAGGTTCGATCAATCTTTGGAACGAGTGAGCACATCTAGGTACCTACTGATAGTTTTGTAATAAACAAATGTTAGGGAACAATTTTACACAAAAATAACTAGTAAGCTCAATAAGGATTGTGTTATGAGTACTAGGCAACGATGTATTTAATAGATTCACGAGGCCGGTTCACGATCTGACGAAAAGATTGATTTTTGAGCTTCCAGTGTGAAGGAATAATTAAGAATTCTACTACAGAAAAAATACTGTAGACTGAAAAAGAAACAAAAAAATACAATAACCGAACATAATGTTAAAAAATTACTTGGTAACTCTGTAAAACAATCTTAAATATCATCATAAAAATAAACTTCAATCTTCGAGATTTCGTATTCTCAACGACAATTTGTTTCTTTAATTTAAAAAGGATAGTTTTTTTATTGTTCTAAAACGGATAGATTTTTAATAAATTATCTAGTATTCCAAAAATCAATTAATATGTAATAAAAAGTGATGTTAAGTACACACTTCCGAACACGCACTTCAATCTCGTTTACGCTGATGGTCAGTGAGAGGGAGAGAAGACCGTCAACCGGCCTCGCCTTAATAAATAGGTACCTACATCAGCGTCACGGCCCCCGTGACAACATGCTGAGTGAGGGAGAACTATTATATAATCTGTGGTGAGGGTCCTATTTAGCACATTCATTACTTATTTTTTTGTATTTTTCCTTGTTTTGTGTGATACATAAATACATTCTTATTCTTACATAAAAAACATCCAAGACCCACAAACAAATATTCATATAAATAAATATTTGCCCTTATTACCTGGTCGTATGCTATGTATGCTAAGACCGTCAGCTTCGTATGCAACGTAGACTAGCCCCTGTATAAACTGCTCCTCAAAGATAAGGATTTTGGTACAGTGAAGTAAAATCGCTCGACTTTCCGACGGTGGTGAAAACTTCTTTTTCTCAAACATGCAATGAAATATTCTCTTTAGGTACGTTCCTTATAATAGACTCGGAAGTATCCTTTTTCGGGCGCAGCATCTCGAGACGGCCTGAAATGGTATTTCATACAACTTTTCAGGCCTACGCCTGCAAAGTAACTTTTTAATTTTCATTCCACTATTTGTGGCACAGCATCACCACATTCAGCCATGAAAATTAGTTTGATTTGAGGATTTTTATTTATTTATTTCATTGCATGTTTGAGAAAAGCACTATACATGCCTCGGCGTGAAAACAGATTCCCGGCCTCGTATCTCTATACCTACTAGCCCGGAAATCCGTGTTTTCCCGGCGTCTGATGTAATGTACTATAAATTAAATATCTATTAACTACTTAAAAGAAAACGGATACCAAATATTATATGGCTACATACTAGGTTCAGCGCAACGTTTAGGGTGACCATGCAAGAAGTCCAAGAAAACCTACATCGACAACTGAACTTCTTGAACACAGTTGTTATATTAGCCGCCCGATTACTGTCTGTTGCAGATAATACAAGCAGAAATCTCTTATCTAGAACTGCGTCTTCCGTACATTTACGTTCTCTAAAGCCATATTGATTACTGCTTATAAGATTGTATTTTTCAAGGTATACTTTTAATCTTTTGTTAATAATTTTTTCAAATACTTTGGCTATGTTCGGTAATAAGGATATTGGTCTGTAATTTGAGATACAGTCTCTGTCTCCAGCTTTAAAAATAGGAATTATGACTGCTCTTTTAAGTGCATCAGGAAATACTCCAGTTTGGAAGCTCGTGTTACATATGATAGTTATGGGCAATGCTAGTGTATCAGCAGCTAGTTTCAAGAAGGCTGAAGATATACCATCCCAATTGACTTCTAGCTCATCAGTTTCTAGTAATGTCATAGAGTGCACAGGTGTTGCGATTGGTGCATTGTTTTTGATAATGTGATTTCCCGATGATTTAGATTTATTTATGATCTCGCTAGCCAAGTCACTTACAACACTTATAAAGTACTCATTGGCATAATTTGCAGATTCTTGAGGAGACGATTAATTATGGTAAATATTATGAATGCGAAAGTAACTCTGTCTGTTACCTTTTCACGCTAAAACCGCTGAACCGATTGAGATCGAATTAGGTATGGAGATAGATAGTTTTAATCCTGGGGAAGGACTTACGGGCAAGGAAAAGCTAAGATCTATACTTATCCTTGCCTTCACGGTTTCCCCGTGCGCGTGCTGCTTAGTGTCGGCTGAGAACTTCACATACACCTTTGAATTTCTTATATCGCCGGGTGACAACCAAAACTCACTAATTATACACATGTTAGGTAAAGGAAAACTCATTACTAATTCAACATATGTTGTTGATATTTCTGCTTTTCGTCTTTTTTTGCATTTAGTGAGATTTGGTTATCTCCTGACGATAACCAAAACAAATATAGCATGCATCCTGGCGATGTTTTTCTTTATCGAAAAGCTTTTTACTTACCGCTAATATATATAATACATAGCTCCTTTTATATGAGAAATAGACTTCCGCTTGTACAAGCCATTATTATTATACAACAGGACCGGAGCATTAGACATTGGGCCCCATAACAGGCCTTCGTTATGGGCCTACAACATCATAAAGACGAGGGTTTCAGCATTACTGCAGAAGAGATTGATTGATTGATAATAAGTAATAGTGATTATCATAGTACATAGTACGTAGTTGCAGTATCCAAGAGGCAACCGGATGGCAACCGGTATTTGAGCTCCCGAAGTGTTGTGGAACCGCCCTGCGCCCTGTGCAACCCGAACTGAGCCAACTTGGACTGTGGCGTTCCACAATGCTTCAGGAGCTCAAATACCGCCGCAGGCCGCTGCAGGAGACCATCGCGTGTGCTGACTTCTGGCCGAAGGGTGTCGTGTTTCGGCGGTTCCGGGGCAACCTACCGAATTTTACACCGGACTTGACGACACAACAGAGCCACGCTGTTATGTCGCCTTAGTAATTCGTTTTTAATTTTATAATTTTTTGAATGTACGTTAGTCTTTAAGGTATTTGTTACTATGGGCCTTAGATGCCTGAAATAAATGGTTTTATTTATTTATTATTAAATACCGCGAGCCATCCGATTTCCTCTTGGACACTGAAACTACGCGTCATTGCTTTAACTATATTACGATGGAATACGTAATACATTGGCATTTGTATACATTGTACAACAATGAAACGAAATATAATTAAACGTTTGAAAAAATAACTATAATTTACTATTCAACCCGTGTCTGTTACGTGGCGGAATTAAAATCGACGCTGCATCCCATACAAATAGTAGCTATTCAGATGAATTAAAATTCAAGGAAATTCAATGAACCTGCACTAAGGATGGGTTTTAATGAACTAGCCAGAACGGCGGCCATATACAAAGGTAGTTAATTTTATTATGATTTATACAAAAGTGGACTGTAAAATAGTAGTTAATATTAACGACAACTTTGCAAGAAATATTATAATTTCGTTAAAAAAACGTTACTTAATTGAGAGCTATTAGTGGTGTGGTATCTTTAGTAAAAAAAAAAACACTGAATTAATATAAAAAGACTCTATGATTTATACTGGACTAATAAGCTATTAATTTAGCAGCATCGGTAAATTTATTTTGTAGAACGCAGAAACTAGACATTTTTTTGGCATACCGGTGGAATATCAAAGAGTAAACTGCATTATCTCACAAGGTGTTAAACGTTACAAATACGTAAAACCACCGTAAAACCTAGACAATCCCTACACTAAATTTACTGCAGACTTAAGTGTCTTATTTATATTTTGGACGTCATACTCACGCCATCACTCTATAAATCATTCTATGAAGACACTGCGATAAATAAAATATGCACTATAAATAACGACTAGTTAAAAATATCGTTATTTTATGAATAAGCAATAGAGTACATGCAAAGGGCGATGGTGCTGGCCACATAGAATGTGACTAAAATAGAGCGCATGTGACAATGAAAAGCGTACTTGCATTGAAATAGGCGTTCAAATTTGGAATGTGCTTGAGTACGAACGTTTGATCGTTGTTTGAAAATGTTTTTTATGAATGATTGGCGTTTGAGTTGTTTACATGTTTTGGTTAATAAGCGAGAAAGCCACGCGATTCGCTTTACAAACTTGAACGTTAAAACACAAAGCGTAGCTAGATTTTTTCAGTTTAACGAAAATAAGATATGTAGTACAATATTACATAAATGGCTTGTATTTTAGGACAGATTTGAATATCCACAATTTATATACCTATACATACCCCTAAGGGGGTAAAATAGGGGTGCAAAGTTTGTATGGGAAAACATTTTTTTTTAAATAGAGACTTAAAACTTTGTAGAAAGATTAGTCATTAGAATACAAAGAAAGTACTTTCAGCGTTTACGAAAATTTCACCCCTAAGGGGGTAAAATAGAGTGCAAAATTTGTATGGGAAAAAACTACTTTTTTTGAAATAGAGACTTTGTAGAAAGATAAGTCATTAAAAAACAAAAAAAGCACTTTCAGTGTTTTAGAAAATTCTACCCCTAAGGGGGTAAAGTAGGGGTGCAAAGTTTGTATGTGGGAAACTTTTTTTTTGAGCTAGAGACCTAAAACTTTGTAGAAAGATTAGTTATTTAGAATACAAAGAAAGTACTTTCAGCATTTTGGAAAATTTCACCCCTAAGGGGGTAAACTAGGGTGCAAAGTTTGTATAAGAAAAAAACTTTTTCTGAAATAGAGACTTAAACCTTTGTAGAAAGATTACTTATTAGAATATGAAAAAAACTACATTCAGCGTTTTACAAAAATCATTCCCTAAGGGGGTTAAAAAGGGGTACAAGGTTTGTTTGGGTAACACTTTTTCTGAGCTAGACACTTGAAACTTTGTAGAAAGATTACTTACATAAATACAAAAAAAAGTACTTTCAGCGTTTTGGAAATAACATCCCTAAGGGGGATAAAAAGGGGTGCACAGTTTTTATGAGGGAAAGTTTATGTTTTTGAGTTAGAGATTTGAAACTTTGTAGAAAGATTACTTATTAAAATACAAAAAAAGAATATAAAGGGTTTTAGAAAATTTCCACCCCTAAAGGGGTTAAAAAGGGGAGCAAGGTTTGTATGGGCAACACTTTTTTTGAGTTAGAGACTTAAAACTTTGCAAAAATATTACTTATTAGAATACTAAAAAAGAACTTACAGCGTTTTAGAAAACTCCACCCCTAAAGGGGTTAAGAAGAGGAGCCAGTGTTGTGTAAGAAACACTTTTTTTTGAACTAGACTTAACTTTTTACCTACGGGGCCTTGAATCACCCCGGCATCGCTCAATACGGGCATGTTTTGGCGAGAGTCAGTGGTTAGGCATAATTTCACTTACTTGAAACTTTTGAAGTTCTTTTGAACTTCAAGTAGTTAAAATTTCAAGTGTGTAGCTGATTACAGCTACACACTTGAAATTTCACACACAATAAGTGTAAACTCGGGTTACTTTGGCCCTGGGGGGGTAACATTGTCCATCCTTAAAACTCTTATTATTTTAATGACTGTTGTCTTAAGTATTTATAATACGTTAAAACAAACGTTGCTTTAGCGTGTGGTATTGTTTGTAACAATATTGGATTAATAAAAGGTGTTTATACACGGGTGGGCAATGTTGCCCCCCAGGGCCAAAGTAACCCGGGTTTACTGTGTTTTATCAATAAATAATCACTTGGAGTAATAATATTCACATTTTTTTCTGATATCAAGCAATATATCAGTCACTAAGAAATTTAAGATTTTTAAGTTACTACTCGCGGATTTCACAAGTTAAAGTTTAAGAACATTATTTTATAGTATAGTTAACACAAATAAATACTTAGATAACGATAATTATGAAAATAATGCATAAATATCAATCAATAAAAATAAAAATCCAAACACTCCCACGCCGTACTCTCACAAAAACACTATTATCCGCCATTTTGAGTTCAATTATTTGCACTTCTGCAGTACAGGTGTTAACCCCAGTTGACAGCAAAAAAACGGTATTTTTTTAAATATATTTATTTCAGAGCCATCTACTGAAACATTATGATATATGTTCCTTTGCATCTAGACTAATCCCAATGCATAATTTGACCACTATTACCAAGACACAAGGTCTCGTTTTGATTAAAAAATATATTGAACATGGCCATTACTTCGATCAACTATAGTTGACACCCGTACTGAAGCGGTGTTCCCGTACTGGCAACTCTGGTTGACACCCGTAGGTAAAGGGTTAAAAATATTAGAAAGATTACTTATTAAAATAAAATAAAAGTACTTTCAGAGTTTTAGAAAATTCCCCCCTAAGGGGGTTAAGAAGGGGGCAATCTTTGTATGGGCAACACTTTTTTTGAGCTAGAGACTTAAAAGTTAGTAGTAAGATTACTTAATACAATACAATACAAAAATTCAACCCCTTAAAAGGTTTAAAAGGGGGTTCACATTTTAAATGGAGAGCAAGAAAATTTTAAAGTGTGAGTAAGATATTTGTAACTTCGTTCTTATTCTGACATTTTTTAAAGTATGAGATTTTTAACTTTTGTTTTTTAATTTTTGTTTTAGACTGTTTGTTCACAACCTAGAAAATGAACATCTGTTTTTTTTTTTAATTTATCCCCTAAAAGAGGGTTTAGAGTTTGTATTGAGAGAAATCATTTTCTAAGACGATAAAAAGTTCTACGCGGACGAAGACGCGGGCAGCAGCTAGTAATATATATTCTTATTTACCGAACCTAATATGATTCAAACGCGTAGGCGATTCTCTGAAACAGTATAACTCCCAATATCACGTCCATAAACTTTTACATACGCAGTGCAAGTTCATATCACACTCGATTGAGGTAGTAAACACAGGCTTACTGTATGGTGAGAATGTTGAAAATCGAAAATGCGGTACATTACAATTCGAGAATTTGATTCTTGGTTCACGTGAGCGAACCAATCTATTTTCCAATTTATTCGAGTTCATTTTCTCGGAAGGAAATGTGGACGACGACGGAATCATACTTGTTGGAAATGTTTTTATTTTAAATTTCGAAAGAAATCTGTGACTTGCAAAGTCTGTTTTTACTACTTTTATATCACAATGCAAAGCTAATGTGTTTTGTGATAAAAATACGTAAACATGTAAATAATTAAATATTACGGGACAATCTTAGACAAATCAACCTAGGCCCACGGTAAGCTCAGTAAGGCTTGTGTTGTGGGTACTAGGCGATGATATATATAATAGATACATACATATAGATACTTATATACATATATAACATCCATAACTCAGGAACAAATATTCGTGATAAAACACAAATAAATGCCCTGACCGGGATTCGAACCCGGGACCTCCAGCTTCGTAGGAAGAGTCACTACCCACTGGGCTACGGAGGCCGTTAAAATAATGTAATGTATGAATTCACCTTTCCTTCGACAATACACATTGTATTATTATTATGTCCACCACTCAATATAGGTGATTCCGCATTTAGTCAATATTTTTTCTCTTAGGTAAGGTACCATTTCTCTTTCTTTGAGGATTATTCATAGTTTTTAACAACAACTTTTTTGTTCCTTTTTAATTATTTATTTAAACATTATTGCACAAAATACAAAAAAATGCAAATGGCGAGCTTAATGCCAATTGGCACACACACACTGCACACTGTGTATTTTATAATACACAGTTATAAAGTTCTTCTTAAAAGCAATAACATAACGAAACTTTTTATAGCTTGGTTATTCACATCGACATCTAACCAGCAAACTCTTTGATACGGACCCGAGTGGGAGTTTTAAAAAGCGTTTGTTCCATGTTCTATTAACATAAGTATACCTAATAATTTTGCCTGCGACTCCACTTTGCATAATTTAATTTATTTGGAAAAATATTGAAACCTACCAGTCGTTTGAATAGACATCATTGTTGTATTTGATGTCGAACGTTGTTAAAAAGTTAAAAATGTACTGGGTCATACACATTACACAGTGTTTAAAACAAAATTCTTCTTTCCCTGTGGTCAATAGTTACAAGCTTACGTGCATAATACTCGTACCTGCATAAATAATGTTTTTTTCTCCTCACTTCTTTTATCCTTTAAAACCAGTGAGCAAAATCGCATTTTATCCACTAGTGGGGAAAGTAATTTGACCTTGGAGCGTGTTTAAGTAACTGTGTTTTTAGTAATAACCTTAAAACTCCACGCATCCGGCCCTTCAATAATGTCCATAAAATTAATATAATAAACTACCAGAAAAAAACAAAATAGTAAGCAAGAAAAATAAATTTATAAGCCAAGTAAAACAAATTCTTCTAAATAAAGCGTATTATTCTATTAGTGAATACTTAGAAGACAAATTACTTTAACAAAGTAAGTTCTAGTAACCTAACACAAACAAGCATTAACTACAATTCGGCTCAAAGAGATTTGTTATAGCTAATTTTATATTACTTTAAGCTTTGTTAATTTTTAAGTTAGTATTTAATTTAAATACTATTACATTTGCGATGCCCTTACAGGGCTCATGTTTGATACGTCCATATTGTAACACTGACCACCTTTATGTAACAACATGAATGCAAATAAATTACTTGATTACCTTAAAATTCCATAGGAAATATTTTGTTTTTTTTTAAATGAGCATTGAGGATGGATGGACGGACGACGGATGACGGATATTATGTTACTTCTCGTGTGTTGAAACACACGCTACGCTCAGGATTCTATTTTAGAACCACTCTCTTCGCTCGTGGTTCAACTATAGAATCCTTTCGCTTGCTCGTGTTTCAATTCCACACTCGCGGGTAAAATACAATTTTGCACCCTTGTTATTACAAACAACTATTATCGCATAATAATATATTATAAGAGGAGACACCGATTATGCAGATTAAGAGTCCAACCAAAAATTTGGCTTTGTAGCCCCTTAAGAGGCTGACAAGACAAAATTTGTTGAAATTGATATTATTTGAGCAGTTGTATATGAAAAACTATTTGTTCTAGCACATCAAAAAAAATATAAGTTAATATTCATCATATTTCCAAGACCGTAGACGGACTCGAAACGTAATTGGATGAAATCGGCTCGATAGAAAATAATTGCAAAGATTGGTCTTAAAATCATCTTAAACGGTTCTATGTCCTTATTTTTTTGACGTATGGGTCTGCAATTAAAAACACGAAGTCCACATATTCATACCTAAACCGTAGACTAGCCATATTTCAAAAATAATCCACACTTTTTTTTATTTCAATATTTATTCATTATTTTCGTCTAAAACATGGCCGCTCAAGTAACACTCGCTCTCGCTTACTCCGATACAAATAGACAGTGTGCGCGTTTTTGGTGTTGACAGCGCCTTAACTTTGACAATGTCCACAGGAAAGACACGAGCCCTAAAATCTACCTCAGTAAGGAAATACGTACAATGCATACGTTACTCATATGACGACTATTTCCATTTACAAAGTATAACCTACATACCTATATACGACTCCATTATATTAGGTGAAAGTCTTTAAGGCGACGTGAGCTCAGAAAACGGTTTTTTTTTTAAATAGTAGCGCTTGTTTGGATCATAATACAGCTGCCTTAAATTTAATTAGCAATCTTGAGGCCTTTCTCGAGGGACAGCAGCTATTCGAATCCTGAGTTTTTGACTTTCGCTCGATAGACAAAAATCACGAACATAGGTCTAAAATACACTTAAAAAGTTCGTAACAAATTATGCACAACAGCTAAACATATTAAAATTGGTTCTAAAAATCGGCAATATCATGTTGAGGGAACTTAGCTATTACTTTTTTATTTTTTAAAACGCACAAAAAATTAAAATTAAAAAACATGATATCCGCGCTTCCGAACGCGCACTTCCATCTTGCTCACGCTTATGCTCAGTGAGAGGGAGAGAAGACCACGAGCCTACGTCACCTAAAATGTCACTAAGTATTATTCAACCGCGATGAGTTTACACTTGGAATACGACTTTGACGTATTCATATGACAAAACTGTCACCGCCAATACTATTCTAATCGCGGTTTGATAATACCTAGGTACATATATATGTTTTTGTTTTCGAGCTTGCAAATTCATGTGGTATCATAGAATACGTAATAAAAGGAGTTTATTAACCACTAGAATAACGAAAACAAACAATGATTAATTAGCCTTATTTTTTCTTGGTATTAATCTCCGATTGCGAAGGACTGTATGACGATTGACAGATAGATCTTGATTACATGTAAACGTGATGATTACTGACAGATGTGACTATTCTACTACTCGTAGTGACACTCGCAAGCCTGTATACTATGATGAGTCAGTTAAATTACTCCGAAACTTAGAACGCGTGGTACAAGATTCATTTCGATTTATTTCGTTAAATAAGACAAGAACTTACAGATATGATCCTTAGTGACACGTGTAAAGATTATCGAGTTTTGTCTGTCTGTTTGTGCCTAGCTGCGGAACCCACGTGCGAGGCACACGTTCTTTAGGGTCCGGATACAACAGAGTACCTTCAAAGTTATGGAGAGGACGTTACAAACGTAAATTTTTGTAATATGTATCCTACAAATTAATGAATATTTTTTAATGGAGAAAATGTATAGAATTCATAAAAAAATTACCTACATATAGAAACGAAACAAACATCGATCATTTACATTTAAATCAACTTAACTGATTGCCTGATGTTAATCATTTATGTACCTACGACGGAGATACCCTAAGCATATAAACGACATGTTAATTACATCTATTTGTGAGCAGTGTTTGCTTATTTAATTAAT
The DNA here is from genome assembly GCA_963854355.1 of Epinotia brunnichana. NCBI lineage: Eukaryota > Metazoa > Arthropoda > Insecta > Lepidoptera > Tortricidae > Epinotia > Epinotia brunnichana. The sequence continues at coordinate 22,720,659 of OY977936.1, read as the reverse complement.
AGATAATTAGAGTGCTTTATTATAGAAATATCCTTTTACAAGTAAATAGGTATTTATTTTTAAACTTGGCCAGCGGTAGTTAATTTCTTAAAAAAACTGTAGTTTTCACCTTCAAATATCATCCTAAATGTATCTGACGCTGGATCCCGCAGAGAAGCTCGGGTAGGTCAATATTACTAAGACATTATTTTTACATTTCGCGCTAAATATTAAATTACAGTGTCCACCCACACATGCCTCTATATAATAATATATTCACTTTTCCATCTTATTTTAACTCAAATGCCAAATACCATATGTGATACCGAGGAAATCAGATACAGATACATATTTTTATAAATAATAAAAACCACTCGGCTCCACGGCTCTCCCTGTTCGAGGCAACAAAAACACGTTGTTTGCCACGTGTTGCACGCGGCCAGAATGCTAAAGGGCCCAAGTTTGAATCCCGGCAGAAGCCTCAGACCTTGCCCGCCCTATTGAGATGTAACTTTAATTGTTTAAATGTGTCAATGTCGTGTTTTTGCTGCTAAAAGATCTTCGGACGGTTGGTTCAAAAAAAGGGCATGGATATTCATTAAGATATTTATCTAAAGTATGCTCTGCAATATTTTAGCTGTGTCAAGCCATGTGCATTTGTTATTATTTAAGAAAAAATGTAAAAGGACAAACACTGATTTAAATATTTAAGAGCTGTCACAAGTCTTAAAGAAAAAGTAAGCTGAATTAGCTGGGTCTTTCTTACGGATATGTTGGACACCAGCCACCTATGGCTTTGGTACCCAATAATGTACCTATACGGCTATGTGCATTTTCTGCTTATTAAGGCACAGGTTTAAGAAAATAATTGATATACTTAAAAATAATATTCTGTAACAGAGGAAAACTTTATTGTTTGTTTAAATAATATTTTTTTTATAAATAACTATGTACTTGGATGTAATCTTTATTCATGGAAAATTCATTCAAACTTCTTTACGTCGTCACGTATCCGCTTTTCCTATATCTCGAAAGAGAAAATATTTTAATTGAGTATAAAAATATGAATAAACGTTGTGACTCGCCAGATTAATGTATCCATCCGGTATAAGAAAAGATTAAACGTTTGTAAAGGATGTGATTACTCCAGATCTTTATATTAAGGATGTTGGATGTTCTGCTGCCAACTTCGCGGATACAGGAAAGGGATGTCAAAATATTTTCGAATGGGTGTTACCGAACGTAAAATGCCTGCCGATGAATAGTTCTTTACGCATGTATTTCCAATCCTCAGCGTTATGTAAAAGCTTAGGTCTTGTTGATATATTTGGCGCCATTTCAGCTTCTGCCAAATTTCGGAAGTCTTCTTTCATTAATAGTTATGGAGGATTTTTGTATAACAGCTCCAGTTTGCTTTTCCATAAGCTTTAACGTTTGATTACAAACGTAGTCCTGAAGTAAGTAGTCTCAAATCTTGGCAAGTCTGTATGCCAAATGTACAAATGTGAGATGTTTCAAATATCAAACAGGCAGATTTGACTGACAGTATCACTGATCAAGTCAAGAAATCTAAAAATGTTATGTGGAGACTGAAATGCAGGGTCGACTTTGAACGTTCAGTTACTTCGCCATATAGCCGAGTTATTTGTGATACTAAAACACTATGTCAGATATAACAGCCGGCAAACTTCTTGAGCCCCTTCTTCTTCTTCTTGAACTTCTTGATGACGGGGTGGGGGAAGGATTGCGCATCCTACACTTACGAATAAAAAAGAACCCCGTTTTTATGTAATTACATTTATTTGTATAATAATGTGTCATTTTTAACTACTTACTAACTACTCGCTTTGGAATGTAATAAAAAGAAAAAATTATTTGCGGAAGTTGTTTGCCACCACCATGGATTAAGCTAAAATAATTAAGTATGTAAATAAAGATGGATTAAGCTAAAATATGTAAATGACCCTCTTTTACCTGAAGTCACCCCATTACAAAGAAATATATATCGTTAATTTACATCTATACAATATTATTATAACATTAATAAAATAACCCAACTGAACGATATGAATCAAGTTCATGCCCAATTACAAGTGTATCCTGAAAACGTCACGATCTTAAATTAAACTAACGCTATCTTGACTAAAACATTACCTAGAATTATGAATAATTATTTCCTAATTACGTTCACACATAAACATATGCATGCCAACGTTCTATATTTAATTATATCTTAAAATAACACAAATCGACTTACCAGCTTCTCGGAATGAATACAATCCCCGTACGGGGCATCCGCAAACACTGAAACGGCTGAAAAATTCACTTTCAACAGTCAAAATGGATATCAAAGTCACTTAGTACATGAACACAGCACCGACCCACGAACACTTCAGTACGGTTTAGTCCTTAATCCGTCGAAACGAACGAGTTTTTTTGCAGCAGCGGTCACACTTAGAAACGTCTATACGCTCCGAGCTTTAATTCAAGACTGAAGATAATCGAGTCGAGAGCTTTCAGCGTAGCGATGCGTTTGCGCCGTTTCACGAGCGCACGGCAAGAATACGACTATCCCTTTCCACATCACTACACACGTGCCGCAATGGTGTTAGTTGTTGTATTGCGGTCTCGGTCATACATACCTAATGTCAGCGGGGAAATTAAAGAAAACGTAACTGGGCGCGTTACGTAATGGTCAGCGTACGCGACGATTTATTTGTCCCGTGATTAATGATTTTCATGTTTTCCTTAAGATTTTCTCGCGTGTTTTGGCTATGGTATTTATTTTCGCGTAGCGTTAACTAATTGCCGCGAGTCGTGGGTTTGAGGTGATGGTATAGGCTTTCAACAAGAGCTTGTTATCGATATTGAAATGATTTACACAGCACTAAAAACCATGTAATGGGAGATATTTTAAATTTCCTGGTTTTCGAGTCAGTTTCATCACCGTAGTTCATAAAAAGGTGTTACGAATTGTCATTAAAACCTGAAGCTGATTAGAGTAGCTATAATAAATAGATATTTTATATCTAGAGACAACGAAACTATTAGTTAGCACATGGTTTGACATAGAACAGTTATCTTGGTTTTAGATTAGTAGCATATAGCGCTGTCATTTATCGGGTAAAATCCATTTTTCGACAATTTCTTTTAATTGACTGCTCAATCAATCAATGAAAAAATCAATCAATTGAAATCAATGGTGAATATCTTTGTAAAACTTTTTCAACTTTATGTTTGCAAAAAAAATATTCTACGCTTAGTCTTTCGAATTAAACCTCTTACTTTCAGCATTTCCGATACCAAACTTCAGTATTCCGGTAAGCATCCATCCATCTATTTACATTTTAATCATCATTGAAAAATACAAAGTTGCGAGGGGTAGCCCACTAGTAGGAAACTATATCGAAACACGGAAGTGAGTTTCCTCCGACCGCTGCGGGAAGATAATTTGTAGCATATGTCTGTCGCTACCTAGAAGACGTTAAATGTTGCATTTCAATTGACATTTCTCGGTAAGTGAGAACGTAGTTTGGCAGTCATCCAGTTTTTTTTGTTATTAATTGTATTATTTACTAGTTTGATTCGCGCATTTGTTGAAGAAGGAATTATTCAGAATCTCCAGACGCACGAAGATAGCATAAAATAGCAAGAAAACAAGACGCAATTTTTGCTAAATAATTAACGTATTCCTAAAAAATATTGTTTTCTAGGTATCTCACCGTAAACGTTAACTAAACATAGTTCTTTGCATTCTCTTGTTATGGCAGACGTGTGCCATAACTTTTATCATGTAATAACAATTAAATAAAATACAGGCACGTAGGTATTAAAACGAAAATCAACCTTAGCTTCCGATTGCCCAGCCCAATATCAAAAAGGTATCCAAAAAAATTGCCATCTTAACTCACGCACTATCCAAAAATCCAAACCAAAAACTAGTACTATCCAAAAATGTCTAGGAAAGATCGCCGATGTGCGATAAAAATACGCCATACAAATGGCAAAAAACGGAACCCTTATGGATTCGTCTTGTCTGTCTATCTGTCCGTCCGTATGTCACAGCCACTTTTTTCCGAAACTATAAGAACTATACTGTTGAAACTTGGTACCTACGTAAATGTATTCTGTGACCGCATTAAGATTTTCATACAAAAATAGAAAAAAAAACTATAAATTTTTGGGGTTCCCCATACTTACAACTGATTCTCATTTTTTTTTCATCAAACCCTGTATGGGTATCTATGGATAGGTTTTCAAAAATGATATTGAGGTTTTTAATATATTTTTTTCTAAACTGAATAGCTTGCGCGAGAGACACTTCCAAAGTGGTAAAATATGTGCCCCCCCCCCCCCCCCTGTACCTTCTAAAATATGGGAATGATAAAACAAAAAAATATATACGATGTACCTACAACATTACCATGCAAACTTCCACCAAAAATTGGTTTGAACGAGATCTAGTAAGAAGTTTTTTTTTAATACGTCATAAATCGTAAATCGCAATTTATTTTACGGAACCCTTCATGGGCGAGTCAGACTCGCACTTGGCTGCTTTTTAAATTTCCCTTGGCGTTCGGAATGAACTCAAAAAGGACAGAGGCTCTAGTATAAGTTTTATCGATACAATGCGTTTTCGAACGCGTTTGCGTTTAGTTTCAATTTGTATATGGCAACACGAACAGCACCTCTGGCGGTAACTATTAGGAACTACGCGTTGCCATACAAATTCAAACTAAACGCAAACGCGTTCGAAAACGTATATGTATCGATAAAACTTATACTAGAGCTACTGAGTTAATAATGACGAGTAACCTAGCAGATAGTGTAAGGTGTGTAAGTATAGACTAAGTATTAAGTAATTCGCAGGAATTACTTGGTGTTGTAGTTTTAAGTGTTTTGCAGCTATACTTACTAGACTTATGTATCTGAATGTTATCTGTGAGTACGTTTCCACAGCTCACCGTGGTTATCAACTGCCAACTCTCCCCGCTGTCTCTACGACACGACCCACTTGGCGAGCTCCGTAGACGATATGCATTTTCATTTAATTTTATCCTAAATATAATTAATTATAGTTAATTTCATTATTTAAGTATGTAGTGATGCTTGAAAACTCCGCTGTATCTATGCGTGTAAATAATCGCATAAAGTCGAAAGAAATCATTCTTACAAACATAATAAGTCGAGGTTATTTCCAAAACTTCGATAAAACTGCAAAAATTGATTTAAATCTTCAATTTATGTATGCATCTATGGGAACCGGATCTCAGAGGGCTTCTTGAAAAAAACAATAAATAACATTCTTACTTCCTTAGCGACGCGTGCCGCTATAAACTTGTAAAGCACACTCTCCATGGAAAGATATTCCGATTGGACAATATTTTTGTTTTAATTTTAGGTGGCAAATATATTTAGACCTTATAATACCCAAAAAAATCTTCTTTTTAGGATCCATAAAAGTAAAAAAAACAAGACTGCGATAAAATCTCTACTAATCTCAAATTTTTGATAAAATCTTGTTGCAACAACAAACAATTTAATTCACGTTCAAGTTTTCAACCCATCCATAACTGAGCGCAGGATGGATTAATTTAATTCAAGTTTTCAATCTAAAAACCAATTTTATTGGAAAAAAATGTCTATTGCAATCTGTCAAATAATACCAAAGTTCAATGAGAGGTCGACTGCGTGTTATCGCTGGCTATAGCTTAGCTGTGAGACTGGACTACAGCCGATAGGAGCAGGGTGCCGGGTGCCCGTTCCGGCAGGAAACGGATACTAATGTAGTTGGTTGATTTAAGTTCCTAGTGCCATAAATTCGACTGTGTTATCGCTAGCTATACCATATAGGACCAGGGTGCCGGGTGCCCGTTCCGGCAGGAAACGGATACTAATGTCGTTGGTTGATTTAAGTTCCTAGTGCCATAAATTCGACTGTGTGTTATCGCTAGCTATAGCTTAGCTGTGAGACTGGACTACAGCCGATAGGAGCAGGGTGCCGGGTGCCCGTTCCGGCAGGAAACGGATACTAATGTCGTTGGTTGATTTAAGTTCCTAGTGCCATAAATTCGACTGTGTTATCGCTAGCTATACCATATAGGACCAGGGTGCCGGGTGCCCGTTCCGGCAGGAAACGGATACTAATGTCGTTGGTTGATTTAAGTTCCTAGTGCCATAAATTCGACTGTGTGTTATCGCTAGCTATAGCTTAGCTGTGAGACTGGACTACAGCCGATAAAAGCAGGGTGCCGGGTGCCCGTTCCGGCAGGAAACGGATACTAATGTCGTTGGTTGATTTAAGTTCCTAGTACCATAAATTCGACTGTGTGTTATCGCTAGCTATAGCTTAGCTGTGAGACTGGACTACAGCCGATAGGACCAGGGTGCCGGGTGCCCGTTCCGGCAGGAAACGGATACTATTGTCGTTGGTTGATTTAAGTTCCTAGTGCCATAAATTCGACTGTGTGTTATCGCTTGCTATAGCTTAGCTTTGAGACTGGACTACAGCCGATAGGACCAGGGTGCCGGGTGCCCGTTCCGGCAGGAAACGGATACTAATGTCGTTGGTTGATTTAAGTTCCTAGTGCCATAAATTCGACTGTGAGTTATCGCTAGCTATAGCTTAACTGTGAGACTGGACTACAGCCGATAGGAGCAGGGTGCCGGGTGCCCGTTCCGGCAGGAAACGGATACTAATGTCGTTGGTTGATTTAAGTTCCTAGTGCCATAAATTCGACTGTGTTATCGCTAGCTATACCATATAGGACCAGGGTGCCGGGTGCCCGTTCCGGCAGGAAACGGATACTAATGTCGTTGGTTGATTTAAGTTCCTAGTGCCATAAATTCGACTGTGTGTTATCGCTAGCTATAGCTTAGCTGTGAGACTGGACTACAGCCGATAGAAGCAGGGTGCCGGGTGCCCGTTCCGGCAGGAAACGGATACTAATGTCGTTGGTTGATTTAAGTTCCTAGTACCATAAATTCGACTGTGTGTTATCGCTAGCTATAGCTTAGCTGTGAGACTGGACTACAGCCGATAGGACCAGCGTGCCGGGTGCCCGTTCCGGCAGGAAACGGATACTATTGTCGTTGGTTGATTTAAGTTCCTAGTGCCATAAATTCGACTGTGTGTTATCGCTTGCTATAGCTTAGCTTTGAGACTGGACTACAGCCGATAGGACCAGGGTGCCGGGTGCCCGTTCCGGCAGGAAACGGATACAAATGTCGTTGGTTGATTTAAGTTCCTAGTGCCATAAATTCGACTGTGAGTTATCGCTAGCTATAGCTTAACTGTGAGACTGGACTACAGCCGATAGGACCAGGGTGCCCGTTCCGGCAGGAAACGGATACTTATGTCGTTGGTTGATTTAAGTTGCAGTGGCATAAATTCGGAGCGCGTGCGGCGACCCACTGATTGATGGATGAATTTGGAAATTAGAACTAATGTGTTAAATATTTAAATAACACGTTTTGTATTGGGTAGACGTACATTACGGAAGCCAAACGCCTGGATATGGAGGTGCGCGTCACCTTCTATAATTTTTGGACTGTACGTGCATAACTCTTAAACTTAAACATTATAATGACCATTCTGAATGAATGGATATAAAGGTGTTTTGTCAATCACGCATAGGTAGCGGCCGCTGTAGTCTATGGACGCTTGCATGTGCAGGGGTGTATCGTGCGAGTTAGAAACCTTTAAAATATATTCTTGAAGAACTGAGCCCCTCGGGAAATAGTCATAGTCATAGTATTTATTCAGAAACAATACAGGTATTGTGTAAATGCCGTACTAATAGGGAACATTACTGCAATGTTCTGCCGCCAGAGTGCAGCACTATCACAATTAGTAAACAGTTTTTTTTGACAACTTTGACTAGTCCTTCAAAACTCTGGATCAAATAGGATAGAGAATATTTCAATAAATAAAATGCATCAGTGCCGCGTAATTGGATGCAAGAATGAAGGGCATCATTCATTTCCAAGGAAACGATGATACGAAAACTATGGGAAGTGGCAATACGTCGTAAAGCAAAAAAAAGCCCTTATCTACCTTTACATGGCTATAGGATGCCATTTTAAAATATTACAGTACAGGTATTTTACACACGAATGATATTAAAACTATTGTAGTTGAATGCATTTTAATCAATTATTTGCTATTGTTTGTTAGGTTAATAAATATGACATTGTACGTCATGGCGGTTTGTTTACGGGTTGTGTTAGTGTCGCCCCCCACGCAGAGCTTTGCGTAATGTTCCCTATTAAACAACTCAAGTTATGCATTTTGTATGAAATTCGACCGCTTTAGCCTAGTTGGTAGTGACCCTGCCTACGAAGCAAGAGGTCCTGGGTTCGAATCCCGGTAAGGGCATTTATTATATCTATGTCTATGTATATGTCTATTTGTGTGATGACTTGATGAGCACGAATATTTGTTCCTGAGACATGGATTTTTTCTATGTATTTAAGTATTTATTTCTCTATATAAGTATAGATATATATCGTCGTCTAGTACCCATAGTACAAGCTTTGCTTAGTTTGGGACTAGGTTGATTTGTGTAAGATTGTCCGCAAATATTTATTTATTTATTTATTAATTCATAGAATACCTACATCAATACACTCAAGAGCAAAAGTTTCGGGTCGGTGAAATACCGTCATATTTCCTAAAATAGTGCAAGGTTGTACAGTTTTTTTAGTCCTGGCATGATCTTTATTAAATTGTACACCTAAACTACAGAAATAACAGTAAAAAAACACGTTACCAGGTTTAAATCGGACTCGTAACCCATGAAAACAAACAACGTTAACGGAGCGAGATATCGCAAAAATAGTCATTTTTATGATAGGATCCCGGAAATTGTTAATACATTTGGGTATTACGAAGAATAGTCATCCTCCTAGCGTTATTATTCCCGGTTGTGCCCCTAAAGGAGCCCGGGTTCCGCTTTGACACCTAATCCCAAGATTTGGCATAGGCACTAGTTTTACGAAAGCGACTGCCATCTGACCTTCCAACCCAGAGGGAAAACTAGACCTTATTGGGATTAGACCGGTTTCCTCACGATGTTTTCCTTCACCGAAAAGCTAACGGTAAATATTTCGTACATAAGTTCCGAAAAACTCATTGGTACGAGCCGGGATTCGAACCCACGACCGCCGCTTGACAGCCGCATGCCTGAACCACTAGGCTACCGTAGCTTTTTTTTACGAAGAATAGTATAATTATGTAAATATGAGTAGTGTAATAGTACATTACTTACCTAGGGCGGTTAAACAAAGAATGTCTCAGATCGCAGGTATTTGACGCCCGAGCCGAAGGCAAGGGCGATAAATATGCGCTCTGAGGCTTTCTTTATTACTGCCCGTGGTGAGTAAAATATTGTACGTCATACCTGGCCATAAAGTAGGAATTACCGCACGCTAAGCGTGCGGAAAACCCCACTTCCTGGCCAGGTAGAGACGTAAAATGTTGTACTCACCACGGGCGGTAATAAAGAAAGCCTCAGAGCGCATATTTATCGCCCTTGCCTTCGGCTCGGGCGTCAAATACCTGCGATCTGAGACATTCTTTGTTTAACCGCCCTAGGTAAGTCATGTACTATTATCTATCCAAATATCATAAACCCTCCATGATGCGTTCAAGAACCGCACATTATGACCACCATAAAAACAGACAGTTATGTTAGAACAAATTTCTTATCTGTGAAAATGTTATTATTTCTAAATAATAACATCGATTTCGATTATATTATTTCATTCAAATTTCGAACGTCTCTGAAAAACAAAGAAATTTGATTTAACCTCTATTCTAATATCAGTCGAGATGACGTTTAGTTCGAAATGAATTGTCAATTTGCATACAAATTTGACAAATGTCGCACGTAAGTAAAGGATGATTCACGCTAGACCGGGCCGGTTCCGGCCCGGGCCGTAAACTTACCGAGCCGTCGCCGAGCTTATTTTGATACACCTTTCACCACCGGGCCGTTTCCGGGCCGTTTCCGGGCCGACTCCGAGCCGACACCGGGCCGGGACATTGTGCAAACGTTATGTCACCGAGCTCGCACCGGGCCGGGGCCGGGCCGACACCGAGGCTCGGTCGCCGTGCCACGTCCGGGCCGATTCCGAGCGTTGGGTGTCAATCACAGCGGGCAGCGACCGGGCCGTTTCCGTCGTTCTAATGTCAAAGAAAGTCTGTCATTGTCACTGAGTCATTGTCATTGTAATTTATTCCAGCACTGCAACATACTTGCATAAGTTCTCTCATTTATACGATAAAATACGATAAACAAAGCTAAATAAAATGTCGAAGAAGAAGATACTATGTTCTTCAAAACAATTTGGCGTGCATCGACTTTGGCGTTCCCGTGAAGCAAGAGGAGAGTTCAAAATGTTGTGTAAAGATCTTTGGACCTATGATGACAAATTTTATGATTATTTTCACGTGACACAAGATTCTATCCATGAAAAAGTTAAACACTGTTTGGAAAAGAAAATTACTAGGTTCCAGAAACCGATATCCTCCGAACATCGACTAGCTCTTTGTTTAAGGTAAGCAAAATGCAAATTCAATAAAATCTAAGTAGGTATGCGCTATGAGAGTGTATTACCTGCATTTTTCTCCAGCCCCGCTATTCTGTAACTTGTTTTAAGCTCAACTTCCTCAACGTTCACCCACAAATATATCTTGACGCCGTGATTCGTAGAAACTACGCGTAATCAGAGGTCTGAATGAAGGGTTGAGAACATGCTTGTTATAGGTACTAGTGAAGTCGCAAGTATCCATACGCTACGGTGTCTGTGTTTGTGTACAATCAGGTGGGCAGATCCTATATTTTATGCTGTGCAGCAATGCGTCTATATTTTGTGTAAACATAAATGTGTGCGTTATTGTTACTTGAATGTCTAAATAATATGTATTTATAAGTGTTTGGTAACTGTAGGTAACAACAGTCAATCGCTCGGAGTTGACGCTTGAGGAGAAAAACAAATTAAATAAATAATGCTACCCAATCATATCTATAGGTAATGCTAATAATTATAAATTAAAATCCATTTGTAAATTATAAATTAAGGTAAAATTTATTTGCAGATTCCTGACTACAGGGGATTCATTCAAAACACTCTGGCTCAATTTTCGAATTGGTCATTCTACCGTTTGTAAAATTGTTAACGAAAGTTGTCGAGCAATATTTTGTTTAATGAAAGAGGTGGTGGCCACAGCCAAATGAAGAGACGTGGAGGAAAATTGCAGATGAATTTGAAAGGCTGTGGCGTTTCCCAAATTGCATTGGAGCATTAGATGGCAAGCATTTTTGTATCGAAGCACCAGCAAATAGTGGTTCTGTATACTTTAATCACAAAAAAATCATTTTCCATAGTTTAATTGACCTTGGTTGACGCACATTACAAATTTATCTACGTGGATGTTGGATCTTAAGGCCGGAATAGCGATATGGCAGCTTTTTTGCGAATAGCTCTAAAGAGCTATTCCTAAAGGACAGAAATTAAATAATAATACTTAAAATACCTGGTCGATCTTTGCCGAATTCAATAATTACGGGTACCACCCCGTTTGTCATGGTTGGCGACGAAGCTTTTCCTTTGAAAACATATTTGATGCGACCGTCAGGCCAATGGTAGAGATCCAGAAACAAATTATAATTTCAAATTATCTCTTGCCTGACGGTTAGTGGTAAATGCTAGGAGGATGATGGTGATTCCATGGTATTTTTGGGGCCTTGATTGAACGTAGAACCGATGGCCGTTGGTGCGGAAAGTTTCTCGAGTGGTGACCAAGTACCTCAAGAAGGTGGACTGATGACCTGGTAGGCAAATGCGCTCGCCTGGCGCAGGACCGGTAACTGTGGCATTTTTGGGGTAGGTAGGTAGGTATAGGCATCCCCAGCAACGTACTTTTTTCGGCTGATATGATGATGATGACGACATTTATGACCTTATGACATCCAATAGGGCAATTTAATTTGAACAGAAGTTTTTGAGATTTTGATGTCAGTATATGGTGTCAAATCTCCATCTAAGTACCTTGGCTGAAATTGATCCTAAGGCTCCTGTATGTCCGTCCGTCCATCTGTTACAGGGCTGTATCATTTGAACTCTTGGCACCTGTTTCTTCTGAAGTACGGAACCCTCCGTATGCGTATCATTTTCGTTTATGTGAATGTGTTTCCACACATTCACGTCATTCATTTGTGTGTTCGGGGGTACGTATCCTTAGGTATTCTTTTATCGTGTTTACCAATTTTATTTTATTTTTTTTCATGTGGTTTTTGAGCTACCCTACCTACTAACGAAACTTGGTGGACCCTGAAACACGAAAGACGTTTACAATACCCACAACCAACGCCAGCCTAAGATTGACTTCTACAAATAGGTATAATATATAATATCTACTTCCATTAAGCTCGGGTTTTATAAAGCCCGTTAGACCTTATTTCGATCAGTAAAGTCAAAAAATGTACCGAATTACTGAAATTTGATATGGTTTAAGTATTTTTATCTGTAGAAATATAATAAAGAGGAAAAGTCTGTGAGATTGTATTAGCTTTGTAAGGTTGTAAGTTTGTATGTAGGGAGCTAGGGAGTATTATGCGGCACCATTTATCCGAGGAGTAAGTTATTATTTTGTCTTTTTCTGGTTCTGTACTCTGTACCTAGGATCCTTCAACTACTCAGGCTCCGTCCGTCTGTTCTGTTACTGGGTTGTATCGTTTGATGATATGCCGAGAGAGATAGCTTTGGAAGTATTCTTTTATACTAAGTGGGTGGAAAACAGGCATACGGTCTGCCTGATGTGATTCCAGAATAATGAAAAGCGTGTGGCCGATCCTTTATTGATTTGAGGATTCGTTGTGGTGATAGCTAGAGATGATCACGGGTCCCTCGCTCTCATCACGACACATCTTCGGGAGTCTTGCGACCTTACTCACCACCAGGAACACAACACCACATACCTAACCGACAGAGCAAGTAGTGGCGTTATTATGACTACGGTCTTCTGTAAGGTGAAGGCACTACTCCAGTTGGGCTGCTTCAAATGTGCTAGTTATAATTATATATATTGTAGGTACTTGTGTATTGTATACATATAGCTGGTTGATTCACTTACTGTTTATTCTTGCAGCATAGTGTATTATTATAGCTTATCGCGTAGTCGAGGTACCTACTTAAGAAAGTAGTTGAACCGTAAAACACGAAAGATGATTTCAAGACCCACAACCCACGCCAGCTTAAGATTGGCTGCTAAAAATAGGTACGTACTAATCTATAATATCTACATATATTAAGCCCCTGTTTTATAAAGCCCGTTTAACCTAATTTTCGTAGACATGGAAAAGCTTAATCATCACATTTTATACACGCAGTGTATTAATCAAACTTTAAAAACCGGCCAAGTGCGAGTTGGACTCGCGCATGAAGGGTTCCGTACCATTATCTATAAAAACGGCAAAAAAATCACGTTTGTTGAAATATTTTATTTTATTTTTAGTATTTGTTGTTATAGCGGCAACAGAAATACATAATCTGTGAAAATTTCAACTCTCTAGCTATCACGGTTCTTGAGATACAGCCTGGTGACAGACAGACGGACAGCGAAGTCTTAGTAATAGGGTCCCGTTTTACTATTTAAGTACGGAACCCTAAAAACAACAAGGCATAACAACGTGTGATGCTAAAAAAGGGGTTAGACTCAGCATAATGTTGCAGTGAGTACTGGGTAACTGATGATGTACTGAGAAATATGGTTTAACCTCAGAGCATAGAGCACAAGCCGCCGGCGGCCGCGTCGCAGTTGTTAGCTCAATGGGCATACTCTGCCGCTAGTTCACCGTCCGTTGTTACCGAGTGTGCACGCGTGCTGATCACAGAGAATATTATTTACGTTTCTTCCCAAAATGCCTGATATGATGCGCGTGTATTGACCAATAAAAGCGTAGGTATACAAGTGTGTGTGCTTTTGAAGTGTGCGTGCTTTGTCTTGTCAATTAATTGTGCTTTGTGTGGGTAAAACTTGTGACAGGCGTACTCAATACAAATTGGCCGGCATATCCGATCTCCTTATATTAATCTGTGGGTTTAACGCATCTTTATAGAACCGAGTCGAAGTATGTTAGCAGAATGGGAGTAAATATTGCTCTAGCTTAGAAAGTAGTAGGTACTCATAAATTATTATTTTTAATGCTGTTGCCTAGTGGTTAAGGCATGTGGCTGTCAAGCGGCGGTCGTAGGTTCGAATCCCGGCCCGTACCAATCAGTTTCTCGGAACTTATCACGGAGTATTTACCGTTAGCTTTTCGGTGAAGGAAAACATCGTGAGGAAACCGGTCTTATCCCAATAAGGTCTAGATCTCCCTCTGGTTTGAAAGGTCAGTGGCAGTAGCTTTCGTAAAACTAGTGCCTACGCCAAATCTTGGGATTAGATGTCAAAGAGGACCCCGAGCTCCTTTAGGGTTCAACCGGGAATAACGCTAGGATGATGATGCTGTTATGGTCCACTCTCATTTTTGGATTGCAAAGAGATATTAAATACACTTCAGCGTCAAAATTTGGATCAAGTATTTTTATCTGAAGTAATATAATACAGAGGAAAAGTCTGTGAGATTGTGAGGTTGTGGTTGTGCTTTGTAAGTTTGGATGTAGGGGGCAATATCCAGAACCATTTATCCGAGGAAGTTCTCATTTTGTCTTCTTTGGGTTCTGTACGCAAAAGGACCCTTACTGTTACTGGGTTTAATAGTATTGTTTGACGATATGCCGAAAGAGATAGCTTTAGAAATTTTAGTTTGTAGGCATACGGTCTGCCTGATGCGATTCCAGAATCATCACTGACGCTGTGCCGACCCTTTATCGATTTGAGGATTCGTTCCGTTGCGCGTTGTTAGCAAGAATCAACCCGGCCATAACACAAGCCGGAAACAACACAGTCTCGGGAGCTCTGGCGACCTTACATGTCACCAGCAACACAACACCGCATACCTACTGAGCAATAGTAGGATAAGATAGGTACTCGTACATAGGTAGGTATAACTGCAAATAATAGGTTAAGCTACTCTTTCCGGAGATAGCGTTATAATTATATCTATCTATAGTATGCTGTTATTATAATTATAAGACAACAAACTCGGCAGCTGCATTGTTCCTTCTGAACCTCGCAGCGCACACTGGAACTCTATCAGCGACATCAATACGAATACATATATTTACCAGTGTGAAACCGCCATACGATTAATAATTATAAGACGATTCATTCACTTACGGTTTATTTAAAAGCTTAAATCTTGCAGCATTATCTATTTTTACAGCTTATCGTTATCGCGTAGTCTTGCTTTATGAAAAAGAACTTGCTGTATTGAGTTTGATTAATAATCCACTACCAAAAATAAAACTAAAAGAACCCTGCATTTATTTAATTCACTGAATAAAACTTTACTTTGGATGTTTTATTTCTTGTTACATGTACGAGCAACGTTAGCCGGTCTAGATGATACAATACTGCAGCCACAACAGGCTGATAGCCAAACGAGCTGGTTTACGATCCAGCATCATCACACGTAGCATGATGCCATCACTTCTCTGCCAGCGGGTAGACCCAACTGCTTCACCACATGTATCGGCGGCGGAGAGACGATGGCCCATCGGATGCCATTACTTCTCTGTCAACGGATGGAAATAATTTCTTCACACATGGCACGGCGAAAAGACGATGACCTATCGGATGCCATTATTGCCATGCCATCACTTCTCCGTCAGCAGGCGGCCAATCGCAGCCGATCTACTACTCAATAAGTTTACCTACCTATACTATACTTTAGTATTCAATTTTGTAAATAAAACTATTGGTGTTTTTTTTTATTCCAACGGTAAATTGGATTACTTCCAGCTTTCATAATGGAACACGGCCTGCAATCTTTGAACAAAATATCCGGGCGTTAGTATTGTGGTCACGTGATTCCACATGATTGGCTAATGCAATTGACTAAATATTTACCGCGCTTCCCTCACCCCCGCACCTACTGCCATCTTCAAGCTGTCCGAGCTGTCACTCTTGGCGCTTGTTTTTGAATTTGTTTGAGCGTTTTAACCAATATATGTTTTGACATAAAAAAATAAATTAAAAATATGCAAATGTCAAGTTGAAATTTGAATTCAAATGTTTGAAGTTTGATTGAAAAGTCAGAAAAAATACGGATTTATCTTGTTATTTCGATATGTTTCGCAGCTTTTTCGTTTTAATTAATGTATTTGATCTCTTCGTGTACCTACTCGTGAACGTGTTGAGTTAGAATATTCCAGAGATAGAGACTCATTATGGGTGGAAATAGTAGGATAAAATTTGTGGTGTAAGAGAAAGACACAGACCAGGATTCTTTGGCCAACTCGTGTTCCTAGAGTGCAATAGAGTAATAGAGTATTTAAAAGCAACTTTGGCCTTATCAAGCAAGTATAGCCTGCCATATCAGATCTCATAATAGGGATAATTCATATATTATATGTATTTGTCCCCATGCAGGAAGTTGACGCCTTAGGTACCTACCTACCTAAGGTATGTACTTATGTGAACGAGTTAGGATAGTGTGAACGAATAAATCCTAAGCTTTTATACTTAGTTAAACTAAAGTGCTGTTTGGAGTGGAAACCCTGGGGCCGTGGGGACCGGGCGTGAAGGCCCTGTATAAGGAACTTTCGGAGCGGCTCATCCAAACATCCGGAGAGGGCTGGCAGCTATTTTGGCTAAAGGATTAGCCTAGCAATCCAAAGAGGTAACGCTGCCAGCCTTCTGGGCACCATAGCCAACGACGGCGACCTGGGGGTCATTTACTTTTTATAGTTTTAGTTTATAATATATGTTTAGATTAATTATAATTCTTTATAAATTTTATTATGTTACCATTATACTTAAATGTCTTAGATAATATTAGATTAATTAAAGTGCTTGAGCGATATACCTAGATATTGTAAACATAATTTATTGTCACGGGACTCGCGGGCAAGCTTGCCAAGTCTTTGAGTGAATTCGTATCCTTATTGCATAATTTTAAAATAAAAATACATGTAACCTTTTAATTGAAGTTTTATTTTAGAATTGTTCTGTAACTTAGAAAATGTATATGTCTATTTAGAAAACTGGTGCACCCTGCAGGATATCTACTTGCCCCGTATAGGTAGGTACAGGTCGGCAAAAAAAACTACGGCTGGTCCGTAGTTTTTTCGGCCGAGCTGTGCCTACTGTACATAAATGGGGCATTGCTGATCATAAATATATACACATCGTAATAGTTCCAAACCTTCCTGCAGGAGGGCGACACTGCTTCCTACCCATTTGGGCAGCCGACATAGATCTCTATTACAATACATTAAAAATAGGTACTCTGTGCCACTGTGCCATACACTGGCTGTTTGTTTCAGTTCTCATGCCAAAACATGCATCAAAATAAAAAAAAAAAAAAGGTCTCGTCAATTTCAGTGGAACCCTATTGGCTAAAATGGCTGTATGACAGTTGTGCGTCTGATACGTTAGTATCTCTTAGTAGTCTGTGTAATGGAACTTGACTTTGACATCAAGTCATGGCCATAGACAAAACAGTTAGCTGTCATCAGGTTTTATCCGGATAAGGTTAGTTGGGCTACGTTACGAGCCGTTAGGTTGGTTACCATTTCCAAGTAATGTTATTCGCTAACCTAGGTTAAGGTTAGTTCACATGCATGTTACTCAGACTAGCAAAAGCGGAAATCGGAAATTTTCTGTCGCTCTGAACGGAAGAAGTTCCATATTTTCTAGTTCCATATGGAACTATCGGTACATTTGTAAATGTCAAACAAATGATCCCAATAGTTCCATATACTAGGTTTTACACCTGGTTTTATTTTAGTTTTAAATCAGTACCTACCTATCTTCGGAGATGTGCTCTAGGGTGAATCAGTTGTATTTCGATTCTCCAACAATTTATTTGACCATTTTTTTTAAGTATTTCTTATTTCTATTTTGTGACTGTACCTACACGATTAACAGCGTTCAAACATTACTATGAACGTAAAAGGCACGCTTATGCATTTGATATTTTAAGAGTTATATGTATAGACAAAGTTTGTACTTTGTTAGCAGAAGTAGACGTTTGATATGAAAAAAAATCCATGCATCCCTACCAGTGGAGACAACCCGGTAGGGATAGGTAGAACAGGGGAATATGAACCATTAGTTCCATATGGTACTTCTGGGAAATTTCCTTCAAAATTAATATCCCGGTAGATCCATATGGAACTAGAAAATATGCATGTCAGACCCACCATTACCCCTAGCCATACCCCTGGGGGTAGGGTGGGACTGAACCATACCACCGTAGTGCTGTGCACTATATGCTTTCAGGTTTTGTTTTTCCAAATATTACGTACACTGGTGTTACCTAAATAGCATCCCATTCAGGGACTTATTTCGGTTACGGTTATACAGGTATGAAACCGCTATTCAATTACGGTACCGTTATGTCGTAAAGGTTGTGCGCGCCGCACGAACATAACGGTACCGTAACCGTTTTGAAATAACGGTATTATAAAGGTAACCGAAAAAAAAATAAGTGAGCTGGCACTACAAACATTGACAGAAGAAGCATTGGCTATTACTAAACATTTAAAGACAAAAAGACAAAACATCTGTGCGGCTGCCGGCGGTTTGGCAACAATGCCAGGCCAAAGTCGATATATCGGTTACCTATAAAAAGCGGTTACAGTACCGGAAAAAATAAAGAATAAACGATAGCGGAATAAAAAGGTTCTGCTACCGAAACCGCCATTTCACAACCGATATGACGTCATAACGTAAAAATAGAATACCGGTATTTTTCGGTTATGCAGTCCCTGAGCCCATGTGACAAAGTATAAATACTTATAATTAAGTTTTATATGATTGTTCTTAATGATAATCTTAAGGCGCTGTCAACACCAAAAACGCGCACACTATCTATTTGTATCGGAGTAAACGAGAGCGAGTGTTACTTGAAATATGGCTCGTCTACGGTTTAGGTATGAATATGTGGACTTCATGTTTTGAATTGCAGACCCATACGTCAAAAAAATAAGGACATAGAACCGTTTAAAATGATTTTAAGATCAATCTTTGCAATTATTTTCTATCGAGCCGATTTCGTCCAATTATGTTCCGTCTACGGTCTTGGAAATATGATGAATATTAACATATATTTTTTTTGATGTGCTAGAACAAATAGTTTTTCTTAAACAACTGCTTAAATATTATCAATTTTAACAAATTTTGGTCTTGTCAGCCTCTTAAGGTTGTCGCCCCGCGTAACCGCTCGCCACGGGACCGGCGCCGCCTCACCTCATCGGCTCGCCGTAAACCAGGCGTCAATCATACGCAAGCACGTAACGGAAACAACGGCTCAGCACCACCGAGGTGTCCGCGCGGCTGCACCTTACGGCTGGGCGACAGCGCGCTTAAAGCGAGGCGGCGGCTAGCTGGTGGTCGATGATCTTCGATGCCGCTCAGTTTGAAGTTGAATGTAGAGCAGAACGCACGGTTATGATTATGAATCAATTTTTCAGTGCGTGACATGGCTATGGCCCGCGGAGCGGGGCTCCTATTTTTGGTCTGTTTGCCCTTCGGGCATCTGAAGATACCTCACGAACCTAACCTACCTAACTGGTTTTGCCAGAACGGCTATCGTTATTTTCAGTTTAATAAAATAAATATTTGTATCTGTTAGGTACCTATTTATTTTTCTATTTTTGCATCAAATCCCAGCACTACTAACGGTGGTATGGTTCAGTCCCACCCTACCCCCAGGGGTATGGCTAGGGGTATGGTGGGTCTGACATGAAAATATGGAACTTCTGGGATAGACCCCCCTGAACGCACAGTACGAGTTTGATATAAATGCAGATAAGTGTATAATTTACTAGGGGAAATATATACTTATCTGCATTTAAGGTGTCTTTTTTTTGCCAGTGATGAATGGCGTTTAAAAAATCTGCTCATTCTAGGAAGATGGAAATTTATCCGCACATTCCTTACATCTGACTAATCTTAGGCACGAGTAAATCAAGGCGATATCAGTACGAAAACTGTAATTTACCTAATAATAAGAACGCGTTTTTGTAAATGAGCTAAGCATAAAAAAAAACTAATAGTCGTGTGTTACACATACCATGTCAAATCTGTCAGATATTGTGATTTTCCAAGATTTGCAAAAATAAAAATAAAATTATACTTTGTCCTGTTTTATTTATTATTGTATTTAGTTAGACAACCAGAAGCTACTTCTGGATATTCAGTTTGATAACGGAACAACAAATTAAGTTCTAAGGCTGAGCGCAAACGTTCGGGTTCCACGTACGGTTTCCTACCATGCAGAAATCATACGCGGATACCGAACGTTTGTGCCCAGCCTAAATCCTAACTTATATTATACATGCGAAAGCTCTGGCAATATATCTGTCTGTGTGTTACGTTTTCACGCTTAAATCTCTGAACCGATTGAATCCTTTTGAAAGACATATTATTTTTATAGGGGGAGAAAACGGGGCGAATCTTATTATGGAGCTTTATAACGTTATAAACGAGTTTCACGCGGACGAAGTTAAACGGAAACTAGTCACTCATAATTAAATAATATCATGGATCAGTCCTAATCTGACTGGTTTTTGTTATACATATACAATGTAAATATATCTATTTTAATTACCTTTTAGAACAATCAGACGTTATGCTTTCTCTTCATAAGATGCCTCATACAAAAATATCTAACAATGTACAATAGCCCTTAAAATTCGGTCAGTGTATCGTTGTAATAAACCTTTACATGTGCTAAACTATTTTTTATGAGGTCAACATCACATAATGTAAACCGACTAAATGCAAGGTTAGATGGACTACCATATTTCACATATTCATATATGACAGCTAACAGCCTTTGTATTTTTGATGTATATGTCCGTGCCGGGCCCGAGCCGAGACCGGGCTACGGGCATTGGAGCGTTGTTATAGTTAACCGGGCCGTTTCCGGGCCGTTTCCGGGCCGGGCTGGGACCGAGCTGCTTCCGAGCCTCGGTTGGCGGTAGAACGGCCGTCAAACGGTGGTGTTACAGTTGAGCGACCGGGCCGTGCCGACACCGAGCCGCTTCCGAGCCTCGGCCGTGGCCCGGCCGGGCTTGGGTATGACGTCAGCCGCGCAAAAACGCCGCGTTTTTCCTAGAAAACGGCCCGGGCCGGAGACGGCCCATTTTAGCGTGAATCATCCTTAAGATATCGAACGATATGATAGTTGGATTAGTTGGATCCGACTCTAGCTGCCAGAAAACAACGCCGCGATGCCGGTCGTAATTATAGCGGCTCCTGAATGCATCATGGAGGCATATGATATGTGGATAGATAAATTAGTGTATGTAACTGTACATAATTAGGCATTAAAACACACAGCTGTCATAGTTTTTTTTTTAATTTATTGACAAACTAGAGTCGGATCCAACTGTCAGATCGTTCGATATCTTACTTACGTGCGACATTTGTCAAATTTGTATGCAAATTGACAATTCATTTCGAACTACGTCATCTCGCCTGATATTAGAATACAGGTTAAATCAAATTTCTTTGTTTTTCAGAGACGTTCGAAATTTGAATGAAATAATATTATCGAAATCGATGTTATTATTTAGTAATAATAACATTTCCATTGATAAGAAATTTGTTCAAACAAAACTGTATATTTTTATGGTGGTCATAATGTGCGGTTCTTGAACGCATCATGGAGGGTTTATGATATTTGGATAGATAAACTACTATAAAAAAACCTATTGCATTATTTAATTTAGGGTGACCCGAAACTTTTGCTCTTGTAGATATAATAATCATGGCTACTTTTTGATCAATGCAGGTGTAGCGTGAGCAAACACTATAAAATCAAGATTTATTATTCTGGTTTGCATTCTCGACTTTATCTTATCATGTCTGATTACATCTGAAGTCATCCTGTGTATCAAGAGTATCAAGACACGCCTTTCAGCTGTACACGCGGGCAGCGGTCATCGATAACTGACCGAATAAATGGATGAATGAATGGATCTATTAAAAGCATGGCTATAATTGAACGAATGAATGAAACGAGCGTGAACGCAATCGTTCATTGTTGTTTTATGACGGTGGAAATTGAGTTTATTTTGAACCTGCATTAACTCGCTAGCATAATGGTACTCACAGGACGTACCTATACACCGGAGCCACAGGTAAAGAAGCGGTGAACGAGATAAGTACACCAATTAAGAAGCATGGACTAGCAATGCTATTGGTGGATTTTTTCCTCGCACAGCTGAGGTGGATACACACCATTATGGTAGCGAGTTAATGACTTAATGTAGGTTCAAAATAAACTCAATTTCCATCGCGATTGTTGTTCCTGGCCAATATGAAACTAAAGATACAAGTACATTAAATAATAATATTTGTAGGTAACGTATTTCTGTGCTATGTTTTCACTGATCTTTGCAGTTCGAAGTTTCAAATAAAATAACAGTAAATGGGGCATTCCACGAGCTGTCCCGTACAAACGCGCGTATATCTCTGTCATTAGAGTTATCTTTGCAATTTTAATTGGAATATTATAATTTTGACCATAATTTGACTCTATTGTCGCAGAAAAAATTGCTCCATAACTAACCAATTTTCTGAAAATTCGTGTTCGTACGGGACAACGGTGGACTTTTCCGTGGAATGCTCCAAATATCTATTCGTTTAATTACTGGCAAATATATGAGATCTACCTAATAACTTGATTTTTCTGACTCATAATAAATAAGCATTGCTACTAGTACCTAGATATTTCATACTTAGATAAAATGACGTCTCGTTCAATTTCATTACCTATCACAATATTTACAATCGCTTTTATTTATGCTCGGTTCATTCACATAGCTCCTACAGTATGATTATTTTTACATCTGTGGTTTTATTAACATTTTCCAGTATTGTGTAAGTAGAACATATGTTTATTTATTTATTTTAATTGGACGCTATAGTTCACATTTAAAATGCTATTTATAGTTTTGTGTATTGATAGCATGTATCTATCATAACGCAGGTTCTTATAATTTTGTCATGACACATACCTACATATGTGTTTGTACATATTTAATTTTGGACTATAATAATAATAATATTTGCGGGCAATCTTACACAAATCGACCTAGTCTCAAACTAAACCAAGACGACGATAAACATACTTATATAGAGAAATAAATACTTACATACATAGAAAACATCCATGACTCAGGAACAAATATGTGTGCTCATCACACAAATAAATGCCCTTACCGGGATTCGTACACAGGACCTCTTGGTTCGAACTATGAACCACATGACTTTGCCATACATAAGATAAGATAAGATAAGATAAGCTTTTATTTCCTCATTACAGAGTTTTTAAAACTATGTATGCATTTCTTTCGTAAATAAACTTTTTTGTACTCGTCGATTAAAATATGTGTATTAAGATTTCATAGAGAATACTACAACGTCTCTCTTTTCATAGTTGTAGTCCATGTTACTGTCGAAACAATCGAAATAACTGTTTCGGTACGCTCCAGACAACCGAAAAAAAATTGAAAATAGAACTAAAATAAATTCGACCAATCACGTGGCTGCTTTACCGAACTGTAATAAATTGGACCAATAGAATCGCTTTGATTATTGAGTTTACTCGTTGATGTCGTACGCTCGTTGATGTCTTTTAAGATATCAACGAGCGTACGAGCGATAGGCTGCACTTCGTTTCAACAGTATCGAGTTTGTTTAATTAGTTCAGTTGACTCGTAGAAAATTAATTTTAATGAACTCGTACAAAAAGTATTGTTCACAATAGTGTTATAATCAAGCTTTTTAATCTCGTACCTTACTTAGGCCACTCAGCAAGCTTCGAGGCCTAAACACGGTACTCGATTAAAAAGCTCTCTATTATAACATGATTGTGAAAAATACTATTTTATACTTATATATGTTTTTTTTTATTTCACTTATATTTCACTATTTTAAAACGTATTATTCTTCTTCTGTATAAGGACCGCCTAAAGCGGTGAAAGCCTCCTACAAAGCTTTCTAGGTTTCCCTGTCTTTAGCTTTTCTTCCCCAAAAACATCCCGCTGTCTTTTTGATACATAAGGCACCTAAATATTTAAAACTAGCTGTTTCCCGCGACTTCGTCCGCGTATTACCATGTCATCGTCTAAATGTATGTTTAAGGAATGAATAAAAAAAAACATTGAAATTAGTTTTGTCCCTATTCTTTTAGTAAACACTTAAACAGTCTAAAACCGAAGTTACAAATCTCTTACTTCCAAAAGTTCGAACCCCCTTATTCTTAGCCGATGAATTAAAAAAACGCTATAAAATAAGTGTTGTAGTCTAAACAGGCTAACATCGAAGTAACAAATCTCATACTTCAAAATTGTCTTGCTCTCCATACAAACTTTGAACGCTTTTCAGGGAAAAATTAAAATTAAAACACTAAGTTTTTTTTATTGTAATAGGCAAGTATTTTTTCTACAAGCTATTAAGTCTCGAGCTAAAAAAAGTGTTTCCCATACGAACTTTGCACCCCTTTTTCATACCCTTAGGGGTGGAATTTTCCAAAACACTGCAAATGCTTTCATTGTATAAGTAATATTTCGACAAACTTTTAAGCTTCTATCTCAAAAAGGAGTTTCGGTCATACAAACTTTACAACCTTTAGGGGCAGAATTTTCCAAAACGCTGAAAGTACTTTATTTGAATTCTAATAAGTAATATTTCTACAAAGTATTAAGTCTCTTGCTAAAATAATAAAGTTACCCCCATACAAAATTTGCACCCCTTGTTAACCTCCTTAGGGGCAGAATTTTCCTAAACGTTGAGAGCACTTTATTTGTATTCAAATGAGTAATCTTTATACAAAATTTTAGGTCTCTAGCTCAAAAAATAAAGTTTCCCCTATACAAACTTTGCACCCCTATTTAACCCTTTTAGGGGTAGAATTTCCAAAAATCCCTTCTTATCCCACGCCTACGTTGTAAAAGGTAGTTCTGGTGTAAATTTCAACTCTCTAGCCCCAGTAGTTTCGGCTGTGCGTTGATGAGTGGGTGAGTGAGTGAGTCAGTCATATGTATAGATAGATAGAAGATGACTAAACTCCCATTCAAATATCTCAAAAAATTATGAAGCTACAACCGTTTTAATGTCGCTTGTTAGAGTGAGAAAACGATCGGGGACTGTGACGTCAAGATCCTCGAGCGTCATAGTAAAATACAATCGTTTCATGTGAAGGTGCGTTTTGCGGAAACTTTCTTCTAACTAAGTCATTACCTATATATCCTCTTGCGTTGTTTTTTTCTCCATTTGACTATATTTATTTTAAATTCTTTTTCGAGAAAATACATTATGATTATTTACCATATTTTCGATTCCTTTTCTATAACAACGAACTTCGGAATTCAAAAATATTCGGGTATCTCTATCGCACTAACTATACTCGAGTGACAGGGATGCAAATATACGAACATTGAGTATCGGTTTTCGTGGTAGCGCCGCAGGTACTTTGGCAGAATGCGTAGAGCGCGTGCCGTTGCCATTAAAAAAAAACAAATTCGTGTTAATTATATTGTTCAAATTTGTTGATACATTTATTGAAAATACGCCATAATACGACATTTGCGCATATACGGGTTGAGAGTTCTCATATCAGAATCGAATATTTTTTATGGTATATATTTTAGCATTTGTCTCGTAAAGGTCTATCGTAGACGGGAATTAAATTATTAATAAGTGAAAGGCAAAGCAATTCCGCCATTTTTGACGTTTCTTATAGCTGACAGTTGGAGCAGCGTTTGATCTCAATAAAAATAAATGATAAATTAAATGAAGTAGTATATTTCGGGAAATTAATTAACTGTCGCAGTCGGATAAAAACTATCCTAAGTTGCAGCTAAAATAATAATGTACTCGTACCTACAAAAATGTTTCATACTTTTCCGTTCACGGGATGCTGAGAACATTCGTGACAACCCAAAGCTTACTTTCAAACTGGCTGATTCCAGAGATTTATTATAAGCAGTGATCGGCGCGACCCATGCAACACGGTGTCAATGACCTCAACCATTATGTTAATATGGATATCCCCCGGGATTCCGGAATTCGAGTCGGTAAAGGAAGACAAAACTTTTTCATTTCAGTTAAGTATATAAGTAACGGGGACAAGATTAATGATTTTTACCATAAAGTTAGTAAAAGTAAACACTTTTGATGGTAGAAATTAGTTGCAGCCTTATCAGTAAATTAGAGAAGGATGGCATAAACACTGTTAATATTACTATCAGCTGTCTTTTTCGCATCATTTTAAACTTTGCGTTTGGTCATAAACGCAAACAATAGAAAATCCGAAAGTGACCTTCGACATGCCAGGTAGTCAGGAAAAGGGCTTTTTTGCACTTCAAATGGTTACATTTTAACACTTACATATATATGAGTGCACTTAATATTTTACGCAATATAAAATAAAATCAATGTATATCAATATTTTCTTTATAGAAAAATGATACAATTTATGAGTTTATTAAATATTATTACTTCTATTTACAAATACATTTATTAACTCTCAATAGAGTTATTTTTTGCGAACTAGATCACAGGATTATTATCATGTCCATATTAATATTTCTTCTCGGAATCCCGCGGTGTTGCACGGGTCGTGCCGATCACTGATTATAAGTGGAGATTATTTTTAGTGGAGAAGATAATAAAAAATAATGAATTATTTAGCAAACGGCAAAACTTGTAAGATACGAGTAAGAGATAAGAGCGCGTCTGTAATTTTAATAGAACCGAAACTGTCCCGTTTGTCTCTTTCAAATGTGTTCATTAATTTCATCCATGCACCCAATGTAATTTAGGGTAGAAGAAAAAGCCAGTTTCATAAAATAAACCACCTGTATAAGAAGGCCTACTTTTGCAACTTTTTTGAGTGCGTCCTAACTAAATTACCCCCTACTGCAATACAAAGGTAACCTTTCGCCCACACGCACCTTGTAAGTATTGTTTTATTCCATTACGGCGGTGAAACGAAAAACGACTCATTTACATAGAGAGAAGAGTTACAATTGGTTGAATTGCATATTATTATCCAAAGAAGTTTGTATTGTAAGACAGTGCATGTCAAACATGACAAGAAACGGGATTTATTTTGATTTAACTGATTTGAACCATACTCGTTTCTAATGTACTGTAAAATGGGGTGAGTAGGGACAAAACCGAAGTTTGAACCTGGATAAAAGTTTATCTTTATATGTTTCACATTGATTTATATACATAAAAAGTGTTCCGGTTGTATGAATTTTAGTTTGTCAATGATAATTTGTTGTTCCATTTCATAGTTTTAACTTTTTTTTATTTTTTTTATTTATTCTCAAAAAAAACAACAATGGCAAGTACATCCCTTTCTGCTTCGCCAAACTGAGGACAGTTTGTCGGCGAATGTGCGCTCCTAGTCCGCTTTATATTGCGTAAAGTATAAACGCATAATAGTAGGAAATCCCCGCTCACCCCGTAGTTGGGGTTAGGAGGGATAGCAATGGGGTGAGCTGGGAAAATGTATGGAGAAAAACTTTCGGATTAGCTTGCCTCGATCCGCGTTCCGTCCCACTCTCCGCTCATATTTATTGATCCTCTTCGGCATGATCGGTCCCCGCAACCCTTGTTCCACTCCTGGTCACATATCTTTCACCTCTCACTTCTAGAGACTGAGAGAGACTTTTTTTAATGTTATATTTTGGCTACTCCGTGTTGTCGCAAGATAAGAAAATATGTTTAAAAGTATAATAATAAACTTAATGTTTATATAATATTTTAGTTGTATAGTACTTTTCAGCATTGAGTACATTGCCCACAAAGTAGAAGGTTTATTATCTTTTGCAAGTTCGTTAAAGTACGCCAAAATAACATTTTCTGACAACGAACTGGTATTTTTCTTCTTTCGCCAGGATTCGAAATTTTCGAACGTCCTTAAATATTTTTCTTCGGACTTAAGTGGAAGCAAGTTAGCTCTCGCCAACTTTGCCTCTGCTGCCGATTCTGGTGGTGTACCCATTGGGATATCTTCGTCACTATTTGTACAACTCATATTAGTTTCGTAAAAATAACACGGCAGAAAATCTTTGACAAAATGAAATTCACGTTCCCGCCTCAATTTTTTTCAAGGTTGTATTGGAGTTCAAATTTTTGGGTCCAAATTGTTTATTATTATTTATTTATTAGTTAAATTGACAATTCCTAAACGCACAACATTAAAAAAAAACCATACCTTTGTTACAAAATATTTATCAGTCCGAGAAGATCATTAAATCTAAATAACTGTATTATGATTTGGACACAATCATTATTCTATCTATCTCGGTTTTTGTACGTGACTATTGGACAATTGGCTGCATGGTGAATTTTCAGTCTTGGATGAAATTAAAAGTAAAAAAACCTGCACAATAATGTACACATCCCGGGCATGTCCTGGAAGTAATTTTACTTTTTTTTTATTTCTTATCGCATCAACGCATATAACGAATGACTTCGCGGTGTGTTTTTACTACATTAACGGAAACATTTCCGAGCAAGTTGGAGAAAAGTTACTTTTAGGGCAACCTGAGCCAGAAAATCAAAGCGGCAACTGAAAATATTTGCATCCCTACTGCCCCCGCAATCCCTACTCACCCCTTTTTTCGGTACCTAATATATGCGAAATTTACCTTATTCGCACCAGAAAACACATTAAGTAACCGGAAAAATATATCTTGTTGAACAGAACATTGTTTAAGGGTCAATCAACTTTTTCACCCACACTTTTTCTGTCTCCTGTGTTACTTTTTACAAACTTTCAAATCAATCTATTTCAAACCTGTGTCCTATTAATCTAATTAAAATCTGTGGCATATCGTAACTGCTGGTGTAAACAATCGTTATACACAATTGGGTACCTGGTTGACAAACATGACAGTTCTGTATCTTGCGTTACCGGACAAAATACTGTGGGTCCAAAAGTTGATTGGCCCTTAAAACCATTATATTATTAGGTATTTATTATTGCCGTTATTCATAATACAGACTCATTCAACTTATTTTATTTAACCTAGGTACCTAGCCAAACTTTTACCTACTTACTTCTAACTATTACTTACAAATACTCGAACTCAAGTCCTAAAATTATGACTAAGTTTAGTAACAGGCGAGAATTTACCCTAAATACTAATTATATGTACACTTTTTCTCTATTAACTACACCTAAAAGGTCAGTACTTCATACTTAGTTACAGTAAATAGAAAGGTTGAGGATCTCTGACCTCACACAGCATGCGTGTACCGAATAATAAGACAACCGCGAAATATAACATACGACAAAAGTAAACATATAAAGCAGTCGTAGAAGGTATTTCTTCGATTGAACTCGATCAAATGTATGAACTGCCGCTCATCGCCCCGCTGCCGCGCTGCCCGCTGGCATCCAGTCCGTGGCCTTTAAGGCCGAAACGCACAGACAGCAGCGGTGGCGGCGCGGTGCGGTGCGGCGCGGAGGCGGTACCGGTTGTAATGTTCGAGCTAATATGAAAGGATCCGCATAGAGCGGCGCGGTGGGCGCGGCGCGGCGCGGTATTCTGTGCGGACCCTTTCATATTAGCTCGAACATTACAACCGGTACCGGCCGCACCGCACCGCGCCGCCACCACTGTCTGTGCGTTTCCAGCTTTATTGAGACTTGCCTTCGAGATAGTAAGACAAACTGGTCGACACTTTTGGCAATTTTTTCCTAAATGATTTATTTCCCCTAAGTTTTATTTCCCATACCTTATTATTTTCTGAAACCGTAAAACTTTCACGATTGTTATCAAAAAAACCTAACCAAACCTGATTGGCGCTATGCAATATTTTTTTTCTCGCTTTTCGTAGGAGAACTAAGCGTCACCAGAGGTATAGTTTCGTTAGGCATGGCGCGTGAGGTGAGGCGCATGAGCTCATACAGAATACCCTGCATAGCTAAATGGCAGTACTACAAAGTAACCGATACCATGCTTTAAGGCAGTAAGTGGCTCATTGGAGTCAGTGTTCATGAACACAGCCGTTTAAGAGATTTATGAGTTACTAGCTGTTGCCCGCGACTTCATCCGCGTAGAACTTTTTATCGTCTTAGAAAATGATTTCTCTCAATACAAAATTTGAACCCTCTTTTAGGGGATAATTAAAAAAAAAGTTTTTTTTTTTTTTTTTTTTTTTTTTTTATATTATGGGACAATCTTACACAAATCAACCTAGGCCCACGGTAAGCTCAGTAAGGCTTGTGTTGTTGATGTTCATTTTCTAGTTTGTGAACAAACAGTCTAAAACCAAAGTTAAAAATCTCATACTCTAAAAATGCCTTGAAATACTCAAACTTTGAACCAATTTTAACACTCTTAGGGGATGAATTTGGAAAAACTCTGAAATCAGTTTTGTAGTCTTTTAACGTACAGAATAAGACCGAAGTTAAAAATCTCTTACTCACACTTTAAAATTTTATTGCTCGCCATTTAAAATTTGAACCCCCTTTTAAACCCCCTTAGAGGTTGAATTTTTCTAATCGCTGAAAGAACTTTTTTCGTAAACTTTTAAGTCTCTAGCTCAAAAAAAGTGTTGCCCATACAAAGCTTTCTTAACCCCCTTAGGGGTGGAATTTTCTAAAACTCTGAAAGTACTTTATTATTAATTTTAATAAGTAACATTTTGAATAGTTTTAAGTCTAGTAAAAAAAAAGTTTTTCCCACACAACACTGGCTACCCTTCTTAAGGATCCCCTTAGGGATGGAGTTTTCTAAAACGCTGAAAGTTCTTTTTTAGTATTCTAATAAGTAATCTTTTTGCAAAGTTTTAAGTCTAACTCAAAAAAAAGTGTTGCCCATGCAAAGCTTGCTCTCCTTTTTAACCCTATTAGGGGTGGAATTTTCTAAAACGATTTGTGTTCTTTTTTTGTATTTTAAATTTCCAAAACGCTGAAAGTACTTTCTTTGTATTTAAATAATCTTTCTACAAAGTTTTAGGACTCTAGCTAAAAAAAATAGTTTCCCACATACAAACTTTGCACCCCTATTTTAGCCCCCTATTTTTAGGGGTAGAATTTTCTAAAACGCTGAAAGTACTTAATTTGTATTCCGGTGACAAAGTTTTAAGTCTCTATTTAAAAAAAATATTGTTTCCCCCATACAAAATTTGCACCCCTATTTTACCCCCTTAGGGGTAGATTTTTTTAAAACACTGAATCTAGGTACTTTATTTGTATTCTAATGAATAATTTCTCTACAAAGTTTTAAGTCTCTATTTAAAAAAAAGTAGTTTTTCCCATACAAACTTTGCACCGCAGGTACTTTGGCTGAATGCGCCGAGCGCGTGCCATTGTCATTCAAAAAAAACAAATTCGTGTTAATTATATTGTTCAAATTTGTTGATTTCATTTATTGAAATTACGACATAAAACGACATTTGCGCATATAAGTTCTCATATCAGAATCGAATATTTTTTTATGGTTTATATTTTAGCATTTGTCTCGTAAAGGTCTATCGTAGACGGGATTTAAATTATTAATAAGTGAAAGGCAAAGCAATTCCGCCATTTTGACGAAAATTTGACGGTTCTTATAGCTGACAGTTGGAGCAACGTTTGATTTCAATAAAAATAAATGAAAAATTAAATGAAGTCGTATATTTCGGAAAATTAATTAACTGTCGCAGTCGGATAAAAACTATCCTAAGTTGCAGCTAGAATAATAATGTACCTATATAAAATGTTTCATATTTTTCCGTTCATGGGATGCTGAGAACATTCGAACCGCGCAAAGCTTAGTTTCAAACTGGCTGATTCTTTTTTTAATTTAGAGATTTATTATAAGTGGAGATGACGCGGAGTATCTATAAGGAAATCGCTAGGAATGGGTGGAGTCAGCGGAATAAGGAGAATTTATGTGAATTTAACTCCAGTAATCACCAGTAAGTAGAATAAGGGCGTTGCATTGACCATACGGCGAACCGGTTAACGTTCAATATGATGTTAGTCGACCACTAGGAGACCACCCCGTGACCACAAGTGCTTTAAATGGCACAAACCAACGGGATGTATTTACGAGTGTTACCGTGACTCGTCCTAATCCGCAAAAAAAAATAACCAACTGGACCCCTTTTGATTTAAATAAGTAATATACGAATATCTATACTCGTAATCTTAGGGACATATATCTTAGGTCAGTGATAAACTTTAGAATATATAAACATATGTACTCGTACTTTTACCGATATGTACTTTATCTTTACTAACATTATAATGAGGAAAAGTCTGTGACGTTGTAAGTTTGTATGTAGGCATGAATCTCCGGAATTCTATCAGCAACATTGAGACCTACAAGTTATCTATAATTCCAAACACAATCCTTGTATATCTTATGAATAAATAAATGATGTCCTACAGGATGGACATTTGATTCTATATGTTGCTGAAATGTCCATGTCCATGGGCTATAACAAACCGCAGATCCGCTTGAGTTCTCTATAATGAGCGGACGAAGCCGCGCGGCCAGCTAGTACTTAAACCATTCACGGCCACGCTACACTCGTAGCGCTACGCCGTAGTCCGTAGCAGCTTAAACTCCGTATGTAGCGAAAAGCGCTCTTCTTCTGACGCATGTGTGTTGTCATGGGCGCTCAATGGGTTAATACAGGAGTTACAAAAAATAATAAACTTCTACATACCTAACATACACGTCTTTCTGGTTCACACTTCAGGATCGATACATATCCAATGTGCTGTGACATTTTGCAACATCTGTTTGTAATAACAATGGGCAGATATCTCAAAATGAATTGTTCCTGTCAAGTTTTACGCGGAGAGTCATAGACTGATGTTCGTCGATCGGCCTGATATATGTCACTACAACAAGACTTGTACATTGCGATAGGTTTAGGCATATAGGGTGTGGCCTTTTATTGGAGTTAATAATGGAGTACTAGATTGTAATAAGCTAATTAGTAATTATTTTCAAGAGATATTATATTTATTTACAAAAAAAAACAAAAGTTTGCGCTACTGCTTAGCTGGAATGATATCAATATTATAACACTTTATCAACATCGTTTTTTAGGGTTCCGTAGCCAAATGGCAAAAAACGGAAATAGATTCGTGAAACTCAAAAAAATTTTTTTCATCATACCCATAAAAAAAATGTCTTCAAAAATGATATTGAGGTTTCTAATATAATTTTTTTTCTAAACTGAATAGTTTGCGCGAGAGACACTTCCAAAGTGGTAAAATGTATCCCCCCCCCCTGTAACTTCTAAAATAAAAGAATGATAAAACTAAAAAAAATATATGATGTACATTACCATGCAAACTTCCACCGAAAATTGGTTTGAACGAGATCTAGTAAGTAGTTTTTTTTTAATACGTCATAAATCGTAAACCGCAATTTATTTCACGGAACCCTTCATGTACGACTCCGACTCGCACCTGGCCGCATTTTTTAAGTAAATTAAACAACTAAAAATTCGTGGAATAACCAAGACAGAAAGTGCTCTACCAAGATATTTAATATTTGATATGCTAGGACATTGTGAAGATCCATTACTTAGGGATCATAAGTTTAAAGCTTTAAATAACAATTTCTCAACAAAACAACAACAAAAATAGTTTTTAAAAATTGGCATCGTTAGATGATAACTGATGATAGTGATGTGATGATGAACGACTATACATGTTTTTTTACCATGCCAACGTTGTATTTATATAATGAGAAAATAACATATTAACTTAGACTAAATGATGACCCGTTAAAGCACTAATACCACTAATACTTACTTCAAATAAAATAACAATCAAAAACGACACAAATACTTAACGCCAACAATCACGCCAATAACGCTATAGTTCATGCACTCAAAAATGACACTTACTGCATTGACTTAAGTCATTTGACATTCGTATCATCCCATATTTAACGGTATGAACTATGTCCTCATTATATAATTCCTCACTTTTGCTGCATGTGGGTATATTGAACGTAGGTGGACCATAATGGCTTGGTATTCCATTCGACACGCGAATGTAGAATGATTGAAGAAAGTAGGTTTTGTCAATGGTTCTTATTTGTGAGCCGTAATGAACATGATTTTGATTTATCGACAAGTGATTGAGTCAGGAAGTTGTAATAGGTACGATTGAATACGGTATTATCATCATCATCATAATATCAACAAAAAGACCTCCAGTGCTGGACATAAGCCTCCCCCAAAGAGTGCCGCCATGAATAGGGTACGGGTCACTAATGTTTCCCAACCAACGTTTGGCAACCTGATTCATTTCGCATCTTTTCATTTCCCAACCTCTTAATATTTCTGAAACTGTTAAATACTTCAGGATTTTTATTAACTAACCTAACCTAACCTATAGGGCTACACGATGGCCCTGAAATAAATTCTGAAATATTTACAGTTTCTGAGTTTGGGGAATGAAAAGTTGCGATATGAATCAGTTTGCCAAACGTTACTTGCGAAAAGAAGGTGTTCCCTCTCTGCATCTTCCCCTATAGGTAAGTACTCCAGGGTCATAAAATGGAACTCCTATATTAATAAAATAAGGACTTATCTCGAGAATCGGTCTAGAGAAGTCAACCAAATTAATGTTACAATTTCGTAGCTACATTGTGCTTTTCAAGCCGCTGGATTCTTAGACGCTCTTGAAGAATATATAACCACAAGTCAGTTCATCTCCTTCACATTCCAATCGCATTTCAATATTTTGTTCGCTCGTTCTGACAGCTCGGTGCGCGTAGAAACGACGAACAAATATTAGACCTTTTATTGTAAGGAGAAGGAGGCAGGGCAGGCAAGCAAGGTACTCATAATATTATTTTGAGCGTTACAGTAAAATAGAGGAGAACGCAATTCATATGGCTCGCGACAAAGCGCTTAATTGAACGAGAGGCTATTATTGCTTATTACCTGGGTCTTGCTTGTATACATACCTCTTCTCCTGCCAGCACTCCTCGACCTGGTGAAGCCGTCATTCAGCAACCGACGCAAGCGCCATCTATAAATACTTGGCCGCGCCGGCGCGTTACTAACGACTTCCTACGATGCGCCCGTCTGTCTGTCGCAACTATTGAACGGGCTTTGACAAGGCTATGACAGTGTGGAGACTATGTACGTAGTAACCGTACAATTCAAACAAAAGTATTGTCAAATCTCAGCGCCGGCTACGTTAACTTCATAAACAAGCAAAAATCAGTGAAAACTAACTTTCAGTAAATTGGCCAGCATTATACAGTGCAATTTATGGTCAATTTTTGAACATTTATCGTAGTGAAGATACCTAAATTAAATCCTTAATCGAAAATACTTAAACATATTCCATGGGTACAGTCAGCATCAGATAGTTAGTAGCAGCCAAGGTAGCCAAATATATCGCAACACGTCTTTATTACAACAGGAGTAAGGATGTGTTACGATATATTTGGCTACCTTGGCTGCTACTAACTATCTGATGCTGACTGTACCTACTTATTTTCAAAAGCTAACCTTCACCTTATCTACTTGGGTGAGTCTTGGAGTTCCTAAGACTAGCTACACATAATACTGGCAAGTGTAATGAATGGGTGTTGGGAACCCCTCTGCATCGTCAAAATTAAACAAACTCTCTCCACTCATCACAACCGACAGGACATCATTAAGCATCGGACTTAGCCACAAACAGCCACAAACAACTAGTCGGTATAAAAAAATCATCGCGTCTAAAAGCGGAAAAAACGAACGGATACGCGGCGCACGCGTCGATCTTTTGACAATTAATCGTTTCCTGGCCGCTTCCTACAGTTCCTACGTCGCGAGTCGGAAGGGATGAAATATGTCACGGGCACTTTGGGATTTGATAGCTCGTATTTTTAATCATGCTCGTTGTCGACATGCTTCGAACCGGAGATAGCGAGGAAGCTGTGGGTAGCAACGTCTAGAAATACATCTACACTATCTATACTAATATATACTTCTACATGTAGGTAGGTACCTACTAGTATTATAAAGAGGAGAAATTTGTTAAGTTGTAGCTTTGCGAGTTTGTATGTAGGGGAGTAAACTCCAGAACTTCTCATAAGATTTAAAAAAATCTTGCACCAGTAAGAGTTTTTGTGCAGTACTCATTTTTGAATCTCTACATACAAACTTACAAACAGAAGGGACTGCCAACGTTGCTTTGCCGAAGCAGACATTGCTAAAGTGCCAGAGCCGCTAGGCCGCATGGACTTACTTGAAAAGCTTACGGTTAAATATCAAATGATATTCGGTCCATAGTTCCAGAGGTAGTCCGTATCAGAATTTGAATCTACAACATCCGACTAATAATGCTGTCTACTCGTATCTGCAGCTAAACGTAGGGAAAATTGCATTCGTAATCGTCGGTTAGTATGCAGTGGCGTGAACAAGATGTTCATCTAACTTAACGTATTGATATGACATTGGTATGACGTTGGCCGCCCAGGCTCGCTCCCACGCATGCCAAGCGTAACGTGCCAGAACGAGTGCACACAACAAATGTCATATTAATTTTATATTAAAGCGCTGAGTCAAATAGATTGGCAATCAATCACTATCTATAAGGAGCGACCTTGCGTGGGCGCATTGTTTGATAAACAATCGCGACACGCGTTTGGTCGACTATCTGTGCATCTTTAACATCACACTACGGGCTAATTGCATAAAGCAATACTGGGGATCTATTAAAGACACACCGATTTGATAAGAATTTGATTTCAATGTGTTTTGTGCGCACGCGGGCCGAGCTAATGTGTCAGACCGAGCGTGCGGAACATATTAGGTACATACATACATACATACTTACATTCACGCTTGTGTTTTCAGAGGCATGACATTTAATTTTCAGTGCATCAAGCAGCCGGAGAAAATATATAAAAAAACATTAGTAGGTAAGGTACAGTAGGCTAAAAATGTGGTCTACGGTCGAGGTTGATTTGAACGTAATGAAACAACAAGGTCGATTTCAGTGACCTTATGACAGTAACCTTAGCGACAATTAGATCTCACAGAAACTTTTGTCAAAACTGGTAGACCACTTTCTTGGCTGACAGTATGAGGAATTTTTACAAATAGTGTCAATATGTTAACAGGAATGTACTTATTTGAGACATAGATTACGGATGTAACACGACAACAAGCGGATTAAATTGTCTTGATAATTATTCACCAGTTTGTAGTAGCAGGTACAGTCAACGTCCAGTATATGTATTTTTCGCCTTATTACAAAGGGATAAGCTGCAAATGTGTCAACATATAATTCCGTCAACCGTGGCCCCTCAATCAAACCACATTTTATTAGACTGATACAGAAAATAGTTGTCTGATATTTAGATAAAATACGAGTGTCACAACATTTTATTCCGCCTATGCTTTAAAGACTGTTGTTGTCTTACATGCCTTTTACTTACTAAATCAATCGTTACAGACAGACAGCATGACAGATGTGTCCAGTTTCTAGAGCAATTATGTATCTACCAATATTCACAAGAGGACTGCGTTATTTCCGTGGCTATGAGGAAGATTCCACAATCGGGTCACGCTCGAATTCTTCACTTATGACTCCTAAGAGTGCAGTTTTAACATACTTTTCAGTTAGTTTAAAGAATCTTCAAATCTCAAGCTTATCATCGCCGATTATACGCTGAGAACACTTGAAAAACATGTGGGTGACGATGACGTTTTAAAAATAGGCACACAACTTATAAAAAAATAATTTTGAGAAAACTTGCGAGTGTATTAATTTTCCTTTTTCTACGGTCCGCTTGCTACCAGCCCATTCTTGAATACTTTGATTTTTGCGAAAGCGCCACCGTTACCATTTGACCTTTCAGGAATTTGTATTGTGTATAAATATTAAAATGACAGAAAGTTGAAAAAATATTGGCAATGTCACGACGTATCAAGACACATTTTAAATTTCCGCCCCAACTCTGTCTCTTGTATCGGAGATCATCAAGCTTCGCCGGTACAGCAGCTAGCGTTCTGGGAAGCAAGGCCAAGACAATTGGTTTCGATTTAGCCGATCACAGGACAATTGATCGCTAAGTTCAATGATAACGCGGCCGGCGAGTGCAAGAGCATCTTGGGCTTTTCATTTCATTATAAAGATAAGACTTCCCATATCGATTACATGAAAGGAAATATCACTGAAATAACATAACGTAATATTGATGAATTATTGAAAATATTTAAAAATCTACGCTTATGTATCATCACTAGTGTACATTTTCGGTTCTTGTAGTTTTTTTTTTAAATCAAAAAGCATAATAAATACTCCCTGAAAATATTCCGACGAGAAGATCAGGGGGGTAATCACGTAACGTTCCGAACGCGCGTCGGTACAATTTAACTGTCAATTTTCGATATAAAAAGTGACATTTAGACCTACCCATGTCTGTGAAGTTAGCATATCAAGTTTTAGCAGATCACGAAATTATTGAAGTTCTATTCGCATGCACCATAGTTCTATAGTTCCTGATACATTTTAGCAATAGTTCTGGGGTTTTTACCGAAAAAAATAATCCTATGTAATTCAAACAATTGATATGCTAACTTCACGTAGCATATCATTTTCCTCCAAATGGACTCAAAATTAATATTCTGCCTTTTCATAGAGTACTCAACAGTTCCTGATACTTTTCACACATAGTTCTAGCATAAAAAATTAAAAAAATCTTTAGTTTTATTCAATGATATGCTAAGTTCACACGTGATATGCTGATAGTTTATGAGGAGTTCTAGGCTTGTTTTTGGCCTTAAATAATAGATCTAGTCACAAAGAGCCTAGAACTCTGGAGTTCTAGGCTCTATAGTCTTACACCTAAGGCCTAAAGAAAATTTAACAAAAATGCAATTTTTGACATTATAGTGCTATACGATGACAAATATATAACAAAGGATTCTGGCTTGTTTGCTAAGCAATTAAAAAGATTTACCTATATTTAATACAAATAGGTGTTCAGATTATAGCCCTAGCACTTTATTATAAAAATCGTAAATATTTTTCATATGCAACGATTACAAGCAGATGATATGCTAACTTCACAATGTTCACACGTGATCTGCTGATAGTTTATGAGGAGTTCTAGGCTTGCCTTTGATCTTCGTTGATAGCTCTAGTCATGTAGAGCACAGAACTCCAGAGTTCTAGGTTTTATTGTCACATCGAATACCTACATAAATTTTAACAAAAATGCAAATTTTGACATGCTACTGCCGTACAAACATTTTTCAAGTGCTAACTTCACACGTGATCTGCTGATAGTTTATGAGAAGTTCTAGGCTTGTTTTTGGCCTTAATTGATGGCTCTAGTAATGTAGAGTACAGAACTGTAAAGTTCTAGGTTCTAGTCACACATAGAATGCCTACAGAAATGTTAACGAAAATCCAAATTTAAACGTTATGTGCTATACGATGACAAAAAAACAAATCATTCGGGATTGTTTGCATGGCGATTAAACAGATTTACCTGTTAGGAATAGAAAAATGTTCAAACTGAAGCTGTATACCTTAGATTTAAAGAAAGAAAATATTTTTCATATGCAAAGAATTCAAGCAGATGATATGCTAACTTCACAGTGTTCACACGTGTTCTGCTGATAGTTTATGAGGAGTTCTAGGCGTGTCTTTGATCTTCGTTGATAGCTCTAGTCATGTAGAGCACAGAACTCCAGAGTTCTAGGTTTTAGTGTCACATCAAATGCCTACAGAAATTTTAATAAAAATGCAAATTTTTAGATGCTACTGCCGTACAAACATTTTTCAAATGCTAACTTCACATGTGATCTGCTGATAGTTTATGAGAAGTTCTAGGCTTGTTTTTAGCCTAAAACGATAGCTCTAGTCATGTAGAGCACAGAACTTTGGAGTTCTAGGTTTTAGTGTCACATCTAATGCCTACAGAAAATTTAACATAAATGCTTATTTTGCCTTGCTACTGGCTGTACAAACATTTTTCAAATGCTAAATTCACACGTGATCTGCTGATAGTTAATGAAAAGTTCTAGGCTTGTTTTTGGCCTTAAATAATGGCTCTAGTAATGTAGAGTACAGAACTGTAAAGTTCTAGGTTCTAGTCACACATCGAATGCCTACAGAAATGTTAACGAAAATGCAAATTTAAACGTTATGTGCTATACGATGACAAAAAAAATCAAATCATTCGGGATTGTTTGCATGGCG
Source organism: Epinotia brunnichana (assembly GCA_963854355.1). Classification (NCBI taxonomy): domain Eukaryota; kingdom Metazoa; phylum Arthropoda; class Insecta; order Lepidoptera; family Tortricidae; genus Epinotia; species Epinotia brunnichana. The sequence goes on along the minus strand of OY977936.1, from coordinate 22,680,355 downwards.
ATAAAACAGATTTACCTGTCAGGAATAGAAAAATGTTCATAATTAGGCTGTATACCTTAGATTTAAAGAAAGAAAATATTTTTCATATGCAAAGAATTCAAGCAGATGATATGCTAACTTCACAGTGTTCACACGTGTTCTGCTGATAGTTTATGACGAGATCTAGGCGTGTCTTTGATCTTCGTTGATAGCTCTAGTCATGTAGAGCACAGAACTCCAGAGTTCTAGGTTTTAGTGTCACATCAAATGCCTACAGAAATTTTAATAAAAATGCAAATTTTTAGATGCTACTGCCGTACAAACATTTTTCAAATGCTAACTTCACATGTGATCTGCTGATAGTTTATGAGAAGTTCTAGGCTTGTTTTTAGCCTAAAACGATAGCTCTAGTCATGTAGAGCACAGAACTTTGGAGTTCTAGGTTTTAGTGTCACATCTAATGCCTACAGAAATTTTAACATAAATGCTTATTTTGCCTTGCTACTGGCTGTACACACATTTTTCAAATGCTAAATTCACACGTGATCTGCTGATAGTTAATGAAAAGTTCTAGGCTTGTTTTTGGCCCTTAATGATGGCTCCAGTAATGAAGAGAACAGAACTGTAAAGTTCTAGGTTCTAGTCACACATCAAATGCCTACAGAAATGTTAACGAAAATGCAAATTTAAACGTTATGTGCTATACGATGACAAAAAAAATCATACCATTCGGGATTGTTTGCATGGCGATTAAACAGATTTACCTGTAAGGAATAGAAAAATGTTCAAACTTATGCTGTATCCCTTTGATTTAAAGAAAGAAAATATTTTTCATATGCAAAGAATTCAAGTAGATGATATGCTAACTTCACAGTGTTCACACGTGATCTGCTGATAGTTTATGAGGAGTTCTAGGCGTGTCTTTGATCTTCTTTGATAGCTCTAGTCATGTAGAGCACAGAACTCCAGAGTTCTAGGTTTTAGTGTCACATCTAATGCCTACAGAAATTTTAACATAAATGCTTATTTTGCCTTGCTACTGGCTGTACAAACATTTTTCAAATGCTAAATTCACACGTGATCTGCTGATAGTTAATGAAAAGTTCTAGGCTTGTTTTTGGCCTTAAATGATGGCTCCAGTAATGAAGAGAACAGAACTGTAAAGTTCTAGGTTCTAGTCACACATCAAATGCCTACAGAAATGTTAACGAAAATGCAAATTTAAACGTTATGTGCTATACGATGACAAAAAAAATCAAATCATTCGGGATTGTTTGCATGGCGATAAAAAAGATTTACCTGTTAGGAATAGAAAAATGTTCGAACTTAGGCTGTATTCCTTAGATTTAAAGAAAGAATATATTTTTCATATGCAAAGAATTCAAGCAGATGATATGTTAACTTCACAGTGTTCACACGTGATCTGCTGATAGTTTATAAGGAGTTCTAGGCGTGTCTTTGATCTTCGTTGATAGCTCTAGTCATGTAGAGCACAGAACTCCAGAGTTCTAGGTTTTAGTGTCACATCAAATGCCTACAGAAATTTTAATAAAAATGCAAATTTTTAGATGCTACTGCCGTACAAACATTTTTCAAATGCTAACTTCACATGTGATCTGCTGATAGTTTATGAGAAGTTCTAGGCTTGTTTTTAGCCTAAAACGATAGCTCTAGTCATGTAGAGCTCAGAACATTGGAGTTCTAGGTTTTAGTGTTACATCTAATGCCTACAGAAATTTTAACATAAATGCTAATTTTGCCTTGCTACTGGCTGTACAAACATTTTTCAAATGCTAAATTCACACGTGATCTGCTGATAGTTAATGAAAAGTTCTAGGCTTGTTTTTGGCCTTAAATGATGGCTCCAGTAATGAAGAGAACAGAACTGTAAAGTTCTAGGTTCTAGTCACACATCAAATGCCTACAGAAATGTTAACGAAAATGCAAATTTAAACGTTATGTGCTATACGATGACAAAAAAAATCAAATCATTCGGGATTGTTTGCATGGCGATAAAAAAGATTTACCTGTTAGGAATAGAAAAATGTTCGAACTTAGGCTGTATTCCTTAGATTTAAAGAAAGAATATATTTTTCATATGCAAAGAATTCAAGCAGATGATATGTTAACTTCACAGTGTTCACACGTGATCTGCTGATAGTTTATAAGGAGTTCTAGGCGTGTCTTTGATCTTCGTTGATAGCTCTAGTCATGTAGAGCACAGAACTCCAGAGTTCTAGGTTTTAGTGTCACATCAAATGCCTACAGAAATTTTAATAAAAATGCAAATTTTGACATGCTACTGCCGTACAAACATTTTTCAAGTGCTAACTTCACACGTGATCTGCTGATAGTTTATGAGAAGTTCTAGGCTTGTTTTTAGCCTAAAACGATAGCTCTAGTCATTTAGAGCACAGAACTTTGGAGTTCTAGGTTTTAGTGTCACATCTAATGCCTACAGAAATTTTAACATAAATGCTTATTTTGCCTTGCTACTGGCTGTACAAACATTTTTCAAATACTAAATTCACACGTGATCTGCTGATAGTTAATGAAAAGTTCTAGGCTTGTTTTTGGCCTTAAATGATGGCTCTAGTAATGTAGAGTACAGAACTGTAAAGTTCTAGGTTCTAGTCACACATCGAATGCCTACAGAAATGTTAACGAAAATCCAAATTTAAACGTTATGTGCTATACGATGACAAAAAAAATCAAATCATTCGGGATTGTTTGCATGGCGATTAAACAGATTTACCTGTAAGGAATAGAAAAATGTTCAAACTTAGGCTGTATCCCTTAGATTTAAAGAAAGAAAATATTTTTCATATGCAAAGAATTCAAGCAGATGATATGCTAACTTCACAGTGTTCACACGTGTTCTGCTGATAGTTTATGAGGAGTTCTAGGCGTGTCTTTGACCCTCGTTGATAGCTCTAGTCATGTAGAGCACAGAACTTCAGAGTTCTAGGTTTTAGTGTCACATCAAATGCCTACAGAAATTTTAATAAAAATGCAAATTTTGACATGCTACTGCCGTACAAACATTTTTCAAGTGCTAACTTCACAAGTGATCTGCTGATAGTTTATGAGAAGTTCTAGGCTTGTTTTTGGCCTTAAATGATGGCTCTAGTAATGTAGAGTACAGAACTGTAAAGTTCTAGGTTCTAGTCACACATCGAATGCCTACAGAAATGTTAACGAAAATGCAAATTTAAACGTTATGTGCTATACGATGACAAAAAAAATCAAATCATTCGGGATTGTTTGCATGGCGATTAAACAGATTTACCTGTTCGGAATAGAAAAATGTTCTAACTTAGGCTGTATCCCTTAGATTTAAAGAAAGAAAATATTTTTCATATGCAAAGAATTCAAGCAGATGATATGCTAACTTCACAGTGTTCACACGTGTTCTGCTGATAGTTTATGAGGAGTTCTAGGCGTGTCTTTGACCTTCGTTGATAGCTCTAGTCATGTAGAGCACAGAACTCCAGAGTTCTAGGTTTTAGTGTCACATCAAATGCCTACAGAAATTTTAATAAAAATGCAAATTTTTAGATGCTACTGCCGTACAAACATTTTTCAAATGCTAACTTCACATGTGATCTGCTGATAGTTTATGAGAAGTTCTAGGCTTGTTTTTAGCCTTAAACGAAAGCTCTAGTCATGTAGAGCTCAGAACATTGGAGTTCTAGGTTTTAGTGTTACATCTAATGCTTACAGAAATTTTAACATAAATGCTAATTTTGCCTTGCTACTGGCTGTACAAACATTTTTCAAATGCTAAAGTCACACGTGATCTGCTGATAGTTAATGAAAAGTTCTAGGCTTGTTTTTGGCCTTAAATGATGGCTCCAGTAATGAAGAGTACAGAACTGTAAAGTTCTAGGTTCTAGTCACACATCAAATGCCTACAGAAATGTTAATGAAAATCCAAATTTAAACGTTATGTGCTATACGATGACAAAAAAAATCAAATCATTCGGGATTGTTTGCATGGCGATAAAACAGATTTACCTGTTAGGAATAGAAAAATGTTCAAACTTATGCTGTATCCCTTAGATTTAAAGAAAGAAAATATTTTTCATATGCAAAGAATTCAAGCAGATGATATGCTAACTTCACAGTGTTCACACGTGATCTGCTGATAGTTTATGAGGAGTTCTAGGCGTGTCTTTGATCTTCGTTGATAGCTCTAGTTCTAGTTTTTAGTTCTAGGTTTTATTGTCACATCTAATACCTACATAAATTTTAACAAAAATGTTTGAATAACACAATTTTGCTATTATGATTTCCAAAAACCACACACCATAAGTTTCAAGTTTATAAAACAAGTACAATGGCACATCAAATAAAAGGTGACAATCTTGTCCCCTTATTACCGGCTCATACAAAAAATCCACGCACAGAGCCCATCAACTTTAAGCGTCGCTCATTTAGTAACTGTTGCGAATGAGTTAATATAAATGTTACAAAACCCTTACAGTGAATGCTTCTAATCGAGAAAAAAATACCCGGTATGCTAGAAATATACAGAACTCTTAATTTAAGCAAATAAGCAGGTTTTCGTTTATTCACTGGATCCGTTCATTCACTGGTGCACTCACCTTATATAGACGCAGTCAATTATAAAGTAAAGAAAGTTTATACCATTTTCGCCTGATTTTTACGGAATTTATAAAGATTACTTTTTATTATTTTTTACCGTATTTGATAGAAATAACGATAGGGTAGACGGAATCAACAGATGAGGTGGGATTACTAGTGAGTACGAGCAGCCGCGAGCGAGCGAGAGGCGAGCGCTACAGTTCGCTAACAACTCTAAGATTCATCGTTAGGGAGAATCGATATTACACTAGACATTACGTCATTCATGTACCTGTAAGTAAAACATGTACTAATATTCTATTTCAATAGACTATCATCGCATCATCATCAATATCTTGACTAACGATTATTTTCATTATTATATCATCGCATCATCATCAATATCTTGACTTACGATTATTTTCATTATTATATCATCGCATCATCATCAAAAGAGATCCCATCATGGCCAACACAAGTTGACCACTATTGTATTGCGAGTCTATTTAAAGGGCGTCACCTACCACATAGCGTAATTTATCACTTCCCACAACTTAGTATAACAAGGAATTTATGCCCACTTTAGCCTCCATAGTTGTGCATCACTTAATGAAACTACAGAATTGTAAATTAATTCTAAGGAACTGGTATAATTGTCTTACTTAAGTTATAGGTTCTACTAAAATGGGGTTAATGTACAACTTCAATTAACGTGTAACTTTTTCCCTTTATAGAAATACAAACTTCATACTTCTCGAAAAGGGCTGGGTGTGCTCACACAACGCAGGGCCTCATCCACTAGACGAAATCACACGCCAAGCCACTTCACCAGCGCGAATCACGTATAGCTTAGGTCTAAATAGGTCTTCGAGGTTAGGTTCCAGAGATAATAAATTCTAGGTTAGATTACGGCATTGTAGGCCTGGAGTCGGACGGTTTTTTATTTGACCGAATCTCTTTCCGTCCGGCAATATCCTAGGAGATGATTTGGTCTGTTAAAGTACTCAAGCTCGATTACTTTAACATAAATAACGAGAGATTCTGTAGCTGTAGGATAGATTTACCTAGACTAGAATAAAACCCAACCTTTCTAGTAGGATCGGCCGGAACTAACTCGGTTTTTCTATTCGCTTTGGTACGAGTTAGTATTTATAGGATCAAAGTGGATATCTAGTACAATCGAGTCTTGATTTTACTGGATTAATTAATCAAAGGTTCTTTAGCTTCAAAACAAACAAAATTAATTTGATATTTCTATGGTAAATAAATGATTTATTTTCTCGCTTACTATCTGTTTAATTTTATTCAATAGCTTTTCCTTCAGGTAGGATTCCATTTTCAGACGACTAGAAGCTTCTCAGGAGCTTCATCTTTCAGCTAGGGGTTAATTTAAGTTCAGAATAGGAAAACATAAAAAGACAGCCATTTAAGAGGTTGAATCGTTACAGGTTGCCCTCAATTTTCCTGGGATCCTATCATCAGATCCTGATTTGGTGACAATTAGTAGTATACTTTTTCGAATAAAAAAAGAATTTTGGAAATCGGTCCACAATTGACGGAGAAATCGGCGAAACTACATAAAAAAAAACATACAATGGCACATATAACCTCTTCCATTTTTTAAGTCGGTTAAAAAAAATTAATTAGTTTTGTAGTCTTTTAGTATAACAGCCTTAAGGTGGTTCGATTGCCATACAAAGCGTTAATTGACATTCGCAGGCTAACGGCGTGATATTTTAAGAAACTTATGTAACAAACTTTCATCAATTGGCTTCCCATTTGCGCCAAATTCCCCCTTTCCTAGAATAAACTTGTATAAACTAGATTAATTTGAAAAAAATAGTTTTCCCAAAATATCACGTGACAAACCAATTTCTAAAATTAATCTAGTTTATACAAGTTTATTCTAGGAAAGGGGCAATTTGGCGCAAATGGGAAGCCAATTTATGAAAGTTTGTTACATAAGTTTCTTAAAATATCACGCCGTTAGCCTACGAATGTCAAATAACGTTTTGTATGGTAATCGAACCACCTTAAACCGAAGTTACAAATCTCTTACCTTCAAAATGTCTTGCTGAGAGAGCAAGACATTCTAAGTTTGTAAGAGGTTCTAAGTTTGTATAGATACAAACTTAGAACCTCTTTGAACCTTCATAGTATAAGTCTGAAACTGTAGTTAGACATTTCTTACTTTAATAATGTCTTGCTCTCTATACAAACTTCAAACTCCCTTTAACCTTCTTAGGCGATGAATTAAAAAAAACGCTGAAATAAGTTTTGTAGTTTTTCAGCAAACAGTCTACAACCGAAATTTTGTAGTCTTTTAGCAAACAGGCTAAGATCGAAGTTACAAATCTGATACTTACTTTAAAATTTTCTGACTCTCCATACCAACTTTGAACCCCCTATTAACGCTTTTCAGAGAAAAATTAAGGAGAAGTTTTTTTTTGTTGTAATAAGCATTTTTTCTACAAACTATCTAGTCTCGAAAAAAATGTTTCCCATACGAACCTTGCATCCCTTTTTAACGCCCTTAGGGGTGGAATTTATCAAAACGCTTAAAGTACTTTATTTTTATTCTAATAAGTAAGTTTCAATCTCTAGCTAAAAAAATGTTTCCTCTATACAAATGTTGCACCCCCTTTTAGCCCCCTTAGGGGTGGAATTTTCTAAAATTCTTTCTACAAACTTTTAAGTTTCTATCTCAAAAAAGAGTTTCTCTTATACAAACTTTGCAACCCTTTTTAACCCCCTTAGGGGTGGAATTTTTCAAAACGCTGAAAGTTCTTTATTTGTATTTTAATAATTAAGTTATCTACAAAGTTTTAAGTCTCTTGCTAAAAACACCGTTGCCTCCATACAAATTTTGCAATCCCTTTTAACCCCCTTAGGGGTGGAATTTTCTAAAACGCTGAAATAACTTTTTGTTTTTCAATAAGTAATCTTTCTACAAACTTTTAAGCTTCTATCTCAAAAAAGAGTTTTCCTCATACAAACATTGCAACCCTTTTTAACCCCCTTAGGGGTGGATTTTTCAAAACGCTGAAAGTTCTTTGTTTTAATTTTATTAAGTAAGCTTTCTACAACGTTTTAAGTCTCCAGCTAAAATAAAAAAAAATCCACCTTACAAATGTTGCACCCCCTTTTAACCCCCTTAGGGGTGGAATTTTACAAAACGCTGAAAGAACTTTATTTGTTTTCTAATAAGTAATCTTTCTACAAAGTTTTAAGTCTCTCTGCTAAAAAAAAAGTTTCCTCTTATACAAAATTTGCATCCCTTTTTAACCCTTCATAGGGGCAGAATTTTCCATAACGCTGAAAATTCTTTTTTTTGTATTCTAATAAATAATCTTTTCACAAAGTTTAAAGTCTCTTGCTCAGAAAATAAAGTTTTCTCCATACAAACTTTGCACTCCTATTTAACCCCTTAATTAGAAATGTGTTTTCTGGCTGCAAAAGAAGGTTTTGTAACGTTAATTAATGCATACACAGAATATTATGTGTATATTTGTTCCTGAGTTATGGATGTTATATATGTATATAAGTATCTATATGTATGTATCTATTATATATATCGTCGCCTAGTACCCACTACACAAGCCTTACTGAGCTTACCGTGGGCCTAGGTTGATTTGTGTAAGATTGTCCTGTATTATTATTATTATTATGTATCTCCTGTTTAAATTCACGGGTCAAAACCCGGTCCTTTGGAAGGCGTGCGTGGGGATATAGATCCAACACGTAGAGGCCCTTTGGAGACGAAGTTTAATGTGATGTAATACACCTGCTAGAACCCATTCACGGGTACATCGGTAGATACCCGTGAACCGGTTCCAACAGGCGTTGGGGCTATTGTGGGTTATAATGGATAGAGAACGGGTTCTATGGTGATGAGATTTGGGTGAATTATGAAACTGGGCTATTGCAAAAAGGTCCGGACACCTGCCATAACATTGTTGTACACAAAGTTATCGAGGCAGGCGGTGACTAGCCGCTCATTAGATGGGCCCCTGTAAGCGTCGTCGTACAGACGGCCAGGAGCAACACCGGGTGAGCGGCTCAGGGGTGTCGAGAGGTGGTGCTGCGCTTTCTCCGAAGTTACTCGCGGCGTTATGCCCTTTAACACTTCCACCCCTGGAGCATATAGCTCTGACGACTCCTCTCTGGACGGCCAATGAAGGCAAGCCAGGGCTGAGAGTCCTGCGGGCCCCCTTGGGGTTCCACTCCGACCGACGAAGACACGTCGAAGACGGAGGCCCTGACCGAATCTCGGGAGCACTCGGGTCCGTGGGGTCGTTACTCCCCAACAGCTCGCCACAAGCTGCCCTGCGGGCTTATTATTATTATGTATCTCCGATTTAAATTCACGGGACAAAGCCCGGTCATTTGGAAGGCGTGCGTGGGGATATAGATCCAACACGTAGAGGCCCTATGGAGACGAAGTTTAATGTGATGTAGTACACCTGCTAGAACCCATTCACGGGTACATCGGTAGATACCCGTGAACCTGTCCCAACAGGCGTTGGTGCTATTGTGGGTAAAATGGATAGAGAACTGGGTCTATGGTGATGAGATTTGGATGGGCAATAAAATTGGGCTATTGCATAGAGGTCCGGACACCTATTATTATTATTATTATAATATTTATCAATTATATACCAAACATTTGTGTGTTCTTGTATTCTTAAGACTTGGCAATTATATGTATATGAAACTAAATAATCCCCAAATATCCACCTTGCTACGCGGCATTTTCATAGCGTTCTCCTTGACTTTTCGCTTTTCAAATTCACACACGTCAAGTCAGATGAAGTAAAATTTGGTCACCTTGGTTTTTAAGTTTTTTAACGTGAATTTTTTTCTGCAATTTTGCCACAGTGTCTCGTGCATTGTAAACATGTTCTCGAGCTTTAAACGTTCTGTAACGCATTTGCCTAGAATCAAGAGTTTTGCCGCCAAAAAAAGTTACGTAAAAAAAAAACACATACTTGCCCAAGCTATAGTACTTGGAAGCTTTTAGATATCGTTTTTCATTTGAAGAAATCTTTAACCATTGTACTTGTCACCACTTAGTAATTTCTGAATTGAATAAATGTTCATTCATGCATGCAACTTTATCTGTAATATTAACGCAATTATTACTAATTTCAACTAGCATTGCATGATTTAGTCTTTAAAAGTAAAAGTTCATTACGAGTAATGCGAATGTTCCCCTTGCAGCTAGCTATTAATTATATTGTATCCCGTGTTGTAGGTGCGGGCTGAAAAACAGCTCTGTATAGCCGACAGGCTATCAGCAAACGCTGAGCCCCGAGCCTATTGTCGCATCATTTATTTTCTGCATTGTGTTGTTTTATATAAGTATCTACATCAGTGTTCGATTTTGTGATTTTGTGTTTTTTTTGTGTTTTTTTGCGACAATAAATCTTTTTTTATTTTTTTATTTTTTTTTATTTTAATTTACATCGTAAAAAAATATTTGCGATTCCTGAAACGTCCAATTTTGTCAGCTGTCGCAATTTTTTTCTAGAACCTTCATGATTCACTGCGTTTTTGAAAATCTATCACTATCTATTACTAAAAAAATAAAAACTATTATTACTTAAATACAAAAACTGCATACCGGTCGCTGGGTTTGAACTTGGGAACACCGAGTTCGTAAACCACCGGACTACGTATCAGTTGTTAGAACATGATGAATATTCGAATACCGTGACGTGTTATTTATTACCAAGGTGACGAAACCTGTTATTCCCTGCGGTCGCATCATTATTAATCTGTAATCGCCTCACCACCCATTTTTCATCCCATTTTTTTCACGTTTTATCCCTACATTTCACAAATGTTGAATGGGGTTATTTTTACTTTCCAGTCAAGTATATGCTTGCCAACTTTCAACTATTTAGCTCATGGATTCAAGGAGTTCCCATACAAAGATTAACCCCATTTTTTACCCCCTTTGAACCCTAATCTTTATGATTTTTATAGCCTATAGCCTGGCTGAAGATCCATTTAACGTTTTAGTAAAAATCTCACATTAATCCATTCACTCGTTTTCACGTGATGCTGTTACATATAAACAGACAGACAAACCGACAAACAGACAAAAATTCTAAAAACTGTTGAAGTGTGTTCTGTTCTCGATTCTAAGAACTCTCAACTGATTTTTTGCCAATATCTTCAATGTACTGCATACAGACTTTCGACCCTCTACAGCTTTATTATATGTATAGATGTATAGATAGATAGATAGCATTTACTTACATTTATGTAGCAACTACTCAAAATTATAAAAAAATACAATCATCTGTTTTGTGTTTTATCTTGCTATACCACTAAAATTACAAAATATGCATTTTGATTTCAAAAAGTAACTGCATGAAGAGTTTTCAATTGTACCGTCGAAGGGCAATTCGTTTTCCCGCAACACAGAATCTGTTGAAAATAATTGATCAAAGTCTTGCGGTTCATGATTTTTTTTATAGTGTAAAAAGTGACACTGGAGCCCGTTGCCCTTAAAGTTATAAACTCTATCTATAGAAATAAAGATAAAATACATTAATCTGTCAAGTGCAAGTTTAACTTGCATTTGACTGGTTTTATTTTTGTTAAAATTTATTTTGCATTTTCGTTAAAATTTATTTAGGCCTTAGATGTGAAATTTAAACTAAGAACTCCAAAATTATGTGCTCTACATGACTAGAGCTATCGTTTTAGGCTAAAAACAAGCCTAGAACTTCTCATAAACTATCAGCAGATCACGTGTGAAGTTAGCATTTGAAAAATGTTTGTACGGCAGTAGCATGTAAAAATTTGCATTTTTATTAAAATTTCTGTAGGCATTTGATGTGACACTAAAACCTAGAACTCTAGAGTTCTGTGCTCTACATGACTAGAGCTATCAACGAAGATCAAAGACACGCCTAGAACTCCTCATACACTATCAGCAGATCACGTGTGAACATTGTGAAGTTAGCATATCATCTGCTTGAAATCGTTACATATGAAAAATATTTACGGTTTTTATAATAAAGTGCTAGGGCTATAATCTGAACACCTATATGTATTAAATATAGGTAAATCTTTTTAATTGCTTAGCAAACAAGCCAGAATCCTTTGTTATATATTTGTCATCGTATAGCACTATAATGTCAAAAATTGCATTTTTGTTAAATTTTCTTTAGGCATTAGGTGTAACACTAGAGCCTAGAACTCCAGAGTTCTAGACTCTTTGTGACTAGATCTATCGTTTTAGGCCAAAAACAAGCCTAGAACTCCTCATAAACTATCAGCAGATCACGTGTGAACTTAGCATTTGAAAAATGTTTGTACAGCAGTAGCGTGTCAAAATTTGCATTTTTGTTAAAATTTCTGTAGGCATTAGATGTGACACTAAAACCTAGAACTCCAAAGTTCTGTGCTCTACATGTCTAGAGCTATCAATAAAGACCCAACACAAGCCTAGAACTCCAAATATACTATTAGCAGATCACGTTTGAACACTGTGAAGTTAGCATATCATCTGCTTGAATTCTTTGCATATGAAAAATATTTTCTTTCTTTAAATCTAAGGAATACAGCCTAATTTCGAACATTTTTCTATTCCTAACAGGTAAATCTGTTTTATCGCCATGCAAACAATCCCGAATGATTTGATTTTTTTTGTCATCGTATAGCACATAACGTTTAAATTTGCATTTTCGTTAACATTTCTGTAGGCATTCGATGTGTGACTAGAACCTAGAACTTTACAGTTCTGTACTCTACATTACTAGAGCCATCATTTAAGGCCAAAAACAAGCCTAGAACTTTTCATTAACTATCAGCAGATCACGTGTGAATTTAGCATTTGATAAATGTTTGTACAGCCAGTAGCAAGGCAAAATTAGCATTTTTGTTAAAATTTCTGTAGGCATTAGATGTGACACTAAAACCTAGAACTCTGCAGTTCTGTGCTCTACATGACTAGAGCTATCAATAAAGACCAAACACAAGCCTAGAACTCCTAATATACTATCAGCAGATCACGTTTGAACACTGTGAAGTTAGCATATCATCTGCTTGAATTCTTTGCATATGAAAAATATTTTCTTTCTTTAAATCTAAGGCATACAGCTTAAGTTTGAACATTTTTCTACTCCTAGCAGGTAAATCTGTTTTATTGCCATGCAAACAATCCCGAATGATTTGATTTTTTTTGTCATCGTATAGCACATAACGTTTAAATTTGGATTTTCGTTAACATTTCTGTAGGCATTCGATGTGTGACTAGAACCTAGAACTATACAGTTCTGTACTCTACATTACTAGAGCCATCAATTAAGGCCAAAAACAAGCCTAGAACTTCTCATAAACTATCAGCAGATCACGTGTGAAGTTAGCACTTGAAAAATGTTTGTACGGCAGTAGCATGTCAAAATTTGCATTTTCGTTAAAATTTATGTAGGTATTCGATGTGACAATAAAACCTAGAACTCTGGAGTTCTGTGCTCTTCATGACTAGAGCTATAAACGAAGATCAAAGACAAGCCTAGAACTCCTCATAAACTATCAGCAGATCACGTGTGAACACTGTGAAGTTAGCATATCATCTGCTTGAATTCTTTGCATATGAAAAATATTTTCTTTCTTTAAATCTAAGGAATACAGCCTAAGTTCGAACATTTTTCTATTCCTTACAGGTAAATCTTTTTTATCGCCATGCAAACAATCCCGAATGATTTGATTTTTTTTGTCATCGTATAGCACATAACGTTTAAATTTGCATTTTCGTTAACATTTCTGTAGGCATTTGATGTGTGACTAGAACCTAGAACTTTACAGTTCTGTACTCTTCATTACTGGAGCCATGATTTAAGGCCAAAAACAAGCCTAGAACTTTTCATTAACTATCAGCAGATCACGTGTGAATTTAGCATTTGAAAAATGTTTGAACAGCCAGTAGCAAGGCAAAATTAGCATTTATGTTAAAATTTCTGTAGGCATTAGATGTAACACTAAAACCTAGAACTCCAAAGTTCTGAGCTCTACATGACTAGAGCTATCGTTTTAGGCTAAAAACAAGCCTAGAACTTCTCATAAACTATCAGCAGATCACATGTGAAGTTAGCATTTGAAAAATGTTTGTACGGCAGTAGCATCTAAAAATTTGCATTTTTATTAAAATTTCTGTAGGCATTTGATGTGACACTAAAACCTAGAACTCTGGAGTTACCTAGAGCTATCAACGAAGATCAAAGACACGCCTAGAACTCCTCATAAACTATCAGCAGATCACGTGTGAACACTGTGAAGTTAGCATATCATCTGCTTGAATTCTTTGCATATGAAAAATATTTTCTTTCTTTAAATCTAAGGAATACAGCCTAAGTTCGAACATTTTTCTATTCCTTACAGGTAAATCTTTTTTATCGCCATGCAAACAATCCCGAATGATTTGATTTTTTTTGTCATCGTATAGCACATAACGTTTAAATTTGCATTTTCGTTAACATTTCTGTAGGCATTTGATGTGTGACTAGAACCTAGAACTTTACAGTTCTGTACTCTTCATTACTAAAACCATGATTTAAGGCCAAAAACAAGCCTAGAACTTTTCATTAACTATCAGCAGATCACGTGTGAATTTAGCATTTGAAAAATGTTTGTACAGCCAGTAGCAAGGCAAAATAAGCATTTATGTTAAAATTTCTGTAGGCATTAGATGTGACACTAAAACCTAGAACTCCAAAGTTCTGTGCTCTACATGACTAGAGCTATCGTTTTAGGCTAAAAACAAGCCTAGAACTTCTCATAAACTATCAGCAGATCACATGTGAAGTAAGCATTTGAAAAATGTTTGTACGGCAGTAGCATCTAAAAATTTGCATTTTTATTAAAATTTCTGTAGGCATTTGATGTGACACTAAAACCTAGAACTCTGGAGTTCTGTGCTCTACATGACTAGAGCTATCAACGAAGATCAAAGACACGCCTAGAACTCCTCATAAACTATCAGCAGATCACGTGTGAACACTGTGAAGTTAGCATATCATCTGCTTGAATTCTTTGCATATGAAAAATATTTTCTCTCTTTAAATCTAAGGAATACAGCCTAAGTTCGAACATTTTTCTATTCCTTACAGGTAAATCTTTTTTATCGCCATGCAAACAATCCCGAATGATTTGATTTTTTTTGTCATCGTATAGCACATAACGTTTAAATTTGCATTTTCGTTAACATTTCTGTAGGCATTTGATGTGTGACTAGAACCTAGAACTTTACAGTTCTGTACTCTTCATTACTGAAGCCATGATTTAAGGCCAAAAACAAGCCTAGAACTTTTCATTAACTATCAGCAGATCACGTGTGAATTTAGCATTTGAAAAATGTTTGTACAGCCAGTAGCAAGGCAAAATAAGCATTTATGTTAAAATTTCTGTAGGCATTAGATGTGACACTAAAACCTAGAACTCCAAAGTTCTGTGCTCTACATGACTAGAGCTATCGTTTTAGGCTAAAAACAAGCCTAGAACTTCTCATAAACTATCAGCAGATCACATGTGAAGTTAGCATTTGAAAAATGTTTGTACGGCAGTAGCATCTAAAAATTTGCATTTTTATTAAAATTTCTGTAGGCATTTGATGTGACACTAAAACCTAGAACTCTAGAGTTCTGTGCTCTACATGACTAGAGCTATCAACAAAGATCAAAGACACGCCTAGAACTCCTCATAAACTATCAGCAGATCACGTGTGAACACTGTGAAGTTAGCATATCATCTGCTTGAATTCTTTGCATATGAAAAATATTTTCTTTCTTTAAATCTAAGGAATACAGCCTAAGTTCGAACATTTTTCTATTCCTTACAGGTAAATCTTTTTTATCGCCATGCAAACAATCCCGAATGATTTGTTTTTTTTTGTCATCGTATAGCACATAACATTTAAATTTGCATTTTCGTTAACATTTCTGTAGGCATTTGATGTGTGACTAGAACCTAGAACTTTACAGTTCTGTACTCTTCATTACTGGAGCCATCTTTTAAGGCCAAAAACAAGCCTAAAACTTATCATTAACTATCAGCAGATCACGTGTGACTTGAGCATTTGAAAAATGTTTGTACAGCCAGTAGCAAGGCAAAATTAGCATTTATGTTAAAATTTCTGTAGGCATTAGATTTGACACTAAAACCTAGAACTCCAAAGTTCTGAGCTCTACATGACTAGAGCTATCGTTTTAGGCTAAAAACAAGCCTAGAACTTCTCATAAACTATCAGCAGATCACATGTGAAGTTAGCATTTGAAAAATGTTTGTACGGCAGTAGCATCTAAAAATTTGCATTTTTATTAAAATTTCTGTAGGCATTTGATGTGACACTAAAACCTAGAACTCTGGAGTTCTGTGCTCTACATGACTAGAGCTATCAACGAAGGTCAAAGACACGCCTAGAACTCCTCATAAACTATCAGCAGAACACGTGTGAACACTGTGAAGTTAGCATATCATCTGCTTGAATTCTTTGCATATGAAAAATATTTTCTTTCTTTAAATCTAAGGTATACAGCCTAATTATGAACATTTTTCTATTCCTAACAGGTAAATCTGTTTTATCGCCATGCAAACAATCCCGAATGATTTGATTTTTTTTGTCATCGTATAGCACATAACGTTTAAATTTGGATTTTCGTTAACATTTCTGTAGGCATTCGATGTGTGACTAGAACCTAGAACTTTACAGTTCTGTACTCTACATTACTAGAGCCATCATTTAAGGCCAAAAACAAGCCTAGAACTTCTCATAAACTATCAGCAGATCACGTGTGAAGTTAGCACTTGAAAAATGTTTGTACGGCAGTAGCATGTCAAAATTTGCATTTTTGTTAAAATTTATGTAGGTATTCGATGTGACAATAAAACCTAGAACTCTGGAGTTCTGTGCTCTACATGACTAGAGCTATCAAAGAAGATCAAAGACACGCCTAGAACTCCTCATAAACTATCAGCAGATCACGTGTGAACACTGTGAAGTTAGCATATCATCTACTTGAATTCTTTGCATATGAAAAATATTTTCTTTCTTTAAATCGAAGGGATACAGCATAAGTTTGAACATTTTTCTATTCCTAACAGGTAAATCTGTTTAATCGCCATGCAAACAATCCCGAATGGTATGATTTTTTTTGTCATCGTATAGCACATAACGTTTAAATTTGCATTTTCGTTAACATTTCTGTAGGCATTTGATGTGTGACTAGAACCTAGAACTTTACAGTTCTGTTCTCTTCATTACTGGAGCCATCATTAAGGGCCAAAAACAAGCCTAGAACTTTTCATTAACTATCAGCAGATCACGTGTGAATTTAGCATTTGAAAAATGTGTGTACAGCCAGTAGCAAGGCAAAATAAGCATTTATGTTAAAATTTCTGTAGGCATTAGATGTGACACTAAAACCTAGAACTCCAAAGTTCTGTACTCTACATGACTAGAGCTATCGTTTTAGGCTAAAAACAAGCCTAGAACTTCTCATAAACTATCAGCAGATCACATGTGAAGTTAGCATTTGAAAAATGTTTGTACGGCAGTAGCATCTAAAAATTTGCATTTTTATTAAAATTTCTGTAGGCATTTGATGTGACACTAAAACCTAGAACTCTGGAGTTCTGTGCTCTACATGACTAGAGCTATCAACGAAGGTCAAAGACACGCCTAGAACTCCTCATAAACTATCAGCAGAACACGTGTGAACACTGTGAAGTTAGCATATCATCTGCTTGAATTCTTTGCATATGAAAAATATTTTCTTTCTTTAAATCTAAGGTATACAGCCTAATTATGAACATTTTTCTATTCCTAACAGGTAAATCTGTTTTATCGCCATGCAAACAATCCCGAATGATTTGATTTTTTTTGTCATCGTATAGCACATAACGTTTAAATTTGCATTTTCGTTAACATTTCTGTAGGCATTCGATGTGTGACTAGAACCTAGAACTTTACAGTTCTGTACTCTACATTACTAGAGCCATCAATTAAGGCCAAAAACAAGCCTAGAACTTCTCATAAACTATCAGCAGATCACGTGTGAAGTTAGCACTTGAAAAATGTTTGTACGGCAGTAGCATGTCAAAATTTGCATTTTTGTTAAAATTTATGTAGGTATTCGATGTGACAATAAAACCTAGAACTCTGGAGTTCTGTGCTCTACATGACTAGAGCTATCAAAGAAGATCAAAGACACGCCTAGAACTCCTTATAAACTATCAGCAGATCACGTGTGAACACTGTGAAGTTAGCATATCATCTGCTTGAATTCTTTGCATATGAAAAATATTTTCTTTCTTTAAATCTAAGGAATACAGCCTAAGTTCGAACATTTTTCTATTCCTTACAGGTAAATCTTTTTTATCGCCATGCAAACAATCCCGAATGATTTGATTTTTTTTGTCATCGTATAGCACATAACGTTTAAATTTGCATTTTCGTTAACATTTCTGTAGGCATTTGATGTGTGACTAGAACCTAGAACTTTACAGTTCTGTACTCTTCATTACTGGAGCCATGATTTAAGGCCAAAAACAAGCCTAGAACTTTTCATTAAATATCAGCAGATCACGTGTGAATTTAGCATTTGAAAAATGTTTGTACAGCCAGTAGCAAGGCAAAATAAGCATTTATGTTAAAATTTCTGTAGGCATTAGATGTGACACTAAAACCTAGAACTCCAAAGTTCTGTGCTCTACATGACTAGAGCTATCGTTTTAGGCTAAAAACAAGCCTAGAACTTCTCATAAACTATCAGCAGATCACATGTGAAGTTAGCATTTGAAAAATGTTTGTACGGCAGTAGCATCTAAAAATTTGCATTTTTATTAAAATTTCTGTAGGCATTTGATGTGACACTAAAACCTAGAACTCTGGAGTTCTGTGCTCTACATGACTAGAGCTATCAACGAAGATCAAAGACACGCCTAGAACTCCTCATAAACTATCAGCAGATCACGTGTGAACACTGTGAAGTTAGCATATCATCTGCTTGAATTCTTTGCATATGAAAAATATTTTCTTTCTTTAAATCTAAGGAATACAGCCTAAGTTCGAACATTTTTCTATTCCTTACAGGTAAATCTTTTTTATCGCCATGCAAACAATCCCGAATGATTTGATTTTTTTTGTCATCGTATAGCACATAACGTTTAAATTTGCATTTTCGTTAACATTTCTGTAGGCATTTGATGTGTGACTAGAACCTAGAACTTTACAGTTCTGTACTTTTCATTACTGAAGCCATGATTTAAGGCCAAAAACAAGCCTAGAACTTTTCATTAACTATCAGCAGATCACGTGTGAATTTAGCATTTGAAAAATGTTTGTACAGCCAGTAGCAAGGCAAAATAAGCATTTATGTTAAAATTTCTGTAGGCATTAGATGTGACACTAAAACCTAGAACTCCAAAGTTCTGTGCTCTACATGACTAGAGCTATCGTTTTAGGCTAAAAACAAGCCTAGAACTTCTCATAAACTATCAGCAGATCACATGTGAAGTTAGCATTTGAAAAATGTTTGTACGGCAGTAGCATCTAAAAATTTGCATTTTTATTAAAATTTCTGTAGGCATTTGATGTGACACTAAAACCTAGAACTCTGGAGTTCTGTGCTCTACATGACTAGAGCTATCAACAAAGATCAAAGACACGCCTAGAACTCCTCATAAACTATCAGCAGATCACGTGTGAACACTGTGAAGTTAGCATATCATCTGCTTGAATTCTTTGCATATGAAAAATATTTTCTTTCTTTAAATCTAAGGAATACAGCCTAAGTTCGAACATTTTTCTATTCCTTACAGGTAAATCTTTTTTATCGCCATGCAAACAATCCCGAATGATTTGATTTTTTTTGTCATCGTATAGCACATAACATTTAAATTTGCATTTTCGTTAACATTTCTGTAGGCATTTGATGTGTGACTAGAACCTAGAACTTTACAGTTCTGTACTCTTCATTACTGGAGCCATCTTTTAAGGCCAAAAACAAGCCTAAAACTTATCATTAACTATCAGCAGATCACGTGTGAATTGAGCATTTGAAAAATGTTTGTACAGCCAGTAGCAAGGCAAAATTAGCATTTATGTTAAAATTTCTGTAGGCATTAGATGTGACACTAAAACCTAGAACTCCAAAGTTCTGAGCTCTACATGACTAGAGCTATCGTTTTAGGCTAAAAACAAGCCTAGAACTTCTCATAAACTATCAGCAGATCACATGTGAAGTTAGCATTTGAAAAATGTTTGTACGGCAGTAGCATCTAAAAATTTGCATTTTTATTAAAATTTCTGTAGGCATTTGATGTGACACTAAAACCTAGAACTCTGGAGTTCTGTGCTCTACATGACTAGAGCTATCAACGAAGGTCAAAGACACGCCTAGAACTCCTCATAAACTATCAGCAGAACACGTGTGAACACTGTGAAGTTAGCATATCATCTGCTTGAATTCTTTGCATATGAAAAATATTTTCTTTCTTTAAATCTAAGGTATACAGCCTAATTATGAACATTTTTCTATTCCTAACAGGTAAATCTGTTTTATCGCCATGCAAACAATCCCGAATGATTTGATTTTTTTTGTCATCGTATAGCACATAACGTTTAAATTTGGATTTTCGTTAACATTTCTGTAGGCATTCGATGTGTGACTAGAACCTAGAACTTTACAGTTCTGTACTCTACATTACTAGAGCCATCATTTAAGGCCAAAAACAAGCCTAGAACTTCTCATAAACTATCAGCAGATCACGTGTGAAGTTAGCACTTGAAAAATGTTTGTACGGCAGTAGCATGTCAAAATTTGCATTTTTGTTAAAATTTATGTAGGTATTCGATGTGACAATAAAACCTAGAACTCTGGAGTTCTGTGCTCTACATGACTAGAGCTATCAAAGAAGATCAAAGACACGCCTAGAACTCCTCATAAACTATCAGCAGATCACGTGTGAACACTGTGAAGTTAGCATATCATCTACTTGAATTCTTTGCATATGAAATAGTACATTTTACAACTAGTGTGAAAAGAATGTCTTTTTACCACTAGTACCGAGGTATCTTGCCACGAGCTGAAAGCGAGTGGCAAGACTCGGTACGAGTGGTAAAAGACATTTCACACGTGTTGTAAACGACGTTTTTTAATACAATTGCGAAAAAATAATAAATTAATATTCGTCATTTATATATTAATGAATTCTTTAAATAAATTTATATTATTGTACCTCGATCTCAACTGTTAGTGGCTGCATCGAAACTTCTGCTTGCGTATGCGCTCCTGGTACCTATAGGTGGACCGTTTAACTAGGTCCTCGCCTGCGCGGCGCGCGGGTGCAGGGGTATGACTATAACGGGCTGCGGGCGACGTGCGGAAGGCAAACCCCGGCGCCCGCACCCCGTTATCGTCATACCCCTGCACCCGCGCGCTGCGCAAGCGAGGAATGAGTTAAGCGGTCTACCTACAGATGCGTACATTTTCAGCTTCAAAAATGACTTTCATACTAACGCGATCAAAAATAAATACTCCTAGTATTCGTAAGCGTTTTTAATTTCATAATTTCCAAGTAAAAAATCTAATATAAAATTACTGCGTTTCGAAAGTATAGTTTGGAACTAAAAAGTAAAAAGCACTAGTGCGAGAAATTGAGCTTCTCGCACGCTACGCAGCCACAAAAAGTACCACTTTTTGAGCAACTGTATTAAAAAATATTTTCTTTCTTTAAATCGAAGGGATACAGCATAAGTTTGAACATTTTTCTATTCCTAACAGGTAAATCTGTTTAATCGCCATGCAAACAATCCCGAATGGTATGATTTTTTTTGTCATCGTATAGCACATAACGTTTAAATTTGCATTTTCGTTAACATTTCTGTAGGCATTTGATGTGTGACTAGAACCTAGAACTTTACAGTTCTGTTCTCTTCATTACTGGAGCCATCATTAAGGGCCAAAAACAAGCCTAGAACTTTTCATTAACTATCAGCAGATCACGTGTGAATTTAGCATTTGAAAAATGTGTGTACAGCCAGTAGCAAGGCAAAATAAGCATTTATGTTAAAATTTCTGTAGGCATTAGATGTGACACTAAAACCTAGAACTCCAAAGTTCTGTACTCTACATGACTAGAGCTATCGTTTTAGGCTAAAAACAAGCCTAGAACTTCTCATAAACTATCAGCAGATCACATGTGAAGTTAGCATTTGAAAAATGTTTGTACGGCAGTAGCATCTAAAAATTTGCATTTTTATTAAAATTTCTGTAGGCATTTGATGTGACACTAAAACCTAGAACTCTGGAGTTCTGTGCTCTACATGACTAGAGCTATCAACGAAGATCAAAGACACGCCTAGATCTCGTCATAAACTATCAGCAGAACACGTGTGAACACTGTGAAGTTAGCATATCATCTGCTTGAATTCTTTGCATATGAAAAATATTTTCTTTCTTTAAATCTAAGGTATACAGCCTAATTATGAACATTTTTCTATTCCTAACAGGTAAATCTGTTTTATCGCCATGCAAACAATCCCGAATGATTTGATTTTTTTTGTCATCGTATAGCACATAACGTTTAAATTTGCATTTTTGTTAACATTTCTGTAGGCATTCGATGTGTGACTAGAACCTAGAACTTTACAGTTCTGTACTCTACATTACTAGAGCCATCATTTAAGGCCAAAAACAAGCCTAGATCTTTTCATTAACTATCAGCAGATCACGTGTGAATTTAGCATTTGAAAAATGTTTGTACAGCCAGTAGCAAGGCAAAATAAGCATTTATGTTAAAATTTCTGTAGGCATTAGATGTGACACTAAAACCTAGAACTCCAAAGTTCTGTGCTCTACATGACTAGAGCTATCGTTTTAGGCTAAAAACAAGCCTAGAACTTCTCATAAACTATCAGCAGATCACATGTGAAGTTAGCATTTGAAAAATGTTTGTACGGCAGTAGCATCTAAAAATTTGCATTTTTATTAAAATTTCTGTAGGCATTTGATGTGACACTAAAACCTAGAACTCTGGAGTTCTGTGCTCTACATGACTAGAGCTATCAACGAAGATCAAAGACACGCCTAGAACTCCTCATAAACTATCAGCAGAACACGTGTGAACACTGTGAAGTTAGCATATCATCTGCTTGAATTCTTTGCATATGAAAAATATTTTCTTTCTTTAAATCTAAGGTATACAGCTTCAGTTTGAACATTTTTCTATTCCTAACAGGTAAATCTGTTTAATCGCCATGCAAACAATCCCGAATGATTTGATTTTTTTTGTCATCGTATAGCACATAACGTTTAAATTTGGATTTTCGTTAACATTTCTGTAGGCATTCTATGTGTGACTAGAACCTAGAACTTTACAGTTCTGTACTCTACATTACTAGAGCCATCAATTAAGGCCAAAAACAAGCCTAGAACTTCTCATAAACTATCAGCAGATCACGTGTGAAGTTAGCACTTGAAAAATGTTTGTACGGCAGTAGCATGTCAAAATTTGCATTTTTGTTAAAATTTATGTAGGTATTCGATGTGACAATAAAACCTAGAACTCTGGAGTTCTGTGCTCTACATGACTAGAGCTATCAACGAAGATCAAAGACAAGCCTAGAACTCCTCATAAACTATCAGCAGATCACGTGTGAACATTGTGAAGTTAGCATATCATCTGCTTGAAATCGTTGCATATGAAAAATATTTACGATTTTTATAATAAAGTGCTAGGGCTATAATCTGAACACCTATTTGTATTAAATATAGGTAAATCTTTTTAATTGCTTAGCAAACAAGCCAGAATCCTTTGTTATATATTTGTCATCGTATAGCACTATAATGTCAAAAATTGCATTTTTGTTAAATTTTCTTTAGGCATTAGGTGTAACACTAGAGCCTAGAACTCCAGAGTTCTAGACTCTTTGTGACTAGATCTATTATTTAAGGCCAAAAACAAGCCTAGAACTCCTCATAAACTATCAGCATATCACGTGTGAACTTAGCATATCATTGAATAAAACTAAAGATTTTTTAATTTTTTATGCTAGAACTATGTGTGAAAAGTATCAGGAACTGTAGAGTACTCTATGAAAAGGCAGAATATTAATTTTGAGTCCATTTGGAGGAAAATGATATGCTACGTGAAGTTAGCATATCAATTGTTTGAATTACATAGGATTATTTTTTTCGGTAAAAACCCCAGAACTATTGCTAAAATGTATCAGGAACTATAGAACTATGGTGCATGCGAATAGAACTTCAATAATTTCGTGATCTGCTAAAACTTGATATGCTAACTTCACAGACATGACCTACCCGACGTTCGTACAATGCGTTACGTGATCGACCTACTGGACACGTAAATTGGTTTATTAGAAAAAAAATGTGGAGAGCGAGATACTTAGAGATACTACTACATATCATCATCATCATCATATCAGCCGAAATACCGACCATTGTGGCACTCTTTGGGGCAGGCCTATGTCCAGCAGTGGACGTCTTTCGGCTAATACATATTATAGAGAGAAAAAAAGTCTCAGGTAGGTTGTAAGTTTATATGTTCCGGAACTACTTCACCGATTTAAAAAAATATTTTACCAGTAGGTACACGAAATAGACTTTCAGGACGGACATGGACTATTTATATTATAATTATCCTGCGGATCCGCCTGGGTTATATCTAATGCGCTTGCGGATCCGCGCGGATCGTCAGTGATATATTATTGGCCAGCATTGTACCTATAGTGTATAGCTCAATTGGCTAAAATAAGACTAACCAAATATGATTTGATAACGTTTACTTAATTTCATTTTACTACAGACAACAATGCACCATAAAATCTTCAAATCAGGGGTAGTAAAAGTTTTCCGGTGGCCAAAATTGCAAAAACTCCGCGGCCATTGTTAAGGACTTTTAGTATTCAATCAATAAATCGAAATGTCGCAAATCGATCAAGATAAATGTTTATTAATACCCATGGAATGAATGTCAAATGAGTGCTACCGAGAAATTCATAAGACGCGTGTTTTGCGAGGTTCCCAGTAGCCCTGGCGGATGCCGATATGTAGATTTTAAGGACCTTCAAAGTCCGTAAATGCTTTGTGGAGCAAAGCTAAATCCTGGGCTGAATTGTTATTGACTTATTAATGCCTCTTCCGCATCTGTATCCGGTATTGTGTACTTTACCGAAAACTTACTGATGTCGCCCAAATGTATTATTATATTTGCGCAGTTTACTGTATTCGTACCACTCCGCTTCCACGCCAATCAGCACTCACTGCCCGTGCTGTAAAGAATCCGTACTTACACTGGCATATGCCAGCTCACTGGAACCGCACTGCCTTTACACCGCCAAGTGCGGAAATGCTCTTAATATTCCGTTTATTTTTTAAGTTTTACAAACAAATTGACTATTTGTTTGGAAAAATATTAAAGCATAAAATGCAATCGAGTCATGATTTTATTGTAAGTGTCGTTTTTATTATAGTTAGCTCGTAGATTTTCAGTGGTGATACGGGTCCTATTTCACCATCTTGACAACTCCGCGTACATTGCTGGGTTAATAAGCTGTCCAGCGACCACCTTAACTTGTCGACGCAGCCATGTAAGTCGAATTGTCGTTGTCAGGCGGCAATTGTCGATTTAGTGAAATAGGGGCCTGCTGGTGATGTAACCGATAAGCTACCATTTGATGAACTGAAAATTTTATGTCATGAAATTTACGATTTTCTGAACAGCTAAAGCGATTGCGTAAACTTTACATTGTCTGCCATTTTAACCCTACCGGAAACACGATCTAGCCCACTATAACTAATCACTTTATGTTCTATTCTAAACTGTAACAGCATAAAACACCTCTTTTCTTGACACTAACGGCGCCGTTGAAAAAACATAACTTGTCAGTTGCAACATCGAACATAAAAACTAATGGGACTTTATTTTGAATCTCGACCACTATCGGACCATAAAACTGATTCAGTAGCTTCGCTCAGAATTAAGCTTGCGGTTTATTAGTTGTTGACTTTGCACGTCAGCGTCGGTGGCATTTGTTTGGTTTATTAACTGCGCTTCTGGCATCCGTTCACGTAGATTCGTCTCTAAGTACTTAGACTTGTACCTCGTAGGTATATAGGTACAAAATCCAGAAATTATACCTGCAGCCGCTGAATTTTTAGCCAATTTTCAGCATTATTGCCTATTATTACAATGCTATGAAGGTTAAAAAAAGATTAACCTTTCCATTCCGCGACTAATTAAAATGTCAATGCTATGATATATAACTAACTAAACTCAGCTAATAATCTTTAAAATTTAAGATTGGATTAAGCTGTACCTGAATAATTTTTTGTCTATTTACTATTGAAATAAACAGTTCAAAAAAAAATTTTTTTTGACTACTGACCTCATGCAAAGACGACTAAAGGTGTCTAATAAATTTGACCTTATACCTACCTACAGTCAACCGCATAAATGTGTATGTATCTAAACCCTTGAACGTGTAAAACAAATATACTAAGTGGTTCTGTGAGCTTTAGAACTCGCAAGCTTTTTCAAAATACAAACTTTTTTAAATTTCGAAAATTGACTCGGCAAAAAAATCTATATAGTAATTAACGAACCTGCTCACAAAATTTCATGAGAATCGGTTGAGAAATGCGACCAGGGCTGTTATTCGCTACGCGTTAATGCGTCTCACACCGCCGGTCACCCGTTACGAAACTAGGGCTCTTGGATATCCGTGATTCACGCCAACCCGTACGTACGTACTCTTAACCCCGGCGGTACTAAGATCACGAATTTCACGAACACGCCCAGTACGTGACACGTACCTGCGTTCGCGTCCGGATTCACGTGACACGTGACACGCCAAGATACGTAGCCCGTACCTGCGTTCGTGTGCACCGGTCGGAACGGAACGATACAACGAAACTAGACCTATACCTTCGCTTAATTACTACGCATCGCGGTGTCAAGGTATAATTGTGGGTGAGCGTTGAGGTGAGCTTAAAACAAGTTACAGAATAGGGGGGCTGTAGAGGAGAACAGCCGGACGGCAGGACACCGGACACTGAAGCATAGAATATTGTTCGCTTCGCTCGTTCGTTCGATAATGTTATGTCGACTGTTACATAGGTGCTTAGAAAGATAGGTGTTGTGTCTACTTATGCATATTTATAGCAACAGTACAGTTAGTATTCGCTGAAATGTCTGGCTCGAGCCATTTACAAAATTGTATACCTATAAATAGTTAAATACACGATGAGAAAGAAACAATTCGGATCATTTTACAAGATAAGTAAGTAAGATTGGTTTACTTTTTTGTCTTTTGCTAGAAATGTTTTATGTATTTGGTGATTTTATGAAAAGTGTGCACATGAGGTTACACAATAGGTCATGCATCTGTTTGTCAAAAATACCTCCACGTCCCAACCAGACATTAAAAACAGACGCAAAAAATAATAGTACCTAATAACAACTATGTGTACTTATATTTGCACCAAACATAACGGCCATTCCGAAAACAATTCGCGATCTCAAATCCTTGACATGTTTTCTAGCGGGGGCCCAAAGTCGGTCGATGGCCAGGTAGGCGGCCACTAGGCTCGTCACCGACTAGTCCCGTATCCACTCGACCCAGCTATTGTGCCGATTTGTGCATGTGATGAGACCTCTTCAGTTTAGTGATGTGACGAAGACGCCATTAAGATTATCGATGAAAATAAAATAATGCTTACAATGCATTGTTTGAATTGGTTTACACGATGCCTATTGTAGATATTTTTATACAATAACAAGGTACGTACATTTTATAATGCAGTTACGCCTGCTAACGATATTTTATAAACTTCAAATTAAAGGAAAAATTGAAAAATTTAGGCTCCGAGCCGGACTCCGGAGTCCGGAGTTTAAGGTAGGTACAGTCAACCAATTTGATTCCTAGGCCACCGTAGAACCCTGTCATTTTAACTGCTACATAATGACGCAATAAACCTAGTACTTAACCCGTATTGACATAGCATTTACAACGACAAGGTTCTATGATGGCCTAGGAATCAAATTGGTTGACCGTACATAACAATTTTGTCTATTGGGTGAGAATGAGAACACGGTTTATCTCAGTTAACCTCGATAGGTGTCTAGAAAGTACATACTTATGCCAAAAGATGTGAATAGAATTTGACATCGTTTCCATTTTTAATTAACAAAATAAGAAAAATATAACTGACCGTCATATAAACACCCTCCTTCGAAATCTACCCGAAGGATTTTTATTAAAAGCGTATTCCTATGTAGGTGGCGAGAGATATACCGTATCCACACGGTATAGTAACAAGTAGTAACATATTAATCTATAGTACCTATATTTAAGTAAGTAAGTGAATATATTTGAATTACTAGCTTTCATCGATAACTGTTGGAACAGCCTTGACGATTTCGTTCCCCTGCGCGTACGCGCATTAAATTCGTTATTCAATTGAACATCTTGCATTGTGGCCCAATGACGGCACTTTGCCCACATTACGTGCAATGTCATGATTTGGTACTTTCTGACCGACCTACTGTCCTCTAAAATTTTCAAGTCATCGATTTTAGTTGAGATGTTTATAAACCAAGTTATCAAATAGACCAGTGGGTCGATCACGTAACTTTTCTTACGCGCGTCTGTAAGGTCTAAATGTCAATTTTATATGGAAAAATGACAGTTAGATTGTGATTTTACTGTCAGACGCGCGTACAATGCGTTACGTGATTGACCTACAGGGCTTCGAACTTTTTGACTAAAGGGCCTCACTGCACTTTTATATAAATTCGTGCGGGCCAAGACTGATGACAAATCCATTCCCTACTCCATAAAGAAAATTTCTGCCAAAAAGTATTATTAGATACTAGCTGATGCCCGCGACTTCGTCCGCGTAGAACTTATACTTAGAAAATATAATGCAAACAAACTTCTTCTTACCATCTTAAGGGATGATTTCCGAGGCAAAAACTATTCTAAATCCTTCGAAGGGACTCAAATTATCTCTATACCAAATTTCATCTAGGTATATGGACATTATCCAAACTTTCACCCCCTATTTCATACCCTTAGGGAAAGATTTTCGGGATAAAAACTATCTAATATCATTCTTCGGGACTCAAACGACCTTTATACCAAATTTCATCTAAACGGGATTCATCCAAATTTTCACCCCCATTTCCACCTTAGGGAGTGATTTCCGGAACTAAAACTATCCTATGTCCTTTCCCAGGACTCAAGCTATCTCTATACCAAATTGTATTAAAATGGGTTCCATCCGAATTTTCACCCCCTTAGGGGATGATTTCTGGGGTGATTTTTGAGGGTTGCCCAGGACTTAACCTATATCTACACCACATTTCATCAAAATAGATTACATCCAAATTTTCACCCACCCCCCTTTTCACCCCCTTAGGGGATGATTTCCAGGATAAAACTTATAATATGTCCTTCCCCGGGACGCAAACTATTTATATACCAAATTTCATCTAAATCGGTGCAGCGGTTTAAGTAGCTCCATACAAATTTCCACCCCCAATTTCAGCCCCTCAGATATAAAAACTACCCTTTGTCCTTCCACGGAGCTCAAACTATCTGTATACCAAATTTCATCTAAATCGGTTCAGCGGTTTAGGCGTGAAGAGTTAACAGACAGACAGACACACTTTCGCATTTATAATATTAGTCCCTGGGCGACCGAGCTCCGCTCGGATTAAAACGGAGACAATACGGAGAAATCGAATTTTCCCGGACATGGGACCTATCTAGATTAATTCCTCGCCCCCGTAGACCCCCGCATTCCAAATTTCATTGAAATCGTTAGAGTCTTTTCCGAGAACGTGATTGCAAATATATATATATACAAATTTTGCTCGTTTAATAGTATAGGATAGGAATATGGAAGTATGGATTATTAGTATGGATATTATGGGTTCTTTCCGCTTGTCTTCCAAATAGAGGTGTAGCTGTAGACTCACTTCAAAAGAAAGAAGAAACGAAAAACTCATTCAAATATCTCAAAAAAATACGAAGCTACAACCGTTTTAATGTCGCTTGTTAGAGTGAGAAAACGATCAGGGACCGTGACGTCACGATCCTCGAGCGTCATAGTAAATAAAAAACAATCGTTTCATTATAAAGGTGCGTTTTGCGGAAAAGAGACGAAACAAACCCCCTCTTCAAACTTTATACACTTATAACTTAGTGATTACCTATACGAGTATAGCCTCTTGCGTTGTTTTTTTTCGAGATAATACAACATTATGATTATTTTGTTTAGTGTCTACATCGCTATTTTCGATAAGATAAGATAAAATAAGATTTCTTTATTGTCAGAACTGTGTACATTTAGTTGTTTTGGGTAAAATAAAGTCCAACAGCTTGCCCATTTCGGACGTACAATATTAAACTTAAAGCTAGTCAAATATACTAAAACAATAACAACAATAGTATTTCCAAATAATTTTAACCATATTCACACATAAAATATTAATTTAGATCTATCCGACATCCGTATTTTCTTTTAAACCACGAACTTCGGAAATTCGAAAATATTCAGGTATCTCTATCTCTATCGCACTAACAAATGACAGGAATGCAGATGTACGAACTTCGAGTTTCAGTTTTCGTGGTTTGGCTGAATACGCAAAGAGCGCGCGCGCGTGCCATTCAAAAAAACCAATAAGTTTATATTGTTCGAATTTGTTGTTACATTTGTAGAAATTAAGCCTTAATTCGACATTTGCGCATATAAGTTCGCATATCAAAATCGATTAATTTTATATTTGCTTTTGGTACCTATGTGTCTCGTCAATGTATATCGTAGACGGTATTAAAATTATTAATAGGCGAAAGAAAGGCAAAGAAATTCCGCTATTTTGTCCGTAGTATTTCTTATTAGTCTGTGATTTTGACGTTTCTTTTAGCTGACAGATGTGGCGGCGATATACTTTAAGAATAATAAATGAAAAATTAAATGAAGTCGTATATTACGGAAAATAAATTAACTGTCGCAGTCGGATAAAAACTATCCTAAGTTGCAGCGGGAATAATAATGTACCTATATAAAATGTTTCATATTTTTCCGTCCATGGGATGCTGAGAACATTCGTACTACAGAAAGCTTAGTTTCAAACTGGCTGATTCTTTTTTTAATTTAGAGATTTATTATAAGTGGAGATTACTTATTAATAACAAAATTAATAATTATTTCAGTATTTACTTAGTTTTTGAAGTCGGTTCCAAACTTTGGAGCGGGACAGTTATTTGCGGGATAAATAATTGATTTTGTATGCAAGTACGTGCAGCGTTCTTTGCTTGGCGCCGACTTTAAAAACTAAGTAAATACCGAGATAATTATTAATTGTCTTATTATATTAGGTAATAATTAATAATACTTTTTGGCAGAAATTTTCTTTATGTAGTAGGGACTGGATAAGGATGGGGGTGTATAAAATGAATGTTGTGCTTTTCAGTGCGTTGGTTTTTTGAAGGCTGTTTGTTCCCTATATTTAAAAAAGTTATTTTTTATTTCATATTTTTTAGTCATAGTTATGTAAGTATGTACAGTCGCCATCACATACATCGGAGCAAACAAGCACGTCACAAACATCGGAACACACCTCTATTCTCAAGGCATTAGGGTGCATGTGCCGATATTTTTGAACACCTATAGTGTACCTATGTATGTGATGGCGACTGTACATCATTTATTTATTTTAGGTTATGAGCTAATTACTAGTTTGTTCATAGTTTGTACACTCAGTACCGCGGTAATCGACCTAGGGCCTAAAATCTTAGCAAAAGGCCAATATTTGTTACCTTGAGTCGAGTAAAATCCCTAAAAATCATCACTCCAAAATGTGACAAACATTTTTCTGAAAACCGCATCCAAATCGGTTTAGCCAAACGCGAGATAATCGCGCTGAATACCGCATCAA
The DNA here is from genome assembly GCA_963854355.1 of Epinotia brunnichana. NCBI lineage: Eukaryota > Metazoa > Arthropoda > Insecta > Lepidoptera > Tortricidae > Epinotia > Epinotia brunnichana. The sequence continues at coordinate 22,648,807 of OY977936.1, read as the reverse complement.
AATAATTTGAGTAAAACCAGATTTATTGCAAAATAACGGATGTCATGTATCCAACTGTTGAATACCAATACCTTCTCCAGAATGTGAAAAATACTTTTGTGAAAACCGCATCAAAATCGGTTCAGCCAAACGCGAGATAATCGCGGACAAACATACATACATATATACAAACATACGGGTCAAACTGAGAATGGGTAATAAAATGTACCCAACTACTTACTTCGGGAATCGTCATTTTGTACTTTTACACCAAGTAGGTACACAATCTAGTTCGAATACCTATTTATAAGCTACCTGCGTGTATGCAAAATTTTAAGTTCAAATACCTATTTATAAGCTACCTGCGTATATGCTAAATATTAAATAATCATTCGAAATAACTACTACTTCTATACTAAATCGTACGGAAGAAAAATCTGTGAGATTGTCTGAGGGATTGTCTCCATAGCTAGTCTGAAATAAAATGGACAAGCTTTTATTACATTCCTCAACGTAGGTACACCTACTTGATATAAATAGGATCTTATTAATAGCCAAAAAACAAAGAATCTTTATACAATTACTCGTAAACCACAAGGTATACGCATAGCGGTAAAGTCAAAAATAAACAAAGTAAAGAATGCACCCACACTGTTGGTTCGTTTAGCATTCATTATAAAATAACTAGGATGTTGGAAATGAAGTCATTCACAGTTAAAACAACGAAGTGTGAAACAGACAATTGGTACAAAGTAATGAGTCGGGAACTAAGGTAGATTTAATTATTGGAGTTTGAAATCTGCGCATGCCTTGCAAAGGAGTTGAGTCTGTACCTATATGAAAGCTCCAACCTATCTACATTATATGCTGAAATCCTGTTTACAGATTAATATGTGTTCGTGGTTGTAAAGTTGATAATAATTAAAACAATATATGCTAAAGCTTAACAATTAAAGTTTAACAAGTAAATATGCATGTTAACAGAATTTATTTAAGTTTAACTTAATCGGGTGTAACGTTGTTATGGTAAATACATAATTTGTATTTTTCTGCCAGTATGACCACTCAAATGCCACTTTCACGCTCGTTCGTAATGTTACGCAACTACCCTGCTGCACTACAAAGCACAATGCTGAGGGTTTTTGATCCTGCAAATGTAAGCTTGAGCAAAATAATTTCACTTACGAATTAAGTTTCTAGTACTTAGTAGGTATCTCCCATCTTGAAGTCCTCTGAAAGAAACTGTTTATTTAGCCATTACAATGCGTTGTTCAGCCGCTACTACACAGGCTGAAGATATTCCTACACAAACAATGTACATGGCGTTGTAATCACGACAATGCTACCGTTTGATGATGTTTTATGTTTTTTCTCTCTTTGATTCGGCGCCGTTTGATGCTATGAGTGATGCCGCGGTATGCGCCCGCGTTACTTTAGATCTCGTTCTAATTACAAATGGATTTTATTTGTAAGACTATCTTTGAGATTTTATACGATTATTGGGGCGTTTTATAGGTATATTTTGCGTGGATATGAATGAAAGCTGGTTAGAAACTATTTCTTTCGATTAAATATCTCGCATAAAAGAATACCGATGCTTTTAGTTAGTACAGCACCCAGGAAAGCTTTAATGCGACTGAAGTTTATATTACAATTTAACCTTAATTAACATACCGTACTTAAGTACTAACCTAACCTAATGTGTCTATCTCAACATTTACAAACCAGTTTTCATGGGGAAAATGCAGCTGTGAAAATAAGCTTCATGGAAAAACTCAATTGTATATTGGGAAAAGACCGCTGAAAGAAAGCATCACTAACGAAGATAAAAAGATTTCCAGAAATAGATTTTTTTTTGAGAAATTTTTATAAGGTCATTTCATCAAAGTAAGAAACAATATCAATACATAAATACTAAGTAAGTAACGTGGGGACACTTTACCTTCTAAAAAAACATGCATAATTCATACAATTCAATCTCTGTCCTATTGAGTCTGCAGATAAATAATATTTACTGAGTAACAATGAGTATAAAGTCTAATACTTATCTTACTAACATCACGCCAATTTTAATTGCTTATCTTAATCACAAATGAGATATATTCTGCAAAGATGATAATAACTTATTGAACATCAAATGATATTGTAGGAGCCAAACTCAACAATAGTCATAGGAATAACCATGCTTAATTCAGTCATAGCTCGACACCTTTAGTTTTACAATAAACGTAATGCTTGCTCCAAGATGTTACTTTTTGATTCGATACATTGCAAATGCTAAGTGTATCATTAAATTGGACGTTTCTATCACAGTTCGCCCACGACAATACTTAATGAAACAATAATATGCTGGGTGTATTGCAGGCGCATAGTATGGTCTTAATTACGGGGACTGTACGCCGAAACCCCGGTATAATCTCCACTTATAATAAATCTCTAAATTAAAAAAAGAATCAGCCAGTTTGAAACTAAGCTTTGCGCGGTTCGAATGTTCTCAGCATCCCATGAACGGAAAAATATGAAACATTTTATATAGGTACATTATTATTCTAGCTGCAACTTAGGATAGTTTTTATCCGACTGCGACAGTTAATTAATTTTCCGAAATATACGACTTCATTTAATTTTTCATTTATTTTTATTGAAATCAAACGCTGCTCCAACTGTCAGCTATAAGAACCGTCAAATTTTCGTCAAAATGGCGGAATTGCTTTGCCTTTCACTTATTAATAATTTAAATCCCGTCTACGATAGACCTTTACGAGACAAATGCTAAAATATACACCATAAAAAAATATTCGATTCTGATATGAGAACTTATATGCGCAAATGTCGTTTTATGTCGTAATTTCAATAAATGAAATCAACAAATTTGAACAATATAATTAACACGAATTTGTTTTTTTTGAATGACAATGGCACGCGCTCGGCGCATTCAGCCAAAGTACCTGCGGCGCTACCACGAAAACCGATACTCAATGTTCATATATTTGCATCCCTGTCACTCGAGTATGGTTAGTGCGATAGAGATAGAGATACCCGAATATTTTCGAATTCCGAAGTTCGTGGTTATAGCTCAGGAATCGAAAATATGGTAAATAATCATAATGTATTTTCTCGAAAAAGAATTTAAAATAAATATAGTCAAATGGAGAAAAAAACAAAGCAAGAGGTTATATAGGTAATGATTAAGTTATAAGAGTCCAAAGTTTTAAGAGGGGGTATGTTCTGTCCCTTTTCCGCAAAACGCACCTTCATATGAAACGATTGTTTTTTACTATGACGCTCGAGTATATTGACGTCACAGTCCCTCATCGTTTTCTCACTCTAACAAGCGACATTAAAACGGATGTAGCTTCATAATTTTTTGAGATATTTGAATGGGAGTTTCATTATCTTCTATCTATTTATCTCCACTTATAATAAATCTCTAAATTAAAAAAAGAATCAGCCAGTTTGAAACTAAGCTTTGCGCGGTTCGAATGTTCTCAGCATCCCATGAACGGAAAAATATGAAACATTTTATATAGGTACATTATTATTCTAGCTGCAACTTAGGATAGTTTTTATCCGACTGCGACAGTTAATTAATTTTCCGAAATATACGACTTCATTTAATTTTTCATTTATTTTTATTGAAATCAAACGCTGCTCCAACTGTCAGCTATAAGAACCGTCAAATTTTCGTCAAAATGGCGGAATTGCTTTGCCTTTCACTTATTAATAATTTAAATCCCGTCTACGATAGACCTTTACGAGACAAATGTTAAAATATAAACCATAAAAAAATATTCGATTCTGATATGAGAACTTATATGCGCAAATGTCGTTTTGTGTCGTAATTTCAATAAATTAAATCAACAAATTTGAACAATATAATTAACACGAATTTGTTTTTTTTGAATGATAATGGCACGCGCTCGGCGCATTCAGCCAAAGTACCTGCGGCGCTACCACGAAAACCGATACTCAATGTTCATATATTTGCATCCCTGTCACTCGAGTATGGTTAGTGCGATAGAGATAGAGATACCCGAATATTTTCGAATTCCGAAGTTCGTGGTTATAGCTCAGGAATCGAAAATATGGTAAATAATCATAATGTATTTTCTCGAAAAAGAATTTAAAATAAATATAGTCAAATGGAGAAAAAAACAAAGCAAGAGGTTATATAGGTAATGATTAAGTTATAAGAGTCCAAAGTTTTAAGAGGGGGTATGTTCTGTCCCTTTTCCGCAAAACGCACCTTCATATGAAACGATTGTTTTTTACTATGACGCTCGAGTATATTGACGTCACAGTCCCTCATCGTTTTCTCACTCTAACAAGCGACATTAAAACGGATGTAGCTTCATAATTTTTTGAGATATTTGAATGGGAGTTTCATTATCTTCTATCTATTTATCTATACATATAATAAAGCTGAAGAGGGTCGAAAGTCTGTACATGGAAGTAATTCGAAAAAAAATTGGCTAGGGATACTTAAAATCGATAACAGAACACGTTCCAACAGTTTTTAGAATTTTTGTCTGTTTGTCTGTTTATCTGTTTGTCTGTTTATCTGTTTGTCTGTTTATCTGTTTTTCTGTTTATCTGTTTGTCTGTTTATGTGACCGCGCATCACGTGAAAACGGCTTAACCGATTTAGATGAAATTTGGTATATAGATAGTTTGAGTCCTGGGGAAGGACATAGGGTAGTTTTTATCCCGGAAATAAATCCCTAAGGGGATGAAATGGGGGGTGGAAATTTGTATGGAGCTACTTAAACCGCTGCACCGATTTGGATGAAATTTGGTATATAAATAGTTCGAGTCCCGGGGAAGGTCAAAGGATAGGTTTTATCCCGGAAATCTTCCCCTTAAGGGGTAAAATGTGGGGGTGAACATTTGGATGTAACCCATTTTGATAAAATTTGGTTTAGAGTTAGTTTAAGTTCTGGGAAAGGACATTGGATAGTTTTTATCCCGGAAATCTGCCCATAAGGGGGTGTAGTGGGGGGTGAAATTTTGGATGGACTCCGATTAGATCAAATTTGGTATAGAGATAGTTTGAGTCCCGGAGAATGACAACGGATACTTTGAATCCCGAAAATCATCCCCTAAGGGGATGAAATAGGGGTGAAAATGTGGATAAATCCCATTCAGTTAAAATTTGGTAAAGAGATAGAAGGCGTCCCAGGGAAGGACAATGCATAGTTTTTATCCAGAAAAATCATCTCCTGAGGGGGTGAAATGAGGAGTGAAAATTTGGATAGAACCCATTTAGATGAAATTTGGTATGGAGATAGTTAGTCCTGGGGAAGGACCTAAAATAATTTTTAGTCCAGAAATCATCTCCTAAGGGGGTGAAATGGGGGATGAAAATTTGGATGGAACCCATTTACGGTATAGCGAGTTGGAGTTCTGGGGAAGCACATAGGATAGTTTTATCCCGAAAATCACCCCCTTAAGGGATGAAAATTTGGATGTGATGTGACCTTTTTAGATGAAATTTGGTTAATTTAATTTAATGCAAATTATTTATTTCAGACTTAGTCCATATCATGTTAGTAACAATAAAAACTTATAAAACTTAAGTTAACAGTTAAGAGATAGTTTGAGTGCTGGGAATTGGGGGGTGAAAATTTAGATGGAAACCATTTCGATGGAATTTGGTATAGAGATGGTTTGAGTCCTGGGCAAGGACAGAGCGTAGTTTTAATTCCGGAAATCATCCTCTAAGGGAGTGAAATGGTGGTTTAAATTTGGATTAGGATGAAATTTGGTGCCTATAGAGATAGTTTTACTCGCGTAGAAGAACAACGAATAGCTTTTGTCCCGAAAAAAATCGTCTAAGGGCATAAAATAGGGGGTGAAAATTTGGATGTACCCTATTTGGATGAAATTTGGTATAGAGATAGTTTGGGGTTCCGAAAAAGGATAATGCATAGTTTATGGAACTCATTTAGTTGAAATCTGGTTAAGAGATAATTTGAGTCCTGGGAAAGGACATCTGATAGTTTTATTCCGGATATCATTCCCTAAGGGGGTGAAATGGGGGTGAACATTTAGTATAGCGATAGTTGGGAGTCCTGGGGAAGGACAAAGGATAGTTTTATTCCGAAAATCCTCCACTAAGGGGTGAAAATTTGGATGTGAGTGACCCATTTAGAATAAATTTGGTTAACAGATAATTTGAGTTCCGGAAAAGGACATAGGATAGTTTTTATCCCGGAAATGATCTCTTAAGGGGGTGAAATGGGGGTTGAATATTTGTATGAAGCTACTATACAACCCATTTAGATAAAACTTTGTATAGAGGTAGTTAGTAGGCGCGGCGTTGGTAGGCACAAGGTAGACTGATGACCTGGTAAAGGTCGCAAGAATCCGCTGGATGCGGGTGGCGCAGGATTGGTCACTTTGGAACTCTTTGGGGGAGGCCTATGTCCAGCAGTGGACGTCTTTCGGCTGATATGATGATGATGATAAATGATAATAATGATAAAGATAGTTTGAGTCTCGGGTAAGGACATATGATAGTTTTTATATCGGAAATCTACCCCTAAAAGGGAAATGGAGGGTGAAAGTTTGTATCGAGCTACGATATAAACGAGTTCTACGCGGACGAAGTCGCGGGCAAAAGCTAGTACATAATAAATGCCTATGTCCTGACTGACTTATTCACTCAATCACTCACTCACTCACTCATCAACGCACAGCCGAAACTACTAATCTTAGAGAGTTGATTTTTGCACAGTATGTTGCTTTTATAACGTGGGCTAGGGATAAAAAGGGATTTTTGAAAATTCTACCCCTAAGGGGGTAAAATGGGGGTGCAAAGTTTGTATGGGAGAACCTTTTTTTTTTGAGCTATAGACTTAAACTTTGTAGAAAAATTAGTTATTAGAATACAAATGAAACACTTTCAGCGTTTTGGAAAATTCCACCCCTACGGGGGTAAAATAGGGGTGCAAGGTTTTTATGGGGGAAACATTTTTTTTTTAAATAGAGACTTAAAACTTTGTAGAAAGATCAGTCATTAGAATACAAATAAAGAACTTTCAGGGTTTTAGAAAATTCTACCCCTAAAGGGGTAAAATAGAGTGCAAAGTTTGTATGGGAAAAACTACTTTTTTTTAAATAGAGACTTAAAACTTTGTAGAGAAATTATTCATTAGAATACAAATAAAGTACCTAGATTCAGTGTTTTAAAAAAATCTACCCCCAAAGGGGTAAAATAGGGGTGCAAATTTTGTATGGGGGAAACAATATTTTTTTTAAATAGAGACTTAAAACTTTGTAGAAAGATTAGTCATCAGAATACAAATTAAGTACTTTCAGCGTTTTAGAAAATTCTACCCCTAAAAATAGGGGGCTAAAATAGGGGTGCAAAGTTTGTATGTGGGAAACTACTTTTTTTAGCTAGAGTCCTAAAACTTTGTAGAAAGATTATTTAAATACAAAGAAAGTACTTTCAGCGTTTTGGAAAATTTCACCCCTAAGGGGGTAAAATAGGGTGCAAAGTTTGTATGGGAAAAACATATTTTTTTTTAATAGAGACTTAAAATTTTGACGAAAAATTACTTATTAAAACATGAAAAATACTACATTCGGCGTTTTACAAAAATCATTCCCTAAGGGGGTTAAAAAAGGGTGCAAGGTTTGTATGGGGAACACTTTTACTGAGCTAGACACTTAAAACTTTGTAGAAAGATTACTTATAAAAATACAAAAAAAAAGACTTTCAGCGTTTTGAAAAAATCTATCCCTAAGGGGGATAAAAAGGGGTGCAAAGTTTTTATCAGGGAAAGTTTATGTTTTTGAGTTAGAGACTTGAAACTTTGTAGAAAGATTACTTATTAAAATACAAAAAAAGAACACAAATCGTTTTAGAAAATTCCACCCCTAATAGGGTTAAAAAGGAGAGCAAGCTTTGCATGGGCAACACTTTTTTTTGAGTTAGACTTAAAACTTTGCAAAAAGATTACTTATTAGAATACTAAAAAAGAACTTTCAGCGTTTTAGAAAACTCCATCCCTAAGGGGATCCTTAAGATCCTTAAGAAGGGTAGCCAGTGTTGTGTGGGAAAAACTTTTTTTTTTACTAGACTTAAAACTATTCAAAATGTTACTTATTAAAATTAATAATAAAGTACTTTCAGAGTTTTAGAAAATTCCACCCCTAAGGGGGTTAAGAAAGCTTTGTATGGGCAACACTTTTTTTGAGCTAGAGACTTAAAAGTTTACGAAAAAAGTTCTTTCAGCGATTAGAAAAATTCAACCTCTAAGTGGGTTTAAAAGGGGGTTAAAATTTTAAATGGCGAGCAATAAAATTTTAAAGTGTGAGTAAGAGATTTTTAACTTCGGTCTTATTCTGTACGTTAAAAGACTACAAAACTGATTTCAGAGTTTTTCCAAATTCATCCCCTAAGAGTGTTAAAATTGGTTCAAAGTTTGAGTATTTCAAGGAATTTTTAAAGTATGAGATTTTTAACTTTGGTTTTAGACTGTTTGTTCACAAACTAGAAAATGAACATCAACTTTTTTTTTAATTATCCCCTAAAAGAGGGTTCAAATTTTGTATTGAGAGAAATCATTTTCTAAGACGATAAAAAGTTCTACGCGGACGAAGTCGCGGGCAACAGCTAGTACCAAATATGGTTGCTCTCCGTTTCGTCATACCAATCAGTCCACATAAGCCTGCCTCGAAGCATCAATATTATAAGGCAAATAAGCCAACTTATAAACATCCTTATCGATCTGTCTTAGCTATATAACTATATATATACCTACTAGTAATTTGGGGAGTTATCAAGATATAGGGTTCTTGCCTCCTTACTCGTACGTCACTGGGTTAATTGCTCGAGGGGACAGCGGCAGCGTACGATTAGTGTTTTATAATATTAATTGGTCTAGACCATTTGAAGATTATTTTAGTAAGTCTTAGTTTACATTTTTTTAGACGTTGATAGTGACAACAGTATGTATGAATATGAATATGAATACAACACAAACTGACTACAAGCCCTAAAAAAGTATTTAATGAAATACGTGTTTCTACTAGATTCAAGAGACATATAACCAACCATACCTAGATCGAAAAGAGTTGGATAGAGAAAATGGTAGTAATATACGTGGTATGGTACGAAGCAAGAGGTCCTGGGTTCGAATCCCGGTAAGGGAATTTATTTGTGTGATGAGCACGAATATTTGTTCCTGAGTCATGGATGTTTTCTATGTATTTAAGTATTTATTTCTCTATATAAGTATTATATCGTCGTCTAGTACCCATAGTACAAGCTTTGCTTAGTTTGGGACTAGGTCGATATGTGTAAGATTGTCCGAAAAATATTTATTTATTTTATTATTTATTTATTAAGTAAGTAGGTACATTTTACTAAAGAGCATTCGTACAAATGGTTTAATAACTTTTTCTAGGAGTAGCGTGTACTGTTGCTCATGGGGGTTAGTTTAGCGATTCGGAGTGCTATATATCTGTTACCTTATCTTATCTTATCTTATCTAGGTGAGGGCCCTTTCGGATGCACTTCGACCCAGTGGGATCTTTTGTGCATTTGCTCTCTCCTTTATACCTGCTCCCAGGCTTGCTCCATCATTTCCACAAAGCGGATGATGCAGTTCGCCGGGAGCACCTTGAATTCCTTTGGTTGCGGGTAACCGTTACCAAAGTAGTTCATTCTTTGTCTGGCAAGGGCATGACATTCACACAATAAGTGTTCCATAGTCTCATCCTCCTCGCCACACATTCTACAGTCTAAACTATCAGATAGTCCCATCTTGGCCAAGAGATCCTTGACCCCGAAGTGACCAGTGAACACCCCAGATATGATTCTGAGTTGCTTCCTACTGGATTTCCAGAGTTTTCTGGTCCAGCCCGAGTCCACTCCTTCTATGAAGAGCTTAGAGTGCCTTAAGCCAGCCTCATTCCTCCACTCGTGTTGGTGTTTGGTTTTGGCGTAGGCTTTAAAGGCCGATATTATGGTCCCCTGCGAGAGTCCCACAAATGGTTCTGGACCTACAAAGTGATTTGTAGAGCCCCCTCTTGCAAGCTCATCTGCTCTTTCGTTGCCGATGAAGCCCTTGTGCTTGTGTATCTGTTACCTTAGTTCTGCTTCGGAAAGCTTCATTTCTAATGCGATCACGCAGAGAAACTCCTAGCAAAATCACCCAAAGGACAATGGAGAGGTCCATTGCCCTTTGGGTGACTTTGATTGCGCCTTCTAATGAGGCCCATAGAGGTAGAAGTATTTACTGGATAAGGAGATGAACCCTCCCAATTGCCCAGAAGTTCACCCAATTGAGCGATATTGGTCTATCACGAAACGACACCTCTAAAAAACGTCAAAGCTGCCACCTCAGCTGAAAACTTAAAAAAAAGTGGAACAGGGCATCATCAAATGTGTCAAAAGTGATCGTCCAGAATTTCGTGAATGAGACACATCAAAAAGAAAGTTAGGTTGCAGGCAAAATATATTTAATACGACGAATTCATTCAAAACAGTTTTTTATAAAGACCTTATTTTTCAGTTTCTGTTTGTTTTATTATCAGTTTTCACATATAATAAAAATAATATCATTTTGAAGTTGTCTACTTTCTTTCCGATACGATCCTTACCCCCCAACCCCTTAAACTAAGGGATGCAATTTTGTATGAGACTTCCGCAGATTTTGACGCTAGAGGTCTGAAAATTATTGAAATAAGGACTGCTTATTATAACTTATAAAATACGTATTTCAGGATTTTTAGTAAATCCCCCCCCACCCTTTAAATTAGGGGGTGGAAGTTTGTATGGGACACACAACTATATACACACCTATACACTTCTTTAGAAATTACCTTACAAAAAGGAATGAGATCCCACCAAAAACATTACTTCTAAAGTGACTGCCAACTGCCAAGACTCCCTAGCTCATATAGCTTTCAGCGTTAAAAAGATATCAGATCATAAGGAGCGCCAAGCTTCCTACTCCACACGGCGAAACCTACCACTACCAGCCACGCTCTAAAAGTTCTATATCTTGGCTAAAAAGTATAGACCCATCGCTTATTATTATTACTCATCATCCTCCTAGCGTTATTCCCGGTTGTGCCTAATCCCAAGATTTGGCATAGGCACTAATTTTTACGAAAGCAACTGCCATCTGACCTTCCAACCCAGAGGGAAAACTAGACCGTATTGGGATTAGACCGGTTTCCTCACGATGTTTTCCTTCACCGAAAAGCTAACGGTAAATATTTCGTACATAAGTTCCGAAAAACTCATTGGTACGAGCCGGGATTCGAACCCACGACCGCCGCTTGACAGCCGCATGCCTGAACCACCGGGCTACCGTAGCTTCACTGGGCTACCGTAGCTTCACTGGGCTACCGTAGCTTCACTGGGCTACCGTAGATTCACTGGGCTACCGTAGCGTCGACCCATCGCTTATTAATGTCGCTTATAAATTCATTCAGCGCGAGAGACTATGCGGCGGCCGGGATGTGCCCAACAAAGCTATACTTTTTAGCCAAGATGTAGAATTCGGCGGACGCCGTGTGGAGTAGGAAGCTTGGCGCTCCTTATGATCTGATTTCTTTTTAACGCTGAAAGCTATATGAGCTAGGGAGTCTTGGCAGTCACTTTACATGTAATGTTTTTTGGTGGGATTTGTATTTTTTAAGAAGCTTCTACAAACGATTGTATTAATTTGATCCTACATAAGGTAGATAACGCAATTTTTTTTAACAAATTGACATTTTAAATGATATTGAGATATAATTATGACGATAAAGTATTAATAATAATTAAAATGTATTATTTTACTAATAATTTGTGATTCGGTAAATTACCGGTTCTGATTTAAATTTACCGGTATTTTACCGGCCTTATATTTAGCATATTTAGTTTAGTTTACTTTAGTCATTTATTGTACCATGGTAATATACAAGTAGATTTACAATATAAGGAGGTATCTCATGCACCCTGAATGGGTACAGCAATTGTATCCTTAAGAACTAAAATAATTATAATTAAACATCACAATATCCATACACTGTTGAATAGAAAAGCTAAATGGCAAGTAACATTCACTAATACTAGCATATCAATATTATTTATTATATTATGTTACAATGAATCACGTAGATATTAACATTCAGAACAGGCTATACTAATTATTTATCAATTACGAATATCACAATAATTAAATAAGTTTCTGTCAAAAATTTCATTTTAGTTACAATATTTTACTGCCGACTGTACTTTTCTGCATATCATCATCAAGTACTCATTGAGACGATTCTAACGAGCCCAAACTCGATGGGGTTGTGTCGTTTTATTGCGGAGTTCCTATGGCCACCTTCCAGCTCCAGCATCAGATCAGCTCCAAGTCATCATAATATTGCATTGTCATGCGATATACATATGCTTGCAAAATTTCAGCTCAATTGGATAACGGGAAGTGACTGAAAAATGGATTGCAAATTTTGACGGACAACTTAAAGCTAAAGCTTGTAAAAAAATCAATCATTTTTATGTAGGTACATTTCATCTCTCTCTTCAGAATTAATATAATTAGGAAGACTATTGTAGTATTTTACAGCGGCGTACTTAATGAGGGCTATTCCTAAATATTTTAAGTTTAGGTTCAGGGGTATTTAGTTTGTGTTTAAACCTTTTATTTAGCTGTTTTTGGAAGAGGTTTACCGGTTAACCGGTTCGCATTCCCTATATTGACTACTTTGCCTATCCGTGGAACACCCTGTACTTATAGCAAAAACTGACGTAAAAATAAAGCAAACAAAATATCGTCGGGTGACAAGCAAAACTCACTAAGTAACAAATACCTACTTAAATGAAAGGTCGTATCTCGATATCGACTACGTACCGAGATACGACGTTTTGAAGAGCAGTGACAGTTTTGGTGGTGACTTTTACTTGTCACCCGACGATATGAACCTACATAATACACTCAGATGGAAACTTTCAGATAACCAGAAATTCGTTAGGTTCATTATTATACACCCTAACGCAAAAAGGTGAACTGGGAACAGACCGTGTAGATAAAGGGTTGCATTTAATTGCTATGTGTGATTGCAAGCCCGACGCATTGGGAATAAATTAATCTTACTGCAGTACGCCTGTATTGAATTAGCCGTTAATAGCTGCGTCCTAAGTAACTTAACTTGCTGTACTGTATATTGTAGGTACCTACAGTCAGCATTATTTTATTAGATATATGGTAGTAAACAAATTGAGTATGTCGTAACACCTCTTTATTCCTATGGTAAGAAAAACGCGTTCCATTGTCATATTTGGCTACTTTCTTTGTTGCAAATAAAAAAGGTGTGTTCATTTTAAGATTGGTTACTCTATTACTTAGTATTAATATGTAACCTAATAAAAAGACTACAAATTGGAATAGTTGAAAAACCCCCGACATTTTCATTTCAATATCTCAAAAACGGCTGAACCGATTCTGATGAAACGTAGCTAAGTACCATCTCGATCACGTCAGCTTTTGAACAAAAAAAACCGCATTCAAATCGGTCCATTCGTTTAGGAGCTAAGATGCCACAGACAGACACACACACACAGACACACACACACACACACACAGACACGTCAAATTTATAACACCCCTCTTTTTTCGTCGGGGGTTTAAAATATGAAATATGTACTGCTCGTATGTAATACTTCATGTTATCCAACAGTATTAAGTATTATTATTATTCTGGTTGTGGTTTTCGGGCTGTCAAAGCCCTTAGCTGCGACCATCGCTGATCTATTGTGATCGCCACTTACTACAATTCTTGGTCAAGTCCTGCAAACTCAAAGAATTGCAGGATTTTGTTGAACTCAAGAAATTTCCTCCGGGCACATGATGTGTTTGCCCAAGAAGGAGTTACGATTGCGCATGAGGCAAGGTCAATCGGTTAGGATGTGTGTAGGCGTCTCCTCTGCTTCAAAGCAGAATCTGCACTGCCTTGTGTCACACAGTCCTATCGTTTGCATGTGCTTATTTAGGCGGCAATGCCCAGTAAGCACCCTGACCAGCATGCGTAGGCGGCAGAAGACGCCTTTTTGCTAAAGGCTCTAATAAGAGCCTTGATGTTTCAGTCCTATCCAACAGTAACTAACATACCATTAAGTAGAAGCTATACATATGTATAGTGCTCATTTGCCAGTGATTAGCGCAGCGGATGTCCAATTGCCCGTCGTTCTGTTGACCGGTACATGGGGTTGTCCATTTGTCTAATCAATACTAATAAGTAAAAATCAAACTGTGCGTCCGTTGCTCTCTCTTTTCTCTTGCTCAGCCTGGGAACGATATTCGCTTACAAAAAATATTTGAATCCGGAAATAGAATTCTACCTAATTGACCAGATTTTAGAGGTTTTTGTGAAGATTCATTCGGATATATTCGGAACAAAACAAATACACCCAGCAAGCCGAAGATCGTTATATGAAATTTAGATAATGGCGAGCTTAATGCCAAATGGCATTCTCTACCAGCTAACCATTGGGCTAAACAGAGATTTATATAAGGCGCAAAGAAAAATGTAAGGCGCAAGAAATATTTTGTATGTTTTTGACGTGATAACGTGTAATAAATCGATGAACGCCGCACGAAAAAGTGTGACTCATTGTCCCGTTCCGAACGCATACAAATATTGCTCGTTTATTTAAAACAAATGACTGAAATGTAATGATGTGAATTTTTAGAACAAAAAAGAAATCGTTCTTATTTTTTTAGGAGCGAGCGCAAGCGTCGGACGAGTGGGGAGTTTTGAGCTGACTACTTCTTATTTATCAAATCCAGTGTCAGTATACCAAATTTCAGCTATGAAGGATTTTATGTTTGAAACCATACTCCCGAGCTATTAGTGAAGTTCGTAGCAAATGGAACCCGAAAAAAATAATGCTAGATGTGCAAAGAAAGCTAGTCAGAAGCTGCGAAAAACACGCTCAGGTGGTTAGTAAACGAAAATCAAACAAGATTTTTTATTATTTTAAAAGTAAGGTTTTGATAGTAAGATTATGTTTTATTTCACGGTGCTAAACATTATCCTAATACTTGCTTAGTCAAAGTGTGCTACCATTCCTGTACCTAATATTAGAGAACAGGTGTCTTCCTTCACTCTGACGGTGCAAGGTCAATGTTGCATTTGTGGTTGTGTAGCTTTTAGATGGAATGGGGTTAAGACAACACGCTTCTGGGATAAGTGTTCATTTCATTTCATGGCCATTTGAAAATGGAAAATGTAAAAAGTTCAAACCGTGGTTAATAGCTCTCTGTGTCCAAAGCATCAATCAGTGTTAATAATATTACTTATTTGAAAAGAACGGCTTTTTCATTTACTGTAATAACGAGGTTTTATTTTAAGGATTCGCTGGTTATTATTTCTCTTTCTTGCAATATTGATTGATGTTTGTCCTTCCAAAATTCATAAAATCGGCCGTAGAAAGTTTAAGTACCTATACTTAGCTACTTAGTAATAATAGTTGGCTTCTAGTGGGTGCCCGCAGTTCATACAAAAAAATAGTAAAATAACGCACTCGTAAACTTATGTTCACGTCTGTCTGTTTATACAGATCCACTCACGTTAAGTTCAGCTTTTCCATATCGCTCTCACTACAATGGCCATAACTCGAAACTCAGAAAGAAATAAGTATCTACTAATTCATAATTCAATACATAACCGCATCAACATCAAGCACTAACCCTACGGAATTAACCGAGCCAAAATAGGCATACCTAGTTCTAAATCCGCACGCTATGTGCACTATACTATAACGGCGCAGGCACAAAACATCCTGCCAGTACATTCACAATTAATATCAACCCCGACGAACCAGTATACTAACCTACGACTACCTGACCTGTAGCTGTCAACCCCGCTATTCTGTAACTTGTTTTACTCGTAAGCTCACCTCAACGTTCACCCACAAATATATTTTGATGTTGCGTATCGTAGTAACTAAGCGTAGGTTAGTATAGGTTAGGTAGGTTTAGTTTCGTTAGGCGTAACAGGAGGGGTGTGGCGTATGAGCGAGTTAAGAATAACAGCCAAGGTGTCAAGTTATACTTGGGAGAGGTGAGTTGAATCGAGATTGGTTGTGAATTGCGTAGCTGCGCATGAGTCGCGGAAGCGCGCCGGTAAACTTCCTGCGACGTGCGCCAGCGATTAGATCGCGCTTGGGCTTAGCGCGTAGTTCGTTAACGAGGCGTTTGTTCACTTCACGTTTAGGTACAGTCTGTAGCAGAAGTAGATGCGCCGATGTAGCTAGGTGCGAAGAACTCAATATGACCTGCACGAGACTCTAATATCCACACGACTGTACCTTTCGCTTGCTCGTTCTAATATTATATTGTCTCGGCGCGCTTACAAGCTAGTACGCGAAACACATTCATTTGTAATTGTAATGCGAAAGTCGAAACACTAAAGCTTAATTTCTGGTTGTTAAATTAATCAACATAAAACCGCAAATTATACCAATGCGGGAAAATCCCTGAAACACTTCAAGCACAAAAATATACAGTTCTTATAAATTCCTTCATAGGTAAGTACCGAAGTAATTTACAAGAACTGCATTTATATTCAATTACCAACTACGAGTTAGTTTCTCGTCACCGTCACTACTAAAAATTCAATGACATCATTACTTACCTACATTCTACAGCAATATAAACATTGCACTAAAATATATCATACCGTCAACTGGGGTTACTTTGATTCGCGGGGCGACTTTGATCAAATAGGTTTTTCTCCGAAATCATTGTTTTTACTTGTGGGTGAACTGTGGCAGTGAATATATTAGTTATCTATCTTGCTGTATACTCGATTAAATCTTCTTCATTTCAAATAGTTTTGCTTTTATTCTACATTCTAAATGATCAAAGTAGCCCCATTTTTTTCCTAAAGTCTACCGGTATTGATGATAAATTATTCATATCACAAATAAACTGTCGCGCATGCATGCAAACATTCAAAGAAAGACAATTCAATTTAAACCGTAAGTATACCAGTCTAAAAGGGTATCAAATGCTTTGCTTATTAGCTACGATCTAATTAGGTCCCCTATTTTACGGAATAAACGGAGCATGGATGAATCTACGCAAAGTTATTTGGCGAAAATTGCGCATAAATTGTCTTGATTTAGATGTGAGCCCGCGAAGTGACGTGTTAGGTATTCTTAACTCCTAAAGGGTGGTACAAATATGCATAGTTAAAGAGATTAATTAGTACCTACTTATAATACTTATAAATTATATTAACGGTACTAATAAAACCAAACATTAGTTTTTAGAACGATACTCGAGAATAAATAATTATTTAGACGAAACATAAACCGAGCGACGGACGGTAGGTACTTAAAAAAATACATCTAAATAATTTACATTCAAAACAAAGTTTTAACCGACTTCAATTCAGCACTCCGCCAAGCCACATTAACATTTCCACATTTTTTTTTCCAATTTACCACATGAACTGATTTTCGAGAACAAAAGCGTTGATTTTTAGACCAATAAACCAAATCGCTGTATGTGGGCCGATAATATTTGAGAACTTCCGTCGATTCCTCAAGGATCTCAGAATTACCTTTGGCACTTCATTGTTTGCTATTTCAACGGAATAATATCAGAATCTGTGACGTACTTATATAGTTTGAAGTACATCGTTGAGAAGTTCCACAAGCCATCTGTGGTCTTCATCATCACTTCCACTTCACCAAATTTATGATTTCCGGGTGTAAATACACGAGTTATAATAGAAAATACCGAAATTACTACACGCGTGCCTAATATATTTGAGGAGTTCCCTCAATTCCTCATGGTTCCCATCATCCAACTGGGGTTTTGGAAACAATGGGACCAATCTGGAAGCATAATATACTTTCAGTTAAAAAAAGAATTGTACGAATCGGTTACAAAATACATCCGAATTGAGAACCTCCTCCTTTTTTTGAAGTCGGTTAAAAAGCTCATGCTGGACACAAAATGCATAGTGGCTTATTGGGCATTTTTAACTGACAGCTTATTTCATAGGTAAAATTGTTTGCAATTTTCGCAAATATAGAATGTATTATAAGGGTCTAAAATAAGCCATATTGCCACGAGATAGTTATTTACACGTGCAAAGTGAGGGAAAATTGTTCTAGTGGTAATATGGCTTTTAGACCAGAGTTATACACTCTACTATTCACTTCGACTGCGAGAAAATAGTAAAAACAACTGTTAGTATCCATCCACACTGAATAATTTCGCTTCGCTTCATCCGACAAAATCCACGAATTGCAATTTCCCGGCCTCTGCAATAATGTAGGTACTATTAAAAATCGTAAATATGTATATTTATATATTTTCCCTAGGGGCTAAATTAAATGTACCTACTAGTTTAGCACGGGCTTGCTAAGCCTAATATGAAACACTTTTCGAGCATGAGAAGTGAAAAATAATTTTTACGTCATACCTGGCCATAAAGTAGGAATTACCGCACGCTATGCGTGCGGAAAACCCCACTTCCTGGCCAGATAGAGACGTAAAATTTTGTACTCACTACGGGCGGTAATAAAGAAAGCCTCAGAGCGCATATTTATCGCCCTTGCCTTCGGCTCGGGCGTCAAATACCTGCGATCTGAGACATTCTTTGTTTAACCGCCCTAGGTAAGTAATGTACTATTACGTCATACCTGGCCATAAAGTAGCAATTACCGCACGCTACGCATTCGGAAAATGCCACTTCCTGGCCAGGGAGAGACGTAAAATGTTGTACTCGCCACGAGCAGTAATGAAGAAAGCCTCAGATCGCGGGTATTTGACGCCCGAGCCGAAGGCAAGGAAGTAACGTACTATATTAGAATGCTTGAGACACGACTCGCCGGTCACAGACTCTATACATTTTAGATCTCATCAACCTACAGCAAAGCAGTCTCTTACACTCTGGAGGGTGCTGTTGCCGCGTGCATCCCATCACATCATCAGTATCACACAGTACCCTTAGCGTGGGATTGAAGTGAGTTGCGTTTACTACAGACGCTAGCGCCTATCGTTAAAGATTTAGTATGAAACGTCTATACCCCGCCCCTGGCGGTCACTCATAGAACTAAAAATCCAAACCGTAGCGTTAGTCACTTATACATTACTTTACCCGCGATCGATTTTCCAATACGAGTATGCAACCTTATATCACAAGCATTTATCGTTTTAATTTAAATGCTAGCGTTTGTCGGTTATGACATTACAGAATACGCGCATCGCGACGTCGACAGTGTCGAAACAATATGGCGGCGCGTGTGCCATTTATTTGCATTTTTAAATACAAAATACGCGACAATCCGAAATTTGCGGATATATGTTGTCAATTCAAAACCCTTATTTTTATAAGTTCTTTAATTTGAGATAAATTTCGATGGGATCTACGGTAACTCTTGATGGAATAATACGATATCACGCGCCATTTTGCAAGTGAAATAGTAAACTGCAGTCGCGACGGTATTCTTCGATTCGAAATGTCTCACAATACCGATTGGTAGTACGAATCGAACGTTAAATTACGCATCGAAAACTAAACGCTAGCGTCTAACGTTTTGCAGTTGGTTTCGTAGTACAACGGCAGTGTGAGTTACAAGTTTGACGGGTCGAATCGAAATCTATTCGAAGCGCGTTTATTCGCCTGTAGTTACGTAACGTATGGTTACGATTGTAACTCCCGCTAAGGGTACAGCACCCGCTCGGTGTAGGTACCCCATTTACGTACCTAATTTTAAACTGTCGAAAGGGACTCTACGTGTTTTCTTCGGCCCCGCGCACGCCTACCAAAGGTTCGTGACACCGCTTCCCCGTTAAAGTGAAAGAAATACAAACAGTAGGATAGTACATTAGGTATAGCTGTACCTAAACATCTATGTAAAAAACCATGGTTTGCAATAAACGTTATTATTATTATTAAACAGCAGTACTATTTCAAAATCGATCATATATCAACGCCTTTATAATATACACTTTAAAGGCTAATTTTGACAACCCCACGTGAAATCCTTCATTCGGCTACTACCTACTTAAATGCTAGTTTCAGTCTTAGGTCTTTTACATAAGAAACAATTTATACAGGAAAAGCACACGAGTTACTTCCTTCTGCTTATCTGCAAGTAAGTCAGTGTTCCTGATCATGCTTCCGATGTTTATTATCTCTACCATCAATAACCCGGAGTAGATCGAAGTCGAGTAAACAAACTCCATTGTTTAATGGCTAAATGTTCTACAAACAACTTCCGATGTTAAGTGATTTCGGAACGACGACGGTGAGAGGATGTTTGACACGGTTGAGGAATTAGCAGTTTGTGGATAAAACGGAGCTGGGCATTCGACTTTACATAATTAGATGTATTTTTTTGAATGTAGACTATTTAGGAACGAGAGGCAGAGGAAGGCCAAGAAGAAACTATTTCGAACAAAGAAAGGAGAAAGTTAAGGCCGGGTCTTACCAGAAACTAAAGGAAATGACAGCCGACAGAAACGGTGACTCTTAAGTTAAAGAGATACTATTTATCACTAGTAGCTCTGTGAGCTGTAGAAATCACGTACCTTTCTTTTTTTGAATTTCGAAAAAGTCATAGAGGTAGAATAGATAGAGGGAGTCACCCACACATACACACATGAGTGACAAAGATGTATGCATAGGCAATACCGCAAGTGGGAACGAGATACAGTGTCATATTTTCTGTCCATCATCGCGTATACGGATTTTTTGTTTGCCACCAGCTTGTTTGCCACCACACCTGTCAAAATTTGTATTGAAACTGACACCACCATGACGTTACCGATATAATACGACTAAATTATAAATGACATTAGACGTCAAGAGTGTATTAGCTTCTGATACTTCTTAATTTAGTATGGTTAATTTACCATCATCCCTTTTGGGTATACGCTAGGACGCCATCTAGGGTAAACTCGCATAATTCGGTGACACGCCTCATTCGGTTATACATGTTTTGAAGGACGCTACCGAATAAAGCTAGTGAATTAGGGCCTTTTAAATGCAACCTTAGTACAGAGCATTAAGTTGTTTTTTCGTTTGCATTCTCGTGGGTCAAATTGCGAGCGCGAGATAGTTAATATTTTCAAATTTCTCGCACGAGACGTCATTTCGGCGCCGCGCGGACATGTATAAACTGGTTCTGCGTTAACAATTAGTTTTTAAATACTAAAAGTGCCTTGATTTGTACAAAAAGTGGACAGTGAAGTAAAAAGACATTATATTTGATATATCAGTTATCGTTTTTAACAAAACTTGTATAGTTTTTTCACAGTATGTTGTGAAAGCCGGTCAAAAAGTTATCATTTTCAAACGTTTGATGCCGTAACGGTATCACCAAATAAAACAAGGTAAGTTAAAGATAAGAGTGAAATTTAGTTAAAACGCGTGTATTTTAATTGTTTATTGCATGTATTGTGTTGAATAATCCATAATTAATAAACTTGCGAAACATAAGCAACGTTAGCATATTATTATGGGTTGTTTATCACCAAATTAAATGAGTAATTTTTTTTACAAGTTTTATATTAACTTGGCCTGTTCGTATGTATGTAAGTAATAAGTATGTAAGTTGTCCGTCAAAATGCAATCCATTTTTCAGTCACTTGCCGTTATCCGATGGAGCTGAAATGTTGGGTATTATTATAGTTTGGTTGACAATTTAATATCATGGTACCATCAAGTTGATCTGATGATGGAGACAGAAGGTGGCCATGGGAATTCAGTATTTTACCGACGTAACCCCGTTGAGTTTGGGCTCGTTAGAATCGTTCCAATGAGTAGTTGATGATGGTTTATAGAAAACTAGTCGGCAATAAAAGCTTGTACCAAAAATGATTTTTTTGACAGAAACTGATTTAGTTGTATTTTTTAATTCTCAGAACATGGACGATGATAAAATAAAAAAAAAAAACCGCAAGTACAATGAAGCTACGTTAAAATCAGCAATTGAAAACGTATTGGAGTCAAACATGACATTATATAAATGCATACATGCAATTTAATTTAATACTATTTTATGTTGTTTTCTAAATATATTTCAAATACAACTCATTATCCCTAATTAAGTGATAAAAAAATATTAAAGCTTGTGTAATTTGGTTATAGTCTAATTAGAGTAGTGCGTATCACCGACTTAAAGTGATTGTCACCAAATAAGCGATGTTCAGGCAGCATAAATAAATGCAGATTATGAACAGTATTACTTGTAATAATTAAGATTTAAATGACTGATTATGCTAATAGTAAGACTGTCTGTTGTTCCTATTAAAAGTAAAAACATTGATTGACAATAACATGGACTTTTATTCAAATTTCGATTTTATCACCTAATTAGATGAGATCACCCTATATATCCTCTATCTAAGGAAAAAGTGGGTTAACAAAAAATTTTATATAATTATAATTATTGTACCTGCTCACAAAATTTCACGAGAATGGGTTGAGAAATGTGACCTGTGAGAGGAGAATAGCTGGACAGCGGGACAGCGGGACATCTGACATCTGACATCGGACACCGGACATCGGACACCGGACAATCGATTTCCGGCCCAAGCTGAGGCCCTACCGCGAAATGAAAACGAAGTTCGTTCGTTTACCACCTTCTCTGTCACTCGATGTCCATAGGCTACGGTACCCGCTTAACATCAGACAGGCCGTAAGCTTGTTTGCCACCGTCGTTGTATAAAAAAAAACTCGAACTAGCAAGTGCGACAGAGAGGGAGATACACGAACAAAGTTATTTTTCGTTTCTCAGTAGGTAGGCCCTCAGAGGGAAGCATAGAACTTCGTACAATAATACCTATTATTCTTCTGTCATATATTAAAATGTACCTATATATTTAATTTGTCATTCACAGTGACTTAGTTTTTAACCGTAATACTGTGTAATTATTTTAAATAAAATAAAAATAAATAACTATGTGAAATCAAAATATAGGTAATCGTACCTTTTGGTATTTCTTTAGCTTCAATTATTTATGTATATCCGAAGGCAAGTGCACAACTCAAGTGATTCGTAGCGTAGTTCGTATTCTATAAAATAAAATATAAAAGCAACAAAAAACTTAACTTAACCAATTAACTGCGGATTTATGCAGGCATGCGAACGCAGGCATTCAGCACTATCTGCACCTCGTTAGAAACCTATGTTTTATTAACAAGATTCTTTAACTTGTAAATAAATACTTAGGTACTTATAGCGCTTGTCACACACACATTTTATCGTCGGAGTAATTCGCGGTCAATACTCAAGATATTTTAAATATTTTACATGTCACATCGTTTAGTTTTCCCGTATTAAATTAACGGCTTATTCGCAAAAATATGCACCTTTCTGTTTACCTAAAATAGCTAAATAGATCAACAATGTAATAAATGTATCCTCAGTTTTTTTTCAATTTATTTTAAGTACTAGTATACGTAAAGTATAGAAAATGTTTCTGTCAAGAATGTCATCTTTGAGACTCAAGCTTTTATTGCCAAGTGTTATTTACGGCGAGGGCGGTGTATTGATTCCTGAACGTAATGAGGGATCCTACAATAGAATCCTGAGCGTAGCGAGGGATTCTAACGTAGGATCCTGAGCGTAGTGAGGGATTCCAGTGTTAACGCCCAAGACGAAGATAATTTTGCTCCTGAGTGACACATGCCACTTTTCACACCATGTGGAAAAAAATGTAAAAAAAGAAACATATTTTTTTTTATTCTGTCTTTAGGGTTCCGTACTCATAGAGTAAAACGGGTCCCTATTACTAAGACTTCGCTGTCCGTCCGTCCGTCCGTCTGCCTGTCACCAGGCTGTATCTCAAGAACCGTGATAGCTAGAGTTGAAATTTTCACAGATTATTTATTTCTATTGCCGCTATAACAACAAATACTAAAAACAAAATAAAATAAATATTTTTATTGATAATGGGCTTCGTGCGCGAGTCCGCCTCGCACTTGGCCGCTTTTTTAGTATTTGTTGGTATAGCAGCAACAGAAATACATCATCTGTGAAAATTTTTACTGTCTAACTATCACGGTTCATGAGATACAGCCTGGTGACAGACGGATAGACAGACAGACAGCGGAGTCTTAGTAATAGGGTGCCGTTTTACTCTTTGAGTACGGAACCCTAAAAAAGTAGCTTGAACAGAAACCCTCTTCACTTCACACCTCTCATTCAGAAAAGTAAGTTTTGGTCCCCGACAAGAGGGAGCAAAATTCAATTTTTCTGTTCAACCTACTTTTTTAATTTATTCATTGTCATGTATAGCCTTTACGCAACGTGCCAATTGAACACAGATCTTAATAAAATAATCGATGGTTATTTCATCGTAATCGATTAAAAACAAACACTTTTTTTTCCTTTTTTTATTAAAAAAAAACACTTTTTTATTTATTTATCTTCATAATTCTTTATTAAAATATTTTTTTTTCACATTTTTTATTTTGTTTTTCTTCATAGTCGGTGTGAAAAGTTGCACGTGTCACTCAGGAGCTAAATTATCTTCGTCTTGGGCGTTAACACTTGAATCCCTCACTACCCTCAGGACCCGACGTTAGAATCCCTCGCTATGCTCAGGATTCTATTGTATGATCCCTCGCTACGGTCAGGATTCAATACACCGCCCTCGCCGTAAATATACTATTTTGCTCCCTTGTGACACAATTAACTATTAACGAACCCTTATCACGACACCTTTATCACGTGGAATTGAGGAGTGCACATGGTCACTTTCTGTCTCTATCCTCAGGTAGAAAGTAATCAATAGTAAGCAAAGGACTCTACTGCTTTTTCACCAGAGCTATGCTGAGCATGTCTTCATCGTAATCGGCCAAGTTAAGCTTATTGTACTACCTACAATAGGCATGTTGCGTTGTGTTTAAATTGATAACGTCGTGTTGCTAAATGGATAGTAAACCATCACATGATTGTAATAAAGTATAAATTACAAAATATAATTCCAATCATAAAAAGATATGAACCTTGTAAGTTGAGAAAAAAAAGTTTTTTTATTTATTGTCCAAGAGTAAATTTAAAGGTACCAATAGAATCCTTACGCTTTTATAGAAACACATTTGTATGACAACTATGGACCTAAACGCAGTATTTCGCGACCGAAACAGCAATTTACTTCATTTTCCATGCAACGGTTAGTACAAATTGCACGGTGTGACGTCATACTTTAAAGCCATCATGAAGCGTTTCGGCTGCTGTTAGCGAGGTCCGTCTTTAACTCGATTTTTTGGGTATTAATGTTCTTTAAATGTAGTTGCTTCTATACGAACATTTGTTCATCTACAAAAACTGGTTCGAATGGCATCGTAAACAAATTTAAGGTCACAAGCCCATTAACCCCTGTGAGTAGTAAGTAGTCGGTATGTGAAATTTAGCTTAGGATAGCCTTAATGGTAGGTCCAGACGCAACGACATGAGTCGTTGCAGTACCTACGTTGCATAACGTCCGCGCAGCGTATTAACGTCAGATTTTACATGCGAGGTATGCAAATTGGTGCCAATACTGCCAATGTGGCCGAAGCAAGTGACGTTGGACAGCGTGCTGCAACGACTCTTGTCATCGCGTCTAATGCGTCTGGACTGGACCCATCTTGCCACGAATGTCATCCCTGGTGCGTGGGGTACGGTAATTGGATTTACCTAACATGTCCTGTAATTTAGAATCCAAGAGCACCATCAATGGTTAGGTACTTTTTTAAGTTGTTAGGAGAAATAATTACAGGTAATGAAAGAAAATCACTGCAAAACCTCGTCGTTAGAGGAAAATGTTAGCCTAGGTATGTAGGTTTACTTGATTGCTAATTGAAAAAGTTTAATTAAGGTGGAATTTGTATCCCCGTTACGTTAGTGCGTAGAAAAACACATACCTTTGAAGCCGGTTTAGCTCAAAGGATGTATGAGTACTTATGTGAGCAGCGTTACCTACAAAATTTACTGAATCTTATGGAAGATTTTTAACGTCGTATGTTTAAAAACTTTAATATAACGCGATGTAGTTTCATACGTTGGCAAAGGCAGACCCTTTATTTTGTTTTGTCTTTTCATTTTATTTGACAATGCTGACTCCTTATTCATAAATACTTAGTTATGCTCTGTCGCCACATTCATCGCGGAGTGGGTAATAAATATGCATCGCCTGAAGGATTAGGTACATTATAATTAGCTTCACTCTATTTTGGATTAGTTAATTCGTGTTCGGTTTTTTTTTTGTTTGGTGTTCCGTAGGTAGGTATAGGGTATAGCTATGTGAATCGCTGAATGAGACAATAAAGTGAAAAAAAACCGGCCAAGTGCGAGTCGGACTCGCGCACGATGGGTTCCGTACCATTATCTATAAAATATTATTTTATTCTGTGTTTTTAGTATTTGTTGTTATAGCGGCAACAGAAATACATCATCTGTGAAAATTTCAGCTGGAACTATCACGGTATCAGTCAGATACAGCCTGGTGACAGACAGACGGACGGACGGACGGACGGACGGACGGACGGACGGACGGACGGACGGACGGACGGACGGACGGACAGCGGAGTCTTAGTAAGAGGGTCCCGTTTTACTCTTTGAGTACGGAACCCTAAAAATCAGACTTTCTAACATTAAAGAATGTCAATTGGTATTCATAATTCTAAAACTCTACTAATAATAACGATTTATGATCCCTGAAAAACCAATGACACTTTTACCGCAAACCTTTTTTTATAAACTGCATGACATTATTGACAGAGCGAGCGAAGCGAACGATGTTCTTCGTTTCAGCCTGGGCCAAAATTCTTTCGTATGTGCGGATGTCCCGCTGTCCGACTGTTCTCCTCTACAGGTCGCATTTCTCAACCGATTCTCGTGAAATTTGGTGAGCAGTAACAAAAAACTATAGACTTTTTTGTCGATTCAGATTTTGAAAATTAAAAAAGTAAAAATAATAAGTTTCTGTCAAAAAAAAAAATTTTGGTACAAGCTTTTACTGCTGACTGTACTTTTCTGGATACCATCATCAAGTACTCATTGAGACGAATCTATCGAGCCCAAACTCGATGGGGTTGTGTCGTTTTATTGCGGAGTTCCTATGGCACACAAGTCATCATAATATTGCATTGGCATGCGATATACAATATGCTTGCAAAATTTCAGCTCAATTGGATAACGGGAAGTGACTGAAAAATGGATTGCAAATTTTGACGAACAACTTACATACTTACATATTAACATACATACGAAAACAGTGCAAGTTAATATAAAACTTGTAAAAAACAGGCTCGCGAGTTTTACAGCTGACAGAGACACTTTCTAGTAAGTAGATGTTTAAATACTTTAAATAGTAGAGTCGTTGGATAAACAGAGTCGATTAAAATAAAATGTCGTTATAAAAATACGACCAGTACTTGTGATTCTCCGCACATCGGGATTCCATGCTCTCGGTATTTGTCTGCGTACTTATTTTTAATTGTCGCTGTGCGCTGCTTTATGCGTCCGTGCAATGACAATACCGCGAAGGTGGTGAGAACATTCTTTCATAAAAATGCAAATTGAATTTACTCTTATTTAGATTTTACTTCAGATAGGACGAGATTGTCGCAATTGTATGTGCCTATAATTTATCGTGTTTTTTAATGCACTTTTTACTGAATGTCGAGACGATAATGGAATTTTAGACACCACGGCCACAATTGATGTCCCGCATTCAACCAACAATATTTCGCCCGTCTCTCTCTTCTTAATGGTTCTTAATCGTGACTCTTAATGCGATATTCGATTCATGGTCTGCCTCCAACTGATTCGGTCCGTCGCCTGATGAAGGGCGGTGCTGACAGGAAGCTGCAGCTGTTCGGAGATCTGGTCCGGCCATCTCTTTGGGCCGGCCGTCACTATTCTGCCCATTACGGGCGTTACTGGGTCTAAAACGTCTGCTAAACAGTCGCCAGCACGCCCCTCCGACCGAGCGACCTTGGTCGGCACCGACCGCTGTAGGTAGTATGAAATTTTGCTGCTTGCGGTGCGGACCAAGGTCGCTCGGTCGGACGGGCGTGTTGGCGACCGTCTAGCAGACACTTTAACGATAGTTACACCTTATAGCTTGTGGACACGCGACGCCCAGACACAAACATGTGGATTAGCACAATTTGCTGCCAGTTCGCGTCGCACGCTACTTAGCGGCTCCTGTCTCATTCGCACTGTGCAAGTTAGAAAGAGAAGGGTAGATTTGTCTCGTCTTAGTTCGCGTCGCGGCGTCAGTTGTGTTGTGCTAGCCCCACACTGTCCCACACCGCACAAGTAATGGCGTTGCTTAGGAGTATCTATGTAGAGGCGTAAGCGTTTTCATAGTCAGCTGAAATTAGGCGTAGGTACCTATCGCGCCACCGCATACTTCGCCTGTCCAACTACTCATAACATAAACAAGGCTTTATCCAATCAAGACAGGCTAACAATTACCCGACCAATGTTGTTCAATGTATGGTAAGCCGACATTTAAAAAAAAAGTTCTCAATTAAGCTGCATAGGAGCTTTTCAGTCCCAGAACACATTGATGTCCATCAATAAACTCCTATAGGCGTAATTCTATTGTTATTTAAATTGTGTCTGGAGTAGTGTCCATCAACGCATGGAGACGCTACACGAGCGAAATCGGCAGACTTCCATGCAGTCTTGCAGCGTGATTCGGCACGTGAGGATGCGTGTCGGAAGCACGGCTTCCAACCAAATCAAGGTCACTCCATACTAGATTTTCTGTGACCATGCTTGGCCGTCCGACAAAATTGGCCCGTGGAGCAGTGTAGCGCAACTAGGAATAAAAAGATGAATGACGTTCAACTGCTCAAATAGGGAACATTACTGCAATGTTCTGCCGCCAGAGGCAGCACTAACACTAATAGTAAACCAGTATAGAAATATAGGGATTCACACACACATGCAGAATTGATTGTCAAATGAGTTACAAGGATGCTTGCATAGACAATACCGCAAATGCGAACGAGATACAATGTCAACGCTGCTAGTGTCGCCACCTACGAAGAGTTTTGCGTAATGTTCCCTATTCAGATCAAATCTGACAAGTTCTGACAAATGACAAGTTTTCTATCTGTGCTTTTGCTATGGCGGACTCATGCTATCTCCTACTTCCGTACTTTCTCTCTCTGTCATTTTGTCATGGTGACTTTGGCCGGTTACCATGGATATTATAACTTCACGAGAAAACATGTGTGTGTCAAACAAACAATGCTTTTGACGAAATTAAATTAATAATTATCTAAAAAAAAACACGTTAGTATTAATAAAGAAATATCAAGCGCCAATATTGATTTACTTATGAAAAACAACGGTTGGTATTTGGATAAAACCTACAAGCGGCAGGTTTGTTAGTTCGAGAAGAATTCATTGCGACCCGCAAAGATATGTGTACAGATTGGTGAATTTTTGTAAATATACCTACTGTGATTTGAAAATAAGTGTGAAATAAACTGTATGGAATATTTGTTCTCCTTTAATTATTTCATACCTAAATCGGATTAGTTTTAGATTTTGTAAAGCAATTTTCTGTTCATGCAGTGGGCCCAACGACGTCCCTAATTATAATTTATCGATATCGATAACGTTGGGTTCTAATATTATCGATATCGATAACGTTAAGTACTACAACCCTACTATCGTCCTCGTTCGTTAGGTTGGTAAGTCTACTTCCGTACTAGCGCTTATTTTTATTGGTATTGTGGTATTTCAAACCTCAGACTAATTAAACTATATGGACACGAAATACCTACGAAATGAGCGTGTATACCTAATCCTGGCGCATAATATGGCGGCCTGTCACTTCGTGGCTGTAGGGTTGTCATCGATTAGAGACAATTATCGATATCAACTTGGACTTTGAAAAATATCGACATCAATATTTGAGTTTTCTCTGTAATTGAAACTGACCGAGAAGAATAATAATATCCAAGTACACTACTCTATTACCGTAACTACATTATTTGTGAAGTGTTTTACCAACATTGCATTTTATTGGTACAACCGATAAGGTCGCAGCTGCCTATAGTGTGAATGACACGGTAAGAACAGGTGTAGTCACTTTTTTTTCAAATTCAGGTTTTAATGTCAAGTTTTCATAACGAGCTCAGCATTTTGACATTAGAAACTCATTTTGAAAAAAAAAATTGAGTAGACACGTTCTTTTCGTGGACCCTTCCAATATGGTCCGAAATACAATTAAAATCTGTCGGGTTATTCAGGCCCAGCCCACTGTGTATACTATGATTACTATATGAATGGTGCAGGGGGGCTAGCATGCTAATTTTTACGTCGGATTATGTGGTCACACAACTGTCAGTTCCCATACGTTTTTGACGTTTGTGTTACTATAAAACCGTGCATAAAATTAGCATGCTAGCTACACAGAAATGAATAAAACAATGGTATTTTTACAAGCTTTTATTTAGCTCACCACGTTTGTTTTTATTATTTATTCTTGTTTCTTGGGTCAAATTTAGTAATTGAAATTTCACCCTCTTCCTGTCAACGGATTGATCTGAAATAACATCATAAAATTACTCACATAGTCTTTAATTTAATAGCAAGTTGTCGATATCAGAGCGCAGCACTAGTCAAAATAAGATGTATGATTTAAATGCTAATAATACTGCTGTAAATATAGCGAAACGAGTATTTTCTTGTTGGGAACGATAAATCCATTTCAAAACTGACTATCATTTGGCGGATAGTGCGATATACTGGCAGTTGACAAAGAAAAACGGCTACTAACCTATGAATGGTCAAATTCGGTTGATTACTTGATTTCCGTGCACCACATTGCTTTATTGAGCACGCAGGCATTTTGCGTTCACATCTATATGTGTTCACTACACAAAACCAAGTCCAAAAAAACTATTTTAATACGGAAAATTACGATTTTAACTCTGAGTTGTTTACCACTTGACAGCGCATGTACTACAAAGACATTTGGCGCATAAAATGGCGCATGGCACGCGGCTGTAATGTCTGTTGCTAGTATCGGAAGTAAGAGCAACGTAATATCATGCTATCTCTTTCACCATACGCTATCGAAAGTTGGAAAGAAAGAGATAAGTTGTGTTTTTGACCTTCTATGTAGATTTCATGTATATTTGCATAACATAAATGTATCTATAGTAGAATAGGGCCTCTCCATGTATTTATCTACTCAAAGTTTCAAACTAGCTAAAGTTCGAATGAGTTGTCATGTCAAAATCAAATGACAATGTCACTGTCATCCAAAACCTTGTTCGAAGTCCCGTCTCTTATTTATATTATCTTTGCCGTGGAGCGTCTCCTTTAGGATAAATATTCAGTAGATAGAGCTGTGCGACAGAACAATTCAATTTCTATGGTTGCTAGCGCCATCTATGATCGACTGCGAACATAATACTCCATAACAAATGTGAAGATGTCGGTAGCCACTTCCAATAAATATTTTATTAAAAATCAAACTTAATTAAATAAAACGAACACAACAATAAGTCGACAAAAAGTGACAATAGTAATCGATAAGAGATTAAAAATCGACATTATTTCTTCATGACCATTCTTTACGGCATCTGTGGACACACCCAGCTGACAGCTGTCATTTGTGACGGAAGTATATTGACAATTCAATGTGATTCAAAACCACCACTGACGTCGCGTCGATAAAGTTCTGAGAAAATCTTCAAAACCCGACTACTAAAACCAGATTTTTAATAGGCCGAATACTAATTAAGAGCCAGGTACACAATCACTTGTTATTCAATGAGCCAGTTTACTACTTCAACTGCATAAATCGTGAGCAATCTGTTTAAATTCCAGGTCTTCATTTTAATCAGTTTTGCGTTTAAGTATTTTTATACGCAGCAGTGACTCAAACGTGAGTAGTGGCAATAATAACAAACAAAGCGATCCTGAATCATATCGTTTCCGGATTATCTCTCAAGCTCGAGGTTTGAAGTATACGGTGGTTTAGTACCCTTTTATTCATCCAGTACGTGTATTTAAGTACATATCCGTACATTCCTTGGACGTAGTTTAGCGAGAAGGATCCACACGATGTAAAATTTGAATTACCTACTGGCTAAATTGAAAGACACTACGTTTTTCAATGATGATTCTTGAAGGTTGGATCCTTTTCATTAAACTACATCCTCTATCCACGTAACACATAATAATTCAAAGCTATGAATGAAATCTGAATCAGTAAATTTAGCAATAATTATTTAAATAATGTTGAACTTGATGAATTGTAAAGATTCAATTGGAAAGTTAGGTACTTAGTGACACTGAGTGCCATTAGGCACCTAAATAAATTATTATAGAATAGAACTTACCATGTAACTGACCTGTTAAGGTACCTAAGTGTATTTGTTATGTACCTATCAATCATAATCAGTGATCGGATCTAGGATGCAATTTGGGGTGAACGACCTCAAATGTTATGGTTATCGTGGATGTGTCTCGGATTTCCCGGGAGTTTGGGAAATGGGCTATTGTAAATTAAAAAATATGTCACTTAATATTTGCACACTTAAAGAACACTAGAATTGTCTAATAATGGGTATTTATAACTGTAATTATTATTATTTGTCGATATGGTGAGAATGTGATAAGCAGGGCTCGATTTGAATGACAATGTCAGTCAAGACATTATATACTGCTCATTTCAAGTGGCCATTTCATTTAATAAAAGAGGTTGATAAGTGGTAATTGTTTACGAATATACTATTAGAAGGCATTTTATGTGTGGTGCAGTGCAACGTCATCGGCACTAAAAGTTCGAGCCCTGGAGATAAGATTAACAAAATGGTGATACTAATAACTAATAAAAATCATTACTTTTACTTGTAAACATACAAAAATAATAAAAATACATAAAAGACAAGACATACAAGTTACGTTCAGTTATTCTATTCTATGCAGTAGGTACTGTAAACATTTTTGTTGTTTTTACATTTTCTGTAAATGTTATACTGTAAACTACTTAAAATTAAAAGTTATTTACCTTTTTATTTAAAGGTAGGTAACAAAAAAAGTCACGGGATTGTATGTCATCATCATCATCATTTTCAGCCTGTAATCGCCCACTGCTGAGCATAAGCCTCTCTTCGCGTACGCCACTTATCCCGGTCCCGTGCTAGTCTCATCCAGAAATGACCCGCGGTCTTTTTTATGTCATCAACCCATCGAGCTGGTGGCCGGTGTAAGTCATATCCATCTTAATATTACGGACTTAAACCCCGGGAAATTGCATCCTAGATCCGATCACTGATCATCATCAATATGATAATAGGAAAATTATTTAAATTTATGAATTTTATGATAATATAATAAATAATAGCTAACTTATCATTTCAAAAAATAATAACCAACAAAGGATGCTGTTGACCTTAGAAGTCACTAGTGTGTAAGGGTGGATTGCAAAAAGTTTAAATCAGTTATGTTTTTTTGATTACTGTGTGTGACACAAAAGTCTGGTATGGGAGATGATTTTTTTTTTTCGTTTATGCATTTTTTATTTTTGTCAATGTTATAATACCTATAAAACTGTACAAATCCTATTAAACTATGAACTAGACTATGTGAAATCGTATCCGGAATACATGTTACTTCAATACCTATTTTGTTATAGAATTTAGTAGTAGGAGGACATTCCCAATTTTCTAATGTAACAAATTTTTGTTTTGCAATTCACCCGTATCTCTACAAATTTCATACTATCAAAGCATTATTGATGTTTCACAAAAAAGTTACTGGTTTGACTATCAGTGAAATCCTATATTAGGCAAATATTTGAAGCTCACACGCTTGATGTAGGAGAGAACCCATGAGTTGTGATGACTATATGTATTATCACTATCACTGCATAGTATAAAACAAAGTATGTCTGTCCCTATGTTTGCTTAGATCTTTAAAACTACGCAACGGATTTTGATGCGGTTTCTTTTTATAGATAGTGTGATTCAAGAGGAAGGTTTATATGTATAATACATACCCGTGCAAAGCCGGGGCGGGTCGCTAGTCTATAATTAAATGTTGATTATCCCTAATATAATATTTGAAACACTATCCTGTAGAAACTACCTATTGTGTACAGTTAAAGTATTTGAGTATGCCACTGACTTTTGGTGTTTAATTCATTTGATAAAACCTTAGGATCAATAATATTCTTGTGACATGCTTCACTTTATATAAAAAAACAAACTTTACTCTGTCTAGATTTATGTCTTAATACCATAAACTTAGGTAACCATGGTCCCAATCACAAACTATGGTCCAAACTGATTTACCTAGTGGTACAAATACCATGTTTTTGAACAGGACCGGATTTGGAGGAGATTTGGGTTACATCTCTATTGTGGAGTCCCTGCCTCTCTCCCGCTCCTTTGTTGGCCCAGGGCCTCCAGACCTCCAAATATGACCCTGTTTTTGAATAATGCTATGTGTTTTATAAGTAACACAGTTTATTTACCAAGTAACTCTCAGCTGTGGGACATTTTGTAAAGCCAAACACTTTATTAATGTAGTACACTTAATGTTTTGTTAACTCCATCCAATGTCATTTTACTCGTATAATTATTGGCATTTAAAATGGATTTGTCACTTCCGTTTTCAAAAATGATATTTTTTTCCAGATAATGGCTGAACGTGAGCCGATAAGCGGCTCAAGCCGAGACTACGGCGCGATCGCCGCGCCCCCAACAGTCGGGTTTGCTGACTTCAGCCCAACAGAGCTGTATAACCTGAGTGAAGGCATCGCTGACAATGTCAACAGCATTAACAGTGGCCTGCGGTCCTTGGAGAAGATGATGAAGCAAATTGGAGGTCCCAATGACAATCTGCAACTTAGGGAGAAAATGTAAACATTTTGCTGATGATATAACATCAATATTATAGGAGAAAAACATACCTAGAGAATAGTACTTTATATGTATATATTTAGTGTAAGCATTAAGATTGAATCTTCAGAGTTAGCACCTATTACAGTAAGATATTCGCAATATTATTTGAAAATGGCATGCCTTAACAATACATAGTATTTTGAGGAGTTTCATGTAGTCCTCAAGGATGCCATCACCAAATTTTATGGTCTAAATACTTACACAGTATACCCACTTTCCAACAAAAATAATAATCATTATAAATTTAATGCGTCTTTTTAGGGTTCCGTACTCAAAGAGTAAAACGGGACCCTATTACTAAGACTTCGCTGTCCGTCCGTCCGTCCGTCCGTCTGTCTGTCACCAGGCTGTATCTCAAGAACCATGATAGCTAGAGAGTTGAAACTTTCACAGATTATGTATTTCTGTTGCCGCTATAACAACAAATACTAAAAATAAAATAAAATATTTTTTTAGGGGGGCTCCCATACAACAAACGTGATGTTTTTGCCGTTTTTATAGATAATGGTACGGAACCCTTCGTGCGCGAGTCCAACTCGCACTTGGCCGGTTTTTTTGAAGTGTTTTTCAAGCAGTATATTTGTTTTAGTCACGACACCCAGCAGAACGTGAACGGTTCTGTGTCGGCGACGGCGCGCGACATCCAACGGCTCGGCGTGGTCGCGCGGCGCGGCGACAAGCCGCAGAAGCTGCAAGTGGAGCGTCTCACGCAGGCCTTCAAGGATGCGCTCGACAAGTACTCGTCAGTGCAGAAGGTTCGTTATGAAACTTGGCTCATGTCATGACCAGAACGTCTTGCGTCCGCAGGAGCTACCTACCATAACCCTGCACGTGTCCCCTGGGTGGACTAAATAAATACCAGAACATGAACAGAATATAACGAGTAGTTGCTTGAATGGGAAACTTGCATGGGAATTCAATTTCGAATAAATTGCACTCAATCGATGTGGATATACGTTGAGATATCATACAAAAGAAAAAAAAACGATTGTATTAGTTTTATCTCACGTTAAAATTACGAAAAAAATATATATTATTTTTTCGATAAAGTAACATAACAGTTACACAGAATATTGAATTAGAAATTATATTTTGTATGAGAAGTATATAGACTAAATTTTGTGGAGATAATTGCAAATTAATGACTTACTCCATAGTAAACGCGCCGAAAATATCAGTTGTGACGTCATAGTATTAAGCCCGTTTAATATAGAGCGTTGTCGGGGGGTGCCGGCGCATGCCGATTTCAAATGCATATAACATCAGAAAAAGAAATCATAAAAAAGTTTTAATGCTACGGTTGATATTCCTCTGGATCATACTTTTGATTTTCGTAATAAAATAAAAAGATGAAAGTTCCCTATTGGCGCCTCGCGTAAGATCGGCTGTCTGGAGCACTCTGTATCTCCACGACTCGACTGGCAAAATTGGTGGCCACATATTATAGCGTTACTCTTTTTCCTTCGAAAGTTTGGACCTTGTGTATGTTAGTATCTATCCTGTGCCAAAGCCTGTTTGTTCATTGTCTGACCATTGGGAATCTTAATATTATTTTCGTAGTTAGTATTTAAATTCCTTATCTTGTCTCTAAAGCTTCACATAATTTTGCAGCAAGTGTCAGAAAAGATGGCGGCCCACATGCCGAAGCAGGCCCGCACCCGCGGGGACCCGTCCGCACTGGAGCGTCAGGCCATCGCTGACGACGAGGAGTCGGCGTTGCTGGACAACCAGCAAGCACAGGTACCTGTACACTTTGTGCTACAACTACTATTGTAGCACGTGTCAAAGATGGCGGCCCACATGCCGAAGCAGGCCCGCACCCGCGGGGACCCGTCCGCACTGGAGCGTCAGGCCATCGCTGACGACGAGGAGTCGGCGTTGCTGGACAACCAGCAAGCACAGGTACCTGTACACTTTGTGCTACAACTACTATTGTAGCACGTGTCAAAGATGGCGGCCCACATGCCGAAGCAGGCCCGCACCCGCGGGGACCCGTCCGCACTGGAGCGTCAGGCCATCGCTGACGACGAGGAGTCGGCGTTGCTGGACAACCAGCAAGCACAGGTACCTGTACACTTTGTGCTACAACTACTATTGTAGCACGTGTCAAAGATGGCGGCCCACATGCCGAAGCAGGCCCGCACCCGCGGGGACCCGTCCGCACTGGAGCGTCAGGCCATCGCTGACGACGAGGAGTCGGCGTTGCTGGACAACCAGCAAGCACAGGTACCTGTACACTTTGTGCTACAACTACTATTGTAGCACGTGTCAAAGATGGCGGCCCACATGCCGAAGCAGGCCCGCACCCGCGGGGACCCGTCCGCACTGGAGCGTCAGGCCATCGCTGACGACGAGGAGTCGGCGTTGCTGGACAACCAGCAAGCACAGGTACCTGTACACTTTGTGCTACAACTACTATTGTAGCACGTGTCAAAGATGGCGGCCCACATGCCGAAGCAGGCCCGCACCCGCGGGGACCCGTCCGCACTGGAGCGTCAGGCCATCGCTGACGACGAGGAGTCGGCGTTGCTGGACAACCAGCAAGCACAGGTACCTGTACACTTTGTGCTACAACTACTATTGTAGCACGTGTCAAAGATGGCGGCCCACATGCCGAAGCAGGCCCGCACCCGCGGGGACCCGTCCGCACTGGAGCGTCAGGCCATCGCTGACGACGAGGAGTCGGCGTTGCTGGACAACCAGCAAGCACAGGTACCTGTACACTTTGTGCTACAACTACTATTGTAGCACGTGTCAAAGATGGCGGCCCACATGCCGAAGCAGGCCCGCACCCGCGGGGACCCGTCCGCACTGGAGCGTCAGGCCATCGCTGACGACGAGGAGTCGGCGTTGCTGGACAACCAGCAAGCACAGGTACCTGTACACTTTGTGCTACAACTACTATTGTAGCACGTGTCAAAGATGGCGGCCCACATGCCGAAGCAGGCCCGCACCCGCGGGGACCCGTCCGCACTGGAGCGTCAGGCCATCGCTGACGACGAGGAGTCGGCGTTGCTGGACAACCAGCAAGCACAGGTACCTGTACACTTTGTGCTACAACTACTATTGTAGCACGTGTCAAAGATGGCGGCCCACATGCCGAAGCAGGCCCGCGCCAGCGGAAACTTGACTTCATAGGGTTTAGTCGGTGACGCGATACGGGCGAGTCAGTATATTTTCAAGACATTAGCGCGTGCGAGAGCATACCGCAATTTTTGTCTAATTTACTAAACAATTAATTCGCTTTGGTTTCCAGGCGCGTCTCGTTCAATTCGAGACCAACATGCTGTTAGAGCGAGAGCAGTATATCCACAAGATTGAAGCTGACGTGTTAGATGTGAATCAGATTATGCAAGACTTGGCCAGCCTCGTCCAACAGCAGGGGCAGACCGTGGGTAAGTGGCTAAATGATCAACGGTAATCACGACACCCAGGCGTCAAGAGGGCTACGGCTGATTATCGCTACATATCGAAATTAAGGTGCTACGGACTACGGCGTAGCGCTACGAGCGTAGTTTAGCAGTGAATGAGTAGCTATCGGTATGCATTGTTTCATAAGTGTACTATTTATATTGGACATGAACCTTGTCTCGGGGGCAAGTAGTAATTCTTATTTCGAGTCACACAGCCCACACAGGTGTGTAGCAGTGGCATAGTGTAGCTTTTTATCCAAGTGCGCGACGCAAAGGAGGGTAATGTGTTTACCCGTCTATGTATGTATGTATGTTTGTTCCTTTGTGGCACTCTAGAGATCAAACACGTGGATCGATCTTAATGAATCATATGTCAATCTACCTATCCAACCCAGATTGCATGAAACCTGGGTTGGATACCTAAGTTGGAAGATGGGAATGACCCAAAATAACTTGAGTGTAATCATACATTTAATACTAATTTTTTTTTCGTTCATAACCTTGTGTAAGTGCACCGATTAGCACTTATAGCCTTGGCTACGGTGCGGATCGGGTCTCTTTCACAAACAGCCGTTATTTTTTTGTACGAAACTCCATCCATACAGC
The DNA here is from genome assembly GCA_963854355.1 of Epinotia brunnichana. Classification (NCBI taxonomy): domain Eukaryota; kingdom Metazoa; phylum Arthropoda; class Insecta; order Lepidoptera; family Tortricidae; genus Epinotia; species Epinotia brunnichana. The sequence continues at coordinate 22,609,892 of OY977936.1, read as the reverse complement.
ACATAAGTTTATCGCTCTGTCACCCTACCGTCAGTCGTCGCGACATTTTATTGTCAACTAGTATGGAAAAAAATACAAATTTAGAAATCACTTCTAATAGGAGATTTTTCCTGTGTAACTTATGCATCATCATTTAAATAATTATTACCTAGGGACAAAATCCAACAAAATATCAGACTTCAAAAAAATTATAACTCAATTAGCTCCTGAAAAGTCGGAAAAAATATTTATAAATGTTTTAGTCTTTATTTTGGTTAATTTATGTTTGCTCTATAATATTCAAGATAAATCATACAGAAAAGACAATGAATGCTTCATTTAAATCTGTCATTACTTCCGAGTGGAAAGTTTGTAGCATTCTTAAATAAAGCATCTTAGAATAACGTTTTAAAATGGCATAAACAAAAAAACACGCTAGTATAAAATAAATTAATATTTTACAAAACCGTATTTTTCCTGGAGTGGCTGTGTTAACTCGGAGGGCAATATTGTTTACTCCCATCGTTTTCCATAACTTTTCCATATTTAACCCATTTCACAAAGAAGGAGGAGGTTCTCAATACGATTGTATTTTTTATTCTTAGTATATCACTAGTACATAGTATAAAACAAAGTTGCGTCCCGCTGTCTGTCTGTCCCTATGTATATTCAGATGTTTAAAACAACGCAATGGTGTGGTTTTTTTGAGTAGATAGAGTGATTCAAGAGGAAGGTTTATATGTATAATACATGCATGTGGTATACATATAAACCCGTGCGAAGCCGGGCCGGGTCACTAGTTAACTATAGTATCCTTTTCAGACACGCTTGAAAGTCACATGGAAGCAGCCGGTTCCAACGTTGAGGCCGGCGTCGACGAGTTGGCGAAGGCCGAACAGCACCAACGGAGCTACAGGAGAAAGATGTTCATCCTCATCATCATCGCCATCATCGTTGGCATTATCTTCATCGTATGGATCATCAAAGCTTTCAGATAAGCTAAGTTTCGCCTATGATTTTGTTCTCCAAAGTTTGTACTGGCAATCTTATGGTGTTGCCATATTCGTGGTTCCGACTGATTTATGTGTACCAGACGAAAATCGTTTTTGTTTTAGAAATTGAATAGGGAACATTACGCAAAACTCTTCGTAGGTGGCGACACTAGCAGCGTAGACATTGTATCTCGTTCCCACTTGCGGTATCCTTGTCACTCATTTGACAATCAATTGTGCATGTGTGTTTGAATCCCTGTATTCCAATACTGGTTTACTATTAGTGGTAGTGCTGCCTCTAGCGGCAGAACATTGCAGTAATGTTCCCTATTGTTTAATTTACATTTAGTCGTGAGTCGTGTGGTTCCCAGGCAAAGTATACCGCCTGGTCGGTTGTCAATATGGCCGATTTTAAAATTATTTTTATGCCATTGCATGTTATTGACTGCCGACGAAGAGGTACCTTTAGCCTAAGAACGACTCATATTTAATAATTTGTGTAATATATTTATTCAATAAATCTTGATCCGAGCTATAAACGCTTGACTTGTTTATGGATACAATAATCATCGTTAAATATTACCTGTATCTAATCAATCAAAGGCTGTTTGCATGAATACTGCATGAACTGAAGCATACTTTGTCGTGATACATTTTAGTGCCTAGTTCGCACTAGAAGTTTGATTACTCATGTCCCAATCATCATGCTTAAGGTGGTTCGATTGCCATACAAAGCGTTATTTGACATTCGCAGGCTAACGGCGTGATATTTTAAGAAACTAATGTATCAGACTTTTATTAATTGGCTTCCCATTTGCGCCAAATTCCCCCTTTCCTAGAATAAACTTGTATAAACTTGATTAATTTGAGAAAACTAGTTTTCCCAAAATATCACGTGACAAACCAATTTCTCAAATTAATCTAGTTTATACAAGTTTATTCTAGGAAAGGGGGAATTTGGCGCAAATGGGAAGCCAATTTATGAATGTTTGTTACATAAGTTTCTTAAAATATCACGCCGTTGGCCTGCGAATGTCAAATAACGTTTTGTATGGCAATCGAACCACCTTAATGTTTTACGTAAACCCCGAAAAACACTTAAAAGTAAAAGATATCTGAATAAATGAAATAATGGGGGGGTCTACAATTTAAATAATATCCTTCCCTTTTCTAATTCTTGCTAGATAGTTCAAAATACTTTATTCTATTTATTTAATTTTCGTAGTGAATCGCTTTATTGCACATTTTTTTATATAAAAATGCGATTTTATTGGGCTTCTACACTATTATTGTATGCGAATCCTTAATTAAGTGTGTCGTTTTTACCTACTACTTAATTATGAAGGATAAAACAATCAGATAATGAAGTTACTTTTCAATCAATTTTATGTTTTAACAAACCTAAATAATCGATAATATGCCGTCAGAACACTGCTTTCAGCTTCTGATATGAGTATGCAGAATATGGAGTATGGTTTTATTTTCCTATACCTCATGCTAAATGGAAATCTGATACGTGTTTTTTCTATAAGTGATGTTTTTTTTATATATATATTTAAATGTTAAGTTTTCTACAATTTATGAGTATTATCAGCTTATGTAATAAACTACATCATTGGTATTTATATAGCTGTGTATAAGGCCTTAATTAAAGTAGGATTTTATTATGTAGAAAGCTGAAAACTGAATGTGTGAGGTTGCGCTATCTCCGTATACTTAGTTTTCTGCTAACTATAATTATGTTAAATGTTATAATCCAGTCTAGTTAGGAATTCATAGTCGATGTAATAAATTATAACTTTAATAAACTTTTTAACTTGAATTATTACGTTTTACTTTGAAACTGACAATGACAATTCGACGTACATTTCTGAGGCGAAAAGAGTAGTGACCAGCGGCGATCTTTACTTCTAGAAATCATACTTGCCTTGAAATAAAGTTGAAACATGCAACAATGATCATACTGTTGACGTGTCAATTACCCCTAATTCCGTGAGAGATACCAAAGAAAGATAGTAAAGTAAAGCCGTGTTAGGTATATGGTTTCTATACAGTAGAAGAAACATCGCACCGAAAACTGAAGCCCTGGATTCCGGCCAGATTTGGAAAACAGTAAAAATATGCCTAGAAAAATACCAAAATTTTTGTTAAGTTAAAGTTACGCGAAAGCAACAATGGATTGCAAACTGTAAAATGACTGACGTGGCAGGAAGAGGTCACTGACCCTGGTGCAGAAAATGTAAACATACAGCTGTCATTATTAACTTATCATTGTCAACTGTTAACTTACGCTTTATTTTTTTTGGCATTTCTCAACGCTTCTTGCACATTCACTGCATTACAATCGACAAAGTAGGTACCAATCCCATCGTGTTTCAAACATGGTAGGTACGATCGCTCCCTTTTACAACGATTCATGCCCTTGAGTGAAGAAAAATAGATGAGTTTTGTTATTTCGAAAATGAATGGAACTCGTAATTTTAGATAACAACGACATTTTACAAACATTACAATAGGTGGTTCTTTCGAAAATTAATGGAACTCTTAATTTTAATACACCAACTCGATTGTAGATGCATACGCTATCGCGGCATTACCTGGCATTCACGCTTTTTGGCGGACGAAACTTATCTACTGTACGTTCGTTTTTCTAATTATCGTTCGGGGTGTAAGTGACATCGGGCCATTGACTCCTGCGTTATTTCCAGTTGGACGACATATACATTGGGGGGCTGAAATCATAATCTAACCCAGAACTTCTTTTTCTCAAACATGCTCGGAAATGTATGCGTTAATGTCACGAAATCAAGACATGAAGTTTCATGTTTATGGCTCCCTACATTACTTCTTGGCCTAGGCCAAGAAGTAATGTATGAAAACCCTAACTAAAAACATTATTGGCCGCTACTCTAACTTTTTAAATTTGCTTACTAATATTAAACAGACAAAGGGAAAATTACATACTGCCAACCACTACTAGGTAGGTGCTCTTTTTTAATTGTTTTGTTTTTAATTTTTTTGTTTTTTAATGTTCGTGATTTTAGTGATCGTTTATAATCGGTCGGTCGGTCGGTCGGTCGGTCGGTCGGTCGGTCGGTCGGTCGGTCGGTCGGTCGGTCGGTAGGTAGATCGGTCGGTCGGTAGGTAGATCGGTCGGTCGGTCGGTCGGTCGGTCGGTCGGTCGGTCGGTCGGTAGGTCGGTCGGTCGGTCGGTCGGTCGGTCGGTCGGTCGGTCGGTCGGTCGGTCGGTCGGTCGGTAGGTAGGTAGGTCGGTCGGTCGGTCGGTCGGTAGGTAGATCGGTCGGTCGGTCGGTCGGTCGGTCGGTCGGTCGGTCGGTCGGTCGGTAGGTAGATCGGTCGGTCGGTCGGTCGGTCGGTCGGTCGGTCGGTCGGTCGGTCGGTCGGTCGGTCGGTCGGTAGGTAGGTAGGTAGGTAGGTCGGTCGGTCGGTCGGTCGGTAGGTCGGTCGGTCGGTCGGTCGGTCGGTCGGTCGGTCGGTCGGTTATTATTTCCTCACATCGTTTGAGAAAAGCACTATACAAGCCTCGGCCGGAACAGGGATTGGTGGACTCGTTGTATCCGGCCTCGTCTACGACTCGGCCGTCTAGCCCAAACTCGTCCATCAATCCCTTACTTCACGGCCTTTGCAGTAATGTACTATTCCTGGAGGTTCTGGAATTTACGATAAGGGTCTAAAGCTATCGTTTCAGTTTTCGTTGCGATGTCGCTTACACCAATATGTCAACAGGTTAAAATAGTAAAAAATCATCATATTTGGCAACCATTCTTTTATTGTGTACAAAATGACATACCTAAACACTTCACTTCTCTCGTTTAACATCATAACGTGTCCTTCAAACAAATTACAAGACACTATACTTATTTATTAGATATAACATCAACTATTGCTTTTATTATATTATTTTTGTTTTTTACACCAGTTAATTTTAGCTTGCTTCTTATATTACAAAAAGAAGAAAGCAAATTTAAAGAAGAAAAAAATTAGATCCGAACTAATGCAGTAATCAAACAATAAACATTAATACCAAAGAATCAAAATTAGAGTGTTTGCTACTCATAATAAATTCGAAAACTAAATTAATTCTCATTGAATTTTCACACTTTATTGGTTAGCAAAATCTAGGGAATGCAATCTCGATCTCGCGAGATCTTGTCCATATTTTACGAGACTGAATCTTGTACAATTTTCGTACGAGATCCTGGGGATTCGAACTTTCCATATAAATCACTACATGACAAAAGTTTAATCTAACAGACAAATTAAAAATTACTTTTATTCGATTTAATTTTTATTACTTTTAATTATATGTATGGTGGTTTAAATAAATAAAAATAAAAGTTTAAAATTTATATTGAAATAAAACGGATATTACAAACATGCCGATTTTATTTTTATTTCACATGTTGATAATCATTAAATGGATACGTTTTCAGTGAAAAACGCCTAATCGATCGCGCGCAAAAAACAAAAAAAAAACACTCGCGAGATCTCGTAAATCTCGAAATCTTGCGAGGCTGGCTTTTTGCTTTCGCGAGATCTTGTCTAGGTCTGAAATCTCGCGAGATTGCATTACCTAGCAACTTCGTATTTGCAGTTATTCTTGAAACAAAAAGCATCTTTAACCTCTAACCGCACAAATGAAAAGAGCCTTCTCCTTTTCAATGGAATTTATACCATTTTACATTGGAACAGAGTTGCATTTGTTATGTTACATATGTTTCATTCGATTTTAAAACAAAACAAACTCTCTATTTTTGCCCGACTACGGTAGAGCCGGAAGGAAGGGATATGTTTTTAGCAGTCTATGTTTGTAATTATGTGTGTTCCACCGTAGCATTTAATATACTGAACCGATTTTGATAAATGAGGTGTCAATCGATTAGTAATTTTGCTTTGGGTGACATAGGCTATCATTTGTATGAGAAAATATAACTTTTTTTAGAGTGCGTTTTTCCGTAGTCGGGTTACAGTTTTTTGAACTTTTAATGCTTGTCTTTTATGTTATGATTGATTCAAATTGAATTAACAATTATTCTTGCATCGTGGGCGGCTAGAAGATAACTGATTACGGTTTAAAATTGAATGTTTTGATATACATGTCAAAATATCAATGGTTTAGACGCCGACTGAATAATCTTCACATTGGACTACAGATGAAGTGAGAAAAAAATTCCACTGCCAAAGTTTTCATGAAATTCACATAGGATTAAAATTCAACTGGCCCGTGGAAACAGTTTCTTCACTATACCTGTACTATAGAACGAACAGCATGACATGCTATTTACATATATTTATTTAGATTATTAATTTTTCTGCGTTACGGACGTTACGGTGCAATATTTGTATGCCAAAATAAATTAACTTAGGTTTCTATTTCAGTTACTGTTAATAGATAAGCTTGAAAACATAATAAAAACAGGTATGACCCCTAAGGTTCATAGAGTTTAGAGGTATTTATTTACATCTGATATTAATCAAATCAAGCATATTGCAGGCCTATTCTCGTCACCATCTTGATACCTACATATCGATAAATTGTATGGAGCGTAACGAACTTATTCATTAAAAAAACATTATTATAAATATAATAATGTTTTTTTAATGAATAAGTTCGTTCAGAAATCTTTGGAGGATGGTTCAGTTCAGATAAAGGCGCTGAACCCTTTGTATTCCAGCAATCCGGTGTACGAAGGCCTGGTCTCCCAACGACATACATGTATGTCGGCATGTGTGGTCCCATTGGTCCAGCTGTCAGACCTGGATAATGAACCGTGGTGTATTTTGTATATAAGATTCATTTTCATTTGTGTAGATGTGGGTTATTGGGATTCCAGGGTAAAAAAAATGACCCACGTGTGGGACCTGCCGGCCGACTCACATGTGAGTCGTTGGGAGACGAAAGGGTTAAACTTATTTGACGTGTTACAAAATGTGGTTCATAAACTTTCGATAAACATTTTCTCCCTTATTCACAAAACATAGTGACCCTTAATAACAAAGTGACAGAAAAAACTAATTTAAACGATATTTTAGCTAAAAATAGGTTATTGTGAACGTTTATGAATAAGGGGTTTATTGATTATTAATGTATCGTTAGTAGAGCGTTTCTCAAAAAAAAATCACTTTTATAAATTGAGAATTTTTCTAGGAGTTTTATGTTATTTCCACTGGAATCACGAGCGCTTTCGATCCTAATAGAATACAATGTATATCCCAATAGACGTATCCATATCTATCATAGAACTTAAATTCGCGCAAGCTGACGTCATATTAAAGCTAATCTATCAATGAGCATTTCTTAAAAAAACTGCCACAACATTTTTTACGAAATTTTCGCAACTTTTATGTTATATCTACTCAGAATCACGATCTCTTTCCATCCCAATAGAAGAAAAAAGTGGCCCAAAATTTCCATACATTTTTGAATTTTCAAAATAAAAATGATTCATTTCAGGTTACAATAAGGTTAAACTTTTTCCTCTATAATATGATAGATATGAATACGTCTATTGGACATTTTCAGTTATTTGACGCTAATGAAACAGGTCTTTTGAAACAAGCGGGAGTCGTTACTACCTGCGCAGTAGTCGATTATGGACATAATCTTAGGTGGGATGGGACGCCCGTATGCTCTAGTTAACCTGCGCGAATGACGCTATGTTGGTTCTGCTTTCTTTTTATGAATAAGACCGTAAGTATGCCGTGACATCTCGCAATCATATGAATCGCGATGGCGCCGAGAATAGGCCCCCTTGTATAATAATACTACCGGAGTTTCGCTTGCCTTTGCTGCCAGAGTGCGTATTTCGAGCAAGTCATGTCTATCATTTGGTTGAGGTGTTTCGTGAGTGATGTCGCTAGTGGAGTCAGGTCGTGGAGCATTTTGTCCTGTGAAATAATAATTACATTGAATAAATGATAAGTTTCAGTTACTTTGTAATACGATACGAGGTAATGAAGGATGACTACTATCCTGGGCCCTTCTATTGTTTGCCACCATCGTGGTATTCAATGCGGGACTTAAAAAAAGTAATATGGCGATTGCTGATACCGAAGTGTAGTTTTTGCATGATCAAGTGAGCGTTCTTTATTGTCAATACTGACAAAAATCACAAGTTAATACTATGCATGGAATTAGCAGCCTTATCTCCTTGCTAGAAGATTCTAAAAGAACTAACAAGTCGCATGGGGATACAATGATTACAATCTTAAACCTTTTTTTCATATTTCATAATGTCTTAGTGTAATTTCTATTGCACATCAATTGCATGTGCTCATCAGCTTAGTTCGTATTAAGATGTTAATTCGACGTTATCTCAGTGAGAGCATTTTAGGAAGTAAGTGCGTCACTATTTGTAAGCATTTGTTACTTTTTCACTCACCTATTGTTGTACATTTGCTTCTGTTATTTCTCCAATATATGAATAAAAATAATGTGGTTTTAAACGGTCTCAGCTTGATGTTCCTGTACTGGGGCAGCGACCGCCTCATAGAACATCTCCGCGCGCGCTCTGTCCGCGGCCTGACAGAGCGCGGGGACGAAGCGTCACAGCTCTCCGAACAGCTCCCCATTTTACAGGAACAGCCTTCACTCTGTACCCTTACGTTCTACCCCGTGATTCCCATGTACGTCGAACGGTCTCAGCTTGATGTTCCTGAACTGGGGCAGGGGGCGCCTCATGGAACAACTCCGCGCGCGCTCTGTCCGCGGCCTCACAGAGCGCGGGGACGAAGCGTCACAGCTCTCCGAACAGCTCCCCATTTTACAGGAACAGCCTTCACTCTGTACCCTTACGTTCTTCCCCGTGATTCCCATGTACGTCGAACGGTCTCAGCTTGATGTTCCTGAACTGGGGCAGGGGGCGCCTCATGGAACAACTCCGCGCGCGCTCTGTCCGCGGCCTCACAGAGCGCGGGGACGAAGCGTCACAGCTCTCCGAACAGCTCCCCATTTTACAGGAACAGCCTTCACTCTGTACCCTTACGTTCTACCCCGTGATTCCCATGTACGTCGAACGGTCTCAGCTTGATGTTCCTGAACTGGGGCAGGGGGCGCCTCATGGAACAACTCCGCGCGCGCTCTGTCCGCGGCCTGACAGAGCGCGGGGACGAAGCGTCACAGCTCTCCGAACAGCTCCCCATTTTACAGGAACAGCCTTCACTCTGTACCCTTACGTTCTACCCCGTGATTCCCATGTACGTCGAACGGTCTCAGCTTGATGTTCCTGAACTGGGGCAGGGGGCGCCTCATAGAACATCTCCGCGCGCGCTCTGTCCGCGGCCTGACAGAGCGCGGGGACGAAGCGTCACAGCTCTCCGAACAGCTCCCCATTTTACAGGAACAGCCTTCACTCTGTACCCTTACGTTCTACCCCGTGATTCCCATGTACGTCGAACGGTCTCAGCTTGATGTTCCTGAACTGGGGCAGGGGGCGCCTCATGGAACAACTCCGCGCGCGCTCTGTCCGCGGCCTGACAGAGCGCGGGGACGAAGCGTCACAGCTCTCCGAACAGCTCCCCATTTTACAGGAACAGCCTTCACTCTGTACCCTTACGTTCTACCCCGTGATTCCCATGTACGTCGAACGGTCTCAGCTTGATGTTCCTGAACTGGGGCAGGGGGCGCCTCATGGAACAACTCCGCGCGCGCTCTGTCCGCGGCCTGACAGAGCGCGGGGACGAAGCGTCACAGCTCTCCGAACAGCTCCCCATTTTACAGGAACAGCCTTCACTCTGTACCCTTACGTTCTACCCCGTGATTCCCATGTACGTCGAACGGTCTCAGCTTGACGTTCCTGAACTGGGGCAGGGGGCGCCTCATGGAACAACTCCGCGCGCGCTCTGTCCGCGGCCTCACAGAGCGCGGGGACGAAGCGTCACAGCTCTCCGAACAGCTCCCCATTTTACAGGAACAGCCTTCACTCTGTACCCTTACGTTCTACCCCGTGATTCCCATGTACGTCGAACGGTCTCAGCTTGATGTTCCTGAACTGGGGCAGGGGGCGCCTCATGGAACAACTCCGCGCGCGCTCTGTCCGCGGCCTCACAGAGCGCGGGGACGAAGCGTCACAGCTTTCCGAACAGCTCCCCATTTTACAGGAACAGCCTTCACTCTGTACCCTTACGTTCTACCCCGTGATTCCCATGTACGTCGAACGGTCTCAGCTTGATGTTCCTGAACTGGGGCAGGGGGCGCCTCATGGAACAACTCCGCGCGCGCTCTGTCCGCGGCCTCACAGAGCGCGGGGACGAAGCGTCACAGCTCTCCGAACAGCTCCCCATTTTACAGGAACAGCCTTCACTCTGTACCCTTACGTTCTACCCCGTGATTCCCATGTACGTCGAACGGTCTCAGCTTGATGTTCCTGAACTGGGGCAGGGGGCGCCTCATGGAACAACTCCGCGCGCGCTCTGTCCGCGGCCTCACAGAGCGCGGGGACGAAGCGTCACAGCTCTCCGAACAGCTCCCCATTTTACAGGAACAGCCTTCACTCTGTACCCTTACGTTCTACCCCGTGATTCCCATGTACGTCGAACGGTCTCAGCTTGATGTTCCTGAACTGGGGCAGGGGGCGCCTCATGGAACAACTCCGCGCGCGCTCTGTCCGCGGCCTCACAGAGCGCGGGGACGAAGCGTCACAGCTCTCCGAACAGCTCCCCATTTTACAGGAACAGCCTTCACTCTGTACCCTTACGTTCTACCCCGTGATTCCCATGTACGTCGAACGGTCTCAGCTTGATGTTCCTGAACTGGGGCAGGGGGCGCCTCATGGAACAACTCCGCGCGCGCTCTGTCCGCGGCCTCACAGAGCGCGGGGACGAAGCGTCACAGCTCTCCGAACAGCTCCCCATTTTACAGGAACAGCCTTCACTCTGTACCCTTACGTTCTACCCCGTGATTCCCATGTACGTCGAACGGTCTCAGCTTGATGTTCCTGAACTGGGGCAGGGGGCGCCTCATGGAACAACTCCGCGCGCGCTCTGTCCGCGGCCTCACAGAGCGCGGGGACGAAGCGTCACAGCTCTCCGAACAGCTCCCCATTTTACAGGAACAGCCTTCACTCTGTACCCTTACGTTCTACCCCGTGATTCCCATGTACGTCGAACGGTCTCAGCTTGATGTTCCTGAACTGGGGCAGGGGGCGCCTCATGGAACAACTCCGCGCGCGCTCTGTCCGCGGCCTCACAGAGCGCGGGGACGAAGCGTCACAGCTCTCCGAACAGCTCCCCATTTTACAGGAACAGCCTTCACTCTGTACCCTTACGTTCTACCCCGTGATTCCCATGTACGTCGAACGGTCTCAGCTTGACGTTCCTGAACTGGGGCAGGGGGCGCCTCATGGAACAACTCCGCGCGCGCTCTGTCCGCGGCCTCACAGAGCGCGGGGACGAAGCGTCACAGCTCTCCGAACAGCTCCCCATTTTACAGGAACAGCCTTCACTCTGTACCCTTACGTTCTACCCCGTGATTCCCATGTACGTCGAACGGTCTCAGCTTGATGTTCCTGAACTGGGGCAGGGGGCGCCTCATGGAACAACTCCGCGCGCGCTCTGTCCGCGGCCTCACAGAGCGCGGGGACGAAGCGTCACAGCTCTCCGAACAGCTCCCCATTTTACAGGAACAGCCTTCACTCTGTACCCTTACGTTCTACCCCGTGATTCCCATGTACGTCGAACGGTCTCAGCTTGATGTTCCTGAACTGGGGCAGGGGGCGCCTCATGGAACAACTCCGCGCGCGCTCTGTCCGCGGCCTCACAGAGCGCGGGGACGAAGTGTCACAGCTCTCCGAACAGCTCCCCATTTTACAGGAACAGCCTTCACTCTGTACCCTTACGTTCTACCCCGTGATTCCCATGTACGTCGAACGGTCTCAGCTTGATGTTCCTGAACTGGGGCAGGGGGCGCCTCATGGAACAACTCCGCGCGCGCTCTGTCCGCGGCCTCACAGAGCGCGGGGACGAAGCGTCACAGCTCTCCGAACAGCTCCCCATTTTACAGGAACAGCCTTCACTCTGTACCCTTACGTTCTACCCCGTGATTCCCATGTACGTCGAACGGTCTCAGCTTGACGTTCCTGAACTGGGGCAGGGGGCGCCTCATGGAACAACTCCGCGCGCGCTCTGTCCGCGGCCTCACAGAGCGCGGGGACGAAGCGTCACAGCTCTCCGAACAGCTCCCCATTTTACAGGAACAGCCTTCACTCTGTACCCTTACGTTCTACCCCGTGATTCTCATGTACGTCGAACGGTCTCAGCTTGATGTTCCTGAACTGGGGCAGGGGGCGCCTCATGGAACAACTCCGCGCGCGCTCTGTCCGCGGCCTCACAGAGCGCGGGGACGAAGCGTCACAGCTCTCCGAACAGCTCCCCATTTTACAGGAACAGCCTTCACTCTGTACCCTTACGTTCTACCCCGTGATTCCCATGTACGTCGAACGGTCTCAGCTTGACGTTCCTGAACTGGGGCAGGGGGCGCCTCATGGAACAACTCCGCGCGCGCTCTGTCCGCGGCCTCACAGAGCGCGGGGACGAAGCGTCACAGCTCTCCGAACAGCTCCCCATTTTACAGGAACAGCCTTCACTCTGTACCCTTACGTTCTACCCCGTGATTCCCATGTACGTCGAACGGTCTCAGCTTGATGTTCCTGAACTGGGGCAGGGGGCGCCTCATGGAACAACTCCGCGCGCGCTCTGTCCGCGGCCTCACAGAGCGCGGGGACGAAGCGTCACAGCTCTCCGAACAGCTCCCCATTTTACAGGAACAGCCTTCACTCTGTACCCTTACGTTCTACCCCGTGATTCCCATGTACGTCGAACGGTCTCAGCTTGACGTTCCTGAACTGGGGCAGGGGGCGCCTCATGGAACAACTCCGCGCGCGCTCTGTCCGCGGCCTAACGGGCCACAGCTCGCGAACAGCTCCCCTTGATACAGATTCTATCTTCACGCTGTAATCTAAAGTATGTATTTATACTTCCCACGTACCTCGAACGGCCTCAGCTTGACGTTCCTGAACCGCAGCAGCGCCTCGTAGAACTTCTCCGCGCGCGCGCTGTCCGCCGGCTGAATCAGTGTCACTGCTAGCGCCAAAACTCTCCTTGATACAGGTTCCATCTTCACTCTATAACCTAAAGTATGTCTTCGTACTTCCCACGTACCTCGAACGGCCTCAGCTTGACGTTCCTGAACCGCAGCAGCGCCTCGTAGAACTTCTCCGCGCGCGCGCTGTCCGCCGGCTGAATCAGTGTCACTGCTAGCGCCAAAACTCTCCTTGATACAGGTTCCATCTTCACTCTATAACCTAAAGTATGTCTTCGTACTTCCCACGTACCTCGAACGGCCTCAGCTTGACGTTCCTGAACCGCAGCAGCGCCTCGTAGAACTTCTCCGCGCGCGCGCTGTCCGCCGGCTGAATCAGTGTCACTGCTAGCGCCAAAACTCTCCTTGATACAGGTTCCATCTTCACTCTATAACCTAAAGTATGTCTTCGTACTTCCCACGTACCTCGAACGGCCTCAGCTTGACGTTCCTGAACCGCAGCAGCGCCTCGTAGAACTTCTCCGCGCGCGCGCTGTCCGCCGGCTGAATCAGTGTCACTGCTAGCGCCAAAACTCTCCTTGATACAGGTTCCATCTTCACTCTATAACCTAAAGTATGTCTTCGTACTTCCCACGTACCTCGAACGGCCTCAGCTTGACGTTCCTGAACCGCAGCAGCGCCTCGTAGAACTTCTCCGCGCGCGCGCTGTCCGCCGGCTGAATCAGTGTCACTGCTAGCGCCAAAACTCTCCTTGATACAGGTTCCATCTTCACTCTATAACCTAAAGTATGTCTTCGTACTTCCCACGTACCTCGAACGGCCTCAGCTTGACGTTCCTGAACCGCAGCAGCGCCTCGTAGAACTTCTCCGCGCGCGCGCTGTCCGCCGGCTGAATCAGTGTCACTGCTAGCGCCAAAACTCTCCTTGATACAGGTTCCATCTTCACTCTATAACCTAAAGTATGTCTTCGTACTTCCCACGTACCTCGAACGGCCTCAGCTTGACGTTCCTGAACCGCAGCAGCGCCTCGTAGAACTTCTCCGCGCGCGCGCTGTCCGCCGGCTGAATCAGTGTCACTGCTAGCGCCAAAACTCTCCTTGATACAGGTTCCATCTTCACTCTATAACCTAAAGTATGTCTTCGTACTTCCCACGTACCTCGAACGGCCTCAGCTTGACGTTCCTGAACCGCAGCAGCGCCTCGTAGAACTTCTCCGCGCGCGCGCTGTCCGCCGGCTGAATCAGTGTCACTGCTAGCGCCAAAACTCTCCTTGATACAGGTTCCATCTTCACTCTATAACCTAAAGTATGTCTTCGTACTTCCCACGTACCTCGAACGGCCTCAGCTTGACGTTCCTGAACCGCAGCAGCGCCTCGTAGAACTTCTCCGCGCGCGCGCTGTCCGCCGGCTGAATCAGTGTCACTGCTAGCGCCAAAACTCTCCTTGATACAGGTTCCATCTTCACTCTATAACCTAAAGTATGTCTTCGTACTTCCCACGTACCTCGAACGGCCTCAGCTTGACGTTCCTGAACCGCAGCAGCGCCTCGTAGAACTTCTCCGCGCGCGCGCTGTCCGCCGGCTGAATCAGTGTCACTGCTAGCGCCAAAACTCTCCTTGATACAGGTTCCATCTTCACTCTATAACCTAAAGTATGTCTTCGTACTTCCCACGTACCTCGAACGGCCTCAGCTTGACGTTCCTGAACCGCAGCAGCGCCTCGTAGAACTTCTCCGCGCGCGCGCTGTCCGCCGGCTGAATCAGTGTCACTGCTAGCGCCAAAACTCTCCTTGATACAGGTTCCATCTTCACTCTATAACCTAAAGTATGTCTTCGTACTTCCCACGTACCTCGAACGGCCTCAGCTTGACGTTCCTGAACCGCAGCAGCGCCTCGTAGAACTTCTCCGCGCGCGCGCTGTCCGCCGGCTGAATCAGTGTCACTGCTAGCGCCAAAACTCTCCTTGATACAGGTTCCATCTTCACTCTATAACCTAAAGTATGTCTTCGTACTTCCCACGTACCTCGAACGGCCTCAGCTTGACGTTCCTGAACCGCAGCAGCGCCTCGTAGAACTTCTCCGCGCGCGCGCTGTCCGCCTCCTGCGCGGGCGCCGCGGGCGCGGGGAAGCAGCGCCACAGCTCGCGCAACAGCTCTCCCGCTGACAGGTACAGACGGTTCAGCTCGGCTTTCACGTCAGGTGGTATTAGCTCTGTGGAGAATGGAGTATTGTGAGTACGGGCTTTATTTTAATGTTTGAAAATTAAAACAAATTTTATTTGGGCAAACAACAGTACAATGGTAGTTAATATTACGGCGATAGGCTGCAAAGTGGCAGCAAAGTTGCCACCACTTTATGATGTAAAGGGTCCATTGGAGAGCACTCTCCGGCGCGCTGACAAGCCAACTGACTAAACCGTCAATGAAGACCATACTTCGCAGACTTAAAAACTGGCGGCAGTCTTCCTCTTCTCTGAAGGTGTTGTGTTTTTGGTCCCAATCATTTTGTAGCCTATTTAATACGAACTTAATGACTATGTCATATCATATCTGGTCGTGGAAGGGCTCGGTTTTGTTAGGCCTCCGGACATACCGAATTCTGACACGTTGCTTCGTTGTGTTGATGCTTGAAATACTTGGTACCGCTGTCGGTATTCAGTCTGCCGTAGGCACTCGACCCGCCTGTCTGTACACTTACGCGCCATGGCGGCGGCGTGGTGCTGCCGCATGAGCGCGCCGCCGGGGCTTAGCTCGCCAAGCGCCGCCACGCAGCCCGCCGCGCCCACGCGCACCGGCCGCGCGCACTGCTGCCCGCTCGACCCGCCTGTCTGTACACTTACGCGCCATGGCGGCGGCGTGGTGCTGCCGCATGAGCGCGCCGCCGGGGCTTAGCTCGCCAAGCGCCGCCACGCAGCCCGCCGCGCCCACGCGCACCGGCCGCGCGCACTGCTGCCCGCTCGACCCGCCTGTCTGTACACTTACGCGCCATGGCGGCGGCGTGGTGCTGCCGCATGAGCGCGCCGCCGGGGCTTAGCTCGCCAAGCGCCGCCACGCAGCCCGCCGCGCCCACGCGCACCGGCCGCGCGCACTGCTGCCCGCTCGACCCGCCTGTCTGTACACTTACGCGCCATGGCGGCTGCGTGGTGCTGCCGCATGAGCGCGCCGCCGGGGCTTAGCTCGCCAAGCGCCGCCACGCAGCCCGCCGCGCCCACGCGCACCGGCCGCGCGCACTGCTGCCCGCTCGACCCGCCTGTCTGTACACTTACGCGCCATGGCGGCTGCGTGGTGCTGCCGCATGAGCGCGCCGCCGGGGCTTAGCTCGCCAAGCGCCGCCACGCAGCCCGCCGCGCCCACGCGCACCGGCCGCGCGCACTGCTGCCCGCTCGACCACGCCTGTGCAAACACTCTCATTATAAACAGTTCAGTCCCAAAAGTTTTGCCTCTCGCTACCCGCCAGGGCCCCGTCGGTACATTTTGACGTCTCCTCTCGCACCCCTATGACGTCACAGGCACCGTTTCAGTTAAACGTCATGTCTATAGTACGCAATGAGGAGATGGACGCGTCGTCGTGCATCGACCGATTTATAACCCGGATCAAACCTGGTCAGCCAAGGTCGGGGGGTTTAATAACACGTTACCTGTGTATAGCTGGGAACCAGAAATCGACTCCTTGATTTATTTATTTATTTATTTTATTTTATTTATTTGTTAACAAAATTTTTACATCAAGCTTATATCACTATTCATAAGTCTAAATAATGGTGATGATATGATTTATTTATCTCACAATATACAATGTCACTTAAAACTAACACTCAATCAATTTTAGGAATTTATATTGTGATCGTCAGTTTTTTAACAAATATATCAAATTAAAATTTTAAATTATAATAACAAATATTTAAAGGAAAATTACACGTGCACGTGCAATGTGCACGTGCACATGTTTTCTGTCAAAATTTTCGTAGCCAGTATGTGCACGCAAATAAAAAACATCTAGCTTACACGTGTAAAATAAGGCGTCGTGCATCATCCGTGGTGCATGCACGTATCATATATATATATACCCTAAAATGCTACACATACGATGCATGCACAGGCAACGTGTTAAGGGACGCATGTCGTTCGAGGCCGTCTCGGTGCAAATAAAACAGCTCCCATGACTGCCGCGCGACTAATTTAAACCAGGTTGGACCCTACCTATTCTTAGGCTACCTCCTTCTTCTTCTTAGCGCATTCCCACTTTAGGTGGGGTCGGCTCTCCTAGTTAGTCGGCGCCAAGACAATCTGTCCTGGGTTGTCGGGTTGGGTAGATTTTCCACTTTTAGTAGTTTCGTCATGCTGGTCCACCAGGTAGCAGGTGGACGTCCTCGACCTTTTTTACGTTCTGGTAGGCGCAACGCTTGTTGTACAACATGTTCCTCGTCTCTCCGCATTACATGACCATACCATCGAAGTTGGCTTTCAGCGAGTTTTTCAGATATGGGGGCCACTTTGAAACTGCCACGTATGTACGTATTCCGAACTTTGTCCAATCGCGTCACCCCTCCCGACCATCGCAGCATCTTCATTTCATTCGTATGGAGTTTTTGCAGGTGTGTCTTATTTACTGGCCAGCATTCGGCTCCATATATCAGTGCAGGTCGTACTGCTGTCTTATAGACCTTACCCTTTGTCCGCACGGGCATACGCGGGTCACACAGAACTCCGGTTAGCGATCGCCATTTCTGCCATGCCACATTAACTCGGTGTGCAACGTCGGCCTCTATATCTGCACTTTCCGCTATTACAGAGCTTAAGTACTTAAATTGCGTCGTTTTTGGAACTTGCGTATTATCCGGATAGCTGACTGTGGCTGGGTTGCTGACATTACCGAAACTGCATTGTAGGTGTTCTGTTTTGGAGCGACTAACTTTAAGGCCCGCCGCTTCAAGGGCCGTGATCCACGATGTCAGTGTGTTCTGTAGCTCGCTTGCTGTATTGGCCATTAAGACTATGTCGTCTGCATACATAAGGTTCCAGGGCAATGGGGATTGAATTTGCTTTGTGACAAGGTCCATGACTAGGTTGAAGAGTAGTGGGCTGAGAGCTGAGCCTTGATGCACCCCTACTTTCACCTCAAACTCCTTACTTATGCCGGCAGGGACTTTAGTGCGGACGTTACTGTACATATTATGTATTAATTGCACATAGATTTCTGGCAGATTTTGTGCTCTCAGTGCTTGCCAAACCAGTCTCCGTGGCACCCTGTCAAAGGCTTTTTCGAGGTCTATGAAAATAAGGTGTAAATCCCGTTTGTTCAGACGATGTTTTTCCGTTACCACTCTAACAGCCTGTATTGCGTCAGTAGTTGATTTAGAAGGTGTGAAACCAAATTGGATGGGGCTAATGGATGAGAGTTGCTGGATGCGGTTGTTGATTATTCGTTCCCAAATTTTTAATGTGTGTGATGTTAGCTTAATTCCTCTGTAGTTACCACATTCAGTGACGTCGCCTTTATTCTTGTAGAACGGGACTAGATGACTGAGACGCCAAGAATTCGGTATCCTCCCGCTCCCAAGAATGAGGTTAGAGCCTTGTGAGCCATTCCAATTCTATTGGTCCAAGTAATTTCCAGACTTCCGCTGGGATTTCGTCTGGGCCCACGGCTTTAGAGTTTTTCATCCTTGATACTGCCGTCTTTACTTCCTCAAGGGTTATGGCTTGTACGGGTCCTTCTACCGGTGCAAGGGGTTCTAGCTATTTACTGGGGAACTCCTCATTCATAAGCTCTTTGTAGTATTCATACCATCTGTTTTTAATATCTGAATTGACAGTTAAGAGGATTTTATCTTTGTTTTTAATAAATTTGTTAGTTTTTATATCCAATGTTGATTTAAATCTTGATTTTGCTACTTTAAAAATGTCCGTTTTAGAATTATCAATTTTACAATAGAAACCCTCCCTCGCCCTGGACCTTGCGCACGCAACGAATTTTTTTGCGACAGACTTTGCCTCCTTATACTTGTTTAGGTCTGCTTCTTGTTCAGTTGCTTGCCAGTTTTTAAACATCGTCTTTTTGTTTTGGACAGTAGTTTTGACTTCATTGTCCCACCACGATGGATCCTTTCCCGTAGTAAGGCTACCCTTTGAAATGCCTAGCATTCTGTTTCAAATTTAGACCATAGTGATTCCGGACTGTCATGGGTATTTTCCATGTCCTTCAACAGATAGTCCTGCAATAAACCAAGAAGCTTGTCGCCTTTTGGCCCAAAAAGTTCTTTCCATTTTACTCGAGGTGTTCTGTCCACTGTCGTTTTAATAGGTTTAGGCAATCTGTACACTCCGACCAATATTCTATGCTGCGTGTTAAGTGACTCTCCAGGTATGACTTTACAGTCCTTGAAATTGTTCTTTAGGGTATTGTCCGCCAGTATGAAATCTATTTGGGACATTTTTCCTCCGCTTTTATATGTAATGAGGTGTTCTGATTTCTTCTGGAAGTTGGTATTAACAATAGTCATGCCATGTCTCGAGGCGAACTGCAGGATGTTTTCTCCCTCCTTATTGCGGACACCATAACCAAAACCCCCGTGTGCCTCTCGGTGTATGTTATTGGATTCGCCTACATGCATTTAGGTCCCCGAGGACAAATTTATGTTCTTCAGGCGGTATATTGGCAATAACTTCGTCTATTTGTTCCCAGAAAGATTCCTTGTCTTGGTTTGAACACCCTGTTTGTGGTGCGTACGCACAGATGATTTACTATTGACGCCAGGCTGAAGTGGAAAGAACATGTCGACAACTTGTGTGAAAGATTGGGCAGTGCTGTATTTGCACTGCGCAAACTAAAGCCAATTGTCTCCTGTGACGCACTACTTCAGATCTACTATGCATACTTCTATTCACTAATGTCCTACGGTATTATTTTGTACGGGAACTCAACAAACTCTGATAGAGTATTCAAACTACAAAAACGAGCCTTACGTATATTGGCAGGGGTAAATTCGAGGCACTCGTGTAGAGAACTATTTAAACAGTACAAGATGATGACACATTATTCACTATACGTATTTGAAGTAATTATGTTCACGCGTCAAAACATTCACTTATTTAAGCGAATGAATATGCCTGGCAGAATCACCCGTCAGACGGGGCGATTATTGCCTGTATCGCGGCGACTCGCGCTGCTCGACAGGAGCCCGCGCGTGGCAGGCCCGTCGATGTACGAGCGCCTACCCGCCACTATAAAAAATGAGACCTCAAACGACATATTTGAACGCCGACTAAAGGAACTTTTATTATCAAAATCATTGTATTCCATAAGGGAAAACAACGAACAGACATTGTAAATTGTATTGTATATTTATTTAATGCCATGTTTAGTTTTAAAATAAAATTATTATTTTAATATGAATTTTGTATAGATATATATTTTTTCCACTTTTGACAATTTATATCTAGGATGCCCTAGCTTTTATTAATAATTTGACATTTAAACAATTTACTTCCTTGACATTGTACCTTTTTAATATTATGATTGTTTTGTTTGTTTTAATTTTGCTCTTTGTTTTGATTTATTTGTATTTGACTATTTATATTATTGTTATTCTTATACACTCTGACGATCTTTTTGTGAATTCATGCTATTTTAACTTATAAAAATGACATGTAAATTTTCAAAATGAAATAAATGAATCTATCTATCTATCTATCTGATGTTCATGATAGCTTGGTTATCCATGGCTAGTTTTAATGCTATGAGACGATCCGTTTTCCTATCGATATTTACTATTCTGTTCTTTAGATGAATGTCGAGTATGACGCCCACTCCATTCTGCTTATTGTCCGTCCCATAGTAGACCATCTGGTAACCTAGACCTAGATCTCTAGGTTTAGATCCCTTCCATCGCGTTTCTTGCACGCAGCATATTCTTAGGCTACCTATTCTTAAAAAAATGTTTGAAGGACCTTTTGCCTTCTTTTACACAAATTCAAAAACAATGAAACGCGTTGACGACATATTTTGAACCGATACGCAAGTCTTAATACGAGTACTTACATTACTTACACATCTATTCCTTACAGAATAAGCCCTCGAAAAGCCTCTGTTAAAATAGGCTTTAAGAAGAGTTCGCCATTCCAAGAATTAGCGAGCTTTTAATAAAGGCTGGATGAATCATTATTTCTGTGAAATTTAACAGATATTTAAATAAAATTACTCAACTTTTGTGTTCCTAGACTGAACTCTCGCATAATTAATTTCCGACCTGTTGTTGCCCTTAAGAATTATCGCACTAATCTTGGTTTCCAAAGTGTCTTCCCCAGAATTTGTGGAGAGCATAATAAGCTGTTCAAAGCGGTTGACTTGTTCTCTATGTCCCAAATTTGTATTAAAAACTTTTTGTTTAATTTGCATTTATATTTTGACGTGATAACGTCTTATAAATCGATGAACACCGGCAGCACGCAAGAAAAAGTATGACTCATTGTCCCGTTCCGCCTGAGCCGAGCGTTTGGTCAGAGTATAGCAAAAGGGGCCCGATTTTAAAAACTTCTTTTCTTCTTTTTGCTACTTTTTTGATTAGAACTTTAAAAAATACATTAAAATAAGCATATTTTATTGATTAAATTTTTTTGATTAACTTGCCCGTTTAAGAACGATCGCGGTCCAAAGTTGCGAGTTTGGCCATAGGATTACTACGGAGCCAGTATAACCTCTATTTTTTATTACTGAATCATATATAACATGCTAAAATGAGCATCTT
Organism: Epinotia brunnichana; assembly: GCA_963854355.1. NCBI lineage: Eukaryota > Metazoa > Arthropoda > Insecta > Lepidoptera > Tortricidae > Epinotia > Epinotia brunnichana. Next base: position 22,588,118 of record OY977936.1, on the reverse strand, counting down.
TTATATGTTGAAGTTTTATCATAAACTTGACCGTTTACGAACTAGAGCGGTTCAAAGTTATGGTATTCAGTCATAGTTTTTACCTATGAGTTATGAAACCGAGACTTAGAAAATTGTAACTTCCGTAACAGAGTCGACGAAGCCCCCGCGAAAACTATTCTGGGTAGTTATGCCCTTCGGGCAGGATGAAACACTAATCTAACCTAAACCGAAATTGAACCTAACCAAACCCACCATTTTTTTTTAAATGGTAACTTCCGTGACAGGGTCGACTGAACTGTTTTCTGTGACAGGACTCCGCCTTAGCTCCGGCGCTGCGGGGAGAGCACCCCTTTCGCCCTCGCGTGACAAAGCACGGGAGCCGTGCAAAGCGGAGCGGGTGAGGCTGCCAGCAAGCCGAAGCTGCGGAGCGGAGCACGGGCGACCGAGGGCTGCTCTCCCTCCGCGCCTCCGGCTTTTTATATAGACTCTAGGGGTAGGACAGACAAGACCACGTGGATAGTGGGGTGCTCCGATTCGGATCATAACTCGTAAATCATAACTCATAACGTCTATGGCAGAGTACCATAACTTTGAACCACTCTAGTTCGTAAACAGGCAAGTTAATGAAAAAACTATATTTATAAAATATGCTTATTTTAGCATGTAAATTGTTCTATATGATTCAGTAATAAAAACAGAGGTTAAACTAGTTTAAAAAAAAGCGGCCAAGTGCGAGTCGGACTCGCACATGAAGGGTTCCGTTAAATAAATTGCAGTTTACGATTTATGACGTATTAAAAAAAAACTACATACCAGATCTCGTTCATACCAATTTTCGGTGGAAGTTTGCATGGTAATGTACATCATATATTTTTTTGAGTTTTACCATTCTGTTATTTTAGAAGTTACAGGGGGGGGGGGGGACACACATTTTACCACTTTGGAAGTGTCTCTCGCGCAAACTATTCAGTTTAGAAAAAAATGATCTTAGAAACCTTAACATCATTTTTGAAGACCTATCCAATGATACCCCACACGTATGGGTTTGATGAAAAAAAAAAATTTGAGTTTCAGTTTTGTGTATGGGGACCCCTAAAACTTTGTTTTTTTCCGATTGTTGTGTAAAAATCTTAATGCGGTTCACAAAATACATCTACATACCAAGTTTCAACAGTATAGCTCTTATGGTTTCGGAAAAAAATGGCTGTGACATACGGACGGACAGACAGACAGACGGACATGACGAATCTATAAGGGTTCCGTTTTTTGCCATTTGGCTACGGAACCCTAAAAAATCATCGTAAATAGGGAACATTACGCAAAACTCTTCGTAGGTGGCGACACTAGCAGCGTTGACATTGTATCTCGTTCCCATTTGCGGTATTGTCTATGCAAGCATCCTTGTCACTCATTTGACAATCAATTGTGCATGTGTGTGTGAATCCCTATATTCCTATACTGTGGTAGTGCTGCCTCTGGCGGCAGAACATTGCAGTAATGTTCCCTATTAAAGTCCCTGGCGCCTTAGTAATCCTATGGCCGAACTCGCAACTTTGGACCGCACTAGTTAATAAACGGGCAAGTTAATCAAAAAATTGTAGTCAATAAAAGAAGCTTATTTCAATGTATTCTTTAAATTTCCAATCAAAAAAGTTGCAAAAATGTGATTTTTTTTTTTGTAAACAAGAATTTTCTAAGTCCTAAAATCGGGCCCCTTTTGCTATACCCCAACCGAGCGTTTGGCTTTATGACTTTATCACGTAAAATTATCGTCCGTAAACCGACTTTAGAGCACAACCTTTTTCATAACCACATTTTCTGATTTGTAGTAGGGTAAACTGGGTACGATTGTGCCAGGGTACGGTAGTGACAGTCGCTATAACAGCGAAACTATACGGATCGCGGGGAGGGGTGCAAGGGGAAAGACAAGCGGCATGCAAGTCTAAACGCGTGTCCCAGTGTTGCGTCAGCCGGCGTGCGACGGTAACGTAAGCAGGAGCCCACATTGATTTTCGACAGTCAAAAGTAAGTTTTTTTGTTCGATTTCTTTTTGTAATTACGGTTATTCGTACACAGATAGATTGCCTTTTATTATTTGGTTATAACTTGAACATTAGCAGTTACTTACGAGTAATTACTTTTAATGCAGATCGTTTTGCTCAGTCATGGTCATTTTTTGTTTTCAAAAGTATGCGTTGGGTACGGTTGTGACAAATTTTGTGGGTACGGTTGTGACATACATTCACATGTTGAATCTGACTCAGTATGTTGATTGGTACATTTATAAATGTTTATTTTTTCTTTGTTGTGTTACAGTTTTGTTAAAATTTTGTAGTAGTTAAGCTAACATTTTGACTGATTATAAAGAAGACTGTTATATGTTACAGTGCCTTATTAATTTGAAGAAGAGAAGTGATCACAGATGTTCGCTTTTTTGCCATAAAGTGATTGTTAACTTTGTTTAGAAGAAGATTATGTTGTGTTCAGTTAATTATTTGTAATAATAAAAGTCATTACAACTAATACAGCGTAGTTAGGGACAATATTTTAACAATTTTAGGTAGATAAATATTCAAATTGAGTATTAAAGTGATTTTTCTCCCAGATAACTGGTAAATTTACAAAATTATAGACGATCAAACCAAAATTATCACAACCGTACCCAGCTTCCCCTAATTGTAATCTGATTTGTAGTAGTTACGTCGCTTCACATTGTTTAGCATAAGATAACGTACATGTTATGTTTGCCTGTAATTGGATAAACACTCTGCTTTGTTTTTGTACCAAGTTTAGTTCTTAAGTGACATGGTGTCGTATCTGTTGGCAAACCTTAAATAAATAAACTAAAATAAAAGAAATATTCGTTTCACAGAGCGCTTACCTGACATATTGAAGCTAACGCCGATAAAGGAGGTGGGTGACTCGTATTCGAACTTGATTGGTTTACTTGCGATGACGGCCCTAATAGATACCTTTCAATCTGCAAATTATAATACACTTTATGAATAAAAAATAAAGCAGATATTTGAAAAATGAAGACATTTACATGATTTCATTATAAGGGTCGCACACAAATTGATGGTTGTTCTATTAGCCGTGTCTACAACGTCTACACTGAGCGCGCACGCTCGGCCGAGGTGCGGATGCTCGGCCGCATGCCTCGGGTGAGGCGTGGCTCGCCCGAGGCACGGCTACACTGAGCGCGCACGCTCGGCCGAGGTGCGGATGCTCGGCCGCATGCCTCGGGTGAGGCGTGGCTCGCCCGAGGCACGGCTACACTGAGCGCGCACGCTCGGCCGAGGTGCGGATGCTCGGCCGCATGCCTCGGGTGAGGCGTGGCTCGCCCGAGGCACGGCTACACTGAGCGCGCACGCTCGGCCGAGGTGCGGATGCTCGGCCGCATGCCTCGGGTGAGGCGTGGCTCGCCCGAGGCACGGCTACACTGAGCGCGCACGCTCGGCCGAGGTGCGGATGCTCGGCCGCATGCCTCGGGTGAGGCGTGGCTCGCCCGAGGCACGGCTACACTGAGCGCGCACGCTCGGCCGAGGTGCGGATGCTCGGCCGCATGCCTCGGGTGAGGCGTGGCTCGCCCGAGGCACGGCTACACTGAGCGCGCACGCTCGGCCGAGGTGCGGATGCTCGGCCGCATGCCTCGGGTGAGGCGTGGCTCGCCCGAGGCACGGCTACATTGAGCGCGCACGCTCGGACGAGACGTGCTCGGCCGAGGAATGCGTCCGGTGATGACACGGCTATTGGATTGGGTACCGTTTATCTTAAGAAAGCGGGTGAGCCATGATTCTGTTCGACTACACGAACATTCTCTTCATGCGATATCTACTATCTACTCGCAGTAGTGGCTGTATCGCGTTCAAGAGATGAAAATACGTGAAAAAGTAAGTCAGCGGGCGTAGCATGGTTGGCATTTTATCACTTATTGCTGTCGATAAGAGATCCGTCACGTTCTGACAAGTATGCTAGTGCGAGAGTGACGGATGTCTTATGCACAACAATAAGTGATATACATCACTTCAACGTTTCAACATTTTCATTTCAAAGTTCAATATCTCATAAACGGCTGAACCGATTTTGATGAAACGTAGCTAAAAACCATCTCGATCACATCAGCTTACCGATAAAAAAACCGCATCCAAATCGGTCCATTCGTTTAGGAGCTACGATGCCACAGACAGACAATAGACATGTCAAACTTATAACATCCCTCCTTTTGCGAGGGGTTTAAAAATGTCAACCATGCTACATGAACCAAATGTAAGAAGAAGGTATCTGTTTCTATTTCACCTTAGATAATTTTAACTCCTGTGCATCTTCATTTCTATTCGAATCTTCTAGATCCTCATAATGTATCTTCTCTAATATTCTCTTTCTCTTGTCCACGGGTTCAGAGGGACTCTTCTCATCTGCTGGCCTCTTTTCAGCGGTGCCATTTGTTTCTTTAACTCCATTTTCTACGACTTTATTGTTATTATTTGTAGTTTTACTATTGCTATCACTACTACTAGAATTTGTTTTTTGACTAGCTTTGAGCACCTGCAATTTTATGTTTGTTAATATTATATTAAATTTCAAATTTAATATCAACTTTATTGTCCACGGTTTCATGTTACCAGGAATAGCATAGTAAACTTAAAACCACATGCGATAGTAGTAATTTCGTTACATGAAAGCATCCAACTCTTATGTATGGTGTGAGTACAATACCAATAAAAGATTTTCTGAAAGTGTAATTCACTTGCCTTGCAGCTCTTTAGTGAGAGATCTTGGGATCAAAATCCACCAAGCCTGTTTAACCATAGTTAAGTTTGATTGGTGGATTTCGACAATAGGGGTGTAGACACTAGATAAAATAATTGATACGTAATGATGAATTTTCTCGAAAAAGGATCAAAAATATTGTCAAATGGAGAAAAAAGTAAAGCAGGGGATTAAATAATCACATAGTTATAAGTGTCCAAAGTTTTAAGAGGGGGTACCTATATATATTCTGTCCCTTTTCCGTGAAACGCAACTTCATATGAAACAATTGTTATTCACTATGATGCTGTCATTCACTATGACGCTCGGGGATCGTGACGTCACGATCCCCGAGCGTTTTCTCTGTCTAACAAGCAACAATAAAACGGTTGTAGCTTCGTATTTTTTTTGAGATATTTGAATGGGATTTTCGCCATTAAGGATATGTTTTGCCTTCATTCTTTTGGAGCACTAATACATAATGAGTCTACACCCCTACTCTTCTCCCCTCACATCTCGCCAGTCTTGCTAGCAGGTGACATAAACCATTCTCAAAACCGATAAAAGTATTAATACAGCGCATTTTTGCGTATTGATACTTTACTTATAATAGTTTTATATCCGATTCGTTAACTTACCATAATAGAATGTTGGTTGAATCGTTTAATCATGTTTCGGTGTATGGAAGTACTGTCGCCTTTGTCCTTTTCCGCGGGGGCATCATCGTCCGTAGGTAAAAGAGGGATAGGCTCTGTGAATTTCGGCAGATCCACCTGAAAACGTATAAGTAAAATACTTATCTGATTATAGGTCACTGTTCATTTGAATGAGACCAAAAACAAAGATAGTTTTCTACCAAAATATATTTGAACACAGCTCTATTCTGAAGCGTTCACGTGTTTTTGACCCATTCTCTGTTAATAAAAGTAGATTCGATACAAGGATTGAATCCATAAAAATATGCATTCGAAATGATTTGTTTCACAACCAAGACTCCGCCTTTTAAATATAAACCGGTCAAGTGCGAGTCTGAATCGCGTACTGAGGGTTCCGTACAAACTTTCACCGCGCTTTATTAAGAAAAAAATTTAGCAATACTGTCCGAGTCCAGTTACCAGTATGCCGACTCACACACAGACGCAGGAGTGATCATCCGAAACACGAACAACCACAGGTCGATAGTTAAGGGTTAGTCTCCGAGAGTCTCACACTCCCTCAAATGAAAGCGCTGAAGGATGCACACTTTCCTTCTTATAGTTTCTGTTATGTTGGTTTTTCAGAGATAATTCTTTATCAAGTGAACCAATTTCGATAATTCTTTTTTTATTTGCTAGAAGGTACTTTCAGAATACTTCCATACGAATTTGAAGAAAACTAATTCAACACAAAAGTATTAAATTACAAACTTAAATTATTTTTGAAGAATAAAAAAAATACCCTAGATAGAGGTCTCGTTATACTTTTCCGGTAATATTTACGTTAATATTAATTACCTACATATATTATTTTCAAATTTTTCGCTCGGTAAACTTCGGAGTTAAGGAGGGGGAATGGTATTTTTTTCAACATTTTCCTTAGTAAATCAAAATTTTACCACATTAGAAAAAAAAACTGTTAAAATGAGCAATTCATGCCCTTTCATATGATTTTTAATATTCGCCCCCCTCTTATACGTCCTTTTTTATACAAAATTAAAATATAAGTATATTTAATTTTTTCATTTTCCATACACGTGGATTAGCTTTGTTTACAACTATTCCAAATTGATAGCATTAGTAGTTCCTGAGATATTTAACTTTGTTACAGACAGACAGACGAACGGACGGAGTCGCACCCATAAGGGCGATTGTGCACTACACTGTCCGGCAGTCCGGTCCGATATGGCACGCCATTAAATGTACATAGTAGTTTGTGCACTATACGTAATATACCGTCCAACATTCAATACAAAAAATATCGGACTGTCGGACAGTAAAATTCATTGTAACTAGTGCACAATCGGCCTAAGGGTTTTACCTTTTTGGTCCGGAACCCTAAAAAGTATGTTTTCACCTCACTAGCTCGGAAAGGCCTTTTTGTATGTTTGATATCTATTGAAAAAATCGCTTTTTATCCACATGTGAAGAAAGTAGACGTAGAACGTTAAAAGTACTATGACGTAGAACGTTAAATGTTTATTTTTGTTTTTTGTATATTTTATGTGATTTTTTTAAAACTTTTTACTTTTTTAACTTTTTTTAAAACTTTTTTTTCACTTTTTTTGAAACTTTTTTTTATTTTTTTACCCTTTTTCTTATTTTCCTCGCTGTAGTAAGGTGAAAAGAGTTTTGTTATACACGGGTGAAAAGTTATTTTACGTCTCGTGTGTTGAAACACTCGCTACGCTCAGTATTCTATTTTTGAACCACTCGCTTCGCTCGTGGTCAATCATAGAGTCCTTTCGCTAGCTCGTGTTTCAAATGAACACTCACAGGTAAAACACAACTTTCCCCCCTTGTATAACAAATAACTATTAAATGTTCAAACCGTGACGTCCAGTATGGTGTGTTTCATTGCGGAAGCGATGGCATGGTCGTCTAGTTTGGCACATTCTCCAAACAAATCTTTGCTGGATGATGCTATGCGGTCTCTGTGAAAAAATACCCAACAGTAAAGCAACTTCACATTTGAGCTACCACATAAATCGAATCTATTGATCGGCGCATCGCTCGTGAGTTTTCGTTGTAGTTATAATATAATATATTAGTAAACTGGTAGGTTGGTGGTGGTGGTGGTGGTGGTGGTGGTGGTGGTAGGTGGTTGTTTTTGTTGCGTACGAATTTGAGCGGCACAGCCTGAGGCATGCTCGCCCCGCGGCGAACTGCCCGCGAGCCAAATTGTTGCACAAAAACATGCGCGGGCGAGGCAGCATGCTCGCAGCGAGCCGACATTCAATTCAATTCAATAATTTATTTAAAAAATATAAAATTATACATGTCAATTGCTGCGCGCACACACGCACGCGCACACACCCACACACACACACACATTGCGCGTGGTTCAAAATGGCGTCGACACGATTACAGCTGATTGATTTCGGGTTCACAACATCTTTTTCTTTTCATGTAGGTATTCCAAATTTACTAACCAACGATTGCGTGTAATCTTTGGTTAGACGCACTAGTTGGTTAGTAGCACGGCTCATCCACTTGCTCAAAATCGTACGCGCCTCGCGCACAAACAAGTTTGATCATGACGCTCTGTCCGCGGCACTCTCACGTACAAATAACGCGAGGCACCTTTGAGGAAGTTCAAAATACCTGGACCTGGCTCGCGGCGCGCTGCTCGCTCGTATTAGAGCACAATTTGGCCTGTCTTCCCATCTTGTCGCTAATCATCTAAGCATCTTTATTAATGCCGTCTCTGGGGTACAGTCAGCATCAAAAGTAGCTACGCAATCGAATACGTCAAAAGTTCTTATTCCCTTTTAATAAAGACTTTTGACGTCTTCGTTTGCGTAGCTACTTTTGATGCTGACTGTACTAATCAGAGACTATTAGACTAGTTTTGGCTACCATTGTTTTCACTATTTACTCAGTATCTTAGATGACAGACAGCAAAACATACCTATGAAAATAATGAGATTGGAAAAACTTGGTCCAGAATTCAGCTTCTGTCATCTTATTGGGCACATAGTCTACATGTTTCTTTCTGACAGCAGGGTATGTTTTAAATATGGCGTCTATTATGTCCTGTGTGAGATTGTATTTGAGGCCATTGCAGCCATCTGTTTGGGGCTGGATGTCTGCCAAAAAAGCTCCAGAGACACCTGAAAATAAATAAAAAAGCTTCTTTACATACTCCATTGATCTGCCGTCCATTTGACCTCTTGTTCATTATTGTAAATAGCAGACATTTTCTTGTGTTCATGCCTGCGTAACCTTATTTGATTAATATACTTATTCATTTATCATATCTTGTCTTTTTTCTATCAATTCTACACCCTGCTTCCTTAACCCATTTGAGATCAAACAACGCTACGTGTTTTTCCGCCTTATAGCGGAAATCGCTTGTAGATGCGCATGTGCGTCCTGATCCTTGAATGGGTTGATCTAATATAGAATTAGGTTGGATGTTACTTACCAGCCTCCTGCTTAATATTATTACATTCTGTATAATGTCTAAGAGTGGGTGTGTTCCAATATTCTTCACTGTTAATCACTTTTGATATCACCAAGTCTTCATATAAATGCTTTAGAGTTGGATGGAGAGACAACAACCTAGAAAATTAAGTGGAATCCATTAAATTACTTACTGGGATTAATCAAATAGGGTGAGGATGTACTGCGTTGAGTAAGGGACCTCTACGTGTTGGTTATATATCCCCACGCACGCCTTCCAAATGACCGGGCTTTGTTCCGTGAATTTAAATCGGAGATAATAATAAACAATAAAATTATTCACCAGCAACTTGCTCTGATATACGGCCTTGTGGTCTCCGAAATGCCTTACTATAAGTACACACCTGCGCCAGTTCTCGTAAATGGTCGTGCCACGCTCTATTGGGATCGATCTGTTATCACGGACAGGACTATTCTTGCCAATAGGCCTGATATCGTGCTGACAAATCGATCGTGACGCCAGGCAGTGCTCGTCGACACCACCATCCCCCATGACGAGAACCTCGTGAAGGCCGAGAAGGACAAAGCCAGTAAGTACCTAGACCTGGCTCACGAGGTAACCGCCATGTGGGATGTTGATTCGACGATCATCGTCCCGATAGTCGTTTCGGCGAACGGTTTGATAGCGAAGAGTCTCGACCGTCACCTTAAGAGACTCTCGCTAGATGGCTAGGTCAAGGATCAGATACAGAAGGCGGTACTTCTGGACACGGCACGGATTGTCAGGAGGTTCCTGTCTCTGTCGCCCTGACCACCGGTAGTTTAGGCCCCGCCTCGCTGCCGGCGGCGGCACCCTAGGTTAGGTTTTTAGGGTTCCGTAGCCAAATAGCAAAAAACGGAACCCTTATAGATTCGTCATGTCCGGACGGACATGACGAATCTGTCTGTCTGTCTGTCCGTCCGTATGTCACAGCCACTTTTTTCCGAAACTATAAGAGCTATACTGTTGAAACTTGGTAAGTAGATGTATACTGTGAACCGCATTAAGATTTTCACACAAAAATCGAAAAAAAACATTAAGTTTTAGGGGTTCCCATACTCAGAACTGAAACTCAAAAAAAAATATTTCACGGAACCCTTCATGTGCGAGTCCGACTCGCACTTGGCCGCTTTTTTATAATGTGTTTTTATTTTGTATGTTTTGTATATTTATATTGTAAAACGATAATTAATCAATAATAATTTGACTTGGCATGATATAATATCTAATAGACCTATAAGTAGTTGTGATGCACTTATACCTCCTTCCATAATAGGGTTAATCGCCAATAACCCCCTCATACTAAAAATTAACTCTGAGTATGAATGAGTTCCCCTTCAAACAGAAGGGTGGCCAGTAATTAACACCTTATATAAAAAAAACTATTATAGGTGAAACTAGAACAGTACAGTTCATTTTTTTAGTATGTGGTGCCCAGTTATTGAATGAATGCACAAATTCGTATACGTTTCTTCTTTCATCTAGGATATCACTGGGAAATATTGTACTAGTTTAACTTATTACGATGATTAAGAGAATTGCTACGCTGCGATGCGTTCTGCGGTCTCGGGTCCGGTCACCTAAACAAATTTGTTTCGCAAATCCCTAAGTGCTTCTCAAACATAACAATACTAATGAGTTGGTGTTTCAAAATGGTTTTCCTCGAAATCACCTGAAGATTAGTCGTGTCCACACCGGACGCATGCTCAGCCGAGCACGCCTCGCCCTAGCGTGCGCGCTCAGTGTCAATAGGGCTAAGTGGATAATGAAATTAAAGATAAAAAATGTAAACAAATGTGTTGCCACTGCAATAAAATCAATCCCAAGAAGTGGAAACTAAAAATTCGTTAAAAACGCGAGATAAAAAATAATGCGACTAATTTATACGTAAAACAATGCCTGGAAAATATTCGTAAATATTTAAATAAGCAAAATGAAAACGTAATTATTTTATATTCATAAATATGTGCAGTTTATATTTACGCCACTGGCAATGGTTAGGAATTGTAAACCTTTGGTTCGTAATTTAATTAATATACCTGGATATTCCTATTCCTTATTCTTAATGTTGGAAGAAGGTTTAAAATTGGTGACGCCTCAAAGATGGAGTGATTGTGTGGCTCATGTAATAAAAGTAGAGGATAAAATGTGCCAACTCGACCACCTAATAAACAATGTAACAGAGACATTAATAATAAATGTAACTGAGGAGGATTCGACGTCTTCCTCAGAAAGGGAGAGTGGAAGTGAATAAATAAAAATTTAAAAATCTAGTGTTATTTTTCTTTGTGTTTTCAAGATTGTTTTAAAAGTAGTGATGATTATTCATTAGTTAAAACCAAAACCTGGTTGATTGTCCCTGAGACGTCACTTTGACGTTGACAGTTCTTTGTTTACATTTTTTATCTTTAAATTCATTATCCACTTTAGAGCGCCGCGTTATGTCGGTTGTTTTGTCAGGCCGCACGGCCTCGCCCAGCGTTGTCGGCTTTTTGACGGAGATCGAAGGGCCGGACATACGAAAGCATTTTTGCCCTAGAAATATCGATCTCGCTCACAGAATTTCACGAGTTGCCCTTGAGAGATGCGAACTGTAGAGGGAACAGCCAGACAGCACATAGGAATGTATTTTTCATGGCGATCGCGAGCTCAACTAAATTGCCTTGAGGTAAATACGGCCAAGCAAATTTGGCTTGGCCTTGCCGCGCGCGTTCGCGTCAGACAAGCTCAAATTCAACCGAGCGCATGCAACCGAGCATGCGTACGGCTCGCCCGAGTCATACGGGCGAGCCTGTGGACTGGCTCAGGCAACATATCATTATTATATTCATATATTTTATACTTACTTGCACAAAACAAATAAGTGCAAGTCTTAGCATTCAATTTACAGTAACTCATACCTGGATTTCATCTCAAGGTCTTCATCAATCTGCCTCTTGAACTTTGGTAACAGGTTCACCAGCAGGGCCTTCACCTGATCCCTGTCTTTGGCCTGGGCTTCCAGGCCACCCGGGTTGACAAAGTGGAATGTGGAACATGTCCCATCATGTAATACCACTTGAAGTTGCACTTTTGGCTTACCAGCTGGAGATATTTTTTGGGCTAAAAATGTATATATGGGTGTTGTAATAATTAGGTACATATATTATTTTTATTAATTACATTTATATGCAAAACAAATATCAGGATATACAAATTACGAGAAAACAATCTTGTGAGTGTAACTAATCTCTTATATTCATCTGATTTACTAAAAATATGTCACTAGTATATAGATTGGACCTTCTAGTAGTATATAGTATAAGTATATAGACTGGAGCACAAGATGCCGCAACCTGTCTAGCGGCAAGATAGACTATGCGTCACTTCCTAACTAGAACACTTAGGAAGACATGGATTGTCAAGTCAAATTTGTGAAATATATAAGTACCAATGTGGGTTACTATCCCTGGAACTACTTATCCAATTTCAAATATTCTTCTCCCAATAAATAGAATGGACATAGGTTATATATATTGTACAAAACATACTTATGCAGAAATCAACATTATGCAGAAGTCTCATATTAAGTTTATGTTATAACACTTTAAACTCTCGCGCTTTGTACACATATTTAAATACTGATTTTCCGGGTCTAACATGATATTTATTTACCTTTATTTCTGACGTTTCGACACGGGTTGCACCGGTCATGGTCGCAGATAACTGTCGTCCCAGCAACTTGTCAACAAAGATATGGGTTTACAATACCACTACCCTCCAAAAGTCGATAAAAACATGGAGGGTACACCCAAAATAAGTTCATTTTTAATGTTAATTGTCTAGGGCACAGCACACACCACTTACAGTATCCGCGCACAGATCCGAAGATATACGAGATTTCAGTTTCTGAATCACTGGTCCCCAAGTCAAATATCAATAAAGATAAATAAATATCGCGTTAGACCCGGAAAAAACAGTATTTAAATAAGTTTATGTTATTGGTCACTTTTCGTATTATTTTGCTGCTCACTTTCTGCAGTGGTCAGGACTGGTACATTAATGTCAAGACTCTTCCAGTTCTTTGAAAGTACCTAGATTCAGGATGGGCTCAATCAGGGAATTCAGGGATTGATCATGAAAATCAAGCAAATTACACCTATTATAAACCTTATATGCTAAACCAATGTCGTTCTCAATATTTACTTACTTTTAATATCAGCATACTTATGCGAAACAGCGACAGTGTCTCTATTTTCCAGCATCCAAGCTAATCTCTGATTCATCACATATAGTGTGCCGTCACCTTTCTTATACCGTACGGAGCCCACGCTAAGCAAAACATCTTCTGAAGACGTTGTCATTATTACTGCTTATAACCAGTAGATATCTTAACCCAAAATCATTATTAAGACTAACGAAACAGGTAAAAATATTGGCCCATGACAATTAGAGTTCAAGATCGCAGACCAACACTGGATGTCTTCAAAAATAGTACAGTATACTTTTACTTGTAATATATAAAGAGAGTGTTTCCTTCAAATTCCGTTGTTTATAAATGCTTAAATACAAAATACGACAAAATTATGAACTTCTTTTACAACAAAAAGCACATCAGTCGACCATTTGCAGTTTTGACAAAACTGACATGACATGACAGAATACTTACCATAGACAAATTAACCGTTTACGTTACAAGCTGTTTTTTACACTTGTAACACTGTCTCAGTGTACGTTTTTGGGTTCCGTAGTAGGCACTGTCTCATTGTACGTTTTTGGGTTCCGTAGTAGGCACTGTCTCATTGTACGTTTTTGGGTTCCGTAGTAGGCACTGTCTCATTGTACGTTTTTGGGTTCCGTAGTAGGCACTGTCTCATTGTACGTTTTTGGGTTCCATAGTAGGCACTGTCTCAGTGTACGTTTTTGGGTTCCGTAGTAGGCATGGCAATTACCGGACCATTATGCCTGGTTTACACTAAAAGCCGAAGTGAGCAGGGAAGTGGGCAGGACGGTCGTAAAACCCGGATTTTACGCCCGTCCTGCCCACTTCCCTGCTCACTTCGGCAAAATGTAAACCAGGCAATATAATAATTAAGAAAACATTTTTTTTTATAATGATACGACTCTCATTAGCTAATTACAGAAATAAATATTAATGAGTATGTGTACGCAAGGATAAAACAATTTCTTCTTTATTATTTTTAGTTTTTTGTAAATCGATATAAATAATTTGTTTTGTGGTCATTCTGAATTATAGTGTTAAATCATGCAATTCAAAAGCAATTTTAGTTTATTAAGTTAAAAATTGGATACACGCATTATCAGTTGTACTAACTATCTTTCTGATAAATAAAATAGTAAGTAATACAAATCCTAAAAATTAATTAGTTATTTATGATACAAGTGCGGAAAGTAGGTAATTCCTAACGAGTGGCGATGACCAAAAACACGACCGTTAGGGAGTGTTTTTGATCGACACGAGTTATCATACAACATTTGTCGCGAACGCCCTCTCTTTATATAGGAATGTAACCGGTACAAATACAGTTAGACTGCGCAATATTAGAGGGCGCCGCGAAAGGGTTTATATGTGGACATAGGAAGGATAATCTGAATCCTACCTTGAATCATCTCTGCAGTCCACGGATATCTGCTTCGCTTTTCTAGACGATGACGCTCGCGGCACTCGCACGGTGACGCTCGCGTCTACCATCTGTGGTTATAAAGATAACCATGACACACCTGTCACGTAGGCCTTAGAAACTTAGCACATATAAGTTCTACCTACTGAACAACTGGAGTTGTACCACGTCTTCTCCTAAATATACGAATAGTCGTTCCTTCACTAGGGTTAGCCACATAAGGTGTGTATACTATATTACTGTATCTAGTTCTCGCCCTTCAACCGAGAAACTATGGAGGTACCTCCCCTATATACTGTCATCATGACTAGGGCATATTATCTATCAGAAGTAACTATGTTCTCGGGCTACTGTAGCATGTTATCGCGATGGTTAATTGTCATTAAGTAACACAGGATTCAGGAAATAGTTCTAGTATAAAACCTTTAGAATATGTAGATTATAGCACACAATTATATCAGAGCAAATAAATCTTCATAGAACAAATAAAGTACTAAGAAACTAAGACACTTAGCTTTCAGAGACCACCTGCGTAGCCCCCGGCTCCTTGGCGAGAACTCCGTAGACTTCTTCGAACTTCGCTGCCGCTCCATGATAAAATGAGGCTTTTTCCACGGAACAAACGATTAAATGCTCCAAAACTCCCACTTTGGTCTACCCATAGTCACAACTATATCATAACCTTGCCAGTGCAAATAATCTTAAGGCGTCACTACACGTTCCGACCACGAGTTAAAGTCTTCGCGATATCAACTGCCAGATGTCGCGACACTCCCCACTCCAAAAGAAGTGAAGTCATCTCGAAGTGGTTGGCCGCAACACTGGAAAGCCAAAAGAAGCTACGTCACAGGACGTCATCCTTTAAGACCCTCCTGACGACCATTAGAGATAAGACTAGGCAAACAACTTCCCAAGTTGGCACAGTTGTGCTTAGATCTAGAACACTCATTTCCCATTCCTTGACCTTATTTTTCCCACTCACTACAAGGTTTTCTTTCAATTCATTTACTAAGTTACGGATAAAAAACTTCAAACTTGCACGCTATTAGCTTATGTGGCAAATAAACTTATTCCGATACTAGCTTATTAGCGTGGGTCTCGCTTATTACGGTAGGTACTGAAACTGAGCCTCTCTTAGGTCTGTACAAGAAAGCTTCTCAAAAGCACGGGGAGCGCATCAATTAAACACAGAGATCCAACGTCAAGCACTTAGTAGGACTTTGTTGACAATCTCACGGCACTGTTCTCCCACTACATGTAAATATATTCATCTGTATCTCTTCGGGTTTCTTATTCAGTTCACAGGCCTTGGAATATATTCTGAACCCCCTTTTCCACTTCTCTCAGGATTCACACAAATCACCCAACGTCATATTCGTTACATTTTCACAACGGAGGTGTAAGCACGGACTCCATTATTTTTTAACTCCAATTATATTCTTATTTTTTCTTATCTTATTATATCTATATCCAAATATATTCAATTGTCTTAAATTTTGTTTGTTCATGTTTTAATCACCTTACCGACTGCGCCATTTTCGTAACAAGCTCTACAAGTATGGCATTCATATTCATATATTCATTCAATTTATTCATAAATCCTGTTTACATGTCATTTAGTTAAGTAAATATTTCCCCGACAATCAACTCTTCCATCTACTTACTTTCTCTACTATCAAGAGTTCTCTGCTATCGAGAGTTCTTTACTATCAAGAGTTCTGTACTATCGAGAGTTCTTTACTATCAAGAGTTCTCTACTATCGAGAGGAGCATCACCTAGGTCTGTGCTAGAAAGCTCTATAAGCATGGTACTCTCCCGACAATCTCATTATTTCTCTACTATCGAGAGGAGCATCACCTAGGTCTGTGCTAGCAATCTTCATAAGTATAGTACTCTCCAAACAATCTCATTATTTCTCTACTATCGAGAGGAGCATCATCTTACTCGGCCGGACAAAGGTAAACATCACTATGCGGGCAGAGTCCCGAAAAGAGAGAGGTGAAGTACCCGGAGGCCAAAAGCCATCCGCACTTCGCTAAGCGAGCAGGGTCTCGCAACTGAACGGGAGATCACGGCAGCCGCAGCCGCCGCACCTCGATAAGATGTACCATTTCCGCCTTACCTAAGATGAGCTCAGATTTTACATTCACAACATGGATCTCATCACGTATCTCACGTGGCAATCCCTATATGTATATACATTAATTGTCTAGAGAAATCCATAAACCCATTGTAAGCTTTACTAAGATCTATAAATATACTTAGCTTTCGATGTTTCTGTATAATTGCAGGCCATCATGGCAAATTCTCTCTTAACTCATTGTTACAGTCATTCATTGTCAATGACGTCATCCATATCATTACGAAGCTTCATCTCAAATTATATCCCTTCGCAACATCAATAATTATTCTCACTTCTCGAAGTCCAAATCAACAAATCAAATCTCGTTCATTTTATTTCATTCGCTGTTAAGTCATGTACATACATTATAATTAAGGTGTTCAAATTCAGTACCTCCGAACAAACAGACCAAAAGAAATTAATTTATTACTTAAAGGGAACCAAGGCTATTTCTGTGCCTTTCTAGTATTCCCAAAATCAATGCTAAGTATGTAGTTTACTTTCACAATCTTAACACCCTCACTGTCGGATCTCTGGTAATGAAATGACAGGCTCAACATATTCGATAGACCCTCCCCAACCAAAAGAAAAACTGCCTTTTCCGACGATAACTACAACAGGTTAGGATGGTTATACCAGCTATCGATCTCTCATTTCTGTCCAAACTGATACGGTCTTATAGACATCAACAATTTTGAGCGGTAGGTATCTATCGAACCTTCATCCTTCTGTTTCTATCTATTGTTACCAAATACTTAAGACACTTTGATCAGTTGAGTTACATCCCCTGAAAAAAAATCGTGTAATATAAGACACGACCTGTAACAATTTCAAGAAACTATTAAACTATGTACCTTCAGCATCGCTTATTCTTTTACGACGGAGGTTGACTTGTCTACCCTGAAACAATAATCTCCTTCCATCACTCCGTCTAGTACAACTGACGACCAGTATTCCCACGTATCTCTCTTTAGATTAGATCAGAGGTTATTTGAACGCTGAGGACGACTCTCCGATTCTTTCTAAGCTTTTGCAAATGTTAAACAACCTTAACTTCCACATACCCCGACATACCAAAACTTCAACTCTTACTAGGTACGTTACGATATACTGATACGTCAACTTTTATTCGAATTCGAAACCACCTAATTACTCGTTAGTTATCGAACAAGTCACCGACTCCACCTTCTCGCTACTTATACCCGGTACCACATTATCAACAATTCAATACATATCTCATAAAACAGCATGTCACCAGATGCTGTTCATTAGTAGCATAAGCGTAACCAGGATGTAGACTTATCTCCTACACTCCAAATGTCGAATGATTAACTATATCGGCTATGTTTCTCTAACGTTCTAAATCAGAATCCATGAGTATTGACTTCGAATGTGTAGCTGAAATTAACAAGCAATGATGCTATCGAGCACCTAATTCATACAATATCATTAGCGACAGAAATTGGTAGAAAGATCATCGGGCCTCCTACAAGGATAAATAGTGTTACTAATCTTCTACTTAGAAACAACTATCTATGGAACCATTTCTCCGATCGTGAGTGAATTCTACTGCAAAAGCCGACTTCCGACTAAGTTCCTATGTCTGAACATCATTCGAAGTATAATACCTAAGTATTGGATAAGACTCACATAAATAATTACATAACTACACTAATAGCTTCACCATAGCTACTGGCTAAACAACCAAGGGTCAAATCAAGATTTCGATATATAATACTAGATACCATGTAGGTATCTACTTACTACTACTTATTTCAGCGACCAAAATATTTTTCTCAATAAGGTAACTGTATCTTTCTTTGTATTGTTAGTTACCAGACGTTTCAAATTTCAATACAATGTCTCTCAGAGAAAATTCTAGTTTAATGTAAGCTTTATCTAAATCTTGCAAACAAGTAATACTTAACTGTCAATTCATTCAATATTCATATTAAGTCATATTATAATCTTTAGACTTTATCAATGCTGGCTCAAATCCTTGACTGTATAGTAAACTTCAACAAGAAAAAATATTTAATAAATACTCGTATTAACCAAAATAGGAAAATGTATGTAAGTGATGGTACCGTCTACATCTACAAGTATTACTTAAGTAATGAGCCGTCATTACCTATATGTTAAATTGAAACTATTTAGTCATTCATGTCCATACTTTGGATACTTATGTATTGAGCACGATCTGAGGCCTATGGCCATGTCCAGTACTGGACGTCTTTCGGCTGGTATGATGATGATGAGCACGATTTAAGATAATCTGTGATATTATGCATTAAACGTCATTGACAAGTTAAACGAACTCGTAGTACCTAAGTACTTGAATGTATATACAAATCTCTATTGATATATACTACCTATGTCTAATATTCAGGGGTTATAGAATTATTTCCATTTCGCGTGTAACATCTAAATTGATTCGAACAATTCTTTCATCCTTTCCCACATTTCTTTTTATTCCTTTTCGTTGGATGCGGGTGGCGCAGGACCGGCCACTCCGGCACTCTTTGGGGGAGGCCCATGTTCAGCAGTGTACGCCCCTCGGCTGATATGATGATGATGACTAATCCTTTCATTTTCAGTACTGAACCTATTCATATAGAATATCAATTACTCATTTAGGTACTTCAACTGGTTGTGATCAAACGTAGCTAACGACACACTAGCTTTCTCTTATTATTCAAATAATTGCCATAATCAATGAATTTAGACTATTCCATTAAGTAAGAAGATGAAAACGTTTAATAACATTTTACTGTACCTACAGTTCGCGTAGATATTACGATCCATACAGCCCCCCTATTCTGTAACTTGTTTTAAGCTCACCTCAACGCTCACCCACAATTATACGTTGACACCGCGATGCGTAGTAATTAAGCGTAGGTAGAGGTCGAGTTTCGTAACGGTTGACCGGCGGGGTGAGCCGCATTAACGCGTAGCTAATAACAGCCCAGTACATGATGATGATGTCCTCCCAGTCGTATCCGGTATAGTATACATAACTATTACAATAACAGTGGTAAGGCTTATTATTTCAAATAACTAGTCGAGAAGGTATTAAGCTTAAGACTCACAGGTGATTCGCAAAACTGCACACGGTTATGCACACAATACCTACCAATGCATACTTAAGATGCTCAAGTCTATCCCGATGATATATTTAACTAGGTACACATAAGTGAAAACCACATTAACTTCACGTGACTACCTTATGAGTTGGTTAGGTACGTCCTAGACTGACAAACGTAACCAAAGACTATTAATGAATTTTAACGCCTACATATTGAAGTATGTTCAATGAATAACTCAGTAACTTTTACACCATTATTCACCTGCCTATATATTACATGTAGGTTAGTAACTACATACCCTACGTATTCCCATCTGTCTATGAAAATAATCGAGTACCATAGTACGTAACTATGCCATAAACAATTAATCAACAGTTGTATCAACACCACTACAATCACGCTGCAACGAGAAATGAGATTATAGACGAAGAACTCTGTTAAAAAGAAAAACATTTGATTGATCTCGTACGTAGACATATTATACTACCCAATCATTATCTCATTCGTCTATAAATCACTACATTGAAAACTGTTTCGCTAGTGTATCAGAAAACTTTTAACCCGATTATTATTAAGTACCTACTTAGAAGAAACTATCACGTCATGTTGGAAAATCACATTATTTTCACTCAGAAGGCAGCAGTCGTTCTCAGAAATCTGAAACAAATTTTTGAGCCGTCTTCGGTTGCTCACTATCAGAATTATTATATACAATAGGTATCATGAAATTTATTTTTCGGCATTTCATCTCCTTATACACTTACACTGAAATAAATTATTTTCTTCTTCTTATATGTACGCACACGACGAACCAAAGAGACGGCACTAAGTAATAGAAACTTTAACAACAAGAGTGGAATCCAACGGCGTGAAATAAACTGCTCGATTAGAACGTAAATCATTACTAGAATCGTTCACGAAGGCACGAGTGATAGGTACGTACACTGTTCCAAGTAGTTCCAACAACACGCCCATCCTGCAATGGAATTTGTAGACCGAAACATTTCTATGATCTGTATATAGGCTGGACACATACTCATAAAACGCGGTCTTATATTTCGAAGTTGTATGAAACCTTCCCTTAACAATACTGTTACTCGCATGTACCTATGCTTCTGAAGTAAAACATGAAACTGGATAAATATCTCGAACGTATACGCACTGAAAAATAATTAATACTAGATAGGCATACTATGCATCATAGCTTGTTCAAGCTTAATATGTACGACCGTTATTAATCTGCGTCAAAATGTATGTACTATTGGGTACCGGAATAATATATATCTATTCCTAATTAATCTATGTAATCATTACTACTATGCTAGTCTGTGCACTAGGTACATTGATTCTAAGTTCTTCCTTTAACCAAGTTTACTTACTTTAATATTTTAATCCACATAATTTGGCACTATAAATAGCAATAGTCAATTATCACATTAGTAGGTATTTAAATAATATGACTCTAAAATAAGATGAAAGCAATAAGTCAAAGTCGCATTGAATTTAATTGTAAAGACAAAAATGATTTTTCCGTTTTAAATCCATACTCATCCGCTCTCCGTCTGATTATTTCCATGATTAAACGTACCCTATATGCATAACTATAGTGATTCTTTCAATTTTCACACGTATTTTTACTTTCTATTGCTATTTGATGATGATCTGATGATGATGTATAAAAAATACTAGGCCGACATTGGAAACGAAATCCATAATTGTAAATGATCCATGAGAATCCCGCTATAATTGCGCATGAAATAAAATATCGACTGATATGATTTTCACAAAAGCTATTGCTTCACCACAAAATATGACTGACCACTCTGACTCAAAAGTCTGGCAAGTTCTTTTGCTTTTACTTATACCCAACATACATACATAAATACTCCTACTATACACCTATGTATAGTCGTTCGTACGCATGATTATTAGAATAGAATACTGGTTAATCCTACGAGATCTCATACTCATTACCAAGTTAATATAGTCCAAGAAAAATACTGGTAAATTAATTTGTTCCATAACATGTTACGTTTTATGTAAATATGTTAGTGCTACCTCTAACCTTCTCAAAAATACTTCTTCTGACTCATTAAGTTCATTGAAATCTCTTTATTGCACTGAAATGCTGGACACGAGTATACAATGCACTGAGTAACTGCAAATATTACCGTTGAATGTAAATATGTTATGGATACTTGCCATAAACGTTAACTGTAAGGACTCGTACATAACTGAAACGACATTACAACATAATTACGCAATAGGCAGCAAGTCAATCACTCCTGGAATAATAATAATGTACGTATGAAACTGAAGTTGTGTGACCTAGTTAAATTCACTTCCCTTGCGTTTTGTTGTTTTTACCCGACTGCCGAAGGAGAGAGGGTTATGTTTTTATGTCTGTAAATAAATGCTGCGTCTAACCTCACGCCTTTAATATTTTACACGGCTATATAGTTGCAATAAGTACCTACAACAAATAAAATTTGACGGCACTAGGAACTACCTAGACACGATAAATAGGTAATAATTTCTCTTTTAACACCACAACTACTGGAAGTCAATTTGTCGATTTACAATCAAAGAGCTATTTTCGTGTATTAGCTAAAATTACGTACTCACAAGTAGCACCTTTCTTTATACTCAAATACCCTAAAATCGATTCACATATGCACGTTTGTAATCGCTCGGGGACAATAAATACTGCTGTACCTTAACATCACCACGGCTAACAATAATTGGAGCTCACAAGCTAGATCAAAACATTAGCATCAAATTGAAATGTAAAATAATTTAGGAACAATTATGACGACACTCATATATGCGTTGGCAGCAAAAACTAACGAACTTCACCTCGTATAGAAATCAAGCTGCAACGCGCTACGACGTAGTGCTACTGGTTACTTTCGCAGGTCCTGTAGGAATCACATCCTGGAAAGAAATGTTCATGCATTTCACAAAAACAGTATGTAGGTACATATGCGGTCATATCTCGTACCACTGCTGTTACAAACATTGTTGAAGGAAACAATCGATTCCAAACTTCAAGATAATCCTCTCAAACTGAATCTAACCCCGAGATCCTCGTATTTATTTAAGCTAACTTTCTTACCGTTAACTATCCAAAGGTAATGCGCTGTATCTCTCTCAAATTAACGGTTCTTTCCAAATCACGATTATCTAAATCCTTTCCAACACTTAAGAGCGTAGTCGGTCTGTGACAAAATTGAGAAATAGGTATTTGTACAAACTATTGCCGTCGCGTTGCCCCAAGCGACCGCGTGCGATGCGCGATAGGGACAACCGCAGCTTAGACCGATTTTCACAACAAATTCTTGACAAGATCGATGCTTTGTATGGAAAAATGCTGCTAGGCTACCCTCTTAACTCGACTCACTTTGTAGAAATATTTCGTCTCATCGCCACGACTCTTCTCAACTAACCTCTTTTTTTTTTTTTATTATTATTATATAATTAGAAGTAGAAGTACTTCCACCAATATCTGAATGCAATGCAAGCACAAATCCTTGATACTCATTAAAATATGGTATCCGACATAATATAGAACAGCTTTTCAATCTTTCGCTTTTATATCATATTAGACTGAAAAAATCTGTGATGCAATATGATACGCAAATTTATGATGAAAACAGTTAATCCGTTGCTTTTCCGTCTTATTTTATACGGTAACTGTTTCTTAGCTTCTGTAAACTGTACGTGTTCTCAAAATGTTCAAAATAGCAACGTACCAACATTAATTTTATTGAAAACATGGAAGAACTATAAAAGGAATCTTCATTACAACATTGAAGCACTGATCGAGAAGCAACTAGCCGGGGCCCTCGGCTGAATTGACATCACCATTAGTGTTCCATAGAAGCTCTAATTTATTGTATCATTATTCAACTGGTATTGTATGTAATACATTCTATACCATGTATAATTTAGCTTAAATTTACATTATTCTCAAACAAATGTAAAATTGGGACAAATAAAATCATACCGCTGTTAGCGTGTTTCAGTCAATCAAGGAATTGTATGTGCATCGATAAATAATTGAAGTATGCTACACCATACTCCACCACAACACTAAATCGCCAAACCAAGGGTTAAGATAAAACTGCCTGAAACAAACTGGCTAATCCGACTGCCTACCAGCTCAATATAACCGATATAGGCACGGATTCAAATATCCCAGCACCATTCACCATGTCGCGAACGCCCTCTCTTTATATAGGAATGTAACCGGTACAAATACAGTTAGACTGCGCAATATTAGAGGGCGCCGCGAAAGGGTTTATATGTGGACATAGGAAGGATAATCTGAATCCTACCTTGAATCATCTCTGCAGTCCACGGATATCTGCTTCGCTTTTCTAGACGATGACGCTCGCGGCACTCGCACGGTGACGCTCGCGTCTACCATCTGTGGTTATAAAGATAACCATGACACACCTGTCACGTAGGCCTTAGAAACTTAGCACATATAAGTTCTACCTACTGAACAACTGGAGTTGTACCACGTCTTCTCCTAAATATACGAATAGTCGTTCCTTCACTAGGGTTAGCCACATAAGGTGTGTATACTATATTACTGTATCTAGTTCTCGCCCTTCAACCGAGAAACTATGGAGGTACCTCCCCTATATACTGTCATCATGACTAGGGCATATTATCTATCAGAAGTAACTATGTTCTCGGGCTACTGTAGCATGTTATCGCGATGGTTAATTGTCATTAAGTAACACAGGATTCAGGAAATAGTTCTAGTATAAAACCTTTAGAATATGTAGATTATAGCACACAATTATATCAGAGCAAATAAATCTTCATAGAACAAATAAAGTACTAAGAAACTAAGACACTTAGCTTTCAGAGACCACCTGCGTAGCCCCCGGCTCCTTGGCGAGAACTCCGTAGACTTCTTCGAACTTCGCTGCCGCTCCATGATAAAATGAGGCTTTTTCCACGGAACAAACGATTAAATGCTCCAAAACTCCCACTTTGGTCTACCCATAGTCACAACTATATCATAACCTTGCCAGTGCAAATAATCTTAAGGCGTCACTACACGTTCCGACCACGAGTTAAAGTCTTCGCGATATCAACTGCCAGATGTCGCGACAACATTATAAATCATACAACATTTTACAATGCATCATACGAGGAAATAAAAAAAATATGCATAAAAGGTGAAATTTTAATTGTCACGAAATCTCATTCCCGCATAGTGAGCGGGAATTTTGGCCTGAAATCCATTCCCGCATGGCCGCGGTCCACCCGGCGCCGCCGTGCTGGCATCGACCACTTCCCGTGTTTATGTTCAACCATATAAAGGGGCACAATCAGAGCATTGTAAAATATTTTACAGACTTAGCTTCAAGGGTTCTACAGATTATGTGATTTTACCACAATTTGTCATTATAACATGTCAAAGTCATAATTGAGTGTGTCGTACAATGGTCGTACCCTACAGATGTAACAATCATGCAATTTCTCAGTACAACTCGTTTGACAGTTGGGTCAGCAGCGCAACTTGCCTCCAAACAATAGCAATTAGTCAGCTTCTGATAAATCGGGGTCGACAAATCATTACATGAGATTTCTAAACTTTTTACGATACAGAGGAGAGAAGACAGTCATTGAGTAATTACATACATTCAGATGTCATATTCAAATTATAATTCTTGGAAATTGGGATTTTGAATGTGTACCGTCATACTTAATTTGAATAGTAGATTCTATGTCAGGGAAACAAATTGACATAGGTATTTAAGGCGAGGGTGGTATACTGAATCTCGAGCGAAGTGAGAGGGATTCAAATGTTTACGCCCAATACGGAAATAATTTTGGTACTGAGTGCCACATACTGCTTTTCACACATTCTATGAGGAAACATCCCTCATTTGAGGGCAACAACTACTCTTTTCTCAGGGAAGAGAAGTACAACTTTGAACCCTGGTTTGAGGATAATATATATATTTTTATGTCAATTCAGATTTCAATTTTTTTTTATATACAATGGCTTTCTAAATCCACAGCTCACATTTTTCACCGGAGCAGAGCTCTGTTGCCCAGGGACTTTTAATAGTTTGTAGTTTGTTATGCCCGTAAGTATGCTACTTGAAATCAAAGCTTGAAATTATGCATTTCGCTTTTATGGCGACAGAACGGCACCCGGGTGGAAGAGAGAGATAGGTTATGGTTGGGTGGCGACGTGGCGACGCATTTATCGGTTGGTAATGAATGGCGTACTTAAGAATTCATCTATTACTGAACGCATCACAATGAGACCGCCATTTTTATAATTTGCTCTTGCAACACCTAACATTGACAACCCAAAATGCAATCATGGCGCACGGGGCACTGTGTTTTTAGAATGCTGAGAAGTTTTTACGTAAACACTTCATTATTTTGCTTTGTAAACCATTTAAGTGTGTTTATAAATTATCCGTAACCATTGAAGATTGTAGTATTGCATACATGTGTGTCCCAAACTTCAAGTCAACGTCCATTCGCAGTCTCGTCTCTGTACTACTAGACACTTGCAGGTACTGGAGTCCTGAGAATTACTGTTTTAGCCCTCCTGCCGTGTGTAACATGGTGGTGCACAGCATTAGAACCCAAAAATGCGGCAGTTTATTTATTGATTGATCATGTATATGCTATTGGTTTTAATAAATCCGGTATTTCAACTTGTTCCAGATAACTTTGTTGGTGTCATAATGTCAGAGGCGTACGCCCGTGAGATACTGCGAAGGAATGTTGCGCAAATATGCCAAACTATCGGTTGGAATGGTATAAACTCCACACCACTGGATATTCTGATGCATGTGCTTGAAAAGTACATCCATACACTTGGGACACAAGCCAACAGATATGCTGAGCAATTTAATAGGACTGAACCAAATTTACATGACCTAGGATTAGTGTTTCGAGATCTAAACGTGCAATTGCCCGAATTAGCAGATTATACGCGCAGTGTTCCACCTGTGCCACCACCAGTCCCTGTTGACAAGTTCCCGAAGCAAAAAGAATCTAATTTGAATTTTTTGAAACCCGGCAGCCATGAAGTGGTCACAAGGCCAATGCATGTCCACGAACACCTTCCTCCTATGTACCCTGAAAAAGAAAGGGATACCCCCATTGTTGCTGACACTATTGAAATTCGACAAAATGGTATTGACACAGTTGAGACCACTGCTACAACATGCACTAGCCCAGAAATATCAGTCACAGATAGTCCAAAGAAATCTAAAGATATTTTCAAACGGCCAATTGACCCTGTCTCATTGCCTAACAGTAAAAGGCCAAGGTTACGGTTGGATGAGGAAGAGCGGACAAGAGAAATCAGTAGTGTCATGATGACTATGTCTGGCTTCCTCTCTCCTGCTAGGGAAGGCAAACTGCCAGAAGCCAGACCTCCTACTATTATATCAGAAAAACACTATGACAAAAGTAAGGCAAATTCTCATCATTCAAATGTTGCAAAACCACCAACATTGGAAAAAGGTGATAAGAAATCTAAGAAAAATAAACAGTTGAATGGTAAAATTATGAAAAGTAAAAGGAAAGATAAGACTCATAAAGGTGAGAGTAGTAAATCTAGAGATAGTAGTAAATCAGATAAATATCCTCCTGGATACCCAATGAAAAGTAAAGATGTCCATCCAACACATCATAATCATGTGACAATGCCGGCGCCGAGGGTAGCACCCCCTCACAAGCCACCTCCTCCGCTGCATAGTCCAAGTCCTAGTTCGAGCCTGAGCCCGCGACTGGCACTCCCGCCGCCCGCGCCCGCCACCATCATGGAGCCTATCCACCCAGTCATTAAAGAGGAACCAATTGATATTCCACCAGCAGCAGTCCCCAAACATTTTGTGACAGCTGAAGATTCAATTCCGGTACCAAGAAAAATACCAATCCGCAAATCACCTCTTGTATCAAATTCATTGCCAATCCACAAACAGCCAGCGTCCAATTCTTTACAAACAGAAATTAAAAAGGAAATCATTGATGAAGAAGAGAAATTGGCTTCCCAACCGGACAGATCAAAAATTAATATTTTTAAAAGAATTACGAACAAATCAAAAGAAGATAAAAATGCTCCAGAGGTTGTTACTGATAAAACACAGTCTGATGGTATGATCTCAAAGATGCAGAATGCTGCACA
The DNA here is from genome assembly GCA_963854355.1 of Epinotia brunnichana. Classification (NCBI taxonomy): domain Eukaryota; kingdom Metazoa; phylum Arthropoda; class Insecta; order Lepidoptera; family Tortricidae; genus Epinotia; species Epinotia brunnichana. The sequence goes on along the minus strand of OY977936.1, from coordinate 22,560,235 downwards.
TGTAAACACAAGTGAAAGTGTTATACATGAAAATGTTAGGGTTAAATCTGAAAATACAATTGTGAACAATAATAATAGTAGTGCATTAGATTTGTCTAAAGATATGGACCTTAGAGCTAATGAAGTGATAAGCATTGATGATGATTCAATGGAAGCAAGTCCTATGGGCCACCCCAGATTGATGCCCTTGGATCTGCGCCCAAGTTTATCAATTAATAAATCCCTTCAAGCACCATATCCCAAAGATGTAGCTAGTGTCAGTCCTAAAATTAATAAAAAGGAAAAGAAACACAGAGAAAAGAAAGATAAAGCAGCTGAAAAAGCAGCAAAATTGGAAGCAAAATTAATAAAGAAGCAACAACAGCAGTTAGCATATGAAATGGCTAGAGCAGAGAAACAAAAAATGAAATTAAGCAATATGAAATTACCAAAATCGAGAAGGCCAAAGAATGAATCAAGAATGCCACAAATGCATTCTGGTTTTCCATTCTTTCCAGCCATGCCACCTGGTAGGGGCTTGATGCCGGGCCCAGGACTAATACCACACTCCAACCTGATACCGGGTGGTGATTTTCTTGCTCTAGCTAATAACCCAGCATTGAGAGGTTTACCTCCACCAGGTTTACTACAAAACGCATTTTTAGGTGCAGGGGGCCCAGGTCTAATTCCTGGACCTGGTTTTCTGCCTGGTGCTCTTGGCCCCGTCATGAATCCACTCATGCCACTGGGTAACTTCCCCCACTCCTCGCGTTCCTCTTCAAATAAAATTCCTCCCATGTTACGACGCCCTAGCTTAGAAGTAATTCCTGTAGATAACGACGAAGGTAGAAGTATGCATAAGTCTCCGATGTCGCGCGAGAAGGACCGACACGATAAGCACAAGTCACCGACCATTCCAAATATTCTTCAAAAACATAAAACAAAATCACATAAAGAACACAAATCAAATATGTATAAAATGCCCCCTATTCAACCTGATATTACGATAGAGTTAAATCCTCCTAAAGCGGATCCGGTGAGGCAAGAGCCAGCGAGAGAGCCCCCGCCCCCGTTGCGGGCACCCTCACCCGCACCCGCACCCGCACCAGCGCCCGCGCCCGCGCCTGCGCCTGCGCCTGCGCCCGCGCCCGCCGCGCCGGTGCCGCCCGAGCCACGCTCTAGGCCACTCGACACGCCACAGCCCGAGATTTCGCAAGAGCGAGCCCTTGACAAATCGGAAAAGAAAAAGGACAAATCACATAAAAAAGAAAAGAAAGATAAAGATGGGATTAAAATTAAGAAGAAGAAAGATAAGAAGGACAAAATTAAGGATAAAAGTGAAAAGAAAAAGGACAAGGAGGAAAGGCAGGAGGGTAAAGACAAGATTAAAAAGGAAAAGAAAGACAAGAAAAAAGAGAAAACCGCTGACGGTTTGGTACCCAAACTGACCCTCAAGCTCAATTCATCCAACTCTAATTCCCCCATGCCCCCGAGCTCACCTGACATTTTCAAACTTAACATTAAGCCGGTGGTTAAAAAGGAGGACGAAGAGAGCTCTCCGCTAAAGGAGGAACCCGCCTCGCGGGAACACAGTCGATCGCCGGAGCTGGCACAGATATCTGCGCTCGTGACGGGCCCACCAAAGCAGAAGCAATCAAAGCCCAACCACGTCGGCGAGGCGGACGGGCCCGGGTCGCCGCCGCCGTCCAGCAGCTCGCCCGCGAGGAAAAACCGACCCCCTTCGAGTCACACAAAGTACAAGCGGATATTGTTCAAGCCGTTGTCGAAGAAGGGCCACGTGGAGCTGGACGACGAGGGAGTGTCCACGGCGGAGGAGGTGGCGCCCGGCCCGGTGCCGGTGGATAGGCCGAGCGGGCCGCTGCCGACGCCCTTCTACATGGACGAGCAAGGAAACAAGATCTGGGTCTGTCCGGCTTGCGGGAAGCAAGACAACGGATCGCCCATGATAGGGTGCGACGGCTGCGACGGTTGGTACCATTGGGTGTGTGTGGGCATCACGGAGGAACCGGGCGCGACGGAGGACTGGTTCTGCAAGTCGTGCCTCGCGAAGCGGGAAGCCATGGTGCTCGCGGGCGTCAACTCCGGCAAGAAACGTGGACGGAAACCAAAAGGAGAAAAAATCAGAGACTGTAATTGATACGGACCTTTCGTTGTTACTGAGATTAGGTATAATTTTTTTTTCAATTCGGTAGTAAATGAGCAATTGAAATGTAAATTGTTAATGGATTATTGTTGAATGATATCATGAGAAAAATGTTTTCATCATTTATAATTTAATTGATAGGATAGAATAAGTATAGATGATAATTGAAGAATTTTAACATAAAATGTTGAACATAAAATAGTGTAGTTACTCGTAATAATTACCATAATTTTAATATTTTGTTACGATTTCTCTTAACTGCCGTCGCGTCGGTCGGCCGGACGCCGTGCGGGCGTGTTATGCACTTCTCGCGTGTAATAAACATAGATGATAATATAAGATTCTTTTTATATTGTACAAAAACTGAATTTACTTAAGAAATTGGTGATGTATAAAGTATGTAATGTAGTGAATATTTAAATAAACAGATAAAGGCTGGATGTATTTTCAGCCAATATTTGAATAATATTTTCATATTATAATTTTAATATAACCCTGTTTTTTTTTGTTAAAGTTGTTCCTCCAATTTTTATGTACAGCATCATCAGTAATTACCTAGGTATTTGGAGAGGGAGGCAATGTAAATTTTGATTTTAGCCAGTGGCCAATGAAATATATTGGTACTCGATATTGTAGTCGGTTATTTATTCTACATGTTATTTCCTATTACTTACCTACAGTTTTCCCCACATTAGTAGACTAGGATCCGTGGATCCATATACACATAGAGAACGTCGCCCGCATGCGATCAACTTGCCTACTTATTTCAAAGCAGTCAAGGTTCAAAATTGCAGATGGCAGCATGACACGTCGTTTACTATATTATCTGCTGTGTGTTTAGTGTTCAAATTTAAGAAGTTATACTTTTATATTGCAAACTTGTAGTAGAAAGAATAAGGAATTGTAAGTTCTTAAGAATACATTTTATTATAGGATTATCAACTGAACTTTGGCACCCATTTAGATCTCAATTCTTAGTAATAGTAATAAAATAACGTTTATTGCAGCTTCGTTTTGTTGGCGAAGTTGACAACCACGCATATTCTTAATATTGAACTTGGCTCCCATTTTCACATTTATGTGGGTTGTTTGTTCCTTACATCCAGCACTAATACTTTAGGTACGCGAAAAACGATCTCCGATTTTTAGACACATTTGACCGGGTTCGATTCCTGGCTGTGTTCATTTCATACACAGCTTTTATGAAAATCTTTGAATACCTACAGTTTTTATTTTTTATAAAATCGGTTTGGTGACTGATTCCAGACCAAATTTCCTTATGTCGTACAGTTTTGGATATTCCCTCACAGCCTCGTTTGAATAATACTTACCTACACCCTGTATAACTATAGTAAACGAGGTGCCATGCTGCCATCTGCAATGTTGAACCTTGACTGCTTTGAAATAAGTAGGCAAGCTTACCGCATGCGGGTGACGTTCTCTATTGTATACGATTCCACGGATCCTAGTCTGCTAACTGGCTAAAACTGAAGATTTTCCCTCACCGCCCAGCTAGAATATACACTATAATCGGTAATACCACAGGGGGCCGATTTTTGACTTTCGACCGCTCGAAAATTAAATAAAAGTAAATACAATTTTAGTGTCAAAGTTGCAGGCACTAACTTTCTACCGATATAATTGAATACGAGTGGTCAATACCACTCGCTTTTCAATTTTCTATCGCTATTTCAAAAGAGCATTTCGTAATTTTAGTCCGTTTTCGAGTGAAATATTCGAGCGCTCGAAAGTCAAAAATCGGTCCCCTGATCTACTCTATCTCTATTAACATCTCATCTCAGCATTATAAAATGAAAAGAGACGTCTTTCCATGCATTGGTAGCACATTACATTACATAATGCTGTCCCTTTCTAATCTTACGCTTAGCACACAGCAGCGCAGCGCGCTCAAAAGTACAAACTCGACCAAGTTAAGAATGCAGCTCGCGTCGAATAAGTTACGCTGAGCGAGGTTCATTCTTAGCTTGGTAGGGCCAACATCGCGCGTCGCGACGTATTACCATAAATTTGAGTGCGCCCGCGTCGCCCTGCTGTGTGGCGAAGGCTTTTATTTCTCCAAATCAGTTCTTCATTAAAACCATTTTGGGTGTAAGGTCTGTAAGATAACCTGTCGTATCTAAGCTGTTAATAACGTGGTTAAATGAAACAACAATACACAGATATCTATTTACTTTATAAAGCGTGTATACAATCGATATTAAAGCGTTATAAATAAATGGCTGGTTCATTAAATCTTTCAGGAGTACTTTTCAGAGAGCAAGTAAAATGTTGTAATTTACATAAGGGGCTTGTTATAAGTTCTTGAATTAGGAAATAAATGCAGCATGTCCTTATACGTTAAATGAAATAATGTATTGAGCAGTGTTGCCTGCAAAAAAGATCCATTTGGCAACCCTGGGAATTATCCCCAACTTTTGTTTGAGTAATAAACTAATTTTTATCTATTATTTATTTATTTATGTGTTAGTAATTTTATCTACACCCGTATCATAAATCATCTATAATGCGTTCGGAAACCATATACAGAGTGTTTTTTTTTAATGGGACAGTATGGGGAAATCCGAATCTAAAGGAGATAGAGGAAAAGTGTCCAAGGAGACATTAGGTGTTTTTTTATGTAAACAAATTTGGCTCATTAAAATTTTTGGTCAAGCGTGAGTTGTTCTTAAAAAATTATAAAGTTGGTCGTTTTTGATTGTATGGAAAGAAAAAAATCTGAACAGCAGAAGTTGGTCAAATTTAATGAAAACTAATCTTCATACAGTTGGTTTATTACTTGAGTAAATGTCCGATGTGGCCGCCGTCTTGTCTTATGCAGGTACGAGCACGCTTCAAGACACTTCTAGTTGCATTTAACAGAGACTTATGGTGAATTGTGTTTAAAGTGTTGTAAACAGCATCTTTTAATTATTGTACAGAGTTGTATCGGGATTCATAAATTCGACCCTTAAGGTAACCCCATAAGAAAGAATCTAATGGCGTTAAGTCGGGCGATCGTGGGGGCCACTTTATCGGCCCATATGTACCCATCCAACGGTTTGGAAACTGCTCGTCCAAACACAGTTTACTTGCTCTACTGTTGTGGGCTGGTTACAAGCATGAACTGATTGGAAACAAAATCACAGCTGCAGAAATAACTTACGTTCCAAATTTGAATTCTTTGCTGCAGAAATAACTTACGTTCCAAATTTGAATTCTTTTTTTTTATAATTTCAAGACTATCGCGTGCCATGATGTTTACGAAGATTAAAAAAAATGTTCTTCTCTTGAATCATCTGGAGCTCTTATCGATTATCGAAATTTAAAAATGGAATAATTTTAAATATTTTTTTACACGCCTAGGCACTTGTAACAATATTAAAAGGCGAATACTGCAATTGTATGAAGATTAGTTCTCATTAAATTTGACCAACTTCTGCTGTTCAAATTTTTTTCTTTCCATACAATGAAATAATCCTTACATGAAACAGAGCCGAACCGCGTCAAAAAAAAAATTGACCAACTTTAAATTTTTTAAGAACAACTCACCCTTGACCAAAAATTTTAATGAGCCAAATTTGTTTACATAAAAAAACACCTAATGTCTCCTTGGACACTTTTCCTCTATCTCCTTTAGATTCGGATTTCCCCATACTGCCCCATTAAAAAAAAACACTCTGTATAATGACCACCATTATTGCAACCAATAACGTAAAATCTGCGTTTTATGTGTACCAGTCAGTGTTATTATAATGTAAGAAAAATTATAATAACATCGATAACGATGTTAATATGGAAATCTCGTTGGTCATGATTTGAAATCTAGTCTGGGGACCGATTTTTGACTTTCGAGCGCTCGACTCTTTCACTCGAAAACCGTCAGAAACGATGAAATACTATTTTTGAAATCCGAGCGATAGAAAATTCAAAAACGAGTGGTATTGACCACTCGTGTTCAATTCTATCGGTAGAAAATAAGTGCCGACAATTTGGACACTTCACTTGTATTTAATTTTGGACTGACAATGAACTTAGAAAGAGATAAATAAAGATTAATAATTTTATATTATTTTTCTGCCGAATTTTGTGGCTGAAAACAAAGAACTTAGTCTTTTGGCGGGTTTGTTTTTTAAGTTAAATAATTTAACTTGTCTGTCTCTCTCTCTCTCTCTCTCTCTTTGCACAGGTTAAAAAGAGACAGAGATATAGTAATATGTAAAGGCCTGGCAATGATTCACAACAACTCGCTATACTTAGAATGAAAAGTATGAATTGCTGTTTCATTCTAACTAAAGAAAGTTGTTGTGACAAATTGTATCATTTGTAATTTGTATTGCTTTTATAACAGGCGGGAAACGAAACGTTTCGTTTACTAGGTATTATTTACTACGATCTTAGTTTTTTCTGTTATGTAACGCATAAAACACAAAAAAACACTTAAACATTAATATTATAGCTATAAATACACCTTCTAATGATGTTTTATTTTTATTCCATGTGTAGAATACAATTTTAAATAACCAGCTAGTACTTATCGAATTTCTGCGTACAACGAAGCGCAAAAGTATAAATAGCCAAAACACTAGCTTTCGAGTGATGAATTTCAAAAATACCTATTATTGGGTTCATGCGAAAATAATCGTGACAAATTTTCGCATGCGATTATTTTCTACCGCTCGCTTTTGATTTCGAGCGCTCGAAAGTCAAAAATCGGTCCCCTGGCATGGCGGTGCAATGGCGGTTACTCTAATTCTAAGGCATTTATAATATGCGGGTAGATAAAGTAGTGTATGTAATCTGGCATTAAAACACTCGTGTGATCCTATTATGAAATATGAAACTCGCTAACGCTCGTTTCATAAACCCACGCTCTTGTTTCATGCCCTTCATTATGTACAGTCACAAACTACTATTAACTTAGCTCCGCGTCCATACTGAATACTGATCTACTTCCAGATGTTGATTCACTCATCTACATCAAATAAAACTAAAACTATTTCAATGACTGTAAACAAAAACCTTTAGTCTTAAAAGGTAATTAAAATATTTATTTCACATAAAACTGGCTAACAACTCAACAATCTACATCATTATACACACCTTAGTTTTTACTAGAACTTGTTTTGGCTTCTCCTATGCTTTCTGGACCTGGTACGATTGGTTTGTCTTTGTTCCAATCTTTAAGACCTTCTGGTAATGTGGTGTCCTCATCTAAAGATCCTGTGCCTTCAACAAACTCCTCATAAGTACTCTTTTCCGGGAAAGGTCTAGGTCCCAGTAACTCAATCATGTCATCTCTACTCAAAATTTCTTGCTTTAACAATCTCTCTGCGACTTTCGTGATGTTGTCCTTATGTTCCGTCAATAGCGTAGTTGTGAACTTATGCGCTGAATCAATTAACACTCTGACTTCATTATCGATAAGCTCTGCGGTTTTTTCAGAATAGGGCTTATCTATGACCATTTCGCCAGGCTGTGGCATTTCAAATGACACATTACCGACTTTAGCGTTCATACCATAGTGGACTATTTGGGCATAGGCACTTTGTGTTATTTTTTTCAGGTCATCTTGTGCGCCTGTTGTAATCCTGCCAAAGAAGAGCTCTTCACTGACTCTTCCACCAAGAGTCATGCACATTCTATCAAAGAGCTGTTCCTTGCTGTAAAGGTATTGTTCTTTGGGCAAATACTGAGCATACCCAAGACCTTTTCCTCTTGGGATGATGGAGACCTTGAGCAGAGGGTCTGCGTGTTGCAGGAACCAGCCGGCGACAGCATGCCCTGCCTCATGGTATGCAACAATCTTCCTTTCTTCCGGCTGAAGTACATTGGATTTCTTTTCCATGCCAGCTACAACTCTTTCAATAGCTTGTTCAAAGTTCTTCAGTGTGATGTTATTTGCCAATTCTCTGGCGGCTATCAGGGCAGCCTCATTGCACACATTTGCTATGTCTGCACCAGTGAAACCTGGAAAGAAAATATATAATGTTAAAATTTGATTCCCCTGTGGTAGTTCAGGAAATGGGGAAATACAGTTAAATATTCAGTAGTGACATGAATTTTGCGTGCTGGCTCATAAAGGTGCTCGGACAAGGAGTTTTTTTAACAATAAGGGGCTCTCTTTATTGCAGGCTAGAGCAGAATGCAGATACTGTTGACTGTAAGTTACCTTTACAATGGAAGATCTAATGACAATAAATAAAATAAATCCATGTTCTTAACAAGATCAATAAGATAAAGTCTGTCTGCCAGTCACAAAGTAAAATATCTATGGAACTACTAAATGCTATCAATTAGAAATTTGGAATAGTTGTAAACTAAGCTAATCCACTAGTATGGAAAATTTAAAATTTAAAGATATATTTTTAATTTCTATAAAAAAGGATGCATAAGAGGGGGGGCAAAAATTCAAAGTCTAGGTAGTAGGCCAATTGGGGATCACATGAAAGGGCTTGAATTGCACATTCTAAAACAGCTTTTTTTTTTGTTCTATAGTGGTAAAATTTTGATTTACAAAGGAAAATGTTGAAAAAAAACCTTTCCCCCTTATCTCCGAAGTTTACAGAGTGATAAAGGCCATGCCAGGATAAGCTAAGTGAATCTGCCCCCAGCGAGTTTTGGCTTGTAATTTTTTTAAATCAGATTTCGTTTTTTTAAAAAAAAAAAAAACGAAATCTGATCTTTCTTCAATATTTTTTTTCTAGCGAGCCGATTTTGACGTGAGTCACGTATATTGTGCATGTAATAAAGACAATTATATGATATTCATTTAAGGACATATTGCCATACAAAAACATGAAAAAAAAATAGAGTTTATTTCAAAAATTTTTTTTAAAGTATTATCACGTCAGCAACACCTCCAGATTTTTCACCAAAGTAAGCCTCTTTAATAAGCTATCAAATTAATATAACTACTTTATTTATTATAGTCCCCCATGGCTATGATCATAGTTGCGCAATGTGTCAGGATTGACTTCATAGCCGCGGGGGACTGTAGCCATCATGTAATGAGTTGCATAGTTATGGAACATGTTGATTCATATAATATTTAGCCTAGTGGGTAGTGGCCCTGCCTACAAAGCTGACGGTCCTGGATTCAAATCCCGGGAAGGGCCAATATTTGTGTGATGAGCATGAATATTTGTTTCTGAGTGTGTTGGGTGGTTTCTATGTATTTAAGTATACTGGTAAATTTTGAGTGTATCTATGAAACAAATACCACTAACATAAGGCGTAATATTGAGCTTACTATGGGGCTATTTGATTTAGGCAATATTGTCGCCTAATATTTTTTATTTAAGATTATAACATAACTTTGCAAAAATCTATTGACTACATTTGAACCAAGAAAAAGCTAATAATAAAGTAACTTATTAAAGAGGCATTTCACTACTACTACTACAGAGAAAAAAAATCAGATTGGTTGATGAATACTTTTAAATGCTATATTTACCTGGAGTCAATGCAGCCATTTTACGTGCCAAATTCTCCTTGTTTATAGTAGTTTTCAATGGTTGGAGATGTACTTTGAAGATGGAGGCTCTGCCCTTAATATCTGGTGCTGGCACAAAGATTTGTCTGTCAAACCTTCCAGGTCTAAGTAAGGCTTTATCAAGTATGTCTACTCTGTTAGTAGCTGCCAGAACTACAACATTAGTGGTTGTGTTGAACCCATCCATTTCTACTAGGAGTTGGTTAAGAGTGTTTTCTTGTTCTGAATGGCCTCCAAAACTGCGGCCTCCTCTCTTTCTACCTACTGCATCAATTTCATCAATGAATAAAATGCAAGGGGCATGTTTGCGAGCCATTGAAAACATATCTCTAACCCTGGAAGGACCAACACCAACAAACATTTCCAAGAATTCAGAGCCAGAGACAGTAAGGAATGGGACATTAGCTTCCCCGGCAGTGGCTTTAGCCAGCAAAGTTTTACCAGTACCTGGAGGCCCAGTGAGCAGGGCACCCTTGGGTATCTTGGCTCCCAAATCCAGATATTGCTGGGGGTTCTTGAGAAAATTTACGAACTCCATAATCTCAATCTTGGCCTCCTCACAGCCTGCAACATCTTGGAATTTTACACCAATGTCAGTAGGATTTATCAGTTTAGCAGTTGATTCCATCACACCTCCAAAGAGGCCACCTCCTTTGCGGCCTCCACGACCCATCATGTCGGCTGATCGGCGCATCATATAAATTAAGAACCCAATTATAAGCAGAGTAGGCAACATGCCAGTTAAACTAGAAGCTTCTACTTCTGTCTTATAAATAACAGAAATAAAGTTTGGTGGATCAACAGACATTTCAATTTGTGCGTTTTCCAAGTTCCTCTCGAAAGAATCTACACTGCCAATAGCAAACCAGATAACCTTGCTTTCAAGTGCTGCTCCTGGTTGTAATTTCACTCTCACCCACTTTTTGTTGATCACTTCGAGTTTTTCCACTAGGCCTTTATTGAGATACATATTCACGAAGTCTCTCCAACTTATTTCTCTATATCTAAGTTCGAAGTAGGCTATTGAGGCGAGTAAGGTTACGACACCCATGGCACCAAACATCATCCATTTTTCCCTATCGCCGCCTTCGTACGAGCCGCGACCGCCGCCGCTGCCCGGGCCTGTGCTTGAGAACATGTTCATATTCCATTTGTCGTCTTTTGAAGAGCCGGGTCTGGATGGTGGTGGTGAACTTTTTGACGGCGCAGGGCTGTCATCTTTGTCTGGCTTTTTCTGTTGCTTTTGGCTTGCACTAGGTTGGAAATATTTTTCAAAGCCCTTGGGAGGTTTCTGACAAAACCTGTACCACTGGTTCAGTACTGAATCCAGAGCTGCAACGCCGACTGGTTGAATTTTATGGCCATTGAACTGCAATTTTGATAACTGAGTTTGAGTTAACCTGAGTCCTTTCCACATGTTGATATATAGAAATGACTATTTACACTGATGAATAATGATCTATATTTCACAATGTTATTGTAAGTTAAATAAGAACAACGTCATAACAATAATTATTTGTGTGAAACTGAAATGACTTAATGACATACACGGTTAGAAATTTCTTGTCAGTACATAATACATAAATACATTTTTTATAATTTTTTAGTGCGACCACAGATTATCAATAATCGGGTTCTATAGATTATGTGATTTTACCACAATTTGTCATTACAACATGTCAAAGTCATAATCAAGTCATAATATGTGACGGTCCATGGCTATAGGGCCCGTATTACAGGGGGGCTACCAACAATGTGACAACCGTAGCTTCGTTTTCGTGAATTGATCGTTTCTAACCGCGAGGATGTCACAAACGTCGAATAACCGTCATCGATAACGAACTTTGAAAGAGTGAACGATATTGTGAAAAAGTGTACCAAAAGCTTACCGGGAACTCCGATTTTCGTTTATTTTGACAGCATGATTTTCGTGAGAAACGTCAAAATACGATAGTTGAAACAACAAAATAGTTGTCGTTTTGCCTTCGTTTCACCATTTTTATATCGCGTTCTTCTTCTCATCGATCATTCCATCTTGCTCTTGTGTGATTAGCAAAGATGTCATCAAGATTAAAGAAGTTGCTTTTATCAAAAATATACTTTCTTAATTGAAAACGAAACCGAAGTCGAAACGAAAGAAGAAAATGTCCTCTACCGCGAAGTAGTTTCGGATTGTGTTTCGGAATGGCTTTCGTTTCGTTTCCATAGACAACTTGCGGATTTGCTATCGTGAATGGAATGAACGATGAAGTGGTAAAGTGATTTCACCCGCAGCTATAAAAAACCGGTAAATGGATATTTAGCTAATAATAAGCTTGAAATAGTGATAATCAAGAAATATGTCGTATCTAAAACGTGTAGCGGCATTAGAAAGTCCTTAAGAACTAGTAAAAAGCTAGAAATTAGGACTTTTATTCAAAATTTTAAAACGTCAAATAGGCAACTGCGACTTTTGGCGGGAATTTAAATAAAGCGGACTGCCTTATGTATTGTTGCTTTATACAATATGCATATTAAACTTTTTTAAGATTTAATTTGTTTGCTTAAGTGGTTTTCGTTCTTAATGCTGTTCATAGACTTGTTTGTTCATACTACTATTAGACTAACTCAATCACATGAACATTAAACACAAAGATAAATGTGTGGTGTGATGTAATCAATCGCTTCATGTGAAAATTTGGTGATATAATTTGCCCTTGCCCCTTACTAAATACATTTTATGCGAGGAATTGGCATATTTCCGCTAGTAGATACATGCTGAAAGATATACTAGTAGATAAATGTAGAAAATAGTGGCACGTCAAATTTTGAAATTTTGGTAGCCGAGCTTGGAAACTGCTAAGATGAAGTTACTGTAGGGCCAATATTTTATTTATTTGCTGTCTTCGTCGTCAAGTGTGTCTCATTTTACCGTGCTGGCCATAGAACGGCGTGGGGCCAAGCACGAAAAACAGAGTAAGGCATAGTAGTTCAATTAGGCGTGTTCCCTGCCACTGGTTCTATTATCTCTTCCATGAATAGAAATGAATCATTTAGCAAAGTTTCATTTCCTTGAATCGTTTGCCGAGTCAGTGTTTTCAGAATAAAATGTCTTCCCATGGACAAATGAAACTTTGGACAACTACTTATTTGCAGTGGCGTGCACTCCATATAGGCAAAAAGGCGCTGCCTACCCTGTACTTTCAGTACATTATAATACTAACGCAACACAATTAAATACTGCAACGAAAATAACAGTGTAATATTATTACATAAACAATTACAGTTATTATTTCGTGAATTATAAATTTGAATTTCGCGGCATCACCCACACGCACGCAAATTATTAACTTCTGATAGACTTGCCGCCTGAGGCGTACTTTGTCAAAAGTCGGAGTTGAACCTATACATTACGAACACACGCGTACATAACTCACACAGCTAGCCTTTGAAATCTTTAAGTAAAATGTTTGTCGATTCCGGCGGCTTGGGAAGACGCGGTCGCTTGCGCGTCATGTAGGCTAGATGATGTATCACGCCCACAATAAACAAGCAGTGGTATGCGATGCGATATCTTCTCTTTCTCTTTCTTACATTCCGAATAGTTCCGATATCGCCCGAGCGAGCGCCACGTTGTCAACATTAGGCGACAAAATTTAGAAACGGTATTTCCACAAGCGTTCTTTTCCAATTCAAATACATCGTAATTTTATCACTTTTTTGTGTTTTGTTATGACAACTTGCTTGCTAACGCGTAATTGACGCGCGCGAATTGTATTTAGATTTGTTTAAAAAAATCGGTGTTGAGTGTTTCGTGGTTTTTGCTGTGAACTAATGAGTGGTTTGGTTTTGTTTAATTAATTGGATGAGAGTTTATGTTAGTGAGATGAGAATTTGTGTGAGATATGAAACATGGAGGTCGACGCGGCGAGTGTTATTGTGAGTTGTAACGGCAATTTCGGCAAATTACCTGTTGCATCAAAGGTGAAAGTTGTTCGAAAAGGAAGGTGCAGGTGACAATTGCCAGATTTGCAACAAAAAACAGCTAATGTGGGCAAGTAATGTGTGTGTTGTTCTCAAATTTAAAAACAGTCTGTTGCTTGTTTTGTATTTTGTTACGTGAGAAATTGAGAATAAGATTGAATATTTGAAAAATGAGCAGCAGTATCAGCACTGCCGGCCGGTGTCGCGGCGAGATAGGTAGTTTATCCGTCTCTTTCTAATTAGAACGTCTAGAAAGAGACGAAAATTATATGTCACCGCGACTCAGCTCGCGGGCCGTCCTGGGCGTCCCGTGATAGCCGTGCACCTTAAATACAGAGTGTATATACGCGATGAATGTTTCTTCCTTTCGGTGGCGATCGGCCTGACAAAAGCAAAGTTTAGGTAAGATAATAGCAAAAAAAAAACTGCCTACCCTGTCTAAAAACTCTGTGCACGCCACTGCTTATTTGGGGAAGATCTAAACACTAATAAAGTAATATTGAGAGCAGACTTTTATTTAAACAATTGTTTTATAAAGATATAATTTATTTTTACTAAAATAAATGAATTACACTATATTCTCATTGTATAATAACAGAACTTCTAACAACTTCTTAAAGGGCTCGTGGAGCAGGTAGGCCAATTTATTCTTCAACTTTGCTTGAAACTCATAGAATGACCGACTCATTTGGGTTGGCTATGAGTATGAGTACTTTATTAATTCAATTCTTGAAGACTTCACTTTGATACTCGTGGTTAACATATTGTTATTATTCACTTCAGTGGGCACAATATATTTGAACTAAAAACACTTCTACGGCAAAGTATATTTTTGATAAAAGCAATTTCTTTAATCTTGATGACATCTTTGCTAATCACACAAGAGCAAGATGGAATGATCGATGAGAAGAAGAACGTGATATAAAAATGGCGAAACGAAGGCAAAACGACAACTATTTTGTTTTCGTAAGATTTTGACGTTTCTCACGAAAATCGTGCTGTCAAAATAAACGAAAATCGGAGTTCCCGGTAAGCTTTTGGTACACTTTTTCACAATATCGTTCACTCTTTCAAAGTTCGTTATCGATGACGGTTATTCGACGTTTGTGACATCCTCGCGGTTAGAAACGATCAATTCACGAAAACGAAGCTACGGATGGGATATTGCCGGTAGCCCCCCTGGGCTGACAATTCAATACATGTATAGACTCCTAAACCGTATTTTGTGTGTTCAAGCTTTACGTTCAGGAGCTTAGCTTGAATAAGACTTGAATAAAATCTTAATGAAAGAAAATACTTCTTACTAACATTTCTAAACGGAAATCAGACATTTCATTTTCGCAGAAATATCAAGTAAATAATATGGTTTGTTAATTATACTTTTGTGCTATTGACAACGGGTAAATGAATATAGTGATATGTCTTTTAATGGTACACATAAAGGTTTATGATATTAACTCATCAAATCTTTTCGAACAGTGTGTGTAATAAGTAAATTCGATAAAAATAAGTTATTGTCATTATGGATGAAGATAGAGCCGAGGGCTCTTCGAATGCATCGAACCCTGGAAAGAGGCCACGACCGTTTTTACTACAGCCATGTCCAAAGATTGCTCGACTGTCTATGTACGACAAACCATCTACAAACTGTCAGAAAAGTCCTAGGACGAGTGTGCCAAAGAAGACGAAACTTCCATACAATATAAGTGATGTACCAGCTTCGGGTACTACCGTGCCAGAAAAGCGGGTTCGTAAGGCAGGACCTTATCTTTTAGGGCCTAAACTGGGTCCTAGTCCCGTGAAAAGCATAGTCCAATGTTTGGCAAGGAAAGAAAAGACTGATGATTTTTATCAAATAAAAATTTTGACTTTACGACATCAAGATCAAGCTGAGACACAGGATGATAGACAGGGCAAGATGCTGTTGCACACAGAGTATTCTTTATTGTCCCTGTTGAAAGATCAAGATGGAGTCATACACCATCATGGACTTTTTAAGGTATGAATCTCAGAAAAGTCATTAACATTCATCCAATGATTGCATCATTGAAAAGCAATAATAGGCAAACCAATTATAAGTTATTTTAGACTAGGCATATTCAATCTCGGGGTTGTATAAACATGAGTGTTGCATGAAAATTGTATGACTTTGGTCAATTATGTAGAGCTTGTAACTATTACAAAACTTCTTACTTATACATATTAACTGTGCAGTTATTAAATGTTTGTAAAATTTTAAATTCCACACTACTCTGTTTGTGTACGGTGTGCAATAAAGGCTCGGACAGACAGCATCCGTCGCGTGCGTGCGGCAAGATGTTTCCATCCATGGCCTGTTTGACGACGCTAGCGGTTTGTACGGAGATATCGCGCCCACGATGGTGCTGTCTATCCGAGGCTTAAAGAGTATTTATATTGTATTGTATTGTAAATTCTTCATTTGTACAACATTCAAAAATTTGTTTTCTTGATTCATCAGCAGAAATTGTGAATTGTATCTACTTTGGCAAATAGTAGCAAAAACTTAGTTTGAAATAAGACGTTGCTTGTGTTGATATTTTTGAACATTGACAGAGTAGTTAAGATATACCAAAGTAAACGAAAATAAGTCTTCCATTATCTGTATATTTCCAGGATTATGCACTAGAAGAAGCACCAAGTTATTTTGGGCCCAACCGAGCATACAAAGGCAGTGGCTCAGGCCGCATTTACACCGGTCGTGTTCGGGAGAGGCTCTTTTTAGTACTTGACTGTGTTAATGCTCACCAGTTCAGTGAAAAAGGCAGTGAGCTCATCAATCTGCAGCAGTATGTGACAAAAGTCAAGAAAGTCCCAGAGAAAGAGGCCCTACTGATCTTCTATGATATTGTGCGGGTTGTTGCTAATATGCATAAGGTAAAGGCATTACTTTTTATTATTTATAAGATCTTATGATGTCCAGAAGCATTATACATCTTTGGGGTTAACATCCCTTAATATTCATTATATGAATAATATTGTATTGACGACTGCTTTAGGCTAGTTGGTAGTGACCCTGCCTACGAAGCAAGAGGTCCTGGGTTCAAATCCCAGTAAGGGCATTTATTTGTGTGATGAGCACGAATATTTGTCCCTGAGTCATGGATGTTTTCTATGTATTTAAGTATTATGTTTTCTATGTATTTAAGTATTTATTTCTCTATATAAGTACCTATGTATATCGTCTTAGTAGCCTTGCTTAGTTCGGGACTAGGTTGATTTGTGTAAGATTGTCCGAAAATATTTATTATTATTTAATATTTATTTTGTCAATAGAATTTTCAATTAATCATGTTTTAGTATTTATTTATTTATTTACTAAAGTACAATAAAACAAAGAAGCTATGGTAGCCTAGGGTGGTCGTGGGTTCGAATCCCGGCTCGTACCAATGAGTTTTTCGGAACTTATGTACGGAATATTTACCGTTAGCTTTTCGGTGAAGGAAAAACATCGTGAGGAAACCGGTCTAATCCCAATAAGGTCTAGTTTTCCCTCTGGGTTGGAAGGTCAGACGGCAGTCGCTTTCGTAAAACTAGTGCCTATGCCAAATCTTGGGATTAGGTGTCAAAGCGGACCCCGGGCTCCTTTAGGGGCACAACCGGGAATAACGCTAGGAGGATGATTGTATTTTTGTATTGTAAATTGTTATTGCTTTACGTACAGTGTCATTTACACTGTTCTTTTGGCCCATGAATTAAACTGTAATTAAAGGATGGCGAATAAAATATTTTTTTACAAAACATGTCAAAGGTTACATTTGTACGAGTATTAAATGTAGAGAGAGTAGAGAGACTAGTGTAGCATATTTTAGCCTTATTTATAATTATATTGTTTTTTTAAATGATTATTACAGAGAAATGTAGTGCACAGAGATCTGAAACTGGGGAACATTGTGTTGAACCAGAGAACAGGCAGGATCACCATTACAAACTTCTGCCTGGGTACACACCTTGGCAGCGACAGGGACCTGCTGAAGGACCAGAGAGGTATTATTTTACACCTAATGCCTGAACAAAGACAACAAATGTGATAATTTACTTTGAAAACAAAGTTTTAACCCACTTCAAACCAGTAGGTGGGGAATTAAAAAAAAAATGGCCAATTAATTCAAATTCAAATGATTTATTTCGAGTAACATACAGACTCATAATACTTTTTACATCCATAAGTACACTTATAAAACACAATTACAAAAATCTAAAAATACATTTACAAAATTCAATATTATGTCCAGTAAAATAAAATTAAAATAATAAATATTATAAAATAAAATGTCAAATAAAATTAAATCCGACTGAGTCTATCTTGCTGCGACATGTCTGTCACAACAATGCCGGATGTACGGGCAATCCACTTTGTGGGCTATCATAGAGAGAACGGCGTTTTGGCTGTCACGCACAGGGACTGATTTCGGTTACGGTTATACCGGTATGAAACCGGTATTCCATTACGGTACCGTTATGTCGTAAAGGTTATGCGCGCCGCGCGAACATAACGGTACCGTAACCGTTTTGAAATAACGGTTAGCGGTACCAGTTTAAAACGATACCGTAACCTTTATAATACCGGTATTATAAAGGTTATCGAGAAAAGTAAGCGAGCTGGCACTCTACAGAGGAAGCATTGGCTACTAAACATTTAAAGACTAAAAGACAAAGCAGCAGAGCCTTTGCCGGCGGTTTGGCAACAACTCCAGGGCAAAGTCGATATATCGGTACCTTTAAATAGCGGTTACGGTACCGGAAAAAATAAAGGTACCTTTATATTTCGGTAGCGAAATATAAAGGTTCCGCTACCGAAAACGCTATTTGACAACCGATATGACGTCATACCGTTAAAATATAATACCGGTATTTTTCGGTTATGCAGTCCCTGGTCACGCACTCTGCGCACTAGTGCAGCGCTGCGCGTGCGCATGCTCGCGTGGAAGCACGCCACACGCGCCTCCGCGAACATGCCCAACGCGCTGCAGTAGCGAGGCAGCCCCTACACCGCTCTGAATGCATTATTGAATTGGACCCGAATGGCGCTGTATGCTTGCCCAGTGTAACTCGCCCACAGACCGCACGTGTACAGGGATGTGCAATAAATAAATAAATAAATAAATAAATAAATAAATATTATGGGACAATCTTACACAAATCAACCTAGAGGCCCACGGTAAGCTCAGTAAGGCTTGTGTTGTAGGCAATAGGCTCTGAATAATGTTATTTTCACATTCCTGGAGCACCTTGCGAACCTGCGGGCGATCATGTTCGCTCTTACACCCTTCGTTCCCGCTCGATGTCAGCGTTGTCCCCGAGATCTGAGGTAACTATGTGACCTAGATACTTAAATCGATCTACCCTTTCTAAAGCTACCCCATTCAAATTAATGGGCGGCAATTTCACTACGCGACGCGAGCCAGCCTCGAAGACAACGTTTTGGTCACATTGTACTGCAGCCCATGATCGTCTGATTAAACATCCTCAGCTTAAGTTATTGACACAGACTCCGTCAACATGACAGCCGATATGGTGGTTACTGAGCTCGACAATAAGCGCATTTATGTACAGGTTAAAGAGCGAGGGAGACGTTAACCCCCCCTGTCTCACCCCGCACCTCAACCTGTAGTCTTCAGACACCTCCCCCCCCGCCCATCTGACGCTATTGACCTGAAGATTAAGGTTAACTAAAGTGATGTTTAAGTCACGTCTAACCTGTCGGTTTTGTTACTAAACGTAGGCGATTGACATTGACTGTCGGTTTTGTTACTATCCTTAACTGTCCGTTTAAGGGTGCAAAAATAATGAATATCCCCAGGTACCTAAAATTGCTTCAAGTTAGCCTATAAAATTTGAAGAGTTAACTCGATTTCTCCTGAATCCCATTATCAGAACTGGATTTTGGTGACAACAGGACCAATCTGGAAGTGTATGCTTTCAAACAAAGAAATAATTTTTAAAATTGGTTCATAAGTGACCGAGTTATCGCGTAACAAACACACAAAAAAATACAGTGGAATTGAGAACCTCCTCCTTTTTGGCACGAAGTATAAAGATACAGTACATATTGTTGTGTATTATTAGCACAACTTGTGCCATAGGGTTGTATTTACCCAGTTTCACTTAGTTTCTCCACAAAACAAAAACACTTTTATTTTGATTTCATATGATATTTATTTACGATAAAAACATAATTTGTACAATCTTTCGTTGCCGACTGTATTTTTTTCGTACCAACATTAACTACTTATTCAGATGATGGTATGTTATAGGGTTTTTAGGGTTCCGTAGCCAAATGGCAAAAAACGGAACCCTTATAGATTCGTCATGTCCGTCCGTCTGTATGTCTGTCTGTCTGTCTGTCCGTCCGTATGTCACAGCCACTTTTTTCCGAAACTATAAGAGCTATACTGTTGAAACTTGGTAAGTAGATGTATTCTGTGAACCGCATTAAGATTTTCACTCAAAAATCGAAAAAAAACATTAAGTGTTAGGGGTCCCCATACGTGTGGGGTATCTATGGATAGGTCTTCAAAAATGATATGGAGGTTTCTAACATCATTTTTTTCTAAACTGAATAGTTTGCGCGAGAGATACTTCCAAAGTGGTAATGTGTCCCCCCCCCCTGTAACTTCTAAAATAAGAGAATGATAAAACTGAAAAAAATATATGATGTACATTACCATGCAAACTACCAACGAAAATTGGTTTGAACGAGATCTATGAAGTAGTTTTTTTTTTAATACGTCATATATCGTAAAAAGCAATTTATGTAACGGAACCCTTCATGTGCGAGTCCGACTCGCACTTGGCCGCTTTTTAGGATTAGATTTGCTATGGCTATTTGGACTTGCAAGATTTGGCTTAGATTTTCGTCAAGTAGGTACAGTAGACGGCAAACTTCGTGCGCAAATGAGGGGAAGTGGGGGGGGGGGGCAGCTTGCACGTACAATTCGCCTTTGCGCAGGCAAGGTCATTTGCGCACGAAGTTTGCCGTCTACTGTAGTCAATATCATCTAGGGAAATCCCCTGCTATTTCGAGCTATATTCTTAGTTTATTCTTCCTGATAATATTTTTTTTCCCTTGTAAACTATATGTATTCACTGGTACGGAGGGGGCGAGGGGGATAAAAAAAAATGGGTCACGTATTATGGGTACGTTCCCTTAGTTTGGGACTCGATTTGTGTAAGATTGTCCCCACGTAACACGGTGAGGCAGTGACTCTGTCGAGCGGCTTGTAGTGAAGGACAAGACTGAGGGCATAAGAGCGCGCGGCAGATCGCCTATGAGATGAATGACCAAATAAGGGCCGCGGTAGACGCACCCCTACATTTGTGCACAAGGAAGGCAGCCTTAAAGTTTTAAATTTGTGCACAATGAAAGGATCCGCATAGAGCGGCGCGGTATTCTGTGCGGACCCTTTCATATTAGCTCGAACATTACAAACGGTACCGCCTCCGCGCCGCACCGCACCGCGCCGCCACCGCTGTCTGTGCGTTTCCAGCTTGAGAGACGAATGCCGACAAATTGTAAGCTTGATTAGTGGCAACGACATGACGATCACGACCACTCTGCCAAGAGTGAAGCGAATAAGAAGAAGAATACCCCACATATTTATTTATTTATATTATTTAATTCCAGGATCCCCGGCCTACATATCACCGGACGTTCTAATGTGCAAGCCGTATCTCGGCAAGCCGTCAGACATGTGGGCGCTAGGAGTGGTGCTATACACAATGTTGTATGGACAGTTCCCATTCTGCGACACGAGCCTCGCGCAGCTGTTTAGCAGGATTCAAGCGGCCAGCTATAATATACCGCCGTAAGTCAAGAGCCAATATGCTCGTATTTGATGTAGATGGACTGACTACCTGGTAAAAATAAAAAATAAAAAAAATGAAATACTTTATTTACGACCAACATGGGATCATGGTGCTAGTAACAATTGTATTACTTATTAAACTAGTGGTAGTACATTATATTATCATTATTATTTATTTCTGCTAAAGCTGTCCTGGTAAAGGTCGCGGGAGGCCGGTGGATGCGGGTGGCGCAGGATCGGTCACTTTGGCACTCTTTGGGGGAGGCCATATGACCTATGGCCAGCAGTGGAAGTCTTTCGGCTGATATGATGAAGTAAAGAACAGTATGGTCCGAAAGACAAAAAATCTATCGTCTTAATAGTCCTTATTCATTAATGTTCATCAAACCTATTTCAGTTAAGATGTCCAAAGTTAATTAGTCCTTACTTGTCACTTTGATATATGTTTGTCAGAAATGGAAGAAACACTATTTAGTTAACAGAGGTTTCTAAGTTTTATGAACAAGGGGCTAAATGGCACTACACTTGGGGTTGCGTGTTCGTATTGCGTCGTTGCCTCTCTTTCATTTGCCGTAGGAAGAAAAAAAAAGCAACAAGAATATTTGGGCAAATGCCGCCAAGTGGAGTGCCACCAATACAAAATACAAGAGAGTAAGTAATAGGTGGTTGTGAGAATGCATCTGTTGACACTGCTATTTTCATGAGGTGAACTATGTTACAACCATACTTAGGACACATTGCAAAATCTAAATCTGTAATGACCAATGAATCTCTTTCTCATGTCTTAAATAATTAAATTCAAGACAATTTATTTTTTTCAGTGATGGCAACTCTGTACAAGTTTCGGACAACACTGTTTTTCTCATCCAGAGGTTGCTAGTGAAAGATCCAAAACACAGACTCCTGGCTGATGAGGTAAGAATTCAAAATACGTGTGTTTAATGTTTTCATATCAAGGTACCAATTATTTTTAAATACATACAGTCATTGCCAGATAATTAAGAACATGATTTTTTCCCCATACAGTTGCATACAAATATGACTTTTCAACTTTAATGATGGATGGAATATGTTTGGCCAATTTTATTTCTGAGTATATGGAGGTATCTGTGTATAAATAAGATTTAATTTAGTTTATATAAAAGCTGTGCTTAAAAAAATACGGATGGTCGAATGGACAGTTTTTACGAGTTCATACTGTAATTAGGAACAATGTATGAACTTATAAAAAGTGTTGATTTGATTGCCTGTATTTTTTAAAGTCTAAAATTTACAGAAGCTCTTTTCACTACATTAAATACTGTTTAAACACGGTTACATCCGTATAATCAGAAACAAAATTAATCAAAAACATTATAAATTATCATCAAATTTAAAAAGTGATTTTTAACATGTAATACTTACCTTATTTTTAAATACTGTATGCTTAGTTTTAGTTTCAATTTGTATACTTACTCATGTAAGTGAATTCATGTAATTCTTATGGGAAAATAAAGTTCTTTAAACCTATATTTGTATGCAACTGTATGGGGAAAAAAACATGTTTTTAATTATCTGGCCATGACTGTAGATGCAAATTTTCCCATTTCCGTACCACATCAAATGCTTTTCGAGAGAAAATGTTACTGCAGGAAATACACAAATAGGTGGCTAGATATTAATGAAGAAGTATAGATCATCATCAAAGCATCAACAAGAATTTATATGGGACCAGCCAAAACAAAAACCATAATACATTCTTACATAGAAACCAAATGTGAATACGAATTGAGTATCTCCTCCTTAAAATCGGTTCGCACGCAAATCTTCTACCTAGCGTTATCCCGGCCTTTGCCAGGGTTCGCTTTCCTACTCGCTTTCCTCTACTTTGCACGATTCTGTAGCTTTAGTATAAGTTTTATCGATCATATATATACGTTTTCGAACGCGTTTGCGTTTTGTTCCAATTTGTATGACAACGCGAACAGCGCCTCTGGTGGTAACTATTAGGAACTACGCGTTGCCATAAAATTTTTAACTAAACGCAAACGCGTTCGAAAACGTTTATGTATCGATAAAACTTATACTAGAGCTACTGGGCGTCTTCCTTTGTGAGCCCGTTTTCGCTCATGTCGGCCTTCACGACATCCAGCCATCCCTTCTTAGGTCTGCCGTGGAGTTCGCACGAAAATATCAGGCGAAAATCAATTGATTACATACGATCAGGTCACAATATCTATGCACCTCGGAATGCGTCGCCCTTCCCGCTTCCTTTTACCTCCTCGCGCTCGCCAAGTGCGTTTCACTTCGTACAGTCAGCAGCAGAAGTAGCTAAGCGGACCGGGCTTCATAATGACCCGCACACTTCAAACCGACTTTAAAGTCTGCATCACACTGTATACTGCATAGTAAATTTGACAGCTAATGACAAGTTTTCTATCGTCCGCCGCGGCCAGGCCGCGCTAGTCTGTGAGAGGCCTTATTCTTAAGAAATTAAGAGCGTGTGTGAGCGTTTTCACTCAAATGTGCGACTTTTACTTTTTTTCTCATAATTTGAGATTTTTTTGGTTAAAAAAGTGTCCCCAGATTTTTATTCCACTATGTGACGTTTTTTTCATACTATTTGTATCCTGGACCGTCACGACACTGGATCCTAAAAAATGTATGGAAAAATAGGGACACTTTTTTTTCTTTATCGGGATCAAGAGTGCTCATGATTCTGAACAGGAGAAACAAAAAAATAAATTCTGCGAAAAAAATTAAAGTCGCACATTTGAGTGAAAACGCCCGTGTAGGTAATTTTGAACACCCGGCCCGCTTAGCTGCTTCTCCTGCTGACTGTACCCAGAGCACCGATATGATTTTAGTGAAGAGCCACTAGGTGTACCTACAGATATTGTGGCCTGGTATACCTTGTCCTATAGCCTTGTATTTCACGGCGAGTGGCTTTGACAAAATTAGTCCTTAACGTCATAGTAATAAGGACGCGCCCACTCGTCTTCCTGAAATGCAATAACGGTTCTACTAAGCGGGTTCAATAACGGTCATACCCCACAGGTGTTAGACCAGCTGTCGAGCATCATAGCCAGTTCGGTGACTATCCCGAACATCCCCGACGACTTGCAAGTGGTGCCCGAAGTGGCGCTGGAGGAGGAGAAAGAGAAGGAGAAACCGGAGGAGAGGAAGGCTCTCACTCCGGTGCCGGATGGCGCGGGGGAGAGAGTGCAGACCGCCACTGTGAGTAGATTTGATTGGTAAACGTTTTCGTCAAATCAGATCTGAAAATAAACAGTTTATTTTCTTTTATTATTTTTTCGTCTTAGGGGCGGTTCATCAACTGACGAAAACAGACCGATCAACGTTAATTGGTTGCGCCAACGTACGATTACAGACCGATCAACGTTAATTGGTTGCGCCAACGTACGATTACAGACCGATCAACGTTAAATATGGCGCCGGCAGCTATCATTACATAGACACTTGACAAACTTTCCATACATTCAGATTTTAACGAACACCACTTACGATTACAAACAGTTTGGTGCTACCCCCCCTTAGTGTTATATTGGATATCCTGAAGGAGCCAGGGGTCCGATTGTTACTTTAATTAATTTAGCATAATAGAGGTTATTTTACCATACATCTATTAGCCCGGTACAGTTGTGATAATTCCCCCCGTAGGGACAAACTATCATTGCCTTGACCACCACCGACGCCCCAACTGGTGATATCCCGCTACTTTAGCGATACTAGCCGTCATCCGTAGCCCCTATAACACGCCGTAGCTCCAAAGGCAAGGAATTATACCTTTTTCAAATTTGGAACATTCATACTAGATCCAGTTTCCAGTAAATTGCAGCGAACGCACTACTTACACTAATATCTGTATCTGTAGTGCTCCCAAATTAGACCTGTAAAATTGTAACTTGTAAGTTTGGCAGACTGGGGCTCTAGTGGTGAGCGAGGTTGCCAGAGTTCCCAAGGATGTAATGCGTTGACAGTGACTTAACAAGATAGTGTTAGTGACTTAACAAGAAGTGGTTAGCAACGTTTTCTTTCACCGTTTGGACTAAAAAAGTTTATCCAATCACTTAATAATTTCAGGAGGAAGTGGGCGTTTACTGCGTCCCCCTGCCGGACTTCTTAGCTCTGAACTTCCCCTCACCGAGCCAGCCGACACCGCAGCCGACACAGTCTGCGGACACTATCATGTCTCCGGTGCAGAGCCAGCGACAGATCACGGTGCAGAGGATAGGCAGGGACGCGAGGCCTCTTAACCAGTCAGAAATAGCCAGGTGAATAAATCTATACAGTCTGAACTTCTCTTCGCCAAGCCAGCCGACGTATGCAGACCTGTCTCAGATGCAGAGCCAGCGGCAGAGTACGGAGCATAGGATAGGCAGGGTTGCGCGGCCTCTCAACCAGTCAGAAATAGCTAGGTCTATACGTCTAAACGAATATACTCGTACTGTGTCCTCCTGCCGGACTTACCTCTGAACTTCCGTTAGCCGAGCCTGCCGAAAGCTCAGCCCACGCAGTTTGCGGAAACCACCCCCCCCATGCAGAGCCCTACGCCAGCGGCAGAATCACGGTGCAGAGGCAGGGACGCCAGACAACTCAGAAATAGCCAGATCTATACACTTATACTCATATAATATACTATGCATCCCTCGTCGAACTTCTTAGCTCTGTAGCTCTAGTATAAGTTTCATCGATACATATACGTTTCCGAACGCGTTTGCGTTTAAGAGGGTATCCTAGCAGCATTTTTCCGTCTTATCTTATCTTATCTAGGTGAGGGCCCTTTCGGATGCACTTCGACCCAGTGGGATCTTTTGTGCATTTGCCCTCTCCTTTATACCTGCTCCCAGGCTTGCTCCATCATTTCCACCAAGCGGATGATGCAGTTCGCCGGAAGCACCTTGAATTCCTTTGGTTGCGGGTAACCGTTACCAAAGTAGTTCATTCTTTGTCTGGCAAGGGCATGACATTCACACAATAAGTGTTCCATAGTCTCGTCCTCCTCGCCACACATTCTACAGTCTAAACTATCAGATAGTCCCATCTTGGCCAAGAGATCCTTGACCCCGAAGTGACCTGTGAACACCCCAGATATAATTCTGAGTTGCTTCCTACTGGATTTCCAGAGTTTTCTGGTCCAGCCCGAGTCCACTCCTTCTATGAAGAGATTAGAGTGCCTTAAGCCAGCATTTTTCCATACAAACGTATTCCCCTATTTCCTTCCTGGTTTATCCCTCTAGAGGACTCGTTTTTTTTTATAAAATCTAGGTGCACTCTATGTATGCCCCTGTCATTTACTTTTTCCCAAAAAATAATTACCAAAACAGATACGAATTTTCGAAAACCTAAAAAATGCCCCATTTTTACTGTCATATTCAGATGACTACCAGACAAATAAGAAAAGTTTTTACGTTAAAACAAAATAATAGAAACATAGATCTACTCTTCCTCTAAATTTCAACACCAAATATAATTGAATCGGTGCAGGTTTGGCGGAGAAAACAGGGGAATACAAAGCATCGATCTTGTCAAGATTTTGTAGTGAAAATCGGTCTGAGCTGCGGTTGTCCCTATCGCGCATCGCACGCGGTCGCTTGGGCGCAACGCGACGGCAATAGCTTGTACAAATACTTATTTCTCAATTTTGTAGCAGACCGACTACGCTCTTAAAGTCAATTTGTACGGCAACGCGTAGTTCCTAATAGTAACCACCAGAGGCGCTGCCATACAAAATCAAACTAAACGCAAACGCGTTCGAAAACGTATATGTATCGATAAAACTCATACTAGAGCTACTGAACTCGCACTGTCCTACTAATGGTAAAGACGGATTATCGCGCGAAAACGAATGCATGTCTAGTTTAGCCTGCAAGGTATAATCAACCGCTTTTCGTCACATAAAAGAATCTCCAGTTTCATTATATGAACGAATACTTCCAGGTACCAACACATGTTCACAAACAACCCGTCCCGAGAGCGGACCGAGCCGCCCCGACAGAACTTCGTACCAGAGCCGAGACCAGAGAACTCCAGGCTTCGAGCCTTAGCCCAACGTATCCCTCGGCTCAACCCCATAGTAGCCAGCACGTCCGGACAGTCCACTTCGGCAGCCTCCGCCGACTTTCGGGTCATTCCGTGGTCAGAAAGATCCAGGTTACAGTTTGACAGATCATTAGATCAAGATTACGTTCTAAGATTACCGGTTCTAGATCTTTCCAGGATGGCACAGAATAGAATTATGAATCCGGCGCCGGTGCACTCGGTGAATTTAGAGTCTGTTATGAACAATCCGAGACCCCCGGCAGATAATAACGAATTCGACTATAATTAGATAAGATAATATTGGCTGTAACTTCTAATGAGGAGGAGAACTGAATTGATGTGTTTTTACTTATTTTATTTCCATAGGAGACGCATCGTTACCCGATTTATGAAAGAGACGTTGGAGTTGTAAATTTTATTTGAACAATTTGTTTTGTGGGACTGGTAGCAGCTGACTTCTCAAAGATGGCCGCACTTTTTATTGAGTTTAGATTTAACCTTTTATTTTTGGGAAATAGTCAAAAGATTAAAACAAAAAAATAGGCAAATGCTGTGCAATTTCCATCACTGCTGATACTGCTCGGTTTTCTGAGTGTGGTAAATTTAAGCATTATACGCCTCTTTTATTATTTCTCTAACCATAATAGATAGGGAGAGATAGATCTCTCGAATATTAAACTAATGGGTATTGGGTATCAAAACTGCTGTATGGAACGCTAAAACTCCTAATTATTATTTGAAACTCATAAGTATGTGTAATCAATGTTAACTTTATTTTTTACGTGTATATCGGGTATTTTAATCTAATTATTTTAAGATACGACAAATAATGCTCTAACAATGCAAAGTTCGTATTACTTAAAAGTGATTCGTCCATGGTTTTATTATGTACATCTAACATTTAAGTTTGCCAAAATACAATGTATTATAAAACCTCTCAATATTAAGTTTTTCAATATAATGTACCATAGTTCCATGATTAACCTATGGTAAAGGTTTTCTTTTAAGTTTTAACTAGGTAGGCTACATAAGGGCATAGAGGAGACATGGTAGGATATACGGGGGCGTTCCAGGAAAGTATCGCTAAGCTCGAGAATTTTAAAGCCAAATTATGTAATATTAGGTCCTTACCTATGAAATTGGCGTTTTTTTCACAGATATTATTTTGTACGTAATTTATTAATTTCTATTGCAACTTCCAAATTATTTTTTAATTTCATTATTAGACTATGTAACAAAGGTTTTAAATACAAAAAATAGGTTTGAATTTTTTATTTAGTGTTTCAAATTAAAGCTTGAAAACCGCCCTTTTCATGTGCTGCCGGTTAAAGTGTTTCAATTACGTATAGTTTTATGATGCGAACTATTTTTAAGGAATGAAGATATGTGTAAAGTAGCTTACAAGTTTTCTATATTCCTACCAAAATTTAGTTTGCTTTGAATTTGACATTGCTGAATAATCCGCAAAATTCAATGTATGAAAATCACAGTTTTCATAAAATTCTCCATACACACCGCCAATTTCATAGGTAAGGACCTAATATTATCAATTCGAAAATCGGCTTCCTTGCATTATCTGATTAATCAGAAGTACAGTCCGCCTCATAAGTGACTGAACACCTAAGTACCTTGTTGTTTTCACTCGTTTGCCAACTTCATATGCCAGTTTAACATGACGTTTAATGCGACACGGTACAAATGTGTTAAGCCCCTTGTGGGGCTGACTGTACAAGACGGAATATCGTCACGTAAGCGACTTTGTGGAATGCCCCTATTATAGTGTCATGAATAATTAGCTGATACTTTGTATCTACAGCACTATGGGAATGAGTCGCAATCTAAGAAATTGCTAGTTGAAGCAGAGTATATGTTGTTTTATGTACATGCAAATGTATATTTTTAGAAGAAATAATACGTATTAAACAGCTATTATGCCTACTTGTGTAAATATTATAGTTTATGTTGTAAGTAGTTCAATTTTGTTACATTATGTTAGATGTCCGATATCTGTGTCTTTAGAATGAGTGACGGCAAATTAGCCGTTCATTGTAATTTTATGAAATGTTTATAATTTGGTGTTTCTGAATTTTTGCTTAGGTTGAAACTATGACCGGATGCTGGTAATGATAATACTTTAACACATTCTTTGCAAAGAATCGCTACGCTCGTAGCCGATCCCGTGGTTTTCCCGCTAAGCAGCAGAAAGTGCCTACGGCGTAGGCGCCCACTAGGCGGGTTCCTAGCATTGAATGTGTAAGCAAATACGTTTTTGTCAAAAATTAAATTTTTGGTACAAGCTTTTATTGCCAACTGTACTTTTCTGTATACCACTATCAACTACGAATTGAGACGATTCTAACGAGCCCAAACTCAACGGGGTTACGTCGGTTAAGTACTGAATTCCCATGGCCACCTTCTATCTCCATCATCAGATCAGCTCGATGGTACCATAATATTGAATTGTCATCCAAACTATACCTTTACCCAAAATTTCAGCTCAATCGGTTGAAGATAAATATCTGCTTCAAAATTGAGTTGCAAGATTCCACCCGAACAAACAGTTACATACCTGATACTTACATAGTTACATAGTTAGGTACAGGTCGATTCACGAAAGCTGGCACGAATGAATTGAACGAGTGAATGACAATGTCTATGTGTGCATCACATAATTATTAAATACAGGTTGATGCAAAATGTGATTATATTAAATGATAATTGTGTTTCAGAGATTTTGCATTTTATAAATAAATAAATATAATATGACGATGCCGTGAAACGCGAAAATAACAGTAAAATTTCGTAAGAATTTCGAATCTTTTCGCGGTCATTTTGTAGATTGCGGCGTCAGTGTGAAAACAGGATATAAATAAATTAAAAACTCTGCTGACGACGGACTCCTTGGTCTGCTCTTTTTTTAGATTTTTTACAATTCGAACAAGCCATTCATTAAAAATAAGTCAGAAAAATAAATATACGTCTTATTTACAAAGGACTTTAATAATAATTACTAAAAGGATTAACATGATACTTGGTGCAGATTATAATAATTTAATAAAATTTATTATTTCTTGAATAACGAAAACGTATTTTTCTACTCCTGTATCTGTCATTTATATAGGCTGTAGCTCAAATACAATGAGTATGATACTAATAAGTCGTCGAAAAACTCTATGCTCTATGACCCAAAAACGCACTGTTTAGCGTACTTTTTTGGTTCATACATTTTTCATAAAAGCACTGTTTAACTTTTTTTAAATCGGCCGCTATATTGCAGTGGTGCCAAATTCATAAACTAATATTTCGAAATAAAAGTATTTATTTACGATTTAACATTTGTATATTATAAATTATTTACTACAATAATAATAAATCATCATCTATTGTGTGTTAAATTACATGTTTTATAAATTCTTGGTATTATTTATGAATATAAACAGTTCAAATTCAGTCCGAGTCCGGATTCGGTTTGGTTCGGATGGCAAGTGCAAACAAATTAAAAACAAAACAAACCATAAACAAGAAGTGTCACATTTCCGATTTCCCACCAAAATATGCACAGTTCAAAATGAAAAGATGAACGATGATAAACTATTAGTCCTAGACTATTAAGATTTGATTCGTGTTTGTGAAGACAAAAGTGTACGTTCCTTTTAAAATGGCCGAAGAAATTAATAACTGCACTCCTGAAGAAATTGCGTGAGTAGCAAAAGTACGAATAGAAAACTTGCTGCCTGAAAAGGCTAACCATTTTGTAGTCTGCTATTTATTTAAAATTTGTCGTAGAAAAAGTATTGTATGCAACGGTGTATAACTGGTCTAAAAACGCTCGTGGCGTCTTTAATTGCGATGCTCGCCAAGGCTCGCATCGCAACCCACGCCACCCGCGTTTTAAGACCCTTCTTACACAACAGTTGCATAAAATACTATAATTAGGTACTTACATGTTTACAAAATATTAGGAGGCTCCTGTATAAGAACGTCACTCACACTGCCACTCACAGTGACAAGTGACATTACTTTCGTTCAATCCATTCATGCCAGCTTTCGTGAATCGACCTATACATACATTGCAAGTTAATAGAAAGCCTGTAAAAAGAACCATAACTTTCAGCAGCAGGAAAGTAATTTTAGTTTTTAAAAAGCTTTTATACAATAATAACTTATATATAACTTGCCGTATTCACACTCCTCAAAACACGCTAAATGCAGAAAAAATATTGAAGAAAATAGGTCAACAGTATTGAAGTAGTACAGCAAAACCCGAGTAATAAGGCGCGCAGATTAAGCAATAATAGCCTTTCGGTCAACGAATTAAGCGCTTTGACGCGCGCCATATTACTTGGGTCTTGCTGTATAGGTTTGAGATTTCCTTTACCTATTTTGGTTGTCACCCGACGATATTCTTATTCCTAAAAATCAATGCTGAAGTAAACGGCTCAAAGTTGATATATAAAATAACTGTAGGTAGTGTTAATCTGCTAACTTTATAACTACTGTGGTAGTTTGTGTGTACTTAAGGCTAAAGACAATTTCTTATACTTCCTATTTTCATCTTCCATCATCGAATAAATAAATATCGACATGGTTTAAATTTAAGTGGAAATTAAATAAAATGGTTTTATGATAATCATTTAAAAGTAGCTAAAATTAAGAAACTATCGGTTGGTGGCTATTCTGAATTTCTAAGTTTTATAGCTGGAAATTTTTTCACATCAAATATGTAGAATATTTTATGCCTTCATCACTGCCATGCCTTCACTCATTTATGACACATTTTATATTAATAAATAAATAAATAAATAAAATAAAAATAAAAAAGCCTTTATTTCCAAATTACCTATTTTTTACATAAGTTATCTTCTGTGTTTGTTAGTAAGTTTCTTATAGCTATGTTGTGTTAGTGTTATATTGCTTACTAATTTTTATTTTATTTAATTTGGACCCCTCTTTGGGTGTAGGCCTCCTCCAACTCACTCCATTTTTGCCGGTCTTCCGCTTTGTTTAGCCAGTCTTTCCCTGTGATTTCTGTGATATCGTCTAGCCATCGTTTATATGGCTTTCCCACCTTCCTTTTGCCAATAGGGCCTCTCCATTTCGTTGCCAATATTGTCCATCTATTGTCTTTGTACCGTGCGATATGTCCTGCCCATCGCCATTTCAATTTGAGGGCTTGAGTTAGTGCGTCTTGTAACTTTGTTTTTTCTCTTATAGACATACTCTTTATTTTTTGAATCTTTTTTATGTTGAGCATGCTCCGTTCCATGGCTCTTTGGGTGGTTCTTATCTTTCTCTTTATTTTGTCTGTAAAGGTCCATGTTTGACATCCATATAGCAGGCTCGGTAGAAGGCATGTATCTGCCACTATCTTTTTTAGGTTTAAGCTGTATTTGCCTTTCATGATTTCTTGTAGTGACCAGAATTTCCTCCAGGTTATGTTGGCTCTCCTTTCTACCTCTTCTTCGTTGTTTGTTTTTATGAAGGACAGTTGCTTTCCCAGATATATATATTGGTCTACGTAGTCTATGTTGGTGCCGTTGATATTTATTTGTATCTGTTTGCTGTTTGTCATTATTTTGGTTTTATTTGTGTTCATTTGTAAGCCTGCTTTGTTGCTTTCATCGTCTAGTTGTTTTATAAGCTCTCTTAGTTCTGTTGCAGTTTCGGCTACTATGACTATGTCGTCTGCAAATCTCAAGTGGTTTATGTGTTGACCCTCCAGGTAAATGCCTTTTGATTCCCATTTGAGATTTCGAAATATGATTTCCAGGACAGCAATAAAGATCTTGGGTGATAGTGGATCTCCTTGTCGGACCCCTCTCTCTATCCTTATTTGTTTCCCTCTTGCTTCCAGCTTGACTCGGCTAGTGCTTTTCGCGTATATATTCATTATAATATTTATGTATTTTTGATCCACCCTGAGTTTTTTCAATGCATTCCAGATTGCGCTGTGACTGATGCTATCAAATGCCTTGCTATAATCTATAAAGGCAACATATAAGTTTCTATTGAACTCTTTATACTTCTCTATTATCTGTTCTAGTGCTTGTATGTGGTCAGTGGTGCTGAAACCTGTCCTGAAGCCAGCCTGCTCTCTTGGTTGTGAGTCGTCAATTGTTTTGGATATTCGTCTTAACATTATTGAGGAGAACAGTTTGTATATGCTCGCCAGTAAGCTGATTGGCCTATAGTTACCGATATCTAAGGAATTGCCTTTCTTGTACAGCAATATTATATCGGATGTACACCATTGCTCTGGTATGGTTTCGGAATTAAGTACCATATTGAATAGATGTGTTAGATGTTGAAGCAGAATTGGTGCACCTAGTTTTAGAGCTTCATTTGTTATTCCATCTGGACCTGGGCTAAAGGAGATAAAGAAAAGAGAGATTATGAAAGCGAAGAAACAATTTAGCGAAATATACGCAAGTGAAGATTACCCCAGAGAGATCCAAAACAAGAGAAAGGATCTGCAAGTGAAAGTACAGGAAGAAAGGGAGAAGGGGAACATAGCTTATATAAATTACGATAAGCTGGTAGTGAAATCAGGGAACAGTGAAAAAGACAACAGGAAAAGGATGCCTTCAGGATCACCAGAGCAGGAAAGCCAACCAAAGAAGCAACAAGCCACCATAGATGGCAAAACAAACAGGGCTAATGCATTCGACATGATGAGGAATCGATCTAACTCACTCTCAAAGACCGAAGAAACACAGAAGGCAAGAAAATACTAGCAATTAAATGCCAACCGGACCACTCAGTATAATAAGAAAAATCAAAAAGAAAATACCCCAAGCCGGATAGCGGTCGCCGTGGGGAAAAATGACCGCAACCCTCCAACGAATTTGAGAATCTGCACCTATAATGTACGATCTCTAGCATCAATAGAAAGATATATAGAGTTAAACAACGCACTTGAGAAAATAAACCATGACATAGTAGGATTGAGTGAAGTCAGAAGAACGGGCAGCAGTATAGAAGAGTACGAAAACTATATCTTCTGCTACTATGGAGAAACCAAAGGATTGAACGGGGTGGGGTTTCTAATTAAAAAGAATCTGAAAAACCAAATTACTAATTTCATAGGACTCTCAGAAAGAGTAGCACTACTTCAACTCAACATAGAAGGGGCAGAACTTTCGATAATTCAGGTATACGCACCCACAGAAAAATCAAGCGACGAGGAAATCCAAAAATTCTACAACCACATAGACAAAGCTCACTCTCTAGCTGGCGACAAAATAATCATCATGGGAGATTTTAATGCAAAAATAGGCTACCCCAAGAAGGAAGAAAATCTAATTATGGGCAAGTATGGCTACGGGGACCGAAACAAACGAGGAGGAAGACTCATAGACTATGCACTAGCAAATAAACTCTCCATAATGAATACTTTTTATAACAAAAGATTGAACAGAAGATGGACCTGGATATCACCTGATCAAAACACTAGGAATGAAATTGATTTCATAATGACAAACCAACCAGCACATATCACTAATTTCGAAGTCCTGAATAATGTACCATTTCCATCAGACCACCGACTTCTGAGAGCAACATTTAACCTGAAACATCCAAAAAAGAGTCGAAAGAACTTCCATCCCTCGCTTAAAAGCCTTAAGACAGAAGAGGAAATACATAGATATATCAGATGCTTAGAGACAAAACTAGGAAACAAAATAGAAGATACAAGTATTCAAGATTACTACAACAAAATAGAAAAGTCAATAATAGACAGCGCAACACAGAAGACTCAGACTGACGGCACAAAAATAAATAATATCTTTAGCGACAATACAAAACAACTAATAAAACAACGCACAGAACTAATGTTTAAGAAAGACAAAGATCAAGACATGAAGAAAGAACTTACCCTGCTGTTCAAGGAAACAAAGAAATCTACAAGAATAGACTACAGGAATCACAGGACGGAAGTAATAACAAGGAACCTAAAGAAACACAGAAGTACAAAAAGAGCTTTAAAAGAACTTAATCTAAACAAATCTTGGATACAAAAACTTGGACAAGGCAAAGAAGAAACAAGAACAAGGAAAGATGTAATAAACCATGCCACAAACTTTTATGAAGAACTCTACAGAAGGAAAGACTACAACCACATACAAGAGGAAACACCCATTATATTAATAAACAAGTAGTTATTTTTTTATGTGTTTTAATAAGGTTAGATATTCATCCCAACCCCTTCGTAGCAGAATAAGTAGTTGGTAAACCTAATCACAACAATGAATTTATTTTCGAGGCAATGAACATCGAGTTTGTTACTTAACGTGTTAGTTTACGTTTCGCATTTCCCAATTTGATTTCAATCTGTTTCTCGCGCGCGTTCTGATACCTACGTTAGCATAACCCCCTGGACACGACTTTGGTCTTAAGCGACCTGCGACCAGCGTTTTATCTGTTCATTGCGCGTGATCCCAACTAACCACAGTGCATTGCGCGTCTCGACTGCGCAATGATTCGAGTCCACGAAAAGTGGACGCGTATTATCGGGCCGTACATTATTGGGCCGTGCATTATTAGGGCGGACAAAAATGGCTTTCAATTATTGCTCCGGACCAAGTTTGTTGTCTGTCAAAAGCAAACTTTGCCTTAGGTCGGTTAGGTTAGGGTTCACTCGTGTCCCTCAGACCGGAAATATACACCCAGGGACTGATTTCGGTTACGGTTATACCGGTATGAAACCGATATTCCATTACGGTACCGTTATGTCGTAAAGGTATGCGCGCCGCGCGAACATAACGGTATCGTAACCGTTTTGAAATAATGGTTAGCGGTATCAATTTTAAATGATACCGAAACATTTATAATACCCGTATTATAAAGGTTATCGAGAAAAGTAAGCGACCTGGCACTCTACAGAGGAAGCATTGGCTACTAAACATTAAAGACAAAACGGCAGTGCCTTTGCCGGCGTATTGTAAACTTCGGACATAAGGGGGGGGAATGGTATTGTTTTCAACATATTCCTTAATAAATCAAAATTTAACCACTAGAAAGAAATAAAAACGGTTTTAGAAAGCACAGATCAAGCCCTTTCATACCCCACTCGATATATTAACTAGACTTTGAATTTTTAAACCCCCCTGATATTCGTCATTTAGGTACATCTATAAAGCTTGTCCCAGAAAAAAAATGTCGCTCATTATTAGATGGGATAGTATATCAGGATGAAATCTAAAGAGGTTAGAAAACTATGTTCTCCGTTAGGATGGTCATTAATGTATAGATTCAAATAAAAAAAACGCTGTCAGTACTAGGTAGATGTTCAACGATGTCGTCGGTGCAAGAAAAGTTACACGAAATTTTTTTGTACAAATATGTTCAATATAAAGGCATCTCTGCGAAGAAAGTGGCATCGGAGCTGAAAACGTCTACAAGAACCGTTCAAAGGGTTTTAAAACGGTTCAGGGAGACTGGTGGTATACGGCGACGGCCTGGAATCAGAATCAGAATCAGAATCAGAATATCATTTATTTGCCTACTTTGTGTACTACATAAGTGTCCCTGTGGCCGGTGGGCCGTGAAGGGATGAGTCAGCTAACTTATGTCCTAATGGAGCTGTGTTTGCTGTGTTCTATTTATCTCCATCTCCACTTATAATAAATCTCTAAATTAAAAAAAGAATCAGCCAGTTTGAAACTAAGCTTTGCGCGGTTCGAATGTTCTCAGCATCCCATGAACGGAAAAATATGAAACATTTTATATAGGTACATTATTATTCTAGCTGCAACTTAGGATATTTTTTATCCGACTGCGACAGTTAATTAATTTTCCGAAATATACGACTTCATTTAATTTTTCATTTATTTTTATTGAAATCAAACGCTGCTCCAACTGTCAGCTATAAGAACCGTCAAATTTTCGTCAAAATGGCGGAATTGCTTTGCCTTTCACTTATTAATAATTTAAATCCCGTCTACGATAGACCTTTACGA
This sequence comes from Epinotia brunnichana, assembly GCA_963854355.1. NCBI lineage: Eukaryota > Metazoa > Arthropoda > Insecta > Lepidoptera > Tortricidae > Epinotia > Epinotia brunnichana. The sequence goes on along the minus strand of OY977936.1, from coordinate 22,522,813 downwards.
GACAAATGCTAAAATATAAACCATAAAAAAATATTCGATTCTGATATGAGAACTTATATGCGCAAATGTCGTTTTATGTCGTAATTTCAATAAATGAAATCAACAAATTTGAACAATATAATTAACACGAATTTGTTTTTTTTGAATGACAATGGCACGCGCTCGGCGCATTCAGCCAAAGTACCTGCGGCGCTACCACGAAAACCGATACTCAATGTTCATATATTTGCATCCCTGTCACTCGAGTATGGTTAGTGCGATAGAGATACCCGAATATTTTCGAATTCCGAAGTTCGTGGTTATAGCTCAGGAATCGAAAATATGGTAAATAATCATAACGTATTTTCTCGAAAAAGAATTTAAAATAAATATAGTCAAATGGAGAAAAACACAAAGCAAGAGGTTATATAGGTAATGATTAAGTTATAAGAGTCCAAAGTTTTAAGAGGGGGTATGTTCGGTCCCTTTTCCGCAAAACGCACCTTCATATGAAACGATTGTTTTTTACTATGACGCTCGAGTATATTGACGTCACAGTCCCTCATCGTTTTCTCACTCTAACAAGCGACATTAAAACGGATGTAGCTTCATAATTTTTTGAGATATTTGAATGGGAGTTTCATTATCTTCTATCTATTTATACATAATAAATGCCTATGTCCTGACTGACTTATTCACTCACTCACTCATCAACGCACAGCCGAAACTACTAATCTTAGAGAGTTGATTTTTGCACAGTATGTTGCTTTTATAACGTGGGCTAGGGATAAAAAGGGATTTTTGAAAATTCTACCCCTAAGGGGGTAAAATGGGGGTGCAAAGTTTGTATGGGAGAACCTTTTTTTTTTGAGCTATAGACTTAAACTTTGTAGAAAAATTAGTTATTAAAATACAAATGAAACACTTTCAGCGTTTTGGAAAATTCCACCCCTACGGGGGTAAAATAGGGGTGCAAGGTTTGTATGGGGGAAACATTTTTTTTTTAAATAGATACTTAAAACTTTGTAGAAAGATCAGTCATTAGAATACAAATAAAGAACTTTCAGGGTTTTAGAAAATTCTACCCCTAAAGGGGTAAAATAGAGTGCAAAGTTTGTATGGGAAAAACTACTTTTTTTATATAGAGACTTAAAACTTTGTAGAGAAATTATTCATTAGAATACAAATAAAGTACCTAGATTCAGTGTTTTAAAAAAATCTACCCCTAAGGGGGTAAAATAGGGGTGCAAATTTTGTATGGGGGAAACAATATTTTTTTTAAATAGTGACTTAAAACTTTGTAGAAAGATTAGTCATCAGAATACAAATTAAGTACTTTCAGCGTTTTAGAAAATTCTACCCCTAAAAATAGGGGGCTAAAATAGGGGTGCAAAGTTTGTATGTGGGGAACTATTTTTTTTAGCTAGAGTCCTAAAACTTTGTAGAAAGATTATTTAAATGCAAAGAAAGTACTTTCAGCGTTTTGGAAAATTTCACCCCTAAGGGGGTAAAATAGGGTGCAAAGTTTGTATGGGAAAAACATATTATTTTTTAATAGAGACTTAAAATTTTGACGAAAAATTACTTATTAGAACATGAAAAATACTACATTCGGCGTTTTACAAAAATCATTCCCTAAGGGGGTTAAAAAAGGGTGCAAGGTTTGTATGGGGAACACTTTTTCTGAGCTAGACACTTAAAACTTTGTAGAAAGATTACTTATAAAAATACAAAAAAAAATACTTTCAGCGTTTTAAAAAAATCTATCCCTAAGGGGGATAAAAAGGGGTGCAAAGTTTTTATCAGGGAAAGTTTATGTTTTTGAGTTAGAGACTTGAAACTTTGTAGAAAGATTACTTATTAAAATACAAAAAAAGAACACAAATCGTTTTAGAAAATTCCACCCCTAATAGGGTTAAAAAGGAGAGCAAGCTTTGCATGGGCAACACTTTTTTTTGAGTTAGACTTAAAACTTTGCAAAAAGTTTACTTATTAGAATACTAAAAAAGAACTTTCAGCGTTTTAGAAAACTCCATCCCTAAGGGGATCCTTAAGATCCTTAAGAAGGGTAGCCAGTGTTGTGTGGGAAAAACTTTTTTTTTTACTAGACTTAAAACTATTCAAAATGTTACTTATTAAAATTAATAATAAAGTACTTTCAGAGTTTTAGAAAATTCCACCCCTAAGGGGGTTAAGAAAGATTTGTATGGGCAACACTTTTTTTGAGCTAGAGACTTAAAAGTTTACGAAAAAAGTTCTTTCAGCGATTAGAAAAATTCAACCTCTAAGGGGGTTTAAAAGGGGGTTCAAATTTTAAATGGCGAGCAATAAAATTTTAAAGTGTGAGTAAGAGATTTTTAACTTCGGTCTTATTCTGTACGTTAAAAGACTACAAAACTGATTTCAGAGTTTTTCCAAATTCATCCCCTAAGAGTGTTAAAATTGGTTCAAAGTTTGAGTATTTCAAGGCATTTTTAAAGTATGAGATTTTTAACTTTGGTTTTAGACTGTTTGTTCACAAACTAGAAAATGAACATCAACTTTTTTTTTAATTATCTCCTAAAAGAGGGTTCAAATTTTGTATTGAGAGAAATCATTTTCTAAGACGATAAAAAGTTCTACGCGGACGAAGTCGCGGGCAACAGCTAGTTCGCAATAAATTTATACAAACAGATTACGGGTTTTGTTGATGTTGTGAGCTTACAGACTATCTTATTCTAAGGGGACGCGGGGATTTTGTTTTATCGATAGGCCATCGCCTATGTACTTTTTTATTAGGGTCATACAATATTTCGCCTATTCTGTAGTTAACCCTAAGGGGGTTGAATTCGCCGTGCGCCATGTAGGCGTCGCCGGGGGTTTCAAGGTCTTTTATTTGCAATCTTGCTATATTTTCCAGTTCAGGTCCTCGGCACGTAGGTGCCAGGCTTCGATGTCAGCCATCTCCCAGATCGCTTCTGTGGGTGTTCGTCTTGGTAACTGTGCGGCGGTTTTCAGTGCCATTCTATATTGCCGTTCGATTTTGCACAGGTTCGTTGCGCTATAGCTCGAGAGTAGTTGCACCACTCCGTAGTCCAGAAGCGGTAGAATGCAGGTCTGTATGATGGCCAGTTTTGTATCCAGTTCCGTCTTCGCATAGTATCCTATTATAGGGCCAAGGGCTCCTCGGACCTGTTTTAGTTTTTTGACGACCTTCTCGGTGTGTTGGTTCATCTTCATGTGTTTGTCGAAAATGACGCCGAGATATCTGACCTGTTTTTGATAGTGCAGCGTTTGTTGTTTCAGTTTCACTGTTGGCCGGTATTTTCTCTTTTTCGAGAACATGATGCACTCCGTTTTATCTATATTGCACTTGAGTCCCCATCTTGTATAGAAGTCAATGATGGCTGCCGCTGCCCATTGCGCGCGCATGGTCGCATGGTCTGGGTTCGTGGCTCTATTGAGTATGCAGAGGTCATCCGCGTACTGTGAGAGTTTGAGTCCTCTGATATGGTCGTGTATGTCCCAGATGTCATGGACGTACAGATTGAAGATTACCGGCCCTAGGATAGAACCTTGTGGCACGCCGTGAGGTATCGGTTTGTCGTCGGTTTCAGTAGTTCTGAATCTACCTTTCAGGTTCCTGCCTGCGAGTTAGTTTTCAATTATTTTAATGACGTTGTTAGGGACATTTTTATTCTGAAGTTTATTGATCAAACCCATGTGGTTGATCGAGTCGAAGGCCTTCGAGAGGTCCGTAGATATCATGGAGACGCTATCTCCTGCTACGGCCTGGAAGTGGACGTAAACCAGGGTTTGTAAACAAGAATATCGAGAAGAAGATTATAACAGCTTTAAAGAAAAAACCTACCCTCTCTGTACGAGACTTGGGCAAAAAGTTTAAAACGTCGAAATCTACAGTGCAACGAGTGAAGAGAAATAATTCTATAAAAACGTTATAACAAACTAAAGTGCTCAATAGAAATGCAACACAGTCAAAAGAGTCTAAAACCAGATCTAGAAAGCTTTATTCAAATCTGACGAAGAAAAATTATTGTACTCTTATGGACGACGAAACTTACTGCAAACTTGAATTCAAATCACTTCCAGGACACCACTATTATTCTGGAACCGACAGAAAAGCAGTAAGTGAAGAGCATAAGGTCATCAAAATGGATAATCGGTTGAAAATGCGACCTGTAGAGGAGAACAGCCGGACAGAAGCCGGGCATACGAAATAATTTTTGCTCAAGCTGAAACGGAGAACTTCGTTCGCTTCGCTTGCTCATTCAAAAATAGATATCGTCATAACGGAGCTCTCCATTGGACTGGTACTAAGCCCATTTTTACAAGCAGTAAACGAATCAACCGAATAGCAGGAAAATGCTTGCACACATCGTCTTCGAGAAGAGAGGCCATCGGACACAAAAGATTCAGAAACCATAACAAAAGCTTTTGTTGATGGTCTAGGAAACACCTATACGACCAATGAAAAGGAATGGCATACCTTATACGAGCTGTCTCTCATAAAATACTTGAATAGGAAAAAGTGGCGCTAGCGGGTAGATTTCCACTGAATATTTCGTTGTAGGTACACATCGCCATTCTATGAACTCACCTTGGATAAACGGGCTGTATATCGTAGGTACATTTTTTTTTTCGTGGAGAAATCCTGCGAACCAGGTACTTAATCATCGGGGGATGACTGGGTTATGTGGTATTTCTATCCACTAAAAATTCCACGGCGGCCGGCATCTGCGCTCTCATGCGGAGGACTCCAGGATCTCATACTGAACGCACTGGAGCCCTCCACGCGCCTCGCCACATTTGGCTCGTCCTAGGATGCTGATGGTCGCCTTCCCTGGGGTTTTTAGGTGAGTACCCCGGCCCCCGCCAGAAACACTGCGACCCCGATGACCCCCTTTAGTCGCCTTCTACGACAGGCGGGGGAGACCGTAGACCTATTCTTGTCCGAGCCTACACGGTTTATATCGTAGGTACCTAGGCTTGTACCGAACCATCTATACTATATTATCAATGCGAAAGTGTGCCTGCCTGTCTGTCTGTCTGTTCACGCTTAAAACGCTGAACCAATTTAGATGAAATTTGGTATAGAGATAGTTTGAGTCCCGGGGAAGGACGTGGGATAGTTTTTATCCTGGAAATCAATCCCTAATGGGGGCGGGGTGAAAGTTTGTATGGAGCTACGATAAAAACGAGTTCCACGCGGACGGAGTCGCGGGCAGAAGCTAGTAAGAAATATATTTAAGCCACTTACACAACGGAGCAACAACGGTGACCAGGAAGTTGGACAAATAATAATGTTGCGCTTACGTCAGTGTTCTATCACGTTCTAAGTATTAGTGATATGATATCAAAGTCGTAGGTGTGCGATGACTGTGATGAGTGTGTGTGAAAATATCACTTGTGGTAAGCAGTAGCAAATGTTAAGTTGAAAACTGCCTTATTACGAGTTTTTTTTGACAAAGCTTTTATTCCGTTTTATTCACCAGCACATTAAATAGCCTAAAATGGTCATCTGGTGTAGCTACTTACTTCCCTTAAATATACCGAATCAGTTAAAGCCCCTTTAAAAAAACACTATATTCGTATTGAGCCTTTCCGACTGTGTGCCATCTTTTAAAAAGTTTACGACCTGATTCAAATTCGATTTTTATGATTGTTTTAGTGCACATGTTTATGAGGGGTTTAAATATTGAAACGAGAAGTAATTGTCCGTAAACGATTGAATAATCATTTGGTTGATTGGTCCATGTCTACTCAAATCACTACGTTAGACGAAAAATTTGGAATTTTCTTTGAGAACTGGCCAAGAATTTGATTTCCTTTGTGCACATTTAAATGTGTCATTGGATAGATTTTATGTCGTCTTGCCTTGCTATATTTCCCAGGCTGGTCGTAGACGGAGAATGGTACCTACCTAACCCTTACATAATAAATATAAACTTTTATGTATTTGACCACGGGTACATTATTGTTTAAAGAACCAATCTGGTGACGAAAGGTGTAGTATTTGTTGGAGCTTTGTTTTACTAAGTACTGGAGGCACTCGAGATATGACAGCATTTGCTGGCATCAATCACCAATGTTGGGACCATTGCGGAAGATATGATTAAGTGGCGAAAGGTTCTCATCGACGGACGGAACACGGTAGAAGACGGAGAAGACAACTAAACACCCTGCCATTACCTAATGTACAACTAGGAATGGATGAAAATTTCAGAAGTGCCTGAAAATTTTTTTGGTGATACGAATAACCTTCCTTAGCACTAGAAAAAAGTTGCAGATTTTTCACCTGAGTCTATTATTTTTGAAAAACATAAACATTTTCCACACTAACGTTTTGAGTTTAGAATGGCGAATAAGACACTTTCCTTGTTCCGTCTCATATTGCAAAGACACATATAGCTGCTGCAGCTGTCAATATCGTTGCCAGTGTCAGTTTACCACGGGTATTTAATATATTTTCTAGTAATGTGAGACGGATCAAGGAAAGTGTCTTAATCGCCGTCCTAACCCCAAAACGTTAGTGTGGAAAATGTTTATATTTTTCAAAAATAATTGACTCAGCTGAAAAGTCTTTATAGTGCTAAGGAAGGTTATTCCTATAACCAAAAAAAAAATCAGGCACTTCTGAAATTTTCATCCATTCCCAGTTCTCCTGCCAAACAATGCCGCTTCCGCAAAGCTCTAACAGCCATTTAAAAAAGTGCTCTACTACGCATTCCCAAAGCGCTTCCCCTGCTTGAATCGTCTGATAAAGACGTAGAGGCAAATGATAATAAATCTAATGTTGATAAAAATCTACATGTATGTCAGTTAATTGCTCCAAAATATCTCAAAAGAGTATTTCTATTAGTTGAGCTGTAGAGCCGATAGGGCGTAGGTATAATTAAAGTGCCTAATATTGTTGGTAAATTGTACTACATTTTTTTTATTTATTTATTTAACCTCTCGTATGCATAAACACGGATCCGTGCCAACCATTTGAAACTATTGTTTTACGTCTCAAAGTAATTTGTCTGGGCAATCTTTATTGCACAAAACAACAACTTATTGTACAAAAGGCTGACTTAATGCCATAAGCATTCTCTACCAGTCTGCCTTTCATAGCAATTAGCAAAGAGAATATAACCACTACGTTCTAAGAGACGGGACTTCGAACTAGGTTTTGGATGACAGTGGCATTGTCATTTGATTTTGACATGACAACTCATTTATACTTTAGCTAATTTGAAATACCACAATACAAATAAAAACAAACGTCTTATGCGGAAGTAGACTTACCAACCTAACGAACGAATGTTACCGACACAGCACTCCCAGGGTTCCCGTAGTAAAATATACTCCAGTAGACCAGTAGATACAGAATTTATTAATAGAATATAAATTGCAACACAACTTATCTAACTGACCGCTAGTCGACGACTGCCCCGCACCAGGAACGCGCCATGGACGATACCCCGATGACATTATACATTTTTATTTGTATCTAACAGACGGCCATTCTGCCGTGGGGATGACCCCATCCCCAACTCAGCTCGGCCATTCACTGTTAGGTATGACCTCATGCCTTGATTTGTAATACACCATTAATTGAAATATGTTGAGAGCATTGATTACAAGATTTTTACGTATTTTACATTCCATTTTTAACTGAACTTATTTATCTTATTCTTGTATATATACCTAACATAAATCTAAATCCATTAATGATAGGTATTTTTCAGAGTTTAAGAAATCATTCAACAGTGTTATGTAAGTATATAATTTCCTATTTCACATTTTAACTGTACCCATTTATTTATATAATTTTAGTGTAACACGGATCTAAATACAAACAATGTTTGATTTTGTTTAATACTTCAAGAGAACAGCTAATAGTAACTCCAACAACTTATCTATAAACTTAATAAAAAATATAAGTATCATTCACAGTTTATAATTATTATGAAGTGCAAGTAAATTAGTCCAAACACTAGAGCCACACTAGGGGCACAAAAGTAATAACATATTTAAGTACCACACTGGGGGTAGATTTGATTAACTGCAGCCACACTTGGGGATTCTCATTAATTTCAGTGGAAAATCATCATTAGTGTTCACGCTTGGGAACTTCATTAGGTACCACACTTGGGGTCCATTGTTATTTACTTGTATTGGCCACACTAGGGGCTAACGGCCACACTTGGGGATTCTCATTGATCTTGGGTAATCATCATAGTGTTCACACTTGGGAACTTTTAGTACCACACTTGGGGTACTTTATTAGTTATTCGTATTGGCCACACTCAGGGTCGTATTTCATCATTTTCTCACGGCTACCTATGCTGTAAGGGTCATAATAGGGAAAACAGTGGTAAGTGTACATATAAGATGTAAGTTAGTTAATTGATAAATATATAAATTACTCAGATAATAGATGTAGTAAATTACTCTGAAAGAGAATCGTCAGTTGTGGAGCTTATTTCATCAGTAATAGGAGGTGCCCCCATAGTTATCCACGGTTTTAAGTGGTCTGCCGGGAAAATATTGCGGTATGCACGATTAGCGTGTCCGCGAATGCTAGATACTTCATACCTGTCATTATTTAGGACGCGTGTTATCTGAAAGGGTCCCCGAAACTTTGGGGCTAACTTCTTACTTTTGCCTTTTTCTGGGTTATGATTGGGAATCATAACAAGATCGTCCTGTTGAAATACTTTAGAGGGTGCTTTGTTTTCGTCATAATTATTTTTCATTTTTAGTTGATTATCTTCTATATTCTCTTGAACAGTCTGTCTTAATTCTTCTCTTGCTGTACTTGTCATTTGCTCTGTATCCTCCAAAGCGCCTTTAATAATTCCTTCTGAACGGCCTATCGTTCTTTGTCCGAAAACTATCTCAGCAGGACACTTTCCTGTGCCTTTATTAACAGTGTTATTTAGGCTCCATTGTAGTTTTCCTAAATTAAGGTCCCAATCTTTTTCATCAAGACCATGATTCATTGCCGCCAGTGAATTCAAGATGGTCCTATTATACCGCTCGATCTGCCCATTAGCACGCGGTGTCGCCACTGCGTTATACACATGTTTGGTACCAATCGAACCAGTAAAAGCCTTGAATTCACTGGAAGTGAAAGAGGAACCTTGATCAGATATAATCACTTTAGGGTGACCAAATACACAGAAAATTTCTTCTAGAACCTTAATAGTTGTATTAGTCTTAGTATTTCGTACCCCTTTAACAAAAATAAACTTGCTGAACGCATCTATAATTCCAAGAATGTAACAGTTTCCTCTTTTGCTTTTGACAAATGGGCCAAGATGGTCCAAGTGGATGGTGTGGAAAATAGCGCTAATCTTTGGAATGGGATGTAATTCACCAGTTTTCTTGCCCGATATTTCCTTATTATAGGCGCAGTTAATGCATGCTTTCACGTACTTCTTGACGAAGCGATTCATTTTTGGGAACCAGTAATCAGATGCGATTTTCTCAAGTGTTTTCTCAACAGAAAAGTGACCCGCTTCATCATGGTTCATTTGGCATATTTTCCAGCGTGCTGAATTAGGCACTACCCATCTCATTTTGTTGCCCACCTTTCTATAAATCTTGTCATCTCGGATTGCATAATTTTGAAATATGTCTTTTATGTCATTTTCGTTTTTCTGTAGGATCTGCTTAACCACCTTTAAATGTGAGTCTGTCATTTGAACAGTATGGAGCCAGTCATTAGTCGTGATGTTAAAGACTTCTAATTCTTCTTGTTCCGGGAGTAATACAGGATTGCGGCTGAGTGCATCTACATGCTGCATACTTTGGCCGGGTCTGTATTCAATCGAAAAGTTATACTCCTGAAGTATAAGCCACCATCTAGCAACTTTTGGTAACAAATCTCGTTTTGATAACGTTGACCGTAAAGCATTACAATCAGTGATGACTTTAAATTCTATACCTATAAGGTATACCCTAAATTTCTTCAGAGACAGTACTACCGCCACTGTCTCTAATTCAAACGAGTGCCAAAATTCTTCTTCAGGTGTAGTTTGGCGGCTGAAATAAGCCACCGCCCGTAGTGGCGTGTTATCATTGGATCGTTGTAGTAATATTCCGCCCATACCCACCTTACTGGCGTCACAGTGAACTTCTGTAACATACTCGGCATTGTACAAAGCTAAAACAGGCCTCGTAACCAGTTTAGATTTAATGTTTTGAAATGCTGTTTCTTGTTCCTCGCTCCATAGCCAAACAACACCAGTTTTGGTTAGCTTCGTCAGAGGCCTGGCTATAGACGCGAAGTTGGGGACAAATCGTCTGAAGAAACTGGCAAGTCCAACGAACTGTCTCACCTGATGGACATTATTTGGGCGGGGAAATTCTGACACCGCCTGTGTTTTTTTACATCCAGGTTTAAGTCCGTCTTCAGATATTTCGAAGCCTAAATAATCAATTTTAGACTGGAAGAAGCAACATTTTTTTAAGTTTAAGGTAAGGTTTGCTTTTCGTAAGAGCTCCAAAATTGCCTCAAGTTTGTCAAACATTTCTTCAGGCGTGCTGGCCGTTGCCAATAAGTCGTCCAGGTAAGGTATAGCCAATTCAAATCGTCTTGCACCGAGAGCTTTGTTTATCATACTTTGGAAGACTGCGGGAGCATTGACAAGGCCAAAAGGCATGCGTGTGTACTCGTAGTGGCCGTCGGGAGTTACAAACCCCGTAATATGCCTTGAGTTCTCAGCCACTGGAATCTGATGGTAGCCCGATGCGAGATCTAGACTCGTGAATAACGATTTGCCACTAAGCCGATCTAACTGATCGTCGATAACAGGCATTGGATAACTGTCCTTGATGGTCTTTTTATTCAGTGCTCTGTAATCTACACAAAGGCGATAGTCGTTATTCTTCTTACGCACGAGAACTATTGGACTCGCATATGGTGACTGAGATTCCTGTATAATGCCATTAACCAATAGATCTCCAATTATTTCCCTCACCTTAGCACGCTCGCTGAATGGTAGCCTATACGGCTTATAGTAGACAGGAGTGGTATCATTTAATCTGATACTCATCTCAGTTACGTGAGTCACTCCCAGTTCACCGGAGTCGAGGGCGAAACAATCTCTAAAATCATTTAATAATTGAAGCAATCTATTTTTGTCCTGTTCAGTGATAGCTGGCCCTAAATTTAGCATCTCCATCGTTATTGGAGGTTTAGGCTCAGTAAATGCTGGCGATATTGTTGTCTCTAATACACTGATATTGTTAACTTCAAGCAAATCAGAGTTCGGCAAATATGCATATTTCTCAGGCAATTGTACTATACGCGATATTAGCTTATTTCCCTTGAATTTAATATGTTCATTCGACATGTTAATTATAAGAATTTTACCTTTGCCAGCGTCGAACTGATAAACTCCTTGCAAAATTGAATATTCACTTCCAGGTCTCATACACATATTTCCTGGTACAAAAAGTAGCCCAGTATGCTCGTTAGCTGTGTGTACTTCTAAGTTATTTAACCCTTCTTCCAAGACTGTGTCGTGGGCGACATGTAAGTTAATCTTTTCTAGCTCGGAGTCATCGCAATATAATGTTAAACTAGAACTTGTTTTATAGACAACTACCGTAGGTAATTCAGTCAATGATTGCCCGATTAACACATCAGTTTCTAATAAATGGTCGTCCACAATGTACACTTCAATATTAGCCTCAACTGCGTCGACCCCGACATTAACATAAGTCTTACCTATCGGTACTATACTCCCGAAAGCAAATCCTTTAATTAAGGGTAGACCTGACTTTACAATAGTGAGATGAGCCTCATCTGCCACTGTTTTGCGAATAAGGGTGCATGCACTACCAAAATCAATATATGCGGATAGTTTAACTCCATTTAAAGTAATAGATTTAAAATACTTGCCATTAGTCTGATTGTCCGATGAGATTTTTAAAACATTTTGAACTGGCTCCGTCTTAGTACTTGCTATATTACTCTCTTTCTTTCTACTGCCATGCTGCTCACGAAAATTTTGAATTACTTCGCATTTTTGGGTATCGTGTCCGAGACGAGAACATTTCGTGCATCGTTTAATTGGTTTTGTACAAGTACGTGATGTATGTCCGTTCTCTAAACAATTGTAGCACTGAACATTTTTATTACGTTCTTGAAGCTTATTTATTGATTTTTGAGCGTTGAGTGGTATATCACGGTTAGTCATTACATTCTCGTTGCGGTATAAGTTGAATTTACGCGGGATTAGGTTGTTCTTTCTTGAGATACGGCGTAGATATCTAAGTAGCTGCGATGGCCTACTAAAACTTGAACCCTGAGCGTTTAAACGAATGTTACTGTCAAAAATCCCATTGACAATACAGTCAACCGCATTACGCCCCCTTATACCACACATTTTTACTAATCTCGCTTTATCATGGTAGTAATCTTCCAGGGATTCCTCTCTTCTGCTCCTTCTTTCAAGCATTTCATTCAAGCGGTCGGCATAGTTCCTGTCATCAGGGAAGGTTCTAATTATTTTCTTTTGCCATTCACGCCAGGTCATGTTTAGCGTACTAAGACCCTGGTACCATTTCTTTGCATGACCTGCTAATTTTGGAATGGCGTAGAAAATAATCTGTTTTTCACTCCATTTATAAATTTTAGCTGTTTCATTAACCTTGCGAATCCAATTTATAGCCGATTGTTCATTAGCATCTGGGTTGTATTCGGGAATCACATTTTGCGCCCCTTCAAAGTGGAGATCGGTCTTACGGAACACACGTGATAGTTCTCTTATAACGTCGATGTCACGGCGAGGTGTTGAATATGATCTTCTTTTACGCTTTGAGTACTTGCTTAGTCGTTGTTTTGGGCGCGATGATCTTTCGGATGCAGTCGATGAAAGTGAATCATCAAATGATGATGTGTTAGATTGGGAGCGACGATGCCGTCGTTTCCTACTTTTTGAGTGTCGATTTTTAATATAGTATAAGTCATCCGAGCTTTCAGACGTACTTGTAGCAGAGTGGCGAGGGCGTTGGTAAGAGGAACGAGGTCTACGTGCATGTCTACTACTATTCGTGCTACTAGACGAGCGTCGCCTTCGAGATCTGCTACGGTAAGTTTGTCGTTTATGATGGCGGCGTTTAACACGCAACCTTGTCACAGACCGGCGTCTCCGAATGGGCTGGTCATCCCGATTCCTGCTGCGAGACTCTTTAGTTCGCCCACGATCGCGTAAGAGACGCCGGGGTGGTGGCGTATAGCCTGACGCTTCCGTGGACGACATGTTTCTGGTATGGGTGGAGACTATGTATGCATCCACAAAGTAGCAAAACAAGTTAACAGGTGTAAGTATATACAAAAATGAGTGAGTGAATGTGTGTGTGTGTGTGAAGGAAAAGGGAGAACGTAAAAGGGGTAGGTGAAGGAGTGAGGAAGAGAAGAAAACAATGATATTTATTATTATGCAATGAGTAGGTAGGTACGTGCTTAGAATAATAACGCATAGAAAGACAGTTCAATACGGCCGACGCGCCAAGCTTGAACTGCGCCTCTAGGCGTTATTATTCTAAGGGTACGTGTAACTGAACGTTATCATTATCACCCTATTATTCTTAAGTTAGGTAAGATGTATTTGTATTGTTCTAATAATTATTATTTTTATTATTTACGCTCAGAACATAATTATTGTAATGGAATTTAAGCAGAGTCAGCTGCCGTCATAGACACATGAAATAACGTATAGGTACAAATAAAGCCTAGAACCCAATCATGTATTCATGTAAATTTTTCTAATTATCTCGGCCGGGAATCAAACCCGGGCTTGAATCTCTTACACACGCACGCCACCAGATGTACTGTGTGCGTAGTCATAGTGTTATCATAAACACAGAAAGCAAATAAACCTAAACAAGCCCGGTACCCTACTTCCGACGGCTGGGGGTAGGTACGCTTTGCGATGACCATATTTACTTACTTACAACTTGTTGTTAACTAAAACTACATACTTAATTACCTACCACACCCGTCGAAAACATGTTTGTAAAATAATAAGTGGGCCAATCATTTCAGTGAGATGAAACGACCTGACACCAACTAAATCAGACACCTTTGTTTAGTTCTAGACGTGATTACGCTTGTTTATTACAAGGCAGGTACCTACATAGGTACTGTAATGTGAGTATCACCACTGCTCGCCGCCCCCTAACTTTTAAGGCAAGCGACGCACAACCCACTTCGTTCATAATTCCCGATACTAAGAGTGTAAAATAATGTAATTGACATCTTTGTAAGTGAATAAACAAACCGATTACGTAGTGATTTACATTATAATAAAGAGGTTACATACCAGCAGATTTTCTCCAAGGGTTATCCCACTTCTGAAATGTTACCGACACAGCACTCCCAGGGTTCCCGTAGTAAAATATACTCCAGTAGACCAGTAGATACAGAATTTATTAATAGAATATAAATTGCAACACAACTTATCTAACTGACCGCTAGTCGACGACTGCCCCGCACCAGGAACGCGCCATGGACGATACCCCGATGACATTATACATTTTTATTTGTATCTAACACGAGGACGATAGTAGGGTTGTAGTACTTAACGTTATCGATATCGATAATATTAGAACCCAACGTTATCGATATCGATAAATTATGTTTAGAGACGTCGTTGGGTCCACTGCTTGAACAGAAAATTGCTTTACAAAATCGGACACTAATCCGATTTATGAAATAATAAAAGGAGAACAAATATTTTATACAGTTTATTTCAAAATCATAGTATATTTACAAAAATTCACCATATTTACAAACATGTCTTTTTCCTTAGAATGGGGTCGCAATTAATTCTTCTCGTACTAAGAAACCTCCCGCTTGTAGGTTTTATCTAAGTACTAACCGTTGTTTTTCATAAGTAAATCAATATTGGCGCTTGATATTTCGTTAGGGGTACTTACGTGTTTTATTTTAAGATAATTACATTTCGTCAAAAACATGGTTTGTTTGTCATGTTGACACATGTTTTCTCGTGAAGTTATAATATCCATGGTAACCGGCCAAAGTCACCATGAGAAAATGACAGAAAGAGAAAGAACGGAAGTAGGAGATAGCATGAGTCCGCCATAGCAAAAGCACAGATAGAAAACTTGTCACTTGTCAGATTTGATGCTGAATTTGAGCAAATGGACGTCATTCATCTTTTTGTTCCTAGTTGCGCGACACTGGCAATTAGCACACCAAGTTCGAGTCGGGACCTCTTTATATTAGAAAGAGGTCCATTCAAATTCGGTGTTCTCAGAAAATCAAGACAATAAAAACAAAATACGGTGCTTGACGGTCTAGATGACAATGCATCACATCACACACGCGATTTAAATGTGTTTTTCATTAAATATACTTAATGTAGATATGTATGAAAAGAACAAACAACGTGATATATCTAAATGTTTCGTCTCATTTCGTGTAGTGCACCTGAAAATGTCATGATGCCATCATATGGGGTAAGTTTATATTGACTTTAGAATATTCTTGACGTCATTACATCAAACATGCTAAGTGTTGTTGAATAAAAACATCAAAGCATACAGTTATAATAACTACATACGGAAATAATATCTAGGTAGGTATTCAATCATACACACATCTATAAATTAAAAAATATTGACGTTGTGTTCTTTATAATAGGCTTAGAAGTATCACGTTTCGGGCGCGGCGAGACGAGAGATTCGTAGCTGAGATCCGTAGATGTAATTTCACACAATATAGGAGGCCTAGGCCTGCAAAGCGACCTTCTTTTGTTTCAGTATCAATTCGTCACCCAACATCGTGGCGTTCAGCCATAAAAAAACTTGGAGTTTTTATTTTATGTCATTGCATATTTGAGAAAAGCACTACATCACCTCTGTATCAGTGACCGCCTAGGCTGTGTAGATTCCGTCCTACTTACTCTATAAAATTATGCGCAATATATTGGATGTGTCACTATTAAACGTACACGAATATTCCAATCGAGTACGTCGAGGGCACGACCAGTGTGGACACCCACCTCAACGACCACAGCGCCCAGCGCCTGACGATCCAGCATACTTAGTCACACGCGCCCACCCGCGCCTGACGATCCAGCATACTTAGTCACACGCGCCCACCCGCGCATGTCTGTCGACGTAATTTCAATTTAGCGAACACAGCCCATTTCAAATCCGCCGTTGAGTCAGTGGACTGGATTAATCTTATAAAAAAATCGAATTACGACTGTAATGCGTTGGCAGAGGCACTTATTAGAACTTTAGTAAGCAAATTTGATATCTGCTTCCCATTAAAAAAACAGCCTATAGGTACCGTCTCACACAAATAACTGGATTGACGAAGAAATTTAAAATTTAAAATATTTGTTATACGACACTGTCCATCTAAAACGCAGCCATCCGAGTAACTCCGACTTATCTGAGTTCGTCAAGGAATTGACTATAAGATACGAGCGGCTATTGCAGGATAAGCGCACTCAGTTCTATTCCGACCAGATTCGTAATGACCCTAATAAGTCAAAACGAATGTGGAAGGTCGTTAACACGGAGTTAGGTCGGGGTTCGCGTGATCGTATTGACTTTACGGATCGAATAAAAAACTCCAACGGGGCACCTTATCCTTCCAAGAAAGACCTAGTAAACGCATTGAACTCAGAATTTATAGATGCGGCGAGCAAGTGCGGCGCCCCGGCGGCCAACCGGGAGCGAGCGACGTATCCCTGAGGCTACTACCGTTCACACCCAACGAAATTATAATAATTTTGAAGTATCATATCGCGTCCAAAAGTAGCACCGACTATTACGGTCTATCGGCAACCCTATTAAAATCCGTTGCAGTGCCGTTAGCTTCGACTATGTCTTGCATGTGCAGCGCGAGTATTCGACAGGGAACCTACCCCGCTGCTCTTAAAAAAGTAAATATAAGCCCACTGTACAAAGGCAAAAGGCAAAAGCTGACGCAAAATCATACCGGCCAATATCACTTGTGCCGGCGATTAGTAAAATATTAGAGGTGGGTTAAACAATAGACTCCTTAGATTCATATGTGATCGTGAGATGCTGTCAGATCGGCAATATGCCTACCGCGCGGGACGCGCGACCACTGACCTAGTGCGGGAAGTGGTGTGGCGTGTGCTGAGCGCGCCCGAGGCAGGATTGCGGGTAGCACTTCTGTGCTGCGACCTGTCGCGCGCGTTCGACACCGCCGACCACAACCTTATCGCGGATAAGCTCCAGTTCCATGGAATCCGAGGACCAGCACTATCTCTAGTCACTTCTTTCATGTCCAACAGATGCCAAGTGGTAGTGGGCGAGGCAGGGCTCGTCACATCCGAAGAATTGGAGAATGTACTCGGGGTCCCTCAGGGGTCGTGCCTGTCGAACAAACTTTTCAGCCTTTTATTAAACGACCTACCCACGACTGTCAGGGGTGCTGAAATATACATGTACGCAGATGACGTCGCTGCGGTAATAGTGGCTCCCTCTGACACCTTACTGGAGAATAAGCTGAACGCTGTAGTCCAACAACTCGAGGGGTGGTTCGCGGCGAATGGTCTTGCGCTGAACAGAGACAAGACATGCTTCATGACGTTTAACTTAAACGGTAAAGACCAGAAGACGGTAAAGGTTAGCGCCAGTGATGCGGTATTGAAGCAGGTACGCTCGATAAAACTGTTAGGCTTCCTGATCGATAGTTCACTCACCTGGGGCGGCCATATCGATGAACTAAGCTCCAAGCTTGGACGAGCGTGTTTTGCACTGGGCAGACTGGCCAACACCGTGACGCGCAGCGTGGTGCGGTCCTGTTACTTCGCGACTGTACACAGCATACTCACGTACGGGGCAGAGATGTGGGCCCGCGCGGCGCGGCCGACTCTCAGCGCGCATTCGTAATGCAGAAGCGAGCTCTACGCGCAATGGTGGGTGCACCCAGTGACACTTCATGCAGGAGTTTATTCAAATACTTTGGAATCTTGACACTCCCGAGCGAGCTCGTTTATCAGGTGGCCGTATTCACTCACACGAATATGCATATCTTCCAACGACAGGGTATAAATAAAACCTATGCCCTTCGTAGTAATAATCATGACTACCGACTTATCACTCCTAAGCACAAATTGGCAAAGTCTGTAAAATCTGCCTACATAATGGGTCCATCCATCTATTATAGACTGCCCGTAACGGTCAGAAATGCAACTCCCACCGTCGCTTTTAAGAAGAAGCTACGCAATTGGCTACTAGATTTAACTCTGTACAGTGTCGAGGAGTTTCTTAAACTACCGTGTACATAACTAATGACAGTAATGACATACTCGTATTTAATTACTTATTATACTCAAATTTGACTTGTAGGTAACTATGGTGTTATCAATAAAGAATTGTATTGTATTGTATTACATGAAATACATCTTAGTGTCCCTCCTAGATATCAGCGCCAGTGTCAGAAATAGTACATTGTTGTAGAGGCTAGAAAGTAAGCAATAGATGGACTCGAAAGTACGAGTCCAGCTATTGCACTTTCGGCCGAGGCTTAACATAGTGCTTTTCACGTCTACTGCGAGAAAATTGCAAATAATCATAATTTTAAATCACAATTAAGTTCCTAATTGAAGATCATAATACTAATCAAAAAACAAAAGAAGCGCGGCACCGCTCGCTGGCGCGGCGGCGCCGCTCCTCCCGCTCGACGCCCTGTGATTGGTCGAAGAGCTGTTCAAACTGAACAACCACTATTACAATGACCAACCACTCAAAAATAATCGACCAATAGCAGAGTAGAAAGTAAAAAAGCGGCCAAGTGCGAGTCGGACTCGCACATGAAGGGTTCCGTTAAATAAATTGCTATTTACGATTTATGACGTATTAAAAAAAAACTACTTTCTAGATCTCGTTCAAACCTATTTTCGTTGAAAGTTTGCATGTACATCATATATTTTTTTTAAATTTATCATACTCTTATTTTAGAAGTTACAGGGGGGGGGGGGGGGACACACATTTTACCACTTTGGAAGTGTCTCTCGCGCAAACTATTCAGTTTAGAAAAAAATGATGTTAAAAAAACCTCAATATCATTTTTGAAGACCTATCCATAGATACCCCACACGTATGGGTTTGATAAAAAATTTTTTTTTAAGTTTCAGTTCTTAGTATGGGGAACCCCAAAATTTATTGTTTTTTTTATATTTTTGTGTGAAAATCTTAATGCGGTTTATAGAATACATCTACTTACCAAGTTTCAACAGTATAGCTCTTATAGTTTCGGAAAAAAGTGGCTGTGACATACGGACGGACAGACAGACAGACAGACATGACGAATCTATAAGGGTTCCGTTTTTTGCCATTTGGCTACGGAACCCTAAAAAGGCCGCTAAACACTACATTTTACTTTGAAAATCTACATTGTTTGACTGTTTTTGAATTGTACTACTAAGAACTACCTTCTACTCTCATTTCAATCCATCTTTGGCCATATTTCCGAGCAGTGGCGTGAAATAGTACATTATTGCCGTGGCCGGGAAGGAGACAATTGCAGGCTGAGTATTTTGTTTAAGCGGACGAGCTTGCGAGTCCGTTTAATTATAATACGAAGCCTGCAATTGCCATTCCGGCTGAGGCTAATATAGTGCTTTTCTCAAAAATGGGGGAATAAAAAAGACTAAATTTAAATCAAGCGTTATTATTAAATACAAATTGAGGATACTGCAAATGACATAAAATTAAACGTCATATTTTTTTTTAAACAGAATCGCAAGTGTATTTTTCCACCGAAAAACGCAATATTTTAATGACACATACAAAAATGTCGCGTTTGCAACAGAAAAATACGACTTGATTTGGCTGAATACGACCTGTGCCGTCTTTTATATGCCAGTTTCTACTTTTTAAAAAGTTTGGTACTCGACAAATAAAGGAATTCATATGTAACATTCCAGGCGGCCTGCAATGTTTTTTATTTTTTAATTTTGATCTGGCCTTCAACTATAAACTTTACCTTCCAATATGTAGCGAGTTATGTTCACTTTGTGGGCCATTTTTGAGAAAAATAAATTGTTTTTTATTCCTTTCAGTAGAGCGTGTTATGCTAAAACATATTTATAAGACGTGCTTGCAATTTTTTTAATGAAGATGAGTAATCTTATAATATAGAGTTGTTTAACTGCTCAATTATCGCAAAATCAGCTTTTCAGTAAATGTGTCTCTTTTTCATATCGTAATATCTTTTTAGGCTTTCATAATTTATAATATTATATACCTACTTACAAACTAACAGATAAACCATTAGAACTTAATATAATAAAGTAAAAATACAGACTGCATTAATGTAAAATAGGGAAATTCCAGTCTTATATGTAAGCAATGTTTTATTACTCTTTTTTGTAAACGACTGTTTGTTTTTCAATTAAATAAATAAATAAATTCCTCGACGTGAAATGGGAGTGCCAGCCTCGTATCCATATCCGGCCTCGCTACGCTCGTCCGTCTATATCTACTTGGCCGAAAATCCCTATTTCCCCGGTCTCTGCAGCACTATTACAATAATAGGTACTGTACAAATTGAAATCGGAAGAATTGTGTTTATGTGCTGTGAGTAGGCAGCGATCTATAGGTATAAACTACCTACTATTAAATGTGTAAACTGTTCGTTTTCCTACGAAGATGTTTCATGTTCGCGTCTGGCAATATTAGTGAAATAATTTTAAAATTCTCGCCCGACTGCAATTTCTCAGTGTCCAAGCCGCGTCAGAGCTGAACCCGGTTAAATGAAAACTAATTTTAATATTAATGCTCGCTTACATATTGCTGGGAACTTGCTGGAATATTTATTATAGAAAGATGACTGAACGGCTCCTTTCCCAGTCTAGGTTTACGTGCTATTTTTTTTCTTTTGTGCTTATTTTTTAAAGTAGTAGGTATGGATACGTCAACTCTTCTTAAAAGCGTAGTGAGTGTTACGTCGTAGCCCGTAGCAAATAATTTGCGTAGAGGGATTTTAGGTACCAACCTACTACGCGCGCGGCTTCTACGCATCATGTGCATACCGTGCGTAGAAGCCAATTATATTAGTCTGTCACTTCGTATCACAATGTGTTTAGGGTTGTGTTCAGATGTTTGTGACGTGCTTGTTTGCTCCGATGTATGTGATGGCGACTGTACAAGAGTATTATTTGATAAAATCAAGCTTATTTGTAAGCCGCTTATTATATAGCAGGTAGCTATGGCAAATAAACTTTAAATGTACGGTCTTGTAAAGTGTAGCATTACACTTAAAATCACATTTCCCCTAACTCGCCCCGGGCAAATCGGGTAGCGTTTCTACGTTCCAAAAGCGTATTACTTTTTATTTACCGTACGATATTATATTCGGGAATTGTTATTCGGATTTCTTACGGGCTGATACGAAGAATATAAATGCACATGTGATGTTGAGGGTGTTTTATTTATCAAAAAGCTGTCGATAACATGCGATAAAGATCTTTACGCGCGTTTTATAGCAATTTTCAATAAACATGCACATTTATATCTATGTTGACTTATGCCGTTTTCAAAAATGCTTTCGTTTTAGCACGCAAATTGTACGACCAAATTGGCTCGAGAATTTGTTTAAAATGTAGCTTATAATCAGCAACAAACTATAGGCACATACTGCAAAAAAACGCTTTCAACTATTAGTGATTGTGTTTGTTATAATGCTAAACACATGACACGGGAGAATGTACAATCCGTTCATCGTTCACAGACACTTGGCACTAATAACGTGCATCTGAAACTAAGCGTTTCCGTACACTTTCTCTGAGTGGTACAATATTTCCCAATAGGCACAAGATCCCTTGAACAAAATGGCTGGAACAAAAAGTCTCGTCAGTTATGCCTTTTTATTACGGCGCGTAGTCAACTCAGCATTAGCATATTAGGCAGCGCCCGCGGCATCAGATCCGTAGATACGCGCTTTTGTCAGCGGAATGTCACAGGCTGCTCCGAATCGTTTCTGGCGTATCATGTTATTAAGTGTCTACGCTTCAAACAAAATCAAACTTGTATTATACCACTTTTACCATGCCAACGTCTTTGATTTTTTTCGGCAGTGAAAATGCGCCTAGGTATAGGTAGTTAAAGTGAAATACGCCTAGACCGCTTTGTGGAATTTTCGGTCTCATTTTCTATCGTTCGTCCCGTTTCTAATCATCGTGGTAAATATTCTTGTACAAGAACAATTAAGAACATGTTTAATTATCTCGAATGATGTGACATTATCTTACTTGGCGGCTTTCCTGATTTATTTCTTGTAGGCCAGTCCGTAGAGTATATCTTTGTTGCAAAAGGTGGTGTAGAAGATTTTGTTTTTTAATATTGTTTACATCGATACAACCGAGCAAATATCAAAAATGGTTACACGAGATATCTTGGGACAACTTTTGGCAGCCACAAATCTGGGACTTTTTTTGGTTTCTCACTCGTAGCTTGTATACGGTGCATCCTAGCGAAAAGTTACACACTAAGGAATTAAAGAACATGAAATTATGCGTCTAATGAGTACCAAAACATATTAGTTCAGTTCAGCGACATAGTAGAAAACCATGGTCGAAAACGAGGCTTTCCTCAAGTTTGTAAGTTATTTCAAGATAGTCGTTTTTAAGCTTCTGCGTTTCAATTCTGAATTCAACTATAGGTTTTAGTCCTCGATTGTAGGAATTTACAGAATCGACAGTAATTTCAGCATTAGTTATCATCATAACTGGTAATCGAAGAGCTGGCAGTTTTCTCGTGCAACGCATCAGCATTGCAGTTCAGTGAGGAAATACCGCCAGCATACGCGGTACACTGCCTAGAGGGCCTTTTTAGGGTTCCGTAGCCAAAATGGCAAAAACGGAACCCTTATAGTTTCGTCATGAATGCCCGTCAATCTGTCTGTCCGTATGTCACAGGCATTTTACTCGAAAACTATGAAGTGTATTTGAATTCAATTTAGAGGATAGGTGTATTTTATTAGCCGCTTTTTAATTCTAAAATGAAATGACAAAAACAATATTCTTTTAGAGGTGCATACATATAACTGCAAGTCAAAAAAA
This sequence comes from Epinotia brunnichana, assembly GCA_963854355.1. Taxonomy (NCBI): domain Eukaryota; kingdom Metazoa; phylum Arthropoda; class Insecta; order Lepidoptera; family Tortricidae; genus Epinotia; species Epinotia brunnichana. The sequence continues at coordinate 22,499,762 of OY977936.1, read as the reverse complement.
AGAAAAACATCGTATGTCCACGTGTTGCACATCAATCGATAGGTCATTTAAAATAAATATAAGGTTACTCAGCAAGTTTTTCGATTAAGTGAAAATAGTCGGAGATAATCGCCCCGAAAGTCACTAAATTTCCAGGATTTGTAGCTGCCAAAAGTTGTCCCGAGGTATTTCGTGTAACTATTTTTGATATTTGCTCGGTTGTATCCATATTACATGACATAAAAAACAAAATCTTCTACACCATCTTTTGCAAAGTACCCCGTGCTTTGAACCTCTACTGACAGACGTAGGCGATTATCTCCGACTATTTTCATTTAATCGAAAAACTTGCTGAGAAACCTTATATTTATTTTAAAAGACCTATCTATTGATGTGCCACACGTGGGCATTCGATGTTTTTCTTATTTTTGACTTGCAGTTATATGTATGGAGTGCACCTCTAAAATATTTTTTTTTTGTTATTTCATTTTAGAATTACGTAGCGGCTAATAAAATACACCTATCCTCTAAATATTCAACTACACCTTATAGTTTTCGAGTAAATGCCTGTGGCATACGGACAGACGGGTTGACGGGCAGTCATGACGAAACTATAACGGTTCCGTTTTTGCCATTTTGGCTACGGAACCCTAAAAAGGCCCTCTAGGCATTGTACCGAGTATGCTGGCAATATTTCTTCGTTGAACTGCAATGCTGATGCGTTGCACGAGAAAACTGCCAGCTCTTCGATTATCAGTTATGATGATACTAATGCTGAAATGACTGTCGATTCTGTAAATTCCTACAATTGAGGAGCTAAAACCTATAGTTAAATTCAAAATTGAAACGCAGAAGCCTAAAAACCACTATCTTGAAATATCTAACAAAGTTGAGGAAAGCCTAATTTTCGACCATGGTTTTCTGCTATGTCGCTGTACCGAATTAGTATGTATTGGTACTCATTAGACGCATAATTTCATGTTCTTTAATTTCTTAGTGTGTAACTTTTCGCTAGCATGCACCGTATAGAAGCTACGAGTGAGAAACCAAAAAAAGTCTCAAAATTTCGAGGATTTGTGGTTGCCAAAAGTTGTCCCAAGATATCTCGTGTAACCATTTTTGCTATTTGATCGTTTGTATCGATGTCAACAATATTTAAAAAAAAATCTTCTACACCACCACTTGCAACGTACCCCGGGGTGCTTTGAATCTCTACGGACTGGCCTATTGGTGCAAGCAATATATTTTTTCTGATATACAAGAAAACAGTTAATTTGTTTTAGATTTATATTATAAAACACGGGGCTGGGGCCACTGGATTAAAACGTAGTTATTTGAGATTGTGACGTAAAAATGAAAACGTATCACCCTTGATCCAAAGTTCCGGGAATGAAAGATTACGCGTTGCAGGCGCCCGACGCGAATATATCACCCGAATGTCATCAGGCCATACATTATTTATTACCCTACCTGCGCTCATAATAATACGATTTTCTATTGTTATTCTGATTTGGTTTTACGATGTTTTTTTACATATTATATTTAAACATTATATAAATTACATGTTTGTGAGCCGAATTCTTTGTAAAGTACCAATTTGGTAATACACAAAACTAATAATTTCGGTATTAAAACAATTTAACGATTTTTAACAGATTGATCGGGTTCAATTTGTTGTCGTAGATGGGTCATTGTCAGTCACAAAAACAAAAATCATCTATACGGTGGTCACTAGTACCTAAAGGGTTTACGTTTACATATAATATGCTTTTTATCACATGGTATTAAAAAAAAACCGGGTAAGTGTGAGTTGGACTCGCGCACGAAGGGTTCCGTAAGTTACCATTATCTATAAAAACGGCAAAAAAATCTGTTTTGTTGTATGGGAAAAAAATTAAAATATTGATTTTATTCTGTTTTTTTAGTATTTTTTGTTATAGCGGCAACAGAAATACATCATCTGTGAAAATTTCAGCTGGAACTATCACGGTATCAGTGAGATACAGCCTGGTGACAGACAGACGGACGGACGGACAGCGGAGTCTTAGTAATAGGGTCCCGTTTTACTCTTTGAGTACGGAACCCTAAAAGGGGCAACGCCGTTTAATTCAGAGTTCAACCAAAAATTAGGCTTTACAGCCCTTAACTTTGGCTATGTCCACCGAAGAGACGGGAACCTAAATCTGACAATGACCCAGATACAGTATGAAAGACTTTATACATATTTTTAATTCAACTATGAATATCATCTATCCCTTGAGATTTCTGATTTCCCATTCCTGGAGCATTTAGATAGCTCACCATTTATGTTTAAATTATTTCTTACATCTAGTCAGGTAATGCTCAACGCTAAGATCTTAGTGATTAATTAAATACAGTGAAGAGTAGACTGTTATGAGCTTTATTCAAGTAGGTTTCCATGTTCTTTAGAACTTTGTTTTATGGTACTTTTTGTGTGTGTAGGTACCGTAAATAATATTAAATCAATATAGGCTATCGATTTCGAACATTATGCTATTATTTCAAAGGAGCAAGCAATAAAATGATACATTAAGTTGACTTATGGAGCTACCTCCAGTTGGGGTCGAGGTCTTTGGCCCGTTTTTAGCCATTAGACTGATTTATTGTGACGTATCTTAGATGACTCCATATTTAAGGGAGACAAATGTTGCCTATAAAATAAATTCCACCGTAATATAATTATTTGTTCCCATATAAGATATGTAGTTCAATTCACAAGGAACCACCCTGCTCCTTCTCACGGCGTACTATGCTCAAGAGCAATTACTAGTAGAAACGGGTAAATTTTGTTTGAAACGGATAAACGAGAGTTCTAGAATGTGCTGAAGCAAGAACGTGTCTATAAGTAATCATTCAAACTTTTATACAAAGTCTACTGGTTTTTTAAACGATCTATGTCTATATCATAAATCTTGGAGACAACTAACTAACACTTACAAAATCTAGGATATATACAAACTTGACTTGTGGCATTGCCAACCAATGGAAAATCCGACTATACTTACATATTACACATCCGATTCATATACTTGACGACGGGCGTAACGTGTAATGAGTAGGTACCGTGTAGGTAATAAGGAAGATATAAATGGCGTCAAATAAAGATGACAAAATACATCATAACGAGACGTATATGTAAGTTCAGCTTCAGTCGATGAAAACAAATAATTTGAGAGATACACGGCTGAAATATGAGCAGATATTTGTTTGGTATAAATAGGGGGATTTGCTAAACTATTGTCTATGGATGCGGTATTTGATTCATGATAAATATACTCCGAAAATACTAGTATTTTATATGGAATATGGGCAACATGTATGTAACTCGTACCTCGTACGTATATTAAGTATGGTCAGACGTCAGACATTATCTGGTACACATGTGCTTAATCACGCAAGCTATTAGCATAAGCACAGTAGCTACAATATGTGGGAGGCTAGCAATTCCTAAGTAGTCATACCCGCTCGGTCAAACGGCAAATTAATTTAAAACGAACTATTACAATTCAATATATCAAGTCAAAAGAGCCCGTGCTGATTTCACTATAGTATTTTTCACAATCGTGTTATAATAGAGAGCTTTTTAGTCGAGTACCGTGTTTAGGCCACGAAGCTTGCTGAGTGGCCTAAGTAAGGTACGAGATTAAAAAGCTTGATTATAACACTATTGTGAACAATACTTTTTGTACGAGTTCATAAAAATTAATTTTCTACGAGTCAACTGAACTAATTAAACAAACTCGATACTGTTGAAACGAAGTGCAGCTCATCGCTCGTACGCTTGTTGATATCTTAAAAGACATCAACGAGCGTACGACATCAAAGCGATTCTATTGGTCCAATTCATTACAGTTCAGTAAAGCAGCCACGTGATTGGTCGAATTTATTTTAGTTGTCTGGAGCGTATCGAAAAGTAGTTATTTCGATTGTTTCGACAGTAACATGGACTACAACTATGAAAAGAGTGACGTTGCAGTATTCTCTATGAAATCTTAATACACATATTTTAATCGTCTAGTACAAAAAAAACATTTTTCAGCTTGAAGAAAAATACCAACTCCAGTAACTTTCTACCGTTCTACAGCACCGGTGTGCAAATGTGATGGGCATTAGCCTCTATCGCAGAAGGGGATGGATGCCTGTCATTTGTTTCATCTTCACTGATGGCTTCCTATGAATTGAATTATATTTGCTATAAGGAATTTTATTACTCTTTTGTTTTTCTTTCGTAGCTGAACATTTATTTATACATTGTGATGTAAGAGATACTTTGGTCAATTGTGTATTTCCCGACGACTGTAGGTACATACACTTAATTTAAGACATTCGTATCAAATAATAAAATAATATAAAATGACAAATGAATTACCTACCGAAAGTATAAATTATTATAGGTATAATATTAATCATCTGTCGGCTTAAGAGTGAAGAGCAATGAAAATCGGCACCGCTTATATCTCTAATGCCTATAATATGTCAAGATCCTTGCTTCTTGTAACTAATTTGACGCAAAATCTATGTAAAATGCCCGTCTTTGACAACTATTGGAGGAAAGATTTAAAAACCGATTCAGTAATAATCTGTGTCTCTAGCCTAGAAGATACCTAGATTGTCAATCTAAATATTAATCACAGAATAATGTTCTGTATATATCTTTACTTTTGGTTAAATCCGGTAAATATTGCAATACGTAAGAGATTATTTACAAAGGGCCACTTTCTATAATGTAGGTACATAATGTAGCTAGCAAAAGGGAATCCCTTGTTCACATCGATCGTCGGTAACAGGAGGATATCAAACAGGGTGTCGCCTCGAGGCACAATTTGTCTAATGTTAACCAAAACTATCTCTAATGGATTGAATTTAACTTGTAAACAATATTATAAAATAATTTTCCATTTGGCTGTATTGCGGGTACCGATCATTAAATATTTGCTAAATGGTTTTGGTAGGTACCTGCGAGGAGTACAGTTACATATTGTACGTTACGCTATAGCAGAAATAAATTAATATTAAACCCGAACAATGTCAAATATACATTTTTAATACAGTTGCTCAAAAAGTGGTACTTTTTGTAGCTGCAAATCGTGCGCAAAGTTGTATTTTGCGCACTAGTGCTTTTTACTTTTCCACGTGTATAGAACGACGTTTTTTAATACAGTTGCGAAAAAATAAGAAAAATAACAAGTTGGTAAGGAATTTGAACCTTTTATATTATTAATTCTGTAACATCATTGTAATACAGTTAAAAATAATGAAGTTGTTCAAAGATTTTTTTTTTAATACAGTTCTTACTTGTTGTTTTTCTTATTTTTTCGCAACTGTATTAAATAACGTCGTTCGATACACGTGCGGAAATGTCATTCTTCACTCGTCCCGAGTCTTACCACTCGCCTACGGCTCGTGGCAAGATATCTCGGCACTCGTGAAGTAATGACATACTTTCCGCACTAGCATCAAAATGTACTATTTTTGTACTCGACGATTAAAATATGTGTATTAGATTTCATAGAGAATACTGCAACGTCACTCTTTTCATCGTTGAATAGTCTGTTACTTCCGAAACAACCGAAATAACTGTTTCGATACACTCTAGACAACCGAAAAAAAATTGAAAATAGAACTAAAGTAAATTCGACCAATCACGTGGCTGCTTTACCGAACTGTAATGAATTGGACCAATAGAATCGCTTTGATTATTGAGTTTACTCGTTGATGTCGTACGCTCGTTGATGTCTTTTAAAATATCAACGAGCGTACGAGCGATAGGCTGCACTTCGTTTCAACAGTATCGAGTTTGTTTAATTAGTTCAGTTGACTCGTAGCAAAATTAATTTTAATGACCTCGTACAAAAAGTGTTATAATTGTTAGTGTGTAGTTAGTGTTATTCACAATAGTGTTATAATCAAGCTTTTTAATCTCGTACCTTACTTAGGCCACTCAGCAAGCTTCGTGGCCTAAACACGGTACTCGACTAAATAGCTCTCTATTATAACACGATTGTGAAAAATACTATTACAATTTTGTTTAAAGTAACGTAAACAAATTGGACTCGTGATACTATTATTGGAACTTGAATGAAACTTCAATTTTGAATAAATTGTAGTCAATCGATGCGGATATACGTAGAAATATCATGCAAAAGAAAAAAAAAACCGGCCAAGTATACGAGTCGGACTCGCGCACGAAGGGTTCCGTACCATTATGTAAAAAAAAACTATTTTATTCTGTGTTTTTAGTATTTGTTGTTATAGCGGGAACAGAAATACATCATCTGTGAAAATTTCAGGTGGTATCACGGTATCAGTGAGATACAGCCTGGTGACAGACAGACGGATGGACGGGCAGCGGAGTCTTAGTAATAGGGTCCCGTTTTACTCTTTGAGTACCTACGGAAACCTAAAAAACCATTGTATGAGTTTTATCTCACGTTAAAAAGAGGAAAAAAAATATTTTTTCGATAAAATTACATAACAGCCAGACAGAATATTGAATTAGAAATTATATTTTGTACGACAAGTATAGACTTACACGCAAATTTTGTTGTGATATTTACAAATTAATGACTTACTCCATAATATGAGTTGTGACGTCATACTATAAGCCCGTTTAATATAGAGCGTATTCGGTGAGTGCCGGCGCGTGCAGATTTTAAATTCATATATCATCAGAAAAAGAAATCATAAGAAAGTATTCCTCTGGATTATACTTTTGATTTTTGTAATAAAATAAAAAGATGCATGTTCCCTATTTTAAAATTACCCCGGTTGCTTTCTGAAGGAGTCGCTTTAGATTCGCTAAGTTCATTCATGTATCCAGTAGAATATATCGTACAGCGATGGATTAAAAAAAAATAGCGTAAAACAAAACACCAATGCAATTCATAAACGTTCATCAAACTTATTTTAGCTTAAATGCCGTTAAAAAATCTTTTATTTTTATCTGTCACTTTGACATTTGTGTTTGTGAGAAAGGGGCAAACACATTTTAGATAATCACAATAAGGTACAGTTAAAATTAACATCGAGAACGAATGCAAACCACAAACCTATGCAAATGTTTCATGAAATGGATCCATTAGGTAATTTAACACACAGCCGCGGGCGAGTTCAGTGGGTGAAGACTTAGGCAAATTGAGCGTTGATTCGGGACTCCTATTGCGGTATTAGGTAGAATAATAATAGGTACGGTATGTTAAATCAAACTGCAGGGGTCCTTATACGTTTACTTTATCCTTGAAGTTAAGTCATAAACCGTATAAAGATTACGAAAACTACTACTGCTTACTGTTTACTGTAACTATACATTGACAAAATAAAATTGTATTGTCTATACCCCTCTTCCCTGTACGTACTGTTCTCTTCTACGTACCTACCTAGATGTCATGAGCCCGGATTGGCTTTATTACTCTACGATGGTACAGTCAGGGACATTCCCAGTCGACCATTTAAGAAATTTTTTCCTTGTTCGGCGGTTGTATGAGAAAATCGCAGATAGGCATTGCTCTTTTTAAAACTTACCGAACTTTCCTAATAGAGTTGTATACCTGTCGAGTTTTACTCCACGCACAAAACATCTGTTTTAAATTATCCGATGATTTATTGTTACCTGACTCGCGGCCTACGCTTGTGCCTTATCTCAGGCCTAGGTATTTTTCGGCGCATTGCTTTATAATTACTACTAAGTGGAGCAAAAGTAGTGGAAGCGTATTCAAAAAGACTTTTGTTGCCCGACTAACAACAATCAATTCATTCATAGGAGCGCACCAAGCGCTTGTAAAAAAAACGTGTTTCAAAAACGCACACGCTCAAAGAGCAGGTAGAAGCCGCTCCCTGATTGGTTGCGGATACGAGCCTTCGGATCGTTACGCGTCGATCGGACAAACGAATATCGCTCTTAGGGTGGTCGACCGGGAATGTCCCTGACTGTACAGTCACGGACTTTAATTGTTGGGCCATTTAGGTGTCAACTAATTTTGGGTTTCATAATAAGCTTTGAAGTGTCCAGTATAAAGTGAGCTCTAAATGGCTCAACAATTCAAGTCCTTGACTTTACCTCTCTAGTACCTACTAACTTTACGACAGTCTTTCACTACGAAGATTAAGAAGCGTAGGCTGGCGGCTATGAATGATTTGAAAAATGTTTTGTGTTGAATGATTTCAAAATACCGAAAAGCTACGTGGTAGGTCCCATAATGATTTGGTCTAACCAAGATGACTTTTTCCCTGAATGGCAGATTTTTGAAATGGTAGATTCTTAAAACGGCAGATGTACAGTTAAGTAAAATAATAATTGAATTCGGTTCAAATTCTTTGACAGTTTATTTCAATAAATAAATTAACATAACTAAGTACAAACTTACAACAAATTCAACTTTCTTTTTTTAACAAATCTAACTTCAGTCTTTTGAAGACTGTCGCAGGTTTTTTTTTGGTTATTTAAGTATCTACTTTGGTTACTCGACATAATCTTTTTACACACTCTATTGTTGAAATGTCGCCTACTTGATCAATTTTATGATCTTTTTCTACTTCTATTCTCCTGCGTTTTTTTCCTTTCGCAAAAATGTCATTTTTAATTAATTTAACATCTTGAACACGTGCTTCTTTTTTAATGAACTGAATTAAAAAAAGACACTTGGCTTCTTACATTCCCAGGTTGCTCCCGAACCGACTTCCGGGCAGTACCGAACGTTGTAAATATAAATTTTCTGTGTAAATTAAACGTTTTGATGTCAATCGGGACCCGTGTCTGCAGTAAACATTGCGGAGTAGAGGAACAAGCTTGAACGGAAGTATTTCTACTACCCAACAACCACACGGATTTCGACGCCCACCATGCACAACATATCGCTGATCTTCTGTGATTCTCCCTAAATACACACACAAACACACACACACACACACACACACACACACACACACACACACACACACACACACACACACACACACACACACACACACACACACACACACATACATACATACACACACGATGTGGTGTCAGAAATGGTATCTAATGTAAAATTATTTTACTTAAAATGTGCATTTTCATTTAAATTCAAATAAGTGAAGTTTTAGTTCGCTGCTTGTCTGCTTGCTTCAATCTTGATACCTATTAACCAGAATCTGCCATTTTAGTAATCTACCATTTCAGGAATCTGCCATTTATAGAACAAGGGTTCCAATCTACGTATTTTATAGGTGACTGTACAATATCTGCCGTTTAAAGAATCTGCCATTACCAGAATCTGCCATTTCAGGAATCTGCCATTTAGGGAACAAGGGGATGTAATGTAACGAAGGAAATGAAACAAAAGTCTGATTATTACAAGCTTTTATTTAGCTCACCCCGTTTGTTTTATTCTTTCTTGGGTCAAATTTAGTAATTAAAATTTCACCCTCTTCCTGTCAACCGATTGATCTGAAATTTTGCATGCATATGTATATCGCATGACAATGCAATATTATGATGACATAGAGCTGATCTGATGCTGGAACTGGAAGGTGGCCATAGGAACCCCGCAATAAAACGACACAGCCCCATCGAGTTTGGGCTCGTTAAAATCGTCTCAATGAGTAGCTGATGATGGTATGCAGAAAACATACAGTCGGCAATAAAAGCTTGTACCAAAAATGAAATTTTTGACAGAAACGTTTCAATATAGTCTCTTTTAATATCGATACACTTATGACATCTATGTATTTTACATCTCTATCCCTTTAAAAAAGTATGATGAATTTTTGTCCTCAAAATGACCTAAGACAGCTGCCTTCAACTCTTCGTCACTAGTTTTTTTTTCCTCGAAGTCCCGCTTCAACGGACTCGCGAACAGCAGTCTTTGCAATAGCGGCAGTATGGGCTGGGGCATTATCGTGAAGCAGCAGTACCCCTTTCGAGAGTTTTCCTCGGCGTTGTTCTTTTATTATATCCCGCAATTTATGTATAAGTCAGGCATAGTATTCACCATTTATAACGGTATTACGCTCTTTAAAATCAATCATCAGAATGTCCTCACAATCCCACATCAGCTTTTTTGTGGACTGCTACACATTCGCTTTTCTATGCGGCTTTTCGTTCTTAAAATGCCACTCCATCGATTCGCATTTGCTTTCAGGGTCATAATAAGTATATCACCATTGTTTCATCCCCAGTCACAAGCCGCCGAGGTCGTCGTTGTTCTACGTCCGTAGGAATAACCCTAGAAACCCTACAAGTGACCTCCGGGTGGTGCTAAAAGAACAACAAACTCGGCAGCTGCCCTGTTCCTTCTGAACCTCGCAGCGCACACTGGAACTCTATCAGCGACATCAATACGAATACATATATGTACCAGTGTGTAACCGCCATACGATAAATAAACAAGCCGCCTTATGACATTCGTTGGATTTTCACCACAAAGGTCCAAAAACTCCGAAGCACATCGCACTCGTTCTTCTTTTTGCACCACTGACAGAAGTTTAGGTACCCATCTTGCACTGACCCTACTCATATGAATTGATGCACTAAACTTTTGGAAAGCTCTAACCTTCATGCTATTTCTCTAATCTTCAAACGGCGATCACTCAAGACCTCTACTTGAATACGAGCGATGTTCTCTGGAGTGAGCACTTCCAGCGGTCGGCCTTCATGTCCCAGGTCTTCGACAGTTTCCCGTCCGAGTTGGAACTCCTTTACCCAGTGTTTAACTGTGCTATACGAAGGTGAAGAGCCCCCGTACATACCGTCTAACCGCTCTTTAATTTGGGCGGGAGATAAACCTTCTTTAAATAAAAAGTTTATGACACTTCGATACTCAATTTTTGACATCTTGGCGACACCAGCGACTCTCCACACGCAAATGGCTCTAAAATTGAAAATAAGATGAACAAGGAGGTGTGACGTCATTATCTGTATTTTAGTAATGAATGATACCTATACGGAATTTTGTGGCCCTACATAAATTCACAAACGACTCCTAGTACCATCCGCCTCTATCGCGTATTCAACCGAAGCCGTTATAAACGAATAACGATAAAATCATAGCGCGTGAACAATAAACAAGAATAACCATCGATTCATGACCTGCACCAGAGAGAGGCGAGAATACCTACATGAGTCAATTCTTCTTTTACCAAAAGCATCGTCCGAATGTTTGAAAACAAACGTTAAAAATAAATAAATAAATATTACGGGACAATCTTACACAAATCAACCCAGGCCCACGGTAAGCTCAGTAAGGCTTGTGTTGTGGGTACTAGGCGATGATATTTATAATAGATACATACATATAGATACTTATATACATATATAACATCCATAACTCAGGAACAAATATTCGTGATAAATACACAAATAAATGCCCTGACCGGGATTCGAACCTGGGACCTCCAGCTTCGTAGGCAGAGTCACTACCCACTGGGCTACGGAGGCCGTTTAAAACGTTAAGCTTCTACCAGCCATTTAAAGAATTTACGTAGGTCAGACACGCAGTGGCGAGGATAAAACTCGATTCCTATCGACTTGCCTATTTGAAGACGATTTTATAATATACTCCTAGAAGATTTTTTTGTAAAAGTAGGTAGCTGTTCCGGGTTGCCTATGTGTATAATGGCATACAACTGTTAGGATGATTTTCGCCCCCTTCCTATATTGTCCACTGTTAAGACAGTCATGTGGATAATAATGTCTATAGAATAGGTCCTATATCGTCTACATTCCATTAAGTCAATTGCCTAACTGTACTAATAAATAAATATTTGCGGACAATCTTACACAAATCGACCTAGTCCCAAACTAAGCAAAGCTTGCACTATGGGTACTAGACGAAGATAAACATACTTATATAGATAAATAAATACTTAAATACATAGAAAACATCCACTCAGGAACAAATATTCGTGCTCATCACACAAATAAATGCCCTTACCGGGATTCGAACCCAGGACCTCTTGCTTCGTAGGCACTACCAACTAGGCTAATGCGGTCGTCGAGTAAATTGTAAGAGGATCGTGGACGATATAGAAAAATTAATACAGTCATTCAAAAATTTAGTTCCTACACGATTCTTAACCTCATTGAACGAGCGAGCGAAGTGAACGAAGTTCCATGCTTCAGATTGGACCGAAATTCGTTCGTATGTGCGATATCCCGCTGTCCCGTTATCCGGCTGTTCTTCTCTACATATCGTATTTCTCAACAGATTCTTGTAAAATTATGTGAACGGGTTGGGTCTCCCTTGTTAGACCTAACAACTTTAGCCCTAATGTTTCACAATCACCTGATGCATTTTCCTTCGAAACAGTGGATTTTTCGGGTTTTCTTTGAATATCATCAAATAGAAGTCATTAGGTTAGGTTTGTTTTGCAATAATCCTATAACTTTTACTATTTTATTTATCCAAATATCATAAACCCTCCATGATGCGTTCAAGAACCGCACATTGTGACCACCATAAAAATAGACAGTTTTGTTAAAATAAATTTCTTATCTGTGAAAATGTTATTATTGCTAAATAATAACATCGATTTCGATAATATTATTTCATTCAAATTTAGAACGTTTCTATAAACAAATAAATTTATTTAAATACTGTTTAATCCGGGTCTAACGCGATATTTATTTACCTTTATTTCTGACGTTTCGACACGGGTTGCACCGGTCATGGTCGCAGACAACTGTCGTGTAACTGTGTGTGTGTCGTGTGTGTATATGTGTACAAAGCGCGAGAGTTTAAAGTGTTATATAACAAAGAAATTTGATTTAACCTCTATTCTATTATCAGTCGAGATGACGTTTAGTTCGAAATGAATTGTCAATTTGCATACAAATTTGACAAATGTCGCACGTAAGTAAGATATCGAACGTTATGATGGTTGGATAAGTTGGATCCGACTCTAGTTTGTCTCTGAATTAAAAAAAACTATGACAGCTGCCAGAAAACAAAGCCGCGATGCCGGTCATAATTAATGAAAATGAAAATGAAAATTAGCGGCTCCTGAATGCATCATGGAGGCTTATGATATGTGGATAGATAAATTAGTGTATGTAACTGTACATAATTAGGCATTAAAACACTCGTGTGATGTTATTATGAAACTCGCCTTCGGCTCGTTTCATAAACCCACACTCGTGTTTAATGCCCTTCATTATGTTAAACTACTATAATAATGTATGTTTTACTTAATGTTTATATGTTATAAAATGTTTCACTAGACCTAATGCATTTTGACCTAATACATAGTGAACAATTAGGGCTAAAGTTGTAAGGTCTAACAAGGGAGAACCGAGCAGGTTTGATAAGTACCTAGATACGAGTATATCGTTTTTTCTTGTCGATTCTGATTTTGGAATATTTCAAAAAAAATTACAGACTCGCGAGTTACTAATATTTATGATACCAAATTATACATTAATTGGATGGTTGTTTCCTTAGAAATCAGATAATTCCAACGACAACAGTGTGTGACAAGACAAATATGTATACACGTACAGTTCCATTATTAACCCTTTGAACGCCAAGAACAACTAACTATTTTGTCTTGACGGCGAAAAGGTTAACTAAATATTTAATAAGCAATTCGCTACTTGAAACAAAAAAAATACCTACATTAAAATGATACGACCTACTTGTTTCGCATAATTTTCAAGTCATGCTTACCCGCCCTAAACTATTTATGTAACTTACAAACTACGGTTTTTTTCTATAGTGTAGAGGCAAGTGTTACTCATTTCTTATAGGAGAAATACTCAAGTTAAGGAAACGTTACTCTCTCGCTCCGTCTCCCATTTAAAAATCATAAAATGTGTGAATAGATCGTGAGAGCAATCGCGTCGAAATTCGCTTTACGATTGAGCACTCAATGGGTTTTATGGTTTCTGCTAGTTAACCCTGGATATAGAGATTTTAGGGCACCTAACTGAATTTGAAAGCTTAGAAGGTGACTCAATCAAAAATACTACAGAGAACTTATAAAACCACATAGGTACTTTTAGCTAGATGCTTCTGCTTACGTAGAACTTAAAAAAAAATTGCTTGTCTATAAAGTCGGTTAACGGACGATAATTTTACGTGATAAAGTCATAAAGCCGAACCCTCGGCTCAGGCGGAACGGGACAATGAGTCATACTTTTTCGTGCGTGCTGCCGGTGTTCGGAGCGGCCGGTCAAGCCGCCGCGAGCGGACGTGTCTAACGGAGCTCCGCTTCGTTTGCACTCGTACCTTAACTGTGTTATTTTCTTATTTCGCCTGCGCATCGTGTGCCCACGAGCGCGTAACAAATAGTGAACATTGCATCGTTTATATCATTATAAATGGTGAAAAATGGACACAGAAGATACGGAAAGCCTCATAAACCTGTCAACAAGTGAACATAGTGCTATCAATAGTATTAAAAGCGTAATTGAATCCGCGAACAATATGAATAAGTGCAAAGTGAATAACAAAGCCGTGGGGTCTATCTTAAAAGACTCGGAGAGTAGATTTCCGGTTGAATGCTGGCACTGCTCGAAAATAAACAACGTAAAAAACTTTTACCAGTGGCATAGTGACCAAACCAATATAAAACAACTAAAGTGCAGTGAATGCCGTAAAGAAACTAGCGTAAAATGTTTTTTGGAACTTGTTCCTAACATAGAAAAAGACGAATTAAATGGTTGTAGCCACATTATCAGAATCATCTCATGCAATTCGGCCACATGCCAAGTCAACAATAGAAACTGTAGGGAGTGTAATAAGCAGTTCCACGTCAAAATGATTCCCAATCTAGCCTTTATTAGCAAAGAACGTATGATTTGCGAGTGTAAAATAGTGAATGATTTTATGATCTACCCACAAAATGAGATCAATAAAACTAAACAACGAAAGTCGCGCGGTAAAAATACTGAGCTAGATACAGTAAGTACCATACCCGGGCGCCGAGAAACTTCAAGGAACCGGCAGCCGCATGCATCAACGACGATGACGGATCACACTCGCGCTCAGATCCCCACCACTAACCGCTATAACATTCTACCACGAGCCGATGAACAAACTGCGCTTGATGCACAGGAATCGAGCGACGGGTGGATTCTGTGATGTAGGTAGATCGATGACGGTCAGTCCGGAATAAACTCTCGTACCATATAGACGCCTATGATTTATTTATACCTACCTGATACATATAAGTCCAAAGATACTACAGTGGCGACGAATAGTGAGTGTCCGCGTGTGCAATTGCGTAAATAATTAGATCGGCAAAGACAAAAAGCAAAAATGTCCATCGGCAAACTACACGAGTTTAATGTCAGTAATGGCGCGTGGTCATCGTATATGGATCGGGTGGAGATGTACTATAAAGTGAACGTAGTCGAAGAAGCCATGAAGGTACCGATTTTAATCGCTGCGATGGGTGATGAGGCGTATGAACTGCTAGAGAACCTGGCTAGTCCGACAAAACCGGCGGGGCTAACCCTAGCTCAGGTAAACGACCTAATGGCGCAGCATTTACAGCCCGTGCCATCAGTATTGGCGGAAAGGTACCGGTTCAGACAAAGGCGTCAAAATGTCGGTGAAACCGTATCAATGTACGTGGCGGAATTGAAACGGCTGTCTAAGCATTGTAAGTTTGGCTCAAATTTAAATGAAGATTTGCGGGATCAATTCGTGTGCGGCTTATCTAGTGATGTGATTAGACAACGATTGTTTGCGGAGGACGACAAGGTGACCTTCACAGCTGCAGTCAAACTTGCAACATCATTAGAGGCGGCGGAGAGGGATGCGGCGATAGTGGAACAGGCCAAAGCAACAGGTTCGAGAGGGACGGGCGAGGTGCAAACTGTTATGTTTGCGAGTAGAGGGAGGTCTTCTAGCACATTCGGCGGGGCGCAAGCGCAGGCGCGCGCGCCTGTATTTACGTCACAGCGCGGGCGGGGTTTTAATGCCCGCCAAGTGAGACAATGCGAGGCTTGTGGAGCGCGGAGTCATAATTATGCCAACTGCAAATTCCGTGATTATGTGTGCAGCAAGTGTCAGCAAACAGGCCATTTGCGGCGCGTGTGCCCGGACGGGGGCGCAGGCGCGGGCGCAGCGGGCCGCGGCGGAGCGCGGGCCCCGGCGCGGCGCGGCGGCCAGCGGCGGCAGCGCCGGCGCGGAGTGCCATGTATTATGGGGACGCCGATCGCGAATCCAGCGAGGAGCACGGCGGAGATATCGAGGAAGAATTGCATCACTTATGTTTAAATAACTACCAATCGGTGAGTTTACCGGTACAAATTGATAATACCATGATTCAAATGCAGGTCGATACCGGGACGGCGATTTCTTGTGTGAGCAAGGTCACATATGACCTATATTTTTCTCATCTAGGCATAGGTAGTGACAGTACAGTGTTGAAGTTTTACGACGGAACCATTATTAAACCATTAGGTATAATTAGACCCATGGTAACGTACAATGGCTATAGTAAGCAATTAGAATTGTTTATTATCGAAGGTGGTACAACAACTTCTCTCTTAGGTAGGCAATGGCTGGCCGAGTTGAACATATAAATACCGAAGTTTAATAATTGTAATTTTGTAGTAAAGGAGGCTAGCGGACCATTTAGTGATGAGATTGTGAATTTACTTGGCAGATTTGAGGAGTTGTTCAGCGACGGACTGGGGCGATACAAGGGCGGAAAAGCGACATTGAGGGTGCGTGAGGGTGCGGCGCCGGTGTTCCACCGCGCGCGGCCCCTGCCGTACGCGCTGCGCGAGCGCGTGGACGCCAAGCTGGACGCCATGCTGCGCGCCGGCGTCATCGAGCCCGTCGATTGCTCCGACTGGGCCTCCCCTCTGGTACCTATTAATAAGCCGGATGGCTCGCTTAGAATTTGCGCAGACTATAAAACCACCTTAAATCCGTATTTATTGGTCGATCGTTACCCGCTACCTAAAATAGAGGATGTTTTGGTTAATTTAAATGGGTATAAGTATTTTAGTAAAATAGATCTGTCACAAGCGTACAACCAAATTGAACTGGATGAATCCAAATGTTACACCGTCATAAACACCCACAGGGGCTTGTTTCGGTATAATAGACTGGTTTATGGCCTTTCATCCAGCGTAGGAATTTTCCAGCGCATCATGGTTAATTTATTAGGTAACATACCTAACGTCGAAATATTTTTAGATGATGTCATTATTGGCGGGAAGAGCAAATCGGAACACTTACAGGCATTAAATTCGGTGTTCCAGCGTCTTATGGCTAGCGGTTTGAAATTAAAGACAAGTAAATGTGTGTTCCTGGCCAAGGAAGTGACATACTTGGGGTATGTTGTGTCCAGGGAGGGTATTAAGCCGGATACTTCGAAAATAAGTGCGATTTTAAAAATGTCACAACCTCATAACATATCAGAACTAAGGTCGTTTTTGGGTACAGTGAATTTTTTTGGTAGGTTCATTCGAAATCTCAGTCTCAGATTGGCACCTCTGTATAACCTCTTAAAAAAAGGTGTGGAGTGGTATTGGAGTAAAGAGTGTGACGACTCATTTGTACAGGTCAAGGAATTGCTGTCAGGAGCCGGGGTATTGAGTCATTACGATCCAACCAAACGTTTGATAGCTACGTGTGACGCATCCCCGCGAGGGGTGGGGGCGATTTTGACTCAAATCGGGCCAGACGGTGAGCGCCCGGTCGCGTTCGCTTCACGTACACTAAACAGCGCGGAGACTAACTATTCACAGATTCACCGCGAGGCTTTAGGCATTATATTTTGCGTTAAGAAATTCCATCAATATCTGTATGGGCGTCACTTCACGTTACGTACGGACCATAAACCGTTAGTATCCATTTTTGGGCCGAACACGGGTATACCGACAATGACAGCTAGCAGGATGCAGCGGTGGGCAATAATCTTAGCATCGTACGATTACGACATTGAATATGTGAATACAAAGAATAATTGCGCGGACGGATTGTCTAGGTTACCGAGTACGGCAGAATTGAGCAATAGTTCATATGAGATAATTCCAGAGCAGACTTATCTTCACTTTGCACAAGACGCGTTGTTATTAGATTATAATAAGATAAAATACGACACTATGCGCGATCCCGTCTTAGCTAGAGTATTAACTTTTATCCGTAATGGCTGGCCAGAAAATTGCGATTTTGAAGGGTTAAAACCATATTTCAATAGGAAGACTGAACTATATGATGAGCTAGGTTGTGTTATGTGGGGTCACCGCGTGGTAGTGCCGGAGAAATGCCGTGAGAAAGTATTAAAAATCTTACACGAACCACACATGGGCATAGTCAAGACAAAGGCGTTGGCCCGCAGCTATGTATGGTGGGCAGGCATCGACGAGGCGGTGGAGGCGACGTGCCGCGGGTGCGCGCCGTGCGCCGCGCTGGCGGCCGCGCCGCCGCGTCACGCGCCACGCTGCTGGCCGTGGCCGACCCGAGCTTGGACCAGAGTACATATAGACTTCCTGGGCCCTCTATACGGTAAAATGTGTTTGATACTGGTGGATGCCATGTCCAAATGGGTTGAAGTGTTCCAAGTACCTAGTACGGCTTCCGGGTCTACTTTGGGAAAATTGAGTGAAGTCTGGGCTAGGTGGGGGATACCTAAACAGGTGGTAAGCGATAACGGGCCTCCTTTCTCGGGTCGAGAATTCTCGAATTTTTTGGCCTCAGACGGAATCGAACACATCTTTACGGCCCCATACCATCCGTCGTCGAATGGGGCAGCCGAAAATTCGGTTAAGGTTATTAAACAAGTAATTAAAAAAGCAGTTATCGAAAAGGCGGATATTATAAGATCCATAAATACCTTTTTAATATATTATCGCAATACGGCCCATTGTTCTACCGGCGAGAGTCCCGCCGTGCTAATGACCGGTAGGCATTTACGGACTCGATTAGATTTATTAAAACCTGATGTTGGATCCAAAGTAGCAAAGATCCAACAAAAGCAAATTTCAACAGCGGGGGGGTCAGAACGGAGAATGGACATAGGTGAAGACGTGTGGTATCGTAAATATTTGAAAGGTGACAAATGGCAGCCTGGAAAAGTGACTAGGGTTATAGGTGAAACAGATTATAATGTAGGTGATTCGGATGGTAACGTTATTCATCGCCATATAGACCAATTAAGACGGAGAACGAGGAGTTCTATAGTCTGCCCAATGAGTAGCGGGGAAGGGACCGAACCTGTAACGGGGATTCAGTCTCCACGGGTACCCGTGAGGCCCAGTGATGGAAAGGGGACGCCACGGGCGAGTATCAGTGAGCTTCGCCGGGAACTTCGCCGCCGATGTACGAGGCATCGCCGGGGCGGAGTATGGCGGAAGGGGAGGAAGACGGCTTAGAATGTTTATCTACGCCGGGAAAGGAATCGGTCAGCAGTGAGGTGCAGATCAACCGACCGTCTCCCCCTCTTGTACCGACCCAGTCACGTCCCGTTAGGCAGTGTAGGTTGAAAAAGCCTCAGTACAAGATATAGCTTGGTTTGTAAGATACTTAGCAATAAGTTTATATTCTATTTATATATGGTAGAATATTATTTTTGAACGGAATGTATTTAACTATAATGCATTGGAACTTGTATATAGAACACTTGTCTAAGTTAATAACTCTATTGTATAATAGGCCGTAATTTAAGTGTGGAGGAGTGTGATGTAGGTAGATCGATGACGGTCAGTCCGGAATAAACTCTCGTACCATATAGACGCCTATGATTTATTTATACCTACCTGATACATATAAGTCCAAAGATACTACAGATTCAACAGCGTAACAAGAGAGCCAAGCGCGCTCGGATAGACCATAATAAGGACGAGCGATTAATAACATCCGACTCAACCACAGGGGATGGAAAAGTTGCCACCTTTAACACAAGCTCAACTGCTAAGGCTACGCCTGATGCTGACCAGCAAAGACCAACACATATACCGATGATCAGGATCACTGACCGTGAACTGATTGAAAACGCAGAAGCAGTTAAGAAAATAAGAGACCTCGCGATTTTACTGGGCTGCTGCTACTCAATTACTCAAAACAAAAAACAAATTTATATAAAACCGAGAAACGGAGAATGTCGAAAAAAAGTGATCGAAGCCCTTCGCGCGCTCAACGAAGAATTGAGATTTGTAGCTCCCGTCCCGAAAGCGGAGCAACATCGAGCAACGAGAGTCATTCTCCGCAATAACACGTACGATGAGCCACTCGAAGTGCAACTTGATGAGATGGAGAGGTGCATCGGTATTCGCCCACTTAACATCAAAAAAATAAAGGACCACTTGCAACTGGTGATATTCGATCCAACACATAGCTTCGAAGACGTAGCAAGACTAATGAGGAACACCTCGGACCATTTCTTTGGAGCACCTAGAATGAAACCGGAGCCATACAAAAAGGACCCTAAACGAGTGGTGCAGTGTAAAAATTGCTATCTCTTTAATCATTCAACATCTGCGTGTCACGGCCGCAAATGTCCCGAAACAATAGCCATTCTTAACCAAGAAAACATGGAGATTGATGTGTGCTATGCTTGTCACAAACCAGGCCACGGAGCGAACCAAGTAAAATGTGAGCGTTTTGAGGCAGAAATAAAAAGGCAAACGGACCAGCACGCTGCACGAGAAGCAAAAAATGCCAGGCCAACAATCGCAGCCAAAAGAACAATCACAAAGCAAGCTGGTGTCAGACACGGCATTTCGTTTGCGAACGTAACCACAACAGGAATAAACAGCGACGCCGAATTCCTACAACCAACACAGCCAACTACAAACCCATCAATTGTTAGACCAATTGACAAGAAGATGATGCTCATCGATACCATGAGAAAACTATGTAACATACTACTAGAGCTCACAAATGGCGACCTTTGGTAGTGACAAGAGTTTTAGGAAACTACGTATATTACATGTCAATGCCCAAGGATTGAGAAAAAAATTCGAAGAATTGAAAGCGCTGACGAGTAAACATAGACCTCACATCATCGTGGTCAATGAATGCAAGCTAGACTTTGATAAAGTCAAATTCAACATCAAAGATTATGACAAAATCACGGACTCGAAAGCAGAACATCTCGTTACTGCAATGTATATAGCAAGAGGACTTAGATGGACGCAAACCCATCTAACAACGAACTGGCAGGACGACGATAGAAGGATAGAGGGCGTGTCTATCCGCCTCGTTGTTAACCATACGACTGGAGAATCAATTAATATCAAGGGTGTCTACATTCCGGTCCCGAATCAACATCACGCACGCGAGGAATTTGAGGACATTCTCATGGAAAGTAGTGCTGTTGTGATTGGAGATATGAATCTTCAAATGAGAATACTGGGCCACACGAGAGATAGAAGCCTTGGTACACTGGTTAAACGACTGATTCAAGAGAATGTCTGCTCTTTATATAACACTGGTATGCCGTCAAGACCAAATAGTCAGGGTAATGGTATACTAGACACTGCAATTCTCACGCACGAGTCACAAAATATTGACAGAGTCTTGGCGAAAGGCATTGAATCTATCGGTTCTGATCACTTGCCTTGGTTGCTTGACCTACATATCGACGTAGAACGAGAACGGAAGCTGGTACGAAACATGAGAGCGATCTACGAAGATGAAGAGCTCTCTAGGAGATACGAGAGTATTTTTATCGAAAGCATGGGACCTCTCGGTGACATCAACAGTAATGTAGACTGCGACAATTTCATAGAACGGCTAGAAAACTCTCTAACTGCAGCGTTAAATGAAATTGCTCCGCTCAAAGAAGACCGTAGACGAGATCACCTCCCAGCGGACATCGAGCAACTTATTATAGAACGAAACGCTGCGCGTAACAAGGCTTGGCGTTTTAGGCACAACCATTTACGTCGACCAGCTCTACGCCAAGAGCTAAAACACGAAGTGTCCAATGCACTGTGCACGCTTCGAGAGGAATCTTGGCTAAAAATTCTTGAAGACCCGAGAGACAATCGTACTCAGATGTGGCGCATTCAACGCAGTATGAAAACACAACCACAAAAACTACCACAAATCCCGTATTGTATCACTGAAAAAGACACAATTGATACACTGGTCGACGCGGCCATCGTCAAAGAAGCAATTGTCTCACCGGAAGATGAAGGAACGGAGAAGACAACACCGTTTCGACCACTTGATCTAACCTCAACTGACGAAATTAAAAAAGCTCTACGCCGTTTTAAAAACAAAAAAGCACCTGGGCCGGACCAATTGCGGGCCGATGCTCTAAAACTTGGAGGCAAGGCATTCCTTGAAGCATTTAAAAGAGTTGCTGACTACGTTCTTACCACCGGCTACTTTCCGCGTCGTTGGAAACAAGGGGAGTGTATCTTCCTACACAAAGCAGGAAAGAACTATCGAGAGGCAAAATCGTATAGACCCATTACCCTACTTAACATCATGGGTAAACTGTGCGAAAGATTAATACTGGCAAGATTGTGGGAGACTAGCCATCGACTGCAACCCCCGTTTCAACATGGATTCACGCAAGCAAGAGGGACAGGCACTCAGATACTTCGCACTGGGAAATTTATCACAGACGCGCTTGATGCTAAAGACAGTGTTGCTATGATTTCCACTGATCTGAGTAAAGCATTCGACTCGATCAATCATCGCGGCCTTATCAAGAAATTACAAAACAAAAATGTTGATAATAACCTAATCAAGATAATAGAGAATTATTTAATGGGCCGAACGGTACGCGGCAAGTTTCGCACAACTAGAGGAGAAGAAATGGTTGTCCCACATGGCGTTCCGCAAGGTTCCATACTTGGACCAGCCGTTTTCAACCTGTATGTTCATGACATTTGGGACGAGCATGACAGACTACAAGGCATCAAGCTGTCTCAGTACGCAGATGATCTTTGTGTATTAAACAGAGCGGCTCGTCCAGACCAAGCGACAACTAGAGCAAAGTGGGCAGCGGAGACTGTTATCGACTACTATAAACGATGGGGACTAAAGTGCAATGTCGAGAAGACGGAGTGCATCATGTTTACCAAAAAAAGGAATTACAAGCCAACAGTTAAACTGAAAGACCAAACACTGCCGTTTAAAAAAGAGACAAAGTACCTTGGAGTTATCTTTGATAAGACGATGACGATGGGACCACACACAAACTTGGTAATGACGAAGGCGAAACGAGTTCGTGGAGCCCTCAGCCCGATCATCGGTTACTATGCAAAAACAGACCTCCAGGTGAAACTTGCGATCATTCAGGCGTGTCTGTTGCCAGTTCTTGACTATGGCACAGTACAACTCCTGCCACGGTATAGTAAAACAAACTTGCTTAAAATAGAAAGGCTTTAAAAGCAGCAGCACAATTCCCGCAACGCATACCTACCGAAATGTTGTGGGACTCTTTAGATTGGGACCCATGGCACATCCGTGTACATGATTTACATCAAGACATGCTGGAGAGATTAAAGCAGCTGAATATAGTGGACCTAGATACCCCTGGCGATGCATATCTCGGCTACGGTCAATTCAATCCACTGCTTTCAAACCATAGAATAGGAGATATCCCCTATATTGAAAATAAAAAAGACCGCAGGTTACTGCTTAGTAAACGAGCAATAGCCCCTAGGCCGCATAGATTGTAAGTTAGTATATAGTATTTAGTAGTAAGAACACAACTAGGAACAAAACATGATTAGTTGTCTTTATATAAAGTAACTAACATAAATCAGAACACACCACACTTGCACTGATCTCACGTAGACTTAAGCGAGCAGTTACACCCCTGAGATCCGAATGGAGCCAGGGACATTATGTATACAAATTTAACTAAGAAATAAACAATTTTCTGATTCTGATTCTGATTCTGATTCTGCCGGTGTTCATCGATTTATAAGACGTTATCACGTCAAAAACAAGTTAATTTGTAGTCCCAGATAAGATGATAGCTTTTTTTATAGGTACACTAGTTTTTACGAGTATATATTCTTCAGGATTGGGTCGAGTGACAGAGAAAGCTCTGTAGGTATACTCGAGAGTGGACTCTCAGTGAAGAACCTTTTGCGAAAATTGCGGACCGCATTCTGACTTCTGATATATATTGTATTGATCCCAGACATCCAATCAACAGAAGTTGCCAAACATTTCGCGGCCCGTAATTTTTGCAAACGAACATCTCATTGGAGCCTGCTTTATCTGTACTGGTAGCACTTACCTCCATAAAAATACTTTGCCATGTGAATACACCGTGGCCCAATAAAACGTTGACAAAATTAAAAAGTAAAAAAAAATAAAATGGAACGCGGTTCGAATTCATTTGTTTTTATATTGCGTTTTGACACGTTTTTGCCGCCATTTAAAATAGACAGCGTGTTTAAAACTATTGGTTATTTAATATTTTTGCCATGTCTTCGCAACGTGGAGCAATAATTTCCCTACACGAGGCTGGAAAATGACAGTGTGAGATAGTTAGATCGCTCGGTGTCAGTCGTCAACTTTATCAAAACGTTATCGAAAAACGACTTGATCGTAATCCACGGACCAAAGTCCGAAAAATGGCTCGAGACCTGGGTATAAGCCGTTCGACGGTGCAACGTATTGTCGCACATGACCTCAATTTGAAGGCGTACAAACTGCGTAAGGCACAACTTCTTGAAGATGAAGATAAAAAAGTTCGCCTCGAGAGATGTCGTCTAATTAAGAAGCGTGCCGCGGCTGAGAAATGGAATCACATCCTTTTTTCAGATGAAAAACTATTTTCTATTGAACAGGCCCATAATCACCAAAATGATAGAATGTATTATCCTAATCGTCCTGCAGCAATTGCAGTGATTCCTCGCCGACAAAAGCCGGCATCCGTTATGGTTTGGGGTGGGATTTGCTCTACAGGCAAAACACCCCTTATTTTTATAGAAAACGGTGTCAAAATAAATCAAGAAATATATGAAAGAGATATTCTTGAAGCCGTAGTTCTTCCTTGGAGTCAACAACATTTTGGTAACCAACCGTGGATATTCCAGCAAGACTCTGCCCCATCCCATAGGGCTCGTAGTGTGCAGCAGTGGTGTAGGGACAATTTTCCCGGATTTA
The DNA here is from genome assembly GCA_963854355.1 of Epinotia brunnichana. NCBI lineage: Eukaryota > Metazoa > Arthropoda > Insecta > Lepidoptera > Tortricidae > Epinotia > Epinotia brunnichana. The sequence goes on along the minus strand of OY977936.1, from coordinate 22,474,740 downwards.
TAAGCTCCAAAGTATGGCCACCCTACTCGCCTGAATATAATCAGGAATTCACCCAATGGATTATAGTTTATGGTCAATCCTAGAGTCAAGAGCCTGTGCGTCCAAGCACAAAAATATAGATGCTCTAAAAGCAACACTTACGAAGGAGTGGGAAAAAATTACCTTGGAAGAGCTGCGGCATATCGTCGATAATTTTACCAAACGTTTGCGTCTGTGTATCAGTGCAAAAGGAGGATATTTTGAAGACAGTAAATTTTTTTTTATTTCAAGATATTGTATTTTACTATTTAATGTTATTTTATGAATTTTGTGTAAGTAATAAAATAATATTCTTATAATTCTATGTCAACGTTTTTCTGGGCCACCCGGTTATCTAATGAAAATTATGGAAACTTATAATATCATAGCTAATCCATTAGAAGCTTTAAGTATTTTCAGCTTTTTACAAGCCCCGGCTCATGTTAAAAGTAAAACAACGGGTTTCCATCCTGCACCTGGGTCGGCCATTTTGAATTTATCCTTCATTTTGCTCTCGATGACGCCGCTCTGACGGATTACGGCTGGATTTAATTTACATTGTAATAAAATATTTTCGTCTGAACTCCATAATTATAAAAAGAGGAATTAGCTAATGGAAGCAATTAGAAAAATGCTCCAGGATTAAGTTTTAATTAGGGTTCCGGTTTGTTTTTCTGTTTCGACCGTCATCAGACCGTTTGCATTATGTATTTGTTTCTTTATTTATCACAAAATCATATCTACCTGCTTACTCTGAACATTTGTTGACTTTTACATAAAACTAGTAGAATCTTTAAATTCATAGAAATAATCGAATGCATTATATGTAGGTAGGTAGGTATTCATAGTTCAGTTCAGTAGGTACAAACATACAGCCAATTAACCACGTCATTTTGATAAAGATACCTTATACTAATAACTACAGATAAATATTAACGTAGATTTATAAACTATTTTAACCTTGTTAGTAGAAGATTAATTTATTCTCTCTTCACGGTTTAATCTAGTATCGCATTAAACTTGATACTTTGTTTCAAATTGCATTCTCCGAGGCACCTTGTAAAAAGTTATACATAATGCATGATAGCCTGCAGCTGGCTTTTGGCCCGTACCGTTGGTTTCCATCTTTCATAGTTTACAATTACAGAGATCGTCTAATCTACGCTCTTTCAATACGTTTAAGTAGACGTTTGCCAGACAGTGGTTGGTGGTGATTGATAGTGACCACTTGCCTGGCAATATTAGATGTATATAGGGAGGAAAAAGAGGGATTGTGTACTGTAGAGGTCGTTTATTGAATAGGATTCTCTGCCGTCTAGTAACTGCACCGCTACCCCTACAGTACTACGCCCCAGATGGGTTTAAGGAAGTCCATAGTCAGTGATAGACTTAGAAGTACTTTGACGAAACCTGCGCTGTGGATATGTGTCTAAGTGATATTATAAAGTTCATTCAATTTGGTCACTCATTTTGGTGTACATAGTCATCATCCGTCCCCTCTGAATTTCAGAACATTTCATACACTAACGCACAAGGTATATATGTACAAGCTACGTGTAGTATCATCATTTTTATCTCATCTTGCACGTACTTAATCTACGGCTTATCTAGATTTTTACGATGTAGGTATTATATAAAATTACATAATAATTATGTACTTAGTCCTACGTATTGTATAATGTCTTATCTATTTTTCCTTTAATTTGAAATTTATTCGTTTCGTTAGCAGATGTTACTGCTTAAAACTAAATTAATTTAGAATAGAAAATTCGAAGGTTCGACACATGTGAAATTCAAAAGACTATTGTGTGATTCTTTTTCACATACTTGGTTGAACATGCATCGGAAGATACTAGTGAATCGTAATGCACTACGAGTCATGCCAGGTAGAGTATTATGCCAAGTGATAAAAAATTTGGATTTATATTATTAAAAAGATAAGGCACCTGTAACAAACAGATGCTATGCTTAACCTAGGTGTTAATAAAAAGATTATTTATAAATAAGAATAAATAAAAAAATAAAAACTCACAATAGGTCTAAATGTATTCTAAATGTACAACGTAAAATGAATTGGACAACACTTGAATCACAAAAACAGTAAACAACAGAAAACAATAATTATTTTGTAAGTAGGTTTAAAATATGTTGAACAGCAGGTGAAATTTATTAATCAAAGTTCGGGATCGAACTGAACCATCTGGAAAAAGCTGTGCACTGTCACTTGAAATTCGAATTGATATTTGAAATTTTGAATAGTGGTTAAGCAGAAAAGTAGCCAGAAAGTTTGAAGTGTGTAACGTTCCGCTACACACATCGTTACATACATATCTTTGACGTCGGCTGTATTTAAACAGGAAAGCTAGGGTATCTAGTTACAAATTCTCCTTGAAACTTAGACCGGTAGTATGTCCTTAGTTAGAGGTACGGAACAAAGATAGGACTCTGACTGGAGCTAGACTTATCGGATGAAACGTTTCTCGATTTCATGACGCCGGAGGTGCAATGAGATTACTGTTTTGAGTTACGTTCTATCTTTACAGAGTGAAGTAAATGTAGTATAAAACTTTTTGGACGGGCTATGTTGTTGTTCTTGTGTCACTAATAAATGCCTCACCACCAATCCAAATCATATTCGATAGGTGATGAGGCTGTCACTTTTATACATTTGGTTATCTCCAACGCGAAGTGTACGCAAGAACGCTGTTACCCTCTAATAAATTGTATTTAGTTAGGCATACCTACTAATTGAACCTACAGACGTATATGACGATATTATTAAATTTATACTAATACACACTTGCACACAAATGTAAACAAAGAAGTCAAACAAGGTTGTGAACGCTTTTACCTAACGAGTAAATAATTCACGTGATTATGAAAAATTCAGAGTAGGTAAGGTCCATCAAATTAGCCTGAGTAAATATGTAATAACAGGAATTGGAAGTGACTAGCGTCGGACCTCGTTTAAATAAAGAATTTTATTTACTCACTTATACTTATTGTAGCAGCAAAGTTAGGACCTGATGAACCTTTATGTATCTACTGGCTATAGTCACCAACATGAACATAACAACGAATGGAGAACTCGAGGTAAGAGTACATGCGTGCGAAAAATTTCATCCTGGCCAGTGGGAGACGGGAAATGTTATACTTATCAAGGGCGGTAATAAAGAAGACCTTATATATCGCATATTAATTTGCCCTTACCTTAAGCTCGGGCGCCAATTACCTGCGATCGGAGGCATTATTTTTTTTACCGCCCTAGGTGAGTAATGTACTATTAATGGACTTGGCGCAGTGTACCGAATCATCCTTGCATCGTTCCATTAAAGTTATTGTTTCTCTTTTTAGTAACTTTTTCAAACGTTACAATCCTCTAGCTACTTGTAAAAGTGGAATTCCACTACACATGCAAATATCACCACTTCTTTATTATTATCATCTACTTTATTTTATTTTGTTTATTACGGGCATCAACAGCAATATATACAAAAGCTCAAAACTTAAAATACTCAAACAGTAGCCAATAACAGATGTCTATTAAAATACAACAAGCTAACCTAAGTGGTAATGGAAACATTAATTTATAAATATTTATATGCACTAGTGTGAGTGAGTGCGTGTGTGATGGTGTGAATAATTCTGCAAGTGTTTGTGTGTGTACATGACTAGTGCGCTTTCACTAATATACTCGTATTTATAAGTACATCCAATGTCCTCAGTCTAAATATTAACGCAATGTAGTACATAGCTATCAAAACATTGATTTACTTCGGTGTACAAATTGCCGCCCGCCCAGTTAATGTTAGTATAGTATTAACATAATTACACTCATAGATACCAATAGTTTATACATAGCCTTCGTATTACGTATAGCTTTAGTTTGGTATTAATTAAGCAACAACTATGTAACTGGGTGGCCATTTGCGAGTGACCGCGGGGCATAATTACAATGCTAACTGATGTCACTCTGCGATGCCATCATTTGCTGTAATGCTGTCGTTAATTATAATTTATTTTAATTATTGGTAGTGGTTTTATTAGTCTGTAATATAGATACGACAGAAACGTGCTATCAAAACTATAAATATAGTTAAAATTTATGTGTATAATTAGTCGTTTTCGAAAATTTGTGTTTTCATTAGACAATAATGATTTACGTCATACCTGGCCATAATGTAGGAATTACCGCACGCATAGCGTGCGGAAAACCCCACTTCCTGGCCAGATAGAGACGTAAAATGTTGTACTCACCACGGGCGGTAATAAAGAAAGCCTCAGAGCGCATGAGACATTCTTTGTTTAACCGCCCTAGGTAAGTAATGTACTATTACAGTAGTAGTGTTTAAAATCCATAATTTGCAAATACCTACTCAAGAAAATGTTAAAGGCATTACATTAATACCTCCTAATCAATGTACTTAGGGAATTTTAAATGAATAATAAGTTGAATACAATTACCTTAATTTGCTTGCCATTTTTTTGATGTTCGTGAGCTACAGTGAGTACAAATACACTGAACTGAGATCAAAACAAACTATGGCCGACTCAGCATACTTCCCCTTACCTTGATGCTATAGATCAACCCTTCGATACAAACTGTTTTATTATTTGTCTTCGCACTAAACGTGATATATCAAAGCTTTTTTATTGACATGGAAAACTATCGATAAAGAACACTTTGATGTCAAAACATCAATATTGGCTATCAATAGACCGCAATTTAACAAAAGTTGGTGGCTTATATGTACATACTTACTTAAGAAAGGGTTAACTAAATAATTCATTTACTTATGATAATAGTCAAATTATCGGTGTTTTAAAGTGTAGACTGTTTCAAGATGTGACCTAATCTAATGTGTGACCTAGTCTAATAGTGATGCCGTCGTCGTGTCGGTGACTTTGATACAACACTATATACAGGTGGAATTTCATAAACTGTACATAATAAAAGGAGAAACATTTCAGCCAATTTCATCGGTGAAACGGTGTTTTTTTTTTTTCTAGTCATTAGTTTTTTTTTTACAGAATTTTGAAAATTTTTGTAAAAACTCGGGTAATACACCTAATTCAGACGGTATAACTTTTGATCCAATGGTCCTAAAATGAAAATAAAAAATGCAGAGTATTACCAAGGGACAGGTTAATAATTCTTAATAACAATAAAAAACCAACTAGAAGAGAAAATCCGCAAAAAAAATTATTGTTTTTGAAAAATGGCTACAAAAATTACGAATTTTAAAAGAAAAACACAATTTTCTGAAAAAAACACCGATTTAGTTACCATTTTTTTTGCTTAGTATTAAACCTCACTTAATGCCGATTCTAAAACCGTTTTTAAACTGTCTCAGACTTTGAAAAATACCACGCAAATGGGTACGTAAATCAAACCATAATTTTATTAATTTTAATCCTCTTAAAATCCTTAATGACCGTTTGTTCACAGGTAGTTGAAGGGTGTTATTGGGTTTTAGGTGGAAATAACAAATTACGTACTTAGTATCAATCCTCACTTAATGCCGATTCTAAAACCGTTTTTAAACTGTCTCAGACTTTGAAAAATACCACGCTAATGGGTACGTAAATCAAACCATAATTTTATTAATTTTAATCCTCTTAAAATCCTTAATGACCGCTTGTTCCCAGGTAGTTGAAGGGTGTTATCGGGTTTTAGGTAGAGAAAACAATAGGAAGAAAAGTAGTCCTAAAAATTGCGTAAATAAAATCATGTATTTTAATTAAAAGTCATAAATTCGACTGATAAACCTTTATTAAAGAAAAAACTTATTCTAGTGTTGCAAAGGGCGTTCCCTGTATGGTATTAATTGTTCAAAATGACCTCCTCTTTCTTGAAGGCACAATGTGGCCCAAGCTTGAATTTGTTGCGTAGCCCGTCGAATCATTCCCGGATTATTTTTTATTTCTTGTGCTGCATTTAAAATTCTGTCGTGCAATTCTGCTTCGGTATTGACGATTCTGTGATATACCCGTTGCTTCATATCACCCCAAAGAAAATAATCCAACGGCGTCATATCAGGCGATCTTGCAGGCCATCCAACGGGGCCGTCTCGGCCGATCCACCTATTGGGATATTGCTCATTTAAAAAATGTCGAACTCTTAATGCCCAATGAGCTGGGCATCCATCCATTTGGAGAAACAGGCGTTGTCTCACATCTAACATCACATCTTCCAAAAGCTCTGGGAGCTCGTCTCTCAGTAACAGTAAAAATCTGTCGGCGTTCAAAGTATTCGGTAAGAAGACTGGTCCAATCAATTGATCGTCGAGTACCGCTGCCCAAACGTTTATGGAGAATTGGTCTTGAAAATTAGATGGTCTTACTAGGTTTGGATTATCGTGAGCCCATGTGTGTAAATTTCTGAAGTTAGTTATTCCCGTATGAGTAAATCTTGCTTCGTCCATCCATAAAATTCTTCTAGTAAATTCCGGATCCCTTCTGATATTGCCAAGTATCCAAGTCGACATAACACACCTAACGCGGGCATCGCCAATTTGCAAATTTTGTACCCGTTGATAATGAAATGGATGCAGTCCTTCCTTCTTCAAAATTTTCCAGACAGAGAATTTTGAGATTCCGTGCCTCAATGCCAAGCGTCTTAGACTCGTGGTTGGGTCCGCGTACAAGTCTCTGAGAACTGCTTCTTCTATGGCAACATCAATTATGTTTCCTGGCTCTCGGCGATCTCGGCCACCGTATCCCAGGCCAATATTGCACAACCGGCGATGAACTTCTTGAAAGTGGCGAGCAGCAGGTCTTGGAACGTCATTAGGATACTGCTCCAAATAGGCGATACACGCAGCTCTTGCAGATCCATGGCACAATCCATAATAATAGTGCATGTTGGCTATTTGTAACGGCGAAAACTCTCGTAAGCGGGGCATGATGATTCAAACTGAACAAGTACTGGAGTAATCAAAGAAGTGGCGAGCAAAGACAAGCAATTGCGATTTGCGAGCGACTGAATAGTTGACCTATTGCCCAATGCCTTTATACCCCTCATGTTATCTCCACCTTCAACCCAAAAACACCCTTCAACTACCTGGGAACAAGCGGTCATTAAGGATTTTAAGAGGATTAAAATTAATAAAATTATGGTTTGATTTACGTACCCATTAGCGTGGTATTTTTCAAAGTCTGAGACAGTTTAAAAACGGTTTTAGAATCGGCATTAAGTGAGGATTAATACTAAGTACGTAATTTGTTATTTCCATCTAAAACCCAATAACACCCTTCAACTACCTGTGAACAAACGGTCATTAAGGATTTTAAGAGGATTAAAATTAATAAAATTATGGTTTGATTTACGTACCCATTTGCGTGGTATTTTTCAAAGTCTGAGACAGTTTAAAAACGGTTTTAGATTCGGCATTAAGTGAGGTTTAATACTAAGCAAAAAAAATGGTAACTAAATCTGCGTTTTTTTCAGAAAATTGTGTTTTTCTTTTAAAATTCGTAATTTTTGTAGCCATTTTTCAAAAACAATATTTTTTTTTGCGGATTTTCTCTTCTAGTTGGTTTTCTATTGTTATTAAGAATTATTAACCTGTCCCTTGGTAATACTCTGCATTTTGTATTTTCATTTTAGGACCATTGGATCAAAAGTTATACCGTCTGAATTAGGTGTATTACCCGAGTTTTTACAAAAATTTTCAAAATTCTGTAAAAAAAAAACTAATGACTAGAAAAAAAAAAAACACCGTTTCACCGATGAAATTGGCTGAAATGTTTCTCCTTTTATTATGTACAGTTTATGAAATTCCACCCTGTATACTATATACCTTTTAATGCAATAAATGTTACCTCAACCGATTTTTAACAAGATATTCACCTAGTTCACAACATTTCATCTTTTCAAGTGGGCCATTTATGATTAAGCGGCACGTGCTTTTTTATTTCTCCCTAAATTGTAATTTTCATTCAGAAATATCTCATTGAAAAGTTGCGAATTCCAGAAGGTCGTAACTAAATGATGACGTCAACGTTACGGCTGTGTATGGCAGCTTGCGCACCTTTCATATGACAGTCGTAGTATTGACGTCACACACGGCTTAAACCACAATTTCGCGATTTTCTTAAAAACGGGTGAGAAATGAAAATTTTCGAATTAGGCATCATTACATACATAGTTTGAAAAGTTGTCAATTGTCTTCTAGCAATTTTAAGTCTCAAGTATATATTTTTTTTAATCGTCCCCAATCGGCGGACATTAGGACAATGTGGTTCTTTTCAATTTATAGATAGATGCACCCGGTCAGTGTTACAATCGTGTTTATACGATCGTAACATTTTTAACATTCAAAAACTATCCGATATTTTCAAACAGATGCGAGAACTGTATCATGACGATGAGGTAAGTAGTACACAGGTAAAACAGGCCGACGGGCAGGGAGATGTCGACAGGAATGAACCGAAACAGTGCGTATCGACACGGCCGCAGCTCTATGTAGTTCAGGAATTCCTTTATTTCGGTCCGGATAACGTAATCTAGAAAATAAATACCATTTTTTAAACTTTTATTTTTCAACCATGCTGGGAGAGTAACTATGTAAAGTTAACCTTATATTCGCGATAATTGGATACCGAGCGTCTCTTAAGCGCGGTTGATTAGAAGTATCCAGCAATGGATTACCATACAATATCTCGATACGCGCCCATGGATTGTTGCCAAATTGATTCTTTACTTTTTATTTGACAATCCTCGGATTACTTTACACCAAACATTCAATAGTAGATTGTACAACAAGTGCATAAAACGCACCATTTTACTCGAGACGTTTATCCATCCGAGCGAGCTTGCGAGCGAGGATAGATATAAAGTCGAGTGTAAAATGGGTTTTATGGACGAGTTGTACACTCTACTTTTCACTTCGATTGCGAGGAAATGAAACAGCAACAATATAAAAAATAATAAATGAGACGAAATACAAATTATAAGTTTATTTCATGAAGTTTTATTGTGTACTTTGGCTGTTGGTATCTTTGCCTTGGTCTTAGAATACGAACGAAACGAAATAAAATAAAGAGGTTGTTGTATGAAGTTAAAGATGTTCGTGTGGCTGTTGCAGCGATTGCCTTGGTCTTCGACGAAGATTTTACTTTATGCTCTAGAGCATAAAAAGCGACTTTATGTCGCCTACGCACGACATAAAGACGAACTTTTAGAGCATGAGAAGTGAAAAAATATTTTTCACACCTCTCATTCAGAAAAGTAAGTTTTGGTCCCCGACGAGAGCGAGCAAAATGCTACTTTTCTGTTCAAGCTACTTTTTTAATTTATTAATTGGCTTGTAGCATTTACGCAATGTGCCAATAGAATCTTGATGAAATAATCGATTGTAATTTCATCGTAATCGACAAACGTATATATATCATCATCATCATATCAGCCGAAAGACGTCCACTGCTGGACATAGGCCTCCCCCAAAGAGTGCCAAAATGACCGGTCCTGCGCCACCCGCATCCAGCGGACTCCCGCGACCTTTACCAGGTCATCAGTCCACCTTGTGGGGGGGGGGGCTTACCCACGCCGCGCCTTCCGGTACGTGGTCGCCACTTGAGAACCTTTCCGCCCCAACGGCCATCGGTTCTACGTGAGGATGTGTTTTTTTGTTAGATTTTTTGTTATTTTTTTAGTTTTTCTTTTTTTTTTGTATTCTTTGTATTTTTTCTTGTTTTGTAATTTTTTAGGTTTTTTTTGTTGTTTTCTTTTTTTGTTTCGTTTGTTTTTTGTTCTTTTTTTCTTTTTTGTTTTTTTTTTTCTGTTATTTTGTTTCGTTGGTTTTTTGGTTTTGTTTGTTTTGGCTTTGTTTTGTTTTTTTTGTTTTTGGTTTTTGTTTTTTTTTGTTATTTTTTGGTTTTTTACAAATGTTTTCCTCATAGTCGGTGTGAAAAGTTACATGTGTCACTCAGGAGCAAAATTATTTTCGTCTTGGGCGTTAACACTTGAATCCCTCACTACGCTCAGGATCCTACGTTAGAATCCCTCGCTACGCTCAGGATTCTATTGTAGGATCCCTCGCTACGTTCAGGATTTAATACACCGCCCTCGCCGTAAATATACTATTTTGCTCCCTTGTGACACAAATAACTATTATTCGGTGGTTGAGCTTACCGTTACAATCTTTGTAACGTTTCAGCAGGCATAGTTTAATTTGGTCAACCTGCGCTCGCGTCATCTCGAACACAATTCCCGGCAGGCATGGAACCACAGCCCACTGCAACGCTTCGGCACCCAGTATAAGCAGATGAACCATCAGCACCTTAAAAATAATCTAGAATAGTACATTATTCACATATTAAACAAATAATGTCTTAGATTGCAGGTATTTGACGCCCGAGACAGAGGTAAGGGTAAGGTAATACGCGATCTTTGGTTTTACCCAGCACAGATGTATGAATATAAGGATATTGAGTACGCCTGTCGCAAGTTCATTAACCCACACAAAGTACAAGTAATTGACAAGACAAAGCACGCACACATCTAAAGCACACACACTTGTATACCTACGCTCTTATTGGACAATACAGGCGCATCATATCAGGAATTTTGGGAAGAAACGTAAAGTCTCTGCTAGACGGTCACCAACACGCCCCTCCGACCGAGCGACCTTGGTCGGCACCGACCGCTGTAGTATAAAATTTTACTGCAAACAACTGTCTACACGGTCGGTGTGGACCAAGGTCACTCGGTCGGAGGGGCGTGTTGGCGACCGTCTAGCAGAGGCTTAATATTCTCTGCGATCAGCACGCGTGCACACTCGGTAACAACGGACAGTGAACTAGTGGCAGAGTATGCCCATTGAGCTAACAACTGCGACTCGGCCGCCGGCGGCCTGTCCTCTCTCTAGTGTTCTATGCTCTGAGGTTTTACTGCTCGTGGTGAGTACAACATTTCCGTCTCCCCCTGCCCCCGGCGAGGAAGTGGGATTTGCAGCACGCGTAGCGGGCAGTAATTGCCACTTTGTGGCGGGGCGGTATGGCGTAATAGTACATTACTTACCTAGGGCGGTTAAACAAAGGATGTCTCAGATCGCAGGTATTTGACAATATGCGCTCTGAGGCTTTCTTTATTACCGCCCGTGGTGAGTACACAATTTTACGTCTCTATCTGGCCAGGATGTGGGGTTTTCCGCACGCATAGCGTGCGGTAATTCCTACTTTATGGCCAGGTATGACGTAAACATATTTACAATCGGAGGACTCCAGGAGTGCAAAAGTTTAAGGTATCTGAGTCTTCTTGCTTTATGTGCTCCATCTTGCGTAAGCTATTTGTTCCATTTGTGTGATTGCGACGCAGAAATAGAATGAGTAGTTTACTTGGTCGGCTCGGATCATCGAAAAGGCTTACCCCTTTTCGATGTAGGACAATAATGTTGTACAAAAGAAGCATTATCTTGGGGAAACTGCAAACCAAGCTCAACAGGAACTGTAACAAGATATACAATTTAGCGAGAAAACCCTTATAGTTAGTACAATAACTGTCCCCGCGATGCCGCCCACTTTTCCGAAAAGCCCGGTGGAACCAATTGATAAAATCCTATATCACTCCTGAATGTGCACCACTCTACCTACTTGTGAAAAACATTTTGAAGTCAAGAAGAGTAATTTCAGAGAACCATGTCAAAAATTTAAAATATTTTTTTATTGTTAAAATATTAAAATGCTAATAATAAGTCAAGGTAATTGCTAACTGCGAGTACTTGCACAGACATAACCTTGTAGCCAGAATTATTCACCAGCAACTTGCTCTGCTATATGGTCTTGTGGTCTCCGAAGTGCCTTACTATAAGTACACACCTGCGCCAGTTCTCGAAAATGGTCGTGCCACGCTCTATTGGGATCGATCTGTCATCACGGACAGGACTATTCTTGCCAATAGGCCTGATATCGTGCTGACAGATCGATCGAAACGACAGGCAGTGCTCGTCGACATCACCATCCCCCATGACGAGAACCTCGTGAAGGCCGAGAAGGACAAAGCCAGTAAGTACCTGGCTCACGAGGTAACCGCCATGTGGGATGTTGATTCGACGATCATCGTCCCGATAGTCGTTTCGGCGAATGGTTTAATAGCAAGAGTCTCGACCGTCACCTTAAGAGACTCTCGCTAGATGGCTGGATCAAGGGTCAGATACAGAAGGCGGTACTCCTGGATACTGCGCGGATAGTCAGGAGGTTCCTGTCTCTGTCGCCCTGACCACCGGTAGCTTCGGCCCCGCCTCGCTGCCGGCGGCACCCTAGGTTAGGTTTTTATAATGATTTTATGTTTTGTATGATAGATAGATAGATAGATAGATTCATTTATTTCTTTTAGAAAATAACATATTATTTTACATCAAAAATAAGATAAAAACAATAGAAAATGTCACAAGTAAAAGTCAAAAAGAAAAATAATAATGTCAATGAACTTGTATACATAATTAGGATATCCTAAGCAATGTCAAATTTCAAAATAAATAACTGAGTTATTTTATCAATAGGTACAATATCAAAATATAAATACAACGGTAACATGTCAAAATAGTATAAAAAACAAAAACAACACAAATACTTAGGTAAATAACTTCAAAATAATTATCATAATAAATTAATTTTACAATTTGGTTTCGTTATATTCCTTCACAGAATATAACGGTTTGGACAATAAAAGTTCTTTCAGCCGGTGCCCAAATTTATCATCTGAGATTTCATTTTTGAGACTGGCGGGTAGGCGTTCATATAACGACGGGCCTGCTACTCGGGGATTCTGATCGAGCAGCGCAAGTCGACGCGGCACGGACAGTAGTCGCCCCGTTTGGCGGGTGATTCTGCCAGGGAAATTCACCCGTTTAAATAATTTTATATTTCCACGTGTGAACATAATAACCTCATATACGTAAAGTGAGTAGTGGGTCATCAACTTCAATGTTTTAAATATTTCTCTACACGAGTGCCTCGGATTTACTCCCGCTAATATGCGTACGGCTTGTTTTTGTAATTTAAACACTCTGTTAGAATCGGTTGAGTTTCCGTACAAAATTATACCGTACGACATAAGTGAGAAGAAATGCGCATAGTAAATTTGAAGTAGGGCGTCACTGGAGACAATTGGTTTCAGTTTGCGCAGCGCAAATACAGCGCTGCTCAGCCTTCCACACAAATTGTCAACGTGTTCTTTCCATTTCAGCCTTGTATCGATCGTAAATCCGAGGAACTTACATGAGTCACAGCGTGGCATCGGACTCTGTATCAATGGGATGCTTGTGGTGCTCCCAGCAGAGAACAACATCACGTTGGATTTCGTGACATTAAGGATGAGGCCGTTCACTGAGAACCACTCGTGTAGTTGGCTGCACGTCTGTGATAAAATCCGTTCAAGCTGAGAGTACGTGGGTGCCTTTACTATCACAGTGGTGTCGTCAGCAAACAATACCATCACACCTTGAGTAACAGAGGTATTGTTGACGTATGTATTGTTTTATATTTTACTTTTTATATAATTATTGTAAAAATCTAGCTTAAGATGAAATTTAAATAAAGGAGTCAAGGTAATAATCTCCACTTATAATAAATCTCTAAATTAAAAAAAGAATCAGCCAGTTTGAAACTAAGCTTTGCGCGGTTCGAATGTTCTCAGCATCCCATGAACGGAAAAATATGAAACATTTTATATAGGTACATTATTATTCTAGCTGCAACTTAGGATAGTTTTTATCCGACTGCGACAGTTAATTAATTTTCCGAAATATACGACTTCATTTAATTTTTCATTTATTTTTATTGAAATCAAACGCTGCTCCAACTGTCAGCTATAAGAACCGTCAAATTTTCGTCAAAATGGCGGAATTGCTTTGCCTTTCACTTATTAATAATTTAAATCCCGTCTACGATAGACCTTTACGAGACAAATGCTAAAATATAAACCATAAAAAAATATTCGATTCTGATATGAGAACTTATATGCGCAAATGTCGTTTTATGTCGTAATTTCAATAAATGAAATCAACAAATTTGAACAATATAATTAACACGAATTTGTTTTTTTTGAATGACAATGGCACGCGCTCGGCGCATTCAGCCAAAGTACCTGCGGCGCTACCACGAAAACCGATACTCAATGTTCATATACATATTTGCATCCCTGTCACTCGAGTATGGTTAGTGCGATAGAGATAGAGATACCCGAATATTTTCGAATTCCGAAGTTCGTGGTTATAGCTCAGGAATCGAAAATATGGTAAATAATCATAATGTATTTTCTCGAAAAAGAATTTAAAATAAATATAGTCAAATGGAGAAAAAAACAAAGCAAGAGGTTATATAGGTAATGATTAAGTTATAAGAGTCCAAAGTTTTAAGAGGGGGTATGTTCTGTCCCTTTTCCGCAAAACGCACCTTCATATGAAACGATTGTTTTTTACTATGACGCTCGAGTATATTGACGTCACAGTCCCTCATCGTTTTCTCACTCTAACAAGCGACATTAAAACGGATGTAGCTTCATAATTTTTTGAGATATTTGTACAATATGTGTAATATTATTTATACATAATAATTGCCTATGTCCTGACTGACTTATTCACTCAATCACTCACTCACTCATCAACGCACAGCCGAAACTACTAATCTTAGAGAGTTGATTTTTGCACAGTATGTTGCTTTTATAACGTGGGCTAGGGATAAAAAGGGATTTTTGAAAATTCTACCCCTAAGGGGGTAAAATGGGGGTGCAAAGTTTGTATGGGAGAACCTTTTTTTTTTGAGCTATAGACTTAAACTTTGTAGAAAAATTAGTTATTAGAATACAAATGAAACACTTTCAGCGTTTTGGAAAATTCCACCCCTACGGGGGTAAAATAGGGGTGCAAGGTTTGTATGGGGGAAACATTTTTTTTTAAATAGAGACTTAAAACTTTGTAGAAAGATCAGTCATTAGAATAAAAATAAAGTACTTTCAGGGTTTTAGAAAATTCTACCCCTAAAGGGGTAAAATAGAGTGCAAAGTTTGTATGGGAAAAACTACTTTTTTTTAAATAGAGACTTAAAACTTTGTAGAGAAATTATTCATTAGAATACAAATAAAGTACCTAGATTCAGTGTTTTAAAAAAATCTACCCCTAAGGGGGTAAAATAGGGGTGCAAATTTTGTATGGGGGAAACAATATTTTTTTTAAATAGAGACTTAAAACTTTGCAGAAAGATTAGTCATCAGAATACAAATTAAGTACTTTCAGCGTTTTAGAAAATTCTACCCCTAAAAATAGGGGGCTAAAATAGGGGTGCAAAGTTTGTATGTGGGAAACTATTTTTTTTAGCTAGAGTCCTAAAACTTTGTAGAAAGATTATTTAAATACAAAGAAAGTACTTTCAGCGTTTTGGAAAATTTCACCCCTAAGGGGGTAAAATAGGGTGCAAAGTTTGTATGGGAAAAACATATTTTTTTTTAATAGAGACTTAAAATTTTGACGAAAAATTACTTATTAGAACATGAAAAATACTACATTCGGCGTTTTACAAAAATCATTCCCTAAGGAGGTTAAAAAAGGGTGCAAGGTTTGTATGGGGAACACTTTTTCTGAGCTAGACACTTAAAACTTTGTAGAAAGATTACTTATAAAAATACAAAAAAAAAGACTTTCAGCGTTTTGAAAAAATCTATCCCTACGGGGGATAAAAAGGGGTGCAAAGTTTTTATCGGGGAAAGTTTATGTTTTGTAGAAAGATTACTTATTAAAATACAAAAAAAGAACACAAATCGTTTTAGAAAATTCCACCCCTAATAGGGTTAAAAAGGAGAGCAAGCTTTGCATGGGCAACACTTTTTTTTGAGTTAGACTTGAAACTTTGTAGAAAGATTACTTATTAAAATACAAAAAAAGAACACAAATCGTTTTAGAAAATTCCACCCCTAATAGGGTTAAAAAGGAGAGCAAGCTTTGCATGGGCAACACTTTTTTTTGAGTTAGACTTAAAACTTTGCAAAAAGATTACTTATTAGAATACTAAAAAAGAACTTTCAGCGTTTTAGAAAACTCCATCCCTAAGGGGGTTAAGAAGGATAGCCAGTGTTGTGTGGGTTTTACTAGACTTAAAACTATTCGAAATGTTACTTATTAAAATTAATAATAAAGTACTTTCAGAGTTTTAGAAAATTCCACCCCTAAGGGTGTTAAGAAAGCTTTGTATGGGCAACACTTTTTTTGAGCTAGAGACTTAAAAGTTTACGAAAAAAGTTCTTTCAGCGATTAGAAAAATTCAACCTCTAAGGGGGTTTAAAAGGGGGTTCAAATTTTAAATGGCGAGCAATAAAATTTTAAAGTGTGAGTAAGAGATTTTTAACTTCGGTCTTATTCTGTACGTTAAAATACTACAAAACTGATTTCAGAGTTTTTTCCAAATTCATCCCCTAAGAGTGTTAAAATTGGTTCAAAGTTTGAGTATTTCAAGGCATTTTTAAAGTATGAGATTTTTAACTTTGGTTTTAGACTGTTTGTTCACAAACTAGAAAATGAACATCAACTTTTTTTTTAATTATCCCCTAAAAGAGGGTTCAAATTTTGTATTGAGAGAAATCATTTTCTAAGACGATAAAAAGTTCTACGCGGACGAAGTCGCGGGCAACAGCTAGTTTGTAATAATGTTGTGCGTCCCATGACACGGGCAGGGACAGCATCCGCATTAATAAGTGAAATAAATGTTATTTTATAAAACACAAATTAATGATCATTATACATATTGTAAGTCACAAAATTCAGTTTATTTTTAAAGTATTTTCAATCAGCCACGATTCACGATTCTTTAAAAAAGAGTATTTGAACACCAGCACACTTACAAATAAAATTTCATTTCATTTCATTACAAAGTGACAAAAGACAACATCCCACACTTAATATGGAAAAAAAGCTAGATGAATTTTCTTGAAAAAAATCTGTTTGGTTATTTGAGTAACGTATTTAAAAAAAATTAAGGGCCAAAAACTTTCTATACATGTATAGTTTTTCAGGTAAAAAATAAATTGTGAAAATTGATCCAGAATTGGGATCTGTAGTAAAATGTACGGGGAAAAAAAATTACTGGGCAGATATAACATCATTTATTTTAAACAACTTTTTCTAGGAAACTTACAAAAAAAGGTTTAACTTTCGAACCTAACCTACTTAAAAAAAATGCAAAACATTTCTCCAGAGAAATACGTTTTACGGCAAATATTTTTTTTTCATTCTAATCAAACCCCTTTTATTTTCCATACATTTTACTATGGAGCTCAATTTTGGGTAAATTTTCACATAATACTTTTTTTCTCAAAAACTATACATAGAAAGTTTTTGCCCCTTCACTATTTTTAAATTCTTATACACTTAAATACGGAATAGTGCTTTTCACACGTGCTATTCAGAAAAAAGTAATTGTTGCCTTCAAATCAGGGATCAAATTTGTACTTTTCCTCCCTGATTTTGCTATTCAGAAAAAAGAGTCAACGTTGCCCTCAAATGAGGGATTTAAATTTTACTTTGAGAAGATGTGAAAAGCAGTGTGTCACTTGATAACAAAAATATTTCTGTCTCGCTCTAAATTCTACTTTAGTATAGCTCGCTGATTTATAATGCCAGTTGTACATTTGTTTGAGGCAATAACGAAGAATTTCACGTATTCTCTTAACAGTAGTAACGCGAAAATATCAGAGTTTATTGGAGAAAACATGAAATGTACTTACCAGTGGGTTGATTTATCTGCTAACGATATCGACGGACTCAAGAATATTTTCATATAGTTCTTGGTAAAAGGAAATACTTTTCCTTTTATTTTTCGTGTCAATAACATAAACAGTATCATTTAGAAACAAGTTCTCCACGCTCTTCCTCAGAAGGGACATCCTATACTTTATATGATAAAATGCTATTAATCGTGGTATTTGATTTGTGTCTACGGCAATCAAAACGAATGCGGTGGTAAAGAAGATCGCAGGAGATTCATTGCAGTAACATTTTAATGCAAAACATATCGTTATTGCATAAAGAATTCTCGTTAATATAGCTATCACAATGACGAGTTGAGTAATTTTCTTTAGTCGGTAATAATAGGACCCGTCAATATACAGTTTTTCATCAATCAGATCTATGCTCTTTAAAAATCTTTTTCGCGTGTCAACATTGGACAAGAGAATCACACTTACACTAGTGACGTATTCCACAGCTACAAAGACATATGGCGAACGATCGACATATTTGACCTCACTCAATACCAGATACGAGAATCCAATCGACAACGTCAAAGCATAGATGCTGAAAATAACCCTGACGAATCTAAATTTGGATATGGGGATTGGGAGGAAATTGTAGCCAAAAATAAGGGGGATGAGGTAAATATTTTTGAAGTACTTATAGAGCTGTATTGGTTTGTGATTCTCAGGATACACAGCTGTCTTTTTGACGAAGAGTTTATGTGGTTGGCCGGCCATCACGGCTGATTCGGAAGAGAGCAATATACTGAGGACGTCCGTTGCGTTACCTTATATTTATGAGCTGTTAACGATGAAAATACCCCTTCGGCCGTCTACGTAACCGGGGTTTCGTAACCTGGTTACGATCGAAGCTTTTTTTTTACTCCTCGGTAACTAGCTTCGGTCACGCACTTTGTTTTACTCGTGCGTAACTAGCTTCGGACAAGGACTTACTTTACTTTTACGTAACTGGCCTATGTTTCTGGAGTTAGGCAATTTTTTTTTAAATAATTCTTTTACTTACCTATCCCAAGTTAGCTCAGCTCAGTGTGTGCTTGTTTTAAAGTTAAAATAAACAAATAAAATACAAACGATTATATTTTTGGATAGCAAAATTATTTATTCATAGTTAACTAAAACATCAAAATATCTTGGTTACTATTATACGCACAAACACACACACACACACTATCTATATTATTTCTTGCAGTGTATTTACAATCGGCAATAGGAAACCTAATTTCATTATCCTAATAATATCATCGCAGTGCGTTCGGTTAAAATCAATTAAGTTATCTTCCGCCTGGACTATTTCCTCCCAGTCCTGGGTACGTTGGATATGGTAATGACACACACGCGTGCCCGGGGAAATATATAGATTCCTTTTAATCAACATTTTAGCTTTTAAAGCGTCAGGAATTGCACGTAATGTCATTAAAGGGCATCCACCAAAGATACAGGCGTTTCTATTTTCCGGCGTCCTCGTTAAATTTGATGAATTTTCAAAAGTATCCATTGTAATGACCAGAACAGATTTGATGACAGATGACTAGATTTTTTATTGACAGTTAATGATGACTGATTCTTTAAAAAAAAAATCATCCCAAGATAAAAAAGAGGACTGATAGGTAAGATAGGTAGCAATTTGACGTCCTCTCCTCTTTAATCTTATTTCTACCTCTTCACATCGTCAGGTGACATGCAAAACTCACTAACTAACATCATTAAAATTATTGGATACTAAACTCTGTTACAAGTGTAATAAAGTTGGTTGTTACTATAAATTTTTGAGTGTACTTAGTGAGTTTTGCTTGTCACCCGACGACATACAAAATTAGAGTCAAATAACACTATCAATTAGAAACATTTATTCTTTAAATTAGGTTAAAAATTAACAAAATAAACTTATTAATGCATTTAATTCTCATCTAAAAATAACGAAATTTGAGTTTTAGTTAAGATATCTCTTTGTATTGAAAATCAAAATAAAAAAGCATAAGGAGCAACTATTTCAACGCAGTGACCTACTGTGATTTGCCCACTTTTTAATTCATTATTTGCACACTCAATTTCAGTGTCGATTTCAAGATAGCGTTTCGACTTTTTGTTTTTGGTTTTGAACATGTCACTGACTTTCGTCTCCTTGATTAAAATTTCCAGCAAATTAGCAACTGTATTATTTTTTTGTCCAACGAAACGATTAATACGACTGTGCCATCCTTCCAAATTATTCGTTGTTCTTATTTGCTCTTTGCTACAACAACAGGTTTTGTTAAAATTTGTTTTCTCTAGCCACTCAGATTTGAAATACTTGTTGAATGTTTTAACGTCATCACCCGCTGGACTCCTACGCATAACGTACTTAATGCCGCTACCAGCAAATTCTTCTGGCAAGCGTGCAACTCCGGCACACCTGGACACATGACGCTTCTTTACGGGGGTTGCCATTTTTAATTTCTTGGCCATTCTAAATAGGCATCTATTAAAATGAAAATAACAGCCTTTTACTTTTATGCCTTTATACACGTGTGCAACTGCTTTCATTGCTGCCTTTTCAAAGTCCATGGTTATTTTTGAAGGTTTCCAGTCCTTAAATACGGATTTAATAAGCGTGAAAAGGGTTTTATATGTTTTTTGTTTTTTGTTAGGTAATAGGCAGTAAATTAGGGGAATCACAGTTTTGCTGGTTTGGTTATATCCATGTATCGAATATAATTGCTTGAAAATCTTTGGACAAGATTTAAATGTGCCATCACACAATATATGGTCGTAGCTAGCAATGAGGACCCGCACATCTTCACGACAGAATATAAGGATTCTTTCACCATCACTTCCTTCACCCACATAATCCGCTAACAGAAAATTTTCAAGAAATTTTTTTGGTACTATGACTTCAAATGCTGACGAAAAACGTACCTTAGGCACACCCAATACTCTATTTCGATTGTTAAATAGACCTGTTTTGATATTACTGAAATGTGGTATTTCAGCCATCATGTGTACACCCTCTGTTTCTAGTTGGTATACCATTGTGTCATATTGCTTTTGGATGGAATTAAAGTTTGATCCAGTTATGTCTTTAAGCTTATCTAATTCCTTTAATACTCTATTTTGTGCCCGGTTGGGTACACAATCTTCATTATGTGGTTTCGTCTTTTGTTCCACTACTTCGTTCGTCTCGGTTACAGTAATACTACCTTTGCAACCGTGATCATAATTACAACACAGCCAAAATGATTCCTTCTTGTAAATTTTCCTTCGATGATATTTATGTCCTTCATGTAGAATGGCAACACCTCCCCTACGCGTTGAGATAAACTCAATTTTTCGCAACGACATATTGTTCAGAACACTTACTGCTGATGTTATTAACGAGTAGCACGCAGCTAAACAGATTTATTTAATAACGTTATTCTCACTGACCCGATGCACTTTTTATCACTGTCATATATGACGCAGTCATAATCATATCTAATGGCTGACGTATTGTTTATATTTAGAGAATTAGAATAGAAACCGGCCAGCATATCCAGAAAATTTTGCAAAAATATAAAGAAGTTTTCATGTAAATAATAGGATTATTTACAAAAATTGCCTAACTCCAGAAACATAGGCCAGTTACGTAAAAGTAAAGTAAGTCCTTGTCCGAAGCTAGTTACGCACGAGTAAAACAAAGTACGTGACCGAAGCTAGTTACGGAGGAGTAAAAAAAAAGCTTCGATCGTAACCAGGTTACGAAACCCCGGTTACGTAGACGGCCGAAGGGTAAAATACTTCATCGTTTAATTTACATGAGTGAATCGACAAGTATGGAGCTAGCTTCCCTTAGGGTTCCGTGCAGTATTTTATTCCACAAGTGTTTTTACTCTATTTCACATTAATACTTATTTAACTCTCGAACTATTTTCCATATCTACGAGTAACTATACTGACATTATAAGAGATAAAGTCTGTGCGGTCGTACATGTACGTCGTTGCATGTAGGGGTAATCTCAGGAACTACTCAAACTATGACTTAAAAAAAATATCAAACCCATCACCAGCTTCATTAATACTAAGATATTTTTTTATATCGAACTATGTGAACAATTATCGCCGAAAATGGATTTAAATAAAAAACATGACACATACTAGTAAAAAAAAATGTGCAGTCAGTTAAAAAGTCAATTTTGAGGGATCCTAAAAAACGCACGCGATGTCTTCATCACAATTAGTACAAAATTAAATTGCCGCCACCGCCGATTACCCAACCAAGAAATGCATGCAATTTTAACAGTTTGTGGAATAAGCTAATATATGACGATGACGGACTTAATAACTTAATTCTGTCTAATGTTTTGAAAGAGTTTAAGTCACAGTTTTTTGTAAAACTAGGCACCTCCCTATTAACACGATGATATTTTGATGTACTATAAGTACCTACTTAATATTCTTTGATTTAGTTACAAAATACTTTTAACCCCGTCTCTCACGTTCAAATGCAACTATAATTTTAACATTATTCTCTACATTCAGATTCTGTATTAAAGAACCTAAAAATAACACGTACTTATAGATACGTTTGTACCCAACAAACCAAATCACCGCTGTTACAAAACTTATTTTCTTATCAACTATATAAACATAAGCATATAATAATTTACTTTAAAAACAAAGTACGCTTTATAGGGCAACTTAAAAAAATTAAGGCAAAAATGGCCACCTGTTAAGGTCATCTTTTTGTATTTTTTTATGGTGCAGAATTTTTAGTTTTATGTTCAGTTTTATCAAGAGACTTGAATTATGGATAAATTTTATTCTTACCCGTTAACCAACTTCAAGTCAGTACTTCGCCAAGCTACATAGGTACATGTAATTTTCCATGTAAAAGGAAATCCTTTCCAATTTACCACATGAACTGCTCAGAGCAAATGCGTTGATTATTACAGAAAAAACCCAAGTCGCTACCTGTGGGCTGATAATAAGTATTTGAGGAGTTCCGTCGATTCCTCAAGGATCTCAGAATTAACACTTCATTAAATAGTTGCTACTTCAACGGAATCATGTCAGAATCTTTGACGTACTTTACATCTTTGAGGAGGTTCCATAAGTCATCTGTGGTCTTCATCATCAGTTCCGCTTCACCAAAATTGCGAGGTAAATACACGAGTTATAATAGAAAATACCGAAATAACTACACACGTGCCTATAAAATTTGAGGGTTGCCCTCAATTTCCCTGGGATCCCATCATCTGATCCTGATTTGGTGACAGTGGGACCACCTCAGAAGTATACTCTTTCGATTAAAAAAAAATTTTTGGAAATCGGTCCACAAATGACGGAGAAATCGGCGAACATACAAAAAAAAAACATGCATTGGAACATATAACCTCCTCCTTTTTTGTAGTCGGTTAAATAACAAAAACTATCTCAATGGATAACGTGCGTTTTTATCGTACTTGGCTCGGTTATCACATTCACTGCCAAGAACCTGCCAAGCGCTTTCCTTTTCCGCTACTTTACCTTAAAATGATTCACGAAATCATCGGACACTGTTCACCCACAGGCTATCCTTTCCCTAAATCGGGACAATTTTCCGGTCAGTTGGCTACTTTGAAACGGATACTTTCTTTTGTTGATTTTTCCCCACACACGGCAATTAGTGGCTCGGACAAGCCAGTCATGCGAAAAATTACATGTCATAGATGATGCTATTGCTATTGTCATGTAATTATGTATTAAGACTGTAGCTGAAGATATTAGGTATAGGTTATTAGGTATGTATCAATAAGATAAACTTCTCAGTGCTTGTCACCTTAATTAGTTAATTACAATTATGGACACTCTGTTGTTAACCTTTATTGGTATGAATTAACATTTAAGGTGCCATTGCCATGTAATGGGCTAATGTCGGGCACTAGGTCGTTTACTGACGTCTTTAAATATGAGGTTAGTTATAACGTGAATTAATTGAGTTAACTTTTACATACATCGTCAAATAGGTGGAGTGAAACTCATATTCACTCCACCTATTTATAATTCTGGCGAACAACAATATTTCTAGAAAAAGAAACTGGTAAATAATTAGAGTACTCTTCAATTTTTTTTTAAACACACATTCACAATCATAAAGGAGTTTCAGAGTTCCTAGATCGAGCGTAGTCTGCAAAAACACCTCAGTTTGCAAGAACGGGATTCTAGCTGCATCTCATTCACGAGTACATTCAGGTTGTGTATCGGAATACGTAATTTACGACCACCTGACCGCCGGATACCGGGCACTTAAACCAGAGTTAAACGTCAGTTAAGTTGAAGATAAAGTGGCTCCGACTGCTGGACGTGGTTAGAATTATGAAGGGATAAAGCTGTTGCATATATCAACGCTCTTACATGTAAAGTTTGGGTCCAACCAAACTAGATAAAGTCCTGTGAAAATACCACAAATATAAATATACAGATATAAGAATAACAGTTTCCTTCAGTCCACAATTAGGTAGAAACTTATTTACATAAATATTTTTCATCCAGCACTCATTTGTTTTATATAAAAGCTAAACCTCTCTTAACTAAAATGTGTTGAGTCGTTTCCACACAAACACCAAATAATGAAAAAATAACGACGACAAATGAGCGTCAAGTATTTATACATTGTCAACTTGCAAATACCTACCAAGCAAAAAAAATCGTTTTCATTTCATGAAAGCATATTCACATGCTCATAAATTGCGAAGTCGTTCAAATCCTTATAAATAATGATAGTGATGATATAGTTTTGATTAAACAGGCTTTGGCACGTCCCAACCCCAACTCGGCCTAAAGCAAATACAATGTAACTAAACGGCGTTGACAAATCCACGGCGATATATCAGCGAATAGATGGAGTAATTACGTGCCAAACAAAGGCACGTATGTAAATATAGAGATATTGCCTCGGACAGACGTATGCGAAAATTATACGGCGGCGGGCGCGGCTCTTGTGAGTGCATTGGATACTGTCACCTTAATTGACAAAACTTACTATTTCTTTTTACGACTAAAATGAGAATTGGGTAACTAGTACTGCTTAAAATGAAAACGGAATGTAGGATATATAGCAAATGTTACCTAAGGGTGGGTTCTCAGAGCATAGAATACTAGAGAGAGGACAAGCCGCCGGCGGCCGCGTCGCAGTTGTTAGCTCAATGGGCATACTCTGCCATACTGTGCACGCGTGCTAATCGCAGAGAATAATATTACGTTTCTTGCGCGTGTATTGTCCAATAAGAGCGTGTATACAAGTGTGTGTGTTTTAGATGTGTGCGTGCTTTGTCTTGTCAATTACTTGGGCTTTGTGTGGGTTAATGTACTTGCGACAGGCGTACTCAATACAAATCGGCTGGCATGTCCAATCTCCTTATATTCATACATCAGTGGGTGGGTTGCACCAAACCGGCAGTAATCCTGAGCGGTGTTAATTAAAATCGAATCGAATGGTAGCTGCCGGCGCTACATTTAACGTTGATCGGTCTGTAATCGTAAGTTAGTGCGACCCATCCAATCTGTGATGTAAATGAAACTTCACTTCAGCTAAGTGTCTGAACGTCGAATAATGACCCCTAATTCTAATTTGTAGAAAGAAGGTGCATCTCGTGATAGGTCACGTTCGCATTTTAAAATCACTTTCGACTTAACTTTTAGGCGCATATTTTGAGCGATAAAGTTAACCTTTTCGAGCTCGTGAGGTGACAAATTATTTCCATCTTGATCGTAAACACTTAAAACTCCTATACTAGTTACGCTCAAGATTAAATATACCACTCTCGCCTTAAGTATATATATTTAATATTTAGCTCCCTTGAGACACAATCTACTATTATAATGCTTTATAATACCCACCTACACCATGTACACGTACAGTTGTTGTATCTGACTAAATTAACTTATTGCATTTGTCCACACGCACCGCATTGATTTCACAGTCATCAACGCGAGTAGCACTGTAAAGGCTGGTCATTAAACAGGGATTTGAAGGGTCGAGTGGACCGAAATAAAGTTAGTCTCGGCACAGTCCATACCCTAATAGACTAGTGGGTCTATTCTGTGCTCTGAGCGAACAGGTAATTAAAGTGAGGACGATAATCTTCCGTAATGTGAGGATTTGGAAACAAAGACTACAATATACATACTGAGATAGACAGGCAACTCGACCAAATTGAGAAGGCATTTAATGCTTGCGTATACAGGCGCCATCTCTTCTGCGGTAGTTACAACTTTTCTTTGAATGTACAAAACATACAAAAAGTGCGTCCGTCGTAGGGATTGAACCCCGGATCATCGACTCCAAATACCACCGTCTGCACCCCTAGGCTACTGATGCCTTGTGACAATATGGCGAATTTTGAAATACCTCGACAGCCTAGCCTAGCAATCGCTAGAGCTTCAGAGAGTTCGCAAGCTATCAAGAAGGTGGCACTGTTTTCAATAAGAAACTGGATTTGCATTAAGTTCTAAGTTCGCATAGCATGTTTGGAAAGATGGAAGGCATGGGTGTATTCAAATGTAATAGCTCACTTACACACGTAATAGCGCGTCACAATTTTGGGTTTATCATTGGGTTTCTTAAGAAACATAAAAATGGAGAAGCGTACAGTATTTATTTCATTTTATCATATTATAAGACGAAAATCAACAATAATAAATAAATATTTCGGGCCAAACTTCTACTAAATAAATACATACATCTTACTAGCTAATGGTTACTAGTAGTTACGCGTAGCAGAACTTTTCTACCTTGCTAGCAAAAATCGTTAGTAGAAGCGTGGCCCATTAGTGACGGTTTTCATTATATTTATTTATTTACCAAAGTACAGTTTGAAATTACAGCTTACGCCAAAGCATTACCAACTTAAATGTATATTTCCAACTTATTTATACTTATTTATTTAATACAAAAAATAGGCCCTGACGGAATTACTAACGAAGCTCTTAAACTAGGAACTCCCGCACTTCTTAGCCCCCTCACAAAACTGTTTAATACTATACTGACTACTGGTGACATACCAATTCAGTGGGGAAACTCCGACATTACACTCATATACAAAAAAGGAGACCCTATGGACATAGGCAATTATAGACCAATTAGCCTCTTAGCGAGTGCCTACAAGCTCTTCACATCAATTATACTAAATAAAATAACACAGATAATTGACAACAACCAAACTACAGAACAAGCAGGCTTCCGAACAAGCTTTAGCACTATAGACCATATACACACGCTTGAACAAGTACTGGAAAAATATAAAGAGTTCAACAAGACACTATACCTAGCGTTCATTGACTACAGCAAAGCCTTCGACACCATTAGCCACAACTCAATCTGGGAAGCACTGGAATCCTTTAAAGTTCACCATAAATACACCGAGGTCCTGAAAAATATCTATAAAAACAGCACCAGCAAAAGCAGCACCAAACAGCAGATCCCCTCTCTCCCAAACTCTTTATAGCCGTGCTGGAGGGAGTATTCCGGAACCTTAACTGGGTAAAAACAGGAATAAAAGTAAATAATCGTTATTTGAGCCACTTACGATTCGCTGATGACATCGTGCTCTTTGCTGAGAACCAAAGCAACCTAGAAGGCATGATAAGTACACTGAACGAACATAGCTCTAAGATAGGACTGGAGATGAACATAAGCAAGACCAAAGTGATGACTAATAGCTACAAAAAACCCATAAACGTTAATGGCACAACAATAGACTATGTGGATAACTATATATACCTAGGGAAACAGGTGTCATTCTCAAAAACTAACAATGAAGAAGAGGTCACAAGGCGATCAAATATAACTTGGAAAAAGTACTGGTCCATGAAAGATATTGTTAAGGGAGAC
Source organism: Epinotia brunnichana (assembly GCA_963854355.1). NCBI lineage: Eukaryota > Metazoa > Arthropoda > Insecta > Lepidoptera > Tortricidae > Epinotia > Epinotia brunnichana. Next base: position 22,447,153 of record OY977936.1, on the reverse strand, counting down.
TACAACCTTTCATTAAAAAAAGTAGTGTGTGACACCTGTCTTCTACCATGCTTAACTTACGGCTCACAAACATGGGTCTACACAAACAAAGTAAGAGAAAAAATAAAATGCACACAAAGAGCTATGGAGAGAAGCATGATGAGACTGCGGAAAATAAATAAAATAAGGCATATAAAAATCAGGGAAAAAACGAAAATAACCGACGCTCTCACTTATGCCCTCAAACAAAAGTGGCAGTGGGCCGGCCACATCACACGAATGACAGATGGAAGATGGACTCAAGAAACCACCACATGGCAAGGGCCATCTGGTAAACGAAATGTTGGCAGACCTTACAAGCGATGGGTTGATGATATCATCCAGACAGCTGGCAAACATTGGACAGAGATAGGAAGACAAAGAGAGGAGTGGAAGAGTTTGGAGGAGGCCTTCACCCAAAGAGGGATCCATATTCAACAGATATAAAACTATAACTTCAACTACAAATGTAATATGGAATATAAAGGCTTAATAATAATAATAATTTAATACAAGGTCTCGAAGATCCTTTTACATTCCGCTATCAGTGGCGGCCATCGGGCGTCATGGGCCTTGAAATGATAGTTTAGGGTTTAAAGTAAGTACAAATATCAGTTGACGCGTATTTATAACTCTACTAGCTTCTCCCTGCGACTCCGTTCGCGTGGAAATCGTTTGTATCGTAGCTCCATAGAGACTTTCACACCCCATTTTACCTCCTTAGGGGATCCGGCTAAGAATTATCTAACGTCCTTTCAAACTATCACCTTTTTAGGATTCAAACTATCTCCATACCAAATTTCATCTCAATCGGTTCAGAGGTAGCATGAAAAGGTAACAGACAGACTCAGACAGACACTTTCGCTTTTATAATATTAGTTATTTATAAAAAGATATCTATTTGATAAGATTTCATAATATTTTGTAAATATTTTTGATTTAAAGTCTGTATACATCAATCTTTAAAATCTAGAATTTTCTCTAAACCTTGCCGAATGATTAATCACCACTATCAGCTAGTATCGGACTACGGAACCCTTTCAGTGGAGACGCCATTGTAAGATTCCTAATTAATGAATCCTTTTGTAAGCGAAACAATGAAGGAAATATATTAATTGAAGTTTTTATTTTTATTCACTTTTCGGAACACGTTAAGTTCGAAATCTTTTATAGCAACTACGTTGACTTAATTCGGCGATAAAAAAACACAACATGTTCAACTTCCATAGATAAAAAAATGTAACGGAAAAAAAATATTCGCTCGTGTCTGTTTAAATTTTTCAATGTAAGTATAAAATTCAATCTGTATATTAAAATTTCTAATTACAATGTAATGTTAAATTCTTATTATTCGTCAAATATTTTCATTATAAGTAATTAAATTATATAACTACAGTAAATAGTAGAAGAGACGGTAAGAAAAGCCTTTTCAAACTGTTGGCATTTTTGACCAGTGATTTCGCTCTCAATTCGCGTTTTTCGTCTCCCGTAAAGTACATGTTGGAACCCGACAGCAGACATCATCAGCAGATGACGTGCCGCGGCGATATGACTGGTTTCTATGTATCTCTGTGACGACAACGCCCGGCGACGTGTCGCTAGCTACGAAAGGTATTTCATAAGAAAAACATAGAAACCAGTCCTGTCGCCGCGACACGTCGTCTGCTGCTGCTGTCTGCGATCGGGTTTCAACTTGTACCTTAACACTTTCAGTGCCAGACAACCCCTACTCTCGCTAGCATATTCAGTGCCAAGAATCGCTACGCGCTACGCTCGTAGCCGATCCCGTGATTTTCCTCATAATGTAGCGGAAAGCGCCTACGGCGTAGGCATCCGAGCGTCAGGTTCCCGGCACTGGTTGGTACTCTGCTCATTAGCGGTTTCCACTACAGAAGGGTTTTCGCAGGTTATCGGGTACGAGCGTAGTGCTACGAAACCGTTGGCCCAGAATGTGTTAAAGATTACCAGGGGCCAATCACGGCCCTAAACACCGGTTAAAACAGGCCCTTAAAACAGTCCGATAAAGACTTAGTGCTGCGAATACATTTTTAAAAAACTAGAGCACTATACCAGTTAAACCTTAGGGCATATGCACAACGTATTGCCGACGCTCTTTTGTGTCGATACACGCGTGATTCGAAATATACGCGCGTCGACGATTCGTTAATGCGGTGTCCATAGGTCCATAGTGCATAAAACTCACTTATTAATAGCCAACATGAATAAGATAAACATCTCGTACGTGCAGGGTTTGTCTCAACAATAATACGACAAAACTTGAAGCCAAGTAAAAGCGTGTAAAAACAAATACAATATCCGAAACGCAGATAAGGCACTTGGTAATGCGGGGGCGGGGTTGCCGTCACTTGGTATGATTTATTCGCCCTCTCTACTGTTTTGTGCTAATGTTGCCACTCTCAGGTCTTTGCTGGAATAAAAATAAACTGTGAGGTAATATATAATTGCCGGAAATGTCTTGAGCATCTTCTTAATTAAGTGCATTTGCGCAAACCTTGTTTACGTAAATCGAAAAGGGTGAATATCTACCAGAGATGTGTGGGTGTTTTCATATATTTGACACCCCGCATGGTTAACAGCTAAGTGTCAAATATATGAAAACTCAGTTTCGCACACCTCTGGTAGACATTCATCCCATGGCAGGTAAACAGTTGTAAATGTAAGTACCTATACACACAATGCTATTTTTAATATCTAGGGTAACTCGCCATTAACTGGCCACCGTTCAATAACTGGCCACCTCATACTAAAAATGAACTCTATTCACGTATAATAGAATTCATTGTAGTATAAGTTTTTAATTACTGGCCACCCTTCAATAACTGACCACGTTATACTAAATTGAATTCTAACATACAGTCATGGCCAACACAAGCCTTACTGAGCTTACCGTGGGCTTAGGTTGATTTGTGTAAGATTGTCCCGTAATATTTATTATTATTTATTTTTATTTATGGCCAGATAACTTTGAGTATTAAGCCCACTGGAGATGTCATACACAGGCGACCCCCTCCGGCAAAGTACATTGGACAACTGGTCAACCACGTTATATAAAACTACTTAAAGTCGCTTCATCGCCATTTTGTATCGATCCGTGTCGCGTGACGTTTCTCTCGAAAAATGGTGAATTGTGCAGTATTATCATGTAAAAAGCGATCTGACAGCTCAAATTCGCAACAAGTTCGCGTTTCCTATCATAGGTAAGTATTTTTACTAACTATTAAATGTGTATTGAAGTACAATCTCCATTTAAAGAAAATACCGTTTGCGATACGTAAACGACAGAAAATGTAAACATGATACAGTGGTACGGGGTCGAATCTGTCTTTAGGGATGCGATAAAGGTAAGAAAAGCGACTCAACATTTGAATGAAACATTCATTCATTCAATCACTACAGTTTGTTTAATAGTCAGTTTTTCTATTAGATATTGAATTAAATAGTAGGTATGGATGTATGTTACATTTAAATCTTGTAAGGTGAATTAGAAAAATTGCTTTTCTCTCGACATACGATGTTGAAATTTAGTCTTAAAAAGAAAAGAATTGTTGGCAAATAAAATATCTAGGTAAAAGGAATACATTTAGTGCGGGACTATGAATGTATGTGTTATTCATATACTATTATTTATGTACTTTATTTAATATAATTATATGTCCTTTTAGATTTCCAAAAGATCCCTATATAAAGGAGAAATGTGGAAATCAAAAGGACTGGAATGGTATGAAAAAACCTACTGGATTCACCACGATATACTGGCTTTCTTGGTTTATTGATCTGCATAGAAAGTATTCAGGCTTTATTTCAAGACTTAGTGTTGCAAGGAAAATTGAAGTACCTTCCAATGCATAAAATTAGTCAAGACCATATGGAAATACTATTTTCCGTCATCCGGTCTCACGGAGGCTATAATGATAACCCAACTGCACGCCAATGTGAAGCTATTTATAAAAAATTGCTGATCCATACAGAACTTCAAACAACATCCACTGAGACAAATTGTATTCCCCTTGAAAAAAATACCATTCTTAACTGTTCCTCAGCTATTGAAAAAAATAATAAAACCGTTAGAATTCGCGGAGAAGAGGATGAACTAAAAACGGTAACGACAACTTCACAAATTGAAGACAACATCTTGGACGATATTGAAAGTCAAGTATTTATTTCACCCTTTGGAGAGAAGGTAGTTGAATATGTAGCAGGATTCTCGGCTTTTTCTGCGGCAAAAGTCTTGAAACGTGCAAAGGAATTTTGGGACCAGCTAATAAAGAAAGCCTCATTTACCAAAATCAAAAGGGTACCTTACTTACGCTTCAAAATCGGTAATTGCTTTGTGTCATGCCTGCGAGAAAGAAATCCGAAAGAATTTAAGCAATAATAGACGATTAAATTCAAAAGTGACTACGCAGTTTATTGTAACAAATGCACTCAAGCATTTTCTGGGAAAAAAAACTTTTTACAGAATTTTTACTTTTACAATTTTATAATAAATAGTATAAGATAATTCAGTTCATTCATCAAACTGATTTGACTCATTCTTCAGATCTGTCCTTTGTGTCCCATCACTAACTTGTTCGTATGTATGCTGCACGGTTACGTGAAAACTCTGTCTATGTGCGTGTAATTTTTGATGTGTTAAATTTTTTTGTAGTGTGCGTTTATCTCAACAGCTAAATTTGTGTCTGTTGATTTGTTTATCTTTTGGTGGTGTGCTGTACGTGTTTACCTCAACCCCCGCTAAAAGTGGCGAAAAAATTTGTTCGAAGAGTTTACGTTATGACATCTCCAGTGGGCTTAATACTCAAAGCCAGATAATTAAGAACATGATTTTTTTCCCCATACAGTTGCATACAAATATGACTTTTCAAATTTGATGATAATTTATAATGTGTATGGCAATTTTTATTTCTGAGTATATGGAGGTATCTGTGTATAAATAAGATTTAATTTAGTTTATATAAAAGTTCCTTTAAAGTTGTGCTTAAAATAATACGGATGGTCAAATGGCCAGTTTTTAAAAGTTCATACTGTAATTAGGAACAATGTATGAATGTAATTAGGAACGATATTTGATCGTTTGTATTTTTTAAAGTCTACATTTTACAGAAGCTGTATGTGCACTATATTAAATGCTGTTTAAACACGGTTACATCCGTATAATCAGAAACAAATTTAATAAAACACATTTTAAATTATCATCAAATAAAAAAAACATATTTGTATGCAACTGTATGGGACACAAAATCGTGTTCTTAATTATCTGGCCATGACTGTAGGTGAATAGAGCTCATTTTTAGTATGAGGTGGCCAGTTATTGAACGGTGGCCAGTTACTGGCGATTTACCCTTCTATATTCTATCCTGCTCAGCGAGTGATTCATTAGTCTCATCAGCTATGGGAGTTGTGGTAGCTTGAAATATATCGAACGTAATTATTACACTGAATTGGTATCCAATACTCGTAGTTCGGGAATGAAACTCGTCAATGTTGCCGACGAAGTGTGTAGCTTCTGATCCTGACTTCCTCTTTGACTTCGTAGTATGAGAAGATTGTTACTTTTATTAACCAACTTAATTTATCATGTCGTAAAAGGTGCCAATAGGGCACTTGAATCTTTTTATTTTATAACGAAAATCAAAAGTACAATTCAGCATTAAGACAACTGCAGCACAAAAACTTTCTTATGATTTATTTTTCTGATGTTATATGCATTTGAAATCTGCACGCGCCGGCATCCCCCGAAAACGCTCTGTATTAAACTGGCTTATGCTATGACGTCACAACATATATTCTCGGCGTGTTTACTATGGAGTGAGCCATTAATTTGCAATTATCTCCACAACATTTGCGTTTAAGTCTATACTTGTCATACAAAATATCATTTCTAATTCAATATTCTGTGAAACTGTTATGTTATTTTTTCGTCATATTAAATTGAGATAAAACTAATACAATCGTTTTTTTTTATTTTTTTTTCTTCTGTATGATATTTCTACGTATATCCGCATCAATTGAGTGCAATTTATTCGAAATTGAAGTCCCATGCAAGTTCCCCATTGAGTTTCCCTGACATATTGTCTATAGTTTCCAAACCTAGACAACCTGCACTGCACGGCTAAGTATCGACGAGATAGACTATCCGTCTCTTTCTAATTAGAACGCTTAAAAAGAGACGGGTACTCTATGTCGCCGCGACACAGCTCGCGGGCCGTCCTGTGATAGCCGTGCTGTTTTCCTCTTCCCAAAGCACGTTCTTTTTCTATCCAATATATTTTTTTGGCTAGTCCCATATTTCAAATGCCAACATTATTTATTAAAATTGACAACATTTCAAACTATGTAATGGTGCCTTATTCGAAATCCATTCCGGTAATTATGTTACACGTAATAAAGAAGTTTCAGATTTCATTTCTCACCCGTTTTTAAGCAAATCGCGATATTGTATAAATGTGGTTTAAGCCGTGTGTGACGTGACGTCAATACTACGACTCCTCCTAGCGCCCATGGGCCTACTGGAAGGACATATTCTCTTGAAGGAATTTAAACAATTTTGGGTTGGAATAGAGTTGCATTTGTTTTGTTTTGGTCTACTCTTGAAACAAAAGAAATTCAACTCTATTTATTTTATTAGTTTGATTCAAATTTTAATGTCATTTTGTGTTGTATGGTGGGTGCCACGAGGATATGAAAGGTGTGCAAGCTGCCATACAGAGTCGTAATTTAGTAACGACTTTCTGGAATTCGCTACTTTTCAATTTGATATTCCTGAATGAAAATTACAATTAAGGGAGAAATAAAAAAAACACGTGCCGCATAGAATCATAAAATGGTCCACTTGAAAAAATTAAATGTTGTCAATTAACAATGTTTCTGTGAGAGCACTTCACACCCATATACTACATGGTTAGTAATGCTCTAAAACAATTGTTCAGTCCTTTTTGGTTGATTGAGTTATTTTTGTCTATAGGAAGGTGTACCTAACCGCGGGTCGAGAGTTTAGACCAAGCGAACGATTAGTGAAAGAATCATCTTTCGTTTGGTCAATACCCTCCATAACAATATCATTATTATTCTATTTATTCTTGTAATTTGTATTAATATCCTGGTTGTTGGTGCAGGCACGTTAATGGAAGCATCAGAATGAATAACACTAGCACAGCGCGGCAGCACGTCCCGCGTCCAATCAGCCGAGTGGTCATACTCGGTGACAGCTGGGCGGTGACGGGTTAATTTCGTATGCTAATATGTAGCCTTGTAATAAGTGCGTTACCATAGACTTGTTACTCGATTCGAGTTTACTTTCACGGATGGAACGAAAACGTTGTTTTCTTTTGAGATAATTCATTCATCGGTAGGCACATTTTTTTTAAATATTAGTACCGTGGGACAACCTGTATATTATAGGGGGTCTAGGTACAGGTAGTTTGGTTTTGCGGTCCACTTTAGTTCCATAATCAAAATAAGAGTAACTGACGAAGTCACTGCCACCGGACACGGCGAGGAGAACTAATAGCGACGTTTTTCCCCCGAAGGGATAAAAACGATATATTTCATGTCTTGCCTAGGCTTGACCTGTGAGACTACGCATGTCAATAAACTATCAAGGAATACAAAGGTCTTAACTCCCCGCGCCGTCCAGCCGCGCTCGCGCCGCCCCCTTCCCTGCCCCGAGCCCCGCGGGGCCGGGCATGGCTGGCCGCGCGAGCGCGGTTCATCAGTACCTTGAGATTGTAAGTCGTCAAGGCATTACTGGGTCAAGCCTAGGCAAGACATGAAATATATCGTTTTTATCCCTTCGGGGGAAAAACGTCGCTATTTCATGGTCTGTGCCGTCGGCTTGACCTGTGAGATATTTTTAGGTTCTGACGACGCGGGGAAGCGTACTGTGATTAGTGTTATGATAGGTATATTATATATAGGAAAAAAAGGCATTGGCTTAAAGGTAAGTATGGTAAGTGCTTGTAAATAAACCAAAAAATAAGAGATTAAACAAAAACATGTTTATTAATAAAGATCAGTCAGATGAATCATCACCAAATTACAAAAAACAAGAATTACCCTGACTTAAATATGCTTTGAATCAGCCAGCCACGCCACGACCATTGTGCATTCAAAGATATTAAGTAAAACAATAACAAAATAATAGTTCTTCTTAGAATACAAACAAAAATAAAATCCAATCTGGACTTAAGTAATTATTTTCTTATACCTAATATAGTAAAAAGATAAAAAGGCATACACTAGGAATTGAGATCCTTAGGTAAACAACATAAACCAAAAGAATTGTATTCTTTTATAGAATGTAATTATTATTATTCTTTTAAAGGTAATAATCAGATCATATATCTTTATCTAACACTTATTATGAGATCAAAGTGCGATAATAATTAACAGGTGCTAATATCTCTGTCTTAAATTATCATAATGTATTAAAACTAGAGACAACTAAACTCACAGCCGAGTTATCTAGAATAGGAACTTTTATTACTTCTTTAAAATAGTGTTTGAACACATTACGTTCACTTCTCCAATTGCCATGCTTAAGAATGCTATCTATGGGTACATTGTTGTCTCTTCTAGAAGAAGCAACAGCTGACCGAATACTACCCGGAGGAAAGGGAATATTTAATTCCACCAAAGCAGTCTTAATCCAGCCTGCAATAATAGCTCTTGATGCTAAACCTACTCGTCCTCGTGAAGTTATGAATAAGGAGTTGATTCCGGTATTCCCCGAGGATCGTCTTCTCTTAGAAAGTGACAGGTAAAGCTTTGTCCAACGAACGGGATCCAGTTTCTCATTAGGGATCATAGACAGCTGCCAGGCTGATTGTCTGTGTGATGTACTGTCCGTCTTTGAACCGAAATCGGGCCAGAAGGTAACCTCTCTGTCGGTAAGTATCATACTTGTCTCACTAATACTGAGTAAAGTCAAATCATGAACTCGTCTCCCGGATGCCAACAATAGAATGAGGGCGAGATGTCGAGAGACCTGAAAAATACTATCTTCTTGCACAGGAGTATTTTCCATCCACTGGATAAGTTGTTGTATATCCCAAATTTGTTTTTTAATTGGCATAGGATCTGATAAATCTATTGCTTTAATCATTTGTTTTACCAAAATGTTGTTCGAAATGTCGTCTCTTTTTGTAGGGTTAGCAAAATTTGCAATTACCGATTTGTGTAATTTTACTGTGCTAGGTGACAGTTTCTTTGTTCTAAACAAAAAACTTAGGTGTTGAGCAACTGAATTAGCATCCGGGTTATGAGGGTCAATACCCAGAGTCTTGCATCGGTCTAACCAAGTCTTCCATGGAGCTGAATAGGTTTTAAGAGTGGATGGTCTCCAAGACTTTTTTAAAAGTTCACAATCCTCTGCATGCCAATCTGAAATTATGGCCGACCACCCCGTATTCTCCAAGCCTCCAAGTGTAAGTTTCGGGCGTTTGGGAGGCTCGACCGAGTTGACATGTCTATGAGGTGGTGCTGAAGATTGTGAATCTGGAACGGGGGATCCATTGCTCTCATTTTCAAATCTGACCTCCAGAAAACTTTCTGCCATCGTGGCACTATTAAAATGTATGTCCCCTTTGCTAGATTCAGGTGACCTAACACTCGGGGAACTAGTGATGGTGGCGGAAAAATCCAGGCTAGCCTGAACTCCCATATCCTGCTGAAAGCATCGACGAACTGGGCTTCCTTGTCTTTTGCGTCCCGAGTGACATAAGCCGGTACTACCTTCGAATCTCTGGTCGCGAAGAGATCTATCTCGGGTATCCCCCACTTGCGAAATATCAAGCTGGTGACATGATTGGATAGGTGCCAGTCCGCTAGTAGTTTCTGTCGAGATAGGCTGTCCGCCACATCGTTGTAGATCCCTGGAATGTATTGGGGACATATCTCCGCCTGTAAGAACTGGGCCATCTGCAGCAGCTGTGCCACGAGTGTTGTTAGATTGCGAGAGCGCGTTCCACCTTGTTTCTTGATGTAGGCTACTACCGTCTGGTTGTCTGATTGGACTATGACCCTTTTGTTTTTTAAGAGGTTCTTTTCTGATTGAAAAGCTTGTATCACTGCATACAGTTCTTTCCTGTTGATGTGCCACTGCTTCTGAGTTGGGCTCCACGTCCCGCTGATCATTCTGTTGCGTATTTGTGCGCCCCAGCCCAGGTCTGACGCGTCCGATGTGATAAGAACAGTCTCGCGATATTTGATTAGAGTTCCGCTCTGTTTTAGGTTTGCTAGCCACCAAGCACATTCCCGATGAACTACCTTTGTTATTGGGAGCATTTTCTTTTTCTGCTCCTCTGGTAAAATATTGGCAGCTCGTTGCAGTTCTCTGGAGTGCAACCTTCCGAGAGGAATTACGAAGCACGCAAAATTCAACTTGCCCAACAGACTTTTGGCACGTTCCCAATTCCATCTTTGACTTTTTAGAATATTGTTCAAGTCTTTGCTTATCGACAGAATTTTCTTTTGTGGGAGAGTTGTTACGTTTTTTAAAGTATCCCAGACAATGCCTAAGTACTCGACCTGTTGTGCTGGTTCGTTTAGGGATTTCTCTGGGTTTATGATCCAGCCTAGTTTTGAAAGGAAAGTTACCGTTTTGATCGCGTCCTCCCGCAGTTTTACTGGATTCTGGTTGGCTAAGAGGAAATCGTCGAGGTAGACTATGACTCTTATGTTCATTTCCTGTAGACGTGATGCCACCCAGTTTGACAGCCTTGCGAACGTGAGTGGAGCTGTTGATAGGCCGAATGGAAGACATGTGAACTGTAAGATTTGGCCTTGGTGGACAATTGATAGAAATCTTCTGTGCTGATGTTTCATTGGTACGTGGAAGTATGCTTGTGAAATGTCGATTTTTAGAAGGAAGTCTCCTTCTTGAAGAAATTGAGGTATTTTGAAGTGGTTCAGCAGGCGAAATTTCTTTGGTAAAAGGTATCTGTTGAGTCCTCGAAGGTTGATAATGGGCCGAACTTTCCCGTCTGGTTTTGGGACTGGAAACATTGTTGATAGAAATCCCGACCGTGCCGTTGAGCGTTCCAAAATGTTTTGCTCTATGAGAGAGTTTATTTCTCGAGTCATTTCTTTTGTCTCGAACTTTTTTAGGATTTGAACATGAAAAGGTATCAGAGGAGGTTTTGTCACAAATGGAATTGAGTATCCTTTGACAATGTTTATAATACTTGGGGGAGCTCCCTCCTCCTCCCAGGCTTCTATGAAAGAAAGAAGTCTTCCTCCTCTGAAATGTTGAATCTCATGCATTTTTTGATCTGTTAGAAACATGCCCCTTAGAGGGACGTCCTCGCGATGGCCCTCGGGATGACGTGGCACGATTGGGGTTCTGTCTATCGCCTGATGAACGTCTAAAATCCTTTGACGTTTTGTCGAACCATTGTCTTCGAAGCTTGACTTGACCTTTCTTTTTAAAGACTCTTCCGGAGTTTCCCTGGGCCAAAGTAGGTGTGTTAAAACGTTTGAATTGCGAAGGCTTCTTATTATTCCGAAAGAACGATTGTTGTGATGGTTGTTTCAAAATTTCGGCTAGTTTTTCTTCACAGAAAAGGTGTGTTGTCGAGGGAGGAATCGTGTTAAGAAGAGATGCCTGGTAATCATCTTTCGGTATGAGGTAATTTCTCCTCTGCTCAATAATTTCATTCCTTCGACCACATGCAAACTGGAGAAGATCGTCTGAGATAGTTTTCATGGCGGAACCGGAAGACAGGTAAGTCTTTAAATCTTCCTTTAGGGAAGGGTGCTTATTAGATAGTTCTTTAAGAGCACCATGTAAGGCATCTCGTTGCAGCAAGAGTCCATGGACCATGGTGCCCAGAACGTAATCAGATTTGCCTAAATGTTCCTGTACTGGGTTCAATGCTGTGTGCTTGACCAGAATTGGGTTAGCTTTCAGTGTTCCAAAGACTGGAGCAGCGTGCAATTTCTTCTGCGCTTCTAGATATCTTATCTGGTTAAATGAAATATCGCCCAATTTTAGCACTTTGATACCCTGGTCTGCGATATGTGGCTTTGGGTTGGGTACTAGCGGTTCCTGTGGTTTGGTAGACGGAAGCCAGTCGAAGTCATCTTCTAACGGGCTCTCAGGAGGAGCCCATTCAGGCAGGGCTGTAGCTTGCAGTTCTTCTGCAATTGTTGGATTTCCTACAGCTGGTGAGAACTCCTTGTCGGGCGAATGAGGAGAAGGGCAGTCATCATCTGAACTCTCAGAAAAGGTTCCCTGTGAGTCATACTGAGTATCAAACTTACTCATGAAAGACTCTAACATTCGTTGTAAGTTTTCCTGATTTTCTTCCAACCGGCTAAGTCTGTCTTGACGCTTCGGCTTGCCCCTAGAAGATGAGTTGTTGCTCAAGGAACGCTGGCTCCTAGAATTGTTCTCCTCTACATCACTGGACTCCTGGATAAGCTCTCGGTTAGCCTCTTCGCGGCGGATCAAGAGTGGCTTCATGTCGGCTAGCGCTGCCGAAACTAGTTCGTTTTGTACCGCTGAGCCGCGTATCCGCGCGGCTAGTGAGGTTGGTCCAATAATTAAACTCACACATAGAGGCAATTCCAACAACTTTAGTTTTATGTCTCTATATGTCTTCTCAGGCAGTGAGGTGCAGTTTGGTGAGAAAGCTCGCGCTAAGCCTACTGTCGGAATGGCGAACCTGATCTTATTGAGGATTTGGGGGTCCATCTCGTTCCCCAGCAAATCGTCCTTAGAGTAAGCGTGTACCTTCCAATCTTGCCAGCCATCTGGAAGGTGAGCCGATATCAGGCGTGACAGTCTGCCAAGGATCACGTTGTCTCCTGGGTCATCCGCCTCCCAATCAAGAAGTGACCCCAGCTCAACCATTTCTCCTGATCCCGTCGCCTAGAAACAGAGAGTTTCGAAGTTTTCATAAACTGTAGTACGTAGACATTAAGATTGGGAAAACGGCTCATCAGAGTTGACTCGTTTGATTGAACGGCCCATTCAAATCTACCCGTCGAGCGGCTCGAAATCGGCCCGTCCGGCTCATTAGAATTGACCCGTACGGTTCAACTGACTCGTACGGCTCACCAAGTTGACCCGTACGGCTCACCAAGTTGACCCGTGCGGCTCGTCAGCTTGACCCGTAAGGCTCGTCAACTTGACCCGATCGGCTCATAGTTTCGAGCCGTAAGGCTCACTCTACTGAGCCGTACGGCTCAGCTATTTGGTACATAAGGCTCGTAAAGTGGCTTGCACGGTTTATGAAACCGGTACCTAGAGCACATAGGGGTGAGCATTTGTACACAGCTCTAGGTTAGTAAAGCACTGAGAGCTATGCTAGGAAAATCATAATTAGAATCGGACCAGAGATGGGTACGCAATTCTAAACTATAACATAGCTATTTTGTGTCAAAATTATTACTTGCTTACTAGGAACAAGTAAAAAGATGTAACCTTAACACGTTCGGTGCCCGTGACACACTCTGTCACGATGTATAAAAAGAACCGAAAGCGTTAAAGGTTACGATATAGCTGAAAACATTTACAAAGCACTTACATGTAATAAATAGATTCACTTACCATCTGAATTAATAGCAGAAATCCTATAACACAACACTAGCGATCTTTTGATCTCGAACGAACTTCGTCGTTAATAGTTTTAAACGTTTTGTCGTAAGACACTGTATTCGCGTAGCGTATTGAAAGCGTACTGATGAACCGCGCTCGCGCGGCCAGCCATGCCCGGCCCCGCGGGGCTCGGGGCAGGGAAGGGGGCGGCGCGAGCGCGGCTGGACGGCGCGGGGAGTTAAGACCTTTGTATTCCTTGATAGTTTATTGACATGCGTAGTCTCACAGGTCAAGCCGACGGCACAGACCATGAAATAATATATTTTTCTCAAACATGCAATGAAATATTGACGTTACGTTCCTTATAATAGGCAGTGAAGTATCACGTTTCAGGTGCGGAGAGACGAGAGACACATAATGACATTTCATGCAAAATTGGAGGCCTAGGCCTGCAAGATGGTCTTTTTTAATTTTTATTCCACATTTATTAGAGGCACGGTGTTCAGCCATAAAAAGAACTATAAGCAACATTTGCGTTTTGGTTCTTTGCGATATTCTGCCACTACGATTATTAAAAAAAACAACAAACGATGTTTGCTATATTTTGCAGTTTTATTTATGTAGAATCGACTTGAACATAACAAATAACACATTAAAATTGCAATTATTTTAAATTGCCAATTTAACTAGAAAAATACACATTTAAATTATTTCATCTAAATATTAGCGGTAAAAATGTCTACTCAAACCGCATAGGTATTTTTTTAAACATATCGGAGGCAAAATTGATAATTTTTCATTCTGTAATTCTATTTTATTGGATTTATTGTGCGTTGTTGATTTTGATATTTAATATGAGTTCCGACGAAAACATCGACGAAGTAATAGTACCTAGGTGCCATATATGTATGTGTTAGTTATATTTTTTGTCTATACTAAAACTTTCTCTAGAAATTAAAGTTGGATTTTATGGAGTTTTTGTAATTTATTTCATTGCATGTTTGAGAAAAGCACTATACATACCTCGGCGTGAAAAGGGGTTGCCAGCCTCATAACTAACCGACCTCGCTACGCTTGGCCGTCTATATGTACTCGGCCGGCAACCCCTTACTTCCCGGCCTCTGTAGTAATGTACTATAAAGAGATCTATGTTAGAAACGTGGAATTCTTTTCGTATTTAGTCGCTTGCGCTGACTCTGATATCTGATCTGACAGTTATCTTACTTCGCGCGTGCGTGCGTGAATCAAGCACTGGCGAGAATATCAATACGATTTAGATGCTATGCATTTATTTATTTCGTGATTGTATACTAACAACTTATGGACATTAGTCCGAAACAAATAAAGAATTGAATTGAATTTAAATAATAGACTCTCGATATTTTGTTTGTCGATTTTTATACCTTGGTATTTTACTCTCTTTAACTAAGTCAGCAATGTGGTTATGGATGGATGCACAGATGAATGTCAATAGATTCGTTTAACTGAATGTGTTTTTAAATCGTAACCCTAGGTGCCTAATTGTGTTTCAGTACATAAAAGCACATATACATATATAATTAAGCAACTTGCAGTGGTAGGTAGTGAATGGCTAATTCGATAATGGTGTGAACAAGTGGTAACGCAGTCATTGTTTACAGGTGCTTCCATAAAGTTAATCAATTCAATATTATCTTCATATTTTCTTATGCTTGAAAAGAGGTATCAGCCATTTATATAAGATATACTCGTATAATTATTAATTATATAATTAACTACCAAAATATTAGCCGCTGTCTTAAATAAGAACATATCTCGATATTAATTGGTATTGGTATGTATTGCAAATATTCACCTCAAGCTTAGAAACAATTTACTTTAAAAAATTTAAAAACACAGTTTTATACCCGACTTCATACTTCGCCAAGCCAGATAAATGATCATTTCGACATTTCCTTTGCACTTAATCACATTTGGCCACATGAACTGCTTGGCAGGGCAAATTAGTTGATTATTACAGGAAAATCCCAAGCTCCAGGATCCCATCATCAGATCCTGACCTGACGACCTAGACACAGAGTAAATTCTCAATTTGTCGGAATCTTTTATTTTTTATGTATGTTCCCCGATTACTCGAAGATGCCTGGACCGATTTGGAAAATACTTTTTTTTAAAGTGTATCCTATACACTTATAGTAGTGTAGGTAGTGTATAGGATACACTTTAAAAAAAAGTATTTTCCAAATCGGTCCAGGCATCTTCGAGTAATCGGGGAACATACATAAAAAATAAAAGATTCCGACAAATTGAGAATTTACTCTGTTTTGGAAGTCAGTTAATAGAACAGAATAATGTGACCAGATCATCCATGTTCCATTTAACATAGGTACTAATAATGTAAATGTAAAGCACTGATTATCATCCCGTAATTGAGATGTATCGTGAAATAGCATTGATACCGAATGTAATAAATTTACCAGCGGTCAATAAATCAAATTACCGGTACGTTAATACACGCGTGAATTTATTACCGATGTTCATATAACTGGCGTTAAACCGTGTTGGATTTGGGGAGACCGTGTTACCGAAATCAGCTAACGCCAATGTTGCTAACAATTGCGCAGGAATATTGTACACACACACACACACACACACACACATCAACTCATAGAACCTAATAAGTATGAAGTAACACCATAGCAAAAGTTCGGGTTCCTGTCACTTGACCTACTAAATTTTGCCCTAATGTTTCATTAGACCTAATGTTTCACTAGACCTAATGCATGTTTCTTCGAAACAGTGAACTTTTCGGGGTTTCTTTGAATATCATCACATAGAAGTCATTAGGTTAGGTTAAGTTTATTTTGCAATAATCCTATAAAGTTTACTATTTAAGAAAAAAAATGCATTAGGTCAAATGAAGCATTTAGGGCTAAAGTAATTAGGTCTAACAAGGGAGAACCCAAAAGTTCAGTTTAAGCTTAGTGGCTAGAAGGGTGCCCTTGTAATACTTAAATACACCATCACATACATAGGTAAACTATAGGTGTTCAAAAATATCGGCACATGCACCCTAATGCCTTGAAAATAGAGGTGTGTTCCGATGTTTGTGAGCTGCTTGTTTGCTCCGATGTATGTGATGGTGGCTGTACTATAAATAGACCCTGGACTAGGTCCACGTTGAAAGAAATACAACATCTTCATAGAAACTTGGGAATCTTCTTCTTTATTTACCTACATTCAACTTAGTAACCGTCTTTACTCATCCAGCTCTACTTTCACACTCCGTCATTCGTCATCACATGCGCCATTCATCACATCACACATTCGATCGTTCTTTATTCATCATCTAGCAGCCATACAAAACCATCAAAAAATACCAATCACAATCACACACATATAGTAAAAAAAACTAAAGGACACTTCAATGGTTCGCTCGACTATGACTAGTAGGAACATGTGTGTGAGTACGAATGTATTAAGTAGTCCAACACTTAGGGTTAGGACGTCGGGTACGAAACGGGTTACTAGGTCAGGTATAGCGGATGTTTTCTAGATCACGGCAAGGATCTCTTGTTGGATAATTGTCATTCTCAGGCCCTTGACGTGAACTAATTAGCTTGTCCTGTTTTCGCATGCTACAATCAAATACGAGTATTTAATGTAGGTTTTTGTTTAACTCATGATATTTAATTAGCTTTATACAATACATATGAAAACGAAAATAAATTAACTCATGATTAGGCCCTGTTACGACGACCTCGTTAGCTTAGTGGATACAGACTAGGGTTGCCAACTTTTTTTGGGGGAGATATAGTATTTTCCAGAAAAAAACGACAAAAATATAGTACACCGTAAAAAAATATAGTACTTGGCTGGGCAATGTAATCCAGTAACTTTGTCGCATGAAAATACGCGTCAAATCTAGTAGTTCTGATTTTTCACAGACTTGTTTATAATGTTGGCCCAATGAATAATCCAAGTTTGTGACCTCGAGCGCCAAACGCAACTTTGTCAAAAATCGAAAATACCGCGAAATCCCTAAAGGACTCATTTTTGATAGAACCTTTAAAGGACGTTTTTAAAGTAGCCTAAATTTAGTACAATATGAGACTAGAATCGTCTCTGTAGACCCAATAGTTTCCGAGATAAAGTTAATAAGTTTTTCGTACTTCGAATTTTTTTGCAACATTTTAGACGTCGCTCTAGCGGGATGAAGTTCCAAGTACCCCCGACAGAGTTTGCTAGTGTTGCGACGTTCGAAAAATTATAAACTTTAAAAGGTTTTATCTCGGAAACTGTTGGGTCTACAGGGGCAATTCTAGTCTCATATTGTAGCAAATCTAGTTTTCTTTAAAAACGTCCGGAGAAGGCACTATCAAAAACTAGTCCTTTAGGGTTATAATAAAAACTTTCGCGGTAATTTCGATTTTTGACAAAGTTGCGTTCGGCGCTCGAGGTCACAAACTTGGATTATTCATTGGGCCAACATCATAAACAAGTCTGCAAAAATCACAATTACCGGATTTAACGCATGCTGTGGATGTATAAAGTTACTGGATTAATGTTGCTATTTAGTAAAAACCTCGGCAATTTCAAGCACTTCGTAAGGTCCCCAAAATATAGTATTTTCGCGTACTATATATTTCTTCAACAGTATATAGTACAAAGAGTCAAAATATAGTACAATACTATATAATATAGTATGGTTGGCAACCCTAATACAGACCCTGCCTACGAAGTGGACGATCCTGGTTGAAATCCCGACAAAGGCAAATGTTAGTGTGATGAGTGTGATACCTATATTTGTTTCAGTCCCGAATGTTTTCTATGTAGGTATTTCAGTATTAATATCTATTAAAATATTATCGTCTAGCACTCATAACAAAACGCACCAATAATAATACATTATATAAAACAACCTATCCCTATTTCGTTTTAAATCTACTAATCTGCAAGAATGGCTCCGATCGCCGATGCGTGTAACTTGTATCATAGTTATTTGGCGAGTGTGCAAGCTGACAATAGATAATATCACCGCTACTAAGACGCCACTGACCTATAAAACTATAAATTTGGCAAAAGGAACATTCTGTGTTCATCTAATACTTACTTGAGACATCTACTTCAATTAAAAGGGTAGGTATTGAATTGAAAAGTATGTATTGCATGATCACCTGTTTCGCCTGTTAACATGGATTAAAACTCTGTATTGTTAACAATAATACCTACATTCGTTGCAAAAGATATTCCATTGGGTACATGTCCCTAATAAAATCCATATTTACAGCACATAGCTCGCCGTCCAGTATTTAACCGAAGACTTCCATCCTGTCTCACCAAACGCCATCCAGTCACGGGAAATTCGTTGACTTTAAATCACCCCCCAGAGGCCTCCGCTCGGCCGCGGCAATTTGAATCTTACACCGCTGCAAATAAGGCACGGCTAGTATACCTTCGAGAACATCCATAGGAATAAACCACCAGCAGAGGCGTTTCGTGCAAAATTAACAACTAGTATGCCGGGGCGTCCGTGTGTCGTGATGTACAGTTAGTGCGTACACTGGCGAAATGTTGGTGAGATGTGGTGTTTGAGATACACTGTTGCGGATACTTCGAGAAATATGTCAAAGTCTCAGGCGGCGTTCAAATTGGTGACGCATTTGAGGAATAAGTTGTTGTATATACTTATAACGTTGTTAGCGTTAAGGAGCCGAATGAACACCGGGCGGCACGCTTTTAGGATGCAGCCGTTTTAAATGTTAATTCACTTATTTTATCCAAATTAATCACGAGTAATATTCATTAAAAGAGTCAGTGTTGTGACAGTTTATAAGACTCGTCACAATACTGATATCAAAAATATATGGAGTTAAAGGATTTGTTTTCTTGATTCTGATCAATAAAGGGACACCTGAAAGGGAACATGCCAAAATATTTAATCACGAGGTAGTGTGAAGATTTTTAAATTGTGGCAAAACCGCTTCACGGTAGTCCCACATACCACGATATATCGCTAAGCCCGAGTGCAATGGTCCATTGTCCCAGCGGCAGGGTTATTGGAAGTACTGTATAAATATGTCCTTTTTAAAGGCATCCTGAATTCACTACGACGGTGAAATGTTGTCCATAATTTACCTTTCTTTATTTCACTAAAGTTACTATTCTAGATTTTGATCATTGTTGTTTACTGTTGCAGAATTATCAGATTTATACTAAACTGATTAGGAAATTAGGAAATTTAATTTACTTAATTGGTATTTGGTTTGTTTTTTTTTTGTATATTGTGACGTTAAATAAATGTATTTTATTTCTTTCTTTCTTCTTTCTTAATTTCTTTACACAATGCACTGTTCATACGTTATTCGTATACTTTAGGCAGGAATAGTAAAAAAGCATAAATTATATTTGTTTATTTACTGAAAATACACCTGAAAGTATCTGCATCCACATTGAAATAAATAAGCTTTAAAGGACCACTAAGGAAACACTCGACAAATAATAATATTTGTATTATAAAAATACACTAACAGAAATCACGTATCCGTCTGCGGATCTTTTGAAAGTATTATTCGGGAAAATAGAAAGCAAATAGGGCACCTTATCTAAATATTGTCGCTCTGAATAGGTAGCTTCCTCGAAAGCACGATACTTTGCCAAATTGGATGCCTTTGTGTATTTTTCCTCTAAACCGAAGGCCAAATATGGGTATCAGTGATAAAATTGTTTTTTATGGATGGTTATGGTTACGATAGTCGTATTATTTATAGAAATATGTAGTATCGAGAGTATTTCATCAAAATATTTTGTTAAGTAATTAGGTACGATTAAAAAGATAGTTTATGTTTATTCATAATGAGTATTTTCTTAAAGTGTTTAAGAAAAATAGTAGACTGTTAATACACGTGGTTAAAGCAAGCCATTACATCCGAGACAATTTATCGATTTGAGCCGCAGGAGAAGGTCAGTGAAAATAAAAGTCAAGGATAATTTGTCATTTTGTACGAGTCCCGAGGTACCATTGCCCGAGCCGCCAGGAAAAATGACACTTCCACACGTGTATCAAATGTTTTTTTTGGGATTTTGCTTTTATTTTCGATTTCGAGTAACTTAAACAAAAATAAAAATAATATCATTACGGTGATTGAGTTATATTACTAGAGTAGACATCACCTAGCATAAGTTTGCGCATGTCAACATACGCTCATGAGCGTATGTTGGTTTAGTCATGGCGGTCGTTTCGAGAGCAGATTGACTTAAAATTTTTAAAATGCCTTCGTGTGCATTGCGCTATTGCACCAACAACACCACAACAATAGTAAAAATACGGGAATCACTTTTCATCGGTACATTCACAGATATTTTTCATAATATTCATTTATTACATTTGTAAATTATAAGTTTGTTGTAATTTATGAGATGCGCGCCATATTATTTGAAAGATTAAAAAATGTAGAAGTGACAAAATCCTAATACTATTTCTCCCTATTAGCTAAGTATAAGCCGTGCTAATGGAACATTAAACTTAATAAACTGACTATTTTAAGCTTTAAAGATCAACATTTTAGCGCCAAATTAGCAGCAACCATTTGTTTTTATTTATTTAATAATTTTTATGAATTGACAACGTTCAGTTGCTATTTAGATTTTAAAGTTTTTCTAATTTAAATCCTAGGCTAATTCTCTCATATAAATAGTGTCCGCAAAGCGAGTATGGTCTCCAAATATTGGCAATTTAGAAGAATAATAAAAACCGGCCAAGTGCGAGTCGGACTCGCGCACGAAGGGTGTCATGCTAAAATAATGTTTTTATTATGAGGTCACATTTTTTCTTATACAGAATTTTCGGACTTGGTTCAGTCTTATTTTTTACTAAAATTATGAAGCAATCATGAATCAATAAAGCATAAAATATCTTAAGATTATAAGATGTTTCATCATAGATGATAAGCTTCTAACTTAAAACAAAAAAAAACTGACATCACATGATTTAGGCATATTTTTACTAAACTTATTTGTAGTCCCTAATGATACTATTTTCCTACGGGTACTAATATTATGTAGCGAGCAGAACCTTATACCGACAGTAAGCCTTACTTGTTTTTTTTTGATATTCTATAAAAAAAAATGCTCAAACTTTCAAGATGACGTCACTTCTGGGAGACACCATAGTTACTATAGAGTCACAAACACTAACACCGAGGTGGCGTCCAGGAGACGAGCATATTTTTTGTACACAAAGACCGTGAGACGTCGATCGCTCCGTAACCGACTCGTGCGCACTCGCCGCGGTTGCGGTCTTTGCTTCGGCTAGAGGACGCCAAAAAAGGAAGCTAGCGGAAAGGATAGCGTCAGACGCCACGCATACGCAAAAATATTTTCGAAATAAAACCGATGACGTCTGTGAGACGTATACCACGTCAGCTAAAGGTTAAGCTCGCATGGTGCTTGCAGGGGGGCGCCGCACGGCCTTGCGGCGGGCCAGAAGGTGGATTATACTTTCTGTACTAGAGCATAAAAAACCATTATATGAAGCCTGCACACAACAAAGACGAACTGAACATAACTATAACATTGACCACGACTTCTTAAACGAGTATTGTTATAAAAAGTTAGAAAAAAAAACGATTTCTGGATAAATAAAATTCATTTATTAGGTACCTCTGTAGGTACTAGCATAATTTGTCTACCAGATTACATTTTGACATAATATTATGAACACGATATACGTACAAGTAAGTATACACACAACAAGAGGAAAAACTGACTCAACTCCATCCACTGTGGTCTAATATGACTTTACCAATTATTAAGGCATTTTCAAAAATTCGTATTAATTAGCGTGAGTTGTTAAATAAATATTAACTCAGTGTCAGTTTTGTGACGACAATTATGCATTCAAATTATGTGAAAATGAACTTGTTTCACATTTAACTAACGTGTTTATGCATATCATCTATAAGTAGAAAATAAAAAGTAATTTTTCATACAAAATGAATACTTAATTGTCGTCACAAAACTGACACTGAGTTAATTTTAATTTAAGAACTCACGCTAATTGGGAACGTTACAAAAAATGTTTGTTAATATGTAACGTAACAATAATGTTTACTATAATGGTCACAATAACCCGCAGTTTTGTCCACTGACAATGTTAAATGACTTGTCAAAGGATTACCGCGCAATTATAGATAACGAAAATCTATATGTGGCAAGGCTAATGAACCTGTGATCGTAAATCATAGCCGTGCCCATATATTAGCATTGCGTATTGACAGCCACGCCGCGGCATTTATCAATATGACAATGTTTACTTGGGAACATTTGGCAAGTACATTTACTTGGGCTTGTAGCCGAAATATGTCTTATGATGATAGGGTAGCTTAGTTGATAGTGGTCCTGTCTGTGAAGCTAGTGGTACAGGGTATTGCGTAGTTTGGGTAAGCATAGCCTTTTCTTATTGTATTATTTTTACTTTCGGCTGTATTAGGTTTGTTGGATTCTCATGGCAGTCACAAATATAAGTAAAGCACATCTCGTACGTAGTTGATATACTTAATGAATTATTCCCCTTAAGTCAGCTGCCAGATTTTTTTTAATTCCATTTGTGTCAGCTCTGACCTAATTAGACTCCAGTATCGACAAAAGAATTCCGACCTAGTATTTTTTTCGTAATTTGACGGTTTCGACGGAGCCCCGCTCGGCGGGGGCTCCTATTTCTAGGCGGTACGGACCTACCTACCTTTCGCAATCACAAGAAATTCCTGTCCTAACAGGAAGTTTGTAAGTCCTAGTTGGCAAGATGTTCCTTTAACGTCGGCCGTGTTAGTGTTCTGACCTACATGGCATTCCATAAATATGAAGTTTCTGACGTAACTGGACGCTGACATAAGTGGAATGAATCGCTATATTGATCGAGGCATACGAGAGATTTTTCCAAAATGTTCCCTTACTGCGATACTGAATATGTAAGTGCAGTCTAAGTACAGTCGATTACAATAAGATGTATGCATTTCTTCACCTTTTTACAGTATTGCAATAAGGTGTTTTTAGGGTTCCATAGCCAAATGGCAAAAAACGGAACCCTTATAGATTCGTCATGTCCGTCCGTCTGTCTGTCTGTCCGTCCGTATGTCACAGCCACTTTTTTCCGAAACTATAAGAGCTATACTGTTGAAACTTAGTAAGTAGATGTATTATGTAAACCGCATTAAGATTTTCACACAAAAATCGAAAAAAAACATTAAGTTTTAGGGGTCCCCATACTCAGAACTGAAACTCAAAAAAATTTTTTTCATCAAACTCAATGGATAGGTCTTTTAAAAATGATATTGAGGTTTCTAACATATTTTTTTTCTAAACTGAAAAGTTTGCGCGAGAGACACTTCCAAAGTGGTAAAATGTGTGCCCCCCCCCCTGTAACTTCTAAAATAAGAGAATGATAAAACTAAAAAAAATATATGATGTCTTCCACCGAAAATTGGTTTGAACGAGATCTAATAAGTAGTTTTTTTTTAATACGTCATAAATCGTAAACCGCAATTTATTGCACGGAACCCTTCATGTGCGAGTCCGACTCGCACTTGGCCGCTTTTTTTATATATGGCTCAATTAAAATATAATCAATATAGGTACCAACTGTTTGTTATTCGCATGCAAATGCATCAGCGAAATTGCAATACGAATTGTTTGTGCTAATGGTTTGTCAGTTTCTACCTCCGCTTAAGCTCTGTATTGGTATCGACTTTGTCATATATCGCTATAAAATTGTACAGAAGTGATTTCATATTATTTTTTTAAACCATGCCAAAACTATCATTCAGTATTAAAGTCTCACAAATTGAAATGAAATGATTTAAAATTAATTTACATTTTACCCCAAATTGCCATCCTATAAAGAAACATTAAAGAGTACTAGTTAGAGAAGTCGAAAAACAATGTTTGTTAGAAGAAAACAATATTAACAAATAAAGAAACAATCAATTTTACTGAAACTAAAAGTTCTATTTACAATTTGACAACATTAATTATCAACGCTTGATATGATGTTACCCAGGAAAAAACGCATGAAGCAAGACAATTGGCAGATAATTTCAATAGATCAAAAGCGCATGAGGAATTGTATCCTATATAATAATAATAGATTTTCAGTTTAGTCCTGCGGTTGACTGATAGAAAATGCCTTAAGGCATTAAGTCCGCCTTTTGTACGCTTTGTTTGTGCAATAAAGTTTAAATAGATAGAATAAAGATTAATTTGCAGAAAAAGGGTAAGTTACACCACTGAATAAATAATAGTATCTACTCCGTAACTAAGGTACGGTACCTACCAACTAAGTTGGTGGCCGGCATTGTGTACTTGTAACTGCGACGAAACCACGGAGTGAGCTACCCCTGGTTATACATTGTTCATACTATTTTTAGTCTCATAAAATATGAGTCAAAAAGCGATACATTCAACAAATTTGCGATTATAAATAAAAGGAAATGGTCCTTCTATCCAGTTCCATCTCTTGTATCTGCGAGTCTTGTCGGGTGGAATTTCAC
Source organism: Epinotia brunnichana (assembly GCA_963854355.1). Classification (NCBI taxonomy): domain Eukaryota; kingdom Metazoa; phylum Arthropoda; class Insecta; order Lepidoptera; family Tortricidae; genus Epinotia; species Epinotia brunnichana. The sequence continues at coordinate 22,422,049 of OY977936.1, read as the reverse complement.
TCCGATGTTAATTTACGGCCGTTGGCTCAATGGTGACTAATTTCATATTAATGTGGGCTTGTCTCGACGGTTTCCAATATCATTTGAGTATTTTGTATGGATGTGATTTAATTAACTAACATGCAAGTTTGTGCAAGTCGTGCATCGTAAGTATGTAAGTAAGTAATTTATATTGGGTAAATTTTGTGACAAACATGAATATTGGCGTAGATTTTTAACATAATATATCATACAAATAGCCCATTTTAAATACTAGTATGGCTATCCAATGGGAGATAAAATAAGATTAAAAATCTCCATTTGTTATTCGCATTAACAAGTTTACTCAAGAACAAAAATAAATTTACCCAGTGACCAAAAATAAGGGAATATCATAATCTTTTCCCTTTTAATTTAGCAACCAACGAAACAGTATGAAGTTAAAGTGTGAAAGCAATTTAACTTTTGGTCCACCGTGGTCCCTTGGGGCAGTGACTTTGATCGATGGTAGAGTTTCATCTCGCATATATTTAACGAATACTTTGAATTGCATTTTTGAAATAAATATTTGGCTGATCAAGTGAACATCTACGAGTATATTACCTACCTACTGCTACTTTGCGTGTGGCAGGTAACATTTTACTGATGTTAATTATTTTAATGAAATATGTTGCATTTTATTTTATCATAACAACAAGGAAAAAATAAATGAAAGTATCCCATTTAATTTGGATATAAATAAATCTAAAAGTGCTACCATTTTATTGTTTCAAATATGCTATAAAGTTGTCTAAGAATAATAATCTGGATTACATAAGCAAATAAAAGTCTCAAAATCGCCGTTAAAATATTTTATCTCTTATGAATATAATCCAAATTTTACGAGCGGTGTTAAATTTGAACCATTTTAAGCACAAATGCCAGCAGCTCCTATAAGCGTCAAGTTTGTATAGTAGCAGAGGACCCCTGGCAGTTTAGTGTTTAAGGGTAACAATAAAGAAGGTATAAAATCCTAAGAAACTGCCCCAAAGGATTATCTCGCCCTTCTGTTTTTTATTGTAATTTTAAGAGTCTAATTGTAACGAACCCCTTTTCGCGTAATGTTGTGTTTCAACATTCAAATATATATCATATTTTTTACAACTAAGCAAGTAAGGACCGTACCGGAAAGAAAGTAGACAACTTTAGGCATCTCTAAAAACTGGTACGTACATAAAAATTTTGAAGTTGTCTACTTTCTTTCCGGTACGGTCCTTACATTTTGAAGAAAAATATGGCTTTGCATGTTTTAGCCTGTATCAAAATGATAGAAAATGATGTAAGTTTAGAATAATGATTAGTTATCATGTCAAAACTATATGACAGGACGGCACGACCACTGAAACTGGTAACCGCAGCCTAATCTGATCTCATAATTACATTGCGGCGGAGCCCTATTAACGGTGCACGGAAATGAATGAATGATCTCATCATCGCCTACGTTTACAACACGGTTCGCTCATGGGTGTGCGACTTCATGTATTGACTAGATACTACAGTGTTTATGCTACGTTGATACTGAAATTTCTCGAGCTAGCTATTGCCCACTCAATAGGTTTTTAACTATTATGTGTATCGTCAAAATATATTGGCCTATGGGTTATCAATGTACTTTCAGGCTGCAGAGAAAAGTAACCACCTACATAGTAACTTTGATGCACTTCTCTGCGTACCGACTGTAGTACCTATACATGTTGCATAAATCATGATCACACAAATCAGAGAAGAGGAACGCTTAAAACGGTATCATTTAAAAGAAAAATAGTCCACATGTTATTATTTCAAGAAAACGGAACTTCGTCGCGTAACTTTTCTGCATTCACCTACATTGCCTTGCTCTCAGAAGTGTTATGTTGGGCTATGATCTAAGGCACACTTATGCTCATGGCGATGATATCATTTTAGTGTAAATAGTGCATATTAATAGTAGTGCAAATTCAACCGAAAAACTTTAACTCATCTCTAATTGCAACTCGCAAACGGCATGTGATCCAATTAAATTTTTAGAATGTATCCCAAAACACAGCATTGATTTGAAAACGTCAGGGTCTAATCTTGAAATGATTGATGTGCTCGCTATTGTACCCCAGATGAGCTTCCCACAGCCACTTCAACTTGATCTCCTATCCTAAACGACACCGAGGCTACGAAGGATCTTTTAAATTGGGTCGTATGTATTCAAAGGAGTTCTATGTAACCGCTATATCAAGGCCTTCTGTTATTTGGGGTGGCGTACGAATATCAGCGCATGTGGCTTGGTTTTCGCGTTGTGCTGTTTGATGCATAATTCATATAATTTTGTACAGATATTTGGAAGGTTGATTACGTGTCACATTATTCACAATTTTCGACTGATACTTTTCCGATCTCATGTTTATTGACGGTTTAAATTTATATTGCAGACGCAATTTCGTATTTCGACATGTAAATGTGGTTTATCTTCCCATTAGAATACATCTGGCGTACATTTTATCTCCACTTATAATAAATCTCTAAATTAAAAAAAGAATCAGCCAGTTTGAAACTAAGCTTTGCGCGGTTCGAATGATCTCAGCATCCCATGAACGGAAAAATATGAAACATTTTATATAGGTACATTATTATTCTAGCTGCAACTTAGGATACTTTTTATCCGACTGCGACAGTTAATTAATTTTCCGAAATATACGACTTCATTTAATTTTTCATTTATTTTTATTGAAATCAAACGCTGCTCCAACTGTCAGCTATAAGAACCGTCAAATTTTCGTCAAAATGGCGGAATTGCTTTGCCTTTCACTTATTAATAATTTAAATCCCGTCTACGATAGACCTTTACGAGACAAATGCTAAAATATAAACCATAAAAAAATATTCGATTCTGATATGAGAACTTATATGCGCAAATGTCGTTTTATGTCGTAATTTCAATAAATGAAATCAACAAATTTGAACAATATAATTAACACGAATTTGTTTTTTTTGAATGACAATGGCACGCGCTCGGCGCATTCAGCCAAAGTACCTGCGGCGCTACTACGAAAACCGATACTCAATGTTCAAATATTTGCATCCCTGTCACTCGAGTATGGTTAGTGCGATAGAGATAGAGATACCCGAATATTTTCGAATAGGGAACATTACTGCAATGTTCTGCCGCCAGAGTGCAGCACTAACACAATTAGTAAACAGTTTTTTTGACAACTTTGACAAGTCCTTCAAAGCTCTGGATCAAATAGTGAAGAAAATATTTCAATGAATAAAATGCATCAGTGCCGCGTAATTGGATGCAAGAATGAAGGGCATCATTCATTTCCGAAGGAAACGATGATATGAAAACTATGGGAAGCGGCAATACGTCGTAAAGCAAAAAAAAGCCCTCATCCACCTTTAAATGGCTATAGGATGCCATTTTAATATCACAGTCCAGGTATTTTACACACGAATGATAATAAAACGATTGTAGTTTAACGCGTTTTCATCAATTATTCGTTATTGTTTGTTAGGTAAATAAATATGACATTGTACGTCATGGCGGTTTGTTGGTGCCGGTTAATGTACGGCCCGATAATACACGTCCATCTTTCGTTATCTCTCTCTTTTTGTATAAGTTAAAAAGAGACATAAATATAGAGGATGCCAATTATTGGGCCGTACATTAACCGGCACCGGTTTGTTTACGGGTTGTGTTAGTGTCGCCCACTACGCAGAGCTTTGCGTAATGTTCCCTATTCCGAAGTTCGTGGTTATAGCTCAGGAATCGAAAATATGGTAAATAATCATAATATATTTTCTCGATAAAGAATTTAAAATAAATATAGTCAAATGGAGAAAAAAACAAAGCAAGAGGTTATATAGGTAATGATTAAGTTATAATTATAAGAGTCCAAAGTTTTAAGAGGGGGTATGTTCTGTCCCTTTTCCGCAAAACGCACCTTCATATGAAACTACTGTTTTTTACTATGACGCTCGAGTATATTGACGTCACAGTCCCTCATCGTTTTCTCACTCTAACAAGCGACATTAAAACGGATGTAGCTTCATAATTTTTTGAGATATTTGAATGGGAGTTTCATTATCTTCTATCTATTTATACATAATAAATGCCTATGTCCTGACTGACTTATTCACTCACTCACTCACTCACTCATCAACGCACAGCCGAAACTACTAATCTTAGAGAGTTGATTTTTGCACAGTATGTTGCTTTTATAACGTGGGCTAGGGATAAAAAGGGATTTTTGAAAATTCTACCCCTAAGGGGGTAAAATAGGGGTGCAAAGTTTGTATGGGAGAACCTTTTTTTTTTGAGCTATAGACTTAAACTTTGTAGAAAAAATTGTTATTAGAATACAAATGAAACACTTTCAGCGTTTTGGAAAATTCCACCCCTACGGGGGTAAAATAGGGGTGCAAGGTTTGTATGGGGAAAACATTTTTTTTTTAAATAGAGGCTTAAAACTTTGTAGAAAGATCAGTCATTAGAATACAAATAAAGAACTTTCAAGGTTTTAGAAAATTCTACCCCTAAAGGGGTAAAATAGAGTGCAAAGTTTGTATGGGAAAAACTACTTTTTTTTAAATAGAGACTTGAAACTTTGTAGAGAAATTATTCATTAGAATACAAATAAAGTACCTAGATTCAGTGTTTTAAAAAAATCTACCCCTAAGGGGGTAAAATAAAGGTGCAAATTTTGTATGGGGGAAACAATATTTTTTTTAAATAGAGACTTAACACTTTGTAGAAAGATTAGTCATCAGAATACAAATTAAGTACTTTCAGCGTTTTAGAAAATTCTACCCCTAAAAATAGGGGTGCAAAGTTTGTATGTGGGAAACTATTTTTTTAGCTAGAGTCCTAAAACTTTGTAGAAAGATTATTTAAATACAAAGAAAGTACTTTCAGCGTTTTGGAAAATTTCACCCCTAAGGGGGTAAAATAGGGTGCAAAGTTTGTATGGGAAAAACATATATTTTTTTAATAGAGACTTAAAATTTTGACGAAAAATTACTTATTAGAACATGAAAAATACTACATTCGGCGTTTTACAAAAATCATTCCCTAAGGGGGTTAAAAAAGGGTGCAAGGTTTGTATGGGGAACACTTTTTCTGAGCTAGACACTTAAAATTTTGTAGAAAGATTACTTATAAAAATACAAAAAAAAGACTTTCAGCGTTTTGAAAAAATCTATCCCTAAGGGGGATAAAAAGGGGTGCAAAGTTTTTATCAGGGAAAGTTTATGTTTTTGAGTTAGAGACTTGAAACTTTGTAGAAAGATTACTTATTAAAAAACAAAAAAAGAACACAAATCGTTTTAGAAAATTCCACCCCTAATAGGGTTAAAAAGGAGAGCAAGCTTTGCATGGGCAACACTTTTTTTGAGTTAGACTTAAAACTTTGCAAAAAGATTACTTATTAGAATACTAAAAAAGAACTTTCAGCGTTTTAGAAAACTCCATCCCTAAGGGGATCCTTAAGATCCTTAAGAAGGGTAGCCAGTGTTGTGTGGGAAAAACGTTTTTTTTTGCTAGACTTAAAACTATTCGAAATGTTACTTATTAAAATTAATAATAAAGTACTTTCAGAGTTTTAGAAAATTCCACCCCTAAGGGGGTTAAGAAAGCTTTGTATGGGCAACACTTTTTTTGAGCTAGAGACTTAAAAGTTTACGAAAAAAGTTCTTTCAGCGATTAGAAAAATTCAACCTCTAAGGGGGTTTAAAAGGGGGTTCAAATTTTAAATGGCGAGCAATAAAATTTTAAAGTGTTAAGAGATTTTTAACTTCGGTCTTATTCTGTACGTTAAAAGACTACAAAACTGATTTCAGAGTTTTTCCAAATTCATCCCCTAAGAGTGTTAAAATTGGTTCAAAGTTTGAGTATTTCAAGGCATTTTTAAAGTATGAGATTTTTAACTTTGGTTTTAGACTGTTTGTTCACAAACTAGAAAATGAACATCAACGTTTTTTTTTAATTATCCCCTAAAAGAGGGTTCAAATTTTGTATTGAGAGAAATCATTTTCTAAGACGATAAAAAGTTCTACGCGGACGAAGTCGCGGGCAACAGCTAGTCTACTTATATATATTAAGCATGCAAACCTTTCAAGTATTCGTCTCGGTTCTTAACTACTATGTGTCGTGTAGTGTACGTCTCTGTATACTTAGTATGAATTAAATGGCGCTTTAGGTCCATGTTCTCGAGTCAAGTTTCTTCAAAAGAAGCTACCTTCTCTGACTTTATCACGCAATTTACGGAAGACTCGACCAAAGCCCACCTATACGTATACTTTCAATGACCAGGCCCCGTAGCATGGATGGCCTTATCACGCAATAAGTGACAGGATAAGCGCGTCGTCTCGTTCTGTCGAACGGTGTCAGCCAGGGACGGATGCTCTATCTTGTCACTTATGGCGTGATAAGGCCATCCATGCTACGGGGCCTGGGCACTTGGGCTTGTGCATGATACTGCACACAGTGCGACCGAATATAATAAATATTAAAACTAAGTTCGGCTTTGCGAGCCACATGCGTGCTTTGCAGAGACAATTGGGTCGCCGTCATCGGATGTGACAGGGAGCAGTATATATATATTATGTAATAAATTATTCTATATATAAGACGCTACAAATACTATTTGCGTGTAATGAAAATTTGCAGGAAGCATTCACACAAATATTCTACGAGAGCACAGCTTTAAGAAAGGTATCTACATAATGCCTTGAGCAGAAAATTCAATTTACGGCGCAGCGCTTCAAAGCCAGAGCTAAAGAATCAACAAGTCACCGAAACTATAACATAAAAAACTTGAATCCGCACAAGTTTTATTGCTACTTCCGTATGCAGTTCCGGGAGTACATTTACGGTCCGGATATCTTTATGCTGAATCCTTATATAACACGGAACCTCGAGGATTTGGAGAGTTAATGCGCTTTATGTCAGATGAATTCAAAATTTAAAACACTTCTGGGCTACTACTAGTACTTATTTAAACTCTAGGTTACAGTCGATTATAAAGTTATCAAAGTTATAGCGTTGTAGTCTACCCACATTGATTTTTAATATGTAGTAGGTACTTACCTTATTTTTAAACACTGTATGTTTAGTTTTAGTTTGTATACTTTCTCATGTAAGTCAATTCATGTAATTCTTATGGGAAATAAAGTTTATTATAGTTATTACATTCAGTGCCAACGATGTGGTAGCGTTACGTTCGTAGTCGTTAACCGTGGTTATACAGGTTTGTAGAGGAAAGTGCCTTCGAGCTGTGCGCCTACCTTGCGGGTTTATGATATGCACTGTAAGGGTTAACGAAAAATAAACTAGCTTTTAGCTAGGTTTTAGTCTTCAGTTTTTGAGGCTAAAAAAATAGTAACAATGCAACTGCTATCTAAATCATAAATTTTAGTTTATAAGATGGGAACAGCATAGAATGCACAGAATGCAATTCTGCCGAAGAAAATTGTTTAATGGGTGTGGGACGTTAAAGTTTATGCTAAAACCGTCATTACGCTCAGAACAAAAGATAGTAAAATTCAATTAGCACACCCGAACCCTTTGGATGCACCCGCACTTGACCAAACTGTTAATTGCATTAAATCAAGCTGAAATACAGCAACATCCCTATTACGGGAGCAATGAATACAAGGGTGTAAACGACATGCCGTTAATATAAATTCTGCCTGGATTCATTGAGCCCTTTATTCGATTAAAAATATCACGCATAATTTGATTACAATTAATTCGGTTACATCTTAACAAACTCAACGAACTACCACAGATGGGTCCATTATGTTTCATTGAAATCGGCAACAAATTATGTTTAGGCTTAATTCTAGAATATTTTACGTAATTGCAAACATTTGTTCATATAACTACGACTTAGAAAAGGTCAATTTACCGTTCTTGTGTGACGCCTTCATATTGATCGGAATCAGCTAAAGCATATTCGATAGTGTCAAAACCTCTTTGATAATGATCAAATGATCACAAAAAAGAGCCCGGTCCCTTCACACGTCTTCGTAAATCCTAGATGGCTGGCTATAAATTATGTATTCGAGTTATAAAACCATCCGCGCGAATGGCTGAGATTCCACTGATCCGGTGTCTTTTAATGGCCTCTACGGAGGAGCGAATAAGCTGGCTTCCACCCAATGGGACATACTGCGACAACCGTTGGTAAGCGAACTAATATGAAAGTGGTGAATAGTAACGTAGGAAAAAAGTTTGACCAGAAAATATTCTTACGCTAATTATAACAGAGAAATAGACTCCAGAATATATTTTACTCTGACTTTGTAAAATATTATTTTTAAACCCCGACGCAAAAAGAGGGGTGTTATACTCGTAAGTTTAACGTGTCTGTGTATCTGTGTGTGCGAATGCGAATGGACCGATTTGAATGTGGTTTTTTTTGTCCGAAAGCTGAAGTGTTAATTTTGAGATATTGAACTTTGACATGAAAATGTCGGGGACATTCAATTTTTCTACGTTGTTTTTTATTATATTGAAAATAAAATTATTATTATACGAAGGTGGGAATAGTTATTTGTTCAACAAGAGAGCAAAGTAGATTTTTGCTGCGAGTGTTGATGTTGAGTCCCGAGCAAGCGAAATATTCTATATTTGAATCACGAGCGTAGCGAGTGATTCAAAATTAGAATCTTGGCGTAGTGAGGGACTCAAAGGCACGAGATGCAAATATCTTTGCTCTCGTGTGATACATACAACTTTTCACCTCAGCAGTGAGAACATCGTCACGTTAAAAAATATATCGTTAGGCTTTTACGCACCTATAATATTCTGAATGTGTAATAGACCCCACACTATGATGTTGATGTGTCACCAGTGCTCGATATCAAAATTAAAAAGCTACTTTGACTCACGGAGTGAGCAAAATCGCATTTTGCTCACTGTTTTCACGCAGCAAAATATGCTTGTTCGAGCTGCTGAGGTGAAAAAAATATTGAATATTTTCAATATCGCAATAATTTACTTTAAAAACAAAGTTTTAACCGACTTCAATTCAGTACTCCGTCAAGCCACATGAACATTTCCACATTTATTTTCCAATTTACCACATGAACTGATTTCCGAGAACAAATCGGCTGCATTAAGTTAAATTCAAGTAAGTCTATTTTGTCAAATTTTACAGGAGAGCGATAAAACATTTTTTAACCGACTTCACAAAAGGAGGAGGTTATATGTTCCACTGTATGTATTTTTTTTATGTATGTTCGCCGATTTCTCCGTCAATTATGGACCGATTTACAAAATTCTTTTTTTATTCAAAAGAGTTTACTCCCGAGGTGGTCCCATTGTCACCAATTTAGGATCTGATGATGGGATCCCAGGGAAATTGAGGGCAACCCTCAAATTTTATAGGTACGCGTGTAGTGACTTCGGTATTTTCTATTATAACTCGTGTATTTACCCTCGGGAACCGCAATTTTGGTGAAGTGGAACTGATGATGAAGACCACAGATGACTTATGGAACTCTTCAAAGATACGTCAAAGATTCTGACATGATTCCGTTGAAGTAGCAACTAATGAAGTGTTAATTCTGAGATCCTTGATGAATCGACGGAACTCCTCAAATATTATCAGCCCACGTATAGCGACTTGGGTTTTTTCTGTATTAATCAACGCATTGTCTCTCGGAAAGCAGTTCATGTGGTAAATTGGAAAGGGAATGTGGAAATTTTCATGGCGAAGTACTGAATTGAAGTCTGTTTAAACTTTGTTTTTAAAGTAAATTATTTGCTTCAAATTCGAATATCTCCGATATTAATAGTCCGAACGATGTAATTTTTTGACAGGTTATATTAGCTTTAAAATATAATTCAGGGTTTTTCACATCTTAGTCCCCCCCATTTCGTAAATGCGAGGGGAAATTGGTTTTAGCATAGTTTAACAATGAGATTTTTTTTAGTTTTACTAAGCATAATACAAGCATACTATTGACTGTGTTTAAAGCACTGGCAAAAACTAAATCAACAACTACACACACAACACACACACACACAAATAAGTTGAATGGCAGAGAAGATGATACTGTAGACAGGACTCTCACATGGGCGGACTGACGATACATGTAATCAGCTGCACAAGATTTTCCATTCCCTTTTTCTTTGAAGATTGAATACCTCGGACTCTTACAGTTTTTTTTGAAGTTGGCTGGGCTTATAACATTCTTGAAAAAAATTTAGTTCCTCATAAGAATCACTGACTGATTTTTTATAGGTACAGCATGCAACTATGATTTTTCATAAATTTCACTTCTACGAGATTTGATAGCTTTATATGATTCATTCGTACTTTTTTTTTCTTTTGCCAAATGTATTTGTCTTCAATCACCTGATTTTGTCTACAACTCGTCAGGAGGCAAACTTTGTAATCTTCAAAGTCATATAATTATATTTTTGACCCTTTTAAAGTTTCTTGCAATGTTTCCATGAAATCCATCTGCACTCATACGAGTGTGACCCTTGGCCAAAAACTTAAGTGTAATGGATTAAATGTCATGAACAGTTACAATCTTGGCAGGTGCTGTGAACAAAATCCAATTTTTGTTTCGAGCACAACAATTGTCTGCCCAACAAATTAAATGCTTTACGTCCCTCTCACTAGGAATAAACTTGTAAATGGCAACAACCTTATATTTCCCATCTCTTCCTCCAGTTGCTTACTTAAGCTACAAAACATTAAATTAAAACCTATCATTCTATTGGTGAAAAAGCAGTCCTTAACGTCCGGCATCATAGGTAGCAATACCGATTTTTGTAAATCTATAGAATAAACTCTTTCATCATCTTTTCCCCTTTAGCCTCAATATTGTATGAATCTGTGGCCATGTTTGCCTTGTTTTTATGGTGTATTCTTTAACATAAAAACATTAAACTAGGAACTTTATTTGCTTTTTTTTCTTCAGATAAAGGGACCTTAAATGATAAACAATCAAAGCATTTATAATTTTGAGGTCGATGCAAAGAGATATTCATATCTTTAAGCGTACGTCTGATGATTTCTTTATATAGTTATACAGCATTTAAAATCAGGATGTTTTTGTTGAAAGTCTCTGTATATTTGTTATTTAATCGTATGGCGTATTCTATATTGAAGGCTTTATTATTTTATTATAAATCAACATCCAGGTCGCACAGCCAGTATTGATACAAAGCTAAAAACATTACAAGCAAGTTGCCAAACAAATCATAAATATCAAGTATGTTGCGTTTGTGATGCTTGAATTTAACTTTGTCATGGCGAGATACTTAATCTTAGCTTAGTTTTCTTGTCTGACTTGAGATACTTCAATACTTCTATTGATAGCTCTAAAATTTAAAGGAAATATGAGGTTTTTTTGATGTAGAAATATGCGCTGAATTAAGAGGAATAGGAACGACGGCGAAAAAAACAAAAAAATTAAAAAAGTTACTTGAATTTAGCATAGTGCAGCCGAAATACGTTGATTATTAGAGAAATAAACCTGAAAATGATTATTAAATTAGAAAAAAATATATTTTGAACTATATATTGTGACATATCAAATGATAGCGTACATTATAAATATCTCAAAAATATTTTTTTCATAATTTTATGATAAACAGTTTTGAAGTTATTTAAGGAAATAAGCGAAAATTGACCATTTTCTTGCCCCCCCTTATCTCCTATTATTATTATTATTTTGTTTGTGGGCCTCAATGTGCCGCTTCGACCAGCAAGTGATCTATTGTGGCAGCCCTTGCCTTATCTCCTATAATACTGGGCCTAAAAATTTGGAAAAAATACAGAAAATAGTTCTTTACCTATAAATTTCAGGAAAAACCTCTAAAAGTCTATGGTATTTAAAGTAACACCGTTTAACCAGTACGAATATTTATAGTTCGCTGAATTGCCGAATTATTTAAATAAAAAAAAAGCATAGCAACGGTAAACGAAAGAGTTTGGAAATAAATTATATCTTTTTAAAAAGAGCATATTCTATTTTTTACTTCAGTCATACAAATCTTGGCGATAAAGTGTGAGGTTTTTGAGAAAACTAAACATACAGATGAAAAAATATAAAATATAATAAAAACGTTCGTATTTGATGGCAGATTGCGCTAAAACTATAAGTGATATCGCTTTAGTATTTATAGAAGGTTTATAGTAAATTTATCACAGGTTATTTAATTTTTACACACTTTTTATTTATCGTGTACAGTTTTCTTTTAAAATGGAAAATACCGCGCTCGGGGACACTTTCGAGGGTAATAAAATATAAGAGGGTGATAAAATTTAACTTTGCTCTATACCCTACATATCCTGATAGATTAAAGTTTTCCATTAATTTTGCCAAATTTTCAGCTAATTTTCTTGAGCTATAAAGGACGTGTGTCCTATTGTAACCTGGAAGAGCTAATTTGGTGAGAATTTTGCAAATCCTGCCGCTGAGTACCGATTGTTGCCCTCGATGTTAGACTTCGACTACTTGTATCCGGAATACCTACCCGCAAGCCAGCAGGGTGGTGGGGGTAGAGATTCCGGATGCATGTGTAGTCCGAACCGTATATCTAGTGACTGGGCCCAGTGGAAGATTTTGTTGCTGATATAGGTAATATGAAATACTGAATGATCTTTAATTTTTTATGTGTATTAAATTAAACATCATGTTTTAAAAAAAAAAAAAAAAATTAAGCTTTTTTTAACAGTAGTTACCTATTAAATAAGGTATAGATTTAATGAAATTTCTTACTTTAAACTATTATTATACACTATTTACATACTATGTAGTATTTCAATGTGAGGCGCACTGAGTCTGAAAATATGTCAGTATTTACAACCGACGCCATTCCACTAATATAGACATATCTACAAAATTGTATAAAGAATTTCCTAAGAAGACCTAAAGCCTCTTGGCAGTTTATATTTCCCTTGCTCTCTCCACGGGCTCAAGCTGATGTTGGTTCCCAAAATCCCATTGATTACCATTTTCGCCGAAACACAAGCCAATATTGCCGAGACCGCCACGGTAAGGCGGTCTATCATTGCCATATTCCTCTCGATCCACGAAGTTATCGCGTACATAGTGTTCATATTGTTATCCTTGAATATCTGGCACGGTTTCTCGAGAGCAACCACAGGAAGTGTCAGACAGATCAGCATGCTTATCACTGACAGGAGTGTGGATACGTATATGTCCATTTTCTGATCCACGTGTAGAAGAGTCTTGTGTAGCTTTGATTTCTTTCGCCGTTTGTCCTCTAAGAAGAATTCGTCCAGCTTCAATAGTTGCAATATTCTGGAATATAAAAATTTAGTAAAGATTTAGAAAATTTACATGGTATTAACATTATAGGGCATTTTATTTGTTTACTATACAACAAAATAGTTATAACCAATAAAAATTAAAATAGGTTATATCTATAAACAAAAACATAAAAATGGAAGTTATAAAATGAATACCGCCTCTAGGAGGTCAGACTGCGGCATGGACCCCATTACGCTGGCAGCATTACCTCTCTGAATCGCAATGGATAGGTAGGTATACGTTGCGAGAGGTAAGCGCCAGCTCTGGGGTCTCCAGTTGCTTGGACCAGCCGCGAAGACAAGGCCTTGAAGAAAATACAAAATAGTTAGTCAAATAAATAATATTCAGTTTAATAACTTACTTGTTAAATGCTAATCGGTAAAACAGCATCTTGAGAATTTAATTTATGAGTTTTGACGCTGATTTAGTTTGCTGTTCTGATATTATTAAAATTATCTGGCTTGATGGGGACGTTGTACTTTGTCTAATATTTTATGTTTAATGTGAGACTGACATTACATGCACTCTCTTAAGTACTATTTAAATTAACCTCATAATTCATTTGTTAATTGACTGTCTTAAAGAGTATTATATAAAATTAATATGACATCATCTGAGTTTCAGGTAATTAGATAAGTACTTACACTTAAAGGTTTGTATCGAATCATATCATTAAGTAGTAATGAATGAGGATGATTTACAGATTTGTCAATTTCTAAGGTTCATTTAAATTTTACAATGCAGAAGAAAGCACGATTAGACATTACTCAATTATTTATCCCGCAGAGTGGTGCGACTATAAGTTCGCCAGTTATAATAATCATTCACAATACAAAACTTATTTCAACGTACAAGACAACGGCGGGTAATTTCCTCGACGCACGCTTCCTTTACAAAGCACCTATTGTGTTTAGTAGCAAAAACTACGGGCGGTCAAGTAATTCAATGTTCATACATCGGATTAAAAAGCCCTTTTCTTGCGCGGATGATAATGAATAATAAACCTTAAACCTATTGGTTATCGTTTCAATTTAAATTAGCAGTAGACTGGGATTAAAACCAGCCGCTCAAAATTGAGAGCTGAAGTTTAATCGTCTTTCGGCGGTAGCAATAGAGTCTAAGTTACCATAAAGGTGTAATAGTATTATTTCTATTTTAAAATGGAATGAAGCTGAGAACTAATCGAATAGACACGTGGCCCTCAGTAAGGGTCAAACAATCAATCAACGATTCAAATTTGCACTAAGTACAAATAAATATAAGTATTTTTTGTAAGTTAGTCGCATATTTTATTTATTTATTTATTAGGCAGGCAGTTGAAACAACTGACCAATCCAATTAACTTTAAGTATATATTTGTTGTGGGGCATTTTGGCACTCTTTGGGGGAGGTCTTTGTCCAGCAGTGGACGTATTTCATATTCATATTCATATTCATTTATTTGCTGCAACCATGGTATTTACAGGGTGTTCTTAAAATTAATCAGTACAATCTCAGTTTCGGCTGATATCAGATGATGGTATATTCGTTGAGCTTTAATTTAATTTTTTGTACAAATGTGCTGGTCTAATTTATTTTGTTCTTGAATTGGTTGACATTGCTGAGACCACATCGTCTGGCAGTTCATTCCAAGCTTTCACCACCATATGTGATTGAAATTTAACATGGTGAGAATTCTTGTCACATATGTATCGTACATTTGATTTCGAATAATATATGTTTTAGTGCTCGCCTTATTCGGATTATTGTCTGTTCATAAAATACTTATGCAACACGTAGATCGCAAAATTTATGTACATGGATTACCCTGAGTCAACAATACGACCCCTCTTCCAAATTGCGATTCATTTCCGTAAAATAAACATGTATGAACACACGGAATTGCAAATCGACCTGATAATCTAATAAGAGAGCCGGGCTCGACACGGATCATTTGTGGAAAAAAATGTCACGAATTCGCGTTTTTTTGTCCGCATTATTTCGATGCGGGACCAGCGGGGATGTGACGTTGACAAATACAAACACATTTCCTGTCAACGATGAGTATTCTGTTTGTATGTACTTATTTAAAGAGATAATTTGGTTAGGTTTTTATTTCAAATATTTAGTCGGGATCGTAGGACGTTTTCGAATGTACCCTACATAAGAAGTTGAGGGCAGAAAAAAGTCGCACAGAGCCAGATCGGGTGAGTAAGGTGGGTGTGGCAGCAATTCGTAGCGCAGCTCCTCCAATTTCGCAGCGACTGCTCTGGGTGAATGTGCTGGAGCATTATCGTGGTGAACAACACTTTTTTCTGTGCCAAATGAGGCCGTGTCTTCTTCAATTCTTGTCGAATCGGTCCAATAATTAATTATTGTAGTGTCCCGTGATTATTTTTCCTTCGAATTCCCTTAGAATCCCATAGTCTTTGCCTTTTTCTGAGCAGATTCATTAAAAAAAACACTGTTTGGACTGTCGCTTGGTTTCTGGCGCATTATAATGGTACCCAGGTTTCATCAACGGTGACGACTCGACGAAAAAACTCCTCCGAATTTCGCTTAACGAGGTGTCGACATTGACAGTCGTATTCGCTTGTTTTCATTTGTGAGCAATTGCGGCACCCATCGGACTGAAACCATTTTCATGTGCAACAACGTCATGTAATATATTGACAACCGTTCCGTACGACACAGCACCTACTGCCTCTGCTAATTCGCGCACTTTCATTCGTCGATCAGCGAGAATCATGTCATGGACCTTTTCAACGATTTCTTCGGTGACCACGTCTGCCGGGCGGCCTGGCTGCTCCTCACCAAAAACAGATACACGACCACGTTTAAATTCATTAAACCAATATCTTACGATCGTCATAGATGGTGAAAGGCATAAACAGCGTCCAACTTTGGTTTTATATGTTCGCATGTTTTCCCATCCAAAAATAGAAACGAATCACGGAACGATATTGCTCTTTTTCCATTTAATCTAGCAATACGAAACGCATGTGATAAAATACGCGGCAAAATATAAACCGACGTATAAATACTTGTTTTTTATTTTATTTTTAATTGTCAGAAGCTACGTTTACACATTGGTATTGCCAACTTTTGTAGTAAACGCCATCTGTTATCTAACACGGGTACTCAGTGAACGACCCGGGTAAGTACAATTTTATCTATTTATAAATATATAATAAATAAATATATATTTTTTGCGAACAATCTTACACAAATCAACCTAGTCCCAAACTAAGCAAAGCTTGTACTATATGGGTACTAAATGACGATATAGATACTTATATAGAGAAATAAATACTTAAATACATAGAAAACATCCATGACTCAGGAACAAATATTCGTGCTCATCACACAAATAAATGCCCTTACCGGGATTCGAACCCAGGACCTCTTGCTTCGTAGGCAGGGTCACTACCAACTAGGCCAAAGCGGTCGTCAAATTTATAACTTAATAAATGAAGTATGCAAGAAAAACTTATCGTACAAACGCAGGACTTAATGCCATCCGGCGTTCTTACAAATCGTCACATTGAACTAAATCCCTCGTTTCTACGTTTGTTATTGCACTCTGCAATTTTAATTTATTTTAATGCCAATTTGGGCAATGGTGACTATACGTATAACAAATTTTGTTACAATTAACTACGCACTCGTCTTAAATTCTCCAATTATTTAAATAATGCCAAATAGCAGACCCTGTTTATTATTGTGTGTTATTTCACACTGTTGTATAAGAATACAACAGTGTGAAATAAATACGAGTAGCTATTAACGACCCATTGTAACAGAGGCGACCGCACGTCTGATGACGTTTTTGCTTTTGACGGTTCGCCTGGAACGACTTCTTAATAACTCATACGTTAATTATTAAATTAACTCATATACAGTTTCAACTTCTGGTAAATTTGCAATTAACTTGGGTAATTAACGAGTAGGTATATTTATTACTGTCATTTTGGTGAAGACTTTTGTTTTGAATATATAAATAAATAATAATCAATAAATATTGGAGGAAATCTTACGCAAATCGAACTAGCCTGATAGTAAGTATCTAAGCTCGAAAAGGCATTTCTTATGGGTACTAGACGACGATATATTTAATAGATATAGATACATAGTAAACATTCAGGATTCAGAGACAAATATTCATGCTCGTCACACAAATATGTACCCTTACCAGGATGAACCACCCCCCCACACGCAACTGAGAATCACCAGCTTCGTAAGCCACTAGGCTAAACCGGTCGTCTAACTTGCATATTACTTAAAGAAGCCCTATAAATTTATAGGTTAATTCATATAGAGTCACAGACATTTAAAAAAGTAATGAAACGGGTCACACATCTTTGAGTCGTCTTTTGTCACGTCTTATACGATTGTAATTATGTATACAGGGTGTCCCAGAAATCGACGTCAAGCCGTAAACGGATGATAGACCAAGTCATAACAGTTATCATAAAAATACAAAAAAAAAATCCACCTCATGTTCTTTTTTTTCAGTACAGTCAGATAAAGTTGGGCGAAACAGTAAATTTAAATAATTTGGTTTTGAAACAGTGTAATTTTCTTCCAAGTAGGAGCAGTTGGCTTTAAATTTTAGGCAAAAATCTACAGGAGTATTATTCAAGATTACATAATAATAAAAAAATTTGAATAAATTATGGAATTTGTAGTAACAAGAGTTAAAGAACCATTACAGGGTGTGGATTTTTTAGTAAATTTCTAAAGTGACCATAATTTTAAAAGAACACGAGTTGAATTTTATTTTGTATTTTTCTAATAACTGTTATGACTTGGTCTATCATCCGTTTTTGGCTTGACGTCGATTTCTGGGACAGCCTGTATGTAGGATTATATTTAAGTAAGCCTGTACTACGCTCTAAACGTTGAGCATTTACTCTGCACCTATTTTAAGTGTCTCTGTTTGGCCTTATGGTTGACTGGTAGAGAATGCCATTTGGCATTAAGTGCGCCATTTGTACATTATTTTGGTTTTGTGCAATAAAGCTTAAATAAATAAATAAACACGGATTTTTATTAATTTGTCATCATTATACAAACACACACATAACACACGCTCTAAGCTAGTCGATCGTCTGCGCGGAACCTTTTCCACGAACATGCACCATGCAGTGCAATAAGACGTTGCTCTTGCCACCTTAGTTAAATTAAACTTGGACCGAACTCATTACAACGTGTCAAACGCACTCACTGGGCGTAAGCAATTTAAAGCGAGACTCCCGAAATTTTACTAATTGTTATAATTACACAGTAAACGCGGAAATCAATTCGGTTCACAAAACCGAAATTAACATATTAAGTTAACTGAAATTGAGAAAAATATAATCCTATCTAAAATATATGTCGTAAAAAATGTTGAGTTTTGAGTCCCACAAAATTTCTGCCGTAATACACAGTTGAGAACTCGATATTACCTCACCTTTCAACAGTTTAGACAATTGCCCCGGTATTTTTAGCCAATAAGTAAGTACCGCCAACAGATATACCTCAAAGTTGGGTAGGTATCTCAGATTAAATCTACGTCTACTACTAATCAGTACGCAAACCAATTATACCTATTGATAATTGCTTACTATTTTTTACTCGTCACCCTATCATTGATTTCCCTCCGACGACGAGCAATACATCAAACTTATTTCAGCCACTGATATCAATTTAATTGGTATTTCGAGCCATCTGTCCCTACTAGCGGTGTGTAATTTGTGGGCATTAGATGTATTTATTGATGACATGTGACGTCTGTATTACTCGTCATTAAGGCACTCTTATACATAGTTTATATTTTCGTATGACATATTTTACTAAAATTATCTAGTCTACCGGAGAAGCGCCGGCTTCTACAAAGAAAAGATTGGATGGGTATTCAAGTAGTGGCACTGCAATAATTATTACTGAGATAATAAAAATAATGTGTAGAAAATGATAACAAAGTAGTCATGATATAATTGATTAGGTATTTGTTAATTTCACCTGTACTGCTGTCTTAAAAACCTCACCGAAACAAAATGTAAACAAAACATTGCTATTTTGGGAAAAATAACGTTTAGATTTCTTATGGGAAAAATAAGAAAAAATGATATGAGAAGGTGGCAGCAACCAAATAAAACACCAACCTCCTTAGGGAGTAGTCAGAGCGTCTTGGCTGCCAACACAGCAATTAGTTGTTACGTTGTTAGAAAAACAGTGCTCCTTATCATTGAGGTATAATGTAGTAACGTACTAGAGAAGACAACACGAACATTATTTGTGCGCCGGCCGGCAAGTCGGGGGGCATGTGGGGGGAGGGTAACTTGTCATAGAATACACTGAGACGGTGCAGCCCATGGACCGCAATGCGTAGCGCAAACTTCTTGTTCGGCGTGTCATCTCTAGTACGTTAGTACATTATACCCCAATGATAAGGAGCACTGTTTTTCTAACAACTCCTCAATGCTCCTTATTGGAATATTGACATACTTCTAGTGCTGAACCACCAATCTTTACATTTGTATCCTAACTAACACGAAGGAAGTGAATAGACTGAAGAACGTGAACGGAAGATTCATGTCTAAGGAGTAAGCACGTCGTATACGTACCGAAAAATACCGGTATCGTCATATTGGTTGTCAAATAGCGATTTCGGTAGCGGAACCTTTATATTTCGCTATCGAAATATAAAGATACCTTTATTTTTTCCGGTACCGTAACCACTTTTTAAAGGTACCGATATATCGACTTTGGCCTGGCGTTATTGCCAAACCGCCGGCAAAGGCACTGCCGTTTTGTCTTTTTGTCTTTAAATGTTTAGTAGCCAATGCTTCCTCTGTAGAGTGCATGCCAGCTCGCTTACTTTTTTCGATAACTTTTATAATACCGGTATTATAAAGGTTACGGTATCATTTAAAACTGATACCGCTAACCGTTATTTCAAAACGGTTACGGTACCGTTATGTTCGCGCGGCGCGCATAACCTTTACGACATAACGGTACCGTAATGGAATACCGGTTTCATACCGGTATAACCGTAACCGAAATCAGTCCTTGGTATCGTGTCATTCAGGGGGCACAGTGAAAGGTAATCTTTTGCATTCTCAATCACCGCTTGCAGAACAGCATCTAGAAAGTTTAGGAAATATTAATGTTGATACATTTTTCTCTTTATATTTGGGAATAACATTAAATATTTAGTGAGATCGAAGGCATGTTGAAGTTCACTTCGCTTATAGATGCAGTAACACCAAAAAAATGCTCGGTAAATGTTTAGTGTAGTTGTCTTTTTTGCAATTTTTGACGCTACCTAATAGGAAAGAAAAACGCATTGCCTGATAACCGACACGTATGGTGGTGTTATACGTAATCAGCAAAATCGGGTAAGTCTTCAAATCAATAAAGAGTCGATAACGCGCTTGTGATTCTTCTGGATCTTCAAGCGTCCATAGGTCACGGTGTCCGCTTATCAGCAGGCAGGGCGTATGTTTTTTTTTCCACCGTTGTAGTATAACAAAAAAACATAGTCAATCTACATGAGTTTCTATTTCCGAAAATCGATTTTTTCTGCAAGCAATCTTTCCATTCGCAAATTTTCCGATTTTTAATTCTCTGTTTGGTATTTTCCCCAGAGGTAGTTTTTTTGAGTAGATTTTTTACCTTTCGCTAAACTACCCAATCTAATCTTTTCCTGATGGTTTTTTTCCCAAATATTTTTTTTTCCTTGTTCCTTGGAGATATCTATGGTCAGGTAATTAGTTATCTCCAAGGAATAGAGTAGGTAGCAACTGGACATCTGATTACCTACCTATTCTACTCTAACGCAGGTCAGTGTAGGTACGACGACGAGCGAAGCGAGGAGGAGTGTTAGAAAGAACCGCGCCCCTACAGCGCGCGAGCCGAGCGAGCGGCCGGCGAAGCGCCAGAACCGACTTTATACGAAAAAGTTTAAGCCTTAGAGTACAATAGGTAATCCGTTGTCCGTAGTTATATTTCCGAGTGATCATGTACGCGAATGCGTAAATTACGCGACTAGAAATATTTGAGAATGGAAATAATACTTTTTGTAAAAACGATGTTCAGAAATATACCCTCCGGGGAAAATACAGAACGGAAAATTTTAAATCGGAAAATTTGCGAATGGAAAGATTGCTTGCAGAAAAAATCGATTTTCGGAAATGGATCGCCACACTCTCCGGCAGCATAAGCTGCTGTCAGAAGAATCATTATAGAAGATTTAAAGATTATTAACTTTGTAAAAATAAGGCGTGATGTTGATTGGCTCAATAGTATGCTCGCATGTTTCAGTTTTACATCAATTTGTTTTATTCCTTTACAAAAGCGAAACTCGTCCCCAGTAATCATAGAGATAAAGACGTTTGTAACCCAGTGGACTATACCACAAATATAAAAAAAAATAGAAAGTTCTTGGAGTATAAGTTGTTCAGTACGTGCAGATCGTAATCGAAACGATAAAGCTATAACAAATATCGAACAAACATATGCCTGAAACACCCATTATAAAATCTGAACAACATTTTGGTCAATAATAAATTTCAAAACGGCCAATCTAAAATTTTCTGTGGAATACCATGGTTGTTCACTCATTGTAACCCACACAATGTGACGTGTTTTATGACGGATAAAAGAACGAGAATGAGCACTAACCAAGTGATGATTGTAAAAATACCTATGGTTTTATATTTTCATGCTACTAATGAAGTTCTACAAAATAATGACACCATGAATGTACCAGAACTTAACTTAGTTAATTGGTGTTCTGTATTATTGTAATGACCCAGGGGGCAAAACTTGTATTGTACATGATTGAAGTAGTGTTTGCTGCTATTCACAGTGTAGAACAAAATATAATTGCGCCAAGTCAGGGTTCGGTTCTTTATTAGATATCACTAGCAGTCATTCGCGGTATAAATTGATTATAGACACTTATCGTAAATACAAGGCCAGTAATGTTAAGTTCAACCCTTGCCTTTCTAACTCGATTAAACAAAATTTAACCCATCAATGCCCATCAGCCAGAATGCAGCGTGCGTTTTATGCGACGCGCCACAATATCTGTCAAAACCTAATACGATAAAATGCGGATTTGTAACGCCATGACGTCATCTAATCTCAATGTCACTAATAGGACTTAGGGTGCTCACTCGGACTAGGGGCGCCTGGCGTGCTACGCCTATGGTATAGGGTATGGCGAGCTACGCATACATGTTTCACGAGTGAAAGTAGTAATACACAGCTAATTATACGAAAAATATAAAAGAGACATTATAAAAAGTATAAAAATCTGCGAACATTAAGTGGGACTTTTTTGCAAGTTATTTTTGTTTATTATAATCAAAATTAAATGCTGTCAATAATAATTATTCTCCAATCTAGATGTAGTATACAAGTGTCTATTCGCTTTTACTCGCAGTCAAGTAAAGTTCATTCAGAAAATAATTAACGTTGGATAGCAGGTGTCAACCCTAACTGGGTTAAAAAGCCCCAGCTGCACTGAAGGGTTAAACTGTTATGTGGCTATTGCGAATAATGAGAGGTGTTTGAAAGAAATTTACTATCCCCGGGGTGTTCTTGGCACGCAGCGGGAGGGTTAAGAATGGTCTGTCTTGCCGCAAATGGGAAGCGAAAAATTAAATTCCTTTTTTTTCCTAATTTCCACGTCGTTTGGAGGGTAGAAAGGTTAAAATAGAACAAAAAGCAGGATAAATTGGACGATTAAGAGAACTCAATAATTGTGTGTACTAAAACAAAAGGGGGAATTTTGGCATCACAAAAGCGCCTTTATTTGCATAAAAATGTGTGAATGGTCACGTAATGCCACAAATTGTATACAAAGTTTCCTAATAGGTAAATAATCTAAATGTAGAAGTTAGTTACCATATATTAATGCCCCTAACGTAATATACCTAGGACTTAATTAAACCTTCGCTGCTAAAGCTACTAGGTGCCTCAATAGCGGCAACTATAAAATACCCTAGTAGGGTACCAGCCCTTATTATACGGTAAGACGATAACTAATAATGTCTCATTTAGTTGAGCAGTAAATGTGGATACATTTTATATGTAGAATTACGAGGCTTTGGTTTGATGGGTAATTCATGTTTTGGGTTGCTACAGGGGCCGTGTCAAATTATGAAATATATAAACCTCCTTTATGTCTTATAGGTACAACAGATACAATAAGAGAAATTTTATTAGTAGATTTTGCTGAAGACTTCTTTATGATGGGGTGGTCGATTTGAGACTTAAATTCGCAATTTTTAATGTGTTTCGTGCGCAAGAATGAGCTAAGAGCTCAGTCAGTTGTCAGAACGTTCGTTGGAAACAATATAGACCTACCCAATGTCACTGGTTTACAAACAAACCCTAACTGAAAACCATATGAAAGCGTTTTATTTTCAACTGCGCTCTTAATGGCAAATATTAAAACTGAATGTGCGCAGTAACGGTTGAAAAAGCATTAATAAAGATGCAGATATCGTTTAACCTGCGAATACGCTGCGATCGGGACGCTATTTGCTTGGTAGTCAAGGGTGCCACATTTTGGGAAAGCCAAAGGTAAAAAAAAATGAATGACCGATTGGAGTCCAAGGCAGGAATCGAAACCGCGTCTTTGCCATTCCGTTGTAACGTCCTAAAAGCTTGACCCGCGTGACCAATACACATGACGGCGAATTTGAAAATAATTCCATTCGTATCTATAGTGTTAAGACACACATACATCAACTACTCATCGAGCCGGAACTAATGAGCCTTAATACGACGATGTTATCATGTGTAATTTGGGATTTCCTATAGCCATAGACCCTATTCCGTCTCCATTATTAGACCAGTTCAGTGGTTTTGCCATTACACTAGATTCAAAAGAAAAAAATGCAAATAAACTTCTATAAGACGACCGCTTTAGCCTAGTTGGTAGTGACCCTGCCTACGAAGCAAGAGGTCCTGGATTCGAATCCCGGTAAGGGCATTTATTTGTGTGATGAGCACGAATATTTGTTCCTGAGTCATGGATGTTTTTCTATCTATTTAAGTATTTATTTCTCTATATAAGTATATATATCGTCGTCTAGTACCCATAGTACAAGCTTTGCTTAGTTTGGGACTAGGTTGATGTGTGTAAGATTGTCCGCAAATATTTATTTATTATTTATTTATTTATTATTTATATTTGTCTAACTACCGGTCTACATCATCTATAGAAATAGTAATCTACGTAATCTTCTGCAATGAGTGCATAGCTTTTTTTATTTAAAATGGTAATTCATTTGACGATTTGGCAACCCTTGGATTCTTTAAAACTATCGCTGAGCTGCGATTAGAGATTTCCTGGAATGGGGCGTTTCGCTGAATTTACTCGAAAACATTCAAGATATCAGCCAGTGGCTGGTACTTTAGACTTAGGACTTAGGATAATACGATTTTATGGGTTATAATCAAATTTGACTCCAAAAATGTCCTAACGAGCCTAACTAACTATGTGAATGTGTATTTATGTACTTTCATATATTTGGTTGATTTGTACAACACATGTATAGTATGTATAGTATTGTTGTAGAGGCTAGAAAAAAAGCAATATATGGACGAGTTAGTTCGAGGGCCGACGCGTAGCGGAGAAACTCGAAAGTACGAGTCCAGCTATTGCACTTTCGGCCGAGGCTTAACATATTTAGTGCTTTTCACGTCTACTGCGAGGAAATTGCAAATAATCATAATTTTAAATCAAAATTAAGTTCCTAATTGAAGATCATAATACTAATCAAAAAACAAAAGAAGCGCGGCACCGCTCGCCGGCGCGGCGGCGCCGCTCCTCCCGCCCGACGCCCTGTGATTGGTCGAAGAGCTGTTCAAACTGAACAACAACTATTACAATGACCAACCACTCAAAAATAATCGACCAATAGCAGAGTAGAAAGTAAAAAAGGCCGCTAAACACTACATTTTTACTTTGCAAATCTACATTGTTTGACTGTTTTTGAATTGTACTACTAAGAACTACTTTCTACTCTCATTTCAATCCATCTTTGGCCATATTTCCGAGCAGTGGCGTGAAAACTAAATATGAATCTAGGTATACCTTTTACCCCGTAAGAACTGTGTAAAAAAAGTGTCGCGTTCTGAATCCGCATACTTACTATTTTTACGTTACATCCATACTATATATTATATTTATTAATATTATAAATGCGAAAGTAACTCTGGCCGTCTGTTTGTTTTCTTTTCACGCTTAAACCGCTGAAACGATTAAGATTGGTATGGAGATACTTTGAATCTCGAGGAAGGCCATAGGATAGATTTATAAATCTCAAAAATCATCCCTTAATGGGGTTAAATGGGGGGCAAAAGTTCGTATGGAGCTATAGTATTTTATGCAACTGTTGTATAAGAAGGGTCTTAAAACGCGAGTGGCGTGGGTTGCGATGCGAGCCTTGGCCAGCATCGCAATTAAAGACGCCACGAGCGTTTTTAGACCAGTTATACACCGTTGCATACAATACTTACTCTACGTCAAATTTTAAATAAATAGCAGACTACAGAATAGTAAAACTTTTCAGGCAGCTAGTTTTCTATTCGTACTTTTGCTACTCACGCAATTTCTTCAGGAGTGCAGTTATTAATTTCTTCGACCATTTTAAAAGGAACGTACACTTTTGTCTTCACAAACACGAATAAAATCTTAATAGTTTAGGACTAATAGTTTATCATCTTTCGTCTTTTCATTTTGAACTGTATTTTGGTGGGAAATCGGAAATGTGACAGCTCTTGATTATGGTTAGTTTTGTTTTTAATTTGTTTGCACTTGCCATCCGAACCAAACCGAATCCGGACCCGGACTGAATTCGAACTGTTTATTTTTATAAATAATACCAACAATTTATAAAACATGTAATTTAACACACAATAGTTGATGATTTATTATTATTGTAGTAAATTATTTATAATATACAAATGTTAAATCGTAAATAAATACGTTTATTTCGAAATATTTGTTCATGAAGTTGGCACCACTGCAATATAGTGGCCGATTAAAAAAAAAGTTAAACAGTGCTTTTATGAAAAATGTTTGAACCAAAAAAGTACGCTAAACAGTGCGTTTTTGGGCCATAGAGCATAGAGTTTTTCGACGACTTATTAGTGGTGTCATTGTTTTTGAGCTACAGCCTATATAAATGACAGATAACGGTACAGGAGTAGAAATAGTAGATTGTACAACAAGTGCATAAAACGCACCATTTTACTCGAGACGTTTATCCATCCGAGCGAGCTTGCGAGCGAGGATAGATATAAAGTCGAGTGTAAAATGGGTTTTATGGACGAGTTGTACACTCTACTTTTCACTTCGATTGCGAGGAAATGAAACAGCAACACGTAAATATAGTAAATGAGACGAAATACAAATTATAAGTTTATTTCATGAAGTTTTATTGTGTACTTTGGCTGTTGGTATCTTTGCCTTGGTCTTAGAATACGAACGAAACGAAATAAAATAAAGAGGTTGTTGTATGAAGTTAAAGATGTTCGTGTGGCTGTTGCAGCGATTGCCTTGGTCTTCGACGAAGATTTTACTTTATGCTCTAGAGCATAAAAAGCGACTTTATGTCGCCTACGCACGACATAAAGACGAACTTTTAGAGCATGAGAAGTGAAAAATATATTTATAAACGCGTTCCGCGCGGACGCGGGACGGTCGCGGGCAAAAGCTACTATTTTTATTTATTAATTCAGCAAGAAATTTGTATTATTACTCCGCATTAGCAGGTAGGTATTATTGTTCGATTAGGACATATAATCTCATAAAGGGATGATATATACTATAACAATAAAATCTGGCCAGCTTATATGGTATTGGTAACAGTCTTAATGGTTCACACAGAGTGCGTTTTCATTACTCTCAACTGTATTGTACAAAGCCTAATAAGTTTTCTAATAAATGCAAAGTAAAGGAGCATTCACACATAACACATAATTCACACCGTATGTTACTTGGCTCGGCATTAATTGAAAACCAACAAGATCGTTAGCACTTAGCCAATTGCACCCTGCGGCTGCTGACGCTTGTTTGAGGAGCCTGTGTACTTGGTTAATGCAGTGTGCATTACGCCTTATAGTGACGGGAAACCTACGATATTTTCTTACCCTTCATTATACTTAACACATAGATATGGTTTGGCTACTAAATATCTCATTACATAGAAGTTGGAAGCATACACTCTTCACTTTCTTTGGAGTAGCATTAGACCACAGCATCAAATTGATTGATCTAAATATTTAGAATGGCATACATATTGTTGTTTAATTCCTTCTCTAGTCTTTGTAAGACTCTTCCATATTCCACTTTTTTGCGAATATAATTTACTAACGTACGCGGAATGAAATTTGGTCAAAGTTTTAAATATGTAAAATGTTTTTAAAAATCGAGACAGCAATTGCATTTTACGGGTAATTTAAAGTCTACAATTAGCTACGGTAGCCTAGTGGTTCAGGCATGCGGCTGTCAAGCGGTGGTCGTGGGATCGAATCCCGGCTCGTACCAATGAGTTTTTCGGAACTTATGCACGGAATATTTACCGTTAGCCGAAAACGGTGAAGGAAAACATCGTGAGGAAACCGGTCTAATCCCAATAAGGTCTAGTTTTCCCTCTGGATTGGAAGGTCAAATGGCAGTCGCTTTCGTAAAAACTAGTGCCTATGCCAAATCTTGGGATTAGGTATCAAAGCGGACCCCGGGCTCCTTCAGGGGCACAACCGGGAATAATAATGCTAGGAGGATGATGGGTAATTTAAAGTCAACATATCTGTCAATCAATCTGGTAAGTTTCATGGGCATTGGATTTTTTCTCTTGAAATTATGGTAAATCAAGAAGAACGCCGCTGACGCCGTTGGAGTATACTTTTCAAGATAGCGGTTTACCACCTGGTTTAGCGATTATGGTCCCTAAAGTACAAATTTTAAGACATGTAAACATAGGTTTCGGTGAGTGTGTGTAGTGAACTTGACTACTGTCACTTGCATTTTGCCCCATTTTTGCCCTAAATATGTTTTGACCATCACATTATGAAGTTTCAGTAATACGCCCCACATCAGTAATGTTAAATGTATAGTGTATATGCACTGGCCTGTTACAGACCCATCTACTGATGAAATCCACCCGATAAATTAAGTTTTAGAAGCAAAGTTGTGATTTCAGATTTGGACTCCACTCACGCCCGCCATTTTGTTTTTTTTTAACTCGATGTGCGCCAACACGTTGTCAGTACCTATTAAGAGAAATCTAACACCACCTCATTTTTAGGGTTCCGTACTCAAAGAGTAAAACGGGATCCTATTACTGAGACTCCGCTGTCCGTCTGTCACCAGGCTGTATCTCAACAACCGTGATAGAAAGACAGTTGAAATTTTCACAGATGATGTATTTCTGTTGCAGCTATAACAACAAATACTAAAAAAACTGAATTAATAAATATATATATATATATATATTGTTCTTTTACAATCTTACACAAATCGGCTTAGTCCCGACCTAAGCAAAGTTTGTATTATGGGTACTAGACGACGATAAACATACTTATATAGATAAATAAATACTTAAATCAAAATCAATTATTTATTCTGCAAATAGGCCACAAGGGCACTTTTACATGTCAAATGGTATTCTACAATATAATATTAATAATCTTACACAATAATCATTTTAAAATTGCAGATTTTAACCAATTAGTACCTAAACGGTTAACAAACTAAATGTCACTAAATGAAAACAAAAAAAATCCAAAATTGTAAAATATTATCAATTACATTCGATATAAGGTCTGTATCAGAATTAACAATAAGTTAATGATATTAATTTAGTACCCCAGAGATGTATAAGGTCTCTGAGCATCCAAATACAATTAATAATTATTCTAATGTTCTTATAGAGATGTATACTGTCTCTAAGCATTAAAACAAAAAAAAGGATCATTAATGTAATATTGTCAGAGATGTACAGGGTCAATAACAATAAAACGTGTCAAGAACATAATAATGTCTCTCGTCAAAATATTGTACAATAATGAACACTAGTATTTAGGTAGTTACTATGCCCTTGCAAGCATGAACAGACCGGACTCCACAAACAGCACCCGATCACGAGTATGACGCATATCTCAGCCATCGCCTCCCTCAATACATAGAAAACATCCATGACTCAGGAACAAATATTTGTGCACACAAATAAATGCCCTTACCAGGATTCGAACCCGGGACCTCCGGCTTCGTAGGCAGGGTCACTACCAACTAGGCTACAGGAGGCTCCCATACAACAAACGTTATTTTTTTGCCGTTTTTATAGATAATGGTACGGAACCCTTCGTGCGCGAGTCCGACTCGCACTTTGCCGGTTTTTTTTGGAATTCATCAAGCATCTTGACCTGGAGGTGGTAGCAAACTATCACTAATTATGGAGAAATTTAATCCATTACCATTTTTTTTTGTGTTTAGCCGTAGTCGGGTAAAATGTTATCATTAATGTAGTTCATATCCTATTGTGTAAATCAAAGTGGATTTGAAATTCTCCCGAGCTCCAAATTCGGAGAATCTTCCCTGGAAGGACATTGAGGGAAAATCTCACATGTGGATGCATTTTTCGCTACGAAGAAACGTTTTCTCGTCAAGGTTGTGTACTACAGGCTTGTGCAATGAAATGAAATGAAATGAAATGAAATGAAATATTTATTTGCGGAATACGGGTCACATTATGTTGGTACAAATACACGGTACAGTCCGCCGTACTCTACTTAAATAAGCATGCAAAATAATAGCCTTTATTTTGCTGTCGGTTAAGAACAAGCAAAATAGAGGGATTACTTATTACTAGTTTTTATACTTAGAAATTCATTAACAGAGTAGACACATAGTTCGCATAGCCATATAAACAGTTTCTTCTTGAATTCTTTCAGGGGTAGGTCTTTTATGTCTCTATGAAGCTTGTTGAATATTTTGATACACATATAATACGGGGTACGGCTGGTTTGTTTTAGACGAAACTTTGGTACGTAAAGTAGATTTCTTTGCCTTGAGATGTGGTTATTATATATTAGGACCTCGCTATTTTTTTTAAAGTATTGTTGGTTTTCACGAACAAATACAGCTATCTCGTATATGTGCAGAATTTATTCAGCTTTAATAATACTGTAGACCATGTTATCATAGAGTACGTAGTTTTCGAACAAAACCTGAATTTCTTACGAATACATTTCCCAAGATAGCGGCCGTTCTACAAGGTCCTGACCCGGGGACTTTTGGGAGACGAAAACAACGCTTCCAACGATCATTCGTACCAAATTTCATCAAACTCCCCGATATCTCGAGTCAGAGAAAGTCAAATCATTGATGTTTTTATAAATAAGCATAAAATATCCATTTTCCCAACACTAGCCAATGCTCCAGGCAGTGTGTATGAAAGATCTTTGCTTGCTGACCGGCCCGAATTGGGCGTCAATAATGTTGCACGTTTGCGCATCAGGGTAACAGAACTGACTTACACACAGACCGGTTTATTTCCGGCATCAAACACCATGAGTCAAATACCAATATACCCTAATGGGTGCAATGGAAGTAACATGGAACTTTTAATTTTAACATTAATGTTTAAAGGTCTCAATTTTAACCACGAAAAGACTTATTGTTGTTACTTTAACCATTGCTTAAATTCTTGTTATAGAATCTGAGTAAAAACAAAAACGCACGCCCTACACGTACGTTACGTACGTTACGTTGGTAACAATGAATACAAAAAACAAATAAATTATATGCAAAAAATTATAAAGTTTCCTCTCTGCCCGCACAAATATTTAACTGAACTTAAAACAAGATACTATTATTATTCTTTAATTGTGACATTTGTCTACTACATACTTGTAAGGGGCGATACCTTAATTGACTTACAAATAAAAACAATTAAACTCACAAATGCAGGCTACGAAGTCTCCCTAAAACATTTTTCTTGTATCGCCTTCTACCCTAACGTTTCATTTTCTCGTAGACAATACCTTGATACAGTGCAACCAAAATAAAGTTGAGTATTTGAAGAATAAATATTTTCAAGATTGATATGTTTCGCTGATGCCATAAAGTTTTTTCTCGAGGTTGAATCGTACGATAAATATGATTGATACAAAAGGGGCGAATAAACAAATGACGATTCATCATTGTGTGTAGTCAAGCGTATCTTTGTGATCACGTAAAGATAGACAACCGTCACCATAATATTGTTTAAATAGAACATAAGGTTCACGAAATTTGCTGCACTGTTTGTGTAAGAGGTTTTTAATAAAATTAATAAAAAAAAACTGATCTGAAATTACTTTGTTATACGTGTGTTTAAATTACTATAAAATATCACTCGTACGCTGATATCTCTGCATAATTACGATTTGCTGTTCATTTTATATTAAACATAATACACAATCAACATATATTTTAAATACTCCAAATTAATAATTTCATTCAATAATACCCAATATGATTTAAGTTTCAATTTCAATTGACATATTGAAACAAACAATCATAACACAGATCTTCATTTCAAAAGGCAACTACTTAAAAACCGTTACATCAAAGGGAATCATTCAATAATCCAACCCCTACAATTCGATCCGCGAAAATAATGCTACAATATTCTAAATGAGTATACGCAAGGTTCAAATTCAAATGAAACGCATGTCTTTTTATAATGGTTAATAGCTAATACAGATCCATGTATGCGACAGAACAAATATGAATATTGAACGTTGGTTGGTAAACACGATTATGGAGTCAAAGAGATGTGCTGATAAATGTACCGTATTTAGATGCCATCTCTATTGAATTAGCTCTTCACCCTGCGGCTACCACACATGAGTAGGCCGAGCCGTATGTCGATTGCCAGGATATCAATCACTGTAAAGAAAACAAGGGCACTCCTTTCAGTATAACTGTGTGCTGGAAAATCAAAAATTACCTAAAATACAGTTTTTAAAATAAGCATTGTTGTGTGGCTTTTCATTGTTGGCGTCTTTTAACTTTTACATTCCTTTCTGTTTATGATGGCATCAATATGAAAATCCTATAATATATTATATACAACATATAATTGTTATAAAAAATACAGACAAATTAATTTTGGATATTTTGTCTAGGTTTCCTGTTAAGTCATAACATTTGTAGTAGAGCTGCTATTTCCATTAGGTACGTTATATAATGTTTCATTCCCACTTTATACCGTTATAGTAATAATATTCATGACGACGTTTCTGACGTTACCGTATATGTTAGCGGGATGAGATCACACGTCACTCAAGATTTTACATCAACCGCAGTACAACTGAAAAATAACCAAATCGCGTGTCATCGTTAAAATTTAATGGTAAACGGTTAGTGGCAATAACTGCGCGCCAGTTAGAAACAGTTTTATGCGCAATAACTGTTTAACACGTTCTGCGGGCTTTATATTATGTCGTTACGTGCACGTGAATACGTTAAACGTTTACGATATTAACGTACGTATCGATTTTTAACGAGTTATTTATTGTTAAGTTATGATAAATTCTGAAATAATTATAACTGTAACCTACCATGACTAGTCTATTGTATACATAGTATTCATTCAGATTGAATACATGTAGCTACGTAAATATGTAGTTGTGCTACTTGTGCTAGCTATTATAGCCAAAAATCCCTATTAGATATCAAAACAAATGTTTATTAGAGAGTAAAGAAATAGTAGATTGTGTCTCAAGGTCTCAAGGGAGGAAAATGATATATTTACAGCAAGGGTATATTGAATCTTGAGCGTAACGAAGGAATCAAGTGTTAAGCCCAAGACTGCATTTCACACCTTCTATAAGGAAAAATGAAATATTTTCTGAATAGCAGGTTGAGGGAAGAAAAGTACAACTTTGATCCCTCATTTAAGGGCAGCAATGGCTATTTTCTGAATAGCACGTGTGAAAAGAATATTTGGAATTCATATAAATTCTAAGACTTTATCGCAAAACGGAGAAGCGTCACATAACATTCCACACATCATATATTATGCATATGACGCGTCAACCTTACCTAGCCGGCGTTGCACTCAATGTGCATAAATCATACATTCTGCATACACGAATACGGAGTTCATCGAAGTGATCTTTGATATTCGAAGGGTTTGAGACTGCACGAAATGGAGTAAGCTTTGAAACAGTGGACAGTGGGCATTCAATGATTATGATAAACGTCTACATAACGAATTCTTAATCCAGTTAATTTGGTTAAAGCCATTATTATTTCATGTCACAATATTGCTTGATACATACGTATAGGTACTTCTACAATAGTACCCATAATTGTTAAATAATAGTACATTGTGATACAAGTTGATCATTACATCAGAGGCGGAATTGTCACGCGAACCGCAGGTGAGCGTGATAATAGAGCCGAGGATGTAATTATCAAAGCTCACGCGTGTCATACGACGTTTTTCAACACATTTGTGAGGAAAAAATCCTTATCATAAAATGAAAATGTTACAGGCTCCTAAGTTGTTTCCTTTAGTTATTGATTACAACAGGTTTTTACTCACATACATTTATTTGTACATCTCCAAGAATGTACAGTGGTGTCAATTCTATTTATCACTTTTCTATTCTCAACATTTTTAATAATAACCAAATACGCATCATCAATGTTTACAAATATTTGTGAAATTACTTATAATGGCGCGCAACTATTTTTTTTCGTGAAGTTCGCGCAGTGCGCCCGCAGCGAGGCTTAGATGAAATCTCTAAACAGCCAATACAAAATAAAATAAATATTTTCTTATTCAATATAAATTCATGTAAAATGTTATCAAAAGTAAATAGTTTCACTAAATGAAACGTTTCTATATCATATCCAAGAAGAAATAATCAATTAATTCACAAGAAGGATTTAATTTGTTTAGTCGAGTAAGAATCCATTTGCCGAGAATTAAAAACAAACCTGTATAACCCGGTCAATTTAAGAATGCGTCGAGTCCATACATACACCTTGCTGCAAGGTGCCAACGTGTCTTAATCGGGATATAAACATAACTACACGAGTGTCGTAATGTTATAAAACACGCGTTTTTAATACCCAGGATTATGAGCCTAAAAGCGGCACAATAAGAGGCACGTTACGAGCAACTGTGTTGAAAATATTATTTCTACCACCACGTGGATAAGTGCTAAACAGCTGTTAATTAATAATGATAACTATTTGGGGACAATCTTACACAAATCGACCTAGTCCCAAACTAAGCAAAGCTTGTACTATTCAAACGAGATTATTATTTCCATTAAGATTTCAGACACATTTTCTAGTAACTGACAATAAAACTATGCCATCATACATTCAGTTACTCCATTTAATGGTAGCTTCGTGTTCGGAGAATGCAAAAGTCTCGTTCTGTAAGTCGAAAGCGAAGCTAATATGTGTCGACGAAGAAGCGGGAAACTTTGGGATTTAATAATGTTTATGACACGTTTGCTTTATGCGTCTGTTTATGCAAAGTTCATACTACCGTAATGGTGTCTAGAATTAGATAAATTTGAAAACGAATTTGTTGTTTTCCTTTCAGTGATTTTAGAAATCATATTTATGGGAGTTTAAATTGGGTTTAAGTATGGGCAAGTAGTGCCTAAAAGAGATTATGTAACATATTCTGGTAAAATTACTTATATTTGGTATTAATAACTATCCAATTTCAAATTACTCAACTGATTGGATACTAGTACCTACTAGTTGGTTGCAAGTGGGTTGGATTGGTTTTGTGGCGATTTAAACCCAAATACCCACATTTTATTAAAAGACAAAACAAAATACTCAGAATTTATTGAAAACTAATTCATTCTATTGACTGCTAACACGTGACCCACTAACATTTACTAATTATAACATTCCGTATCCACAAAGCACCCCACGTCTGATTGTGTCACGGCTCTTACCTACCTTCTCTGCATGCTCACAAATATGTTAGGGATGTGCAAACTAAACCATATTTCATTAAAAATAAAGGTGTTTTTATATTAACCGTAACGCATAAGGTATATTTATTGCCCCTTTTTGACAATACTGCGAAGCGGAAAATGAAACCAGCCTCAAAACAAATGTTTGCGTTTTGCCCGAAAGCGGTATTGTAATTGACCGATTAGGTTTGATTTTTTGGTTGTTCGGCAACGACAACCACGCATGTTTTAAATCCCCGGGCGTTTGCTTAACATTAGACAAAACATATTGTTTTAGCAGACCCTTGTTACACGTTAGTAATTAGCTTAATATCCTATACTATTAAACGAGCAATATTTGTATATATATATGTATGTATGTATTTTATATATATTTGCAAATCACGTTCTCGGAAACGGCTCAAACGATTTCGATGATATTTGGAATACAGGGGTCTCATGTCCGGGAAAATTCGTTTTCTCTGTATTTTCTCCATTTTCATCCGAGCAGAACTCGGTCGGTCGCCCAGGGAATGTATATAGTAAATGAACATATAGCTAATAGTCCTAATATATATAGTTAAAAACTTGTTGTTTTGATCCGAATAATTAGTGATTTATCTGGAAAATTCCTTACTTATATTTTTCCGGACAAAACTTTTCGTACGACTATTCTTCCACACTTGGTTTTTTATATTCTTGGTAATAATCCCACAGAGGTTTGTAATGGTGGTACCTTGTGTATTAGAAGAAGAAAAATAATCGAATAAGATTAGAGATAATTATCTTATCTCAACTGGACGTTTAGTACTTACCTATCCATTTCATTCAAATTCGATTCACAAACATCTTTCTTCGACTAATGTTTTATTCAGTGGATGAACTAAATAAGTTAAGTTTCGGACAAAATGTTCCCAAGTGACACAGATACAATACGTTACCAAATTACATTTACAACTGCTCAAATGACCACTGGGTAAAACCATCTTTATGGCAATAGCACACGGCATATTACACGAAATTTCCGTTGTTATTGGTTGATATCGTTATCGTGGGTTTTACATACATTGCGGGGGAAACTGGCCATCCGTCAAAGTCTTCTTTATTTATCGTTGGAGAATTTTATCGAACTAATAGCTTGCGAGATAAATTTACGATTGGCAACGGGATGTTACAGTGAAAAGGGTTTTTGGGTCGGATACTGTGCAAGTATAAATGTTGTTTTGCATCTTGTAAACTTATAAGAATATATTGAGGCGCGTAAAATGGTTTTTAATTGAAATAATTATATAATTACCAGATACCTTCATATTTGAATACATTGAATAATTATGTAAGTTATGTTTTAAACTATTTCAGATCAAAGTAATACTCGATATAATTTTCAAGTCATTAAGCCTAATGAAAATACCCATCCCTATGTTCCTACTAAAATATCAAATACCCACTGCTTGTCAAGAAAATGGTTTACAAACGATTATGTGACTGCAATATCAGCTATAACCAATAATCCCCCTGTATTCGATATCATTTTAAAAACATCGGCGTGAATCTATAAAAGTCTAGCGAGAGCGCAGGAATCATTTATTTCGTGGGTTTGTAGACATCAAATAAATGTCCAGCACCGGCGACATTTCTCAAGTCTCGATACCGAGCGTGTTGCTCTAGCGACGTGATTTGTGGCACATCGCTGGCTTTGGAAAAATGGTATATTGTTTTAGGGTTAAACACACACAGACTTAAGAAAAGGCCGTGGGTAACGTAGAGTACCCAGACAGTTTAAACTCCATCTTTAGAGTGTGTAATTAGTTGTGGTGTGAATGCGATGATTGTATTGAAAGAAGAGAGAAACTTTGAAAGGTTATCAGTATAGATATTTAAACGGCCTCCGTAGCCCAGTGGGTAGTGACTCTGCCTACGAAGCTGGAGGTCCCGGGTTCGAATCCCGGTCAGGGCATTTATTTGTGTATTTATCACGAATATTTGTTCCTGAGTTATGGATGTTATGTATGTATATAAGTATCTATATGTATGTATCTATTATATATATCATCGCCTAGTACCCACAACACAAGCATTACTGAGCTTACCGTGGGCCTAGGTTGATTTGTGTAAGATTGTCCCGTAATATTTAAAATTAAAAAAAAAAAAAAAAAAAGATATCGGAAAACTCGAATGTAACTAAACGATTTTTAGGGTTCCGTAGCCAAATGGCAAAAAACGGAACCCTTATAGATTCGTCATGTCTGCCTGTCTGTCTGTCTGTCCGTCCGTATGTCACAGCCATTTTTTTCCGAAACTATAAGAGCTATACTGTTGAAACTTGGTAAGTAGATGTATTCTGTAAACCGCATTAAGATTTTCAACGAAAATAAAAAAAAAACAATAAATTTTGGGGTTCCCCATACTAAGAACTGAAACTCAATTTTTTTTTTCATCAAACCCATACGTGTGGGGTATCTATGGATAGGTCTTCAAAAATGATATTGAAGTTTCTTGCATATTTTTTTTCTAAACTGAATAGTTTGCGCGAGAGACACTTCCAAAGTGGTAAAATGTGTGTGTCCCCCCCTGTAACTTCTAAAATAAGAGAATGATAAATCTAAAAAAAATAAATGATGTAATGCAAACTTTCAACGAAAATTGGTTTGAACGAGATCTAGTAAGTAGTTTTTTTTTATACGTCATAAATCGTTAAAAGCAATTTATTTAACGGAACCCTTCATGTGCGAGTCTGACTCGCACTTGGCCGCTTTTTTTTTAAATAATGCATGACCGGAGAAGATATACGGAGCTTTAAAAATTTTATAACAAAACGTAGGCTACTTTCTGAGAGCGTTCTCTAGAAATCACACTTGGTCTTTCAATTACACAATTATAAATAACTAGCTTTTGCCCGCGACTTCGTCCGCGTAGAACTCGTTTATATCGGTAGCTCGATACAAACTTTCACCCCTCATTTCCCTTTCGGGGGTAGATTTCCGATATAAAATCTATCCTATGTCCTTCCCCGAAACTCAAACTATTTTTATCATCATAATCATCATCATCATATCAGCCGAAAGACGTCCACTGCTGGACATAGGCCTCCCCCAAATAGTTCCAAAGTGACCAATCCTGCGCCACCCGCATTCTCCGGGACTTAAGTTAACTCTTAACCAAATTTAATCTTTTTCCCTCGGGTTCCATCCAAATTTTCACCCCTCAATTCTCCCTCTTAGATGATTTTCGAGATAAAAACTATACATTGTCCTTTCTCGGAACCCCAACTATCTCTATACCAAATTTCATCTAAATAGGGTACAACCAAAATTTCACCCCCTATTTTATACCCTTGGGGGATTTTTTTCGGGACAAAAGCTATCCGTTGTTCTTCTCCGCGACTCAAACTATCACTATAGGTACCAAATTTCATCCTAATGGGTTCCATTCAAATCTCAACCCCCATTTCACCCCCTTTGGGGATGATTTCCGGAATAATAGCTACCCTATGTCTTTTTTCAGGACTCAAACCATCTCTTTACCGAATTCCATCAAAATGGGTTCCATCCAGATATTCACCCCCCCATTTCACCCTCTTTAGGGATGATTTCCGTGATAAAAATTATCATATGTCGTTTTTCAGCACTCAAACTATCTTTATAACAAATTCAATCTAAATAGTTCACATCACATCCAAATTTTCTAACCCTTAGGGGAGGATTTTCAGGATAAAACTATCCTATGTCCTTCCCCAGGATTCCTAACTATCGCTATACCGTGAATGAGTTCCATCCAAATTTTAACTACCATTTCACCCCCTTAGGGGATGATCTCCGGAATAAAAACTATCATATATCCTTCCCCAGTACTCCCAACTATCGCTATATCGTAACTGAGTTCCATCCAATTTTTCACCCCCCATTTCACCTCCTTAGAGGATGATTTTCGGGATAAAAACTATCCGTTGTCATTCTCCGGGACTCAAACTATCTCTATACCAAATGTCATCTAAATGGGTAACATTCAAATTCTCACCCCCAATTCACCCCCTTAGGGGATGATTTCCGGAATAGAAACTATCTTTCAACTTAATTTTATCAGAATGTGTCTCAAACAAATTTTAACGCCCATTTCAACCCCTTAGGGGATAATTTCCGGAATAAAAGCTACCCTTTGTCCTTTTTTAGGACTCAAACCATCTCTATACCAAATTCCATCAAAATAGGTTCCATCCAGATTTTTACCCCCAATTACACCCCCTTAGGGGATGATTTTCGGGATAAACCTATTTTATGTCCTTCCCCAGGACTCCAACTATCGCTATACCGTAAATGGGTTCAATCCCAATTTTCATCCACCATTTCTCACCCCCTTAGGGGATGATTTCCTCCTTTCATGTCTTCCGGAATAAAAGTTATCCTATGTCCTTTCCTAGGACCCTACCTCTCTTAATACCTAATTTTATCTAAATGGGTTCTATCCAAATCTTCAACCCTCATTTCACCACCTCAGGAAACCATTTTTCGGGATAAAACCTTTGCATTGTCCTTCTGTGGGACTACTTCTATCTCTTTACCAAATTTCATCTAAATGGGTTTTATCCAAATTTTCACCCCCTATTTCATCCCTGAGGGGGTGATTTTCGGGATTTAAACTATCTGTTATCATACTCCGGGACTCAAACTATCTTTATACGAAATTTCATCTAAATTTTCACCTCAATTTTACGCCATTAGGGGATGATTTCTGGACTAAAAAATATTTTATGTCCTTCCCCAGGACTCTTAACTATTTCCACACCAAATTTTATCTAAATAGATTCTATCCAAATTTTCACCCCTCATTTCACCCCCTCAGGAGATGATTTTTCAGGATAAAAACTTAGCATTGTCCTTCCCTGGGACTCCTTCTATCTCTAAACCAAATTTTAACTAAATTGGATTTATCCACATTTTCATCCCTATTTCATCCCCTTGGGGAATGATTTTCGGGATTCAAACTACCCATTGTCATTCTCCGGGACTCAAACTATATCTATACCAAATTCGATCTAAACGGAGTCCATCCAAAATTTTACCCTCCATTTCACCCCCTTAGGAAAAGATTTTCGGAATAAAAACTATCCAATGTCCTTTTCCAGATTTTAAACTACCTCTAAACCAAATTTTATTAAAATTGGTTACATCCAAATTTTCACCCCCCCATTTTACCCCATAAAGGGAAGATTTCCGGGATAGAGCCTATCCTTTGACCTTCCCCAGAACTAAAACTATTTATATACCAAATTTCATTCAAATCAGTGCAGCGGTTTAATTAGCTCCATACAAATTTCCACCCCCCCCCCCCCATTTCATCTCCTTAGGGGTTGATTTCCGGGATAAATACTACCCTATGTCCTTCCTCAGGACTCAAACTATCTCTATACCAAATTTAATCTCAATCGGTATAGCCGTTTTCACGTGATGCGAGGTCACATAAACAGACAAACAGATAAACAGATTAACAGATAAACAGATAAACAGACCAACAGATAAACAGACAAACAGACAAAAATTCTAAAAACTGTTGGAACGTGTTCTGTTATCGATTCTAAGTATCCCTAGCCTATATTTTTTCGAATATTTTCCATGTACAGACTTTTGACCCTCTTCAGCTTTGTTATATGTATAGATTTAAATTAAACAGCTGTATTAAATTTAAGGGCTAGATTTATTTACGTAGTTTCGTTCTGCATTGAAATATTTGTGAATGATAGGCCCCAAGCTATCGCCAGTGCAAATTTCAGATCGCTCCATTAGCTAAATGGTGGTATATTCAGAATTTGTAGTTTAAAATAGAACCGCTTTTATTGTTGAATGTGAACCAGACTGTTAAATGTGCTGGTATTTGTCAACTAGTCTACACTAAAATGCAGTATGCATTCTATGCCATGTTGACAATACGTTAAATATTTAAGGAGGAAATACAATGATTTAGGTACAGAATTTCATAAAGAAGGATTAAGTGACGAAATGAGAACTTTGTACTTATTAGAATTTTAATTAAGTTAAATACTAAACAATGATCAAGTATCACTTATTTATTGAAATAAATCGTATGAAATATTATTGTAAATAAATAAATAAAAATATTTTGAAGCAAAGCTGGTCGGATACAGTAGATACTTGATTCTGTGGTTACTTCTGTTGATGTAACATAGAATGTTAATTAATGTATTTGTATTGTGTAAGAGTAAGATGACACAGCTACGAAACTCGTAGCAGTACGATTCTACGTGTGCTACGTCGTAGCACGGTAAAACAAACTAATGAAAAATAGTCGCAAGATTTACGAGACACTTTACGTCTGACATAAAGATTAACATGTGTCTTTTGCCTAAGACTTATAAGACTCAATTTCCTTTTAATCGTTATCTTATCAAGCAAGAAGCAATAAAATCTTAGGCGTGAAGCAATAAGTAAAACAATATTAATTACGTCAACGCTTTCAACAAAACGATGTTCTTTGATGCCGTATGTTAAAGGAATAAAGTCTAATTTCGTATCAAAATTGTTTGGGAAACTTGTGCCTCCCAAAAGGCCGGAAGAACGTGTAATATAA
Source organism: Epinotia brunnichana (assembly GCA_963854355.1). Taxonomy (NCBI): domain Eukaryota; kingdom Metazoa; phylum Arthropoda; class Insecta; order Lepidoptera; family Tortricidae; genus Epinotia; species Epinotia brunnichana. The sequence continues at coordinate 22,380,211 of OY977936.1, read as the reverse complement.
CGGTGTTTTAGGTAATTAAATGTCACATAGATCAGAGATTAATGATGTGTTACGATGTGTTGTTGATGTGGGGGCCGATTCATTTCCGTGAGGTCGGCATTGCCCTTAGGATATTTTAGCGAGTTTGTTGTCTATGTGATGTGTACAAATACTACAAGACTGAATAAAAAAGGGTAAATCAATATTAACTTTTGTAATTGAGTAAATATGGCTTCCACTCGACTGGTGTAGGGTCGTTTCGCCGGTTAGCGACCACTTAGCCGAGTTGCTCACTTTAGATTAGTAAATGTATACCTATTCAATGTACACACATAATAGATGGTATTCGTATAGGTTCTGAGTATAGTCAAGTTTTGAAACCTACAATAAAATATAGCACTTTCATCCATAGATTAGGAAAAAATATGGAAAAGGTTTCAAAATAGCGAATTCGCTGGATAGCGACCGCTTTAGTCGGTTTGCGACCACCTGTTAGCTAGTTGGCGACCACTCTTGCAAATAGTGTTTAAGTAGTTAATAAAACGATGCATCATCATCATCATCATATCAGTCGAATGACGTCCATTGCTGGACATAGGCCTCCCCCAAAGAGTGCCATAATGACCGGTTCTGCGCCACCCGCATCCATCGGATTCCTGCGATCGTTACCAGGCCATCAGTCAACTTGTGGGGGGCCTACCCACGCCGCGCCTTCCGGGACGTGGTCGCCACTCGAGAACCTTTCCGCCTCAACGGCCATCGGTTCTACGTGCAATGTGCCCCGCCCACTGCCACTTAACTTTAGCGGCTTAGGGCTATATCGATTACCTTGGTTATGCTGCGGATAGCCTCATTTCTGATGCGATCACGCAGAGAAACTCCGGGCATAGCCCTCTCTCCATTGCCCTTTGGGTGACTTTGAGCCTTCTTATGATTTCTGAAGCGACCACGTTTCGGTGCCACACGTGATCACTGGCAACACGCACTGGTCAAAGACTCTCGTCTTCAGACACTGCGGAATATTAGACGAAAAGATGTGCCATAGCGTAGCTTCCCGAACGCTGCCCAGCCGAGTCGGATTCGACGATTGACCTCTTTCTCAAAGTTGGACCTACTTTTTTTTTTTTTTTTTTTTTTTTTTTTTTTTTTTTTTTTTTTTACTTGGGGAAATGCCTTTACGCATCCCACCTAGCCGAGGAACTAGGATGGGTATGACAGGCTCCCGGGAACACCCCGGACTACCGTCTAAAACCACCAAGGTATGCCCTCTCTGCCGTGTAGTAGGGGCGTCATGGGATCGCGAACATTTCACCACGACGCCCCTCGGCAACAGCCGCAGCTGCCCGCACTACTGAGGCAAAAGCCCCCCCCCTCTCGTCGTCAGCGTGCGGGGCGACACCACACGCTTCCCGACCGACCAAAGGACCTCTACGCCGGGAGAGGGTGATAGACCGCCGGGAGAGGGTGATAGACAAAGTTGGACCTACCTGACCTGACTGCCCTTATACTACTACAAATTGTTACTCTTCTAAATCTACTTTACATTGCTTGTCAATGCAAAATATAATCGAAAACGGCGCGCCATCTCGCTCACACCATAGTGCTATTATATATATTGCTATTACAGTCACACATGTCGTTCATAGTAGGTATCTAAATGCCACCATTTTACAAGCTTTTATGTAACTTTTAGATTAAATTCTTCTTACCTACACTAGCTTCTGCCCACGACTCCGTCCGTGTGTCTCGTTTATATCGTAGCTCCATACAAAATTTCAACCCCTATTTCAGCCTCGGGATTATTTCGGGGATAAAAACTATCCTACGTCTTTTCCCGGGACTCAAACTATCTCCATACCAAATTTCATCAAAATCGGTCCATCGGTTTAAGCGTGAAGAGGTAACAGACAGACAGACACACTTTCGCATTTGTAATATAACCATATCATATAATCATATGAATTATTCATTTTATAATTATATATTATTATTATATCACATATACCTACTATAGACATAGCATGGATTGGCGCGGCTTAAATACCTACCGACGTACCGACACAATTGGCTTGCCAAGCTAAATATCGCGAGTGCCGCAAGAATCCATAAGGAAAGAAAAAGAAAAACGATGTGGTCGCTATCCGACTTCTTTGGTAATATTTTTTTTGGGTACGCGACCACCCCATTTTATATAAATCTATTTTTATAATATGCCGAATTTCAACGAAATTATTACAATAGCTAAATCATTTAAGCAATTAAGTACCTAATTTCAGCATAATAATAAAATTAAGTGACGTAACTAAAGTTTTCGCGCCAACTGTCGTGTTATTTTTTTTACAGATTCACTGCACGTCAACACTTTTCGGAAGCAATGTGTGAAATGTGTGAATTGAGGTTATTTTTTCTTGCTTTGGATTAAGCTTTGGGTTTTAAAGTGTATTTATTCTTTTTCTGACACTATTCAAGAATAGTTAATAACTAATTAGTTTTCTGTTGGGTTTGTAGAAATGTTAATATCTTTAATTGAAGTAGCCTAGTCCGTCAAGTGGTCGCCAACCGAAGGTGGTCGCGTTACCGGCGAAACGACCCTACATAAGTTATAACGATAGATCGTAAGTTTTCAGGTGGTCAATTAGACACCCACGTTTAGCTTACAATTTGATATCAATGGGTATCGTGCGCTTGTTCTGACACGTTATAACTGAGACACCGGTCGACCATTTAACTGAGACGTCGTGGGCAGGTAGCTGACCATGCCACCCGCTACCCGCCCGGTACCCTTTGACGTAACCCCTCGGACTTCCGTCCCGTCACAAACGCCGTCTCAGTTGAACGCTAGGCTTATAAATAGCTCAGCGCGTGTAACACGTATGAAATGAAATGCAAAACTTAAGTTTCTGATCAACCCCCAGCTAAATATTAAATCAGAATCAAATTATCATTCCGCTCGTCTCGTCGGTTTACTGTCCTCTGGCTATAAACTACTGTGCTGTAAAGTTCCCTAATTAAAACTGGACTTTAACGGCGTTTTCGTATTATGAGTATATGGCATGTGATACGAGTACTAAATCTGGGTGTAGAATTATACTTTAATCAAAGCTGCTCACTACGGCTAAAAATAATATTATTTAATGCTGATACCTATTATAAAGGGGAAAAGTCTGTGAAATTATAGCTGCGTAAGCTTCTTTGTAGGGTTAATGTCAAGAACATCCTATTTTATTTTTTTCCCAGTATTTGGAATGGACCTTCCGGACGGACATATGCTACATGGTAGTATGTAGCAGGTAGTAAGTTAAGTTATTTTCCCTATAAGTATAACCTAATCTGAGTGTTCTTCTTTTATTTATTTTTGTACCGTTTTATATCTGCCGCCAAGTCGACGAAAACAAAGAGGCATGGCCGTATGATCCTTTTCTCGAAGCCATTCGGGCCATTTTCAACATTCTGTAAATTTGTGCTGGCTAAAGCTAGATCCCTGAATTTTTAGTAACATGCAGGGCATACTATGGCTTACATATTGTGTGAATTGCCAATTACTTTTATTTATTCAAAGCATACTTAATCAAAGCAATCCACAAAGTTAAATATCCACAGCGCAGGTTTCGTCAAAAATGAGCACAGAGTGAGTATCCGCAACAAACTTCGTCTACTATTAAATACTTACAACCAATAATCAGCAACAAGCTTCATCAAGACTCGTTTACAAAAATTAAACAAAAATATATATACATGGGAAAGAAAAACAATATTACGGTATTGAATTCCAGGCCCGATAAGTACCTGGCGTAAACGTCCCTAATATACCGGCAGCATTTCCACTCTGTATTGCCAGTGAAATCCGTTGTACCAAGTACGAACCCGACCTGGGATCGCAGCCCCTTTCCCTCAAACGTCGTCCTAACGCCTTCACCAACGACTTTGCCTCCTCGCACCACGGCCCAGATGTCTCCACTGCGACCGGTACAAAATCGTACACCGGTTCCAAGTTCGCATACTTCGCGTGCTTTAGCCTAGCCGCTTTTTCTGCAGCTGCTCCTGCCCGTCGCGTTGTGTGAGCGAGATGTGTGGGGGCAAATGTGCTTACGCATGTTGCATCCCAAATGAGACTACGACCCCTCGCCCACGGAACTAGTGTCAACCCGTCCGGTCTCTTACCGTCTGTTCTACTTAGACCCTGAGGTTCCAACACACACGGTAAGTTAGCAGACACCATTGCCCTCCGAATTACGTCATTTATTGAATGGTGCCGAGAAAACCTACCAGCGCAACGTAAGCAACTTAGCCCATGATGACCATTTGCTTCGACTGTGGCCCCACAAACACACTGATGAGGTTCGCACACTGGACATCCCAGCCTCAGCGCTACCCCCATTCGAAGCGAGTCATTATCTAATAGCGTACCTAAGTGTGACGAGGGTAACGCATGAAGCCATGCGCCAGATTCTGGCTCCAAAACAGCCTTTAAGCGGGCCTCGTCAGCTCCCGAAGCTACCCTTGCTTGTGTGAATAACATTCAATTTGAACTTTAAGTTTAAGAACTATTGTCCGTCAAAATTCGTTAACTTTGTCACTGGCATACTCACTAGAACACCGAATTTTCAGTAACATGTAGTAGGGCATACTATGGCCTTCATATATTTATTTATTTAATCGTATGGCGATCTGCAGAATAGGCGAATATCCATTTGATATTTTTATAGTAGCAGCTATTTCGCCGAGAGTGTTGTTGCTCATTTAGCACCACCCAGGGGACACGTGCAGGGTTGTGGTAGGTAAATCTTGCGGACGCGAGCAACAGATTGCTTACATATAGTGTCAATAACATTCAATTTCAACTTTTAGTTTAACAACTATTGTCCGTCAAAGTTCGTTAATTTTGTCACTGACATACTCACTTATATACTGATGATGTGATGATCAACATAATTCTAAGGCACTTCTAGCAGACCCACAAGCTCCAAATTGGAAACGTAATTAGTTTTTAGCCTATTCATTCAAAAAAAACCTAAAAATATTGCATAAGTAAGTTTCTAATCCTATACAAATACATGCGAATACAAAGTTACTTTTGCAGTTCCTTCCTGCAAAACTATACACACGTTATTTGCGGTTGGTAAAATAACATTCCCATACAAAGTCTACAAAAAGAAATAAGATCCCATAAAAACATTCAATGTAAAAAATAGCAAATAAAGATTAATACTCGTAAGAATGCGTGACTTGGCTCAACGAAATATCTCACCACTTTTTACTGTGGAACAGTTTCGAGACTTGGCCAATTTTTTACATGGAATGTTTTTATGGGATTGTATTATACGAGTATTGTAATTACTTTGTGTTTTTCTTTTTTTTGTTCTAGCTCGACCCGCACTAGCAGTCAATGTGGATGTGGTATGAGTGAAAAGGGGACGAACTGAAAACCAGCGCAGTACAGCCGCAATGACTGTCACAGCACAAGCTGAGTTCGTTCCTTTTGTCACACAAATAATCTTGTACTTTTTTATTTTATCTCATTGTATTTTTTTTATGTATCTGTTTGTCTGACAATAAACATTTTCTTTCTTTCTTTCTTTCATATGTTATCGCGCGGCTTCGCTTGCGTTCTGTGTACGCGAGCGGAGCGGAGACACGCTATTATCTCCACTTATAATAAATCTCTAAATTAAAAAAAGAATCAGCCAGTTTGAAACTAAGCTTTGCGCGGTTCGAATGTTCTCAGCATCCCATGAACGGAAAAATATGAAACATTTTATATAGGTACATTATTATTCTAGCTGGGTTATAGCTCAGGAATCGAAAATATGGTAAATAATCATAATGTATTTTCTCGAAAAAGAATTTAAAATAAATATAGTCAAATGGAGAAAAAAACAAAGCAAGAGGTTATATAGGTAATGATTAAGTTATAAGAGTCAAAAGTTTTAAGAGGGGGTATGTTCTGTCCCTTTTCCGCAAAACGCACCTTCATATGAAACGATTGTTTTTTACTATGACGCTCGAGTATATTGACGTCACGTCACAGTCCCTCATCGTTTTCTCACTCTAACATGCGACATTAAAACGGATGTAGCTTCATAATTTTTTGAGATATTTGAATGGGAGTTTCATTATCTTCTATCTATTTATACATAATAAATGCCTATGTCCTGACTGACTTATTCACTCAATCACTCACTCACTCACTCATCAACGCACAGCCGAAACTACTAATCTTAGAGAGTTGATTTTTGCACAGTATGTTGCTTTTATAACGTGGGCTAGGGATAAAAAGGGATTTTTGAAAATTCTACCCCTAAGGGGGTAAAATGGGGGTGCAAAGTTTGTATGGGAGAACCTTTTTTTTTTGAGCTATAGACTTAAACTTTGTAGAAAAATTAGTTATTAGAATACCAATAAAACACTTTCAGCGTTTTGGAAAATTCCACCCCTACGGGGGTAAAATAGGGGTGCAAGGTTTGTATGGGGGAAACATTTTTTTTTAAATAGAGACTTAAAACTTTGTAGAAAGATCAGTCATTAGAATACAAATAAAGAACTTTCAGGGTTTTAGAAAATTCTACCCCTAAAGGGGTAAAATAGAGTGCAAAGTTTGTATGGGAAAAACTACTTTTTTTTAAATAGAGACCTAAAACTTTGTAGAGAAATTATTCATTAGAATACAAATAAAGTACCTAGATTCAGTGTTTTAAAAAAATCTACCCCTAAGGGGGTAAAATAGGGGTGCAAATTTTGTATGGGGGAAACAATATTTTTTTTAAATAGAGACTTAAAACTTTGTAGAAAGATTAGTCATCAGAATACAAATTAAGTACTTTCAGCGTTTTAGAAAATTCTACCCCTAAAAATAGGGGGCTAAAATAGGGGTGCAAAGTTTGTATGTGGGAAACTATTTTTTTTAGCTAGAGTCCTAAAACTTTGTAGAAAGATTATTTAAATACAAAGAAAGTACTTTCAGCGTTTTGGAAAATTTCACCCCTAAGGGGGTAAAATAGGGTGCAAAGTTTGTATGGGAAAAACATATTTTTTTTTAATAGAGACTTAAAATTTTGACGAAAAATTACTTATTAGAACATGAAAAATACTACATTCGGCGTTTTACAAAAATCATTCCCTAAGGGGGTTAAAAAAGGGTGCAAGGTTTGTATGGGGATCACTTTTTCTGAGCTAGACACTTAAAACTTTGTAGAAAGATTACTTATAAAAATACAAAAAAAAAGACTTTCAGCGTTTTGAAAAAATCTATCCCTAAGGGGGATAAAAAGGGGTGCAAAGTTTTTATCAGGGAAAGTTTATGTTTTTGAGTTAGAGACTTGAAACTTTGTAGAAAGATTACTTATTAAAATACAAAAAAAGAACACAAATCGTTTTAGAAAATTCCACCCCTAATAGGGTTAAAAAGGAGAGCAAGCTTTGCATGGGCAACACTTTTTTTTGAGTTAGACTTAAAACTTTGCAAAAAGATTACTTATTAGAATACTAAAAAAGAACTTTCAGCGTTTTAGAAAACTCCATCCCTAAGGGGATCCTTAAGATCCTTAAGAAGGGTAGCCAGTGTTGTGTGGGAAAAACTTTTTTTTTTACTAGACTTAAAACTATTCAAAATGTTACTTATTAAAATTAATAATAAAGTACTTTCAGAGTTTTAGAAAATTCCACCCCTAAGGGGGTTAAGAAAGCTTTGTATGGGCAACACTTTTTTTGAGCTAGAGACTTAAAAGTTTACGAAAAAAGTTCTTTCAGCGATTAGAAAAATTCAACCTCTAAGGGGGTTTAAAAGGGGGTTCAAATTTTAAATGGCGAGCAATACAATTTTAAAGTGTGAGTAAGAGATTTTTAACTTCGGTCTTATTCTGTACGTTAAAAGACTATAAAACTGATTTCAGAGTTTTTCCAAATTCATCCCCTAAGAGTGTTAAAATTGGTTCAAAGTTTGAGTATTTCAAGGCATTTTTAAAGTATGAGATTTTTAACTTTGGTTTAAGACTGTTTGTTCACAAACTAGAAAATGAACATCAACTTTTTTTTTAATTATCCCCTAAAAGAGGGTTCAAATTTTGTATTGAGAGAAATCATTTTCTAAGACGATAAAAAGTTCTACGCGGACGAAGTCGCGGGCAACAGCTAGTTAGGTATATAAATTCATAAATGTTTCTGTCTATCTTTTCACGCTTAATCCACTGAACTGTGTAATAACATATCTAAATAACTTGCAGGGCCAGATGGAATGCAAGAGAAGAGGCGGCTGATCACCGGACCGCTGGATCAACCAATCAAAAGCTACTCTGAACAGTGAGCACTATAGTGGAGTGACAACTCTGTTACCTACCTACTACTAATGATGGCAGTATGAATGTCATAATCGAATATATATGACGTTTTAATACGGACTGTGCGACGCCAAATGCGCCAAATTATCAACGCTTATAAATACGAAAGAAGAAAATAACAAATACATTTTTCAGTGTTGTAAGAAATACTTGACACAAGACGGTAATTTGCACTTTCCCCAAACTTTTTCCTCTTAAACCAACAATAGGTCGACTTGGAACCTATCAAGTCTCCTCAACTGTTAATAATGTTTATTAGCATAGGATATTGTCTGACATTGTTCCCCCACCTTCGTCGGAAGTGCCGCCATCACCGGAACCGGATGTGACCGGAAGAAGTGCAATAATTATTAATTGCGAATCTCCAAGACGTTACGATATGGGGCTACAAACTTATCTTTTACTGTAAGAGAGGCGGTTGTTCTAAGACTTCTTATACGTAATATATGCAATATTACTATTTGTCGAAAGCAAAAATAAGTTTGTGCTAATAAGTCAAGAAATTTGCACAACAGGGTGTCCAAGACTGCGATTATTTATGAGGTGGATATAATTAATTTGATTTGGATTTTCTACTTGATTGAAAGTCAAATTTAATGACTCGAAAATGTGTAATAGCCTCCGCGAAGTAGTCTCAAGAAAGAAAATGAAATAATAATATAATGGGCCTGGAAATATATTTTTCTCAAACATGCAATGGTATATTGACGTTGTGTTCCTTATACTAAGAATCACATTTCGGGTACGGTGAGACGAGAGATTCGGAATACAATTCCATACAAAATTGGAAGTCGAAGCGACTTTCTTTTGTTTCAATAATTCGTGATATGACGTCATGGTGCTCAACCATTAAACAAGTAATTTTATTTGATTTGTTTATTTCATTTTCAGTTGTAATTAATGCTATGTTAATACGGGTTACTAGGATTATTGCGTCGTTATGTAGCAGTGACGGGGTCCTACGGTGGCCTAGGAATCAAATTGGTTGACCGTACCTCTCGGCGTGAAAAGGGATTGCCAACCTCGTATCCCTGTATCTATATCTACTTGGCCGGTAATCTCTATTTTCCCTAGTGTCGCTAGATATTGTTTCAGAGATGATGTGCCATTTGCAATTTATTTATATTCTTATATTTAATACACGTAGGGTATTAAGTTAATTCTAAATACCAACAATGATATAATGTGTGACATTTTTTAGGGTTCCGTACTCAAAGAGTAAAACAGGACCCTATTACTAAGACTTCGCTGTCCGTCCGTTCGTCCGTCCGTCCGTCTGTCCGTCCGTCCGTCCGTCCGTCCGTCCGTCCTTCTGTCTGTCACCAGGCTGTATCTCACTGATACCGTGATAGTTCCAGTTGAAATTTTCACAGATGATGTATTTCTGTGGCCGCTATAACAACAAATACTAAAAACAGAATAAAATAAATATTGTTAACGGTACGGAACCCTACTCGCACTTGGCCGGTTTTTTTTATACCACGTCGGTGGCAAACAAGTGATTACCGTAGCCTATGGACGCTTGCAACTCCAGGGGTGTTACATGCGTGTTGCCGACCCTTTAAGAATTTATACGCTCCATTTTACATACTCGTACGTCCTTTTGCTTATCGCGGGCGTGTAGTGTTGAGCTAACTATTCATATTGTAATTTTTTTGTTTTGCCAACCGCGTTGATATTTTTCTTTTATGTTTAATTCTACTTAACCACATATTTTGTGATGGCCTTACTAATCTAGAATTAAAATTAAATACTTATTACAAAAAACAACGAGGGGAGGGGAATCCTGTTCCACCGTGATACAATCTTTACTAGTACCTACGTGGAACAGAGGACGCTTACTCACTGTTTTAAATTACCCACTTTGCTACTAGATATTTTGTACTTATTCTGAGGGGTAATCACGTAACGCATTGTACGCGCGTCTGACAGTAAAATCACAATCTAACTGTCATTTTTCCATATAAAATTGACATTTAGACCTTACGGACGCGCGTAAGAAAAGTTACGTGATCGACCCACTGTAAGCAGTTATGACATATATGAAGGCTAAATAAAGCGATTTTTTTTAAAGAACTCATTCCACATAGGTATATACCTAATAGTAACTTACACATCTTTGCACAATGATTACCCCACCCCACCCCTAAAGTAATTAATCTTTCAAATAAAGAAATCGCAAGAATCGACCTGGGACTTAAAAAGTCTTACTTACGTAAAAAGTACTAATATTAACAATAAAGAGGACAAGTCTGTGAGATTAAAGCTTTGTAAGATTGTATGTTTTGGGTTATGTCCGGAACCACTCATCCCATTTCAAAAATTCTTCCACCTGCGTGAAGGATGGACTTTCTGAATGGTTATAGGCTATATTTAACTATACCGCGCTCTTTTGAATTATATTATATTATATGTACCAATATGTGAGGATAAAAAGTAGTATCTTGGATTTACTAGTAAGTCTTGGAGTAATCCAGAATAAGAGTCGTAGACATGTCTCTTCCGAATGAGGACCTATTACTACTGATCCCTTATAAGACCTCCAAGCATCGCCCTACAAAACCCTTAATTTATTCTCTCATCGCGTCTTATTATTTGCAAATGGTATATTTGTCGCGACTTAACCCTTACACAGCTGGGGCTTGGCTTACCCGGCGTCGAACGACCTCGTTTGCACTAAACGTCCAAAATTTATTGATAAGGACATTGACAGATATTGCTTGAGCAATCGTAAAACGCAGCAGATTAAGGGTTGACGAGCACTCGCAAATGGGACCGAATACTACGCTTGGGGTTACAGGGTATTGTTGTGGGCTGTAAGTGATTTGGCAGCCCTGGGGGGGGTGAGTATTTAAGTATTATTAGGAAACTTGGATATCGCTTCAATTGAACAAAATAGTTTCTGTATTCTTCCGAACAGCATAATAACATTGTATGACAAAAACTTTATTTTAAAATATGCTAACGTTTTTTGGCCAATATTATAATTGCAGACTTGTTTTTAGGGTTCCGTAGCCAAATGGCAAATAACGGAACCCTTATAGATTCGTCATGTCTGTCTGTCTGTCTGTTCGTCCGTATGTCACAGCCACTTTTTTCCGAAACTTTAAGAGCTATAGGTACTGTTGAAACTTGGTAAGTAGATGTATTCTGTAAAACGCATTAAGATTTTCACACAAAAATACAAAAAAAAACAATAAATTTTGGGTCCCCATACTAAGAACTGAAACTCAATTTTTTTTTTCATCAAACCCATACGTGTTGGGTATTTATGGATAGGTCTTCAAAAATGATATTGAGGTTTCTAACATAATTTTTTTCAAAACTGAATAGTTTGCGCGAGAGACACTTCCAAAGTGGTCAAATGTGTGTCCCCTCCCCTGTAACTTCTAAAATAAGAGAATGATAGAACTAAAAAAATATATGATGTACATTACCATGCAAACCACCAACGAAAATTGGTTTGAACGGGATCTAGTAAGTAGTTTTTTTTTAATACTTCATAAATCGTAAAAAAACAATTTATTTAACGGACCCCTGCATGTGCGAGTCCGACTCGCACTTGGCCGTTTTTTTTTTCTTTAACCTTACGTTGGCACCAATATTAAAATGTGTGTGTATAATGGCATTGTATAGGTAATGGTGCCAAATTTATTAGGCTTAATAAATGTTTATTACCATGCCAATGCAACTTTCGTTCGTTTTGTCTTCCTCACTAAATATCCTTAATTAATAAATAGTGTCCTGCATACATTGTAAATAAAAATAAAATTACAACATCGCAGACGGAAAATGGCGTCTTAATGAGTGGTGAACTCGTGAAAACTGTCGAGCGAACATATTAATTACCTTCTCTTACTTTAATGCACGTCGGAACATGATGGATGAGGCAACATTTTCCAAGATTCCTAGTACCTAAAGCCCAAAGTTTGATGCTAAGGAAATTATATAGTATATTTAGTAGGTATATAACAGCAAATCCACTTCAATAGTTAGGTATGAATGTTCAATGGAATGTGTTTTTTTATTTATACAAAAATAATGCCATGAATCATTTTTCCAGAAAAAGGAAAGCTAATGTAGCTTAAACGGCGATTTATTGATATTATTTGAGAACATAATAAATAATAACAAAAGGGTCAAGCCTTTTTTTTGCATTAACATAACAAGCGAGGTATTGAATGCGGAACGGAAGGGTTGGTGCTTTGCTTACCCCTGTTCGGGGTAAATGTTAAATTTACCGTTGGTGACCATTGAGGGTCTGTGGCGGACATTGGGATATTTTGCGCTTTTGCTTTTCCTTTACTCTGATTTTCTTAAGAATGATGGCGCGTTAACACGTTTAAGTTTGAAGCGTCTGCGTTGCTATTCAAAAATAAGTAAATAAAACTCCTCAATGTGAATTGTTATACAAATTGACTACGTATTATGTATTTCAGAAAATTTTATTTGAAAAGGTATGAAAAATTGTGTTTTATCCTGAACCAGTTACTAACAAAACGCGTCCGAACATGCACAACTTTTCTGACTGTTGAGGGTTTTTATTCTTGTGATTTTTCACTGCTAGAAACAATGCGAGTGCTACGCCGTAGTCCTAGTTATCCCAGATTGAAACAATGTGTGAAAACATCAGGATTATAACACTATAAACTCTCGCGCTTTGTACACCACCATATTTAAATTACTGTTTTACACGCTGTTTTATTTTTATCGACTTTTGGAGGGTAGTGAAATATTGTAAACCTATATATCTGTTACCAACTACAGTCATCTGCAACCATGACCTGCGCAACCTGTGTCGAAACGTCAGAAATAAAGGTAAATAAATATCGCGTGTAAAACAGTAATTTAAATAATATCAGGATTATTCAATTTATATCAATATCTCTTAAAGGTAATCACTATGCTCCTTCTATTTATATTTCATTTGATGGTCTCAGAATTACACAACCAATCAAATAATCTATATCTAAATGTGTACAATCGCTTATTACTTATTCTCTCGAGTGGGGTCTTTTTTACCCGTTTTCCGTGCAATAAACCCGAACAGAATCCGACACGCATTTCAAGGGTTAGATGTTGAGAAAATTAATATTTAGTACGATTGGTTGATATATTTATATTTAATACTATCCGGTTTATTCTGTTTATCGATCCAAGATATTGATTTTCGTCCAAAAATGTTGTTACTTTGATTATTTTTGTGAATACAGTTTTGAACGACGGCAAATAAATTCTCATTCGCAATAATGATGTTGATGACCATTTTGTGATGAACATATATATTTTAATTGAATTTAATACAGTATGATATTATGTTGTAAATTAATTTCATTTTGTTATATGTACTTAAAACATATACCTACCTATCTTTTTACAAACATTGATCAATATCAATTAAATTAAAACATTGTATGCTGCTACAGAATTCAAATAGGGTTAGCACTAAAACCCTTTATTAATCGATCTTAATCAAATATACACTACGTTCAATTATCTTAACACTCACCCTATTAAATTATTCAATCCATTAAATTGTCACCTAAAATGGACATTGGAGTGACCAACAATAGACGCGAGTACCCTACTGACCGGTGACAAAAAGACAGTTAATGGGACATTTTGTATGCAGATTAAGTTTGCTTGAGAGCATTTATTTCTATAGTGTTACTGGATTTATTTAACACGTTAAAAGATTACTGCTGATTGGGTTTTATTTGTGATTGCATGTTGAGAAAAGGATTTTGTATGTCTTAGGTATTTTCTTGATTTTATTGACATTTACTATTTGTTGTATATTGGAGTAAGCAAAGATAATATTAAATGATGTTCCAAATAATTGATTGCAGCCTTAGTTCGGACATCATACTCCGCACTGTAATAATCTCTCAGATATCGCAACCACTGCATTATAGTTTCGGAACTCAATAGCAATAACAAGGTTAATACCAATAATTGGACCAATGAATCAACATCGGAATGCCAGCAACCTAATCATGTAACTCGGATATGGCTTCTGTCAATATGGCCGATGTCTGATGGGTCGCTTAATTATACTCGGATTATGTTCTCGTAATTAGTGCGGTCTTGTTTGGAGGATGTGTTGATGGAGCTTATCTCGAGTGACATCTCGAAATAGAATTCACCTGAATATTTTAGGAACCATTGGTGTTATCAAATAATGTTCATGTCATACTTGACTGATACAGGCATATTCAAGACACCAAAGGTTTTTAATCGAACGAGCGAAGCGAAGCTCTATGCTTCAGCTTGGGCCGAAAATCGTTTGTCTGTACGGCCGGCGTCCGGTGTCTGTCCCGCTGCAAAATTTTGTGAGCAGGTTGCATAATTATACCGATTTTTTTGGTAGAGTCACTTTTTAGAAACAAAAAAAAATTTTTTTAAACGATTGGCTGTCTATTTCTACATCTCAGAGCCCCTCTTACCTAGTAAAATACCGGTTACTCAAATAAACAGGTAATAAATGCCGTGAGTGTATAAATTCGTCAACAGTTAAAACTATATTATATTACTCAGTTACCAAGGTTTCCTTAACATTTTTTTCGAATTACAGGGAACTTAATTACAATTTAAGTATGCTACGGTAGCCTAGATACGGCTGTCAAACGGCGGTCGTGGGTTCGAATCCCCGCTCGTATCAATGTGATTTTCGGAACTTACTTATACGGAATGACATTTGATATTTACCGTTAGCTTTTCGGTAAAGGAAACATCGTGAAGAAACCTGCTTACAACTGCGAAGAAATTTAAAGGTGTATGTGAAGTCCCCAACCCGCACTGGGCCAGTGTGGGGCCTACGGCCCGTTCCCTCTATCCATGCGAGGAGGCCTGTCCCCAGCAGTAAATATATAGGCTGATTTGATGATTGATTGACAATATAAAAGTTACCTGTGATAGCGAGTCGACGCAGCTCACACAAAAGTCTGCACTGCACTTGCACATGCATCGCTCTCTATAGAATTTTCATCGTCAGGACGTGTTGCCTAAATTCTGTGCAAATACAATAAGAACAAAAATAATAAAAAAAAAACAATTAATTCAGACATAAATAGTAATCCATAAATATTAGTATTACGATTAAACTTAAATAACTATGTTAGTACCTAAACTTAAGTGCTGGAGACGTCCAGTGCCTGATTAGGGCGCTATCCCATCTCTCTGCCACGACGGCCAGGAGACTGTGGCAGGATAATGGGTTACACTTTGTATATGGAAATTCATAACACACAGCAATTTTTTTGCTCTTGAGTGTAGTTGTCTACGTCATCTCATCCACACAGTGCCGATTTACGCCTGCTCAGCGCGCTGTGGATACGTTTCGGTTGTGTGAATTGTTTCAAATAAATAGGCTATCAGTGTAGTAGGTAGTAAAAGTTGGTTATCGTTTGGTAAGTTGCTTTATTTTCATACCTAAGAAGACAAGCTACTGCAGCTTTGGAGCAGTAGTCTCATACCCCGAAAGACACAGGAAACGTGCACAATTCGTGCATTGCACAAACCACCTCAAACCACAGCGTGCAACGTAACATAGTTTGACGTAACATAAGAGCAGCGATGAGCGTTGCCAGCTCAGGAGTCGTCCATCACCCGGCCTCGATATCGGGTAATTGACAGGGCAAGTGGCGCGCGAGAGATGCCAACTCATCTAAGATATACCTTGCTGATACGGGGTGTAGCGGTTATACGGAACTGTTATAGTTTCATAGTAGTAACTGTTAAGAGCTTTTGCAATTTGACAGAACTCTTCAGGGTTGTCATCATAGTATCATAGTAACTTCCCATAGCACAATAGAAACACGGATTTTATAAAATTTACAAGTAAATTGCAACTCAGACGGGAAAAATAAAGATTTTCCTCAGGGTTGGTAGGTCAGATGGTTTTCTGAAAAATGAGTACGCCAATATTTGAAATTTGGTTAAATGAAATAATTAATGAAATACATGAATTTTATTCTGCAAGTAGGCCGCATTGACACTTTTACAGGTCAAATTCTACCAAGATGTTTAAGGATGCCATCGGGATGATTGTAAGACAAGGCACAGGAAGATTTACTTTCTTAATACTCAATTAACGACAGGTTTATCTCCGAGTGTCCGAGAAGTAATATGAGCTTTAATACACGACTAAGGTAAATTTGTTTTGTTAAAATGCGCTCACTCATTAATCTCAACACGCCGTATAAACATAAATATATCGTTTCACCTCGCCCTGTCATCGCCAGGACGTCGTTAATCACTGCAGTCTGAGCTAGACTCGCTCTAGGTATTCGATATAACGCTTTAACTTGCCCCGCCATATCTATAATATCCATCTTCTGATGCATTCATATTACGATGTACAATTCAAAAATATTAACAACCGGTTATGTTGCAATCGTATTGACATGTTTTTGAAATGTAACTTTCCGGATAAACCAATGGTCTGATTCGTATGAGACAGAATGACGTAGTAAACTAGAATAAAACAAGACTTTCGATAAAATAAACCGCACTCAAATCAGTTCATCTGTTTGGGAGCTATGATGCTACAGACAGATACACATTTATACATAAATACACATTTCAAACTTAAAAACACAACCCTCGTTTTCAACAGCGGTTAATTAAATGTAATAGAAAACACATTCACTGTGTAACTAGACCAGTGCGTAATTATGTGTCATCATCATAGCAAAATTTATTAATCAGAAAAGCATGCTTAACGTAGGAAACTTAACTAATGTAGATATGTGTAATAATTGTGTATACATTGTAATTTGTAGTTTCCCATTTAGGTTGTATGTTGTTTGTGCTACAAAACGTAAATTAGGTTCCGATAATAGACCTCCGAGACCACTCTTCTCTAGGTTTATCGTTAAAGTAGCGTTAAAACCCCTAGTCACGCGTGTTCCTCGTTTGCAGAGCAATTCAGTTACATCACCCTGCGGGAGTCCATGGGTACTTACATCTGTAATCGATATTAGAGAGAACATTCGAACAATAACTATTCATCTATAGTATAATAGTAGATTGTATAAGACCCTAGTCTGAAATAGGTCATAAATATTACCACGAGTTCGTTCGGGAAAATTGTTCGAGGGGTAATATGGCTTTTAGACCAGAGTTATAGAGTTCAGAGTTATACACACTCTCACAGCTAATGATAAGTTTTCTATTGACCGTTTCTGTGAGAGGCCTTATACAATATTTCCACCGTGGAATTTATTATTCATTGATTTTTTGCGATGGGTGTGAACTGAAAAGTAGGGTTTGGTCGAAATACAAACGTTTTTTTAGAGAGTTAAGTTAAGTTGGCCATAAGGTACCTAAGGTCTGCCGGAGCGGTCTGCAGGTTTTTTGATCTGTGCAGGCGACCCGAGCAAAAACGGATGATCGTTTTTTTCTAGTGTCACCGTACCTGTGCGTCCCCATACACGCTACCAACTTTTAGTCAGACCGTGTATGGCCAACTTTAGTTAAACAGTGTACGTATCAAAAAAAACACCTACGTTCCGATTGACTGTCGATGTGTAGGTACTCGTATGACTGTTGGTGGATTCTTAAATGATGAAGTACCTATTTGAAATTAAAATGTTCTGTAAATCCTAAATATGTACTTTCATATTTTCGCTAGTCTAATAGACGGACGGAGATGGAAAATATTCTTTACGTCATGCCGCATCTTTGGAATGTCCGGCAAATGACTTTTATAGTTTCGGTGGCAACGTATTGGGTGCGGATAGTTCGTAGCAACCAAGGTGCTCACTATCATCTAAATATGTTCTTATCGACTAGTGTCTTTGTGAGCTTTAGAACTCGCAAATCAGTTTTTTTTGATAAATTGCCAAACGAGAAAACCGGAAAAAAACTATAGGTATAATTATCAAACCTGCTCACAAAATTTCACGAAAATCGGTTCAGTAATGTGACCAGCGGGACATCGAACATACGAACGATTTTCCGGCAAAGCTGAAGCATAGAACTTCGTTCGCTTCGCTCGCTCGTTCAACAAGGCGGATATGTGATTGCAAATACATCATAACAAGCGAATATCATTCAGAGACTAGGGAAAAACAAGACGTACCTCGAAAAACAATAGGGTAAGGGCTCATATGATCGTCGCCGAGAGGTGAGTCCCAGTTTCACACACCATTTATCCTACACGTCACTTGTTTCTGCACGCCATTTGTCAAAAACTCGGATGTCACTACTCACACTGATTTATGGGCCGACTGGAATGCAATCCCTATAATGGATAAATATTGTATTACTTTTTTTCGAATATTACGGGGTGACTACTGAAATCCTGTTTAAATGATATATTACGATCGGTATTTTGTTTGCATCTTTACAACAAAATATTATAATTATTAAGTTATTGAAAACCTATTTATTGCATCATATTGTGACGTGTGCTGTAAAATAAATGATGCGCATGTAAACAGTCAAGAGTAACAGACGGACGCAACGGAAACAGTATGTTTTATAGAATATCTGTGAACATTATAGAGTATAGTTATTTTCAGTGCTGTCGAGTGTATTCATCTTAAAACTTCATTTCTAGTTGCACCCACTCTTTATCTGAAGAAATCCTGCGAAGCATGAATTTAATTAATTCCTTTATTTGATAATGGATATCTCGGTCTGCTTTACGACGACACCGACGTACACCTTACGTAAGTTAAAATTTAAGTTTAATAAACTATCTATGCACTTGATATTATTAAGGAATAAACATGCTTCTAAATTGGCAGTCTCGGTTACAACGAAATTGAACTGCCAACCTATCATTTGTCATCGCGTAATGATGTGATGTAAATCCCTGCCAATATCACCAGCTATCTCATTTCCTTAAGTTGTTTTTTTAGTATTCGGAACTACTAATATTTATAGTTCATTCCAGACAACATTAGACTAGAAAAAGCGGCCAAGTGCGAGTCGGACTTGCCCATGAATGGTTCCGTAAAATAAATTGCGGTTTACGATTTATGACGTATTAAAAAAAAACTACTTTATAGATCTCGTTCAAACCAATTTTTGGTGGAAGTTTGCAATGTACCTACATCATATATTTTTTTTAGTTTTATCATTCTCTTATTTTAGAAGTTACAGGGGGGACGGGATGACGACACATTTTACCACTTTGGAACTGTCTCTCGCGCAAACTATTCAGTTTTTTGATGTTCAGTTAAGTATGGGGAACCCCAAAAATTTATCGTTTTTTAATTTAATAGGTAAGTACAACACTATTTTTTAAACTATTAGTTATATAACTCGAATTACGATAACACTCCTTTGACAATGAATTGTGCATATGTGTGTGAATCCCTATATTCCTATACTGTTTTACTATTAGTGGTAGTGCTGCCTCTGGCGGCAGAACATTGCAGTAATGTTCCCTATTGTCGCAGTCGGATAAAAACTATCCTAAGCGGAACACTAATAGAATAATAAATTAATAATAGATAATTTTACTTCCTTCTGCTTGATCAATTGCAATGTGCGAATTGAAGAAAACTTATAACTGTTCTAGTCATCATCATCATATCAGCCGAAAGACGTCCACTGCTGGACATAGGCCTCCCCCAAAGAGTGCCGAAATGACCGGTCCTGCGCCACCCGCATCCAGCGGACTCCCGCGACCTTTACTGTTCTAGTACGTATCATTATTATTTTATCGCTTTAAACACAGTGCAGCACGCTGTTTTTTAGGGTTCCGTACTCAAAGAGACGGGACCCTATTACTAAGACGCCGCTGTCCGTCTATCTGTCTGTCTGTCTATCTGTCACCAGGCTGTATCTCATGAACCGCGAAAGTTAGACAGTTACTAAATACTAAAAAAGCGAGTCGGACTCGCACATGATGGGTTCCGTAAAATAAATTGCGGTTTACGATTTATGACGAATTAAAAAAAACTGCTTACTAGATCTCGTTCAAACCAATTTTCGGTGGAAGTTTGTATGGTAATGTACACCGTATTTTTTTTTTAGTTTTATCATTCCTTTATTTTAGAAGTTACCACACACATTTTACCACTTTGGAAGTGTCTCTCGCGCAAACTATTCAGTTTAGAAAAAACTGATGTTAGAAACCTTAATATCATTTTTGAAGACCCCATAGATACCCCCCCCCCCCACCACACGTATGGGTTTGATGAAAAAATGTTTTTGAGTTTCAGTTCTGTGTATGGGGACCTCTAACACTTTCTTTCGATTTTTGTGTCAAAATCTTAATGCGGTTCACAGAATACATCTACTTACCAAGTTTCAACAGTATAGCTCTTATAGTTTCGGAAAAGTGGCTGTGACATACGGATGGACAGATATACAGACAGACAGACATGACGAATCTATAAGGGTTCCGTTTTTTGCCATTTGGCTACGGAACCCTAAAAACCTAATAAATATTTTTTTTTCTTGTACAATCTTACACAAATCGACCTAGTCCCAAACTAAGCAAAGCTTGTACACTCAGCGTCAAATACTTTGTAGCAATAAAAGGAGTCAAATAGTTCGGTACACCATATATTTAGTATGGTGTACCGAACTATTTGGTCACTTTGACTGCTACAGAGTATTTGACGCTGTGTACTATGTGTACCATCAGACGACGATAAACATACTTACTTAAATAGATAAATAAATACTTAAATACATAGAATACACCCATGACTCAGGAACAAATATTTGTGCTCATCATACAAATAAATGCTCTTACCGGGATTCACTACCAACTATGCTACAGGGGGCTCCCATACAAATAGTCTACCGCAATGAGTTTGGATTTGCAATAACTGTCAGTTTATATGAACTTTGACATATTTATGTAGCAAAGTTGTAATGTCCAATCCCATTGTAATCGTGGGCGGTTTATTCATAACATTTGCGGAAGTGTACCCGTTGTAACTAAAACCTTTAACTAATGAGTTAGTGTTATGGAGTAGGTATGTTACTTGCAGTCCATTACTAATATTTCTCCTGTATGATTAAACCATTGGACAAAATATTCGCCAACAGCTCTGAAATCCTTTTAAATCTTAATTAATTTTATGGCCATGTCTATAAATCGGCGCGACAATCAAAAACCACACAAACCGATCCGAATCGGAGCTGTAAATAACAATTGTGAAAATATATGGCACCCAGAGCCGATGATTAACAGATCGACGGCAGTAGGCTGGAACAGGGTTGACTACTACCTGGAATTATAATGAAACAACGCGCTCAAAATGTTCCCTATTCTTACATTTTGGTAACTTGTTGACCGTTCACATTTGAATCCTTTTTCTTGAGACAATTTGTCAGCAAACTATTTTCCATATTTTTATTTGAGTTATGGTAAATACCTACCCTACGCGTATTATTTTTTGTCTCCTACCAGTGCAGTGGAGTCGAACAGTATATATACCTACTAAGGCAGTCCAGAGCTAATTCGGCTTACTATTCAAAAGCTATATACTAGGTGTTAGAATCCGCTCAAAATAAGCAAGCCGATGGAAAACTTCGGCGTCTTGCCACTGTCTCTTAACTATACCATGCGTAAGAAAGAACTTCGCCGGAGCAAAATAATTCGTGTTCTTCTATTTTGTTTGTGACAGCCCTGGCAAGAATCGGATTGTTTGAGCATGGCCGCTTTATGGCCGTTAAGGCGTTTAATCATGCGACCGATGTCGGCATTCTAATGAAGTGTACCGCATGTTACACCGGCAATCGTTTCAATGTATATTTACCTCAAAAAAAAGATATGGTATGGTATGTAAACGTCACATGTTGCATATTTTGTACGAGCTACCAATTTATACTCTTTTATATCTTCAAATTGGTTGGATTCAAACGAGAAATTTAGCCATGGATTGTTTACAAAAACAGCGTTCGTTGTGATTTGATAACATACTTAAGTACTACTCTTGTAGCTAAACAATGCCGGAAAAGCTATGCGCTGCGCCCCCGTTTACAGTTCTATTTGTTTAACATGGCACTATAATATAGTACGTAGAGTTACAATAGTTATTTTACTACTATTGTGTTTAATATTTTAGTTTTATTTGTACCTGCCATTTTGTTTTCAGTTAAAACGATTTGTACAATTTGTCGACGGGAAAATTGCGTGTCAATGTTAGTGTCAGTTAATTTGTTTACTTATGTTTATGCGCAAAATTATTTGGTGTACATTTATTAATTATCCTGGTTGATGTTTAATCCATGTTGTTTATTTTCATTACTGCAACTGTTCACTATTTTAAATCATATGTGCCTAATTGTTCCAAATGCGACCATTATTTTTCTATGATAGGATAAATTAGAAATGGTCTGAAGCAGCAAAATAAACACACGGTGATAGTGGGTATGGTAGGGTGGGTGGTTAGGTGGTGGTGGGTTAATCCAAATCTTAAGAGCATAACTCTTTGAACTTCCCTTACTGAATATTTTACGCGCAAAGTTAAAAAAAGTCAAATCAAAGGATTCAGTCAACCATTAATGATCAAGAAATAAACAATAGCATCAAAGCAAAAATATACGAACAGTCTTTGAAACTCCATTAATTACAGTGAACGCCAATGATTTAAATCTTTTAACCCTATCTTTGATTGTAAAAATCGCTCTAAGCTATACGTATAGGTTCAGAACAGAAATGTGTTAAACGCTTGTGCCGACGCCTAAGTTACGCCAATTTTCTTTAGGAAGGGTGTTCATTCCGACTTATTGTTTTCGTTTAGAATGGCGACGTTGAAATATTGCAATTATAAGCGTTTGATGTCAGCCGTTTTCCAGTGCCATTAAGCTTTTTAGAGTTTTTTCAATGGCAGGTTATTGAAGTGTTGCTAATAAAGGGTTTGACAGGAAATTTGCTACGCCATTTTATTTTCGATATAAAAGCTCTTTGATTAAAGTAACGCAGAGTCGGGCGATTGGAAACCATAGATTTTATAAAAATTGCCGTCAAAGATAAGATTGAAGAAAAGTATGCAGGTACTACCTCCCTCATACAAATGAAATAAAATAATTCTAGTAAAATGGATGAAATAATTTCCAACATTACTGCTAATAATGATGACTATTGAAAGAATAACAATGCGTTATATTATAGTACAATATGATATAAACGAGCTATGTTGATCATTACATCAGAGGCGGAATTATCACGCGAACCGCAGGTGAGCGTGATAAGAGAGCCGAGGATGTAATTATCAAAGCTCACGCGTTTCATACGACGTTTTTCAACACATTTGCGAGGAAAAAATCCTTTTCATAAAATGAAAATGTTATAGGCTCCTAAGTTATTTCCTTTAGTTATTGGTGACAACAGGTTTTTACTCAAATACTTAAGTCTAAGTTTATACTCGAACCATCGATTGCCATACAAAGCGTTATTTGACATTCGCAGGCTAACGGCGTGATATTTTAAGAAACTTATGTAACAAACTTTCATCAATTGGCTTCCCATTTGCGCCAAATTCCCCCTTTCCTAGAAAAAACTTGTATAAACTAGATTAATTTGAGAAAAATAGTTTTCCCAAAATATCACGTGACAAACCAATTTCTGAAATTAATCTACTTTATACAAGTTTATTCTAGGAAAGGGGAAATTTGGCGCAGGCGTGATATTTTAAGAAACTTATGTAACAAACTTTCATCAATTGGCTTCCCATTTGCGCCAAATTCCCCCTTTCCTAGAATAAACTTGTATAAACTAGATTAATTTGAGAAAAATAGTTTTCCCAAAATATCACGTGACAAACCAATTTCTGAAATTAATCTACTTTATACAAGTTTATTCTAGGAAAGGGGTTTGGCGCAAATGGGAAGCCAATTTATGAAAGTTTGTTACATAAGTTTCTTAAAATATCACGCCGTTAGCCTACGAATGTCAAAAAACGTTTTGTATGGCAATCGAACCACCTTAATTGTACATCTCCAAGAATTTCCAGTGTCGTCAATTCAATTTATCACTTTTCTATTCACCTCGAGTCATTATTTTTTATAATAACCAAACACGCATCAACCTTGTTTACAAATATTTGTGAAATTACCTATAATTGCGCAACTATTTTTTTTCGTGTAGTTCGCACAGTGCGCGCGCAGGTGTTAAAGCGAGGCTTAGATGAAATCTCTAAACAGCCAATACAAAATAAAATAAATATTGTCGTATATTTAATATAAATGTATGTAAAATGTTATCAAAAGTAAATAGTTTTACTAAAATGAAACGTTTCTCTATCATATCATAGAAGAAATAATCAATTAATTGACAAGAAGGATTTAATTTGTTTAGTCTAGTAAGGATCCATATGCCGAAAATTAAAAAAAAACCTGTACAACCCGGTCAATTTAAGAATGCACCGTGTCCATACATACACCTTGCTGCAAGGTGCCAACGTATCTTAATCGGGATATAAACATAACACACGAGTGTCGTAATGTTATAAAACACGCGTGTTTAATACCCAGGATTATGAGCCTAAAACGACGTAATAAGAGGCACGTTACTAGCAAATGTGTTGAAAAATATATTATTTACACTTTCACTTACTTTAAATTTACATTTTATATGGGTAAACTACCTGTAATAAATGATATTATTATGATAATAATAACTAATAACGCTTTCAATGATAAACAAGGGATGTCAAATATTTAAAAAATACCTGCATATGTAACTGAAAACGACATGGCTTATAGTAAAGCTTAGCTATCAACGTGTCAAAACGCATTTTATATACAATCAATGCGCTACGGTAAACTGTCGATAGATACGGTAACGTTGGCAGCTTCCCCTAGTCATTAAATTGTACCATCACCTGTAATGAAAAAATGTAATCTTCCTGGCTTCACATGCACCAATACAATTCCACTCTTTTTTTTTAGAGACGCTAGCCATTGCCAACGGTCGCGGATCGCTACATACCATTTGAAACCGGAACCGATCTCTAACATGCCTGTATATTAAACTTTATCCCTACAATATAAAGTTTAATTTTGCATCGAAACAGTTGATTGAGATGCGAAATCCGGAAAGGCACCAGTGAAAAAGTCGTTGACAGAAAACACTCCTTTGTTCTTGCTTCGTTCTATTTTCAAATTGAATCTAAAATTCACACGTTCGGGTTTTATTTTGCGGGTATGTCTAATGAATTTGTATGGGTTTTGCGATTGTTTCATGTTGCGAGGAATATTGGGCGTTTTTTTTCTTAATATGCAATTACTATAACACTTTGACCAACCGTTTTGACGTGACTATTCATCGTTTTGCTTTCGGTTAGAGTATTTTATTTCAGCATATAACACAACTTACATATGCTACTCGTCGTAAAGTGAAATAAACAACGTGCAGCGTATATACAAAATATACAGTCTGCATTTAAAATAAAACGTTACAGGGCAAACGTACCATTTATGTTCTTCTTTTAAGCAAAACAATTAAGTAGGTTAAACTATTGCATATATTTCTCTAACAATCTTATTATTTAGGCAAAGCTTCTTACTTTAATTTTTTTTCAATATATTTCCCGCAAGCAATGTTTATGTGAAAAATATCGTCGCATAACCTAGCAGTAAACAAGTGATAATTTTGCGGCGCGCCGAGCCCATTTTACGATGACAATAATTTGCTCTACCTGATATTTTTACATAATATTATCGTAAAATAGTAGAGTTATTATAATATAAGCGAACATAATATGAGTTCTATAAATATTGAAAGCGTTGGTGGTGGAAATAATTTATGGGACGGGCATAAAACATGAGTGGCATGGTATACTCAATGATAATTCTGAAGACGCAAACGCTTTCAAGGGGTATGGCATGGTTTTTGAAGCCAAAAGTCGAAGCCGAAGCGGTAATAGGAGCATGACTGGCCCTATGTGCCAATATGGCATAGATTATTCAATTTTAGCATAAGAAACCCACCCCATCGACTTTCTGTGTAGTGTGATGTCTTAAACCATCATTAGTCTCCTCTTTGTATGTCGGTTTGTCAGTGTCACCCAGACTTAGAATGAATAGATGTAGCAAGATCTTAGTACAGCGTAAACACCAAGAAAAAGATGGATGGAGCAATACGAAAAATCTAGTGAAGCCGGTTATTAGCCATGCACAATAAGTAAGCACACATATACAAACTAAACTATTACACATCATTTACACACACTAAATATGTTTTCTCTAAATCCGTGTTTTATACATTTCGGGGGTGACCGAGCGCGCAGTCTTAATGCTCGCTTACTTGGCTATTGATCTTTGCTGACAACTAAAGGAAGTGTTTAATCTATAACGTATCAAATTGTCTGGCTGTTATATAAATAGTTTGACATTATTTTATTTCGCTCCCCAACGCTGCTGAGATTTCTATTCTTCCTGTGTTTTTTTTTTAGAAGAAGTAACGTGTAACTATGACGCTTTTGTGTTTTGTACATTCATTCTTTAAATCCCAGTTATTTGAAGTCACAAGTTAAGATTTGAACATAGTTTTGCAAGTTGAGGTTTATCATCACCATAAAATAATATTGACAAAAGAAACTACTTACCTAATAACAAATTCCTAGTAAATAAAATGTAATATACCCAGCCAAAATAAATGAATCAAGTCGGCAATAAATATTCATCAATTGCCGAGCATTTAACAATGGACAAAACTTTGCATAAATGAACAGTTTCGATTCAGTCTGTGTTCCTCACAAATGGGACTAATCACTTAATGCAGGTAAAGCTGTCGCTCAAGCAAAGTTTCTTCTCTAAAATATTGGGAACTTTCCGGTAGAGCTGCGCATATTAGAGAGCTACTATGAAAACTCAATTGCTATGTAAGGAATATTTAGTTTTTTTAATTATTATTTGGTATTTTCTTGACATTAAAATGAGAAAATAATTCGTTATTTACAGTTTGACTTAAATAGCTTCATGCTAGTTAATTGTTACATCTTTGTATTTTTCATACCGGTCAATCCTAAGTATTTAGTAAACGTACTAAAACTACTCGTAGCTCTAAATCACCTTTAAATGAAAAGTTTAGCAAAAATGTTGTGGGTAAGGGTTAATTTCCCTAAACTATGTCTAAGTATATAATTATATTAGTATCAATAAAATGTGTTATTATCAGGTTTCACCTAATTCTCACAAACTTTTCACTTTTGCACCTGCTTATCGATTACGGTAGTAACACATCCTTATATTAAAATTTATTCGATAAAATCACAATAGCGTTTACATACGGCAATGTTTGAGTTGGCGTCTCTCCTGAGGACCACTGAGTGCATTGCAATATATCGGAGTGCTCTCCGTGCTAAGAAAATATACTTAAATAATATAAAGTAACCTTTTATTCGCAATGTGAAGCACACTTAGTATTATTTAGAAACAAAATATCACAATAAAAGTACACCTACAATCTTTTTAAAGGACTTTAAAAAGGAAGAGGTGCTCAATGAGTTGTCATATTTTTATGTACACTCAGTGGCAGAGAAAAGAACTTCTTGTGATTCTTAAATACGGTACTAGATACGAAAATAGGTAATTAAATTAATTTAAAAATATACAAGACTCGAACATGAATTCATGCCCGTACGGTAATAGATAAATGTTCTTACTGATATTAGACCCCGGGACCCACATGCCCTGTAAGTAGTCAAATTCAACCGCAAGCACTATTTTGTATATTTTCATCGTTATAAAATATCCTTAGACCCGCATAAAGCCGTTGCCAAGTCGTGCGCGCGCGCCATTATGAGGCATCCGTGTGTTGTATGACAATTCAATTTGAGCCCCAATAATATCGGATTACACAATAATGGACAAAGAAATAGTCACTCGGCAACCTGCCCCAAGAAAGTATGTCCATACTATGTGACTACAGCAAACTAATATTTTCACAAGCCAAGATCTTTTCAGATAAAGATATATTATATCAATACAGATAATACTTAGCTTAATGCAATTCTAATTTTAAATGTCACTTCATTTGTACCATCGACAAATAATAACTTTATTTATGTTTAGTAAATAAATAAATATCTGGGGACAGTCTTAAGATCGATTTATATCTACAGACATTAAGTGTGCCAGACACGTGTCGTGGCAGACAAAAATAATATTCTTCCATACAGAGTGTATCATCCATCGTAACGCGGCCGCACAGAAACCGACAGACACAGATGTAAGTACGTTAATACACTCTGTATAGAAGAATATTATTTTGTCTGCCACCACACGTGTCTGGCACGCTCAATGTCTGTAGATATATCTACGGACAAACGACGATTTATAAATCGACCTTTACACAAATCGCCCTAGTCCCAAACTAAGCAAAGCTTGTACCATGGGTACTAGACGACGATATAACATACTTATATATTTAGACAAATAAATACATAGAAAACATCCATGACTAAGAATTATTGAGATTGTTGTAGAGGCTAGAAAGTAAGCAAGAGATGGACGAAAGTACGAGTCCAGCTATTGCACTTTCGGCCGAGGCTTGACACAGTGCTTTTCACGTCTACTGCGAGGAAATTGCAAATAATTATAATTTTAAACCAAAATTAAGTAGGTACCTAATTATAGATCATAGGTAATATTAAACAAAAAACAAAAGACTGCGGCCCCGCTCGCCAGCGCGGCGGGGCCTGTGATTGTTCGAATCGCTGTTCAAACTGTCCAACAATAACATTATTGGACAGTTAGAATTCATAGATAGTTCATAGTTCGTGCGACGTCCAACTAAGCTTTGAAGCCTGAATTCTGACCAACATCTGCCATATTTCCGAGAAGTGGCGTGAAAAAAAATTGTCGTGCTCATCGCAAAAATAAATGCCCTTACCGGGATTCGAACTCTGGTCCTCCGGATTCGTAGGCAGCCACACAACAAACTAGGTAGATATTAATGTAGTTCGACGAGTTGATTGTTTGTTCTATGTCAAAATATAATTATGATAATTAGAATGCCGGATAGGCAATTTTCTGTTCTTGCTGTAACCACTATTAACATAATCGTAATTGTAATGAAGGTGCACGACTGAAATATTTAATTCATCTTTGTACTTAGTTTTTAAAACGTACCTAATAAGTTTTATCCAAACTATCTACTACCGATAAGTGCCAAAATAATGTAATATTGAGTAATATTAAACTGGTGTCTAGTAAATATAAACCAAAAGAAAGGTCACATTTTAAACTTAATAAGCATATTATTCGTGGCATATTTTATTACAAGCCAAGTGGATGAATCCTAGATAGTAGAAATCAGATCCCTCAATAGGAACAATCTAAGGGTTCCGTAATAACAACAGACCGCGCGGGTATCAAAGCATAAACCGGGGGCAGTAAATTGCACCGGACCGACTCGTCGAATAATAAAAAATATAGTTCCGGATGACTGTCCAACACGCAATATCTTCGGTTTTGGGGTTTGCTTTTTATGGAGGTGAAAAGGTTTTGTTTTCTGTTTCTTTACCATGTCTTATATGTGACATTTTATTGTTTTATGCCGCTGTCTTATATGACAGCGGCATAAAACAATAAAACGGCACATAATATATCTACAATCGCTTTAATAAATTAAAGGTTGCTCGAATTGAAATTATACTAATAATCTAGACACGCTGCAGCGTGTCAAGCCAAGTTAAAGCAAAAGAACTCTAGCCAGCGCCAAGTGTAATATTACACAAACCACTTGGTACCACTTTTGACCCTTCTATAACTCAAAACCTCTTTAACGTGGTAAACACATAAAACTACGTGTGTTTAATTATATCCATTAGGACATCTAGAAGCCCAAATTTCATGAAGCTAGCTCGAACGGTTATAAATATATGAAGGTCAAAAAGTCGTAAATTTTAGCACTCGCTGACTGACATATAGTACCTAAACCTAACCTACTTCCAGATGACCTAGAGGGATGAAATTTGGAATCCAGCTCGATAATTGTGTGTAAGCGTAGGAAAAAATCTAAAAATAAAAAAAAGTAAAAATATAGGGGGGGTCCCCATACATTTTTTTTTTAATTATAGCGTTGGAACTGTTACAAGCAGATATTTGAAACTATCCCAATATAAGTATTATTATATTTGCTATACAACAGAAATATAAAAATAAAGTTCAGTCAAAAAATAAGTGGTGTCCCCATACAAAAAACTTGTAATACGCGCTAAGCAACCGGCCAACGGTGTGTCGTCGGCGGCGCGCGGCACCACATAATTATACACAGAACAGAAGTAAATCTCAATACCTGCCTAGTTTTCTTTACAAAAAGTAATTATATCCCACTAATAACATAAATGTGAAAATGGGAGCCAAGTTCAATATTAAGAATATGCGTGGTTGTCAACTTCGCCGACAAAAGAATTGAGATCTAAATGGGTGCCAAGTTCAGTTAATAAACCTTAAATAAAACACTCGAATTATTTACACAAAGCAGATAACTCAGGATAAATTGATGCTTAAAACTTGACTTTGCTAGTTTTTACATACATGCTATCTGATATTTGGCTAATTAAGTTTTCATCTTAATATATTGTAAGGTAGTCTTCTAAAATTTGGCTTGCTAGTAATCACTAGCTAGCCAAGTCAAGTTTTGAGCATCAATTTATCCTAAGTTATCTGCTTTGTGTAAATAATTCGAGTGTTTTATTTAAGGATTATTAACTGAACTTGGCACCCATTTAGATCTGAATTCTTTTGTCGGCGAATATTGAAGAAGAACAAGAACCTGAAGAGTTAGAAACATGTCGCCCACAGTAACATTCAATACGTAGGTAATTACTAGTAAAATCAAAGGTTATGTACCTATTTATATCACGAGGACACATTCGTTGCCAATATTTTCGTAGCGCTACGCGCGTAGAACCTGCTACGGTTTTTCCAACTCTTGACGAAAACAGGCTACAAACAAGGACCTCACCGAGCAGGTTCTTGGCAGCGAGAGTGTTAGGTTAGCTCAGAGTCTGCCTAGGGAGTTAGCCCTAGGCTCGATAATTGGCAAAGACAAATATGTCAGTGATGAGCTGATGAGCCAACAATGTATTAATAGTAGTTTATGCTACTGATACATAATGAGAGGCCTTAAAACACTCGTGTGATCCTATTATGAAACTCGCTGACGCTCGTTTCATAAAACCACACTCGAATTTTAAGGCCTAATTATGTACAGTTGCATACACTACTTTATCTAAACACATATCATAAGTACTCTAAGATGGGTTCAGAAGCCGTAGGAAAATGACCTGCATTGCTACGAGTGCTACCTGTAAGTTAACTTTGAAAAAAAAAGAGAAAAAAAGAAAAAAAAAAGAAGTAAAACTGAAAAAAAAAAAAAAAATAATAAAAAAGAAATCAAAAAAAAAGAAAAAAAAAAAGTAGAAAAAAAGTTTAAAAAGTTAAAAAAAGTTAAAAAAATGTGAATAAAGTAAAAAAAGGCAAAAAAGTTAAAAAAATAAAAATAATATATAAAAAGTGCGAAAAAGTAAAAAAAAAGTGGAAAAAAGTAAAAAAAGTTAAGAAAAATAGAAAAGTGAAAAAGGTAAAAATAAAGTGGAAAAAAAAGTTAAAAAAAGTTATAAAAAGTAAAAAAAAAGTGACAAAAGGAATAAAAGTGAAAAAAAGGCAAAAAAGGTAAAGAAAGTAAAAAAAAATAAAAAAGTTTAAAAAAGGTAAGTTTAAAAAAAGAAAATAATGCAAAAAAATCAAAAAAAATATAAAATACTGCAAAAAAGTTTAAAAAAGAAAAAAAAATTGAAAAAAAGTAAAAAAAGTTAGAAAAGTAAAAAAAAAGTGAAAAAGTAAAAAATAAAGTAAAAAAAAAGTAAAAAATAAAAATAAAAAAAGTGAAAGAAAAAAAAGTATTAAATTTTTTTTTAAAAACCAAAATTAAAAAACATAATGAATTGACGTTTCGTATCAATAGCTGTGTTAATATTTATAGATAAAAAAAAAACTGTTTTAATATCTATAGATACTGCTCGCGAGCAAAAAAATCGACTCACGCCACATTTTTTGGTTTAGGGCAAATTTTTCGCAACTGGGAAATGTTACAGGAAAAATGAGTATACCACGTTGTTATAAATTTTCAGCTTTAAAAAACGCAACAATTATGAAAATCAGACGCATAACTTTCAGGATATGCTCGTTTGAACGGGAATTGAAATTTAACCGCCTTGAACTACCCACGAGTTGAGCGCCTTCAGGATGCATAAAAACAGGTGTAAACCTATTTTTCTTATCAATCGGATCGGCCGCGGAGCTAGCGCAAGCACCGACTCGGACGCACCCAATCCTCCGCGAATTTCTGCTCCTTTTAATTAAGTCGAGCGAAACGAGCGACCCGGCTTAGGCCGGAGAACAGCCGTTCACCTTAAGCCCCACTGCCGCCAACCGCAACTGTGTTCCCGGGTGTACCCGAATGGGGGGAGGGTTCATGGTTGTGGTCCCGGAGGCAGTGCACAGCGTCGTCGGCACTCCGCACCAATAATGGCCCCGCCGCCCCAGCGCTCCACGGGAGCTCAGCAGGAGCGAGCGATCCGCCCCCGGATCTTCCGCCGCACCACCGGACTTGGAGACGCGGCCACAGCCACCCGCGATCCACGAATCCAGCAGGCTTTTAAAAATGTCCTGCGCGCATCCGCAGCGGCCTTTATGGCCGCGCGAACGCGAACACCCAGCACACCAGGAACGCCAACCAGTGAGGGAGAAGCTCCGTTCCAGAAGCCGACCGAGTTGATCCATGGGATCCTTGGTCGGCTTCCCCCACCAACCCAAGCACTTTTGGACCTCGCAGCCGCCGCTGCAAAACTGACCGCCGAACAGCCCGCCCCCAGCCCGCCCGCCGCGGGCGCCAGGGCGAAGATTGTGAAGCCGGAGAGCGCCGCTGTGGACACCCACAAGCAGGCCCCCGCACCCCAGCGCCAGACCACCAAAACCGCGCCACGACCGACACCCGCCCTCGGAGCGGGACCGGCGCCCACAGCGCCCCGCGCAACAACCGCGCCGCCACCGCCGCCCGCCCTCGGAGCGGGCAAAGTGAGCCAGGCGCACCGAACCGCGCCCGCGCCGCGACTGCCGCCCGCCCTCGGAGCGGGCAAGGCAAGCGAAGCGCGCCGAGCCGCGCCCGTGCCCGCGCCCCGCCCTAGCTACGCACAGCTAACCGCGTCTGCGCCGCAACCGCCGCCCGCCCTCGGAGCGGGCCAGGCGAGTAAAGCGACCCGCGCGGCGCCCACGCCACTGACCGAGACTGCCAGAACGCAGCAACCCTACCCGCTGCGCACCAGGAAGAACCCTCCACAACAACCCGGAGGAGCCCCTTCCACCCACGCCGCTGCCACTGAGCAGCCAACAACGCCGCCCAAGGGGGGCAAACGCAAACCGGGGTCTCCACCAAAGAGGCCCCAAAAACAGAGCCACCCCCGTCTAGACCTGGGCCAGGACCCCATGGACCAGGACCGGCAGGACGGGTCCTCATCCTCATCTGCATCCGCATCCACATCCGCAACCGGCGACGAGAGCGACGAACGGGTGGTGAGCAGCGACGACGAGCGCCAGGATTTGGCCGCCGACGCACTGGCTCCCGCCCCAACCGCATCACCGCCGCCGCTGCAGAAAAAGCCGCGACCCATCACGGTCGACAGTCTGCCTAACTGGCATGATCATTTCAAGCGGATCCAACAGCAACTGGGCCGCTTCCCAAAATCCCGCCCCTATGGGAACGGGATAAGATTCCTCCCCGAGGACCACGAGGAGTACCGGGTAGTCCAGAGCTACCTGACGACCCTCGGGGACTCCATCTCCTGGGCGGCCCTCCAGCCAAAGGAAGAGATCCCCCTGAAGGTGTGCATCAGGGGGCTTCCCATCAGCACAGACCCGGAGCACATCACGGAGGACCTGGAGAAGAGAGGATTCGCCCCAATCTACACGCGCCACGTAGATGCGCGTGCAGGACGACCCGGCTGCGTGTTCTACACGCAGTTCACTCGGACAGCTGACCTCATCCCGGCCATCTACGGTGTCCGGGAGATACTGGGGATGACGGGAGTGGTAGTGGAGGCGTGGCGCGGCAAGAAGGGGCCGGCGCAATGCCACCGCTGCCAGGGCTTCCGGCACTCCTCGTACGGCTGCCGCCGCCCCATCAAGTGTGTCCGATGTGCGGGACCACACTTTGCGGGCGTGTGTGAGCGGCCAAGAGATCAGGTGGGGACCTGCGCCAACTGCGCCGGCCCACACACAGCCAACGACCCGGCGTGCCCCGATTACCATCTGGAGGCACGCAGAAAGAGGGCGGGAACAGCTCCCCGCACCAACCGCCGCGGGCAAGCCGTGCCCCAGCAGCGCACCGTGCAGCCCGCCGAAAATGCGCCAAATTCGCTCATGGCGAGAGCGAATGAGGCAGCACCACGCCGCCGCCGCCGAGGAAGAGGCAGACGGGGCAGGGGACAGTCCGCCCCCGCCGCCACTGCCCACCTCGAAATACAGACCACCGCAGCCGTCACACAGACTGCCGCAGCCGCCGCCCAGGCCATCGCCGCCCAGGCTCCCGCCCAATTCACCCAGACTACCGCCCAGAGCAGGCCGCAAACGGCCGCTCCCGCCCCCAACACTGAAGCGCCGACCAGGCCCCCCCGCCACACTGCGCCCCCTCCCCTACCGACGAGCCAAGAAGGCAGTAGGGAGAGGACGATCGCGCAGTGCATAAGGATCCTGCAGGACGTGCTTGGCGCCCTGCAACACGGTACAGACCCAGTCCCCATTATCCTGAGAGGACTGGCCGATCTGTACCAAAATTGACACACGGACGTTCCTGTAGTGCCGTCAGTTCGCAGATCGCTCGCTGGGCTTCTCCTTCGGGAGTCCCACCCGGCAGGGCTCGATCGCACCGACGGACAAAGCAGATGATCCCACCGGACCAGCCGGGCGTTACGCCCACCCCAGCCACCCGTCCGTAGTCGCGGACGGCGCCCGATCCCGCCACATGCGGCTCACGCCGCGCAAGGCCTTACCGAGCCCCCTAGGGGGTTTGAGAGAAAACTACAACGGCTTTCTTATCAATCGCTTATCACAAGTTGACCTGTGCACATCTCTCGCAATTGGACCACTGAAACCACCTGGAAAAAATGGACACCACCGAAAATGAAGCCGCCCAAGTCGTCGCCTTGCTGAATCAAGGACTTTCTCAGCGTTCAGTTGCCGAACAGCTGAATTTAAGTCAGTCTGCTGTCTCCAGGGTTTATCGTCGATTTGCTGAGACCGGAACCCTTACTCGGAGACCGGGATCCGGCCGTCGAAGATGCACATCCGAGAGAGAGGACCATTTCATCGTGACGACCAGTCTTCGGAATCGCCACCTGACCGGCGTTGACGTCCAGCAGCAGCTGATGCGGACCCGTGAGGAGCCCGTGAGCTCTTGGACAGTTCGCCGAAGACTTAAGCAAGCAAACCTCACCCCAAGAAGGCCAGCTACGGGGCCCAAATTGACGCAGAGACATCGGGACCTACGCAAGGATTTCGTAGCACGCTACGAAAATTGGAGCTACGAGCAATGGAGCCGGGTACTCTTCACTGATGAGTGCAGAGTTTGTCTCCATGGCAGCGACAGAAGAGGACGGGTGTACCGAAGACCTGAAGAGCGGTTTTCATCCCTGGTGGCGGCCGAGGTGGATTGACCGCAGATAGGTACATCACTGACATCCTGCAGGGCCATGTTGTCCCATACGCAGGTTTTTTTGACGAGGGGTTTCATTTGATGTAAGATAACGCCCCTTGTCACACCGCTGGAGTGACCAAAGCGTACCTGGCGGCAGTCGACATCCCACCCTTACCTAGCCACCGCTGAGTCCGGACTTGAATCCCATCGAGCACATGTGGGATTACCTGAAGAGGAAGGTTCGAGCGCGGGATCCAGCCCCGGAGACGATTTTGGCCCTTCAAGCTGCTTTGGTCGAGGAATGGGACGTTTGCCCGCAGGACACCATCAGAAAGCTGATAAGGTCCATGAGGAACCGTATCGAGTGTGTAAGAATGGAGTGTGTAAGAAGTATGGTGGCAATACGCGGTATTAAAATGAAAAATAAACGGTTTTTCCTCCGTAAAATTTGTTTTCTTTCAATGTTGTGGTTATGAAATTAACCAGTTTTCCCCCACTTTGTGAAAAATCACGTTTTTTTCAGAACCTGAAAAAAATATGTCTTAAATTTGATATTTTCTGAAAGCTTACATTGTCAGCTTTCAGAAAATGCTACTATGCTACGAATACCTACATATATTAGTTTTAGAGAGCACATTGAAATCCAAAAAAATGTTGAGTCGATTTTTTTGCTCGCGAGTGTAGAATAGAGACCCACTTGAGTTTTGACAGCTGTTCCAAATTTAAACTCATAACGATACCAAAATCTGTACTGTAATAACATTACAGTACAGATTTTACCTACTACCAAAGACAAGAAAGTTGTCATAGTAAAATTGGTTGTAATAATGCTCGTCATTACCGACGGTTTCTGAACGCATTTTAGAGCACTTATGATATGTGCGTAGATAAAGTTTATAAACCTGTATCCTTTAATCTGTCTAGTAAGTACTTAATATTAACTGGAATCTGCATGTCTTACGTTTGCGTCGGACAAGGTCGTACTTTGTAAAATAATATTTTCATCACACTTGCTCATAAATGGTGTTATTCCTTGCCTGTATACAGAAGGACAATGGCCTAAATTGTTCCCGCGGGAAATAATGGCACCATGGGAGTTATGAGCTTGTGTGTGATCTGATTGGTTTTAAGCAAATCTGGGCGGCAAGAATTCTGCTCTGTAATTGGTTGAAATATTGAAGCTCCGCCCTCCACTCGCACTGATCTAGAAGTGAAGTTGTCAATTTCGTCAACATTTGATTGATGCGCTTGTATAAAACATAGGTTTTCCTGTCTTTTGTTGTTATTTATTTCCTCGCAAATGTGATGAAAAACATTATGTATAACACGGGCGTAAGAATATTGCAAACCCGAGTCATCAAAAGCCCTCCGCCTTACGGCGTCGGGCTCCTGATAGACTCTCGTTTGCAATATTCCTCATACGCCCCTTGTTAAACAATGTACTATTATTTATATATGCATTTAAATGATATGCTAGAGAACAAATATAATGGAAAATTAACCCTCCTCTCCTTCGGCAGTCGGGTAATAAACCATCATCTTCTGAAGCCCAAGACACAAAAAGAATAGAGAGCGAAACAGAAATATCTAATAAAATAATTTGTTTCGTTAAGAGATAATTATGTATTTGTTTATATACCTGACACATTCGCAATGTAGGTACGTATACATATGTGACAATTATATCCTCTTACCAGCCATTAAAGGCCCAGTAAAACCATTCCCAATTAAGCAGATTGAAGTGAGTTAACGACGCGCATTAAACCACGTTTAAATAGTGAATCGGACAGTTTATGGGTCGGCTTTGAGGAGGTCGTTTGTTTCGAGTGCCAATGCTGGGCTTAAAGATTCCTGTGTGTGGGGATCTGATGTTATATGAGTTAGATTTTATAGGTGCTGTGTGCGGGCTTTGATGGGTAGAACAATGGTGTATGAGCATTATAATAGTTCAAGTATTACGAGTATTAATTTATGTTTGAGGGTTAACGGTTGTAAGTTAGAATATAAAACTATCATTCAATATTTTTCATGCTCTGTAAGTCATTATTATAATTACGATACACTTATATGTCATAGTTCTGATTTGAGAAGTGGCCTGTGCCCAGCAGTGGGATGATGTACATATTAACCTCCTAACTACCTTATTGAGGCGATGGCTGAGATATGCGTCATACTCGTGATCAGGTGCTGTTTGTGGAGTCCGGTCTGTTCATGCTTGCAAGGGCATAGTAACTACCTAAATACTAGTGTTAGTATCATTATTTTGACGAGAGACATCATTCTGTTCTTGACACGTTTTATTGTTATTGACCCTGTACATCTCTGACAATATTATATTATAATTTATAAACCTTTTTTAGGGTTCCGTACTCAAAGAGTAAAACGGGACCCTATTACTAAGACTTCGCTGTCCGTCCGTCCGTCCGTTTGTCTGTCTGTCACCAGGCTGTATCTCAAGAACCGTGATAGCTAGAGAGTTGAAATTTTCACAGATTATGTATTTCCGTTGCCGCTATAACAACAAATACTAAAAACAAAATGAAATACTTTTTTAAGGGGGGCTCCCATATAACAAACGTGATTTTTTTGCCGTTTTTATAGATAATGGTACGGAACCCTTCGTGCGCGAGTCCAACTCGCACTTGGCCGGTTTTTTATTTTGTTTTAACGCTTAAAGACAGTATATATCTCTAAGAACATTAGAATAATTATTAATTGTATTTGGACGCTCAGAGACCTTATACATTTCTGGGGTACTAAATTAATATATTTATATTATATATATATTAACTTATTGTTAATTCTGATACAGACCTTATATCGAATGTAATGGATAATATTTTACAATTTTGGATTTTTTTATTTTCATTTAGTGATATTTATTTTGTTAACCGTTTAGGTACTTATTCGTTAAAAACTGCAATTTTTAAATGATTATTGTGTAAGATTATTAATATTATATTGTAAAATACCATTTGACATGTAAAAGTGCTAATAATTCATTTTGATTTTGATTTTATTACCTTTATTATAAAGGTATTTTGGTTATAATATTTAGCACGGTGTGATGTTCATGAGACTTACTAGAAAAATCTATGTAGCTTACAAAACCGAGACGTGTTCGTGTAATCAGCGCTTCGCACGTGCTCGGTTCACTGCCACAGCGACAAAAACAGTGCTAGCAGAATAAAAACACATTCCCCCTTATTCATAAAACTTAAATAGGCTCTGATAAAAAAAATGTATTTTGTCCCTTTCTTACGAACACAATCGTCAAAGTGATAGATAGAGACAAACGAATTCTAACGGTATTTTAGCTAAAACAGGTATGTTGAACGTTTATGTTGGGGTTTAAATACGGCCAATTGAGTTTAACAATGACAGGTTTTCCATAGATTGAAAAACTCCACTCAAAATTGTACACAGAAAATTTATTTATTGAAAATGTATGCCAGTTGTCAACATGAAATAGTGTATTCTAACATGTGCATGGTGAGTGACCTTTGCTTAATAATGGATTAAAAAAAACCGGCCAAGTGCGAGTCGGACTCGCGCACGAAGACTTCCGTACCATTATCTATACATTTTTTTATTTTATTCTGTTTTTAGTATTTGTTATAGCGGCAACAGAAATACATCTTCTGTGAAAATTTCAACGGGAACTATTTATCACGGTATCAGTGAGATACAGCCTGGTGACAGACAGACAGACATACAGACAGACAGACAGACAGACGACAGACAGACAGACAGACAGACAGACAGACAGACAGACAGACAGACAGACAGACAGACAGACAACGGAGTCTTAGTAATAGGGTCCCGTTTTACTCTTTGAGTACCTACGGAACCCTAAAAATACTCACATACATTTGAATTCACTCCAGTGAATGACTGACGTCATCCATATAAGTAAGTTGTATGACTACTTTCAATCACACATACATACATACATACCATCACGCCTTTATCCCTAAAAGGGGTAGGCAGAGCACATGAAACGTGTGTTCCAGTGCCACTTTTAGCATAAATGTGGGTATAAAAGATCAACAAAATGTGATGTTGCAGTGATAGGTAGCAATGGAACAGTATCGATTATATTATCAATATCAACGTATTAAGTTTTGAATAATATAGTTCTTTTTTAATCCCCCTGTAATCAAATCATTTTCTTTCATTTTGTATGCATCAAGCTACAAAATGCGAATGTTCTCAAAGAAATGGTCTGTTTTAAGTTGTTTATATGCTTTTCATGACAAATAGTGTCTCGCGTGTAAGACTTCCCTTTTTCTCTAGTGTTGCCAGAAAAATGATTTATTCTGGTATCCCCCGTCCGGATTGTTATATGAGTTATTTTTCTAAACCTGGGATTCTACATACAATAAAGAATAATATATTTAAATAAAATCAAGTATTCGTAAACCTCATTGGACATCATTATTATAATTAAGCAATTTTTACGTTGCTTAAAACTACAACATAATACGTATAATAATTTATATGCACTTGGAATACATTTGATGATGATGATGAATGAATACTTTTGCGATTATTAAGCTCCCATCTCCATCTTATTTCTTATTCAATAACCCAATTAGCTTCGCATGCTAGACAAATTTAACTGTCGGAACTATTCTCAAAAAAAGTTGGCAGTTCTTTCTTTGTTTTATTTTTACATTTACATGATGAATAAATACGATTTATAAACTGTATATATATATACATATGTAAAAGATGAGATACCTAATACGGTCAGCCCCACAAGGGGCTTAACACATTTGTACCGTGTCGCATTAAACGTCATGTTAAACTGCCATATGAAGTTGTCAAACGAGTGAGAACGACAAGGTACTTAGGTGTTCAGCAACTTATGAGGCCGACTGTACAACTGACGTTTACACGAAATATAACGTCAGTTATTTCTAGGTGGATTCTCATCAAAACAAACCGCATCCTAAGAATGATTAGCTGCCAACTCAAAACATTAAAGATATTATTATCAAAACACACCAGCATCCCCATCATCAAACTCAACATTAACAATAACTTCAACCCTTAACAGCGCAATCCGCGAGATGAAGTCTGTCTATCACAATTCTCGCAAGTCAGTCGTCAAACTCGCAAAACACTCGTTTAGGATAAAATATTAGGCCGGGAAACGATTCATGTAATTGTGTAGATGC
Source organism: Epinotia brunnichana (assembly GCA_963854355.1). Lineage (NCBI taxonomy): Eukaryota > Metazoa > Arthropoda > Insecta > Lepidoptera > Tortricidae > Epinotia > Epinotia brunnichana. The sequence continues at coordinate 22,339,097 of OY977936.1, read as the reverse complement.
GTTACGAACATCATGCGGTGTCTACGTTTTCTAGCAAATTATAGCGTAGGATAGACTAGATAGGTACCTTATTCATTTGCAAATGTCTTAAATTAAGCACTAGTTTATCATTTATTTCCCGTGAAGTATATTTTATTTGTTTCTTTCCTAAGGTAATTTTTGCCCCTTCTTGCACATACATTCCATTGTGTAATTTTTATAGCGCTTATATGTAGGCGAGATTGAGATAGATTTCCTCTAATTGGATATGTTTAGTTGTAGATTTAAATTATACATTTATTATATTCTAGTAACGTGAATTCGCCAGTGTTGAATGAAGTTCAAAATTATATTAGGTAAATAATGCGAATTAAAACTGGATGGAATGGAAACTAGGCAGAGCCCTGGTGTGGGATGTAACTTGCATTGATACCTTCGCCCAGTCCCACATCCAGGGCACCCGTTCACAGGCCGGCGCTGCTGCCGACCAGGCCCAAGTGAACAAGCGCCGCAAATACTCCTCATTGTTAAAGGATTACGATTTTGCGGCGCTTGCTGTGGAAACCTTGGGTCCTTGGTCGTCAGATATGAGGAATTTCTTCAAGGACTTGTCTTTGCGGCTGGTCCAAGCAACTGGAGACCCCAGAGCTGGCGCTTACCTCTCGCAACGTATTTCCATTGCGATTCATAATGGTAGTGCTGCCAGCGTAATGGGGTCCATGCCGCAGTCTGAACTCCTAGAAGCAGTATTCTTTAAAAAAAATCTCTTTTTTATGTTTTCGTTTATAGTTATAACCTATTTAAACATTAAATAATTTTATTGGTCTTGTTAGATAAATAAATGAAATTTAATGTAAAAAAAGTGAGTTAATTATTTAATAGGAGAATGTCACATTTTTGTTTCTACTCAAAACCTGCTATTTTTTAGACTCTCTATAACAATATTTTTACTGTGACAATAATCAAGCATGGTGTGACGTGACGTGTTTAAATTTTACAGTGAATCTACGTTGTTCGACAAAATAAAACGCACGTCACCATCGCATTAACTTACAACTTACGACGCGCAGTAACAGCCGCCGTAACCGCCCGCTAATGAGAAGCATCAAGTCGCTGTTACACGAGCTCTGTTTACGGGTTAGATGTGGATTAAGATAATTAGAAAAAGATACGGTTATTGACAACATGAAAAAATATTATGATATCTTGATGATTTCAAATCATTGCGCAGGAATATATGTATCTACAAAAATAAATAATCACTATCAGACTAGCCTTTTTTTACTACCTATTGAATTATGAAAATATTATAATACCTACCATGATACGAGTATTTCGAGAGTCGTGGTTGAGGGATCTCTCATTAGCCTAAGCAGCCTTTCCCCCTTTGCGCATAAATATTGTGTGAGATAAATACATGTAACGGTTTTTATGTTATTGAAAATGTTCCTTAACACACGTCTTCGTTTCTCCTTATCTAAGAGAGAAGCCATATATGCCCATCAGTAGTACCATAGACTATTGCTTCGGCTCTTCTGCAATCCGCTCCTGGCACAAATCACCCCATTTCAATTAAAAAAATAACCATTACATTGAAACTCATTAGCACTTCGCGAAGTTAACGCCCGCATTAACGCAACCCCATAATCCCGCTAGTAAAACGCACGCTAAACGCAACGCGTTAGCGTTATCAGTGCACGCGTTGCCATTACGTGTAAGATGTGTCGACTTTGATATCTTTACCATTATTGCGTCGTTAATTAACATTTTGAGCGTTCTTATCTGCTTCTGTGTGTGTATGTGTGACTGTATTTAATTTACGATTGAAAGCGTACCTAGTGTGTAGGTAACGGAATGAACATTAAGTCTTCCGTTTATTCTCTGTTTTAAAATAAAAGGTACCATTGACAATTTTTTTTTAAGGTTTGGATCTCTTTTTGAATACTGTCGCATCCACCAATCATCCTCCTTTGAGCGTGGTAAACCGCGTATGATAATATGCACCATTAGAATGATAAAACCTCCCTAACCCAAAAAAAAACCTTTTTGTGTTAGGTCGGTTTCATTCTAAATGTGCGAATAGCTACCATAATGTATTAAAATGGTCAATTTATCGATGGGTACTCAAATCAAGCAAGTGAAACATTTTAAACATAAACTTTTAACACTTGCGATTAATTTCCAAGTCATTGTTACAGGAAACTTTTTAACATTCCTTACCTTCTGACAAGTAAGTACGTATACTGCGGCTCGGTGAACAAAAACTATCTCATAGAGATGTCCCATTCCGTCAATTAAGATTAACGAAATCATGGACCCGTACAGTGCAAGAGAAACAGAGGTTTTATTCACGGCGATAAACTCTATAAACAGAAACACGGATATACATCCTAGTCACTGAATTTGATTTCGTGACACAATGCCAAATAATTAAATCCACCCAAAAGTCTATGGTACTGACGAAAAAAAAAATACAAAATGCACCATAATGACTGTCAAAGGCGGATTCCCTTTGACTCGGTCACGCCTCGCCGAGGCGCCATGTTTGACAGCCTGTTAAATTTTAATAATTTCCATCCGATGCGAGATGAATACTTGTAATTTGCAATCACGTTTGATGTTTTAATGTAATATTTAGCTATATCAAGCAAGGAATGTGAAGTGAATTTTTTTTTCAAGATTTGTATCAAGGTATTTTATTGCTATTTAAAATTATTGTTGTTGTTTGTCTCTCGTTCTGTTTATTTAATGCTTTGTCGATTTCAATGCCTGTATGGTCGCAGTTTTTTTTATAACTGTCCATTTAATTTAATAAAAATACCGCCACTATTCCAGTGAACGAATATACATAGAACACGAGCTCCATACAAATTTCTACCCAAACTCGAGCCCAGAACCCGGTATGCGCATAGTCAACTGCGTATCCAATCAACCACAGCTACCCAAAATGTCAGCCTATTTTCAATTACCAACCACAAATGGATGCGATTGGTCAATTTAATGTAGATAATTGTAATGTAGAGCTCCTTATAGAAAAATATCAGGAATTTCAGAGGCCGCTCTACATTGCCTTTATAGATTTTCGATACTTGGTCACACTTATCTATCTGGGAGTCACTAAAAGCACAACACGTAGAGCCCCAGTATATCAATATTCTAATATACTTATAAGAAAATAGCACAAGTAGAGTACAATTATAAACTGTTCTATTGCGATTTTAATTAATAGAATTTGATGGCTGCACGAATCGTTTTTAAATGCATCAGTCACATCTTTGAAAGAGGAAATATAACCAAAACATTTATTTGCAATGAATGCAAGATGAAATGTAAAGAACAAAGAACATCCCTTTTTTGGCATGCCATTTCGAATCGTGTCGTTTCAAACAAACATATTTTGTTTCTAATTGGATGTGTTGGAAATCTAAAAACATTTTTTTTTTCATTTTATAGATATTTCTAAACTTCTTGTAAACTACAAAATATTGATAAGATATTCAATGATTAAAATAGAACCAACTTATTAAAAAAAGTTATGATGTCTGTTGGCATAATACCATCCCTATACAAAAAAATAATATATTTATTATTAACTTGTGAAAAGTGATTCCATCTTTTTTGTTGTGCTTGTCCGAACGACCCACACACCATTTTACGGCACAATAAGGCATATTTATTGAAACCGAACGTTTGGTAAATTAAAGTTTGACACGGCGGCCATGTGCGAACTGAACGGCTGCCAGGCATCCTTTTTAATCCCCGCCTATAAGTGCATCCTGTGGGGCCACTTTTCGGCGCTAGTTAGACTTCTATGTATATTCGTTCACTGCACTATTCATATTAATCGCAGTGCATCTCGATTTCTCTTGAATGTTTATCAACAAAAACATATTTAAAAACCTACTCGTAACGATGGTTTCGTGAAAATTATAAATGGTGCATAATGTAAGTAAGTTCTTAAGATGATGTTGACGCGTTCACTAGTTTTAGTAAGAACACATCCTCAATATTTTCCCTCTTTTTTTATTGTAATGTTTTAAAAGTTAGATTTGTATACTTTTAAAACATTTATTTACTACATAACTTATTGAAAAAACCCACTACCACCACACACCGACGCATAGACACCACGTCCTTACTTTCAGAATTTTATTTTTTATCAGTCAAACATTTTAAAATAACAAGGGATAAAAATTACATCAAAGCTTTTTTGTCCAATATGTTTAGGATTTCTTTCAATTGTCCGTCCTACGAAAATTAAATTGCGTCCCCCCTGCCATCGCTTTAAAGGTCTTCACATGTCCGGTTTTTTCTTTTAAAATATCAGGTTTCGGTACAGTGAAAGCATTATAATCAGTACCTAGCCTTCATCAATGTCTGCGATTTAGTAAAAGCGGTTATTATCAAAAGCTCAATCGCGATTAAGATATATTATTGTCTCGATATTATCGCACATGTAAGGTGAATCTGCATGAATTTTAATTAAAATAGGTCAATTATTGCGTAAGTCAAATTTTACACAATATGCCATCATTTAAAAATGTGAGGGATAAATACGCTAAGTGTGTACATGATTATGTCCTCTCTATAACAGAAATATCTATTATTATTTATATGTATTTCGAGTAACAACAGACTTGTACATAAGTAGTTAGTGGGTACCTAGTATTGGGCTTAATTTATTTTACTATTAGGTAGGTACTCCACACTGCTCGACTTATTTATGCTAAGAAGATGACTGGTGGTGTTAAAAAAACCTATCGATTTCAAAATGTAATTCATGAGTCGTGTTATAAGTTAGTTTTAATCAGTAAATACGTTGGAGTTGAACATTTACTCGTATATTATAGTTCAAGTGTTACGATATACGGCGATCCGAGGTGTTGTTGTAGAGTCAAGAGTCAAGGTACTGCTTTTTTTAGTGTCGTTCCGAAGCGTATTTGTCTTGTTATTCTTTATTTTATTGATTTAACCGTAATAAGTGAAACCTTATGCGGAGGGAATTTGGGGAAAGTTTCATAAAAGAAGTAAGTAGTTCGACGCTCAATTGTGGAGTTTATTATTTCTTCTACATAAATAAGGGAAAACAATACTACATGTATTATATAAAATTGTTTGATCTTGTAGTTTTACGATAGGTATCTATCATGATCTTGGTAGGCAGTTGTAAGCTTCTGTAAATTCGTAATTACTCATTAGTGTTGTCATGGGCTTTGAATTGGTTGATGAACTAACAAATTTTTGCATAACTTAAACTATGTAAGTGTGATTGCCAAGTCACAAAATTTTATTTAGCAAGCAAATAAAGATTAATAAGAATGCCTGACTTGGCTCTATGAAATATCTCACTTTTTACTGTGGGAGAGTTCCGAGACTTGGTCTATTTTTTACATGGAATGTTTTTTATGGGATCGCATTTCTTTTTGTAGGTTATTATGTTATCAACTTTGTATGGAAATGTTATTTTACCAACCGCAAATAACGTTTGTATAGTTTTGCGGGAAGAAGACTGCAAAAGTAACTTTGTAATCGCATGTATTTGTATAGGATTACAAACTTACTTATGCAGTTTGTATATCTCTGAATCGTGACGGACACTGCAATATTTTTAGGTTTTTAGGGTTCCGTACTCAAAGAGTTAAACGGGACCCTATTACTAAGACTCCGCTGTCCATCCCTCTCTCCGTCCGTCCGTCCGTCCGTCCGTCCGTCTGTCACCAGGCTGTATCTCACTGATACCGTGATAGTTTCAGGTTCGAGAAAAGGATGGTACGGCCGTGCCTCTTTGTTTTGCTCGACTTGGCGGGGGCACTAGTGCCCCCAGATTAGATTATTAGGCTGGGGAAATTACTGATAATAGTGTGAGACTAAGTGTGTACCCATACTAGAACTGCTACACCACAAACACGTTAAACCACATAAAGGCATGTCAGGCTTATTTTACATCGCGCCTTAACCCCTTCAGTTCAAAACCAATTCCCTAGAAGGAATTAACAATACTTGTATTTCGGAGCGCAGCACTAGTAAATCAAAGCCATGATACATTTTCGGTACACATAAAAGCAGTAAAGCTTATACTGATAGCAATAGATACCAGTATCAACCAAACTCGAGTTTACAATATGACGTTGCCTCCAAAGTTTAGCAACAATACATTTGCGTTTCACGTAAGTCTCCATGACCTTTATAATGAGTGCAGTAAGGTCGTTATTGGGCTAAGTATCTGTCGTTGAAAGGTATTGTGAAAATGGTACTTATTGTGACAATTAACCCAGCAAATTTGAGTTTCATCTGCAAATGGATTGGATTGCCTTGAATATTTGGATTGAATGCATTGAGTTGTTCCTATTCGTTGTGTTTATATTTAATTAGAACAGCGTCTAATTCAATAGTTATGTTCCAATTTTCTCAAATCCACAAACTCAAAAAATAAGATAGTGATTTTTTTGCCAAAAAAGTATTCAACCCAGTCCCAGTACTCAGGTACTCAGTATCTAAGTAAACTGCCAAAAATATGCTTAAGATAGAGCTGCACAGAAGATAACACTTTCAAAATATCATTAATTTAACAAGCAAAAAAATCATTCGTGCTTATTACAAAGAGCATTTCACAAACAAAATGCTCCTTTGAATATAAAGATACACATTCAATTCAAATTAGTACGGAACTGTTGAGTTACAAGATGCATTTTTGAATGCTTTTGTTTTACTACTTAAATCGTTTTTGTATTAAAGGTGCGAAAATAAAGACACTGTTGCAGCAAAAAGTTCTTAAGTCGCTGCCATGAAAAGAAACTAGCGCGATAAGAAAACTATAACACGTATATAATGAAGCCCGAGTTACTCCGGATATTACTCCAATAGGAGTTTCCTTAATATCGTAGTTTGAGATAAAGGAGGTTTAGCTTTTACTTGGTGCTCTATTTAGAAATGAACATGATAGCGCGAATGAAAGCGACGTTATTATTTTTTACTTTGCAAGAGTTTATTGCTTCTGCTCTTCAACGAATATATTTGATGTGACTTGTCAATTGTTATTAATATTAATATAATTAGTAAGTTACTCAACTTTTTTTTTCTTCTCACTAAAGAGTTGTAATATTTTCGAAGGAAAAATAATCACAGATGATTATCCTCTTCGTGGTTAAATGCTTGCCTAGTTGTGTGGAGAAAAACTACTTTTTCGGTCTCGAAGTTGGATTCTGTATTCCATGAATGGATTATCAGAATATAAATAATTAAAGTATTATAATTTTTATTGAAATCTTAATTATGTAAGTCATTACCGTACTAAGTTTGCCATGCAGCCAAGATTTTCATTGCCTTTTAGACCCTTTCGGAATTTTGCTAAAATAGGTAGTGTAATTATGCTAAGTGCTAGCTCACAACAAAAAGCAATGATTAATAGCTCGAGGAGCTATCAGTCTAGACTAGACTGTATTGTGGTGCCTGAATACATTCACTAATAGTCGATGGTGATATAGCAATTTGAAGGTTATTAATCCCTACCGATGGACAGCGTATTTCCTAGACCGGCGTATATTCATTGTTAGGAAATATGATTTGATTGTTTCCTTACAAATTATTTTCCACGAATAATGTATAGTTAGTACATTTATATCTACTTTAATCAAAGTGTCTCTCTGCTTCGCTGCTACTTCAGTTCAAACTTGGGTTTCAGTCATGGTAAAAGAGGACAGCCACAGAAGCAGTGAATTTGAGGTAAATGTTGCAATGTTTGACACGTCAATTTCAATAATTCACATTCTGCTTATAATTTTTATTGTTAATACCTAATTAGGATTGAACTATTGGGGCAATGGCCAACATTTGGGTACTTATAATAATAATAATTGACGACATGATGGTCTAATCACTATTAGTGTTTCTCTTATTTACATTGATGATTGAAATGGCTCCTATTAAATGAAATAAATTAAAATGGAGAAATCAAATTGACAATAAATTTACAATATGCTTGCTAATGAAATTCAAAATCAAGACTATTCGAAACAATTGCATACTCGTATAAACGATTTTAGCTCAAGGAGGGAAGGTAGAATCTATCTGGAATACAGATGAATAGTAACTACACTCGGCTTTGAAGCAAACAGAACTTGTTCAATTTATGATTAGTAATGGAGTTAGAACACTTTGGGAGACTTAATAGTGATATAACCATGTCATAACGTGTCTATCGTCAAAGTGATATAACTATGTCATAACGTGTCTATCGTCAAATCTATATGTCAGCCATGTTATAATAGGGTTAGGTAGGTATATCACTGTTAAATAATTGTCAGTGGCGAACAAGCGTACGGCCCGCCTGATGGTAAGCGGTTATCGTAGCCTATGGACGCTTGCAACTCCAGGGAGAGTCCCCTGGGAGTACAAAGGTTTTAAAGGTTCGGCTAGGCGCATGCGAGTGCATGCGCCTAGCCGAACCTTTAAAACCTGTACACTCAAATCTTGAATAACCCTATACCTACTGTAGTTCCTCCTGTGTCGTCCTTTCTGTTTCAATCGTTGTTATTACTATTAAGGTGAACAAAACTACTAAGTTATTCGAAATGCATGCCAAAAACTCTTCACATTGTAATGTAAGTGTAATGGCAATAATAATTTAAATTTGTCTAGTCGTCTTTTTATTATAAATTATTCATAAGTGAAACTCAATGCTGACCTTCTTAAATAGCTGTGAGACACAACCAATTGCCAAATGCAAACAGAACTGGCTGGATCGAGTAGTTTACATGCTGTTTACAAAAACAAGCAAGAATGAAAGCAAATGCAGGATATTCGATTGCCGGGCCACGGAGTATTGGCCCTCATCTATTTTCATGCTTCTTGTCTTTGTTATGTCGTAGATTAAATGAACAGTCGGAATATTCAGAGAACAATAATGCCGATCCGTTTGTCAATTTAAACTAAAATTATTCGTGTAGTTGACGTTAAAACGTAAGTATAGTAGTAAAGGTAAAATGTAATCAATTAGTATCGTTGTTTTTTTTAAATTTAGCTATTAAATAAACATGATTATGCAGTCCCAAAAATATTTTATTAAATGTTTAAGCATGCTAACTAAAATCTTACAACCACACACATATCTAGTAATATTGAGTGTCCAAACTAAACCATTACGTACGACTACTATCTACATGACAATCTCTATTAAACGGCTGTCAGTGAAATGAGGACTCTGAAGACAATACCCTGCAGTTAAAATAGCAAAGCTATTGATATGTAAGATTACAATCATGCCAATGCAATGATCCGTTTATCTACCTATACATTATGTAAATTCAGTAACGAGGTCGCTAATAGATTCCGATCCAGTGATTTGCATCATTAGTCTTCAATTAGTGCTAATATTGTATTCATATCTGCATTAGCCATTGGTAAATGTACACAAATAATTTTGATAATCCAAACATCATTAGGTTACTTATACACAACTTTAAAAAATGCTACGTGCTTCATAACATAACGATTACTCAGTCCAAATAAGAACCTGTTAAAACAATATTAGGGATTGGATTAAATGCGGATAAACCACCCCTAAGTACCGATAAGTTTTTTTTCAATCGTTAGCGCAATGTGCATCCAATCCATCAAAACCGCTTTAAGTTTTTTTTATTTTGTTTAAATGAGAATGTTTATGATTGTGGGCATACACTGAACCATTTTATTTGTGCGTGTCGTAAGAGGTGACGAGCTGTATTTCTATTTTATTCAATTATAATGTTTATGTAATGTTTCATAGCCACTCACTCTACTTGCAGTTGCTCTATTGCCAGCGTTCAATATGCGGAAAAATTATAGATACCGATTTAGATTTTTATATTTCATAATATACAATTACCATATAAATTAAAGCTAGCTTAACATATATGATTGTATATTATAATCGTCAAATAGAATATTGAATTGTAATAAAATGTCAAGTTACATATGGTTCAAATATAGTCACAACTAATTAATGTCTAGGCAAAAATAATTAATATCACATAAAGATCGTCAGATAACAAACTATACCTTAATAAACGAAAAATTTAAAAATACAATTAACGTTATAATAATTTATCTATCCAAATATAATAAACCCTCCATGATGCGTTCAAGAACCGCACATTATGACCACCATAAAAATAGACTGTTTTGTTAGAACACATTTCTTATCTGTGAAAATGTTATTATTGCTAAATAATAACATCGATTTCGATAATATTATTTAATTCAAATTTCGAACATCTCTGAAAAACAAAGAAATTTGATTTGACCTCTATTCTAATATCAGTCGAGATGACGTTTAGTTCGAAATGAATTTTATTGTCAATTTGCATACAAATTTGATGCGAGATATCGAAAGATTTAATATTTGGATCCGACTCTGGTTTGTCTCTGAATTAAAAAAAACTATGACAGCTGCCAGAAAAAAAAGCCGCGATGCCGGTCATAATGTGCGGCTCCTGAATGCATCATGGAGGCATATGATATGTGGATAGATAAAGTAGTGTATGTAACTTTACATTAATAGGCATTAAAACACTCGGCCTTAGGCTCGTTTCATAAACCCACACTCGTGTTTAATGCCCTTCATTATGTGCAGTCACATAAACTACTATTAAAATGTCAAAAACATTGATATTATTAATGTTTAATGTCCATATATTCCTTTACTGAATATAATGGGGTTTTCAATAAAAAGATTCTCAGTTGGCGTTCGAATGATTCGTCAGATGACTCCGTTCGCAATTCTTTATACTAACACATCACTCTTGAATAGAACAGGGATCTCTCATTTGTCAACTTATGTTTTTTGTACCCACTCTAATTAAATAAATAATCAAATCATGTTTTTGATCATTTTCATACAGGCGAGGTTTGATATCAAAATTACATTTATCGCTTGCTCTCGCTCTCAGGCGCCATCAACCCTAACGTGCGGGCAACTAATATGAATATCAATATGTCGAGTCAGATAGACCCCTGCTCCATGGTAAACTTCTTGCTTTTTACCAAGGTGAGTGGATTTGACGAAACCAGACTTTAGCGTCATAATAATAGGAACGCGCCTTCGTGAAATGCAACAATTGTAAACATCTGCCTCGTTCACCCATACAGATGTGTGAAGTTGATAAGAACGATGACGTAGCTGGTGCACAGGTTGATCAGCTCAAGTGGCAGCGATATGGTGACGGGCAGCACACGCCACACGCGGTACCGGAACGGACGGACTTTCGTGTAGCGCAGAAATAGTTCCACGTCTTCTTTCACCATTTCATCTGTAAAAATAATGGAATGTCATGAACCTCGTAAATAAATGATTACTATCTTCTTTATTTTTTTTCCAATGTTTAAAGTTCATGGACTTTTAATTGCCTACGACTCATTGTACATATACTAACCATTTGTATGTATGTCCATGTAAATAGCTACGAGCTGTAGATTGTTGTCAGGTAATGTCAGTGACTGCACTGCAAAAATTGGCTACGTCAGCCAACACAGAGGACCTATGGAGCCATGGACAACATTCCCTCTTACCAGTTTTGCCTCCCCGCGGTGCACGGTGTTCGAAAACCTGACGTACAATTTCACCACCACACACGGCACCAGTTTAACAGAACTCGTACACGCGTATGGCTTCTGCGGTCCAATGAATAGTATAAAATGGTACATCTCACCAAGAACGTCAAACAACTTGTGCATGAGCAACAGCCGCATGCGTTCCACTTCCACGGCGTACAGTTCCACCACCACGCACGGCGCGAAGATGAACAGCGTCACCTGCGTTAGGCGCAGAGCTGCAAACCCCAATGACAGTGTAAACACAATTTCTCACCAAGGTCGTCCAATAACTTGTGCATGAGCAACAGCCGCATGCGTTCCACCTCCACGGCGTACAGCCGTACAGTTCCACCACCACGCACGGTGCGAAGATGAACAGCGTCACCTGCGTTAGGCGCAGAGCTGCAAACCCCAATGACAGTGTAAACACAATTTCTCACCAGGGTCGTCCAATAACTTGTGCATGAGCAACAGCCGCATGCGTTCCACCTCCACGGCGTACAGTTCCACCACCAAGCACGGCGCAAAGATGAACAGCGTCACCTGCATTAGGCGCAGAGCTGCAAACCCCAATGACAGTGTAAACACAATTTCTCACCAGGGTCGTCCAATAACTTGTGCATGAGCAACAGCCGCATGTGTTCCACCTCCACGGCGTACAGTTCCACCACCACGCACGGCGCGAAGATGAACAGCGTCACCTGCGTCACGTGCAGAGCTGCGAATCCAGCCGACGCGTAAGGCTCCTGTGTAAGGTACACATTTTGTTGGCTATAAGTACTCAACTATACCTTATTTTAATACAACAAGAAAGATCAATATGTACACAAGATGATTGGTAAAACACCTATCAGTGAAGTCGGTAACTAAATATCTTACAAATATAAACACAAAAAATCATAGGTATTCTTACCAGTTCCTCAATAACAAGCAGTATGTGATAGGCATTTAATATCAACTTGGGCAATGTGCACACTAGACTGATGAAAAGCTGAAAAGTTTTAAATGTTTTTAGTTCTAGTTTTAGCAATCCAACGCTCTTGATATGATGATCTGGATAACGTGTTTTAAAATATGTACATTTATATTTTTTGAAATCGACTGGCAGTAATACCTAACATGGCATTTCACAACAGTATCAAATAATTTCTTAAATATAATATGTAACTGGTACTATATCAGTAACTATGTATTTTTTTTACTTACTGATGCGTGTAATTCTGGCACCATGAGATCAACTGCGTCAGCTAGGCTTTTGTACAAATGTAAACAAAACCGTATTCTCGACTGCTTCAATGTTTTGAAATTGCTCACGTAACAAAAGAAATTACAGTTCTTCATCTCTTCCATGCGTAAGCGCAGCATTTTCAATCGATATCGTGTCATATCAAATAAAACAAATCGCCACACTCTATTTAAATCAAGGGCGATCAGTGAAAACTGGGATATCATAAATAAAGTTAGATCCTCGTAATAAGGAAACCAGATCCAATACAAGATAGAATAAATAAATCGAATCGCCCAAAGTATAAATGTGTACATGAACATTCTCTTTTTGGTGTTTAAGTAGTATTTAGTCCCGATTCTCAAATATATGTCTATTTCAGTTAACTTTTGAAAGTAATTCGCAACTTGGTTCTTAAAAACTAAAGTCAGTAACACCGAAGCTGTATATTCCAGGACAGACCAAGTAAGAGATAACTCCTGCCCAGGACAACAAGCGAAATTAGTGTAAATATTAACAATAAGAAGAAAAACACTATACGTAGCCACGACGATTTTCAAAAGTAATTTGAATTTCCAGATATTGAAATCGAATCCGCTTACAAGTAGCATAATAAATATTGATTTGTACAGTTTCACGAGGTTGGTTTTGGATTGGAGTGTAACAGCAGTATTGGAGGACATTTTGTAATTATAATGAGTTAATTGGTTCGAGCCCGTGCCGTGATGTAGCCGGTAGTGCTGTGGTATGTTTGACGATAAGGTGGACTTGACACGGTGGAAGCACTTATTTGTTTTCTTATTAAGGATAACGCGTTAAATACCCATATTTTTTTTATTAAAATTATACGTAGTTCACAATTAGGTGATGTATCAATTAAAAGACTTAAGTACTTAATGTTGTAATTCAAACATTCTCTATTTTATGTACATACTTCAATAAGGTATAGTTATTCCATTATGTAACGACAATAAATACTAAAATAGTATTTTTCACAATCGTGTTACAATAGAGAGCTTTTTAGTCGAGTAACGTGTTTAGGCCACGAAGCTTGCTGAGTGGCCTATAAGTAAGGTACGAGATTAAAAAGCTTGATTATGACACTATTGAGAACAATACTTTTTGTACGAGTTCATTAATATTAATAATTTAAGTCATTAATACGAGTATATAAGAAAACTAAAAATCGTAAGTACTATATCACACCACCGGCGGCGTCCGTAATGTTGCAGTACTGTGCTGTTATTGGCATAGGTATTAACTAGCCAATCTCAAAGCGTAATATTTTTATTTTTTTATGCCCTGGATACAGCAGCAAGTTTAAGTAGATTTTTGACAGATGACGCAACGCTGCTACGTTCCGAAACGATTTTGTATCGGATCGAGTCTCCTTAAATAAGGACACATATTATTGAAATACGAAGTTCTATTTTCAATTTTTTTTCGGTTGTATAGAGCGCATTGAAACAGTTATTTCGCTTGTTTCGGAAGTAACAGACTATTCAGCGATGAAAAGAGTGACGTTGCAGTATTCTCTATGAAATCATAATGCACAGATTTTAATCGACGAGTACAAAAAGGAGTTTAGTGTAACCCACAACGTACTACAACTACATGCCTGTGTTCAGTACAGTCAGCAACACCAACTTTCGTAAAAGACAGACGCCGAACATATCTATACAGGACTGTATTATGATTGACATAAAGGCTACTATAATTTTGGCTTTAGTTTTGAACAGATCTAAATGCTGCTGACTTTACAGTCGCCATCAGATATATCGGAGCGGCCAAAGTGCTCACAACTGTCCAAACGCGTCTCTACTGTCGAGACCTCAGAGCATAGAATACTAGAGAGAGGACAAGCCGCCGGCCGTGCCATACTGTGCACGCGTGCTGATCGCAGAGAATATTACGTTTTTTCCCAAAATGCCTGATATGATGCGCGTTTATTGTCAAATAAGCGTGTAGGTATACAAGTGTGTGTGTTTTAGATGTGTGCGTGCTTTGTCTTGTCAATTACTTGGGCGTTGTGTGGGTTAATGTACTTGCGACAGGCTCACTCTATACAAATCGGCCGCCATGTCCGATCTCCTTATATTCATACATCTGTGGTCGAGACATTAGAGACGTGTTCAGATATTTGTGAGCACTTTGGCCGCTCCGACATACCTGATGGCGACCTGTACATATACTTTAAAATATAAATGTTATTTCCTGTGTTCAATAGTTAGGGGTTCCCCGTTCAGTCAAGTCCAAAAAAATATATGGAATAATCCTTTTATATGCCCCATAACTAGTACCTTAATTCGCCGACATAAGAGCCATGGGACATAATTATAAGTAAATTGTATGCACCCATATTTTTTAGAGAGTTAAAATTCGATTACAAAAAGCTAATGAGTTGGGCTGTTAAGCCTGAAATTCTTTGTCCTAAAATTAGGCCGATGGGCCTTACGAGGTAACACAAATTAGACTTTACAGAACTTTGGCATTGTTTCGATCAAAGAGGAAAATTGAAAAATTATTCGCCACGGGCGGGATTTGAACCCACGACCTCTGGAATCCGTCCATTGCTCTTATCCAACTGAGCTACCGTGGGTCCCGCCAATGGCAACGAATCCTTCAATCCCTTCACTCTTCTAATTAACCTTAAGGAGAGGTCGTGGGTTCAAATCCCGCCCGTGGCGAATAATTTTTCAATTTTCTTCTTTGATCGAAACTTAGAATTTCGTTAGCGGACGTTTCTGCTTAGTATAAATTTGGCATTGTTCACAGGAAAGACGAGAGCCTAAATCTCTATCTGACCCTCTCATAGTTGACATGTGTAACATTTAACTCTAAAACAAAAACATAACTTGCTTTTATAAGGTTAATTTTCAACCGACGAAAACAACGGAGGAGGTTCTCAAGTCGATGCGTATATATTTTTTTTTTATGTATGACCACGCATAACTTTTTACAGAGTAGTTCGATTTTGATAATTCTTTTTTTATTGGAAACTTTGTTTTTAAAGTAAATTATATTATACCTAATAATAACATTTTCAATTTACTCAATAGTCCGAGTGCACTGACGGTAATATAAATGCCCCATAAACAGTCAAAGCCTGTCGAAAATCACGTACAAATGACGTTAACTGACCACGGCTCACAAAGCCTTTGCGCGATAACCCTTAATCCATATGCATAGCGCTCCGTATTGCCAAGCATACAACACTGTAAACAAAGGTCGATCGTGAACAATACTGTTCTTGACATTCTGTGATAGAATTTATTGTGAAGACGAAGAGTTATTTTTATATAACATATAACAGTAACAATCAATTGAAAAAAAGATGTCAAGGATTTTTTTAAGTTGCTTACATGACACCAAATGGCCACTAACAAGGCTCAGTCTACAATCGATAGCAGAAACAACCAAATAGTTCCTGTATAAATACACTAGCTACCCGCGCGGCTTTGCCCGCGTATTGCAAAGAACGCAGGCAAAGCTACGGCATTAAACATAGCCTATAATCATCCAGAAAGTCTATTCTACACCTAGGTGAAATAATTTTTGGTATCGGATAAGCAGTTCCGGAGATTACCCATTACATACAACCTTGTAAAGCTACAATCTCACGGACTTTTCCTCTTTACAATATTAGCTTAATATATTAAGTAGGTATACATTATTGTAAGCAAATAAGTACAACGTCTAACAGGAAAGACAGAAAAACTTACCATTAAACGGGGCAAAATAAATAGTTTAGGGCCTGCCATTAGTCGGAGGAGTCGACAATTTCGCTCGCTTTTATATTATTAAGTTGTTATCCTGTGAATACGGCACTAAGAGTAATAACTCTCCCTAAATGGATAAGTTACCGCTTCAAAATAAAATTTGAAAGCATTCAGTAAATAAGTTTTTCATTCGTTATTATCAAACCGGGTTGTACGTTGTTTTATACACACCAGTTTTATAGAATTTCGTTACACTTTTTTTTTTCTCATATTATCATTTCATAGAATAATCAATACTTTGAAAAAACTCAAATCATTGATTTTTGTTACAAATAAAATGCATGACATTTTATTTGTAACAAAAATCAATGATTTGATATGCATATTATAGAAAAACAAATCAAATATTCTTTATCCGCATATTATTTAGTTAATATAAAACTTATTACCAGGAAAACATTTTATCGATTAGCAATTTCAAAAAATATTCGGTTGTGGCGCTTCGCCGGCCGCTCCCGCGGCACGCTCGCTCGGCTCGCTCGCTGAGGGTCGCAGTTCTTCCTAACACTCTTCCTCGCTTCTCTCGTCGTCGTACCTACACCGCCTTAAATTTTCGTAGTAATTAAATACAAAAAATTACACCGACAAAACAATATTCTTCAAAAAATATATTGTACTGGTTGATAACTATGTTCAATATAAAAATGAAATTTTAAAATTCATTGAATTGTTTTTCTGTGAAATATGTTTCATTCAAGTACAAAGTCGCTGAAACAATAATATTCAAAATAAAAATACAAGACCAAATATTATAAGAAACATTTTCTGCGACACGGAATTTCTTTGAAATTTCTGTCTGCAAAACAAGGGAACACCGCTCAAAAAACAGTGATGCACCGTAAACTCAGCCAAATGTACGAAATGCATACGACAACGCCAACGCGTATCCTCAGCGTTACGCAACTGTCGCTCTCTTAGGTTAGCACATTTGATAGGCGTGGTTAGGAAATTTGATAGGCTTCGACACCATTCGAAATGCAAATTTTTGTTACTTTATTATTATTTACTTTACGCCCGCGTAGTAGGAGCCGTGAGATTAAATATATCCCATTCTATATACTAATGAAGTTTTCAAATTGTATAGAAATTACCCGTTACATACATACTTATAAAGTCACAAACATTATCAGATCCCTTTATAATATTAGTATAGATATATTTACTTGGTTAAGAAACAACATTAATAACTAATGGCCGTATTTATAACGTTCAACAAACCTAGTTTAGCTAAAATGCCGTTAAAATTAGTTTGTCTTTATCTTCCACTTTGACATTTGTATCCGTAAGCAAGGGACGAAACAGATTTAATTTACCTGAGGCATTTCAAGTTTTATGAATAAGGGGGTAAAATGTGCCGTATCCAATATTATCTTCTTCACTCAACGCACTCCGACCCTCCACTCTACTGTCGTTAACTTGAATGATTGAGAACTTACGGTTTCGACTTCATTGCTTTCAATTTGCTCGCACAAGGGATGAGAGGCATTTACTCACTTGTAAACAGTCACCTAGAACGTATTTCTGCATAATGAAAACTTTCGAGAAAAGGCGCTGTATGCAGCTGCGCATCGAAAAAGTGCCTTTTCCAAACCGATTATTAGTATACTTGTACTATTGCTAGAGATCCAAATTTTTGATATGTATATCTTCAGTTCATTGGCTATGTTCGTGCTTCGTAAAATCACGATTGCTTACAAAAACCTCGATAGATTTTGCCTTTCAAAACAGTGCTTTTTTACCACCAAACTCGAAATATCTCAAAAGTTATTTGGAACATTACAATGAAATTTGTTGTGATAGGTAGCTTTTTGGTAGATCTATCTACCGGCTTCTTAGAATTTCAATATGTTTGATAATTCAATACATTTGGTCATTTGTCTGAAAAACCGGGTGTCCGCGTCGTGCATGCGCGGTGGCGATTACAATTTAGTACGCCCGTGGCCACTGCCGACGACGGACCTGTGAATGTTTACCTGGCACGCAAATACGCCTTTTTACAGCAATTATTTCGAGTTGTCACGGTAAATAAAAATACTTAAAGGAATAGGAAACGCTAATACATGCTGGAGAATACATTCGAAATGATAGAATAACAAATATAAGGTATGCGATATTTACTACATTAAAGCGTTTCTACATCCGCACCTAAAACGTATAATAGGTATAGCTGGAGCATATTGACAAGATGTCAATAAAAATCTTCAGTTATCTTGAATACGTATTTAGAACTGTTAGGTAGTAAGTAGTCGGGTGTAAATCGGATTCGGACACGAGCACATGGTTGGGGGGGGTAATGGTACCAATTATGGACTGTACGAATAAAAGATTTATTTATTCATACAGAAATATATCAAAAGCATTTAGGGCTATTGCGCCGGATAGCGACTACCTAGTCTAAAGTCCTAAACGAGTTGGTGAACTGAAGTATATTTACTTGCTGTTTAGTAGATTCTATTAAAAACGAGTGCGGAAAGAGATCCTGCCACTCCACCAGCAGCAGGCCACGGCCCTTCCTCATCTTCGTCATAGACATACATGCATACATACGCTACGGCACATCTTTTCGTCCAATATTCCGCAGTGTCTCAAGACGAGAGTCTTTGACCAGTGTGTGTTGCCAGTGATGACATATGGAACGGAAACGTGGTCGCTTACTATAGGCCTCATAAGAAGGCTCAAAGTCACTCAAAGGGCGATGGAGAGGGCTATGCTGGGAGTTTCTCTGCGCGATCGCATCAGAAATGAGGCTATCCGCAGCAGAACCACGGTAACCGATATAGCCCTCCGAATCGCTAAACTTAAGTATCAGTGGGCGGGGCACATTGCACGTAGAACCGATGGCCGTTGGGGCGGAAAGGTTCTCGAGTGGCAACCACGTACCGGAAGGCGCGGCGTGGTTAGGCCCCCCACAAGGTGGACTAATGACCTGGTAAAGGTCTCGGGAGTCCGCTGGATGCGGGTGGCGCAGGACCGGCTATTGTGGCACTCTTTGGGGGAGGCCTATGTCCAGCAGTTGACGTCTTTCGGCTGATATGATGATACATACGCTCGAAAAACATAAACTTCCTTCTGAGGCAGTCGGGTACAAAGTACTACAGGGTGTTCCCCTATACAGCTGCAAAACTTTGCCAGCTGTTTGTGCACATGATACCCATCACAAAACACTAAAGTATGCGGTTCCACATCTCGCACTCACTCTGCCACCGCTGCTTCTCCAAATAACTACCAAGAAAGCCTCCCCCGCCACGCCCCTTTAAAAATAAGCCCACTAAAGCAAATAAATGTGACGTTATCTAAGTGAACATACCTTTTGTCGGTATGGAGTTATTGATATGACTCACTCACTCACTCACTCATCAACGCACAGCCGAAACTACTAAGACTAGAGAGTTGAAATTTTCACCAGAACTACCTTTTACAACGTAGGCAACGCTAAGAAGGATTTTTGGAAATTCCACCCCTAAAGGGGGTAAATAGGGGTGCAAAGTTTGTATGGGGGAAACTTTATTTTTAGAGCTAAAGACTTAAATTTTTGCATAAAGATTACTTATTAGAATACAAATTAAGTACTTTCAATTCAATTAAATTTATTTTGTTGTTGTTACAACTTTTACAAGTATTGTTGGTATACAAAATATAAGACTTCTGTGTGCACCCACAATGTAGGTTTACAAAATATTTCAGCCAGCTAATATATTTATAAAAATTTAAAAAAAATGTCAATACAGTGATTGGTGTTAAATACTTCAAACACATGTCAAAAACTCTCAAAAAATACTATAACTAAAGAATATTATAACTAAGGAATGTCTGGAATGGAACCATGTTATGTCGTAGGGTCGTTTAAGTAATCTTCAATGGTATAATAACACTTTTCAATCAAATATTGATCTATTGATTGAAATGATTGATCCAATAATGTCATGGAAAGATCACATAGAAACATTATGCAGTAAGTTAGCAAGAGGGATCTATGCTCTAAGACAGTTAAGACCACTTGTGTCAGAAAGTTGTTTAAAAGAGCTGTATTATGCGTACATATACTCTCAACTTTCATACGGGATAATGCTTTGGGGCAACAGTACGGATTATGAGCGCATCCTAAAGATCTAGAAACGTGCAATTAGAGTACTTGCGTATGCAAAGTACAGATACACGTGTCGCGAACATTTAAGAAAACTTAGTATCTTAACATCAGTTTCAACTTATATATTGGAAGTTTTGATGTATGTTAAACGTTATCCAAATGAATTTCAAAGGAGAGGTGAAAATAGTTCGAGATCAATGAGAAATACGAATAACTTAAAAAGAAGCGGGTTGTGTCCGAGATACAACCGTTAATTAAGTTTAAGTGGATACTTCTTTGTTGGTTGTCCCCGTAAAATATATATCTGCATTAATTCACTAAAATCTGTATAAGCACAGTTAAATCGGTATATATAGCATCATTGACTGACGTAGCTCGTTTGACTCGCGAGGCATTGAAAATGGCGGTCATTTCAGCATAGTTTTCATGCCCGTCACATAAACTAAATAACATTTTGTGATTAACAACTAATGGCAAATAAAGAAGGATTAAAACATGTAACAAACAATTATTTGAAATCAGATTAGGCTTCTCTACAAAAAGTTATTCCGGAAGTCACGTGATACATTTTGAACTGTACCCCTATACAAGAACGCGAGCAAAGAAGTATCCACTTCAAAACAACCTCGCCCAGACTTAGAATAGGCACAAAACTTCCGAAGTTAATAGGACAAAGACTTTTTGACCTTCAAACCTTCAAACCATAACGAACGACAACTCTTTTCGCTTCCATGTAAAACAACTATTGCTTGAAAAAACACTGTATAGTTTACAAGAATTTCTTTCAAATGACTAAATAACAAGATCTTAAAAGCTTGACGTTAATATTTGTATTATGTTTTCTTTCTCTATTTTATGTAATAGCATAATGCTATGAGTATGAGTATTATTAAACTATTCACAAATAATAACAATTCTGTACACAACTGTACACATCTATTGTATTTTATTGTAACTGACAAGTCATAATTTTAACACATTTTTATCTGTATATTCATTGTACTATGATTTAAATTGTAAAATTATGATAATAAACAAATCTTAATCTGAATCTGAATATGAAGTCAATTGTCTTTTAAATTTATTAATATCCAGTGTTTAATTCGGTCTGGGATTTTATTGAAAATGTTTGGTGCCATTCCCAAGATTCCACCTCTGATTAGCGCTGTGTTGTTGCTACCCTGCAAAGTTTTCAATTTTTGTTTGTATTGTTTACGTGTCGAAAATCTGCGGCCTTCTGAAACGTTACTGAACATGCTTGGATTGGTCTTGACAAAAATACCTACTTCTAGGATATACAGTTCTTCTAGTTTGTATGGAGAGCAAGACATTTTTAAAGTAAGGGATTTGTAACTTCGGTTTTTTAATTATTAATCACTTAAGAAGGTTAAAAGGGGGTTCGAATTATGTATAGAGAGCAAGACATTTTTAAAGTTAGAAATTTGTAACTTCGGTTTCAGACTATTTACTATGAGAGTTCAAAGAGGGTTCTAAGTTTGTATAGAGAGCAAGACATTTTGAAATAAAGAGAGATTTGTTTCTTCGGTTTTAGACTGTTTACTAAAATACTAGGTACAGTCAGCGTCATATAGTTAGTAGCAGCCAAAGTAGCCAAATATATCGTAACACATCCTTACACCTATAGTAATAAAGACGTGTTGCGATATATTTGGTTACCTAGGCTGCTACTAACTATCTGATGCTGACTGTACAAAACTAATTTCAATGTTTTTTTTTATAAAACAAACATTTAAATTTCTTAAACAAACATTTAGACGATAACATGTTATACGTGGACGAAGTCGCGGGCAACAGCTTGTTTATATATACATATATATATATATTTATTTAAGCGTTATTTATTCCATATTGTTTGTGTTAGTACATATTTACTAAATCTAAAAGATTTATGCCATTTTTTCTTTCTTATATGGACCCCATTCGGGTAAAAGCCATATATCGCCAGATATTAGGAGAAAAGAAGGGCACTGGAAGCAACAAACTGGTCAGGACCGAAAGGCAAAAGAAGGAAAGGTAGACGACGAAGACGTTGGACCAATGACATAACTGAGGTCGCCGGACCTAGCTGGATGCAGTTGGCTAAAGACCGAGAAAAATGGCATGAGATCAAGGAGGCTTTTACCTAAATTTACATTTGTTTAAAAAAATTCAATATAAATCAAACAAAAAAAGACAATTAAAGCTTAATTTAAATTTATATAATTACTTCCGGTTGGAAAATTTGTTGGATTCTTGTGTAAAGCATCTTAGAATAACGATTAAAAATGAAATATACAAAAAAACGCTATTATAAATTAATGATTTTCGAAACCAATACGGTTTGCCTGGAGTATAGAGTCAAGTATAAGTCCAATCTTGTTGGTTTGTTGAGAGTATCAAGGTCCATCGCGGTGTGGCCACTGGTCGAGGTAGCATGGTAGGCAGCACGCGCCGCGCGAGCGCAGTGACATAACACGTTTAGGTATTTAAGAGACAAATTGAATTTGTTATTTTTATATGATGTTTGGTCAAATTACATTTTTTAATAGACATAGTCATGTACTGAAGAACTTGCTGGTCTTAAAATAACCACCCTGTATAATAAAATGCTCTTCTGACTAACAGTGGTCTAATTATCCAGTTTTTGATCAGTCAGTCATACTTATGTAACAAAGGTAATAATTATGGTAAAAATACTCTTTGCATTTCATTAAATTGTCAAAAGGGTCTCTACGTGTTGGCTCAGTTGGTACTTTGTAGGTACCTAGCCCCACGCATGCCTCCCAAAGGTCCGGGACATCATTGTCCCGTGAGCGGGAAAGACATACATGGTAATAATATAATTTGCCAGGAGATAAATAGATGAACATAGCTATTTGTTTATTATTTTTGATGGTTTCTTAAGCGGGCGTTAACCGGCGCTATAACTTTACCTAGAAGTAATCGATTTTATTTCGGTTTAAAAAACCTGTAATATATTAGTACAATCCATAATTGGTGACGTTCACCCTTAGGAAGTGAAGATGTACTTTTATTTTATCAGTTCTACGTATTTGGAAAACGGAAGCACCCACATAGGAACTGGGAAAGCGATGGTGGATTGATGATGAAGAAATCTGTACTAACATATCTTTGGAAACTAAGTGTCCATAATTGATGTCATCATACTACGATGTACTTAAGAACTGTAACTACCTATTATTCCTTATTTTCTTAAAAAAATAGATTTAAATAAATAAATAAACAATCAATATTTGGGGACAATCTTACACAAATCAACCAAGATTTGAAAAATAAAACAATTATTCAAGAAGACAAACATTTGATCGTATGATCCGCAAAAACGAGCCGAATACGGATGCCAACAGAATAAGGCCGTTAGCGGGGTGCGCGGGACGCGCGTCTCCCGCTCCGTCTGCCTCACCTCCGCAAATACCTAAATATCGTCTAATAAGAGCGCCTTAAAAGAGGCATAGAAGTTCGTGCACCGGCCAAACGACGTCACACTTTAATCGATGTTTGTTTTGAATACTGAACTAAGGAGAAACTTCGATCTAACGACTACTAACTTTAGTATGCTGTCTACAAGTAGTATATATCACCTTATGTAAGAATACACAAGTTGTAAACCCTTAAAATTAAGTTTCTCATTTAAGTAAAAATTTGTTTTAAATGAGAAATAAAAATATTTAAACTGAACGAGTATGCAAAGTTGGGAATGGATGAAAATTTTTGTAGTGCCCGATTCTTTTTTGGTGATAGGAATAACCTTCGTTAGCTCCAGAAAAAAGTAACAGAATTTTCAGCTGCGTCAATTATTTTTGAAAAATTTAAACAGTTTCCTCACTTACGTTTTAGGTTTAGGACGGCGAATTTTCTTGATCACTTTCCTTGATCCGTCTTATATTACAATATTAGATTTTTTTCATTTGGTGTCAATTTTTAGTGTCTAATATAACCATTACCTTTACAAAAAAAATGTTTGTTTCAGACCGAGATCACTAATAGTGTTAGTAACCATTGGGACTTACAAGACTATACTAGTATTACACGTTAAATTTAGTTTAAGTTTAGTTACATTTTTGGTTACCTATGCCCTAAAGGTCATTTTTGGTTACCTATGGCCAAGTAGTGAATATTTTAAACAAAACAAATTTTATACAAAACTAAAAAGGGTTTTGTTATTAAAATTGAGGTAACACAAAGTTTTCCGTACTACTTCCTATACATAAAGAAAGGTAGATAATTTCACGATCCACCGAGATCCAATAGCGCCGAAGAACCTTAAAACTTCTAGTTTGCCAGTCATTGAGCCAAATAGTAAAAAATTCGCCGAGTGGTCAGCGGACAAAGGAAGTTAGTCGGTACAATTTTCTACTTGAGGAACAAGTACCGGATTACGTCTGTGCATTGTGCGCATACGTCGAGGTAAAGCTGTGTTAGATGTGGCATATTTTGTGGCATATATAAAAAATGCTACGGATCTTATTTAGATAAATGTATAATAAGTAATTCGCTTGGGCAGGTTGGCGATCGGTTTAGCCTTGTGGATAGTGGACCCAGCCTGTTGACGGTCCTGGGTTCGTATCCCGGTACGTGCAATTGTTTTTGTGATGAGCATGGATATTTGTTTCTGAGTCATGGATGTTTTCTATGAATTTAAGTATTTACGAGTACATCTGTTAGTTTTATCGTCGTCTAGTACTCATATCACAAGCCTTATTAAGCATACTGAGGGGCTAGGACGATTTGTGTGCACAATCTTACTTATCGAATAAGTAATACGTATTTATTTAAAGATAGTTGATCATTGTATTGCACTATAATTATACTTTCCACTAACATTAGTAATGATAAGTATAGTAGTATAAGTTTTTACTAACACAATATGGATGTATAACAATTGTCCGAAATAAATGCTTTCATTTCATTTCATTGCGTTTTACTAACGTACATTTTTTACGTGTTTTATGTGATCACGTCCATGTTGCTGGTGCGTGGTTTCTTTGCGAGATATTATGATTTTATTGTCTTCTATTATAAGATAAATAAATCAGTTAATATAAGAATCCGATTCAAAGTGTACTTTGCTCTGTTCGATAGTTAGTGTGTTCCGTTCTTAACATTCGGTAAAGCGTTATCCGAAGAAAGAGCTTCCTATAAATAGAAATCATATTCATTTGTAATTCAATTTTCGCAGGGCACTGTATTTTTCAGTCTTCTCTACTTCAATTTGTAGCTCTCACTGCGATGCCTTCCCGGTCATTGGCTGCAAAACACTCCGCCAAACAGCAAAGGACTTTAAAACTTCCATGCTCAAAGCGCTCAATTATATACAAAAAAAGTAAAAGAAAGCGTAATCCACACTGTAATCCCTTTGGTGGTAAGTTCACTTTGTCTTTCGTTTTACAGGTACGGGATATTTTTTGATGCGTTGCTTTAAATGCTTTAACGAAATTGCCAGACTATTTTACGTCAAAAAAATTAAAGCCTTTACTTTAAAATGTATATGCGTGTGCAACTTCTCCAGACAGATATAAGTTATAACTTTGCTTCTATTCGTGCTTTGATTTGATTATGCACTATTTATACACATTAGAAGAAACTATACTTGTATACCTATTTCGACTAAATACTGTACCTATATTGTATTGTATGGAATGGAATGTTCTGAAATAAAGATATTTTATTTTATTTTTATTTTATTATTTCAATCAACGATTAAAATGTACCTAATTATTATAACACGTATTTCAAAAACTAGTCAAATTGTTTTGTATTCATGCAGGTTTGTTATTGTATCATGTTAAACTCTAAGAGAGAGCGGTGTCTCTTGTCACAGGCATCTTGATTGCTTAAAAAGAGGCCTGAATATTTGTAAAGTTTTTGAGCTTTTGAATAAATCATTTTTCATTTTAATTTTTTCATTTCATTTTTTCAGGTTATTTATTTTTTTGACGACCGCCATAATAATACGTATTCCATCTAAATGTAGATCGGCTACCACTATAAAATACTTTGGCGTTTATTGGATAGGACAGATGTTCAAACAAATAGGTGAATGGCATAAGTGATGGGTCACGTTAACTAACCATACAAACTCCCAAAATCATGCTTCGGTATCAACATAATAGGATGTTAACTTTTTAAGGCTGCTACCAGCTGAAATAAGAAACCTAATCATGGTCATCAATCTATATAAATAGGTTCATGCCGGGCACACACTTCCATTCAGGAAAGTCGATGGACTACCTCAGTAGTATAATTGAATATGGATAACCATTATCGAAATACGCATGAGCTCCAATTAGATACCACCCGTTGCCATGGCTGCTGGTCAATTAGGGACATACGGACAGACAAAAGATGTCCATGTAATGATCGCTATTATCCACTACAGGCCACTCGATCGCCATTGTTAAGTAGTAAGTCCTTGCATACTTCAAACGGCCGAGCCTCCCCTGGTTATTGGTTGTATTGTGCTCTTCTGACCGATTTTGTTACTATTTAGGGATTTTAATAGATTTCACAAGAACTTTATTCCCATAATTTTCCAAGATGCATCGCGATGACGACGTCGAATGATTTGAATGTAGAAACTGTATGAAGTTGTTATACAACAGTACTGTAAGACAAACGGTCCACGTCCAGATTATTAACTGAAAATTGAATGAAACTATGTACTGAAAGTACGAATTATGTATTTAAGCCGTATCGGATAAACTCGTGGAATGTGGATGCAAGTAGAAGGGAACTTTGCCCATACATAAATATTTTTCGAATGTACTTATGTACCTATGTGCATTTCTTTGGGCTTAACCAGCAGCTTGTCTGACTCTGCGGCTTAACCAGTTTGTCGGGTTTTAAAATGATAGTTTCCCCGCCCTATTTTTTAAATATTCGCGGCAAGTCTCATATTTCGGTTTCAATCGACATGACATGAGTCAAAACATGTTGCTAATAGGTAAAAAAAGCGGCCAAGTGCGAGTCGGACTCGCACATGAAGGGTTCCGTGAAATAAATTGCGGTTTACGATTTATGACGTATTAAAAAAAAACTACTTATTAGATCTCGTTCAAACCAATTTTCGGTGGAAGTTTACACGGTAATGTACATCATATATTTTTTTTAGTTTTATCATTCTCATATTTTAGAAGTTACAGGGGGGGGGGACACATTTTACTACTTTGGAAGTGTCTCTCGCGCAAACTATTCAGTTTAGAAAAAAATGATCTTAGAAACCTCAATATCAACCCCACACGTATGGGTTTGATGAAAAAAAATTTTTTGAGTTTCACTTCTGAGTATGGGGACCCCTTAAACTTAATGTTTTTTTTAGATTTTTGTGTGAAAATCTTAATGCGGTTCACAGAATACATCTACTTACCAAGTTTCAACAGTATAGCTCTTATAGTTTCGGAAAAAAGTGGCTGTGACATACGGACGGACAGACAGACAGACAGACGGACGGACATGACGAATCTATAAGGGTTCCGTTTTTTGCCATTTGGCTACGGAACCCTAAAAATACCAAAGTAATGGAATTTCATACACTTTCTCGTCCACTGTGGTAGGACAGTAATGAGTTTTTCATGCCACTTTTCGGAAATTTGACAATAGATGCTCTAAAACCAAGCTGGAAAGTAGGCAATAGCTGTAGCACCTTAACCACCACTACTACAATGTTTCATTGTAGTAGTTGTTGTAACATTGTAGTAGTGGTTGATCAGATTGAACAGCGCTTCGACCAATGACAGGGCGTCGAGCGGGACTCCGCCGGCGCCGCTCCTCTCCGCCACGCCGGCGAGCGGGGCGCGCTCTTTTGTTTTTTGATCTCCACTTATAATAAATCTCTAAATTAAAAAAAGAATCAGCCAGTTTGAAACTAAGCTTTCTGTGGTACGAATGTTCTCAGCATCCCATGGACGGAAAAATATGAAACATTTTATATAGGTACATTATTATTCCAGCTGTAACTTAGGATAGTTTTTATCCGACTGCGACAATTAATTTATTTTCCGTAATATACGACTTCATTTAATTTTTCATTTATTATTCTTAAAGTATACCGCCGCCACATCTGTCAGCTAAAATAAACGTCAATATCACAGACTAATAAGAAATACTACGGACAAAATGGCGGAATTTCTTTGCCTTTCTTTCGCCTATTAATAATTTTAATCCCGTCTACGATATACATTGACGAGACACGTAGGTATCAAAAGCAAATATAAAATTAATCGATTTTGATATGCGAACTTATATGCGCAAATGTCGAATTAAGGCGTAATTTCCACAAATGTAACAACAAATTCGAACAATATAAACTTGGTTTTTTTGAATGGCACGCGCGCGCGCTCTTTGCGTATTCAGCCAAACAGCGAAAACCGAAACTCGAAGTTCGTATATCTGCATTCCTGTCATTTGTTAGTGCGATAGAGATAGAGATACCCGAATATTTTCGAATTCCGAAGTTCGTGGTTTAAAAGAAAATACGGATGTCGGATGGATCTAAATTAATATTTTATGTGTGAATATGGTTAAAATTATTTGTAAATACTATTGTTGTTATTGTTTTAGTATATTTGACTAGCTTTAAGTTTAATATTGTACGTCCGAAATGGGCAAGCTGTTGGACTTTATTTTACCCAAAACAACTAAATGTACACAGTTCTGACAATAAAGAAATCTTATTTTATCTTATCTTATCGAAAATAGGGATGTAGACACTAAACAAAATAATCATAATGTTGTATTATCTCGAAAAAAAACAACGCAAGAGGATATACTCGTATAGGTAATCACTAAGTTATAAGTGTATAAAGTTTGAAGAGGGGGTTTGTTGCGTCTCTTTTCCGCAAAACGCACCTTTATAATGAAACGATTGTTTTTTACTATGAAGCTCGAGGATCGTGACGTCACGGTCCCTGATCGTTTTCTCACTCTAACAAGCGACATTAAAACGGTTGTAGCTTCGTAATTTTTTGAGATATTTGAATGAGTTTTTCGTTTCTTCTTTCTTTTGAAGTGAGTCTACAGCTACACCTCTATTTGGAAGACAAGCGGAAAGAACCCATACTATCCATACTAATAATCCATACTTCCATATTAATATTATAAATGCGAAAGTGTGTCTGTCTGTCTGTTACCTCTTCACGCCTAAACTGCTGAACCGATTTAGATGAAATTTGGTATACAGATAGTTTGAGCTCCGAGGAAGGACAAAGGGTAGTTTTTATATCTGAGGGGCTGAAATTGGGGGTGGAAATTTGTATGGAGCTACTTAAACAGCTGCCCCGATTTAGATGAAATTTGGTATATAAATAGTTTGAGTCCCGGGGAAGGACATATAATAGGTTTTATCCCGGAAATCATCCCTTAAGCGGGTGAAAAAGGGGGGGGGGGTGAAAATTTGGATGTAATCTATTTTGATGAAATTTGGTGTAGATATAGGTTAAGTCCTGGGAAAGGACATTGGATAGTTTTTACCCCAGTGAAATTAGGGGTGAAAATTCGGATGGAACCCATTTTAATACAATTTGGTAAAGAGATAGCTTGAGTCCTGGGAAAGGACATAGGATAGTTTTAATTCCGGAAATCACTCCCTAAGGGTGAAATGGGGGTGAAAATTTGGATGAATCCCGTTTAGATGAAATTTGGTATAAAGGTCGTTTGAGTCCCGAAGAATGATATTAGATAGTTTTTATCCCGAAAATCATTCCCTAAGGGTATGAAATAGGGGGTGAATGTTTGGATAAAATCCATGTACCTAGATGAAATTTGGTATAGAGATAATTTGAGACCCTTCGAAGGATATAGAATAGTTTTTGCCTCGGAAATCATCCCTTAAGATGGTAAGTAGAAGTTTGTTTGCATTATATTTTCTAAGTATAAGTTCTACGCGGACGAAGTCGCGGGCAACAGCTAGTCTTCAATAGGAAACATTACGCAAAACTCTTCGTAGGTGGTGACACTAGCAGCGTTGACATTGTATCTCGTTCCCACTTGCGGTATTGTCTATGCAAGCGTCCTTGTCACTCATTTGACAATCAATTGTGCATGTGTGTGTGAATCCCTATATTCCTATAGTGGTTTTCTATTAGTGGTAGTGCTGCCTCTGGAGACAGAACATTGCAGTAATGTTCCCTATTAGGTACCTTTAGGTACTACCTACAAGGTATTTTGATTTAAAATTATAATTATTTGCAATTTCCTCGCAGTAAATAGGCGTGAAAAGCTCTATGTTAAGCCTCGGCCGAAAGTGCAATAGCTGGACTCGTAACTAACTCGTCCATCTATTGCTTACTTTCTAGCCTCTAAAACAATGTACTATAAATTTATCAAATTTAGTCGTTAACGAGGAAATTCATTTAAGTACGTATACAATACTAAAGCAAACTTACTTATTGTTGAAAATATCACAATATTTTTTCTTTTTTTTGCTTTTGTTACGTTAAAGCTAAATCCAATGACTAGTAGGTATGTGCGAAATTAACCGCCGTTTCCACTGAGCCTGGCGAGCTATCCTCACGCCGTGATTTAAAAAGAGTGTCGACTAACATCCGACGGTGATGGATGCAGCGCGGAAGCGGATATGGACCGACGATCTACCCTCATTCGAATCATTTTTCACTCGCGAGTAGGCAACGCGTGCGATGAGTGTTAAGTGATCTTTAATGGCGTACTTACAACAATATCAGCCTCTGTTTGATATTTGTGAAGAAATATATATATATATATAGCTTTAAAGGGGAAACAAAACAATGATATATCATTCTGTACTCGGCTTAATATTCGATTTTTACAATGAAAGTGACATTACAACATAATTCCATGCCTTTAGGTAAATAAAACTAACACAACGTTCATAAATTCCGTCAAGAGTTCAAACATCAATTCGATTATTTATAGTTATCAAAAGGTTGCTGAGTTTCTTTCAAGAAATCCGCAAATGTACAGCTTATTGAACAGCAGCCGAGTTTCAGGTTGGTTTCGTCACGGTTAAAATAACACAGTAGTGTAGGTATTAGGTACTCTAATAGTCTAACCTTGTGTATTGTACATCCTTTCACGTGACGTTTATTCATAAGAATATCAGTATAAATAAATATCTTCAACCAGTTGGTTTAAAAATTGAAACTATCTCTTAATCGTAAGCAAGTTTATTGTATGGAGTTAAATAAAGCTCTGTGTACTGTTTAACTTATTTTATTTTATTTTAATTATATTGTTGCATGTCACTGGTTGCTACTAAGATATATCAATTAACCTGTAAGTTCCCATTCAAGTGAATATGTCTTATATTCTTATGAGAATAAATTGTTTAAACCGGAACCGATATAAGCAAAGTTGTTGAATGAATCGGTAGAAGAAAAATATAGATACAAATGAGCAAGTCATATCGGGAAAAAATTATTAGCAATAAATTAATTGCGTCTTTTTTAGTTTTCTAAAATGTTTACCCATGTTTAATGGGTTTGATCAAACCCGTTAGCAATATCTACGCAAGAAAATATTTTCAGTAATTAAAACATGTATGATTATGTCTAATGTCACTAAAACTTATGTATTTTTTTAAAAAGATCACTTTAAATTTTTATTTCATAAACAATCTTATTATACTGGTTTTATACCAGATATGTGTTTCCAACACCGAAAAATGAGCCAGCGCGGATCATTTCACTCGTCTGGATCTGGATTAAGGTTTCGCTTGACTACATTTTACTGTCCTTAGTTATATTATCTTAGGTATATTATTTTTCACTCCTTTTGTTCGGAAAGTAAGCTGTTCGTTAAATGTGCAAATAGACGGGTCGTAAATGGCAACGGAGGGTGGTAAGTAAAAAGCAAAGTAAATTTCTAACATTGCCAAGGTTTTTCATTAATTTGCTGCCACTTTTTGTAATCTGATATAGAAATCGTATCGTTAGAAACCGGTTGAAGTGTCATGTGTTGATTTTGATTTGAGTTACCTCGTTACATCACTATAAAAAAGAGTATTTAACTCGAGGCGACTGATTTCGACTAGGTATCTATTTAATACAATATATGTGCTGCAATATAATATAAGTTCGTCGCATAAGAAGTAGAAAAGATACAAAAAACAGTTCATTTAGTAATAGTCGTAACGTAATAACTGAATCACAGTAGTTTAAACATGTATCTATAAAGCGCATTCCGTTCTGATCATACCTATGTAAATGCCTTTGTTACAACAGCGGCATATTGTTTTAACATTCATGACCGTTGGCAAATTGGCTCGGAGTCCAGTCAACTCTTTTTGTTGTTTCTTGTTAAGTATTATACAGTTTATGAATATAAATGACGAATATTTTCAATTTTTTATCGTGTTTTTGTATTTTGTTATGTTCTTCGACTATATAATAACTACCTGCATTTTTTCTTAAAAGTCCCATAAAACAAATTAAAAGTTTAATTGAACTAATTTCATGTATTTATTTTTCATTACATAGAAATAAATATCAAATCGTACGACTTTTGTATCCAATCAGACCTGGAAATTTACTCTATTTCCATAAAACCCCATAATTGCGCCATACCGTCAAAACAAATTGACACAGGGTTTATGTCGAGATTCTTGACTATTGTTAATCGAAAGCAAAACCAGAGATAAGATAAACACTGTAAAATCCTTGATAAATTTATTCGGAGTAAAATAATTATATTTTAATCCGGATCGTAAATCAAGACAGCTACTTGGGCCTCTATTAGCATGAACAAGAGGGTGTAAATCATGATGCCACTCGGGCCCTCCCGCGGCAGCTATACCTGTTTTTATACAATGTCATTTTGGTTGGAAAGTGACACAAACACAGATGACGTGAACGGGATTTGGGTGGGGGTTAGCCTTTTGCACGTTTATTCCTTATTCAACTGACGTCGCTGCTAATAGCCACGCAATTTTTTTATGTACTACGGCGCTGGAAATAGTATTTTTCACAATCGTGTTATAATAGAGAGCTTTTTAGTCGAGTACCGTGTTTAGGCCACGAAGCTTGCTGAGTGGCCTAAGTAAGGTACGAGATTGAAAAGCTTGATTATAACACTATTGTGAACAATACTTTTTGTACGAGTTCATTAAAATTAATTTTCTACGAGTCAACTGAACTAATTAAACAAACTCGATACTGTTGAAACGAAGTGCAGCCTATCGCTCGTACGCTCGTTGATATCTTAAAAGACATCAACGAGCGTACGACATCAACGAGTAAACTCAATAATCAAAGCGATTCTATTGGTCCAATTCATTACAGTTCGGTAAAGCAGCCACGTGATTGGTCGAATTTATTTTAGTTCTATTTTCAATTTTTTTTCGGTTGTCTGGAGCGTATCGAAACAGTTATTTCGATTGTTTCGACAGTAACATGGACTACAACTATGAAAAGAGTGACGTTGCAGTATTCTCTATGAAATCTTAATACACAGATTTTAATCGACGAGTACAAAAACTTGTATATAGCATGTCTGATATAAGCAGGCATTGTAGGCTAGATACTCTTACGATTTCAGAGGCGCAGTACCGGCCCTTTATTGATTAGATTAGATTAGATTTATTAGATTAATTTATTTCATTTTGAAAATTTACATTTAATTTTTATAAGTTAAAATAGCATGAATTCACAAAAAGATCGTCAGAGTGTATAAGAATAACAATAATATAAATAGTCAAATCAAAATACAGTGCAAAATGAAAACAAACAAAACAATCATAATATTAAAATGGTACAATGTCAAGGAAATAAAATGTGTTTCAATGATTAGATAATGAGCTAAATAGAAACAAATGCAGAAACCTCACTCTCCACACATCGAATCCTCGGGAGCTCTGCTCTCCAGAAACACAACACCACATACTCGTACCTACAGACCAGTAAGTAGTGGTGTGCTGTAGGTATATGAGTCTGTTGGATTACCTGCCACTGGTCGAATTAGTCGCTCAAATGAGAAGACAAGTTAAGAGACGGGGCGAATTACGGCCGTTTACGCTTCCGCGCCATTACACACCACACGACTGTTTGCGACGGTTTACGACCCAGCAAAAATCTGATACGGACATCGTCCACCCAACACGCAATATTGCTGCAAAGGACACTGACTTCGATACTGATCTCTAAGACGGGCATTTAAATTATCCAGATTGAGTATTGAGTCGGTATACGAGTAGGTTCATATTTGTTTTTTCAGTGCCTTATAAATGATGGACCTTGGAGTATCTAGTCATTATATTATTATTAAGATAAAGACCCTTACGTGTCCCACTGCTGGGCCAAGGCCTCCCCTCGTTTTATTTCCACTGCTCTTGGTTTTTAGCTTCATCTAACCAGAGTAGCAGTAATAGTACATTACTGCAGAGACCAGTAAGTAACCTTCGGCTCGGCCGGCTAATTCATAATCGTCCAGGATGGCACACTTATGGTCGAAGCATGAAGTGCTTTTCTCCAAAATAAATACATTTTGTAACCAACTTTTAGTTTGATGTTCAGCTTTCCACTTCATGAATTTTTCAAAATTGTGCAATTATCTCTCCTTAGGTAGTTGAAAGTAAATTATTTATCACTAGAAATCTGTTTTCATGCAATCTGATTCATCAGTACTCATTTTTAACAATTTTATTTCAATGAAGTCAATCCCGCCAAAATACCAGTGCAACTTTTTTTGTATTGCTCTATGGTGTTTAAGATACCCCAATAGAACAAATACATAAATTTCGTATTAGTTTTATGTTTATTGTGAATATTATATTTTATTCTTCTTTTTCTACAGTTAGTATCGAATTCCTAATTCCTAATTAGTATCAAAATAGTAAAAAACACGATTGAACTGAATCTTCCGCCATTTTACAACGTGCAATACAAGTGCAATTCGGACACGTCAACCTCTATGGTACCTCCTTTTTAGGGTTCCGTAGCCAAATGGCAAAAAAAGGAACCCTTATAGATTCGTCATGTCTGTCTGTCTGTCTGTCCGTCCGTATGTCACAGCCACTTTTTTCCGAAACTATAAGAGCTATACTGTTGAAACTTGGTATGTAGATTCTATTCTGTGAACCGCATTAAGATTTTCACACAAAAATCGAAAAAAAACATTTAGTTTTAGGGGTCCCCATACATAGAACTGAAACTCAAAAAAAAATTTTTCTTCGAACCTATACGTGTGGGGTATTTATGGATAGGTCTTTAAAAATGATATTGAGGTTTCCTACATCATTTCTTTCTAAACTGAATAGTTCGCGCGAGAGACCCTTCCAAAGTGGTAAAATGTGTGCCCCCCCCTGTAACTTCTAAAATAAGAGAATGATAAAACTAAAAAATATATATGATATACAATACCATGCAAACTTCCAACGAAAATTGGTTTGAACGAGATCTAGTAAGTAGTTTTTTTTAATACGTCATAAATCGTAAAAAGCAAATTATTTAACGGAACCCTTCATGTGTGAGTCCGACTCGCACTTGG
Source organism: Epinotia brunnichana (assembly GCA_963854355.1). Lineage (NCBI taxonomy): Eukaryota > Metazoa > Arthropoda > Insecta > Lepidoptera > Tortricidae > Epinotia > Epinotia brunnichana. The sequence goes on along the minus strand of OY977936.1, from coordinate 22,302,982 downwards.
CCGCTTTTATTAAAGGCCCTTAACTGCCAACAACCTCCTTAGCTTATCTTTGATAAAAAAAATAGTTGCATAGTTAAATATTATGATATGTAATGGGATTTCATACTTACTTACTGGACACTTTTGCGTTTTCCTGGAAACTTCTAGAAATTGTCCAGGATGAGTCACTTTCGGATACTATTTCACAGATGTTATGGGAACATTCCATACTATTTTTGAGAAAAAAATATATTAACCCTCATAACGCCCTCTCTCATAGTATTTAACCCTATAATTTTAAAACAGGTCAAATTATTTTGTCGGGACTGCTAGATGTGGATGTACATTTTCTGAAATACGACGATTAAGAGAAAAATGCGTTGGATCCGTTTATTTGTATAACTAGGTACCTAGCAAATTTATATGGCTTCAAGGCTTGCAAATGTTTTGATATTTGTCCGCCTTATCCAACAGCCTTCAATAATCTCGTTTCGGTGTGCCACTTCGCCATAGTTTTGTATCAACACGTTAATCGTAAACAAAAGTGTCTTAACCTACTTACCTTACCGGGAGTTACCATCGGTCTCAGAGCAGCGATTTAAGAAGACAAAGGACAGTAAAATGGCTGATTGCCCGCGACACGGCCATAGCAGCCACAATACTTTATGCTGAAACAACAGCCAATGTAGACACTTCCACAGGCAAACTAATTTTAAATTGAACATAGACACCTACTTAAATGCTTTTATTAGAGTTTAGTAGCAGTTTTTTAACAACGAATAAATATTTGATCTGATATTAAATATATCAATATCATCGTAATTTCGAGACATAGTGGTGATATTTGCTATTCAAACTATACGGTATATGTTATCTAGTTCAGTTAGTAGTTAGTGAGTAGCAGTATGTATATTTACTACTTAATCTACTCGATCTATATGAGCAGGACTAGTGGTATTAGTTACCGCCAACACTATCGAATCTGCTGGACAATTACTTTGCGCTAAATGGTCCCATGCATGTTTGAGCGCAACCTCGAATAGTTGAGAGGTGAGATCACATTAAATGTAGCTATTTTTTTTAAGTTTTTTTGTATCGTCACGTTTATATTTGTAAGTTTATGTCAAACCTTGTAAGTTTCAATTGTACCTAATATTTTTTGGGAGGTCAATCAACGTAAAAGTTTAAGTTCAATTTAAATAACACTCAAGAATTTTCGTTTGGTGTAAATGAAATCTAGTATGTCGTGTTATTATTATTTTTTAACCGCGAGTAAAATACGTCATGAAATAAATTACGCCTTGCATAATACATATTATATTATTTTAACACCAAGGTTCATATTTACCTTCTGTTTTTATCCCCGTTCTCAATTGTTTGTACAAGTAAAAACCACTCTCGCATGCCACCGTCGAGCGGATCTAGCTAAATGCAAATCACTGATAATCCATTAGTGCACGTATTGTGTAGGCTGCACTTCTGGCCCTATTGGTAGTGAATTGTATCCTATTTTGGCAGTGTATCGATGCGGCCCGACACTAATTGAATTTATTTTACAAGTAACGGGGGTGGATTTAAATGCTCTTCAAATCAATATACGCATGACCGCATGTACTTGTCTATCTTTTTCTAGAGGAGGCTATACTTGGCTGGTTTTTTATGTTTCGCATTGTTTATTACATTCATATCACAGGACTGTGTGTATGCTAATTTCAAAGGTTATAATTTCCTAGCTTTAAAAACAAAAGGTTTCCACACATATATCACGTGTGCAGGACGTATATATCTCGATTATAACACACAACTAAATTGAATCTTCTCACCAGACTTCACAATCGCGTGAAGCCTTATTAAATTTCAAAACTGGCCACGGGTAAAAATGGCGGCATCAGGACGATGACGTTTCATTCTACGTTCAAACTATTCGTTTAATTAAAACTATTAAGAGCAGACGCGTGTAAAATGGAACAAATTAGATCGAACCGGGCTTGAGTTGCCGGTGCAAAAAATCGCATTATTTTCTCGATTGCTAGCCAGTATGCAGCGCTTTATTATTAAGGTGGTTCGATTGCCATACAAAGCGTTATTTGACAATCGCAGGCTAACGGCGTGATATTTTAAGACACTTATGTAACAAACTTTCATAAATTGGCTTCCCATTTGCGCAAAATTCCTCCTTTCGTAGAATAAACTTGTATGAACTAGATTAATTTGAGAAAAATCGTTTTCCTAAAATATCACGTCCCAAACCAATTTCTCAAATTAATCTAGTTTACCTATACAAGTTTATTCTAGGAAAGGGGAAATTTGGCGCAAATGGGAAGCCAATTGGTGAAAGTTTGTTACATAAGTTTCTTAAAATATCGTTTTGTATGGCAATCGAACCACCTTAAAGAATGGGTGGTACCTATCTTATATGTAAAAAGTGGTTTAGTTTTAAGGAAATAGGTAAATAAAATCTGTACTTTCTCTTGGATGACGAGTAATAAAAAATACCTACCTATATAATAATAGCATGAGAAGCTTTTACTTTCAATTCCAGGCTGACGATCACGGAACGATGAACACAAAAATTACATTTACAAACAAAAAATACTTGTTTACATTATCAAAAATCAGCAACTAATTGATTGTGATGGACAGATTATTATATATAACAATTGTGTATTTTTTTTATATGTCTCTAACTAAAATGGATTTTAATCTCAACAATTGTCTCGATAATGTTTTCAAGCGCTTGATTCGCTGCGCAGTCAAAAGCACACGTTAGCTACAAGTTTGACTATTTCAATTAAGGGGGGTAAAAATGGAGGGTAGTGATGGAATTGTAATCCGGTTAGCCAGTCATCAGGGGATGATTGCTCGTTGATGACTAGTGCATATTAATAATCTTTTACATTAGTAAGCTATTGTTTTCTAAGTGGCCTGTAAATTATACAGAAAGGTTTTTTTGAGATGGTTGACATTTATATTATAGATTTGACACTAGATGTGTGATTAGGATTAGAAGTTAATTTTTAAATGTTAAATGGGTAGTGCCGTTCGATTCTATTTGAACTATTACACCTATGACTACGCTGCACAGCATATTTTAATAGCGTAGTTCTTTAACATTTTTACAATTAATTAATTATTAATTGGTTATATTACCTAAGAACTTGAAAATCACCAGTTTCTAATAGTAGGTATTTCAACATTAAAACATCGATGAATTACATTGGTTAGATCGATATTATGGTTTGCATTTTTTATACGCCACACTTTAGCAATGGTAATGATTTTAAAATTACTTTCGTTCAATTCCAATAAATTCTCAACTCAACTATGACACCTATAATTTTAGTCAATCGGTATCAGTCAATGTTATTGTATATTTAAAAGTGTTCAAACGAAAATGAACCCTAAGGGGATCTCCATGCAATGATATTTTGTGTAAATTTCTCCGAACGTCACCGAATAAGTTTGGTAATGAAGTGGTGCTCTGTAATGACTTTATTCCGTGTTTGAATTGTCATTACATTCGGAAATGATTCTTGGTAACGATCAGTTATTAAGGCGCTGTATGCAGCTGCGCATCGAAAAAGTGCCTTTTCCAAACCGATTATTAGTATACTTGTACTATTGCTAGAGATCCAAATTTTTGATATGTATATCTTCAGTTCATTGGCTATGTTCGTGCTTCGTAAAATCACGATTGCTTACAAAAACCTCGATAGATTTTGCCTTTCAAAACAGTGCTTTTTTACCACCAAACTCGAAATATCTCAAAAGTTATTTGGAACATTACAATGAAATTTGTTGTGATAGGTAGCTGTTTGGTAGATCTATCTACCGGCTTCTTAGAATTTCAATATGTTTGATAATTCAATACATTTGGTCATTTGTCTGAAAAACCGGGTGTCCGCGTCGTGCATGCGCGGTGGCTAGTACAATTTAGTACGCCCGTGGCCACTGCCGACGACGGACCTGTGAATGTTTACCTGGCACGCAAATACACCTTTTTGCAGCAATTATTTCGAGTTATCAAGGTAAATAAAAATATTTAAAGGAATAGGAAACGCTAATACATGCTGGAGAACACATTCGAAATGATAGAATAACAAATATAAGGTATGCGATATTTACTACATTAAAGCGTTTCTACATCCGCACCTAAAACGTATTAATAGGTAGCTGGAGCATATTGACAAGATGTCAATAAAAATCTTCAGTTATCCTGAATACGTATTTAGAACTGTTAGGTAGTAAGTAGTCGGGTGTAAATCGGATTTGGACACGAGCACATGGTTGGGGGGGTGGTAATCGTACCAATTATGAACTGTACGAATAATATATTTATTTATTCATACAGAAATATATCAAAAGCATTTAGGGCTATTGCGCCGGGTAGCGACTACCTAGTCTAAAGTCCTAAACGAGTTGGTGAACTGAAGTATATTTACTTGCTTTTTAGTAGATTCTATTAAAAACGAGTGCGGAAAAAGATCCTGCCACTCCACCAGCAGCAGGCCACGGCCCTTCCTCATCTTCGTCATAGACATTCATGCATACATACGCTACGGCACATCTTTTCGTCCAATATTCCGCAGTGTCTCAAGACGAGAGTCTTTGACCAGTGTGTGTTGCCAGTGATGACATATGGAACGGAAACGTGGTCGCTTACTATAGGCCTCATAAGAAGGCTCAAAGTCACTCAAAGGGCGATGGAGAGGGCTATGCTGGGAGTTTCTCTGCGCGATCGCATCAGACATGAGGCTATCCGCAGCAGAACCACGGTAACCGATATAGCCTTCCGAATCGCTAAACTTCAGTTCTCAGTGGGCGGGGCACATTGCACGTAGAACCGATGGCCGTTGGGGCGGAAAGGTTCTCGAGTGGCAACCACGTACCGGAAAGCGCGGCGTGGTTAGGCCCCCCACAAGGTGGACTAATGACCTGGTAAAGGTCGCGGGAGTCCGCTGGATGCGGGTGGCGCAGGACCGGCTATTGTGGCACTCTTTGGGGGAGGCCTATGTCCAGCAGTGGACTTCTTTCGGCTGATATGATGATACATACGCTCGAAAAACATAAACTTCCTTCTGAGGCAGTCGGGTACAAAGTACTACAGGGTGTTCCCCTATACAGCTGCAAAACTTTGCCAGCTGTTTGTGCACATGATACCCATCACAAAACACTAAAGTATGCCGTTTCACATCTCGCACTCACTCTGCCACCGCTGCTTCTCCAAATAACTACCAAGAAAGCCTCCCCCGCCACGCCCCTTTAAAAATAAGCCCACTAAAGCAAATAAATGTGACGTTATCTAAGTGAACATACCTTTTGTCGGTATGGAGTTATTGATATGACTCACTCACTCACTCACTCATCAACGCACAGCCGAAACTACTAAGACTAGAGAGTTAAAATTTTCACCAGAACTACCTTTTACAACGTAGGCAACGCTAAGAAGGATTTTGGAAATTCCACCCCTAAAGGGGGTAAATAGGGGTGCAAAGTTTGTATGGGGGAAACTTTATTTTTAGAGCTAGAGACTTAAATTTTTGCATAAAGATTACTTATTAGAATACAAATTAAGTACTTTCAATTCAATTAAATTTATTTTGTTAAACATAGGTTACAACTTTTACAAGTATTGTTGGTATACAAAATATAAGACTTCTGTGCATTACCCACAATGTAGGTTTACAAAATATTTCAGCCAGCTAATATATTTATAAAAATTAAAAAAAAAATGTCAATACAGTGATTGGTGTTAAATACTTCAAACACATGTCAAAAACTCTCAAAAAATACTATAACTAAAGAATATTATAACTAAGGAATGTCTGGAATGGAACCATGTTATGTCGTAGGGTCGTTTAAGTAATCTTTAATGGTATAACTTTTCAATCAAATTTGAAATGATTGATCCAATAATGTCATGGAAAGATCACATAGATACATTATGCAGTAAGTTAGCAAGAGGGATCTATGCTCTAAGACAGTTTAGACCACTTGTTCAGAAAGTTGCTTAAAAGAGCTGTTTTATGCGTACATATACTCTCAACTTTCATACGGGATAATGCTTTGGGGCAACAGTACGGATTATGAGCGCATCCTAAAGATCCAGAAACGTGCAATTAGAGTACTTGCGTATGCAAAGTACAGATACACGTGTCGCGAACATTTAAGAAAACTTAGTATCTTAACATCAGTTTCAACTTATATATTGGAAGTTTTGATGTATGTTAAACGTTATCCAAATTAATTTCAAAGGAGAGGTGAAAATAGTTCGAGATCAATGAGAAATGCGAATAACTTAAAAAGAAGCGGGTTGTGTCCGAGATACAACCGTTAATTAAGTTTAAGTAAAAAAAAAAAAAAATTAAAAAAAAAAATGGCGTAGCTCGTTTGACTCGCGAGGCATTGAAAATGGTGGTCATTTCAGCATAGTTTTCATGCCCGTCACATAAACTAAATAACATTTTGTGATTAACAACTAATGGCAAATAAAGAAGGATTAAAACATGTAACAAACAATTATTTGAAATCAGATTAGGCTTCTCTACAAAAAGTTATTCCGGAAGTCACGTGATACATTTTGAACTGTACCTACCCCTATACAAGAACGCGAGCAAAGAAGTATCCACTTCAAAACAACCTCGCCCAGACTTAGTATAGGCACAAAACTTCCGAAGTTAATAGGACAAAGACTTTTTAACCGGCTACCTTCAAACCTTAAAACCATAACGAACGACAACTCTTTTCGCTTCCATGTAAAACAACTATTGCTTGAAAAAACACTGTATAGTTTACAAGAATTTCTTTCAAATGACTAAATAACAAAATCTTAAAAGCTTGACGTTAATATTTGTATTATGTTTTCTTTCTCTATTTTATGTAATAGCATTATGCTATGAGTATGAGTATTATTAAACTATTTACAAATAATAACAATTCTGTACACAACTGTACACATCTATTGTATTTTATTGTAACTGACAAGTCATAATTTTAACACATTTTTATCTGTATATTCATTGTACTATGATTTCAATTGTAAAATTATGATAATAAACAAATCTGAATCTGAATATGAAGTCAATTGACTTTTAAATTTATTAATATCCAGTGTTTAATTCGGTCTGGAATTTTATTGAAAATGTTTGGTGCCATTCCCAAGATTTCACCTCTGATTAGCGCTGTGTTGTTGCTACCCTGCAAAGTTTTCAATTTTTGTTTGTATTATTTACGTGTTGGAAATCTGCGGCCTTCTGAAACGTTACTGAACATGCTTGGATTGGTCTTGACAAAAATACCTACTTCTAGGATATACAGTTCTTCTAGTTTGTATGGAGAGCAAGACATTTTTAAAGTAAGGGATTTGTAACTTCGGTTTTTTAATTATTAATCACTTAAGAAGGTTAAAAGGGGGTTCGAATTATGTATAGAGAGCAAGACATTTTTAAAGTTAGAAATTTGTAACTTCGGTTTCAGACTATTTACTATGAGAGTTCAAAGAGGGTTCTAAGTTTGTATAGAGAGCAAGACATTTTGAAATAAAGAGAGATTTGTTTCTTCGGTTTTAGACTGTTTACTAAAAGACTAGGTACAGTCAGCGTCATATAGTAAGTAGCAGCCAAAGTAGCCAAATATATCGTAACACATCCTTACACCTATAGTAATAAAGACGTGTTGCGATATATTTGGTTACCTAGGCTGCTACTAACTATCTGATGCTGACTGTACAAAACTAATTTCAATGTTTTTTTTTATTAAACAAACATTTAGACGATAACATGTTATACGTGGACGAAGTCGCGGGCAACAGCTAGTTTATATATATATATATATTTATTTGAGCTTTATTTATTCCATATTGTTTGTGTTAGTACATATTTACTGAATCTAAAAGATTTATGCCATTTTTTCTTTCTTATATGGACCTTCTATTCGGGTAAAAGCCATATATCGCCAGATATTAGGAGAAAAGAAGGGCACTGGAAGCAACAAACTAGTCAGGGCCGAAAGGCAAAAGAAGGAAAGGTAGACGACGAAGACGTTGGACCAATGACATAACTGAGGTCGCCGGACCTAGCTGGATGCAGTTGGCTAAAGACCGAGAAAAATGGCATGAGATCGAGGAGGCTTTTACCTAAATTTACATTTGCTTTAAAAAATTCAATATAAATCAAACAAAAAAGACAATTAAAGCTTAATTTAAATTTATATAATTACTTCCGGTTGGAAAATTTGTTGGATTCTTGTGTAAAGCATCTTAGAATAACGATTAAAAATGAAATATACAAAAAACGCTATTATAAATTAATGATTTTCGAAACCGTATTTTGCCTGGAGTATAGAGCCAAGTATAAGTCCAATCTTGTTGGCTTGTTGAGAGTATCAAGGTCCATCGCGGTGGGGCCGCTGGTCGAGGTAGCATGGTAGGCAGCACGCGCCGTGCGAGCGCAGTGACATAACACGTTTAGGTATTTAAGAGACAAATTGAATTTGTTATTTTTATATGATGTTTGGTCAAATTACATTTTTTAATAGACATAGTCATGTACTGAAGAACTTGCTGGTCTTAAAATAACCAACCTGTATAATAAAATGCTCTTCTGACTAACAGTGGTCTAATTATCCAGTATTTGATCAGTCAGTCATACTTATGTAACAAAGGTAATAATAATGGTAATAATACTCCTTGCATTTCATTAAATTGTCAAAAGGGCCTCTACGTGTTGGCTCAGTTGGTACTTTGTAGGTACCTAGCCCCACGCATGCCTCCCAAAGGTCCGGGACATCATTGTCCCGTGAGCGGGAAAGACATACATGGTAATAATATAGTTTGCCAGGAGATAAAAAGATGAACATAGCTATTTGTTTATTATTTTTGATGGTTTTTTAAGCGGGCGTTAACCGGCGCTATAACTTTACCTAGAAGTAATCGATTTTATTTCGGTCTAGAAAACCTGTAATATATTAGTACAATCCATAATTGGTGACGTTCACCCTTAGGAAGTGAAGATGTACTATTATTTTATCAGTTCTACGTATTTGGGAAACGGAAGCACCCACATAGGAACTGGGAAAACGATAGGTGGATTGATGATGAAGAAATCTGTACTAACATATCTTTGGAAAGTAAGTGTCCATAATTGATGTCATCATACTACGATGTACTTAAGAACTGTAACTACCTATTATTCCTTATTTTCTTAAAAAAAATGATTTAAATAAATAAATAAACAATAAATATTTGGGGACAATCTTACACAAATCAACCAAGATTTGAAAAATAAAACAATTATTCAAGAAGACAAACATTTGATCGTATGATCCGCAAAAACGAGCCGAATACGGATGCCAACAGAATAAGGCCGTTAGCGGGGTGCGCGGGACGCGCGTCTCCCGCTCCGTCTGCCTCACCTCCGCATATACCTAAATATCGTCTAATAAGAGCGCCTTAAGTTATAGATTAACTCATCGTATCGGTGTTTTTTGTTATTATGAATAATGATAATATAATGAAAAAGTGTTTCCTTTAGGATTCGATTCCTTATTTTTACACTTTAAGCAGTCTTTCCGCCAGAGTTAATATAGGCAATGCTTTCATATAAATCGACGAATCTTTAGCTTTAGACCAAATCTCGTGTCACTTTTATGATAACATAGAGCTATTTACTTAGCTTAATTGGTGGAAAATAAGCCTAATTGCGTCTTACACTTAAAACTTAAAAAAAACTGTGCATTATCTTCTCTGTTGCGTCAGTACAATTACTGACATAACTTTAATTGAACGTACAAACGAGTGTGTGCTACTAACTTACAATAGTTACAATGTTTATTTACCAATATTTGTAAAAAAAGTCTTCATGTCTTTTGTTCTTCTTTGTTGTGCAAGTATTGAAACAATTCCAGTGTCAATATATAATGTTAATGGTTATCTACGTCGCCGGATTCCACTTGGGTCCGAAGAAATGAGCCCGCATAAATTGCTTACGAACGCGATAAGTGCCGAGTGGTGGCGTTATTGAGGCAAATTGCAAACAAGGGCTGTACTCATCACTGTTGTAGGTAAGTATTAAGAGTTTAGTACGAGTGCTGTCAATATATGCCGATCCAAATAAAGTAGTCAAGTTACAGGTTGTAAGTGTTTCAGTAACGGATCTAAACTCAATTTTTTTCAATAAATTAATGAAGTCTGTGTTATTCGGATTCTATTTTTGTTTTTTTGGAATGGTATATGAAACTTCGTGGAGTACCTATACGTTCCATTTTGCGTAAGCACATAGCCAACAAGTGCAACCAATGGATGTAGAGATAGGATTGAATTAAATTGTTATTTACAAAATGAAACCGCAGAGAATGGTCACGGCTTAAAATATAATGCCAAAAAGAGCGAACTCATGGTTTTTAAGTCAGGGACCAAATGCCCATCGGATGTACCACCTGTATGTCTTAGCGGTGTTCCTTTGAAGCGGGTCCACCGCTTTAAATATTTGGGTCATGTGCTGTCCGATGATCTGAAAGATGACGACGATATTGAACGGGAGCGGAGAGCGTTGTCAGTCAGAGCTAACATGATAGCCCGCAGGTTCGCTCGTTGCTCAACTGGTGTGAAGATCACGCTCTTCCGTGCATATTGCACTACTTTTTACACGAGCAGCCTGTGGGTAAGTTACACAAAGAAAGCATACAACGCTCTCCGCGTTCAATACAATGACGCCTTCAGGGTACTGCTGCGGCTGCCGCGATACTGCAGTGCCTCGGGCATGTTCGCGGAGGCGCGCGTGGACTGTTTTTACAGCACCATGCGCAAGAGGGCGGCCTCTGCGGCGCGACGCGCGCGCGCCGGCGGCAGCGCCCTGCTGGCGGTCGTCGCCGACCGTATTGACTGTCCATTTATGAGACACTGGCAGTCATTGCATGCACCAGTGTCTCATATCTGGGCTAAATAAAATAAATAAATAAATAAGTTAATTAATGTATTGTATTTAGTAATTTATTTTGTCACTAACACTTAATTTAATTTAATTTAATTTATTGTAACTAACACATTATGGGTCCAGTAACCTGAAATAAATATATATTGAATATTGAATAATGATCCATAACATATGCAGGTATAAATCATAATACGACCTTTTTAGGGTTTTGTAGCCAAATGGCAAAACACGGAACCCATATAGATTCGTCATGTATGTCTGTCTGTCCGTCCGTATGTCACAGCCACTTTCTTCCGAAACTATAAGAGCTATACGGTTGAAACTTGGTAAGTAGATGTATTCTGTGAACCGCATAAAGATTTTAACACAAAAATTGAAAAAAAAAACAATAAGTTTTGGGGGTCCCCATACTCAGAACTGAAACTCAAAAAAAAAAACATCAAACCCATACGTGGATAGGTCTTCAATAATGATATTGAGGTTTTCAATATAATTTTTTTCTAAACCGAATAGTTTGCGCGAGAGACACTTCCAAAGTGGTAAAATGTGTGTACCCCTGTAACTTCTAAAATAAGAGAATGATAAAACTAAAAAAACGAGAAGTAGTTTTTTTTTAATCCGTCGTAAATCGTAAACCGAAATTTATTTTACGGAACCCATCATGTGCGAGTCCGACTCGCACTTGGCCGCTTTTTTGAAATTAATGACAGCATCACTTGAATTCAAAGCACAAAAACTTGTACCACCGATCAGAGCATGGTAGAAATCCTCAAGAAGACACATAATTACGTCATCTCCATCTTAATCGTAAGACCTTCCTTTGAAATCATCACTCAAGTATCCACAAGAACAAAATGACACTCAGAATGTATCCCACTTGACGATGCAATTTGCTGCAGCCGTCTTCTTCTTTCGGCGTGAGTGTGAAAGAGACAGACATTTTGCGTAGATTCGAAAAGGGACTGGCGATGGCTTAAGACACGTACCGCCTCCTGAATTGTCGGAATTCATTAGGTCGTTGTTACGCTCTCGCCTCTTGACGTTTGATTGAGGATATAAAAAGCCTAGAGAGGCTCGAGTAGGGGACAGATTGGCTTTATTGTTTACGTAAATGTGCTAGGGGCAGTGTGTTGGAAATAAAATGTTTGGCATTCCAGCAGACTTTCATTTAGGTATTTTATTGAATTCAGAAGACACAATCCTACCTCGAGCTTTGTACCTACACGATTACGATACATAAATATGTTTGGAAAAAGTACGTCAATATATACCTTTATTAAAATGATCTCCAAGAACAAAGCTACGCGTGAGTGGAGATTACATGAAACACGGTATAGTAAATAGTTTCCTAGTTTATTACGAATGAACAAAAACTAATAATAGTATTTTTCACAATCGTGTTATAATAGAGAGCTTTTTAGTCGAGTACCGTGTTTAGGCCACGAAGCTTGCTGAGTGGCCTAAGTAAGGTACGAGATTAAAAAGCTTGATTATAACACTATTGTGAACAATACTTTTTGTACGAGTTCATTAAAATTAATTTTCTACGAGTCAACTGAACTAATTCAACAAACTTGATACTGTTGAAACGAAGTGCAGCTCATCGCTCGTACGCTTTGATATCTTAAAAGACATCAACGAGCGTACGATATCAAAGCGATTCTATTGGTCGTTCATTACAGTTCAGTAAAGCAGCCACGTGATTGGTCGAATTCATTTTAGTTGTCTGGAGCGTATCGAAAAGTAGTTATTTCGATTGTTTCGACAGTAACATGGACTACAACTATGAAAAGAGTGACGTTGCAGTATTCTCTATGAAATCTTAATACACATATTTTAATCGTCGAGTACAAAAATTATATAGTATGTTTTAGCATAACGTAGGTATCAGCTTGAGTAGGATATGCCTCATCCTCCTTCCCAGTTTTGTCGTAACGAGCCCGGGGTCCGCTTTGACACCTAATCCCAAGATTTGGCATCTGACCTTCCAACCCAGAGGGAAAACTAGACCGTATTGGGATTAGAACGGTTTCCTCACGATGTTTTCCTTCACCGAAAACCTAACGGTAAATATTACGTAGGTACATAAGTTCCGAAAAACTCATCGGTATGAGCCGGGATTTGAACCCACGGCCACCGCTTGACAGCCACCGTAGCTTACCGATGCCTACAGCCTAAATTCGTAAAAAGTTTTTGAGTTATTGAAATGATACGTGATATCAGTTCACGCGCCTACTTTTGCACAAATATTTCTATTTGAGTGTGACGTGACGCACATAAATATATCATATTGTGATAATGAAAAATGTTCAAGGCAAATTGTAGTAGTGAGAATATAGTTTAACCTGAGGCTCTAGTATAAGTTTTATCCATATAATTACGTTATCGAACGCGTTTGCGTTTAGTCTCAATTTATATGGCAACGCGAACAGCGCCTCTGGTGGTAACTATTAGGAACTACGCGTTGCCATACAAAGTGAAACTAAACGCAAACGCGTTCGAAAACGTATATGTATCGATTAAACTTATACTAGAGCTACTGGTTTCATCATATTTTGGGAAAATACTCGCTGGAAAAGCTACTCAAAAACATTATGCTCTTTCCTATCAACGCCACCTGACCCGAACTATTATGATTTTCAATTTACGACGTAGTTTGGCGTCGCCATGCACGGCGCACTATCAAACGGAAACACTCGTAAAGGATGTTCGTACGAAATTACCTGTTTTGAATAAACGATCGATCTCCTCGTAAACGGGAAATCTACGAGGTTCAAAAAGAGGTAAATTTCGCCTAACTTTTTGAGTTAAGGGTCGCCGCTGTACTCTCCAACCAAACGAAGTTTGGTTCTCATTTTAAAACGAAGTTTGGTTCTCATTTTAAAACGAAGTTTGGTTCTCATTTTAAAACGAAGTTTGGTTCTCATTTTAAAACGAAGTTTGGTTATCGTTTTAAAACGAAGTTTGGTTCTCATTTTAAAACGAAGTTTGGTTATCGTTTCAAAACGAAGTTTGGTTATCGTTTCAAAACGAAGTTTGGTTCTCATTTTAAAACGAAGTTTGGTTATCGTTTTAAAACGAAGTTTGGTTCTCATTTTAGAACGAAGTTTGGTTATCGTTTTAAAACGAAGTTTAATTCTCATTTTAAAACGAAGTTTGGTTATCGTTTTAAAACGAAGTTTGGTTCTCATTTTAAAACGAAATTTGGTTATCGTTTTAAAACGAAGTTTGGTTCTCATTTTAAAACGAAGTTTGGTTATCGTTTTAAAACGAAGTTTGGTTCTCATTTTAAAACGACATGCTAGAATAAGATGAAGCTTTGTAACTATACACAATATACAATGGGAATGGGAAACTAGATTCTGGTGCTAGAAACTAAAATATAAAAAAAACAGAGTGAGCAGAACGTTTTTCATACAAAGTTTCTCATTGCTTAATTATTATCTATTATAATCAGTGATCGGGGATTTCTATGCCACACCACGGGATGTCCAGTAGAAATGGTAATATGGATACGCCGCTTGGCCCGCGATACCATTAAAACTCTTCGAAAAATAGACGGTATTTTGGTGTTGGTAATACGTTTATAAAATAAACGACATTAAATAAGCAGTGTTGGTTATGATTGAAATAAAAATGATTATTTTAAAAATGATTTAGGTTCTATATACAAAAATGTATTTATATATTATTATGTAATTTATGATTATTGATAATTACATAATATGCAAAGCATGATTCACAGTAACATGCCAAAACACTCTCCTATATCGCACACAAAGCCCGGAATACCGCGGCATAACCATACTAGCATAATGATTGAGGTCATTTACCCCGAGTGGCATAGATGATTATAATTTATAGCTACAGTAACTAGTTTATGAACTAGGTATATATGGCTGATCCCATTGTGTATAAACAGTGTCATGTTATCAGTACGCCGTTTTAAAATGAGAACCAAACTGCGTTTGTATGAAGAGTTGACTTGAGTTAACCGTGCTGGGGACGAAGCAAAAATTTCACGGCATGTGACTTAAGGCCGAAACATCGATGGCTGACATCGGTGGCGGCGCGGTGCGGTGCGGCGCGGAGGCGGTACCGGTTGTGGGCGTTTTTCAAAAAAAGTGTACAAAACTTTTTTTTTTAGATTTCCTTTTTTTTTTGTTTATCTTACTCAGAATCGTTGAAACTATCGATCCTCATACAAGAAAAAAAGTGTCCCAGATTTGACTATGTAAGTTTTTTCTTCCAGTGCGTCACGACCATATAAATAAAAAAAGACTGCATACAAAAAAGGGACGAATCTGGAATGGAATATTCAGGACACTTTTTTTCTTGTATGAGGATCGATAGTTTCAAAGATTCTGATTAAGAAAAACCAAAAAAAAAACGAATTCTGAAAAAAAAATTGTTTTGTACACTTTTTTTGAAACACGCTCTCGTAATGTTCGAGCTAATATGAAAGGATCCGGATAGAGCGGCGCGGTGCGGCGCGGTATTCTGTGCGGACCCTTTCATATTAGCTCGAACATTACAACCGGTACCGCCTCCGCGCCGCACCGCACCGCACCGCCACCGCTGTTTGTGCGTTTCCAGCTTCAGAGCGGGTTGCATTTACTTAAGATTACAGACTAATCAAGGTTAAATATGGCGCAGGCAGCTGTGATTCCACAGAAACTTATCAAGCGTTCCATATTGTCAGATTTTAACGTACAGCTTACGATTACAGACGTTTTAGTGCAACCCGCCCATAATCTATGTATGTAACATAAAGCTTTTTTATTGCTCTAGTAGAATTAGGTTTCAAGTAGCTCTAATTATTATCCTTATTTCACAACCGGAAACCTATCGGATGCCATACAGTACCAGTTGACATAAGGGATACGCAGATAAACTTTATGGTGCCGGTTAATGTACGGCCCGATAATACGCGTCCATCTATCGTTATCTCTCTCTTTTTGTATAAGTTAAAAAGAGACATAGATATAGAGGACGCCAATTATTGGGCCGTACATTCACCGGCACCAAACTTTATATGTATTTACGGGTACATACCTTAACGTTTTCCACATCTCACTTTGTATCAAATTAAACTTCGACTAGAAACTAACAATCAACGCTCAAGGCTACGTGAAATCATTTTAATCGTCGGAGTCCTACGCGTGTGCTACAGCGTAGCATGTAGCATGTTGTATCTGTTATTGCTACGAGAATATTTTCGTAGCATTTCTTTGGATTTTATGACTTTTACTGTCAACTTTTTCGTAGCGCTAAGCGCGTTGTCGACACCATGGTAGGTACATGGTAAAGCTTCAAACGTAATATTAATTTCATTTCAATATCAGTGCATCGCTATGCAAAACGGATTAGCAAATTAAGAATTTGCATGATACGATTCAAGATTCATTTCAAAACCTCAGTCTTTGAAGAGGAACGCTAAGCGGCACCGCCCTCCCGAGAGCTAAAACCTTTAAGTACCTAGGCTCAGTTCTGTCTGAAGAAGGCTCTATAGACGCAGATGTAATTCAGAGAACAACATCAGGATGGGTGAAGTGGCGTACGCTCACAGGGGTGCTGTGTGACGCAAAAATGCACATAAGAACTAAAGGCAAGGTGTACAAAACGGCAGTAAGACCAGCTCTATTGTACGGCAGCGAATTCTGGGCAGCTAAAAAGACACACGAGCAGAAGCTGCACACCACTGAAATGCGTATGCTGAGATGGGCAGGTGGAGTGACACTTAAGGATAGAATACGTAACGAACACATAAGAGGAAGCTTTAAGGTTGCACCCATAAGTGACAAAATATGTGAAGCAAGGCTCAGATGGTACGGTCACGTGATGAGAAGACCCGACAATTATGTTGTGAAGAAATGCCTTTCTATGGCTACCAAAAAAAGGGGAAGGGGAAGACCTCAAATGACCTGGTTGACGAATGTCCACAGAGACATGAATAGCCTCGGGCTTAAAGAAGAGGATACCATCCAGCGGACTACATGGCGCCGCATGATAAAGAAAGCCGACCCCGTGTAACGGGAAAAGGCGAGGACAAAAAAGAAGAGTCTTTGAAGAGGAACTGGCAAACACCTGTGCTTAAGGATCGCCATGATGCTCAACTCTCCGTATAAACTTAGTACGTACTTCTAATTTTAAAACGATATGCTAGAAAAACATGAAAGTTTGTATACACAATGGGATCCGCCTTTACTTGGTTGGAAACTAGTTTTGCTAGAAATTAAAATAGAAAAAAAATAGAGCGAGTACAACGTTTTTATACAAAGTCTCTAAACGCTTTATTTTTTTAAATATTATACTTCTATTACAATTTAAAGTAACATTTTCTAGTTTTTGACCTAGATATGGCGGATTCCATTGTGAATAAAAAGGTTTCATGTAATTCCAGTATCGTTTTAAAATGAGTACCAAACTACGTTTGTACTTAGTTTCGATCAAAGTGGATAATTGAAAAAAGAAGAAGAAGATTCGTTGCCACTCACGGTAGCTCAGTTGGATAAGAGAAATGGACGGATTCCAGAGGTCACGGGTTCAAATCCCGCTCGTGGCGAATAATTTTCCACCTTGATCGAAACTTAGAATTTCGTTAGCGGACGTTTCTGCTTAGTATTAATTTACGTTTGTACTCTCTACTACTATCCAAGAGTAGACTCGAGTCAACCGTGCTGTACGTCTAGCACAACTTGCTGATCAGTCGCTTCGCGTGCGACTGAGCTTCTCCTGGCTCACGTGCACCGTGCAAATTAGAAAGAGAAGGGTAGATCTTTTACGCTACTTCTTTTTTAGGGTTCCGTACTCAAAGAGTAAAACGGGACCCTATTACTAAGACTCCGCTGTCCGTCCGTCTATCCGTCTGTCTGTCACCAGGCTGTATCTCACTGATACCGTGATAGTTCCAGCTGAAATTTTCACAGATGATGTATTTCTGTTGCCGCTATAACAACAAATACTAAAAACACAGAATAAAATCGTTTTTTTATAGATAATGGTACGGAACCCTTCGTGCGCTTAGTCCGACTCACACTTGGCCGGTTTTTTATTATTATTGCTGGATTTTGTTATCCACCATGGAGTCACTCGATGGATATATTGGAAGATCAAAGCAGGCAGTAATACCAGCATTATGCTGAGATAGATCCCTTTCGTGACAAAACGCAGCTTTGTCTCGAATAAATGTTTCTTTCTTTCTTTCTTTTTCGACTCTCGTCGCGGCGCGGCGTCTGTAAATATGTGCTAGGCCCACTAGAACCTCTTAAGACTTTCATGATTACGAAGAAATTTGAATTCGCATCTAATGCTGGAAAATATTCATACGAGTGGCGTAATTTAAACACTGAGCACACCCATTAATAATTGTTGTGAAACCGCATTATTATTTTTGAGTTCATTAAATATGATGAAAGTGCATTCCCTAACTCAGAACGTGAGAGATCCCGAGATTTCAGTGCACTAGTGACGTTGAACAATAGCTATAAAGCTTTTATAGCATTGGCCGTGTGTCCCGTAAATGCAAATCCAGGATTAGATATGTAATAGAGGTTTGCACGGAACCTTCAGTCTGTTCAGATTAGAATATTACGTATGAAATTGCAGTTTAAACTATAGATGGATTACTGTTATATAAACAATAAACAACTTAGCTGTAATAATCCACATTAAAATTCGAATTTCTAGGGTTTCTCTCAATTAATTTCCTATTACAAGCTACTCATCGTCGGCCCACAGAATAATATAGTCAAAAGCAATTATCCGACTTTGTATCGAATTTATGAACAAATGTGCTACGTTTTCTTTGCTATTGCGTGCATATATGTATTTAAAAAAAATAGGTATTTTGTAAGGAAATTCTAACCGGCTAACTTTAAGATTATAGAACACCTCTCTGTGGTACCGACAGATAACTGGAAAATGAAGTTTAACTTTGTCTTAGAATGAAGGTCCTAATAGTGTAAGAGTGGGTGTGCCGTGAATGTAAATTCAAGAGCTTGATACAGAGAAAACGCGCAAGGAAAGCAATTTGATCAATTTAGATTATCTTTACTTTTCACACTTCTGCGAGCGGGTTATTGTGTGGGAACTATATTCAACTAGGCCACGATTCCAGTTGTCTCAATGCTAGGTGGAATTGTACCAGCAGATATCGCTTTTTTTCTTGTCTCGGTCATTATGAATCTCGAATCAGGCCTTTGAAAATACGGATATTAGTCCGAAAGCTAAAGTAATTACACCTTTTAATAGGTCATATCTCTTAGAAAACTATCGGATATCTCGTTCATATATATGAGGGCTAGGCAGTTGGCAAACCTTATATTCAATTTTGATATATCTATTTGACACGTAGATATTATTCAATATATTTTCCTTTTTCATCTAAGAAAATGCTTGTAAACCGGTTTCTTGATCGACTTACTCGTAATTAGGTAGTAAAATAAAATTAATCTAAATCTAAACTTGATGTAAAAGTTGCTAATGCGTGCTTAGTTCAGTGCTTAATACATTCACTGTCAGGAGTGCCTAGGCTACGGCGTAGATGCTTTCAGCTACTTAGCGGGAAAACCACGGCTAGGAGCGTAACTCGTAGCGATTTGTGGCAGTGAAAGTGTTAATTAAGACCAGTGAGACTATTGCATTTGTTATGGCTGGTAGAGAATGCCATTTGGTATTAAGCCCGCCATTTGTGCAATAACATAAACAAATACCTACACATATTCCGAAACTCACATCCAATACAATACACACTGTTCCGTATTTAAATAATGTCAGTAAAAATGTCCGCAACACTTGAACGTAAACCCAATGACCAGCCAAGCGCGGGCCGCAAATGGACCTTGAGGTACCCTTTGCTGCTTGGTCAATATTTATGAGCTAACAATACAGCTGCTACCCTAATACGAGTATATGCATTACTTATATCTTCTTTGAATATAAAACCAGTTTAAAAGTAGTGTTTCGAAGGAAGATAAAATGGTCTTTTGAAAATGGTATCTAGTCATTACTTTAAAAACAAAGTCTAAAACCGACTACAAATCAACCCAATTACCGTTACAAGTACTTATGCCTTTAAAATTTGAAGGATCCCATCATCAGATCCTGACTTGATGACGATGGGACCTGGATAGGTTTAGGCTTTCAAACAAAAAAATAATTTTCTAAATCGATCCAGGCGTCAACAATCAGGGAACATACATTACATAGGTAAAAATATTCCGACGAATGGAGAATTTCCTCCTTTTTTGAAGTCAGTTAAAAATACGTCTGTATTCCTTTGCTACACCAAAAAAATAACAATATACTCGTACAATATTATATTGATATTATTTCAATAAGCAGTAGAAATATATTTATCTTATAGTAACGTAATTTAAATTATGAAATAAATTTTATTATAAGATGCATCCAAGACTTAAGGTTAAATTATTGTTAGATTTTGTTAAAGCAGTTAATACAGGGTGTGGCCTATAATAGGAGCAAATATTCAAAGGGACGCTTCCTCAGAGCATTTGTAGTAACCCCTTGTGTCCACCCATTTAATTTTTTTTTGGATTCGGAGATATTTTGATCTAAAGTTATGACATCCAAGTAATGTATCTTGACACCACGACATCATAACACAGCAGTCAATGCGGATTTTGAGGTAATATCATGTAACGAGTAATAATAGTTTTCGCATTTTTGTTTTCAAAAGATATTTTTGTGATTTTTTGATTTTTATTTCTTTTTTTTTGTGTCTTTAAAATAAAAAGTTACTGATAGCACTCTAGAAGAGTAAAAAAATACAACTAAACTTATTTTGAAGAAAAAAAACAAATTTTTTCAATTTTAACCATGTGGAAATAAGTGTTCACATCTTAATAATCTACCGTTTAATTTTTTGCTTCTATTACAGGCCACACCCTGTAGGTATACTGATGTTAACAATGATGTAATATAAAAAAGAGGTAGGTACGTTGTCTATGCGAAATTCCATGTTTATAAATGGACACCAAATTCTGACAGCATTCATTTCCATTGACGACGCGAAACTATGGCAAGCCGTGTCAATTAGCCAGGTTTTAAATAGTGTGCCACTTTTGGAGCGCTTATAACATAATTTAATGTTAACTTGACAGTTGGATTTAGAATGGGTCCCTCTGAATACTTGGTTAAAATCTTATCAACAACAAGTTAAATAACATTTCTGTAAAATATCATGTTAAGCAACTTATAGGAATAAAAAAATACGTTTCCAAAGTGTTTCAATATACTTTAACCAAAAATAAGAAGTAACATAAAACGGCATGGCGACTCATTTGCAGCACCCACATTTGTCTGTCTGTCGGTCCAATAAATAAAGAAGAAAAACTTGGCCAATCCCGTCTGTACCTTATCTGGAGTCATCAGGTTGAATCGATGAGGACAGGGGATCGGAGTGACATAGAGTTGCTAACACCACTGTGAAAAAGTGCCTACTTTATTTATATTCTTCTTCATTGTCTTACGAGTTAAAAGTTTACGGTTGTTTTATATTTGATCTTTGAACATGTGAAATTTTCAATTTTGAAAATCTATCAAATAAATAAACAGTACTCGCTGATCATCTCATTGACAGTTCAATATTGCATTTTTTTATACAAAAAAAACATCCGAGATTCAGAAACAAAATAAATATTCCTGCTAATCACAAATATTTGCCCTAACCGGGATTCGAACCCAAGACCTTCAACTTCGTAAGCAGCGTCACTACCTATTAGGCTAATCGGTCGTCTTTTCTTGTTTAATGTAATTGTTTAAAGTATATATGTCACCGTTAGATTGTGAACACCGTCAGTTTATAATCTTACTCGCGATATTATAAACTGTCGAAAAATTGTGAACTGTCAAAACCGTTCACAATTTAACGCAATATTTTTCGTTAGTTTATAAACTTTCAATGTCGAATCGTCAAATTGTGAACCGAGATCAAATCGGCTTGCTACGGGACGTACACAAAGACTAGGTAGGTTAGGTTAGTTAGGTATCTTCAGTTGCCCGAAGGGCAAAGCGCCCAGAAATAGGAGCCCCGCGCAGCGGGGCTCCGTCGACACTGCTGGGTGCCAAAATAAATGGAATAAAATGTCTGAATGTAAGTGGAAACTGATGCAAGTGGAATAATTCGCTCAACCAAACAGCGCACAGGTTGTGTTCCGAGTCAGACAAATTTGATTCAGTTCACAATTTGACGATATGACATTGTTAGTTTATAAACTAACGAAAATGAATGCGTAAAATTATGAATTAATTTGGCAGTTCACAATATTCCGTCAGTTTACAATATAACGGGTTAGATTATGAACTGACGGTTTTCACAATCTAACGGTGACATATACATGTCAATTACATTGATTTTCACTCCGTAAACAAACTTGTATAGTTGTTTGGCATTGACTAGTAAATTTTTGTGGGGTGGATTGCAAACGATTTGTACATTGTTAAGAGCCTTAATCTAATCTATGCTTTAACTTTTTTTTTACTTTATTTCATTGTGTAACGGCAATTACCCATACATTTTATATGAATAATTTTTGTTACACAATGGAAAAAACTTAAAGCATAGATTAGATTAAGGCCCTTAATTATGTACAATTTTTTAGCGTTTAAATTAGTATAACTGTTTAATTAAAGTAACAATGACTTGATGAAAGTTGGTACCTTGGTATTTTCTTTGAGTTTCCTGATATTTAAAACTGACAGTTTAAAATGTAAAACAATATACTATATTTTTATTATTATTGGGATTGGGGATATCGAAATAAGAAAAATAACAATGAAATCTTAATAATTTTTAACAAATAACCACGCAGCAGCTCTAGATGTAAACTGCTGAAATAAAACATGCATTGGAATAGTTCAGGGCCATTACTCTCTGCCCTCGTTGTTTTCTTCTAACTAACTTTCAATGGACCAATGATTAGTGACTGAAATATATGTAGGTAGCTCGACAGAGTTTGAATTCCGATGATGATGGTAAACATATGGACTAGTAGCTTATTTTATTATTAAAATGTAAGTGTACACCTGTAAATTTTTCCAAAATGTTGAGATTGAACTCTTTGTGAGTCAGGGTTTTTCTGTTTCTGACTTTTCGAATAGGTGCAATAATACCTAGGGCGGTAAAACAAAGAATGTCTCAGATCACGGGTATTTGATGCCGAAGGCAAGGGCGATAATTATGCGATCTGAGGCTTTCTTTAGTACCGCCCGTGATGAGTACAAAATTTTACGTCTCTCCCTGGCCAGGATGTGGGATTTTTGGTAATTGCTACTTGGCCAAGTTTGACGTAAAGATATATATTTGGTAAATTGGTTAGCGTTGGCACCTTAGAACCTACCTATGCTTTATAGAATGGATGAAAGACTTACTTAGTCAACACTCTTAATGCATTCCATTTTCTAGCGGAAATTATATATGAGTGCATCCCACTACTATTCATGCGTAAGCAATTGAAATGTTGGAAAAGTAGACGTTATCCAGTAATTTAACTGACGCCTATGAAGCCGTAAAACATCTACATAACAGCCACATCTCAAAACATAAAAAAATCTAAACAAGTGAGCTTGCATAACAAAAGAACACCATATACCTTCGAATGAGGCGCCATAAAACTAATGAAACTCGAACAATGCAAAACCATCAAAAGTTTCCTTCGGGAATCACAGAGAGACAAGTTTTTTACGATTTCCATAAAACAGCGAAAACAGTTTTTCATTTACACGACTTTAGTAGTGATAAAATATAATTAAAATATTACTTTTATGTTGGTTGTATCTCTTGGCTTTACGGGCGTGAGCCGCTTTTAAAGGAGTTCATAGGTTGAGTTTACACTAAGTTAATTATAAATATGCCTTCCAATGCCTACGTATTCAAATTCTAAGGCAGTGTCGATAGTTATTAGACACTATTGTTACCTAATGTATTTTTCAAATCTACTTTTTATTAACAACACTGCTGAACTTCTCCAATTATTAGCCACGGAATCGTCCCATTCATACTTTTGCCGGTCCGCCGTCTACACATAAGAACTCTTTACCCAACTGTTAACTTGCAAACGCAATGATGCCGATAACTTTTATCTCCCACCGCCTTATTTTGTCCGTGATTCTTATGAAATTTTAATAATTTTAAGGTCTATTTTTATGCATTGCTACGTTTCTATTTCCCATTTTAATGTGTGTCACAAGGCGACCTAATGTGTAAGAGAGAGCGAGCGAAAACATTGATGCGAAAGTGATGAACCGAAATCAGGCCCTAAATTATGTTTTTGGCCCCTTCAATAAGTTTATGTAACCCCATTGTATCCCAGTTCTTAGGCACTAGATATAATCAAAAATGCACAGTTACTCGAAATTAACAATTCAGCGAGCGAGTTTTATATTTAGCCGTCGCAATAAACCTCGCTGTAGTCGCTGTGCTGTGTAGATAATTAAAAATTTAAACAATTCCGTGCGAATTATTGTTAGTTTAGTCACGACAAAACTTTAATGCTGTAAGCTAACATTAGTAGGTTGCTGTTAACAAAATTATAGGTATGTGTATATGAATACCTATGTAAGTATATTATGATTTACGGGGATCCTCCAAAGAAGCACACCTACCATGAAATAATAATTAGGTAAATTAATTATAAATTATGTAGGATTAACCAAATTATTTACATTCACTCGACGAAGGCGTGATCACTTATGCCGTAAGCTGGCAATTACTACTAATGAATAGATGTAAAGACACGGGTTGATTATAATTGAACAACAACTGGTCGTGAATCATTTCTAAGATATTGGATAAGAATAATAAAAAAAGCCGGCGAAGTGCGAGTCGGACTCGCGCTCGCCATCAAACTTAAAAGTTTGGCGAGTACCTATATAGCAAAAAAATCACGTTTGTTGTATGCGAGCCCCCTTAAATATTTATTTTATTGTATTTTTCAGTATTTGTTGTTATAGCGGCAACAGAAATACATCATCTGTGAAAATTTCAACCGTATTACTATCACGGTTCATGAGATACAGCCTGGTGACAGACGGACATACAGACAGACAGACACAGATGGACAGCGGAGTCTTAGGGTCCCGTCTTACCCTTTGGTACGGAACCCTAAAAAGCGCCCACGATCACTCGTAAGCTCGTATCGCCCACAAGTACATTTGTGTTGGTACTAGACTCACCACACAAGCAGATAAAATATACCTATCTACTAAATCTAATCTACAGAAACAGCTAGATTTACCGTTACAAAAAACCAACCTTAAGGCTAAGGCTGTTAGTTAGACATGGTGTCAGGATATCAAAAAAAGTTAAAATAAGAAGCAATGTAATATGAAAGTGTGTTTGTTAAATTTGTGACTATTACTAAGCCTCCTTTAGCAACAACGTTTGTAATATGAGAGGTATTATATTCTTAAGTTCAGAATAAAAACAACAGCAATGCAAATGGGTTACATTTACTTAAGTAGTAAATATTGTGTTTCATAAAATCTCGTGCAAAGTAAACACTGTTTTGCATCAGTGCCGCTACGTTTCTCCCGTGAGAAAGAAATATCAGTTGTATCTTAGGGAGTAGGTAACTATTGCCGTTGAAATAGTGTACTGTTATGTATTGTTTAACGAGGGGTGTAAGTGGAATATCGCGAACAAGAGTCTATCAGAAGCTCGACGCCGAAGGCTTTTGACGACTCGAGTTTGCAATATTCTTACGCCCGTTTTATACTTAGACAATGTTTATCATCACATTTACTACAAAAGGTAAAAAAAAATATGTTTCATACAACCGCACCCATCAAAAAATTACGAAATTGACAACTTCACTTCCAGATCAGTGCAAGTGGAGCGCGCATTTTCAATATTTCAATCAATCACATAGCAGTACTCTTGCGGCGCGTGGCCGACTAGTTTGTTTTCCACCAATCACAGAGCAGAATTCTTGTAGCCCGCGGCCACTTAGATTTGCTTAAACCAATTAGATCGTAACTCCCTCGGGAGTTATACAAATCTATAACTGCCGCGGGAGGAAAATTGGCTGTAGCTGCTCTATACGCCTGCCTATAAGAACACCCTTTACGAGCACGTGTGATGAAAAATCATAAACACTTAATCCAACCCTCTAGACTTTATTTTACAACATTTTAGTTTTGCTATGCGCATGCCTACTTATGATTATCATTGAATTGGAAAGTGGGCGAGCGTTAGTTAGTATTTTTTCTGGTAGACTGATTCTGAAGCATTTGAACCAAAAATAAAATGTAAACCTGGACCAAATAATTGAAAGTAAAAAATTGCCGATGCAAAATAAATCTCTTCTATGAGACTTATTTTGCATATTAAAATACTTTTTCTCCAACTTACTCGGAAATGTTTCCATTAATGGAGTAAAAACACACCTCGAAGTTTATCGTTATATGCATTGATGAGATAATAAATTAAAAAAAATGGAAATACTTCCCGGACATGCCCGGGAAGTAAATATTATTGTGCAGGTTACTTACTTTTAATTTCATGCAAGACTACAAATTCACCATACAGCCAATTGTCCAATAGTCACGTACAAAAACCGACATAGATAGAATAATAATTGTGTCCAAATCATAAGACAGTTTTTTTAGACTTAATTATTTTCTCGGACTGATAAATATTTTGTAACAAATGTATAGTTTTTTTAAATGTCTAATGCGTTTAGGGATTGTCGATTTAACTAAATGTAATAATGCCTATATTTATATTTACTAATACTATAAGTTTTCTTTTATTTATTTTCATTGCTATGTTTTATGTGGAATCAAATATACAATTCGGACCCAATACTTTAAACTTTAATATCCTTAAAAAAAAATTAGGCGGGAAACTGGAATTCATTTTGTCAAAGATTTTCTGCCGTGTTATTTTTACGAAAATAAAATGAGTTCTACAAATAGTGACGAAGATATCCCAATGGGTACACCACCAGAATTAGCAGCAGAGGCAAAGTTGGCGAGAGCTAACTTGCTTCCGCCTAAATCCGAAGAAAAATATTTAAGAACGTTCGCAAATTTCAATTCCTGGCGAAAGAAGAAAAATACCAGTTCGTTGTCGGAAAATGTTATTTTGGCGTATTTTAACGAACTTGCAAAAGATAAAAAACCTTCTACTCTGTGGGCAATGTACTCAATGCTGAAAAGTACTATACAACTAAAATATAATATAAACATTAAGAACTACGCGAACTTATTGTCATTTTTGAAACGGAAATCATCCGGTTTCAAAAGCAAGAAATCGAAGATTCTTACCAATGAGGATATCACAATATTCTTAAATGAAGCTCCAGATGAGATTTTCCTAGCAATAAAGGTAAACATAATATTGTATAACTGACTTAAATTTTTATTACTATTAAAGTGTTGAATTTGTTTAGATTGTAGGTAGATTGTTATATAAACATGTGCGAAATAAATATAACCTTTTAAGATTTTGTTTTATTTCCTCGCATATTTGGAGAAAAGCAGTATACAGGCCTCGGCAGGAATGTCATTTCGTGGATGAGTATGGTTTTGAAGGACGAGGCATAGCCGAGTCCTTCAATAGATACGAATTTATAGTAATTATTTAATAATTAAATAGATACGACTTTTCCCGGCCTCTGCAGTAATATACTAATAAAGACAACGCACTCACGTATTTTAGGTCGAGTATTGCCCGCAGTGCAAAACGCGCCAGCAACACGGTGTGCTCATGAATAGGAACCGCGAATCGAGTCGAAACATGTCGATACGCGAGTGACCCGTTTTCTAAATCTCCACTTATAATAAATCTCTAAATTAAAAAAAGAATCAGCCAGTTTAAAACTAAGCTTTCTGTGTTACGAATGTTCTCAGCATCCCATGGACGGAAAAATATGAAACATTTTATATAGGTACATTATTATTCTAGCTGCAACTTAGGATAGTTTTTATCCGACTGCGACGATTAATTAATTTTCCGTAATATACGACTTCATTTAATTTTTCATTTATTATTCTTAAAGTATATCGCCGCCACATCTGTCAGCTAAAAGAAACGTCAAAATCACAGACTAATAAGAAATACTACGGACAAAATGGCGGAATTGCTTTGCCTTTCTTTCGCCTATTAATAATTTTAATCCCGTCTACGATATACCTTGACGAGACACATAGGTACCAAAAGCAAATATAAAATTAATCGATTTTGATATGCGAACTTATATGCGCAAATGTCGAATTAAGGCGTATTTTCAACAAATGTAACAACAAATTCGAACAATAAGTATAAACTTGGTTTTTTTTAATGGCATGCGCGCGCGCTCTTTGCGTATTCAGCCAAACCACGAAAACCGAAACTCGAAGTTCGTATATCTGCATTCTTGAGGGCCTACCGCGAAAGGCATTCGAAGTTTACCCTCTCTGTCATACTTACGAGTTCGTACCTAAGTGCGACAGAGAGGGGAAACTTCGAATGCCGTTCGCGGTAGGCCCTCTGTCATTTGTTAGTGCGATAGAGATACCTGAATATTTTCGAATTCCGAAGTTCGTGGTTTAATAGAAAATATGGATTTAGGATAGATCTCAATTAATATTTTATGTGTAAATATGGTTAAAATTATTTGGAAATACTATTGTTGTTATTGTTTTAGTATATTTGACTAGCTTTAAGTTTAATATTGTACGTCCGAAATGGGCAAGCTGTTGGACTTTATTTTACCCAAAACAACTAAATGTACACAGTTCTGACAATAAAAAAATCTTATTTTATCTTATCTTATCGAAAATAGGGATGTAGACACTAAACAAAATAATCATAATGATGTATTATCTTGAAAAAAAAACAACGCAAGCTATAGAGGCTATATAGGTAATCACTAAGTTATAAGTGTCTAAAGTTTTAAGAGGGGGTTTGTTGCGTCTCTTTTCCGCAAAACGCACCTTTATAATGAAACGATTGTTTTTTACTATGACGCTCGAGGATCGTGACGTCACGGTCCCTGATCGTTTTCTCACTCTAACAAGCGACATTAAAATGGTTACAATTTCGTAATTCTTCGTAATTTAATTAATTAATAATTTTTTGAGATATTTGAATGAGTTTTTCGTTTCTTCTTTCTTTTGAAGTGAGTCTACAGCTACACCTCTATTTGGAAGACAAGCGGAAATAATCCATACTATCCATACTAATAATCCATACTTCCATACTAATATTATAAATGCGAAAGTGTTTCTGTCTGTCTGTCTGTTACCTCTTCACGCCTAAACTGCTGAACCGATTTAGATGAAATTTGGTATACAGATAGTTTGAGCCCCGGGGAAGGACATATAATAGGTTTGATCCCGGAAATCATCCCCTAAGGGGGTAAAAAGGGAAGGGAGAAAATTTGGATGTAATCTATTTTGATGAAATTTGGTGTAGATATAGGTTAAGTCCTGGGAAAGGACATGGGATAGTTTTTACCCCAGAAATCATCCCCTAAGGGGGTGAAATTAGGGGTGAAAATTCAGATGGAACCCATTTAAATACAATTTGGTATAGAGATAGCTTGAGTCCTGGGAAAGGACATAAGATAGTTTTAATTTCGGAAATCACTCCCTAAGGGGGTGAAATGGGGGGTGAAAATTTGGATGAATCCCGTTTAGATGAAATTTAGTATATAAAGTTCGTTTAAGTCCCGAAGAATGACATTAGATAGTTTTTATCCCGAAAATCATTCCCTAAGGGTATGAAATAGGGGGTGAAAATTTGGATACAATCCATGTACCTAGATGAAATTTGGTATAGAGATAATTTGAAACCCTTCGAAGGATATTAGAATAGTTTTTGCCTCTTAAATCATCCCTTAAGATGGTAGAAGTTTGTTTGCATTATATTTCCTAAGTATAAGTTCTACGCGGACGAAGTCGCGGGCAACAGCTAGTATTTTAATATGTCTTGAGTCACACGGGAGTTTTCACATCGAAATTAAGGAAATCAATATCACGGTGAGCTTTTGGTTTAAACATAGCATACAAAGCACTTAAACCATTACAACAAGTAAATTAAATCATCACCGCAATCATTGAATACTTTGAAAAATCTCATTAACAATGCAAAAGCGCCGTTCTTAAGTGTTTCATTCCACCCTTTACTTTGAAAGGGCTAAGTCAGGTGTGAAATTAGTTAAGTGTCTGCGTTTGCCAGGTCTTATTATAGAATTAATAAGAACGGCTCCTGCAGAAATTAGTCAACTTTGAACGTGCTACAGTTCGTTTCCGATTACTGAATATTTCACAAAGATTTTAATGTTAAGTAAAATTATAAAGGTAAAATAAAATGTTTCCCGAAGATATTATCGTAAAAACAGCCACGGAAGAGTGTACTTAAGCAAATAACAAGTTATTTATAACTTTAATATACTTGTACATTCATTGCATTATTGTATTGAGTTGTTATCATACTTATTATTTGTACCTGCGGCAATTCTAATTACGTAAGTAGGGGGGATGTGTTTATTAATAGTACCTGTAATGTCAGTTGCGCATTTTATATTTATCGCAAAGGAAAATAATAAAATATTTTTTATACGACTAGGCACTACAATATAAACCTGAAACTTAATGATCTGTTGAATATGAGTAGGTACCTATGTAATAAATATGACATAAAAATAATTTAGGACGAAGGTTTGTTAAGGGACGCCTCGATTCTTGTAAACCACAACATCCCCGTCTAAAATACACGTTTATGTCTTTCGCGGAAAGATATGATCGTAGTAATCATCACATGTAATCTCCATCTCCACTTATAATAAATCTCTAAATTAAAAAAAGAATCAGCCAGTTTGAAACTAAGCTTTGCGCGGTTCGAATGTTCTCAGCATCCCATGAACGGAAAAATATGAAACATTTTATATAGGTACATTATTATTCTAGCTGCAACTTAGGATAGTTTTTATCCGACTGCGACAGTTAATTAATTTTCCGAAATATACGACTTCATTTAATTTTTCATTTATTTTTATTGAAATCAAACGCTGCTCCAACTGTCAGCTATAAGAACCGTCAAATTTTCGTCAAAATGGCGGAATTGCTTTGCCTTTCACTTATTAATAATTTAAATCCCGTCTACGATAGACCTTTACGAGACAAATGCTAAAATATAAACCATAAAAAAATATTCGTTTCTGATATGAGAACTTATATGCGCAAATGTCGTTTTATGTCGTAATTTCAATAAATGAAATCAACAAATTTGAACAATATAATTAACACGAATTTGTTTTTTTTGAATGACAATGGCACGCGCTCGGCGCATTCAGCCAAAGTACCTGCGGCGCTACCACGAAAACCGATACTCAATGTTCATATATTTGCATCCCTGTCACTCGAGTGTTGTTAGTGCGATAGAGATAGAGATACCCGAATATTTTCGAATTCCCAAGTTCGTGGTTATAGCTCAGGAATCGAAAATATGGTAAATAATCATAATGTATTTTCTCGAAAAAGAATTTAAAATAAATATAGTCAAATGGAGAAAAAAACAAAGCAAGAGGTTATATAGGTAATGATTAAGTTATAAGAGTCCAAAGTTTTAAGAGGGGGTATGTTCTGTCCCTTTTCCGCAAAACGCACCTTCATATGAAACGATTGTTTTTTTACTATGACGCTCGAGTATATTGACGTCACAGTCCCTCATCGTTTTCTCACTCTAACAAGCGACATTAAAACGGATGTAGCTTCATAATTTTTTGAGATATTTGAATGGGAGTTTCAATATCTTCTATCTATTTATCTCCACTTATAATAAATCTCTAAATTAAAAAAAGAATCAGCCAGTTTGAAACTAAGCTTTGCGCGGTTCGAATGTTCTCAGCATCCCATGAACGGAAAAATATGAAACATTTTATATAGGTACATTATTATTCTAGCTGCAACTTAGGATAGTTTTTATCCGACTGCGACTGTTAATTAATTTTCCGAAATATACGACTTCATTTAATTTTTCATTTATTTTTATTGAAATCAAACGCTGCTCCAACTGTCAGCTATAAGAACCGTCAAATTTTCGTCAAAATGGCGGAATTGCTTTGCCTTACACTGTTTATTAATAATTTAAATCCCGTCTACGATAGACCTTTACGAGACAAATGCTAAAATATAAACCATACAAAAATATTCGATTCTGATATGAGAACTTATATACGCAAATGTCGTTTTATGTCGTAATTTCAATAAATGAAATCAACAAATTTGAACAATATAATTAACACGAATTTGTTTTTTTTGAATGACAATGGCACGCGCTCGGCGCATTCAGCCAAAGTACCTACGGCGCTACCACGAAAACCGATACTCAATGTTCATATATTTGCATCCCTGTCACTCGAGTACGGTTAGTGCGATAGAGATAGAGATACCCGAATATTTTCGAATTCCGAGGTTGTAGCTCAGGAATCGAAAATATGGTAAATAATCATAATGTATTTTCTCGAAAAAGAATTTAAAATAAATATAGTCAAATGGAGAAAAAAACAAAGCAAGAGGTTATATAGGTAATGATTAAGTTATAAGAGTCCAAAGTTTTAAGAGGGGGTATGTTCTGTCCCTTTTCCGCAAAACGCACCTTCATATGAAACGATTGTTTTTTACTATGACGCTCGAGTATATTGACGTCACAGTCACTCATCGTTTTCTCACTCTAACAAGTGACATTAAAACGGATGTAGCTTCATAATTTTTTGAGATATTTGAATGGGAGTTTCATTATCTTCTATCTATTTATACATAATAAATGCCTATGTCCTGACTGACTTATTCACTCAATCACTCACTCACTCACTCATCAACGCACAGCCGAAACTACTAATCTTAGAGAGTTGATTTTTGCACAGTATGTTGCTTTTATAACGTGGGCTAGGGATAAAAAGGGATTTTTGAAAATTCTACCCCTAAGGGGGTAAAATGGGGGTGCAAAGTTTGTATGGGAGAACCTTTTTTTTTTGAGCTATAGACTTAAACTTTGTAGAAAAATTAGTTATTAGAATACAAATGAAACACTTTCAGCGTTTTGGAAAATTCCACCCCTACGGGGGTAAAATAGGGGTGCAAGGTTTGTATGGGGGAAACATTTTTTTTAAATAGAGACTTAAAACATTGTAGAAAGATCAGTCACTAGAATACAAATAAAGAACTTTCAGGGTTTTAGAAAATTCTACCCCTAAAGGGGTAAAATAGAGTGCAAAGTTTGTATGGGCAAAACTACTTTTTTTTAAATAGAAACTTAAAACTTTGTAGAGAAATTATTCATTAGAATACAAATAAAGTACCTAGATTCAGTGTTTTAAAAAAATCTACCCCTAAGGGGGTAAAATAGGGGTGCAACTTTTGTATGGGGGAAACAATATTTTTTTTTTTAAATAGAGACTTAAAACTTTGTAGAAAGATTAGTCATCAGAATACAAATTAAGTACTTTCAGCGTTTTAGAAAATTCTACCCCTAAAAATAGGGGGCTAAAATAGGGGTGCAAAGTTTGTATGTGGGAAACTATTTTCTTTAGCTAGAGTCCTAAAACTTTGTAGAAAGATTATTTAAATACAAAGAAAGTACTTTCAGCGTTTTGGAAAATTTCACCCCTAAGGGGGTAAAATAGGGTGCAAAGTTTGTATGGGAAAAACATTTTTTTTTTAATAGAGACTTAAAATTTTGACGAAAAATTACTTATTAGAACATGAAAAATACTACATTCGGCGTTTTACAAAAATCATTCCCTAAGGGGGTTAAAAAAGGGTGCAAGGTTTGTATGGGGAACACTTTTTCTGAGCTAGACACTTAAAACTTTGTAGAAAGATTACTTATAAAAATACAAAAAAAAAAGACTTTCAGCGTTTTGAAAAAATCTATCCCTAAGGGGGATAAAAAGGGGTGCAAAGTTTTTATCAGGGAAAGTTTATGTTTTTGAGTTAGAGACTTGAAACTTTGTAGAAAGATTACTTATTAAAATACAAAAAAAGCACACAAATCGTTTTAGAAAATTCCACCCCTAATAGGGTTAAAAAGGAGAGCAAGCTTTGCATGGGCAACACTTTTTTTTGAGTTAGACTTAAAACTTTGCAAAAAGATTACTTATTAGAATACTAAAAAAGAACTTTCAGCGTTTTAGAAAACTCCATCCCTAAGGGGATCCTTAAGATCCTTAAGAAGGGTAGCCAGGTAAGGTAGTTGTGTGGGAAAAACTTTTTTTTTTACTAGACTTAAAACTATTCAAAATGTTACTTATTAAAATTAATAATAAAGTACTTTCAGAGTTTTAGAAAATTCCACCCCTAAGGGGGTTAAGAAAGCTTTGTATGGGCAACACTTTTTTTGAGCTAGAGACTTAAAAGTTTACGAAAAAAGTTCTTTCAGCGATTAGAAAAATTCAACCTCTAAGGGGGTTTAAAAGGGGGTTCAAATTTTAAATGGCGAGCAATAAAATTTTAAAGTGTGAGTAAGAGATTTTTAACTTCGGTCTTATTCTGTACGTTAAAAGACTACAAAACTGATTTCAGAGTTTTTCCAAATTCATCCCCTAAGAGTGTTAAAATTGATTCAAAGTTTGAGTATTTCAAGGCATTTTTAAAGTATGAGATTTTTAACTTTGGTTTTAGACTGTTTGTTCACAAACTAGAAAATGAACATCAACTTTTTTTTTAATTATCCCCTAAAAGAGGGTTCAAATTTTGTATTGAGAGAAATCATTTTCTAAGACGATAAAAAGTTCTACGCGGACGAAGTCGCGGGCAACAGCTAGTACATAATAAATGCCTATGTCCTGACTGACTTATTCACTCAATCACTCACTCACTCACTCATCAACGCACAGCCGAAACTACTAATCTTAGAGAGTTGATTTTTGCACAGTATGTTGCTTTTATAACGTGGGCTAGGGATAAAAAGGGATTTTTGAAAATTCTACCCCTAAGGGGGTAAAATAGGGTGCAAAGTTTGTATGGGAAAAACATATTTTTTTTTAATAGAGACTTAAAATTTTGACGAAAAATTACTTATTAGAACATGAAAAATACTACATTCGGCGTTTTACAAAAATCATTCCCTAAGGGGGTTAAAAAAGTGTGCAAGGTTTGTATGGGAAACACTTTTTCTGAGCTAGACACTTAAAACTTTGTAGAAAGATTACTTATAAAAATACAAAAAAAAAGACTTTCAGCATTTTGAAAAAATCTATCCCTAAGGGGGATAAAAAGGGGTGCAAAGTTTTTATCAGGGAAAGTTTATGTTTTTGAGTTAGAGACTTGAAACTTTGTAGAAAGATTACTTATTAAAATACAAAAAAAGAACACAAATCGTTTTAGAAAATTCCACCCCTAATAGGGTTAAAAAGGAGAGCAAGCTTTGCATGGGCAACACTTTTTTTTGAGTTAGACTTAAAACTTTGCAAAAAGATTACTTATTAGAATACTAAAAAAGAACTTTCAGCGTTTTAGAAAACTCCATCCCTAAGGGGATCCTTAAGATCCTTAAGAAGGGTAGCCAGTGTTGTGTGGGAAAAACTTTTTTTTTTACTAGACTTAAAACTATTCAAAATGTTACTTATTAAAATTAATAATAAAGTACTTTCAGAGTTTTAGAAAATTCCACCCCTAAGGGGGTTAAGAAAGCTTTGTATGGGCAACACTTTTTTTGAGCTAGAGACTTAAAAGTTTACGAATAAAGTTCTTTCAGCGATTAGAAAAATTCAACCTCTAAGGGGGTTTAAAAGGGGGTTCAAATTTTAAATGGCGAGCAATAAAATTTTAAAGTGTGAGTAAGAGATTTTTAACTTCGGTCTTATTCTGTACGTTAAAAGACTACAAAACTGATTTCAGAGTTTTTCCAAATTCATCCCCTAAGAGTGTTAAAATTGGTTCAAAGTTTGAGTATTTCAAGGCATTTTTAAAGTATGAGATTTTTAACTTTGGTTTTAGACTGTTTGTTCACAAACTAGAAAATGAACATCAACTTTTTTTTTAATTATCCCCTAAAAGAGGGTTCAAATTTTGTATTGAGAGAAATCATTTTCTAAGACGATAAAAAGTTCTACGCGGACGAAGTCGCGGGCAACAGCTAGTGTTTAATATGTGGTAAGTATAAAACTAGACAATAGGTCTGATATTCAGCGGTGAGTCGACTTGCCAAGCCCTGCAATGTCAAATTAATGAGGATAAAGTGCATTTTGCCCGCCTCAGGCGGCCATTGGGCTCGGCACGTCATCGTAATGCACCTATCAGTTCAGTGTGACCAGCGCCATTTGCAAATGCTTGCACTGTCGGGCGTGGTAGTCTCAGTAATTTTGCTTTGTGGCAACTAAACGTGATTTTTCTGCTAAAAAACAGTGAGCAAATGCGATAAATTTGGCATACCTCGAGTGACAATAGTTATTTGTGCAACAAGAGAGCAAAGTTGTTTTTGCGGCGAGTGTTGATTTAGAAACCCGAGCAAGCGAACGATTCTAAAATTTAATCACGAACATAGCAAGCGGTTTCCAGTTAGAATCATGAACGTAGCGAAGGACTCAAAAGCACGATATGCAAATAACTTTGCTTTCGTGTTACACATACAATTTTTTCGTCACGTGTGTACGGCAGTGAAAACTATTTAAATTACAGTTAATAAATATATGTATTTGTTTCGTGATTATTCAAGAAGAAGACTTAATTCAACATAAATTACTGCTTGTTTTTTAGCGCGAGACGCAAGACAAGGCATGCCTGACAAAGGCACATTTTAGTTTCTATTGAGCCATTCTGACGTGAACGATTATAACTAGACTAACGATTGTTAAAAGAGTAGCTTAGTCACTGAATTCACGCATATTTTCTTGTTATTTTTATAACTTTCAACATACACCTGTAGTGTACGAAAGAAACGCCGGTACAGTCAGCCGCAGAGAAACGTGACCTAACCTGGATACAAATATCTGTACACATTAGTAATACATATGTGTGTCACGGGCATACACAAAACGAGTCGGAAATCACCTTCACGCGCGCGCGTGTATCATGCAACGTTTAACTATGCCATGTGCGAGGAAATTAAATAAATATTGAAATGTCAGTGTAAAATTGAATTTACCTAGGTTTTCAGTTAAATAATGTGCTTATTAGTTCTAAGAAACAAACTGAAACTTGTGGAACGCAATAATACATTATTATTATTGATTAGTCATTACCACTCGACATTTTTAACAAATTTACACTTACACCTTACTCTTTGACTTACACATTTGTTTGAACGCCTTTATTTTGATTTCGAATTTCTAAATGCTGATTAGCTTTAACATCCTTCGTATCTAGTTCCCAGTGTAATTGCAATAGGGTACCCTAAACATTACCAAGACTGCATAACGCATTAGGAGTTCCCAAGTCGCTTCCGATAACGTGCGACAAAGAGTATGATATAACGAGGTATCAGCACGTCTAGCACAACTTGCTGCCATGTCGCGTCGGGCGCGACTCGATTTACTCGTCTCGCGTCGCGTCGTGGCGTCAGTTGTGCCCCTGTTTTACCAATGTTCAAAGCCATCTGACCATGACAATTAAACCTACATGACAATCACACAGAACGATACTGTCCTGCCACCTTTACTTGTCGTCCCAGCAATGTACCCTGTATTGTCATTGTGTCAGTGGTGGTAGTTGTCATGCCAGTGAAATGTAGCCTTAATTATAATTATGTGTAGGTAGGTACTTCCCATTTGTGAACATGATTACGCCTGAAGATACTAGTGTCGCAAGATTTCGAGTGGAATTACTACAATTCGAAATAAATTAGGTTAGGTACATCTGGAAAATAGTTGTATTGGGTATATAAGTATGGCCAATAAAGTGCTTGGGAATCTATGGCAATTATTAATGTTTTCAGAAATTGGTTTTTGTGGACAACACATTAACAATACCAACATTATGTTGTCGATTGTCGTACTCGTATTTTTGTCGAGTTTTGTTTTAATATCACGCGTAATCAGAAGCTAATACCAACCTAGGTATTAGCTTCTGATTACGCGTTATAGGTAGGTATTATCTAAGTAAATGTTAATTGGACCTTTATTTCTTTCCAGATGTTGCTCTTTCAGAAAAGTGGCTATTCTGCGTACGTTTAGGATCTGTGAGCCAACTCCTTCACAGTCCAATTTGCACAAATTGCCGACGTTCCAAATTGAGTCGCACAAACTGTTAGATATCGTTAGCCTCCAACTTCCTTGCAGTTAGCGTTACCGCATTTTATTGTGTTTCGTGAATGCAATTTCGAGAAACTAAGTTTCTCGGTAATTATTATGCTTGTGAAAGTTACCCATTATATAAAACTATGCATGCAATTGATGTGTTACCTTTATACGTTGATTTGTTGTCAGTTTTAAGACGGCTACTTATGACTTTATCAAAAATGATACCTACTGAAAACCGTATAATTAGCAATACATATTTCACGATTAGGACTGTACGTAATGTTGTATAGTTTTTGTATGCATGTTAAAATTAAAGGTACTTCAAATATATGTTAAATGATAAATTAAACGTACGTAATAATTTATATTCGTTAGGATAGGATATGCAAATAAGGGTGCAGTCTCATTGGCGCGCACGTCCGCACATCATGCTGCGTTGTCCGCTGCATGCTGCACGCAGACGGGTTTGTATCATTAGTCTTGGACGTGCCAAATGAGATTGCACCTTAATTATGTCTGTGTGTGGAATTGGACATAATTATATTTCTAAGTAGCTTTTGCCCGCAACGTGGCATGCGCATTATATACGGTTACGTTTGTTAGCGATCTATAAAATAAACGATGGTTGTAAACGCGGATATATCAAAATAATGCCGGATGAGGGAACGCGGCCTGCGGCAGGACGGACGGAACGCCAGCCTGCGGACTGTTTGAAGAAAACAAGACGGTTGTCAAGTAGAAGCGGGAATTGGAGAGATGGGCTTGGAGAGGTTGTGGCGACTAACGACATGAAGGAATATAAAGTAAAGGCATTAGTGTTCAATACTGATTTTTAATACGTTATTTTAAGTTGTAGGTAGGTACTAAAAAAAACTAAATTTGTTCTGTACGAGTTACTAGTAAATTACACATTCTCACAAGTTTTCGTGTTTATAATATTTTCAACACATTTTCTTGTCACTTGCCTCTTATTATGTCGGTTTTAGACTCATAAATGGGTATAAACACGCGTGTTTTATAACATTACGGCACTCGTGTTTTATGGGGTTACTTATATCCAGACGTTGGCACCTTGCAGCAAGGTGAACCTATGTATGAGCATGGTGCATTTTTTTTTAACTTTCGACAAATTGATTTAAACTCGACGAAACAAAGTAAAACCTTTTTGTGAAATAATTGATAATTTCTTCGTCCGGCGGATGATATCATTCAAGGCAGCGTGCCTTGAGAAGCGGCCTGCACTTAGCCGTCAAGAAAGGCCGTGGTGGCCTAGCTCGTCCACGGAAGTGCCGCAGGGGCACTTGTGGGGGGCACAGACCCTCACACCTAGTCTAAGACTTACCGCTAGTCTTAGTGTGTCGAGATCTAAAAATGTACCGATTGAGGGAGACGGGAAGGCGTGTAGCCACTGACCTGCTTCCTGTTCTGCAGCAGCCAAAACTGTAATTTAAGGCATCAGAATATACCAATTTTGATAGTGCGTCGTCCCAGCTCCGTTGGATGTGTAGATTGGTGGGTAAATTTTGACCCGGACATGCCAATTGCCAAGCGTTCCTGGCCTCCGTCAGGCACACCGTCTCATAGTTTGAAGGGCTAAAGATTTACCTACGAGGGCGGAAGTGCCGTGTACGGATGATAGGAACGCTGGTAAAGCAACACTTGACATTTTGCGAGTCCCTAACCCACTAAATCTGATGGGCAGGGACACCTGGGCCCAATTTTACTCGTTTAGCTGTATATTAAGAATTAATTCTAAAGAAGATCTAATAAGTTGGTCAATCTGTAAAAGAGAGTTATATTATATACGTATGGGTAATAAACGTGGCGGGTAAAACATCCTGTACGCGCTGGCTTGTTAAGTATAACATACAATTTTACATTATAACTGCCCAATCGTAAAACAATTTAGAGCGTTGAAAGTTCGTTTTGCACCAATTGCACCAAATATCGAATGAAACGGGCCGACATCGGTTGGATAGTTTCGCGATTAGGCTGCATATTGTACAGTCGCCAGCATTTATATCTGCTATAAATTGTTATAGCAGATATTAATGCTATAACAATGTATAGACTCGACCTAAAGGCCCCAGGAATAGAGTCGTGTCAGATATGTATGTATGTCATGGTCAGGTACGGCTTAATAACCATATAAGAAATGAGGGCTTATGGAGTATGTGCAGGCAACAACCAATTGCCATAGAGATCTCGATGCGCAAATGGAGATGGATAAAGCCATACGATTCGAAGAGGGGAAATTAATAATGCAAACACCGCTTTTGAGTGAAAGCTGTCGGACGGAAGGCGAATTTGTGGTCGTCCCGTGCACTCATGGCGGCGAACAGTCGAGACTGAGCTGGAGCGAGGCCAGGTACGTCGCTCACGACAGGAAGGCGTGGCGCGAGCTTATGAATGCCCTATGCACCTCTGGGGTGCCCAAGGACAACAAAAACAGCAAACGGCTTTATAGGGACCTGGTTCATACTCCAAGCGATTTCCCGGTTGTACCCCAAAGCAGCCCGGGGTCCGTTTTGACACCTAATCCCAAGATTTCAAGTAGGCGTTTTACGACAGCGGCTGCCAGATGACCTTTCAACCCAGTGGGACAACTAGACCATATTGGGATTAGACCGGTTTCCTCACGACGTTTTCCTTCAGCGAAAAGCTAACGGTAAATATTCCGTACATAAGTTCCGAAAAAATCATTGTTACGAGCCGGGATTCGAACCTACGACCGCCGCTTGACAGCCGCATGCCTGAACCAGTAGGCTACCGTAGCGTAGGGACCTAATTGATATCGTAAAAATATTGCACTGCTTAGCTGTCTTATATAATGTGAGATTATTTGATTAATAATGAAGTCAATTAATCCTTATTCAAACCATAGGTACTTATCACAAAACATATCATATATTATCACAAAATGTAATCATTTGCATCGCCGAATGCCAGATATCACACTCTCTGTGTATTTAAAAGTGTAGGATATACACGTAGTTAGGGCACTATACATTCGAGTTAAACATCTTTGTATAGACGGATGTACTCATAATACATGCAGATGATTAGATGGCTGGGGAAGGTCTTACAACTTTGACGAAGGCAAGGAAAAAAAAGTGGTATTTGCAGTCGCGTAATATGCAATAGTCATAATAATTCTTACAAGGAATGATAAGACTGGAAGAGAAAGTACCACGCCAAACTACAGTTATAACAGTAATTTTTCAATGTATTCAGTATTCACCATTGCGCACCTGAAACATGCCGGGTGCATTTGCCTAGAGTACATTTCCTTCTGTTTAATATCTTGTATCTGGTTTATGGTATCTTGTCTGACGAGATGACAAAAACCATCGTCGTTCCTATAGTGACAAACTGGAGATGTGGCTAGTATTTCCAACTATAGACCCAACTCACTTACGGACATTCTTGCTAAGGCATTTGACGCCCTGCTTATTTATCGTATGGTATTTTGGTCACTGGATTACATATAAAAGCTATATAAGAAAATAATAATAATAACATTGATTAATTCAAAGGTTAAGATTACGCCCTGCTTAATGACATACTTAAAAGCTATATCTAATTGCATGATGCCCAGTTGGGTTTCCGAGCTAGGCTGTCTACAGAAAAATTTATATGTCTCAAAGAAGCTGTCAAATACTGCACGGAGAGAAATTCAGCGGCGTACGCGTGCTTCCTTGATTTGTCAAAAGCATTTGACACTGTCTTGTACGAAAAATTGTGTGACAAATTAGGAAGTGCGGGTGTACCGATTGAACGTATCTCAATTTTGCGCTACTGGTACGTCAGTGAAAGGAACCAGGTGAGATGGGGTACGGCACTACCTG
Source organism: Epinotia brunnichana (assembly GCA_963854355.1). Taxonomy (NCBI): domain Eukaryota; kingdom Metazoa; phylum Arthropoda; class Insecta; order Lepidoptera; family Tortricidae; genus Epinotia; species Epinotia brunnichana. The sequence continues at coordinate 22,261,036 of OY977936.1, read as the reverse complement.
ACTCGTATGGCATGGAATGCGGTGTGAGACAGGGGGGCCTGACGGCTCCTCTTCTTTTCAACGTTTATGTTAACGAACTCACTGTCGAGCTCAGCAACACATACAGGCTGTCATTTTGATAACGCATGCATGAACAATATTAAATAAATAAATATATATTTGGGGACAATCTTCTTACACAAATCGACCAAGTCCCAAACTAAGCAAAGCTTGTACTATTACTATGGGTACTAGACGATGATATACATACTTATGTAGATAAATATATGCTTAAATACATAGAAAACATCCATGACTCAGGAACAAATATTCGTGCTCAACACACAAATAAATGCCCTTACCGGGATTCGAACCCGGGACCTCCAGCTTCGTAGGCAGGGTCACTACCAACTAGGCTACAGAGGTCGTCAAATTATAAATATTTATAAATATTGCTAATGATATGGTGTTGCTACCAGTGGGATCAACCAGGAAACTTATGGCTATTTGTGAAGCCTATGCGACGGAACGCGGGCTTTCTTTAACACAAGTCAAGTACTGGTTTTAAAATCGGTTGTAGTTTCGTAATTATTTCAGAAATTTGAATAGGGTTTTCATCATTATCGTATTTTTTTTCCTTCTTTCTTTTGGAGTTTTAATAAAATTTGATTCCAAAACCCTATTAAGATACCATTTTCAACGAGGTCAGCCACATCTTGCTACGATAAATCTGTAAAAAGGGTTACGTCTCTGAGGGATTTTTCCCGTGAAAGCATGGCGATGAATAATTGGCGCTGCCTTAGTTCAATGCACCTGCCTCTGCTTGTCACATTACCGTACAGCAGTAACTCCTCAAATCTCCGGTCGTAATACGACATTCCGTTTTTGTATCCCAAGGCTTGCCTCCCATAACCATCAAAACGGTAAAAGCGTAAGTACACAAATCCCGTATCGTAATACTACATTTTACTTTCCAGTTCTAAAGTATGGTCCCCTCTGTTTGCTAGTGCGCTTAGTTGTACGTAGTATGTTAGTGTGTCAGTGACATCTTACTGGGGAACGAAATGACACGCTTGCAGGAGAAGTTGCGGAAAAGGGGAACAGAAAGTTTAAGTATAACTGCACACATATACTTAGGTGATGCTAAAGCAGTTCGTTGACGACTTAGTGCGTGCAGATTTTTCACGGTAGGTTGAACTTGTTACATCCACTAGGTATTATGAAAAACAAGACATGTGTCTTTCCCAGACAAAATATTTCGCACTGCGGTAGTCAATACAGACTTTTTTTTTTTATAAATAATTATTACGGGACAATCTTACACAAATCAACCTAGGCCCACGGTAAGCTTAATAAGGCTTGTGTTGTGGGTACTAGGAGATGATATATATAATAGATACATACATATAGATACTTATATACATATATGACATCCATAACTCAGGAACAAATATTCGTTTTTATAACAGAACCTTGCTGAGTGCTTGACCTTTTGCCTGGTAGTCACACAATTTTTTTTTTTGTTAGTTATTAATGAAAATTACTTAACATCGATTTTATACCTCTTTGCGAAATACTGATATTACTTTGCATTGAGTTGCATTGATATTCAAAAACCATTTGCAAATCGACCACAATATACGGTTAGCTCCACAAACGCCCCGAAGGCAGCATAATTAGAATTTTGCTATGGCTTTTCAGGGTTGGTTTCATGTTCTCGTGATTTTTAAAATAAAGACAAAATGTTTGTCTATACGGTTCCGAAACCAGCCCGGAGCAATATCGCATTTTTGTGATTCCATAAAATATAACAATAAAAAATATTTGAATTTTAAATGATATAAGGTTTTTAGGGTTCTCGAACAAAAAAACGTTACCTAGGGGTAGTGTCTGCACTGCATTGTACTCTTTATAGTCACTGTATTCCGACTACTACCGTCGTTACTACATTGGGTCGATTTGAGTTGCACAAATTTGATTTCAATTGCATGTAAGCTCGGCACGCATGGAAGCGAGCAAAATCAAATTGTATACCATGTATTTAAATACTGTTTAATCCGGGTCTAACGCGATATTTATTTACCTTTATTTCTTGCCCGACCCGTGTCGAAACGTCAGAAATAAAGGTAAATAAATATCGCGTTAGACCCGGATTAAACAGTATTTAAATTTAATATGTGTACAAAGCGCGAGAGTTTAAAGTGTTATATTGTATACCATGTAGACAATTTTATATTGTTTCGTTATATACTACAGTGAACTTGGAAAAACTAATTCGAATTCACTATTTTATTTGTAGAAACGCATCTTATTAGGTTATGTATCAAATATGGTTAAACGTTATAACTTTGCATTATTGAGAAGGAAACGTGCCATAGACACAGACAAACATTATTTAGAAATGGTTAAACAAACTATCTGTGTATTTAGCAATGTAATTAAGCCTTGTAATTTAAGTATAAAACAATCGCATATACTGGATATAAATGAACAGTACTGTAGTATTTTAAGTTATAACTTAAAATATAATCTTATATTACATACAAGATGATATTAACATTAACTAAATTAAAATAAAACTAAGTTAAATCTAAAAAAAGCGGCCATGTGCGAGTCGGAAATAAATTGCGGTTTACGATTTATGACGTATTAAAAAAAAACTACTTATTAGATCTCGTTCAAACCAATTTTTGGTTGTTGTTTACATGGTAATGTACATCATATATTTTTTTTAGTTTTATCATTCTCTTCTTTTAGAAGTTACAGGGGGGACACACACATTTTACCACTTTGAAAGTGTCTCTCGCGCAAACTATTCAGTTTAGAAAAAAATGATTTTAGAAACCTCAATATCATTTTTTAAGAACTATCCATAGATACCCCACACGTATGGGTTTGATGAAAAAAATTTTTTTGAGTTTCAGTTCTGAGTATGGGGACCCCTAAAACTTAATGATTTTTTTCGATTTTTGTGTAAAAATCTTAATGCGGTTCACAGAATACATCTACTTACCAAGTTTCAACAGTATAGCTCTTATAGTTTCGGAAAAAAGTGGCTGTGACATACGGACGGACAGACAGACGGACGGACATGACGAATCTATAAGGGTTCCGTTTTTTGCCATTTGGCTACGGAACCCTAAAAAAGGACCTTGAGGCATTGTACGGTCAGCTCCAAATATATGTATCCAATTTTTAACTTCATTCCATCGACATACGTTCGTAAATGTTTTTATATTTATGATGCTGACTGTACCTGCTGCTTTGCTGAATTGCAATGCTGATGCGTTGCGCAAGAAAGCCGCCAGCTCTTCGGCCACCAGTTACATCAACCAGACGTCTCGCGATTTCCGCAAATAACTTATGCGCACTGGGACCCCACGGACCGAGGGTCTCGACGCCAAAGGGTACAAAGTTGTACTCTCTGCCGATGTCTCTATATTTACTACGTTACAGATTTTCGGCATTTACCGCCACAACATAATGATTTAAGTTTATTCCTTTTACAAAATCCCGAATTTATGTTTCCGTTTTTATATCAAAAACCGTTTCAGTTTAGTTCCATCTCAAGTAGGTAGGCTAATTACGTTCTCTCATCTCCCTCAACCCTGGAAGTTCAGTTAATTATTCTCTCAAGTTTAACACTAGATCTTGCATTTTATACGATGCTCGTTTTTCCTCGTTTAATGCACTCCATTGTTGTTGAGATAAATGCGCGCTTTTTACCTGTACTCGTATTAATGCTGCAGTCTATGAAATATGAAACTGCGTACAGATTAAAACGCTCTCCGGGTTCTATTTTGTTTTAGACAGCTCGGGAAACTGATTAAACGTTATAAAGTTGATATGTAAGTGTACCTACCTACTGTACTTTAGACTTTAGGTATTGCTAAAATGCAGTTAATGTCTTTTATTTTTAAAATCTCATGATGACTTCTTATACGATTTGCTCATCTTTTGTATCCAATTTTTTGTCCCGCGATTTGACGTTGACTAACTATTGCTTATACAGCGTTGTCTCTTGCCATCTATACGTCGCAGTTTTTAAGCAACATCACCTCTGATGACTGACACTTATCTTTAAGATCTCTCTTACGTCGGAATTGCCAGATAGACAAACTATTAACGCAATGGTCAAAACGCCTTTTTCAAATACCTACGCATGATGAGAGTGGGCAGTCTTTACATCGACACAGACCTGAAAATTGACACATCATTCCATAAAACCACTCGCGTCCAGCACTGTTTGCATTGTTGCGCGTTCGAGCACAATGTTGCACTCGAAACCCATTAAAGCTGCTGCGCCGATGGCATCACAAACATCGCTGTTGAAACACGGGATATGCATAACACTATTGTGAAAAGTAGACAAAAAGTCATACACTTACTATAGTTACGCAAACACGTATAGGTACGTAGTTCGACGAACACAGATTTATCAACGAGCGTCTTTTTTATATTTTCCATGATATTAGGTATAAGTTTTATGTATTAAATGGTCAATTATGTAGTTACTTTTCACTTGGTGACCTGTAATTGTCCTACGCCACTATTCATATTGTGTTTGCATTATGTCCAGAAGTTAGAATCCAAAAACTTCTGATATGATCAGTACCGAGATCCTGGGAATGCTTGTACTATAACAATCATACCGGGATGGCAAAACTTTGGTGATGTCACCGAGATCAATGATTTATTCGACGTGTATACATATCATACATTACATACCTGTTACGATATTCAGGGAATCTTCTTTGAAATAAAGGTAGTGTAAATAGACAACCTAAAATACCCTGAATAAGTGTTCAAGATGAGTCAAAATACTATTATTACTTACATTTCGAACAGTACTACAAAAATGTAATATCTGTTAAGTTCTTTTTAAAGGTGAAAACGTTTTCTGCAAACAGTTGAATATTTATGAGTAAGTATAGAAGTAGGAACCCCTTAAATAATCTCGATAACGCGCCTATTCAACCCACATCAAAATTCTATGAATAAACTGAATATGTCAAAAGGCAAACACACATTTTATCTCGACAATCGAACTCCCTCAAACCCTCTGTGGGTTGAAGGGCATAGATATTAGGACTGATAACTGAAACTAGGGTATATTTGAGTAAATTTAGGTATTGAATTTGATTCAATATTTGAGAAATATCAAACCGTTTCCAATTCAATTAGTTTACTCACGTCTTTATGTGTCTTTGTGTCTATTTTCTTTCTTGTAGTACCTCTTTAAAAACCTGGATGTTATAATTTTATGGCCTAAAAAGTGCGTGTGTATTGTTAACTATTAAATTGAATTAATTTCATGTTTTCAGATACCTTATCCTTACAAGTTTTTGCAAATTTAAACCCTTGACTCGTTGTCTATCTTTTTTGCTAGGTATACCACGCACCATTCATTCTTTTAACGACCAGCAGTATGTAACCCGTCCACTGCCACAAGCTCGTAATAGACTTGTTACGAAGTTACAATGTAACCTATTCCCACGTCACCACAAAGGGCTGATTGCTTCCCCACGCCACACCATCTACACTAGTTGTCAATTTAACACTCTTTTTAATCCACTTTGTACATGAAATTGAAGCCTGGGGCTCAATTTATCGGCCCTTTTTATTGAGATGCTTTGTTTTCCTGATTTCATAGTTACGTCAATATTTCCTGAACTCTCTTGCTAATTATCAGTTATTGCAAGTTACTTTTAACCGCTACACGTGAGTGAATACCATACACATACAGTCCTTTACAGTTCTAGGATACAAATCGGGAGTTGTTACAACCTACCTAGTAATGTATATAGACGTAAGCGTCATAATTTTCATATCGACACCATCCGACACTCCTAATCTACCCCCTCTATTTTAATTGCAACATCCACGAGTACACTATGTGTAGGTACGTATACGTATACAATAAACGCGTACATAATGGAGGTGGCGATGATGATTCATAAAGTACGGTACACGTACAATAACTTTGAACTTGAGTTAGCGTAGTGAGCAAACGATTTGCTTATGAAAAACCACATTGATTAAATAAAATAAAATATACCTAATATTTATTAATGCGCCTTTACATTGAAATGTTTATTGTCCCTTTTAGGTACAACCACTTATGTTAAAGTGACAATGACAAATGAGAACTAACGCCAAGTTAACTTACATGGGTATGGTGGACTTCAATTAGTGAGGACATTGGTGTCGAACGGTATACTCGTATAACATTGAAGTTTATACATCTTCCTTTTTAGTCGGTGATGACGCAGGGACGGAAGGCATCATCTATGCTTACATATGCTCTCATTTCAACGTCATGCTAACGTACCATTTGTCGGTGACTAAATTTGAAAGACTTAACAAGTTACTAAAATCGTGGTCACTTGTCAGCTTTTTACTAGTCAATTTATTATCCATATAAAATTCTCATTAACTAGATCAGACCACGTATTGTAGTCGAGATTAGGTTAGTCCATTCCATTTAGTTCCGTTAGTTCTGTATTTTTCTATCAAGTGGTGTTTGAAAGTGAAGGCTTTCTGTTATCGATACATACGATAAACATGACCGTCATAGCCTCGGAATGCTGAGTGACGGAAGAAGTGACCGGTGGTGTAGTTGCAGCGGTGACACTCGCTCCCCCAACTAGGGACGTCGACAAAGAGCGGTGAGTAATTACAGAAAAATGGGGAATAACTGGGTCAGTGTGTTTGTGTGCGTGTTGCAGCGGCATAGTTTAACTGATCCAGTAGAGTATTTTCGAATTGTACATGTATGGAGGCTGACAATGATTTAAATGGCTCTTTTGAAGTATAATGTCTATCAACAAGTACCTACCCGATGATAATTACCATACTTGAAAATATATCTTTGCCCACCTCTTTTATTATTTGTTTTGTGGGCCTTAATATGCCGCTTCGACCAGTAAGTGATCTATTGTGGCAGCCCTTTCTTTAGAGTTCACCGCTAAGGCCCGTTGCCTCCAGTAAATTCCAGATTCTTTGGGCGGTGATATGTTGTACCTCTTCTGGGTGCACGATGTGCCTCCCTAGGTAGGTACTTCTTTTATGCATGAATGGTCCGCAGGAGCAGAAATTGCATTGCAGTCTCTTCTGTCTCCTGGCAGAACCTGCAGGTTGCATCCTGCTTCATACCCATTTGAAACAGGTGCCCGCCTCTTCCTGACAACGTTTGATTATTGGAATATCCTATGAATGTATCTATCTATCCTATGTACGTCCGATACTGTAAGATTAAAACTTGTCGAAAACGCAACCATAAAACTATTTGCTTTATACTCATAGCACAAAGTAATTTTTTGCTTCCGTTCGTTTGACATAATTTACAGTTTCGGATAAAATATACCAAAGCAATATACGACAAAAAACTGTATTTGAAAGGTACGAGTTTTAACCCTCAATATAGCTTACTTCTTTTTCTAAACTACGGTAGTGCTAACTTTATTACCACGTTCGTCAATACATATTGAACCTACATACATAAACCTACATAGTACATACATATATAAAAAGAGAAAAACGAAAAGTAGAAGTCAGAATGCTAACAAAGCAATTTCAAATTGTTTTTATATGTTGAAATCTAAAGAAAGATTTGCTAAGAGCAAGTATAATATTTCAATGCCATGCCTGTAAACCAAGTTAGCCCTATACATAAATTAATAACATTAACCACAAAGTTCTAATACGTAAGTAGGATCTATGTGAAACATATTTCGCTAAACTGCTCAAATCTAGGTTGACTGTGCATGTGCGTAAGGATGTTGTTCCAATTAATATTGTAAAGGTATTCCTATTCTAATTTATACCCTTAATACCTTTCCATGGTATGGACAAACCCAACGCGTTCGCCCTCTCACCCTGTCATTGCGAATCCAAATGACGTCATTGAGCCCAGAGATGGATTTCGACCATAATTTCTGAACGCAACACCTTCTACCAAAAAATCATAACGAATCGAAATAATTCCATTTTCGGTGCCCACTACTCGCTAGCAATGGTAAAACGTTTTGCATGTACAGTAAAACACGCAATGGACTGCAATGGAGGGTGTTTTCAGAGTTGGTTTGGTATTTTGATTGGCGACTGACGGGCGTCATTTAGGGTCCTGATGGACGGACATTAGGCCGTCTGCGTTGTTGCGGACGGCATTTGCAAAGGGTTCAGTAATTTAGCAAATGCACGCGGCTTGAAAAAAACGGGAATGTTTCAAATGACAATGGCGGGATTATTTCATCTGCATAAGTATTCGACTGTTTTGTTCCTTTTTTTGTATGTAGGTACATGTAGACGTTCGAAACGATAAAATGCGTACAGTTTAGAGCAATTCTAATTTGCACTTCATGCAAATCAAACTCGTCTTGCATCAAATGCGTCACTACGCACAAATGCCCACACCCACTTGAGTTATATATTCGAAATTCATTGGCACTACTGCCCGCGCAGCTCCGCCCGCTCATTCCAGAAAATCCAGGCAGAGTCGCGGGATAAAGTATGTTTATCCCGAAGGGCGTTTAATAAGTTCTCAGTATCGGCATGATTACATCTCAGGATAATAATTTGTGATAATTAAATAATAATAAATTAAATAATAATAAAAGAATTGCTCATACTGTGCCATTATTAACTAAGACACTTGATAAAATAGTAGATTGTATGACAATACTCTAAAATAAGCCATATTACCACGAGATGGTTATTTCCCCGAACGAAGTGAGGAGAAATTGCTCGAGTGGTAATATGGCTTTTAGACCAGATACACTCTACTTTTCACTTCGACTGCGAGAAAATAGTAAAAATAAAAATTATTCATCCACAATCAGTAATAAATTCCACGGCGAAAAGATTGTCTAATTTGGCGGCATGATTTTTGTAATAAACTGCTTTGACACAGATACAAAATATTGACACCAAGAATATACGCGTCTGACCGTTTATAGGCGCGTCCAAACAACCGAACGCGGCGGACAGCATACAAAAGGGCATGATATAAATCGAGATAGACACAGCAGTCTATCCCGCTCAATCTCTTACCTTCGGCCATGGATGCAGTCAACCACACTCGAACGTTTGGATGCGGCTATAGAACGGTCAGAGGCGTTTATTTTTTTTAATGATCGTGAGTTAGGGAATAAAGAACGCCTGATGTTTGAAATTAATTCTGTTTCCTGATTGGTGGATAGCAAATACAATTTTTTTTTAACGGGTTGTGTTTGGTGGATTTAATACGGTGAAGTGTTTTGATTGCTCAAATTAAATTGTTTTAAAATCATAAATATGTATACATATTTTCCCTAGGGGCTAAATGTACTACTTTAGCCCCACTTGTAAGCCTAATATGACACACTTTTCCAGCATGAGAAGTGAAAAAGGATATTATTAATTTGTTTTTCTTTAATCTCTACTTATAATAAGTCTCTTAATTAAAAAAAGACTCAGTCAGTATTATTCCAGATGATACTTTGTCACGAAGGATCTCAGCTTCACATGAACGGAAAACAAAAAAAAAATAAGTGTACATTATTATTCTGGCTTCCGCTTAGGATAGTTTTATCCGACTGCGACAGTTACCTAATTAATTTTCCGAAATGTTTGATCTCATTTATATCGCCGCCATATACGTCAGTTGTCAGTGACTTCATGATGGTGGGATGGCCATAACTATCCAATATTAATAATTTTGATCCGGTTTATACGGTAGATCTTCACGAAAGGCATACTAAATGATAAAGCATAAAAAAAGAATCGATTCTGACATGGGGAATTTTTTTGCGCAAAATTCGTATTATGGCATAATTTCAATAAAATAAAAATATAATATGAACAAAGTAATACTGGCGATAAATGATAGCGAGCTGTCAGTCAGAATTACACCAGAAGAACATGATGGATATGTAACTATGATCTGAGGTTGTAACCTCAGATCATAGTTACATATCATCATGTTCTCCGCTATGGAGTTTTTAGTAGGTATTATTGGTAGGTAAAGTTAGGTAAAATTAAAATATTGTAGACAAATTAAATATGCACGTTTAACGAGAAAGAGTGTTTAATAATAATTGAAAATGTTACGATACGAATAGTTTCTGTTTTTTATGCCGATACAGACAACTTATTGAACGCAACTCGTAGGTTTATACTGGCAATAGTACATTATGATACAAGTGTGCTAAGTTGGTCATTACACTCGAGTCGGTTTTTAAGCCTGAGCCGAAGGCGAAGGCTTAATGGAGACGAGAAGTGTAATGACCAATGCTCACGTGTTTCATACGACGTTTTTCAACACATTTGCGAGGAAAAAAAAAAAATTAAAATGTTAAAAGATATGTAATGAAAAGGCACTAGTGCGATAATGTAATGTAAAAGTCACGGCATGGGTAATATTCTGCATTATTTTGCTAATATTTTAAGAAGATATGTAATGAAAAGGCACTAGTGCGATAATGTAATGTAAAAGGCACGGCATGGGTAATATTCTGCATTACCAGGGTAAATACGCTGTAATAAGACCTACTTTACGAGCAGGTGTGTTGAAAAGATTATTAAGCAATTATCTTTGATACTGGTGAATGATTCATTCGGATGAGTACAAATAGACTTACAAATTTACATTTGACAAACTTTTCTCATTGTATAGATAATATATATATTAATATTCGTATAGATAATATATGTTTTTCCGTACAGACTTAAATTTATCTAAATAAAGCAACAATTATTATCTCTGGAATCAGCTATATCCCAACAATTCCCAGCATTTGCAGCATAAATTCTCCATCCCTTTGTCGCTGAGAGGATAAACCTTGAACTTCTTCAGTGGATGAATATAGAGATCGTAGGCAACCTTGGCCTTGCACGCTGGTTAGGGTTCTTCTTAACTCGCCTGTTCAAATTTCATCAAACGATCGATTGCCACATTTATGAAAAACTAGCGACCAGCCCCAGCTTCGCATGTGTAGGATAGTCCAGCCTTTTGAAATGTTTTTATATACTTACATACTGTGTCAGTCTTCTTTATATAGTAAAAAAAGTATGAGGGAGGCAGTTTAAGCTACAAACGTTTCCTAATCTTTGTTCCATATTGCATAGATACCTACCATGTCTCTAACTTCAAAAAATACTTGCTACCCATATGTTTCACACCCGTTTTAACATTTTCAAAAACACTTAAATGCTTTTCTTACTTAAATTTATATTAGGGGGATAATCTTACACAAATCGAACTAGGCCCATTGTGAGCTCAATAAGACTTGTGTTATGGGTACCAGACTACGATATATTTATACTGCCCTTAAAATTACACATGTACAGTTAATTAATAATACCATAGAAGTCTATGTTGTACTTTAAAAGAAAATCAAATATATAACATTTAAATTATCATAATAATAAAAATAATAAATCAGCCTATATACGTCCCACAGCTGGACTCAGGCTACCTCTCATGGATGAGAGGGAACAGGCAGTATAATTATCATATGATTGAGGAAATATTTACAGGCATAATGTCAATATGTCAATTTAATAAAAATAAGGTCGCCTTTATACAATTCGTCAATAATCTCAGAATTACACAATCGAAACAAAACATTAGGTTTAATACAGATGTAAAATAAATACTTAAATACTTACATAGAAAACAGCCAAAATTCAAATACTCATTGTCATCACACAAATATTTGCACTTACCGGTTTTCGAACCCAGGACCGTCAGATTCGTAAGCTGGGTTCCTACCAAGTAGGCTAAAGTGGTCGTCGAAATAATGTGTTCGTAATACCAAATGGCGCAAACAAAAATGTAACTATGTACGGACGGTTACCGTCGTTCGGTCAGTTTTCTTGCATTTTGACAGTTATAAGTATAAACCAAATTTTACTCAAAAAATTCTTGATTTTTTTTTGAAAAATGCTGAAATCACTTTTGTTTGAACAGCCTCGAAGTAGTTCGCTGAATATTGACTCTTACAGTTGTGTAATATGTGCATAACATAATGTTTTTGTTTATAGGCGCCATAAGAACATTTTACACTCAAGAGCAAAAGTTTCGTGTCAGTGAAATACCGTCATATTGCCTAAAATAGTGCAAGGTTGTACAGTTTTTAATCCTGTCATGATCTTTATTAAATTTTACATCTAAACTGCAGAAAAAAAAGTAAAAAAAAAACACGTTACCAGGTTTAAATCGGACTCTTAAAAACCCAAGAAAAAAACAACGTTAACGGTGCGAGATATCGCAAAAATCGTCATATTTGGATGTCGATATTTTTATGATAGGATCCCGGAAATTGCTAATACATTTGGGTATTACGAAGAATAGTATATTATGTAAATAAGACTAGCGTAAAATATTTAAAAAAACCTATTGCGGTTATTTAATTTAGGGTGACCCGAAACTTTTGCTCTTGAGTGTAGATTTTCTCTTACTGTAGAATTTGACTGAACCCTATTACGTTATTCGTCCCTGACATTCACCCAAGGTTTAATGCAACAAAGGTTCTATTCAAACACGTGTAACTGCATCCAGGCCATCTTGATTTCCAGATACACTTTAATTTCTATTCGTAAATGCCATATTCGCTTGGCAAGTATTTCAACTTACACTGGAAATGCAGGGTTATGATTTTCAATTAATGTTAGTTGTAAGACGGAGACCGTTCTTAAAGGAAATGGATGTTATTTACTGAGCATAGAGGGAGCTTTGATAAAGAACGGAGTTAGGTACTTAGCTTTTGACCGAGATGATCTTTCAAGTGTATGATTTATACTAACCGTTTTAATAAGTGCCTCTGCTGTTTTATTCGAAATGTCAAGGACAGCTTCAAAGCATTATAATTACAACTATGTGGGTATCTTACTCGATCTATTCTCTGTGTGCGCATATAACGGTACTAGCGTGGTCAGAGGCGCTAAGAGTCTCTAGCGAAGATCCGGCTACCACCAACAACGACCAGTGGTTTAACCAGTGTGTGTTACCAGTGATATGGCACTGAAACGTGGTCGCTTACTATGGGCCTCATAAGCTGGCTCAAAGCCACCCAAAGAACAATGGAGAGGGCTATGCTCGGAGTTTCTCTGCGTGATCGCATCAGAAATGATGCCACTCGCATCAGAATTGATGCCACTCGCATCAGAAATGATGCTTTTCGCAGCAGAACCAAGTTAATCGATATAGCCCTCCGAATCGCTATACTTATCACATTCTGTGCTGTGAATAGCCGATCCCTTGGTTTTCCTCGTATGTAGCGGAAAGCAGCGTATGAACTCGATATGGGGTTCCCGGCACTGAATGTGTTAAATGCTAGTGGGTGGGGCATAGTGCACGTAGAACCTATGGCCGTTGGGGCGGAAAGGTTTTTGAGCGGCGACCACGTACCGGGAGGCGTAGCGTGGGCAGATCCCTCACAAGGTGGACTGATGACCTGGTAAAGGTCGCGAGAGTCGGCTGGATGCGGGTGGCGCAGGACTGGTCATTATGGCGCTCTTTAGGTCCAGCAGTGGACGCCATTCGGCTGACATGATGATGATGATGCACATAAATATGATAGTCCAACATGTTAGCACTTCGTTTTATTTCTGCCTTAACTTCTAACTTTCCTCTTAAGATTCAGGGATACTTATGCATATTTCTTGGTACTTTGGGGTTCAACGCATACTCAACCGAGTCGTCTGATTATGAAATTTTGGAAGTTGAATTACCAGGAACCAATTCAAACGTCGATGCATCTAGGATTTCCTCTACATGCCATACATTTGCTGCTATGGTCTACGACGTCGCACACGCAACAATTCTTGGCTTCGAATCGTATATCCCATTCGAGGGCAAGCAGCGGTACGAGTGCTAAGCCGTAACGTGTATTAGCATTTTTCCGCCTTGATGCGGAAATCACTCGAAGATGCAGCATGACCTTTATGTGGGTCATGAGGTCTTTACATGTTCACTGCCGAGAATCGCTGCACGCTACGATCGTAGCCGATCCCGTGGTTTTCCTCGTATGTAGCGGAAAGCGACTACTGCGTAGGCGCCCGCTGGGCGGGGGCTCCTGGCAGTGAAAGCGTTAAATGGAATATCGTCCTAAATTTTGTAGATAGCGAAACTTTTTCACGATTAACGTTGGAATTAAATTATATTTGATACCCACAATGAGTGTCAACTGCTAACTGGAATATTTCTGGAGCTATTAATTATTGAGATTATTATGTGCGCTGTTTCTTGCACTATTGCTAGTGAAACATGTCAAAGCGTAAGTAGTTTGACATTTTATTCATAGTCCATCTGCTAACCTGTTTTTTTATATACCAGGCTAACAGACAAACGGCCCTTAGTTATAGGTACAATTCAAACACTTTTGTCGCTACCACGACTCATACCACCATCCGTACACCGTCTCCTCCGTAGAGAAAAAAAAAAAAAAAAAACTGTATCTAACCCTTCCCTGCCCTTCTCAGAGTACTCTGAATAATTGAAAGAACCCTCAAGAAGAGGGTGCATATAGGTCAGTGGTGTAGTAATACTTATGAGGGGTGTTAAAGATGTGCCGTAGTACTTTGACACTTACCTGGTTAAGGGCCAGGGGGATTTGATGAATACATTATTTGTAGGCAGATGTAATATATAAAATGCCTACTCAGGTACACAATCGGTCATTCTTTGCTCATTTACTTAGGCGTTGACTATTTAATGGTGAAATAGACATAATTGAAAATATTATTCATTATGTGTGTTCACAAAAATATTAACCTCGTAAGGCCGAAGCAATTTTTATTAGGACTAATGACGAAATAACGGCCCAGTGTCCTGAAAATAGATTAGAAATAAGTAACTATTTTGAAATTTCGAGTGCCTATACCATACTTTTACAAGCTTTATATTAACTTGCACTGTTCGTATGTAAGTATGTAATTGTAAGTATGTAAATAAGTAAGTATGTAAGTTGTCCGTCAAAATTTGCAATCGATTTTTCAGTCACTTCCCGTTATCCAATTGAGCTGAAATTTTTCATGCATATGTATATCGCATGACAATGCAATATTATGATGACTTGGAGCTGATCTGATGCTGGAGCTGGAAGGTGGCCATAGGAACTCCGCATTAAAACGACACAACCCCATTGAGTTTGGGCTCGTTAGAATCGTCTCAATGAGTAGTTGATGATGGTATGCAGAAAAGTACAGTCGGCAATAAAAGCTTGTACAAAAATGAATTTTTTGACAGAAACTTATTTCTAGCAAGTTTGAATGATAGATGTCACTTCATGATAGCACGTAACTTTGTAAGGCGGTAAGCGAAATTCATATTTTTTCAACTGTACTAATATTGCTTGTAAAATTTAAATCACGTCTAATATGCGGATTTTTACAAGTTACAAGCTTTTATTTCGCTCACCCCGTTTGTTTTATTCTTGGGTCAAATTTAGTAATTGAAATTTCACCCACTTTCCGGTTTCCGATTGAGCTGAAATTTTGCGTGCATAATGTATATCGCATGACAATGCAATATTATGATGTTATGGAGCTGATCTGATGCTGGAGCTGGAAGGTGGCCATAGGAACTCCGTAATAAAACGACACAACCCCATCGAGTTTAGACTCGTTAGGATCGTCTCAATGTGTAGTTGATGATGGTATGCAGAAAAGTACAGTCGGCAATAAAAGCTTGTACCAAAAATGACATTTTTGACAGAAACGTATGTATAGATTTGATCTCCAATCAATTAATAACAGGTCTACCGAGAAAACACTAGGTAATATTTACTTATATTCTTAAGCGAACATCATTACAATGTTGTTTCAATACGCTTGGATTGCTAGAGGTGAGGGATATCGATTAAGAAAAAACGATGAAATATTGTGTAACAAAATAAGTAATTGCAATATAAATACCAGTTTATCATAACTGTAATAACATACCAGACAAATTGTATTAGTGGCAACACACAAAGGGCCTCCGTGCCATGCCGCCATTTTGTATTTCGATGTCACCGCTTGTCAAATAATAATAATCAGCGGCGCTACCACGAAAATCGAAACTCGAAGTTCGTATATATGCACCCCTGCCACTCGAGTTATGCAAGTGCGATAGAGATAGATATACCCGAACTTCGAATTTTGAAGTTCGTGGTTATAGCAGTACGCATTCCAGACAGTACGAGTGCCAACGCCTTGTATGCGCCACGTGTTTTCGTTTGAGTTCATAGATTTTATTACTTTTGTTTGTTAAGTATTTGAACTGTTTTGTTTTGTTAATCTGTTCTCTGTTACGTTTTTGTGATGCCGAAAACCATGCTTTATAGCAAGTGCCGTGAGTTTATCGTCCGCCTGCGCAATTATTTCAATACCGTTACATTTCCCAACAATATTATGAATGAATGAATGAATATATTTTATTTTAGGTCTTCACCGACCCATATAAGAGGTGTTAGTTACATTATACCGTCGATACTTTTAGCACTAGGTATACACTACATTCGAATAGTATCGATAGTTTGTATAACAGTGGTAGCGCCTCTAGTTACGTCAGTTTGGCATCTATCATTCTAATCTTGCTAGAAAAAATATGGTATAAATAGATTTTGAATTGTATTACCATTGTATTCCCACCCTGAGAAGTGTTCCGTAACGTCTTTTAGCCGTGCTCGTAGTCCCTTTTATGCCAATTGCCTGCTAGGAGTAGAATCAATAAAACGCGTTGACACTACCAAAGACCTGGGAGTCATATTTGATACACCTCTATTTTCATGTCCATATGAGAACCCTAGCTACCGACTGCTATCGGAGATTGGGATTTGTTATCCGCAATGCGCGTGAATTTGACAACCCCTTTGTCATAAAACTCGTCTACACCGCTGTAGTTAGGAGCAAAATGGAGGCAGCGCCTATAGTGTGGAACCCACGAGGTCACTTACGCCTTGCTTCTGGAGAAAATCCAAAAGGCTTTTTTGCGATGTTCATATAAAAAAACCTATGGGTAGCCTTTCTTTACCCGACAAAGTTTTTGCTTGGCACCCTGGGTTTTAACTTCCTGGAAGTGAGGCGTAATTATGCACTCGTGACCGTGGCGTGCCGAATATTACGCGGGGATTCAGACTGTCCCCAGCTTGGGGCCCATTTTTGAGTTTCGAGCGCTAGAAAATTAAATAAAAGTAAATACGATTGTAGTGTCAAAATTGCGGGCACTTACTTTCTACCGATATAAATGAATACGAGTAGTCAATACCACTCGTTTTACAATTCCCTATCGCTATTTCAAAATAGCATTCCAAAATTTTTGACAGTTTTCCAGAGATAGATTCGAGCGCTCGAAAGTCAAAAAATTGATCTCGCAACTGGTACGCCTTTTCGTGCCCTCTCAAACAAATAAAAAAAGAACAAAACAAAAATAACAAAAAAATATATCCTCATATATATACATATATATATACGTACATTGCACGTAGAACCGATGGCCGTTGGGGCGGAAATGTTCTCGAGTGGCGACCACGTACCGGAAGGCGCGGCGTGGGTAGGCCCCCACAAGGTGGACTGATGACCTGGTAAAGGTCGCGGGAGTCCGCTGGATGCGGGTTGCGCAGGACCGGTCATTTTAGCACTCTTTGGGGGAGGCCTATGTCCAGCAGTGGACGTCTTTCGGCTGATAATATATGATGATGATGATGATGATGATGATGATGATGATGTTTGTCGATTACGATGAAATTACAATCGATTATTTTATCAAGATTCTATTGGCACATTGCGTAAATGCTCCAAGCCAATGAATAAATTAAAAAAGTAGCTTGAACAGACAAGTAGCATTTTGCTCCCTCCCGTCCACCAAAACTTACTTTTCTGAATGAGAGGTGTGAAAAGTTCAATTTTAGACCACGAAATCACGACTTACTTTTTAACGGCAGTTCCCAAAACGCGCACTGTGGCGTACAGGAAATCACCACTACATAGTTCGAGCTTTGGATATTTAATCTAAACGCCCGCCCTTCTCAAATCAGCACTTGACTGCGATGTGTTTGCTAGTAGTTGGATGTAAGAGGTTATGTGAGGCGATGGATGACCGTCCATCTTTACTTAGTTAGTTGTTAAGAGTTTATAAGATTATGTTAGTAGTTAAATAATAGGTATTGTTTGCATTTCACAGTGATTTGGTGCCTCATTGTAATACTGTGTAATTTGTTGGAATAAATTATATTCAAAAATCTAATAAGTTGGATTGTTAAGCCTAAATCTTAAAATTCGGCCGGTAGAATAGAAACAATTTAGAAGATAAAATGTAAAGGAACTAAGAAAGTTACATTTATAAGTGAGGCATGTTGGTTCCTTTTCCGCAAAATGAATATTGTGTGAATTGTTAACACATCCGTACCTTTAAAATCACCCAATTTGAGAATTTTACACAGGTCTGGATTTAAAAGTTATTAAAACTTTCTTATAAATTGAAATTGTCTTCAAAATAATAAAGCACGTATTGACTCAATCGATTTCGACGTTACTGGCCGTAGAGCCATAGGGCTTAGGTGAAGTGCATTGCCGTGTATTGCGAACGACTTCTGAATAATAAAATATCGAAGCATTTTTATGGTTCCTTTATCTTAACTGTCATGTAGGTACCTACCGTTAGCGCCATCTGCAATATTGGTCTATGAAATCGAAAACAGAATGATCCGTTGAAATTATTCGTAAGTAAGTAAATTTGACAGCTGACCACATGATGACTACGGTGTTAGAAAATAACATTTAGTTTTTTTGGTAACCGCCCATTAGAAAGTGAGAGAAACTTGCTCCTGAATATCAAACATAACCATGATTTTTTTAATTTAAATTCAAAGTGCGCGATGAACATCAATACACTTTCCATCATTAAAGGCTGCACATTTTATTCTATTTATAAAGTCATGATAAAAGACAGATAGGCATACTTTGTCATTACTGCCATATCCATTTTGCAATTAACCTGCTGATGTCAATCAATACAAACCAACTCTGAGCAACCGGCCAGCCATCCCTTAGCTAAGCTCTTTAATATGCATATTATACAGAACGTTTATGCAAATGCAGTTTTTGCCGCTCATTGAAGTAAATTTGCATTCATTTGAGGCCTCGTTTTTGATGTTCAATGGTACGCATGAGACATCAATATTTTTTATCATTGTTTTTCTGATGGCACCATTTTGCATAATGAATGCGTTCGGTTCATCGTTTCATATAACAAATGTTTAAGGATTATGAATATTATGATCCACATATTTTTTGGATATTGTTTTGTTTAAATTAAATAACACCATAATTGCAAAGTTAATTTAAATAGCCAAGTCACACGGGAATATGAAATTCTTATTATTCTGGTTGCAAGGTAGTCTTAAGTTGAATTTAGATTCCGTGTTTTAAAACCGAATGGTTTCAAATTAATCTACATCTTTACCTAATACTATTTGTAGTTCATATACTTATACTAATACTTGACTACTCCATTATATCTAATACCTAAGCGGAATAATATCAATAAATGAAGGTGCTTTGCACCAGGTCACAGTATGAAAGTGGTTTCGTTATCACTGTGCAGGTGGTTATCTGGTTTTATGCAATTTGATTGCAACAACGGCAGCACATTGAGATGCGAACGCCTAAGGTCAAATAAAAAAAAAACCGGTCAAGTACGAGTCTGACTCGCGCACCGAGGGTTCCGTACAAACTTTCATACACCATACCCGTCATGTCAAGACCCCATTCATTCTTGAACAATCTTAAACAGCTCATAGTAGAAGTTACCGTTGCAAAGCGCCTTCTGCATTTTGGTACTAACAACTTACAACCTAGTATGTTTGTTTATCAGCGATAGCTTTTTATCACGCGTACCGTTTTCGATTATTTATTTTTCATTTGAAAGAAGGGACTTTAACGATAATCTGATAGGAATTTGAAGGTATAAAATTTCATACAAAAGTAAGTAAATTACAAAGTTAATTAAGAAATTATTTTTGAAAAAAAAATAAGCTAGATAGAGATATCGTTTTATTTTTCCTGTATTATTTATGTTGCTCTTAATTATATGTAATTATTTCAGAATTTTCGCTTCGTAAACTTCGGAGATAAGGGGGGGGGGGGGGGGGGGTTATTTTGTTTCTACATTTTCCTTAATAAATCAAAATTTAACCACTGTAGAAAAAAAATAAAAACTGTTTTAGAAAGTGCAACTCAAGCCCTTTCATATGATACCCCACTTGATCTTTTTACAAGACATTGATTTTTTAACCCCCCTCATATTCGTCATAAACAGAAAATAAAAATGTATATTATTTTTTTTCATTTTCCATACATACTCGTCTCTTAACCCTTTTAACAGTT
Organism: Epinotia brunnichana; assembly: GCA_963854355.1. Classification (NCBI taxonomy): domain Eukaryota; kingdom Metazoa; phylum Arthropoda; class Insecta; order Lepidoptera; family Tortricidae; genus Epinotia; species Epinotia brunnichana. Next base: position 22,240,708 of record OY977936.1, on the reverse strand, counting down.
GTTCTTAATTTTAAATTGATAGCTTAAGTACATATTTCCTGAGATATTTAACGTTGTGACAGACGGACGGACGGACAGACGGACAGACTCGCACCACCATAAGGGTTCCTTTTTTACCTTTTTGATACCTAATCCTAACTAGCAGGATGTCGATGATTTTTACTTGAGTTTACGCGTACAGATACTACAGATCAATAATCTGATTAAGTTAGAGTATCTAAGTAGGTACTGCAAACCATATACCATGGGTAACGTGTAATCTTGATCGTGTTGTATTTATTTTGGTTACAGCGACAAAAGAAACAAATCGTTGGACGGAAACATTGCGAAGCACGCCTTAATGGATTTACCGAAAGTGATGGTAATTAATGATGCAACAGATTAATAACAAGGGACTAAGTCAAAAGGCGAATTATAAGTAAATCTAAGCAAGAAGGCGGGGGACGGAAAATGAGAATGTCACGTTGTAATCGGATGGTTGGCAACCCTAGAGGAGACGTTGATAAATAGTTGTCAGTAACGATGGAATACTCTGTAGCAATCTTGTGAGAGACTCGGATAATTTTCTAAATTAGTAGTATCAACGGAATGAGGGATAAAAAAATACGTAATTTTATCTGAAGAACTAAATACTCGACCCGTGTTTTTCTACAACACTGACATTAACACTTTAACTGCTAGGAGCCCGCCCAGCGGGTGTCTACGCCGTAGTCGCTTTCCGCTACTTACGAGGAAAACCACGGGATCTGCTACGAGCGTAGCGCGTAGCGATTCTTGGCACTGACGTGTGTTTGTATCCAGCGCTATTTAATCATGACACACCAGACCTGCGTTAGAGCGCTACGGGACGCCACTATGGAGTTTAAGGCTGCGGACTACGGCGTAGCGCTACGAGCGTAGCGTTACGGTGAATGAGGTCACTAACACAGTTTACTTGCTTCGGTATTATTTACCAAAAATGGCCTTATTATTTAGGTAACAATTCATTTTGGATTACATAATATTGAAATAATTTAATTTTTGTTTTTATTTCTTACACAATTAATCAATTCTGTCAACTGTTCAAAAAAAAAACTGCGGGATACTGACTTAATAGTTTTTTACACAATTACACTAAGTCAAATGGTATTTTTTCGGGCTCAAACAGTTTACGGGTATTTACTATCGTCCATTGTTCACTTTAATGTTATGATTTTATGAATAATAATATAACTAGTTTATTAAAAGATTACATTATGTAGTTTAATTTTAACTTTTCTATCTATATCACAAACTCACAATCGATACTAGTAACTAGTGAAAACAATACGTCAACAATGTTTAATCAATACAAGTACGACATCATGTTAATAGAACTACATAATGCAAAATGGGGGACATTTTATTTCTTTATCGGTATCAAAAGTGCTCATGATCCTGAACAGAAAAAATAAAAAAAAAACAAAATTCTGAGAAAAAAGGTAAAAGTCGCACATTTGAGTGAAAATGCCCTTTTTATATTTTTGACTTTATTGCGTTTACAAATAAATTAGTAATTATTTATCCTAATGATGTTGAGGAAACAACGAAACAATTTTGAATTAATAATTATTCGTTCATCTTACACAAAGTTACTGTGACTTAGATCTAAAAGACGACTGCGAACGAATTTAGCGTTATATCATTGTAACAAGAGGAAATTATTAGCATGTTCGTTTTATTTAAGTTGATGAAATTGCATCAAAGTAGTCCATCAAAGCCGGTCAGCTTAAATAATCTCAACTAGAAAGCAAAAGCTGAGCGGGTAGAGTGTATTACTCGTAGTTATGGGCGATTATAATCTGCCGCGAGACATTTTAATATTGAAAATGTTTTTTCGATCGCTTCAGTAAGGCCTCCAATTTCAGCGAGAGTGATACATTGCCCTGGTCTCGTGAGTTTCAGGGCTACGTGGATGATTGAGGTGTCAAAAATGCCTCTTGGCAAGGGTTACAAAATGGTAGAAAAAAAACAAAAAAAATTAAAATCTGCTTTTAAAAGTTCTTCGTCTAAAATGTCGAAAAATTTCAAATTTTTTTTGGTGTCTTGCCGTACTAAAACGGCAATAACTTGAAAACGAAAAGCGATATCGAAAAAATTAAAAAAAGTACTCGGGTCATTGAGCTGGTCTACATTTTGTAAAGAAAGAGAACCTCTATATCTCTTACGGTCTAGGCAGGAAGATGCCCTTTATGTGGCGCAATTTCAGCGGCTCGTTATGTTCTGCAATACGAGTGTCCTGTTGTTATTGGAGTGTTTATTTGAGGTTTCAGTGCTTATTCTAAATTATAATATATACATATTGTGATGTTTCTGTATTTATTTGTGATTAAAATAAAAATATTTTTGAATAATATTACATTACTATAGAGGCCAGGAAACGAAGGGTTGCAGGCCAAGTAGGAGTAGGCCGGCAACCCCGTTTCTCGCCGAGATTTGTATAGTGCTTTTCTCAAACTTGCAATGAAATAAAAAGTAGTCAATTTGTTTTATACGTACAACTAAATAATACGTTTCTGATAGCTGTCAGTGCTGTCACATCATAACCTATAATTTTGTCCCACATTTCTTACTAACAAATATTCCGCTTATTCCCTAAATTAGGTATTAGTTTATAGTTACATCAACTTTTATCTAACTATATAAACGAGGCACTACAACAAAAAAAACACTTATAATTTATATGAAATTTTCATACGCCGTCATGTAACCTAACTTTAGATTTCAGGGGCAGTAAATTATTCATCGCAATTCCGGAGGCGTACAGTTCAATTCCATATCATTTTCGTCCGAACTCATTACGAAATCGATGGATTTTATTAGAAAGTTTCAAAATAATTACGAACCACGAATTATTATTGACAAATCCGGCCAACAAGAAAATAAAACTTTTTTCAATTACGCGCCAAACTTTTTTTAACCTGTTTGAAGCAACGTTTTACCCGGGGACATTAACATTAGTCCTTATCTGTTTTTTTTTTTTTGGTGATCGAATGCCAAGACGTTCTGTCACAATTTGACGTTTATAAACAAAAGACGGTTGCTTTGCAGGCTTAGGTGTGTAAGGTTGTATGAAATTCCTTTACATATCATCTTCACTAGTCGCACCGGATACGTAGTATTTCCGGACCTAATTTGAAGTAAGTCATGTCAACATTTCATTGCAAGTTTGAGAAAATTGTTATATTACTTTGAGTTTAGTTTTTAATGATAGTTATAAAGTAAAACAAATAAAATAGTTCCGTATTTCTTTCATTTAAAACATTATTAACAGAATATACGAGTACATATAATTAAGCCTCTCTATGTCTTACGTGTGGCGTTTTCATTAGGGTTCCGTAGCCAAATGGCAAAAAACGGAACCCTTATAGATTCGTCATGTCCGTCTGTCCGTCTGTCCGTCCGTATGTAAAACCACTTTTTCCGAAACTATAAGAGCTATACTGTTGAAACTTGGTAAGTAGATTTATTCTGTAAACCGCATTAAGATTTTCACACAAAAATTGAAAAAAAACATTAAGTTTTAGGGGTCCGCATACTCAGAACTGAAACCCAAAAATTTTTTTTTCATCAATACGTGTGGGGTATCTATGGATAGGTCTTCAAAAATGATATTGAGGTTTCTAACATAATTTTTTTCTAAACTGAAGAGTTTGCGCGAGAGACACTTCCAAAGTGGTAAAATGTGTGTCCCTCCCCTGTAACTTCTAAAATAAGAAAATGATAAAACTAAAAAAAATATATGATGTACATTACCATGTAAACTTCCACCGAAAATTGGTTTGAACGAGATCTAGTTTTTTTTTAATACGTCATAAATCGTAAACTGCAATTTATTTCACGGAACCCTTCATGTGCGAGTCCGACTCGCACTTGGCCGCTTATTTTTTAAATTATAATATAGGTTTATTATAATTTGAGGTTTCTGTATTTATTTGTGGTTAAAATAATTAAATATATTTATTTTTGAATAAAATGTTATATTACTTTGAGTTTTTTTTTATTGTACTTATTTGTACTTATTGTATTTGTATTTCTTTCCCGCTCACAGGACAATGATGTCCCGAACCTTTGGGAAGCGTGCGTGGGGCTAGGTACCTACAAAGTACCAACTGAGCCAACACGTAGAGGCCCTTTTGATAATTTAATGAAATGCAAGGAGTACACCGAGCGGATGCTGTCCATGCCCGTGTCATGGGACGCACACAGAGACAGCACCCGCTGGGGTGTATAGAGACTATTGCTGGTTGATGGAATCTAAATAAAACGGGTTATTGAGTGAAAATAATGGACTAGTGGCTGGGCTATTGGGTGAAACATCGGACGCCTGCCTAATAAACAGTCTCATTTTTTATCTCTGGCAGACGGTGACGCGCCACCTGCTAGATAGGCCCCTATTAATAGCGACATTAAAAAATGGCCTAAGGGCAACACCAGTCAGAGAGGCTGGGGGGGGGGGGGGGGGGGTAGAGAGGTGGCACTGGACTTTAAACATATAGCCAACTCGCCACTTAGGTGTCCACATCTACCCTCGAGCAACAGCTCTTGCGACTCCACTCTGGACAGCCAGTTAAGGCAAGCCAGGCTCAGCCTGACCACAGGACACCCCCAGGAGCGCTCAGGTACGTAGGGTCGCTACTCCCTAACAGCCCGCCACAAGCTGCCTTACGTTGACTGATTGCACCAGAAATCTGGAAGGCGATGGGGCCGTCACATCCCTACGCCATGGTATTTGTATTTATTATTTCCATTAATGTTAGCACTAAAAGTTATTATTATTTATTTATTAACTCATTTAAGTCCAATGACATATATGCCTCGATCACACGTATTTACCGAGCAAACGGGCGAGACAGTGCTATCGGCCGAGTACTCGGTGCTTGTGGCAGGCATAACACCGTGCCAGTGCTCTCGGCCGAGTACTTGGTGCGTATAACATAGCGTGTGACTGTTTCACACGCTATGTTATACGCACCAAGTACTCGGCCGAGAGCACTGGCATGGTGTTATGCCTGCAACAAGCACTTTCTGTTACAGAGGAGAAAAATGCTACTGCACGCCACGGCATACCACACGTAGCGTTGCGTGGCCTCCTATGGGTTAACACATTCACTGCTACCAATTGCTACACGCTACGCTCGTAGCCGATCCCTTAGATAAGTAACATAAAGCGCCTACCCCGCGCTGAATGTAACTTCAACATGTTTGGGAGACCGTTAGCCGGGGTGACGCATAGTCACAGCTCTTTAGTGTGTGGAATATTAATAATACTACAGATGTATGAGCACATTCACTGCAAAGAACCGCTACGTGCTACGCTCGGAGCCGATCCCATGGTTTTCCTCGTACGTAGCGGAAAGCGCCTAAGGCGTAGGCACCCGCTAGGCGGGTTCTTGACAGTAAAAGTGTTCACGTAATAAGTTAGTTTATGGCGCCAGAAGATTACTCGATAGTAGGAGGGCGGATACTTCGTAAAATTTTACGAGTAGGTACTCACTTGTTCACTAAGATTAGATTCAGTCATGTCTGTCTTCAGTGTGATTCTTATTGATTTTAGGTACATAATCCAAACTGTCTTAGTAGATATTACGTTTAGTACAGTCAGCAGCAGAAATAGCCACGCGTAAGAAGAGGGTAAATCTACACATGCATGCATTACAATGCAATATTAGCTTGTTTATATAGTTTTGACGCCATCTGTTGAAATATAAACTAGAATTTGTTTTCGCTTTACTAAGACAGATGGCATCTTCTTTCTTTACTTTTGTGATTTCAGGCTGCACACAGTTTTTTCACAATACTTACACAAACTTGAACTGAGAAGTTGTTTAATTGAAGATCCCGGCTTCTCCGACATGATAGCGGAGCGTAGCTACTACTGCTGCTGACGAGACGATACAAAGAGGGTTACCTATCGCAATCATAAAATGTTATTTCCCAACTGTATATGTATATTCTAACCTACACATTACACAACCTTAAACAATTTCCTCGACATTTTGTTCAATTTTATTTTCTGAAACTAAAAAAATATTTAGGATTATTATAAAACAAACCTAACCTAACCTAATGGGTTGTACACAATGCGTTTTTAAAAATAATCAAATCTGCGGTCTTCGAGAAAACTGGCTTTTTGCCGAAATTAAAACTCGAACAAACGATACAGTTGGGAAATGAAATTTAGTGATTGCGATAGGTTACCTACAACGAGTATGTTATCTTATCACTTATCAGTCGCGCTCTCAATACTGATATTCGAATAGGAACATGATACATTATGTTTTTCGATATTTTGTAATTAGAGCATAACCTTAAACAATTTCCTCGACATTTAGAAAACCAAAAGGGTTGAACGATGAACTCTTTTATAGGATACTTTATGAATATTCGCAGTTAATGAGCCGTCCCAGAAGGATAACGTAATATTCCGGGCGCCAACAACTCGTGAAAGGGTAAGATTAATTACTGGCATTTTTGTTTCTGACACTAATTTTTCGAACTACTTTAATATTAGAGACTTGACTTATGTAATCTGAACTTTTTGGAAGGAATTTCTTTAATTTTCCTTCATTTCAGAATAGATAATTCGTCAATAATGCTTAGCGTGCCCGTTGTGAACAACAATTCGTTTTAGAAGTTAACCATAAGGAAAGCAGTTAATAAGACTATGTCACGACACCGATTCGCCCTAAGAATAACCGGATAATAATGTACAGATTCAATAGCTTATTTTCTGCCACGGTAATACATAATTTTGTCAGGTAGATCTATTTAAATGTCACTTTTTGTATTGGAAAATGACTGTTAAGTTGTCCTAACGCGCGTTTGAAACGTTACGTGATCATCACCCCTCTGGTAACTGTGAACGCCAAGAACACCAAACAGTGTTGCGCGTTGTCGTGCCCAGAGCGCCGAAGATAAGTATTAGGGCATCTGATGTCAAAGTCACCTTCATACTTATTTTTTTATATATGTATATTTTTACAAGCTGTATATTAACTTGCACTGTTCGTATGTATGTAAATATGTAAGTTTTCCGTCAAAATTTGCAATCCATTTTTCAGGCACTTCCCGTTATCCAATTGAGCTGAAATTTTGCAAGCATATGTATATCGCATGACAATGCAATATTATGATGACTCGGAGCTGATCTGATGCTGGAGCTGGAAGGAGGCCATAGGAACTCCGCAATAAAACGACACAACCCCATCGAGTTTGGGCTCGTTAGAATCGTCTCAATGAGTACTTGATGATGGTATGCAGAAAAGTAGGTACAGTCAGCAGTAAAAGCTTGTACCAAAAATGAAATTTTTGACAGAAACTTGTTTTATAGACTTCGCGTCTGATATAATAATCTAGTCTTGGTAAACCATCCAGCTACTTTATCGCTTTGCTTTATCGTTTTTTCCACATAATAATGTATCGTGGTATGGTGGCGTGAGAAGACACAATTTGTTACTAGCTGGACACAGCTGAGCTCGGGCTACGGCAAACAGACATCCAATGAAGATGCATTACTTTTTAAATTGATGTACATTTTATATTAGGAAAGTAAATGGAATGGATAATCACAAAGAACACTAGATAATTCAATAATTAATTTAAATGTTGCAGTACTGCCATATATTTTCAGTACCAAAATAAAATAAAAGGGAAAACAATTTCAATAAAAGAGACAGCAATTTTAAAATAACTTAGGCAAAAGCAAGGTGAACGAGCTTGATTGTATTGCTGGAATAAAATAAAATCGCGGAGCAATAATAATTAGTATAATAAATAAACAATCCATGTTTAGGTACATCCATGCTAATAACTATAAAACCATATTTCCTTTGAAAAAAATAGCAAAGAACTTGAAACTCCAGAATTCTGATGTACTTTAAGTCTTGCCAGACCGTTAACTGCTGATTGTTTTATAAAATAGAAATTAAATGATGTTAATTGTTATTTATTTATGATCAGTTGGTTATCAATTATATGCCCCCCATAGTCTCACTTTAGTCTTTTAATCTTTTATCGCAAAGTTTCGGAGCTCTCTGGGGTCCACGCAGCTTCACCATCACTTCAGATACGGATTTCAGTTTCTCTTGTGTGATGCTCTGGAAGAAAATCATTAAATACTAATGCACATTAATCCACATAGTGACATAACGTCTAATTTAATAAAATGTTGTTTACACTTACACTAACACCAATATAAATTCACAAAGGAACATAGAATTCTCTTCATTAGTGGACTAAACTGGGAACTAACAAAAACTTACTTTTCGAGCCGTGGTAGTTCCCTATTTTCTCCGTGATATTGAAACAACCTTTCAGTGACGGCACGTGAACATTTTCGATGGATAACCCGGAACAAAAAAGTTCTAAAAAGAGTTTAGAGTATATAACTATAGGCTTGCCTAAAAATAAAATTTAGGCAAGCCGGTGGGAATCGGCTTGTATGGGCGCTCCGCCACTGCAACCTATGTAAATGTATTTTCTAACATCAATAAGTTTTGCTTTGCCTCAGTGTTTCGTTTTATTTTTTTTACTCTACACAGATGTGCGTGCAGATGCAGGCAATGGTAGGTACCTAAAGTAAGTAGATTGTAGCGTTTTTTATGCGGCACCAGTTAAGGTGGTTCGATTGCCATACAAAACGTTATTTGACATTCGCAGGCTAACGGCGTGATATTTTAAGAAACTTAAATAACAAACTCTCATCAATTGGCTTCCCATTTGCGCCAAATTCCCCCTTTCCTAGAATAAACTTGTACAAACTAGATTAATTTGAGAAATTGGTTTGGGACGTGATATTTTGGAAAAACTATTTTTTTTCAAATTAATCTAATAGTTTATACAAGTTTATTCTAGGAAAGGGGGAATTTGGCGCAAATGGGAAGCCAATTGATGAAAGTTTGTTGCATAAGTTTCTTAAAATATCACGCCGAATGTCAAATAACGCTTTGTATGGCAATCGAACCACCTTAAAGCGAATAAAGTGTATTTATTCTATTCTACCAGTACAAACGCAGTTATCAATTAAAACAGAAACTAGTGAAACTGTTACAAAATCAATATTAGAAAAAGTATTTGCAAAGAAATGCCGCGGCTCGAAATTCAAGTCATTGTATGGATCGCGCGCCAGCCCATATTCCCTCTTAAGCACGACGACAGAAAGTAACAGCTATTAACTAATAGTAGTATTGATTAATCTCAAATACAACCATGCAACACTATCATCGCTAAACTTAAGTGACATTGCACGTAGAACCGATGGCCGTTAGGGTGGAAAGGTTCTCGAGTGGCGACCACAAACCGGAAGGCGTGGAGTGGGTAGGCCCCCACAAGGTGGACTGATGACCTGGTAAAGGTCGCGGGAGTCCGCTGGATGCGGGTGGCGCAGGACCGGCCATTATGGCACTCTTATTGGGGTAGGCCTATGTCCAGCAGTGGACGTCTTTCGGCTGATATGATGATGAAGATGATGATGCTACACTATCATAGCACAAACCTGACTCTTTTGGTAAACTACTCCAGTGATGTGGTTCCCCCACAGGACCTGGAGCAGAAACGGCCCGGAATCATTGCCGGTTTCGATGATATGCAGCTGCATCCTCGCTTCATGAGACAGTGCGTGCTCTAGAAAATAAGCATCTCGTAAAGCTTTGTAACTTGCAAGTCTATAATTCTAGTTTGATTGACAGACAGACAATTTTACAGATAAAAACCCTGCGTTTGGACTCAAACGCTCTCCAAAGTGTATATGAGAGTGCATAGATACAAAGTAATTGTTGTGTGCGTTTTTTATTCATGATGGTAATATAGGTACAGCGTTTGTTCACGGAACTAATTTTCCTATGAATGAGAATATGTATAAATATTGGAATCTAGCGTAAGAAGAAGAGGTAGCGACGTTGACAATGAAATTTACTTACTGACGCTCACAGAAACGGGAGCGTTCAATCGTTTTGGTGGCCAGTCGCCGGGGCGGTGGCGAGGCGGAATCGCGAATTCGGATGGTCGATCGGCTGAAGCAACAAAATCAACTAAACAAGCTATCCCTTTTAATAATAACCCCTGCTAAGAATAGGTACAATATAGCTCATGATGATGAAGGTTTATTCTGTATTCAGACATAATTACAAAATCAAAAACTAACAAATTTTTCCTATTTATCAAAAATAGTAAGTAGATATTTGACACTAACAAGTTAAAACTACGTTAAATTTAAAGAGACCCTCGAGGCATTGTACCGAGGATTCGGGCGGCATTTCCTGCCTGAATTGCGATGCTGATAGAGGTAAAAAAACTTAAGTAAAGCCCTTCATGTATGTAGTGGTGACGTATTCACATAAATATTACACATTTAAAATGTCTAACACAAATAAAACAAATGCCTATTCGAACACGCCAGAGGAGGGGCTTTACTTAAGTGTTTTACCTATACGTTGCAAAAGGATGCTGTCATCTTTTCGGGCCTAGTTACATCAACTAAAAGTTACTCTTTATTATTTTTGGACACCTTTCTATTTAAACAACAACTAAATATTACTCATGGCCACAAAGATACTATAAGGGTAAAAATATACGAACTATAAAGTCACCTAGTCAATCTTACTTTGATAAGGTATAATACGTTCTTGACATCAATAGGTAAAATTGCCTCGTTTAACATTAATAAAACGTTAAAAACTATCAAAATAGTACTTACTTATATCGCTCAGGTCGGTGTTCAAAGACAAAACTTGCTGGAAACACCCGTCAGCCCCCTCTATAGATTTAGACCAAACATCGAACGAATGCTCTGAGTGGTAACGCTGTCTTATATAGATTCCTTTCTTGTCAAATAAATCTTTCGGATGCGGTGCTATGTGTGTCATGTTCATGAGCCATCGGAGACCCGACTAGAAGTAATAAAAAAAATGGTAGGTTACTGAAGGTACTTTCGAAATTACAATCCATATCAATTGTAATTTACATGCATTTAAAAAAAAAGTCGGTCTAATTCAAATCAATGAAGGGTCGGCAACGCGCCTGCCACTCCTCAGGAGCGGTCAGTGTCCAGACGCAGTGTCTGATTACCATCGGTCAACCCGTATGATATTTAACGGGAACACAGAAAAATTCCGAACAGTCATTTGTCCAAAACTATCATTATTCCGAAATTTCAAAAACTTAACGCCATTTTCCGCTAAACGAAAATTTGGACGCAGATTTGGAATTAGGTTAGTGTTATATCCTTAACAATCAATAATCCTTCAGCGGAATATGGCTTTCGGAATTATGAAATTCGGAAAAAATAAGCTGTCGGATATATTTTCCTCACTCACTCTTCGGAATTATGTAGTGAACACTTATTTGTCACAGTCATGGTAAAAAAAATGCAATGGGTTCAGTTCTAAATGTAAACCGGAATCTTGGCAGTTTCCATGAATTGATTGATTTGCGAGATGTGCAATACATGAAATTAAGCTCGAACAGTAGGTACGAATTGATTTAAATAATCGAACATCTCTTACACCGCCGGGCTCTTGTCGGTGGAGTAATCGCCATTATGTTCTTCTCTCTGCCGCTGTTTTGAGCTCTTGATACGACCTTGTATTAACTTTCTTTTTAGCTTGGTCCATAAACACACGTCTTGGTCTTCACCTGCCTCTCTCTTACACTTACGAGATGAAAAATACCATTCATGTTAAAGTTGACGGTATAACTTTAGAGTTACTTATAGGATAAATATCCTAGTGCTTGACACTGGCCTATTCCTTAGCACATTCAATCTTACCATGGCAATAGATGTGAACCAGCGTGTCAGATCCCACACTAGCGTCTTTTGAGCGTCGGCGTCCTGCTTTCCCATACAAAAATTTACATTGCTTCAACGCCGCGTCGGATGCAAAGTAAAATGTTGTATGTGAAAACAGGACGCCGACACTCAAAAGACGGTAGTGTAGGGGTGTCTGTTATTGGAATTGGACAAGCGTTTGGACGTTTACCTTAGATATGTAAAACATGGCTTATATAGTCTAAATTAAATAGTTTTCGCTCACATCTTCAATTTCACTGAAGTCCACCTCATAGCACGGCACCTTCTGCTTGTCAGGAAACATAGCTTCAGGCACGATCGCCACCACGTACCATGTGCCTATTATTTTCTGAAGGTCGAAGTTTGCATTAAATCCGTTACATTTCGTACCGTTGCCCGAAGCCGCCACATTGCTCAAACTGATTATTAAGAAAACAGCAAAAATACGGCACATTTTTAAACCGGTGTATCTTGATGCTGCAAGAGCGATCACTAAAGTTTGAGTCGCAGATTGCTGCGAAGACCCATAAAGGGATAGAAAAACTATAGGTGTGGTAAACTACAGACCAGAAATATTTTGTGTGATTGAAAGATATTTTTACTAAAGTAGGTACAAAAGTTAATAGAAGTGCAAGTTTAAATTACAATGCATAATTCCTAAAATGAGTTGATAAAATGTTATCTCAACAATGAAACCTCATCTGATACCAACAAGATGAGTACCAAGATGTACACAAGTACTACTAGGTACATCTCTCAACAGCACATGCTATATTTGCTACAAAAATAGACTCATGGGTCAAATTTCGATCACACACACGTATTTCGATACAACCTTTATGTATTTTACCCGACGCGGACGCAAAGGATCTTGGTCTCAGACACAGAATGCCAGGCTATTCTATCCTTTTTACACTACGCGACAAATGGTGGTGAGCTAATTCAATTATGATAAATTCTGTATGTTTTTCTCGTCAGGTCTTTAAATCCCTAAGACTACGACGCTATAACTCGAGTAACTAGCAATCAGCGTAGGCAGTAATTTGAGTAACACGATAATACCCGCGATGACGGCGTGGCACAGTTCACAGGATAACCCAATTTACGTGAAAAAGATGAATGACCGACAAACTGACACATTGTCTCAAATTTAGGAACATAGACGGAGGAAGCTTAGTTATATTACCTGCACGCTGGACTACAAGTATATTAAATTACACACCCTAAATTTAGTCTAGTTAATGCTGTACCTTTTGAACACCATTACTTACGTACGAATGCGATACCTTCTCGCCAAATATTTTGTCAGAGTATTCATTATGAACGTTTAAAGAATGAAGGTGATTTTGAGAGCGTACTTCATAACATTTATAGGCGTTATAGACCCCGTGTGCATGACAATACGCTAAACCTGTAGGTGTTATTTGTGTATATATACGGTACTCTTTTTAACCGACTTCAAAAAAAAAGGAGGAGGTTCTCAATTCGGATGTATTTTTTTTTTTTTTTTTTAATGTTTGTTACTTCAGAACTCCGTCATTTATGAACCGATTCGTACAATTCTTTTTTTAACTGAAAGTATATGCTTCCAGATTGGTCCCATTGTTTCCAAAACCCCAGTTGGATGATGGGAACCATGAGGAATTGAGGGAACTCCTCAAATATATTAGGCACGCGTGTAGTAATTTCGATATTTTCTATTATAACTCGTGTATTTACACCCGAAAATCATAAATTTGGTGAAATGGAAGTGATGATGAAGACCACAGATGGCTTGTGGAACTTCTCAATGATGTACTTCAAACTATATTAAGTACGTCACAGATTCTGATATGATTTCGTTGAAATAGCAAATAATGAAGTGCCAAAGGTAATTCTGAGATCCTTGAGGAATCGACGGAAGTCCTCAAATATTATCGGCCCACATACAGCGATTTGGTTTATTGGTCTAAAAATCAACGCTTTTGTTCTCGAAAATCAGTTCATGTGGTAAATTGGAAAAAAAATGTGGAAATGTTAATGTGGCTTGGCGGAGTACTGAATTGAAGTCGGTTAAAACTTTGTTTTGAAAGTAAATTATTGTTTAACTAATTCAGATTAAGGTAAACGTCACGGTACACGACATTAGCTTAACACTGGACATTTCCAATCTTAATAATAAAGGTGAATTATTGCCAATTAGGAATTAAGTGTCAAACATTAGGATGGTTACCTTATCTTCGCAAATCAGGTTATCGAACTGGACTTTAGCGTTTAGAAATTAAAAATAAAGTATGATGTATTCAGTTAGTAGTCATTTATCCATCTGATTTTTAATGTTACTACTAGGAAAAATAGGCCAGGTAGTTCCATTACGGAAATTCTGTCGTAGAATGTAACTGGGTAGAAAAATTCCAACTAGTTCCATCAATAGATTAGATAATAGAACTAGTGGGAATAGACCTTCGAAATTACTTTACCCATTAAAAATAGTACCTATCGCTTAAAAATAACGTACAAATGACCGATGTTAGCCAAATTATATAGCATTTTCCACCAGTCAAACATGAGGCAGATACAAACACATATATAAATTGAGCAGACAGAAAAGTTGATTCTACGCTTAGGATTTTTTAAACAAAAACATATATATATATTTTTACATGTTTGTGAGTTACTTGTAACTAATAATACGCAAGCGAGTAGCATCAATGTTGTGGCTGACAGGTTGGACTATCCCATCTAAGTACATTGGCCTCCCACCCACTTGGAGTTGGATCTGACTTTTTAGCCTCCTTCCGGCTCTCTCTCTCTAATTTAATTTAATTTTATTTTATCTGTTTTATATTCTGTATTTTCTAATACTAGGAGTACCTAAGGTCTTTTGTTACTTATATATTATATGGAGCCATGATCTGAAATAAATGTTTTTTTTAATATTTTTTTATTTATAAGCTTTTGTATTATTTTGCAATTTTATGTAGATATGATAAAAATTCGTGAGCATAAATGAATAATTAATCCTTATATTGATTATTGATGTTACAATTCCCAACTGTACACATTTATGTTAAGAATCGGTCTCAATTCTGCGGGTAACAGATATTATTAGCATTTCGTCTTTTGTTAAAATTCAAAAGCAGTAAGAAATCTTGAGAATTATCGGATTTTCTTTGAAAATATACGGTCATTGTTTAAAAAGTCAAACCTACATACATTTAGTTGAACAAAGGCAGTAAAAACGGTTTATGGACTTGTTATTGCCGTACGGACGGACAAAAGGTGCGGTGCAAGTGATATACTGACGATATGCACAATTAAAGTGGGCGTGCCAACTGTTTAGTGTACCTGAAATTATGTGGTTGAACCGGATAATGAAATGTAATAGAACGTCTATTTGTTTCGGCTAGCTGCTGCTTTTTTTAGATACCTACATGTATCCGTACTTTAAATACAATGTGTTTTAATTGCGACACTAAGTACAACAAAAACCAGTTTTTATGGGCCCCATGTGTCTTCATTATGCAGCAGCACAGCAAAATGATACTTTGCCGAACAATATATAATGTAGATACCTACGTATTTCTTGAACTGGTGTTTATGAAACAGTGTAGCTCGTAATATACTGTCAAGATATGATAATAATATGTAATTTATTACAGTTATTACCAAATCTATGATTTGATATTTATTTCGGTTATAAAAAGTTGAACAGGTGTACTTTTGTGGCTTGCACTGCACCACTCCCACGAACAGAGCTGTGGAAACAGATTTTAATGCATCCTATGAAAATTTTCATTCAGAGCTGTCCCCTTTGAATTTTAATATAAATCTCAAATCGGGACTTTTGTGTTGGATGAATCGGAAATGTGGAAATTATTCTTTCTTATTGTAGATAAATTTGACAAAAATAAGCTCATAATATATATTTATAAAATGGTTGCGCAAAGATAAGGTTGTAGAAGGTTTTTCAATAGAACATATGTTTGGCAGATGAAGAGAAGACCAAAGTGGAAATAAAACTCATTTGCAGTAATATTTATAGATTGGTAGGTACTCCAATCTGTAGTTTTCATTAACTGATCTTGGGTAGTCTGATGTTGCTAGAATAACAAAAAAAACTATTTTTGAGAAATACCTATTGTGAGCACCACTTCATAAGTTAAAATACTAACCTACTTTTAAAATAATGTTACCAATTTTGGAGCTGTTTCATTTAAGGGACGGGCAGAAAGACAGATGGCATCAGGTGCCGGAAAGAGATGTCAGTGATTGATTTCGCGTCGGACAACATACGATCAGTGCAAGAGCACAAAACGATTTGTACAGCGTGTCCAGGAAACGATGCTTCAGGTTTCTTCTTTGAAATATAATGTGTTTCACTTTATCCAGAAATCTTAATTGTAACTAAGTTTTTAACTAGCAATTTTGCTTACTTACCTTATTAAAAGTGTGCATAATTGCCACCAAATTATGGTCTCCAGGAAATTAGAAGTCCATACTAGGTACACTACACATACTATTTCAAGTTATAAAAACGCAAAAACGCTTAATAGGTTACCAAATGTATTGAAATAAAAGTCATTAACATCATATCAGCCGAAAGACGTCCACTGCTGGACAAGCCATAATGGCCGGTCCTGCGCCAAGCTTTACCTGGACATCAGTCCACTTTGTCAGTCCCCACCCACGCTGCGCCTTCCAGAACGTGGATGCCACTCGAGAACCTTTCTGCCCCAGAGGCCATTGGTTCTACGTGCAATTTACGCCGCCCACTGCCACTTATGTTTCGGAGGGCTATACTAGTTAACTTAGTTCTGCTGCATATAGCCCCATTTCTGATGCTGTCACGGAAAAAAGTATCAGTATTCAATTATCAAGTGAGTTATGATCATTATACTTTTTCATCTAAGGTAGAGTCAAAAACAAAACCATAACGCGAACTAATATGCAAATAAGAACCCATCTTTTTGTAACAAAGGCACAAAGTTCAAAAGTCACAATAATATTTCAGGTGAAATAAAATTTAAAATCGCATTCCAAATGCAAATCCCCTGTATCGATGACAAGCATGACGTGTGCTGAGTCCGCGCGAGGGGCGTTCCACTTCGCTCGCTTTATGTCTGCTGCTTTATATCTATCGTTTTATGTCTAGCTTTATCTATTGTTTATGCGAAAGGGTTGATGGATATAGGTACGTATTCTAGTGAGCCCAGCATTTGATACAAGTATTTTTTTTTGTATATTTTAAGATGATTTCAAACGAATATAATCTTGGCATCCCAACCTTAGATTAAAATACTGTACCAATTACTTGTACTGTGTGCTCGCTTGCACATTTTCCTTTCATGAGTTTAATTACTGTGCATAAAGGCCCCTACTATAATTATTGAACTTTAACGCTAAATTGAGACTTTTATCAGGTAGTCTACATCCGACTAGATACGAAAATAAATAATGAAGGTTCCTATTGCTGTCTTAATTTCCACCCAAAAGCGTGATCTGTATTCTAATTAATTGTACCTATAATACGAGTACGAATATACAATACCTACTTTAGTTGATCAGACCTCGTTGAAATATGACCTGCCCTGAAATAAAAGTCTTCGTGAAAGTATCAGGTATTGCTTACTGGTTTATTATGTTTTTTTTATACCACTTCGGTGGCAAACAAGTTTACGGCCCACCTGATGGGAAGTGGTTACCGTAACCTATGGACGCTTGCAACTCTTGCTTGATAAGTTGAAATTATCTAATTAACTTATCTCATTAATTCATTTTATTGGTTTTCCTCTGTTAAATCGTCTAAATTAAAGATTGGCCCACACCTGAGAGTTTCAGTGACCGAAATAACTCAATTCACTTCAAACTTTTAATGGCCCTTAACTCCTGGAATCTCATCTTTGCCCTCTCGCCATGACGGAATTACTAAAGTCTTTTAGCAATAA
The DNA here is from genome assembly GCA_963854355.1 of Epinotia brunnichana. Taxonomy (NCBI): domain Eukaryota; kingdom Metazoa; phylum Arthropoda; class Insecta; order Lepidoptera; family Tortricidae; genus Epinotia; species Epinotia brunnichana. The sequence continues at coordinate 22,222,975 of OY977936.1, read as the reverse complement.
AATCGCTCATAAAGACCATTTTATAATAGGATCGTAAAGCTTGACTTCTCGAGGATAAGGGTGCCCAGGGGGAGTTCTCTAATTTTATGTTTTTCTTGTATCGTTATCCAAACACTATGAATACTTAGGACACCTGATTCTTCGAAATGGATGGAACCAAGAAGTGGATATATAGTTGAAGTGTTTGTTGGCGGGCAAGAACTATTAACCCACAGGTTTGAACTATGTTATAATACAAACTTTTTGAATTCTTTATTTCTGTTAAATTGGTGACATACTCGTAATATGTTAATATTATAAATCAACGCATTCAATTAAGAAAATAATAATTGTGGATTGAATCAACGACGGAGGTTAGAGGTTCTCAGGATATTGGAGCCGGTTAACCGACCTATGACACTACGAACCAAGATTTTTTAAATGGTATTTGACTAAGGGTTTTTTAAATAATAGCCTTCAGCAAATAGAAGGCAAGTCAAAAACCAGAATGAGTTCATCGCAAAATTCTGCAAAGACATTTTGTACAAATTATAGGCTTGTTCGTATTGATCGTTACTACAATTTACAATTGATGTTGATGACAACTAATCGATTTTACCTGTTCGTTAGGACACACAAATCGCGTGCTTAGACAAAACAAATTCCTCTCATTCAGTCTCACTCACCCATAGCACCCAATTACCACGGTCAGCTGATCACCTTTGACTCCGTTCTTCCCAGCTTCCGGCCGATTTTTCATTAACTCAACCGCACGGGCGATTGAAAATCGCTCTTGCGATTAATTAGTCGTCGCGTGCGAGGGTGCTTTTGATTACATTGATAATTGTTTTTGGTATTTGGCATATGTAGGGGTTGTCTCTTATTGACTGTCTGTGGCCTTAGGCGGGTATTCTTTTAGCGGAATCTGTAATTGGCTATGCATGTAATTAATACTTTAGCGTTACAATCACAATGGTTTTATTTTGTGTCTGGTTTCTGATTTAAATAACATCCATACATTTTTCATATTTGTATACTAAACAGGTTTTTATTATTTTACATTCACATGTTTATAATACAGATTGATTTTAAGTCACTAGTTGTAAATGCAAATGTATTCACGTACAGTCAGCATCAAAAGTAGCTACGCAAACGAAGACGTCAAAAGTCTTTATTAAAAGGGAATAAGAGCTTTTGACGTCGTCGTCGATTGCGTAGCTACTTTTGATGCTGTCTGTACCACCGTAGCAACCTGTCGCAATAGGGAACATTACGCAAAACTCTTCGTAGGTGGCGACACTAGCAGCGTTGACATTGTATCTCATTCCCACTTGCGGTATTGTCTATGAAAGCATCCTTGTCACTCATTTGACAATCAATTGTGCATGTGTGTGTGAATCCTTATATTCCTATAGTGGTTTACTATTAGTGGAAGTGCTGCCTCTGGCGGCAGAACGTTGCAGTAATGTTCCCTATTAATTGCCAGGCCGCCGTCACTCAAACTCGAGTGATATGTCACCTTATTGCGATAGGGTTCTACGATGGTACGTGAATACATTTCCCTTACTGTACCATGTTAATTAAAATGCCGTTCTTAAACACATAAAACATGATTTAAGATAAAAGAATACGTGTAGAAAAAATATACTAGTGTATTGCGCAACTATACAAAGTCTGCGGTAAAAAAAATGTGTAATTTTATTTTGCAACTCGTCTTCGGCCCACTTGACAAAACTACGCTTTGCTTATCTTAATGTATAGTCTATTTTTTTATTCCGTAGACTAAAATAACATTTCATGCAATACAATAGCAAGCAAATAGCACTACACGAAATATCATTTTAGTCTACGGAATAAAAAAATAGACTTTAGCAATAGCATAAACTACAATTTGACCAAAAACTTTGAAGTTCGTATTTGGTATTTACTTGTTTGCAAAAACTTAAAAAAAAATGCTGACGTTATGCATGAAAACCAAAATGTACAGTGCAGTTATTTTGATACCTTTGTTTTTCGTTATTTTATATTGTTATTTTTATAGCATCAACCGTTGGCACAAATAAAATAAATAGTTAAAATAGTACTTAAACATCTTTGTCCGTAGCAATTTAGAGCAATGGTCCAATGAAGGCGAATCGTTGAATTTAATGCATACTAACCTGATGCTATAAAACCGAGTTAATCTCAATACACCGATAGCGCTTATTATCCATAGGGATGCACGATTATATAATCGATATCGATAATATTCTCTCGGGTCAAAAACAAGAAAAAAGGTGATTATGATATCCTAGAAATTATCATAGCCTTAAAACAAAATCCTTCAGGGCTTACACGTGTCAGACAACTGGTATAATTTACGTATTTTTCGATCGTTACAAGTTTTTTTTTTAAGTAGCTAACATGACTAGGTACAACAATATACATAATATACAATAATTAAGCAAATTTGTTGATTAAAAATAATAAAAATAACTTTAGTTCAGACTTTTTAGGGTTCCGTACTCAAAGAGTAAAACGGGACCCTATTACTAAGACTCCGCTGTCCGTCCGTCCGTCCGTCCGTCCGTCTGTCTGTCACCAGGCTGTATCTCACTGATCCCGTGATAGTTCTAGCTGAAATTTTCACAGATGATGTATTTCTGTTGCCGCTATAACAACAAATACTAAAAACACAGAATAAAAAACCAAATTTTGTTCATGTCAGGATAAATAATATTTTATAGATAATATATGGACTCGCTACTAGACTATCTAGATACTTAACTATATATAAGAGACTCGCACTTGGCCGGTTTTTTTTTGTTTTGACGTCCATATATTGTTAGTACCTATATCTTTACCTAAGTATATTCCTCTAGATACAAAATCTTAAATTTATTTAAGTCTAAATTTTACGACCGCCTGGATTTGCCCGATCCAGTGCGCCAATGTTGGGCAGTCGTAGGTACCTGCCGGCAATGACATTCAGAAGGCTTTTGTAACTTAACTTGTTGGATGTATGGTATTTTATTCTTATTTAGGACTGTTAAAAACTATTTCAGTCTCTATCATCGTAACTAGATAGATTAAACCATTACAACACTACAGTCGCAGTTGCGAAACAGAACAGTACAGATATCGCATATTTTCCATTTATGTGTTCCCGGTGGCCAGTGGGTCGAAAACCCAGCTTTTTATCTCCTTCAACCATTTAATAATTTTCTAAGACAAATATCTACTTATTAACTGGGGTGACCATAATTTAATTGTAAATTTTTCAGGCTACACTTTTTAACCCGAATTCACCTCGCTCTACTGTCACCACTATATTTTGGCAATCCGGAAATAAAAATCGTAAATGAAGCCATTCGGGAGCGGAGGCGGTGCCGAAATGCGATTAACCGTTCTCCGACTACCGACGTTTACTGTCCTTTTATTTCAGGTGCTAGTTATTTATTAACTAGGGTTTGAGGTCAATGACTTATGTAGTAGAAGTCAATTGTTAGTGTGTTTTCGTTGTTTTTGCTATTGGTGCTGGCGTGGGTTAACAGTTATATATTTAATGTTAATGGAGCATTTATTTCTTGCTGCATTATTTTAAGAAGAAATTTGTATCCGTTGAATTTTTGTTGCGTGATTTGAGGAGCTGCTTCTCATTTCGATTATGTAGTAGGTATATAATAAGTCAAACCCGTTATTTAACAAATTAGTAACAGCTCACAAAGTACCCGTTTAACGGCATTACTAGTCATCCGAACTAACAGAAAAAACAATCGAAGCCCTGTGTAATTATACTGGATTTTCTTAATTTCGAAAATTCTGTTGTTCCATTTATGTCAAAACTCTAGAGAGTATTTTATATTTATGAAATTGTAAAAGCTAATTACAATTCTGGATTTTTATGTTGTCGTTTTTCTGCGTTTGTATCGGTTCAACTGTTATTGCTTCGCATAAAAATATTGCATGAAAGACAACACTCATACATTTTTATTCAATATATATTTTTGTTATTATAACAATAACTCGTTTAAGATATTATATCGTGTGTAGGTACAAGATATTTTTGACTATGTTAGTAGCTTAAAGTTTAGTGTATGTCGCTAATCGCACCTCGATATTAGCAAACATCACAAAAAAACATGACTTTGGCAGCATTTTTGTTATGTGGTTAAAAGTACAATACCTGGATGTTAGTTTAGACCCAATCGTTGAACCTTCATTTAACTGAATTTTAAGGCTAATCGTGTATAATAAAACTATTTCTTAAGTAAAGGTGCCCTGAAAATAGGTAACTTATTGATAAAATAAAATTCATATTTCCCCAACTGACCCTAACGCTGAGTTGAAATTGAATAAGAAGAGGTGCCCAGAGGAAATGGGGCAATATGGTTCACTCAATCATGGGTTAATGGACGGAAAATAGGGTTTAGGTCAAGCAAACCTTTAAGAAAAGCAATTTTTTTTATTGATCTAATAAAGGTGTTGGTATGTTTATTATGAGTTTTTTTTGATAGGTAATGTGATTTTGTTTTTCAAACGATTTTAAACGATGGAAATTTGAGAAGCACTCGAATAATAACAATGTTATGCGATGGTTATGGGTATGTAGAATGCTGAACTTGAGTGTCCATATTTTTTTAATTTATATCTACATAAATAAATCCTTTCATTGATTACGATCAAAGAAATTAGAAAGATCAAATAAATTAGGAAACTATTAAAACTCTAAAAATACCTGTTCTTACTTTTTATTCAATCAAAATTAATCTACGCAGATGCACAGTTGCTGATTAATTACCAATGGAACCAGTCACCAAAAAAGCTTTTGATTTTTCAATAAACGCTCATCAAACTTGGCGTCTCAATAAAAAAACAACTAACGGAAACCCATCTCGTTAATTTATGTTTCAAAACCACATATTTATAGTATACACCACGGTTCTTAAGTCATTGTTATAAGGTATAATATTGCTTGATTCGACTGCGCTGGAATGTTGGTTTTTGTATCTTTGAAAACTGGTTTATTCCTTTGGGAGCGTGGACTGATCTTTTTGAGACAGTCCTTGGGGTAGCTTTCAGTTTGCATGCGATTGTTCGTGCGGTGCGTCAAAGGTGTGTAGGGCGACCATTTCTTCGAAAAACTTGGGGACAAGGTGTCTTATTATTTTGTGTAACAGTAAAATAGCTATTGTCCTGACGTCCGAAAACTGTAATGACTTAGAATATTGTTAAATTTAAAAAAAATCGTGATATTTATTTATTTAAGTTATATGCCAGTGGTATCCTACTGCTGCGCAAATGCCTCCCCCCCTCGTTTTCCAACCCTCCCGATTTTCAGCAGTTTCTGGCCATTCTTTTAAGAAGTAGTCTTCGTCGCGCCAATACAGAAAAGAAATTAATTAACTTTTTTTCGAATTTAGTTTTTTTGAATATTTGGATAACAGGCCTGAAGGCCCTACGTACATCAAAACATTTCTTCTAAGTATTTCATTTTCCAAGTTGTTAATAATTTTATAATCCAAGTATCTTTTTTGGGCACTAATTCTACGCTCGCTGAAATCAAATATCTTGACGATTCTACGCTAAAAACAAGTAACTCAAGATGAGATACTTGAAAATCATCATCAAATTTGGAAGATCATAGGTGTGGCAGGGAGGGCTGACGTAACCCGAGCTGTTCAGTCTGTATGTGAATGGACTGATTGGTTAACTCAACAATGCCAAGGTCGGATGCTCGATAGATGGAACTCAATAACATCAGCTTAACGGAAGACATGGTGTTGTTGAGTCCATCAATTAGTGCACTTAGGAAGCTGATTGTGAGAGGTATGCGGTCGCCCATGGTCTCAGGTATAACGTGCAAAAGAGCGAGCTCATGGTTTTTAAACCAAAGAGGCTGGTATATATCACGTTAAGACGCCTACGCGCTGCGAATTTTTTGCGAGTCGAATAACCGGCCTCGAAATCACCGGAAAGCTGATTTTCTACTATACAAGTCTAAAAAGAAATGGAAGTTCTAGACGGGGCAGTAGCATTTTCGACTATTACAGCGACCATAAAATTGTTTGATCTGCTTTTATTCCTTCAGACTAATTTGCAGTGACCAAATAAACGATATTTACCGTTTTTAACCGACTTCAAAAAAGAAGGAGGTTCTCAATTCGTCTGTATGTTTTTTTTTTTTTTTATGTGTGTATGTTACACGATAACTCCGTAATTTGAGAACCGATTTGAAAAATTATTTCTTCGTTTGAAGGCATACACTTCCAGATTGGTCCCGTTGTCACCGAAATCCAGTTCTGATGATGGGATCCTGGAGAAATCGAGGGAACTCTTCAAATTTTATAGGCAAACTTAGGAAGCTATTTGGCTACTGATTTGAAGTCGGTTAAAACTTTGTTTTGAAAGTCAATTATTTAAATGTCTTTGTTCGAGTTGCTACTAAAGCGGAAGATAACTTATGAAATAAACGTCTAAATATCCGTTTGACGGAAAGATTTGTGGGTAACCTACAGCCCACTGATCTCGCCGCCAAAGAGATCCGCCGGAGACGGTTTCCGCCCGCACGCACCTTTAATGAACTAAACAATATCGCGTTCAGCATAGACGAAGAGCGGATTAACTTTTAGGCCGTGGCCTGGAAACCAGCGGACGACGAGCGGTGGTTCGTGCATTTGACGTTTAGGCACCCGTTAGACAGCTTCATAACATGTACATTAACTAATAAAACTGTAGATATTATAATCTTGAAAACAACGATAATTTACCAGTAAAACATTAATTTTCATCTTTATTATTTGCCGTATTTGGAAAATAATCCCGTACAAAGTTTAATTTTGAAGTTTTCATGTTACTGACTAATTAGTTGCAATTGTAGGTTGATATGATTTAGTTTTACTTAAATGTGTAATATGGTTTCATAGGTATTGTTTATATCTAAAATTGCTTTACATGTAGGTAACTCATAAGACTAACGATTATGTTTTTTAATGAGTGTCATATTTTTGTGGTCTTCTAAACAACTCGCTTTATGCTTATGTCATATCACCCAAATATGTGCTCAAGTTGAGCAAGAAATCATTTGCCTTTATAACTCGGAAATAGGGGTGAAAATGACGCGGTGAATACCGAGTTGTTTTGTTTTCTTTCGAGACAAATGACTGCGAATATGAAATTTTGATGAAATGTTCTGATGTGTTTTTGTTTTCCATGGAGATTAAATGTAGCGTGGAGCTCGTTGCTCTTGGATAAATATTCAGTGTGTCATGTCTTATACGAATATTATAATTTACTTGGATAACAAATGCGTACTCGAATTTCATAAATTTATTTGAAAAGTCAATGTTTAAAACGCAGTCTGCACTGTTTGTGCTTAGGTCATACACAGTGTTTAAAAGAAAATTAGTCGTTTCTGTGGTCAATATTTAAGAGTTTACGTGCATATAAATAATGTTTTAATCGTATAGTACCTAATATACAAGAGAAAACGCCGTTAATGCGGATTAAGAGTCTAACAAAAAAAATTAGGCTTTGTAGCCCAGCTCTTGACGTTGACAATGCTCACAGGAAAGACGCGAACCTAAATCTGTGTATGACCTACTTGCTATATTCAGGATTATATTTAAATCACATCTTTTTTCAAATGTACAATGTCAGTAAAAGCATTTGACATCAAATATTTTGTATAGATTTTCCCACCACACAACACAAGCCTTACTGAGCTTACCGTGGGCCTAGGTTGATTTGTGTAAGATTGTCCCGTAATATTTATTTATTTATTATTTTTTACCCTTTTCCAACGAAGAAATAGTAAATTACTTGTGGTGGAATTTCTTTTGTACTATTTGTGCCATGTTATCTTTACGAATCTATTATAGAATCCAGTGAAAGGTAACAAACTGCCAACAAATCAAAACCACGTAACCAACCCTTAATCTGAATTTGCAACGGGGCTGTTCCACGTGAACGCGCCGATGACCCTCTGACGACTTCCGGGTAAATTGTGTTAAGGACTTCAGAAAAAATCCTAAATGACTTTAGTATTCGAAGGTAAATACTAGTTCACTTATATACTCGTATTCTTATATAAATGAAGAACTAATTTTGCGAATAATATTTATAGGGAGGATTTCAAATATATATATAATCATAATAGGTAGTAACTAATCGACAGCTTTGTAAGACATTGAGTCTCTGTACAACAGACTTCTATGTGTAATAGATATTCTGAAAACTTAGTGTTGAACAAATTGAAAAATCGATCTTCTATTGATCAAGTATTATTAATTAATTTGTTTGGTTCACTAGTAATTGTTACACAGAGAGTATACATACAAATACCATCTTAACTAAGAGCTAAGTTTAGAATAAAACTTGGTAAACACTGCATGCATAATAGAAAGATGAGGTACAGTCAGCAACGAAAGTTGCCGAACAAAATAAAGTTACAAAAGATACTAGACACATTAATTGTACATAAGTTACTGAACATACGAGTAGTTAAAAACAAAATTTCATTTACATCATAAATTTCCTGTGGCTGTTTCTAAAAGTTGCTGGACAGTATAAGCCCAAAAGTGGCCGTACATTATATTTCCAAAAGTGGCTGGAAAATAAACTTCCAAAAGTGGCTGGACAGTATACGTCCAAAAGTGGCCGGACATTATATTTCGAAAAGTGGCTGCTTTTCCTACTTATTGCATACAATAATTATTTTATTTTAATCATATCATCGATGAAGATCACTTGATGATAGCGAATAAACCAAGCGGGAAATCTAGTGTATTCCAAGATTGACAAGAGTCCATATTTATAATTTGAACTTTTAATCAATCTCAGATTAAGATCTTATCCTACGCGCAGGGTCTTTGGTAAAATCGGATTGCCGTTAATTTCTTCTAATGGAGCAGCATAGTTTATAAATGTGTAGGTAAATACTTATGATTCGTTTATAATCCACGAAACTACTAATGTCATTTCATGAAATCTTTTACGCTTATTTAGATTTGAAAAACTATTTCATGAATATTTTTCTTAATAAAATACAGCAAGTTAAGTGATGTCCTCACAATTACTGAACTTGCAATATAATACAAAAAAAAAACTTCCCCCGTCAGGGATTTGAATGCAAGACCTCTGTATTGAAAAGGAAACGATTACTAATCGCGCCACAAGGTGCCATATCTCTGCTGTCGAAATTGAACTTCCTATTTGTGGCTGTCAAATTTGTCATTGTATCATACAAACATTATTTAGTCCTAATTCAGTGCGTGTAGGTAATGTTGACAGCCTGTCAACATCGCGGAACAAAGACAAGTCTATACTCTTTTGGATGGATGTCATTTGTTCAGATATTTTTGGCAAAGTTGATGCTTAGTTACCATTGAAATATGAATTGCTTAGCAACTGGTGGCATCTCGGCTGCTAACGAGTTTGTGACAGGTAGACTGTAGGTATACCTAAATGTCGATGACAGCTGACTATTCGATATTGCAATTTGACTGCTTAGTTACCACTGGTTTTTGAATTTTTGTTACCATTATGTACTGAAAGCCCACGTGAAAATGCTAACTACGTAAGCGCATTACGTGTTTGTGAACACCTGGCCAGTACCTATACTGGCCAGGTGTTCACATCTGCTCCTGACTGTAGTCAGTCATGTTCAGCAAATTTTGATATTGTAAAATGAACAGGCTAATTATATAATTAAACATGTTGTAACGCTTCAACCTCTTAAATGGCTTGCTTTTTATGTTTTCCTATTCTGAACTTAAATTAACCCCTATCTGAAAGCTGAAGCTCCTGAGAAGCTTCTAGTCGTCTGAAAATTGAATCCTACCTGAAGGAAAAGCTATTGAATAAAATTAAACAGATAGTAAGCGAGAAAATAAATCATTTATTTACCATAGAAATATCAAATTAATTTTGTTTGTTTTGAAGCTAAATAACCTTTGACTAATTAATCCAGTAAAATCAAGACTCGATTGTACTAGATATCCACTTTGTTCCTATAAATACTAACTCGTACCAAAGCGAATAGAAAAAACCGAGTTAGTTCCGGCCGATCCTACTAGAAAGGTTGGGTTTTATTCTAGTCTAGGTAAATCTATCCTACAGCTACAGAATCTCTCGTTATTTATGTTAAAGTAATCGAGCTTGAGTACTTTAACAGACCAAATCATCTCCTAGGATATTGCCGGACGGAAAGAGATTCGGTCAAATAAAAAACCGTCCGACTCCAGGCCTACAATGCCGTAATCTAACCTAGAATTTATTATCTCTGGAACCTAACCTCGAAGACCTATTTAGACCTAAGCTATACGTGATTCGCGCTGGTGAAGTGGCTTGGCGTGTGATTTCGTCTAGTGGTTAGGCCCCGCGTTGTGCGAGTAGACCCAGCCCTTTTCGAGAAGTATGAAGTTTGTATTTCTATAAAGAGAAAAAGTTACACGTTAATTGAAGTTGTACAATAACCCCATTTTAGTAGAACCTATAACTTAAGTAAGACAATTATACCAGTTCCTTAGAATTAATTTACAATTCAGTAGTCTCATTGAGTGATGCACAATTATGGAGGCTAAAGTGGGCATAAATTCCTTGTTATACTAAGTTGTGGGAAGTGATAAATTACGCTCTGTGGTAGGTGACGCCCTTTAAACAGACTCGCAATACAATAGTGGTCAACTTGTGTTGGCCATGATGGGATCTCTATTGATGATGATGCGATGATATAATAATGAACCTAATCATGAAGAAGTCAAGATATTGATGATGATGCGATGATATAATAACGAAAATAATCGTAAGTCAAGATATTGATGATGATGCGATGATAGTCTATTGAAATAGAATATTAGTACATGTTTTACTTCCAGGTACATGAATGACGCAATGTCTAGTATAATATCGATTCTCCCTAACGATGAATCTTAGAGTTGTTAGCGAACTGTAGCGCTCGCCTCTCGCTCGCTCGCGGCTGCTCGTACTCGCTAGTAATCCCACCTCATCTGCTGATTCCGTCTACCCTATCGTTATTTCTATCAAATCTAATACCAATTAGTACTGACTTTTCCTAAGCAATTTATAATACAATTCATCCCCAAAATATCTCAATGGATGTAACACAGTGTCTTAGCAACCAATCTCACCCAATCAACTCAAAGGCACTTTATAGTCGGAACAATGTTAAATATACGACAATGCACAGTTGAACTGACGAATGATAATTAATTACCAACCCACTGCGATACTTTTGTTGAGATCCCGATAATAACGACCCCACCTAACAAGATACCTACTTAATTATTGACGTTACTAAAGCGAAAGTGTTGGATTCCCTTGTAAAATCAACATAGCTAGCTTCACGGTAAGAAGCTTCGGTTAAAGCAAAACGACGGCTTGGCCAGCGAAACTCTTCAGTTTGCAAGACTGAAAGGTCTCACCAACCTTACCTTCGTTGACACATCCGTGACGGAGGCCTAAGCGCGATCATCATCTCTACTGACTAAGAAACCCCTTAACGGGCGAATTCTCGTATTGGTCAGGGTCGTCAATGTGCTCTTTGGATATGGTTGTCCACAACGCTAAACTCTCGGCCACAGGTGTACATAACTAATTTACTACGCTAGATTCATTCATTCAAGGAATTCCACACAATATATCTATAAGTACATCTGATTACTTCATAAACCAACACAACCGTAACCCTTGTTAAGAGGGTTGTTAGAACTAAGACAGCAGCTCGACCAGTGAGGTCCCTCAATTTGCAAGATTGAAGACTCTCAGCCACTCACTCTGTCTACACATCTATGACTGGCGCTCTAGTGCGGGCACATCTCTGCTGACTAAGAAGCCCCTTTCGGGAGAATTCTCGTGTGGCCAGGGTCCTCAATGTGCCCTGTGGATATGGTTGTCTCTACACCGAGCACACAGCCACGAGTGTATATAACTACTTTATTCAGTTGCGTTAATCTAGTAAAGTAACCACCCATCAGCACCTATACTAACCACCGGATATTAATATGAACTTGTGGTAATATTTGTCGCTTATCCGCATCTTAACAATCTATCCTCATAGTGTAACGCGTACCACTGACCGAGTCAATTGCTATAGCTAGGTTGTCGTATAATAATTGATCACTTTATCTCGTGGGGGCGCACGGAACCCAATCATATCGCAGTGACAAATCAACTAGTAATATATATGTAGAACAAAACAACATTCCTGTAATATCGTCAGTTATTTAACCAATGACCTAGATCCGTTCATAACCTATACATAAACCGCTCGTACTTTATCTAGCATATTCCCCAAACTATATACAGTAGAACTAGATTTCGATACACAAATACAAGTATGATAACGTTGAAATGGTTAGATAATAGTCCCCAAAAACAAATTAATAAGTTTAGAGTCATTCAATACAGTGATTATAAAGGTCACTCACCAGATTTTAATTTCTTAATAGTGGGACACGTACCCAACGCCTCTCTGGTTCCCAGGGCTCCCGCCACTTCTGATCTCCCTCGACGCTCGTAACAAGCCAGCTCCTCCGCCATAAATAAATTACAATATAATATTAACACATATTTTAATAAAGATTTCCCTCATTTGTACCTACAACTAACCACTAGATACTGGTATACAATTAGGAATTATTTACCATTGGACCGTTCCTTAGCGAACATTCATGTACTATAAATAGTCGTGTTCACTTCACTTCATGGGAGTATACGGAATTCTAATATGATGATGTCTTAAGCGCATTTATTAGGTGATAAACCTATTAGACCGCCACATATTCAAAATACACACGTGATCATATAAGATCATATCAGTTCACGAGCAGAAAGATATTGCCTAAATATTAATCACTCAATTCAAGACAATGTGCGCACAAGATAATTACTCCCTAAGAAATTCCAGAATTCACTATGATTAGTCACACTTTAAAATAAAATATTCAATCTCACCAGACGATCGCAAAGGCATTTGCGACCTTACCAAACTCTAATTCCTCTCAGCAACAGCCGTAATGCAGCCCAGCGGTGACCAGCCTTGCTCCGCCTCGAAGTAGTACGCGCCCAGAGGTCAGCCTAGCCTGGCCGCCCTCGTATTCTGCAGCGTGATCTCGCTTCGACGTCCCATAGAAAAGTGAAACGCTCCTCGGCCCGCCGGGGTATTTATAGCCAACACTAACACGATCACGCCACTAATCCGACTCCTCATCTGAAAATATACCTCAACAAAAAGGGTATAAGGCCCATTTTCCAGGGAGCGTTCCTCGCCCCACAGTGCCGATCGATAAGCACTTTTCTCGACTTCGCGGGTAGAATGTCTCTGCAGCTCGCGCGTCCGTCCACGCGTTTTCTTGCTGGCCAGCGATCCATTCCTGCAATTAACCTAAGTAGTCTAATTTATGAATCCATAAATCTAGATCTAGCACACATTAAATGATACACTAATCCAACAATACTGAATTAGTATGCTGAAGTATGTGTTAAACCAATTATTTTGGACGAAACGCGAGTTTTCTACACTTTTAATTGTAGTCTTGATTTTAGCCTAGAATAGCATCTAACGCAATTTATATCTAACTTATTTACATACATAATTAACAGGATGATAACGAATGAAAGCTTCAATCCCTTCATATTTGGACCTGAAACCCACAACGCTAACATCTATCAATTTAAAAGAGTAATTCCGCCCTTAGATACTATTGAGTCTGAGAGCGGAGCTCTCGGATCGTCTCAATGTACAGCAAGTTATGATTAGTTAGTTTATTAGTATTAGCGGATTTATGTAGTCAGACGTGTTCAGCAAATTATGATATTTTACAGATCAGGCTAATTATGTTATTGTATTAAACATGTTCAGCAAATTTGAAAAAATAATGTTCTTACATCGACATTCGTTATTTGCAAATGTAAACATACCGGAAGGAGCGGCGTGGGTCCCCGCAAGGTAGACTGATGACCTGGTAAAGGTCGCGGGAGTCCGCTGGATGCGGGTGGCGCAGGACCGGCCATTGTGGCACTCTTTGGGGGAGGCCTATGTCCAGCAGTGGACGTCTTTCGGCTGATATGATGATGATGATGATGATGAAATGTCAATAGAGATGGCCCCCCGCAAGGTGGACTGATGACCTGGTAATCATAACTTGCTGGTCGCGGGAGTCCGCTGGATGCGGGTGGCGCAGGTCCGGTCATTTTGGCACTCTTTGGGGGAGGCCTATGTCCAGCAGTGGACGTCTTTCGGCAGATATGATGATGATGATGATGTGAATGTCATCCTGTTCAGTTACATATGAACCTTTATAGTATGCAGGTGTTTTGAAAATTTGGATGTGTTCATGGACTTTCGTTGCTGACTGTACAAAAATAAAACTAAAAAGGAAGAATTATAATGCATATTATAACAATAATAATGCAATTACATATGATTATGCTTCAGATTACAATTACACCTGTATAATTCGTGGATCTTGTGCCTGAGCTTGTGAAAAGCAGTGCTAAATAAATATAAAGAAAATCTTACTGTACATATCGTGCAGCTTACAGAGCCTTAAAATAGGGGATAGCCTAGGATAGTTATTCGGCGATGAGGGGAGGTACCTACTCTTAATTTTAATTTAGATAATTGCGTTGGGCAATTTTTGACTCCACTAGATTTTTGATAAAAATATTAAATCAAGTGCGTATCGTTTGTTTTCTAGGGGGTTCATAATTTTTAAGAATTTCAAACGTGTATTGTAGCTTTTTAATTAAACTCCATAGTTTAAAGTCAGGAGTTGCGGATAACTTTGCAATTTCATAGGTAGCCACTTAGCCCATTCAAAGTTTCTAAAAATATGTAAGCTTTAGTTACATCCACATAAACAGATCCCTTTCATCAACAATTTTTATTATTTGCCCAAAGAGTCCTTGCATCACATTCCTTTGATTACTTCAGTCTCAGGTGTGTTCCGAAACTGCCACCCGCACGGGATTGCCTTCGTAAACGTCCTCAGATATAATGAAATGAGACAATTTGGTCTCATCTGGCTTCGGATTTTAAAGCCCCGTTACCTAGGCGATCATTTAATTTTAATTGACCATTATGAATAAATTTTTTTTATGCATATTAGGTTAGGTATAGGTTAAACTCTGTGTATTTTTTCGGTAATATTTGCCAATAGACCTGTAGTCATCATTCGCCTTCGAATCGGTCATCAGTGCACCACCTCGTGCTTAAATATTATTGGGGAGTTTATTTTCGAACATTTAACGATATAATATAGCTATTTGTATAATGTAGGTAGTTATAAAAAAACAGATTTCAGGGAGCCACATTATTCACCATGCATTATTTTGTCTACTGGTATTACGGTTGGCTTCATCATGTGTTTTCATTCGATCCGCTAAAGATTAACACATCATTAGACCAGCCCGTAGGGTGAAAATCGAACCTTTTTTACCATGTTAATTAAACAGATTAAAGCCGATGTCCGCATGACCTATTTCTACCCCTTTTTATTCTGGTTTTACCCCACACGCATGTTATTTCATCCCGTATGAGGGATTAGAGGCATCGTATGAATGATTTAAAAGAATAAATGTTAATTAATTAGGAAAATATAGCGATGGCGACCCTTTATTGGATGCTTGTTATGGCATCAATTATTATTAATTGGGGTTTTATTTTATGGCACGTTTGAAATTGTAATGGTCAACTAAGCATGGGATTATAAATATACCAAATTACATTTATTGTTCGATTTTCTTTTAGTAAACTTTGATACTTATTAATAAACCTGGGCCTCATATTATTTTCTAAATTGTTTGTATTTCCTCCTGAAATCAAGGATTCCTATTTATTAAAATCAACTTTATTATTATTTATTGACATATTCAGATTATATAGGTAAGATATTTAAGGCACCTATTTGTTAGATCATTATCTATTTGTAATGCTTATAAGAGACATTGACTTTAGTATCAAACAGTTGAACATAGATCGGATTTAAAACGAAGTTTATATTTTATAAGGATTATTGTCCCTCGTCACATACTCCTGCATAAATACCTCTGACTACCCCTTCTTTGGTTAAAGCCGTCTCAAAAGATATTATTCCGTACCTTAACCTATACAATTGCAAACTCACATGAGCGTAACAATAACAAATTTCCAAATCCCCGAAAGGGAATGTGAATCGTCTTCCACCACGCTTGGCCGGTCGTATGACAAATTGTCTGCGGCTCAACCCTTACAAAACCACCCAATCCAAAGAGTCGCCAAGGAATACTAAAACATATCACTGTTACTACCTTTCATATTTGTACTCTAGTACATTTCCACAAACTTAACCGGGGCTACTCTAAATTCTAACGCCATTTACATAAATACTATTATTGCTTACGCTGGAGCAAAGATAATGTTGGTTAGCCTGCTCGCTTCGTAATCTGCCAGGTAATATGTGATTTATGACTTGCAAATAGAATTTCGTTTTTTTATTTCTGGGCAATGATGAAAACATGGAAGGTTATTAGGGTTAGGTTGTTGTGCATCCAGTAGAAAAGCTTACTTTGGGTGTGTACAACTTATAAATACAATAGAAAAGCAGTAAGCTTAGTTGAAAATAAGTTAGTTTCGTGTCATATATTTTTATTATAGGTACTGAAAGTTATCGCATATGCATATCGCAATGTTCTTAATGCGCATCTACATCTACCTATACAAAGTGGTGACAGCTCAGCTAATTCTTAATTTCTTAACCGCCTTTTAAAGTTGGTTAACTAAGATGGAAAATAATATAAAATATATTTGCCATTGCGTGTCATAATTACATCAGTACGCTTTAGTTCTATAAAAAGTCTGTTGCGTAATGGATGTGGAAGATACCGCCTTTATCTTCATGATCATTTACCGCTGTAGGTACCCATCACCGGGGAAAAAAACTAAAGTGGATCATAATATTCGATTATCTCTCTATCCCTGCATCCAGTGATTTGATTACAGCTCCCTTTTATTTCAATTTAGCAGAAATAGTTGCTTCCAACCGCATTTTGGGGTAAAACTATGGATTAGTAAATTTTGGGGTGAATATTTTTTTCCTTTACAAATTTCATTATCATAATATCGTTTGGCGTTATTACACATCTCGTTTTGATCGGGGTTTAAGAGGCAAGCGATACATCTGTTGAAACGATAAATGCTTTGCAACATGGCGCTTGAGC
Source organism: Epinotia brunnichana (assembly GCA_963854355.1). NCBI lineage: Eukaryota > Metazoa > Arthropoda > Insecta > Lepidoptera > Tortricidae > Epinotia > Epinotia brunnichana. Next base: position 22,205,797 of record OY977936.1, on the reverse strand, counting down.
TGTTAAGGGCACGAGAGTAGTACTTTTTCTTCCTCAATATAAGAAATTTCAAACTTAATTTCATATTGTTTAAATAGATGGCGTAGAAGATACCACAGAAAGACTTTACTTTGACCACCCGGCAAAACTCGGTTTCCCAAGTAATGCGTAATATAAGTACCTACACGATGATTTTTAATCCGTGATCAGCAGATCACGTAACGCATTGTACAGCCGACGCCAAAAATATGTTTACACTTTTGCACCTTATTCCATTGTTAATTAAGGCGAAAACTGTAAACACATTTTTGGCGTCGACTGTGCGTGCGTCAGGTAGATCTAAAGGTCTCTTTTTATATGGAAAAGTGAAAGTTAAATTGTCCTAACGCGCGTTCGGAACGTTACGTGAGTTACGGAAGTCGAAAAATATTAAAAAACAGCCAAAACGGATTTCAATGGATGAAGTCCCACGCAATTAAATCATCACTGTTTAGTTAATTCAATTTAATGATAATGTGAACACTAATGTCCAATGAATGTTTGGTCACCCTACATTTCTTGAAGTTAAGTAAATTTAAATTCCCGTTCAAACGAGCATATCCTGAAAGTTATGCGTCTGATTTTCATGATTGTTGCGTTTTTTTAAAGCTGAATAAATTTATAACAACGTGGTATACTCATTTTTCCTGTAACATTTCTCAGTTGCGAAAAATTTGCTCTAAACCAAAAAATGTGGCGTGAGTCGATTTTTTTGCTGGCGAGTGTAGATACGTCAAACACACCATACTTCAAATTTTCGTTAACTAACGTTAGGGTGACATAGATTTTGAATTATAAATTAATTACTTATTCAGTTTTATTCAGAAAACAATAAATTTTGTTGTAGGTAACATCGAGCTAATTGTGTTTGGTATCAATTACAGAATTAGAAAAAAATACTCCTGATCACGAATTAAAAATCACCGTGTATACTCGTACAGTTAAAATGCTACGTTATCCATCCAAAACCGACGACCGGTTCAGCCTAGTTTGTAGTAACTAGTGACCCTGCCTACGAAGCTAGAGGTTCCGGGTTCAAATCCCAAGAAGGGCATTTATTTGTGCGTAACGTAAAACTATGTGAACAGTTAAGTACTTTGTCATATCCAAACTTATACAGTGGTACTACAGCAGTGTCCTTTATATTACTACAATGAAGTCTTAATATTTAAAAAAATCAGCCAATGTTAACGTTGTCATAATGCAGAAAACAGAATAATACTTCCTGTGCAGTCCTATAAATTGTCTCAATCTCCATCCTTATAAGTAATAAGACAATCAAATGCACAGCTCTGGCCACACATGGAGCGCACTTCCTCAGCGCGGCGCCAGCTGCCCTGCCATAATTCTTGTTAGGCTCAATAGAAACAAAGATAATTCCTTTGCTGAGGTAGTTGTAGGGAATACTTGCGTCCTTAATGTACAGGGTGATGTGCTGGAACAATTTTGACGCAAAAGTCCAGCTTTTATGAGTTTTACTTTGTTTTATTATATTTATTAGACATCGATCGGAGTGGCAACTTACGAGTAGAAGAAATAAAGTGTGCGTGTATTTTTTTTACCCCCGACGGAAAATGGGGGTGTTATAAGTTTGACGTGCCTGTGTGTCTGTGTCTGTGTGTGTGTGTGTGTGTCTAAGTGGTCTGTGGCATCGTAGCTCCTAAACGAATGGACTGATTTAAATGCGTTTTTTTTTATCCGAAAGCTGACGTGATCGAGATAGTTCTTAGCTACGATGCCACAGACATATAACAAAATCGGTTCAGCCGTTTTTTTGAGATATTGAACTTTTTAGTTATATCCCATCAAAAACATAAATGTGAAAATGAGAGCCAATAATATGCCTGGTTGTCAAGTTCGCCGAGAAAAGTATTTAGATCTAAACGGGTGCAAAATTCAAGAAGATAATCTAAGGATTATCAAACAGATTGTGACAGTCAAATTTTTTACACAACCAGTACTTTCACTTGCATAAATAGGTATTTAGGATAAATTGTGGTAAAAGGTTTGACTTTGCTTGTTTATACCGGCCACCCAATTAAGAGAGCATTTTTAGTTTTTTGACCAATATACAAGCATTAACATAGGTAGGTAATAAAAAAGATAAGATGTTTAGATAACTTGTTCAGGTCACACAACAACCCCTGACCTGACCTAACCGAACTTCGTGCCGTCGATTGGACTGAAACGACAATGAACAGGGAAGCCTGGTGGTCTTTAGTATCGGAGGCCAAGATCCACTTTGGGTCGTTGCGCCACAGCAGCAAGTTAGATAACATGTATGTGAAAACTAGCCAAGTCAAATTTTAAGCCACAATTTATCCTAAGTTACCAGCGTTGTGTAAAAAATGTACTATTAAGGATTATCTACAGAACTAGGCACCCGTTTAGATCTCAATTCTTTTGTCGGCGAAGTCGTCAACCAGGCATAGATATTCTTATATTGAACTTGGCCCCCATTTTCACATTTGTTTTTTGAAACTGCTCTTCTTTGCTCCACAATATTCCAGCCACGTTAAGAGCAGCCTGTGCATCCAATAATTCCCATGAATGTTACATGACGTTTTCGCGCCGATATTATTTACCGCACCCCCCTCATAAACCTGTCCGCAATGAAGACAAACTGCGCCGGACATCTTGCGCTCAGTTTTTTTGCTTGACCCTCCGGCCTGGGGATAATTTGTTCCGATATCATTGTGCTGTAATGAAATATGCAATTATGCACTGGTTACTCATAAAACCGGTTTCATAATATAACATGATAACTTCCAATAATTCACTGCATCGTTCTAAAAAACATGCATGTTACCACACACCAGGCCCCGTAGCATGGATGGCGTTATCACGCGACAAGTGACAGGATAGAGCTTCCATCCCTGGCTGACACTGTTCGATAGAACGAGACGACGCGCTTATGCTACAGGGCCTGTTGGTCGACCACATAACGCATTGTACGAGCGTCGGGTAGGTCTAAATGTCACTTTTTACATGGAAAATTTACAGTTAAATTGTACCGACGCGCGTTCGGAACGTTAGGTACGTGATTAGTGATTACCCCTCTGTTATTTGTTTTTGTTATACACATGCTTCACACTGACTTAATAGAAAGTAGAGAGCTGTGTACCTACCTAACACTTGGAAATGCCTTCCACAACATTATAATACTCTACGAGAGGTAACTGGTTGATATAAATAGAAGAAAAAGTAGAACGTATAATACTTAGATGGGCCCTTTTAGGGTTCCGTAGCCAAATGGCAAAAAATGGAACCCTTATGGAGTCTTCATGTCTGTCTGTCTGTCTGTCCATCCGTATGTCACAGCCACTATTTCCGAAACTATAAAAACTATACTGTTGAAACTTGGTGGTGAAACTCAAAAAAATTTTTTTTTCATCAAACCCATACGTGTAGGGTATGAAATGATATTGGGGTTTTTAATACCTATTAACTGAATAGTTTGCGCGAGAGACACTTCCAAAGTGGTAAAATGTGTGTGTGTCTCCCTGTAACTTCTAAAATAGGAGAATGATAAAACAAAAAAATATATATGTTGTACAAATGTACATTACCATGCAAACTTCCACCGAAAATTGGTTTGAACGAGATCTAGTAAGTAGTTTTTTTTTTTATACGTCATAAATCGTAAACCGCAATTTATTTTACGGAACTCTTCATGGGCGACTCCCTCCGACTCGCACTTGGCCGCTTTTTATGAAAAGTTGTACACTGACTTTTTTCTTAGAATTTTGAAATTTTAGATTATACCTACGCAGAATCGAAATCTCTGCAACCTACTCGTACTTGCTAACTTGAAAAACAAAATTGTTCTATATTTTTTATGTAACTCTGATTTTTAATTTGCTTCACTTTCATACCAGTAGGTATATGTGGTGAAGTAACGGAATGGAAATATAAAAAACCGGCCAAGTGCGAGTCGGCCTCGCGCACTGAGGGTTCCGTACCATTCATCATGATCCTAGAGCGTTATTCCCGGTTGTGCCCTAAAGGAGTCCGGGGTCCGCTTTGACACCTAATCCCAAGATTTGGCATAGGCGCTAGTTTTACGAAAGCGACTGCCGTCTGACCTTCCAACCCAGAGGGAAAACTAGACCTTATTGAGATTAGACCGGTTTCCTCACGATGTTTTCCTTCACCGAAAAGCTAACGGTAAATATTCCGTACATAAGTTCCGAAAAACTCATTGGTACGAGCCGGGATTCGAACCCACGACCGCCGCTTGACAGCCGCATGCCTGAACCACTAGGCTACCGTACCATTATCGGTAAAAAACTGTTTTATTCTGTAATTTTAGTATTTGTTGTTATAGCGGCAGCAGAAATACATCATCTGTGAAAATTTCAGCTGGAACTATCACGGTATCAGTGAGATACAGCCTGGTGACAGACAGACGGACGGACAGCGGAGTCTTAGTAATAGGGTCCCGTTTTACTCTTTGAGTACGGAACCCTAATTAGGGACACTTTTTGACAAGTTGGATGTATAAAGTGATTCTGCGTAGGGATAAAGGTACTAAAATTTCAAAATTCTGAGAAAAAAAGTCAGTGTACGATATTTAATAAATAGACATTTATTTATTCAAAGCATACTTAATCAAAGCAATCCACAAAGTTAAATATCCACAGCGCAGGTTTCGTCAAAAATTAGCACAGAGTGAGTATCCGCGATATTTAATTGAATACCTACTAAAAGTTATGATTAATTGATCATTGTGTGTTAGTCTTTTTCAAATTCCTTCAGAAGAAAAATAATAAAATCGATAACAAAAGTACCGTTTGTTTTAAATTTACCTTCATTGTCATGATTTATTGCCAGTATTTATAATGTTCGCATATTTTTAGTCAAATACAGAGTCACCCAGCCAAAACAAACATTTCAATTTATAGCCTAAAAAGTCACAAAGCATTATGAATGCAGATTTATCTCGCGACTTAATTTGCATACTGCATGTGAGGACACATTTCGGCACGTGTTCTTTCGGGCGTTACGGGGATTAAGTACATTTATTTTCAATCTTCCATGTTGATTAAAATCAAACTTATCTATAGACATACATCTGATAGTAACGTAAAGCATTTGGAAACGAGTACTAGCTTTCTATTTCGATTTTTGTTTTAAAATAAGTATACCAATTAAGAGACGCGACAAAAAAGTGTCGAATCAAGAAAGTGAATGAATTGAACTGAACATGATTATTTCATAAAAACAGTGTTGAGTTTTTATGAAATAATCATGCCCGCTCATATGTATACCTACAGGGCCGTGATTCCGGTTGCCACAGGATTCAGAGGATATCCCTATGACATTGTGACACCCTACGTCATACTTAGAACTTTTGACTCCAGTTAGGTACCTACTTTTAATTCGTACGTATACAATTGTGTGTGATGAAGTCTAATAGGCAAGTTTTCATACAGTTTCTCCAGTTAAAAAGTTTTTCTGTTTCAAATGCGTTCACTCCAAATTGCTTGAAAAAGGTTAGGAGGCTTTATAGGTTAGTTAGCATATTATGAAGATTTTATTTAATCATGTTAAATTCGCATTCTCTTTAGTTACGTTACAAAATAGCAAGTAAACTCATTAAGAAAATTGATGACCTCTATAATAACGTCACCGCAGTGAAATATTTACAAATACCTATTACTACGTTGTGTTTATCTAAAATTGTTTCGTAAATACAACTTCGAAAACATTTGAGTAAATGTTGACATGCTTCAATGAGCACTGACGAATATCCCAAAGGAAAATATCAAAGCCAGTGGCATCTTTGGCAAAATTGTTCTTAAGAGAAGAAATTTGTAATTATGGTCCGCTGATTGGATTAATTTTCTAAGGGTTTTAATGTTTATGGGCTTGTCGATAGAATAATAGTCGTTTTTATGTCACCTGTTTCAAATTTTATTAAAAATATTTACGTTATATTATAACAAAACAGTCTAATATAAATATTTGAGAAACTTGATAGTATAGTAAACAGATGTCATCGAAAGGAAGTCTTTTTGTACCTACTTTATATTATGTCTTAATTAAATATTATGTTTGTAAAACGTAGGTACATAAATAATAATTGAATTCGGAGCAAAAACACATGATTGCAGAATATACGTCAGATTACCTTTTCGGACATAGATAAGACAAACGTTAGACCAACAATAATTGACTGAAATAAGAAGAAAATATAAGGAAAACTAGGGAGAACTGTCATCCCCCACTGTCAAAGAGGCCCTTGATCAACGCCATCTGTCTTAATTCGGAGACAACTTGAAGCACCATGCCCGTCACTTGAGTGGACCGATCGCCCTGCTGCATATTTATAAGATTGTTCTAGTAGGGTGAGATGTGTAATAATAGGATTTGTGAAATTGTTGCAAATTTTGGGGATTTTCTGGCAAATCTCTATTATAGTGATATGATTGATTATAGTTCAATTGGTAAAATTATATTCATGAGAGAGTAATCTGTATAAATGCGAACTATGTGTAGGAAGTGTTTACATATGCTCTTGGCATAAGTTGTGGAATACACTCGACCCGGGCTGGAATAGAAATTTGGAAATGATTTAGATTTAAGTTCAATAAACAGTCGCGTGCCTTACCGCTCGGCTACTGTGGCCTTTTAATGCTCTTTATTACTTAATAAGAACAAAACTAACACCTTTCTGTGTGCTTATTACCTCTTTTTTCTGCTGCAAACCGTCAGCGAAAATCGCATAGGAAAACACTAAGAGTCGTTTTAGGTACGACCTATGGAGGCACCCATATACTTATACATATACAATTGCATGGCATATAATGTTTTTGTTTTTCCTTCCAAGTAAAATACAAAATTAATTACGCATTAAATTCTTATTAATATCATCGTATGTCAAAGTGCTGTCATTCTTATTAGATCAAAGTAACAGGTAGGTATCACAAAACAACATTATAAGACAGCTCCCTCGAGGGAAATGTTCTGCACCGTTACCGCCAGCTCCAAACAAAACGTCGTAAAAAGACGCAATTAAAATTAAATAATCTGCATACGTTCCCTGTTTATCTGATCTCAGATTTCGCAAAATAAAACGAGAATCTTACTGCGAGTTTAAAACAAGGCACTCGGCTGAATTTTTCATAGCATAATTGCTAATTTGCCTCATCTCCCTTCCTTATATCTCGTTTGTGTATAAAATTCTCTTGTTTCCTATTGTAAAAATTTCTGGATTATCTTCCTTTACCTGATGAATTATTACTTTTTTGTTTCCTTCCTCCTCATTCGAATCTGCTCTAATTATTTCCCCTTCAGTTGGCAAACAAAAGGGACTTCTGGAATACTTTTTTACAATATTACTCTGTTATTAATTTAATGAATGAGTATAGTTATTTTTGTTTAGGTCACGTCGTCGTTGGTCAATTGTTTTCAATTTATTTATTGTCACGGAACATTTGCCAATTATATTTGGTGACGTGTTTGTTTTTGGCTATATAAAAAATTTCGGTGTGGATTGCGTTTCTTACTCATTGCTTACAAAACTACTTAAATGACTTCCGTGTCACCTCAGAAGTCATGTTTTCTATTACATTATAAAGTTGGTCTTATACGTTCTCCATTCTTGCTCTCATCACATTTCAAGCCGTGACCCAAAGTACGGAGAACACCGTATAACCGACACTGATGTATCACTTATCCCTCAAATGTCCCCTCCAGGGCCTCCGTAATCCGAAGCCAACATCTTCACAATTACTTGCCCTTACATTCACACTCAATATTGCTTTGAGCACAATAGAAAGTAAATAGACTTAGTGGGGTTACTGGAAACGACAGAAGGTTTATTATTGAATTTTGTTGCAACACAAAACTACAACACAAAAGAACAGAAACTAAAGCATTTTATGAAAAGAATGAGTTTTATAATGATAAATATTAAAGCATTTACAGCATAGTCACATCATACCTACAAGTATCTACTTACACCATACTTTGTTTGTAATAATTTTGTTTTAAGGCAAGGTACATGATAAGTGCTTAGGTACCGACTTAGGATACACAGATTTTGTCAAAAGTAACGAATATGATTTTGGTTATTGTTTCTATAATGAAGTCCCTTCCATCTTCATATTTCTTCGTGAAGAATATAATAGGGAGCCCTTAGCGAACCCCGATTTATCGCGTGTTGATTCAATCATAGATTCCTTTTTAAAGTTTGATGTTTGGAAACCTATTCTGGATTATGATGACAGGTTCAATTTATTCCTACTTTATTGATAGGATAACCTTTTGTGTTTTAATAATAAATGTTTGCGGAATCTGAATATACTTTCTTTGTTATTGTTGACAATCGTAAGTTTCTCATAATATACACAATACTGCCACTCGTAAAACCGTGACTTTATAGTGACGAAATGTAACAGAATGGACCTACTTAATGCAGTTATGTTTTTGTTTTATTGCCGTAGTAGGTATCTCCACAGTTTAATACTCTTTGTCAAACTAGATTCCTTTAATTTGACTGGTCGAGACGAAACAATTGTGGCTAGTCATCCAAGCGTACCGTAATTTAGTAGGAAGCTATCAAAGGAAGCTGAAACTGGTAAGCGCGGTTTTGCCGTTGACTTCAGCTTAATGTATTCCGGAGTATTGTTCGCGACAGACAGACAGATTACGATTGCGCTGAGTATCAAATTGCTATGGAAATAGAGCTTGGGAAGGATTGTCGATGAAGTATGAAGATACATTTAAAACGAAAAATTTGTTATTCTATAGGGAAAAAGTCTGTTATCAAAATCGTTATATTTCTAATATAAATAATCTCAATAAGATAAGATAAGATGATTAATTTCATGATATGAGATTACAGTATAAATTCACATGTACATGTCAAAATTATAATAATGTTTATCATTAATTGTCAAAACAAAGAACATAAACACTATCATTGATATAGTCACAGGTTACATATACTATGTGAGAGCATGCAAGACGACCCGGGCATCCGCATAGATACGCAGCAATATGCTGGCACGCAGATTCACGAAGTGTTCTAGGGATGTTAAGCTTGTCCTGCTTAGAGCATATTGTCAAAGTTTTTATACCTATCAACTGTGGGCAAAATATACACGGAAAGCTTACAACACCCTTAGAGTACAATACAATGATGCGTTACAAATTATCATCAAACAGCCTCGATTCTGTAGCGCATCGGCAATGTTTGCTGACGCCAGGGTACCCGATTTCTATGCCATTATTAGAAATAGAATAGCGTCGTTCTGGCACAAAATACGCATTTCTAATAATGTGCTAATTGAGACGGTCAATAACAACTTGTACCGAAATGCAATCTTCCTGCGTTGGTTATCTGCGCATCGGCACCCAAATCGCAAATAATTGTAACTGTATTTTTTTTAATCATATATTATAATGGGTTTAGTGCCTGAATAAAGAAACATTCATTCATTAATTCATAATATATAGTTGCAATACACACTTATGCTTATGATACTCTACAGTTGATTAAACCAAAATTACATAATTACCAAATATTTACAAAAAATGCTACGAATATTATTTTCATTCTACATAAAGGAAATATCACTAATGATATAGCAACTAAATAGTTCCTTCAAAGTACATAACGACCTTCTCAAACAGCTAGCTTTCATTCCAAGTTTAACAACGCGACGCTATTTCACCATCACAATGTCAGAATTAATAGCGCCATCGACAACTTACCTCTTACTCAAATTGCAAACCCTACAATATGGTCAAAGGACAAATGTCTCAGCCTGAGAGATGGTAAATAATTAATTTGACTAATGGAACAGTTTGTTCGTAACGCTTTGATATTTGTCACAATGCTGGCTGGCGGAGCAATTGATGGGCACTGCAAGTAGTGCTCGCTAAAAGGTTGTAGATTGAATCGATTAGGTACCTACAGCTGCTGCGACTAGTTTCCAGGAATTAACTAACTATGTATACCAGTACAAATTAGCATGTTTAAAACATTAGTCTACTAATAACGACTTTGTTAAAGTTAGAAACATGCACTCAAATCACTAACTTTTTCGTTTTCTTACTTATAAGTAACGGCAACAATTTGTCACAGAAAATACTTTTGCCGAGAAGTATTAAAACTATGAAGCAAATTCAAATATCTTGGCAACATGCAACATTGCATAGTAAACAAAACCTATACCTACCTATGAACCACATTTACCTGAAAGAAAAATATTGCACGGTAATTGATTGAATTCCGTGATAGTTACTAGTATATATAGGTACAATATTATTTTGGTATTAGCAAGTGCGTTGTTGCACATCTGTAGTAGCAAAGTTTGAAGATCTCTCTTAGAGATAATGAATTGAAAGTAAAGAAAGTATGTACATACCTATATTTGAAAATCTATATTGTTTTAATTGCAATTACAAGTATTTAAGAGACACCTAGCTTCTTATTTACAGTTAGAAAACGGCTGTTTATCCCCTTTTATTTCATTTGATTGACGCTGTAACGACGTTAACATCTCATTGAATTGTGCAATAAATGTGAAATTCACTCTAAAATCACTTCAATAAATCGGCCCAGGCCGTTGACGTACAAACGACCCGTTTTGAATTTCACAAACATTAGGATCGGGCACCGAAGCTCTTAGATATGGTTCGCTTGTTGCAGACACACAGTCTTGGCATTCAAGAAACATGTACCGCCTACTCGTAATGAATATAAAATTAAGTAAAAAAAGGAAATGCCATTACCAAGGCATTCTTAGATAAAACAACAGTTAACGAAAAAATATAACGCTTTCCCTTAAGTATTTGAAATGCACTGTGAATCAGTAGTCACATAAACTTGGTTGTACGTTGTTTTATAGACAATATATATATTTTTTTATTTCCTTTCACATAATTTTTTTCTCATATTATCATTTCAAATATTCTTTATTTTGTTTTTTTTGATTAATATAAAACTTATTACCAAGAAAAACATTTAAACGAGTGGCAGTTTCAAAAAATATTCGGTTATATTCGGTTCTGGTGCTTCGGCGGCCGCTGCCACGGCACACTCGCTTCGCTTGCTCTGCTCGCTCGCTGAAGGGTCGCAGTTCTTCCCAACACTTCGCTCGTCGTCGTACCTATACCGACCTAACTTAGAGTTTCGTTGTAATAAAATCCTACGGAAAATTACACCGAGCAAACAATATTCGTAAAATAAAATATAATATTTAAAATAATGTTTTATCCGGGTCTAACGCGATATTTATTTACCTTTATTTAAATACTAGCTGTTGCCCGCGACTTTGTCCGCGTAGAACTTATACTTAGAAAATATAATGCAAACAAACTTCTACTTACCATCTTAAGGGATGATTTCCGAGGCAAAAACTATTCTATATCCTACGAAGGGTCTCAAATTATCTCTATACCAAATTTCATCTAGGTACATGGATTTTATCCAAACTTTCACCACCTATTTCATACCCTTAGGGAATGATTTTAGGGATAAAAACTATCTAATGTCATTCTTCGGGACTCAAACGACCTTTAGGTATACCAAATTTCATCTAAACGGGATTCATCCAAATTTTCACCCCCCATTTCACCCCCTTAGGGAGTGATTTCCGGAATTAAAACTAGGGATTAAAACCTTTCCCAGGACTCAAGCTATCTCTATACCAAATTGTATTAAAATGGGTTCCATCCGAATTTTTACCCCTAATTTCACCCCCTTAGGGAATGATTTCTGGGGTAAAAACTATTCCATGTCCTTTCCCAGGACTTAACCTATATCTACACCAAATTTCATCAAAATAGATTACATCTAAATTTTCACCCCCCCCCCTTTTCACCCCCTTAGGGGATGATTTCCGGGATAAAACCTATTATATGTCCTTCCCCGGGACTCAAACTATTTATATACAAAATTTCATCTAAATCGGTGCAGCGGTTTAAGTAGCTCCATACAAATTTCCACCCCCAATTTCAGCCCCTCAGATATAAAAACTACCCTTTATCCTTCCCCGGGGCTTAAACTATCTGTATACCAAATTTCATCTAAATCAGTTCAGTGGTTTAGGCGTGAAGAGGTAACATACAGACAGACACGCTTTCGCATTTATAATATTAATATGGAAGTATGGATTATTAGTATGGATAGTATGGGTTCTTTCCGCTTGTCTTCCAAATAGAGGTGTAGCTGTATACTCACTTCAAAAGAAAGAAGAAACGAAAAACTCATTCAAATATCTGAAAAAATTACGAAGCTACAACCGTTTTAATGTCGCTTGTTAGAGTGAGAAAACGATCAGGGACCGTGACGTCACGATCCTCGCGCGTCATAGTAAAAAAAACAATCGTTTCATTATAAAGGTGCGTTTTGCGGAAAAGAGACGCAACAAACCCCCTCTTAAAACTATATACACTTATAACTTAGTGATTACCTATACGAGTATAGCCTCTTGCGTTGTTTTTTTTCGAGATAATACAACATTATGATTATTTTGTTTAGTGTCTACATCCCTATTTTCGATAAGATAAGATAAAATAAGATTTCTTTATTGTCAGAACTGTGTACAATAAAGTCCAACAGCTTGCCCATTTCGGACGTACAATATTAAACTTAAAGCTAGTCAAATATACTAAAACAGTAACAAAAATAGTATTTCCAAATAATTTTAACCATATTTACACATAAAATTTTAATTTAGATCTATCCGACATCCGTATTTTCTTTTAAACCACGAACATCGGAATTCGAAAATATTCGGGTATCTCTATCTCTATCGCACTAACAAATGACAGGAATGCAGATATACGAACTTCGAGTTTCGGTTTTCGTGGTTTGGCTGAATACGCAAAGATCACGCGCGCGTGCCATTCAAAAAAACCAAGTTTATATTGTTCGAATTTGTTGTTACATTTGTACAAATTACGCCTTAATTCGACATTTGCGCATATAAGTTCGCATATCAAAATCGATTAATTTTATATTTGCTTTTGGTACCTATGTGTCTCGTCAATGTATATCGTAGACGGGATTAAAATTATTAATAGGCGAAAGAAATTTAAAGCAATTCCGCCATTTTGTCCGTAGTATTTCTTATTACTGTAATTTTGACGTTTCTTTTAGCTGACAGATGTGGCGGCGATATACTTTAAGAATAATAAATGAAAAATTAAATGAAGTCGTATATTACGGAAAATAAATTAATTGTCGCAGTCGGATAAAAACTATCCTAAGTTGCAGCTGGAATAATAATGTACCTATATAAAATGTTTCATATTTTTTCGTCCATGGGATGCTGAGAACATTCGTACCACAGAAAGCTTAGTTTCAAACTGGCTTATTCTTTTTTTAATTTAGAGATTTATTATAAGTGGAGATGTGTACAAAGCGCGAGAGTTTAAAGTGTTATAAATAATCTACTGTTTGATAATAGTACATTGTGATACAAGTGAGCTATGTTGATCATTATATATTATCAGAGGCGGAATTATCACGCGAACCGCAGGTGAGCGTGATAAGAGAGCCGAGGATGTAATTATCAAAGCTCACGCGTTTCATTCGAAGTTTTTCAACACATTTGCGAGTAAAAAATCATTTTCATAAAATTAAAATGTTACAGGCTCCTCAGCTATTTCCTTTAGTTATTGATGACAACAGGTTTTTACTCACATAATTGTACATCTCCAAGAATTTCCAGTGGCGTCAATTCTATTTATCACTTTTCTATTCACCACGAGTCAACATTTTTAATATTAATCAAACACGCATCAACAATGTTTACAAATATTTGTGAAAATACCTATAATGGCGCGCAACTATTTTTTTTCGTGATGTTCGTGCAGTGCACGCGCAGGTGTTAAAGCGAGGTTTAGATGAAATCTCTAAACAGCCAATACAAAATAAAATAAATATTTTCGTATTCAATAGAAATTCATGTAAAATTTTATCAAATCCAAAGTAAATAGTTTTTATTAAATGGAACGTTTTTATATCATATCCAAGAAGAAATAATCAATTAATTCACAAGAAGGATTTACCTAATTCAAACAAAGTCGAGTGTGCCTTGTGGATGGATTCTCATTTGCCGAGAATTAAAAAAAACCTGTATAACCCGGTCAATTTAAGAATGCGCCGAGTACATACATACGCCTTGCTGCAAGGTGCCAACGTGTCTTGATCGGGATATAACCATAACACACGAGTGTCGTAATGTTATAAAACACGTGTGTTTAATACCCAGGATTATGAGCCTAAAAGCGGCACAATAAGAGGCACGTTACGAGCAAATGTGTTGAAAAGTTTGTTACATGCAAAAATGAAATTGTAAAATTCCATTAAATAATTATTTTTCTATTTAATATGGTTCATTCAAGTAAATAGTCGTTGAAACAGTAATACTTATTCGAGAGAAAATTACATCGAGCAAATATTATATGAAACATTTTCTGCGAAAATAAATTCTATGACATTTTTGCCTGCGAAACAAGGGAACACCCATAAACTTATAATTCTCCTTAAGGGCCGCTATGTTCAATCAAACTGCACATTTGCAGCTAAAAAGCAGCCTGTCTGTAACGGCCCTAATCTCTGTTATATGACGTAGTTTCCATGTAGTTGCTGGTGTTGGCTTCATAATACGGCGATTTGTGATTAAGAGATTTCCTTTTGCAGAGTTGGTCCTTGCGACTCAAAATTGGATTCAAGATCAATTCATCAAAATTTCAGATGTAAATTTAGGGAGGGGGGGGGGGGGGGTCGCCAGCCCCGAGTATATTAATGGCGATATTTATTAAGCTATAAGGGCAAGCTTGGTATCATTTTCGTACGTCAAGGACGCCGAATTCATTCCTGATATTTAATTTTAACTTTTTTCAACGTAAAAAGGAAAAAAAAACGAAAGAAATGAAAATTTACATTGTCTTGTTTTCTTAAAATATCTTTAACTTTTTTATTTACATTTTATTTATATTTTAAATTTTAAGAAAAAAACAATAGACATAATTTGGATAGCCCTATAGTTAAACATTGTAAAAATACCCATATGATTTTTTAGTCTGAGTTTTGTGCGTGTAAAAAAATAATTACTTTCCACGGAACCAAAATCACAATAAATGCATTTAGCTATTATGGTAAGTTTGGTATCATTTTCGTATGGACCAAAAGGATGCCAAATTTATTCCTGATATTTAATTTGCATTTTTTTAAACGAAAAATGGTAAAAACCTGTCTAACTAACTAAGTTGTCCGTCATATTTAATTTGCAATCGATTTTTCAGTCACTTGCCGCTATCCGATTGAGCTGAAATTTTGGGTGTTAGTATAGTCTGGATAACAATTCAATATTGTGGTAACATCGAGCTGATCTGATGATGGAGACAGAAGTTTTTTTTGAGTTTGGGCTTGTTAGAATCGTCTCAATGAGTGGTTGATGATGGTATGGTATACAGAAAAGTACAGTCGTCAATAAAACTTGTACCAAAAAAAACTTTTTGACAGAAACTTATTTTGTTTTATATCAAGTTTTTAATATGAAAAATGGTGTAAATTTTTCATCTTTCGTTTTTTCGAAACCGACACCAAGTTGAATGCAATAGCCTAAACACAAGCTGCTGTAAAATTAACACATTATTGATAACGGACCTCCCCCCCCATCTTCCTGCATCAAATATCAAGATGGCTCCCCTTCTTAAAACGGTCTGGGGGTTCAGGGGATTCACTCTGCCAAAGGACACCGCTTAATCATCAAACGCCGTATATTGCACTTTTATGTCGTGTACAGACGCCACATCGATGCCAGCTTTGGGTAAAAAAAACATATTTCGGTAACGTATATTATAAAGTACAGAGATTAAAAACGGCTTCTTATTGCGATTAATTAAATGTTGACGTAGGCCCCGATCCCTATCCAAATGATGTGCAATTAATTCATAATCACCCAACACATTAAAATTAATAAGAATAAGTGCGCAAAAAGATTTTGCCCAGTAACGACGTAAATAAGCAGATGGATGCAAACAATTTCACTCTACTTACAATCTACCCGACCGTGAGTATCAACCGTCTTGTTCTATCAAGAAACATCTTAAGGCTCGCTGCCATAACAATAAACCGGCAGAAAGGGACTGCCAGCATTAACATACGTATTGCCAACTCCCAACTTGCTTACTACTTGACACCCTAGTATTGTTTCAAGTTGATGAATAACGGTAATCTTATGGGGAAGTTTTGGATAACGTTTTGATAGATTTATGGGTTACGTGGGTTCCTGTTAAGTGTTTAGTCCTTCAATTATTGATACGGATATAACGGTTTGGGAGTTCATGGGATACATTCTATTGTGGCCGTGGAGTGCGGTGGTGTATACTTACTTCAGTTTGTATAGCCATGTCAGCATAGTTTTGACATAAATTATAACAGAGGATAACGAATTATTAAGTGCCCTAATAGTTATGATACATATAGCAACCGTTAACCGCCAGAAGTTAATAATTTCTTGATATCGGTTCCTAATATTTACTAGTAGCTCTGTGAGCTGTAGAATTCACGAGACTGGTTAAAAAAATATAGGTATTAATGAAAAAAAAACAAATACTAAATCGACAAAAAAAATCTTCGGTCGCTACGCTCGCTCGATCAATTAACCAAAACAAGCCCTGAATCCGCAATTTGGAACGAGAATAGACACGTGTTTCCTTAAATCGAAAATTCGGTTTACATTCGAATACATCATTGAATTATCTTGTTCGATCCGTTGCGTCAGCGGAAGTGATGCGTTACGACGCGTGCTTCAAATCCATCACATTTCTTAATCCTTAGTAGAAGAAGATCACATGTGAATACTGGGCTTTCAAAAATATATGATTTTATTGAATTGAAATAAGCGTTTTGCGTTCGCGATACATCCAAGTTTTTGTAGCGGAATGATCAATTGTGTTATGAAATTTGAGATAAGTGATTATTAAATATATTTAATGTTATCTGTATCCAAAAAATCGAAAATATATACAAAGCCTTTTAAAAATTATAGATATGGTATTAGACTGCTGTTATTATAAAATGTCATTTGTAGGTTTGCTAAGAGTGTTCGTTGTTGGTAGTTTTTAGGGTTCCGTACTCAAAACGGGACCCTATTACTGAGACTTCGCTGTCCGTCCGTCTGTCTGTCACCAGGCTGTATCTCAAGAACCGTGATAGCTAGAGAGTTGAAATTTTCACAGATTATGTATTTCTGTTGCCGCTATAACAACAAATACTAAAAACAAAATAAAATATTTTTTTAAGGGGGGCTCCCATACAAAAAACGTGATTTTTTTGCCGTTTTTATAAATAATTTGTCACAAGGCTGTATCTCAAGAACTGTGATAGCTAGAGAGTTGAACTTTTCACAGATTATGTATTTCTGTTGCCGCTATAACAACACATACTAAAAACAAAATAAAATATTTTTATAAGGAGGGCTCCCCAACAACAAACGTGATTTTTTGCCGTTTTTATAGATAATGGTACGGAACACTTCGTGCGCGAGTCCAACTCTCACTTGGCCGGTTTTTAAAAGGTACTAAAGGGATTGAAATTGCACTGACCACTTTACCGGATTTATTGCCACGCGCGTCCAAATCTACATAACACCAGTGCCAATGAAATGAAATCTAATTTTGATTATTGTACAAAAGCGTTGGCTTAAAACACAGGGTTTGTTGTTATCAGCTAGAAGAGGCCAAACTGAATACTGAGTAATGTCAATTAATGTATTGGAATTTGGAAGACCTAGGCCGGTATATCTATGATATTAGAGTGCGCGTAGGTGTAAGGCGATGATTCTGGTGCCAATGCATCGGACCACGGCGTTTCGAGGTAGTTTTAGGTTCGCGGCGTCCAAGTGTTGGAATGATCTCCCTCCACCTATTCAAGGAGCGTCTTGCAAGTATACCTTTAAGCGTCAGCTTAAGGGCTATTTGTTGACGCTCCAGAAATCTCAAACCCAATCCTAACCCATCCAGCACTTTCCTATCCCAACCCTGTCGCGTTTTTTGCTTTGTGTTTTTCTTTCTATCCCATTTGGCTACTGGTACATATTTTACAAATTTATTACATTTATTATTTATTATGGGTATACAATAATTATGTGTTTTTCAATGGTCTTATGTTGTGTTGCGTTCCGTGGGTCACGTACGGTGCTGTCTGAAAATCAGCGCTGTAGGTGTCTGTCTGACACCTCGGCATAATGCTGAGACAGCGACCTATTCACTGCCGCGAAGACACACACAATATGTGTTAAATTGTAATGTATGCCTACTCCCTTTGTCTCTGTGTGTCTTTTGTGTAGTAAATAAATGTCTTATTTCTTTCTTTCTTTTTCTTTATATTTGACAGGACGGACATATCCCGACTTTGATGTTTCTGTCATTCTTATAACAATAACAACTTGTTATTTTACCATACAAAAATGACATTATGATCCACAAAAATCTACGTGCGAAACATTACACAATCGACCAGCTGATCATAATTTCGAAAGACAGAAGAAATGAGAGTGGGGCATGTCGATTGCCCTCTTCTATCAAATATCGGGGATGGAATACCCAATACTAAACAATAATACATCAAACTTGTGTATCTGAAGAAAAAAGGAGCCGTGGAAGATCACAAACCCGTTGGACCGACGCAGGGAAATCTGCAAAAGAGACTTGCAGACGTCTATCCGGATGGACAAAATCCGATTGGCCTGGAGAGCAATAGTGTGCAACGACCCCGTGTAGTCACGACCCTCAGTCAGGATGCGACGAAGAAAAAGAGTATCCTACACAATTAAACGAACAATATTTGTATTCACGTTCTTGAAAATGGTCCCTACGATTTCTATA
Organism: Epinotia brunnichana; assembly: GCA_963854355.1. Taxonomy (NCBI): domain Eukaryota; kingdom Metazoa; phylum Arthropoda; class Insecta; order Lepidoptera; family Tortricidae; genus Epinotia; species Epinotia brunnichana. The sequence continues at coordinate 22,186,921 of OY977936.1, read as the reverse complement.
AAATTGGGAATAGGTATAAGGGTTTATGGCGGTGAAAATTTGATCTTAAAGGTCTCATATCCGGGAAAAATCGTTATCTCCTATTTTCACCCAAACAGAGCTCGGTCACCCAGATAATGAATTTGAAACAAAGAACATACCTGGTAGTAGTTATCCGTATATACCGTGTATTTATGTATCTTTATATTTAAATAAGTAACTTAACTTAGTAATAGGCTGCATGCAAATTCACAAAGCTGCGTTCTTTACATTCCAGCTGAATCACGTAATGTTTCGTACTTTCAGTCACAAGCTTACAGAAAGTTATACAGTCATGTCTATTCCATTCTGAATGTCGCAAGAACAATATCATTGTTAAATTCCAAGCGTCACAACAGACACAAGCTTAGCGAGTCGCGAATCTGGATGCGGATCAAGGGCTTTGCCGCGTTTACACTAATTGCGATGCGATGCGTCGATGCCGGATTCCAACTGGTTACTCTCCCAACCACCTATCTTGTACAACCGTGTTACAGCAAAAACGTCTTTCTCGTGTTAGCTATTGGGCACTATTTAAGTTGCGGAATGAAAGAAGATGTGCGGTTGAGAGAGTAAGCAACCGGATTTGCATCCGCGAGATAAGTCCTTCAAGGGGATGTAATTGAGGAATTGTAACGTCATTAGACGATTTGGTTTGTTTCTGAAACTAATGATAAGGAATATGTGTACGTATATTTAATTGCTAACCGTCTATTGTGTTTGCAATCGATGATGAGAAATGAGCTACGTACTCGATAACATCAAATAGTTACCATTAAACAAAACTACATTACAAACATCACATACTACATACAAGTAGGTGCGACGCGACCTACATATCGAAATGATTGATTTGTGATGTTTGTAATATACAGCGTGTGGCCTGTAATAGGAGCAAATATTCAAAGGGACGCTTCCTTAGGGCATTTGTAGTAACCCCTTGTGTCCCACTCATTTTATTATTTTTTGGATTCGGAGATATTTTGGTCTAAAGTTATAACCTCCAAGTAATGTATCTTGGCACCACGACATCATAGCACAGCAGTCAATGCGGATTTTGAGGTAACATCATGTAACGAGTCATAATAGTTTTTGCATTTTTGTTTTCAAAAGATATTTTTGTGATTTTTTGATTTTTTTTATTTTTTTTTGTGTTTTTAAAATAAAAAGTTACTGATAGCACTCTAGAAGCGTAAAAAAATACAACTATACATATTATGAAGAAAAAAAATAAAAAATAAAGTTTTTTTTTTTCAAGTTTAACCATGTGGAAATAATTGTTCACAGGCTTAATAATCTACCGTTTAATTTTTTGCTCCTATTACAGGCCACACCCTGTACATAGTTGTTTAATGGTAAATACTTGATTCAATCGAGTGATTACACTTTTGACACGTGTAACATCTCGCAAAGCTATGCCTATGCTAAACTACTCTATTTCTAACCTTCGAATGTGGTTTTATGCAATTCCCCTTACAATTATGCTAAAATTATCAAAGGAACTGCATTAATAATCTTAATTGTCTCCACTAAACCGTTTTACAACTCATCTTCATAAATTAATAAACTTTCTTGCTGACCACTCCGAAGTAATTAAAAGCAACCCTACCACGTATCCACTTCGACTCCTTTCACTTATCATCCGTGACACATTCTCTATTTGTCCACTCCTAAATAATCCCAAGGGAAGAAAAACATCCAATTGAGCCAGCATCACGTAGCGGGCGTTTAACTTTCCTATCGTCCTGTTCGGGAATTAGTCGGGACATTGATCGATGGCCGAGTGACCCGGGACGACTAATAGACCGTGTTTTAGGGTACGGAGTGGTCTTAGTTCCGTATGGTGTTGTTTTTCCTTTTTTCAGATATAAGTGATAACTTGCCTAGAGTTTCCTGTAAGGAATGTAACGTCAAATCTAAGACTAAGATTCTACACTTCCACCAGTGTCTTGTGTATATTAGGTACCAAGATAATGATTGACAAGATCTGGTGGTTGTTTTGATCAAAATCATCCTGAAATTATGTTTTTGTCATTATGCAGAAAACTGAAACTGAAAATATATGATCAGCATTTGTAATATTAAATAGGTAGTTGGTACCTAACTAATTACTGTAAGTACGAACTTGCGAAGTGAAAGCTTTATTTTCCCATGGAACAAATTAAAAAAACACTTCATTCTAAATTATATTTTAATACGCACAAGCTTGCTAACTTCACGTTCCCATGTCTCTCAGTAAAATTTATATTTATTTCCATATTATAGTTGTGATTCAATCCGTGATCAATTGGGTGTTACAGAAACCATTAAACAACGCTAAACAGTAGTGTTGACATCACGCCCTAGAGTTTACATTCCAATTTGATTTAAATCGTCTACTCCCCAAGCAACAATAACATCTAAGTAACCTATTTTAGGGTTTAAATTACTATTGTTATTCGTGTGAATTTTTTCTTTGTCAAAATGTACCAGACACGCGTCTTCACACATGAGTAGATTATAGTCGTTTGTCATGTTTAAAAGTGTTTGGATGTAATTATTGGCTAATGTTTGCAGCGTGAGAATATATTTTGAAATTATTTTATTTAGCCGTGGGGTACAGTCTATGTCGGAGTTTTCGGACTAAGTATCTGTTCCAGTCAGTACCAAGAATAGGTTCATTCGAGGATTATTCATTTAAACCATTTGAAAATATAACAAATATGAATTTCGCGTGTGTTTGATTTTCAAATACAAAAAAAAGCTTGATTTAAATAACGGTAGGTACCTACTTAAACTAATACCTACTGATGTCACCATAGAGAGAATTTGTTATATTAAGGAAAATTCTACTTTAAGTTTTGATTATTACGTTATGAAAATACAGAAGCGATCTAATATCCAATTATGAGTCATTCCTCAACACCATATTATATCCATGATTAGGAATTCAAAAGCATTTTGTTCAAACCAAATGGACGTCACACAGGATTCGGCCAGCTTCCACATCAAAGGCATCTATTCAAACCACATACATACCTGCGTCTAATTGGATTACCTACAATATTAGCTCAATATCCCGTGGACAGCGGCGTCCTCGCACATTTGACTCAAGAGAAGATGGCTCACTGATATTGACTTCATATCGTACTGTTGTGGGAAAATGATGTGACATTAAACTTGTATAAGTAAAAAAAATAAGTAAAGCCCTTCTTGTATGTAGTAGTAAAGTATTCGAATAGATATTACATAATTAAAATTGTTTAACACAAACAAAACAAATACCTATACAAACACGTCACCCCTACATGTTTTTTTGCCTTTAAAACTGTGCGAGTCAATAGTAGTTTATGTGACTGTACATAATGAGGGGCATTAAACACGAGTGTGGGTTTATGAAACGAGCCGAAGGCGAGTTTCATAATAACATCACACGAGTGTTTTAATGCCTAATTATGTACAGTTACATACACTATTTTATCTACCCACATGTTATAAATCCTCAATGATGTGTTCGGGAAACATTAGAATAACCGCCATTGCACCGCCACGGCCGACTAGATTTCAAATCATGACCGACAACATCATGCTGCACGACGCCAACACCGGACCTGATTTCCATAATAACATCGATTGTCGATAACACTGGCACAGATAAAACGCTGATGTTAAGTTACTGGTTGCAATTATGGTGGTCGTTATATATGGTTTCCGAACACATTCTAGAGGATTTATAACATGTGGGTAGATAAATACGTTTTTCTACTCCTGTACCGTTATCTGTCATTTATATAGGCTGTAGCTCAAATACAATGACACCACTAATAAGTCATCGCAAAACTCTATGCTCTATGGCCCAAAAACGCACTGTTTAGCGTACTTTTTTGGTTCATACATTTTTCATAAAAGCACTGTTTTTTTTTTTTTTAAATCGGCCGCTAATGCCGCTATATTGCAGTGGTGCCAACTTCATAAACAAATATTTCTAAATAAAAGTATTTATTTACGATTTAACATTTGTATATTATAAATTATTTACTACAATAATAATAAATCATCATCTATTGTGTGTTAAATTACATGTTTTATAAATTCTCGGTATTATTTATAAAAATAAACAGTTCGAATTCGGTCCAGGTCCGGATACGGTTTGGTTCGGATGGCAAGTGCAAACAAATTAAAAAAAAAAAACCATAAGCAAGAGCTGTCACATTTCCGATTTCCCACCAAAATACAGTTCAGAATGAAAAGACGAAAGATGATAAACTATTAATCCTAAACTATTAAGATTTTATTCGTGTTTGTGAATACAAAAGTGTGCGTTCCTTTTAACATGGTCGAAGAAATTAATAACTGCACTCCTGAAGAAATAGCGTGAGTAGCAAAAGTACGAATAGAAAGCTTGCTGCCTGAAAAGTTAAACTATTCTGTAGTCTGCTATTTATTTAAAATTTGTCGTAGAAAAAGTATTGTATGCAACGGTGTATAACTGGTCTAAAAACGCTCGTGGCGTCTTTAATTGCGATGCTCGCCAAGGCTCGCCTCGCAACCCACGCCACACGCCTTTTAAGACCCTTCTTATACAACAGCTGCATAAAATACTATTATGATAATGAAATATATTGTGACTAATGTTTCTATTTATTATTACAATTTATACCTCATGAAAATAGAATGGAACATGTTCCTAAGTGCCCGTGAGTTGACTTGACGCCATGCTTGGTTAATTTACTTGGCATGGTGTCTAATACTATTAACTGGCTTAATGGCACAAGGATCCGTATTCCCGTAATCTATGCATATAAATGCCTACCTATGTCCTGACTGACTTATTCACTCACTCACTCACTCATCAACGCACAGCCGAAACTACTGGGGCTAGAGAGTTGATTTTTGCACAGTAGGTTGCTTTAAGGGCTAGGGATAAGAAGAGATTTTTGAAAATTCCACCCCTAAGGGGGTAAAATAGGGGTGCAAAGTTTGTATAGAGAACCTTTTGTTTTTGAACTAGAGACTTAAAACTTTGTAGAAAGATTAGTTATACAAATAAAGGACTTTCAGCATTTTGGAAAATTTCACCCCTAAGGGAATAAAATAGGGGTGCAAAGTTTGTATTGGGAAAACTTTTTTTTTAAGGTAGAGACTTAAAATTTTGTAAAAAGATTACTTATTAGAATACAAATAAATTACTTTCAACGTTTTGGAAAAGTCCTCCCCTAAAGGGGTAAAAAAGGGTTGCAAATGAGGGAAACTCTTTTTTGAGATAGAGGCTTTAAAATTTGTAAAAATATTACTTATTTATATACAAAAAAAAGTATATTCAGCGTTTTGGTAAGATCCACCCCTAAGGGGGTTAAAAGTGGGCGCAACATTTGTATGGAGGAAACATTTTTTTAGCCGACTTACAATTTTGTAGAATGTTTACTAATTAAAATTAAAATTAAATACTTTCAGCATTTTAGAAACTTCGACCCTTTGGGGTTTATAACAACGTGGGGTGCAACGTTTGTATGGAGAAAATATTTTTTTTAGCGAGGGACTTAAAACTTTGTTGAAAGATTACTTATTACAATACAAATAAAGTACTTTCAGCGTTTTGAAAATTCGACCCCTAAGGGGGATAAAAAGGGGTGAGTGCATATGGAGGAGACTTCTTTTTGAGCTAGAGACTTGAAATAGTGTAGAAAGATTATTTATTAGAATACAAATATACGTAAATTACTTTCAGTGGTTTGGAAAATTCCACCCCTAAGAGGGGGAAAAAGAGGTGCACTGTTTGTGTGGGGGAAACTTTTTTTAGGTAGAAACTTAAAACTTTGTAGAAAGATTACTTTAAGGGGTTAAAAAGGGGTGCAAGGTTCGTATGGGAAGTGTTTTCTTTTCAATTTTTCCTCGAAAAGAGTTAATCGAAGGGTGTTCAAAGTTTGTATGGAGAGCAAGACATTTTTAAAGTAAGGGATTTGTAACTTCGGTTTTAGACTGTTTGCTAAAAGACTACAAAACTTATATCATCGTTTTTTTTTTTAATTCATCGCCTAAGAAGGTTAAAAGGGGCTTCGAAGTTTGTATAGATAGCAAGACATTTAAAAATAAGAAATGTGTAAAGCCGCGTCCGCTGCGCCATGTTTTCGTGGTTTTTAAACGTCAAAAATGTTTTGCCAATCAAAACAATACCCTATTTGTTTGCCGAAACTGACGGAAAACATGTTAGATGTTTGCAAACACCGAAAACACGGTGCAGCGGACCCGGCTTTACTACGGTTTCAGACTGTTTACTATGAAGATTCAAATGGGGTTCTAAGTTTGTATAGAGAGCAAGACATTTTTAAAGTAAGAGATTAGTAACCTCGGTTTTAGACTGTTTACTAAAAGACTACAAAAATAATTTCAATGTTTTTAAAAATTCATTCCTTAAACAAACATTTAGACGATAACATGTTCTACGCGGACGAATTTGCGGGCATCAGCTATATTTCATAGAAGAAGACATGTCCCAACATTCATGTCTCTGTCAGACAATGACAGAGATCATCAAGGTACATACCATTCTTGTTAGGTAGTAAATCTGAATTCGGATATCTTATCTAGATAAGGGCCCTTTAGGATGCACTTCGACCCAGTGGGATCTTTTGTGCATTTGCCCTCTTCTTTATGCCTGCTCCCAAGTTCGCTCCATCATTTCCACAAAACGGATTTTACAGTTCACCGGGAGCACCTTGAATTCCTTTGGTTGCGGATAGCCGTTACCAAAGTAATTTATTATTTGTCTGGCAAGAGCATGCCATTCACACGATAAGTGTTCCATAGTCTCATCATCCTACTGTCTAAACTATCCGATAGTCCCATCTTGGCCAAGAGATCCATGACCCTGAAGTGACCTTTGAACACCCTAGATATAATTCTGAGTTGTTTCCTACTGGATTTCCAGAGTTTTCTGGTCCAGCCCGAGTCCAGTCCTTCTGTGAAGAGCTTAGAGTGCCTTAAGCCAGCCTCATTCTTCCACTCGTGTTGGTGTTTGGTTTATAGAGCCCCCCCCTTACAAGCTCATCAGCTCTTTCGTTGCCGATGAAGCCCTCGTGCCCTGGTATCTAAACAAGCGTGGAAGGCACAATAAGGTGCGACTAGCAACTTATTGTGCCTTCCAAGCTTGTTTAATGCTTGGACGCCATTATAAACTAGTCTAGAATCTACTTTTGGCGCCGTAAGCGCTTTAAGGGCCGCTTGACTGTCACTGAGTATATAGATAGTCTTTCCTTTGGTTTGCCTGTCTATATTCTCCTGTACACAGGCAATTATGTCGTATGTCTCCGCCTGGAAGACGGTTGCCAAACTACCCATGCTTACACTACTACTATAGTCATTTGCATAAATGCCTGCTCCCGTACCGGATCCCATTTTTGATCCGGTCGTGCACCATATGCTGTATTCGATACCAGTCCTTGGTGGTTCTAGACCTTCGGCCCACACAGCCCTGGGTTTTTGTTGTGTAGTTCCTATGGAATACATACTTGGGTAGCATTTCGTTGCATCCCATCTTTGTTATTCTGTCTAAGAAGCCATCAGTCTTCATGTTTGTGTGCTTAATCTTCGGCTTGCTATCGCTCCACAGTCCAAGAGTTCTTAAACTGTAGAGCGCTTTGCACGCCTCTGACTTAATCACCATGTGAAGTGGCGGTAGGTCTAGTAGGACTTCTAGCGCCGGTGTAGGTGTGGTTCGAAACGCCCCTGTTAAAACCATGCATGCCGTTATCTGCACCTTCCTCAGCGCCTCTCTGCATGTGCTCATTAAATTCCTTGGCCACCATACCAGGCTACCGTACAGTATTATGGGTCTCACCATCATGGTGTAGATCCACTTCAGTACCTTGGGGTTCAGTCCCCATGTTTTGCCATACGCTGATCTACACATTCCAAATACACATAGTGCCTTTGTAATGTTGAGATCTGTATGCTTTTTCCAGTTCAGTTCCTTATCCAGTGTGACACCTAGATATTTTACGTCATTGGACAGTTCTAGTACCGGAATTTGGATAAACTACGAGTTCGTCAGCTTTGGAAATGACAACCATTAGCCATTATAATATTTTTTGGATTTGTATTAATAAATAGTACATATTGATTAGTCATCAGCATAATTATTTGTATCTTCCCTAGCTCTCGGTTGATCATCGTTGCGGTGTCAAAGTACACTGACCCTAGCGCCTTCACAATCGATGGGGAGCCCGGGGCGAATTGTATCTGTTACTACGAGGGTGACGGCATTTAGGGACGCTACCGGTTGACATTGCCGTCATTATGGCGCTCGGAGCATTCCCGCCTTTATTGACGTGTGTACATATAGATTATTGTTTATATCCTGCTGATAGGGATTGGAAATTGTAATTAGGATTAAAGTTAATCTCAAATTATATGTACTTACTCAATACTTTACTTTTTTGCGTTAACAAAATAACTATAAATTCCAAACTCACTATATTACTACAATTTAGAAGTATCTACAAAATGAAATTAAAATGCATCTACCTGTCTCTTAAAAGCCACACACACAGGGATAGAGGTGGCAAAATATTGGCAAAATAAATAATTGTTTAAATTATTTGATCCCTTCACACGAAGTAGAGGAAGATCTACCTGCCAACCTAACACTAGATAGGACAGTGCGCAAATCAGTCCAAAGCACATAACGATACATCTAACCTCAAAACTTCATCCATTACCACACATGCTGCATACAGTGTGCACAGGATCACAGGCAAGTGACCATTAATCTTCCCGATGTATGTAAATTTGCTCTGATAAATCGTTGGTCAAGTTTTGCGAACACCATCCGTTATTTTAGAGGGATCATTGGTTGGGTTTGGGCTTACACTAATGGAAAAATCCTAGTAAAATCACTTCGTGGAAATAACAATCCATTTGATCCAGTGCACAGACCTGTGGTATACCGTATATATTTTTAGTACTTGTTACAACAATTGTACCTATACCTTGGTGATGTGAGTCGCCATCACATACATCGGAGCAAACAAGCACGTCAACATTAAGCACACAAACAAGTATGTAATGCCATCCGCTAAGTAATAAAAAACAAACAGTAGAAACTATAACTATACTCAAAGAACCAACCTCCATCCATTTTGCCATCTCATATCAAAACTATCACGTTTCAAATTGATGATTAATCGATTAATACAAATGAATACTGGTATCTTTTTTTCAAGATCACTCACTGACGACATAAATTGTTGCCGTTATCTGCAAAATATTCGACTCCATATTCATTGAGAACAAATAAAATTTTAAACCCGCATTGCAATCACCTTTAAGCTACGGTGACATAAAAACCTCATTTGTCTCGCCTCAAGATTGCTTCCCAGCTATTATTTTCACGTAAATCGTTCCGATTTAAAAAGCTACGACCGACGTCCTATTTCCAATTCTACAAAACGGTTGTCCGTTCTGATAGATGTCCATGAAAGTCGTTGCAAACGCTCAAGAAAATCTCAACCTGGAGATGTATTTGAAAATGTCAACTCTAAATTTGGGTGGATAAAGTGCATATTTGATTGAACAGATGCTGCTTGGTCAGATTGCAGCACAAACGGTGACGTGGAAAAATCAGATAACTAAAAAACGTGGGCAATTACGTTTGCTTTATTTACGGCATTTTAAGTCTTCCAACATCGTGTTTAAAAACCGTGCTTAGGATCGCTGAAAAAGTGTCAGATGTCGAAGTTAATCCACCAATTAAAATGGAACGTGAAACTGATTGAAGTCATGGAAATCAGGGAAAGGACGAGCGTTTTTAAAGCCACTTTGTTTAAGATTTCAGGATTAACATGTAACCTAACCTAACCTAATGAGGGTTTGAATTTAAATTATATCAAATTAGAACGCTATTTTTTATTATATAGGAAATCAAAGGAAAATAAATTCATCGTTAATTTTTAAACATTTATTTGTATCATACGATGTTGTTAAGAAATTATAACTTATATTTCATTAAAATTAAGCAATGCAATTTATTTAATTACTTATAACATCTTGTCATTTTATTCATATAGTCATAGATGTCATTTTATTGAAATTGGTTTACTTTTGAAGTTTTGATTAGGTGCATTCAATTGCTGTTCGAATGTGCAGCTTTCTTGCAAAAACTACTTAAGCTATTTAAATTCATTGCGGGTAAAAAAATATTTTGGTATGGAATAACACTTTGTGTATAATTAAATTAATTAATCATTTTTCTTACTATGCGACATCTAAAATACCAAACGAATAAAAATCCCAAATGGTTGATTTCCGTATTAAATAGGCGACTCTTGGGAAAACATCCTAATTTATGTCAGCAAAACTTTATTTTTTAGCACAAATGATAAATAGGAACATTATTCCTGAATGATAACTTACAATTTACTTAGTTGGCAACAAGTGAGCCCGCTCATTTGCATCTCGGGGCAGTTAGCGCCGCCATTATTGAAATTTTATGTGCGTTTGATTATTATTCAGTAGACCGCTATTAGAGGAGTGGACAAGGGCTTAGTGAGGATATGTTAGTGTTGAAACGGTTTTTAGTTTTGCGAACTAAGAATTATTACGAAAATGTTCAAAGACAGAAAAGAAAAAAATATATATATGCAAGCTACTTAGACTAGATATGACATGTTGGTGGTATGGCCTTCAAATTTGAAATAAAAACTTGAATACTTTTTTACTATTATTTCTAATTAGAAGGTCATTTGAATAGGATTTTATAATAGTTTTCACAATTTGATCATTATCTAAGCAATTTTGACACATACTTAGTTTCCTCAATTTTGTAATATTTTTTACGTTTCAAAATGGGCTATCATAGGAAGCGTACCTACATTGTTTAAGAATAGGTAATGGTTTGTATAACCTATTGGTCTTTTTGTATCATTTCATTAGTTTCCATACTAACCTACCCTTACCTTGAGTGAATAGACATCGATGAGTTATGTAATGGAAACCTGGTAATTGCTTTCAAAGTGCTAACATCCATAATTTATACGAACTTATGTAGCATGGATGACGTATAGGTTCGCAGACTTTTGCATATCGTACGCCGCATCGATGCTATTTATGTTCGTTATATCGTGTATGAATTTAAATTCAAAAAAATGCCAAATTATTTACAAAATGATGGCAGAATCCTATTAGCTCCGCTGTAATACTCGTATTTTATTGATCTCTACACTAGTGTGGCCCCACACATGTATGAAAAAAAAATTTTTTTTGAAATTCGGGTGGGGCACCCCCCAGTTTTTTTACACTACCTATAGGAAAACTTTGCTAAAGTTTCAATGTCCTGGTATACGAGGAAGACGGTGCTCATCGATGCTTTAGCCTCCAAGAAATTGAAATTTTTGCCGGTTAAGGACCTAAGTTTAGAATCGAAATAAAAGTCACACAATCATTTAAACAAGCAAAATATCATTTATTTAGGTCGTTCTGACTATCAAGACACAAAAAACACAAACTAAAATAAAAAAATAATCTTTTAATTAAAGAACTGAAACCATACAAAATCAACATTATACCAAAATAATACCACCAAACTCCATTGCATTACTTGGAAACTGCTTCCACTATAGCCCGCTTTGTTGCAGATGTTGGGATCATTTTCCTGTTGGCCTCTACGACTTGCAATAGAAATTGTTTATCTTCCTCATCGTGAGTTAGCAGCTTGTTATATTCATCAAACAATTTAACTCCTCGTTCAGCTGTATCGTTAACTACTCTTAACTGTGACACTCGTTCTTTTCCCTTCTTATAACTTTGCTCTTCTTTCCATTTTTGTGGTGGTAATGACAAAAATGAGTCGTCAATCATCAGAAGATTAAACAATCTTCCTGTTCGCGTAGAAGCAAAGTCACCAAGGGTGACTCCTTTTTTGAGAAGAGATGAATTTCCTCTTACCGATCGAGTACTTGGCGTTGACTTTGTCATTCCCTTGACAATTTTTTCCTTGTCTTGATCGCTAACTGTGTCGGAAAAGAGAGCGAGCCCGACTAATTCATCTGATAGATACCACAAATGCCGTTGCAGGACCTGTTTAGCACATTTAGAGACTTCAGGGTCCACGGAGCTGTACTTTTCAAGGTTCGACCATAAGTGAAGGTCCGACGTAGCAGCTTCTGTTGCCAGAGCGGCATGAGTCCATGCTCTTGTATAAAATAGGGCTCCAAACTTGACGAAACGCTCCAGCTGTGCCAATTCTCGCTTTGTAAGCTTGAATATGTCATTCTGACCACGGAACAAAAATATTTTCATCGTATATAGCAATTTTGCCATCCAGCGTGCGTGATGAATAGGCCCGGGTGCTTTCCAATGCATTTTACTCGGAGTTATTTGAAAAATAAGCATTGTCAACTCTATTAGCTCCATATAATCATCTCGCATATTCAGCTGGCTGCTTTTTTCATTGGCATACTGATTTAGCCATATTAACATCGGGTCCAAAAAATCTCCAATCGCGGAATCTGGTGGCAGCGATTGAAAGTTATCTCGATCTATATTGTCCCAAACAACTTTGAACCTTTTGAATAAAGGAATGTCTGGAGAGCTAGAAGGGCCAAAGCATAAGGTAAAGACTTTGGATAGAATTATTTCTAACATATGATGTCGGCAGGCTAACCACAAAAGCTCACGGCCAATCATTCTCTCGAGAAGTATACAAGCTCCTTTATTTATGCCGGTGTTAACTGATGTAGTATCAAAGCTCATGGCTTGTACAGATTCAGTTATATTCCATTTCTCCAGTAAACTATGCACAGCATCAGCTTCGTTTTCACCTGTACCAGCTGTTAGTTTTGGCACTCCAAGAAGTTTCTCGTTGCCATCGCCGGACACTAACACTGGTAAACGATCGACTTTTCCAGAGCCGAATATATTTGGCAGGATTTTGCCATCCCAGTGAACAACTAGAGGGCATTGAGGTTGGAATGTGCCTACAATTGAGTCAGCATATTGTCTCCTAGCTTCTTTTCGTTTTCGACTAATAGTGTTTCGCGAAATAGCAAGACATGCTAGGTCATATCCGAGAGCTGCTGCGACGGGCACAATTATCTTAACGGCTTCTCGGTCCGATACTTTATTTCTGTCCAAAGCACTAGTGACATGCTGACTCAATACATCCAGTACAGTAGTTGAACTAGCTTGCTCCTGAGGGGACATTTTTGCCTTTTTCGTCAAAGACTTCGGTTGGAATTCGTCGTCGTTATCTGAAGACGAAGTATTACTTGCAAGATCTTCTATTTCAGTAGCGGTTGAACACGAGGGTTGGATAGAAAGAGCATGTCGGTTCCGTCGGTTTTCTTCTGCTAGCGTACGTTGTAAGGCTCTTTCATTCTTCTCGGCTAACTCCTTATCTACAGTCGACATAACCATTTTTCTGGGTCCTCTTTGGTCCTGAAGAAACTCCCAATCCTCGCTTATTTTTATAAGCGTAAACGCATCAGAATGAGATACATCAAAAAGTTTATCTAGTTCTTTTGTGAACTCAATTTCCCGTTTTCGCTGAGCTGGTGAATTTCTATGTTTATTTTTTTTTAATAAACACCAATCAGAATGAATTTTCTCGAGTTTATCTTGACAGTGTTTTTTCAGACGCGTAGGAATAGCAGCTTTGTTCCAAACAATTAAAAGCTCGTCGACAGTCAATTGGGATGCATTTCGGATTAAATTTACCTCGTTCAGATAATGGTGAAATCTTAAAAATACTTGTCTGATAGTTGGAAGTTTTATTAACGACGTAAGAGGATCCAAATCTCTCACTCCTACTAGGAATACAGTATCCAATTTTCGGGTTGTTGTCATGATTTAAATATGAACTATTGACGTTTGAAAACACAACAGGGGCTTAATTAATGGTATTTACGTCTTAAATAATACTTTATAAACAAAAAGATTTCTTCGAAACACTTTAAAAAGTAAGCTTACAAGACAGTTAACCGTGTTGGAGAAGCCGGGGATATTCATTATAAACACCTTCTTTGTTCCATGAATTTATTGATAGTACGCCTAAACACAACAAAAGCAAACGGACAATGTAAGTGACATCTGTCTGACTATAAAAACAAACCTAAACAGATTAAAGAGGTTAGATTGGTCCATAATATGTTCCAACACTGGCCCTTGAACCAATATAAACTCAACGTCAACACAAAAAGTTAACACACAACACAATAAATAAATAAAGCACTAAGTAGTGACACATCTGCTGTCCTTACAACAAAAACAACAAAGTAGCAAAAAAATAAATTAGAAACAGTATAAACTAATAAATATATCCGTAACATATAAAACAGTAAAATAAACTACAAGCGATATATGAAACGGATCTAAAATAATTTATACTAGTTCTATACTAGTACACTACTTAGAAACCTACAACATCTCACTTACTTATTAGGCATAACAAATAAATGAGATAAAAACTTATCGTGTTTTTCTTTTGCCAATGGTTTGGTCAACACGTCGGCCACCATTTGGTCAGTGGATAGATACTTAAGGGTAACTGTACCCTCGTCAACAATTTCCCTAATGAAATGGTGTCTGACGTCAATGTGTTTGGTTCTGGCGTGGTACATGGAATTAGTGCATAACTTTAATGCCGACTGATTGTCATTGTACAAAGTTATGTTGAACTGTACCCCGTAAATTTCAAACAGGAACTTGCGCAGAAACAGCGCCTCTTTGCAAGCATCTGACAGAGACATATACTCCGCCTCCGTGCTCGAAAGAGCGACCGTTTTCTGCTTCCTACTCTCCCAAGAGATGGTAGAATTTCCAAGTTTGAAAACGAAACCGGTATAAGATCGACGATCGACCTCGTTCGACGCATAATCAGCGTCAGCATATGCAACGATGTCTAGCCCTGACTTCTGAAAAGTTAAACAATAATTAATCGTACCTTTCAAGTAACGAAGGACGCGTTTTGCCGCCTTCCAGTGCGTCTCATCATATGCTTCGTTGAACTGGCTCAGCGAACTGACAGCATACGCGATGTCGGGTCGGGAACAAATCGCGATGTACATGAGACAGCCTATCAGGCCTCTGTAGTCGTGAGTACAATCCTTCGTTGTAGACTTCACGTGCTTCAGTCCTGTTTCCATAGGTGTTCGCGCAGGGTTGCAATCAGACATTTGAAAACGTTCTAGAACCTTCTTAATGTAACTTGACTGGTTTAGAGTAATCTCATTATTCTGTCTGCAAATCCTCATGCCGAGAATGTGGTGTGCTGGCCCTAAATCCTTTATTTCGAAGGCCTTTCTCAAGTCTTCTTTGATTTCTGCCGTTCCTTGGCATTCCGCTGAAGAAAACAGCATTATGTCATCGACATAGAGCGCAATTATAATCATAGATTTCCCGCTTGACTTGACATATACACAGGGTTCAGAAGATAAACGTTTAAATTTCATTCTATTCGTTAAAACGTCATTTATCTTTTCATACCATGACTTCGAAGCTTGCTTCAGTCCATATATGGCTTTGTTCAACTTATAAACCTTATCCTCTTGACCTTTTATTTTGTAACCCTCTGGTTGCTCCATATAAACGGTTTCTTTGAGATCTCCATTCAAAAATGCCGTTTTTACATCCAGATGTTCGATATTCATGTTATATTCTGCAGCTAAAGCCAATAACGTGCGTATAGTCGAATATTTTACTACAGGAGAAAATGTTTCTAGGTAGTCTATACCATACTTCTGTGTATAACCCTTTGCAGCAAGGCGCGCTTTGTACCTTAGTATTTCCCCGTCGAGGCCAAGTTTTCTTTTAAAAATCCACTTGCATTTGACAGGCCGTTGCTTCATACTGCGATCAGTCAGAGTCCAACACTTGTTATCGATGAAGGATTTATACTCTTCCGCCATTGCGGCTTTCCACTTGCCCGCTTCTGGGCCGTTCAATGCCTCGCGAACTGTCTGAGGGTCCCCCGCGTCACTGCACAGAGTGCGCGCTACACTCGCAGACTTAAACGTGCCGTCGCAGTCTTCCAGTGTCGAATCTCCTGGGGCGTACGTTTCATCCGCAGGATCATCTGGGGTCTCACTACTGCTCTCAGAATCATCTTTCGTGATGACGCTATCGTCATGACTGATTTCACTACGAGTAGATGTTTCTGTGGGCTCAGGGGATAGATCGGGTTGCACTTGAACATTGTTAGTGACACTTACATTCTTGCTAGTTAGTTCGAACAAAGTGTAGCGTGAATTGTCATTCTCACTTTCTGATACGTCATTCCAAAAAGCATGTTCCACAAAGGTGACATTTCTAGCTTTTATGACATTCTGTGGATGCGCCGGGTCTATTAATCTATAACCCTTTGTATCGTCACAATATCCAGCAAATATATATTTCTTGCTTTTGGGATCCAATTTGTCCCGTTTATGCTGTAGGGCGTAGGCTTGACAACCAAAAATGCGCAGGTAACTAAGATTTTCCCTTTTACCTGTCCATTTTTCTTCTGGAGTACACCCCATCACAGCCTTAGTTGGAGAGCGATTCTTTAAGTAAACAGCCGTGTTGACCGCTTCTGCCCAAAATTCCTTTTTCAAACCCGCATCCTGAAGCATGCACCTGGCCTTTTCCATGATAGACCTGTTCGCGCGTTCAGCAACTCCGTTCTGGGGCGCTGATCTCGGAACTGTGGTCTGGTGTCGGATCCCGTGCTTCTTCAGGAATCGCTGAAAATTAGAATTGACAAATTCACCACCTCCGTCACTGCGGAAAATCTTTATTTCCTTATTAGTTTGGTTTTCTACGAGAGTTTTTGAATTCTGTAAAAATCTCGAAAACCTCACTCTTCGCTTTAAGAAAATAAACGAATGTTTTTCGTGAGCAATCGTCGATGAACGTCAAAAAATATCTTTTCCCACCAAGGGACGGGCATGGCAGTGGTCCGCACACGTCACTGTGGACCAAACCAAGAATTTCCTTAGCCCTGGTCTCTGATTTCTTAGGAAATGGCAATCTACTCTGTTTACCTACTTTACAGGAAAAACACGATTGAAAGTCATTGTTGTCATAAGAAATACCAGTGACCATACCTTTTCGCAATAACTCCATGCTTCTAGTATTCAGATGTGCTAGCCGGCGGTGCCAGACATGTTGTGTCGACTGGCTTTGTGGTGCTGCAGGAGACTTCGCTTGCATAACATTCTCAACAGGACGATCTTCATCCTTCAGTTGAAGCGCTGACGTCACGCTGTCACCTGTATCTACAGACAAAGACGAACACATCGCTTGCGAAGGTGGCTCGCTACACAAAACAGACACTGTTTCTATGGCATCCAGTTGATGAATAACATCTCTTAGAGTAGCGGTGGCTAAAACCTCCCCGTTGTCAGTAACCGTACACACGCCAGAACGAAACACAACTTTGAAGCCTTTATTAACCATGGCACTGACAGATAACAAGTTAGCAGTTAATTTAGGAACTAAATATACATTACTTATTGGTCGTATACAATTGTCCTTCAAAACAACTTGCACTGTGCCTTTTCCAGCCGTCATCATAGCCTTACCGTTGGCTATGTACACTTTCTTCGGCTTGTCACTTGTGAAATCCGACATCACACTGCGATCGTTACAAAGATGAAGCGAGGACCCGCTGTCTACGTACCAAACATCGCGCTGAACTCCTACAGCCAACGCCGTAAGAAGCGACGTATTTTTCCGGCTACTCTTGTTGCCGTCAGACTTTTCAGGGCAGTCCTTCATGCAGTGCCCAATCTTCTTGCACTTGAAGCACTTAATGGGTTTACGTGCTTTATGAGCTTTAAATGCCGTTACGTTTTCATCTTTTTCATCTCGACGTAAATTTTCTTGAAGCAATTTCAATTTGACAACTTCACTTGACAATGACACGTTCGAATTTTCTAGAGCCATAATTAACGGATCGTAATCGCTTGTCAAACCGCTAAGCAATATTACGGCCAGGAAGTCGTCTTCTAGAGCCGATCCAATATCGCTCAAAAGTTGCGATGTATCCATGATCCTGTTCACGTATGCCTCCATACTCGCACATTCGCTCAATTTTGTTGCGAATAGCGTTCGAAGTAAGCCGAGTCGTCGACACAGACCTCGATCTTCGTATGACTTCTGCAGGTTCTGCCATGCTTCACGCGCCGTCTTCGCATTTCGAATTTGTGGAAATACTGTAGGCTGCACAGACAAGGCGATTTTCGCGAGCGCCTTTTCCTGCTTCTTGGCGTCTTCACATTTATTTTCCGTTTCTCCTATACAATCCCAGAGATCGTCGTGGATAAGCACCATCTTCATGATGAATTTCCAGGAATTATAGTTCTGAATTCCCGACAATTTTTCCACGGAAACATTCTGACTGGCAGATGCCATCTTTTGTTTCTTACGAGAAAATTTGGAAAATAACTTGATCAAAAACTATACGAATTCACTTCAGGAACCAGGTGAATTTTGAATGGTCTGCTACCATGTTGGAGAAGCCGGGGATATTCATTATAAACACCTTCTCTGTTAAATGAATTTATTGATAGTACGCCTAAACACAACAAAAGCAAACGGACAATGTAAGTGACATCTGTCTGACTATAAAAACAAACCTAAACAGATTAAAGAGGTTAGATTGGTCCATAATATGTTCCAACAAACCGAACTTCAGTATACAGCCAATACACTTGCTAATGTCAGTTATATAGAAAAGTTGAGGGTAGTTGAGCACCGGGTCAGGCTTAACGTAGATTGTTGAAATTTGGCATGGATTATCTTATGGACTAATGAAATAAAATAAGAGGGTGCCCCGATAAAAAAATAATTTTTTTTTTTTGGGCCACGCTACTCTACACACAAAAGTATGGCAAGTTATAGTTTTCCTATAATAGGGAACATTACTGCAATGTTCTTCCGCCAGAGGCAGCACTACCACTAATAGTAAACCAGTATAGGAATATAGGGATTCACACACACATGCACAATTGATTGTCAAATGAGTGACAAGGATGCTTGCATAGACAATACCGCAAGTGGGAACGAGATACAATGTCAACGCTGCTAGTGTCGCCACCTACGACGAGTTTTGCGTAATGTTCCCTATTGTGAAGGTATCCATACGTATGTAGAAAAAAGCGGCCAAGTGCGAGTCGGACTCGCACATGAAGGGTTCCGTTAAATAAATTGATTTTTACGATTGTTGACCTATTAAAAAAAAACTACTAACTAGATCTCGTTCAAACCAATTTTCGTTGAAAGTTTGCATGGTAATGTACATCATATATTTTCTTTAGATTTATCATTCTCTTATTTTGACACACATTTTACCACTTTGGAAGTGTCCCTTGCGCAAACTATTCAGTTTAGAAAAAAAATATGTTAGAAACATCAATATCATTTTTGAAGACCTATCCATAGATACCCCCCACACGTATGGGTTTGATGAAAACCCCAAAATTAATTGTTTTTTTTTTAATATTTGTGTGAAAATCTTAATGCGGTTTACAGAATACATCTACTTACCAAGTTTCAACAGTATAGCTCTTATAGTTTCGGAAAAAAGTGGCTGTGACATATGGACGGACAGACAGACAGACAGACAGACAGACGGACAGACATGACGAATCTATAAGGGTTCCGTTTTTTGCCATTTGGCTACGGAACCCTAAAAAGAGAAAAATAGACATTAAAATAATTACTACGATAAAAGGTTTCGTTCCATAACTTTTTGTTTTTGTTTTATAGAAACAAAGTACATATTCAGTGGTCAGTTCCCTTACAAAAAAAACCGGGCAAGTGCGAGTCTGACTCGCGCACTGAGGGATCCGTGCAAACATTCATACACCATTCGTACTCGTTTATTCGTACCATGCCCGTCACGTCACGACCCCATTAATTATTGAACAATCTTAACAGCCAATAGTAGAGTATTACCGTTGTACAGCGCCATCTGCATTTTGGTACTAATAACTTGCAAGTAGTATGTTTGTTCATCAGCGATAATTTTTTTATTACGCGGACTGATTTTGATTGTATATTTTTATTTGAAAGAAGGGACTTTTACGACAATCTCATTGGAATTGGAACACATAAAAAATACAATAGTATAATAAAAAAATAAATGATTTTTGATAAATAAAAAAATACGCTAGATCCTGGTATCGTTTTATTTTTCCTGTATTATTTATGTTACTCTTAATCACATGTAATAATTTCAGAATTTTGGCTTGGTAAACTTCGGAGAAAAGGGGGGTGAATGGTATTTTTTTCAACATTTTCCATAATAAATCAAAATTTAACCACTGTAGAAAAAAAAACGATTTAAAAAAAACGCAACTTAAGCCCTTTTATATGATATCCCACTTGATCTATCAACTAGACTTTGATTTTTTAACCCCCCTCATATTCGTCATTTACACAGAAAATAAAAATATATATTTAAATTTTTCACTCTCCATACACGTGTCTTAACCTTCTTAACAGTTGTTTCAAATTTGAAATCGACAGCTCAAGTAGTTCCTGAGATATTTATCGTTGTGACAGACGGAAAGACGGACAGAGTCGCACCTTTACCTTTTTGGTACGGAACCCTTAAAAGGAAGCACAGTGAAATTTATTTTTTAATGATTCACATTTTATAATATGACATATTAATTTCCAGCGTTTTAATTAACCCTTGTTTATCCAAACAATAGAAAACCGTTTCAAACGGATTTCCTCCTAAATCCGTTTCATATGTCTATAAAGCTTCATCCATGTCTGTGCAAAACAAAGACAGCCTTAACAGCCTTTTAGAATTCCACAGACCATTGTCCATTTCGCCAAAGGCTAATACACCCTAGCCAAACGTTGAAGACCTTACAATACCCTTCTGAAATACTTTCAATGACAGGAAGTTCAACGGAGAGGTAGGTCAGTGTAGCCTGGTTTCAACCCAGTTAGAATCAGATGTAAAGGGGATATATGCAGGAATATTATACTCGGAATAGGAACAGAATGCGGTTTCCGTATATGAGATGGTGACATCTGATAGCTGAAGTGTATAGGCGTGTATTATCGTTTGGTTAGTGTTGCGATGGTTGGTATCGAATGACGATAAATTTGGGCTAAGTGGCCGTCGCACTAATGAACTAGGTACATTTGTACACTAATAATATAAAGATAGATCGATATATTATGATGTTAATATGGATCGAAATGACCCAAATTGTGTTATTATCCATTGTAGGAGCTGTATTGTATCATGCAACTCGATGTAAATTATAGTTGTTGGATTATTCTATCTAAATAATAAAGTATTTGTATAATGATTTAACATTGTGTAATTAAATCGAAATAGTAGCAAACTTTGCAACTGACTTGTCGCCTGTTGTTTGTAAACCGCATCTCCATGCAAATAACTTTTACCAATAAATTGTGCTTACCCTAAGAAAATGGAACTGTTAACGAATTCGAATTGTAAGTTCATCGATAAAAATACTTTCAACCCTAACAGTACCAATGTGTTAAGATTTGATCAGTAGTTCCAACTCTAGATAACGTCCATTTAATTAGTGGTATACAGATAGAATACGAATAACGAATAAGAATAAATATAATTATTCGCGAATGACGAATAAATATTTCAAATAATTATTCGCCAATATTTATTCGCGAATAAATTATTTTACGAATAATTTATTCGCGAATAACTTCTTCATTCGCATAATCATTCGTAATGCTTTTCGAGAATAAAATCTTGAACGAATATTGTAGGGATGCTTTTTAGCCATGTGCGGCAGATTATGAGCAAATTTTGGGATACCTATATCTCAAAAACGTAATATTTTCCTACAGACAGAATAGTGATACCTAGTTTTAAAAGTTAGAGAGATGTGAACGACATCAAGGGTACCAATTAACTTTAGTGCGCAAGGTGAAACGGATATAAATTGTAATTATTTCACCTGTTTTCTTTTTCTATTTCGGCTTAAACACGGGTGACAAAAATACCTTTTTTTAAAGGGTCTTCATATTTGTCACAGATATAATATAACATGGGTAAGTACAGTCGCCATCACATACATAGGTACACTATAGGTGTTCAATAATATCGGCACATGCACCCTAATGCCTTGAAAATAGAGGTGTGTTCCGATGTTTGTGACGCGCTTGTTTGCTCCGATGTATGTGATGGCGACTGTACATATGTACAATGTACAATTATAGATATATAATTCAACAACCTTACATGCGTAATCGCCTCTTATAACATTACATCGGCTGGCTAACACACAGGGGCTGTCCATATATTACGTCATTTCAAAATAGGGGAGGGGGGTCTGACCATTGGGTGACGATAGTCATTTTATTAGGAGGGGAGGGTCAATTTAAGGAATTAACAGGATGATTATAGTGGGGGGGGGGTCAGGAATGACATAATAAAAAGATTCAAACCTGTTAAAAATATAATAGGTATGCCTAGGTACATTAAATTTGGTACCAACATTTTAAAATTACAACTAAACGACTTTATATAGGTAACTACTATATAAAAACAAACTTTGTTATTTAAACATTCGTTTAACGTAAAGCCAACATTGATAAGCCAATATTGAGCAACCGCATTCTTAAATATTATTCGTGGATTATTCGACGATTTACTCGAATGAAATTAGAATAAGTCATTCATCGAAAGTGTAGACGAATAAATTATTCGCGAATAAATTAGTGACGAATAACTGTTTATTCGAATAATGCCCATCTCTGGGGGTATATTAAGTCGTGAACGCTTTCATATGACAAATTAACCAACTACATTATGTAGGTACGCTTCAGATGTAATTAAACAGAGATTGGAATCGAACGTACCATTGCACTGATTATGTCAGTAATTATCTCCACAATTTCGTTAAGGCCAATCCTGATATAGCCTTGAGCTGCAGCCACAGTATTGAATATTGTTAACGTATAACTAAGGTGTGATTAAGTTCATTTTCGATTTATAATCCAACTGTACTTAATATCTTTAGCAAGGTTGCACATATAAAGCTCGTAATAAATAATAAAGTGATTTTAATTCGTTTACATTGTTTGATATACAAAAATAAGTAAAATACCTTTAATTGAAATACACTTAGTTCGACAAAAAACCAAGGACCAAAGCTAAAGCTTCTTGGACTCTGAATAGCCCAAACCACGCTGGTCAGAAAAACAAAAAGAAAAAAAGCCAAATTGCATTGCATGCCAAATTAATTAAGGGCAAAGATAAACTAAATATTAACATTCAAGCATTGCTCTGGCTCACTTAGGCAGACTATTGCATTTGATTTACAGGCACACAAAGCATATCTTTCTACACTATTGCATAACTCCATAACCTTTAGACAGGCTGAGGACAATAGTGTAGCCGGCGGGGATAGTTGTAATTAAATGCCTAAAGTCCTCGATGCCTATGTCATGTAACGTGGTGCTATTTGGTTCCCTCCATCCATCCTGTCAATATAATATATCGGGCATATAGTTACTCGTGTATCTGTGTAGGTAGGTAAGTACTTCGCATTTAGCTTGATTTGCAATGGTACCATGTTATTTTTTGGTTGAAGGTATAGACATCTAAACTAAACTGAAACAAAAACCTATTACTATTTTATCAATAATCGAGATGTAGAGAGCGAGAATACATGGAGCACCAGGACCACGATTCCGTTTATTTTAAAGTTCTTCAGGCGCTTTTGTTTCATGCCACGGTCATTTGATTTTGAAAAACAGACATGAAAGTGGGGATATCCTGACATGGCGGGGACGTCACATTTTTGAATGTCCAATCGGACCTTTGGTAGACTGCGTTTTCTATAGCTATCAATCACTAATCCTCGGAAATTTATTTTATTGTGTTACCTAGCGTTACTCATAAATCCAGTGACCAACATTATACTTTGTAATTCATTTATTTCTCCCATAATCAAGCTATCCCATAATCCCGAGCCTAAATCTCCCATCCCAGCCGTTTGTCTTGCGCGATGACAGTTTTACGGCGCCGCCGAAGTGCGAAGCATTAAATATTAATACACAATTTGTCCGAGTGGCCGGCTGTTCATCTACTTTTATAGGATCTGTGGTGGAAGAATTAATAAGGTGTTGTTATTAAGGGGATTTTGTTTAGATTTTCTTGCATTTCCTGTATCCCGTTAATTACGTACATACACCTACCTGCCTGTCCCGGATAAATGTCGTCAGTGAATACGGTTTTTTTCTTGCTACATTCTAATATAAGAAATAAGTACTTTTGACCCGACCTTCCCCTAGATTATTAAGCAATGTGTCTTGTAACTATTAAACACGCAATCTTTATATATTTATTTATTTGAAAACAGCTGTAACGATTTCTATCACATTTCACACAATACAGGGGGCAAGGGCAAAAATAACGATGAAGCTAGGTTTTTTTTCCGGAAATAATTGTATTCGCCAGGTTTTCACTCACGATGGTAAGTTTATCATTAAATTATTAAAGTAAGATGCTTGGTTTTCCAAACTTACTGATTCCAGTTTAATGTACATCCCATTGATTGAAAGCCCCAACCCAACATAAGTACGCAGACATTGACACTACTAATTAAATACGATTAGTAGCAATTTGATCGGAATGGAACGTCACACGCATGGCCACTAATTAGACAACGCGTCGACGCATCTGCTCCGCGCGTCACTGGAGCTGCAACTTGTAATTAGTGCTATGATCCACTTTTTCCAAGCATTACTTGTGAATATGTTTATCATCCAGGGGTTCAGGTTAGGTTCGGTTTGTTGTATTTTCTGGGGCTGACTTTTATTTATTTGAATGTTACAGGCATTTTATCACTTATCGCTGTCGATAAGACCTCCATCACCTTCACACAAATAATAAGGCCTACTAAGCGCAGATCAGACGAGGGAAAACCCCCCGCGATACCGCGAGCGCCCGCCAGCGCAGCGCCGGCGGCCGGCGCACCTGGGAGCACTTCTGTGCGCATATCGGGGGATGCCGCGGCGGTATCCTCTCCCCGCGGCGTTAAATAGCGCTGACGATACTGCGGCGGCATCCCCCGGTATGCGCTGAAGTGCGCCGGGCCTACGAATCACCGATCATGGCATGCCGAGCGATGCCGTGGGATACCGCGGCATTGCGGTATCAAAATTCGTGTTCTCCTTCGTCGTCCGCCGAGTTGCGCCAAGTCTTTCCCTTCCGCAGCCCCGCTACCCCGGCGCACTCGGGAGGCCTCGGCGCATAGCAGGGGATGCTACTGCCGCGGCATCCTCTAACATGCTCCTCGATGCCGCAGAGTAGAAATCCCCCGTGATGCTCCGAGGCCGGTCTCAGAGCATTCAAATTTATACCTTAATGTTATTAAAATAGAAAAGAATATACATTAATCAATTTTAAGTGATCTGCGCTGCACTCCGCCGGTTTGCGCAGGCCCTTTATGCGAGCGCGAGAGCGACGAATGTTTTATCCTCAGCGATCAGTGAGAAAATGCCTGTAACATTTAAAATGATGAAAGATGTGATGAAGCTAGATTTGCACTAGTGACTCGATGAATATGATTTAATTAGTGTGGGGTTGGCTCATATTGTAAGCGACTTTGTTTCATAAAAATAATTAAACGTTTTTTTTTTATTGGGTAACAAAAATATACAAAGTTATTACGTATTTCGAAACAGTTTGTTGTCGATGCACTCACTTAATTAAAAATCCTATACTTTGAAACGAGGAATATTTGTTTGTACCTATATAAATATACATATGTACCCAATATATATTTGCAATTACGTTCTCGGAAACAGCTCTAACGATTTCCATGACATTTGGAATCTAGAGGTTTACGGGGGCAAGAAGTCTATCTAGTTAAGTCTGTCTAGGCATGCCTGGGAAAATAGTTTTCTCCGTATTTTCAACCGAGCTGAGCTCGATCGCCCATAGACATAGACATCCTTTATCTCCACTTATAATAAATCTCTAAATTAAAAAAAGAATCAGCCAGTTTGAAACTAAGCTTTCTGTGGTACGAATGTTCTCAGCATCCCATGGACGGAAAAATATGAAACATTTTATATAGGTACATTATTATTCCAGCTGCAACTTAGGATAGTTTTTATCCGACTGCGACAATTAATTTATTTTCCGTAATATACGACTTCATTTAATTTTTCATTTATTATTCTTAAAGTATATCGCCGCCACATCTGTCAGCTAAAAGAAACGTCAAAATCACAGACTAATAAGAAATACTACGGACAAAATGGCGGAATTCCTTTGCCTTTCTTTCGCCTATTAATAATTTTAATCCCGTCTACGATATACATTGACGAGACACATAGGTACCAAAAGCAAATATAAAATTAATCGATTTTGATATGCGAACTTATATGCGCAAATGTCGAATTAAGGCGTAATTTCTACAAATGTAACAACAAATTCGAACAATATAAACTTGATTTTTTTTGAATGGCACGCGCGCGCGGTCTTTGCGTATTCAGCCAAACCACGAAAACTGAAACTCGAAGTTTGTATATCTGCATTCCTGTCATTTGTTAGTGCGATAGAGATACCCGAATATTTTCGAATTTCCGAAGTTCGTGGTTTAAAAGAAAATACGGATGTCGGATAGATCTAAATTAATATTTTATGTGTGAATATGGTTAAAATTATTTGGAAATACTATTGTTGTTATTGTTTTAGTATATTTGACTAGCTTTAAGTTTAATATTGTACGTCCGAAATGGGCAAGCTGTTGGACTTTATTTTACCCAAAACAACTACATGTACACAGTGCTGACAATAAAGAAATCTTATTTTATCTTATCGAAAAAAGGGATGTAGACACTAAACAAAATAATCATAATGTTGTATTATCTCGAAAAAAACAACGCAAGAGGCTATACTCGTATAGGTAATCACTAAGTTATAAGTGTATAAAGTTTGAAGAGGGGGTTTGTTGCGTCTCTTTTCAGCAAAACGCACCTTTATAATGAAACGATTGTTTTTTTACTATGACGCTCGAGGATCGTGACGTCACGGTCCCTGATCGTTTTCTCACTCTAACAAGCGACATTAAAACGGTTGTAGCTTCGTAATTTTTTGAGATATTTGAATGAGTTTTTCGTTTCTTCTTTCTTTTGAAGTGAGTCTACAGCTACACCTCTATTTGGAAGACAAGCGGAAAGAACCCATACTATCCATACTAATAATCCATACTTCCATATTAATATTATAAATGCGAAAGTGTGTCTGTCTGTCTGTTAACTCTTCACGCCTAAACCGCTGCACCGATTTAGATGAAATTTGGTATATAAATAGTTTGAGTCCCGGGGAAGGACATATAATATGTTTTATCCCGGAAATCATCCCCTAAGGGGGTGAAAAGGGGGGGGTGAAAATTTGGATGTAATCTATTTTGATGAAATGTGGTGTAGATATAGGTTAAGTCCTGGACAACCCTCAAAAATCACCCCAGAAATCATCCCCTAAGGGGGTGAAATTAGGGGTGAAAATTCGGATGGAACCCATTTTAATACAATTTGGTATAGAGATAGCTTGAGTCCTGGGAGAGGACATAGGATAGTTTTAATTCCGGAAATCACTCCCTAAGGTGAAATGGGGGTGAAAATTTGGATGAATCCCGTTTAGATGAAATTTGGTATAAAGGTCGTTTGAGTCCCGAAGAATGATATTAGATAGTTTTTATCCCGAAAATCTTTCCCTAAGAGTATGAAATAGGGGGTGAAAGTTTGGATAAAATCCATATACCTAGATGAAATTTGGTATAGAGATAATTTGAGACCCTTCGAAGGATATATAATAGTTTTTGCCTCGGAAATCATCCCTTAAGATGGTAAGTAGAAGTTTGTTTGCATTATATTTTCTACGTATAAGTTCTACGCGGACGAAGTCGCGGGCAACAGCTAGTTGGTAATAAGGTATTATAAGTCATTGTTTACAATAAAAATAGAACATTCATTTGTAAATTAAATTAACAAGATTATTAGTTTATTATATTATATATTATTATTACATTTTTTATATTCTAAAAATTCCTTAATAGTATAGAAACATTGCTCAATAAGCCATTTTTTTAATTTAGCTTTAAAGGTCGGAAGACTGTTAGCTTCCGTGATGCTGTCTGGTAAATTGTTATAAAATATAGGTCCCGCGACGTGGATTGTCTTAGCTGTCTTAGTGAGCTTGTGGGGAATTGTTAATAGTTTGTGCGCATTTCGAGTGACCCAAGCAGATCTATCACCTCGCCTTTCATATAGTGATAAATTCACCCGTGTATACACGGCTATTTGGAAAATTAGCAGTGACGATAGTGTCAGGATACCGAGTGCGACAAAATGCGGTCTGGCGCTATCGTCATGCCTGGCGCGGGCCAGCGTGCGCACGGCGCGCTTTTGCAGGCGGAAAACGCGTTGCCATTCGGCGGCTTGGCCCCAGAGCTCCAGTCCGTATTGCATAATTGCCTGAATGCTTGCAAAGTAACAAGTGCGCACTGCCTGACGCTCTAGGGTTTGGTTCAGCCTTGAAAGTGCAAAAGAGTTATAGCTAACGCGGTAGGTACAAGTATACGCTACACCGAAAACTAAACTACCACCCCAGTCAAAAGGCCGCAAGTCCCTACAGAGTTCGTATGAAGTTACGAGTGTTACGACCTGCTGCAGGTCGATCACGTAACGCATTGTACGCGCGTCAGGTAAGTAGATCAACGTCACTTTTTATGTGGAAAAATGACAGTGTGATCTACCTAATGCGCGTTCAAAACGTTACGTGATTACCCCTTGGCGGCACGGAAGTGCAGTGCTTTATTTTTACCCTAATTATTTGAAACGGTTTGTTTATTTCTACAGCGTGGAAATTCAATAGGAGCAAACCTTTAAATGGTGGTTAGTACAGGACCTATGAAGCGTATTACTTAAGATAATTTTTGTCTAAAATTACAACGAAAAGATTAACCATACAAAATAATTAGGTAATTGTCACCACCAAGAATCATTTGCGTTACATTGCTGCTCGGAATGTTTTCAAATATTTATTATAGTCTAAACAGTCCCGTTAATTAATGTTTACGCTACTAAACCCTCTGTCTGGTTTAATTCTTTGCTCGTATTGAATTTCCACTCTGTATTTTAATTTTAGTTTAACATGCGAACTGTTTATGAACGAGAGCTTTTAAAGAATTTTTCTGAAAACATTTCTTAGACGGGACATAAATGATTAACTTAACAGCATGTTAGGTAGCCCAACCCCAAATACATGGCATCTTCAATCTTAACTCAAAGCAATAGAGCTGACAAGCGGTGTCAACTATTGGAATTAGGGTATCAAACATACTATAACTTAAGTTCTATTGTGTGTTACTGTGTGAAATGGAACATTATCAATCATTACCTACCTACATTATGATCCAGAGTCCATTTTTATTTCAAACTAGCTGTTGCCCGCGACTTCGTCCGCGTAGAACTTAATACTTAGAAAATATAATGCAAACAAACTTCTACCATCTTAAGGGATGATTTCCGAGGCAAAAACTATTCGATATCCTTTGAAGGGTCTCAAATTATCTCTATACCAAATTTCATCTGGGTACATGGATTTTATCCAAACTTTCACCCCCTATTTCATACCCTTAGGGAATGATTTTCGGGATAAAAACTATCTAATGTCATTCTTCGGGACTCAAACGACCTTTATACCAAATTTCATCTAAACGGGATTCATCCAAATTTTCACCCCCCATTTCACCCCCTTAGGGAGTGATTTCCGGAATTACAACTATCCTATGTCCTTTCCCAGGACTCAAGCTATCTCTATACCAAATTGTATTAAAATGGGTTCCATCCGAATTTTCACCCCTAATTTCATCCCCTTAGGGGATGATTTCTGGGGTAAAAACTATCCCATGTCCTTTCCCAGCACTTAACCTATATCTACACCAAATTTCATCAAAATAGATTACATCCAAATTTTCACCCCCCCCCCCCCTTTTTCACCCCCTTAGGGGATGATTTCCGGGATAAAACCTATTATTTGTCCTTCCCCGGGACTCAAACTATTTATATACCAAATTACATCTAAATCGGTGCAGCGGTTTAAGTAGCTCCATACAAATTTCCACCCCCAATTTCAGCCCCTCAGATATAAAAACTACCCTTTGTCCTTCCCCGGGGCTCATTTCATCTAAATCGGTTCAGCGGTTTAGGCGTGAAGAGGTAACAGACAGACACACTTTCGCATTTATAATATTAGTATGGAAGTATGGATTATTAGTATGGATATAGTATGGATTATTTCCGCTTGTCTTCCAAATAAAGGTGTAGCTGTAGACTCACTTCAAAAGAAAGAAAAAACGAAAAACTCTTTCAAATATCTCAAAAAATTACGAAGCTACAACCGTTTTAATGTCGCTTGTTAGAGTGAGAAAACGATCAGGGACCGTGACGTCACGATCCTTGAGCGTCATAGTAAAAAACAATCGTTTCATTATAAAGGTGCGTTTTGCGGAAAAGAGACGCAACAAACACCCTCTTAAAACTTTATACACTTATAACTTAGTGATTACCTATATAGCCTCTTGCGTTGTTTTTTTTCGATATAATACAACATTATGATTATTTTGTTTAGTGTCTACATCCCTATTTTCGATAAGATAAGATAAAATAAGATTTCTTTATTGTCAGAACTGTGTACATTTAGTTGTTTTGGGTAAAATAAAGTCCAACAGCTTGCCCATTTCGGACGTACAATATTAAACTTAAAGCTAGTCAAATATACTAAAACAATAACAACAATAGTATTTCCAAATAATTTTAACCATATTCACACATAAAATATTAATTTAGATCTATCCGACATCCGTATTTTCTTTTAAACCACGAACTTCGGAATTCGAAAATATTCGGGTATATCTATCTCTATCGCACTAACAAATGACAGGAATGCAGAGGGTCTACCGCGAAAGGCATTCGAAGTTTCCCCTCTCTGTCATACTTACAAGTTCGTACATAAGTGCGACAGAGAGGGAAAACTTCGAATGCCGTTCGCGGTAGGCCCTCAGATATACGAACTTCGAGTTTCGGTTTTCGTGGGTTGGCTGAATACGCAAAGAGCGCGCGCGCGTGCCATTCAAAAAAACCATGTTTATATTGTTCGAATTTGTTGTTACATTTGTACAAAATACGCGTTAATTCGACATTTGCGCATATAAGTTCGCATATCAAAATCGATTAATTTTATATTTGCTTTTGGTACCTATGTGTCTCGTCAAGGTATATCGTAGACGGGATTAAAATTATTAATAGGTCAAAGAAAGGCAAAGCAATTCCGCCATTTTGTCCGAAGTATTTCTTATTGCTGTGATTTTGACGTTTCATTTAGCTGACAGATGTGGCGGCGATATACTTTAAGAATAATAAATGAAAAATTAAATGAAGTCGTATATTACGGAAAATAAATTAATTGTCGCAGTCGGATAAAAACTATCCTAAGTTGCAGCTGGAATAATAATGTACCTATATAAAATGTTTCATATTTTTCCGTCCAAGGGATGCTGAGAACATTCGTACCACAGAAAGCTTAGTTTCAAACTGGCTGATTCTTTTTTTAATTTAGAGATTTATTATAAGTGGAGATAAATAGATAGACGATAATGAAACTCCCATTCAAATATCTCAAAAAATTATGAAGCTACATCCGTTTTAATGTCGCTTGTTAGAGTGAGAAAACGATGAGGGACTGTGACGTCAATATACTCGAGCGTCATAGTAAAAAACAATCGTTACATATGAAGGTGCGTTTTGCGGAAAAAGGATAGAACATACCCCCTCTTAAAACTTTGGACTCTTATAACTTAATCATTACCTATATAACCTCTTGCTTTGTTTTTTTCTCCATTTGACTATATTTATTTTAAATTCTTTTTCGAGAAAATACATTATGATTATTTACCATATTTTCGATTCCTGAGCTTCCACGAACCACGACTGATAACCACGAACTTCGGAATTCGAAAATATTCGGGTATCTCTATCTCTATCGCACTAACCATACTCGAGTGACAGGGATGCAAATATATGAACATTGAGTATCGGTTTTCGTGGTAGCGCCGCAGGTACTTTGGCTGAATGCGCCGAGCGCGTGCCATTGTCATTCAAAAAAAACAAATTCGTGTTAATTATATTGTTCAAATTTGTTGATTTCATTTATTGAAATTACGACATAAAACGACATTTGCGCATATAAGTTCTCATATCAGAATCGAATATTTTTTTATGGTTTATATTTTAGCATTTGTCTCGTAAAGGTCTATCGTAGACGGGATTTAAATTATTAATAAGTGAAAGGCAAAGCAATTCCGCCATTTTGACAAAAATTTGACGGTTCTTATAGCTGACAGTTGGAGCAGCGTTTGATTTCAATAAAAATAAATGATAAATTAAATGAAGTCGTATATTTCGGAAAATTAATTAACTGTCGCAGTCGGATAAAAACTATCCTAAGTTGCAGCTAGAATAATAATGTACCTATATAAAATGTTTCATATTTTTCCGTTCATGGGATGCTGAGAACATTCGAACCGCGCAAAGCTTAGTTTCAAACTGGCTGATTCTTTTTTTAATTTAGAGATTTATTATAAGTGGAGATTACACCATAATTTTGCCACTTAATCCAATGGTCCTGTAAAATTATTACGCAAAATTTACTAAGGCACATTCGGCGTTAATTGTAACCTAATATTGCTGACGCGAAAATAACATTCGATACTGTTGACGGCGTAACTGTTAAGGCTTGTTTACGGAACTGCATGAATTAGGGAACAACAATTATTATCGATAATTAGTTAGATTAAATATCTGATGCTAAAACTTAACACGTTCAACGCCACGCCACGCAAAAAAAGACTGATGTTCCATTGGGGCCACGCGAAAACATGTAAGTTCGTGTCCTGTACCGTTCAGGCCACTATAGTTCGTCGGCTTGCGATTCAAACTTTTTTAAAGGCCATAAAGCACAGATACCGAGGAAAAAAATTTGCGCGGTGGGCTGCGTGGCCCTGCAGAACGAAGTAACCAGCTTGGTTCTCGCATACCTACAGCAAAGGCCTTGGAATTTATGAACGATTTATGTTTCGTGTTTTACCGTGGCCCAAACGGGAAGACTCAGAAGGGTCATATGCATTAGCTCAACACATTCCGGAATTAGAACGACCATCTTGATTTTTTTTATTGAATTTTTGTCCTATTCTCCAGCTCAAGACAGCATTACGTTGGTTACCTTTTTAAATTGAGAAGTGTAAACTGACAGAAGTTTCCTTATCCTTTGCAGAAAAAAAATCAGTACGCTATTTTGTAATTGGCATAGTTCAATTAAATTATAGTGCTAAATGGGCATTATAATGTTTTTTGATTTGCACAAAATGCCCCAATCGGCTCTTACCTTTACTTAATAATGTGGCTGGTTATTTGCCACCGCCCATGATTCGATTTGGGCGGTTAAGGTGATAAACACATAGCACTTTGCCTGATTAAAACCCGCGCCGCAAATGGCCGGGTTGTGTCCGGATTTATTTTATGATGCAGCCGTATTTATGAAACCAGTGAAGCGGTTAGCAATTAGCTTAGGAAGTTAGGTTACGTTAGATTCGAATGGGCAAAATCGAGATATTTCATGTGATCCGCTTCGTGTGCTTTCATTTCTGAAATCGAAGAGTCGATTAATTACTTGACAGTTGACATCGAATCAAAATAACGAAACTATTATAAGAATATATACAAAAAAATTAATTCAGTACAGTTTATTGCACGTTTTTCTCCCTTTTACTTAAACGTCTCTCCAAGAGTGGACGGAATAAACGTTTTACAGCCAATCAACATAATCTCCTTTAAATAAGCAGTACACGTAAACAAGACTATAAAAACTAAAAAGCAGTTATAAACAGTTTTATAGTTAAACCCACTCTGAGTTAAGGCGAGCTATCAAAAGTTTACGCTAATGGTATTATGCTTTTGGCGAAATGGTTTCAAATGATGACTGTCATTAAGGAACGAATGAAGCGTCATGAGTCATCGTATTTACTAAGTTAAATAGGGCCAGAGTTACATGTACAAGTACCTACACTTTATATTTTGTGCCTGTCTTTTAAGTTCCAAATATTGCCTCCCCTTCTACTTTCAGACCACAAAACTAATCAAAAAGTAAAATCTTAGGTTTATAGCTATTTCCCAAATAATTTTTATTACCAAATTATAATTCTTAGCCTAACAATTTACATTTTTCAAATGTCCTTGTTCCATATTTTGCACAACTTTTATTTAGAGTTTCATCAAGTTTCTAAACTTACGAATTTAATTTACAAATAATGACAATCTCATTTTCGTTGAATTTATTAAACAAGATTAAATTCCGAACTCCCTAAGTACCGAATTCTGAAAAAAATTGCAAATAAAACGTTTGTCGCGATATCAAAAAGCTTTGCCCCATAAATTAAAGGCAATATACATGTTAATGGTGTAAGGAAAATCTACATCTTCCCCTTTTCTCGCGTAGACTTAAATTCATATGAGCCATGAAGCTACTGTATGTTTCATGGATGGGCACTTTCTCAAATGTCTATGATATAATTATTGCTTGTTTAATATTTAGACATTAATAAACCTTTGGTAACATTGACGTTAGCGATTATTTCCATTTTCTGGTTCAAACAGGTTTCCTGGCAAATACTGGACGCACACATACCCAAACAATTGACGCTATTTAAAACTTCAGTTCATAAGTAACTTGTATTCTAAAATATTCTAAAACTTAATGTTTTGTTTTGGTTCAGGCCTATAAAGTCTTGGCTTTATAGGCGTTCCCTCTCGATTTCCATTCATCACGGTTCTGCGCAATATCTGGGAAATGTTTTCAAAATGCGTTCATGTCGTCTCGCCATCTCTGTCTCAGCCTGCAACTTTGCAATACTTTTTTACTAGGTACTGCTTTGGAAAATATGTAAATAGTAAAATCTCTCAACGTGTTTACCACATCCACGCCTTTCTTCCACATCCTCCCAAGTCCATTCACGAACGTCGACGAAACAGATCGTCGGCTAACGCGCGACCACTGGCGTGTGACTAAGAGCATTGTAAATTTCGCACAAATGCACTCCTAGCAGAACAAGACGAAGTACTCCCCAGCGAACATTCTGGAGACTTTATATTTCAGGATATTGTTGAGTGATATGGATATTGCTTTAAGTAGGTAATATTAAAGATACATTTAACAAATATAGGAGGCGGTTGTGATCGAATGCGTGACCGTATCATTCATCAAGGTACATCATTCGTATCATGAGCTAAACAAGTTATGTAGTGTTTGAGCTGTTACTGATGATAATATTGGGAATGAATGCAAAATGTAACCTGTTTTTGAAACAAATGTAATGAATAATTCAAGAGATAAAAACTGAAACAAACCAGACAACCACAAAAAGATTCATACAGCTGCAGGTAAAAAATAACTACCACCAGCGAAATTATGACAAAACACTCGATATATTTTCGAACGAAAATCTGTAAATCTAGCTAAAGCCTCCGGCTTCTAAATAACAGATGAGTTTCGCAAAAATCCTGTAGGAATTATGAGAACGCCATTACTCACACTGAATTTGAAATAGTGGGTGCGATGAGCGTTGTTGCAGGAAGGAATATGAGAGAGTTTAGCACTGATGAATTTACGACTTTCCGTTCGTGTTTTAATAGTACCCTATTTTTTTATATGACAGTGGATAAATACTCGGTATAAACATGAGACACGAATATTACAGCGAAAAATATCATGCATTTGGTAGTGTCATTTTTGAACTTATGATTTGATTTGTTGCGCTGTGATGTCGAAGAAAATTAAAACATGCCTGAGAAAAGATGGAATTGGGATATGACATTTTTTACCTGCATCAGTGATTAATCTTTTGGTAATTGGAGATAACAAACACTGCATGGACATGCCAAACAAAATAACGTTCGCAATATTGTTCCGCAGACCGAAAAATGGGCAAGTCACTTCGAACAAGGGGTTAACCCCGCCGAACTTAACACTAGCGAAAAGTCAAGGAAATGAAATCCACAATTCAATGCAGCCAACAATCAAGAGAAACAGATGACACTCGTTTTTCTCGCATCCGTTTTCTCGTATTCAAATTTGACGTTGACAAATCCCCGGTCATTTCCGGTTTGCGGCGGATGTTCATATCATTTGTATTCATTCGAGTCAGCGAAAAGATTGTTGATGATGCGGGGCGTGAATTAAAAAGGGGGATGATTGAGTTTGGTGACAAGAATTAATCTCGTAAAGTGTGCAGCGATGTTGCTGTTTCAAGCATTGTATTCGAATAATACATAATATGTTATACCCTACGAATATTTGCGCTCAATATGCAAACAAATTGAATGATACATAAGGAAGACAAAAAAGTAATTCCTAAAACCGTATTTAAACAGTATATTTTGGAACCTTATTTGTTGTTTCAGTCCCTTGCTTTTGTAAACAAAAACATCAAATTCGCTAATCAACGAAATGTATTCTATTTGTTTTCCGTTTCAAAAAAATAAGAAACGGTCCCCGTACTGTAACCATTTCATTTCATTAGTCGGGACACGGAATGCATTGTCGATGTTTATCAGTTTTTCTTCTCGATTTTGTCCAAAGCGTGGTCCCCGAAGTGCATACTAATTCTGTGATAGATTAATCAAGTTTTGTGGTTTTATCGAATCTGTTGGATGTAAATTAAGAGTAACGGTATAGCCTCGGGTAGATTTGTTTTTCGTGTCAATTTGTTAGTCATGTTTATTGTTTTGTTTAGACTGGAATTGGAAAGCAATTCGTTTTGTTCTTTTGAAGGCGGCTTTCAGTTTACTGAGCCTAACGAGAAAACAGCAGCGGCCTTCACCAGCTTTTCAATCACAGCAGAACATCGCAAATCGACTGACATAGCCGCCATATCTAAATATTTGCTTTATCTCCACTAGATTTCTATTACAAAATACGCTATACCAAAACCTCACACGGCGCTGTTTGACTATACATATACATATAGTAAGGATGTCCCGCGTTTTTATTAAGACGCTTTCGAATACCTCTTCTATGGAACCAATACATACGATATAAGTAATAGGGATTCATTCCAATCGTTTCAAAACTGTGGTACTGTCATTGGGTACCTATGTATATAACTAAGAAAGCAGTTAGGTTTTGAAAATTTTACTTATCATGTGATGGATATTCAATAATGTGTTAATGGACACAATAATATTCGCGGAATTACCACAAAGCAGTGATCAACATTAGGTCGGTTGACTTAACAATAAAATATTTCCCGCAAAAAACAGGAAAATACCCCTAAACCGAAGCCCACATCGGTGTTAAGCGACCCGTTCCAAAATCACCCTCGCGACTCAAAAGCCCGTATGCAAATGCTCTCCTGAATTTATTGTTATAACTTCTCTTTCGCTAAGTGATATTCGAGATTTCCTTCCAAATATGCTGCGAACTGTTCCCTATTTTATGTGTAACCTGTCCAACTTATCGAGACCCATCTAATTTTATTGATATTGCTGGAACCTTCCAGGAATCTTTAAGATTTAAGGACGTAACAGACCAAGTTATCCTGGACGAGTGACTCGCATTTTCACAATGGTTTATTTCGTATTTTCGTTGATTGCTCCGAGCCGGCGCCATTTTCAAATTGAAGGTAATATGGTGCTAAATGAAAACTGATTGCTGAAAACTTTGAAATGAAGATAATCCTTCATTTGCATTTTACTTCTGAGTAGCGCGAAAGTTGATTGTAATGCTTCGTTAAACTTTATTTAGGAGTTTTGGTTTGTGTTTAAATTTCACATGTTGTGACAGGAAACCCCATGAGAAATACGTATTTATTCATAAGCTGGGCTCTTCTAATTGCGTATCCGTACCAATAATAACCTCATATAGTCTCAACAAGCAATAAACAAAGTAAAATTATGAAAAAAAACATGTAATTCGATTGTAAATGGAGACTTTAATGATGGTCTCCACATCAGTGTAATATTGGCCTTTGAACACAATTCATCAACAGGGATCTCCAGCTACTGAACCAACTACGCACACAGCTAAGAGTACCCGTGCGTGCATTAATCATCGGCTTTTATGCAAATTCGGTTAAGAGCTGATAAATGATGGTCAAGCTTGGCCACGAAGACTGCGTCTGATATACATTTATGTGTGTCCGAATCCTGCATTGGTATTGGTTTTTTTTTATTTACTTACTCAAATTATTTGAACCTTAATCCTAATATGGACTATTTTTCTTTCAGAGTTGGGCGTTCAGATGGTAGCTATTTCTGAAGAAACTAATGTCAAACACTAATCAAATTATTGCGACCACGTTCTGGCTGGAGGCAAGTGAGGGAAATAATTGCAGTGTGATTGGAATTGGAAACAAATGACAATAGATGATCTAGGTAGGTACAGGACGTATGTTAAAATTATAATAAGTTTCTGTAAAAAAAATCATTTGTGGTACAAGTTTTTATTGCCGACTGTACTCTTCTGTATACCATCATCAACTACTCATTCTAACGAGCCCAAACTATATGGGGTTACGTTGGGTAAATACTGAATTCCCATAGCCATCTTCTGTCTCCATCATCAGATCAGCTCGATGGCAGGGTCGACGTCAAAGTACCTTACTTACTCAGCAAGCTTCGTGGCCTAAACACGGTACTCGACTAAAAAGCTCTCTATTATAACACGATTGTGAAAAATACTATTAACTGTGTGATAACACAGTTCAACTTTACTTAGACGAATGATCCTTGACTATTAATAGTTGAACTATGTACTCTATTTGGTTAGGTATTTAATTAAAATGTAAACAAATAAAACCACGTGACTTGGTCATTCAACCAATCATAGCAACCTTTTGTATGTATGGTATTATCTTATTGGCTGAATAACCAAGTCACGGGGTTCTTTTTGTTTACATTTAGTTAAATACCTAACCAAATAGGGTATAAAACCTTTTTATTCGTTTGATCTTGCCATTACGTTGTGTCAAATTTGATAAATCTAATGATTAAAATTCAATCCTTTTCGCTTATAATCATTTAAACTATAAAATGTGAATAGCAGTTAAGTACTGTATTTCTTGTATTCGTTTTTTTTAATTTAAACTCGCCTTTTCAAAATGCAAAGAGGTCAATTCTCATCTGTGGGCCATGTAGTGAAATTAAATTCATTATGACGGAATGTGTCATACTCGGTCGATAAAGCAGATACTGATAACTTATACTGAGCAAGCAAAAACAGATCTTAAGGTGGTCAACCTTTTCATTCCGCGACTGTACTTATCGTCTGTAAGGTACAGTCAGTATCAGATAGTTAGTAGCAGTCAAGGTAGCCAAATATATAGGTATCGCAACACGTCTTTATTACTAGAGGAGTAAGGAAGTGTTCGATATATTTGGCTACCTTGGCTGCTACTAACTATCTGATGCTGACTGTACTAGGTACTCATAAACTTAAATCTCGACAATACCGATTAATCCATCAACGTCATCATGTCTCATATTAATATATATCAGGTTACCGGTTCCCTCGCTCTGTCCACTTGATTTCATTTTTCATTCTTAAAACGTTTTGTTCTCTGACAAGGGACTGCATTGAAAGAGTTTGTTTTGCTGACCCTCTTCGGGAGAGGGTTGATATAGCTGACCATTAACTAGTATTAAAGGTTTACGTGAAAAGGGTTTGTGTGTTGTTATGATTTGATTTTCAGGAAGTTTTGTGTGAGTAAATTTATTATGTTCACACCGATTTCACATTTTTTATCGTTAGATGGTTTGTATCCTCCTAGGGCCCAGGCTACGCTTTTAAGTTTTTGAATTAGGAACTTTTTGACATTAAGTTTAAGTTCATAATTAATTTTGGAATTTGTACAAAATTTTGTACGCGGGGTCTTAGGAGGATACCTATAGATAATTTATAATAACACATGAAAACGGCTGAATTTTTCATTTCTGAACGGCTTATATACCTACTTTAAGGTGCCGTACCTGTTACGCACGTGTTGTACGGTACTGTACCCTTAAAGTATATAAGCCGTTCAGAAATGGTTGTTTTCATGTGTTATTATAAATTATCTATAGGTATCCTCCTAAGACACCGCGTACAAAATTTTGGACAAATTTCAAAATTAATTATGAACTTAAACTTAAGGTGGTTCGATTGCCATACAAAGCGTTATTTGACATTCGCAGGCTAACGGCGTGATATTTTAAGAAACTTATGTAACAAACTTTCGTCAATTAGCTTCCCATTTGCGCCAAATTCCCCCTTTCCTAGAATAAACTTGTATAAACTAGATTAATTTGAGAAAAATAGTTATTCCAAAATATCACGTCCCAAACCAATTTCTCAAATTAATCTAGTTTATACAAGTTTATTCTAGAAAAGGGGGAATTTGGCGCAAATAGGAAGCCAATTTATGAAAGTTTGTTACATACGTTTCTTAAAATATCACGCCGTTGGCCTGCGAATGTCAAATAACGTTTTGTTTCAAAAACTTAAAAGCGTGCGCATGCAATTTTGACGGAACCAGCACGTCCGGCAAACCTACATACGGCTACTCTTGTACACATCCAGCAACTTGACCACGATTTGTCTAATGCCCTCTTGGTAATGGCTACGGTCATAATAATAGTCATCAACAATGTCATCAACGCAAAACCAGAATGCGGTCAATCGTAATCATAAGGCAGAGCGCCTGTGTTAGTTAATCCTATTGATATTGCATTCATCATCATCATCTTCTCCTAGCCGTATTCGGCCTCAGCGACTGCTAATCACTGCTGAGAGCGTCGCTGGTGCGCCCTCAGGTACTGACATAGCCAATTTTTGCAGCGAATGTGCGACCTTTATGAATGTGCGCTTTGTGTCGAGCTCTGTGCGCCGTCTGACCTCGAAATCGTTCATCTGTGTGAACACAATGTGCCTCCAATGTGATCGGTCCTTACACAAAGCCTCCCATTCGGACGGATGCATATTAGTCCTCTTCATGTGACGTTTCAGCACATCTTTGTATCACAAAAACTGGCCGCCTTGTTTCCTCTTGCCATTCTGCAAATATTGCATTATAGCGTTTAAGTAGGAATAGACGCGTTTTTTCGGTAAAGAGACACATCACATACAGAGTTCATCAACAGGAAATAAATCAAATGACGCACATAAATCGGACTTGATGAAAGGATCAAATTAACGAAATATCTTAGCTTCCTTTATAACCCAAGTCTCCATCAACCTAACGGCTCACTACATCACTGACCAATACAAATGAGGTGCACTATGCGTCAAACGACTCAAATTTGTCGTAACTTGTGCATCTCAATCATAGATGCGTTATGGGATGATACCGATTTATCAAAAATTACAGCATAAACTAAATCGAACAACTATAATAAACCTAAAATATTTGGTGATAAGATTGCTTTTTAATATAAAAGTCGCTGTTGGCTTGTGTTATTTCAATTCTGGGAGGAGGCTAGGGTTGACTAGGGTTGACCAAAAGTCAAAGGGATTTATTTATGTAAATCAAATGTCATCTATTTAGGATGGAATGATTTGTCATTGATTCTTAAATAAATGGACAAGCCTGCATCAAATATACAGGGTATAAGAACATAAAGGAACATTGACATCATGTTTGGCAATTATTTATAGTAGGTAGGAAATTTATAAATTAAAGTGGTAAATTGGGTAAGAAGTTTCTTGTCTTTTGGGGGATGCGTGCATATAGATAGCCCTAATAGATAAGCCTAAAGTAAATCTTTGTTATATTTAGAAAATTGTTCAAATTATAATTATTTTCTTTTATTCTACGAACAGACAAATTGCCCAGTGGCTTCATGAAATTATTTATATAAATTAAACTCCGTTAATACCCCGACCTCCCCAATAATTAAGGCGCTAAGACTCTGTGCTGATTACGTACTATATTATAATCCGTAAGAGCAATGTACCGACACAAAACAACTTTTAAGGAATTTGCATAACGTACAATATCCCTTGACACTCAAAAATCTATAAAATTATATCCGACCTAGAAACCACAACATATTTCCAGCTTAAACTACAAACATACAAGGTTCAAAATAGCGTGGTTTCAAATAATTTTACATGTAAGCGACTTACTGATTTTGGCAACGAATACAACAACTCGACTTAAACTTTGTGAACATGATTTAAGGCTCAAATTTGATTAAACATTGAATGAGATTTTGTTGATCGTACAGTCAGTGACAAATGGCGTTAATAATAAACCTGTCGCGGCGGGATTAAGGTTTGTTAATTTTAGGTATTATTGTCACGGGATGGCTCTTTCACTATTTATTTGGGTAGTGTTGTGCTTTATTGCATATATTTATATGTACAAAAAAAGTATGAATACTTAAATAAATAAATAAATAAAATAAAGTACCTACTAATTTATTTAATAAGTGACTTGTATTCGTAAATTTATGTTTAATTTTAATAAGAAGTATATATAGTCTATACATATTTTAAATAACAGGTTACCTAAATGAAAGTGAAATTATAGTAAATGCTTAATATTCGATTAGTGATCAAGTAAGTAAGTGAAAATATACGGTACATTTGTTTTAATGATGAAATTAAAGTTTTCATTAGGTACACATTGAAAACTGATATTTGAGTTAAAAAAAGTTTTGAGTCCATCCCTACGGTGTTATGATTTTAAAACCGCGCTACCGCCGAATGCCATAAGCGGATTAGTATTTAAATGAAAATGGCGCTGCAGTAATTAAAATGTGTCATCCGAACAGAGGGTGAGAAAATTACGTGAAAATAAAATGCAATACCCGGCTTGTAAAAGAAATGTATACATTTATCATACATACAATAGCTTAGTTGATAGGTAGTCAGTTAGTTAGTTAGTTACTAGACATTCTGCATGTTGGGTGGTCGATTAGCTTCACAAAAATTGCACGATTTTTCTAGGTAGGAAAATAAAATTGTATTTGCCATAACAATACGAGTACTTTTATTATGTTATTTTAAAATGTATCCTTAATGTAGGATATAATATTTTTGAGTTCCATATTTTTTTATTATTATTTGTTCTACGCGTAATGTGGATTAATTTTATGCTAGCACTCTGGTTTTCATTTGTGAATGTTAAGTAAACTATTTATCGTATTTTAGGTTAAGATCTAGTAACAGACCCGTCTTCAGGAAAATATTCACTGCCAATTCCAAGTAAAAACGGTAGGTAAGTACCTGTCTGTTCCAGGTGAGAACTTAAACATATACTCGTAGGTTTAATTATGTCTTAACACGACAGATACCTACTCAGATAGAGTACCCACTATCACATAAGTAGATCACTGATACAAGTTTGTATAATAGTGTATGTACAGTAAGTATACATAGGGTGCAACAGATTCGAACCCCGCAGTAAGCCGCAGTATTTAACGGATTGAAATTTTCCTCTCCTAGCAATTATGGGATTAAAATTTTAATTGTAATATTGAAACATATGTGAGCTTAGCTTTGAGTCTTGTATGTTAAGTCTAATGAAAATTTAGAGCTTGATTCAGTTGGCGCGTTAGATGAGGAGTACTTACCTACCTATGTTGTTATTTGGAA
This sequence comes from Epinotia brunnichana, assembly GCA_963854355.1. Classification (NCBI taxonomy): domain Eukaryota; kingdom Metazoa; phylum Arthropoda; class Insecta; order Lepidoptera; family Tortricidae; genus Epinotia; species Epinotia brunnichana. The sequence continues at coordinate 22,143,237 of OY977936.1, read as the reverse complement.
TATACCAGACACAATGCCATCAAAGCCAATCAAAATAGGTGGTCTTCAACCAATGTTACATCAAAGAGAATATTGGCCCAACACTAGAACTTCAATAAAACCTCACTAGAATAGAAGACTTCCAATAGAAGATAGGAGGTTCTCACTCCGTCTTCGTGTTTTTAGGGTTCCGTACCTCAAAAGAGAAAAAAATCTTTGAGGTACGGAACCCTTATAGGATCACTTTGTTGTCCGTCTGTATGTCTGTCCGTGTGTCAAGAGCCTTTATCACGGGAACGCGTGGAGCTATCGAGTTGAAATTAAAACATACCTATACTGAAATCTACAGTCCATTGAAGCTGTGAAAAAACCAAACTTCTAAGTTAACGTAAAAGAAACTGCCGTTTATGCCGCAAAAACGTATATTTCGACACTCTCAAGGGAATCCAAATTTATACTTAGGGTAGTTCCCGTCGACCTGTAACTACCTGTGAAATTTGGCAAGTAGTATTGTTTTATACTACAAGTACCTACCTACAGGGAAAAATCTGAAAACTATAAGTACATTTGTAATTAAATCTTTAAAATATAATCTTTATTTAAAGTACGTAATCAATCATCGAGGTAGGAGGAAATTAGTAAGGAACCCTCGGTGAGCGAGTCCGACTCGCCCTTTTCGGGTTTTTTTAAAGTACCTAGTAGTCCTAGTACTACTTCAGTGATAATTCTGTATAATGTTATCCGATTTTGTTATTCGAAAGAAGGTAGGTAATTATTTTCAGGGTGGTCTCATATAGGTACATTTGGTGAAGTTCTGATGATGGGATCCAGGAGGAATTGAGGGAATTCCATATAATGGTGTGGTAAAATAAAAAATGTTTCATGCGCACCCTGTTGCGTGAGCTCATAGCCAAATGTGCGTGATCGTCGCAGGATTGGTATCAAACTGAAATGCTAATTGCAAAATAGAGGCTCAAGTCAGAATCCCAATGAAATAGAAGCTACTTCAAATTATTCCCGGGAATTGTGTCGTTTAAGACAACCTAACATACATAATATGTATGTTAGGTACACTATGCCTACCAATGTATAGAACATATTTTTTTAAAGGGGCCTTCAGAACACCTACCCACTGAAAAGCACAAAATATGTTGTATACCAAAACCTTCTCCAGAATGTAACAAATACTTTTCTGAAAACCGCATCAAAATCGGTTTAGCCAAACGCGAGATAATCGCGGACAAACATACATACAAACATACGGGTCACACTGAGAACCTTCTTGTTTTTTGAAGGCGGTTAAAAACACGTTTTGAGTTTTGTTATTTATTTACCTGTGTGTAAACATATACTAAACACATACTACAGGACACAGAACTCAAAACGTGTTCTTTTTGAAACGTCATCACTTCTATGGTGCTTATTAATCACACAAAATTGTAGGTACCTACGTAGTTGCTTTTACAAGACAGGCCATTAATCCCCACGAAAAGCACCAAAACTAGTTACAAAGTCTATTTAGCACCCGGACAGTATCTTAAAGTCGCATTTTATCATTTTATTCAAACCGAAAACGTTGACAATACTAATATTGCTACACAATGCGAAATAAATGATCCCCATTTATAATGGCTAAGTACGGCGTGATAAGTGCTTTCATCGTGGCTGGAACTTTGTCACAGTTATGACCGTTTGTATATTATAAGTTACGGAATTTGTGTTTTAAAGTGACAAGGTATTACAGGAATGATAACCTTGTTCTTTGAAAGTATATTTGAAAGAATATGCTGTCTGTAATGAAGTAGATAAAATGTATTGGTGATAAAGTAGCTCCATAATACGAGAAACAGCTTTGCGAGTGCACCCTCTATCTTTGTTATGATGATATGGTACGGTAGTTTACTCTAAGCGCTTGTTGAAATAAAATAGCAACGAGTTGCGCTCGCGCTTGGTGTGATGAAATATGCGCAGGAGTTTATTCCTTGGCCCATTATTTTTAATGTTAAAATAAAATAGTTCATATTCGGTGATAAATCTAATGGTACAATAAATTATTTAAGAGTCCGCAGTAAGCTTGATTCTCCATACAAACGTAGTTACGCTCTCATTTTAAAACGACCAGTTAGTTTGCTTTGAAACTTTGTACTTAAAATAAGTTAAGTACCATCCAGGTCTGTAATTAGTTTATGTAGCTTCAGAATAGTTCAGAAACCATAGTTAAAAAAACCCCAACATTAAGTTTTTCATACAAAACTTATTTCTGCTGTATTTCGTTTGTTTTATAATCGGGAGCTATATTATAATCTATATCTAGATGTCATCGTATATGCAAAGTTTCGTTACAATCCAACACGTAGTTTTAAAATGAGAACGAAACTCTGTTTGTATGGGAAGGTGAAATTCGGCCGAGCTTACTGCGGACTCTTAAAAAGTGTGTGTGTTTTATTGAGTTAAGCCAAAACCAATAGCAATTAATTTAACTACATACTTAACTTAGTATTCACTGATTCTCGGTATGGCAACAATATTATAAAGCTAACTCTCTATTACATATCCAAAGGTCACAAATCACAAATAAAAATAATATATGCATATCTGTGGACAAATATACTTACAATTATGATTGTAATCTTCTATATATATTATAAAAGGCAAAGTCCTGACAGACTCACTCATTCACTTAAATCAATGCCCAGCCCAAACCGTTGAACCAAGGAAGCTGTTTTTTTCACAATAGGTAGTTTATATAACGAAAGTAGGTAACTACCTACCCACTAAGAAGAGATTTTTTGAAAACTCCACCCCCAAGGGGGTAAAAAGGGGGTTGAAAGTTTGTATGGGGATGGAGTAAAATTTAAAGTTTTAAGACTCTCACTTTAAAATATAAACTTTTTGAAGTAAAAAAATACATGGCAAGTAATGCCTGACGTCTCCATGTCAATAAAAAAAATAATCCACAGTTGACCAATATGCCTGTCAGTTTTTATAAAAATTGAGAAAAGACAATTTATTATAAATTTTGTTTATTTCTTAGTGTTGTATCCATATGTGGCCAACTCAACATTTATAATTTCTTACGCTGAAGAACTTACTGCAGGTTTGAGTTCAATTCTTGTTTATAATTTTACATTGTCATCTCAAGTCAAAACAGGAGTTACGTCACGTGATGCTGATGTCACGCAGCCAAAGTCACGTGGTCAGCGCACAGTAGTTGCTTAAAATTTATATTTTAGTACCTTACCGTTAAAAAATTAAAAAACTTAGACCTTATTGCAAATCTGCAGCATGAGACGAATCGAATGACATATCATTTATCAAAATGGGGGACCATAACTAGATCTGATGGCATGTACAAAAATCGTCCTTGCATAATAATAATATTAGTCCAGGCAATGAACTGACAGCTTGTATGGAAAATTTGACAAATTTGGAAATAATTTATAATAGCAGATTTTTTTTATGTAATGGATATACTTATTACAATTAAATAGTTACTTAGTGACAAAATCCAACAAAATTTCAGACATCAAAAAAATTATAACTTAACTAGCTTCTGAAAAGTCAGAAAAAATATTAATAAATGGTTTTATCTTTATTTTGGTTCATTTACAGTTTGCTATATAATATTCAAGATAAATAATTAAAAAAAAAACAATTCATTCTTTTTTTAAATCTATATACTTAAATACTTCCGGGTGGAAAGTTTGTTGGATTCTTGAATTAAGCATCTTAGATCAATGTTTTAAAATGATATTAAGAAAAAAAACGCTATTATAAATTAATGTTTTTCCAAACCGTATTTTGCCTGGAGTATATATACTTAGAAGATTATTAGACGAAATTTGGTAAAGAGATAGTTTGACTCCCATGGAAGGACATAGGATAGTTTTTATCCCGGAAATCATCCCCTAAGGGGCTGAAATGGGGGGTGAATTTTTGTATGGAGCTAGGATATAAACGATTTCCACGCGGACAGAGTCGCGGGCAGAAGCTAGTAATATAATAAATGGTAGGTACCTACTTATTACTATTTTCACGTCCAGCTACTTTTGCTCTTTTTAGTCTTTTTCTTCCCCATTAATAAAACCAAGTAGGTAACATACGCCTCAACGAGTTATAATGAGAATAGAATTGAATATAATAATGCTGTCCATATTCTTTTTTTAATGATTAAAGTTCTTATAAGGGTAGATACTTTACATTAACTAAATTAAATTAAAACTGAGATAAATCTAAAAAGGTTTTAGAGGCATTGTACCGAGGATGCGGGCAGCTTGAACTACGAGTACGTGTCTTATTATAGGTATAAAAACACGGGAGTAAAATATTATAAAAGAACAGAACAAAAAACAAATAAGAGTCTTTCAGAAATAATAGGAACATTAAATAAAAACATAAGATGGCCATAATTTTAGTGGTAGGTACCTAGTAACATTTTATTTTAGGGTTTGTTTACAACAATCATACCCCAATTATCGTATTTCGTTAATATCATCAGCATGCATCATAAATTCATAAAATATGGCTGCTTCGCCAAACGTCAAGCCTCCACAATCACAATCACCCCTAGTTAAGGCAAGATATTAAGATACGGCTAATCCACCCATAACTTAGGCTCAAGACCGTTAACCGTGGTTTAGCCACTGACCATTGTCCTGCGTTTAATTTAAACGGGAAACTGGCCGAGTTAAACTGTAATGATTTTACTGGGCCCTAACATCAAACGACGCATTGCAGCTTATCAAGTTATCATAAACTTTATTCATTTGTGATAAAGTTCAAATTAGAATGATTTTTGTTAATGCAACAGTAATGTTAAGTTTGTACATTGCTGACGGACTTGCAATACCAGTAAATTTTGCAGTTGTCTTATAAACACTGTCATAAGGTTGGATTTAGAATTATTGCAGTCAGTTGGATGTCCATGTTAAGTTTGTTTGTAGGTGTCGTAAGATTTTATGCACTGACTCTTTATGCAAAGAGGTCCTAAGGGTGGTGTTTTGGTTTTTGGGTGTATTGAAAATGGACCCATATATTGTGTAGATATGGCCTTATAGTTATTAGATCTATAACCGGGGAGTGTAATTTACTTTAATGTGTTATGCGGCAATCAGTATTGTTGTCTGAATTGTTTAGGGATGTAGAGGTCCTAGCGGGTACTGAAATTATCATGGCCCATCATACTAAAGTATCATTGGAAGGTTTGCGAGGACTTGACGTTCCCTATATTATATAGATAAATATATATATCGTCCCTTGATTGCGGAAACCGCTTAAGCTCCGTTTTGGATAAAACTGAGATACTAATACTGTAAGATTATGCTTTCCCAGATCTACATGCTACAAAAGCCCATTTTTCGATACGTGGCTCCATTCCTGATTTAGTTTTAAGATAAGGTTCGATAACAACGATTTTTAAGATAAAACCTATTAAGTTTTTGTTATAATAGCTAGATTGAACAAAACTTGCAATCTAATAACAGTAAAATTGTGCTAACCGGATATACCTTTAATGTTAAAAACTTAAGTAGATGATTATAGGTACCTACCTATATAAGAAATTGTTATTTATTTAGGACACAAAAAAAGCACGTCCAATACAGTACAGGCATAAAAGTACATGTACTAAATAGGACACTCACTCAGTCACTCAGCATCATGTTGTCACAGATCTTTTCAATTTTCTTACATATACCATCATCAATAACCATCATCTCAAATATAAAATAATGATTCATTACAACCCTCGTTGGAAAAATCTTTTTAATTAAGGCCATTACTGTTAAAAGACGTGTGCAGCCGAGTGGAAAGGTGGGGGCCGGCAGAGAAGCATGTAGGGGCTTTGATTGAAGTTATTGGACTGATGAATAGCATCTAGTTATATTAGTGTCGCATAGTGTTCTGAAGATAATCTAGAACTTCTCTAGAAGTTTTAGTTATAGTGATTCCATGAAGTATTTTTGAGGCAGCTGCTGGTAAGTATTTTAATTGAGAAAAAGATAAATACGAAAAGCCTTCAGGAACTAGTTATATTTTTTCAGCCTAATTCCCAGCTGTTATCACTGGCTTTGATCCATTTAGATCAAACTTAGAATAGGTAATAGTTACAATAATGTTCAGTTCAGGAACTTGTTTCAGGATTGACCAATACAAGGTACCTATTGTAATACCTACTACTTCGATATTCGTATCGGCAAAGCGGCGACAATGTTCGGAAGGCTACGTACAAGAGTATGGTGTAACAGACATCTTACCATCAGAACGAAAATTATTGTGTACCAAACATGCGTTCTGAGCATACTCTTGTATGGAGCCGACACCTGGACGACGTATGCGAAACAGGAGCAACGACTTAACACTTTTCACATGCGCTGTCTACGTAATATCTTAGGCATTACGTGGGAGGACAAAGTGACAAATCAGAGGGTTCTTGACATAGCACAGTTGCCCAGTTTGACTGCTATTCTCAAACAGAGACGCTTGCGGTGGCTGGGCCATGTGCACCGGATGGAACCTTCTCGAATACCTCGACGTACCTTGCTTAGTGCAGTAGCAAACGCCAAGAGAAACGTTGGAAGACCGATGTTGCGTTTCAAGGATTGCGCTAAGCGAGACATGGCTGCTTTTAAAATTGACTATCGGACCTGGGCAAAGCTTGCCGAAGATAGGGATGGATGGCGCAAACGCGTTGTGGACGGCAGAGCGTTGTGCGATGGAACCTGGTTCGAGACACTGGCCAATAGAAGGTTGCGTAGACAACAAGCTGAAACTAGAGCCCCTGGCACGAATTTCGTCTGCCAGAAATGTGAAAGATCATGCCGGTCGCGTATTGGCCTCTACAGTCACCAAAAACGATGTCTCCAGGGCAATGTTTAAATCGTCTGGAATAGACGCAAAGGCCTGTGATGATGATGATGATTGTAATACCTACTACTTAATAGTATCTATGCATAGCAATTAGCACTCTATATACCAAATTATGATAGGTTCGCTTGTGTTACTAATATTTGTGTCTTTACACTCTTTACTGAAGCACAGCCTAAGTAATGGTACAAGTACTGAAGTGGGGTTCAGAATTCTCAGACGAGTAGATTATCGCCTTTTCTGATATTTTTTCTAAAGCTCAAAAACCAATTTACCTACCGTAATCAAGGAGGTAAGATTAATGAGCTGTTAGAAAATTATGAAAATGGTTAATTTAAATCAAAACAAACCGTAAACCGCTTCCATTACCCATATCGCGGCGTTAGACAATGGGGGCGACAGCAAATTGATTGTGTCGCTTTGTGCCCAGATCGCAGATAAGTCGTTATGTGTGTTGGGTAATTAAGAATTTGATTTCAACGTTCAAGTGTGAAAACTTGTCATGACAATGTTCATGATCATACGCACATTTAGCACATCCATGATATTATTCATTTTAAGCTTTCGTTTTATGATGTTTTATTGTCATACGTAATATATTATTAGTTACTTGTGGGAGTTGTGGGGCCTGTATTGTGCCCAAACTTTTTTTTTTATTATAGGTATCGGAAAACTGAATCGCCAAAAAGTTCTATACATATAGTTATTGAACTTGTTCCCAAAATTTCACGAGAATCGGTTTAGAAATGCGATCTGTAGATGAGAGCAGCCGGACATCTGGACATCCGGACATAGGTACCTACGAAAGAATTTTGGCACAAGCTGGAACGGAGCACTTCGTTCGCTTGGCTCGCTCGTTCGATAAATACATGTGAAATATCTCAGTGTCGGTCTGTGTCGGTCTAACCACACTATTTAGCTGAAATTTGGCTAATGAATCGTTCGACAGGCTCGGGAGCTACGGTAGCCAAGTGGTTCAGCCTGTGGCTGCGAAAAGGCGGTCGAGGGTTTGAAATTTTTAAATCCCGGCTCGTACCAATGAGTTTTTCGGCACTCACGGAATAGAATTTGATATTTAACAGTAGCTTTTCGGTGAAAGAAAACATCGTGAGGCAACCTGCATACATCTGAGAAGATATACTCGTATATATGGAGTCCCCAATCCGCAATGGATTAGCTTGGGAACTACTGCCCATTCCCTGTCGTTCATGAGACCTCCTCTCATGAACGACAAGCCCTGTGCCCAGAAGTGGGACGTATAGGTATACAGATAGGCTGATGATGAATCGTTCGAGACCCGAGAGGGAACATAATAAATAAGACACCTAGCTTTTAGCTAGTACGAGTACCTACTCGTATGGACGCTTAACTTACGAGCAGTATTATCTTTGAAAATGCAAACAAAAATCTTCACGGTGATTTAATCGAAATAAAAACCAATATCAACGAAATGTAAACATTTCGGGTCACCGTTTCAAATAATTCAAAAGATTTCTTTTAATTATGAATGAAACACATTAAACAGTCGGGTAATAAAATAAAAGACGAAAAGAGAGCTCCGCCGTAACAGTGTCAGACACTGCCGTGACCAGGATTCGAACCTGGGTTACTACGGCCACAACGTAGGGTCCTAACCACTAGACGATCACGGCTATTGGAGCGGTGAGCGGAGTGACGAAAATATCGACCGCGTTCTCTGGGCATACGGGCGTGACGTCACAGTATTGCGATAAAGTTTTTTTGACTGTCCTTGATACTCTTTTGTTTCAGCCTACTGTTTTAATTTGTATTGATCTTAGTAATTAAATTAGTAAATTACTGAATCATGCAATTATACTAAGTATAGATTAACAGTCGTTTCACTGGAAATGGTGAGAAAATAAGACAAACTTGATCAAATAGATACAAATAACTAAGTAGGTCAAACATGGATGATCTATACATTTTTTATTAATCACTTTAGGCCAGTTTTGAGAACGCCATTAGGTAATTATACGAACAAACATCACTATCACTATCACTACATAGTATAAAACAAAGTCGCTTCCCGCTGTCTGTCTGTCCCTATGTAGGCTTAGATCTTTAAAACTACGCAACGGATTTTGATGGGTTTTTTTTTCAATAAATTTAGTGATTTAAGAGGAAGGTTTATATGTATAGTACATGCATGTATTACACATAGGTATAAACCCGTGCGAAGCTGGCCCCAGCTTCGCACGGGTAGCTAGTAAATAATATATTGCTTGTATTTATTTCGACCAGAAGTAATTGAAAGGATATGACAACTTATCTAATAATGAATGAGTTTTTTCTAAAACAACAAATTAAAACATATGAATCGAAAATGTTGTCCCGTACCGCACAAAAAAAACAAAACAATAACGGAATTAAATAAACAAATGACGATCAATTACCCGTGCGCCCAAATCGTGAGCATACAGGAAAATTGGTGCCAAATTGGTCCGAAGCAATTTGTGTTATTTTGGACACGTGGCGATACAAACAAAACACAACCATTCCGTGGGGTGGTCTTTGGAGACGGCATTTTGTGGGACAATCTCTTAAAAATACTTAATTGGTTCTTTAGGAGTGAGTTGAAAAAGAGAATGTAGGTACTTATAACCAGATGAAAGTAGATAAAGTAATTCTTGAATAAGTTATTTTCATAGATAAATTACATATTGCGACGTACTATTTGAAGAGAAAATAAATGAGAAGACAAGAATGGGAAGTAGGAGGAGGATCAACTGATTCAAAGATAAAAGGAAAACTGGTTTAGCAAACGGCACATTAATGGCATAAAGCAAAATAATGGCAATCATCATTCCGATACCAGGTACGCCATGACGATACAAATATGTTAATGTACTTACAGGGTGCGGAGTGTTAAAACCAGACTAAAAACTGAACTCTAGTTGCATCTAATTTTCCTATAAGACTACTTTCCACAAAAAGGTAGATACGAGTATGTATGTATTTTGCACAAAATGGCTTCATTAGGTGTATTGTGAATTGTATACCTACACCTACCTAAACTTCAGCCTAGTTAAGCTTATCATGACAATTATATAAACGATTTGATTTCAATGTAATATTGAACGACCACATTGAACGACGAAATTGTTCGTAATCTTACAAACAAAGCAGCACAGCACATGAACAATGTAGGTATGTAAGTGCGTATAAATAAGTTATTTCAACAAGCAATTACACGGCACAAGTCTTTCAAAAGCCTGCCTCATTTACGAAATTGGTTAGAAGTACTTCCACCACTAAGCAAAACAATCATTTCTAAGCTTGACAACTGAATATTTGAAAACCTATCATTAACCCTCTACTTGCTTACATGAAATAGAAACAGAAAAGTACGTAAATATATAAGGTTAACGGGACCTTTACGCCCTTTTTAATCCATATTTAATTTAAGTAAGCGTCATTTATACCTTATTTATTTTTTATTTATCATTACTAAAAAGCGTTTCCTTGCTATATTGGTTCTTTTTAAACAAGCAATTTAACTAAAATAAAAAATAAGTTAACACAGTAAAAAATTGCAGGGAATTCAACTTTTTGTCACGTATCTAACTTAAAAATAAATAATTTAATGATATGTTAAGTACTAGCTGTGCCCGCGGTGTTACCCGCGGCAGGGTGTCAGCTACCTCCATACCAAATTTTATCAAAATTGGTCCAGCCACTTGAGCGTGAAGAAGTAACAAACACTCACACTCACAAACTTTCGCCATTATAATATTAGTGTGACTTTTAATCATCTTCAATTTGTAATGACTTACGTTTACAAACATTTTTAAAAATAAAGACAAATTTTAATATCTGGAACGTTTGTGAATTAATTTTATTTACAACCACCTCCACATTTACATAACTCAGTACATTTGAGCTGGCGTTTGAAAAAATTGCACCTGGAACTACAAGATTTCACGCACCGACATCTTATTAATTCTAGGCATGCTTGAGCAGCTATAGGACTTTGCGTCCACCCACATTGGCACCCAAGCTTCTTCTCCTCTCTGCCAACCACATTCAGATGGGCAAGGAATATTTTGCATCTTTTTTTAGGCACTGCCCCGAAATATAAACAGCCTGTAAAACTGCCCTTAAGATATGTTGTTTGAGGGCAGCTTCTGTCGGAGGCAAATTTTCGATTTGCCTGTCCTTTTTTGTAAACAAATGCTTGTCACTCACACTCATTTATCGTCACCGATGGGCATGATCTGAAATCAAGTAGGTACGTGCAATATTTATTTTATTTTACATTGGAAATAGTTTAATGTACATTTAATGTTAATGTTTTATAATTTGCGTTAAATGGTATTTTGGACAGTAGTTTTTATAAACCAAGTTCATTACTAAAATATAAAACTATACGGGTTTGTTTGCGTTGTGTCACTACTGAAAGTTTATTATTTTAAGGATTGCGTCATATTTTGCTTCGGAACTTTAAAAAACTGGCATGGGGAACGAATTGGGCATCAACTAGTTACCTAATAACGACATCAAACTTGACTCACAGGTCCAAACTAACCCACCAGATTTTTTCGGTATATACAGGAGTGAAGACATTTCTATAAATAACTCATCTTTAATATATAAGTACATTACTCTTTCCTGGCCCCGTAGCATGGATGGCCTTATCACGCGATAAGTGACAGGATAGAGCATCCGTCCCTGGCTGACACCGTTCGATAGAATGAGACGACGCGCTTATCTTATCACTTATCGCGCGATGCTACGGGGCCGGTCTTTCGCTTGTCTTCCAAATAGGGGTGTAGACTCAAATTATTACTTCAAAAGAAAAAAGGCAAGAAAATATGCCTAATGACGAAAATCCCATTCAAATATCTCATTACGAAGCTACAACCGTTTTAATGTCGCTGGTTAGAGTGAGAAAACGATGGGTGACCGTGACGTCACGAGCGTCCTCGAGCGTAATAGTAAAAGACAATCGTTTCATATGAAGGTGCGTTTTTCGGAAAAGGGACAGACCATAACTCTTAAAACTTTGGACACTTATAACTTAGTGATTAATTGATTATATAACCTCTTGCGTTGTTTTTTTCTCCGTTTGATTACATTTTAAGTCCTTTTTCGAGAAAATACACACACATACATTATTGATTATTTTGTTTAGTATATACACCCCTTTTTTCGATCAACTTATCCGTATTTTCTTTTAATCCTGTTCCTGACCTTATAACCACGAACTTCCAAATTCGAAAATATTCTGATATCTCTATCGCACTACCAAATCTTGAATGATAGAGATGCAGATATACGAACTTCGAGTTTTAATTTTCGTGGTAGCGCCGCAGGTACTTTAGCGGAATGCGCAGAGCGCGTGCCATTAAAAAAAACAAATTCGTGTTACTTTAATTGTTCGAATTTGTTGATACATTTATTGAAAATACGCCTTAATATGAAATTTGCGCTTATAAGTTCTCATATCAGAATCGATACATTTTTTATATTTTAGCTTTTGGCATGTGTCTCGTGAATATCTATCGTAGATCGTAGGCGGGATAAATTTATAGTATTTTATGCAACTGTTGTATAAGAACTTAAGAAGGGTCTTAAAACGCGAGTGGCGTGGGTTGCGATGCCAGCCTTGGCGAGCATCGCAATTAAAGACGCCACGATCGTTTTTAGACCAGTTTTATACATACACCGTTGCATTCAATACTTTTTCTACGACAAATTTTAAATAAATAGCAGACTACAGAATAGTAAGACTTTACAGACAGCAAGTTTTCTATTCGTACTTTTGCTACTCACGCAATTTCTTCAGGAGTGCAGTTATTAATTTCTTCGGCCATTTAAAAGGAACGTACACATTTGTCTTCACAAACACGAATAAAATCTTAATAGTATAGGACTAATAGTTTATCATCTTTAGTCTTTTTATTTTGAACTGTATTTTGGTGGGAAATCGGAAATGTGACACCTCTTGTTTATGGTTTGTTTTGTTTTTAATTTGTTTGCACTTGCCGTCATCCGAACCAAACTAAATCCGGACCTGGACCGAATTCTAACTGTTTATTTTCATAAATAATACCAAGAATTTATAAAACATGTAATTTAACTCACAATAGATGATGATTTATTATTACTGTAGTAAATAATTTATAAAATACAAATGTTTAATCGTAAATAAATACTTTTATTTCGAAATATTTGTTTATAAAGTTGGCACCACGGCAATATAGCGGCCGATCAAAAAAAAAGTTAAACAGTGCTTTTATGAAAAATGTATGAACCAATAAAGTACGCTAAACAGTGCGTTTTTGGTCGACTTATTAGTGGTGTCATTGTATTTGAGCTACAGTCTATATAAATGACAGATAACGGTACAGGAGTAGAAAAAAAATTTAATGGTTAATTCCGCCATTTTGACGTTTCTTATAGCTGACAGATGTGGCGGTGATAAACCATATAATGAGGTTATATATTTCGGCAAATTAATTACCTGTCGCAGACGTCGCAGTCGGATAAAAACCATCCTATGTGACAGCTAGAATAATAATGTACTTACCCATAAAAAATGTTTCATATTTTTCCGTTCATGCGATGCTGAGATCATTCGTGACAGACCAATGCGTAGTTTCATACTAACTGTTTTTTTTTAATAGTACATTTTACAACTAGTGTGAAAAGAATGTCTTTTTACCACTAGTACCGAGGTATCTTGCCACGAGCTGAAAGCGAGTGGCAAGACTCGGTACGAGTGGTAAAAGACATTTCACACGTGTTGTAAACGACGTTTTTTAATACAATTGCGAAAAAAGAATAAATTAATATTCGTCATTTATATATTAATGAATTCTTTAAATAAATTTATATTATTGTACCTCGATCTCAACTGTTAGTGGCTGCATCGAAACTTCTGCTTGCGTATGCGCTCCTGGTACCTATAGGTGGACCGTTTAACTCGGTCCTCGCCTGCGCGGCGCGCGGGTGCAGGGGTATGACTATAACGGGCTGCGGGCGACGTGCGGAAGGCAAACCCCGGCGCCCGCACCCCGTTATCGTCATACCCCTGCACCCGCGCGCTGCGCAAGCGAGGAATGAGTTAAGCGGTCTACCTACAGATGCGTACATTTTCAGCTTCAAAAATGACTTTCATACTAACGCGATCAAAAATAAATACTCCTAGTATTCGTAAGCGTTTTTAATTTCATAATTTCCAAGTAAAAAATCTAATATAAAATTACTGCGTTTCGAAAGTATGGTTTGGAACTAAAAAGTAAAAAGCACTAGTTCGAGAAATTGAGCTTCTCGTACGCTACGCAGCCACAAAAAGTACCACTTTTTGAGCAACTGTATTAAAAATTATTAAATGTATAGATAAGTGGAGATAATGCACCAGATTAACCCCCTATAACTCGTGTCCTATAATAATATTTACAAAAATTATATTATCATTTCTCTGAATCGTCCGCGGTCAGCTATCATTGAGTGGTTAACCGCTTGGATGGAACACTCCTGGATGTTATCTTTTTGCGTTTTTATTTAACATGTAACATATTATTTTACTTTTCTATGATACTGTGATACAAATGCACTGCCGTCAACGTAATCATGTGAGACGACGCCACCCGCAAACTACGCAAATAAATAAAGCGACAGAATTTATCGACAACCATTGCTTCTCTTTACGTTTCACAGCGGGATGGTTATGAGCCAAAGTTGAGAAGCCCTGACGTACAACTAGCAAACATAAATTTGTACCCCAATCCCAAATAGCCTAAACCTTATTACGAAGCATTAAAGGTTATTATTCAAGCGAGGTATGTAGGAGTGGAGGTATAATAAAATGGCTTTGATATAATGTGAACCATTTATAACGTATTGTGTTTTGATTGCGCATGTCAGTTTGCAGACTAGTTTCAGTCGATGGATGATCCTTGTATGAGAATAGGAAATGGTTATGTCTTGGATTCCGAAGCCAAGTTTGAATGGTCCAAATGGCAGGCGTTATAGACGCTCCGTTTACTAAGTTTATTGTCTACGATGCTTTCGAGCGAGAAATCTATGGGTATAAAAACGGCATTGTTTTGAAAATGTTGAAGAAAGATGGATTTGTGCTTGAGGAAATACGAGTGAATGTTGCATTTTAGTTCTCAGATATGATCCAATACAACAACTTGACTTCATAATAAGTTCAGTCCAATAGGTAAAACAACACATTCTATCAATTCAATTAATTTGACCCATGAGCACAACACAATAAAGTTGGGACGTTTTGAAGTCACCTCAAAATTTCGATTATTTTTGGCAAGTGATAGTTCTATTAGAAATTCAAGTAGGCGTCTGAAAAGAAAGATAAATAAGACCTGTCACGGCTAACGCCTCAGAAGTTCCCCTTCACAATTTTGAAAGGCCTTTATCTAGCCACCACATTGATGGACATGGCATTATAAAACCACCAACACAATGCAATAGAACGGAGGATTATCGACCTTATTTATTCGAGAATGTTCAATTGCACCGGTATCGGTTAAATTTTTGGCAGCTAACAATCTCTATAGAAAAGACACCCCTCAAAGTGCATGTCGTACGAAGTATCATTTTAGATCAAACACGTGATAATAGCCATAAGAGCGCCCCTATTATTTGATACAATAAAAGTGAAGTGCCGACATATTCCGCATTCTACTGCGAAATGAGAGTCAAGCGTAAACTGACCGAGCTGATGATAATCTCGAAATCAATAATGAACTCAAACCATACTTCCATAAGGTTTATTTCAGAGTATTCTCTGTATATATTTGTGAAAGAATTTAGTGTAACAGGGACAGAGTGCACGGTGCTATCGTACGCAGTGAAACGGTCGGTAGGCTCGCAGATACGGACTAATGGTGATTGAGAAAAATATTGCTCCTGTACCAGTCGAACAATAATTCGCGGTTATGTCTTCATGAATATTGAAGATCTACTGATACCTATTTTTATTTTGATTCCGGCAGTACGTTACAATGCCGTCGTTAATGGAAATCATAAATATGTTGATACGCGACGCTGATGTCTGTTTTATTTTCAGGAGCGAAATATGATAATGTTATATCGAATTGGTATTTCCTTTAGGGAGTGAATGGAAGGAGAATTCATAAATTACACACTTTGCCAACAATGCAGAATCCTGTCAAGTTAAACTCATAATTTTACTATTATATCTCGATGTAAAAACATAATAGCAGATAAAATACAGCATCGATTAGGTACGTTCGTTGCGCAGCCATCCAGATGAATCAAATCTTGTTGGGCACATTCAATCCAGCTGACTCTACTGCAAGTCAACAAGAATCGTTAAAAAATATAACTTAATAGCTTAGTTGTACTTTCACGTACAATCGAACCAACTGAATCATGGCCCACCATAGAACATTGTTACAATTAACGAACATACACACGATCATAATAATATGACGTTAATATAATATAAATTCAATTTTGTCGATAGTACTTCTTTCTTATAATATATGTGGCATTATAAATGGCATTACTAAAGTTTGTAGTGTAAAGAAACGTAAGTTTTTATTGCTATGGCACATGAGGATTCTTATGTACGAGTACATAACCATTTTTTGTATCCTAGCCTAACTGATTCATCAATACATTGTAAATGATTTGTCATTGTTTAAACCTACGAAAGACCACCGATGCAGCATATTTCAGAATTCAAATCTTCAGAGATTACCCTTCTAGCAGAAATTATTAATATACAGTCAACTAGCCCGTACGAAAGGGGTGAATAAATTTAATATGACGACAAAGTGTCGCGTCGCAACCAGTAACGCGTACACAATTCGGTAATTAATACCCTGAATTACATTTCGCAAATAACCAGGGTTCTATGGAAAGGGGTCTAAGTAGAAGCTTATGAAAAAGGGTGTATGACCTGGCTCGTTTAATCCTGAGGTCTTAAGAAGCAATTAGCTAGGAGACGTATTAGGGAGCACCTTGGAGTATATTTGCACAGAGTGACTTCATGATGTAATATAGGTATAATAGATATAATAGATGTATACATACATGATGTAGACAAGCTACACGTGACAATATTTTACAGCGGATTTGCCTTAACTTTTTTAAAAATATTAACCACCACTCTACTTCGTGCGGATAGTTTGGTGGCAGTTACTTTAGGATTGACTTTAGGAGATTTTTTAACATAAAGAAATTGCTATATTTAACAATAACCACTAATAGGTACTTAATAAAGAGTAGGTACTCACCTTTATTGCGTTAAGTAAAAATTACATAAAAAATCTCCAGCAGCCAACAACTCCAATTAGAAACGTTATACCGGACCACTTTAGATTAATTTTCATTTCAAATAGATCGTCCCCAAATTGGTATCTTTTTTCTAATCCCCATATTGAAATTCGAGGTATCACTTTTATCTGAAATCTGTCGTTGGCAAACAGTGCCATATGTGTGCACATACACAAAGAACTTCAATGAGATGATAGGTAGGGTGGTGTACTCGATTTTCAATTGTTGGATTTTCATAGTATCAAGTCCTGTTGCCACTTTAGACATTGTTATAAATTCGGAAAGTGGAAAAACCATTTCATTCCTTGACTAAACCTAAACATTGGCAGGTAATCAAATTTGTACGACAAGATTATATAATATTTCAAATTTGAGAAATAAAAGTATCGCGTGTCAGCTTAACAATGCTATTTTACTTAAAACAGTGTTAAAGTTCGTTTGTTTTAAACATTTGAGTTTGTATGAAATAGAACAAAATCTAATTTAGGATTGTTAAGATAAAAAAGTGGGTTAGAAGAAGGCAGTGACAGACAGACATAATAGTTAGATCAATTGGCTTACGAAATCTTATTAGAAATTATTTGAATGGTATGCCACTAAAACTGGTGCCGAACAAACTGAAATATAAGAACTTATTCTGAGGTTTGACGTTATAATTGTATGGACTAATATTGATATAAACTCCTATTTGATTGAATTAACTTTACTGTACTCTCACTCAGTACTCTATTGTGTTATGGTATGGTTACTTTATGGGGTCCTACCTCATACGATACTCCAACCTCTCCGTTTCACTTGACACTTCGAAGTGTGGGGTGAATATATTTCGGATTCCAATTCGAAAATTGTCAACCCCAATATCGGACGAGCTTCACAATCGAATTTGTCCATAATGGCATTACTCTGTGATTATTTCCTATTAGTCATATGATAAACAATTTGACGTGGTTGGGGATTAGTTATTTTGTTAGTTAAATTGTTTGGGTTATCTAGTTTATTCATATTATTATGGTTTTCAATTATGCACTCTAATATAGGTAACTTCTGACTACTGGCCCTGTAGCATGGATAGCGTTATCACGCAATAAGTGATAGGATAAGCGCGTCGTCTCATTCTATCGAACGGTGTCAGCCAGGGACGGCAGCTCTATCCTATCACTTATCGCGTGATCCCGCGCCATCCATGCTACGGGGCCTGAAGTATTTTAGTAGGTAAGTAACAAATTTACTACGTTCATAATATATTTGTCGGCGGCCGATCGTAAAATCCGGCAGATCACGAAATTCCTAGGCATACCGTGAAACGCCGCCATTTCATGATTTGGCTGATAGTTGGCCAGACATATCATGATGTGCCTGATGAAAAATACGGCAGATCGATTAGAGCAACGCATTCGTCGATATTCCTAGCTCTATACCGGGCACATCGTAAAAATCCGGCATATCACGAAATTCCTAGGCATAAAGTCTATAAAGCAAAAGTTTTTCACAACAGGGACTTATTGGCAAAATCGACTCGGATCGCGGATAGGTTAGAAGACGAAAGCGGGAGGTCGATGTTATTTTTTTTATAAAAGAGCGGAAAATCTTGTTTAAACCCTACTTAAATAAGTATACTCGTATAGTTATTTTTATTTAATTAGTCTGACATTAGAGACTCTTTACATCTCTGTAATAATATTTATATTTGTATTAATCGAACATTGGAGACTATACATCTCCCGGTGCACACTTGCCTAGGTTTGTAAGGATGTTGCTCATAAAATTTATGTTATATTGTATTCATGCTTAAGTATTGTTGTGTTGACTTGTGAAAGAGCCCATGTTGCCAACTTACAGAATAATCATTTGATTTTGATTTTGATTTTATAACGGCAAGTATTGAACGATATGGCGGCGTTTCATGATATGCCTAGGAATTTCATGATCTGCTTAAACGTCACTGGTGGGTGTTACTTAGCCTAATCAAGAAATTGCGGCGTTTCACGATATGCCTATAGGAATTTCGTGATCTGCCGGATTTTACGATCGGCCGCCGACATATCTATGGCTACTTAAGGTAACTGTCCTAATGATTGATATCTTAATTCCAATAATTGACGACCGGTTTTGCATCTCTATTGCAATAAATTAAGATTAAAGGTGCCAGCCATGCCAAGTATTGAATGTGTACCAGTGTTGGGCTACTCTATACTACCCACTACCATATGCAAGTCTCCATACACAATATTTTTCTCTAGCAGTATTAAGGCATGAAGCCTCTTCTTTTACTTTGAATCATTTTCGTAATAGGTACTTAGTGCTAAATTTAATTATATTTTCGTTTGAATAAAAATTTGGATTTGTAACCAAATTACTTAAATGGCAGTGCAACTTAATAGTTACAGCGCTATGTAATTAATTCAAACTACCCACATTTTAAATGGCACGATTACGCCTTAATTAATTTGATGCCTTGTCCCATCCATTACGACGATAATGTTCACAAATTACTGTTAAACATCGCATCAATCTTTTTATTAATTATTTTGACAGGATTAAATGATAAAAGGTGATAAGGCACATGCGATGTTACACTTGCGGTTTTATCAGGGCATTATCCATTGTTACATCTTGGACAACATTTCTTATCTCAAATTACTGCATTTTACTTATTAACATGTTTAAAATGTATCGTGTAAACTTCACCAATAACTAGAGTCAGCTAGCTTTGTACGAATTTGAATATCTTATCTCAAAATATAGAAACTTACATGATCGGATACTTATGTATGTGCTATGCTATATATAGTTTAGGCTGTCTGGTATTTTTACTATTTTTGACAACTGTGAGGCACTTGTCCCACCGCCGGCAAGTAGCGAGTACTCTCATAGTAGGTAATTCTTACTCGCTTTTACTCGCGCGAGTAAGAATTACTATGAGAGTATTCGCTACTCGCCGGCGGTGAGATAAGTGCCTTATGTTTATACTTATAATGAATATCTTAATTCAAAAAAGAATCAGCCAGCTTGTAGGTATCATTCCAGACATTACTTTCTCGCGAAGGATCTGAGCTTCCCATGAGTGGAAAAACATTGAACATTTTTTATAGGTACCAACATTATTATTTCGGCTCCCGCTTTGGATAGTTTTTCTCCAACTGCGACAAATAATAAACTTTCCGAAATATTTGACCTTGACCGTTGAATTTTACATTTCATTTTCATTAATTTCATCATCATCATCATCATCATATCAGCCGAAAGACGTCCACTGCTGGACATAGGCCTCCCCCAAAGAGTGCCACAATGGCCGGTCCTGCGCCACCCGCATCCAGCGGACTCCCTCGACCATTACCAGGTCATCAGTCCACCTTGTGGGGGGCCTACCTACGCCGCGCCTTCCGGTACGTGGTCGGTCGCCACTCGAGAACCTTTTCTCCCCAACGGCCATCGGTTCTACGTGCAATTTTTATACTACGTGCATTAATTTTATACATCTTATTATTTACCTATTTTTATCAAAGCAGTTGCTTTGACAAAAATGTGACAAACAACTTCTTTTGAAAAGTTATTTCTGTATGTCTTTACTATAATAAAATCCACCTGGAGCTAAAATACATTGTTGGTTTTCTGTATTGAAGTAATCCCATCGGATATCTAATCCTAACTAAGTACTGTCAGTACTAGTTAATACGGGATAGGTACTCTGTCAAAATGAATTACCCATTGTAGATACTGAGGATAACTTAACTAAATCTTTGGCTAATTAGTCCTGGCTGTGTTAACTGGTAATTGTGTATCTCAGATCTAATCTGTTCACTATGTTACATAGCATCTTAATGTTGCAGAAATGTTATCCACTCCTAGCAATTTCAGTTTGTACCCTAGTAATTTGATTTGCACTTTATAATACGATTACTTCATAACATTTGATATGCTGAACTGGTTGCAAGTGATTTCTGGGTGCGTATTTGGTATACCTAGCGTATTTGTTTAACATCTAATGTAATGGTTTATCAGAACTTTTCATACTTAAATGTTTTTCTTGCACTCAGATCAATTCTGGGTCAGTAAATGAAAATTTGACGACCTAATCCGAGTTGATATTAAACCTGCCTTCGAAGATGACGGTCTTCGGTTCAAATATAAATATTGTTTTGAAACCTGAAGCTTACCGAAGTGAAATGTATTTAAAAAATACTTTGCGACATCCACCAGGAGTGATTGATGACTTTGACTACTATTACGATGTTAATGCATTACAAATGACATAGATTCGATATGCATCATATTGTTAGATTTCATTTCATTATTCACTTTGCATCTGATGAAAGGGGTAGTGCATTCAAAAACCCCTTAATACCAATTAGGTAAGCTCGTCACAAGAAACGATTTTCTGACATTTCATTAGTAGCAAGAGGATTAACAAAGATTGTGATGCAATTTGAACAAAAGATAAATTTTGATGCCAACGGTATAGTGGTGGTTGACATATTTGTTGTGGTGGTGGTTGACAACTAGAGTGTGGTTGACATATTTGTTCTTTAGATTTTGTTTTATTTTTATATTTACTCGTTATTGAGTAAATTTGTTGACATTGTATTAATTTAATATTATATCTTTATTTTTTCTTTGTTTTTGACGATCGTGATAAATAATATTATTTTGTTGACATGAAAGCATAATGTAATTTTTTATCATGAAATAAATAATGTAATCTAATCTATTACAGTCGAAGTAGTCGAACGCGTTGACATGCGCCGGACTAAGTTCTCAGTTTCTCAATTTGTAAGACTATCATATCACCCGAATGTCACATCAACTGTTAGTGCTATGTGACAACCTGTACCCAAAGACGTGTATTTCTTTACTGAATTCTTACCATCCAATCAAAATCGCTATAGCTACGAGTATATTGCTATCATGAGTGGAATTTAAAGTCCTCATCTTAGCAATTTCTCGGTAGCAGTCTGCAAGGATGCGAAAGTACCTGATTGACGAATTTGTACCTGTTTAATTTGTGAACTTTCTCAACTTCGGTGAAAATATACGTGTTTAAGTGTACACGTTTGCGTGGGCTGGGCTTCTTAATACGTGTTACATTCTACTTTGCCTGCATATCCTAGCAATAGAATAGAAAATTATGGATACATTGAAATACAGTGATGGTTATCAAAGTAGAAGATGAAAAGCACGTGGCAGATCACAGATGAGGCAATGACCATATTATAGAAGCTAGTGGAAGTAAATCGTATTGATAAAGAATACGTCAGTTCATCAAACTTGTCACAAAGGAACGACTAACTACATAATGTGGGAAGGACTTCGTAGTCTAGGAAGGTGATGACCCGGTGACACAGAAGCATTCCTTTCTGTCATTACCTTCCTAGCGACTTCCCGGTTGCCCGGGCTCGGGCGATAGCCCAGAATCGGGGGCACCTAATGCCAAATTTTGGCAAAGGCCACGAAAGCGACTGCCATCTGAGCTTCCAATTCAGAGGGAAGACTAGACCTTGTTGGTATTAGACCGGTTTCCTCACGATTTTTTCCTTCGCGTGCTTAAGGTACCACTCGGCTACAGTAACTAAGAAACGGTTTTATGTAAACGGGAATGATTCCGTACATAGACAACCAAGTTAGGTACTGTTTTTTTATTTCGCCAATTGACTCCCATCTCGGGCGCAAGTATAGACTTTAAAGTTTAAAGTGGACACCCAACACTGATGCGGGCGCATTGAGCGCGTCTAATCGATCACTTGGGCTAATTCCGCTCATCTGCATATTAATTCTGTGCTCCCTTAATAAGCAAGGGGTTTAGCGTGTTCGTGTATAGGTTGATCTTTTTTTTAGCCTAATATTTAAGAGAACGTGAACCAATAAAATTACGTTGAATCTCGGAGGGTCGGCAACGCGCATGGGACATATCTGGACTTGCAAGCGTCCATAGGCTACGGGTGACCGCTTACCGTCAGGTGGGCCGCACGCTTGTTTGCCACAGACATGGCACCTATATAGATCGATTTCTCGCCCCCGTAACCACCTACATTCCAAATTTCATCGAAATCGTTAGAGCCGTTTTCGAGAACGTGATTGCAAATATATATATATATATATTGCTCGTTTAATAGTATAGGATGTACGTAGCTGCATGCACTTGGTGCATACTGCATAGTGCATACATACTTTTACGCATTTCAATATATTCTCGTAGATTTGATCAGATGGCATATTGGGAGTTAAGACATATAGTGGTCACACATTTATTATAATATAAATTATAATACTTATTATCAAGGTTAAAATACTATTACTCCAGATTTCAGATAATACAAGTTCAAAGGTGAACTTAATCACGCGATTATGTAACAACTCATAAAGACACACGCTGATGATATAAGATATCAGAGGACTTACACTCAAGAGCAAATAAAAAAATACGTATTACTTATATACTTTAGAAAACCTATAGGTAAATCTTATACAACCTGTACCTGTTTTAATTGTCCTTCTAATTCACATAGTATGCATAACGTGAATTAAACATTTTCACCTGTCAATTCTAGATTTTTTACTTACCTTATATTTACATTAAAAGATTTTAAGTCCAACCAGCATTTATTAAGTAATTAATTACATATTTTAAAAGAGCAGCCTGTAGCTCCATAGTAACCTAACCGGTCATATTCAGCTATGCGGGCAATTACACTACGAATTTGTTTCCCTTAATCGCATGCGAATTTTTTATTTATTACTTAACTATTTCATAACAACGCTGATGGGTTTTAATTTTAATAAACAGTTTCAAATAGGTACCAAAGCCTGGTTGTCTTTGATGAGCCTTAATTACTTATTTCTCTGGAACATAATATGCTAGCTAGAAAAGGATGTTATGTTGGAAATAACCAGTAACCCAAATATGACTTCGATACATACTCGTATCATTGTTAGAAACATTTTTGAGAACGCGTTTAGTTATTTTTTGCATGGTTTCGTCACGAAAAGTACCTTTGCTATGAAAAAAAATGTAGGCGTTAAATTTTTTAAACATTGCTTTTTTTACTTACACAATCAAATCCTTGTATTTTATTAATTATAAACAGTTGAATTTTGAGTTGGTTATTAACAAAAAAACAATAATATGTAGTCTTTGGCGTCAAGAACTAAACTTAAAAGTAATTGCTCTTTGCTATGATAAATGCATTATGTGCCTCAGTTTCCAAGTAAGTAGTATCTAAGTCGACTCTATTCAAATATAAGTTTTGCATTTAGACAAAAAATAAATTACGGTTACTTACAAGTTCTTACATATTAATTTAACTAGCAATGTTTCCATGTATTAAGTGAGAACTATAATTTATCAAATTATCATCGTACCGTCAAACATGCCTACTTTGCCACCAGGGGGAACTTTGCCCAAGAAGCAAATTTTAAAATTTTCCTCTTGGGCAAAGTTCCCCCTGGTGGCAAAGTAGGCATGTTTGACGGTATGTAAATAAGTAACAGAGTAACTATGTATGAAATTGTCTGTACAGAAGTTGTTTTGCACCCACTTGCTTATATCCAATTTCGCTGTGGCATACTTAGTCATGTAAGTTTGGTAACAATACAATATTATGGTACCTAGTACTTGCTAGTACCTACTATCAAGCTGGTCAGATGATGGAGCCGGAACAGTAGCCATAGGAACTCCTTATGTCCTTATGATCCTGTGGTGTTAGGACACTTAGGACTCGTTAGATTTTTGATAGAAAATTATTAGAGATGAGATACGTTCCGAATATTCTCAGGGATTACTTTCGTATCGCGTGTCATTAAGAACTGCAATTATCACCCTCCTAATTACAGTACAAAAGCATCTCCTTATTAATCCGTAGAAATTTAAGCAAAAATCACGCTCATCAGTCAGGAAGACCGACCGTTACATTCAAAATTAAATATGCATAGAAAAGGGTTACACTAGTCAACAGAATCCAGAGAGTCAAATTAAAACCTACCTTAATTCCTACTACGTAACAACTACTTTCGCTTGTAACTTGAAATAAAAATTTGTTACAGAAAATACTACTTAAATTATGACCAAATAAGGTTTTTTTTCATATGAAAGTACAGCCGTGAAAATGCCTATAGTTGGTCAAATTCGCCACGCTTTCGGTATTAATATCTTGATCCATCAACAGTTGACGGGTTAAGATGAATCAGCATCGGAAGGGTTAACAGGGGTGACACGCTGTTTTGTCTGTAAGCTAGTCGTGTGTGTGATTGCAGGGTTAGGTAACATTTTAGATATCGATCTTAGGATTTAAATATTTTATTCGTTCATCAATTACCTACTCCCACTGACTGTACAGAACTACTTACTACATATTTGGATTAATTACTTATGATAAGTATTGTAGATTGTTTGGGAGAAATCGCTGCTTAGCGGTAAATGTTTCTTAGGTTCTGATTCTGAATATTATTATTTAATTTATAATGATAATGCAAACAGATTGTTCGAATAAAAAAAAAAAATTACTTCGGATATTACGCGTCGAGGATCAGGAAGATCTGGATAATGCAGTGAAGGTGGAAATCAAGAACTTTGCCAAGATGGCACCTAATCTAACAAAAACATCAACAGATAAAAAGAGCCAACTAAAAATAAATTACCACTTTCTCAACAATATCACATTCCAAATCCGCTCACAATAGTCGCATTGCTCAAACCTAAAAGGTTACATGTTCCATACAAACTATAAGCACAGTTACGACATTTATTACTGAAGTGTGGTATGAAATCGCACCCACCCACATAGATTAATGATTCACTCGACAATGGATCCGTTTTTTGATACGATCCCTTTTCGATTTAACAGCAATTAAAAAGTTTCACAAAGCAGCGAAAGGGTTAACTTCATTTGCGTATAATTGGTTAGATTTGCTGGTCCGAATGGGATGGAGGATGTTTTGGATGGACGAGACGAGTGCGTCACGGGATGTGCCTAAATACATTTTGGCATGAGTGACATTTCAGTTGTTTTAATTAGTTGATAAAACAAACCTAGATCTCCGAATTATTTTGATTACCTGGGTGCATTGCGAGTAGTGCGATTGAGTAGGTAAGGTGTGAATTCAAATTTTGGACACTCTTTTGCTGTTCCTATACGAATTACGATTGAAAATATCAAGTATTGGACCAGTGTTGAGTATTACTGCGACATTTACCTCATAACCATTAACCATTAGTGTTCTATATTAATTTTAGATAAAACTCATAAGCGTTCAATACTAATTTAAAAATGTCCTTAGGGTTGTCATCGCGCGTAGATACACTAGATACCTACAAAATCAATTTTATTACATCATTAATCATTAAGTACTTACCGTCACAACTCACAATAAAAATGCATAAACGCCGAAAACGAAACATTATTAAATCTTTGTACCTACTTACAACATTTTCAAATAATTTTAAAGGTTCCCGCGGAGAAAGCAGTAGCAGCAATTGCTATAAAATCGTCTGGATAAAAAACTCCTCGTGCAAGAATTTCCTATTTTTTCCCAACTTAAATTAATTTGTACAGAAGACGTCCCCGACTCAATAATTGATTCCTCACGGCTCTGCGGTGCGCAGGTCTCATTGTTCGACAATCGAATTTACACTAATTTGATTGCATTTTCTTCCTCGGTATTTCTGTACTTTTTAAAGTACTCTTTTAAATGGATCTTGATAAGGAGGATGCGGATTTTTCATTTGATTGTGTAGTATTTACGGTTGTTGTGCTTGCTAGAGTGGATACTGGATAGGTTAAGGTAGTGCACCGATAGCAGATAATTCAATGAGCTCGACTACTTAAATAACGAACTACAAGTACCTAAGCAGTTAAGTGCAGATTTTTTGTTTGTTTGTGACATAATTCATAATCATAATATACAAATGCATTACAAAATTGGCCACGCAACGACTTAAAACTCAATAAGTTACACATTTGTGATTTTTTTTTAATATTTAATGACGTTGCTTATTTACCGTTTACTCTCGAAATCTCGGAGTATTATTGATAAGATAAGTATGATCAGTTATAATGAGATATAGCTGTCACTAAAGATCCGACTGATATTCAAGTCAGCATTACTAAAGAGATAACTGCGTATTGGAAGAAAGAAGTAACAAAAAGTATAAAAAAATGTTTTTCACATATGTGTTCCTTCGAGCCGGATTTGAACCAGCGACCTATGGATTCCCGTCTTGTACCAACTACAGTCCACCGCTCTACCAACTGAGCTATCGAAGGCGTGGAATAATGTGCGAAATTTACTATTGCTTACCTTTCACTGTGTGAGTGTTCATAATCAATGTTTCTTATACGATACGGTTTGTTTATCTAACGGTATCAGAGGCATGATTAGTTGTCAAATTCCGACCGAGTAATTAGAATTGAAAACAGTATTACAACTTTTTGTTTATTCGATCGATATATTTATTTATAAAAAACCCCTTTTTGGTAATTATAATTACTATAAATAGTAATTTGACATTAAAAAAATCAGTTATTCATTTTGCATGACCAAATTGCCCTAGATATAGAAAAAGAGGCAAACTTTTTTATTCAATCTCAACAACGAAAACGTTTCCATCACAAGTCGCCCCAAATATCTCCAAGTTGTAAACAAGATGGAGCGAGACATCACGCTAATAACATCAGCGGGGATGAGCAGAATGCCCCGAATATTTCATCGCAAGAGCACCAGTAAATTATCTAAATAGAGATCACTCCTCAATCAGTGAGGTTCGCGTGCGAATAGAGATGCTGGAAACGTCATGTTGTATTGTACCAAAGAGATAAAATGTAGTGAGACGTGCGCCTACATTCAGATACTCCATCATGTCAGCCAAAAGACGTTCACTGCTAGACATAGACCTCCCCCAAAGAGTGCCACAATGACCATTCCTGCGCCACCCGACATCCTGCGGACTCCCGCAACATTTACCAGGTCATCAGTCCACCTTGTGAGGCTTCTAGGTCTACCCACGCTGCGCCTGCTGGTAAGCGGTCACCACTCGAGAACCTTTCCGCCCCAACGGCCATCGGGTCTACGTGCAATGTGTCAGTGATATGTGTGTGTGTGTGTGTGTGTCAGAGACTATTAAATTATAAAAAAAAAAAACTATTATAGTATACCTACAATTTTAAATGGTTATAAAACAATTGCACAGACAATGTAAGATAGATTGGAATGACAGTCCCGTTGTGTTAAATGTTCGTTAGAATAAGGTCAAAAATAAGAATAAGCGAAAAGGATTTGGTGAAAATGTATATTTATTCTTATTAATTAGGTACGTAGCACAAGTAAGGAACAAGAGAGACCCTTCCAGCTAAATAATACATTTTCAAACCTCCAACCGGATGCACAGTGTTCAGCCAAAGATGGCGCGCGGAAATGCGTCGCGCCTACTGTCATGGCCGCCGGAAGTTCTGCCATTTGATAAATAGTTGTTCTTCAACAGTTTTTATCATGCAAATGAAGGGACGAATGACGGATCGCGTTTGTCACAATTTTCTCGGGTGGATTTAATTTGGGATGCAGGGGTGACAAATCTTTAGCTCGCTCGATGGGAATTGCGACCGACGGTTGACGATCGCTGATTGCATGGAAATGTTCAGGTTTTACATTTGACATTTGTCGGGATTCTTGTCTAGATTGGTTGGGGTTTAAATTGAGACCGATCTGTGCGGTGATTGGATTTTAAAATGTTAATCAGGTTTTTGAATATGTAGAAGGTACTAATAAGCATTTCACCTCACCCGCATAGTTACTTAATTTTGCTGATGACTGTACCTAGTAATTTTGCTAGCCACTTGATTGAAATTAAAAAATCACAGGAACCGTAGTACATAATAGGTACTTATTGAATACAATATTAGTTCAAGTTAATGAATCTCATATTTAAAATGATTCCATTAAATGGAAAAATATTGAATTGATGCCATATTTCATTATTTAGGTATAGTGTATTTCAAATACGAAGGCCCGATGCACTTGAGACGGTCAATGGGCGTTAACAATAGGATTAGTGATAACAAAAGATACTCAAAGGCAAACATTTTGAGCCCTATTGTTAAGTTTCAAGTGCATAGGGCCTTCGTATTTGAGATGGACTGGTAATATCACCAATTATTACCTAAATAATGATTGCATTATTTTGCAGAGTTATTATGACACAACAGAAAATAAAGCAATTGCATTTAACGGTTAGTTAGGGTGTCCATATATACCTACAATTAAGTCATTCATCTGCCGTATCGTAGCCACCGTAGGTATTTGTAATTTGTTTTATTCAATTTAAAAGTGACCATTCACTTCATTGTCAATGTACACTTCCGCACATGTAGGTACACAGTATAGGTACATTTACATTTACGAGGACAAGATAATTAGTAAGTATAATTAATGTGTGCACGCAAAACAAATATGTGTAGGTACCTATGAATTAAACTGATCACAAACATATAGACAACTCGCTTGGCTCACAAGCACAGTTAAATGTCATCCATATACCAGCCTATCAAATTAAATTAAATTAAAACAAAATAAATTCAGAACACCCCAAGATAAACTATATAAAATTATGTTTTTAAATGTACCTACTTGGTAATCATTAGCTTCCAAATACCTACGACTTACACTCGTACTAAGTGGGTATTTGACAAAACTATACAATTTTATTTTGCGGATTCTATTCATTCTGTTTGTTTGTGAATTGCCTTGGTAAGTACGCCCCCTACGTGTATGTCCAGCATTATAAATATAGTTATAATCATGCCCCTCGACTTGGCTAACAAAGCGTTAAGATATGCAAGGTGCGGCTATTGCGGAATTGCCACGTGCTTTTTTAATAAGTAAAGGTTACATGGCAGATGTTTACGAGTACAGCACAGTATTGCAACTCATGCGCTTTTTCTAGGAATCATTGAACGGAACTGTTATACCTAATTCTAATTGCACTAACCGTCGACTTACTTTATGGTATATGAGTGTCAGCAAACCGTTACTGCTATTACAGACTAGTTAAAAAAAATGACAAGCGTTATCTATAGATTATACGTAAAATGATAAATAAGATCATCATAAAACATACGTTTTAATATTTGCCGCACATTGAGATTAATTAAAGCCCGTACTTTTTATAGTATGTACCTATATTTGTATGTTGAGAAATGTAATATCGCTTAAATATACAATCAACGCCTTTATCCCTAAAAGGGGTAGGCAGAGCACACGAAACTTGTGTTCCAGTGCCACTTTTAGCATAAATGTGGGTATAAAAGATCGACAAAATGTGATGTCGCAGTGATAGGTTGCCAGCCCATCGCCCACAACACACTTCAACCCTGTTCCCATAGTCGACTCTTACGACACCTACGGGAAGAAAGGGGGTGGTGCTATTCTAACCCGACACCACACGGGGTCTTAAATAAGTTAATATACTTACTTAAATATATGAGCACATTTAAAGAAATTAAGGCAAAAAATAAAACCAGATCAATAAACACATATTTTGTTTGTTTGACCTAAATATAATGAACGATATTTTTGAATCTTGCTTGTATTCTCTGAACTTGCTGCTTACAATAAAGATACCGTAAATACTCTCATTCAAAACTATAAAGGTGAACTATTGCAAAAAAGTGCAATGTGCATCTGCTCGCGTGTTAGTAATTATAACTGCAAAAAGTGACCACGTGTCCCGTTGACCTTAAGGATGACTCATATAAACGAATGCACCCCCATGTGCCTTACCGACCGTGAACACACCTGGTCACACTACACTTTCTTAGAATTTGAGCTGACCGAAATTAATCTCTAATGTAATATATTAAGGTTTAAATTGGTTTGTATTTTTTTGTCATTTCAATAAAAATAACAAAGAAAAGTAAGCTTTCCAAAACGGTGATATAGTTCAAAATAGTTTTCGTTGTTTTTTTTATGCTGGACAGGTGAGATTCTTTAGGAATGAATGGACATCATGAATGCGCAATGACATTTTAATTGTCCGTTAACTTTTTTTAAACAAACAAATATGAACAAATTAGTTACTTGACAAATTATGTATTCAATTATTATTTTAGAAAATATAATATAAAGGAATAGTGTCGTAAATATATATTCCCACCATTCAAAAGACAAACTGGACAGCTCACATTTTTAAACAATTCACCCACATGAAACGTCCGGTCCATTAAGACCTTAAAAACTCTAAAACGCGAAACAATCTAAAAGCGTATCACACCCTTTTAGCAAAACGGAAGCCATCAATATGTAACCCGAAAACAATAACACCAAACAAATATACAATATTCCCATTCGAAAACTTTAATGCTCAGAAAATAAGACTCAATATGTTTACTGCTCTGAAACAAATAAATGCTCAAAAGTCCGGCTCGAAGGACTAATTTGACATAATCTAACAAACTGACCTTTTATCTTATTCATAGAAGGTTAAGGTCTACTTTTGAATACGTAGTTTTGCTAGGTATTTTGTAGGCAGATCTGACGGTCCAGTGAAATAAGGGCCGGTTAAGAGTCAATACGTTAATCTGCATTATAAAGGGAATATTTAAGTAATGCGGCGAGCGTGTCCCCTTAATTGCTGGATGCTGGCGATCAATTGCAAAATAGGAAAAAACTGGATGAATGGCACTCGCTGGACCATTGAGTTTTAGGAATTTTACAACGGAAAAGAATGGAGCGTATATGTAAGTAAATAAATAAATAAAAATAAAAAATATTTATTGTACATAAGGTGGTTAATTAACGAGACTTAGTAGACTATTTTGTACACATAGGTCAGAAACACAACAAAAACTTCCAACCCTACTTACTAAATAAAAATAAATAGACTAGATTTAAAGCATGCGTTAGATAATTCTTCGCAACGAACAGCTATTATTATTTTTATAAGATATACTGTTGTTAAGTCTTGTTTTGTATAACTTTTCTATTATTAAATGTACGGTATGGCTAAAGTTGTTTCTAAATATTTACTTTAAAAAATATATTTTAATTTTGTTTTCAGTTGCTGTTTGATATTTTCCGTGTGTGTTTACACAACTTGACACAGGAAGGGTATATATATCACACTTTAAACTCTTGGGATTTGTACACATATGTATTTAAAAGGGTATATCTATAAAAGGGTTTTGAAATTTATAAAAGTGCGTATATGATGTTTTCGTTAAAATCCAACATTATTACAGTGGACGGTTTGGAATAATTAACGCTACCCAACTATAACTTACACAAATGTACGCAACATTTGACACATACCGACTCCACGCCATCCAATTCCGTCAATAAAGGGGTGCTCGGTCCAGCTTTTGTCCGACACAAATGACCCTAAATAATAATCATCTCCATTCACTAGCCGCTCCACTTTCCCATAGTCCCATAAAACCATGCTAAACCAAAAAGACATAATTCAGAATGAACCTCGTACTGCGAAACAACATTCTGGATTTGAAAGGGTTATAGCTCTACCAAGATACGGGCACTTTGATTTGCGATTTGAATACGGTAGAATTAAACTTAATTAAGTAGATTTCATGTTTGTCCTCTCATTATCTTCTGCGGGGTCATTGGTTCGGGGTAATTTTCATTATCCGTGAAAGATAGGTAGCCGTAGGTGTCCTTTAATTAAATTTCAAAAGGATATGGGTTTATAATATATAAATAGAGGTATTTATTTGATGCGAGCAGTAATTACGTGTATGCTTGCAAATAATATTTCAAGTAATTTGAAAATATACAACATAAACTCAAAAAGTGTCTTATCACGCTAGAGTTATAATTATTTAAAATGAAACTTTTCACTCCGTCGTCTTTTTCCTTCTATCGGGTGTCCCCCAAAGTGGCGTCCACCCACAGACAGCCAAGACCAATAGCTACAGCCCTAGTGCTGCTATATATAATAAATATGTATTTTATGCCATGTTAAATATTTTTAATAAATAAATACAAAGAAACAAAAAAAAAACTTTTCACATTTTGGAATTTAAATATACTAATTTACGCTCTTATTTCGCATCAAAAACAGTAATCGTACCAGCGTTAATAAACACCCATTTGCACACATTAAAGCAGCATTAACAACTTTCCCGTAAGTTACGATTATCGGTAAAACCGTAAACTGAATCGTAACAGTAGGAACTGAACCGGGACTGTCCTTCAATAAACGTCAGCGTGGATAATGACGTCACGCGCGTATCCGAAATATTTTTACGAATGCACTGTGTACGGGTCGTAAAAGGTTTACGACTAGGGACCTAGGTTTATTAATGACATATATGTGTTTATGTTTTATTATGGGATGTTACAGTTAATTTGGTATAAAGATTCAGGAGTTGTAGGAAGTAGGTACTTGTCATAAAATAGCAATTCTTAAGTCCATGAGTCAAACCAATGATTAATTTATTTTATTGTATCATATAAATAACAATTTCCTTATTAAAAAATATATTCTCTTTAATTACGAGGTAAGATTCCCCCCTGTTGGCACGAATTATGGTAGGTAACATTTTTAACATAATATCTACTTAAGGACATAATTAACTATCTTACGTAACCTATACAAGTGTTAATTTAGAATATTAAACACGATTAATTATAATTTTTTGATTTAATTAAGACTTAAAATTTTTTTGCACGCGGAACTTTTGTGTTACAGTATTATATCTGTAATTTACATTCACAAAAGGCATTTGCCAGCCGCAACACAATATTCACGCCGAAAAAACCAATTCCGTGTCAATTACAATCACCCTACGATTTGAGTCATAACATGTCGTTCATATCCCGGGTCATAAATGTCCCAGAGCGCTCCCGGACGCGAATTTACGACAGCGCGTGGACACTTTATGATTATGTCCCGATGTTGATTGAATGGTCATGGTCACCCTAGTTTAATTGCGAAGATGTGATAGTGTGACTGACAGTAAATATTTATGATAACGGTGAAAGTGCTATGTATATAATGACTCTTATTAAATATTTAGTTTACTATGTACTACAGTACATTGCGAAAAAAAATATTTCATTGGTCTAAAGCAATAAAAAAACTTAATATTGTTCTCTTATTTTAATCGTTGGTCTGTCACAATAGAATACTATTCGGCTTTGAATTATTAATAACTCAATAAATATTTATTTTAATTAATTTCACCTCACTAGCTCGGAAAGCCCTTTTTGTATGTTTGATATCTATTGAGAAAATCGCTTTTTATCCACATGTGAAGAAAGTGGACGTAGAACGTTAAAAGTACTATGACGTAGAACGTTAAATTTATATTTTTCTGACATATTTTTTACCCTTTTTTTTCGTTTTTAACTTTTTTTCTGTGATAGTGTGAGACAGTGTGGGTAGTGTGAGTGATAGTGTGAGATAGTGTGAAATATTTTGAGAGATAGTGTGAGATAGTGTGAGATGTGTGAGATAGTGTGAGATAGTGTGAAATAGTGTGAGATAGTGTGTGATAGTGTATGATAGTGTGAGTTTTTTTTGTCCTTACCTTTTTCTTATTTTCCTCGCTGTAGTGAGGTGAAAAGTTTTGTGTTATACACGGATGAAAAGTTATTTCACCCGTGTATAACACTCGCTCGTGGTCAATCATGGAATCCTTTCGCTAGCTCGTGTTTCAAATGAACACTATAAAAGTCTCACTCATTAATTTAAATGTAAAAACAAATATATTGTAACTAAAACTTGCGCTAAACAATATCTGTTGGTAGATGCACTTTCGTTTTATTTTAAATAAGTGATAGTATGTTTTAATACATTTGGTGTTCTTAAAACACCTTTTATATCACGGCACTAACAATACGAGTACACCATGACTCAAGCAATCCTTTTAAATTCTTTTTCTGCTTTCAGGAAATGCACGAATATTCTAGTTTACACAAATGCGCTAAAATGACAAACGTTTTGTTGCTCCGGGGACGTATGATAATAGCCTTGCCTGGCGTCCCCTACTACCAATACTAACATCCTCTCATTCAGTAAAGTTCTAGACACGCGGCAGCGTGTCCAGCCAAGTTCAAAGCCAAAAGGAACTGGCGACGCAGCAGCCGTGTGTTACACGAACCATTTGGAGCAACTTTTGACTCCTTAATAACTCAATAGTTATTTGTTATACAAGGGGGGAAAGTTGTATTTTATCTGCGAGTGTTCATTTGAAACACGAGCTAGCGAAAGGATTCTATGACTGACCACGAGCGAAGATGTCATCTGGTCGGGATCTGATGATGAAGTCCTGAAGGAATCGAGGGAACTCTTCTAATATTATAGGCACACCTGCAGGGCTTTAGGTAATTTGTAAAGCGTGCTTTATCTCTTAAGAAACACCATTTCGAGAAGTAGAATTGTCAACTGTTTAGGATCTGATGATGGAGTCCTGAAGGAATCGAGGGAACTCTTCAAATATTATAGGCACATCTGCAGGGCTTTAGATAATTTGTATAGCGTGCTTTATCTCTTGAGAAACACCATTTGGTGAAGTAGAATTGTCAACTGGTCAGGATCTGATGATGGAGCCCTGAAGGAATCGAGGGAACTCTTCAAATATTACACGCACACCTGTAGGGCTTTGGGTAATTTGTATAGTAACTCGGGCATTATCTCTCGAGAAACACAGTATTTGGTGAATTAAATAAATAAACTGGCCACTGGAACAGATAGGTAAATACTCAATCAAAAATAAGTATTTCATATGCTGCGATTCGAGAGAGATTAATTTAATAAAAAACTTACTTTTAAATAATGAATAATAAAAAAAACTTTACAAAACGTAATGATACCCCACAAAAAACATAAATGTGAAAATGGGAGCCAAGTTCAATATTAAGAATATGCGTGGTTGTCAACTTTGCCGACAAAACAATTGCGATATAAATAAATGGGTGCCAAGTCCAGCAGATAATCCTAAAATAAAATTTATTTTTCAGAACACACAATTTCTTATATTTCCTACTACAACAGCATTTGCTATATAACAGTATACATTCTTAAATTTGAACACTCGAATTATTTACACAAAGCAGATAACTTAGGATAAATTGATGCTCAAGACTTGACTTGGAGTTTTTACAGGCAAGACAATTTTTTCGAAGGGCTGCATTTAGCGATACATTTTACTAAATTATCAGTAAGTTGTAAAAGACATCAATTTCTGACAAATATGGCTGCGCACTATACCGAGGTAGCGCTTGCTACCAATTTTTACAGCGTCCAATGTCAAGATATTAATCAGTTGGCGCACGTGAGTAAAAATGTCCTGATAAATCAATAATTGTCCACAGTGGCAGCGCCTATTGTTGCCTGATAGTGCCAAAAACACGATTGCCGAATGATCCGGGAAAAAAAACACCATATACACCTACAGCTAGTTTCTCCTGCCTGATGATGTCTTATAGTTAGAGAAACGAAACACGTGTCTTCTCCGGTGTATGGAGGCAATCAACTTTTTCTGATGTTGCCTAGAGGCTAAACATGTGTTGAAGTTTTTAGGTTTTAGAGAATGATTTGCATACGGATTAGACAATATACATATATTATCTACTCGTATATGTACGTCGCAGAGTTCATTTCTCACAACTTAAGGCCTCCACACACCGGTCGCGGGCGCGGGTCGTGCGCGGGTCGGTCGCGGGCCCGTGCTAGTTGTAAAACATTGAAACTACACATCAAACACACATCGGGCCCGCGGCGCGCTCCCGCGACCGGTGTGTGGAGGCCTTAAAGCCCTAGTTTCTTACCTTTACCTACACAGATACCCGCACCAAAATATTTAAGTTCGGCGTTATATACTTGTGAAAGTGTGATTAAGATGAGCGGAAATTTTAATATAAGCTTACCAAAAAATACTACCTACTTAGTATTTTTAATAAATAAATAAATTTTAGCTGTGCAAATCAGTGTTCTAGGTTGTTAGGTTTGTTTTTGATGTAGGTACCTTTAAATACTAGCCTTATGATAATAGGCACTTACCTTTAACGGTAAGCAAATGGTTGGGGTCGTCCATATTTCCAACGACAAGGAGTCTCGTCTCTAGAGAATATTTGCTGAACAAACTTTGTTTCTTCCAGTTAATGTACGTGAGACCTGCTTCAGACACCCTAATGCCAAGGAACATTATTGCTGAAAATAACCGAAGACATGAAACATTTTAGCATAAACTTAGTGAAACTAATTGTGACTTGCACGTATGCAAATTCTTAATGTTTCATGTTTACTCTATTCTTCATACTCAGCATTATCTAGCAAAATGTCATAATAAGCGACCTCATGGTCGTCCTCACTTCAACTTCAAGGGGTTGTTTCTGACTCTAAGTGCCACAAAGCCAACCTCAATATTATTAGTGGTTCCCGGATAAAATTTTTTTTGCAGAAAATCAACCTTAACGATATCATTTTTAAGAGGTATCGGACTTAAAGATATAATTTTTATTAGAAGTAATTATTTTGATAGTGATTTTGCGAAGTAACTATCAGAAGGACGTATTTTACCCCTTGTGTCGTGGCAAAAACTACTTTATTGTATACACGTAAGACTTAAAATATGTTTAAATTGGAATTGCGATAGAAGTTGGTTTGTTAACTCCCAAAGGATTAAGAAGTCAGTATTAGAACACGCGTGTTTTAATTAGTTTCGGATTACGCGGAGTCCTGATGATTAATGAACTAGGAAGTTTGGACATGTGGATTAGAGGCTAATTGTCTTTGCTGTGGGTTTGTAACTATAAGTATAAGGTTGGGGATATTAAGTTAGAAATTATGAGCTCCGGACATGTCATTGCTTACTTTAACGCTTGAAATGCTTGAATAAATAAATAAATAAACACAATTCAAATTAGGCAGGCTAGATTGCCTACCTACTACGATGAAGTTTTGTATGTAATGTTACGTAGTACAGTCGCCATCACATACATCGGAGCAAACAAGCTCGTCACAAACATCGGAACACATCTATTTTCAAGGCATTACGGTGCATGTGCCGATATTTTTGAGCGCCAATAGTGTACCTATGTATGTGATAGCGACTTTACGAGTATTATATAAAAAAAACACCAACTACACTTTGAATGCTAGCTTTCTGCTCGTATACCTTAGCTCTACAAAGTGGGATACCTACGACCACCTAGCGCAGCGCTATGGAAATAGTAAGAATATAGAAGAAAAATTAACATATTAAAAATAGGTATGCTATAATATTGTAAAAAGAATTGGCTATGTGAGCTGTAGAATTCTAACATTTAAAAAAAATGTACCTGCTCACAAAATTTCACGACATACGGTTGAGAAATAAGTAGAGAAGCCGAACATCTGGACATCCGGACATACGATAGAATGTTGGCCCAAGCAGAAACGGAGAACTTCGTTCGCTTCGCTCGCTCGTTTAATTATATGATTTCCAGATGGGCGTAAATCTCCTATAAATATTATCAAAATATTGGAAATGTTAACTAACTCATAGTGTACAATGACATCTACACTACAGTAGGTACATACTACAGTACTTTCAAAACCGACGTTTTCCTTCTCATTCCTAACACGTTTACACTTTACACTATTTTGCATGCCAACCTCACCTCCATTCATGTCCAATATTTTTTGGTCCACTCGAAGTGCTCAAAGGGCCAGCGAGAGCCACCGAAAGGGCCACAAGTGCGGGCAGATTGGTCGCCCGCCGCCCTGATATTGATAAAGGGTGTGAGGTTTTTCAACTGTGAAAGGTTTGCGGTTTGATCCCGTTTGGGCTATTTTGATTTCGCTTTGATAAAACATGTGAACGCAGGTATTGAATTGAAAGTCGTGTTTTACGTTCGCATACACGAGGTTTGCTGTTATGCTTGTTTCTAAATGAAGTACATGGAAGTCATTTCTTTTGTTAAGAAAGATTATAATGAAAGTAGTGTCCATAATCATGATGGAGAAATGTCGAATGGTGGGCTAACGCCTCAAGTATTTTTAAATCCGATCATTACCATTTATTCATTATGAAAGTAAAAATTATATTTTTTATATCTCTTATCAAATCGTGATTGTTCCATAACAGGATCCGCAATACCCAAAACAAGGCTAACCGCCTCTGACACGGGCATGGCTTTGTGAATCAGTAATGTATGCATAAGTGGGCTTAGATTGTTTGTTCGTCTGTTTTGACAATGACCGTAAATGTAGCTTGGTATAGTACGTATAATTCAAAAAGCGACAAATTAATATGAGTCCTTGGTTGGTTGGAGGTTGTATTAAAAAATATGTCATTCGGAGAGGTCTAACTTATTACGACCTAAAATGCACTGACTACATACCTAATTAAGCTTACGACATCTAATATGCACTTTTGTGGCACACTCCTGGCTAGTCTACTTCCAACGGTTGACGAAACAGGACGTATTCCAGCAGGTCGATCACATAACAGTTTGTATGTATGTATGCTAAATGTCAATTTTTATATCGAAAACTGACAGTTGAATTGTCCCTCAAAAGCAAAACACTCATTGCCCTCATCGGCCTCCACGGCGGCCTTTTCAAAACTATACTAGATTGACACTAAGTACAGCATGTTAGCTCTAGCTATGGAAATTATTACTGCGAAGTTAGAAGATGCTCATATCTATTAAATTACAAAAAAATGGCCCAAAATTCAAATAATCCCTCTACGCGTGCTTTAGACAGTTTCTCAAAAGGCAATTTGACAAATAAATTCGTTATAGTCGTACTTGCAATGTAACACTATGTTAAACATCAATAGACACTCAATAAACCTGATTGTTATCAAATCAACCGTGAGTGCTGGAGCAATCTTGAACTATTTCTGTCCCCCATCCATCTTGTCTTGGGTGCTGAAATTGTATGCAAATTCAATGTGTCACTCCCATGGCACTCGGTGAAGTGGTGCTGTGATTTAGAGCTGCGGGCGCGGGGTAACATACGTGTGGGTACCTACTGGGACCTGTAAGAGGCGACTTTGATGCAGCGTCAAATAATTCGTTCGTATGTTCATATAATTGGATTCAATGTACTAAAATGTTGGCACCTTTAAAAAAATCTGTACATAAGTACTGTAAGAAAAATATCTGTTTCAGTTCCTCAAGGCTATAAGTATCATGAACATCAGCAGCAGCCTGTGCTTTTTTATTACCGCTCTTTGTTTTGGGCTGGTTTGGTTGCTTCTGGGATGTTGTTCTTCTGAAAAATACCTCCTTTCCGCTTAATTGGCATTGAAATAGCAACAAGCATATCAATCATAAGCGGCTGACATCCAGAATTCCAGACGATCTTCGTGCTACAGAAACGAGATGTACGCTCATCTACGAACTAAAAGCCCGAAATTCTCTCAGGGACAAATTTAAGGAGGCAAATATTCTTACTGTAGCATGCCAATACATTCTTGAGAATATTATCAAAAAAATCAAAAATCAAAAAATATTTATTGGTATCATACTAAAGTAGGTATTATGTATGTGCAGAAAAACCTTCAGAACTTCAAACTCAAAGGTGATATCCACGACTACAACACCAGAAGTAAACACAAGATCGCAGTGCAGTACAGTCGTCTTTGCAGGGTGACAATGTCGTTCGTGGGGAACTGTATACGTTTTTACAATAAAATACCCATCGAAATTGTTAATTTGCCGTTCAGTAAATTTAAGTCTCATATTAAAAATTAATTGCTAAGCAAGGCGTATAATGTCAACGATTTCTTAAACGACAACAACCCAGTAGTGAAATACCAGTAGTAGTCAAATTCTATTAGAATTAATATACCTTCGAGTATGATTGTCTTGGCGTATTACCTTTGTAATTATTATAAGTACCGGAAATAGCTGTTCCGTTTTATGTAACATGAGAGCACGTAATGTTTTTTCTCGCCGAACAAGTCGCTTTAATCTTTGCTATTATCAATGTCCAGTGGCTTGAATATGTCATGCTCGCAGGGCTTTGCTTACGGTGGCGTCGTTGATCGGGTCGCCACCTTCCCTAACATATGGTTGAGGGAGGCGATGGCTGAGATATGCGTCATACTCGTGATCGGGTGCTGTTTGTGGAGTCCGGTCTGTTCATGCTTGCAAGGGCATAGTAACTACCTAAATACTAGTGTTATTATCATTATTTTGACGAGAGACATCATTCTGTTCTTGACACGTTTTATTGTTATTGACCCTGTACATCTCTGACAATATTACATTAATGATGCTTTTTTTTTGTTTTAACGCTTAGAGACAGTATACATCTGTAAGAACATAAGAATAATTATTAATTGTATTTGGACGCTCAGAGACCTTATACATCTCTGGGGTATAGTTGTTATTTTCTAAGCCGTCCGTTCTGCAGTGCGGCGTTCTTTAGTGCGGAACGGACGGCTTAGAAAATAACAACTATACTAATCTAATATCACAAACTTATTGTTAATTCTGATACAGACCTTATATCGAATGTAATGGATAATATTTTACAATTTTGGATTTTTTTGTTTTCATTCATTGACATTTAGTATGTTAACAGTTTAGGTACTAATTTGTTAAAATCTGCAATTTTTAAATGATTATTGTGTAAAATTATTAATATTATATTGTAAAATACCAGATGACATGTAAAAGTGCCCTTGTGGCCTATTTGCAGTATAAATAATTGATTTTGATTTCGATTTTTTGTTTTTGATTAGGCCTATTATACACTTGTAAGTTCTTACGTAAGTTCAGTACAAATACTGTTCACGTAAGCAAGCAATATTTGTACTGAACTTACGTAGGGTAGACCGAGGCGAATCGGATCAATTTTGGGTTAATGACAAATAAATACTACTTTTCGAAGTGACACACTGTTTAATAATATTATTATAAATAGAAGGGTTATCGATTCATAGAATACAGAGGTCAAACAATTAATTAACGATTATTTGTAATTTTGAGAATTAAAATAGAAAAACACTAAACATATCCAAATCACCCCATTTTTAGAGGCTAAACGGATCAATAAAAACTCCGTCATAAAATATTTGTTTTCATTCAATAACACATGCAAAAATAATATTTGGAACAATCAAAGTCATACTATTACGTTCTTGACATGACCAAAATGGTATTTTTGAAATACTTCGACTTCCCCAGTAACATTTATTTAAAACCAATAATTATAAATGAAGCATAAAATTCCATATTCAAAGCTAACTCTTGTGATTTCAATAAATGTACTGGGTGTTATTAACTTCTTATAAACTCATTTCAATAAAAAAAAACTAAAATAAAACTTTATTAGGATAAAAAAAAACAAAATTATACAATAGAAATATCCGATTCACCCCATTTGAAGAGGCAAATAATCTCAAACAAGACACTTTTGGTGAAATAATTAAAATTATCATAATTCCAATCTAAATTAGTGCAATTATCGCTTGTACTACATAGAAAACATTTATATAACCCCTGTACACCTCCTCGATCGGGTTAGTTTTCATGGCACCATTCTTCACAAACATGACATTGAATCCAATCCTCTACAGGTGGATGCACAAAGGTTTTAGAACAAGAAATGTAATTTCAATCTCTAGATCATGAACGACCTTTAACTTTTAACTTTGATGTTGCATTCTTTTTCTTTTTAATTTTCTCATTTTCTTTATTTCTCTTCTCTTAGTCTTCTTAATAAGAGGGCATGTTTTACCAGCTTTTTTTACTTTTGAATTATAATCTTTTTTACATCTTCTTCTTCTTCGGTGAATGCCGTCTTTCCACCTCGACTCTTTTTCACACCACAGGACAGTGAAACTCTTCGTTGTAAAGATGTAAACGGCACATAATGTAATTCAGCCGCCCGAAGTAACGTCAGCTCTTTCCTCAAGACCTTGTCAGCTGCTTCTGACATATTTTATGCTCTCCATTCTCCTTGTGTGTCTTTCTTTTGTAGGTACGCACCATCTAAAACATGCATATGATCCATATTATTAGTGTAATCTTCAAAAAAAACGTAACCTAAGTAGTGATCGACTTCGCCCCACCATGGGATCCGAATAGCCTCAAATCATATGTTTACAATATTGTGACCTCAGGCCAATATCCGTTAAAATACAGTTTCAATCATATTATTTACGAATAGAAAACAAATTGTTAACAATATTTAACAAAAAATAATAAACGTGAACCTACTTACTTTGATTTTATCACAAATATTGTGACCACGTTTTCTATATCGGCGGTAAAATCACAGCACACCAAAACGAGTGACTTGACGCGAAGCATCGCTGAGACTAATAGTCGCGGTCGAGCCAATGGTGGCCGCTGTTGCGGCATGCGGGAAGGTCAAACCCAACGCTGGACGCTGATTGGCTGCCCGTGGCTTGCCGCGATCTTTTGAATTTGACATAAGTGTTTAATTTGATCCAATTAGCCCTGTGATCCGATTCACCTCGGTCTACCCTAAGTAACATACAGGTGTAAAGGCCGCCTGAGGTACGTTTTGCAACTTACTAAAACTACTAGTACGGAGAGGTAAAATTTAAGACATATTTAATTATATTCTTTTCTAAAAACCAAAGCTTACTTTTTCTTATTGTAAACAAGTAAAGTTTATGGGGGTGCAGCTGTGTAAGTTTGTGTGTAGGGGGTTATCTTTGGAAATTCACACCTGATATTAAAAATCATTTTACCAGTGTATATAATTCGAGGCGGACATAAAATATTTTATCCTGCGGCTTCGCTTGCGTACTTTGTAACACACAAGCGAAGCCGCATCTTCAGCTAGTTAGTAGGTACTATATTTCCAAGCACTTTAATTTCTGACAATATCGAAAACACTCTTTCAGACTATTTCAAATATAGCATACTACCTTCTTTTTTTTGGCACTCTTTGGGGGAGGCCTATGTCCAGCAGTGGACGTCTTTCGGCTGATATGATGATGATGATACTACCTTCCGCCCGTGACTTCTTCTGCTTGGACCCGGGATAAAAACTATTCTATATTTTAATCCAGGCTATAAACTATTTTCATGCAAAATTTCATCCAAATCGGTTGAGCTGTTAAAGCGCGATTGAATAACAAACATCTAAACAACCGAACTTTCGTATTTATTAATATTTATTAGTAGGATACCTACGAGATACTTAGGCCCGTGATATTTTACGCACTAATAACCAAGCTCTCATTACCCGGGATTGACCTGCTTAATTAACACGCCAGTTCGAAACGTCAATCGATCGTAATCCCGGAGTAATCCTGAGAGCCCTAATAACTGTAATTAATTTCTGATTATTGATCCTAACTCTGGCCTAAGTCGACTTAAAGGGTAAAAGTTTAAATTTGATGGCATCTAATCGAAATAATAGAATC
Source organism: Epinotia brunnichana (assembly GCA_963854355.1). NCBI lineage: Eukaryota > Metazoa > Arthropoda > Insecta > Lepidoptera > Tortricidae > Epinotia > Epinotia brunnichana. Next base: position 22,098,757 of record OY977936.1, on the reverse strand, counting down.
ATGGTATTAACTTCCTAACCTTAGCGATAGAGAACGTCGGAGTTTTGTTAAGAGCCGAAAAATCCCCCAATAGGGTACATTGTTTTATACTTCCCCCGTTGTATACGTATTTTGAACTGGAATAATATGGGTATCTACATTCGCAAAAGCATAGACAGTTTAGACATATTTTTATCTAGCAGATGATAACTTGAGTGATAACTTCAAATCATTTTAACTTATTTTATTGCTGTAGTGGTTGGTGTGCCGGCTAGGTCACATAAATCTCGATCAACGCATTCCCATACAAACGTCCATTCCCATTTCACTTCCTATACAATTATAAACGTTCAATCAAATAGACAGAGTTACTTTCGTACTTATACTTAACAAGCTGCCCGCGCGGCTTTGCCACACAGGATGGAACGATGTCCGTCTCGAAGATCCAAAATATGATCCAGGCGACTATTTTTTTAAATTCTGATGAGTAGTTCTTGAGAGTACATTCCTAGTTGTCTACATAAATACTATCTTACAAAGCTGTATAGCCGTAGCTCATGAATAAAACTACGCACTTACATTCTACCTATCCTACCTCTTTATATCACGAGGATTAGTATATATGTAGATATAAGTAGGATAGATATTAAGTACTCAAGTGATTTACCTATCAATATAGTCTATGTTACCTATAACTCGTACCTACTTAAAAGCATAACCTCAATGTCCTCAATGCGCCCCTCACACTCGCAAGTCGAAGGGTCCTTAGCACAGATCGCCCGCATACTCGCTAAACATTAAAGAGTTTAATGCATCTTAGATTAAGTATGCAAAACCTGAGAGACACTCGTAATTTTTGTTTGGTTTGAGAGAAGTAAACTAGTGCATGTTAGATAGAAGTCACATCTTTTTATTATCACATGAATGATCTAGGGATTCTAGGGTAAAACAAAACATGAGCGTGTATGAGCGACAGCGGTAAACCACAGCGAAAGTGGCTTCCATATCTTCAAGGGTTGTAGCATAAGGTGCTCAAACGCTATATATATATGATTATGAGTTCTATGAACGTCGTGCCAGTGTTAAACATTCCGTCTAGTCATTAAATTGATTTGAAACTAATAAGGTGGCCGTATTTAATGCAAAATGATCCAATCAATATTTTGTTGTTATACTATTTAAACTCAATCTCTCATCTCAATCCATGGTTGATTGTGGTGAAATCAATATTTTGATTTATTTATTTAATCGTATAGCATTTAATCAGTCGTATACTATATAGAGATTTTCAAAGCACATCATCAAGAACCGCCTGCTCGGTAAATACGATAGCAAGATAGCAATCCAGCAGACTTGTTCAAGAACGTAATCCTATGGATGCAAAATTTGAAATATTTTGATGAAAAATAAATAAGTACTTTTCTTACTTGTTTAATTTCTTATTATGAGTATGTAGGTACATACCTATATTTGAATATTACACCTTAATCTTCATAGTCAATATCGATTTACCAAACACGAATCCTCATGTTTATTGTTTCATACAAGATCGTTGCGTGAGTATTTTTCTTCCATTTTCCTCTCCAAGATTGTTTGTTTCCAATATTCGAGTAAGTGCAGTTGTGTTTTTCTAACAAATTGGTTTTGTACCAGGCGAGTTATATGAAGTGAGATATTGCTCAATGTATTAATCGAATTGTAAACAGATATATCTACCCACTGTTACACACTGCGTTGATTACGTCTGGCATAGCTTTAAGATAATGATAAGATTGATAAGTATTAAAAACCGGCCAAGTGCGAGTCGGACTCGCGCACGAAGGGTTCCGTACCATTATCAATAACAATATTTATTTTATTTAGTTTTTAGTATTTGTTGTTATGGCGGCAACAGAAATACATCATCTGTGAAAATTTCAACTGGAACTATCACGGTATCAGTGAGATACAGCCTGGTGACAGACAGACGGACGCACGGACGGACGGACAGCGGAGTCTTAGTAATAGGGTCCCGTTTTACTCTTTGAGTACGGAACCCTAAAAAAGGCAACGTTGGTTATTTTAACTTGTAACTAATCTGTATATTGCTTATCCTTTAACTTTATTTAGTACTTTATCCAATCCAAAAACGGATTGTAGAGTAGTTATAACAATTAAATGTACTCGTCCTAGCAAACGCAATATAGGTACTAATTAGTTACACCATGCCACATCGTTATTGAAAACTTTCGCACGAGTTTCAATTTTGCACACACTTCAAAATGTCAATCAGGGTTGACGCAATTTAAAAGTACTCCTTTCTTCCACACACCGCGACGAATCCTGGCGGGTTTTAAAAACGTCGCTATTGTCAACCCTTTCAATCTACTAATCTATCATCGTGGGAATTCAATTTAAGTTTTAATTTCGCAATTATTTCTTTAATTGTTCAGTTTTATTGCGGTATTCAAATGTGAACCGCAGATGCTCAAATATTTTAACCGGCTAAATAGAGACATCGTTATTTTTAATGCCCAGGTATTACGTTTACGATCGATACGTCATTTGACTAGTAAAAGTCATCCCTTCAGTCATTAACGGCACGGCCCCGCTTTTCATCTCTTTATAGTGCACCGTGATTATGCAAATTTCCTTCGTATTAACAAATCAACCGTTACAAATTAATATTTACCATCATTAGCATATTTTTACAAAAAAACGCGTGTCATCCTCACCCAAGCGATAATGGTGCAAAAAAATAACTGTCAGTATTAAATGCGTCATAAAACTTAAAAACTAAATTCTTTTTAACGGATTACTTTTTACGACACCGATCAATCAGAATCGTTTTTGTTTATGCTAATTTTAAAATATCGAATTCTTAATTCATTTCAATTTTAAAAATGAAAGTGTTTGATCATAAATTGTTATTTTATTACGTCACAGATTTAGGGTTGCTACCCGACATTTGCAGCAATATCTTCCACATGAGTTTCTTCGGTGATTTTTAAAAGCAATATTTTTAATGGTATGTCAAATTAATGTCGATCTTTTGTGCCAAATTGTCAATATGTCGATAGGGTTAGCTACTCGTAGAAGGAAAAGCATGGTGTTGTATCGACGAACCCTTTTAAATTTCATGCTATGGCTTTATATTACAAATCGAATCAACACAATGTGTCGATTTTATTTGTCTTTTTGTCATTTATTTTTAAGTATATCTAGTGTGTGTTGATTTTAAAATTTATTTGACGTGTATTGTGCTAGCACAATGCTGGTTTAGTTTTAAGCGTACCAGTTTAAGTTCTATTGAAGTCCATCAAGTAACGTTGATGAACTTCAATAGAACTTCAACAGTGAAATCAATTAGTTAGCACCAGATCGTCTTAATAATAGAGTTGCACTTCGTAGGCTGGTCATATTGTATACCTACCTATTGCTAAAACGATATGAGATTATTAACAAATTCTTAATTTCATTGACGAAATGGATGACAACGCTTACCTACTTCAAAAATAATCAACCTTGCACTTGCAACTACCAAAAGTTTATGTTTTGTCTTTTAGTAATTATAATTAGAGTTGGCCATAAAAAATGTTGTAAAACCTTTGCATAGGTTGTAGAACCCAAAAAAGGGGTTATGGTTCCTATAAAACGGCTGAGAAGTGGTCATAATCAGATTATCACCCGCTTTAATCAAATTTAGACTTTGCGTTGACATTATCCAAAGAACGTATTTTATTTCAGGGTTCATTCGTTCCGTTCCATTACTTAGAAGTATATATTTTTAGATGGATTACAAAAACAGGTACACTTTGTAGAACTTTATTTGTTTTTGAAATCCTTCTTTAAGATGTTTTATTAAAATGACTACTACGTTATTCTCTGGAACACGTTCCTCGGAAGTGAGGATCTGAGTAGGAAATCGCTCGCTTTTCCTACCAGTGCCATAATTGCTGAAATAGAGTTCTCATCCGGTACTTTGACTGCACACGCTTCGCTTAGTGCACTCTGTGTTTACTTTATTACGGCTTATACACTACCAAGAGTTTACTTACTTATATAAATAATGTAGGTAAATATTTTTACTGGTTAATCTTTGCTGTATATTTTTCTAACAGTTAACAAAAAGTGCCTAAGCTTAGCTGACATAAGATAGTCCTTTACTGGTACAGTCGACTACAAAGAGATGTATCCATACGATGTTACAAAAATATGTATACATAGACTTTACTACCATTGTAATAAGATATACATACATATATTTGTAACATTAAAAAACATACTTAACTTTGTAGTCGACTGTACATACACCTACACCATAAATTTATAAAAACCATCTTGGTAGGTATTCATTTACTAAAGAATAAAAAAAACAAGTGTAAGCATTCCGTGAAGATAATAATATAAGCATTACAGTGCGGTCCATTTTTCGAGGTTCACGCTAGGCTGGTAGGTACACAACAATTATTATGTACAGTACACCACAGATACAACATCTGCGCGGGGTTGTCACTCCTTATCCTTTTTTTACAGTGACTCAAATAATGTTTTAAATATTTACGTCTGACCGTGAGGAAATTCTTAGTAATTAAATAACTGTACAAGCCAGAAAATATTCAGTTTTCCATAATGCACACACGAGTGATATAAAAACCTCAAGCAGATAAAATAGTGGACAAAAAGACAATGGTTAATAAAACTTAATTACATTCTGCACAAAATGCCGACAACTAATAAAACCAAGAAGCTCACCAGTTCAGCTAGTGTGTTGTAAGCATTTATAGGAGGATTCCGTATTTTTACGACACGTCTCGTCCACTGATAGCCGTGACGACAAGGGAAGAAAATTAGTGGAAAGCTTATGTCGGGATTAAAAGAAAGGGAGACTACCTACCTACACATAAGAAAGGAAGGCACAATTTGGTTCTGTAACAAATATACGTATACATATGTTAGAATTATCTTACTAAAGAAGATAAATTCAATATATGCAGTTAAGAGTCCATTGTCCAAACGCTTTTCAATGATTTTTAGGGTTCCGTACTAGAGTAAAACGGGACCCTATTACTAAGACTTCGCTGTCCGTCCGTCCATCCGTCTGTCTGTCACCAGGCTGTATCTGAAGAACCGTGATAGCTAGAGAGTTGAAATTTTCACAGATTATGTATTTCTAATGCCGCTATAACAATAAATACAAAAAAAAAAAAATTTTTAAGGGGGGCTATCATACAACAAACGTGATTGTTTTACCGTTTTATAGATAATGGTACGGAACCCTTCGTGCGCGAGTCCATTTCGCACTTGGCCGGTTTTTTATATCGACAATGCTAGCTGATTGACGAAATTAAATACTAAGTAAATAGAAGTAACAGGTTTACAAAGTTTATTGTAAAAAAAAAGTTGAAAACGGGTAAGTAATACGAGATATAAGAACTCATCATATAACATTCATAATATATACGCTCACTTTGTATAAGCTTGTTGAGTCGCTTTAAAAGCTGAATATACTGTATGTGAATTTCTTAGAGCGATAGCCTCAAATTTGTATTTGAAGAAAGTAAACATTGAAGATACATGTTATGTTGGTTAAAATTGAATATTTTTTTATGTGTTATGTGGTTTTCCTAATTTAAAATCAACCTTACCTTACTTATTAATCCAGAACATTTAGTAAAAGTAAATTGTTTCCTTGTAACCTTAAACCTAAACTAACCGAACTTTTTTATTTAAAGAAACGCATGGCAATTATTTTAAACTAACCCAAACCTAACCTAACCGCCAGCGTGTCGACGTCACCCCGCTTCGCGGGGTGCCTATTTCCGCTCTAAGGGACACAAGCTAACTATAACCTAAACCTACCAAAAGTACAATCGTTGTTTTGTTATTTACTGCGGGGGGCTACGCCCTTCGAGCCCCCCTTTTTCTAGCTGCCTTAACCTAATTCCGCGGGCTCTGATTTATATACCATGTCTCTTATATCTTAAACTAAAAATTATCATTAAATTATATAAATTATTATTAGTTATCTTATACTAAAATATATTATGTATACTGATCGTTATACGTTTTGCATGTTATACATACTGAAATTAGTAAATTTGAGTGTTATATAAAAAAACCTTATATAAAATGAATATTATGGCAATTTACCGTTATTCCTTATAATTTTATTGATTTTGTTACTATAGCTAACGTTCGTTATATCTTGTTAACGTTATTAATATGAAATTATATATTATGTTGTTATATTTCGTGAGACGCACCCGATTTAAGCAGTATTGTCACATGCACATCAAACAAGCACGTCACAAACATCGGAACACACCTCTATTTTTAAGGCATTAGGGTGCATGTGCCGATATTTTTGAACACCTATAGTGTACCTATGAATGTGATGGCGACTGTACTTACTATTACGTATTAAAATTAAATTGTTCATATTTCCTAACAAACTAATGTTTATTGAGCGGGATACTTAAGGACATTTTTTACTACTAATTTGTTTTGAAATAAATAACTTATCCATGTAAATCTGAAAAGGAAACTTCCTTTCCTTTCTTTAATTCAAATTAATGTTTATTGAGCGGGATACTAAATGACATTTTTTACTACTAATTTGTTCTGAAATAAATAATTTATCCATGTAAATCTGAAAAGGAAACTTCATTTCCTTTCTTTAATTCCGATCGCAAGACTATTTCAGAAAAAAAACACACAAACGAAATTTGAAAACACGATGAATCCACAAGTTTTGAATAGGTAAATTCTCAATTAAAATAATTCAACTGCTCCAATTACAAATTAGTGCCCTGTTCTTGCCATAGAAAAATGTTAAAGATGAAAAAAGATAAAAACATAATCAAATCAATTATATTTTATCATTGTGACACATTGACATCAATTGGAGCGATAATTTTACCCCACAATTATTTTGGATATCTATAAAATCACGGGAAATGATAATTATGGCAATTTGTCGGCCCTCGCGCAAATGAGGGGTTTGTTGTTTATAATTTGATAAAAATGTGTACTCCGTCATTTCTGAACGTTATCTACGAAACCTTTGCTTGCGGTGAGGCGTCTTTCACTTCAGATTTTTTTGCTGTCATCAAATGAATAGTCAACAGACAAAGTCAAAGAAGAGAAATTTGAGGTCTGGCACTAAAGTGATTTCTCCTAAAATAATGAAGTTTGTCGGTGTCACATTGTCTTGTAGGTATTGATAATTCGTTTTATAACTGTATTATGAGTCACTTATAAAATACAAAAAAACAGGTAAATTTTCTGCCGCCTACAGAAGTTTAAAAAATCAAAAAAGCAAAACAGACAGACGTAAGCTTATAATTTTTCTGTAGATAGCTAATTAGCTAGGTAATAAAAATGGTTTACCTACATGGGTTGAATTCTGGAAAAGGAGCAGTCGAGAGTCGTGTGTCGAGTTTGTCCTTTTTTGTTTGGATTGGAGCGATCTTGGAGCGACCCGTTGACCCGTCTCCTTATTATCATCAAAACGCTAAAAGTATGCAGCTGGTATGTAATGTCACGATGAATGTTTGACGAAATTAATCAATCATTTCTAAAATGACTCCATTGTGACTAACATTTGGCCAAAACGTGACATGTGTGGCTAATGTGTGGGCAGGTACGGTCTGTCACGGAATTAGCACCTAATCGCATGGTTCTAATTGCCGTAAATTTAACGTAATAATAATATTTTTTTATGATAAAAAATTTTCTATTTTGACATGTTCTTTATTTCTCTTATTTTCTGCAGTTTTATCCGCTACGAATAATACATTTTTATAGTTCTGTACCTATATGCTATCCGTTGATGTTTTCTGTTGAAGTCTATGAAATCTGGCGTGGGTGATTGATTATCTTTAACTTAACATCAAATGAGATGAGACTAAAGAACTAATAACTACAACTTGAAAAAGTTGACAAACCCCCGACATTTTCATTTCAAAGTTCAGCTTTCGGATAAAAAATGCCGCATTCAAATCGGTCCATTAGTTTAGGAGCTACGATGCCACAGACAGACACACACACAGACACACAGACAATCAGACACACAGATACACATACACACATACTCACAGACACACATACACGTCAAACTTATAACACTCCTGTCGCGCCAAGCGCGAGATAAATCGGTAAGAACTTATCACCTGTGAGATTTATGTCATGTGGCAACACCGACGGTGAGTTTTGACAGTGTTAATGGCGGCACCGGAAGCGGGATGATCGTCGAACGACGTCGCTGCATGGAACAGGTGACCGAGGTGAGAAGTGAACAGGGGCAGGCGCGGGAGACGGCGGAGCGCGCTGGTGGCGTCGTGGATCTCCGCGCGGCTGCTGGATCAGCCTGGTAAGGCTGATGGAGGACCTGGCTTGGTGAGTCAGTAACCTCTTTCTTGCTATGATGTAGACTGTTATTTCATATGGTGTGGAAATATGATGAGACTGTATTAATGCAGCAGTAAGTTTCCATATATCTGGGTCCAATAAACGCTAGTACAATGTACTTTGAGTAGTGTCATAGACATGGTGCGTAGAAATTGGATAGGAGCGAGTCTTTCTCGCCCGTTACGACAGTCGACTTAAGTTGGAGAAACCGTGGCGGAACTATTGGGGATGGTGGAGGTTCCCGGGAGACCAAAAGGTCTCCTGTCCGGCGGGTGCCAGGCAGGGGTCAAGGCAAACTGTACCGACCGACCAGGAGTCTTGACCCAGGGTATGCAAGGGAGTGTGGAAACTCAGAGGAGTCCGGCTCTCCCTTGTAACACGTACTAGGAAGGCACCCGGGCACATTGCAGTGCTTAGACCGGAGCGAGTCGACTGTATTGTCCGGCCTGACCGATGGCAGTGAACGTGTACAGTGGCACAGCCACATATTTCAGATGAAGTTGTAAGGAATCAGTCGATTCATGTTTCCATACCCTATGATAGAATATATATATAAATCTGATAATAAGATGTATCTTTGTTGCCCTAATTCTGTATGTAAATCCGAGGCATACGTCGCCATGAAGTCAGAAGGGGCGACAAATTTGGTGGAGGTATGCTGGGATCTGATTTGTTCGCGCTCTGTCTGGTAGGGCAGAGAAATGTCCGAATAAATTAGATTGCAAGGGCTCAGGTATAGCGAGTATCACTAAGACTAATATACACTATACACTAATGTATAGCCCTAAGGGTTGCTTTCGCATTGCTCAGGCGCGATATCGGGTCGCAGGTGACATCGATTAATCGGATGAAATGACGTCCAGCATCGTGTCGGGCAGTGTGCGACGGCCTTATATGTGATAAAATTTGGCAAATTTAAAACGAATAAAAGGTTTTTTATTTGAATTATGGTTGTCGTAATTGTTTTATTTTTACATTAAGATTGTATACATAATTAACTTTTGCATTTAAAATAAAAGTATGAGATTCAATTTAAAGGAGTGGTTTCCCTCGCCGATGCCATGTTGGACAGTGTGAAGCCGCTCTTGATTAAAACTGGCTTACACGTTCAGAAATTTATCTGTGCGTGTAGGTCAGGCTCTATGGTCCTAGGAATGCAATACTTATATTACGAGAAACGACTTTCGATATCGATTATAGTCGGGGGATGATAGAATAAGTATTTGTAAGCTCTCATTGTTCTGATAATAATTATCAATATGAAAAATGTTAATCAGTACGTTACAACTAGAATAAGTATAAAGATATTACATGTAAATTGGAATGGTGTTGGTTAGTCAATTTTATTTGTGCATAGCAACATTGGCTAGTAATTAGGTTGGTCAGCGTGGGGCGTCACAGATAGTGATGAATCGATCGATTAATAATCGATTATCTGCGGATCGAATTTTGTTGTTTCCCCGTTCCAGTAGATATTTAGCTGGTAGCGATTGAGTCAATTCGACTCTTGTACATTTTCGCTTTGTTTGTCTACTAAAGGTAGGTCGATTGGGTTTTTTTTTTCTAGCAATGGAAGAAAAAAAAATCGATTGATCGCAACAAAATCGACCGAATAGTATCTCTAAGTAGTCTGTGGTCATAGTATTCCAAGAAGAAAAAACTTGACGGAAATAACGAAAGCGTCTAAAGCGAGGCGAGCGGAACGGTTTGCATTCAATCTTGCTTGAGGCGAAGAATTATGTTTGAGCGCTAAAATAGTGGATTGTGCTTTGTTCAGTGGTGATTTTCAGTGGAAACGGAGCACGGATAGTCTTCAAAGTGTTTGTGGCGAATGGTCGAGAAAAAATAGTCGGCATCAATAACAAACAAGCTCGTGGATAAGGGAAAAGCTGACAATTCAAGCGTAAGGCGGCGCTGGCTTAGTTTTCTATTACGCGTGTGTTTAACTGGAATTGAATCATCTAATACAAATGGAGAAAATCCTGCTAAAACGGTTGGAGCTACGGAGGAATGCTCTACTGGCGGCCTATGAGTCGGCAAAGGAAATATATGACACGGGTGCCATGGACGTAGCTGAAGCTGCTCAGGTTCTTACAAAGTTAAAGGGGCTTATTTTAAAGGTGGACTTGGAGACGAGGGACTATACCGAAAAGACCACCATCCACAACGTGGAGGTGGTAGAAGGCGCTTTGTCTCTCCAAATTGAAGCAGAGGAGCTGTGCTCTAATATTGAACACTCGTTAAGCTCGATGCGTCCCACTGTTCAAGATGTGACTTCCGAGGTAGCAGCTACAACTCGGTTGTCAAAGCTCCAGTTACCGGAATTTTCAGGCGATAAGCTCAAGTGGACTGAATTCTGGGATCGTTTCATGGCAAACATACACCAGAAAAACATAGGAGAGGCTGATAAGCTATCCTATTTAATAGGGTGCTTATCTGGTGAGGCCCTAGAAGCGGTTTCAGGTCTGGCTACTACAAACGACAATTACTCCATTGCAGTTGAAACCCTGTTGAAGAGGTTCGGCTCTAAGGACACCATTGTTGACGCTCACTACACGGAGTTATGTAACCTGAAACGAGCCAATGATGAAAGCAAGAATTGTCGGGCTACATTAAACGAAGTGGAACGGCACTTACGGGTTCTGGAAAACCTCGGAGAGCCTGCGAATGGCAACCACCTTCGAGCCATGATCCTCCGTAAATTTCCAGACCGAGTGGTACACGAGCTACATTTAATTGGCACAGACAGCAACATGGTGGATATTAGGGCAGGTCTACACAGGATTGTTACTGCAATGGAAAAATCTGCAGCAGTGCTTTCAGAACCAACAATTCCAAGCATCCCTGGAACTTCTGGAGGAACCACCGAAGCGCTTCACATCAGAACAGAGAATATGGTCCAGGATAGAAAACATAATCAATTTGTAAAACGTCAAAACCGGAAAAGAAAGGGTCAGCCAAGGGAAGATGCACATGAGGCAAAGAAACCAAGAAGGCCATGTCTGTTCTGTAGTCTCACCAACCATGCAAGCGCTGATTGCAAACGGTTTGCTGATTTGGATGCTCGGAAGAAGAAGCTGCAGGGACGCTGTCTAAAATGTCTGAGGCGGAACCACAAGACGGAGGATTGTAGACGAACAGTATCCTGCTACCGGTGTAAGGGATCTCATTTCGAGTTGTTATGCCCGGCGCAAAAAGGTACACAAGAGATATCTGATACCGCCGCTACAGAGACTCCGTGCCTTGTTTCTAATAGGTTCACTTTCACTTTTTTGCAGACAGCGGTGGCAAAAATAGAAAACAGTGACGCCAACGATGACTTAAGCAGGGTCAGCAGAGTTCTTCTGGACAGCGGCAGTCAGCGATCATATATAACGAAGAAACTGGCTGACTCACTCAAGTTATCTATCTTAAAAACAGATCTTCTTTTAATCTATACATTTGGAGCAGCAACACCCCTAGAGACATCGAGTCCATCTGCAGAGGTCGATATAGTGACCAAACGAGGTATCAAACACAGGGTTAACGTGAATATAGTGTCACACATCACTGATCGCGTACCGGTAGCCAAAGTCCATAACGATGCAGTAGATATATATGCGGACGACGATACGGCTGGTGAAGGTATAGACCTTCTTATCGGAAACGACTTTTATTGCTCGTTCATGCGGGACAGAAAAATCAAACTTTCTGATAACTTGTACCTGATTGATACTGATTTCGGATACATTCTTTCTGGAAATGCTGCTTCAGATGAGGATGCTAGTGTCTTGTCCGTGACTACATACTGTCAATGTCACACACCCAATTGTCCATATTTCGCTGAACCGGATCTGCCATTAAGGAATATCGATGTTAGGTTCCTATGGTCTCTGGAAAATATAGGCATAACAGATTCGCCTAAGGCCACTCGCCATGAAGAAGCGGTGCATAAATTTAACGAGACGGTGCGATATAAGGACAATAGGTATGAAGTCACATGGCCTTGGATACAATATCCACCTGACTTGCCATCAAACTTTGGACTTGCCTTGGGCAGGCTGAAGAGTCTAGTAAGGAGATTAGATGAGGATTCCTTGCTCGAGTACAACGACATCTTAAAGGAACAAATGGAATTGGGTATTATAGAGATAGTGACACCGCAATACTTAGATAATTCGGATCACCCAATTCATTACCTCGCTCATCATCTAATAAGACAGAAGGGCAAAAAGGGGAGAATCGTCTACGATGCATCGGCAAGTATATCTGGACATAAAAGCTTAAATGAGTGTCTATATAGTGGTCCATATATGCTAGAAGATTTGACGGCACTTCTTCTCAAGTTTCGAACTAAAAGAATAGGCATAACAGCGGATGTTGAGAAGGCTTTTTTACAAGTGGGCTTGCATGCAGATGACCGGGATGTCACACGTTTCCTATGGCTAAAAGACACAAACAAGGAGCCAACAGATGATAACCTGATATGTTATCGCTTCTGTAGAGTAGCGTTTGGGATTCTAGCAAGTCCATTCTTGCTCACAGCCACAATTAAACACCACATGATGAAATCTAACGATGAGATAGTAAGGTCAGTGGCTGATAAGTGCTACGTAGACAATTTGGTCACTGGAGCTGATACAAATGAAGAGCCGCTTGAGATCTATGAGAAAACAAGAACGGCTTTTAGTCAGCTTTCTATGAACATTAGAGATTGGATCTCCAATAGTAAAGAGCTCGTAGCCTCTACTCCGGCTCTACACCAGTATGACCAGACTAAGGAAGTAAAGGTTCTTGGGTTATCGTGGGATGTTCACAACGACAAACTAAAGTTGAGATGGACTGAAAACCAAGACTCTCCAATTGACACAAAAAGGAAAGTTTTACGAGCATTAGCAAGAGTGTATGACCCGTGTGGATTCGTTTGTCCTCTAGTGCTACCGATAAAACTTCTTTTCCAAAGGATTTGTGAGCAAAAATGTAAATGGGATAGCAAACTTCCGGAAAACATCATGCAATCCCTGGAACAAATTCTTGTCAATCTAAAGGACGTCTCCAAAGTTGAACTTCCCAGACATCTCGGAACTGTGCCATCAGACACCTCGATGAATTATGAATTGCACGGTTTTTCGGACGCTTCGAAAGACTCTTTTGCAACGGTTGTGTATGTGAAAGTCACAGGAGGACAAGGAAGTTCAGTATCTTTTGTGATGGCAAAATCTCACGTAGCTCAAAGCAAGGACAAGAATGAAAAGAAAATAAATATACCAAGACTGGAGTTACTTGGGTTCCTGATAACAAGTAGACTGCTGAAGTATGTGAAGAGTAACATAGGCATACACATAAGCAAGGAATTCATGTGGTCAGACAGTCTGGTCATCCTGGGCTGGATGCGGTCTAACAAATTGCTCCCACCGTTTGTGGCGAACAGAGTCGAAGAGGTAAAGAAGAACCTACCCCAAGCAGCATGGTACTACATAAATACCAAGTCGAACCCAGCTGACCTAGCGACACGTCCTGAAAACTGGGGGAAGAAAAAAGAATTGTGGTTTCACGGTCCAGAGTTCCTGAAATTAGACGAATCTCATTGGCCAAAGGATCGTTTATATGATACCCATCGCAACGTTCTTTTCTCGGTTGGGGAGGCCCTGGATCACAGTCCAGGTGAACAAGAACAACAAATGGATATCGTGGGAACTTCCAACCCAGAACAACCCAACAGTGATGTAATGGAACTAGATGAACCTGAACTAGAAGGCGAGGTCCGTGTAACGGAGGAGTTCACATCCAAGATAAAAAAGCTGCAGAAGGAAAGTTTTCCTGAGGAGTTAGCAGGAAAAAGAACTCATTTGGCTAGGAACTTAGACGTGTTCTTGGATGTTGATGGAATACTGAGAACAAGGGGCCGAATGGGAAATACTACATGGAGTTATGAAATGAAGCATCCCATACTCCTGCCTAAAGATGCAGACCTTACAGGGAATATAATAAAAGATACTCATGAAAGTACTTATCATGTGGGAGCCCCTCACACTCTCAGTATTATCAGAAGGAAATACTGGATACCTCAAGGAAAAGCTCAAGTGCAGAAAATCATTAGACAGTGTTCGAAATGTATAAGACACGGAGGTGGACCGTACAAGCTTCCATCAGCACCTGCGCTGCCAGCGGAAAGAGTGACATACAACACTCCATTTACGTTTACCGGGATTGACTATTTTGGTCCATTGTATGTAGTAGATTCTGCAAGAAACAAGGTAAAAAGATGGGTAGCCTTGTTTACCTGTTTAACAGTGCGAGCCATTCACTTAGAGGTAGTGAGTGATCTGACTGCAGAAGAATGTTTGTTAGCAATCAGGCGTTTCGCAGCAGCTAAAACCACTCCGAAAAGAATATATTCGGACAATGCGACGTATTTCAGGCTAACCAGCGAAGTAATAAAACAACCTTATTGCATTGAGAAGTGTATCGAGTGGAAATTCATCCCGCAACTGGCTCCATGGCATGGAGGGTTTTATGAGCGCCTGGTGGGCCTAGTGAAACACTGCCTGAAACGCACGTTAGAAAAGCACCTACTCAATGATAGTCAAGTGCTAACAGTAATCAAAGAGGTGGAATCAGTGATAAACTCAAGACCTCTTACGAAAGTTGGCCCGGAGTTAGACCATGTTTTAAGCCCATCAGATTTCCTAAGTCTGGGAAAATGTGTGACCACAAACCCTACAACGGTAGAGATTCCAGTGGCCGGCACACAACTGAAAGTCGATCTTATAGCCAGCTGGAAACGAGGCCTTATGATTTTAGAAGAGTTCAAAAGGATGTTCGTGAGTCAGTATCTCACGAGTCTGAGGGCGAGATTTTGTCATGACCCAAAACAACCAAGGGTCAGATCTCACAGAGCACCTCATTGTGGAGACCTTGTTCAGATAAAAGAGGATAGCAAAAACCGGAATAATTGGAAAGTCGGTAAAATTGTTGAATTAATCAAAGGCGCTGACGGCGAGTGTAGAGTTGCTAAAGTTAAAGTGGACTAATCAATTTTCACCAGGTCTATTGGTCATCTGTATCCGCTGGAGGCCGATAGTGAAGAAGGTGAGAAACCGGTGACAAAATCACCTGTGGAGCCAGTAGATGGTCAAGAGGTTTCACTTCCAGACGAGGTCGAGCATGAAAGTCAGGGAAATAATCATTCACATGAGTCAGATGCTAGTGTAAATAAAGTCCAAAGTAGCGATGACTACATTCCCTTACGAATGGATAATACCATGCGAGAAGACTCAAGGAGTGAATCAAGCACATCACATACAGGCTTGAATACTCCGGGGGAGATACCATTAGAAGACGTCGATGTAAGACGGAAGCGGGGTGCAGCCATACGAGCCCGGGAGAAGATCCTGGAGTGGACCAAGCACCTCTTCACCCGGCTACAGTGAACGTCTCTTGCTGTTGGGAGTGTCGCGCCAAGCGCGAGATAAATCGGTAAGAACTTATCACCTGTGAGATTTATGTCATGTGGCAACACCGACGGTGAGTTTTGACAGTGTTAATGGCGGCACCGGAAGCGGGATGATCGTCGAACGACGTCGCTGTATGGAACAGGTGACCGAGGTGAGAAGTGAACAGGGGCAGGCGCGGGAGACGGCGGAGCGCGCTGGTGGCGTCGTGGATCTCCGCGCGGCTGCTGGATCAGCCTGGTAAGGCTGATGGAGGACCTGGCTTGGTGAGTCAGTAACCTCTTTCTTGCTATGATGTAGACTGTCATTTCATATGGTGTGGAAATATGATGAGACTGTATTAATGCAGCAGTAAGTTTCCATATATCTGGGTCCAATAAACGCTAGTACAATGTACTTTGAGTAGTGTCATAGACATGGTGCGTAGAAATTGGATAGGAGCGAGTCTTTCTCGCCCGTTACGACAGTCGACTTAAGTTGGAGAAACCGTGGCGGAACTATTGGGGATGGTGGAGGTTCCCGGGAGACCAAAAGGTCTCCTGTCCGGCGGGTGCCAGGCAGGGGTCAAGGCAAACTGTACCGACCGACCAGGAGTCTTGACCCAGGGTGTGCAAGGGAGTGTGGAAACTCAGAGGAGTCCGGCTCTCCCTTGTAACACGTACTAGGAAGGCACCCGGGCACATTGCAGTGCTTAGACCGGAGCGAGTCGACTGTATTGTCCGGCCTGACCGATGGCAGTGAACGTGTACAGTGGCACAGCCACATATTTCAGATGAAGTTGTAAGGAATCAGTCGATTCATGTTTCCATACCCTATGATAGAATATATATATAAATCTGATAATAAGATGTATCTTTGTTGCCCTAATTCTGTATGTAAATCCGAGGCATACGTCGCCATGAAGTCAGAAGGGGCGACAACTCCCCTTTCCTTCGGGGGTTAAAAATAAACGACAATTAAGAAGCAGTGTAATAGGTAAATAGAAATATTCGATAACTAGGGTTCATAACTTAACAAAAATGTATAATGATCATAATAATAATTTATTATAATATATTTAATAAATAGGCGTAGGGATGTGACGGCCCCATCGCCCACCAGATTTCTGGTGCAATCAGTCAACGTAAGGCGGCTTGTGGCGGGCTGTTGGGGAGTAGCGACCCTACGTACCTGAGTGCTCCTGGGGGTGTCCTGTGGTCAGGCTGAGCCGATCGGGTGGATGGTTGGACAGGCTCACCTCTGGCTTGCCTTAACTGTGGACACCTAAGTGGCGAGTTGGCTATATGTTTGAAGTCCAGTGCCACCTCTCTACCCCCCCCCCCCCCCCCCCCAGCCTCTCTGACCGGTGTTGCCCTAAGGCAATTTTTTAATGTCGCTATTAATAGGGGCCCAGCTAGCAGTTGGCGTGTCACCGTCTGCCAGAGATAAAAAATGAGACAGTTTATTAGGCAGGCGTCCGACGTTTCACCTAATAGCCCAGCCAATAGTCCATCATATTCACCCAATAACCCGTTTTCTTTAGATTCCATCAACCAGTAATAGTCCCTATTCACCCCAGCGGGTGCTGTCTCTGTGTGCGTCCCATGACACGGGCAGAGACAGCATCCGCTCGGTGTACTCCTTGCATTTCATTAAATTGTCAAAAGGGCCTCTACGTGTTGGCTCAGTTGGTACTTTGTAGGTACCTAGCCCCACGCACGCCTCCCAAAGGTCCAGGACATCATTGTCCCGTGAGCGGGAAAGACATAATTAATAATAATAAGTTAATAATTATTAGTTGTTCTCACTTAATTCCACTCTTGAAACTTTGCGGTATTGTACTGCATGGTCTGTTTTGTTTCCCTATGGCCATTTCCTCTAATTCCCGTATAAATATGTAACAATCGCAGTAGTTGCGGGCATTATCGTCTCTCCGCGCGTTTCACGGTGGAATTATCACGTAATCAAATTATTGCTCCGGTCGATCGTACAGGCGAGCACACAAGTTACCACAGCTTGGAAAAAAGTTTTAGTTTAATTTAAGTTTGTCTTTAAAACGTGATTATGAATTAAACGGTGGATCCATACGAATATTTAAAAATTACTTAAAAATTAATTTTGAGCAGGCTTAATGCGTAATTAATGTATCCGATATGACTTCCGCTTCATTTATTTTTATGCTAAAATTCGAGCACCTTTACCAATATTATCCCAATTACCAATACACTGAATAAATACAACTTCTTTTCACGGCAAATAAAATGAAGGAAGACATAAGGTAATGTAAATACTTACAATGTTTTTTTACGGTGAAGAGCTATCAAATGAAAAACAAAATTATTCTTGACAAAAAAGTAAGTAACCACCTACTTACTAGTTTTCCACGGATTTGTCAATAGTTGCACCCAGATTTGTGTGGCCCACAGTACTATAGGCTTAACCCATTAGAAGATGGTGCAGCGGGTTTCAATTTGTGACACGGGGACGGCAAATTGGATTACCGGACTAGTCTTTGACTGTTATGCGCTGTGAGAAGAGGTTATGGGTTCGAGTCTGTGGGAAATAGCCATCGCACATTTGGACTACCTATACTTATACTGTGGACGGTCGGTTGACATTACTTTGATAATAAACATAAATAGACCACTGAAACGATTTAATGTATACCACAAACAAAAAACACAAGTAAACAATAAGTAAAATTCGGAATTTGGAAACCTAACGTCGAATGTTTATAATTATATCGCAAAAATAAATATAGAGAAGAGAAACAATTGTCAAAAAAATTTTTTTTGATTGAAAAGCTATTGTCCCTTGACAACTGAAAGTTGCTTTCTACAAGTTTTTCCAAATAAGTAGGTTAAACGTTGAAGTTCAAAGTATAGTACACATTCAGTAACATTCTGGGAAATTAACGGTTACCGTTACATTAATATAATACCATTATTTTATTATAAACAGGCAAGAAAAGGTCACCATGTCTGCCAAATTCGGGTATTTCGGCATTTTTCAATTCCGCTAATAAAAGTAACCTCTTGTTATAAAGAGAATATCCCCTACAGTAAAATTTGAAGAGTTGATTCATATTCTGCAGTCTACCATCTTTTTCTACGCTATTTTAAAAGTATAAGTCCGCTTTATTTAAAAAGGACATTAGCGCCATAATGTCAATCACCGCTCAGGGTGATTTCTGGGGGTGGTGTCTGGGAAAATGTAAAAACAATAAAAAAATATGTTCAGTCTTATAAAAATCTAAGAATGTAGCAGGTAGCAAAAATGCTAAAAATTCGTAAGAAATGAACAAAATAAACTTTACAAGGATATAGAAAAAAAAAAAAATAATAAAATAAAAATAAAAATTGTTTATTAAAAGAAAACCTTTTTACAATACAGTTTATCCTGCGGCCCCACACTAGGCTATGCCTGACACGTGGTGGCCAGATTCGGTTTCAACATTAGTCATGTTAGCTACAAAAGTTACTTAAAATTATTATGAACAAATAAACAATAATTTTTATATGCGCGCGTTTGTGTGTGTGTATGTGTGTGTGTGTGTGTGTGTGTGTGTGTGTGTGTGTGTGTGTGTGTGTGTGTTTGTGTGTGTGTGTGTGTGTGTGTTTGTGTGTGTGTGTGTGTGTGTGTGTGTGTGTGTGTGTGTGTGTGTGTGTGTGTGTGTGTGTGTGTGTGTGTGTGTGTGTGTGTGTGTGTGTGTGTGTGTCTTTAACTGAGTTTAATTGAGTGATATGTATGCAAGGCTACAGGGTTGAGTATTATCAAAACAACCACTTATCTAACGACCTCTAACAGTTTTTCCGTCTCAAAATAGCTAAGACCCTTTAGCCATCTTACAATTTTGGATTTTGCTTCGCGTGGAGTACTATCCGATATCATGCAGGCCTTTACCACTTTATTATAAATAAAAGGGTGCAAGAAATTTGGAAGACGTCTGGCATGTGTGGTTTTTACGCGTGGAACCGGTATTTTAAAAACTCGTCTACGGAATAGGGTGGTATAATCTTCAGACTGTACCGTATCTTTATGCACGTGAGTAGCAACTCGTAGGATCATTAGTTGCCTCACGCTTAGGACGTCCGAGGCCTTATAGAGAGCGATCGTTGGGAATAGCCGGGGTTTCCTGAGCATAACCTTAAGGACAAACCGTTGGGCTCTCTCGAGAGGCAGGAGCGCAGACATAATATACATCCTGGAACTGTGTGCTTAGCACAAACGGCCAGGGCGCTCAATAAAGAATCGTGACTATAAAGTTGGGACATTCATTAGAATTAGGCAATAGCAATTCTAATGAAGTTTTCTATTATATCGTCTCCGTAGATGTAATTTACACATGCCAGTATGACCCGATGATTATAAGAAAATTTTACATGCTGCGATTTAAAAAATATAAAATGTCTACGGAAATATTCCAATAATAAAAACCGTCTTAAAGAGTTCTATAATCGTCTCTTCGTTCGATGAAGGTATTTTAGTAAATATATACTTGTCATATGGGACGACAGGGACTTGTCATTATTGCACAAAGTTGTTGAGGCCAGTACGCAAAGCCGGTTTTCAGGAACGACGTGGTAAACTCGTATCCAAAGTGATATTTTCATAGGACACCATGTCTGTTCACTTGTCATGAGTTGCCAGGCAGATCATCAAATAGACTCGATGCGCTAATAATAATCGCCTACCCGACCATAGGGACTAGATGGGTCGATCACGTAACTTTTCTTACGCGCGTCTGTAAGGTCTAAATGTCAATTTTATATGGAGAAATGACAGTTAGATTGTGAATTTTAAATGAGAGAAAAAGAGAGAGAGAGTGACGGTAAAATCACAATCTAACTGTCATTTCTCCATATAAAATTGACATTTAGACCTTACAGACGCGCGTAAGAAAAGTTACGTGATCGACCCACTGGTTTCGAATTACAATATTCGTTTAACTAATTTGAAAAACGACTTACGCTTCCAAAGATAAGACGAAAAAAAGCAGACATAGTAGTTTTGTACTATTTTAAGGGCAAAACTATTTTTTTTTTGGGGAGATGAAGTATTATATGATTGATGTGTAAAGTGTATTTTACTCGAGGATAGATATTTATTTCAATCAAAATATTTGGTTCAGACCTTTCTTTCAATTTATGTCTTAGGCTTAGAACTTATCAGACGCCCCTCGTATATCAATGCTCCGCGAAATAAATCAACAAATTAGCTTGAACCCAAATTAGTTACACCACGTTTTTGCATTAACTTTTAGTCACAATTGATTCAATAAGTAGCTACTGAAGCGCCATAATCACGGAAGCACTTACAACCGCAGTTCGGACGTTTCAACTGCGTCATAAATATGACGGACCGTCGCTGTCCATCGCTTGTGACGTCACACGTGCGTCACCACTGACGTTATCGTAAAATTTTACGATTGCGCGCGATCACTGTGGCCTTCCGTTGTGGGAGATTTGAATTGTTATTATAATAGCATGCTTTGCAAAAATCCAAACGAATTTGCCCTTTACGTCTATAAAGATATGGTGAAAATGAACCTAATCGTCTAATTGTAATGAGAGGAAATGCGAGTTCCCACGAATGAATTGAACGGCATATAACATAGAATCGTAAAAATAAACCATATCATCCACTGTAATTAGGTATTATGTGTAAATGTCAATTGAACACAACAATTCGCAAAATGTAAGCCATTCTGAAATTACCTAGGTAGGTAGTTTATTTCGTTTTTTAGCGCCGTACGAAATCTACGCGTTAAACACGTTCAAAAGTCAAAGGACATATGTTAAAAGTAGGTCATCTCCACCTATAATAAATCTCTAAATTAAAAAAAGAATCAGCCAGTTTGAAACTAAGCTTTGCGCGGTTCGAATGTTAATAGATACATAGGTTTACAATAGTTAATATAGTTATTTTATTTATTATAATATGAAATCTGTATTCTTGACGATCATATATAAATTCGTATAAGTTTGATTTAAGGCAAATTTATATTGAATATTATATAAGAATAAAAAAAAAAAATGTTCTCAGCATCCCATGAACGGAAAAATATGAAACATTTTATATAGGTACATTATTATTCTAGCTGCAACTTAGGATAGTTTTTATCCGACTGCGACAGTTAATTAATTTTCCGAAATATACGACTTCATTTAATTTTTCATTTATTTTTATTGAAATCAAACTCTGCTCCAACTGTCAGCTATAAGAACCATCAAATTTTCGTCAAAATGGCGGAATTGCTTTGCCTTTCACTTATTAATAATTTAAATCCCGTCTACGATAGACCTTTACGAGACAAATGCTAAAATATAAACCATAAAAAAATATTCGATTCTGATATGAGAACTTATATGCGCAAATGTCGTTTTATGTCGTAATTTCAATAAATGAAATCAACAAATTTGAACAATATAATTAACACGAATTTGTTTTTTTTGAATGACAATGGCACGCGCTCGGCGCATTCAGCCAAAGTACCTGCGGCGCTACCACGAAAACCGATACTCAATGTTCATATATTTGCATCCCTGTCACTCGAGTATGGTTAGTGCGATAGAGATAGAGATACCCGAATATTTTCGAATTCCGAAGTTCGTGGTTATAGCTCAGGAATCGAAAATATGGTAAATAATCATAATGTATTTTCTCGAAAAAGAATTTAAAATAAATATAGTCAAATGGAGAAAAAAACAAAGCAAGAGGTTATATAGGTAATGATTAAGTTATAAGAGTCCAAAGTTTTAAGAGGGGGTATGTTCTGTCCCTTTTCCGCAAAACGCACCTTCATATGAAACGATTGTTTTTTACTATGACGCTCGAGTATATTGACGTCACAGTCCCTCATCGTTTTCTCACTCTAACAAGCGACATTAAAACGGATGTAGCTTCATAATTTTTTGAGATATTTGAATGGGAGTTTCATTATATTATATCTATTTATACATAATAAATGCCTATGTCCTGACTGACTTATTCACTCAATCACTCACTCACTCACTCATCAACGCACAGCCGAAACTACTAATCTTAGAGAGTTGATTTTTGCACAGTATGTTGCTTTTATAACGTGGGCTAGGGATAAAAAGGGATTTTTGAAAATTCTACCCCTAAGGGGGTAAAATGGGGGTGCAAAGTTTGTATGGGAGAACCTTTTTTTTTTGAGCTATAGACTTAAACTTTGTAGAAAAATTAGTTATTAGAATACAAATGAAACACTTTCAGCGTTTTGGAAAATTCCACCCCTACGGAGGTAAAATAGGGGTGCAAGGTTTGTATGGGGGAAACATTTTTTTTTTTAATAGAGACTTAAAACTTTGTAGAAAGATCAGTCATTAGAATACAAATAAAGAACTTTCAGGGTTTTAGAAAATTCTACCCCTAAAGGGGTAAAATAGAGTGCAGTTTGTATGGGAAAAGCTACTTTTTTCTAAATAGAGACTTAAAACTTTGTAGATAAATTATTCATTAGAATACAAATAAAGTACCTAGATTCAGTGTTTTAAAAAAATCTACCCCTAAGGGGGTAAAATAGGGGTGCAAATTTTGTATGGGGGAAACAATATTTTTTTTAAATAGAGACTTAAAACTTTGTAGAAAGATTAGTCATCAGAATACAAATTAAGTACTTTCAGCGTTTTAGAAAATTCTACCCCTAAAAATAGGGGGCTAAAATAGGGGTGCAAAGTTTGTATGTGGGAAACTATTTTTTTTAGCTAGAGTCCTAAAACTTTGTAGAAAGATTATTTAAATACAAAGAAAGTACTTTCAGCGTTTTGGAAAATTTCACCCCTAAGGGGGTAAAATAGGGTGCAAAGTTTGTATGGGAAAAACATATTTTTTTTAATAGAGACTTAAAATTTTGACGAAAAATTACTTATTAGAACATGAAAAATACTACATTCGGCGTTTGACAAAAATCATTCCCTAAGGGGGTTAAAAAAGGGTGCAAGGTTTGTATGGGGAACACTTTTTCTGAGCTAGACACTTAAAACTTTGTAGAAAGATTACTTATAAAAATACAAAAAAAAAGACTTTCAGCGTTTTGAAAAAATCTATCCCTAAGGGGGATAAAAAGGGGTGCAAAGTTTTTATCAGGGAAAGTTTATGTTTTTGAGTTAGAGACTTGAAACTTTGTAGAAAGATTACTTAATAAAATACAAAAAAAGAACACAAATCGTTTTAGAAAATTCCACCCCTAATAGGGTTAAAAAGGAGAGCAAGCTTTGCATGGGCAACACTTTTTTTTGAGTTAGACTTAAAACTTTGCAAAAAGATTACTTATTAGAATACTAAAAAAGAACTTTCAGCGTTTTAGAAAACTCCATCCCTAAGGGGATCCTTAAGATCCTTAAGAAGGGTAGCCAGTGTTGTGTGGGAAAAACTTTTTTTTTTACTAGACTTAAAACTATTCAAAATGTTACTTATTAAAATTAATAATAAAGTACTTTCAGAGTTTTAGAAAATTCCACCCCTAAGGGGGTTAAGAAAGCTTTGTATGGGCAACACTTTTTTTGAGCTAGAGACTTAAAAGTTTACGAAAACAGTTCTTTCAGCGATTAGAAAAATTCAACCTCTAAGGGGGTTTAAAAGGGGGTTCAAATTTTAAATGGCGAGCAATAAAATTTTTAAGTGTGAGTAAGAGATTTTTAACTTCGGTCTTATTCTGTACGTTAAAAGACTACAAAACTGATTTCAGAGTTTTTCCAAATTCATCCCCTAAGAGTGTTAAAATTGGTTCAAAATTTGAGTGTTTCAAGGCATTTTTAAAGTATGAGATTTTTAACTTTGGTTTTAGACTGTTTGTTCACAAACTAGAAAATGAACATCAACTTTTTTTTTAATTATCCCCTAAAAGAGGGTTCAAATTTTGTATTGAGAGAAATCATTTTCTAAGACGATAAAAAGTTCTACGCGGACGAAGTCGCGGGCAACAGCTAGTAAACAATAAATTTACTTATCTTATTGTATAAAATAACAAGAATAACATAATATAGCTACCTATTTAATTAAGATTAACAAGTTATGACGCAGGCTCCTTAACTCAAAAAATCTTTTAAATTTAAGATTAGTAGTTAACTCAGAAGAGAGGGGACAAGCCGCCGGCGGTTGCGTCGCAGTTATTAGCTCAAAGGGCATACTCCGCCATACTGTGCACGCGTGCTGATCACAGTGAATATTACGTTTCTTCCCAAAATGCCTGATATGATGCGCGTGTATTGTCCATTAAGAGCGTAGGTATACAAGTGTGTGTGTTTTAGATGTGTGCGTGCTTTGCCTTGTCAATTACTTGGGCTTTGCGTAGGTTAATGTACTTGCGACAGGCGTACTCAATACAAATCGGCCGGCATGTCCGATCTCCTTATATTCATACATCTGTGGTACATGTAACGCAGACTGTCTAGGTGTTGATGTGGATTCTAGATGAGTTGTGGGATAGGCAGCGACAGTAAAAAGATTATTTTGTGGAAAACTATGTATTGCGACCATGGAGGTTAGCACAAGAAGAAGTAAGGGCCATCATGCCACAGACACCAGTTCAAATTAAAAAATAAAATAAAAATATACGCGATTACCTAACTACCACATTATTTTCTGAAAATTTACGAGATGTTAACCTTTAATTAATATATGAATGCATACAACGCTATTTTCAGCCTGCATCGATGATTGTGATAATGACTCGATCTACGTTTACCCAAACTTTGTTTGTGCGGTGGAATAAAACCAAAGTGTAGTATAAAAAAAAACTGGTTTTGTCTTAAAATTATAGAAATTATTTTGTGCTCCAACGTAAGTACTCATTTCCAAAATGTACGAAATATTTCAGCAAAAACTGTATGAAATAAAAGGGACCAAATAATTACGAGTATTAATATTTCTTTTTCTGCATCATTTGTTCAAATGTTTCAAAATCTACAAGAAAGCTCCTAAATTTCCAAACCTTCGATCCGTGTCGCCGGCATTAAGGTTATCTGAAATAAAAGCACTTCGACGACGAAAAGATAAAGAGGATAGGTATCTACACTTTTTAATACGTATATTTTTGACTTGTCAGTATGTTAATCCCGCAATAGCACGCATTGATGATTTATCATAATATTATTGGGATATTATATGGTCTTGCCTGAATTTTATTTCCTTTGTAACTATTAAGTACATACCAAATCACATCTCTTGTAAATCATCATCATCATTATCAGCCCACTGGCAGCAGTGGACGATTACAGGCTGATTACTGGCATAAGCCTCTCTTAGAGTACTTAGATACGCCACTTATCCCGGTCCCGTGCTAGTCTTATCCAGAAATGACCCGGGGTCTTTTTTACATCGAGCTGGTGTACGGCCGACAAAAAACATATCTTACGTTAAATATTTTTTGTATGTCAAGATATTCTTCTTGTTATATAATTCATAACGAGAATATCCATGCAACACTAGCCTTCTCACATCCTAAAAGGAAAATCCACATCGAAACGCTAAGAAAATATTGAACAAAGATTAGGCCATACACTTTTATTACACCCACTATATTTATGGAACGTTTTTCCTTCATTGCACCAACTAAAGAACTTATCTGCCACTTCTAACAAATCTCTGTTGTGTTGAGTTTTTCCTCAGGGGTTCTTTTCAAGTTATTGGACAAATAACTGTGGAGTATTTCACGTGATAACGTCACGGTGAGCCGAATTTATGGTTGTCTTTCTTTGTATCAATAGCTATTCGGTAAATAATATTTGGGCAGGGTTTTAAGGAAAACACGAGCCGGAGGTTCTGGTGATTTGCTTAATAGATGCCATTTACTTGTCGACGTTCAATTTAGCTCTCAACATTTTAATGTGAAGATTGCTACAGGAACAATGATTTGTATTGTTTCATGTTATGACTCATCCGAAGACTACGATGAATTTTCCTTTCTAATATTTAATACGAGTACGTATGTATGTAAAATCAAATTGTGATCAATGATCATGTAGATTGTAGAACTATGATACGCGATACTGCTATTCTGTATTTGGTCGATATTTACTATAGAACAAAATGAAATCGTTGTGAGTGGAATAACATTAAATATTGGGTTAGATACGACAGTTTGAATGTGAAATAGATATCGCTAGATCAGTATTTACTCAAAATTCTAAATTCCATAAGTTTTGCATAGCTAGTCCTTCGGTTGAGGAAAGTATTCTATATGAACCGTAAACATCGTTGAACAAACAGACGCGAAATGATCGCGACGGATGCTTTTTTAATAAAACCCGGGCGTTAATCCCCGTAGGGCCGTAAATGTTTACGACTCGCGGTGAGCGTCCGCGCGACGCCGCTGCCAACGCGTCCTTAGGACTGTGGCACAAAACTATACTACTTAGTGATAGTTCGCCCAATCGAGGATAACGTTTATTCTTAGATTACTTGCTTACTTACTCCGCTGGCTCAGCGAGTTGTGGGCGTAGCATGGTTGCCACTTTATAACTAATCGCTGTGGATAGGACATCCTGCCAAGTGTTGTGTCTGCACCTTCTGCCGTGCACGTACCCCGATACATGCTCAATACATGCTCGGAGTAGAGCCTATCAACCGAGTCTCCAGCGTTAAGGATCTTGGCGTGGTCTTCGATATGCGGCTTACTTTCCATGAGCACATATTATCACTTGCTGAAAGCTGCTATCGAAGATTAGGCTTTGTGATTCGCAACCTTCGTGACTTTTATGATCCCGGGGCTATCAGGCTAGTTTATAACTTATAACGCACTCGTTAGAAGCAAGCTTGAAGCTTCGTCAATCATATGGCACCCTTAAGAATCAACTTACGCCCTATTACTGGTGAAGGTTCAGAAAACGTTCCTACGGTTTTTATATAGGAAAGTTTTTGGGAACTACCCATTCATGTATCCTACCAAATACCTGTTAGGAACCCTAGGTTATAATTCGTTGGAGATAAGGCGTAATTACAATTTGTTGGTGACTGCGTGTTGGATCATACGCAGTGAGTCAGATTGTCCGGAGCTTGTGAGTCGCCTCGTGCGACTCTATACTCCGGATATCCCAAAGATAACCCTTAGGCTACGGCGACGCGATTTGTTGGCGGTGCCGACAGCGCGCACTGTGTCACGCAGGAACTCGCCGCTGATCCGTGCTCTCTCACAACTCAATGCGCTCTTGGCATCAGCACCGGAGTGTGACTTACTTGCGTGGCCATGGATGTACGTGTGCGGTGAATGTCTGAGCTTCTGGAGGAGATGGATGACAGGCAATCAACTGTACCAATGTAATTACATGTTTTTTTTGTTTTGCTGTATAGTTTAGTATCGTTTTCATGACGCATTGGTTTTAGGACTGTAATGTTGTGTTAACATGTTTTTAATAATAAATAAATAAATAAATCCGTCACGTTCCGACAAGTATACGAGTGCGAGAGTGACGGATGCCTTATCGAGAACGATAAGTGACAAAATGGCAACCATGCTACGCCCACTGAAGTGGATCTTGGCCACGAGTACGAGTTAGCGCCAGCGCGCGTAGGTCTTTCTCTACTCGTCTTTCCACCGGTATTTAGGTCGACCAGCCAGTCTTCGACGCAGGATGGTCTTATTCTTAGATAAGTCAACGTAATAAGACGTGTGATCGCTGAAAAAGTCTTGCAAAATCGGGTGTTGGTCAATATATACAGTTACAGAGATACAGTTTTTGCAAGATCGAAACCTTATTCTAGTTTAGTGAAACTGAGCTAAATACTATCCAGATACTTATTACCCAATACCTAGTATCATCGTATTTCGACATGAATATCGAAGAATATACCTATCGCCAGTAAACATGGAAGATAACTGGGTATTACGAGTACACTAATTGTTATTCCTATAAGCAACGCAAAGTGAAGATTGCCCCCGGTGTGCCCGCAACCTTTCTCCCGCGACCATCTCTCCTCTCCAATATTGCCACTTATTGTATTTTGTATTATTTACCCACTTTTACGATCTGTATCCTTCATATTTTTGAGTAAGTCCAAACTACTTAAATTTTTATGTGACAGTTTTCCGCGTCAATTGCTCGATTTTATTGTGGCTGTAAAAGTATCTTTATTTGATTTTTAATTAATCGAGGTATGTTGACACTTTGTTTTATTAAAGCATGGTTACGATTCTTCCAAGCAATAATATCAATACACTAGCAAACAATATGTTTTACAATCACTTTAAGCAAGGCAAACGTCGTCGTTCGACACCTTACTGTTGTTTACATTTATTGGTTTGAATTAAGTTTACATTAATTGAAAGAGTTAAGTGTTGGGTCACAATGTACGAACCGTATCCTTTGCCTAATTGGAAAATGTAACCCTTTAATTATAAGTAGATAATTAGGCAACTATGTAATCCTTGTGAATAAAGGTAGGTACCTACTTACGAACTTTTTGTTGACCGAATAGACCAACGATTTTATCTCGTAAGCGCGAAGACAAGATATTAGGTTAAGTGACTCGGTAGACATAACCGTTGCTACGAGAAATAAGAAAAAGTAGATTGGTCCAAATAATGTCAGAATTTACCTAAATATTCCCAAAATAATAATTTTCTCGTTGAGAACCGGACCAGATCTGAGTTCTCACCCGCTAACCTTATTATCCGGCGCACAGACAGGGATGACCAGCGCAAAATCGGATTACAGCTGACCAGTGGTCAAATTCCTTATAATTGGCCTATGAAAATTTGATAGAAGTGCGTGAAATTAACAAGCGTTGTTAAGAGTAGTTATATTTGTTATGCTTGTAATGTATTGTGGTCCATATACTACCTAAATATCAGTATTAATAGTGACACGAATGATACTAATGGGGAACTTGCATGAGACTTAAATTTCAAATAATTTGCACTCAATTGATGCGGATATACGTAGAAATATCATACAGAAGAAAAATAAAGAAAAGAAACGATCATATTAGTTTCATCTCGCGTTAAAATTACGAAAAAATAAATATATTTTTTTCGATAAAATAACAACAGTTACACAGATAATTGCATAAGAAATGATATCTTGTATAACAAGTATAGACTTAAACGCAAATGTTGTGGAGATAATTGCAAATTAATGACTTACTCCATAGTAATCGCGGCGAGAATATATGTTGTGACGTCATAGCATAAGCTAGTTTAATATAGAGCGTTTTCGGGGGGTGCCGGCGCATGCAGGTTTCAGATGCATATAACACCAGAAAAATAAATCATAAGAAAGTTTTAGTGCTACAGTTGTTTTAATGCTGGATTATACTTTAGATTTTCGTAATAAAATAAAAAAATGCAAGTTCATTAGTTTTTTTTACCCTGGATTCCTTTATTCCAATCTCTGTCAATAGTAATAGCATTATACATAGAATTAAGCGTCTATAATTGTAAACTAATAAAAACAATGATAATGACATGTAACATACAGAATTTTATGAATAATTATGCTGAATGTGAATCTGAATCATTACTATTTACAGTGTCGTTATAACTGATAGTATCTTGATTACATAAAGTGTTATATACTCGGGTGGATAATTATTGAAATAAGGTATACATATTCGGCATATTCGGTAATAAATACATTTACCGTATATTTTTGAATGATGTTAAAGACAAAAGGACACGCTCCAAATCACGCGTCAGAATAACCTACCTATTTATTTTACAAGCTGACACATAATGGTTCAATTTGGCGTATTGTTTGTGTCATGGCTCATAACTGTTCCCAGTGCGGCTATCACGAATTCTCATAGCAAATAGAAACGGTGACCGCTCAATCCGATTACTGCACAGTGGTCAGTTTTAGGGTTTGAGAGAAAAGGGTTGTTTCCAAAATCCGCTATTTATTTACGTGACAACTAGGGAATTGGGTGTTAATGTTTGATGCGTGGGAAATTTTACTCTTAGTTTTGTTGGTAAACTAAGTACAGTCACGGAATGAAAAGGTTGACCAGTTTTCAAATAAATTCATTTACGCGTTGCAAGCACATGTTACCTTTATAAACTGTGTAACAGACGAGAGTGTTGGATTGAAAATTATGTTTAACTGTTTGACAACAAAGTTCAAATTAACTTAAACGAATGTTCCTTGACTATTAATAGTTTGAACTACTTAAAACTTTTTTATTCGTTTGATCTTGTCATTACGTTGTGTCAAGTTTGATAAATCTAATGAATTATCATCTTCTTTGCTTATAATGATTTAAACTATAAAATGTGAGTAACAGTTCCTGTCAATGTCATCATTGCTATTTCCTGTATTTGTTTTTTTTTAACTCGCCTTTCCAAAATTCAAAGACGTCAATTCTCATAGTGGACGTATCTGTAGGCCATGTAGTGAAATGACATTCATTATGACGGGATGTGTCTGACACTCGGTCGATCAAGCAGATACTGATAATTTATACTGAGCAAGCAAAAACAGATCTTAAGGTGGTCAACCTTTTCATTCCGCGACTGTACATTAAGTCATTATTTTTGTAATTGGTGAAACACGTTCATATTTAATTTTATTTTAAAAGTTTTGGTGTTGGCACAGTACCTATAGGTATTTTGTTTCTCAATTGAATGAGCAACGAATATCACTAATAATAAAAATTCAATAGTTATACTTTCAACAATCTAAAATTAAATGGGACTATATTTGAAATAACCAACGTACGACATATATATACTGCCAAAATACTCAAAAAAAATCCATCCTATGTCAAAGAACACGCATAAACGTTGAAAAATATGTTTCTCAGATTGAGAATCATTTAACTTCAATAAATCCATGAGAAAGTTCTAAAGTAGTCGTCACATCATTTATCAAGGGCAGTCATCGTCAATAAACGTTGCGATCTGACGTCATTACGGGATTATATGTTTTGACAGACCATTAAGCTTCAACTTCATAAAGGACGTTTGACAGTTTACAATCCAACGATTGACTACTATTGACAGTTGCGTTTTACAGTTGATGTCATTCTTATGGTGTCTAATGATGTTTAATTTAGTCTTTTAGAAATCGATTGCTATTGTGAAAATACTATCAATAAAATATTGGGTTAAAATGTAGTCGTTATAGTGGGTTTACATTTAGGTAGTAATACATTGCAAAACACTTAAGTGATAAACATCTTACTCTATCTTGTATTTTTGAGAGATCTTAAATGCAAATACAATGAATTGATTATGGAAAAAAGCGTCAAGTTTGATGACGATGTACTTTCAAGTATATGTATATAGCCATGTATTTTGCCCAAATATAGCACTATATATATTGTATATCTACTATGTGATTTGATTATCTTTACTAAAGTAAAAGACAACATTATGTGGCATTATCAATTAAAAATGATAATCTAATTAATATTCAAATTAAAACCCCCATCATGTCAAACTGTCATGTAACTGTCACTTAGGTCGAGATGATGTCGCGATTGGACGCAAATTAATTATTAATTACTCGTAATTACTTTCAACCCTTTAGTTTAAACTAGTTTTGTGGTACCGCAAAATAAATGATCACTTAAGTATGCTTACATCAAGGCGTTACATTATATTTTTAATCTGATTTGCAAAAAAAACTACACTAAGTACATCAGTTTAAGACTTCCATTTACCTCTAGATAAATACTTATTTTGGTTTTCGATTTGTACTAAATACCAATATGAACTTCTTCTGTTCTGTTTCGTTCTGTTCTGTTGACTCATTCAACCAGCAGTTCTGCAGCAAGGACTCGACAACCACAACATGAATTTCTTAATTTTATACTGAACCTTTGTCTGCCACTAGGGTTTTCACTTTACCAACATCACCCAATGCGAGGGCAATATCGACCACACGCACTTTAGTAAATACTCTAATAGCTTGTAGTTTAGATTTTAGAGGGAGATTATTCTAGTAATTTGATTAGCTTATCTATTTCACGTCCATTACGGAAAATACAAAGTTGCAGAAAACGCTTACTTATTTACTATCAATTTCATCTTTATTGCACAAAAGAACAAATCTTCGTACAAAAGGAGGACTTGCCATAAGCATTCTCTACCAGTCGACCTTTGGGCAGAGTAGACAGATTGTGGGTGGTGTAATATTATGCATTATATTAAAACACGTCATCCCTCTTGTTAAGATTTCGTTTTTTAGGGTTCCGTACTCAAAGAGTACAACGGGACCCTATTACTAAGACTCCGCTGTCCGTCTGTCTGTCTGTCTGTCTGTCCGTCTGTCACCAGGCTGTATCTCATGAACCGTGATAGTTAGACAGTTGAACTTTTCACAGATGATGTATTTCTGTTGCCGCTATAACAACAAATACAAAAAACCGGCCAAGTGCGAGTCGGACTCGCGCACGAAGGGTTCCGTACCATTATTAATAAAAATATTTATTTTATTTTGTTTTTAGTATTTGTTGTTATAGCGGTAACAGAAATACATCATCTGTGAAAATTTCAACTGGAACTATCACGGTATCAGTGAGATACAGCCTGGTGACAGACAGACGGACGGACGGACGGACGGACGGACGGACGTACGGACGGACAGACGGACGGACGGACGGACGGACGGACAGCGAAGACGGACGGACGGACGGACGGACAGACGGACGGACGGACGGACGGACGGACAGTGGAGTCTTAGTAATAGGGTCCCGTTTTACTCTTTGAGTACGGAACCATAAAAAAACAGAATTAAATAAATATTTATAGATAATGGTACGGAACCTTTCGTGCGCGAGTCCGACTCGCACTTGGCCGCTTTTTCATTGTTACATAACTACGTGCTTAAATTGTAGTCATGTGAAAATTACGTTAACTTAGTTTGTAAATATCTAAATTCCACATTTTGTACAGGTTGAATTTAAACACTCAACCCTCACTCTGCCTCGATGATTACAAAATGACCCGTGACCGCTAAAACGGTCGCACGTGGTCCAGTTGACATTGTTAGCAGTGACGTCTTAATGCAATGTGACGACATTGTGGCCAATGGTCAAGCGACGTCTTAATAGGTCGTGACCAACACATGGTGGACAGCGACATTGGTCAGTGGACTGTGAAATACTTAAGTCAAATATTTTAATGACACGTGAATTAATGATATGGAAGACAAAAAATATAGCTTGCGTAGATAACAAGACAAACTTTAGCGAATTAAAAGTGTTTTTTTAAGATTAACTGAGAACATCATTATAGAGTTATTTCAAATACAAATATTTTATTTAACAGAAACAGATTATCATACAAAAAAATATCCATCAGACTCCAAACTAAGCTGAGCCTGTGTCTTGGACGTCTGCGAGAGCGATTAACAACTTAAAATTAAAATTCAAGGTAAGTTTAAATGACATGTGTTACACGAAAATTTAGACAATGCGGTGATATTTCAAGTAAACATTAATACTAGACTAACAGGAATACCAGATGGGCTGACATAACGAATTTATAATATAAAAAGTTTAATCTAAGTAATCGTTCGTATCTTGTGCGTGTGAGTGTGTGTGTATGTATGTGATCTAATTGAACTTTGTAGTGTGTAGTGTTTGTGTTGAATGGAATCATGTATAATTATTATATGTATACTAATTAAATTGACCCGTTAAGCAGTCTTTGTCTTCAGTTTCCTGGTAGGAAAGTGAGTCAAGCCATTTCATTACCACTTTTTTGGCTCTGTACACTAAGAGAATTTTTATTTCAAGTGACCTGCAAATTTGGTTGTAAGTGTAAGGATGGGCGAATGCTGGAGACCGCCTGGCCAGGGCGGAGCTCTGAAAATACGTTTCCTTAACATATCTTCATAAGCCGTCGAGTTAAGGATGGAGCCGTGTGTGCGAGTGACAGCTTTAACAATAAAGAGCTGTCGTACTCTTAAAAATTAGTTTCAGAGTACAACAGATCCGTGGGGAAACGATACCGCTTTTTATGCATGATTTTAATAACAGCTTGTTGTGCACGTTCAGCTGTGATCAGGTAGCTTTTCTTAGCGCTACCCCAGACAACTACTCCGTATTGCAGAATAAATTGGCACAGTGCAAAATATACGAGGGGAAGTACGTCTTGGGTAGCGCAGTCACGTAATCTATTCATAACGTAGATTAGTTTCTTAACTCTAGCTGCAAGGCTGATAATATGCTGTTTGAACGAGAGATGCTGATCAATAAGAAGGCCCAGGTATTTAACACACTCGCTTCTCGCAATCTCTTGACATGAACACTTTATAGCTGAACTGGACGGCAAGGAGGCAGGGTTTGAGAAGCACCGATGAAATTTAATATTTATGTCTACCGGAGGAGAGGACTCTAGGGTTTTGGAGAATGCCACAAAATGTGTTTTATTCACGTTGAGTGTAAGCAAATTACTATTTAACCAGGTGGCGATCACCGCAAGCACATTCTCCGCTCTTGAATAAGTAAATTTAAAATAAACATCTAACATGACAGTTTCATAAAAAAACCCAAATCCCTGAGAGTTCGTATTTTATAGTATGATTATCATATCTTAAAAATAATGATGAATTTTTCGTCGAAGTTCAAAATTGCAACAACCAGTATCTACATTAAAATTTGAAGTCGGTGCGATGAAATTTTACATTCAAAGTTAACACTAAAATGAGGTGTGACTGGACGAAATGACCCTTGCATTCACGGACAATGTATTTTAAAGGACAATACTAATGTAACTGCGATAAAATTAGTTCCGGAGTCTGTGACAAGGGGTCAAATTTAGAAAATTGCCAAAATTTTGCTTTGGCTACTCAAAATTGACATGTTTATGTGCTTTGGTAACAAGTGTTACGATGTGGGTGCTTAGATAACAAAAAAGTTTTTGTAATAAGGATTTGTTGCAGTTCTATAAAGGGAAAAAAATTGTGAATTACCTATTATGATAGGATACATAAAATAAAGCTCCGCGGATACATAAGAGGAGTTATGTAAAAAAAATATTATTGATGTTTAACGATTAAATTCTTATACTAAATTGAAAGGGTGTGGCAATTTAAAATACAAATGATATTCAACAATAGAACTAACCCAAGCATCATCGTCTTACCACAAACAATCGATTAAGAAAACAATAAAGCATCGATTTATCAAATAAAAAAACATTAAGTGACAATAATTGGCAAAAAGATAAATGTGATTCCGATGTTTTTTTTCGGCAGTAAGGGGTTAAGCCAGTGGCAATGACGCTAATGCGTTTCACGCTTCACCGATTACGCGAAGGGGAAAAACTATTTTTTCAGCTAAATCGAATTTTGACTCAAGGATATTACCAAAATTGGAGTGACCGAAGGGAAATAGGAAAATTATTGGGCACAGACCCGTTGAGAGTGTTAAAGGGATTAAAGGAAGTGTTTTGGTTAGTGAATAAATATTGCTTTCATATCGTAGGTACTAACAGTAACTATGGGGCTTAAATACGTTCCCAATTTTTCTCTAAAAACTATTCACTTTTGTGTTTTTTATTTCACATTTTATTTTGTGCGTTTTAGTTTATAGGTACACGAGTTTCATATAATATTTATGGTTGAATTGAGGTTTTTAAAAATTCAAACAAGCTTGTGCGCCTACAAAACCAATTACACAAATAAAAAAAGCAGTTAGTGTCAAATCGGATAGGTAACAACTCACCGAATTTGAACCTCGTAATGTTAAATGGAGTGTACCTACCCTCCACCGACATGTGTATGCTCACAGTTTCTAATGGATTTAAAATTTATTATATCAACGCCCACTTTACACTTCCACAATTTTCCTTATGCAGTTATAAAAATACTGCATGGGTTTTAAGATCACGTGCTAAAGTTTAAATTTGCATGATTTCCATTGCAAGGGAATATTGATTTTATTGTAGGTATCTCTTGTTGACCTATGTTACTATTTTAGTATGACTTGTATTATTATTTTGAAATATGTATTCTTATCATTATCAACTGTCATAATTTACTCCAAACATAATTATCATCATCATAAAGATCAAGGTATACTCGTACAATACGTTGGTAGCGATCCATATTAAGCACAAAACTAAAAGTTAAGTTACCTATTTTGTCTCACAAAACATTTTGGCCATTGGTCGTTTTTGGACACTTTCAAGTAATCCAATATCGTTACACTTCGCAGTTGAATTTAATTACATAGGAATTCAAATGCGCGAATAACGTAATAAATACTTTTTTTTTAAAAGGCGGCGTTACGTGATTTCTAGTTACTATAAGTTTTAGGGTAACATTTCTATGCGCTCGTTCTATAGAACTAAATCACGGCAATATGTCCCTGCATCCTTGACGTTAATTTGCGGAACTCTCTCGTAAAGTTTTACGAGGGCCGATTGACTTCCGAAAAGCGTTGCCGAAAGGGTTCCTTATGTCAGAATGTATATTTCTTGCTAATAATGGCGTAGGCATTTAGCAGGAAGTTTACTGAAGTAGTTTTCCGCAACATTTTGTTTTTAGATTATCTCATCTTGTACATTTTAATAAAAATGTCTTATTTAAATATAAATGTTATCGACTGTTCCATTTAGTACCTATATTGTTTTATTTCGTATTACTTGTGAGTGTTGTCTCTTGCACTGTGTTTTGTGTACCCTGCCTGTTTTGATTAAAAAAATCTCAATTTACTAAAGCCTACAAAATTATTAAACCTCATTCATAATTAACTATTACAATCTGTTAATCTCACGATAATTATCATAATAATTATCGTGATACTTATCATTGATAATTATCCTTTCGAACCCTGCCTGTGAGTTAGTTTAAATGTTTTATTTTTATCTATTTCATGTAGTATTTTAAGGCAATTGTTACTAACAAAAACTATGGAACTAGTTTCCGAATTAAATGTTTTTTTTTTTTTTTTTTATAATATACCTGCATAATATAGGTATATATTTTACTACTTTCGGCATTCGATAGCTATTCGCAAGTGAGCTCGCCGAAACGTTGTAAGATATATATTTTTTAGCTGAATGTTCTCAATATTAATAGCAATAATTAGTATCATTCCATGAACAGTCGCTACTTTTGTAACTCTTGAATATAATCAGCAATCAAAAGCTATGCGAAAATAAGCTCGCACGTTTAAAAGGAAATTAACGTTAAAGTGACTGTTAGGAAAATATAGATTTTCGTCCGCCATTTGTGGCTAAAACCTATCTATGAAATTTATTTCTCGATAGTGAGGTCGTTTGGAACTGCATTACTATCGTTCGGGGTCGTTAGTGCCAGTTTAGACTGCTAAGGCAGTGAGTCAGCCATTTTCGATATGTTTTCCGAAGAAACGATGCACCTCGGGAAATGCAGTGTGTTAATATACTATCAGAAAAACTTTAATTAAGAAAATAACGAATTTGATTGTGAATATAATTGGCACAGACTTTCACTAAATTTATAGTTACATATTTAAAAAAAAAACAGTAGCAGAATGAAAAGGTTTACCAGTTTTCAAATAAATTCATTTAAGTACGCGTTGCAAGCACATGACTTCCTTCCTTGACTATTAATAGTTTAACTAAAACCTTTTTATTAGTTTTTGATCTTGCCATTACGTTGTGTCAAGTTTGATAAATCTAATGATTAAATCCTCTTCGCTTATAATGATTAAAAGTATGAATGTGAGTAACAGTTCCTGTCAATGTCATCATTGCCATTTCTTGTATTCGTTTTAGGGTTCCATACTCAAAGGGTAAAACGGGACCCTATTACTAAGACTCCGCTGTCCGTCCGTCCGTCCGTCTGTCCGTCCGTCCGTCCGTCCGTCCGTCTGTCTGTCACCAGGCTGTATCTCACTGATACCGTGATAGTTCCAGCTGAAATTTTCACAGATGATGTATTTCTGTTGCCGCTATTACATAAAAACACAGAATAAAATAGTTTTTTATAGATAATGGTACGGAACCCTCCGTGCGCGAGTCCGACTCGCACTTGGCCGGTTTATTTAAAACTCGCGTTTCGAAAATTCAAAGAGGTCAATTCACATAGTGGACGTATTTGTAGTGATATGACATTCATTATGAGTAGGTAATATGTATGACTTTTAGTTGTAGCTTTAATTTTAAAGGAATACTTGCTGTGCCCTAACAGGGTTCATGTGCGAACCAACCCTAATGTAACACCTATTTTATAACACATGATAAATATGCAATAAATGAATTATGAATTATGTGTCTGACACTCTGTCGATATAGCTGATAGTGATAACTTATAATGAGCAAGCAAAAACAGATCTTAAGAAGGTTAGCCTATTCATTCCGCGATTGTACTTATTGGTCACGTTAAACTAAGAAGTAATTGAGTTATAAACTGTATGCACAATTAATAAAAACTACTTGCACGATACATAATATGAAGCGGAAGACTATGATTTACAAACATTGAACATTTCTGTTGCAGCACCAAACCATCATTATTTATAACGACTGCAAGGAGAACAAATCTGTCAGAATTTAACAGCCTGCATCAGCATGACAATACGCTCCGGCTGCGGAAGCGGAGTTGTAAATTTTTACAACTCTCGCAATCACGGGGCAGGGGAAGGGTTAAACCAGAACGCCGAAGTAAAACGTCATAAGCCCGTTAAATTTGTAAAAAGTTAGGACGTTTTTGGTTTGGCTGCTATCAGGATCGCTCTTGAGATTGCATAGGTCCGTTATTTTCAATGTGTTCAGTTTTTAAATGGTGCGGAATGCGTTTTTGCAATAGGTCGTGCTGCATGTACTCGTGGGATATCCTAGCTAGACCATAGATGCACCTACCTACATAATATTACATCAAAAAAACGGAAGTTATCTTTTTATACTACGACGGGGCAAATGTATGATGGCAAGCAGCCTCTCGAAGTAGGTATGCCTATGGACGCTTGTGATGCCAGAGGATGGAGTAATAATAATAAGCACGTTGCCAACGATATAATATATTTATGGCAGGAACTGAACTGAACTTAAAATGTCAGTATTAATTACCAGGTGTATACTGATGCCAAACATATTGATTACTGTCAAAATAGCACGACACGCCTTCTTTTCAAAAAATTATGTTTTCGGGGCCTTAATAAAAGTGCGTCTGACCCCATCTGAGATTACACTGAAGAGCAATTACTCATACATCTAACCTCTCTGCGCCCAAATCACCACGGGCACCATAGAAACCCTACTCTTAACGAGAACTGGACATCAAAACAAATACTCAGGCACGCGGCCGACCGAAGAATTGTACGAAATATGTCAATTATAATTAATAGGGAGACTTGTGTATTTAGCCCCACGTAAAATGTTGTAAGTGCACTCAATTTTTATTGAAAATACGCTATTTCAAGCAAGCACAAGTATTGTTATGGATGGTAAGGATGGTAAGTATTGTGGGATTTGGATGTAATGATGGGATTATTTGGCCCTATTATAGTATAGTAGAGTTTTATTTCTTCAGGAATATGTAATATTTTGTTGTAACTTTTATTTGATTTTATTTTAAGATTTTTTCTTATTAAGTACTAGTCAATAAAGTGTCCAAATGGTGTATTTTATTTTATTTCATATTTAAAAAAATACTCCCAGATCCTAGTACCTGTATTTATAAATATTTACAATCAATTACGATCTCCATTCTTGTGATATAACTATGACAGTAATAGTTCTCGGGTCAGTGTCAGATAAATGTAGCTACACTACAACACTTCCTAACCTAAAGGGAAATGCAAATTGAACATTTCTGTTTAACAATTCCATCAAACCTTTGAGTCATTGTCATCAACACAGCCAAGTCAATCAAGTAGGGTGTCCTCAAAGACAATATTTGTCAAGACCCTCTTAAAGGACCATCGACGCTAACACGTGTCTAATAGAACGTGGGAATAGTGCTTGAAATTCGATAATTTATGGACACTTGAGTAAGACGTGTGAATTGTAAATTTTGATGTGTTGATTTCCATTTCGATTCGGTTGGACGGGTGTGTTTGTAGTTAAGTGGATCGTTTATTCACTCAAGATTGATGAAAACATTTTGTATGAGACTTCTATACAAACCGGATCCAGTATCATTGTTCTAAACTAGACAATGGGCACCGACATTGTATTTTATGAAGATTTTTTTGCAAACTTGAAGTCGAAAATAACGACCGCCGCTCTTTCTATTTCATTCAGTATAACGAGTACGTTATGGGTCAATTCAAAAAAACTGGCACGAAGGGATTGAATGG
This sequence comes from Epinotia brunnichana, assembly GCA_963854355.1. NCBI lineage: Eukaryota > Metazoa > Arthropoda > Insecta > Lepidoptera > Tortricidae > Epinotia > Epinotia brunnichana. The sequence continues at coordinate 22,057,778 of OY977936.1, read as the reverse complement.
GTAAATGAAAAGTACCTAGGTGTGTAGTGTGTAAGCATATCAAAATGTTATCTTAATTAATATTCAAATGCAAGTGCAATATGTCACAGTTCCTTCGTTAGAAATTAAAAATCACACCTTTTTTGTAGATTTGAAGTCATGCACTACTCAAACTATTTTCGGTGTCCCTCAAGGGAGTCTACTAGTATCAATCCTATTCTTATTATATGTTAACTTTCTACCAAAGGTAACATCTAACCATGTAATAATGTTTGCAGATGACGTTTGTGTACCTACTGTTCAAGTGTTAACGAATTGAGGTGGAAAATCTCAGCTTACTAATACTCGTAGAGGAGTCTCTGAATAGAATTGTTGATTGGTTTAAATTAAAACTTTCAATTTACCTACAAATGTAAGTTAGTATTGTTTATGTTTAATTTACCTCTGTGTTTCTATTATGTACTATTTCTAGTGAGCAATAAAGAATATTAGTATTGAATTGAATTGTATGTAAAACGAAAGTAATTCATTTTAGAAATATTAAAATAAATGCTGTAAATTTAAATATTAGCTTAATAGTTGTAAATGAAACGAAATGTTTAGGAATATGTCGATTCTCTATGTTAAAAGCTTAGTAGCTTTAGTTTCGCTCTTAGAGCCCTGAGTAAAATCTCCACCTGAAACGTGGCCATGCACTTCTTATTACCCTTTTTTCAGTTATTATTTGGTTTGGCAATGTGGAGGTGGCTGTGTGGACATACAGCGATTATTTATATTACAAAAAAGTGCGTGCGTATTTTAAATGGAATTAAGTCTAGTCGTGAGTCGTGAAGGCAATCCTTCAAGCTACTATGTTTGCCTATTTTGACAGCTCTATATTGTGGAGCTCTACAAACTCGTGCGGCGATTTCTAGACGAGTTTCCATTGAAGGACGATTTTAAAAGTCCATTGAAGACTTAATCATATAGTTGTGAATCACGTCAAGGTCCCAGCTGGTAGAGCAGCAATGTTTACTAGATAACATATAGCTTAAGTGAGTACTATATAAGAAAAAAACAATAATGTCGAGATATTTTATGTGTAATTTAATTATACTTCTTATTACTGCTACACCAAATTGGTAAAATTGTATGGAGAAAAATAACAAACTTTATTTACTGTAGGTACCATCCTATTTAACATACAATTTATGGCAAATAAATGAAATTAATGAATGAATAAGTTGATATGACGGACAGTTCCACAATATATAAGATTTCAATCGCGTGATGAATTTACCTAATAATATATATAAAATAATGTACAGTTGAGTAATTTCTGTATTAGGTACGAGTAAAATTAGGTTCATACTCATATCAATGTTACCATAATACCGTTGTATTGTAGCCGTCAGTTAAGCTTTGAAACGTGATACCTACCGTAATTATGCTGCTGTTCTGATTAATACTGCAATCAGTAATCTTCAGATAGCTCCACTAATTCCTTCCCAAACGCATTGAACATAGGCTGAACCTCAAAGATGTTTGCACACAAAGACATACAAATACTAAACGCAGACAAACATACAAGGGCACGATTGCCCGAAGCGGGGAGCAGGTTCTAATCCAGCCTTCACGCTATGCAAATGCCTACAAAGATCGAAGATATAGTAAGGCAGATAGTGGCATAGAAAACATTTAGAAATATTTTATGAATCTGTTTTGTTGAAGGAAAATGGTCAGATTCGGAAATAGTAGGGAGGTATTTACGGGCGTTCATTTACATAGTGGATTATTAAACTACTCAAGGATTATACTTGTATGTATATAAAACCTAAAAAACTTTCAGTCAATTTGTTGTATATTACTGACCAAGGGTCTACAAAATTAAGGTCAAAGAGCCGAAGTAATCAATTTTAGAAATTGGAACGAGCCTATGGTTTTGCTGAAAATAAACCTGTATGACTGAAATCATCCCTTGAAAAAGCCACAATGTGCCGACGGCATAAACTCACAGATTATAGAAATTGCATACACAGTTTTTTAGTTTATGAAACCTAATATCTATGCGCAATAGTAGGTAACCTTGTCATATCTAACCTCTCTATCTCACTGTAAGTCAAAATCGCTCAGGTCAATTTCTGATGGAAGTTATCTCCTACACAGCCGGATTAAGACCCTTTACATGCTCGGCTTACATCCACCTATGCTTCAGGCCGAGTGTCGATATTTGCCCAATCAATGCTTGAACTTAGTTCAATTTAGAGTCAATTTCAATCTAATTGAAGCTGCATTCCCAATTTTTTATGATATTATCCTGAACCCAAATAAACAACAAAGGTGCTCATATTATGTAATAGGTATATTTTGTTTCGAAATGGATAACACAGAATGTTACAGTAGACCACAAACAACTTGAGCAAATATTTTTTCTTTTTATTACATTCTAAAGCGAGTAGTTAGTAGGTAATTAGTTGAAAATGACACATAAACATTATTACACAAACAAATGTCATTCCATAAAAGCGGGGTCCTTTTTTTGATCGTAAGTGTAGGATGCGCAATCATTCCCCCACCACGTCATCTAATGCTCAAGAAGTTTGCCGGCCGGCTTGGCATTATTAACTAACTTTTGCTTTAGCAGAATGAAATTCACTTTTGCATATTATTTTTTAAATGTTCTGGCTTGATTCAGGTAAGTAAGGATTATGAAATCCTTCTCTTTATTTCGTTTTTTAAGTTTTAATTAATTAGAGAATACCTAGTTTAAAATTAAATTAAAATCTACTCAATAGCATACAATCACATCGCATACACCCCTGTTAATTCCCACGTAACTTCGAACTGTTAATAGCAATAAATAAATAAATTATTAACTCTCTAGTGCACTAATTTCCAAACATTGACTCTGATACTTTGTTAATAGCCACGCGAGCGCTCCGGGCGATTTGAACAAAAAAAGTTTAACAATAAAGTTTTCGAAGTGGGCGATGAATAAAACATACGGATTTATTGAGGGCCAAAACTGTAAATATGATTTTTATAATTCATGGTTTGTTCTAAATGAAAAAAAATCACAGTTTGTTCTTATCGTTAAAAAAACACGCTTGAGATAGAAAAAATATTGAATATACCAAATTATATTTTTACTTTAGCAACGTATTTTATAATATCATTCGAATGAAGAAAAATCCTATTAGTTCGAATTTCACTCATCATGTCACTTTGACATTTAGTCCATGTCATACACAGCAAAGAGAATATTGCATATATATACACAGTACAACGTCAAAGACTAGGACGTGTACAGACAAGGTCACCTATATGTATATATTACCCAAAGTTGCAAAAATATGTATACAACAACCTTACTTCCGTAATAAGGTCTGTATACATATTACTGTAACTTTGTGGTGTATATATATTGGTTACTTTGACTGGTTGATGAAATTAATACCAAATTCACTAAGGTCAACTTAGTATCATTGGCACCCAGGTTATACAGGATTGCGTTTAATTGGATGAATGCCGACAATAGACGTCTACCCTTCCTCCCAATTTTTACAAGAAACATTGTCAGTAACAATACAATCCTTAACACTTGCAACCGCTGACGTATACATTGTTTCCCTATTACTCATGGGAGAGAGGCGAGTAACCTAAGGCAGTTTTTTTTTTTTTTTGTGATGGGCTAAACTTCAAGCCGGGCCTCGCAGGACCCTTTTGCTCGGTGAGGACAACCTGAGGCGGTGCGGAAAAATGCGTGCGGGTCGGTAATGTTAACAATAGTCACAATGCTGACAATGCAAACATTGTAGGCGTTTTGTAAAAGTACCTAGTCCGGCAAAATCTAGGTAAGGGTTAAGCGTAGTTATGACGTTTTTGCGGGTTTTGTTTTGTATTTGCGGGTTTCAATGGAAGCAAGATGATGAGACGTGATTTTGAAAATACGTAATGAATATTCTGCTAAAATATATGCTTTATTTTTTTGTTTTATGAAACATCCCCTGCATGTCTAATTAACCGTGAAAACGCAACATTCCATACAATATTTGCTCCACCAACTTATTTGTTATGTATTTTGACCCAAGGGCGTGTTCACAAGGGTAAGTAATTGTAGTTTGCTATTACAATAAGATATCCCGTAGGTCGGCGTGTGGTGGCCTCGGGCAGAAAGTAGAAGTTTATTGTTCAAATTATTTATCATTGTACAGTAGTTTATTGGATTATAATAGTAAGGGGTTTGGTTAGTTTTTAACATATTGAAGCAATCAGGCTAATATAATATTTTTTCAATATACCTAAAGTTTGTATGATGATAAACCCAACTGACATCAATACGTATTATGATATTATTTCATGGTTTCCTGACCATCATCTTCATCTTTGGAGCTTTCGGTTGGTAATGAAAGTTGGAAAAATATGCCACACTACTCACGCTACGCTTTTCGTAGCAGATGCTACAAGTTACTGATCGTTGACGAAATAGCTACGAAAGTTAAAAAAATATGATTATTACTTTATCAGAACATGCTAGTTATGTATTTGCTATTTTAAAAATGAAATCACAAAATGAAATAATGATAAAATACATCACAACATTTTATAAACTTTACATCAAAATCGGCGACCGCGGACACCCTTCTCTCGAAGAACAAAAGGGGAAACAGGGGACAGTCGGCCGAGTGAGTCGGGGGAGGCAGGGGTGATGGAACAGGGCACGTGACCGACACGTGATCGTAGCGTGATGGGCACCGGAAAATTGATGTGTGGATGAGTGCGGGTGGTGTGGAGTAGCCCTTTTCAGAAAATTTATATATGAAAACATAAATTATGAACTAAACTTTTTTCTTTTTTTTAAGAAGACTTGGAGACCAATAACAACCCGCATGTTCCAGGAGAGAGCAAAATTGACGTGTGTGAGATTTGACAGTACGTAAAAGATAAATTTCGGGAATGAAATGACTGTTTGTCAAATTCCTTATTTTAAATGTAATTCATAAAACTGAAATTCCTAAAATTCAAGACTTGTTGAGATGTTAAAATTAACAAAATAGGCAACCAAAACCAATTTATCATCTAAACAAATACTGCTTACCGCTCCACAGTTCCCTTAGCCCACACTTCCAAATCTTCCATTCACGTACGTTTGATTCGATTCTGATTTTGTCAAAGCCATCGTAAAACAACCAAACTCGTGCGATTGTTTTTATACAATTTACTCACACACTTCTATTCGTTCATCCATTCACTCACTTAGACATGGCGGAGCTTTATTTAGTTTGATTTGCGAGTGACAACCTCTTTGGTTGTAATGTTTTTTGTGTTTATGTTTTGTTGTTGTTATCTTTTTCTGTGTTTTTGGTGTTGGAGCGTGGCTGTTGTGATTGGGTGTCAAATTTACATTATAATCATGTGACAGGATTTTGACACCGTGAGAATATATTTTTTTACTAAATGTATTGTAATTGTCACGTTTTGATGCGACGTCGGGTTTAGTTTAATGTCGTGTTAATTTCAAAAGGGTGTCTGTTTTGTAGAATCAAAGAGCACCTAGGCCCTTGTCGACTAAATCGGTGCTTTGTTCGCCTTGACTTCCCTAATTCGCGGTTGTATTGTGATCGTCGAAACTACGGGTTACGAATTCCGAATACAGCAAAGTTATTTCTACAATTTGGAATTACAACCCGCAAAAGTCATTAAGTAAATGTCACTCTAAAAGTAAAAAAAAACTAACATTAACTACTTAAACTAACTTTAACTGTTACTTTTATTTAAGCCGTCAGGATAAACCGAGCTTGCCCATCGTTCCCGAGAGGAGCCCAGTGCCGTGAAGTTGAACGTAGATGCATCCAATGAAGATGATGATGATGACAAACAAAAAGTAAGCACTTAATTTGTCTGTTAATGATACACAAGGTAAATCATTAGTAGCCGGCCTCCGTTCAATAACTGGCCACCTCATACTAAAAATGAACTCTATATATCTCTCACCTATGATAGAATTCATTTTAGTATAAGGTTTCAATTACTGGCTACCCTTCAATCACTGGCCACGTCATACTAAATTGAGTTCTGTTTGTACGGACCAGAGTTCATTTTTAAAATGAGGGGGCCAGCTATTGAAGGGTGGCCAGCTACTGGTAATTTACCCTATGTTACGAATGTTTTAATGTCAAAGAAGGTAATATTTAATGGATATATTGTGTTCTTTCAAATGTTTTGTCATGTTCTTAAATATGACATCACAAATATGTTCTAAAAATGTGTATCAAATTACTTAAAGATTAGGTATTAGAAACTTATAACGCTTGGTTTGTTCCCCTCCACCAATAATTGCATACGTTTCCACCGATATCCACCCATACATTTGAATATGGTCTCATTTCAATTGACTTGCCACGAAAAGGGTAGTAACTGCACTTACGGTAAGCAATTTCAGTCGACAAAAAACCTTATGGTAGAAGAAGTAAGGTTGATTTTTCAATGAAATTTTAAAATTGTTAGGGTGATTTCTGGTATGAATTTGTACAAATTAATAAATGAATTTAGTTCTTTAAAGCGTAACTGTATTTGTTAAATTGTCACCGCCACTTAAAGGGCCACATGTCGCCTGGAGCGCTTTTGAGTTTATTGTTCTTATTGCGTGCTACGATTTTGTTTTGTTTTTAAAATACTTATTGACTTTGATTTTGGCACGTGATATTTTCTATGGATTTTCAATTGTCAATTAGCTTATAAGATGAAATCTTTCACATTGAATTTATTTTCTACTCATTCAAGAGCTCTTTTGCGATTGCTTTCTGGTCAAACTTTCAATGGATGTGCAATTTTCGTTCACTGCCGCAAAGCCGCAATCCTTGGAATCCAAATTGCATTCCGGGCAAACTTTAAAATTTAAAACCAATCTAAATCGTACATGCTTTATTTAAATTATCTGTGGCATTCCGGTCGTACACGGAACCAAACTTAAAATAATTGGTGCCCGAGCCATGCTGTCGTAGACAGGAGCAGTCTTGATACTTTTGTACGAGAAGCCACAAACTACCTGTCAAAAGTATTTTGAAAAAAGGAATTTTTTGAACTGAAATGAAACCAAAGGTACCTTTTTTATGTTAAATATTAAAATACGAATATACAGCGAAATAAAACAAAGTAATTTCAGCCATTATGTAGGTAATTATTTCGCCATTATACAGCCTTTATTTTAAGATACAATATTACCTAATAACACTACTATATACGTACAATTATACCGTCAGCGGAAATTGTTAGTCCGCGACGCAAATATAAAGATTTTTCTCGATTAGGAATATACACATTTTATATTCTTGTCAGGTCATTAATCTGCCTACCAACCACCAACTCCAATTACAATCGGACACTTAAAGTTGTGGACGATTATGTTAGGTAGGTCCAACTTCGAGAAAGAGGTCAATCGTCGAATCCAACTCGGCTGGGCAGCGTTCGGGACGCTACGGCACATATGGTCGTCCAATATTCCGCAGTGTCTCAAGACATAGTAGCGGACAAGTCGTTGTCCTTCCGGGACAAATCTTAGCTTAAATCTCATTTTAATATCGTCAAGCCTCCCTCCCAAAAGCGTTGAAGCTTCCCCCAAACCAAAATCCTGGATCCGCTACTGTGCCAGTGATGACAGTGATGACACATGGCACTGAAACGTGATCGCTTACTATGGGCCTCATAAGAAGGTTCACAGTTCAAAGGGCAATGGAGAGTGCTATGTTGGGAGTTTGTCTGCGTGATCGCATCAGAAATAAGGCTATCCGCAGTAGAACCAAGGTAACCGATATAGCCCTCCGAATCGCTAAACTTAAGTGGCAGTAAGCGGGGCACATTGCACTTAGAACCGATGGCAGTTGGGGACGAATGGTTCTCGAGGGGCAACCACGTACCGGAAGACGCAGCGTCGGTAGACCTCCGACAAGGTGGACTGATGAGCTGGTTAAGGTCACGGGAGTCCGCTGGAGGCGTAGGACCGGTCACTTTGGCACTCTTTGGGGGAGGCCTATGTTCAGCAGTGGATGTCTTTCGCCTAATAATTATGATGATGATGAGTTATCTGCCATGTTCATATGTGCGCTTTTATTATATATTACATCCTACCAAAAACATAAATTTAAAAAAGGAGAGCCAAGTTCAATACAAAAATTATTCTTGGCTGTGGGCTTCGCCGCAAAAAGAATGGAGATCTAAATGAGTGCCAAGTTTTATGCAAAATCCAAATATGTGTTTATAGAAACAAAATAACATTATGATCAAGTATTAAACTCTACGTCTTTGCTTTATTGGATACCTATAACAATTGATGTTATTTAAAAATGTGAGATCTTAAAGTAGGTTAGATTTGACATGGCCAGTTTTCATTACATCAGTCATTTTATAAAGTTATTCAACATACATATATCTCCACTTATAATAAATCTCTAAATTAAAAAAAGAATCAGCCAGTTTGAAACTAAGCTTTGCGCGGTACGAATGTTCTCAGCATCCCATGAACGGAAAAATATGAAACATTTTATATAGGTACATTATTATTCTAGCTGCAACTTAGGATAGTTTTTATCCGACTGCGACATTTAATTAATTTTCCGAAATATACGACTTCATTTAATTTTTCATTTATTTTTATTGAAATCAAACGCTGCTCCAACTGTCAGCTATAAGAAACGTCAAATTTTCGTCAAAATGGCGGAATTGCTTTGCCTTTCACTTATTAATAATTTAAATCCAGTCTACGATAGACCTTTACGATACACATGCCAAAAGTTGAACCATAAAAAAATATTCGATTGTGATATGAGAACTTATATGCGCAAATGTCGCATTATGGCGTGATTTCAATTAAATTTTTCAACAAATTTGAACAATATAATTGACACGAATTTGTTTTTTTTGAATGGCAATATGCCATTGCTCTTTGCGCATTCTGCCAAAGTGCCTGCGGCGCTACCACGAAAACCGAAACTCGAAGTTCGTATAACTGCATCCCTGTCACTCGAGTCGTGTTAGTGCGATAGAGATAGAGATACCCGAATATTTTCGAATTCCGTAGTTCGTGGTTATAGCTCAGGAATCGAAACTACACCCCGTAAGCCGCGTCCGCTGCGCCATGTTTTCGTGGTTTTTAAACGTCAAACATGTTTTGCCAATCAAAACAAAACCCTATTTGTTTGCCGAACCTGACGGAAAACATGTTAGATGTTTAAAAACATGGAAAACATTGGTGCAGCGGACCCGGCTGTAGGTAGACACTAAATAAAATAATCATAATGTATTTTCTCGAAAAAAGGATAATAGAGAAAAAATCAACGGAAGAGGTTATATGTATAGGTAATCACTAAGTTCCAAAATTTGATGTTCTGTCCCTTTTTCACAAAACGCACCTAAAACGATTGTTTTTTACTATGACGCTCGAGGATCTTGACGTCACAGTCCCCGATCGTTTTCTCACTCTAACAAGCGACATTAAAACGGTTTTGAGATATTTGAATGGGATTTTCGTCATCTTCTATCTATCTATACCTACATATAAATGCCTATGTCCTGACTGACTCACCCACTCACTCATCAATGCACAGCCGAAACTACTGGGGCTAGAGAGTTGAAATTTACACCAGAACTACCTTTTACAACGTAGGCAACAGATAAGAAGGGATTTTTGGAAATTCTACCCCTAAAGGGGTCAAATAGGGGTGCAAATTTTGTATGGGGGAAACTTTAATATTTTAGCAAGAAACTCAATACGTTGTAGAAAGCTTACTTATTAGAATACAAATAAAGTACTGTCAGCGTTTTGGAAAATTCAGCCTCTTAGGGGGTTAAAAAGGTTTGCAAAGTTTGTATGAGCGAAACTTCTTTTTGAGATAGAAGCTTAAAAGTTTGTAGAAAGATTACTTATTACAATACAAATAAAAAAAACAGCGTTTTGGAAAATGTTATGAAAATGGGGTACAATGTTGGTAAAGGGGATTTTTTTGAGCTAGAATCTCAAACCTTTTTAAAAAGATTACATAATAAAATAAAATAGAATACTTTCAGCGTTTTAGAAAAGTCCACCCCTTAGGGGTGTATAAAATATTTTTTTTTAGCAAGCGACAAATTTATGTTGAAAGATTACTTATTACAATAAAACTTTCAGCGTTTTGGAAATTTTTTTTTGAGCTAGAGACTTGAAATTGTGTAGAAAGATTATTTATTAGAATACAAATATATCGGTAAATTACTTTCAGTGGTTTGAAAATTTCCACCCGCTAAGAGGGGGATAAAGAGGTGCAATGTTTGTATAGGAAAACTTTTTTTAGGTAGACACTTAAAACTGTGTAGAAAGATTGAGTACCTACTTATTAAAATACAAAAAAATACCTACTGACAGCGTTTTTGAAAATTTCACCCCTTAAGGGGTTAAAAAGGGGTGCAAGGTTCGTATGGGAAACACTTTTTTTTTGCTAGAGACTTGATAGTTTGTAGAAAAAATACTTACCTATTACAATAAAAAAACCGAGTGTTTTATTTTTAATTTTTCCCTGAAAAGCGTTCAAAGTTTGTATGGAGAGCAAGAAAATTTTAAAGTATGATATTTGTAACTTCGATCTTAGCCTGTTTAGACTACAAAACTTATTTTAGCATTTTTTGAAATATATATAAGGGTGTTCAAAGTTTGTATGGAGAGCAAGCTATTTTTAAAGTAAGGGATTTGTAACTTCGGTTTTAGACTGTTTGCTAAAATAATACAAAACTTATTTAAGCGTTTTTTTTTTTAATTCATCGCCTAAGAAGGTTAAAAGGGGGTTCGAACTTTGTATAGAGAGCAAGACATTTTTAAAGTAAGAAACTTGTAACTACGGTTTCAGACTGTTTACTATGAGGGTTCAGAGAGGGTTCTTAGTTTGTATAGAGAGCAAGACATTTTCAAAGTAAGAGATTTGTAATTTCGGATTTAGATTGTTTTCTAAAAGACTAAGCACAAAATTAATTTCAATGTTTTTTTTTTTAATTCATTCCTTCAACAAACATTAAGACGATAACATGTTATACGCGGACGAAGTCGCGGGCAACAGCTAGTAGTATAATATAGAGCGTATTCGGTGGGTGCCGGCGCCTGCAGATTTCAAATGCATATAACGTCAGAAAAATAAATCACAAGAAACTTAAATATAATCATAAGATGTAATGCTGCAGTTGGTATTCCTCTGGATTATACTTTTGATTTTCGTAATAAAATGAAAAAATGCATGTAATTTGTATTGATTTATTTGCACATAGATCGTATAAATATAATGTCTGGTTCAGTTCATTAAGCAAACAAAATACGTAGTGGGTATAATTATTATTTACATGACAATATTAACAATGCCACCATGAACAAAAAAGAAGCGGATTGTGCCATGGATACAACCGTTAATTAAGTTTAAGTAAATACTTATTTGTTGCCTATGGCACCCTAATATATCTGAATTAATTCACTAAATTCTGTATAAGTACAGATAAATCGGTAGGTATATATGGCAACTTTGACTGTCGTAGCTCATTTGACTAGCGATACTTACATTGAAAATGGCGGTCATTTCAGCATTATTTTCATGTCCGCCAACATAAACTAAATAACATTTTGTGATTAACAACTAATGGCAAATAAAGAAGGATTAAAACATGTAACATACTACAATTATTTGAAATCAGATTAGGCTTCTGTACAAAAAGTTATTCCGGAAGTCACGTGATACATTTTGAACTGTACCCCTAATACCCCTATACAAGAACGCGAGCAAAGAAGTAACCACTTGAAAAGATGTTTTCTATTAAGTATTAAGTAACTTACCACTAAAATACGTGTTCTAAAGATGGAACAACATACTACACGTAAATGCATAACGACAGGTTTAATAAACGTATTATGCAAATGAAACTCAAACTGCTATTTGTAATCAATTAACTTATTTGCACAGATACTTGCCAAAGTAAGCGAGCAGTTACCGAATGTGTTGCTAAAGGAAAGCGCGGCAGCTCGACGTTTGCTTTAGGCCTCACTGCGCCTTCATAGTTTATATCATTTAATGTTTTTGTATATAAACACATATATATATAATGATATTGATATTGTTTCACGGTGATGTTTTGTCCCCTCGTTATCCAGTCAATAACGTTTAAATTGACTCCACAAGCGACAAAAAGAAAATAACGCTATTTGCCTGATCTTTACAAGCCTAGTTTAGTTATCTCCACTTATAATAAATCTCTAAATTAAAAAAAGAATCAGCCAGTTTGAAACTAAGCTTTGCGCGGTTCGAATGTTCTCAGCATCCCATGAACGGAAAAATATGAAACATTTTATATAGGTACATTATTATTCTAGCTGCAACTTAGGATAGTTTTTATCCGACTGCGACAGTTAATTAATTTTCCGAAATATACGACTTCATTTAATTTTTCATTTATTTTTATTGAAATCAAACGCTGCTCCAACTGTCAGCTATAAGAACCGTCAAATTTTCGTCAAAATGGCGGAATTGCTTTGCCTTTCACTTATTAATAATTTAAATCCCGTCTACGATAGACCTTTACGAGACAAATGCTAAAATATAAACCATAAAAAAATATTCGATTCTGATATGAGAACTTATATGCGCAAATGTCGTTTTATGTCGTAATTTCAATAAATGAAATCAACAAATTTGAACAATATAATTAACACGAATTTGTTTTTTTTGAATGACAATGACATGGCTCGGCGCATTCAGCCAAAGTACCTGCGGCGCTACCACGAAAACCGATACTCAATGTTCATATATTTGCATCCCTGTCACTCGAGTATGGTTAGTGCGATAGAGATAGAGATACCCGAATATTTTCGAATTCCGAAGTTCGTGGTTATAGCTCAGGAATCGAAAATATGGTAAATAATCATAATGTATTTTCTCGAAAAAGAATTTAAAATAAATATAGTCAATTGGAGAAAAAAACAAAGCAAGAGGTTATATAGGTAATGATTAAGTTATAAGAGTCCAAAGTTTTAAGAGGGGGTATGTTCTGTCCCTTTTCCGCAAAACGCACCTTCATATGAAACGATTGTTTTTTACTATGACGCTCGAGTATATTTACGTCACAGTCCCTCATCGTTTTCTCACTCTAACAAGCGACATTAAAACGGATGTAGCTTCATAATTTTTTGAAATATTTGAATGGGAGTTTCATTATCTTCTATCTATTTATACATAATAAATGCCTATGTCCTGACTGACTTATTCACTCAATCACTCACTCACTCACTCATCAACGCACAGCCGAAACTACTAATCTTAGAGAGTTGATTTTTGCACAGTATGTTGCTTTTATAACGTGGGCTAGGGATACAAAGGGATTTTTGAAAATTCTACCCCTAGGGAGGTAAAATGGGGGTGCAAAGTTTGTATGGGAGAACCTTTTTTTTTTGAGCTATAGACTTAAACTTTGTAGAAAAATTAGTTATTAGAATACAAATGAAACACTTTCAGCGTTTTGGAAAATTCCACCCCTACGGGGGTAAAATAGGGGTGCAAGGATTGTATGGGGGAAACATTTTTTTTTTAAATAGAGACTTAAAACTTTGTAGAAAGATCAGTCATTAGAATACAAATAAAGAACTTTCAGGGTTTTAGAAAATTCTACCCCTAAAGGGGTAAAATAGAGTGCAAAGTTTGTATGGGAAAAACTACTTTTTTTTAAATAGAGACTTAAAACTTTGTAGATAAATTATTCATTAGAATACAAATAAAGTACCTAGATTCAGTGTTTCAAAAAAATCTACCCCTAAGGGGGTAAAATAGGGGTACAAATTTTGTATGGGGGAAACAATATTTTTTTTAAATAGAGACTTAAAACTTTGTAGAAAGATTATTCATCAGAATACAAATTAAGTACTTTCAGCGTTTTAGAAAATTCTACCCCTAAAAATAGGGGGCTAAAATAGGGGTGCAAAGTTTGTGTGTGGGAAACTATTTTTTTTAGCTAGAGTCCTAAAACTTTGTAGAAAGATTATTTAAATACAAAGAAAGCACTTTCAGCGTTTTGGAAAATTTCACCCCTAAGGGGGTAAAATAGGGTGCAAAGTTTGTATGGGAAAAACATATTTTTTTTTAATAGAGACTTAAAATTTTGACAAAAAATTACTTATTAGAACATGAAAAATACTACATTCGGCGTTTTACAAAAATCATTCCCTAAGGGGGTTAAAAAAGGGTGCAAGGTTTGTATGGGGAACACTTTTTCTGAGCTAGACACTTAAAACTTTGTAGAAAGATTACTTATAAAAATACAAAATAAAAGACTTTCAGCGTTTTGAAAAAATCTATCCCTAAGGGGGATAAAAAGGGGTGCAAAGTTTTTATCAGGGAAAGTTTATGTTTTTGAGTTAGAGACTTGAAACTTTGTAGAAAGATTACTTATTAAAATACAAAAAAAGAACACAAATCGTTTTAGAAAATTCCACCCCTAATAGGGTTAAAAAGGAGAGCAAGCTTTGCATGGGCAACACTTTTTTTTGAGTTAGACTTAAAACTTTGCAAAAAGATTACTTATTAGAATACTAAAAAAGAACTTTCAGCGTTTTAGAAAACTCCATCCCTAAGGGGATCCTTAAGATCCTTAAGAAGGGTAGCCAGTGTTGTGTGGGAAAAACTTTTTTTTTTACTAGACTTAAAACTATTCAAAATGTTACTTATTAAAAATAATAATAAAGTACTTTCAGAGTTTTAGAAAATTCCACCCCTAAGGGGGTTAAGAAAGCTTTGTATGGGCAACACTTTTTTTGAGCTAGAGACTTAAAAGTTTACGAAAAAAGTTCTTTCAGCGATTAGAAAAATTCAACCTCTAAGGGGGTTTAAAAGGGGGTTCAAATTTTAAATGGCGAGCAATAAAATTTTAAAGTGTGAGTAAGAGATTTTTAACTTCGGTCTTATTCTGTACGTTAAAAGACTACAAAACTGATTTCAGAGTTTTTCCAAATTCATCCCCTAAGAGTGTTAAAATTGGTTCAAAGTTTGAGTATTTCAAGGCATTTTTAAAGTATGAGATTTTTAACTTTGGTTTTAGACTGTTTGTTCACAAACTAGAAAATGAACATCAACTTTTTTTTTAATCCCCTAAAAGAGGGTTCAAATTTTGTATTGAGAGAAATCATTTTCTAAGACGATAAAAAGTTCTACGCGGACGAAGTCGCGGGCAACAGCTAGTATATATATATATGTTTTTTTTAATTCTGATAAAAACTGGCCATGTCAAATCTAACCTACTTTTAAACTTTTTTTTTATTTTTTTTCCTATGCTTACACTCAATTACCGAGCTGGATTCCAAATTTCATCCTTCTAGGTCATCTGGAAGTAGGTTAGGTTTAAATACTATATGTCAGTCAGTCAGTGCTAAAATTTACGACTTTTTGACCTTCATATCTTTATAACCGTTTGAGCTAGCTTCATGAAATTTGGGCTTCTAGATATCCTTATGGATATGAATAAACACACGTAGTTTTATGTGTTTACGTTAAAGAGGTTTTGAATTATAGAAGGGTCAAAAGTGGCACCAAGTGGTTCGTGTAATATTACACTTGGCGCTGGCTAGCCAGTTCTTTTGCTTGAACTTGGCTTGACACGCTGCCGCGTGTCTAGATTAAACACAAATACAAGTTATAAAGAAGCACAAAAGTCCATTTATAGTATGTTGTAAGATAAACAATACAATAAATATATTATGATATGAAATATACAGGATTTAAAACTAAGTCATATTGGCCATTACACAAATATACTGTTGTAAGAAAAAAAGAAAAAGAAAAAAGGCACCATCGAAAAAATATCAAGACTAGAAACAGTGACATTATCCAGGCGAAAGAGTTATACGATCGGGCGGTGGGCGCGCATAAGTCATTAACTAATACAAATAAATTAGATTTACGGCAAAAAATGGTGGATTCGCCGATGGACGGTAATACCTCCCAGGGGACGGTGATGTAGTGGCAATATAGGGTGATTTTATTATTGTCTTAATAACGACATTTAAGTAGGTACCTACAATTAATATCACTAAGTAGAGATAATATCATTAAACTTTATATTCTCATATTATAAGAATGTAGGTCGTAGGTATGGTAAGGAATGTAGGTAGGGAATGGAGGTCGTTGTTGTTCTACGTCCGTAGGAATAACCCTAGAAACCCTACACGTGACCTCCGGGTGGTGCTAAAAGAACAACAAACTCGGCAGCTGCACTGTTCCTTCTGAACCTCGCAGCGCACACTGGAACTCTATCAGCGACATCAATACGAATACAAATATGTACCAGTGTGTAACCGCCATACGATAAATAAATAAGAATGTAATGTAGAAAGTTTAATGTGTGCAATATGTACCTATACAATAGGCATCTATACTTGTTATTTTCATATATTTGTCGAATTATGTTTAAGCCTGAATAAATATTGTGACGTTCTGTAGGAATAAATTGAGTTGCAACGAACTTCAGTGTAAGTTTTAAATTGAGAGTTTGAGAGAATTTTGATAACAGTACAAAATAAACTTGCAATTATGTATGAACAATAAACGGGAAACAACAGTTCCATAATTACACATGAAACTCATTCAGCACATACAAATAAAGTAGTAGTTACACACAAAAACCCACAATTCGGTTTTCGTACAATATTCAATTATTTAATCCGAGAAGCCGACGTGCACGGAATAAAGGCGCTGCACTGGCATTTAATTAACTAGTTATACGGACAGACAATTTTCAGGGAACGGTTTCAACTTAAATAAATCTAAATTTCGTGTTTACCTTGCTTTTGGCACGGAGAAGTGAATAGAACTAGTGTTTAACTTTAAGTGGTAATTTGCTTCTAATTTTGTCTGTTTAAATTTGGTTTTTAGACCCAAGCTTTAAATTAGATGAAGTACGGCTACTACGCTAACGCTATCTATGATAAAATGAGAATAGGGCCTGCAGCGACAATCAATTCAAATCAAATTATATCTTATTATCAATGCGGTGCACTTTTACACAATTGATCAGTGCATAAAATATAATCTAATCGTTTCATAAAAAATATGAAAAGAGTCAATTATCACATGAAAGAATAAATCTATTTTTTTTTTGTTACGAGTAAATAAAAATCACTTAATGAGATGTTTTTTTTTTGTACCACAAATCTAGTTCTTTTTCCTTTAAATAAAGACGTAGATATACAACAGATTTTTGAAGTGACCTAAAAATTTATTTACTTACCTACCGTAAAAATTGGGTATCTAATTTGCATCAGCCTGTATTGGCGGGTTGATCGTGGCAAAGTCCAAGCGTTTTCCGCAATCTAATTACTTTAAGTGCTTTTCTCTCTTCGCTTATGCTATAAACATTAACTGGTTGGTCTAATTCACAAGAACTTAGAATAATAGAAAGCTAAGGATATTTCTGTAAACTGTTCAAACATTTTGTAGGTAACTATGGTATATTACGTTATATTTATAATAATTACAGCTTCCCATCAATGAGTTTAGATAGCATCGATTCTATCGCACATTCTATGTTTAAAGCCGCTGAGGTAAACGCAGTGGCGGAGCGCCCATACAAGCCGATTCCCACCAGCTTGCCTTAAATTTATTTTAAGGCAAGCCTATTGTTATATATACTGTAAACTCTTTTATAACTTTTTTCACGCGCTGCCATTGACATGTAGTAGAAAACCGTTATAAATATGTACACAAACAAACCTTTTGTAATACGTTCTAAAAGTTGTCTCCAAAACTCTATACCATTTTCCTTCTATTGAACCAAGGTTGCAAACCATGTCAAATCTCTCCATCTTGTAATGTTCACCACAGCACGAGCGCGGGTTAAGCACAGTTGGCACGGGGTTATATAATTCGCACCAGTTCCGAGTGGACAGGGGTCGGCAACATTAGGTGACCGGTTAATTAATTATAATTTGTCCACCAGGGAAGTAGAATCTTTTGTTCTCTTGTCATTTGTTGCAATGACGCTGATGGATTGTACGTATTTGATTAAATAAGTATGATGTAAAAATTGCTGAGCTAGGAGAAAATCAGATTAAAAACACTATTAACAGTGGATAGAAAACGTTGGATTTTATTAAGACACGTGCTTTCTTTAACTCCTTTCAAATGAAATTAAAACTATAGTCCGTAAACTCTGGTCGAGATATAATAGATAAAATATACAATAGATTAAGTCCGCCTTATATACTTTTTGTTTGTGCAATAAAATTTAAATAAATAAATAAATAGATGGATTGTATACTATGTTTTCTCCAAGTCCTCATTATTTTCTGCAATAATAGTAATTTATGTGACTGTACATAATGAAGGGCGTTAAACACGAGTGTGGGTTTATGAAACGAGCCGAAGTCGAGTTTCATAATAACATCACACGAGTGTTTTAATGCCTAATTATGCACAGTTACATACACTACTTTATCTGTCCGCATATCATAAGCCTCCACGATGCTTTCAGGAGTCGCATATTATGACCGGCATCGCGGCGTTGTTTTCTGGCAGCTGTCATAGTTTTTTTTTTTTAATTTAGAGACAAACTAGAGTCGGCCTGAACTATAATATCGTTCGGTATCTTACTCACGTGCGACTTTTGTCAAATTTGTATGCAAATTAACAATTCATATCGAACTAAACGTCATCTCGACTGATTAGAATAGAGGTCAATCAAATTTCTTTGTTTGTTAGAGATTTTCGAAATTAGAATGAAAAAAAAATATAGAAATCGATGTTATTATTTAGCAATAATAACATTTTGTCAGATAAGAAATTTATTCTAACAAAACAATCTATTTTTATGGTGGTCATAATGTGCGATTCTTGAACGCATCATGGAGGGTTTATGATATTTGGATAGATAAAATAATTAATAATTGAGAAATGATAATTTTAACATTCTTACGTTTTTACCCTCACGCCTGAAAGATTACACATACTACATACAGAGTGCATCAAACTCATTAATCACCTGAAACATTCCTGCACATTTGTAAATAGCAAATGCATTGAAATATTTATTCCTCCCTCGGAACACATGTCCCTTATTACTAATAATGCTTGTTATTTCACCATTTCGTACATCGCAAGAGTATTTATTTTCATGCAGTCACGCGATGGTCTTCATTTAATTAAGTGAAACAGATACCGGTGGTTTACTGCGATGCAACTTGTTATTACTGAATTGTTTACTGCTCTAAGTGTTATTCGATCAAGCAGAATGCACAGCTATAACATAACGTAGTTATAAAGGCCTTACAGAGAAGGCTTCGAGCATAGTCCAGAATGGAAATAAAATCGCGCCCTGTTTCGGTGGCCGCAAATGTTGCCTGAAGACTCCATTTAGAACGAGCAACTATGTATTGTGATTCGGTTGAGTTGCAAAACCTGGACTATGCCGACCAAATACTCGAAATTAAGCCCTTGATAAAGAAGTATGGTGCTAACTACTTCAACCGTTTTGGTGAATATTTATTTTCTTGCCTTCATCGTCTTGATTCATTGTTTCGAGCAATAAACCTACGGTTGAGGTTATTCAAAGTAGCCGACTTTTATAAAACTGCCATTGGAGTTGAAATCTTCTACCTGGGACGGTAAAGTTGTTTTTTATTTATTTATTATTTTTATTTATTGGTATTTTGAATGGACTACTTTGATCCAATTCGGCCATCTCAAATAATTTCAAGCGTTGAATGAAAGCGCTACCTACCTATAAATCAGATATGTAAGTAAGTCATCGACACACAAAACATGTCTAAATGAAACGAAATACATAGGTAACGATAAAAAAAAACGAAAGATGTTGTGTATAATATGTAATACACGTAACAATTTTTTTGCGGCTAACATTTTTCTTGCTGCCTCAACATATCAGTTTATTTAGTCGATTTAAATAATTCGAAAATCTTATCTGTTGAGTAATACCTCCTCCTCTCCTGGTAATACTGCGTATAGACAAGAGTCATTCATTTTAATATCAGATCTCCTCCCTATTTATGTAATAACAGCGTAAACAGCCCATCCTATGTAATTATAACTAGAAGCTAATTTTAAAACAACTACGTAATAAATTAATGACACACTCATCTGACCCTCTACGAAATTTACAATTGATTTTGCGGTCGATTTCGTAACAAACAAACAATACTGAACCTTCGCTCTTTACAATAAATTACAACGTATAGTTCAAAATGTGATTAATAAGTTGCATTATAATAATTCTAACTTAGGTGGCCCAGCATCTGTCACTTTGACGTATTTGTCACGTGATCATATTTAATTTGACCCCATTATGGAAAGTTGAGCAGACTGCAATTATAGAATTAAAAATGTATTTGTCTGAAAAGGTTTGTGATGGCTTTTTGATTGTGAACATTTGACGCCACCGTTTGTTTTAAGTGATTTTGATTATGTTTATTGCTAGTAATTATATTTTTGATTGTTTGATGCAGTTTTCTTTAGGAATAGGAAAAAAAATAACAATTTAAGCATATTTAAACCAGAAAGACCGCAGACAATGCAAATGAACGATGATATAAAATTCTAGAGTTCTGTTATTCAACTCTAAAAGCGATAGCAAAAATACTTAAGGGATATAGTGTTCGATACAATTTTAGGTTCCACCTAGAATGTTGAAGGGTTGAAGTCTTAAAATCAATAAGAATACTTGAAAAAAATTGGTCGATTATATTTTGCATTGTACGTGCGTCAGGTTGATCTTATGTAAGTCAGTAAATGTACACCTAGTGTTTTATTATTATGTATACATCTCCGAAAGATATATCTCCGATTTAAATTCACGGGACAAAGCCCGGTCATCTGGAAGGCGTGCGTGGGGATATAGATCCAACACGTAGAGGCCCTTTGGAGACTAAGTTTAATGTAATGTAATACACCTGCTAGAACCGAACTCTTATTATTATTGAAATTTCGTACTCCTATTTTATTAGTTTAGTTAGTTACTAAGCTAATTAAGCATGTAAATTGCAGTGCCCTTGCAGGGCTCATAGCTGATCTTGTTTTGATATAAGGTACCGTCGCCTTATTTTCAAAGCCTTGTAAAATAATTACAGTATGAGTAATAAAGAAAAGCCATTCATAGGACTGCTAATGATTTATTTAACAAACGAAAGATAAAAAAAACTTTAATGTTATTTGCGTGAGAACAAAAAAAATCTTTTAAAAAAAAATGTTGCTAGTGGGCCATCTTAGGCACTCGGTCGCCTAATAAGACCCGTTATAAATTATTTAAAACAATCGTTTAATTAATGTTTAAACATTACTATCGACTAGAACTATTCGTAATTTATTTTATTTTATTAAATTGATCTCATAAAATAATGAATCTATCCTAATTATAGCTGAAGGCCATCTTAGGAGTATGAAAATGAAAAATTGCTATAATACGACAACGTTTTAAATTAGAAAAAAAAACACATTATTTTTATCAGTCTGTATCATGCTATTTATAAATTGGTTCTTTATTCGAACATTATTTATTTTGACATACTTTTAGTTATACATTTACAGTGGGCCTTATTAGGGGACTCTTACTTCAGCTCAATTAAGTGTCGTAAAAACACGTAAATAAAATTAAAACAACAGTATTTACCTATAATAGGATGTTAAACAAATTAAACACCTAATTTCACTAAAAATACTGACAAAATTTACGTTATTTTTGTAAATTTTGGATGACATGTAAAGGTTGGAAAATAATAAAACGTGCAATATTTTAACACGACACAGCAAACTGTAATTTTTTTTACAAAATGGCAGTGCGATTGGGTAAAAACTGAAATGCACGTTTGTTTGTGATCATAAACGCATGTCCTCATGAAATTTTAAGTAGTTTCGAAAACCATAACTGCGAGTGTGAGATCTTAGGAACCGGGCCATCCTTGGTGCACCTACCTTATGTTATGTACCTATGAAAGCAATAAATTACTGAGTACTGAATCTAAATGTCACTTCTTGTATGAGAAAATGTCCTTTGAATTGTCCCAAAGGTCGTTCAAAAAGTTACGTGTCTACATGGTTTGACGTTACATAAAGCTCTGCAGAGGGTATGTTTACCCCATACAGATTGGTGGACTTAATAAACGTCCGCAAAAGAAATAAACAGACAAAGTATTGTTAGCCTCTCAAAACCGGAACAAAATAACACCTTCATTTTCACCATGTTTACCCGATCGTTGTACAAACGCAATTAGGCTCTCGCCGTTCCGATATCGGACCTAAGTGTTTGATAGACAAACACACAGTCGTGATCTTTGCTGTTTTTGTATGGACGTACGTATATGATATACAAAAAACAAGCCTTAAGTTTTGTTACACAATCAACAATCAGGTTCATTAATGTACACGTAATGTAATCGTGTTACGAACAGGGGGCCGATTTTTGACTTTCGAGCGCTCGAAAATTAAATAAAAGTAAATACGGTTTTAGTATCAAAATTGCAGGTACTAACTTTCTACCGATAGAATTGAATACGAGTGGTCAATACCACTCGCTTTTCAATTTTCTATCGCTATTTCAAAAGAGCATTTCTTCATTTTTGTCAGTTTTCGAGTGAAAGATTCGAGCGCTCGAAAGTCAAAAATCGGTCCCCTGTATAGAAATAGGCAAGGAAAACACAAATTTTCATTTGCTTTTGTACGGTTTTGTACCTGTCTGATCTGCATACATTTGTGTCTACTTAATATTTATTTATACTATGAATATTATACATGAAAGTATAATATGTTTAGGTCTGTGTCCTGTCCACTGCCCAGCAGTGGGACGAATATGGGTTAGTGACGACGATGATGATGATGATGATAATATTTTTGTGATTGGCTTCATGTAAAAAGATGCTGTATAACCTTTTTCTTGACATTGTATGTTATGTAAACTACACATTTTCTCATGTTATAATTGCATTTTTTGCAGAAACCCTTTTGACTGAAGCCGTAAACGAGGCTTGAAGTCAGGTTTTTTTTTTAAACTTGCGAAGAAAAGTGTTAAAGTCAAGTTACAAATGAATTGCCGTAAACGTACAATTTTAGATACATACAATTGTTGTAGAAATACGTCTCCGAATTTGTTTTTAGTCACTTATTAGTTACTAACATATTTTACACTTGCTATCTACCCTAATTGAACAGATGTCCTGACGTGCGGACGCGAAAATTAATCCCAATACAGTTGTCCAAAGAATAGTAATCCCTCTTTTGAAATCACTTGTCACTAGAAACCACTCACGCGCGTCAGATCGGCTGCACAGTCAGCGCTTTAGCGGTTTTATTTCCAGATCATGCTGATATAATAAAATAAAATAAAGTAATATTTTGTACTTCTAATCCTAGTTTATTGTTTGGCCATTTATATTTTTTTTATTTTTGACCTTAATTGTCCTGTAATTTTTTCAGAAAACAAACAAATTACCAACGCGCGCTGTGATTTGAACAACGGGTCAAAAAAAAATGCATCAACTAAATAGGTATAATAAAAAAAGGTGCTAAAGATTTTAATATTAGTACACAATGACCGTTAGGTAGGTGTAAAATATATTGTGTGTACAAACATAAGTAAAACATTTGATTCGTCTGCAAATCCATTATTCATCAAGCAATATCACAACATTCACAACATAGTGATGCGGATAAAAAAGCGCTTGAAGCGTTCACATCAATTCAGCTCACTGCGATTGAATAGGAGCGCAATAAATGATATTTTCGCTCCAAAACACAGTGACAAAGCAATCAGATTGACACTTAGCAAGTGTAAAGTTGGTGGTAGATTAAAAAAATCCTATACACTTTAGAATTGGCCGTACAGAAATGGCCCTTAATGCTTTTATGCAATGACTTTTTCTATTACCATTATGCTGAACTGTGGTTATGGTGCTGGGTAGATATGTATCACTGACATTTGATTTGCTACAAGTGGAATTGTGGGGGTACACATGATGATGCATTATATTTGGATACTCGTTTGTAGTTGTGTTCCTAATGTAATATATGTCATTTAAAAAAAAGGCTACAGCAGACACTCGGACGGCCACATAGATGATTCCATAAATGTTACGTTTTAATAAAAATAAAAAATATTTTTTTGAACAGTTTAATTCGTTTTTCTAAATACATTATTTATTGCTTAACTACTAATCTTAAACATTAAAGATTTTATGAGTTAAGGAGTCTTAACTAATTACATTTCTTTACTGGTATTTCTATTAAAATTATACATCGGTTATATGCAACACATGGTTAATTTTATTTACATTTGTACTTACCTTACAAGTGTCGCTTAACTATATTTTTAATTTGGTCTGTAGTTTGACCCTCTATTGAGCTTGATAAATCATCAGGAAATCGATTTAAGGTACTTGGGAGAATACTCTTCCACACTCTTTGTCCATATTCGTTGTTGCTTTTACAAATCTCAAATTTCTGCATCTTTTGTAAGCTACGTAAATGTTTGGTAAGGCCCAAACATTTACGTAAATGTTTGGGCCTTACTTTGATGAATACTTGGAGGTATGGAACACTATAAATATTTTTTGTAACTGATCGATTATTACATAAGTTAGTAAGAAGAAAGAGAGAACGCTAGAAAATGAGGAGAAACTACCTTTTCTTTTATGTTCTCGTATTGATAGTGCATCAATACGAGTATTTAAAGATTCAGTAGGTAAATGAATTATTTACGCACATGCCAAAAAAACAATGTACCTACACCCAACCAATTCGATTCGATTATAATTCAATTAATCCCTTTGGTCTGAACAGTAGAACGCGCCTTCAAGAATGAACAGTATGACTGAACATAACTTGAGACATAACATTGTTTTACAACGCAACTGAAACGAGTAATTTTGTAAACAATGTATTGATGGTACAGTCGAGGTAATTGAATGTTAAGCACTTTTGGACCTTAATGCCGTTACATTAGAGTCCAAAAGTGCTAAACATTTAATTTCCTCGACCGTACATACATTAGTTACTTGTATTAGTCAGTCTGAAGTCTCTCGTCTGAGTAATATTCATTCATGTTTGGCAACCCATAAAAGTGAAACGTAATCTCCACTTATAATAAATCTCTAAATTAAAAAAAGAATCAGCCAGTTTGAAACTAAGCTTTGCGCGGTTCGAATGTTCTCAGCATCCCATGAACGGAAAAATATTAAACATTTTATATAGGTACATTATTATTCTAGCTGCAACTTAGGATAGTTTTTATCCGACTGCGACAGTTAATTAATTTTCCGAAATATACGACTTCATTTAATTTTTCATTTATTTTTATTGAAATCAAACGCTGCTCCAACTGTCAGCTATAAGAACCGTCAAATTTTCGTCAAAATGGCGGAATTGCTTTGCCTTTCACTTATTAATAATTTAAATCCCGTCTACGATAGACCTTTACGAGACAAATGCTAAAATATAAACCATAAAAAAATATTCGATTCTGATATGAGAACTTATATGCGCAAATGTCGTTTTATGTCGTAATTTCAATAAATGAAATCAACAAATTTGAACAATATAATTAACACGAATTTGTTTTTTTTGAATGACAATGGCACGCGCTCGGCGCATTCAGCCAAAGTACCTGCGGCGCTACCACGAAAACCGATACTCAATGTTCATATATTTGCATCCCTGTCACTCGAGTATGGTTAGTGCGATAGAGATAGAGATACCCGAATATTTTCGAATTCCGAAGTTCGTGGTTATAGCTCAGGAATCGAAAATATGGTAAATAATCATAATGTATTTTCTCGAAAAAGAATTTAAAATAAATATAGTCAAATGGAGAAAAAAACAAAGCAAGAGGTTATAGGTAATGATTAAGTTATAAGAGTTTTAAGAGGGGGTATGTTCTGTCCCTTTTCCGCAAAACGCACCTTCATATGAAACGATTGTTTTTTACTATGACGCTCGAGTATATTGACGTCACAGTCCCTCATCGTTTTCTCACTCTAACAAGCGACATTAAAACGGATGTAGCTTCATAATTTTTTGAGATATTTGAATTGGAGTTTCATTATCTTCTATCTATTTATCTCCACTTATAATAAATCTCTAAATTAAAAAAAGAATCAGGCAGTTTGAAACTAAGCTTTCTGGGGTACGAATGTTCTCAGCATCCCATGGACGGAAAAATATGAAACATTTTATATAGGTACATTATTATTCCAGCTGCAACTTAGGATAGTTTTTATCCGACTGCGACAATTAATTTATTTTCCGTAATATACGACTTCATTTAATTTTTCATTTATTATTCTTAAAGTATATCGCCGCCACATCTGACAGCTAAAAGAAACGTCAAAATCACAGACTAATAAGAAATACTACGGATAAAATGGCGGAATTTCTTTGCCTTTCTTTCGACTATTAATAATTTTAATCCCGTCTACGATATACATTGACGAGACACATAGGTACCAAAAGCAAATATAAAATTAATCGATTTTGATATGCGAACTTATATGCGCAAATGTCGAATTAAGGCGTATTTTCTACAAATGTAACAACAAATTCGAACAATATAAACTTAGTTTTTTTGAATGGCACGCGCGCGCGCTCTTTGCGTATTCAGCCAAACCAAGAAAACCGAAACTGTCATTTATTAGTGCGATAGAGATAGACATACCCGAATCTGTCAAATCATGCGATTTTGCTATTAAGAAAAGGTGATAAGGTAGATATTTGCTGATAGGGTCGAATGGATTTATCCAATTTTGAATTTAAGCGATACAAATTCGAACAATATAAACTTGGTTTTTTTGAATGGCACGCGCGCGCGCTCTTTGCGTATTCAGCCAAACCACGAAAACCGAAACTCGAAGTTCGTATATCTGCATTCCTGTCACTTGTTAGTGCGATAGAGATAGAGATACCCGAATATTTTCGAATTCCGAAGTTCGTGGTTTAAAAGAAAATACGGATGTCGTGTCGTATACATCTAAATTAATATTTTATGTGTGAATATGGTTAAAATTATTTGGAAATACTATTTTTGTTATTGTTTTAGTATATTTGACTAGCTTTAAGTTTAATATTGTACGTCCGAAATGGGCAAGCTGTTGGACTTTATTTTTCACGCTACACCTCTATTTGGAAGACAAGCGGAAAGAACCCATACTATCCATACTAATAATCCATACTTCCATATTAATATTATAAATGCGAAAGTGTGTCTGTCTGTCTGTTACCTCTTCACGCCTAAACCGCTGAACCGATTTAGATGAAATTTGGTATACAGATAGTTTGAGCCCCGGGGAAGGATAAAGGGTAGTTTTTATATCTGAGGGGCTGAAATTGGGGGTGGAAATTTGTATGGAGCTACTTAAACCGCTGCACCGATTTAGATGAAATTTGGTATATAAATAGTTTGAGTCCCGGGGAAGGACATATAATAGGTTTTATCCCGGAAATCATCCCCTAAGGGGGTGAAAGGGGGGGGGGATTGAAAATTTGGATGTAATCTATTTTGATGAAATTTGGTGTAGATATAGGTTAAGTCCTGGGAAAGGACATGGAATAGTTTTTACCCCAGAAATCATCCCCTAAGGGGGTGAAAGGGGGGGGGGGGGGTGAAAATTTGGATGTAATCTATTTTGATGAAATTTGGTGTAGATATAGGTTAAGTCCTGGGAAAGGACATGGAATAGTTTTTACCCCAGAAATCATCCCCTAAGGGGGTGAAATTAGGGGTAAAAATTTGGATGGAACCCATTTTAATACAATTTGGTATAGAGATAGCTTGAGTCCTGGGAAAGGACATAGGATAGTTTTAATTCCGGAAATCACTCCCTAAGGGGGTGAAATGGGGGGTGAAAATTTGGATGAATCCCGTTTAGATGAAATTTGGTATAAAGGGCGTTTGAGTCCCGAATAATGACATTAGATAGTTTTTATCCCGAAAATCATTCCCTAAGGGTATGAAATAGGGGGTGAAAGTTTGGATAAAATCCATGTACCTAGAAGAATTTTGGTATAGAGATAATTTGAGACCCTTCGAAGGATATAGAATAGTTTTTGCCTCGGAAATCATCCCTTAAGATGGTAAGTAGAAGTTTGTTTGCATTATATTTTCTAAGTTCTACGCGGACAAAGTCGCGGGCAACAGCTAGTTCAATAATAAATCCTGTACAATCTGAGATGAACGTCATCGTAAATATCCCCAACAAGACATTACCCGCTTACGGTCTTCGCGGGAATCAATCGACAGATTCATGTCTTATGAGCAATTAATTTGAGTATTTATGATTGGTCCAAGGTATAGGCTCTAGGTATAATGCTCGTGTATCAACGGTACACCAAATCGTATGGGCAGGTACATCCTTGGGTCTCAGAACAAAGTTGATTTATTAATTAATTTCTAGGTACCTACTGCATCCTGCAGGCAAATTGCAGAAGTAACGAAGATGTCAGTTGGTTTTATTTGATGGCAAGTTTTATGTGATTCGAGATCGCCTTACAGAGAGACTGCCTAATTCATACTTTTACTGGCTATACCTAGCCAGTAAAAGTATGAAATCGGTCATCTATTGCACACAAATTCTACACAAGATGTGCATTGCCTCTATGTACAAAATACCTAGGTCTTATTTCATTTGTAGATTTCTAAATTTTATGTAGTTTGCAATACGTCCGATAATACAAGGTTCGGGAAAAAACCAAATAATTTAATATACCTAGTAGTTGTTTAGTATTACATTCCTGACCATATTTAGAAAACATAGAGTAATCACTCCTCCTCCGTTTCTTTAATGTATTTATCTATCCAAATATCATAAACTCTCCAATATGCTTTCAAGAACCGCACATTATGACCACCATAAAAATAGACTGTTTTGTTAGAACAAATTTCTTATCTGTGAAAATGTTATTATTTCTAAATAATAACATCGATTTCGATAATATTATTTCATTCCAATTTCCAATGTCTCATAAACAAAGAAATTTGATTTAACCTCTATTCTAATATCAGTCGAGATGACGGTTAGTTCGAAATTAATTGTCAATTTGCATACTAATTTGACAAATGTCACACGTAAGTAAGATATCGAATGATATTATTATTAGATCCAACTCTAGTTTGTCTCTGAATTAAAAAAGAACTATGACAGCTGCCAGAAAACAACGCCGCGATGCCGGTCATAATATGCGGCTCCCGAATGCATCATGGAGGCTTATGATATGTGGATAGATAAAGTAGTGTATGTAACTATACATAATTAGGCATTAAGATACTCGTGTGATGTTATTATGAAACTCGCCTTCGGCTCGTTTCATAAACCCACGCTCTTATTTAATGCCCTTCATTATGTACAGTCACATAAACTACTATTATGTGTTTTAACCTAGTCTCTTCTAAAAGAGATAACAATAACACATCTGACAGCTCGTCCTTGTTGTATAATATCTAGTAAAAATAGGGCCAACGTGTTATATTTACTTTGCCGTATTTTTGACATAGGTCAAAAATACGGCATAAAAATTCATGTATGGACATAAAAATTTATTAACGCTTTTTCTCTGTACTCTTATAACTTGTTACGTGTACATTTCGCAGTCAAGTCAAGACGACGCGAGTTTAACAGCACGGGTATCACAAGACGGCCGCGACATACTCTCGAGCTCTCTCGCACTAACCGTCTCTCTCTAATTAGACCACTTGGAAAGAGACGGATAGTGCGAGAGAGCTCGAGAGTATGTCGCGGCCGTCTTGTGATAGCCGTGCTGGAAGCGATCTCGGACTCAGGTTATGAGTCAACTGGGCGATGTGTGCCGTTAAGGAGATGTGAAGATTAGTTCGGTGCAGAAACTACACAAGGAATATCATTATGCAGAATGTGGAGGTAGGTAAATGTTGAATAGTATTTAATTTTTCTGTGCAATAAAGTTACGTTTTAGGGTTCCGTACTCAAAGAGTAAAACGGGACCCTATTACTAAGACTCCGCTGTCCGTTTGTCTGTCTGTCTGTCACCAGGATGTATCTCACTGATATCTGTCTGTCTGTCACCAGACTGTATACATCAGATGATGTATTTATGTTGCCTCTATAACAACAAATACTAAAAACAGAATAAAATAAATATTTTTATAGATAACGGTACGGAACCCTCCGTGCGCGAGTCCGACTCGCACTTGGCCGGTTTTTTATCATATCTTATCTATCTATTCTATAGTTATCGTATATATAATAGTTGACAACTGATAAACTTTCTAAAAAACTCTCAAGAACAGTTTAGATGCATCAAGGTGCATTTAACCCTTATCTTGACTGTTTTTTTTTTTTCAACAAGCCGCAAGCGAGTTTAGAGCTCACGGTTATTTTTAACTTACCGAGAAAGAGTGTGATTATATTTGAAAATAATCTTCATTTTTCTTGCACATTGTTTTGAGATACCTAGGAAGTTTTTAAACTCGGACTCATATTTTTTCGTTTTCACTATTATTCCGTATTTCAAAGCAGTTTTCCATTTTGGCCGCAACATTATACCTACACGGTTATTATAGGTGTATATTTAGACCAGGTTAGATACACATTGAAGATCTAATCCGAGATTTCAACATGCTTGCTAATACGAAAAGCTAAGTCGGCAATCTAATAAGAACGCATCTGTTCCCACACCTACTCTCAGTCTTATAAGGAATAAAGTTATAATTGAATTTCTGTTAACAGCTCCCGCCGGTTAACTTGGCCGTAACTTGCTTTGTCTGACAATGTATGCAGTAACGGCCTGATGCAACCGAATGCGTATTGTGGAACTGTTGTATTATATGACTTAATATCTTTGTTATGGTGAACATAATATTTATGACATTACGTATTACGTTAACCAGCATATGCCAAGTTAATGGAAGTCTGATTATCTGAGACTTATTCATGATACAATTTAATTTGAACATACACTCAAGAGCAAAAGTTTCGGGTCACCCTAAATTAAATAACCACAATAGGATTTTTTTAATATTTTACAAAGTCTTATTGACATAATAAACTATTCTTCGTAATACCCAAATGTATTAGCAATTTCCGGGATCCTATCATAAAAATATCAACATCCAAAAATTACGATTTTTGCGATATCTCGCTCCGTTAACGTTGTTTTTTTCATGGGTCCAATTTAAACCTGTGGGTCGATTACGTAACTTTTCTTACGCGCGTCTGTAAGGTCTAAATGTCAATTTTATATGGAAAAATGACAGTTAGATTGTGATTTTACTGTCAGACACGCGTACAATGCGTTACGTGATTACCCCTCTGGTAACGTGTTTTTTTTTTACTGTTATTTCTGCAGATTAGATATAAAATGTAATAAAGATCATGACAGGGTTAAAAAACTATACAACCTTGCACTATTTTTGGAAATATGACGGTATTTCATCGACGCGTAACTTTTGCTCTTGAGTGTATTTCGCGCGCTCTTTCTTATAGCTTAGGTACATTTTTAATTTAGACTATAACGTCTTAAGAATAGAAACACGACTGTTGTACATTATTTAAAATGTTCAATGTTTATCTAATTTTCAGAAATAGCTAGCTGCAATTAAAACAGATACACATAAGGATAGCTTGTTCAGACATATATAAATAAAAAGTACTGTACCTACTTACTTGTTTTGTGCCTATGATTTTAATAATTGGATTACTACTAAGTATTTCTTTTTAAAATTGAATATCATGCCGTGTCAGACTGTCAATCTCTCGCTTTCTCGTTTCATACATGAAAACTGTTAGCTCTTACTATTTATGCAACGGAGTCAAGCCACGCTGTTATGTCGCCTTAATAATTAGTTTTTAATTTTATAATTGTATTGTATGTATGTATGTCTTTAAGGTATTGGTTACTATGGGCCTTAGATGCCTGAAATAATTGGTTTTATTTTAATTATTTTCTTATTATTATTTATGATGTGATGGTTGATGATGATGGTGATAATTTCAACAATAATAATTAACACAAATGATTATAAGCAGTATAATAAAATAGATATCCATGCCCTTAGATTTTAGTTTGGTGGGAACTGTGCGGATTCCTAAACTGAAACCTAAGTGGTTTCGAATCACATCAATAACAGGTCTTGCACTATCGCGGCGGCCAGCGCGGGCATTAATCATGCGCTCTGGAGCCTTCGGCTTGATCTGCATCGTAGCTTGGAGATTTCAACCGGTGGCAACGTCTGTTGATTCATATAGGGCCTCCATTTTGCAACTATACCTATTGTTTCATTCCAATTTGATACCAGTATCGTGCTCACACGTGAAAATCGTTGAAGCCGAGCGGTAAGGCACGCGACTTTTAATCTGGAGGGCGTTCGAACCTTGGCTCGTTCTAGTGGGTTATTCAGACAACTTGTGTACATACTTACAAACTATTATTGAATATTAAACTGCAATCATTACTCTTCTAAGTAATGAGTGCTAAGTAATTTCCAACTTGTTCTACATTCTGCCTTTCTTTTTATTTCTCTACACGATGAAGCGTTTATTTTCTCTTTTATTATTTTTTCATCAATTCAATTATCTACTCCATGTAATATATCTTCGGCATTCCCCTTTTTCTT
Source organism: Epinotia brunnichana (assembly GCA_963854355.1). Lineage (NCBI taxonomy): Eukaryota > Metazoa > Arthropoda > Insecta > Lepidoptera > Tortricidae > Epinotia > Epinotia brunnichana. Next base: position 22,025,198 of record OY977936.1, on the reverse strand, counting down.
TTCCCTTCTATTTTTCCCTCTATTATTGTTTTCATCCAATCGTCGTGGCGTAACATGTGTCCTATCATTTTTCCTCTCCTGTTTTCAATGATTTCTATCAGATTTCTTTTTTCATTGACTAAATCCAGAACCTCCTCCTTAGTTTTCTTTTCCGTCCAACTGACCCTTTCTAACCTCCTCCAACACCATATTTCAAACGCCGCCAGTCTCTCTCTGCCCCGTTGCGTCATGATCCACGTTTCGCAGCTGTAGAGTGCTATGCTCCAGATGTACTACACTTAAACCAGTTTCTTCCTAGTGCGACTTGCTGTTCTGGCAGTGAGTATATGCCTTTTCGAATTAAAAGCTTTCTTTGCCATGGCTATCCTGGAAACAATATCAGGTGTACATCTAGAATCATCCGTAACAATTCTGCCTAGATATCGGAATGACTTGACTTGCTCAATTAATTTATTACCCAAGAAAATTGAACTAACAACTGTTCTTTTTGACACAACTAGAGTTTTTGTTTTGTTTACGTTAATTTTGAGACCAGATTTTGAAAAAGTAGCATCCATATCATTCAGCATTGTTTCAGCAATCATGGCGATGATGATAATTTCACACTAACTTCTCGGTGAAGCAAAACATCGTGATAAAACCGATCTAACCCCAACAAGTTCTAGTATTCCCTCTGGGCTGAAAGGCCAGATGATAGCCGTATTCGTGCAACTAGTTCCTACGCAAAATCTTGGGAGTAGGTGCCAAAACGGACCCCGGGCTCCTTTAGGATGCAACCTGGAAAAAGGTTAAGAGGATGATGCCAATATCGTGCTGACACACACTAGGCTACGCGTTCGCAAAAGGGGGCGTACAAACGAAGATGATTCAAATATGATTTCAATATCTACGTCAAAAACGCATTTTTTTTTAGCCTATATTGTGTCCCACTGCTGGACAAAGGCCTCCCCTTTTTTCCGCCACTTTTCCAAAACGCATTACGGAATCTAAGTTGGCCTCTGCTGATGGTGAGATTTTAATTTGGGTGCAGATTGCAGTAGGTGTATATTAAATAGTATCTTTTAGTACACGTTTTTTTATTGTTCACTGTACAAATTGATAATATTACCTACTATTACTGTAAAATATGAAATGTTTGGCTAAAACAATCAGATGAAAACGCATTTAAAATTCTTTCTTTAGTTTCTAAAACGAATAGTTACCTATATCGTATAACAACATGCCGCATAATTAGAACATCCTTTTTTTACAATGATGAATATATTACGCGTTAGCTGCTCACCACTTTGATTTGAATTTCAAGGGGTTTACAACACTATTTAGTAAAACCGCTAAGGCGTGAAGCCACGATTTTTTCTTTGGCATAATAGTCCAGGCAATGAATTGACAACTTGTATGGGAAAAATGACAAATTTGGAAATAATTTATAATAGCTGATTTTTTCTATGTAATGGATCTATGTATTATCAATTAAATAGTTACTAAGCGACAAAATCCAACAAAATTTCAGACATCAAAAAAATTATAACTTAACTAGCTTCTGAAAAGTCAGTTTTTTTTAAATGGTTTTATCTTTATTTTGGTTCATTTGCATTTGCTCTATGCTATATAATATTCAAGATAAATAATAATAAAAAGAAAACAATTCATGCTTCATTTAAATCTATATAATTACTTCCGGATGGAAAGTTTCTTGGATTCTTGAGTAAAGCATCTTAGAATAACGTTTTAAAATGAAATCAACAAAAAACCGCTATTATTAATTAATGTTTTTCAAAACCGTATTTTGCCTGGAGCATAAAATAAGGTAGGCACTCCCTAGCTCCTTAGCTTCTAAAAGTTCAGCGAAACAACAATAGATGGCGCTATCAACCTCTTTTCGACATATATTACGACATATTATAATATAAGAGACATATCACGAAAAGTTAATAAAATAAGCATGATTACGGCCCCTCGCCAGCCAGCGGTGGCGGGCCATAGTAAATTTGACAGCTAATGACAAGTTTGCTATTGACCGCCGCGCGCCGGGGCCAAGCCGCACCAGTGAGTGTGACGTGGGCTTAAATATTACTGCAATGAACATACGACCTTATTTTACGAGGAACGTGTAAAAGAGTTTTCACGTTATATTTGTATAGTATTTTAAAGATACCTACTTCCCTAACAAACCACACAGTAAACCGATAGAACCACATTCTAATCACAAACTTTCCCAATAAATCACAAACGTTTGCACAATAAATCTACAGGATTATCACAATAAATGTACACACTAACCTCTTAGGAATAAGAAGTAAATAAATATCCCTTATCTCTTCCGTTTCAGTACTATGTTTTTTCTGTCCGTTTGGTTAAAAACGTTTCAATGGAATTGACCGTTGGAATTATTGGGTGTAAGTATTATATTTTGTTTTCAAATAATGAATTATAGATTATCCTTATTGATTATCCTTATTGATTAGTTTAACTCTCACATAATTTGTGTAATGTTGTGTAGCAAAAAAAATAACAAATCATAATTGTAGTATAATTCGTAGACCGTATTAAAAACTGATTGTTAATTAATGATAATCACACTTAACCGTAAATATAAGTATGTTAGAGAGTGAGGTTTTTATAAAGACGTACCGTACGTATCAATTAAGAATTATAAGACCTGTCATGGAATTGAAGGCTACTTAGATGGGTACTGCAAAACCTACACAACAAATAAAATAGAGCTACAATGCTGGGTACGTTTACAAATTAAGTATGTATGTATATCTTTTGGCAAAGAAACCGGGTACAAGCAAACACGATCGTAAGAATGCCACACGTCGCCCGGGACATCGGTATTTCAATTAGACAAGTGGCCGACGGTGGCCTTTAATTGAAATCGTAAATATCATGTGTGGGACAACATGGGATGTTTTGTGGCAGCCTTTTGTGCTCTAGGGAAACAAACATCTGAGACTGAAATGAGTTTCATGTGCCTTAAATTCAACATTGTATATGTTACCGTCAGATAATCTGACGGTAACGAAAAATAATGCGTTAAATTGTGAACGGTTTTGACAGTTCACAATTTTTCGTCAGTTTATAATATCGCGAGATAGATTATAAACTGACGGTGTTCACAATCTAACGGTGAATCTACTGAAATTTGAAAAAAGGCTCAAGAATAAGTAGGTATTACTACAGTATGCAAAGCTTTTCTGACGAAAGTATTTAAGTGATTCAAGAAGGTACAACTTCTGACTCAGTTGTTAGTGTGTACTAGATTTAAACTTTTACAGTCCAGAAATAATTACGGTATTATTTTTCAACTCGCCACCCGCCATTACTAATATGACTCACCGCTAGTGTCGGAATGCATTATTCAGACCTTAGTTCTTAGTACTCTGTTATCGGTTGCTACTTAATATGGTCATAGCAAGTTGTCAATTGAATGCTTTACCAACTCAATTATAAGTACTCAAAGTTTTATAAGAAGGTACGTAATTTAGATTTTAATTACAGTAAAAATGGATTGATCAGTATAATATTTACGATACTCCCAAATAAGAAACGAGTTTATGCCAACATTTTTCCATTAGGTACTTACGTGGTAATCATATTAAGATAAATCCATTTATTTCATTTAATCTCAAATCCTATTAAGAAAAGTCCATCCTTCATGTTTCTCGTAAATAATAAAACGTTGTTCATTATAATCCATTCAATTACCAGTAAGCGAATAATAATATCCAAGTCGATCAACAACTCATATGAATCACTTAATAATTAATTTGGGCCTGTTTTACATATTTTGAATTAAGAATCAACAAGAATCTTATTGGTATAAAATGATTTAGGTACCTCCTTACTAAGTCTTATTCAGTTTGAGGTCATATAAATTATGAGTTTATGAGTAGGTAGAGTCAAGGTCACCAATATGTTTACACCACAAACAGAAATATGTATAAGTACAGACCTTATTACTACGGAAGTAAGGTTGTTGTATACATATTTTTGCAACTTTGTGTATATACATATTGGTGACCTTGACTGTACCTAACGAAAATTACAGCAATAATCCTTAATTAAATGGAATTTTTCCTATACAGGTTATGACGTGGCCAATGTGATAGCAATATGATTCTTAAGAAACTTACCAAATAGAGCAAACTCTTTCGGCAAATTACGGCAATGTAATAAAAATGGGTGCATATTTTTTGACATATCAAACTAACACTTATGTCGTAACGAGGTGTTGCATGACATGACTTCTTTGTGTTGTGTCATTACATACGACGTAGGTGTGAAAATTATAGGTTGTTTACGGACATGTTTTGCAGTCTCGGGAAAAGGGATTAAATATGCCCTGTTATTTGAATAAACAAGTATGAAAGGTACAAAAAAATTTAAATGTCCACCCAGCTACGCCCGGTAGGTATTGTCTATCATTACTCATTTCTCTATAACTATACATAAAAATCACAATCATAGATAGGCGTAACACTACCCGTACAATGGGCTTGTGACCTTAAATTTGTTTACGATGCCATTCGAACCAGTTTTTGTAGATGAACAAATGTTTGTATGGAAGCAACTACATTTAAAGGACATTAATACCCAAAAAATCGAGTTAAAGACGGACCTCGCTGACAGCAGCCGAAACGCTTCATACTGATTGGCTTTAAAGTATGACGTCACACCGTGCAATTTGTACTAACTGTTGCATTGCAAATGAAGTAATTTGCTGTTTCGGTCGCGAAATACTGCGTTTAGATCCATAGTTGTCGTACAAATTTGTTTATATAAAAGTGTAAGGATTCTATTGGTACCTTTAAATTTACTCTTGGACAATAAATAAAAAAAAAAAATTTCGAAACTTTCAAGGTTCATTATCTTTGTATGATTTGAATTATATTTTGTAATTTATAATTTATTACAAAAATTTGATGGTTTACTATCCATTGAGCAACACGATGTTATCAATTTTAACACCACGCAACAAGCCTATTGCTAAAGTTAAAAGAAACGGACCTAAGTACAACGCAGCGGCCGGATTTATGTGTTTCAGATTCAGGTTTTAGGGTCTCCGGCAAATTCACAATAAATATTAGAGTACAATCTTACACAAATTGATCTAGTGCCAGGCCAACAAAGTTTGTGTTATGAATATAGAACGAGGATTTCATAGTTATATACAATGATGTAATATAAAAAATAGGTAGATATGTTATAAGCGCTCCAAAAGTGGCACACTAAAACCTGGCTAATTGACACGGCTTGCCATAGTTTCGCGTCGTCAATGGAAACGAATGCTGTCAGAATTTGGTAGCCATTTTTGAACAATTTTTTATATGACATCATTGCAATAGTTAAAAACACAGAAAATATTCAAGACTTAAGAACAAATTCTCTGCTCATCAAACAAATATTTGCCTATACGGGATATGAACTTAGGACCACCAGCTTTGCAGGAAGGGACTACGAACTAGGCTAAACTGGTTGTCTTCAAATTCAGAAATGTAGGTAGGTACTAAAAAGATCTCAGGCAATCGTATTTGACAGCATACTTAGATTAATCATTAATCTATTGTGTTAGTAAGGGGCTTAACAACTTTGTACCGTGTCGCATTAAATGTCATGTTAAACTGCCATATTATGAAGTTGTCAAACGAGTGAGAACAACAAGGTATTTTATGACAAAGCTATTGGTAATATGGTATGGTCAGCCTCACAAGGGGCTTAACACATTTGTACCGTGTCACATTAAATGTCATGTTAAACTGCCATATAACATATTATGAAGTTGTCAAACGAGTGAAAACGACAAGGTACTTAGGTGTTCAGCAACTTATGTGGCCGACTGTACAACTCACTAAAATATGGAGGCCCTAAGGAACTACATCCGAAATAGTACTGCTTTGATCATCTAACTATACTGCGATCACAGCTATACAGTAGGTAAATGTTGTCTAATAAGTGAAGCTTTAGGTAGACGTACATACAATGCGACGGTGATATATGGGGTATCGGACAATAGGGCCGAGGCGAATATTTCTACGTTCAGGTCAGGGCTGGCAACAGCACAACATTCTTATAAACATCATATATAACTCGTGAGTTAATTAAATAAATAAATGTTTGAGGTCAATCTTACACAAATCGACCGAAGCTTGTATGTACTCGTACTATGGGTACAACGATATACATATTACTTATATTAGATAAATAAAGACTTAAATACGAGATAAAGCAACCATAACTCAGGAACAAATATTCTTGCTCATCACACAAGTAAATGCCCTTACCGGGATTCGATTCAGGGACTTCCGGCTTCGTAGGCCCTTACTGCCAACTAGGCTATAGAGGTCGTCAATAAATTTGAATAATTAAATAAATTTGTCGACCGCTTTAGCCTAGTTGGTAGTGACCTTGTATACGAAGCAAGTTCCTGAGTCATGGATGTTTTCTATGTATTTAAGTATTTATTTCTCTATATACGTAAGTATGTATATCGTAGTCTAGTACCCATAGTACAAGCTTTGCTTAGTTTGGGACTATGTTGATTTGTGTAAGATAGTCCAGAATATTTATTATAATTAAGATTTCTTTGGTGTTTTTCTTGAAAAACCCTCTAATGACTAAACCCTACCTTTAAATTATTAAGGTATGATTAGCAGTAAAACCCATGGCCAAAATTTTTAATTAAAACATGAAGCTGGTGAAAGACGTAGTGTCACTGTCACTAATATTAAATGAGGTGAATGAGAGACGAGAAAAAATCTGAATAAATCCAAACAATATTATCATACAGATTTGATGTTCAACAACCCTAGAATCGCCCCTAGTCGCGACGACACGTCGGTGGTCACCCTTTACTGTCGCCTCGACATGTCGATACCGAGCACGTCACTATGTGTAGCATTCTGGTTAATACGGTCTGCACTTAATCATTATTGTCTGTCGACATTTATGTAGAGATAATTATGTATGTTATTTTAAACGAATATAGGTTAGGTACTAATCTCCTTTTGCTATCTCGCTACTTTCACATTAGATCCAAAAATATTATATTTTTATATTATTAAGTTTAGTATTTCAACTGCGGGTCCATAATTGATTATAATGACATTCTAAAGATATGCATTTTTTTATTGTAGGTAGGTAAGTAAAAGTAAACTAAAAATACTTTTTTAAAGCAAAAATATAAATTAGTAACATTTTTCTAAAAACCTGTTTGTTACAAAACATTTTTTTTTTTTTTTTTTTTTTATTTATATTAATTATACGTCCATCAGTCTCCCAATGCGACAGCGTAGCAAATTATTAACATAACATATATAGGGTATTACATAATTCTATGTTTTACAATAACATAACACATACAAAGTAACTTTGGTGAATTCATTCAAAGAGCAGTGGAATACATCAACCCGAGTAGCAACTATGTAGATTGAGCGTGCGCAGAGCCCTTGTCCGGGGCCATCATTAACATCAATATTCCACAGAAAAGAATCAAAATTGTCTAAGCCTTGTATGTACAGTAACCAGTCTTAAAATACGTTATTTTTTTCGGTTAATACCGTTACAAATCAAATGAAAGTAGGTACAGTCGCCATCACATACATCGGAGCAAACAAGCACGTCACAAACATCGGAGCACACCTCTATTTTCAAGGCATTAGGGTGCATGTAGCGATATTTTTGAACACCTATAGTGTACCTATGTATGTGATGGCGACTGTACATGCAGGTACCAACGATAAACATGAAATTTCCACCACCTGTGTTTGACATTCTCAAATAAATTGAAAAGAATTTGACGTAAATTACATAGTTAAGAATCTGACTGTTTGATTAAATTTACTTTTCGAGATGTCAAAGTTCAAAATAGGGTAAACCGGGGTTTTTACACGCAGACAATTCACCTTTTGTTTAAACTTACTCGGTCGCTACCCCACTGAGTGACTGTTACCAATTGATGTAGGTATGTATACTTACCTACTACATTACGATATATAGGAACTAGAGTGTTCATAACTATGTTCATTGTTTTTGACTAATTTAATTCAACGGTTTCTTATGCTCCAAGCGTTCTAAAATGTAGGTAATCTTAGATAGTAACGTAAACATATCTAAATACTGACATTGTTAATTATAGTAATTGAACTAGTGGTGTCTGATGTATTTTCATCGTATCTTCTTCGGCTTGCAATTCGGAAATGATACGAAAACCCCTACGGGTAATATAATTTTGTATCGCACTCAGAGCCATAATTAGCTTAAATTGCTGTGATCGAGTATGGTGAACTGGCAAATAGTCCTATTCCGATATCAAAAGCCTTAATTAAATATGAAACTGCACGCACAGTCGCACTACGGGGCTTGTTGCTACTGTTTTTGATATTATCTAAGCTAATTGATACTGAATCCAAGCTAAAACAACCGATATTTGCTTTGGATTAAGGCACTGTACGCTTACATAAAATATATTTGAGTTGCACATTCGCTCTCAATGTGCATAATTGATTGTAAACGCAATTGTTCCAATATATTTGAATGACATTCCATAAACTTTTAGAATAACTGTTCTATAAACGAACTTAAGTTTTTATTGAATGTCAGCGTAAAATAGTGAACCTACCTAACCTACCCGTCAATTTATAATCTCACTAGGTAGATTAACGGTTTAACGGTGACATATTTATATTGTAAACATAATATCAAAACATCAAAAAGTACCAGTCTTATACAAATACAAGTATAAATATTTTAGGTACTAGCACGTAAGTGGATGTCGGTACGCCTTAAATTCCATTAAAAGATGTCAAAGTTCAAAAAGGGGATCTAAATGGGGGAAATGTATATATGCGGAAGTCCTAACTATAGTTTAAGCCGCTAATTTAATGGTATTGTTCTTTATAATGGTACGCTTTGGTGCACATTTTTTTCCTAAAGGCTTATTATGTATCTACCAGTGGAAGTATGTAGGTATGGGACTATACATATGTACCTATATATACACAATGTAGGTATGCAACAAGGTGGTCTTTAAAAAATCCTGAATCTCAAATTTTCCATGAAGATGAGGACAGTTAATAAAGCAATAAATAAAAAAACCGGTCAAGTGCGAGTCTGTCTTGCGCACCGAGGGTTCCGTACAAAGTTTCACCACGCTTTATTAAGAAAAAATCTATGTTGGTTTTTCAGAGAATTTTTTTTTCCAAGTGAACCAATTTCGATAATTCTTTTTTATTTACTAGAAGGTAGTCTGGCCAAGTCAAATCTAACCTACTTTAAGATCTCACATTTTTAAATAACAGCAATCTTTATAGGCATCCAATAAAGCAAAGACATAGAGTTTAATACTTGTTCATAATGTTATTTTGTTCATATAAATACATATTTTAATTTTGCATAGAACTTGGCACTCATTTAGATCTCCATTCTTTTTGCGGCGAAGCCCACAGCCAAGCATAATTTTTGTATTGAACTTGGCTCTCCTTTTTTACATTTATGTTTTTGGTGGGATATATTAAAATTTTTCGTTTTTCATACACGTGGATTAGCTTTGTTTACAACTATTCCAAATTTCAAATTGATAGCATTAGCAGTTCCAGATATTTAACTTTGTGACAGACAGACAGACGGACGGAGTCGCACCCATAAGGGTTCTGTTTTCACCTTTTTGGTCCGGAACCCTAAAAACGACATTTTAACGACAACATCTTAAATATTATATTATAATGGTAGGTAGGTATGCTAATAATGAAGATTGTTATATTTTAACAATTAACAATGCATTACTGATAATGAAAAAAACAGCAACAATGCAAAATGATTCACCGGACATTGTTCACATTTTGAATATTGTCCATTCTGTAACTACAAATTGTATGGACAAAAGTAGACCTACTATTATTCTAAGGACCTACTATTCATCTAGTAAAGGGGTTAGAAAATACAGGGTCTTATAAACATGTGTAGTCTTTATTTATGGTCAATTATGTCCTGCAAGCGGACATTGTGAATACAATTATGAATGGTTATTAGTGTTGTTTTTGTTATTTACGAATGTCTAGCTGGATTTAGTTGTCTTGTCTGGATAATATACGACTTTTAAAGATATGGAGTCGATGTTCTAATATTTAACAATATTTTCACGATAAAGTTTTTTTTTAAATTGTTGTTTTATATGAGATTTGATTCTCAGAATCTCAATAAGACTTGAATTTTATTAACAAACAAGTATTAATACCTACATCATAAGGTAACTTAGCAAGAAATAACTGCTGTATTTTATTTTCGTTTTTAATTAATATGAATCTATTTGCGCACAAGTTCCTTAATTCTGACTAATAATTGTATTTGTATGTTGTCTTCTCTATGATTAAATATCACGCAGGTATGCTGGTCGATCATGTAATGCATTGTACACACGTTAAGTAAATCTAAATATCAAATTTTAAATGGAAAAATGACAGTTGGATTGTCCTAACGCGCGTTCGGAACGTTACGTGATTACCCCTCTGATTCAACGACGTCGTTCAAAAGACACCTGAGACTTCCAACCGGACTCTCTTTGGGTCGCTGAGCCATTACCGTAAGTTAGTTAGTTTCATGATTAAATAAGTAATCAACTTGATATTCCCACACAAGGACACATTCATGCACAAAAATTTCAAAGCTCAAGAAAAAAAAAACGACTCCATCGTTTTCGTACACCAACAAAATTTGTCGTCACACTCGTAAGTCAACAAGAATGTCAAAAGTAACACACGATGCGTCTAGAAGAAACCATGTCATATTTTATAGGACCACCTCTAGCCATAAATTTGCTACTTTATGATCTAGAATTAATGCTTTCAGCTCATTACTGGCTATTCTTGGCGTATTTGTTTATGGGTCAACTAAGAATTACTGTGTGAAAGGAGTAAAAGGGGTGAATAGAGGTAGGGACGTCGTAGCACCTTTTGTAATTGACGGAGATCTAAACACTTGGGGTTGTATAGGACATGATAATCAAAAGTATAAAGGAGATAAATGCTCCTTACAAATAGATCACGAAAAAAAAGTGAATGTAGTGCATCGAAACAATTAGATAAATTAATGTGTGAATACAGTGAACTTAGGTACAACTCGGTACTTAAATAAGTCACTATAGGGTCTGAATTTTAACTTTAAAATCAAATACAACTAAGTATAGAACTTCTGAAGGATGAGTGTTGTTAATCAATCAAGAGACTGCAAATCGATTCGTCTCGTCTAGTAATAAATAAATATTACGGGACAATCTTACACAAATCAACCTAGGCCCACGGTAAGCTCAGTAAGGCGTGTGTTGTGGGTACTAGGCGATGATATATATAATAGATACATACATATAGATACTTATATACATATATAACATCCATAACTCAGGAACAAATATTCGTGATAAACACACAAATAAATGCCCTGACCGGGATTCGAACCCGGGGGTTAGTAGATCCGCTTGAATGACATCTGCGATTCCAACCACATTACTTGTATATCAATATGAACTTAATAAAGAAGAAAAGTCTGTGAGGTTGTAGGTTGAAACATCCATAACTAGAAAAATAACTTTCATCTTTATAGAATGGACCGTCAGGATGGACACTATATTCTATCCCGCTCCGCCGGGGTTTTCTGTGAAACGCGGTTAGATTCACAAGCGTTGCTAAAATAATATGAATTGTAAGGATGAGTATTTTCATTTCCTTCCCTTTTACATGTATCCTTCTCTTTATTACACTGTGAACAACGATCAAATTTAATGACCATTCCAACTGAATAGGTAGATAAAAATCGTGACTATTGAAGAAATCTCCAACTGGTTTAGCAAAAGAGCAAACTTCTATTGAGCACGGTTATTACCTTGTTTAATAAACATTGCAACATTGTTGATTATTACGAAACCAGTTCCTAAAACGATTAAATTGTAACGAAGGGTCAGAAGCCCTTCAGAAACAAGTGACGACTGCGCAAAAAATCAAAACTCACAATGAAGACAACCAGAAGTACATTTTAATACCCTTGTCCCAATAATAGATTTGAAAGTTGTACTCATTTTTAATGGTCTATAAAGGAGTCCGTCTAATTTTTCAGCAGTTTCGATGTGAACATAAGTCATTAATTTTAACAAATTTTTATTAGGAACGGATTGTAAAAGAAAGTTGGATAACAAGTAGTTTTATGACTATGAGAACTTCAAGCCAATACAAGTACGTATTGACGCTCGTGAAACAAGTAATAACGGTGACAGTGTAACTTTTTACAGTTAATACATTATAAGTATATTATTATAACATTTATTTAATTTTTTTAAAGTATATTTAAATTTTATTGAATATAAAGGCAAAGTCAATATACAATTTTACATAAACAATTTTCCTATTAATAAAAAGGTACAATACAATGAGTGTAACTTAGTCAAAAAGGCCGCCCCGAGCCACCGCCGGTGGAAAGGTGCCAATCACGCTCACCGCGTTGCCGCGCTGAATCTATAACTATGTAACTAGTATATAACTGGCTAAGGTATGTTACTGCTGCCAAATACATGCAGTATTAATAAAACACATACCACGTTGCACATTAATATTTTTTTTTACTGTGTCGATACAAACCCTGTTTTAACGACACTGTTAGATTTAACAAAATATATTTATGTTGATATATTCAACAAAAAAAAGAAAACCTAATTTGTCATAGCGAAATGTGAAACATCCGTTACGAGGAATTTACTATCTGTCTCATTTTTTTCTTTAATGCTTTTATAACGCCCCACCTATGGTCACTAGCACAAAAGGCATCCGTTACATCATTTGATATCCTATTTCACACCTCTCCAAATATTTAATGATCGCGCATTAACACAGAAGAACAATGATAGCACACCATTAGTTTCAAAATGGTCAAATAATGACCATGAATAAATAATACAGTGAGATAAGGAAGTCTACGAGGGTTAAATCATAACAAAAGATCAGGGGTCGCCCTAGGAGACGTTTTTGGGCCAATATTAATTGTACGTGACTAAATTGACACAAAGCATGCTTTTGATGTGTGAGACAGATAATGTTGTGAAGTGTGTGATCTAATATTTTGTATGAAAGAAGTCTTGAATGGGATTAATAATGAGCATTGCTCTGATGTCACTAAATTATTAAATAAATTGTAACACATGCATTTGTTTTCTTTCTCAGGTTTAAATTTCAACAGCTAAATAGTTGTCTTCTGGAATTGGTATTTTCAATCACGCCAAATGTAAAAATAATGATAAACCCAGTACCATATTCGTATTCTCATTTTTTGTAGAAAGGCTTTTAAAGAAGGACTAAACTCTTATCAATAAAAATATTATATTTTTTTACTTAATTCTGCCTAGCATATTACATTCTCGAACATGACTCATCTTACAATTCATCTTAATACTTACCCATCCGATCTCGAAGGTTCACGACCTTTCAAATAGGAGCACGTCGTGATTTAAACATGACAAAAGGACTAAAGCGGACTGAACGCCACATTTTTTTAAATATGTTCAAAATATGCATTGTGTGTGGTACCTTTTATTGGGCAGGGGTTAAACAATGACATTCAGATCAAGATGATCTCTTTACACACTTCATTTTAATTCGGTAAAAAATAGACAAAGCATTGGTCCCTTAATGACAATAGTAGATTGTGTGACGGACAATAATTTATTTACGCATCATTAAGTTGGTGATAAGATCGGAGTTTGATGAAGTTTTGTTAATAAGATTCTCATGGTCGTAAAGTATGAAAGTTTTAATGACGAGAGTAGAAATGATGTCATGTTTTTTTTTTGTAAAATATTAAAAGTACAAGTTATTATGCACGCCTGTAAGTCTTTAAAAATGACTCAAAGCCACAGTTAACAAGGTCCATATTTGCCATTGTATTGAGGCGAAGTAACTCTGAAAAGGACAACTTCTGTAGCCTAGTTGGAAGTGACCCTGCCAGGTCCCGGGATCGAATTGGGATTCGTTTTGCATTCATATTCGAAGGGCATTTATTTTGTGTGATGATGAGCACAAATATTTGTTCCTGAGTCATGGATGTTTTCTATGTATTTAAGTTTTGGGTTGAGGTGGCTATAGGGAGAGTTAAGTAGCCTTGGTGTTCTCTTTACTCTCTCAATAGCCAACTCTTTGTAAAACTTCAGAATTTTTATTTATTTTGTGAATCTTTTACTTTCTTACTTTATTTTATTTTAGTTCCCAATACTAACATACATATTACGTAAGATTTTACTACCAAAAATATGGATCTGAAAATTTTTTTTTTTTTTAAGTAGTTATTTATCTATATTAGTATGTTTAGTCTCGCACCCGTAGTACAAACTTGGCTTAGTTAAGGACTAGGTTGTGTACGATTGAAAGAAAAAAAAAACTCTTGTAATAATCATGAACAGAATTTTACTATGTCCTCTAAACAAGTAGTAAAACTGGGATGATATTACACATAGCCAAAAATAAAGATATAACGGAGTTTAGGGATCTGTATCTATTACAAACTAAATAAATAACGGAAACTTTTTTTAACACCATTGCAAAAAATATTTTCTAAACAAAAACATTTTTAGTTTTTGTTTATTTTTACTTACCAAGTAAAAAAAATATCAGTCACATATTTTGCTGCAAATAAAATACCTACACTACTCTGATAGTATAACTCGACTCACTCTTGATTATTTTTTATTTACATGATACAGTAGTGCAGACAAAGATGAATGTTTCCAAACTTGACGAATTATTGTAGTTTTTGGAGTTGTATAAAACATTCAAGAATTTTATTTCTGACAAAGAAAAGACACTTCATCTTGGCCCGGAGTCTAATTTCACCAACAATGCTACCGGACAATGCTCAAACGACAAATTCTAGTTCTTTATTGCCGAGCTTTCTTACATACATCCTATTTGTTTCTTCCCCGAATGTACGGAAGCTCGCAATAAGCTCGCTGAAAAGAATATTATTTACGACCGAGACAAGAACGGAGGTAATATTTAGATGACACAGTATATATTTCTGGAGTTTTGTGTGGCATTTTTAGTTCAAGAAAACGTGTATCTGTCTGTAAATAGTATTTTTTACAATCGTGTTATAATAGAGAGCTTTTTAGTCGAGTACCGTGTTTAGGCCACGAAGCTTGCTGAGTGGCCTAAGTAAGGTACGAGATTAATAAAAAGCTTGATTATAACACTATTGTGAACAATACTTTTTGTACGAGTTCATTAAAATTAATTTTCTACGAGTCAACTGAACTAATTAAACAAACTCGATACTGTTGAAACGAAGTGCAGCCTATCCCTCGTACGCTCGTTGATATCTTAAAAGACATCAACGAGCGTACGACATCAACGAGTAAACTCAATAATCAAAGCGATTCTATTGGTCCAATTCATTACAGTTCGGTAAAGCAGCCACGTGATTGGTTGAATTTATTTTAGTTCTATTTTCAATTTTTTTTCGGTTGTGTGGAGCGTTATTTCGATTGTTTCGACAGTAACATGGACTACAACTATGAAAAGAGTGACGTTGCAGTATTCTCTATGAAATCTTAATACACAGATTTTAATCGACGAGTACAAAAATTATATTTACTAGTTTTGATTGAGAATATATATGTACAGTTTTATATGTAAAGATGAATATATTACATAGTATTAAGTTACTCGTAAAATATTTTGCCGCATTGTGAGTGAAGGGATTTTTTATTTTAATTGTGTGTAGGTGTGTTTATCTCATAATATGACCTTCGGTAGATAATATATACGGAAGCTATAGATTTATTAAAAAAAATATTGTACATATACATTGTTACTAAAAAAAACATCTCAAATCATCATCGTCTAAAACCACAGTAGTTTTATTTATTAGAATATACCGATAACGGAGAAAGTTTCTTACTTACCGAAATACACTGTGACAGCAAGTAAAAATTCGTACGTGCTATGGTGCAGACGTCCCCATAAATTTCCCGTGTAAAAGGTCGCTAATGGTATTTGCGATTGTATGTTTACTTCGATATTAAAGTATGGAGAAAAATATTTAATGGATGAGGAAAATTGCTACGGCATGAGATGATTTGTTGACTGAATTTTAGGTATAATTCGTGTTCCCGGCGATAAAAATGTTGTCTAACTAAGATTTCAATTAGATAAGTAGACGAACGAATAGTAATATAAAATATACTGACAAAGAACGCAAAAATAAAAAGTACATTTATACTTATCTTTTGGAAAAAAATAACGCAATGTAGGAAAAAGTTACTTCTCGGTTTCTGAGAGGTCTAGTGCGACAAAATAGACCAATGTATTATTCGTGTTCTATTACGCGAGATGAGAAAGAGTCCTGAAACCAGCAAGAAAGATGTAATATTCTAAGGAATTACTCATGTAGGTACTTCCTTTAAAATGTAACATTCACAAAATGCTAAATTTTAAGTCCATTTTATTTAGCTGTGTAATAGAGGTATTCATACAAGGCATATTGTGAACTTTACGGGGTGGAAATAGACTTTGGGTCAGTGAGGGCAGCAACCAGATCCCGTGTTGCTAGGCGAAAATGGTCTTAGGAGACCTTCCTTCGATTTCAAATTAATGAAGATTGGCGTGTACAGATTTTGGAAAAAACATTATTTAAGAACATTTTCTCCATAGTAAATGTATGAAAACAGTTTTCTTTAATTTCTGGCTTTTTTGTACAATACCAAAAGTTGACCCTAAAGAAACTATTGATACTGGATAGAAATGAAATCGATTGACATTAAAAAATACATGTAAAAAAAACTTTTTTCATTTTCATACAAATTGTATGGGGAAAGTTTTTCTCGATTTATGGCTTTTCTAGCTAACATTTTTTTGGTCCCATACAAGCTTTTGATCTTGGACAGGAATGGGATTGATTGGCATCAAAAAAAAAGTTTGTCAAAAATGACCATTTTCTGGCAATCACAATCTTCATTAATTTGAAATCGAAGGAAGGTCTCCTAAGACCATTTTCGCCTAGCAACACGGGATCTGGTAGCTGCCCAACGACCCAAAATCTATTTCCAGCCTGTATATTACATAGATAGGTAGATAATAATATATATACTATGTCTTATATAATTAGGACTAGTAACGTTAACAATCTCATTGTCTCCCGCAGAACCGGAAACTAATTACTGTAAGCATATCAAGACAAATTAATTACGGACATCTCGTAATTGCCAGTGATGATTGCTACCCGAGATCTGGTTGGTCAATTACACGCTGAATAAATAATATAATTAAATATATTCCAATAATAAACTAATAATATTCAATGTTTATGTATAATTAAAATTAAAAAAAAAGTGCTCCGTGTTTTTTTTATTTTCAGCCGTGTTATTTTCGGATTTGACATTCTCAATATGTCGGGTTTTTTTTTATTTTACAGCCAAATATATGAATTTGTAATGGCAGTTGCATGTTTTTCTTTCTGTTTTCTTATTAATTTGATTTAAAGCTTTTTCCCCACTGCGTGTAGTTCAAATATCGCGGGAACTAAAAATAAGCGCGACACATAGGTATAATATAAAATAGGTACATACTTTGTTATGGAACAAAATAATGAAAGATATTGTATATAAAAATACATAGTTTGTACCTTCATTACGAAGTCGTGCGTTATAAAATCCGTCGTGAACTACTATTATTTGACAACGCCGGGCGTCGAACCTGTTAAACTGACTTTATGGTCACTGCATGCACTTTATTGCACAGGGCATTGTGCGTATAAAGTCACTGGAAGAAACATTATGCAGTTAACGTCTGAGAAACACAACACAAAAAACTAAAAACAGCTATCGAGAGCTACTGTAGTTGTCCTAAAAATTACGATAGTGCCATCGATGTTACACGGATTCCTGTGGGTTTATGTTAGTTTCTTCCGAAATTCGTTAAAAACCGGTAGTTAAATAATTTTAATGAAAAATACTATGGCCCGGTTTTGTAAAGCTATTACGTCAGACAAAAAGTCAGATTACATTTTATTAACGATTTTTTTCAGTGTGTCTCGGTGTGCCCGAATGGTCGACGTCCAGTCGGCCGGCCAAGGTATGGCTGGATAGACGAAGTCCAGAAATACCTGTGCCAGTTTCAAACTGCCGATTATGATTGGCGGCAAGCTACTCAGGACGCCACTGGGCTCTGTCCTGGGTAGCTTGCCGTTAGTGTCGGAGGCCAAGGTCCACTTCGGGTCGCTGAGCCAGCGTAGTAAGTACCTAAGTAATTTTTTGACATTCATTCATTACTTACCGACATAAGGTCTAACGTTATTTCAGTGCTTGACCGCACCGTGGTCATATATATGAACCTATCACCAGTCTACCATTGAACGAAATAAGTCATGTCTCTGCGGGGATACATGCATGGAAAAAATGCAGAAAATTAGGAAACGTGACGGTTGATTATTGTGCTTCGGTGATGTGCCGATTCAAACACGATCGAATGTTAGCAATTTTACAAATATTCGGTATCAGTTTCGCTATGAGATGAATGACAAAAGTATAAACATTCTAGGCCACATGCCACATGTAAAACAATCACAACAACGGTTGTTCTAATTTCTCTATATCTGCGAGATGCATGTCACTGTTAATTCCATTTTTGGGAGCACTGCTCAGCCACACTGTTGCGGTTTGCGGTAGGACTTATTAGCTGCAACACTGACACAGTCGCATTTCAACGTACCGCCGCACTAAATGTCATTTATTAGTAACCAGATTTAAAGTAATGAAACATGTGAAAGAATCGTGAAATTTGTTCAAAAGTTTTGTAGGAAACAGGGACTGGTATCGGTTTCCCTTATTTGGGTTTTCCAAAGTGTTATTTTAGAAATTGTTTTTATTATTCTATCCACAATGGTAATCTTCTGATAAACAAAACCTTATCTCAAAGGCTACATCCAGTTCTTGTACGGGTAACGATTTACTGTCATTTGTTACAAATGAAAATCGACAACACGAAATGACCAATTTCAAAATTAGTCGAAAAATTGGTAATACCATCAAAAGTGAATTTGGTGAAAATGATTCAGATTCAGAACTTTGTTGATAAAATGTGATGTGCCTATACTTTTTTAGTGGCCAATTTACCTTATGGTTACTATTACTACATCCGATATGCTTACCATAACAAAAGCTTATATAATTACCCTATCAGTAAGGTTACCTTATCATAAGGTTACCAAATTGGTAGGCTTTAAGGCTGAAAAGGGGTTTGCCGGTCCTTGGTAGGAGACCACAAAAATTTCTGACCAAAATCGAATGTCGGAGTTTGCGTATCTCCATTTCTGTGTCTCGAGTATAATACAGTTCACAGAGACGGAGATATCCAACTGTCGATTTTTGTAGTCATTAAACTTATTTATTAGTATAGCGCAGAACCGCTCATTTCCCTCTCTGTCGCTTGAATTGGCAAGTGCGACAGAGAGGGAGGAACTCGAACGATGTGCGTTATCGTTCGCGTTAGCCGCTCGGGTACTTACCTACCGCATCAGATTCAAGGCGCTCGTAGCGCTCGTTGTCATATTCGAGGGCTTGTTAAAACCGACAGCGCTCGAACATGAAAATATGCGATATGCGCGCCATAATCGGAAAACCGTGACATATAACCTGATCTGGGGACCCAATGCTCCGCTTAACGGAACACCAAAGCATTTGATACTTCATCCGATAAAAACTCATTATTTTGTTTTATTAACCGATTTAAAAATAAGTTTCTGTCAAAAAAATCATTTTTGGTACAAGCTTTTACTGCCGACTTTACTTTTCTGCATACCATCATCAAGTACTCATTGAGACGATTCTAACGAGCCCAAACTCGATGGGGTTGTGTCGTTTTATTGTGGAGTTCCTATGGCCACCTTCCAGCTCCAGCATCAGATCAGCTCCAAGACATCATAATATTGCATTGTCATGCAATATACATATGCTTGCAAAATTTCAGCTCAATTGGATAACGGGAAGTGACTGAAAAATGGATTGCAAATTATCATTTATTATTTATTTATTATTATTATTTTTTAAGAAAAAAAAATATAAGAACAGTGCAAGTAAAAAAGCTAAGTAAAGCAAGCAAGTAAAGCTTATAAAAAAGGAGGAGGTTCTCAATTCGGTTGTATTTTTATTTTTTTATTTTCTCAGTATGTCTGTAGTATTCTTACAATTACATTTTGTTTATCTACTAATACTAATAGGGCTAAAATATATTAATTTTTTGAATGCCGATAGGTAACTCGGACTACGACTATTTTGTACACCGGTCTGAAAGTGCCAAATCTTGTTTTCCTGCACTCATTTTATAGTCCATAACAGATCAAATAAACTACAATGTAATCTATCGCATAGTTGCCAATTTGGAAACAAGTTCGGAACTTTTAAACGAACAATCTGCAAGTTGGAATCTTCTCGATATGCCAGTAACATTTCACAACAACCTCGTAAAGGGATTGCGTCGTGACTCCTGACCTGCCGCACATAACTCCAGTTAGGGTAGTCTTGAGGGCTAGCATGGCGGGTTTAGACTTATTAAACAACCCGCATTGTGCCTTGATGCCTGTCAACCTCACACTTAACCGTAAGTCCTAGAATGCTTTTGTATGTTTAATATAAGCGTATATTGCTGTTAAGGCGACGTAAGCTCGTGGTCTTCTCTCCCTCTCACTGATCATAAGCGTGAGCGAGATGGAAGTGAGTGTTCGGAAGCGCGGATATCATGTTTATTTATTTTAATTTGTTGTGTGTTTTAATAAATAAAAAAGTAATAGCGAAGTTACCTCAAACTAGAATTGCCGATTTTAGAACCAATTTTAATATGTTTAGCTGTTGTGACGTATGCTTGCTGTTCTACTGGGCCCCGTAACACAGGGAATCCTAGCTCGGTACCCAATGACTTCTATCCTGTGTACCACGTTTTTGCCGAATAAATATTTCTGTTTCTGTGCATAATTTGTTACGAATTTTTTAAGTGTATTTTAGACCTACGAGTATGTTCGTGATTTTTTTGTATCGAGCGAAAGTCAAAAACTCAGGATTTGAATAGCTGTTGTCCCTCGAAAAAAACACCTCAAAATTGCTACTTAAATTTAGGGCAGCCGTATTATAATCCAAACAAAAGCTACGACTTATTAAAAATCCGTTTTCTAAGCTCACGTCGCATTAATATTTAGGTGTACCTATCTTACTTAACATCTTATGCTGCCAAAAAAACCTTTTTATGCTTCGCATTGAAATTGCAAACGTGTAGTAACAAAAAAGAAAACGTTAACAATTTGCAATTTTAAAATATCCCATTGTGGCGATACAGTGGGCCAGTGCCTATTATTTTTGTAACCATGCTAGACCTAAATCAAACTGAATCACCCTGTATTCAGCTTTACGTCGTAATAAAATATAACAAGTTGACTTGCCGTTAATCCATTGTGTCAGTTAGGACCAGACACATGCATGGTAGCTGGAAAACATGATTTTAGATTTCATAAGTTTGGCTGAAAAAAAATTGTTGTAGGTCATCAATCATATTACATAGCAAATTTGCAGAAACTTTAGAGCAGACAGTGTATTTAAATTAAAAGTTTAATATTTACAATTAAAAAATATATATATAGAGATCAAGTAAGTAAGCTTTCTCCCACTTCTTGGTACCTATTTATAGGTACTTCTGTGCAGACGTGGTGCAGACCGACATCAAGAATAAATAATAGTACTAGGTACTTACTTACGTACTTCTCTATGAAGTACTAAGGTCCTCCGTCCACCGTACAGCTAAACAAATGTTTGACAGCTAGCTAGAAAACTCAAATCATGGCAACCCGTTCAACCGCACAGGCCTGTTAATCTTTACGAGCTCATGCGCCTCACCCCACCCGTAACGGCTAACGAAACTAGACCTCTACCTAAGCTTAGTTACTACGAAACGCGGCCTCAAGATATATTTGAGGGTGAACGATGAGGTGAGGTTAAATTAAAACAAGTTACAGAATAGCGGGGCTTTACGTGCTTTTCGGGTCGTCACGTTTGTAGACACCGCGCCGGCTGCCACCGTACGATGAGTGAAATAAATATATATATATTGTTATAGAACAATACCGCACTCATAATATCGTGTGACTCGTTCCTAAAAGATATATAAAAATAATTGCTCAGTAGTTTTATTGATAGGGTATCACAATAATAAGATAATTTTAAACAAGGAAGGACTAACAATCCGAGACTAAATGGACTAAAAAACAACCGAACAGCATCATAGTGAGTGTTTTGTTGAACATAGATTTAATATTGAGGTAATAAAACGGGGAATATTTCATTACTCTCCGCCATGACAGCTACTGTTTAAATAAGCAATTTCGCGTCTCTGTAAAACTTTTTAATACTTATTGGACTGAGTGACGGCAACATTGTATGTTTCCCCGGAAATTTAGACGGGATTTTCATATTTTGTGTTTAGTAGTATATTGGCTAAACGTAGGTACTCATAGATAGGCGTCAATCCACTTTCACCAATATACTAGACTAGAGGCTCTGTGATTTCTGTAAACTGTAGAAATCACAAACCTGTCTTTAAAAAAATATTTTTTTATAAGTATCCCAAAACCAAACTAACAATAAAAAAATATATAAGATATTGAACCTACTCACAAAATTTAATGAGAATCTGTTGAGAAATGCGACCTGTAGAGGAAAACAGCCGGATACACGAAATAATTATTCCCTTTTAATAAAGACCTTTAACGTCTTCGTTTGCGTAGCTACTTTTGATGCTGACTGTACATACGTGTATATCTTTCATTATTTTCTACGGTTATACCATTAGGTCTGTTTTCCGGCAAATGTGATCCACGTTTAATCAAAACATAATGCTAATACGAGAATGGCGTGGTAGCTTTTATTGTCTACCATTTCTACCACGCCCATGGCTTCACCGGCTAAAAGGTTCACCGTTTTGACCCAATGTTTGATTCCAACATCAGATGCTTGATGTGAGTTCTCGCGTTTGATCAAATGTTGAATGGTAGTTGGTCATTATGGCAAATGTTGGGATGCGCATTAAGCTAAGTGGCGTGCATATTGGTGTAAGAAGCATTTTTATAGCGTTTTGATTGACTGCTATTTGAAAAGCGTGTTTTAATCAAACTTTTATAACAATATTCCCAAGGAAAAGGTTGATCTGGGTTTTCTAATTTAAGCGTTAAGTTACTGTATCGATTTGTCCATATGACGTTAGTTTTATATTCTTACACCTCCGTAACAATCAGAATTAGGTAAGTGTTAAATGCATCCATATCCATACTTAAATCAATTAACTTTGCGCTCGGGTAACATTATTCAGTAGCAATACCTATAAGAAGTTATTGTAGACCTACTTAAAATTTATAACAAAATCAATTCTATTAAATCACGCAAATAAAGAAACTCCGCATGAATATTTTTTACCGATTTAGCAGAATAAAATATAAGTTAGGTCATTTAAGTTGCCCAATATGCTCTAATTGGTAACTTATATCTATTTAGATAAGTAATATTGGCCATTAAGTACCTATAAATAGTATGCATGTGACATCTTAAGTTGGCAACATAGGCACCTATCACGCCTAATTGACAGACTTGCAGGCTACACTTTACATTTTAATAAAATGATTGTATCGAGTTGAAATTCTTTTTACTTTTCGTTTTACCATAGGGAAGGAAATACAACATTATGAGTAAGTAGGTAACAAGTATTGGGTAAGTACTTGATTTAATGCAATTTTTTGTCTTTAAATTTTGTTTTATGGTTAGTCCGCTAACGATATTTTATACAAATTATAATAATGCAGTACATTCAACTAATAAATGGTTCCTTAGTAAGTGCCCCATAAAAGCATGAATCATTACATTTAACTAATTAATTACACTAAAATTGAAAATGAGCATAAAAGTTTATGTCCAGGTTTGTAACAAAGAGCTATAAAGTTATGTTTGCGTACATAATACCAAAGAAACGATGCATTTTCCAAAGTCCTTATGCCAACGGCAAAATGTCTATAAGCCTGGGAATGAAGGACGTACTGCCTTTGTTCTCGCATAGGTATGTTATTAAGAGTTTTATTCGCTAGTGGACGTGCTTTGACCTATTTCACATCACGAACTGCAACTTTTAACGACTTGCGTCTCACTTTTTTTGCCTAAGAAGGGCATAGAGCATTATTAAGATTATTCAAATTACATATTATTTATAATGATAAGACTAAATGTATCACATTTAATAAGCAACTACGTATTTTTGGATTCGTTGGTTAGTTATTACTCTGCGTCAGCTTTTGGTCATTTATTACCTATCCCTAAACTACTTTCATACATATTTAAATAAAGTTTAGATTATGTACAATAACTGATTATGGGAATATTCTTATTGATAATTATAAAATGTTTGGGAATAGTTTATGTAATTTACGTCATACCTGGCCATAAAGTAGCAATTACCGCACACTATAAGTGCGGAAAATCTTACTTCCTGGCCAGGGAGAGAAGTAAAACTTTGTACTTACTACGGGCGGTAATAAAGAAAGCCACAGAAAGCATATTTATCGCCCTTGCCTTCGGCTCGGGCGTTAAATAACTGCGATCTGAGACATTATTTGTTTCACCGCCCTAGGTAAGTAATGTACTCGTACTATACTACTTAGTATTCGCAACACCTGGCAACACCTAATAAGTATTGACGTGTTATGTTATCACTGGGAATTTTTCTGTTAAGTATGCTAATGTTCTTATGCATTTTTATGTCACATGTTGATGGTATAACAGATAGTATCAGTAGTATTTCTTATATAATATTGCCGTAAGTAAAGGTGTACTATTTTAGATCATGAGGCCTCTTACATCGCAATCGCAAAATTATTTCTAAGTTCTGTGACACTTACACCTCAAAGAACAAAATTAGATTCCAGTGTTAACCCTTTGAACGCCAAGAACACGTGTAGGTATCGCGTGTTATCATGTCGATCGCGTTAAAAACGACTGTGGCTGTTCTTATAGCGTAAGTTGCTTCAAACGTTCGTGTAGTAAGTAGCATTAATGAACATTCGCGCTAAATGTAATTTATGGCGTTCAAAGGTTACATTTTTACTGGGAGGATATTTTTTGTTTATCAATTAGTGCATGACCTATAAATCCTTAAAACACCGTATACGCAACGGCGACCGCCGACTCCAACCCACCTGTAGCCCGCTGACTCACTGCAGTGACTCAGTGACTCAGCCATGCTAGCTGCTGCGGAACCTGATGAAACCGCGGCCGATGACCCGGTGTCATCATGGAGGGATACACGGAGCTACCTATGTGACGTTATTATAATTTCACTGGTCATGCCTTTTGTATTGGTGGTAGGTGAATGAAAGCTGAAGGGAATAGAATAAACGATACGAATAACATTGTGTCAATGCCGTCCTCTTCTATCAATCTGAGGGTAGGGTTACACGCTCGTTCACATGCGATAGGTCGGGAGTCGCTACTTGTGAAAACGAGCGTATGAAACACATCAATGTGAAATTGAAATGTGAAACTTAGGTGTCTGATCCCTGTAGTACCTATACATTACGAAGTAAAACAATCTTGACAAATAAAAGCAAATACTTTATTCACTAGATACTTTTATTCACTTCGTCAGTCCATTTCGTTCAGCTTTCCTTTTACCCATTTACTTATACGTAACAAGTACAACAAACTAATCGAAAAAAACTTGTGTAAATACTGACAGGTACGTAAATAAAAACTTAAGTGAACAAAAACTTTATTCACTTAACAAAATTAATCATTTTATACTAAATACGTTGCATAGTAGGTGGGTATTATGCCTCGACTCACACCTGCTTCCTGAAAACAAAATAAAATAATTTATTTATTGAATTTGAATGTCACCGTGTGTGTTTGAGTTAGTGCACTACTCGTCATTTTCCCTAATTCGCCATTTTTGTTAATTCGTCAGTTTCCCTAATTCGTCAATGCCATCAAAATCTTGAATTCGTCAATTTTTAATTCGCCATTTATTCATTAAGTCACTTTCACTAACTGGTCATGTACAGTCGCAGTAGATATTTATATAATTTTTGAACCTGATATTTTTAAGCGAATGATATTATGATATAATCGAGTCTTTGGGGCCAATATCAATAAATGAAATATGTTTAACATTAGTATTAGAACTAGAACATAATAGTCTGAATAATATACTAAATAATAACAGGAGGAAAACGTTACTCTTTTACCTGAAAAATGTTAAATTTTTGAAGTGGCGGCGAAAAGCTTAAAAACGCAGGAAATCGAACAGGTTTTCATTTACTTAAATATAGGTAAAAAGGCCAAGTAAACAAAAAGTACCTACATGTTTCCCAAGTTTTATATTTGGCGTAGAAAAAAATAATGGCTAAAAGGTAAAATAAACAAAAACACATCTTTTAAAATGTAACCAAAAATAACAATTCTTATAATGAATCTTGGATAAAACAATCATTTTACCTACGCGTTTATTTTTCCGGATAACATTAATTTGAGCTAATTTACACAAATATTTCCATATAATATCATCATCACTATCTTACCCATATGTCTTAATTCCAAAAAAAAAACAACCATAATTATTAAAAATATGTTCATGATTATACCGACATGACACATGACGAGTAGAAGAAAATGACCAATTAGGGAAATTGACGATTTAAAGATTTTACGAAAATGGCGAATCAGGGAAAATGACGAGTAGTGCACTAACTCGTGTGTTTGATAACACCTAAAGTTGTCGCGAACTCTGTCGCACCGACAGTATTTAGAACGGAGGTACGCATACTTGTTATTGCATATACTTGGAAGAATAAGTCTTACTAACATGTATTGTGACAAGTGTAAAAATGTATTTACTTATAATGGACATATATTATAGTGCAGTGCCAACTAAGTCAACTAGCAGTGGGTTAGGCTATGTTTTTTGATAAAACGGTTAACATAGGAATTGGTAAATAAACAAATTTGAATAGAATGGTACTCTCTATTCAAATACAGTGTTTTGCTAACCCGTGTAGCAAACAAACAAATTCAATCATTCGCAACGAAACCTTTGTAAAACACACACAAGTCCAATAACGAATTGCAACCCCGGAGCTATTGTCCGTTCGTCCGTCCAAAACATACGTTTCCAAAAGCTAAAGAACAAAAGAGCCGGCCGGCGACAAAACCGAAAATGTAATTGACACACACTTTTTTTTATTTCTAAACAGCCATAGAACTGCAAAGGCGGCTTCAAAGTCGGACATGACTCACAAACGATTGAAACGTCGGTCCGAATGAAAATATTGTAAATGCAAAAACAAGTGACGATTTACCGACCAACAGCCAAATTGCTCAAACAAGCCAATTCCGATTTTAAACAAATGGAAACACGGCAACTCGAATGTAAAGAGCGGCAAATAGAAATTGTAAGAAAGCACGGTGGGTGGCAAACACTACAGAGGCGGTACGTTTGCAAACTAAACGATTAAGGATAATGAAGAATAGGGCGGTGCTACAAATATGACAGCAAAAACTTCAGATTCAAAAGCAACAGTAGGTATAGTGAGTGACCTTTGTATGGACAAAGAGCTAAATGGCAGGGGAAGTCTCCTGCGGCGAGGGAACGGAAAGAATAACGTCTTCACCGTTTGACCGTATCAAACGTTTTGGGCAAAATAGGGTCGGCACTATCAGTGGAATATTTAATTCGAGAAATTAAAGTGTCTATAGGTGATTGCTTAAATACACGTACAGGGTCAGTATACCTACTATAAGGCTAAACCGATCGCCAAAGAGATTCAACAAGTTACTTTGAACAGTTTGAACCCGTATCATACCGACAACAAAAACATTACTATCGAATGTCTGTCTCACTCATACAAATTATAATATTTTTTTACCACGCAATATATGGTCAATATTACATTACACTTCTGCATGATAAAGGGTTAAAAGGGTAGAAATTGTAAAGTTTTTGAAATCGACGATACTAAGAGAAGTCGGCCTAGATTTCAGATAGGCAGCATCAATATTTTAATGGTCACAGCTAGTTATCTGCAAGCATCAACTTGCAAGTCTGTTCAAAATGTGTGAGTAGGTCATTTATCAAACAAAATAATTATGTAAGCAATTTTCAAACGCATTTCGTCAACATTGCACGTTGACAACCCTATATTCTAAGTATAATGACCGACATTATAACTTCTTATGTGAACCCGACAATGTCTCATCGATATCCTGATTATTTA
This sequence comes from Epinotia brunnichana, assembly GCA_963854355.1. NCBI lineage: Eukaryota > Metazoa > Arthropoda > Insecta > Lepidoptera > Tortricidae > Epinotia > Epinotia brunnichana. The sequence goes on along the minus strand of OY977936.1, from coordinate 21,996,881 downwards.
CAATCCCTACAATGTGGCTACTTTATTTTTACCAACCGAAACCGTTTTTAGTGTCCTTTAGCGTTTTATGATGGTAATTAGTGCCCGTCGCCTTTGTCTGGATAGAAAGGATCGATTGTCGCCAGACTGTCGGTAATTCCTTTCAATGCGATTGCCTTGAGACCGTAAATACGTAATAAGGCTGTGAAGGCGCATTGGTCAGGGTTTTGAGGGAGTTTGTGAGTGCACCAGGGTTGCTAACTAGTTTCGCTGTGACTTTGTTAAAAATGTATAGCAACCAACGTCAGCGAACCTGAACGAGCATGATGGATGCGTTTTTGTTTGTTTATTTATGGAGTGTAAAAAAAATGACACGTTTTGACAAATTAATTCCAGATTTCGTGGATTTAAATAACCATAAGCCCTATACATTCCATTCGAGACATGCAATTAGACAAACAAGTTGCATTCGCAAACTTGTTCGTAGTTCCTTTCAGGTCGTCTGTGTTTCATGCCCTGTCTTGATGTCCTGAATGAGTATCTAGGTAATTGATGAGTGTCAGGTGTTGCTCTTATTTTAACAAGTATTTATTGAAGTGAAATGTTTGATCAGAAATAAAGTGCAAAAGAGCAAATGGTAACTGTCTGAGTGGATAAAAATAAAATGTTAATAATAAAAGTAAGCAGTGTAGGTAGGTACATAACTCAAATAATATATACTTATATGTAATATTAATTTGACGACCGGTTAGCCTAGTGGGTAGTGACGCTGCCCGGAAGGTCCTGGGTTCGAATCCCGGTAAGGACAAATATTTGTGTGATGAGCACGAATATTTGTTTCTGTGTCTTGGATGTTTTCTATGTGTTTAAGTATTTATATCCATTAAATATATCGTCGTCTTGTATCTATAACACAAGCCTTATTGAACTTACTATACAGGATGGAAAGTTAAAACGGGGTAGTAAGGGCAGCTACTAGATCCCTTGCCGCCACGCAAAAATGGCATAAGGATTTCATTCCTAACTTTTTAAGTGATGACAATCAACATTCACAGATTTTTGAAAAAAAGTACAGTCAGCGAGAAAATCATCACTTTTGACGATTTTTTTTTAATGCCATGCCATTTTTTCCGAAACTATAAGAGCTATACTGTTGAATCTTGGTAAGTAGATGAATTCTGTAAACCGCATTAAGATTTTCGAACAAAATTTGAAAAAAAAACGTTAAGTTTTAGGGGTCCCATACACAGAACTGAAATTCAAAAAATTTTTTTTCATCAAACCCATACGAGTGGGGTATCTATGGATAGGTCTTTAAAAATGATATTAAGGTTTCTAATATCATTTTTTTCTAAACTGAATAGTTTGCGCGAGAGACACTTCCAAAGTGGTAAAATGTGTGCCCCGCCCCCCCTGTACCTTCTAAAATAAAAGCAAGATAAAACTAAAAAAAATACATGATATACATTACCATGCAAACCTCCACCGAAAATTGGTTTGAACGAGATCTAGTAAGTAGTTTTTTTTTAATACGTCATAAATCGTAAACCGCAATTTATTTTACGGAACCCTTCATGTGGGAGTCCGACTCGCACTTGGCCGCTTTTTTTATTTGTATGGTCGTGACGCACTGGAAAAAAAACTTAAATGGTTAAAACTGGATCACTTTTTTTTATATGAGGATCGGAAGAAAAAAAAAATAAACGAATTCTGAAAACAGAATTTTTGTACACTTTTTTTGAAAAACGCCCTTATCCAAATGTCAGTTACCTAACTGTTTTGGTCTCACATACACAGAAATTTTCATAACGTAAAAAAACAAACTCCGGTAAGCGTAAATAGTATTTTATGCAACTGTTGTATAAGAAGGGTCTTAAAAGGCGAGTGGCGTGGGCATAAATAGCAGACTGCAGAATAGTTAAACTTTTCAGGCAGCAAGTTTTCTATTCGTACTTTTGCTACTCACACAATTTCTTCAGGAGTGCAGTTATTAATTTCTTCGACCATTTTAAAAGGAACGTACACTTTTGTCTTCACATACACGAATAAAAGCTTAATAGTTTATCATCTTTCGTCTATTCATTTTGAACTGTATTTTGGTGGAAAATCGGAAATGTGACATGTGTTTTTTTTAATTTGTTTGCACTTGCCATCCGAACCAAACCGAATCCGGACCCGGACCGAATACGAACTGTTTTTTTTTATAAATAATACCAAGAATTTATAAAACATGTAATTTAACACACAAAAGATGATGATTTATTATTATAGTAGTAAATAATTTATAATATACAAATGTTACATCGTAAATAAATGGAGAGAGACGATGTTAACAACTATCAGACCCATCTCAGTATTACCTGCCATCTCAAAGGTTATGGAAAAGCTCATCAATTGTCGACTTGTCTCCTATTTAAATAAATTCCACATCCTCTCTGATCGGCAGTTCGGCTTCAGGCAGTCCAGATCAACAGAAGATGCAAAACTGACTTTAACTAATCAAATCACTGAAAAAGTTGACTCTGGTAAAAAATGCGTAGCTGTATTCTTGGACCTTAAAAAGGCCTTTGACACCGTCTCACTCTCCATACTTATAAGCAAAATGGATCGTATTGGAATTAGGGGAACCCCTTTGAGTTTGCTAAGTGACTACTTACACAAACGAACACAGAAAGTAAAAATCGAAGAGCATATAAGTAATTTAACTGAAATCTCTTATGGTGTCCCCCAGGGGAGTGTCCTAGGCCCCACGTTGTTCCTTATTTATATCAACGACTTGACGAACCTTAAAATTAAAAATGGAACCATACAATCGTATGCAGACGACACTGTCGTACTGTTTGAGGGAGAGTCTTGGGAGTCGGTGTACCGAAGGGCGGAGGATGGTCTTCGCTCTATATCCTCCTGGTTAAAAGATAACCTACTTAGCCTTAACATCAGTAAAACGAATTATATATGCTTCTCTAAATATGATCGTACCCAACCACATGGAAACCTAAAACTAAAAATACATAACTGTAATGGAAGTATTGACAACTCTTGTAACTGTATGTAAATAGAAAAAGTATACACTTCTAAATACCTAGGCGTTATCATTGATCAAAGACTTTCATGGCACATGCACATCGAATATGTGAATAATAGGATAAGGAAACTTATCTGGATTTTTAAAATGCTTAGACATATCGCCTCGAAATCTCTTCTGAAACAACTGTATGTAACACTTGCACAATCTGTAATGACTTACTGCATATCCGCTTGGGGTGGTGCTACGAAATCTAAATTCATTGAAGTAGAAAGGGGACAGCGTTGTCTGCTAAAAGTCTTATTTTTTAAGCCACACAGATTCCCCACGGATGAGTTATACTTGATCAGTGACCAGCTGTCCATGAGGAAACTGTATATCTTGCAATCAATAATCAAACTTCACAGGACTCTAAACTTCGACCACACACTACTAACACGTCGACGAAAAAACAACGTTGCCCCCTCTACAATGACCAAGTCTGTGTTTGCAAAAAGGCAATACAAAGCGCAATCTGCACACGTGTATAATGTAGTCAATGAGAAGATAAATATTTATGTAATGCAATTGCACAAATGTAAGTTAGTTGTCAGTGAATGGCTGAAAACACTGAATTACAATGAGACTGAGTCACTACTGTCTAGATAAAACTCTTAATGTAAACACACACACACACACACACACACACACACACACACACACACACACACACACACACACACACACACACGCACACACGCACACACGCACACACGCACACACGCACACACGCACACACGCACACACGCACACACGCACACACGCACACACGCACACACGCACACACGCACACACGCACACACGCACACACGCACACACGCACACACGCACACACGCACACACGCACACACGCACACACGCACACACGCACACACGCACACACGCACACACGCACACACGCACACACGCACACACGCACACACGCACACACGCACACACGCACGCGCACGCGCACGCGCACGCGCACGCACGCACGCACGCACGCACGCACGCACGCACGCACGCACGCACGCACGCACGCACGCACGCACGCACGCACGCACGCACGCACGCACGCACGCACAAACGCACATGAACACACACACAAAACTTTGTAAACTAATATTTAAATTAAGTAAATTATTTCATATATTATATAGCAACTTGTACCGATGGAAGAGCGGGACTACCTGACATAAGTATTTATTTACTTACTAGGTAGCCCCAAAGGACCTTTGTAAAAGAACAAAACTTATGAAATAAAAACATTTTTCATTTTCATTTTTTCATAAATACTTTTATTTCGAAATATTTGTTTATGAAGTTGGCACCACTGCAATATAGCGGTCGATTTAAAAAAAAGTTAAACAGTGCTTTTATGAAAAATGTATGAACCAAAAAAGTACGCTAAACAGTGCGTTTTTGGGCCATAGAGCATAGAGTTTTGCGACGACTTATTAGTGATGTCATTGTATTTGAGCTACAGCCTATATAAATGACAGATAACGGTACAGGAGTAGAAAAACAGCGTTAACTCTTTGCATACCGCAATTTTTTTACCATAGCGACATACAAACTTAATCACATCACATCAGTGTTGAAACTTGTAGGTTTTTTTTGGAGAGACATTTGTCACAATAAACATAATTTATTACGCTTTTTTGGTATCGTAAATACATTGCGGAATGCAAAGGGTTTACGCTGTTTTACCTTACATGCTTACCCGAGAATATTTTTTTTTCGTTATGAAAGTTTCTTTTGTTTAAGTGACCAAAACTCTTCTTAACTAACCTTTGAATAATATGTTATTACTGTACTGTACTCTATTAGTGTACTATATCTCTGAAATTTAATTAAATATTTACCGTATCTGACGAATGAAGAATAATATATTTCTCACTAATCAGTATTTTTTTTTTTCTTTTAGGGATCAGTATTTTCCACAAAAATTAAATTGAATTTGTATTTATAATAAGCATTTTCTAGATTATTTGTATGACTAGTGCTCAAAATTTATACGTTTTTATAAACGCCACAAAATGGTGTCTTTTACATAAATATTTTATCAAAAATAGATAAAGATATACCTCATCTTACCTCAGACATTTTACCGTCATCTTTTTTGTTTTTTATTTCTATGAAAACATACCGTGTTTTCATCGAAAATGAGTTTCTTGTGTCTGTTTTAGTCGGTAACTTTACCCGACTAGCCCTAGCAGTAATATTTTATGAAGGAGGTCGCATAGCAGGCGAAGCCTACTTTTTCCACATTCACCCCCGTTTTCCCATGCTCATGGGGTGAATCCGCCTTGTTTTAGCACGTAAAAATACTCATTATAAATCACTCTTACCACTGTATAAATTTGATATTTTTAATCCGTAGCGTATAATTTTAGCACAAAAGTTTCTAGTTTGAGAAATTTTGGAAAAATACTACTCTTTCCGCCCTTCACAATCTTTTTTCTGTAAGACTTACAAATAAATGTTATATGACAAACATGTAAGGAATTTAATCATCTTTAAACTTGCCATAGGTAGACACTTTTTTCATAGAAGCAACAATTAAAATGCTATTTCAATAACACCAAAAATTGGCACTTTCAAATGAGGATGGTTGCAAACGCACACGTGGCTCGAGGTAGGAAACTTATTTTTTTTTAATGACCAAATACCCGACCAATATAAATCAAAACATTTTCCTCTCCACCTTTTGCAAGGCAAATCCCTCATAGTTCCTTCCAAGATCTTAATCTGACATTGATTAAAAGTTAAAATTATATGGACTCTTGTCAATCTTGGAATAAACTAGATTTCCCGCTAGGTTGATTCGCTATCATCAAGTGATCTTCATCGGTGATATGAATAAAATAAAATAATTATTGTAGGTATGCAACAAGAAGGAAAACCAGCCACTTTTGGAAATATAATATCCGGCCACTTTTGGACGTATACTGTCCAGCCACTTTTCGAAGTTTACTGTCCAGCCACTTTTGGATATATAATGTCCGGCCACTTTTGGAAATATACTGTATAGTAGGTACTTTTGGAAATTTATGATGTAAATGGAATTTTGTTTTGAACTATGTTCAGTAATAACTTATGTACAATTAATGTGTCTAGTATCTTTTGTAACTTTATTTTGTTTGGCAACTTTCGTTGCTGACTGTACAATTCGCTCTTTGGAAAGTGCGAATATCTCGAAAACCAGGGGACTTTTACAAAACCTTAAAGTCGATTTTCTGGACCAGTCTAAGTTATTCGTGGTTAGAAGGTTGACCATTAATTACCGGACACCTTGTAAATGTAACGATTAGGAATACCATCGTGGTTTAAAACAAAGCTTTAAGTATGCGCGTATATACGAGTATTAAGTAGCTGCATAAACTTTTATGACAAAATTGTCTAAATTATTATAATATCCGCAGGCGAGCAGGGTCATAAAATATTAGAATCATGCTATTATTACGCACAAAAAGGTTTCATTGTTACTTTTATTGCCCAACTTGCCACTTAATTCTGCGGATACTATAGTAATGGGTGCATTAAAATGGACACCGCTGTAAATTGACCATCTACTACTGAGCGGCTAGCAAAACTTGCTACCAAGTCGCGTCGCTTGTGACTCAGCAGCTTTAAAATCTTCGACCTAATGTGCATTGTATTAAGACATAAAATGTAATCGATCCCAATTTTAATAAGTGAACTGTTTTCTGACTGTATTCAACTAAATATAAAATTTGTACGGAAGCATCAACATTTATACACTCAAGCCAAAGACCGTCACACTTGCACCCTAAATCTAAGACATAGAGATAAAATAGCCCTCCCAACAAGTAACTTACAAATGAGAAATAAAAGCCCCCATATGACAACAATACGCATTTACAACAGCCTACCTAAAGAAATAGCTGATGAGGTCAAATATACTAAATTTGTTCAAAAATTAAAATCATATTTAATAGAAAACAGTTTTTATTCACTGAAAGACTTCTTCAATGTAAATAGTTACCATAGATAATCTTCGCAAATGTTATCCTAGATATTGATACCTACCTACCTACATGTAAATCTTAGTTTAAGTACTATAATTTGTAATGTGTACCTACGTTTTGAGACGAAGGATTTGCAATACCCTTACAGGGTGTCATGTTGTACCTACTATAGACTGTAAGATATTTAAGACCTGACATGAGTGCAATAAAGTATTCTATTCTATTCTATTCTAAATCCCTCCCTACCCTTAGTGTGCGAATTATTCGTCCTATTTTGTATTGTTTGTATTTTCATTCATTCATTACACTTTCTTACTTCTGAGATCAAAATTTGTTAAACAAATACCTTGTTATACTATTAGTTAAACTGTAGACAGGATCGATTATAATTTAAACTGGGTAGCGTATTTGGATTTTAGTGAATATCTTAATATTGTGTTACTACTGTAATTTATAGTCTATTTTGTGTAGGTACATATGCTAAATTAAAGTATTAAGCACCTTGTGGTGCTTACCTACCGATATCAACGTTTTGTAAAATAAATTAAGTTTTTCATAAGTGAAATGTATAATTTCTTAGAGAAAATCAAGTTCTTTACCTAAACCTAATAGTCCAGGCAATGATGTGACAGCTTGTATGGAAAATATGTCAAATTTGGAAATAATTTATAATTGCAGATTTTTTTTATGTAATGTATATATTATCAATTAAATAGTTACTTTGTGACAAAATCCAACAAAATTTCAGACATCAAAAAAATGATTATTATTATAGATTAACTAGCTTCTGAAAAGTCAGAAAAAATATTAATAAATTTTTATCTTTATTTTGGTTCATTTACATTTGCTCTATTATATTGAAGATAAATAAAAAAAAAAAAAAATCGTTTTTAAAATCTATATAAATACTTCCGGATGGAAAGTTTGTTGGATTCTTGAATAAAGCATCTTAGATCAATGTTTTAAAATGATATAAAGAAAAAAAAACGCTATTATAAATTAATGTTTTTCAAAACCGTATTTTGCCTGGAGTATAAAATGTCCGAGCGCTAGAAGCAAAGTTCACTCAACTGGGTAAATCAATTTTTTGTAGGTATGTCTTACTCTCCCTGTGTACAGTGTAAAAGGAGGGTATATTTTTCTCGTCTCGATTCGCGTCGCGGTGTCGTGCTTGCCAAGCTGAAAACTACTAGAGTTAATATGACGTATCAGTATAATATCAAATTAACATTAGTCATAGTCATAGTCAAAATCATTTATTACATTGACATACAATATGCACTAGAATATGTCTTAAAACTAGGCAGGTTTGGGTTAACATTTTATCAATTTGAGATTCGTAACATTTTGTAATTTGTATTTCAGAGATTAATAGAGAAAATTTTATAATTTAAATTCTATGTCATAGTACTCATGTATATTATACAGTGCATTTTCAGTTAAAATTTGTTTGAGGTATAATTTATATTGAATGTCATTAATTTAGTATGGTAACAGAGTCAGGTAAATGGTTATACAATTTAATGCTTTGATAAATAAAACATTTTCTAGATTTGGCTAGGCGTACATTTGGAAGGCAGAGTTTATGTCTATTTCGTGTGGGGTAATTATGAATATTACATCTTTTCTTACTGCCGCTCAGGTGCTTGCGAGCATATAATAAGTTTTTATATATAAATAAGGAGTAAAATGTCATTATGCCACTTTCTCTAAAAATATTTCGGCAGGTTTCTCGCGCAGGAACATTATAAATATTTCTGACTGCCCTTTTTTGCAATATAAAAACTCTATACCCCGTTGCTGCATGACCCCATATCAGCGCTCCGTAAGACATTAGGGAATGAAAGTAGGCGTAATAGAGAGACTTACTAACTTGGACACCGCAAAATTCCCTAATTTTTCGTACAGAGAATGCCGCTCTTGTAAGTTTTTTACACAAATTATCAATATGCGTGTCCCATTTTAGACAGCTGTCTATTGCCAGACCTAAAAATTTTGTCTCCTTAGTATTCAATAGCTGGTTTCCATCGTAGTCTATATGCAAGTTTACTTTGTTTGATGATGATAATTGACTGTAATGCATAATTTGGGTCTTACTAGCATTTAATTTTAATTTGTTAGCAGTAAACCAAGTGTTAATCAAATTCAGGATACATTTAACAGTACATATAGTGTCTTCAATTTTGATGTCAGAGGTTACAAGTGTTGTATCATCGGCATATTCTATAATATTACATTTGAGTTGATCGGGTATTACGTATGGGAGATCGTTCGTGTATATTATAAATAATAAAGGCCCTAAAATAGAACCTTTAGAAATGTTAACGCATTGTGATTTTGCCCCATTCACTTGTACAATTTGATTTCTATCATGTAAGTATGAACTAATTAACTTAAGGTTGTTATTTTTAATACCATAAAATGACAACTTATCCAATAGGATATTATGATCTACCATGTCAAAGGCTTTTGACAGATCACAAAATACGACCATACACTTAATTTTTTTCTCTAGCCCCGTGTGAACATATTTCATAAAAGCTGCTATGGCGTCTTCTGTAGAGAGACCCTTACGGAAACCAAATTGCTCCGAGGAAATTAAGTTGTTTTGTGTGAAAAAGCTACCAAGTCTAGAAAACATTAATCTCTCGAATATCTTACTGAAAGTAGGAAGCACCGATACAGGCCTATAGTTGTCCGTAGTCATTGGATCTCCCTTCTTAAATATCGGAACAAGTTTAGCTTTTTTAAGAGATCCAGGAAACACACCTTGTTCAAAGCATTGATTTATAATGTCAGTAATGATAGGTAGTATAGGTATTATGCTTTGTCTAACAATTTTAGTTGATATGCCCCATAAGTCATAAGTATTCTTAATTTTTGAGGCTTGTGCAAACCTTTAATACCTCTTTGATGCATTTCTTTTTCCATTTCAAAGTTTCGGGAGGTGGAACAAGTGTCATCAGGTCTAGAGCGCTTACACCTGAAATAGGCTTCTGCGACGCTACCTGTAGCTACATCAGAATCGCAAACTTGCAATAAAAGGTGGCTTTCGTGCAATAAACCTTAATATATCAGAATAAGTGTGCGCGCGCAACCGCAAATGAAATGAAGGGTCCACGGAAAGAACATGGCTCTAGACACTTTTTTTTATATATACATACAATCACGCCTCTTTCCCAGAGGGGTAGGCAGAGATCACGGATCTCCAGTTGCTACGATCCTGACAAACCACTTTCGCTTCGTTCACTTTCATAACATTTATCATACATGCTCGTCGGTTTAGGGTACTTTTGACCTGGCCTGACATTCAAATCTCATTTTGAAAAAGAAAGTGACTTGACTCATGTTCTTTCCGTGGACCATTCAAATGTAAGATGTCATACCAATACGTCGAGTCAGACATTCTAGTTACTAAATAAGCAACACAAAACAAGTAGGTACATACTTGATGAGGCACGCTTTCGGCTCCAGCGCGAGCAGGTAGTCGTTGAGGCTTTTCTCGCAGTTGGAGTAAGCCATGCCGAGTCCAATACCTCCACCGATATACAACGGCCACTTGCGAGCGCTGCGCAGGAAGAAGCTACCCAGCATCCCGCCGATTATAAGACCGGCGACTGGAAGACACAAATTCTCATTACAAGCTGTGCAGTCAGGGGTATTAATCATCATCATCATCATCATCATCATCAAATCAGCCGACAGACGTCCACTGCTGGACATAGGCCTTCCCCAGAGCGTGCCAAAGTGACCAGTCCTGCGCCACCGCCACGGACCTTTACCAAGCCATCAGTCCACCTTGTGGGGGGCCTACCCACGCCGCGCCTTCCAGTACGTGGTCACCACTCGAGAACCTTTCCGCCCCAACGGCCATCGGTTCTACGTGCAATGCACGTAGAGGGGTATTAATATAAGTACATAAATAAGGACATACATATCTGTACACGCCTTTATGACATTGAGAATAATGTTTTTTATAGATACATATCTCCTTATTTATGTACTTATATACCCCTAACTGTACCAATCCATTAAGACCGTTCTCAGTTAAAAGCGGATATCCACGATGGATCAAGGGCTGTGCCGTCGAACCCGATAAATCGAGTAAAAGGCTTTCAGGAAATGTAACTATGCGTAACGGTTGTTGTTTTAATTTCAAGGAGCAATCATCTAGATTGAACGGGTTACCTCACAGCCCAGCATGGTTAGCACAAGACGGCGCTCAGACTCTCTCTCGCACTATCCGTCTCTTTCTAAGTTTTCTAATGCGAGAGAGACGGAAAGTGCGAGAGAGCTCGAGAGAGCTCGCGCATCGTCTTGTGGTAACCGTGCTGGAATGGCAAAATGTATGTATGCCGTAGTACCTACAACGCGTTAACCCATTCACGACACATGCGTCAGAGCGCTATAAGGGCGCTTTTCGCTACACATGGACACTACGCGGCTACGGACTACGACGTAGAGCTACGAGCGTAGTGGGGCGGTGAATGGGTTAAGAGCTTCATGGAGCATTTCACTCCACAATGCTAAGTCGACCATCCATGTAGCTATGACTGCGGCTTTAAAAATGTGATACTGCAAATCGGGCGACTTTTTCACACAGTGCCTGCATAGGTAAAGTGTCCTGGGCTACACATTTTAAATAATATGAAACGTACTGTTAAATATTACAATAAGTCAAACTGTTGACATCCTAATTATGTAGCTGGCAAAATAATACTATCTTAAAGTGCCTCCAACTATATCAAATAGAGGACTCTAATAAGTAAGCTTCAGAGTAGGTACTTTTATCTAGATAATAATATTCTTATCTCCGTGACATGTTTATTTCATTCTCATGTGGATATGTCCTTTTAATTATCTATTGGTCAAAGCATTTGACCACCTTAAACTCAAAGGTGGAACAAGGGATTGTAATAATTAACAACTTAGAAAAGTAGACTCTCAAAAACGACTCAACCGATTTTGTTGAAACGTAGCTAAGAATCATCTCGATCACGGCAGCTTTCGGACAAAAAACCCGCATTTAAATCAGTTCATTCTTTTAGCGGCTACGATGCCACAGACAGACAGACACACATACACACAGACACGCCAATCTTTGAACACACTTCTTTATGCGTCGGTGATTGAGATTGACATTTTTGAAAGACATTTTCAACATGATACATACAGAGTCTGTCATACAGAGATATACACCAAACCTCAGACCAAGAAAAAAGATAGATAGACAGAGCATTACGAACAACCAAGTGAAGCCGGATTTCAACCACGCCAAATTAGTTTAGCTCACGCGCACATATAGAAACAAAATTCGAGAAAACTCTTCAGCACGTGTCGCAATGCTGTCAATATTACCTATTTCGAGTTTTGCGCAATTTAATTTGTCTATGTGTTTGTGAGCGTGTGCTGAACTTATTTGGCTTGGTTGAAATCCGGCTTCACTAGGATGTTCCTCATGCTTCGTCTATCTTTTTTCTTGGTCTGAGCACCAAACCTATATTGTACACGAATACGGTTAGTGTACTTAGTTAGTGTTAATACTTACTGGTTTTGACACCGAGGTCGACGAAACAAGAATTATATCGCTCTTCAAAAGTTCTTTTGTCTGGTGTTGTAGGCATATCTTTCCTACTCAAGCTTGCATAGAATACTCATCACAATATCAAACATTTTAAAACAATAACTATACACTTTCCCGAAACACTAAAAGAACAAAATTTTATAACAAAATAAATTTATATTTTTTACACTGTAGACGTTTACGGCTGTCTTTTTTTTGTTTTTATTGATGTCAGAGATGTCAGCTGTGTAAAGAGTTTGCATTAATATGTGTATTGCTGTCAGCTGCTAGTCTATCGAGTTTCCATTACGTTTTATTAGCTTTTTAGTTTCCAGTCCCTGGGCGACCGAGCTCTGCTCGGGTAAAAATTTAGAAAATACGGAGAAAACGAATTTTCCCGGACATGAGACCTATCTAGATCGATTTCTCGCCCCCGTAACCACCTATATTCCAAATTTCATCGAAATTGTTAGAGCCGTTTCCGAGAACGTGATTGCATATAGGTATATATATATATATACATACATACATATACTATATACAAATATTGCTCGTTTAATAGTATAGGATTTATGTATGTAGGGATTGTAGGGCATATCTTAGAAGAATCAATTGCAATCTTATCTATAATGTTTCGTGACATTGTGGTTGTTAATGTTCCTAAGCCCTTTTAGTCAAGGCGTCTCTGAGTATAAATCATTAACTTGGAAAACACAATAACCATGTACGGTCAACCAATTTGATTTCTAGGCCACCGTAGAACCCTGTCATTTTAAATGCTACATAGCGACGCAATAATCCTAGTAACCCGTATCGACATAGCAATTACAACGGCAAGGTTTTATGATGGCCTAGGAATCAAATTGGTTCACTGTACCTACTCTTATAGCACTATAGAAAGGAAATATTTATATGTGACAAGACAACTTTGTGAAATTATGAACTTCTATATTAGACGAGGACTACATGCAACTGGAACCCCTGCCAGCTATCCCTGCCAACCCCGCTATATAGATGTATGTATATATAGGTATGTAATCCGAGCCTTAGATTAGTTTATTTTGGTTATTTTTGGATATTTAGTGAAGTGATTGTATTCCGGTATTTCAAGACCTCAACAATCCTGTTTCCTCATCATTTTGTTACTTACATCAAAATGTCAAATCCTGTCAATTAAGGCTAAAATGTGCAGAATAAGCTCCTAAATGCACGCCGCTCAGGACTAATCCCTAGATACAATTAATACACCCAATTATAATATCAATTAGTGTTACTAAGGGAGGTTGCACTCAATTAGCAATCCAGTTTAATTAAGCTTCAACATAAAATTATAGGTTTCTGTGGTTTTCAGATCAGATTAATTTGAGATAATCTTGTGTTCTAAGGGTTTCATACAAATAAATAAATAAATAAATAAATATTACGGAACAATCTTACACAAATCAACCTAGGCCCACGGTAAGCTCAATAAGGCTTGTGTTGTGGGTACTAGGCGACGATATATATAATAGATAAATACATATAGATACTTATATACATATATAACATCCATAACTCAGGAACAAATATTCGTGATAAACACACAAATAAATGCCCTGACCGGGATTCGAACCCGGGACTTCCAGCTTCGTAGGCAGAGTCACTACAATGACTTATATAATGTAATGGATTCTACATGTTGTCCGTTACTAAATTTGATGTATTAAATTATCTCACTAGCTGTAGTAGCTGTTACTATAGCAAGTGTCAGACACGCAATACAAAACTTATGGAACTTTCAGTACACTTATACAGCGCCATCAAGTGAACATGTTCATATTTATAACACAAATCACAATGTAGCTACGGATAGGATTAATTCATAGTTACATTAATAATTTATTTATTTAACGAATTCTTTTAAAATTTTAAGTATACCCATTTGTTTACACCCACTAGATGACTCTATGGCAGGGGTGGCAAATAGATATAGGTTTTTTACCAAGACAGATGCAGCATTTACAAGCTTAACCATCATGGAAATCGTTCTACTATATGTTTGCAGTTACCACCAACTTAGCTGAAAGCCTAACATTGATTAAATTTGATAGTTGATTAACCTAATTGTGCTGAACACATACATTTGGCAGCAAGTCTAGCACATTTGAGCACATTAGTGAAATTGACACGTAACACATAATAAACTAATACCTGTTTGAGTTTTAATAGTTTCTGCTTCAAAGCTGCTGTGTATTCACATCCATAAACGATAGCTGTACAAATTTGCAATTAGGTATCTGTTCGATTCATCCCTTCCTCATTGGTTTCGAATTTCAATAATTCTGATAAGTTAAATTGATGCGCATGGAAGCAAGCGCGTGAAACATATTGAAATTCGAAACAAATGCAGAGTGACGAACTCAAATAGATTTCCCCCTGGGTTTGTGTGTGTGTTTCAGCTGAGTATAATTCAGTAGGTATCCGTGGCTTTCAGTTGTTAAAACAGATTTAACCTGAGGGGTAATCACGTAACGTTCCGAACGCGCGTCGGTACAATTTAACTGTCAATTTCTATATAAAAAGTGACATTTAGACCTACCCGACGTTCGTACAATGCGTTACATGATCGACCAGCAGTAACATAAGTATAAATTACTATGGTTAAAACGATGTTTTCGACACTAAATTTTTCCTCTTAATAGGTAACTTACAAGTCACCTGTGCATGTAAAAAAGTAGATAAGTAGGTCAAAATATATAAGTATTTAGGTGCCTGATTTGCGATTATATTTGAAATATGGAATACTAGACGGCCACTACTGATTAGATTTTAAGAACATCCTGTGCATACCATGGTTGGAACGAATAAGTAATAATATGAATATGAATACTATCTTATTCACTAACGCATCACTTGTGATTTACTAATAAGCTTATAACATTTTACAATATTGCATAATGCTCAAGCGCCTAAGTAAACGAATCAGAGATTCAAGAATTGAAAGACGCTTGCTTTGAAACTTGACAAAGGCGCACTACTTTCTTGAATACATTTTCAGCAGGCGTTATTATTATTATCTTAATTTTACTCATAATTATTAAAAAAATTGTGATTGTCAATTACGAAAAATTGGTTGATAGGATCTGAAGGACATTTAATTGACACGCAGATAGTTAGTGGTGTTGGTTATACACAGGGTACTTTTAGGATAGCCAAGATCGAATTTGGGGTAACTACTCGTAGAAGGAGTTCTCGGGGACAATCATCATAGATCATGACGTCCACTGCTGGACAAAGGCCTCCCCCAAGGATCTACATAAGGACCGGTCTTGCGCAATCTTCATTCAAAAGCTCCACCTTGTTGCGGACCTTCGCACACTGCATCTTCCAGTACGTGGTCGCCACTCAAGTACCTTTCTTCCCAAACGACCATCAGTTCTACGAGCAATATCCACTCACTGCCCGCCCACTGCCACTTGAGTCTATATTTTTTTTATAAAGAGGATCTCTTTATGGAGAGAGAGGAGAGAGGAGAGGGGAGGCCAAGTTTTTGAATGTGTACCGTTGTGAGTTTGAAGCTTTGTAAGTTTGTATGAAGGTGGCAAAATACCAGAACTATTCATCCGATTTCAAAATATTTCACCTGTTTAAAGAATGGACTTGGTTCTTTCCAATACGTAGGTGAGACCGCGCGGGTAGCTGGTTTACAATATTTTGCTAAGATGACATGAAATTTTCATGAGAATCCGGTAATTCATGTTGTGTTTTTTGTGACAGCTCTTCCATAGTAGTGCCCTGACCATTGCCAAGCTTACGGCTTAATGTAACCGACTAACCATATCAAACAATACGTAAACCTTAGAACGCTTCAGGCATGTAGGTATAAGTAGTCATAAAATCGCATAAAATTATGGCTTTAAAGACCCTTTGATGACAAATTAGCCTAAAGGCTAATCTCTTAAACGAATAACTAAGAGTTCTAATGACATCAAGCTATTACTCAAGAATTAAAATACAAATGCACTCTGCTTATCATACATCAGTCGCAGCCAAATTTGAAATCAACGACATCAATAATAAAGTTCTTTACTTTGGCGTGAATAGCAGTAAGACTGGTAAATTGTTTCCTAATACAAGTTGAAGTATTGCAAATAGCTTTGGGCGAAATTAACAATTAGTAAAATTATACTTTCAAAGGGAATATTGGGCATTAGCATAATGCTAAATGACAATATTTTGGGTTGGGGGAATCACACCCCTGCGCGTTTTATTGTGAGTCAAAATAGACGTGGCGTCGTTGATCTCTGTCCGCGTGTTTATTTGAGGCATTTGTCAAAGAATTTTGTTGCAGGGTTTCGGACTCTATTAAAATAAATATTCGGGGACAATCCTCCACAAATCGAACTATCCCCATAGTAAGCTCAATATATAGGGCTTGTGTTATGGGTACTAGACGACGATATATTTAATACATATAAACACTTAGATACATAGAAAACATCCAAGACTCAGAAACAAATAAGTATGCACGCTCATCACACGGATTATTGCCCTTACCGGGATTCGAACCCCAGACCTTCAACTTCATAGGCAGTGTCACTAACCACTAGGCTTACCATTCGTCTAAACTGGCAACTCGTGATAACCTTTTATATGTTGTGGATCAAAACAATCATTTAACTGTATATAGAATGGAACTTCGGGATGGACTAGCTAGGCTTTTTTTTTATACAACGACGGTGGCAAACAAGCTTACGGCCTGCCTGATGTTAAGCAGCTACCGTAGCCTATGGACACTTGTAACTCCAGAAGAATCACAAGCGCGTTGCCGACCCTTTCTTCACTTGAGGATTCGCTGTGTTGGCAGATATAGACACGCAGGTCCCTCACTCCCAACACAGCGCATCCTAGGGAGCTCTGGCGACCTTACTCACCATCAGGAACACAACACGACATGCTCCATAGCATGCAATAATATAGCAACACTACGAAAGCAGTGGTGCTATTATGGCTGCGGTCTTTTGTAAGGTGGAGGTACTCCCCCAGTTGGGCTGTTCCACATACGAGAGAGATGACATTCCGCTGTGCCCTACCTCTCTGAACAATATATAGGCAATTTTTATGCCGGTGATTTGCTTGTTTTCTACATTACAAATTAAAAAAAACATTACCAACTTACCGTAGCGCTACGTGCAGAGCCGATAATTGTTTTATCCACTTTGTAGCAAAAACTGCCTAAGATAACATTATTTACTTTAAAAACAAAGTTTAAACCGACTTCAATTCAGTACTTCGCCAAGCCACATAGGTACATGAACATTTCCACATTTCCTTTCCAATTTACCACATGCACTGCTTTCCGAGAGATGCTTTGCTTTCTTTAATAGAAAACACCGAAATCACTACATGCGTGCCTATAAAATAAGAGGGTTGCCTTCAATTTCCCTGGGATCCCATCATCAGACCCTGATTTGGTAGCAATGGGTGGTCACTCGGAAGTACACTCTTTCGAATAAAAAAATAATTTTGGAAATCGGTCTACAATTGACGGAGAAATCGACGAACATACATTAAAAAATACATACAGTGAATGATTTATAACCTCCTCCTTTTTTGAAGTCGGTTAAAAAGAAACACTATCAACATCCTCCTAGCGTTATTCCCGGTTGTTCCCTAAAGGAGCCCGGGGTCCGCTTTGACACCTAATCCCAAGATTTGGCACAGGCGTTAGTTTTACCACGTTTTACGAAAGCGACTACCATCTGACCTTCCAACCCAGAGGGAAAATAAGACCTTATTGGGATTAGACCGGTTTCCTCACGATGTTTTCCTTCACCGAAAAGCTAACGGTAAATATTCCGAACATACGTTCCGAAAAACTCATTGGTTCGAGCCGGGATTCAAACCCAAGACCGCCGCTTGACAGCTGCATGCCTGAACCACTACTCTTACCGTAGCTGCTTAAGAAAAGAAATACTATTTCGACTATCAATAATATCTGAACAGTATATTCAAAATACGTTTTGACGACCGGTTTAGCCTTGTTGGTAGTGACCCGGCTTACGAAGCTAGAGGTACTGGGTTAGAATCCCGGTGCGGGCATTTATTTGTGTGATGAGACTGGTGGTTGGTATTTAAGTAGATATTTATTTATCTACATTTATGTATATTAATCGTCGTCTAAGTATACCTGTTCTTGTATAACATTAGAAAAATCGTACGTTAATCGTCATGCGATTTCAAAGAAAACCATTGTGAAATGTAAAAAAATGCATTGTTATGTTTGAAAAGTATGAAATGATCGAAATAAGTAAAATTACTTAAATATGTTCCTTTGATATCCCAAATAAACAACTAAACGCACACGAATGTGACCGCTAAAAATACAATATCTGTAGGTCGATCATGTAACGAATTGTACGAACGTCGGGTAGGTCTAAATGTTACTTTTCATATGAAAAATTAACAGTTAAATTGTACAGACGCGCGTTCGGAACGTTACGTGATACCCCCCTGGAATGAGTTACGGTATTATATAGTAGGTACCCAAAGTACACGGTATTCTGTGCGGACCAGAGGTGTAAATCACGTAACGTTCCGAACGCGCGTCGGAACAATTTAACTGTACATTTTCCATATAAAAAGTGACATTTAGACCTACCCGACGTTCGTATTACAATACAAACGGTACCGCCTCCGCTGTCAGTGCGTTTCGGCCTTTTGTTGGTCAAGGTAAATTTGTGTAAGATTCTTCGCAACTAGTTATTACATACCTGGGTAGGTGACTATACATATATCTGTACATAGAAGAACAAATAACGTAAATGTCTTGCGTACGTGCAAAAAATTATAAACGATATTAATTTCATCGGAAATGAAAAATTCCACACTTAACCAAAAAGGGTCACATGGCGTGGCTTGCATTTTAATTTTTGCGGGCATGATAAAAATGACGGTCATTTAATGAAGGGAGATTTTCAAATAGGTATAATTTACATAAATATAATATTACCTACCTAGTTGATGGATTTGATAATAAGTTTTTCGCACATTATTTGTGTAAGTATTCTTTGTTTATGACGAGTATCATATTTTGTAAGTAGGTAGGTAATACGTTGAAACTTTAGATTATAGAAGGTAGAGATTTTAGATGTTTAATTTTATGAATCACTTAATTGGCATAAGGTAAAAGTCCTAGTCTTCGACGTTGCACTAGTGTATGAGCCCTTTATGTCAACGTGACATGGCTTAAGGCTTGTACACCCGCTAACGTCCTTGAGTCGTCGTCCGTATGGGCCAGCGCGCGACTGATCGGGCCTGCCGAGCCTCCGCGCTCGCGCATTTTGTAGGTATTTAAACATAGTAATTAAGATAATAATTTTATTTATTCAAACTCTGCGAATTTGTCTATAAATATTTAATAACTTTATTTGAGTACAAAAATGTAATTTAAAATATATATAGTTTAGTCATAATATTGAATAAACTTTAGAAAAAGAGGTAACTTCAGGATTTTTTTCTATCGAGTGAAGTTCATTAGATCGCGTAACTGAATGCGACTTTGACTAGATTAGATCCTTAAGTAATACGTATCTTTTTTTTTTGATTTTTGAACCCTATTTTCTACGTCTGAGATTGTTTTAAAAAACTCGAAAACACTGCCCCTGTTGACTGTCGAGCCTAAAATTCGAATGAAGAAAAATCCTCTTAGTTCGCATTTAAATCATATTGCTTTGACATAAAGTGCTATGTCATACACTAGTACAACGTCGAAGACTAGTACGTTTACCTTATCGTTGATTAGAGTAACATTGAAAAGTAGGCTAACAATGTGTGCAAGGTATTTAATTTACTGCTGTAAGTTTTGTTAAAAAACGATAACATGGCGTAGGATACGAGGAAAAGTCATATCTAATATCAAATTAATCCTAGTCAATGGTTCAAATTATTCCATATCATTTTGTGATTTTTATATGAGGGTGATATCTGATATATTATGCTACCTCTATTTTTAAGTTTTTATGTCCTGTATGTGATTCATGTTTTGAGGTGTGCAATAAAGAGTATTTGTATTGTATTGTATGCTACATTTCAGGCAATCATTGAAGACACACTGTCATACTCGGGTTTTTCGTATATAATATTAGTCACTCCACGTTTCCTCAACCACAGCTAAGTCCATTAGACAAACCAACGCACGTCCAATTAAGACCGAATCGCACTAATCGATGCAGTCTAAGCCGGTAATAGACAAAGGGCTTACCGTCAAACAAGCTGCAAGCTAATCGCGGGAGGGCAGCTCCTGTATTCGGAATACGCAAAACATACACAGCGCGATATCGCTAGGTTTATCGGTCTAAAAGAATTCGTTTGATAGCTTTTATATGGAAGTATCACTTAAAGAAAAAGAGAGACGAAATGAATCATCGGTTCAGAAATCTCCTCTGGATTCTAGGCAGACAGTCGGCCTTATAAATAAATAAATAAATATTTGCGGACAATCTTACACAAATCGACCTAGTCCCAAACTAAGCAAAGCTTGTACTATGGGTACTAGACGAAGATAAACATACTTATATAGATAGATAAATACATAGAAAACATCCATGACTCAGGAACAAATATTCGTGCTCATCCTCATCACACAAATAAATGCCCTTACCGGGATTCGAACCCAGGACCTCTTGCTTCGTAGGCAGCGTCACTACCAACTAGGCTAAAGCGGTCGTCATTCCATGCATCTCTGACCAATAAGCTGAAAGTTTACTGCGCAATGGTAAAACCAATATGGACATATGACACCCGACTGTTGTCATCGGCCAGCAAATCGAATATATACTGTCTCTCCAGAGAGCTCAAAACAACATCTTAAGGGTTTTGTCATCAGCGCCTTGGTACGCTCGCAACTCAGAAATCCACGAGTATCTGGAAATTCCAACCATACTCAAATAGGCAAAACGCTACACAGCTAACTAGAAGGCCGGAGTAGCAACTTATCCAAACAACAGTTCATTCTAAAGCCAAACCCAATGAAGATACCCAAGAGAGCCAATGTGCTGCCGGACTATGGGAAACTAGGGCAATGGCCCTACCTTGCCAATCGCCAACCTCTCTCAACTCATCTGGTAATAGTTGTTGTGACTGACCGCAGATTAAGGGGACGTAGGTTCGTGGTCTTCTCTCCCTCTCACTGAGCATAAGCGTGAGCGAGATGGAAGTGCGTGTTTGGAAGCGCAGATATTATGTTTTGTAATTTTATTTCTTTGTGCGTTTTAATAAATAAAGAAGTAACTGATTTCCCTCAAACATAACATTGCCGATTTTTATAACCATTGTAATATGTTTAGCTGTTGTGCATATTTAATTAGTTACGATTATTTAAAGTGTATTTTAAACCTATGTTCGTGATTTTTTTTCTATCGAGCAAAAGTCAAAAACTCAGGATTCGAATAGCTGATTTCCCTCGAGAAAGGCCTCAAAATTTAAGGCAGCCGTATTATAATCCAAACAAGAACTACGATTTTTTTTCAATCCGTTTTCGGAGCTCAAGTCGCCTTAACAGAATAATAATAAAATAAAATTAAGTTGACTTATAATAGTCCTAGAGTGCAATACCTTTGTATGTAGTATCGACAAATACGTCTGCCCATCATTGCACATCGAGTTGAGGTAGGAATGCTGCCTCAATAATCCTATCTGCATGTCTTATCAAAGCGGTATCTCGGTAACGAAGCAAAATTGACAACCCTGAGATGGATTAGCCGATGACAGAGGGACAAGTGGCTCGTGCATTATTGATGACGAGTGGATGATGGTGAATAACCGAGAGCAGGTACTGTTAATTATTAATGTTCAGACTAAGTAGGTTATACAATAGGCTTGTTGCGTGGTATTTAATTAAAATGGATAACGTCGTGTTGCTAAATGGATAGTAAACCATCAAATGATTGTAATAAAGTATAAATTATAAAATATCATTCAAATCATAAAAAGATATTGAACCTTGAAAGTTTAGAAAAAAAAGTTTTTTTATTATTGTCCAAGAGTAAATTTAAAGGTACCAATAGAATCCTTACGC
Organism: Epinotia brunnichana; assembly: GCA_963854355.1. Lineage (NCBI taxonomy): Eukaryota > Metazoa > Arthropoda > Insecta > Lepidoptera > Tortricidae > Epinotia > Epinotia brunnichana. The sequence continues at coordinate 21,974,247 of OY977936.1, read as the reverse complement.
TTTTATAGAAACAATTTTTTTCGACAACTATGGACCTAAACGCAGTATTTCGCGACCGAAACAGCAATTGACTTCATTTTCCATGCAACGGTTAGTACAAATTGCACGGTGTGACGTCATACATACCAATCAGTATGAAGCGTTTCGGCTGCTGTCAGCGAGGTCCGTCTTTAACTCGGTTTTTTGGGTATTAATGTCCTTTAAATGTAGTTGCTTCCATACAAACATTTGTTCATCTACAAAAACTGGTTCGAATGGCATCGTAAACAAATTTAAGGTCACAAGCACATTATATTGACAAGATATGATAATATACTACTCAAAAGAAAATAAGGACCACTTACATATTTCTGTTTTTGAGTAAATTTTTAGATGTAAACTAATTAATAAGTGACTAATTAATGATGTCCGGCCTCCTTCAGTATCCAACCTCTTTAATGCTGGTGTTTAAGTCTTACAGCTGGCCAGAAATTGAAGCAAATAAAAAAAAACGAGTTTCAGGTCAAATTCCTTTCAGATGGAATCACAATTTTATTCTGTTAAAAAAACTATTTCTGTCCATCTTTTGCTTCTTTTAACATCTTTTGTTAATAATGCTACGTCAACGAAGGCATATGGATACCATTACTGCCACCAGAGCCGTTACATTAATTGCTGAAGGTCATTCACAGCGGTCTGTAGCTTTTTCGTTGGGTTTCTCTCGCCGAGCCATCCAAAATGTGTGGGATCGGTTCCAAGAGACTGGCAGTGTTGCAAGAAGGCCTGGATCGGGCAGGGTGCGAGCGACTACGGCACAAGAGGATCGCTACATCCGATTGAGTGCCCGTCGAGAGCGCTCTGTGACGGCACGTTAGTTACAAAATCGCCTACGGTTGACAACGGGGACTCGTGTTAGTGACCAAACGATACGAAATCGACTGCATGAAGACCAGCAAAGGTCCAGACGCCGAGTAGTACGAATTCCTTTATCTAGGGTTCAACGTGGAAATCGTTTAAGTTTTTGCCGCGAACATTCAGATTGGAGCATGAACCAATGGGGTATGGTGCTCTTCACAGATGAGTGTAAAGTGAAGCTTGGTAGTGATGATCGGCGGATTAGAGTATGGAGACGACAGGGTGAGAGATTTTCCGATGTCTGCATCAAGGAAATTGACCGCTTTGGAGGTCCTAGTGTGATGGTTTGGGCTGGGATTAGCTTACAAGGCAAAACTGAGCTGGTTTTCTTAAATCAAGGCACAGTAACTGCACAACGGTACATCGATGAAGTCATCAGGCCTCATGTGATTCCTTTCTCACAGAGAGTGGGGCCAGGGTTCTGGTTAATGCATGACAATGCCCGCCCACACACAGCTCGGGCCACTCACGACTGTACTGGATGACTCCCATATTCGTGTCCTACCATGGCCAGCGTATAATCCGGATTTAAATCCAATAGAGCATATGTGGGACCAATTAAAACGAAGGGTTAGGGAGCATGAGCAAGAGGTTCACAACCAGCAACAGCTTATGGATGCTCTGAAACGTGCGTGGGAAGAGATACCTGATGAAAACATCAGAAACTTAATCGAGAGTATGCATTCAAGGCTCCAGGAGTGTGAAAACAGGAGAGGAGGACACACCCGTTACTAAACCATTAAAAAAACAGCTTGTGTCAGGTTTTGTTTTGCAAAGAGTTTCTGTTTAGTTTTTGCTGTTGACAATGGACTAATTTCATGTTAATTGAAATAAGTGAAACAATTGACTACACAATTAAATGGTTATTAGCATAAGTTAAAACAAAAGCCTTGTTACATGTTATTTTAATAAATATACATTACTGTTTACTATATTTTTCACGTAGCAATCAAAATACTTAGTGGCCCCTATTTTCTTTTGAGTAGTATATAATCATGATTGGTTGCACGTATTGTGAGGCATATGTTATTCTAAGAATCGGGAAGCATTCATCTAAAAGTAAGCGCGCAGTAAATAACATGTACGACAACTTACTGATACCGTACCGACTCCGCACTGCCAAGTGAGGAAGTGACGTTACACTCAATATCGTAATAACAGTACAGCACGTTAGGCTTGGCGCGCGTGGTCGAGTCAGATTATGCTCCTAGAATCGATAGTTTACTTCAATTTCTTTCATATTATTTACATATATGAGGAGCATATTTAACGTGTTAAACAATCTTTAAACCTTCTTCTACAAAAACTACAGATGTTTAAATTTAGCCTAATTATTGGCCGCGAGCGAACTTAATACTAATTGCCTTTGTCACCACACAACTCACTGACGTTTCACACGTGTGTCCAATCACATGGCACATTTCGTGTCCCGGTTAACGGTTTTGAATATGGAATTTCAACAAAGTTATCTTCATTACTAAATGTTTGAAGACAAATTGAGTGTATTGTTTACAGGCATTGTCGTTAGATGTTTCCTGAGTTCAAGTGAAATATGTAATTTACCGATTGTATTAATATTTCAAATGTGAAAATAACTCGGTTAATCGGTTTGTTAAGTTTTTCAGATGAAGGTACAATATGGATTTAGAGTACCGAGGATTGATATAGGTTGCCTTTTATTCTGAAGAGGGGTTTACATGATAGTGTGATTTGTGAGTTCTATGCCATTGGCAAAGTTGCAGTCGAAAGATAATGGTCTGTGTAATTTGTATGTTTCGTTCAAGGAATCAGTACCTACCACTAAACCCAATTCAAAACATAATCTGGTTCATACACAACGAGGGCTGACAATGCGTTTTTCAAATCCTAAGGAACCAAAAAACATTTATTTTAACAACCCACATCAACACAAATGTTTATCTTGAAGAATATTTGCCTGACATCGTGATGAAATATATTTTCGTCATAGTTGTCATTTCCGTCTCACTGCTAAGTCTATAATACCCTGAAATAAACTAGGAACTAATCACAGGGCGTAAAATTAGTACAACTATAAAACCGGATAAACTGGCTCGCATTGGCTCGTAAAACAGATGACGACATTCGTAAGCCTATTGCTATGAGAGGGATTCGATAAATCTTCCAAATTTGCATGGTATTTTCTAGCACAATTTCAGGTGGCAGTGCAGATTATAGAAGCCATGATTTAAATCAGATAGTGAATCGTGAGCGTACAGAAAAGTGTGATTTTTTCCCTGAAAGTTGTATTTTACCTGCGAGTGTTCATTTGAAACACGAGCTAGCGAAAGGACCCTATGATTGACCACGAGCGAAGCGAGTGGTTCAAAAATAGAATCCTGAGCGTAGCGAGTGTTTCAACACACGAGACGTAAAATAACTTTTCACCCGTGTATAACACAAATCTTTTCACCTCACTACAGCGAGGAAATTAAGAAAAAGGGTAAAAAAAAGTAAAAAAAAAAACAAAAAAAAGTAAAATAAAGTTTAAAAAAAGTAAAAAAAAAAGTAAAAATTTAAAAAGTTAAAAAAAAGTTTTAAAAAAAAGTAAAAAAAGTGAAACAAAAATATGTCATAAAATATACCTACAAAAAACAAAAATAAACATTTAACGTTCTACGTCATAGTACTTTTAACGTTCTACGTCTACTTTCTTCACATGTGGATAAAAAGCGATTTTCTCAATAGTTAACAAACATACAAAAAGGCCTTTCCGAGCTAGTGAGGTGAAAAGATTTAATTTCCCCTAGCTTATGGAAAAGGTATTATTACCATATATATATTATCTATTAATTCGATATCATAGAAGTTAAAATCCTGTTTGTTACTTCGTACCTACTCGTATGCCACTATGCTAACAAATTGTATTTTGACACCAATGAAAACACATGTTATGCAATAAATTATATGAATATGAATAATTATGTTCTGTGTGTTGCGCTCGTTCAAGTGCTCACTTCAACACGCGCTAAGCTAACTTGGACGGTGTAACTACCCTGCCAATAATGCGATGCGAAAGTGATGAACCCAATAGGCTTGTTGCGTGGTGTTCAAATTTATAACGTCGTGTTGCTAAATGGATATCAAATGATTGTAATAAAGTATAAATTATAAAATATCATTCAAATCATAAAAAGATATTGAACCTTGAAAGTTTAGAAAAAAAAGTTTTTTTATTATTGTCCAAGAGTAAATTTAAAGGTACCAATAGAATCCTTACGCTTTTATAGAAACAAATGTGTATAGCAACAATGGACCTAAACGCAGTATTTCGCGACCGAAACAGCAATTTACTTAATTTTCCATGCAACGGTTAGTACAAATTGCACGGTGTGACGTCATACTTTAAAGCCAATCAGTATGAAGCGTTTCGGCTGCTGTCAGCGAGGTCCGTCTTTAACTCGATTTTTTGGGTATTAATGTCCTTTAAATGTAGTTGCTTCCATACAAACATTTGTTAATCTACAAAAACTGGTTCGAATGGCATCGTAAACAAATTTAAGGTCACAAGCCCATTGACCACCTACCTATATCTACTACATTCAAAAGGAAATGGATACACACTCGTATATGTATAGTACTTCCATACAAAGTACCCGTTTTTTTGCACTTACGTGTAATAAAATCTACTCTTTTCAGAAATTACAGTGGCAATTATTATTCATGAAACTATGTTTTTGGCACTAAGGCAGTCGTAATATATTATATCCGTCACTGACAGAACAGTTATTATACTATTTAGTATTTACATGGCATCCTAGAAATTTTACTGCCACTGATTTGCATGAATTTAATTCGGGGGCGTTTTACGAGTGTCATTTGACATTTGACTTTATAGTGTTGTTTGCGCGTCTTCCAAGTACGATTATATGAGATACGAGCAAAGACACGAATTGCGCGAAAAATAATGTACCTTATGTAATAAATTATGTAGGAACCTATGTGGCGGAGCAAATACAAATTTTGATAAATATGTTTGATAGCCTTTGACAAAGAATGAGGATTGTTCTTGAGACAGTCCTAGCAGCAGTGTTGATGACAACATGAATTATTCTGAAAAGGTAATAAGTAATCATAAAATAATGATTCAACATTTTGGCAAACAGTAAATTACTTTTTACATTCAGGAAGAGTTAAACTGTTTATTCAGTATCCATTTCTAACACCTATCAACGACAAACTTGTGTCATATCAACAAAATGAATAAATAATTATTCTTCGAATAGTTTTATAGGAAGCGTATTTTTCTAATTACATATTAACTACTTACGCTCTACGGCTACGAAGAAACTTAACACCCATGCTTGCACAAATCTGAGGTAAACAACACATAAAACTGTTATCTCTTGAACTACAAGATCTGCGACAAATTGGCAATCTCCTACCAAAACCAATCTGATAACTACGCGTAAAGAAGCCGTTTCATTGGAATATCCGCTTTATAACGTTGTACATAAAGGCGACACAATCATTTTGGAAAGGAAAAACATTGTGGTAAAAGTATACGACGTCATCCGTCGAACGCACAGTGGGCCCAATGCTCGGATTAGTGGGTAAAATGCATCGGTAGTAAATTTTACGAGTATGCAAATGAAACGGTAGATTGGACAGTAAAAACTAAGCCGTGATATGTAGGCTGAACAAATTGACGTAAGTTGAACAGATTGCTGAAAATTACGCAGCCAGACAAGTCGTAAAATATTGAGTTCGATTTTCATGCATACAGATGAGTTGAAGAGCATTAGCTAAAATACAAAAAAAATACAGTCCTAATTTGAGTAGGTACATAGTTTACAACAAGAATATTTTGTAGGGCTGAAATGTTTTTGAATGTTTATCGAAGGTCATTTCGTTGTTTTATTTTATAGGGATGGAAACATAATATATTTACACCTAAAACTAACCTCCTCTCCTCATATATGCCTCCACGGCAATAAAAAAACTTGGGTATGCCAAAAAATACCCTTAATCAGTATTAGCATTTGAAGATTGAAAAAAAAACCGTTCAAGTGCTAGAAAGTCTGTATACTTACTCTTATTACCATGAGCTATTTTAGCGAAAGGTATAAGTAACTTGTTTTATCGAGTGCTGCATATATATTGGAAGGCATACGTAGTCTCAAGACATACGTGACAAAATTAGAAAAAAAAAATATTTCTCAAGTCTGAAGTTTAGTTACAAATTAAATACCGGCAATGTCACCCAATTATCGGCAAAATTACACGTCAAGTATTTGAATTTCCGCAGTAGGTACATATTGCGCTTTTATTCGAAATCAAAACTGATGTTTACATTGTTGAACGAAACGTGTCATTATGCATCCCACAAACAAACTCACTGACTATACTGTCAACATTTAATTAAAATGAATTAAAAAGACACGAAATCCACCATTAACCCGTCAGGAAATCATTTTAAACTCGTTAAAAATCAGCTACGGTCATATGTATGTTAAGCATAAGGTTTAAAATTCACTAATATTCAGTCCCACGTGTGTATAGTGGTGAACTATTTTAAAAACGTACATACTTTTGGAACAAAACCAAACTGTATTTTAAATCGATCGTAAAATTCTTTATCACAACACACTAAGAAACAATATGGCTTAATTTTTAGTTTCAACCGTTAGTGTTTTGGAGGGGTTGATTGATACAATACCAGAAAGAGCTCAGGTGCGTAACGAACTAATTAATTTCAATGCCCGCATTTGATTACACAAATCAAATGGTGTGAGGGTGAAATGAGAAATCGCTAAGAAATTTCGTTCGTCACGTTTTCGAGCTTGTTTCCGGTGCTTTTTGTGTGTGACGGCTCATTATTGGACACAATATGCCTGTGAATTTATAGAATCGTTTTTTTATTCAATTTGATCTAATATTAAGTCGTTGACTTTTTGGTTAGTAAAAAACAGGTAATAGGTACTGTGATCAGTTTCACACTGATTTAATATTATAAAGGTGTAAATCATAGTGGGTGTAATCTAAGAGTAAGTTTGTTACGACCTTGGTATTTTAAAACATCTGTGTTACTAACATTATATTTGTGACGTGAATATGAAGACGGATACATACCCGATTTTCGATAGGAACGCTTTCGCTTCATTGACTGAAATAAAAAATACAATTATTTAAACTATACTCTCCGAAACAGATTGAAATATTTTACATACAACTTTAAAAATCAATAGGTTACTACTCATAAAGCACTCTAAATATTGAGTATACTAGTTCTATACTTCCTTAAGTCTACCACCGGAACGGTCACCATGCCCCTCGGCACAGGTGTCGTCGCTTCACACGAACAAAACGCAAGCTTTACGACGCTCCATTATTTCAGTCAGTAATGGCTGGTCTGGGTGGGATTGCGTTTTATATCCGTAATAAGTATTTTTTGTACACGTCACCGCAGCCATGTTTGTTTTTAATTTCGCCGCTTTGTAATGCCGAGGTTTACTGTCTCTGTAACATCGTTAAGTGAACCAGTGGGATGCAGCGAATTCACTAATTTGAACGCGAATACGTCTGCGAAAATAATTCTATTGAGAAAAACCTTTTAATGGTACAGTGAAATACATATTTAGAAACGTCAAAAAACACCAATAACTTGTAACTGCCTCCACTTTCGAGTCTCCATGATTGACGAGGTACAACATTATTTAAATACGTAAGAAAGGGGGTTCAAAAAACGGTTCCCCTTCACCTGAAAACCTGACCTGACCTATCTACATACAATGTATTTTATAGTCATTTTGAATCAAAATATTTCTTGATGCGACAGTACAACAATTGAGGGATCAAAATTCCCATTTTTATGCATGATTTTGTATTTTTATCCCTAATTTGATTAGTACAATCGTCATTAATCTACCCTTCATATTAGTGAATCATCAATTTTATGCTTTATTTTATATTCCGTGGGAATGCACGCAATCGAAGGGCGCAAAACGTTTTGCGGTTACTTTGGTTGAATATGGTTTCCCAATTCAAAAAATAAAATACGATTTAAATACTTTTATGAGGTACCTACTACTACTTACATATTTTATGTTTAGGGGAGACGATAACGTTTAAAATAGAACGTTTTCCCAATTATGCTTAAAGTTCAAAGGTTATAGAAAATAGAATTTAATGTCTCAATAATGTAACTAAATAGGGTACCATATAAACTGAACCATTAGAATTTATACATTTCAATTATTTTTAAGTTTTATCCCAAATAGGTACCTACCTAATAATGTCAAAATGAAACAAGAAACAAAATACCATGATACAGATTATCGCGGAAAAAAAACAGGGATTGTAATGTTTAGTACACCTAAGTACCTACTTATAAAAACAATTTTCAACACACCTGCTCGTAAAGTAGGTCTTATTACAGCGTATTTACACTGATAATGCAGAATATTACCCATGCCGTGCCTTTTACATTACATTATCGCACTAGTGCCTTTTCATTACATATCTTTTTAAATATTAGCAAAATAATGCAGAATATTACCCATGCCGTGACTTTTACATTACATTATCGCACTAGTGCCTTTTCATTACATATCTTTTAACATTTTAATTTTTTTTTTATTTTTTTTTCTCGCAAATGTGTTGAAAAACGTCGTATGAAACACGTGAGCATTGGTCATTACACTTCTCGTCTCCATTAAGCCTTCGCCTTCGGCTCAGGCTTAAAAACCGACTCGAGTGTAATGACCAACGTAGCACACTTGTATCATAATGTACTATTCTATACCTAATTTTATTTTCCATGTAAACGATTATCATAATTTCAACTTGTATCAGTGATTAAGTTGCATAAAAACAAATTGTATAATCGCACGGACGGTTTTAAAGCGATCATACGCAAAAAAATCGTGTCGATGCTGGGCCGACTCAAAGGAAATACCAACAGCATTCTGAGTGTCATTGCTGACAGGTATGACAGCCCAATCCTGTCCCACTGGGTTGGGCAGACTAAGTCCGTTGCACAATTGGTGTGCAAGTAGAGTAAATTTGATATTATTAACCCTTAATTTGACAAAAACGAACGAAGGTCCATAGTTCAAGCCTCGGTGACGCAGGACAGTCCCAACGATCCTGGTCAGAAAAAAAATACAAAAAGACGGTCAAAGAGTTTGTCTAGCCGGCTGGACACTGCCAAATTAAGGGTTCAATGTGTAACTAGTATATGAGACCAACATACCTAGGTTAAGTAAAATACTAACAATATATGGATGTAATACAATAGACCGAAATAAAGATTTAAATAAAAAAAAAATAACACTTAGCATAATTTCATAAAACATAATCATCAGTTTTAATAATATTCCAATGCATAAACACAAATATCATAATTTTGTATGAAATTATGATATTCGTTTTTATGCTGTATAAACGTTGTAGCAATAGTAAATTACTATAGAGACCGGGAAGTAAGGGGTTGCCGGCCGGGTACTTATAGACGGCCGACAGTAGCGAGGCCGGATAGTTATGAGGCTGGCAACCCCTTTTCACGCCGAGGTATGTATAGTGATTTTCTCAAACATGCAATGGAATAAATCACAAAAACTCCAAGAAATCAAACTTTAATTTCTAAAGAAAGTTCTAGTTTAGACAAAAAATATAACTAACACATACATATATGGTAGGTACTATTTCTTAGTCGGTGTTTTCGTTGGAACTCATATTAAATAACAAAATCAACAACGCACAATAAATCCAATAAAAAAGAATTATAGTATGAAAAATTATTAATTTTGCCTCCAATATAATAAAAAAAATACCTATGCGGTTTGAGTAGACATTTTTACCGCTAATATTTAGATGAAATAATTTAAATGTGTATTTGTCTAGTTAAATTGGCAAATTTAAATAATTGCAATTTGTTAATAATGTCAATACTTATTTGTCATGTTCAAGTCGATTCTACATAAATAAAACTGCAAAATATAGCAAACATGGCAGAATGTCACAACGAACCAAAAAGCAAAAAATGTTGCTTATAGTTTTTTTAATGGCTGAACGCCGTGATGCTGTGCCACTAATTAATGAAGAATGGAAATTAAACAAGACCATCTTGCAGGCCTAGGGCATAGCATCATGCAAAATTGGAGTTGCATGAAATTTCATTATGTGTCTCTCGTCTCTCCGCACCTGAAACGTGATACTTCGCTGCCTATTATAAGGAACGTAACGTCAATATTTCATTGCATGTTTGAGAAAAAGTTGTTATGTTATATGAGTTTTATATAATTTGAACACTATGCTTACTGAAGTTATGATAATAGTTTTATGGTAATCGTTGATTATGTGTTTCGAACGTAAGTATGTTACATGAAATTATATAAAAAGTTTTTATGACGATTGAACCCGCTCCTATTTTGATTGGCAAGAGCACGGACTAACCTATAGAAGAGGTATTTTGCTCAACAGTGGACCAAATATACATTGTAGGAAGAAATAACCTGAATTTAATCATTGCTTCCTGTCTGGTCAATCAGGCCAGATTTTCCTTACCAATCACGAGCACTTAAAGAAACGAGCCCATTAAAGTTTTGTTTTTCACATTGAAATCTGATCGTGCATTTTTTATAACAGTCCCCTCGTTTCGTCACATTAAACACTGTGCAAAGCGGACCTGCTAATAAATGATTACATCAAAAAATAAATGATTACATCAAAACAGCGAACGTAACGATATAACTTTAATTAAATTAATTGTTAGCCGTTGCGATATAAACAACGAGAAATGGAATGGACGAAAAAAAAAGAGATTCCCAAAGATAAAAGCAATAATAAAACACTTCCCCTGTGACGTGCGGGCTGGCAATGTCGATTTTCCTTGAAACTCATAGCTAGGAAAAAGTGGACTGTTGATATGTTAATTATTTGAAAATAATTTTATTTATAATCTAGTAGTTTACAACTAATATAATATACACAAAGTTTTATTTTCATGCTTAAATTTGAAACTGAAGATAGTCAAAGTCCGGAAGTTACTTGTTTTTTGTTTCAGAAATCATCGTGAGTTAGAAAATCCAAATGTTCTTACTAAGAAAGTTCGATTAACGAGTTTGACGTATACCATGTTGCGGGCAAAAGCTCGTAATCTTTATTTATTTTAGTTATCAATCTATAGAGTATAGAGTTCGTATGATTGTATCGTATGTGTCTAAAAAATCAATGACAACTTGGACGGCATTAAAATAAAAATTAATTTGAAAGTTCCGTTTGCATTCAGTCTTTTTATCATCATCATCATATCAGCCGAAAGACGTCCACTGCTGGACATAGGCCTCCCCCAAAGAGTTCCAAAGTGACGGGTCCTGCGCCATCCGCATCCAGCGGGCTCCTGCGACCTTTACCAGGTCATCAGTCCACCTTGTGGGAGGCCTACCAACGCCACGCCTTCTGGTACGTGGTCGCCACTCGAGAACCTTTCCGCCCCAACGGCCATCAGTTCTACGTGTAATATGCCCTGCCCACTGCCACTTAAGTTTAGCGATTCGGAGGACTATATCGGTTACCTTGGTTTTGCTGCGGATAGCCTCATTTCTGATACGATCACGCAGAGAAACTCCCAACATAGCCCTCTCCATTGCCCTTTGGGTGACTTTGAGCCTTCTTATGAGGCCCATTGTAAGCGACCACGTTTCAGTGCCATATGTCATCACTGGCAACACACACTGGTCAAAGACTCTCGTCTTGAGACACTGCGGAATATTGGACGAAAAGATGTGCCGTAGCTTCCCGAACGCTGCCCAGCCGAGTCGGGTTCAGTCTTTTACTTATCCTCAATTCCTCATATGGCCGGCATTAAAATAAAAACAATTATGAAAGTTCCGTTTACATTCAGTCTTTTACATATGCCTGGGTAGGCATACAAGTTACAGAATCTTCATTTACCTCGGAGTAATTACAATGCTAATAAAACGAATTCAATTCGTCGCAGCGCAGCAGCACTCGACCCGCATGGCACGATGATTCAGATATTACTATTTACCTCTAATGTATCCACATAGGATGCGATATTAATCACAGTTGTTAACCAGCGGCCGAGGGGGACTGGACTTGATTATTTATTATTTATGCCGATTTTTAAAGTAAATCTATCGCACCTTTTTTAAAATAAACGATGTTTGAAAGCTGGATGGCACAAGGCCTGAGCCACCGTTGTGGGCACGATGGGCCTTAATAAACTTGTGACGTCACATTTTCACGGTCTATTGAGATCGATCGTACTCTGACTTGCACTTGGCCGATTTTCGGGTGCCTGTGACCACAACCTTTTTTGAAGGCTGGGTCCGCACCTGGGATGGCGGACTTTCGGCGGTGGTAATACTCAGGTAGTTTAATTACCTATTTTAGTGCGTTTACACACTCTGCTCCGAGCGTCCACTCAGGCCTTACACTTAGTGTAACGTTTTGTAGTTTTCGAGATATTTTTTTTTTGTAATTAATAAAATTAACTTATGTACAATAGAAAAATTACATTAACACTAGACTAGACTAAAACTAATTATAAATAAAAAAATTGCTCCAAATCGCCTCCCTGGCAGCGTGCTCAGGCAGAAGGCTGAGGCAGCATTGCTACGTTAAATGGCAATGCTGATCCGCTGTGCCAGATATGATCCAGCATTCTGGTCACGCGTCACCTCTACCAGGCGCTTGGAGCACTCTTTAAATAAGCTATGGGCGCTTTCTCCCCACGGTCCTAGAGTTTCGACCCCAAACGGCACAATAAGGTAGCCACTATTGATGGCTGTGTATTTGCGCCGCTTGAGGAGTTCAGCCGAATTTGCCGCAGAGCCAGCCTCTACTGTGGTACCGTGGAGATGGGATAGCGTCAGGCATATGTTGCGTTTCAAACCAGCAGCCGTCCCATCTTCCATGGCACGAGGGTCATGCCGCGGGTCTCTTTCCGTCATCCTGAGTAAGGCCGGTCAGTTCTAAAATAGCTGGTGTTCCAGCACTGGTAGGGCCCGACGGATGACGTCGATTAGGTAACCATGACGAGGGGCACGCCCTGCGCTTCTGCTGTAGGATAATCCGAGTGGTGACCCAGCTGGTAATTGTAATTGTTCCTGATATATGTAGGTATCACAAAATAAAAAAGTATGTCATATTAGAAAATGGTCGAATTTTCAGGAGCTGCTCTTTTCTCTTATGGTTGCCAGAGGTTGCCATGTCCATTGCCGCATTAACTCCGAACCCATACTTGACAAATGAAATAGTGAAACAAGATTTCGTGACGTCACTGTAACAAACGGATATTCCAAAGCCAAGCAATGTCTACGCGATTTTTTTAATTACTTTTTTTTATGTACCAAGCCGACAAAGCAAAACACTGTCACCACCAAAGTAAACGATGATGCGAGCAAACAGAATATTATAAAGCGATTACACGTCTGATACAGGCTGTTCAATATTTGAACAAGTCGAATTACGGCTAAACGCGGCCGAAATTCACTTAATTGCCACCCCTGTCGAAAAACCTCTACCCTCCTTTACCTCCGTGTTTTTTTAAAGATATATTTACTTGCATATTGTTTGTACTTACTGTTGGTTGCTTTACATAGGAATCCAATAGAATAGGTACCTAATTGAACGAGCGAGCGAAGCGAACGAAGTTCTCTGTTTGAGCTTGGGCCAAAATTCTTCCGTATGTCCGGATGTTCTCTCTACAGGTCGCATATCTCAACCGATTCTCTTGAAATTTTGTGAGCAGGTTCAAAAAAGACAGGCTCGTGATTTCTACAGGTCACAGAAACACTAAGTAGTTATGTTTAGTTTCAATCTTACTTTAATATTTACAGTGGTATTGTAACCACTGGTGTTGCAGTAAGTAGATTGTATTTTGTGACAGTGAAACGGTCTGTGAATTGACAACAATATTAGGGTTGTACATATGCGTGATAACTACTGCTAATAATAAAGAGGTCAGTAAAATATAATAGGTAGTGTGTACCTTTGCAAGATTTTATGTAGGGGGTAATTTCCGGCACTACACATCCAATAAAATAAAATAAAAACTACAATGAATTGAACCTTCGGGATACTATAATGTATCTCGAGGCTTCGTTTGCGATATTACTTATGTAAAAATTCACATCTCCTTTAGTGTATGATTTTATGCATAATACCTATAACAGTAGTAATTAGATGCGTCATATTCGTCTGTTGTTACCGAACAATATTAAATTTTCAAAACAGACAATTACAGTAACTCCCAATTTCTCATCCCGTCTATTTTAACAACATAAGAATTCCCTAATTCGACGTAGATTGATGCAAATGACACCTCCTTACACACGACATGAGACTTCCATTGTTTTTATCAGAAAAGTAAACCAAAACCACCTTTATACTGCTGATAATAAGAAGCTTTCAAACTGTAATAATAAGTTTGTAAAGGTAAACCCTGTGGTGCAATACCATTTTAACTTTTATTTTATGTCAACTTAAAATCACCCGTATTACTGTAAAAATAAAGTTTCTTTGAATCTGAATTAATTTTGTAAACTCAGTGACACAATTGTATTGACTCAGGGACATGTTATTTATACAGAGGGATATTTCTTTTGTTGTAAAAACGATGTCTGATTATTTAATGTTGCTGCTTAAGTTACAGGGGTGGAATAAATAGTTAGAAAAATATTTTGTGTCAAAATTGAGTGGTGAAATAATGGAAAGTGATTTTGAAGGGCAATTTATACATTTAAGTCCCTACATACGTAACACGCACTAGAGTGCAGAAATTTAATAAGGCCGCCATGCTTTATAATAAATTAAACACAAAATTTTGGAATTCTGTACCAAAAGGGTTAAAGTACGTATAGTTATAATGTAATTTTTAATTTGTGCACATTATCATATTTCTTATTTACCGGCGAACCAAAATCATCAGACATCAGGTAAAGTAACGCGGAGGCAATATACGATCATTCTGTTATTATTGGTATAATTTTGATATAAAAAAGGTATAGGTAACATGGGGCTAGAACTGCACACGGGATTATTCACAGAAATAAAGGCCGTCAACCATACTTACAAATCTTAATTAACGGCCGTAAATAATTGTAGGTATTTGTTAAGAAACAGTTGACAACCAAACGAGTTGAGTAACCGAACCATATTAAAAGAACAAAAAGGAAGTTCATATTAAATTTCACTTTCAGTCGCCCAGCTAACAAAACAACATAATCGCCCTTATTTCCTCCAAATAAGAACTAATTAGAAAGGTGCTAAATGATTGTGGGTGATTCCTTTATTACCTCACCAAAGTTCCTTGAACTGAGTCCTGTATGAAATATTCACGAGTGTAAGGCTCACTGTACACTGGCTTTCGATTCGCACCAGAGATTATAAAGGCCAGTGGATCAGTGACCCAGGATGACACATCGCCTTCAGTGCTAAAATGCTCAAAGTGAAGTCTCACATTTATAGCAATCTCGTTCCTGGCACCCATAAATTGTCTTCAAAATTGGTTCGATTATTGTTTAACTTAAGTACGTCTTTTATATTACATCAGTAATTTATATTTCGTTTAATTATGACTAATTTATCACAATGTTTCGATGAGAAGTGAAAGTGAGTCAAATGATTGTCCCCTATATGGATTTGTTGGTGCGTAGCAGCTGAGAAATTAAAATGAATGAACGAATTCTTACTCAACAAACTCAGGAAAGTCCTGCTCAGAAATAGTTTTCATGGGATATGTCTAAAAATCCAGGGATGTCTATGACGTATCGTGGCGAATCTTGATCCCTACTACAATTCCACGTTTTAAGGTTATAAATTGTACGGGGATGACAGCTGTCATAGGGATCAAGGTTCGCCGCGATACGTAGGTATAGTTGAGTACGTTCACGTTAACTGTGCAACAAATAATTGGAAAACACCACTCTTTAAATGACATTTTTCTATCAAAACTTGACGGTTAAGGTTTTGCCAAATAATTTTAATGCAGACTTAGCTTGGACGGACTCTAGATAGATGCAAATGTCATACAGACTGATTTGAATAAACTTTTCTGATTACTCTTGCTTATATTTCAGATACTATCCACTTTCCGCCGCTCTAGTGAGCGAATGAACTGTAAATTAACTAAATTAAACATATAATCAACTCGGATACTCTTGGAATGTAAATTTCATTAATTTCTGATCATTTTCAGCTACTGCTCACTTTCAATAGTAACCATCGTTGACAAATAACGAACTACCCTCACCACAAATACCTAGAATTCGTAAACAGTCAAACAAATGGCGCCTGTCGTCAGAATACATGCAATAAGCTCTAATAAGCTAGTTAACATTTCGTGTAAGGTTTGATAAATTCAACATCATTTAACAAAACATCTGCACCATAATGCTCTTCAACCATATGGTAGAGATAGATCATCTTAAATTCCGAGGCAAACGTCATACTCACGATACCTAACTGTATATAAACCATTATCCAGTAAAACAAGGAATAAAGGGAAGGATACAGGAAGGAGCTGGTTAATGCTAAGACTTTAACGTGTGGAAGTTACAATAAAATTATTGTCAATTTATACTACTGCCTGACATTAAGTACCTGATAAAAAAATACTGAAGTACAACTTGGCCTTCAAACAAAACTACTCTATTAGACATTTAGAAAAAATATAAATAAATATCTTACCAATCACAAATAAATAAAATATCTAACAAATCATCGATTTATGTTTGTCTCAAATTTGAAATTTGAAAACAATGTTTGTTATTCACCTGATGCTAAAATCCCACAACTGTTCTCTAACCAACGGAACGGAAACACACAAAAATAAGTTATTATCCAAAATTACCGTAATTAAACTGGTGTAAACTTTGACACCTGATTTTACGACGCTAATAAAGAAACAAATTGACCGTAAAAAGAACATTCAGGTGATATGTAATTTTTTACAAAAACTATAGCATTTGTTTGTATGGTTCGGACAAGTGTGTGCTATCGTAGCCATGATACGGGTGAATAAAATTACAATACATTATGATTTTGAAGACTACGTACATTTTGGTCCTTGTTCAAATGTGGCAACAATGGACATCTATGTTACGATTATATCAGTAAATAGGTCAATGATGTACAGTCAACTTCAAAAATATGCTAAAACTTTTTCACCTCATTTCATTATTGTTATAAAGAGAAAAAATATACATGACTTTGATGTCGACTATACAAAAAACCCTCGTCTCTGAATACTTATCAAAATACTTCTTAACACATTGCTGTTCTTTCTGCACGCCCAACACTCACGATCCATTTAATCAAGCGGTTCCCATAATAGTAAATCGTTCTTTTTTAGGTAACAGTAGGATTTTGCCAGTGATTCATTCGCAAAACTACGAGTACAGTATTTTTTGAATAATTATTTTCTCCTTCCTCACAACCGTAGACAGAAAAGTTAGAAGATTTTCACTAGGCGCGATTAGGTCCCACAATACGGACAGGCTAAATTATTCTAATTCATATTCAATTGGCGTGCGAGTGGACATGTGTTTTGGAGATAAAACAGGAACACACCCGACGCTACCTATTTATGCTAATGTGAATATAATAAAGCACAAGTGTTCATTTACCATACGCCTGATTAAAACGTATGAACAAGTTTTGCTGATTTTGAGTTTTATCGTGCACTATTTAGAATTACGTTTTTTATACATTTTTACCAGAAACTTGGGCGTGATGAAGCTCATTTCTAAGCATTCGCGGGAGGAAATTCTTTTGAAACAGTACCGCACGCTGCCATGTACGTAGGTTCTAGGGTGAGGAGATACACGCCCTGCCGACAGCTAGCGTTGTGGTGGTAAAGCAGCTGCGGGCATCATATCAAACAGTTCTTCAGAACACGACCCATTGTACAAGCGACAGAACACGTACAATATAGCTTGAGAGTTTGGAATCTTCTACGATTCGCAAAGCTCGCTTTTAAACCTAGTCAAAAGGCTCAAGCTGGTCCAGGTGCTACTGCCCAGAAATAACAGTAATACTCAATATAGGATCGGACTTGTGTGTGGAGTTGCTCTAGCCATTACGCATACACATAACTAACTTAAAAATAATTAAACATAAGTACTTATTTTTATGACAATTAATCATCGTACAGTCGCCATCACATACATCGGAGCAAACAAGCACGTCACAAACATCGGAGCACACCTCTATTTTCAAGGCATTAGGGTGCATGTGCCGATATTTTTGAACACCTATAGTGTACCTATGTATATATGTGATGGTGACTGTATTTTCATACCTATAAGGGAAGAGATACATTTACTTTTACGTTTTATATCTCTTGTCGCTTCATACATGTATAAATCATAAACGTAATATTTTATTGCATCGCCCAAATGGGTTTGTCAATATAAAAACTATCCTCATCTGTAATCCAAAAGGCATAACAGTAAAAGTCAAATGCGCGGCCGGGCCGTCGCGTTTAATTTATAAGGCAGTATATTAAGGCTTTAATTTTATGACCCTAATTTAAGGCGACTCGGCAAACATTGTCCACACGTGGACGAGTTGGGCCACTCTATAGAGGCCTCATAAGTCCGCCAAACTATTGAATATTGAGATTAATTTACATAAGTCTTCTACGAAATTCTTAAAAGCTCAACAACAGTTGCATGTTGTTTTCAGTTACATTAGAATCAATTTAGATTAACAACAGATTGAGAAGGTACAACTGTTTAACAGCATAGGAGGTACAGATAAAGTGACCAAACTTCTGCTGGAAAAGGTTTTTTGATTATACTTGTAGATCTTGCCAAATATTTGACGACCACTTTAGCCTAGTTGGTAGTGACCCTGCCTACGGTTACCCGCAACCAAAGGAATTCAAGATGCTCCCGGCGAACTGCATCATCCGCTTTGTGGAAATGATGGAGCAAGCCTGGGAGCAGGTATAAAGGAAAGGGCAAATGCACAAAAGATCCCACTGGGTCGAAGTGCATTCGAAAGGGCCCTCACCTAGATAGATAAGATAAGATAAGACCCTGCCTACGAAGCAAGAGGTCCTGGGTTCGAATCCCGGTAAGGCCATTTATTTGTGTGATGAGCACGAATATTTGTTCCTGAGTCATGGATGTTTTCTATGTATTTAAGTATTTATTTCTCTAAAGTGGATAATGAAATTAAAGATAAAAAATGTAAACAAAGAACTGTCAACGTCGAAGTGACGTCTCAGGGGCAATCAACCAGGTTTTGGTTTTAACTAATAAATATATCGTCACTACTTTTAAAACAATCTTATATTTTACTTTGATCACTTTAATGTCGTAGGTTGGTATGAATAGGTACTTAGTAGGTGACGATAGTCCGGGTACGATATACAGCAAAAGCCTATTGCCTGCAGCCACTAGAACCACACCAAGCAATGGAAGCAAGACGTGCCATTATTATATGTCTTATTAGGACAGGAAAACACAAAGAAAAATAACACTAGATTTTTAAATTTTTATTTATTCACTTCCACTCTCGCTTTCTGAGGAAGACGTCGAATCCTCCTCAGTTACATTTATTATTAATGTCTCTGTTACATTGTCTATTAGGTGGTCAAGTTGGCACAAGTTATCCTCTACTTTTATTACATGAGCCACACAATCACTCCATCTTTGAGGCGTCACCAATTTTAAACCTTCTTCGAACATTAAGAATAAGGAATAGGAATATCCAGGTATATTAATTAAATTACGAACCAAAGGTTTACAATTCCTAACCATTGCCAGTGGCGTAAATATAAACTGCACATATTTATGAATATAAAATAATTACGTTTTCATTTGGCTTATTTGAATATTTACGAATATTTTCCAGGCATTGTTTTACGTATAAATTAGTCGCATTATTTTTTATCTCGCGTATTTAACGAATTTTTAGTTTCCACTTCTTGGGACTGATTTTATTGCAGTGGCAACACATTTGTTTACATTTTTTATCTTTAATTTCATTATCCACCTTATATAAGTATCTATATCGTCGTCTAGTACCCAAAGTACAAGCTTTGCTTAGTTTGGGACTAGGTTGATTTGTGTAAGATTGTCCGCAAAATATTTATTATTATTTATTATTTAAACACTCACTGATCCGACCATATTATTATGCAGGGTATGGCCTGTAATAGGAGCAAAAAATTAAACGGTAAATTATTAAACTTGGGAACAATTATTTCCACATGGATAAACTTGAAAAAAAAAATAACTTCTTTTTTTATTTATTTTTTCTTCAAAATAAGTTTAGTTGTAATTTTTTACACTTCTCGAGTACTATCAGTAACTTTTTATTTTAAAGACACTAAATGAAATAAAAATCAAAAAATCACAAGAATGTCTTTTAAAAACAAAAATGAAAAAACTAATATGACTCGTTACATGATGATGTTACGTCAAAATCCGCATTGACTGCTGTGCTATGATGTCGTGGTGCCAAGATACATTACTTGGAGGTCATAACTTTAGATCAAAATATCTCCCAATCCAAAAAAAAATAATTAGTGGGACACAAGGGCTTACTACAAATGCTCTAAGGAAGCGTCCCTTTGAATAATTGCTCCTATTACATGCCACACCCTGTATGTACAATCAAATAAAGAATGTATGTACTTTGGCAAGTTTATGAATTTTAACATTATTGTCAGTAAAAAAATATAATAATTAACCTTTTATCGGACAGTAAGTTAAACACATACTATACGGGGTAGGGATAGTAACAGGAGAAAAAGTAAGTGAATTGTAATTCTTAAACCATAGAAAAAACTTACGGTGGATTATTAAGATAATCCTAAAATAATTTCAAATAATGAACTACTTATTTAAAAATGATTGATTGATTTGTCCCTTCAGACAACACTTTCCAAAATTCTTAACATTAATTTAGACACCAGCACCAGCAGAGGGAACTGCCGGACGGGGTTTTCTTGCTATGACTGGGCAATTTAAGTTAATTTAGTTTTTTTTTTATCTATTTATAATTATTTGCTTGTTTGTTTATTCTATTTATGATGATGTTATTTTGTTGTAAGTTTCAAAATACTATCAAAAACACTAAAATGTAATGAGCACTCTTCAAGTAAAAAAAACGGATTTACCTTAACAATCTTAACTTCTCTAATCTCCATTTTTAACCGACTTCAAAAAAGGAGGAGGTAATATGTTCCACTGTATGTATTATTTATTTTTATGTATGTTCGCCGATTTCTCCGTCAATTGTATACCGATTTCAAAAATTATTTTTTTAATCGAAAGAGTATATCCATTGTCACCAAGTCAGGATTTAATGATAAGATCCCAGAGAAATTGAGGGCAACCCTCAAAGTTTATCTAGGCATGCGTGCAGTAATTTCGGTATTTGCTATTATAACTCGTGTATTTACCCTCGGAAATCAGAATTTTGGTGAAGTGTAACTGATGATGAAGACCACAGATGACTTATGGAACTCCTCAAAGATGTAAAGTACGTTCAGACATGATTCCGTTGAAGTAGCAACTAACGAAGTTCATCGAGGAATCGACGGAACTCCTCAAATATTATCAGCCCACAGATAGCGACTTGGGTTTTTCTGTAATAATCAACGCATTTGCTCTCGGAGATTATACTGAATTGAAGTCGGTTTAAACTATGTTTTCAAATTAAATTATTTGATCTCCGTATTCTAGGAGTCATTCCGGAACAAACCCACCTACAAAGTAACATGCACCAATATGGCTTAGTCCGTCAATAATTAAATTTACAGCGCAGCGTCCATTGTGCAGCGGCCACGTTTTACAACTCTATCGGACATTGACAAACGCTGAATTCGCACTTTTAGAGCGTGTTAACGTTCGTATATTTTGTAATACTTAGTTAAAATGTAATTTTTATGTAGTAAACGTGAGCATTACCTATGAATAATAAAATTATGAAGCTCATTTCAGTAAGGGTTCTATTTTACGGCCTAAATAAGCACTCAATGTGTGGTCCAGAAAGCGGAACAAATCTCTCGCTTGCTCAAAATAGAGGTGTTTTTGTTGACATGTTTATTGCAAATTTTCGGCCATTTCGGATATTTATCATGTCTCTAATTACGACACGCTCTGCCTACTAAGCTATTGCCAACTAACAAAAAATGGTTGAAAGGCGTGCAAAAAGTTTTGGAAGTAAATTTTGGTGTGCATGGTCGACAGTTAATACAACTAACTTTTTTGTATAGATGCATGTAAGTACTATTGGTACTAAATTGTCAAACGCTTTAAACAATTTTTACCCGTCTGCGGCAGAAGGCCGTACCTACATATATGTAGACATGTAGGTATGTATGTTTTTATCTTTGGCACGCTCTGTAGCCTAAATGATTTGGGATTCTAACAATTTTAACATGTGAGGTGTCATTAGATTTCTCTTAGTGGTAGGAGTGACATATAGGTAAAAAAACAGTTTTTTTTAATTATTTAGTTTTATTAGCTATTTCCAGTTCCATTTAACTAATTATAGCTTTAATATGAAAGCCCATTCCCTTTTTAAGATTATAATGCTGCTAATAATTTGTACAAGTACCTATCGAACTCTTTAAAGTTTGTTTATTTTAGAACCCTAAAATGTTTACAAATAGAATCAAACGATAATACATAATCCTCGTATATTATCAGACCGCCATGTGCTCTTGTTTAAATCTAAATAGCTCTAAAATTCTACCCTTTCTGTTCGAACACAGTAGCAATGCAAAAGCCAAAATTTAAACCTGCGTCCCCCTTTCATATTTTACCCTTGGTTGGTGGTGATTTGATAAAACGTTTTAAGTTTGAGTTGTAAAGTAAATATATTATTATAGTAAAAAGCAAATAAGGTTAAGGATGTAGCGGCTTATCAGAGTAATGTCCAGATTTTCACCAACTTCAAAAACGGAGAACTCTCTCTAATTATACCTTTATATAAGAATGGGCTGGCTGGGACGGATTCGTTAAATTTACAATAGTTGAAATATTTGTATAACGTTTTAAAAAATGCACTGCTATTTGCTGAGCTACCTCTTGTGTTGCACTATTTTAAGGCCCGAATTTAACAAACTGGAGAAAAGTGAGACTACTCGTCAATAAAATTCTGTGTTTACGAATCTAGTAGTAAATATTATTCTTGGTCAGTCGAGTTGACACTAAACCATAATTAATCTATTAATAGCAACATATTCAAGATTTACACCATACCAGTATATATATTCCTACCCTAAATTTATCAGTACGATCTATTCCACTTAATACCGATGGATAGATACCAAATGTTGCAGTTTGAGTCATGATGACGAAGCGGACGCGCCGAGAGGGCATGATGCTGTATTAAGGGTGTGTAGTGTACTGGCTTTAC
Organism: Epinotia brunnichana; assembly: GCA_963854355.1. Lineage (NCBI taxonomy): Eukaryota > Metazoa > Arthropoda > Insecta > Lepidoptera > Tortricidae > Epinotia > Epinotia brunnichana. The sequence goes on along the minus strand of OY977936.1, from coordinate 21,950,985 downwards.
CGCTTTATGGCGTGCTGGGATGAAATGAGGTGCGATATTATGGATGTGGCAAAAATATAAAGGTAGGAAAATAGAGATGTTTTAGGGAATACTAAAGTAATTTGTTAAATCGCATGCACAAAGTAAATTCTGTATTCAACTTCTTTTTATATTTATATTAATCGTAAATATAAATATGTCCCTAAGCGATGTGATACAGAGAACGAATAAAATGGAAAAATTAACCATCATCATCTGAAGGACTCTGGGAAATTTTGATCGTGGTAACTTCCACGTTAAATTAACACGAAGCAAAAATATTTAATATAATAATTTGTTTCGTTAAGAAGTGTAAGGTACCTTTTTTTTGGTGAAATGCGTTTACGCATCCCGTCCTGTCCGGGGAGGCAGAACGGGTATGACGGACTAACCAAAGCTTGGCTACCGTCTAAAACCACCAACGAGATCCGGCACCGCTTTGTAAAGGGGGGCGTCGCAGGATCGCTCTTGGCATTCAACTGCGTAGTGCGTACGGCGGCTCACAGTAGCAGGCCGCAGACATTTCGAGGCGTCAGCTAGGCAAACGCCTCTAGTCCAGTGGAATCTTTACTTACAAGTCTTGTCCCGACTCCCTGCATGATTCCAATACAGCGGAGGCAACAGATACGCATAGCACCTGGCTCTATCCCCTTTCTTCGCCGGCGAAGCGGATCCGCGAGAGGATCGTTCTCGCGAGCCCGCTCCGCAACCTCCTTCTGTGACATTACGTCGTCACAGAAGGAGGTCTCTCTACACGCCTCATCGCTGTTGAGCATGGCGTTGACGACACTCGACAGCAAGAGGTTTGCCCCTATTACCGCCTGTAAGGTGGGCCGCTGATGCCGCCACACGGTATACTCTTCCAAAGTGTGAAGTGCTGTGTCGACAAGCGCACCGCACTCGTGACAACAGAGCGTTGCCTCTCTTCCTATGCGGTGCAGATACTTGCCAAAGCATCCATGTTCAGTAAGTATCTGCACCATGTGAAACGTCAACGTTCCGTGTCGCCCATCGCTCCAGGTGGGGCAGTATCGCTCCAACCGTCGAAAGACCAAATTCTGCTGATGCCAGGTCTGCTCCTCCTTCCACTGGCGTAGAAATTCGGCCAGTGCCGAAGCCCGGACGCGCTTCATCTCTTCCCAGTCAGGAAATTCCCCTGCTACTCATTTCCCAGCCTTGTATTGGTGGACCGCAGCTAGCACCCGCGCTGCCAGGTCCCAAGGAAGGTCGGCAGCTAACGTTATCGCAGCTGTATAAGACACCGTCCGGTATCCCCGAACTGGCCTTAACAAAATTCCTCTGGGGCACACGGAGAACGAACGTGCGTTAGGTTAAGACATATGTTATAAATAAACATAACAGTTGATATGTCGGATGCTAACGCTCGCTCAATTCATTCGCTCGCGCAAAAGGTAGCGTACCTTTGTCATGCTTGTCCGATACAAGCACTTCAAAAAATAATATTGAGTTACGGATCTTTATAAAACCGAGTGTCGAATAAATGTTGCGTTCATTTCTTTTGATGAAAGTTAAATCCTTGTTTACGCCGCCAAGTGTTATCAACCATTTAATATTTTGTACTGCTGCTACTTATTTATATTAAATCATCTAAAATAAGTTATTATACTCATTATTATATACTGTATTTTTTCTATTTTATGAGATGATTGTTACCAATGAATTTTATTAAGCACGTATTTAAACTAATTCAGCAAATGATTTACGGGTCCGCTGGAACGCGGAAGAAAAATGGCCCGCCCACTGACTTGCTGTTATTGGCTAATGGTTGGATGCCCTAATCGAATCAAACGAATATTCCTGCAGTTTGATTAATCAGATGATTTGACAGATTACTTATTGATCAAAATCCCTGTCGTGAAATAAAGAAGGCGAAATAAGTTGATTAATTAGGTAGACCCAGGGAAGTTTTTCAATGGCACCTTGGAAAATATAACAGGGCAAACAAAATCTGCCGCGGGATCCAATATCATCACCTATGTACATACCTATATAACAAAATTAATTTGTCCCCGTCCCAAGGACGATAAATGGGACAAAATACTTTAAACTGTTTTCTTTTCAAACATCGGATTTCTAATGTGTGAAAATGTCTTACGTATAAAAAACTGTTTAAAATATGTGTTCCCTCTACAATGTACTACACCTAATTATGTACCCATATTATCTAAGACTAAAGTGGAAATTGGGGCGAAACTGCAACTTTTATTTATAACAATGTTAAGTTGAACTTATTAAAATTAGGTGCAGACAAACTATCAAAACTTAACCCTATTTGACACGTGAATGATTCACTGGTCAGTGAATGAATGGGTGAGTGATAGATTGTGATCGACGTGGCGTGGCAACAGATGGCGTCCTCGCAAATTACCGAACATAATCTGTAATGAGCTCACCTGTTGTGCAATATGACAGTGAGTTATACCTAATAAGGTATGGAATTTGACTTGTTAATTAATGATTAGGTATATTATCAATACAGTTTTTAGAATCATAAAGATTTATTTTGAATGAAGTGCAAAATTTTATAAACTCGTATTACAATATTACGCATTTGCATTTTTTGTATCCTACGTAAATACACACTTGATTCGTAACATTTTCAATTAAATAACACAAAAAAATTGGCATTATGTATTTCCAAAAAGCCATGGGTACCTACATATTTTTAAATGGCATTTCTGCAAGGTTTGCGTGTAATTTCCTATTATGACATTACTTCATACTCAGTGACGAAACTGTCTGGCAAAGCTGCTTCACTATTTAATTATAAACTAATATTTGCAATTTATTATTATCGGTAATTAAATACTAGGAAATACTGCACACACGGACTTTTGCATTTAATAGATACCTACATTACTTGTCCATTATTTGCCTAATTAGAGCTCAGAATGTCTATGCAATTTAATTAAAAAGTGATGGAATAAAAATTACTCCTTTGGTCCGATCGCAAATAATGGCAAACGCGACATTTTCTAGTAAATTGTAGTAATTATTTATATCCCGCAACCAAGGGGTGACTCAGAACATGCCATGGTTCATGAATAAAAATGTAGCCTTTTTAATCATTGACCATGAGGCAATATTTAAATAGAGAAAATACCTATATTATATTGGTTGAAAAATTTCTCGATTTTCATAAATTATTTGTATAAAACGGAACATAATCACGTAGAGCCAGGTATAATTGATGGTAGTTTATGTTACTGATACATAATGAGAGGCCTTAAAACATGAGTGTGGTTTTATGAAACAAGCGACAGCGAGTTTCATAATAGGATCACACGATTGTTTTAAGGCCTAATTATGTACAGTTGCATACACTACTTTATCTAAACACATATCATAAGTAGTGTACTGCATTGCTACTAGTGCTTGCAATCTTGGCTGCATTTACGATATCCGGCGGAGTGTTCATATCGTTCTCGGAGTCACTACTACTCATATACTCGTATTCAACTAAAATGTAAATTACAAACAACTTTTAACAATTCTGCTTTCGTAACAGCAAAAAACGTACAAAGAAATTTCAACAGTACCTAATGGCGGCAATTCGATCCTCCATCAAGACGAATGTTTTTTTTAAATCATAAAGTAAACATCAGAACATAAAAATAGGGAGTAAACAAATGAAGTTCCTATTCTCATGCCACTCGAGATCAAATGTTTTATATTAAGAGGATTGTGAACCTGTAAATTTTCATACAAAAAGCGATAACGTTTTTCACCCCGTAAACATCGTTTGATTTTTATAATTTTTGGACATGTTGTAGATATGGTGAAATACTAGGTCTGTACGTTTTGATTTTTAAGAAATATTGCTTACGTTAAAAGTTATTAGCATCTAAAAATCTATATTTTTGACTTAAAAACGTTGTCTATCTTTTTATTTATTTTTAATTAATCTAAACTGATTTACTAAAAAAGGAAAACGTACAGACATAGATTAAAATGTACCTAATCTAATCATACTAAAATTATTTAATTTCAATAAGGTTTAGGGGGGTTCAAACATTATCACCCGAAACCATATTTCAACAAGAAAATGTAGGCAATTACCTCCAGGACTTGCAGCTTTCTCTATCCCACGATACGGGTCGGGAGGCAGAGCGGTGTGAGACAGATAGATTTTTTTAAATACCTATTCGCGCCGCGTATCGACACTTCACAATCCTCTTAAAAAACCGGCCAAGTGCGAGTCGGACTCGCGCACGAAGGGTTCCGTACCATTATCTATAAAAATATTTATTTAATTCTGTTATTAGTATTTGTTGTTATAGCGGCAACAGAAATACATCATCTGTAAACATTTCAACTGGAACTATCACGGTATCAGTGAGATACAGCCTGGTGACAGACAGACTGACAGACAGACAGACAGACGGACAGCGGAGTCTTAGTAATCGGGTCCCGTTTTACTCTTTGAGTACGGAACCCTTAAAAACATAATGAATTGACGTTTCGTATCGATAACTGTTTTAATGTCTATAGATACTAGAATTTCCCCCTTGAGTTTTGACAGCTGTTCCAAATTTAAACTCATAATGATACAAAAATCTTTACTGTAATAACATTACAGTACAGATTTTACCTGCTACCACCATCGATTTAAAATTTTAAATCGATGGCTACCACAGGCAAGAAAGTTGTCATAGTAAAATTGGTTGTAATAATGCTGGTCATTTCCGACGGTTTCTGAACGCATTTTAGAGCACTAATGATATTTGCGTAGATAAAATTTATAACATTATTAACCCCACTCGACGTTTCAAATGTGTCACAAACATTTTTGATTTCATACACGATTAAGTCTCATTTAATAAAAATAAATATGATAGTTCAAACTACCAATGTTTTAAGTAAATTGAATGCTCCAGAATCCCACGCCGATATACAATTGTTATAAAGTTTGTTGTTTTAAACCGCATATATATTTAACCGTCGAGCAGTTAATAATGGAATGTCAAACACCTTGTTCAATAAAATTGTCTGACGGTGACTAACGCCTTCTGGGGCCTCTAGTAGTAGTACTGATTCTTCATCAGTCATTACGTATAATTCCATTCCGAACCCCTCAAACAAACAGACAGACGCTCATTACACATTACACACACACATAAATAAAAAAGAACAGAAAATTATAAACCATTTGACATCTGACACCGCGAATATTCAAATTAGTGCATTATCGATATGAACAAAGGTGCACTTGACAGAATAGGGAGGTGTGCCGCCCTTGTACATACTACCTGTGTGCCAAGCACGGCACAGACTAAACTTACAAAATAAACTCGCTGTGTTAAACTAAAAAAACCACGATTATATTTTATAGCATTTTTTTAGTCTGCGGCTCGGAATATGGAGGAGGTGCGGGTAAGTGTACACTCACGGTTATGGCACGTAATTTGTGCGTAAATCAAATTTGACCGGTGGGTGTGTATATCTGTCTCGCACATATGGCGGTATTCTAAACGCGATGATTGTCGAAGCGTGTGTCTAGAGACGCTTCGGTGTTCGTGATTTGTAGAAATAAAGGAAACGCTTTTTTGGTTGAATTGTTATTGGGTATGATTATGATTGATTTAGAAGCATATGGTAGGTTACCAATAATACATTTAGAAACTAATGTTTGTATAAATAATTTACACGGACGTAAAATGGAAAAATACATGTGTGATTGAAAAATAATTGTGATAAATAGATATATCTATGTCAACTAACATCAGATATATTAGATTGATAAACAGATTATTGCATTTGAGGTTTAAAAACTTTATATCATATCAACATAGCAAACTTTATTAGCAGATTATAGCCGTTCGTGATTAAACACGGCCAAACTGTTAACTAACGTATAAAATTGCCCCAGATTTAAATCAAGATAATATCTCAATGGGGTGAAATCGAATGCAATCACCTGCATTTAATTTGCATAGTCTTATTAACATGGTAATTTTATTCAAAAACCTTATGTTGCATTTTGTCACGAAATTTCTAAGCTGTCATTATTTACAATGTCAGCAGAACCTACTTAGATGTATTTATTTATAGTACATTACTTACCTAGGGCGGTTAAACAAAGAATGTCTCAGATCGCAGGTATTTGACGCCCGAGCCGAAGGCAAGGGCGATAAATATGCGCTCTGAGGCTTTTCCTTCTAATTCCTACTTTATGGCCAGGTATGACGTAAAAATATTCGTGTCCTAAATCAAGTATTTCTTCATAATACAAGATTCTTATTGACCAGTTTTAGTTCTTGAAAGTGACCGCAATGCGAAATGTAAATAAAATTCTGAGAAAGCATTGAATTACTTATGTAATTTTTTCTCAAACCGCGTGATTTATCGAAGACGCGCAATTCATACAGATAACCATAATAAACAATGCCAAAGTGTTGTATTGTGTATAATTTAAGCAGCAGGGTATTTTTAACATTAACTATACTTAATAGTTTAATATCCCGAAACACTAACATCTGCGTAATCTTCTTATAGACAAACAGGCACATTTATCCATATTAATCTGCACTACCGTATACGCTAAATAACCACTTATTAAGTCGGCTCACATTTTACGCTTACAGTGGCGGCCACAAAAAGCACCCACCCTAAAGTTAGTGAACACCTGCACTTTCCCAACTAGCGCAATATGCCGCTTGTTTCACAGACGATTCTTTAAATTAGAGTGAAAATGTACAAAATTTATTTTCATTGATTAATGACGCATTAAAAGAAAGATTTTTTTTAAGTCATAATTATTCATGAAATAAGAAATTTTAAGTTGTGAGTATTGTTGACTAAATGATGTAAATTAAATATGAACCGATATTTATTTCATTTCTGTTTCATATTTATCTGACTAAACATTAGTTGTTACGTTGGTATTAGGTGGTTTGATGAAATTAAGATACAAAAATATAATGCATCTAAACTCTCCCAGGTTTTGGTCGTATGATCCGATTTGGCCCTCCGTCAAAACGAAATGAAGAATTATGAACGTCACACTCCAGTGTTTTGTTACGATTTCCTTCCCTAAGTCTCTTCAGTTTCAACCACTTGCACTCATTAATGTAGGTGTTATTGTTACTATTTTTACACTTTGTAGTGACTTAAAAGTATTTGTCATTTACTCAAAAACAAAGGGTGACAGTTTAGACAGTCACTGCAAAACAAAAAAAAAACCGCCAAGTGCGAGTCGCACTCGCGCACGAAGGGTTCCGTACCATTGTCTATAAAAAGCGGCCAAGTGCGAGTCGGACTCGCACATGAAATAAATTGCGGTTTACGATTTATGACGTATTAAAAAAAAACTACTTACTAGATCTCGTTCAAACCAATTTTCGGTGAAAGTTTACATGGTAATGTACATCATATATTTTTTTTAGTTTTATCATTCTCTTATTTTAGAAGTTACAGGGGGGGGGACACACATTTTACCAGTTTGGAAGTGTCTCTCGCGCAAACTATTCAGTTTAGAAAAAAATTATATTAGAAACCTCAATATCATTTTTGAAGACCTATCCATAGATGCACATGGGGACCCCTAAAACTTAATGTTTTTTTTTAATTTTTGTGTAAAAATCTTAATGCGGTTAACAGAATATATCTACTTACCAAGTTTCAACAGTATAGCTCTTATAGTTTCGGAAAAAAGTGGCTGTGACATACGGACGGACAGACAGACAGACGGACATGACGAATCTATAAGGGTTCCGTTTTTTGCCAATTGGCTACGGAACCCTAAAAACGGCAAAAAATCACGTTTGTTGTATGGGAGGCTCCTGTAGCCTAGTTGGTAGTGACCCTGCCTACGAAGTCGGAGGTCCCGGGTTTGAATCCCGGTAAGGGCATTTATTTGTGTGATGAGCCACAAATATTTGATCCTGAGTCATATATATATTTATATATATATATATATATATATATATATATAGTATGTTTATCGTTGTCTACTACCTATAGTACCTACAAGTTTTGCTTAGTTTGGGACTAGGTCAATTTGTGTAAGATTGTAAAAAAAAAAAAGTAAAAAAACTTATTTATTCAATTTTTTTAGTATTTGTTGTTATAGCGGCAACAGAAATACATCATCTGTGAAAATGTCAACTGTCTAACTATCACGGTTCATGAGATACAGCCTGGTGACAGACGGACAGACAGACAGACAGACGGACAGCGGCGTCTTAGTAATAGGGTCCCGTTTTACTCTTTGAGTACGGAACCCTAAAAAGGGCAATAAAAAGTGTAGGTAGTAAACGATACGTAATTAACGTCGTTTTAATCATCCTCAGCGTTATTCCCGGTTGTGCCCTAAAGGAGCCCGGGATCCGCTTTGACACCTAATCCCAAGATTTGGCAATATGCACTAGTTTTACGAAAGCGACTGCCATCTGACATTCCAACCTAGAGGGAAAACTAGACCTTATTGGGATTAGACCGGATTCCTCAAGATGTTTTCCTTCACCGAAAAGCTAACGGTAAATTATTCCGTACATAAGTTCCAAAAAACTCATTGGTGCACCCAAACCGCTCGCCTGAACCACTAAAGGACACTAGGTAGCTTCAATTAACGTTATTTTCATGATCTGTTTTATTCTTAAACATAGACAAATATGTCGATATATTTTATATTTGGTAGGTCCTCATTATCTCTATTAATTTTGTATCCTTTATAGTTTTCTTTGTGTTTACGTAAAATATTACCAGATATAATTATATAAAATAATAAAAAATATAACAAAGACAGATTCAATTCGTTTTACTTCTGAGAATAAAGCGAAAAAAAATCTTATGATATTTACTTACAAATGTTTGTTTCATAAGCAATATTAATACTTCGCTACGACGAAGTACACTTTATTTACGAGCATGACACAACAAATTGTCAAAAAAAGAAAGATGCAGTAAAAGCCGGTGTCCGAACATTATCTTCCATGACTAGTGACTACTTGCCCCTTGCAAAGTGGACTGACATATAAATCATTGCTAATACGATTTTCGCTTCAACATATTTTTAGCACCATTTTTCCCCAACCTCCTCTTATGGTTTACGACAGGTTTGATATAGTTCTTTGGAACAATTTATCGGTGGTTTTATTTATTTGCCCCTGTTACATAAATTTGTATACATACATATAGTTTCGGAATATAAAATTAATCTACAAATAAAACATTTTCTTTCAATGACTTCTTGCGATTAATTAATGGTCATTTCTAGATCAATTGAAATTCCCAGTAGTTAGGGGTAAAGTAAGAAATTAAGTTTCTGTTAAATGAATGCATTTTATTGCTGGCTGTAGGATTCTGGCCACCTCACTTCATCAATTGTAGGTACTGTGAAAAATCTGTCTTTGCAAGTTTCGACAAATGACAAGTTAAATTAATATTTGTAAAATAATAGACAATTTATAGTAGTTACTGTGACTGTACATAATGAAGGGCATTAAACATGAGTGTGGGCCTTCGGCTCGTTTCATAATAACATCACACGAGTGTTTTAATGCCTAATTATGTACAGTTACATACACTGCTTTATCTATCCACATATCATTAGCCTCCATGATGCATTTAGGAGCCGCATATTAAGACCGGCATCGCGGCGTTGTTTTCTGGCAGCTGTCATAGTTTTTAGGGTTCCGTACTCAAAGAGTAAAACGGGACCCTAATTACTAAGACTCCGCTGTCCGTCCGTCCGTCCGTCCGTCCGTCCGTCCGTCCGTCCGTCCGTCCGTCCGTCTCTCTGTCACCAGGCTGTATCTCACTGATACCGTGATAGTTCCAGCTGAAATTTTCACAGATGATGTAATTCTTTTGCCGCTATAACAACAAATAATGAAAACACAGAATAAAATAGTTTTTATAGATCATGGTACGGAACCCTTCGTGCACGAGTCCGACTCGCACTTGGCCGGTTTTTATTTTTTTTAATTCAGAGACAAACTAGAGTCAGCTCTAACAATTATATCGTTCGATATCTTACTTACGTGCGGCATTTGTCATATGCAACTTGACAATTCATTTCGAACTAAACGTCATCTCGACTGATATTAGAATAGGGTCAAATCAAATTTCTTTGCTTTTCAGAGATGTTCGAAATTTAAATGAAGTAATATTATCGAAATCGATGTTATTATTTAGCAATAATAACATTTTCACAGATAAGAAATTTGTTCTTACAAAACAGTCTGTTTTTATGGTGGTCATAATGTGCGGTTCTTGAACGCATCATGGAGGGTTTATGATATTAGGATAGATAAAAAATTTAAACAATTTGAATATTCAATACGCCAAACGGACACTATTTCTGGTTCTAGTTAATTTTAAGAGGTAGGTACACACTAGCGGCTCTATTCAGCCATTGAGTTGAGACTAGCACGCACCGGAAGGCCTTTGCCGGTGCAACAAGCCGTATTACCGAATGGCAAATAGCGCCGCATGCTAAGCTTCCGCACAAATATCAAAGTAAACACACCGATATTAAGCAGGCTTTACGTACTGACAGGGAAAAAGGTTGCATTTTCATTTGGATTTTACCTAAAGAACGAAAAATTGCTATTAGGCAGCTGTTTTTTTAATAGCCAGAATAGTAGATTGTGTCTCAAGGGAGCACGATGATAATATACTTACGGTGAGTGCGGTTTATTGAATCCTGAATGAAGTGAAAGGTTCTACAATATAATCCTGAGCGTAGCGAGGGATTCTAAAGAAGAATCTTGAGTGTAACGAGAGATTCGAGTGTTAACGCCCCAGACGGAAAAAAACTTTCCACCGAGTCGCACAATACATAGGTACCTACTGCTTAATTTCACACCTTCTATGAGTAAAAGTGAAATTCCTTCACTTGAGGGCAACAATGACTTTTGCTGAATAAGTAGCAGATGTGAAATAGTTATTTACGATACAATTCGCAACGAGTGGGAAGGGAGTGTTTTAAATCGACACGAGTTGTATATACGTGTATTGTACAACGTTTTACAGTACATATGGCTCTTTAAAGTTTCGACATATGCACGGAAAGTGCTCTTTTCCGCACACGTGCGGAAAAGTAGCACCATGTGTACTGTAAAATAGTTTTATTATGATAGCCAACTAACAGCCTTCAAATACTGTTTTTAAAGTTGTTTCAGCGCTGTAGGTAGGCTTGATAATTGCTCCCAAGTCTTGAATGACTTATACATAGATTACCCCCTAGATACAAGCTTACAAAGCTACAAACTTACATTTCAGTGACTAGGTGTTATATTATTAAATACGGATAGATAATCTCCATAATAGTACATTTCGATGCTAGTGCGGAAAGTATGTCATTCCTTCGCGAGCGCCGAGATATCTTGCCACGAGCCGTAGGCGAGTGGTAAGACTCGGGACGAGTGAAGAATGACATTTCCGCACGTGTATCGAACGACATTTTTTAATACAGTTGCGAAAAAATAAGAAAAACAACAAGTAAGAACAGTATTAAAAAAAAATTGTTTTTTGAACAGCTTCATTATTTTTTAACTGTTTTACAATGATGTTACGGAATTAATAATATAAAAGTTACAAATTACTAACTTGTTGTTTTTCTTATTTTTTCGCAACTGTATTAAAAAACGTCGTTCGATACACGTGGAAAAGTAAAAAGCACTAGTGCGCAAAATACAACTTTGCGCACAATTTGCAGCTACAAAAAGTAACACTTTTTGAGCAACTGTATTAAAAAATTTTTTTTACTAATTTTACCTTTGCTTTTTCGCCCGACGCTACCCTCACGATGCACGATGCAGGTAGGTCGCAAAACGGTCGATTGAAGCCCTCACTGCACCGTATGCCTGCCTGATCCACATGTTTGTGTTAGCTCCAGCCACAACGCGGTTCAGAGTTGCTTGCCAGTTTGTCACTATCAAACAGAGTGTATGTAAAAGCCGAAGTTCAATAGGAATCTGTGGACGAGTATCAATACGCTGACTTAAGCTACTTTTGGTTCTATCAAATATGTTTCATCAGAGAATGTGAAGGCGGACATAATACTTATTGTGCCCAAATTCTTAGTGATATTATTTATATTATTATTATATCACTTAAAACTAAGTAAATAATAATTGTACACCAAACACATATAAGACACATTTCCAACCAATGTTTTTTCTCAACGCATGAAACTAGTAGAGAACATTTTACTGAAGAAGACGGCACTCTAACGGCAACCAAGACCTAACTTAAGCATTTTTTTACTCTACTTTCCAGCTATTATAAATAAGGATTTCGAACCCTGCTGTCAACAGAGGGCGCTGGATTAAGTCCGACGGTGTTGACTCAACTAATGCACGCCACCAGCCTTAGGGATAGTAAGCAATTATGACCTATTGTTTAGTTTAGGTTATAGACTTTGAGTTGAATATTCAGTATTATATGATAACCATACCTATCCCCCCTGATACAGGTAGATACTTACTTACTAGGAGGTCCCAACCTTATGTACCTAAAAACCCTAACCAATTTCAAAATTGTTTTATTCATTTTAATTTTTCATATACATTTTCATATACCTACCTTCCTAAGTATGCTTGTATCATTGCAAAAAAAAATACTTTCGTATAAAGTAAACGTTATCTTGCCGACTAATACGTAGCAACTAGAGAAACCATTGACGCGTAAAAATACTATCAAAGCCAAACTGAAAAATTATTATTACATTTCATTTCATTTAAGTATTTGTCATAAATTGTATGTTACATAGGATGGTACAGTGAATAATAGTATTTTATGCAACTGTTGTATAAGAAGGGTCTTAAAACGCGAGTGGCGTGGGTTGCGATGCGAGCCTTGGCGAGCATCGCAATTACAGACGCCACGAACGTTTTTAGACCAGTTATACACCGTTGCATACAATACTTTTTCTACGACAAATTTTAAATAAATAGCAGACTACAGAATAGTTAAACTTTTCAGGCAGCAAGTTTTCTATTCGTACTTTTGCTACTCACGCAATTTCTTCAGGAGTGCAGTTATTAATTTCTTCAACCATTTTAAAAGGAACGTACACTTTTGTCTTCACAAACACGAAACAAATCTTAATAGTTCATGACTAATAGTTTATCATCTTTCGTCTTTTCATTTTGAACTGTATTTTGGTGGGAAATCAGAAATGTGACACCTCTTGCTTATGGTTTGTTTTGTTTTTAATTTGTGTGCACTTGCCATCCGAACCAAACCAAATCCGGACCCGGACCGAATTCGAACTGTTTATTTTTATAAATAATACCAATAATTTATAAAACATGTAATTTAACACACAATAGATGATGATTTTAGTAAATAATTGATAATATACAAATGTTAATTCGTAAATAAATACTTTCATTTCGAAATATTTGTTTATGAAGTTGGCTGCCTACTGCAATATGTATAGCGGCCGATTTAAAAAAAGTTAAACAGTGCTTTTATGAAAAATGTATGAACCAAAAAAGTACGCTAAACAGTGCGTTTTTGGGCCATAGAGCATAGAGTATTTCGACGACTTATTAGTGGTGTCATTGTATTTGAGCTACAGCCTATATAAATGACAGATAACGGTACAGGAGTAGAAAAAGTTTGTTAATATGTCTCAATACAATTTTACCAATTTGGTGTAGCAATAATAATAAGCATAATTACACATAAATATATGTATACGTACTTAATTAATTTAAATTATATATTTCAATAATATTGTATAAATTCGTCCGTATAAATCCTAAAAAAGTTACAAGACTACAAGACACATGTTTAAAGTTGACTTACCTACACACTGGTTGTAGGTACATTGAGTAACCACACAGCTACTAGTAATAGTTAGCGATAGTTATAAGTCGTCTATGTATATGTTATAACCGTTATAAGTCGAAAAGTGGCATACGTCATACTTCTGGATTATCAGGAACTTCCTGGAGGCACACTAGTCTACGCTCATTTATCACCTCGCTTGTATAAAAAAGAATAACAGATAAATACTGCAGGTTTAGTACAAGACCAGGATTCATTCCCTGCTGATAATAACTATTTAACGTAATGCACGTCCATAACGAAGACGGTCGCCATGTTTAAGTATAATATAAAATTAATCGAAATAAAAACAAATGAAAACCTGAAGAAGGTACTAGACCAGCGTCAATAACCCTGCTGATAATTGTTTGACGTAATGTGGCTCCACAACCGATGTAGTCGCCATGGTAAGTATAGAGTACAAAATTACTTTAAATGTACTTAAAATAAAAGAAAAAATATTTATAGGTACTAGACCAGGGTCAATGACCTGCTGATAATTGTTTGACGTAATGCGCGTCCATAATCGATGCAGTCGCCATTATACTATTATGCAGTGCGTAGCGCATAATCTGTGGACCGGTCGCGAAGTCACGCCTCGAGCCTACAGGATGATGCGGTTGCTGAATTGGAGTAATTATTGTTTTTACAGAAACAGGGGCTTCTGTGATTGAGAAACGAAAATCAGTGTGTATTAAGTACGTTGCTTTTGAGAACATTGTGCTTTCAACCGACGTTCCAAAAGAAATTGAGTCGCAATTTAGTATTATATCTTTTTAAGGTTATAGTCGCAAATGTTGCAATGCCCTTACTTAATGTAACACTTCTTGTCACCTATGTAACAACATGAATGCAATAAATTACCTCACTAATTACTAACTAAAAAAATTACTCACAGAAGCTCAGATATTCACTGCACTCATACATCCATCTGCCACGCTAGTAAGTCACTCTGGTGCATCAGCCAAGAGCGCATTGAATAGGGGTGTAGCTGTAGACTCAAAATGTATTATTACTTCAAAAGAAAAAATCCCATCTGCAACCGTTTTATTATTAATGTTGCCTGTTAGAGAGAGAAAACGCTACGGGATCGTGACGTCACGATCGTCTAGCGTCATAGTAAATGACAATCGTTTCATATGAAGGTGCGTTTTGCGGAAAAGGGACAGAACATACCCCTTCTTAAAACTTTGGACGCTTATTACTTTGTAGTTATTTAACCTCTTGCGTTGTTTTTTCTCCATTTGACTACATATTTAATCCTTTTTCGAGGAAATGCAACATTATTGTTTTTTTTTTAGTGTCCAAACCCCTATTGATAGAGAGCGCCGAGCCGCGAGATCCTGCGTGACACAATCGGCAATCGCATCGCCATGCCCTGATTGGCCGTATCCTGGGGTTATCCGGAGCATACAATTGCACGAGACGACTCACTCGCTCAGGAAAATCTGGCTCAACGTTTATCATCCGACACGCAGTAAGTAACCAACAAGTTGTAGCTATCACCAGGGGCCCATTTCTCAAAAGCTTGTAAAATGTCTCTTTCTAATATAAAAGAAGTTGAAAAGAGGCATCCGCTTGTATTACAAGCTACAAGCTTTTGAGAAATGGGCCATGCTCTATCCCACTGTCAATAGGCTTGTTTCCTATTTTTTTTCGATGCCATTCGAACCAGTTTTAGAGGAATAAATGTTTGTATGGAAACAACTATATACAATTAAAGAACATAAATACCCAAAAAAATTAGTTAAAGACGGACCCTCGATGGCGGCAGGCGAAACGCTTCATACATACTATTTGATGTTGAATCGTGACGTCACAGTGTAATATTGATACTAATCGTTATATGGAAAATCAAGTAAATTGCTGTTTCGGGCGTGAAATACTGCGTTTAGGTGTATTAGTTGTCATGCAATTTTGTTTCTATAAAAGCGTACATTTAACTTTAATCTCGGACGATAAAAAAATATCCATATCTTTTTATGATTTAAATTATATTTTGTAATTTATACTTTATTACTTACAATTATTTGATGGTTTACTATTCATTTAGCAACACTACGTAATCAATTTTAACATGAGGATAAACCCTATTTGGCGCGAAACAACGTTTGTCTTTGGTAACCTCCTGTGGAGGTCTTGCAAGGGCTGTACAGCGTATCGTACAAAATGACGATTCATATATACGTTCCGTTTTACGTAGTAGCAACATAATTTCATTGATCGCACAGGCTATGCATTTAAATTTTACAACATCTTGCTAACATGACGAAAGATGCAATCCCATTGCTAAATATGAACTGTTTTGTAAAAACATATTCTGTGTTCCTGTATTTTTTTACTTAAACCTGTATTTCCCGCTATCGTATTTTTTTTAATAATATCATATTATTATTTCCAAAATGGATGATTATTTCGATAACAAACACAGAAACTGAACTAATTATAATTTTGGATGTTCAGTTGTGGGGTACATCGACAACCCTATCCTACTCTATGATTGTCTATTGCCAAAAAATGACAGCTAACGTCATCACTTAGGCAGTAGTAGACCTTCTGTACCTTTAGGTACTATTAATTATTATGTGCTATCACGTACAACTAATTATAACCTAAGGTCCCTTACAACAGATATTTATTTGGTGTGATAAAGTTTGGTAGTACACACTGAATTTGCGTTATCAGTATCACATAACCATTTGTATGCACGTACAAAACGTGCTTAACAGTATATCTGTTGTAGCATCCTGTATGCTTTAGTTGAATCAAGAAAATGGGACGTCATTTATCATCGCACAGATTAACTGTAGCTGCACTTGTTCTACTTAAAACAACTTCCATCGATTTCAATATGAAAGGTTTTTGCCTCCCCTTTTTTGAATTGGGTGGCGAAACACCTGTTTTGGTTTAGTTTAGGGGTTTAAAGTGAAGGCAAAACTAAAAAAAAAAAAATTGGATATAATCGTCTGCTTTAGAAATCACAGTTATAAGCCTACTGTTTCACTGAGGTGGTTCCTGCGATACCTACCTGTGCGGTGCGGAAGGGGTGATTGTGTTTTTTTTTTTATACTACGACGGTGGCAAACAAGCTTACGGCCTGTCTGATGTTAAGCTGGTACCGTCGCCTATGGACACTTGTGACTCTAGAAGAATCACAAGCGCGTTGCCGACCCTTTATTCACTTGAGGATTCGCTGTGTTGGCAGATAGAGACATGCAGGTCCCCCACTCCCAACACAACGCATCCTAGGGAGCTTTTGTGACGTTTAAATTCAATCTAGGGCCCGTTTCGCTGCCACCCCTCTGGCACTGCGCAAATACCGCTATAACCGACTTAGTTAAATGCTGTGCGTATGGTATACAACACTGTTTACGAGAAAGTAAATGTCCATTTACCAAGACACGTCCTACTTCTTGTAATAACGTCCTATAAGTTGTCAAATTAGTATGGACTCCCTGTGTGGGCTATCGTGTATTCGTGAGTGGGCAGATCTGAACGTACCATTATATATTTTTACATATTATCCGACCTAAGCATATTGTCATTCCAAGTAAGAATTTAATCAAGTTATTTAAGTGGGTACTTACTGTTTTTTTTGGAGTTTTATTTCAACTTTTTAAATCTAATACACAGTTATAAAGTATGACAGAATATTAATCAATATCAAAATTACGCAAAAGTCAACGAAACATTAATAAAGACTCAAATATTGCAATAACAACAATCATAATAAACAAGACATGGTCGGACGCGCCCAAAATGATGCGGTTTGGGGGGTCAAAAGCATAACAAAAAATACGAGGTGTTTTTCTCTAATAATGCCTCACGCGAGGGTAAATCGTTTGCACTATGATCTTTAAAAAGAGACGGTAGGTTTACATGGCTCACTTGCTTATTCAATTACCCTAAGCTTGTCTTTGAAGTGAATCAAGATGAGGAATCGAGACCAACATTAAAACTCGATAAACCTACGCTGTGGATATTGATGGTTTTATTATTCAACTCTTTAAATATAATAAATAAATAAATAATGAATATTAATAAATATTAAGAGACAATCTTACACAAATAGAACTAGTAGGTACCATGTTAGCTCAATAAGGCTTGTGTTATGAACTAGTACTAGACGACGATATATAAATACTTAAATATATAGAAAATATCCAAGACTAAGAAACTAATATTCATGCTCATCACACAAATATTTATTTACCCTTACCTGGAATCGAACCAAGTCCTGTCAGCTTCGTAGGCAGCCTCACTCTACCCTTAGTGGGTTCTACTCTACTCTACCCAGTTAGGCTAACCAGACGTCACATAATTAATACTGCATATATTAATTGGTGAACTTCGCCTAAAACTTCCGTCCTAAAAAATATCGACTTTGTTTTTGCATGCGTGGTTAATAGCGTTTCAAATTGTCTGTATTTAAGAATGGTTTGAATACAATATAATGCTCATTAAGTGTAAAAAAGTTTAAGTCTTCCAATTATCACATGTGAACCCACATTTTGCAGCAGTAAAAAACGAACCATTCATTATTTTCGCGGTTACACAGTTTACTCATTTCCCCTTTTTAGCAGTTTTTTTTATTTCCTTTTGCCATGGGTGAGTTTGTTATTACATGTCAAAGTATTTTATGTTATTGATTGAATGATTATTGTTTAGCGTGGGAATTATCTATTTTGGATTTTTGGCGTTTAATGATGACATTAACGTTTTATTGGGCCATGAAATTGCTATTTTATGGTAAAAATTCACAGATTTGCAAAAAGTGTTTTTTCTTTTGAAAAATCTTGGGATTTATGGCTTTATTTTCGGAGAACTACCTACTTAAGTAACAATTTTCTTCTATTTATTTATTTTTTTTTCAATGCACGAAGGCGCGCCTAACGTCTTGTCATTGCGCATTAATTTGGCGAATTGTGGCTAACGAGTATTTTGCACATACATTTATGAACATCTACTTACCTTCGTATTGTATGACAAGATTAAAGTTTTGCTATTCAACAAAGCGTAGGCTTTACATAAAAGAGCACTTCATAGATAAATTTTAATGTTCCGGACATTTGACGAAGGTTTGTTCTTGTAGGGATTTCAAGATAGTCATTTGGCTCTCTGCAACAAAGGAAAGCATTGAAGACCTTTATCCACTATCATCCCACTAACAGAATAGAGCTCTCAATTTGCTAATAGGAAGGCACTGAGTACCAACAATGGCAACATAGTTCCAATACACACTAACTATCTTAATCCGTCCTATTGTTTATTTCAAAAATTGAATCATAGCCACATATCCTGAAATCTGCATATTCTGCAAACATTTGTTGACGTTTAAGTTTATTCGAATCTCAACCTTTACGTTCAAATTTTAAAGTTCATATTGCATTGATATTTGTAATGCAAAATGCTCGTCTAAAACCTAACACAATGCAGCTAATGGCCGAAGCAACTACGCAACTCATTCAGCAAACAATTACGGCATAATAGAATAAATAGGGTAATCAGACCACTCAGGATCGGGGACGGGTGGGCGGCGAGAGTCGGTTCGGATGAACGTGGTACCATTTCATGGCAACTTACTTAAATAATCTTTAACTGTTGATATTGGATCAAAGAATTAAATACTTTTCTTTATTATCACAATCTTTTCTCAAGTCAAGGGTCTCATGGTAAGTGACTAGATATAGTTTTATCTATGTTTTTTTTTCGTAAGGTAGGTACTACTAATTTCAGCCTCACTTTCTAGTCACAACTAATCAGTTAAAAAAATTGCCTTTCCTGTAGTAAGCGTTCTAAAGTTTTCCATTAAAGTTTATAGGAAAAATATTTTTGCTTTTTAACTGCTAATACTTGGAAGCTGCCATGCGCAAATTATAAAAGTATAACTGATCCACATTTTGGTGGAGGAAAACATCGTTGGGAAAACGGTCTAATCCTAAACAAGATCTAGTTTTCCCTCTGAATTGGAAGGTCAGATGGTGGTTGCTTTCATAAAAAAGTGCTTGCGCCAAATCTTGGGATTACATGCCAAAGTGGACCCTGGGCTCAATTAGGGTACCTGAACCTAGAAGCTGACAGAAGTAGGTAGGTACCTACATATAGTATATCCGTGAAAAAGAAGTATTATCTACCTTGACGTACCAGTCATATAATCCAAACTCGCGCTCCATGCTCGCACATCTGACCCTGTCATCCCCTTGCCTGACACACGTTAAACCGAATCTCGCTACCACCTTTTGTTCGTCATTTGAATGCTAATTGCTTCGAAATCAGCGCATCCTGAATGAAATGTTATGAATATTGTAATTCCTGTTTAAAGCATTGATTAAGCGGTGTGAATGATTCTGTGATGCCAGCAAAATTGGATGGTTAACATGGAAATAATGTGGTGACAAGTGTTATTTCATTAAAGTTTGGTAAACAGCAGGGGATGCGAGATTTAGAGTGATTGGCATTCGATTGTTGTTTAATTACGGACAGAAGATTTAACTCTCTATACCTGCGTAGTTTGCGATGCGTATAGTAGGTAATCGTTTCAGAAACGAAGTAGCTATACCTATCAATGGTAAACCTAATAAAATTGTCAATGATCTACTAGCGTTTTAGATATGTACGTGTGACTATTTAGTCGGCAAAAGATACCGAATATTCGTCACTTTATGACTTAGGTACTGTAAAACACAAAAATAAACTACAATATTTACTTCAAGTTTTATATTTCAAGTATTTTACTTAAATATAACAAATAATCATCATAAAGAAATAGGAACTTTTTATTTCATCATTAGAGATCCGACTTGTCGGGAAAGCCGAACATCCGTCCACATTTGTAGTCGGCGACTAGTCGACCACCTCGGCGCCGATTAATCGGCTAGTCGGCAAAATCCATAGTCGACACATCTCTAAATTTATATCAAAGAGAACCAACTTAAAGTTCTTGGAAGAAAAACTCGTGAACGGGTAAATTTAAAACTAAATATAATCAAACTCCACATCTGACTATGGGTCTGAATAGTTAATATCAAATTACTGTTAACAAAAACCTTTAGCAGTGATGCTTATCAAATTAAACTTTAAATCAACCATATCATTGCATAAACTTTTCCAGACATAAAATGTGTCTGGGTACCATCAACAAAAACACATCAGACGTGACAGTTACAGTGACCTAAAATCCTTTCCATATTCGTCACGGATACCTACACTTAGTCTTCTCATTCCACTGCGTCATAATATGACATTAAAAAAATGTATGCAATTGTAATTTGAATCTTAAATGGAAAAGGATATGATTGATTTTGTGATTTTTTTTTCAACAAATTCACCGTTTAACTGTGTCAACTGTCAAGGGGCACGCAAAAAAGGGGCAAGTTCAAATACAAAATGACAAACTTTTATTTAACACCCCATTCTTCAACCATAGATAATGCTTGCAAAAAAACAACAAAATACCGTTTACAAATTTTTATGTTCCGAATTTAAACTTTATTATTTAATAAACTTGCGTTTTTGAAAGAGGGCTTTTAAAAAAGTATATTCATTAGTGGTAATAAAAAAGTAATGCCCCATTGTTGTTTATCGATGAATTTTTGAGATGATTTGCGATTTTTACGATCGATTCTCGCGAGTTGTGACGTTTAGTGATCGTAATGTTTTGCGTGAGAACCGTACTGTTAGCCAGGTGTGGCAAGGTTGATTGAAACGATTGAAACTGTTGATTGCCTTTGCTAATATGGGATAGAAGGTCATAAAAAAATATATAGTTACTCAGAATATCTTTAGGTGACTTTAACAGAACTTGTTAAATAAATTAAATAGAACAATCAAATGTTTCATTAGGTGACCCACTTGAAACAAGGAATTATTCCACAATTAGGCATTAAAACTAATCATACATATCAAAATCGTGTGAATTATTAAGATTGAATCCATTTGTAAACGACAAAAATCCGACCCGCAGCTTTTAAAAAACAATTCAAATATTACCATAACGTTCATCTCGAGGGTACATAACTGCACATCAAAGCATTAGCTTTATCTGTTCAATACACCGATTTGTTTTTAAATAATTTATTGTCTCTAAGCACGAACTGTTACGCCCATGCTATATTAGTATAGCACCCATTATTGCATACATGTTACTGGAAGAGGCCGTTTAAAAGTTAAATAAATATTAGAGCGGAATTGAATAGTAACCTCAGTAAAGCTTGTATTATGACCATTATGAGTAGGTAATATATGTAATAGATACAAATAGTAGGTATATAGAAAACATCCAAGAAACAAATATAAAGTTAATCTATGAATGTGCTTACACGCAATTTACTTCAGTCTTTTGTTGAATCATATTTAAGGCAAGTTGAGATTATTTAATGTGGCTGTCTTTTTATGAAACAGTAATTGGAATCTGATTATTTTTATGAAGCAGTCATTGGAATCTGATTCTTTTTATGAAACAGTCATTGGAATCTGATTTTTTTTATGAAACAGTTATTGGAATCTGATTATTTTTATGAAACAGTCATTGGAATCTGATTCTTTTTACGAAACATTCATTGGAATCTGATTCTTTTTATGAAACAGTCATTGGAATCTGATTCTTTTTATGAAAGAGTCATTGGAATCTGATTATTTTCTAAGGTAAAAGGTAGGTAGAGATGCTTTTTGAATGGACTACTTTGATGCAATTCGACCTACTTAAACAATCTCAAGTATACATTGTAAGCAAATAAAATAACGTACACTAAACACTTTTCGTCTCGTGAATGTACGAATGCATAAATCTTTTTTTTTTTTTTTATACTACGACGGTGGCAAACAAGCTTACGGCCTGCCTGATGTTAAGCTGGTACCGTCGCCTATGGACACTTGTGACTCCACAAGAATCACAAGCGCGTTGCCGACCCTTTATTCACTTGAGGATTCGCTGTGTTGGCAGATAGAGACATGCAGGTCCCATACTCCCAACACAACGCACCCTAGGGAGGCACCCTAATCTGTTTCATTCTAATATTTTCACCTATTGAAATATAACATAACAGAAGTATAAATACTGCTAACTTGGCCCTCATTAATACTTTTTTGTAGAAAACGCGACTAAGGATTGCCAGTAGTGTTCTTTCCGTTTTTAATAAATTTATACGTTTCCCTAAACCTTAGTTTAGTAAAAACAATTAATAACGAAAATACTTCTAGTTCTCTATATCAGTTTTAATGTATGCGGGTCATTCACCTCCCTCCAGAAATGAGATTTTAACCATGGGTATTACATGTAAATTAATTAATAACCACTATTTATGTTCGTATAAGTGTTAAACAACAGGTTATTAGTCGTTGAGTGTTAGTAGCCATTAGACATGGTAGTAACGCTTTATGTTAATTTAAAAAAAGTATCCGAAGGCGTGACAATAAAATATATCATGAAGGATACTTTGATGATATTGTTCTATACACATGTTTTAAGTATGTTGAGGAAGAGAGTTGGGATATCTGGATCAAAGTCAGAGAGTGTCATAGGATTCAATAATCAACTGTAATGGACCGCAGTAAGGATTCGGTTGATAAAAAATAATAATATAATTAATACCTAAACATACCAAAGAGGATACCCAAGTTGCTAGAAATAAAACGAGGGTAAGTCTGTCCAGTCGTTTTTTAGAGTTCCGTAGCCAAATGGCAAAAAAATAACCCTTATGGATTCGTCATGTCTGTCTGCCCGTCCGTATGTCACAGCCACTTTTTTCCGAAACTATAAGAACTATACTGTTGAAACTTGGTAAGTAGATGTAATCTGTGAACTGCATTAAGATCTTCACACAAAAATTTGAAAAAACAATAAATTTTGGGGGTTCCCCATACATAGAACTGACACTCAAAATATTTTTTTTCGTCGTATTTATGGATAGTTCTTAAAAAATGATATTGAGGTTTCTAATATAATTTTTTTCTAAACTGAATAGTTTGCGCGAGAGACACTTCTAAAATAAGAGAATGATAAAACTAAAAAAAATATATGATGTACAATTACCATGCAAACTTCGACCGAAAATTGGTTTGCACGAGATCTAGTAAGATTTTTTTTTCATTCATCATCATCATCATCATTTTCAGCCTGTAATCGCCCACTGCTGAGCATAAGCCTCTCTTCGCGTACGCTACCCATCCCGGTCCCGTGCTAGTCTCATCCAGAAATGACCCGCGGTTTTTTTTATGTCATCTACCTTTTTTAATACGTCTTAAGTCGTAAACCGCAATTTATTTTAAGGAACCATTCTTGGGCGAGTCCGATTCGTACTTGGCCGCTTTTTTTCATGGGTTGGACGTATTTAGTGTGCAAAAGAAATGTAACTGTCAATACTACGTATACTTGCAGCTACTTACCTCACTCCCGCCCTGTACCACGTATAATCTTAAATAGTGTTGCGAAATAATTGCACAGGATACAAGTTTTTACAAACATTTTGTAAGTTCTTGCCAAAGGATTAGCGTATGTTATAATTGCGATTCGTTCAATTGAAACGTTCGGTTGCTGTAGGTACTTAATTATCACAGTCAAAAGATAACCTTGCATACGTTTACATTTTGTAAAATATAATTTATTTGGATCAATCAAACACATACTTTAAAATATATTTTTCAACTTTCCTCACCAATAAAATATAATTCGCTTATGTTTTTCAACAAAACTCAAAAATAAATGAAAATCGTAAATATGAATAAGAATAATTTATTTACCATAACTTAAAATAACAATTTTCTTAGGTACAGCGACTTCCACACTAGGCACAGCCTGTATCGTGGGAGTCAAACTCAACACAAATAATATCTTATACATATTTTTTTTTATTTAATAAAAAGATACGGCTGTAAAGTATTGTGATATATCAGTAAAACCGGCCCTGTTACAAATCTCCGCAGACATAACCAAGGTTTATTAAGTTCCACACATTTTTTTAATGTTTTTTGTCAAAAATAATAAAAATTAAGTAGAGTCTGGTCTAATTGTGGTTGTTACTCGTACTAGAGGGTAATTGCCAGGTTGTGTTAAGGGCCAGTGCAATATATTATTCATATAGCTGCATATCAGACATATTAAACATACCTAACTTTATTAAAAAAAAACTATTAACTAGAGCGTTCTTTTTGCATACACAGTTAAGAAAACGTACAGTTACTAAAAATAAGTTCAAGGCACATAAGGAAGATTTGGCGAACCACTATCCATATGGATGAAAGAATGGACAGTCAATGTAACGAAGAGACGAAAAAATATGATAGGTACGTTAGCTTGTACATATCTACTTGTAAAATCGAAAGATTAAATGCATAATTATATAATAGAAATAACGAAAAAACAACGATTCTTGTACGCATCTCCTCCTTAACAGAATATGCAATGGGTTTCAATGTTTCTCATCGCAGCGATATCTTTTGTGCTGCGAGTATAATGACAGAAAATTGTCCGCCATTGTAAGGTGAACTTCCAATCGTGCTCCTCGGGGAATTAAAAAACGTCCTTAGAACCATTTATTACAGTTTGTTGATGTTTTATGAGAAAATTATAGTTTGCAATGAAAGAAGAATCTTTTTTTTTTATAAATCGTAATAAAGTGTTGCAGTATGTGGAAGTGAAGTCTAAAATCTGCGCAGATGTCTGTGTGTAGAGTATCAACGGACAGCGGAACGAACCGCAACTCATTTTGTAAACATTTATATAATTTGTCCGGAATAAATCCGTTTTTATAATTTAAAAACAAAATACTTCATTGAAGATTCACCTAGGCCATCCCGAATTACCTAGAAGGAACCTAGGTCCTAAACAATGGTCGAACGTAACGTCCAAACGGTATGTAGGAACGCAGCGCGCTGCGAATTTTTATCAGTGGTTTTTTTAAAAATATACAACGACGGTGGCAAAAAAGCTTACGGCATGCCTGATGTTAAGCTGGTACCGTAGCCTATGGACACTTGTGACTCCAGAAGAATCACAAGCGCGTTGCCGACCCTTTATTCACTTGAGGATTCGCTGTGTCACATTAATACCTGTCCTTGGACCGTTAGTGGTATTTTTAAGATAGACCTGGCCCAGGGAAACCTCACGCACCTCCTCCTCCTGATAACCCTGCCACTGCTGGTTGGGGACTGCTTTTCACTATATTCGCTGCTGCCGATTCGTCCATGCGTGGCCTCGTCACTATTCACCTATGACTCCGTTGATAGCCTGCTGCAGCTTAGTCCCAACAAATTTCAACTCATAGGGACTCTATTGTCAATCTCATAAAGGCGTGTACAGATATTTATGTCCTTATTTATGTGTGGTACATACGTACCATGTATATTATTACCCCTGACTGTACATGTATGAAAATAAACGTAATAATTTGTATACAAAATGCTGTAATTTAATCAAAGCAGAGCGCACTTCAGTGAATATTTTCATAGCCTGCCGTCATAAAGTGTTGATATCACGTGCATACAAGTACGTTAAGCAAATGTAACGTTCTCTTCCAGGAAATTAAACCATAACATTGAGACAATAATGATGAGAGTCGCGTGAACGTGCTTCCGGTTGCATATTGGCTGATGTTCTTTGTTTGGAGCTATGCTATAATAACATATAAATAGGTACGCAAATATATTGTGCCTTATATGTGACCACGTAGACTCTTTACAGTGCTTAGCTGTTTTAAAGATTAATTTTCTGACGTAGTTTTAGTCTGCCTGCACTAAAGTTATGTGTAACAACACTCCATAGATCATTCCTATTAGCCACAGGAAAGGCAAACTAGAACCAGCACCTTGTGTGCAACTCGGAAAGGTTGTAGGTTCTTAATTTTATTTGTAGTTTTATATGTTTGCAAACATATAAAACTACAAATAAAATTAAGAACCTACAACAAGCAATACATATTTACCGCGTTTATGCAACACTTACAGAGTAAGTTTACGTGAAAATTGAAAATGTTTCCATAATAATAATTCCACACACATTAAGCTAATTTCGCATAGTCAGTAAACCCCTCACTGAGAATGTGGACATTTGATGGAAATGGCCACGAATCCTCTTATCTTAATCCTAGCACAGACGAAAGGTGTGGCCAGGAAGTCTGTCGCGAAATAAACAGTCCTTTGTTTAAAGTTGGACACGTAGCTCATGCTAACAATGTTATAATGTACCAGACAACATTTCAAAATGTTGTAATGATGCCAAAATCGAAAACCATTTCGGTAATTACCCGACTGCCGAAGGAGATAGGGTTATGTTTTTTGAGCGTATGTATGTATGTATGTAAGTATGTAATGTATGTATGTGAGTATGTCTTATTCTTTGACACGCCCTGCAGCCTAAACCGTTTGACGGATTTTGACATGTGGGGTGTCGTTGGATTCCTCTTAATCGTGGGAGCGCGACATAGGCTATTTGCAAAAAAGCAGTTGGGTTTTTCGAAAAATGTTTTGATTTCACTTGTTATGTTACCTAAACGTTATAAAGTAGTTTTCAGTGTTATTTTCTCCCTCGTTTTTAAGAAAATCGCGAAGTTGTATAAACTTGGTTTAAAGTGTTTAAACCGTGTGTGACGTCGGTACTATTACGTCTGTCATATGAAAGGTGTGTCGTGTCAATCTGCCATACAGAGCCGTAGTATTGACGTCATAATTTACTTACGACCTTCTGGCATTCGCTACTTTTGAATTTAATATTTCTGAATGAAAATTACAATTACCTACCTAAGTGACAAATAAATAACACACGTCCCTTAAAAAAACGTTTTCTAGCGAACTGAATCTAAAATTAAATATTGTCAATTGTTCACGTGTAATAACAGAACTGTCATCTACTTTTATTCGATGTTTAAAGTGAACTTGCGTTCACTTCAACTGTCTGGCTACGGGAATTTAGGATAAACTAGATACGGAAGGTACAATAAGTTATTGTAGTTATTCTCAATACATCTGTGGAGTTGTACACAGGTTTTAATCCGCCAGTATTTTTGATTACAATAATGTGATTGTCAAACTGCATACAAGTACATGTTTACGAGTCTTTAGTTGTTACTTGTTAATCAACAAACTATGTAATATATATGTATGCCTATGAGGATTGTTTTTAACATTTTACTTACGTATCCGCTGATTCTGCGGCCACGTTCTTGCAGTTGAATTATTAAACTTGCGCTTTTAATGTATGAGGAAATTAATGAACTTGGAAAAGTTGTTTCATACAAAGTAGAAAGCTACTGCGGAAAACTACAAAGTACAATATTACCACGAAAACGGCAGCAAGGACAGTTAGTTCACTTAAAACTTGCATAGGTACTTTAATATTTCATAACTATCATGGGATTGGTTTAATATTATTTTAGTTTTACAAAAGGTGACTTAATCTAATTTTAGTACTTATCGATCAAAAGCCCTTCCCTGTCTTGTACCAGTCATAAAACGTTGGTGGATCCACACGAAAAACGCTTCCCACCGACAAATATATCAAGGTGCCATCATATATTATGTGATCTCTTTAAGGCGACGTAGTTTCATGGTCTTCTCTTCAGTTAAGTTCCCTCAAACATGATATTGCCAATTTTTAGAACCAATTTTAATATGTTTAGCTGTTGTGCATAATTTGTTACGATTTTTAGGGTTCCGTAGCCAAATGGCAAAAAACGGAACCCTTATAGATTCGTCATGTCCGTCCGTCTGTCTGTCTGTCTGTCCGTCCGTATGTCACAGCCATTTTTTTCCGAAACCATAAGAGCTATACTGTTGAAACTTGGTATGTAGATGTATTTTGTGAACCGCATTAAGATTTTTACACAAAAATCAAAAAAAAAACATTAAGTTTTAGGGGTCCCCATACACAAAACTGAAACTCAAAAAAAAAAATTTCATCAAACCCATACGTGTGGGGTATCATTGGATAGGTCTTCAAAAATAATATTAAGGTTTATAAGATATTTTTTTTCTAAACTGAATAGTTTGCGCGAGAGACACTTCCAAAGTGGTAAAATGTGTGCCCCCCCCCCCTGTAACTTCTAAAATAAGAGAATGATAAAACAAAAAAAATATATGATGTACATTACCATGCAAACTTCCACCGAAAATTGGTTTGAACGAGATCTGGTAAGTAGTTTTTTTTTAATACGTCATAAATCGTAAACTGCAATTTATTTAACGGAACCATGTGCGAGCCCGACTCGCACTTGGCCGCTTTTTTTATTTTAGACATATGTTCGTGATTTTTTCCTATCTAGCGAAAGTCAAAAACTCGGGATTCAAATAGCTGTAAACCCTCGAGAAAGACATCAAGATTACTAATTAAATTTAGGGTAGCCGTGTTATGATCCAAACAAGCGCTACGACTTTTTAAAAATCCGTTTTCTGAACCTACGTCGCCTTAACCAGTTGTTATATTGAAGACAACAAGTAGAAAACTATATTACATTACAAATCTCACCACTGAGAGTCTCTGTAGCCGAGTGGTAAGACACGCGACTTGGGTACACGACAACGCATTGTACGCGCGTCGGGTAGGTCTAAATCAGTGGTTCTTAAACTTTTGTTAGGCATGACCACTTTCAGAATGTCAAAAATACCGCGGACCCCTGTTGAAGAAAATGTTGAAAAAAAATACTCATGTGTGAATATACCTTACCTACCTACGTTAAGACTGAACGAAGTGGCCGTGGACCCCTAGCAATCATATCAAGGACCCCTAAGGGGTCCATGGACCACACTTTAAGAAACCCTGGTCTAAATGTAATTTTTTTTATGGAAAATTGACATTTAAATTGTTATCACGGGGTAATCACGTAACGTTCCGAACGCGCGTCGATACAATGTAATGTCAATTTTCCGTATATGATATTTTTCAAAAAATGACAATAATATTGTACGAACGCGCGTTCGGAACGTTACGTGTTTACCCCCCCGAGCACGCGACTGTCAATCTGGAGATCGTAGGTTCGAACTCCGGCTCGTACCTCTGTGTTTTTTCAAAAAATACATACTTATTGTTCGAAATACCATTTGATATTTAAGTGGCTTTTCGGAGAGGCAAAACATTGTGAGGAAACCAGCCGAATCCCAATAAGGTCTTGTTTTTAACCCCGGACGCAAAAAAGAGGGGTGTTATAATAAGTTTGACGTGTCTGTCTTTCTGTCTGTGGCATTGTAGTTCGTAAACAATTGGACCGATTTGAATGCGGTTTTTATCCGAAAGCTGACGTCATCGAGATTGTTCTTAGCTACGTTTCAACAAAATCAGTTCAGCAGTTTTTGAGATATTGAACTTTTCTAAGTTGTAGTTATTTCCGTCTGGGTTGGAAGTTTGGAAGGTCAGATGGCAGTCGCTTTCGTAAAACTAGTGCCTATGGCATCTTGGGATTAGGTGACAAAACGGACCCCCGGGCTTTAGGGCACAACGGGGAAAACACGCTAGGAGGATAATCTCGCATTATCACTCGTGTCGGACTTAGCCTCAAAGTTATTACCTATATGTTGGCTATGTTGATTATGAAATGGAGATACGGCTTTTTGAATTGGATGGAAAGTACCAACGTAATAAAATGGCATAATATTTCATTTTTGAGTTTCGGAAATGGA
The DNA here is from genome assembly GCA_963854355.1 of Epinotia brunnichana. Lineage (NCBI taxonomy): Eukaryota > Metazoa > Arthropoda > Insecta > Lepidoptera > Tortricidae > Epinotia > Epinotia brunnichana. The sequence continues at coordinate 21,920,562 of OY977936.1, read as the reverse complement.
TCCCAATTAGGTATAGTATCAAACAAAAGTTTTTAATGCTGTATAAGTTGTATAACCAATTTAATAACTTTAAAAGGTCTCAGGGGTGCTTTGTGATTTTATAGCTTTACAAATTTAACAACGCAGTATTTATTGTTTCAAAAAGTCTTTAACGTCTAGGGACCAAACGTTATTTTTGTTTGCATTTCTGTTGAACGTTAAATTGTGTTGTTATTTCCTAACTTCCTTTCTATCTGTTTAGGTCCAATTTAAAAATCATAAAACGAAACTGGACTGTCTAAAGAAGGGAATAAAGTAATAGCAGTAATTTCCGACGTTATGCTATTTTATTATGACCAAAAATATACCCCTTTAAAGTCATTTGCTACATTGTATTTTCCACTACGCATATAGGTTCTTAAATGAACCACGTAATTTTATATCTCAGTACTATTATCGTGGGTTTGACATGAGTTTCGTTAACTATTCACCTGATCGACTACGTTAATATTTAGTATGAAGAATCTATACACCGCCCCTGGCGGTCACTCATAGAACTAAGAATCCAAACTGTAACGTGAGGCACTTATACATTACTTAATTCGCCATCGACTTCACGTTCGTTCACGATTTTCCAATATTCAACCTTATATCACTAGCATTTATCGTTTTAATTTAAATGTTTGTCGGTTATGACATTACAGAATACGCGCATCGCGACGTCGACAGTGTCCACTGTCGATACAATATGGCGGCGCGGGGGCCATTTATTTGCATTTTTAAATACAAAATACGCGACAATCCGAATTTTGCGGATATATGTTGTCAATTCAAAACCCTTATTTTTATAAGTTCTTTAATTTGAGATAAATTTCGATCGGATCTACGGTAACTCTTGTCGGAATAATACGATATCACGGGCCATTTTGCAAGTGAAATAGTAAACTACAGTCGCTACGGTATTCTTCGATACGAAATGTCAAATTTGGGTCTCACACTACCGATTGGTAGTACGAATCGAACGTTAAATTACGCATCGAAAACTAAACGCTAGAGCCTAACGTTTTGCAGTTGGTTTCGTAGGACAACGGCATTGTGAGTTACAAGTTTGACGGGTCGAATCGAAGAATACCGTAGCGAGATCGAAATCTATTCGAAGCGCGTTTATTCGATCTCGTATTAGTTACGTAACGTTAGGTTACGATTGTTATCTCACAATAAGGGTACTGAAGTTGCATCTTACGTTAAACTCCGTCGTTTTAAAGGTCCTATTATTCCACAATTTTCTAAAAAAAACACGTCTAGATATTCCAGCCATTTCGACACGAAATGTCTGCAATAACACTGAACCATCTAATTTGTTGGCTGAGGGTAGGAAAATATCCTTCAAGTGTTGAAATGAGTAATTATCCGACAAGAGAAAGAAGATTATCGTTTTTTTTAAGTTACCTACTTTATGAGTCTGATACGAGCATCAAGGTTATAATAATATATAAGTAGGTACGTACAATATTGTTAGCAGTGATGTATACCTATCTTATTTTGTATTTTTTTGATGTATTACTTTTTTAGTCATATCACTTGCAAAATACTATTTTGAATATTGTATAAGGGCATATTTAAAAATTCGCGTAGCCAATTAGCGGGTTTTGATAAAATCTCAATTTCAGTTTTGTGACGAAAATTAAGCATTCAAGTTATGTGAAAATGAACTTGTTTCACATTTAAATAACGTGTTTATAGAAGTACGTCGTTGCTTTCATTAAATACCAGAACTGGGCATTTTTAAAAAATCGTGAACAAATTCGTGTACTTTTATAAATACAAATTAACTCAGTGTCCGTTTACTTTAATTTGCACATAATTTGAATGCTTAATTTTCGTCACAAAACTGACACTGAGTTAATTTTTTTTAACAAATCACGCTAATTGGGTATGCGAATTAAAAAAAAATGCCCAACTAACAAATTCTCTTAATACAAAATACAAGTACACTAATTGATCTCAAATATTTCAGCAGAATTGTTAGTTTTGCCAGCCAAACTAAGCAGCCATTCACTTGATGTTTCCAATCACACATTTCAACAGATACTTAGGTATTCTTGTACGTGACTATGAGACAGTCATTGTATGTAGCAAACGTAGCCAAGTCGTCACCTAAAGTTAAAGCAAATATTAGACGACTAGTCACAAAGCCAGGCGAATCATTTATTTACGCGAGACAAAAGGTGTTAATTTCAGCGGGCGAACTGTAAACTTCAATTAGACCGACCATCTTGGATGTGTTCCTTACAGGTCTTGTTACGTTCTTGAAAATAACAGTCCTGGGCGCATTAACGCGTCGCGAATAACAATTCGCTACGCGTTAATGCGTCTCACCCCGCTGGTCACCCGTTACGAAACTAGACCTCTACCTACGCTTAACTACTACGCATCGCGGTGTCAAGGTATAATTGTGGGTGAGCGTTGAGGTGAGCTTATTAAAACAACTTACAGAATAGGGGAGCTGCCTCGCTGTTCTGTAACTTGTTTTAAACTCACCTCAACGCTCACCCACAAATATATCCTGACGCTGCGATTCGTAGTAACTAAGCGAAAGTAGAGGTCTAGTTTCGTTAGGCGTGACGGATGGAGTGAGACGCATGAGCGCGTAAAGAATACCAGCCCTGCCCCCCTATTCTGTAACTTGTCTAGCTGTGTCGCGGCGACGTAGACTGTCCGTCTCTTTCTAAGCGTTCTAATTAGAAATAAAAAAAAAATAAAAAAAATAAGGAATGACCGAACAAAATTACCTATTTTAATTGAATAATTATAAGTTTAAAAAAAAAATTTTACTCCCGCTGCCTACAAAGCTGAAGGTCCTGGGTTCGAATCCCGGTAAGGCCAAATATTTGTGTGATGAGCATGACCATTTGTTTCTGAGTTGTGGATGTTTTCTATATATTTAAATAATAATAATAAAATAAATAAAATAAAATAAAACCATTTATTTCAGGCATCTAAGGCCCATAGTAACAAATACCTTAAAGACTAACATACATACAAAAATATTATAAAATTAAAATAAAAACTAATTATTGAGGCGACATAACAGCGTGGCTCCGTTGTGTTGTGATAATGTATCGTCGTCTAGGAGTTCTAGGAATCTAGGACTAGTTCGATTTGTGTAAAATTGTCCCCTTATATTTATTTATTTATATTTATTATGTACAAGCTTTTTCCCGCGACTTCGTCCGCGTGGAACTCCTTTATATCGCGCCTCTTTACAAACTTCTTCCCCCATTTCACCCCCTCAGGAGATGACTTCCGGGATAAATAGTATGGTTTGTCCTTCCCCGCGATTAAAACTATTTCCATACCAAATTTCATCTAAATCGGCTCACCGGTTTAAGCGTGAAAAGCTAAAAGACAGACAGAGAGACAGAGTTACTTTCGCATTTATAATATTAGTAGGGATAGTATGGATATGGATATGTAGTGGACTGTATTACTTACAGTCTTTTAATATTTTTGCGCACCTCATTATTTGAATCCATATTATTGTTGATGCGTGTACGGCAGTCTGTAGTACCTTGGTCTGGTGTTTCCAAAACTTCACTCATTCTCTTAGATGTGTTTAAAAATTCAATGTGTGCATGTATGTCATCATCTCCGAATTCTCGTTTGTTAAACTTACTAGTTTACCCTATTAGCTACAAAAACAATCCAACGATGTAAATCTTTTGAAGTACTGATTTCCATAATAAAGTTAAAGCAAATTGTTATCTGAACACTCACCATCAAGCCCCAAGAAGAACCCACCCCCACTAACACTTAGCGAGTCGCAGACGCCGGGCAATTGTTTATGTTTATTGGCCGTTATTGTTCGACTTTCGGTAAACAAGTAAACAAGTTTGTTCCACGACGGGCTAATTTGCCGTAAAAGTAATAATGATTATATTAACCGTTCCGTTTTATTTTGTTAATAGTTGTAAACTAAGCAGTAAAGGTGCGATAAGAAGCGATAGTTTCACGTTGCACGTTGAATGACATTGCATTGCATAGCTACCTGGGGTTAGTGATGTGCAAATTGCGGAAAGTTTCCAAAAAAATAGGAAAAGTTCTCGGAAATTTCTAGAAAGTTTCACAAGGAATTAAGGAAATGTACGTAGGTACCTGAGAAGCATAAAACTATAACTCTTATACATAGTGTAAAAGTTACAGTTTTATGCTTCTCAGGTACGGTCATGTTAAATTGCAGAAAATTTTCGTAATATATAGGAAACTTTCCATCGGCACATACCTGGGGGTTTATCTGACTAAACTTATTGGATTGATATCAAAATTAACATTTTAGTGCAGTTTCGTTTTGATCTAATAATACTCGTACGAGCTTGAAATCGAGCGTCTGCGTTTAATGTAAATTTGACTTACATTCAATATTTCAGATAGACCCCTTATTCAACCAATATCCTACCAAATAGTCATCTACTATATCGCTTTATAATTATTTGTCTGAGATAATAAATGCGGTTTGCGGACAATGTTGTTGTTGCGCTTTGAAATAACTGAATTCAAAATCAAATTATTGGGTTTATTGGTACAATATTATAATGTACAACATACTAACGATGAGTTGTTAATTCATTACCACTAAAAGTGGGTTCAAACTGTCTGTTATTCGACAAATAAGTACCTACTCTAATTTAATGTGGTTACGGAGATACGTACTCACTCACTGCCTAAACGTCATGCCTTATATGACACTCGTCCGTATATTACAAACATATTTTCCTTTAATGTAAAACTCAAATAAAAAGAAAATATATTTGAAACACTCCGTTTTCCTTAAAATAATATATAAATAAAGTGTTATCGAAATGCCTACCTAATATGCCTACCTAATATATAGGTAAGCATCCGTGACACATGCCACCTTTGACGCTGCGATGATTAAATTATCAAATTGATGTTATGAATGCCCTTATCCTTTTATGTTTGACCCAAATAACAGAGAAATATGTTTGAAACACTGCGTTTTCCTTAAAATAATACATAAATAAGTGTTATCGATGTGCATAATTTACTACACATTTAATTTAAAATAAGAACATATGTTGTGTACACTATACTCGTACAGCGTGGAAATACAATACGAGCAATGAATTCAACCAGACAGAGAGTTTAGTAGCGTAATCATTAATTATCGAGACTTTTAAAGTTACACTTAATTGAAAAACTAATAGTATTTTTCACAATCGTGTTATAATAGAGAGCTTTTTAGTCGAGTACCGTGTTTAGGCCACGAAGCTTGCTGAGTGGCCCAAGTAAGGTACGAGATTAAAAAGCTTGATTATAACACTATTGTGAACAATACTTTTTGTACGAGTTCATTAAAATTAATTTTCTACGAGTCAACTGAACTAATTAAACAAACTCGATACTGTTGAAACGAAGTGCAGCCTATCGCTCGTACGCTTGTTGATATCTTAAAAGACATCAACGAGCGTACGACATCAAAGCGATTCTATTGGTCCAATTCATTACAGTTCAGTAAAGCAGCCACGTGATTGGTCGAATATATTTTAGTTGTCTGGAGCGTATCGAAAAGTAGTTATTTCGATTGTTTCGACAGTAACATGGACTACAACTATGAAAAGAGTGACGTTGCAGTATTCTCTATGAAATCTTAATACACATATTTTAATCGTCGAGTACAAAAAAATATTTTTTGCAAAAATTCCGAGCAGCAATGTAACGCAAATGATTCTTGGTGGTGACAAATTTAGTACCTACCGAACTGTCAACGAGCATTAACTTGAACATTTAACGTTACATTGCGGGCTGAATTATTTTGTATGGTTAACTTTTTCGTTGTAATTTTAGACAAAAAATATCTAAATACGCTTCTTAGGTTCTGTATTATTAACCACCATTTAAAGGTTTGCTCGTATTGGATTTCCACGCTGTATAGAAAATAATACAGATTTTTTTAAAACCATTCTTAGTAAGTAATCTGCACGTTAGTCGTAATAATTAAACATTATTTATACAATTAAATAAGCGGCTATTACTAATAGAGCTAATGAAACCGCGAGTAATTACTGCAGTAGAGGAATTCTTAGAGACCCTAATTACCTTTTGAAACATTGAAAGCCACAGACTGCATGCGATTCTTGGTATTGGACGTACAGTCTACAAATACTGAGTATTGTTTAACGATAAAAATATTACAACTGAAAAAAAAAGTACTCTTCGTCGATTATTCATAAAGTTCTGAAAATATGTAACACAATAAAGTTGATACCGAGGGGTAATCACGTAACGTTCCGAACGCGCGTTCGGACAATTTAACTGTAATTTTTCCACATAAAAAGTTACATTTAGCTCTACGTAACGATTCAAACTAACGTTAGTCTAGGACAGTGTTTTTCAACGTTTTTCATGGTGCGACCCCCCTAGAGTAAGAAAATATTGCACGACCCCCCACTCTGCGCTGTTCTTAAATTATATTTTCGATTTTACAAATATGGAATCCCTACATGTTATATCTAACAAAATTCAAGCCGCCGCGACCCCTTTCAAGAAGCTCCACGACCCCCCTGGGGGTCGCGACCCACAGGTTGAAAAACACTGGTCTAGGACAACTTAACTGTCATTTTACGATACAAAAAATTAAACAGTACCTGAAACCTGACGTACGCACAAAGTGTAACGTAATCGACCAGCAGCATGAATTAAGGTAGGTAATACTGAGGCATGTTGTTCTTTATTATAGCTCCATTCATAAGAGGTTTGATTCTAGAAGTAACTATCGGTCCATGCGCTGCTTCTTCCGATAGTTCATAATGCAAGTGTGTATGTGAACAAGACGCCATGATATTGAGTTGGGATTGTAACTAAATTGAAATGAAATCGTTCACTGCAAAATATAGGCCCGGATGAGACTGGAAACCATTCTGTCTTAGGATATTCCCTCTCCAGAGAAATGAAAGATGCATGCATTAAGTAGACCTAAATGTTTTTTTTGTATGGGAAGTCTGCCAGTTGAGTGATACTAACGGTCGTGCGAAAAGCTTTTAAAATCATGAAATAAAAGCAGTATCCTGGCAACAAATACTTCTATTCATTAAGCAGAAGGATTCGCGACTCTGGGTAAAATTAAGGTAGAATGACAAAGCTGGAGATTTTTTTTTGCGGACGCTACATTAATATCTGGGATCGATATCGGACAACAATTGCTCGGTGTGACGAATGCCGCCAGACGTTGTTATTTTCAAATTAAGGTCGACCGTTCGTCTGTATGGAAATCATATCGCATCCTTCCTTTTGTTTGTCTGTATATTTTTGTAGCTTGCTCTTTTTCATCAAAAACTGACTAGAAATTAAATTACTCGTATTATTCATTAACAGTCTATTGGTTGTGGTACCCTATTCGATTCGAATTGTTAGTAGATAGTCACGCCAAGAGTGGCAGCCAAGGTGTCAGAAGTCGGTCTAAAATAAGACAGTTGTTGGTTGTTGGACTGGAAAATGACAATAATATGTACTGTTCTGTACATTCGTTCGATAAGGTCAACATCATCTTCTCCCACTGACCAACCCTTGTTCGAGAGATAAAGCACCAGTAGATAGGTATCTTTTTCTACTCCGGTACTTTTATCTGCCATTTATAATTTATATGGGCACTAACTCAAATACAATGACAATGATAATAAGTCGTCAAAAACTTCTAATGCGCTATGGTCCAAAAAACGAACTGTTTAGCGTGCTGTTTTATATATGTAGTTCATACATTTTTCATAACAGCACTGTCAGTAGTACCAACTTCACAACCAAATATTTCGAAATAAAAGTTTAATTTACGACCTAACATTGGTATATTATTGGTATATACGAAGCTGGAGGTCCCGGGTTCGAATCCCGGTCAGGGCATTTATTTGTGTGTTTATCACGAATATTTGTTCCTGAGTTATGGATGTTATACATGTATATAAGTATCTATATGTATTTATCTATTATATATATCGTCGCCTAGTACCCACAACACAAGCCTTATTGAGCTTACCGTGGGCCTAGGTTGATTTGTGTAAGATTGTCCCGTAATATTCATTATTTATTATTATATTTATATTATTAATTATTTAATAAAATAAAAATAAATCATCATCTATTTTTAATTTACCTGAATTAACTTCCCAACATAGTCGATGTGCCATGTGTTCTATATGCTGACGACGTCACTTTGCTGTTTTCAAGGGAAAACACCAGTGAAAGTATGCAAGAACATATAAATAACGAATTAACGAAAATTATAAAATGGCTAAATAGTATTAACCTCAATATTAACCTCAGCAAAACCAAGCTTATCCAATTCAGGAATTATAAATCTATTCCGAAGTCCCTTGTAGTGTCAAACGAAAATACTGTAATAGATGAAGTAAATCATGTAAACTTTTTTGGAGTCGAAATAGATTCTCATCTGAATTGGAAAGCGCACATTGACAAGGTAAATTAAATGATTCCTAGTCGATGCTATGCTTTGTCAATTCTCTCTGAAACTTGCTCTGAAAACATAGTAAAAAATGCATATTACGGAAAAATCTATCCATTACTTACCTATGGAGTCATTTATTGCGGAAATTCCACTGATAAAACGTTCATACTGCAAAAAAGATGCCTGAGGACTGTTTACCGAATGTACATTGTGGAATCACTTCGAAACATTTTCCGAGAAAAGCGTTTTCTGACTGTTACCGGTATTTACATACTTGAATTAAGCCTACTTGTTAAAATCTACCCTGAATGTTTTCAATGGAGATCGTGCAAACCTAACGTACGGTCTCAATACAAATATGATATCACCGTCCCAAAAGTAAGTACCTACATCCATATACAACAAAAGTATATTCATATCAGCCATACGCATTTTTAACAATCTTCCTGTAGAAATGAAAAGCCTGGAAGGAAATAACTTCAAAAGGTGTTTAAAAAACTTTCTAATAGATAAGGTTTTCTAAAACCTAAACGAATATTATAGTAATGTGTAATATTATAATGTAGTAATTTTCATAAATAAAATTGTAACTAGGTTAAGATTTAATAAATTGTATGCCCGAAAAGGGTAAAACTGTTGGAACCCATTATAACCCATCATGTTTCTACCTTTGTACCTACACGGTTTTATACAATAAAATTTTCTATTTCTTATTGTGTTATGTTTTATAAATTCTTGGTATTATTTGTAAAAATAAACATTTCGGATTCGGTTCGGATCCGGATTCGGTTTGGTTCGGATGGCAAGTGCAAGCAAATTAAAAACAAAAGAAACCATGAACAAGAGGTGTCTTAATTCTGATTTCCTACCAAAATTCCACTTCAAAATTAAAAGACGAAAGACTATAATTATTAGTTATTACCTATTAAGATTTTATTCGTGTTGGTGAATAATAAAATGTACGTTCCTTTTAAAATGTACTAAGAAGAAAATAACAGCACTCCTGAAGAAACTGCGGGAGTAGCAAACTTGCTGACTGAAAAGTCAAAAAAATGCTATTTATCTAAAATTAGTCGTAGAAAAAGTATTGTATGCGACGGTGTATAACTGGTCTAAAAACGCTCGTGGCGTCTTTAAGCCTTGCGAGCATCGCAACTCACGCCCCTCGCTTTTTAAGACCCTTCTTAAACAACAGTTGCATAAAATACTATTATGTTCGAGTACTAAAAACAACAACCAGGCCGTAATTTTTCTTTAAGATCACCTTGGTTGAAGTGTTTTATCAGGAACAGATTTCTGCGTATTGTGAGTAATATTGATTGTGTGCATTGATAGAACTAGTTATTATAAATACCCAGGTAGGTTGAATGTGCCTTACAATTCTTGTTGGGCACACAAAATGTTTAGTTGATATAACGTTATACAGTAATGAGGTAATTTTCACTTGTATGTACCTATACGTCTGTTCAACCACCCGTTAAAATTGTTAGTTTCTTTAAGGCGACGTAGGTAGGCTCGTGATCTTCTCTTCCTCTCACTGAGCATATTATGCTTGAGCGAAATGGAGGTGGGTGTTCGGAAGCGCCGATATCATGTTTTTAAGTTTTAATTTTTTGTGCGTTTTAATAAATAAAAAAAGTATTAGCTAATTTCCCTCAAACATGATATTGCCGATTTAAAGAACCAATTTTAATATGTTTAGCTGTGGTGCATAATTTGTTTCGATTTTTTAAGTGTATTTTAGACTATGTTCGTGACTTTCTTCTATCGAGCAAAAGTCAAAAACTCAGGATTCGAATAGCTGTTGTCCCTCGCGATCTCGCGAAAGCCCTCAAGATTGCTAATGAAATTTAGGGCAGCCGTATTATAATCCAAACAAGAGCTACGACTTTTTAAAATTCTGTTTTCTGAACTTACGTCGCCTTAAAGTTGATTTTTCTCTCGAGTAATTTGGTTTACGGTTACAATAGTCTAGACAGCAATAATGACAAATCAATATTTTTAAAAGACGTTTTAACGTGAAACATCAACCATGCTTTATTTCAACTCACTCAGGGTGCTGATTGATGACAGTGACTCAGCGCTGTGGTTTAGTTTTTTGGTCAATAATAAATAATTGTACGATTTATCCCTTTAACTTCTTACTGGTTACACCATCAATCATCTGGAGAAGTAGTCAAGTAGGGCACAGTGGACTGCCATCTCGTTCGTATTTTTCGAACAACTCAATTGGGGAAATTTTGCTCACGAGAACATGTGTTGAGAATGAGGGACCAGTATTTGACTCAATCTGCCAACACAACACATCCTCAAATCAATAAAGGGTCAGCTAGGTGCTTGTGACTCCCCTGGAATCGCAAGCTACCATAGACTACGATGTCTGCTTACCATCAAGAAGGTGAGGCGGTTTGTCACCATAGTTTTATCACCATCGTCAAAAAAAATTGCACGGCATTCGGATGATGTGATTAAAATTCCCAGAAATGTATTATTAAGCATTTATTTAACCAAGAACCAAGCAGACATTTACAAAAAAATATGACATTTTATTTAGACGGAGATTTTCTTTAGGTACCTATCTATAAACAATGCAGCATGTGATCAAAGTTATAAGTTTGACGGGTCTGTGTGTCTGTCTGTCTGTGTGTGTGTCTATCTGTGGCATAGTAGTTCTTAAACGAATAGATCGATTTGAATGTGGTTTTTTTTTAAACTTTTCTAAGTTGTAGTTATTTCTATTGGGCGCGCTGACGTCAACACGCTTGTATTTTTTTAAACAGTTACGGAAACTATAATTTCTCAGACAGGAAAAGAGCTCCCCCAGTCATGACTTTAGAGGTGAAACTCTTTTATACTACGCATAATAATTTACAATCCACCACACTAAACGTGCCTGTTGTCTTTTTTTGCAAAACGTTCGCTCCTAGCACAGAGCAGGGATCGAACCAAAACCCTTTTGTTCTCAGGACACCTGCACCATTGAACGTTGGGTGCTCTTTATAAACAAACAGACTTCAAAACATCCTATGTAACTCTTCCAAACAGATAAAATCAGACTTTATTTTAATGCAACAGGATAGACAATGGTAAGGTTTGCAGCGTTGACGTTTTTTTCTGAAGGTTCGTCGAATTTGTATAGGAAAGTTAAATGAGGAGTGTTTTCAAGGAACACTTATTGGGAAGCTAAACACTTTTGCTTTTATTCTATAAAAGTAAACTGGTGTTTTTGATTTTCAGTGTTTGTTTTTAATTAAGTGAAATGTAAATGATCGTGTTACTACATATACCTACTAGAGATCGTATTCATCATCATCATCATTTTCAGCCTGTAATCGCCCACTGCTGAGCATAAGCCTCTCTTCGCGTACGCCACTTATCCCGGTCCCGTGCTAGTCTCATCCAAAAATGACCCGCGGTCTTTTTTATGTCATCAACCCATCGAGCTGGTGGACGACCAACGCTTCTTTTTCCTGCAATTGGCCACCAATCCGTTAACGTTTTGGTCCACCTACCGTCACGCTGCCTGGCAATATGTCCTGCCCAACTCCATTTGAGTTTGGTTATGACTTCGCCGACGTCACGCACCTTAGTGCGACGTCGGATCTCAATATTCCTCATTCGGTCTTGTAGCTTAATGCCGAGCATGGCGCGCTCCATGGCTCTCTGTGCTACCCGTACTTTATGCACAGTCTCCTTTGTGAGCGTCCATGTCTCAGCACCATACGTCATTGTGGGCAGGACACACTGATTATAGAGACGAGTCTTCAGGCATTGTGGAACGTCAACAGATTTGAGGATGTCATCTAACTTGTTGAATGCCGCCCAACCCAGCTGAATTCAGCTGAGATCGTATTGACAAACATTAAAAGAAATAAAGAAAGAAGACAGAATAAAATAAATGTAGGGGGCACAATCCTACACAAATCGATCTAGTTCCAAACTAAGACTTATTACATACATATGTAGTTATATTTAAGCATTTCACTTATACACAGTGTAACATGAGGAAACCGAATAATTTTGACAGCGTCTTCCTGAGGTCATAAGAAGCAAAAAAAATGATGTATACCTATATGAACCCAGATCGAAACATGATTTTTACTTTTTTAAGCTTTCATATACAATAAATAAATACTGGAGATATTTTTTAACAAAAACACAAATATCTCAAACACCAAGCAGAATCCAGCAAACATCATACGACATTTTTAACTTCAAATATGGTCAGAAATACGCTGTTAAAATTATTCGGTACCTTGATGTTACACCGTGTATAGATACATAATTACTATAAGACTGAAATGCTAGTATGAAAATAAATCATATAATAAACAAAATCAGGTCAATCAGATCAAGACTTGATGTTGTGAAACACATACGTCCAAAGAAAATAATTCATAATTCTCAAAAATATTTTCGGTGTTGGTACAAACCAACCTCCCTTATTTATCAAATCTCATACTGTATAGTTGAGCTCGGTTCATAAAGCAAGTAAGTACATACCATAAGTTCAGAATCATAATGCAAAAAACAGGACGCTACAAAAACTTGCTCCGCGGCTGCAATTTGCAATTTAAACGATCGGTCGCGGCATGGTAAAAAAAGTCAAAACATAACTGACCCTGAGCAACTTGGCAAAATATCGCGACTATCCTTATATGACGTCACTATACTTTTAAGCTAATAAGTCGTAAAATAAACCTTATTACTTCCACCAGAAAATCGAAAACAGATTAATTAATTGTTATTGTATTGCTCCCAAGATAACTGGCTCCGCGCTTTGTGTTCCAGTTTTAAGAAAACGGTATACTTTTAATATTGTTTTATGTTTTTACTGAAGTCTGCAAGCGCTAAGATGTTATAAAACTTATTCCTCAAATATTTGACTGCTAGAATAGTCTGTACTAGACCGCGATACCATTTATTCAGACATAGACGTCCCTCAAATATCGTTGCTCCGACATGTATCTCTGTCGTCCTGATTGTGAAAGACATAAACATGAAACAAAATTGATATCCTTAGGAACAACCACTTTTATTAATTTATATTAATGAAATCGTGGCTCTGTGTTCGTAACAGGGAATGTTTTTGTAGTACAATAGTGGGTCTTTTTTCGTACCCTGTTTAAAATAAGGTCCTTTTTAGTTCCACTTCTTTAAAAATAAATTCAAAGATATTGAAACTACAAGCGATTCTAGATGTTTTTAAGCGCTTCGGTGCGCTTGGCTTGATAACATAAAAACGCCTTTGAGTGACTGGCCACATGCAAACGGTCCAATTTAAAAATAAAAGTATAAAGGGCGGGAGTGTGAAAATTTTATGAAGTTGAACTAACGACCAAAATTGTATCTAAAATGGATTCTTCAAATAGTGAGAGTGATTCTATGGACGTGGTTACGCCTACCGAATTAAAAGAGGTTGCAAAGTTGGTTGTCATTTTATCTCGTGGAGACATGATAACAAGACGAAACCTTTTTCAGAAACTGTTGTAATGGCAAATTTCGATGAACTTTCGAAAAAGCTAAAACCCTCCACGTTATGGGGTATTTATTCCATGCTTAAAGATACAATAAATAATTAAGTAAGCTACAAAAATACAACAATAATAAATAAGAGGATTCGGTAGGAAATAAAGTCAAAGTAAATTATAAATTGAATGAATCAATAAATGAACTGAGGCAACTAAATCGCGTGAAGCTGTAACACCACAGAGTCCCTGCCTTGGAGAACGTCCACTGACAGAACAGAACTTCCAACAACCTGCCGAAATGAAACAAATTACAAATATTATGTTCACAGCAAGAATATTTCACTATCGTTTAATAATTGCCCCAACGCTAATATTAATATAACATTTAATTCAAAAAGATGACAATAAGATATGATTTTTATTTCCTCTCAGTAGTCGTGAAAAGCACTATGTAATGTCTCGGCTAAAAGTGCAATAGATGGACTCGTCTTTTCGAGGGCCTCACCTACGGCTCGACCCTCGAACTCACTCGTCCATCTATTGCTCACTTTCCAGCCTCAATGAGGTACGTGAACGTAATGCAGAAACAGAACATGAAATGAATTTCTAAATTAGAACGTCTAGCTATTGACAACTGGTGATTTTATCACTAAAGGAAGATTACTTTCAGACAACCTTTAGGTAGAGGAGAAATAGCAACACATTTATTACAATTTACATTGGATTATAAAACTGGTTGCTGTGTTTTCTTGTTAAATGTAACACTATATTTTTTTGTTGTGGCCGAATAAAGTTAAATATTATTCTATCTATTTATATATTTATCTACAAGTAAGAACATATTCTACAAAACTTTGTAGGGTTTGTTCTAATTTGAACTCGGGTTTTATAAACCGGGTTGTAAATTACATCATCGGTCCACACATACACATTACAACTTGTAATGTGTATGTGTGGACCGATGTTGTCTGAAATAAATGAAATAATAATAATAAAGTTTTTACTTTCTTGGAAGTCGTTATTGATGTTGTTTTTTTCAAGTGATCCGATTTCTTAATAATACCTACATTACTTGGAATTGGACCTGGTATATTGCATCACTTTTTAAGCTGCCGAATAACACGGGCAGGAAGGGTCGCGGATTGTGCGGCGGTTACAAAGAAAACGTTTTTCATACCTACGCATAATTATTAACTTAACTAAGTACTTAAAGTAAACAAAATTTTTAATATTTAAATACTATTTGAGAATTGAGTGTAGTTTCTTAAACGTCAGCACAAATTTTATAGTAACATATAGTTGGTATTGTACTGTGACTTTTCTTAAAAATGCTTTTTATTTTCTAAAATATTTAAAAAAAAAATCCTTTAATCTAGCATTCAGTTGTCTTTGTTCAACTATTATAAGTACAAAATATGTGAACAAATTCACAAACAAGTTCCCAAGAACTGATTTACACCTGAAATCAATTCGGCATGCAAATTGTCTTATTTGAATTCGAATGATTTGCATCATTACCTACAACCTGACATCCACCTTCTTCTATTCTACTTCAACATCATCAATCTGTCAAATTTCTTAAAAATGTACTGCGATTTGAATATACCTAATCGTCGATTGCATTAAAGTTCTTTTGTGATCGTTTCCTTGCGGTGACTTATCTAATTGACCATGTAAATATTCAAATTAGGGTTGTCATTGTTACACATTGATTCGCACGGAACTCTTTGTGTTAAATGATACTCGTATTATGCAAGTGCACTTGCACTGCGTAAATAAATTGTTGGTACTTGGATATACTAATGTCTGAAAGAGTTTGTCAACGATTAAGAGGCAATACGCAGATATAGTGATAATAAACTGCAACTTTTAGGGATCACCGTATTGTAAATGCAAGGTATCAAATGCTGAGAGGGATAGGTATGTTTTTGATTATTCTTTATTGTTGCACATGTCCGATTTAATAACCCAATTTTCCCTATTATTTAGATCAATTTATGACATTTAAATTATTAGAAAAGGGTAAGGTATAGGGTAAAGCAAATAATTAAGATGTTGTTTTTATCCCTTCAACGTTCTTATCAACCGACGAAAAAAACGGAGGAGGTTCTCAAGTCGACGCGTATATATATTTTCTTTATGTGTGACCACGCATAACTTTTTACAGAGTAGTTCGATTTTGATAATTCTTTTTTTATTAGAAAGGGTATACCCCGAAGTTGGTCCCGTTTAAATTTGAAAAAAAAACCAACCTTAAGGGTAGGAAAATAGGGGATGATTGATTTTTCGTCGGTTAAAACTTTGTTTTTAAAGTAAATTATTTTCTTTAATAAGATCCAGTTATAATAACATTGAATATTTATATTTATTTATATATACTAAGATGTAGAGAGAGAGTAACCAACACCGCCATTTGACTAAACGAATAAGAAAATGTCATCTTGGCTTTTCCAAAAACTAAGGCGTCTCACAAAAATACTGCAGTCCTTATGCACTGTTGCATAAAATTCTCATTTAGACCCTGATCAGCGGAGATTGCAGCCGCGTACATTTACATATCGCATATCTGGAAGAACAATGTCATATAAGCGTATAGGGTTCCAAAGACGCTTGAGACGTTACTCTACAAAGTTTGTAATATCCTTACGTTCCCAAATCGTGTACAATTTAAATAATTTGCCCATGACAAATGTACTCATATTACAATATTGTAATTCTTTCACTTGAGCTGTTGTCTAATTGACCGTGTGAGAAATATTTAAATGATATTCGGTGCCAGTTTTTATACACATTATTTTCAACTATTGACATATTCAAATTTAGTAAATAACCGGTGTTGTTTGCCCATTAGGTTCTTCGTTTGCAATTTTTATATGCAGATTTTAGAATATTGACGTATTTAAATTTAGATGGTAACAAGTGTGTGAATTCTATAACTATTGCATTCACAGAGGAAGATGTTTGTCAAATGCGGCAGGTTTGTATTTGTTTAGGAATTCTAATAATAGGCACGTTATTAATGTTTGTCTGTCAGTTTGCCGTTTTATCATGGAGTTTTCTTGACAAATTGTATATTAAAATGAAGTGCTATCCAGCATCAATATTTATATACATGCTTTTATTTTTGACTTCCGGTTAGCCTTGTGGGTAGTGACACTGCCTATAATATACGAAGCTGAAGGTCCTGGTTTCGAATCCCGATAAGGGCAAGTATTTGTGTGATGAGCATGAATATTTGTTTCAGAGTCTTGGATGTTTTCTATGTATTAAAGTATTTATAATCTATTATATATCGTCGTCTAATATCTATAACACAAGCCTTATTGAGCTTACTATAGGGCTAGTTCGATATGTGTATGATTGTATTTCAAGTATTTTATTGTCCCCTAATATTTATTTATATAAAGCAAATATTTAACTTGTACTTGTATATACTTGTACTTGTGTACTTGGACAAATTTCGGAAAATTGCCGGTATCTAATTGAGCTGAGTTTTGGTAGTCAAGGGCACCAATATGTATACACCACAAAGTCTCAAATAATCTACACAGACCTTATTTCTACAACAATAAGGTTGTTGTATACATATTTATGACACTTTGAGTGACTACATATTGGTGCCGTTGACTGTACTACGTACGTGTAATTAAGTTACAAATTGAGATCGCATCGCCTTGCGTGCGGAGGGATGGAAGAGATGAGGTAGGCCAAGGAGATGGTGGTTGGACTGTGTGAGAGAGGATAATATGAAGAGGAAAGAAGTAAGTAAATGGGATAAGGGCAAGAAAATGATGATGGTCCATATTATACCTTCTCCATTATACCTCTATAATATTAGCTTCGAGTTCATCTCTCCCCTGGGCTTCAAAAGCTTGCTTTTGACTTGCTGTGTCATTATCAGTCACAAAAACAAAAATCATCTTTCCGGTGGTCAATAGTTAAGGGCTTCAAAAACATATTTATATACTAGCTGTTGCCCGCGACTTCGTCCGCATAGAACTTTTTATCGTCTTAGAAAATGATTTCTCTCAATACAAAATTTGAACCCTCTTTTAGGGGATAATTAAAAAAAAAGTTGATGTTCATTTTCTAGTTTGTGAACAAACAGTCTAAAACCAAAGTTAAACATCTCATACTTTAAAAATGCCTTGAAATGAACACTCTTAGGGGATGAATTTGGAAAAACTCTGAAATCAGTTTTGTAGTCTTTTAACGTACAGAATAAGACCGAAGTTAAAAATCTCTTACTCACACTTTAAAATTTTATTGCTCGCCATTTAAAATTTGAACCCCCTTTTAAACCCCCTTAGAGGTTGAATTTTTCTAATCGCTGAAAGAACTTTTTTCGTAAACTTTTAAGTCTCTAGCTCAAAAAAAGTGTTGCCCATACAAAGCTTTCTTAACCCCCTTAGGGGTGGAATTTTCTAAAACTCTGAAAGTACTTTATTATTAATTTTAATAAGTAACATTTTGAATAGTTTTAAGTCTAGTAAAAAAAAAAGTTTTTCCCACACAACACTGGCTACCCTTCTTAAGGATCTTAAGGATCCCCTTAGGGATGGAGTTTTCTAAAACGCTGAAAGTTCTTTTTTAGTATTCTAATAAGTAATCTTTTTGCAAAGTTTTAAGTCTAACTCAAAAAAAAGTGTTGCCCATGCAAAGCTTGCTCTCCTTTTTAACCCTATTAGGGGTGGAATTTTCTAAAACGATTTGTGTTCTTTTTTTGTATTTTAATAAGTAATCTTTCTACAAAGTTTCAAGTCTCTAACTCAAAAACATAAACTTTCCCTGATAAAAACTTTGCACCCCTTTTTATCCCCCTTAGGGATAGATTTTTTCAAAACGCTGAAAGTCTTTTTTTTGTATTTTTATAAATAATCTTTCTACAAAGTTTTAAGTGTCTAGCTCAGAAAAAGTGTTCCCCATACAAACCTTGCACCCTTTTTTAACCCCCTTAGGGAATGATTTTTGTAAAACGCCGAATGTAGTATTTTTCATGTTCTAATAAGTAATTTTTCGTCAAAATTTTAAGTCTCTATTAAAAAGAATATGTTTTTCCCATACAAACTTTGCACCCTATTTTACCTCCTTAGGGGTGAAATTTTCCAAAACGCTGAAAGTACTTTCTTTGTATTTAAATAATCTTTCTACAAAGTTTTAGGACTCTAGCTAAAAAAAAATAGTTTCCCACATACAAACTTTGCACCCCTATTTTAGCCCCCTATTTTTAGGGGTAGAATTTTCTAAAACGCTGAAAGTATTTAATTTGTATTCTGATGACTAATCTTTCTACAAAGTTTTAAGTCTCTATTTAAAAAAAATATTGTTTCCCCCATACAAAATTTGCACCCCTATTTTACCCCCTTAGGGGTAGATTTTTTTAAAACACTGAATCTAGGTACTTTATTTGTATTCTAATGAATAATTTCTCTACAAAGTTTTAAGTCTCTATTTAAAAAAAAGTAGTTTTTCCCATACAAACTTTGCACTCTATTTTACCCCTTTAGGGGTAGAATTTTCTAAAACCCTGAAAGTTCTTTATTTGTATTCTAATGACTGATCTTTCTACAAAGTTTTAAGTCTCTATTTAAAAAAAAATGTTTCCCCCATACAAACCTTGCACCCCTATTTTACCCCCGTAGGGGTGGAATTTTCCAAAACGCTGAAAGTGTTTCATTTGTATTCTAATAACTAATTTTTCTACAAAGTTTAAGTCTTTAGCTCAAAAAAAAAAGGTTCTCCCATACAAACTTTGCACCCCCATTTTACCCCCTTAGGGGTAGAATTTTCAAAAATCCCTTTTTATCCCTAGCCCACGTTATAAAAACAACATACTGTGCAAAAATCAACTCTCTAAGATTAGTAGTTTCGGCTGTGCGTTCATGAGTGAGTGAGTGAGTGATTGAGTGAATGAGTCAGTCAGGACATAGGCATTTATTATGTACTAGCTGTTGCCCGCGACTTCGTCCGCGTATAATATGTTATCGTCTAAATGTTTGTTGAAGGAATGAATTAAAAAAAAACATTGAAATTAATTTTGTGCCTAGCCTTTTAGAAAACAATCTAAATCCGAAATTACAAATCTCTTACTTTCAAAATGTCTTGCTCTCTATACAAACTAAGAACCCTCTCTGAACCCTCATAGTAAACAGTCTGAAACTGTAGTTACAAATTTCTTACTTTAAAAATGTCTTGCTCTCTATACAAAGTTTGAACCCCCTTTTAACCTTCTTAGGCGATGAATTAAAAAAAACGCTGAAATAAGTTTTGTAGTATTTTAGCAAACAGTCTAAAACCGAAGTTACAAATCCCTTACTTTAAAAATAGCTTGCTCTCCATACAAACTTTGAACACCCTTATAATCCCCTTTAGGGGATATATTTCAAAAAATGCTAAAATAAGTTTTGTAGTCTAAACAGGCTAAGATCGAAGTTACAAATATCATACTTTAAAATTTTCTTGCTCTCCATACAAACTTTGAACGCTTTTTAGGGAAAAATTAAAAATAAAACACTCGGTTTTTTTATTGTAATAGGTAAGTATTTTTTCTACAAACTATCAAGTCTCTAGCTAAAAAAAGTGTTTTCCATACGAACCTTGCACCCCTTTTTAACCCCTTAAGGGGTGAAATTTTCCAAAACGCTGGCAGTAGGTATTTTTTTGTATTTTAATAAGTAGGTACTTAATTTTTCTACACAGTTTTAAATTTATACCTTAAAAAAGTTTTCCTATACAAACATTGCACCTCTTTATCCCCCTCTTAGCGGGTGGAAATTTTCAAATAACTGAAAGTAATTTACCTATATATTTGTATTCTAATAAATAATCTTTCTACACAATTTCAAATCTCTAGCTCAAAAAAAAAAGTTTCCTCGATACAAATTTTCACCCGTTTTAATCTTTTTAAATTTTCCAAAACGCTGAAAGTTTTATTGTAAATCTTTCAACAAAGATTTGTCGCTTGCTAAAAAAAAAATATTTTATACACCCCTAAGGGGTGGACTTTTCGAAAACGCTGAAAGTATTCTATTTTATTTTATTATGTAATCTTTTTAAAAAAGTTTGAGATTCTAGCTCAAAAAAATCCCCTTTACCAACATTGTACTCCATTTTCATACCATTTTCCAAAACGCTGTTTTTTTATTTGTATTATAATAAGTAAGCTTTCTACAAACTTTTAAGCTTCTATCTCAAAAAGAAGTTTCGCTCATACAAACTTTGCAAACCTTTTTAACCCCCTAAGAGGCTGAATTTTCCAAAACGCTGACAGTACTTTATTTGTATTCTAATAAGTACGCTTTCTACAACGTATTGAGTTTCTTGCTAAAATATTAAAGTTTCCCCCATACATAATTTGCACCCCTATTTGACCCCTTTAGGGGTAGAATTTCCAAAAATCCCTTCTTATCTACGTATCTACTTCTTGCCTACGTTGTAAAAGGTAGTTCTGGTGTAAATTTCAACTCTCTAGCCCCAGTAGTTTCGGCTGTGCATTGATGAGTGAGTGGGTGAGTCAGTCAGGACATAGGCATTTATATAGATAGATAGATAGAAGATGACGGAAATCCCATTCAAATATCTCAAAACCGTTTTAATGTCGCTTGTTAGAGTGTGAAAACGATCGGGGACTGTGACGTCAAGATCCTCGAGCGTCATAGTAAAAAACAATCGTTTCAGGTGCGTTTTGTGGAAAAGGGACAGAACATCAAATTTTGGAACTTAGTGATTACCTATACATATAACCTCTTCCGTTGTTTTTTTCTCTATTATCATTTTTTCGAGAAAATACATTATGATTATTTTATTTAGTGTCTACCTACAGCCGGGTCCGCTGCACCAATGTTTTCCATGTTTTTAAACATTTAACATGTTTTCCGTCAGGTTCGGCAAACAAATAGGGTTTTGTTTTGATTGGCAAAACATGTTTGACGTTTAAAAACCACGAAAACATGGCGCAGCGGACGCGGCTTACGGGGTGTAGTTTCGATTCCTGAGCTATAACCACGAACTTCGGAATTTGAAAATATTCGGGTATCTCTATCTCTATCGCACTAACTATACTCGAGTGACAGGGATGCAGTTATACGAACTTCGAGTATCGGTTTTCGTGGTAGCGCCGCAGGCACTTTGGCAGAATGCGCAAAGAGCAATGGCATATTGCCATTAAAAAAAAACAAATTCGTGTTAATTATATTGTTCAAATTTGTAGAAAAAATTAATTGAAATCACGCCATAATGCGACATTTGCGCATATAAGTTCTCATATCACAATCGAATATTTTTTTATGGTTTAACTTTTGGCATGTGTATCGTAAAGATCTATCGTAGACTGGATTTAAATTATTAATAAGTGAAAGGCAAAGCAATCCGCCATTTTGACGAAAATTTGACGTTTCTTATAGCTGACAGTTGGAGCAGCGTTTGATTTCAATAAAAATAAATGAAAAATCAAATGAAGTCGTATATTTCGGAAAATTTATTAATTGTCGCAGTCGGATAAAAACTATCCTAAGTTGCAGCTAGAATAATAATGTACCTATATAAAATGTTTCATATTTTTCCGTTCATGGGATGCTGAGAACATTCGTACCACACAAAGCTTAGTTTCAAACTGGCTGATTCTTTTTTTAATTTAGAGATTTATTATAAGTGGAGATAAATAGATAGAAGATAATGAAACTCCCATTCAAATATCTCAAAAAATTATGAAGCTACATCCGTTTTAATGTCGCTTGTTAGAGTGAGAAAACGATGAGGGACTGTGACGTCAATATACTCGAGCGTCATAGTAAAAAACAATCGTTTCATATGAAGGTGCGTTTTGCGGAAAAGGGACAGAACATACCCCCTCTTAAAACTTTGGACTCTTATAACTTAATCATTACCTATATAACCTCTTGCTTTGTTTTTTTCTCCATTTGACTATATTTATTTTAAATTCTTTTTCGAGAAAATACATTATGATTATTTACCATATTTTCGATTCCTGAGCTATAACCACGAACTTCGGAATTCGAAAATAGTCGGGTATCTCTATCTCTATCGCACTAACCATACTCGAGTGACAGGGATGCAAATATATGAACTTTGAGTATCGGTTTTCGTGGTAGCGCCGCAGGTACTTTGGCTGAATGCGCCGAGCGCGTGCCATTGTCATTCAAAAAAAAACAAATTCGTGTTAATTATATTGTTCAAATTTGTTGATTTCATTTATTGAAATTACGACATAAAACGACATTTGCGCATATAAGTTCTCATATCAGAATCGAATATTTTTTTATGGTTTATATTTTAGCATTTGTCTCGTAAAGGTCTATCGTAGACGGGATTTAAATTATTAATAAGTGAAAGGCAAAGCAATTCCGCCATTTTGACGAAAATTTGACGGTTCTTATAGCTGACAGTTGGAGCAGCGTTTGATTTCAATAAAAATAAATGAAAAATTAAATGAAGTCGTATATTTCGGAAAATTAATTAACTGTCGCAGTCGGATAAAAACTATCCTAAGTTGCAGCTAGAATAATAATGTACCTATATAAAATGTTTCATATTTTTCCGTTCATGGGATGCTGAGAACATTCGAACCGCGCAAAGCTTAGTTTCAAACTGGCTGATTCTTTTTTTAATTTAGAGATTTATTATAAGTGGAGATAATATGTTTTTATCACATAGAATTATAGAAGGGGCAACGCTGTTTATGCGGATTCAGAATTCAACCTAAAATTAGGCTTTAGAGCCCTTAACTTTAGCTATGTCCACCGAAGAGACGCGAACCTAAATCTGACAATGACCCGCTTAAACTTCGGCCAATTCTGAGCCAAAGTCTCCCAGTGCGTAAATGCGTAATGGCTCAATGTGTCATCTTCGCGTGTCACATCTCAGATTCTTGGTTACTTGAATGTTCAATATCGATTGGCGCAGATTTATTAAGATCAAAGCAACTTCTTACATTTATTTTGTAGTGTCAATAGTTAATCATAAAAGTTAAAAACAGCAGCGCCTGAAAAACAAATTATTTTGCTTATTTACAAGCCACCTCGTTACACGAACAACCAAAAGGCGGGTCGTGGTACTGACGTTTTAATTTAATTAAAGTTTGTGTTTCAGTAGTTTTTCGCGATGAAATCGGGCTGGAACAGCCTTCATAGATGCAATTAATCATGGCCACCGCGACAGGGCTGAACAAAAGGCTGTGATGCTGGATAGGGCTGGGATTTGTTTGAAGGATATTGGAAATGTTCTTGTTTTTTTCGAAACTATAGGTGACCAAAGAGCTGGCAGCTTTCTCGCACAACGGATTAGTATTGCTATCCAGCGAGGTAATGCTGCCAGCATCTTTGGTACGATGCCACGGGGCCGTTTTTAGTGATAGTTTAAATTTTTAAGTTAGGTTTAGTTTTAATATTATTGTTGTCGTAAATACGAGTAGTTTTATATTTGTTCTCTTTGTATAATATGTATATTTTTGTTATTAAATAAATTAGTAGTATGCATTGAATTAGTGGAAAAACAAGAGTTTCAAAGTGCGATTTATAAGATATTTCCAGCATATCAGTCGCAAAGATTGGCTTATGTTTTTTAAGTAGCGATAGTCGTTTGTTTATGTATATATGGGATGTCCCTTTCTTTAGCATGTTCTGCGACTGCGCACCGTAATCGGCTTTCATATTTTGATATCGTTGAGTTTGTTTCAATTGTGAGGGTAACATCGTAGGTTTTTACAAAACCTTTTGACGTTTACCTTCTTTTGCTCTCGTTAAATAATGTAATAACCTAAATACAGCCCGTGAGCATTTTGAATGGGTTTCGGATTTATATTTCTCGTTCGCTTACTCTTACACGCTCTTATGCCAAAGAAACGATTTCACCCGAACCCGAATATTAATTTAACTGGAATGAGTTGATAGGTAATGCCTAACTGGTTGCGAATCGCATACCTTTACATATTGGCATGTGGAAAGGTGTTTTTACCCGGGTGGGAATTATTGTACCTACGCATATTTAGTGCTATCTTCCTGTATTTAAATTATTTACTAAAATTGAATCTAATTACTGTTCACGAATTGCTGTGTCAATACAAACCCGACACGATTTAACGACACTGTAGATTTAACGAAATATATTTTCTTTTGTAAATGTAATAAATAATAAAATAAAAAAGAGCTTACGGACTGTACAATAGATTTTAGAAAACCTGCTTCGTATTACCTTATATGTCTATTTTCTATTCGATATAATAATGTAGAATACTTATTGATGTTAAGCTTATAATACGATCTCATTTTATTCATGAGAAGAAAATAAAATAGAAAGATTTAGTTTAGCCTTGTTTGCCGCATGGCAACGTACGGTCGTAAAATAGTTCATACTTGCAAGGGTCAAGGTCACGCCGGGATCACCTCACGTTTCTGCAAACCATTCATATTTATGGTGGACACTACTGTAAGGTCAAATTACGGGATAACTGATATTGCAAGTTAAATTATAAGGGTTATCCGACAAACAGCAATTGGTTTGTAAATGTATTTAAATATTCTTGCTACGCAACTAAAATGTCTGCTGTTTCTTAATAGATGAATAGATTTGATCCTGGATCGGTATTAATAAAAGATTATTGGTGTAATTTCAATTAATACGCTAATAAATGGGCATTTAAAAACAGGGTAGCCTTTACTTTTTTACCACCCTGCTGCCTACTCAAAATCATGGGACTTGCTCCTGAATATTTAAAGGAGTCACCCATTTTTACAAGCTTTCTATTAAACTATCTTGCAATTTAAGTACGTACCTTTTATCTATGTAACTATATGCTTGTTCGGGTGGAATCCTGCAACTTAAGACGAGGCATTCATTTTTTTGTCAGTGTACCTCTCGATATTGTAAGCAAAGTAGGTAAGCTACGTAAATGAAATTTTAGTATGTTATTTTTCATCATATATTCTACCGAACTGGGATAGGAAAACACGATTAGTGAAAATTTTCTCGATAGATTTTCATTCCAAAGAAGTGTCCATATTTATTTATTTTTGCTAATTTTTCCGGAAGTATAAGCAATCATACCTCGAAATTTTCAGAAATTACAGTAATGCTATCTATCTACCGAACTGGGAAATATCATTTTATTTACTCACGTAGTATATTTTATATGATTTATTTCATACTTTCGGAACTTGTACCGCATACGCCTTTGTGTTCATTAGCGGCGCCACGGCTTTCTTCTCTTTTTTTTGCGCGTGGAAGTAATTGATGCTATCTCATTGAGACTATTTGAAACTCCGCCTCCAGTCGCCTGTGATACTTTGCCGACGACGGATGTTTGCCAAAATTGCGCTTGCGTTGACATCCCGCTAACGTCATTAAAAAAAGCTACTTCAAGTGAAATACTCGGACTTTTTGTATGCCGTACTTACAAACTAATTACGTATAGATTATTTTAGTGTTGTGAGTGTTTCGTTTAGGTTTTTTTGCACGTTAGTTCCTACATAATGGGGGCGAAATCAAAGAAAAGAAGTAAAAGAAAATTTATAGAATCTCAGAGAAGAAAAAGTAACATGAGAGGCAAAAATAGTAAGTACCTAATCAATTGTTTTTAATAATTTATGAATTTACTTATTGTAAAACGCAAACAAAAAACAAACTAAGGATAAACTTTAAACATTGTTTTTCCATTGTGAGTTTACTAGCTACCTACCTACCTATTGCCGCGCCTAGGATTTGGTTGATTTCTGGCAAGTTATCTACCGAGGTACCTACGTATTTAATTATGTTTCAGGGATAAGTTTGAATCATGACAATGAAAGAGACAAACATACAACAGAAAATATTTTTTTAAATGAAAGCGCACCGAGCACCTCAGAACAAAACCTAGTGGAGTCGCCATTGACAGTTTTAAATTTGGACGACCATACTGTCCGTATAGTAGCCATTTCGTATGGTATTTTTAAAGATTTTTAATATGCCTTTTAAAATAAAATATATTTTTATTACTTTAGATCTGATAGTTCCGAAGAAAATATTTCTTTACCTGAGCATAACTATCAGCCTTCGGTCTCGTCAGCCGCTTCTACTGATGTCATTGGGTCAAAGCAGAAACTGTCTAGACCAAAGAAAGAACTAGGAGAAAACCAATCTACATTGAAGGTATGTAGGTACCTACTTTACGTAAGTACCCACTGTAAACTAATCGAATCCAGAATTTATCTAAGACCATAATTTACTAAAATAGTAAATAAATTATTTCAGGACAATACGAATGAAAAAAGAAAGATTGACCATGACAAGGAAAACGCATCTGGTGAAAGTGTTTTAAATAAGGGAAGAAACAAAAAGGTAACTCACCGTCTTTTATTGATCATGAATGTTAATGAAACAAAAATAAATTTGATTTATTTCATACTTTGTTTTAAATTTCATTTTTCATGTGAATGTTGTAGAACAATTTAACGGAGTAATTGCTAAATTAGTTGGTGGCAAACGAATAAATTACACACAAAGGCGTGGCTACCAATCAAGGTGCTCAGGTGCTGTCATATCCTTTAACACAGGTAAGCTTCTTTCGACAGTCCTCCGAAATACGCATCAGAAGTCACCCAGTACAAGAATGAAAAAATTTGATAAAAAAGTTTGCCTTAAAAGGGAAAGAAATAGACAAATGACAAGGAAGAAAAAACGCAATTTTAACACGCAAAAATCAATAGATTTGAACTATGGTGAAAACGTGGAGCAGCCAGACAAAGATCCGGTGACTTTTAACATGGACAGAGAAGCTTTTCTAAAGAATTTAGAAAAGTCAGAAGAAGAGCGTAACCGCATTCAAAAACAAACAATTATGCAAAGCGAATGTGGGCAATGGCTCGAGCTTCGAAGAAACCTGTTGACAGCATCAAATTTTGGGAAAGTCATAAAGAGACGAAAGAACCACAGCTGCCGAAATATGATAAAAAACATGTTGTACTCAAAATCGTTAGACAAAGTGAGCTCCATTCAACACGGAAGACAACACGAAGCAGTGGCTCTGGAGCAGCTCCGCGAGCTCAAGGGCATAACAATAGATAAATGTGGTTTATTTCTTGACGAAAAACATAGTTTTCTTGGAGCTACACCCGATGGCATTGCTGGCGATATGGTAGTAGAAATAAAATGTCCAATCGCTCCTTATGAAATGGGTGACATTGAAGCTGCAATCGATCAAAAAAAGATGCATTTTTGGAAGAAATGTAAAAATGGTGAAGTAAGTTTATCCTCACGTTTCAAATTTTCTTTTCTTTTATCTAGCTGAGAAAACGCAATACTAAACAAATGTCTTATTAATTAAATCTTCTAATAATTTCTATGTACAGTCGCCATCAGATATATCGGAGCGGCCAAAGTGCTCACAAATATCGGAACATGTCTCTAATACCTAGACAATAGAGACGAGTTCAGACATTTGTAAGCACTTTGGCCGCTCCGATATATCTGATGGCGACTACAACTTGAGTGAAGCACGTACTTACTAATTTATTTGTGCTAATTTTATTCTATCATTTACATTACAGGTCTTAATAAACAAAAAATCGGACTGGTTCTACCAAGCACAGGGTCAGATGCATATTGCAAAAAAATCGAAATGTTTGTTTGCGGTGTGGTATGGAGACAACAAATTTAAAATCGAAATATTAGAAAAAGATGATAACTTTTGGCGAACTGAAATGGAGCCAAAACTTGTGTCATTTTACATGGATTACCTTCTCCTAGAATTGGTAGATCCAAGGCATCCAAGAAATAAATTGATACGAGATAATTACGACCAAACTACAAGCCACCAACTGCCTACTTCGAATTCAGAAGTAACGGAGACGGAGACCATACAATCCGAAGAGAAGAATTTTGACAGAACTCACATACACAAAATAATTGATTTTAGCCAATTTTAAAACGTTTTTTAAAATATATTATACTGTAAATTGATAACGTATTGTACCTACTATAAAATACAACCTTACAATTATTTTCTTCAAATACAAAAAAAAATTATTTACCACTATTCACTAAGTAATCTAATGGATCGATCTTTTAAATATAGCAGTTTGCAGAATAAAATTAAAAAATATTTTCTCTATTCTATTCATTCTATGTTCTCACTGCAGCGTTGCATGCCTAGGTATGATAAATACAAGCGGCGCACGAGCACGGCTTCAGAGTTTTGCTAGGGGGTGGCGGGGTGAGATGGGCGGAGCTAGCGCGGGAATTATTTTCGGGTGCCTTCAACCGATTCAGCTGTAATTTTGGGTAAAGGTAGGTATAGTTTAGATGACAACTCAATTTTATGGTACCATCGAGCTGGTCTGATGATGGAGACAGAAGGAGGCCATGGGAATTCAGTACTTAAGAGGATTGTGAACCTGTAATTTTTCATACAAAAAGCGATAACATTTTCACCCCGTAAACATTGTTCGATTTTTATAATTTTTGGACATGTTGTAGATATAATGAAAAACTAGGTCTGTACGTTTTAATTTTTAAGAAATATTGCTTGCGTTAAAAGTTATTAGCATCTAAAAATCGATATTTTTGACTTAAAAACTTTGTCTATCGTTTTATTTTTTTAACATTAATCTTAACTGGTTTACTGAACAAACGAAAACGTACGGACATAGAATAAAGTGTACTGAATCCAATAATACCAAAATTATTTCATTTCATAATGGTTTAAGGGGGTAAATACGTTATCACCCGAAACAATATTTCAACAAGGAAAAGTAGGCAATTGCCTCCACGACTTGCTAATCTCTCTATCGCACGATACGGGTGAGGCACAGAGCGGTGTGAAACAATTTTTTTAAATACCTACTCGCGCCGCGTATCGGCACTTCACAATTCTCTTAACCGACGTTTGTGTTTGGGCTCGTTAGAATCGTCTCAATAAAAGCTTGTGCCAAAAAATGCGTTAGCTCTAATGGAACATTGGGTAAAATGAAGCATTTTGGACTAAATTAGTTAGGTGTAACAAGGGAGAACCTTTAATTTGTCTTATTTTCAAACAATTGCCTCCATTATAAAAATATAAGGGGTATTGTCATGTTTTATAAAAACTTTGTATTTTGTGAAAATAAATTTTCCCCACACGTATGTCTCTTTTAACAAAAGGACATAGACTGTAAATTGAAAAAGAATAGTAATGTTTAAACGTACGATAATTTCGCTCTAAAATTGAAGAAAATAATGTGGATCGTATTCAACAGAAAGGTCGTGTATAATTGAGTTATGTATAATTATTGAACGTGTTGATGTCTACTTTACCGACTTTGGTGCCAAGCTTATAAAATTTGCAAACCAAGCATTACTTTCCTGAAAAAAATCGCCAACCCTGCTCCACCAAAACAATGCAACTCAGTGCAACTTTAGTACAATGGCGTGCACCGGTGTCGGGCGAATTAATAGCGGCGTAGTAAGCCGTGTTTAATGAATATTGCACCAAATGCGAGGTGACTGATGCCGGCTTTATGCTACAATTATATTGACTGCCAGTGTACTCCCGGGTTTTAGTCGGTATTACACTTGCTGGAAAATTATGGAAAATAGAAATAAGAATCTCGTTAAATTAAGACGAATAAAATTAGTAGGTACATATTTTGAGACTTCAATTAAAAAACAGTGCAAACCATTTCCCGTTGTCTCCTATTTTCTTATTTTCTCAATATCTGTAAGTAGTTACCACAATCGTTCATTTCAGTAACACTAATAGCAAAGAGCCCCTTTCTTTGCTAGTTGTGATTCCATACGTAACGACAATAGTCGGTCCGGTCAAATCTGATAATGACGCACCGCGTTGACTTCATGTTGATGCTGCAAGCTGCAATGACTATCGTCGTTGCGTGTTGACCCGCTATAAGATTAAACCACGAGGACACAAATATTAACAAGTGAAATCAAAAGAGTTATCAAAAAACCCAACTTGTGCATATTATATGCCTATGTCACTCGCACGATTATGAGGAATCCACGTGCAGGGTTGTGGTAGGTAGCTCCTGCGGACGCAAGGTGGGTGGTACTAAAGAGTGACAAACTCAAAAGGCCATAATAATGTATGCCATACGATTAAATAAATGAGGAATCCAACGACACCTCATATGTTAAAATTCATCGAGCCGTTTGGGCTGTGTAGCCCGTGAAATTAAATTTTCTTGTTCATATACATACGCTCGAAGAACATAGCCCTCTTTTTGACGCAGTCCGGTAAATTTTCACCTCAGCAGCTCGAACAAGCATATTTTGCTGCGTGAAAACAGTGAGCAAAATACGATTTTGCTCACTCCGTGAATCAAAGTAGCTTTTTAATTTTGATATCGAACACTGACATTTCTTAGTGTAGGGTCTATTAAAAAATCATAATATTTCAACTTTAAGAGCACTGTCCCTTTCATTTTCATTACGAAAAAAGAATACGACAGACTCATAGTTCAATATTCGAATTTAAAAGTAGTCCAAAACAGCGCGAACCAAGTTACACGTTTGAAAACACACTTAACATACTCATAAGTTTAAATTACCAAAAAAATGTGTACAAAGGAATGTTATAAATTGAAGAGAAAAAAACATGGAGCATCTCAAATAAAGTCAGTTTTGCTTAAATAGGTAAAAACGTGAATTTTCATAAGCTGCACAATCAATGATTCTATTTTGAACAATCTTAATTTTTAAGAACGTATACCTACTACAGATGCAGTTTCCGAACGCACACCTAGCGCCCCTTTGAAAAAGCCGGCGCATTTAAGGGGCTACCCGAGGTTTTCATCGATTTTTGACTAGTTTTGAATCAGTACAAATACTTTTGCACTACAGATAGACTTATAAGGCAAACGGCTGTCGATTTTTCAATCTTTAATCTCCACTTTAGTCTACTATATTTTGAAAGAAATGGATAATTATTTTTTTATGATTTTTTTAAACATTGTCTAAAAAAACACCTTTTTTGTTATAAAATTGCTGTGAAAGATCTAAATTATATAAAATCTACATATTTGGGTTCGTCTCTGATGTCTCTATAAACGTGTGTACGTTTTCGTTTTAAACTAATTAACACAAAAGTTATGGCCAGAAAACCTGTTTTTTGGTCTAAAATTGTTCAACTTTGATGCCAAATATCTCGAAGACGGTGATGTTTGAAGTAAATATGGGATACTATATTGCTTAAAGCTGTTGTTGTTAACATGATAAGCTACAAAAAATATTAGAAAACTAAGGGATTCAGATTGACGGTCATTGGCGTATGGGATCCCCTTAACAGCGCGCCGGCTTTTTTAAAGGGCCGCCCCTTTAAAAAAGCCGGCGCGCTGTTAAATTGTTTACATTTTATTCGTAATATTATTATTCATGCTTGCGCTATTGATATTAATTTTGAATATAAAAACGAATAGGATTTATTAATTATCTATCTATATATCTAGTGAATTCATTGAAGAAGACAGTATTTAACAACAATACGCTTAGTTTTTGGAGCGCACGCGCGACGCGCGTTAGCGTAACATACATATTAGATTGAATATTTCAAAAAATTGCTCGAAAATACGAGTGAAATGTGGGAACATGAGTGACAGTATTTTAACAATAAAAAGTACGGTTAGTTTTAAGTGTTGTGTTAGTGTCATGCGAGACTCGTATAGATTAATAAAATGTGCTTGTCTCGCCCGCACTCTCGCGTGCTTCTAGTAACTAACTAGCCACGCTGAGGAGTTTAAATAAGCATTAACGAACCCCGAATCTAGTTTTCTTCCTGAATATCCACGAGACGAATAGGTACGTAAAAGCCTATCGATGTATTTTTTAACGTGACTATGTTCTCACTGCTGAGGTGAAAAGTTGTATGTGTTACTCGAGAGCTAAGTATTTGCGTCTCGTTCTTTTGAGTCCCTCGCTGCGCTCAAGATCCTAACTTTGAATCACTCGCTACGCTCGTGATTCAATTTTAGAAAATTTTCGCTTCCTCGGGACTCAAAATCAGCACTCGCAGCAAAAAAGAACTTTGCTCTCTTGTTGCACAAATAACTATTTCGTAAAAGCGTGTAAGGAGCGTGATTGAAATGAATCTGGCACCAAACATATATTAGTTGCATTATAAATTATAACACTAAACATTACAAAACATTCATAACCAATGT
This sequence comes from Epinotia brunnichana, assembly GCA_963854355.1. Taxonomy (NCBI): domain Eukaryota; kingdom Metazoa; phylum Arthropoda; class Insecta; order Lepidoptera; family Tortricidae; genus Epinotia; species Epinotia brunnichana. The sequence goes on along the minus strand of OY977936.1, from coordinate 21,887,497 downwards.
GATACGTTACGTACTACATTAGTATCTACATAACAAATTTTCACCTTCAGCAGAACGAGTCGGCGGTATTAACTTACTGAGCCCCTATTGTGTGCCCTAGACGGCATTGTAAGCTAGTATAGTGTTAATGTCTTACCCGACTCTAGACAATGACAGTAACTGCCATTAGTGTAGGTGTTAGGTTTGTATGTTGAACAGCTACATATTGGATACTTCGGTTAAAATGATAAAGTTTCGTTCTGTAGGTACAGATGTAATACATACTCAACAAAATATTGGTCGTTTTACTTCATATAAGTTCTTTGTAGCATGGATAATTGGATAACGTACTTTCATAGGAATAAAACTAATCTAGTTATTTTCTTCGATTATGTTAACATTACTGTACACGAGTTTACCAGACAGTGAAGTGGTTGGTACCTACTGTCTGTACTAGATTATTTATTCATCAACCCTCACGGTATATATACATAAGTATACGAGTAGCTACGTGTAGAATCATTCATACATCTCGCACGTACTTAATCTATGGCTTATTCTAACACGTTTTATACAATATCCAATCGCTAATATAGAATGTGCCTTGTCGGCAGTCGGCACAGCGAGTATTATCAATTGTATCGAAATATTCGACATTGTTTAAAGAGCAGTTTGCGAGAACGCGTTTTCTAAAACATATTTCAATGTGGCTCATTGAATAATATCATATTTTACTTATATTTAACCTTGAAATAAAATAAACTCTGATTTTTCAACTGATTCTGAAAGTAAATCTGAATAATTCGCTTTTCTATTAGCATTTGACGCATTACGCATATTAGGTTTTGACGGGCTTACCTATTTTTCCAATAATTAGTAGGAAATCTAGTAGTATAGGGTAGGTTAGCATAAGCAAGTTCAATCAAATATACTCAATTAGCATACTAAAATTCGTCACACCGCGCGAACCGAACCTTTTATACGACTCGACTGTCCCTTCCTTTAAAACTTTTTACCCATCCAAAGGGTTAAAAATTCAAATCACTTGCCCACCTGCGTTCAATTTCTATGCATGCATTGTGTGGATTAGTTGCCTTTTTGTCATCGATTCTACATCGATTATGCTCTCGATGACAGGGTTTTTAGTCCCCAGCAAAGTTAAAATGGTGTTGTTGTATGATTTTCGATGGATCATGCAAATAGGTTTAGCTATCAATAGTTATAGCTTTACGACCTGAAAAAATATGAATGAAAATATTTGTTTCTATATTTAATGGCTATCTGAGATGTATCTGACACATAAGTATTGTATTCCGATTTGATTAAAAAATGTTTCTGGCGCTGTTTAGTTCACCGATACTCTAATGTTTCTGATGCTCGGCATCGGTCAAGGTTAGTAGCACAGACGCAGGTAAACTACTAAAATGCTGCCCTTATATAAAGGGTGTTTTGTTACAAGAAAATCGCGTCTTTTACCTCCTTTTTGAACTAGAAAAGTAAGATAGTGTTCCACAATGCAATTTATGCACATTTATGCACATTTTCCACATTTCCAACTAGCGTGCGTATGCGCATGAGTCACGTGTAACAAAAGCGGCCTTCGACGCGATGACACCAACGAATATTATGAATTATATAGTGGCCTCGGAAACTGTAATGCTCCCCTTGGTTATTTCAGGGTATTAAAACATAAAACGAACGTGAGTATAAAGTTAACAGTTTATATTTCATTTAATCTGGGTTAGGGCAGTAGGATATACTATTCAAAGCAACATTGTGACAAGTTTATCCCATAAAAAACATTCCATGTAAAAATAGGCCAAGTCTCGAAACTCTTTCACAGTAAAAAGTGGCGAGATATTTCGTAGAGCCAAGTCAGGCATTCTTATTAATATTTATTTGCTTGCTAAATAAAATTCTGCAACTTGGGAACACACTACTGCATTTACAAATTTTTGCATATGTACCTAAAACTATGTAAGTGTGATTGCCAAGTCACAAAATTTTATTTAGCAAGCAAATAAATGAATGCCTGACTTGGCTCTACGAAATATCTCACCACTTTTTACTGTGAAAGAGTTTCGAGACTTGGCCTATTTTTACATGGAATGTTTTTATTGGAATCTCATTTCTTTTTGTAGACTTTGTATGAGAATGTTATTTTACCAACCGCAAATAACGTTTGTAAGTATAGTTTTCAGGAAGGAACTGCAAAAGTAACTATGTAATCGCATGTATTTGTATAGGATTACAAACTTATTTATGCAGTTAATATATCTCTGAAACGTGACTGAAATTGCAATATTTTTAGTGTTTTATGAATTATTAGGCTTAAAACTAATTACGTTTGAAATTTGGAGCGTGTGGGTCTGCTAGAAGTACCTTAGAATTAGCGTGATCATCTCCACTTATAATAAATCTCTAAATTAAAAAAAGAATCAGCCAGTTTGAAACTAAGCTTTGCGCGGTTCGAATGTTCTCAGCATCCCATGAACGGAAAAATATGAAACATTTTATATAGGTACATTATTATTCTAGCTGCAACTTAGGATAGTTTTTATCCGACTGCGACAGTTAATTAATTTTCCGAAATATACGACTGTAAGGTTGGTTACTTTCTTCGTAAGGAAACAACGACAATACGCAAGATAAAGTGTATTTAAAACATATACAGTAGGTAAAATACTTTATTTTAACTAGAACTGTCCCACAATAGGCGTTTCGTTGAGACACCGTACTGCGTTCCAGGTTCCCTATAGCAAGGATTGCAATGGAAGGTGTTCAATTTACTTGAATGCAGCCAACCAAGTACATACTTGCGCCTAACAAAAGACATCGAATGATTTTTTACATATCGAGCCTAAGGATTCTATGTCGACATTCCGTTAGTGCGATCTATCTCGACGCCAGCGCCATCTCTCGGTGAATTGGTGCACTACACTCCCCCCCATTTGTTCCCGAGATGTCCCAGCGAGGGTTGGATTATTGCTTCTTCGGTCTGCCGCGGCCTCGAGCAGGTTGGGGTTGTACTTTACGCGGTCTGCCTCGTTTCTTCAAAGGTTGGACTGGGTTAGGTAGCTCTTCTGTCGATCCGATATAGGGAGTCAATGCCGAGGCATGGTAGATTCCAAGGCATAAGTCAGGATTCGATGGGTCCGCTACCGCATATGAAGATGGTCCGTGTTGCTTTGTAATCTGGTACGGTCCATCTCTTCGTGGAGCAAACTTAGCACTGATGCCCTTACTGGCGTAACTCAGTGGGTGTAGTGATACCATAACCATGTCCCCTTCGTTGTATTCTGGTCTAGCCCGTCGATGTTGATCCGTTACTTCTTTTCTCTTTTCCTCTTCCAACTCATGCACCTCTTGCGCTCTCTCCAGCGTGTTAGCCAGTTGCAGCAATTTTGGAGTTATTTCCGGTATAAAGTTTTCCGAGAGCAAAATTTGACGAAAATTATGGTAATTGTCATCGATAGTCTTCAGTTCGCGACCGAATGTCAGGAAAGCAGGAGTATGGGTAGTGGTTTTGCAAACAGCCGTGTTCATAGCGAACCGGATGCTCGGTAGGTGTTCTGGCCACTCCCGATGGTTCTGACCAACGAGGATTGCTAATTGCGTCTTCAGATCCCGGTTCTTTCTTTCTACGGGATTTGCCTCGGGATGGTATACTGGCGTGTAGGCATGTTTAATTTTACAGCAGAAGGCAACTTGTTGCATGATGGCGCTGACAAACTGAGGTCCGTTGTCACTGATCATTCTCCGAGGAAACCCGTACCGCAGGAATATTTCGTTTATCAGTACTGAGGAGCAACGTTCCGCAGTAGCATCTTGTAGTGCGAAAAGTTCTACCCAACGGGAGTTTATATCTTCTACGATCAGGATCCAGGTCTTGCCATCAGGAGAGGGCGGTAGGGGCCCGAAAAGGTCGAACGAAATTACTTCAAAGCGCTGACTTAATGCCTGGGTTTGTAGAAGCCCCGCAGGCTTTTGGTTGGAGGGTTTGTAACGTTGACACTTGATGCAGAGTTTAACGTAGCTCTCAATGTACTTTCGCATGCCGTTCCAATAGTATCTACGAGATATGGCCTGAAATGTCTTATCAGCACCATAGTGCCCCGCTCTGGGGTCATCATGATATACTGCTAATACGTTGGCCCATTCATGCTCAGGTACCGCTAATTGGGCTCCATCTGGGTCTGATTCTGATTTGTGACGATACAGCAGGCCGTCGTTCATGAGGTACCCCTTGCTAGACCAGTATACAGCGTTTTCTTTGTCGTGGGTATCCTCTAGTGCATGGATTATCTTCTTCAATTTCTCATCTTTGAGCTGCTCCGACCTAATTTCTGCCGGACTGCGTTGGCGCACGTCTACTGTTACCATACACACGCCGCATTCCATATGGGTGCTCTCTGTGCATGGTGGCCTCGACAGAGTGTCTGCCACGACATTTATTCGTCCAGGTATGTATTTTACCTTAACCTCGTAAGCTTGCAACTGTAGAGCCCACCTAGCGAGTCTTCCGGTTGGGGATTTCAATTTCATAAGCCATTGTAGGGCCTGGTGGTCTGTAACGACGGTAACAGGCGAACCTTCGATATACCCTGCGAATTTATTTATGGCCCACAGCACAGCAAGTGCTTCTCGTTCGCTGGTTGAGTAGTTGCGTTCCGCTGGTGTGAGGAGTCTACTTGCGTACTCAATCGGGTGTTCTTCTTCCCCTTCACCTTGCACGAGTACTGCCCCCAGAGCGTAATTACTTGCATCTGTTTTGATACTATAGGCTCTGGTATAGTCTGCTTGCTTGAGAATTGGAGTAGACGTGAGATGGGTTTTCAATGCTTGATACGCTTTCTCTTGTTCGGAACCCCAGACCCACGCAGCTTTCTTCCTGGTTAGCTTAGTCAATGGTTCAGCGATGTCGGAGAAGTTCTTTATGAATCGCCGGTACCAAGAACAAGTCTGTAGGAATGATAGCAAATGTTTCACATTCGACGGAGGAGGACGATCAATGATAGCCGAAATCTTTTCCGGGTCAACTTGTAGACCCTCCGGCGTTATTAAGTGGCCCAAATATCTGATGCTGGTACACCCAAATCGACATTTGTCTTTGTTGACGACGAAGTTATATTCTCTCATCTTGGTAAACACATCCCTCAGGTCGGAGAGGTGCTGTTGAAGTGTCGTGGAGAAGATTATCAGGTCATCTAGATAAGCCAATAGTTTGATATGGCTTAGGCTAACCCGAAATCTGTCTATCAACCTCTGGAAGGTCGAGGGGGCGTTCCGGAGCCCGAACGGCATTCTCTGGAATTTATAGATCCCGAAAGGCGTGATGAATCCCGTTTTCTCTTGGTCACATTCCCGTACACGTATTTGCCAATATCCGGCCTTCAAGTCTAACGTGGACATGTACGTGGTGGATTTGGCCTCATGCAGTAGGTCATCGATGCGAGGGATTGGGTACACATCAGGCACTGTGATGGAGTTCAGTCTCCGATAATCTACGCAGATTCTTACTTTACCGTTTGGTTTCGGTACCATTACCACTGGCGCGGCCCATGGAGACGTGCAGGGTACGATAACACCGTCCGTCAACATCTGCTGGATTTCAGTCTTAAGTATTTCTTTTCTTGCCGGGGACATCCTATACGGTGGGACTGCTATAGGCGGGTGGTCACGTGTCTCAATCACATGTTCGACTCCATTTACTGGCTTGTCATTTGGTTCAAATATGTCCTTGAACTCGCTTACCAGTTCGTCCAGCCCTGCCTTGTCCATCCCGGCAGAAACATCCAAGGCGTATATGCCTATGTCATCGAAGAGGGTAACTTCGTGCTGCGACAGTGTATTTTCAGCTTCTTCGATGTTGCGCATAGCATCCCGCATCATAAATTCCATCCGAGGTGAGTGGCCGTCGAATAGAAGTTTGTCGTTCTGGCAGTGAATTTTGGGAGGTAAAGCAGCTAACTCTGTCCTCGATCTGGCTATTTCCACTGTGGGTGCTCCTTTTGCAAGCCTCTTCCTTCGTTCCAGGTCTATGGGTGCAACACCTATTCTAGGAGTGACTTTCGAGTCTGGTTGCTGAAACATGACGAACCTCTCTTGATACAGTTCAAACTCCTGTTGTGGTTGTTGTATGTAGCTCCATGTGAATTGAGCTATATTCAAGATAATACCAGCTTTTTGTAGGAAGTCAATGCCAAGCAACGTTCGGTTGTCTTCGGATTGTGACAATACTATGAACGCGGTATTAAAACGTCGACCACAAAGGTTTACTTCAGCCTCGAATGTTAATACCTTCTGGAGTCTTGAGTGCCCATCCGCCAAAGTCACAGTAGCCATTTCTTCATAGAATGTTTGTCCTTGAGCCTTCAACATCTGGTACAGTTCGTTCGATGCAACGCTAATTTTGGCACAAGTGTCCACGTAAGCTTTCCCTTTTATGCCGTTGACCTGGACAAACACCATGGGACGAGATTGTTTGTCCAACTGTACATTCATGGCACAGAAACCCAAGTTGCCTCTCTTCTCAGGTATCTCAGTAGGTTTGTTGGCACATAGTTTGCAATTACTGCGATAAACTCCCGGTGTGCCGCAGCCGTAACAGGAGAACTTGACGTCGGAGGATGATGAAGGAGTCGGACCCGTTTGTTCCTTTTCGCCTTCCATTGTTTTCTTCCGTTTCCGACATTCTTCAAGAACGTGACCCAATTTTTTGCAAAAATTGCACCTTGATACCTTCTTGGTCCGTGTCTGTGTGACAGGACCCGATGTCGGGATTGCTGTCGGTTTCTCGTGTCTGTCTTCCCTTTCTTCCCTTCCTGCTTTCTCTTTAAGAAGGGCTTCCGTACTGCGCGCTTGTTTGAGTAGGTCATCAAAATCCTTAAGCTTCTCTACGGGGACTTTCTCTCTGATTTTTAGGCTCAGAAGACCGTAGGTTATATGTAACTGCTGTTTGGGGTTCAGTTGTTCATCGCGGGGCAACTCGGAGAATAACATTCTTTTCCTCGTTACGAAATCGTCCGTCGAAACGCCTGGCGCTTGTTTGGTCCCACAGGCCTCTAAATAAATTTCATATACGGGTTTCTTCGGTGCGAACGTATTGCGCAGCGCGTCCTCAAAACTTTCCCATGTAGCAATGGTGTTTTTGATGCCTTGCCACCATACTGCAGCATCGTCCCGTAAAATTAACGGTAATGCCGCCAGCGCGTCGCCTTCGCTAATATTCTCCAGCTTCTTGAAAACTTGCACTGCAGTTAAGAAAGCTTCCACGGTCTCCCTGTCCTTGCGACCGTTGTAGGTAGCCGTGCATGACGTCATACTACCCTTCCGACTACTGCCCACGCTGGCCAGTAGTTGTTGAAACTGATCCTGAGTCAAGTTGACACTCATCTTGTCCTGACCCTTCTTTTGGCTAGTTTTAAGCGGATACGTCGTCTTCCGACCGAATCGGGTAACCAAATATTTGGGTTCGTTTGAGCCTGAGTTGGACGCCACTGTAAGGTTGGTTACTTTCTTCGTAAGGAAACAACGACAATACGCAAGATAAAGTGTATTTAAAACATATACAGTAGGTAAAATACTTTATTTTAACTAGAACTGTCCCACAATAGGCGTTTCGTTGAGACACCGTACTGCGTTCCAGGTTCCCTATAGCAAGGATTGCAATGGAAGGTGTTCAATTTACTTGAATGCAGCCAACCAAGTACATACTTGCGCCTAACAAAAGACATCGAATGATTTTTTACATATCGAGCCTAAGGATTCTATGTCGACATTCCGTTAGTGCGATCTATCTCGACGCCAGCGCCATCTCTCGGTGAATTGGTGCACTACACGACTTCATTTAATTTTTCATTTATTTTTATTGAAATAAAACGCTGCTCCAACTGTCAGCTATAAGAACCGTCAAATTTTCGTCAAAATGGCGGAATTGCTTTGCCTTTCACTTATTAATAATTTAAATCCCGTCTACGATAGACCTTTACGAGACAAATGCTAAAATATAAACCATAAAAAAATATTCGATTCTGATATGAGAACTTATATGCGCAAATGTCGTTTTATGTCGTAATTTCAATAAATGAAATCAACAAATTTGAACAATATAATTAACACGAATTTGTTTTTTTTGAATGACAATGGCACGCGCTCGGCGCATTCAGCCAAAGTACTTGCGGCGCTACCACGAAAACCGATACTCAATGTTCATATATTTGCATCCCTGTCACTCGAGTATGGTTAGTGCGATAGATATAGAGATACCCGAATATTTTCGAATTCCGAAGTTCGTGGTTATAGCTCAGGAATCGAAAATATGGTAAATAATCATAATGTATTTTCTCGAAAAAGAATTTAAAATAAATATAGTCAAATGGAGAAAAAAACAAAGCAAGAGGTTATATAGGTAATGATTAAGTTATAAGAGTCCAAAGTTTTAAGAGGGGGTATGTTCTGTCCCTTTTCCGCAAAACGCACCTTCATATGAAACGATTGTTTTTTACTATGACGCTCGAGTATATTGACGTCACAGTCCCTCATCGTTTTCTCATTCTAACAAGCGACATTAAAACGGATGTAGCTTCATAATTTTTTGAGATATTTGAATGGGAGTTTCATTATCTTCTATCTATTTATCTCCACTTATAATAAATCTCTAAATTAAAAAAAGAATCAGCCAGTTTGAAACTAAGCTTTGCGCGGTTCGAATGTTCTCAGCATCCCATGAACGGAAAAATATGAAACATTTTATATAGGTACATTATTATTCTAGCTGCAACTTAGGATAGTTTTTATCCGACTGCGACAGTTAATTAATTTTCCGAAATATACGACTTCATTTAATTTTTCATTTATTTTTATTGAAATCAAACGCTGTTCCAACTGTCAGCTATAAGAACCGTCAAATTTTCGTCAAAATGGCGGAATTGCTTTGCCTTTCACTTATTAATAATTTAAATCCCGTCTACGATAGACCTTTACGAGACAAATGCTAAAATATAAACCATAAAAAATATTCGATTCTGATATGAGAACTTATATGCGCAAATGTCGTTTTATGTCGTAATTTCAATAAATGAAATCAACAAATTTGAACAATATAATTAACACGAATTTGTTTTTTTTGAATGACAATGGCACGCGCTCGGCGCATTCAGCCAAAGTACCTGCGGCGCTACCAAGAAAACCGATACTCAATGTTCATATATTTGCATCCCTGTCACTCGAGTATGGTTAGTGCGATAGAGATAGAGATACCCGAATATTTTCGAATTCCGAAGTTCGTGGTTATAGCTCAGGAATCGAAAATATGGTAAATAATCATAATGTATTTTCTCGAAAAAGAATTTAAAATAAATATAGTCAAATGGAGAAAAAAACAAAGCAAGAGGTAATGATTAAGTTATAAGAGTCCAAAGTTTTAAGAGGGGGTATGTTCTGTCCCTTTTCCGCAAAACGCACCTTCATATGAAACGATTGTTTTTTAAATTCAAATTCAAAATTCAAATTCAAAATCTTTATTGTTGGTTATATGTTAGTAATACAGATGTTAAATGATTTATAGTGCATTATAACCTGCCTACAAGGCGTACAATTACTATGACGCTCGAGTATATTGACGTCACAGTCCCTCATCGTTTTCTCACTCTAACAAGCGACATTAAAACGGATGTAGCTTCATAATTTTTTGAGATATTTGAATAGGAGTTTCATTATCTTCTATCTATTTATCTCCACTTATAATAAATCTCTAAATTAAAAAAAGAATCAGCCAGTTTGAAACTAAGCTTTGTGTGGTACGAATGTTCTCAGCATCCCATGAACGGAAAAATATGAAACATTTTATATAGGTACATTATTATTCTAGCTGCAACTTAGGATAGTTTTTATCCGACTGCGACAATTAATTAATTTTCCGTAATATACGACTTCATTTAATTTTTCATTTATTATTCTTAAAGTATATCGCCGCCACATCTGTCAGCTAAAAGAAACGTCAAAATCACAGACTAATAAGAAATACTACGGACAAAATGAATAATAATAAATAATAAATAATAATAAATATTACGGGACAATCTTACACAAATCAACCTAGGCCCACGGTAAGCTCAGTAAGGCTTGTGTTGTGGGTACTAGGCGATGATATATATAATAGATATATACATATAGATACTTATATACATACATTCTTTGCGTATTCAGCCAAACCAAGAAAACCGAAACTCGAAGTTCGTAAATATCTGCATTCCTGTCATTTGTTAGTGCGATGGAGATAGAGATACCCGAATATTTTCGAATTCCGAAGTATATAAATACGGATGTCGGATAGATCTAAATTAATATTTTATGTGTAAATATGGTTAAAATTATTTGGAAATACTATTGTTGTTATTGTTTTAGTATATTTGACTAGCTTTAAGTTTAATATTGTACGTCCGAAATGGGCAAGCTGTTGGACTTTATTTTACCCAAAACAACTAAATGTACATAGTTCTGACAATAAAGAAATCTTATTTTATCTTATCTTATCGAAAATAGGGATGTAGACACTAAACAAAATAATCATAATGTTGTATTATCTCGAAAAAAAACAACGCAAGAGGCTATATAGGTAATCACTAAGTTATAAGTGTCTAAAGTTTTAAGAGGGGGTTTGTTGCGTCTCTTTTCCGCAAAACGCACCTTTATAATGAAACGATTGTTTTTACTATGACGCTCGAGGATCGTGACGTCACGGTCCCTGATCGTTTTCTCACTCTAACAAGCGACATTAAAACGGTTGTAGCTTCGTAATTTTTTGAGATATTTGAATGAGTTTTTCGTTTCTTCTTTCTTTTGAAGTGAGTCTACAGCTACACCTCTATTTGGAAGACAAGCGGAAAGTAGGGTAGTTTTTATATCTGAGGGGCTGAAATTGGGGGTGGAAATTTGTATGGAGCTACTTAAACTGCTGCACCGATTTAGATGAAATTTGGTATATAAATAGTTTGAGTCCCGGGGAAGGACATATAATAGGTTTTATCCCGGAAATCACCCCCTAAGGGGGTGAAAAGGGGGGGTGAAAATTTGGATGTAATCTATTTTGATTAAATTTGGTGTAGATATAGGTTAAGTCCTGGGAAAGGACATGGGATAGTTTTTACCCCAGAAATCATCCCCTAAGGGGGTGAAATTAGGGGTGAAGATTCGGATGGAACCCATTTCAATAAAATTTGGTATAGAGATAGGACATAGGAAAAGGACATAGGATAGTTTTAATTCCGGAAATCACTCCCTAATAAGGGGGTGAAATGGGGGGTAAAAATTTGGATGAATCCCGTTTAGATGAAATTTGGTATAAAGGTCGTTTGAGTCCCGAAGAATGACATTATGTAGATAGTTTTTATCCCGAAAATCATTCCCTAAGGGTATGAAATAGGGGGTGAAAGTTTGGATAAAATCCATGTACCTAGATATAATTTGGTATAGAGATAATTTGAGACCCTTCGAAGGATATAGAATAGTTTTTGCCTCGGAAATCATCCCTTAAGATGGTGGAAGTTTGTTTGCATTATATTTTCTAAGTAAAAGTTCTACGCGGACGAAGTCGCGGGCAACAGCTAGTACATAATAAATGCCTATGTCCTGACTGACTTATTCACTCACTCACTCACTCACTCACTCATCAACGCACAGCCGAAACTACTAATCTTAGAGAGTTGATTTTTGCACAGTATGTTGCTTTTATAACGTGGGCTAGGGATAAAAAGGGATTTTTGAAAATTCTACCCCTAAGGGGGTAAAATGGGGGTGCAAAGTTTGTATGGGAGAACCTTTTTTTTTTGAGCTATAGACTTAAACTTTGTAGAAAAATTAGTTATTAGAATACAAATGAAACACTTTCAGCGTTTTGGAAAATTCCACCCCTACGGGGGTAAAATAGGGGTGCAAGGTTTGTATGGGGGAAACATTTTTTTTTTAAATAGAGACTTAAAACTTTGTAGAAAGATCAGTCATTAGAATACAAATAAAGAACTTTCAGGGTTTTAGAAAATTCTACCCCTAAAGGGGTAAAATAGAGTGCAAAGTTTGTATGGGAAAAACTACTTTTTTTTAAATAGAGACTTAAAACTTTGTAGAGAAATTATTCATTAGAATACAAATAAAGTACCTAGATTCAGTGTTTTAAAAAAATCTACCCCTAAGGGGGTAAAATAGGGGTGCAAATTTTGTATGGGGGAAACAATATTTTTTTTAAATAGAGACTTAAAACTTTGTAGAAAGATTAGTCATCAGAATACAAATTAAGTACTTTCAGCGTTTTAGAAAATTCTACCCCTAAAAATAGGGGGCTAAAATAGGGGTGCAAAGTTTGTATGTGGGAAACTATTTTTTTTAGCTAGAGTCCTAAAACTTTGTAGAAAGATTATTTAAATACAAAGAAAGTACTTTCAGCGTTTTGGAAAATTTCACCCCTAAGGGGGTAAAATAGGGTGCAAAGTTTGTATGGGAAAAACATATTTTTTTTTAATAGAGACTTAAAATTTTGACGAAAAATTACTTATTAGAACATGAAAAATACTACATTCGGCGTTTTACAAAAATCATTCCCTAAGGGGGTTAAAAAAGGGTGCAAGGTTTGTATGGGGAACACTTTTTCTGAGCTAGACACTTAAAACTTTGTAGAAAGATTACTTATAAAAATACAAAAAAAAAAGACTTTCAGCGTTTTGAAAAAATCTATCCCTAATGGGGATAAAAAGGGGTGCAAAGTTTTTATCAGGGAAAGTTTATGTTTTTGAGTTAGAGACTTGAAACTTTGTAGAAAGATTACTTATTAAAATACAAAAAAAGAACACAAATTGTTTTAGAAAATTCCACCCCTAATAGGGTTAAAAAGGAGAGCAAGCTTTGCATGGGCAACACTTTTTTTTGAGTTAGACTTAAAACTTTGCAAAAAGATTACTTATTAGAATACTAAAAAAGAACTTTCAGCGTTTTAGAAAACTCCATCCTTAAGAAGGGTAGCCAGTGTTGTGTGGGAAAAACTTTTTTTTTACTAGACTTAAAACTATTCAAAATGTTACTTATTAAAATTAATAATAAACTACTTTCAGAGTTTTAGAAAATTCCACCCCTAAGGGGGTTAAGAAAGCTTTGTATGGGCAACACTTTTTTTGAGCTAGAGACTTAAAAGTTTACGAAAAAAGTTCTTTCAGCGATTAGAAAAATTCAACCTCTAAGGGGGTTTACAAGGGGGTTCAAATTTTAAATGGCGAGCAATAAAATTTTAAAGTGTGAGTAAGAGATTTTTAACTTCGGTCTTATTCTGTACGTTAAAAGACTACAAAACTGATTTCAGAGTTTTTCCAAATTCATCCCCTAAGAGTGTTGAAATTGGTTCAAAGTTTGAGTATTTCAAGGCATTTTTAAAGTATGAGATTTTTAACTTTGGTTTTAGACTGTTTGTTCACAAACTAGAAAATGAACATCAACTTTTTTTTTAATTATCCCCTAAAAGAGGGTTCAAATTTTGTATTGAGAGAAATCATTTTCTAAGACGATAAAAAGTTCTACGCGGACGAAGTCGCGGGCAACAGCTAGTTATATATAAGTGAGTATGTCAGTGACAAAACTAACGAACTTTGACGGACAATAGTTTTTAAACTAAAAGTTCAAATCAAATGTTATTAATATTATATGTTAGCCATATTATACCCTACATGTTCCTGAAAATTCAGGGTTCTAGCTTTAGCCAGCACAAAATTACAGGATATTTAAAATGGCCTGAATGGCTTCGAAAAAAGGATGGTACGGCCGTGCCTCTTTGTTTTGCTCGACTTGGCAGGGGCACTGGCGTGCCCCAGATATATTTATTTAGTTACTATATCTCTGCAGTACCTACTTCTGTGTGTTTGATGTAGGCTTCGCTTCTTTGTCAATTAACATTAACAGCAACAACTCATAAACTGTCTCTAAACCTACATATGCTTCTATTTCCAAATTCTCAATTCATCCCAATAGCCTTAAAACTGACATTGTACAAATTTTGTATAGAATGCCATTCAAGAATTCAAATGTATGTTATATAATCGCAGTACGAAGGGGAAAACGTTTTTCCGACGACCTCGAGTCACAGTGCAGTATCATAATGCATTTATGTGAAAGGACACCATAAAGGATTGAAATATACGCCAACTACAGGAAAACTTTTATAAATCTATATATCACTGATATAAAGATGTCCGATCCGAGTGAGGGCCTTTCGATTGCACTTCGACCCAGTGGAATCTCTGACATACTGTGAGAAGTTCTTTCGCCTTTTTCAAAGTCTAAAAAGAACCTTTTATTATTCTACATAACGACTAGATAACTAAGTAATTAAAATCGTCATTATTTTACTATATTTTAATTTAGTTTTGTTTGTCTCTGACGTCTGTGGTGGGGTCGCGTTTACAGATTTCTTAGATTAATGTTATAATTTTTATACTTATAAAAATACTTCTTCTTCAAACCCCTTTAGTTGATAAAATAGTATTTTAATTGTGATACTCGTAGGTACACGCCGTGATTTCACCAGTTGGCCCCGACGGAAGACCTTTTTTTTTCGGAGGACTCCATGATCTTATTCTGAACGCACTGGAGCCCCCCTCGCGCCTCGCCACATTTGGCACGTCCTAGGATGATAGTCGCCTTCCCTGGGGTTTCTAGGTGAGTGCCCTTGGCCCCCACCAGGAAAACTGCGACCCCGATGACCCCCTTTAGTCACCTTCTACGACAGGCGGGGGAGACCGTAGGTAGACCTATTCTTGTCCGAGCCTACACGGTTCCCGACGGAAGACCAGCGCTGGCCATTAAGTCACCAGTCAGCACCATGCTGAGTCGGGACGATTTCATGGCTTTTTAGGGTTCCATACTCAAAGAGTAAAACGGGACCCTATTACTAAGACTCCGCTGTCCGTCCGTCCGTCCGTCCGTCCGTCCGTCCGTCCGTCTGTCTGTCACCGGGCTGTATCTCACTGATACCGTGATAGTTCCAGCTGAAATTTTCACAGATGATTTATTTCTGTTGCCGCTATAACAACAAATACTAAAAACACAAAATAAAACAGTTTTTCATAGATTTATATAGATTATATCTGTGAACACGCTAAGAACATTATTGGAAGAAATAATTAACAGTGTACAAACAAAGACAATAGAATCCCTGATCAAAATACAGATCAATTTTTGTTTTTGTTAACTATGCATAGATTGCATCAACACATAGTATGAAACAAAGTCGCTTCCCGTTGTCTGTCTGTCCCTATGTATGCTTATATCTTTAAAACTACATTACGGATTTTGATGCGGTTTTTTTTCATAGATAGAGTGATTCAAGAGGAAGGTTTATATGTATAATACATGCATGTATTATACATATAAACCCGTGCGAAGCCGGGGCGGGTCGCCAGTAATATATAATCACCAAACCACCGCACATACATGCAAATAGTACTACAACAAAAGTAAAAGCATGAGGTACATTTTACGTTCTTTAAATAGGTATCACTCGGAGCTAAAGGGTCCTGTGCGGCACGGCTCGTAGAAATCAAGCTTAAAAAAAAAAAAAAAAAAAAAAAGTTATCACTCTATTTGACGCATAACCTACGCTACTCGCGCTCAATTAAAAAACGTCGCAGGTCAAGTGCGTGCAAACACATTAATGTAAAATTCAAATTCGAAACTTAATCAGATTGCCTCATCTCAAAATGAAATCATGTAAATTTGCTGTAATGTAACCAAAACCCATGCATTTTTATGCTGTAAATCATAAATACGTATCATTTTCATTGCGTAAAATAAACCTTGATATTCATCACTATCCCAGTTAATTCCATTCAGTGTTTGCACCCGTTGGTACCTTTTTACAGTAAATTCTGATCCGTTTCGATGGTGTAGCCCTACATTATGTTAAAATGACAAGGTACTTAACATGTACTGGTACTTTGGCCCGCGCTATAGTGTCATTTAGCTAATGGATCCACGGCACATGCTAATTGTGCATCAGGAAACGACATGAATTATGCTACTTTTAAAGCCATTATCGTTTTGAGTGAAATATGACTGTACTTTTTGTTACTCAACGCTGAATGATTCTGGCTACCGCATGTTAAAATTAAAATGTTATCAATATTATACAAAATATATGGTTAGATATTTTTCAATTCAAACAAGAGATAAGACCTTTTTTACGAGTCTGCCTGATTGTATCTATATACAATGCACCTACATGTTGTTTTTTTTAGTATTAGATACAAATAAAGAGGCGATTATAAACGACGCCGATTATTATCATTGGTATGAAGTTACGTTTATCAATAGTACCTTAGGTAGTTCTAGTACGGACTTGATAATTTACTGAGAACAAATGCAATGTTTTATTTTTATAAGGGTCATTTTTTGTGTGGCTACTGACAACTTTTACCTATTTCTTTTTATTTTTACTCCGCAGAGAACCGGAGAAACTGTCTCGGTAGTGGTTGGGAAGGTCGACAATGGATGACAAGCCCCGCTAATCTTTAACTTGTCTAAGGGTCACCTCAACGCTCACCCACAAATTTATTTTGACGCCGCGATTCGTAGTAACCGAGCGTAGGTAAAAGCCTAGTTTCGTTTGGCGTGATGGGTGAGGTGAGACGCATGAGCACGTAAAGAATAACAGCCAAGTAATCGCGTGGCCGATGGACAGTCCAGAATGCTCCTCTGTAGCTCTAGTATAAGTTTTATCGACACATAATAATATACGTTTACAAACGCGTTTGCGTTTAGTTTCAATTTGTATGGCAACGCGAACGTTCCTAATAGATACCACCAGAGGTGCTGTTCGCGTTGCCATACAAATTGAAACAAAACGCAAACGCGTTCGAAAACGTATTGTATCAATAAAACTTTACTATAGCTACAGATAGGCCACGCAGTCAGAACCACAGTAAAAGAACTGAAACAGGGTGGGTTCGAGGCAGCTGGAGAAAGAAGTCACCAAAAAGAGATCGAAACGGATAAGTCCCCTGGCTATGAAAGACCACGATGAGGATTTAATACTAGTATTTGCCAAAATTAGACTTAGTTTTTTAATTGCAGATTAAGTATGAAACTACTTTTTACGCTTTTGTAATTGTAAAACCTGACATAGTATGAATCACGAGTCAACAAACCCACAAAGCTCGAGCTTTTTATCAGTCATTTTTACAATACGACCCATAAAATAACGTAATCACTTAAACGTTCACAAAGAGGTTATTATTCGATTTTGACAGCTCGTAACTTTATCTACGGTACTATGAAATTGTGGTATAAAGTTAAATATAATATTATTGTATGACACACTTTTAAGATAAAAAAACATACTATTTTTTCGCAGAGAACAGGCAGAGAGAGACATAGGAGAGACCGGGAATCTTGCTATTGAATGGTTGGAAATATTTTTTCGACGAGATAAAGACGTAAAAATCTTCAAACCCAGGACCAGGAAATAACTGTTTTATGAATTTAAATAAAGAGATAAAAAAACAATGTTTAAATTCGTTCAATCCGCCATTGAATTCAAACTCACCTTTAACGTAAACGATTTACTACAAATATTTTCTACAAACAGTCTCTCTTACAAAGAAGACAAGAAGGAGGTAAGTTTTGAATACATTTTATCACCCGGAAGCTCTTATCACTTGCGCCGAAGCTTCGTTATCTAGCAAACAATAGATATTCCAAGTAGTCGGTAAACACCCGATGCGTCATTACGATAAGATCTTTTGTTCATGCTTATTATGAAATTACGAAACCTGTTAATCGGTCAATTTCGATAACGACACTCGATAATTATGTTAAACAAGTGTTGCGACCGCCTGGTTAGGAAATCAGATTTATAGGCGGCGCCATTGATAGGTACATATTTAGATTGAGAGTGAATATCCACTACCCATGAAGATGTGTGTTTGTACATCTCTAGTACACAATCGTCGGGTGACAAGCAAAAGTCACTACCAAAACTGTCACTGCTCTTCAAAACCTCGTATCTCGGTACCTAGTCGATATCGAGATACGACCTTTGATTTAAGTAGGTATTTGTTACTTAGTGAGTTTTGCTTGTCACCCGACGAATATTCATGTATGACATTCGGCACCAATGGTAAAACGTCGGAAAATATATATACCTTAAGGATATACCTAAAACTTTGCATTATTCAGGCTGCTCAATCTTCAATTAAGGGGTTTTGCAAATGGTTGTCAGATTCAAGGAATAATTTTGAGTTGTTCAAATTAAAGTTTGGCCGATATGGCTAAAATGCCGAGTATAATGTCGTTTGTTCCTCGGCCTGTTTTACAGCACTACTGCATCAGAAGATAACCATTTATTATTTTTATTAGTTTTAGTTTGTAATCGTTTTGTGATTTGATACTGTATAATCTCCACTTATAATAAATCTCTAAATTAAAAAAAGAATCAGCCAGTTTGAAACTAAGCTTTGCGTGGTACGAATGTTCTCAGCATCCCATGAACGGAAAAATATGAAACATTTTATATAGGTACATTATTATTCTAGCTGCAACTTAGGATAGTTTTTATCCAACAGCGACAATTAATTAATTTTCCGAAATATACGACTTCATTTAATTTTTCATTTATTTTTATTAAAATCAAACGTTGCTCCAACTGTCAGCTATAAGAAACGTCAAATTGCTTTGCCTTTCACTTATTAATAATTTAAATCCAGTCTACGATAGACCTTTACGATACACATGCCAAAAGTTAAACCATAAAAAAATATTCGATTGTGATATGAGAACTTATATGCGCAAATATCGCATTATGGCGTAATTTCAAAAAATGTATTAACAAATTTGAACAATATAATTAACACGAATTTGTTTTTTTTGAATGGCAATGACACGCGTTCTTTGCGCAATCTGCCAAAGTGCCTACGGCGCTACCACGAAAACCGACACTCGAAGTTCGTATAACTGCATCCCTGTCACTCGAGTATTGTTAGTGCGATAGAGAAAGAGATACCCGAATATTTTCGAATTCCGAAGTTCGTGGTTATAGATCAGGAATCGAAACTACACCCCGTAAGCCACGTCCGCTGCGCCATGTTTTCGTGGTTTTTAAACGTCAAACATGTTTTGCCAATCAAAACAAAAACCCTTTTTGTTTGCCGAACCTGACTGAAAACATGTTAGATGTTTAAAAACATGGAAAACATTGGTGCAGCGGACCCGGCTGTAGGTAGACACTAAATAAAATAATCATAATGTATTTTTCTCGAAAAAAGGATAATAGAGAAAAAATCAACGCAAGAGGTTAGGTATATGTATAGGTAATCACTAAGTTCCAAAGTTTTATATTTCTGTCCCTTTTTCACAAAACGCACCTTCAAATGAAACGATTGTTTTTTACTATGACGCTCGAGGATCTTGACGTCACAGTCCCCGATCGTTTTCTCACTCTAACAAGAGACATTAAAACGGTTTTGAGATATTTGAATGGGATTTTCGTCATCTTCTATTTATCTATACCTACATATAAATGCCCTGACTGACTCACCCACTCACTCATCAACGCACAGCCGAAACTACTAGGGCTAGAGAGTTGAAATTTACACCAGAACTACCTTTTACAACGTAGGCAACGGATAAGAAGAGATTTTTGGAAATTCTACCCCTAAAGGGGTCAAATAGGGGTGCAAAGTTTTTATGGGGGAAACTTTATTTTTTATAGCTAAAGACTTAAAATTTTGTATAAATATTACTTATACGAATAAAATACTTTCAACGTTTAGGAAAATTCTGCCCCTAAGGGGGTAAACAAGGGGTGCAAATTTTGTATGGGGGAAACTTTATTATTTTAGCAAGAGACTCAATACGTTGTAGAAAGCTTACTTATTAGAATACAAATAAAGTACTGCCAGCGTTTTGGAAAATTCAGCCTCTTAGGGGGTTAAAAAGGGTTGCAAAGTTTGTATGAGCGAAACTTCTTTTTGAGATAGAAGCTTAAAAGTTTGTAAAAAGATTACTTATTACAATACAAATAAAAAAAAACAGCGTTTTAGAAAATTCCACCCCTAAGGGTATGAAAAAGGGGTACAATGTTGGTAAAGGGGATTTTTTTGAGCTAGAATCTCAAACCTTTTTAAAAAGATCGCAAGCGACAAACCTTTGCTGAAAGATTACTTATCACAATACAAATAAAGAACTTTCAGCGTTTTGGAAAATTCCACCCCTAAGGGTGATTAAAACAGGTAAAAATTTGTATGGAGGAAACCTTTTTTTTGAGCTTGAGTCTTGAAATTGTGTAGAAAGATTATTTATTAGAATACAAATATATAGGTAAATTACTTTCAGTGGTTTGAAAATTTCCACCCGCTAAGAGGGGGATAAAGAGGTGCAATGTTTGTGTAGGAAACATTTTTTTTAGGTAGAAACTTAAAACTCTGTAGAAAGATTGAGTACCTACTTATTAAAATACAAAAAAATACCTACTGCCAGCGTTTTGGAAAATTTCACCGTTAAGGGGTTAAAAAGGGGTGCAAGGTTCCTATGGGAAACACTTTTTTTTAGCTAGAGACTAGATAGATTGTAGAAAAAATACTTACCTATTACAATAAAAAAACCGAGTGTTTTATTTTTAATTTTTCCCTGAAAAGCGTTCAAAGTTTTTATGGAGAGCAAGAAAATTTTAAAGTATGATATTTGTAACTGCGATCTTAGCCTGTTTAGACTACAAAACTTATTTCAGCGTTTTTTTAATTCATCGCCTAAGAAGGTTCGAACTTTGTATAGAGAGCAAGACATTTTTAAAGTAAGAAATTTGTAACTACGGTTTCAGACTGTTTACTATGAGGGTTCAGAGAGGGTTCTTAGTTTGTATAGAGAGCAAGAGATTTTGAAAGTAAGAGATTTGTAACTTCGGTTTTAGATTGTTTTCTAAAAGTCTAGGTAGAAAATTAATTTCAATGTTTTTTTTTTTAATTCATTCCTTCAACAAACATTTAGACGATAACATGTTATACGCGGACGAAGTCGCGGGCAACAGCTAGTAGTGTATAAACGTTAAAATCTGACCATATCAAATAGTAATGTATGAATATAATATCCTAGGAATTAACGCCAACTATGTATTTCTTTTCCTTATGAGCTTTTTTTACGCTTTTCACATAGTCTACTGTGTTGACGTTAAGTATAAAAATCCTCTGATTGATATAGATAGAAATACCTGCGAAACGTAATCTATACAGCGTGGAACGGAACGACGGACCTTCCCGAAAGAGGGGGATTATTAAGCGTTAGTCCGTAAGTAAAAACAAAAATTTTATTTTTTTTGACGCGATTTTTTTTAAACATTTGTATGGAATGGTCGCCTTAGTCGGCCAACGCTGATAAGTCGTTGATGTCTTTCCTTTCCTTGTTTGAACGTTTTCATAATAAAGGTTTTCTCCGAATTATTTTCTTATCCAGTTTCATAAGAAGTTACTATAGATTATTATATAGAAACAGACTGTTTTTGCATTATCGTGACATACTCGTATAGTGAGATGCAGGTGATCTTAAAAAGCAATAAATATGAAATTAGAAAACTTTTACGTTAAAGAACGTTAATTGTAGATTACTTAATAATAATAACAATGCACATCACTAATTAAAATGTTAGTAACTTTTTTTTAAAGTAGCCAGTAGGTAACAAAAATTACAACCATATATCTTTGTGGTTTTCCACAATGGCCAGATTTTATCCTATAGTCTTTAAATGTCTTCCTCGTCGCATAAAATAAAACGAACTCCTAAATCAAGAAGCTAACAAAGACTTAGCATTTTAAACCACAGTTAAGCTACAATGTAAGATGTTTCTATTCAGTTTAAACGCGTATGTAATGGAGCGCGATTTATTGGCCATTACGATATTTTTATTGGCTGCTGACTCCGCTGGACTAGAGTCTTGGAGTGAACTTACTGGTATTTGGTAAGTTGTGAATTTTGAGTTTAGACTGCAATTAAAATATACATTTTGTGTTCAATGTATAATTGTTCAACGCACATCATACAAGTTCTAAATAATTTGTTGTACATTTTGATGTTTAAATTATTTTCATTTATTTGAATTTAAGTTAAACTAAAAACTATGTATATTTTCTTTCTATTCTTTCTTTCTTATCCTATTCTGAGGAATGGTCAGGTCAAACCTACGAGCATGTATGGAGAATGTCATTAAACAGTGCTGTTTTGGCAAAACACTGTATTTGGACATACAGTGATTAGTCAAAACAAGACCCTATGTTTTAGAAGTTATAGTGTACAATGCTTATTAGTATTTCATTGATTTAAGTACAAAATGAGTGGTCTGTGCTGTGAGTAGGCATATATAGATATGGACCCAAAAAGCTCAATTATTGATGTTAGCACAAAACACTGTAACTTGAGTTACAGTGTTATATAAAGTGAATGAAGCAAGAAAAGTTTGTCATAATCGTAGCAAGTGGAAATCCGTTATGTATGCATTTTGAGAAAGGAGCATCTTAGGTAAATAAGATTTCAAGCCTAGGACAAGATAAGATAAGATAAGATTCATTTATTGTCCAAAACTGTGTACAAATAGATCACATCTTAAATAAAATGTCCAACAGTTTGCTCATTTCGGGCGTACAATAGTAAAATAATCAAATTATAAAACAGTAAATTAATAGCCATTCCTGGAGCTTATTTTTGAATTTGATTATTTAAATTTTTTTAATTTATAAACATACTATGAGTAACGTTTTTTCAGATCGGGAAATGTAAATGTTTCATTAATATTTTTTTGTATTTAATTATTTCCATAGACCAAAAAAACTCTTACTGCAGCAATAAAACTTACTTTTGAAACGTTTTCTCATAATAAATGTCCTGCAAGCAAAACTAGATTTATGTGACAGTTGATTTACGCGTCTATAAACTGGCAACACTTTTGTCCGATGACATTAAAAATCGTTAAATAGGGCAATAATCCGTACGTCACGTCTCGAAACCGTTAGACGTGATAATAATTTTGCTGCTGGTTAAACGTTTACGCATACTCAATTTCAAACTTTGTTTCTGCTTGGAACTGCAAACTTAATTTTGTTAAAATACATAAATATCTATTACAGTGTAATTTTTCCGGGATCTTTAGTGATAGTAAATTACATTGTATGTATGTACTTAAATACTTTTTAATATTTAATCAGTGTGTGAAATAGATGGTCCACTGTGAACTTTGTAACGTTGCGATGTAAAAAAGTCGTTCATTTTCATTATAAAAAAAAATACTACTATCAAGGAAATCATGAAAAGGAAGCTAACTTGTACCCATCTTACTACGGATAATATTGAATAAAATATAAATAAACAAATTGTTTTCGATAGGATTGTGGATCGTACATTGTAACCCTTGACTATTACGTATAATTATATTCTTAATGCTTAAATCCTTGTGACATTATGTCAATAGGTATCTATCACAAATCTCGTCCATCACACAAATATCTCTCCCACAGTAATAAAACATTATACAATTCTATGAACACTACGCGCGACCTATTAACAAATACTTACTCGGAGATCGGTGTTTATTTTTTAATTATATTCCTTTGTCGTGAGAGTGTTTGACGATCGGCCAGTGAGTCATGCGCCCGCGCCGGTGCCAGATACAGAGTGATACTATGACGGGGTTTTTGAAATCTGGTACCTAAGAAAAAGACAAAAACTGAACCAATTAGGTGGCAGTTGAAATGTAAGTAATTCTAAGATCAATCGATCGGCAATCCGATAAACTTAATTGTATGATTAGATTAATAATGGATGAAAATTTAAGAAGTGCCTGATTGTTTTTTTGGTGATAGGAATAACCTTACTTAGCACCAGAAAAAAGTTGCAGACTTTTCAGCCGCGTCAATTATTTTTGAAAAATATAAACAGTTTCCTCACGTACGTTTTGGGTTTAGGACGTTTCTTTATTATAATATTTATAATCAGTATATTTTATATACTGATTGCATGAATGTAGACTTTCTTTAATAAAATGTGTAACCATTTCTGTTGTTGATGTCTGTTTTGATTTTAAGTAAAACCTCTAATTGTACATTTTAGTGTCACTAGTGTCGTACAGAAATGGCACGTGTCTAGACAATGTATGCTGTACGCGACGACGTCCCCCGACATTGAAGAATCAACAAGTAGGTACCTACCCAGGGCCAACACAGCTTTATTAGGTTTTTCTAATTAGAAAGTTCCTTTGAGACAGTAATAATCTGTCAGACGCCAGATAACCCTGTGAATCTTGTATTTTATAGGTCTCTCCCCTCTTACATGTAGTTACGTGTTCGAATAGGCGTTTGTTTTGTTTGTGTTAGACAATTTAAATATCTAATATCTATTCGAATACGTCACCACTACATCCAAGAAGGGCATTAAACGTTTTTAGGGGTTCCGGAGCCAAAATGGCAGAAACGGAACCCTTGTCATGTCAATATAAATATAAAAATATAAATACAAAATATATATAATAGGTGTATTTTGTTAGCCGCTACATAGATCTGTAATGATGTGAGTAAAAAAATATTATCAAAGGTTTTCGAGATATTGCTGAAAAACTGCTTTCCCTATAGAAAAGAACGTAAGTGCCATAAGATTTTTGCGACGATACTACCTTTTTAATCGCACGGAACCCTTAGTTGTGCGTGGTCCGACACGTACTTGGCCGGTTTTTTATCTATACCGCTAAGGTTTGTGAATTGTTAACTTTTTTACAAGCTTTATATTAACTTGCACTGTTCGTATGTATGTAAATATGTAAGTATGTAAGTTGTCCGTCAAAATTTGCAATCCACTTCCCGTTATCCAATTGAGCTGAAATTTTGCATGCATCCGTATATCGCATGACAATACTTTATTATGATGAATTGGAGCTGATCTGATGCTGGAGCTGGAAGGTGGTCATAGGAACTCCGCAATAAAACGACCAACCCCATCGAGTTTGGGCTCGTTAGAATCGCCTCAAATCAAGTGATGATGGTATGCAGAAAAATACAGTCGGCAGTAAAAGCTTGTACCAAAAATGATTTTTTTGACAGAAACTTATTTAAATATAAATACGTTACTTTATTGACACTGTATTATATAAATATATTATGTAAAAGTAAAACGATATGTTGTATACGTAAATGTATGTTTCTAAATTCTAATATATCCCAGTTTATGAAAACAGGTCACTGCATGATAGGTACTAGCCGGTTTCATAACTATTGGTGATATATTTAATATTGGGATAGTATAAATCTAATCTAGCTTGAACGACATCGCACAACACTCCACCAGTATACAGATATACGAGTATCATCTCACACATTCTCCGTTAATATGGCACACGCTATATAATATCTGATGCAACAGATAAGACGTACACACAGGGCGTTTGCTTTTTTCGAGCGGTGCCTACCCGTACCACCGTTCTACTTCTGCAGTGACTCATGCTATCGGAACAGGGAACTTGTGAGTACGACTGCGATGTAATTTTTTTAAACAATAGAGGCAGTTTGATGTATTTGTAGTTCTGTATACCGTAATCCGTTAAATGACCACTTGAAATCGCGTTATTCAACGAAGTTTCATAGTAAAATTTGCAAGACAAAATAACAACAACTAGCCAGATCTAAAAACGTTTTAGTACATATTATGAGTAAGAGTATATTGACCTATGATAATATAACCTATTTAGGAAATAATGATATGACGTAAAATGGAATTAGCTGCGATATTTCACGTATTTAGAACTTGCACAATATATTTTTTCTTTGACGGAGACTCCATAATTTTTTGTTCTTCCGCTCGGCTGACCAAACTCAAGACGATGTCTTCAAACATTTTTTCTTGTTCTATTTGACGCCGAAAATATTTTCTTAAACGATTCAGATTATAATTAGGACCTTTTGAATAGTTGAGAATTACCACAACACTGATACTGTCAAGCTATTTCAAATTAACCTAAAATGGACTTTATGGGTTGTAGATAAGATGTGAGTGTTACTAGTTAAGAAAAAGTGGTAATTTTGTAAATTAAATTGTTCAACGGTTGTCCAGATAACGTTAATACGAACCAAATGACCAATATTAATCTTCAAATGTCAACTATTGTAACTGGATTGCTTTATTGTCAATCATATATGAAGTTTAGAGTTGGGGACCATATTCCATTGTGAATAAAATTAGGATGATTAAGTAGTTACTTTACTGATACAAGCAAAATATGAACTATCAAGCAGTAAAGTGATATTTTTAATTCAGGCGTGATATTGAACACGTCAAAACAGAAAAAAACTGTTTTTTTTACCTACTTACTTTATATTCGGTACGGAGTACGGTCACCTATTTTACAAAAAAAACATGACATAGAATTTAATAACGTTCTTAATTTACATCTTCAACATAAGCACAATATGTAATTAATGTATGTTGCAATAAACACATCAAAGGGTCAAGTAATTAAGGTCAAAGCCTAACCGGTTGCAAACGCGGAACCCTCCTCATAATAATTTCAATAAAAATTCTGAAAGGGTTAATAGAAGTCTTAGATGACTCTCAAAATGCGTGTGGCGATGATGAATTAGCTTTAATTGTGGGACATTATGATGATGGAGCCGTTGTCACGGACGGATGGCGCTGCGCGGTGGGTCTTGGACACTTTTTTGACAACCAGTGGTTTATTGTTGGTGGTTGTTTTCATTTGGAACTTGAAATGGTTTAATCAAAAATTGTTAGTCTTTTGTAATAGTGCCCATGACAAATATTGGTACCTATACATGCTGAAAGTTGAAAAATTTGGGGCACGGGAGCTAGTCTCAAAGCTCACTTATCGGCAGAGTGGATGGTTTGTGGGTTGTCCGTATTTTTCTTGGTATTTTGGTATACTCGGTAATCTGACGATCTTTTATGTGATATAAACTTATAGACATTATATATTTGAATATGGACGTCAATTAGTTACGAGTTTATTTAAATGTTTTATACCTATAAGTTGACATTTCATTGTAATTCATACTTTATTTGACGATCATGATATAAATTCATATAGATTAAGCTTAAGTTAATTTATATTGTAATAAAAAATCTAAATGTATATAATTAAAATAATGAGAAAACATAATGTATAGTTGTTATTTTCTAAGCCGTCCGTTCCGCACTAAAGAACGCCGCACTGCAGAACGGACGGCTTAGAAAATAACAACTATACCTATGTGGAAAAATGTTTGCCTTACTTAAATTTCAGCTTCTTTATATTAGACTAGATGCCCGCGCGGCTTCGAAAATATATAGTTTATAACCATCATCAGAAAGATTAAGACAGAAGGATAAGTACCGGAGATTACCTTAAGATACAAACTCACAAAAATCTCACGGACTTTTCCTCTTTATAATATCAAGTACCTATAGATTTTGAAATAAGTTTGACCACTAAGTTTACGTAGGTACATTGATATAAGAACTTTTTGGATAAACTTTTCTTGGTTGATCGTATTGACTAATAAAATAGTATTTGTAATATTATTCTCATGCTGATTCTTTTTATTTAATTTCTTGTCCTGGATTTATTACAATAGATATTAAACGTGTTAAATTTCTATTGATTATTGCAGGGAAATTAAAACTTTAGCGAAACACACGAGTCCGCACTCCTAAACTTCTCTTAGCAATACTCCCCTTCCAATAGCAATGGACATTCAGGACGGTTCAATTAGTGCAATTGCGAAACTAAATTTAATCAATTCAAACTTCGCAGGCTTCTAATGAAACTGCCGTGGTGTTGATTACGTCTGGTTAGTTTAACTGGATCGTCATATTTCCACATATCGGAAAAGTTGGCCGATGTTAGTGCCTCTACGTGAAACTGTATTGTTTTTAGCAAGCTACACTGAAAAAAATAATTAGCCGAACTAATTAAGTTGTTTAAAAAATAACTCAACTTAAGTTAGGTGGAAATAAACTTTGCATAAATTTACAAAAACTATTTTGTAATGTACTCTCTTCTAGTTATGTTAAGTTATGTCTGGTAAGCAGTAAATTAATAATTTGGTTATTATTTACTGAATTAAAGTAAACAAACTAGTATGGCTGCAGCAACAAAATATTTTTTTTTAATTAAATTAACTGTACCCTTATTTATTATCGATGTGTTTGATGGTATATTACCAAACCGTATGTTATGATTACAACTAAACTGTATATACTTATTGGTTACCAATGCGATTAAATATCTCACCTAACCGTATGTTTACTACTAAATTTTTACAATTGTTAATCAGGTACCAATTTTTTTGGTAGTTATTTGGTGAACCGTTTATGTTCTCTTTGATTAAATATTTTATTTATTAACAACAAATGCTTTTGTAACTATTTAACTAGTAGTTCGAATGTTCAATAGTCAACAAAATTAAAGTTAAAAATAAGTAACGTTTAGCAAGATAGTTATCAAACTTTTGTTATTATTAGCAAACGTTGCACGTTGACGAAGCCGAACGAAGCGAACCCGCGAACCAGTTCATTCCTGCTGGAGGTTCGGTTGTTGCGAGTAAAAAGAAATTAAAATCATGTGAATATTGGTGATATAGTCAGTATAAGTAGTGCGTGGCATGGTGTTTGTGAAAGAACTATATAAAACGGGGCGAGGACAAATATTTGAGGATATGAACGACTTTGAGGAGGCCGCGGCGGCTGCCGCTGCACCGGCACATATTACTAAGGAAGAGTACTTAAAATCATGGGATCTTTCCATGCATAATTGACAAGTTCAAAGGTAAGTCATGTCATTATTTAGTAACATTACACGTTATTCATAAATCGTAACATATGGTGGTGAAAGAAAGACTGGGTGCTACCGCATATTATATTCATTTTATTCTGTATCTGTAAGGTCTAGTGACGACATAGAAGGCTTTGATTGTATTTAAATTGAAACAAAACTAAAACAGGCTAACGGAGCTTACTTTATTTTATTTCAGAACACAGCATTGATTTCGGAACCCTATTAGAAATATTGTCTCCGATGACATCAAGGATCTCATTCCAGTTATAGTCCATATATAGGAGCCAAGCTGATAACTCAGATTTCCATGCTAAAATATAATAACCGATGCGTTTTCACAATCCAAAACAGTAAGTACCTACCTATATAACTAACATTGCCCATTTATTTTTCTAAACAATTATTTGATATTAGGGCAGTTTCCTCCGGAGATACCTTGATATGCCTTGTTGAGGGGACACTCGTTGACACATAAATAAGTGTATATTTATTGGGTATACCAATGTAGAGGTACAGTATATATTTAAGTAATACAGATTTCAAATACCTTTCAGACGGATGACATTGAAGATATAAGAATCATGGATGGATGCATATTTAATTGACGGTTGACAGAGCAAGCAGAAGAACCACCATCCGATGCTGAGCCACAAAGAGAGCAGAAAAAACGTTGTGTAAGTAAGTGAAATTCTGCAATTTAAAAGTTCACACTAATGTTAGGTATAAAGTCGAAATTACCTATGTTTGTCCGTGTTAAGTCTCGGCCTAATAGCTTTAATTTTTGTATTAATGTCATATGAAGATAATTTAAGCTAGTAGGAACAGTCAGGGGTAATAATATAAGGACATAAATATCTGTACAGGACTCTATTATCAATGTCGTAGAGGCGTGTACAGACATTCATGTCCTTATTTATGTACGTATATCATTACCCCTGACTGCACCTAAGTTATTTCAAAAAAAATTGGAGTTAAACTTGTCCCATTCCAAAAAAATATGTGAAAATAAATTGATGATTTTTATTGCAATTTATAACAAAGTTATGCAAATTATCAAACAAGGATCAACACAATTTCAACATCTCATTACTTATCAAATAATCTGTGTTGTACCTAATTATTTGTATTATTGTAGTAATTTTTAAATGTGGACTTTTTACGATTTTAATTAATTTAGAGTCATACAAACAGAAACATCATCAATTTACAAAATGATAGATAAGTAAGTTTTTTTTTAGTAACATAAGTAGTGGTAATATGTATCTATAGATAAGTTGTTTTAAATATTTTCGTTAATTTTGTTCGTGTTTGAGTGTTAGCAAGTTTGGATGAAATATATATGTAACGATTACTTAAGAGTCACTTATAAAACTGAAATAATTATGAGAAGAATTATAATATAATAATGATTATGAATACTAAACAATTAAAGAGGGATATAAAAACTATGTATTTGTATTAATTTTATCAGATAGAACATACTGTAAAAATAAAACTGTTAATACTAGATTGCTGATCAATAAAACTTTGCTTAACTTTGTAACCATGAATTTTATTATAGGCTACCTATAGAAATGAACAATTTCGTTTAAAATATTCATATCAAGTTGTAATAGTGATAAAACCTAATGATTGTTTTTCATGTGACGTTACCATTTACTTACAATGTAGTATTTATTGTTTATAACAATAATATAATTGTAATACAACTTAATATGACTATACTTTTAAAATTTAATTAATTGTAATCACAATGTGAGTATACCTGTCATTATGTTGAGTATGTTGGGTGTGTATTTTTTCTAGTTAAGTAGTTACTTGAGGCAGGCATGACATCAAATAAAATCCCAGTAAAAATACAAGCCCAATATACTCAAATATCAAATACGAATGCTCTGTTAGTCAGTTTTAGTTCGTTTAAAAGTCCGATTAACTTTTTAAATAGATAACAACCTGTTAGGCGTTGTGATTGGCTAGAAAAGCGTGGCGCACTAGGCCTAAACAAGTTTCATATCAATATGTTTCCAAAAATTGTTTCCCAGATTTATCGTTTGTCAAACTTTCGTTTGGCCGAAATGCATTTTAATTAATTGATAAGATGACCTTACAAACAATATTGATAAGCTTAAGTTAAAAAAATCTGTCAGATGAATTTTTGGATAAATGATACATAGAGGAAACAATGTTTTGAAACATTGACAGGAACCTATTGTAAAAAGGTATACTTACATTTTATCAGAGGGTATCGAGTTGTGATAGAGTGCAGAGATTGGACCTTCCAAGAAATAAATTGTGTTTCAAATTAGGTGTTTCACTAGATGGCATCCCAATCCGCGGGCATTCTTAATAAATGCCCGCCGAATGTGGCGACATCTCGTGAAACAGTAATTTTCGCGGCACGATTTTTTCTTTGACTTAGCACTCTAATACAACTCGATAAGTAGGTACAGTCAGCATCAAAAGTAGCTACGCAATCGAAGACGTCAAAAGCTCTTATTCCCTTTTAATAAAGACTTATGACATCTTCGTTTGCGTAGCTACTTTTGATTCTGACTGTACTCTCTGATTATAGTTACAAATAACTAAACTAGTCAAGCTAATGATAACCAAACAGTTTAGTTATTGGTTACCGACCAAATAATCTTATTTACAACGAAAATATGGTAATTGGTAAACAAAATAAATAAGTAACCACTAAACGAATAAATTGGCTACTAATAGCAAAATAATTTGGTTACTAATAGCAAAATAGTTTGGCTACTGATATCTAAATCATTTGGCTACAGATATCTAAATTATTTGGCTACTAATATCTAAATTATTTGGCTACTAATATCTAAATTATTTGGCTACTGACAGCTAAATAATCTGGCTTCTAATAGCTAATTAAGTTAAGAAAACAACTTAACCGTAAAGCCACTAAGAATAAATTGGTTCATTTGATTATGACAAAGCACTTTGTTATTTGTAGGCGAAAATAAGTATTATACATTCATGAACAGTTTGGTTAGGAACTGTAAAATTGTTAGATAATTAGTATCGAAAATAGCTACCTGAATCTGACTGTTCGTTTTGTTGATACTTACAAAACATTTCAATTAAATCCAGACTAACACCTTTGCTATAGTTAACATAAATAGTTAAGCTGTAAATACCTAAACACTAATAGCAAAACACGGTTTTGTAACAGATAACACCTAGTTCGCAAGTCCCAATTTTTGAGTAAGCAGTAACCAAATTTTTTGTTACAGTTATGCAAACATTTTTTTCAGTGTAACTTTACGATCCGTGCGTTCGGCGCGAGACGATTTTGACCCACTCAGCACTGCCGTGCCGTTTGACGGACTGACTGACTAACATTTGGCATCTTTACTAATACTTTTTTAATAGGTAAGTATGTGTTATTTGTGCGTCTTATATATTTTGATATCTTAAATATCTTGATAGACGGAAGACGTAGCGACTAAGTAACAAGTAACAGAGACCCATGTGGGTTGGTACAACATTGTTACGTTACGATTCCGTTATAAAAACGAATAACTTTCTTATTTCTCATTAAAACGGACCATTATTATTCATACATTTGACATATTTTATCCATGATTTAATTAAGCATCATTAAAAAAGGTCCCCAGAAATTAAATTCCCTTTTCACCAACAGTTAATTGAAAATATTTCATACAATTATCCCAATGAAGCCAGTTTGTGAAAACACAAAGTTTTCAACTCATACTGACCATTATTTTGCGGTTTCATCAATTTCAAAGAGTAGGTAAGTAATCATTTTATATGAAACATTTAATATTGTGTAGGGTGAGGCTCACGTACAATGAAATGAAAATGAAGTGATGTGAGGTCTTTGTCACTACGGTTTTAATGTGTGATAGATATAGGTACCTACCTTTAGTACTTATGTATTTATTAACGTGTAATATTGTATCGCTTTATTTATTTTGGCCGAATTAAATTTTCATTATTATATGTAAATGTCTTACTAAAATTTTAGTTGTTAAATGACAGACATGACGATGATGAATAATACGTAGGTAGTAGGTACCTATTTAACTAGAGTTACAGTTGTCATCCCTTATTTACAGAGGCTATCATTTCCAAATCAAACAGCTATCATGATGTAACGACATATTTGTCAAACAAATAACCCTCTTCTGTTCCATTAAGCTGTCATTGATACGAACAAACTTACTAACAAACAACACATGTTCAAATGAAGTAAATGTAAAGTGAAAAAAAAGCTCAATGTCGTCTCTATTTATAGGGTAAGTGCATTTAATTGCATTTAAAATGAAAAATAAGTTGTCTTTTGAATTATTAAAAACTCCTCACGGTATTATACTCAGACGTAGGTACTTTAAAGTAAATCAAACTAATAAGCAATGCAAGGCGAGTTAATTTGTAACAAAATCATAACCATAGCACTCAAGTAAGATTAAGATCACTCTCATCACTGGCTCATTTAAACCTATTGAATGAATTAAATGTCTATTTAGCAAGGACCGGAAAACCTCTTTCAGACTTAAGCCTATCGATTTGATAACCCTATCAATTTGGTAACCTTATGATACGGTAACCATACTGGTAGGGTAACCCTAATTGTTATGGTAAGCATAACGGATGTGGTAATCGAGATGGGTTGATTTCCTATCGTGATTATGGTTACCACATCCGTTATGCGTACCATAACAATAGGGTTACCCTATCAGTAAGGTTACCTTATCATAAGGTAACGATTATGGATACGGTTACAAAAGCAACTTCTAAAATAACCCTATGGAAAACCCTTATAAGGGAAACCGGTTCCACTTTTTAGTTAATTGTTATTTCAATAGCACATTATTCTCTTTAAGAATACTCCAAAGAAATAAACTTTTATATTACAGTATTCTTAGAGTTAGAGAGTCAACAGCAAGACTTATAAAGTCATAACACTACTAGGTACATAAGTAATTCGCGCTATAAAGCATTGAACAGTTTCTTAACAAAAACTATCCTATCCACGTGTAGGCTTGCCCGGCTAGGTTTAATTACCGCTCATCGACGAAGGCGTGAGTCATTCTGCCAAACTAGTGCGAGGCACGTAGCGAAAGTCAAGAGCGAGTGTGTCATCAACCTGCTCCCCGTCAACGGGTTTTGTACAGAGTAGCCAAATGGCACATTTATTATATTTACTAAACAAGACTTAATTGCGTATAATTAACTTATTTATTTATCTCTTTGAGTTTTCCCGATGTTTTGCATGTGTCACTATATCCGAAACATGTGTGAGAATCGTGACAGTTTAAACCAATATACCTATTGCAGATTTACTGATAAAAAGTTATGGATTTATTTGAACCATGTAAGAAGGACATTTTATTTTAATACTAATGATAAGGCCTCGAAGAGTTATACATGGAAACTTACTTTTCCACACAACATATTTTTTTCAGTGATGTGTACGTGTTTTACATTTTCCAAGTTATTAATAGAGCCAGCAGCCCAAAAAAAAGCGGACAATTAAAAAAAACCGATGCTGGGCTGTTATTCTTTACGCACTCAAGCGCTCCACCCCACGTAACGCCTAACGAAACTAGACCTCTACCTACGCTTAGTCACTACTAATCGCGGCGTCAAGATATATTTGTGGATGAGTGTTGACTTGTTGAGGTGAGCTTAAAACAAGTTACAGAATAGGTAATGTTTCGCGGCCAAATAGGAACAATTTAAAAATGCTTGTGGCACGGTGCTGGCCAGATTAATAAAAGTGTGCAGCTGGGGACGCCCTGCATCTCGCTGAACTTTCGCGGCTGCATGATGACCTTAAGAAGACACTGGTCAGTGGTTATGGCTGGATGGGGGAAGCTCAGGATACCATGGATCATGGTGATGATGATGATATAGTAGTCTTGGCTGAGAACATGGAGGACTTAAGTACAATGTTCGATGACCTCAGTAAAGCTTCCGAGCGAGTTGGTCTAAGAATGAACATGGATAAGACGAAGATTATGTCAAATGCCCATGTAGTACCAACTCCCACACGATCCTTACGATCGGACACTTTACGCTCGAAATTGTAGACGATTATGCAACATACCTACGACAGACTGTCCAGTTAGGTAGGTCCAACTTCGAGAAAGAGGTCAATCGTCAAATCCGACTCGGCTGGGCGCTGGGCAGCGTTCGGGAAACTACACATCTTTTCGTCCAATATTCCGCAGTGTCTCATGACAGTCATGACGATAGTCTTTGACCAGTGTGTGTTGCCAATGATGACATATGGCACTGAAAGGTGGTCGCCTCAAGGCTCGAAGTCACCCAAAGGGAGACAGAGGGCTATGTTGGGAGTTTTTCTGCGTGATCGAACCGATGGCCGTTGGGCCGGAAAGGTTCTCGAGTGGTGACCACGTACCGGTAGGCGCGGCATGGGTAGGCCCCCAAGGTGGACTGATGACCTGGTAATGGTAGCGGGAGTCCGCTGGATGCGGGTGGCGCATGACCGGTCATTATGGCACACTTTGGGGGAGGCCTATGTCCAGCAGTGGACGTCTTTCGGCTGGTATGATGATGGCTCATGATGATGATTATGACAATGAGCTGCCACTCGTTTCATCCTACTGCACTGGCTTTTTATGTAACTATCTATCTATGCGATATAACTATCGCAGAGATCTAGAAATCAAATTCATACATGAACAGAGTTATACTTAAAAACAAATCTAGGATTTAGCTCTTTCGTTGAAGGGTGTGTCTGGATATATATTTCTTGCATAGATATTTAGTGTTAAACTCCATATAACAACATTTTATGACTTTAACCTTTATCCTACTCTGTGATTTTTAAACCACTCAATATTACTCATACACAGTAACAAGCGATCTATGTTACATCATGCAAACAAACCTGTTAACTACGTACCTATTTATTTTTAACCCAGCAACGTGTACTGCCAATAATTATGTGTTGTATTTTTATATTAATTAGTAGGTCATCTCATCATCATCTATTTAAGAGCTAGGCTCTGGTCGGTGGAGTAATTCAATTCAATAATCAGGGACCAACATGGATCATTATTGTTAGTAATACGTACTCGTAATTAATGTCCAACTACTCGTAATTCTACAATCCTGTTTTCTTTTATTTATATCGAGAAGATGCAGCTTTTATTTTTTTTCCTTTTATTTACTTCATGATCTTGTCGACCGGTCTGTGTTCCGTTTATTACCCCTCTATTATTGTTTCATCCAGTCATTGTGACGTCTGATATGGCCTAACATTTTTCTATTTTTCTCTCTTTTTTAGTAGGTATTATATGTATATGTCTTTGTGTGATTAGCACTGATAAATATTTGATACTATTGGATATTTCCGATGTATTTATCTAAGTAAGTATAATTATTATCGTCGTCTAGTAACCATAGTATAAATAGAATAGTATTTGGGACCCTTCCCCATCGTGATCATTCGTGATTTTTGTCAGGTTTCATTATATAACTTGATCTGAAATATGATTCTATAGATAGGAACCTTAAGAGCGAAGGCTTCTACGGGGGCTATATGAATATTTGCTCCGAAGTTATGAGCAGGAGCTTCACAATACCAAACTGACTGCAGTAAATTTTTTTACATTTGTACGTTCATTTAATAGTCATCAAATGATGTAAGTAGTCGTGTGCTTTTGTCATTGTCAGACATCGTACATTTTGTAGCATATTCGGTGTAGCGTAGTGTTATTAACGAAATTGGTATGGACAATATCAACCGAAATTGATAATTAAGGTTAATATAAACGTTATTAAAGCTAATTAAGCATTACGATTGAAATCGCTTATACCAATTTCCTTAATAACACTACGCTGCACCGAAATTGCTACAAAATTTACGATGTCTGGTCATTGTAACAATAATTTTTTGCTACATTTTCACTTTGTTATATTTACTCATTATAATGTTGCGAGTGCACGACTCAAATCATTTCGTTATTCTAGATAGAAAAAAGTGCAAATGTTTACATAAACTGCTCTATGGTAGTACATAATATGATAGCAGAACAGCAGTTTATGTAAACATTTCATATTATGAAATCCTATCCTACTGCGTTTTTATTTCCATTATCATTTTATCAAATTGACCTTCTAACATATCAACTTGTAGGTATTAGTTAGCTCCATTGTTGGCAATTTGCATCTATATCAGTGCGTTTATGCACTCATTACTGGTATTGTTAGGAGGAATAACTTCCAAGTCCTCTTATCTGGCTATTGCGTTAGATTAAAACTAAACTGCACCAAAACAGAATAAACCTTAATTTTTAAACGACGAAATTTTGCCAGATGCACGCTGCCAATACGTGGCTATCGATTACATTATATGTTAGGTCGGCACGCACGTTACCATGATATTTTTGCCGTCCAAAACGATAACTTTGCCGATAAATGAGGTCGCCGCCGCCGGTGTCAACGTAAGAAATAAAAATAAGAGCAATAGTACAAAAACATATTGTTTTTCTACATACTTAGAACCAACTGCGTTGATACATTTGTAATGCATTATGAATACTGATGAATCGCTTGTCGTGAGTCTGGCTATATTTGTGTGGCTATGTGTATCCTAATACGGGTATAATGTTAGGAATTAAGCTAAGAAGCTTTAAGTATATATTGCAACAGAACGTAGGAATCGTTTTTATAATTTGCATAAATAGCATGTAAGTAACTAAATTAGACCTTATTTGAGGCAATCATGCTATTATAGAAGTTCATGATCATTTTCATTCAAAACATCAGTCATGTTCATGTATTACAACTTGTACGCAGTTTGACACAAACTCACGGATTACAATTTTAACGGACAGTTTAGGTTTACGATACCAAAGGGAAACATTGTCCTTTTTTTATAAGCTTTATATTAACTTGCACTGTTCGTAAGTATGTAAATATGTAAGTATGTAAGTTGTCCGTCAAAATTTGCAATCCATTTTTCAGTCACTTCCCGTTATCCAATTGAGCTGAAATTTTGCAAGCATATGTATATCGCATGACAATGCAATATTATGATGACTTGGAGCTGATCTGATCCTGGAGCTGGAAGGTAGCCATAGGAACTCCGCAATAAAACGACACAACCCCCCATCGAGTTTGGGCTCGTTAGAATCGTCTCAATGAGTTGTTGATGATGGTATGCAGAAAAGTACAGTCGGCAATAAAAGCTTGTACCAAAAATGAAGTTTTTGACAGAAACTTATTAACGTTGGGGATGCATTTACGCATCCCGTCTTGTCCGGGGCAGGGTATCACGGACTAACCGAAGCAGTAAAGCTGTAAGTAGACTACCGTCTAAAACCACCGAAAGAATATTCTCATATAAAACGACGAAAACGCACTGTTTTAAAAGAGGGGGGGAGGGGGGCGCAGGATCGCTCTTGGCATTCAACTAAGTAAGGGAAATATGGTCCTAGTTTTAAGTACTTATTTTGGAGTGCCTTTAAAACATAACGCTACTTACTAAGTTCTTTGCGTTTCAAAATGATTTTCCTTGAAATCGCATGACGCAATAGGTAGTTATAGGATTCCTAAACGGGGTCTAGGCAGAGCACGTGAGACTTAAGTCTACAATAATATTGTAAACATTAAATGTCATAATTCTTAAATTAAATTACTTTTATGTAATAGGTATGTGAACATTCATTCTTATTGTAGTAACTGATAAAAATCTTTTCCTCTGACTGCCTCAGAAAGCCGTCTTTTATCCTTTAAAACCAGTGAGCAAAAACGCATTTTATCCACTAGTGGGCAAAGTAATTTGACCTTGGAGCGTATCTCATGTCTCTCATGAACCGGAAGGCCTCCACACACCGGTCGTAGGCGCGTTACAACTTGCGCGGGCCCGAGCCCGACCCGCGCCCGACCTGCGCCCGCGACCGGTGTGTGGAGGACTTTATAGTTAGACAGTTGAAATTTTCACAGATGTATTTCTGTTGCCGCCATAATAACAAATACTAAAAAACAGAATAAAATTAATATTTAAGGGGGCTCCCACACACAAAAACTTTTAAAAATTGCTTGTTGCCTTCATCAGGCGCTGGGTTTCAAAATAAATAAATATTTGGGGACAGTCTTACACAAATCGACCTAGTCCCAAAATAAGCAAAGCTTGTACTATGGGTACTAGACGAAGATAAACATACTTATATAGATAAATAAATACTTAAATATATAAAAAACATCCATGACACAGGAACAAATATTCACGCTCATCACACAAATAAATACCCTTACCGGGATTCGAACCCAGGACCTCTTGCTTCGTAGGCAGCGTCACTACCAACTAGGCTAAAGCGGTCGGAAAATGTATGGGAAAACCAAAAACCGACTCGCACTTGACCAAAATAAAATAAAAAATAGTTATTATGTATGTTATATTTTTTTATACAAGGGTGCAAATTTATTATTTAAATTAAAAAAGTTGTTTTGCATGTTGCACTTTCCTCGCTACAGTGAGGTGAAAAGTTTTGTGTTACACACGGGTGCAAATGTATTTTACTTCTCGTGTGTTGAAACACTCGCTACGCTCAGGATTCTATTTTAGAACCACTCGCTTCGCTCGTGGTTTAACTATAGAATCCTTTCCCTTGCTCGTGTTTCAATCCCACACTCGCGGGTAAAATACAACTTTGCACCCTTGTATTAACTATTAATGTCATAAAAAGAGTGGAAGAGAGCCACGATTTTATTTTCTTAAAACAAGTTGAGTTACTATACCCGCACATTTTATATTCACGGGTAGTTTGTAACGGGTCGACTTCATCCTTTTGGCCCCACATGAGAGATGATACTTATTTTTAACATTAACATTTCAGTGCGACTGCTAGCAATCGTAAGATGGAGAAAATGTGACATGTTACTAGCTCAACGCCCACAACACGCTTCAACCCTATTCTCACAGTCGACTCAAGTTTATATTTTATAGGTCACGCACGGGAAATAAGAGAGGGGGTCGTGCTATACCTACCGACACCACGAGTTTAATAGCCTTAAAAAAACTTGACCTAAACTAACTACCTAATATTTAAGCTTTTAATTAGTAGAATAGGAATAAACCAATAGGTACAGTCATGTTCTTAATAATCATACTTCTTACATTCCCAAAGTTTCAATAATATCTGAGCAAGCATAAGGTCGGGCATAAACCCTTAACAATGAAGTTGTGTTCACCTACTTTTGATCACTTTGTCTGTAAACATATTTTTGAACTACATACATCATGGCTTTAGGTTTTAAAAAGTTGACAACGTGATATCCATCATGATATTCATGATATAAATAAATAATACTGAAAGGTAAGTGCTGCATTAATTTGTTTCGAGAATATTCTTACATCTCCCTAATATGCCTACTCCAATGTGTCTCTACCTGTTGCATTGGAGTCGTACCTTTATTGATTAAACTGAAAATCGATATAATACTCAACATGGTATTGACCAAATGTAACAAATTGAAATCTTCATTAAAACCCGCGACCCTGGATACCGTTTGTTTAAAGAGAAAACGTTAATTCTTGGTAAAGATCATCATTTCGGATTAGCGGAATCAAATTCACACCCTTGGCCTATATGACCATGTTAATACCCACCAACATGCCAAGTTCAACTGAACAAACTAATATTGAACGATTTAAAACCTTATTCAAAGGGAATAAGGAAACAGTTTAAACCAGTTGTTCGATGCTTGTTTGATGGCAACATAAAGCTGGTAAACTGGTTTAAGGTTTAGTAGTGAATGAATAAAAACACTTGCAAAATTATGCGAAAAATATAGTAGATTCAATGACTGACTAAGACCTATCAAATAGAGTATAATAAAATTGAGTTTATTTCGGGAATAGTTCATACAATTTTGACGTTGACCTCAGTTCCTGTTCCACTTTGTCAAATCCAGCCTACGTCATAGTAGCTGATAGAAAAAAAAGT
Organism: Epinotia brunnichana; assembly: GCA_963854355.1. Classification (NCBI taxonomy): domain Eukaryota; kingdom Metazoa; phylum Arthropoda; class Insecta; order Lepidoptera; family Tortricidae; genus Epinotia; species Epinotia brunnichana. The sequence continues at coordinate 21,846,724 of OY977936.1, read as the reverse complement.
GTGTTGGTATACTAGAGGCAGGTTAGTCACATTTGTGGGGGATAACAAGTAAGTAGGTATCTTATAGTCTTTGAGCGCTCACGAGCTTCTGAAGAGACAGCAGTAACGACATAACATGCAGTCCCAGACAACGAATTATTAAACCACTTTGAGATGAAACATCTGCATTATTTCATAATTATAACTTTTAGCTTGTTTAGGCTGTTCAGCAGTTAAAGTATAGTTGAAATTATTAAATGTAACCGACTCTTTCATAAAACTGTCATTGGAATTTGGATATTTTCTTTAGACGGTAGAGTTGCTTTTTGAATGGACTAGTTTAAAGCAATTCGGTCAACTTAAATCATCTCAACTATACGAGAAAACGACTTATATATATAATTAGAATTATATATAAGTACGAATTGTTAATCTTATGTTATAATAAATATGTAAGTAGTAATTGCACATGCGTATATTTTCTATTATTACTGACTGGCAAAAGTAAACTCACTTCCACAAAACTAGTGCCTATGTCAATTATTGGGACTAGGCGCCTATTTAAGTAGCAAGCAGACTCCGGGCTCCTTCAGAAAGCAACCAGGAACACAATGATGAGAAGGAAGACGTCACTGAGAAAGTGGCACATTATAAAACTGAACCAAGTGACCCTGTTTGATCGTTCAGACTCACACTTAACCCGTTTTTTTGCAATTAACTTAAATTTGACATTCGAATCTGCCTCGCTCGGTAACCACGCTAAGTACAGTAATTAGGATTTTCACAAACGTTTTATGGTTTTTTAATCCGTCCATTGTCTTCGAGTGTGGGGATACGATAAAGGATGCGTTTCCATTGTAGCTAATTGTTTGGTTTTCGCTTTTCGACATAATTATGACGGTAAGAATAGGGAGATTGTGATAATTGGTCATAAAATCGTGGTGATTAGTCATGGTAACTATTTCAACCGAAGATTTGTAAATTTTGAAGTGGATACTTCTTTGCTCGCGTTCTTGTATAGGGGTACAATTTAAAATGTATCACGTGACTTCCGGAATAACTTTTTGTACAGAAGCCTAATCTGATTTCAAATAATTGTTTGTTACATGTTTTAATCCTTCATTATTTGCCATTAGTTATTAATCACAAAATGTTATTTAGTTTATGTGGCGGACATGAAAATAATGCCGACATGACCGCCATTTTCAATGTATTGCTATTGCTAGTCAAATGAGCTACGTCAGTCAATGTTGCCATATATACCGTTTTATCAGATTTTAGTGAATTATTTCAGATATATTATACTAAGGTTCCATAGCCAACAAAGAAGTATCCACTCAAACTTAATTAACGGTTGTATCCGAAATAACCCGCTTCTTTTTTAAAACATTTTTTTAAGTGCTAAATAAATGTGATTTTCGACTACGTTGTCTCAATAGAGAAAGACGCGTTACATTTCTTGTCATTGTATACTACATCATATGAATTTAACTTTTGAAATCTTGAGGGTTGCATATTCGTAGTATTATAATTTATAACGTCATACTAGTTGAGAAATTAAAACCTTTAGCATGATTGTTTTGATTATCTATCGAATTAAGATGATGTTGGGTAACGCCTATCAATTCATATCAAGGGGCACAGCGGCTTACTGAGAGTCCGAACAAAAAAAACAAGTTACGTACTTTCCAATAATTTTCGGGTGCTCTCTGAATGATACCTCGACTTCCGAATTGAAAAACTGAGGATCGTACAATTGTGCAGACTGTGTCTGGATTAAGCGTGGTGCAAGCTGTACGTTATAGATACGAATCATCATCATATCAGCCGAAAGACGTCCACTGCTGGACATAGGCTTCCCCCAAAGAGTGCCACAATGGCAATTACTATTATTATGGTACTATAAATAAACAAATAACATTAAACGTTTTATCAAACGCAGAGTAGCTTTATGATCTCCCTATAGAATTGCGCTTAAACGCGTCACAGTGAACGTTACCTGTAATGGTTCATACCGTTTATTTACCCATCAATCCTACTCGGAATGAACGGCCGCAAGCAAACCTAATGCGAAACTTATGATGCAGCGTGCCCTAGGAAAAATACTATGTGCCTAATGGTTCCATCATTAGCTCTTTGATATGCTATATGCTTAACTGCACTATTATAATTTTGTACATTTTGTACAGCCCTTCTTGCACTAATGAAGTACCTAACGACTAGAACAGGGATTCCTAAAGTGGGTTCCGCGGGACCAAGAGGTTCCGTTGAAAAGTTACCAGGGTTTATTTTTGACTGTTAAATAATACCACAGTTAAGTAGGTGCAAATTTTATTTTGAAATAGCGCAAAATTTGGAGTCGCTAGCTATACTGCCATTATGCGTATTTTACTGTTATTACGTAATTAAAATCTGTAAAACTTATTTGATGTGTCGTGGACTTGGAACACTTTGGATATTGAACAGTGATATAACCTCGTATCCTCTAACTCTGCCACATCAACTGTTTAAGTACTACGAACTAGTTAACAAAATAATAATAAATATTTGCGGATAATCTTACACAAATCTACCTAGTCCCAAACTAAGCAAAGCGTGTACTGTGGGTCATCACTCAAATAAATGCCCTTTCCGGGATTCGAACCCAGGACCTCTTGCTTCGTAGGCAGGGTCACTACCAACTAGGCTAAAGCGGTCGTCAAAGTAATGACAGCCACTTGTGCAAGTTAAGGTGGTTCGATTGCCATACAAAACGTTATTTGACATTCGTAGGCTAACGGCGTGATATTTTAAAAAACTTATGTAACCAACGTTCCTAAATTGGCTTCCCATTTGCGCCAAATTCCCCCTTTCCTAGAATAAACTTGTATAAACTAGATTAATTTGAGAAAAATAGTTTTCCGAAAATATCACGTCCCAAACCAATTTCTCTAGCTGGAAGTTACGAGCCTACGAAGCTGGTGTTTCTGGGTACCCCTGTCAATCCGCGCTTGAACCGCTTCGCAATCGCAACCGACCCGTGCCGTGCCCTACCCGCGCCGCGCCCGACCTGCGCCGCGCCCGATCCGCGCCGCGCTGCCCGAGTTGTAAGTACTTGGCGCCGCTGTAGCAACACTAGCAAGTCTAAGTAGCAACACGGCGGGCCCGCGTTCGATGTGTGTTTGAAGTAATGAAGTGTAGTTTCAATGTTTTACTACTTGCGCGGGCCCGCGCCTGACCCGCGTTCGCCCCGCAACCGCAACCGGTGTGTGGAGGCCTTATCGTTTTTATTAATATACGTAACTAGGTATCCGTTTAAGGGAAATAAATTATTGAATATGCCCAATTTACCTCATTCTAATCAGCAAGTCGATAAGTAAAACCAAAAAAATAAAAGGCTTTGCAATAATTTCGTGCAACGTCTGATTCATCAGACTGTTTGTTACTGCAAAGAGAGAAAGTTGTTATAAATCTTTATTTAAATTAGGGTCACTCGATTTCAGGTGTAGTAAGTAATCATTTATTTGAAACAATGGGTCATCATATCCTGTACTGTAACGGTTAAGCCAAACCTAATTACAAGGCGGAAATGGTAGCACGATTTAATCCTCAACAAATTAAACATTTCGTTTTTCTCAACGTATCTAAGAGTTAAGAAGTCGCACCTAGGTTGAAACGATGATGTTTGATTTGTAGATCTCTCAAAACAATGATCAGGAACCTAATCATAAACATTGTAATGTCTGATAATATATATGAAATATTTGATACCTAGAATCAGCGTACGACTTTGTTCCGGTCGTCGCTATCGAGACGGCTGGCTCGGCGTTTAAGAGTTGTGGGTTGTGATCTTAGTTCCGGCTCTATCCTGGTCCAACAAATGTCGGTTAATTTGGACCTTGGACCAGATGGGAGCCGGTGTCCGGACATAAAAATTATATTTTCTCAAACAGGCAATGAAATGTCGTCATTACGTGCGTAATGTGCGTTATAACAGGCTTCAATGTATCACGTTTCGGGCGGAACAACTCGAGAGAACTGTAAAGGAATTTCATACAAAAAAGACGGCCACCCTAGATCGTGAAGTTTTTTTTTTAATTTTCATTCCTCAATTTGTGACACAGCATCACCACGGCGTTTTGTTTGATTTCTTGGAGTTGTTTTATTTATTTCATTTCATTACATGTTTCAGAAAATCACTATATGTACCGACATGCCTGCCCGTGAAAAGGGCTTGCCGGCTTCGTATCACTATCCGGCCTCCGTACGGTCGACCGTCTCCTACCTACTCACCCGGGGAGCTCTTCTTTCTCGGCGTCTGCAGTAATGTACTATTATATTTCATTTTCTTTCTTGGTCTTTGGACTTGGTAATGGAACGGTACAAAATTGAAAGTCTTGGACTGCAAAGTGGCCTTCTTCTGTTTTAATATCATTTTGTGACACTATATCACGCCACTCAGCCTTAAATATTTTTTTGGTGTTTGTATTTAATTTAATTGTATTCTTGAGAAAAGTGCTATAGGTACATACAACGGCGTGAAAAGGGATTGCCTGCCTCGTATCTCTAGATAGTTGTTACGTTCAACCGTATATACCTGGCCGGCAATCCCTATTTTCCCGGCCTCTGCAATAAGGAAATATTATGTGTTCAGCGCAAATAACAATTATTTTTCTGTTACAGAAATCTTATTTATAGTTATAAAGTCTTTTACTGAAAAAAGAGTTTCATCGCCACAAATTATTAAAAAAAATCACTTACGAACTCCGATTTTTATCTGACATGAAATGCGTATTTTTTTCTAGTAATATTCCTTGCAGCATGGCTTCTTACACGGCTTATAATTGCCTTCTGAGCACAAGAAATTTCTAATCTTTTTAGCTAAGGGACAGTCCAATCTTCCACAAGGACCATGCAGATCTCTTTTATTGACAAATTGCCCATGATGATATTTACCCTTCACTGTTTCACCCTGTATAAACTGGTGCTGTGACCCCCGATAATCCATACGCTTCGGACAGTTGGTACCTCCACAGGGCCCTTTAGGAAAGCCCATAGCTAAAATGGCCAATTCGCTTGCAGTATACGGAGCCACGAAATGGTCGTACACTCTTGGTTCTTCCACCGGTCTGATCGGTTCTCTAGTTATATCGGGAGCGCTGAAAAAGAAGGCCACAGGTGGAACTTCATCGATGGTAGTGCCCTCCCAATGTCTAACAACTTCGACATCCTTCAATTTCAAATCGTCATTAAGATATTTTCGGCCCGGAATCCTCTCCATTTCAGGTAAAGCAACGAAATAACTCAGCAGTCTATTGCCTAAACAACTTAAGCGTATGAAGAATTCTATTTCGCCAGAAGGCTTCAAATCCTCTTCGCAATTCAGATATTTTATCATTTCTACGGTATTAGTTATGATTTCTGGTTTTTTCGTGTCCCTATACTCTGCTTGGTCCATGTTCACGGGATTCAGTTCACCGGCTCGCTCAAGGCATTGCATGAATGACTTATGCCATGGAACTGTGACAAATCCTATGCAATTAAAATTTTCGTCCCTGTTCCAAACAGTAATATATATCGGCGTCTTCTCTAGTACTTCCTGTAATTTCGATGGTCTTGATATAAATACCACCGCATTCCCGACTCCAAAGTAAGGGGGCTGTGGTAATGGTTCGGACGGCAATGGTGGTTTAACAAAGACTGCTTTACCCTTTTTACCCTTTTTGCCGCCTCCCTTTTTACCTTTTTTTCCTTTGGCAGGAGGCGGTGGTGGTGGTGGAGCGCAGAAGTTATCATGAGCTACATAGAAGTCAAATAGAGGCAAGCAATTCATTTGCATCGTACATGTTTGCGCATATTTTAATTCTTCTTCTGAAGGTGGTGGTGGTAATTTTCCTTTTCCTTTTTTAGGTTTTTTAGGAGGTTTTGGTTTCTTGCCTTTCATCTTTTCAGCTAGTAGGGCCGCAGCTAGTGCAGCAGCTTCAGCCTCTCTCTTCCTTTCTTCTTCTTCCATGCGTAATTCGAACTCATCTTTTACCGGGGGTTCTACTTTAAGTACAATTTTCTTTACAAATACTTCAATCATAAAGATTTGTTCCATTGTGGTAGCTGCAACGTAAAAAGGTTACAATTAATGTGTGTCAACTAGATAATGACATATTTTTTTCTTATTCAACAGAAAAACTACATACTTCTATACAGTTCCACTTCCTCATACTAATCTTAACTAGGTAAATAAAACCTACTCTTTTTGTAACAAAAACATAATTACTAAGTAATAATAAATATAGCTAGCTGTCGATCATTTACGCACGAATTATTCGGAATGTTTTAATAACCAAAGATCATTAATTACTTTCACAAGCCTAGCGATGTACGGACAAGTTAAAGTGGGCAAAAGCAAGAGTTATAGATGTCTAATATCACATCACGGGACGTCACAAAATAACAAAATTGTACAGTAGACGTCAAAGATATGTTTGTATATTTGACCTTATTCTATCGTACTAAATAAGGCCTAAAATATTAAAAATGTATGATTTAAATACGTGAGTGACCGGTTTTCATTACATATTAACCCTTTACCTACGGGTGTCAACCAGAGTTGCCAGTATGTCAACACCGCTGCAGTACGGGTGTCAACTATGTATAGTTGATCGAAGTAATGGTCATGTTCAATATTTTTTTAAATCAAAACGAAACCATGTGTCTTGGTAATAGCGGTCACGTTATGCATTGGGATAAGTACAGATACAAAGAAAAAAATATCATAATGTTTCGGTAGATGGCTCTGAAATAAACATATTTTTAAAAATTACCGCTTTTTTGGTGTCAACTGGGGTTGACACCCGTACTGCAGACGTGCAAGTAATTGAACTCAAAATGGCGGACAATAGTTGTTTTGTTAGAGTACGGCGTGGCAGTGTTTGGATTATTATTTTTAGTGATTGATAATTATGCATTATTTTTATAATTATCGTTATTCAAGTGTTTATTTGTGTTAAATATACTATAAATTATGTTCTTAAACTAAAACATGTGAAATCCGCGAGTAGTAATTTAAAAATCTTAATTTTTTTAGTGACAGATATATTGCTTGATATCAGAAAAAATAATGAATATTATTACTCCAAGTTACTATTTATTGATTAAACACATTATACTTAGTGTGTTTGTGAAATTTCAACTGTGTAGCTGTAATACTTCAAAAGTTACAAGTAAGTGAAATTATGCCTAACCACTGACTCTGGCCAAAACATGCCCGTATTGAGCGATGACGGGGTCAAGGCCCCGTAGGTAAAGGGTTAATTTAATATATCTGATTCTCACGGGAGTTTTCTGAATAAAATGCCCAAACAATGTTTACATAATTTTGACATCGATTGTATACATACATATTGTTACAAATTCCGGTCAAACACATTATATTTGAATGTGAACACATTTGGTCAGAGACTCAATAGAGTACAGTTATTACAGACTAGTTTTTTTTTAAACTACGATGATGGCAAACAAGCATACGACCTGCCTGATGTAAAACAGGCACCGTAGCCTATGAACGCTTGCGACTCGAAGAATTACAAGCGCGTTCTCGACTCTTTATTGATTTGCGGATTGGATGTAGATATACAGTCAACCAATTTGATTCCTAGGCCACCGCAGAAGCCTGTCATTTTAACTGCCACATAGCGACGCAATAATCCTAGTATTGACATAGCATTTACAACGGCAAGGTTCTATGATGGCCTAGGAATCAAATTGGTCGGCCGTACCTACCAAGAGCCAAATCGCTGCAGGTCCCTTACTCTCAACAGAGCGCATTCTCTGGAGATTTGGCAAACTTACTTATAGTCCATTTCAAATACGAAGGCCCTATGCACTTGAAACTTAACAATAGGGCTCATAATGTTTGCCTTTGAGTATCTTTTGTTATCACTAATCCTATTGTTAACGCCCATTGACCGTCTCAAGTGCAATCGGGCCTTGGTATTTGAAACGTAGTATACTACCTACAGACCAAGTAGTAGTATATAAATGGGCCTAAGGGTCCCTCCGCGTCCAGTACAACAACGCGTTCCGAATGATGGTGGGGCTGCCGCGCTTCTGTAGCGTATCAGGGATGTTTGCAGTAGCTATAGTGGATTGTTTTTATGCCACCATACGCAAAAGGGCTGCATCCCTGGTGTGTCGGGTGCGCGCCAGCCCCAACAACCAAGGGTACAGATTGGACTGCCCCTACTTGCTTCATTGTAGTCGGTTACATGCGCCGTACTCAGTGAAGTGAGCTGTGTAATGCTGCTGTTAGTTTGTTAGCTGTGCTTTTAGTTTTTTATTTTTCTGGTTTGAATTGAAATTTAATTATTGGATAGTGTATTTACTTACAAGGATATTTTCTAAGGATATTACTAACAAATATCTTGTTATCTGAATAGAAACAGATAAAATAAAGACTCTTCTGTAAGGTACGGTCAACCAATTTGATTATTAGGCCACCGTAGAACCATGCCATTTTAACTGCTACAAAGCGACGCAATAATCCTAGTTATACGCGTATTGACATAGCATTTACAATGGCAAGGTTCTATGATGGCCTAGGAATCAAATTGGTTGACTGTACTTTCGCGGTCAGCCTGCTCCAAATACCAGCGAGATGTAAAGCGGACTATGCACCTGGCTAAATGCAGTGCACTAACTGCACTCACACACTCTGATTAGAGCGAGATGGTTTATCTTCCCTCCCCCAGTTAGTGCACTGCATTTAGCTAGGTCTAAAGGCCACTTAAGTAAATCACCAGTTCGTTCACCAGGAGGTGGAATTGATTCGTCTCAAGAGACGAACATTCTAATGCTAAGGCATTACAATGTGGTTTCAAATGTGTTGCGCACACCCTGCACTAAGCACATTGCGATTCGAAGTGAAATTATGAAGTAAATTTATCTCCAGACTCAATGTTTTTATGCCCTAGAAACTATCATTTCAGATTTGATGTACTTTGAGAAAGGTGATCGTTACTTACTCATATTTCTTGTAGAAAGGTTTTGAAAGAAGACTCACCGATTCGTTGCTTTCTTCAATAAAATTGTATTGTAAGTATTTGTCTTGAATAGTGAAACCAAAACAAAGTTCAAATAGAATGTTTGACGTTTAATAATGTAAATGATTTTGTGACAGATTGAATACGACAGTAGTGGATGTAATTGTTTACAGACATTATGGGTTTATATGTCCGGAATATTGCTAAATAAATAGAAACTGTAACAGTTTTAAACCATATTGATTTTATGTTGCGTTGACTGACATTGTCATAATGTCACTCAATACATTGACAGTTTTTTTTGTTACATTTTGAAAGAAGGCCTTCTTCAAATAGGTTTGTAAATAGGTAAATAGTTTTATCAATATTTTATTATTTATCACTGTTACGGATGGCGGCCTACCTAATATATGTAATTTTTACAATGACAACTATTTTAAATTTTATTTAAATAAATATTTGAATTGAAGAATATTAAAATAAACAATTTTTGTGTAGAACATTAGTGTTCAATAGAAACCCTTTTGCTAATGGCTCTCTGTGATAATATACCTAGTCCTGAAATCTCTGTAATAATAACAATTACATTTTGCTTAGTATATAATTGTCAATGTGCGTCAAATCGACTTAGGTACCAAATAAAAGATACAAAATGAGTTACTGAAGTTGAAAAGATACATGCAAGGATAAAAATTTGTTAAGTTTGTAATTTATCCTAAGCCTTTAAACTGGTAGGTACCTAGCTAGACCAAAAACATAATTTATTGGTAATTACTTAAACAGCAAGCATGATTATTGTTTTAATGGATTTTGTTATTACCTTTAATCTACCAAGTTACGATAGACGTCTAAAAAACGGATATAAGATAATCGGTGGATAATCCATTTAGGCCACTAGCTACTTTGCGGTTTATTGTTGCTGTGTAGGTATAATTTTGCAGTATGTTAACTATGTTATTGTTTATTTGAATCCATTGTGTTTTAAATTCAAGTCACACGTAGAGGAGTGGTGTAAATCCACCCTAATATGAAATATCAATATAATTATGCTACGCTTACAAAAGCGTTTTTTCCTATTCATATTATTTGTACACATCATTTCATTTTACTAGAATGGCTTATACTCTTATCTTACGAGTATGTTAAGACCCATCGGTCCAACAAAGCCCATTGCTTAGCCACGAGCCACAAATGCTTCGGAATGAAGCGGCCATGTTAATATAGTCGTCGGGTGACAAGCAAAAGTCACTACCAAAACTGTCACTGCTCTTCAAAACCTCGTATCTTGGTACGTAGTCGATATCGAGATACGACCTCTGATTTAAGTAGGTATTTGTTACTTAGTGAGTTTTGCTTGTCACCCGACGAATATATACTTTAATCGAATCATGACTCTATTGTTCTACTAGCAAGGTACAAATTATAACGAAAGGTGTTAACAACTTTTTACTAGTAATATATGTACAACAACGTAAACAATTAGCGGTTAAACACTTAACAATGAAAAACAATGGCTTGTCTTCTATTTGTCTCTAGTACAAGCAGGTACTATAATATATAAAATAGGTAATAGTTTAGTAAACTAGTACATGATCTACTAGTGTAGTACTCTGTGCTAGTACATGATCGAACCATAAAGAAAACGGATCCCAATCAAAGACATGTTTATTTGAAATGTTGATAATCAGACCATCAATAAGTCAACACAAATCGATCTAGTCCCAAACTAAGCAAAGAATTGTACTATGGGTAAAAAAAGCTATGTAAGTAAAACAGTTATATTTGTATGCATGATTTAGTTTAATGTTAAATAAGTAGGTATAACTTGTAATTGTATTTAAATAATAAGAGAGCGCATCACATAGATCAATAAATAAAATAAAAAAATACTTAAATACATAGAAAACATCCATGACTCAGGAACACATATTTATGCTCGTCACACAAATCTATGCCCTTACCGGGATCCGAACCCAGGGTGTCTAGCTTCGTACGCAGGGCACTTACCTACTATGCTAAAGTGGTCGTCAACCATTTCATCTCATATTAGGCATTAATTAAAGCGTCATCCATATAAACCACCGGCTGTCGGAAAGGTTTCGCAATAGGTTAAAAGCAAGCTAACTGTGTTTATGAGACATGTAGGTCTATGTTTGTAGTTGCAAGATATCACAGTTTTATGTTTTATTTGTTTCAACATGATGCAATAAATTAGGTAGGTAAGGTACTAATGTTCACGCGCGGTTAAGCTCCGTTATGCAAAATAATAAGACAAGTGTGAACGTAGAGGCAACCGAAAGCTAGTAGGTATCATGAAGTACCTGTATGAAAATATAGTAACTACAGGTACAGTTGACTATTCACTAGAGAAACTTGAGAACCTTTGATCGTCCAAACCAGACACAAATCCTATTAACTACACCACAAAATCCAAACCGGTAAGAAAAAAAAACAACGTAGTTAGAGTTCATCGCCGGGGTCACGTTTACGCACGCGGGTAGCGTAGGGGGGCTGGGCACGGAGGGGGGACGGGGGAGGTGCGCGAGCGCAAGACGAGTCTGTTTGCACAGGGAGTTATGTTCACTGGAGATGACTTGGATATACCGAAGGTAATCTGTGGTCCAATCTATACATATAAAACTCTTGCGTTACTGGTCGATTGACAGACAGCGCACAGCCTAAACCGCTAAAGATATAGGTAAGCATGAAATTTGGAACATATATTATGTGGAGTACGTGGACGTGTACTGAGAAAGGATTTTTCGAAATTCAACCCTTAAGGGGGTGGAATAGGGGTTGAGCCGTTGTATGGAAATCGTTCATTTGGAAAGTTATAGACTTGAATATTTGTATGAAGGTTTTTTACTAGAAAGCAAAACAAATGATATAGCGTTGTTATAAAAATTCCTCCCCTAAGGGGGTTAAAAAGTATTTAAAAGTTTGTATGGAAAACATGTCGTTTTTAAAGTAAGACGTTTAAAACTTCGGTCATAAGCTCCTAATGTACAGTCGAAAACATTGATTAGGGCATTTTTTCTAATTCATCCCTTGAAGGGGTTAAGATGGCGGTTGAAACTTCACATAAGTAATATATGATTTTTAATGATAAACTGTGGCTAGAAATATGAAAGTAGGACAGCACGTTTCTTTTTAACCGACTTTATAAAAGGAGGTTATATGTTCCACTGTATGTTTTTTTTTTTTTTATATTTGCCGATTTCACCGTCAATTGTGGACCGATTTCCAACATTCTTTATTAATCGAAAGAGTAAACTCCTGAGGTGGTCCCATTGTCACCAAGTCAGGATCTGATGATGGGGTCCCAGGGTGAAGTGTTAATTCTGAGATCCTTTGAGGAATCAACTGAACTCCTCAAATATTATCAGCCCACAGATAGCGACTTGGGCTTTTTCTGTAATAATCAACGCATTTGCTCTCGGAGGCATGTGGAACTTTTCATGTAGACCTGTGGCTTGGCGAAGTAGGTACTAAATTATAGTCGGTTTAAAAATATATACTTTGTTTGTAAAGTAAATTATATGATATGTAGATCTATCCAGAAATATATTATACTTGCCCCCTAAAGGGGTGAAATAAGAGTTGTACCGAGAAGACGTTCATTTAAAAACTTAGAAATTGGAAGTTCGTCTATACGATCTTTATTTATAAACCAGATAATTGACATAGCATTTTCATCAAAATTCATTCCCTAGGGAGTGGAAAGGCCATATGCAAAACATAATGTGAGAGTTGAAACTCTGCGCACAGGTTTCTTTTATATAGTCGAATCAAACATGATGAGTACCTACGTCGTTTTCTGAAATTCATTCCCTAATTGCGTTAATAAGGATATATAGTTTTTTATGGTTTAGTGTAGAATGTGTAGAATACGATATATTTTTAAATGTATATCTTAAGGGTAGTCATCATCCTCCTAGCGTTATTCCCGGTTGTGCCCTTAAAGGAGCCCGGGGTCCGCTTTGACGCCTAATCCCAAGATTTGGCATAGGCACTAGTTTTACGAAAGCGACTGCCATCTGACCTTCCAACCCAGAGGGAAAACTAGACCTTATTGGGATTAGACCGGTTTCCTCACGATGTTTTCCTTCACCGAAAAGCTAACGGTAAATATTCCGTACATAAGTTCCGAAAAACTCATTGGTACGAGCCGGGATTCGAACCCACGACCGCCGCTTAACAGCCGCATGCCTGAACCACTAGGCTACCGTAGCTTCTTTCTTGTATATCTTAAGGGTAGTATTAGTAATAAATTCGAAGCATGCTTCGCCTTGACCTGAAATATTTGTATGCCTGATGACAATAATAATACGATGTAAATATTCCGTACAACCTATTATATCAATGTTTTCGAATAAATTATTGGTTGATTGTTTGAAGGAATTGAAATTGCGGTAAGGTTGTCGTATCGAAAAGTACATAGATTTTGTTTCATGCTTCGCATGCATTTCGTACGTACTATACATATAATTTAACGGCCTTCGTAGCCCAGTGGGTAGTGACTCTGCCTACGAAGCTGGAGGTCCCGGGTTCGAATCCCGGTCAGGGCATTTATTTGTGTGTTTATCACGAATATTTGTTCCTGAGTTATGGATGTTATATATGTATATAAGTATCTATATGTATTTATCTATTATATATATATCATCGCCTAGTACCTACAACACAAGCCTTATTGTGCTTACCGTGGGCCTAGGTTGATTTGTGTAAGATTGTCCCGTAATATTTATTTATTTATTTTATTTATTTATAATGTAATTGATATAGGTCCCGGCAAACATCTTGAATCAAAAGGGCTACTGGCTAAATCGGCTACTGCGCACTCAAGGTCCAGCTCAAGATGTTTGCCGGCAACTGTACACATAAATTGATATATTTAAATAAGTAAAAAGTCACACGTTCGTGAAAACAACATGTCAATCGGTTCAGAGGTGTAAAAAAAAAATTACAATACGGGTTTTGAAGAAGGTTTATTCATAGGGGAAGTAGTAGAAGGTCGTTGCTGGCGTAACAACAATTCAACAATTATTGCAAAAATTACACTTACTACGCGGGCGAAGTCGCGGGCAAAAGCTAGTGGTTAATACAGTAGAATCCGGATAAAACGACAATCAAGGGACTGCTGATATACTACGTCGTATTAACCGGACGACGCACAAAACGGACTGACAATTCGATATTGTTTTTAACCGACTTCAAAAAACGGAGGATGTTCTCAATTCGAATGTATTTTTTTTTAATGTTTGTTACCTCAGAACTCCGTCATTTATGAACCGATTCGTACAATTATTTTTTTAACTGAATGTATATGCTTCCAGATTGGTCCCATTGTTTCAAAAACCCCAGTTGGATGATGGGAACCATGAGGAATTGTGGGAACTCCTCAAATATATTAGGCACGCGTGTAGTAATTTCGGTATTTTCTATTATAACTCGTGTATTTACACCCGGAAATCATAAATTTGGTGAAGTGGAAGTGATGATGACCACAGATGGCTTGTGGAACTTCTCAATGATGTACTTCATCTCCACTTATAATAAATCTCTAAATTAAAAAAAGAATCAGCCAGTTTGAAACTAAGCTTTGCGCGGTACGAATGTTCTCAGCATCCCATGAACGGAAAAATATGAAACATTTTATATAAGTACATTATTATTCTAGCTGCAACTTAGGATAGTTTTTATCCGACTGCGACAGTTAATTAATTTTCCGAAATATACGACTTCATTTAATTTTTCATTTATTTTTATTGAAATCAAACGCTGCTCCAACTGTCAGCTATAAGAAACGTCAAATTTTCGTCAAAATGGCGGAATTGCTTTGCCTTTCACTTATTAATAATTTAAATCCCGTCTACGATAGACCTTTACGAGACAAATGCTAAAATATAAACCATAAAAAAATATTCGATTCTGATATGAGAACTTATATGCGCAAATGTCGTTTTATGTCGTAATTTCAATAAATGAAATCAACAAATTTGAACAATATAATTAACACGAATTTGTTTTTTTTGAATGACAATGGCACGCGCTCGGCGCATTCAGCCAAAGTACCTGGGGACCGATTTTTGACTTTCGAGCGCTCGACTCTTTCACTCGAAAACTGTCAGAAACGATGAAATACTATTTTTGAAATCCGAGCGATAGTAAATTCAAAAACGAGTGGTATTGACCACTCGTATTCAATTCTATCGGTAGAAAATAAGTGCCGACAATTTGGACACTTCACTTGTATTTAATTTTGGACTGACAATGAACTTAGAAAGAGATAAATAAAGATTAATATATTTTATATTATTTTTCTACCGAATTTTGTGAACTTAGTCTTTTGGCGGGTTTGTTTTAAAATTAAATAATTTAACTTGTCTCTCTCTCTCTCTCTCTCTCTCTTTGCACAGGTTAAAAAGAGACAGAGATATAGTAATATGTAAAGGCCTGGCAATGATTCACAACAACTCGCTATACTTAGAATGAAAAGTATGAATTGCTGTCTCATTCTAACTAAAGAAAGTTGTTGTGACAAATTGTATCATTTGTAATTTGTATTAAGCCGGGTCCGCTGCACCAATGTTTTCCGTGTTTTTAAACAACTAACATGTTTCCGTCAGTTTCGGCAAACAAATAGGGTATTATTTTGATTGGCAAAACATGTTTGACGTTTAAAAACCACGAAAACATGGCGCAGCGGACGCGGCTTTACTTTTATAACAGGCGGGAAACGATACGTTTCGTTTACTAGGTATTATTTACTACGTTCTTAGTTTTTTCTGTTATGTAACGCATAAAACACAAAAAAAACACTTAAACATTAATATTATAGCCTAAAATAGACCTTCTAATGATGTTTTATTTTTATTCCATGTGTAGAATACAATTTTAAATAACCAGTACTTATCGAATTTCTACGTACAACGAAGCGCAAAAGTATAAATAGCCAAACCACTAGCTTTCGAGTGATGAATTTCAAAAATACCTATTATTGGGTTCATGCGAAAATAATCGTGACAAATTTTCGCATGCGATTATTTTCTACCGCTCGCTTTTGATTTCGAGCGCTCGAAAGTCAAAAATCGGTCCCCTGCGGCGCTACCACGAAAACCGATACTCAATGTTCATATATTTGCATCCCTGTCACTCGAGTATGGTTAGTGCGATAGAGATAGAGATACCCGAATATTTTCGAATTCCGAAGTTCGTGGTTATATAGCTCAGGAATCGAAAATATGGTAAATAATCATAATGTATTTTCTCGAAAAAGAATTTAAAATAAATATAGTCAAATGAAGAAAAAAACAAAGCAAGAGGTTATATAGGTAATGATTAAGTTATAAGAGTCCAAAGTTTTAAGAGGGGGTATGTTCTGTCCCTTTTCCGCAAAACGCACCTTCATATGAAACGATTGTTTTTTACTATGACGCTCGAGTATATTGACGTCACAGTCCCTCATCGTTTTCTCACTCTAACAAGCGACATTAAAACGGATGTAGCTTCATAATTTTTTGAGATATTTGAATGGGAGTTTCATTATCTTCTATCTATTTATCTCCACTTATAATAAATCTCTAAATTAAAAAAAGAATCAGCCAGTTTGAAACTAAGCTTTGCGCGGTTCGAATGTTCTCAGCATCCCATGAACGGAAAAATATGAAACATTTTATATAGGTACATTATTATTCCAGCTGCAACTTAGGATAGTTTTTATCCGACTGCGACAATTAATTTATTTTCCGTAATATACGACTTCATTTAATTTTTAATTTATTTTTATTGAAATCAAACGCTGCTACAACTGTCAGGTGACACTGACAGGTGAGCTGTCAGCGAACTGCGAAGTCAAAATATTCATGGCGGGTTATGATATGAATGATATAACTGATATTTGATGTGTACTATAAAATTTGTCAACCAAAAATATCTCGGCAATTTTATACAAGTTTCAAAAGATTATGATCATCATGAAATTATATTTAAAAGGCCCATGGGAAATATCAGTCAAAATTGAATATAGGTGAAAAATTGAGTAAGTATAGGTGAAAATACAGTGAATCGAGATTCTGATGTTAATGCTACTTAATTAAATATTCGAGATGAGAAACAGGCGTGATACTGTTCTTGCAGATAAGAGAGACGGCCAACATAACAAATCCGTAAAGACGGAATTGAGTCAATCTAAGCATTGAAAACTAACAAGAATTTTAACTTATAACTGGGACGTACCTAATTGTAAAAAGAATTATGAAGAAACACCGAGACAAGTATTACTTGTATAGGTAATTTAGTTATTTGCTGGACAGCTATGTACTCTCAACATTGATTTTGGTTGTATTATCAAAATGTATTACTTGTACTTCCCTATCATTTGATTTTACACGATGTATACCTACTAGCTACCCGTGTATTGCAAAGAATGCAGGCAAACTCGCGGGATAAAATATAGCCTATAACCTTTGCATTCAACATGCAGGTGAAATGAATAAGTGGTTCTGGATATTATGTAGGTACCCATTAAGTAGGTACATGCAAAATTGTAAAGCTACAATCTTCTTTTAGTAAAATTTAATATATTTTAATTGTGTGAATATTTTCTTTAAAATAAACATATAGTAAACATATAGATTATTTAACCAAAGTGTATGATATCTTTCACCCAGTAGGTCTATCCTTTGCAATGCAATGTTCAGTCTGAAGAAAAGGTTCACCACTTATGTCTGGGCAAATAGATATTTTATAGGAGATAGACAAGGTGGACTTGGTAAAGGATGCGGGAGTCTGCTGGATGTGGGTGGCGCAGGACCGGCCATTGTGGCACGCTTTGGGAGAGGCCTATGTCCAGCAGTGGGTGTCTTTCCGTTGATATGATGATGATGATAGGAGATATTTCACAACCTTAAATTGACATAATATTGCCAAGATAATAAGTAATGATGCTGTTCTATGGCAATCTTCTTTACATATAGAGCTCTCAATGTACAACAAATTGTCATTGCCACATAACAACTGTCAATGTGATGAAAGGAAAGGTTAGTATAGGATGTTAATCTTAAATTATCTGATGTATTGGCAGTTTTTAATTTCATATATTACAAGTACATATTATACAACAATTCAAAGACAGCACTGTGAATTTCTAAACTTTCTCCATCAACTTTTATCTTAGAGTCACTCTTCTCAGGTAAAGGAAATTTTAAAATCGGTTTGGTGGTTCCAGAGATTACCCATTACTTTGGCAACCATTACATACAAAGTTACAATCTCAAGTTTTCCTCTTTGTAATATTAGTATAGACAATGTTCTTCAGATAACCTGGAGAGGATTATTATGATGCAGCACACCGGCAGAGCACCTGCTAAATCGAGCATACAAATCACTGAACCCTTGCAACTACATCTGCATGAGGCCACGCATAAAGTGGGTGTTAGGAGCCCATGGGGTAATCTGGTCAACAACAATAGGACATGAAGTCACCATCCTCAGCATTGGGGGAAGGACTGATGATGATGATGATAGATAATTCGGCAATAATCATCTGCCAAATATGATAATGTGCCCAGTGAAAAATAAAATTAGATACAAAACAAACATCAATTTTAATAAGCACAATAATTGAAACTTAGTAAATCGTTCATTATTTTTGGCTTTCCAATTGCTGAGTGGTTTTTCTTCCTTTTCTTATTCTGCATACTCAACTGAACACAATTCCATTTTTTTTGGTTTGTCTTTACACATCATATTATAATTATTATGTTCCTTGGTTGAGAAAATCCATGGCCCATGAAAATCCATACCTAAAATAAATTATTATATAGATTAGGTTTTTACAACAAAAAAGTTTATAACTGTAGTATTACATTAAATAGGTACACAAAAGAGTGAGTTTGTCTTATAGCTCAAGCCCTAGCTTGAGACATACTGTGCCCTAGCACAGTATGTCTTCTCACTCATATTTGGAGCAGCCCAACTGGAGAACAACCTCTACCTTCCAGAAGACAGTGTTGTGTTTGTGATGGTTAGTAAGGTCACCCACTGTGAGGAATCTACGTAAGTCTCTCACTGTCAATGCAA
Organism: Epinotia brunnichana; assembly: GCA_963854355.1. NCBI lineage: Eukaryota > Metazoa > Arthropoda > Insecta > Lepidoptera > Tortricidae > Epinotia > Epinotia brunnichana. Next base: position 21,827,648 of record OY977936.1, on the reverse strand, counting down.
CGAATCTCCAAATCAATAAAGCATATTAGTATCATAACTTACCAAATCTTATTATTAGTTTTATGCTCATTAATGAGTGCGCGAGTCGTGGGGTAGGACAGGTTAAGCTGTCCTATGAGAGGCATCAGCGTTTGTTTTGTAACCACTCGATTGTAGGATTGAGAATACGATTCGGTTTTGGTAAATGCCTTTACAAATCAATGATCTTCACTTCACAAACACCACGTCCAGCGTTTTCGCTATTGTATCCTTATTGTTGGTTATAATTTATTCGGGAATCACGGAGTAGAGTATAACGTAGTGTTTATATTCTCTTTGTAGAGTAGGTGCCGGTTATGTACGGCCATGATAATGCACGGCCATGATAATGTACAGCCCAATAATTCGCGTCCAATGTACGTGAATGATTGGATCGTGCATTATCAGCCCGGACAAATTTTAATGTGGCATCCCCCCGTACTGAGTTTCCTCAGGGTGATAATACACGGCCCAATAATATGAGTACAATGTATAATGTAATGTATGTTAAATGTGATACACACACACAAACACACACACACACAAACACACACACACACACTTACCACATAGTATAATATAAAATGTTTACTTTCTAATTTATATTTTAAGTTACTTATGCCTACACCTAAATCACAACATGTGGAAGAGCGGTGATCTTCTTAGCACAAGTATATTATATACTTAAAAAGAGGCACCAGCACAGATACTTGTATATGTATTTAAGTTACTGAAATAAATTATTTTATTTTTTGATATATAGCACAAATATATGCAATTTGTCAAACCAACTTGATGTAGTTAAGGCTATTATACAACTAGCAATTTGTCACAGCAATCTACCGACGCAGCTGTAAAGTCAGTTTGAAGGCGGTTGTTGTGACAAAATGTTATACTACGTTTACAAAGCCGAAGTCAGCAGGGAAGTTGGAAGGGAAGTGGGCAGAACGGGCGTAATACCGCATTTTACGCCCATTCTGCCTACACTTCCCTGCTCACTTCGGCATAGTGTAAACTAGGCATTAGATGTATAGAACTCCTTAAAATCATCATCCTCCTAGCGTTATTCCTGGTTGTGCCCTAAAGTAGCCCCGGGTCCGTTTTGGCAAGTTTTGACCGCCACCGCAGGCAGTGTGATTCAGGCCTTGGAATGAAAGATATATACGGTTTCCTCATAGACGGCCATACACGATGATTAAATACTGATGATCCACCATAGTTGTCTCTTTCTATTGCATTTTGTAGAAAGAGACAGCTATGGTGGATCATCAGTATTTAATCACCGTGTATTGGCCGCCATTCCAACTATAGTAAGTGGTTGTGTCAATTTGCTAGGCGTGTAAGGCCTGAGTCACACTGGCCCGGCCTGCGGTGGCGGTTAATAGTAAATTTGATAGCTAATGACAAGTTTACTATTGACCGCCGCGGCCAGGCCGCGCCAGTCTGTGAGAGACTTCATGGCTCTTACTAAAGCAAGTTGGTGCGACAAATAATATAGAACGCCATAACGTGCGCCCACTTTTATCATCGTGATATTTTTCTAGCTGTCTGTCATAACCTATTAAAGATAGAGAAGCTAGAAATATATCACCGTACAATTTCGAGTATCACAATATGATTATAATAAAAATATTGCTAAAATACTCAAGTGTCAATCAAGTAATTGAGAAAGAGAATGCGCATGGATCGCGTGATAATACTTCACCGTGTATGGGCGCCATCCATCAAACAGAATCGTGTGGTGTGGCTTTAGTCGCTGATAGATTATTTCTTATCTTTGGGTGGATTTTAAAATTATCCGGATTTTCTGCTCTATTATCTCAATCCTGTAATACACGTCAATATGCCTGTGATTGGGATTGTAAAATGAGTGGGTCGCCTGATAATACTCACTGTGTAATGGCCGCCATGGTCGAAACAATGCAAGACCGTTTAAGGAGACGCTACACGGGCCGATATCGGCCGGACTGCACACCAGCCGACGCGTGATTCAGTCCGTGTGGATACGTGTCGGAAGCACGGCGGCCGGCCAAATCAAGGTCACTCCATACTAGATTTTCTGTGACGTTGCTTGGCCGTCCGGAAAATTCGTAGGTGTAGCGTTTCCTTTAGGCCTCTCACACACTGGTGTGGCCTGCGGTGGCGGTCAATAGTAAATTTAACAGCTAATGACAAGTTTACTATTGTCCGCCACCGCAGGCCGCGCCAGTGTGGTGCAGGCTTAAGCCCTGTCACACACTGGCGCGGCCTGACCGCGGCGGACAATAGAAGAGTTGTCTAATGCTGTCAAATTTACTATGGTCCGCCACCGTAGCCCGCACCAGTGTAATTCAGGCCTAACAGCTCTTATGGTGGGCACACACTGAACAAAAGAACGAACGCGAACCATTACACGCTGCACGGTGTCCGGCAAAACCAGAGTCCTCCGTGGTCGCCCGTCTATATACGCCTTTAAATAATCAAGTTGTACTTACTACTTTTTTAAAACCTATGATTAAAATATCGAAATATATAATATAATAATACAATGTAAACATACTTCGTAACGTTTCATTATATTATTTAATAATTTCCACAAAATATTTGACTGACTATGAATTAATTGATATTATATTGGCTGTTTGGAGCCTTTTTTGTCTTACATGCGCGCGCATAGGTATTTCAATATCAAAGTAAGTAGGTATATAGGTACAAAAAAAAGTTCGCGCCATTATTTATTCATTTCATATCATAGGTATCATACTTAACTCGTGTAGTGTAGGTTAATATAAATATTAAATGCTGCAAAGAATGGTCAGCGAAAACGTAAGTAGGTACCTTATAATCTAATGTAATGTGTTTTCCTCGCGAGTGAAATAGGTAGGTAGGTACTAGGTACGTTGTACTTCGTACAAAACATGCGTGCCTTGATCCTTAAGGTGTAGTTACATATAACTTACCTATATGGTATAAGTTAACCCTTAGCGATTAGCGATGGCTTAGCGTGGCCTGCGGTGGCCGTCAATATAAAACTTGACTGCTAATTTCAAGTTTACTTTCAGAGTGAATCACACAAGACGCGTCAGTGTGATTCAGGCTTCAAGCCTCTCACAGACTAGCGCGGCCGTCAATAGTAAACTATATAACCCTCCTCTCCTTCGGCAGTCGGGTAATAATAATCGTATAGTTTATTACTGACGTTACCGCAGGCCACGCCTTACTGGCGCGGCCCGCGGTGGCAGTCAATAGTAAATTTGACAATAGCTGTCAAGTTTACTATTGACCTGGCCGAATTGAATTCATCACATCAATCTTGGTCCGGGGCAATAATTGGAAGCCACTTTTGTTCGGGCTCATAATGCACGGCCCAAAAAAGTGGTACATTATCTGGCCGTGTATTACATAAGTATTTATGTTAATTGGCTCCATACACTCTAGCGCCTCTAGCACCGATTTCATACGCGGTACCATGGCGGTAGCCGTCATTCCGCTTAGGCATGCTCTTGATAATGGGCCATCAATACCTCATGACCCATCATACAGGATACAACTATGCGTTAAAGGGAGAAAGGGCCTACTTTTATCTCATCCGCATAAGTACTGCCGCCGTGATGGTAGTTTGTGTTCGTCGTCATTTAAGTAGAGGAACCTTTACATGTGGCCTGCCAAGCAGAATTTCGCAACGGAATTCTGCCTGTGGGTAGCTATATGACCGACTGCAATGGATAATACGTACATGCCATACCATGCCACGACGACCGAGAGCCCCAGCTAGCACGATAGCTTTTATCGTCAAGTTTTATGGCGAAAATGTACTGAACCGTCACGTAAAACTTGACACTAAAACCTATCGCGCTATTAGGACCTGCACGGCTATCACAAGACGGCACGCGAGCTCTCTCGATTTTTCTCGCACTATCTGTCTCTCTCTTATTAGAAAACTTAGAAAGAGATGTATAGTGGGAGAAAAATCGAGAGAGCTCGCGCGCCGTCTTGTGATAGCCGTGCTGTGGCGACAAAACATATAATCCTACTAAATAATGTTTCCTCACGACTGTGAATGTATGACTATATTTGTAGCAAAATTGATCAGGAATATGGATTCCAATTGAGGTAGGCCGACGACCCACATAGCCTGTTCACACAGATGTTACAATAGCTACAAAAATGACTCCTTATCAGTGGCAGTTTATCGAACATAATTTATATACATATGTATAGGTGTATAAACCGTTAACTGTTGTATTGTTTACAGGAAGAACAGAACGTTTATTTTGGTTCCCGATTTTGAGTCAAGAAAGCATTCGAAAGTAACTACTTATACTAGAGACATGACCCAATAAAGAATAAAATGGTTCGCAGAAAGACAAATCTTTCACGTCGCACTCGGGTCGCTATAAAGAGAAGACGAGAGAGCGTTCGCAAAGCAGAGGCTCGAATATCAGAGGAGCTTACTCAAAGCTCAGCGACTTCAGACTTAGAACAAGATGCTATCTCCCAGACTTCAGAGACATTTACATCGAATTGTGCGCGTTTGTCTGCTACCAGAGAAAAAGACGCCATGCCACGGACATCGCAAACATTTACACCAAGTTCTGCAGGTTTGTCTACAAGTGGAAACGAAGACGCCATGTCACGGACTTCACAGAGATTTATACCAAATTCTGCAGGTTTGTCTGCAATCAGAGACGATGAAGTCATATCACAGGCTTCACAAACATTTACACCAAATTCGGCGCGTTTGTCCGCAAGCAGCGGTGAAGATGCCATGTCACGGCCTTCACAAACATTTAAACCAAGCTCGGCGCGTTTGTCCGCAAGCAGCGGCGAAAGCGCCATGTCACGGCCCTCACAAACATTTACACCAAACTCGGTCCATTTCTCCACAAGCAGCGGTGAAGACGCTGTGGCGCGAGCTTCGCAAACATTCACATCAAGCTCGGTGCATTTGTCTACAAGCAGAGACGAAGATGTCACATCACAAACATTTACACCAAGGTCGGCGCGTTTGATCGCAAGTAGCGGTGAAGACGCCATGTCACGGGCCTCACAAACATTCACACTAAGCTCGGCGCGTTTGTCCGCAAGCAGCAGTGAAGTTGCCACATCACAATCGTTACAAGCATTTACACCAAGCTTGGCGCGTTTGTCCGCAAGCAGCAGTGAAGACGCCGTTGCACAAGCTTCGCAAACATTTACACCAAGCTCGGCGCATTTCTTCGCAAGCAACGGTGAAGACGCTGTGTCGCAGGCTTCGCAAACATTTACACCAACCTCGGCGCATTTCTCCGCAAGCAACGGTGAAGATGAAGATGCTGCGTCACGAGCTTCGCAAACATTTACCCCAAGTTCGGTGCATTTCTTCATAAGCAGCAGTGAAGACGCTGTGGCGCGAGCTTCGCAAACATTTACACCAAGCTCGGCGCATTTCTTCGCAAGCAACGGTGAAGACGCTGTGTCGCAGGCTTCGCAAACATTTACACCAACCTCGGCGCATTTCTCCGCAAGCAACGGTGAAGATGAAGATGCTGCGTCACGAGCTTCGCAAACATTTACCCCAAGTTCGGTGCATTTCTCCATAAGCAGCAGTGAAGACGCTGTGGCGCAGGCTTCGCAAACATTTACACCAACCTCGGCGCATTTCTCCGCAAGCAACGGTGAAGATGAAGATGCTGCGTCACGAGCTTCGCAAACATTTACCCCAAGTTCGGTGCATTTCTCCATAAGCAGCAGTGAAGACGCTGTGGCGCGAGCTTCGCAAACATTTACACCAAGCTCGGCGCCTTTGTCTACAAGCAGAGACGAAGACATCATATCACAAACGTTTACACCTAGCTCGGCGCGTTTGTTCGCAAGCAGCGGTGAAGACGCCATGTCACAAGCTTCGCAAACATTTATACCAAGTTCGGCGCGTTTGTCCGCAGGCAGCGGTGTAGTCGCCATGTCACAGGTTTCGCAGACATTTGCACCGAGCCCGGTGCCTTTCTCCGCAAGCGGCGATGAAGATGCCATGTCACGGGCTTCGCAGACATTTACACCAAGCTCCGCACATTTTAATGAAGAAGAAAACCTCATACAACTTCGATGGGATCAAATAGAAAATAGTGGTTTTGCCTACTTACCTAATATTAATTACCAAGAATTTGCCTCAGTTGGGAGAATGGTTAATGTTTGCGGTAATTGTCAAGCTTTGAAGTGGGCAAAAGAATCGATGGGATTCTGTTGTTCAGGTGGCAAAGTTCGTTTTGATTTATTTTCAAATCCGCCTGAACTTATAAAGTCACTTTTGAATGGAGAACATCCATTATCACAACAATTTCTAGCCAATATTCGTACATATAATGCCGCTTTTCAAATGACGTCTTTTGGTGCAAAACAGGTGATACACGGGACATTTATGCCTACCTTTAAAGTGCAAGGACAAGTGTATCACCTAATAGGATCTTTATTGCCCGAAGAAAATCCTAAATTTTTGCAAATTTATTTTGTTTCCGATTACCAAGAGCAGGCTAATATCAGGAACCAACACTTCACAAATTTAAACTCCGGTCTCATATTTGATCTTCAGGAGATGCTTCATCAGTCTAACCATTACTTGTCCGATTTTAAGGCCGCATTGGAATCTATACCTCCTGATCAGCAGGAGGAGTACAAATTTGTTATAAGTGCTGATAAACGACCTCCTACAGAACACCGCGGTCGCTACAACCCTCCTTCTACCAACGAAGTAGCTGTTGTTCTGGTAGACCAACAGTGCGACAAACGTGATATTGTCTTACGTGCACGAGATAACCGTCTGAAACGTATAAGTGAAACCCATCGTTCTTACGATTCATTACAATATCCGCTTATTTACTGTCGCGGTGAAGATGGTTATAACTTTGCAATACGACAACTTGATCCTACCACTGGGGCAATACGAAACGACAAAAAAGCCACGGCGCTACAATTTTACTGCTACCTTTTGCAGGTCCGACTAAACAGATTTACGTATTTACAACGTTTTCGCGGTCTATTTTCTCAATTCATTGTTGACATGTACGCAAAAATCGAAACTGAGCGTTTAGTTTATATCCGCACTCATCAAAGGCAGTTACGAGCTGAGAATTATGCAGATCTCCAAGATGCACTGCAAAATGATACTAATTCCGAGAACATGGGGCGCTTGGTAATTTTACCTTCAAGCTTCATCGGAAGTCCACGTAACATGCACGAGCAAGTGCAAGACGCACTTTCGTATGTTCGCAAATATGGTAAGCCAGACTTATTTATCACTGCTACTACAAATCCTAAATGGAATGAAATAACTCAAGAGCTGCTGCCAGGTCAAGTTCCGTATGACCGACACGACTTAATAAGTAGAGTTTTTCATTTAAAACTTAAATTATTAATTAATTTACTCACAAAAGAAAAAATGTATGGCGCATCTTTGTGCTTTACATATAACATTGAATGGCAAAAGCGAGGACTACCACACGCTCATATACTTTTATGGCTTAAAGAAAAAATACGTCCCCATGACGTAGATAAAGTAATAAGCGCAGAAATACCAAATCCCATTTCAGATCCTGCTTTACACGCAATTGTGAAGCAACACATGATTCACGGACCTTGTGGCCCTTTAAACAATAGCTCTCCTTGCATGCAGGACGGACGATGTGTTAAAAAATTTCCGAAAAGCCTACTACAAGAGACAATTACAGGTGAAGATGGTTATCCTAAATACCGGCGACGTGCTCCAGACCATGGAGGGTTTACTGCAATGCTACGGTTGTTGGAAGTAGACAATCGGTGGGTTGTACCATTCTCACCTGTATTGTCGAGAACGTTTCAGGGTCATGTAAACGTGGAACTGTGTAACAGTATAAAATCGATTAAATACATTTTCAAGTATGTAAATAAAGGAACCGATCAGGCTACGCTTGCTACAAGTAATGACCGTGACGAAGTAACCAGATTCCAAACGGGGCGTTACATTAGTTCCTCGGAAGCAGCATGGCGGATATTCAGTTTTCCGATTTTTGAACGATTTCCGCCTGTGATACACCTAAACGTTCACGTAGAAGGTGGGCAACGTATTTATTTCAATACAAACAATTTAACAGAACAGTTAGAGAATCCCAGGCAAACAACATTAACGGCATTCTTTTCGTTATGCGAGGCAGACGATTTTGCAAAAACATTGCTTTATGACGAAGTTCCATCGTACTATACGTATGACAAACAACACGGATTGTTTACACGCCGGCGACGTGGAACGCCTGTTGAAAATTTTCCCTCCATCATGAGAGAACACGTTATTGGAAGGGTGTACACCGTGCACCCCAATAACGCAGAATGTTTTTATGTGCGGTTGCTTTTGCACAATGTTAGAGGACCGACGTCTTTTTCAGATTTAAAAATTTTCAATGGCACCGAGTACCCGACTTTCCAGGCAGCTTGTCGGGCTCGCGGACTATTGGACGATGACCAGCATTGGGACGAAGCTCTATCAGAAGCATCACTTGGTGATAGTCCACATCGTTTACGACAGTTGTTTGCCGTGATGTTAGTTTTTTGCGGGATTTCCGACGCCAATCACCTGTGGCTAAAATACCAAAACTACTTGGCAGAGGACTATTTACGCACATCAGGTCCTGAAACTCATCACGAGCTCGATGACCGCATGCGCAATATCAAATTAAACTGTTGTTTGTGTGACTTGCAAGAAATTGTCATCTCAATTGGCGGCCACCCGTTACCACACTACGGTCTGCCTGAGCCTGACCTGAATGAAACCGACACTCATAGAGAATACGCAACCGAAGTTAATTATAACTTCGCAGAACTTACTGTTGCTCTTGAAGGGGTTTCAAGCCTCACAACAGAACAAAAAGGAGTTTTTGATATAATATTCCAAAGTGTTTCAAATGCATCCGGAGGATTGTATTTTTTGGATGCCCCGGGAGGCACAGGAAAGACTTTTTTGACGAAACTCATTCTTGCACAAGTTCGAATCCAAGGTCAAATTGCCTTAGCTGTGGCATCATCTGGAATTGCGGCCACGTTACTGCCCGGAGGAAAAACTGCACATTCCATGCTAAAAATTCCCATACAATTAGATGTCACTGAAACTCCCGTCTGCGACATTTCGCGCAATTGTGAAAAGGCTAAAGTATTGCGTGACAGTGTACTAATTGTATGGGATGAGTGCACAATGGCGCATCGCAAAGCAATTGAAGCAGTAAATAGAACGCTTCAAGACATACGCCAAAATAACCAACTCATGGGCGGGCTTACTGTACTCTTCTGTGGAGATTTTCGCCAAACATTACCAGTCGTAACCCGTGGAACGAGAGCGGATGAAGTGAATGCTTGCTTTAAAAAATCTGATCTGTGGCCATATGTTAACAAATTAAATTTAACAACCAATATGCGAGCTCTACTGGGGGGAAATATAAATGCTCAACAGTTCTCCGAATTGTTGCTAAGCATAGGCGAAGGCAGATATCCCGTAGTAGAAGGCAAAATAACTTTAACAAACGACATATGTAAATTGGTATCCAATCTCAACGAACTTATTTCGTCGGTGTATGGCGACCCACATGACATAATAAATCAGGAGAACAGCTGGCTTTGCGAGCGAGCCATTCTTACGCCTCGGAATGATCAGGCGACAACAATCAACTCAAACATAATGGAAAAAGTTGAAGGGCAGTTCCACACTTATACCTCGATAAACCGAGTAATCGATCGAGAAGAGGCTACAACGTACCCGGTAGAATTTTTAAACTCATTATCAGCGTCTGGTCTCCCAGCGCATGAACTCAAACTCAAAATAGGCGTACCTATCATTTTAATGCGAAATTTAAGCCCCCCAAAATTATGCAACGGAACGCGTTTAAAAGTAGTTGCGTTACAGAGGAACGTAATCGAAGCGGAAATACTTACCGGTTGCGGTGCAGGAGAATGTGTTTTTATTCCGCGCATTCCAATAATTCCCAATAATTACCCATTTCAATTTAAACGGATTCAACTGCCTGTTAGTGTTGCTTTTGCCATGACCATCAACAAGGCCCAGGGCCAGACATTGCGCAAAGCAGGCATAGATCTCACTAGCAGCTGTTTCTCGCACGGTCAACTCTACGTTGCTCTCTCTCGAGTCAGCGATGCCGCTGATGTATGTGTTTACACACCGGAGAATAAAACTTCTAACATAGTTTATCAAGAAGTTTTGCACTAAATAATTTATGCCGTACCTACTAAGTAACTCAGCGAACATACCGTCTCAGATTCATCATTGTCATTAATAGTGTACCGTCAAATTATGTAAATTATATATGTTTCGGAACACTTCCCGTGTGTAAATGCACGGTAATTAGGGGTTGATGGCGCCACAGGGGCCGTGAATCATGTTCGTAATTACAATAACATGTAGATCTGATACACATGTGATATCATCTATCTGTATGGTCCATATAAAAATGTGTAGTCAGGTAGGTAAACGTGGTTTCGGAACACTTCCCGTGTGTAATGCACGGTAATTAGGGGTTGATGGCGCCACAGGGGCCGTGTATCATGTTCGTAATTACAATAACATGTAGATCCGGGGGGCTAGCACACTAGGCTTTATGTCGCGTTTTACGTGACGTTTCAGTACATTTTCGCCGACATAAAACCTAGTGTGCTAGCTAGGCTGATACACATATGATATCATCTATCTGTATGGTCCATATAAAAATGTGTAGTCAGGTAGGTAAACGTGGCAAGCTTCGGTTTTGCCATTCAATAGTAAAAGCATAAATTATTCCCAAAAAACGTAACAATGTCTAACAATGTAATTCATCATTCATCAAGTGACTGCATTTTTACAAGCTTTTATTTAACTTGCACTTTAGACCAAGCGTTTAACTCAGATGGTCCCTGATCGGCGCGCGGCACAAGCGGGGAGACGTCAAAGGGTGTAGGGCGGTTAGTGGGCGGCAAGTCCTTACTTTTTGACGTCACCCCTGCTACTTTGCAGCATCAGCAGCGTCCACGCGCCGTCTGAGTTAAACGGTAGGGTATCTATAGTACCTAAGTAATATATAATGTTAATTTGTGTACATCAAATATGATCAACTTACAGAAGTATTTTTTTAACTAATGATACCTAATATATATATATATATATATATATATATATATATATATATATATATATATATATATATATATATATAAAGTTAGTCTGATGACGGAAACGGGAGGCCTTACCCTTAGAGACAACTACAAAAGGTAGTTTAAAAAAAATACACGTCTATTTAGACGTCAATCCGTCGTGTAGTCAATATTTATGACTAGTGGCCTTTTTAAAGTGTTGCTTGGACTGATCAAATTGTAACTTACCGACAAGCTTTACTGGTCATGATATCGATGATTTTCATAACAACTATCTGATAATGCTACGAATAATACGGTTTCCCAACCAAACTTATGTTCCTTACAATGTTGCGGCGAGAAATTGATGACTGTGTAAATAAATATTCGGACAGCAATATGTTAACCGTGTCTTAAAACAAAAAAAAATTTGAGAGTAACACGTTTATTTTTAGGCTGTATATTGATAGATATGTGTACCTAAGACATTATGTAGATGACACTACTGCCTACTTGCTAAATGTTATATAATTTTTATACTTTTTAATTAATTGTTTTAGTAGAAGCAAACGTGTCACTACCCACCACGTGGTTGCATGTACATGGCATGATTAAATACTAATGTGAAGACATACAGTCTTTCATACTAATAAGTAATAAAAAACTGTTACGTTGTACAATTCAAATCTAAAAATGCTGATTCGACTTTTAAATTAGATCATAGCATGCGAAACCCATAATTTGTAGATAAGGATGTAGATATGTCTTTTATAATGATTATACCTTTTTTTACAAATTGTTCTATTTTTTATAGGCACATATAGTTAAACTCAGTTTTATACAGATCCGTTAAAAGCCGTCAATTTCTGTAAATAAGTAAAGTAAAAATAATATTGACTTATTAAAATTTACACCGACATTAGATATAACGGATTTAAGTAAAACTTGAACGCATAGTTGCGTCCTGTATGCTGAGCTGGCCATAATCCGACAATTCGACCGAAGTTCTGTATAAATTTTATACAGAACTTCGGTCGAATTGTCGGAATACTATAAAACCTGTCACAAGCTAACGCGACCTGCGGTGGCGGCCAATTGTTTACTATGATAATTAATGTTTCAGACACACGCGGCCTTGATTATCATAGTAGCTATACATCTGGCCGCCACCACAAGCCGCGCTTATTTTAGGCAGGCCTAATGAATAATCAATAAGTAGGTACCTATGTCCTCCATGGTCCAAAGAGAAGGAACACATTTAATCCTACGCAAACGAAGTCGCGGGTACAGCTAGTACATAATAAATGCCTATGTCCTGACTGACTTATTCACTCACTCACTCACTCATCAACGCACAGCCGAAACTACTAATCTTAGAGAGTTGATTTTTGCACAGTATGTTGCTTTTATAACGTGGGCTAGGGATAAAAAGGGATTTTTGAAAATTCTACCCCTAAGGGGGTAAAATAGGGGTGCAAAGTTTGTATGGGAGAACCTTTTTTTTTTGAGCTATAGACTTAAACTTTGTAGAAAAATTAGTTATTAGAATACAAATGAAACACTTTCAGCGTTTTGGAAAATTCCACCCCTACGGGGGTAAAATAGGGGTGCAAGGTTTGTATGGGGGAAACATTTTTTTTTTAAATAGAGACTTAAAACTTTGTAGAAAGATCAGTCATTAGAATACAAATAAAGAACTTTCAGGGTTTTAGAAAATTCTACCCCTAAAGCGGTAAAATAGAGTGCAAAGTTTGTATGGGAAAAACTACTTTTTTTTAAATAGAGACTTAAAACTTTGTAGAGAAATTATTCATTAGAATACAAATAAAGTACCTAGATTCAGTGTTTTAAAAAAATCTACCCCTAAGGGGGTAAAATAGGGGTGCAAATTTTGTATGGGGGAAACAATATTTTTTTTAAATAGAGACTTAAAACTTTGTAGAAAGATTAGTCATCAGAATACAAATTAAGTACTTTCAGCGTTTTAGAAAATTCTACCCCTAAAAATAGGGGGCTAAAATAGGGGTGCAAAGTTTGTATGTGGGAAACTATTTTTTTTAGCTAGAGTCCTAAAACTTTGTATAAAGATTATTTAAATACAAAGAAAGTACTTTCAGCGTTTTGGAAAATTTCACCCCTAAGGGGGTAAAATAGGGTGCAAAGTTTGTATGGGAAAAACATATTTTTTTTTAATAGAGACTTACAATTTTGTCGAAAAATTACTTATTAGAACATGAAAAATACTACATTCGGCGTTTTACAAAAATCATTCCCTAAGGGGGTTAAAAAAGGGTGCAAGGTTTGTATGGGGAACACTTTTTCTGAGCTAGACACTTAAAACTTTGTAGAAAGATTATTTATAAAAATACAAAAAAAAGACTTTCAGCGTTTTGAAAAAATCTATCCCTAAGGGGGATAAAAAGGGGTGCAAAGTTTTTATCAGGGAAAGTTTATGTTTTTGAGTTAGAGACTTGAAACTTTGTAGAAAGATTACTTATTAAAATACAAAAAAAGAACACAAATCGTTTTAGAAAATTCCACCCCTAATAGGGTTAAAAAGGAGAGCAAGCTTTGCATGGGCAACACTTTTTTTGAGTTAGACTTAAAACTTTGCAAAAAGATTACTTATTAGAATACTAAAAAAGAACTTTCAGCGTTTTAGAAAACTCCATCCCTAAGGGGATCCTTAAGATCCTTAAGAAGGGTAGCCAGTGTTGTGTGGGAAAAACTTTTATTTTTACTAGACTTAAAACTATTCGAAATGTTACTTATTAAAATTAATAATAAAGTACTTTCAGAGTTTTAGAAAATTCCACCCCTAGGGGGGTTAAGAAAGCTTTGTATGGGCAACACTTTTTTTGAGCTAGAGACTTAAAAGTTTACGAAAAAAGTTCTTTCAGCGATTAGAAAAATTCAACCTCTAAGGGGGTTTAAAAGAGGGTTCAAATTTTAAATGGCGAGCAATAAAATTTTAAAGTGTGAGTAAGAGATTTTTAACTTCGGTCTTATTCTGTACGTTAAAATACTACAAAACTGATTTCAGAGTTTTTCCAAATTCATCCCCTAAGAGTGTTAAAATTGGTTCAAAGTTTGAGTATTTCAAGGCATTTTTAAAGTATGAGATTTTTAACTTTGGTTTTAGACTGTTTGTTCACAAACTAGAAAATGAACATCAACTTTTTTTTTAATTATCCCCTAAAAGAGAGTTCAAATTTTGTATTGAGAGAAATCATTTTCTAAGACGATAAAAAGTTCTACGCGGACGAAGTCGCGGGCAACAGCTAGTACTATATAAGTGCGTCACAGATTCTGATATTATTCCGTTGAAATAGCAAACAATGAAGTGCCAAAGGTAATTCTGAGATCCTTGAGGAATCGACGGTAGGCCTCAAATCTTTTGTTCTCGGAAATCAGTTCATGTGGTAAATTGGAAAAAAATGTGGAAATGTTAATGTGGCTTGGCGGAGTACTGAATTGAAGTCGGTTAAAACTTTGTTTTGAAAGTAAATTATTTGATTCAAACTCCCCGATTTGTTTTTGAGTCAAGGTCCTCGCGCTATTAGTAGGTACACTAGGTACCTAAAAGATGGTAATATAATAAAATATCTCAAATTATTTACAGCATGGCTATCACAAGAAGGCGTGCGAGCTCTCTCGATTTTTCTCGCACTATCCTTCTCTCTCTTATTAGAAAACTTAGAAACAGACGTATAGTGCGAGAAAAATCGAGAGAGCTCGCGCGCCGTCTTGTGATAGCCTAAAGTCATCTGTTTTAGGGGATGAGATAATGGCCACGGCCACAAAGGGATGTCCACAAGGTGGGGTACTTTCACCAACTCTATGGAGCTTGGTGGTGAACTCACTCTTGATAGAACTCAATAAAGGTCCCATCCACACGGTAGGATATGCTGATGATTTAGTGATACTGGTTTATGGGAAATTCCCAAGTACGGTATCAGAAATCATGAACAAGGCACTGAGAAAAGTGGAGAGATGGTGCGACTGTCACCAATTATCCATTAATCCAGGCAAAACTGTAGTAATACCCTTTACTAGGAAAAGGACCCTTCGCGGCATACAGCAGTTGAAGCTGTACGAAAGGGTACTAGAACTGTCCAATGACGTAAAATATCTAGGTGTGGTGTCACACTGGATAAGGAACTGAACTGGAAGAAGCATACAGATCTCACCATTACAAAGGCCCTGAGGGTATTTGGAATGTGTAGATCAGCGTATGGCAAAACATGGGGACTGAATCCTAAGGTACTACACCATGATGGTGAGACCCATAATACTGTACGGTAGCCTGGTATGGTGGCCAAGGACTTTAATGAGCACATGCAGAGAGGCCCTGAGAAAGGTGCAGAGAACGGCATGCATGGCTATAACAGGGGCGTTTCGTACCACGCCTACAGCGGCGCTAGAAGTCCTACTGGACCTACCGCCACTTCACATGGTGATTAAGTCAGAGGCGCGCAAATCGCTCTACAGATTAAGAACTCTTGGACTGTGGAGCGATAGCAAGCCGAAGACTAAGCACACAAACATGGAGACTGATGGTTTCTTAGACAGAATAACAAACATGGGAAGCGACAAAATGCTACCCAAGTATGTATTCCATAAGAACTACTCAACAAAAGTTCCAACCAGGGCTGGTTGGCCCGAAGGTCTAGAACCACCAAAGTATCGAAGACAGTAAACATTTTTTTTTTTTTTTTATTTGGAATCAAAAAAATAAAATTTTAGTAACTTAACCTAAAGATTCGCCAAACTGCAAAGCAGTTTGTTGGCAGTTGGTTGTATATGGTACACGGACGTATCAAAAATGGGATCCGGTACGGGAGCAGGCATTCATGCAAATGACTATAGTAGTAGTGTAAGCATGGGTAGTTTGGCAACTGTCTTCCAGGCGGAGACATACGCCATAATTGCCTGTGTACAGGAGAATATAGACAGGCAAACCAAAGGGCAGACTATCTATATACTCAGTGACAGTCAAGCGGCCCTTAAAGCGCGTACGGCGCCGAAAGTGGACTCTAGACTAATTTATAATGGCTTCCAAGCACTAAACAGACTTGGAAGGCACAATGAGGTGCAACTAGTTTGGATACCAGGGCACAAGGGCTTCATCGGCAACGAAAGAGCAGATGAGCTTGCAAAAGGGGGCTTTACAAATCACTTTGTAGGTCCAAAACCAATTGTGGGACTCTCGCCGGGGACCATAATATCGGCCTTTAAAGCCAACGCCAAAACCAAACACAAATACGAGTGGAGGAATGAGGCTGGCTTAAGGCACTCTAAGCTCTTCATAGAAGGAGTGGACTCGGGCTGGACCAGAAAACTCTGGAAATCCAGTAGGAAGCAACTCAGAATTATATCTGGGGTGTTCACAGGTCACTTCGGGGTCAAGGATCTCTTGGCCAAGATCGGATAGTTTAGACTGTAGAATGTGTGGCGAGGAGGATGAGACTATGGAACACTTATTAAGAATAAGAATAAGAAGGTGTTTATTTCTCTAGTTTATATGTTACATTATGTCCATCAGGCCGGTGGTGTGTTCGGCCTGTGGGTGTGTCAGCTACTTACAATCTCCTATGTATGTCTGAAAGATCTGTATAAGTGTCATGTTGTTTGTGCTGTGTGCTTGTTAGTGTGTGCGTACATAATAAATTTATATAAATTTAAAAGTGGTTTCATTTACTTGGAACACTTATTGTGTGAATGTCATGCCCTTGCCAGACAAAGAATGAACTACTTTGGTGACGGTTACCCGCAACTAAAGGAATTCAAGGTGCTTCCTGCGAACTGCATCATTCGCTTTGTGAAAATGATGAAGCAAGCCTGGGAGCAGGTATAAAGGATAGGGCAAATGCACAAAAGATCCCACTGGGTCGAAGTGCATCCGAAAGGGCCCTCACCTAGATAAGATAAGATAAGATAGCCTAAAGAATCATTCGGGAGATACGTGATCTACATACGTGAGACTTCTATTTGTCTCCTACTTCCCTGCAATGTAATCGCAATGCCGTAACTTTTCCAACGCGCGGTAGGACGTGTCGTGTCAATTGACTGTCAATTCTGAAAGGTGAAAATGATAGTTTATATGCGAACGCTAATCTGAAAAGCAACAAAATTTATCTGCTGGAGATTAAAAATCAGACAGCCACCATAATATTACCCGAAACATCCAGCAACTCTATGCTTTTATTGCTGCGCGCGAGCACACTTTCCATCTCCCTCGCACATTGTTTAAAATTAGAACGGCCGTTTCGCACTGCGCCTGCGTTTTGATGCGGACTTAACATAATTCATGCTAAATCCACCATTTACGGGTTTTATTCAGTAAACTGGACAAGGAAGATTTGCCTTGTACATTAAAAAATATACCGTACCGACTAGTAATAACTATCATCCTCTATGTCTGAAATATCATGAAAATCCTCCGAAATTATAATTTTTAGTGACCAGCAGATCGATCACGTAATGCATTGTACGTACGTCAGGTAGATCTGTACCCTTATTGTGAGATACAATCGTAACCTAACGTTACGTAACTAATACGAGATCGAATAAACGCGCTTCGAATAGATTTCGATCTCGCTACGGTATTCTTCGATTCGACCCGTCAAACTTGTAACTCACACTGCCGTTGGACTACGAAACCAACTGCAAAACGTTAGGCACTTTGCGTTTAGTTTTCGATGCGTAATTTAACGTTCGATTCGTACTACCAATCGGTAGTGTGAGACATTTCGAATCGAAGAATACCGTCGCGACTGTAGTTTACTATTTCACTTGCAAAATGGCCCGTGATATCGTATTATTCCGTCAAGAGTTACCGTAGATCCGATCGAAATTTATCTCAAATTAAAGAACTTATAAAAATAAGGGTTTTGAATTGACAACATATATCCGCAAAATTCGGATTGTCGCGTATTTTGTATTTAAAAATGCAAATAAATGGCCCACGCGCCGCCATATTGTATCGACAGTGGACACTGTCGACGTCGCGATGCGCGTATTTCTGTAATGTCATAACCGACAAACATTTAAATTAAAACAATAAATGCTAGTGATATAAGGTTGAATATTGGAAAATCGTGAACGAACGTGAAGTCGATCGCGAATTAAGTAATGTATAAGTGACTCACGTTACAGTTTGGATTTTTAGTTCTATGAGTGACCACCAGGGGCGGTGTATAGACTTTTCATACTAAATCTTGACGATAGGCGGTAGCGTCGATAGTAGACGCGACTCACTTCAATCCCACGCTAAGGGTGCTGAGTTGTCCTAACGTGCATTCGAAAAGTTACGAGATCACCCCCCTGATCTTCTCATGAATCGGTCTTATTTAGACTCGCACCTAGCTCATGTTATAATAGGCATGATTATGATGCCTCATGGTAAAATTGATACCGTAGTGTTGCTAAATGGATAGAAACCCGTCAAATTATTGTAATTAAGTATAAATTAATATAATATAATAAAAATCATGAAAATATATGGACCTTGTAAATATATGCATATTTTTATTGTCCAAGAGTAAATCTAAAACTACCAATAGAATCCTCACACTTTTATAGAAACAAAATTATACGACAACTACAGTACAGTATTTCGTGACCGAAACAGCAATTTACTTGATTTTCCAAACAATGATTAGTACAAATAACAGTTGTGACGTCATACCCGTGTGCGAATTAGTATGAAGCGTTTGGGCTGCCGCCTGCTAGGTCAATCATTATTGTCTGAAATGTTTGGGTTATGTTCTTTAATTTGTAGTTGCACCCATACAAACATTTGTTCCACTCCAAAAACTGCTTCGAATGACATCGTAAAATATCTTAGTCATCATCCCTATTATGAGAATCTTCAAGGTGATGGTGATATTATGATATTATAAGATAATTACCGACCGGAACTTGACCAAATTCTACGTACCTACGTTAGGTTAGGTTAGGGAAAATGACAATTGACTTGTCCTAGCGCTCGTTAAAAAAAGTTACACAATTACTCTTCTGCTATTAAGTAAATTAAAATATTCGGACATCGCACATCATCAATGCTAGTTACTAATATTCTCCTGACCAATTTCAGCCACGGTCACTGCGATACAAAATTACGATGTCCGATAGTACGTTACATGAGCGGAAATTTAAATAAAGGTTCAATGTTTAATTGTAACTAACTTTATTTAAATTTCCGCTGAAAGCCACTTCTTTTTCCTAATAGGTATAAAAATATTGTACAAGAAGAAGAAATTGAATTGAATTGTAGAAGCGAGGAATAATGTCTACTTATGCATTGTGCCTATGTCGTTTGTCTGAAAAGAGCCCTTATTAAGGGTGATCATTTATCAACAATACGCTCATAAATTTGATCAATTTAATTTCCTAACATACACTGTGTGAAACACAAATCAAAGGTGGACGAAAGAATATTATGTTGTCATTATTTAACGCATATAAACACTAACTTGACCAAACGAGCTTTAAATACCAAGTAAAACGGTGAAAAAGCGAGCTGGCGAGTTCAAAATAAGTCTTGTAAAATGTCTTATTTTAAAAAGCTACTCAACGTTACGTTCTCTCTGTAACTAACTGGACAGATGAGCATAAAATTTTTATACTTTGATTTTCTCTTGGAGCCACCTTCATCTTCTTCAACAGTTTCACTTTCAACACTAAAACTCTATCGTTTCTGCATGACATGCAAATTGTGCATATGCAACATTTTTCTGGTTTAATATAAGTAGCGTCTAGCGTCTCTACTACAGCATGTTTACTAATAGAGAAGGGCTCAGTCCACGTTGCCACTACGTTAATAATACAGCTATAAATACAGGCTGGCTTATGGTCGTATAATAGCTATATAAACATAGTTGTTAGACTACTAGCGGTGCGCGTACGCAGCGTGGCTCTATAGTAGTTGAACACGAGTAAGATGATTGGTAAGGGCGCGATCACCGTCAAATAATGGTATCGTGTGGCTTTGATACGATTCAATAAATAAATAAAATAAATACGTCCGAGTATGTTATAACCGCTAATAGGGGTGTAGACACTAAATAAAATAATCAATAATGTTGCATTTTCTCGAAAAAGGATTAAAATTGTAGTCAAATGGAGAAAAAAGCAACGCAAAAGGTTAAATAATCACAAATGTATAAGCGTCCAAAGTTTTAAGAGATGTTCTGTCCCTTTTCCGCCAAACGCACCTTCATATGAAACGATTGTAATTTACTATGAGGCTAGACGATCGTGACGTCACGATCCCGGAGCGTTTTCTCTCTCTAGGAAGCAACATTAAAACGGCAGTAGCTTCGTAATTTTTTGAGATATTCGAAAGGGATTTTCGTCATAAGGCATATTTTTTTTCTTCTTCTTTTTTTGGAGAAATAATAAATTTTGAGTGTACACTCCTATTTTTTACGTTGACTATACTAATTAAAAGTTATTATTAATACCGAAATACCTTTCGTTTTAATTTTCCCATTTTAATAATGGATTCACTGTTCGAGTAAAGTATTTAAACATTCATTCGAATAAACATGACCTTTTCATTTCGAAGCGTTTACAGAACGTGGCTAATAATCTATGGCTTTATTGGACCGATGGGTCTTATATTCAAAAATTCCAAATATTTACTTCGGACGTGTAGGTACATCCACATTTTGAAGAGTTTACGACTAGCTTTCTATGCAATATAAATGATATTATCAATAAATGAATATGAAAATGAATATGAACCGCGACGATGAAACGCTACGCTAAAAGGATTTCATTTAACGTGATGTAACAATATAGATGGCAAAATTATGATTCAAGGATTAAATTGATATTCATATTTTTTAAGCAGGTAGGTCTTCATATCGATTTTGTTATTCAAACAAGAAATAAAAGCCTTCGTGTAAGTTTATATCTGATAAAACACATTCAATTTCCTGTGAAATACCAGGAAAGGCTAATTTCCTTGTCATTGTCACTGCTGGCGGCCACAACACCATGGAAATGAGTCATAGGTTAATGTGCAATAATGTCACAGGGCTTGCAGGGATGCAGGAAGAATAAATAGCTACACAATCAAGCTGACCAAAATCATATCATAAAGTAGGTACCTACCAGCGGCGGCGCGGGAAAATTTTCGAAGGACAACCCGGAACAAAAATGTTATGAAAGAGTTAAGAGTTGTAACTATAGCTTATTTTAGCTTGCCAAAAAATAAATTTTAGTCAAGACGGTTGGAATCGGCTTGTATGGGCGCTCCGCCACTGGTACCTACTTACATTACATAGGGCAGATGCCCCAGTTGTGGCAACTTTAAGACTGATTGGCCAATGCAGTTTTCTGTACCTTGATACACTCAATTTAATGTTGAAAGTTGCCAAAACCGGCCAGTGGCCAGAACCGGGGCATCTGCCCTACATAACAAAGAAAATTACAGATCACAGGTATTTGACGCCGGCACGGCTATCACAGGACGGCCCGCGAGCTGTGTCGCGGCGACTAGACTATCCGTCACTTTCTAAACGTTCTAAAAAAAAGCGGCCAAGTGCGAGTCGGACTCGCACATGAAGGGTTCCGTTAAATAAATTGCGGTTTACGATTTATGACGTATTAAAAAAAAAACGACTTACTAGATCTCGTTCAAACCAATTTTCGGTGGAAGTTTGCATGGTAATGTACATCATATATTTTTTTTAGTTTTATCATTGTCTTATTTTAGAAGTTACAGGGGGGGGGACACACATTTTACCACTTTGGAAGTGTCTCTCGCGCAAACTATTAAGTTTAGAAAAAAATGATATAAGAAACCTCAATATCATTTTTGAAGATCTATCCATAGATAACCCCACGTATGGGTTTGATGAAAAAAAAAATTTGAGGTTCAGTTCTAAGTATGGGGAGCCCCCAAAGTTTATTGTTTTTTTTTCTATTTTTGTGTGAAAATCTTAATGCGGTTCACAACATACATCTACTTACCAAGTTTCAACAGTATAGCTCTTATAGTTTCGGAAAAAAGTGGCTGTGACATACGGACGGACGGACAGACAGACAGACAGACATGACGAATCTAACAAAATCGCAACACAGGTCGCGGGTCGTCCTGTGATAGCCGTGGTGAGCCGATGGTAGGAGCGATTAATACGCAATCTGGGGTTTTTTTTGGCACCTATTACATATATGCCAATTATTTTCTGCAAGAGCAACGAGCTAGGAAGTTTCATACCCACTAACAATCAAGGCGTCGCCCTTTTTTTCTCTGAACAACTTCGTACCAGTTAGCTGTTATTACTCTAGTCAAAGTAGTCAATAGCAAATAACTTTCGTGAATCAATACTAGACTTCTAATGAATTGTCTATGACTCGCTCGACATCAAATAATCATTTCAGCCATTATTTATGACACATACAAGACCTTGGAAGAGTTTGTAGGGCTCCTTTACTTAACGATTCAGTTACAAGTTACAACACATGCCAGTGTGCCATAAACTCACAAATACAGCAAATTAAAAAAATCGTAAGTGTGCATGTAAGTGCTTTAAATTATTATAGCCGCTGCTTGATATTAAATTAAGGCAAAACTATGAATCATGTCAATGATTACCATTTCTGATTACGAGAAGCAGTGCAAATTTGATATATTTAAATTCAAATTTCAAATTCAAATTCAAATATTTATTCGTGACACACAATTTACACATACAAAAGAAATAATATAATACATATTTTGTCACGAAATGGACCCTGCTCAGCATATTGCTAGCTTTGCAGCCAGCGCTGGTCTTCCGCAGGGTCCATTCGGTGAGAGCACGGTGGGCAACAACAATAGATACACATGCAATATCTTATATATATATATTTATAATGAAATATTAATAACTAAAATGCACACTTAATAAAAATAAAAAAAATACACAAAAAGGAAAGAAGTGTTCACACCCCACAAACCACTACGTGTGTGTGGGCCTTTACAGTAACAGTGAACGCAGCCCATACACAATCGTTACTACTAGCGCCAGCGGGATTACAATGTAACAGCAGAACAGAAAACAAAACAAACAATATACTAAACGTCAAATATACCCGTGGTAAAGCTTACAAGAGTAGTTAATTATTAACTATGACTAAATAGCAGAATACATATTAGAATAAATTTAATTATGGTGACCTACAAACATATGGCAATGCATGGAAATTAATATGGAGCATAACTAACAGGTGAGAAAGTGTTAAATGCAACTAGTTTCAAGACACAGATTCTCCTGTTTAAACTGATGTTCTTGCATGAACTTTTTGAGCTTAGTTCTAAATATTTTAACGTTCGGCAGGCTTCTAAGTGGCGGCGGGACATTATTCCAGCATTTCGTGGCTGCATAGCGGAAACTTCCTCGGAAAGCAGCAGATGAATGTCGGGGAGTTATCAAACAAATTACGCGCTGTCGGCTACTTCCCCGAGACTTAAGGGAACACGCTAGCTAGCTGAGTTATTTTTGCTTTACTTATGGCCTTATAGGTCCGTGGTTCTTTTTAAAAAATACACATAGGTTAGGCTGTATGATTGCAGAAGTATTGAAAGTTCTTTAAATTTAGGAAGGCGAATCAATCCACAATAAATCAGGTAGGGAAAAGGTTATAAATGAAAATTTATCATCGCATGCTATTTCACAACACCAGGGGTATGACCAATCGTCGGTCAAATATCGACATTCTACTTACTAAACTAGCGTATATGGTTGTTAAGTGATAATGATAACCCATAACGCTAGCCAAAACCAACTCTAAATTTTTGGGACTCGGCATTGGTAAACTCATGAGATTGTTACCAGTTTACAACTCTACACAATGACATGTTTTCAAATCAAATATTAAGATTATTAAGTAACCAATATGTCACGGCTTTAGTAGCGCGGGCGCAGCTGCACGATGCGCATTCGCTACCGGTTCTGTGGCTAACGACCCTCCCCCCGCCGATCGCCGCACTAAACGGAAAATTTTATTATTCTTCCACTAAGGAAGTAGGCTCTACCAACATATAGCCTTCCTCGTGGCAATTGTTTGATGAAAATATTGATCAAATTGAAATGCAACATTTTGTGACGTTACAGATCAGACACACGATTTAGGTTCAGATTTGTATTTCCTGTGGCTAACAACAGTTAAGAACTAAATAGTATCGGTAGGTATCCATCATTTTATTGGTATCATCGTGATCGCTATATGATGTACCTAAATAAGGATCCAGTATCCTAAAGTTTAAGTTTCAGTAACAGGAACATCATACCTAAAATATCGTTGTGATATCCATATCCATACTGCATTGATAGTAATAATATAAATGTGAAAGTGTGTCTGTCTGTCTACTGTTACCTCCAGCTTAAACCGCTGAACCGATTTAGGTGAAATTTAGTATACAGTCAAGTTTGAGTCCCGGGGAAGGACATTGGATAGTTTTTATCCCGGAAATCATCCCCTAATGGGGTGAAAATTTGTTTGGTATATTCATACTCATAAGTACTCATTTATTTATAATATTATAAAGATATTACATGTTACATAATTATTCACAATTTCATATTATAATCATTTCAATTTTATAAATGTTTATACATACCATTCCATTATTATTACGATATATTATGAAATAAACGAGTTCCACGCGAACGGAGTCGCGGGCAGAAGCTAGTATGTTATATCACAATTAATAGTACATTACTATAGAGGCCGGGAAACGAAGGGTTGCAGGCCAAGTAGATATAGACTAGTCCACTTTCAGTCAACCTAAAGGCCTCCACACACCGGTCGCGGGCGCGGGTCGGGCGCGGGTCGGGCGCGGGCCCGCGCAAGATGTAAAACATTGAAACTACACTCAAACACACATCGAACGCGGGCCCGCGGGCTCGCGTTCGACCCGCGCACGCGACCGGTGTGTGGAGGCCTTAATTCACCTATCAGGGGAATAAAGTTGACTAAATGTATACCGAATGCACCCGAAGCTGGATTCGAGGGCAAAAAGTCCACTTTCAGTCAAACTTATTTACCTATCAGGGTAATAAAGTTCTAATCTAGCTCAAAATAAAGCAACTATTAAGAAAAAAAACCTAAAAGTTAATGGACCTGCACTGGGTTCAAAGGCACTCTCAGATAAGATAACCTAATTTACTGGTAAGGGGAATAAAGTTGACAAAAAAGTATACTTAATGCACCGTTAGCAGGTCATGGGTGAATCCTTATTCATTCAGTAGTCATACTTACACATTCAGTTAACTTAATTCACCCGTGGTTGGTCGCGAGTGCATAAATAATGTGTACTTTCCGTAAACTTAATGCACCCGTGGTTGGTCGCGGGTGCATTAAGTATACTTTCCGTCAACCTAATTCACCCGTGAGTGGTCACGAGTGCATTAAGTATACTTTCCGTCAACTTAATTCACCTCAGGGGTATTAAGTTGACTTAAAACATCTTGCGAATTTGACAGGTGAATTAACTCGGGTGCATTAAGTTAATACAGACAGCACTGCCGCGTCCGACTACTCCCTATGGAAGGCGACCAAATATCTGAAGCGCCCCAATAGCATCTCAACCTCCTATACGTAAAGCTGACAACAGTTGGGCCATGAATTCAAGTGAAAAAGCTAATATATTTGCTGAACATTTGAAAACAGTGTTCACACCAAACCCTGACCAGGGATCCACACGAATAGAAGAAGTAAATGTCTTTTTGCAAAAAATAGACCAGTTGGATCCTCCAATACAGACATTCTCTAAACAAGAAGTGATCCATCCGAGCAATAAAAAAGCTCGACCAAAAAAAGGCCCCAGGTTACGACTTGATTACGGCAAAAATCCTACGAGAATTACCAAATGAAGGTATATTATTTCTGACCTACATCTACAACTCAATTCTTAGAAAAGCAGCTGTACCACAGCAGTGGAAAGTGGCTCAAATAATAATGGCCGCAAAACCCGGAAAATGCCCTGAGGAGGTAAAATCTTACAGGCCCATCAGTCTACTGCCGATTACGTCTAAAATAATGGAGATCCTATTCCTGAGCAGACTTCAGCCAATAATAAAGGATAAGGAGTTAATCCCCGACCACCAGTTTGGTTTCCGCCAAAAACATGGTACTATAGAGCAAATCCATAGAATTGTTGAGAATGTGAATTCAGCCTTTGAAAAGAAACAATACTGTGCAGGCGTCTTCTTGGACATCTCCCAGGCCTTTGATCGGGTTTGGCACGATGGCCTCCTGTTCAAAATTAAAAAGACTCTTCCAGTAAACTATTACAAATTTATCAAATCATATCTCGAAAATAGATACTTCTTCGTGAAGCAAGGTGAGGACGTAACACCTTTGTACGCAATACATGCAGGAGTCCCACAGGGCAGTGTTATGGGCCCAACATATACACGGCTGATCTTCCATCTATAAAAGGGGTTATTACTGGAACCTTCGCTGATGACACCGCTATACTGTCACTGAATGAATCTCCTGAGATAGCATCACTGAAGCTACAAAATAGTCTTAATGAAATCTCAGTCTGGCTTAAAGACTGGCGCATTAAGGCTAATGAGACGAAATCTATCCAAGTAACTTTCACTACTCGTAAAGACACTTGTCCACCAGTCACACCAAATGGAGTTCGAGTACCTCAGGCCAAGGAAGCAAAATACCTGGGAATGTACCTTGATCGACGACTGACATGGAGAAAACACATATTCACCAAACGTCTTGCAATGGGACAACAAGTACGCAAAATGTACTGGATGATTAGAAGAGAGTCTAAGCTCTCACTAGAAAACAAATTGTTGCTTTATAAGTGCATAATAAAGCCTGTCTGGACTTATGGTCTGCAACTGTGGGGGACCGCGGCCAAATCAAACATAGAAATTCTACAAAGATTTCAATCCAAAATACTACGTATAATAACCGATGCACCATGGTATATGACAAATGATAGGCTACATCAAGACCTCAACATTAAAACTGTTAAGCAAGAAATCAAAGACAGTGCAGAAACATACAAAACAAGAATATTGCAACACCCCAACACACTGGCGAAACACTTAATGAGTGAACTAACTCTACCCCGGAGATTGAAGAGAAGAATACCACAGGATCTACTCATTAGATAAATTATTATGAAAAGCAGACGCGTCAGTGGACGCGATCTGCGCAAGCCATCAAGTAAAAATTCATAACCAATTGCTGAATGTCTGCGAGACAGATTGCAAGAAAATTATCAAAAAAAAATAAAAAAAAAAAAGTGAATACAGGATACGAGTATAAGTACCTTCTCCGTTCCGTCGTGGGTAATAAATAGGCAAGTAGGTATAGTACTAATATGTTAGGGTAGGATTCTAGTCTACCTCATGTACCTACCTGTAAATTCACTTCTGGGGACGAAATAACCCACCTTATTTTAAGACCATGATGAAGACATTGCTTAGTTATCTCAGATATTCTGAATGCAATCCTATGCACAGACATGTGATGATACCCATAAATAACTTCCTTATTATAAATGATTATTGTTATTAGGTACAGTAAATGGATAATTAAAATAGACGATAACAAGTGTTACGTATTCTATGAGGAAGTGTTAATGCAATATGTTATATGATACATTTAGGTGTTACATTGACAATTGGACCAACAAGATCTTTTTTATCCCGGCAGTACATTTAATATGTTACTTATGATACACGTTATATATATAATCTACAGCACTCGGTTCCCAGTTGTAGGTACCTTAAAGGGGCCCGGGGTCTGCTTTGGCACCTACTTCCAAGATTTGGCGTAGGCACTAGTTTTACGAAAGTGACTGAGCTCCCAACCCAGAAGGAAAACTAGACTTTATGGAATTAGACCGGTTTCCTTGCAAAGTTTTCTTTAATTTTTTAGGGTTCCGTACCCAAAGGGTAAAACGGGGCCCTATTACTAAGACTCCGATGTCCGTATATCTGTCTGTCTGTCAGTCTGTCTGTCCGTCTGTCACCAAGCTGTATCTCATGAACCGTGATATTTGCCGCTATAACAACAAATACTGAAAAACAGAATAAAATAAATACTTAAGGGGGCTCCCATACGATACACGTGATTTTATTGCCGTTTTTATAGATAATGGTACGGAACCCTTCGTGCGCGAGTCCAACTCGCACTTAGCCGGTTTTTTATTTCATACTACGACGGTGACAAAACAAGCATATGTACATGATCGTATACCGACACCGTCGGCTATGGACGGTGGCGAACCACCTAAGGCTTGATTTTCTCCTACGCTGACGTCGGTTGCTGACGTCGGTCGGGCGTACGAATGTATGTACGCTGTACGCTGGCATTTCAGTCAGCGTCGCTGTGCGGTGTCCCATAGAACATGGTGTATATTCGTACGCCCGACCGACGTCAGCGACCGACGTCAGCGTAGGAGGAAATCAAGCCTAAGACTCACAAGCGCGCGCGCTGCCAAATTTTCATTGATTTAAGAATTCGTTGTGCTGACACTTGACAGGTAGAGCCAAATGCGGAGGGGTAATTACGTAACGTTTTGAACGCGCTTTAGAACAATTTCAACTGTAATTTTTCCACATAAAATTTGACATTTACACCTAACTAACGTACTTACGTAGAATGCGTCACGTGATCGACCAACTGGGCTGTTATTCTTTACGCGCTCATGCGCCTCACCCCACCCGTCACGCCTAACGAAGCTAGACTTCTAACTACGCTAAGTTACTACGAATGGCGGCGTCAAGATATATTTGTCGGTGAGGCGAGTCTAAAACAAGTAACATAATAGTGGGGCTTAACAGTATCGTTACTTATCGACCCAGCAATTTGTCGTCTCATCAAATTGTCACTGTGACAATTACCAAGGTTGTAAAATTGTCGTTTGGTCAATATATCAATGCATAGATATTTAAATAGGGACACTTAGTTTGTGATTATAATACGTACAGTGTTTATACTAATGTTCTCTTCGAATTATTCGTATTTCACTACTAATTTATGATTATCGTTCACTTGACTCATAAAATCGATAATTTTAACCTGTGAAATCAACGTATATCATAAATATCATAATCTCCACTTATAATAAATCTCTAAATTAAAAAAAGAATCAGCCAGTTTGAAACTAAGCTTTGCGCGGTTCGAATGTTCTCAGCATCCCATGAACGGAAAAATATGAAACATTTTATATAGGTACATTATTATTCTAGCTGCAACTTAGGATAGTTTTTATCCGACTGCGACAGTTAATTAATTTTCCGAAATATACGACTTCATTTAATTTTTCATTTATTTTTATTGAAGTCAAACGCTGCTCCAACTGTCAGCTATAAGAACCGTCAAATTTTCGTCAAAATGGCGGAATTGCTTTGCCTTTCACTTATTAATAATTTAAATCCCGTCTACGATAGACCTTTACGAGACAAATGCTAAAATATAAACCATAAAAAAATATTCGATTCTGATATGAGAACTTATATGCGCAAATGTCGTTTTATGTCGTAATTTCAATAAATGAAATCAACAAATTTGAACAATATAATTAACACGAATTTGTTTTTTTTGAATGACAATGGCACGCGCTCGGCGCATTCAGCCAAAGTACCTGCGGCGCTACCACGAAAACCGATACTCAATATTCATATATTTGCATCCCTGTCACTCGAGTATGGTTAGTGCGATAGAGATAGAGATACCCGAATATTTTCGAATTCCGAAGTTCGTGGTTATAGCTCAGGAATCGAAAATATGGTAAATAATCATAATGTATTTTCTCGAAAAAGAATTTAAAATAAATATAGTCAAATGGAGAAAAAAACAAAGCAAGAGGTTATATAGGTAATGATTAAGTTATAAGAGTCCAAAGTTTTAAGATGTTCTGTCCCTTTTCCGCAAAACGCACCTTCATATGAAACGATTGTTTTTTACTATGACGCTCGAGTATATTGACGTCACAGTCCCTCATCGTTTTCTCACTCTAACAAGCGACATTAAAACGGATGTAGCTTCATAATTTTTTGAGATATTTGAATGGGAGTTTCATTATCTTCTATCTATTTATCTCCACTTATAATAAATCTCTAAATTAAAAAAAGAATTAGCCAGTTTGAAACTAAGCTTTGCGCGGTTCGAATGTTCTCAGCATCCCATGAACGGAAAAATATGAAACATTTTATATAGGTACATTATTATTCTAGCTGCAACTTAGGATAGTTTTTATCCGACTGCGACAGTTAATTAATTTTCCGAAATATACGACTTCATTTAATTTTTCATTTATTTTTATTGAAATCAAACGCTGCTCCAACTGTCAGCTCTACTCGTAAGAACCGTCAAATTTTCGTCAAAATGGCGGAATTGCTTTGCCTTTCACTTATTAATAATTTAAATCCCGTCTACGATAGACCTTTACGAGACAAATGCTAAAATATAAAGCATAAAAAAATATTCGATTCTGATATGAGAACTTATATGCGCAAATGTCGTTTTATGTCGTAATTTCAATAAATGAAATCAACAAATTTGAACAATATAATTAACACGAATTTGTTTTTTTTGAATGACAATGGCACGCGCTCGGCGCATTCAGCCAAAGTACCTGCGGCGCTACCACGAAAACCGATACTCAATGTTCATATATTTGCATCCCTGTCACTCGAGTATGGTTAGTGCGATAGAGATAGAGATACCCGAATATTTTCGAATTCCGAAGTTCGTGGTTATAGCTCAGGAATCGAAAATATGGTAAATAATCATAATGTATTTTCTCGAAAAAGAATTTAAAATAAATATAGTCAAATGGAGAAAAAAACAAAGCAAGAGGTTATATAGGTAATGATTAAGTTATATTATAAGAGTCCAAAGTTTTAAGAGGGGGTATGTTCTGTCCCTTTTCCGCAAAACGCACCTTCATATGAAACGATTGTTTTTTACTATGACGCTCGAGTATATTGACGTCACAGTCCCTCATCGTTTTCTCACTCTAACAAGCGACATTAAAACGGATGTAGCTTCATAATTTTTTGAGATATTTGAATGGGAGTTTCATTATCTTCTATCTATTTATACATAATAAATGCCTATGTCCTGACTGACTTATTCACTCAATCACTCACTCACTCACTCATCAACGCACAGCCGAAACTACTAATCTTAGAGAGTTGATTTTTGCACAGTATGTTGCTTTTATAACGTGGGCTAGGGATAAAAAGGGATTTTTGAAAATTCTACCCCTAAGGGGGTAAAATGGGGGTGCAAAGTTTGTATGGGAGAACCTTTTTTTTTTTGAGCTATAGACTTAAACTTTGTAGAAAAATTAGTTATTAGAATACAAATGAAACACTTTCAGCGTTTTGGAAAATTCCACCCCTACGGGGGTAAAATAGGGGTGCAAGGTTTGTATGGGGGAAACATTTTTTTTTTTAAATAGAGACTTAAAACTTTGTAGAAAGATCAGTCATTAGAAAACAAATAAAGGACTTTCAGGGTTTTAGAAAATTCTACCCCTAAAGGGGTAAAATAGAGTGCAAAGTTTGTATGGGAAAAACTACTTTTTTTTTAAATAGAGACTTAAAAACTTACAAAACTTTGTAGAGAAATTATTCATTAGAATACAAATAAAGTACCTAGATTCAGTGTTTTAAAAAAATCTACCCCTAAGGGGGTAAAATAGGGGTGCAAATTTTGTATGGGGGAAACAATATTTTTTTTAAATAGAGACTTAAAACTTTGTAGAAAGATTAGTCATCAGAATACAAATTAAGTACTTTCAGCGTTTTAGAAAATTCTACCCCTAAAAATAGGGGGCTAAAATAGGGGTGCAAAGTTTGTATGTGGGAAACTATTTTTTTTAGCTAGAGTCCTAAAACTTTGTAGAAAGATTATTTAAATACAAAGAAAGTTCTTTCAGCGTTTTGGAAAATTTCACCCCTAAGGGGGTAAAATAGGGTGCAAAGTTTGTATGGGAAAAACATATTTTTTTTTAATAGAGACTTAAAATTTTGACGAAAAATGACTTATTAGAACATGAAAAATACTACATTCGGCATTTTACAAAAATCATTCCCTAAGGGGGTTAAAAAAGGGTGCAAGGTTTGTATGGGGAACACTTTTTCTGAGCTAGTACATAATAAATGCCTATGTCCTGACCCTGACTGACTTATTCACTCAATCACTCACTCACTCACTCATCAACGCACAGCCGAAACTACTAATCTTAGAGAGTTGATTTTTGCACAGTATGTTGCTTTTATAACGTGGGCTAGGGATAAAAAGGGATTTTCGAAAATTCTACCCCTAAGGGGGTAAAATGGGGGTGCAAAGTTTGTATGGGAGAACCTTTTTTTTTTGAGCTATAGACTTAAACTTTGTAGAAAAATTAGTTATTAGAATACAAATGAAACACTTTCAGCGTTTTGGAAAATTCCACCCCTACGGGGGTAAAATAGGGGTGCAAGGTTTGTATGGGGGAAACATTTTTTTTTAAATAGAGACTTAAAACTTTGTAGAAAGATCAGTCATTAGAATACAAATAAAGTACTTTCAGGGTTTTAGAAAATTCTACCCCTAAAGGGGTAAAATAGAGTGCAAAGTTTGTATGGGAAAAACTACTTTTTTTTAAATAGAGACTTAAAACTTTGTAGAGAAATTATTCATTAGAATACAAATAAAGTACCTAGATTCAGTGTTTTAAAAAAATCTACCCCTAAGGGGGTAAAATAGGGGTGCAAATTTTGTATGGGGGAAACAATATTTTTTTTAAATAGAGACTTAAAACTTTGTAGAAAGATTAGTCATCAGAATACAAATTAAGTACTTTCAGCGTTTTAGAAAATTCTACCCCTAAAAATAGGGGGCTAAAATAGGGGTGCAAAGTTTGTATGTGGACAACTATTTTTTTTAGCTAGAGTCCTAAAACTTTGTAGAAAGATTATTTAAATACAAAGAAAGTTCTTTCAGCGTTTTGGAAAATTTCACCCCTAAGGTGGTAAAATAGGGTGCAAAGTTTGTATGGGAAAAACATATTTTTTTTTATAGAGACTTAAAATTTTGACCAAAAATTACTTATTAGAACATGAAAAATACTACATTCGGCGTTTTACAAAAATCATTCCCTAAGGGGGTTAAAAAAGGGTGCAAGGTTTGTATGGGGAACACTTTTTCTGAGCTAGACACTTAAAACTTTGTAGAAAGATTACTTATAAAAATACAAAAAAAAAGACTTTCAGCGTTTTGAAAAAATCTATCCCTAAGGGGGATAAAAAGGGGTGCAAAGTTTTTATCAGGGAAAGTTTATGTTTTTGAGTTAGAGACTTGAAACTTTGTAGAAAGATTACTTATTAAAATATAAAAAAAGAACACAAATCGTTTTAGAAAATTCCACCCCTAATAGGGTTAAAAAGGAGAGCAAGCTTTGCATGGGCAACACTTTTTTTTGAGTTAGACTTAAAACTTTGCAAAAAGATTACTTATTAGAATACTAAAAAAGAACTTTCAGCGTTTTAGAAAACTCCATCCCTAAGGGGATCCTTAAGATCCTTAAGAAGGGTAGCCAGTGTTGTGTGGGAAAAACTTTTTTTTTTTACTAGACTTAAAACTATTCAAAATGTTACTTATTAAAATTAATAATAAAGCACTTTCAGAGTTTTAGAAAATTCCACCCCTAAGGGGGTTAAGAAAGCTTTGTATGGGCAACACTTTTTTTGAGCTAGAGACTTAAAAGTTTACGAAAAAAGTTCTTTCAGCGATTAGAAAAATTTAACCTCTAAGGGGGTTTAAAAGGGGGTTCAAATTTTAAATGGCGAGCAATAAAATTTTAAAGTGTGAGTAAGAGATTTTTAACTTCGGTCTTATTCTGTACGTTAAAAGACTACAAAACTGATTTCAGAGTTTTTCCAAATTCATCCCCTAAGAGTGTTAAAATTGGTTCAAAGTTTGAGTATTTCAAGGCATTTTTAAAGTATGAGATTTTTAACTTTGGTTTTAGACTGTTTGTTCACAAACTAGAAAATGAACATCAACTTTTTTTTTAATTATCCCCTAAAAGAGGGTTAACATTTTGTATTTTGTATTTGAAAAGTTGAAAATCGCAATTGTGCGACCTCTCTTTAAAAAAGGAGACAAAGAAAATATGGACAACTACAGGCCAATTGCACTACTTCCTATTTTTTCTAAAATTATTGAAAAAGTGATTTGCAATCGGATTAGCTTATATTTTGAATCTAATAATCTATTTGCGCAAGAACAGAAGGGATTTCGCAAAAATAAGTCAATAAATATGGCTGTTTATGATTTACTACAAGTAATAATGACAAATATGGATAAAAGACAACCAGTTTGCGCTCTATACATGGATTTAACCAAGGCTTTCGACTTAGTTGACCACGAAATTTTAATGCATAAGTTATATAGCTATGGAATACGCGGCAACGTCCATGATTTGCTAATGTCATACTTATCTGGTAGAAGACAAGTAGTACAAATGGATTACTTAAGTTTAAAAACGAGATCCGAAGTTACTCTTTCATCAAAATACAGAGAAATTAGTCGCGGCGTTCCGCAGGGAAGCGTATTGGGGCCTTTATTATTCCTCATTTATATAAATGATCTGCCACAAGCTGTAGACTACCCAATGGTTCTCTTTGCCGATGACAGCACGGTTATATTGACTGGAGAAGATCCACAGACATGTAAAATCAATATAAATAATACATTAGAATTAATAATAAATTGGTTAAATTACAATAATTTACATATAAATTTAGGGAAAACAATAATTATGAATTTTTACCAAAGAACCAATAACATGATTAATAATATAACTGTGACATATAATAACTATATAATTGAGGAAACTGATAATACGAAATTTTTAGGATTAAATCTAGATAATAAACTGACGTGGAAATACCAGATTAATACTATATGTAAAAAATTAAATAGTTTTTCATATGCATTATATAATTTAAATAAAGTTGTAAGTCGGACTGAGGTACTTACTGCTTATCACGCCTATGTGACAGCTACATTGCGTTATGGTATAATGTTCTGGGGTAACTCAACTGATCGAGATTTGGTTTTTAAGGCTCAAAAGAAGTGTCTGCGTTCTGCTTGTGGACTAAAGATACCTGACTCATGCAAACCATACTTTATTAATTTGAAAATACTAACTGTGCCATGTTTATATATTTTTGAAATTGCCATGTATGTCAAATTAAATATTAATCAATTTCCTGCTTATAATAGTACGCGACAGGGACACAAAATCACGCATCAGCCATCAAAAACAGCCTTGCGTGCAAAAAGTGTTTATGGCATGGCCCCCAAATTATATAATAAGTTACCCAATTTAATAAGACAATCCGAAATGCCTCTTTTTAGGAAATATTTGTTAGACTTTTTGGTACAAAATGCTTTTTACACGTTGAAAGAATTTTTTGACTATATGCCGCATATTTATTGAATCTAGTATAGGTAATGTAGTGTAATGTTGTAACTTAGTAGTATTTTTTGCATGCTGCATGATAGGTCATAAGACTCTAGTCTTAGTTATAGTAATGCAGTTTTTGAGATATTTCTATGCCTATTCAGGCTGGATTGTGCTGAACAACATTGTATCTTATGTACCACATTCAAGAAATAAATAAATGATTGATTGATTGATTGATTGATTGAGAAATCATTTTCTAAGACGATAAAAAGTTCTACGCGGACGAAGTCGCGGGCAACAGCTAGTGTTAGAATAATAAAACGTATCAAGCTTGATGTAAAGTCTGAGAAGGCCCATTACGGTATTACAATAATCTGGGAAAACACATAAAACGAGACTCTGAACAATATTTTCAATGGTAACAGATAAATTATGTGTAATCCCTGTGCTTTGCTGCAAGGCATAAGTGGGAAGAATATTTGTTTGTACTTATCGTAGCCCTTTATCAGTGTTTCAAGGTTATAATATAACTATCCGTTTTTTTGCAACTTCAATTAAAAGGTCATTCATTATATCTGATAATTTGTACAATGTGTCTAGGCTTGCTTGTATTATATTTTCTTTTAATTTCCACACTTATTACCTACTCATTAAATAAGACTATTTAAGCGGATTTCATCGCGAATAGTATAATGTAATAAATACCTACACCACGTCGCGCCGTTTCGAACCGCGCAGCGAATGCAATCCGTTTAAGTAGTTATTTTATCGATTGATATATTTTTTGATGAGCCCTTGATACGTATTTAATTTATACAGGATGAATCCTAAGTCGTGAACAGAAATATGTGTTTATTAAAAGTTAACTTTAGTTTAAACACGTGGACGTGACAACATACAAAAATATGAAAACGTTTTTGTACTCGTCGATTAAAATCTGTGTATTAGGATTTCATAGAGAATACTGCAACGTCACTCTTTTCATAGTTGTAGTCCATGTTACTGTCGAAACAATCGAAACAACTGTTTCGATACGCTCCAGACAAACGAAAAAAAAATTAAAATAGAACTAAAATAAATTCGACCAATCACGTGGCTGCTTTACCGAACTGTAATGAATTGGACCAATAGAATCGCTTTGATTATTGAGTTTACTCGTTGACCTTGTACGCTTGTTGATGTCTTTTAAGATATCAACGAGCGTACGAGCGATAGGCTGCACTTCGTTTCAACAGTATCGAGTTTGTTTAATTAGTTCAGTTGACTCGTAGAAAATTAATTTTAATGAACTCGTACAAAAATTGTTGTTCACAATAGTGTTATAATCAAGCTTTTTAATCTCGTACCTTACTTAGGCCACTCAGCAAGTTTCGTGGCCTAAACACGGTACTCGACTAAAAAGCTCTCTATTATAACACGGTTGTGAAAAATACTATTGTTAATTCGTTAATTTAAAAATAATGTCTTAAATTTACTGAGTCTCATGGTCACCCTATGCTACGTTAAACTGTCATAGACCCATAGTAGTCGAATAAGGTGAACATAAGGTTGGTGTTTTTGCTACATATTTAAAATTATTATAAATAAAGTAGGTACCTACAATTGTTTGCTTCTAGAGTTAAAGCAATGAATTTTCCTTAAAATACTGCGATAAAAACAAAAAAAATCTGTTTATAACTAATATAAGGTTTCATCCTGTATAAATAGGTACTTGAGATTCTTTGAGTTGACCTTATTGCATTAAAGTAGTATATTCAAAAAGCAACTCTACCCATCAAGGTAGTAGATTCCAATATTCCAGTGCCAGTTTTATAAAAGTCGGGCACATTTAATTATTACAACCATGCAATGCACATTATCTGTCTCTGCCATGATTCTTAACAGTTTCTACTTTTCTTTATTTATCTATTTTCCGTATCTATGGTAAACACTCTATGTATAAGTATTTATGTATGTTTATTTGTATGCATTATGTGTGTATGTTTATTATTGATGTAATTGTGTATTAAGTTAGTTTACTTCTAGTTTTGCCACCTACCTACTTGTAATTATTTGTTGCAATTTTTCCGCTACCCAAAAGTAGTCTGGAAGAGATCGCTCTTTAGCGATAAGACTGCTGGTGGTTAATAACCTCTATTTTTAAGTTTTTATGTCCTGTATGTGATTCATGTGTTATACAGAGTAAATGTATTGTATGTATTGTATCCCACCAAAAACATAAATGTAAAAAAGGAGAGCCAAGTTCAATACAAAAAAAAGTTTGTTTCCACGTAATTACTACTTTAACGTATTCCCCATCAATTATAGAGTTAGAAAAAATGGTTCCTGTTCACGGATTAAAAATCATCGTGTATATATATAAATATATATATTAATTTGATAAAAACTGGCCAAGTCAAATCGAACCTACTTTTAGATCTCACATTTTTAAATAACAGCAATTGTTATAGGTATCCAATAAAACAAAGACATAGAGTTCAATACTTGTTCATAATGTTATTTTGTGCCTATAAATACATATTTGGATTTTGCATAGAACTTGGCACTCATTTAGATCTCCATTCTTTTTGCGGCGAAGCCCAAAGCCAAGCCTAATTTCTATAAGTATTGAACTTGGCTCTCCTTTTTACATTTATGTTTTTGGTGGGATATCATTACTTTTTGTAAGGAAAACTAGGCAGCTATTGAGATTTACTTCTGTTCTGTGTATAATTATGTGGTGTCGCGCGCCGCCGACGACATACCGTTGGCCGGTTGTTTAGCGCGTATTACAATTTTTATATTTCTGTTATATAGCAAATATAATAATACATATATTGGGATAGTTTCAAATATCTGCTTGTAACGGTTCCAACGCTACAATTAAAAAAAAAAGTGTATGCGGACCCCTCCTATTTTTTAACTTTTTATTATTTTTAGATTTTTTCCTACACTTAAACACAATTACCGAGCTGTATTCCAAATTTCATCCTTCTAGGACCTAGAATCTAGGTCATCTGGAAGTAGGTTAGGTTAAGTAATATATGTCAGTCAGTCAGTGCTAAAATTTACGACTTTTTGACCTTCATATCTTTATAATCGTTTGAGCTAGCTTCATGAAATTTGGGCTTCTAGATGTCCTTATGGATATAATTAAACTCACCTAGTTTTATGTGTTTACGTTAAAGAGATTTTGAGTTATAAAAGGTTCAAAAGTGGTACCAAGTGGTTCGTGTAATATTACACTTGACGCTGGCTACCCAGTTCTTTCGCTTGAACTTGGGTTGACACGCTGCCGCGTGTCTAGATTATTATGCGCTAATTTATAATTAAGAAGCAGCTGGAGAAGCGTTCAGAACCCAGTGGCGCCTGCGAGTCGGAAACGACAACACAGGTTAAGCAAAGATGGCAGCGGTCCGTCTTTGGATGGGTCACCGCCTGTTTGAGTGGTTACTATAAATGAGCGCTTCCGTGCTTTGGAAGGCACGCTAAGCAGTTTATCCCGGCTGCTGTTTATGACAGTAGTCGTTAAGCCGAGGAAGAGGCCTTCGGGCGGCTTAAGAACGTCTAACAGTCGACTTGCCCACTCACTTGACAAAGGGGGACAACTGTCACTTGCGTCCGCAGGAGCTACCTACCATAACCCTGCACGTGTCCCCTGGGTGGTACTAAAAAGTGACAAACTCAAAGGCCAAATAATGTATGCCATACGATTAAATAAGCTGGAGAAGCATCACATTTTTAACCGACTTCAAAAAAGGAGCCTACTTTTTTTTTTTTTTTTTAATGTATGTTTGCCGATTTTTCCGTCATTAAGTGTAATATCAAATATTTCTCACCACTCTTGACTTAGACCATGGTCTCGTTAACTTCTAACCCCAAACTGCCGCCGTAATGTAAATGAATATGGAGTCATGTTTATTGTTCCTAGTTTTAATTGAAGCGCAAACATCGACTTGTGAAAACAGAACCACCTGTGGTGTCAAATAAAACCCATTCGTAAACGATTTTAGCAGAAGTGGAATGAAAGCCGTGCATAGTGTGGCTTCATATCTTCATAATGTTTTAAGATACTGACATGATTTATAATTTGTATCCAGATTATGTGTAGAGTTAGTTCATAACAACATCTCAGTAATAAAAAAAGTATTTAGTCGGTATTAGATACATAATTTTATGATGCCCAAAAAGTTGGAAAGCCACGAAATTGTAATAGTACATTTTACAACTAGTGTGAAAAGAATGTCTTTTTACCACCAGTACCGAGGTATCTTGCCACGAGCTGAAAGCGAGTGGCAAGACTCGGTACGAGTGGTAAAAGACATTTCACACGTGTTGTAAACGACGTTTTTTAATACAATTGCGAAAAAATAATAAATTAATATTCGTCATTTATATATTAATGAATTCTTTAAATAAATTTATATTATTGTACCTCGATCTCAACTGTTAGTGGCTGCATCGAAACTTCTGCTTGCGTATGCGCTCCTGGTACCTATAGGTGGACCGTTTAACTCGGTCCTCGCCTGCGCGGCGCGCGGGTGCAGGGGTATGACTATAACGGGCTGCGGGCGACGTGCGGAAGGCAAACCCCGGCGCCCGCACCCCGTTATCGTCATACCCCTGCACCCGCGCGCTGCGCAAGCGAGGAATGAGTTAAGCGGTCTACCTACAGATGCGTACATTTTCAGCTTCAAAAATGACTTTCATACTAACGCGATCAAAAATAAATACTCCTAGTATTCGTAAGCGTTTTTAATTTCATAATTTCCAAGTAAAAAATCTAATATAAAATTACTGCGTTTCGAAAGTATAGTTTGGAACTAAAAAGTAAAAAGCACTAGTGCGAGAAATTGAGCTTCTCGCACGCTACGCAGCCACAAAAAGTACCACTTTTTGAGCAACTGTATTAAAAAGGTTTCTTTACTTTGATATACTTAACTTTAATTCGTGTCAATTTGTAGGTAAGTGAACAAAAAAAAAATCACGTTCTCACATCTATTATTATCAAGCTATTTAATTTAATTTTTAAAGTCGATCATTCATATTAAGTTAGCTCAAGTTTTACTTTACGAGAACTTTATATGCCCTGAGGATACATTAAGTCCCATCAATTTTAATTTCAAACTTTTCCTTTAAAAGTATCACCTGAAGAAAAATTATGAAGTATAATTTTTTTTTAAGTAAAAATAACCTAATGTAACGGTAAGTGATACCTTGTGTGGCACGGCACTCATTCCATAAACTACGTAATTTTACCAAGTGTAGCAAAGTAAATTAGACATACTACAAAGTTGATGTATTTGTAAAGTTTTTGTAATTTAATTTCCTCTAGCGTGTTAGGTTGTTATATGTCCAAGTGTACAACTACGGCATTTAAGTCAATATATACTGCAAAGTAGGTATATTAGTAGGTAATATAAAACTATTTATTTGGTAATTCGTTAAAATTTTTCAACATTTGCAATTTTTACCAGCCGTTGAGGTACTAATTATGGACAAAGGCCTCCCCTCCCCTATTTTCTGCCACTTAGTTATGTTTAGTGCATGTTCCTTGTTCCCACTAGTTGGTATAACAAGCGTCCAGTTAAACCAAGTATCTCTTCATCCTTCCACTAACCCAGTAACCAAACCAATCCTGCCTGATCCATTCGTGGCTAATGTTTCATTTTTTTCCAGGTGCATTCTGTTCACGTGTCCAGAGTTCAATCCCAATCAAACGTAGCGCCCTTGACACCCACATCCGTAATACAAGTTTTTAGACGCAGTTCAGTCTTCCCGATCCGATCGATTCTGCGAATTTCAAGTATGCTGCACATCATTGTTCACTGGCTTTGAACCTGAACTGAACATCTCTATGAGTTTGTACCAAATTCATTATAATTTTTAAGGTCAATAAGCAAAGCAAAGGCTCAGACTACATGCAGCGGGAATCCAGGGCGGCTCTGGAATATGTCGTCTAAGAATAGTAAAACGGACAATGGGCCAATTTAACGTCCTCAATTACAGCCCTTCCTAAAACAACATCTTGTCTTAGACAAACGTCCCCAAATAAACAATTGAAGTGAGGTAATTAATAATCAAACTCGCTTCACCTTAACAAACCGTTACAAATATAAGCTTTATGTCTTACTCTTTAAGATGAATATCATTTGTGATCTTTATGAAAGTGAAGTATCCTTATGGATATCTGCATTTGATATATTAAAGCCTACTCAAGCGAGGACCAAAAACAAATTAGTAGAGTGTGACGTGGCTAAGTGACGGTCTCACACCGTAAGTCCGATATAGTGGAGATTCGAATAAACAAAAGCTAAGTCAATAATGAAGGTTCAAAGTTTGGAACAGTCAGTCTCATAAGTACTAAGTACCTGCTGCCTTTTTGGATTGAAATCAAACGGTAGTAGGTCTTCGAATTTGGCTGCCGCCTGCCTTTTTACAATGTTGAGACTGATTGTCACGGCACGTGTCCACTAGTCTCCTCACATAACCCATGTTCCAGTCCACCCACCATTTAACCCAATAACCCATGACCTTAGTTTCCATCGCAGTCACAGCGCTGCACTGCAATAGTCTTTGCACCTAGCGGGGACCATCACCGGTTGTATAGTTGTTATTTTCTAAGCCGTCCGTTCTGCAGTGCGGCGTTCTTTAGTGCGGAACGGACGGCTTAGAAAATAACAACTATATCATGTTGTGCGGTCGGAGATGGTACCCGCCATGTGTATCCCTCGCTTTAGATTATTTTTGTTTTAAAGGGCCTCTGTGCTGTTGGCTT
The DNA here is from genome assembly GCA_963854355.1 of Epinotia brunnichana. Lineage (NCBI taxonomy): Eukaryota > Metazoa > Arthropoda > Insecta > Lepidoptera > Tortricidae > Epinotia > Epinotia brunnichana. The sequence goes on along the minus strand of OY977936.1, from coordinate 21,785,334 downwards.
CGGCCCCACGCATGCCTTCCAAAATTCCGGGACCCCATGGTCCCGAGATATGGAAAAAACATACAAATAATAATAATAATTCGAATAAAATAATTTGTTTCGCTAAAAAGTGCATATTGTTTTCTTAAAAACTGATGATTTTTATGTTTTTTTAATAAAACAGCAATGTGTCATAGCATATTATCTTTTTCTTTATGGTTTACAAAATGATGTACATGTTAGAAGAACAAATACTATGTAGTTAACCAACTTTTGTTCGCCTCTGTCCTGTCGCTCCGCCGCTTAATCAATAGGAAAAACACGCAAAGCACCCTTTTGCATATGCAAACACTATGGCAATGGCATACACTACATATTATACGTCGTGGCAATGCTATATTAGACTTTATCACACCACACATAGAGACGGATCACATTAGCATAAGTTAAAGTGTCAACTCTGTGTGAGATGTCCTTTGCCAGACAGTGGTTGTTAGGTATTTTGGACTTTCGGCACTAGAATATAAAGTTGGAAATTCTATTGCTTAACTAAAATGAGAGCACAGGATCTCATAGTGTGCTAATTAAAGGACATTGTTCTTGAAAACTGCGGAGTCGATACACAACAATATGACCTACATTTTTTTATCTAAATAACGACGAACTTATCACAAATGAGTATGGATGCATTAATTTAGTTGATTTTATATTACAGGAATGTCCGATTTTAAAAACAGAACAGTTTTAACTAATATTTAGTAACTATGCAAAAAATTACAGGTACTTACTATGATTGGGTAGACCAGTAGGTACCTACTCTAGTTTCTGCGTTTAAGGGAGCCAATCTTCAGCCCTCTTATTCACATATAGTTATAGAATAAGTAATAGTACTACGCACAGAAGGTTCTCTGTTAACAAATTCCTTGTTTAGGTAAGCCAAACGTGCCTAAATGTGGCCATCCCTTTCTATCGCATGCAACGCGCTGCGACCCGTGCGAGCGTCCCGTCCCAACGCGCGGCAGCTACTGAATAGAGCCCTTCGAAGGGGCGACCGGCATGTACTTGTAGCGATAAACACAAATCGCGAGTGAGCCGCGCCTGATATAGTGCCATTAATTCACTATTAATTCATACAACACCGTTATTGGTATCTATAACACTACGTTTACCATACACAAAATTCACTCTAAAATAACAGCAAAATATCAGTACAACAAATGCGTTTTTCATATAATGCCACTCCATCGATCCCCGTTCCTATGAAACAAGACGTCTGTTTTCGTTTGCTAAAACTAATTGGTGATGCGAAACTCAAGTAGCCATCCAAGTCTCAAGCAGACCGGGCAAACAGCTCGTTGTAATTGGGACGTTTTAATGCGGCTGAGTGTACCTAGGTACTTACCAACGTGACGGTTTTAATTTTGAACTTATTTACATAACAAACTAGGACGCTTTTCTAACATCGAATGTTTTGTTCGTCAAGTACTTCGATATTGGCAATTTATTATAGTTTAACTTTAGGCATTACTAATACTTATTATAAGAAAGAAGAAAGACATTAACCAATAAATATAACTTTACCTTTAAAGTTATACTGAACTCCGATGACGCCTCCTCCAATGTCTGGATGCTGTCTTTATTTATATTGGAATAATGGTTGTTTTTCAATAGCAATAGACATTGCAGGTTTGCCAAAAATCTCGCTTTTTATGTCCCCCGCACCATTAAAAATCTGAAGCATCCGTCTCAGCCATCAATTCCGGCCATCACCAACGATGTCCATTTTTGTTAAAAACGCCATAGAGATATAAAAATAAATGAGGCTTCGCCGAGGACAATAGTTAGGTGATTATGCTCGGTCATTTGGTCTAACCCCTGAATCAGGAGGGATAACCTGTGAGGGGGAATACTTATAATTGTTGTGATATATCGTGGTGTGGTGGTTATTATTTATGTCAGATTCAAGCCGTGGAAGCGTAGGATGTTGGTACTTGGTGTACATTTCAATACCATTTTACATTTTTGTACAAGTGTTGTTTACAGGTGATTTTTTACAGACAGCGATTTTGGTTTGTTCGTGATTAATTAATCATACAAAATTTAAAACTGAATGTCATTCGATTAAGTATAAAAAATTCACCTTATGAAAAAGATTGTTAGTTAAATAATTTCAAAGGTTAGGTACGATAAATGAAAATCAGACAAAAAAATAAACAAGGGTCACAAATAAACAGGAATACCCAAGTCATACTACTATACAAAAAAAAACAAAATATTCACGCAAATGCAAAAACCACCTAAGTACAATTTTAATAAAATTTAATCATGCACTTGGCTCACGCAAATCTTACTATTCAAGAGGGTGGCATTTTTTTCTATTCGGAACTCCTTAGTACGCAAAATTTCCTGCCTGTAATAAAAAAAGTAATTGTAAGCTTGTGTAATTTTGCTTGTTAATGTGACACTTTGGAAAATATTGTTCGTAATATGCGGTGTTGGGAATTAAAATGCTACAAGATATAAGGAGGGTTGGCGAAATGGACCAATAGAAATGTTTTATGTACATTGTTTATTCTACTTCTAGGCGGAAAGAACGTCATTACCGCGTATGATATTTTATTTTTTCTGAGTTCCTATCTCAGTAATTGCTTTGTAATTTAATCGAGATAATATTTAATTTGCACACCCGACGCGACAGAGCGTTTTCATGTGTATTTTTTTTTCAAATAGTTCGACTAGCAATTTGCTTAAAATTATAAAATGAGAAAGAAGGAAAGCCGTGACAGGTTGTCGAAAATTTAACTAGCTTCTATTGAAATATAGAAGCAAATAGCCAATACAAACGAGCGTATAATATTTACTTACAAATTACTGGGTGCAAACGGACATGCACTTCAATTAACGCGCTACCTGCATTACTCAGAGCGATTCAAACGTAACGGTCTATCGCACTATGGAATGCATTTCATACATAGAATATAGTAAGTATTAACGTAAAATTAATGAACTCCTATTTTACAACCAAAGGAGTCGTGACAAGAGCGTATTTGAAATGTATTTGATTTCCGACTTTATACTCTTTGCTTCCAGTAAAGTGGTGAATCATCTTGAAAAAAGACAATAGCCAAGCGGATTTAGCGCGTGTCATGTGTTTTATTCAGCTCTTGTATATTCATCGTTCAATAAACTTTATTGTCACTTACACAGGGTTGATATTTGAGTGGTTACTTATAGAGGTGATGTGTTGCGGTTGGAAGGTAGAGTGGCTAGCTTTTTATGGAATTTTAGCTGAAAACAATGATCGTGGGAAAATGCTGGAGTAACTGTACCGAGATGAGAATATACTCGTATGTTTAAGATTGCTTTGGAAAAGGAGGTAAGCAAAACAATGGTATTTCATGAAAATATGTGGATGATTTCAAAGTTTTCAGCAGCCAGCTTTATGTTTTAGCTACCAAAATTCAAACTCAACATTTAAACGTGACGAACAATAAAAATACATACGGAAAATAAAAGAAATAAAATAAAAACTCCACAACGCATTTAAACCTTTGATTGATAAAATGTAATATATGATTTAGTAGGTACCATTGTATTAGGTAAGTAGGTACCAATGTTATAAATATAAAAAATAAAATTTATTATATAAATTTTATTATAATGCTTATAATTACACGGTTCAACTCGCGTATTGAATGTCACTACTGGCGACATGTTTCGAACTCTTCAGGAGTTCTTCTTCAGAAGGGAGTGGGCGCGGGCAGTGAATTAAGCGACACCACCGCGAAAACACTCATCCTGAATAAGAGCTCCCGAAGAGTTCGAAACATGTCGCCCGTAGTGATATTTAATACGTGAGGTGAACCGTGTAATTATTAGTATTATTTCAACATATCTCACAAAAGTTTAAATTCGAGAATTTGTTTATGTTCGAGTTATTCCATAAATTATAAAGACCCTACCTAGGGCACCTACCCAGGAGTTAGGGTCTAGGGGGGTAGAATACCTATGCTAGAAAAGAGTAATGCTAAAATACAATCATAAAAATGCATTCACTTTTTTTTCATCTCATGAAGCTCAAGATATGTCTCTTTCATACTTATTTGAAGTTTTGAATATTGCTTCTTATATTTTCTGAAACGTGAAGTTTTAATATATTTGTGGTGCATAATAAAGTACCTAAGATATTATTATTATCTATATCTATAAATATAAGAAGTCCTGACTGACTGAATCATCAACGCACAGCCGAAACTGCTAATGTTAGAGAGTTACTTTTATCTAGGGGTGAGAAAGAATTTTTTCGAAATTCTATCCCTAAAGGGGTTAAATAAGGGTGCAAGGTTTGAATGGAGGAAACTTTTTTTTAGCTATAGTCCGTAATACTTTGTAGAAAAATTACTTATTAGAATACAAATAAAGTACTTTCAGCGTTTTGGATAATTCCGCCCCTAAGGAAAAGGGGTGCAAAGATTGTATGGGGGAAACTTTTTTTTGAGCTAGAAACTTTGTAGAAAGATTACTTATTAAAATACAAAAAAGCACTTTCAGCGTTTAAGAAAATTCTACCCCTAAGGGGGTTACAAAGGGGGGCAAGCTTTGAATGTGCAACACAATTTTTTAAGCTTGAAAAAGGTTAATTATTGGATACAAACAACCTTAGCCGTTTTAGATAATTGCACCCCTATGGGGGTTAACAAGGGGTGCAAGGTAATGAGGAACACTTTCTTTTTTGAGCTAGGAACTTTGTAGAAAGATTACTTATATAAATACGAAAAAAATACTGTCAGCGTCTTGGAAGATTCCACCCTAAGGGAGTTGAAAAAGGGTGCAAGGTTAATGGGGAACACCTTTTTTTTGAGTACAGACTTGAAACTTTGTAAAAAGATTACTAATTAGGATACAAAAACGAACTTGAAGGGGTGCAAGTTTTGTATAGGGAACCCTTTTTTGAGCTAGAATCTTAAGCATTTGTAGAAAGATCACTTGTTAAAATACAAAAACCGGCCAAGTGCGAGTCGGACTCACGCACGAAGGGTTCCGTACTATCTATAAAACTATTTATTTTATTCTGTTTTAAGTATTTGTTGTTATAGCGGCAACAGAAATACATCATCTGTGAAAATTTCAACTGGAACTATCACGGTATCAGTGAGATACAGCCTGGTGACAGACAGACAGACAGACAGCGGAGTCTTAGTAACAGGGTCCCGTTTTACTCTTTGAGTACGGAACCCTAAAAAGTTTTTTCAGCGTTTTAAAAAATTTCCCCTCTAAGGAGGTTAAAAAGGGGGGCAAGCTTTGTATGGGCAACATTTTGAGCTAGAGACTTAAAGTTCGTAGAAAGATTAAGGGGGTTAAAAGGGGGGTTCAAAGTTTATTTGGAGAGCAAGACATTTTTTAAGTAAGAGATTTGTAACTTCGGTCTTATCCTTATGTTATGTTAAAAGACTACAAAACAATTTTCAGAGTTTTTTTCAAATTCATCCTCTAAGAGTGTTAAAAGGGGGTTTAAAGTTTGTGTAGAGAGTAAGACATTTTAAAAGTATGACATTTGTAACTTCGATTTACTGTTTTTTAAAATTAATTTCAACGGTTTTTTTTTAATTTATCCCCTAAGGGGGTTAAAAGATGGTTTAAAGTTTCTATGGAGTGCAATCATTTTTCCAAGACGATAAAAAGTTCTACGCGGACGAAGTCGCGGGCAACAGCTAGTTATTTTATAAACGCTAATTTCAAAGTTACACTCTTTTATCTTCTCAACCGTCGCGTGCGCACAATCATAATTAATATCGTACGTTCCTTGCATTTAAATCTTCACAGGATTATAAACCTTACCCCGTCTTATTAAGACTTCAGTAGTTGCATTAAAACTCAATTGCATGTACAATGTTTCCGCGTATTTTTTTTGTAATTACTTCGCCCAGTTAGGTCAAGTTCAAACCTGCAGTTAACTTGACCGTGAAGAGCGGCTAGATCCATTCGTTAACGGTTTTAAAGGATCTTTAAATCATCTGTAACTGATGCTCTTAATTGCCAAACAGTTTTATGTTCAGGGATCAGAGAACCACACCTGATTTGCTATTTTTTTGTTGTTTTGGCAACATATCTCGCGGATTAATTGCGTAACGTTTTGAACGAACACGAGGGCACACCAACTGACGTGTCACCTTTACAAAAGATTATTTTTGAAACATCCTGACGCGTGTTCGTAAAGTTACGTGGTTACCGCGCGGGAGTAATATCAGGTGTGTATTGTAGTCATAGGTTGCTATAAGACCAAAAAAACATAACTTCCAAGAGCTTCCTGAAAATGGCAGTCGTTGATGAGTTTAGTGTTTGTCTATGCACCCTTATATTTGCGTACTTGATTTCATTAATAGTTTATTTAGATATTGTATTAAAGTTAAAAATATCGTCCATAAGCCGAAGTCAAACATAAAACCACTAAAATTAAATTTTATGACAACAGCTTTATGTCAGGAGCTTGTCATTATTGGCCCTTCGTTGCGTGATTCGTTATCTTCATAATTGCACTGCCAAGGTTAGCTTAGTAATTCTATTTAACTGTCTTTGTTCTTCTGTTAGGTATGACTGTGACGGAAAAAACTGCCCACGGGCTTTATCGTGATCGTTTCTAGTAAGCTAAGCTCTACAGCCTTAAGGTGCCGTAGGTTCATGGTCTTCTCTCCCTCTCACTGAGCATAAGCGTGAGCGAGATGGAAGTGCGTGTTCGGAAGCGCGGATATCATGTTTTTTAATTTTTATTTATTGTGCGTTTAAATAAATAAAAAAATTACTAAGTTCCCTCAAACATGTTATTGCCGATTTTCAAAACCAATTTTAATATGTTTAGCTTTTGTGCATAATTTGTTACGAATGTTTTTAATGTATTTTAGACATAATGTTCGTGATTTTTTTCTATCGAGAGAAAATTGCTTCAAGTCACGGAGTCGGAGTCAATCCGGACCCGGACCGAATTCGAACTGTTTATTTTTATAAATAATACCAAGAAATTATAAAACATGTAATTTAACACACAATAGATGATGATTTATTATTATCGTAGTAAATAATTTAAAAAAAATACAAATATTAAATCGTAAATAAATACTTTTATTTCGAAATATTTGTTTATGGAGTTGGCACCACTGCAATATAGCGGCCGATTTAAAAAAAAGTTAAACAGTGCTTTTATTAAAAATATATGAACCAAAAAAGTACGCTAAACAATGAGTTTTTGGGCCATAGAGCATAGAGTTTTGCGACGACTTATTAGTGGTGTCATTGTATTTGAGCTCCAGCCTATATAAATGACAGATAACGGTACAGGAGAAGAAAAACATACTAACTAAACCGTAATCCGCATTTTCTGATCGCAATTTCAAAAAAAGGAGCAACGCTCCGAACTCTTGTTTCGACTTCGGAGCTCAACGAAACTTTCAAGGCTATTTTATTGCATGTGCTGCCGACATAGCGCCATCTGTTTTTGACTGTTGGTAGCAATTACAGTGGCTGCTTTATCGATCGAGTCGGCTATAGTATCCTCAAACCAAACGGACGACTGAGCCAATACGAGCGCCAATACGAGCCAATACGATCCCAGTCGTCTATTTGGTTTGTGGATAGTATAGTGCGTATTGTGGTTAGAATTACCGCATAAGCCGTTGTACGGAAATACCCCGCAGACGGAATTGGCCGCACTGACTTACAAGTCAAAATTAAACATTACTTACAAATTACAATATAAATGAAAAAATAAAATATGTCCCTATACTAATTTCCTACACTTACAAAAAACGTCCACACTGTAAAAAAACCGGCCAAGTGCGAGTTGGACTCGCGCGCGAAGGGTTCCGTACCATTATCAATAAAAATATTTATTTTATTTTGTTTTTAGTATTTGTTGTTATAGCGCCAACAAAAATACATAATCTGTGAAAATTTCAACTCTCTAGCTATCACGGTTCTTGAGATACAGCCTGGTGACAGACAGACGGACGGACAGCAAAGTCTTAGTAATAGGGTCCCGTTTTACTCTTTGAGTACGGAACCCTAAAAACACTATCCATTAAAAATTAATCCTCGAATATTTTTTACGAATACCTGAGGAATAAATCACGTCACGTTCCGAACGCGCGTAAGGACAATTTAACTGTACTTTTTCCATATTATGAAAAGTGACATTTATCTACCTGACGCGCGTACAATGCGTTACGTGATCGACCTGCAGCACGGCTATCACAAGACGGCACGCGAGCTCTCTCAAGCTCTCTCGCACTATCCGTCTCTTTCTAAGTGGTCTAATAAGAGAGAGACAGATAGTGCTAACCGTGCTGATTCGTTGAATGATGCAGTCAAAATGTACTCAAAAGTGTCCCTAGTGGGAAAGTTTTGGGGTAGTTTTGATTTCTTTCATTCTGTATGTATTTTGGGGTGCTGAATCCGAATCTGAGGTTTGGTACCAAAGTTTCGTGACGCAACATTGACAAAATCGCTAATAAAGTGAAAAAAATCTGCTTTTTTTTAGAATTCTGCTTAAAACTCGGAAACTATAAACTTTGATTAAATGACCTTAACAGAAATTAAAGTTCGTAAAATTATGTACAAATATCACTTTTTAGTTTTTTTTTAGAAGATTCTATGTGTCTGGTCCTATGTGCGAGTTGAAAATGGCAAATGGAAAACGAATATTTGAATCATAATTTTTGGATGTCTAAATATCCAGCCGTTTAGGAGGAGTAGGGTAACAAACACACGTACAGAAGAATTTTATATACGTATAGAATATAATAATACGTAAGTAACAATATTTTAAGTTTTATTTTGTAGTCCTATCTTTTTTGATTATGAATTTGTATAATTTCGACCTTTTCTTTATAAACACCTGTGCAGAGAACTGGGACATGTTTATCAAAAAGTGGTTTTTGCTAAGACCGCTGAAATATGCCAATTTTCAACTTGCACTTAAGACCGGAAGGTTCTTCTAAAAAAAACTAAACACTGATATTTGTAGATAATTTTCATTCTTTAATTTCTGTAAATAAGTTATTTACTAAAAGTTAATAGTAAAGCAAAAATCTAAATAAAGCAAAATTTTTTCACTTTATTTGCGATTTTGTCCATGTTTCGTCCCGAAATTTTGTTAGCAACCTCAGATTCGGATTCAGCACCCCAAAATACATACAGAATGGAAGAAATCAGAACTACCCCAAAACTTTCCTAGTAATAAACACAATTTGACTGGATCAAAACACAAAAATTTTACTCGCTATGCGGCTTATACTATTTAGGCTGGAAATAATCGTACTCAACTTATAAATGAAATAAACCACATGGGAATCTATGCATTACTCAGATGGAAACATCGCAATACAGTTTACAAACAAAGATTTAAATATTAACGTACATTATGATTTCAATTTATATAAAAATATTTTTATATAAGCAAGGAACACGTACCTCATAAAACACCCAACCTCAAAAGTATCTTAAGCCCTAGAGATCAACAATTAACAATAGCAATAAATTGCTTAAACTCTAAAATCAATCACGGAAGGATTGGGCGGAATAGCAACTAAACTGCTGATTACCTCATAAAATGTATTGAGTACTCCCTTGGCAGTTGCTATTGTGAACTACACTGAAATGGTTATGTCGAGTTATGGCGTTTTATCTTTAGTTTTAGTTTTGAATACCTACGAATGCTGTTTTGTGGGTAATGTTTTTACATTTTAATTATAGTATTTTATGCAACTGTTGCATAAGAAGGGTCTTAAAACGCGAGTGGCGTGGGTTGCGATGCGAGCCTTGGCGAGCATCGCAATTAAAGACGCCACGAGCGTTTTTATACCAGTTATACACCGTTGCATACAATACTTTTTCTACGACAATTTTTAAATAAATAGCAAACTACAGAATAGACTTTTCAGGCAGCGAGATTTCTATTTTTTCTTTTGCTACTCACGCAATTTCTTCAGGAGTGCAGAAAGTTATTAATTTCTTCGACCATTTTAAAAGGAACATAATACACTTTTGTCTTCACAAACACGAATAAAATCTTAATAGTTTAAGACTAATAGTTTATCATCTTTCTTCTTTTCATTTTGAACTGTATTTTGGTGGGAAATTGGAAATGTGTCACCTCTTGTTTATGGTTTGTTTTGTTTCTAATTTGTTTGCACTTGCTATCCGAACCAAACCGAATCCGGACCCGGACCGAATTCGAACTGTTTATTTTCATAAATAATATCAAGAATTTATAAAACATGTAATTTTAACACACAATAGATGATGATTTATTATTATTGTAGTTAATAATTTATAATATACAAATGTTAAATCGTAAATAAATACTTTTATTTCGAAATATCTGTTTATGAAGTTGGAACCACTGCAAAATAGCGGCCGATAAAAAAAAAGTTAAACAGTGCTTTAATGAAAAATGTAGGCACCAAAAAAGTACGGTAAACCATAGAGCATAGAGTTTTTCGACGACTTATTACTGGTGTCATTAAATTTGAGCTACAACCTATATAAATGACAGATAACGGTACAGGAGTAGAAAAAGATATTAAATTAATAAATTGTTGACGATGTTTGGATGAATAAATTATAATAAAATATATTTTTTCTACTCCTGTACCGTTATCTGTCATTTATATAGGCTGTAGCTCAAATACAATGCCACCAATAATAAGTCGTCGAAAAACTCTATGCTCCATAAACCAAAAACGCACTGTGTAGCGTACTTTTTTGATTCATATTTTTTTCATAAAAGCACTGTTCAACTTTTTTTTAAATCGGTCACTATATTGCAGTGTTGCAAACTTCATAAACAAATATTTCGAAATGAAAGTATTTATTTACGATTGAACATTTGTATATTATAAATTCTTTATTAAAATAATAATAAATCATCATCTATTGTGTGTTAGATTACATGTCCTATAAATTCTTGGTATTAATTATGAAAATAAACAATTCGAGCTCGGATGGAAAGCGCAAATAAATTAAAAACAAATCATAAACAAGAGGTGTCACATTTCCGATTTCCCACCAAAATATATACAGTTCAAAATGAAAAGAAGAAAGATGAGAACTATTAGTCCTAAATTATTAAGATTTTATTCGTGTTTGTGAAGACAAAACTCTACGTTCCTTTTAAAATGGTCGAAGAAATTAATAACTGCACTCCTGAAAAAGTTGCGCGAGTAGCAAAAGTACGAACAGAAAACTTGCTGCCTGAAAAGTCTAACTATTCTGTAGTCTGCTATTTATTAAAAAAAAATCGTAGAAAAATTATTGTATGCAACGGTGTATGTATCGCTCGCCAAAGCTCGCATCGCGACCCACGCCACTCGCGTTTTAAGACCCTTCTTATACAACAGTTGCATAAAATACTATTATAAGTTTAGTTTGCAACAGATAACAAGTCTATAAAGATCAGTGCAAATAACATTAGCATTGAGAGCTTACGTGATAAAAGCAATTTAATGTATTACATTATAAAATGTATTACCTACTCTTTTTAAAAATACGAGCCAATAATAATCAAGCTCATGTTACGTATTTTTACTGCTGAGTATTTACCGTTTCTTATTTTTTAAAGCGCAAACGTGTCATTTCTCGGCAAATCGTATTCATAAAACTAAAGTCTCTCAACGTATCTAAATCCCACCAAAAGTCATTGATCTGACACCGTAATGAGTCTACCTATTATCCTAATCTCGAAGTCACAATAAAGTCTCTTTAACTACCAATAAAAAATTTAACACCACATCTTTAAGACGCAGTCAGATCGATGGCTTTGTGTATTTTTTCAAACATTCATAACTAATTAACATTGGTCCCTGCCCCACGCACTAAACTCTGAAAACGTTTGTAAAATTGGTTTATCACTGAAGATGGAAGAGACCCCGTTATAATGGCTGTTAGTACAGGGTGTTTTTACGATACTATTTTAAATATGGTGTCTTAAACGACACCCTGACTTACAATTTATGGTGCACCATAATTTTCCTCGGCTCAAAGACAATGGTTTAATTATCTTGGGTGATAACTGTGTTTCCTATAAAATGTTTTAGGGCAGTTTAAAAATGGCTTTGCAGGCCTTAGGGCTTTACTCGAATGTTTAAAATCATAAAACGCACTTTTCGAATGACCATAAAATGTTTAATTGGCGGATAAAATCTTATGTTGAATTTTGCATTGTTGTAAAATCTTACACCAGGTCTATTATGCATTAATAAACAGTTACTTTGCAGTGTTTGTGTTGATTGTAATTAAATATAATCTAAGTTACGTACCCTATATAATGATAACTATATGACCTAATTATACTTAATGAAAAACTACATACTAACATAGGTACTTACATACTTACATACTTGGATACGATCAGTGCAAGTTAAATAAAAGCTTGTAAAAAGATCATTGATCTTGATTGCACAGGTTATCTACCTTTATTTTTAGGGTTCCGTACACAAAGGGTAAAACGGTACCCTATTACTAAGACTCAGAAGTCCGTCTGTCTGGATGTCCGTCTGTCACCAGGCTGTATCTCATGAACCGTGATAGTTAGACAGTTGAAATTTTCACAGATGATGTATTTTTATTGCCGCTATAACAACAAATACTAAAAAACAGAATCAAATAAATGTTTGAGGAGGCTCCCATACAACAAACGTGATTTTAATGCCGTTTTTATAAAACGTACGGAACCCTTCGGGCGCGAGTCCGACTCGCACTTGGCCGGTTTTTTTTACTATAAATTCAGACTGAATTAGTTATGTTATGATTATGATACATAATTATGGACCTCTCTCTCTTGTAACTTATCTCTACTATTCATATGCATGCAGTGCATTCTTAGGCCGTGGTTAGTTGTATAGCATAACACGTTTAGGTCACAATATCCAGATAAAACCAGTATTCAATTAACATTACATAATAGATTTGGCACTACATGTTTATCAACATTTCAATTTTAAATATTAACTTGACAGCCTTACTTTCTTGTAATGGTTGTACCCAATCTGCAAGTCTTTTGTTTCCTTAGTAGGCTCGTACTTAAAAAAATTATCACATGCCAATTTCGAGCCTAGTGCGGGACCTACACAAAATTGGAAAATTAATAAAGTTTCTGAAATATTTTTTTGGCATTATTGCACATCATTAGAAAGAGGATAGACTAGAGAACTTTTTTAAAGAATTTTAAGAACATGACCTTTTTTAGTTTTTTTTATTGCAGATCTAATTATTCCAAGACGAAAATTTTGCACCTAGAATGTTTTTGAGGGTCAATAAAAAAATAAGTAGACGTTACTTGCAAATAATTTTGACTTTGATAGAGACGTAAAACATTAAACATTACAATTTTAAAAACAAAAGTAGGCTCTACCACTTTCTTTTTTTTTAATTCAACTTGAAAGTTTCAACTGGATACGCGTAGGCGCTTAGAATTTAACAAAAATTATTTTAAAAATTACATAAGTATGCCACAAAAATTTTATGCATGCCGGAAATGATAGCAAATGACCTAAACTACCTGCCGTTTTAATTTGGCAAACGATGGACCAAACACCTTGTATAAGTAAATATAAAAAATGCATAAATTTCGACACTAGCCCGAATGTTAATTCTCAGATCCTTTAGCTTTACTCATGTCACAAAACTATAAAATGTTACCAAACTCCACAACACTTTTAATGTATCAGCTACTTACTATCTCTAAAAACGAAAGTACCTAAATCATTTATTTAATTTAACGATATAATAAAGTGCTTACTTAATAATACAACCAGTGTTAAAAATAATGCACTCATCCATACGTCAGTGAGATACTTCGTACTATTAACTGCTTAGAACATTACTAAATAATGAAAGGTATATACGTTTATACGGTTTTTTAATCTCTTTATGGTCATAACTATGAGTTATTAATACTGTTCTTGTTGCCAGTTGTTATTACGACAGCCTATGGATTATCAACTAGCTCAGTATTTTAGACTAGAGCACCGACGTTCATTAAACGGATGTAATATTTTATTATTACACATAAGAGGTTTTGATACGAGGTAATTTGACTGCAGTAACGCTGAATACTTTACATTGATCCTTAGCTGTGATATTATTCTTAACGTCAGATGCATTTCTACCCATCTCACCTTGACACCACCCAATGCAATGCAAACCAGTAAAACTCCCACATTTGGTAAAAGAACATGTAATCATTAATTAATCGATAAACCGTTATAAATGAATCCCTAAAAAGCGTAAAAATTGCCTGCATGGGAATCATACCACTATGGATCATTAGATCAATCTAATTGACCCGCCCATGCGATATCATTATTAGGAATCATGTTATGGTCTCGTAATTATGCGACGATTTTTTTATCTTAATGATTGAAACTTATTTGTTTAATACGAGGTTACGTTTTGTTATGCCCCATCACCTGTACGATATCAATGATTTTCAGTGAGACGTATACTGAAATGTTGAATTAAGATTTCGATTTATAATAAAAGTTATATTGTAGACTAGCTGTTGCCCGCGACTTCGTCCGCGTATAACATATTATCGTCTAAATGTTTGTTGAAGGAATGAATAAAAAAAAACATTTAAATTAATTTTCTACCTAGTCTTTTAGAAAAAAATCTAAAACCGAAGTTACAAATCTCTTACCTTTAAAATCTCTTGCTCTCTATACAAACTAAGAACCCTCTCTGAACCCTCATAGTAAACAGTCTGAAACCGTAGTTACAAATTTATTACTTTAAAAATGTCTTGCTCTCTATACAAAGTTGGAACCCCCTTTTAACCTTCTTAGGCGATGAATTAAAAAAACGCTGAAATAAGTTTTGTAGTATTTTAGCAAACAGTCTAAAACCGAAGTTACAAATCCCTTACTTTAAAAATATCTTGCTCTCCATACAAACTTTGAACACCCTTATAATCCCCTTTAGGGGATATATTTCAAAAAATTCTAAAATAAGTTTTGCAGTCTAAACAGGCTAAGATCGAAGTTACAAATATCATACTTTAAAATTTTCTTGCTCTCCATACAAACTTTGAACACCCTTATAATCCCCTTTAGGGGATATATTTCCAAAAATTCTAAAATAAGTTTTGCAGTCTAAACAGGCTAAGATCGAAGTTACAAATATCATACTTTAAAATTTTCTTGCTCTCCTTACAAACTTTGAACGCTTTTCAGGGAAAAATTAAAAATAAAACACTCGGTATTTTTTATTGTAATAGGTAAGTATTTTTTCTACAAACTATCTAGTCTCTAGCTAAAAAAAAGTGTTTCGTATACGAACCTTGCACCCTTTTTTAACCCCTTAAGGGGTGAAATTTTTCCAAAACGCTGGCAGTAGGTATTTTTTTGTATTTTAATAAGTAGGTACTTAATCTTTCTACAGAGTTTTAAGTTTTTACTTAAAAAAAGTTTACCTTTACAAACATTGCACTTCTTTATCTCCCTCTTAGCGGGTAGAAATTTTCAAACCACTGAAAGTAATTTACCTATATATTTGTATTCTAATAAATAATCTTTCTACAAAATTTCAAGTCTCTAGCTCAAAAAAAAAGTTTCCTCCATACAAGTTTTCACCTGTTTTAATCACCCTTAGGGGTGAAATTTTCCAAAACGCTGAAAGTTCTTTATTTGTATTGTAATAAGTAATCTTTCAACAAAGGTTTGTCGCTTGCTATAAAAATATATTTACAAACGTTGCATTTTCTAAAACGCTGAAAGTATTTTATTTTATTTTATTATGTAATCTTTTTGAAAAGGTTTGAGATTCTAGCTCAAAAAAATCCCCTTTACCAACATTGTACCCCTTTTTCATACCATTAGGGATGGAATTTTCCAAAACGCTGTTTTTTTTATTTGTATTGTAATAAGTAATCTTTCTACAAACTTTTAAGCTTATCTCAAAAAGAAGTTTCGCTCATACAAACTTTGCAACCCTTTTTAACCTCCTAAGAGGCTGAATTTTCCAAAACGCTGACAGTACTTTATTTGTATTCTAATAAGTAAGCTTTCTACAATATTGAGTCTCTTGCTAAAATAATAAAGTTTCCCCCATACAAAATTTGCACCCCTTGTTTACCCTCTTAGGGGCAGAATTTTCCTTAACGTTGAAAGTATTTTATTTGTATTCTAATAAGTAATATTTATACAAAATTTTAAGTCTCTAGCACAAAAAATAAAGTTTCCCCCATACAAACTTTGCACCCCTATTTGACCCCTTTAGGGGTAGAATTTCCAAAGATCCCTTCTTATCCGTTGCCTACGTTCTAAAAGGTAGTTCTGGTGTAAATTTCAACTCTCTAGCCCCAGTAGTTTCGGCTGTGCGTTGATGAGTGAGTGGGTGAGTCAGTCAGGGCATTTATATGTAGGTAAATCCCATTCAAATATCTCAAAACCGTTTTAATGTCGCTTGTTAGAGTGAGAAAACGATCGGGGACTGTGACGTCAATGTCAATATCCTCGAGCGTCATAGTAAAAAACAATCGTTTCATATGAAGGTACGTTTTGTGGAAAAGGGGCAGAACATAAAACTTTGGAACTTAGTGATTACCTATACATATAACCTCTTGCGTTGATTTTTTCTCTATTATCCTTTTTTCGAGAAAATACATTATGATTATTTTATTTAGTGTCTACCTACAGCCGGGTCCGCTGCACCAATGTTTTCCATGTTTTTAAACATCTAACATGTTTTCCGTCAGGTTCGGCAAACAAATAGGGTTTTGTTTTGATTGGCAAACATGTTTGACATTTAAAAACCACGAAAGCATGACGCAGCGGACGCGGCTTACGGGGTGTAGTTTCGATTCCTGAGCTATAACCACGAACTTCGGAATTCGAAAATATTCGGGTATCTCTATCTCTATCGCACTAACAATACTCGAGTGACAGGGATGCAGTTATACGAACTTCGAGTTTCGGTTTTCGTGGTAGCGCCGCAGGCACTTTGGCAGAATGCGCAAAGAGCGCGTGCCATTGCCATTAAAAAAAACCAAATTCGTGTTAATTATATTGTTCAAATTTGTTGATTTCATTTATTGAAATTACGACATAAAACGACATTTGCGCATATAAGTTCTCATATCAGAATCGAATATTTTTTTATGGTTTATATTTTAGCATTTGTCTCGTAAAGGTCTATCGTAGACGGGATTTAAATTATTAATAAGTGAAAGGCAAAGCAATTCCGCCATTTTGACGAAAATTTGACGGTTCTTATAGCTGACAGTTGGAGCAGCGTTTGATTTCAATAAAAATAAATGAAAAATTAAATGAAGTCGTATATTTCGGAAAATTAATTAACTGTCGCAGTCGGATAAAAACTATCCTAAGTTGCAGCTAGAATAATAATGTACCTATATAAAATGTTTCATATTTTTCCGTTCATGGGATGCTGAGAACATTCGAACCGCGCAAAGCTTAGTTTCAAACTGGCTGATTCTTTTTTTAATTTAGAGATTTATTATAAGTGGAGATGAAACGGTAACAACGGTAACGGTTGTGTATGGCTTTGCACTCAAAGTACATTTCAATTCATAAGTGTGACCCTATTTTATTGCAAAAAGCTGGTTAAGAACTTGTAGCCGGTGTTTATACATATTTTTCTCAAAAATGGCCCGCAAAGTGAACATAACTCGCTACATATTGGAAGGTAAAGAGTATAGTTTAGGGCCAGATCAAAATTAAAAACATTGCAGGCCGCCTGGAATGTTACATATAAATTCCTTTATTTGTCGAGTACCAAACTTTTTGAAAAGTAGAAACTGTCATATAAAAGACGACACAGGTCGTATTCGGGTGATTCTACGAGCGTTCCAACCACCGTCAGTCCTCTGCTCGCATTATTGTCAAAGTTCTTGCAGATTTGAATCCCCTT
This sequence comes from Epinotia brunnichana, assembly GCA_963854355.1. Classification (NCBI taxonomy): domain Eukaryota; kingdom Metazoa; phylum Arthropoda; class Insecta; order Lepidoptera; family Tortricidae; genus Epinotia; species Epinotia brunnichana. Next base: position 21,767,436 of record OY977936.1, on the reverse strand, counting down.
TCCCAATAAATTGGTAGTAGTCCTGGACTTGTTTCAAATACCTGAAGATGCCATGCCAGTTTGCCGGTACATTGACAATAATGCGAGCAGCGGACTGACGGCGGTTGGAACGCTCGTAGAATCACCCATTCAGCCAAAGCAACTCGTATTTTTCTGTTGCAAAAGCGACATTTTTGTATGAGTCTCAAATAGTTTGCGTTTTTCGGTGGGAAAATACACTTGCGATTCTGTTTACAAAAATATATTATGAAGTTTAATTTTATGTCATTTGCGGTATCCTCAATTTGTATTTAATAATAAAGCTTGATTTCAATTTAGTCTTTTTTATTCCTCCATTTTTGAGAAAAGCACTATATAAGCCTCAGACGGAATGGCTATTGCAGGCTTCGTATTATAATTAAACGGACTCGCAAGCTCGTCCGTTTAAACAAATACTCAGACTGCGATTGCTTCCTTCCTGGCCACGGCAATAATGTACTATTAACACATAAACTGAACATTTTACTTGACCTTTATTTTAGGCGTCTGATTGATTTCTTATTCATGGATTTTCTGCGCGAATATTTGCAGCAGAATAATTATTATTTTTCCTGAAGTTCGTTTGTAGAGACATCATTTCTGCTTAATAATTTGTGTATACAATATATTTTACGTCATACCTGGCCATAAAGTAGGGATTACCGCACGCTATGCGTGCGGAAAACCCCACTTCCTGGCCAGATAGAGACGTAAAATGTTGTACTTACCACGGGCGGTAATAAAGAAAGCCTCAGAGCGCATATATATCGTCAAATACCTGCGATCTGAGACATTCTTTGTTTAACCGCCCTAGGTAAGTAATGTACTAATATATATTATGTCCACATGCCAAATGGGTCATTGTCAGTCACAAAAATAAAAACCGGACCAGTGCGAGTCGGACTCTTAAGTCTCGTCAAGTACAAAATGGCAAATATATAGTTTTCAGATTTTACTCTTTACTTGAAGTATAAGATGATATTACTTGCCAAATTTCATAGTTTTAGGTCAACTGAATGTACCCTATACATTTTGATTCCATTGAGAGTGTCGAAATTTACGTTTTTTGCGGCATAAAAGCTAGGCCGTATCTTTTTTTTACTTAAGCGTAGTAGTTTGATTTTTTCACAGTCTTAAGGGACTGACCTGACTTTATGGTTTTAATTTCAAATCGATAACTCCACGCGTTCCCGAGATAAAGGGTCTTGACAGACAAACAGACAGACAGACGGACAACAAAGTGATCCTATAAGGGTTCCGATTTTTCCTTTTGATAGAACCCTAAATAACGTCTTTTCTCTGTGGTCAATAGTTAAGGGCTCGTGTTCATATATCATATGTTTTTATCGCAAATAATTATAGAAGAGGCGAGGCTGTTTATGCGGATTCAGAGTTCAAAAAAAAATAAGCCTTTAGAAGAGACGCGCACCTAAATCTAACAATGACCCAATTAGTTCAGTAACAACTCAAAATATTAAATATTACTCAATAAACGTAAAAGCTAACGTTTTAAGCTAAATTGTTTCCTGTCGTAACTTCAATGTAAATACAAATCATAAAATGTACAAAGATTAAAAGCGGTGACAGGAAATATTGTATTGTTACCTAATGCTCCGTTTTCATTTGTTTCTAATGACGCGTAGTTAGGTCATTAGTTAAATAGGATGTCATATCCTGTTTTTGGTTAATATCTTCACCGTAAAGCAGTTGAAACAGGTGTAATTAGATAGGGACGGGCTTAGAATAATAACGCATAGAAGGATAGTTTCATACGGCCGACGCGCCAAGCGTGAGGCATAAAATGGATTCATGTAGTTGTGATCAACTCGTATTCACACGCGCCAATACGCACACAAACGCACCAATTTTGTACCACCGATCGCCGTACTGGGCCATTTATGGCCGAGTTTAGGTGGCCTCACCGTTGCGCGTGAACTGCGTTTCTAGGCGTTATTATTCTAAGGGGTCAGGCAATTTTTTATGTTCGCTTATTATTAACTTTTTACTTGTATGTAGTTTTTTTTCTTTGATAACCCTTTATTTTTTTTTCATAAATCGAACAATGTTGTCTCTGTTGACTGTTGAGTGCTGGAGGTTGTAGAGGAAAGTCAGATGATATTTTTTCTCTAACATATAGGTATGTTTTTTGTCTCGGCTGTTGAAAAAAATGTATACCATAATATTGTTAATAAGATATTCTAATAACAAAAATAATAATTTACTTTAAAAAACAAAGTTTAAATCGACTTCAATTCATTACTTTGCCAAAAAAAAATTTCTACGTTCCCTTTTCAATTTACCACATGCACCGCTTTCCGAGAGCAAATGCGTTGATTATTACAGAAAAAACCCAAGTCGCTATCGGTGGGCTGATAATATTTGAGGAGTTCCGTCGATTTCTAAAGGATCTCAGAATTACCACTTCATGAGTTGCTACTTCAACGGAATCAAGTCAGAATTTTTGACAAACTTTATATCTTTAAGGAGTTCTATAAGTAATCAGTTCCACTTCACCAAAATTGCGATTTCCGAAGGTAAATACACGAATTATAATAGAAAATACCGAAATCACTACATGCGTGCCTATAAAATATGAGGGTTGCCCTCAATTTCCCTGGGATCCCATCATCAGATCCTGATTTGGTGAAAATGGGACCACCTTGGAAGTAGGTATACTCTTTCGAATAACAAAATGAATTTTGGAAATCGGACCATAATAAAATTGACAGATAAATCGGCAAACATACATAAAAAAATAAAAAAAAACATACATACAGTGGAACATATAACCTCTTTTTTTTGAAGTCGGTAAAAAAATAACTGTACCTATCTTTACAACAGCACTTCAAAAACCGATATAATAGTAGACCACGTTTAAATAGTACGATCATTTGTGACATGACAAACGACGAATAAAGCTGGCTGGTTACACGTTACACGTAATAAAAGTTTTCTACTTTTGCATCCGTTTCAATACAATAGTACCGTAACTAACATTTTATATTATCGTACGTTGTTACAAGAGCACCCTTTACATAACAGGTAGAATTTAGTTTTGCGGAACGTAGCTACAGCAATTTAAATCGTAAGCCGAAGGAATATAAGTTATTTCAGCAGTAAGTAACTAAGGTTTCTTCAAATTTCTGACCTGCTGATGGTTTCGCAAACGCAAAAAATCTTTTGTTCTCTTACACGTGTTGGGTTTTTTTTAAATACAAAGTGTAGTAGGTCAGAATTTAGGGCAAGTTAATATTTTTGTGTAAAAAATAGAACGAGAGGTAAATAGAAAAGTGTAACTTTGTAAGTCGTGTTTTTGCTTTGTTTGAGTTTTGAATCACACTTTCACTTTGCCAAAAAAATTATATGCGAAGGGCAGGAAGTTCTTATTACCCTTCTCATGATAATTATTACAGGGATTTTATTTGTCGACACAAAAGTACGTGACTATATGTAGCTTACAGTCATGTACTATCGAACCAACTGAATCAAGACCCACCATAGAACCTTGTTACAGTAAACGAACATATGCAGGATCATATGACGTTAATACGTCAGTTAATTGTGACAAGGTCCCATGGTGGGTCATGATTCAGTTGGTTCGATAGTACTTATTAGGTAATCGTGTTAGGCATTATGGGAAAAAGAGCTTCTGTTTAAAGCTAAAGTTTTTGCTTATTAGATATCTTGGTTTCAGGTGTGGGACTTGTGGGATGCAAAAACATAATATATAAAGGTAATTTTGTATCTTTTAAATGATCATAGAGATGTAATTATAGGAGTCAATCGCCTTGCATTTGGTAGGTACTATTTTTTTTTTTTAATCCAGTTCACTTACAAAATTACTAAAACAATTTGACTGATATGAAAATCAAGTATCTGTATCAAAAGTTATTCGGAGAGTTAATTTATTCTGAAATTTCAATAAAATGAATGATTTGCATTATAATCAACATTATTTATTCTTGCTGAAGTAAAGCTTACTTGACACGACACTCCCACGCAGCAAAGGGCCACAAAAACTGCTAATCCGTATAAAAAGGGCTCAGCTGAGTAAACATACGCTTTCTGTAGGTGGATCCACAGTGATATAGAAACTTGAACTGGATTTAGAGTTGGCTCAGTGGTTAGTGAACCGTTTATTTAGCCATAGGAAATTAAAGATTTATAATAAATGATTTCATTAGTACGGTAAACGTCCTAGTCCTCGACGTTGAACTAGTAATCAGTAATAATTTATCATTTATTGTGTGAATATAATAGTGGACACTTTATGTCACAGTGCCGTGGGGCTTAAATTCGAATGAAAACAATCCTCTTAGTTCGATTTTAACCCTTTTCTTTGTCATAAAGTGCCCATGTCGTACACTAGTGCAACGTCGGCGACTAGCACGTTTACCTTATTTGATGTTATTTTTCTTTATTAAGAGTGCTCTTCAAAAAAGCGCTCGCTCAGAATTCGGTATTTTGACACGCGTAGTGCGTTTGTGTGAGTAAATACTACTACCACCCACACAAACGTACCTAACCCCCACATGCACAGCGTGATCGCACCAGCCGCGGGTGCCGTCCCTTTCTAGCTATATGTAAGTGCGATCGGGATAGAACTAACCGCGGAGCTTGCCGATGCAAATATCTGTATAGCGCACCGTTGGAATTCACTCCGTGACCGATATTGATACTTGCACTAAAAAGTGGTAAGTATTACTTCGCTAACATGATGTTCTAGAACATCATGTTAGCGAAGTTAGATAACTTGAATAAAGTAAGTATTTGATTTTTGAGCACAAGTTTTCTATTTGTATTAAAATACTATGATATGACAAAGTATATTTAGTTTCGTTTATTTAGTATAAAATAAACTAACGAGTTTTAAAGTTGTCAGTAATAAGAATAATAATTTGTTTTACGGATATTAATAGTTTGCATGTTATCTGAGTCTTATTTATATGTATATAGTAATGTAGTGAAATTACTACTAGGAAATTACTGGGTACTTACGTATTCATTTCTTGACGAAATTTTTTTTTGTTATGGACAGTAAAAAAAAACTGCCCTTCATAGAAATTGCTATGTCCGTTTCTTACCAAAGGAATTGAAAATTATAAATTATACAAACACAGCTATTTATCTAGAATACAATTAATTAATGCGTGATTTTATTCAAAAGCCTAAAACCTCAGATGATAAAAAGGAATAGATATGAAACGGGGGCTTGGCGCGTGTCGGTGCGACATGGCCAAATGGGCATGTCACTGCCCACCGCATGTTAGTCGCAATTTGCCGTGAATCTGAAATGTTTTTCCACGTTTACTCAAAATGCCGAATTGTAGCGTGGTTACATGCAAAAATAGGAATGAAACTATAATAATAATAATAATTTATTGATAAAAAACATAATGTACATCAGTGTTTACTATAGACTAGGATCTTAATATTAGAGGCAAATAACACGTGCCTGAACTAGGATACCCTGTGTTTCAGGCAGCAAACTAAAACCTACATGAATGGTGGAGTCACGCACCACATGTGAGTATTAGTATTTTCACTTAAGTCAGTAAAAACTAATATTTTAATAAATAAACGCAACGCCGCATCATTTCTCGGGATCGAACTAACATATCGAACGAAAAAGCATATTTTTGTTCTATGCGTTGTACATTGAACGTTCAATACAGTAAACCACGGCGCAATGTATTAAACCACTATGGATATGGACGATGCTTGATTTTTTTAGTGGTACGGCCGCTGCTTGGCGTCGCAAACTAGAGCGGTGCCAAAGTGCAGTTACAATTTACGCGTAATCGATAAAATAGAAGTACGATATCATACTAGTTATTTTATTTCGACTACTTTCGCTGTTTTATTTTATTTAATTACTTGTTTTGGTTGGGTGCCTATCTTAAAGGTAACTAATAACATACTAATAAGATTAAAAGGCACAAAATGTTTACGGTACCTACTAATAAGATTTTCACTAAGTTGCAGTATGAACGGTAAATAGACATATTAAAATTGTATGTACAAGTATACATATAATTTAGTTGCAAATGGCTTCAGAACAACTTTAAATGTGATATTATTACCAATAATTTATTTTAAATGAGTATTTTTTACTTTCATTTGAAATGTGATAAATTAAGAAGAAATCTCGGTTTCTTATTACAGTTTTCCAAAGAATCCGAGTAGGTACTAAAAAAATGGATAGATGCTACTGGCAGAGGTCCTAACTGATTTCCTGTACAGAGAAGAGTTAATGTGTTCGTAACATTTTCAAGAAAAATGTTTCCAACCACTTAATAAGAGCCGTACACTTTTCGAATATTTGACACCTCGCTTGCTTGAAACCTAGGTGTAAAATGTATGGTAACACATCTTTGCACATCTTTGGTGGATACTCGCCCTTAGCCTTAAATCTCGTAATATGAGTAATGGACATATTATTTCGCGCCAAAATGCGAGTCGGATCGGCCTGGTACCTACAGGTAAAAATATCGATGTGACCAGAGTTTTAAATGTATGTGAACACGAACTTATAAAAAGCCGTTTATGTTACTCTGTAGGTATTCGTCAATATTTTTTACTTTTGCGATTTATGGTAAGTTAACAACCCGTGTTATTTAAACTTGTAGCTGGAAGTTTAAATACCACCACATAAACTTACCATGTCGTTGAAGTTGTTACCCATCAATATCCTAACATACTATTAATTTTAATATCAATGTCGATAAAACATAATTTTAACGTTTGTCGCCCCCCTAGTGTAGTGCGTTTAAGCCAATCACAGCCCTTGTTTGCATGTTGCCGTAGACTCACTGGCAACGCCCGAATCTTTGTTTTTACACGGTTCAATGTGTGTGCCTGTGGGCGCTGCGGTGGGAGAAAACTGGGGACATCGGTTTTGGTTGAAATTAAGCAGTACGGCACTTCTCCCTTTTTTTAAGTTCTGAGCATAAAACCTATGTCACTTTTTAGGATTCCGTACTCAAAGAGTAAAACGGGACCCTATTACTAAGACTCCGCTGTCCGTCTGTCTGTCCGTCTGTCACCAGGCTGTATCTCATGAACCGTGATAGATAGAGATTTGAAATGTGATGTATTTCTGCTGTCGCTATTTATAACAAAAAATACTAAAAAACAGAATACATAATTTTATTTTTATTTTAGTTTTTATCTGTTTCTTTTTCTTTTACAATCTTACACAAATCGACCTTGCCCCAAACTAAGCAAAGCTTGTAATATGGGTACTAGACAACGATAAACATACTTACATAGATAAATAAATACTTAAATACATAGAAAACATCCATGACTCAGGAACAAATATTTGTGCTCATCACACAAATAAATGCCCTTACCGGGATTCAAACCCGGGACCTCCAGCTTCGTAGGCAGAGTCACTACCAAGTTACTAACTAGGCTACAGGGGGTTCCTATACAGCAATTTTTTTGCCGTTTAAAGATATAGATAATGGTACGGTACCCTTCGTGCGCGAGTCCGACTCGCACTTGGCCGGTTTTTTAAACATTTATTTCGAAATAAAGAGTGATACTCGGAAATGTCGAAGGGAAGGTCAATCGTCGAATCCGACTCGGCTGGGCAGCATTCGGGAAGCTACGGCACATCATCTTTTCGTCCAATATTCCGCAGTGTCTCAAGACGAGTCTTTGACCAGTGTGTGTTGCCAGTGATGACATATGGCACGGAAACGTGGTCGCTTACTAAAGGCCTCATAAGAAGGCTCAAAGTCACTCAAAGGGCAATGGCTCTCCATTGCCCTTTGAGTGACTTTGAGCCTATGCTATGCTATGCTGGGAGTTTCTCTGCGCGATCGCATCAGAAATGAGGCTATCCGCAGCAGAACCAAGGTAACTGATAAAGCCCTCCGAATTGCTTAAATTAAGTGGCAGTGGGCGGGGCACATTGCACGTAGAACCGATGGCCGTTGGGGCGGAAAGGTTCTCGAGTGGCAACCACGTACCGGAAGGCACAGCGTGGGTAGGCCCCTCGCAAGGTGGACTGATGACCTGGTAAAGGTCGCGGGAGTCCGCTGGATGAGGGTGGCGCAGGACCGGCCATTGTGGCACTCTTTGGGGGAGGCGTATGTCCAGCAGTGAACGTCTTTCGGCTGATATGATGATGATGATGATGATGATGACTCGGAAATGTAATAAAACCACGTAAAAATCTTCCTTTCCAGTGTAAACCCCCGGTGTGTGTTATTATTATATATAAACGAAAATAATTACTAAATGCAAGGTAGGATCGTGCTGTACTTAACAAACGCCATATAAGCTTGTTTTTTAAAAAGTTTTTTATTCATCTTGTTATTTTCAATAACCCTGCATACCTATTATGTCGCTGGTTCGTGGGTACTTGTACAGACAAATCACACAAACCCAAACAAGATAGGTCTATCTATTTTAGTTAAGGAGTTCCCATGACCACCTTCCATCATCAGATCCTGGAAATCATCCATCACCAAAGTGTTTACCAAGACAAAACAGATGAGCTCAAACTAGATGGGTTTATCTAGTTTAGTTTAGGAGTTCCATGACCACCTTATAGCTCCATCATCAGACTCTGGAAATTATCCAGCACCAAAGTCTTGCCGTGCCATGACCAAATAAATGAGCCCAAATTCGATGGCTTTATCTTGTTGAGTTTAGGAGTTGCTATGGCCACCTTCCGACTCCATCATCAGACCAGCTCTATGATATTATGTCACCGAAGATACGCAATTGTACCTAATTTGAAGATTTCACCCAAACTCCCATACATACATACATACTAACAAGGTGGACTGATAGTAACAAGTAAATAAATTAAATCTATCAAGTATCACGATCACTCGTACAATAATAATTGACTATAGAACGCTTAGTTTAGACAAAAGGATCCAACCCACAAGACATCACCATTGAAATGTATGACTTTTGTTTTAGGTAGAAGGTTCAATTTTAAATGTTACGTATCCGGTGGGTTTGAGCCTTTTCGCTACACTACGTCATATATGGCAGCTATGCAATTCATAACTTGTCTCGATTAGCCTCACGAATGTATCCCCAGTATAGTTTGACCCCGAGGTTGGTAACAACTATGCCTAGTCGGAGATCAAAATAAGATTATTTTATCTGAAGAGTGGCCGGTTAGCTTCGTGAATAGCCACAAATAAACACACTACACGTCTGTCTCGGAGGGCTATTCAGCCGGTACTGAGATATATTCCCGCGCGACGGTAAATTTATACTAGTTTTGAATCATTATTTATAAATATAAATTTTGACAAAAGTTATATTTTTTGGACTGGATCTTGTTGGTACAAGCATGAACTTTAATGTTGTGTAAGATTCAATACAAAAATTATTCAACAATAATGAGAAAATCCTTGAGTTTTCAGTACGATTTTGTTGACAAATATGGTGTAATTGAGAACAGTTTACATATATATACGTGCAGAATAAGGAAAATTCGAGGCGGCTAGGAGCAATGGCAACATATTACGCTAGTGAAAATAGAAAAAAACAAGTAGGTTCTCATAATAGCATCATGGAGTATTAGGGGCTCAAACTTATGACTCTGCGCTCTCTTCAGAAAACTACTGTCGGTAATCGGGTATTTTCGGTTAAAGTATTCAGTTCTTCGTAAATTGGAGGCGGCTAGGACCAATATGAGGAGTTTACCTATGCAAATAAGTAATCAGAATGTAGAAAAAGCTCTCCGTTTCTTAGAATTACAACGTCAAAAATCCGTCATTCTCGCTTATTCCTGACCAAAAAACGAGCGCCCTCTTAACTAGTATACTTAGGTAGTCAAAATAGATAGACAGAATGGTAGTTCAGCGTTTATAAGTATTTATAACATAAAATGATAAAAAATACTTAACTTCAAATATGTAATATTAGGCGAAATCCAAGAAAAAGATACTTAATAATCGTTAAGCCAAATGTGAAAGTACGCACACAAAAATAATAAAACACCTCCCACACAATAGCTTATCCCGCTCAATAGTAAACACACGAAATGAAAGATTCTTGATCTACCCGAGACAGCTGCAAACCTTAACTAACGACATCTAGATAACTTAACTGTCGTCCAATCAACCTAGATTCGATTAGAGCCCAGATTCCTTTGTTCCTAAACTGGTTTAAGCCGGTTCTAACCAAAATAAACCTTGAATTTGTTAGAGCTTTGTATAAAGGCTTACTGTCTGGTTAAAAAGATGACTGCATTTATGCCCATAAAATGGAAATCTTACATGGAAATCTTTATCCAACCTACCTATGCCTATATACCTACTTACCTACTTTTACCTATACATACTTACTATTACAACATTTACAGCCTCATTTTGTATTTTCTCCTTGAAAACTTGTCAAAACCGGTCAAATTGCATTACACTACCTACCTAACCCAAATCCCCAAATGTTAGCAAAAAATCGGACCCTTCCTGACTCTTCTGTTTTTTTTTGTGCAACAGTACCTACACTGCCAACGTTTGAGACCATTAACTGATAAGTTACCCATTAGGACAGAGATAAAACAAGTTAATGTTATTAGAATAGCAAATTACTATTTTGTAATATACAGGCGTTGATGGGAAACTTCAGTTTCTGATGCGGGATATGTGGTTATTGACAATGTTGAAGACTAAATGTAGATGAAAAAACATTTGCAATTGAGTAAATTAATTTTCACTTTCGCTAATTTGCACTGCTGCAACTTGCAAGCGACCTGAAACGAGACGTAAAGGATATGTTAATTACATTTTATAAACCTGCGTGTCAATAGTTGCTCAAAATAATACTATGATTATTATTTGAACAACGACTTAACTTCGCAACTGGACATAAAGAAAGGACTAAAAGGTTATCGCAACATGTAGTCTGGCTTGGAAAAAACGTTTTGTTTACATTTTTTCATGCTCAGCTGAGGGTAGTATTTTTTGTCGGAAATATAGTAAAATAAAGATTTATTAACACGAGCAGGTAGTCCGGCTGTTATCTTACAACAACATAAAACAGATGCAAAGTCAGAAAAACAATACGTTTGAAACTTGCTTAAGCCTACACTTGGCGTCAAAACTATCGCACCTTTTCTAAAATTCGTTTCAAGCGATTATTACTCCTAAGATACTTACTTACTGTAATGTACCCTGTCGATATTAGTATCATTTGAAAGGTAAAAAAAACCCCTAGGCTTTAGCTTCAAACGATACTAATATCGCCAGGGTACAGTAAGTATCTTAGGAGTAATAATCGCTTGAAACGAATTTTAGCAAAGGTGCGATACTTTTGACGCCGAGTGTATAGTGAATTTCAAAACATGTTTCAGAAGAAATATTTCATCAGAAATAGAAATCTGTTCAACGAGATATATTACCTATACTTACTATTACAGCCTCGTTTTGTATTTTCTCCTTGAAAACTAGTCAAAACCGGTCAAATCGCATTACGCTAAAGCCAAAAAAGTAATGCCATGTAACTATTATCACATGCAAGGGCATTAACTCCATTTTCCATTTCGCGTTCCCATGCTTTCCCTGAGCGCACTGTACTGTGACTACAGAACCCGCAATAACCATGCATGTGCTAAATAATAGGGATCCGCGAAATAACAGGTGGCGGCGACGCAATCTCTCATAACTCGAGGATTAAGAATAAATGTATGATGAGAGTTGATGAACTGTGTTTTATGTTATTTGGGTATGACTCTTCATTCCATGTAACAAGCTTTTAATCTATAGATACCAATATAATAAAGAGGAGCAGCAGTGGACGTCTTTCAGCTGATGTGATGAGCCTGGATTCTCTGTAATTCGCAGGAGGTGCCGCGCGGGCAACTAGTGTCTAATAAATCACACTGCCTATGTACATTAATAGAGATCCCGTCAGATTTTTGTTAAACAAGCGGTGTCTCAAGCACAGACTGGCAATTTTGTTGTTGAAATTATTGAAATAAACACCAGTCAATAGGTTGCGTAGCGAAATATGCTGATGCTGCTGATATAGCTTCATTATCTCATTCCTACACTGTCACTGCTGGGCTGAGCATTCACCTGGGTGCCGCGCTGCGCCACGTCATGTCACGATGTAGCTGCCACTTGCTTGTGTGTGGCACCTAGTGCGTGTTTCGACAATCACTAGTGCGCCAGTTGTCTCGTCGACAAATGGATGCGTCCAAATGGATGGACGTTGATGTTCCATCGTATTTCATATTCACGACCCAAATGGGGCGTTGACTCATCGCGCTTCGTTAGGATATCCAAGTGGCCGCGCCAACTACATATCTATAAACGGTACAGTTTTGACATTCATGGACCGATTTTAGCGCGGCGGTTATTAGAGCGGTCGTGAATGGCCAGCTCTTTATAGCTTGATAAAAAAACCGGCCAAGTGCAATTCAGACTCGCCCATGAAGGGTTCCGTAAAATAAATTGCGGTTTTCGATTTATGACGCATTAAAAAAAAACAACTTATTAGATCTCGTATAAACCAATTTTCGGTGGAAGTTTGCACGATAATGTACATTGGGTATTTTTTTTTTAGTTTTATCATTCTGTTATTTTAGAAGTTACAGGGGGAGGGACGCACATTTTACCACTTTGGAAGTGTATCTCGCGCAAACTATTCAGTTTAGAAAAAAATTATAGAATAAACCTCAATATCATTTTTGAAGACCTATCCATAGAAACCCCACATGTATGGGTTTGATGGAAAAAAAATGATTTTCAGTTCTAATCTAAAGTGGCCGTGACATACGGACGGACAGACAGACATACAGACATGACAAATCCATAAGGGTTCCGTTTTTTGCCATTTGGCTACGGAACCCTAAAAAGAGATAACTTCTGGTTTTATCCACTCTGCAAGTGTCTCTTGGACCGTCCAATGAACTTCACTAATCTGTGCGCATCAGCCGGATTGCAATTTATTAGCCGCCCGACATGTGTCCTGCACGCGACATTTTGTTCACTGTTTTTGCGGATCGCGCTTATTTGGATACTTGGATAACGCGGGTTTATGGGATTTAAGCATGCACTTCGAGCCATTGTGCACTTACACGATTTGTATGTTGCCCCGTTTCATTCATATTGCACAATAGGCTTGTTGCGTGGTGTTTAAATTGATAACGTCGTGTTGCTGAATGGATAGTAAACCATCAAATGATTGTAATAAAGTATAAATTACAAAATATAATTCAAATCATAAAAAGATATGAACCTTGTAAGTTTAGAAAAAAAAGTTTTTTTATTTATTGTCCAAGAGTAAATTTAAAGGTACCAATAGAATCCTTACGCTTTTATAGAAACAAATTTGTATGACAACTAAGGCCTAAACGCAGTATTTCGCGACCGAAACAGCAATTTACTTCATTTTCCATGCAACGGTTAGTACAAATTGCACGGCGTGACGTCATACTTTAAAGCCAATCAGTATGAAGCGTTTCGGCTGCTGTCAGCGAGGTCCGTCTTTAACTCGATTTTTTGGGTATTAATGTCCTTTAAATGTAGTTGCTTCCATACAAACATTTGTTCATCTACAAAAACTGGTTCGAATGGCATCGTAAACAAATTTAAGGTCACAAGCCCATTCAATACAATTCAATTATGCGGTCGGGAAAATTCAGGAAACTGATTTTGTTTCTTGATAAATATTGTGATACTTACAAAGAATCCTTCTTGGGCCAGGATATTTTATTAGCATGTTTACGTACAATGCAATACATTAGCATGTTTACGTACAATGCAATACAATACAAATATTATTTATTGCTTATCAGAAATAGTAGGTACAAAATAGAAAAAAGAGGTAAATTAAACATAAACAATAACAACAGGTGTTTCGATAAAAATCGACCTCTTCTAGAACATTTTTTTTTTTTGGTTTTCCCAGGGGAAATCCTTTATGGATCCCACTCGGCTCGGGAGAAACCAAGTGGGTATATCCGACTATCACGGACTAAAACCCCTGGGGTGTTCCACTGCTCGCTTGTAGACAGAGCCCCGGGAACGCTATTGCACACATCCGGAACTCTGTCGGCGTTGCCCTTGCGGGCCCACGTAGGTGGCAGGGTATAGTGCCCTACCCACTCCGCTGTTGGCACCCCAGAACACCATGGGGGCCTTCCATCTCGGGACCTTTTCTAGGCGGGTGGTGGAACTCCCGACCCATCACCCGCAGGTCCCGGATCCCTTCCAGACCTACCTTAACCTTTGGGTGGCGGAGACGAAGCAAAATAATCATATAATTTGAGTACCTAGGTGAACAGAAAAACAAAATATTAACAACCTAACTAAAAGAAATACTCACATAAATACACATATATTTAAACCTACATACACATACAATAACTACATAACAAAAAAAAGTATAATTTACAGTCGAAAACAAACAGCACACACAAAGTAGGAATGAATATTTAGTTACGGAAGAGAAAAAACATTTCAGATTAACCCCTGCTGCCATTTTATTTATTTTTCTACTCCTGTACCGTTATCTGTCATTTATATAGGTTGTAGCTCAAATACAATGACACCACTAATAAGTCGTGGAAAAACTCTATGATCTATGGCCCAAAAACGTATAGTTTAGCGTACTTTTTTGGTTCATACATTTTTCATAAAAGCACTGTTTAACTTTTTTTAAAATCGGCCGCTATATTGCAGTGGTGCCAACTTCATAAACAAATATTTCGAAATAAAAGTATTTATTTACGATTTAACATTTGTATATTATAAATTATTCACTACAATAATAATAAATCATCATCTATTGTGTGTTAAAGTACATGTTTTATAAATTCTTAGTATTATTTATGAAAATAAACATTTCGAATTCGGTCCGGGTCCGGATTCGGTTTGGTTCGGATGACAAGTGCAAACAAATTAAAAACAAAACAAACCATAAACAAGAGGTGTCACATTCCCGATTTCCCACCAAAATATATACTTACAGTTTTTAAAATTAAAAGTTGAATGATGATAAACTATTAGTCCTAAACTATTAAGATTTTATTCGTGTTTGTGAAGACAAAAGTGTACGTTCCTTTTAAAATGGTCGAAAAAATTAATAACTGCACTCCTGAAGAAATTGCGTGAGTAGCAAAAGTACGAATAGAAAACTTGCTGCCTGAAAAGGCTAACTATTTTGTAGTCTGCTATTTATTTAAAATTTGTCGGAGAAAAAGTATAGTATAAATAAATAAATAAATAAATAAATATTATGGGACAATCTTACACAAATCAACCTAGGCCCACGGTAAGCTCAGTAAGGCTTGTGTTGTGGGTACTAGGCGATGATATATATAATAGATAAATACATATAGATACTTATATACATATATAACATCCATAACTCAGGAACAAATATTCGTGATAAACACACAAATTAATGCCCTGACCGGGATTTGAACCCGGGACCTCCAGCTTCGTAGGCAGAGTCACTACCCACTGGGCTACGGAGGCCGTTAAAACTATGAGTATGCGACGGTGTATAACTGGTCTAAAAACGCTCGTGGCGTCTTTGATTGCGACCCACGCCACTCGCGTTTTAAGACCCTTCTTATACAACAGTTGCATAAAATACTATTATTTGTCCAAACAATTATTACACAGTATTACAGTTACAGAACTAATGCAATGTGAATCTTAGAATGGGTGTGGCGCAGCAGTAGATGATGTGCGCCACACACTGGAGGTATGGTTGCTGGCGTGGGGGCCACAGCGGCACAATTTGGTCGCTATAGTGAGTGGGTAACGAACGACCTCTCGCTGCCGACCATTGTATCGACAATGCTCGACAGTGAGAGGTCCTGGGAAGCTATGGCTTCCTTCTGCAAGTCCGTAATGGCACAGAAGGAGGCTGCGGAGAGAGAGCGGGAGAACGACCCTTCCGCTCCTAATATCCGCAGACGGAGAGCGGGGCGCGCACGCCGTCGCTATGCGTATTTGCTCCCCACGCCGTAGTGGACTGGATGCTAGGGTCGGAGGACCCTAGCCGTCCAATAAGCCAACGGGATTTTAGCGCCCCGAAATTGTCCCGGGGTGCTCTCCCTGGTTGTGGCCGCGCAAACGGGCCAGTCGCGAGGGTCAAAGTAGAATGCGTCAAGCCTTTGGCCCTCCTTGACAGGCGACATGGTTGGACAATCGTTGTGGGTTTAGTGGGTAGTCTGGGCCTTCTGTCCAGGAGTTCCAAACACCCATCCGCCCCGCCCCTCCACCGGGCGGACGGTGCATCAAGTCAAAAAAAAACGTCATCGAAAAATAGAATGAGACTTGTATGGTAGGATAGCTGCCTTTGAGGACAGTAAAAAAGAAGTGGTCGGCCAAATCCAGTGTTGGCAGGTTCCTGTGTCCGATGTATGCTCGTAAGATAATTTCTATAAGTTCCTAAAAATTATTATGCAAAATTAATCATTTATTCGTTATTTATTTAATCATAAGAATACTTAGGCGACTCCATACATTTAGAGTGAAATTTGCCACCGGTACTCCGCCCTCTAGTCATAACCATGCCGACCGACCGGAAAGTGTATGAAAAAGGCTGCCTTTTAAAAAAGCACGGCAGTATATTGCGATAGTCTTATTAAATTAAACATTATTAGTTCAGTTTAAGCAATAAAGAAACCATATTTTCAATAATTCAAACAAGCAATTTTTTTTTATAAATGTGGTCGGACTGTAAAAACTGCCAGGCTATGGTGAGGCCGACCGAGACATACTACTTCAACGGGTTTAATTTAGCTATTATAATCCGTTTTTTTCATTCCATTTTTCGATGACGTTAAATGCAGCTGTCACGTGGTACCTACCACAAATTCGGTCGGACACAGGAACCTGCCAGCACTGGATTTGGCCGACCACTTTTTTTTTACTGTCCTCAAAGGCAGCTATTCAACCATACAAGTCTCATTCTATTTTTCGATGACGTTTTTTTCGATGAATTTTTGTACTACTTTTTGCTATTTGCGCAAAATTTGCCAAGTTAAGCCGCGGCCGACCAAGAGCAGTTGAAGTGACTAAAAGTCAGCTACCCCTACAGAGTAGGCATTTTCTATTTTTTTATCACGTAGGGTGTCATGCAGTCGGCCACCGGACTATTATATCAACCACAGATTACCAATTATATCTTCATCAATAAATAATTACCTAGTGATACATTATCTTAATTAAGTCCCAATCAGTCAGCCTTTTGCATTTGCATCTGTAGGCCATTAATTTTAATGCCAATATGGCCGGTAGTAATTCACTGCAGCACCTGGTGTCAGTGTCACAGTAATGCATTTCTATTGTTAGGTGACATGCAGACGTGTTGTCTGTGTTTGAGGCATTGATTTTGACGAGCATACAAACCTTACATTGTAAACAACAATAAAACCGTGTTTTGAGACCTGTAGTCCGTTAACGTTAATCCCGCAACAAATAATTTAGCAACATCATTTGTATTTTATACACACTAGTTGCCCTCGCGGCTCCGTAATAATATTCTTTACTAGCTGTTGCCCGCGACTTCGTCCGCGTAGAACTTTTTATCGTCTTAGAAAATGATTTCTCTCAATACAAAATTTGAACCCTCTTTTAGGGGATAATTAAAAAAAAAGTTGATGTTCATTTTCTAGTTTGTGAACAAACAGTCTAAAACCAAAGTTAAAAATCTCATACTTTAAAAATGCCTTGAAATACTCAAACTTTGAACCAATTTCAACACTCTTAGGGGATGAATTTGGAAAAACTCTGAAATCAGTTTTGTAGTCTTTTAACGTACAGAATAAGACCGAAGTTAAAAATCTCTTACTCACACTTTAAAATTTTATTGCTCGCCATTTAAAATTTGAACCCCCTTTTAAACCCCCTTAGAGGTTGAATTTTTCTAATCGCTGAAAGAACTTTTTTCGTAAACTTTTAAGTCTCTAGCTCAAAAAAAGTGTTGCCCATACAAAGCTTTCTTAACCCCCTTAGGGGTGGAATTTTCTAAAACTCTGAAAGTACTTTATTATTAATTTTAATAAGTAACATTTTGAATAGTTTTAAGTCTAGTAAAAAAAAAAGTTTTTCCCACACAACACTGGCTACCCTTCTTAAGGATCTTAAGGATGCCCTTAGGGATGGAGTTTTCTAAAACGCTGAAAGTTCTTTTTTAGTATTCTAATAAGTAATCTTTTTGCAAAGTTTTAGGTCTAACTCAAAAAAAAGTGTTGCCCATGCAAAGCTTGCTCTCCTTTTTAACCCTATTAGGGGTGGAATTTTCTAAAACGATTTGTGTTCTTTTTTTGTATTTTAATAAGTAATCTTTCTACAAAGTTTCAAGTCTCTAACTCAAAAACATAAACTTTCCCTGATAAAAACTTTGCACCCCTTTTTATCCCCCTTAGGGATAGATTTTTTCAAAACGCTGAAAGTCTTTTTTTTTGTATTTTTATAAGTAATCTTTCTACAAAGTTTTAAGTGTCTAGCTCAGAAAAAGTGTTCCCCATACAAACCTTGCACCCTTTTTTAACCCCCTTAGGGAATGATTTTTGTAAAACGCCGAATGTAGTATTTTTCATGTTCTAATAAGTAATTTTTTTCCCATACAAACTTTGCACCCTATTTTACCCCCTTAGGGGTGAAATTTTCCAAAACGCTGAAAGTACTTTCTTTGTATTTAAATAATCTTTCTACAAAGTTTTAGGACTCTAGCTAAAAAAAATAGTTTCCCACATACAAACTTTGCACCCCTATTTTAGCCCCCTATTTTTAGGGGTAGAATTTTCTAAAACGCTGAAAGTACTTAATTTGTATTCTGATGACTAATCTTTCTACAAAGTTTTAAGTCTCTATTTAAAAAAAATATTGTTTCCCCCATACAAAATTTGCACCCCTATTTTACCCCCTTAGGGGTAGATTTTTTTAAAACACTGAATCTAGGTACTTTATTTGTATTCTAATGAATAATTTCTCTACAAAGTTTTAAGTCTCTATTTAAAAAAAAGTAGTTTTTCCCATACAAACTTTGCACTCTATTTTACCCCTTTAGGGGTAAAATTTTCTAAAACCCTGAAAGTTTTTATTTGTATTCTAATGACAGATCTTTCTACAAAGTTTTAAGTCTCTATTTAAAAAAAAAATGTTTCCCCCATACAAACCTTGCACCCCTTTTTACCCTCGTAGGGGTGGAATTTTCCAAAACGCTGAAAGTGTTTCATTTGTATTCTAATAACTAATTTTTCTACAAAGTTTAAGTCTATAGCTCAAAAAAAAAGGTTCTCCCATACAAACTTTGCACCCCCATTTTACCCCCTTAGGGGTAGAATTTTCAAAAATCCCTTTTTATCCTTAGCCCACGTTATAAAAGCAACATACTGTGCAAAAATCAACTCTCTAAGATTAGTAGTTTCGGCTGTGCGTTGATGAGTGAGTGAGTGAGTGATTGAGTGAATAAGTCAGTCAGGACATAGGCATTTATTATGTATAAATAGATAGAAGATAATGAAACTCCCATTCAAATATCTCAAAAAATTATGAAGCTACATCCGTTTTAATGTCGCTTGTTAGAGTGAGAAAACGATGAGGGACTGTGACGTCAATATACTCGAGCGTCATAGTAAAAAACAATCGTTTCATATGAAGGTGCGTTTTGCGGAAAAGGGACAGAACATACCCCCTCTTAAAACTTTGGACTCTTATAACTTAATCATTACCTATATAACCTCTTGCTTTGTTTTTTTCTCCATTTGACTATATTTATTTTAAATTCTTTTTCGAGAAAATACATTATGATTATTTACCATATTTTCGATTATAGCTAGTATTAGCTATAACCACGAACTTCGGAATTCGAAAATATTCGGGTATCTCTATCTCTATCGCACTAACCATACTCGAGTGACAGGGATGCAAATATATGAACATTGAGTATCGGTTTTCGTGGTAGCGCCGCAGGTACTTTGGCTGAATGCGCCGAGCGCGTGCCATTGTCATTAAAAAAAAACAAATTCGTGTTAATTATATTGTTCAAATTTGTTGATTTCATTTATTGAAATTACGACATAAAACGACATTTGCGCATATAAGTTCTCATATCAGAATCGAATATTTTTTTATGGTTTATATTTTAGCATTTGTCTCGTAAAGGTCTATCGTAGACGGGATTTAAATTATTAATAAGTGAAAGGCAAAGCAATTCCGCCATTTTGACGAAAATTTGACGGTTCTTATAGCTGACAGTTGGAGCAGCGTTTGATTTCAATAAAAATAAATGAAAAATTAAATGAAGTCGTATATTTCGGAAAATTAATTAACTGTCGCAGTCGGATAAAAACTATCCTAAGTTGCAGCTAGAATAATAATGTTCCTATATAAAATGTTTCATATTTTTCCGTTCATGGGATGCTGAGAACATTCGAACCGCGCAAAGCTTAGTTTCAAACTGGCTGATTCTTTTTTTAATTTAGAGATTTATTATAAGTGGAGATAATATCAGAATGTATTTGTTAACCTGTCTGTTAACGTGGCGTGGTGCTGTCAAAATATTTTAACTCGGACTTACTGTGGACAAATACCTACACCACACTACTAACCTAATCCAGTAACCTTGTCGCCTGAAAGTACGGGGGAAAGTAGGGGGAGTTTGGGTCAAATCCGGTACTTGGTTCTGATTTTTCGCAGACTTGTTTATGACGTTGGCCCAATGAATAATCCAAGTTTGTGACCTCGAGCGCCGAACGCAACGTTGTAAAAAAATTAAAATACCGCGTAGACCCTAAAGGCCTGGTTTTTGATAGTACCTTCTCAGGAAGTTTTTAAAGAAGACTAAATTTGCTACAATATGATTATATGAGACTAGACTTGTCTCTAAGTCAGTAGCCCCAATAGTTTCCAAGATAAAGGGTTTCAAAACTAAATTTGCTACAATATGATTATATGAGACTAGACTTGTCTCTAAGTCAGTAGCCCCAATAGTTTCCGAGATAAAGGTTTTCAAAATTCATAATTTTTTCGAACTTCGCCAGTTTGTTTGCAATATTTTAGACGTCACTCGAACAACTCTAGCGCGATGAAGTTTGAATTACCTCCGACGGACTGTGCTAGTGTTGCGAAGATCGATAAATGATAAACATTAAAAGGATTTATCTCGGAAACTATTAGGTCAACCTACAGAGACAATTCTAGTCTCATATTGTAGCAAATTTAGTCTACTTTAAAAACACTATGAGAAGGTACTGTCAAAAACGAGTGCTTAAGGTTTTTATTATAATCTTATAATAAAAACTCGCGGTATTTTAGATTTTTGACAAAGTTGCGTTCGGCACTCGAGGTCACAAACTTGTATTATTCATTCATTTCTGTCTGGAAAAAATCAGAACTACAGGATTTGACGCAAACAGTGGATGTATAAAGTTACTGGAGTAACCTTATCGTAGCGCTATAAGAGCAGATAATCCACCTCGCGTCAGTGAAAGTGTTAATATAATAAAATTCTAAATAGTAAATAAGCTAAGCTTTCTTATTTTCTGTGATGTTGACAACGTAAATAATAATCAACTTAAAAAATCATACTCGTAAATGCAATAACCAAAAATCTAACTCAAATAGTAAATCCAAAACTATTAAAATTCATACATAATAATATTTATATTACACCAGACTAATAAAAAAGCACCAAAACATCAATCCCGCGTCAAATATTTGATAGTTTACCCCTTAATACAGTGTGCAACCACCGTTAGCCAGCTCTTACGAAAAATGATGTCACCACCCCCGGTTGTAGAAGCTGTTACCACTTTCTGACACTGAACGGAAACATGGCAATCAACCGATATGCACTCCCAACTATTAATCCGAAGCATCATATGTAAAACCGATGATATGAAGGAATTTATTATTATGAAAGGTTTTTTCGTTACCTATCCAGAATTTTTGGTAAGTAATGCAAATATTACATTCTTGATAACTAAATGACATTAACTGTTATTTACTATAACTATGCGCTTTACATAAGTATTTAATTTCCTCAAGAAATATGTACTTAAATCGAAGCTACTTTGATTCAAGGCGTGATGTGACATTCATCGAAACGATTTTTTTTTTATTTTCGCGGGACTGGCGCCAGTGAAATATTTGTACCTATAATACCTATATCTACTTGCTGATTCCCAGTAGTTACATAAGACGACGGGTTTTCGGTAATGGAACTACCTGGGGCCTATTTCATAAAACTTTACAGGCGTACAATTTGACAAAATTGTCAACTTTTTCTATGGAAAATTGTACAATTTTGTCAAATTGTACGCTTGTAAAGTTTAATGAAATAGGCCCCTGGCCTTTTTTCAAGTAGTTACAAAAAAATATTAGGGTTTTAATTAATGGAACTAAATGGACGAACTCCGTAGCCTAGGGTTCGAATCCTGGCAAGGGCATTTATTTATTTGTTCCTACGAATATTTACGAATATTTGTTCCTGTGTCATGGAAATTTTCCAAGTATATATTATAATTAATTACGCACGGGTATGTATATAGTCGTCTACCCATTGCACAAGCTATGTTTGAAACTGACGATTTGTGTAAGATTGGCCCCAAATATATATTTATTTAATGTTATTATTCAAAAGATCCGTAAAGATTTGCTCTCACTGAACCTTCACACTAATAATGTCACGATTTCACGAAGCCCATCCAAGCAATCCAAAGCGTAAATTCGGACAGTACCTGTCAGTGACAGCTACTGTCCGAATTTACGCTTTGGATTGCTTGGATGCTGTCACGTCACGCACGCTACATTACGCAACACTCATTTCAAAACGAAGGAACTCCACTACTTTTCAGTTCATAAACTGCATTATTTTTACCTATTAAAAGTAAGGACAAGATAGGTACGAACCGTTCTTATTTCTTAATATACGGAATTGATAACGTTTCGAAATGTTTACCTATTCGTCGTATTCTTCTATCTAAGCAAGATGCTTTTTGACATAGTCAAATTAAAAACCTTCTTATTTCATTACGAAACTACATACATCAGTAGTTATAACCGTTCAATTTTTTTTCACGACTCTAAATAGTATTAAAATCAATATCATGTAGTCATCACAGCGTGACCTACTTTCGGTTCAACAACTCATTGGACGAACATGTTACAACTTGATGACTTGGACTATTGATTTAAATACGGGCTAGAATACACTTTTGAGTAATTAAACGTAGTGGCTGCAAGTGCAAGAATACATTTTGATGTAACATTTTCCTTCTGTCCTGCAATTAATGCAATAGTATGTTTAATAGTTAATTTTAACAGAAGTACCTAATCTTTTATCGCTTTAAATGAAATTCTTAGTAGGACATTATTATATGTACAGTCAGCCCATGAAAATGATGAAAACTTTAGGACTTTGACAAATTAAATCACGATAAGTGAGTGACGCGCGTGATGGTTAGATGTCAACCATTTAAAAGAACCGATTGTTATGACATTCATGCAAAAAAGTGTAGACTTGTCATTACATATCTCTGTCTCTGTTCTGCGATGTTGACAGACTGCAGTTAACTAAATTAGGACACGACACAATGGTAAACTTGCAAGCCACAAATGAGAAGCTTGTTGATTAGGATTTTGTCCTCAACGTTTTTATTACTTATCTGGTGTTGGTTGATAAACAATGATTTAATTGTAATTTGAATATGCTTTTTATAATTTTTTCAAATTATCTACCGCAAAATGATTTCAAGGTGTTTTTTATTTTAGCCATAGATGTGACTAAGGGGCCATGAAATCTCAAGGGTGAAGCGTGAGTGAGATTTCGTTTTGTTAGTTTAGAGTATGACTAATTTCATTTGACTTATCTTTGGCAAGGTTCTAGTGGCTTTTGGTACTTTGGGAGGAGCAGAGGTGTTGGTGAGTGACTTGATTTAAAAATTATATAATTCGCACTAAATTCTGTAGCGGGGAATAGAAGTGTCGTCATTGTTATGAATAATATGTCATAAGCTATCTCTTTAAATACATTTAAATTATTTACAAATTTCAGTTAAATTATTATTATCTGATTGGTGTGTTGTTGTTTAGATTGATATTATAGTACCTACTCTTTCAAAGGAATTTTTACAATCTGTAGTGGTGCCTATCGAAGTGGCACTTATTTGATAATTAATTTGTCGTGCAAGTTACGTCATACTTACGCTTACTTATCTATTGCTCTCCGAATCTTGTAGGCTGAAATACATCAAAAAGCATTTTAATTATACGATTTTCTTGCTGGTTTCTTGAGGTTCTTAGATTTGTAAAAAAAAAATATCCGTATAAATGGAACCTATAGTGCAATGTTTACGATGGATTAATTTAATTATCTTCGCATTTTACATAATATTATGATTGTGTTATATTTTGTTTGCTAATAAGTATTATGACTTCTGATAAAAAAAAATATAACAAGGTAATTTTTCAAATATATTTTTGACAAAACTTGCTAGTTACTGTCATTATTTTCGAGTGTATGAAAGAAGTAGGACCTATTTAAGACATTGAAACTAAATTACTTCATAATGGGCCTTTTTTAGATTTTAATAAGTGTTGATTTAATTAAGTTAATGTACCTACTGAAATTATCAACTTGTACCTATATTCATCGAATAAAATATTTATTTATTGAATTACTTCGTTAGGTATTAAAAATTGTCACACCTACATCAAATCAAACTTACGGTAAAAAGATGTAATGCACAACATTTTGAGATCACTTTTTTAAAAGGTTTTATTCACGCTTGCAATTTTGCGACCGACTTAAAAGTACGTTTTAAATGTCACGTACTTTTTAGTTCTACGCTACGTTTTACTATCATTTTTATCACCCGTATAGTTACAAAGGTTTCCACTCGATTCTAAAAGCCAATAAACCCAAAAACACCTTTGGTTGCACAAAACGCTTTTAAAACCGCAATCGTAAAGTTTTATACGCGCAAACCTAAAAACATTACCAAATTACTACTAATAAAACACACGCGCCTTCTGACACAGCGTCGAATAACCCGTTCCTAAGAGTTACGTGTCTATTCGTTTCCGAACAAAGAGCCGTTAATTCGTCCAACGATTACAAACGTTTTCAATGTTACTCGACTGAAGCTCGGGACCGAGTGAACGCTCTCCGTTTAACAACCCCGTGCTCTCCTGCCGTCCATTCTTACGTCACCTCACCCCATACCAAACCAGAAATCCTATTGGTTAATTCACTTTGCCGCGCTTTCTGAAATCCAAATTCAAAAGCTTCTCCTCATTTCTCTCTTTCCACCGCAAGGCTATCCGTAACAAACCAGAACGAGAAAGCGACGCGTCGTCAACCGCTGTTGCAACATGATGTAACCAGTTTGGATTAAAGCGACAGCATATAGTGCCTGTATAAGGAAGAATGGGACGGGAATAAAGTTTAGACGTTGATTGTAGTGGTAGAGTGCGAAGGGAACGTGCTACTGTGCGTTCCACTATTTATAATCAAATAGGTTTGCATTGGTGTTGGTGTGCGCGTGTGCTTACATTATGCACCGCACCGATGTGTGTGCTGCGTCGAGGCAGGCAATGATGTGCACGGAGTAACCCTTATTACAAGACTTGCTCCCGCCGCGGCCGCACGTACAATAGCTGTCGTCAACCGACCTCTTTTGTCGTGCGAAGTGCGAAGTTAACTTGTTTACATCGGCTAGTCGGAGCGATGCATGGTGCGTTTCGCGCGGTTGTGTCATTGGCCTCAGCCGATTAACGCTAAATAACGAGTGAATTACGGACAATACCTTGAGATTTGCCTCAAAACTTTTTTGTGTGAACTTTGCGAGCTCAGACCGTGATCTCGAAGCACCAAATTTTGAACTATTTTTGTGCCATCGAAAGAGTGAGAAAGTGAACTTTTTGACGATTTTTTCTACAAAACTTTTACTTAAAAATTGAAATAACAACAAACTTTTGCAAGTGACTTTAAAACTTTTTGGTGAATAACCATCAAATCTTCGTCATCAATTTTCGGAGTGAATCTTTAGGAAGAAACGTCTAAGCGGGCACATATCATTTATGCATACAAAACAAACGGCGATCTGTCCACGATTCCTCCGTAGAAAAAGACACTACGCTCGACAAAGATGGCTATAGCGTTCAACCTGCCGAGCGAGAGAGAGGCGACAGAGGAGAACTTCTCTAGACTGAACAGGCTTCTGGCTGAGCTATACGAGGTTCTGTGTCACATTCTGGTGTCTCGACAACCCGGGCAAGAGACCTTGTCCCAGGACACGCGTCGAGGTGAGTGTCCTGAAGCTAACACACCACCTTACCACTTAAGATGCAATTCGACCTACATCGTCAACTTAGTGATGGTAGTAGCCATCATAAAAGTGTCCCTGGCATCATCGCTCTTCAATACCATCAGATAAAATGAAGATTGTTTTAGATAAGTATTGTTAACGGTGATACTGCATAGCAGATCTGGACTATTGTTATCGTATTTTTAAGTCCATCCGTTTTTTGTAATTTTTGCCGAGATGTTGTGTCCGACTGCACTTAAATTGTAAATGGTGGTTCTTGCTAAATCAAAACCCAAGAACAAGTTATTCTTTGGTTTTAATTCGGCTGCATTTCTAACAAACACTTATGCTTAATTAGATACAATTTTGCTATTCGATTTCAAAAACTCAGTGAAGTTCGACAAAACAACTCGTGGTAAAAAATATTTTTACTAATTTGATTGTTTTTAATTATGTAATGATACAGTAATTTACATAAAATGGTTTTACTGTCAGGATAAAATTTTTGGATACAATTTTGTCTCGTAAGCTCCATGCTTCTTTCGACTACCTTTTTATTTTACCAGTGCTTAAAAATACAATAATGCTAGATTAAATTCTGTACTTATTGTTAAGTTTTAATATTACAATTCCATTTTGATCTCTTATTTTGTTTATCAATTTTAAAATCGAAGTAGTTTGTTTAATTTATTACAATTAACTTTGATTTAAGTTTCCGTGAGGTATAGCATTTAATTTTTATATTTTTTAAACGTCTAAGTACCTATACATATAATAAAGGATCTCAGACTTAATTTCCAAATAGTCTCGATAGTCATAGTGTCCGTTAAGTGAATTATAATTTCTTTGATTATACCTACGCCAAATATTCGTTAGATTTTTACAAAATCATAAAATGGAGAATTCATTGAAATTTACAGATAATGATGATTTCATGAATCAATATTTTTATCTAATAAAATTATTAAATTAGTGCCAACTTTGTAAATACCTTCGATTACATTAGTACCTAGTTTAGTTTTGTTACAATGACATTCTTTTTATTTGCTGTTTTTCAAAGTGTATAATAACCTACCTGATAAATTCCTTTTATACTTAATAAGAAATATACTTTGATAAATATTTCGATAGTTATAAATCAGTCACAACGAATTGTAAATATTGCATTTAAATGTTTGTGATTTTAAGTAAGATCATTATCTGCCTACAATTTCTTATTATTTACAACCTATATTACTAAAATAAGTGCCGCATGTAATCATACACTGGATTGTGTTTTATAATATTTTTTCCCGACGTTTTATGGGAATTTGTGAAATAAATATTATTTTGTAAAATATCCTGTTTTAATTTCTCGTATCTAAACCCATACTTAATGAACTTATAATACTAGGTGACACAAAAGTACCTAATTAATCTGAAGTTATTTTAAAACAAACCTACTAGAGCTCATTGAGCAATTCATAAAAACTTCATAAGATATTCGGTCCCGCGTCCAGCAGACTTCTTGAGTGAGGTAATATAAAATAGGTAGGTATACCTATTTGAAAAGATGTGAAGTAAATATTAGAATAACTACGTTAACCGTTATGGTGCTTCTAAATTTACATTTCAGAATATATAATACCTTAAAATATAAATTAACTTGGGGTCTTGTTATATGATTTCCTAAAGGAAGGAATTTGTTTTCTAAAATAAGGTTAAAAATTAAAATAAATATAATGGTCATTCAATTAATGAAAAACTGAAATATTAGACAATCACTTCCTTTTATGGAATCATACATCTACGAAGAAAAAGAAACGACCCAACCAACTGTACAATTACCGCTAAAATCCAAACGGGTCTCAGCAGTCACTCCAAAAATAACTTGTTAACAGTCAATTTCTGTCAAACACTGACCACGTAACAAGACTAGTTGTAACATGTAACAATACAACCGGCAAAATCGTAGAAGCGTAAAATTATTCAAAATTGGTTAAATTTTTTGATTGTTTTTATGAATTGCTTAGCGTACTTATATTGATCATAAAATAAAACCTTTCCTATTAGTAGGTCAGTATAGAAATAGTACGAGTATTATAAAATATCTAAATCAAGCTAGAATGTGTATTTGCAGCTTTGAGAATACAATAGTGTCTTACGTGGTCATACTTACGTTACGATACTACCAACTCTTATTTGAATAAAAGGTAATATGACATAAAAACTTTAAAACTATTTGGTGTTTTCAAATACCTGCAATTCAGGTAGAAAAAAGATAAAGATACGAGATACAACATAAATTGTTTATACAAGAAACTGGAGGAGACAGAGCCATGGCACGCTCTAAATCCTAGCTGTTTACAGTCACGACCTGTTTCGATCCAAGCGAAAAGAAATAAGCGAAAAATGGTTGAATTTTCAACAAGCATAAGTAGAATTCTAAATTATCTAATAAGAAACGAAGTCCTCAATGATATGTCAATAAGAAAAGTTTCATTCGATTACGTGTTTTATTTTTCAATACCACAATATTATTTCTATAATCTTTTATCTATCAGCGACATCGATACGAATACATATATGTATGTACCAGTGTGTAAGCGCTGACGATAAATAAATAAATAATCTTTTATTTATTTATATCTATACCTCGGTACTAATATTACAAAGAGGAAAAGGGTATTTGTTTTGTTGTAGACTAATCTGCAGAACCACTTATCCGATTTTAGTATTTTTTTCACCCGTGTATAAAATGAACTTTCTGGATGGACATATTTTATTCCGCGGGATTGCCTGCGTTCTTTCGTATACGTAGGCACGGGTAGCGTATTTGATCATTATTATAAAATTTACTTTTAATCGTAACCTTTATTCGAATATTTACTCGAATGTGTTCTAAAAACTAAATCTATGATTCAGTTGGTAACACTTCTTTGCGATCTGCAATCTCGTTCCGCTTACAAGCTGAACCACACAAAAGTTTGTAGCATTGGCAATGGACTAGCGAAGTACGACGCTTGAAAGCGAAAAGCAATCGTAATCGCGAGATCGTGAAAGAAGAAATCGAAACTATGGAATGATACGTAGTAAGCTGACTAAGACTGGATGAAAGAAAAACTTTATTCTCAAATAAAAACGAGTAATCTATTACCAGAAATATAACAGAAATATTACAGAAAAATATTCGGTTAGAGATAGTTAAAACAAAATTGAGGCGTTAAAAAAATCCACATAAATATATTTCAAAAGGATGCTGAATGAAATAATAAACACTTTTCTTAGCACTAAAGAACTTCACTATTAAATCGAAAAGCAAAGTGTATCATGTTGTGTGGTCCATTGTATTTTTAGATAAGAATTACCAAGGTTTTATTCTACAGCTACTGAAACATCGTTGAAGACAATTGTAGCTGCGTTATTAAGGTACTTCAACGATGCCGAAGGTTCAGTAAAAGGTAAGTCACGGTTTTGAAAAAAAATGTGATTGGGCTTATATCGATTACAATTGAGGTGGAAAGGAACGCTTCAATGGCTTCAAATATTTTTTGTCAAACAAAAAATATTGATTACTTTCTGTCATTGTTGTATTTTCTAGCATTTGTAAGCTCAATGCAGTGCAAGAAATAAGCTTAACTGTTCGTATATTGCACACAACACACAACAACCACTCGTATATACCTACTGTTTTTAACGCAAAATTCGTGGAATAAATAAATCAATAAAAATATATATTCGAGATGAATTTGCCTCGATAACCATGAAGATATGTATATTAAATATTTCTGTAGCAGATAAATCAGATCCTGTTATCAGTACCTACATGTTTTTTTAAATCAAAGTCTTCTAGTTTTTGATGCTTGGATGATATTTTTACAAAAAATAAATGATTTAATTAACAGAGACGAAGAGATTTTATAGCCAATACACTTAATATTCTAGTCTTAATATTCAATTATGGTATGAGTCTGATCGTATGTTAAATTGAAATATGCATTAAAATTTTACCGTAACTACAAAATGTAAGAACATTATACTCTGAACTCTGAGAACTTAATATTTCACCTGCCTTGATCCGAAATGGTCAGAGTCTTGCTCAAACATAATTTTCCAGCCAATAAAACACAGGCAGTCAAAGTCACTGCGGCCCGCTGAGTCGCCATCGGTTTCGTATGTTAATTCAACATTATTTATATGCAAAATTAGCACTTCAGCGACGGTTTAACTTGCTTGCGGTTTACGATATTGTTTATATAAAATTATACTGGTTTGTGGTAAACGAAGTGAGGACAGGGGTTAGCGCGTAAAGCGCGTTATCTAGTTTGATTTATTTATGTGACAATTGAGACTACCTACTCGAATCAGATTAAAAAAAACACTACATTTTTGTGTGACTGGCACCTATTTATTAAGGTTCTTATTTGTCTTTCCTACTGCTATTAGCTAGGCAATTTGAGAGCAATATGGAACATTACTGCAATGTTCTGCCGCCAGAGGCAGCACTACCACTAATAGTAATTCACACACACATGCACAATTGATTGTCAAATGAATGACAAGGATGCTTGCATAGACAATACCGCTAGTGGGAACGAGATACAATGTCAATGCTGCTAGTGTCGCCACCTACGAAGAGTTTTGCGTATTAATGTTCCCTATTAGAGCCCAAAAACGAATTCAAGACCAACATGGGTACATAGGTTGCCACTAAAATTAAATTTGTTTACGGTGGTATATTTACACTTTTTAAAAGAAACCCACTAAGCAAATCTCAGAGCATAGAATACTAGAGAGAGGACAAGCCGCCGGCGGCCGTGTCGCAGCTGTATGCTCAATGGGCATACACTGCCATACTGTGCACGCGTGCTGATCGCAGAGAATATTACGTTTTTTCCCAAAATGCCTGATATGATGCGCGTTTATTGTCAAATAAGCGTGTAGGTATACAAGTGTGTGTGTTTTAGATGTGTGCGTGCTTTTTCTTGTCAATTACTTGGGCGTTGTGTGGGTTAATGTACTCGCGACAGGCTCACTCTATACAAATCGGCCGCCATGTCCGATCTCCTTATATTCATACATCTGTGAAGCAAATTGATTTATTTGGTCGTTTTAAACCTACGAATTAAATAAACAAGTTAATTTAACTTGCTTACACAAAAACAAGATGCCCTGATAAATATTTAACCATAGTAGATTTTTGGTAGCGCAACTGTTATTTCACTTGTAATACTTCAGGTATTCATAACATTTAATACGATTAATAAACAATATAGTCGTGAACAACGTTAGATGCAATTTAAATATTAAACATATAGCTATTCGACAAAATAACAGGCCAGTCGGCAGCCATGTGGCTAGTACTAAATATATATAATACTACTGTTTTTGAATGATATAATGTAGATAAAACATTTACTTTTTAAATGAATGAATGGTTTTTTCACAAAATTTGTTTTAAAAATGCATATTCCTGATTGTTAAATGTAACTAGGTATTTTGCTATTGAAAATATTGGCTATAGGTTGGCTACATCTGAAATAAATTTCAAATTAAAGGAAAAATTGAAAAATGTAGGCTCCGAGCCGGATTCTGAAATGTTCTGTTGACAATGACATAAGTGACACTTATCACAGTGACATATCTGGTCTTGAATTGCATTTTCGGAAATAGGCGGGTATTTCGAACATAACAGGAGAGAGACTCGGAACAGTCAGAACAAAACATTACACTCCTTATCGTTGGGCAGTCGTGTAAAAAACAATTCTTCCAAGAAGGCGAAGTGTATTTTTGTAACAAATCCTTTGGTTAATTAAAAGGTAACATAAAAATGTTACCTACATGGAATTTTCATCGACTTATATACATCGTTATATTAACTAGGAAAATCCAGCCAACTGCAACTAAACAAAACTTTGTACGTACCGTTGACCTCAAAACTGTTCTTAAATTTTCCAAACATCAACCAATCCTTTAATGTATTCCACAGGTGCTCTCCAAAACAGGTGCCCTTTTCAAAGACAGGTCCTGACACGTTCAATACCTTTGTCCCGGTTTGCCTCTATTCCCGATTTGGTTCATTTCGTCTTTTTTCATCCTTTTTTGTCGACGAGGAACGAATGATAATTTATTGCAACGGGCTTTGAATTTTAAAAGCCCTCAAGTTTTATTGCGTTGATTATTTTGAATTCAGATTTTATTGCCGGTAGCGTATTTAAATGAGTTTTTGTCGAACCAATTTTTGTTTAGTTTTCGAAAGTTCAGTCAAGCTTAGTTTGAAGGACTTTAGGGCCAGTACGGTGAACTGTGTGGGTTCAGAAACTAAGATAGACAATACAGCATAGTATTATGGGGAAATAGTTCCAATTAAAAAAAACACTTAAAACGATGCTTTAGAATTATTACCAACATAAATAATATGACAAGCTGCAAAACGCATTTCATTAAGCATAATATTTTGACTCTACCATCGATTTATATTTTAGAAGTTAGTGTTTTTGGTAAAAAATAATATGTTCCTTTTCCCACAGCAAACCACTCTTCCGTCCCATTTACGCTCCAATGGTAGACTAGCCCAACCTTATTCGAAAATGAAAATGATCCAATCAGGCCCTTTCGCTACCTATGTCAGTCAATATATTTAATAAAATCCCAAAGTTAATACAGGAAGAAACTAATATATACAGATTTAAAATACAACTAATACGATACCTTATTTATTAGCAAGCAAATTTTTAAATGAGCAATAATTTAGCAATTCACTAATTGCTAAATTATTGCTCATTTAAAAATTTGTTTAGTTATAGTTTTAGTCAATAAGTACCTAATCCTAACTTTAGTTACGTTGCTATAACCTAGCAGAGTTCAGGTTGAGACTGTTTATAGTTTAAGACCACATACATGTACACACGGAACGCAATAAACCACTTGATTTTGAAAGAGACCAAGCATTACAATATTAAGCGTCCCAATAGTTTAAATACACCGTGGCCCAATAAAACGTTGACAAAATTAAAAAGTAAAAAAAATTCAAATGGAACGCGGTTCGAATTCATTTGTTTTTAAATTGCGTTTTGACACGTTTTTGCCGCCATTTAAAATAGACAGCGTGTTTAAAACTATTGGTTATTTAATATTTTTGCCATGTCTTCGCAACGTGGAGCAATAATTTCCCTACACGAGGCTGGAAAACGACAGTGTGAGATAGTTAGATCGCTCGGTGTCAGTCGTCAACTTGTGTCTAAGACTATTAAGCGATTTAATGAGCTCGGCTATATTGGAGACCGCCCAGGAAAAGGAAAAAAGAGGACTGTGAGGACTCCCAGGCTCCGAAACGTTATAAAAAAACGACTTGATCGTAATCCACGGACCAAAGTCCGAAAAATGGCTCGAGACCTGGGTATAAGCCGTTCGACGGTGCAACGTATTGTCGCACATGACCTCAATCTGAAGGCGTACAAACTGCGTAAGGCACAACTTCTTGAAGATAAAGATAAAAAAGTTCGCCTCGAGAGATGTCGTCTAATTAAGAAGCGTGCCGCGGCTGAGAAATGGAATCACATCCTTTTTTCAGATGAAAAACTGTTTTCTATTGAACAGGCCCATAATCACCAAAATGATAGAATGTATTATCCTAGTCGTCCTGGAGCAATTGCAGTGATTCCTCACCGACAAAAGCCGGAATCCGTTATGGTTTGGGGTGGGATTTGCTCTACAGGCAAAACACCCCTTATTTTTATAGAAAAAGGTGTCAAAATAAATTAAGAAATATATAAAAGAGATATTCTTGAAGCCGTAGTTCTTCCTTGGAGTCAACAACATTTTGGTAACTAACCGTGGATATTCCAGCAAGACTCTGCCCCATCCCATAGGGCTCGTAATGTGCAGCAGTGGTGTAGGAACAATTTTCCCGGATTTATAAGCTCCAAAGAATGGCTACCCTACTCGCCTTACCTAAACCCAATGGATTATAGTTACTAGTCAATCCTAGAGTCAAGAGCCTGTGCGTCCAAGCACAAAAATATAGATGCTCTAAAAGCAACACTTACGAAGGAGTGGGAAAAAATTACCTTGGAAGAGCTGCGGCATATCGTCGATAATTTTACCAAACGTTTGCGTCTGTGTATCATTGCAAAAGGAGGATATTTTGAAGACAGTTAATTTTTTTTTATTTCAAGATATTGAATTTTACTATTTAATGTTATTTTATGAATTTGGTGTAAGTAATAAAATAATATTCTTATAATTCTATGTCAACGTTTTTCTGGGCCACCCTGTAATAATAATAAGAAAGCCATTTTATTCCATATTTCTAAGGTACATTTCAAATGTTATTAGTAAGTTGTTTGTTACGAAGCTGGAGGTCCTGGGTCCCGGTCAGGGCATTTATTTGTGTGTTTATCACGAATATTTGTTCCTGAGTTATGGATGTTATATATGTATATCAGTATCTATATGTATTTATCTATTATATATATCGTTGCCTAGTACCCACAACACAAGCCTTATTGAGCTTACCGTGGGCCTAGGTTAATTTGTGTAAGATTGTCCCGTAATATTTATATTATTTATTTAGTTAGTTATTTTATATTATCGTTAGTATGGTTAGTTTTCTTTAATTGAAATATGGACACCTTATTGGGTAAAGGCCTCCTCTATCTTTTTCCATGATTCCCTGTCCTTGCCTAGTTCAATCCAATCTTTTCCTGCTTCTTGTATAATATCATCAGCCCACCGTCTTAATGGTCTACCAACATTTTTTTTCTCCTTTAGGCCTTTCCATCGTGTGCTCTCTATGGTCCATCTTTTGTCTGTATATCGTGAGATATGTCCAGCCTATTTCCACTTTAAATTCAGTGCCTGCTTGAGAGCGTATGTGAGTTTTGTCTTCCTTCGGATAATTTCTCTTCTCACTTTATGTATTTTCATTATCTTCAGCATACTCCTTTCCATTGCTGTTTGAGTACATTGATTTTTTTCTTTTATCTTTTTTGTAAATACCCAAGTTTGGCAGCCATACAGTAAGCAAGGTAGGAGATATGTATGTATCGAACACATTTTTTTTCAGATGAAGATTATAATTCCCCTTTAGAATTTCTTTCAGGGACCAAAATTTATTTTTAATGTTGCACTGATTCTCCTTGTTAGTTCTTCTTCGTTGCTGGACTTATTAAATGACAGCTGTTTCCCTAAGTAGACATAATTTCTTACATACTCTATGGTGTTTCCTTTTAGTTTTATTTATGTTCATTTCTAGGCCGATTTTAAAGCTTTCATCGGGATATAGGAATAGTTTAAATACGAGATTTTTATTTGTTATAGTCATAAACACCCGTTGATTGACAACAGTCGTCGATTTGATTAAAATTTAAATTTCCTTGACTTTGCCTAACTGCTACAATTTTGAAACAGGTTAACTAAACGTTCATATTTGAAAAACTCGTTCTATTCACACACTTAAATGTATTTTATACAAGTTTGCAAATAGTGGTGTTCGTTCATTTCATGGCCCATTAAATTTATATGGAGATAAGAATAAACATCTTCATACGCTTTGGTTAACCCACTGCCACTTTATTCAGTTGACCCTTCCGTAAGTAAGTAAGTTTAAATATGAATAAGGGGTCAGGTTTGATTAGCATTCTAGTTTTTGGTAAATATGTAACACGACTCATCGCACGAATAACCTCTTGAATTGAACTAATTGCGATAATTATTAAAAGTGGTAATTAGAGTGCATTACTATGAAAGCCGATTATTGTGTAAACTATTATTGTTATCCAGTTTTGTTAACCTGACCCTTCCATTACTTCAGGTTGAGTTATCTCACTTGCAAGAAATTTCTTCATCGAAATCTATCTACGCTGCGATTCAGTCCTTGCCTGTAGCCTAGGTTTATTATTTTACATTCGACTGCCAACTAACCTTCGACCCCTAGATAGCAGCGTAACTAATAACCTCCATCATTAGTAAGCTACATTCGCTCGTATGTTCATGTTAAAATGTCAAGGAGCACCTTGGTTTTCTATAGGAGACCTGCAAATTCTGATTAGTGTATCCAAAAATATATTATCCACCCAATATTGACAAGTATATTGTAATCATCACGAAAGTGAGGATTAGCTAAGTATCATACCTACTTATATCCTTTTTGTCTTACGTAGAAAAAATGGCGAACATTATCAATAGCGCGATAGGAAATAGTGAGACGGTAGTAATTCGTTAAAAAAAAAAACAGTTTTTATTTATAAAAAGGAGTTATGTACTTACTTTTTTTTATTTTTCATAATAAAAAATTACATTACAAATTTGCTTGCATGTCAAAAAAATAAGAATATTTATCACGATCGTCAAAAACAAAGAAAAAATAAAGATATATGTAATATTAAATTAATACAATGTCGACAAATTTACTCAATAACGAGCAAATATAAAAATAAAACAAAATCAAAAGAACAAATATGTCAACCACTAGGTATCTACTACTAATTACTAAGTACTTCTTGCAATCGAATAAAACAACTATTAGACAGTATTTATTATTATATTTGTATATGTATGCATAGATTTTAACTTTATCTGTCATTCGTAACTTTGTAGTAAAGTTATAAATAACGGTAACAACTCTGTTACTTACATGCCTTAAAATCGGAAATTCACTAAGTGCTTATTTTCTATATATAGAGACTATTGTACAGTAGTGGACACGTGTGATCAATTATATTAAGACAAAGACACCATTGTGTAAGCAACGGTGACGAAGGATAGAGTACATCATGAATGCAGAGACAGCAATGTGTCGTGGCTAAATCCAGCTCAGCTGCTTACGTAAGCGAGTACTTAGATCTTTAAATTTCCTAATCTATAAAACTAGATTAGAGTATTAATACTGCAGTTTCGTAAGAGCTCGCACGTAACAATTAATCCATCCAAATGGATAAGTAGCTATTACTTACCTGTACGTTTATGGGGTAGGTACCTACCAAGCTTTATGCAAACAAGCCTACGAAAGGAATCGTATTTATAAGTCGAATCATGTTTCGAAATTTATTACTATTTACGTACTATGAATTTTGGCTGGGTTAAATTAGTCCACACAAGGTTATTTTATTTCCTACTTATATTCGTTATATTTAGTAAATACTTACATACGTAATTTTATTTTATAAATACTAGTTGACGGCGGCTCCGCAATTAACGTAGGAAACCCCGCGAGATAAGATAGAGCCTATGTAGCTCCAGAAAGTCTGATCGATATAGTACACAAGTGAAAAGAAAATGTAATAGCAATAAGTGTTTCCAGAAATTCCCCCTCCATAAAAATTAAAAACACAATCTCACAGACTTTTACTTTTTCACAATAATGATCGAAATCATACAGACTTGTTACACGACTGTACATTTTATTTGATGTTTGATATTTATAATCAGGACAAATTCATAATATAATATTTGGTCTCTATACATCGCAACTACTCTGTGAATGTTATGATTTTCTAAGTTCAAGTCAAGTTTATCTTGCTTGACATAATAACAACATTACGATACTTTCCGAACACCAACAATATAAAAGCAATTATATGGCACTACGTGGGAAATTGATATGGCTCATTGGTTCCCGAGTGCTATACAAATTGTAGGTAATGTTTGAAGTGTAGGTACAGTCAGCATCAAAAGTAACTGGGCAATCGAAGACGTCTAAAGCTCTTATTCCCTTTCAATAAAGAGTATTGACGTCTTCGTTTGCGTAGCTACTTTTGATGCTGACTGTACCTACACGGTAAACATTGTTTCTTCAATATAAATTTACATACGTACTTTTTCTAAAAGATAGTTTGAGCACACGCAAGTATGTATCAACAAGTAATTTCTTAAGTTATATTTTGCCACTACCACTACAATACGAATCCACCAGCTACGCTATAAAGCAGTAGGTAATATGATTTAGTTTCGGATCGGCCAGTTTAATTTTGACTGATGCAAAACCCGAATAGCGTTAGGTATTTAGTTTATTACACATCATTTCAACTACCATGAAGTTACAAAGCATACCGACAGGTTTGTACATGAATACGCTCGTTTGTTTACCTCAGTTACATTTATTTATTACTTCAGTAACTTTATAGGTACACACCTAAGTCACAACATGTGGAAGAGCGGTGATCTTCTTAGCACAAGTATATTATATACTTAAAAAGAGGCACCAGCACAGATACTTGTATACGTATTTATAAGTTACTGAAATAAATTATTTTGATTTGATTTTGATACATCCAGAGTTTGCGTCAAATCCGGTACTTAGTTCTGAGTTTTTGCAGTCTTGTAATAAATAATCCAAGTTTGTGACCTCGAGCGCCGAACGCAACTTTGTCAAAAATCTAGAATATCGAGAAAGCAAATAAGTGTCCCAACAACAATAAGTTTTAATTAATAATTGCCAATTAACACATTAATCAACTGGACACAGTCAATATGACAAAGAGCGAAGAAATCTTACTTGTTAAAAATGTGTCAAATCGGGAACGCAAACCAACAGATATTCTTAACATCTTCATAGTAACCTTTAACTAATGAAAGCTAGCCTTCTTAAAAACATATTATGGAGTCGTGACCGGTAACAAAATTACGGTTTCTGGTCCCAGGATGAAGGGCCATTAGGAGCAAACTGCACATTTCGGGGCAATCAAAAACCGGTCTCAGGTTCGAATATGGACCCATAAAAAGCTACGGTAACAGATAAAGGATGGCTTAGTCAAAACGATCAACTTTATGGGGAAAAAATCTAGAAATTACACGGTCCTGTCGATATTTCGGTATAAGTTTAGTTTTGGTAAGTACCCAGTTATTGTCAATGACTCCGTAGGTAAGGTGCCTATTTTAGATATCGTACTTTTCAAAACATATTTTATAGAGTTTTCATTAAACACATTCACAGTTTCATTGTTTTTGCTGGTTTTGTTTTGATACATCTTATACGAATCGAAAAAATTCTAGATTTCATATAAGCTTATTTAAGCTGAGTAAACCCTACGTATCAAAATCTACATTCATACCTACCTACTCGTATGTGTATAATTACGGAATGCTGAAATCAAAACAGATATGTTGTGGCATCGGAAGATAAGATCGTCTACGCCGAAACTAATTCGATTTTAACGATACATTAAACCCTACCAAAACAGAGCAACTAAGAATTTAAATTCGGTTAAAATGACAAAGAAAAAGCGATTATTTCTTACTGTTAAAGCTACCGGGCTACACTTCAAACGAGTTATCAGCTTGGGACCATCTCTTTAGGGTTCAGTTGGGAAGTTTCCAACGAGCCTTTGGTTTATATGTTTACGATAATGAATGGTTGCAGTTTCCAACGAGCCTTTGGTTTATATGTTTACGATAATGAATGGTTGCGCATATCCATCGGCGTATGCTGGAAATTAATATGTTTTTATATTGTACTAAATAGCTGCCCGCGTGGCTCCACCCGCGGATTACAAAGAACCCTAGGCAGAGCCACAGGATTAAATAGCTTAATACAATCATCATGCTTGAGATGAAGCAAGACAGGTAACTTGTTAGTAAGATTTAAGTTAATTTATAGATAGTAGTTTTAGCACTTTTAGCATGAATTCAATGCAACGCTTTGGTGAAAACTGTAATGTTCTATACTTAATGATTCAATAAATAAATAATATTATTCCCGGTTGTGCCCTAAAGGAGCCCGCGCGGAGCCCGCTTTGATACCTAATGCCAAGATTTGGCAATATGCACTAGTTTTACGAAAGCGACTGCCATCTGACATTATTTTGATTAGTCCGGTTTCCTCACGATTTTTTCCTTCATCGAAAAGCTAACGGTAAATATTCCGTATCCGTACATAAGTTCCGAAAAACTCATTGGTACTAGTCGGAATTCGAACCCACGACCGCCGCTTGACAGCCGCATGCCTGAACCACTTTAGGCTACCGTAGCTTCTCCACTAGGCTACCGTAGCTTCTAATATTAATAGCCTAATACAATATTGTTTTCAATATATAATTATATCTAGTATACAAAATGTGATACTTTTAATTAAAAAAAAATAATAATAAAAAAAAAAAAAAAAAAAAATAAACTCCCTCGTAACCTTCCTAAACCTAATACTCTGTAGACTAGATAAACTATATGTCGCGATACAGAGTGTAACTATTCTTTCTCTGAACTATCCGTTAAACCTAAACAACACAGAACCTTCTATTCGTGAATCAAATTTAAGTTTTAGATGTATGTTAGATAAATCCTGATAGCATATTGATGGAGAGAATGCCCGGTGACTTTTTTGTTAACTATTTTTTAAAGATGCTCCGATGACCCTTGATGACCTATGGGATTACGTTTTATCTAATTGTTTATCTTTGTTTAAGTTCTTGTAAACTTTGAGAAAAGAATGTACCTACTCGTGTACATTAACATAATATCTTAAG
This sequence comes from Epinotia brunnichana, assembly GCA_963854355.1. Classification (NCBI taxonomy): domain Eukaryota; kingdom Metazoa; phylum Arthropoda; class Insecta; order Lepidoptera; family Tortricidae; genus Epinotia; species Epinotia brunnichana. The sequence goes on along the minus strand of OY977936.1, from coordinate 21,726,723 downwards.
TATACTTATATTTTTTCTATGAACTTCTATTTAGAAACTACAACCAAGACATTCAGACAGATACGATTCATATACGTAAGTACATATGATAATTCATACTGGTCTGGTCAAACATATGTACATTATGGTCTAGTTTTCCATAAGCTGCTGTAGACTGGTAGGGTAGGTGATTTAAATCCCACTAAATTTAGTTTTGCAGGTAAATGTTATCAAGGTTTAACACAATATCAAATGGTAATGCCCTATGATTAATTTTATTTTAAATTTCCGGTACCCTTCTACGTAGTTTTAATATTAATACGCAATTCAATATGATTAATAATCGACATGTAAATAAAACCGTTTTTTTTCCTTTACAGGTAAGTCCTGCCTACTCTCGTAATAATCTACACACAGGGAGTAAAGGTATTTAAATATAATTTAAAATATTATTGAATGAAGTGCTAAATATTAAAAATATTCGCAATATGGTGTTGGAAAAGGTATAAGAAAAGGTCTAAGTTAGATTTAGTCTGTTTATTTTCACCTTCGACAAGGCCTCTTAAAACCTCAAAAACACTGCAATAATAGAACCGTTATATTATCAGTTAACCACACATTTTAATCACGTTACCATCGTTTGTAACCGAAAAACAAATCTTAACAACACAAATCAAGAAGTCCTTACGCAAACTTGACATTGCCTTGCTGAATATACTTTGACGCTGAATTTTGGTCCTTAAAATAACGTATTAAGTTTGTTGTTCGAGTAGTAGTGACTTAATGATGGGTAAAATTGTTTTTGTCGTACTTAAAGTCGATCGATCATAAAAAGTTTATTAGACGTCAGATTAACTTTCGATCTGAAGTAAGAGGCGTAATGTGACACGACCTTTATCCGACGATCGGTGGATAATAGGATGATATATGACTATAAGGTGCCCGTAGCTACCTATGTCCAACATAGTACACCTGTCAACAGTGGTTTGGACTTTAATTGTTTTTATTATTTTACAGAAGTACTATGTGCTAATTAAAATAGATGATGAAGTCTTTACAATAAACATCGGAGGCAAATAAATATTACCTATTATTTCAGTTTATTATGTGAAATTTGGTAAGTGGCACTACCTACGTTAGAATCGGTAATCATTTTGTTTGTAATCATAGATTTTATGTTAGTTTACACAACTTGGTTTTTTACAGAAAAAATTAAAGGTCTAAATAACGGTTAGATAATAAAATATACATTTCAAACTATCAATCAGAAAAACTTATCATCACAAATTGATTCAGATTAAGGTAAAACTTAGATTTAAAAACAATGTCTTAAACTACCTATTTTACTTCCAGCTTACAGCCAAGGAAATAAGTCATCAATCTTCAATACACAACTATAATCGATAGCAACACAAAAACCCATAAATCAAAGGTATAAGGCTAATTTAAAAGAATTCGTCTTGGCACAATATCAACAACATACAATGGATGTACGGCAGAAAAAGTCGTCAATCACGAAGGTCTTGCAAAGAAAATGGACATGAACAATAAAAATATTTCAATAATTGGTCTAAATCTAAATATAGACAGACTAGCTGTTGCCCGCGACTTCGTCCGCGTGGAACTATATAGACAGACTAGCTGTTGCCCGCGACTTCGTCCGCGTGGAACTATATAGACAGACTAGCTGTTGCCCGCGACTTCGTCCGCGTGGAACTATATAGACAGACTAGCTGTTGCCCGCGACTTCGTCCGCGTGGAACTATATAGACAGACTAGCTGTTGCCCGCGACTTCGTCCGCGTGGAACTTGTTATCGTCTTAGAAAAAATATTGCAAACAAACTTCTACCATCTTAAGGGATTATTTCCGAGATAAAAACTATTATATCTACACGGTGTAACACGAGGAAACCGAATAATAGGGAACATTACGCAAAACTCTTCGTAGGTGGCGACACTAGCAGCGTTGACATTGTATCTCGTTCGCACTTGCGGTATTGTCTATGCAAGCATCCTTGTCACTCATTTGACAATCAATTGTGCATGTGTGTGTGAATCCCTATATTTCTATACTGGTTTACTATTAGTGGTAGTGCTGCCTCTGGCGGCAACACATTGCAGTAATGTTCCCTATTATAACAGCGTATTCCTGAGGTCGTAAGAAGCAAAGAATATTATATGAACCCAGGTCGAAATATGACTTTTTAAAATGTTTTCATACACAATAAATAAATACTGGAGATTTCAGTACAATTTTTTTAAACAAAAACGCGAATATCACACGCCAAGCTGAATCCAGCAAACATTATACGACATTTTTTCTTCAAATATGGTATACCGTGTATGTCCGTTTTTACAAATATAAATATAACAAGGACCTCTTATCAACAGACGTTTCTGCTTAAATTGTTTTATTTTTTCATAATGTATAAAGAAAAATCTAGTTTCTTGATGTCTACTAAGCTACAATACTTTATTTAGCCTAAATACGTTCAGTAGTTTTACTTATGTTAGTCCGGGCTAACTGTATAGTTTTGAACGCAAAATAATCTTATGCCGAAGGACGTAGAACTTTCTATCTCCATCCCCAGTCCCCATTTAACGATGTTAGAGAATAAATTATTTTGATAAAACTCAAACATCCTTTGTAGTTTTTTAGCAAACAGTTTAACACCGAAGTTACAAATTTCTTACTTAATTTTTTTTTGCTCTTCATACAAACTTTGAAGCCCCTTTTAACCCCCTAAAGGAATTGATCTCAAAAAAGCGGCCAAGTGCGAGAAGGCCCATGAAGGATTCCGTAAAATAAATTGCGGTTTACGATTTGTACGTATTAAAAAAAAACTACTTACTAGATCATGTTCAAACCAATTTTCGGTGGAAATTTGCATGGTAATCATATATTTTTTTAGTTTTATCATTCTCTTACCTGTTTTATTGCTGGAAGTCGCTTAAATCCACAATAGATGCGAGGAAAACCTACGTCGGCTCAAAAACCATCACTATGGATAATAATCATCGCTCGGGTGAGCTAAACATATGAATTATTTGCACAAAACTAAAATAACATTCAACGGTTGAAGTTAATATTCACTCACACATATAAATGTTTCGAATTAACAGACATTTATTTTGAAAAACTATTGCAATAAAAGCGGTAATTACCAACTGACTCTGACATCTTGCGCGTGAGCACTGACAGATGACACTTATACGTCATACGTCATACCAACATACTAATCTTGTTATTGCGTTCAGAAATTGACATTGCGTTTAAGAAGACCGATACGAACTGAATATGTCAAAAAAAGTGAGCGTAAAAGTTACAAAAACTACCATTAAAGGAGCAGCATCTGTCGTTTGTTTTAAATGTAAATCGACCGTAGCGACAAAGGACACTGTACTATGCACGCTTTGTAACAACAGATATGAATTTGACTGTGCAGGCTACTCAGAAAAATTACATCAAATGAAGAGCCAAGAATCAAAAAATAAATGGAAATGCAAAATATGTCTTGCAAACCATAACGACACAAAAAAAGACACAGCTAATACGAAAATTGTACAAGTGCAAAAATTTCAGAGAACGCCAAAGGCCATTATAGAGTCTCCAGTCTTAGCATCATCATCTAGCAAGGTTGATAGCATGCCTAAAACCTCGCAAATTGTACACTCCGAAACGACAGCCTCGCAAAGTACACCTAAAATTACCTCAGATAATTCACTTTTGTCGCATAAGGAAATGGCTGCATCGCCCGATGCATCTCAGACAACTCCAAAGAACTCAATGCTGGATTACCTCTCTGATACGATAGATTGCCCACCTGCTTCTGAAATAATCCCTGATGTTCAAGATAATGTTACAGTGAGGAAACCAAGGACGGTTTTGCATATTTCTGCAGATAATATCTCACTTGAAGACACAGACGACACCTTAAGATCTCAAAATAGTCTACCGAATATTTCAAGATTGGATAGCTCGGAAACACAACAGATGAAAGCGGAAATGGATCAATTAAAAATCCAAATAATTAGTGCACACGAAGAGATTATCAAATTGAATGGAGAGATTACGGACTTAAAAAAAACATTAAACACCTGCCAAAAGCAAATAGCATCTTATAAACAAATATTACATGACGAAACACCTAATAAATCTATATTAGGGACCAGCAAGAAGCGAAGAAGAAAAACTAAGAAATTGAATACGCCGTCTCAGAATAGCAAGTTGCTAATGCAGATCACACCATCCTCAACACCACTAACCAGCCTTCAACTATCTGATTTAGAGGATTACCGTGAAGAGATAAATGAGGAGTCTTCTTCAATTGATGAGGAAGCCCCATCGAACCCCCTGTGTCGAGGTAACAACTTTAACTTAGGAATAGAAGATACACCCCATGCTGACCCAAAACCCAGTGAAATGGAGAAAGAATGCAGGTTAGAGACTACAAAGACGAACGAATCTCTTGAGACGCGCTCTTCAACTAAGCAGGACAGGATTGTTACTTCGCAACGAAAAGTTATAATTTTTAGCGATCAATATGGCAAAGGACTTCGTAAGGTATTGCAAAACTTATTAGGCGACGATTTTAAAGTGACGGCTGTAGTGAAACCCAATGCACCAATAGAACAAATTTTATCATCATGTGAAAATATGTGTAAAAACTTCACAAAATCGGACTTTGTAGTGGTTATTGGTGGATCGAATGACTTGAACCCATTCAGTTTCAAATGCCTACTGTACAGCAAGTTGTCATTGCTTTCAAATACCAATGTTTTGATTGGTGAGATAAAGCACAATAAATATTTAAATGTGCATGCACTAAATAACTTATTGCGAATGATTTCTTCTCAGCTCAAATATGCATCCTACATACCTTTCAATAACACAATGAAAAACGTTACAAACATTAGTGGATTGTTATTGAGAGAGATATTACGTATTGGTTATAGAAATAATATTATTAAACATATGCATGTAAACAAACAGATACAAAAAACAAAAAATGTCCAAAAACAAATATCAGACTACTTTGAAAAATCATATGTCACACGAACAAAACAGGACTCACCTCGTACCACAGTTGAACAGAGACAAGATTTTTTTCGTGACTAAATCAAGCAGCCTACATATATTGCATCAAAATGTTCAAGGCACAAAATCTAAGCCCAGTCAAAAGAAACTATTAACGCATATGGCTATTTTACACCAAAATATCGCCGGTTTGATAAATAAAACTGACATGCTTGTTATCCATATTAATGACCTTAAAACTCAAAATATTAACGTAGATATTATATGTATAACGGAACACTTTATCACGACCAGCCGTAAAGATCTTTTAACTGTGCCAAACTATCGGCTAGCAGCGTGTTTCTCACGTGAAAAAAATCGCGGTGGAGCTTGTATACTGGTAAAATTGGGGCATCAGTTCAAAGAATTACCCGACATTGCAAAAAATTCAGTTTGTGGTATATTTGAATGTTGTGCAATTGAATTAACAGTTCAAAAATTAATCATTGTATGCATATATAGGACTCCAAATCTTAGTAATTTGAGTATATTTTATAAGAAACTAGACATCATTCTGAAGAGTATATGTAAAAATAGTAATAAGAAAGTTGTTCTGTGTGGAGACTTTAACATTGACATTTTAAAAAGAAATTATATATCATCACAATTTGAATATTTCCTGACTAGTTATAATTTAATTCTTGAAATTAAACAGCCTACGAGGCTTACAAGTAACACGTGTATAGACAATTTTGCGCACAACTTAAAAAATGGACATAGTAGCAAAGTACTGGATTTTGGTCTATCAGACCATACTGCTCAAATATTGTTATTTCCAGCTAATAAAATAAATAACTACAGTTCCTGGCGTATAAAAAAACGTGACTACTCCTTGAAAAATTTAAAGATGTTTAAGCGACATCTAGAAAGTATGTCTTTTTCTGATTTGTACTGTACCACAGATCCAAATACTGCATACAATATATTTCTAGATGATTTTCGTCTTCTTTACGACTTATGTTTTCCAGAAAAAAATATTACGTTATCGTCAAATGTCAGAGTAAAGTGGCTTACAAAAGGCATAAGAGTTTGTAGTAAGCGCCAGAGAGAGCTACTTTGGCGATATAGACGTATGCCTACAACAGCAAATAAACTGGTATTTCAAAATTACTCTAAAAGATATAAATCAATTATTAAATTGACACAGAAAGCTCAAAACAACCACGCCATAAACACTGCTCAAAATAAAACAAAAGCTACCTGGGGTATCATAAACTCCACCAAAGTTATTAAACCTAAGGAGCAAATCCAAAGATTAAAATCTGATAAGCGCATTATTACGGACCCTAAAGTCATCGCGAATACGTTCAATGACCACTTTTTACACAGTGTACAAAATCTGTCGAAGACAGACAATGTCAAATGTAAAATTAGCCACAGTGCCCACTCTATGTTTATGATGCCAGCAACATCCAGTGATATAGAATCAATAATAAGATCGTTAAAAAACACAAATAGCGTGGGTTTTGACAGCATATCCACTATTGTCATAAAATATGTAAATGAAAGCATAGCAAAACATTTAAGCTACATATTCAATCTCTGTATAAATGAAGGTATTTTTCCTGAGAAGTTAAAAATATCTATTGTCAAACCCCTATTTAAGAAAGGGGACAATGATGACCCTCAAAACTACAGACCGATATCACTAATTCCCATATTTTCTAAAGTTTTTGAAAAGTTTATTTACAAGTGTTTCTATGGTTATTTTGATAAATATGGCTTATTATGTCATGAACAGAAGGGATTTAGGAAAAATGTAAGCATAAATATGGCAATATATGACTTAATTAATACTGTATTGGAAAGTGTTGATAACAGAGTACCTATTAGTGCTATTTTTACTGATATGTCTAAAGCCTTTGACAATGTAGATTTCAAGACGTTACTATATAAACTTGACAAGTATGGTATCCGGGGAAAACCCCTGGAACTCATTCAATCCTACCTTACTAACAGACTACAATTTACCGAGATAAACAGAATATGCTTAAAGACTAGAACGGAAAATAAAACCCTATCAGATGCTCGGTATGTAAAATATGGTGTACCACAGGGGAGTGTACTTGGTCCATTGCTCTTTCTGGTTTATATCAATGACCTTCCGAAAGCAATCAATCACCCCATGATCTTATTTGCCGATGATAGCACATCCATTGTAAAATGTTATAGCCTAGATAATTATGAAAATGACATAAATAATACATTATCTGACATAATAAGGTGGCTAAATAGAAATAATTTACAAATTAACTTGACTAAAACTAACATAATGCAATTTTATCAGCGAAATCAATTTAAACATATGGATATAAATTATCAAGGGAATAATATAGAGACCGTAGGAGTTACTAAGTTTTTGGGGCTCACTATCGATAGTCAATTAAGCTGGAAATATCATATAATAGAACTCTGTAAAAAGCTAAGCAAATCAGCATTTGCACTCCGCAAACTATCAAAAACAGTAGATATAAAAAACTCTGCTTGTTGCTTACCATGGCCTTGTTGCGTCAACACTGCGGTATGGTATTCTTTTTTGGGGAAATTCCGTCGATAAGGAAACAGCCTTTAAAGCTCAAAAATGGTGCATAAGAGCCATGTGTAACTTAAAAATAACAGACAGCTGCCGTACTTATTTTAAATCTCTCAAGATCCTTACCTTACCCTGTATATATATTCTGGAAGTTGCAATCTTTGTTAAATGTAATCCTAACTTATTTAATAAAATTGCGGATACACGCAAGCTTCCTACTCGCTTACAGTACCAAAACAAGTTACGTGGTAAAGAGTGTAAAACCGCATTAGTCAGCAAAAGTTTATTAGGAATGGCGCCTAAAATTTATAATAAAATACCGGTAGACATAATTGAACTGGAAAAAGAACCTTTTAAGAAAAAAATTACGAAGTTACTAGTTGAAAAATGTTACTACTCTACGCAGGATTTTATGAATGACACAGATCTATAATTTATAATATAATTGACATTGTTAAAGTAGGTACTTATATTTTGCTCCTGTTAAATGATTATTATATTATATTTGTAATTTCTTTAGCATTGACATTTGTATGCCAATCGGCAAAACATAGAGATCCATGTATACCTATTATATAAGACCACATTTGTATTACCTATGTTTCACAAATAAAAATCTGAATCTGAATCTGAATCTGAATCTGAATCTTAGTTTAGCAGTTACAGGGGGGTGGGGGGGCAGATTTTACCACTTTGGGAGTGTCTCTCGTGCAAACTATTCAGTTTAGAAAAGAATGGTATTAAAAACCTCAATCTATATACGACATAGTATCTTTATACCCCACACGTACCTATGGGTTTGATGACGAAAAAAGTTCCCTCCATACAAACGTTTGCACCCCTTTTTAACCCCCTTAGGGCAGAATTTTCTCTCTCTCTCTCTCTCTCTCTCTCTCTCTCTCTCTCTCTCTCTCTCTCTCTCTCTCTCTCTCTCTCTCTCTCTCTCTCTCTCTCCTCTCTCTCTCTCTCTCTCTCTCTCTCTCTCTCTCTCTCTCTCTCTCTCTCTCTCTCTCTCTCTCTCTCTCTTCTCTCTCTCTCTCTCTCTCTCTCTCTCTCTCTCTCTCTCTCTCTCTCTCTCTCTCTCTCACTCTCTCTCTCTCTCTCTCTCTCTCTCTCTCTCTCTCTCTCTCCTCTCTCTTCTCTCTCTCTCTCTCTCTCATCTCTCTCTCTCTCTCTCTCTCTCTCTTCCTAGCTATATCCTACATGGTGGTGGGGTCAGCTTTCCTCGTTTTACGTCTCCACTTCGCTCTGTCCTCGACATCGGTTTCGGATAAGATGCACTCTTTTTATTTATGTCTCTTAGCACTACCTACATACTCGTACTTCCGTCTTGTTCTGAGTCTGCCCCTGGATCTTCGACCGGAGACGGAAAGTTGTAGTGCCAAGTTACCAACATAGTTTGCGGTTTGTAAAATCTGCTTGAAATTATGAAGACATTTCGTATGATCCTGAATATCCTGATTTCAGCAAAAGTTTGGTTATGACTTATGACTTTATGACAGACACGATCACTCATTTATTGAATTTTGATACCAGTTTTGTAATGAGAGCGTATCAATTTTGCAGACGTAAAAACAATTACGTGCTTGCCTTCCGTAATAATATTGGAAGTGAATTAAAATTATACTTATATAGCTCTAACCTCTTGGATTTAACCCTAATGCATCACAAAGGCCAAGCCACGCTTCATTTAGCAAGACTATATCGAATGCATCTTCACTGCATCCAGACTTAATGGTGCACTCCAACATCGTAATGTCACATGAACTGATAAATTGGCACTCTCCTGAGATTTTGTTACGCTTCTTTAAGCATTTGTTGTTAAGAAGAAAGTGTACTTTATTGTTGCAGCGACTTGCAGACATTATATAAATACTCGTAGATACAGGTAGGTACTTACTATTATTTATTTCACTTGACCAACCAACATTAGATCAGCTTACTACAGTTACCTACCTTTGATTGGTACATTGTTTGTGTCGAGCAATTAAAGCTTCAATAATATAAAATAAATAATTTATTTACGCTAGGATGTGCCTTTTGAAGCACAGGCAAGAATCTTTTTAACACAAGGTATAAAATGTAAAAGGCAAGGCAATGTGTTGTTAAGAATCACTTAAGTTTTTTTCGGGATAAATATGTGCTTATTTCACTTCTTTCAGTCAAATTCTTTCAGCCCAATCATTCTCAAAACGTAAGTATAAATATTGTTTTTAAATACGAAAATGTTGATCTGTAAGTTGTTCTTTTTGGTCTAGTCTTATTTACGAGCCAGCATATTTTCAACTCCAAAACTCGTCAGCAAAATACTACAAACAACAAATCTCAACTCATTCCCACATTAATGTAAAACAAAAGACGCCTTTCTTGTGGTCAATAGTTGAGTTAAGAGCATCTATACTTACTTGAAAAACCGTTTTAATTGCATAAAATCATATAAGAGGGGACGCGGTTTATGCGGATTATAAGAGTTTAACAAAAAAAAAATATTAGGTTGTATAACCCTTAACTTAGAAGAGACGCGAACTTATATCTCTGTATGTCCCAAATATGCGTAAATGTCAAAAAGCAAGGCAGCTATATTTCGCTTTGTCTTAGTGGTTATCGCGACGCACTTATTATGCGCGGTTAATGGACTCCAATAGTCACGACTGCGATATTTAATGTCAAACAACACTGTGATGAGTGCATAGGTTTTTGTTTAGTCATTTTTGTGATTGACACTTTTACATCGGCGGTTGATGGACGATGAAATGGCTTCTTTATCGCAATAACACCTTAAAGTTACTTTACATAAGTGCTTGTGTACTTAATTGTTGACGAGGATTTTTGGAAACTATTGCACTGTTAATTAGCTATAATATGGGATAATATTATGTACCTAACAGTCATTTGACGACCGCTTTAGCCTAGTTGGTAGTGACCCTGCCTACGAAGCAAGAGGTCCTGGGTTCGAATCCCGGTAAGGGCATTTATTTGTGTGATGAGCACGAATATATGTTCCTGAGTCATGGATGTTTTCTATGTATTTAAGTATTTATTGCTCTATATAAGTATCTATATCGTCGTCTAGTACCCATAGTACAAGCTTTGCTTAGTTTGGGACTAGGTTGATTTGTGTAAGATTGTCCGCAAATATTTATTTATTTTATTTATTTTTATTTTGGGAAAGGTTTTCAATGTAAAAAGACACATGCTTTACTTATGCATCAAGAAACGATCCCCTCATTTTATGCAAGTTACATATCATACAAATTGTATTAGTATTGATTTACACTCGTATTTACGGTTCATCTTGACAGATATGCAAGTATTAATAATGTAGTTAAAATGTAACACACACAAAAGCTTCTTTGTTATTAACACATTTTACAGCAGCATAACACCATAATACAGCTATAACAGGATAGTGCCTTGTAAATCATTCAGCATGCATTTAAAACATTAGTCGATTAACGAACATAAAAACTGGGCACGTGGCTTGACTCTCGTGACTTGTCGAGTAAGCTCGTTTATGACTGGTATGTGACTGCGTATATATTTTTTTATTATAAAATAGGGCTACCTAACGTATAGCAATAAATAACTTTCAGTAAAAAGGTGTTTTAGGTTTAGTTTTTAATGCTTTTCTTTGCACAATCATCAACTAGGTACGAAATTATTCCAACGAACCCAATAGGTTTGGTTTGTTTTATTATCATCCAAAAAGCCATCTATCTTTCTCATCAGCTCAACAAAACTAAATGTTGTATTGTTATTCATCTTACAACAACTTAGATGACAAGAAGCTACAATTTTTGCTAGGTGGGTCATTTTAAGTAGGTACCTACTCAAGAATGCATATTTTGTACGACACAAGATACAGACACTATCTGTAATATTCTGTATTTTGTTATATTTTATACTCGTACTTTGCTGAAATTTTTATTCAAACCGTAGCAATATAAACTAAGCTTAGTACAATTATTTTGTGCCCCTTGGTTAGAAAAAAAACCACTATGTTATTAAGATATACGTATATTTTTAAAATAAAATGTAAAATAAACTGTACTAAAATGTAAAATGCCCTGACTATAATTATAGAATGTTACCTATCACTTTCACCCTAAATAGCAGGGCCATTATCAGTATATACGTACAATTTATTTTTATTGATCATATTCACAATAGCTCTGTTACCATACAATACCACCATGTTGCCATTAAAAAAGGATATCATAGTGTTATTATAAATGAAACAATATAAATTTATAATATTATTTAAATATAAATGTTTTTATGAAGTTTTAATGTGGTGACGATATTTATGAATTTTTAAGTAGAATGACCCAGGTTACTTACATTGAACACCGCAAAACGGAGTTTAAGTTCAATTTATCAGATAAGGCATAGATTTTAGTGAATTTCGTTCCAATGTGTTTCGTGAGCTAGCTTTAATACTTTCCGAGCTAACGCGTCATAAACATAATGAAGAGGATAGAAAATTAGCCTGTTGGTTGACTTGTAAATATGGGCCTCGTTGTCTGATGTTAATGACTGAATAGTCAGTCCGCGGAATACAATAAAATGCGAAATAAGAATAAGTGAATGTTTATTCAGTCCTCTAGTTACTTTAAGACATTTTTTTAAACTGTTACCTGTGTAAGAATTCGACTTTACCCAGACCAGTAACCGTTACCAAAGCTAATCACTGACTGATGCTGCAGGCTAAATAAAGAGTAAAAACTAGAGCAGTACCTAATGATTACGCAGCTTAAAAACTAATTGAAACATATGATCACCGACAAATCTGTTAACCATTTCGTCATAGCAACGAACACGCGTTGACACTTGAAACTGACAATAAGTGCCACGCGACGCGACAAGCGTCTGCACAATGTCACTCTGACAGCCATAATGGCGGCAGATTGTGACTAGGCTGTCTTTATAACGCATCAACACATGAACTCGGTGTCCATATAGCTGGTAAAATTAGGTTATAACCAGATGTAACATACGAGTGAAAAAGCGAAACAAAAAAATATAGGTATCTACCTCAAAAGTGGGCTGAATGGCGAGGTCACAGTCCCGTATATTGTGTGAATCGCTAGAACCTCGCTCACAAAATCTAGTAAAAGTGCGCAGTCTTTATAATTTTGTAGCCTCCGGCTCCTTAATAATTCTGAATCTATTTAACATAATGAAAGGACCATGGGCAACTTTGTATGGAGCTCCAAAACCAACACAGCTGAGAGTTAGGTCATTAAATAGGTATTTAAATATTCTTCATTTCATTTTATAGGCACCAAGTTGAATTCCATTGCAGAACTGCGATATTCATATTTTAGTCACCGTGAATACGATCTATCAGAAAACGGGTTTCTCTTGGAGTCTCTTTCTACCAGTGTTTAAAATAAACACATTGTTGTACCTAATTATTGGTTCTATTAATACAATAACTATTTACAGCAAGTTATTATCTTATTATAAATCAATAATTAATTAATTTAAATGTCCTGCGGGATGATTAAATGGCATGTGCCTGCCTGATAGCTCGTATTCACGCTGACTAATAAAAACATAACCCTTCTCTCATTCAGCAGTCAGGTAAAAATATGAATACATATCTCAGTTCTGCAATGAAATTCGACTTCATGCCGATAGAATGAAATTAATTAGATTTAAAGACCTATTTAATGGCCCACCTCTCATGTTTGTTGGTTTTGGGGCCATTTTGACGCATGGTCCTTTGGTTTGTTAACTTAACCTCTTTAAATAGATTAACAAGAACCCTATATTTTCTAAATACTGCTCAATCGGTTTTTAAAATACTAATGTCTAAAAATCGGCAATTTTACCACTGACTGACTGACTATAGTAAAAAACCTTAACCATTGTAAATAGAATTCTACCGCCATACAATTAAACATGAAGGGATATTCACGCTTACGGTGGGTTGCGTTGTTGCGTTCGATACCAGTTGTGGCGATTTAAGTACTTATAAGTATTACTGACGCTGTTATATCTAATCAACACCGTTACCTTTTTTTTTTTTGTTTAGGGGGGGAAATGCGTTACGCATACCACCCGGGTGCAGGGGGTGACCCGAGTGGTTATGTGGGACTCCCGTATGGGCTAATGAGACCCACGGTGTACCCACTAAGAACCCCCCCACTTGCCACCTCGCCGCCTTATGGCGAGGTCACGGGAACGCTTGCGCACACATCCGCGACCCCGCAAGCGGCTCCTTTGCGGATGCCCGGGGGCCCTCCACGTGAGGCACGCCAGATGTTTTGGCGCGCCTGCCTCCTCGATCTCCACCTGTTCAGTAGCGGACCCCCCTGAGTCCGCTACGAGGAGATCATGGGTGCGGAAAATCCAGCACCCGTTACCTATGGATGCGGTTAATTCGAAAAATGACACTAACATAATATATACAAAAGTAATGATATCATACACATAATGTGAAATTTATAATACAGTCAAACCTGGGTGAGTGAGAATTGGATAAGTGAGAAAACTCTATAAGTGAGAGTAATAGCCAGGACCCGTCATTTTAAGCTCCCAAGACCTCTATTAGCGAGAAACAGAAACCTCTGTACGAGAGAATCGTTTTTCCCTCATGGACCTCCGTAAGTGAGACTGATGCTACTTATCTATACCTCTATAAGCGACAGTCAAGAGGAACTATAGCTTCTATAAAAATACATACATACATAAAAGATACACACATACAGTAACAAATGACAATATACATATACATATGTAATATATATATATTGTTTATTTATTTTTATTGAAATATGAAACAAACGGTCATACACAAAGCATTGTTAAAATTTTTTCTCTTAACTCTAGACCTATAGTTTCCATTAAGTATTACCTAATTACAAAAACATTTATAAACGATGTAGCACGAGATTAAATGAGATTAAGTCTGACTTTTATGGATTATCTACAGAACTTTGGCATATTTAGATCTAAATTATTTTGTCGGCCAAGTCTACAACCAGGCATATTCTTTTATTGAACTTTTGAGCTCCCATTTTCACATTTACGTTTTTGATTGATAATATTTATATGCATAGACAAATTACGACTAGTTACCTAAGCTCAATCAACTTAAGTACTACCAAAGATAATTAAGATAACTTTTCTTAATAATCTTTGGTACTACGTATTTATTTACGTAATAACAAATCGTCGCTCAACAAGACCATCCGTTCTTTAAACTCACCTATTAATATGTGTGACGCCTCATTAAAATCGGATTAGTAATTTTAGCCCCGCGTAACCGAGTGACAGGAAGAAATCCGGGAATTGATGGAAAACGTTTTATTTTTGTATTAAATGAGCTTTGTGGTTTCTTAAGTTGCCGAGTGGATTTTGATGTAACTCAGTAGGTACCTAAGTAATGACCTATGATTAATCGTTTTTAAAATCATAACTATCATAAGATTTATATGTAGTTTTCTTATGCGGAAAATGGAAATATGAAGATGATCTTAGTTATCTTATCGTATAGAATGTACTGAGTGACAGCGCAACGTATTTTACGTATGCAATTGGGTAACTGACTATTAGGATATCTAAAATCTGAAAGCAATATAAGCTTAAAGCTGTAAAATGTGATGTTTTTTTAACGAAAACTGATAGGTACCTCGTTTTCAGATCTTTATCCTCATAAACATACTTACTTACCTCGATCTCTTAGCTTTTTATAGGATAGTAACATGTACTGCGAAACATGTTTCTCGCGGTTCCGAATAAAACTACCAGATTTCAATGCACGATACTGGTCTGAAAACGTAGTTTCAGTTTCTGTTATATCGTTACTTAAACGTGGTATATCGTCTTAATCAATGACAAAATATGTATAAGGATATAGTTATGGTGGGGCAAACCCCCTTTCCTTTTTTACAAAAATAAATATTAAAAAACCGGTCAAGTGCGAGTCGGACTCGCGCACGAAGGGTTCCGTACCATTATAAATAAAAACATTTATTTTATATTGTTTTTAGTATTTGTTTTTAAAGCGGCAACAGAAATACATCATCGTGAAAATTTCAATTGAAACTATCATGGTATCAGTGAGATACAGCCTGGTGACAGACAGACGGGTGGACGGACGGACGGACGGATAATAGGGTCCCGTTTTATTCTTTGAGTACGGAACCCTAAAAACATATGTAGGACCAATTATTATTTGGGCGCCAAACGGGAGCTTATTATAAAGTACGGCTGCGCTGTCTATCTGTCCTTCTATCACTGAACTAATGTTTCAACCGTATTAATAGACCGTAATAACGTAACAGACATTTGGCTTTTTCACAAATAATGTTTTACGTACGGCCGCACAATGACGATAAACACCATAAATTATGTGTACACACATCCTGCGTATTATAAGTGGTCACCAAGAAACTTCCAAATTTACAACCTAACACTTACACTAAATAACGCCCAAAGGATAGGTTGCACAGCCCCCCTATTCTGTAACTTGTTTAAAGCTTACCTCAACGCTCACCCACAATTATACCTTGACACCGCGATGCGTAGTAATTAAGTAAAGGTAGAGGTCTAGTTTCGTAACGGTTGACCGGCGGGGTGAGCCGCATTAACGCGTAGCGAATGACACCCCAGGTTAAGACCTCGAGTTAAACAGCGACGTGTTGCGATATAAATCAAGTGTAACTTTAAACCGCGGTGTAACCGGACAAACTTACATTGTAACCCCTTAAACGGAAGCTAATGCTAGTGCACATAAAGAAATTTCATTTGTACACTGAAAAGTAACTACCTATTTAACTATATCTGTTTTTGGGATACATGTTTGATTTTACAGATCGATAGTTATCCGATAGGAAAATACTTAGTTCTTAAAGTTTCGTTCGTCATAAAGTGGGTTCATAATTGATATACATTTGTTGTTCCTAAATGACGCGTTAGTGGAGTTTCATTTACCTAATACAATACAAATTGTGTTGTTTTTATAAATATTCTTATATTTTTGCTTGTGTTTTTTTTATAAATATTTTTGCTACTATTTTGTTTTCTGTTCATAAATAATAAGTGAATCTCGTGATATTGTCTTTTAGACATTAATTTAGTCATATAATAATAAATAAATTTACCTTTTTTTCTAATTTAAAAAACCGCCCAATTCAAAAAGCAAGTAGTAAAGTAATTAAGTAGTTACGTTTTTTTGTAATTATTTAATATTAGACAAATATGTACATGAAACTTTGAACTAAAATGACTAAAACTAACTTAATCTATACACAAAAATAAGTAAATCAATAAAACTAAAAAAAAACAAAAAAAAAATATTGTTAAGTACCTTGTCTTCAAATAATATCTCAAGACAACGGTGTAAAGTACTCCTCGCATAACGCTCATCTAGCTTACTTACAACAGGCGTTTTAACTTTTGATTTATTCGACCATCGCTTAGCAACGGTAAATCCGTGATCATTTGACACTGCCTAAGCGCCGTTTTAGTGCACGGTGATAATGGCCCATTAGTTAACTATTTTCGTGACAATTGCCAGTTATATTTACAAATGCATTCCTATTGATGTAAATATTTCAAAATTATAATACGTTATGTTTTGATACTCAATAAATTGGTTTACATTATGAGTAAAATATACTAATTCAATTGGAACGAACAAAAATTTAGTTATGAACAGATTAGTGGATACAATTTATTAACCTAATATTCATTTCTTATTTCTGTTTGGTTTGATCCAGTCTATTACACTTCTGTAAAGTACCAATCAAGTCTATGCTATAGACTGACATTAGACGACCACTAAAGGTCTTCACATCGTCTCTATCTATAGCAACCATCTTACCCTATTTACAAATTTCCTCAGTCCTCCCAGAGTATATTACTACTTATATATAGTCCTCCTTGTCGTATCCGACGACGGCAACCCTTACCTTACCTTCTCTGATGAGCATCACGAATATGGCTCGCAAAGCCAAACTTAGTGTTAAATGTTCGGACACACTGTGTGCAGTATAGCTGGCCCTGGTCATTGTAAGTATATATGCATAGGATGGTCTAGGTCGAGTCTTCCGTAAATGGCGCTTTTGGTTCTGGAGTTTTGAGTCGAGCTACTTCAAAAGAAACTACACCTTTTCTGACTTTATTACGCCATTCTGGTCTCAAAGACGCGACCTCCTCCCAGCCCTCATCTGGTATATCGCAGGCTTTGAGATGACGTTTTAATACGTCCTTGTAGCGCAGAAGCTGCCCCCCACGATTACGCTTCCCATCCGCAAGCTCGGAGTAGAAGATAGATTTTGGGAGTCTGCAGTCTGTCATGCGACTAACGTGGCCACTCCATCTCAACTGGCTTTTCATCAGTATGGCCTCCATGCCGGACAAGTTAGATCTTCGTAAAACGTCCATGTTGGTCACACGGTCCTGCCACAGAATGCGGAGAATGCATCGTAAACAACGCATGTGGAAGGTGTCAAGCTTTCTAATATCTCCCTTGTACACAAGCACCAGCATCAGCAGCATATGTGAGTATTGGGAGCACCACACCCTTGTAGACAGGAAGCTTGGTTTAAAGTTTCAAATTACTATCATATTGCCAACTGGCGTCTTTCTTAAATATACCGTTCTTCTTGATAGGACGATATAACATCACGAACAATCCATCTTTGTCGCCATATAACATTGGTGTGAGTTGAACCCAGGGCCAGAGAAACGAAACCTAAACCACAGCATTTAGCAATTCTTGCAATTCTTAACTCGTAAGTTATGAACGTTGAGCCGAATGAATAGAAATTGCTTTGCCTATTTGGTAAATTATTCCTCCATTCAATAAGTATTTGCTGATACAATGAACGCCAAAGTTTCCAATAAGCTTAACATGTTTGAAAATATCCTTGCCATTCCATTGTTAAAGGCGCCTTTAAATTGCTAAGAAATTTGTGTCATGAGTTTAATTAATTAAGTTACATTCAAAATAATGTTTACTAGTTGGAAATATATCTTTAACAGATAGGTTCGTCAGATAAGTGAAACTCTTCTTTTATCATTATCTAGTGAACATTGGGGACAAAAATCACACAGGCATAGCAGAACCGACATGATTGAGTTTCTTTTTCCGTCGTCCTTGTCTAGATGCCCTCCCAACTAACTTTTTTTGTATTATTACGCCGACTATAATACCTGTTGTTCTGTAATTTCTTTATTATGACGAAATCTTCTTTAAATCTATTCCCAATATTAGATTAACTTTCATCGCCACGCTCCGGTTACGGAACCCTCCAGACCGCATAATATTATATTTGCCTCCACCACAGAACCGTTTGCTACTAACTAGAGATGTAGTGACGTCGGGATGTCGATAGAAAGAAAGTAAAGTTTATCGAAAATATATGTTAAAATGAATAGTGCCTATGGCAAACCTTGGGATTAGGTGTCAAAGCGGACCCCGGGCGCCTTTAGGAGCACATTCGGGAATAACGTTAGAAGGATGAGGATGATATATTGAAATAAATAAGCATGATAAAACCCATTCATACGCAGCGACATAATCTAGAATAGAATGGATTGTTGTGGCTAGAAAGTTATAAAATACCTGAACCTCACTTAGGTTCATATGTTATTCTTGGCGTGGAGGACCCCAAGCGGGCGGTCACAATCATTGTTAATTATATTTAAACTATTCGATTACTCAATATTTTTTTTGTAGTGCCTTACAGTCTTAGTTCAAAAGTTAGTATGTAGTAAATACTAACGCCCGTATTCATACACGTTCTACAAGCCTATTTTAACTAAAATGGCGTTAAAATTAGTTTGTCCTTATCTGTCACTTTGACATTTGTGTTCGTAAGAAAGGGACAAAGCATATTTTATTTAGCAGAGGCATTTTAAGTTTTATGAATAAGGGTAATATTACAGTCTTACAACGATTAAAAATCTCTAAAAATGTAATCACTAATAATATATGTATATAAGCGGTGATAATATAAACGAGGCTTCTAACTATTAAGGTTTGTACAAAAAGGTTAGCATAATATGTATATTCAAAACTTCTACGGGGTTGAGTTCGTCCATATTCGGTGCTGTAACAAACGGTGCTTGTAAGTACAATGTAATGTGCCATTAGTCAAATAAATACGGCTTAAGAGTAATAAAATATATATATCGAATTTCGTAAAATATAAACCGCATAGCATAGCACATAGCCACATGTAACAGATTTTTACATTATTATTATTTTATTGTAACTAACACATAATGGGTCCCAAATCTTGACATAAATAAAAAATTAAATTGTATTATTAGATACCAAAACACAGGAATACTACTATTGTATCGATATCGTTTCTTCACTATAAAGTAAGAGGACGCATAGAACTGATCCGCACGCGCTTGCCGGTTGTAATGCAATATTATTGTGTTTATTGCCCGCCTCAGACCACCAGCAGTAAAAACTGCTTCATTGTTATGTTTACACGACACTTACTATAATTGAACAAATTGATAAACCTTCAATGTGACTAATTTATCAACGCGGCGTACCTATAAAGAAGATTTTTCAGAAATACAGCCAATTATGATTATTACCTTAAACATAATGTGATGGTTAGTATTTGCCCTTTGGAGATTAAATACTAATCACATTATTATCATCTAAGAGTATCATCTCGAACAGTTCAATAAACAAGCTAACTTTGCTCCGATATCTGATATTGTGAACGATGCCCCGTCCGTCTTGCTGCGCTGAGACGGGCAAATCGCCAGCCACCTAACAATGGGCGTTTTTAAAAACGCGGCGTTCAAACCGCGCGGGTGAACTGCGGCGTTTGAACCGCTCGCCGAACGACCAACAACACTTTTGGGAGTGTCAATCCCCGTAGCTCTGCTGCGCTGATGGTGGGTGGGGTGATGATAAAAGGCAAAAGGATTTGATAATAAAGATATAATTTTCACTGATACACGAGTTTACAATTTACTAAATAGGAGCTCTACTTGTTGGAGCTTGCGGGACACGATTTGTACTGAGCCCTGGAGCCTCTTTTATACCCCTAACTCGATCCAAGTCGAGGGAGCTTAGGCACGCAATATTTTGTTGGTTTAGGCCAATTAAATAATTCCTAATTTATGGCATAAATTAAGGCCTCGCCTACTTTCATTATAAAAAAACCAATTAAACATTCTACATTCCAATAAGAAAGCCTTGTTGGAACAATTCTACTTTCAGGAGGGAGCTATGGCCGTAGCCTTATATAATGCTGCTGCTTTCAGCCTCCTGACGTGTTATTTCAATTTACAGGAATTATTTCTACATTTATTTTAGGCAGACCTTTCTACATATAATAGGCTCTCTTCGGCTCTAATTACTGAATTTACATATAAATTGTTATAGTACTTCTTTTAAAGTACGGCGCGTCACATGCGCTTTAATTTGACGTATCATTCACTATTCTAGCTTAAACGGTTATATAATTATGCCTGTTTAAGCCGAGCACAATAGGCGCATTTCACCATGACGACCTGTCACTTTGCAATTCTTCCATACAATAATATTAACCAATCAGGAAATATGACTCGAACTTGACCAATACTTTAAAGGCTCACGCTATGGTAATGCCTTCCTGATATACTCGGGCTTATTAATTTACATTACATTTTTCCTCCTAAAATGAGGTTTCCTATATGCCCAGGCATGTTCTGGGGTCCTATTCATTATCAATATTCACAAATAAGCTTACACAAGCAGCGCAATTCGCGTTACGCTACTTGTGTAATCATTGCTGCCTCTATTGGCTTGAGTGAATTTAAGTATGCTAGTCACAGATGTGACTTGTTCACGGACTCGCTATAGATATAGTCTCGAGTTGCCGGTTCCTAAGCTCATTCGCCCGCGTCTCTCCCTCGGAGACGGGCGGCTCTCCGCAGAGCGATATTTATGCAATTATTACAATGGGTACTTCGTACCTTTAGCCTCCTTATGGGCTATTCAATATAAATGTACTGTCGGTACATGGTTTTAAAACAAATTACTCGCTTTCCAAATTAGCGGTAAGCTTTATGAGCTGAACTATTGCGTTATCGCATTCTAACTTTAAATAGGGTATTCAAAATACTATTAGGTATTACTTATTTATTATTACCATAATAAATTGGGATGCTCTGTCCCTCTTATTCTTAGGCATACATCTCCCTCTCACGTCGGCCACTCGCAGGTGGCATGGAAGGTGTGTTCTGTCGCGCACAATCCTCCCCCTCAGTATGAGTTGAAGACTCATACTAAAGACGGTATCGCTAAGCAACAGCACACACCAATGCCTTAATCGTATTTCACTTAATGATCGTACCGTGGTACCTTGATTCGCACTATCTAGTTCACTCACTGTCTTTGATTCGCACTTTCTAGTTCACTCACTGTCTTATTTTATTTCACTTCACTTAGCATAACCACCAGTCGCTATGCTCTTCTGGCGGTAGTACAGGGGCCTTTCTAGGCACCGGCTGTATGTAGTAATTTTCCTTGTCCTCATCGGCGATGCGGATGGGGATGGACACTTTTAGCTGCATTTTGTCGCTAGCAGCCCTTATCAACGTATCAGGAGGTTGTGCGATGCGCAACCGCTTCCTACGGTGTCGCGTTCTCTCGGGCATCGGTGTAACACTCCTAGCGGGCTCCGGCCTTACCGGGCTCCGCGCTGCAACTTCCTTATCTTCGATGATGTGGGTCGGTGGCTGGTCTGCGACCTTGGTAGCCACACTTGTCGTTTCAACGTGCTGCGCCGCTTTTTCGGCAGCAGCCACGATCTCGCGTGTCCGGCGCTCGGATGCCTCCCGTAGCAGCCGACGCAGTGGTAACAGGATTGGCGGTTCAGCCAGGCGCCCTCTGCGCCATGTTGATTTCGTAGAAGATGCGGTCGGAGGAGTTGTATTTGCGCCCTTCATCGGTGAGGGCGATGCAGGCGGTGCTATACGCGCGAAGGCTGGAACTCGACCTTCAAAAGGAACCCTAGGTTCATCCGAGGGCGGCGCCCTGCTGCCGGGCCTCGGATCAATACATTTTTCCATCGCCAGTATTTCCGCGAATCCCTGGCTCCATTTCTTCTTTATATTGTCCAAATTATTCAGGAAATTGGTTCTCATGACTTCTATTTCCATCTCTTTCTGTTTTCTGTCTCGTTCCATTTCTTTTATTTCCGCCGCCAATATCTTGATTTGCCTCCTGTTCTCTTCTAACTCCTCCGCCGAGTAGCCCTTTGGGTCGCTGGGTGTTCGCTCTTCAAAAAAGGGGTCCCTGCAATGGACCCCGTAGATGTTCAGCGATCCAAAGGGCGATCTGTCGATGTGGGTGACGCTGCTGTTGTCGCTTCTATCGCCTCGGGCCTCCACGTGAAACCCTGGTGGTGCGGCACCGCACCTCTGGTGGGGCTGTAGGTGCCGTCGCTCCTTCGAAGAGTAAGGGGCCCCCCTTTGGGACCGTAAATGAGCGTTGCCGCGGCCACACCTTGTGGCTCGGGGACGCTTATGCGACTCCATGTCGCGTGTCTGCAACCACGCACCGGCAGTTCCAACAGACACGGCCTGCAACTACGCACCGGTAGTTCACACAGGCACCGCAGAAAAGATGCGCTCCGTCAACGACGAACACGCAGAAAACCGGATATCCGGCTCGAAGGACCAAAACGACTGTGAACGATGCCCCGTCCGTCTTGCTGCGCTGAGACGGGCAAATCGCCAGCCACCTAACAATGGGCGTTTTTAAAAACGCGGCGTTCAAACCGCGCGGGTGAACTGCGGCGTTTGAACCGCTCGCCGAACGACCAACAACACTTTTGGGAGTGTCAATCCCCGTAGCTCTGCTGCGCTGATGGTGGGTGGGGTGATGATAAAAGGCAAAAGGATTTGATAATAAAGATATAATTTTCACTGATACACGAGTTTACAATTTACTAAATAGGAGCTCTACTTGTTGGAGCTTGCGGGACACGATTTGTACTGAGCCCTGGAGCCTCTTTTATACCCCTAACTCGATCCAAGTCGAGGGAGCTTAGGCACGCAATATTTTGTTGGTTTAGGCCAATTAAATAATTCCTAATTTATGGCATAAATTAAGGCCTCGCCTACTTTCATTATAAAAAAACCAATTAAACATTCTACATTCCAATAAGAAAGCCTTGTTGGAACAATTCTACTTTCAGGAGGGAGCTATGGCCGTAGCCTTATATAATGCTGCTGCTTTCAGCCTCCTGACGTGTTATTTCAATTTACAGGAATTATTTCTACATTTATTTTAGGCAGACCTTTCTACATATAATAGGCTCTCTTCGGCTCTAATTACTGAATTTACATATAAATTGTTATAGTACTTCTTTTAAAGTACGGCGCGTCACATGCGCTTTAATTTGACGTATCATTCACTATTCTAGCTTAAACGGTTATATAATTATGCCTGTTTAAGCCGAGCACAATAGGCGCATTTCACCATGACGACCTGTCACTTTGCAATTCTTCCATACAATAATATTAACCAATCAGGAAATATGACTCGAACTTGACCAATACTTTAAAGGCTCACGCTATGGTAATGCCTTCCTGATATACTCGGGCTTATTAATTTACATTACATTTTTCCTCCTAAAATGAGGTTTCCTATATGCCCAGGCATGTTCTGGGGTCCTATTCATTATCAATATTCACAAATAAGCTTACACAAGCAGCGCAATTCGCGTTACGCTACTTGTGTAATCATTGCTGCCTCTATTGGCTTGAGTGAATTTAAGTATGCTAGTCACAGATGTGACTTGTTCACGGACTCGCTATAGATATAGTCTCGAGTTGCCGGTTCCTAAGCTCATTCGCCCGCGTCTCTCCCTCGGAGACGGGCGGCTCTCCGCAGAGCGATATTTATGCAATTATTACAATGGGTACTTCGTACCTTTAGCCTCCTTATGGGCTATTCAATATAAATGTACTGTCGGTACATGGTTTTAAAACAAATTACTCGCTTTCCAAATTAGCGGTAAGCTTTATGAGCTGAACTATTGCGTTATCGCATTCTAACTTTAAATAGGGTATTCAAAATACTATTAGGTATTACTTATTTATTATTACCATAATAAATTGGGATGCTCTGTCCCTCTTATTCTTAGGCATACATCTCCCTCTCACGTCGGCCACTCGCAGGTGGCATGGAAGGTGTGTTCTGTCGCGCACAGATATTTAGTCTGATTCTGCATTTAAGGTAGGTACTTAAATACGTTCTAAAATCCTAGTTACCATTGAATTTGAAAATTTCAAGAAATTCAACTATAGAAACCTAAATATGAACAATAAACTTGTTGTTTTGAGGTAAGTAAGTAGGTATAAAACGTTTTCAAATAACGATTTTAATTTATATATTTATTACTTTCATTCAACTTTCCTAAATATGTAGGTATGCTGTAAAAAATATTTTTCAAAAACATAAAATATATTTTATATTTTTACACCTCTAAAGTAACTCATCTTCTTAACACTCGAGTGAAAGGCTTTTACTTCAAAGAATATTTACCACTTGACATTCTTTCCAGCATCTTCCATTCCTAATTTACATTAAAACAAAAACATCAATTAACATAGTAACAGTTCTCGGGAATTAATGTTCAACTCATACAAAAGCCAAAAAATAGGTTAATAGATATTTTACTACATCATATAACTTTCTGCTTTTATCCTAATTTACACGAAAACAAAAACATAGTTATCTTTTGACATAGTAACAACTCCCGATAACATGCTGTATAATTTGATTACTTAAACGTATAAATTGTACAATTAATAAAATATCTACTGGCACGGCTTCCTCCGATAACGTTGACAATAATTTTATTTGTAGTTCATTTATATTTAAGGGGTAGTCTCTTTTTTTTTCAAATCCGCTACGCCAATTATGCAAACGCGACAAAACTCATCTCAAAAATTATTACGTGTTACACCATAAACTGGATACGCATTAGAATAACGGTCAGTTGTGATTGTGCGTGTTTATTACATCATTTGTTTACATTTTACAGGATTAGTCATGACGATTTAAAAGGGTTTAATTATTATATTAGCGTACCCTTCAAACATGTATCCTAGGATGTAAATGCTGTACCAACCACATAGTATAAATAACTACGCCGTGACCACGAGTATATTCAGACTAATATACAATTATTATTTCAGAACATCCTCTTAAATATAAATTCAATATAACGCTGAGCCCTTATCACTGCACATGCGTAGTAAGTAGTAGCGGTTGTAAAATTATCTCGCACGGCGTAATATGTATGCATATTATTGCGTTTGTGTGTATATGTAGCACGGTTCAGTAACATCACAACTAGTGTACTATGTTTACTACGTTTCATAAATGGATTCGTAAAATGATGTCGTTTGTGCCACTCTACAAAATATGTACTACGTATAATGTACATCTGTTGTTTATTTTTTGCACTGTTCATGACTGTACTTCTGTATATGTATGACACATACCTGAGGTTTATACAGGGTGTGGCCTGTAATAGGAGCAATTTTTTTTACGGTAGATTATTATGCTTGTGAACAATTATTTCCAAATGGTTAAACTTAAAATAAAAAATTTTTTTTTGAATTTTTTTTTCTTCAAAATAAGTTTAGTTGTATTATTTTACTCTTGTGGAGTACTATCAGTAGCTTTTTATCTTAAAGACACTAAAAAATGAAATAAAAATCACAAAATTATCTTTTGAAAACAAAAACGCAAAAACTATTATGACTCGTTACATGATGTTACCTCACAATCCGCATTGACTGCTCTGCTATGATGTCGTGGTGCCAAGATACATTACTTGGAGGTCATAACTTTAGATCAAAATATCTCCTAATCCAAAAAAAAATAAAATGAGTGCGACGCGACACTAGGGGTTATTACAAATGCTCTAAGGAAGCGTCCCTTTGAATATTTGCTCCTATTACAGGCCACACCCTGTATATGTGTGTGTACAAGTAGTTAAGTTTATCTAATACTTGCATTTTCAATAACAATGATTATTAGCAGTAGTAATAATAGACAATCACGCAACAAGCAGGAAAACAATGTCTAACTACGCATAATTAATTAATTAATTATTAATCTAGTAATCCATTTTACGGCCTGTTAATCACAGCGTTTAGATAAAATGTAGTGTTATATAAATTATTTAAATTTGCTTAACAAAATAAAGTAGGTAAATGCTTAATACGTATACGATGTGGATGGAATGAACCTTTCGTGAAGGTTAACTGTTTGTAGGCAACATTACCTTAATGAAAAAAAAAATATGATTATGATTATTATGAAATACATATTATTTGCCAAAGGAACATATTTTTACGACAAACGGCACGAGCAAACGCTTGAGGGAAGCAACAGGCGACCCTCGCGCAGGCAGCTTTCTTGCACAAAGACTTGCAATCGCAATTCAACGCGGGAACGCTGCCTGCGTGATGGGAACCCTACCAAAGGGTCCAAATTTAGATAGTAATTTATAGTTTTTGGTAGGTTATTTTTATGTTAGTTTTAGTTTTAATTTTAAATCTAGTTTTAATTGTATATTCTATTATACTTATAGATATTCATATTCAATTTATTCATAAAACCGGTTTACATGTCATAGTAAGAAGTTAAAAATAAAAATTACTCTTTATAATTTACGACAAGCTAATTCTGATTGATCGAGAATAAAGAAAACTTTTGACCATTCAATTACATCTCATTGAATATTATATATATTACTATGGCTACGGTTTCCAAAATAACATGGGGTCATATATTTCTTTTCTCGAATTTTAGTTCGATAACTTGCCAGTTTAAGAACAATTGTTCATAAATATATGTTAAATTTATTTTCATATGTGTAAAATTTGCTTTCTAAAATATTAAGGGTCTCTTATTAAAGTTCGTTCTTTTCATCCCGTATATTTTACTTATACGTCAATGTGCAATTTTAAAATACATTTTAATCAATTTAAAATTATTTCCAACTCTTAGTCTGGTAATTACTTCGCATACAGATTCAAGATGATAAAAGCCTGTTTGTATGAATATGTATATTAAACTTTCTATGTCTGCATCAGAATACACTTACGCAAATTAATATAATTATGTATCATATAATATATAAATAAAAATGTATACATACAATAACGAACATACATATATTATATGTATATACGTATTTGCCGTGTGTTGTGAGTAATATGTACTTTAATGCATGCTACTGTACACTCCCACATCCTTAGTCTCATAGCTATCTGTCCTGCTTTAGTCGCCTAATAAACACGTACAAGATCACACGTCTTTTTAATTCTTTAAATCCAATAAATATCAAATTTGCAAAAGTGAACCTTAATGCAGTGCTTGTTTTTAACCGCTACATAATATAACACACCAAGGAATATCGTTGCGGTATTGTATATTCAAGTAAAAATATGGCTGCATACTGCATAGATACAACTTACTCATAAATATGTCCAATTGCTCTTATGTCACCGGATTAAGGCTTCGGTACATATTTATAAGGGGATTAAATCGATACATATTTTTGCACTTGACTGTACAGTGCATGCAAGGAAAGTAAATAGCAACTTTCCCACAGCAATATGAACTGATTTGCGATATTATATTTGCTAATACAACACATGGCGACGAGTGGACGGCAAACACTTCACGTTTTATTAAAATACTTTAAAATTATCAACTATTTCATCATGTATATAGTGGGGTGCTTTGATTATGATGATAACCATTATTATATACATATAATACTTCTCTGGGGTTCTATTACCCCCTGATCGGATAATCATTATTAAGAAACTGTCTCAAGATCAAGGTCTTTTTCAGGAGTCATATATGCATGTAAAAAACAAAAAGAAGTGATAAGGGCATTTTTTTATTTTTCTTGTACCTTGATGTTTTTGGCGTGTCCAGTGCCTTTGACACCCTACAAATACAAACACACCCTACAAAAACACGTTGAAAAATTGTACTTGTAGCGATTTTAAAACGTCAATAATATATCTAAATCGTATAAAAACCTAAAAAAACTATCATTTAGCATTAAATTTACCACATTTTCATGGTTTTTCTGGCTGCTGACCCTCGATTTTTGCCTGTCCACCTGCAGAAAGCCATCTTCAAGTATCGATTCGAAGTATTAGGACTTTTATATTGTGCCTGGAAATACTTGTTTCTGATAGTGGAAAACATTCATTTTCTTAAATCAACCTTTTATTTATCTCGCTAAAGTATTTTTTACATAATAAACTAAAATTAATCTTGTCTAAAAATTAATTTTGGAAAAGTGGACATGTCCACATTCCGTTACGATAATTTTGTGGGAACGAGGTATTTTTATTACCAAATTAGGTGTTTATTTTCATCTAGCATCACATACCGTTACGTAACATCATTCGTTTTGTTTACAAACTGTCAGTAGTGGCTAGAAATCGCGCGCGAACGGTGCGTCGAGTGGTGGACCCAAAACCTAGTGTCCTGGTTTCGTTACGAGATTACGAAGGTTCCTATATTTTTTCTGCTAATGCGACTCAATTATCTTAATCTGTCATTATCATTAACAATGATTTCAGTAAAATACTATTAAAATTGTAAAAACAGTATATTAAAAATCTGCGAAGTATTCGTTCCGTTACGTCCATTCCGTTACTATTTGTATGGTAAAGTAGCCCTCTTAAGTAATGGAATGACGCCTATTCAAATAAAATGGTACACTTTGAAAAAAAAATGCCCATAAACGCCAGGAGACCTGGATAACCTACCCGGGGGACATTCTGTTTCAATATAAATTAAGTACTTACTACAAAATAACCAATTTTCTTGAATTTTTTCTGTGTAGCTTATCGCAATACATGTTTTCCTTTCACTTATTTTTGATATGAGTTTCTCTCCTACCGCATTGAATTTGATAATTTTCCCCCCTTTTGTAGTGTTTCAGGCTAAAATAGATAGCCTATCGCTTGTTTGCATTTCCTGGCAAATTCAGAAACCTCGTTTAGCACGCTAGGTGACCCAAATCAAAATGACGTAGCCTATAAAACAGAGCATAGTGCTAGCTCTTCAAGACGCTAAAAGCTAGCTTGGGGGGAGCTGCTACCGTCCGATACTTTAATTCAAGTGGCAAGCAATGAGCGGCTTCATGATCTTGTCACTTGTTTTTAAAATCATGAAAACAAACGTTTCAAAAGTAGCGGCAGCACGCCTTATTCTTACTTTAGCCGTTCTCCAAAGAGAGCTTGACAAGTACAATCGTCCTGCTGAGAAGATCATACGACTAAGACAACAATTATATGTTATAAAAAACGAAAGTAAGTCTACAATATTGGTTGTTGTATAATTAACAAGCAGTCTAAAACAGCAAAGGTACACAAACCGCCTAATACGTTACCTTGCGGCACCTCGAAGCTTTACTATTATGTACCTACTATGTTATAACGTATACACACATGAACTTTTGCAGGCGGGGAACAGCAGAAGCGGTTCTAGAACCGGTTTATAGAATACTGCACGTTGACTCCGAGCACAGGGCCTGTACATAGAGTCGATTTCACATATTATTTTTTTACTCTTTGTAATTTGTGTTTATGCCCTTACAAGATTTAAGCATTTGAGATAAACTTTAAATACAAACAACATGAAAGGATGTAAAAAATATGCAGCATAAATAATATAAGTGACCAAGGTCACAGCCACGATCCTTGAAGGAAATGGGGAAATTAATATAATAAGTATCGTTGTAATTACACTACAGCCGATAAAATGATCTACAAATTATTAAGAAAGCATAAATAACTAAGCTGCATAGATACAATAACGGCTTTGCAAATTAATGTCAAATCCTTTGATTTCCACAAGGGGCTCCTAAATGAAATCTGACATGCTCACTATTTCCAGCAGAGTTGTGTATAACTGAGTGTACCTATGTATAACTCTCATGAAAATAGAATGATTATTAAGATGAGATAGGTAAAATTCGAATAGTCTTAATAATAACACACCTATCTCGAAAGTCGTACACCTATATGCACGTTGGGATCAGGCGAAATTACCGATTTTACAATTAACTAACAACAAAAATGCTACAAAAATATATAATTTTATTACGTTAACCAATGATTGGTGTAATTGTTTAGTTTTTTTAGGGATTTTAAAATTATAGTTTTTTTTGATTGGCCATTTCCAATTTGCTACTGTTTTTACTAAGTCTTATTTTGATAGATCATTCGAGAAAATAATACATTACCTGCAAAATGTATCTAAAACATAAATATATTTATACCGATTTTCGCGAGTTTCCGGCTCCGTGCGCGAGCGCTTATCCAGCTAACATCAGCGAGCGAGCGAGCGAGACCAAATGTTTAGGGTTACATTCGAATTACTCTTACTAATTATAAGGAAACGTTGTTTATATTTTGAAACACCTTTTCCTTATTTAGTAATGCTGGGAAGAATTTTATTGTACAAGGTGCCCATGAGAAAAGGGAAAATATTGAACAGTCAAGTGCAAAAATATGTATCGATTTAATCCTCTCATAAATATGTACCAAAACCTTAATCCGCTGACATAAGAGCGATGGAACATATTTATGAGTAAGTTGTATGCATCCACATTTTTAAATATTTTCGGTTTCTGTAAATAAATATTGCATAACTACTGCTTCTCTATATATCTCTTCTAATTTTTAATAAAAGGGTAACGATTATTTTTCGAAATAAGGATGAATTTAGTGAGTGGTAGCTGTCACTTTGATGTATTTCAATAGCGACGCGAAACTTGGCAATGGCAACGTCGCAATTATAAGAGCTTAATGCACTTTAGTAATCACAATAAATAGTTAACAAGGAAATGATAATATATTCAAAACTAAGCCGGATTTGACTGGTGTACGTTTTTTTGCTCCAAATGACTTAAGGAATGCGTGGTTCAATTTTTCCCCTTCCTCATGGGCACCTTGTATGTATTTCCGAGATAATTTTTGTTCCTAATCTACTCCACAGATTTTTTGTTCACTGGCTAGATTTTGCTGTGAGGCGTCTTTATTACTTCTTGTCCTCAGATAGTATCGCCGCGCCTGCGCGCTGCAATCACTTACTATAACTATATTGTGTCCTGGGTTTCCTGGTCGAAATAATACTGTGTTTTGTTTAGTTCAGTGACTATTAGAGGTCTAAGCTACCTACCAAATTGAACAATCATCTGAGGTTTAGCTTACTAAAGATCATCTCATCAGATAATTCATAAAGCGAATCTTTATTACAATATGATTTCTTCGCATTTGAACCCCAGTACCGCAAAAACAGAAATAACCTGCAGATATAACATGTATTTTGTCCATTATGCTGCCAACTATACTACCAACACTATGCTATTCAAATAATTGCTAATAACAGCAAGGTGCATGAGTAAACAGTTGGCTGTCTTAGAGTTAAACCATAAAAATGGGTGCGATCTTGCTAAACAATGCTACCATATGTACCTACGTTTCAAATTTCTCACCAAGACCAGAAGCCCGGCTACAGTTTATGGAGAGTTAGCTGAACGTATTGGCTGATTGTCCCGTCGGCCCTGTTATTAGTGGCCATTGACGGAAACCCCTTGACGTTGTTGACGGGGAATAAAACCCTTGAACGACACACTTTATTGGCCTCTGTGCTGTGAATTTGTATAAACTCGGCCTATTCGTAAGTACAAGAGAGCTCGGAACATAATAAATGGCCAACTCAAAGTTACAGCACAGTTACAGATTTCTTGAAACTTACGCATTATTTTTGCAATTTATTTATTCTTACAAATGAAGCAGTTATTCAAATTGCTCCTATTTATTCATATCCTTTCCCTGATCATCATTCATAACGTTATAATTAATACGCTGGTCTTTGTTTATCAATTCATCCTTCCTTTCCTTCATTTTAGCAGTTGCTTTATTATATTAGCAATCAATTGTGTTTCTCAGAATTACACTACTGCTTTATTGATGTTTTACGAGTTCTAAAGCAAAGATATTATTACTTCACTCGTAAATAAGTACATGAAACAGACCATGACTGTAATTTAATATAAAATGAAATTATTCTCGATAAACAAATATCATTGCTTAAGTAATTATAAGCTTTAATAATAAAACTTTAACGACAATTCAATATAACGGTCGGTTACACTTAATCCTTTCCATAGACTGTAAAACTAACAATCAGTTAAAAATCAGTGGCTTTCGTCACTACTTTGAACATTATAATTTTAATCTCCTATACATAAATTATAGTCTAGTCGTTAAATATCAGTTCTAGGGATTGCATTGACATAAAGCTTAGCTACGATATTTTATTTACTCTCAAACACATCGTCAGAGACCTTAATAACTTCACCGTTAGGTATAATTTGGTTACTAGCAGCGTTACTTGTAACTTTGTGACTTGCCCTTGCGCAACCTCAGCACGAGCCAACGGTAGGAGTATTCTGTTTAATATTTGAATTTGTTTAAAATAGATTATCAACGCTTCTCTGTATGGTCTGGACAAGTTACCAGTTCGGATATTTTGGCTAAGATTGAATTATTAAATCTATGATTTATATTCAAATTTTCAAGTCATGTTATAGGTACTTAGTCAGTTTTTGGCTTGATCAGGTACTTAATTAATGGAAGAGACTGGTTTGTACCGCCTAACTAGGACAATGGTTTAAATTACTAGTCAACCTCCTTTAAGGCTTTGTAATAATCATTTTTTGAAAACAGAATGATAGCAGGTAGTATATTATTTTTCTGAAACATCTTACGCCTGAAAATCTATTTTCGTCATAGTTTTTTAAGTACTGACAAAACCAACCAGAATCTCAGAGCAAAAAAAGGAATGCCTAAGTTGCATTTAAACACATTTTTGAACGTGTAAATCATGATGAAACCTGTTTTCAATACGATGCCTCGTTCCCGGTTTTTATTTATATCATAACAAAAAAAAATCGTTTTTTTTTTAGTTTGTGCTTCGGTTTTAGTTTCAGCATGCTGGAATAAGAACATAAACGTCAAAATTGTATGTACTAATCTGGTAACAAAGCTTGTTTGCTCGAATTGACACTAAAAGGCCGAACCGAAAGCAGAAGATTATTATGGATATTATGATGGTTGAAAATACATACTAAAATACATTTATCTATCCAAATACAAACCCTCCATGATGCGTTCAAGAACCGCACATTATGACCACCATAAAAATACTGTTTCGTTAGATCAAATTTCTTATCTGTGAAAATGTTATTATTGCTAAATAATAATATTATTTCATTCAAATTTCAGACGTCTCTGAAAAACAAAGAAATTAGATTTAACCTCTAATCTAATATCAGTCGAGATGACGTTTAGTTCGAAATGAATTGTCAATTTGCATACAAATTTGACAAATGTCGCACATAAGTAAGATATCGAACTATATGATAGTTGGATCCGACTCTAGTTTGTCTCTGAATTAAACAAAAACTATGACAGCTGCCAGAAAACAACGCCGCAATGCCGGTCATAATATGCGGCTCCTGAATGCATCATGGAAGGCTTATGATATGTGGATAGATAAAGTAGTGTATGTAACTGTATACATAATTAGGCATTAAAACACTCGTGTGAAGTTATTATGAAACTCGCTTTCGGCTCGTTTCATAAACCCTCACTCGTGTTTAATGCCCTTCATTATGTACAGTCACATAAACTACTATTTTGGTGTTCCTTTTGCTGGAGTACAGATACGAAGATTATTAAAAAATATATATTTTGTAGGAAAATGTCTTATAGTTTACTAAACCATGGTACGGGTAAAATCTAGAACATATTTAAATTTTAATCTGTATCGAGGCTCGACGCCGCGGGCCAATACTGTAACAAACAATACCTAATTGTCTAACGAGCGAATTTATGACAATCACAAAGCCGCTATTGTTACATTGCCAAGTTAAGTAGCGTATTTTGCAGTAAACACAGGTCCTTTTTGAAATTAACTACATAGTTACATTGGAATATTTATAACTTATTACCGATGTCTAATTGGGTTCGTTCTAGCAGTAACGTAATGTCTAATTTCCAATCACATAATAAAGTTGCTTCACGTGTAAATGCTCATTTATTTATATAAGGATCCCCCACTTTAGATTGTATGTATGTAAGTGTTGGCGTCGATGGAAACGTCTGGGAGGGCATCATCGTGATCATCATCTTACTACTTGGGTACTTACTTCTCTTGGTGGAAATCCGAGGTGTGTCTTCTCTTCCAACAAGATTGCGCGACCAGTGTTGTCTCGGTCTTGTGTGGTTCCTCGCCTGTTACTCGCTACTTCTCAAAAATATACTCTTCGTTGTGGACAAGTTTGTGTTTTGTTTATGGTGTGGAGCGTGCTTTTGTTGATGGAATAACACGGTACGTATTTTCCCTGTACATGAAATAGACTTCAATTTACTTTCTTGAGCATTGACTAATCATCAAGCAAACTTTAATTACAATGAACACAATATCGAGACGTAATTTATAAAGCTTTCAGTTGCGTACTTATAAATGGCGGTGTTAAAGCTAATTAAAGCTGGCCTGGCTGGTCGTCCATCTAGCGACCCACTTGTGTTCGACACACAGGCTCTCAGGACGGCGAGTGCTCTGAGTAATTAGCTGACGTATACACATAACCACAACTTCTCTATTAGGTTAGCAGAAGAAAATTATATGGGCGATGAATTGATAACAACTACATATAAATATATACATATAAGGTTTTTTCTACAATATGGGTGTTGGAAAAAATATCAATGTCGTCACCGAGTTTTTGATTACTTACTAACAAGTGAAATCAAAAGACTTTTCAAAAAACCCAACTGCTTTTTTGCAAATATTATAGCATATGTCCTCCCACGATTATGAGGAATCCAACGGCACCTCATATGTCGAAATCCGTCAAACGGTTTCAGGCTACAGGGCGTGTCAAAGAATAATACATACACACATACATACATACTTACATACATACATCTAGACAGGCGGCAGCGTGTCAAGCCAAGTTAGTTCAACCAAATGAACTGGCTAGCCAGCGCCAAGTGTAATATTACACGAAGCACTTGGTGCCACTTTTGACCCTTCTATAACTTAAAACCTCTTTAACGTAAACACATAAAACTACGCGTGTTTAATTATATCCATAAGGACAT
The DNA here is from genome assembly GCA_963854355.1 of Epinotia brunnichana. Classification (NCBI taxonomy): domain Eukaryota; kingdom Metazoa; phylum Arthropoda; class Insecta; order Lepidoptera; family Tortricidae; genus Epinotia; species Epinotia brunnichana. The sequence continues at coordinate 21,690,924 of OY977936.1, read as the reverse complement.
CTAGAAGCCCAAATTTCATGAAGCTAGCTCAAACGGTTATAAAGATCCCACCAAAAACATAATTGTAAAAAAGGAGAGCCAGGTTCATTACCAAAATTATGCTTGGCTGTGGGCTTCGCCGCAAAAAGAATGGAGATCTAAATGAGTGCCAAGTTCTATGCAAAACCCAAGATCAAGATCTCACATTTTTAAATAACATTAATTGTTATAGGTATCCAATAATTAAAGCAAAGACATAGAGTTTAATACTTGTTCATAATGTTATTTTGTTCCTATAAATAAATACATATTTGGATTTTGCATAGAATTTGGCACTCATTTAGATCTCCATTCTTTTTGCGGCGAAGCCAACAGCCAAGCCTAATTTTTGTAAGTATTGAACTTGGCTCTCCTTTTTTACATTTATGTTTTTGGTGGGATACTTACTTACATATATACATTCATACTTACATACATACGCTCGAAAAACATAACCCTCCTCTCCTTCGGCATTTGGGTAAAAATTGAGTGGATTTATCGATTAATAAATAGAAAAAACCGGTCAAGTGCGATTTGGACTCGCGCACGAATGGTTCCGTACCATTACTATTTTATTCTGTGGTTTTAGTATTTGTTGTTATAGCGGCAACAGAAATACATCATCTGTAAAAATTTCAGCTGGAACTATCGGTATCAGTGAGATACAGCCTGGTGACAGACAGACGGACGGACGGACAGCGGAGTCTTAGTAATAGGGTCCCGTTTTACTCTTTGACTACGGAACCCTAAAAATAGATCGAATAGTTGTTTCAGCGCGAAACTGTTACGTAACATGTCTATAATTTTGATTTTAGAAAATTCGAAATTTAATCTTAGCAGTGTTCTAATATGTTCCACGAAGCACGAAATTTTAAATCTCAAAGGTAGATTTTAGAAGTCGTCTACTATGACTGCAATGAAAGTCCGAGGTTTGTTAGTTTTTCTGAAAGACATAGCACATCGCAAAGCTATAACGAATAACAAGTAAAGTTTCATCATCATCGACATTAAAGAGCTTGGCTCTTGTCGGTGGAGTAGGAGCCAGTTCTCTCTGTGTTCGGCTAATTTATTTAGGTCCCGGTAAGACACGACATTTACTTTTACTTAAAGTAACTGTTCAAAGCTTATTCTGGGTCGACCTCTACTCCTTGATCCTTCGATCTTAATTACCTTCTAGAATATTTATATTTAAAGAAAATGTCGTGTCGTATCTTAGTGACTATATCAATTTGTCTCATCTATATTTTCTAGAAAAGTTTAATGACATTAAAACGCCCGACTGTTTTTAATAACGAAACCTTCTTCTGTCTTCTAGGTTCTGACAAATCGTGATTGTAAAAATTTCTCTATTTTAAGATAATAGACGCGTCAAACATTCGAGTAACTATAATGCGGGGCTATGCTCTCGCCCACAACGGCTATCACAAGACGGCGTGCGAGCTCTCTCGATTTTTCTCGCACTATCTGTCTCTCTCTTACTAGAAAACTCAGAAAGAGAGGTATAGTGCGAGAAAAATCGAGAGAGCTCTCACGCCGCCGTCTTGTGATAGCCGTGCGGGTTAGAAAAAAGCTAGTATGATAAGAATGAACTACGTCTGGTGTAAAATGTTGGCAAAGGATTACGGTTGTGTTTCACCACAGCAGCGCAGGTGCTACGGATTTCGTAAATCGCAATGTTCGCCCGCGGATGCAAAGCGTCAGTGCGTTTATTATAATAATCGCATAATTTACGCATAGATCAGCCGCGGAGGTGCCGGCCTGGATTGACAGAGTTTGATTTCACTTGTTCCTAATGAATATGATTGTAGAAAATCGTTTATAACTAATAATTTAAATATGTCTAAACCTGGCTGTTTCTAGTCTTTTTGAAATTTGAAGGTTATGCAGAGTGAAAAGTTTTTAATGATATTTTGTGCTTCAGCACAGTACATTGTGCCACAAGTACTGGAAGATATATTTTCGAACGAAAGTCTTATTTCATTAGAAGCCCGACGCCACTTTCATGACTCGAGTTAGTAAAATTCTTACCGTACGTATCGCAAACAATGTTTTTCATCACATTTGCGACGAAACAAATAGATTTTAAGCGAAATGAATATTAATCACAATAGTAACTACAAAACTACTGCCAGTCGTCCATTTTGTTCAATTTGACTTGAGGGGCGTATGGCACTCTTCGGCTAAGGTACAGTTACGATTTAATATCACTCTTAAAACTATATTTTACACAGAATTTTACGTAGTCTCGTAACAATTACGAATAAAACACATAAAAGTATTATATTTTTCAACCACCCCTGGGATGGAGACAGTTGAAACAAATCGGTATTTTTTTTTCAATTTGATCTACTACTAAACCTGAAACACCTGGACCCAAAATTCTATAGCCGTTTAGTAGATAAAAACACGCTCTTTCATAAACTTAAAATTAAAGTTAGCAGGCGTAACTGCATTATATAAAAATGAATTTGGACGCTCTTTCATTTTATATATTTTCTTCATCTCACAGCAAAACTACGGACGATATACGAAATAATTGTTTCAATCGTACCCAGTCTACCCTACATTTATTTATAAATACGTTTTCAAACATTTAAAACTTCCTTGCTTCATAACTGACGCATGGGTGACTGATACAATTTGAAAAAAAAAACCATTAGTAAGTAAGTAGTTGCTCTGTATGTCTGCGTGTTATGAAGCTTTTTGCAAGGAAATTTAATGAAAAGATTAATTTCCTTCGATCTTGTGAGATTTTGTAGTACTAAACCTTTAAGGTGGTTCGATTGCCATACAACACGTTATTTGACATTCGTAGGCTAACGGCGTGATATTTTAAGAAACTTATGTAGTTAACTTTCATCAATTGGCTTCCCATTTGCGCCAAATTCCCCCTTTCCTAGAATAAACTTGTATAAACTGCCAGGAACCAGTCTGCCCACGCGTGGTCCGAACCCATGGCGTGGGCGCAACACCTTGCACCAAGGTAATGCGAACTAGTCGGGCTTTCCAATTACTTGGTCCTTCGATGTAAACGAGGATCATAGCCTACAAAGGAGAAAAAAGCTATAATTTTATTAATTAGTGTCAAGCCGGTCAATCAAGAATTTATTTACTTATTTATTTAAACTTTATTGCACTAAATAAAAACTTGTGCAATAATAACCGTACAAAAGGCGGACTTAATGCTCAAAACCTTAATGCAAAGCAGAAAAGATAATTATACGGTATTTTACACAATATATTTACACAAATACACATATAATTAATACGCACATACACAAATAAATATATAAAATTGATTTTATTATAAGTTCAGTTGATCCAATTTCGAAGTTCAATCTCATATTTCGCGCTCATGCCAATTAGATATTATATCACAATAGTATACCCATACTGAATTACTCACTCTTCATCCTTATATTATTTTCTAAATATTCAGGTAGGTAAATTGTATGTTGTATAATGCAAGCTAAAATGAATCTGATGTTGTATTGTAGAGTGAGTTGTCTACAGAACTTAATGATTTGAGCAGATCATATTAGAGGCCACAATAACTTCATAATCTTAAGATCTAAGTCTAAGTCATTCATAAAATTACCATCATCATATAAACGACACGACGCTAAATAACAAATGATAATCAAATCATTATACCGCAAACTGTGTGATTTCGCAAAACTAATAGCGATGATCGTTGAAAAATGATTCATAATGCGCTCGTTCTTGACCTAGATCCGCCGAGTACGCATGCGCGCTGCACTAGGAAATCATTCGATGATTTTCCTGTAATGATATAGATTTTAATCTCAAGGGCTGTGCAGCTGGGTACAGTTTTTAAGTCCGGAATTCTAAAGAAAACCGGCCAAGTGCGAGTCGGACTCGCGCACAAAGGGTTCCGTACCATTATCTATAAAAACGGCAAAAAAATCACGTTTGTTGTATGGGAGCCTCCTGTAGCCTAGTTGGTAGTGACCCTGCCTACGAAGCCGGAGGTCCCGGGTTTGAATCCTGGTATAAGGGCATTTATTTGTGTGATGAGCACAAATATTTGTTTGTGAGTCATGGATGATTTCTATGTATTTAAGTATTTATTTATCTATATTATAAGTATGTTTATCGTCGTCTAGTACCCATAGTACAAGCTTTGCTTAGTTTTTGACTAGGTCGATTTGTGTTAGTTCGGTACAAATATATGGTGTACCGAATAATTTGACTACTTTGGTTGCTACTAAGTATTTGACGCTGAGTGTACAAGGTTTGCGTAGTTTGGGACTAAGCCGATTTGTGTTAGAGTGGAAAAGAAAATAAATATAGAAAAAATATTTATTTATTCTGGTTTTTTGTATTTGTTGGCAGTCAGCGGCAACATAAATACAATCATCTGTGAAAATTTCTATCACTGTTGTTGAGATACAGCCTGTTGATAGACATACAGACAGACAGACAGACAGACATACAGACAGACAGACAGACAGACAGACGGACAGCGGAGTCTAAGTAATAGAGTCCCGTTTTACTCTTTGAGTACGGAACCCTACAAAGGGACATGAAACATGGATGTTTCATGCACGCTATACTCGTACAGTCAGGGCCTGGCTGGCCACATGTCGCGTGCGGTGCGCGCGCCGCAAAACCCGCGTTCCCCGGTACTAAACGCGGGTTTCTGTGGCGCGCGCGGGCTCAAAACTTTGCTTTGCGCCGCCGCACCGCAGACATGTGGCCAGGCCCATAATGCCTAAATATAAAATAATAGAAAATACCGAAATCCCTACAAACGTGCCTATAAAATTAGAGGGTTGCCCTCAATTTCCCTGGGATCCCCTAATCAAATCCTGAATTGGTGACAACGGAACCACCTCGGGAGCATACTCTTTTGAATAAAAAAATAATTTTGTTAATCGGTCCACAAATGACGGACAAATCGGCGAACATGGGTACTTAAGTACATATAAAAAAACTAGCTGTTGCCCGCGACTTCGTCCGCGTAGAACTTAATACTTAGAAAATATAATGCAAACAAACTTCTACCATCTTAAGGGATGATTTCCGAGGCAAAAACTATTCTATATCCTTTGAAGGGTCTCAAATTATCTCTATACCAAATTTCATCTAGGTACATGGATTTTATCCAAACTTTCACCCCCTATTTCATACCCTTAGGGAATGATTTTCGGGATAAAAACTATCTAATGTCATTCTTCGGGACTCAATAACGACCTTTATACCAAATTTCATCTAAACGGGATTCATCCAAATTTTCACCCCCCCCCATTTCACCCCCTTAGGGAGTGATTTCCGGAATTACAACTATCCTATGTCCTTTCCCGGGACTCAAGCTATCTCTATACCAAATTGTATAAAAATGGGTTCCATCCGAATTTTCACCCCTAATTTCACCCCCTTAAGGGATGATTTCTGGGGTAAAAACTATCCCATGTCCTTTCCCAGGACTTAACCTATATCTACACCAAATTTCATCAAAATAGATTACATCCAAATTTCACCCCGCCCCCCCTTTCACCCCCTTAGGGGATGATTTCCGGGATAAAACCTATTATATGTCCTTCCCCGGGACTCAAACTATTTATATACCAAATTTCATCTAAATCGGTGCAGCGGTTTAAGTAGCTCCATACAAATTTCCACCCCCAATTTCAGCCCCTCAGATATAAAAACTACCCTTTGTCCTTCCCCGGGGCTCATTTCATCTAAATCGGTTCAGCGGTTTAGGCGTGAAGAGGTAACAGACAGACACACTTTCGCATTTATAATATTAGTATGGAAGTATGGATTATTAGTATGGATAGTATGGATTATTTCCGCTTGTCTTCCAAATAGAGGTGTAGCTGTAGACTCACTTCAAAAGAAAGAAGAAACGAAAAACTCATTCAAATATCTCAAAAAATTACGAAGCTACAACCGTTTTAATGTCGCTTGTTATAGTGAGAAAACGATCAGGGACCGTGACGTCACGATCCTCGAGCGTCATAGTAAAAAACAATCGTTTCATTATAAATGAGCGTTTTGCGGAAAAGAGACGCAACAAACCCCCTCTTAAAACTTTATACACTTATAACTTAGTGATTACCTATATAGCCTCTTGCGTTGTTTTTTTTTCGAGATAATACAACATTATGATTATTTTGTTTAGTGTCTACATCCCTATTTTCGATAAGATAAGATAAAATAAGATTTCTTTATTGTCAGAACTGTGTACATTTAGTTGCTCTGGGTAAAATAAAGTCCAACAGCTTGCCCATTTCGGACGTACAATATTAAACTTAAAGCTAGTCAAATATACTAAAACAATAACAACAATAGTATTTCCAAATAGTTTTAACCATATTCACACATAAAATATTAATTTAGATCTATCCGACATCCGTATTTTCTTTTAAACCACGAACTTCGGAATTCGAAAATATTCAGGTATCTCTATCTCTATCGCACTAACAAATGACAGGAATGCAGAGGGCCTACCGCGAAAGGCATTCGAAGTTTCCCCTCTCTGTCATACTTACAAGTTCGTACATAAGTGCGACAGAGAGGGAAAACTTCGAATGCCGTTCGCGGTAGGCCCTCAGATATACGAACTTTCGGTTTTCGTGGTTTGGCTGAATACGCAAAGAGCGCGCGCGCGTGCCATTCAAAAAAACCAAGTTTATATTGTTCGAATTTGTTGTTACATTTTTGTACAAATTACGCCTTAATTAGACATTTGCGCATATAAGTTCGCATATCAAAATCGATTAATTTTATATTTGCTTTTGGTACCTATGTGTCTCGTCAATGTATATCGTAGACGGGATTAAAATTATTAATAGGCGAAAGGAAGGCAAAGCAATTCCGCCATTTTGTCCGTAGTATTGCTTATTACTGTGATTTTGACGTTTCTTTTAGCTGACAGATGTGGCGGCGATATACTTTAAGAATAATAAATGAAAAATTAAATGAAGTCGTACATTACGGAAAATAAATTAATTGTCGCAGTCGGATAAAAACTATCCTAAGTTGCAGCTGGAATAATAATGTACCTATATAAAATGTTTCATATTTTTCCGTCCATGGGATGCTGAGAACATTCGTACCACAGAAAGCTTAGTTTTAAACTGGCTGATTCTTTTTTTAATTTAGAGATTTATTATAAGTGGAGATAAATAGATAGAAGATAATGAAACTCCCATTCAAATATCTCAAAAAATTATGAAGCTACATCCGTTTTAATGTCGCTTGTTAGAGTGAGAAAACGATGAGGGACTGTGACGTCAATATACTCGAGCGTCATAGTAAAAAACAATCGTTTCATATGAAGGTGCGTTTTGCGGAAAAGGGACAGAACATACCCCCTCTTAAAACTTTGGACTCTTATAACTTAATCATTACCTATATAACCTCTTGCTTTGTTTTTTTCTCCATTTGACTATATTTATTTTAAATTCTTTTTCGAGAAAATACATTATGATTATTTACCATATTTTCGATTCCTGAGCTATAACCACGAACTTCGGAATTCGAAAATATTCGGGTATCTCTATCTCTATCGCACTAACCATACTCGAGTGACAGGGATGCAAATATATGAACATTGAGTATCGGTTTTCGTGGTAGCGCCGCAGGTACTTTGGCTGAATGCGCCGAGCGCGTGCCATTGTCATTCAAAAAAAACAAATTCGTGTTAATTATATTGTTCAAATTTGTTGATTTCATTTATTGAAATTACGACATAAAACGACATTTGCGCATATAAGTTCTCATATCAGAATCGAATATTTTTTTATGGTTTATATTTTAGCATTTGTCTCGTAAAGGTCTATCGTAGACGGGATTTAAATTATTAATAAGTGAAAGGCAAAGCAATTCCGCCATTTTGACGAAAATTTGACGGTTCTTATAGCTGACAGTTGGAGCAGCGTTTGATTTCAATAAAAATAAATGAAAAATTAAATGAAGTCGTATATTTCGGAAAATTAATTAACTGTCGCAGTCGGATAAAAACTATCCTAAGTTGCAGCTAGAATAATAATGTACCTATATAAAATGTTTCATATTTTTCCGTTCATGGGATGCTGAGAACATTCGAACCGCGCAAAGCTTAGTTTCAAACTGGCTGATTCTTTTTTTAATTTAGAGATTTATTATAAGTGGAGATATAATGTATACAGGGTGTGGCCTGTAGTAGGAGCAATAAATTAAACGGTAGATTATTAACTGTTTGGTATTCATTAAGCTTGTAAACAATTAATTCCACGTCGATTTATTCGAAAAAATATATTTTTTTTGTTTTTTTTTCTTCAAATTAAGTTTACTTGTATTTTTTTACTCCTCTAAGTAACTTTTTATGTTAAAAAAAAAACAAATCAAATTAAAAAAAAACAAAAATGCAAAATCTATTGTGACTCATTATCATTACATGATGTTACCTCAAAATCTGCATTGACTGTTTTGCTATGCTATGATGTCGTGGTGCCAAGATACATTGCTGCTATAACAACAAATACTAAAAACAGAACAAAATAAATATATTTATAGATAATGGTACGGAACCCTTCGTGCGCGAGTCCGACTCGCACTTTGCCGTTTTTTTTTTTTAACGTTGGGGAAATGCGTTTACGCATCACGTCCTGTCCGGGGCAGGACGGGTATGACGGACTAACCGAAGCAATAAAGCTATGGACTACCGTCTAAATTTCTAAAACCACCAACAAGATCCGGCTCCGCCTTAAAAGGGGGGGCGCCGCCTTAAAAGGGGGGGGGGGGCGCCGCAAGATCGCTCTTGGCATTCAACTGCTGCGTACGTCCCGGCGGGCGGCCCACGGTAACACGCCGCAGACATTACAAACATCTGAGTTACAAACCTTCACAAACTGTGGAACCTTCCCTAGCAGGGCTTGCCCCGACTCCCTGCAAACCTCCATTTTACCCTGGAGGATGGTACCTAAACTGTTGAAGCTGCATAACAAATCACTTTTTTAATCAGCTTTATTCACGTGAGAATTGGCACAACTAACGGTAAACCCCATAACTGTTTACATCACAATTAGGTATTCAATTCCTAGAGCCCTGAACATGACCAATACGTGCCTATGAATTCGTGATTCTGTCACGAGCAGACTTAGTTCACGCTTAGCTATTTACTTGCCAATTGCTGTGGTTAATTTGCTTCACCTATTTAGAGGTGTTGGAGACAATACGAAACAATCTGATTTCAAAGTAACACTACGTGTCTTGTTTAGGTTATTTATTACTAGTGAAATGAATAACCGACACAATAATCATAGTTACAGATCTATGTAAGGTTTGCCGAAACCGGAATACGGGCTTAATCTTAAGGCAAAGGTCAAAATTATATGAACTAAAAATTTAACTCCATTCGTTAGATACCTACTTAATGATAAAAATAATGAAATAGGATTCCAATTTCATATCAACGAATGAAACGGCGACATTTTACTTAGGGCAGAGACTGACTAGTAAACTATAAGACTGCCAATGCATTGCAATGTCTATACGTACAATATCGCGTTACGCGTTCCTTTAAAATTATGAACTTGCTGTCTTGATGAGTTTGCTGTAGCTAGTTTCATTATATCAACTCTCTGTACAATTTATTTCGTATGGTTCTTAATCTCTGCTTAACACAAAGGCGCCTTCATATTAGGAGCTTTTTCATTGAGCTTATATACATGTTTCCATTTTTATTACTGTATACACCGTGGGCCTGAGCAACCATACAGATTTTAGCAGCGTACTCCTAAAGATATTACGATTAATTAATGTTATATAAACATAGGTCCAATTAAGCATTTTAACAAAATATTTTTTTAGAACCAAATTAATAAATAAAGTTAAGCACTGCCTTGTGAACAAATCTTTAGTTGAGTGAGAGAAAGACAATTCTATCCCTAGGCGAGAAAGTAAGTAATCAAACGAAACTTTACGAATCACTCCAACGTAATACGATGTACGGCGAAATACTGTGAATAGCATATTCATTAAAATAGTTTAAACGCGTCCATGTACCTACGTCACGTTCTTAGGGTGTGTTAGACTTAAGATTTTAAAATTTTAATTTTGGTTTAAATAATTTATATCTCGACGATTATGCGTAATTGAACTATATGTTATACCACATTATAAATAAATTTATACTTCAAATAGGCTCTAGAATCGATAGTTAAAGTTGGTCGGGTTCCTCAGGCCCACGGTGTATATTTTAAACCACTATAACATGAACTTTACTCCGTCTTGATTCCTGTCGTTTTCTGACCAGCTAATACATGTAGATACTACCACTATTTTAAGTAGGAACTCATCGTAATCCATACCCAACTTTCACGTGCGCTATTAAAGAACACGCATGTACAACTCGTACAAGTAACAAACGGCTCTAATTCGAACCATTATATTCAGATCGGCGGCGCACGCGTCATTACTTCAAATTGATAAATAATTGTAATGCACCCCGGTAGGTGCGCGTATACAGAATATGACATGGTGCATGATTGTGACGAGCTTTGTTTTCATACAGAAATAAATTCAATGTCGTCTCCTGCCCATTTAAGCATTGCATAAAGGACACCGTTACATTTTACGGTCTTGTTCTTTTTAATTAAGACTGATTTGGCGTCAGAATATACCCAGGGCCAATAGTAACTGCCTTAAGAACGAACCCTTTAGGTATGAGTACCCTATGCCTATTACGCCTAGGGTCTCTTAGATGCGTCTAGAACGTCGGATTGCGCGGGCCGTTACGCGTAATATAAATTAATATTAACGCGTCATTAAATTGCGCGCGCCTGTCCCGTAAACAAGACCTTAAGAAATATTTTATGATTCGAACGAAGCATTATTGAAACCCCAAAGCTAGCACAGGCACAGTAAGCCAGTGTTGAGTTTGTCTTGGATACGGACAAAAAACCCGACAAGCCATGATTAGATAATGATGCCTTTGTCATTAGATATCGGAGGCAAAAAGTGTCGGAGCTGCTCAGGTAACTATTAGGGTTGTCGACGACAAATCTATTTACTCTTATTCCACGTCCGATTCCACAATATATAACGGATATGCAATAACTTTAAACCATGTCTTTATGGTTACATAGTAGTAGTCATCATCAACCATAAAAATCATAAAATAAATATGCGACAATTTTATAATATTAACATATACTAGTACAGTGCTCATAGTGATCTATATATACACATATATATTCGATATTGTTCAACCATAATTTTGCCGCATACTCGTAACGCAACATTTTGCAACATGAATAACGAGATTCACGAAATGCAAAACTATTCTCAAATAATCCGCCGACGGTGGGTTTTAATTGAAATAAATAAAGTCCATGATAGCATTTCTGTTTCTGTGTCATTTCATTTTCACCATTCAACCAATAAACCTATTGAGATTATGGTGGTAGTTAAGTGTTAATGTCTGTCTGATCTTATCTCATTTTCAAGGGGGTGAAATGAGGGCTAGGAACTTTGTATCGGAGTACAGTTAAAGAGTTCTAATTCGCGGGTCTGTCATCATCATAACCAAACAGCCTGCCCTCATATGCTTATTCGCCCTCTCATGAAGACCATAACTGTCAAATTTCAATAGAAATATGACATTTAATGAGTAGTATTGTCAAATTATTTGTTGCAGAGTTAGCGAGTACGCACTCTAGCATCATAAATAAAGCATAGTGACAACCCTAGACAGCTAGGCGCAGAGGCACGGGTTCAGAAGCGAGTCACGAGTCGGATCGCCGATAGCGAACGCATAGAACAGTAGCTGCATGTAATTGTGCCGGTGACCGGAGCTTTGTGGGTCAAGCTTATTTCAAGCTTTTGTGTTTTTGCGTCGCTTTGTTCGCTTTAAAAACTGTTGATTATATTCTAACCTGGCTTTTTCAGTTTTTTCTGACAATACGATTCAGATAAATTTATGTCGCGCCTTATCTCTAGTGCTAGCCGCGCTGAGGAGTTAAAACAAGTAGTAATGAACGCCGAATTACGGTTTCTTCCGAAATAATCACGAGACGATTACGTAAAAGCCTATGATATATTTATTTATGTGAATATGGTCTCAGTGCTGAGGTAATAAGTTTTATATGTCACTTGAGAGCAAAGTTATATTCATTTGCATCTCGTGCATTTTCATTTTCATTTGGAATCTTTCGCTTTGTCTGAAATCCAAATCAGCACTCGCAGCATAAAACAACTATGCTCCCTTGTTGCACAAATAACAGCTATTGTCACTGATATAAAGTAAATGTCTTCCGAAATTCATCTATCACTGAGAAAGCCTAACTTAGTTTTTCCATAAAATAATGGATATCTTCTTGATACGTACCTAGGATAATTATTTACACATAACAGCGTTAAATTGCCTAGAATAACTAATACACGTAAGCACGTTTAGCTAACAATCAAGGACTGCCCTTTGTCAGTGCACATTAGTTGAGAACTACAGATTGGTCGCATTGGAAGTCAACGTCAGTGGGCATAAGTAGTACTGTGTTACAGTAACGTAGTACTGTGTTACAGTAACGTAGCAATAGACCGGCTGTAAGGATCTATCAAATGAGTTATTTCAACAAGTTGTTAAATCAATAAGTAAAGTGACCCATCGATCGATCTCCATGACCGTCCTTCACCTAGATTTCGATGTTCCTAAATTTCGATGTATTAAAAAGGCCTTGAGAGGAGTTAAGGACTTATAATATTGAATATTTTTTTCTCAAACAGGCTTAGAAATTTAGACCTTACGTTCGCGAAAATGGACTGCGAAATACAGCGTTACGGGTAGGTATCACGAATTTACTGGTCAGTAATGGGATAGGAAATTATCGGTGACGGGGGGGTATAAGGGTTAGGGGTATATACCTACCAGCAGTTTTGTTACTAACTTTTATAATTCAATTTGTTAATAAAATAATATAAAAATTTTTTTTTTTTTTTTGAGAAAAGCACTAATACATACCTCGGCCGGAACTAGGGATTGCCTGCCTCGTATAATACGAGTCGTATTGCTGTCCGTCTATATCGCACTTGTCAGGTAATCCCTTCGTTCCCGGCCTTTGTTGTAATGTACCTACTATCAATAGACTGCAGCCCTATAGACCACCACTGTGACACAAAAAAAACAAAAAATACTTTTTGTACTCGTTGATTAAAATCTGTGTATTAAGATTTCATAGAGAATACTGCAACGTCACTCTTTACACAGTTGTAGTCCTTGTTACAGTCGAAACAATCGAAATAACTGTTTCGATACGCTCCAGACAACCGAAAAAAAAATTGAAAATAGAACTAAAATAAATTCGATCAATCACGTGGCTGCTTTACCGAACTGTAATGAATTGGACCAATAGAATCGCTTTGATTATTGAGTTTACTCGTTGATGTCGTACGCTTGTTCATCAACGAGCGTACGAGCGATAGGCTGCACTTCGTTTCAACAGTATCGAGTTTGTTTAGTTCAGTTGACTCGTAGAAAATTAATTTTAATGAACTCGTACAAAAAGTATTGTTCACAATAGTGTTATAATCAAGCTTTTTAATCTCGTACCTTACTTAGGCCACTCAGCAAGCTTCGTGGCCTAAACACGGTACTCGACTAAAAAGCTCTCTATTATAACAAGATTGTGAAAAATCCTATCACATAATAATTGGCATCTTGTGATCAATAATTGTATGTTTATTGCAATGTTCCATCCAACAGTTGGCAGCTTTGAACGGATTAAACTAATAGATACTAACTTGTATGTTGTCCGAAGCAGAATTGCTATTATAAGTCCGTCAGCGACAGACAGACATGTTATAAATAAACAAACGTGTTGGTATCGCGTTACACGCGATATCATCTCCCAACAGTGGGCCCACACAAACCTGGCGTTTCTTTAACAGCTAATTGCCGACAAATTGAACGTTCACAGCCGATGTTGTACTCATTTTGTGGTACAAAGCATAAGACAAGCCTTTAAGAAGAAAACATATATTTATCTTGGCAGTGAATTTTAAAGAATACCTATTAAGGATCTGCTAGAAGTAGTATGTGGTGTTGTGTTCCTGGTGGTGAGTACGGTCGCCAGAGCTCCCTAGGATGCGCTGTGTTGGGAGTGAGGGACCTGCATGTCTCTATCTGCCAACACAGCAAATCCTCAAGTGAATAAAGGGTCGACACCGCGTTTGTGATTCTTCTGGAGTCACAAGTGTCCATAGGCTACGGTACTAGCTTAGCATCAGGCAGGCCGTAAGCTTGTTTGCCACCGTCGTTGTATAAAAAGGTAGAAAAAGTGGACTTATAAGGTACAGCAAAATTGTCCTGACTCGGCATGATAGGTAAAGCCTTATTATTGCCAGTACATTCTCCCGTCGGAGATGCCAAGCCAGCTGGTAATACATTAAAGTAGTAAAGATATTACTTACTTTCTATAATTCAGAAAAAAGCAAGGTTCTGTTAATAAAGGTTTTTCTCAAACATGCTCGGAAAAGTAGACCGAATGTGCGTGAAAATAGACTACGAAATAGTATTACATTACATCACGAATTTTGCAGATCGGTAATGGGAATTTTTATAGGAAATTGGCGGCGTGTTTGGATATTGTATTTGTTTAATAATTTTCACCGATATTTTTTTAGAAAAGCAATATAGATACATACCTCGGTTGGAACCTGGGATTTCCTGCCTCTGTGAATTCTTTCCGTTCGCGGTAAAATATGTATAACAATTCCAAAATACTGTACGGCATCGAATAATCATAATTTTAATAGCGTATAATATAATTTTTTTTTTTCTAATTGAAGATTACACAACTTATTCTTCGGTAAGTAAGTAGGTAAAGTCGCTCCTGCTTATAACTTGAACGAACGCTATATTATAGCTTAACAGACGGTTCCTTTGAGGCAGCCCTTGGAACTTGACACCGGTTAGTTGAACTTGCAGTATCAGCCCTAATTACTGTTATATCTAGTGCCTTGTAAACAGCAGTTTGGAACGTAGATTGAGCTTTGATTTGAAAAAGCTTCGTTTCTACTGTTGTTGTTGTAGTTTTGTAACTGTAGTAACTATTGGTTCTATGATAATTGATAACAAGAAATTAACTATCTTAAAAGCTTGACGTTTTTATATTTATTTTATGTTTGCTTTCACTATTTTGTGTAATAGCATAATGTATGAGTATTATTAGTTTGACATTAGAAATTATTAATTTCAATTATTTACAAATAATAACGATTCTGTAGGTATGGTCAGCTCCAAATATATGTATCCAATTTTCAACTTTATTCCACCGACATACGTTCGTAAATGTATATGTCACCGTTAGATTGTGAACACCGTCAGTTTATAATTTAACTCGCGATATTATAAACTGACGAAAAATTGTGAACTGTCAAAACTGTTCACAATTTAACGCATTATTTTTCGTTAGTTTATAAACTATCAATGTCGAATCGTCAAATTGTGAACTGAGGGCCCACCGCGAACTGCATTCGAAATGTTCCCTCTCTGTCGCACTTACGTACGAACTCGTAAGTATGACAGAGAGGGGAAACTTCGAATGCCTTTCGCGGTAGGCCCTCTGAGTTCAAAACGGCTTGCTACGGGACGTACACAACGACTAGGTAGGTTAGGTTAGTTAGGTACAGTAGACGGCAAACTTCGTGCGCAAATGACCTTGCCTGCGCAAAGGCGAATTGTACGTGCAAGCTGCCCCCCCACTTCCCCTCATTTGCGCACGAAGTTTGCCGTCTACTGTATCTTCAGTTGCCCGAAGGGCAAAGCGCCCAGAAATAGGAGCCCCGCGCAACGGGGCTCCGTCGACACTGCTGGGTGCCGATATAAGTGGAATAAAATATCTGAATTACAAAAAAAAAACAATCATGTTCTGACGTAAGTGGAAACTGATGCAAGTGGAATAATTCGCTCAACCTAACAGCGCACAGATTGCGTTCCGAATCAGGCAAATTTGATTCAGTTCACAATTTGACGATATGACATTGTTAGTTTATAAACTAACGAATATGAATGCGTAAAATTATGAATTATTTTGGCAGTTTACAATATTCCGTCAGTTTACAATATAACAGGTAAGATTATAAACTGACGGTTTTCACAATTTAAAGGTGAACATATACATATTTATGATGCTGACTGTACACATCTATTGTAACTGACTAGTCATAATTTTTACACATTTTTATCTTGTATATTCATTGTAGCATGATTGTAATATTAATGATGATAAACAAATATAAATCTAAATCTATGAAAATAAATAAAAAAGCATATAGGTACCTAGTAAATTTGTTTATCCCGTAAAATACTTAATGGGCTCTAGTATTTACAATAACAAAGTTACACATTTCCAATATACATATCTCGAACTTTACAGGACTAACCTAGGTAAATAGCAGGTCACTGACGTATAATTATACCTTCCAATCACAACGTCAATACCCACGAACATGATACGCCTTTTGTATAAAAGTTGCAGTCATAGCATATCCACAATACTCTTAGATCCTATTCTGAGACACCCATTGAAACAATCAACTTAGTTAGCTATGAAAGAGAGTTGTAAATCACACGACAATAGTCATGTTTGAGAGATACTAAATTTTGCGGTTTCTACAGCAAAAGCAATAAGTGCAATAACAACGCCGTAAAGCCCTTGACACACCGGTGTTTAGCGAGTAATTGGCCACCTGCGTCCGCGCGGATTTAATGTTTACGTACAGTATACAATATGCCCGAGGCGAGCGAAGTTCATTCGTACTAATGTTCGCAGGATCTTAATTAGTATAGACCAATATATTATTGTAAATTGTTTCTCAGTGCTTGCAAGCTTTGTAGGCCGAGATGAATAAGGCCTTCAACCGCGACGTAATACGAGTATTACTACTATAAGTATGTATAGTATGTGGTTAGGTTTAATACAAAAAGCCAAACATGGCGTCAATTTGACATTATGTGATCAACATTTGTTTATTAATAGTACATTATGATACAAGTGTGCTAAGTTGGTCATCACACTCGAGTCGGTTTTTAAGCCTGAGCCGAAGGCGAAGGCTTAATGGAGACGAGAAGTGTAATGACCAATGCTCACGTGTTTCATACGACGTTTTTCAACACATTTGCGAGGAAAAAAAATAAATAAATAAAAAATTAAAATGTTAAAAGATATGTAATGAAAAGGCACTAGTGCGATAATGTAATGTAAAAGTCACGGCATGGGTAATATTCTGCATTATTTTGCTAATATTTAAAAAGATATGTAATGAAAAGGCACTAGTGCGATAATGTAATGTAAAAGGCACGGCATGGGTAATATTCTGCATTATCAGTGTAAATACGCTGTAATAAGACCTACTTTACGAGCAGGTGTGTTGAAAAATACTTAAATCGGAAGTTAAATATCATTACGAATCTGCATGGGGGCCAATTTTTGACTTTCGAGCGCTCGAAAATTAAATAGAAGTAAATACGATTTTAGTGTCAAATCCGATCAATAGGACAAAGCAATCGGACCACGTGGCCAGAGGGAAAATTGCGGGCACTAACTTTCTACCAATATGTATAACTGAATACGAGTGGTCAATACCACTCGCTTTTAAATTTTTTATCGCTATTTCAAAAGAGCATCTCGTAATTTTTTACAGTTTTTGGATGAAAGATTAGAGCGCGTCAAAAATCGGTCCCCTGCGTTAGAACGTGGTTAAAACGGACTTGTAGAACGGAAAGTTAGGAATGTCCACCTAATAAGTAGTGATAGATTTAACTCCAAACTGTCTACATGTATTTTTAATATTACCTCAAATTGTAACCAGACGTAGATGTTAGGGATATGAACCGATTTTGCAAGAAATTTTTCTTAACCTACCAATTTTTTTTTCCGTATAAAATAATTCTGCGCGCAATGTATCACTACTTTGTCTTACTGACGTGACGTCACAAATATGTCACAAGTGACCCGCTTCTTCCATGTGTCAAAGGAGTGTACTCAATACATTGCTCCTCCATAAATTTTCAAAAATTAGTTACCTATACTTTGTTAGTTAAGACTGACCTAAAATTTTCTTGCAATATTGGTTCATAGCCCTATTACCTACATCTGGCCCCGTAGCATGGATGGCCTTATCACGCGATACGTGACAGGATAGAGCATCCGTCCCTGACTCATATCGTTCGATTGAACGGGACGACGCGCTTATCCTATCACTTATCGCATGAAACGCCATCCATGCTACGGGGCCTGGTTACAATTTGAGGCACCTAATATTAAAAATACAGGATGTATATTTGAATTGAGCCCATATACTTACTATTCAATTTAACCTAATACGGACTGTTCCTGACATTAAAGTCCATAAAACACGACTTTCATCTGCCTCCTGTCACCGATTTTTACGTTCACATTATTTAAAGCCGAGCGCACACCAACCGCACCAGATGCGCACAAATTCCATTTTTTTAACGACCGGCGCAACACGTGCGCGCATTATTGTCTATGTAAATAAAATGTGGCATTAAAGTTGGCTCGTGACGGATAGTGTAAACACACCCTTTTTTCTTAAAGAAAGGTTTTCAAGGGTGCGGTGGCTTACGAGTAGTCTGTCCCAACTGGTGGAGCTGGAGGTGTCTGGCCAGTCGTCATTTTTATTTTACCTTTTAAATTCTACAGCGGCGCATTTACGTGCCGCGGACAGTTCGATGATACAACACTGGTCTGACAGTTCTATTGTTGCGATGTACAGAGTTTCCATATTACAAGGAAAACGAACGTACACCTAGTTAAACCTTAAAGTATTTTTTTGATAATACATACTTAAGTACTCATGCTAAATATTGTATAATTTTATATGAGAAGAGTTCAGAACAAACAACTGACAGTAATAACTTAATAACATACATATCTTAAGCTTAATTATTTAGTATTAAACGAAGCGATATGAAGTTATTCTTAAACTTATAACAAAGTATGGTATTGATTTGTATAAATTCCAAGAACTTTCCCGCTTAATGTCAATATGTCATATCGATGTCGTCAGCAACCTTTGGAAGATGTAGCGTGATATGCCAAAGTCTCGGAGCTCCACGACTGTTTCCATTTAGTGGCATCTCCCGAAACTTCCTAGTGTTTATACTACACTTAATGATGGGGAAATAAGTTTTGAAATCAATAGTATATTGTGTGATCAATAGCACTTCTGACAATTGGCCATTTTCTCGTAGCTCTTTTCGCGTTAAGTATTTGATATTGTATTTAATTTTATTTTTAACTGATGTCGAAATTATCCATTTTGCAAGCACATTCAATTTTTTTCTCATCATCTAGCTAGGTGGTTAAAATGTAAATTTATATGACTTACCTATAATGGATGTATCTTCTCGTGGAAAAGCAGTTTTATCACTGAAAGAGTTTATGTCATCTTTTTTAGAATATTTTAATGTATATACAGGGTGTACCTAACATAAAAGAGGGGTTTATTCGGTATCGTGTTCTGAAACTTCTGATAAGAAAAAAACTGACAGAATTGATTTTTTTGACGCGATTTTTTTACATTTGTATGGAGCAGGTTGCCTCGTCAGCCCGTTGGCTCTATACAAATGTAAAAAAACACAGTTTTTTTTTATCAGAACACGATACCGAATAAGGCCTGTAGCGCTTCACCCACCTTTTATGTTACATATTGTAGGTACAGAATGGTTGCCAGCGGATATTTCTCATATAGTCAGTAGGAGTTTTATGGAACAAGTGTAATTTCACTGACATACACATATATTACGAGAACAATATTCCTTTGCTATTCCGCTAAAAACATGCTGGTCGATCAGCGGAGATCAAATGCAACTATTTGCGTATAAACATGCAAATAATTACAGCAAACAATTACATGTTTATACGCAAATAGTTGCATTTGATCTCCGCTGATCGACCAGCATGTTTTTAGCGGAATAGCAAAGGAATATTGTTCTCGTAATATATCATGGACTTCCGCAAAGTAACGCCTGATTCAATACATTATTTGAAAGCGACATACACATTACATTTCTTCATGTAACCTTCTGTTCTATAACCTTTACAAGCCTATTTTTTCGGATTGAAAAAAAGGTATCCTAAATTGCGTTCAATTTTTCGTTATCAAGGCAGCCCATACTTCTAGAAGCTTACTTTGCGGAAGTCCATGATATATTACGAGAACAATATTCCTTTGCTATTCCGCTAAAAACATGCTGGTCAATCAGCGGAGATCATTATGCAACTATTTGCGTATAAACATGCAATTGTTTGCTGTAATTATTTGCATGTTTTACATGTTTATACGCAAATAGTTGCATTTGATATCTAAAATTGCGTTAAATTTTTCGTTATCAAGGCAGCCTTGATAACGAAAAATTGAACGCAATTTAGGATACCTTTTTTTCAATCCGAAAAAATAGGCTTGTAAAGGTTATAGACCAGAAGGTTACATTGTGTAGCAACTGTGGTTGCCAAGAGGCAACCACAGTTGCTAGAAGCAATTTAGGGGTGCACGAAATTGGGCAAGTGAGTGGTTAGACCACTGAACCGATTAAATTAGGTACGGAGATAGTTTAGTCCCGGGGAAGGCCTTACTATGGGAAAAGGATACTTTTTATCCCGGCACTACACTAAGGGAGTGAAATAGGGGTACTAAGGGGGGGGGGGGGAATAAGTTTGTATAGAGGTACGACATAAACGAGTTCCACGCGGCAGAGGTAATCTCGGGCAAAAGCTAGTCTCATATATGAATTCTCATAGTTACCCAACTACTGTTTAAATTGCTAGTGCTGCTACAAACCGTCTGGGTCCTAATTTACTAGAGCCACAAGAAAATAGATATCAGCATCAGGTTTACATTTCAGTTTATTTTTTTAGTATATTATATTAGGTATGTTGTTATGCATAAGCCAGACTTGGTTACTACATTTATAGGTACATCTAGGTATGTAAAGTACGATCTAAGGTATAACTGTACACGATTGTGGATTAGTATGACTGACACAAGCTAAACAAACCATTACGCATAACATCTTACAAAGAATATGCTAGCACATTATCATAGTGTAGAAAATGCTAGATTATGTATAAATGTGGGCTTATAAATGTATATTATCTTAGCCGGTAAGTTTCCACGAGCCAGCACCGAGGCACGACTTTATGCTTCTGACGTGTGGTGAGCTTACATTACTGTAGTGATGTAATCATTCATGCTTATTCTATTGTTATTTAAGAGAGAAAAAAGTATCACTACATCACTAAATGTAATATCGAATTCATTTTACCTGAATGTCATCTTAGTAATTATACCTACAAAAAGTGTCAGTAAGAAATGAAAGCTTATTGTAAGCATATTAGTTAAGTTGATTGATTATATTAGATGTTAGTATGTTTTCATCGTAAGTCAAGATATTTTATATAATGTATTTAATGTAATACATGTAGTGTAAATACTCGATAAAAATATTGAATGGCAACTATAATCCACGTAATACAAAGTGACACTCGCTAGAACATGACAGCCAAATTTTGAGTTGGTATATAGGTATGTTCCACATCTTTCATATTAATATTATTTCCATTCAATAAATAATATCGATATGCGCGTCGTGAATGCCCATTCCTACACTTATCCACACGCAATCGACTTCGAACAGAAAACTTATCGATAAATACAGAGTGTATCACGAACGCAACAATTACATAGATGGGAAAAGAAAATTATTGCCCCGGGGACCTACCTCGTTTCCTCTCACTCGCACTAGCTCAAAAGCTCAGGAAGAAAAGAGCTGGTTGCGGTATTGACAAGATTACTAATAATTATGTATGCACTAGTTTTTCGAATAGAGCAACTGTTTCTGACCTGACTGTGATCTAGCCAGTTTGAAAAGGGTTAAAGATATATTTGGGTTGATTGGCCTAACCATTTTTAGTCTCCTGGGTAACTCTTAAAAACTACCTATGATTTTAGTGGGTTTAAATCCAGTAAACATTTGTTTTTATTTACTAATAGGTAAACCCTTTCCTTTGAGCATCTCCTTAGTATGCTAGGAGTCCAATTTATAGTGTTTTCTTATGAAACTCTGTCACTATTGTCTCCTGGCTTACTCGGACCGAATACGACACATTTTCAATAAGATTTTTTTGTTTTTTCAGGTATGTTTACAAACTTGGCAGTTATACATTATCCTCGGTCTGTGGTTGCGGTAAGGTACCCAAATAATACCTAAATAAATAATTTTATTTTCTTTCTTTGTAAAAACCTTTTATACAATAAAATAATTAAAATAGGCAAATCAACTATGCATCTACACCCTTAATACGTTCTAAAAGTTCTAAAACTTTCCCACATTCCAAAAATAATTCAATAGGCAATATTATTATAACATTAACTAACTCAAGAGCCGTTGTACCGAGTAGCCAAGACTTTGTTACGCTGAGAGGCATCGATATAGACTCGAGTAGGTTCCCATGTTGCCCAAAATAGAAGACTGGAAGTAATAACATGTCAAAATGTGTTTTGATTTGTAAGTGGATAAATTAGTAAATAGATTTTATTTGTATTTGTCGGGAAGTATTTGATTGTTGTTATTTGAATGCTTGTTGATCCTTAATTGTATACTCAGCATAAACAATCATTACATTTAAATCGTAGTTTAAATATTAGGTACCTACACATATTTTGATTCGTTCTTACGAAGTCCTCTACCTACACAGAGAGCCTGAAATCGATTCAAATAATTTGGTGTCTATATGTACACGACATACAAACTTTTTTCTTGTTAAAAAAACTTGTGTGTTGTAGTTAAAGTGACCATAGACAGCTTAGTTCATAATTTACTTTGAAAACAAAGTTTTAACCGACGAAAAATCAATCATCCCCTATTTTCCTACCCTTAGGGTTGGTTTTTTTATCCAAATTTTATGGGACCAACTTCGGGGTATACCCTTTCCAATAAAAAAAGAATTATCAAAATCGAACTACTCTGTAAAAAGTTATGCGTGGTCATACATAAAAAAAAAATTATACGCGTCGACTTGAGAACCTCCTCCGTTTTTTTCGTCGGTTGAAAATTACGAGTACCTATTTGAATTTGACACTGCTTTGCAATTAAATTAAAACGCTTTTTAAGATCTAATTTGTTTTACTAAATCTTTACATATGTTTTAATAACATTACCTCGTCAGTAGCACCACCCCTACTCAGTGAATCTGACTATAAACTCTTGAAATAACCAGCGATGTCAAAGCCTGGCCACATCTCATTATCGGGGCTTAAAGTTGTAGCCCCGAGTCGGTTGTAAAACACCGTAATGGCTTTTTGTGATCACTAGCGATTAAAGTGGGGATGTAAATTAGGATGGACTAAATGCTGACTTTAGCCGTCAAATCTAGGGAGTGAGATTTACTTATGTAAAAAGATTTTTATCATTTTACTGTTCACCGAGTCGTGCCAAATGTTGTGTCGGGACAAATAAATTTGTTAAAACATAGACATTTTGCTGTTTAATTCTATCCCAAAAATAGTTATTTGAATATACTTCGGTTTGTTTTCATGTTATAGTAGAACATTGACTTGTTTATACGATCAGTGAAAATAAGCATTTACCTAGTATGTATTAACAGCGACGTTACGTTCCATCCTATAAAATTGTTTGCTACCTTTCCATATCGCATCAAAATGTTAAACAACATTAATATTGAGATTGTATTTTCACATTTTCCTAAGAATATTGTGTTCAATGTATTAAGGATCTTTCACGGACCATTGGCTCCAACGACCATACATGGATAAACAGATTGAGATGTTATACCGAGTTTATTATAAGGACAGGACACACGATACAGGCGTGATCGAGCTCTACAATAAAAGTGTAGAACTGTAGATATTAAACGTTTATATTCTATATTTGAAATATCACTAGATATGCGAACTGGTACCTACTTATAAAATAAAGCCTAGTATCTACTAGTTTGGTTAGAGGTAGCTCTCACGACAAGATGCAAAATATATAAATGTATATGGTTACGGAATTTATTAGTTTTGCTACTGACAACCTAATTTTTATTGGATTCAAAATCTGTTTAAAATAAGTATCGTCTCAATATTAGCTATCTGGTAAAAATATATTGCCAGAATCGAATACTTCTTAGGACTACGGTTCCACGTTTTTATTCCAATTAACGGTATGCAAAATCATCTCGCTACCGACATCAATGCAATACCCTTTACAAAATAGTCATAAAAATTATTTTAATACTTTTCTGACACTAACAATCTCCCGTTTCCGTGATGTCAATTTAATCGGCGTCACCTATCTTTACCATGTCATTCAAAGTCTTAAAAAGGCATCCCCGCGTCTGCCCTAAGCTTGGTTCGCTCATTATATTTTACGATACTGCTCCATTGAGCAAAATTGACATCTATATGAGACAAGACCCGCAACTGCCGCTTGGTTAAGGCCGGACTTTGGTCTTATAAGTTCTTTTAGATGCCCGTTAATATTTAAGACTGCTAGTAAACGGCTTATTTAGCTTGAGTTTATTAAAGGCGTGTTTAAACGTGCTTTTTGGAATAAAGTGTGTATACTGTGTATACGATCATGACTTTAATTAGGATTTTACAGGCTTAAATAAGTATACAATTTCATGATATGATCTAAATCTTACTTATCATACATATAACTATGTGAAATAATACCATTTATAAGCCGCAAATTATCGTTAAAGATACGTAGCGTTGTTTCTCATATATTATACTCGTATTTCGCAGTAATTTACCACTGCAAATCGCATATAACAACTAAGCAAAGTTACATTTACATTTACCTCATGAAACTAACAACTTAAAATAAACATACGTAATACGGTGTTTCAAAATATTTCATTCGTATTTATTTTTAATTACCAACGGTACGGTAAGTATATATGAACGAAAAATATTATTCTAATAAGAAGTAACAATAATTATTAATTACGATCAACATTTTTAAGTAGTCATCTCAATATAACTCAACGATAAATAAGCAACTAAAGGTAAAAATAGCACAATAGAGGTACTTAATCTCGACCAAAAGTCTTCTGAAGTTAAATGAATATTAATATACTGCAGACAAAAGTACCCTAATTTGGGGTGGCTATACTAAACACGAATCAGTCACAAGACAAAGTGCCCCCAAACTCGACGCCAACTTTAAATTAATGTTTCTTTTTTACTCGACGTGTTTTGTTTTTTCTTTACCGTTTTTTGGTTTTTCACTGTCTGTTTTTTCTTCTTTTTTGTGACATAAGATTGTCTTGTGAGACAGTCAATAAATTTTAGAGTAATTATAGCAAAGGGCGTTTTGTTGAAAGGTAATTTGAGTTAAGACCAGGTCGCGTTTGGTAATTTATTGGTAAAACAATCGTTAATTGGTTTGGGATTAGTTGGGCCGAGCTAGCTAACAATAAGGAGTCTTTTTTATGGTTGTATTTGTCAGCAGCAATGTCTATTATAATAATATAATTTTCATATAAAAACTTGTTGGTGAAATTATAATAGTATTCAAATCTGGAGGAATTACAAAAAATTGTCTATAAAGGCTGCCAATGGAAAATATGAAGATTGTTAACAACATCTAATTTTTGTGCGATATAGTGCATTAGTAAAAATTAATTTTAAATTAGATGCTTTAGCGCGTTGCTATTTATTTTTATTTCCAGTAATTTTACTGACATCTAGTGGAAAAAAATACTAATACTAAATATTTTGAAATAATTTGTAATAACTATTTTTTTCTGTGATACGTACCTATATATCAAATAATTACCAAGAGACAAAGTCCAACAAAATATCAGACATTAAAAAAGAATCTTAATTAACTCCTGAAAAGTCGGTAAATATACTAATTACTGTTTTAATCTTTATTTTGTTTTTTTTTTTTTATATCCTACGACGGTGACAAACAAGCTTAGGTACGGCCTGCCTGATGTTAAGCTGGTACCGTCGCGTATGGACACTTGTGACTCCAGAAGAATCACAAGCGCGTTGCCGACCCTTTATTCACTTGAGGATTCGCTGTGTTGGCAGATAGAGACATGCAGGTCCCTCACTCTCAACACAGCGCATCCTAGGGAGCTCTGGCGACCTTACTCACCACCAGGAACACAACACGTCATGCTTCATAGCATGCAATAATATAGCAACACTACAAAGCAGTGGTGCTATTATGGCTGCGGTCTTCTGTAAGGTGGAGGGGAGGTACTCCCCAGTTGGGCTGCTCCACATACGAGCGAGATGACATTCCGCTGTGCCCTAACTCTCTTAAAATGTTTAATTAACATTTCCTCTATAATATTCAAGATATGTCACATCATACAAAAACAAAGACAATGGATGTTTCATTTAAATCTGTATAAATACTCCCAGGTGGAAAGTTTGTTGGATTCTTGAAGAAAGCATTTTAGAATAACGTTTGAAAATGAATTAAATAAAAAAACGCAATTATAAATTAATGTTTTCAAAACTGTATTTTTCTTGGAGTATTTATAAATCTTCTATTAGTGATGGACTTATTCAAGGAATAGGCACTGGTTCATGGTACATACTTTAATCCAGCAAGCTACAGAACAGACTACCTACTGAATGACAGATTCTTAAACAAAATACAAAATAATACAAAAAGGTATAAAAAGGTGCATCGTGTACGTCTACCAAAGCTAAACATTTAACCAAGCACATATTTTTCAACGGTATAATTTCCATTCTCATTTTTTCAACACAAAATTAGAAAACAATTAAAGCATTATTCTTTGTATGCGCTATTTCTGTAACAGTGAAATCACCCTAAACGCGTCCGGGGAAAAAACGTGTCAACATGACTAACGTTCCGACTGTCTTGACAGAATGACAGGAGCATTGATTTTCGACATTTTAATTTCAGGTTAAGTGACTGGTCCCCTAAAGTATTTCTGTGTTGTTTTTATTTTAGTTGAAAATGCGAAGAATGTGTCACCAAATGTGACATGACGTAGTAGAAAATTCTGTCATGAGATAAATTAGTTGCCATGTTTGTATTTTTAAACTCTCCCGTATTATCTTTACGTAAGGCTACACATGTCTAACTTGCGAAATAAATACAAAAATATGAGAAACTTCTCAGAAATTTTCACAAGAATTAAGTTTCCATTTTAGAAAATCCTAATGGGAAATTTTGCGAAATTACCATGATCCTTCCGTTAGGAAAGCTTCGCAATTTTGGAAACATTCTGTCAGCACGTCAAAAAGTCCGTTAGGCTAAACTGCTTTAAATAAGATGAATTCCTTCGGCACTGCAACCATCTAAGGACTTGTGATATTTCAGTTTTACTCGCTCGCCTTGCCAAATTAACGGACAATACAACATTCCTGGCCATAACTCCAAATAATAAACTTACTCAAAATATTGTATCACAGCACATTATACTTCACTAACAAAGGCATACAATCGAATAGTTAATAATACGTGAGTGTTTTATTCGACCACAACAATACAGTGTTTAAACAAGCGAAATTAGCTATTCTCGTAAAAGCTATAAAGTCTTGTTCTCAGTGTGTTTATCTTACTGCTCCCTCACCAGCGAATGAAAAGCAACATTACGTGAAGGTGATAAAGTTGTGTTTGGGTCGTGTAACGTGGTTTGACCATTTTGGTCTTAGTCGTCATAAAGTCTGTTAGCAGGCTTGGTCCAGTTATTTCTGTATCCAGTAGTGACACATGCGCTTACGCAGCTGGTGGTCATGATCTGTTGGAAAGGCATTCGCTAATGGCGTGTCTATTTGAAATTTCAGTGTTTCAAGATTAATCGTTTGCCGTAAAAGTGTGTATGATGAATGCGATTTAACGACTGTTGTAGCACACATGCATAACAATGAGACTGACAGAGCATAATCTTAACAGTCAGACGGATGAATAAAAAAACCTTACGTGATCAAATGTAATAAAATAAATTGATGATAGTTATCTAAGGTACCTAACAATACCTGTATTAATATTAAATATGTCTTAATATACAATTAAATAACAAATAGTTATAAGATTAAATTAAACTTAAACTAAATTACGTCTCCCAGATCGGGCCCCTGCGGCAGGGTCCCCATTAGGCTGGCTGCGTTCCCCCTCTGGATCGCTATGCTGATCCGTTGAGTGAGGAACGAGCCAGCTCTGTGGTCTCCAGTGGTCTGGACGAGCTTACGACTCAGCGTCCTGACCAGTTGGTGGGCATCTGGACTCCTTAATGACTAAAAATAAATTTTTTTTTTTTTTTTTATTATCTTTATTTAAAGAGTTTTGTCAACATGACAATGTCACTCTATACTGCAACTTACTAACTATTACAAATTAAATAGGTACTTAACACTATGCACCCTAGCAGCCGGCGGTCATTTCCGTCTGCGTATGCCCACCAGAACCAAGCCATACAGAGCCTTGGCTTCCCTCGAAAGAGGGAAAGCCAACACCCTGTTACAGACATCCAGCTGCTTAAGGTCGATGCCTTGAGTCAAGAGTTCAACTCTCTTATCTTCGTTCCGCACACACTCTACCATAATATGGTATGCATCCTCTAATTTACCACATTCTGAGCATTCTGGTGATTGGACTTTCTTCATTAAAAATGCAAACTTATTGAGCGGAATATGTCCGGAACGAAGCCTGAATGCAGTTACAAGATGTGTGCGACATAGGGTCCCATCGTCGAACCATGGTGATTTCCATGGTTCCGGCTGAATGGTTTTGTACCACACTCCTTTTTCTACTGATCTTTCGTCAAAGAACTCCTTCCACATGAAATAACAGTTGCTCCTTAATATATGGATATACTCCGAGAAATATGGAAGGATGGTAAGAGGCACTCCATCAGAAGACGCTTCTTTAGCCATATTGTCAGCTATTTCATTTCCTAAAAGTCCAATATGTGATGGTAGCCACTGGAGAATCACAAGTTTTGACCTCGATCGCAATTGAGAAAGAGCATTAATAATAGCATAAGCTGTTGGATTGCCTCTGACACCACGTACACATCTCATTAAGTGTTGTAACGAGCTGCGTGAATCAGTAAATACAACAAATTTTTGTTGTTCTATAGATTCTATATAGGCTAAGGACTCTAAAATGGCGATCAGTTCGATATTCATTATACAAATGTTACTATCAATTTTAAATTTAACATTATTAAGACTTTGGCAATCGTAAAATGCAGCTCCTCTATAATTACCATCCTTAGACCCGTCAGTATAAATCTTATAGTACGTATCATATTTGTCGCCTAATATTTGTGTACAAATGTTTTTTAGATTATTTCTGTCATAGCTGCGTTTACTACTTTCGATTCCTTCTATGTTGCATTTAATCATGCTTTGCAAGTCAAAACTGCTCATCCACGAGTCTAAAAGAAACATGTCTAGATTGTTACTTGAATGAATATTAACATCTTTGAAAAAATCGTGCACAGAAATTAATAATGGAACTGGACGTTTCCAGTTTCTTCGAGAGATGGATGATTTTAATTGTTCCAAGAGGTCTATAGTTGCATTGTTCGCCAGAGACTTTGATCTTAACCAAAACTTGCCAGCCAGAAATCTACGTCGAACATGTAACGGCTGTAAACAAAGATCACTTTCCATTACATGGATTGGTGTATCCTTTATGAACCCTCCAATAATCCGCATTGCCTGATTTTGAATCTTAACAAGTTTAAACAAATTTGAATTACAACTGTCACCAAACAAAAAACTAGCGTAATCTAAGCGACTCCTGATAATTGAAATGTACAGTCGTCTCAAGTTTTTGGGATGAACACCCCATCCCGACCCAGCTAACACTTTAAAAAGATTCAAATATTTTAACAATCTTTTTGAAATTTCATTAATATGAGGATTCCAACGTAGACTTCTATCCAACCATAAGCCTAAATACTTATAACGAGTAACTTCTTGTAAGACTATGCCGTCAACCACAATATTGATTCGTGCATTATTTACGCCTTTCTTAAAGACACAAACCTTACTCTTTGCAGGGGAGACCCGCAGGCCCAGATTTGATAACACTTCGACTAAATTATCTAGAGCTATTTGCAAACTTTCTGTAGCGTTATCCACATTGCTGTCGGAAATATAAAGGACAAAATCGTCCGCATATTGCGAAACATTTACATCGTCTGCACATTTACATATATCATAAGTGGCTGCATTAAACAAGAGTGGAGATATCGGGTCGCCTTGAGCTAAGCCGCGTCCAGTGTTTCTGTTAATTTGACCAGAATCAGTTTGAATATGTAAGGTTCTTTGGCTCAAAAATGACCATAGGTATTTACATAACTTAGTTCCTATACCTAGTCTATCCAATTTTAAGAGTAATTGTTCCACCTGTACATTATTATACGCGTTATCTATATCCAGAAATACAGCAACAGTACATTGATTTTTTGTAAACCCTAATTGTATGTTTGACACTAATCGGCTTAGGCTATCAAAGCAAGATCTTGCCTTGCGGAATCCTACCATATTTGTAGAAAAAATGTTATTTCGTTCGAAAAACCATTCCATTCTCTTATTTAATATATTGTGGAATATTTTGCAAATACACGACATTAATGAAATAGGCCTCAATGACTTTATACTTGATGGGTCGCGCCCTGGTTTTGGAATGGGTATCACGCTGATATTTCGCCACTGTTCGGGAATGAAAGCCAAAGAAAAGAACCAATTGAGCAGACGCAGTAATACTATTTTACCATTAAGAGGGAGACGTTTGATCATCGAGTACGATATGTCGTCGCACCCTGGCGCGGTATCTTTAAGTTTAATGCATACTTCAAGTTCATTCAGTGTTATGGGAATTTCTAAAGTCGAGTTGGAAGAGTTAAATATCGGATGGGTAGGATGAACAAACGGTGGGCATAGGTCTTTTAAAAGTAGTTCAGCTGTCAGAGGATCAACATGTGAATGCTCTGATTTATATCCCTTGAACCACTTCATCTTTCTCCACATGTCACTAGCAGAAGTTACTTCATCTAAAGAGTCACAAAATGTATGCCAGTTATCAGTCGAAGCCTTTCTTATGAGTCTCTGTGACTCTCTTGTTTTTTGATTAAGTATGTCTAGATTGGAGGGTGTTGGATTTTTTCTAAAGTTCGAAAGAGCAAGTCTACGTATTGCCACCGATTTTGACAAATTAGGGTTCCAATACGGCTTTGACATAAATTTACTTGAAGGATTTGAGCCCCATTTTATGACTGGAATGTATTTTTCTGCCGCTTTATTAATGGTTTCTATAAATGTGTCATACGCCTGTTGTGGGCAGTCAGGAGTAATGAAATGGGAAAACTCATTTTCAAGATAATCCCGGTAATTATCCCATTTCGCTAATTTGAAATTTCTTTTAAACCTTTTAACACGAGAGAAAGTAGGGGTCGTAGACATTTTAATCGCTAAATGGTCGCTCCCAAGCGATTCGTTTAATACCCTCCAGTCAAATTTATAACAAATATCGGCCGTAGCTAACGAAATATCAGGGGAACTACGTTGACAGTTATCGAGTACTAATTTTATGCGCGTAAAGTTACCATCATTTAACGTTACATAATTAAATTCATCCTGGGATTCATATATTTGAGATCCTCTACTGTTAGTTTTATACGACCAGTTAGAATGGTGTGCGTTAAAATCGCCTAAAATTAAGGTCTTACCTGAAAATTGTGAAAGTATATAGTCCCAATCACGGCGGTTAGTATGGACAGTCTGTGGACAGTAAATACCTATTATATTTTCGATGTAACTGCAATTGAATATTTTGACATGAACCATCTCAATACCGGGATTGTTGTTTGCACAGGACCCTAACTGTGCCTTGATAGACCTGTGAGTAATAATTGCAATGCCACCATAATTGTCATCTCTGTCCTTTCTAAATATTCGATAATTACTAACATTTAATCTACTGCATGGTTCAAGCCAGGTTTCACTAACAACAGCAATATGGATTTTTTCCTGAATTAATAACTGTTGAAATTCTAGAAGTTTTGGTTTCAAACTCTGCGCATTCCACTGCATCAAGTTAAGCTTTATAGATTTATAAGCGTCATTATTGCCCATTTTGTGAATTAAATAACATAGTAAACCACTTAAATACTGATACATCCGAAAAATTATTCATAAAAATTGATATTAGCCATTCAATTAACAGTTGTACACATTTTCGTATTTTGATACTCCAACTAGACTTACAAAAACATATTTCTTTTAACTTTCGCAATAAATCTTCAAATGAAATGTTTTGTTCTGATATGTTTGATTCTATTGTACTCGTATTCCTGTTTTGCCTACGACTGTTACGCGCCTGTGCGCTCGCGCCGGTGTTCGTCCCCGCCGAGGCGCCGGCCATGGCCGCGCCAGTGTCCGCTGCAGGATGGTGGTGAGCGGACGCTCCGAGCGCCCCCGCCTCCGGCTCCACCATGTCTATGCACATATCGATCTCCGCTTCTCGTGAATCCTCTGAGGACACATCCCAGTCGCATATGGATTGGTCAGATGAAAACCGGTGTTTACGTTTTTTGGTATTTACTTTTTGTGGTTTCGGTATTTGTTGTTTAGGCATGGCCGTAACAGTAGCATATGTATCCTCATTAATGCTATTACTTGGCATCAAGGTAACCGTATCGATTTGTACTACGGCGCTGTGATTTTCTGATTGCTGTAATATTGGCTTTGTAGCTGTGGAGAGAGGCTGAATGTACATTGTAAGGGCCTTGCGATAGGTACAATTATAATCAGACATAATTTTTCGTATCTGTCGTTCTTTAAGATAAACAGGACAAGATTTATTTAACGAAATGTGGTTTCCGTGACAGTTGACGCATTTAAAAGTAGTAGTCTCACAATTAGCGTGATATTGTGTGCATTTAGGGCAAATTATTTTATTTGACACACACTTCTTACTACTGTGTCCAAATCTCCAGCATCGCGAGCATTGTGTGACCGGAAATATATATGGTTCGACTTTGACCCTCATCTCAAATAAGTATATATGCTCGGGAAGAGAAGTACCCTTGAAGCCGATCCGGATGATTTCACTGTCTACCAATGGTGAAGTCTCCTCTGATGAAATCCTTTTTAATCGTTTTAAATCAATAATTTGAGCCTCTTTGTTGGATGGTACAATATTCTCTTTCAATTCCTCAATAGTCAAGTCCACCTCAATGTCTCTTATGATCCCATATGATATATTCACTTCCCACGATTTTTGCATCCTCCAGTCTTGACTTTGTAATGCTGCGCATGATGTTAACACCTCTGAGTTGACTACACTATCAAAAGTTACTAGTACTTTGTAGGCATTAATATATTTTACTCGTGTTATGCCGGGAATTCGATTCTGATGAAACCATTTTGCTAATGCAAACTGTTTGGGCAACCTGTCTGTACTTGATATGCATATATCAATATTTTCAACCTTCTTACGCTTATTTTTTCGTTTATTCCCAGACATTAACCAATTACTACTGTTGTCTTCTTCTTCTACAGGCTTTTCCGTTTCCTTCTCAAGATCTTGCATAATTTGTCTCATGTCTTCTTCCTTGTTTTCGTCAGTCTGTTGATCATTGCACACACTCTCTAGCTCGTCTTCCGAGTCTTTTTTACATTCCTCGCCAGGTGGATCGTCCGCCATAGTGCATAAGGTGCACTTTCGTACACCTCAAACACTAATTATCCAGTTGACCGGTGCGCCGCGCTTATCTCAATCTAACAATAGAACACCGATTGACTGTCCAGTTACTATGCAAAAGAATAAAATGATTTATTGCAATACGATAACACGTCGAAAAAAAATAAATGAAAGGAATGCATGTCCACCATTTAATAGCAGCGTTTTACCTGAAATAAAACGCATATTAAATACTTACCTCACTGGAAGCTTTATAATTGAGAGAGCATATCCGTTTCCGTCAAACTTTTATAAATTTTCATACGAATTTGACTTCAATTTCCGACTCAGTGGCGACATGTGGCGGTAGCGCGCCCTTCTTTAGTTTACTTAAACGATGTCGAGCTACCTTCCATCATTGGCTCAATTACACCAGGCAGAAATTAAATGAAAGCTTCCAGTGAGGTAAGTATTTAATATGCGTTTTATTTCAGGTAAAACGCTGCTATTAAATGACTTGACCGTCACTGGAAGCTTTATAATTGAGACCTGTTTGTTATCGCCTGGTGGTGCCACATGAGTTTAATCATAAGGAAATTTCGCCAATGTGATGTGACACATGTAAATAAGAACACATCTTTTAACATTGTACAATTTTAAGGAGGTTATTAGATAATTAGTACATATCATTTCCACATTCTTATTATTTCATAATTATTGTAATTAATACAAACAAACAAAACAAGGTGATAATCGAATTAGTTATAAATTAATATTATATTTGCTACAATGTTATTATATTGGATTAAATAATCTTGTAATATTATTTGAATCTACATCGCGTATTACCTCACGTCTATAAAACTTTTGGAAGGTATTAACTGACCGCCAGTTTCCTCGAGCTAGAATATCTTCTAACGAATGGTTATTTAGCCAACTTTTTGAAGCCACCGCAGATCGGGTGCTTCCAGGGGCTCCTTCAATGCCAGCCTCTTTAAATAGGGTTTTCACCCAGCCGGCTATTACTGTACGGGACGCGGCTCGTGCCTCGCCTCTGATTGTAACAAACAAATTAGACGTCTTTGCTGCGTTACGTCTTTCATTTAGTAAAAATATAGGTAGTTCTTTGTATCCAAAATAAGGGATCTAAATTATGGTCATTAGTATTTGACAATAATTTCCATCCTGACTGTCTATAATTGCTAGTATCAGTTTTGACCCGAATTTGTTTACGTCTATGACATTATTAGTCAAAGGGGACGTCAGTTTATTAACATCCCAAATTGGTGGCTTTGATGACTTTGGATTTTTAATAGCGATCGACTTCAAAATATGCTTTACTAGAACATGTGAGCTAAGTTGGCTTGACTGTTCAGTGTTACAAAATGTAGAAACAACAGATTTGTGTAATAGAATCGTGTTATTAGAAAAATTATTAAGTAGGTATAAATCGGACAAAATTGAGCTAATTGCCCACCAGTTGGATTTTTAAAATATATTTTTGGCTTTAGACCAGGAGGCCCAGCGCTTCCAAGCCACTTTATATGTTTTTAAGGTAGACTTACGCCAATAATTCTGAAGTAAACTTCGCTGCTCATCATTCCACGTCGCTAACGTCACGCCCCACCCCCACATTTCCATACCTCGAGGGTGATGTCCTCGACCCTCGGGGGTGGTAGACCCGTCGACGTGTCGATTAGGTGACGATGTAAACGTTTCAGGGTTATTGGTGCCGCGAGTGATCTGGTTTTGAGATCGGCTCGCCAAAATACCATCGTCCATCGTGGTACCACCACTAGGAATATACCCGTCGATTGATTCAGATGAGTCAATACTTTTGGAACTAGAAACGGCGGGGGAAATACCCATGCTAACGGGTAGTTCCAAGGGACACTGAACGCATCGTGATATAAGGCTTGAGGGTCTGTCAGGTCTCGTGAAACATAATTGCTCACTACGTGAGCTGTCGCTGATGCGAACAAGTCTATCATTGGGATACCCCACTTCGCAAACACTCTCTCCACACAGGCTGGTAGAAGATGCCACTCCGGAGGCCGGCGGTGGCGTGACAGGTGATCGGCTTGACTGTTGTACCTGCCTGGGAGATACTGTATGCTGAAGTGAATGCGATGTTTGTCTAATAATTCTAGAATTTGATAGGTAATATCTACGAGGGCTGGAGATTTCGCACCCCCTTCTTTTCTTAGGTAAGCCACTGCTGTCTTGTTGTCGCACTGTATTAGGACCGTGCTGTGACTTAACAGGTGAAAGTGTGCCTGAAGAGCATAAAGTATCGCTAGCAGCTCTTTTTGGTTGCAATGGAGACCTTGCTCCTCTTGTGACCAAGGGCCCGAGAGGGCTAGGTCGTCTACCTGTGCTCCCCAAGCCAAGTCTGACGCACCCGTCGCTAGAAAATGTGTCGGTGGTGGATAGTGCAACGGGGTAGATGACGGGCAATTCTGTATCCACCAATTTAGTTCTGTTATAACTTTGGGTGGTATTACGAACTGCCTCGTCGAAGGGTTTGGTAACGTGTTCATGAACATCAACAACTGTCGGTGGTTGAGCCGGCCGCGTGGGACTACGAAGCTGGAAAAGTTCAGAAGTCCTACTAACCTTTGTAACTCTTTTAAGCTTATTTTGCCTTGTTCGAGCACACGAGCTACTTTTTTGTTTATGGACACGACTTTTTCGTTTGGAAGGGCTTTTGTACTGTCCCAAGTATTCCACAAAATTCCTAAGAAAATTATGCGCATCTGAGGACGAAGTACCGATTTTTCGAAATTGATTTCCCATCCTAAACTTTGTAGTGTCTGCACTGTGAGATGGACATGGTCGCGGAGTATGTGAAAATCCTGATTGACTATCAGAAAATCGTCTACATAGACTAAAATCCTCACATTCCACCGGTCGCGTAGTATTTGTGCAACAAAATTTGTCAGTATGGAGAATGTCTTCGGTGCTGTACTCAGGCCTTGCGGGAGGCAAGTCATTTCGAGCAACTCCTGATTGTAAACAATTCGTAGAAAGCATCGGTGTGATTTTGTTACATTCAAGTGAAAGTACGCCTGGGATAAATCGACTTTGCACATCCAGTCGTTGGGTTGAAGGAAATCGGGCACGCGATGCATATTTGTGAGGTGGAAGGGCTCCGTAATTACATACTTGTTCAAGGCTTTGAGATTGAATATTGGACGGGCTGTCCCGTCGGGTTTTGGCACAAGAAACAGGGGTGATATAAAACTTGGGGACGTTTGAACTGCCCGTAAATATGTTGTGCCTTCATTTTTTTGTACGATTGATGTTATTACCTATGACACGGGTGTATGAAAACGGGCCTTTGGTTAGATTTGGGCGCAAGAGTGGGGGTTTCTGAGAAAATGGTATGCGGTAACCCTTGATTAATTTGAGAATTATTCTTGGTGCCCCTAATTTCATCCATGCATGCTGGAACTGTGCTAATCGACCAGCTCGAAACTGTTTCGAGTCATTTTTTATATCTTTTTTGGTTTCCTTTACCTTTGGGAACGTACGAGCGACCTCGGGTACTTCCACGATCAGGCCGCGAGCCTCGGTTATGAAAGGAGCCCCTACCAACGTTATGGTAATCAGTTTGACCACTAACCGACTGGTTTTTATATACATGGGCATAGGCAGGCTGCTGGTGTCCACCCCGCGAG
The DNA here is from genome assembly GCA_963854355.1 of Epinotia brunnichana. Taxonomy (NCBI): domain Eukaryota; kingdom Metazoa; phylum Arthropoda; class Insecta; order Lepidoptera; family Tortricidae; genus Epinotia; species Epinotia brunnichana. The sequence continues at coordinate 21,653,550 of OY977936.1, read as the reverse complement.
GGTGGGTTGTAATTACCATAATTCTGTAATGGCACAAATTGTTCATGACAATGTGGGTAGTATTGAGTTCCACGCGATGGAACTGTGGGTCTTCGAATGCTTTGCCCCCGCGAGGGGCCGCTATTCGATTGATTGGGCGTTACCTGTTCTGTTTTAAGGGGCCAAAATGCTTTGCGAACCCCGCCAGCTTTTTCTAAGGCCTCAGTTAAAGGCTCTGAATCAAAAATATATGTAGTTGACGGAGGTATTCTATTTATTTTTGCCTTTATTAAAGGGTCTCTTATTTGGCTCGAAATTGTCTCTCGACGCATTTCGATCGCCTCGGCTCGGTGACCGCAAGCTAATTGCAATAAATCTGAGCTAATTTTTGCTAAGTTACCCTTCTGAAATACCTCCTCAACTTTTTCACTCAAATTTTCATAATTGACATTTGTTGTTTTAGCCCAAGATAGGAGACAACGAATGGCCTCTTGTAATGTCTCTTTTTGTTTTAGAATGCAAAAAGTCAGGGCAGCATAAGATTTGTCAGCGTAAGACAGGTGACGTAAGGTGTCATAATTTTTTACCTCCTCGTTTGTTTCCAGTTCAATGAATCCTGGAGTATGATTATACATCTTTTGTGTGTCAGCATATCTTACTTCTGACCAAGCTTTGCTGCCCAAGTGCTGCACCTCGTCAAGCATTTTAAGAAAATTATCGGGAGTTTTAGGCACAGATGGCTCCTTTAGTTTGGTTTCTATGTCAAAAGTAAAGGGTACTTCGGATATAGCATTATTTGTAAGCGGCTCTGGGTCACAAGTAGCCAGGTGTTCGTATAAATCGCCACTAACCCCAGAACCTATAGACACATTATCCGGATCCGGATACTCGGGTTGAACTACACCATAATTTAAACCCACTTGTTGGCGAAGCTCGGCCATTTCTTTAAATAATTTGTCCATTATACGGTTAGAACGATGTTTGCGCTTACTTTTTCTCTGGCGGTGGCAGCGAGATCGAGCGCGGTTCTTACTGGAACAGGTGGGGCTCGACGTGCTGCTGCTGCTCGAGGAGCTGCTGCTGCTCGAGCTGCTCGTGCCGCTGCTGCGGCTTCGCTTGCGCTTCTTGCGAGCCACTCCGCTGGGACCAGCCACAGCCTCCGGCTGGGCGGCACTACTTTCATTACTATTCATTACTGTAATAAGGAACAATATTTGTATTAAAATTGTATTTTATATTCTATTCTAACCGATGTTTCTTTTAACGTATCGTATGAAAACTGTTACCACCTTAATTTAAATAATATGCAGTGAACCGAACGGCAAAAACCGTTAAAAGTAATGTTCACTACTTGATATTTTAGGCATTAAAAGATAACTTGGTTACTTACGTTCTCACAATATATCGAGAACTTATACAACCTGTACACTTTCAAATGTAGATTTCACTTATTTTATTCACTTGTAATTTGTAACCGTCGCAGGAACAGAGCCCGTGCGCAGTAGTTACTTCGACGGAATCGAAAACGCCAATGATGGAAGGTAGCTCGACATCGTTTAAGTAAACTAAAGAAGGGCGCGCTACCGCCAGATGTCGCCACTGAGTCGGAAATTGAAGTCAAATTCGTATGAAAATTGATAAAAGTTTGACGGAAACGGATATGCTCTCTCAATTATAAAGCTTCCAGTGACGGTCAAGTCATTTAATATTCCTGTTTTCTTTTTGTTAGAAAATTGCCAAAAGTTACATAGAACGAATTTTAACAATTTGAGATAGCACATTATAGGATTCATCATCAACTTGATGGAAACACTCACTTTGTATCACGTTTTATGTGTCATCCTGTATATTTTGACTAGTTTGAGTAGCAAATGCCTTGAAACATTCATAATGTCTCAGTATCATTTGTACCTCATCATTCAACTCGACAGACTGATAAGCTCAAAAGAAAACACTCTAATGCAACAAGTTGCAAGAGCCAGTCCTGTCTCATCAAGTCATCAACCAATATTACAACTCAAACATATCGCCTTACTGGCACAACAATCGAGTGCAGTACGTAAACATAGTTATTCGCAAAGAGCGAGTCCTTCCCCGCTATTCTGTAACTTGTGTTAAGCTCACCTCAACGCTCACCCACAAATATATCTTGACACTGCGATTCGTAGTAACTAAGCGTAGGTAGAGGTCTAGTTTCGTTAGGGTGAGGCGCATGAGCGCGTAAAAAATAACAGCCCTTGTGGCGAGGGGCCTAAACAAAGGATACGGTTGCCGCCGAACAGTCTGGCTTCGAAGAGGAAATTATTAGTTTTATTGCTAAACTAGTTGTCATTTGAGAAAACATGTGTCTAACTATGACCGCAACTGTTTTTGTTAAATTATAAATGCGGCTGAGAGATGATCTACTTGTGTTTTTAGGGTTCCGTACCCAAAGGGTAAAACGGGACCCTATTACCTCCGCTGTCCATCCGTCTGTATGTCTGTCCGTCTATCACCAGGCTGTATCTCATGAACCGTGATTGTGAGACAGTTGAAAGTTTCACACTATGATGTATTTCTGTTGCCGCTATAAAAAAAATAGGTATTTAAGGGGGCTCCCATACCACAAACGTGATTTTTTGCCGTTTTTATAGATTACGGAACCCTTCGTGTGCGAGTCCGACTCGCACTTGGCCGGTTTTTTTTTATTTTCGTGGTTTAGAATGCTGTTTAAACTTCAACACTCTAAATTTGCCTCTTGCAATGAGCAGCAGTAGACATTCCGTTTTATTCAAATGTCAATAAGTACCGAATCAGAATCAACAAGGAATAAAACCCATAACGATGACGGCTTGTATTTAAAATGAATGCACTTAAGTGTAATGTAATGTATCAATAGACATGCACTTGGACGGTTTTAAACGAAATTGTTTTGAAAACAAAACTCAAGACGAAGTAAAATTAATATAAGATAATTGGCAATTTATAAAACCCTACGACAAGTAATGTCAAGGGCATATAAGTTAAATGATTTTCCAGTTTCCATTTTCAGTAAAAACTTGTTTGGATATCATTGACTTACACATATGAACCCGAGATTGTTGGAGTAAAATATCGTAACTTGATATACTTTTAAACTAATATGAGCCCTACCGTGTTTATCTTAGAGCTTGTATTCGTATGCAGTCCGTATTGTTAACGACTTTTATTAATCAATGCCCATGTAGGGCTTTAGCTATCAAGGTCTGCAAGTTTGCAATTCTTTACAAGTTTAATGTCAGTGTTGTGTTTACATTATTGTATACTAGTAGTGAATCCAAGCGTCGTTTGCTTCCAATATAAAATAGGTTCGATATAAGTAATGTATAAATTATAATCATACTGATTGCAAGTAGGTACCTATGAATATAGTAGACAGGTACACTTACATAATTTTATTTACACATCTACATGCACCTACGTGTATGAAAGTAGTGTGAATTCAGTAAGTGGCTATATACCATCGTTATACATATTTGTCTATCTATCGATACACACATTTTACAACGTCAACACCATTTAATAATTTAACACGTTGACTCGTGAATATTGTAAAATATTATCTATATTTTTAAACGTCACCGCAATTGCCAAATTGCTTACTTTTCCGCACAAAGGCTTCATTGAAGCATTCGCTTTCTGAAAATACAATTGAAATTCTGGATCAATCGCAACAAAATGCATTAGAATGTATCAGACACGTAACGGAAGCGCATTAATAGGCAATATTTAGCGCCCTTGTAAGGAAAGCAATCGGTTCGGCGCTTCGAATGATAATGCGATATTTGTGTAAGCAGCGAAATTAACGGGACTAAAGGAGTGGCGGGTTGGGTGCCAAATTGAAGCGCACAGCGAATAATTAAGTTTCTGTCAAAAATTTCGTTTTTGGAACAAGTTTTTATTGCCGACTGTATTTATACCGCGAATAAGTATCTGTCAAAATTTTTATTTTTGGAATAAGCTTTCATTGCTGACTGTACAGTATAAGTACTTATACCGTCATCAACAACTAATTTGGACGATTCTAACGAGCCCAAATTCAACGGGGTTACGTCGGTTAAGTACTGAATTCCCATGGCCACTTTCTGTCTCCATCATAAGATCAGCTCGATGCTAACATAATATTGAATTGTCACCCAAACTATACAACTCAATCAGCAGTTGAAGATATCTACTTCAAAATTGAGTTTCAAGATTCCACCCGAACAAGCATAGTTAGATAGTTAGTTAGGTAGGTACTTACATACATTGCAAGTTAATAGACAGCTTGTAAAAAGTACAATTTACATTAATTTCAAATAATACAATTTCCCAGGACCGTAAAACTTCCCTTCTACATATACTCCTAATCACCTAACTACGGTCAAATCTACTTGATGTTACACGGTTGTGTGTGAAATTTAATTATTGTGGATGATCTCTAAGCGAGGAAATGTACATAACTAAATACAATACGGCAAATATAAACTTAGCAAAATAACGAAATAAACCCTCAGTTTTGGCAGAAATTTGTTATTTCTACTTTGGACCAATTGGACCATAGTTTTTCTTCTGCACTATAGTAAGTAAGTAAGTAAGTAGTGTTTGATTTGTAAACATAGGTAATTATAGTTAGGAGGCTTTACGGTAGGTAGAGTAATTGCAAGAAATTAGGTTGAATGAAATCTGAATTTTCACATAATAATGTAAAAGCAAATTATTTTATTTTATTGGCACACGCGAGGTAGCAGGAACCAGGATTAAAAAAATAGTGTCGTATTAAATACTAAAAACTTGTATAACTTGTATTTGTATATCTTTTAAAATACGTAACTGCAACACCTCTGTTAGTTACGACGTTTTCATTAGTCGCAGGACTCGCAGGTCACTCCTGCGTCTGCAAACTGGCCTCAAACAGGTCTGGGCAACCTTTCCGTTTGTTTACGAGTTATTTTTAGCCATAAACCTTAAGTTATCAGCCCCTGAATTACGCAGTTACGTCAGGTTTAATCGGTGTTTGGGATGGCGGTAAATAATGTATGGCGGATATTAAAATGTAAGGCTCGGACCAAACCAGTCTCTCGAACTTAATTTAGGGCCTCTAAACCTCGTCTGCTTTCCATGTGCATTTAAAAGTAACCCGGTCTTATTTTTTTATGTTATATGCAGCGTGTATTTTAATATTACCTCAAATTGTAACTAGACGTAGGTGTTAGGGATATGAACCGATTTTGCAAGAAAATTTCCTTAACCTACCAATTTTTTTTTTCGTATAAAATAATTCAGCACGCAATATATCACTACTTTGTCTTACTGACGTGACGTCACAGCTGTCACAAGTGACCCGCTTCTTCTATGTGTCAGAGGAGTGTACGCAATACATTACTGCTCCATACATTAAAAAAAAATAGTTATACTTTGTTAGTTAAGACTAACTTAAAATTTTCTTGCAATATCGGTTCATAGCCCTATTACCTATATCTCGTTACAATTTGAGGTAATATTAAAAATACAGGGCAATACTTGCATTTGACACCGCGTGTAATTCAATCGGTGTGACAAGTCTTTGACAATATAGTATCTTTTATCTATCCAAATATCATAAACCCTCCATGATGCGTTCAAAAACCGCACATTATGACCACCGTAAAAACAGACTGTTTTGTTAGAACGAATTTCTTATCTGTGAAAATGTTATTATTTCTAAATAATAACATCGATTTCGATGCTATTATTACATTCAAATTTCGAACACCTCTGAAAAACAAAGCAATTTGATTTGACCTCTATTCTAATATCAGTCGAGATGACGTTTAGTTCGAAATGAATTGTCAATTTGCATACAAATTTGACAAATGTCGCACGTAAGTAAGATATCGAACGATATGACAGTTGGTGCCGACTCTAGTTTGTCTCTGAATTAAAAAAAAAACTATGACAGCTGCCAGAAAACAACGCCGCGATGCCGGTCGGCGAAGGGCATTAACACACTCGTGTGATGTTATTATGAAACTCGCCTGCGGCTCGTTTCATAACCCCACACTCGTGTTTAATGCCCTTCATTATGTACAGTCACATAAACTACTATTATACACTGAATTTCCCGGGTTCACTGTCTTAACACTTACATTATCGTGATTATATGGCCTCAGATTAGACGAAGCTCATTCCACTCATCACTACTTATACACATACACAAGATCGTTCTGCGGTTTAGTGTTGGATTGATTTATTTCTCTTGATGTCCAGTTTCAAAGACACCGTTACAGCTTGCAACTGTCATGGCGAATTTACTAGCCAGTTGTTTAGTACCGTGTTTGGACTTTGGACTGTCGTTAAGGCGTATGGATATGGATCCAGAAACAGCTCAAAATGCCCTGAAATCGAGAAAACTGACAAAGAGAGCTGACTCCAAATAAGATTCTGTCAAAAATTGAATTTTTGGTACAAGCTTTTATTGCCGACCGACTGTACTTTTCTGTATACCGCTACCGTCATCAACTACTCATTGAGACAATTCTAACGAGCCCAAACTCAACGGGGTTACGTCGGTTAAATACAGAATTCCCATGGCCACCTGCTGTCTCCATCATCACATCAGCTCGATGGTACCATAATATTGAATGACAATTCAATATTATGGTGGAAGCTGAAATGTTGGGTAAAGACCCAACATTTCAGCTCAATCGAATAACGGCAAGTGACTGAAAATTGGACACACAACACAACTTAATAAAAGCTTGTAATAATGGGAAATGGCGAGGATGACGTTAATTCCAAAAAAATATATAACGCTGTAGATATTGATTGAGCCGGTTAGACCAAAAAACGTGACATTATGTATAAATCAGGGAGATATCGTAATTGAATACCAGTATTTTTGCATGGAAATACCCTTCAGTATAACGGTTCCTGGTATGAGGTGTGAATCCATATTAGGTAGTCATTTTAGCTAACGTTTGCTGTAAAATTGAATTCAATAGCTTCCATTTGGATTTCAATAATATGGTAATCTCCACTTATAATAAATCTCTAAATTAAAAAAAGAATCAGCCAGTTTGAAACTAAGCTTTGCGCGGTTCGAATGTTCTCAGCATCCCATGAACGGAAAAATATGAAACATTTTATATAGGTACATTATTATTCTAGCTGCAACTTAGGATAGTTTTTATCCGACTGCGACAGTTAATTAATTTTCCGAAATATACGACTTCATTTAATTTTTCATTTATTTTTATTGAAATCAAACGCTGCTCCAACTGTCAGCTATAAGAACCGTCAAATTTTAGTCAAAATGGCGGAATTGCTTTGCCTTTCACTTATTAATAATTTAAATCCCGTCTACGATAGACCTTTACAAGACAAATGCTAAAATATAAACCATAAAAAAATATTCGATTCTGATATGAGAACTTATATGCGCAAATGTCGTTTTATGTCGTAATTTCAATAAATGAAATCAAAAAATTTGAACAATATAATTAACACGAATTTGTTTTTTTTTGAATGACAATGGCACGCGCTCGGCGCATTCAGCCAAAGTACCTGCGGCGCTACCACGAAAACCGATACTCAATGTTCATATATTTGCATCCCTGTCACTCGAGTATGGTTAGTGCGATAGAGATAGAGATACCCGAATATTTTCGAATTCCGAAGTTCGTGGTTATAGCTCAGGAATCGAAAATATGGTAAATAATCATAATGTATTTTCTCGAAAAAGAATTTAAAATAAATATTGTCAAATGGAGAAAAAAACAAAGCAAGAGGTTATATAGGTAATGATTAAGTTATAAGAGTCCAAAGTTTAAAGAGGGGGTATGTTCTGTCCCTTTTCCGCAAAACGCACCTTCATATGAAACGATTGTTTTTTACTATGACGCTCGAGTATATTGACGTCACAGTCCCTCATCGTTTTCTCACTCTAACAAGCGACATTAAAACGGATGTAGCTTCATAATTTTTTGAGATATTTGAATGGGAGTTTCATTATCTTCTATCTATTTATCTCCACTTATAATAAATCTCTAAATTAAAAAAAGAATCAGCCAGTTTGAAACTAAGCTTTGTGTGGTACGAATGTTCTCAGCATCCCATGAACGGAAAAATATGAAACATTTTATATAGGTACATTATAATTCTAGCTGCAACTTAGGATAGTTTTTATCCGACTGCGACAGTTAATTAATTTTCCGAAATATACGACTTCATTTAATTTTTCATTTATTTTTATTGAAATCAAACGTTGCTCCAACTGTCAGCTATAAGAAACGTCAAATTTTCGTCAAAATGGCGGAATTGCTTTGCCTTTCACTTATTAATAAATTAATAATTTAAATCCAGTCTACGATTGACCTTTACGATACACATGCCAAAAGTTAAAATAAAAAAATATTCGATTGTGATATGAGAACTTATATGCGCAAATGTCGCATTATGGCGTTATTTCAAAAAATGTATCAACACATTTGAACAATATAAGTAATTAACACGAATTTGTTTTTTTTGAATGGCAATGGCAGGCGCTCTTTGCGCATTCTGCCAAAGTGCCTGCGGCGCTACCACGAAAACCGAAACTCGAAGTTCGTATAACTGCATCCCTGTCACTCGAGTTATGTTAGTGCGATAGAGATAGAGATACCCGAATATTTTCGAATTCCGAAGTTCGTGGTTATAGCTCAGGAATCGAAACTACACCCCGTAAGCCGCGTCCGCTGCGCCATGTTTTCGTGGTTTTTAAACGTCAAACATGTTTTGCCAATCAAAACAAAACCCTATTTGTTTGCCGAACCTGACAGAAAACTTGTTAGGTGTTTAAAAACATGGAAAACATTGGTGCAGCGGACCAGGCTGTACTTAGGTAGACACTAAATAAAATAATCATAATGTATTTTCTCGAAAAAAGGATAATAGAGAAAAAATCAACGCAAGAGGTTATATGTAGGTATAGGTAATCACTAAGTTCCAAAGTTTTATGTTCTGTCCTTTTTCCACAAAACGCACCTTCATATGAAACGATTGTTTTTTACTATGACGCTCGAGGATCTTGACGTCACAGTCCTACATATAAATGCCCTGACTGACTCACCCACTCACTCATCAACGCACAGCCGAAACTACTGGGGCTAGAGAGTTGAAATTTACACCAGAACTACCTTTTACAACGTAGGCAACGGATAAGAAGGGATTTTAGGAAATTCTACCCCTAAAGGGGTCAAATAGGGGTGCAAAGTTTGTATGGGGGAAACTTTATTTTTTGAGATAGATACTTAAAATTTTGTATAAAAATTACTTATTAGAATACAAATAAAATACTTTCAACGTTTAGGAAAATTCTGCCCCTAAGGGGGTAAACAAGGGGTGCAAATTTTGTATGGGGGAAACTTTATTATTTTAGCAAGAGACTCAATACGTTGTAGAAAGCTTACTTATTAGAATACAAATAGAGTACTGTCAGCGTTTTGGAAAATTCAGCCTTTTAGGGGGTTAAACAGGGTTGCAAAGTTTGTATGAGCGAAACTTCTTTTTGAGATAGAAGCTTTAAAATTTGTAGAAAGATTACTTATTACTATACAAATAAAAAAACAGCGTTTTGGAAAATTCCACCCCTAAGGGTATGAAAAAGGGGTACAATGTTGGTAAAGGGGATTTTTTTAAGCTAGAATCTCAAACCTTTTTAAAAAGATTACATAATAAAATAATATAAAATACTTTCAGCGTTTTAGAAAATTCCAACCCTTAGGGGTGTATAAGGGGGTGCAACGTTCGTAAATATATTTTTTTAGCAAGCGACAAACCTTTGTTGAAAGATTACTTATTACAATACAAATAAAGAACTTTCAGCGTTTTGGAAAATTCCACCCCTAAGGGTGATTAAAACAGGTGAAAATTTGTATGGAGGAAACTTTTTGTTTTGAGCTAGAGACTTGAAATTGTGTAGAAAGATTATTTATTAGAATACAAATATATGGGTAAATTACTTTCAGTGGTTTGAAAATTTCCACCCGCTAAGAGGGGGATAGAAAGGTGCAATGTTTGTGTAGGAAAACAGTTTTTAGGTAAAAACTTAAAACTCTGTAGAAAGATTAAGTACCTACTTATTAAAATACAAAAAAATACCTACTGCCAGCGTTTTGGAAAATTTCGCCCCTTAAAGGGTTAAAAAGGGGTGGAAGGTTCGTATGGGAAACACTTTTTTTTAGCTAGAGACTTGATAGTTTGTAGAAAAAATATTTACCTATTACAATAAAAAAACCGAGTGTTTTATTTTAATTTTTCCCTGAAAAGCGTTCAAAGTGTGTATGGAGAGCAAGAAAATTTTAAAGTATAATATTTGTACCTAACTGCGATCTTAGCCTGTTAAGACTACAAAACTTATTTTAGCATTTTTTGAAATATCCTATCCTATCCTATACTGTTAAACGAGCAATATTTGTATATATATATGTAAGTATGTATATATATATATATATATATATATTTGCAATCACGTTCTCGGAAACGGCTCTAACGATTTCGATGAAAATTGGAATATAGGTGGTTACGGAGGCGAGAAATCGATCTAGATAGGTTTCATGTCCCGGAATATTCGTTTTTTCCGTATTTTTTCCATTTTCATCCGAGCGGAGCTCGGTCGCCCAGGGACTATCCCCTAAAGGGAATTATAAGGGTGTTCAAAGTTTGTATGGAGAGCAAGATATTTTTAAAGTAAGGGATTTGTAACTTCGGTTTTAGACTGTTTGCTAAAATACTACAAAACTTATTTCAGCGTTTTTTTAATTCATCACCTAAGAAGGTTAAAAGGGGGTTCGAACTTTGTATAGAGAGCAAGACATTTTTAAAGTAAGAAATTTGTAACTACGGTTTCAGACTGTTTACTATGAGGGTTCAGAGAGGGTTCTTAGTTTGTATAGAGAGCAAGAGATTTTGAAAGTAAGAGATTTGTAACTTCGGTTTTAGATTGTTTACTAAAAGACTAGGTAGAAAATTAATTTCAATGTTTTTTTTTTTATTCATTCCTTCAACAAACATTTAGACGATAACATGTTAATACGCGGACGAAGTCGCGGGCAACAGCTAGTATTAAATATGTTCAAGTTATCGTATCATAAGAAACTACAGTCTACATGTTCGTGATCTCTATTCGTCGGTCTCTAAACAAACATTTAATACATGGCTTGTTCAGTTCAAAATCATTATGATTAGTATGCGAGGACACGTCTGTTCCTACCTAAAGCCGATGGGCAACTGACCGATTGTCTGTCCACAATCAAAAAAGACATATCGACTAATGAAATACGATTTTGTACGTCCTCATAGAATCGTGGCGATGTAAACGTGCATAAAATGTTTATATTTATGTCAATTAAAAAACTACCTATGGTAAGTAATTTTTCCTGTCAAAGTTACGACGCGTGAGAAAAAGTGGATAGTTCTCTATGGTACACGTCTTAATTTTATAAGATGAAAATCTGTTATAGGTAGCGCCTGTGTGAATGTACAAAATACCTACTGAAAAATCACGAGAGATTCAATCATAATATTATGCAACCAGTCAATGATTGTATTGATTGTCAAAATATTTAGGCCGTATGAAAGATTAAAATAAATGTAATGTACCTATTACTGCATGACAAGCTGCTACATAATTTTGAATAGATGTACTTATTTTATTAAGTATTAAGTAACTAAATAAAAACCGGCCAAGTGCGAGTCTGACTCGCGCACGAAGGGTTCCGTACCATTATCTATAAAAACGGCAAAAAAATATCACGTTTCTTGTATGCGAGCCTCCTGTAGCCTAGTTGGAAGTGACCCTGCCTACGAAGCCGGAGGTCCTGGGTTTGAATCCTGGTAAGGACATTTATTTGTGTGCTCATCACACAAATAAATGCCCTTACCAGGATTCAAACCTTTTGTGCTCATCACAAATATTTGTTCCTGAGTCATGGATGTTTTCTATGTATTTAAGTATTTATTTATCTATATAAGTATGTCTATCGCCGTCTAGTACCCATAGTACAAGCTTTGCTAAGTTTGGGACTAAGCCGATTTGTGTAAGATTGTAAAAGAAAAAAAAAATATATAAAAAATATTTATTTATTCTGGTTTCTAGTATTTGTTGTTATAGCGGCAACAGAAATACATCATCTGTGAAAATTTCAGCTGTCAAACTATCACTGTTGTTGAGATACAACCTGGTGGCAGACGGACAGACAGACAGACGGACAGCGGAGTCTTAGTAATAGGGTTCCGTTTTACTCTTTGAGTACGGAACCCTAAAAAGTAACTTTCGCAATAAGTTACGAGACCAAAAATTCTTTTGCTATTTGGTACCTACCTACTCTTTTTTTAGCGGAATAGCTAAGGAATATATTATTCTCATAACTTATCATGGACTTTCGCAATGTAACGCCTAATTCAATCAATAACCTCCACAATTATAATATTTAATTACTTATGGGTTTGACTACAAGACAAAACATGTACGTAAGTAAGTAAGTAGGTAAGTGTTTTATTTGTAAACATTAGGTAATTACAGTGGTTGTCTTTTTTTTTACAGTTTCACTATGTTTTGCCAATTGGCGTATAACAACTTTGAGCTTAAAATCTTTTCTTTCAATTTCAAAATTAGTAACGCTTCTAAACTAAATTTTCTGTAGGTAAGTATCTAAAGAATGCAAAGTCATGACTTACTAGTTAGTATAATAGCTTAGTCAAATACTCTAACGAGACCGAAGTACCGGCTGCCTTGTACTTTCCACGTGTATTTAGTATTTAATTATTTAATGTACATATTGCAATTGGTAAAGCAAACTACATTAAGATGAAAGGGCTGAGGGAGATTATTTAAAGTTTAAATGCTTCTTTTAATTCTTTTACACTTTAACACCCAAGACTCGTTTTCTATTTTCGAATTCAAAACATGCCCTGAGTATGTAATATAATTAAATTAAATTACAATATCAAAAACTTAATGTTACTCAATAGATAGTGCACGATTCGATTTTTCGATCCCATTACTTATAAAGTTCTATATTAGTGAAATAACTGAATGGTTACACTATTGGATAACGTTTGCTCGATTGGAAATGGAACCAAAAATTGCACAAATAATAAAATCAGTGTTGTTTTTTTTGGTCAAATCTGACTTGCAAGAACCCAAACAAAACATACATATAGCAAGTTAAATAAAAGCTTGTTAGTAATAAAATACCCGCGGCTTTGTGAGCTGTAGACCTCCGAAGCCTCTCTTTCTTTTAAATACTTTTTTTTTTTAATTTCCAAAAACTGGATCGACGAAAAAACCGTTTATGTATCTACCCTGCTCACAAAATTTCACGAGAATCGGTTGAGAAATGTGACCTGGAGAGGAGAACAGCTGGACATCCGCCTGACGTCGGACATGCATCATCATCATCATATCAGCCGAAAGACGTCCACTGCTGGACATAGGCCTCCCCCAAAGAGTGCCACAATGGCCGGTCCTGCGTCACCCGCATCCAGCGGACTCCCGCAACCTTTACCAGGTCATCAGCAGTCCACCTTGTTGGGGGCCTATATACCCGCGCCGCGCCTTCCGGGACGTGGTCGCCACTCGAGAACCTTTCCGCCCCAACGGCCATCGGTTCTGCGTGCAATGTGCCCCGCCCACTAGTTTAAGGACATACCCGGGACCGGACATGCATACGAAACCATTTTTGTCCAAGCTGAAACGTTCGCTTCGCTCGCTCATACTAGTTTACATGAAAGCAATGTAGTACCTAGAAAAATATAGTTTTTATTATTTATGTAGTTGTTTTTAGACGACCAGTAGTTATAAATAACTTAGAAATGTCAAAAGTTTATTATAACAAGGAAAATTATAACACTTCGCGGGCAGACGTATCACAGACGCCGCCAACATTTGGTGCATTAAAAAAACTAAACAGAAAAGTAGTAAACTATAGCGCCAGATGTTCACGACCTACGTCAACGTAACGCTATTTGTTTACTATTCCAGTTATTTCTAGTTTGATAAATGTTTGTAGTAGTGAGGGACGAAATTGGAATTCCGAAATATTTCAGGAGATTTATGTATTTAAATTAATATTTGAAATGCAGGTTGGTTTTGACATAAACAAGTAAATTTTCGACGCTACGGTTTACCTCATAATAACATAATAAGTATTCACTTAAATTAGAACTTCTAAGCTATAGAGTAATATTATTTAATACGTGGTACCTAGGTACGAGTGTTAGGTATGAACGTGGAGGGATGGAAGAAACGTGGTAGGCCAAGGAAAAGGTGGATGGACTGTGTGAGAGAGGATATGAAGAGGAAGGAAGTAAGTGACGAGATGACGAGTGACAGGGAGGTATAGAGGAATAGGACATGCTGCGCCGACCCCAAATAAATGGGACAAGGGTAAGAAAATGATGAGTACCTAGGTACGAGTATAGCGGTAATAAGTTAATAAATGTAGTTCCAAACAGCATACGGACAAAATTAGAAGTACATAGATACGAACTCATGTAATGTAATATTTTCCTACAACAAATTAATAGACAAGATATACATTTTTTTAGGATTGCGACTAGGTAGTTGTCTTTTAAAAGGTGTCAATTTTGTAATTTATTTGTAAGCGAACCTGATGTTATTTTAGATGAAAAAAATTGGAGAGACAGCCTGAGTGGCAGGATGTATAACGACTATTTTAATAAATATTTAACAACGTAAACTTTATCCGTGCGCTTAATTAATATCTCGGTTAATTTTTCAAAACATAACATCACTATTATATCCCTCTGTCGTACTACCATACCGGTGCGTGGCGCTACAAATATTGTTTACATTCCACCATGAGCGGCGCCTTTGAGTCAACAAGTTCCCTTTTAAGAAATATTATTTCCGTAATTTCGTTTCAGGACTATTTTATATTTAGGTTGTGCATTTCTGGCTTTAGATTTTTCTTTATCATGCGTGCGACACCAGGGTGACCGCAGGTCAAGCCAAACTTACCTATCCTCCTAAGGCCCATGGGCCTACTGGAAGGACTTATTCTCTTAAAGGAATTTAAACCATTTTGTGTTGGAATAAAGTTGCATTTGTTTTCATTTGGTCTCTTTTGAAACAAACGAAATTCAACTCTATTTCTTACAATAGTTGATTCAAACTTCAATGTAATTTTTTGTATGGGTGGGCCTTAGGAGGATATGTATGGGAAGAGATTATTTGATGTGGTCAACTTTTTTTATTTATCTTTCAAATTGGAATCGTCTACAGTACAAATGCTTTTTGAATGGACTACTTGGATGCAATTCGTTATACTTCATGCTACCTATGTTTTGATAGTTCCACTTTCGTTACACATGTTGTATGCATAGTTACGTTTTATCCTGAATAAATTGATTCACCAGCAGTACACAGGAGCCCTGTAGCTTTAACCAAGAAGAACGTCTAAAGCGTAGTCTTACTAAGGTAAAAAAGTTCCATCCAGGGCTGAGTGGGCCGAAGATCTAGAACCACCAACGTCTGGTATCGAAGACAGCATATGGTACAGTCAAGGGCACCAATATGTATTCACTCAAAGTTTTATAAATATGTATACTACAACCTTATTGTGGCAGAAATAAGGTCTGTGTACATATTTTTGAGATTTTGTGGTGTATACATATTGGTGCCCTTAACTGTACACGGACGGATCAAAAATGGGATCCGGTACGGGAGCAGGCATTTACGCAAATTACTATAGTAGTAGTGTTTGGCAACCGTCTTCCAGGCGGAGACATACGCCATAATTGCCTGTGTACAGGAGAATATAGACAGGAAAACCAAAGGGCAGACTATCTATATACTCAGTGACAGTCAAGCGGCCCTTAAAGCGCTTACGGCGCCGAAAGTAGATTCTAGACTAGTTTATAATGGCGTCAAAGCACTAAACAAGCTTGGAAGGCACAATAAGGTGCAACTAGTTTGGATACCAGGGCACTAGGGCTTCATCGGCAACGAAAGAGCAGATGAGCTTGCAAGAGGGGGCTCTACAAATCACTTTGTAGGTCCAGAACCATTTGTGGGACTCTCGCATAGAAAAATATTTTTTTTTATTGTATGGCATTAATACCGAGTCAGCGAGTCTACATGTTTACAAATTAATATCTCAGCAGTAGAGAACCATAATATCGGCCTTTAAAGCCTACGCCAAAACCAAACACCAACACGAGTGGAGGAATGAGGCTGGCTTAAGGCACTCTAAGCTCTTCATAGAAAGAGTGAATTCGGGCTGGTACAGGAAATCCAGTAGGAAGCAACTCAGAATTATATCTGGGGTGTTCACAGGTCACTTCGGCGTCAAGGATATCTTGGCCAAGATGGGACTAGCGGATAGTTTAGACTGTAGAATGTGTGGCGAGCAGGATGAGACTATGGAACACTTATTGTGTGAATGTCATGCCCTTGCCAGACAGAAAATGAATTACTTTGGTAACGGCTATCTGCAACCAAAGGAATTCAAGGTGCTCCCGGCGAACTGCATCATCCGTTTTGTGGAAATGATGGAGCAAGCCTGGGAGCAGGCATAAAGGAGAGGCCAAATGCAATAAAGATCCCACTAGGTCGAAGTGCATCCGAAAGGGCCCTCACCTAGATAAGATAAAGTATATATCTCTAGTGACCACAGCTGCCTATAGATTTTTCCAAGTCCATACAAATAATACCAAATTTTTTGTTTATTATTTTTGTGTTTGGACGCTTAGATACTGTACACTACACACATAGTATAAAGAGGGATACATCTCTAAGATCATTAGAATAATAATTATTAATTGTATCTGGACCTCTGAGCGACCTTATACATCTCTGGGATATAAAATGATATCACAAAGTTCTTGTTAATTCTGATAGAGACCTTGTTTCTAATGTAATTGATAACTTTTTGTAACATTGTTTTCATTTAGTGACATTTAGTTCTGTTAAACTGCAACTTCCATACTTATATGTAGTTGTTGTTGTAAGATTATATAGTTTTAATGTAAATTATGCATTGACATGTATACTTAAGTGCCATTGTGGCCTATTTGCAGAATAATTGTTTGATTTTGATTTTTGATTCTAAGCTTAAGTGCACACGACCCCGCCTTATCGTCATTTTTACTACCTAACAATTTAAATATTTTTTTCCCACTGCAAGCTATCCCATGTTTGGGTGTGAATATTTTTTCTCTGTCTCTTAGCGTTCACAAGTCAATGTTATATTGTTTCACCTTTATTATATGAAATTTCCAAACAAGTAAGAAATACAGTGGTGTATGGTGTAGCAGTAGTTGTCTAACACCGAAATAATAGCAGCGTGGTCGGTTATTAGCGCTGCTGGATGCGCAGGGGCAAGTTGATTGACCCTTGACGCGCGCGCCACATTTGTATCAACGCGCTTTTGACAACCCATCTATTGTATAAGACTTATGCAATAAACTGTACCTAATCCATTTACATAATACACATGGATGAGTAAAATATAAAGTCAATTATGTGTTTTCAATACGAGCATTATTTCGTTGCATCTAAATAATTCAATAGCAAACTGACTACTACCTCCTAAGGGTAGGGTTGCACCAAATCTGTAATCGTAAGCTCACTCTAAGTATTTATCTACAATACATACCGTATCTATCATACATGGCTTTAATATTGGCAAGTTCAAGCACAGCGAAAACTATGTAGGTGTTATTTGGAAGTTTGAGTACCATTCATTGGGCGTTTTACCCTGCAGTACAAATTATTTTTACCAACGCCTTTTAAATTTCCCACTTCCAAACAAACTCACAAAAAATACTTCTTTCGCCGCTACCTAATAAAATCCTCTACCTTTTACTTTAAAACCGGGGTTAAAAAGCGAAAAACAAACCGTAAACAAGCAGCGATATATCGGTATCGTAAAGTGCAATGCGTTGTTAGGCGCGCGCGCCTCGTCAGCGCCAATAACAGCCGATAAATACTGCGCACCCGATCACTAATACGATTGTGAGGGACTGTCCCTTCGTTTGTTACCCTGGCCGTAGGTACACTTCTTCATTTTCAACCAAGTACTCGCTTTTACTAGAGTTGGTGCTGGCTCCATCTGAAGTGCGACCGCGAGGTGCTGAGAAATGAATTACGTTTCAAAAGGGTATAGCAGGATAGCCTAAGAAAAATTGCCCCCAGCGTGTTTGGGTCGAAACTATAATCAAACGATGCCTTTTAAGAAGGTAATACCCTGCACAAAGTTTCATCCCTCTGTTACCCCCTGGGGGTGAGAAACGCCCTATTAACCCCAACACTGTTTTATTTATCTTTTCCTTAACTACGACGAATTTAAAATTTTGTACAAATATTAATAAGACTAAAATCTATATTTAAAAAAAATATGACCCTCCTAACCATTTAATTTCTTGTAAAAAAAAAACATCCTGTATAACAAGTTTGGCTCTTGGTACACTCACCATTTTTTCCAAATATGAAGCAATTTATATTCTACATCATACAAAAGTTTCATCGACCGAGCCCAGAAGGAACATACGAAATTAATATGAATTGGCTCTTTGGTGCCTACTATTCATAGAGTATTATTAATAAACAATGGCCTGCGATCGGACCGCTGTTTGTGTCCAATAAAAAAAAATCGGACACAACCATTTTAATTTGAAATTCGAACGCGGGTGGCAACGAGACCGCGGGCAGTGTTTTTTTTTTTAATTATTTTGGTTGCAGGAGCGAGATGTTGCGTATTAAGCATAACCCATAAAAAACATTCCATGTAAAAAATAGGCCAAGTCTCGAAACTCTTTCACAGTAAAAAGTGGTGAGATATTTCGTAGAGCCAAGTCAGGCATTCTTATTTATCTATATTTGCTTGCTAAATAAAATTCTGCAACTTGGGAATCACACTACTGCATTTACAAATTTTTGCAGTTTGAAATTCGCGGGTGGCAACGCGGCCGCGGGCAGTGTATGGACCCCTATTTTCATTTCGCAATGTTCCTTCTGGGCTAGGTCGATGAAACTTTTGTATGATGTAGAATATAAATTGGTTCATATTTGGAAAAAATGGTGTGTGTACCAGGAGCCAATCTTGTTATACAGGATGTTTTATTTTTATTTTTTACAAGAATTTAAATGCTTAGGAGGGTCATATTTTTTTACATTACAATTTTAGTCTCATTAATATTTGTACAAAATACGAAATTCGTCACTTTCAGTTTAGGAAAAAATAAATAAAACATTTTTGGGGTTAATCGGGCGATTTTCACCCCCAGGGGGTAACAGAGGGATGAAACTTTGTGCAGGGTATTACCTCCTTAAAAGGCATCGTTTGATTATTGTTTCGACCCAAAAACGCTGGGGGCAATTTTTCTTAAGACTGCGCAAGCATTTCGTTACAACTCGACAAAGTCGCGATCGCCGGCGAGCGGCCACGATTCAACCCACACTACGATGTTTACCTGTGTGCGTGCGGTTCGGTAGAGATGGAAAGTGGGTAAAAACTCACGGGTAAGTACCTAAGTACCGGGTATTATAAAGTACTGATAATATAATCTACCCGTATTTACCCGTTTCTTCCCAAAAAGGTGGGTATAAACTCTTTGTGAAGCGTTTTATGCAAAAAAGTTATATAGGAATTATAGGAATGTGGCAAACGTTGTTCTCATTGAAATTAAGAATCCATACTAATATTGTAATGCGAAAGTGTGTCTGTCTGTCTGTTTGTCTTTTACCTCTTCACGCCTAAACCGCTGAACCGATTTGAATGAAATTTGGTATAGACATAGTTTGAGTCCCAAGAAAGGACAAAGGTTAGTTTTTATCCCGGAAATCAACCCCTAAGGGGATGAAATGGGGGGTGGAAATTTGTATGGAGCTACTTAAACCGCTGCACCGATTTGGATGAAATTTGGAATATAAATAGTTTGAGTCCTGGGAGTCCTGGGAAAGGACATAGGATAGGTTTTATACCTAAAATCATCCCCGAAGGGGGTGAAAATTTGGATGCAACCCATTTTGATGAAATTTGGTTTAGAGATAGAAAAGACATAGGTAGGATAGTTTTTATCTCGGAAATAATCCCCTAAGGGGGTGAAATGAGAGGTAAAAATTTGAATGGAAACCATTTGAATGAAATTTGGTATAGAGATAGTTTGAGTACTGGGAAAGGACATACAATAGTTTTAATTCCGGAAATCATCCCCTAAGGGGATGAAAATTTGGACTGAACCTGTTTAGATGAAATTTAGTATAGTTTTTATACCGAAAATCATCCCCTAAGGGGAGGAAATAGAGGGTGAAAATTAGGATAAAACCTATTTAGATGAGAGATTAGAGTAGAAGTCCTTGAGAAGGACAACGCATAGTTGGCACATGGCACCCATTTAGATGAAATTTGGTATAGAGATAGTTTGAGTCTTGGGGAAGGACATAGGATAGTTTTTATCCCGCAAATCAACCCCTCAAGGAAAAATGGAGGGTGAAAGTTTGTATCGAGCTACGATATAAACGAGTTCTACGCGGATGGAGTCGCGGGCAGAAGTGGTACATAACATAACCCATAATAAGGTACTTAATATAACATTGGCTTACATAAATTAAATAAAAAAATATTTATTCAGTATCAGTTTAGTTTCATTAAAACAGTGCTGATGCCTCTTTTTACCCGACTGCCGAAGGAGAGAGGATTATGTTTTTCGAGCGTATGTATGTATGTAAGTATGTATGTATGTGGGTATACCAAATTTCATTCAAATCCATCCGGTATCCATCCGGTATCCATCTGAATTTTCACCCCCCATTTTACCCCTTAGGGGATGATTTCCAAGATAAAAACTATCCGTTGTCATTCTCCGGGACTACAATTTCTATACCATGATGATGATGATGATGATGGTGATGATGATGATGATGATGATGATGATGTCCTTTCCCAGGTCTCCAACTATCTCTGTACCGAATTTCATTCAAATGGTTTCCATCCGAATGTTCATCCCCCATTTCACCCCCTTAGGGAATGATTTCCGAGATAAAAACTATCCTATGTCTTTTCCCAGGACTTTAACTATTTCTAAACCAAATTTCATAACATGGGTTACATCCCAATTTTCACCCCCCAATTTCACCCCCTTAGGGGATGATATTCGGTATAAAACTTATCCTTTGTACTTCTCCAGGACTCAAATTATTTATATTCCAAATTTCATCCAAATCGGTGCAGCGGTTTAAGTAGCTCCATACAATTTTCTACCCCGCATTTCGTCCCCTTAGGGGTTGATTTCCGGGATAAAAACTGCCCCCTGTCCTTTCCTGGGGCTCAAACTATGTCTATACCAAATTTCATTCAAATCGGTTCAGCGGTTTAGGCGTGAAGAGGTAACAGATAGACAGACAGACGGATAGACACACTTTCGCATGTATAGTATGGATGCTGGTATAGGCTCACGTTTTAATTTGATCAAATTTTGAAAAAAAAAACGTTATAAAAAAAAATATGTTTTTTCTCATAAACTGCTTCATAATAAATATTTTATAATGACAAAAGTTGTTCAAAAGACATTAAACATTTCATAAAAAAAAATCAGCCCTAAAATGTCACTTTTTGAAAAAATCCTTTCGAAATAGTTTATACCCATCAATTTGGGTAGATACGGGTATTTAACTATTTACCGGGTTATTTACCCACCTCTACCCATCTCTATCTGTAGCGGATGCGTGTCGGATACGCTCGGTCACTGACCTTTAGGCAGCGACGAGAACGATACGTCCGTTCTTTGGGAAGGCCCGGCGCGTAATGAATCATGAATCGAACAACGTTTTCGCGAGCGACTATATAATGGTTTTAAAAAAATGGTCTAAACTAACTGGGTCATCCATTAGCGTAAAAAAAATACTTTATTATTAAACAAGTCCTGTAGTTTCATAATAAAATGTTTTTTTTCCAATAAACCATCATAATTGTGAAATAAAAAATGTTTAAACAAACCGAATTAGACATTTTGTAGTATTCTTTTTTAATAAGAAATACCAATATTTGAGAACTAGTGCGATTAGTGTACATTAAAAGACTATATATTCTATTGTAAAAAGCAAACATCGAAATATTTTTGCAAGTTTAAAATGGAAATATCTTACCTAAAAGATAGCTTTGGCGCGTATTTTTGGAAAACATTCCGACGAAAACCTGGTTGTATTAAATAACCGTTTATAGAAATAGAATTATAGCAATAGTTTGGTCAAGAATAAGAGTTTATCTATACAAAACATTAGTTTACTGTAACAATATGTAAGTATTTGAACAAAAATATGAGCTTTGAAAAAGCCTTACGATAGCTTAAATACCAACTTTTTGTTTGCACGCTCTTAAGAATGTGAACTGCTTCTTTGGGATCCATAAGACCAGCAATCAATCCGGCTAAAACGAAAATATTTATATACAAACTTTATATTATTAGCGCGGGTTGCATGAGCAATGCTTATCTAAAGAACAAATTGATTGTACGATTGAGCTTGCTTTAGATTTATTCGAGAAATAATACAATGAAGTGTTTCTTAAAAATGTGAAAATTTGCCGAACTACCTACTTATTTAACTAAAAACCTTATAAGCAGGACCATTTTATCTTTGTTTAGTGCGACGTCGGTATACTGTCCATCCGAAGGTTTTATAAATTGCATACCGAAAATACTCGGAAAGTATCAAGCTTTCATCTATCTTTGCTATTTTAAGATTTTTAAATTCATAAAAACTAATTATTGCTGGCATGCTCTCGCCAACCCAAGCAGAACGCGTCCAAATCGTCACGCCATCTCCTTTTTGGTCTGCCTCTGCTCCGGTGGCCGTCTTAGGGCCGAGTGGAGGAAAATGGGGGAGTCCTTTGCCCAGCAGTGGGACACCCAAACAGCCTAAGAAAAAAAAAAAAACTAATTAAAAGGGCGTTGTTTGATTGTGACGTCACGAGCAAGTAATTCCTTATAACGAAGCGTTTTTGACGTTTCATAAAAAGAAGCTGATCTGACTTTAGTCCAATTGCGTATTGTAGCAATGTACGGTAGCCAGTAATTTGTTAATTGCCGGTTTAACGTGCCTCCACTGCAATAATTAACGTTGCAAATGTCCCGAAGTGAACGGATGAAAGATAAATTTC
Organism: Epinotia brunnichana; assembly: GCA_963854355.1. Lineage (NCBI taxonomy): Eukaryota > Metazoa > Arthropoda > Insecta > Lepidoptera > Tortricidae > Epinotia > Epinotia brunnichana. The sequence goes on along the minus strand of OY977936.1, from coordinate 21,630,433 downwards.
GACACAAGTGTCCTAAGAATCTGCGATAAAAGGACTGGCTAATATAACTAAAGTTGCGCGGTTTTGAACACACTGACTAAAGTGAACCTGGCGGTCGATTTAATACCCACGATTCACGGCGTATACGCGCGCTCATGGCACAGAATAAGTAATAGTACAAGCTCATGGCAACATGTTATTTTGGCACGTGTAGAAGCGAATGCACGATATACATTATACAAAATTGGCATGCGATACGTAAGTATCTGATTGCCCCCGTTTATAATCAGTAGGTACAGTAGGTAACCAGTGAAAAGTTTTGTCATAACGCAATAACACATGAGCTGCATACCTATGTTAAATCTATACGACATGCATACGGACAGTACATTTTGATTTGTCTTGTTTATTTCCAATAGTTTCAAATTTTACCACAATGTAGGTTTGTAGAAACAAGATTCTAATATCAACATAAAAAGTGTTTCATTATTATTTAACTCATATAATTACACTTAAAAATGTTCAAAAACCACAAAGGAGCTTCCTTAAAAATTCAGGACCGTTTAATTTAGTAATGATATCTTGATTTTTTTTAACCCAATCGTTTCAAATGTAATTGAAGATGCAGTATTCTTGGATACTCTCAAATTCAGCACAGAATAATGCATTTCAATTGTAAGGGTGAGTGCGCATTCATAAAAGGGAAGGATATTCTCACTCGGATTACATACTTAGCCACATTAGCATTTAATGAAATCAGGTATCACATTGAATTCGAATTCAAATAAGTTTTTTCTAATAATCAATTACACTTAACACTTCGCTTGTCAGCGGCAATGCGAGTCATTTATCATGGACGTCATGATCTGGGTATCAGGCGTAATGTATTCACAATGTGGGCAAAAAACGTTGATTTTATATTCAGAAGCTGGGGTGAGACTTTTTTGGTATATTAAAAAATAGAAAGATACATGTACCTATGGAAATAAGGAAATATAAATAAAATAAAATAAAATAAAAATAAAAAATAAAAATACTTTATTTCAGACCTAGTATAATATGCGCCCGTCATACGATTAAGTACGTTTCGGTACCTACACTACGAGTGACTTCTTCAAGCATCCAAAAGGTGATATCACCCGGTTCTCTTTCCGTAAAAGATTACTTGCCCAATGGTCCGCTTCCTCAATGGTCCACTACCCGAGACTAGCTTTAGTCTTCTTTCTCTCAATGGATCATTTGTTTTGAATACCTGATAATGTGAAGTCCGTATAGTCTCGGAATTTTTGAATTAAGGGGATGTCAATAAAGATATTTACATACAAACATACATACATGCCTCGAGTCGAGTCGATTCGCGAAAACCGTGCCCCATTGTGAAAGACTCGCTTATGTCTTCACGCACGAGAAAACGAGATGCTCTTCGGTAATGGTTTTATGGCCAAATTTAGACAAATACAATAAAATTGTGAAGTTGTATCCATATTTCATTAAGTGAGATCTTAGATTTCGTAAATTACCATCATTCAAACTTGATTGTGTCCATTCAGGCATAGGCTGAGGTAAAAAAGGAAAATAAAGACCCAACTTGGTTTTTTTTTCTATAGATTTTTTGTAGTACATACCATGTTGCGGTTAAATCTGATAAACAGTTTATCAGATTTATATAATAACTAATCTAATCATATATGTACATGAAAATCGGTCTTTGTTGTATCATAACTTGGTCAGAACGGCGTTTAAAAGAAGGCGATATTTTCCAATGCACAAGTATAACCTTACGTAAGAAAATTCTCCCTAATCTTCAACTATGGAAAATTAATAATTCACAAAAAGATTAATTTGTGATCAAAAGCAAGTAGCCGTCTATTTTTGGCACGTTCTGTTACTATTAGGTGGTCCCAGCAAAGCTAGCTCAGCCCGTAGAAATCAAAGTTACCCGATCATAAATCAATTTCAAGTCTGTGTCAAAGCCAGAACGCATTAGCAAGCCGTTTCACTCGCTACCTTACTTTGTTACGTTCACTTGTACTGTAACATGACAAGTCAACTGTCAGCGCTCGGACTGACAGTTAGCGGGGCTGTTGACAAGTAGAATGACAGATGTTTAATTGTTTTATCTGTGGTGTTTATACTGCTGATTTATTCTTTTAGCGAAGTTAGCAACGTTGAAAGCAGTTGTTTGATGGTTATGATTGTAAATATCGCGATAAATCGGCTGCAGTTGTTTCTAATTTTAATGTAAGGTAAGTAGTAGGAATAGTAGGTACAAAGCCTCGTTAGCAGTTTTTCTACGACATGTAAATATATTTTTGTTTAGGTCGTGATGGGTAGTGGCACTACATTTTGCTTTCTAGCATCCAGCCTAACTTTGTTTACCATTAAATCTGTCTTAGTTTCTCCCCAATATAATAGCAGTCGAATAATTTTTTTTCGGTGACACTGCCTTTATTAAATTTACATGATTATTTATTACAATCAGTGTCATATTTATTTAGGTTTTTTTATCGCTTGCCAAAAAAATACTGACTGCTAATCAAAAAAAAAAGGACAAAATTTTAAAATTGGACATTTAAGCCGAATTTTGATGATCGATTAATATTTAAGGTGTTTAAAATCAGTATGTTTTATGTTAGTTTTTTTTTGATGTGCCTTTAAATACTTACTAGTATATTTATTTCATCAGGAGCGCTGATATTGAAGCGGTGGTGTTATACGGGCTGACAGTCCGGCAGCGGTATCCCGGTTCTATTCCGGGCACAATAAACAAACACCGCTATTTGCCGGCGACAAGCCGCCATTAAACATGTATGACTAATTACGTTATTGTATATTTTAGTTCGATTCTTAGATTCCGCGTTTTTTCATTCGATTTATTTATAAAGTTGTATTTGACGGACTTGAAATCTATTTTCCGACACGTTCAAGTCTTACTTAGTTCAAATTATAGCTATCATATATTATTATTAGCAATTAGCATAGAAGAATAATTTAAGAGGAATACCTATATAGAAACGACGACGCGTTTTATCCAGCGGCATAGCTAAGGTGACACGATGTACGGTAGGCGTTTAATTCCGGAGGGACGCGACTTTGTATAAGCAATAGCAGTCCTTTTCGTTTAGTAGTCCATGAAACTATGACAATATTTTCAGACTGTTAGGGTCATTGTCACTGTCCATGTCCACGCTCTTTACTTGAATCACCGTGCGTCACCCGTCCAGAATACAATGATGCATCCTGGACAGCGACGCTTATTAATTTTATTACACCATCATTATTTGAAAAGCTAGAAAAATCGACAAGCAACATGAACCAACAGGTGAACTAAAAAAGGAAATGTAAGAAGCATAATTTGAAAGCAGGCAAACACGTCGACCATACGCACCGTAACACTATACGCTGTAAATATAAAATGGGAGTCCATCAATACTCATTGTGTAGTCCGGTGTGCATTACGTCGCGATTGAATACGATATCAGACGACGGCGTTATGTGGATAAGCGTTAGAAAATAATTGTATGCTACGTAAATTTACTGAAACGCTCTTTCAATCTTCGTCCTGGTAAAGACACATATTTTTAAGCAGGCAATCTCTTATCGGAAGTTACATAATGGAAAAACATTAATATCGACATGGATAATTTGACAGTCTATATGGGGTCTCATCTCTACTTCAACACAACGAATCCTCAATTCAATAAAGGGTTGGCAACGTGTTTGTGACTCTTTTGGAGTCACATCACACGTCCATAGACTACGATATCATGCTTACCATCATGCAGGCCGTCGCGTGAGTTTGTTTAACACCGTCCTGTTAAAAAAAGGGAATGACAGCTGTAGTTTACTTTCATTATAAGCTCCTTAAATTTTCTGAAGTTCAAAATTGTACTGGTTTATCTAATGCAGGTACCCTAAACAATAGACACGGTTGCATCCATTTACGATGCCTAAAGTGCATCTTTTTAAAGAAGTAAAGGTTAAGAAAACGAAGTACAATTAAATCAATTAATAATTATCGTCTGCATTGGTTATCTTCTCGCTAATGAATTAACTCGAGCCGAGCGCAGAAATGTAACAAGATTTGAAAGTTGATTACAGTACAATAAATCTTAGGTAATCCTATTACTTACATGAAAAACATTAAGATGCAAAATTAAGAATTCCATTCAAAATTAAGAGGCTGACAAGACCAAATTTGTTGAAATTGATATTATTTGAGCAGTTGTATAAGAAAAAGTATTTGTTCTATCATATCAAAAAAAAATATAAGTTAATATTCATCATATTTCCATGACCGTAGACGGACTCGAAACATAATTGGATGAAATCGGCTCGATAGAAAATAATTGCAAAGATTGGTCTTAAAATCATCTTAAACGGTTCTATGTCCCTATTTTTTTGACGTATGGGTCTGCAATTAAAAACACGAAGTCCACATATTCATACCTAAACCGTAGACGAGCCATATTTCACAAATAATCCACACTTTTTTTTATTTCAATATTTATTCATTATTTTCGTCTAAAACCTGGCCGCTCAAGTAACACTCGCTCTCGCTTACTCCGATACAAATAGACAGTGTGCGCGTTTTTGGTGTTGACAGCGCCTTAAGATCAAAAACTGCGCGACTTCCATGTAGACAATTGATACAAGTGTTAAAAATTTCGATACATAATACTTCACTACGTTCTATTCATATCCGTCTGCAACTGTGGTGGTGACTTTTTGATAATTTATAAAAAACATACTAATACAAAAATGGTATTTATTGTTTTATAAAACGATTGTTTCACTATTCATTATTTATAGTATATTATAAAATGGGTTAAGAAATAAAAAAAAACAAGAAATATGTAAACAACTTTAATGACATCACAATTTCAGACATTTTGTACTAAGGTTCACTTAAAAATTATAAAAATAAAAAAAACAATTAACAACTGCGTTAAACTTAACAAACATTTCTTCTTTGAAACATAAATGATACTTTAAAAAAAAACTACCAAATCTAAAGGAAGAATAGGACACTAATCAGTCTTTTAATTAGCACTTAGGTATTTTAGAGATCCATTTTGAACAATAGGTGACGGTATAGATCTCTTGCTGAGGTGACGTCTGACAGATACTATGAACGTGTAGAAGATTCTTATGAGGTGAGGTCTGTTGGACACCATGAACAATATGGATATATAGATGTTTTTATGAGCTGAGGTCTGTCAGACTCAGGACTTGTTGCTGTACTCACGTCTGTGGGACACCAGCAGCTCGTACCTCCGAGCCTGTGCACCGCGTCACTATTCGAGCGTCACTTACCAATGCCTCGACTCGTTCGAGGAAGATTATCTTTGGAGGAAGAACCAAACGGCAAATTGGCGACATGAAGTTTATTTGGCGGTGTCTGATAGACCGCACATCAGTTGCGGAGGGATATAAGTCTTAAAAGGCAAGAATAACGCAAAATTAACCCTTAAAAGTCCTTACAACTTTGGATGACGGACGAAACACTAACGTACTTATATAAAAAAATGTTTAGACCCATACAGAAAATTTAAACAAGTGTCAGGTAAGTCCATAAGTTTCCATCGCCGCGTAGCTCTCAGCTCCATAGTAGCCCCATCACACGTGGTTCAATAGCACCATTGTAATTTTGTACCAAGGCAAGAATAAACGAGCTGCATGTATATTAAAATAAAATAAAACATACTTTGACTCGATAGTCTCGATACCTAGTCACATTTTATCAATATATACTAATAAATAACACAGTCTAACGTAATAATACTGCAGTCAGTGTGTCTGTGTGTGTGTCTGTCTCCTAGTCCAGTTATCTCTACTAACTATAACTTAAAAAAGCGGCCAAGTGCGAGTCGGACTCGCACATGAAGGGTTCTGTAAAATAAATTGCGGTTTACGATTTATGACGTATTAAAAAAAACTTCTTACTAAATCTCGTTCAAACCAATTTTCGGTGATAGTTTGCATGGTAATGTACATCATATATTTTTTTTAGTTGTATCATGCTCTTATTTTAGAAGTTACAGTGGAGGGGACACACATTTTAGCACTTTGGAAGTCTCTCGCGCAAACTTTTCAGTTTAGAAAAAAATGATGTTAGAAACCTCAATGTCATTTTTAAAGACCTATCCATTGATACCCCACGTCTGGAATTGATGAAAAAAAAATTTTTGACTTTCAGTTCTGTATATTATGGGGACCCCTAAAATTTAATTTTTTTTTTAGATTTTTGTGTGAAAATCTTAATGCGGTTCACAGAATACATCTTCTTACCAAGTTTCAACAGTATAGCTCTTATAGTTTCGGAAAAAAGTGGCTGTGACATACGGACGGACAGACAGACAGACAGACATGACGAATCTATAAGGGTTCCGTTTTTTGCCATTTGGCTACGGAACCCTAAAAAGTTGAAAAACCCCCGACATTTTCATTTCAAAGTTGAATATCTCAAAAACAACTAAACCGATTTTGTTGAAACGTAGCTATCTCGATCACGTCAGCTTTCGGATTAAAAAAAACTGCATTCAAATCGATCTATTCGTTTAGGAGCTACGATGCCACAGACAGACACACACACAGATACACAGACACGTCAAACATATAACACCACTCTTTTTCCGTCGGGGGTTAAAAATATAAAAAAAACGAAATGAAAAGAAAATAACACTGCCTCTTTTAAATCTGTTAAGGGAAAAACCATACTTGTTGAACGAGCGAGCGAAGCGAACGAAGTTCTGTGCTTTCTGTTTGGGCCGAAAATCTTTCATATTATGTCCGGTGTCTGATGTCCCGCTGTCCCGCTTCATAAGATAACAATTATGTATTCAACAATTATGTAAAATGTATTTTGGTTAAATTAATGTAAAGAGAAGCAAATTATACAGGTAAAATGGTGGAAATATCACCCTATCACCTATATGATTGTCTCTGTTAAACTCAGTCTCTGGGTGAAAATAGGGAAAACGCGTTGAAAACGAATTATTTCAGACCGGAGACCTAGCTAGATCGATTTTTCACCCCCGTAAACCCTTATATTCCAAAATTCATCGAAATCATTGGAGCCGTTTCCGAGAACGTTGCAAATATAAATACATAAATATTTACAGGGTGGGGCCTGTAACAGGAGCAAAAAATGAAACGATAGATTATTAAGCTTGTGAACAATGGGCTTGTGACCTTAAATTTGTTTATCTATCCAAATAACATACACCCTTCATGATGCGTTCAAGATCCGCACATTATGACCACCATAAAAATAAACTGTTTTGTTAGAACAAATTTCTTATCTGTGAAAATGTTATTATTGCTAAATAATAACATTGATTTCGATAATATTATTTCATTCAAATTTCGAACGTCTCTGAAAAACAAAGAAATTTGATTTAACCTCTATTCTAATATCAGTCGTGATGACGTAGTTCGAAATAAATTGTCAATTTGCATACAACTTTGACAAATGTCGCACGTAAGTAAGATATCGAACGATATGATAATTGGATCCGACTCTAGTTTGTCTCTGAATAAAAAAAAAACTATGACAGCTGCCAGAAAAACGTATCAGGTTAAATGGCTTGTTTTACTATTTCGCTCTCCTGTAAAATTTGCAAAAACCTAGTTACTTGTTTTTTGACTTGGAGCAGCCGAGCTGCTGCTGTGCTATGATCTCGTAGTGCCACGATACATTACTTGGAAGAGTTTGGAAGTCATAACTTTAGATCAAAATTTCTCCGGATCCAAAAAAAAAATAAATGAAAGGTTAACAAAGTTAAGTAAACAAAGGGTTACTGCAAATGATCTAAGGAAGCGTCCTTTTGAATAATTGCTCCTGTTACAGGGCCACCCTGTATATATACCTATTATATAAATATTGCTCGTTTAATAATAAAGGATAATAAAAGAAAACTTCCTGACTGATTCATCAACGCTCAGCCGAAACCTACTGGGACAAGAAACTTGAAATTTAGACCAGAACTGCCTTTTATAACGTAGGCGACGAATAAGTAGGAATTTTTGGAAATTCCACCCCTAATAATTAAAAAGGGGTGCAAAGTTTGTATAGGGGAAACTTATTTTTTTGAGCTAGAGTCTTAAAACTTTGTAGAAAGATGACTTATTAAAATACAAATAAATTTTGACAGCGTTTTGGAAAATTCTGCCCCTCACGGGGTTAAAAAGGGATGCAAATTTTGTATTGGGGAAACTTTTTTTTTTTGAACTAGAGAATTAAAACTTTGTAGAAAGATTACCTATTAGAATACAAATAAATCACTTTCAGCGTTTTGGAAAATTCCACCCAGAAGGGGGTTAAAAGGTGGTACAACATTTGTATGAAGGAAACAATTTTTATAGCTAGAGACTTAAAACTTTGTAGAAAACTTACTTATACAAATAAAGTTCTTTCAGCGTTTTGGAAAATTTCACCAATAAGAGGGTTGGAAAGTTTGTACGAGGGAAAATCCTTTTTGAGATAGAAGCTTAAAAGTTTTAGAAAGATTACTTATTAAAATACAAATAAAGTTCTTTTAGCGTTTTGGGAAATTCCACCCCTAAGGGGATGAAAAAGGGGTGCAATGTTGGTATAGGGGAAACTTTGTTCTGTGCTAGAAACTTAAAACGTTTTAGAAATATTACTTATTAAAAACATAAGAAATACTTTCGGCGTTTTAGAAAATTCCACCTCTTAGGGGTTAATAAAGGGGTGCAACTTTTGTATGGAGAAAATATTTTTTTTGGCTAGAGACTTAAAATTTTGTTGAAAGATTACTTATTACAATACAAATAAAATACTTTCAGCGCTTTGGAAAATTTCACCCCTAAGGGGGATAAAAAAGCGTCAAAAATTTGTAAGGAGCAAACTTTTTTTGAGCTATAAGTAAACTTCAAATTTTGTATAAATATTACTTATTAAAATACAAAAAGCACTGCCAGCGCTTCGGAAAATTCCACCCCTTAAGGGGAAAAAAGGGGTGCAAGGTTTGTATGGGAAACACTTTTTTTGAGCTAGAGAATAAAAATCACCATAATCTTATTGAGGGAATAAAATTTATCATTCCCTTATTAATAAATAATCTTCGTCTTTGTAAACGTTCATAATAAAGCTTTACGTTCTAGCTAAACAAAATATCCCAGAAGAACATAAACCATGCCCAATTATAAAAACGTATGAGTTTGTAGAAAAAAAATACTCATTACAATAAAAAAACCTAACCGTTTTTTTCCCCCCCGAAAAGCGTTACAAGGAGGTTCAAAGTTTGTATGGAGAGCACGAAAATTTGATGAAATGAGATTTGTAAGTATGACCCTAAACTGTTAGTTAAAAGATTACAAAACTCATTTGAGCGTTTTTTGAAATTCATCACCTAAAGGGGTCCCGTTTACCTACAGAAATTCAGCACTCTGACGAACGAAGTACGACATCTAGAAAACTCAAATAATGGAAAGCTCTACAGCACATTATTTTTTTACTATAAGGGAACTCTAAAGTTTGTATGGAGAGCAAGGCAATTTTAAAGTAAGAAATTTGTAACTACGGTTTCAGACTGTTAAAATTTAGCAATTTAAACTAACGAACTCATTGCATTGTTACTACGGATCTTTTAACGGATTTAGATGAAATTGGGCGTAGAAATAACTTGAGACTCTTGGAAGGATAAAGGATAGTTTTTATCTCGGCAATCATCCCTTAGGAAGGTAGAAGAGTTTGCTTTGGGCGGCGATAATTATATAAGCTTGCACCTAAAATAATTTAATAGCAATAATTTTTGTAAGACTATAACAAGTTCTACGCGGACGAAGTCGCGGGCAACAGCTAGTATATAATAGATGCTTTAATGATAGCAGAACTTTGATTTTATTCCCTCAGCTTTCATTAGCACACCCGCATCGCAAGCAAGATTGTAAATATACGGGTTCCGCATTGGCTTAGGAAGTTACCTGAATGAGAATGCTATATAATATTACGACTTACTTAATGCATCAAGATAAAAATATTATGAGTAAAATATCAAGAAGATTGTTTTTGTGCAATAGTAATGACAAAATTAGATTAAGTTTCGATGAAGTGAGCTCTGTTGGCGTTTTCTTAGGCGCAAAATGGTTTAGCTAAACGAATATTCCATAATGTATAATAAGATGCCTGGATATTTTTATTTTTTATAATTTTTAAATACTTTACAAATCTTCCATGTTTCACGAAAACGGACCCTCCGTGTCAGTCAGTGTTGAATTGGTGATAGAAATGATTACCGCCAAGGTTATGAGTATTGCTTGGTAAACCATGATATAAGGTCAGATGAGGTAATAATAATAATAAGCGTATACAAATGATAACATTCATTTTATTGCATCTTTATTGTTAGGTAACTTGATGTTAGCCATAAACATAATATGACCGCTACAAAAACTAATTATTTATTAACTATAATAATTACCACTCCTATAGTTAGTTAACTTTGATTACCTACTATAAAATATAATTTTCTACCAGAGCTTTGAATTCTATAGCAGGTAGGTAGGTAACTAAGTAGCTTAATACTACAGATGCGCATAAGTTGAATTCGCGACCAAACTATTACGCAGGTGGATCAAAATCTCAATAGTCCCTAATGGCTTGAACTTGTAGAGAATTATTTGTGAGTAAAAACTACTTCTAAAAGCTTACTGTAGGTACGTACCCCAAAATTTACTCAATAATGCTATAAAAAAACATCATTTTGCACCCCAATTTACCCCACTTTGGAAATCCTAACAATAGAATTAGTACGTCCAAACAGGTGTTCCAATTTTATTATTATTACATTACGTTAAAAAAAACGCTAGTTGCTTCGAATCAAATCGGTATACGACAATGATTGTAGCGTTTCGAAGAGCGATATATTACCCGTGCTATTCAGACTAAAGAAACGTTGACAACCCATCTTAAAATACGAAATCGGATGGAAGCAGTTATTTACATAAGCCTTTTTATTACTAGTTGGAGAAGAGGTCGTTGGTACTCAGGGGAAACTAAAGCACAGGTGTCCAGCGTTCGGCCTGGTAGAGCGAGACGGTCCGACGAAAAGTGCCATAGAGTGAGAAGGACGCAACCAAAATAAACGTTGAACTTGTGTTTTTTTTTCTTTTTGCTCTCCCTCGCCTATGTTCGTGACGGATTTTTTTTTCATTTTGTTGCTCATGCTGCGCCTTTTTAGTTTATTTTGTTGCTTTTAGGTATATTTTAGATTAACTTTAATTGGGTGTTGTATTTTTGGTACACTCTTGCGCAATTGGTTAGCCATTGCGCTACGCGTCACCTATTTTTAAAAACAATATTAGAAAATTAAGTTAATGAAGCAACTTTTGGGAGTAGGTATTTTAGATACTTATTAATACAGTTATTATCAATGTTTTTCATAGAATGAAGATAAGGATCACACATCTGAGTCCTTTTTGGTTTTAGTAGTTATAACTCAAAATAAAATGTTATAGTGATAGCGATGTCCTGATTGTTTTTATTTAGGTACATAATATATTATTTAGTTGCTCCTTACCCGTGCTCGTCGAGGCGAAGAAATAATCAAGTTGGCATTATCGCTTATTATTTGCAGATATAAAGGTATTATGTCACCCTAATGACTAGGGTGAAAAATCCTATCAGAGACGCTGTGTTTTTATTATATCGGCGGTATTTACGTGTAATGGAGGAGGTGTTTTAGCGGAATGTAATAAGAGATATTCTGTTATAGTATTTTATGCAACTGTTCTATAAGAAGGGTCTTAAAACGCGAGTGGCGTGGGTTGCGATGCGAGCCTTGGCGAGCATCGCAATTAAAGACGCCACGAGCGTATTTAGACCAGTTATACACAGTTGCATACAATAATTTTTCTACGACAAATATAAAATAAATAGCAGACTACAGAATAGTTAAACTTTTCAGGCGGCAATTTTTCTATTCGTACTTTTGCTAACTACCTACTCGCGCAATTACTTCAGTAGGTGGAGTTATTAATTTCTTCGACCATTTTAAAAGGAACGTACACTTTTGTCTTCACAAACACGAATAAAATCTTAATAGTTTAGGACTAATAGTTCTAATCTTTCGTCCTTTCATTTTGAACTGTATTTTGGTGGGAAATTGGATATGTGACACCTCTTGCTTATGGTTTGTTTTGTTTTTAATTTGATTGCACTTGCCATCCGAACCAAACAGAATCCGGACCCGGACCGAATTCGAACTGTTTAATTATCATAAATAATACCAAGAATGTATAAAACATGTAATTTATTGTAGTAAATAATTTATGATATACAAATGTTTAATCGTAAATAAATACTTTTATTTCGAAATATTTGTTTATGAAGTTGGCACCACTGCAATATAGCGGCCGATTTAAAAGAAATTTAAACAGTGCTTTTATGAAAAATTTATGAACCAAAAAAGTACGCTAAACAGTGCGTTTTTGGGCCATAGAGCATAGAGTTTTTCGACGACTTATTAGTAGTGTCATTGTATTTGAGCTACAGCCTTTATAAATGACAGATAACGGAGTAGAAAAAAATTATTATGTTGATTCAAATTTATTTACACTATGCAAATACCAACATCATCTGTATAAGTAGGTACACATTTTTACTCGAGAACGATAGATGCAAATCAAATATAAACCATCATATTTAATTACACTTTCTTACTCATGTAGGTATTTTCTTAACTTTTTTTACAAAAAAGCTTATAAAACCTTAACACTAAAGATGTAGGTCGACAATGCTCGTCTGGACAATAGTAGGGACGCCATAATTTACTGCAATTTACATTATAGAACTAAGCATAGTATGGGGAAGCTATAGAAAATAGAAAACAATCATTTTCAACTTACTTCAAACGTAATTCTTTAAGCACATCATAATAACACAACGGCCGGGGCGATATCACTGTCATTATATTATTTTTGTACTACACGAGTACATGCACAAGCGCCTAAGATTATATCAGAACTAACTTCCATTTACACCTCAAAAATATAACGAACGCTTCTATTACCATCTAACAAAGCTAAAATTACTGTAACTTAATCAAGTACATCAGCAGTAACTGACTTCTTACGATCTTCAACTGCCAAGTTAAATTTGCTCTCAAAAAATTACCATGTCGATCTTATATCGTTAACATTAAGCCTATGTTTGCTTGAGTTCGTGTTTTCTGCTGGTAGATTTTTTGAATAAACAAAATCCAACTCGTAAGCTTTTGTTTTTGCTAACGGTACAGTTGCCACATGGAAATGAGAGTCTGTGATGGATTCGGATACATTTGTTTTGAGCTCGTTTTTTTTTTAGTTTTTGTCGTTGTTACTTTAATAATGCTCGTGTGTTACTGCAATAGGTAGAAGCTGTGTTATATTATTTCAATATGCACAGATAAACATATTGTTATTGTGCGACTGCCAATTTGATTCTGGGTAAAAATTACAACCCTGCTCCTTATCAAGCACTATCCCGGTGGCATCCTCAAAAAAAAAATATTTTTTTTTTCATTTAATTAGGAGTTTTGTATGCTAATAAACCGCACTGTGGTTTGGCAGATTAATTGTATGCTTGATACATATGCTATTAGCCTTCACAGAGAAAAAACATTTTTTTTTAAAAGCCCGGGTTTTCAATAACATAATGTTAACAAACTTTACATTTTAAAGTGCAATCCTGCGTTACACACCCAACTAATCAGTTTGAAGAAAAAAACTTACAAGTTAAAAAGTGGCGTACTGATTACTATATGTAGACATATTTTAGGTTACATTGTAGCTAAGGTAGCTTGACCAAATAGGTAATACTCGCATTTATTTTGATTTCTCCCCTGCTAGCGGGGCTCAGTTTCACTTTATTCTTATGAAAAATGATACCTGAAGGGAAATCATTGATGATAGAGTAAGTCAGAGTATCTAAACACAATAGATCTGATCACTTGCTGGTCGAAGCGGTATATTAAGGCCCACAAACCAAATATTAATAAGTCAGAGGCATCAAAAATGTCAGTTTGGCGATGTCAAAACTGAAATCTTGACTTAAATATATGAAATTCAACCATTATTGGTAAATAAATAAATATTTGCGGACAATCTTACACAAATCGACCTAGTCCCAAACTAAGCAAAGCTTTAAACATCCATGACTCAGGAACAAATATTCATGCTCATCACACAAATAAATGCCCTTACCGGGATTCGAACCCAGGACCTCTTGCTTCGTAAGCAGCGTCACTAGGCTAAAGCGGTCGTCAAAATGAACCAAATATGGTGCTAAAAATCCGCATTGTCTCATCTAACATGAAACATCCTGAACTCGTTGACTCGAACACACACACGCAAACCCCAGGTGTCGGCGCACGCGCACACCGGCAGCGCGTAAAGCCAGTAGTGGACCAGTTTATACGTAACTGAACGGTAATAATGGTGATATAGTGTAGCGACAGCAAACGTGGGCGTTTTGAAGTTAGTATGTATTATTTTAAGTACCTTTTGTTTACATTTTGCCAACGTTACACTTATAAGCAACACCTTCCTTTTTTGTTAATATTTTTTTTTAATTTAAATAATGTTGCCAATATGACACATATTAGCGACACCTTCTTTTTTATTTATGAAATTTTTATCTACAATGACATGAATATTATGTTCAATAATAATATCAATACACTTTACTTTTATTTTGTGCAAGCCACCTGACTTTGTTCAATTACTGTAGACCATGTCTTACTCGTAACTTATCATTACCTACAATAATTTAAGATAAACCCGATAAACCTCATATCAATGGTTGCTGACGGTAACTGCGCAAGCGCTCACATTCAAAACACGTGGTACAAGAAAGAGAGAAAATAATAAACCCTTTAATTTATGCCACGATAGTACTCGCATCTCGAAAATAAAATATTATGTTTTTATTTTTTATTTTCCGAACCTTTTTTGGGTCACTGGCCTCAATAGTGACGTTGCTCTTTGGAAGTGTCGAGTCGATGGACGTGTAAAGAGTATTATTTTGGGCGTTTGGGATCGTTTCGGAGTTGTAATTGGTGTGAAATAATTGTTATACGTTTTTATTACAACATATTTTTGCCTGGACGGTTATTCTTTTATATGTGGCCTGATCTGAGTTGTTGATTGTGGTTCATTTGGATTTTCGCAAAATCTTGTTTATTTATTTTTGTTCATGTTTTATAACCGTACCTACGTGCTGCTTAGGTTTTTTTAATATCCTCTACTCCCACCTCGTTACACAGTGCTGAACTCAGACCAAGAAACTAAATCTTTTTTTTATTGTCTGAGGTGCTAATCGTATGTCCACTCTTTCGTTTTCCATCATTTTCGGTACTTTCTTAAAATTTAGTAGTTTATGTGACTGTACATAATGAAGGGCATTAAACACGAGTGTGGGTTTATGAAACGAGCCGAGTGTTTTAATGCCTAATTATGTACAGTTACATACACTGCTTTATCTATCCACATGTCATAAGCCTCCATTATGCATTCAGGAGCCGCATTTTATGACCGGCATCGCGGCGTTGCTTTCTGGCAGCTGTCATATTTTTTTTTTAGTTCAGAGACAAACTATTCGGATCCAACTATCATAACGTTCGATATCTTACTTACGTGCGACATTTGTCAAAGTTGTATGCAAATTGACAATTCATTTCGAACTAAACGTCATATCGACTGATATTAGAATAGAGGTCAAATCAAATTTCTTTGTTTTTCAGAGACGTTCGAAATTTTAATGAAATAATATTATCGAAATCGATGTCATTATTTAGCAATAATAACATTTTCACAGATAAGAAATTTGTTCTAACAAAACAGTCGATTTTTATGGTGGTCATAATGTGCGGTTCTTGAACGCATCATGGAGGGTTTATGATATTTGGATAGATAAACGAACAAATGAAACTAAAAATAAAACCTCACCAGCACCACCTTAAATGTAACTATGAGTAGTAGAGAAATAGTAACGTGACCAGAGAACAGTCGAGGCCAAAAAAATATTATGCGTCCGCATCTTCACCCTCCTCCTATATTTTTTATAAAAGCATAGTTAGTTAGTTAGTTAGTTATACTGGGCGTTTTCCGCAAGTCGACATCTATTGTGCCTATTTTGCGTGAAACGGCGGTGTGGCGCTACTCTAACCACCCCAGCTCGTCTAAAAAGTTGGTGAGTGCCTTGGTGTTGCTGACTGCGTCCCGTAGTGTGTTTGGGGAATCTAAGTGCTTCATTCTGTATACTTCTACCTGCTTGCAGTCCAGTAGTATATGTTTAGTCGTTTCTTCTGCCTCCATGCACGCTCTGCACATGGGGCTGTCTGTGATACCTAAATTATAAAGGTGTCTGTTCAAGGTGTTGTGTCCTGTTATTATACCCACTATCTTGCGAAGTTGGTTTCTATGTGTCCTTAGTAGTGTGGTTGTGAGTTTGTAGTCGCGTTTCGACAGAATATCTTTGGTCTGTCTGCATGTGTCTATCTCCTCCCAGTATCTTTGGTGTAGGTCATTAGTGTGTTGGTCCAGCTGATTGTATATGTAGCTTTGTGGCAGGGGCAAGATTGGCTCCGGTCCGTATGCCGTTGTTTCTGAGCCTTTCCTGGCCAGTTCATCCGCTGCATCGTTTCCTCTTGAGCCACTGTGCCCCTTGATCCATTGTATAGTAACTTTGTTTTTATCTGCGCACACCTCTGTGAGGTTTAAGTGACATTCGTATATCAAGCTAGATGTGATGTTATCACTGCTCAGTGCTTGTAGTACCGATTTACTGTCTGAGAGTATCCGTATGTTTGTGTTTTTGACTTGTCGTCTTTTTATGGCATTGCAGGCTTCAAATATCCCTACGCATTCCGCCTGGAATACCGTGTTTTGTACACCCAGTGGTTTGGATATGTGTATGTTTAAATCCTCTGAGAACACACCACATCCTGTTCCCGTATTTGTTTTTGAACCATCTGTAAATATCCTAAGGTCTGTTTGGTTTAACCCCTCTTTGGAGTCTTCCGTCAGTAATATTCCATAGTCTTTCCCAAAGACTGCAGTTTTTGGTATTTTGTCGGTTGAAGCTTCCATCATAGGTAGGCTTGTGATCAGTTTGTTGTGGATCTTCGTGTGGGGTATGTCTAGTTTCGTCCATAGGTTGAGGCTTTTTAGGCGTATTGCCATCGCAGCCGCCTCTTTTTGTATGTGCATACGTAAAGGTAGTAGCCCTAGCATGACTTATAACAGCATATTTTATGTACGACCCATAACAGTCGACACGACTAAAAATCGACTTGCCCATCCCCAGCCGAGCACGGTAGCCCGGGACGCCTACACAATCTCGCTACACGACACAAATCACGGCATAGACTCTCGCTTTTGAGTTTATGGTCTCGTAAAATCGGGTCGCCGACGAATTGGTCGTGAGTGTTATAGTTAATAATAAAAGGATTGCGATTTTCGACATTTATCTTGTGAATGTCATACTTACGGATGTTAACATATAACTTTAAGTCATTAGGAATACAATATCGATATTTAAAATAAAAAAAATATGAGTGTTTTATGTAAGTATTTTAAATAGATATTCTAAGATATTTTTGAACTTTCCTGTAAGTCCCTACTTATTACACGTCCAAAGCTGTTAAGCTTTACCCTTATTAAAAAGAGGATTTGTTTTGAGCTGCAATTAATAAATCTTTAAGTGCCTTCAGACGTTTAAGAAGTCACTGTTCTATTTTGATTCTAATCTTAAATACAAATTAAACTATAAGATAGGTATCATAATTATTTACAAGATCCAATGTCATTATCATTAAAATAGGTACCAACGTATAGCGTGGTCGTAACAAACAGAGCTTGCGCATGGACTAGTCACATAAATCATAACGCACGTGACTTATCACGAACTTTAAACGTAGCATTAGTGTTTACAAAATATAGGTCACAATTAATTTCACAACAGATTCATTCCCCCACTGACGTTTGTTAAACTCTGTTAATCTTAGTTCGTTTTAACCATCAATAACAAAAAACTTTTTGATAATATTTAGTTATCAATTTCCTTGAAATGAAAAATGTAAAACAATCGGCAATCCAAGTCCACTTTGTGATATGGGTACTCCACTCTTTCATTTGTGCTGCACTGAGCCATCAAAACTGTTGACCACAAAATATTCGAGTTCATACACATATAATCATAACGTCTGAACAATTGGCTATCAAAATACCACAAGCGCAGCTCCCGAATTGCGCATCTAGATACGGGCCGAACATTGAGTTTTTTTTAAATTGTTTATTACCGAAAAGTTTGGTTACCCAATTCGACATACTCGTATAAGTCATGTGGTTGACCGCAAATAATTCTGCTTCAGTAATACGGGTTTAGTATTACTTTACATGTACACATGTTTTGGGGTGAAGTTTACGTTAATATATAATATTTTTATTATGGTCTAATTTAATTTATTTATTGACGTTGTAACTCTGCCAACAGCCTACTGACAAAACTTTGTGTAATGAGCCGAAGTTTTGACCGTGTTTCGATGTTGGATTTATTATTTATAGTATACCTACCTAACCTATACCTTGTCTATTTAACAGAGTTAGTACTAGAAAACAGAGAATGCACGTAATTGGTCAGCGATAAGGACGATGCACAGGCACAAGGTAGGTTTACATGCCTGTCAAAATTTAGTCAACATCTGTCGCTCGTCCGGTGCGGACGCTTTCAAGTGCTTATCTTTGGTAACAAATTTTTACCTGGCTCGTTTATTGGACTGTTTCCCATTTAACCTGTGACTCGGCTCACTCGGCTCGTTTGTTGGACTGTTTCCTATTTAACCTGTGACACAGCTTGTTTATCCAACTGTTTTCTGCTTCTTCTGTGACTCGAACCTCTCCCACTGCACTGCAGAACACATATTTAAAAATTATTATCGACTACTTTAAATTACATAATTATGATTTATAGATGAATAAACATGACATGACAATGTCATGTTATCAATAAGTTGCGTCTAACTACAAACAAAAATCACGATAAATATTACGAATATTCCAACAAGCGGCATGTAAGCCGAACCCGCTATCGACGTGCGATTGTTGACGCCCACTGGCAGTTTCTTGTCCCTTTCATTTTCATACAAAAGTGCAACAGAAAGAACGCTTTGCTAACTCTGTTAAATAGACAGGGTATAAATGGGTAATTACTTTACCTTCATTTAGCACATCCCTTTCTTAGTCTATGTCTACCACTATTTATTTATGTGTGGGATCTACCAATATTTACTATGTTTATGTTTTCTTTGCTATGATTATCAATCCTGTATTACGCTGTCCATTGTTTTTATGTTTGAACCTTGAACAAAACTTTCATTTCTCAACTATTTTCCATGATGAGCATGTATTTTCTTTCTCTAACACTCATACATATAATAATTAATAAGAAATTAATAAATTGAGAATGTCAGCCTATTAGTACATTTAATGATTGATCTATTCTTTAGTTTATATTTTTGTCCTGGAAGACTTTTATTTTTTTTTAAGCATAGATTTTAAATTCATACTTACGTTTAGGTTCAAGGACCGCACATTTTAATACAATGATGCCTAATGAGCAGGGAATGATAAAAGTACAATGAGGCTACCAGCCACCGTACTACGCGTGCTTTCATCTTCCATCCATTGTCATCAATGATGAATGTTTCTTTAACTTCGACGTTATTGCCATACTCATTTGCTTCGCTTTTAGTTTTAAATTTTGTAATAGCTTCTTTTGAAATAACTGCTACTGTGCCGGTTTTTTAGTTCATTTTAATAGGCGTCGTTATTGTAGACATACCGATATTTATGTAGTATGTACTGTATGAACTATTTCGAATAAGGTTTGACGAAATTGTAAAGCTTTTGGTTTATCAACATAATTAGGGCTCAATTCCTGGAAACAAAGGATTGCGTGATCAAAAACCAGTGATCTAGAAAATGTCAGTTTGATTAATTTAATCACCGGAGACAAGTAAGTATAAGACTAAAATTACGATATCAAAAGTCAAAGTTAAGATAATAACGATCTGTTGCATTCAAATTTGCCAGTAGGTAAATGTGACAATTACATACAAATGAAAGAAACGTCTTGCTCTTCACGTAGGTTCAGAAACATAACATTACACTGTATCATTCTGTCATTTTACTATTGGCCTACCTAGTTTATTATTTATTATTCATGGTGGCACGCAGTCACAATAATTAATAAGTTTAAGCTTCAAGCAAATTTACATACAATGGTTCGACAGACGATCTAAAAATAAGCTTAGATTTCAGATGGTGTCAGTGGTATAAGTCAATCAGGTTCAATAGGAGAAATACAACTTGGTTGTGCTTTCAAAATGTACTGTAATGTTACTTGTTTTTTTTATTCTACTTAGGTCATTAAAAATATATCAGGTGAAACTAGGGATTTTCAAGGTGATTGGATCTGTAATATTAATTGAAAAAAAATCTATCGTTTATTTGACCAAAATAAAGTTGCAACGCTGATAATTTTTACGCCATATTTTCGGAAAAGTTAATAACCTAACCTAGTACCTAATCGTACTATAATGTTCGGCACGGCAAATATTAGCATTGAACTAGAATAGAAGATGTGCATGCAGCCTATAATTGCTATGTCCAAGTAAAATCCAGTATTTTTATTTATTTGCAATTAAATTCAGAGTTGTTTAAAGTAGTCTTATAAAATTCGATCATAAATTATTTGAATTGAAAGTATCTCCTAAGTTAGACCGAAATTATGATAGAGTTTTGTTTGAAGTAAAAACTGGTAAACTGTGGGACTACGCAACCAAGCTTGAGTATTCTATCAAATAAAGGAAATCTTAACCTGATCCTTATGTTGAAGATGGTATAGTTCATATTATTGTTTGCAACGGAGACTCGTCTGTAAATCTAAATATGTAATATTACAATAAAACTAATGTTAGAAAATTAAAGCGTTCTAATAGGAAAGCATCAGTTGAAGAAATTGGTCTCAAACCATAAAATGAAGCATCAATGTGTCGGATTTGACCGTTTTTAATGTTGAGATTTGATACTTTACAATTATAGGCAATTAAATATACTAAGAGTAAATGGTCAGTTATTAACTTATGCCCCTGGGTATTGGGGTATTTTCAAACTTGAGCATTTTTTGACAATTAACTTTCGTTTTTTTATGTTGTGATTAATTGCTGAATTATACTAGAATGGTATTTTTTTCTTAAATGCTTTGTATTTTTCTTATTTTTACCTGTCAGTGTGTCTTATTATATTTAAAAAGTAAATTTTCAACTAAGTACTTAGTTGAAAATTTACTTTTTACTGTACCTACCTATTGTTTTCTGTAATCGAATTATATAACATCCTAAACTTTTGAAATAATATGATCATGGTGTATGTATCTTCAATTGCCTTATTCATTTTTATTGCGCTACAATATAATTACCGTGAAGTGCATAGTCTTGTTCTTATACTGCAATATAACCGGTTCCTTGTGTTCGAGATAGTCATAAAAGACATACAATTATATACATAGTATGTTTATGTACAAAACCCCGCCTGTATTCCCAAGGAGGCTAAGCAAAACACGTGAAGTTGAATTTCAGTGCAACTTATTATTTTAGATTTCCAAATGGAGAAAATTATAGCAATTATTTTAGGTTTACTAATGGGGAAAATGTGAAAGGGTGCTAGTCCGCCCACAACACACTTCAACCCTATTTCCATAGTTGATTTTTACGACGACACCCACGGGAAAAAAGAAAGTGGTGCTATTTTGAGATTCTGACCCGACACCAAACGGGTCCAAAAAACACCTAGGTATACTATTTATGTTAAAAGTAACATAAGAATAATTACTTGATCAAGACAAAAAAAACTAGTTTTATTAACCATTGTCACAAGAATACCTATACTCATTACTGTTTTAGTTAACCAAAGCACTGTCACAATTATTATGGACAGTGAATTAATCAGAGAACCTTTGATAAAGCGTTACATAATAATCGATATTTCTAAGCAGTCGTTTAGACACTTTAGACGCGTAGCCGATGGACATAAGCCCATAGTTTCACTTGACTGACGATTAATTTAAAAATCTAACTGTAAGTGACATCTTCACTGGACACCAAGTGGACGGTTTAAAAAAAACCCAAACCGGGCTCTCAAAACTAGTTTTACGATAATCCTACTGTTTTGGGATAATTGCTCAGTCATCGCGGCAGGGAGTTGTGAAATGTGTAAATATAAACGATTAAAAATATTAATGATTCCAGAAGATTGTGCTTGGGGCGCATAGTTAAGCTTATCAATGTGGTATATACTTTAATTATTTATATGGATACGATTTAAAAGTAGCTTCTTAATAATAGGTAATGATATGACTATTGGAGCGCCCATATAACCTGTGCCAGAGTGATGTTGATTGACTATTGCAGCCATTGCAGGTAGTAATTTTAATTTTTAGCTGTTATATTGCTAAGTTAGTTAGTTGGTTACCTTTAGTGCGAATAGTAATAACTTAGCTACGCGCGCGGCTCCGCCACGCTTGGCCACGTATACAAAAAATCTAGGCGGAGCGACGGTATAAAATATATATACTTAATTATGTAGTACATTCTACATATAACCTACTGAAGAAAGGGTTTCTAGAATAGGATGGGTATAGTTTCTGAGATTACCCCCAACATACAATCTTACATTTCTCAAACATTACACCTGTTTATTATTCAATTCAATTCAATTCTTTATTTGTTTCGGACTAGGTAATGTCCATAAGTTGTTAGTATCGGCATAGATCAAAGAATACTGAATCGGGAACCGTTAGTGGTTTAAAATAATATTTTACTGGTTATATAGGAAGTTGCATTTGACTATTTATACCGCTAAATAGTTTAATAGGTACCTACTAATTTATGTTTCCCAATATTTAAGTCATATCGGTTTGACAAATTACAATTTATATAACCTCAGGTAGGTATCAAAATATAATTATCTGAACCTGAAATAATTTGGATGGTATTCCAGTCAGGTCAACAAAGTCGCCAATGGGGGTCCCCGGCATCCGAAAAGAAAACTTTGTAATCGATTTTCGTTTTTCTTCATCTTTATAGGTACCTACTGGAAATTAGGCGAGCCTATCGGCGCCTACGGGGTCCGTCTATGGGGTCCATGACAATTAATGGATTGAATTAAACCTCATTCTTCTCCCAACATCTCGAATATGGGAAAATAATTTTGTGTATTATAAACTTTTTTCAAGTAAAAAATACATGGCAAATAATACTGACGTCTCTATGTCAATATTTTTTTAATCCACAGTTGACACAATACGTCTGTCAGTTTTTGTAAATATTTTCAGTCGTTTAGTTTCTATTTTCTTAATTTTCTTAGTGTTGTATCCAAGTGGCCGACTCAACATTTATAATTTCTCATGCTGAAGAACTTACTGCAGGATTGAGTTAAATTATTTTATGTTTATTTACATTGTCAACCAGGAGTTACGTCAAGTGATGTCACGCAGCGAAAATCACGTGACAGTAGTTTTTTTTTATTTAAATTTTAGTACCTTACCGATAAAAAATGAAAAATCGAAGACTCTGTAGCATGAGACGAATCGAATGACATATTATTTATCAAAATCGGACCATAACTGTAGATCTGATGGCATGTACAAAACTTGGCCTCGCGTAATAATAATATAGATAGATAGATAGATTCATTTTTTTGTTTATAAACAAAACAGCAAGCACTCATGAATGTTGACATTGGTAATTGATAGATAAGAAATTTATTCTAGAAAATATTTGATTTTATCAGAGTTATTCAAGTTACAATCCAACTTTTACTGAAACGTACCGAATCTTTCACTCAAAAACTTCAATACAACTTCTTACTCGACCACGTTACAATCCTGAGAACACGAACCAATCAATTAATCATGCTTTAGATGAATTGTGTTTTATTCGGACCCGCTGAGTTGTCCTACTGGAATGATTCCGAGCCCTCCGTATTGTGACAAATCATCCAGCGTTGTGTCTCCCTCCATTATCTTTCCAACGATCGTGTTTTATGGGAATTTCTGTTGAAATTTCAATTTCTGTGTTAACTTGTTTCGTCATCTTTATTGATCTGTAAGTGATCGTTGAAATATGTAAATTGTTATTGAATGTTAGCTACTGTCTGATATAAACATTGTAAACGGTCAGGTTTTAGGGATCATTTAACTTTTTACTTTAAAGCTTTAATGACATAATTATTTGTCATCGTTTCTACTCACGTATTGTTAATAATCGTTAACAAATCTGATATCGTTTGAAGTTTTTGTAATATTTGCTAATATAATTTGTATCATTACTTTTTAAACTCCTATTTCTTTATAATCCTAATCATGTATCAATTAGTAGTAGCAGCTAAATTAAGTTAATTCGGATATAATTAATATATTCAAAATATTATTATGTAAGTATGTATCTCAGTCATGAGGGATCGACTAAGAAGAAGAGAGCCTATGTAACTAAATAATATAAGGCTCGACCTTTCAAATTTTCGTATAAATGAGTTGTAGTAACTACATATACATTATGTGTGACTTAACAATTTACCGTCGGAAAAA
Organism: Epinotia brunnichana; assembly: GCA_963854355.1. NCBI lineage: Eukaryota > Metazoa > Arthropoda > Insecta > Lepidoptera > Tortricidae > Epinotia > Epinotia brunnichana. The sequence continues at coordinate 21,605,802 of OY977936.1, read as the reverse complement.
ATATATCATACTTTACAAGATATGTAAAGTAACAAAAACAAATAGAGAAAAAAAATCTAAAGTGAACCCTATTATTTCACTTGTAACCAGTTTACTGCTCCATTTTTTATCAGAATAAGATGAAATTTTATAATCTTCTTCATAAAGTAATGGACAATAACTTGATTTTCTTACTTACTAAAATATCTTCTCGTTTTCTGAAATATTCCGATATCATGATATCCGCGCTTTCGAACACGCGCTTCCATCTCGCTCACGCGTATGCTCAGTGAGAGGGAGAGAAGACCATGCGGAGCCTTCATTTACAAAATAAGATATTGAAATGAAATACGAGTAGGTACATTACATACAAGATGCTTCAAACACAAAACCGAACTTATCCGTCAAATTTCTTACCGCCATAGTAGGTATAATCTGCAATCATATTTTCTATCTAGTACATGTCACATTTTATTTCGACTGACTAATCACTGTTTACTCCAGTCGTTTCATCACCTCACCGTTAGTCTAATTCGTCTGTAATTTCTCTAATGACGGCTAACAGTTCAGCGCGGGAGTAATGCCGGGTTGCAGGCAATTTCTGTTATTGCGTGTGACAACCGGACTTAAGGCGGTCAAGTTGGATTCAATAACGCTTTCAATTTTCTCAACGTACTGATGATATGAGTACCTGCTGATGACTTACAAAATACTCTTGAAGATTAGGTAGATATAGTGAAAAAACCTGTTCCACACAGGCTAGATGACATTCTTTATTTTAGTTTTTCCGAATGAGAAATACTGCAATTATTTTTGAAACAAAAATGAATCAACCATAGCTGCACAGCTTTAATGATAAGTCGGGCTCGACATTAAACTTAGCCCGTTCAGTTCAGCCCGTTATTCGATGTCTGTAAAGTGTGGACGGCTGTGCACTGGGGACGAACAGGTCAATTAGTTAGTAGTATTTAGCACAACAGTTTAGCAAACACACGTGTACAAATGCGCAAAATGATCAAATTACGCATACTTAGTCAAATAAAAATATATGATTCAGCACACACAAATAAGCGGGAACAACCAATAAAACAAAACCATAGAACCAAATAAACTCTCCAATACTTTGTTTCAAAGTAAACAGTATAAGAAGTAGCATCAAACACTCGGAGCGGTAAAACGGTCAGTTTTACGAGGCCGTAAATCAACTATCGCCGGATCGCGTCAGAAGTCAGTTTTAAAAGATTCAATAAAACTTACTTTCTTTCACACTTATGTTTTTATACTTATCGTGAGGTAGTAAACCTCCGTTTCCAACGTAGCTTTAAAATAATAATCATTTTGCGATCACTCGGTGTCTGTCACAGACAGTTTTCTCCAGGACCATTTGTTTTAGACTGCTGAAATTTGGTATTTAATAAATAGATATAGCATTTGCCGGCCGTATAATTTATTGCAGGTACTTATGCCTTGAACTTAAGTTATATTTTATATCTATATAATTTAGAGCAATATTACGAATAATAGATATTAAAAACTCTTAACCTAAACGAGGTAGCAACTGCTTTAAGACCACGTTACCCGAAATCGACCTATTTTACATTCTAATATAAACAATGAAATACTTAATTTTTTGATGGGATATTAAGATATGTTATAGTTTAATAACCGCCCTTGATACTTTTACGAACAAAAACACAATATTTTAAACTTTGCTCGATCATATCATGCCACGAAAAATGGGAAATGCTGATCTTATTCCGAGTTGTACATAAAGTAGGCGCAAAATTGACTCAAGTGAACAATTACAAAATATAGGCAATGATGTAAAATAGATCTTTTTACGAACACTTTCTTTAAAAATGGCTTTATATTTATTTATACACAATTTATCTGGGAAACTGACCTGCGCGTCTCATTTTCGTAGGCAGATGGCCATGTGGCCTCGAGCTGGACGGACGTCTGTAGCGATTTTTGTCATTTTGACAACTGTATAATTCGCAAGTTTAACCAGCAACCAGATAATAATATGTTGTTAGGGAAAAAATAAAGAATGTGATGTGGTTGGATAAGCACTGAAACTAGATTTTATGGTATTTTTACAATACGCACTAATATAAAAATTCAAAAAACACACCATTCGAACACGATTTTTCATATTTTTCTTCTTCGATCCCTTTATTAATGTAAAAAGTTCGAATTCGTTTCTTTAGAACGTGGAAAATGTATATATAACACAGGCCACATTGTCTTATATGGCGTATATTTGTATGTGTGTGTATTTATGATAGATTTATTGTAACATCTGACATCAATCTGACATATTAGGTAGGTCTGACATTTGACATTTACACTGCTTCTATAGATTTTTCAAAGCTAATATTCTAAATAAATAATATAAAGTACAAGGAGCACCGTATCATGTACCTACCTACGAAATATGAAGATTGTACCATTTATGATGTTGTCATCGTGGTCCTACCATAATGTTTACGCCATCCATTAAAACGCAGTGCTGCAGTGCCAACAGATGGAATCCTAATCATTAATAGAAAGACATACTTAGTTACAATATTTATAGGATCAAGCTGGGATCGTCTACAATTGAACGTTGCGCTGATTTCCCGGTAATGCTTCTGCTGCTGTAGAAACTATCGATGACATAAAGACATTAATATTGCAGCCGTCATGATGCTTCAATATACTAAGCTAGCTACCAGCACAATTCAACTTCTTCATGTTTTTGAAACTGAAAGTCAAATGAAGAAGAACCACCTACAGTATGGCATAAACATGTGTATAATTTGTTACCTATCATAACTGTCATAAGTCATTAACTTAAAAATAAAGCTATTTTATTTGCGAATTAGATTGGTCATTATATGATTTAATCTACTCACATAAAGATGATTAGATGTATTAAATGAAAATAAAACAACGTAATAACTTCGTATTATTTTCGTATATAATAAAACAAGGCATGTAATGGTTTCATTTTCTTTACTCTGAGGTTATGGAATTCTCAAGGACATTATAATTAAATATTATAAAATAAATATTATGGGACACAATCTTACACAAATCAACCTAGGCCCACAATTATAACATATGTTGGTTATACTATACTATAGGTAAGTACTTTGGGTGGACTATATCTAATACATATGTATACTGTAATACTGTATCTATCTTATAACTTCGTATCACTGTTTGAATTTTCACAGCTTCAGGGGATTGCAGACTTGTATTTGATTTTTAGGGTTTCGTAGTCAACAAGGAACGCTTATAGTTTCGCCATGTCCGTTTGTCCATCTGACCGTCTGTCAGTATGCGGTTTAGCTCAGTGACCCTTACTACTAGAAAGCTGTAATTTGGAATGGTTATAAAAATCAATCACGCCACCAAAACGGTAGCATAAAATCTTGAAAAGTATATATTTAAGGTAGGTACCTTATACGGAAAGTGGGGATGTATTTTTTTTCTCTCTAAACTCATGTGGGGCATCTTTGGATAGCTTGTTCAAATATACTATGGGTTTCTGAAAACCACTTTCCAATCAGCCGTTTGCGTGATATTGGGCTTTTTAAAGCTCTAATTTTGTTCTACAGTCAATGTAGATAGCATGTGACTAGATTCATAAAATACCATGGGTCAGTTTTATTTATGCCCACACGCGGTGATGATGATGATGTGATGTAGCAATTGTTTTATAAGACCGCGGATAGTTGGGTTGTAAAAGACACACACTTCTTCAAGGTTCATTCTAAACTATGTCCTTAGAATACTATGTCCTATTGTTTATTTTAAAGTCATAAGTGGAACTTTTGTTCGCGGCATGCGAATCTCCTCGCTACGTAATTTTTTGAAATCACTTTCATTATTCATGGATTCTCTGAAAACGTATACTGGAAGATCGATATTTTTTGTAGAAGTTGGTAAAATCCTAGCAAATTGTAATTTATGTTCTTCTGATTATTTTCATGCGATTTTGCACCTTAGTGAAAGCCGCATAGAGTTGTCAATCTAACGTGGGTACTAGGTAGCATTGACTTTTCAATTGTATGTCACCCACCGAAATATATCTAATAGACCGTCAGCCCACTCCCAATACGCCTACGTCTCATGACAACACGATAAAATGCCAGGCACCTTTGACACCATCTGCCAAGTAGGTACTTCCAGCCATTTCAGGACTGACAGACTAAGTTTTACTCTCTCTACGATTAAAGTGCTAAATGATGCCACTTGTCTCGTACCTACTGTTGTCACATGACGTAAATATACCTACCCTTATAATTTTGACCGAAATATATAAAATATTTCAAACTTTCGGCCAATTTTAGCTGAGATAATCTTCTGATTCTGGCTCAGCACAACTTTCTTGACCTGTTGCGATGCATTTGATGGTATTGTCATGAGACATAGGCGTATTTGGAGTGGGTTTACGGTCTATAAGAAGCATACTTAGAATAAAATACGAAAATATAAATAAGTCACTGTCATTTTCCAGCAAGATGTTTTGACAGTTTTGACAATTTTAGTTTCTCTGAGGAGGTTGGTGACTGGTTCAAATTCTTTAAGTATGTCACTAAAAATAAATTAAATCTTAGGTCAGTGACCTGTCACAGTAAAGTGAGATAGTGTGCGTGAAATGTAGTGGTGTGCGTTACTGGGGAGAATTACGATAACGTTGCGCCGCCAGCGGATTTTTTGTGTCGCGTATGTAGTTTCAAGTCGAATTAGAAACCCTTAAGCCAGTACGATTAGTATAGCGAAGCGAATTCAATACATTAGAATCAAACCAGTTTACCTTACAATCTACGATTGTCAAAGCGATTAGGAATACGGCTAACAAATTATGTCCTTCTGCCCTAGTTGTGTTGCAATACTTATCTAAACCAGAGCCTTATTTACGATTTAGTAAACCTGTAAAATTTTGCCATCGTGGGACTATTGACTTCAATCATAATGCTTTATAGTGGTATTCATTTATAACAAAGTCTACTTAATTGCTCCAAATCTTCAAACTAGTCTGCAGTATCTCGGCTTCAATCTGTAATCAGTTAATCACGCTTTATGCTGCTATGAAATAATATTCAACTTTAACTCATGTCCATAAAATCACTTCTAAATATTTCAGTGAAATTCCGGGTAATATCAGTTAAGCATTTATTGGTTCATCTATTTCTCAATGTTTCTTAGCTACTTAAAAACATCATGTCTCTGTTGTTTTATAACACGTTCCATATAAGTTCATATAACATTAGAATTTTAACGCACAGATTCGTTTACGATTCGTCATTTATCGTCGTCGATATTCGTGATAGCTGATAGGATACCTAGCATATCAAAGAGATACTTATATTGTACTAGTTTTACTTATTTCGATCATGGATGACTTTTTCAACGTTCCTCTCAAATTTAAGCAGTTTTTTAAGAAAAACAATTTGTTTGTATTCATCATATTTCCAAGACTCGAAACATAATTGGACGAAATCGGCTCGATAGAAAATAATTGCAAAGATTGGTCTTAAAATCATCTTAAACAGTTCTGTGTCCTTATTTTTTTGACGTATAACTGCAATTAAAAACATGAAGTCCACATATGCATACCTTACAACTGCTAACGAGCCATATTTCACAAATAATCCACACTCTTTTTTATTTCAATATTTATTCATTATTTTCTTCTAAAACCTGGCCGCCCAGCCCAAGTAACACACGCTTTCGTTTACTGATACAAATAGACAGTGTGCGCGTTTTTGGTGTTGACAGCGCCTTAAGAGGCTGACAAGACCAAATTTGTTGAAATTGATATTATTTAAGCAGTTGTATAAGAAAAACTATTGGTTCTAGCACACCAAAAAAATATAGGTTAATTTAATATTCATTATATTTCCAAGACCGTAGATGGACTCGAAACATAATTGGATGAAATCTACTCGATAGAAAATAATTGCAAAGATTGGTCTTAAAATCATCTTGAACGGTTCTATGTCCTTATTTTTTGACGTATGGGTCTGCAATGAAAAACATGAAGTCCACATATTCATACCTAAACCGCTGACGAGCCATATTTCACAAATAATACACACTTTTTTTTAATTCAATATTTATTCATTATTTTCGTCTAAAACCTGGCCGCTCACGTAACACTAGCTCTCGTTTACTCCGATACAAATAGACAGTGTGCGCGTTTTTAGTGTTGACAGCGCCTTAACGCACGATTTCTGTAAAGCCCCTGCTAGACGGTTGCCAACACGCCCCTCCAACCGGGCGACCTTGGTCCGCACCGACCGTGTAGACAGTTGTTTGGAGCTGAATTTCATACTACAGCGGTCGGTGCCAACCAATGTCACTCGGTTGGAGGCGCTTGTTGGCAACCCTCTAGCAGGGGCTTAACCCAATGTAGTATCATGCAACTGGAATTGACTTATCTGAAATTAAACATCAAAATCCTGCCTGGATACGTTCCTATACCAACTATGGATTCTGGAATTAATACTTCATACCGTAAACAATACTTTTTAAGGCGCTATAGTATAGTATCATGGTCTTCTCTCCCTCTCGCTGAGCATAAGCGTGAGCGAGATGGAAGTGCGTGTTTGGAAGCGCGGATATCATGTTTTTTAATTTTAATTTTTTGTGCGTTTAAATAAATAAAAAAGTAATCACTAAGTTCCCTCAAACATGATATTGCCGATTTTTAGAACCAATGTTAATATGTTTAGCTATTGTGCATAATTTGCTACGAATGTTTTAAGTGAATTTTAATATGTTTTAGACCTATGTTCGTGATTTTTTTCTATCGAGCAAAAATTGCTCAATCGAGTTTCGAATCACTGATTTCCCTGCAGAAAAGCCTTAAGATAAATATTCGTATTTTTTTTAAACCATATTATTATAAACAGACGCATTATATTGTTTCAAAAACTATGTTCGCTTCACTTCGCTGAGCCTATAGCGCCTTAATGGCTCAAGTGACACTCAATTGGCTCTTTTGGTGGAACAACACATTTGGTGCCCTTCTCAACAATTGTCCAGCTTAAAGTTTACTCATAACATAAGCAAGTAAATAAAGCAAATAAGCGTGAGCTAGGGACACCTGTGTTACGCATCGGCCGAGGACAAAAAATACGTATCTGAGAGCATCTGGGCAGAGAATTGTGGATAGGACTGATTTCTATCGACACTTTGCTTTTGAATTTTTAATGACAATACTTTGACTGACCATGATTTTACGCTAAAGTAGCAAAAATATGTATTAATAAATGTATTCTCCTATTCGTCAGGCTATTATGTGAATAACATCATTCGTTCCTGATTGAAATTATGTTCTGATTAAATAATACCTACTTAGTATTCGATCGATTATGTTCTATCTATAGTAAAATTACTTACTTTAAGTGCTTTAGGTTGTCATTGATCAAAGCTTAACTAAAGTTAAGCCCCACCACCAGCCAACCATTGATTTGCCTATTTAACAGGTTTAAAGATACAACAGTATTTCATAAATAATTTATTTTTTTGTTTTCATTTCATTTTTGTTCTCGCCTCATCCACAACCATTCAACATCGCGTCGCCGGGGCCGGTTCGTGCACGTGTGTAGAACCCGTTTCGCCGACCCAACATTTTTATTAATTTGTGTTTCTTATACTTTATACTGCAAGGATATCGCTGGTTTCTCACAGGTACAGGGGGTCGGGAGATTTTTAATTATACAATCCTCGTAAATACAGTATACATGATACATTGCTCTTGAATTTGTGGCATAAGCGGAAAGTACAGTCTTAATGTTTTCCCTCGCATTGATTTAAGAGCCGAGACATGCTTTGAGAGAGGCACTTTTTCGCTCAAAAATTTTGTTTACTCGTATTCCACAGTTTCCATTAACTATGGCACCTATTTATTTGACATATTTGTGCGGAAACTAACTACAACTTGTTTTTTTCTTATGTTTTTTGTCCAATGAATATATGTAGATTTAAGTAAGTCCTGAAGCCCAGTCCATTTGTATTGTCGATAGCAAATTGCCTTCCTTTGTCCTGTCCGCTCGCTTGTGCGTTGCCTTGCGTTTTGTCACCGTGGTTTGGATATATTTGTTCTCTTTGGTTTTTAAATCAGCATATCCATTGAACTTTATATATCATGGATTACTTATATGCAAGCTGGAAAGTTATTAAATTAATATCAATTTCACTCAATATATTATCCAAAAAATTTACTTTATTTATATTGTATAATAATTAATGTTTGCCTAGACATAAGTAATGAATTAAGTAGTCGTAGACTTTGTCCTGTCCGCTCGCTTGTGCGTTGCCTTGCGTTTTGTCACCGTGGTTTGGATATATTTGTTCTCTTTGGTTTTTAAATCAGCATATCCATTGAACTTTATATATCATGGATTACTTATATGCAAGCTGGAAAGTTATTAAGTTAATATCAATTTCACTCAATATATTATCCAAAAAATTTACTTTATTTATATTGTATAATAATTAATGTTTGCCTAGACATAAGTAATGAATTAAGTAGTCGTAGATACCTAAATGTAATCTATTCATTATTTAAACTACCTACTTATAAGTGCTTGATATTTATATATACAGCCTGTATTTTTAATATTACCTCAAATTGTAACCAGATGTAAGTAATGGGGCTATGAAACAAAGAATAACTAATTTTTGAAATTTTATGGAGCAGCAATGTATTGCGTACACTCTTTTGACACATGGAAGAAGCGGGTCACTTCTGACATTTGTGACGTCACGTAAGTAAGACAAAGTAGTGATACATTGCGTGCTGAATTATTTTATAAGGAAAAAAAAATTGGTAGGTTAAGAAAATGTTCTTGCAAAATCGGTTCATATCCATTACACCTACGTCTGGTTATAATTTGAGGTAATATTAAAAATACACGCTGTATAATCAACTTTTGTATGTGTGCAAGATAACAATAATAAACAGTAGGCATCAATCGTCACGTGAACAAAAGACTTCAATTTCAGCAACAGCCATTCAACACGCCTGTCACGACGTGTTCTAATCAACTTTTTCGGTTTGGACTGTATTTTTTACACAAGATGAAATTAATCACTACAAGCATATTCCAGAATATTATTTAAACTTTTTTATTTGGTGCAGCGTTGAGATGTAAAGAATTGAATATCATTATGCTTACGTACCAGAATGCCTAGTGCTTTTGCATCAGCTTTTGTTGGTCTCACACAAACTTTATAATCCCCGCTTTATAGTACATGCCTGGAAATATATATAAATGAATCAACTCAAACGTAGGTACTAACTAGAGAGGTAGGAGAGGTCCTATCACAAGATCCAAGAACTAGCTTTTCCATACATATATATCATGATATTCATGATATTTGTCGTGGTATTTGTGATAAAGGCTGATATCGTGACAATTTTGGCGGCATTTAATATAATATGTATAACTGCAACAAGGAACCAAACACACGGGAAATTAGTGTCTTATAACTTATAACTATAATCCTCAATAATAATACCTAGTTAAACGTATCTTAACCATCTCTTGATTTGTTTGTTTCTCCAAACCTTTACGTACTTCATCTATCAAAAGCTGCAAAAGATCAAAAGCACCACTTTTTATCGACAATCTGACACGTGTATCTATAAATCTGTACATAAATCAAAATGTTTATTAGCGACCTACGTGCTTTGGCGCACGTCGTGGGTGGAACATGGCGCGGCGCGGGCGCACTGCTGGCTGAACTACAGACAGACCATTACGAATGTGTGAGTGATGGCCAAAAACAAATGAAGGTGGTATATTATGACTGAACACTCGTAATATCTATAAAACACTCACACATGCACACTTTGTTGAAGCGAATTTTATTAGGGCATTGTCTTGGGAAATTTGTGGTAATAAAACAATACAAATGGCTGATATTTGCTATAAATTACAACTATTAGAAGGAGAAAGTTGGTTTGACAACTATGACGGATACTTAGTAGAAGAAAGCCTGATTTCTTCTACTTGCAATTTTTGTACATTGTCGCAATAAATGTCAGTTTAAATGAGGAAATTGGTAGGTAATACGCAGTGTGTACCAAGATGTTCGAGGTAGTTATTATGTTTTAGTATTTTAATAGTGACACTAGGATTTCATTTGAAGAGCCAAGTATGTTAAACTACACTATCTCTTTCCAGATGCCGTCCGCCCTTACCACTCCGAGTCTGACATCGACCGGCCCGTGACGGAGCCCCAATGTCGTCTCTCAGCCTCGTCCCCCCCACTGTCGCTGACCTTCGACGACCTGGAGGACGACGTATTCATCAGCCCACGGACCGACAGTGGGAACGACCTCTTCGCTACCAGAAACGTGGAGATATTCGGCTATGGAAGTCCGAGGACGCCTGCCGGAGTACTGTTGAGTCCGAGGAGAGACCGAACGTTCACGTTTCCAGAGACGAGTGAGAAGCATTGGCGGGATAAGGGAGGGACGGATATGGCTGATGGTGTGGACGCTGATGTGGTGAGTAAAGTTTTTGTTACTAAATATGTAGGCGATTAAGGAAGACACGGGCACTTAACGATTTGCAAAATTTGTGAGAGATTTAAGGAAGGAACATGAATCTGAATGTTCTAATACCAGTGCACTGCTGTAAGTACAATCTTACCCTTAATAATTATGGAAACGTAAAGATTGTCAAAATCTGAATTAACCACTTGTATTTTTGAAAGCCAATATATGCAGTTGCAGGGGGTCATATCCGAAACTATTTACGATCCGATTTCACAAATCTTTTAGCAATTTATAAAATGGAGTGTATATTATATAATACTAGGATAAATAAATCTAAATCTGAATTTGATAAATTAAATTTCAAGTGTTTATAACATGCCAAGGGACCTGTAAATTATGTTATCAATAAAGAATTGTATTGTATTGTACGAGTATATTCTAATCCGCGGCACGGTCTGCTTGCTTTTTACGCGGGTGGAGCCGCAGGCAGATTGTAGTCTATAAAGCTTCGACACATCGATAGGGTAAACGTTAGCGTGACCTTTACATACAATTTGTTTCAGGTTAACTGTCAATGAGCAATGGCTCATTGACAGTTAACCTGAAGTAGTACAGTGCAAGAAAATATAATTTAGAAATGGTCTTCTTTTTCTAAATTATTTACTACTACTAGAAGACTCTTCTATCGGTTCCCAACCTGGGGGTAGTTACCCCCATGGGGGAAAAACAGCTATTCTTCGGGGGTAAGCGAGTTGGAATAGACGTGAGGTTGTAGCGATAAGCGGTTATTTCAATTGGGGGTAAAAATCTGTTCCCTAAGCGGCTAATGATCTTGAAAAGGTTAAGAACCACTACACTAGAGCATCAGCAAATATCTTTATTCAATTAATTAAGTTTACTATGTCTTTTTGTCAATTTCACCAAACAATTAAAGTCGCTCCAATATTATGACATTTAACCTCACATTAAGTCCTTACTCCAGATTCTGTCGTCGTGTCGTCGATTCTGGCTTTAGCCAACTGCTTGCAAATGTTGACGACACTGACTCTGAGTAGGTAAACACGAGTAGGAATTCAGATTATGAAACATCGTAATACATTATGCAACTACATACTCAGTTTATACTCGGTTTATACAGGAAATGTTAAATTCGCCTAACCAATAGTTTTGTTTCGTAAAATGATAACCTAAAATCACATTACAATTTGTGGTTATCCTCCGAACGAACGTATAGCGCCGAGGCATAACATGGTTATAAAACGGTTATCTAAAATGCACGTGTCTTTAAAACCTTTGTTTGACCGCAAAAATGAATCACCGATGAGACGATGAGTCGTTATACCTATTGTGCCTCGAAGTTTTTAATGCTATAGTTATAAAGGTGAATTTTACTTGATCTGTTTTTATAGGCCGAGTCACTCGCGTAAGCTTGGATATGGAGAGAGAACTTAATGATTTCTCGGAAATGAAACATAGTTTTATTTTGCAATAAGATTTTAAATTACGGTTATAAATTAGGTTAGTAATAAAGCATTAGCATTATCAAGTTATAATTTTCTGCGTATACCTACCTGCTTATATTCTAAATTTCAAAGTGTGTAACACTATACTTTGAAATACCTACAAAATATAATGAATACATTCAAAATCATCAAACATCCTTTAGCCAATGTTCAATCCAATCCCTATTTTCATAAGTTGAAAGCCTACACAGAATCACACACAACAAATCTCCTTTTCATGTAATGTTGCTATTTAAAACTCTCAGGCGCCGAAAGCACTTCAATCTAAAAATAACTGCAACGGACAATTACGCAGTTAATGCTCTAATAAAATAAAAAGTGCTGACTGAGACGAAATTAAATCTTTCCAATAGATGGTTTACGTCCAAATAAATTTTCTATGAGTGTTGTTACAAAAGGATAGGGGAGAAAGGAATTGGCTTTTATAGTTGGTATATATAATACCTAAGTTTGAATGTAACTATAATGCTAGTAGGCTCTTTCCACAGTTTTTGCAATAATTATAGAGCATGATGACGATGATTTATGGTAACTATTGCAAAAACTATTGATTGCCTAATACAGGGTGGAAAGTTAAAACGGGGCAGTAAGGGCAGCTACTAGATCCCTTGCCGCCACGCAAAAATAGCACTAGGATTTCATTCCTAACTTTTTAAGCGATGACTATCTACATTCACAGATTTTTGAAAAAAAGTACAGTCAGCGAGAAAATCATCAATTTGGACTTTCAACTTTGGACAATCATTCCTATTAAGAATCAAAATACTCTTTGGGACCGACTAAGGTTTGTCTACTAGAACGCCCAGAAATCAACGAAAACTTTTTTCAAACAGTTAGTATGGGAATCGCAGAGTGCAAGTAGTCCTTTAGTTAGACGACCATCAAATTGTATGGAGACGGAGATAATTTCATTTAGATTAGAAATGAGAGAATTCATTCCTTTGTTAAAAAAAAATCTGGTTTTATTCAATGACGGCCAGCTTAATTTTGTAAAAAGTTTGTAAAAAGAATACTAACAACCGTATTCAGAAATTTTGTTCGAAATTTAAAATTTACTAAGGTAAGGGTTTTACAGCACCTGTCCGCTCGTGAGTACTGTCCACATGGCAACGTTTATGAATACGGGTGTAAATACGTTAGTTTTTTTTTTAACAAAGGAATGTATTCTCTCATTTCTAATCTAAATGAAGTTATCACCGTCTCCATACAATTTGATGATCGTCTAACTAAAGGAATACTTGCACTTTGGGATTCCCATACTAACTGTATGGAAAAAGTTTTCTTTGATTTCTGGGCGTTCTAGTAGTCAAACCTTAGTTGGTCCCAAAGAATATTTTGATCCTTAATAGGTATGGGATCAAATGGCAAAAAAAAATGATTTTCACGCTGACTGAACTTTTTTTCAAAAATCTGTTAATGTAGATTGTCATCACTTAAAAAGTTAGGAATGAAATCCTGATGCCATTTTTGCATAGCGGCAAGGGATCTAGTAGCTGCCCTTACTGCCCCGTTTTAACTTTCCACCCTGTATACCTACCTGTATGTATACTATAAAATACCATGTATTAATGAATTAATGAATATATGTTTATTTCGGAGTAAAAGGGTACCTACATCCATATATGTTAGTAACAATTTTTACTTAGGTCTATGTAATTTCTCATAGTTCACTTGTGAGCTATGTATTAATGTCTGATTTAAAATTGTTGAAGATCTAAGATAATAAAATTAAGATAATAAAAAGAATAAACATGTTTTAATTAAAAATCAAATGATTAAACGAGGCTAATCATTATTAAACAGGGCTTCAATTAACTATAGTAACATTACAATTTTATGACCGTGTTACATAATATATAAGTGTATATGTTTTTATCTGAGATAAATATAAATCCGCATAATTTCGAGTGCATGCGTATACACGCAGCTTGGCTCGCGGCCACGCTGGCGTTGGCCGACTTCCAACTAGGAACACGCCGCATATGACATTTATCACGATCACGCACGGCGTACTTGTCGATTTAGATATATTATATAATTACCTTATTGGGTATACTAGGTTTCAAATACCAAGGCCCGATTGCACTTGAGACGGTCAATGGGCGTTAACAATAGGATTAGTGATAACAAAAGATACTAAAAGGCAAACATTACGAGCCCTATTGTTAAGTTTCAAGTGCATAGGACCTTCGTATTTGAAATGGACTATACCATTGATTATTAAAACAATTAAAATATAGGTAATCATAATTGTTCTATTGCCATTTTTCGCACAGCATGGTGAAGTGAAGTTCTGGTACAATTATTTTGTGGTGTTGTCCTTATACTATAAGTCAACGACATATATGTTATATCACCCAATGACTTCCCTCTGGGATTAGGAGGTACATTCTCTACTGTGGATCTCAATTGCTCACTGAAAACCTCTACTTATTTACAGTAAATGACATGTATCTTTCTAATTCCCTCTTCCCGCCATTTCTCATTAATAAACAGTTTTCATAGTCCATTTATAAGGAATTCAGGAACGGCAGTAAACTAAGTTATTTTCAGCTCCCAAGTATGTTGTTACCAACTCGTAGTGTGATCGTTTGTTTTTGTCTGAAGTATGACCTACTTGCTGCCGACTTGTTATGCAATGTCTTGTTCTATTTCATTCGGTTTATTTACAATTTTGACTAATTATACCTACACTTCTGCGTGAACAAGTATGTACACGTAAGTATGATTAGTTTGATTAGGTAGGGTGATTGAGAGAAATATTGAAGAGTATAAAGATTAGAGAAAATTAGATTCATGCACTTAAAGAACCATTGAAGAAAGTTTTCTGCGGTTCTGATACCTGAATTCTATTAAGGCGACGTGAGCTCCAAAAACGGATTTTTAAAAAGATCGTAGCTCTTGTTTGGATTGTAATACGGCTGCCCTAAATTTAATTAGCAATCTTGAGGCCTTTTTCGAGGGAAATCAGCTATTCGAATCCTGAGTTTTTGACTTTCGCTCGATAGAAAAAAATCACGAACATAGGTCTAAAATACACTTAAAAAAATTCTAACAAATTATGCACAACAGCTAAACATATTACAATTAGTTTTTAAAATCGGCAATGTCATGTTTGAGGGAAATCAGCTATTACTTTTTTATTTATTAAAACGCACAAAGAAATAAAATTAAAAAACATGATATCCGCGCTTCCAAACACGCACTTCCATCTCGCTCACGCTTATGCTCAGTGAGAGGGAGAGAAGACCACGAACCTACGTCCCCTTAAATACAAAACAACTAAAATGGGTAGACAATAAAATTAAATAACATAATGAACGAGATTTTGGTCCAAAACAACGCTAAAGCAAATTATAATACCACCAGACCACCACTGAATTTTGTTTTATACAAAAGCCGCTTCCATCCTCCCGCCGCCATTCAGCGACTTTTGCCTTTACGTTTGGCGTAAAATAAAACTTATTTCAGTATTTAGTACAGGATTAATTGTCCCGCAGGCGTAAGGGACGGATTTACGCTTTACGCCCATTGCTCGATGAAAGAGATTTCCGAAATGAGCCGTTTTTACTTTTATGTATAGTAAAAAGTTAGTGCGCATTCGGTGGGGATTGTATTGCTTGTTGTTTTTTATTAATGGATGCGTGTGGAGAAGTGATTCTGAAGAACACACCGACTGAACCAGTAGGTTCCTGATTATGAATATTAAATTCAACTTTTTTTTATCAGTAGCACAGTACTTATAAAAATAAAAATTCTTACTGACTTGAAAATGTTAGAAATTAAAGATACATTTTTAAATGCTTTACCCTGTTTGTCACTTTGTCTGTGTGTTCCCTTTTCACCAGATGAATTTTGATATGGATATACATAGTTTGATTCCCAAAGGAGGGTGGACATCATTCCCTTAAGGCGTCTTGGGTTTGGAAGTTTATATGAAAGGCGGGCAAAGTCGCGGACTAAAATAAGTTCAGTAAACGAGGATATTGTGTACGAAGTAAAATCATTGTAGGAACATCATTAAAAGTTCATTGTACCGAACATGTTGGAGAGTGTTGCCTGTATCCTCACATGCAGGCTGACCTTGCGTTCGCAGTAAACCCTGCAACTGTAATAACATACACACACACACATAACACTGGCGTTAATGCCCACTAAAACTACTCGTGTGTCTCACTATAGTCGTACTGTAGGACACTGGTGTCTTGGATAGTTTTAAGGACTGGTAGCAGTGGCGTGGCGTGGCATCCATCATCACTTTTTAAGAGCTACGCTCTTGTCGGTGGAGTAACCGCCACTGATTCATATCCTCAGCCAGCCTCTTGACGTCTTTGTACGACTCAACAACAATTTTCTCCTTTATTTAATAATTAACTCAATTTCCATAGCTTGCCTATTTATAGAAAAATGTGTATGTGTCTATTGTATATACATTTAACTTCTTAAATTTTACGATTACATATTGTACTAGAATACGAAACAACGAAGTATGGCGCGGTTTTGTATAAAAATAAATTTATATACAAAACCTTCAATACGAGGCGTGGGAATTGTAAAATCTTTATCCTATCCTATACTATTAAACGAGCAATATTTGTATATATATTTGCAATCACGTTCTCGGAAACGGCTCTAACGATTTCGATGAAATTTGGAATAAGGGGGTTTACGGGAGCAACAAATCGATCTAGCTAGGCCTCATGTCGGGGAAAATTCGTTTATTCGTATTTTCACCCGAGCTGAGCTCGGTCGCCCAGGAACTTACATAAACAACACGTGAAGTAATAACAACAAATATTTTTTTACCCCACTACCTACCTTTTTACTAATATATACCATATCTCATGTCACTCTCTCAATTGAGAGTTCAATTTTAACTCCTATCTCAGAATCCATCAACAGGTTTATGCTGCAAAGTGTGCCATGGAAATAGATATTGTCATAACTCATAACCATACATAAGTATGCGGTTCTAGTAGTGGATAGTTAGCAGCTGTAAACAAACATCCATAAATCTTATAATAATATGCGTACGATTAAAATATGGCAACGGATTTATATTCGTCCTAATTTGTGCACCAATCACGGCCGGCCGCACTATATTACACAAACACCTATTCCCAGTCCTGATTCACAGCGGGAGAACATACGGAATTAAACGCAACCACACTTGAACCCCTGTCTAATTAACCGATAACCGTCCACGCGTGGATTAAACGCGTAAATTAATCGAAACACACTGCCACATAGTCGTATCGCAGCTATTAGTCATTGTGAAATTGTATGAAATGAAACAATGGGTTGAAATATGATGCCATCTGATAGTCTCTTGCAAAATATGATATATTCGTGCGTAAAATGCACTTACATATTGTGTGTAAACGGGTCAAGCGTGAAGCATACCTACTTATGTAATGGTAAATACAATCAAGGACAGAAAAGGGGAAGTTTTTTTGTATCCACAGACATTCTATACAAGCTGTACCCTAACTATTACTAGTGGCTCTGTGAGATGTAGAACTCGCGAGCCAGATTTTTTGAATTTCGAAAGGTGACTCAAAAACAAATCTATATAATTAACGAACCTGCTCACAAAATTGCGACCTGTAGAGGATAACAGAAGGACAGGGCTGTTATTCGCTACGCGTTAATACGGCTCACCCCGACAGTCACCCGTTACGAAACTAGACCTCTACCTACGCTTAATTACTACGCATCGCGGTGTCAAGGTATAATTGTGGGTGAGCGAATTAATGTAATGACACTTACTTACTGGAAAGCCATGTATGGCCTACTTTAGTATTTTTTTCACAATAGGGAACATGCATTTTTTTATTTTATTACGAAAATTAAAAATATAATCCAGAGGAATATCAACTGCACTTAGAATAATAACGCCTAGAATGATAGTTTCATACGCCGACGCGCCAAGCGTGAGGCATAGAATGGATTAATGTAGTTGTGATCAACTCATATTCACACGCGCCAATACGCACACAAACTCACTGCGCCATTTATGGCTTATTATTCTAAGCAACTGCAGCATTAAAACTTTCTTTTGATTTATTTTTCTGATGTCATATGTATGCATTTGAAATCTGCACGCGCCGGCACCCATCGAGTACGCTCTATATTAGACGGGCTTATACTATGACGTCACAACTCATATTCTCGGCGCGTTAGCTATGGAGTACGTCATTATTTTGCAATTATCTTCACAAAATTTGCGTTAAAGTCTATACTTATTATACAAAATATCATTTATAATTCAATATTCTGTCAGTTATGAAATGTTATCAAATTAAGAATTATTTTTTTTCGTCATTTGAACGTGATTAAAACTAATAGGCACTAGGTAGTTGTTTTTTTTTGTATGACATTTCTACGTATATCCGCACCGGTTGGGTGCAATTTATTCAAAATTGAAGTCCTATGCAAGTTCCCTATTGCGAGAAAAGTAAAACAAAAGATTTTTCCCCTCACTGCCTCGGAAAGCCGTCTTTTATCCTTTAAAACCAGTGAGCAAAAACGCATTTTATCCACTAGTGGGCAAAGTAATTTGACCTTGGAGCGTATCTCATGTATCTCATGAACCGTGATAGTTAGACAGTTGAAATTTTTACAGATGATGTATTTCTGTTGCCGCTATAACAACAAATACTAAAAAACCTGAATAAAATAAACATTTAAGAGGGCTCCCATACAAAAAAACTTTTCAGAATTGCTTGATGCCTTCATCAGGCGCTGGGTCTCAAAATGTATGGGAAAACTAAAATCCGACTCGCACTTGACCAAAATAAAAAAAATAGTTATTTGTTATATATTTTTATACAAGGATGCAAATGTATTATTTAAATTAAAAATGTTTTGCATGTTGCACTTTCCTCGCTACAGTGAGGTGAAAAGTTTTGTGTTACACACGGGTGCAAATGTATTGTGTTTTACTTCTCGTGTGTTGAAACACTCTCTACGCTCAGGATTCTATTTTAGAACCACTCGCTTCGCTCGTGGTTCAACTATAGAATCCTTTCGCTTGCTCGTGTTTCAATTCCACACTCGCGGGTAAAATACAACTTTGCACCCTTGTATATATATAACAAATAACTATTAAAAAATGCAACCTCAAATGGCGATTCACGAATTTTTTGACTATATAGGTATTGTTATGCCTGTGTATATTTATTAAACACGTGCTGATCCAATGTATGTACGTAGTGAGGTAGTAAGCGCCTGATCTGCGTAAGGTATTGCGAGCCTAAATTTTACTTGAACATTAATAACTTTTCATCATTATTTATCCCACTCTTAGTGACAAATTTACGACGTGGCCTACTTACGCCACACGGTAAAGTGTAACAATACTACAACTTTCAATCTTAACCCCCTGACACAAGTACCACAACATTGCAAGAGCTTCTTACTCTAAACTAGTTTAAATTATCAGTTAACCCTCTTAGTGCTTAACTGATCTATTGAGTCGAGTTAACGCAGGCTTAAACTGGGACAGCTGTGTGCTTCCGTGGTATAATGGCTAGGTCGTTCAAGGTTTCATAACAAGCTAAGTACGCGTTATTGGACATCTGCTTAAGTTAACCTATTTATATTAATCAACTGTTTACATGTCCACTGCTAAATGCTGAGTCACCATCGAACCTTGTCTAATTGACAGATAGTTAGAGACTTAACACTGTTCTATTGCGACCCAGGTTTCGAGTTTCCAGGTTTCCCTGAAAATCGTAATAGAACTTTTTATCTATGCCACTAATCTGTGATGTATAGAGGTACCTATTTAATCCTTAAAAACAAAAAATAAACTAGAATGTTAGAACTTATTCAAATTGTATGTAGATACAGTCGATTTCTCCAATATCTATAGGTACGGTACAGACAACAGTTCAAAAATCTATATAGTTACACAGTATTTATTTCTACTGACATAAGCTAAGACGCATGTGTTAGATAAATTGGAGAACTCGGCGAACTACGACATAACCCCACATTCATGGCTCTCCCCGTCACCCGTCATAATAATATGTCCGCGTGTGTCAAAAGTCATTAAGTTTTATACCGTTAGAAAACTCATATCATTCCAATTGAAACATAGTGTAAAAACTATATTAGGTAAGCCCATAATTCATTTCTATATGTATATGTACATTACCTACATACGTCTGTTAGTCATATAAAACATATATTCCTCGACAGTACGTATATAGAGTATTTATATGCAATAAATACTCCCAAACAATAAAATGTTCGCGCGGGAATCGAACCCGCTTTAATACGCCATAACGTGCATTGTTCCTGCCCTGTAAAAATAGCCATTCAAATTATCCCTCCCAATAAAACGGCACTGTATCACTCACGTGAATTACTACTCATGTGATTTTTACACCGTACGATTCATGTAGTCACACTGAAATCAAGTTTGCAAAATATTTATACCAATAAAATAATATTCAGACATGCACCGTAATAAACCTTCGGGGCTTTACATTCAAGTTTATTTTCATTAATGTCATGCCTCAAAATATAAATAACCGTATTTATTTGTAGAATAACTAAAAACGTTTCATAATCTGTTACGAATTTATCAAACGCATTAAGCAACATAATAAGTTCATTAATTGGGTAATGATTTTGAATAAAAACTTGTCAGTTTAGGCTGCAATCTGCAATATCAAAAATGTGTTACGTACCAGTATCTATAAAACATATTTATTTTATTCTGTTTTTAGTATTTGTTGTTATAGTGGCAACAGAAATACATCATGTGTGAAAATTTCAACTGGAACTAACACGGTATCAGTGTGATACAGCCTGGTGAAAGACAGACAGACAGACAGTGGAGTCTTAGTAATAGGGTCCTGTTTTACTCTATGAGTACGGAACCCTAAAAAGTAGGTATTGGTGAATTAAAAATTATATACGAAATCATCATTTATTCGCATTATCAAATTCGCAAGTGAACACTGACTTGACTGAAATCGAATATTATGCAGTTATAAATTCGACAACACCCAGATGGTTTGCGGTACACAACGACCTAATTCTGCGACACAGGCTAAATCGTATCGAAATCGTGTCGCACAGTCTAAACTCCTAAACTGTCAAGTCCCGTACTAAACTTTACGACGGCATTGTTTTATTAATATCTATAAAAAGTGCCTCCAAGAGGTTTTTAGCTTCAGCTAGAGCTTCCCTATTTACTATTTATGGGCACGCTAAGTTTAGTTCAAGATTTATTTTGATACACTACGTTTTCAGTGGCTTATGACATGTACACCCTTACGTCGACCCATTAAGACCTATATTCCGATGACTAATCACGTTGAAGTTGATAGTCAGTCACCATTTTGAACTATAATCAGTACACAGTAAAGTTGCTTCTGCAACTGAGTAATTAAGAATACCCTATACGAGTTTAAGTAAATAATTGGGAATGCAATAATATATTAAAGTTTATTCCTTTATTTCAACGCTGATATTTTATGAGATCTCCAAGAATTGCAGCACTTGCTATGTTTAATCTTAAATCATAATGTATTATGAGGTTTAAATTTAATTAGACTGCTCGTATTAGAATAGCAAATACTTAATGGCATGCCCCTATCTAAAGTCTAAAGTGAGATAAGGTACCACGTCGGCTGCTCAAAGTCAAAAACAAACGCTAGAAACAAATAACTTGAGTTACTTTAGATGTTTTGAGTTACTTGTAATCGTTTTTAACAACATACTGAAAAACTAAACAATTTAGAAAAAAAATACGAGGAATCGAATGAACCAAAAAAAACAGATTTCGAGTAAAATAGACTTACTTGTTAGGGTTCCGTAGCCAAATGGCAAAAAACGAAACCCTTATAGATTCGTCATGTCTGTCTGTCTGTCAGTCTGTCTGTCCGTCCGTATGTCACAGCCACTTTTTTCCGAAACTATAAGAGCTATACTGTTGAAACTTGGTAAGTAGATGTATTCTGTAAACCGCATTAAGATTTTTACATAAAAATATAAAAAAAAACAATAAATTTTGGGGTTCCCCATACTAAGAACTGAAACTCAAAATTTTTTTTTTCATCAAACCCATACGTGTGGGGTATAGGATAGGTCTTCAAAAATGATATTGAGGTTTCTAACATCATTTTTTTCTAAACTGAATAGTTTGCGCGAGAGACACTTCCAAAGTGGTAAAATGTGTTTCCCCCCCCCTGTAACTTCTAAAATAAGAGAATGATAAATCTAAAAAAAATATATGATGTACACCATGCAAACTTTCAACGAAAATTGGTTTGAACGAGATCTAGTAAGTAGTTTTTTTTTAATACGTCATAAATCGTAAAAAGCAATTTATTTCACGGAACCCTTCATGTGCGAGTCCGACTCGCACTTGGCGGCTTTTTTTTAATTTCGAGTAGCCCACGTACAAGGGGTGATCCAAAAGTTTTGATAATCGGCATGATTTGGCCTCGTGATGATAACTTGCGAGTGTCATTCCTACTGTGCCGCTATTCAATAATACACTAAATACAAAAAAAAAGATTTCAAACATTTGTTTTTCTTTAATAGCTCAATAAATATGATGGTATAGAATATATTCTGACGTCAGTAAAATAAGAGGATATTTTGGTAAATACATTTTGGGTGTGTTGCCAAAATTCTGGTTTGGTAATTAAAAAAAAAGATTTTCAAATTTGAAGTTTATCTATTTTAATGCAACGAAATTAATAAATGATACTAGTTTCATCATTATTTTAAGGCACATTTCACCTAACACTATTCAAGGTAAGTAGGTTTTGCTGGCCATCTATACATACCTACTCGTATAAATGCCTATGTCCTGACTGACTTATTCACTCACTCACTCACTCATCAATGCACAGCCGAAACTACTAATCTTAGAGAGTTGATTTTTGCACAGTAGGTTGATTTTATAACGTGGGCTAGAGATAAGAAGGGATTTTTGAAAATTCCACCCCTAAGGGGGTAAAATAGGGGTGCAAAGTTTGTATGGCAGTACCTTTTTTTAGAGCTAGAGACTTAAAACTTTGTAGAAAGATTATTTATCAACATACAAGTAGAGTGATTTCAGCGTTTTGAAAAATTCCGCCCCTAAGGGGGGGTATATAGGGGTGCAAAGTTTGTATGCGGGAAACATTTTTTTTTTAATAGAGACTTAAAACTTTGTAAAAAGATTAGTCATTAGAATACAAATAAAGTAATTTCAGCGTTTTGGAAAATTCCACCCCTAAAGGGGTAAAATAGGGGTGCAAAGTTTGTATGTGGGAAACTTTATTTTTGAGCTAGAAGCCTAAAACTTTGTAGAAAGATTATTTATTAGAATACAAATAAAGTACTTTCAACGTTTTGAAAAATTCCACCCTAAGGGGGTAAAATAGGGTGCAAAGTTTTTATGGGAAAAACTACTTTTTTTGAAATAGATACTTAAAACATTGTAGAAAGATTAGGTACTTATTAGAACATGAAAAAATTACATACAGCGATTTACAAAAATCATTCCCTAAGGGGTTTAAAAAGGGGCGCAAGGTTTGTATAGGGAATACTTTTTCTGAGCTAGACACTTGAAACTTTGTAGAAAAATTACTTATAAAACTACAAAAAAAAAGAGGTTCCAGCGTTTTGGAAAAGACCATTCCTAAGGGGGATAAAAAGGGGTGCAAAGTTTGTATGAGGGAAAGTTTATGTTTTTGAGTAAGAGACTTGAAACTTTGTAGAAAGATTACTTAATAAAATTAAAAAAGAACATAAAGCGTTCACGAAAATTCCACCCTTAAGGGGGTTAAAAAGGGAGCAAGCTTTGCATGGGCAACACTTTTTTGGAGCTAGAGACTTGAAAATTTGCATTAGAATACTAAAAAAGAACTTTCAGCGTTTTGAAAACTCCACCCTTGAGGGGGTTAACAAGAGGAGCCAGTTTTGTGTGGGAAACACTTTTTTTGAACTAAAGACTTAAAACTTTTAGAAAGATTACTTATTAAAATACAAAAAAGTACTTTCAGAGTTTTAAAAAATTCCATTCCTAAGGGGGTTAAAAAGGCGGCAAGATTTGTATGGGCAACACTTTTTTGAGCTAGAGACTTAAAAGTTAGTAGTAAGATTACTTATTACAATACGAAAAAAGTTCTTTCAGCGATTTGAAAACTTCAACCCCTAAGGGGGTTAAAAGGGGGTTTACATTTTATATGGATATCAAGAAATTTTTACAGTATGAGTAAGAGATTTGTAACTGTGTACTTTTAGCGTGGGATTGACGTGAGTTGCGTTTACTACAGGCGCTAGCGCCTATCGTCAAGATTTAGTATAAAAAGTCTATACACCGCCCCTGGTGGTCACTCATAGAACTAAAAATCCAAACTGTAACGTGAGGCACTTATACATTACTTAATTCGCCATCGACTTCACGTTCGTTCACGATTTTCCAATATTCAACCTTATATCACTAGCATTTATCGTTTTAATTTAAATGTTTGTCGGTTATGACATTACAGAATACGCGCATCGCGACGTCGACAGTGTCCACTGTCGATACAATATGGCGGCGCGGGGGCCATTTATTTGCATTTTTAAATACAAAATACGCGACAATCCGAATTTTGCGGATATATGTTGTCAATTCAAAACCCTTATTTTTATAAGTTCTTTAATTTGAGATAAATTTCGATCGGATCTACGGTAACTCTTGATGGAATAATACGATATCACGGGCCATTTTGCAAGTGAAATAGTAAACTACAGTCGCTACGGTATTCTTCGATACGAAATGTCAAATTTGGGTCTCACACTACCGATTGGTAGTACGAATCGAACGTTAAATTACGCATCGAAAACTAAACGCTAGAGCCTAACGTTTTGCAGTTGGTTTCGTAGGACAACGGCATTGTGAGTTACAAGTTTGACGGGTCGAATCGAAGAATACCGTAGCGAGATCGAAATCTATTCGAAGCGCGTTTATTCGATCTCGTATTAGTTACGTAACGTTAGGTTACGATTGTTATCTCACAATAAGGGTAGTGGTCTTATTCTCAACGTCTACAAAACAAATTTTAGAGTTTTTCCAAATTCATCAAGAGTGTTAAAAGGGGGTTTAAAGTTTGTGTTTTTCAAGATATTTGTAAAATATGAGATTATTAACTTCGGTTTTAGACTGTTTGTTCACAAACTATAAAATGAACATAAACGTTTTTTCTTTAATTTATCCCCTAAAAGAGGGTTCAAAGTTTGTATTGAGAGAAATCGTTTTCTAAGACGATAACAAGTTCTACGCGGACGAAGTCGCGGGCAACAGCTAGTCAATATATATTTTTTAAATTCTTTAAATAGGGTGAACGTAGGCAGGGGCGGTTCACTCTGTGATTCCGTCGCGCCGCTACAAGTACATGCCGGCCGGCCGCCAAATTGGTGGCCCATTAGTAGTTGCTGCGCGTTGGTACGAGACGCTTGCACGGCTCGCAGCGCGTTGCATGCGATAGAAAGGGATGGCCACATTTAGGCACGTTTGGCGTACCTAATAAACAGGGAATTTGTTAACAGAGAACCTTCTGTACGTAGTACTATTACTTATTCTGTGACGTAGGTGACAAATATATGAATATAAATACGAAGTGACAGTGATTCATCATAATTCTATAGCAAGTAAGCGAGGTCGTCTAAGAAAAAACCAAAAAAAAATATACCAATCCTCTGAGTTTTTTTTCTTGGCTGAGCTTGATGCTTACCAGGGCTGCTTTTCAGGCTTGTGAATTCTATAAAACTAGTTACCTGCCGTGTTATCTAGACCAACTCTTTTAGTATTAAATACGTCTTATTCTTAGATATTGAAAACTCCTTAATCTGTGCAATTGCGTCGATGTAAAAAGTAAGCCTCATTTCGTCTATCCAAAGTTTTTTTTTTATATAAAGCAAAATTTAAATATTACTAATATATTCAGTAAGTCAACTAAGAACGAGTGTAT
Organism: Epinotia brunnichana; assembly: GCA_963854355.1. Taxonomy (NCBI): domain Eukaryota; kingdom Metazoa; phylum Arthropoda; class Insecta; order Lepidoptera; family Tortricidae; genus Epinotia; species Epinotia brunnichana. The sequence goes on along the minus strand of OY977936.1, from coordinate 21,579,826 downwards.
TTAATGATTTAAAATCATATTATACGGATAGGTAGGTACCCTGTGTTTTTATGCCGATTATCAAAACTCTTGGATCACCCCTCGTATGGTGTGGATTATTTTTCTTGACCGAATTCACTTTTCTTTGTGCCTAGTAAACAAAGCGATTGTCTTTTATTGTTAAGTGATACCGCTAATTGGTACTGTACAATAAACGTAGTAAACATCAACACTCTTTCAACCAAAAAACAGCTTCATGTCTAAGGAAAGGAGGTCGTCCACATAAAAAAAACTATTTAGCAATGTTAGCCATTTTGTATTTAAAACAATAGACAACTGTAACAATACTGTGGCACGTGACTATTATAATTGGCCGATGGGTCTTAAGATAAGATCCGGTCTAGTAAAAGAATCAGCACTTTAACTGGTGTAGGTACCTTAGTACCTATAGTCTGCGAAGGAGGTACGACTATTGGAAAATCCATTGAATTTTTTGACATAACCGCATAATTCTGATTTATTGTTTTTGATATTATTAAATTATGTTTATATGTAATTACACTAATAACGATCCTTTTAGGTGAACTTTGATATCTATTACATGCTTTCCACATTGGGGGAGCTCCTGCTAATATCCTTTTTTTCTTAACGGAGAAAGCAAGATGGCATTAGTACCTACCCCCGGGATGCGGACCTTATGGACCATTGTGAATGTGAGCCTTTCCTTCTTGTACTCCAACACTGGTCAGTCCTGTAAAAATGTTACTACACAACAAAGTCCTTCCAGCGCTGATAGTGGACATGTAACCTTCTGCGGTAACCCAACTATGAAACATATGTAAGCGTTACTTATAAAAATAAAATTTATAGAAAATGGATTGAAATTGTAAGAATTGGTTTGTATGTGAATTCTATCAGAATATTTGATATAGTTGCAAGTAGTTTATAAACAGAAAATAAGTTATGTTATACAATAAAGTTATATGTACCTATCAGGTATATTATTCAAGTATCTTCTTTGTCAATATTAGGCCAAGTATCACCCCCTCACAGTATAAAACATACACGAGTTAATGTTTTCATTGTGACAAAATATATTTAACGAGTTTTATAACGCACCTATAGGAACATGTGTGCGTACCCTGAGTTAAGGCGATTACACACCGCAGGTAAAAGAGCACCCCACAGATAATAAAATTAAAAAAACAAATCCTCTTACACGCAGAACGTTTCTCAAACCTGTATAATTTTATTATGCCTAATTTTGCATTTCCCAATTGAATGCCAGGTTCGTAAAATTACTTTCATTATTCAGAGATAAAAGAGACGAGTATTTGGAGAATATTATGAGGAAGAAAGGGACCGGTATACTTACTGATCTTACGACAAAGCATCAATTGCTAGGAAACATTTACATTTGCATACATTTCAAGGAGTAAATAAAAAAATAAATTAGATTGCCGGGAAATCAGCAGCACCCTTCGGTGTTTTCGAAGTAGGTATTCTAAGTTAGATCGTATTTCTCTCAGAATTGCTGCTAAATTTAAATATAAACTTATAACTTTCTATTAAGAAATCAAGATGTTAAAATAAAACATTCTGACATTCGGATTACCAACTTTTTTCACAATTCAATCATTACCAAATCCTTACAATCTGGGCCAAGTGATTCAAGTCTGTAAACAAAATATTCAATCAATTATATTGGCCTTAAATGATCGATACTTAATATACAATTAACTTTCAGTTTTATCAATATTGTATGGAAATAACAATCATCTTAAACTAAACCGTAGGAGCGTAATAATAACCCAACATCATACCTTTGAAGTTGAACAAAAGGTTTTTTACCATCCACGGCAAATCGGTTCAAAGAGATTGAAAGAAACGGGGGATAATTTTCACTCGATACCAATCTGGCTACTAGAAAAAAACCTGAATTTAACTCCGCGAAAATCAGTCCAATATCAAACCAGCAAGGTTCATATTTGTTTTTCGTATCATGATAGCAATATGCAACGTTATTTACAGTAGTAAGAAAGGAGTTTTTATGAAACGAGTCGCAAAATGAAGTTCGAATTTAATTTAGAAATCTCTAATTTTGTTTCGTAAAGGGATGATGTTTGACGAATTCGTATTGACTGAACTTGGCGTAATTATTTTGAAGGCTTTATTTAGGTGTATCCAATAAGAAAAGTGAATATGCCATACGCCTATAAGAGACGATGGACAATACTAAGGTTAGGCACAGACAAGGTATGAGGTAGGTATATTTCTTGAGAGGATGTCGGAAGAATATAATAAATAGGATGACTTAGAGTGTAGGTATTCATTTAGAAATCACACAATAATAACATAATACCTTACCTGAAAGTAACCTACAATATGTTGACAGACAGTTGGTTTTGAAATATGTGAATAATATTGAACATATCAAACAACTACTCTCCACAGAACATTACAATGGAGACTCCTACCCCTAGCTGTGCAAACTATAACAGATAAGCCTGCCACTAAAGCCAGAACGTAACGGAAAATATATTTCCCCGCTATAAACACTTTACGACCCCGTTCTCATGCTCTGTTTTATGAAACAAACCCGGGAGGCGGTGGTTGGCTACCGTTTGTCACGTTCGATTACCTACAACTAAGTATCAACTCTAACGTAGCGTGACTTAATAAATTCTAAAATTAAAACAATATAGGTACTTACCAATGTCTGAAATTAACTTTTAGGTTCAAATTAAATTAGATACTCGTACTTACTTACCTAATTTTATTCGACGAGATAATACTTCTTTTTTTTAATAATAAAAAGGCTGATGAGATATGTCCCAGAAAAGTTACTATAACTATTACCAAATTCAAAAAAATCAATCATTATTGTATGTGATTATGATTAGGCACATTCATAACAAATAGATACACTGAAAGTTACCCTAATATTTAATAGCACATACAAAATAAGTCATTTTAAGAATTCTGATGACAATTGCCGGTCGATGTTCGGCTTGCCTTGTTGTTGACGAACCTAGTTTAATTTAATAAATTGTGTAACTAACGAAACTGGGAAACGGCCTCCGTAGCCCAGTGGGTAGTGACTCTGCCTACGAAGCTGGAGGTCCCGGGTTCGAATCCCGGTCAGGGCATTTATTTGTGTATTTATTACGAATACTTGTTCCTGAGTTATGGATGTTATATTATGTATATAAGTATCTATATGTATGTATCTTTTATATATATCATCGCCTAGTACCCACAACACAAGCCTTACTGAGCTTACCGTGGGCCTAGGTTGATTTGTGTAAGATTGTCCCGTAATATTTATTTATTATTTATTATTAATTTGTCATTTCAACTTTTAATCGTACATGTCATCACTCACATCACTCACACACAATCGAAGGCTAGTCAGAATTGCACTTTATGATGACGATTTACGATGATGTGACAAAGACTGCCCTATGTAATTAAGCTTTGTCTCTAGACATGTCATTTAGGGCGGACGGAATCGTTAGTTATGTGTAGGTACGAATGGCATGCCTATGTAGTCAGTTTTCTATGGGATGAGAGTAGTCATTTCTAAATGTCCGCCAAAAATGTCGAGTATCCCAGAAACAATCAGTTATAGACGCCTCAGCTCAACGGATGCATCAACAATATTTTAATAAAAAACCGGCCAAGTGCGAGTTGGACTCGCGCACGGAGCGTTCCGTACCATTATCTATAAAAACGGCAAAAAATCACGTTTTTTGTATAGGAGCCCCCCTAAAAAAATATTTTATTTTGTTTTTAGTATTTGTTGTTAGAGCGGCAGCATAAATACATAATCTGTGAAAATTTCAACTCTCTAGCTATCACGGTTCTTGAGATACAGCCTGGTGACAGACAGACGGACGGACGGACGGACGGACGGACGGACAGCGAAGTCTTAGTAACAGGGTCCCGTTTTACTCTTTGAGTACGGAACCCTAAAAATTGACACATTGCATTTATTTTAATCTTAATAAATACAAACTTACAGACGAGACGGTTCGAACTAGCCGACCTGGCGATAAAAAATAGCACATCAAAATTCAACAAAATGTAATATGATATATGGACATCTATGTCTTTATGACCCCGCACGTACTTTATGACAGCGGCGATTAGCCAAAATCCTTACGACGCGATCGTCAATAACGTTACCAAAAAAACGTATATAACTCAACTTTTATTGTGACGCGTTTATGCCTGTCTTTATTATTTTTATTTTTGGGGTTCCGCGAACATACTTTTTGACGTACGTGAACGTAATTGAATCTGCGAATACATGCACATTAAAAACATATTACCTATTGGGAAAATAATACGAATCTAACGACGTGTTTTAACACTTCTAGTTCTGTAATTCTTCTATCCGTTTGGGCTGCAGAACGTTCCAAAGACTTAAACATAGTCAAATACATATAGTAATTCATAATATGTCGAGTAAAAAGAACCCAGTCACTTTCCGCATACGTCAGCCTGATCATTTTATAGTGACGCGACACGCGTCGATACCAATCGATACATTTTATGTCGATTTTAATTTGTGTGCTCGTAAAAGTCAGTATGGAGCATGGAAGCTCGCCGTTTGGAGAGCTGGCGTTTTTTTAACGATGCCGTTACGGTAATGTGGCTTGCGGATTTCTTATTCGCTGTATCTGATTATTCTCAAAAATAACTTGTGTAATTTTGAGTTGAGGGCACTCTTGGCGGAGTGGTGGTAATACTGGTGATCGTTATTGTTTTTATTGGGCGTTGCTTCACTTTTCGACTTACCTTTATTATGCTAAGTTCTGTAATTTAAACCTTACGTACCACTAAGATTTGTAAATTTAGCTAGGTTTAGCCTAGGCGGCCTTACAATAAACGTCAAACATATCTACGTGTAAGTAATAAAACAGTAGACATACAAACGGCCAGGCATATTGTAGGTAAATCGGTCACTAAGAACCTTTTGTAGGTAGGTTTCCGGAATTTGTTTTATCGAAGCCTTTACTGTAAAGCCTTTAAATGAAATGGAAAATAGTCAGCAAGTGGCACTAATACAGTAAGTAAATATAACATACATCATTTTGTTAACACGGGTATAGGTAAGCTAGTTCAACGCACCGGTCAATAACATTTAACAGAAATGAAAATTTATTTCCCGCGATTCGTTTTTATTTTTTGATAGCTGTGCTATCACGTTTACATTGTTTACTTCAATTACGCTGAACTGACGTCTGAATAACCTATAAACGGGAACGATCGCCATATCGATAGTTTACGTCAACATTTTCATATCGATATTTTCATAGTTTCGATAGAATGAAAGTTTTATTTGATCGTTGAAGTTTGATGAAAGATATGAATTGTTGGCGACATTTTCTTTCAGACATTGTCGCTTTGTTTGTGTTTTTTTTTATAAGTAATGCTCGTTTAATATCACTCAGGTAAAAAGTTTTAAATTCGCTTATAGCATTTATTAATGACGTAACATGTTAAATTTATTCAAAATCAAAGTATTTGTTTTTTCAGACGAGTCTTGTCAAAGCAAAATAATATTCTAAAAACGTCGTATTCTTAAATTACGTCTTGATTGAATTACTTACACAATTATACGAGTAACAACAACATAATTTACGTCATACCTGGCCATAAAGTAGGAATTACCGCACGCTACGCGTGCGGAAAACCCCACTTCCTGGCCAGATAGAGACGTAAAATGTTGTACTCACCACGGGCGGTAATAAAGAAAGCCTCAGAGCGCATATTTATCGCCCTTGCCTTCGGCTCGGGCGTCAAATACCTGCGATCTGAGACATTCTTTGTTTAACCGCCCTAGGTAAAGTAATGTACTATTATGAATTGATTGATGCAATTTAAAAAGTTATTTACAGAAAAGACTGACCAACGTGCCATCGGTGACTAAGTAATAATATTATTTAATGTTAAACATGTAACAAGCTAAAATTTACTTTCAAAGGTTAACTCACCATGTGTCGCGTTATTTTGTACCGTGTACATTTTAATGATAACAGATTCTTCAAAATTCATACTAAACGGTCTCACGCCATAAAATTGTCAATAAAAAACGCAATTAGCACTAAATAGCCCGATAATGGACGGTACCCTTTATCACTATAATACAGACGACCATAAAAAAGTAACAGTCTGTATACAACATTAAATTACGTTACTTTCCATGCGCACGCGTCTTTCTCATAAAACGCATATAAAAATATAAACTTGGAATTTTCAGCTCGATTTTGTCCTCAACTTTATGACAAAGTTATGTTATTTTTTTCGAACCACATCGATCCATACCGAAATCGTTAAATTAACTTTATTGTCAATTAAAACTTGGTAATGAGATTTGATTTTTGACGAGCTTTTAAATTTTATTGGGTGCCATTAATTTTTATTGAGCATTGTTATATAAATTTGTTGCTGTCGACAATTCGTCGAGGAATATCGTTGCCGGCCTTAAATTTCTTTATTAGTCTGAGAATACTTAACTAGGTATTTGTTAGATCTCTGCACGTCGTAATAATTTAATATAACCTTGTATACCTAAGCATTTTACTGTACTTACTTATTACAAAAAGTCTACCCGACTATCTATACCCGAATATAACTTCTTTTTAAAAGTTGAGATGAGCACAATAGGAAACAAGAAATCTTTACAACCACCCATTTTAATAAAAAGAGATAGATTACGCACATTTTATTTCAGGTCTTTAAAACTTGGCATTGTAAAAACAAAAAAATCTTTTGAAGGAATAATAAAAAATATGTTTTGTTTCATTGCCCGCCCGTAGAGGGGGTTATCTTAAGAGTTTAATTTTTACAACAAATCTTTTATTTCCAAGTTTATGTTGTAGGGCTATAGCGAATAAAATGGGGGCATAAAATTGCTCATATTCTTAAGGTTATAACAATAAATACTGTTTTGGTAATTTAGTACCACGAATGTTCTAATTCTAACATAATAAGTAACATGGGATATTGCTCAATAATTTTGTAAGCTTACGTCGTTATTAAGAAAAGGTACTCTTACCTTAACAACGTTCTGGATTGGCAATATTCGATCTATATCTGGTGGTCCTCGTATGGAATTCCGGTAGAGGCATTTATTTGTGTGATGAACGCGAATATTTGTTCCTGAGTCATGGATGTTTCCTACCTATGTGTATTAAAAGTATTTATTTTCTATTTATTTATTTAATATATTATATCGTCGCCTAGTACTAAAAGTACAAGCTTTGCCTAGTTTAGGACTAGGTCGATTTGTGTAAAATTGTTCCCATATATATATCTTATTTATTAGTATTATACACATGTCCGTAAATTCTTTGTTCTGTAGGTAATCAGTGGTCAATTACTTAAGGTAAGCAACAATAGATAGAGGATCCGCACTAAATAAAATACATAGGTACTTTTAATACAATAAAATAGGATCTGATAAACTTGTTAAATAATAAACAAATGAGACTTGATTATTATACCCGCCAACTGCACACGTATAATATAATGAATGAGACACACGTATGTAATGTTTAAGTAACTGAAATCAAAATACGGACGAATGACTTTTGTAGCAACTCACAAGCATGTTCGCAGTTGTTATCCCCACCCAGCACACGTGGCTCCGTCATCTAAATCCATCATTTTATTTAACAACTGATATGAAAATCGCATTTTCCATCTTCCGGTATAAAAAGTAAAAGACTTAAATTTTATTGCGCAGATTACATTAATGGCGAAGGGTGTGGGTTCAGATAACGTTTTTTCTTGAAATATGCCATGAATTTTTGAAAGAAACAGTTTATTTGCAGGATTTTGTTGTTGTATTGCTGCTTACCTTGAATAAATGTACATAATACCTTCATCTTTATCAGAGCAGCAGTTGAATTAAAATATTATAAACTAGCTGTTGCCCGCGACTTCGTCCGCGTAGAACTTTTTATCGTCTTAGAAAATGATTTCTCTCAATACAAAATTTTAACCCTCTTTTAGGGGATAATTAAAAAAAAAGTTGATGTTCATTTTCTAGTTTGTGAACAAACAGTCTAAAACCAAAGTTAAAAATCTCATACTTTAAAAATGCCTTGAAATACTCAAACTTTGAACCAATTTTAACACTCTTAGGGGATGAATTTGGAAAAACTCTGAAATCAGTTTTGTAGTCTTTTAACGTACAGAATAAGACCGAAGTTAAAAATCTCTTACTCACACTTTAAAATTTTATTGCTCGCTATTTAAAATTTGAACCCCCTTTTAAACCCCCTTAGAGGTTGAATTTTTCTAATCGCTGAAAGAACTTTTTTCGTAAACTTTTAAGTCTCTAGCTCAAAAAAAGTGTTGCCCATACAAAGCTTTCTTAACCCCCTTAGGGGTGGAATTTTCTAAAACTCTGAAAGTACTTTATTATTAATTTTAATAAGTAACATTTTGAATAGTTTTAAGTCTAGTAAAAAAAAAAGTTTTTCCCACACAACACTGGCTACCCTTCTTAAGGATCTTAAGGATCCCCTTAGGGATGGAGTTTTCTAAAACGCTGAAAGTTCTTTTTTAGTATTCTAATAAGTAATCTTTTTGCAAAGTTTTAAGTCTAACTCAAAAAAAAGTGTTGCCCATGCAAAGCTTGCTCTCCTTTTTAACCCTATTAGGGGTAGAATTTTCTAAAACGATTTGTGTTCTTTTTTTGTATTTTAATAAGTAATCTTTCTACAAAGTTTCAAGTCTCTAACTCAAAAACATAAACTTTCCCTGATAAAAACTTTGCACCCCTTTTTATCCCCCTTAGGGATAGATTTTTTCAAAACGCTGAAAGTCTTTTTTTTTGTATTTTTATAAGTAATCTTTCTACAAAGTTTTAAGTGTCTAGCTCAGAAAAAGTGTTCCCCATACAAACCTTGCACCCTTTTTTAACCCCCTTAGGGAATGATTTTTGTAAAACGCCGAATGTAGTATTTTTCATGATCTAATAAGTAATTTTTCGTCAAAATTTTAAGTCTCTATTAAAAAAAAATATGTTTTTCCCATACAAACTTTGCACCCTATTTTACCCCCTTAGGGGTAAAATTTTCCAAAACGCTGAAAGTACTTTCTTTGTATTTAAATAATCTTTCTACAAAGTTTTAGGACTCTAGCTAAAAAAAATAGTTTCCCACATACAAACTTTGCACCCCTATTTTAGCCCCCTATTTTTAGGGGTAGAATTTTCTAAAACGCTAAAAGTACTTAATTTGTATTCTGATGACTAATCTTTCTACAAAGTTTCTATTTAAAAAAAATATTGTTTCCCCCATACAAAATTTGCACCCCTATTTTACCCCCTTAGGGGTAGATTTTTTTAAAACACTGAATCTAGGTACTTTATTTGTATTCTAATGAATAATTTCTCTACAAAGTTTTAAGTCTCTATTTAAAAAAAAGTAGTTTTTCCCATACAAACTTTGCACTCTATTTTAGCCCTTTAAGGGTAGAATTTTCTAAAACCCTGAAAGTTCTTTATTTGTATTCTAATGACTGATCTTTCTACAAAGTTTTAAGTCTCTATTTAAAAAAAATATGTTTCCCCCATACAAACCTTGCACCCCTATTTTACCCCCCTAGGGGTGGAATTTTCCAAAACGCTGAAAGTGTTTCATTTGTATTCTAATAACTAATTTTTATATATTAAATATAAATAAGTCAGTCACGACATAGGCATTTATTATGTATAAATAGATAGAAGATAATGAAACTCCCATTCAAATATCTCAAAAAATTATGAAGCTACATCCGTTTTAATGTCGCTTGTTAGAGTGAGAAAACGATGAGGGACTGTGACGTCAATATACTCGAGCGTCATAGTAAAAAACAATCGTTTCATATGAAGGTGCGTTTTGCGGAAAAGGGACAGAACATACCCCCTCTTAAAACTTTGGACTCTTATAACTTAATCATTACCTATATAACCTCTTGCTTTGTTTTTTTCTCCATTTGACTTTATTTATTTTAAATTCTTTTTCGAGAAAATACATTATGATTATTTACCATATTTTCGATTCCTGAGCTATAACCACGAACTTCGGAATTCGAAAATATTCGGGTATCTCTATCTCTATCGCACTAACCACACTCGAGTGACAGGGATGCAAATATATGAACATTGAGTATCGGTTTTCGTGGTAGCGCCGCAGGTACTTTGGCTGAATGCGCCGAGCGCGTGCCATTGTTATTCAAAAAAAACAAATTCGTGTTAATTATATTGTTCAAATTTGTTGATTTCATTTATTGAAATTACGACATAAAACGACATTTGCGCATATAAGTTCTCATATCAGAATCGAATATTTTTTTATGGTTTATATTTTAGCATTTGTCTCGTAAAGGTCTATCGTAGACGGGATTTAAATTATTAATAAGTGAAAGGCAAAGCAATTCCGCCATTTTGACGAAAATTTGACGGTTCTTATAGCTGACAGTTGGAGCAGCGTTTGATTTCAATAAAAATAAATGAAAAATTAAATGAAGTCGTATATTTCGGAAAATTAATTAACTGTCGCAGTCGGATAAAAACTATCCTAAGTTGCAGCTAGAATAATAATGTACCTATATAAAATGTTTCATATTTTTCCGTTCATGGGATGCTGAGAACATTCGAACCGCGCAAAGCTTAGTTTCAAACTGGCTGATTCTTTTTTTAATTTAGAGATTTATTATAAGTGGAGATATATGATATGATTTCTTGTGTAACATTTATATTCTATATTCAACTTTTAAATCGTACCTAATGCATAAATCGACATTGTTTATTTCTGTTTAATAGTATGTGTCTATTATTAGTTGTTAAATGACAATCCGTAATTGGAGCTACAATTTCCACTTTGTGTATTTACATTTTGAATATGTTTAAATGTTATTTCTGATTATTGACGATCGTGATAAGGATTCTTATAATTTTGACATTGTATGCAAACCTATATTGTAATTTTTATCTCGAAATAAATAAATCTAAATCTATAACGATATAATTTGATGATTGCGGTAAGGTAGGATACTTTCGCAATTTACTTGTTGAACGTGAAAATCTTAAAGCTTTCCTGTCGTTTATTTTTTTTCAACTGAATTACAAGTTAGTTTTCTATCGAAAACAGCAAGACAGTAAAAAAAAAATCAGGTTCCAACAGAAAAACGATTTAGGCGAGTTTCTTGCAAGCAACACTACCGACTTAATTATTACTATATTGACTTTTCCTCTGACCTAAATAAAGCTCGATGGCAATACAACAAAACGACCTACCTCGATTTCAGTACCCTTAGCGTGACAATTACAATCGTAACCTAACGTTACGTAACTACAGACGAGAGCGAATAAACGCGCTTCGAATATATTTCGATCTCGCTATGGTATTCTGCGATTCAACCCGTCAAATTTGTAACTCACACTGCCGTTGTACTCCGAAACCAACTGCAAAACGTTAGACGCTAGCGTTTAGTTTTTGATGCGTAATTTAACTTTCGATTCGTACTACCAATCGGTAGTGTGAGACATTTCGAATCGAAGAATACCTTAGCGACTGTAGTTTACTATTTCACTTGCAAAATGGCGCCTGATGTCGTATTATTCCGTCAAGAGTTACCGTAGATCCGATCGAAATTTATCTCAAATTAAAGAACTTATAAAAATAAGGGTTTTGAATTGACAACATATATCCGCAAAATTCGGATTGTCGCGTATTTTTTATTTAAAAATGCAAATAAATGGCACACGCGCCGCCATATTGTTTCGACACTGTCGACGTCGCGATGCGCGTATTCTGTAATGTCATAATCGCCAAACGCTAGCATTTAAATTAAAACGATAAATGCTTGTGATATAAGGTTGAATATTGGAAAATCGATTAAACTATACGAACGATCGTGAACTCGATCGCGGGTTAAGTAATGTATAAGTGACTCATGCTACGGTTTCGATTTTTAGTTCTATGAGTGACCGCCTGGGGCGGTGTATAGACTTTTCTTACCCTACGGCCACACTTCGCCCGAATGTTGTCGCCGTCCTTGTCTAACGTATATTATTCGTCGGACAGGGACGGCAACAACATTCGGGCGAAGTGTGGCCGTAGGGTTACTAAATCTTTAACGTAGTCGCTAGCGTCTGCGTTAACGCAACTCACTTCAAACCCACGCTAAGAGTACATAGTAGTACACCTAATCACAGTAGTATCAAAACCATAAGTCTAAGGCCTGAGTGGACGCTCGGAGCGGAGCGTTCGGCGGGGCGTGCAGCGGGGCGGGCGAGCGTGCATTCAATTTGTGCAGCGTCTACTCAGGACACCAGTATGAGCCTCATTTGTTTAACATGCACGCCGCACGCCCCGCTCCGCCGCACGCCCGACTCGAGCGTCCACTCAGGCCTTACACTAAGTACACATGAATTTATTTTCCGTGTATGTTTTTCTAAGAAAAACAAGATTAACATTTTACAACTCCATGCATATAAAGTTGGAAGTGTTGATGCCAATAAAGAATCGCATGCCGTGTGCAATTTATTGTTGATAATAACTCCCTTTTTATGTGTGACGCATTTGTTATGAGAATATTCGGCGTGACTGTACCTTAAAAAAATAATGGGCCTAGGGAGAATATTATTTCATACTTGTATGTTGTTAGTGATACTGATACATATAGCTCGTGAGTAGGTAGTTCAACGGTCGAACCAAATTAATTATAAGAAAGAAAAAAAATATATATTAATTTCGGACATCCCAACTAGCACACAAGCGCTATAAGAAGCTGCACAGTAGCTGTATAAGGGAGTTTCATAACGGCCTCGGCTCCATCAGTAGTCGCATAGTAGTGCTATAAGAGGATATAGAGCTCTTATAGCGCTAAAAGGGCCCGTTATGCAGCCTATACTCATACTCGTTTTCATTTAATAGCGCTACAATTGGTCTACAGTGGTCGTAAAGGTGTTCTTAGGCTCTACAGAGATGGTACAAAAGCGATGGTTAGCGCCATGTGATCTATAAGAAGCTATTGTAGCGCCATTATATCGCCTTCGCCTTATTTCGGCGCTCTTGTATCGTTATATTAAATACCAAAGCTGTAAATTAATAATATAGTAGTGTTACTGTGGCGTAAACTAAATATACACAATCGTACAGTGACAGGTGGTGAGGATACAAAAATGGATTATCAAAATAAGTAAAAAGCTAAGTCTAACATTGCTTTATTTCTTTGTGTACGTGAAATATCAGTGCGAGTACCAGTTTGCTGTCAATATATATGTATGTTATCGTCAAAATTCTCACGCGCCCTCAAATTATTCAGTTTTTAAGGCAAAAATTATATTGATGTGTTAGTTATGAAATTGTATTTCAACTTAAATAAGACTTTAAAGGATATAAATAATTAAATTAGGGTCACGGGTAAGAGATAGTGACTTCAATTACGCCAAAAGTTACGAATTATGCATAAATACGATTCTCAAAATATTGTAATAACGTAAAAAAAATACGTTTACCGAATACTGTAATGGCGTCTCGATCAAGCAGCTCTCAGAGTTGGTTACATCTGTTCTACAGGCTTGGGCCGTACAAAGGCGATAGTGTTTGCTGTTGTGGACTTCTAGATTATAAAGTTGTGGTATAGGAGTGCTATATTCAACTGTTTTGGTCGCACACCAGCATGCTTTCATTATACAGTTTAACATCACAATTCCGCTGTATTAATCCTTAATATAGCGTTTAGAGCTCTAGTATAAAGTTATATCCGTCCGTTGTAGATGTATAGTTACAAGAGCGCTAGTAAATTCTATTAAAATACTTAAGGTGCTATAACACTATTCTGCAACCCCCTACAGCTGTATAAAATGTTTCGTATCATTCCTTATACAACTATTTACCGTACAGTAGCCATATAATTCTCACATATAGCCGCTCAAGGCGCTATTCTTAAGCTACACAAATCTATTATAGATTAGTAATACAACAGCCGTAAAAAAATCCATTAAAGAACTTAAGGCTCTAGAAAATGCCTTCTCACGCCTTTAAGCGCTATGAAAGCTACGTACAACTCCTTTTAAACACCTTTACCTACCATATTACTCTTTTACATCTCACGGTTGTACAAGCGCCTCCATGTACTCATTGTACTTCTTATGGCTTCCTAGCGATGCTATTGCATGCTCTTGTATCACTATAAGTAACTTTTTTTGCTACTAAACTGCTAAGGGTTTTTAAATATGCTACTGTTCATCTTAAGGAAATTAAATATGCTACTGTACATCTTAAGGCAAATTGTACAGCGCTTGAACGACTCCTATGCAACTCCCAGGCTGTACAATGCCTGTACAAGCAGCTTGTGTGCTAGTTGGGGCGGGTATCCATATAAACACAGAATAAACACAAAATTATGTTAGTAATAAGAAATGAACTACCTAGATTATATCCTGCAAGAGTTAACTTAAGACTCGAGCGCGTACTAACGTCATACGAACGAGGTCTCAAGTTAACTCTTGCGGGTTATAGTTAAATACAAAATGCTCATTAGAATGAACATGCACAGTCATCCAATGAGTAAGGATAGGACTGTCCATCCTTTCCGCGACCACCTTCAGGAGAGTGTTGGTGCTGCCACGCACGCGGGCCCACAGGAACGCCACGCCACACGCTTGCGCAGCACGGCTTGGAAGCCGTCAGTGCTCCACTCAGCGAACATCCCTGACGCGCTGCAGCACCAAGTCAGCCCCAACAGCCCCCTGAAGGTGTTGTTATACTCGACACGCAGAGCACTCAGCGTCTTTTTGGTGTAGTTGCTTCACAGGTTGCACGTGTATAGGGCAGTAAGTTTTAAACAGTGTTACCTTCACCTCGCGAGAACAGCGCATCCCTAACCGACCGTGCTCTGCGTTTACTTTCCATGTCGACATCGTCCTGACCGTCCTGTGCCCCAATGTCCCAAATATTTAAATTTAGACACAGTCTGAAGAGGAGAACCGTTGAGACTTATGGGCGGAATAGAATACGTTTTATTGCCAGATGGCAGTCGCTTTCGTAAAAACTAGTGCTTACGCCAAATCTTGGGATTAGGTATCAAAAGCGGACCCCGGGCTCCTTTAGGGGCACAACCGGGAATAACGCGAGGAGGATGATGATTTGAGACCGTGGGCCACAGCAAACCTTTCACATATGGATAACATTATTTTTAGACCGTTTATTGAGGGACTCAGCAGCACCATGTCATCGGCATAGGTGATGTTATGAAGAAAACAACCATCCACCGAGCATCCCACGCCAGAGCTGCTGAGTTCCTCAATTAACCCATTTACGCGTTATAAGGTAAAAGTACGTTTCACCGAACGCTTAAGACCTCAATGTACGTTTGTTTTTTTAATAAGGTCTGCGAGTTTCATAGGGCTATGTAGAAAAGTACCTACACAATTGTAATTTAGATACATTTGTCATCATTTAAATGTACCTAGAAATTAATAACATACTTATAAATATACTAAAATTATTTTTAACGTTTTTTGGGTCGGTTTCCTTGGTTTGTACCATTTACCGAATTAAGAGACGTGATTTGCACATAATACCGAATCGGCGCGCTGCTTCACCGAACTAGGGAAGAAATGTATGGGATTTGGACGATGCGTGGTGCTCAAACTTTAGTTGGTTAATTGTTGTTTGAGATAATTTTTCAAACTAATTGCACTAGTATTGTTACTTCAAAAATCTTAGCGGGATGTTAAATAAAACTTTAGTTCAGATAACACATAAGTTATATTTCTATTCATAATAATTAGGTATGATAATATTTTAAATTAATTTGCCTTTGTGAGTTGTAGATATTTAATTCTTAATTGGGCATGGTGTGCGAATGGATGTTAGGATGTTAGAAGTATCTGCATATGTTTTTATGCGGGTAAAGTGATAAAACACCATACATAGGTTTTATGTATTTGACAAAATTAATAAAAAAAATCTCGTAGGAAATATCTTCCTTCAGACCAATATGAATATCTGGCTTCCACTCAGTAGAAATTTGCATCACTCTCCAATTAGGTCAAAAGAAAAATATTTCCCACAAAGTGCGAAATAAACTTCTGTAGTGGTCAGAAGTACCTATAATATTTCCCACAAATTTGATACTCCCAAATAACACTGAAATTTTAACGTAATCACGAAAATATCAATTATTAGACTATATCTTGTAAAGAACATAAAACAACTAAAATCTATCCATAAAAATAATTGAAAAAAACTACCGGACTATTTAATCCAAAAACATGGGAAATGTTTTAAAAAAACAAAAAAGTTATAACAGAATATGATAAGCATCAAATTAACAATAATCATATTGTTATTGCACTAAATATATGGTTTCAAAATAAAGTTAAAAAATCGTACATGTATAATTAGTATCGTATAATTTTTCCGTATGGGGGCAGTTGTGCGTTAAATGTTTGGAAGCGCTGGCCTTTACAAGAACGTTCAAAAAAAAATACACATTAATATCGACCTAGTTTGTAACGAAATAAGTTTGATATTTTAAGGAACACCAAATAGTAGCATGGCTGAGGCCAACGTGGTTTTGGTACCCTCTGAAGGCCCTCAGAGAGGATATACCGTAACGCATCCGTTACTGGACGAACTGCAGGCCAACGAAAAAAAAAAAAAAAAAAAGTGGTTTCGGTACTTGCGTACTACGGGTACGTTTCATCGGACGCCCGTTCGGTGAATTGGACAAGCAAATTATGTGGAACCTATCACGCGAACAGAATTTAAGAAATAGTGTTTATATTGTATTAATTATGTTATAATTACAAACTTTATTTTTTTACAAGGAATTAGAACTTATTGCGAAACCATAAATACAAACGGCTCTTGCTACTATTGATGTAAAATACGTGTTATGTTTTTTTTAAATAGCCTTGCCAAATAGCTTATTTTAACGGCAAAAAGTCTTGAATATGGTTAATTTCAAACACAGTTTTACAGAAATCTATCTTGATTATTAATGTTCGGTAAATGCTCATTATACTTTTAGTTATTTGAAATGCGAATTTAAATAAATAGTTTATGATCAACCTATAAATAAATAATCTCAATAATATACGGTTTCCCTGATTCCGGACGCTGTTCGTGGAAACCTTCAAGTCAAAAAGAGGGTAGACCCATCACCGAATCCTCATTTTAGTTAAATTCTTCAAATATAACTGCACTAAATGAACTTGTTTTTAACAATTAACAAAAACCAATTAAATAATGATTCCGCAAAACACAATTTTTATTAATAAATTGGCCTCTAAATGGTTTTAAGACTTTAAGAAGTTCACTCAATTTCTTACCGATTTTCGTAAGGAATCCCATACAAAACGGCGATCGACTGGCTCGATTAATTATCGCGGCCCCATTGAGGTCCAAAATGGCCGTTTCTTCCGCTTAGTGGAAGGGATTAGGTATCTGGCTAGTGTAGAAATAATCACAACGTCATATTAGATGTAATACTCAACTTACAGCTTAAAATAGGGTAGATTCGGCGATACGGCAGATCCGGTGAAGGGTACTTTTACCTTATATCGTGCATGATGTTAACCCCTCTGTCTCACACCACACTTAATTTTAAGTATATGGATCTGATTACTCGCCTGACCATCGGACGACGTTTATCTGATTTTCATACCAGTACTCAAACATATTTACTACTTCTACTGGTAAATTATTAAAGATTAGCTTATTTTGTTGCACTATAATTCAAACATAAAATTACAACGGAACACCACCAGATTTCAATGAAAATGCCACAAAATACACGATCCCTGATAAATAGTTTTGAAGATAATATTATGAAGAAACGTGAAAGTTTCATGTGGTGAAGTGTCGCAAGGTATTTCTTTAGGTCATTTGGTTCACAAGCGCGTATGTTTTTAACAATAAATATTATCTTTGGCTTAACCAAAACTCATTCAGAGCAAAAGTCTTACTTAATAGATTCAGATTTCGAATTCACACAATCACGGCGCTGTCACTTATCTGATGGGAGACGCGTCACAGTAATAAAACAGTGAATGCACGGGGGAAATCTCTATGACTCGCCTTTTTATCTTTATACCTTTTCGACAAATCCGAATTATGAGAGTGTCGTTGGATTCGTCTTTCAATTTTAGAGACGGCTTTTGAAAGGTTTTGAATACGGTATACCTAAATATATGCGTTTGATAATTCTTTTTTGCGACAAATTATATTTTAAGATTTTCCTCGCTATACCTACTCCTTCAAATGATGTACCTACTGATATTATAATATATCTCATGTATGATGACGCGTATTGATTTAGAAACGATTTCGTATTTATTGCCGTTAGACGATATCATATCGAATTAACACATGACATGAAGAAAAAAATAGTATTTTTTATCAGCGACATTTTGCATCAGGATAGATGAAGTGTTCTTCTTTTCCTAACCTAAACCAATGCTATTTAAGTACCTACCGGAATACAGTACGATTAAATTAGTCCACCGTTTTTAATATTCCTAATTTACAATTCCTGTTAACGCAATCTTCCGCGATCACACATTAAGCCAAAAATTACATTCCCCATTTGTAAGTCTCTCAAATAGCTAATAATAAATCCACCAGTTCTTTCCCTGGCACCAGAATCTGCAATTGCCTTTTCTTCTTCAGATTTCATTATGATAATAAAATGGCAGGAATCCCTTGATTTATATTTGCCTATCGCGCTCCTTGTGATCATATTTGTGTCCCCGATACCTTATTGCTTTGTAAGATTAAAATCTGTTATTCTTTGTATGCATTTGTTGAATTACTTAGGTATTTGATTTCACATTTAAAATAATGAAAATATTGGGTACATTCACAAGAATGATTTTTAAATATTAGAAGATTTTAAATGTTTAACCCTTTTCCGGGGAATGGATGAAAATTTTAGAAATGCCTGATTATTTTTTTGGTGATAGGAATAACCTTCCTTAGCACCAGAAAAAATTTGCAGACTTGTCAGCTGCGTCAATTATTTTTGAAAAATATAAACAGTTTCCTTACTTACGTTTTGTGGTTAGGACGGCGAATGAGACACTTTCCTTGATCCGTCTCATATTACAAAAAATATTTTAAATATCTGACCCTGGCAATGACCAATATAGGCAATGTCAATATCATTGCCAGTGTCAGTTTACCACGGATGTTTATGATATTTTTATGTAATATGAGACGGATCAAGGAAATTGTCTCATTCGCCGTCCTAACCACAAAACGTAAGTGAGGAAACTGTTTATATTTTTCAAAAATAATTGATGCATCTGAAAAGTCTGCTACTTGTTTCTGGTGCTAAGGAAGGTTATTCCAATCACCAAAAAAAAATATCAGGCGTTTCTAGAATTTTCATCCATTCCCCATTGAAACATGACATTCAAATGTCAGTCTTATTCATTGACATTAAGATACATGTTTGACAGTCTGTAGATGGTCAATATAACGCCACAGCCTGGAAAAGGGTCCAAACAAGCATATTTTAGTTTAAAAAATAATATATTTATCTATTCAGCCTGTATCCTCCCACAGCTGAGTATAGGCCTCTTCTTTATTTTTGCAATCTACATTATTTGAAATTATAAAATAGGTTATCACGAAAAATTTACTACATTTCAAACTATGTAATGATGCCTAATTCGAAAACCATTTCGGTAATTATGTTACCTGAACGTAATAAAGTAGTTTTAAGATTTCATTTCTCACCCGTTTTTAAGAAAATCGCGAAATTGTATAAATGTGATTAAGCCGGGTGTGACGTCAATACTACGAAAGTCATATGAAAGGTGTGCAAGAGCTGCCATACAGAGCCGTAATGTTGACGTCATCATTCGCTACTTTTCAATTTGAAATTTCTGAATGAAAATTACAATTTAAGGAGAAATAAAAAAACACGTGCCTCTTAAAAAACATTTTCTAGCGAAATTTATCATAAAATTGGCCACTTGAAAAAATGAAATGTTGTCAATTGCTTTATCGCTTATTTTACGCTATTTTATTTAGTGAATATTACAGTGTAGAGGTATCATGAGATTCATTTATTTACAATATAAAACCATCAAACTAGAACGTGCGGTTGTAAGACAATCCACTCGTTCTAACCCTTTATGCCTGCCTATTCCCATGTCGGCCTAGCAACAGGTGTTGTATGCCTTTCATAGGGATTCTAATTAATTACCTATTTTATTTGTGCGTATTTCTTTTTCTTTAGAGGTTATCAAGTGCAACGGTGGCGTGTCAAATTTATTATGATTACATCGTTAAGTTTTTGTTTAATAAGTGATCCTTTTTGATGTGTTATTATCAGACATTGTTAATTTTGTAGCATTTTTGGTGCAGCTATTGTTTTTAACGGAATTGGTATAAACTATTTCAATCGTAATGCTTAATTAGCGTTAATAATGTCAATATTTACCCAAATTAACAATTTTGGTTGATATTGTTCATGCTAATTCAGATAACAGCACTACGCTGCACCACAAATGCTACAAAATTGACAGTGTCTGGTTATTATTAAAGTGAAAAAATCACTCGAAAGCAAATAGCTCATACTTTTCCACGAAACGTCAATTGTCATTTCATTTTTAAAGCGATAGTTTTAATGTTCCCTGCATTTTTATAAATGTACGAGGGAAACAAAGACAAAAAAGAGTCCAGTAGTATCGCTACCCATCTTAACAAACTCTTACCTATAAAAAAAAACCTTTTTTGTTGTGATTTGTAAATGCGACGGCGAAAATCCGCCAATGCAAGTACCTCTTGAAATATTGCACTTGTCGCAGAAAATTCACTAATTAACATCTAGCATCATCAGCATATTGAGCATTATCCAGCGCGACGCCTCTCAAAGATCAGTGACACCACTCTTTGGCACAAATAAAAAAAGGATTAACGTTAAAAAGTCGAAAAAATCTCATCCACTCCGAGTTAATGATACGGCACGGTGAGTGGCGAGAAACAAAGGTTGGGGATGCTGTCACACTGTGCCGTAATAGATAAAGATACGAGTACTACGTCTCGAGTCGAGAGAGTTTTTTCGTTTTTAGTATTTTAAGCTCCTATTGTGATACTGCACTATAATACATTTTATATCACATCATCACTTTCGTGATTATTTACAATGTCGACATCAAGCCAATAAATCGGTAATCCATAAACTACGTAATAGTATAAATGCAAAAGTAATTTTACCTGTTTGTCTGTTACCATTTCACGGGAAAACTATTGAACCAATTGTGAAAAATTTGGCAAGTAGAAAGCTATTGGGATTGACGTAAGGTTAGTTGATGTTTAGAAATCCACCCCATGGGGAGAGGAAGAGGAATTGACACGGTGGAATCCCACGTGGGTGGAGCTGCGAGCATAATTTGATAAAATGAGAGTCAAATCTCTATAACACTAGATACGAATATTTTTCTATATCACCCAAAGGAACCTCGGCCAAAATATGTTTAACATTACTCAGGATATGCCTGAGATTTTACCTAACTTTTGCCAATCTATTCTTGGCTACCAATTTTTCACGGGAAAGCTCGCGTTCGTTGCGGTGTAAAACAAAACCTCAAAGCTGAAGGTTCGAGGCTTGAGACCCGTCGCTTCTGGAGATGTCTCGATTTTTTCTACTTTATTTTCGATCCGTTTTCCCGGGGTTTTTCCACGAAAACGTCTGGCTCAGCTTCCTGAGCACTTGGCTAAGTCCAGCGAAGTGTTTTGTGAATCACAAGCGAGGAACCTGCTTCGTTGAATGGACCCGTGTTTTGTCCTCGCCTTTTACTGTTTCTTGGTCTAAATATATGTTTCCATGGTTAAGTTAATGTCTAGGTTATATAATTCGTATTCTTCTTAAATTAAGTGTCTTTGCGTGGGTATAATAGTTGATATACATATACTAAGATATCGTGGTATAATCTTTTCACTCTTAGTTTGAGTAATTGGGAATCGTAAGTAGCTAACCTACGATTCCCAATTACTCAAACCCGGAGGGCAAACTCGACTCAAAAGCAGACAAGAGCCATTTTACTTCCTAATACAAAGCCAAAGTCATCACGTATCTCAATTTGCCATTCACTAACGAGCTGCAGTTTCGCGATCTCCATTACGGCCTCCTACTCCAAGTATTTCCCCTTCTTAAACATGTTTTACTTTTTCCTTTATAATGTCTTTTTCTGTTTCATGTCGTTTTTTAGCCAGCGTCTCGGATGATTGCTCCGCCACGTACAAGTGGGCGTCTCCACAATGGGATGGCATTTTCTTTTTAATCCCTTATCTTGGAGAGTTCCCCATTTCTGTATAGATATGGGGGTTGAAGACGGAATATTTAAATGAGTCAGGTGTGTTTGTTGAGGGTATGCTGTATCTTTACGGTATTTTGCGAACTTGGATGCTGAAGAGACTTAATGTAAATTCAATTTGTTTCTTGGTTACCGATTGGGTTTTGATGGCTTACTGGATTATATAATCACATGCAGCTGTAAATGTGTTATTTTTAATAGACGGTGATTTTGAATCCGTGATGAATAAATACTTAACCAGCCAAAACAGATTTCAATGGATGAGGTCTCATCATCACTGTTAATTAAAAATGATAATGTTAACAATAATATCCACTGAAATTGAAATTTGATAGGTCAGTAAACTCTTACATCTGCTTCTCATATATGTAACAATTGACGCTCTCTGATCTGTGTATAGCTCTTAACTTTATAATAGGGCACAATGGTGTTTAGGTTGGTTTATGAATCTAATTTCAAGGAGGTTTTAATTTCATAGATTTAACCCACCGTTAAGACGATGATATTTATTTAAAACGTAATTCCTAACTCAGTTTTATTCAGGAAAAAATGTTGATTTTAGGTAACTTCGTTTTAATCGTGTTTGGAATCAATTACTGAATTAGAAAAATTGGTTCCTGATCACGAATTAAAAGCAATTTGTATTTCGTAGCAAGATTTATAAAGTTGTGTGTCGTCATGAATCCTGTGCCATCTGAAATACTACAAATCCATACCATTTAAATTAGAGTCTCGACATATATAAATTCAGCTTTTGAACAGTCGGGCATGTGTATCGCAATTGTAATCAATGAACACTAATAATATCAATAATATGCAGCGAACAAATTTTCTACCCACTACCGATCTTAACATAGAATGTATAATGGAACTGTCATAACCTGTTTACCACTCGTAACCAATGTTTTCACGAGCACGCTCAGAAAACACTTTTGCGTAACAAACACCCTATAGTTAGTTTATTTTCTCTTTTAATCTCCCGAAGTCCTGGTTAGATGTAAAACGTGCAAAAAACGAAAAAAAAAAAAAAATCCTCACCGCTTTATTATGAACCCAAACACACCCATCTCTAGATCATCTCGGCAATTTACTTATGCATATTAATGGCGTCGAAGCGAATAAGACGGATCGAGACGCAAAAAGAATTGAAGGACCCAACGCCGTTCACAAAAAGCCCCGGCGCCCCTCTCCAGTGATCCTCGAAAATGCGAAAATACATTTTGACGGATGACAAAACATAAAAGATTACAGGAAAACCGGTACTTGTAATTTTCTGCGCATTTAATATTTCGGAGTGTTTACCGGGCATTAATATTTATTGTAAGGACATAATGCGATCGCGTTTCTATGTTTATTTAAATTGTCTGTATTAGGATTTGGTTTTTACTACCCTAATTTAAATCAAGAATATGATTGTAACCGTGTTTACCGTAGTAGCTATACCTATTTAAAACTTTAAAAAGCAATTAGTTCGTAGCCCACGATAGATATTAAGATCAAAGTTTATTTTTCAGCATTTTAATTATGTGTAGTATTTTGGACAGCCGTTTTAAAGTTAATGTTTTTAACGAAATTTTACGTTTCTTTCCAGACTGACGCGGTTTCTCCAGAAGAACCTTCGCCTGAAAATTCGTCCGACAGCTCGTTGCTGTCATCGATATTGCCGGACAAGCTGTCCGCCGGCTCCATATGTACAGCAGTGCTCTTGATGCTCGGTTGGAAGTTCCTCAGTAAACGATGAACGCGAGCATGCGCGAACGGTGCACAACCGACACCTAGCGTGCAATGAGTAGTAAACACTACTCTTTTGTCACGCTTGTTAATATTGTATACATTTTGTCTATCGGTTATTTTATAAATAGCCTTTTTGCTATGATAGACTCGTAAACAGTTGTTGTATGAACTGTATTTGTAAATTAATCGTACGCACTTTTTGACATGTTTTTATACATGAATATTCTGAAATTGTTACATACTTTTTGTAGACTTGGAATAATTATTCTCTTTATATATCGAGATTATTTATAAAGATTGAACGGCAATGCGGGAAAAGTAACTAGGACTTTAAAATGCAGTGAGCGTCCTTCGAAATTAGAATTTTAAAGTAGTTGTCAAACTTTTTAAATCAACGTTGTCATTTTTTATGAACGTTGTACCTAGTGCAAGAAATAGAACATTTATACAAACATTTGAAAGATCGTAAATTAAAGTAAAAACATATATTAATAAATTAACTATTCACGTGTCAATTTTACATTCCGCTTTCGGTGTTGAAGTATAATCCATAGTAATTACTGAACACGTAGAAATACTTATCTGTATAAAAAATATTTAATTACTATTTAGAAATTACTTCGAAGAATGGACCACGTTTGTTCTATATTATACAAAAAAATAGATTTTATTTTAATATAAATATAAAGTCCGTTTTCCCAGAAATTGTTCCAAAGAGAGCAGCCTAAAAATTATCATCGATTGATCTCATTTTATTATTTTTGTAATAAAAATGTTTATTTTAGAATAACGGTAGCGTATTTATGTGTAAAGGAGAAGTGAAGAGTGCCAAGTTATGTAAAATGAAAATTTTATCAGAGAAGGTCTATTTTAATAATATTTCTTGTATAAAAGTTAATTTTAGGTGATTGATATGCTCTGACGTTTCTGTTTAGCTCAAAACTTCTAATTGATTATTTCATGCCCGAAATTTCTGATTTGAGTAAATTGTTTATGAAATTAATTTGGAGCTTTTATAATTAATCAATGGAGTGTTATAAGAAATGAAAGGGTCTTGTAAGATAAGAATGTAGTTTATATTTGTAACATTATATTAGTATTATGCTAAGTATTAGTCTCGAAGATGTATGAAAAGTTTTGTTTTCCTGTTTGTATGTGTTCGTTAATTCCTTTATATTTACAAAATTTCAAAGAAGTCACCGAAAATTCGAAACAGAACAAATACATTTGTCCAACTGTTAAGAAAGTATGTTTATAAATCATTTTAGTAGCCAAAATGGGAACAAAACGTTTCGGGAACAAAAACAAACTTTCATCAAACTCATCTTTTTCATTTTTAAGAAATTTCATTTTAGTAGTTACAAAATGGAAGGATGTGTTCAAATGTGATATGTATTTATTTAAGGAGATGATTAAATAAAAAGAAGTTTTCCTAATGATCTCTCGGAAACTCTTATTGCTAACATTTTTTGCTACTTTGTGCTAAATAATTATTATATTAAAACAATATTTTAGTTTCATGTAAATTTTGTTGAAATGTATTATTTAGCACAATTTGCAAATTAAGAGGACATTATGCAAATAAGAGTTTTGTACATAAATTAAATTGGTATGCTTATTGCTCTTTTATAAGAATAAATTTTTGTAGAGGACAAATCCTAAAATTCTTTAAATGCTTCTCGACGCAAATTAAATAGAAGACGCAGTGTTTCGTTTTTTTGTAAGTAATAATTGTTATTTTAAACGAATTAACAAACTCTATCCTTGTATCAAATTTATAAAAAATTTTTTTTTTTTTTTTTCAATAGATTAAATACTGTTTAATAAAGGGTCAGTTTTTTTATATAAACTTTACAGCTACTGGTCCGTATGAAAGAACCTAGCTGTTGCAATGAGTAACTAACAGTCAATTCAATACTATAAAATTTTGTAGAGTTATTGCTTTGTTGATTCACCACAATTTTTTTTTGTTCACATTTAATTTTCAGCGGTCATCTTGAAAATATTTTTCCGTGTGATGTAAGACTATAATTTTGAAAAGGCCAAGTTAATTATATTGTAGGGTCCCATAATTAATAATTTTAATATGATTAAACATAAATACTCAAAATACCAAATGCGTCTTCTATTAATAGTACCGGCTTACTGCTTTACACGATAAATAAATAACACTTAATCGAAACTGTAAGCAATACAATTGTAATTATTCGTAGATTTAAGATTAGTAAGGGATTATCTCACTACCAAGTCTTTTATTAATTAAGTCATCAAACTTTGCAGCAAATATGCTCAAATTTGTGTTATTATGACTAACTAGTGTTATATCATAAGCATATTGTGACACGCCCCAGCACAGGTTTAAAATACCAAAATTACCACTTCTCAGTCCGATGACAGGTTGTATTAAATAAAAAATATTCATAATTATACAATATATCGCGTATCGCGACGTTACGAATCATTAACAGCAACCGTGTTACGATACCCTCGGGTTGACTGAAAAAAAAAAATGCCCACATCCCATTTTTTTTATACAAATGAAGGGTGGTACATGCCTGATGAGTGATGAGGATACGCGATAAATTCGCTTATTTTTTTTGTTTACTAAGCTTTAGATTGAACCGATTTACAAAAACCGTTTTTCTCAAATGCTTGTAGCCTAATATTTACTGTACCTAAAGGCGTGGCACGAGTAGGTATCCTCGGACTGTGAAGTAGCTAATGTAGTAGCGCTAAATTTGAATGTTATTAATATTATTATAATCACATACTGAAGATAGTTTTGCTTCTTTACACTTTCACTGCCAGGAGTGCCTCGCGGGCGCCTACGCCGTAGTCGCTTTCCGCTACATACGAGGAAATAAACCACGGGATCGGCTACGAGCGTAGCGCCTAACGAGTCTTAATTGGCAGTGAATGTGTTAAGAGTCCCCAGGAAGCTCGACTCTTCATACAAACGTAGATTGGTTCTAATTTTAAAACGGTATGCTGGAATAACATGAAACTTTGTATACACCACGGGATCCACCGTATCTAGGGCGGATATTAGTTTCTGTTGCTAGAAATTATATTAGAAAAAAAAAGATACAAAAGAAGTTTTTCATGCTAAACTTCTTTTCGTCCAATGTTTTTTCTATGAGTTAGAAGAGTACTACGTTTTTATGCGCAGCCGACTTGTGTTGGGCGTCCTGGGGTCGTGCAAATATAAATTAATTTGTCTACGTACCAAGAGAATGTCGAAGTAAGTTAATGGAAACGTAAAATACTAGATACTCTTCAAGTCCATCAGCCAAAAAAGTTGGACGAATTTTAGATTTCCATTGAAACGAGATTCAACCGGCAAAGAACCTTACTTGAATTTTTGCTCGAATCAATTTTTTGTGATGATGTGGTAAGGTCACATTTGCAACGTAAGAGAGAACCGAGAAAGATTTCTTGAGCGAGTTTGGGTTAAGTTATTTTTCGAAGAGAGTGATTTTTGTGTATAAATAACCTGTATATTTTACCTGACTGTAGAAACAGAAGGTTTATGCTTTAGGTATAATTTTAAGAATTTAGTGAATAACATGGCTTTAGTTTAAGTATTTAGTTAATTCAGATAAGTCATACCAATTGACTTGCATGTAAGTTATGTATTGCATATTATTTTACAATCTACTGCCTATTATGCCTGTTCTCAATATTTTTATTTGAAAATATACTTTTTTATGATACCTGCTGTATTTTATTTGAAAATAATACCTAAAAGTATCCTGGCACTAGCAGATTCGAGTCTTGGGTACTCGAATCGGGTAATGCATGTTAGTCGGAACAGAGGAAAGCCAAGTACTATACATAAAACCCCAATGTAGTAAATGCACGTTGCCTTAGGAGGATTCCAAATAATTTTAAACACGTGTTTCTGAGGCCCTAAGGAGTAAAAAACCGGCCAAGAGCGTGTCGGGCCACGCTCAGTGTAGGGTTCCGTAGTTTTTCGTCCGTCACAGTAAGTGTGTGAAATTATTTTGTGATTTTTTTCAAAAACTATTCGACCTATCAAGTTCAAAATAATTTTCCTAGAAAGTTATTATAAAGTTCTACTTTTGAGATTTTTTTCATATTTTTAAAACTTATGGTTCAAAAGTTAGAGGGGGGGACACATTTTTTTAACTTCTGGAGCGATTATCTCCGAAAATATTAACATTATCAAAAAATGTATTTAGTAAACCCCTATTCATTTTTAAATACCTATCCAACAATATATCACACGTTAGGGTTAAAATGAAAAAAAAAACACTCCCCACGTTACGTATAGGGGAGGTACTCTAATAAAAAAAAAAAAAACACTTTTTATTTTACCACTTTGTCGGCGTGATTGATAATATATTATTTGGCATATTAGTGCCAAATTTCAGCTTTCTAGTGCTAACGGTTACTGAGATTATCCGCGGACGGACGGATAGACAAAGCGAAACTATAAGGGTTCCTAGTCGACTACGGAACCCTAAAAATGACGTATAAAGAGAGCTGAATTCGGCTCACTTTTTATTACAAGCTTTATATTTATTAACTTGACCTGTTCGACTGTTCGTATGTATAAGTATGTAAATATACAGGGTGGAAAGATAAGTCGGGCCCTGGAGGGAAACTACCTTAAATCCTTAAGCTGGCTCATTTTACTTAAAGGAGACATTCCTTTATTTTTAAAAAGAAACAAAACTACATAAAAAGATTTTCAAAAAAGCCTAACACACGGCCGGGAATCGAACCCAGTCGAATCTGTCTAAAAATCTGAGTTCGTTTTATTGCGTTAATTAATAGTTCCAGGTGTAAGGAACTATTGTTGCTAAGAAACTCTGTATCTGCAATCACAGGAAAATGTTGAAATTCATAGTTTAATGTACGGAAATGGACCTTCCCAAACTAACCCGCTTAGTATGTCTGTATGTAAGTATGGGGAGATGTGACATCTGAAACTAGACGAAATTGGAAATTCGTAGTATTATTTATTTATTTTCATCATTTACATCATTTTTTTCAAAACTGTAATAAAATATCATTCCTATACTTAGGTACCCATATTAGGTAGGTAGATACTGTTTGTACGAGGAGATCCATTTCCGTATTTAAACTGTGAAATTCGGCATTTTACTGTGATTGTAGATACATAGTTCATAATGTATGGAACACTTGTTGCTAAGGGACCCTCCCTTAGCAACAAGTGTTCCATACATCATGAACTATGTATTTACGCAAAAAAACGAACTCAGATTTTTAGACAGATTCGAGCGGGTTCGATTCCCGGCCGTGTGTGAGGCTTTTTTGAAAATCTTTGAATCTCAGTTTTGTGTCTTTTTAAAAATAAAGGAATGTCTCCTTTAAGTTAAATGAGCCAGCTTAAGGATTTAAGGTAGTTTCCCTCCAGGGCCCGACTTATCTTTCCACCCTGTATAATATTATATATTTACGTACATACATACATGTAATGTTGACGACGGCCTCTTTGCTGTGTTGCTTGTCATTTTATAGTTTTTCTATCCGTCATGTAATTTTTGCTGTTCTGTCAAAAAAGTCTAAATAAAATCTACACTTATTTTAAAAGCTACGAGTTTTTCCTGATAGTTAAGATGTACAGCGTTAACATGTAAGTTGTCCGTCAAAATTTGCCATCCTTTTTCAGTCACTTGACACTTATTCGTCTGAGCTGAAATTTTGGGTAAAGGTATAGTTTGGATGACAATTCAATATTATGGTACGATCGAGCTGATCTGATGATGGAGACAGAAGGTGGCCATGGGAATTCAGTATTTAACCGGCGTAACCCCGTTGAGTTTGGGCTCGTTAGAATCGTCTCAATGAGTAGTTAATGATGGTATACAGAAAAGTACAGTCGGCAATAAAAGCTTGTACCAAAAATGAAATGTTTGATAGAAACTTATTTATTTACATAGGTACATTACAAATTTTGCTTGACCATGCAGTTATGTAGGAAAATAAAATAAAAAGTGAGCCAAACTCAGCTTAATCAAATCACCTAAGCTTTAGTTTTTACTCCTTAGAGCCTCAGGAATACACTGTTAAATTATTAAGACTCCTCCTACCCTACCTACCTAAGAAAAACCCGACTTCAATTTTGAACTTCGCCATGGAACATTGCGTTGCACATTTTCTTACCACTTACTTGATTTAATATAAAGAAAAACAGAAAGGTAACTAGAAGCATTTTTTGCGATTATGAAATATATGCGTCGAAAGCAAGTAATCTTTTCACAGCTTTGAGGAACTACATAAATAATGTAGCTAAGGTATTCATTTCAACTTTATACAGGGTGTCCGGTAAATAATGGGCAACTTTCTAACCACGAATATGCCACCTTAGACTGGTCCAGAAAATCGACTTTGAGGTTCAGTAAAAGTCGCCTGGTTTTTGAGATATTCGCACTTTTCGAAGAGCGAATTGTACCAAAACAAGGTGTTTAAAAGTGAACGGTTATAGCAACATCTTTATATGTAAAGATGTAAATGGCATGTGTTATACCATTTTAGAATCAGTATTAGATAGACAATTTTTCAGGAAGTTGGCCACTCTGGTCCTTCTACATTTTTTTTTCATCACAAGCAATCAAACTTGTGGAACATTTTAAAGAAAAATGTGATTCTATTAATTAAGACCTAATTAAACAGAAATCGGTCTGGCCACCATAAAACTCTAATACATGTCACTACTTGCATCATTTACACCTTATTTCACTTTAATGACCTGGACGTTAATAATTCTCGGAAATATTGTCTAACAGTGTTGCTAATAAATATTGTTTAACTATGTAAGTATATTAAGTAATTGAAAAAACTAAACGGATATAAGTTGATACTACAAGCTTTCTATTAACTTGCAACATAACGTAACTAACCTAACCTAACTAGGTATGTATGTAATATGTTTGTTCGGGTGGAATCTTGCAACCCAATTAAGAAGCAGTTATCCTCAACCGATTGAGCTAAAATTTTGGGCAGAGATAAAGTTTAGATAACAGTACAATATTATGGTACCATCGAGCTGATCTGATGGTGGAGACAGAAGGTGGCCATGGGAATTCAGCACTTAACCAACGTAATCTCGTTTAGTTTGGGCTCGTTAGAATCGTCTCAATTAGTAGTTGATGACGGTATACAGTAAAGCACAGTCGGCAATAAAAGCTTGTACCAAAAATGAAGTTTTTGCCATAAACTTACTTACGTCAAAAAGTTGTTTGAAAGCAAAAAAGTGACTTTCTGAGTATTCATTTTTGTCGACCATACAATACATGTTATTCATTATGTGGTTACAGCACAAGAAATAGTATCCGATAGAATGAGTTATTAAAGTTTTTCTCTATAGGTACTTGCACTCAGCTTAGTGAAAACGTAGACTTGAGGTTATGACTGAAAACTTAAACCTAACTGAGATACATCAACTTTAACTGACCGTTTGAACACACTTAAAAACTAAACTTAGATGGATGATACTTAGACCACACAAGAAAACTTGTGCTCAACAGTAACTTAAACTTAAGGTAAGTTTCTAAGACGGGGGAAAATGGCTCCAAGTTTCCAGAGACCGATTTAGTCTTCAATCGGTTTCTGAGGAAGTACATTAGGCGAATGTGAAAAGAAAATGATACCTAGGAAGTTTAGGTAACTCGTTATGACGCCATTAGAAAGGTTTGTAAACTGAAGGTAATGTGTTTTCTTAGAAAAAGATACTCAGAAGTAGTAATTTTTTAGGGTTCCGTAGCCTAAATGCAAAAAACGGAACCCTTATAGATTCGTCATGTCCATCCGTCTGTCTGTCTGTCTGTCCGTCCGTATGTCACAGCCACTTTTTTCCGAAACTATAAGAGCTATACTGTTGAAACTTGGTAAGTAGATGTATTCTGTGAACTGCAATAAGATTTTCACACAAAAATCGAAAAAAAACATTAAGTATTAGGGGTCCCCATACTCAGAACTGAAACTCAAAAATTTTTTTTTCATCAAACCCATACGTGTGGGGTGGGTATCTATGAATAGGTCTTCAAAAATGATATTGAGGTTTTTAATATCATTTTTTTCTAAACTGAATAGTTTGCGCGAGAGACACTTCCAAAGTGGTAAAATGTGAGTCCCCCCCCTCCCTGTAACTTCTAAAATAAGTGAATGATAAAACTAAAAAAAATATATGACGTACATTACCATGTAAACTTCCACCGAAAATTGGTTTGAACGAGATCTAATAAGTAGTTTTTTTTAATACGTCATAAATCGTAAACCGCAATTTATTTCACGGAACCCTTCATGTGCGAGTCCGACTCGCACTTGGCCGCTGTTTTAAAGTTCGCGTTATAAATATCAAAATTACAAACGGGACCAAATATCAATGAGCCCAGAGTATTGTTTAAAATATAATTTGTCAAATATCTTGTATTAGATGAATTTCATTCGATTTGTCAGTAAATATTTTTTGTTACATTAGCAACTAAGTGGTTTGAAAGTTACATTCGTATTCTGCAACATTAATACTTTTAAGCCAAATAAAAATAAAATGGACGTATTTGGTTATTTATTTCAAAACAACTGACATATTTACCTACCTATTTTAGCAATAA
This sequence comes from Epinotia brunnichana, assembly GCA_963854355.1. Classification (NCBI taxonomy): domain Eukaryota; kingdom Metazoa; phylum Arthropoda; class Insecta; order Lepidoptera; family Tortricidae; genus Epinotia; species Epinotia brunnichana. The sequence continues at coordinate 21,547,165 of OY977936.1, read as the reverse complement.
ATTCAAACCCCAAACTATCTACCGAAATCTCATGATCAACCAACTGCGTGAGAAAAAAAACGGTTACAAAAAACTTGTACTTGCAACAAATTTATGCACACTCACAATTTACAAAAAATAAATACCCATGTTACGAATGCCGTTAAATCAAGCGATGTTCTTTAAACATGAAGAACGTTTCATTCACATTCAGATGCATACATAAGTTGTTAATGCTGGCAGATTAGTGAAATAGCAACGGGGTATGTTTTATCTCAGGAATTGGAAACAAATCGACACGTTTAGGGGTAATTGGGAGGACCCCCACAGTTTTATTGTTTATGGGACCTTTCCCACGGATCTACGGCGAGGGTGGTACGAGTATATTGCATTAAAAACAGTAAGTTTACGTGATCTAATCCAAGATGGAGAATCCTACTTGATATTTCGATTATTTTATAGTAGGTTCTTGAGTATGCGAGCTTTGCTCGGCGTTTTTCGTATTTTTCGGGAGGTGGGTCATTCTACTCAAGAATGCATATTTTGTACGACACAAGATATACATATATATTTTTTCATGTCTTCTTATTGGTCTATTTTCTGTGGCACTATCTGTAATATTCCGTATGTTACTATGTTTTATACTTTGTTGAATTTTTTTTCAAAGCGTAGCTAATTAAGCTAAGTTTTGAACAATAATTTTGGTTCCTTGCTTACAAAAAAAAACACTCTGTTACCAAATATATAAGTATAGGTACTAGCTTCTGCCCGCAACTCCGTCTGCGTGGAACTCGTTTAAATCGTAGCTCCATATAAGCTCACACCCACCATTTCACCCCCTTAGGGGATGATTTCCGGGATAAAAACTATCCTATGTCATTCCCCGGGACACAAACTATCTCTATACCAAATTTCATCTAAATGGGTTCCATCCAAATTTTCACCGCCTAGGGGATGACTTTCGGGATGAAATCTATCCCATGTCCTTTCCCGGGACTCAAACTATCTCTATAGCAAATTTCGTCTATTGATTCTAATAATTTCCCCCATACAAACTTTTCACCCCTATTTAACCTGCTTAGGGGTAGGTTTTTCGAAAACCCTAAAATCTTTTTTCTTGTATTGTAATAAGGAGTCGATACATAAAGTTTCAATTCTCTCAATTAACATTTTACTCCATCCCCATACAAACTTTCCACCCCCTTTTTACCTCCTTGAGGTTGGAATTTTCAAAAATCCCTTAGTAGGTACTTCATCATCATCATCATATCAGCCGAAAGACAGAGAAACTCCCAACATAGCCCTCTCCATTGCCCTTTGGGTGACTTTGAGCCTTCTTATGAGGCCCATACTAAGCGACCACGTTTCATGTCATCACAGTTCACAATTTTATCGACAGCTTATTATTATAAGCTCGCGATATTTCGCGAGTAAGATTATAAACTGACGGTGTTGATAATCTGACGGTAACATATAAAGTGTCATTCAATAGAACTTGCAAACTATGTAAACAAACAATGTATTGGAATTGACATCTCCACTTGTAATAAATCTCTAAATTAAAAAAGAATCAGCCAGTTTGAAACTAAGCTTTGTGTTGTTACGAATGTTCTCAGCATCCCATGAACGGAAAAATATAAAACATTTTTATAGGTACATTATTATTCTAGCTGTAACTTAGGATAGGTTTTATCCGACTGCAACAATTAATTAATTTTCCGTAATATACGACTTCATTTAATTTTTCATTTATTATTCTTAAAGTATATCGCCGCCACATCTGTCAGCTAAAAGAAACGTCAAAATCACAGACTAATAAGAGATACTACGGATAAAATGGCGGAATTGCTTTGCCTTTCTTTCACCTATTAATAATTTTAATCCCGTCTACGATATACCATGACGAGACACATAGGTGCCAAAAGCAAATATAAAATTAATCGATTTTGATATGCGAATTTATATGCGCAAATGTCGTATTAACGCGTAATTTCAACAAATGTATCAACAAATTCAAACAATATAAACTTGGTTTTTTTGAATGGCACGCGCACGCGCTCTTTGCGTATTCAGCCAAACCACGAAAACCGAAACTCGAAGTTCGTATATCTGCATTCCTGTCACTTGTTAGTGCGATAGAGATAGAGATACCCGAATATTTTCGAATTCCGAAGTTCGTGGTTTAAAAGAAAATACGGATGTCGTATAGATCTAAATTAATATTTTATGTGTAAATATGGGTAAAGTTATTTGGAAATACTATTGTTGTTATTGTTTTAGTATATTTGACTAGCTTTAAGTTTAATATTGTACGTCCGAAATGGGCAAGCTGTTGGACTTTATTTTACCCAAAACAACTAAATGTACACAAATCTGACAATAAGGAAATCTTATTTTATCTTATCTTATCGAAAATAGACACTAAATAAAATAATCATAATGTTGTATTTTTTTTAAAAAGAAAACAACGCAAATAGCAACGCAACGCAATCTAGGTAAAATAATAACTAAGTTATAAGTGTCCAAAGTTTTAAGAGGAGGTTTGTTGTCTCTTTTCCGCAAAACGCACCTTTATAATGAAACGATTGTTTTTTACTATGACGCTCGAGGATCGTGACGTCACGGTCCCTGATCGTTTTCTCACTCTAGTTGTAGCTTCGTAATTTTTTGAGATATTTGAATGAGTTTTTCGTTTCTTCTTTCTTTTGAAGTTAGTCTACAGCTACACCTTTATTTGGAAGACAAGCGGAAAGAATCCATACTATCCATACTTCCATACTTATAAATATTATGCGAAAGTGAAAGTGTGTATGTCTGTCTGTCTGTTATCTCTTCACGCCTAAACCGCTGAACCGATTTAGATAAAATTTGGATGTAATCTATTTTGATGAAATTTGGTGTAGATATAGGTTAAGTCCCCTAAGGGGGTGAAATTAGGGGTGAAAATTCGGATGGAACCCATTTTAATACAATTTGGTACCTACACAGATAGTTTGAGTCCTGGGAAATGACAAAGGATAGTTTTAATTACGGAAATCACTCCCTAAGGGGGTGAAATGGGGGGTGAAAATTTTGATGGATCCCGTTTCGATGAAATTTGGTATAAAGGTAGTTTGAGTCCCGAAGAATGACATTAGATAATTTTTATTCCGAAAATCATTCCTTAAGGGGATGAAATAGGGGGTGAAAGTTTGGATAAAACCCATGTAGGGACCTAGATGAAATTTGGTATAGAGATAGTTTGAGACCCTTCGAAGGATATAGAATAGTTTTTGCCTCGGAAATCATCCCTTAAGATGGTAGACGTTGGTTTGCAATATTTTTTCTAAGGTTCTACGCGGACGAAGTCGCGGGCAACAGCTAGTTACTTTATATACAGGGTGGAAAGATAAGTCGGGCCCTGGTGGGAAACTACCTAAAATCCTTAAGCTGGCTCATTTTAGTTCAAGGAGACATTCCTTTATTTTTAAAATGAAACAAAACTGCATTCAAAGATTTTCAAAAAAGCCTCACACACGGCCGGGAATCGAACCCGGTCGAATCTGTCTAAAAATCTGAGTTCGTTTTTTTGCGTAAATAAATAGTTCTGGATGTATGGAACACTTGTTGCTAAAGAACCACAGGGTTCTTCTTCCCGTTTTACTCTTTGAGTACGGAATCCTAAAAATTGGAGACAATATAATTTTTAAGTAGAATGACCCAGGTAACAAGTTTTACTGGAAATTAGACCTAGCTATATCGAATTTTCGCACCTGTCAGGGTGAACATACACCAAAGATATGCAAAGCAGTGTTTTCATATATTGATTATAAGAAAACATATATTTCGAAGAACCCATTTACAAACATATATATATGTATAAAATACAATAGGATACCTATAGGATTAGCGACATTCAGTTTTACGGTAATTCCGGGGTAGTTGGCCATAGTTTTTCTTAAATGCTGTTGAAAAAAAATCTTGAATATTATTATAGAATTCTTTATTTGTAATTAAATTTTAAACAATCAACTTTGGAATTATATAAACAAAACTAGCAAATTCTAATGAAATTACTTAAAAATAAAATATTAAAAAAAAATCACGATTGGCCATCTCTCCCGAGATACGAGAGTGGAGAGGTGTGATACGAGGTAAGATGGCCATATCCTTAATTCTAATTATATTATAATTTTTGGTCTTATTTCGTATTTTTTAACAGCCTTTTTTTCTCTGCACCACATTAAGAGCACATGTCTTCAAATTCAGTGCAATTCTCGTGTACCCAAAACTGGCACACCATGCATTGAAACCAGTCCTCGAAGTGAAGAGTTTTATAATAATTTTCTCCACATCCGCGACAATTATCTCTTTCATTCAACTTTTGTTTCTTATTCTGATTTGCTATCGTTTTAAATGGGTTGTCGTCACTGCTATCAGATAAACTTCGGATAGCTATGCTAGCGGATATATATGGCCATCATAAACCGACTAACACTGGCCATCTCTCTTTTTCCTCCGGGAGAGATGACCACACCTAAAAAAAAAACAAGTTACATAACGATGTGAGCAATTTTGAGGTTAGGCCAAACTGTTACTTGTATACGTTGCAACCAAACCAAAAATAACTATTATTTTACGAAACTAATTTCATAACAACATAAAACAAGAACCCTCTGAAAAATATTTCCACTACACGAAACAAATAACATGGATTTTACTTACTTTTTGATTTTATTTCGCCAAAAAATTGCACGCACCTTTCTGCCATGCGCGTCGTGAAGCGAACCAAAATATTGCTAGTGCCATCTAGCCAACCGGTCAGGAATTATTTCGATGGGCCTTCTCTCCCTTATGGCCATCTACCCCGGAATTACCCTACATGCCGATTCCAGATAGTAATTTATCAAAAATATGATACAAATTCAATAGGCACTTCTTAATAAATTAAAAAAATGACGTTTAAAACAATAGTACATTGTTCAACAAGGGTCGTATGAGGAATATTGCAAACGAGAGTCTATCAGAAGCCCGACGCCGTGAGGCGGAGGGCTTTTGATGACTCAAGTTTGCAATATTCTTACGCCCGTGTTATACACAATGTTTTTCATCACATTTGTGAGGAAATAAATAACTATAAAAGACCAAAAAATCTATGTTTTATACAAGCGCACCAGGGTTGTTTTCAAATAAAGTGTACCCTAGTTAAGATAAAATTAAGAAACGTTAACTTTTTCAGGTGAGTTACGAAAATTTGCCATACATTTATACAGCTAATTTTCGTGACTCACCTGACAAAGTTAATGTTTCTTAATTTTACCTTAACTAGGGTACACTTTCTTTGAAAACAACCCACCAATCAAATGTTGACGAAATTGACAACTTCACATCCAGATCAGTGCGAGTGGGGGGCGTAGTTTCAATATTTCAACCAATCACAGAGCATGGAGCATGTGGTTCTTGCAGGGCATGGCCTGCTCGATTACCAATCACAGAGCCAGAATTCTTGTCGTATTACGCGGCCGTCAAGATTTGCTTAACCAATCAGATCACACAAAGCTCATTACTTCCCTTGGGACCATTATTTCCCGCGGGAACAATTAAGGCCATTGTCCTTCCGTATACAGGCATAGAATAACACCATTTATGAGCAAGTGTGATGAAAAGTAATTATTTCTTGTTCACAAAAGTATTTCCCCCAATTACAGTCAAGTTCAACGATAATAAATATCTCGCGTCCAGACACTCGACATATTATGTAACTAAGAAATGCCCAAATTCTAAATCACTTGCTGTTGTCGTTAGTAGGTATATTTTCAAATTTAGATCACAATGTTACGAAATAACGGAAATGATCAGTAACAATTTTCTAATTTCGGACTGTTTAGAACACAACATGGGTGGTTTATTATAATTGTCGAAGCACATTCTTTTGTTTTAAAATGTGTTTCAAAACGCCTTCTTCTAATCAATGGAATTTAAGGGGATCCCGGAAGTTTGAATGGGTAAATCAGTTTAATGTGTTAAATATGATGTTGACTATTGTCACTTATTGCGAACCTTTCCAAATCGTACACTGAAAAATTAAATATCTTTTTTATCATAATATCGCTCAATCTAGGAGGTTTATCTCTAACCTATCCCATATTATATTATGTATTATAATTATTCTATGTGTATTCAGCTCAGCCAATGTTTTCTTGGACATAATCTTAACTTATTTCTAGGTAAAGAATAAAATGTTTATCCTTTATATTACGGTAAGCAAACAAAGAAAGTAATTAAGTAATAGGAATTACATTACATATAACAAATGCCTTATCATAATACAAGCGCCAAGTAAAAAAAAAAACAATAACGGTTTTTATTTCAATGGAGACAGATTTGCATGATAATTTCTCCCGTCGCATATGTGGCAACAAAGAATCCCTCAAACGGACTGGCACCCATCAAAAATCCAATCCGACCGATCAAAATTGCAGAGACCGATCGCCAGAACATCACAACCCAACAAATCAACGCTTTTGCATACGATTGAAAAATCGAATAGCATGCACTATTAGGCACCGTATCGAAAAAATAAACAAACGCTATTTGAAAGTCAAATTTCGCTGCCAACTATGGTATTTGCATATAGACAAGGTGGCAATCATCGATCACTGATGATTTCAATATTTTAGGGTTATTTGCGTGTGATTTAAAATGACGGATCGTTGCGGGGTTTCACACGTTTTTTTGTATATGTGATAATAACAGAATTCTATGTGTATAGTAGCGTTCATTATTTGAACAGAAAATACCACAATATGTTGGGTATACTTACGCCAAAAACAAAATGGTTAAGACTATACCATATTGCTCAATCACTTAATTAGTTAGAATACATTTATCGAATTGGTTGGAATCTCATAAAGCCGAAAAGAAATAGTTTTGACAGCAGAAGAAAGCTCCTATATTTATTTCACCAACCAAGCTATATTACATCAAAAATAAATCATAAATACTCCTTATCCGTACACAACTGTTGCTATATAGTATTTTATGCCACTGTTCTATAAGAAGGGTCTTAAAACGCGAGTGGCGTGGGTTAAAGACGCCACGAGCGTTTTAGACCAGTTATACACCGTTGCATACAATACTTTTTCTACGACAAATTTAAATAAATAGCAGACTACAAAATAGTTTTCAAGCACCAAATTTTCTATTCGTACTTTTGCTACTCACGCAAATTGTTCAGGAGTGCAGTTATTAATTACTTCGACCATTTTAAAAGGAACGTACACTTTTGTCTTCCCAAACACGAATAAAATCTTAATAGTCTAGGACAAATAGTTTATCATCTTTCATCTTTTCATTTTGAACTGTATATAATTTGGTGGGAAATCGGAAATGTGACTTCTTGTTTATGGTTTGTTTTGTTTTTAATTTGTTTGCACTTGCCATTCGAACCAAACCGAATCCGGACCCGGACCGAATTCGAACTGTTTATATTCATAAATATTACCAAGAATTTATAAAACATGTAAGTTAACACACAATAGATGATGATTTATTATTGTTGTAGTAAATAATTTAAATAATTACTTTTATTTCGAAATATTTGTTTATGAAGTTCACTGCAATATAGCGGCCGATTTAAAAAAAGTTAAACCTAGCTTTTATGAAAAATGTATGAACCAAAAAAGTACGCTAAACAGTGCGTTTTTGGGCCATAGAGCATATAGTTTTTCGACGACTTATTAGTGGTGTCATTGTATTTGAGCTACAGCCTATATAAATGACAGATAACGGTACAGGAGTAGAAAAATGTTTTAAATGTGCAATAATCTACACACGAAGCTCGCCGTCGTGTACAGAGCGGTTATTCTACCTCTACTGCTCTATGCGTCGGAGACATGGTGCTTGTACAAAGTAGACATTAAGCGTCTTGACTCTTTTCACCTAAAATGTCTCCGAGCAATTTTTCGGCTGTGATGGCAGGATCGTGTTCCGAACTCGGATGTTTTACGTCGGTCGAACATGGCGGGTATGGAATGTCTGCTCATAAAAGGCCAATTGCGTTGGTGTGGACACCTTGTGCGTATAGCACCATCAAGACTGCCTAAAGCTATATTCTACTCTGAGTTGGGTAGCCTTGGGTAAACGCAGAGCTTTTTTTCTCCAGTATCTTTGACCAGTGTGTGTTGCCAGTGATGACATATGGCACTGAAACGTGGTCGCTTACAATGGGCCTCATAAGAAGGCTCAAAGTCACCCAAAGGGCAATGGAGAGGGCTATGTTGGGAGTTTCTCTGCGTGATCGCATCAGAAATGAGGTTATCCGCAGCAGAACCAAGGTAACCGATATAGCCCTCCGAATCGCTAAACTTAAGTGGCAGTGGGCGGGGCACATTGCACGTAGAACCAATGGCCGCTGGGGCGGAAAGGTTCTCGAGTGGCGACCACGTACCGGAAGGCGTGGCGTGGGTAGGCTCCCCACAAGGTGGACTGATGACCTGGTAAAGGTCGCGGGAGTCCGCTGGATGCAGGTGGCGCAGGACCGGTCATTTTGGCACTCTTTGGGGGAGGCCTTTGTCCAGTAGTGGACGTCTTTCGGATGATATGATGATGATGATGATGAAACGCAGAGCTGGTGGGCAGTACCTACGTTACAGGGATGTCCTAAAACGCCACTTGTCTGCCACCGGCATATCATGTGAGTCGTGGGAGGAACTTGCTACTCGGAGATCGGACTGGCGTACTGCTGTCAATACGGGTATCAATGACTTCGAACACTACCGTCTCTTTGATCTGGACGCCAAACGCCAGCTCCGTAAGACTCGGCCCAAGCCCTCCTACGACTACACCTATGACTCAAGTGGACAGCTTCACTGTGTCTCTTGCTGTCGTACGTTCAAAACCAAATTTGGTTTTGCAAGTCACACTCGAACCCATGCACGTAAAGTTTCCCAATCTTAGATAATAATTTTGTCAGGATGTCGCCGTCGACGGATACGTCTGGGAGGACATTATCAATTGAACGAGCGAGCGAAGCGAACGAAGTTCTATGCTTCAGCTTGGGCCAAAATTCGTTTTTAGTCCGGAAACCTTCACATTCAAAAAGTGTTCGCCATGAATTAATTTTGAATAAATTATTTTGACTTTGACTTTGGTGTCCCGTTGTCCAGCTGTTCACTTCTACCTCTACATTTCTCAACCGATTCTCTCTTTGTGACCAGAGGGGTAAACACGTAACGTTTCGAACGAGCAGCGTAAGGACAATCCAGCTGTCATTTTCCCATACAAAAATTGACATTTAGATCTACCTAACACACACACAGAAGTACAGCTACACACACACACACACACACACAACGTACCCACACCTACGCTAGTAAAATAAATTTAGAGCTTTGTCTGCCAACAAACCGCACTATGAATAAATGAAAATGAAAATGTTTTTTTTTTATTTAGGTTATAAATGAATACCGTTAAAAAAAAAGTTCTGTCGTTTGGCAGATTAATTGTATCCTTTAAAGAGAATAAACATTATCTTTATTATCACTCAATAATTTTTTTATCAAGCCTGACGCGCATACAATGCGTTACGTGATCGACTAGCAGGTTCAATAATTGACAAAATTTTATAATTCTAAGTCCATGATTTGACTAGCTTCTTGTATTCTACTCAAAAAGAGGAACTTGCTGGTAGTTTTATATTTCCAGTATTATTTATGTTAAATTTTTAACGAATTTTTAAAAATGCACTCATAGCAAATCCAATTCTACTGCAGAATGGGCACCTTGCCTTAGTCTTGTTTACATATACCAAATTAAAAACAAACATTGTCAAGATGGCGTCAATGTAAGGCCTCTAACAGACTGGCGCGGCCTGCGGTGGCGGACAATAGAAAACTTGTCATTAGCTGTCAAATTTACTATGGTCCGCCACCGCAGGCCGCGCCAGTGTGGTGCAGGCTTAACCCACCCGAAAATGACACTTAACCTTTTTAAACGTTTTCGTCGAAACGGGACTAAAGCAAGGTGCCTATTCTGCAGTAGAATTGGAGTTGCTATGAATGCATTTTTAAAAAATCGTAAAAAATTTAACAAAAATAATACTGGAAATATAAAACTACCAGCGTGTTCCTCTTTTCGAGTAAAATACAATGAGCTAATCGAACTAAGGGCTAAAAGTTATGAAATGTTGTCCATTACATCGTTTTTTTGTCGATTCCCTTTTTTCGTGAGTTCTACAGCTCACAGAGTTCTACAGCTCAGAGTACCTTTCCAATACTTCTAACTTAGTGAAAACTAAATCCTTTCATCACTAATGTATTCCCAATCGCGAGACACATGTGCGCTGCGCTGACCACCGCATCAATTTGCTGCCATTTGTGCATTCACATAGCCTTAGAAATGACATAATTGGAGCTACGTCACTTTACCGGCCGGCGTATTGAATTAGTAGCGTTAATTTGAAATATTGATGGTAAATTGGTTTCATGTTTAGGGTCAGTAAAAATTTTGTTGATGGATTTGTCCTAAAGCCGGAATCATGTACGTTTTTTGCCTCGTTTTTGTAGTACTAAGTATTTTTGTAAGTTAAAACTGTTCATGTGGTTTGTTATTTATTTATTTCAAAAAGGCACAGTTACAAGTTACAAACTTAAGCATTATACAGTTGATAACTCAATTACAACTATGCACGACGCACAACATCAGAAAGTATATGCAAAGTACATGACATCATGGAACACATATAAAAAAAGTAGTTCTTTGGAAATAAACTGAGGATATACAAATATAAAAGGACAACGGTTTATACAAAATTTTATACCTATTAAATACCTACTAACAAAAATAGAGTAGAATCAAAATTTGTTATCTATTTAATTCAATAATTTTTTTTTATAATGACTCACTTTTTAACCAGAGCGCCTCGTTAAGTATTCAATAGATTGTAACCCTTGCTAAAGAAACCCCATCAAACATATCATGTCACCCAGATCGCAAAAAGTAAAAACCGCATAGCTCCTAAAACGCAAAAAACAGTCTCGACGTGCGTTATTAACGAATTTCAGCGACGAAATTCTCTTTTCATTTCCACCTTGTGTCAATAAAAGCTAAAAATATATATATTTACGCATCGTAAAAACCACAATGGTGTTTTATTTGTTTGCGTTATGTTTTGGGGGCTCAGTATGCAAAATTGGTGCGAAATTGAAAAACAAATTTGTTAGATATTGCTTTTTTGATTTGGGGAGTTAGCTTGTGTCGGATTGATGACGGGTAATTCTGATCTAACTTCAGACATATTTTTCAATCGAAATTGAAATCAGATATATAATTATGTACAGTCAACCAATTTGATTCCTAGGCCAGCGTAGAACCCTGTCATTTTAACTGCTACATAGCGACGCGACATAATCCTAGTAACCCGTATTGACATAGCATTTATAACGGCAAGGTTCTATAATGGCCTAGGAATCAAATTGGTTGACCGTACCTATATATAGTTGTTAACTGTTTGCTTTAGGATTTCCAAAGCGCGGTTGGTAAGATCTAAGCGTAAATACTAAGTACATAGGAATACAGTGTAATATTCGAAAATTATTAAATTTTTTAATATCTTTCTATTTCCGATTGCCTGATTATTGGAATTATTTCATCTCAAATTGAATGAATTTAATAATCTTTCTTTGTATTATATAATTATAAAGTGGTAAACTTGGTACGTGGGATATAGTCTCAGATAAACCACTCGTTCAAATTAATCAACATCCACTAATTTATTCCACTAATGGCCTTCTATAACCACAAGGAGTTCTTTGAGTTAGAAATGTCTTGAGATATGTAACATAAACAACATATACCTACCCATTGACCTGTTATCTGAATTATTAATAGATAATTAGACATATTTAATTAAATTATACACAGGGTGTGGCCTGTAATAGGAGCAAATTAAACGGTAGATTATTAAGCTTGTGAACAATTATTTCCACATGGTTAAACTTGAAAAAAAAACTTTTTTTGTATTTTTTTTTCTTTAAAATATGTTTAGTTGTATTTTTTTCTCTTCTGGAGTGCTATCAGTTACTTTTTATTTTAAAGTCACAAAAAAAAAAATATCTTTTGAAAATAAAAACGCAAAAACTATTATGTATGACTCGTTACATGATGTTACCTCAAAATCCGCATTGACTGTTGTGCTATGATGTCGTGGTGCCAAGATACATTACTTGGAGGTCATAACATAACTTTAGATCAAAATATCTCCGAATCCAAAAAAAAATGAGTGGGACACAAGGGGTTACTACAAATGCTCTAAGGAAGCGTCCCTTTGAATATTTGCTCCTATTACAGGCCACACCCTGTACTATTGTAAAACATACCGGTTAACATGTTATTTAGAACTATCCTGATATTGTGAATTAAATTAGTAAACGTGACCTGTAATTTATATTATCACTAAAAAATGAGTGGGACACAAGGGGTTACTACAAATGCTCTAAGGAAGCGTCCCTTTGAATATTTGCTCCTATTACAGGCCACACCCTGTACAACATACCGGTTAACATGTTATTTAGAACTATCCTGATATTGTGAATAAAATTAGTAAACGTGACCTGTAATTTATATTATCAAAAACAAAAAGGTCGCGGGTTCGATCTCCACTCATGGCCGCTTCTTTTCTAGATCTAATCATAGAAAAAGCTTCAAATACTTACTTTTTCAAAAGTATGCTGTGATGTAGATATGTGTGTAAAATGTTCAGTACCAATTTTGGTACAGAACTCTAGGAATGAACTACTAATTCTTACAGACCAAAGACGTACTTGCGGGGTTAGCTACTGTAAGATAAACTTTTATCAGAATTGCCCTTCTGGCAGTCGAAAGGGGTTGCGACACTTGCGACATACATGCACGACTCGCATTACATCGGCATGCGTTATACCAGTACATAAAACATACGCATGTTACGATATCCTTGTACGAAAAAAAGAAAACATTCTCATGCTCTTTCTATTATATGCCGTTTTGAGTTATGATTATGAATTTATTACAAATCTTTGGTATAGGTAATCGTTTTTTTTTTCAAATGATTTTTAAATGAAATTAGTCTTTATTGTAATTTTAATTTTATATATGATGAAAGATTTATAATATACAAACTAAAATGACTTTCTTGTTAGTCACTCACTTTTGAAAAAAATATAGCCTAAGATGCTAAAAATAAAAATAAAATTTATAGCCGCATACTTGAGTGAGTGAAAATCTCCTCTGTCCTCGTGCCAGCCGACTTCTGTTCTGTCATAAACAATAATCTGACGGCGTACGGAAGCGCCCAATTAGAAACCACTCCAAAGCAGCCATCCAGTGACCGGGCCCAGCCGATGTTTCTTATATAATTTCGCGAACTGTCACCGACCCACAAGCACCGCCAGGCCATGACTAGGTACATACACTTTACGATTCGATGTTCAAACCTAATCCCTATAATAATCACCTAATCCCAAGATTTGGCATAGGCACTAGTTTTACGAAAGCGGCTGCCATCTGACATTCCAAACCAGAAGGAAAACTAGACCTTATTGGAATTGAACCGGTTTCCTCACGATGTTTTCCCTCACCGAAAAGCCTCTGTTAAATTTCAAATTATATTTCGTAGGTACGTTTTATAATGTTCTCGTATTCAAAGTGTGATAAAATCGCAATTAATTTGTAACATCGCATCGCATTATGTATGTATTAACATTCTGATTGTAAGCATCGGTTAAGTGGCACCATAACGCTGTCTGCGGAATCAATCATGACGCGTACGCCTCCTAATATCACTTAAACGCGCCCTCTCTAAATGGAAGCCTTCACCATGACGGCCACAGATCTGGCAAATCGTCGAATTCGCAGAAAGTACTTGCCAGCTCTGTGGCCGTCATGGTTGATAATATTACGTCATTCAATAAAATAAAATATAACATGTGAAGACTAATTTCGTCGACGGATGTTACCTTATCATTTCTTTGGCTGAGTAAGTAATTGAATATAGCTATTATAGCTACAACGAAAGCCCAAATAAGAAATTAAAGTTCCACTTTATGAATCAAAAGTGTTATACCTGTTCCCAACCAAAGTGACGACTGAGGCCATAAAGAAAGACAATGAAAGACAATGCAAAAGAGATAACGCGAGCCTATGGTTTTATGGCCTCAGCCGTCACTTTGGTTGGGAACAGGTATAGTTGAACCAAACAAAAATTGAGTTTACCTACTCTAACATTATAATAGTATTATAGTCCATACAATTTGGACTCAGATTAAGTAGTTACGATAGTTCTTTATTGGTTTTGCTCATTGAAAATGTTGTAAGAATGGTACATGATGTTGATGATGTTAGATTGCCTAACCTTTTCAGTAATCCATATTGAACCATACTATCCATCCATACATAAATACTATTATAAATGCGATAGTAACTCTGTCTGTAACCTTTTAATGCTTAAATGACTGAACCGATTGAAATTATATTGGGTATAGATATAGTTCGGATCTAGGAGAAGGACATACTCGTAGGATAGTTTTATCTCGGAAATTATGCTCTAAGGTGAAATGGGGTGCGGAAGTTTGTATGGGGGTACGATATAAAACGACTTCCTCGCGGGCAAAAGCTAGTAACTTTAGGCTTTCATTATATATCGACGTAAGTATTTAATTATTATGTAGTTATGTAGTACCAATATCAGCTGCACTATATTCTAGTTCTAATTGCATGGGTTTGGGACACTTTGCAAAATAATTCGCTCGATCTTAATAAGAAAATTTCCAAAACACCATTACATGTTGAAAATAAAACTTCTATAAAACTTAGTTAGACAGGGTATGTTGCTAACTACATGCACTGAACACACCCTAACATGTAACAAGAGAGCTATCTGACCATTCTATTCTAAATATTCTTCCGAACTTAATAATCTGTGACGTGTAAAATCATCCCTTGATTGTGGCCGCTACTGGACATTCAATATCCATGCAAATGCATCGGTCAGGTGCCGTGTTATGCCTGTTTTACATACACACATACTCTCATAATTAATAAAGCTGGGGAAAGGGTGACGTTTTTACAAAAAAAGTATCCAATGTTCGTAAATTACTGTGTAGAGTTCAAGAGTTTGTATTTTTCATCACAGCCAGGACCATATGTCCATCAGTGTGGGTCATAACAAAAAAAAAGCATTTCCTTTTTATGATCGCCTTTTTATCTGTTAAAGGTATATACCACAATCGGTTACATTTGGGACATTTCTGACGAGGAACAGATGTAGAGTTTCGTAATTCGTAATAGGTATTTTTTCTTGCATACAAGACAATAACAATCATTTACGACCTTCCGTTCTTATAATAAGTACCTAGGGTACCTAAATACCAAAGAAAGAGTCACATCGCAACTCACCTTTATGGGTCCTAATAACAAAATTGAATCCGATCCATCGCTTCCCACACGCGATGACTAAGTAGAAAGTTATTAAAATGACGACACGTGTCATAAAATTAGCCTTTTGTGATTTACAAAACTGTGTGAACGCACCTCAGGTTATCGGTAAGCACTTTTAGCTAAGGCCGATTACACATTGTCATAGACTTTGAAGCATAAATCCTCCAGTGTTCGGTGTTTTTAAACTAGTATAAAATCGCCGTCTATTTAAGTCGGTGACCACGTTTCAAACGATGGGTTATATGTATTATATTATATTAGAACTTGTGCATCGCGACGTTACTAGTGATTATGTATTTATAATAAACGTTTGTATAGTACATCATTTATTAAGTAGTAATAGAGTAACTAAACTTATCTTACAACGGATTTGACAATACAGGATTTACAGGCAATGAGAAATAAGCTTCTGACCAACTACTCATAAAAGTATACAGTCAGTCTTCTTAGTGATGGTAGTTAGGTCATTTCATTATTTTACAAAGCGAGCAATGTATTCATATTTCAAATAAATAAAGGCACAAGGAACCTAAAATACAGGGTTTATTCTGAAATTCAAAATTAATTCTAACATGAAATGGAAAATCAAAATATGATTCCATGAGTGCATACTAGAGGCCCTTAGCTTACTCCCTCAAGCTCCGCGGGGTGTCGCTATTCTGTAAATCCACGGGAGCGGCGTATTGTGAAACTTGGGTCATATTCACAATTTCATATCACATATTTTGTGGGGTTGGAGAATGCTCTTTTTAGAAGGATATTAAAATTTAAAAGATTATTGGATTAATTTAATCAGTTGGAAAGGGATTAATTAAGCATGCTAGAGTTTTTCATTCCGTGAGACTCGTGAGAGAGACTAAACTAAACCTTACATTACCCTTAACTTACACACCTTATTTTAACTGAATCAATAGTACCTTTAATGGATATGATTATTTTGGTTGTTCAAAGCATCATGGTTGCTTGTGGAGTATACTAGTGGTGCTTTATAAAAATTCTCCTGTACTTAAATATTATTTTCACTTCTCATGCTTGCAAAGTGTGCTTTTGTGCTGGATGCACAAAATGCCACTTTTATGCTCTGGCTCTAATGCACAAGGTATTTTGTTAAAGACTAGATTATCGGGTTATTGTGCATGCATGGCTACTAAGCCATGCATGCACAATAACATTTCGTAGAAAGGACTTGTTATTTTATTGGATTTGCTTAAATCAATTTCTTTTGCGTGTTTTCTATTAGGTACTTTATTTAAAAAAAAACCGGCCAAGTGCGAGTCGGACTCGCGCACGAAGGATTCCGTACCATTATCTATAAAAACGGCAAAAAAAACGTATGTTGTATGGGAGCCCCCTTAAATGTTTATTTTATACTGTTTTTTAGTATTTGTTGTTATAGCGACAACAGAAATACATCATCTGTGAAATGTCAACTGTCTAGTGACAAACGGATAGACAGACAGACGGACGGACAGCGGAGTCTTAGTAATAGGGTCCCGTTTTACCCTTTGGGTACGAAACCCTAAAAACCAGATAAAATAGAATCATTATAATATTTATATTTATAATATATAAAAAACGTATCGAAACATTAAATGATTTGGCAGTATGAACTAGGTACCTCTAAGTCGCAGTTATTTTCTCGCAATTGAAGTGAAAAGCAGTGTATGTATAACTCGGGCATAAATTAACTATTTTACCCTTTGACTTAACCAATACCATCCATGGCCTTAAAATCGTCGGAAATATGTGCGAACCTGGCTTGAGCATACTATCAAGCTGCAATACGACTGATTTCTCCTGATAGAATTGATCTCCGGGAAGGAGACATGGTGGGGGTGAGATTTTGATGGGGTCTTATAGAGGCCGGCAAGGTGACCACCAGAAAAATCTGACAGCTTGGGATTTGGCGAAGCGGGGTTCGCAGATGTTTCCGACGAGTTGTAAGTTTATATTATTTTTGGACGTTTGTATTGTAGATTGTACGTCTCAGGAAAAAAGGCTCCTTTTAATGCACTTAAGTAATTGTACAATGTATACTTACTATTTTCTCTACTACAACAGTTAGATAGGACAGAGTTAGATAGTAGGTTCAGATTAAAATCAGGGAAATGCCAAAGCAATGGTATTATTTATAAGTACATAATAATGTATATATATATTTAAGTAGTAACGAACCCTTTTCTCATAAACAAATAGAACCGGTGCCTAAATACAAAAAACATAATCAAACTCCTTAATGACGGTATTTAAGGGCATTTCCAAACCAACGCTTTGCTTTTCTACCGAGACACGTGTCATACGCGTGTCAAAAACGACGCCATTTTGAAAATCAAAAACCATTTAACGTAGGCCCTCTCAGCTTACGAGCACCTTTAGTGAAAGAAGGCATCGGTATGGTGGTTATGAAAGGGGTGATTATTCCAATCGTTTGAATTTGGTATTTTATTCCCATAATTTCCACCCAGTTGAGTCAAACGAATATGCAATCTAACGCTATAACAATACGGACTTTAAAGCTGTAAGTTGTGTTTCTTGGTGATTTAAACGTTTGAAAGAAAAGTGATTGGCCCGGCATCGAATAATGTAGTGGGATGATTTCTGTCTGTGTAATCTGTCTTACATTGTGTTTGTGGTCACGTGCCCATTGTTGGGCATTGGGTGTTGATTACTGAAACTACTGATTAAAGAGTAATTTGCTGAATAACTTATGGTTGGTGACGCCTCATTGTAGTTGCTTGGTAGGTAGTAAGTAAATAAACAGTAAGTACCTACGTTCATAATGACATTCATGAGTGACAAGTATTAGGTTTGGATAGTAAGTAGTACATTTGGGTGAATCCACTTATTTCTGTCACTTGTTGCTTCTCGTATGTGCATGTCCAAATTATCGAATCAAATGAGGACTTTGTGATAAGTATAAAACGAGAACCTAAGCACGCGAGGGGTTAATACTGTGTGGATTAAAATTTACCAAATCTAGAGTTTTGTTCTCATTTATAGGTACTTTACCCCTTGTATCAATTTCTAAGAAAATGTGTAATGTTGTCTTCTAGCTGAACAAAATGACAACAAGAAACAGTTTTTATTGGCCCATTTACAAATATGTAAATCAACTTAAGAAATTTACTTTGGAATCCTACATTATAAATGGCATATAAAAATGTCAGATCCACAAAAATAAAATCTACTAGCGCATGAATGCGTTTTAAGAGATTACCTGCCTATTACATAATTATTCTAAGAAAATTATACTTGTTCCTAAAAGGAGGGCCCCACTTCCCATACAACCTACCACGGCTTAAGAAATTAAGTAGCCACATATTTTTCAGTGTACGATGTATGAAAACGGACTCATTAAAACCGCAAACCAATACGAGTAAAAACAAAAATAACGCCCTGTCATTAAATATCAATTCCTGCCGCTACAGCATAATTTTAAACCCGCAAAAATCACAATCAACGCGACGCAACCAGACATTAAAAAAAAAAAATGACAGGTCGAGGAATCACATTACCAATTTAGCTTGGCACATCCTTGGGTCCTTACAGTCACCTTTTCCCTCTACATTCTAAGGAGCCAGAGGAAGGATGACAGCTCTTTATAAATTGGTGGCACATATTAATGGTCCTGGGTGGAGCGAGACGAAATTTAATCTGCTCGCAAAAAGTATTGAATAGAAAGGGACAAAAAGCAAAGTGATAAATGGATCACGTTAGTGAGCATGGTGTCTGAAGCAAATTTGTGAACCTAAGACGTCTTGTGGTTTAATTGAAATTCACTTTAAGAAGTGTTTTAATTTTATTATATAGCAGGAACGTGAAATATCTAACCATACCTCAATAGGTATATCAGCATAATTATCAGTAATGCTTATTTACACTGCAGTTTGGGTAGTTTCCTAAAGTGTATAATAAATATAAAAAAATATATAATGAATATGGTGTCGCTATATGGATCGATATATAGAAACCCGTCACAGTATCACAAAAACAATATCGAAAGTAATTTATATGTTTTTCCATACAACAGTACGGATACAATGTTGTGTCGTCACTATTCACTGTCAATTAATATGGGTCGTTATAAATGTCGGATTTCAACTCGGCCTTTTGTTGTTCTCTAATTGTAGTTGGGTCATTGTCAGATTTAGGTTCGCGTCTCTTCGGTGGACATTGCCAAAGTTAAGGGCTATAAAGCCTAATTTTTGGTTGTATTCTGAATCCGCATAAACGGCGTTGCCCCTTCTATAATTCTATGTGATAAAAACATATTATATGTAAACGTAAGCCCTTAACTATTGACCACCGGAAAGATGATTTTTGTTTTTTGTGACTGACAATGACCCAGTTGGTCCAATACACACATTAGATCCTCTCTAAAAACTGTTCCACGAATCAATGTCCTCCTGGCCGAAGGTAGGTAGTAGTGGAGGTAGGCTCTCGATGGAGTTTCCATGGATACAACGCCCAATCTACGAGGTAGTGAACTCTACGATACGTGCTAGTTTACGTTTTATTCACAGCGTAGGGGGCATAGCGTTTCTTCGTGAATTGTACAATCTGTATAGATACTGTTTTCAGCGTTTGCTGTGTGAGGTAAATAGATTTAATTAATTGTTCCTTCAGTAATAAGTCGTTTCGGATCAGGATCCGAAACGACTTATTACTGAAGGAACAATTAATTCAATCTACCTGTGTTTTTTTCTTTGGTAGGTAACCACTTATATATATATATATATATTTCCAATTCATTGTATCCATATCCATACTATCCATACTTCCATGCTAATATTATAAATGCGAAAGTGTGTCTGTCTGTTACCTCTTCACGCTTAAACCGCTGAACCGATTAAGATGAAATTTGGTATAGAGATAGGTTGAATCCCGGGGAAGGACATTGGATAGTTTTCATCCCGGAAATCATCCCCTAAGGTGGTGAACGGGGGGGTGAAAGTTTGTATGGAGCTATGATATAAATAAACGAGTTCCACGCAAGCGGAGTCGCGGGCAGAAGCTAGTGTAACAATAAATCACACACCACCCAGTTCATACCTCTAGTGGGCGGTCACCCTAACATCCGTTACGGAGAATGATAAATGACCTAAAGTGTCAATTCTCAACTATGACACCACGATCC
The DNA here is from genome assembly GCA_963854355.1 of Epinotia brunnichana. Classification (NCBI taxonomy): domain Eukaryota; kingdom Metazoa; phylum Arthropoda; class Insecta; order Lepidoptera; family Tortricidae; genus Epinotia; species Epinotia brunnichana. Next base: position 21,526,596 of record OY977936.1, on the reverse strand, counting down.
TTCAAGCGGAAACTGATAAGAGCTACCTACATCGTTTATTTAGCTTGTTTTTCAATTTAAGTACAACTCTGAACATGCAAACAAATTAACAATGTCTTGTCTAACTCTTTCAAGACGTTATATATGGTGAAGGAAGGCTTAAATCAGGACTTAGGTACTAATACTGTTTTTTATAATGTTTATGAGACAGTAAATGACGGTGTAAGAAATACGTTAATGACCAGTTTGTCAAGGACCGGACAACAGTCTACAAAATCACTACCTAAATAGATAGTGACAACCCTGGTCCATCACCCATCCCAATAACGTTACAGTTAAAAGTTAATACACACCTTACAGTTCTCTCATAAAGTTAGGGAGTGTGCGTCACATTTTTTCCTTTGACGGATTACAAGGGTGTCACAGAAATGCTTATTAAGAAAGCATTAGTATTACTTATGCAATGCGTCGGGATTAGGGGTGTTATTAATTTTCTCGCTTCTACTTGAAAGGGAATGTGTTAAAGACTATAGGGTGATTAAGAGGTAGCTTACTTACACTCTAGATGATGTTATTTCTTACCCACAAAATCACTGATAATGTTAAGTTTGATTATTTAATCCTGATATTCCTGATGAGTACAACTTGTATTTAGTTATGTCTTTAATTTAATGTGCACGCCTGTATGTTTTATCTTAGCAAAATAAAAATCACATTTAATACTTTGCTATTTACTTTTGACCAGGCTCTTTTAGTGCCATGCATGCCTTTGCGTATGAATTGTGCGTGCATACCTCATAACGACCCGAGTTGGGTAAACTCTGACACAATTATAAGGTGCTGTATTTTATTGACCCTCTTGTTATACTTGTAGTCCGGAATTCTCAACAGTTGGTTACAAAAATTACGTTAGAATAGGTAGGTAGGTACCCCCCAACGTAATAAGCGCGCTATTTATTTACTCATAAGTCATAAGTATTGTTTAATTAGATTTAATTTTCTAAATAATAATTTAAGTTTAAACCTTTTCTAGTAAATCATAATCTATTTATATTTAAATTGTGAAAATGCGTTCGTTCCTTTCAACAACACTCGCATATTTACATTCGATAGGTAAGTATGTACAAGGTGGACTGATGACGACCTGGTAAAGTTCGCGGGAGTCCGCTGGATGCGAGTGGCGCAGGACCGGTCATTTTGGCACTCTTTGGGGGAGGCCTATGTCCAGCAGTGGACGTCTTTCGGCTGATATGATGAGGTAAGTATGTTACTATGTTTATGAAACTTTTTTTAATATATGTACCTACGTATTGCGATAGGAACAAGTAAAAACGAAAATAGATTGATTAAAAATTAATCTTTAACCAATTATCTCACAAAATACGAAGGCGTGTACCCATCCATCATAAGTCTATTACACCGCGAGGGACGTTGGTTCGATCCCGGCACGTGACCATTGTTGGTCGAACCCAAATTATGGGTTTAGTTCAGTTGGGTGGGTTAACAAACCTCGTATAAGATCTAGTTTAGTGAGCATTTAGGAAAATGTATAGGTAATGTTTTGATTGGATTTTATTTGGATTGTTTTTAACCGACTCAAAAAAAAGGAAAAGGTTCTCAATTCGGTTGTATGTTTTTTTAATGTTTGTTACCTCAGAAATCGGTAATTTATGAACCGATTCATTCAATTATTTTTTTCATTGAAAGTATCCTTCCAGATTAGTCCTATTGTTTTTAAAACTCCAGTTGCATGATGGGAACCACGAGGAATTGAGGGAACTCCTCAAATGGCACGCGTGTAGTAATTTCGGTATTTTCTATTATAACTCGTGTATTTACACCCGGAAATCATAAATTTCGTGAAGTGGAAGAGATGACGAAGACCACAGATGGCTTGTGGAACTTCTCAATGATGTGCTTCAAACTATAAAAGTAGGTACCCTACATACGTCACAGATTCTGATATGATTCCATTGAAATAGCAAACAATGAAGTGCAAAAGGTAATTCTGAGATCCTTGAGGAATCGACGGAAGTCCTTAAATATTATCGACCCACATACATCGTTTTTAGGGTTCCGTAGCCAAATGGCAAAAAACGGAACCCTTATAGATTCGTCATGTCTATCTGTCTGTCTGTCTGTCCGTCCGTATGTCACAGCCACTTTTTTCCGAAACTATAAGAGCTATTACTGTTGAAACTGGGTAAGTAGATGTATTCTGTAAACCGCATTAAGATTTTCACACAAAAATAGAAAAAAAAACAATAAATTTTTGGGGTTCCCCATACTTAGAACTAAAACTCAAAAAAAATTTTTTCATCAAACCCGTACGTGTCTATCAATGGATAGGTCTTCAAAAATGACATTGAGGTTTCTAACATATTTTTTTTCTAAACTGAATAGTTTGCGCGAGAGCCACTTTCAAAGTGGTAAAACGTGTGTAAAATGTGTGTCCCTGTAACTTCTAAAATAAGAGAATGATAAAACTAAAAAAAATATATGATGTACGTGGGTCGTTGGCAGATTTAGGTTCGCGTCTCTTCGGTGGACATTGCCAAAGTTAAGGGCTCATCATTTCCTTGCCCTTATCCCATTTACTTGGGGTCGGCGCAGCATGTCTTTTTCTTCCATACTTCTATGTCAGCCGTCATATCATCATTCACTTCTTTTCTCTTCATATCGTCTCTCACACAGTCCATCCACCTTTTCCTTGGCCTACCTCGTCTTTTACATCCATCCACATTCATACCTAATACTCTTTTGGTCACATGACTTTCATCCCTCCGCATTACGTGCCCATACCACGCAAGGCGATTGGCCCTCAATTTATCCGAAGTTTAGGGCTATAAAGCCTAATTTTTGGTTGATCTCTGAATACGCATAAACGGCGTTGCCCCTTCTATAATTCTATGCGATAAAAACATATTATTATTATGTGTGAGCGTAAGCCCTTAACCACCGGAAAGATGATTTTTGTTTTTGTGTCTGACAATGACCCACATTACTATGCAAACTTCCACCGAAAATTGGTTTGAAAGAGATCTAGTAAGTATTATTTTTTAATACGTCATAAAACGTAAACCGCAATTTATTTAACGGAACTTAACGGGCTTTTTCTTCTCTCTAATAATCAACGCATTTGCTCGGAAATCAGTTCTTGTGGTAAATCAGAAAATAAATGTGGAAATGTTCATGTGGCTTGGCGGAGTACTGAATTGAAGTCGGTTAAAAACTTTGTTTTAAAGTAAATTATGTCATAACATAATAACTACAGCTTCGAAAAGTTTAAAAACTCCCGACATTTTCATTTCAAAATTCAATATCTTAATAACGGTTGAACCGATTTTGTTGAAACGTAGCTAAGAACCATCTCGATCACGTCAGCTTTCGGACAAAAAAAAACAATCGGTCCATTCGTTTAGGGGCTATGATGCCACAGACAGGCACACAGACCGACAGGCCAACACACAGACACGTCAAACTTATAACACCCCTCTTTTTGCGTCGGGGGTTAAAAATAAAACTTTCTGCAAGTTAGGTTCGTTATACAATCAATATATTTAACCAATATTGGCTCTATGAGCTGTAAAGCTCACGAGCCTGTATTTCATTATATTTCTTTTTTAATTTCGAAAAACTGAATCGACCAAAAAACTATGTATAATTATTGAACCTGCTCACAAATTTCACGAGAATCGGTTAAGTAATGCGACCTGTAGAGGAGAACAGCCGAACATCTGGACAACCGGACATACGAACGAGTTTTGACCCTTCAAGCTGAAACGGAGAACTTCGTTTACTTCGGTCTCTCGTTCAATAACTTGCCGTGGTGTCTGGACACAGTGCATAATACGGTTAAATATTTCCTTCAACTTGCATTGAGATACGTCTTTTTGTTGGATTTAGACCCTTAATAATTAATAACAACCATTAAAAAAAATTCAACCGACTTGAGAACCTCCTCCTTTTTGGAAGTCGGTTAAAATGACTTAGCTACACTACTATTTATGATCTCTAACTTTGAAGTTGTTGACACGGATCGGATGACACATGACACTTTTTTACAAGCTTTCTATTAACTTGCAATATAGGTATGCTAACCTAACCTAACCTTACTATGTATGTAACTATGTATCTATGTTTGTTTGGGTGGAATCTTGCAACTCAATTTTGAAGCAGACACCTATCTTCAACCGATTGAGCTGAAATTTTGGGTAAAGGTATGGATGACAATTCAATATTATGGTACCATCGAGCTGATCTGGCCCCGTAGCACGCGATAAGTGATAGGATAAGCGCGTCGTCTCATTCTATCGAACGGTGTCAGCCAGGGACGGCAGCTCTATCCTATCACTTATCACGTGATAAGGCCATGCTACGGGGCCTGATGATGGAGACAGAAGGTGGCCATGGGAATCCAGTATTTAACCGACGTAACACCGTTTAGTTTGGGCTCGTTAGAATCGTTTCAATGAGTAAGTACCTAGTTGATAACGGTATACAGAAAAAGTACCTACAGGGGGCAATAAAAGCTTGTAGGTACCAAAAAAGAAATTTTTGATACAAACTTATATCTAACAGAACTTCACGAGCAGCTTATCCTTCGCTTGTAACGAATCGGGCCTTATTACCGGTTATCCTCTAATTCCTCCTAACACCACAAAGAGACCACGCGTCGAGTGTCGGGTGATAATATAATGCGTGGATTGCGCGGCGGTTATTAATTTGTGCGTTATTGGGGCTTTTTACAGCCACAGATATTAAAATCGTTTTATGTGCAAGAGATAGGTATGGGGATAGGCGTATTGTATTCGTTTAGTGGTTTACCTAGTTTATATAAACCTCAATGAGGTAATCGCTATGGTATTGCACAGGTATCTTTCCTAAGGAAAACGAACACCACTTTTCTTTAGAAAATTCAACAATAAATATAAAGCAAACGGTTTTAAAAAACACTATCTTCCACCTGACTTTTTTATTTTTATTAGGTACTTACTACAATAAATAAAACAAATTAATAAAGCAATGACAGTTACGACATTTATAGATAAATCAATAACAAAGACAGTTAGGTACTTAAGGTAATGTAGGTAGCAAAAATTGACGCTGCCACTCAGATTTTAGATCTTATTGAAAACAATGAAACATCATGACGCCACAGACTATTTAGAAACACTTTATAATAACTTAACGTTCACATAACACTTGATTCTTCTTGGTTTAAGACCTCAACATCAAGGACATATTACATACGACATTACATTTTCGATAATTACTCTTCTTCGATGACATCCCATAGGTATCTTTCGTTGTTGTACTGAACTGTATTACCTTCACCCAGATCCATATTATCTTCTTGCGTGGATTCTGGTAACCTAAAATAGTCTTTAGTTATACCTCAGAAACGGCCAGAACACACTTTAAATAAGTTCCTCTAGATTTTGTATTTTATTTGGAATTGATCTACTATTGTTTGTATCTTAGATATATGAATTGTTCTTGCTGTTCCGTGTCTGTCTGTACTGAGTAAATATTGGAGCTTTTCCGCTGCTGAAGCAAATTGTATAGGCAAAAAACTTCATGAACATATTATCGCCTTTCATTTGAAACACACACTAAGAACATACATTTAAAAGACTTCATCGAATCTATTATTAACAATTGCTTACTCACTGGAAGTCTTTGTCGAGCAGTGACGCCACAGACAAAATGGCGGTATCGGTGATATTGTAGATGTCGCCGGCGTCCCCACGCTCGGGCTGGCTGCGGGAGGTCCCAAAAGTCTAAAGAAAAACAGAAAAATAATTTACTTTAAAAACTAAGTATTAACCCTTTGAACGCCATGATTCACGTACTACAGTGTCACTGACACGCCAACCTTCTTTCCATAAGAGAGTGACTATGAACCTTATATGAAAGACTGAACGTTGGTTTGACAGCGGACGTCATAACCGCTTTATGGGTTATTGGCGTGGTGGGCACGACGACACACGACCACTTTATAGGTTCTTGGCGTTCAAAGGGTTAAGCGTTTTCGAATTGGTACTGAGACTATCATGAAAGGATATCTACGCTTTCAAACAAAAAAAGAATATTCCAAATCGGTCCAGGCGTCTTCGAGTAATCTGGGAACATAAGTACATAAAAAAAAAGATTCCGTCGAATTGAGAACCTCCTCCTTTTTTGAAGTTGAATAAAAAAACCGGCCAAGTGCGAGTCGGACTCGCGCACGAAGGGTTCCGTACCATTATCTATAAATATTTATTTAATTCTGTTTTTAGGGTTCCGTAGCCAAATGGCAAAAAACAGGGTTCCGTAGCCAAATGGCAAAAAACGGAACCCTTATAGATTCGACATGTCTGTCCGTCTGTCTGTCTGTCTGTCTGTCTGTCTGTCCGTCCGTATGTCACAGCCACTTTTTTCCGAAACTATAAGAGCTATACTGTTGAAACTTGGTAAGTAGATGTATTCTGTGAACCGCATTAAGATTTTTACACAAAAATTGAAAAAATACTTTAAGTTTTAGGGGTCCCCATACTCAGAACTGAAACTCAAAAATTTTTTTTCATCAAACCCATACGTGTGGGGTATCTATGGATAGGTCTTCAAAAATTATATTAAGGTTGCTAATATAATTTTTTTCTAAACTGAATAGTTTGCGCGAGAGTCACTTCCAAAGTGGTAAAATGTGTCCCCCCCCCCCCCCCTGTAACTTCTAAAATAAGAGAATGATAAAACTAAAAAAAATATATGATATACATTACCATGTAAACTTCCACCGAAAATTGGTTTAAACGAGATCTAGTTAGTAGTTCTTTTTAATACGTCATAAATCGTAAACCGCAATTTATTTCACGGAACCCTTCATGTGCGAGTCCGACTCGCACTTGGCCACTTTTTAACTATCACGGTTATTGAGATACAGCCTGGTGACAGACATACGGACGGACGGACGAACAGCGAAGTCTTAGTAATAGGGTCCCGTTTTACTTTTTGAATACGGAACCCTAAAAATGGTGCAAGAAGGAGCTTGCACTTTTGTTGCCTCGTACTCGTGGGGGGGTTTTGCAATAAGCCCTAACACGACAAGTATCTACTCGTATATCTTGTGTAGTTTAAGAGTAGCTATTGTCACCTTCTATGTCGCCATCATTTATTATTTATTATTATTATTATTTATTTATTATTAAAAACATGTTAACACAACATTACAGTCCTAAAACCAATGCGTCATGAAAACGATACTAAACTATACAACAAAACAAACAAAACACATATACATTGTTACAGTTGATTGCCTGTCATCCATCTCCTCACAGAAGCTCAGACATTCACCGCACACATACATCCATCGCCACGCAAGTAAGTCACACTCCAGTGCTGATGCCAAGAGCGCATTGAGATGGTATCTACCATAATATTGCACTGTCACCGAAATAACATAAGTATGCTACATTTCAGCTCAATTGGATTGGAGAACAATACAATTAAAGTAAATAAAAGGTTGTAAGAAGGCAGAAAAAAAGATATACGAAAGATACTAATTATTACCTACTTATGTATAACTAGCGACCCGCCCCTGCTTCGCACGGGTTTATGTGCATAATACATGCATGTGTGGTTTGTATTATACATATAAACCTTCCTCTTGAATCACTCTATCTATTCAAAATCCGTTGTGTAGTTTTAAAGATCTACGCATACATAGCGACAGACAGACAGACAGACAGCGGGATGCGACTTTGTTATATACTATACTCGTAGTTTCAGCGTGCGAGACTCGCATGCACATTAAACTGCTGCAAGTCATTATCCTCTACTTTAATTAACACTTACTACTACTCTAGCTATCATGTGGTCTACCTCTCACGGAGTGTCATACCAAAATGATATCAAAATCATCATCAAATCGCGCATGCTCGCTTCTACGCGCGCCCAGCCCAACGTCTCAGACCGAGGCTGCGTGAGAAAAGTAACTTAGGCAATAATACTTAATTTTAAATGGACCTCCAGATTTATTTACAAGAATGAAATGGTCATACATCAATAATGGCCATGTGCAGCACAGGCACCTCCACATTTAAAGGCTGGATCTGCTGCGGCGACGAGACCTCGGGCGACCGACCGGAATCCATGGATCGGCTTATCTGTAAGATGTTGTAAGAATGAGAGAGAGTGAGAGAGAGAGAGAGAGAGAGAGAGAGAGAGAGAGAGAGAGAGAGAAGAGCCGTAACCATATTTCATCATAATCATCATCGTATCAGCCGAAAGACGTCCACTGATGGGCATAGACCTCCCCCAAAGTAAGTAAGTAAGCTTATTTAAAGACATATATTGCTTCCTCCTCGTCCTAGTAGCGTTATTCCAGGTGCATCATAAAGGATCACCGGGTCCGCTAAAAACCTTCTATAATTATTATTTTTCTTAGGCATATATTATTTTACCAAATAATTCACATGATAATACACAAAGATCGTTTTACCCTTTGTCGTTTCTGTTTTTCCAGTAACTCACTCGGCTCCTTGTCTCCAATTTTATCCCTAGGTTCCATGCCGTGTTTTTTGTATCTGTTCAACAACTGAAAGCTTTTTTTATTAATTCTCTTTATAAAGTCAAACGCTACATACTGTGACGTGTGGAGCATTTATAAACACACTTACCACCATAGTACAAAGCAAAGCAACCATTTCCAAGGCTAAAACTAGGCCGTTGAAGTCGTTCGAATCTACCTCCTGGAAGGACTTCGCATGATCTCTTAAAGTTTTCTGTAAAGATATAAGTTGATTCTTCTGAGAACGTGATCAATGTGATCATGATCATTGCCATCTTTTGTCGATGGTGTTATAATACTTATCTACGTATAAATAAAAGACAGGTACCTTCACAAAACAGAAACATTTACAATACGACAAGTGCATCATGTCCATGAAGCCATTGCCCAGCAGGTGGTCGAACCACAGCAGACTAGCGCACAGGAATCCGCCGAAGACGATGCATACAGCCTGCTTCAACATTTTCGTCGTGATCTGGGGCTTCGGACGATACTGGAGTCTGTTCACATGTCACACCAATAATTTTTATCAGAACTGCTAATTTTCATGAAAGAAGTGACATAATTAACGTCATTTGTTTACAGATGTTAATAATGTCACCGAGCGTAGACTTTTTAGACATGAACAAGAGCAAAGTAAACTTAGGCCAAGGAGGATTAACATTTGCAATTTTCAGTTTCATGACTTACACTGCTTGTCTATCGGCGAGGCGAGAGGCGATGATAAAAATGGAATCGCTATTTCGCTATAAACCATCAGCGATAATAAATTAACTAACAGGCGGGCCGTACTGCCACCGCGCTTGATGGCCACCGATGTGTTAAAAAAATAGTATACCTACTATCGCCGATAGTAAGAAATTTCATGCGCCGTCTTACTTACCGGATAGCAAAAAATATATTCTCTTTTCTAAGTTCTTGTAAAAATTCTTGCGAAATAGATCGCATGACATAGTCTATTCACAGAGAATATTATCACTACACTACGCTGTATTCTTCACGGCCATTTAGCCCCTGCGCGATGCGTGTAAAACAAATGCACTTCACCGTTCACCCACAAATATATCTTGACCCCGCGATTCGTATCAACTAAGCATAGGTAGAGCTCTCGTTTCGTTAAGCGGTTCGGTAGAGGTGAGCCGCATGAGCGCGTTTTCAATAACAGCCCTGTTAACGTTACTATGGCGACGCGTACTGTTACCCGATGTTATCCTTGACAACTTGTGTGACACGTCTAGGGGAAAGGCTTTGTAAATATTTTTAAATTTATTTATTGTTCATTGCGACATTACTAATTCAAAATGGTAAGTACATTTTAATAACTATCCGTGTCTACTGCTGAAAAAGTGTATGTAAAGTAAGATTATGTTGCTACGCATATAGGGTTAGTGGTTAATACAATACTTCTTTATTATTTATTTTTCAAAACTTACATGATTACTTCTTATTTGGAACAATCTTTTTTTGGGTTTTGTACCAATTATTTGTTATATTTCAGCCGCCTAAAGGAGGAAAAACCAAAAAACCACCCGGTAAGGTTTAGCGTTAAATTTATGCAATGTTTTACCAAGTAAGTCAGAGGTTTAAGATTATTCATTCTCATAAAATGTTTCAGTCATCATCATCGATGGCGTGGATACATCCGAGATGACTCGAGAAAAACTGGAACAATTTATTCTCAAAGTGAAAGAGGAATTAGATAAAGAGAGAGAAGAGAGAAACCTCTTTCAGTTGGAGAGAGACAAAATACGCACATTCTGGGAAATTACTAGGCAACAACTAGATGAAGCAAAAGCTGAATTGAGAAATAGAGAAAGAGTGACAGAAGAAACACAGGAAGAGAATGAAGCACTCCTAGAAACAGAAAAGCAGAAAATAAAACATTTAAAATACGAACAGCAAGCCGCAGCTGCAGCATTGAGAGCTGAAAATTTAGTTTCACTTAAAGCCGCCAAAGAAGAGCATGGAGAACAGGAACTTGAACTTCTGAATGACAAAAGGACCCTCCGGAAAGAGATAAAAGAGAAACAATTAGCTGCTCAAGATGAATTGAGAAGAGCCAAACTCATACATGCTGAAGAGTTATCGAAAACGAGGGCACATTTTGAAGAAAAAGCGAGACAGATTGAGGAAAAAGCCGATAAGAAACTACAGGAAACTAAAATGGAACTAACAATTAAACATAGAACAGAGATAGCAGAAGTAGAAGAGAGGAAGAATAAACAGATGTCGGAATTGATCGCTCATCACGAGAGAGCGTTTTCGGATTTGAAAAATTATTATAATGACATCACATTGAATAATTTAGGCGAGATACTTTAAACAAGATATAAAATGATGCATATTAGTTCCAGTTGCATTAGTTCCAAACATTTATGACATCTTTGAGTAATGTTAAGTAAACTTTTGCTTTTTAACTTTTCAGGTTTGATAAGCAGTTTGAAGCAGCAAATGGAGGATATGCAGAAGATAAAGGAGCGGTCCGAGAAGATCGCCCGCGACGCCGTGGCGGAGGCCAAAGGTCTGCGGGAGCCTCTGGAGGCCGCCATCGTCGACAACAAGGAGCTGAAGCGGCAGATGTCTAACTACGACAGGGATAAAGCCGCTCTTGCTGTAAGTTGCATATCTTGAGTTTTAAATATTTAAATCCACGAAGATGTCGCGTACTTAATATGTGTTTTTTGCAAATTGTAAGTAGATGAGGCGCTTCTTCGAACATAATCGTTTTTTTTTCTTTCTGATTTAAAAGGCACAGATTATTTTTTTACAAGCCGAAAAATACTAAGCAATTTGTTAAATTAGTGGCACACCTTCTCAGCACATTTATTTTGTGAAAAAATATTGCAAGGCTTGTTGATTTTTTAGGCGTAACCAGTACGAGTACCTACCTAGTACATGTTAATTGGCTTTACGAATAAATTGATTATGCATGATTGATTATGATCGTCAAAAACCAAAAAGATATCATGCATATGCATGTGTTCATAGTATAGTGGTATTTTAGCTTGATGGTGATTGATATGGTATGGCGTAACACGAGTCGCATGTGTGTGTCCTTTGCCTGCGGGCTCTACTTCTAAAGTTTCTGCTTGCCAACAGCAAAGATTATTAAGCGCCATCTCAGAAAGCTTTCAAAAAAAAACATTGAACTGTTTATTGCGTTCTGAACTACTACGACGTTTCCAAAGAGTTAGCTATCTGACTTCTCAATAACCTTTGCCATCAGGTACGCCGTAGTTACACCTCTCTGCCACTATCGTGGTAAAAAAAACAATAAAACAGTTTATTTGAACACTAAACGTATCAGCAAATTTCCTACAAACCTATTTTTAACCAACTTTAAAAAAAAAGGTTTATATTTATTAGTATTATATTATGTTCCATTTGTATGTTTTTCTTAAATGTATTTTCATCGATTTCTCCGTCAATTGTTTACCGATTTCCAAAATTATTTTTTTACTCTTGAGGTGGTCCTATTGACACCAAGTCAGGATCTTATGATGGGATCCCTGGGTAATTGAGGGCAACCCTCAAATTTTATAGGCACGTGTGTAGTAATTTCGGTATTTTCTATTATAAATCGTGTATTTACCCTCGGAAATACCAAGTTTGCTGAAGTGGAACTGATGATGAATACTAAAGATGACTAATGGAACTCCTCAAAGATATTAAGTACGTCAAAGACTTTGATATGATTACGTTGAAGTAGCAACTAATGAAGAGTTAATTCTGAGATCCTTGAAGAATCGACGGAACTCCTCAGATATTATCAGCCCACAGATAGTGACGGGTTTCTGTAATAAATAATCAATGCTTGCTCTCAGAGAGCAGTTCATGAGGTAAATTGAAAAGGAAATGTGGAAATTTTCATGTGCCTATGTGGCACGGCGAAGTATTGAATTTAAATCGGTTTAAACATTGTTTTTAAAGTAAATTATTCTAACTAGTCTCACATACCATACAGGCCAAAACAAAACAGCTAGCAATTCTAGAGAAGCAATACGAAGTCCTCAAGTGGGAGTACGAGGTGATCCAAGTGAGGTTCGACCGAGTTCTGACGGAGCGGGACGAGCTGAAGGCGAGGTTCTCGAGGGCCGTGCTTGAGGTCCAGCAGAAGGCGTCTATGAAGACTGCACTGCTCGAAGCCAAGTTGAAGGACATGTATGGACGGGATAAAGCGCCGCAGGAGTTGCATGTGAGTAACTAAGTTTTTGGTTTCACAATACAAAGAACCCACCACTTACCCAGATTTAGTGTTGTGGATAACGCTCATTTCGAGGCTTCTAGACTCGAGCCTTAAAGACTCCCGAGGCTTAAAGACTCGATGCTGTTTAAGAACCTTTGTTGCGTTGGTTTATTTTACGCATATGAATGCAAAATATTGACTTTTCGTCACTTGAGTCTTTAAGCCTCGGGAGTCTTTAGGGCTCGAGTCTTTAAGCCTCAAAATGAGCGCTATCCACAACACTACCTAGATTACATGGTGCAACAACTCGTATGCCATTTTCATTCCAGGCAACGCCATTTATTATAAGCCCATAATCTCCACTTATAATAAATCTCTAAATTAAAAAAAGAATCAGCCAGTTTGAAACTAAGCTTTGCGCGGTTCGAATGTTCTCAGCATCCCATGAACGGAAAAATATGAAACATTTTATATAGGTACATTATTATTCTAGCTGCAACTTAGGATAGTTTTTATCCGACTGCGACAGTTAATTAATTTTCCGAAATATACGACTTCATTTAATTTTTCATTTATTTTTATTGAAATCAAACGCTGCTCCAACTGTCAGCTATAAGAACCGTCAAATTTTCGTCAAAATGGCGGAATTGCTTTGCCTTTCACTTATTAATAATTTAAATCCCGTCTACGATAGACCTTTACGAGACAAATGCTAAAATATAAACCATAAAAAAATATTCGATTCTGATATGAGAACTTATATGCGCAAATGTCGTTTTATGTCGTAATTTCAATAAATGAAATCAACAAATTTGAACAATATAATTAACACGAATTTGTTTTTTTTGAATGACAATGGCACGCGCTCGGCGCATTCAGCCAAAGTACCTGCGGCGCTACCACGAAAACCGATACTCAATGTTCATATATTTGCATCCCTGTCACTCGAGTATGGTTAGTGCGATAGAGATAGAGATACCCGAATATTTTCGAATTCCGAAGTTCGTGGTTATAGCTCAGGAATCGAAAATATGGTAAAAAATCATAATGTATTTTCTCGAAAAAGAATTTAAAATAAATATAGTCAAATGGAGAAAAAAACAAAGCAAGAGGTTATATAGGTAATGATTAAGTTATAAGAGTCCAAAGTTTTAAGAGGGGGTATGTTCTGTCCCTTTTCCGCAAAACGCACCTTCATATGAAACGATTGTTTTTTACTATGACGCTCGAGTATATTGACGTCACAGTCCCTCATCGTTTTCTCACTCTAACAAGCGACATTAAAACGGATGTAGCTTCATAATTTTTTGAGATATTTGAATGGGAGTTTCATTATCTTCTATCTATTTATACATAATAAATGCCTATGTCCTGACTGACGTATTCACTCAATCACTCACTCACTCACACAGCACAGCCGAAACTACTAATCTTAGAGAGTTGATTTTTGCACAGTATGTTGCTTTTATAACGTGGGCTAGGGATAAAAAGGGATTTTTGAAAATTCTACCCCTTAGGGGGTAAAATGGGGGTGCAAAGTTTGTATGGGAGAATCTTTTTTTTTTTGAGCTATAGACTTAAACTTTGTAGAAAAATTAGTTATTAGAATACAAATGAAACACTTTCAGCGTTTTGGAAAATTCCACCCCTACGGGGGTAAAATAGGGGTGCAAGGTTTGTATGGGGGAAACATTTTTTTTTAAATAGAGACTTAAAACTTTGTAGAAAGATCAGTCATTAGAATACAAATAAAGAACTTTCAGGGTTTTAGAAAATTCTACCCCTAAAGGGGTAAAATAGAGTGCAAAGTTTGTATGGGAAAAACTACTTTTTTTTAAATAGAGACTTAAAACTTTGTAGAGAAATTATTCATTAGAATACAAATAAAGTACCTAGATTCAGTGTTTTAAAAAAATCTACCCCTAAGGGGGTAAAATAGGGGTGCAAATTTTGTATGGGGGAAACAATATTTTTTTTAAATAGAGACTTAAAACTTTGTAGAAAGATTAGTCATCAGAATACAAATTAATTACTTTCAGCGTTTTAGAAAATTCTACCCCTAAAAATAGGGGGCTAAAATAGGGTTGCAAAGTTTGTATGTGGGAAACTATTTTTTTTAGCTAGAGTCCTAAAACTTTGTAGAAAGATTATTTAAATACAAAGAAAGTACTTTCAGCGTTTTGGAAAATTTCACCCCTAAGGGGGTAAAATAGGGTGCAAAGTTTGTATAGGAAAAACATATTTTTTTTTAATAGAGTCTTAAAATTTTGACGAAAAATTACTTATTAGAACATGAAAAATACTACATTCGGCGTTTTACAAAAATCTATCCCTAAGGGGGATAAAAAGGGGTGCAAAGTTTTTATCAGGGAAAGTTTATGTTTTTGAGTTAGAGACTTGAAACTTTGTAGAAAGATTACTTATTAAAATACAAAAAAAGAACACAAATCGTTTTAGAAAATTCCACCCCTAATTGGGTTAAAAAGGAGAGCAAGCTTTGCATGGGCAACACTTTTTTTTGAGTTAGACTTAAAACTTTGCAAAAAGATTACTTATTAGAATACTAAAAAAGAACTTTCAGCGTTTTAGAAAACTCCATCCCTAAGGGGATCCTTAAGATCCTTAAGAAGGGTAGCCAGTGTTGTGTGGGAAAAACTTTTTTTTTTACTAGACTTAAAACTATTCAAAATGTTACTTATTAAAATTAATAATAAAGTACTTTCAGAGTTTTAGAAAATTCCACCCCTAAGGGGGTTAAGAAAGCTTTGTATGGGCAATTAGAAAAATTCAACCTCTAAGGGGGTTTAACCGGGGGTTCAAATTTTAAATGGCGAGCAATAAAATTTTAAAGTGTGAGTAAGAGATTTTTAACTTCGGTCTTATTCTGTACGTTAAAAGACTACAAAACTGATTTCAGAGTTTTTCCAAATTCATCCCCTAAGAGTGTTAAAATTGGTTCAAAGTTTGAGTATTTCAAGGCATTTTTAAAGTATGAGATTTTTAACTTTGGTTTTAGACTGTTTGTTCACAAACTAGAAAATGAACATCAACTTTTTTTTTAATTATCCCCTAAAAGAGGGTTCAAATTTTGTATTGAGAGAAATCATTTTCTAAGACGATAAAAATTTCTACGCGGACGAAGTCGCGGGCAACAGCTAGTTACTTATAGATTGGTAAATATTTAAAACCGATCTGTTGAAATACAATTTTGAATACCTACAATTTTTTTTTGATTAGTAAATCTAATAGGGTGCAAATCCACCAGAGATGCGCGAAGCGGTTTTTTCATGTATTTGACAACTAGCTGTCAAGCATGGCGTTTCGCCAAGTTATCGGCGCCTGAAGCTGATCACCATACAAGTATTTTGTGCAAATTACGTAGTACGGTCGGCCAAGAAAGTGGTCTACCAGTTTTGACAAAAGTTTTTGTGAGATCTCTCATTGTCGCTAAGGTTACTGTCATAATATTATTGCAAGTCGAAATCGACCTTGTTGTTTCATGACGTTCAAATGGACCTCGACCATAGGGTGGTAGATATTGATTTAATATAAGTATACATGATACACAATCCCGTATAAAAATGTTGTTATAAACTGTCCCAAATGATATTGTCAGCTGTACATGATAACAACTAGCTGTCAAGTGTCAAATTGGCCAACTAACGTTTCAAAATATTTTAAACTTTTTAGTGAAATCGCCATTATTCATAATATTTACGAAAAAAGTGAACATTGGACGAATGGAGTCGCATTTCTCTTTTTATGTTGTAATAATTTTAACGAAATGACAAATTATAAAAAAATACTTATGAGATGTTTTATAAATGCTGTAATTGTGTTACACAACTTAAGCTATATTAACAAAACAATAATAATAATAAATAGCTAAATGAAAAGCAAGCTTTAAGAACCCGTCCCGTCGATTGTTGTTATTCCAATTTTAACAGTTTAGAAAACATAAACAGAAAGGGCTCACTTTAACAGACAGATACTTTTATCTGATGATTGTAAAATCATCAGATAAATCATCATCAATCAAAAGTGGTCGTTTGTATTTTTTGAGATTACTAATATGAAAACTATTTTGTGTACTTAGGTACATCCAAGACAGGTACTTATTGCAGATTTTGTCAGTCTACTAAAGCCTTTATTTTTGGTAGGTATATACATCTGTGGTACGAAAGTGGGTCAAACACACAACTGACGACTTATTTGGCTTGAATTGTTGATCACGCCGAAATATTATTATAAACACTTTTTTATCATACTTACCTAAGTCAAAATAAACCAAAACGATTTATTAAAATTAAAAAAAGTAATTGCTTGTCCATATATTTTTGTTCCGTGATAAGTCATAATTTGTTTGTATACAAAATAAATTCCTAAAAATCATGAAAGCATTATTATTCTAACTAAAATCTGTCTATAAATAAATAGAATGTACGTAAAATAAGACATTCTATCCTTCCTATTTGTTTTTTTGTTATTATTTTTGTAGTTTTTCACTAAATATTTCGTCATGATTGACAACTGCCACTCTGTGTGTACTGCCCAAGTCGATTAGGCAGTAGTTTTGACTTGCCATTTTTTCCTGTTGATTGCGTATCTATATAATATACTAAATTAATGGTGGTAGACCACATTTTTAGCCGACTGTACCTCATAGGTACACGTTCTGAAATGTAGGTATGTAGGGTAAATTTTCCAGTCATGACAAAATCTCCTCTAAATGTCTGATGGTGATGTGATGGCCTTAGTAATCTCGTGATCATGTAGGATTATTATATTTTGTAGCATATTCAGTGGCAGCATGGTTGTGTTTAACGAAGTTGATAAAGACAGTTAATTATTATCATCTGAATTGGTAATAATTAACGACGTTATTAACGCTAATTATGCATAAAAGTGAAAATTATTAGGTACAGTCACCGGCATCAATATAAGTATGATGGAACAAAGGCCGAAAAATATCTGACTGATATTCAAATTCAGATAGATATAATATTTAATAACAAAAACTACAAAATGTGTTTTACTAAATCCATCTGTTATCTGCAGGAGCTTCTAAAATTCAAAGACACCCAAGTAGAAGACCTTCGATACGAAGCAGCGCGCTTACGAAAAGCCCATGACGACCTTCTAGCCGCTTATGAAGCTAAGCTGGCCAAACTTGGCGTACCAGCCGAAGAACTTGGATTCAAGTAAGAATTCTCGCTAATTTATTACAACGCCACCTTTAGCGTTCGTAATGAACTAAATTAACAGTTTTGAGTATCGCGCCATCCAACGGCCTTTGCTGGAACTATTTCAAATGAGACTTCACTACACAGACTCGGACTCAGATACCGTTTCAGGTACTGTTGTAGTAAAGCTATTCGTGACTAGATGGCGCTAAAGTTAATATGACGTTGTTAGTTAAACCTTGAAATCACAGATAGCGCTAGATTCAATTATTCATAAAAACGCCATCTATATAGTTCGTACGGAACTAAATAAAACACCCTTGAATATAGCGTCATCTATGGGCCATACGTGAACCTGTTTAAAACGGGCATTCGCTACACGTATACTCAGACAGACACTCAAATACTGAGACGATCGCAATAAAGTGATTGTTGAGTAGATGGCGTTATAGTTAATACGATATTATTCTTCAAAGCCTCAAACACGGTGTTAAGTTTAGTTTCATGTTGTTTTAAAATGAGAACCAAACCAAACATCGTTTATATATAGAGTCCAGCGTGGAGCGTGGGACGCCTGGCGATCCTTAAGTAAAAAAAAACCGGCCAAGTGCGAGTTGGACTCGCGAACGAAGGGTTCCGTACCATTATCTATAAAAACCGCCAAAAAAGTCACGTTTGTTGTATGGGAAACCCCTTTAAAAAAGAGTTTTATTTTGTTTTTAGTATTTGTTGTAATAGCGGCAACAGAAATACATAATCTGTAAAAATTTCCACTCTCTAGCTATCACGGTTCTTGAGATACAGCCTGGTGACAGATTATCTATAAAAACGGCAAAAAAATCACGTTTGTTGTATGGGAGCCCCCCTTAAAAAAAAAATATTTTGTTTTTAGTATTTGTTAGATACGGCCTGGTGACAGACAGACGGACGGACAGCGAAGTCTCAGTAATAGGGTCCCGTTTTACTCTTTGAGTACGGAACCCTAAAAACCGTTTTGATTATTATCCTTTTTTAACCGACTTCAAAACAGGAGGAGGTTCTCAATTCGTCTGTATTATTATTTTATTTTTTTGTGTGTTTGTTACGCGATAACTATGTAATTTATGAACCGATTTGAAAAAATATCTCTGTGTTTGAAAGCATATACTTCCAGATTGGTCCCGTTGTCACCAAAATCCAGTTCTGATGATGGGATCCTGGAGAAATCGAGGGCACTCTTCAAATTTTATAGGCAAACTTGAAGCAATTTGGCTACTGATTTGAAGTCGGTTAAAACTTTGTTTTTAAATTAACTAAAATATTCCGAATTGCTTTTTAGTTTTAATTTAAGTACCTACCTACTTACAGTCGCCATCACATACATAGGGACAATAGGTGTTCAAAAATATCGGCACATGCCTAATGCCTTCAAAATAGAAGTGTGGTCCGATGTTTGTGACGTGCTTGTTTGCTCCGATGTATGTGATGGCGACTGTACTTTATTTATTCTTTTATTGTTTCTAAATTGTAACTATATCATTATACTTACGTAGAACACTTTAAGTGTTTTAGGTAAAGTTTGTTAAGTTAAGTAGTACTAGCAGTTATCCATTTATACCTATGTATTTTAGGGTGTCTATTGTACAGTCGAAGTGAAAGATAATGTATACGTTTGCACCTTATTCCATTGTAATTAAGGCGAAAAATATAAACATCTTTTTGATGTCGACTGTACAATAATGTAGGTAAGTTTTTTGTATATAAATCAAGTACTTTCATACCTATACTTACTTACTATATATTATTTGATGAGACGTTTTCGGTTGTTTCAGGCCCCTGAAGGCTGTAGCGGTGGCGGGATTATCTCCAGTAATAGGACAGGGGCCGGCCGGCCTCGTCACCAAAGATCAGATGTAATCAATAATCTAAATTCACGACATCACATCATTTTAAATTTATTGGATTATCTTATCTAGGGACAAATGAAAAAAAATAAAATCGATTTTAATCCTTTCGCCGTCAATCATTATCATTACATATACGTACTTACACAGACATACAGACACATATAAATCATAGACCAACATCAAATATTTTAAATAACAAAAACTTATTGAATAAAGATGTGTCGTCGTATTTAGAGAAAAGGAACTATATTGTCGTTGTCGCTTATGCCGTTTATTTATTTATTTCATAATCATAATCTTGCATTAAATATAACCGGGTACAGGTGTTACAGAATAATTGGTAGATTTACATGTTTAACCATAATTGGTACGCAAAATAATTCTATAAATCTAATGTATATAGAAAAAACAGTACGTGTTCAATTTTGAAACGTAGGTATTACACTTTCACACATTATTTAAACTTTATTGCACAAATATAAAAGAAGTAGAGTAGGTAGATATAATTGGCGGACTTAAAGCCTTCAGGCATTCCCTACCAGTCAACCATTGGCCATTATTAACGATGCGCCAATACAAATGTCACGTATCTCGGCGTACAGTCGCCATCACATACATAGGTATTAGGTACACTATAGGTGTTCAAAAATATCGGCACATGCACCCTAATGCCTTGAAAATAGAGGTGTGTTCCGATGTTTGTGACGTGCTTGTTTGCTCCGATGTATGTGATGGCGACTGTACCTAGCTAGTAGTGACAGAAGCGCCAATGACAATAATGTCCCTAGGAATAACACTAAATAAGTTATACTCGTATCGTAAGCATGAAGGTTCGTTTGAGAGCGCAAGCCATGAGCAAATCGCTACGACTTTAGCGGGTACCTACTACCTACAAACAGACTGGCTCAAAGTACCTACTACCTATAAGCAGATTGGCTCAAAATTTTGTATGTGTAGGTACGTAAGTATGAAAACTTATTTCTAGACTATTATTGTCCGTTTTGACACCTAATCTGAAGATTTTTAAGAAAGCGACTGCCATCTGGCCTTCTAACCTAGAAGGAAAACTAGACCTTATTGAGATAAGACCGGTTTCCTCATGAAATTTTCCTTCAACGAAAAGCAAACGGTAAAAATTCCGTACGCAAGTTCCGAAAAACTCATTGGTACAGTCACCGGCATCAATATATGACACGCTCTAACGGCTCTAGGAATAGAATTGTCATCAGATATTTTTGCGGCTTTTGATCCATCATATATATTGATGCCGGTGACTGTACGATCCGGGATTCGTACCCACACAACACACAACTTGACAGCCACATGCTTGAACTACTAGGCTACCGTAGCTTCCAAAAAACCCAACATAAACCTTGTGGTTTATTATAACAACTGCGACCCTCGTGTAGGTACAATAAAATCCCAATTATCAATAAAAATATTATGCAAGGTCGTTACGCATTTTATATTATGTCATGTTCTGCGGCGGTACTTTCCTACGTTTTCCTTGTTTTTACGTTCAACTACGCTGGCTGGGGGGTGTATTTGAAAATCACATTGAATTGGGACGGAAACATATTGTTTTATATTTGTTGAACGCATTTTTTCAGAATAATGACTTATACAAATCAGTCTCCAATATAAAACGATTGTCAAATTTAATGAATTAATTTTAGCCTTCTTCCATCCCAAAATCATATGAGTACTTTACCTAGTTTTTGAGGTACCTAGCCCCTACATACAAATTTAGAACAGAACTTATTCTCATAAATAAGGCTCTTTAATATATTAGGATAAATTTACAGAAAAACTACCGTTTCAATCGACCAGTACGGCTATCACAAGAGCTCTCTCGATTTTTCACGCACTATACTTACCTCTCTTTCTAAGTTTTCTAATAAGAGAGAGACGGATAGTGCGAGAAAAAGCGAGAGAGCTCGCGGGCCGTCATGTGAAAGCCGTTCTGGCCTGTGCTGAAATTATTGTCTGTCACTTTAAAACTTCTGTTTGTAAGAAAAAAATCCTCAAATCAATAAAGAGGCGACACAGGCGTCCATAGGCTACGGTGTCTGCTTACCACTTAGGCACTTAGGCAGACCAGATCATACTCATACTCATTTATTCATAAAATATAAAAATTTACATGTCAAAAATAGAATTATAATATGTCAAATGAATTAGATTTTTCCAATTACGTAAGAATATTTAGGTATGAATAACAAAATGTCAACGTTATACAATGATTAAAATATATGCCATACTATGCTTGTTTGCCACCGTCATAATATTTAAAAAAAAAGCCAAATGCTTTTTCAATTAACCCAGCGTAGTTATATTTTTACAAGCTTTATATTAACTTGCACTGTTCGTATGTATGTAAATATGTAAGTATGTAAGTTGTCCGTCATGCAATCCATTTTTCAGTCACTTCCCGTTATCCAATTGAGCTGAAATTTTGCAAGCATGTGTTGCATGACAATGCAATATTATGATGACTTGGAGCTGATCTGATGCTGGAGCTGGAAGGTGGCCATAGAAACTCCGCAATAAAACGACACACCCCCATCGAGTTTGGGCTCGTTAGAATCGTCTCAACGAGTAGTTGATGATGGTATGCAGAAAAGTACCTACAGTCGGCAATAAAAGCTTATACCAAAAATGAAATTTTTGACAGAAACTTATATATATAAGCAATAGAGTCCATAGTATGGGCATCTTAACATTCCCTTTCCAACCACACTGAAAAAAATGGTTTGTTGGATTTACCAAATTAGCTAAGGTTGGCTGAATTACATGGAAACTAAGATAAATATAACAAAACCTCGCTATTGGACTTACAAAACTAAAAAGGTTGAAGTCGCTACCAGACTTCTGGTGTAAATCAACAAAGAGTATTTTACATTTTACAAAACAAATCTCAACAATTTGGTTTGGTTGATTATATCATAAAAATATAATAAATATAACAAGGCCTCGCGGTTGAACTTACAGAACTAAAAAGGTTGACGTCAAAATATAGTCCTTACCAGAGTTCATGGTGTATATTAACAAAGAATATTGTACATTTTACCAAACAAATCGCTACAAATCGGTTTGGTAGATTTTATAAATCAAATATGATAAATATAACAAGACGTCGCGGTTGAACTTACAAAACTAAAAAAGGTTGAGGTCAAAATATAGTCACTACCAGAGTTCATTGTGTTAATTAACAAAGAATATTGTACATTTTACCAAACAAATCCCTACAAATCGGTTTGGTAGATTTTATAAATAAAAATATGATAAATGTAACAAGACATCGCGGTTGAACCTACAAAACTAAAAAAGGTAGAGGCAAAAATATAGTCCGTACCAGAGTTCATGGTGTATATTAATAAAGAATATTGTAAGTATTACCAAACAAATCTCTACAAGTCGGTTTGGTAGATTTTATAAATAAAATATAATAAATATAACAAGACATCGCGGTTGAACTTACAAAACTAAAAAAGGTTGAGGCCAAAATATAGTCCCTACCAGAGTTCGTGGTGTATATTAATAAAGAATATTGTAAGTTTTACCAAACAAATCTCTACAATTTGGTTTGGTTGATTTTATCATAAAAGTATGTTAACTATAACAAGACCTCGCGGTTAAACTTACAAAACTAAAAAGGTTGACCTCAAAATATAGTCCCTACCAGAGTTCAAGCTGTTAATTAACAAGAATATTGTACATTTTACCAAACAAACTTCTACAATTCGGTTTGGTTAATTTTATATTGTAAATATGATAAATATAACAAGATTTCGCAGTTGAACTTACAAAACTAAAATTAAACTTACAAAACTAAAAAGGTCAACCCTCGAAATATAGTTCCTACCAGAGTTCATGCTGTTAATTAACAAAGAATATTGTACATTTTACCAAACAAATCTCTACAATTTGATTTGGTTTATTTTATAATTAAAATATGATAACTATAACAAGACCTCGCGGTTGAAATTACAAAACTAAAATGGTTAAGGTCAAAATATAGTCCCTACCAGAGTTCATGGTGTAAATTAACAAAGGATATTGTACATTTTTACCAAACAAATTTCAAGAATTTGGTTCGTTTGATTTTATGATAAACATATGATTAATATAACATGGCCCTGTGGTTGAACTTACAAAACTGAAAAGGTTGAGGTCAAAATATAGTCCCTACCCAGAGTTCCTGGTGTAAATTAACGAAAAAAAATGAACATTTTACCAAACACGTCTCTACAATTTGGTTAGGTTCTATCAAAAAACTGGCCAAGTGCAAGTCGGACTCGCGCACGAAGGGTTCCGTACCATTATCTGTAAACATATTTATTTTATTCTGTTTTTAGTATTTGTTGTTATAGCGAAAACAATTATTAGTAATAATATTAATATTAAAGACAGACGGACAGCGGAGTCTTAGTAATAGGGCCCCGTTTTACTCTTAGAGTACGGAACCCTAAAAACGAGTCATTTAGGGATTACGCGGTATTTTCGATTTTTGGTAAAGTGACGTTCAACGCTCGAGATCACAAACTTGTATTATTCATTGCGCCAACTTCATAAACAAGTCTGCAAAAATCAGAACTACCAACCCCGCCAACTACCCCGTACTTTCAGGCGACATAGTTACTTATTAAGAAAAGTCGTATCATTTTTAATTACCGCGATGAGTACGAAGAAGGCAAAGCCCATGGTTGTAGGTATATGTTTCAGTTTAAGTTCTAGTAACATTGTTACAAGGTTTATTATTCCAGTTTAACAAGGTTTTACAAAATAAATATCACGGAACAATATACTTAACACAAATATAATGCGGATTTCAGTAGCGTTGATATCTTTAGATATTCAAAGGCATCTTTTAAAATGCAAGTAATTAATAGTGTTAAGAATAAGCAGCATAAATAGTATTAGAAATAGGTAACTCACCTCTTATCATGTTTAAAAATGTTGTAGTATTATACTTAAGTTACTAAATCTATTTGATTCACTCTAAATATGGGATTTATACAATAGTATTGTCATTAGGATAAACTATAGCAATATATTCTCATTTGCGGTAACCTATATAGATTGACATGCTTGGTTATGCTTTCATCTTCAAAACAAAAAAAAACATTTACTCAAACTTAATTTAAAAAAAATCATCTCTATTTCACAAATGTTGTGATAGTCCGTTCAATTGTTTACATATCAAGTTATCTAGGTAAACCTGTAATTGGCCATACTACTGTGTATTATAGTATAAGTTACGTACTTTGTATCGCTGTTGGTTTTCTGAATAAATAATAATAATAACTAATGCACTTGCTAGTTAGAGCAACAAAGAGAGAGATAAACGAACTTAGTTTGTTTTGGTTTCGCGGTAGCTCCTCAGACTACACTAAGCTAAATGAGATAAGTAGGTACCTATTAGGTATATTGTGTAAATACGTAAATATATATAATAGTTAATAGTTAATGTAGTTAGCACAATTATTAGAATTACGTACGACTTAGTTTTGCTTCAATCATTATTAAAACGACATTACTTAAGTATCATAACCCATAAGGCATAGGTAACTGTATGCAATTGTATGTAACATGTATTTAACCTAAACCTATTTACAAATTAGTAATTAATTAATTATTAACTCAGTACTTATTATGATGTTTATAATTACACAGACAAACTATTCCGACAGTTTTGCGAGACCATGTTAGTTATTATGTTTATATACTCTGTGTATTAAATAAAATTAAATAATAATCTAGGCCGCTTTTCACGTTGTATGTAGGTACCTACCTAGCTAGACTATACCCAAATTAATAATTTGCAGAGCCATACCACAGATTGCTATACTTATTCCCAGACAGAAAAAGTAAAGTTGCGTAGGTACTTACTTAATGATTTTTTATGTAGTAATTAGGCTTTAACGACGTTAATGTTTTCGTGGCTTTTCCTTAATACGAGTAAGTAATATCCTTCCTTATCGTGTGAATGTGAAAGTGTGTTAATTGGTTGGTCCTTCCTTGGTGTTTGTTTGAACGTCTTCATAAATAAGCAAAATACTTACGTTTGTCACGCGGGCCAAGCCGCTGACAAAACTAGTAAGTAGATACTACATGGTGTACCCATGTAGGTACAGTCAGCAGCAGAAGTAGCAACACAAAATAACACGCTCGAAATTATCTAGAAAGTCCGTATCCTCTTGACATTAGAGCCATGTGTAGGTCATTTTGAGCACTTTGACCCGCGCAGCTACTTTTGGTGCTGGATGTACCTTTAACTTTATCATTGATTAATTCACGTCTTAAAATATACAATTGGTAAATTACCTAAATACCTAATCATTACATAGTATACAACAAAGTCGCTTACGTTTTTTTCAATAGATACTGATTCAAGAGCAAGGTTTATATGTATAATTCATGTATGTATTATACGTATAAATCCGTGCGAAGCCGGGGCGCGTCGCTAGTTATAAGTAATAAATCATTTTGTCTTTACTTGTTGGTCGTAGGAATGAGATTCTATTGCTTTGTTATTTTGCAACCTTTCACGCCACACAAAATAGTATTAAGTACTTACCTTGTCTATTTTTTCCAACAACATTAACACGAAACATTTGGCGTTTAGTAGGTACATAGGTAACTATCTACTCGTACCTTTTGAGAAAGCGCTGCAGTCACTACCAGACCTATACCTTGTTAAAATTACCAAAGAGTTTGGTAATTTTAACTAGGTAAAAGTCTGGTACATTTTACAAAACAATACCGCTGCATGCATAGTTCCATCCTACTCAATTTATAAACATAATAGTGAGATGTGACTATTCCCCTCCCCGACTGCCCTGCGGAGGTGCGCCCCTTCCCCCGGCTACAGCATCTTGCGATGCGCGCGCGGCGCGGCAGGCTTCATTGCGTTGAGGTAGTTCATTGTATATAGTCACTTTGTTTTGTTTGCTTTTTAATGAAATTTTCTTGGTGCGCCATTTCATTTCGGCTGGTGCGTGGTGGATTTAGTTTGCAAAGTGTAAACAACTATGGGTAGTGATCTCGACGATGACTTAAGTGTGGGGGTGACTGAATATTTGAAGGAATGGGGATTATCTCAATCTACCATAACAAGTTTTGAAGGTAAGCATTAGAACGATATTACACTAAAAGTGCTAAATTGGCAACACTGATACCTTACTAATTAATTGTGAATAAGAATGATATTGTATGTGAATAACGTACTTATTCCATTGTTAGTTCTTTTTTGTCTGAAACACAGGGTAACCTATAGTTGACACCGTATATGGATTCTCCACCCATACCTCCTTATTATTAATGATTAAATATAATAATTTTGTGATTATAGTTTAATATGAATAGGAAGCTTAACTCAGGCTTAGATATTGACCTAGAAATATTGGTTACGTATTACCTACCTAATTACTTTGATTAATTTACAAAACGAATTCCAGTAAAATTTACCAAATCGGTTTGGTTGGCCATCTTTGCGTTTGTATTTTGTCTGTATGTAACTAACTGAACATTAAATAATGAGTTTAATGACATATATGTCTTATTTTTTAGAAAATCAGATTTCGTTAATTTTGCTCGACTCCATTCAAGAAATGAACTGAAGGAGCTGATTCCCAGTTTAAAGGAAATACTATTATTCAAGCGGGGGTTGAACAAACTCCAAAACATTATTCATGTAAGTATTCCTGTCTGTTTTACATTTATTACCCATACTACATTTAAATGCGAAAGTGTGTCAGTATGTTTGTTGCCTCTTAACGCTTAAACCGCTAAACCGATTTAGATGAAATTTGGTATTTAGATAGTTTGAGTCCCGGGGAAGGACATCGAATAGTTTAAGTCGGTGAAGTAGGTGGTAAACAATTGTATGGAGCTATCAGTTCTATCGGAAGCATTATGCTGAGATAGAACCGTTTCGTGACAAACGCTGTGTGTTGTTTGTCTCGAATAAATGTTTCTTTCTTTCTTTCTATCTCCTTCCTCGGGACTCCAATTATCTCGATACCTACTAAATTTCATTTCCTTCAGCTCAGCGGGTTAAGCGTGAAGAGGTAACAGACATACAGATATACAGACAGACACACTTTCGCATTTTTTATACTAAAAGGTACGAAATTTGAAATAAATGATAGCCTGTCATATTCTCATATATACTCGTAAGGTACATAACTGGAAAGTTTCTTAAAAAATCGTCCAGTAGTTTTTGAGATTAATTGAAACGTACATTCATCCATACATCCAAACTTTCGCATTTATAATATTAGTAGGATTAGTATAGATACGGTTAAAAGTAAACAATATATTTTAATTTCCAGAACGAAAGCGAAGTCCTCACCCAGCTGGACTATTGGATAAAAGCCCAAATGGCTAAGGGACTGCGGTGCCAACCCATCATCATTGTTGTCGGACCGACCATCGATGCCCTAAAGGACTTTTATGTTGCTTATGACGACATCCTTTATAATATCGACTCATTCCTGAAAGCGCTGGACGTTTGCTTCAAAACTTTTCACTGCCTTGATGCAGAATATGGTTGGCAACATCTCGCTGCCCCAATATTATAAACTTCAAATTTCAAGTTGATAAAATTGCAACATGGAACCTTATAATATTGGAGCAGCGAATTCTGTTGATTCTGGAATGTACACAAAGACGTCAGAATACGGTGCGCTATTTTTGCAAACGATACTCCACTGAGAGCCCAGTCTATAAGACTACTCAGCAAATTTTATCATGACTTGTAACTCAGCCTATAAGATTCACACTTACTACGTATACCGTGAACCTCTGGTATCTATCTCGTAAACTTAAAATTAAGATATGTACAGCCAAGGAATTTGATTCACGTACGGTCAGCCGCAGAGAAAGAATGTGGGCCGCAACCTGGCAGCCTTTTGACTTTTATTATAAGAAAGGTTTTGTACCCTACTGAGTCACTGACATAATTTTAAAATAAGTGATCTACAGTTTATTGTATCGATTCGCAAAATAAATTTTATTACATGTACCAAAATTCGGACTATTTTTCTTTAAACCACCGTATATAGCCCTTATAATATTAAATAAGGTTACTGGTAAATCGACGTTATTCCTTTTAACAGTGATATCTATTTAAAAAAAGGCAATTTGTAAATGTTCACTCTCTAGGAACTGCTGATTTTCGGATAGCCTTCATGACCTTTTTAATTGCAAATGAGCTTTAGCTTTATTTTACTATATCTCCCTAAAAAGAAATACGTTGGTTACCAATAAGCCTGCATATTTTTGAAGTGTTTGTCTTTAGCTTTTTTCATCTACAATATTTTTAGGGTGTGGCTACGAATAATCTTCAATCTACATAGAAAACTACGTAGTTTGAAAATCTAAACTGCTATAATTTTACTCTCATACCATGTCAGCAATATTGCAAGTTTCTAATTTTCAATGATACCACACCCTATTTATACTCTGGAAATCAAAAATGTGTTTGGTGATATCTACCCAAAAAGATGTGTACATTTTACTAATGTTAGTTTGATAAATTAACCAAACTAACACCATTAAACTGTACACTACTTATTTGGTACGTTTTACTAAAATAAGACCGGTACAATTAGCAGAACAAGCACTGATAAAATCTTGGTAGATATTACTAGTAAACATTTGGTAAAAACTACAGTACAAATCTGTTAGATATTACCAAACCAATTTTAGGAAAAAATACGAAACACATGATCGATAATACTTAATTATATTTGATAAAATGCGATCCACTTATAGTAGATAATACAATATTATCTTTGATATAAAGCACGATCCAATCTGATAGATGATACTAGACTAACTTTGATGAAAACTGCGTTACATATCTGGTAGATATATCAAACACCTTTAGTAGTAACTAAAATATAAATCTGGTAAATATTACCAAACTAAAGCTGACAAAATACACCGAACGTGATTAGTAAATACTACTTAACTTTGTTTGTTAGAGTTCACCAAATAAATTACATTATACTTACAAGTTAAGTTCAGCTCTTTCAATCAAAATGATTTAATACATTGTACCAATAGAAAGTGCTATATCTACCAAATTGTGTTGTAGATTTTACCAAATTACTTTTGCATTTTCTACTGACTAACTTCGGTAATTTGTACCAAAAAATAGTAACAGTAGAACATGCCAAAGGTATTTGGTAAAAAAAGACGAGCATGTTTGGTAAAATGAAAAATATCCGTTTGGTAGATTACACCAAACTACATTGAAAAAAAATATACTTAACTACTTTGATAAGAAGGTTACTAAAGTACTTTGTTTAAAAATGTACTAAAGTTCTTTGGTGAGAAACGTTACTAAAGTACTTTGGTAAAAAAAATACTAAAGTACTTTGATGAGAAATGTTACTAAAGTACTTTGGTAAACAATTTTACTATTTACTACAAAATATAGGTGTAATCTACCAAATAAATTTGGTACAACACCAACTTATTTAGTTTGATAAAATCAACCAAAATTCGTGATAGGACCGAAATCAACCGCTAACTTTGGTAAAATTTACACGGAATCTGGTAAATCCAACCTAACATTTTTTTCAGTGCATTAACTATAACATTGACGCCACCAATGAATTCTCCAGCAGCTTCAATCAACCTGAAAATAGACACGCAAAGGTCGAACAGGCACATGAATAAAACAACCCAATCGAAGCCAATACGTGTGGTTTATTTCCTACTAACTTTTTTATTTATTTTATGTACAAAACGTCATAAGGCAACAGTTCCAAATGAATGAAAACGCATATGATGGGTACCTAATAATTTAAACATTTCGCATTTTAGCAAGAGCGCCGTACTTTAAAAAAATGCCGCGCATACGAGCTTTTACTGTTGTGTCTCAAAACAATCAAAATATGACCTAGTTTCCGCGGTGGACTGGTCAGGTGGCAGTCGATTCTGCAACAACTAGGGCCTATTCTAGAGATTAGGTTGCCGAGCGGAACCAGGCGTCCTTTAGAAAGCAAACGAGATAATGCTCAGAGAGGATGAAAAATCTAGCTAAGCTAATTCAAATAATTCAGCGCGCGCGGTGGTAGGTATTAACACGATCCCTGTGTCACCCTGTGGCTAACACAACTGATGACGCCACTCGACAGAATCTGCCTCATCTTTCTAATTTGCACAGCAAGAGGGAGCCAGTCGCTTATTTAGTCAAGACTTTACAATAAGTTATTCTAGCCGCGACTGCGAGATGAGGTGCGTCTTTTACCTACCCACTTCATTATGTTGCCTTCACGAATGGCTTCGAATAAATACTCAACCGTCATTGAAGTCTAAACCCTGCGAGAACCTTAAAATATTAGGCATAATACCCGCTGAGATTTTGGGAAAGATTTTTATACTTTTTCGTTCTTCTGGCTGCATGAACTGGCTCGATATTTCGCATTCCAAAATGACATGAATACAGGGCACACTGTTTCTATCTATTCGGGGACCGAAGGTGAATTTACAAACTGTAAAGTATCAAAGAAATGTGCGATGAATTAATAAGATACGCCACTTATACTTTGTGTATGGAATGCGAAATGTTGATAACCAGTTCAGCTAGAAGAACGAAAATCTTTAAGAATCTATAAACTCGGTGCAATATATTGGAATGCAAAATGTCAAGTCAAGTTGCCTTGAGATATTTTCAAGTACCTAATCATTAATATTCATTAGTGAATCTAAGTAGGTAGGTGTGTGACAAGTATTGTTTCAACAATAAAAGCCCGCATGCACGGCTCGACAATCGCGACACTAATAGTAATGCCTTAATCCTATTACTTTAACAGATATCTAAATTTCTGCAACAAATAATGACTTTAATTTGTTTTACAAATTATACCTAAGTGAACAATTTCTATCTATTAATGCTGACTCGATTTTAATCTATTTCTTTTTCTATGTAAAACATTTACCTGTTTCAATGGATGTAGATGATAGATATCATTATTTTTATACATATTATTATTTACATAAAAAGTGTTATAATTCATGTCACAAGCCAAAAAGCTTCAAGTCGCTTCAGTCGTTTATTGAACATTTCTGACACAAATAAAACGTTAATGCATTAGTTATTATTATTTGTTAATCATTATTATATTTCTTATTACTTCCATAAAGATGAATTTACAATAAGTGTATGTATGCTCTTTTTTTTATTAATCTTATTATTGATTCTCTATCTAGCCAAAATAAATATACTTAAAAATATTAAGACGTAATAGCCTTTGAGACTAAGAATAAAGGTCTATAAATTTAAAAGACCCGTTAATGCAAAGAATACACCGAGAGGCCACAAATGTTTGTCTAATATTAGAAGACACGAAACAATAAGGTGTGTGCACAATGGGTCGTGCAGGCAAGTGCTAGGCACTTTTGTAGGCAACTCTGCAATATTACAATAACTTCGATAAATGCCTGAATAGAAAAATCGAATATCACATTTTTACAAAATCAATGGTTCTATACATTATTTTGATCTTAGTTTTTCTAGCATAATATATTTATCATATTTGACTTCGATATTCAATACTTTGTAGTAAACCGAATATCAAAATCACCTGATTAAAGATAGTCACCCGAAGTGTAGCAGAGCTTGTAAAAAAAAACATTGTTAAGAACTCTCATTAGTGTAATCTCATTAATTCCACGATTCTTCGTCACGAGAGCATATCGTCGGGTGACAAGCAAAACTCACTAAGTAACAAATACCTACTTAAATCAAACATCTTATCTCGATATTGACTACGTACCGAGATACGAGGTTTTGAAGAGCAGTGACAGTTTTGGTAGTGACTTTTGCTTGTCACCCGACGATATATGGTACGGTATACCTAGTTCTCGTGACATAGTTGGACGAATTAAATTTTACTAATGGAAGTTCTTAACTGTTTCTTCTTGGAAAAGCTCATCTCCAAACGGGCGGGTCAGCAGCACTTAGGGCAAGCTGTCTTGATATTATACTTATCATTATTGGAATAATATATATATGTAGATACAACTTTCACGATTAACTTCTATTCACGCAATACGAATAATTAATACCCCTCACTAACTTGAACACACAGAAAAAACAGCGCAAAAAACCTTTTTCTTTAGTTTCATGTTGGGAACAAAGGATTGCATTACTGGTTCATGCTACCAATTTCAGCTTTGACAAGTTTAGTGAACTTAATTATTCATCATTTCATAACGTTTATTTCCTTAACGACTGTGTTCAAATAAGTGGTTTAAATAAAGTGAATGTAAATTACGTCACAAGCAAGTAAGGTACGTGACATGTTAAAGTACTTATGTACAAAAAGTGTCATGTTATAATGTTCAAAAGAGTAATGACTGTAGTTATAGCATATTAGTAAGGGGTACTCGTAAAAATCACACTGCAGGTTAGATACACAAAATGAACTATTATGAGTTTTATACTTATTGCATCTTATCCATCATTAGAGTACGGGCATTTTTTATCATTTTTACAAGCTTTATTGTAACTTGCACTGTTCGTATGTATGTAAATATGTAAGTATGTAAGTACCTATGTATGTATGTAAGTATGTAAGTTCTCCGTCAAAATTGGCAATCCATTTTTCAGTCACTTCCCGTTATCCAATTGAGCTGAAATTTTGCAAGCATATGTATATAACATGACAATGCAATATTATGATGACTTGGAGCTGATCTGATGCTGGAGCTGGAAGGTGGTCATAGGAACTCCGCAATAAAACGACACAACCCCATCGAGTTTGGGCTCGTTTGGGCTCGTTAGAATCGTCTCAATGAGTAGTTGATGATGGTATGCAGAAAAGTACAGTCAGCAATAAAAGCTTGTACCAATAATTAAATTTTTGGCAGAAACTTATTATTATTTATTTTCTGGTTTTTATGTTGAAGCGTACAGCAGGACCAATTTAGCATGTTCTGGACCGCAATTGCTCAATGCGATATTAGTGGCGTCCCCCACTTAGGTACATCATTCGAGATCACATCACAAGATTCACAAGCAACGCAGCTACACCACGCTTCGCAAATATAGGTGTTGATACAATTTAAATTACCACTTAAATCGCTTATTCTAAACACACAACCAAATACTTCAGACGATCGCTGGGTTAAACAATAGAAAAGGTAAATCTAAAAAATAATTTGACATTAGATTACGACTTGATATTGACGAATTGCTTCTCACTTACGTTTTAAAGCTAGATTAAAAAATAAACAAGGTCAACATTATCCACATAGATTTTT
Source organism: Epinotia brunnichana (assembly GCA_963854355.1). Lineage (NCBI taxonomy): Eukaryota > Metazoa > Arthropoda > Insecta > Lepidoptera > Tortricidae > Epinotia > Epinotia brunnichana. The sequence goes on along the minus strand of OY977936.1, from coordinate 21,492,528 downwards.
AAAGAGTACCTAAGTCAATATTTTAATGTACTTAACCATTGTTTTTCTTATTGTTATTAAAATTATATCATTCTTACTGTGACAAAAATAACATTAGAATCGTCAAACAAAAGCCCAATACATATATTTAAGTAAAAATACCTCAAACAAATAAACTCATTTCTATGATGTTACGTAAATAAAATACTAACGTTAAAAAAATATACCTTACATTATTATGTATATTTTTTAACTCAATGACATTTCCTGGAAAATTCCAATCGATCATGACTGTCAAATTCCGGAGTGAAAAACAGTGTCTGGGGCATGGATGCAAACTCTGCTATGACGAGTTTGATCGATTAGGTACTGCGTTCTCGCCTGCTTCTATCGCAAATTATTTGCGTCGAACTGGAGGCCGATTCTCGGGCCGTTCGAGATGATGTCTCATAGAGATATGTCGAAAAAAATGGCGGATGTCGAACGAAAACCAATTTCTGTATTCTCAAAATCTCACACTCGACATAATTATGTCTACTCCCAGCGATGGAGATGCAACGAGTGGTCAGTTGCGATCGAGATGGTTGTATCACCGATTTTCTTTAACATCTAGATCTGTCAGTGGCGTAATGGCAAAAACAATTGACAGCTTACAAATACTGACAGTAGTCTTTTGCTCAAAACAGTCAATTCAGAACAGTTTTTGTGCACTCCTTTTCACGTAAGTCCTTAATCGAGAAAACAGTTCAATATTTTTGATGAGTTAAATCACCATGAGTATGTGTTACCTACATCATGGTAAATTTATAACACTTTTGTTCTTGATATTTAATTCAGAAGAAATACTTTAAAATATTCCATTATTTTACAATCGATTATAAACAAACACAATCGAGTAAAATTCAACGCATATTGGAATAGACATTGAGATCGTCGTTCGACATGATCTCAATCATGCCCCAGAATAAGACATTTGCTGTTTTCGACATTTTGGTGAGAATTTTTAATAGACATGACTGACGCCAATAGAGATCATCACTATTAGACATCATCTCGAACAGCCCGAGAATTGGCCTCTTGAACATGTTTTGTAGCGTTTACGTGTATTGGCGAACATAAATTATTAACATTAATATTTCATACCGCTTCAACCACAATTTTTAAAAACGAAACAGGTAGGTATTAGTGTTATAACACTAATTAAATTAAAGTTTACTACTTTATTCTTTTTTAAACAACATTTCAAATGTGAAAAGCATCGCTTATTAATTATTTAAACTTTATATCTATCTATACATGTGCGTAGGATTTAGCATTAATTTAAACATGGCACCAGTCTAAGTGCCATCCATGATTATCTCGCTAATAATCAATTTTATTTCTAATATTCAACAGTTAGGTACAATAATTTTATCCAGTGTATTATTTGTAATATACTTTGTTTTGAACAATCATACATAGTTAGTTGGCGTTTATGCGTCTCTTTTATAATATTTACAAATCCGAAATCAACCCAATTAAACCTGGTCCCCGTAATAAAAAAAGGACACAGAAAATGCACATTTTACAAATACATTTTTTTAAGGATGATAAGTATCACTTAACACGACTGAATGCGTTATTCACAAGCCTTTTGGAATTTATAAATATCAATTAAACTACAACATAACATTTATTAATATAGGAAACTTGCAATTTTATAAGCTAGGTACACGTTTATTGGAAACAAAGGGAGTTTTTAACCCCCGACGCAAAAAAAGGGGGCAAGTTTGACGTGTATATGTGTCTGTCGGTGGCATCGTAGCTCCTAAACAAATGGACCGATTTTAATGCAGTTCTTTTTGTCCAAATCTAACGTGATCGACATAGGTTCTTAGCTACGTTTTAACGAAATCGGTTTAACCGGTTTAGAGATATTGAACTTTGAAATGAAAATGTCAGGGGATTTTCAACTTTTCTAAGTTGGTTAAATTATTAATTGGAACTGTGATTGACTGGTGCGTAAATTAATTGCGATTTTTAATTGTAACCATTTCGATAAATGAAACCACAATCAGAACAACCATTTCATTAAACAAATCCTTACTTGACTGACACACAAATATTTTCAAAATGAATCGACTTTAGACTTTTTATCTACACCTATATGTCTGTTTGGATTTAGGTTATTTTGATGTCATGATTACCTATATCATTCCAAGTATTGTAACCTACCAATGAAATTGACTAATTGGTTGACAGGTGACACATTAGAAACGTTCCAGTTACTTGTTCGGTATGGATGAATTTTTAAAAAGTTCACCTTTTCTTCACGCGGGACGGAATAATCGATACGAACATTGCAGGCAAGGGCTATTTAATTAGGTAGCACAGGTACTAGTATAGATAAACACAGTTGGGTACTTCATAGAGGTGTGATGAGAATTAACAATTAATAACTAAGTGACAAGTACCTAGCAGCAATAGTGACAATTTGTCAGATTTAAAACTTACAGATCTCTTCTTTGTTATCAAATTGTCATGATTATTATTCTTGATTCTGACAAGTAATACGCCATGAATGTTTTAACAAATGGATACTTTCATGAGGAATCTCTACAAATTATTTAACTAAAATAATAAATGAATATACTATAATATACGAGTATATACGTTTATACATCTTGTTTAAAGGAAAGATCCCACAGTAATATTGCAAGGAATGACTAAAACTATTTTAAAGCAGGAAAAAAATTATGATACGAAAGTAATTAAGAAAATATTTTACATAAAAAAACGATTTTCAGTCACTAGGTATGTGCTCTTAAATATTTAACTTGAATTCTATTGCTAAAAAAATTCGTAATAAAAGGATTATTGTAAAATGAGATCGACGGTTAGTCAAATTTTTTTTGCTATTAAGGTAGTGACATTTTCTGGACGTTTACGTTACTTGGGTTCGGTTTGATATATTTTAAGGTCATTTTATGTACACCCCATCGTATCAGGCAAAGTATACCAACGTTCTTTCGTTAACGGCTCACAGGTTCCCAGGTGCTCTATACTCATCGTTTTTCTAGTTTTCTCGAGGAATGCCCATTCTCCTAGCGAACCACTGAACAATATACATGTAAGGAGGCCATTGGCTATTAAATTACAAACTTTATCATTAATATAACCGGTCCAGAGGAGTTCTTTCATATGAATACATGCTTTTAAACGTGGTTTTTCTTTTTTCGAAAAGCTATCTAGGGTATACATATAATGACTGACACAGCATTTAATCGGTATTTTCAACTCTTTGTTATCTCTAACTCTTCTATATAATTGAGGACGTAGAATACCTACATATTTTATTACAAACGGTATTCATATATTAGGTACTAGATCTCGGGCAGTATTTGCGTTTACATTATTTGCTGTACTTTATTTATTTGTTGGTATACTGAATTCAAAGAAATTGTATAAATTGGATAAATGGATTTTACAAATTAACTGAGACTTACAACTAAAATGATATCTTGAAATTGTACTGTGAATCATTGACTACTTTTTAAAATAATTCTTTCTTTATAGTCGATGTGTTTATAATTTTTTTCCAATAAATTTTATTCTTTAAATATGTAATTTAATTCAAAAACTATTGCTTTTAAAAGTAACAATTCATAAATAATTATACATATATTGTAAACAGCTTGCGTTTTCTTACCTATTATCTCACGTTATATTTTTTTATATGTATTTCAACATTTTTATAATCAGCACGCGTGCATTTGACACCAGTAGCATACGAGCATAATAAAATCTTATTCATATTTAATTATATAGGAGATAAAATCTTTTATTTCTAATATAATTCGTTTTTCACAGTAACATTTTCTTTACGGAAAACAATGCATTATTTGAGCAACACTGAGCACAGTTAAATTTCCTTTAAATGTAATAACTATACATATTTATAACAGCATTTATTAAATTGAAAGGAAAAATGTGTTGCCACGCTGTCGTGAGGGATGAAATAATTGTTAATAAACAAAACGACAGTGCCGCTGGTGTTCACGTCAACCAATTTGACAACTTAAATCATCCACTTGTGTTACTTAAAAATGAATCTTAATAGATATTTAAGCTACGACTTCTATAGGTACAGTTAAGGCCATATACATATAAGTAGGTACGTTACTTTACTGAAACAATAAAATACCTGATAATTATTATGCCAATTAAAGAATTAATTTCAGTTTCCATATTTTGTGATCTGCCTTTCCCGCAGCATTCAATAATTTCGGGCCTTGCCTGCACATTCGTTTTCAAGGACTACCCTTAACCCTTTTCCAGGCAGAGGCGTTATATCGACCACATACATACTGTCAAACGTGTATCTTAATGTCAATGCATAAGACTGACATTTGATTGACATTTTTCAATTGCCGGCCTGGAAAAGGGTTGTTCTATCGGTAGGTACGAACTGTTAGTAAATTATTGGTACAAAGTGAAAAAAAAACTCCCCCTTTCTTGTGTCATTATTTCGATGGTTGTTACGTCGTTAGTAACATTCTAAACGTTTGATCGGCTGAAAAAGGAAAGTCTATGTATAATTTATTTAATGGCCTAAATCGTTCCGAACGTGCTCGTAAATAAATAAGTCAATCGATCGAGTATACCTTAAATTAGGTTACAATGAACGAAACTACCGTATAACACCGAGTTCGAATCACTTATATAAAAAATTGGATATGCCCGTAATTTTCCGAGAAAGAAAATGTTACCACGAAATCTGCAAGTTTTTCACAACGCTTTATAAAAATTTATATCGTCCGTTCTTTCTTGGGTACCTATCTTCTTCTGTTTGCGGCGAGTAAATATCGCTTGGACTGGAATAGAAGCCTTCGATCACAAATGTCGAATTTGTCCTATCGTGGTATGTTCACGTCATTTCGTGATACACTTTGTAACCGACACCCGCTCTTCAGGAATCCTGTCATCTGAAAAAGATAAGTACATACTCTATTAGTGATGAGAAATGATTATTGAAGAGTCTCAAAGGATTTGTGGGCGTTTAGATAAACGGTAAACATTAACATTCTTTGAGGAATGTGTTGAAAAAATAAATCATTGCGTGGTTAAGGTATTCGAGCATTCAAAAATTAGTTTATCAAATTTTAAATATGTTAGATAGGAGATCATTCTAGAGTTCTAGAGATGACTAAAATGTATTCATTGGTGCCATTATATAATATTTTAGTGATTGGGTATAAAAAAAGTCCAAAATTTATTCCAAAAAGCGCGTGACGGTTTTTTTAAGTAACTTTTTTTTAGTAGGTATATCTAAAGCCGCGTCCGCTGCGCCATGTTTTCGTGGTTTTTAAACTTCAAAATGTTTTGCCAATCAAAACAATACCCTATTTGTTTGCCGAAACTGGCGGAAAACATGTTAGATGTTTGCAAACACCGAAAACACGGCGCAGCGGACCCGGCTTTAATCAAACCTCGCATAACCTATGCGTTAAATACACCAATAGATCAAGGACGATTGAGCCATCACATGGTAAAAAAATAATCTAATTGTAGTTTTTTTTTGATATTGCTCCAACAATGTTAACTGAATCAATCCAAATTGAATTCATCTAAATCGTATTGTAAATCAAATTGCCCTTGCCAGCCAGCCTTTTGGCATACCTATTTACAACTTTTTGTTTGCTTAACATTTGTTTTGGAAACGTTTTAAAATTTCTCTAAGGATTACTATAATTACACGATAAGCTGAATGTCAGGAAAACTATCTTATTATAAAACGATCATTAAGGCAATAAAAGACTACACTTGAGTCCTAAAATAAACCATCTCATGTCTCTGAAAGATGTGTGTATCCCCAAAAAATCTTGCTACCTTAATCCCCAAAAAATATGAAGTATTTATTATTATTTATTTATTACCATTAATATTAGCACTAACAGTTACATGCTAATTGGTAAATTAAAATGCTAATGCTAATTGGTTAATTATTAATGAAATATGCGATGTGCGTGAATTTTTACTCCTATGCAATTGATTCAAAATTATTTTAGTCATCTTCTAATATTTATTTTGTGGAAACCACTCCTGGCACCTTATACCTGAGGATATTGACCTATAGATAAAGGAGCTTTGTAATCAAATTAAAATTATCAAATTAATTCAACAAGTTGATAATGTTTACAATCATTATTAAAAGTATTTTTTTAGTAAAATATCAACAGAAACTGAAAATTCTGTCAATAAACAAAAAAAATGTTGAGCACTTCGAAACACAGTACATGGTAGGCCAATTAAGGTGGTTCGATTGCCATACAAAACGTTATTTGACATTCGTAGGCTAACGGCGTGATATTTTAAGAAACTTATGTAACAAACTTTCATAAATTGGCTTCCCATTTTCGCCAAATTCCCCCTTTCCTACAATAAACTTGTATAAACTAGATTAATTTGAGAAACTGGTTTGTCACGTGATATTTTGGGAAAACTATATTTCTCAAATTAATCTAGTTTATACAAGTTTATTCCAGGAAAGGGGGAATTTGGCGCAAATGGGAAGCCAATTGATGAAAGTTTGTTACATAAGTTTCTTAAAATATCACGCCGTTAGCCTGCGAATGTCAAATATCGCTTTGTATGGCAATCGAACCACCTTAAGGCCTAAAAGGTTGGTGAAACCAAAAAATCATACACAATATGGCACTGGCCAAAAGCATAGGTAGGTACTCGAATACCAAATAAATGTTTCTGTAATTTATGTATGTATGCCACTGGACACATCGTTTGCTCTCCCGTGTCATGAGGTTGCGTGTATCGCGATTTTTTGGCCAGCGTGTGTATAATGTCAGTAGTGAAACAGGAATGGCGCCAAACGTGTTAAATGCGTCTTAAAGCACAAACATAAAGAACCAGATAATTATATAAAAAATACCTGATAAATATTGCAGATTCCATTAGGCGTCTGCCGACTCAAGGCTTCTTAATGTAGTCAGCAGAAGCTTGCATTAGCTTATATTAGCTACAGTTCCAGTTCAATGTATTTAGTAATTCCATTAATAATCCATTTAAAGTAATTATGAACTGAGGCATTTTTTGCATATGTATAAATATGTATATTGCAATCGTAAGATGAGCTTGTTAAGGATCATTAGGTAAATGCGACAGCCAACAGCGCCATCGAAAACGCATTTTGCGGTCGACTGCCGAAGAACGAATATTCGAACGTTTGAACCGCTCCACTATACCTATTTACTTACTCAATAATTTGCAGACAGGAGTTTGAAGAAAGAGATTATGATTTGTGTCAACTTTTAGCCAAGTCTGTTCCTGGTATAGTTTCAGCGCAAGTAAGATGTGTGCTAGTTTTCAACCCTTTTGTTAAAATTTGGTCTACTAGTTGTCAAAGAGTGGTAGTGATACAAACGCCTAAATATTCACCCTGAATTCGCTGCCGACCCGACCCATGTATAGAAACGATACAAACCATAATGCCTTGATCACACGTACCGAGCAAACGGGCGAGACAGTGCTCTCGGCCGAGTACTCGGTGCGTATATAGGTAAAATAGCGAGTGAGTTAGGGCTGCCTGTATATATTTTTAAATTATTCGGGCACGTTTCTGAAATTATACGAAATTGAATATCAGACATAAAAAAAAATCTGTTTTTGTGACACACTTTGCGCATCTGCAAATTGTACGTGTGGAATATAATGAATATGGACTCAGATTATAACATTTAGATTTTCGGTATCCAATTATACAATGAGGATCCAGGATACGATAAGTCACCTAATTATACAGTTTTTGTATCCAATTATACAATCTGGCAGTCCTACTTTATACGCATCGAGTAGGTACTCGGCCGAGAGCACTGTCTCGCCCGTTTGCTCGGTACGTGTGATCAAGGCATAAGCGTCAAGCGACAGGATCAGTGCAAAACATTGTAGGTGTTAATGGGCAGGAATGCGTGTAATGCAATATTGAGCTTTAGGCGTAAGCAATAAAGCTGAAGCCTTTTCAGACGTACCTCGGCTGTGACGTCGTTATCACACTAGGCGTTCACGAAGGATGACTTGGTCCTGCGAGTAATAAGGGGTTTACTTTGGGTGTAACTTAGATTATTGCTCAAATATATTTTAGATTTGTCTTAAATAATTCAGCGGAATCTTTGATACTCAAAATTCAAGGACGTCGTGAATGAATAGTAGTCAAACGTAATTTTTTTATTCCTGAGACATGCGATCAATTAGATTTAAGATTAATTAGGTAAAAACGCAACTATATTTTGAACCAAATATCAGTTAAATCAAAGAATCTACCTAAGGAGCAAAATAACACACAATAAATTGAATTTTCTCCAATATTGTCCGCCGCGGCCAGGCCGCGCCAGTCTGTAAGAGGCCTTACTGTTCTATCGCAGCGGCCGGGAATTATATGAAATTCCATTACAGGGTTCTTTTTTCAGCTTTTAACAATATGTTTTGAGTAAAACAAATCACTGCAAACAGCCAAATGCTCATACGCTTAAAGGTCAAGCAATTTGTCACAACAACTTGCTATGGTTAGAAATTAGAATGTAAGGTCTCTCATTCCAATCATTGCAAGTTGGTATGACAAATTGTATCGTTTGTAGTGTGCTCAAAGTTTTTTTATTTTTATTGGTGAAGTAAAGCCGCGTCCGCTGCGCCATGTTTTCGGTGTTCTAACATGTTTTTCGAACAGAAAAGGGGAGTGGCCAACATGTTTTTTGTTTACAAATTTAGAAACATGTTTTCCGTCACGGGTGGAAAACATTCCCCGCGTTCGTCTGCGGGGGAGGGGGTCATGTTTTGTTTTGGAATGAATTGTACTGGGATGACAGAAGTCAGATGTCAAAAGAAAAGTGACAAACAATACATCGTTCACTCCAACCAAAGTCGCAATGGACGTGCAACTGCACCTAAACATGTTTTGTTAGTTTATTGGCGCAGCGGACACGCCTAGATAGAATTAACTTTTTTTTAAATGTCTCACATAGTTTTGAAATAAGGTTAAATTATTTTCGAATTAAAATTAAAAACTAAATCCCATCTTTTCTTAAAATATTTTAGTACACAGATTACACGATACATGTAATATTTACTGTGATCGCTTTGATGTTTTTTTATGTTATTTCAATTAATTGATACTGGCATTATGAGACCTAATGTCGTGTACTTTAAAAAAATAAGTTAGGTGGGAACTAAAGTGGATAATGAAATTAAAGATAAAAAATGTAAACAAATGTGTTGCTACTGCAATAAAATCAATCCCAAGAAGTGGAAACTAAATATTCGTTAAATACGCGAGATAAAAAATAATGCGACTAATTTATACGTAAAACAATGCCTGGAAAATATTCGTAATTATTTAAATAAGCAAAATGAAAATGTAATTATTTTATATTCATAAATATGTGCAGTTTATATTTACGCCACTGGCAATGGTTAGGAATTGTAAACCTTTGGTTCGTAATTTAATTAATATACCTGGATATTCCTATTCCTTATTCTTAATTTTTTAGTAAAACCGAAAAATTAATTCACGTTCCATTTATACTGAATCGACTTGTCTGATCGTGCGTAGACCGCTTTAATATCTTTGCCCCGAGCTGAGGCGGCCATTTTCTAAAATCTGAATCGCATTCGTTTTCTGACGTTTGTCGTGATCGAATGTTTTCCTTTCAGCTTATGCACTCTGTTGTTGAATTTTTGTTTGTTGTTACGTTTTTGTTTTATTATATTGTTAAGTTTGTGTTTGTGTGGACTTATACGACCGAAAACACCATAGAACCTCAGCCAGGCCCTTCGACCAAGAAGGATCAGATCTATCGCCGCAAAAAAAGACCTCGCAGTCATTTGAGTTCGAATGAAAAACTCATGGTCATAAATGCATACAAATATATATGCAGGCATAAATGCAGGCAATAGGCTTTTGCTGTATATCGTACCCGGACTATCGTCACCTACTAAGTACCTATTCATACCAACCTACGACATTAAAGTGATCAAAGTAAAATATAAGATTATTTTAAAAGTAGTGACGATAATATATTCATTAGTTAAAACCAAAACCTGGTTGATTGCCCCTGAGACGTCACTTTGACGTTGACAGTTCTTTGTTTACATTTTTTATCTTTAATTTCATTATCCACTTTATATAGGTTTTTGACGTAGGTACTCGTTATTGTATGATTGATTATGCTGGGATATATAATATATTCAGCTTCTCTTCATCCGACAAAATCCTTTCGTAGCAGAAAGTTAAATTCTCATAAACTTAAAATCCCAAAAAGTATCATTTCCCAAAACAATATTTTGGAAAATTATACATTTTGGGATTTCAAGTTAACCCTTTACCAGGCCCCTAAGAACTAGCGTGTCTTCATACGTATTTTATATTATACTGTTACAACCGTATGAGCGCCTTGTAAAAATGTATTTACGAAAGTCGGAGATGTTCCTTTAAACCAGAAATAAAAATGTGGGTTACGGTTATCCCATCGCCTGTCTAAGTAATTAACTGTCATACTCGATTTTGTCGTATTATAATTCTTGATCAGGCGAAAGGGATATATTCCTCCCACATCTTATATCGGTTATCAAAGTCAAGGTTTAACTCCAGTCTTCAGGGAAAGTCTTTAAAATGAGATTTTATAGCTAGGTACATAAATTCGCTCTCGGTTTAACACAAAAACAGTTTTATTACTTATGACATGACAAGACAATTTACCGGGCCATGGGAAGAATAGCTCCCGCACAGTTAAACTCTAATAAGGCCATGGGATAATGTCAACCCACATCCTAATTCTGGTCATACACAATAATGCATGAATATTTAGCAATGTTTACGATTACATTACCTTTCAACACTCAAAAATCAAAATCTATAAAATATCAAAAAATAGTTCGACCTATGTACTTCTGTTCCATAGAAATTAAGGAAAGTGTTCGAATTTCTCCGTAGTTTACTGAAATTAGAGTTCAAGTGAATTTAAATGGCTGCCAAAGATATATTACGCGATTTAGAAGCGTGTTGTGAATGAAGATAATAAAATAATATTTTCAGGGATTGACAAAATATTTTGTAGGAGGTTTGGAGTTAAAACCTGACTACGGTAACCAAAATAAGATGTGGGAGGAATATATCCCTTCGCCTGGTAAAGGGTTAATGAGAATTCAACTTTCTGCTACGAAAGGGGCAAAATCTACTTATCCGTGAATTGCTATTTATATTCAACTTCTTTCGACGACCTCTGTAGCTTAGTTAGTAGTGACCCTGCCTACGAAGCAAGAGGTCCTGGGTTCGAATCCCGGTAAGGGCATTTATTTGTGTGATGAGCACGAATATTTGTTCCTTAGTCATGGATTTCTATGTATTTAAGTATTTATTTCTTTATATAAGTACGTTTATCCTCGTCTAGTATCCATAGTACAGTCGCCATCACATACATCGGAGCAAACAAGCACGTCACAAACATCGGAACACACCTCTATTCAAGGTATTAGAGTGCATGTGCCGATATTTTTGAACACCTAGAGTGTACCTATGTATGTGATGGCGACTGTACAAGCTTTGCTTAGTTTGGGACTAGGTCGATTTGTGTAAGATTGTCCCCAAATATTTATTTATTATTATTATTTATTAATTTATTTCCCGGCCTCTGCAATAATGTACCTACTATTGTAGTGTGATATATATATTAACATTTAATTTAAAGACTAATTTAAAGATCAAAAGATACATCTGCGACAGAAAACAAGTTGATTTTGTATTGTTTTTGTTAGTTGCATTTTGTTAGCTTTTATCCTATGTAACAGTAAAAAAATCATAGGTATAAAACTTTCGGCATACATGTTGATAGATTGATAAGTGATTATTAGTGGTTGATAGTTTGTTTGTTTGTTTTTAAAAGGTCTTTATTTGTCATTAAAACAAGTACAATGTAAGAACACTATCACATAGACTTACACACGAAAAACTAAAATTAAAAGCTACTTTATACAGGCTAGTTTTCGCCTTTGAAAGCTGGTTGCAATGATAAAAAGATTCTGATTATTACATAAAGAAACTGATTACATATGTTATAAATATTAAGAAATATACCTAAGGGTATTTATTTAATGTGGCCCATTGTATTGGGTGCACTTTTTGCATTAAGACTTATTAATATAATTTTAAACAGAACACAAACTAAAATTAGGTATATCTATTTATATTAAGTAAATACATGATACCGCTTATTGCGGGTAACACAAAATATTGAACACACCAGTGCTTAGCCGTAGGCAACATGAATACAATTTAACTAAACTAGTTAATAGTAAGCGAGTGAGCTACCTTGCCTCCCGCGCGGCCGCGCCACGCAGGCCGTGACGGGGCGACGCGGGTTGCGAGACAGGTCATTCGAATGTTTGCTCCTACCCGCCGCATGCGCAGAGACCAGTGTGACGTCAGTCGGAGGAAACAAATAATAGTGCTGGGGTAAACGGTAAGTGCCATATCCGTCGATATATTTAAGATCAGAAGTCGTCTTATTGGAAATATTTGAAACCAAGATATTTTTATGATGTTTACATTTATCGAAGAACTTGAGTGTTAAGGTGATTATGAACTTACGTAACAATGGAATATTTTCGGAAATATGTAATTTTTTAAGGTTCGTTTTGAATGGAGTATCATACGCAATTTTCACAGCTTTGTTTTGGATTGTCTGCAATAGTTCATAATTAGTTAAGCAGGTACTACTCCATACGGGGCATGCATATGTAAGACAAGGCCTGACAAGAGTGGTGTAAATCCTGAGTTTCGTTCGAGGACTGAGGTTGCACCTACGGTTTAATACAGGACTAAGTGCACCAAGAGCTTGTGCACCTGTGACACGCAGCTTGCATATATGCTTGGTCCAATTGAGTTTACTGTCCATGATAACGCCCAGGTAACGGACTGCGCTGCTCCAAGGGATCGCATGACCAGAAATTTTTAGTTTCTTGTCAGGGGGTTTACGCTGACGAGTAAACATTATCGCTTCAGTCTTTGCCTCATTGAGTTTGAGTTTCCACTTGGTAAAGTATGAGTGAAGCAGATCCAGGGACAACTGGAGGCGATTGATAATGAGGTTAGTGTCATTCGATGACGTATAGGATGCGGTATCATCAGCAAAACAGGCCAGATGGGTCCGTGTTTGTATGGGAACGTCGTTAATATATGTAAGGAATAAATAGGGGCCGAGGATGGATCCTTGGGGCACGCCAGCAGGCACTAGCTGCCTTATAGATTTGTTATCGCCTATGTGAACACAGAAGGTACGGTTCTTGATGTATGATTGCACAAGTTTTACTAAATGCATTGGTATTTTAAGAGTGATCAGCTTGTGTAGGAGGCCTTCGTGCCACACAGTGTCGAAAGCCTTTTCGATATCCAGCATAATCATTCCTGACGATTGTTTTAGGTTAAGATGGTGAGAAATATGCTCTGACACTCGGACCAGTTGCTGGGCTGTGGAATGCGAGTCGCGAAATCCAAACTGCTCGTTGATAAGTAGGTGTTTGGATGCTGCAGCTAATCTAACATAGATAACCTTTTCAAAAAGTTTGCCTAGAGAGGGAAGTAAGCTAATAGGTCGATAACTGCTTGGTAAGGTATCATCTTTGCCTGGTTTCTTTAAAGCAATTACTTTAGCCGTTTTCCAGGATGAGGGGAAATAACCAAGAAACAAGCAAGCATTGAATATTTTGGTAAGTAAGACAATTGCTTTCTGCGGAAGGTTTTTTATCATTAAATTATTAATTCCATCTTCCCCAGGAGATTTACGCAGTTTTAGTTTGCTAATGTACTTTGTTATTTCGTGTGGTCGCGTTGGGTGATTAAGGTCCAAGATGGTGTAATCATTAGTCATTTTTGTAGAACTTTCTATTTCTAGGTCAAGATTGGGGCTAGACCAGTTAGTAGTAAGATTCATGTTATTACGAAAAGAACTAGCTAGCGCATTGCATTGCTCATCGACAGTTGCAGTTAAAGTCGTGTCGTTTAGTTTCAAGGGGGGAATCGTGCTGGATTTGGGCCTGATTGTTTTGATCAGACGCCAGATGTCTGATCTGGGATTGTCAACTTTATCTAGCCTGTGGTTCCATTCTCGGTCACGGTGTTTACGAATTTCAATTTGTATTTGTACTTGTAGGTAGTTAATGTTAGATCGTATGCGCCTTTTACCATCGTGGTTGTTACAGATTTGTTGAGCTCGACGTAAGTAATTTTTGTGTCTTATAAGTTTTTTTATGTACTGTGGAAGTTTAATCATATTGTCTGCTTGGATGCCAACCGGAATATGATCATCTCGAGCCTTAATGATACAGTTTTCCAAGTTGTCAACGGCTGCATTGATTTCAATTGCAGATTTGAATGTCCGGGCGCAGAGAAAAATATTTTCATTCAACGAGGAGCGAAAGCCCTTCCAGTTTGCGCGGTGATACTGAAACTGTTTCACTGTTTTGCGAATGATCGTTCCACCAACTTCAAAGTATAGGGGTAGGTGATTTGAAGAGAGGGCAGTTAGAGTTTGTATATCAGATACATCTTTTGTTTTATTTATAAGGACCAGATCAGGTTTAGAGGGACAAAGATCAACACGATAGTTGACTTGACTGGGCTTATCCGGTGATAGAATGGAATAATCGTTCGCGAGCATATGCCGAAACAAGCTCCTGCCACGAGTATTAGTGTAGCTACTACGCCAGTACTCGTGGTTAGCATTAAAGTCTCCCATAATGATGACTCGTGGGCCTAGGCTAAACAAAATATCTAAGTCATAGTGCAGTAATGGTAGGTTTGGTGATTGGTAAGCAGACACCATGATATGATCATGCCCAGAAATGTTTATTTGGATGCCTATCGCTTCGATATGTTGGGTATTATTTATTTTAATAACAGAATTTGGAATGTTATCACGAACCATAATGGCTACACCCTGACCCTTCCCATTGTGATGTTTATCTTGTCTGTACATGACAAAACCTGGGGTCAATAATGTAGTACGTGGGCTTATCTTGGTTTCACATATAGCTATTACATCAACGGATAAGGCACTCACCGCAAGTTCCAGAAGTTCATCAAGTTTAGTACGGATTCCATCGGAGTTCCATGACAGGAGGCGTAGTACATTTGAATTAAGAGATGTAGCGGCCTAACTGTGTTAGGACAAGCATGACCTTATCAATGGGAGATAAGCACTGGGTGAACTGATGTTTGACGTTTTTTATAGCCGTTAGGATATCCAGGATCTCGGAGGTGGTGTCGTCATTAACATATGTATTCTCAGGAGCAACCTTCGGTGCTTCAGTAACGGTTATCTTCGGATTCTTCACGGTTTGATAGTTGGCGTCGTCACTAAGAACACGCGTCGTATTTGGTGCTTCAGTAACGGTTGTCTTCGAATTTCTCACGACTTGCGCTAAGGTTCCGCTTTGGGCCACCGTGGTCTGGTTGATGACTGGTGTTGCATTACGAGGTAGGCGAGGAATTTGTCGCTGCTTTTGCTCATTCAGTTTCTTTTGCTGGATACGTTCTAGGTATTGAAGACGTGTGCCACATTGTCTATGGTTAGCTGTGTGTTGTTCAAAGCAATTGCAACATTGAGCTGGCTCAGTTCGAAGTTGATAGTAAAAACTGCCTAAACCACAAACATCCATTCAGTACTGATGTCTTACAAAATATTCAAGAGTGGTGTACGAAATGTTTGTTTTTTGATTCTATAAAATTTATTTCATCGGCGTTTGTTTGTAACATTTATGTATTAAATGTTTTTCCTTCGTTTCTTCCAATAGAGATCGGACAAACAGACCTAACTGACTGATTTAATCTAATATAAATAAATGAATAAATATTTGCGGACATTCTTACACAAATCTACCTAGTCTCAAACTAAGCAAAGCTTATGGATACAAGACGAGGATAAACGTACTTATATAAAGAAATAAATACTTAAATACATAGAAATCCATGACTCAGGAACAAAATTAAATATTCGTGCTCATCACACAATTAAATGCCCTTACCGGGATTCGAACCCAGGACCTCTTGCTTCGTAGGCAGGGTCACTACCAACTAGGCTAAATTAAATCGGAATTTTTCGGGATTCTAAGTTACTGTTGTTAGATACTCCCTTTTTTATTTCGTATTGTCCACTCTAACAATTACAATAACATTTTGTAATATGTAAGAGACTGTAAGACTTATTTATTACTGCAGTGTGAGTTTTACTGCATTCATTCAAAATAAATGAGAACTATGAAAATGTTATAGGCAAAATTAAGGACCACGTGTGTATAAACTAAGGCTTCTATTAAAATAAAATATAAACAATAAAAACAACACTATCAGTTAGGATACAGAACTAGCTCTAGAAAAACCCATCAATGGAAAAATTCAAAACTACTATGACGATGACATGAAGATTTTTTAAATACCTTGATAAGTTATTTAATTACCCCTGTGTACATTTTTATATCCACATTAATAATAATTCGTTGCCTATGTTTTCCGACAAATAAGCCATGAATCCTGACACCTGTCTTTTTAGAATATTTTATAACTGACAAGCTTATTTCACAATTTCGTCCGCTTAGAACTCGCCAATCACACTCCCATACAAACTTCTTGTTCTTGCTCATTCCCTCAGGGTATCGGGTATGAAATGTATATCTAAGTATTAAAATAAGAGATCTCTGCCATCTTTATCGGAGACCATAGTCACATAATCATAATTAAGTCGAAATATATTATGTTCTAATCATCATTTCATTGAAATGTGATAAAAAATTTGCTGTAGCGCTGTGATTGAACCGCTACCGTTTTGTTTCTGTACACAATAAAAAGGCTCCAACTTTATAAACAATCGCTCTTAGTTATTTTTCGATAGTGTGAGTGCAGTTACCTATTTACTTTAGTAAAGGTCATCATGAAATATTGCGGTCCTGAATTCATGGTTAAAGAAATGTTGAGTTTAGTTACTGTTAGTTGTTGGCGTAGGTTGTGATGACTGATGAATTTTCATGACTTGTCGAATGTTAATTTATGTCTATGATGTCTTATGTGCCTACGCAACTTACAAATAATAAGTATATAATAATATAGTTAGGAGCATGTTTCTAACAACCATGTTTCACGGGTAAACCACTGACTACTTTAACTTTTGGCTCACGTTTGGCTTTTCGATCACCGTAACTGATTGACCTGCTAGTCCTACTATGACTGAAATGTAATAATTCCTCTAAATCCTTATTATATATTATATAATTAGATCTATAGGTAAGCTGGATTAATGTTGTAAGTTAGGATTTTAACACTTACCCAGATAGCGAAGCCGAATTGGAAATTGGTGGACTATTGGACTCGAAGCCTTCCTTGGACTTTTCGTTGGCCAGCTGCATCTTCAGCTGGTGGCCAAAGCAGGCCAGGTCTTCTCTGAATGTGTCGCTGCCCGGAGTTGTGGGCTTCTCGTCGTCACCCGTGGCCATGCCTTCTGCATCGCTCTGTAGAGGAGCTTGTTCAGACTCTTCCTCAGTGTTATATATCTTGAAGTAAGCAAACGTCAAATAGATCACAGAAATAATGAAAGACGGTATCGGGATTGCCATAGCATACACTAGGTTCAAAGTGTTCTGCCACATATCGAGATCTGTTATGACCAAACCAGGGTCCACTCTGCTGTAGTAGCATGTGTAGTTGTTACCTAAAGGTCTATACTTGGAGAGGAATACAGTACAATTTAATATTGGAGGGTATCCACAGCCCTTGACGTTGGGAAACAGCCGGGCACCGGTAAAGTACCATTCAGAGTCGTTGCCCTGAAGGCCGGTTGGTAATGCATCGGCTAGCTCCGTTTCTTCCGCCATTTCTGGATAGTTTTTATCGCCTGTAGCTTCGTAGCTCTCGTATTCGTATTCCCTTATAGCTCTTTCGGCTCTTATTAGATTTTCGTATTCTGTTGCCGAGACGTTTGCCGATGCACCTAGTTTGTAGTTGACTCTAATCTGGATGCATTCGTAAAGGTCTTTGGTGCAGCCTTCCCTACAAGAAGCCCAGCTGCAGTTGCTGGCTCCCACTAGGTGTTTGACCTGAGCGGTCACACATAATGCTCCAACCGGATCGAATTGCATAAATATGGTTGTGAAGGCAGGTTCTATGACAAATGGTACGAGAAAAAGGAAGGCGAATAGACTGAAGGTAGCCAAAAGAACGAAGGTTGCTGTTGTGTAGAATAGTAGTTTCTCGAGAAATGTGGGGGGTATCGGCAGTTTCTCTTCGTCGGCCATGGTGGCGTGGGAGCGCTAGGAGCGACCATAGCGCTAGCTTCAGCTGGGCTGTGTCATTTCAACCTTTTCATGGCCTGTGTGATGTTACGCCGTCTTTGAGAAGTTTATGATTATATCATTCTGTACGCCTGGAAGGAAATACTTTGATGAGGCTTGGTCGACTATTCCAAATATACTCGTAATATTACTGCTCACTGCTTAAAGTCGAATTTTACACATGCTGAAGTGTTCAGTGGATAAGGCTATGGTTGTCTGTCTCTAACAAGGAAGGGTACCCAACTGTCCGGCTCCGATTTGATTGATTTTTATGTGTTATAGAGTAGTCAAAAATAGCTGACACGTCATTTTTTTTAGCTGCCCAATTTTAACCTGTTGGGATAAATGGTCCTCCAAAATACTGAAAAGTGACAAAACCCTCTAACTTCTGTAGAGAGTTTTGTTCAAGCAAGCTGCGTTGTTATTACTAGTTTTGATATATGTTGCAGAACATGAAAAAATAATGGACACGTGTTTCGCAATTTCTGCTAAAAACTCATATAAAAAAAAACCACACTTTATTTTTAACTACTCTATAACATAGGTATATAAAAATCAATCAAATCGGAGCCGGACAGTTGGGTACCCTTCCTTGTTAAGTATTATTAAGTAACGGTGTACCGTAATAATATATGAAAATATCATTTACGGCGAACATTTTGTTTTTGATGTTGTTTGGTCCCAATAAAATCGATTGTTAGTGTAGTGTGTCACTTGAGCGTAAAGTGGAGCAAGTCGTCGATTCAAACATCGTAGAAAAAGAATGGGGAAATTTACCAAAATTATTTGCAACGAACTTTATTCCTGTTATCGTGTTTCTCAGCTCAGCCATAAATCATGACAACTAACGAGAATCCCCTGGGAACATTATTTCTTCTAACTTTACTCGGGAATTTCTTAGAAATAATTATCTTTAAGCTAATGTTTAACCTGAACTAGCGATGCTGTAGCAAGGTTTTCTTTTTGTGTTGTACAATGTATACGTTATAACTTAATGTTGGATTATTTATTATCGAATAGGGGCTTAACCCGGCGAGCATGACTCAGGGTATGTCATACCCTGACAGTATTAAAAACGTTTGTTATTTTTTAAATCTTCGTCTGGCAACACTAGCTCGCTCAGTAGCTGGAGGCAGGGGAGTGCGGGAGGGGATAGTGGCGTGATCGCAGTGCGACGTGAGGCGTCGGCCGAAATATTTATGCACAAACCTGTTTCGGGTCACCCTGCGTCATTTTAGACATATTTTTTTATGTATGATTTATATATTTTTTTTATTATTCTTAGTGTTTTTAAGGTTTCAATGTATAGGCTTGATATTATATTAGTGGTTTTTCTTTTATTTTCCATACAAGAAGGACAGAAAAACCAAATATTCCTGTAAAGGTTGCAGCAAGCCCATATGCATGGAGCATGATAATCTTGATGGCAGTAATTAACCATATTTTCAATAAAAAAAAATATTGTTATGTTTTTTTGAGAAGAGGATCTCATTATCTTTTAGATAAAAGTTGAATTATATTCCAAAGACAGTTTTTTTTGTTTAATTGTTCAATTTTGTAAACCTCGAAACTTTTGTTTCTATAATTACATAGTATAAGGTAAACACGAATAAATAAAAAAAAAATCATCATTAAAACTTGTCTTTGATTTGAATTTATTAAATAATTCATTATTAAACAATATACACTGCACGAAATAACATAAAATTAATAAAAACTATATTATGGTACATTCAATTTCGGGTATGGACACCCTGCCTCATGCTTGATGTAACTTTTTTTCACGTCATGCTCGCCGGGTTAAGGCCTATTTCATGGTAAAACATGGTGCAATTTCTCTCTGCTATGAAAGCACATGTAGTAAGGAAATAAGATTTAAGTACACTAAAAATATAAGTCGATACTCAACACACGTGTGGTTCGATGAAAATACTGCAATATTTTCCTTGTAAGTACTTCCTAAACATCCGCAATCCGATTTACTACTCGATGTTTACAAGCGCTACTGCACTCAAGAACAGTAATTGGATTCTATGAATGGGGCCACCAGAGACGTACGTTTCGGATTCCAATTTGATTTAAATATATTATGTATCGCGCACTTGCTTCGACGCGCGCTGATCTAACGGTTCAGAAAGAGAGCGCAATGCGTACGACTCGAAGGAAATCTCTTGAAATCAACTACCTGGCAGCGTTGTTTCCAATTTCATACCGCCAAGTCATTCTGAAATGGTATATGTCTTTTTAGAAACCGTACAGACTTACGCTTGTTTAGAATATCATAGGCTTACTTAGGTAAGTAAGTAATTCTTAAGCGCATTATCTTCTTTATGGTTCATTTCATGTCATTATATTGTTAACTGACTTTATTAGGAATCTTAGGGATAAAATAAGATGTTTTTAAGTATGTGCGCGTGTTTGTTTCTACATAATCCCGGGAGGTTAGTGAAATAACTACTAGAACTGCAAGTTAGATGGGCTACACAAAACACTACCCGAAATTAATAGTCATTCCCATTCTTAGAAAACAATTGAACCCAATATAAACTCCATATGAAAATTGCGAGCATGTAAGGTATTCTGATGTAACCTCTGGACATGATGCAACATCGTCAAAACGTTTCTGGCAGCGTCATCCGCGTGGCAGCCGCGAAAGTTATGTAAACTCGCCATCCCGGCGCCAGACCGTCTGTGATCCCGTATCGATTCTGACCAGATTTAGCCTGAGTTTAGCCTGCAAGGCAGACGTGTTTTGGAATGTTCACACTCGGTTTTCCATACAAAGCCAGTGTGGTAATATTTTCCTTTTCCTAAATTCTTACTGATCATACTACATATGCATTTTACGAAGAAATATGATACAGCTTATCCCCTCCCGTTTCAATTGATATAAGACTTATTTATGCTAGTGAGTTTGTTTCGCAGTTCTACAAATTCGATAGGAAAGGGTTGCTTATATTTCACTTCTAGTATCACACTAATTCGTTTTTGAAGACTAAACGAGGGAAATAGGGAGTTCCCCGTAAACACCTACCTACAAAAAATAATAATTTCAATTATACAAATATACATATCCGAAAAGTTTCCATTTACGCGTTTAGTAAGATAAGTAAAATTATCACAGCTAGTAGTAAATAGTCGTAATGTATTCTAACAGTTCTTTTATTTTATTAAATAATTTCCGCGTACCTATGCGTAGCGTATGCCTATTACCTACTTTAAACTTCACGTATAAAACTTTTGCATTTGCACAACATTAAATTACATAATTTAAAACAGCCCCGACACACCAAACATAGCTAAAAACCGGGAACACAGAAAAAATACGAAGAGTCATTATTCCGAAATTTCTAAATTCCGAACATTTTCCGCTAAGCGAAAATTTTAGACGCAGTGATTTAATGGAATATAGCAATAGGTTTTGTTAGGTTAGTATCATATCCTGAAAAATCTAAAATTCCTTGAGCGGAACATGGTTTTCAGAATTGTGAAATTTGGAAAAAATATGCTTTCTGACAAGGGCTCATCCATTAATTACGTCACACTGATTTCATGAAATTTCGACCTCTCCTTGTCACACTTGGTCAAATTTGGCTACCCCCTCCCCCCAGGTGTGACGTCACATATTTAGCAATTTTACATGTAGAAAAGTAAAAATCAGACCAACACTTCCAAAAGAACTAGATTTTATAAATACTTTGTATGTGACGTCGCGAAATTTGGGACTCCTCCCTCCCCCTTGTCACAACATGTTACACTTTGTAGACCCCCTCCCTACCCCTTAATACGTGTGATGTAATTAATGGATGAAAATGACTCTTTGGAATTCTTTAGTGTAGGTTCTCAACAGACCAGAAGTTTGATTAAAAACACCGCACTCAAATGGGTTCATCCGTTTTGGAAGCTACGATGCCGCAGACAGACACTGATAGATAAAAGTTAAACTTATGAGTCTTATAACACTCCTTATTGATGTAAGGCAGGGGTTAAAAATTACATGACCTCACGTTGTCATATTGTACAATCATTGACTGGCCTCAGTAAGTCAGTCTTTGAAAGTATGGCGTCGACATCTCTGCCCAATCGGTTTTCTTATTTTACACGGCATTAAAAGACGTGTACTTTTTATCACGATAAAATATACCTACTTTATTGACTATAAGGTCGACGTGCTTTTGCCTGACACTGGCCGTATACATCATATACATGTCACTTTCAATCTTATTTCAATACAATAGAGGTAAACAATAAGTGTCCAGTATTAGCCATAAAGGTGTCAAGCATTTATCTTACTCATCCAATTATTTTCCACTTTCGACCTTATTTCATGTCAATAGTGGTGACACACACTGAGTACCAATATCTGGTATTCTGTGCGCATTACCCCACCAATGTTCTTAAGTGAATAAACAGCGTTTCCTTAATAAATATAAAAATTAATGCAATGATTTGAGGCATGAATACAATGGCCACGTCCGCCCATAATACCTTGTCACTCTTGCGTCCCTTTTAACATTCTTCGAGTGTGTACTTAGGTAAAAGTTACATGCTTCAATAAACCAAGAAAAAGTTTCACCTGAGTGCCTGCGATTGTAAAGTAACTTTGTAATATCTGTCTCTTGGGAATTTGCGTTCAGTGGAATAATTTGTTTTTATTTAAGCAGATAGTGTTAGGTAGGTGGACTGATGACCTGGAAAGGTCGCGGGAGTCCGCTGGATGCGGGTGGCGCAGGACCGGTCACTTTGGAACTCTTTGGGGGAGGCCTATGTCCAGCAGTGGACGTCTTTCGGCTGATATGATGATGATGATGATGAGATAGTGTTAAAAGTAACTAGGTAGTTACATTTAAGTATGAAAACCCGTTAAAAGTTGTAAGTAATTCATAGTTTTCGATATAAATATGTGAACGAAACGAAAAAAACTTTACCTTTTTTTGTACAAAAACCAGTGCGATATTAAATAATATATGAAATATTTTATAAAAACCATGATTTTTCACTTCACTGATTTGCATGTGTCTTAAAGTTAATCCGTTTAGGAGGAAAATTTATAAAAATGATTTGCATAGGATGGAATAGGGCGAGGAAATAGGGGACAACGACGGCTCGAAATTCTAGTTTTTTTATGGGCCACGTGTCAGCCCGCATACTTATATGCTCTTAGATTCATCTACTTAGTTGGACGGCATATAGCGTAATGGGGAACATGCATGGGACTTCAATTTCGAATCAATTGCGCTCAATCGATGCGGATATACGTAGAGATATCATACAAAAGAAAAAAAAAAGAAAAAAATTTTTATTAGTTTTATCTTACGTTAAAATTATGAGATTTTATTTTAATTTTTTCGTTAAAAAACAACAGTTACACAAAATATTAAATTATAAATGATATTTTTTACTACAAGTATAGAATGAAACGCAAAATTTGTGGAGATAATTGCTAATGAATGACTTACTCCATAGTAAACGCGCCGAGAAATTGCTGTGAGGTCATAGCATAAGCCCGTTTTCGGGGGGGTGCCGGCGCGTGCAGATTTCAAATGCATATAACATCAGAAAAATAAATCATAAGAAAGTTTTAATGCTACAGTTGTTTTAATGCTGGATTATTCTTTTGATTTTCGTACTAAAATAAAAAGTTGCAAGTTCCCTATTGGTAATTAAACCAAACCGACCAAACGTAGGAAATATCATTTGATATTTACCAGTGGCTTTTCGGTGGAAACCGGTCTAATCCCAACAAGGTCTAGTTTGCCCTATAGGTTAGTTTCGATGGCAGTCGATTTTGTAAAACTTTTCGGAAATCTTGCGATTAGGTGCCAAAGCAGACCCCGGGCTCTTTTAGGGCATAATTGGGAAAAATTCTAGGAAAATGAATGGCAACAAAAACCATTCTACTCCGGACAGTATCAAATCCTGGTAAGTTGACATTTTTAGGGTTCCGTACTCAAAGAGTAAAACGGGTCCCTATTACTAAGACTTCGCTGTCAGTCCGTCCGTCCGTCTGTCTGTCACCAGGCTGTATCTCAAGAACCGTGATAGCTAGAGAGTTGTAATTTACACACAATATGTATTTCTGTTGCCGCTATAACAACAAATACTAAAAACAAAATAAAATAAATATTTTTATTGATAATGGTACGGAACCCTTCGTGCGCGAGTCCGACTCGCACTTGGCCGGTTTTTTTTACATTGTTGCGATCTTTTTTTAGTTAGATTAGTAGGTACCTCGCTTGAGTATGTTTAAAAATACAATCCTCTAACACTCTCTACACTCCTCTGGATCGCCTCATTGGCATAAACCCATCTCTTATAGACTGTTAACGACATAATTCATGTCATTTGAAACGAGTTCTAAACAATTTAAATTTAATATCGACTATAGGGAAAGTAAAAAACAAAAAAATATGTATGTTTTAATTTCGGTTGTAACTTTATAATTTTGTTAATAAATTATTTATTTCCCTTAAAATTTTGTTAATTTATAGTTATGTTTACATGTCAATGTTTCACACTCCGCAATTACTACGTCATTCAATAATCCAATTGACGTCATCACGTCAATACACGTCAACACATTGCTTGTTCCATCAATTTCAATTTTGAACCCAACTAAATAGTACTGGTAGGTAGTAGTTATCACAAATCATATAATTTTTACGAGTAGGAAGTACTGATGTGCAAATTGCAAAAAGTTGGAAAAGTTCTCGGAAATTTCTAGAAAGTTTCACAAGAAATAAAGGAAATTTCCCTTTTGGTAATGGAAAGTTTCAATTCCCATACAAAAATGAGAGAATTTTCCGAACGAACTTTCGTGACGTAGTGGAACGACTTATATCTCACCAACTCAGTCCTTCTATTTATATTTTATGGAAAACGCGCCGTTTACTTTCCTCGATTCGAATAATAAATATATAGAATAATCTCCAGTAGAGTTTTGCACTTGCTTGCTGGCATACAGTTTTTTTACTACTTGCTTCATGGCATTATTTAACTGTAAGATAATAATGGGCATATTTTTTTCAAAGTGTACCATATTATTTGAAAAGGCGTCCTTCCATTACTTAAGAGGGCTACTTTACCATACAAATAGTAACGGAATGGACGTAACGGAACGAATACTTCGCAGATTAAAACACGTGTTTAATATACTGTTTTTAACAATTGTAATAGTTTTTTACTAAAATCATGTTCAACGATTATGACATGACAGATTAAGATAATTGAGTCGCATTAGCAGAAAAATAATAGGAACCTTCGTAATCTTGTAACGGAACCTGGACTCTATTTTTAAACCACCACTCGGCGCACCGTTCGCCCGCGATTTCTAGCCACTACTGACAGTTTAATTAAGTGCTAAATAGACAATCGTCATGATAAGATTATATTTGAAAACAATGTGATGTTAATCTCCACTTATAACAAATCTCTAAATTAAAAAAAGAATCAGCCAGTTTGAAACTAAGCTTTCTGTGGTACGAATGTTCTCAGCATCCCATGAACGGAAAAATATGAAACATTTTATATAGGTACATTATTATTCTAGCTGCAACTTAGGATAGTTTTTATCCGACTGCGACAGTTAATTAATTTTCCGAAATATACGACTTCATTTAATTTTTCATTTATTTTTATTGAAATCAAACGCTGCTCCAACTGTCAGCTATAAGAAACGTCAAATTTTCGTCAAAATGGCGAAATTGCTTTGCCTTTCACTTATTAATAATTTAAATCCCGTCTACGATGGACCTTTTCGAGACAAATGCTAAAATATAAACCATAAAAAAATATTCGATTCTGATATGAGAACTTATATGCGCAAATGTCGTTTTATGTCGTAATTTCAATAAATGAAATCAACAAATTTGAACAATATAATTAACACGAATTTGTTTTTTTTGAATGGCAATGGCACGCGCTCGGCGCATTCAGCCAAAGTACCCTGCGGCGCTACCACGAAAAACCGATACTCAATGTTCATATATTTGCATCCTGTCACTCGAGTATAGTTAGTGCGATAGAGATAGAGATACCCGAATATTTTCGAATTCCGAAGTTCGTGGTTATAGCTCAGGAATCGAAAATATGGTAAATAATCATAATGTATTTTCTCGAAAAAGAATTTAAAATAAATATAGTCAAATGGAGAAAAAACAAAGCAAGAGGTTATATAGGTAATGACCAAGTTATAAGAGTCCAAAGTTTTAAGATGTTCTGTCCCTTTTCCGCAAAACGCACCTTCATATGAAACGATTGTTTTTTACTATGACGCTCGAGGATATTGACGTCACAGTCCCTCATCGTTTTCTCACTCTAACAAGCGACATTAAAACGGATGTAACTTCATAATTTTTTGAGATATTTGAATGGGAGTTTCATTATCTTCTATCTATCTATACATAATAAATGCCTATGTCCTGACTGACTTATTCACTCACTCACTCACTCACTCACTCATCAACGCACATCCGAAACTACTAATCTTAGAGAGTTGATTTTTGCACAGTATGTTGCTTTTATAACGTGGGCTAGGGATAAAAAGGGATTTTTGAAAATTCTACCACTAAGGGGGTACAATAGGGGTGCAAAGTTTGTATGGGAGAACTTTTTTTTTTGAGCTATAGACTTAAACTTTGTAGAAAAAATTAGTTATTAGAATACAAATGAAACACTTTCAGCGTTTTGGAAAATTCCACCCCTACGGGGGTAAAATAGGGGTGCAAGGTTTGTATGGGGGAAACAATTTTTTTTTAAATAGAAATTTAAAACTTTGTAGAAAGATCAGTCATTAGAATACAAATAAAATACTTTCAGGGTTTTAGAAAATTCTACCCCTAAAGGGGTAAAATAGAGTGCAAAGTTTGTATGGGAAAAACTACTTTTTTTAAATAGAGACTTAAAACTTTGTAGAGAAATTATTCATTAGAATACAAATAAAGTACCTAGATTCAGTGTTTTAAAAAAATCTACCCCTAAGGGGGTAAAATAGGGGTGCAAATTTTGTATGGGGGAAACAATTTTTTTTTTTAATAGAGACTTAAAACTTTGTAGAAAGATTAGTCATCAGAATACAAATTAAGTACTTTCAGCGTTTTAGAAAATTCTACCCCTAAAAATAGGGGGCTAAAATAGGGGTGCAAAGTTTGTATGTGGGAAACTATTTTTTTTAGCTAGAGTCCTAAAACTTTGTAGAAAGATTATTTAAATACAAAGAAAGTACTTTCAGCGTTTTGGAAAATTTCACCCCTAAGGGGGTAAAATAGGGTGCAAAGTTTGTATGGGAAAAACATATTTTTTTTAATAGAGACTTAAAATTTTGTCGAAAAATTACTTATTAGAACATGAAAAATACTACATTCGGCGTTTTACAAAAATCATTCCCTAAGGGGGTTAAAAAAGGGTGCAAGGTTTGTATGGGGAACACTTTTTCTGAGCTAGACACTTAAAACTTTGTAGAAAGATTACTTATAAAAATACAAAAAAAAAGACTTTCAGCGTTTTGAAAAAATCTATCCCTAAGGGGGATAAAAAGGGGTGCAAGTTTTTATCAGGGAAAGTTTATGTTTTTGAGTTAGAGACTTGAAACTTTGTAGAAAGATTACTTATTAAAATACAAAAAAAGAACACAAATCGTTTTAGAAAATTCCACCCCTAATAGGGTTAAAAAGGAGAGCAAGCTTTGCATGGGCAACACTTTTTTTGAGTTAGACTTAAAACTTTGCAAAAAGATTACTTATTAGAATACTAAAAAAGAACTTTCAGCGTTTTAGAAAACTCCATCCCTAAGGGGGTTAAGAAGGGTAGCCAGTGTTGTGTGGGAAAAACTTTTTTTTTTTACTAGACTTAAAACTATTCGAAATGTTACTTATTAAAATTAATAATAAAGTATTTTCAGAGTTTTAGAAAATTCCATCCCTAAGGGGGTTAAGAAAGCTTTGTATGGGCAACACTTTTTTTGAGCTAGAGACTTAAAAGTTCACGAAAAAAGTTCTTTCAGCGATTAGAAAAATTCAACCTCTAAGGGGGTTTAAAAGGGGGTTCAAATTTTAAATGGCGAGCAATAAAATTTTAAAGTGTGAGTAAGAGATTTTTAACTTCGGTCTTATTCTGTACGTTAAAAGACTACAAAACTGATTTCAGAGTTTTTCCAAATTCATCTCCTAAGAGTGTTAAAATTGGTTCAAAGTTTGAGTATTTCAAGGCATTTTTAAAGTATGAGATTTTTAACTTTGGTTTTAGACTGTTTGTTCACAAACTAGAAAATGAACATCAACGTTTTTTTTTTAATTATCCCCTAAAAGAGGATTCACGTTTTGTATTGAGAGAAATCATTTTCTAAGACGATAAAAAGTTCTACGCGGACGAAGTCGCGGGCAACAGCTAGTAATTTAATAATTTCCAACCATGGTCTTACGATTGTGACAGTAGAGGCATATCGTCGATAAATAGTATTTTACAAAAAACAAACGGTCCACTACGAATGACCTAACTAAAGTGCACATATATACTTACTATCCATATCCATACTAATATACTAATCTATCTATCTATCTATATCTATACATATAATAAAGCTGAAGAGGGTCGAAAGTCTGTACATGGAATGGATTCGAAAATAAATTGGCTTGGGGTACTTAAGTAGAATCAACAACAGAACACGTTCCAACAGTTTTTGGAATTTTTGTCTGTTTGTCTGTTTATCTGTTTATCTATTGTCTGTTTATGTGACCGCGCATCACGTGAAAACGGCTGAACCGATTTAGATGAAATTTGGTATAGAGATAGTTTGAGTCCTAGGAAAGGACATAGGATAGTTTTTATCCCAGAAATCATCCTTAAAGAGGTTGAAATTGGGGGTGGAAATTTGTATGGATCTACTTAAACCGCTGCACCGATTTAGATCGAATTTGGTATATAAATAGTTTGAGTCCCGATAGGATAGGTTTGATCTCGGAAATCATCCCTTAAGGGGGTGATATGGAGGGGGGGGGGGGGGGGGGGGGGGGGGTGAAATTTGGATGTAACCCATTTTGATAAAATTGGGTTTAGAGATAGTTTAAGTCCTGGGAAAGGACATAGGGTAGTTTTTATCCCGTTAATCATCGCCTAAGGGGATGAAATTAGGAGTGAAAATCTGGATGGAACCCATTTGAATACAATTTGGTACAGAGAAAAAAATCTGAAAATCACCCCCTAAGGGTGTGAAATGTAAGGTGACAATTTGGATGGGATCCGTTTAGACGAAATTTGGTATAGAAATAGTCCCGGAGAATACAACGGATAGTTTTAATCCCGAAAAACATTCCCTGGGGGGATGAAATAGGGGGTGAAAATTTGGATAAAACACATGTAGATGAAATTTGGTATAGAGATAGTAGGAGTCCCAGGGAAGGATAATGCATAGTTTTTATCCCGAAAATCATCTCCTGAGGGGCTGAAATTAGGGGTAAAAATTTAGATGGAACACATTTACGGTATAGCAATAGTTGGAGTCCTAGGGATGGACATAGGTTAGTGCTATCCCGAAAATTATCCCCTAAGGGGGTGAAAATTTGGATGAAAACCAACCCTAACCTGTTGAGATGAAATTTGGTAAAGAGATAGTTTGAGCCCTGGGACATAGGATAGTTTTTATTCCGGTAATCAAACCCAAAGGAAATGGGGGTGAAAATTTGGATGGAACCCATTTAGATGAAATTTGGTATAGATATAGTTTGAGCCGCGGGGAAGGACAGAGAATGGCTTTTTTCCCTTAAATAATCCCCTAAGGGGATGAAATAGGGGATCAAATTTTGGATGAAACCTTTTAAGATGAAATTTGGTATAGAGATAGTTTGAGCTGCGAAGGACAACGGATAGCTTTTATCCCGAAAATAATCCCCTATTTCATCGGGGGTGAAAATTTGGATGGACCCAATTTAGTTGAAATCTGGTAGAGAGATAGTTGGAGTCCAGGGGAAGGAAAATGCATAGTTTTTATCCCGAAAATCATCTCCTGAAATGAGGGGTAAAGATTTAAATGGAACCAATTTAAATTGAAATCTGGTACAGAGATAGTTTGAGTTCCGGGGAAGGTCATATATTAGTTTTAATCCCAGAATGCAGTCTTTAAGGGGGGAACATTGGGGAAGAACATTTGTATGGAGCTACTAGAACGGCTGCACCGATTTATATGAAATTTGGTATAGAGACTTCTTGATTCCTGGAGATAGGTCCCGGGTAAGGACATTCGATAGATTTTATCCCGGAAATCATCCCCTAGGGGTGAAATAGGGAATTAAAATTTGGATAGATGGAACCCATTAAGATGAAATTTGGTATAGAGATAGATTTTGTCCCGAAAGTCATGGGCAGTGGGCGGAGCACATTGCACGTAGAACCGATGGCCGTTGGGGCAAAAATGTTCTCGAGTGGCGGCCACGTACCGGAAGGCGCGGCGTGGGTAGGCGCCCCACGAGGTAGACTGATGACCTGGTAAAGATCGCGGGAGTCCGCTGGATGCGGGTGGCGCAGGACCGGCCATTGTGGCACTCTTTGGGGGAGGCCTATGTCCAGCAGTGGACGTCTTTTGGCTGATATGGTGAAGGGGTTGAAATGGGGGATTAATATTTGGATGAAACCCATTTAGATGAAATTTGGTTAAGAAATAGTTTGAGTTCTGGGAAAGGACATGGGATAGTTTTCATCCCGGAAATCATCTCTTAAGGGGGTGAAATGGGAGGTGAACATTTGTATGGAGCAACTATACCACCGCTGCACCCGTTTAGATAAAATTGTCTCGGGGAAGCACATAGGATAGTTTTTATCCCGGGAATCAATCCCTAAAGGGGAAATGGATGGTGAAAGTTTGTATCGAGCAACGATATAAACGAGTTCTACGCGGACGAAGTCGCGGGCAGAAGCTAGTAATATTATAAATGCGAAAGTGTATCTGTGTGTATGTCTGTCTTTCTATCCTCTTCACGCTTAAACCGCTTAAGCGATTGAGATAACATTTGGTATGTAGATAGTTTGAATCCAAGGGAAGGACATAGGATAATTTTTATTTCGGAAATCATCCCCTGAGGGGGTTAAATGGAGGATGGAAGCTACGATATAAACAAGTTCTACGCTGACGGAGTCGCAGGCAGAAGCTAGTAGAGCTACGAGTATAATTCCCGGCAACACCCTGCAGCTAGCGCCGAGTCGCTGAGATGCCGGCCAACTGGGCCAGCTGCCTCTATAGGAGCTCCGTTTCGCCACAGATTAAAACAGCTCAGACTGTTTTAAATACGGGGATTTTACACAAACCTTTGGTCTAATGCGATTGAACTAAAGTGCCTATAATGCCCGGCAACACCCAGCTAGAGCGGGGTCACTGAAACGCCCGCCTACTGGGCCAGCTGCTTCTATACGAGCTCCGTTTCGCGACAGATTAAAACAGCTCAGACTGTTTCAAATACGGGATTTTTACACAAACCTTTGGTCTAATGCGATTGAACTAAAGTGCCTATAATGCCCGGCAACACCCAGCTAGAGCGGGGTCACTGAAACGCCAGCCTACTGGGCCAGCTGCTTCTATACGAGCTCCGTTATCACAGATTAAAACAGCTCAGCCTGTTTCAAATACGGCGATCTCTTGTGCTTGCTTGTCTGCTATGGCGGAAGGGAGGGTAAGGTCTTTCGAGTGTATGCAAATTGCATGTATTGTAGGGCCCTATTACATTTGTCCACCCAGTTGTCTTTTGAGCAATCAGTGCACACTGTGCAAATAAATGTTGATTGTTGATTAGTAAATTAAATTACTACCTTGGCATGTTAAAAGGCTTGTCGGATAACAGAGTCACATAGTATTTCCGTAGGCAATCAGATTATAAGAAGGATTTTAAGTGAAGATTTCTATTTTAGTATGATTCTCTGCCTACAATTAACAAGGCTGCTTGTTTAACTAAGATTTTTTTTTCATAAAGCAAATATTTGTGTGTCTCGATAAGCTATTCGATCGTTAAAATGTTTAAACTTCTGATTAAAAATAATATTTATCATAATAAAAAGAAAATTTCAAACCAACATGTAGAGTTTTTTAAAATAGTTTCTCCAGAGCAGACAGATCTAATTAAGTAAAAAATTGATGAAGGTAGTTTTTCGCAGAGCATTTAGAATTATAATATCCCACACGGAACCAGGGAGAATTTTTTCTACGTAATTCACCCTAATTATTAATTGGCGTTGGCAGTAATACGGTTTGTCAATATTTCAAAAGTAGACTGACTGTTTAAGTACGCTGTGGTCGCTGAAGTCGTGTCGGCAGGCAGTCCTCCGTTCCACTGTTTGTGTTCGATACAGAGATAACATTGTTCTATGCGTTTTTGTTGTCGAGTTAGCTCAGAAATCTTTTGTCAATGAACAACGTAAAAGTTTAGGTCAATTTACTGTCTATCTAATACATAGTTCTCTTTATATTAGCCCGTACCCCCTACCGCCCGTTTATTATGTTATTACCCAAATAAAATGATTAAGTATTATTTAAATATCATACTTTCACTTACTTAACCCATACAGAAACTGAGAAGTATATGCGTTTAGGGTGAGAGGGTGTTTGTTCGTTTGTGCACATCAATGTTTTTTACACGTTTTATTGTTTGTCGAAAGGAGGATTGTCTGTTTTGCTGTTTGTATATGACGTATTATCCACGTGAGAAAAAAATTAACAAAAATAATAAAATAAGACATAAGAGTAATATTTTGACAATGAATGGTGTTTTACAAACAGTGATGTAAAGTAGACGTATGTACGTTGCATGTGCTTTTGTTCCCAACAAGTATTGTTGTTGTTGTGTGTGTTGTTGCTGTTAGTAGTAGCACGAAGAAGTGCCTGATTATTTTTTTATTGATAGGAATAACCTTCCTTAGCACCAGAAAAAAAAGATGCAGACTTTTCAGCTGCGTCAATTACTTTTGAAAAATATAAACAGTTTGCTCACTTACGGTTTGGG
This sequence comes from Epinotia brunnichana, assembly GCA_963854355.1. Classification (NCBI taxonomy): domain Eukaryota; kingdom Metazoa; phylum Arthropoda; class Insecta; order Lepidoptera; family Tortricidae; genus Epinotia; species Epinotia brunnichana. Next base: position 21,459,211 of record OY977936.1, on the reverse strand, counting down.
TTTAGGACGGCGAATAAGACACTTTCCTTGATCCGTCTCATATTGCAAAAAAAATACATTTTAAATATCTGACCCTGGCAATGACAAATATAGCTGCTGCAGCTGTCAAGTGTCATTGCAAGTGTCACTTTACCACGGATATTTAAGATATTTTCTTGTAATATGAGACGGATCAAGGAAAGTGTCTTATTCGCCGTCTAAACCCAAAACGTAAGTGAGGAAACTGTTAATATTTTTCAAAAATAATTGACGCAGCTGAAAAGTTTTTCTGGTGCTGAGGAAGGTAATTCCTATCACCAAAAAAATTACCAGGCTAATTTTCATCCATTCCCAGTTGGGCCATCTTATCAGTAATCTTATTAAGTAATCAAATGAAACTTAAATTTAGTATGTACTAGCCATCGTTACAATAAGACACACAAAAAATTATTTGTAGCTGACACAGGGCCGCTCATTCATTATTTCATTGTTGTGTGCGCGGAAAACATGTTTATTTTCCTTTTTCAAAATGCTTACATATTTTACTATTGCATAACTCTTTTGTACATGCACCAATTGCCTGAAATACACCATTCCCACCAATAGCGTATATACCTACATTAAACCGTTATTACATAACATAACCTCAACGTGCCCAAAGAAACCTCTCTGACGTCATAGATTACCTTACACCTCTTTTCTACGGTCTAAAGCAATAAATTTCAATAAAAACAGAAGCATTAACATGCTACCTACAGCTTTTAAATACTTTTATAGCGATAATAATCAAAACTATTTATTTTTGGGTTTATTGGACACGTAACAATTCCTACAATTTAGTTTCAGTTTTTTCAAGTCTTTTATTAGAAACCAATGTTATTTTATACGTGTACATGTTAACTAAGGCTATATTTCGTGTATAATACGACTATAGCATAATGCAGCAATGACTTGACAGTTTGACTGCTGGCTAACATGACAATTGCTCAGAGAAACTGGTCGATTATTGGCTATCTAATAACCTAATGGTACCTGAATGGGTCTTTACGTGTACCAATGTGTGGTGCAGACCAAAAATAGACGCTAAAACGAACCAGCCTCATCAAAGCTTCCCCCAAACGCTTCGGAACACTGAAAAAACACCTTTTGAAAACCAATAGCTTGATAAAACACTGTTGTATTAGCACTATATCATCCTTTCTTGAAAACGTACAGAATGTTCTTTTTCAAAACGTCTTTTTTCGACAGACGTCGTCGCGGCCTCGCGACTCTGCCACTACTGGCGCAGGCAGTATAGTAATGGTAGTATTGGCACTTCAAAAGCTTTTATACACGCTGGCTAGAGAAAAAAAAACATAAAAATAAAAATAAATTTTATTGATGTAAATTTTTCGTAAGTTAGTAAAATAATTATTTAAATTTTTTGGTAAACAATTGTAGTAAAATAAATTTAATTAAATAAACAACTTTAAAAACAGACTTAAGTAAGTGGGAATTTTTAAAATGTGCTCGATTTTATTTTGGTTTTTTTTAATAATTTTGAAATGGTGTTTTTGGCGGCACACTGACGGGGCGGGTGCGCGCGTCGCCCAGCCGGGTCGATACAGCGGGCATGTGCTCCGGCACTGTATGGCGGTGGCGACAGACAGTCTTTCTTGTTTTTACAATTCCAAGCTCTAACAACTTTTACTGACTACATTTTCCCCTGCATTTCTTACACGTATCCTTTCTACTCATCAACTTTATTTGTTTGGTTTACGCTTATGTGCAAAGTAATCAACAGTTAAAGCTTATGGGCGTAAGAGCTAAATTTCTTTGAGTAGCGTCAAGGAAAATTGTATAATGTCAATGAAACATTTAAGACTAGCTGTTGCCCGCGACTTCGTCCGCGTAGAACTTTTTATCGTCTTAGAAAATGATTTCTCTCAATACAAAATTTGAACCCTCTTTTAGGGGATAATTAAAAAAAAAGTTGATGTTCATTTTCTAGTTTGTGAACAAACAGTCTAAAACCAAAGTTAAAAATCTCATACTTTAAAAATGCCTTGAAATACTCAAACTTTGAACCAATTTTAACACTCTTAGGGGATGAATTTGGAAAAACTCTGCAATCAGTTTTGTAGTCTTTTAACGTACAGAATAAGACCGAAGTTAAAAATCTCTTACTCACACTTTAAAATTTTATTGCTCGCCATTTAAAATTTGAACCCCCTTTTAAACCCCCTTATAGGTTGCATTTTTCTAATCGCTGAAAGAACTTTTTTCGTAAACTTTTAATTCTCTAGCTCAAAAAAAGTGTTGCCCATACAAAGCTTTCTTAACCCCCTTAGGGGTGGAATTTTCTAAAACTCTGAAAGTACTTTATTATTAATTTTAATAAGTAACATTTTGAATAGTTTTAAGTCTAGTAACAAAAAAAGTTTTTCCCACACAACACTGGCTACCCTTCTTTAGGATCTTAAGGATCCCTTTAGGGATGGAGTTTTCTAAAACGCTGAAAGTTCTTTTTTGTATTCTAAAAAGTAATCTTTTTGCAAAGTTTTAAGTCTAACTCAAAAAAAGTGTTGCCCATGCAAAGCTTGCTCTCCTTTTTAACCCTATTAGGGGTGGAATGTTCTAAAACGATTTGTGTTCTTTTTTTGTATTTTAATAAGTAATCTTTCTACAAAGTTTCAAGTCTCTAACTCAAAAACATAAACTTTCCCTGATAAAAACTTTGCACCCCTTTTTATCCCCCTTAGGGATAGATTTTTTCAAAACGCTGAAAGTCTTTTTTTTTGTATTTTTATAAGTAATCTTTCTACAAAGTTTTAAGTGTCTAGCTCAGAAAAAGTGTTCCCCATACAAACCTTGCACCCTTTTTAACCCCCTTAGGGAATGATTTTTGTAAAACGCCGAATGTAGTATTTTTCATGTTCTAATAAGTAATTTTTCGTCAAAATTTTAAGTCTCTATTAAAAAAAAAAATGTTTTTCCCATACAAACTTTGCACCCTATTTTACCCCCTTAGGGGTGACATTTTCCAAAACGCTGAAAGTACTTTCTTTGTATTTAAATAATCTTTCTACAAAGTTTTAGGACTCTAGCTAAAAAAATAGTTTCCCACATACAAACTTTGCACCCCTATTTTAGCCCCCTATTTTTAGGGGTAGAATTTTCTAAAACGCTGAAAGTACTTAATTTGTATTCTGATGACTAATCTTTCTACAAAGTTTTAAGTCTCTATTTAAAAAAATATTGTTTCCCCCATACAAAATTTGCACCCCTATTTTACCCCCTTAGGGGTAGATTTTTTTAAAACACTGAATCTAGGTACTTTATTTGTATTCTAATGAATAATTTCTCTACAAAGTTTTAAGTCTCTATTTAAAAAAAAGTAGTTTTTCCCATACAAACTTTGCACTCTATTTTACCCCTTTAGGGGTAGAATTTTCTAAAACCCTGAAAGTTTTTTATTTGTATTCTAATGACTGATCTTTCTACAAAGTTTTAAGTCTCTATTTAAAAAAAAAAATGTTTCCCCCATACAAACCTTGCACCCCTATTTTACCCCCGTAGGGGTGGAATTTTCCAAAACGCTGAAAGTGTTTCATTTGTATTCTAATAACTAATTTTTCTACAAAGTTTAAGTCTATAGCTCAAAAAAAAAAGGTTCTCCCATACAAACTTTGCACCCCCATTTTACCCCCTTAGGGGTAGAATTTTCAAAAATCCCTTTTTATCCCTAGCCCACGTTATAAAAGCAACATACTGTGCAAAAATCAACTCTCTAAGATTAGTAGTTTCGGCTGTGCGTTGATGAGTGAGTGAGTGAGTGAGTGAGTGAATAAGTCAGTCAGGACATAGGCATTTATTATGTATAAATAGATAGAAGATAATGAAACTCCCATTCAAATATCTCAAAAAATTATGAAGCTACATCCGTTTTAATGTCGCTTGTTAGAGTGAGAAAACGATGAGGGACTGTGACGTCAATATACTCGAGCGTCATAGTAAAAAACAATCGTTTCATATGAAGGTGCGTTTTGCGGAAAAGGGACAGAACATACCCCCTCTTAAAACTTTGGACTCTTATAACTTAATCATTACCTATATAACCTCTTGCTTTGTTTTTTTCTCCATTTGACTATATTTATTTTAAATTCTTTTTCGAGAAAATACATTATGATTATTTACCATATTTTCGATTCCTGAGCTATAACCACGAACTTCGGAATTCGAAAATATTCGGGTATCTCTATCTCTATCGCACTAACCATACTCGAGTGACAGGGATGCAAATATATGAACATTGAGTATCGGTTTTCGTGGTAGCGCCGCAGGTACTTTGGCTGAATGCGCCGAGCGCGTGCCATTGTCATTCAAAAAAAACAAATTCGTGTTAATTATATTGTTCAAATTTGTTGATTTCATTTATTGAAATTACGGCATAAAACGACATTTGCGCATATAAGTTCTCATATCAGAATCGAATATTTTTTTATGGTTTATATTTTAGCATTTGTCTCGTAAAGGTCTATCGTAGACGGGATTTAAATTATTAATAAGTGAAAGGCAAAGCAATTCCGCCATTTTGACGAAAATTTGACGGTTCTTATAGCTGACAGTTGGAGCAGCGTTTGATTTCAATAAAAATAACTGAAAAATTAAATGAAGTCGTATATTTCGGAAAATTAATTAAGTGTCGCAGTCGGATAAAAACTATCCTAAGTTGCAGCTAGAATAATAATGTACCTATATAAAATGTTTCATATTTTTCCGGTCATGGGATGCTGAGAACATTCGAACCGCGCAAAGCTAAGTTTCAAACTGGCTGATTCTTTTTTTAATTTAGAGATTTATTATAAGTGGAGATTGAAAGCAATTGATCCGTAAAGGGCAATATTTTCGCCTCGTGAAAATTGAAACCTTGTGAAAATAATTCGCGTTTGACTGGACATGAAAAAAAAACATTCTAATGAATTTACTGAGAACGGGAACTTATTTTATTATTTACCATTACCAACGTTTTCAGGGCTCCTAAGGTCTTTAGAAAAAGTATTATCTACAAATAAAATATTTTTTATGTGCATCTCAAATGGAAAATAAATTGTTAACAAATTAAGATAGAGAACTTATGAATAATATAAGGGGACAATTTTGCACAAATCGAAGAAGCTCATAGTAAGCTCATTAAAGCTTGTAATAATATGGGCAGCAGACGACGATATATTGAATTTATATAAATACTAAAATAAGTACATAGAAAACATCCAAGACCCAGATACAAATATTCATGCTCATCACACAAATATGTACTCTTACCGGGATTCGAACCCAGGACCTTCAGCTTCGTAGGCAGGGTCACTACCCACTAGGCTAATACTGCTAATAGTACTACTAATACTACAATAATTTTGCATAGATACCAATTATGGTTATATAACACCTACTCGTACCTATGATTGTAGTAACACCTTGTGTCTGGTAATGTTTAATGCAAATGAAGTTTATGATTGACATAAACCTATTTACATGAATCAAAAACAATTGTTTCCTCTAGACAGTATTTGGAAGAATATCAGTTAACGGATTTAGAAGAATTTATCATCATTCAGTTTCCCTTATCCTAATTAATTGGGGTCTACGCAACAAGTCTTTTTCTTCCATATCTACATCTTTATCACGCGTCACCTTCCTCCGAATCGCTAAACTTAAGTGGCAGTGGGCGGGGCATATTCTCGCCAGCCAGGTTCTCGAGTGGCGACCACGTACCGGAAGGTGCAGCGTGGATAGGCTCCCACAAGGTGGACCGATGACTTGGTAAAGGTTACGGGAGTCCGCTGGATGCGGGTGGCGAGGGACCGGTCCTTGTGGCACTCTTTGGGGGAGGCCTATGTCCAGCAGTGGACATCTTTCGGCTGATATGATAATGGCCTTATTATTCATCATCATTATCAGCGTATATTAATGCCCCACTGCTGGGACAAGTCTCCTCTCACGGTTGAGAGGGAATGGACAGCCTTGGCATTCACATCCTTCCTATTCATATCGTCTCTCACACACTCCATTCACCTTTTTTAACCCCCGATGCAGAAAGAGGGGTGTTATAAGTTTGACGTGTCTGTGTATCTGTGAATGGACCGATATGCAGTTTTTTGAAGTAGATATTTCAATTTCAATTTGTTTATACTTCTTTGCTCGCGCCGCGTTCTTGTATAGGGGTACAGTTCAAAATGTATCACGTGACTTCCAGAATAACTTTTTGTAGAGAAGCCTAATCTGATTTCAAATAATTGTTTGTAACTGTTGTAATCCTTCTTTATTTGCCATTAGTTGTTAATAACAAAATGTTATTTAGCTACGTCAGTCAATGTTGCCATATATACCGATTTATCTGGACTTCTACAGATTTTAGTGAATTAATTCAGATATATTAGGGTTCCATAGCCAACAAAGAAGTATCCACTTAAACTTAATTAACGGTTGTATCTCCGACAGAACCATCTCAATCACGTCAGCTTTCAGACAAAAAAAGAAGCCTTTTTTTGTCTGAAAGCTGACGTGATCGAGATGGTTCTTAGCTAACTTTGAAATTAAAATATCGGGGGGTTTTTAACTTATCTAATTTGCATTTTTTTTTCGTGTGTCTACTAGAAGTACCCTGATACTTAGATTATTTGTTATACAAACGGCAATAAGTTTAACATGAAAATACACAATTTGTTAATTATCTTCCATATCTACATCTTTATCACGCGTCACCTTATCATTTATCAATTTTATCATCATTATCAGCCTATATATATGTCCCACTGCTGGGACAAGTTTCCTCTCACGGATGAGAGGGAATGGGCAGTAGTCCCCATGCTGGCCCAGTGCGGGTCGGGGAGCCTTGTCATTCACATCCTTGCTATTCATATCGTCTCTCACACACTCCATTCATCTTTTTTTAACCCCCGACGCAGAATGAGGGGTGTTATAAGTTTGACGTGTCTGTGTATCTGTGAATGGACCGATTTTGATGCGGTTTTTTGTCCGAAAGATAACGTAATTGAGATGGTTCTTAGCTACTACATTTCAACAAAATCAGTTCTGCCGATTTTGAGATATTGAACTTTGAAATTAAAATATCGGGGGTTTTCAACTTTTCTAATTTGTTTATTTTCTTGGGTTGATACTTAGATTATTTATTTTACAAACGGCAATAAGTTTAACATGAAAACACACAATTTGTTAATTATCTTCCATATCTACTCGTACATCTTTATCACGAGTCACCTGAGCATTTATCAATTTTATCATCATTATAAGCCAAAGTGTATATGTCCCACTGCTGGGACAAGTTTCCTTTCACGGATGAGAGGGAATGGGCAGTAGTCCCCATGCTGGCCCAGTGCGGGTTGGGGAGCCTTGTCATTCACATCCTTGCTATTCATATCGTCTCTTACAAGTCTTACACACACAATCCACCTTTTTTTGGTCTACGTATCTAAATGTTTGTATCTTACATTCATCCAGATTCTTAATTAACATATATACGTGCATTCCTAAGTACAATGCCTCGAGGTCCTGTTTTAGATTTAACTTAGTTTTAATTTAGTGTAGTTCATTTAAATTACCATATAAATACTTACTCTTCTTGTCACATGACTCAACTAAGGATTTAGAAGAATATATTTAATTAAAATAAGTATTTCTCAGTCTGTCTGTCTGCCTGTTACCTTTTGACATTTAAACTGCGGAACCGTTTGGGATAAAATTTTGTACCTATGGAGATAGATTGAATCGCGGGGAAGGAAATAGGATAGTTTTTATCCCGGAAATCATCCCCTAAGGGACTGCAATGGGGGACGGAAGTTTGTGTGAAGGTACGAAATATCCGAATTTGCGGACGAAGTCGCGGGCAAAAACTTGTACATAAATATTTACTTAGTTTTTTACTGAACATAGTTCAAAAACAAAGAAAATGTTGACGTTTTATTAGCAGGAGATTAAGTATGAAAATTGAAGTAGAAAGTTTAGTATTATATACTAGAGCCCATCCCATATGTTGTTTCAATATATTACATATACATCATTGGTATTACAATATATATGTAGATACGTAAATACATAGTTTTGGCCTGAATAATGAGTATTGATGCTTTCAAAAATCTGCCTCAAGAAGAACACCCTGCATTCTACAATTTTTTTTTAAGTAAGTACCTACATATCACTTAAAAGCTCCAGCCTTTCCTACCCCATTAGTTAGTTCGTTTTGAGAAAATACCAGGGATAAATACCTGCATTCAGGCCTGCTAATGCAGGTAAAAATGGGTCAAAGTATTTATAATTAGTGGCTTTCTAAAACACGCCACGTCATAGTAATTGCCTCTAGGCAAACCATTGCACGTTTACATCGCTTACACTGGCAAGTAGTACCTGAAATATTCTGTAAGTAGTAAAGCTTAATTTTGAAGCCTATTTCTATCGATACGGTAAATGCAGGTTGTGTTTAGGGTTATATTATAAACTCTAATTGATAATTGCCATTAAAATGGTTTGTACTAATTCCATTAATACAAAGGTTTAACCAAATCGATACGCAACTTTTCAAAATAATTTTTTGTGTCACGTTTATTTGTACGTTTTGTTGAATAGTTTAGTTTGTCACTTGAATGTTTTCGAAGGAATATAAGGGTGATACGAAGATTGAGGTTCGCATCTCTTCTGTGGACATTGAAGAAGTTAAGGTGGTTCGATTGCCATACAAAACGTTATTTGACATTCGCAGGCCAACGGCGTGATATTTTAAGAAACTTATGTAACAAACTTTCATAAATTGCTTCCCATTTGCGCCAGATTCCCCCTTTTCTAGAATAAACTTGTATAAACTAGATTAATTTGAGAAATTGGTTTGGGACGTGATATTTTGGAAAAAACTATTTTTCTCAAATTAATCTAGTTTATACAAGTTTATTCTAGGAAAGGGGGAATTTGGCGCAAATGGGAAGCCAATCGATGAAAGTTTGTTACATAAGTTTCTTAAAATATCACGCCGTTAGCCTGCGAATGTCAAATAACGCTTTGTATGGCAATCGAACCACCTTTAGGTCTACGAAGTCAAATTTTTGGTTGAGCTCTTAACACATTCAGTGCCGGGAACCCAGTATCGAGTCCCTACGCCGTAGGCGCTTTCCGCTTCATACGAGGAAAACCACTGGAACGGCTACGAGCGTAGCGCGTAGCGATTCGCGGCACGCTGTTAATACGCATAAACGGCGTCTCTTATAATTATGGTTTCATGCAATCAAATCATATTTTATTTGCACGGGAGCCCTTAACTATTGAGACGACTTTTATTTCACTCAAGCTGTATGACCCATTATCTTTTATCTAAATGTGACCCTGGTAATATCACTGAATGTGAAATTGTAGTGAATCTGTCAAAAAATTAATTAAATATAGATAGTTAGTAGACAACTAGACACCGTATTGTATATCTCTTATTTGAATCTGGTGTGTTTATTTGGTAGCATTTGTTTGCTGTTAAATTATAATAATTCAATTATACATATCCATTACTTACCTACATTTGGAAAAAAATATCCGTTTGTTATTAGTTATTCTGACAGCGGCAAAAGGCTTGCGTAATATGCAGCAGCTGCAGCCAGAAGCCGTTTGGAAGGAAAATAAAAAGGGTCAGGCTTGAGTCGGACCGCCGTTTTAGTTCCGAACAACGCGTTATTTCATTCGTGCTGATGGGGGTTCTTCGGTTTGGTTCAATTTACTCCAAACATATAAATTGCAGGTAAAGTATGATACCTGACCCTTGCATTTGCACCCTCAGCTAGTATGTTAGACTTGGGTAACGTTAGTGCATATGCACATTTACCCTTTTTCATAAAAAAACTATTTAAGTTGTTAAAACAGAGTTTTCTACAAACTCTAATGTCAAAGTTACAGATATTTAAGAGAATTTCAACTAAAGCAGGGCCGGTAGTCCTGCAGGTCGATCACGTAACGCATTGTATGAACGTCAGGTAGGTCTAAATGTCACTTTTTATATGGAAATTTGACAGTTAAATTGTACCGACGCGCGTTCGGCACGTTGCGTGATTTGATTACCCCACTGGTACACTTTCATGTAAGTATCTTTCTTTCTTTCAAAATGGGAATAGGTCCCTCCTGTCAAATATAAAGGATGGAATAACGGCCCAGGTACAGGTAGGTAGGTTACGACTGACGGTTTACAGAGCAAAAGTTTACGACCTTGGTGCATTTAGGAAATTGAAATTTCTTACTGTTTCAGTGATGGTACTGGGTTGTGTTCAGCGATAATTGGGAATGGATGAAAACTTTAGAAGTGCCTGATTATTTTTTTTGTGACAGGAATAACCTTCCTTAGCACCAGAAAAAAGTTGCAGACTTTTCAGCTGTTCAATTATTTTTGAAAAATATAAACAGTTTCCTCCCTTAGGTTTTGGGCTTAGGACGGCTTTGATTGATCCGCCCATATTACAAAAAATATCTTAAAAATCCGTGGTAAACTGACACTGGCAATGATATCGACAGCTGCAGCAGCTATATTTGTCATTGCCAGGGTCAGATATTTAAAATATTGTTTGTTATATGAGACGGATCAAGGAAAGTGTCTCATTCGCCGTCCTAAACCCAAAACCTAAGTGAGGAAAATGTTTATATTTTTCAAAAATAATTGACGCAGCTGAAAAAGTCTGCAAATTTTTCTGGTGCTAAGGAAGGTTATTCCTATCACCAAAAAAAAATAATCAGGCACTTCTAAAATTTTCATCCATTCCCCATTAACACATTCACTGCCACGAATCGCTACGTGCTACGCTATTCGTTTTACGTTCGTATTCCGTGGTTTTTCTGGTTGCAGCAGAAAGCGCCTTCGTCGTAGGCGCCCGCTAGGCGAGTTCCTGGCAGTGACAGTGTTAAGTAAATAACGTTGTCTAGTCTATTTTATATATAAGAGCAATTTCTCCAATACTTATTGTCAATTGAATCGGGAAAGATACCTAATTAAGTAATTACAATGGTTAAAAATGGTGATTTAATAATAAAATTCTTGATATCACGTTTATAAATATCAATATTTATAAAGGTGATACGAATCATTTTATGATTTTTTATTTATATTAATAACACTGGTTGGAAACTGTTAATTCAGAATTGGAACTCAGACAAAAAATCATTTTACCTGATAATATGTATTATGATAGATATTTAAAACCTTAAAGCAAACCACTCCAAGCTGGGGAGGTTGACGTGGTTTTCAAGATTTCCGACTTCATATTCATTTATCCAGTAACTTTAACATCCGGAGCATGTGTCAAATCCGGTACTTGTGATTTTTTGCAGACTCGTTTATGATGTTGGCCCAATGAATAATCCAAGTTTGTGATCTCGAGCGCCGATCGCAACTTTGTCAAAAATCGAAATAACCGCGAAATCCCTTTCTGAAGAGCCTTCTTATGAGGCCCATTATAAGCGACCACGATTCAGTGCCATATGTCACCACTGGCAACACACACTGGTCAAAGACTCTCATCTTGAGACACTGCGGAAGAATCAACTAATTTTATTAATTAACCTTTGATGCTTATATATACCCAAATGCTAAATAGCGCCAATCACGAGACGATTTTCGCTTCATATAAAGATTAACCTGCTACGGACTACGACCTAGGACTACGAGCGTAGCGTGGCAGTGATTAATTTAACGAGAAAGTTGCTACTATCAAATTTAGCCCAAAAGGCAGTAGACAACGGGTCAACGTTCTTGTCTCAAAGATCTTTTTCTTTTTTTCTGTACATGATATCTGTATCAAAATTGAATGATAAATAGGACTAAAATGCTGTTAAAGTGCCGTACCGTATTTGAATCCTATCAACTTGGTATTCATAACAGTAGACACCCATCCATTATTGTGGTGTGACTCAAAATAGACTATTGATTTCATACCCTAATTAACTTCTACGGCTCCGGAATTTATTTCTAGTCGCTTATGTTTTGAGTCATAATAAAATCGTCTATAGATATATAATTGAACGAGCGAGCAAAGCGAACAAAGTTCTATGCTGCTTAGGCCGAAAATCGTTTGTCTGTCCGTCCGGCATCCAGTGTCCGGTATCTATCTCGCTCTCAAGGTCGCATTTCTAAACCGATTCTCGTGAAATTTTGTGAGCAGGTTCGTTAACTATATAGATTTTTTAACGTGTAAGTTTTTCGAAATTCAATATTTTTTTTATACAGGCTCGCGAATTTTACAGTAGGTGTAGAGCTTACAGAGCCACTGTATATCCTATACTATTAAACGAGCAATATTTGTATATATATATTTGTAATCACGTTCTCAAAAACGGCTCTAACGATTTCGATGAAATTTGCAGCATGGGGGTTTATGGGAAAGCAAAAGCGATCTAGCTAGGTCTCACATCCGGGAAAAATCGTTTTCTCCGTATATTTACACGAGCAGAGCTCGGTTGCCCAGGGACTAGGTACTTAACCCATTCATGGCCAGTGACGACACATATGCGTCAGAGCGCTACGAGTGCTTTCCTCTACATACGAGGTTTAACCTGCTACGGACTACGGCGTAGCGCTACGAGATTAGCCCGGCCGTGAATGTGTTAATGTGGTGACATCGAGGGGATAAGGCTTCGTGGAATCTCATCTGACTCGTATTTGGAGCAGTCCCACTGTTGCCATAATAACACCACTCACAACTACAAGCAAATTTGAAGGTAGTTGATTTATGATTTATAAATAAATGGTTGTGAGTGGTAAAAGTATCACTGAAATATAATATTAACAACGACCTTATGACAAGGCATTAAGAAATATTATCCAACGTCTAGCTTTCTATGTATCCACCACTGATTAAAAACGACTTTACTTCAAGGCAATAAGGACGTCAATCCCTCGGTGGAGCTGCCACTTTACTGAGGCTGGCCCACTCGTGCATTGTGTCAAGGAAACGATGTTTGAAATTTAAATTATTAAAATGATTCAGATTGCTTTGGGTTTCCTTGGAAATACAAACGAAAAGCGACTAACCTGAGGAAACGGTAGGTGTTGGAAGCCCATCAGATACTAGTCACGCACCTAGTGAAGGGGCCGAGCAAATTCTATTCTATTCTATTCTTTATTTGTTTCGTGTCCGTGTCGCAAAACCGTGTCTAATAGTACATTACTTACTTAGGGCGGTTAAACAAAGAATGTCTCAGATCGCAGGTATTTGACGTCCAAGCCGAAGGCAAGGGCGATAAATATGCGCTCTGGGGCTTTCTTTATTACCGCCCGTGGTGAGTACAACATTTTACGTCTATATCTGGCCAGGAAGTGGGGTTTTCCGCACGTATAGCGTGCGGTAATTCCTACTTTATGGCCAGGTATGACGTAAAATATAATATGATATGAGGATTGCTCGTATCGGATCTATCCAACTTATTCACTGCCAAGAATTGCCACGCGCTACGCTCGTAGCCGATCCCATGGTTTTCTCGCTAAGTAGCGGAAAGCGGCTACGTCGTAGGCGCCCGCTAGGTGGGTTCCTGGCAGTGAGAGTGATAACACCCATCCGAGAAGATTTATATCTATACTAGCTGTTGCCGGCGACTTCGTCCGCGTAGAACTTTTTATCGTCTTAGAAAATGATTTCTCTCAATACAAAATTTTAACCCTCTTTTAGGGGATAATTAAAAAAAAAATTGATGTTCATTTTCTAGTTTGTGAACAAACAGTCTAAAACCAAAGTAAAAAATCTCATACTTTAAAAATGCCTTGAAATACTCAAACTTTGAACCAATTTTAACACTCTTAGGGGATGAATTTGGAAAAACTCTGAAATCAGTTTTGTAGTCTTTTAACGTACAGAATAAGACCGAAGTTAAAAATCTCTTATTCACACTTTAAAATTTTATTGCTCGCCATTTAAAATTTGAACCCCCTTTTAAACCCCCTTAGAGGTTGAATTTTTCTAATCGCTGAAAGAACTTTTTTCGTAAACTTTTAAGTCTCTAGCTCAAAAAAAGTGTTGCCCATACAAAGCTTTCTTAACCCCCTTAGGGGTGGAATTTTCTAAAACTCTGAAAGTACTTTATTATTAATTTTAATAAGTAACATTTTGAATAGTTTTAAGTCTAGTAAAAAAAAAAGTTTTTTCCGCACAACACTGGCTACCCTTCTTAAGGATCTTAAGGATCCCCTTAGGGATGGAGTTTTCTAAAACGCTGAAAGTTCTTTTTTAGTATTCTAATAAGTAATCTTTTTGCAAAGTTTTAAGTCTAACTCAAAAAAAAGTGTTGCCCATGCAAAGCTTGCTCTCCTTTTTAACCCTATTAGGGGTGGAATTTTTTAAAACGATTTGTGTTCTTTTTTTGTATTTTAATAAGTAATCTTTCTACAAAGTTTCAAGTCTCTAACTCAAAAACATAAACTTTCCCTGATAAAAACTTTGTACCCCTTTTTATCCCCCTTAGGGATAGATTTTTTCAAAACGCTGAAAGTCTTTTTTTTTGTATTTTTATAAGTAATCTTTCTACAAAGTTTTAAGTGTCTAGCTCAGAAAAAGTGTCCCATCCACATAAAAACAAATAGATTTTTATAAAACGCCGAATGTAGTATTTTTCATGTTCTAATAAGTAATTTTTCGTCAAAATTTTAAGTCTCTATTAAAAAAAAAAATGTTTTTCCCATACAAACTTTGCACCCTATTTTACCCCCTTAGGGGTGAAATTTTCCAAAACGCTGAAAGTTCTTTCTTTGTATTTAAATAATCTTTCTACAAAGTTTTAGGACTCTAGCTAAAAAAAATAGTTTCCCACATACAAACTTTGCACCCCTATTTTAGCCCCCTATTTTTAGGGGTAGAATTTTCTAAAACGCTGAAAGTACTTAATTTGTATTCTGATGACTAATCTTTCTACAAAGTTTTAAGTCTCTATTTAAAAAAAATATTGTTTCCCCCATACAAAATTTGCACCCCTATTTTACCCCCTTAGGGGTAGATTTTTTTAAAACACTGAATCTAGGTACTTTATTTGTATTCTAATGAATAATTTCTCTACAAAGTTTTAAGTCTCTATTTAAAAAAAAGTAGTTTTTCCCATACAAACTTTGCACTCTATTTTACCCCTTTAGGGGTAGAATTTTCTAAAACCCTGAAAGTTCTTTATTTGTATTCTAATGACTGATCTTTCTACAAAGTTTTAAGTCTCTATTTAAAAAAAAAATGTTTCCCCCATACAAACCTTGCACCCCTATTTTACCCCCGTAGGGGTGGAATTTTCTAAAACGCTGAAAGTGTTTCATTTGTATTCTAATAACTAATTTTTCTACAAAATTTAAGTCTATAGCTCAAAAAAAAAAGGTTCTCCCATACAAACTTTGCACCCCCATTTTACCCCCTTAGGGGTAGAATTTTCAATAATCCCTTTTTATCCCTAGCCCACGTTATAAAAGCAACATACTGTGCAAAAATCAACTCTCTAAGATTAGTAGTTTCGGATGTGCGTTGATGAGTGAGTGAGTGAGTGAGTGAGTGAATAAGTCAGTCAGGACATAGGCATTTATTATGTATAGATAGATAGAAGATAATGAAACTCCCATTCAAATATCTCAAAAAATTATGAAGTTACATCCGTTTTAATGTCGCTTGTTAGAGTGAGAAAACGATGAGGGACTGTGACGTCAATATCCTCGAGCGTCATAGTAAAAAACAATCGTTTCATATGAAGGTGCGTTTTGCGGAAAAGGGACAGAACATCTTAAAACTTTGGACTCTTATAACTTGGTCATTACCTATATAACCTCTTGCTTTGTTTTTTTCTCCATTTGACTATATTTATTTTAAATTCTTTTTCGAGAAAATACATTATGATTATTTACCATATTTTCGATTCCTGAGCTATAACCACGAACTTCGGAATTCGAAAATATTCGGGTATCTCTATCTCTATCGCACTAACCATACTCGAGTGACAGGGATGCAAATATATGAACATTGAGTATCGGTTTTCGTGGTAGCGCCGCAGGTACTTTGGCTGAATGCGCCGAGCGCGTGCCATTGTCATTCAAAAAAAACAAATTCGTGTTAATTATATTGTTCAAATTTGTTGATTTCATTTATTGAAATTACGACATAAAACGACATTTGCGCATATAAGTTCTCATATCAGAATCGAATATTTTTTTATGGTTTATATTTTAGCATTTGTCTCGTAAAGGTCTATCGTAGACGGGATTTAAATTATTAATAAGTGAAAGGCAAAGCAATTCCGCCATTTTGACGAAAATTTGACGGTTCTTATAGCTGACAGTTGGAGCAGCGTTTGATTTCAATAAAAATAAATGAAAAATTAAATGAAGTCGTATATTTCGGAAAATTAATTAACTGTCGCAGTCGGATAAAAACTATCCTAAGTTGCAGCTAGAATAATAATATTTTATCGTTCATGGGATGCTGAGAACATTCGAACCGCGCAAAGCTTAGTTTCAAACTGGCTGATTCTTTTTTTAATTTAGAGATTTATTATAAGTGGAGATAATATAGATACACAACGACGCTATAAACTTGCACGTGCTTAGTGCTGACTATACAAGGGAATTCAGGGTAAACTCGAGGCACTATGAATTAAGGTTGAAGGTGCAAATGTAAAGGATATAGCAATTTTTCGCCCCCGTTCATGTTCTCGACTATTTTCTTCCTCCAAATTCAACCTAGTTAGGAACCTATGTAATAGTATTTTCACCTCACCGGCTCGAAAAGGCTTGCTTTGTCGCTCAAAATCTGCGCGCAAAAGTTCATTATATCCGCTAGCGTGGAAAGAGTTTTTGAATTTCGAACGTGGTGCTCTATCGCGAGATCCAACTTTTTTCTATAGGAATGAGAGGTCATTATCCTGCGTTCAAAAACTTATGTTGTTATGCTAACAGAGTAAGTATTATTAATTTAATTTAATAAAATTAAATTAACAATACTTATTCTTTCTTAATTATTTATGAAATATTATTAATAAGACTGACTCATATAAAGATATAATACAAATAAATAATTTTAAAATGTAGTATTACATTTCAAAATTTAAAGCTTTGTGCGAATTTGGAACGCACCGTTTTAAAAATTAATTTAAGAAAAAACTCTTGTATCTCTACATTCCATTTTGTTTTGTTTTATTCTAAATCCATAGTAATATCAAAATAATGGAAGTTATTTCTATAAATAACTTCTTCTTTTCTATAAAATTATTTTTATGTATATCTTTTGCGCTAAAATCTATATTTTAGCGCAGAAGATATACATAAAATGAATGTTAATGCCTGCAGAGTTAGCGGAAAAAGTTAAATTTGCGTATTTGAGCCTTAGTGTACCCGTGAGTATCTACACAAAAATACTTTGACTTTTTTAATGTAAGCGTGGAGTCTATTTCAAGATGCGAAAATGTTTGAAACATTTAATAATTATTAAATGCTTTCATTTTGATAAGATGTAAACAAACG
This sequence comes from Epinotia brunnichana, assembly GCA_963854355.1. Lineage (NCBI taxonomy): Eukaryota > Metazoa > Arthropoda > Insecta > Lepidoptera > Tortricidae > Epinotia > Epinotia brunnichana. The sequence continues at coordinate 21,441,744 of OY977936.1, read as the reverse complement.
TTTATTGAAAACTAGCTGTTGCCCGCGACTTCGTCCGCGTAGAACTTTTTATCGTCTTAGAAAATGATTTCTCTCAATACAAAATTTGAACCCTCTTTTAGGGGATAATTAAAAAAAAAGTTGATGTTTATTTTCTAGTTTGTGAACAAACAGTCTAAAACCAAAGTTAAAAATCTCATACTTTAAAAATGCCTTGAAATACTCAAACTTTGAACCAATTTTAACACTCTTAGGGGATGAATTTGGAAAAACTCTGAAATCAGTTTTGTAGTCTTTTAACGTACAGAATAAGACCGAAGTTAAAAATCTCTTACTCACACTTTAAAATTTTATTGCTCGCCATTTAAAATTTTAACCCCCTTTTAAACCCCCTTAGAGGTTGAATTTTTCTAATCGCTGAAAGAACTTTTTTCGTAAACTTTTAAGTCTCTAGCTCAAAAAAAGTGTTGCCCATACAAAGCTTTCTTAACCCCCTTAGGGGTGGAATTTTCTAAAACTCTGAAAGTACTTTATTATTAATTTTAATAAGTAACATTTTGAATAGTTTTAAGTCTAGTAAAAAAAAAAGTTTTTCCCACACAACACTGGCTACCCTTCTTAAGGATCTTAAGGATCCCCTTAGGGATGGAGTTTTCTAAAACGCTGAAAGTTCTTTTTTAGTATTCTAATAAGTAATCTTTTAGCAAAGTTTTAAGTCTAACTCAAAAAAAAGTGTTGCCCATGCAAAGCTTGCTCTCCTTTTTAACCCTATTAGGGGTGGAATTTTCTAAAACGATTTGTGTTCTTTTTTTGTATTTTAATAAGTAATCTTTCTACAAAGTTTCAAGTCTCTAACTCAAAAACATAAACTTTCCCTGATAAAAACTTTGCACCCCTTTTTATCCCCCTTAGGGATAGAGTTTTTCAAAACGCTGAAAGTCTTTTTTTTGTATTTTTATAAGTAATCTTTCTACAAAGTTTTAAGTGTCTAGCTCAGAAAAAGTGTTCCCCATACAAACCTTGCACCCTTTTTTAACCCCCTTAGGGAATGATTTTTGTAAAACGCCGAATGTAGTATTTTTCATGTTCTAATAAGTAATTTTTCGTCAAAATTTTAAGTCTCTATTAAAAAAATATATGTTTTTCCCATACAAACTTTGCACCCTATTTAACCCATTTAGGGGTGAAATTTTCCAAAACGCTGAAAGTACTTTCTTTGTATTTAAATAATCTTTCTTCAAAGTTTTAGGACTCTAGCTAAAAAAAATAGTTTCCCACATACAAACTTTGCACCCCTATTTTAGCCCCCTATTTTTAGGGGTAGAATTTTCTAAAACGCTGAAAGTACTTAATTTGTATTCTGATGACTAATCTTTCTACAAAGTTTTAAGTCTCTATTTAAAAAAAATATTGTTTCCCCCATACAAAATTTGCACCCCTATTTTACCCCCTTAGGGGTAGATTTTTTTAAAACACTGAATCTAGGTACTTTATTTGTATTCTAATGAATAATTTCTCTACAAAGTTTTAAGTCTCTATTTAAAAAAAGTAGTTTTTCCCATACAAATTTTGCACTCTATTTTACCCCTTTAGGGGTAGAATTTTCTAAAACCCTGAAAGTTCTTTATTTGTATTCTAATGACTGATCTTTCTACAAAGTTTTAAGTCTCTATTTAAAAAAAAATTTTTCCCCCATACAAACCTTGCACCCCTATTTTAGGGGTGGAATTTTCCAAAACGCTGAAAGTGTTTCATTTGTATTCTAATAACTAATTTTTCTACAAAGTTTAAGTCTATAGCTCAAAAAAAAAGGTTCTCCCATACAAACTTTGCACCCCCATTTTACCCCCTTAGGGGTAGAATTTTCAAAAATCCCTTTTTATCCCTAGCCCAAGTTATAAAAGCAACATACTGTGCAAAAATCAACTCTCTAAGATTAGTAGTTTCGGCTGTGCGTTGATGAGTGAGTGAGTGAGTGATTGAGTGAATAAGTCAGTCAGGACATAGGCATTTATTATGTATAAATAGATAGAAGATAATGAAACTCCCATTCAAATATCTCAAAAAATTATGAAGCTACATCCGTTTTAATGTCGCTTGTTAGAGTGAGAAAACGATGAGGGACTGTGACGTCAATATACTCGAGCGTCATAGTAAAAAACAATCGTTTCATATGAAGGTGCGTTTTGCGGAAAAGGGACAGAACATACCCCCTCTTAAAAATTTGGACTCTTATAACTTAATCATTACCTATATAACCTCTTGCTTTGTTTTTTTCTCCATTTGACTATATTTATTTTAAATTCTTTTTCGAGAAAATACATTATGATTATTTACCATATTTTCGATTCCTGAGCTATAACCACGAACTTCGGAATTCGAAAATATTCGGGTATCTCTATCTCTATCGCACTAACCATACTCGAGTGACAGGGATGCAAATATATGAACATTGAGTATCGGTTTTCGTGGGTACTTTGGCTGAATGCGCCGAGCGCGTGCCATTGTCATTCAAAAAAAACAAATTCGTGTTAATTATATTGTTCAAATTTGTTGATTTCATTTATTGAAATTACGACATAAAACGACATTTGCGCATATAAGTTCTCATATCAGAATCGAATATTTTTTTATGGTTTATATTTTAGCATTTGTCTCGTAAAGGTCTATCGTAGACGGGATTTAAATGATTAATAAGTGAAAGGCAAAGCAATTCCGCCATTTTGACGAAAATTTGACGGTTCTTATAGCTGACAGTTGGAGCAGCATTTGATTTCAATAAAAATAAATGAAAAATTAAATGAAGTCGTATATTTCGGAAAATTAATTAACTGTCGCAGTCGGATAAAAACTATCCTAAGTTGCAGCTAGAATAATAATGTACCTATATAAAATGTTTCATATTTTTCCGTTCATGGGATGCTGAGAACATTCGAACCGCGCAAAGCTTAGTTTCAAACTGGCTGATTTTTTTTTTTAATTTAGAGATTTATTATAAGTGGAGATGAGTACCTATAAGGTCCAAATTACTTTCATTACGTTTACAATTTTCCTGGCGGTGGTGAGGTGAAGAATTGTGTGTTTCGCTCGGCAGCAAAGTTGTTTGGCATCTCTTGCCTTGAAAGCCTCGCTATGCTCAGGATTGTAATCTAACAATCCTTCGCTAGCTCGGCTTTCAATACAAGCACTTGCGCCAAACAACAACTTTGCAGCCTTGCATAACAAATAACTATTTTCACAATCCTGTTATAATTATAATAGAGAGCTTTTTAGTCGAGTACCGTGTTTAGGCCACGAAGCTTGCTGAGTGGACTAAGTAAGGTACGAGATTAAAAGCTTGATTATGACAACATTGTGAACAATACTTTTTCATTACAATTAATAATTTAAGTCATTAATACGAGTTTATAAGAAAACTAAATATCGTAAGTACTATATTGCCTAGTTCTACTCTCCGACTTCTTTTACACAAGATAATTGAATTTTTTTTTTTTTTTTGAAGAGAGTTGTTGAGAAGTTAAAGATGTTTCATCACTGTCCACTACTCATTTTCTTAGTTTTTATTTTAATTTTTTAACCTTAGCTTTGAAAAGAAAAGTTATCACACCACCTTTGCACACCACCGGCGTCCATAATGTTGCAGTACTGTGCTGTGATTGGCTAAATACTAGCCAATCGCAAAGCGTAGTTTTTTTTATTTTTTCTATGCCCTGGATACAGCAGCAAGTTTAAGTAGATTTTTGACAGATGACGCGTCGCTGCTACGTTCCGAAACGCCATATATTGGCAATTTTGTATCGGATCGAGTCTCCTTAAACCAGGACACATATTATTGAAATACGAGGTTCCATTTTCAAATTTTTTTTGGTTGTCTAGAGCGTATTGAAACAGTTATTTCGGATGTAACATAGGCTATTCAACGATGAAAAGAGTGACGTTGCAGTATTCTCTATGAAATCTTAATACACAGATTTTAATCGACGAGTACAAAAACCAATTTTCAGTTACACAAAAATGAATGGAAGCTTTTCACTGTTTCCTGTGTTGGTTTGAACTTTTGTGTTTTTTGTTGTGTTTTATAAATGATTCTTAGTTCAATACTCTTAATAAAGCTTTTGAGCTTATGCATAAACATCCATCAAACCAATTGAAAATGAAAATGAAAATGAAAATATATTTATTGTAGAATCAGTACATCAGCTTATTTAAGTAATACATCATGATATGATAGATAGAGTGCACTATTTTTAGATAAGCCTAGGAACGGTGTCCTGTGCCCTAAACTAGGTAAACCTGTCTTATAGGGAACAGGGGAGTTCTAATGCTCATTATGAGATCGCTACTACTTACATTGGTACTGAGGGAAAGAAATAAAGGATTTCTTTAATATTGAAATTTACATGCAGTTTTTTTTTTTTTTTTTTTTTTGTAATTGCTACTTGGTGTAACTAATGCTTAAATTAATTTATCTAACTGTGTGTTAGTGCGTTGTTTATATATATATATATGTGTGTGTGTGTGTGTTTATTGTGTGTGTGTGTGTGTGTGTTTGTGTGCGTGTTTGTGTGAGAATGAAAGAGAGTGGGCATTGATGGATCAATTGTTTACTAATATTTTTGTAAGGAGTTTTTATTTTACAGTTGCGAGAATTTTTTCAGTTTCAAAATAATCAAGGGACATAGACCATTTTCGGATAGATTTTGTTAAGTTATATTTACTACACTGTCTGATGTTTAAATGTTGGTTGATTCTATTGTAAAGAAAAGGTGCAAGGAAATTAAATTGTCGTTGATAAAAGGCGGTGTTGTGTGCGACTGGGCTGAAAATTTGGAATTTTCTACGGCCTTCAAGACGTTTACGTGCGTATGCACTAAGTGTGTTTGTAGCTTTATGTTGTTTTAGGCAAACTCGTTCAATGTACAGTTGTCGGACTGTTAGCACTTGCGCTATTGAATATAGTGTTCGCGTACAAAACCTAATGGGCTTAGCAAGCATAACTTTTAAAATACATCTTTGAACGCGTTCTAGTGGAAGCAAGTGTGTTTTTGCAGCGCCTCCCCAAACTGTTATGTAGTAAGTTAGCAGAGATTGAGTTAAGGCAAGGTAAACCGACTTGAGGAAATGAGGGTCAGAGACACGCCTCAGTTTTTTGAAAATGAAAATGAGTTTACGTATGCGGTCCGAGAGATAACGTATATGGTTTGACCAAGAGAGATGGTTGTCTACTACTATACCTAGATATTTGATTTGCTGAGTGTTTTCGATTAAATTACAATTACAATCACTAGTGGTAGTCGTAATAGCTGGATTATCTGAATGAACAGATGTGTGCTTTAATGGTGAATGGAAAATTTGGTTGGTTATGCTTAGTGATGGAAAAATTTACATGCTTGGTTTTAGAAGTGTTTAAAGTGAGCAGGTTATTATTAAGCCAGTCCAAGACTACTTTCAGGCCACATTCAGCAGCTATTTAAACTTCTCTCCAACTATCTCCAACAAATAGAATGGCTGTATCGTCTGCAAAAGTAGTAATGTGGGCGTTTGGGACTTTTAGGTCACATAGATTATTAATATAAATTAAAAACAGTGTTGGACCTAGAATGCTGCCTTGTGGGACACCGAAATTCATAAAAGAGTACTGGCTGGTCATATCACCTATGCGTACGCATTGTTTTCTGTTAAAAAGATAACACTTAAAGAGCTGAAGAGGCAATCCTCTTACACCAAGGCATTCCATTTTTGAAAGAAGAATGGGGACAGAGACGGTGTCGAAGGCTTTTGAGAGATCCAGGAAGACAGCAGTACACTTCTTCTTATCGTCTAGATTTTCTAGATTATTTTACATAGAATGCCGTCGAAATAAGTCCTGATCTGTCACTTTGACATTAATATGAGAAAAGGACAAAACACATTTTAGCTAACAAGTTAAGTTTTAGGAATTATAATATATAGGGTTATATGTTATAATTGTATAGGTTGAATTTTGAATTGACCAGTCGCAGTCGCAGGGTTTTCTTTTCGGTACTCAGTCGCAAAAGTAGTTAGGTAGGCGTACTAAGTGCCTGAAATACAAGTAACCTATACTTACATATGACTTTAATTTCAAGTGAATTAAATAAATAAATAAAATAGCCTTTATTACTAAGAAGAGTACATACACATAGAATAACAATTAGGTATGGACCAATACAATTTTCTTATTTGCGATTTTACGCTAATGAACACTTAAAACTAATCATAAATCAGTAGTACTAATCACTAATTCGTAAATGTGTTATTCACTTATAAAATGTCTCTTATCTCAGTTTGCCTCTTGGCAAAGGCCTCCTCCAACTCTCTCCACTGAGCTCTGTCCATAGTGACTCTTCTCCAAAAAGGTCCCGCTGTTATTTTTATTTCATCTTCCCATCTACAATACTGTCTACCTCTGCTTCTAGTTGAACCTCTGGGATACCAATTTGTGACTACTTTACTCCACCTATCATATTTAGAGCGCATCATGTGGCCAGTCCACTTCCATTTTAGCTAATCTGTTCTTTTAAAAATATCTGTGAATTTTGTTTTTACCCTTATGTCCAAATTTCTAACTCTGTCACTTCTCCTAAGGCCAAGGATGGTTCGTTCCATTGCATGTTGACACGACGCTAGTTTCGCTCTGTGTGCTGTTGTGAGAGCCCATGTTTCACATCCGTATGTCAAGCTGGGAAGAATGCACGTATCAAATACCTTACTTTTGATTTATAAATTGAACTCTTTAGCAAAGAGTTCAATTTCAAGAGAATTAGAATTGTGTAAATAATTTTGATCTTGTTATTTTACGCGGCTAGTTCTACTGCTGACTGTACTAACGTTCTCATGATTATGCGTATTTGGGTGGATTGCAAAAAAAATGTACCTAGTTAAGAGCTTTAATCTAATCTACTATTTAACTTTTATCCATTTCGTGACGGCAATAACTCATATCGTATGGATGATTGCCGTCACGCGCCTAGTGAAGGGGCCGAGCAAAACCGTGTCTTAAATATAATATGATTTGAGAATTGTTCGTATCGGGTCTTCCCAACACAATAAATTGACATTCACTGCCACGAATCGCTACGCGCTACGCTCGTAAAGGATCCCGTGGTTTTCTCGCTAAGTAGCGGAAAGCGGCTACGTCGTAGGCGCCCACTAGGTGGGTTGGCAGTGAGAGTGATAACACCCATCCGAGAAGACTTATAACTACATAATATAGATCCACAACGCCATAAACTTGCACGTGCTTAGTGCTGACTATACAAGGGAATTCAAGGTAAACTCGAGGCACCCTAGTTCTATTCTATGGTTTTAAAAACGGATTCACGGGATTATGTTCACTCACGGAATATGGTACACTTACCTTAGTGATAGTGAGTGATTTAGCAAGTCGAAATAAATAGAAGATCTCTAAAAAAACAGCGTACTTCGTGTTTTGGAAAGAATTTCATTGTTCTCGTGATGTAAATATTGTATTATAATTTGTACTGGAAAACTGTGTTCCTTATTATTAACCGACTTTATATAACCGACTTCAAAAAAGGAGGAGGTTCTCAATTCGACGTTTTTTTTTGTATGTATGTTATAAGATTTCTAGAAGACACGTGAACCGATTTACAAAGATCTTTTTGTATTTGATAGGGTACACTTCCGAGATGGTCCCATGTAAATTTTATCAAAATCGGTTGAGCAGTTTATGAAATATCAACAAAAATCGGTTGAAGTCGGTTTTTAAATTTTTTAATTTGGTGTTTATTATCAATTATTAATCCGACGTAAAATCGTACTTTTACTTACATCAAACAGTAAAATATTGACTTATATATGTATTTTTTTATATGTTGTATACAAGTATAGCTTCAATAAATAATAAATGTTCAAATTCATGTCGCTTCTGCATAATAAATTTCTTAGGTCTACCGGTTAGTACTTAATGTCATCTTGGCAGGTGCTATACATTGCGTTTATGATATTTCAAATTGAATTCTACCTAAAAGAAATCGCAGTAAATGTATTTCGTGCCATTTCCGTCTCCGGATTTAGGAGATGATATCCGAGAAAAGCCGAATCGTTAACTGATTTTAATCGTATTGTACAGTTTATTTACTGAAACCGCAATATTCTTCCTACTAAGTACTTAGTTAGAAAATCGATAGAAAATCGTGTAGTTCGTTGAAGGCACTGCTGGAATATATATACGGCATTGCAGTGAAAGCCTTCGTGTTGGGTTCGTTCACCTCATGGCAGGCCACAGTTTTGCGGAACCTAGCACTTTGGAGAATAATTGTCCTAGTTTATTAACTACTATAGCTTTTGCCCGCGACATCGTTCGCGTTGACTTCCGTTTGTTGGACTTTTACTGGATAAAAAGTAATATAATATGTTCATCCAGGCTATAGGTAAGTACTCTATCCGTATACTAAAATTCATCTTAATCCTTTCAGCCGTTTTTGCGTGATTTAGTAACAATCATCTAAACTTTCGCATTTATAATATTAGTAGGATTCAACGTAGCCTGTTAGCGGAATTTTTTTGTTGCGGAAAATTAATGCGGTGTTTTGCTTATTTCACCCTCTTGTACCGTCCAGCATTAATATCTATACAACAAAGTGCGCATAAATATAGGACGTTTCAGATAGTTTTACCCGTTTTGTTACAGTTGACGAAACTCGCGTCATGCCTAACGAAACTAGACCTCTACCTACGCTTAGTTACTACGAATCGCGGTGTCAAGATTTATTTGTGGGTGAGCGTTGAGGTGACCGTAACGCCTAACGAAACTAGACCTCTACCTACGTTTAGTTACTACGAATAGCGGTGTCAATATTTATTTGTGGGTGAGCGTTGAGGTGACCGTAACGCCTAACGAAACTAGACCTCTACCTACGTTTAGTTACTACGAATCGCGGTGTCAAGATTTATTTGTGGGTGAGCGTTGAGGTGACCGTAACGCCTAACGAAACTAGACCTCTACCTACGTTTAGTTACTACGAATCGCGGTGTCAAGATTTATTTGTGGGTGAGCGCTGAGGTGACCGTAACGCCTAACGAAACTAGACCTCTACCTACGTTTAGTTACTACGAATCGCGGTGTCAAGATTTATTGGTGGGTGAGCGTTGAGGTTACCGTAACGCCTAACGAAACTAGACCTCTACCTACGTTTAGTTACTACGAATCGCGGTGTCAAGATTTATTTGTGGGTGAGCGTTGAGTTGACCGTAACGCCTAACGAAACTAGACCTCTACCTACGCATAGTTACTACGAATCGCGGTGTCAAGATTTATTTGTTGGTGAGCGTTGAGGTGACCGTAACGCCTAACGAAACTAGACCTCTACCTACGTTTTGTTACTACGAATCGCGGTGTCAAGATTTATTTGTGGGTGAGCGTTGAGGTGACCGTAACGCCTAACGAAACTAGACCTCTACCTACGTTTAGTTACTACGAATCGCGGTGTCAAGATTTATTTGTGGGTGAGCGCTGAGGTGACCGTAACGCCTAACGAAACTAGACCTCTACCTACGTTTAGTTACTACGAATCGCGGTGTCAAGATTTATTGGTGGGTGAGCGTTGAGGTTACCGTAACGCCTAACGAAACTAGACCTCTACCTACGTTTAGTTACTACGAATCGCGGTGTCAAGATTTATTTGTGGGTGAGCGTTGAGTTGACCGTAACGCCTAACGAAACTAGACCTCTACCTACGCATAGTTACTACGAATCGCGGTGTCAAGATTTATTGGTGGGTGAGCGTTGAGGTGACTGATACGCCTAACGAAACTAGACCTCTACCTACGCTTAGTTACTACGAATCGCGGTGTCAAGATTTATTGGTGGGTGAGCGTTGAGGTGACTGATACGCCTATCGAAACTAGACCTCTACCTACGCTTAGTTACTACGAATCGCGGTGTCAAGATTTATTTGTTGGTGAGCGTTGAGGTACCGTAATAATACCAAGAATTTATAAAACATGTAATTTAACACACAACACAATAGGTGATGATTTATTATTATTGTAGTAAATAATTTATAATATACAACTATTAAATCGTAAATAAGTACTTTTATTTCGAAATAGTTGTTTATGAATTTGGCACCTCTACACAGCGGCTGATTAAAAAACAGTTAAACAGTGCTTTTATGAAAAATGTATGAACCTTATAAGTACGCTAAACAGTATGTTTTTGGGCTATAGAGCATAGATTTTTCGACGACATATTATTGGTGTCATTATATTTGAGCTGTAGCCTACATTAATGACAGATAACGGTACAGGAGTAGAAAAATTTTTTTTTATATATTTCGTTTGTTAAATAAATAATTAGCAGTCCTATGAATGGCTTCTCTGTATTAATCATACTGTAATTATTTTACAAGGCTTTGAAAATAAAGTGGGCCTTATTAGGCGACGGTACCTTATATGAAAACAACTCCAGTTATCGACACCCAAGCTCCAGCAATCCATAAACTAAAATTCAAATATCTTTTATACGGGTTCCTGTCACTTGACCTACTAACGTATGCCCTAATGTTTCATTAGACCTAATGTTTCATTAGACCTAATGTTTCATTAGACCTAATGTTTCATTAGACCTAATGTTTCATTAGACCTAATGTTTCATTAGACCTAATGTTTCATTAGACCTAATGTTTCACTAGACTTATGCATTTTTCTTCGAAACAGTGAATTTTCCGGGTTTTGTTTGAATATAATCAAACAGAAGTCATTAGGTTTGTTTTGCAATAATCCTATACCTATAGCTTAAGTACTATTTAAGAAAAAAATGCATTAGGTCTAATGAACATTAGTAGCTTAAATGAAGCATTTAGGGCACTTGGAAGTTGGAACCGTCGGAAAAGTATGAAGTATGAAAAGGTGATTTTTGTGAATGGCTACTCGACGATGGTTAGCTTTGCAAAAATTAGCCTGGTACAAATGGTTGAATTGGTTTATTTTAAATTAATGTGTTTTCGTTGGTATGGCTGGCTCTAAGTCACACCGGAGAAGTATGGCATTACGCTACCGCCCACTTCTTTTTTCATCGCCTATCGGAAAATAGTTACAAGAATTTTAGTGTAACAAATCGTTTGACTTTCGTAATTTAAACGACACTTTCGATTAACGCGCCCTCGCGTTTGGGCCGCCGGTATACCAGCACTATGACCATCATTTTCCTTTTCTTCATTACGTAGACCCCTGTAGGGAATACCTGGTACAAATACTTTAAAAAATTGTGTCAGTATCTCCCGGTCTATAACTGATCACTTAAGAAAATGGAAATCAGTTACTGGCCACTAATTTTGTTTGCTGATGTCGGTGCAAATTTGTTGGCGCGACTATAATTCTAAGTTCTGCATCTCATTATTTTAGTTTAATTGACAATTGTAAACAAATGCTGTTTCAAGAAGAGTTTTGCGGGTACGTAAGGATTGTGTATTAGATAAGACACAAATTGGCACTTTCATAAAAATGTTTAATTTCTGAGCATTTTAAAGAAAATGTTAAATTGTTGTTATTTTTTTGTATTTTATTTCCTTCCCTAAAACAGAGCTTGTGATCGCATGTACGCTGGTTTAGGTTAAATAATAAGACATATAAAAAACAAGCTTTTATTTGTCATTACACTTTGTGTTGGTTTGCGCCAAAGTCATTATACATCAGAATAACAATAAACAAATTATATTAAGTAATATATTCTTATTTACAATAATTTAATAAATATTGAACAGTTTTTGTTAACTCTTAATATTTACAATCGCATTTTAAAGGTAAAAAATGTCTCTTATTTAAAACATTGTCAATTAAAATATTCAATAACATTGTGTTAAAATAATAATGATCATTAAACAATACAGATGATAAGCAATTAATGTCATTTCTAAAGATTTTATTTCAAGTGATACTTTTGTCATGCCGTAGCATCCCTGCTAGAGTGTAAACGAATGTCAATTATTTTTAAATGAGCCTGTAAATCGTTATTACTTTATCAGACAACCACGGATATAAGTAGTCGCATTATAACTACCATAAGAATAAAATGACTTTGATTATATATACTTACAATGTTTTAAACGCGAGACTTGAAAACTATACCATCATAAAAGCATTTTGATTTCGATATTAGCAGTTCGTGAGAAAGTGAGAAAAGGTAGATTATTCATCTATTTTCGTGAATCAGTGGGAAATTAGTTTCCATGTATTGTGGTAACTTAAAGTAAATAAGTAGGTACACAAAGGTCGCAGTACATCGTCACATTTATGGTAAACATGCAGATGCAGTATTTATATAGGTATTTACAGCTAATAAACAATTTATATTGCACAAATAATATAATAATCTAGAAGCAGGTGTATTAATTAATTTTTCAAAATACATTTGGAAAAAAGACGCAAAGAAACATTATACGAAATGTTTTTAAACGCTTCTGGCTACATTTAGGACAGCGACCGCAGGGTGAACGTGGTAGGGTCATTTCGCCGGTTGGCGACCACCTAATTTTATGTGCTGGTTAGCGACCACTTAGCTGACTTGGAGAACTGAAACCATATTTTCTAATTTTTTTTGTAAATTCCTATTCCATAACTACAAACAATAAGGCATACGACTGACTGTTTCAATAGGCTCTGTAGAATTGATGTTATCTTCAATTGAAAAAACCATGTTCTTCAAGTGGTCGCTAACCGATGATGGTCGCGTAACCGGCGAAATGACCCTACTTTGTTAATGAAAGTTTGGCATTAAGATAATCTTAAATAGTACATACATAGTCAATAACCAAAATAACATTTCTGTTTTAAATTTGGGACATAAAGTCAGAACGAAAACTTCAACAATAATAACTGTTTAAGTAATTAGAAGTTTTTTTCAAACAATAAAAAATTAAGATAGCTCTAACAAATGTAGAGATATAAATATCAAACTTGAAAAGCAATCAGCTGTTTATCTAACCACTTAGCCTCATTAGGGTGAGGGTTAATTTTTATTAATGTAAAACATAATTCTCCATGTTTGATACCTATGTGAAGTTTTGTATACACATATAGTGTTGTGCAAAGAAAAGGTTCATCACTTTTCTAACTAGTCGAGTATTCTTTGGAATGTCAAGTTTAGTGAAAAAAAAAAAAAACTTCAAACGTAAAAAATCCTCTCACCTAAAAATCACTTAGACTTATTAAAATTACGGTTGACAATCCGTACCCTTACGTTTTTAAACCATAAGATCATGTCACTATGTATTTACATTAATAGTTAAATGCCTTTTTGTTTTAACAAGAAAGAGTACGGATTATTTTGTTGCCGTGTCAATCCAACATGGCTGATAGTTAATGCGTTTACATCAATATGGCAGGTACATGCTAAACATTATTTTTAAGCATCATATTATCACAAAAATATGGCAGATACTGTATTTGTTATTTCATCAATATTAATAGATACATACATATCGTGAACCGAGAAAACATATTACAAACCAAATAAATTATTCATTTTAATCTAAATTCAATAATCCTACCATATCACTTTTTATATCCGTAAATAAATGATTTATGTAAGCACAGTCAAAGAATTTAATTTCCTACCCATTTAGGACTATTTCAAAGTGACACTGTAAATAAAATCATAAGAAGTCTCTTACGTTTTGATTGATTACGTCACTTTGACAAAGTCCAAAGTGGGTAGGAATTAAATTCTTTGACTGTACATAATAAGCAAGAACTATAAGTTTATCTGCACTCATCATAACATGACGACCGTTTGATTACCTAAGTAATGTTGAAATGAGGTGTAATTAATTATCCAATAGTTTATATTGGATAATAAGTTACACCGACCGGAAATCTCACAATTAATCTTACTACTAAAGCTTGGGACCTAAATTTTAGCAATAAATTATATTAGTTAATTGCTAAAACAAATTTTGTAAAGTATCTACGTTATAATATAATTTATTGGGTATTCTACCTATAACTTGTCTTTCTTGATATGACTAATATTAAATCACAATTTTATCCAAACACAAGTAAGATGAAATTGCTAATTGTCTTTTATTCTTTTATTGAAGTATGTATTTGTACGTAGTATTTAAATGGCATAATAATACGCGTGTAATTATTTAATATAAAAAAATGAATGGGCCCTCTCACAATATTATAGCTAAAAGCTCATAAATCTATTTGGTATATTCTTCCGAGAAACAAATTGTTACGTAAATCTCACTAACTTAAAATATGAAATAAATGTTATTTTTTTTACCTTAAATCATCGTATCTATTTACCTCGTAGGCCATAACGTTACTAAGTAATGTTTAGTTCTAAACGGGTTTTATTTTTAAACAACGACTACAATCGAGTCAATATGTTACCTCGGAAAAGCCCTGAAAATAATTCCTATCATTTGTTTCTTCATAAGTTTCATAACATATCATTCGTTATTTGTATAAGTTTGGTTTTGTTCCTATTTTGACATTCACATTTCAAATAATTTGACAAATAAATGATGTACATACGTTACTGACATTGTATTTAACTTTCAACATCAATCCATTTATTTTATTCTGTATGTCTTGTACAAAGATAAACTAGTGTATCTTTGTACAAAAGAACTACGTCATGATATAAGTTTGCTACCTATCTTCCTTGGACATTTTCGGAAGCAAATTATATTTAAACTTATCAACTAACCGGCATAGCTCATTTAAGAATAGAGAGACGTATTTTTTTAATTTTTTCACATCTTTTTATTTTATTTGAAGCAAAGCCACTCCGCCAAATTTAAAATTTAATACTGGTAATTTGTAGACTTTCCCCACTTAATGGTGTTGTATATTTAAAATCGCTAGCGATGATTTTTAAATAATCAATCTACTTAATATTCAGTCCCATTACAAGGTTGTATTTACTTTAAAATATATATTTCAAATGGACATAGTACTCAATGTACACTTCAAATAAAGATGTAGTTTTTACGACACAACTTGTTTGTTTAGTGCTACAATTAAAATTGTAAAGAATGCATTTTATATCTCATTTTTACAATTTAGTATCTTTAAATAAAATAAAATCGTATAACTGTTATTAATTGCACACTAAAATCAAAACTAATAGATTAATACAAAAAGTATGTAACAAGAAAAGGTAAATTGTTGTAAAGGCTAGAAAGTAGGCAATAGACAGTCGAGTTCATCTATTGCACTTTTGGCCGAGACATTGCACAGTGTTCTTCACGCCTACTGCGAGGAAATAGCAAATGATTATTAGTATAAATCTAAATTCAGCAAAATTTTAATGAAAGAGCGCGTGTGCCTCTCTGATTGATCGAATCGCTGTTCCAACAGGACTACAATAACATTGTTGCCCTGATCAAATTCAGAAGACTGGTTCGTGCAATGTAATGCTAATCACAGTCTTCGCCACGTTTCCGAGTAGTGGCGTGAAAATGTTTTTTTAAGTGCATCAGAATAAGTACCTTAGTAGCACGTCTAGTTTATTGCTAATACCGAGATTCTGAAAAACTAAACATGTATAAAGAACACCCCTATCAGTTGGATCTAAAATGAATTACATTTTAAATTAAGCACAACCTGATCCGTCTCTTTCGCCTTTCTTAATATTGAGACTAAACCTAGCTTGATAAGCATAGCGTTAATACGCTTAAGGCAGTTACGCTTAAAATCGTTTTCGTCGAGGCAGCATGGTTCTCCCTACTATGTCTAAGATGTCTCATTAAAAAAACATGTCACATCTAACAATCAACATTGTCCCTCAAATGTCCAGTCCCCGTGATTAATGGGGCCCTATGGAGGTCCGAGGTAGGCCTAGAGCTGTAATTTCACGGACTAGATTACCTACTGAATGCTCAGAAACATCCCTAAATGCATGAAGCCTCCAATTGGTTAAAGACAGACCTTCTGAATGGAACTTATCGGCTGCCTCGGCGAATACGCCTAGCGCTTCTGGACGTTACACCACGCGTAGTTCACAGCTGAGCGTAACCCGTGCGGGGGGAGGCGCGGCGGCGGGCGGACGTGGCGCGGCGTCAGAACACGTCATCACTGGGATCGTCGTCCAGCTCGCACAGGAGCTTACTGCTGTAAGAACAAACATACAATTATAGCCCTTGTATTGATTGGAAACACACACGCTTTTACTGTGCATCTGTCGTGAATGGTCATGATTCACGATAGTATTTACATTGGTGTTTATAATTATGTCTCAAACAGCCGATTTATTTTATGTAGCAACACCGACAACGAATCATTTTTATAACAAGGTTGACGGGTAGGCGGGCTGTCAGAGTTTCTAACAGCTATATTGGGAACGAACAGTTAAGTGCGGTTTGTAGTGGTTGATTTGGAGGAAAACCAGGGTGAGCTCTTTCCATAATCACTTTCGATGCGTCCTATGATATTGTAACGATTTGGTATCATTTACACGTGTGTTCATGTGCTTTCACAGATCGGACGATGATTGTTTATGATGCGATGTATTTATGTGCGTCCACAGGTCTCATTCTCTTTGGGAGGCGTATTGGTATATCATGTAGATGAATAAGGTTTTCCTACAGGTCGCGCATGTACGTGACCTGTAGGACACACAACACAGTTCTTATTTGTGGAGTTCTTTAGTGTTAGAGGATTAGTTACAAGTGTAACAACAGGGTAGTTCGGTAGTCTCGGCTTCAGGCCATATCATCATCAGTCAAGGGTGCACCCGGGTAACTGGAACAATAGTGTGTGAATTGGGACAGTATCAATGGTGGTAAGGGATGTCTATAAGGGGAGGTTGGAGGACATTCTCGGGGACGAAAGTCCCCACACGTCATAGGGAGCTGGTACGCACGAGGCGGCAGCCCCTATGTCAGATATATAAAGGATTCCGCAAGTTGTAAGGGTATGTTTATAGTTGCATATATGCGAATACGGGTGTCTTAGCTTGAGTGCTATAGGTTCTCATTCGCGGCCAGAAGTGGCTTCGCGACATGGTGGAGCATGCTGGGATCTGAGCCAGTCTTCATCTGTTTAACACTTTATTTGCCCCAACTTCCTGCAAAACCAATATTAAATGTAGCATGTGCATTATTGACTCAAAAACAGATTACTGTTCATAAAGGTAATCTAAAGATTTTAAAACCATCCACGAGAAAGAGATTAACATTATTAAAATCCTGTCTTAAGGCCCCGCACGTTCATGGTCTTCTCTCCCTCTCACTGAGCGTGGGCGTGAGCGAGATGAAGGTGCGTGGTCGAAAGCGCGGATATCATGTTTTTCGGAATATTTTAGAAACGAGACGAAATTTAAGAAAGTAAGAAAATGAAGTTAATGTTCATTACTTTATGAAGAAGATTATAAAATTTCATCTCTTTCTGATAAAAAATGGAGCAGTAAACTGGTTACAAGTGAAAAAATAGGGTTGAATTTAGATTTATTTTTCTCCACTTTCTTACGTTAAAATGGATTTCCACGAAAACAATGTCACTTCTTATATCTTGCAGATTATGATATCTAATTTCCAACACGAAAATTGTTACGTTATAAGGTATAAACTGGTTACTAAACAACTCATTTTTACCAAAATTTGAGATGCCAAGCCTTAATCGGTTTAAATGTTTCTGACTTTTCAGAAAACATACTTACAGCAAACTATCACTGTATTATGTCAGAGGTGCTCCTTATGCAAAGGTTACAGTTAAAACCAAGTTATATAACAGAACCATTGATCAATGTTTAGTGTGGTGCAAACATTTAAGACCTTTTAGACATCATAAGGAATTAACCTTCCATAAGTAGTACATTTTAATGTCATGTTACTATAAATAGGGTAATTGGTACGGCTCTCAATCAAAATCAAAAATATTTATTGGTATCATACTAAAGTAGGTAAAAGTACATTCGTGGCTGGTTTGCACTTTATAAATGCAAAAAATATGTATAGCATTTGTATTTTTTACTGACTCAATGACAAATTATGGGATTATATACAAAATATAATTATTCTAAACTATTCAATGAGCAGCATTGGTATATTTATTTGAGTGTCAATGGATTGTCGAAAACAGCGCATCAGATTTCAATGCAATTTATTTACTACACGGGTTTACGGAGGTGAAAAGAATCAACTCCTTTTCTCTGGAAAAAACAAAGAGCAAAGCCTGTTCTTTCAGGTATGTAGGTACTATATTTGATGGTTACTTTTTTATTGAAAATATGACCTAAATGTTTTCTGGTGAATCGGATTCATTGTTCTGATTGCAATCAAGATGTCAGAGGTTCAAGGGTGTACGAACTTCAGAGACTATAAGCTGCAGACACAAATAATAAATTGCGAATGAATTGTATCAATTTGACGGTTACAATTTTACCTTTGGGAGCAATCTGTGGTTTTCCTATATTTTTCTTGTTGACAGGAGGAGGAAGTTTTAGACAGTATGATGTTATTCTCAAGTTTCGTTCTGATTTCATCAGTGTATTTGTTCATAGTTACATTATACCGAATAAATTACTGAAATCGGTATACGTTGCTCATATCTATTTTACCATATTATTGAGATCAAAAGAATGGTAGTATCCTGGGAGTTCACTTGTTAGTATGTGGCAGTAGGCTTTGGTGCTGATTCACTTTTATTTCGGTGGTTATTGTCAATAAGAGATCTGACAGCAATTCGATGGATCTAATTGATGTTGACTTCATTATTGTTTGGTTACCAGCAACTTATGTCAAGACCACTAGTGATGATTTTCATTACCAGGTTATGCCGAGAAGGATTAACTTTTAACGTAAAATAAGTTACTCGCAATTTTAACTGTGTCATCATCATCTTCTCCTAGCCGTATTCGGCCTCAGCGACTGCTAATCACTGCGGAGAGCGTCGCTGGTGCGCCCTCAGGTGACTGACATAGCAATTTTTGCGGTCTATCATAGAAAATCAAGGAAGTGTTATTTATTGACAGTTGTGATATATCAGATAATGCTGGTTAAAGAGTTAAAGAAGTGAGTTCAGACATATTATGAGTCGCATAGTGAGTATACTGTGTTGTGTCGTGCGTGATGCTCAGCTGTGATGAAACAGAGGATGGAACAATGTTGTCAGTATGATACACCAATAGTATACCTACACCAAAATAATGTGTGGAGGTGGCTGGTGGCCCTCAGGTACGAGTCGATTGTTAGGGGGCAGGGAAAAATTAATTTATTATAAAAAAAAAATATCATCATCACGTATCTGTCACTCAATAAATCAGGTGGAGTCTTGAAATATAAACCAATGAAGATTCATCGGATACCTACGTGATACGTTGACAATATTGTCAATTGCAATATTAACCATAATCAGCAGGTATTAATCATTTAAATGCTTTCCATACACAACGATAAATATAATAGTAAAATTACTTACAATTTAATCGTGAATATATCCTACGTGCGTAACCATAGCTACAACAAGTTAGTAACTACAACAAGATGTACACCTAGCAATCGTAAAAACTTAGCTTTGTTGACTCCGATACTATGCTCTGAATCAGGATGTAAAATGGGTATGAAAGCTTTGGTGCTTAGTTTCTTTTAATCCTTTAGCTATAAACCATGACTTACACAGTAGTGTCCAGAATTCTTGTATAAGTAAATTCATTTGTGACTTGAAAGTAAATAGTCAGATAACTCACGTGACTTCGTTAAGTGAATCTCGCGAATCACGAATACGTTTTGTAGGTGCAACCGAAAGGTTCGGCTCGTGGATAGAATACCTTTAGACTTCAGACTTGAGTATAATCAAGTGTTATGGTTAAACAAAGATTTGTAATTATGACTGGTTTAAATATTTCGTAATGGGACTCTTAAATGTTAGATTTTAGATTATTTATTGAAAATTGTACATCTCATTTACATGTCTAAATATATAGAATTTACAATTTTTGGAATGTGCTGGGGTCAATGATTATTCTGAAGAACCTCACTTACAGTGTAGCACAAAGGGTCAGTAAACTATACTTAAGTTCCTAAAGTTTCTTGTAAAAAAGGCAGTGCCGTGCGAACCTTTGCCATGCACCGGCGCGAAGATTTACCCCTCAAATTAGAATCGAATAGATTCAATTTACTGAGAGACAATATAGGTGCGAGTCTAGACAGTGCGTAGCACGCGGCGGATAGCTTGTCACATACATACGAGTAGTCAATATATGATGACCTAATGAGACCCTGAATCGATCATGAAGTCAATAGATAGATAGAGAGATAGATCGTTTATTTGCTTGAATCATGGTCATTATAAGTGTTACATTTCAATTTTATAGTCCAGCACAATTCTGCCGGCTGATGGCGTGCAAATATTTAAAGAAAATCGTCACATACATTACAACATTTACAATTCAATAATATTCAACATATTAACAAAGTCCAGTATAATAATGACTAAAATAATTCCATTGTCATAGTATTATATTAATAGGTACTATCAAAACGAATTTTACTTAACATTTACTGTGCGTACTTAGTATACCTACAATTTGTTGTTTTAAGGAAATCTTGGACCGAATAAAAGCAATTTTCGGTCAATCAGGTGCTCAATTTCCTACAGAAACTATTGTAAAACATGTCAGTAATTTCTTTCGGTATGGAGTTATAAATTAAGCAAGCTATGTAGTAGCAGTTTTTGCGGTAAATTTCTAGTCTTGGAGCTGGCATAGACAAGGCCGTATGCGTAACTGCTCTACGGTAAGAGTTGTCATTTAATTTGAATAGTGACATATTGGACTTTACTAATTTGGCAGTTTCAAAAATATATATACTAGGCGCTGTCATAAACTTATTTTTTATAAAGATTTGTCTCCATGAGTCTACATTTCTCAGACCCCAGATTTCTCTGAGGCATTTCTTTTGGGCAATGAATACTCTATTTGCTTCGGAGCAACTTGCCCATAGTACGATCCCATATCGTATTTGGGAGCAAATATAGGCGTGATAAACCGAGATGGCTGTCGCTATTGAGCTAGTATTCAAGGACTCGGGATGCGTTTACCTGAGGCACAATGGTGTTATTAGTAGTTATGTTTAGTGGGCCATGTTTTAGTTTTAAAAAGCATTAGTGTAAATGTATAATGTTCATTATCAATCAGGTTTATCAGACACAGTTCACACAGTCAATACACGATGTGGAGGCCGATGAGTCTAACGCCTCTCTGAGAGGCAAATCATAGAGCCTAGGTGATTCTGCATCTGACACTTGCAAAGCAATTTGTATGTCTAAAAACATGGCTATTCGGGCACCTGATAGTTAGAAACACTTAGTAATATCCTGACAACAGCTCAGAAGACTCAAACCTGGACATCCGCAGACAAATAGCCTTGGAGCTGGAACTGACCACTAGTTTTCAGTGTTACCTCAAGTAGCTAAACTTACGAAACATCACGCTTTCTTCATCAGAAGAATGTCAGCAGACCGCGATGAATAACAGAAAGGAGTTCAAGTTTGGGACTTCATTTCTAAAATACAAAACACGATCAACAACGGCATTAAACATGAACTTAAGTAACTAAGTACCTGACTGTCCCCATGTTACTACACGTCATACATAAGCATCATATGGCGAACTTGCCCTTCGATATTAATATACCTGCTCGTAGGATAAGCTGACGCCGACTGTATGCAAGGATCAAACAAATTCACGCGTTAATATTGATGAATTGTATCATTTGTTGTACCTTACGAGTTGGTACATAATTATTTTATGGACAACTACGAGCTAGAATTAAATCAAAAAACATTATTCCATCATTCCTAGAGATGTTCTTTAAATGATACTCAAACATAATTCATTCGTTTTATAGATTTTGAGAAGGCGTTCAATCATATCGCTTGTGATATCTCACGAGGCAGTACTAAGGCGACAATATCTAGGTACCAGGGTACCAGTGTTGGTATATCAGCCTTAACAAAAATTACATGGTTAAGTATTAAAAACAGTATTGAAAATGCAAACACTATACACACATAAGGATATAAATCTAAAACTGAGATGGAGATTAGTTAAATGCTATGTTTTGTCAATCCTTGTGTATTGTGCAGAGGCTTGGACTTTAAATAAATTGACAATTAAAAAACTGAATGCATTTCAAATGTGGCTATATAGGAGAATGTTGAAAATCTTGTGGACAGACAAAGTATCAAATGAAAGAGTATTGAACAAAATGAAGAAGTATTAAAACCCGATGGTAAAGGTAAAGGGTTTGAAATCGGTGTCCCGGTGCATGAAGCTTCCATCCTCAACCTTAATTTAAACAGCATCATGGATTTCTTTAAAACCGACATCAAAATCATCGCATTTGATTATTGATTATAGCAACTACTGTTCTTCCAATCTTAGGAACTGCAGAAAAACTAGTGAAATTTTTTTGGCTCCTGGATGATAACTCAGAACAGATATCATGTGTGCACGGCAAGGATAATGACATTAATAACATAACTTAACGTTCACGGAAGTTTTTAAAGTAGCTTCAATCAAAGACTGCGATGGTTCGGACACACTCAAAAAGGAGGAAAATACCATAATAATATCAATAACATTGCACTTCGCCTTCCCAAACATTCCAGAGGAAGAGGTATACCAAAATCCACGTGGTAGTCCAATATTAGAAAAAATGTAATGTGAAGAACCTGGTCGAAGAAAAGACAACTCATAATCGATCGCGCTGTCGCAAACTGACTAAGAGACCCGACCTTACATAGGTGTTAAAAGGGAATGAAAGGAAAGCGAAACTAATACAATTAGTATAAAATTTAAACGGAAGTCACTTATACTGATGGTGACCGATAATTCAATGTAACTTAAAATATTAACCTACTGTGTTAGCGAGTGGGCATCACACTATATGACCAATTCCGGAATGAATACAGTACTTATAAGGAGAAGAGTAAAGAATCTCTACGTACATTGATAAACCAAAGTTAATTAAATCTGAAAGGTTCGGAAAATCACTATAAGGACCAATCTGATCCAAAGCTCACAATTAATTTTCCATATACCTAGTACAAAGACCTGAACGTTGCGCTAGATGTCGCAAACACTTTGGACTGCAGCACGTCACATCAATGTATATAAACTGAGATTCATACAGAGACTATCCATCGATAACTAATGAAATATGAACTGCTGCAAGTGACACTAAAGCTAATAGCAGAAATAAATTTTATAGCGTAAACTGGTATCTCTGTAGTCCAGGAAATAATTCACATATATATTTTATTTAGTCATTTATACTGATGTGACAGACACAGTGCATGATTACTAAAGAGTTTAAGCGGTTGAGGGGTAGCGAATATTTGAACAAGTTTAACATCATTAATAACCGATACACTATGGGAGGAGGCATGATAAAACGTCGCACGGTCATAAGAACTAATGTAATGGCGCATATTGACCGTGTGCGAGGATTGAGATACGCAATATCGCAAAGCCTAAAATCTTATTGGAAAATCACATGTTGAAGGACACCCGTCATACTATATGGCGCTTTCGGTGGCTCGTGGAAGACGTAAATAATAGGAAGAATACAAGCAATAGTTGAAAATGATGATTTTCATGCTTTCAGCTCAGAAACAAAGTCTTTATTTAAAACTCAACCAAAAATTATGAGTTTTGGTATCCTTCAAAGCCAACATATCATTATTACACTTTAGGAGTGCTCAAAATACTGGTTTGGCAGTGCTCAAAACAGCTTCACGATCGTCAGAACTGTTTCGCGACGCTCAGAAGTCTGGATTTAGTGGTCCTCAGAACAGTTTTCGTTGGGCTCAGAGGCCTAGGTAAGCAGTCCTCAGAGCAGTTTTCGTAGGGCTCAGAGGCCTAGGTTAAGCTGAACAGTCCTCAGAACAGTTTTCGTAGGACTCAAAGGCCTAGGTTAAGCTGAACAGTCCTCAGAACAGTTTTCGTAGGACTCAAAGGCCTAGGTTAAGCAGTCCTCAGAACAGATTTCGCAGGGCTCAGAGGTCTTGGTTTAGCGGTCATCAGAACAGTTTCCATGGTGTTCAGAATTATTTTTGGTGGTCCTCAGACTCGAGCACAATTGAGCGATTTCAATAGTGCCACAACAATACAGGTTATTTTGGCAATGCTCAGCCAATTTTGGATTTACGCTCAGAATAAAATGGGCTGTTAAAGATCAGATTTGAGGCTGAGAAAAATATTTCTCACGGTCGGTAAATGCTTGACTTGACCACTGATAGTGGAGCATTGGAGTCGAAAACCACCGTAGCATACTACTTTCATTGTTGAATTAAAACGTATACAACTGCGCGTAAAACTAGGCAAGATCTGTGCAGATATAGCCAAATGTGTACAGTTAAACTTTGACATAACTGGGACTTCAAGGGACCGGCAGATGTGTCTCGCTTAAAGAAGTATTCCACTTAAAAAGTGTCTCAGATATCCAAGTGTATTAATATCTGTCTCATTTACAGAGGGTTCCATTAATACAGGTGAGATAAGAGATTATTTTCGTTACAGAGAGGTGCGATTATTAAATGTATAATAAAAAAGTTAGTAAACAGAAATAATTAAGCACGTTTCTATTAACAGTACATAAAGGCATACATAATCCTTCAATCAAAATAGAACACAACATTTTATTAAAAAACAAAAAAAAAACATTTATAAAATTTAAATAAACTGTATATTTGTTTTGTGTACTTTGGAAGTAACATGAGGTCATTTAGCCAAGAATGATGAAACAAGACGAAAATGAATCAACAATAAAGTACGAGTTATACGAGGTAATGAATTAACGTTATTTCAGTTATCGAGGTATACGTCGTATGAAATAAATCAAAAACAATTTTACAAAAGTATTTTTTTTAAATATAGTCTTAGTAAAAGAGGT
Organism: Epinotia brunnichana; assembly: GCA_963854355.1. Classification (NCBI taxonomy): domain Eukaryota; kingdom Metazoa; phylum Arthropoda; class Insecta; order Lepidoptera; family Tortricidae; genus Epinotia; species Epinotia brunnichana. The sequence goes on along the minus strand of OY977936.1, from coordinate 21,416,875 downwards.
TTAATATCAAGTATGAGACATAATTCATTTAATTTATATTGAGACTGAGTGCTCACTCCACCGTCAAACTTAGTTTGTGGTGGATCACATTTTATTTAAGAATTCAATTAATTTTCGGTATTATATAATAAATTATAATAACCAGGTCTTAGGAAAAGAAAAGAAAAAACAACGTCAAGCCATAGGGCAGCCCGTTGTTTGCCTCTACTTTCAAGCTTCATGTTCTATCCTATGTTATTTTTTTAGGTGATCAGTGGAGTGTTTTCGTATTGTATAGACAAGAAAACGCTTTAAAAAAAAAAAAAAAAAATAAAAAAAAAATCACACTGACCCGCGCAGAATAATTTTTAAATATTTATTGTAGGTCGAGGAGGAATCAGGGAAATCAATAGATTAACAGATAAATTAACATTAGTTGTGGTAATGCTTCGTGCATTCGTTTAATAACGTAAGCAATTTTGCCCGCGGGGGAGGATTCCATTCCATGGAAAAAGGAAACAAGTATAAAGATGATAATAAAATCTGGCCAAATATTCGTTTCAATCTAGCAAGGCAAAGCAAATCCTATTGCGGTAACCTAAAAGTATGTACATACATGAATCAGCAATGCACAATGTATAGAAGTATTTTCATACACTAGCAAATCTATAATATGGTTTTACGATATATATAGGACATATTATGATTGATTGTTTATTACGACATGGAACGCCAAGACACGATGAAGCTTGGTTGGTCAAAATCTCAAGAATAGAGGACCTCGCAGTTGGCTACTCCGGCCCCACGAAGAGCTTGGAACTGATTTAGAAAAGTGCGTCAAGATGAACTTATCAGACGTTACAGCTATCAGAAACTATGTGGATTACTGGGCCTAATCAAGGTGATCGATAGGATTCAGAGCTTGTCAATATTTGCAATGGGAAAAGAACGGTAATTTCAAAGATCTGAGGAAGAGTTAAATAAAGCTGTGAAAGATGATAATCTCTATTGGATATATGATCGCCAGTTTTCTGGGGGGCCGGGAGTGTCGTGAATGGTCATGATTCACGATAGTATTTACATTGGTGTTTATAATTATGTCTCAAACAGCCGATTTATTTTATGTAGCAACACCGACAACGAATCATTTTTATAACAAGGTTGACGGGTAGGCGGGCTGTCAGAGTTTCTAACAGCTATATTGGGAACGAACAGTTAAGTGCGGTTTGTAGTGGTTGATTTGGAGGAAAACCAGGGTGAGCTCTTTCCATAATCACTTTCGATGCGTCCTATGATATTGTAACGATTTGGTATCATTTACACGTGTGTTCATGTGCTTTCACAGATCGGACGATGATTGTTTATGATGCGATGTATTTATGTGCGTCCACAGGTCTCATTCTCTTTGGGAGGCGTATTGGTATATCATGTAGATGAATAAGGTTTTCCTACAGGTCGCGCATGTACGTGACCTGTAGGACACACAACACAGTTCTTATTTGTGGAGTTCTTTAGTGTTAGAGGATTAGTTACAAGTGTAACAACAGGGTAGTTCGGTAGTCTCGGCTTCAGGCCATATCATCATCAGTCAAGGGTGCACCCGGGTAACTGGAACAATAGTGTGTGAATTGGGACAGTATCAATGGTGGTAAGGGATGTCTATAAGGGGAGGTTGGAGGACATTCTCGGGGACGAAAGTCCCCACACGTCATAGGGAGCTGGTACGCACGAGGCGGCAGCCCCTATGTCAGATATATAAAGGATTCCGCAAGTTGTAAGGGTATGTTTATAGTTGCATATATGCGAATACGGGTGTCTTAGCTTGAGTGCTATAGGTTCTCATTCGCGGCCAGAAGTGGCTTCGCGACAGCATCCTTGCATGGAGGCATCAGGCAAGTGGTCAATTGTCATTAGGAATTTGCATCTCTGCTTAGTGAGTAAATTAGTGATTTAATTACTTCGATACTGTGATGATATATTTAAGTACAACATGATATTGTTAACTCCGGGCTAATTTCCAAATATTTTACATTCTGACGAGTATAATTATAGAAACGAGTATAATGAGAGCAGGGGTCAGCTTTTTATTATGTTCACCATCACTTTGACACAATATTTTATAATTTTTATCCATGTCAAGCACGCATACAAATTGTATATATAATAAGTAAAAATCTAGGTTAAATTTATACAAAGCTGAGATGATTATGACAATAATACATATGTTATGCAATACACACATGTGACAGCTTTAAAGTTCTGCATTTTTGTTGAATTTTGCACTACTGAAGTTGAAAGTGCAACTGCTTTGCGTGTTTGTACTAAATATATAGGTATATTATAATACTTAAAAACGAGTAGTATATAACATATGCTCGATAAAGTTCTAGCTAGAGTCGACCATAAAACATCATAATATTATAAATATGCCTAACCTTTACGATAGGCACATATAAAATCCAAAATAAACCGAACGTAATAAATACTCAAATACTTTATTGTAAAGATAAAAAGTAAGAGAACAAGCTTAAGTTTCATTACAGGTAAGTTGTTACATATTAGGGAAGGTAATTCCGATGTAGTCGTAAACATTAGGCAAAGAATGCAAAGTTTTGAGTGAAAAGGATTTAGCGTTAGTTATTGATTCACTCTACACTGTGCACAAAGTTCAATAATACACATACTTGAAATTTTTCTAGTTCCGTTATAACTAACGATGTAAATATGTCCTTCCATCACCAAACTTGAAATCACTATCGGACCTGAAAGTCCAGTAATTTAAAAATATCAATAACGCAAATGAAAATAACACTACAAATGAAACTAAAATTAAAGAAACTCTTATTGTTGGTTATAAAACATGTGAACTCATTAGCAATTAAATGTAAGCAGTAAATACTTACTCCTCTTTGCTGGCGAAAGATTCAGCGTGCACTCTTCGGTTGCAGGCCCTGTCGCAGCAGCGACAGTGCCAGTACGCGAGGACACTTAGGCTAAAGACGAATATTGCCGTGGGTAGCACCAGAGCCAGCACCAGCCCTCGAATTGTAGAATCCCAAGAATACCTCGCCACTACTAAATCTGGTCTCGTCAAACTGTAGTAGCAAGGAAATATCTTTGGAGCGTCCGGGCCAGCGTAGTCATTTGCAAAAACTGAGCAATTCACTCTCGGAGGATATCCACAACCTTCAGGGTTTATAAGAAATTTCAAATCGGTTTCATCCCATTCGGCTGGTACTGGACCACCTTCGACAAACGGGGTTCTAGCTAAATTCACCCTTATCTTATGGCACTTGGTGTGCGCGGTCGTGCAACCTTCTCTACATGACGCCCACGTGCAATTCGTCAGTGTCTCAGCGTGAACATGAGCTGACACAGAACATATCCCTGCTTCAGGGACGAATTCAGCCAGTATAGTTTGTATGGCTGGTTCGACCACGAAGGGGATCAGGAAGAGGAAAGCAAACACCGCGAGTATAGCTGATGTTCCGAGGCAAAGTGATGTGTAAAATTTGAATCTTTCGAAGAAATGTGCAAGCAGCTGCTCCCTCGTTGGCTCTAGGGGTTGAAACTCAGGACTCCCCGGCTCTGCAGAGGCACCCATTGGAAGGGTGGACCTCTCGGAGGCAGCCGGGGAGAGGGTGGTGCGAGACCTGCTCATGGTAGACATGGAGCCGAGGGTTAGGCGCGCGTCATAGCAAGTGTTTAATCGTCTCTTAGTGAACTAGCCGGGCCCTCGCAGAGGAGGGGAACGCCTGAAAAAAAAGAAAATACACAATCAATATAACGGAAAACATCCGTCAAGTCAGATTGGGAGCGGAAGATTATTAATAATAACTTTGAAATTGGTCAAAATGTATCATAAAGTCAGCGTATTATTAATTTATTTCCCGATCACATGACTTTTTAATGTTTTAGTAATTGCCGCTTATAAACGGTCAAGTCATGTCAATTTCAGGCGAACAATTTATTTCAAGACATTTATGCTTTGAATTATAAATAAATAAGTACGATCGTGCTCGAGTAGGTCTCTTGGTATGTAGGTAGTTGCCATTAAATAAAGTATTCATTCGTTGGAATTCATTTTGGTCACGTAACAATAGTTTCAAGGGCAATTACATAATATTCTACCCCGTCGTAGTAATTGACGTAATGGAGGTTGATGAAGATACAGCAATACTTAAATAGAATAGAATATGAACGTTTCTTTATGAAAATTTTCTTTAAAAAAAGACCACCGTATTCTGCCATCATGCCTTAATCATGTAGTATATCGATGTAATTATATAGCTAGTATCTTAACATAAGTTAATTTAATACATATTCTTAAGTATCAATTTCTTACGTGACTGATCTCAAAGTGGAGAAACAGGATCGTTTGGAGACATTTGCATTTCCGCTTGTCCCCCAGCACAGCTTTTGAACCTCATCTTTGCATCGTCACCAACTTCTACTGTTCGTTGACATAGCATCAGCGTGATACACGACACCACAACTAGGACAGTAGGCAGTATTAGAGCCACCACAAACTGACGATATGTCGTTATCAAATCAAAGCGAGCAACTGCTATTTCTGGATTGTTTTCCGTATAGAAACAAGGAAATCTTGCTTTAGCATTATGATCTGCACCATCCCTCCCGTAATCTTTAAGGAATTCTTTACATTCATCAGCCAGGGTATTAACGCAGCCTTCCAGGTTGATCATCAAACGACTGTCATTAGCTAGGGTCAGCTCAACTTCTGTTGGAGCAATTTGACGGTTTTGAACGGCTCTAGACTGGTACAAATACTGAAGATACGTAAAGTTAGTCAAATCTGAAATTTCTGTCTTGGGCAGCAAGGCTGAATTTATACAGTCGACCGCTACGACGCCAGATGTACCATTATGTACTGCATGACAAGATAACATTAAAACTTCTTCGCCATTGTCCGTCCATACTATACCACCTGTGTCCTCCTGAGCTAATTTAGCACATTTCGCTAAAAATACTCTGTCTCCACTCAGCACTATAACATTTTTGTTACGGGTCGGAATGTCAACACAACGGCGATCGCAGTTATACGGCGTTTTAATTTTCCTACAAGTACCTCTATTACATGAAAACAATCCATGTACATCTATGCATGTAATCTTGCCTCTTCTACCTGAACATTTTAACGGGAGATCTGTTTCTCTGAAAGCACATTCAAAAGCGTCGGTAATGTTAATGCACTTTCCTTCAGTACAGTTAAATGTTCCTGTCAAGTTTTTACATTCATCTCTGATGCAGTGATATTTCTTGGCATTTTCCTGATCTATACCGTAGCAAGTCTTATTAGCAGCACTTCCACATTCGGAGAGCAATAAAGACGTTCCGTTCTTCCTGACGTTAACGTAGATCTGGATGCAGGCGCCCGAGGTCTTGCTGAGGCACCATTCCCCACAGGAGCCCCAGTCACAGTTGTCCTTGTTGATAGCTCGGGTCGTCGTGCACATTATTGGTGTTGGATCGATGCCTGAGGCATTGAGCCTTGTGTAAGGCATGTAAATAGCCACGGTAAGGTACACAAGAGCCACAGCGCTGAGGACGGCTGTCATTTGACAGATACATATAGTCCCACATATTTTTTGGTCCTGTCGAGGTATGACCAGATCCTCTTCGGGGGTGGGTTTCGGCATCTTGTCGCCAGCCGAGCTCTGTCGTCACTGTCGTGCAGGAGACTTTATTACGCATGCGCGATGTTTGGATCGATTGGGCGCAGTGCAGGCAACCCCAAATGTGCTATTTTTTTATAAAAGTTATGTCAATGCCCTATTGGTCAACAGTTCATAATGAATTGCAGACACGCGAACTAAATTGATATATAATAGATGCCGTAAAATCGTTACGGAATGATTAAAGCGAAACAACCATCACGTTCAAAAACATGAAAACACATCGAAGTTATATGAATTCCTTTCAGTGGCAATAGTAATTTCTATACAAGAAGCCCACAAATTTCTAGATGAAAAATAGGTACGAGTATACCTATACTTTTTCGTTGATGTTATTTTACTGAAATTAAACCACGTCGGTAAATGTAATAACTTTAAGAAAATAAGTTTAAAATCCTCGTCCATTATTAATTATTTTTCTACATGAGTAATGTAAAAAATCGATTATAATGAATTATAAACAAAAAATAAATAAATAGACTTACCGCAGACTTAAACCCGAAGCACAATTCACAATATCTTCGCCTAATGTATCATAAAATATAAAAAACTAAAGGCGCACGTATTTTTATCATTATTTCAGGAACGTCATTGAATATTTCGTTTGTTTTTCTAGTATTTCCGAATGTTTTCCCGTTTCACGTCTTGAGGTCAACTAAAGTGAAGTTGCAGCGGACGGCGCTGCGCACTGCGACGTTTCTCGTACCAGCCTGAAGTCGGTTGCGCAATGGAAAGTTGGGGCATATGATTTTTAAGTTGGTATATTTATAGTATTTTATGTAACTGTTGTATAAGAAGGGTCTTAAAACGCGAGTGGAGTGGCGAGCATCGCAAATAAAGACGCCACGAGCGTTTTTAGACTAGTTATACACCGTTGCATACAATACTTTTTCTACGACTAATTTTAGTAAATAGCATTCTTATGACTTTTTAGGCAACAAGTTTGCTACTCACGCAATTTTTTCAGGAGTGCAGTTGTGTTCATTTTATTCCATTTTAAAAGGAACGTACACTTTTTTATTCACTCACGCGAATAAAATCTTAATATATTATGTTATAACTAATAGTTAAAATCTTCTTTTAATTTTGAACTGGAATTTTGGTAGGAAATCAGAAATATGACACTTCTTGTTCTTATTTGTTTTGTTTTTAAATTGCTTGCACTTGCCTTTCGAACCAAACTGAATCCGGATCCGAACTGGATCTTTACAAATAATACCAAGAATTGAGAAAACATAACACAATACATGACGATTTATTTTTATTTTGGTAAATAATGTATAATATACCAATATTTGATCGTAAATAAAACTTTTGATTCGAAATATTTGTTTGTGAAGTTATACACTGACAGTGCTGTTATGAAATCAGTAATCAGTATCTTTATTGCTTTCATAGGTAAATACAAGATGGTACATTATATATGTTCAGCTATGAAACCCTGTAGGGCACGACAATATTAACTTAAACTAAAATTTATTAATTTGCAACAGCTTAAGGTGCTTATCTCTTAATTGTTAAACATATACAAAATAGTGAGCATGCAAAATATCTTATGCTAAGTACCTATTACAAATATTTATTAATCTAGCTATAGCTATACTTATACTATTATATCAGTAATAAACTTTCAAAAAATTCTTGCAGTGAGTAAAAACAGTTTTTAATTAGAAATTTGGTGACTTTTTATTAAATAATTTATTGTTCTCCTCGTCCCTTATAATCTTTGGGAGTTTATTGTACACCTTGATACACATTACGTGGGGACTAGAGGCGTGCATTTTTAATTTAGATGCTGGAATTGGAATCTTATCTCTGGGACGTAGGTTTGAGGTAGTCGGTCTCTGTTGGTCTAGAAATAATGTGTTATGCTTTCTTAAAAACTTAAATAGCTCTAGTATATATAAAGAGGTCAAGGTCATGATATTGAGTTTAGGAAAATGTGGTCTGCAACTATCTGTTTGGTATATATTGACTAAGATCCTTAAACATTTCTTTTGCAACACAAAGAGATCGTTTACATTTGTACTGTTGCCCCACATGATAATTCCATACCGTAGCCGGGAATGGGCAAATGCGTGATAGGCACTTAGAGCTGTCTTGAGATTGGTATGTTTTTTAATTTCCATTAGGGCATAGGTAAAGCTTGATAGTTTTGAAGATATTTTTTGGATGTGGGATTTCCAGTTCATGTTTGTGTCAATTTGGAGTCCAAGAAGATTCGTTGAGTCGATGCATTCTAATGTTTGATTAATGTAGGTAAAATTTGTATTTAAGTTGTTTCTTTGGTGTGGTTTATACTGCATAATTTTTGTCTTATCTAAATTCAATTCAAGGTTGTGAAGATGTAGCCAATCGACAACTTTGGATAGAATATTGTGTAAAAGGGAATTTAGGTTATTATTACGAGTAGAATAAGGAAAGACTATCGAAATATCGTCTGCGAAAAGGACACAAGTGTGGTCTAATATTTTGGGAAGCTGATTTATATAAATTAAAAATAAGAGGCAACCGAGATTACTTCCTTGTGGTATTGATCCTGATAAGATCCTTCTTTCTGATTTTACGTTTTCTATTACCCTAGTCTAGTTTGAGAATTATGATATTCTACTTGGACAAACTGTTTTCGATTTGATAGGTAAGATCACCATCTATGAGCAATATGTATGAACCATAACAGCCCGTTTTTGGGCCATAGAGCATAATATAGAGTTTACGAAGACTTATTATCGGTGTATTTGTATTTCAGTAGAAAAAAATCTTTACCCGATTTTGACGTCAATCTATAACATTGTTTAATTGAGTCTATTAAAAGATTCAGTAGTAATAATACAGGATGTAATAAATTTTTAAAGTACTTAGAATTTTGGGTAAGATAAATTATACAAAATGGCCCTTACACTAATTCGAGCTTGTGTTGTATGGACCGTAGGATATAATATTACTAGACGATTTATCAGTGCAGGTGATAAATCGTCTCAATCGCCAAATGATACAGGTGCGTATGATAGGTACAGGTGAATCACAGAATTAACAGTAGGTACACCTAGAGCTTCAAATAAACTAAGTGTTACGAGTATAATGAAAACAATTGCTTGTGGCTGAAAATCGTCATTAGAACTGGATTTTGTTTGGAAAGCGATACGGAAAATGATTTTCTGATATTAATAACACGCCTCTCATAACATTAATATCACCATTATGTGAACGGTTAAAAAGCATTTGTTTTACTTGTTTAACTAAAGAACATTTTAATCACTTACTAAAAAAAATACAGAATATGAAATATGTAATTGCACTTTAAGCCGAATTTGATGAATATTAGTATTTTAGCCGTGCAAATCAGTAGTTTTTAGGTTCTTAGGGTTTTTTTTATGAGCCTTTCAGGGATGAGACTATACATTAAAAATTCTGTTTTTTTTAATACAGAATACGACTTGCCCAAATAATTGTTTGTCTGTCTAAAAATATTTAAAAAGATAATACTTACGCATTGGGTTTCCACAGGAGGTTCTTAGTATAATTTCCCCCCATTGTAATATATTTTTCACGTTACTTTAATGTAATCATGTTTCAAATACCTTTATTTAAACAACTGATGTCTGATTTAAAGAAACACTAGTAAGCACAATAGGATTCTGTTTACGTTTAGATCAAAGTTTGGTTTTGGGATTCAGGGCGCATGCGTCAATGATTGCCAAAATCGCTTTGAGTTTAGAAATTGCAACGTTCGTTCTCATCGACTTGTGTGAAATTCCAAAATGGAAGGATTTTTTTTAATAAATTTTGTTAGTGGTTTGTTGAGGAATCGCAAATCAGTTTGTAGGTGAAACATATTTATTGTACAAAGTGATGCAAATAAATACCTTTATGGCGTAACGAAAATGGCGGCAATCCGTTTTGAGCGTTAATTAGAAATAAAAATAAAACCGAACAAGTACGAGTCTGACTCGCGCACCGAGGGTTCCGTACAAACTTTCATACACACATTTCATACACCATACCCGTCATGTCAGGACCCCATTCATTCTTGAACAATTTTAAAAAGCTCATATTGAAGAAGTTACCGATGCACAACGCCATCTGCATTTTGGTACTAACAACTTACAACCATTATGTTGGTTTATCAGCGATATTTTTTTATCACGCGTACCGATTTCGATAATTTATTTTTTATTTGAAAGAGGGGATTTTAAAGGTAGGTATTCATTGGAATTTGAAAACATAACATTACATACAAGAGTAAGTAAATTACAAATTTAATTAAGAAATAAAAAAAAAATGTATCGTTCTACTTTTGCTGTATTATCTATGTTACTTTTAATCATATGTAATTATTTCAGAATTTTCGCTTCGTAAACGGTTTTAGAAAGTGCAACTAAAGCGCTTTCATATGATACCCCATTTCAATATTATAAACCGCTTATAATGTTTATTGATATTATAGTGTAACTTAAATTATTTTATATCTAAATTATTTTATTTTATTTCATGTATTTACTAGACTTTGAATTTTAACCCCCCCTCATATACGTCATTTACACAGAAACTAAAATAGTATTTTTCACAATCGTGTTATAATAGAGAGCTTTTTAGTCGAGTACCGTGTTTAGGCCACGAAGCTTGCTGAGTGGCCTAAGTAAGTTACGAGATTAAAAACTTGATTATAACACTATTGTGAACAATACTTTTTGTACGAGTTCATTAAAATTAATTTTCTACGAGTCAACTGAACTAATTAAACAAACTCGATACTGTTGAAACGAAGTGCAGCTCATCGCTCGTACGCTTGTTGATATCTTAAAAGACATCAACGAGCGTACGACATCAAAGCGATTCTATTGGTCCAATTCATTACAGTTCAGTAAAGCAGCCACGTGATTGGTCGAATTTATTTTAGTTGTCTGGAGCGTATCGAAAAGTAGTTATTTCGATTGTTTCGACAGTAACATGGACTACAACTATGAAAAGAGTGACGTTGCAGTATTCTCTATGAAATCTTAATACACATATTTTAATCGTCGAGTACAAAAATGTATATTTAAATTTTTCACTTTCCATACACCTTCTTAACAGATTGCTCTAAACATCAAATTGATAGCTTAAGTAGTTCCTGAGCTGTTTAACCTTGTGACAGACAGACAGACGGACAGAGTCGATAAGGGTTCCTTTTTTACCTTTTTGGTACGGAACCCTAAATATGGTGATAGGCTTTTTTTTTAAAGAACTCGGTTAACAAAAAATATGTAAAAAAAATGTTAATCCGCTTATTTCAAGTCACGTTGTGATGCATTGCCACCGTTTTTGTGACACTCTGTATATAGAATAGTTAGAATCATGATATTTTTATAAATGTGTAATAGTGAAGTTTGTATGTATTCATATTTGTGTATTAGGCACATCCAATGATACGTACTATATTTATTCTACCATATAGGTCTAGCTACATATTCATACCTAGCTATTATAACTAGCTATTTCAAGATTCGCAATTTATAATATTGCTATGCTTTCTGACATAGACATGACGACTTCTTGTACCATCTCAGCATCATAAAATCACCTAACATCACGACAACCGACCACTTGAAATGACGCAACGACCAATAAAATTTGTGTTACTGTCAATTGAGCACAATCGTTTTAAGTACACCTGTTACTTTGTCAGTAAATCTGAGGTCGGGGCTCGGATCGCACTGGATTTTTATGGTTACCTTGTTATTCCAGTTAGGTCTGGTACGTGGCCCTGTGAATTGGTATCCATACACAATCTTTTTTTTTTCAAAGCCTATAGAGAATCCCAGTGCTGGGCAAAGGCGTCCCCTCTCGACTTCCACTCGCCCCGGCTTTGAGCAATCTCTTACTTACACAATAATTTACAGTCATTTAATACAGTGGATAATGGCTACAATGATCCCTTTATCGTTTGAAAAGTGTATTCAATCTTTGAATGCTGATGAATAACTTTAATATCTATTAAAATTATTCATCAAGCCAAATGTAACAAATTAAGCCTAATTAGGCTTAATTTGTTACATCAGGAAACCGTTTAGAAGAATTTTTCCTATAATGGACTAGTTAATACTTAAACTTAGAAGTTTGCCAAAGCTCAAATATACTGAGTTATGTGTTGTGGAGGTGGTTGTAAATAAAATTAATTCACAAACGTTTTAGTATTAATTGTCTATTTTTAAAAATGTTACCTGACTACTTTTATAAATTGAAGATGATTAAAAGTCACACTAATATTATAAAGGCGAAAGTTTGTGAGTGTGTGTGTTTGTTACTTTTTCACGCTTATGTGGCTGGACCAATTTTATTAAAATTTGGTGTGGAGGTAGCTGACACCCTGGATTAACACATAGGCTACTTTTTAACCACGGGTAATACCGCGGGCACAGCTAGTATTACCTACCTATATCTAGCCTCCGGTGAAGGAAATATAACCAAACTAGCTTTTGCCCGCGGCTTCGCCCGCGTAGTAAGTGTAATTTTTGCAATAATTGTTGAATTGTTGTTACGCTAGCAACGACCTTCTACTACTTCCCCTATGAATAAAACTTCTTCAAAACACGTAATGTAATTTTTTTTTACACCTCTGAACCGATTGACATGTTGTTTTCACGAACGTGTAGCTTTTTACCTTTTTAAATATATCAATTTATGTGTACATTTGCCGGCAAACATCTTGAGCTAGACCTTGAGTGCGCAGTAGCCGATTTAGCCAGTAGCCCTTTTGATTCAAGATGTTTGCCGGGACCTATATCAATTACATTATATGTATAGTACGTACGAAATGCATGCGAAGCATGAAACGAAATCTATGAACTTTTCCATACGACAATCTAACCGCAATTTCAATTCCTTCAAACAATCAACCAATAATTTATTTGTAAACATTGATATAATAAAAAATAAAAACCATTTATTTCAGACTCATAGAATCCATAAGTTTGTTAGTACATAAAATAATTTTAAAGCTAAATGTTAGTAGGCAAAACAGAAAAGAAAAGAAAAGTATAATTTGGACGCTGAGAGGCACTGTGTCGTTTAGGGCAAAACTCAGAGTTACTTTACCCTCCCCGTCACAATGCCAACCCAGTGCCCTAACATAGGGCAATCCCAACGTCCTTCCAATATCCTCAGAATGCTGTTCTCACTTCCTCGCACTCGTCTCAGCAGCGAGGCGACCCTCTTGCGTATGATGGCATGGAAGCCATCAGTGTGCGCTTCGGCAAACATGCCTGACGCACTGCAGTGACGAGGCAGCTTGAACAGCATCCTGAAGATATTGTTGAATTGCACACGTAACGCATTGTAGGCTCGCTTTGTGTGCCTCATCCATAGACTGCACGAGTAAAAAGACGTACAATAGGCTTTAAAGAGTGTCAGCTTGACTTCCCTTGTACACCGTGCAAATCTACGGATGAACATGTTGCCCCTGATTGCTAAGGCTCTTCTCTCCCTTTCGATATCCAGGTCATCATTCATACTCTCGGTTACTATATGACCCAGATATTTAAACTTACTGGATACTTTTAGGGCCTCACCGTTCAACATGACCGAAGGTACACTTTGCGGATTATACTTACGGGCTTTAAAGATCACCATCTCACTTTTATTTGAATTGTACCTAAGACCATGTCGTTCAGCGTAGCTCTCACACCTTGCAATCAGTTGCCTTATGGAGTTGATTGAGGGACCAAGCAGCACCATGTCATCAGCATAGCTAATGTTGTTTACGCAGACATTGTCAATATGGCATCCGACATGCATGCTGCTCAGCTCTCCAATCAACTCATCTATATACAAATTGAAGAGGACAGGAGAAGTCAGCCCACCCTGCCTCACTCCAGATTCCAGTTTATACTGGTCAGACCAGTCTCCAGCCCACCTCACTTGATTCACCTGATTGGCGTACCAGTATCTTAATAGGGACACACATTCGGTTGGCACCGAAGTTTTATTTAGTTTGTCCCACAGCAAATCATATGCCACCAAGTCAAATGCTTTAGATAAGTCAAGGAAGCACGCATAAATTGGCGTGCTCCTTTCCTTATAGTACCTAACAGCTTGTTTAAGGCACATAGTAGCACTCTCCGTCGATAGTCCAGCTCTAAACTCGAACTGAGCATCGTGGAGTTTAATATGTTTCCTGAGATGGTCATTAAGCAAGCTGTCAAGCACCTTGGCGATTGTAGTGGCTTGTGAGATGGGCCTGTAATTAGCGATATCTGACACGTCCCCTGTCCTATTTTTAACAATACGGTAGTCTCAGTATCAGACACCTCCGCGGTCTTCTGAGTGAATGTATGTATGGAGGTGAACAGTTCCTTAAAATTATTGGCAATATTCTTCCCATCACTCATGCCTCCAACACTCACAGGGACTCCAGGCTTTACACTTAGCTTGTTAGTATTTTTCTAGAAGCCCTTGAAGTCCTTAGCTGAATGGCTTCAGGCCAGGATATCGCTTTTAATCTGGTCCTATCTATCCTGGCACCATTTCAGCTTAGACTTTAAAGACTTCCGACTTTGACTCATCTCATTATAGACTTTTCCTTTTCTTATTTAATAGGTTGTACGGAATATTTATATCGTATTACTATGCCTTGTCATCAGGCATACAAATATTTCAGGTCAAGACGAAGCATGCTTCGAATTTATTACTAATACTACCCTTAAGATATACATTTAAAAATATATCGTATTCTACACATTCTACAATAAACCATAAAAAAACTATATATCCTTATTAACGCTATTAGGGGATGAATTTCAGAAAACGACGTAGGTACTCAGCAGGTTTGATCCGACTATATAAAAAGAACCTGTGCGCAAAGTTTCAACTCTCACATTATGTTTTGCATATGGCCTTTCCACTCCCTAGGGAATGAATTTTGATGAAAATGCTATGTCAATTATCTGGTTTATAAATAAAGATCGTATAGACGAACTTCCAAATTTCTAAGTTTTTAAATGAACGTCTTCTCGGTACAACTCTTATTTCACCCCTTTATATTAAGTATAATATATTTCTGGATAGATCTACATATCATATAATTTACTTTACAAACAAAGTATACATTTTTAAACCGACTACAATTTAGTACCTACTTCGCCAAGCCACAGGACTACATGAAAAGTTCCACATGCCCTTTCCAATTTACTACATGAACTGCTCTCCGAGAGCAAATGCGTTGATTATTACAGAAAAAGCCCAAGTCGCTATCTGTGGGCTGATAATATTTGAGGAGTTCAGTTGATTCCTCAAAGGATCTCAGAATTAACACTTCACCCTGGGACCCCATCATCAGATCCTGACTTGGTGACAATGGGACCACCTCAGGAGTATACTCTTTCGATTAATAAAGAATTTTGGAAATCGGTCCACAAATTGACGGTGAAATCGGCGAATATAAATAAATAAAAAAATACATACAGTGGAACATATAACCTCCTTTTATGAACTCGGTTAAAAAGAAACGTGCTGTCCTACTTTCATATTTCTAGCCACAGTTTATCATTAAAAATCATATATTACTTATGTAAACTTTCAACCCCCCTCTTCAAGGGATGAATTAGAAAAAATGCCCTAATCAATGTTTTCGACTGTACATTAGGAGCTTATGACCGAAGTTTTAAACGTCTAACTTTAAAAACGACATGTTTCCCATACAAACTTTTAAATATTTTTTAACCCCCTTAGGGGAGGAAATTTTATAACAACGCTATATCATTTGTTTTGCTTTCTAGTAAGAAACCTTTATACAAATATTCAAGTCTATAACTTTCCAAATGAACGATTTCCATACAACGGTTCAACCCCTATTTCACCCCCTTAAGGGTTGAATTTCAAAAAAAATCCTTTCTTAGTACACGTCCACGTACTCCAAAGAATAGGTAGGTATGTTTCAAATTTCATGCTTATATATCTTTAGCGGTTTAGGCTGTGCGCTGTCTGTCAATCGACCAGTAACGCAAGAGGTTTATATGTATAGACGACGATTACGAGTATATTGATTATAACCAACTCTCTGCCAGAGCCACCTTCTTTTTTCCGACAATAATTTCGCTGGCTTGAGTCGGTTAACTCACATAATCTTGTCCTACAATACATACATACACCCAGAGTTGGGCATTCAAGAATAAAATCATGAATAGAATAAGAATAACGCGGGAATAATTCACGTTGATTTTATCCCCGTCAAAGTTATTCCAAATAAGTTTCGTCGGGAATAATTCATGGGAATAAGAATAAAATGAAGATAACTTATTCTTATTCAAATAAAACTAATCCTGATTTTTTATTTGAAATAATATTCCATGAATACGAATGTAGTTCGGTTCGGATTCGGATACTCGGGGCCCTTGGGGGTAAACACAGCGCATTTGGTATGGGTATAGAGGCACTCGGTTGATGTATAGAACATAACACTTGGTGACGATGGTTTGATGATGGAGTCAGGAGGTGGATAGTGGAACTCCTCAACGGTTTATTGTATACCCCTCGAGTTTGGGTTCGTTTGGTTTGTTTTGTCGAGTTCTACACTTTATACTTGGTGACGATGGTCTGATTATGGAGTCAGGAGGTGGATAGTGGAACTCCTCAACGGTTTATTGTATACCCCTCGAGTTTGGGTTCGTTTGGTTTGTTTTGTCGAGTTCTACACTTTATACTTGGTGATGATGGTCTGATGATGGAGTCAGGAGGTGGATAGTGGAACTCCTCAACGGTTAATTGTATACCCCTCGAGTTTGGGTTCGTTTGGTTTGTTTTGTCGAGTTCTACACTTTATACTTGGTGATGATGGTCTAATGATGGAGTCAGGAGGTGGATAGTGGAACTCCTCAACGGTTAATTGTATACCCCTCGAGTTTGGGTTCTTTTGGTTTGTTTTTTCGAGTTCTTCACATTATACTTGGTGATGATGGTCTTATGATGGAGTCAGGAGGTGTATAGTTGAACTCCTTAACGGTTAATTGTATACCCCTCGAGTTTGGGTTCGTTTGGTTTGTTTTGTTGATTTCTACACTTTATACTTGGTGATGATGGTCTGATGATGGAGTCAGGGGGTGGATAGTGGAACTCCTCAACGGTTAATTGTATACCCCTCGAGTTTGGGTTCGTTTGGTTTGTTTTGTCGAGTTCTACACATTATACTTGGTGATGATGGTCTGATGATGGAGTCAGGAGGTGGATAGTGGAACTCCTCAACGGTTAATTGTATACGCCTCGAGTTTAGGTTCGTTTGGTTTGTTTTGTCGAGTTCTATACTTTATACTTGGTGATGATGGTCTGATGATGGAGTCAGGGGGTGGATAGTGGAACTCCTCAACGGTTATTTGTATACCCCTCGAGTTTGGGTTCGTTTGGTTTGTTTTGTCGAGTTCTACACTTAATACTTGGTGATGATGGTCTGATGATGGAGTCAGGAGGTGGATAGTGGAACTACTCAACGGTTAATTGTATACCCCTCGAGTTTGGGTTCGTTTGGTTTGTTTTGTCGAGTTCTACACTTTATACTTGGTGATGATGGTCTGATGATGGAGTCAGGAGGTGGATAGTGGAACTCCTCAACGGTTAATTGTATACCTCTCGAGTTTGGGTTCGTTTGGTTTGTTTTGTCGAGTTCTACACTTTATACTTGGTGACGATGGTCTGATGATGGCGTCAGGAGGTAGATAGTGGAACTCCTCAACGGTTAATTGTATACCCCTCGAGTTTGGGTTCGTTTGGTTTGTTTAAAATAACAATAATATACAAAACTAAAAAGATAATAATAAATACAAACAGTTAAATTACACATCACTCCAGATCACAGTCACAATCAATATCATATTTCGTGTCCAAGAACCGTGCCCGGATCCAAGAACCGTGCCGGGGTCCAAGAACCGTGCCCGGGTCGGCATGTCTCAGCTCCTCTCGGGTAACGGGCAACTCGACCCGTCCACGCCGGTTTGAGTTGAAGCAAACATTATTTATGATAATCTCTTATTACTTGCTCGTAGAGTTATTAGGTATACTTAACATTAAACACAAATTGCCTTATTGAAATTTTAAGGGTTCTTTTCATTAGTAATAACGGCAAGATTACAGTGGATATTGAAATGTACTTTGAAACATGTATATGTGTATAGCTGATTTAGTTCAACAAGCTAAACATTATTAGCAGTAACGAAATGTACACAAAATTATCATTTAAATAGGCATTATCAGTGTCTTGCATTTTTTTTTTGGACAAACCCGAAAGTATTACCGAGTAAACTATTGATGAACCAGTCGTTGAATTCCCAAGCAATATAATGTATTTGCGATAAAGTCGAAATTTCAACAAATAAATGGAAGGTATTACCCATGCTCTAAGTCTCTTTTGTTTTTTATTGTTCGCGCGTACCGGGGAAAAGGGGTTTATGACATTACCTGCTACTAGGGCAAGTACGATAATAATTTGAAACTTAACCGACATTATGATGGACGTTAAGCAACGAATCAAATGTTAATATTATATTGAAAATACTGTATTTTGAGTTGATTTTAAAATTGAAAACTAGTATCATAAGCAAATTTTACTCATTTAAATACTGTGTTGATTGTAATCTTATTCTTCTGCTTGCCTTTTTTTCCTTTTTCTATGTAATTATGCCATAATATTTTATTTACTTAAAAAAGAATATAAAATTTTGTACTTTACGATTTAATTTTATGAAGACATTAAATATATTTTTGACATTACCAATACTTATAATGATATCAATAAGTTTGGCTGCAAGAGTAAATAAACGAAGAGAGACGCATGATATTTATCGTAGTTTTTAAAGGCAACGTCTCAGAACGCCAATACACGGTGAGAGCGGGTCGGACCTTTGTGTAATTAAGACCCGTGTACCCGGGTACACGGGTACACGGGTCTTAAATACACGTTCCGAACGAAACATAAAACCGTTTCCGTGTAACATGGGAACGGGGACCCGGCTACGGGTACATGAAATCCGGGCACGAGCTCGAGCCCTAATTACTACTATTACTAGCCATTGAACAGTTCCGCTACCTTTAAGTATTTATTTATTATTTATTATTATTGATCGTCACCAAGTGTATTGCATAGAACTCGTCAAAACAAACCAAACGAACCCAAACTCAAGGGGTATACAAGTAGCCGTTGAGGAGTTCCACTACCCACTTCCTGACTCCATCATCAGACCATCGTCACCAAGTATAATGTATAGAACTCGTCAAAACAAACCAAACGAACCCAAACTCGAGGGGTATACAAGTAGCCGTTGAGGAGTTCCACGACCCACTTCCTGACTCCATCATCAGACCATCGTCACCAAGTATAATGTATATAACTCGTCATAACAAACCAAACGAACCCAAACTCGAGGGGTATACAAGGAGCCGTTGAGGAGTTCCACTACCCACTTCCTGATTCCATCATCAGACCATCGTCACCAAGTATAATGTATAGAACTCGTCAAAATAAACCAAACGAACCCAAACTCGAGGGGTATACAAGTAGCCGTTGAGGAGTTCCACTACCCACCTCCTGACTCCATCATCAGACCATCGTCACCAAGTATAATGTATAGAACTCGTCAAAACAAACCAAACGAACCCAAACTCGAGGGGTATACAAGTAGCCGTTGAGGAGTTCCACTACCCACTTCCTGACTCCATCATCAGACCATCGTCACCAAGATTAATGTATAGAACTCATCAAAACAAACCAAACGAACCCAAACTCGAAGGGTATACAAGTAGCCGTTGAGGAGTTCCACTACCCACTTCCAGACTCCATCATCAGACCATCGTCACCAAGTATAATGTATAGAACTCATCAAAACAAACCAAACGAACCCAAACTCAAGGGGTATACAAGTAGCCGTTGAGGAGTTCCACTACCCACTTCCTGACTCCATCATCAGACCATCGTCACCAAGTATAATGTATAGAACTCGTCAAAACAAACCAAACGAACCCAAACTCGAGGGGTATACAAGTAGCCGTTGAGGAGTTCCACTACCCACTTCCTGACTCCATCATCAGACCATCGTCACCAAGTATAATATATAGAACTCGTCAAAACAAACCAAACGAACCCAAACTCGAGGGGTATACAAGTAGCCGTTGAGGAGTTCCACTACCCACTTCCTGACTCCATCATCAGACCATCGTCACCAAGATTAATGTATAGAACTCATCAAAACAAACCAAACGAACCCAAACTCGAGGGGTATACAAGGAGCCATTGAGGAGTTCCACTACCCACTTCCTGATTCCATCATCAGACCATCGTCACCAAGTATAATGTATAGAATTCGTCAAAATAAACCAAACGAACCCAAACTCGAGGGGTATACAAGTAGCCGTTGAGGAGTTCCACTACCCACCTCCTGACTCCATCATCAGACCATCGTCACCAAGTATAATGTATAGAACTCGTCAAAACAAACCAAACGAACCCAAACTCGAGGGGTATACAAGTAGCCGTTGAGGAGTTCCACTACCCACTTCCTGACTCCATCATCAGACCATCGTCACCAAGATTAATGTATAGAACTCATCAAAACAAACCAAACGAACCCAAACTCGAGGGGTATACAAGTAGCCGTTGAGGAGTTCCACTACCCACTTCCAGACTCCATCATCAGACCATCGTCACCAAGTATAATATATAGAACTCATCAAAACAAACCAAACGAACCCAAACTCAAGGGGTATACAAGTAGCCGTTGAGGAGTTCCACTACCCACTTCCTGACTCTATCATCAGACCATCGTCACCAAGTATAATGTATAGAACTTGTCAAAACAAACCAAACGAACCCAAACTCGAGGGGTATACAAGTAGCCGTTGAGGAGTTCCACTACCCACTTCCTGACTCCATCATCAGACCATCGTCACCAAGTATAATGTATAGAACTCGTCAAAACAAACCAAACGAACCCAAACTCGAGGGGTATACAAGGAGCCGTTGAGGAGTTCCACTACCCACTTCCTGACTCCATCATCAGACCATCGTCACCAAGTTTAATGTATAGAACTCGTCAAAACAAACCAAACGAACCCAAACTCGAGGGGTATACAAGTAGCCGTTGAGGAGTTCCACTACCCACCTCCTGACTCCATCATCAGACCATCGTCACCAAGTTTAATGTATAGAACTCGTCAAAACAAACCAAACGAACCCAAACTCGAGGGGTATACAAGTAGCCGTTGAGGAGTTCCACTACCCACTTCCTGACTCCATCATCAGACCATCGTCACCAAGATTAATGTATAGAACTCATCAAAACAAACCAAACGAACATAAACTCGAGGGGTATACAAGTAGCCGTTGAGGAGTTCCACTACCCACTTCCAGACTCCATCATCAGACCATCGTCACCAAGTATAATGTATAGAACTCATCAAAACAAACCGAATGAACCCAAACTCGAGGGGTATACAAGTAGCCATTGAGGAGTTCCACTACCCACTTCCTGACTCCATCATCAGACCATCGTCACCAAGTATAATGTATAGAACTCATCAAAACAAACCAAATGAACCCAAACTCGAGGGGTATACAAGTAGCCGTTGAGGAGTTCCACTACCCACTTCCTGACTCCATCATCAGACCATCGTCACCAAGTATAATGTATAGAACTCATCAAAACAAACCAAATGAACCCAAACTCGAGGGGTATACAAGTAGCCGTTGAGGAGTTCCACTACCCACTTCCTGACTCCATCATCAGACCATCGTCACCAAGTATAATGTATAGATCTCGTCAAAACAAACCAAACGAACCCAAACTCGAGGGGTATACAATGAGCCGTTGAGGAGTTCCACTACCCACCTCCTGACTCCATCATCAGACCATCGTCACCAAGTATTACGTATAGAACTCATCAAAACAAACCAAATTAACCCAAACATGTCATAAAATCCATTGCGTGAAAAAACCTTACAAAATTTTACCGACGATACCACAACCACAAAGTTATCTTTTATTTAAATAACGTTTTATTTAAATAAAATGTTAGTTGGAATAACCCCATTTCGGGCATAATTATTCCGTATTTCATTCCTTATTTAAGATAAAAGTAGCGTGAATTATTCCCGTTCAATTTATTCCGGAATAACGAGCGCATGAATTTATTCTTATTCCCGTCGATGGGAATAAGAATAAAAATTCTGTTCTTATTCTTATTCTTATTCAAGATAACTTTTGCCCATGTCTGCATACACCTTTTGAATGAATTGGTAGAAATTAGAGTAATAAGTCCCAATAAAGTGAACGAGTCCTAACAACGTTACCCGATACCGAGTGATGTCATGTTTCATTATTCTATTACTTGCGTATCTATTGAAGTTACATGAGGACTTCCTGTGGCGTAACATGCAAGAACGTCGAGATCAATCAGATTCTAACTACATATCGCAAACTAATCAAAGTGTTGCGCGCTGTAAACTATGGCAGCCTAGTGGTTCAAGGCTGCATGTAACTGTCAAAAACATTCGTGGTAAGTATATTTTTTTGAACTGGAGTACGGAATATCATCTAGACACGCGGCAGCGTGTCAAGCCAAGTTCAAACAAAGGAACTGGCTAGCCAGCGCCTAGTGTAATATTACACGAACCACTTGGTGCCACTTTTGATTCTTCTATAACTCAAAACCTCTTTAACGTAAACACATAAACCACGTGTGTTTATCTAGAAGCCCAAATTTCATGAAGCTAGCTCAAACGATTATAAAGATATGAAGGTCAAAAAGTCGTAAATTTTTGCACTGACTGACTGACATTTAGTAAGTACCTAAACCTAACCTACTTTCAGATGACCTAGAAGGATGGAATTTGGAATCCAGCTCGGTAATTGTGTGTAAGCGTAGGAAAAAATCTAAAAATAAAAAAATAATAAAAAAATAGGGGGGACCCCATACAATTTTTTTTTAATTGTAGCGTTGGAACCGTTACAAGCAGATATTTGAAACCATCCTAACATTAGTTTTATTATATTTGCTATATAACAGAAATATAAAAATAAAATTAAGTCAAAAAATAAAGTGGTGACCCCATACAAAAAACTTGTAATACGCGGCCAACGGTTTGTCGTCGGCGGCGCGCGGCACCACATACACAGAACCGAAGTAAATCTCAATACCTGCCTAGTTTTCTTTACAAAAAGTAATGATATCCTACCAAAAACATAAATGTAAAAAAAGGTGAGCCAAGTTCAATACAAAAACTATGCTTGGCTGTGGACTTCGCCGCAAAAAGAATGGAGATCTTAATGAGTGCCAAGTTCTGTGCAAAATCCAAATATGTATTTATAGGAACAGAATAACATATTGAACAAGTATTAAACTCTATGTCTTTGCTTTATTGGATACCTAAAACAATTGCTATTATTTAAAAATGTGAGATCTTAAAGTTGGTTAGATTTGACTTGGCCAGTTTTTATCAGAATTAAAATATATATATATGTCACCGTTAGATTGTCAAAACCCTCAGTTTATAATCTTACCCGTTATATTGTAAACTGACGGAATATTGTGAACTGCCAAAATAATTCATAATTTTAAACATTCATTTTCGTTAGTTTATAAACAAACAATGTCATATCGTCAAATTGTGAACTGAATCAAATTTGTCTGATTCGGAACGCAACCTGTGAGCTGTTTGGTTGAGCGAATTATTTCACTTGCATCAGTTTCAACTTACGTCAGAACATGATTGTTTTTTTTTGTTATTCAGATATTTTATTCCATTTATTTCCTCATCCAGCAGTGTCGACGGAGCCTCGCTGCGCGGGGCTCCTATTTCTGGGCGCTTTGCCCTTCGGGCAACTTAAGCTACCTAACTAACCTAACCTACCTAGTTTTTGTGTACGTTCCGTAGCAAGCCGATTTCATCTCTGGTCACAATTTGACGATTCAACATTGATAGTTTATAAACTAACGAAAAATAATGCGTTAAATTGTGAACGGTCACAATTTTTCGTCAGTTTATAATATCGCAAGTTAGATTATAAACTGACGGTGTTCACAATCTAACGGTGACATAATTATGTTAAAAAACTTTATAAAATGATGTAATGAAAACTGGCCAAGTCAAATCTAACCTACTTTAAGATCTCACATTTTTCAATAACAGCAATTGTTATTTATAGGTATCCAATAAAGCAAAGACATAGAGTCTAATACTTATTCAAAATGTTATTTTGTTCCTATAAATACATATTTGGATTTTGCATAGAACTTGGCACTTATTTAGATCTCCATTCTTTTTGCGGCGAAGTCCACAGGCAAGCATTTTGTATTGAACTTGGCTCACCTTTTTTACATTTATGTTTTTGGTATAGGATTTGATACACCTATTACGTTTTTGGCGAAGGAATACATCTGCTAAGAAATTCGAAGGTGTAGATAGGTATGTCAAGTTCATATGGCGCACTGAGCCAGCGCGGATACTACTGTCCATTCTCTTTTATCCGTGAAAGGATGTTTACGCCTTGTAGTGGGACGTATATGGCTGTAGTGGGACGTATATGGATGATGATGAAGATGATAACGATGATAATCTGTTGCACGAACTCATTTTGCCAAGCGAGCGCTCGTAACTATTGGTAGGTATGCTATATGACGGGTTGGATTGCCCTCCAGTGTCACATAAAAAAATATTACTCTAATTATAATTGATGATGTTAATTTTACATAATCTCCATCTCCACTTATAATAAATCTCTAAATTAAAAAAAGAATCAGCCAGTTTGAAACTAAGCTTTGCGCGGTTCGAATGTTCTCAGCATCCCATGAACGGAAAAATATGAAACATTTTATATAGGTACATTATTATTTTAGCTGCAACTTAGGATAGTTTTTATCCGACTGCGACAGTTAATTAATTTTCCGAAATATACGACTTCATTTAATTTTTCATTTATTTTTATTGAAATCAAACGCTACTCCAACTGTCAGCTATAAGAACCGTCAAATTTTCGTCAAAATGGCGGAATTGCTTTGCCTTTCACTTAATAATAATTTAAATCCCGTCTACGATAGACCTTTACGAGACAAATGCTAAAATATAAACCATAAAAAAATATTCGATTCTGATATGAGAACTTATATGCGCAAATGTCGTTTTATGTCGTAATTTCAATAAATGAAATCAACAAATTTGAACAATATAATTAACACGAATTTGTTTTTTTTGAATGACAATGGCACGCGCTCGGCGCATTCAGCCAAAGTACCTGCGGCGCTACCACGAAAACCGATACTCAATGTTCATATATTTGCATCCCTGTCACTCGAGTATGGTTAGTGCGATAGAGATAGAAATACCCGAATATTTTCGAATTCCGAAGTTCGTGGTTATAGCTCAGGAATCGAAAATATGGTAAATAATCATAATGTATTTTCTCGAAAAAGAATTTAAAATAAATATAGTCAAATGGAGAAAAAAACAAAGCAAGAGGTTATATAGGTAATGATTAAGTTATAAGAGTCCAAAGTTTTAAGAGGGGGTATGTTCTGTCCCTTTTCCGCAAAACGCACCTTCATATGAAACGATTGTTTTTTACTATGACGCTCGAGTATATTGACGTCACAGTCCCTCATCGTTTTCTCACTCTAACAAGCGACATTAAAACGGATGTAGCTTCATAATTTTTTGAGATATTTGAATGGGAGTTTCATTATCTTCTATCTATTTATACATAATAAATGCCTATGTCCTGACTGACTTATTCACTCACTCACTCACTCACTCACTCATCAACGCACAGCCGAAACTACTAATCTTAGAGAGTTGATTTTTGCACAGTATGTTGCTTTTATAACGTGGGCTAGGGATAAAAAGGGATTTTTGAAAATTCTACCCCTAAGGGGGTAAAATAGGGGTGCAAAGTTTGTATGGGAGAACCTTTTTCTTTTGAGCTATAGACTTAAACTTTGTAGAAAAATTAGTTATTAGAATACAAATGAAACACTTTCAGCGTTTTGGAAAATTCCACCCCTACGGGGGTAAAATAGGGGTGCAAGGTTTGTATGGGGGAAACATTTTTTTTTAAATAGAGACTTAAAACTTTGTAGAAAGATCAGTCATTAGAATACAAATAAAGAACTTTTAGGGTTTTAGAAAATTCTACCCCTAAAGGGGTAAAATAGAGTGCAAAGTTTGTATAGGAAAAACTACTTTTTTTTTAAATAGAGACTTAAAACTTTGTAGAGAAATTATTCATTAGAATACAAATAAAGTACCTAGATTCAGTGTTTTAAAAAAATCTACCCCTAAGGGGGTAAAATAGGGGTGCAAAATTTGTATGGGGGAAACAATATTTTTTTTAAATAGAGACTTAAAACTTTGTAGAAAGATTAGTCATCAGAATACAAATTAAGTACTTTCAGCGTTTTAGAAAATTCTACCCCTAAAAATAGGGGGCTAAAATAGGGGTGCAAAGTTTGTATGTGGGAAACTATTTTTTTTAGCTAGAGTCCTAAAACTTTGTAGAAAGATTATTTAAATACAAAGAAAGTACTTTCAGCGTTTTGGAAAATTTCACCCCTAAGGGGGTTAAATAAGGGTGCAAAGTTTGTATGGGAAAAACATATTTTTTTTTAATAGAGACTTAAAATTTTGACGAAAAATTACTTATTAGAACATGAAAAATACTACATTCGGCGTTTTATAAAAATCATTCCCTAAGGGGTTTAAAAAAGCGTGCAAGGTTTGTATGGGGAACACTTTTTCTGAGCTAGACACTTAAAACTTTGTAGAAAGATTACTTATAAAAATACAAAAAAAAAGACTGTCAGCGTTTTGAAAAAATCTATCCCTAAGGGGGATAAAAAGGGGTGCAAAGTTTTTATCAGGGAAAGTTTATGTTTTTGAGTTAGAGACTTGAAACTTTGTAGAAAGATTACTTATTAAAATACAAAAAAAGAACACAAATCGTTTTAGAAAATTCCACCCCTAATAGGGTTAAAAAGGAGAGCAAGCTTTGCATGGGCAACACTTTTTTTTGAGTTAGACTTAAAACTTTGCAAAAAGATTACTTATTAGAATACTAAAAAAGAACTTTCAGCGTTTTAGAAAACTCCATCCCTAAGGGGATCCTTAAGATCCTTAAGAAGGGTAGCCAGTGTTGTGTGGGAAAAACTTTTTTTTTTACTAGACTTAAAACTATTCAAAATGTTACTTATTAAAATTAATATTTAGAAAATTCCACCCCTAAGGGGTTTAAGAAAGCTTTGTATGGGCAACACTTTTTTTGAGCTAGAGACTTAAAAGTTTACGAAAAAAGTTCTTTCAGCGATTAGAAAAATTCAACCTCTAAGGGGGTTTAAAAGGGGGTTCAAATTTTAAATGGCGAGCAATAAAATTTTAAAGTGTGAGTAAGAGATTTTTAACTTCGGTCTTATTCTGTACGTTAAAAGACTACAAAACTGATTTCAGAGTTTTTCCAAATTCATCCCCTAAGAGTGTTAAAATTGGTTCAAAGTTTGAGTATTTCAAGGCATTTTTAAAGTATGAGATTTTTAACTTTGGTTTTAGACTGTTTGTTCACAAACTAGAAAATGAACATCAACTTTTTTTTTAATTATCCCCTAAAAGAGGGTTCAAATTTTGTATTGAGAGAAATCATTTTCTAAGACGATAAAAAGTTCTACGCGGACGAAGTCGAGGGCAACAGCTAGTATAAAAATATATTCCAAAACTTCCGCTTGGTAAACTTCGAATTGCGATAAAAGATTTCTTTTCTACATTTTCCTTCATAAATCGAAATTTATTCAATGTAAAATATAAAATCCAATCCGTTTCAGAATGTGTAACTATAGATTTGATACCCCACTTTGCCTAATGACTAGAGTTTGTATTTAAATAGTCTCTGAAAGTCAGAATCCTGAGCGCAGCGAGGGACTCAAAAACACGAGATGCAAATAACTTTCTGCTCTCGAGTGACACATACAACTTTTCACCTCTGCAGTAAGAACATATTCACATTAAAAAATATCATGGGATTTTACGTATAAGTCTCGTGATTATTCAGAAAGAAAACTTAATTCGGTGTTCATTACTAGGTAGGTACTTGTTTTAGCTCCTCAGCGCGACTAGCAGTGCTTGCATTGCACTAAGCGCGCGACTCGAGATAAGGTGTGACAGACAGAACCACACTTTAGTAGGTATTCAATAGGCATCAAAATACTCCCTGCATCACTGATTTCACTCATAAGTACTAGTCATTTATGAAATATTCAACACTGGATAATGTCTATAGCTCTAAACATAGACAAAGGCACACATTGGCGTGGCGTATCTTACGTGCACATCCAAAACATGCCATACTCGTACTACTACTGTTCTAACTGTATTTTCCAGTGTTTTTAGGGTTCCGTACTCAAAGAGCCGTACTCCGCCGTCCGTCTGTCTGTCTGTCTGTCTGTCTGTCCGTCTGTCACCAGGCTGTATGATGAGGCTGCTGTTAGACAGTTGAAATTTTCACTGATGATGTATTTCTGTTGCCGCTATAACAACAAATGCTAAAAACAAAATAAAATATTTTTTAAGGGGGGCTTCCAAACAACAAACGTGATTTTTTTGCCGTTTTTATAGATAATGGTACGGAACCCTTCGTCCGCGAGTCCAACTCGCACTTGCACCGGTTTTTTATATTTATTGATTGTTTTTCCAGGTACCTAAATTGATCCTATTAAGTAGTAGGGGAAATAGTGGCAGTGAGTATGCACTTTTGTCTCAGGCGACGCCACTTGGCACGATTGTTCCATGGGTCAAACTAAGCTGATTTAGCGTCCTAGTCACGAGATCAACCCCTGGCTAGTACCCAAAAAGAGGGGGGGAGGGGCCGTCTCCCGAGGTCCGGTCTCAGCTATATTTCTGCCTAACCATAGCTACTAGGTCAAGTTTGGTATCATTTTTGTAGAATTCAGGGATGGCGCTTTCATTTGTAGATTTAACTTTTTACCTTTTCATACAAAAAAACAGAAAAAAACCGCAATATTTGAAAATTATTAAAAAAAGATTTTTGGTACTTTGCCTATCACGGTCGCACGATAGAGTTTTTATATAAATAAAAAATACCGTTACATAGTCCATTTATCTGTTATTATAAAAAGTATCACTTGAAAGACAAGTCTTAAGTAAAATTGATGTGAAAATATCTCAACAACCGTGATACCATTCCAGTTGAAATTTTCACAGATGATGTATTTATGTTGCCGCTACGACAACAAATACTAAAAAAGTGAATTAATAAAATATTTTTTTATACTTTTTTTTCTTTTATAATTTTACACAAATCGGCTTTGTCCCAAACTAAGCAAAGCTTGTACTATGGGTACTAGACGACGATAAACATACTTATATAGATAAATAAATACTTAAATACATAGAAAACATCCATGACTCAGGAACAAATATTTGTGCTCATCACACAAATAAATGCTCTTACCAGGATTCGAACCCGGGACCTCCGGCTTCGTAGGCAGGCTCACCACCAACTAGGCTACAGGAGGCTCCCATACAACAAACGTGATTTTTTTGCCGTTTTTATGGATAATGGTACGGAACCCTTCGTGCGCAAGTCCGACTCGCACTTGGCCGGTTTTTTTTTTGTGTGTTTGTTACTCGATAACTTCTTCTTCTTCTTAAAAATCTTTATTTGAAAGCATATAAATACTTCCAGATTGGTCCCGTTATCACCAAAACCCAGTTCTGGTGATGGCATCCTGGAGAAATCGAGGGAACTCTTCAAATTTTATTGGCAAACTTTGGCTACTGATATGAAGTCTGCTTTTAAATTTGAATGTCGAACAATGAATCAACCTATTCCTGCCATTTTATTTTTTCGTAACGAAACGAAAGGAACAGAGCTATTAAAGTTCAAATATTTTGCATATGAAATGACAGTGCTCGTCCTCAAAATTAAAAGGCCATTCACGGAGTGCGCAAAATCGCATTTTGCTCACACCGTTAGTTAGCATTATCTTAAAACATTCTGAATCACAAATCTGTAACAGTTATATTTTTGTGTGACACAAAAATAGACTAACCAACCGATTTATGAACACATACCAAACACTTTGTTAAAAGAGTGACGTTGCGGTCAATGAATGCAAAACGCCTAAAAAATGACTTTCAAGTTATACATAGGACATAGGTATACAAGTTTTGTTCTAGTCTATAGATAATTTAAACACACACTATGTCACTTTCGTTTTGTTTTAGGCATACACATCTTTTTATTAATCTGCAACAACAACTAGTAAGTAATGCACACTAAAAGCGACTATAAAGACTGCAAAAACTAGTTCTGCATATTTACTATCAAAATAAAATCTGCAAATCCACTCGATTAACATACTGTACAGTCGGGCAGAGTAATGGTACTTATTATTATTTTATCTAAAGGTCTGGTAACTTCATTTAAAAATCTACTTATTTCTGTAGACGTATTGATGACTAGCTGTTGCCCGCGACTTTGTCCGCGTAGAACTTATACTTAGAAAATATAATGCAAACAAACTTCTACTTACCATCTTAAGGGATGATTTTCGAGGCAAAAACTATTCAATATCCTTCGAAGGGTCTCAAATTATCTCTATACCAAATTTCATCTAGGTACATGGATTTTATCCAAACTTTCACCCCCTATTTCATACCCTTAGGGAATGATTTTCGGGATAAAAACTATCTAATGTCATTCTTCGGGACTCCAACGACCTTTATACCAAATTTCATCTAAACGGGATTCATCCAAATTTTCACCCCCCGTTTCACCCCCTTAGGGAGTGATTTCCGGCATTAAAACTATCCTATGTCCTTTCCCAGGACTCAAGCTATCTCTATACCAAATTGTATTAAAATGGGTTCCATCCGAATTTTTACCCCTAATTTCACCCCCTTAGGGGATGATTTCTGGGGTATAAACTATTCCATGTCCTTTCCCAGGACTTAACCTATATCTACACCAAATTTCATCAAAATAGATTACATCTAAATTTTCACCCCCCCCCCCCTTTTCACCCCCTTAGGGGATGGTTTCCGGGATAAAACCTATTATATGTCCTTCCCTGGGACTCAAACTATTTATATACCAAATTTCATCTAAATCAGTGCAGCGGTTTAAGTAGCTCCATACAAATTTCCACCCCTAATTTCAGCCCCTCAGATATAAAAACTACTCTTTATCCTTCCCCGGGGCTCAAACTATCTGTATACCAAATTTCATCTAAATCGGTTTAGCGGTTTAGGCGTGAAGAGGTAACAGACAGACAGACACACTTTCGCATTTATAATATTAATATGGAAGTATGGATTATTAGTATGGATAGTATGGGTTCTTTCCGCTTGTCTTCCAAATAGAGGTGTAGCTGTAGACTCACTTCAAAAGAAAGAAGAAACGAAAAACTCATTTAAATATCTCAAAAAATTACGAAGCTATAACCGTTTTAATGTCGCTTGAGTGAGAAAACGATCAGGGACCGTGACGTCACGATCCTCGAGCGTCATAGTAAAAAACAATCGTTTCATTATAAAGGTGCGTTTTGCGGAAAAGAGACGCAACAAACCCCCTCTTAAAACTATATACACTTATAACTTAGTGATTACCTATACGAGTATAGCCTCTTGCGTTTTTTTTTTTCGAGATAATACAACATTATGATTATTTTGTTTAGTGTCTACATCCCTATTTTCGATAAGATAAGATAAAATAAGATTTCTTTATTGTCAGAACTGTGTACATTTAGTTGTTTTGGGTAAAATAAAGTCCAACAGCTTGCCCATTTCGGACGTACAATATTAAACTTAAAGCTAGTCAAATATGCTAAAACAATAACAAAAATACCTAGTATTTCCAAATAATTTTAACCATATTCACACATAAAATATTAATTTAGATCTATACGACATCCGTATTTTCTTTTAAACCACGAACTTCGGAATTCGTAAATATTCGGGTATCTCTATCTCTATCGCACTAACAAATGACAGGAATGCAGATATACGAACTTCGAGTTTCGGTTTTCTTGGTTTGGCTGAATACGCAAAGAGCGCGCGCGCGTGCCATTCAAAAAAACCAAGTTTAAATTGTTCGAATTTGTTGTTCCATTTGTAGAAATTACGCCTTAATTGGGAGGCACACTAGAAGCTCAAGGCAGATGGCGCTGCAATCGACTATACCTTGTTTACGTGTCGTGTCAAGTGTATGGTTGCTATATTTTCAGTATTCCTTGCGATTAACAGCTTAAAATGTACGCGTTTATGACTGTACGTGTTCTTCAAGCTGAGCTTCGAAGAAGAAAAGCGTCAGTGGCAGGGAAAAAGGCCGACTTGATACAAAGGTAATCGCCTCAAGTATTTTAGGTTATGTTAGGTATTTCGAGTGTTAATAAAAAAATCGATGCTCATGTGTGGTTTTTTCTTTCAGGTTGGAGGCATATGATCGCAACCAAAACTTTGGTGCCACCCTGGATGTTCCAGAAGACCGCTCATATGCGTGCCCACCCTCTGATACATTCAGAGATATTAACGCTGATTCGCCTATTCCCAACATCAGCAAGCATGAAATACAAGAATATTTTCAAAGATTCAACACTCACCCAAAAGGCCAACTTTTATATGAGTCCCGTCACCTTGTAACTGCTCGTTTCTCGTCCGATGGTACGTACACGTATTTACGTGGACAGTGCAAAGCTAGTATGAAGAGCCTAGCCTACCTTGTGGATGTGAAAGTGTCTCAAGAAGGTTCAATAGAAGCGTGCCACTGTGAGTGTGCTGCAGGGAGTGGTACAGAAGCGAGCTGCAAGCATGTTGCTGTACTATTGTTGGGTGCACATGATATTGTAAATAAAAGTTACATATTGTTACATCAAGTATGCACTCAACAGCTGATGATGTTTAACAAGCCTAAAAAGGTGTTTCAAAAATCACCCATTGCTGCACAAAATTTACCCAGCAAGAGATTGAAAACGTGCAATTTTGAACCCCTAAAAAGGGAAGACATAATGGATAATTATGAAGATTATGTGAGGAACTTGGCCATAGGTTATGGGGATACATCTATGCCTCTACTGCAAACATTCGAACCGGCAAATCCTCATGGGATAGAATGGGATCACTCCTATACTTTGGAGACTGCAAAAGAAAATCTACTAAAAGATCTATTCTTAAAAAATGTTACTGCGGAAACAATAAAGGAAGTGGAACAAAACACTAGAGGGCAAGATACTTCTGCTGAATGGCATGAAATGCGATCATGCAGGATTACTGCCAGTATGTTTTATACTGTAAGTCATTGCACCCATGTTGGAAAAAAAGCAATAGTGGAGAAAATTATCTCTCCCAAGCCGGTGCACACAAGAGCGGAAGATACAGGAGCCTATTGCTTTACAAAAGTATGAAGCAATGTATGATGTAGATGTGCAAAGATGTGGATTATTTATTTCACAAGAATGTCCATTCCTTGCCGCCTCTCCTGATGGGTTACTTGGTGAGGAGACGGTGATTGAAGTAAAGTGCCCATATGCAGCACGGTATAGCGAGATAAATGAGGTAACAGTGTCATACCTAGAAGTGATAGATGGGAATTTACACTTGAAAAGAAGACACCCTTATTATGCTCAAATACAGGGCCAGCTTTATTGCAGCACTAGGAAGTACTGCAATTTTATAGTATACACTTTCAAAGATATGAAAGTCTTATTTATTGAAAGGGATGAGTCCTACATAGCCGAGATGCTCACAGCATTAATAAACTTTTATGTGCATGACCTGGAGTCTGCCATATGTAGTAAATATATATATAAAAATTACTTGTCACTAATAAAAAGACATTGAACTGTTGTATGTTTTTATTTTGGATCCCTTCATTATCTATAAAAGTAATTTTCTATGAAACCGTAACATTTCCAGGACAATTTCAATAAACTTTTTATAGAGCCCTGAAGGTTGGGTTGGGTTAGGTTTGTGTACACTTATAACAATCCTGAAAAAGTGGTGATTATGGCAAATTAAATCGTGGGTTTCATCGTAACACTTTTTTATTGGCTTCTCTTCATTATACATTATCTGAAGTTGCAACACATAAAACATACAAAAAATATTTTACTTGCTATTGGAATGTAACTATGGTCCAATTCTGACTTTAATATTTTGTAGGTTTTTGTTAGCCCAATAATCCTTTCTATATGAACACGTTTACTAGCAAGTTCTCTATCTTTTACGATTGTTAGTCCTGGTAACTGTGATTTTCCCTTTAGAAAAGTAGGTATCTTTACAGTAACATTTTTGTCTGCAAACATGTCCTGTATTGTGAAACCTCTATCCGCTAGTATGCTATCACCACTTTGACACTTCGACACAAGACCACTTCTTTCAACTGTTTGTCTGTCACTAATAGATCCTGCATATGCCTGTGAACAATAAGACAGCAATCCACCTGGTGTCGCTCCAACTAATACTTTTAGAGTATTAGCATGTTTGTAGCTACTCCAAGAAGCTTGCTGGGAAGTTGGATTTTTTGGTTTTTGAACAGTTATTTCAGTTCCATCTAATATGACTCTAACATTTTCATCATATTTTTTGAAATTCTTAGGCATGTAATATTGAATCAATTCTTTACTAGGCCAAATATTTATTATACTCCAGAGTAGGTACATAAAATTTATCCATGTTATAAATATATTTGATACAGTAGATTCACTTATGTTAAAAAACCTGCTCAGCTCAAAAATGCATTTATTCTGTCGTAGTTTCATCATAGTTAGGAATAATTGGTCTTCGGTAGATAGACTAATTACATTGCTGCCAAAGTATCTAATCTTGTGTGCCATCGGACTAAGTGTCGAGTAGACAAAATGGAATTTCTTATATGTTTCAAAACCTGTATAGAAGAGTATGGACTTATCATCATTCTTATATCTGTTTATTGAACCATATACATGATCAATATGAGTGCTCTTTGACAAAGTTTCAGGCTCTGTGTGTTCACTTTGAGCTGGTTCTGCAATTTCCACAGTAGTACATAATTCTTCTTCTCGCCCTACATCTGGAGTAGTCTGACTAATTATTGATTCTGTCACTGTTGTGTGTTCTATCACATTATTCTCTTCAAACAGCTTTATTCGTCTTCTTTTTTCACAACGCTGCTGACGGACAAAAGCTGCTGGTGTTTCCTGTTTGGTTGTAGTGAAACAGAATACAGACGGTACAACAGTTTTTCTTAAAAATTTGGCTAGTGGTACAGCATCTGTATATCTACTTTTTCCGAAATAATCATCTGCCTTAAAATGCAGCCTACATAATCGGGCTGTGTCACTTGCCCTAAAGTTATTGATGCGCAATGCACTCTCCCAACGTTTCCTGCGAGTTGGGTCCTTGGGAAATAAGTGGACTCCTCTATTTTTACAATTTGGCGCACAACATTGAGGCATTCTTGAGAAAAATATGGAAAAATACTTATAAGAAATTATAGAAGTTTGCAATTTGACAGTTCTTATGTCAATTGTCAAAGCTGGGTACAGTAGCTTATGCGCCACCTGGCGTGAGAAAATGTCAGTTTTCCTCCTAATTCGACATTTGCGCATATAAGTTCGCATATCAAAATCGATTAATTTTATATTTGCTTTTGGTACCTATGTGTCTCGTCAATGTATATCGTAGACGGGATTAAAATTATTAATAGGCGAAAGAAAGGCAAAGAAATTCCGCCATTTTGTCCGTAGTATTTCTTATTAGTCTGTGATTTTGACGTTTCTTTTAGGTGACAGATGTGGCGGCGATATACTTTAAGAATAATAAATGAAAAATTAAATGAAGTCGTATATTACGGAAAATAAATTAATTGTCGCAGTCGGATAAAAACTATCCTAAGTTGCAGCTGGAATAATAATGTACCTATATAAAATGTTTCATATTTTTCCGTCCATGGGATGCTGAGAACATTCCTACCACAGAAAGCTTAGTTTCAAACTGGCTGATTCTTTTTTTAATTTAGAGATTTATTATAAGTGGAGATGATATTGGCATGACATATAGTGAAGGGTTTCCACCGGAGCACTGCAGCGTTCTGCCTAAATACTCGTCTTAGGAAAAGGCGTTCAGTCATTAGAAAAACTTGGAGTTTTTTTTGATTGCATGTTTGAGAAAAGCACTGTACATACCTCGGCGTGAAAAGGGATTGCCAAATCTACTTGGCCAGCAATCCTGATTTTTCCGGCCTCTGCAGTAATGTACTATTAATACCAAAAGACACGCAAGATTTGTAAAGTAAAGATAGATTTTTTGGATTTTAAAAATAATCGTACCTATACACAGTGTAGAATGATATAATATAGCACATTACATGGGGTAATTGGGTACCCCGCTGCTTTTCTGAGACGTACGCCACTCGTTCATGATCATTTTCTATGACCATTTTGCATCCAAGTTCTGAATTGCGTTCCGCTCAGTGGTTTAAGCCTGAAAAGGTAACAGACAGACATACAGAGCTACTTTTGCATTTATAATACAAATATGGAAATATGTGTTTGAAGTCACGTGTGTATTGCAACAAACATATAGGTATGACCACAGAAACGTAGGTAACGTGTATGCAAATTCATGAAAAATGTCGGAAAAAGAATGCGTGCGTAGGTACGTCCCAGAAAAGGCGTGGAGAGCATTTGCTCCACGTGCTATGGACAAAACCCTATAATGTGTACCTACTTTATGATTCTATAACAAAATGAAGAAAAAAAATGGGTTTGAAAACTTTTGAGACACCTTATAATAAAAAAAAAATGGTATCAAAATAAAGGCGTCGGGGCTATTACAAATGTGGTGGCGCGCACGAATCTGATTCAAATTCAATACATTAAGTTCCTAGAACCCGATGACGGGAAAAGTTGTGGGCCAGAGGGCTCGGGGTAGACCACCACACAGATCACTGCACCATTGCAACTACATCTGCACGAGGCCATAGGTACATAAAGCGAACAATAGGAGCCTATGGACAATTGAACAACTCTTGTCTGACGACCAGAGTTGCCCGAGGATCGTGACATCGTGACCTATTCTTGATAGAATATTAGGTCATGATGTCACGATAGGTACTCGGCATTGAGGGAACGACTGGTGATGATGAAGTCACTAGAATCATATGAGATAACGATATTATTGGCCGGATTACCACAATCCTTCCAATAATATCGTTACCTCATATGTATAATAGCCACCACGGCTGACTGTACTGGTAGGTGGCCAGAGGCCGAAGGGTCAACGGACAATAATAAATCAATCGAGTTATTGCATTAAGCTGTTATTCTGATTGTCGAATCGCAATTTATCAGTTAGTCCGCTCTATTGACCACACTAGGCGTTTCAAGCTAATAAATATACAATACCTTTAATATTTAAAATTGATATAATTTCGAAGGGATTTATTTTGAATAGTTTGAGAAATATTAAAATACTAGCTGTTGCCCGCGACTTCGTCCGCGTATAACATGTTATCGTCTAAATGTTTGTTGAAGAAATGAATTAAAAAAAAAAAACATTGAAATAAATTTTCTACCTAGACTTTTAGAAAACAATCTAAAACCGAAGTTACAAATCTCTTACTTTCAAAATCTCTTGCTCTCTATACAAACTAAGAACCCTCTCTGAACCCTCATAGTAAACAGTCTGATACCGTAGTTACAAATGTCTTACTTTAAAAATGTCTTGCTCTCTATACAAAGTTCGAACCCCCTTTTAACCTTCTTAGGCGATGAATTAAAAAAAACGCTGAAATAAGTTTTGTAGTCTAAACAGGCTAAGATCGCAGTTACAAATATCATACTTTAAAAATTTCTTGCTCTCCATACAAACTTTGATCGCTTTGCAGGGAAAAATTAAAAATAAAACACTCGGTTTTTTTATTGTAATAGGTAAGTATTTTTTCTACAAACTATTTATCTAGTCTCTAGCTAAAAAAGTGTTTCCCATACGAACCTTGCACCCCTTTTTAACCCCTTAAAAGGTGAAATTTTCCAAAACGCCGGCAGTAGGTATTTTTTTGTATTTTAATAAGTAGGTAATTAATCTTTCTACAGAGTTTTAAGTTTCTACCTAAAAAAAAATTTCCTACACAAACATTGCACCTCTTTATCCCCCTCTTAGCGGGTGGAAATTTTCAAACCACTGAAAGTAATTTACCTATATATTTGTATTCTAATAAATAATCTTTCTACACAGTTTCAAGTCTCTAGCTCATAAAAAAGTTTCCTCCATACAAATTATCACCTGTTTTAATCACCCTTAGGGGTGGAATTTTCCAAAACGCTGAAAGTTCTTTATTTGTATTGTAATAAGTAATCTTTCAGCAAAGGTTTGTCGCTTGCGATCTTTTTAAAAAGGTTTGAGATTCTAGCTCAAAAAAATCCCCTTTACCAATATTGTACCCCTTTTTCATACCCTTAGGGGTGGAATTTTCCAAAACGCTGTTTTATTTTTATTTGTATTGTAATAAGTAATCAATCTACAAACTTTTAAGCTTCTATCTCAAAAAGAAGTTTCGCTCATACAAACTTTGCAACCCTTTTTAACCCCCTAAGAGGCTGAATTTTCCAAAACGCTGGCAGGACTTTATTTGTATTCTAATAAGTAAGCTTTCTACAACGTATTGAGTCTCTTGCTAAAATAATAAAGTTTCCCCCATACAAAATTTGCACCCCTTGTTTACCCCCTTAGGGGCAGAATTTTCCTAAACGTTAAAAGTACTTTATTTGTATTCTAATAAGTAATATTTATACAAAATTTTAAGTCTCTAGCTATAAAAAATAAAGTTTCCCCCATACAAACTTTGCACCCCTATTTGACCCCTTTAGGGGTAGAATTTCCAAAAATCTCTTCTTATCCGTTGCCTACGTTGTAAAAGGTAGTTCTGGTGTAAATTTCAACTCTCTAGCCCCAGTAGTTTCGGCTGTGCGTTGATGAGTGAGTGGGTGAGTCAGTCAGGGCATTTATATGTAGGTATAGATAGATAGAAGATGACGAAAATCCCATTCAAATATCTCAAAACCGTTTTAATGTCGCTTGTTAGAGTGAGAAAACGATCGGGGACTGTAACGTCAAGATCCTCGAGCGTCATAGTAAAAAACAATCGTTTCATTTGAAGGTGCGTTTTGTGAAAAAGGGACAGAACATAAAACTTTGGAACTTAGTGATTACCTATACATATAACCTCTTGCGTTGATTTTTTGTCTATCATCCTTTTTTCGAGAAATTACATTATGATTATTTTATTTAGTGTCTACCTACAGCCGGGCCCGCTGCACCAATGTTTTCCATGTTTTTAAACATCTAACATGTTTTCAGTCAGGTTCGGCAAACAAATAGGGTTTTGTTTTGATTGGCAAAACATGTTTGACGTTTAAAAACCACGAAAACATGGCGCAGCGGACGCGGCTTACGGGGTGTAGTTTCGATTCCTGAGCTATAACCACGAACTTCGGAATTCGAAAATA
The DNA here is from genome assembly GCA_963854355.1 of Epinotia brunnichana. NCBI lineage: Eukaryota > Metazoa > Arthropoda > Insecta > Lepidoptera > Tortricidae > Epinotia > Epinotia brunnichana. The sequence continues at coordinate 21,377,699 of OY977936.1, read as the reverse complement.
TTCGGGTATCTCTATCTCTATCGCACTAACAATACTCGAGTGACAGGGATGCAGTTATACGAACTTCGAGTTTCGGTTTTCGTGGTAGCGCCGTAGGCACTTTGGCAGAATGCGCAAGAACGCGTGCCATTGCCATTCAAAAAAAACAAATTCGTGTTAATTATATTGTTCAAATTTGTTAATACATTTTTTGCAATTACGCCATAATGCGACATTTGCGCATATAAGTTCTCATATTACAATCGAATATTTTTTTATGGTTTAACTTTTGGCATGTGTATCGTAAATGTCTATCGTAGACTGGATTTAAATTATTAATAAGTGAAAGGCAAAGCAATTCCGTCATTTTGACGAAAATTTGACGTTTCTTATAGCTGACAGTTGGAGCAACGTTTGATTTCAATAAAAATAAATGAAAATTTAAATGAAGTTGTATATTTCGGAAAATTAATTAATTGTCGCAGTCGGATAAAAACTATCCTAAGTTGCAGCTAGAATAATAATGTACCTATATAAAATGTTTCATATTTTTCCGTTCATGGGATGCTGAGAACATTCGAACCACACAAAGCTTAGTTTCAAACTGGCTGATTCTTTTTTTAATTTAGAGATTTATTATAAGTGGAGATGGAGATAAAAGAACAAACACATTATAAAAATAAAATTAAGCTATCCTAACAAATAATACAATTAGAAATAATAAGACTAATAATTGAATTCTAAAATGGGCCCCTGTGGTAAGGTACCGAGGACGATGGCAGCATTTCCTCGCTGAATAGCAATGCTTATGCGTTGAGCGAAGAAGCTGCCAGCTCTTCTATCGCCTGTGACGTCCACCAACCGTTTTGCCGGTAGAGTGCCTGTGCGGCTCGGCCCCACGAACCAAGTCTCGACACCAAAAGCAACAATGTTGTAGTTGGTATCGAGGCCCCTATATTTGCGCCTTTTGTTCGGCTCGGCAGCCTCTGCCGCCGCGCCGGCCTTATTTGTGGTACCGCTGAGATTGGAGTGTGTCTACGCAGGTCGTGTCCCACACTAGCACCCGTCCCATCTTCCACGGAATTAGTGTCATCCCATCTGGTATCTTGCCGTCGTCTCTGGGAATTCCGACCGGCTCAAGTACCGCCGGTACATTCACGCTGGCAAGAGACCGTCGGATGACAACGTTAAGCGCGGCGTGACGAGAGAAGCGACCCGCACTCCTCTGGCAAGACAGTCCGTGGTGCCCCAGCTGGTCGACGTCGTGACCCTACCCCTAGGCGGAGGCCAACTGCTAGTCACAGTGTCTCAGGCCCCAAAAAAGTACCTGTATTTGACGAGGGTTAAGCACTGAGCCAGTGACCAGCCTCTTTAGTTCCTGTGGCAGTTAGGCGGGTGCGTTCGACTCCAGAACTATTGTTTAAAAGGTAAGAGTATGATAATTTGGAAATAACATCATCCCAGATCCTTTGTAATTTCAGATTCCGAGGAACATTTTGCCCCGGGCAGGAAGACAACCAGGCGTTTCTAGCGTCATCCAAACCCGCGAACTCAGAGTCTAAGGGGGAAGCCCTAAGGATTTTGCCAATGAGATCGGACGAGCTGTGGACGGACGATAGGAAAGCTGGTAGTGAGACACTTGACATTTTTCGCACCCTAATCCAACCGTAACGGACGGGGAGGGATGCTTGATACCATGCGATTTTAATTTAGAATAAGTTCCAGATGTGTTTTGACTAAGGAGTCAATTGATGCTAGTAAATTTTGATGTTTCCAAAAGGGGCTGCTGCGAAGCGCGTATGATAATTTAGGGACGAAAATGCAGAATTTTAGGATAAAGGGGGCCGAATGAGGACTGATTTCAAGTAGACGATCGGCGCAGTTTTAGAATTTTGAAACAGTATTGTTTATGTAATGGTTATGCTGAGCAGGGTCCATTTCGTGACAAAATATGTATTATATTATTTCTTTTGTATGTGTAAATTGTGTGTCACGAATAAATATTTGAATTTGAATTTGAATTTGAATTCTGAAAAAAAAACCTCAAAAAAGGAGTCCCTAGGAGGCTGAGCGAATCCATTGTAACAATTTTAAAATTTGGTGTTAAATTATGGAACTGGTGTGAAATGTCCGAATAGTTCAGGACTGTACTGTGGACGTAGAGCTCACACTTGTTGTAATTAAGTTCCAAACCAATAGAGGCAAATTTAGTTTTTAGGGCTGAAAGGTCAGAAACTACGGTAACCAAGTCACCTCCTAGGGTACCGTCGTCCAGGTACCAAACGTTGAATTTTGAACTAAAATCTTGTATAATAGGATTTAAAGCTAGACTTAAAATGAGAGGGGATCACCCTGGCCCTGCTGGCATCCTACTTCGGAGGAAATTGCGGTAAGTTAATTTGGAGGGATCCGCATAACAGTGGAGGAGGTAGTGTAAAGTTCCGGAATATTATTTCTAATCTCTGCCAGCAGGGTGTCTCTATTAACTGAATTAAACGCATTTTTTACATCAATTTTTAAAAGGACCTCGCACTGGTCGGTGCTGAGGTAGGTGCGTAGGGCATGGACGGCAGCCTCGCAACCATCTCTTGTCCCGAAACCTAATTGTGTAGTTTTGAATACACTAGGAGATCAATATAGGTGCGGAGGAGATCTATACGTTGTCAGACCGAGAGCAATTATTGATATTATACGTATTCGATGCAAATAGTGTCAAATTAACGTCGGAGATTGCAGCAGTTAAGGATGACTCACGCTAGAACGGGCCGTGTCCGGGCCGGGCCGTTTACTAAGAAAAACGACGGCGTTTTTTCGCAGCCGAGCCATACCCAAGCCCCGCCGAGCCACGGCCGAGGCTTGGAAGCGATTGGGGTCGGCACGGCCCGGCCGTGGCTTGGCCGGGCTTGGGTATGGCTCGGCCGCGAAAAAACGCCGTCGTTTTTCTTAGAAAACTGACCGGGCCGGACACGGCCCGTTCTAGCGTGAGTCATCCTTTACTGGTCATATATCATCACCTTGGTTCATGAGCTATCTCTTGCGTAGTTATTGAGATTTGTATACAATAAAGACTCTGTTTGTTTTGTTGCTGTGTTAGTATACCTAATAATACAACATACTTACTCGTATACATGGAATCTCATTAAATAAGTTTCCTGTAAAAAACAAGCAAATTCCTACTCAACTGCCTACCGAAGAATTAAAGTATGTCTCGTGTAATAAAGCCCAGTCTCTGAATATGAACTACCTCGTTAAAAAAAATGAGTTCACAATAATCACTAAGGTACAGAACCAATAAATATTGTAATTCGGAAGATATTCGGATTAATCTATAAACCGACGATATGGCGACATGATGCTGATATTGATGCCATAGAAATGTTATAGACAATTAAAGTCGAAACGGTCAATAATGTCAATATGGTTATTCACGTTTATATTAACTTAAGTCACCGTGTTGTTTAAAATAATCATACTCATATTGGTATTATCAATTCAATTTGCACTACTACTATGAAAACGATACCAAATTATAAATAACGTATCACGGCGAATCTTGATCCCTATGACATATCGACGGTGGAAATTTCAAATGTCGTAAGGGACAAACGACAACATGTCCCTTACGACATTTGAAATTTCCACCGTCGATATGTCATCTCCGTTCAATTTAAAAACTTAAAACGTAAAATTGTATCTATTGAGATGACAGTTGTCATTAGGGATCAAGATTCGCCACGATACGTTTAAAGTATTATAATAAATTAATAGTAATTTTCCGCCCCGTGTGAATTGAGGTTTGTAGATGTGATGCTCGCAGGCTGTGCCCGGATCTTTCCAGACCGCACTTACTAGTGCAGGGGTGCACAACCTGAGCTATTTCCAATTCCTATAAAAATATTATTATAGTAACAATATCTGCCCTAATATGAAATGGTTATATGTTACATTGTCGGGGTACTTTGACCTAGTGTCACTCTGACTTAGTTCAAATTTCATGTTTATAAAAGTGCAACATAGAACCCTATAATATTGGGGCCATAAGGTAAACATCCTAGCGCTCGACACTTGGCACTGGCCCATTATTTGAGACTTTTAATCTTAAGTCAAAACAATAGAGGTGTAGGTACATTGGTGGTAGAATAAACCATTTTTTTTTATTTTTTATAATGATTACCTATTTAAATATTTTAAATCAGTGAAAGATCGGAGTCGTTTTTATTGACAACAGTAGAGAGATACGCACCATTTTAGAAGATTAAAGAGACTTGTTATTTTAAGATACCTGCTACATTCCTGTAAAATAGTATTGATAAATCGTCAGTAACACAAAAAAACACCATAATGTTTGGGCTGGATTTTTGGAATGCATTGATCCAAATAAAATATGAAAAATCTACTTAAGTAGTATGCATTTCGTGCAGTAGGTTACCGTGCTTAATCCCGGATCGGACCAAATTGGAAAATTAATCTTCTAAAATGTCTCACTCTTTGACAGTACTGGATGACTAGTACCTACTAACGTGTAACGTATTAACGTTGAATTCCATGAAATAGGAAGTTAGTTCAACATTGCTTTTTTTAGCTATCTAGTTAGATACCTAATTATTGAAAACGAAAATTACCGTGCATATGGTCTAAATCTCGTTTGAAAACTTACGCAATTACCCTGTCCGTCAATTCGATAAAAAGCGCAAATTTATAATTTCAAGGTAGTATTGTGGAAAGATACCAGAACATTACGAACCAACTGTGGCGAGCCGCTGATATCCCGCAGATTAGCTTCAATGCGGTGGATCTCGCGCAAGCCGCGCGCGGGTATAAAGCGCGCCGTTCCCGCAGGACGCCGCACTGATACACTCGGGACCAACAAGACAACATGAAGACATTCCTAGTATTCGCTGTCTGCCTAGTCGCGGCCCAGGTAAGAATTACATTCAATTTTGGCATAATTTTAATATTTTGAGCATTCATTTACATTATAATAATAGTAAATACTTTATTTACGACCAACATGGGATCATGATGTTAGTAACAATTGTATTACTTATTAAACTAGTGTTAGTACATTATAATATATTATCATTATTATTGTGTATAATTTTATTAGTCGTGAGACTAAATATATCGTTTTGCAGTGAATTGTCCTAAATACGTAGGTATCTATCTAAATACGTAGGTATGCTATACCTATCTAATCATATTGCGAATAGTTATTTAGAACCTTATCATTTTAGAGCGAAAATAAACCCACAACGAAATAGAATTTTTCAAGGAGAGAGAGAGAGAGTCAAGTTAAGCTCCTTCATCTTTTTAACCGACTTCAAAAAAGGAGTAGGTTATATGTTCCACTGTATGTTTTTTTTTGTATGTTCGCCGATTTCTCTGTCAATTGTGGATCGATTTCCAAATTTCTTTTTTTATTCGAAAGAGAATACTTCCGAGGTGGTCCCATTGTCACCAAATCAGGATCTGATGATGGGATCCCAGGGAAATTGAGGGCAGCCCTCATATTTTTTGGGCACGCATGTAGTGGTTTCGGTATTTTCTATTATAATTCGTGTATTTACCTTCGGCAATCGCAATTTTGGTAAAGTGGAACTGATGATGAAGACCACAGATGACTTATGGAACTCCTGAAATATGTAAAGTTCGTCAAAGATTCTGACATGATTCCGTTGAAGTAGCAACTCATGAAGTGGTAATTCTGAGATCCTTTAGGAATCGACGGAACTCCTCAAATATTATCAGCCCACAGATAGCGACTTGGGGTTTTTCTGTAAAAATCAACGCATTTGCTCTCGGAAAGCAGTGCATGTGGTAAATTGGAAAGGAAATGTGGAAATGTTCATTTACCTATGTGGCTTGGCGAAGTACTGAATTGAAGTCGGTTTAGGTAGGTACACTTTATTTTTAAAGTAAATTATTATTCTTACAGATTCTTGAAATCGTTCAAACAAGTACCTACTTAGTTCATTCTTTAAAAATACTTAGTTCTTGGATCTTAAATGCTAATTATTATGGTATTTACATACTTACATAAATAAAACACATAGAGGGTTGATTGAAGCCTTTTGCGGATAATTGACATAAGTAGATACGAAATATCCTTCATTCGGTCCAGTAGCATATCTAGGTACCATCGGCCAAAGCCAGAGTCGACCAGATTCAAAACAGAATCGCTTGCAATGCTATACGGCTGGAACCAAACAGCGCGTTTAAGGTGGTCGACTCTGGCTTTGGCCGATAGTACATTAATTCACTAGTCAAAATATTTACTAGCTAATCATTCCTTTTTGCCTGACTATGGCAGAGCCGAATGGAAGTAATGTGTTTTTATAGCATAGACTTTCAAATTTGTTATGAGAAGAGCAAAAACGGCTCAGGTACATATCTAAACTCAAAACGTGTGTTGGGTCTCAGGAAAATGTAACTGTGTTCCAAACGCTACCTACTCAATCATCAGGGCTGTTATGTGCCTTACCCCACGCGTCACGCCTAATGAAACTAGAACTCTACTTACGCTTACTTATACTGCTGGATGCCGAAATAAATGGAATAAAATGTCTGAATAACAAAAAAAAACAATCATGTTCTGACGTTAGTGGAAACTGATGCAAGTGGAATGATTCGCTCAACCAAACAGCGCACAGATTGCGTTCCGAATCACGGTGTCAAGATATATTTGTGGGTGAGCTTTGAGGTGAGCTCAAAACAAGTTACAGAAACTAAATTCGTTCGTGTATCGCCATCTTTAGCGCCCAAATGAGCAAGTGGGACTCGGGGTAGGCGTATGACCAGCAGTCATAAGGCTATATGATTATTATTATTTTGGTTGGCAGGCCCTCACGGACGAGCAGAAAGAGAAACTGAAGAAGCACCGCACGGAGTGCCTCGCGGAGACCAAGCCCGACCAGCAGCTCGTCGACAAACTAAAGACCGGAGACTTCAAGGTGAATTCGAATACCGTTACTGCAACGTTATTTCCAAACGTCCAATAGATTAATGAATTTCATTCATCAAGTAGGCCGCAGTGGCACTTTTCCAAGTTAAAATTCTATACTTCTGATAAACGCTACATTATCGAACCGCGATTTTAATGGGATTGGAATTGACAGTTTGCCATATAGATACGTCAAAGTTTATATGAACTGACAGCTATTCCTTTGCCAAACTCATCGCGGTTCAACAATACCAAGATTACAAAATATAATTTTCTTGTGAGACGTTATCTTGAGGAAGCATTTGTACCTACTTGGATCGATTAACGATGGGTCGTGGGACTATGACCATTTGTTTTGACCACGTTCTTACAAATATTTGTTATTTAATAGTAATATATAATCTTGCCATATTGGCTGCTCGTATGACGGCTACGTGTTAAACAAATAGCTGTTCCCTCTTGAAGACACTTCCAAAATATTGTGTGAGTGTGCCGTTTATACTGATGATTATTAACTATTTGTTTCAGACAGAAAATGAGCCCCTGAAGAAGTACGCCCTTTGCATGATGATCAAGTCGGAGCTGATGACCAAGGATGGCAAGTTCAGAAAGGACATCGCCCTCGCTAAAGTTCCTAACGCAGGTAAAGATTTACATTACATATAAGATATATTTTTTATGATCTACTAGCTTCCGCCCGCGACTTTGTCTGCGTGGACCCGGGATAAAAACTATTCCATATTTCAATCCACTCTATAAACTATCTCCGTGCAAAATTTCATCTAAATCGGTTGAGCCGTTTAAGCGTGATTTAGTAACAAACATCCAAACTTACGCATTTATAATATTAGTCGGGTAGGAGGATAAGGAAACGTATATTGATTATGTAGTTCACAGCAGGTTTAGGTCTTTCAATTAAAGACTCTGCGCCGCGCGCATAGAACCGTACTAACACAACACATTGATATGCCATTAGAATGTGAAGTGTAAGTGTCAGGTAGATTACTATAGATAGAAAAAGCAGTCAACTTCATTCCCAACCCAAACCTCCGAAACACTAATCATAGTGTTCCCAAATATCTGAACAAGATTTATCGTCTTCGACATAAGCTCGTATGCAGAGGTAACCTGTTTGCTATATGTGAGATAGCGACTGTAAGTGCCCACGGGCACTTTTTATAGCTTTGAGGATTCGCGCTGTCACTCTCAGCACAATATCCTCGGGAGCTCTGTCGAGCTTACTAGCCACCAAAAACACAGCACTATACATACATACATACAAAGCAAATAGCCGTTTTATTATGGCTAAGTCGTTTGCAAGGAAGCGAGATGCCATTTCGCTGTACCCTCTGAAATCCAATTTTGTACTTCAATAAGAAACTATTTATTTCAGCTGACAAACCCACCGTTGAGAAGCTGATCGACACGTGCCTGGCCAACAAGGGCAACACGCCGCAGCAGACCGCGTGGAACTACGTCAAGTGCTACCATGAGAAGGACCCCAAGCACTCCATCATCGTCTAACAACACAAACAATCGGAATCCGATCGTCGCCAGCTCCAAATCCAACAAAATTATTCATTCAGATTAAGAAACACGTTCATTTGTTTCTGTACACTTTGGAATAGTACACCAGTCGCTACGCAACAATCATGCCGAATGTCAATCAATTTTGAATTCTTTGCAACGACATATTATGTCGCCTTTTACTTAAACTCAACTGGACCTTTGAGTTGTGCGACTACTGTACCAAATTGCATTTCGTAGGTTGGATAGGGAATGGTTGTGAGAACCGATGAAGTATTGTAAGTACATTAAGAAAACTGGACATACTACTGCCTTTACGAATTTACTTTTTAGTTTGCAAAATAAAAATGAACTCCGTATATGATCGTTTTATTTGGATTTTCTTAAGAAGTAGGTAGGTCACTACAGCCTTTTGCTTTGCCTTACAGCGAGGAATTCCCTAGATCTGTGAACACACTATACATTTACCCCTTTACATATGAGCATCCCAGTACCTACAGTCAAGGTCACCAATATGTATATGTCACCGTTAGATTGTGAACACCGTGCACCGTCAGTTTATAATCTTACTCGCGATATTATAAACTGGCGGAAAATCGTGAACTGTCAAAACCGTGCACAATTTAACGCATTATTTTTCGTTAGTTTATAAACTTTCAATGTCGAATCGTAAAATTGTGAACAGAGATGAAATCGGCTTGCTACGGAACGTACACAAAGACTAGGTAGGTTAGGTTAGTTAAGTATCTTCAGTTGCCTGAAGGGCAAAGCGCCCGGAAATAGGAGCCCCGCGCAGCGGAGCTCCGTCGACACTGCTGGATGCCGAAATAAATGGAATAAAATGGCTGAATAACAAAAAAAAATAATCATGTTCTGACGTAAGTGGAAACTGATGCAAGTGGAATAATTCGCTCAACCAAACAGCGCACAGATTGCGTTCCGAATCAGGCAAATTTGATTCAGTTCACAATTTGACGATATGACATTGTTAGTTTACTCGTATACTCGTAAACTAACGAAAATGAATGCGTAAAATTATGAATTATTTTGGCAGTTCACAATATTCCGTCAGCTTACAATATAACGGGTAAGATTATAAACTGACGGTTTTCACAATCTAACGGTGACATATACACCACAAACTTACAGAAATATGTATACCGACCTTATTACTACGGAAGTAAGGTTGTTGTATACATATTTTTGCAACTTTGGGTATATACATAACATATTGGTGACCTTGACTGTACGAAGATAATTAGAATAATTATAGTGAAATGCACCAATCTGCAGCAGTGCAGAGGGGCTGCTACTGCCTACTAGGAAACATCCCTACGAAAAATAATCTACGCAGAACTACTATAACTTTATTATAAATTTGAGATGAGAAAGTAATCTATATATATACATATGTTCTAATATTAATGAGGACAATTCTGTTCTGTTGATTAGGTACTAGGTACCCCCTACAACGTATGCCTTATATAGCGTTCTATAGATTACATACCTACATTGTAATATTTGTATAACCCGCTAGAGTTAACTTGTAATAAGTATTGCATTTGTAATAATTTATATTATAGTTATTGGTATTTGTTATTTTTTATTGTTATTTTGGTATACCTACTTCGGTAATCTGACGATCTTTTATGTGCTTAGACATTATATATTTTATTATGGACATCAATTAGTTATGAGTTTATTTAAATGTTTTATACAGACCTATAAGTTGACATTGCATTGTAATTAATATTCTATTTGACGATCATGATATAAATTCATAAAGAATAAGCGTAATTTAATTTATATTGTAATCTTATATTATGAAATAAAATAATGTACAAAAAAATCTAACTTGAGACCTCTTTCGTATGACGTTAGAGGTAGGTAGTACCTACGCACTCGAGTCTCAAGTTAACTCTTGCGGGATATAATCTATAGAACCGCTCGTCCCATTTCAAAAATACGGAACTCTAATTATGTCACTAAGTGATCGGAAGGAATCCAAACAATTTTACCCGAGTATTTATGAGGTCGTTATAAACAAGGTAAACTTTCCGGAAAAGACACACAAATATAATCTTTTCTTTCGTACAAAAGGCAGCCTAATGTCACCCAGAGCATTATTTCGAATCGATTGACACCTTATTAATCACATTCGGTTCAATATCTTAAATTGCAACACGCGTAAATACAAACATAGACTATACTTCGTTTTTTTTAGCATTAGAGAGACCTTTGCAGAACGAGATATAAGGTTTTTTATCGGGCACACTGCGGATCGGACAGTGAATACGAGTTAATAAATATCACGTATTTATTATCATGTTTTAGTAATACATACATTACTCAGAGTTGTGAACAGATAAGAAACATAATATTAGTTAATTTATATTCTAAGATGAAAAGATAAGAATTTTAATAAATTGCGTTTGCAATTTTTCATGGAAAGGTTGTACATTAAAAAACCTAAAGAGGCAGAGTTCTCACACAATGGTCTATTTTTAAACGTCACTGTCACTATCTGTAATTCAAAATTCACTCATGTGGGTTTTTCATTCGAGTTCATAATGTTGTCGGTTGAGTCGGTTGTGATTTCTATTGCTGTAAGCTTACTTAAAGATTGTTGTTATCGTTTTTGTTGAATTTTCTTATTAGTTGTTGATCTATTTAGATATTTTGTTTGTTGGTGCACATTTACAATGTATGAAGCCGAGGCTGGCCCGAGTGGGCTACAGAAGTCGCAGCCGGTTCCGGCTAATGTTTTTTCATCTACAAAGAAGAAAAGGCAAAAGCAGAATCCTCTGACTGCCAGTGAAAAGCGGAAGCGGGTGGTGAATATTTACAAATTAGTGTCAGAAATGTGCCATCGAAAGGAGTATCCCACTAAATCAGACCGTGTGAAAAAGACTGCCGAGACTGCTGGCATATCGTTGGCTACGGTATACAACATTTTAAAAGAAAATATATGCGTTCAGCTATCGGTAAATATCAAATGATATGTACTCGTATGTAGGTACATAAGTTCCGAGAAATTCAGTGGTATCGGTCGAAATCGAAGAAGGAAGGTTTACGACCACTGCTTCTGTGTTTACCCGTTTGACAGATAATTCTAATCTTAAAAAAAACGAAGTATAGCAAAAATATTTAGATAAACATATATTATGCTAAAATCATATCCTTTCCTTTCGCCTCTGCCGTAGTCGGGCGAAAATGGAGATGAAATTATGTTTATTTGTTTTATACATGACAATTTTTTACTTACTTACTTACTTACATACAAAATACAAACAAAAAAAACTGAAAAGAATCCAGCTTACTACATGGTGAATTGGTATATGGACCTTCGGGATTAGGGTTTGCAATCCGGATATCCGCCAAATTTCGGATCCGGATCTGAGAGGCTGCTGGATCCAGATTTTTCGGATTGAACTTAAATATCTGAAATATCCGGATCCGAAATATTGGCTGATCTTGCAAACCCGATTCGGGATGGACAATGTACATAACCACTCGCTTTATCCGCCGGTTCACGCCGTTGTCCGTCGCTTCACCCTGGGTATTACAGTACCCAACGCTATTTGGACGTCGCTTCACCTTGGACACTGCAGTGCCCACGACAGAGTGAATAGGCGGATCTCAAAGCATTCTGTCCGCTCAATTCTAGCGCAACGAAAACTGTGCCGCTGTGGGCGGTCCTTACAAACTGTGCCGCATACGACTTCAGTTTGACTGGGATGTCAGTGAGTGACGGACGTGACGGTCGGGAATGCTTTTACTAACAAAATACAAGATTTATTCTAATTTAAGATGCCCTCATGTGTTGTAAAGTGGTGCAAAAACCATTCCGACCATTCCAAGGAATATGGCATCACTTTTCAGGCGTAAGTAAACCGATAACTTCAGTAAAACCTTTAAAATATATGATCACTTTTTCTCTATAGGGATGATATTATGCCAAATGAAGTAAGTCGATTATTTTATTAGGTAACTTAATGGATTTTAATTGGGGATTGAATTTTAATACCTTAATTATAATGTGTGTACATGACTTAACAATGAAATAAATGAAATGAAATTAAATAGGTAGAAGAGAGGTAGGGCACAGCGGAATGTCATCTCGCTCGTATGTGGAGCAGCCCAACTGGGGAAGTACCTCCACCTAACAGAAGACCGCAGCCATAATAGCACCACTGCTTTGTAGTGTTGCTATATTATTGCATGCTATGAAGTATGTGGTCTTATGTTCCTGGTGGTGAGTAAGGTCGCCAGAGCTCCTTAGGGTGCGCTGTGTTGGGAGTTGTGTTTTGGCAGATAGAGACATGCAGGTCCCCTGCATGTCTCTATCTGCCAAAACAGCGAATCCTCAAGTGAATAAAGGGTCGGCAACGCGCTTGTGATTCTTCTGGAGTCACAAGTGTCCATAGGCGACGGTACTAGCTTAACATCAGGCAGGCCATAAGCTTGTTTGCCACCGTCTTGGTATAAAAAAAAATGTATGAAGATTAGTTTTCATTAAATTTGACCAACTTCTGCTGTTCAGATTTTTTTCTTTACATACAATGAAATAATCCTTACATGAAACAGAGCCGACCCGCGTCAAAAAAAAATTGACCAACTTTATAATTTTTTAAGAACAGCTCACGCTTGGCCAAAAAATTTTACGAGCCAAATTTGTTTACATAAAAAAACACCTAATGTCTCCTTGGACACTTTTCCTCTATCTCCTTTAGATTCGGATTTCCCCATACTGTCCCATTTAAAAAAAACACTCTGTATAGCACGGGTGAAGCGAGCGTTTTTTGAGGTTGGGTAATAGAGTACCCGTAGTGAAGCGAGTGGATTATAATAATAATAATAACCGCGGGGGCAGCTTGTGGCGAGCTGGCGGTGAGTGGCGACACCGCGGACCCCTAATCTCCAGAGGGCCCATTTGATCTGGTCCTCGCCTCTGTGCTTGCCTTAACCGGCCGGCCAGAGTGGAGTCGCAAGAGCGGTACCTATGCTCCAGGTTGGAAGTGTAAAATTTCATAACGCCGGCGGCCCTTGAACGGAACACCGGGATCTGGCGCACCGCAGACTCACCTCTCGACAACCTCACAGCCGCTCAGACGTGTTGCTCCATTGTCGCACTGTGCGTGCGACTGTTTTGTGGGGCCCACTTAGCGAGTTGGCGAGTCACCGCCTGCCTTTATACAATTTTGAGACTGATTGTCACGATACTTTACACTACACTACACTGGTGTCCTTCCATAACCCATTATCCAGTCCACCCAACACTCAACTCAATAGCCCATGACCTTAATTTCCATCGCAGTCACAGTGCTGCACTGCAATAGTCTGTGCACCTGGCGGGGACCATCACCGGTTGTATCATGTTGTGCGGTCGGAGATGGTATCCGCCATGTGCATCCCTCGCTTTAGATTATTTTTGTCTTAAAGGGCCTCTGCGCTGTTGGCTTCGGCCCCACGCATGCCTTCCAAAAGTCCGGGACCTCATGGTCCCGTGATATGGCACAGACATACAAATAATAATAATAATAAATCAGCCTATATACGTTTATATCGACGATATCAAAAAAAGAAAGTCCTGATAATTGGCACATGAAAGCGCAGAACCGAGAGGATTGGCGAAAACTGGGAGAGGCCTTTACTCGTAACGAGGTCTACTCATTAGATTAGGTTTAATTTAATTACTTAAATATATAGCATTAAATATTTAGCGGATAAGAACATAGATTTTGATGATGTAACTTTTAGCTGATGAGACGGAATAAAGGGCTTTTTTATTATTTATTATATACGTTTATATGTCCCACGGGCCTCCGCTCATATCCATCGCCTCATCCGAGAGGGAACGGGCAGTAGTCCTCACGCTGGCGCGGCACAAACCAACAAAAGTATAAATAAGTAAGTACCTTCGACTTATCCTAAGATTCATACTTGACATAGAATTAATAATTTATTTCAAGATTATGCTGCGTTAACATTAGGTACTTATTTAACGATATTTTTGAAATCAGCGCTATGTAAATCTTATAATAAAACTAGCTGTTGCCCGCGACTTCGTCCGCGTAGAACTTTTTATCGTCTTAGAAAATGATTTCTCTCAATACAAAATTTGAACCCTCTTTTAGGGGATAATTAAAAAAAAACGTTGATGTTCATTTTCTAGTTTGTGAACAAACAGTCTAAAACCAAAGTTAAAAATCTCATACTTTAAAAATGCCTTGAAATACTCAAACTTTGAACCAATTTTAACACTCTTAGGGGATGAATTTGGAAAAACTCTGAAATCAGTTTTGTAGTCTTTTAACGTACAGAATAAGACCGAAGTTAAAAATCTCTTAACACTTTAAAATTTTATTGCTCGCCATTTAAAATTTGAACCCCCTTTTAAACCCCCTTAGAGGTTGAATTTTTCTAATCGCTGAAAGAACTTTTTTCGTAAACTTTTAAGTCTCTAGCTCAAAAAAAGTGTTGCCCATACAAAGCTTTCTTAACCCCCTTAGGGGTGGAATTTTCTAAAACTCTGAAAGTACTTTATTATTAATTTTAATAAGTAACATTTCGAATAGTTTTAAGTCTAGCAAAAAAAAAAGTTTTTCCCACACAACACTGGCTACCCTTCTTAAGGATCTTAAGGATCCCCTTAGGGATGGAGTTTTCTAAAACGCTGAAAGTTCTTTTTTAGTATTCTAATAAGTAATCTTTTTGCAAAGTTTTAAGTCTAACTCAAAAAAAGTGTTGCCCATGCAAAGCTTGCTCTCCTTTTTAAC
The DNA here is from genome assembly GCA_963854355.1 of Epinotia brunnichana. Taxonomy (NCBI): domain Eukaryota; kingdom Metazoa; phylum Arthropoda; class Insecta; order Lepidoptera; family Tortricidae; genus Epinotia; species Epinotia brunnichana. Next base: position 21,362,474 of record OY977936.1, on the reverse strand, counting down.
CCTATTAGGGGTGGAATTTTCTAAAACGATTTGTGTTTTTTTTTGTATTTTAATAAGTAATCTTTCTACAAAGTTTCAAGTCTCTAACTCAAAAACATAAACTTTCCCTGATAAAAACTTTGCACCCCTTTTTATCCCCCTTAGGGATAGATTTTTTCAAAACGCTGAAAGTCTTTTTTTTGTATTTTTATAAGTAATCTTTCTACAAAGTTTTAAGTGTCTAGCTCAGAAAAAGTGTTAAATATTGTTTCCCCCATACAAAATTTGCACCTTTATTTTACCCCCTTAGGGGTAGATTTTTTTAAAACACTGAATCTAGGTACTTTATTTGTATTCTAATGAATAACTTCTCTACAAAGTTTTAAGTCTCTATTTAAAAAAAGTAGTTTTTCCCATACAAACTTTGCACTCTATTTTACCCCTTTAGGGGTAGAATTTTCTAAAACCCTGAAAGTTCTTTATTTGTATTCTAATGACTGATCTTTCTACAAAGTTTTAAGTCTCTATTTAAAAAAAAATGTTTTCCCCATACAAACCTTGCACCCCTATTTTACCCCCGTAGGGGTGGAATTTTCCAAAACGCTGAAAGTGTTTCATTTGTATTCTAATAACAATTTTTTCTACAAAGTTTAAGTCTATAGCTCAAAAAAAAAAGGTTCTCCCATACAAACTTTGCACCCCCTTAGGGGTAGAATTTTCAAAAATCCCTTTTTATCCCTAGCCCACGTTATAAAAGCAACATACTGTGCAAAAATCAACTCTCTAAGATTAGTAGTTTCGGCTGTGCGTTGATGAGTGAGTGAGTGAGTGAGTGAGTGAATAAGTCAGTCAGGACATAGGCATTTATTATGTATAAATAGATAGAAGATAATGAAACTCCCATTCAAATATCTCAAAAAATTATGAAGCTACATCCGTTTTAATGTCGCTTGTTAGAGTGAGAAAACGATGAGGGACTGTGACGTCAATATACTCGAGCGTCATAGAAAAAAACAGTCGTTTCATATGAAGGTGCGTTTTGCGGAAAAGGGACAGAACATACCCCCTCTTAAAACTTTGGACTCTTATAATTATAACTTAATCATTACCTATATAACCTCTTGCTTTGTTTTTTTCTCCATTTGACTATATTTATTTTAAATTCTTTATCGAGAAAATATATTATGATTATTTACCATATTTTCGATTCCTGAGCTATAACCACGAACTTCGGAATAGGGAACATTACGCAAAGCTCTGCGTAGGGGGCGACACTAACACAACCCGTAAACAAACCGGTGCCGGTTAATGTACGGCCCAATAATTGGCATCCTCTATATATATGTCTCTTTTTAACTTATACAACAAGAGAGAGATAACGATAGATGGACGTGTATTATCGGGCCGTACATTAACCGGCACCAACAAACCGCCATGACGTACAATGTCATATTTATTTACCTAACAAACAATAACGAATAATTGATGAAAACGCGTTAAACTACAATCGTTTTATTATCATTCGTGTGTAAAATACCTGTACTGTGATATTAAAATGGCATCCTATAGCCATTTAAAGGTGGATGAGGGCTTTTTTTTGCTTTACGACGTATTGCCGCTTCCCATAGTTTTCATATCATCGTTTCCTTCGGAAATGAATGATGCCCTTCATTCTTGCATCCAATTACGCGGCACTGATGCATTTTATTCATTGAAATATTTTCTTCACTATTTGATCCAGAGCTTTGAAGGACTTGTCAAAGTTGTCAAAAAAACTGTTTACTAATTGTGTTAGTGCTGCACTCTGGCGGCAGAACATTGCAGTAATGTTCCCTATTCGAAAATATTCGGGTATCTCTATCTCTATCGCACTAACCATACTCGAGTGACAGGGATGCAAATATATGAACATTGAGTATCGGTTTTCGTAGTAGCGCCGCAGGTACTTTGGCTGAATGCGCCGAGCGCGTGCCATTGTCATTCAAAAAAAACAAATTCGTGTTAATTATATTGTTCAAATTTGTTGATTTCATTTATTGAAATTACTACATAAAACGACATTTGCGCATATAAGTTCTCATATCAGAATCGAATATTTTTTTATGGTTTATATTTTAGCATTTGTCTCGTAAAGGTCTATCGTAGACGGGATTTAAATTATTAATAAGTGAAAGGCAAAGCAATTCCGCCATTTTGACAAAAATTTGACGGTTCTTATAGCTGACAGTTGGAGCAGCGTTTGATTTCAATAAAAATAAATGAAAAATTAAATGAAGTCGTATATTTCGGAAAATTAATTAACTGTCGCAGTCGGATAAAAAGTATCCTAAGTTGCAGCTAGAATAATAATGTACCTATATAAAATGTTTCATATTTTTCCGTTCATGGGATGCTGAGAACATTCGAACCGCGCAAAGCTTAGTTTCAAACTGGCTGATTCTTTTTTTAATTTAGAGATTTATTATAAGTGGAGATAACAATATCCTATCATATCATTACATTACATTACAAATTACAATATCATCGCCAGTGCCATCTGCAACATTCATAGTAAACTAATAAAACCTGCAAAGCGCTGCTTGATGACAACGCCATCTATTGCCGCGGCGTTTGTGCGGTTAAACAACACAAACACACATTTAATTCGACATCTAGACACTTGTTGTAGTAGTTCTGATATAATTTGCTAGAGGGCGCAAAACAAATGTTTCGGGGAACTTAAAATTTTTAAGGCAAAAATGACCACCTGGAAAAGGAGGTTCCCAATTCGTCTGGTTTTTTTATTAATGTGTTATGTTTCGCGATATCTCGGTAATTTATATAACGATTTGAATTTTTTTTTCTTTGTTTGAAAGCATATACTTCCAGATTGGTCCCGTTGTCACCAACATCCAGTTCTGATGATGGGATCCTAGAAAAATCGAGGGAACTCTTGTGATATATTGTTGAATAGGTATTTAAAAATGAATAGGGGTTTGCTGGAATCATTTTTTGATAATGTTAATATTTTCGGAGATAATCGCTCCAGAAGTAAAAAAAATGTGTCCGGGTCATTGTCAGTCACAAAAACAAAAATCATCTTTCAGGTGGTCAGTAGTTAAGGGCTTACGCTCACATATAATATGTTTTTATCACATAGGATTATATTTAGAAGGGGCAACGCCGTTTATGCGGATTCAGAGATCAACCAAAAATTAGGCTTTATAGCCCTTAACTTTGGCAATGTTCACCGAAGAGACGCGAACCTAAATCTGACAATGACCCGTCCCGGCCTCTTACTTTTCAACCATAAGTTTTAAATATATGAAAAAAATCTCAAAAGTTTTTAAAAACTTTCTAGGAAAATTATTTTGAACTTGATAGGTTGAATAGTTTTTGAAAAACATTACAAAATAATTTCACACACTTACTGTGACGGACGAAAAACTACGGAACCCTACACTGAGCGTGGCCCGACACGCTCTTGGCCGGTGTTTTATTTCACGATGCCATTTGTTCCCGCGGCGTCCATGTATACAAAGTTGGATTTTAGGTCCAAAGAAGTATGGAAAAATGAAAAAATAAACGATGCCATTCTATCATTGTATGAAAAAACCGGCCAAGTGCTAGTCGGACTCGCGCATTAAGGGTTCCGTACCATTATCTATAAAAACAGCAAACAAATTACGTTTGTTGTATCGGAATTCGCAGCCCACTTAAATATTTATTTTATTCTGTTTAGTATTTGTTGTTTTAGCGGCAACAGAAATATATCATCTGAAAAAAAATCAACTGTCTAACTATCACGGTTCATGAGATACAGCCTGGTGATAGACGGACAGACAGACATACGGACGGACTGCGGAGTCTTAGTAATAGGGTGCCGTTTTACCATTTGGGTACGGAACCCAAATAAAAAAAGAATCCTGTAATGTAGTTTTGATAAAGCAAGTTGGTTGCTATCAGATCTGATGTGTTTTGGTAGCTATTACCTAATTGACTCATATTATGGATTAGGGAATGCAATCTCGATCTCGCGAGATCCCGTCCATATTTAAACGAGCCTGAGTCTCGTACAATAATAATAATAAAATCTTTATTTCGGAATACAAAAGACTCCATAGTTGTTAGTAACATAAAAAACATACAAATTATATAAAACTATGTTAGTTTAAGTACAATACAAGGTAACTTAATTAAATTAAATACAAATATAAATTAAATACAAATTAAAATACTTTTTAGTCGGGGTTTAGGGCTACCCCTTTAATAAGGCCAACCCAATATATGAGGATTGCGCTGTCGAACCTGTTGGCAAACACACTTAGAATGCTGTTGGCGCTCCGTCTAACTCGCCCCAGCAGGGACACGATCTTTTTGCGCATGATTGCTGGGAAACCGTCCGTCCGTGCTTCGCAAAACATGCCAGACGCACTGCACCTGCTGGGCAAGCCCAACAGCATTCTAAATATGTTGTTATACTGCACTCTCAATGCATTATATATGCTCGCTTCGTATATCTCACCCAAAAGCTGCTCGAATAAAATGATTGACAATAAGCTCTGAAGAGTGTCACCTTAACTTCACTGGAGCACCGAGCAAACCTGCGGGTCAGCATATTTCCACGAACTGCCAAAGCTCTGCGTTCTCGTTCTATATCTTGGTCGTCCCTGAGATCATTGGTAATAATGTGACCAAGATATTTAAATCAACACAATTTTAGTACGAGGTCTCGCAACTTTCGATATAAAACACTACATGACAAAAGTTTCATCTGACTGACAATTTAAAACTTACTTTTATTCCATTAAACTTTTAGTTGTTTTAAATAAAGGTATTAAAACCTGATGGTATTTGTTTTAGAGTGTTCAATAAAACGCATATTATAAACCACTACATGCAGATTTTATTTTCATGTTCACAATCTTTAAATGGAATTAGTAGCATTTGCAAACGTTTTCAGTGAAAAACGCCCAGTGTCGCAAGATTTCGGGATTTACGAGACTGGCTATGTGGTCTCGCGAGATCTCGCCTGGGTCTGAAATCTCGCGAGATTGCATTCCCTATCACCTACTTTACACTTTTAACTAGAGCATATTTTCGAAACTCTTATTTTGATTAACATCGTCTGCCAAAAGACTAGGGTGGGTAGGTAGAGGTAGGGTCACTTGCAACACATTTTAGGCCAATTAACAGTCGTTCTGCCCACGGTATTTTATTATTATTATTGGTGGTATTATGCTTTAAGCCCAGTTAACTGGCTGTACCTACTAACCGAGTAAAACCACCATCTTAGACAGAAACCATTTGTTGCCGGAACATTTTAAGTGATTCTAGGCATGTGGTACCTACCTATACCGTTAGAATAGTCATGATCTGCAGTTTTTTTATGATTATGGAAGTTCTGAGGAGTTTCAACTTTTATGTAGGGGAAGGTTGCTATCATTGGACCGGCGCTTTGATTGGACCATTTAAATATTTTAAACTCTACGTAATAATTTGGCTCAGAACGTCAGAAGCCGTATTTTTGTCATCATCATCATATATTCAAGAGCCAGGCTCTTGTCGGTGGAGCAATTTCCATTCGTCTCTATTCTCAGCTTTCTTAAGGCAGGTAAGTAACTAAATTTAAAATGAAAGTTATCATCCTCATCCACAAAACTGAAATGATTTTGAAACAGAATTCATACCTATAAAGTGAATTAGAGTTCAGAAGTGTAAGTTTTGGTCGAAATATCTATACTAACCCTTATTCCAAAACTACACAACAAAATAATTGTTAACTAGCCTACAATCTAAGTAGGTACATAGGTTACATTTATACATTACCTACCTACCTGATGTCTACACCGTACACAAACTGAAATGGTGCTATAGCAATTTATAATACATACCCAGGTCGCAATTACCTACATTACCCACAATCTGCGCATACCATCAACGGCTTATGTGTTCATTGGTATGCTAAAGTCATAATGGTACGTACCTAATGGGGCATTTAGTTATTATTTGTATTGTCCCATGGAAAAACTACTATTTAGACCACCAATGTTACCATACAGATACAGAACCTACCTTGTTATTTAGCGGGAACTATAAGTAGGTCGTGTTGATGATACCTACCTAGGTAACTACCTACTCTTATTTTGCTTTTATCTGGAGGATTGCATATTTTGGTGGACTTGGCTATTAATACGATAGTAAGCATCGTAAGAATAACCATATATTACTACTAGCTGTTGCCCGCGACTTCGTCCGCGTAGTACTTGTTACCGCCGTAGAAAAAATATTGCAAACCAACGTCTACCATCTTAAGGGATGATTTCCGAGGCAAAAACTATTCTATATCCTTCGAAGGGTCTCAAATTATCTCTATAAGAAATTTCATTTAGGTACCTACATGGGTTTTATCCAAACTTTCACCCCCTATTTCATCCCCTTAGGGAGTGATTTCCGTAATTAAAACTATCCTTTGTCCTTTCCCAGGACTCAAACTATCTCTATCTATACCAAATTGTATTAACATGGGTTCCATCCGAATTTTCACCCCTAATTTCACCCCCTTAGGGAACTTAACCTATATCTACACTAAATTTCATCAAAATAGATAACATACAAATTTTCACCCCCTTAGGGGATGATTTCCGGGATCAAACCTATTATATGTCCTTCCCCGGGACTCATTTATATACCAAATTTCATCTAAATCGGTGCAGCGGTTTAAGTAGCTCCATACAAATTTCCACCCCCAATTTCAGCCCCTCAGATATAAAAACTACTCTATGTCCTTCCTCGGGGCTCAAACTATTTGTATACCAAATTTCATCTAAATCGGTTGAGCGGTTTAGGCGTGAAGAGGTAACAGACAGACAGACAGACACACTTTCGCATTTATAATATTATAGTATAGTATGGAAGTATGGATATGGAAGAATGGATAGTATGGATTCTTTCCGCTTGTCTTCCAAATAAAGGTGTAGCTGTAGACTCACTTCAAACGAAAGAAGAAACGAAAAACTCATTCAAATATCTCAAAAAATTACGAAGCTCAACCGTTTTAATGTCGCTTGTTAGAGTGAGAAAACGATCAGGGACCGTGACGTCACGATCCTCGAGCGTCATAGTAAAAAACAATCGTTTCATTATAAAGGTGCGTTTTGCGGAAAAGAGACACAACAAACCCCCTCTTAAAACTTTGGACACTTATAACTTAGTGATTATCTTACCTATATTGCGTTGCGATGCTATTTGCGTTGTTTTATTAAAAAAAAATACAACATTATGATTATTTTATTTAGTGTCTACATGCCTTTTTTCGATAAGATAAGATAAAATAAGATTTCCTTATTGGCAGAAATGTGTACATTTAGTTGTTTTGGGTAAAATAAAGTCCAACAGCTTGCCCATTTCGGACGTACAATATTAAACTTAAAGCTAATCAAATATACTAAAACAATAACAACAATAGTATTTCCAAATAATGTTAACCATATTTACACATAAAATATTAATTTAGATCTATCCGACATCCGTATTTTCTTTTAAACCACGAACTTCGGAATTCGAAAATATTCGGGTATCTCTATCTCTATCGCACTAACAAGTGACAGGAATGCAGATATACGAACTTCGAGTTTCGGTTTTCGTGGTTTGGCTGAATACGCAAAGAGCGCGCGCGCGTGCCATTCAAAAAAACCAAGTTTATATTGTTCGAATTTGTTGATACATTTGTTAAAATTACGCGTTAACACGACATTTGCGCATATAAGTTCGCATATCAAAATCGATTAATTTTATATTTGCTTTTGGTACCTATGTGTCTCGTCAAGGTATATCGTAGACGGGATTAAAATTATTAATAGGTGAAAGAAAGGCAAAACAATTCCGCCATTTTATCCGTAGTATCTCTTATTACTCGTAGTCTGTGATTTTGACGTTTCTTTTAGCTGACAGATGTGGCGGCGATATACTTTAAGAATAATAATGAAAACTTAAATGAAGTCGTATATTACGGAAAATTAATTAATTGTTAAAATTAATATAAAACCTATCCTAAGTTACAGCTAGAATAATAATGTACCTATAAAAAATGTTTTATATTTTTCCGTTCATGGGATGCTGAGAACATTCGTAACAACACAAAGCTTAGTTTAAACACTTTCAAACTGGCTGATTCTTTTTTTAATTTAGAGATTTATAATAAGTGGAGATTACGAGTATAATATCGTCGTATGATTTAATCTAAATATAAATATTAATAACTAGCTGTTGCCCGCGACTTCGTCCGCGTAGAACTTTTTATCGTCTTAGAAAATGATTTCTCTCAATACAAAATTTGAACCCTCTTAGGGGATAATTAAAAAAAAAGTTGATGTTCATTTTCTAGTTTGTGAACAAACAGTCTAAAACCAAAGTTAAAAATCTCATACTTTAAAAATGCCTTGAAATACTCAAACTTTGAACCAATTTTAACACTCTTAGGGGATGAATTTGGAAAAACTCTGAAATCAGTTTTGTAGTCTTTTAACGTACAGAATAAGACCGAAGTTAAAAATCTCTTACTCACACTTTAAAATTTTATTGCTCGCCATTTAAAATTTGAACCCCCTTTTAAACCCCCTTAGAGGTTGAATTTTTCTAATCGCTGAAAGAACTTTTTTCGTAAACTTTTAAGTCTCTAGCTCAAAAAAAGTGTTGCCCATACAAAGCTTTCTTAACCCCCTTAGGGGTGGAATTTTCTAAAACTCTGAAAGTACTTTATTATTAATTTTAATAAGTAACATTTTGAATAGTTTTAAGTCTAGTAAAAAAAAAAGTTTTTCCCACACAACACTGGCTACCCTTCTTAAGGATCTTAAGGATCCCCTTAGGGATGGAGTTTTCTAAAACGCTGAAAGTTCTTTTTTAGTATTCTAATAAGTAATCTTTTTGCAAAGTTTTAAGTCTAACTCAAAAAAAAGTGTTGCCCATGCAAAGCTTGCTCTCCTTTTTAACCCTATTAGGGGTGGAATTTTCTAAAACGATTTGTGTTCTTTTTTTGTATTTTAATAAGTAATCTTTCTACAAAGTTTCAAGTCTCTAACTCAAAAACATAAACTTTCCCTGATAAAAACTTTGCACCCCTTTTTATCCCCCTTAGGGATAGATTTTTTCAAAACGCTGAAAGTCTTTTTTTTTGTATTTTTATAAGTAATCTTTCTACAAAGTGTTAAGTGTCTAGCTCAGAAAAAGTGTTCCCCATACAAACCTTGCACCCTTTTTTAACCCCCTTAGGGAATGATTTTTGTAAAACGCCGAATGCAGTATTTTTCATGTTCTAATAAGTAATTTTTCGTCAAAATTTTAAGTCTCTATTAAAAAATATATGTTTTTCCCATACAAACTTTGCACCCTATTTTACCCCCTTAGGGGTGAAATTTTCCAAAACGCTGAAAGTACTTAATTTGTATTCTGACGACTAATCTTTCTACAAAGTTTTAAGTCTCTATTTAAAAAAAATATTGTTTCCCCCATACAAAATTTGCACCCCTATTGTACCCCCTTAGGGGTAGATTTTTTTAAAACACTGAATCTAGGTACTTTATTTGTATTCTAATGAATAATTTCTCTACAAAGTTTTAAGTCTCTATTTAAAAAAAAGTAGTTTTTCCCATACAAACTTTGCACTCTATTTTACCCCTTTAGGGGTAGAATTTTCTAAAACCCTGAAAGTTCTTTATTTGTATTCTAATGACTGATCTTTCTACAAAGTTTTAAGTCTCTATTTAAAAAAAAATGTTTCCCCCATACAAACCTTGCACCCCTATTTTACCCCCGTAGGGGTGGAATTTTCCAAAACGCTGAAAGTGTTTCATTTGTATTCTAATAACTAATTTTGCTACAAAGTTTAAGTCTATAGCTCAAAAAAAAAGGTTCTCCCATACAAACTTTGCACCCCCATTTTACCCCCTTAGGGGTAGAATTTTCAAAAATCCCTTTTTATTCCTAGCCCACGTTATAAAAGCAACATACTGTGCAAAAATCAACTCTCTAAGATTAGTAGTTTCGGTTGTGCGTTAATGAGTGAGTGAGTGCAGTTAGGACATAGGCATTTATTATGTATAAATAGATAGAAGATAATGAAACTCCCATTCAAATATGTCAAAAAATTATGAAGCTACATCCGTTTTAATGTCGCTTGTTAGAGTGAGAAAACGATGAGGGACTGTGACGTCAATATACTCGAGCGTCATAGTAAAAAACAATCGTTTCATATGAAGGTGCGTTTTGCAGAAAAGGGACAGAACATACCCCCTCTTAAAACTTTGGACTCTTATAACTTAATCATTACCTATATAACCTCTTGCTTTGTTTTTTTCTCCATTTGACTATATTTATTTTAAATTCTTTTTCGAGAAAATACATTATGATTATTTACCATATTTTCGATTCCTGAGCTATAACCACGAACTTCGGAATTCGAAAATATTCGGGTATCTCTATCTCTATCGCACTAACCATACTCGAGTGACAGGGATGCAAATATATGAACATTGAGGTTTTCGTGGTAGCGCCGCAGGTACTTTGGCTGAATGCGCCGAGCGCGTGCCATTGTCATTCAAAAAAAACAAATTCGTGTTAATTATATTGTTCAAATTTGTTGATTTCATTTATTGAAATTACGACATAAAACGACATTTGCGCATATAAGTTCTTATATCAGAATCGAATATTTTTTTATGGTTTATATTTTAGCATTTGTCTCGTAAAGGTCTATCGTAGACGGGATTTAAATTATTAATAAGTGAAAGGCAAAGCAATTCCGCCATTTTGACGAAAATTTGACGGTTCTTATAGCTGACAGTTGGAGCATCGTTTGATTTCAATAAAAATAAATGAAAAATTAAATGAAGTCGTATATTTCGGAAAATTAATTAAGTGTCGCAGTCGGATAAAAACTATCCTAAGTTGCAGCTAGAATAATAATGTACCTATATAAAATGTTTCATATTTTTCCGTTCATGGGATGCTGAGAACATTCGAAAAGCGCAAAGCTTAGTTTCAAACTGGCTGATTCTTTTTTTAATTTAGAGATTTATTATAAGTGGAGATAAAGTCGATATTGTTCAACCTCGAAATTTCGGGGAGTTAGATGAAATTTGGTATGAATGTTCGTTGGAAGCCCTGTTTTCGTCTCCCAAAAGTCCCCGGGTCAAGACCTTGTAGAACGGCCGCTATCTTGGGAAATGTACTCCATTCGTAAGAAATTCAGGTTTTGTTCGAAAACTACGTACTCTATGAAAACATGCATGGTCTACAGCAACATTAAAGCTGAATAAATTTTGCACGGGCCTGTAGTTCACAACCTTGACGAGAAAACGTGTCTTCGTGGAGAAAAATGCATCCACATATGAGATTTTCCCTTTTTGTACTATACACCGTGGGCCTGAGGAACCCGACAGATTTTAGCAGCGTACTCCTAAAGATATTACGATTAATTAATGTTATGCAGGTCCAATTAAGCATTTTAACAAAATATTTTTTTAGAACCAAATTAATAAATAAAGTTAAGCACTTCCTTGTGAACAAATCTTTAGTTGAGTGAGAGAAAGACAATCCTATCCCTAGGCGAGAAAGTTAGTAATCAAACGACAAACTTGTTGATAGGAACTGGCCAAAAATACTGCGAATAGCATATTCATTAAAATAGTTTAAACCTTTAAACGCGTCTATGTACCTACGTCACGTTCTTAGGGTGTGTTAGACTTGAGATTTTAAAATTTTAATTTTCGTCGAGATATAAATTATTTAAACCAAAATTAAAATTTTAAAATCTCAAGTCTAACACATAGACTTGAGATTTTAAAATTTTAATTTTGGTTTAAATAATTTATATCTCGACGATTATGCGTAATTGGACTATATGTTATACTACATTATATACTCCAAATAGGCTCTAGAATCGATAGTTAAAGTTGGTCGGGTTCCTCAGGCCCACGGTGAATACTGTTGAAGAAGTATATAGTACGCGAAAATACTATATTTTAGGGGACCTTACGAAGTGCTTCAAATTGCCGAGGGTTTACTAAATATAGCAGTGGCGGAGTGCCCATACAAGCCGATTGCCTAAAATTTATTTTTAGGCAAGCCTATTGTTATATATCCTAAACTATTCCATAACTTTTTTGTTTCGGGTTGCTCATAGAAAATTTTCACGCGCCGCCACTGCTAAATAGCAACATTGGCCAGCCAAGTACTATATTTTTTTACAGTGTACTATATTATTCTCGTTTTTTTCTGGAAAACACTATATTATAGTAATTTCCAGAAAAAAACGAGAAAAATATAGTACACTTTAAAAAAATATAGTACTTGGCTGGCCAATGTTGCTATTTAGCAGTGGCGGCGCGTGAAAATTTTCTATCTCCCCCAAAATTAGTTGGCAACCCTACTTCCAACGAACACTCGTACCAAATTTCATCAAACTCCCCGAAATTTCGAGGTTGAACAATATCGACTGTATTATAAGTAGGTTATTTTATTAGGTATTGCCAAGTCATAAAATTTTATAATATTGGCAGATTTAGCTTTTGCATATAAAACCTGGGATCCTTTTAAGGCAAAACGTTACTGAGGCTGAGCTAGTTTTTAACCGTCTTCAAAAATGGGGGGAGGTTCTTCATTCGGTTGTATTTTATTTTATATACGTATGCTACCTCAGAACTCCGTCATTCATGAACCGATTCGTACCATACTGAATGTAGTTTCGGACATCATGAAACGATTACTAGGTATATTCAAAAACGTGCTTATAATGAGTTTTTAAGAATAAATAAATAAATAGTTTGACACCTTAATTGTAATCTATTCCTAATTGGCCAAACAAAACGTATTGGGAGGTTTCCCTTTCACGCGATAATAAACTAATCAGTACGAAATTCATTGGAATGTACACATGTTACTTGCACTTCATGCATTCGTAAAAAACAATTACCTACTTATATCTTACGTTTTTAATGAAAATAATGAACTAATTTAGTAAATTATACATGTCATCATTTCTTAACTCAATAATAAACAAACGAAATTCGTGAAATGTCAATGACTATGATTGTCGGAGCCAGGTTGATTAAGAAAGGTTAACGCAATAATTGGAATTTATTTTACGTCGATTCCATATTGGTAATACATTTAATCAATTTCGTAGAACCTAGGTAGGTATAAGTCAGATCAGAGTACTATACCAAGCGGGTAAATATTACTCAAAAACCGAAATTCTATTTTGAATTGGGAAGGTAGTTTTTTCATTTTTAGGGTTCCGTAGGTACTCAAAGAGTAAAACGGGACCTTATTACTAAGACTCCGTTGTCCGTCTGTCTAGACAGTCTGTCTGTCTGCCTGTCTGTCTGTCTGTCTGTCTGTCTGCATGTATGTCTTTCTGTCTGTCTGTCTGTCTGTCTGTCACCAGGATGTATCTCATCAACAATGATAGTTAGACAGTTGAAATTTTCACAGATGATGTATGCCGCTATAACAATAAATACTAAAAACAGAATAAATAAATACATTTTTCTCAAAAATGGCCCGCAAATTAAATAAATAAATAAATATTTGCGGACAATCTTACACAAATCAACCTAGTCCCAAACTAAGCAAAGCTTGTACTATGGGTACTAGACGACGATATTGATACTTATATAGAGAAATAAATACTTAAATACATAGAAAACATCCATGACTCAGGAACAAATATTCGTGCTCATCACACAAATAAATGCCCTTACCGGGATTCGAACCCAGGACCTCTTGCTTCGTAGGCAGGGTCACTACCAACTAGGCTAAAGCGGCGGTCATTGAACATAACTCGCTACATATTGGAAGGAAAAGTGTATAGTTTAAGGCCAGATCAAAATTAAAAAATAAAAAACATTGCAGGCCGCCTGGAATGTTACATATAAATTTCTTTATTTGTCGAGTACCAAACTTTAAAAAAAGTAGAAACTGGCATATAAAAGACGGTACAGGTCGTATTCAGCCAAATCAACTCGTATTTTTCTGTTGCAAAAGCGACATTTTTGTATAAGTCTCAAATTGTTTGCATTTTTCTGTGAAAAAATACACTTGCGATTTTGTTTAAAAATATATATTATGACGTTTAATTTTATGTAATTTGCGGTATTCTCAATTTGTATTTAATAATAAAGCTTGATTTCAATTAAGTCTGTTTTATTCCTCCATTTTTGAGAAAATCACTATATTAGCCTCAGCCGGAATGGCAATTGCAGGCTTCGTATTATAATCCTGCAATTGCTTCCTTCCCGGCCACGGCAATAATGTACTTTTTTTTTCTTTTTTTTTTCTTTTACAATCTTACACAAATCGACCTAGTCCCAAACTAAGCAAAGCTTGTACTATGGGTACTAGACGACGATGAACATACTTATATAGATAAAACAATACTTAAATACATAGAAAACATCCATGACTCAGGAACAAATATTTGTGCTCATCACACAAATAAATGCCCTTACCGGGATTCGAACCCGGGACCTCCGGCTTCGTAGGTAGGGTCACTACCAACTAGGCTACAGGGGGCTCCTATACAACAAACGTGTTTTTTTGCCGTTTTTATAGATAATGGTACGGAACCTTTCGTGCGTGAGTCCGACTCGCACTTGGCCGGTTTTAAATCCATAACATGGTTACACTGTTATGGATAGTACACCATCAAATGATTGCAATAAATACCAAATCACAAAGATATATATGAGACTAGATAGAACACATTCAGTGCCGGGAACCCGACTAGCGGGCGACTAGAATATTGAGATCGGATGGGAATGAAATTGTTATATCAAAGGAGGCCCTGCGCTCTGGCAACAACCTTAGGTTAATACCATCAAAACTTTAGAGAGATGGCGACATGTAAAGTCAAGTATCGTAGCGTAGTGTGGGCAATATACTCGTATTGAGATTATTGAGATGGGTTTGGAATTAAATAGTTAGATCAAAGGAGGCCCTGCGCCCTGGCAACAACCTTAAGTGAATCCCTGCATCAACATTTTAGAGATATGGCGATATGTAAAGTCAAGTGTGAGTAGCGTAGTGTAGTGTGGGCAAGATATTGAGAATATTGAGATGGGATTGGAATGAAATAGTTAGAGCAATGGAAGCCCTGGCAACAACCTTAGGTTAATCCCATCAAAACAGTAGAGATTTGGCGACATGTAAATTCTACTGTGAATTGCGTAGCCTAGTGGGCAAGATTATAATTATTGAAATGGGATTAGACTGAAATTGTTAGAGCAATGGAGGCACTGCACCCGGGCAACAACCTTAGGTTATTCCCATCAAAAACATTAGAAAGATGGCAACATGTAAATTCAATTGTGAGTAGCGGCGTAGCCTAGTGTGGGCAAGGTATTGAGAATATTGAGATGAGATTGGAATGAAATTGTTAAAGCAGATGACGACATGTAAAGATAAGTTTGCCGATATCTTTTCTATTAAGATAATGTTAAAAAGTAAAGTTCAATACCCACTTATCTAAAATATACATATCTCTATAGGTTGTATGAAGCAACAGATTCAGAGGCTCTAGTATAAGTTTTATCCATACAATACGTTCTCGAACGCGTTTGCGTTTAGTTTCAATTTGTATGGCAACGGGAACAGCGCCTCCGGTGGTAACTATTAGGAACTACGCGTTGCCATACAAATTGAGACTAAACGCAAACGCGTTCGAAAACGTATTGTGTGGATAAAACTTATACTAGAGCCTCAGAGACCTACAATCGGGCAGGTCGTACCTAATTACCTACGTGGGTTTGCCACCATCCCATAACAAAATAAATATTATTGCGCAGATAAAGTTGGATCATAAATAGGTACTTATCTACTCCAATGTCCGAAACTGGTTACTGGTCTGGTTACTCAGGTTTAGTTAGAATTGCCTGGTAGGTACAGTCACGAGATTTAATTTAGGACCCATTTCCTACAAATGTTGTTAGAACATTCACAATGCTAAGGTCGAAAAATTTCAGTTCTATAATTGCGGTGAAGTGTCAAGATAAGACAATGTCTTATCGAATGGGCCCTTGAATTGATAACCTCTTTGCAAAAAGCTATCATTACGGGTTTCTAATTATGAACAATGTGTCAGTGCCACACAAGAAAATTGAGCAAACTGATATTTTCGCGAAATATAATTTGCAAATAACAAATATGGCCGGAGAGGACAGGGCCAAAAAGACTAGTGACAATTAGTTGGAAAAAATCGGGAACGATCGTTTGACTCGTTGCGCCCGGTTGACGTCACTGAGCCCCTAGACACGTGTAAACGTAAGTTGTCAATGGCAAACTTTATGTTATCTCAATATATTAAAATATTAGCTCTAATGTCTTCAGTTTGCTATACGATATTCCACCTTAGTTGGGTCCCAAATTAAAGCTCGTGCCTGTACATTTATAAGTAGGTACCCGTATCTTATAAAAGTTTAGTAGTAGTAAAATATTCACGTAGTGGCACCAGTATAATGGAATGGAGCCAATAATGGTCAATTTTTTCCTTTAACCGTTGAAGATAAAGACTAGCAACAATTTTTTCTAATATGGCAACACTGAACCATACACAGTGTGTATCCTACTTTCGTCCAGCACAATATCATTGAGATACTTAAGTCGTTTTGTTTAAAGATGGTGAATTAAAAATGAAGTGGGGTCAGTGCTTCTGTGAACAAATCATGATTTCTTAACCAATTGGTTAAGGAAGTGAGTGTAGATTTTTGACAATTATTTAATTACTATGAAAGCTATTTGAATTTCAGTTTATTTTATGGATTGCTATATATATCTTCCAAATAATGTTATAATAGAACAATTTGAGTTCAGGTTAATTTATTTGAAATAGATAGTATCCATCATTGGATCCGCTAAAATTACGTTTCTCCAAAAATGGACACTTATCGATAAAAAATATTTTTAACCGTACATTGTAACAAAAAGCGAGTCCATTCGTCCGAGCGCGGCTGACTGTATACGGGGCAAAAGCTATAAGATAGAGCGAGACAGGAAACATTATATTCTCTATCTCGCTCTATCTTATATCGTATGCCCCGTATGCAGTACGCCGCGCTCAGACGTCTGGACACTGTCTTCCGCTATCTCGTGGCGAGATCTATCCGTCTATTTCTAATTAGAACACTTAGAAAGAGACGGATAGACTAACCTCGGCACGAAACAGCCCGCACGCGGTCTGGTGCTAGCGTCGTTGTCGTGCATATAAGCCCAACTTATTTTTTTAAGTATTTGAACGCGGCATGACTTGTTATTTTGTCTTGTGTATGACTTGTGTCAAAAATTAAATTTTTGGTACAAGCGTTTATTGTCGACTGTACTTTTCTTTTTACCATCATCAACTACTTACTCATTGAGACGATTCTAACGAGCCCAAACTCAACGGGGTTACGTCGGTTAAGTACTGAATTCCCATGGCCACCTTCTGTCTCCATCATAAGATCAGCTCGATAGTACCATAATATTGAATTGTCATCCAAATTATACTAGTACCCAAAATTTCAGCTCAATTGAATAACGGCAAGCGACTGAAAAATGGATTCCAATTTTTGACGGACAACTTACGTAGGGGAGAAGTGGCATGAAAGAGCCAGGTTTTGAAAGAGCCACTTGCATTATTTCGGTAGTTTTAGAACAGATTTGGTTGGCAATATTATTTTTAGGTGGCAACACTGATTTCCCCTCCCCCACAAACATTTGACAGTTCGACGAAACCAACCGCCATCGGTGCATCGAGTCGAAGTTTTAGGCACTCAAAAGTAAGTTTTTTGTTTCATTTTAGTTGCTTTTTGGTATTTTTTTGCTAACAATAATAGGCAAATTATTATAGACTCAGTTGGTACATATATTTGGCTTTGCAGCTGCATAAAAACTTATCTGCAAAAGGTCTGATATTGTTGTTATTTTGAAGTATATATATTTTTTGGAACAAGTCGTGGAAGTGCCGGGTCAATAGGCATTGAAAAAGCCGGCTCTTTCAGGGGAGATTTAATGATGTTGGGTTTGATAGAAGATTTTTTATTTATTTAGAGACTGTTATTAATTAAAAAAAACGCCTATATGTTAAGTTCTGTAGAACGTATATGCACTACCAAAAGAACTACAGCATAAATACGTAAATAGCTTACAATCGATACCTAGTATCCAAAGGTATCTGACGTTATCTGAACCCAATAAGAGTGTATTGTAATAATTATGAGTCTATAACGGTGATGTATTCAAGTAAATTAATGTACCATAGCGAACTATTCATCAGCATATAAACCCTAGAGGTTTCCGCTGGTGAAAAAATGTATACCAAAATGTACTACTCAGATTATATTGGTCAATAAATTAAAAAAAAAAAAAAAAAACCTCGGACTGATTAATATGTTAAGATTAGGAATTCGTTAAAAACGAGTACTTAAAATGACTTATAGAATTGTTTTTTTTTGTTAAGAAATCTTGGTCACTAACAGAAGCCCAAAAGTCTCAAGATCAACTCAAGATTTGCCAGCGAGCAATGGAACGCAGCATACTCGGAGTTCGTAGGATCGATCTAATCAGGAACACGGAGCTGCGTACCAAAACTGGCATCGTAGATGTGGGTGCCAAGACCGCGAAGCTTAAGTGGGACTGGACTGGACATGTCTGCCGAATGCACGCAGAACGATGGGCCAAATTAGCCACCGAATGGACCCCACAAGATGGCTTTCGAAGTAGAGGCAGACCGAAAAGGCGATGGCGGGACGACCTTGACACATTTTGTACAGATTGGTGAACACTAGCACTGGACCGAGACAAGTGGCGGAAAAAAGGGGAGGCCTTTGCCCAGCAGTGGGACAAAAATTAGGCTACAAAAAAAAAAAAAAAAGAAATGTTAGCAATTACTTAAAAAATATTGTTGGGATTGTATTTAAGTTTTTTTTTAATGTCACAGTTATTTCTTTTTGTTGATAATATTCATAATTACGCGTTGTTATACTTACCGGCTCTTTCAAAACTTATGGCAGCTCTTTCAATACCGCTCTGTTATGAAAGAGCCAAATGACACATTTTTTTGTAGTGCATATGCATATAACGTTGATTTTTATTTATTATGTAAGATATTTTTGTACGAAATTACGTACTCAAATAATTAAAGAATAATTTTTAAAATAAAAGATTACATCTTTTTGATTACAAGTAGTATTTTTTCTTCCGTAAATCTCCCTACTTACTTATATATTTACATACATACGAACAGGTCAAGTTAATATAATGCTTGTAATAAAAAACATCAAAATCAGTCTTAAAAAGGCGTTTTTTAAAGAAAGTGTACAAAACTTTTCTTTTCAGAACTCGTTTTTTTTTTTGTTTTTTTTTGCTTAGAATCTTTGATACCTACTATCGATCCTCATAAGTAGGTACAAGAAAAAAAGTGTCCTAAATATTCCATTCCACATCGCCTCATTTTTGTATGCAGCCTTTTTTAGGGTTCCGTTCTCAAAGAGTAAAACGGGACCCTATTACTAAGACTTCGCTGTACGTCCGTCCGTCCGTCCGTCCGTCTGTCTGTCAACTGGCTGTATCTCAAGAACCGCGATAGCTAGAGAGTTGAAATTTTCACAGATTATGTATTTCTGTTGCCGCTATAACAACAAATAATAAAAACAAAATAAGATAAATATTCTTATTTATAATGGTACGGAACCCTTCGTGCGCGAGTTCAACTCGCACTTGGCCGGTTTTTTTATTTATATGGTCGTGACGCACTGGAAGAAAAAACTTACATATTAAAATCTGGGACATTTTTTCTTGTACGAGGATCGATATTAGGTATCAATGATTCTGAGTAAGATAACCCAAAAAAAACGAATTCTGAAAAAAAAAAAATTTGTACACTTTTTTTTTTAAAATCCTTAAAACCTAAAAGTATTATACCTACTTAGTTACTTACATTGAAAATTAATAAAAATGTAAATGAGATTTAACACATTTCACATATTTGCTATAGTAGTAGTATAAGCATGGGTAGTTTGGCAACTGTCTTCCAGGCGGAGACATACGCCATAATTGCCTGTGTACAGGAGAATATAGACAGGCAAACCAAAGGGCAGACTATCTATATACTCAGTGACAGTCAAGCGGCCCTTAAAGCGCTTACGGCGCCGAAATTGGACTCTAGACTAATTTATAATGGCGTCCAAGCACTAAACAGACTTGGAAGGCACAATAAGGTGCAACTAGTTTGGATACCAGGGCACAAGGGCTTCATCGGCAACGAAAGAGCAGGTGAGCTTGCAAAAGGGGGCTCTACAAATCACTTTGTAGGTCCTGCGGGGCTAGCATAACTTACACCCGCGACTCGGATCGCGACTCGAGATGAGTATCTCGAAGCTGTCAATATGTCGCTTTCCGCAGCACAACTTGCCACCGCGACAGAGTCAGTCACGGCGAGAACTCAAAGTCGCGCCGCGACTCGTCGGTGTTGCCTTCTGATTCCAAAGTATAAAAATTAAGATATTTACGTATGACAACACTGAATCGGTGATAGGGTTGCGCTACGGTTGCGCTATTTCATTCATTCTTTTAGGGTTAAAAATGTTAAAATGTTGTCTATGCTTCAGTTTTTCTGTCACAAATAAGTAATAACTATATTCTTAGTAGTCTGTGCAAATAAAGTCAACGTCGTTAGACTCGTTAGCGTTCTAGGAACTTTCAATTCTATTAAATTGTCTCATTAACACAAAACATGTAAGTATTATATAGTACTTATATTTTAATATTTGCAATAACTTTACAGCCTTGTTTCACTATTTTCGTTTTTCCAACAAATTATGTCTCACAATCTCACATCGACGATGTAACATTTCGGTTGTACTTGTTTTGTAAATAAAAAGTTAAATCTTTCTTCACACCCTTTTTTGTTAGCGTTTCAGATATATGTGGATTTTAATTATTTTTCAGACTAAGGCCAGCCTTACCCAAAAAGTCGACGCAAAAGTACCTAGTACTCGTCCCTTACCATGGCAAAAGAATACAAAAAGAAAATGGTTATAATAATATACTACTTGAATATTGGTGAAAATGCTCCACGGGAATCATTAAGGAACCGGAGCTCAAATTGGAGTTGACGCTGACCAAGTGTTTTTAATTTAAAACTTAGGTATCTCACTGATACCACACACTATAAGTTCTTCTCTTCAAGGCTGGTGCGAAGACTCATGAGGAGGTGCCGCCTATAGCCTTGTGTGGAACACATTTAAATAGAGTAAAGTATTTCAAGTATCTGGGTCACCGAAGACCTGTGATAATATGGATTTGGATAGGGAATGCAGGGCACTGCCCGTCTGCTGTCATATGTTGACCCGTAGGTTTGCAGGGTGCTCGAAAGAGGCTATTTAGGGCATACTGCCAGTGTATTGTACATGCAACCTATGGGTCAATCACATGCAGAGGATGTATAGCTCTCTGCGAGTGCAATACAACATCGCCTTCAAGGTGGTTCATCGGAGATGCAGTGCGTCAGGCATGTACGCAGAGGCCGGAGTTGACTCATTCTATTTTGAGAAAGCGCTGTGCCTCCCTGCTCAGCAGGTTGAAGGGGAGTCTGAGAGAGGTGGGACTCGCTGATGTTCCAAAGATGGACTTGTATGCACTCTACCTTTGTAAATTTTGACTGTTAGAAACCCATTTATTTAATATTGATATTAATGATTTGACATGCCGAATCCCTACTATTTTATTATTATTTTATATTGTTATTAATTAATTGAAATGTAATTTTGAGCTTGACTTTTAGTTTTCATATTAAAGATTGTCATGCCGAATACCTATCATTTTATATTGTTATTAATTAATTCTTTGAATTACTATCCACAATGTACTAACTAACAATAGTTTTATGTTTTTGTAACTTACTAACGCTTCTATGGGCAACACCTGAATTAAACATTATGTGTGTCATTTCAATCATCTTTTATTTAATATACTATCTTATGACTTGTGAGAAAATATTCATGTACTTGTATGACAATTAGGTATATGCTTTCCATCTTGAAAATTGTTCATGGCGTGTACGGGAGAGAGGTAGTGTTGTGGATAACGCTCATTTCGAGGCTTATAGTCTCGAGGCTTAAAGACTCCCGAGGCTTAAAGACTTGATGCTGTTTAAGAACCGTGTTGGTTTATTTTACGCATATGAATGCAAAATATTGACTTTTCGTCATTTGAGTCTTTAAGCCTCGGGAGTCTTTAGGGTTCGAGTCTTTAAGCCTCAAAATGAGCGTTATACACAACACTAGAGAGAGGGGTAAGACGGGGTCCTTAAGGTTTGATGGTAAATTAAATTGACCGTAATGAGTTCTACATATTAATTTGTTTTATTCTTATAATCTTCTTTGATAATCAGTCTTCATTGTTAACGTGTATTTGGCAGTCTAATCAACATAATAAAATTTGAAAAAATCTAAAATGGACTAAAGTGGTAAATATCTTCTAACTGCTTAAAACAGAAGTCAATTTAAAAAAAATAGTTATTATATTAAAAGACAATGTAATACAACAGAATAGCTCGTCGAACACTTACAAAAACCTAATATATCAATAATTTAGTTAGAGGCACAAACCTCAGACATTTTAATATGAATGTGCTTTTATTTTATGATTTTAGGTACATCTATTACGCCAGTCAGTAGAGTAATTTCTTTGTTGCAAAAGGTGGTTATATCGCTTGAACCAATTATGCACTCATAAGACGCATAATTTCATGTTCTTTAATTTCCTAGTCAATAACTTTTCGCTACGATACACCGTATAGAAGAAGCTACGAGTTAAAAACAAAAAAAGTCCCAAAATATCGAGGATTTGTAGCTGCCATATGTTGTCCCGAGATATCTAGTGTAACCATTTTTGATATTTGCTCGGTTTTGTCGGTATACACGATATAAAAAAATAAAATCTTATACACCACCTTTTGCAACGTACCTTTTTTTAAAAATGGGGGACTCATCTCATTCTCAAATATGAAATCTGTAATGTATTTAATACCTATTTAATTTTCACTTACTTTTCAATTTCCTTGTGATATTTGCATTAAATCAACAAAAAACAACATGCGAGTACGAGTCGCGGGCAAGTCGCGGGCTCGATGCTAGGCGACTTTATCTCGCCGCTTAATGTAAAGACGAGATATAATTTTGTCGCGAAATGGGCAGTTGTGCTACGAAATTCAGTTCAAAGTCGCGAGCCGCTGTCAATTTTTCGCAATGACATTTGTCCGCGAGTATATCTCTTTTCTCGCGCGAGTTATGCTACCGATGCGCGACAAAGCTCCAAGTCGCGCCGATTTGTCTACTCGCGCGTGACTCGCGGTAAGATGTGCTAGCCCCGCAGAACCATTTGTGGGACTCTCGCAGGGGACCATAATATCGGCCTTTAAATTAAGTTGTTAAGGACAAGACGGGTAATGTAACTGATAAGTGCAATTATGGGCCCATTTCTCTGGCCACCGTCTTGGCAAAGGTGCTCGACAGCCTGCTGAATACATGTCTTAATGACTATGTACACCTGCACGATGCACAGTTCGGGTTTAGACCCGGGCTGTCTACCGAAACTGCTATCCTTGGTTTGAAACACACGGTCCAGTACTATACAGAGCGGCGAACGCCAGTCTACGCCTGTTTCTTAGACCTCTCCAAGGCGTTCGACCTTGTGTCGTACGACGTCCTGTGGGACAAGCTGAGGAGTAGTAATGTGCCGGCAGAGCTGTTGCGCATCTTTCAGTACTGGTATCAGAACCAGCTGAACGGTGTGAAATGGGCGGATAACATATCAGACACGTACAGGTTGGAATGTGGGGTGAGGCAGGGGGGTATTACCTCACCAAAGCTCTTCAACCTGTACGTGAATGATCTGATTGTCGGGCTTAGCAACAAACGCATCGGATGCAGTGTGGATGATGTTATCGTAAACTAGCTGTTGCCCGCGACTTCGTCCGCGTAGAACTTTTTATCGTCTTAGAAAATGATTTCTCTCAATACAAAATTTGAACCCTCTTTTAGGGGATAATTAAAAAAAAAGTTGATGTTCATTTTCTAGTTTGTGAACAAACAGTCTAAAACCAAAGTTAAAAATCTCATACTTTCAAAATGCCTTGAAATACTCAAACTTTGAACCAATTTTAACACTCTTAGGGGATGAATTTGGAAAAACTCTGAAATCAGTTTTGTAGTCTTTTAACGAACAGAATAAGACCGAAGTTAAAAATCTCTTACTCACACTTTAAAATTTTATTGCTCGCCATTTAAAATTTGAACCCCCTTTTAAACCCCCTTAGAGGTTGAATTTTTCTAATCGCTGAAAGAACTTTTTTCGTAAACTTTTAAGTCTCTAGCTCAAAAAAAGTGTTGCCCATACAAAGCTTTCTTAACCCCCTTAGGGGTGGAATTTTCTAAAACTCTGAAAGTACTTTATTATTAATTTTAATAAGTAACATTTTGAATAGTTTTAAGTCTAGTAAAAAAAAAAGTTTTTCCCACACAACACTGGCTACCCTTCTTAAGGATCTTAAGGATCCCCTTAGGGATGGAGTTTTCTAAAACGCTGAAAGTTCTTTTTTAGTATTCTAATAAGTAATCTTTTTGCAAAGTTTTAAGTCTAACTCAAAAAAAAGTGTTGCCCATGCAAAGCTTGCTCTCCTTTTTAACCCTATTAGGGGTGGAATTTTCTAAAACGATTTGTGTTCTTTTTTTGTATTTTAATAAGTAATCTTTCTACAAAGTTTCAAGTCTCTAACTCAAAAACATAAACTTTCCCTGATAAAAACTTTGCACCCCTTTTTATCCCCCTTAGGGATAGATTTTTTCAAAACGCTGAAAGTCTTTTTTTTGTATTTTTATAAGTAATCTTTCTACAAAGTTTTAAGTGTCTAGCTCAGAAAAAGTGTTCCCCATACAAACCTTGCACCCTTTTTTAACCCCCTTAGGGAATGGTTTTTTGTAAAACGCCGAATGTAGTATTTTTCATGTTCTAATAAGTAATTTTTCGTCAAAATTTTAAGTCTCTATTAAAAAAAAAAATGTTTTTCCCATACAAACTTTGCACCCTATTTTACCCCCTTAGGGGTGAAATTTTCCAAAACGCTGAAAGTACTTTCTTTGTATTTAAATAATCTTTCTACAAAGTTTTAGGACTCTAGCTAAAAAAAATAGTTTCCCACATACAAACTTTGCACCCCTATTTTAGCCCCCTATTTTTAGGGGTAGAATTTTCTAAAACGCTGAAAGTACTTAATTTGTATTCTGATGACTAATCTTTCTACAAAGTTTTAAGTCTCTATTTAAAAAAAAATGTTTCCCCCATACAAACCTTGCACCCCTATTTTACCCCCGTAGGGGTGGAATTTTCCAAAACGCTGAAAGTGTTTCATTTGTATTCTAATAACTAATTTTTCTACAAAGTTTAAGTCTATAGCTCAAAAAAAAAAGGTTCTCCCATACAAACTTTGCACCCCCATTTTACCCCCTTAGGGGTAGAATTTTCAAAAATCCCTTTTTATCCCTAGCCCACGTTATAAAAGCAACATACTGTGCAAAAATCAACTCTCTAAGATTAGTAGTTTCGGCTGTGCGTTGATGAGTGAGTGAGTGAGTGAATAAGTCAGTCAGGACATAGGCATTTATTATGTATAGATAGATAGAAGATAATGAAACTCCCATTCAAATTTCTCAAAAAATTATGAAGCTACATCCGTTTTAATGTCGCTTGTTAGTGTGAGAAAACGATGAGGGACTGTGACGTCAATATACTCGAGCGTCATAGTAAAAAACAATCGTTTCATATGAAGGTGCGTTTTGCGGAAAAGGGACAGAACATACCCCCTCTTAAAACTTTGGACTCTTATAACTTAATCATTACCTATATAACCTCTTGCTTTGTTTTTTTCTCCATTTGACTATATTTATTTTAAATTCTTTTTCGAGAAAATACATTATGATTATTTACCATATTTTCGATTCCTGAGCTATAACCACGAACTTCGGAATTCGAAAATATTCGGGTATCTCTATCTCTATCGCACTAACCATACTCGAGTGACAGGGATGCAAATATATGAACATTGAGTATCGGTTTTCGTGGTAGCGCCGCAGGTACTTTGGCTGAATGCGCCGAGCGCGTGCCATTGTCATTCAAAAAAAACAAATTCGTGTTAATTATATTGTTCAAATTTGTTGATTTCATTTATTGAAATTACGACATAAAACGACATTTGCGCATATAAGTTCTCATATCAGAATCGAATATTTTTTTATGGTTTATATTTTAGCATTTGTCTCGTAAAGGTCTATCGTAGACGGGATTTAAATTATTAATAAGTGAAAGGCAAAGCAATTCCGCCATTTTGACGAAAATTTGACGGTTCTTATAGCTGACAGTTGGAGCAGCGTTTGATTTCAATAAAAATAAATGAAAAATTAAATGAAGTCGTATATTTCGGAAAATTAATTAACTGTCGCAGTCGGATAAAAACTATCCTAAGTTGCAGCTAGAATAATAATGTACCTATATAAAATGTTTCATATTTTTCCGTTCATGGGATGCTGAGAACATTCGAACCGCGCAAAGCTTAGTTTCAAACTGGCTGATTCTTTTTTTAATTTAGAGATTTATTATAAGTGGAGATAACATCAGCTACGCTGATGATATGGTGTTGCTCAGCCCGTCGGTCAGGGCGCTTAGGGAGCTGCTGGGCTCATGTGAGAAGTACGCTTTGTCGCACGGCTTGACGTACAATGTGAAAAAGAGCGAGTATCTGGTCTTTAGGGCCGTCGGAGGCAAGTTGCCTGAGACAGTGCCTCCCATAAAGCTAAATGGTGGCGACCTTAAATGAGTCTTCAAGTTTAAGTATCTCGGCCACTATGTAACCGATGACCTTAAGGACCAATCAGATATAGAGCGGGAAAGGAGGGCGTTGGCGGTCAGATGCAATATGTTGGTTCGGCGGTTTGCAGCACGATGTAGTAAGCAGGTCAAAATAACTTTGTTCAAAGCCTACTGCCAGGTATACTACACGAGCAGCCTATGGACCAACTATACGCAGAAGGCCATCAACGCCTATCGAGTCCAGTACAACAATGGCTTCAGGATGTTGCTGGGACTGCCGCGTTTCTGCAGTGCATCTGGTATGTTTGCGCTCGCGGGAGCGGACGACTTCTACGCCATTATGTGCAAAAAAACTGCCTCCTTGCTCTGCAGACTTTGCGCTATTTCCAACTCCATCCTGAAGACCATAGCCGGGCGGTTTGACTCGCGTATAATGTGCCACCTTATACAGATGCACGTCAGCAAAAGGTGACGCCGTTTTGTATGTATTCTGAATTTGTATTTTAATTTAATTTATTTTTAATTTTATTAATTTTTTAATTTCAATTCTAACTCTGGAACGTCATGTAATTTAATAAAATCTTGTATGTACTTAATTCAATTCCACACTAACATAACTTAAGCTGATTATTGTTACTAACAAAATACCTATGGACCAACAACAGTAAATATTTAAATATTAAATATTAAATTTTTTAAATATTATGGGACAATCTTACACAAATCAACCTAGGCCCACGGTAAGCTCAGTAAGGCTTGTGTTGTGGGTACTAGGCGATGATATATATAATAGATACATACATATAGATACTTATATACATATATAACATCCATAACTCAGGAACAAATATTCGTGATAAACACACAAATAAATGCCCTGACCGGGATTCGAACCCGGGACCTCCAGCTTCGTAGGCAGAGTCACTACCCACTGGGCTACGGAGGCCGTTGTAGCCGAGTAGTCTGAAATAAATGATTTTTATTTTATTTTATTTATTATTTAAAGCCTACGCCAAAACCAAACACCAACACGAGTGGAGGAATGAGGCTGGCTTAAGGCACTCTAAGCTCTTCATAGAAGGAGTGGACTCGGGCTGGACCAGAAAACTCTGGAAATCCAGTAGGAAGCAACTCAGAATTATATCTGGGGTGTTCACAGGTCACTTCGGGGTCAAGGATCTCTTGGCCAAGATGGGACTATCGGATAGTTTAGACTGTAGAATGTATGGCGAGGAGGACGAGACTATGGAACACTTATTGTGTGAATGTCATGCCCTTGCCAGACAAAGAATGAACTACCTTGGTAACGGTTACCCGCAACCAAAAGAATTCAAGGTGCTCCCGGCGAACTGCATCATCCGCTTTGTGGAAATGATGGAGCAAGCCAGCAGGTATAAAGGAGAGGGCAAATGCACAAAAGATCCCACTGGGTCGAAGTGCATCCGAAAGGGCCCTCACCTAGATAAGATAAGATAAGACATATTTGCTTCTGTTTCTGATCCAAGTTGTGTGTTTGTTTATAAATTACTCGGTACCTTACCGGAAAATAAACCGAAAATACGTTCATTTTGAATTTACAAGTTTTATTTCACGATATATTCATATTCTGTCCCATAAAATAAGCCAGAATACAAAGGACCTATGCCAAATCATTGCATAATCCTATTATCCTTATTGGGGTATCCATTATTGGGTCCGTTCCATTAGGTACTGGGTCTCGAGAAGTATCTATTACCTACTGGAGATTGGGTGTCCATCACTGGAGATTTGACATAATTTTGCTTATTCCAATTTTTATAATAATCTATGTCTCTTCAATCAGTAAAAAGCTAATATTTCATTTCTTACGGATATATTTTATAGTTTTCGCTCATAATTATTGTTCAAAGTATTAAACAGTATTATTTCATTGTTAATGAAAGTACACGACCTCCTTTAAGTACCTATCCATTACTGGTGCCACCACGTTAGTTGTTTTTGGAAATATACCAACAGTAGGTAGCTACGTCTACGTCACTTAGAAGATCAACGATGAAAATACAAATGTTATATTCATCAGAGTTTAGTTATTAATACTTTATTTATCCTATTATAATTAAAAACAAGGTGTAACATTTCTTTTCCAACCGTGAAATGATTTGATTAAGATTACAGCAACAATTTAATAACTAACATTCATCTTGGGCCTTAACAAAATCGTTCGTTGAAAAATGAATAAAACGAAAACAGGAATATGCATCGCACAATGCATTATAATAACGAAACAATTTCAAACTTCGAACCAATTTGAATTTAGAAGCCTCGCCCGTTACGCCCATATCTGCCCCCGGATTGGCTACCGGTTACGTTGTTAGAATATAACTAACTAAACCATGTCGATCCCGTTCTGTCGTGCGAAATATCAGGTCTAGAGGACTCGTTGTTTCACTCGCACTCAAAGATTATGATAGAAGAGATTACAGAGAGTTTACAGTTAATGCGGTTTTTCTACGTCCGTTTGAAAGTATTCGAAGGACATCGTACAGTCTGTACCGTTATTCTAATTGCAAGCGTGTTTACACAGTAATAAGGCGAATTTTCTAAAGTAATTAAATATCTGTTAAGTTGTTTTTGTTTCGAACGGAGCAGGTATAATTTTTAAAACAGTTTTTTTGCGATGTAATGGCTATAGTATTTTTAATGGCGTCTATACTTTTTTTATATTTTGAAAACATTGCCGCCGGTCGTTGTTTCTATAATTATTGGCTTATCAAGATTTTAGATAAAGGCTTAAACATACTTTATTGGGATACTGTCCTTCCGTGGAAATTAAAATTGCATGGACTTTGTTCGTTTATTGATGGTATGGCCACACATAGCTCGTTTGAAAAAAGAGGCTTAATAGTAGATCGGTATACCTATCTAGCAAACTGTTTATGATAATGTGTCGATGTTCTAGTTAATTTATTGTTTTCTTTGACACTTTTAGTAGATAATAAAAGTGAACGACTTTAATTAAAATACTTTATTCAAGCCTCTACTTATTTAGGTAACAATAAGTAAATTTAGTTTCGTCTCTATACTCTGATGTCTTTATAAGATGGCAATGTTTTTCTGTTATTTTGGTAGGTATACAGCACCCTCAGATAAGTAGGTACATAATTATAACACCAGTTTTTACCCGCGACTTCGTTGGCGTATGCACTCGTTAATCGACTTAATCTTCTCTGAACTGTGAAAGTTTCGATATTTGGATGTTTTTTACTCAATCACGCAAAACCAACGGCTCAACGAATTTAGAATAAATTTAGCTTAAACATAGTTTAAAGGCTGGAGTAAAACATAGGATACTTTGTACCTCAAATATTATCGCTCAAAGGGATGCAATCAGGCATGGAAGAATACGGGAGTTCACGCGGGCGAAGTCGTGGGCAAAGCTTTACCTACCAGTGGCGGAGCGCCCATACAAGCCGATTCCCACCGGCTTCCCTGAAATTTCATGCTATATACCTATTACCAAACTCGTAAATCATCACAAAACAGCCCTTTAATTTGGCTCCGGGTTGTCCAGTGAAAATTCTTACGCGCCGCCACTGTTACCTGGGCCAATCAACTTTTGGACCCACAGTATTTTGTCCGGTAACGCAAGATACAGAACTGTCATGTTTGTTAGATAAACTGCTATAAACCAGGTACCCAATTGTGTATAACGATGGTTTACACCAGCAGTTACGATAGATATGCCACAGATTTTAATTGGATTGATAGACACAGGTTTGAAATAGATTGATTTGAAAGTTTGTAAAAAGTAACACAGGAGACAGAAAAAGTGTGGGTGAAATAGTTGATTGACCCACCTACTAAGCCATTGAAGAACTCAATCATCAACAAGATGGTATCATCTATATGTAGTATCTACTATTTTCATCTATATGTCCAGTTGACCTCAAAATGTTTTTACAGCTTTCGCCTAATTTCAAAGGAATAAAGTGCAAAAGTGTAAACATATATTTGAAGTAGGTACCTACCTATTACAGCCATAAGGTTCTTACAAACTTTTAAATATTTACGACTATTGGAAGTGGCTGAAATGGACTTAAGATTAGAATAGTAAGGGTAGTATATATTTAAAAAAAAGGTAGATAAATAAACAATATTTGTGTTCAGTTACGTCACTCGATTAATTTTATGTAATTCTTTAGAAATCCCTCTATCAAACATGGCTCGAGTGGTGTATGTCAGTATGCAAGCATGCATAATTATGTTGTAAAAACTCAAAGGAATGTCCATACTAAACGCAAAAAATTGTGTATGCTCCGTTGCGCAAGATATCTATTCGACACTGAAATAATAAAACAATGTAAGGATGCGTGTTATTTTATAAGTAAAATTGGTAATATGAAATCATTACATTTAGCTTTGATGTTCTTTATTAGCTTGGTAGGTAGGGGGAAGCGGAGCAGTTTGGTACACCTTTTTTTCGCATCGCGTTTTACTAACCAAATGAACTAAAATCTGTTAATTTGTGTACCTTATTGATAGCGTAACTACCAGGCTACAAAATTCTATAAATTTTTTGGCTAGATTATACATAGTTATTGAGAAATATGGATTTAAAGAAAAAATGGGATATTTCCAATTCTGCCCCACATGCGGGGTACTTTGATACACCACATGGGGCACATTGGTACATCGTTTGGGGGCACTTTGATACGAATATCAAAGTGCCCCCTTTGTGTCTCAAAGTCCCCCAGTCTTCCATACTGAAAAAATGGTGTATGAAAGTGTGTATATAGAAACAAAATATATTAAAAAACAAATTTTAATGAACATAAGAAACAAAAACCTTTTTCAACAAAGGTTACATTATGTATAAACAGAAATATTACCTTTCACGTAGGTGTTTATAGAATCAACTTTGTTTAACCCTTAATTATGGTAATTCTAGTTTTAAAAACAGAAATATATTCTTACATATGTATGATATCTAATCGATTAATAGAGATGATGATGATGCGTGGTGCAAGTACTACACAGCCATCTCTTATAGGTGACTTATTACTAAATAGTGTTTGGGAACCTGCAAGGAAAGCGTTCTTCGACGTTCGCATAGTTGCTAACGCTTCCTCCTACAGCAACCTTACATGGCAAAAAACAGCACAAAGACACAGCCGAGAAAAACTTCTAAAATATGACCGAGCCTCAGAAGACTTAAGAGCCTCATTTACTCCATTAGTAATCTCATGTGATGGAGTCTTAGGGACTGAATACTTATATGAATTTCTTGAAAAAAAACAGCATCCAAATTATCATCCAAATGGGAAAAACTATACTCACAAATAATTATCTGGCTAAAAGTTAAAGTTCAAATATCACTCATACGAGCTGTCTCCATGAGAGTGACAGGCACCAGAAGACACATCAAAGTCTTCGATTGCGAAGACGGAGCAGGAATTCTAAACTAAGCAAGATTTTACAACCAACCTCCCCCTCCGCCCCATCTTTTCTTTTTGTTATCGCCTTCGTCACCCCTTGTTTGTACATTTTCTTTATGAATTAAAAAAAAATATATTAATAGAGATCACTCATTCATTAATGTAACCTATAACACTTATGTCTAACGTCTTTTATATCTAATCAGTCAATAACTTTGTACTTATGTATTGATATTGATATTTGAAGAAGGCCAAGATACAGGCTCAGCCTAGTTTGGTAAGAAGTCGAATAGATGTTTTGTTTTTGGTAATAAACATTTTTGTTTTTTTTTTGTATTTTGATAGGTTGAATACGTTTGACTCCTCTTAACTAAATTATGGCAGTTCTAGTTTTAAAAACAGAAAAATATTCTTATATATGACAACTAATCAGTCATTAGAGATTACTTATACTCATACATTAAAGTTACACAAAAACTTTGACGACGACAAAGTATATTTATCTCAAAATTTAGTCATACTCGCAATTTGAATAATAATAATAGTCGATCTAGTTAACAGAAAAATATATTCATTGAACATTATATTGGATCATATTAACCGAAAATTTATAAAGTTCTGACGTACGAGATGTTCCCTTTGGGAAATTGGGCTTTGGTAAGAGCAAAACAACGTCACTAATTACATGTATTTGGATGCTACGGCTCTCAGAGATAGTGTTTTGGCCACAACTTGAGATATGTAGCAGTTTTAACATCCTCCTCGTTGATCTTATTTCGTTCAGTGGTCGTTTTATACGTTCGAACCATTTTCTAGAAAAACAAGAAATTGCATTAATATCTTCGGTCGAAAAAAACTAGCGGGGCAGATTGGTACACTTACGGGGTACTTTGATACGTACAAAACTGCTTATACTGTTTTGTATCAAAGTACTTAACAAAATAAATAATAATACAAAATAAACGGTTTAGTATTACTTCGAAATGCCAATTTATTTAGGTATCTGAATATATTTACTTACCGTTTATCATATTAAGCATCCAATAAAGTATATTATACAAAATGTGGCACTAGAACTCCGACAAATACTAGGTATATTCTTAGTCAGCGGACGTGAAAACACGTTGTGACTCGCTGGCCGGCTGACTGGCGAGCTGCGCCGTCACAGGCGAGCTACTCAAATGTATAAAGTCATGCGTCAGTGTCGATGCAGGTGAATTTAAGTTACTCAGTGAGGAAATAATGTAGGTGTTTCAATGTGCCCCTTGTATCTAACTGCCCCGCTTCCCCCTACTTGTGTAAAAACTACGAGTATATAATTAAAAATATTAGGTACAAGAGATAGCTTCAATATACATGTAGGTAATTTGAATTTAAATGGTTGCCTAAAACAAGCTGGTTTCGAATGACGAGTAGGTAAATGATGGCAATTGCAATCGAATTATATATGTATATAATTCAAATAACACTTAGGTACAATTTAACTTCACCTCAATTTACCTATTCAGCTCAAAAAAAATGTCATTAAATTAAAACTACCTACATAGGTAGGTAGTTGAGATTATTTAATGCGACCGACTTTTTTACAAAACTGTCAATAAAATTTGAATACCTACTTATTTTACCTTGGACGGTATAGTTTATTTTCGAATGGACTAAGTACTCTGATGCAATTCAGTCAGCTTAAATAATCTCAAGTAGGTACTCGTATACCAACGAATCGGAATAGCGAAAACCGCATGCACACCTGCATTCTCTTAATAGCAGAGCAACAAAGTTATATTATACAGTCAAATGATGCACTTCTGTCATGCAAGAGTCGCATTTCAATTTAATACCATATTCCTAGCTCAGTCGTCCACTGGTATATATAATGTGGTAAAGCCGATGTCGTCAACTCGGAATGTATGCAAATATCTAATTGGTAACTAATTAGCGGTAATTATCGAGAGGAAAGTTGGTCGATTAAAGTTAACGGACGGGAATTGATGGGATTGGGTGTTATAAAGGTTCTGTATTCACTTCAACGAGTTCATTCTGATGTTTATTATGGTAGTTAGGGAGCTTTAATGTCATGCTTGGGAAAATGTCTAGTAAGTGGGCGAATATTTAGCGTTTTTAAGGCGTTTTTTTTGTCATTGTCGTCGACAGCGAATACTATTAAACGAGACGAATATCCGAGTCCACTTTTGATGAAGACGAAAGGCAATATCCGGTAGTGAGTCTTTTTTGATTAAAGTTTCCACGGCATGTTTTACCTCTGCTGAAATAATCTACAATGACTTTAGAACCGAGCGGTTCAAACGCCCAAGTATTGAATTGAAAAGAAAACTATAGACGTTTATGGAATGAATGTTTGTTACGGCCACGAACTAGCTGAAAAATGCATCAAATAGGGGTTTGTGTAGAGATGTCAGCTCGGTCATATTTTGAGCAGTCTTAAGGGCAGTGGAATTCCCAGAAGACTGTAGCTGCATATCACCAGTATAGTTTGTTTAGTTTAGATAACGAAAAGTACTTAAAACTAACCATTACTGACATCTTTTATTTAATTGTTATCTTCAAGTAGGGTTGTAAAACAGTTACGCATATTTAATAACAGAATAAACACAAGCTACTCCAGTAGGTACACGCGCCACAATTCGGTCAGTTTTGTGACGTCTCTTTGCTATCTTTTCCTTTCATATTTAGCAACAAAAAAATGTAAAATCTCTCGTTATTTGCATTTTCGTAATTTTAACTAAAACAAACCTTGCTCTGTGAATACGTAGATTTGTTTTTCTGGTGGTCACCAGAGTTTGCCCCCGGCGCTTATTACTCTAGCAAGCGTCCATTGCGTTACGGTGTCCGGTCTAAGGATGACTCACGCTAGATCGGGCCGCCGCCGGCCCGGGCCATTTTCTAACAAAAACGACGGCGTTTTTGCGCGGCCCGCGCGAAAGAGCCCAAGCGCGGCCGAGCCATACACAAGCCCGGCCGAGCCTACGATTTTTTACCGTCACCGCGGTAGTAAAGAAAATACGTACAGGACCATTTTCTTTTAGAAAACATTATGAGACCTAAAGACAAAAAGGAGGTACAGTCACCGGCATCAATATATGATGGATCAAAGGCCGCAAAAATATCTGACACGCTTTAACTAACGGCTCTAGGAATAGAGTTGTATCAGATATTTTTGCGGCCTTTGTTTCATCATATATTGATGCCGGTGCCTTTACTTACTCAACTTCAAAAGTCACCAGCCCCGCTACGTCAACTGGGGTTACTTTGATTCGCGGGGCGACTTTGATCAAATAGGATTTTCTCCGAAATCATTGTTTTCACTTGTGGGTGAACTGTGGCAGTGAATATATTAGTTATCTATCTTGCTGTATACTCGATTAAATCTTCTTCATTTCAAATAGTTTTGCTTTTATACTACATTCTACATGATGAAAGTAGCCCCATTTTTTCCTAAAGTCTACTGGTTCCTATATTGTAACTTGTTTTAAGTTCACCTCAACGCTTACCAACAAATATATCTTGACGCCGCGATTCTTAGTAACTAAGCCTAGGTAGAGGTCTAGTTTCGTTAGGCGTGACAGGTGAGTATGAGCGCATAATTAATAACAGCCCTGATGACTGAGGGATCTACCTACACCGATATGAGATTTAAAATAACAAAAGGTTGTGTGACTAACGAGATTTTTCCGTTTTTAATTAAATACTTTTATAAAAAAAAAAGTTTTTTTTCCTATACTACAGTCGGTAGACAGGTATTCTGTGTAACTACCAGAGAGTCGCACATAAATAGAAGTCCAATAAAGTTTAATCTATTTACTCTTGTGGGCAAACAGGCGTTATAATTTCATGTCATAATCCAATAAAACTGAATTAAACTTTGTTGGCTTAACGCAGAAAATCAATCTTCTAATAACAAAAGTTGACCAACTATAAATTGCAAATGTTTAATTCTGAACTTTGTGCAGTTAGAACATGGTTGAAATTGGTTTTCGCTCGTATTGCGACTAAAGTTGTTTCCATTGTAAGAGGGGGAAATTACGTATTCCACGCGTATCGACTTATCGACTTGGGAATCGATTTGATATTGATAAATTATCAACAGGTGGGTATTACATTTCGCGCATTCTGTTCGGTAACCACGTAATTATGTTTCTTTGTTAGTTCTTAGTGATAGTAATTAGCCAAAGCCTGTGGCTGTCAGAGATGGTCTTTGATGGTAATTGGTTTGTGGTCTAGGATCCGGCGTACGGGCCTTTTATCCTGTTCCGACTAAAGGATGACTCACGCTAAAACGGACCGGGTCCGGCCCGGGCCGTTTTCTAAGAAAAACGTCGGCGTTTTAGAGCGTCCGAGCCCTAGATACCAAAGCCCGACCGAGCCACGGCCGGGCCGAGCCGACCCCGAGCCGCTTCCGAGCCTCGGCCGTCGCTCGGCCGGGCTTGGGTATGGCTCGGTCACGCAAAAACGCCGTCGTTTTTCTTAGAAAAAGGCCCAGGCCGGACATGGCCCCTTCTAGCGTGAGTCATCCTTAAGTCGCAGTAGAAAACATTTTTCCATCTTCATGAAAGAACAATGAAAGCAGGCTTATAAGGAAAGTCCTCATACTTATGTGTATCCATTTTCATTGCTCTTGATTATACCTACTTTTGTGAAACGTTTACCATTGAAAAAAAAATATTTAAATCTCTATTAAATAAAAAGTAGGTATCTCAGACAATTTATTTATAATTTACTCTCAATCAAATACCTGTTTTGTATTTATTCTTGTTTTTCTTTACGCCATAGTATTTCATGTCATGACCGATTTACCCATACCTTCATAAAAGAGACACGTAAGTATACAACATTTATATATAAATTACGTAAAAGTAGATTTTTTAACATGCATGTAACTAGAAAACAGACGACATATAAATTGTACGAACCGGACCCTGTACTATACTTACCTAGTCCCTGCCTGTCAAAGAAGACATTTGCTCACATGTTTGTATGTTTAATTGCCAAGTTAATTAGTTCTTCGATTAAATAGATAAGTGTACGTCTAGTCACTTTTATTTACTACCTCTATATAGAGATAAGGGTTAATTTATTCTTAATTTCAGCAAGATTCTATCTATACGACTGATATGACATTTATGTCCGTAAGTCTTATCTCGCTGACGCTTAGTATTACTAATTTGGTTTTATATCAATAATACATAACGTTTACGACTAGTTGGGCATTAAACACATTTCCAATTCCGTTTGTTAACTCTGTACCACAAGAACTTAAATTGGAGAAAGCACAAAGTCTGTCGTCTACGTGTTTACAGCACAGAACGTTATTTCGGTCACGTCACTCGTAGGGATGTGGATAATCTGGAGAAACTTATGGTGACAGGAAAAATAGAGGGTAAAACAACTCCGAACTCCCATGCGATGATCAGATCTGATATCCAAGCAATTAGATACCACCGTCAGCGATGCAATAGGCTTGTGGCCAAAAATGTTTTACGATGCCATTCGAATCAGTTATAGGAGAGGAAAAAATGTTTGTATGGGAGCAACTACAATTAAAGAATATAAATACCCAAAAAAAATAGTCAAAGACGGACCTAGCTGGCGGCAGGCGAAAGGGCGAAACGCGTCATACTTTTTAGTATTTTAGTTAGCTAGTTTTGCCGCAAAGTCTGAAAGTCCTTAGATTTTTCTTTAGTTTTTTTATACTTTTGCTACTAGTACTTAAACTAGCGTAGGTATACATTGAAATACAATGTATCAATGAACTATTAACAATTTATTCAGCTTTCATTTGGTACCCCACATGTGTATGTAAGTTGTATTGTTTTGGCGTATTTTACACTTTTCCAAGCGCGGCCGCGGCGTTTTTGATGACGTCATTACAGGGAAATTCAACTCTTTAGAGACTGTCTTCTGGCAGTTTTAGAATCCAGGGGACATGCCTAACAACATACTAAAATATGGCGCCGGTATCCGAAAGTGAAGTATTTTCCCCTTACAACATGCACTAAGCGAGCTCAATCTCAATCTTGCTCAATTTTGGGTATTTATGTTTTTTAGTTGTATGGGAGCACATACAAACATTTTTTCCTCTCCAAAAACTGGTACGAATGTCCTCTTAAAAAAATCTTAGTCTTCATCCCTATTCCAGAATAGTTTACAGGGTTATGGTGATCAAATAGAACTGATAAAAGGTCTCAGATTAAATGATTTCTCGCAGCAGCCAAGGCCCAAGGGGGAGAGTGATAAACTGATAAACGTGCTGCCCAGCGCATTCTTTATCTTCGTAAAGATATAAAGGAAGAAAAGTTTATCGTTGGTAGTCTTTAGGACGTTGACATAAGTTTGAATTTCACCTGGCCTGTGGAAAAAGTTAAATCATTATATCGGTAATGTTTTGCTTTCAGGTATTAATGTGGAAAATACGTCTTTACATTTACAAGATACGTGTAATAATTCACTTATAGGCATTTTATTTGTGGAAAATACGCGTATTCAGTTTCGCTTTCCCATTTACGAGTATCACATTCCCCGATCAGCAATGCGTACCTACCTACATGTCCAATACTCGTACCGACAGATTACCGTTTTTATTTGTTTAGAAACCGTATCACTGCATTGCTGGGTAATTAGTTTTTTTTACTGTAATTGTGTTGTTGTTACACTAACGATCGGCTGGAGATGCTTCAGTGAATGGTCAAGTAATAGCAATTTAAATAGATCGAGATATTCCTAGTAGTTACCATCAATTTGTTGCATACTGGTGATTACAGTGTCTTTTTTTCTAGTAGTTATCGTCACTACGATACCTACGGCACTATTATCAACTACTCTTTTTTTACTACAAGGAATCAATAAAATTTCCCGTATTTAATACGTAAAAGTACCTAGAGAACCAAAATTGTTAGTCTATAGTCAACCTTGTTACAGTTTATATTATTACACTTTTAATGACTAAACGGTAACGCATGAGCATCTAATCAAACACTCAGATTAAATTTTAGTAGCCATAACTCTTTCCCACTATACTTAAATATCACACGAAAAGGCAGAATTGCCAATTGTATCGGAACAACAGTGCCAATTAAAGAAATTACCTACTGCTATAAAATACATTACATTGCATGAACGAATTCATGAAGTCATAAACCTGGGGAGTTCGTTAAAAGCTTTTTCTTCTCTTCGATTCTAATGTTTTTAATTATTTTAAGTATGTAAATTGAAACTGGCACTACGAGTCATGCCGTGTACATACTTTAAAAAAATAAGTTGGGTGGGAACTTGATAGGTTATTGTATTGACATACTCGCTGTTTTAAAATTATTGAATATATTATTTGATTTCCTCGCATTTTTGGAGAAAAGCACTATATATGCCTCGGCGCCCTCGGCGGGAACGGCATTTCCCTACGCTCGCTTCATCCGACAAAATCAACTTATCCACGAATTGCAATAATGTACTATTTTTCAAACATGCAATGAAATATTCTCTTAACGTTCCTTATAATAGACTCGGAAGTATCCTTTTTCGAGCGCAGCATCTCGATGCGGCCTGAAATGGGATTTCGTACAACTTTTCAGGCCTAGGTCTGCAAAGTAACTTTTTAATTTTAATTCCACTATTTGTGGCACAGCATCACGGCATTCAGCCATGAAAATTAGTTTGATTTGAGGATTTTTATTTATTTATTTCATTGCATGTTTGAGAAAAGCACTATACATGCCTCGGCGTGAAAACGGATTCCCGGCCTCGTATCTCTATTGTAATCCTCTGATGTTATGTACTATTTCACACCTCTCATTCAGAAAAGTAAGTTTTGGTCCCCGACGAGAGGGTGCAACTTTTCTGCTCAAGCTACTTTTTTAATTTATTCATTGGCTTGTAGCATTTACGCAATGTGCCAATAGAATCTTAATAAAATATTCTATTGTAATTTCATCGTAATCGACAAACGTATATATATGTATATAAGTATATATTTGTTTGATTTGTTTGTATTTTTTTTTAATTTTAAGTTTGTTTTTTGTTTTTTGTGTTTTTTGTTGTTGTTTTGTTTGTTTTTGTTAGTTTGTTTCAGTTTTTTTTTGTGTTTTGTTTTTTTTTTGTTTTATTTGTTTTTCTTTTGTTGTTTGTTTTTCTTTTGTTTGTTCTTTTTTTGTTTTGTTTTTTTTTGTTTTTTTGGTGTTTTTAGGGTTTCGTAGCCAAATGGCAAAAAACGAAACCCTTATAGATGCATCATGTCTGTCCGTCTGTCTGTCTGTCTGTCTGTCTGTCTGTCTGTCCGTCCGTATGTCACAGCCACTTTTTTCCGAAAATATAAGAGCTTTACTGTTGAAACTTGGTAAGTAGATGTATTCTGTAAACCGCATTAAGATTTTCACACAAAAATTAAAAAAAAAAACAATGTTTTAGGGGTCCCCATACTCAGAACTGAAACTCAAATAATTTTTTTTCATCAAACTCATACGTGTGGGGTAACTATGGATAGGTCTTCAAAAATTATATTGAGGTTTCTAATATCATTTTTTTCTAAACTGAATAGTTTGCGCGAGAGACACTTCCAAAGTGGTAAAATGTGTCCCCCCCCCCTGTAACTTCTAAAATAAGAGAATGATAAATCTAAAAAAAATATATGATGTACATTACCATGTAAACTTCTACAGAAAATTGGTTTAAACGAGATCTAGTAAGTAGTTTTTTTTTAATACGTCATAAATCATAAACCGCAATTTATTTCACGGAACCCTTCATGTGCGAGTCCGACTCGCACTTGGCCGCTTTTTTTGGTAATTATTTTCCTCAAAGTCGGTGTGAAAAGTAACATGTGTACTCAGGAGCCAAATCATTTTCGTCTTGGGCGTTTAAGTGATTCTATTGTAGGATCCCTCGATACGTTCAGGATTCAATACACCGCCCTCGCCGTAAATATACTATTTTGCTCCCTTGTGACACAACTTGTTGTCTATTACTCGTACTTCATACCTTTTGTCTTCCTATGCGGGTAAGCAATTTGCCATTCAATCAGCCCGTAATCGCATAAATAAGAAAATCAGCATTTATCCGCTTCAAGCTTATCATTGTAAGCTTACTTTAGTTGATTGGATAAAAAACTTAACTTATAATGAAACGGAAGCACTCTTATCTTGCACAATAGTACATTACATCAGAGGCCGGGAAAACTCGGATTTTGCAGGCTTAGGCCTGAAAAGTTGTATGAAATCCCATTTCAGCCGCCTCGAGATGCTGCGCCCGAAAAATTCCGAGTCTATTATAAGGAACGTAAAGAGAATATTTCATTGCATGTTTGAGAAAAATAATTTTGTACCCACACGGACACACACTTACACACAAACACAAACACACACACACACATACACACACACACACACACATACACACACGCACACACGCACGCCCGCCCGCCCACCCGCCCACAATTACACGTTAAATAAGGGTGCAAAGTTTGTAGGGGGAAACTTAATTTTTTTAGCAAGAGACTTTAAATTTTGTAGAAAAATTACTTATTACAATACAAAAAAGTACTGTCAGCGTTTTGGAAAATTTCTCCCCTTAAGGGGTTCAAAAGGGGTGCAAGGTTCGTATGGGAAACACTTTTTTGAGCTAGAGACTTGATAGTTTGTAGAAAAATACTTAAGTATTACAATAAAAAACACTTAGTGTTTTCTTTAAAAAAATCCCCGAAGAGCGTTAATAGGGGGTTCAAAGTTTGTATGCAGAACAAGAAAATTTTAAAGTATGAGATTTGTTACTTCGAGTTTAGCCTCTTTGTTAAAAGAAAACAAAAAAAAATCAGCGTTTTTTGAAATTCATCCCCTAAAGGGTGTTCAAAGTTTGTACGGAGAGCAAGACATTTTTAAAGTAAGGTATTTGTTACTTCGGTTTTAGACTGTTTGCTAAAAGACTACAAAACTTATTTCAGCGTTTTTTTTAATTCATCGTCTAAGAAGGTTAAATGGGCCTTCGAAGTTTGTATAGAGAGCAAGACATTTTAAAGTAAGCGATTTGTAACTTCGGTTTTAGACTGTTTACTAAAAGACTACAAAACTAATTTCAAACTGATTTCAGACGATGCGCGGGGGGCCATTTCTCCATACAAACGTAATCTCCCGTTTCCTCCCTGGATAATAACAAAAGAGCAAATATTTTGTATTTATACAATATATACTTACCCCTGACACGTCCCTATGTTTCGTTTTACCTAATTAAATGTTTATTTTAATAATTAGAGACCTTTCAAAACTACGAAATTTGCCGCTTTTTGGCGCCATAAACAATCGCTCAGTAAACAAAATTAACGAATACAAAAGAAAACCAGAAAACCTAGAGACATAGCCAAAGCTCTCTTTATAATACACTAGCGACCCGCCCCTGCTTCGCACGGGTTTATGTGTATAATACATGCATATATGGTTTGTATTATACATATAAACCTTCCTCTTGAATCACTCTATCTAGTAAAAAAAAACCGCATCAAAATCCGTTGCGTAGTTTTAAAGATCTACGCATACATAGGGACAGACAGACAGACAGACAGCCAGCAGCGACATTGTTTTATACTATGAATTGAAGTAAAAGAAAAACTAAAATTGGTTCTAAATTGGAAGAGAAAATAGGGTACTACCTCAGAGCATAGAATACTAGAGAGAGGACAAGCCGCCGGCGGCCGTGTCGCAGCTGTATGCTCGATCGGCATACACTGCCATACTGTGCACGCGTGCTGATCGCAGAGAATATTACGTTTTTTCCCAAAATGCCTGATATGATGCGCGTTTATTGTCAAATAAGCGTGTAGGTATACAAGAGTGTGTGTTTTAGATGTGTGCGTGCTTTGTTTTGTCAATTACTTGGGCGTTGTGTGGCTTAATGTACTTGCGACAGGCTCACACAAATCGGCCGCCACGTCCGATACGCCATGTTCATACATCTGTGGGTACTACGAAACACCGTTTTCGCCAGTTTTTTGTAGGTCATATCGGCCCGAGCTGCAGTTGTCCCTTACTTGTACTATACGGAAGAATATGAGGGAGGATTTTTTAATTCTGATAAAAACTGGCCGAGTCAAATCGAACCTACTTTTAGATCTCACATTTTTAAATAACAGCAATTGTTATAGGTATCCAATAAAGCAAAGACATAGAGTTCAATACTTGTTCATAATGTTATTTTGTTCCTATAAATACATATTTGGATTTTGCATAGAACTTGGCACTCATTTAGATCTCCATTCTTTTTGCGGCGAAGCGCAAGCGCAAGCGGCCAAGCATAATTTTTGTATTGAACTTGGCTCTCCTTTTTTACATTTATGTTTTTGGTGGGATCAGAATCACAGAAAACGGTTTCCCAATTGTATCGATTATCCGAATTTCCATTTGTCCTCAAAGCCGTTTTTCTCTGAAGCCATAATATTTTCAGGATGATTATAAAACAAACCTAACCTAACCTAATGGATTCTACGCGATAGGTAAGTATTAAAAAAAAATTAAAAGCTTTTTGGTTTTTAAGATAATTGGCTTTTGCCGAAATGAAAATTCGGACGAACGATACAGTTGGGAAATGAAATTTAGTGATTGCGATAGTATCGCATTCCCACTTGCGGTATTGTTTATGAAAGCATCCTTGTCCCTCATTTGACAATCAGTTGTGCATGTGTGTGTGAATCTCTATATTCCTATAGTGGTTTACTATTAGTGGTAGTGCTGCCTCTGGCGGCAGAACATTGCAGTAATGTTCCCTATTCGTGCGAAACGCG
Source organism: Epinotia brunnichana (assembly GCA_963854355.1). NCBI lineage: Eukaryota > Metazoa > Arthropoda > Insecta > Lepidoptera > Tortricidae > Epinotia > Epinotia brunnichana. The sequence goes on along the minus strand of OY977936.1, from coordinate 21,318,431 downwards.
ACAGAAATAGGTTTCACAAATACCAATTTTTCAAAAAGCTCGCTCACCGCGCTTCCTCTTAAACAAACATTTAGACGATAACATGTTCTACGCGGACGAAGTCGCGGGCAACAGCTAGTACATAATAATTATATGTGTTCACTCCTGGTCTATGGACATTAATGCCATGCCATGTTAGTATAGGTACCCACTTTCATCACGCAGGATTTTCACGTAGATATGTTTCATGTATTCGATGTTGACTATCTGTCAGTGGCGGTCTGGCGGTGCGTGAACATTTTCGATAGGCAACCTGGAACAATATAATGCACTAGCTGTTGCCCGCGACTTCGTCCGCGTATAACATGTTATCGTCTAAATGTTTGTTAAAGGAATGAATTAAAAAAAAGCATGAAAATAAATTTTGTACCTAGTCTTTTAGAAAACAATCTAAAACCGAAGTTACAAATCTCTTGCTCTCTATAGAAACTAAGAACCCTCTCTGAACCCTCATAGAAAACAGTCTGAAACCGTAGTACAAATTTCTTACTTTAAAAATGTCTTGCTCTCTATACAAAGTTCGAACCCCCTTGTAACCTTCTTAGGGGATGAATTAAAAACACGCTGAAATAAGTTTTGTAGTATTTTAGCAAACAGTCTAAAACCGAAGTTACAAATGCCTTAATTTGAACACCCTTATCCCCTTTAGGGGATATATTTAAAAAGAATGCTAAAATAAGTTTTGTAGTCTAAACACGCTAAGATCGAAGTTACAAATATCATACTTTAAATTTTTCTTGCTCTCCATACCAATTCAGGGAAAAATTAAAAATAAAACACTCGGTTTTTTTATTGTAATAGGTAAGTATTTTTTCTACAGACTATCAAGTCTCTAGCTAAAAAAAGTGTTTCCCATACGAACCTTGCACCCCTTTTTAACCTCTTAAGGGGTGAAATTTTCCAAAACGCTGGCAGTAGGTATTTTTTTGTATTTTAATAAGTAAGTACTTAATTTTTCTACAGAGTTTTAAGTTTCTACCTAAAAAAAGTTTTCTTATACAAACATTGCAACTCTTTATCCCCCTCTTAGCGGGTGGAAATTTTCAAACCACTGAAAGTAATTTACCTTTATATTTATATTCTAATAAATAATCTTTCTACACAATTTCAAGTCCCTAGCTAAAAAAAAATCCTCCATACAAATTTTCACCCGTTTTAATCACCCTTAGGGGTGGAATTTTCCAAAACGCTGAAATGTCTTTATTTGTATTGTAATAAGTAATCTTACAACAAAGGTTTGTTGCTTGCTAAAAAAATATATTTACAAACGTCATCCCCTTATACACCCCTAAGGGGTGGAATTTTCTAAAACGCTGAAAGTATTTTATTTTATTTTATTATGTAATCTTTTTAAAAAGGTTTGAGATTCTAGCTCGAAAAAAGCTTCTATCTCTAAAAGAAGTTTCGCTCATACAAACTTTGCAACCCTTTTTAAGCCCCTTAGAGGCTGAATTTTCCATAACGCTGACAGTACTTTATTTGTATTCTAATAAGTAAGCTTTCTACAATGTATTGAAATTCTTGCTAAAATAATAAAGTTTCCCTTATACAAAATTTGCACCCCTTGTTTCTTAGGTGCAGAATTTTCTTAAACGTTGAAAGTACTTTATTTGTATTCTAATAAGTAATATTTATACAAAATTTTAAGTCTCTAGCTCAAAAAATAAAGTTTCCCCCATACAAACTTTGCACCCCTATTTGACCCCTTTAGGGATAGAATTTCCAAAAATTCCTTCTTATCCGTTGCCTACGTTGTAAAAGGTAGTTCTGGTGTAAATTTCAACTCTCTAGCCCCAGTAGTTTCGGCTGTGCGTTGATGAGTGAGTGGGTGAGTCAGTCAGGACATACGAGTAGGCATTTATAATATATGTAGGTATAGATAGATGACGAAAATCCGATTCAAATATCTCAAAACCGTTTTAATGTCGCTTGTTAGAGTGAGAAAACGATCAGGGACTGTGACGTCAAGATCCTCGAGCGTCATAGTAAAAAACAATCGTTTCATATGAAGGTGCGTTTTGTGGAAAAGGGACAGAACATAAAACTTTGGAACTTAGTGATTACCTATACATATAACCTCTTGCGTTGATTTTTTCTCTATTATCTTTTTTTCGAGAAAATACATTATGATTATTTTATTTAGTGTCTACCTACAGCCGGGTCCGCTGCACCAATGTTTTCCATGTTTTTAAACATCTAACATGTTTTCCGTCAGGTTCGGCAAACAAATAGGGTTTTGTTTTGATTGGCAAAACATGTTTGACGTTTAAAAATCACGAAAACATGGCGCAGCGGACGCGGCGTTTGGGGTGTAGTTTCGATTCCTGAGCTATAACCACGAACTTTGGAATTCGAAAATATTCGGGTATCTTTATTTCTATCGCACTAACAATAACAATACTCGAGTGACAGGGATGCAGTTATACGAACTTCGAGTTTCGGTTTTCGTGGTAGCGCCGCAGGCACTTTGGCAGAATGCGCAAAGAGCGCGTGTGTTTGCCATTCAAAAAAAACAAATTCGTGTTAATTATATTGTTCAAATTTGTTTTTACATTTATAGAAATTACGCCATAATGCGACATTTGCGCATATAAGTTCTCATATCACAATCGAATATTTTTTTATGGTTTAACTTTTGGCATGTGTATCGTAAAGGTCTATCGTGGACTGGATTTAAATTAAGTGAAAACCAAAGCAATTCCGCCATTTTGACGAAAATTTGACGTTTCTTATAGCTGACAGTTGGAGCAGCGTTTGATTTCAATAAAAGTAAATGAAAAATTGAATGAAGTCGTATATTACGGAAAATTAATTAATTGTCGCAGTCGGATAAAAACTATCCTAAGTTGCAGCTAGAATAATAATGTACCTATATAAAATGTTTCATATTTTTCCGTTCATGGGATGCTGAGAACATTCGAACCGCGCAAAGCTTAGTTTCAAACTGGCTGATTCTTTTTTTAATTTAGAGATTTATTATAAGTGGAGATGAGTATAGAGAAAATATATAACTATAGCTTGCCTAAATATAAATTGTAGGCAGCCGGTGGGAATCGGCTTGTATGGGCGCTCCCCCACTGCTATCTGTATTAAGTGAAGACATACCGATTGGGATTGTAAAAAATACCTACATTATATCTTACTGATTAATACGTAGGTAGGTAAAAACAGAAACAGTACTAAGTAATAAGAACATCAAAAAACTGGATGCTTATATTTCTACGAGCACTGTACTTTTTTAACATTATTATCGAGCAAATTAAAAGAAGTTCATGTAATGAAACACAAAAATGGTTATTCATTGAAATGATCTTAATGATTTCATACAATCGCTTAATTACATCTAAATTTATAATTAAACAATACAGAAGCATTGTGAGTGTCACGGAATACTAATCAATTGGAGAAGGCATTTTGACAGGACGCTTTATTTCACACCCTATATGGTCAGACGTAGGTAAATGAGTACCATATAAGTTCCTTAACATTAACAAAATGCCATTGCTAACATCATCGCATTGATACTTCGTGCTTTTACAGCCGACATCACAGAGGTATACATTTTATAAGTCATTTCAAACATTGTTGTTTTATTTAATTCAAATATGAATGAACAATATGCATATACAAAAGGTTTCATTTTCAATATAGATAGTTTGAAGTTAATTTCATTAATTATAATCCTAAGGAAACCCGTCTAATCTTAATAAGGTCTAGTTTTCCCTCCGGGTTGGAAGATCATATGGCAGTTGCTTTCGTAAAACTAGTGCATGTACTTAGGCCAAATCTTGGGATTAGGTGCAAAGCGCACCCGGGCTCGTTTAGTTTAGGCACTACCGGGAAAAACGCTAGGAGGATAGACTACAGACCCTATGTCGAATGTAATGGATAATATTTAAAAAAAATTGATTTGTTTGTTTTCATTTAGTGACATTTAGTTTGTTAACCGTTTAGGTACTTATTGGTTAAAATCTGCAATGTGTAAATGATTATTGTGTAAGATTATTAACATTATATTATAAAATACCATTTGACATGTAAAAGTGCCCTTGTGGCCTATTTGCAGAATAAATAATTGATTTTGATTTTAGGATGATAAGTATATCTTAAATGTACTAAACAAGGTACATTCATGACGGTTATTATTGAATAAAAATAACGTTTTTACATTTTCGCCTCGTCCATAATTAGGTAGGTACCCACATCTTCTGACATCCCACACTGTACTTACTGCCATTAATAAGATAATATGTCGGTATATCTTTGTCTATTTGACATATACAATGTTCTGCTGCCCTTCCAGTCTATCGAGACCCTTAGTGTTTTCGACTCTCCATAGTTCCTTGAGCTAGCGGATTAACATGAAGATTGAAAGATGAACAAAAAACACATCAAGCGAAAAGAAGATATACTTTAATTCTGGACTCTATGCTACTTATTTTAAGGGTTCATTTTAAATAGGAATGAATTAGGGCTTGACTCCGTTTAATTTTGATGCGGGATATTCTATAGTGGGTCAATGCTGGCTAGTGGGGTTGAATGAGCAAGACGAATCGTTCAGAGCGGCTGCTTTGATGCGTGAAGCGGCTATTATAAAGGACTTTTGTAATTAGTGACGGTTTGGGGACCAATTGGTGTTTTTGTGGTTCCGTATAAGGGATATTTAAATAGACGCAATATTTAAGTGATATTCTGATTGACAAAAATACAAATACTTATTTATCACACCTTATCAAAATAATTTCTGCTGTCATGTTATTTGCTACCTATTTATTTGATTAAGCTTGTGTAGTAATATTAAACTGCGATTCGAACTCTGCGACTTAAGTGGCAGTGGGCAGGGCACACTGCACGTAGAACTGATGGCCGTAGGTGCGGAAAGGTTCGCGAGTGGCGACCACGTACCGGAAGGCGCGGCGTAGGTGGACTAATGACCTGGTAAAGGTCGCGGGAGTCCGCTGGATGCGGGTGGCGCAGGACCGGCCATTGTGGCACTCTTTGGGGGAGGCCTATGTACATCAATGGACTCCTTTCGGCTGATATGATGATGGTGATGATGATGAATATTAAATTAAACTGAACAAATGTTCACTTTTCTTCCGATTGTTCCTTATTTAGGGTTATTTAGGGGCTAGGCGCGCGTGAACCTCTTCTAATCTCCACTTATAATAAATCTCTAAATTAAAAAAAGAATCAGCCAGTTTGAAACTAAGCTTTGCGCGGTTCGAATGTTCTCAGCATCCCATGAACGGAAAAATATGAAACATTTTATATAGGTACATTATTATTCTAGCTGCAACTTAGGATACTTTTTATCCGACTGCGACAGTTAATTAATTTTCCGAAATATACAACTTCATTTAATTTTTCATTTATTTTTATTGAAATCAAACGCTGCTCCAACTGTCAGCTATAAGAACCGTCAAATTTTCGTCAAAATGGCGGAATTGCTTTGCCTTTCACTTATTAATAATTTAAATCCCGTCTACGATAGACCTTTACGAGACAAATGCTAAAATATAAACCATAAAAAAATATTCGATTCTGATATGAGAACTTATATGCGCAAATGTCGTTTTATGTCGTAATTTCAATAAATGAAATCAACAAATTTGAACAATATAATTAACACGAATTTGTTTTTTTTGAATGACAATGGCACGCGCTCGGCGCATTCAGCCAAAGTACCTGCGGCGCTACTACGAAAACCGATACTCAATGTTCATATATTTGCATCCCTGTCACTCGAGTATGGTTAGTGCGATAGAGATAGAGATACCCGAATATTTTCGAATAGGGAACATTACTGCAATGTTCTGCCGCCAGAGTGCAGCACTAACACAATTAGTAAACAGTTTTTTTGACAACTTTGACAAGTCCTTCAAAGCTCTGGATCAAATAGTGAAGAAAATATTTCAATGAATAAAATGCATCAGTGCCGCGTAATTGGATGCAAGAATGAAGGGCATCATTCATTTCCGAAGGAAACGACGATATGAAAACTATGGGAAGCGGCAATACGTCGTAAAGCAAAAAAAAGCCCTCATCCACCTTTAAATGGCTATAGGATGCCATTTTAATATCACAGTACAGGTATTTTACACACGAATGATAATAAAACGATTGTAGTTTAACGCGTTTTCATCAATTATTCGTTATTGTTTGTTAGGTAGGTAAATAAATATGACATTGTACGTCATGGCGGTTTGTTGGTGCCGGTTAATGTACGGCCCGATAATACACGTCCATCTATCGTTATCTCTCTCTTGTTGTATAAGTTAAAAAGAGACATAGATATAGAGGATGCCAATTATTGGGCCGTACATTAACCGGCACCGGTTTGTTTACGGGTTGTGTTAGTGTCGCCCCCTACGCAGAGCTTTGCGTAATGTTCCCTATTCCGAAGTTCGTGGTTATAGCTCAGGAATCGAAAATATGGTAAATAATCATAATATATTTTCTCGATAAAGAATTTAAAATAAATATAGTCAAATGGAGAAAAAAACAAAGCAAGAGGTTATATAGGTAATGATTAAGTTATAATTATAAGAGTCCAAAGTTTTAAGAGGGGGTATGTTCTGTCCCTTTTCCGCAAAACGCACCTTTATATGAAACGACTGTTTTTTTCTATGACGCTCGAGTATATTGACGTCACAGTCCCTCATCGTTTTCTCACTCTAACAAGCGACATTAAAACGGATGTAGCTTCATAATTTTTTGAGATATTTGAATGGGAGTTTCATTATCTTCTATCTATTTATACATAATAAATGCCTATGTCCTGACTGACTTATTCACTCACTCACTCACTCATCAACGCACAGCCGAAACTACTAATCTTAGAGAGTTGATTTTTGCACAGTATGTTGCTTTTATAACGTGGGCTAGGGATAAAAAGGGATTTTTGAAAATTCTACCCCTAAGGGGGTAAAATAGGGGTGCAAGGTTTGTATGGGGAAAACATTTTTTTTTTAAATAGAGACTTAAAACTTTGTAGAAAGATCAGTCATTAGAATACAAATAAAGAACTTTCAGGGTTTTAGAAAATTCTACCCCTAAAGGGGTAAAATAGAGTGCAAAGTTTGTATGGGAAAAACTACTTTTTTTTAAATAGAGACTTAAAACTTTGTAGAGAAATTATTCATTAGAATACAAATAAAGTACCTAGATTCAGTGTTTTAAAAAAATCTACCCCTAAGGGGGTAAAATAAAGGTGCAAATTTTGTATGGGGGAAACAATTTTTTTTTTAAATAGAGACTTAACACTTTGTAGAAAGATTAGTCATCAGAATACAAATTAAGTACTTTCAGCGTTTTAGAAAATTCTACCCCTAAAAATAGGGGGCTAATAAAATAGGGGTGCAAAGTTTGTATGTGGGAAACTATTTTTTTTAGCTAGAGTCCTAAAACTTTGTAGAAAGATTATTTAAATACAAAGAAAGTACTTTCAGCGTTTTGGAAAATTTCACCCCTAAGGGGGGGGTAAAATAGGGTGCAAAGTTTGTATGGGAAAAACATATTTTTTTTTAATAGAGACTTAAAATTTTGTCGAAAAATTACTTATTAGAACATGAAAAATACTACATTCGGCGTTTTACAAAAATCATTCCCTAAGGGGGTTAAAAAAGGGTGCAAGGTTTGTATGGGGAACACTTTTTCTGAGCTAGACACTTAAAACTTTGTAGAAAGATTACTTATAAAAATACAAAAAAAAGACTTTCAGCGTTTTGAAAAAATCTATCCCTAAGGGGGATAAAAAGGGGTGCAAAGTTTTTATCAGGGAAAGTTTATGTTTTTGAGTTAGAGACTTGAAACTTTGTAGAAAGATTACTTATTAAAAAACAAAAAAAGAACACAAATCGTTTTAGAAAATTCCACCCCTAATAGGGTTAAAAAGGAGAGCAAGCTTTGCATGGGCAACACTTTTTTTGAGTTAGACTTAAAACTTTGCAAAAAGATTACTTATTAGAATACTAAAAAAGAAATTTCAGCGTTTTAGAAAACTCCATCCCTAAGGGGATCCTTAAGATCCTTAAGAAGGGTAGCCAGTGTTGTGTGGGAAAAACTTTTTTTTTTGCTAGACTTAAAACTATTCGAAATGTTACTTATTAAAATTAATAATAAAGTACTTTCAGAGTTTTAGAAAATTCCACCCCTAAGGGGGTTAAGAAAGCTTTGTATGGGCAACACTTTTTTTGAGCTAGAGACTTAAAAGTTTACGAAAAAAGTTCTTTCAGCGATTAGAAAAATTCAACCTCTAAGGGGGTTTAAAAGGGGGTTCAAATTTTAAATGGCGAGCAATAAAATTTTAAAGTGTTAAGAGATTTTTAACTTCGGTCTTATTCTGTACGTTAAAAGACTACAAAACTGATTTCAGAGTTTTTCCAAATTCATCCCCTAAGAGTGTTAAAATTGGTTCAAAGTTTGAGTATTTCAAGGCATTTTTAAAGTATGAGATTTTTAACTTTGGTTTTAGACTGTTTGTTCACAAACTAGAAAATGAACATCAACGTTTTTTTTTAATTATCCCCTAAAAGAGGGTTCAAATTTTGTATTGAGAGAAATCATTTTCTAAGACGATAAAAAGTTCTACGCGGACGAAGTCGCGGGCAACAGCTAGTTCTATATATTAGGTATAAGGGTTGATATAGGTTAGGGTATAGGGTGGAAGGGGGCATACCTACCCTCCATTCTCCATTCTCATGGCGGCTAATGGAGGGTATAAAATTGACAGAGAAGGTATCAAACGAGGAAGTGTTGAAAATAATCAATGAAAAGAGAACCATAATTATTAGAAATAGAAAAACGAAGAGGAGTAATGATAGGACATCTGCAAAGACACGACCTTTTCTTGAAGACTATTATAGAAGGGAAAATTGAAGGAACGAGAGGCAGAGGAAGGCCAAGAAAAAACAATTTCGAACAAATAAAGGAGAAAGTTAAGGCCGGGTCTTACCAGAAAGTAAAGGATATGACAGACGACAGAAACGGCTGGCGATTGCTCCTCCGCCAAAAGTGCTACTCTTAAGTTAAAGAAGAAGATATTACATATACCGTACAGGCCCTTGTTTTCGTAGTCACGGGGTATAGACTAACCCGTACCATTTTTAACGTTCATTCTTAACTTTATTAAAGAAGTACGATAAAACGCCTGCAACGTGTTCCGTTAATTAACCTATTGTAATAGTACTTTTTTATATGTACATTAATTAATGTAATAAAATTGTTGAAATAAAAAAGTTTATGGGGGCCGTAAATGTTAAAGCTTTGAAGTGTACAAAAGTCTGAGCTCGGTGACAATGTCTTGATTAAAAGATTGAAGTAGTTAATTCATTGAGATTGAAAAATAATTGATAAAATTCACTTAATGAGGTTCCATGCAATGAGGCAAGGATAGCCAAGACCCTATTGCATGCTGTGTAAAGTTCACAAAAACTGTTTATAGGTAAATTACAATTCTGTTTTTAATAACAATAAAAAAATCTGACATCACAAACTTTCAATAGTATTTCTTCTTAAACTCTACGGAGTGTAAAAACAATACTTACACAATTTTTCGGTTAACTTCTAAGGAAACATTATAAATAATTGAAGTCTTCCGTTTCTGTTGTGTCTATTTACGATTATTCTTAATCGAGTAAAGAGCAAACACTTTTCCATGATAAGTGAGTCGTTTTTTGCTTCATTTACCCAATTATGTATAGACTCCATGTACATGAATGGATGTTATGTTAGCCACAAATACTTGATACCTATATGCTCATAATCATTTATTTCCATGTCAAATTACATGTCATGAGAAATTATACTCATTATAATAAATCATTTTTTGCATATTAGGATTTAGTATCTTTATTAATTTTTTTATAATGCAGTTACGCCTGCTAACGATATTTATAAACTTCAAACTTCATATTAAAGGAAAACTAGAAAAATTTAGGCTCCGAGCCGGATTCGAACCGGCGACCACAGGCATACATGGCCCGTCGCTACTTACCAACTGAGCTATCGAAACAATCTGTCTCAGCCCATGTATGCCTGTGGTCGCCGGTTCGAATCCGGCTCGGAGCCTAAATTTTTCAATTTTTCCTTTAATTTGAAGTGTATAAGTATCTTTATTGACTGTAATTCAATGTTAGTCCAAACTCTAATCTAAGTTAATTATTTTTACGTCATACCTGGCCATAAAGTAGGAATTACCGCACGCTACGCGTGCGTAAAACCCCACTTCCTGGCCAGATAGAGACGTAAAATTTTGTACTCACCACGGGCGGTAATAAAGAAAGCCTCAGAGCGCATATTTATCGCCCTTGCCTTTGGCTCGGGCGTCAAATACCTGCGATCTGAGACATTCTTTGTTTAACCGCCCTGGGTAAGTAATGTACTACATATTAATAACTCATGCGCTTACGAATGGCAAATTTTGTGCACCTTTCGAAGGCCAATTATTATTTAATACTTAATATCATTTAGCAGGCAGTCGCGGCACGCGTGCACAATATACATAAAGCGAAATTCTTAAAAAACGAACCGTCGCCATATCTCGAAAATCAAACATTCGGCGCAAGCTGACAATGTGCCCAAATTGCAGCTAAACTTCAACTCGCGGGGTTCCGTGGTAAGAATGGAGCAACGAATATATGTTTCGGATCGATCACTTATTTATTTGATTTTACAATATAGGCTCTGTTTTTTGAAACTGTTAAATGGCGCCCATTTTTGAAAGTTATTTAAAAAAAATACCTAGCTCCTGAAAAAGATATTAATAAATGTTTTAATCTATATTTTGGTTAATTTAGATTTGCTCTACAATACTTATTTAAGATAGATTAATCATACAAAAAAACAACACATGCTTCATTTAAATATAATTATTGATTACCTCCGGGTAGAAAATTTCTAATATTCTTGAATAAAGCATCTTAAGCTGACGTTTTAAAATGATATACTTATATATAAGTAAACAAAAAATACGCTTTTTATTAATTAATGTGCAAAAAACAGTATTTTGCCTGTAGTTTATAATACAGAACACTACCCGCATAAATGTTTTTGCACTTTTCCCCAATTTTACATAAAAGAGGCGGTATTTAGGCAGTGTGATTTCGAAATGATTATAAAATTAACCGTTATCATTTATCGGAAATGAAAATGATCGGTTATTTTTTGCGTTTGCGATGATAAATTGTTTCGTATTAGCGGTATTGTGGCCAATAATTACGGTTAAGTGGTTTAGTACAGCTGCTTAAGCCATCAAGTAGAGTAGGTAATCAAGTGCTTAATAATAAGCTAAGATTACGTTCGCGTTGTCTTTGGCCACATACCTTGAATATCAACTCGGGCGTGGCGTAGGTGTTATCTTTAACTTACATTGTAAACCTCTGTAGTATGTATATAAATAAATATTGGAGGAAAATATAACACATAGGTTATATATTACACGATATACTACATACACATATATATATATAAATATATACAGGGTGGAAAGTTAAAACGGGGCAGTAAGGGCAGCTACTAGATCCCTTGCCGCTACGCAAAATTGGCATTAGGATTTCATTCCTAACTTTTTAAGTGATGACAATCTACATTCATAGATTTTTCAAAAAAAGTACAGTCAGCGAGAAAATCATCAATTTTGACGAAATTATTTTTTAATGCCATTCGATCCCATTCCTATTAACGATCAAAATACTCTTTGGGACCGAGTAAGGTTTGACAACTAGAACGCCCAGAAATCAAAGAAAACTTTTTCCATACAATTAGTATGTATCCATTCACTTTGATGATCGTCTAACTAAAGGACTACTTGTACTTTGGTTTTCCCATACTAATTGTATGGAAAAAGTTTTCTTTGATTTCTGGGCGTTCTAGTTGTCAAACCTTAGTCGGTCCCAAAGAGTATTTTGATCGTTAATAGGAATGGGATCGAATGGCATTAAAAAATAATTTCGTCAAAATTTATGATTTTCTCGCTGACTGTACTTTTTTTGAAAAATCTGTGAATGTAGATTGTCATCACTTAAAAAGTTAGGTATGAAATCCTAATGCCATTTTTGCGTGGCGGCAACGGATCTAGTAGCTGCCCTTACTGCCCCGTTTTAATTTTCCACCCTGTATATATACTTATACATATATAAAAACTTAATAATTACATAGAATACATCCATGATACTGGTACAAAAAATTATGTTTTGTAGCTATATTTATCGTGCGGAAAATTAGATTTTGAAACAGCCATTTGAACCCAAAATATATACAATTAAGTGCAAACATCCAATATAAAAGTATATTGAAACATACCTTTTGATTTTTTCGATGCGAGTATTTAAAATGATGCGAACCATTCGCATATGCGAATGCGAATATTCGTAAATTCCGTACTTCAGATATGTTTTTGATTTGACACCTATGTATATGTAATCAATCAAAATCAGTGAATTACGGAAATAAATAATTTTTCATTTTTATTTTTTTCATTTTCACATGTAACTTTACCAACAATGTTGCAAAATTTATATATTTTAATACCAACCTCCGGCAACATGAAACGTAACTCATTATAATTATGTCACATTACAGCATATTATTACACGTTAAATTATTACGAAGGACCTTAACACAACATAACATAAGCCAACAAACGCCTTAGGGTGAATACCCACCGAAGATGAGCGAACAAGTGTTTTCATATTTGACACCTCGTATGATCGACAGCTTGGTGTCAAATAGCATACAGGGTATTCGGAATTGTAGGAACTTAAGGAGGTGATACACTGGACTATTAGTAAGAGTTTGAACTTTAAATGTCTTAGTCCAATCAGTGATAGATTTTTTTAATCGAGTTTAATAAACGAATAAACTTATTATTAACTCGATTAAAAAAAAAACTTTTAGAGTTGAAACTTTTCCTAATAGTCCTTAAGTTGCTACATCGTTATTCCGAACATCCTGTATTAAAACACAGCTTCGCACATCACTGGTGGATACTGAACCTTATTGTGGGACGTTATCAATAATGTAAGATTTTCGCCTTATTGAACGAGCGAGCGAAGCGAACGGAGTTCTCCGTTTCTGCTTGGGAAAACATTATTTCGTATGCCCGGCGTCTGTCCGGCTGTTCTCCTGTACAGGTCGCATTTCTCAACTGATTCTCGTGAACATTTGTGAGCAGGTTCAACAATAATATAGTTTTTTTGTCAATTCCGTTTTTTGAAATAAAATAAAAAAACTGAAAAATTTACAGGCATGCGAGTTCTACAGCTCACACTTCACAGAGCATTTACTTATTTATTTATCTTCGAATGGCTTAATCGAAACATTCACGATAAACATCGTTTTCAACTAGTTTTATCTTATGACGGTTGATGCTTTGAATTTATCGCGTAATGCAATAATTTAATTAAAGGTGGCGACATGGAGTAATTTATCTTATAACGCAGTGGGTATACAGAGTGTTTTTTTAAATGGGACAGTATGGGGAAATCCGAATCTAAAGGAGATAGAGGAAAAGTGTCCAAGGAAACATTAGGTGTTTTTTTATGTAAACAAATTTGGCTCGTTAAAATTTTTGGTCAAGCGTGAGTTGTTCTTAAAAAAATATAAAGTAGGTCAATTTTTTTTTTGACGCGGGTCGACTTTGTTTCATGTAAGGATTATTTCATTGTATGGAAATAAAAAAATCTGAACAGCAGAAGTTGGTCAAATTTAATGAAAACTAATCTTCATACAGTTGGTTTATTACTTGAGTAAATGTTCGATGTGGCCGCCGTCTTGTCTTATGCAGGTACGAGCACGCTTCAAGACACTTCTTGTTGCATTTAACAGAGACTTATGGTGAATTGTGTTTAAAGTGTTGTAAACAGTATCTTTTAATTCTTGTACGGAGTTGTATCGGGATTCATAAATTCGACCCTTAAGGTAACCCCATAAGAAAAAAATCAAAATCAAATTTGAATTCTTTTTTTTATAATTTCAAGACTATCGCGTGCCATGATGTTTACGAAGATTAAAAAAAATGTTCTTCTCTTGAATCATCTGGAGCTGTTATCGATTATCGAAATTTAAAAATGGAATAATTTTAAATATTTTTTTACACGCCTAGGCACTTGTAACAATATTAAAAGGCGAATACTGCAATTGTATGAAGATGAGTTTTCATTAAATTTGACCAACTTCTGCTGTTCAGATTTTTTTCTTTCCATGCAATGAAATAATCCTTACATGAAACAGAGCCGACCCGCGTCAAAAAAAAAATTGACCAACTTTATAATTTTTTAAGAACAACTCACACTTGACCAAAAATTTTAATGAGCCAAATTTGTTTACATAAAAAAACACCTAATGTCTCCTTGGACACTTTTCCTCTATCTCCTTTAGATTAGGATTTCCCCATACTGTCCCATTAAAAAAAAACACTGTGTATACTACTTTTGTAAAGATTGAGATACACTTGTTTGTGATAGTTAATGTATACGTATAATGAACATGCATAAAATGATCCCAATTATAAAATTGATCGTATGTTGTAGTTAAGTATTTTTTTTCATTAATGCATTTTTTGTATAAGTACCTAATTTATTTTTTTGATGTGAAATACCCACTTTGAGTTACTTTTGGCAGATTTAAGATATTTTTTTAAATAGTAGAACTCGGTTTAAACACCATTTCCCGCGTAATACGCTATTTTACGCTGGTCCCTGCAACTTGAAATATGTTTTTGTACATTTTACTTATTGCAAATGTCACGCGCGAATGTCACGCGTCACTAGCCAAAGATTATCCGTCAAAATCACGTGCACGGATACTGTATCGCGTTTGTATAGCATTTGTAGCACGGCAAAGTCGCAGTGTGCAACTGCTCTTGGGTTCAGAAAATTATTTCATGACAGGTACAATAGGGGTGTAGACACTAAATAAAATAATCAATAATATTGTATTTTCTCGAAAAGGATTAATAATTTAGTCAAATGGAGGAATAAGCAACGCTAAAGGTTAAATAATCACAAAGTTATAAGCAACGCTAAAGGTTAAATAATCACAAAGTTATAAGTGTCCAAAGTTTTAAGAGGGAATATGTTCTGTCCCTTTTCCGCAAAACGCACCTTCATATAAAACGATTGTCTTTATTTATGACGCTCGATAGGATCGTGGCATCGTGACGTCACGATCCCCGAGTGTTTTCTCTCTCTAACAAGCAATATTAAAACGGTTGTAGCTTCGTAATTTTTTGAGATAACCGAATGGGATTTTCGTCACTAGGCATATGTTTTTTCTTTCTTTCTTTTGAAGTAATAATACATTTTGAGTTTACATCCCTATTATGTACGTATTTTTATTATAATTAAGTAGCTAAATGTAGATTTACAATCTTTATTCAGTTGTTCCTTTCTAAATGAAGATTACACAAAATATGTACTTACCTAAATACTTTGTATTTTTTTTTCTCCTGCAAACCACGATTTCTCGCTTAAAACGCGTTTTTGCGTAGTGTCTTCAGAAACTTTTTAAGCGGGTTTTACTGTATTGTGAAAATATAAGAAAAAAAGGCATACGATGGGGCTCCAGCGCCTCAAGGACGAACGTCCATAAGGATCTGGACGCTCGTCCTGCAGGTCGATCACGTAACTCATTGTACGCACGTCAGGTATATCTAAATGTCATTTTAAATATGAAAAAAATACAGTTGAAATGTCCTAACGCGCGTTTGATAAGACATGTGATGGGCCCGCTGGAGGCACTGGAGCCGAAAACGTCCATAGGTGTTACGTGTCTGCTTACTATTGAATATATTTAATGTGATATCTGTTCACATTATTGAAACCTACTTAGAAGCATGGGATTAAGTACTGGCATAGGTAGACGTGTGTCAAATTTGTAATTTAACTAGCAACCCTTCCATGGTTTGTTTATTTACGTTTTGTATTGTCAGTCGGTCTAAGGACAGCTCATATGTTACCTATCTGATAAATTCCTCATACACGTTATCCTGTTTTAATCTACTGCTGTATAATATACCCAACACTTACCATCAGGCAGGCCATATGCTAAAGAAATATTGTACACCATATTGTATTCATACAAGTCGTACCTTTTAAGTGCCAGAACCCAAGGTACTCTACTCCACATATACCTACTGGTATGAAATTAATCAATAGTTGGCTATTAATATAAAGCCCGTCATCGTTCCGTCGATGCCTAACCAACATTCATGTCCTAATCAGCATAGTACAATGTTCTTAATGTATCCCGTACTTAACTATAAAGCAAAGGTGCAAGACGAGTAACTTGCGTGCGTTTGCGCAGTCTTAGAGTAAGTACGCGAAGATGATATCAACCGCCGTTATAAAATGTGCTTTCGTTTTTGTTGGCCACTTTATGCCAAATTAATGCAATAATCATGGTATTCAGCTGGTCGATAACGTTACATTTCGTACAGTACAACGTACAATTAATGTTAAGGCAATAGAGTCGTGTAGGTATACATATTTTTGTAACTTTGCTATTCTTATATTTCCTTTGATTATTCGTCCTGACAATAAAGGAATGTACATATTCGCTCCCACTAAGTAGGCTTTCCTATAAATGTTGATTTGATTTGATGACGGGTACAACCTCCTAGTGGGATTAATCATATTTATATTTGGACCCGACTATATGCAAGCAAGAAAGATACGGATCTTTCTTTTTGTAGTTAACTGTACGTTAGGTATAGATCTAAATGTCGTTTTGGGAAAATATCCTTAATCATGGTCAAACACTACCCGAACTAGCCTTCTGCTGGCTGGATTGTACCTAGTTATGTCCAGTATGTCCTGTAATGGTTAGGTAGGTAGAGGTAGGGTACATTGTTGTTATTTATGTCATTACTTGTAGCTAGATTAAATGCCAAATTATTAAGCCCAGTCCAATGTACTTAAGAGGCCGCAGTAAGCTAGGCCGAATTACACCTTCCCATACAAACGGAGTTACGCTCTCATTTTAAAACTACGTGTTGGATTGTAACGAAACTTTGCATATACAATGACATGAGGTACATCTAAGGCTGAAATTAGTTTATATGGCTCCACTTTATAAAACAAATGAAATGCAGCAAAAACAAGTTTTGTATGAAAAATTTAAATTCGCTGTATTTTTTTCCCTATGGTATCTGAAGCCATATAAACTAATTTCAGCCTTAGATGTACCTCATGTCATTGTATATGCAAAGTATCGTTACAATCCAACACGTAGTTTTAAAATGAGAGCGTAACTACGTTTGTATGGAGAATCGAGCTTACTGCGAACTCTTAATGTCGATATTTATTTTTTCTTATATACCTACATTAATGCTGTATTCATTGCCAACATCCAAAAGCGCGTGCGCGCCGGAAATCGGTCCGGTTTTGAACTTTTTTCATTTTCATTGTAATATCAGTAAACCAAGTTATATCCAGGCATAAATATATATTGATTTCTATCTTTGTTGTTCCTGTATTATATTTGATGTTTAGGTACCTTTATGACAAAAAAAATATAAATTATTTACTTACTTAACTTTTTACAAATCATAATTTTATACTGTTTGCAAAAAATGTTAGAAAGTCATTTTCGGCAATAAGTATTCTATATCTTGATTAGATAATCAGCCTCCCTCGACCCGTTGGTGATAGGTACATTTTTTTATTAGTTGCTGTTTTATAAAGAACGCAGGCAGCGCCGCAGGATAAAATATAGCCCATTTGCATCCCAAAGCAAAGGTCTATTCTATATATACAACTTGTCATCCATTAGAACATAAATTTTAAGTAACGATAGCTGCTGAACCATTTTATCGAAAAAATATAAGAATTACCTTTTCTAATGGAGAGTTATTAAACTTATTAATTTAAAAAAAAATCTCCAGCAGCAATGTACTGCTAACATTTATTTCACGTTATACCGGTGAAAGAATGTTTGAAATCAATTGAGTAATAGTTCCAAACTTACTATCCCTTTATAATATTTATAAAAATGAGGAGAACTTTCATGCAAATTAGCTAGACTAACTAATATCACTGTGAACTGAAATTGTCAAAAGTAAGTGTCATGTAAAAAATCCGTGCATAATTTCATTAATTTACTTTCATCCAAGGATCTGATTACTAGGTATGGTTATTACTTAGAGTAACGAGTTCTGACAATAATTAAAAAAGCGGCCAAGTGCGAGTCGGTCTCGCACATGAAGGGTTCCGTTAAATAAATTGCTTTTTACGACTTATGACGTATTAAAAAAAAACTACTTACTAGATCTCGTTCAAACCAATTTTCGTTGAAAGTTTGCATGGTAATGTACATCATATATTTTTTTTAGATTTATAATTCTCTTATTTTAGAAGTTACAGGGGGGGGGGGGGGACACATTTTACCACTTTGGAAGTGTATATCGCGCAAACTATTCAGCTTAGAAAAAAATGATGTTAGAAACCTTGATATCATTTTTGAAGACCTATCCATAGATTCCACACGGGGTTTGATGAAAAAAAAATTTTTGAGTTTCAGTTCTTAGTATGGGGAACCGCAAAATTTATTGTTTTTTTTATATTTTTGTGTGTAAATCTTAATGCGGTTTACAGAATACGTCTACTTACCAAGTTTCAACAGTAGGTATAGCTCTTATAGTTTCGGAAAAAAGTGGCTGTGACATACGGACGGACAGACAGACAGACAGACAGACAGACATGACGAATCTATAAGGGTTCCGTTTTTTGCCATTTGGCTACGGAACCCTAAAAACGAAGTACCGACGGCAAAAAAAACAATGTAGGTGACTGTTGTACCTTCCTCAATTTCTTTTAAATAGAGAATTGTTATTTTCTGCTGACGTTACGAGAATCTACAGACGTATCATTTCGCTAAGCCCTAATCCGTCGTGTGTCGGCGACTTTATTACCGACGACGGTTAACAGGCAGGTCACCTGTTTATGATACTTTAACACTTTCATCAACGCTTAAGTGCTGCCCTGTCAAGGCATCATGCGGTGGAAATGATGATTCGCGCCTGTGTCCACGTCAAATACAATGTTCATTACTACTACTATTCGTTGACTATCTAAAAAACTAACAGCCATTCCTCATGCTTAAAGCAATGTTAGAAATAGAGCACTCCTTGAATAATCGGTAATTCGGTAGCTATCTACTAACATTATTGTCCAAGCAGGACAAACTTCAACTGCCTTAAAAAGAAACGAGGCTGGGCCAGATTGATCGCTTTCGTAAACTGAGTTATACATTTTATCAAAATTGTCAAAATAGATTTTCGTGAACACGGGATACCTACGTAACACGAGCAAAAGCCTTGCAAGTGACGGTGTTAACCGCTTGATCACTTTAATAGCTTGCAACCATTAATTATAAATTAAATTTTCCCGAGCGTTTTTTGTTTACCAAGATTTTGTTCTTCACTAATTGGGATTCATAAACAGGTTCCACGCAAATTGTCTTGGACTTATTAAGGCGCTTATTAATTTCGGGCCACGTGCCCAGGTTTAAATATATTTTTGGCTTCATAATGTCGTGTCTGTTTCAAAGGTGACAAGCAGGTGTGCGATATTTTAGAGTTTCGGTGGCTCGTAAGTTGGTGTGAAGGAGGGATCAATTATATACTTACCGCAAAATGGTAAGTGAAGTTTTAAATACCGGGCTTATTATTCAATAGCAGGGAACTTTCAATTTGTAACGTTATGGGTAATAAAGCAAGATTTCAATATTCCGTCACATTGTTTTGGAAATAATTTACTTTAATAACAAAGTACTGACCGACTTCAAATCAGGACCCAAATCGCTTCAAGTGTGCCTTTAAAATTTGAAGAGTTCCCTCTATTTCTCCAGGATTCCATCATCAAATCCTAACTTAATGACTATGAGACCACCTTGGAAGGACACCATTAAAAACCAAATAAAAACTGGCCAAGTGCGAGTCGGACTCGCGCACGAAGGGTTCCGTACCATTATCTATAAAAATATTTATTTTATTCTGTTTTTAGTATTTGTTGTTATAGCGGCAACAGAAATACATCATCTGTGAAAATTTTAACTGTAACTATCACGGTATCAGTGAGATACAGCCTGGTGACAGACATACAGACAGCAGAGTCTTAGTAATAGGGTCCCGTTTTACTCTTTGAGTACGGAAACCTAAAAACAAATAAAATATATATATTTCATTCTGTTTTTTTGTATTTGTTGTTATAGCGGCAACAGAAATACATCACCTGTGAAAATTTCAACTGTGTAACTATCACGGTTCATGAGATACAGCCTGGTGACAGACGGACATACAGACAGACATACAGACGGACAGCGGAGTCTTAGTAATAGGGTCCCGTTTTACGCTTTGAGTACGGAACCCTAAAAAGGATTTTCCAAATCGTCCCTCTGTCTTTGAGTAGGTAATCAGGGAACATGCCAAAAAAAAAGATTCCGACGAATTGAAAACCTCCTCCTTTTATGATGTCGGTTAAAAATAAATGGAAAGTATAATACTTAAAAAAAATATAATGCACAAAATCCCAAACTGCGAACTAATAAAGCAAAAGCCACATCATGCAGGACATAGGTACTGCAAGCTGCCAAAAAGCTCAAATGCGAGTGGGCAGGACACGTGACCAGATACAAATACAGTAGATGCCTGGTATCCAAGACACCTCAAACGAGATGTGGGAAGACCGGAGGACTCAATGATGGCGAGACGAGATCGAAGATTACGCTGGACTTATTATGGCCATGACCTGCGACCGATAAACGGACTTGGAATAAGATGTCTTTGCCCAACAGTGGGATTCTTTGTAATACAAAAAAAAAACAATACCTACATACTAACAAATGAATATACATAAACCAATAATAGCTACAAAGTACTAACAAACACATTAAAATTGCATTGTATTACTAAACCTAGTAGATTAGCCAATCAAAAGAAGGGAATACGGGTTCGAAGGTAGAATGTTGGTATAAGATTGAGTGAATATATTATAAACTGTCAAGCTTCAAACATAGGTATGTATACCTATGTCCACTTCGCTTAACGTTCGATCGTAAAATACGATTTGTGAAATTCAACGGCGACCACGATTTTGTCTGCATTTACCATGTCAATCGCCTGATTTGGGTAAAACGTGCCTGTAGGCGACTGCCATCTTTAATCGATTGATTAAAGATGGAAATGAAGCTTTAACATTCCATCCAACTAAGCTGTGGTGAACTAAAGATACTGTTATGCTTTTTGCTACATTGTAGTGCTTTAAAAGAAAACGTTGTGTCCTCTGGAACAAGTGTCTCTTTGGACAAACTTTTGCTCATCATATGTACCTATCTACTTTTCTACACCTAATAGATAATAAATTAGTCCATGGTGGCAAATTAAACCGAATTGTAGTTTTTAACAGTCTTACGAGTATTCGTTTCCAAATGGTGTGATGTTATGGATTTTTTAAATCATTTACATAACTTGTCATTTAGGTACTTCCATCCATCTCCATGTGTAACAAGCTTTATATTAACTTGCACTGCTCGTATGTATGTAAATATGTAAGTATGTAAATATGTAAGTATGTAAATATGTAAGTATGTAAATATGTAAGTATGTAAGTTGTCCGTCAAAATTTGCAATCCATTTTTCAGTCACTTCCCAATTGAGCTGAAATTTTGCAAGCATATGTATATCGCATGACAATGCAATATTATGATGACTTGGAGCTGATCTGATGCTGGAGCTGGAAGGTGGCCATAGGAACTCCGCAGTAAAACGACACAACCCCATTGAGTTTGGGCTCGTTAGAATCGTCTTAATGAGTACTTGATGATGGTATGCAGAAAAGTACAGTCGGCAGTAAAAGCTTGTACCAAAAATGAAATTTTTGACAGAAACTTATTTAAATACAAATTAACAGAACTGATATACAAATATAAAGTTATTTAGTTAGATGTACAACTAAAACTAAAACAATATTAATGCGCCGCTGGATGCGGGTGGCGCAGGACCGGCCATTGTGGCAATCTGTGGGGACGCCTATGTCCAGCAGTGGACATCTTTCGGCTGATATGATGATGATGATGGAATAGGTCCCCGGGGCGGCAGGTAGGTTACCTGGCGCAAATGTACCCAATATGCTGGCGGCGTTACCCCGCTGCACTGCCAACGATATGCTGTGCTGCACCAGATACGAGCTGGACCTGGGATCGCATAGAATAGAACGGAAGAATATAGAATACATTTTATCCCAGTAAAAGTCCAACGAAAGGAAGTCAACGCGAACGAACTCGCGGGCAAAAGTTGGTCAACCATAAGCAGTAGGTAGGCATACTAAGTTATTAGCATATTAATATGGTTTTATGGCAATTTTAACTGTTTGTTGATTATTCAGGGTGCTCGAGCGATGATTGAAGCGCGATGAACTAAGACGGAAGATGAATTGGAATAATAGAAAATAAAGGAAGTGATATGGTATATGTATGGGTCATATACAACCATAGGATATTTAAGTGAAAACAAAAAGCAAACTGCCGTTTCGGAGCTTGCGTGACGCCATCTGTCTCTAGCACCCACCTTTTGAAGGTCTCTGTTTGGCCCTTTGGTTGACTGGTAGAGAACGCCTTGAGGCATTAAGTCCGCCTTTTGTACTTATTTGTTTAGTGCGATACATTTTAAATAAATAAATGGTGGCGCGACTGCTTTACAGTATGTTATAAACCCTCATATTGTTTCATGCCGTGTTTTTTAGGGTTCCGTAGCCAAATGGCAAAAAACAACCCTTAAAGATTCGTCATGTCCGTCTGTCTTTCCGTCAGTATGTCACAGCAACTTTTTTCCGAAACTATAAGAGCTATACTGTTGAAACTTGGTGAGTAGATGTATTCTGTGAACCGCATTAAGATTTTCACACAAAAATTGAAAAAAAAAACAAAGTTTTAGGGGTCCCCATACTCAGCACTGAAACTCAAAAAAAATTTTTTCGTCAAACCCATACGTGTGGGGTATCTATTGATAGGTCTTCAAAAATGATATTGAGGTTTCCAACATCATTTTTTTTCTAAACTGAATAGTTTGCGCGAGAGACACTTCCAAAGTGGTAAAATGTGTGACCCCCCCCCCCCCCCTGTAACTTCTAAAATAAGAGAATGATAAAACTAAAAAAAATATATGATGTACATTACAGTAGACGGCAAACTTCGTGCGCAAATGACCTTGCCTGCGCAAAGGCGAATTGTACGTGCAAGCTGCCCCCCCACTTCCCCTCATTTGCGCACGAAGTTTGCGGTCTACTGTACCATGTAAACTTCCACCGAAAATTGGTTTGAACGAGATCTAATAAGTAGTTTTTTTTAATACACCGTCATAAATCGTAAACCGCAATTTATTTCACGGAACCCTTCATGTGCGAGTCCGACTCGCACTTGGCCGCTTTTTTTTAAATACATACTAGTTTAGTAACTACTCACCATTACCACTGAAGTTTCTACATCGATACGGCTTCTATTATTTTTGGAAAACATTGTTGAAGTTTGCTTCTGTCCGGGTCATGAATTTTACAAATATACTAAAGCACTGGGCTTCTTAATCTTCTAATTTATACACACACATAAAATGCACATATATAGAATGCAATATTTTTCTACAACCTTTTATAGGTTTACCTACTGATATTTTTTTCTATTTATTTATTTTTAATTTTACTTTGGATTTTCTCTTTAACGTCGTATTAGATGGAGTATTATATTTATTATACAAAACAATAGCTTGAAAAAGCCTTTATTAGTAGTATAAAATAACGCTGAATTTCGCCCAAATTGACGTGGATTTTCGGACATACATTTAAGACCGCTTTAGAGACAACACTTTCACATATCTGTCTCACCTACAACGTGTACATTTGCAGTCCGGTTCACACTAACACATTTAGGGATAAATTGGAATATTGGATTACTGTAATTAGTTGGAAATTACTCCATCGACAAGAGCCTTGCTTTTAAATATATAATGATATGAGAATACCGTAAAATATGTCAAAATCGGGACGGCTCGCTAATCTAAGTATTTATAAAGAAAGTATGTAACTTTGTTTTAAAAAAAACACCAATGTCTTCAGAGAATGAACCTATATATTATGGTTATGGAGCCGCTTGGGCCGCAAGTCTAAAATAACGCTATATTGATTAACATTTCCACGATTCTCATATTTTGAAGTTAAGTCATAAGTCAAAGTTACGAATAATCTATGGAATTACTCGTCCGATTTAAGAAAATACCTTTCGCCAGTATAGAACGGATTTTCAAGACAGGCATAGCCAATGGGCTTGTGACCTTAAATTTGTTTACGAAGCCATTCGATCCAGTTTTTGTAGATGAACAAATGTTTGTATGGAAGCAACTACATTTAAAGGACATTAATACCCAAAAAATCGAGTTAAAGACGGACCTCGCTGACATCAGCCGAAACGCTTCATACTGATTGGCTTTAAAGTATGACGTCACACCGTGCACTTTGTACTAACCTTTGCATGGAAAATGAAGTAAATTGGTGTTTCGGTCGCGAAATACTGCGTTTAGGTCCATAGTTGTGATACAAATTTGTTTCTATAAAAGCGTAAGGATTCTATTGGTACCTTTAAATTTATACTTGGACAATAAATAAAAAAACTTTTTTTTCTAAACTTTCAAGGTTCATATCTTTTTTTATGACTTGAACAATATTTTGTAATTTATACTTTATTACAATCATGTGATGGTTTACTATCCATTTAGCAACACGACGTTATCAATTTTAACACCACGCAACAAGCCTATTAGCCATTGTTGTATCCCGCGACTCTGCATACATTCTTTGTATTACGCAAGCGGACCCACTAGGACAACTAGTCAATTATAAATCAGTGAATTTTGTGCATGAAATTGCCGGGACTTTACGCATTTCTTGCTGACTCTTTGTCCCCATACCTATGTCAATTATTTATTTTCATCGCTTCATACGTTTCATATTAAAAGTTTACTACATTGGCATAATTTAATTAAAGAGTTATCTTATTATCCGGTTAAATACGTTTTTAAAGTATCGTTTGCGCGGCAAAAACGCGTTTGTTTTATTTTATCACACTTAATACGTGTGTATGAGAAGCACGTCCGCAAGATAAACGATCTACAGGACTACTTATGTGGGTTCCGCAGTCAAAAAACCCTTTGTACGCGTCTTCCTGTGAGGCAAGGCGGGATCGGAAGGTGGTATTTTAGTACTTTGTACTTGAGGTTAAGTAACTAATGGCGCACAGATTTTCTATTGTTTTGGCCTACTGGCAGCGCATTGCTACATTTGCGCAGTAGTCATGCGCGAAAACGGGGCGGTGCGCTTATGCGTGCGATCGTCCCGCTTCCGGTTTTTTTTTTTTAATTCTACGACGGTGGCTTACAAACATACCAAAAGAATAACAGGCGCGTTGCCAACCCATTATTGATTTGAGGATTCGTTGTGATGATAGCTAGAGACAAACGCGGGTCCGTCACTCTCAGCACGACAGATGCTCGGGAGCTCTGGCGACCTTTCTTCACCGAGCAAGTAGGGTAGACTGGGTACGATTGAACCAATTTTTCCTATATCGTCCGTAGTTTTGCTTTTTATAATCTGTGAGATGAAGAAAATATATCAAATGAAAGAGCGTGTTATTATCTACTAAACGGCAACAGATTTTTGGGTCCAGGTGTTCTAGTTTTAGCAGTAGATCAAATTGAAAAAAAAAACCGATTTGTTTCAACTGTCCCCATCCCAGGGGTGGTTGAAACAGTGACAAAATATTATACTTTTATTCGTATTTTTTATTAGATTACGTATAATTTAATTAACTGTTTTTAATCAGCTTGCGTTTTTGCGCTTACAAGCTAAACTCTACGTATATGTGACAGTCCATGGCTATAGGGCCCTTATGGCAGGTATTGAGTTAAGCACAGATCCTAAATCTACGTTAAATAAGCTATCTAGTACAAACAAATCATGTCCCTAAGTCCCATACTTTTTTTTTTTAAAACATCAAATTTACACATGCTAAAATTGCACTTTTGAGAAATCGTCAAAAGAAGTTTGAAACTAATTTTAAGTATGTTCCCATTGGAAGTTACATAGATTATGATTGATTTTGTATATCAAGGTGTTTTTCTTTGGAACTCAGTCATGTTTTTTTTAATGTTACTTCCAGATCCTGAAAAAACAGCCTTTGGAAAGAGCATTGCTCATATGAACGAAATTAATAAAAATATTTTTTTCGGCTTTTTCTTTAATATGTTGTAATCTGAACCATTGTATATAGTAGAACTCTAATTGAACTTGCATTTTAGGATATAAATAAAATCACATAGTTAACGAAATATATTTATTTTAATTAAAATGTGATAATTATTATCAGTTACATCTTCCCTAGAACAATAACAAATTTGGTATAGTATTTAAGTTCTAAATTATATTTAATCAATCTACAGGAGTATCACAAAAGTCTTATTATTATTCTACAAGTCACACTTTTTTGTTTATACACGATTAAAGTTACGTAAAAATCACAATTTGACTCCCATACATTTGGGAAAAGGGCCCTTATGACCAATCACAGACAAAACATATTGATAATTACAATATGGCACAATATTAACATAATTTATTTGCTAATCTTGTATCAAGACAGCAATCCGAAGAAAAAATTTTATTATAAATTTTCTTAAAATATTGACCAGTAATGAGTAATTCTCATTTAAAGTTAACGTTAAATAATTCACTGTTAACATTCCGTTACCACTAAGGAACCATTCATAAATCACGAAAGGACATTTTAGGTGATTTTTGATCCCCTTTGATAGGTGA
Source organism: Epinotia brunnichana (assembly GCA_963854355.1). Lineage (NCBI taxonomy): Eukaryota > Metazoa > Arthropoda > Insecta > Lepidoptera > Tortricidae > Epinotia > Epinotia brunnichana. The sequence continues at coordinate 21,291,537 of OY977936.1, read as the reverse complement.
TTTGAGGGGGGTGGGGGGGGTGTCAAAAATCACGGCCAGACCCCTTATTTCACATGCCAATTATTATTGTAAGTTGCTGGATTATGATTTTACGATAGTTGGAAATACTTGTAAACAATTCTATCCGTTGTGCTTTGTCATTTTTGTATGCGATTTGCCATAAGGGCCCTTTTCTACTAAACTTTGAACTCAATTTTATTAAAGAAAGAGTTAACGTACACAACTGACACCAAGGTACAAACATACCTCTATTTGTATATTTTACTATTTTGCATAAAACAAAAAAGATATAATTTTGAAGGATTTCACAAAAACGCCAATATCTCCGTAACTAGAAACTGCCATAATGGGCCCTTTTCTTATGGACGGTCACATGTTATTAGTCATTTCTCACCTTATTTAAGTAAGTTACCTAAACCAAAACAAAAATAAACTATTTGCATTTTAAACGTAACAAAACTAATTGAAAATACATGAAAATAAACTAAAAAAAAACTTACTTTGACTTTCATTACTCAATGTCAAAAAAGTACAAGCAAATCACTCTGTTGCAACCGTCCCGTTTCAACCCACCTCTTACTTCCGGAAAAAAGGCCGTTGTTATAATAATGACAATAATGATACAGTAAAACTAGATACGCTGACATTATCCACAAGCTTCACTTCAAACATAAACACCCACTCAATACTCTCACTTAAATAGAAACCAGAATAATTGAAAAGCTCTACGAGTGTAAATACTTCCTTTTGGGGATCAAAATACAATAGGGTATTCTACAAACAAATTACGCGCGCGGGAAGCAACGTCACGATGTTTTTCGTGTACAAACCGATCGTCCGCTTCTTTCCCTCCTTGGACCCCTCGCTGTCTCGCCAACGGTTTGCGAGATATTTACGTTGTTTCAACCGACCTCTGTTTTAACCATACCCAGTCTACCCTAGTGGCGTTATTATGGCTCCGGTCTTCTGTAAGGTGGAGGTACTTCCCCAGTTTGGCTGCAATATGATCGAGATGACATTCCGCTTTGCCCTACCACTCATCTCGCACTAGTCAGTTAACCGATTCGGTACTGAATCGACTGACCGCTGACAGCTTACTCAGGAATTCACCCTCAGAGCATAGAATACTAGAGAGAGGACAAGCCGCCGGCGGCCGTGTCGCAGCTGTATGCTCAATGGGCATACACTGCCATACTGTGCACGCGTGCTGATCGCAGAGAATATTACGTTTTTTTCCCAAAATGCCTGATATGATGCGCGTTTATTGTCAAATAAGCGTGTAGGTATACAAGTGTGTGTGTTTTAGATGTGTGCGTGCTTTGTCTTGTCAATTACTTGGGCGTTGTGTGGGTTAATGTACTTGCGACAGGCTCACTCTATACAAATCGGCCGCCATGTCCGATCTCCTTATATTCATACATCTGTGAATTCACCCAAGATATACCTATGTATACAGCCTTTAAATATCATACGGGCGTAAATTTAAACCAGCCATAGTTTTAAGATATGATATAAGAAAGCAACTTTGTTAAATAGCTTTATTAATACAGAGTTACCAATTTTTTTTTTAAGTACGACCGAGCTGCAATGTATTACGTCCAAACTGAATTGACTTAACAAATGACATGACGTGTAGTGAAAACACAAAGTGCTCAAATATAAAAAAAATAATGAAGTGATATTTATGTACTCAAATGTGTTGTTTAGGACCGACACTAATCGTCATCAAAATATTTGCCCGTATCAAATTTTCACACTGTAGGTATATACCTATCTGACTTTTGTACTTGTACCTATACATTTCATGTGGGTGTGATTGTAGATACAGCGAAAGAGATTGTATGTATGTAAATACTTTATTGTACACAAGACTTATTGGTCAAGTCAAGTCAAATCAAGTCAACGTGGTCGGTTGCTAGCTGTTCACGGAACCAACACCTCCATACCGTACGGACTTACCCCGTCCCACTCGATTGACATCAGTAGGTGAGGTTAAGTGATCGGCGCACATCACATGGAAACCACAAGCCAATAAATAATGTACAATGAAGTACTTAAAGGTTTTGTCGCGAGCCTGCGGTGCGGTTAAAGATACTCGTAGTTTAAGGATTAATGATGACATTTTAAAATAGGTAATACTTACTTTATTTTCAGCCGTACCGTGTTACATTGTTATGTCCAAGTAGGAATTATTTTACTTGCATAATGTTTAAAGCCTACCTACTGCTGTTATACATAAACATTTATCAAACGTTTTGTAACTAGAATACTTTTAAAATTTGATAGTCTTTAATTTTTCTGTCACTACATTTTGACATTTGACTTTACTGTACTTTAGTACAGTAAAGTTTTGCTGTTATGTCGCCTCAATAATTAGTTTTTAGTTTTATAATATTTTTGTATGTATGTTAGTCTTTAAGGTATTTGTTACTATGGGCCTTAGATGCCTGAAATAAATGTTTTTTTTTTTCTTTTTTTTTTTTAGTACCTATTTGTAGGAAGGGGAAAAAACACATTTCAAGACATGTTAAGTTTTGGAAATAAGGGGTTAACCTTTACTCAAAAAGTAATTTGTCTTCTTTATTCTATAGGTAGCATTATCCCAGTTGCATCGTAAAGTAGCACAGGGTCCGTTTACTACCTAATATATAATTTTTAATACCTAAGTTCTTGACTGCCATCTGACCTTCCACTAGCTCGATGGGTTGATGACATAAAAAAGACCGCGGGTCATTTCTGGATGAGACTAGCACGGGACCGGGATAAGTGGCGTACTCGAAAAGAGGCTTATGCTCAGCAGTGGGCGATTACAGGCTGAAAATGATGATAATGATGATCTGACCTTCCAACCTAAAGGGATATCTAGACCTTGTTGGGATAAGGCTTCATCAAATGTGTGGGCTATAAGGGTCCGCTTGCTAGCTAATCCCAAGTATTGGCGTGGGCACTAGTTTTTGACTGCCATCTGACCTTCCAACCTAAAGGGATCACTAGACCTTGTTGGGATAAGGCTTCATCAAATGTGTGGGCTGATTTGAAGTTCTCAATCCTGTTCTCGCATTAGACCCATCAACCAGATCCACTTATAGGTACATAGTGTAAGAAAAAAGAATTTTTTCTTTAATCTGATACCTGATATCTGATAAAATCTCATCAGATTTACAAATGATCTGATTGTTCTCAAGCCGCCCAAAACTGCCGTGCCTCTAACTAGGCTGAACATCTGCTATCACTAGTGGCTCTGTGAGATTTAGAATTGTAGAAAGAGAGAACTAGGTTTTAAAAAAAATATATATAATGTAATTAACGAACCTGCTCACAAAATTTCACGTGAATCGGTTGAGAAATGTGACCTGTAGAGGAGAACAGCCGGACAGCGTGACAGCTGGACATACAAAAGATTTTCAGCCCAAGCTGAAGCATAGAACTTTGTTCGCTTTGCACCCTCGTTCGATAAACTAACTTAAAGCGCCTTCTAAAGCACAGGACCGCTCAATTAGTTACCAGTACCACACAAAGCGGCCAACGCCAACGTTGCATACTTAAAAAGCAGAATCGGTGCGCTCGAGCAGATAGGTACTGATACTATCACTATCAGTATGGGCGCTAGGCATTGATAAGGATCTCTAGGTACTAATGGCTCTATGGGCTGTAGAACTCGCGAGAATGCGTTTTAAAAACCGAATCGACAAAAGAATCTATATAATAGGGATGTAGACTCAAAATTTATTATTTCTTCAAAAGAAAGAAGGCAAAAAAATATGCCTAGTGACGAAAATCCCATTCAAATATCTCAGAAAATGACGAAGCAACAACCGTTTTAATGTTACTTGTTAGAGAGAGATAACGCTAGGGGATCGTGATATCACGATCCCCTATGTTTATGCACTTATAAGATCGGTCAATTAGTTTTTTTAACCCCTCATAAAAATATTTTTTATCTTTCGTGTCAAAATGCTCCTCCACAGCAGTCTTCAAAGCTTCATCGTCAGATAATCGATTTCCTCGTAGGTCCTTTTTGAGGTTGGGAAACAAAAAGAAGTCACTCGAGGCTAAGTCTGAACTATACGGTGGGTGTGTAATAGTTTCGAACCCAGATTCCCGAACAGCAGCCATGGCAATATGAGCAGTACCTATGCCCAGGGGCATTGTCGTGCAGAAGTGCACAATCCCAGAATATTGTGGCCATGACCATTTCAGCTGAAGGCATGACCTTGAACTTCTTAGGATGAGGAGTTCCTTTAATGTGCCAATGCATGGACTCTTGTTTGCTCTCAGAGTCATAATGATGAACCCAAGTTTCATCTCCGGTAACAATCTTTTGCAGTATGTCATCAGGATTTTCACCGCACAGCTCAATAAATTCAGAACAACAAGCAACGCGCGTATTTTTCTGAAGTGGTGTCAGCATTCGCGGAACCCAACTCGCACTGACTTTTAACATATTAAGATTGTCATGGATTATATTGTGTATCGTGCTAATGGAAAGTTTGGTTATTTGAGCTATTGCTTTCACCTTCACTCGAGCATCTTCCAATATCATTTTCTCCACTTTTTTAATATTTTCTTATGAAGAAGCTTCGACGGGCCGACCAGGTCTAGGGTCGTCTTCGATACTCTCTCTCCCACGCTTAAATTCACTCGACCACTTTTGAATTGTTGACAAAGAAGGAGAAGACTCTAAACATAATCCATTTCTTCTTTTATAGCTTTTTGATTTTTTCCTTGTTTGGTCAAGAATTTTATTACGGCTCGGTGCTCTAATTTAATTAACATTGAAAAATCGCTCATTGTGATCTCGTTTCGTTTGTTCGGCAGTTGCAGAAAAACAAAGGAATATCGCCTGTATGTTTTACTTTTTTTTAATGTTAATGAATGACACTTACCGGCCAGTAATAAAAAGTTTACTAAAAAGGTTTAAAATATGTCAATACCGAGAATTTATTGAACGCCCCTCGTAAATGACAATCGTTTCATATGACGGTGAGTTTTGCGGAAAAGGGACAGAACATACCCCTTATTAAAACTTTGGACGCTTATAACTTAGTGATTAATGATTATTTAACCTCTTCTTGCGTTGTTTTTTTCTCCATTTTACTATACATTTTTCATCCTTTTTCGAGAAAATGCAACATTATTGGTTATTTTATTTAGTGTTTACACCCCTATTGTAATCACAAAATTTTACGAGAATCGGTTGAGGAATGCGACCTGTAGAGGAGAACAGCCGGCCAGACGCCGGACAATACGAAAGATTTTTGACCCTAGGGGTTCTTTCTGCTAGCTGGAGCGGAGATTTTCGTTCGCTTCGCGCGAGCACATAAATCATTAAATATCTATTGAACGAGCGATCATTCAATAAATATTTAATGATTTATGTGTTATTTGTACATAATTTCCGACTAGTATGAGCCGGAATTCGAATCCGTCGCGGGTTATGTAGTTTGAGAGTCGCTCTTACTCGGGCGGCTATCTAGGGAAAAAGTTTGTGAAATATGTTATCTGTGTTAGACTACAACTTAAATGAGAATTATGTTTCATATTCATTTTACAACTAGCATTACAAATTCGCAAAAATGCGACTACTTACTTTTTTTCCGCTAAAATTAATAAATACTTGTCGCTCCTTGTGTTGATGTCTGTTGTTATAACAAAAAAAGCTCCATATGCTCCTTATGGAGCGAATCCATCATCGAAAGCGCAAAAAAAAAACCTAAAGTCTAAAATAAATAATCGTGTACAGTATTCATATTGTTTCAAACAAATGTGCTAGTTCTAAAATGCCAATGAAAAAAAATCGATTTGGTCGAATTGAAGTGTCAAACTGACAGCGACGCCGCCGCCGGTACAAGCGCATCTGCGCGTCGCGTTCGGAATTTAAAATTAGCAACGTACAGCTTAAAAAAAAAAAGTGGTTTTCACTGCTTATTTTATGATCATCTTAGTTGGATGAATGCAAGAAAAATATACACAGTTCAAGCCTAAATATAATCTGCGCTTAATTTTTTTGATACGGATAACATTGTTATCATTGGGAATAAACTAAAGCGTACCTAAATTAAATTAAAGTCCTAACTATAACTAGCTATCTACTTACAATTTTATGGCAATCCATCTTGTTAGTACAGAAAAAAACGAAATACTGACCTATAAGATCCTAAAAAGTAACACACCTATGCAGGCTGTGAGGCTTTTATTCTGTACGCGTTTATTCGCCGTACCTACTCGTCACGCCTAACGAAACTAGACCTACTGTACGTCTAGCACAATTTGCTACCAAGCCGCGTCGCGCGCGACTCAGCGACTCCTGTCTCACTCACAATGTGCAAATCAGAAAGTCCTCTTTCCTCAGAAAGTCAAGATCAGAAAGAGGAGCCTATATAGAATGTTCTCGTATAGAGCCCTGCCCCGGTATTTTTAACCGCACCTCAACCATCACCCACAAATATATCTTGACGCCGCGATTCATAGAAACTAAGCGTAGGTAGTTCTAGTTTCATCAGACGTAACGGGTGAGGCAAGGCACATCAGGGCGTACAGAATAACAGCCCTGGTTGACTGTCCTCTTTACAAATAATGCTGTCCACTGCGGATAATTATTATCGTATAATCATATTTAAAATATTATTAACAATATTATAAGCCGGCCTGCCAACGTAATTATATTAATCGCTTATATCCGAAGCAGATGGAGGAGTTACTACATTTTATTTAAAGTAGAAAAGTCGGCTTTATTAGATCGGCCTAGATAGAACTTGTTTTATGCACTATCTAGTCTTCGTTTTAAATGAGTCATTCTTACTTTTTTAAATACGCAAGTAAAGTACCTAGGCAGCCCAATGTCTGACACATTAATTCCATTTATTATTATTGATGCCTACCCCCACCCATATTATTTGAGTCGTATAATTAAAAGAAGTCAAGTGATTATGAAGTGACGATAAAAGTTACGCAATGTACCTATAATTTTTTTAACCTATAAAAGGAAATACTTATGTCAGTTATGCACTTCAAGTATAGTTTTCTTACATAAAGATACGTAGGTATAATGCGGCCCTGGTTTAATTGTACACTGCGCTGGCGGTACAGTCGGATTCACTTAATTTTTTGCTCTCTATATACAATTTAGTCAGTCATCATGGTTGGCATTAATCGTTAAGTCCGTCATGAGTTGAAAAAGTTATAAAATTAGTATTGAGTAGTGTACTGACATATGTATATAATCAAAAGCGTATCATAACTGACTGCCAATGATGTGATCGGTAGGGCGTCGTGCTTTTTAAGATTAAATAAATTTGTCACTAAATTCTGAATTAACATGTGAGTAATGTTATGATCCCGTATTTTTTCTTTTTATTTTATTTTGTCTTTTGTTGCTTCTGTATGTTAACTGTTTAGGTTTATTATTTCTTTGTTTTTTTAGTTTCATAGTTAATACCGGTTGTTGGCGTTTGTATCGCCACTTTATGATAGTTTTTAAGTTAGGTCCCCACTGAAAATCAGCGCCTCAGCTTGCTGTGCCTTGCTGTGACTTTATGCTGAGTTTCCTGTTTCCTGTTAGCTAGTTATCCTGTTTACCGTCCCCGAACTAAGTATTTTTCTTTAGTTTGTTTTTTTATGTGTAAATTATGACGTTAAATAAGTGTATTTTCTTTCTTTCTTTCTTTCTTATGTTTGGTACCATTCAGAGTAAAAAATATTAGAAAATAAAAACATCCAAATGATATCAAGCAAGAGGATTAATAACTAAGTTATTCAGAGCTGTTTGCTCAGTTTTCACCTTACCACAGAAAACAATAATGTTAATCTAAAGAGTAGGTACGTGGTACATCTATAATTACGGTTATACTCGTAGGTACCTACTTGCAGAAATTTTATGTAACGCCCGTTTTTAACCGTAGAATACTTTATTCATATCCAATATTCCATCTAAGTTAGTATATTACCTACTGTGCAAAGAACGTTTTTTTTTTTATGTAACTGTTTTTTTTTTCCTTTATGTACGTTAATATTATTCATGCAATAAAGATAGAGATATCATTTGCAAAAACAATACAATCATTAGTATACATGTCATTTAAAACGTAAAAAGTTACCTACTGCATAATTATTTCTCGAAATAATCTAATAAATACTCGTGACCGACTGTACATGCCTGCAATAATTATGCTAATAGCACGTCAACTAGAAATTACTACTTTGTAAAAATATGCCGAGAAAATATATGCAATTAAAGCTTATGAAACAAATTCAGGCTACAAAAATGTCGCAGGCTCGCAGAGGCTTTCCGTTTTTTTTTGAAAACCTTCTGTCAAAATTCTAATTTGTAAAATAATGTTAAGGGGTGGCTAACACTTCATACCTACTATAAAACAATCTCTTTTAAAACTGTTTTGATTTAAGCATATAAGGCACATACTTAATCTAAATTATATTAAACATTTAATTACCTACTGATTTAGGCAATAACTTAAAAACTAAAAACCGATTCTGAACCCATTTGAAATGTTGCACCCATGTACCTAATCAGTAATCACTAAACTTAACCTTGCTATAGCACCAAATGGAATCGTCCCAGCACATACAAAGGAGCTTCTAACGGACTAATCGATCAAGTTTGAATAAGGTGTGTTGGTTAATAAAAATGGATGTAATGAAGATATTGATTGCGCATAATTGCGCGTGCGTCGGCAGGTGGAGAGGACGCGACGCGCATGCGCAGTGATGGCGCGGCGCGAGTCTTTGAGGGCAGCGGAATTTTCGCACTACAGCAAATAATAGGAACTCTTTGGTCCTGAGCGTGTCCAAATTTATCGATATAATGAACTAACTATTACTCTAGCATCCTCAGTAATCAATAATTTTACTGTGTGAAGAATTGAAACTTGAGTGAGAACTATTTTTTTCATTTATGGACGGGTACAACTAGTAAATGGCACGAATTGCGCTTTAATATGTGATATAGGGGTCTCCCTTGTTAGACCTAACAACTTTAGCCCTAATGTTTCATTCGACCTAATGTTTCACTAGACCTAATGCATGTTCCTTCAAAACAGTGAACTTTTCGGGTTTTCTTTGAATATCATCAAATTGCTTTGTTTCGCATTAATCCTATAAAGTTTAGGTACTATTTAGGTAAGAAAAAAATGCATTAGGTCTAGTGAAACATTAGGTCTAATGAAACATTAGGGCTAAAGTTGTTAGGTCTAACAAGGGAGAACCGTGAAATAAAGCTGAATTAAAAACCCGATAAATATTAATAGAAACGCAGATGGTTATTATTTCCGCTAGTCTGAATAAGTAAGTACTTTTACTTATTAATTCTTTAGTTTTTACTGAAATCAAAGCTATTATTCCCGGAGAATATAAAATTAAAAAAACTTAACCAAATGTTAACACATCTCATGGTTTTACTTAGCTTAGACCATTCTGCTATTACTAGTATCGATGTATCACACAAACTAATGCGAAGCACTGACAAAAGATCTACAGTATGTTTAAACGACATTAATGTATGTAAATGTAAAATATATACGCTTAAAATTCAATGTCCTGTCGCTTAATAGCAGTTTGTACATTCACAGGGATATGAGTGGGGAAATGTTGTAGGTAAGTATATCATTGTGAAATTATGGCCGTTTTGCAGTTACGTTGCTGATTATTACGAGTAAGTAGTGGAAAACTTGTGGAATATCTATCATTATTGGCAATCTTTTGCATTATATCAATAAAGCTACAGTCCGACAGTCGCCATCACATACATCGGTACACTATAGGTGTTCAAAAATATCGGCACATGCACCCTAATGCCTTGAAAATAGAGGTGTGTTCCGATGTGTGTGACGTGCTTGTTTGCTCCGATGTATGTGATGGCGACTGTACATTTACATCTTAATGTACTTTCTGTAAGTTCAATTACCTACTGACCCTACTGTGAGGTATTGGAACCCACAAGTAAGAATCCCATAGCTTATTCTACAATACTTTTTTTTAACTCAATTAAGGTTGTTTATTAAATTGAGTTATCTCAAAATTTCAATGAAATTATAATTTTGTTATTTATTATATGTACGTATAATAAACGACCTACTAACTTAACTTTCACCAAAAAAAACTATTTTTACCAGTGACTTACCCCACGCTTCGGACAGTTAATGGTAATCCACGAACGAACGCCTTAAAACCGGACCAGTACTTTTTCTATGTGATTTACATTCTTAATCGTTAATTTTCTTCTCTGTTTACTTTTGTTAAATGATAATTGAATATCGTATTTCAACTACCATAAGCAACGTATATCGAAGAAAAAACCCGCGTTTCCCGTATAAATGGTTTTCTCTTGGCATGAAAAATCAAAGGAAACAACCAACTAACCAACGATAAAGTGCAGTAATGCGTTTAATTATACTCAATGTTTGCTTCCATAAAAGTGTGCTCAACCAGGATGAGTTTTTGCTGTTGATATATTGGGAAATTAGTGGTTTGTGAAAATGTCAAGATTAAATGAGACTTGACAAGTAGGTAGGTAGTTAAACAAAAGTACAGTGATTTAATTAAAACGATTCAATATATTGTGATTCCTATCGGTAAACCTACCGATAGGAATCATTTTTATTTCGAGAATACGTATGTAGGTAGGTATACAGTCGCCACAGTCGGGGTAAGAAAAGGTTCGTCACCCTAAAGTCTACATTTGCTTGCACCAAGGCAATTATCAGTACTGCCAACATTTCGTTTCAACCGAAACAGAAATAAAATATCGCATTGACGTTTGCATTTGCAATAATAGGCTAATCTCAGAGTACTCTAGAGTAGAACGTCAAATAGTGTCTCTCGTAATATGAATATTCAGATTTAAAGATATTTCACTAATGTTCATTGATCTGCAATAATTGCAGCTCTTTCATGGATATTTAAATTCCTCTGCATCATCAAATATAATACGACGCCGAGTTATTAATGTTATAATAATAACATCAATAGATCGCAAAAATTACAAGAGAAAATATTGATACTGACAGACACTGACAATTAAATAGAATATATTTGATAGGAACTATTACGAAGTTGTTTATTTGACTAGGTCATTAAAAAGGTTTGATGTTGATACGAAACTAGATATAGGTCAGAGGTGTAAACTATTTTGATCCTTGTTATCATATCAAGTAGGAAAGTATAATTTTATATGCACTTGTCTACTTAGTACCTACTTACTTTGCTTTCTAAAGGTACTAAGAGTCTATGACTTTATAAAGGAATGAATTTAATAACTGACGAAGGTTTTCGTACCCCGACTGTACCTTTACATAGTATACATATTACCTTAATTTTAAACACAATGCGTGCACATAAAACATTTTATTAATACAATTATGTTCAGAAAACCAATGAATCAGTCAATAATACAAATTGCATAAATATTTCATTTTGTAACCTTAAAAATTTCATAGTATTCAAACGTGCACATTAAAATACAATTAGCAATTCGCAATTTAACCGTAACATGGCTGGAGAAACGGGTAATTAATAATTTCATGCTCCTGCCGAGAACGACACATTTACATGAATAAAGTTGATTTACGCAGCGCAGGAGTGGAAATACTGCATAGAAAAACCAATAAACACTGTATTTGCAATGAATTCTGGACTTTTTCAGGAAACCCCGATTGGAAAGTACGTTATTATTACTTATTAGTGCACTGCGTTACGTCTAAAAAACGGTATTCTATGAGACTATACAGTCAAAAAGTAAAGTTAATTAGAGTTAAATGGAAATGCCGCCAGCATCCTCGGTACAATGCCTTGAGGGCCTTTTTTAGATTTAACGTAGTTTTAATTTAATTTAGTTTATGTTAATTATCATCTTGTATTTACTATAGAAAATAAATATATTTCACATGTTCATATTAGAGTTATAACGTCAATATAAAGAAATAATTAACAACTTAGAAAAGTTGGAAACCCCCGACATTCTCATTTCAAAGTTTAATATCTCAAATTTTGTTGAAAGAAAAATCGGTCTATTCGTTTAGGAGCTACGATGCCACAGACAGACACACAGACACGTCAAACTTATAACAACCCTTTTTTCGCGTCGGGGGTTAAAAATAATATTGAAGAGCATATTATTAGGGTTAGGAGTTATATACTTATATAAAGTTAAAAAGGTCTTTTCACACCTCTCATTCAGAAAAGTAAGTCTTGGTCCCCGACGAGAGGGAGCAACATGCTACTTTTCTGTTCAAGCTACTTTTTTAATTTATTCATTGGCTTGTAGCATTTACGCAATATGCCAATAGAATCTTGATAAAATAATCGATTGTAATTTCATCGTAATCGACAAACGTATATATATCATCATCATCATCATATCTGCCGAAAGACGTCCACTGCTGGACATAGGCTTCCCCCAAAGAGTGCCAAAATGACCGGTCCTGCGCCACCCGCGGATCCAGCGGACTCCCGCGACCTTTACCAGGTCATCAGTGTACCTTGTGGGGCGCCTACCCACGCCGCGCCTTCCGGTACGTGGTCGCCACTCGATAACCTTTCCGCCCCAACGGCCATCGGTTCTACGTGCAATGTACGTATATATATAAATATATATGAGGATTTTTTTTTGTTTTTTTTGTTTTATTTGTTTTGTTTTTCTTTATTTTTTTTGTATTTTTGTTTTTTTTCTTGTTTGTTTTGTTTGTTTCAGTTTTTGTTGTTTCTTTTTTGTTTTTGTTTTGTTTTTTTGGTAGATTTTTTGTATTTTTGTTCGTTTTTTTATTTTTGTTCTTTTTTTGTTTTTTGTTGTTTTTTTTCGTTTCTTTTGTTATTTTTTTTGTTTTGTTTCAATTGTTTTTGTTTTTTTTTTTCTGTTTTTTTGTTGTTTTTGTTTCGATTTTGTTGCTTGTTTGTTTGATTTGTTTCGCTGTTTTTTTTTTGTTTTTTTGGTAGTTTTTTTTTATTTTTGTTTGTTTTTTGTTTATTGTTATTTTTTTTGTTGTTTTTTGTTTCGTTTGTTTTTTTTTTGTTTTTTGTTTTTTTTGTTTCATTTGTTTCAATTGCTTTTTCTGTTTTTTTGTAGTTTTTGTTTCGTTTTTGTTTCTTGTTTGTTTGATTTTTTTTACCGTTTTTTTTTTGTTTTTTGTTTTTTTTGTTGTTTTTTTGTATTTTTTTTTCGTTTTTTTGTTTTTTAGTTTCATTTGCTTTTTGTTTTGTTTTTTAGTTTCGTTTGTTTTTTGTTTCGTTTCGTTTTTTTTTTTTTTTGTTTTTTTTTTGTATTTTCGTTAGTTTTTTTGTTATTTTCTTTGTTTGTTTTTTTTTGTATTCTCTGTATTTTTTCTTTTTTTTGTATTTTTTTTAGGGTTTTTTGTTATTTTCTTTTTTGTTTCGTGTTTTTCTGTTTCGTTTGTTTTTTGTTTTGTTTTGTTTTTTTTAGTTTTTGTTGTTTTTTGTTCTTTTTGTTATTTTTTGTTGTTTTTTTGCAAATGTTTTCCTCATAGTTGGTGTGAAAAGTTACATGTGTCACTCAGGAGCAAAATTATTTTCGTCTTGGGCGTTAACACTTGAATCCCTCACTACGCTCAGGATCCTACGTTAGAATCCCTCGCTACGCTCAGGATTCTATTGTAGGATCCCTCGCTACATTCAGGATTCAATACACCGCCCTCGCCGTAAATATACTATTTTGCTCCCTTGTGACACAAATTAAGTAAATGTTATTATATTTAATGAAGTAATAAGCTCGTGGCACTTAACAAGTATATATAGCACCTTAACAACTATATGCATAGCCTTTCACCGTCATTTAATTATAATTTTCAATCAAATTCAATTTCAACTTATTCAATTTAAGTCGATCAAATCAGTGCATCGTACTCACACACTTTGGGTATGCGCTAACGTAGTTAAGAGAGATGGCATGAACCAAGACGGCACACGTGAAATTTTATTTAGACTCCCAGGGAAGTCTGAGAGAGAAGTTTACCATGAAAAACTTATACTCGTTTTATTTTTTGTATTACTTCTAACAACAGAAATTAGTTTTTTGTACTCGACGATTAAAATATGTGTATTAAGATTTCATAGAGAATACTGCAACGTCACTCTTTTCATAGTTGTAGTCCATGTTACTGTCGAAACAATCGAAATAACTACTTTTCGATACGCTCCAGACAACTAAAATAAATTCGACCAATCACGTGGCTGCTTTACTGAACTGTAATGAATTGGACCAATAGAATCGCTTTGATGTCGTACGCTCGTTGATGTCTTTTAAGATATCAACAAGCGTACGAGCGATGAGCTGCACTTCGTTTCAACAGTATCGAGTTTGTTTAATTAGTTCAGTTGACTCGTAGAAAATTAATTTTAATGAACTCGTACAAAAAGTATTGTTCACAATAGTGTTATAATCAAGCTTTTTAATCTCGTACCTTACTTAGGCCACTCAGCAAGCTTCGTGGCCTAAACACGGTACTCGACTAAAAAGCTCTCTATTATAACACGATTGTGAAAAATACTATTCTATTTAACGCGGATTCCATTGTGTAAGTAGGTATACAAAGTTTCATGTTATTCCATTTCAGCATGCAGTTCGTTTCAGAGTTGGGCTCCAGAAATGATACAATACTTAGAGATTAATAGAAATCTGCGTATGACCTTTAATATATTGGTTGATGTAACTGGTGACCGAAGAGCTGGCGGCTTTCTTGCGCAACGCATCAGCATTGCAATTCAACGAGGAAATGCCGCTAGCATCCTCGGTACAATGCCACGAGGGCCATTTTTAGATTTAACATAGTTTTAATTTAATTTAGTTAATTATCACCTTGTATTTACTTAAGAAATTTTTTTTTATCACTTTTGAATTAGTCCCAGGTCTGTTAATAATTTAATTAAGAAATTCAAGTAGGTTTTATTTTATTAATACAACACAAATATATTCAAATTTATAGTCAAAGCAAATCCATACGCGCACTTATATTCGTAAATTCAAAGTGGGTTTAATCGTCTTTCCAGTACCTCTGCTCTATTTATTTTTAACACGTACCTCTCCGTTTTTATTTCTGGATTAAAATTGAATAGCCGGCTCTAAGTACAGGAAGAAGGACTTAACTTACTAACATTTCTGATGTAGGTACATACGCTTTTGTAAAGGCATAGTCAGGGTAGCACTCCGTTGGTTCTCAGCGTTGTTACATGCAAATTGGTTCAACTGTGTATCTAGATTATCAGCTTTATCTTAGCAAACCAATTGAAGAGGATAACATAGTTACATCCGTATAATAGTTTACCATACAGTATCTTATCTGCGTGCAGATATGCATGAGATGTAGGTACTTATTGCTTGGCGGGGTGAGGTTGTATTAAATCATAAATATGCTTATCTTTCTCAGTTTCTTCTTATTCAATGTCGATACCTAATATAAACTAGAAATACCACTTTATAACCGAAAAAAGGAGGAGGCTCCTACTTAATTTGATGGAATATTTTATTATTTATGTGTGTTCCCCGATTACTCAAAGACGCCTGCCCCATTATTCTGTAATTTGTTTTAAGCTCACCTCAACGCTCACCTACAAATATATCTTTATGTCGCCATTCGTAGTAACTAAATACGCGTAGGTGAGCCGCATGAGTGCGTACCTAAATAATAACAGCCCTGGAGCTATTTCGAAAATTCTTGTTATGTTTGAAAGGATATCCTTCCCAGGTGAACTCCCATCCTGGAAAAATAAAGAAAACTCTTCAAATTTTATAGGCACACTTGAAGCGGAGTACCTCTTGAATTGAAGTTGGTTAAAGCTTTGTTTTTTTGAGAGTAAGTTATTGAGCTACTTATTGTATCTACATCGCTTGTGACAAACAAAGTGATGAAAACGCAAAGTCACTTATGGTCTTTATAATATAAAATAGTTTAGATAGAAACAACAAACATTTTCCCATACAAAATAGTACATTACATCAGAGGCCGGGAAAACACGGATATAGAGATACGAGGCCGGGAATCCGTTTTCACGCCGAGGCATGTATAGTGCTTTTCTCAAACATGCAATGAAATAAATAAATAAAAATCCTCAAATCAAACTAATTTTCATGGCTGAATGCCGTGATGCTGTGCCACAAATAGTGGAATGAACATTAAAAAGTTACTTTGTAGGCCTAGGCCTGAAAAGTTGTATGAAATCCCATTTCAGGCCGCCTCGAGATGCTGCGCCCGAAAAGGGATACTTTCGAGTCTATTATAAGGAACGTAAAGAGAATATTTCATTGCAAGTTTGAGAAAAGAGAATATTTCATTGCATGTTTGAGAAATAGTATTTTTCACAATCGTGTTATAATAGAGAGCTTTTTAGTCGAGTACCGTGTTTAGGACACGAAGCTTGCTGAGTGGCCTAAGTAAGGTACGAGATTAAAAAGCTTGATTATAACACTATTGTGAACAATACTTTTTGTACGAGTTCATTAAAATTAATTTTCTACGAGTCAACTGAACTAATTAAACAAACTCGATACTGTTGAAACGAAGTGCAGCCTATCGCTCGTACGCTCGTTGATATTTTAAAAGACATCAACGAGCGTACGACATCCACGAGTAAACTCAATAATCAAAGCGATTCTATTGGTCCAATTCATTACAGTTCGGTTAGGCAGCCACGTGATTTGTCGAATTTATTTTAGTTCTATTTTCAAATATTTTTCGGTTGTTTAGAGCGTATCGAAAAAGTTATTTCGGTTGTTTCGGAAGTACCTACTAGGTACTACTACTATTGAACCTACCTATCCCAAAAGTATAGCTGTGGGCCATCTTAGGAGTATGAAAATGAAAAATTGCTAAAATACAACAACTTTTTAAATTAGAAAAAAAAACCCATGTGTGAGATTCTTTTTATCAGTCTGTATCATGTTATTTATAAATCGGTTCTTTTTTCTAACATTATTTTTTGACATACTTTTAGTAAGGGATATACAGTGGGCCTTATTAGGGGACTCTTACTTTAGCTCAATTAAGTGTCGCAAAAATACGTAAATAAATTTAAAATAACAGTATTTACCTATAATTGGATGTTAAACATATTAAACACCTAATTTGACTAAAAATACTGACTAAATTTACGTCATTTTTTTAAGTTTTGGACGATATGTAAGTACAGTCGCCATCACATACATCGGAGCAAACAAGCACGTCACAAACATCGGAACACACCTCTATTTTCAAGGCATTAGGAAGCATGTGCCGATATTTTTGAACACCTAATGTATGTGATGGCGACTGTACTTAAAGGTTGGAAGATAATAAAACGTGCAATATTTTAACACGACACAGCAAACTGTAATTTTTTTACAAAATGGCAGCGCGATTGGTTATACAAACTGAAATGCACGTTTGTTTGTGATCATAAACGCATGTGCTCACGAAATTTCAAGTAGTTTGGAAAACCATAACTGCGAGTTCTTAAAGGACCTTAGATCTACCTGATGCACGGTGTACAAAGTATTAGAAAACCAACTAGCAGGTTTCTGTGTTTAATGAGCGATGACTGTATTGTATTCTTGATATAATAGTGAATAATAATCTGTACAATGCATTTTCTCGAAATTCATCTGTTTGTATACTCGGAAAATAATCGTTCCATGAAATGAAATGAACTTTCATAGCAAACGTTATCTTGAATTAATTACTGACAGTTATTAGCGAATTATAAAAAAAATGTTACAATTTGCCATCACGCACACACGCATAACCTTTAATGCATACATGATTAACTACATTTACGATAGATACATACAAAACACAAGTTAATACGAAGTTAAATGCACTATTTGCTTGTTATATGTTAATTAACGATTATTACTTGGTAATATTGTAGCAATTTGAGGAGCATATCAATGTCGGCCAAGTGCGGAAAGAACCCGTTGCTCGCACTGCACATAATTACAATTCACATTCTCAGAACGCTTTTGAGTTAACCATAAAAGTATTTACATACTATAATACGCTTGTTTTCTAAATTAATTCAGGGACTCTAAATTTAAATAATGACATTCAAAATTAATATAGATACTATAAAACTACTTTCCTGGTCTCTAAACTTCTCTAACGAATTCCCTTTAGTAGGTACTTATACCTAGGTATGTCGTCAGTAATAAAATACGTATTAGAAACCTTACATTCATTATTTTAGGTAGGTAACTACTTATAGTACCTACTCTATAGATATTTAATATTAAAAAGAGGTAATGTTTGTAAGTTTGTATGTAGATAGATACCTACTCACCCGATTTGAATAATTATTTCACCTGTACACAGAATGGACATTCGGAATGTACTATTTTTTTTCCGCGGCTCCGCTTGCGTTCATTATAATACCTACGTGGGTGGCGGCGCGCGGGCAGGTTGTGTACTCGTATGTATTAAAAGAACTTGGCCAGGTCTTTTCATTTCTAGTGTTCGGCTTATGGTATATTACACTGCGATAATAAATTAATACAGTTTTATAGGTTCTTTATGTCGCTATTTGTCATAGGTTTGACACGATATTAAAGTTAAATTTATCTTGCGGCGCCAGGGTATTTATCAACGCAGGCAGACGCAGCTGTTTAGGTATGCCTTTGTCTAGCATTTTCCGTGGATGTACACGCTTCTACAATCTGATTATATAAAAGAATGAAAAAAAAAATCTGAACAGGTTCCATATCGGTCAGTAACATATGAACATAACCTATTGTTACTCGTACCTGTTGTCATCTGATGATATACCTGTACAGATTAATATTCAATGCGATGTTAATCCTGAAGTCTCATATTCCGTAACTGAATGACTGTAAGAATATTCTGAATTCTGATATTTTGTAACACATAAGTAACACAAAATGACTGACTGTTGAGAGTGTTGAGTTTGTTTCGGCGTTTCTTCTTAACAGTGGTCTTTTTTTTTAGAAACGCTAGTAGATTTTTGACTTGTAAAAGTGCTATTGCGGCCTACTTGCAGAATAAAAATAATTTATTTCATTTATTTCAAATAATTTTAATTTTTTAATAGTAATTAATTTAAAAAAAAATTATTGTTTCTTGTACTCGTCTCTATTTTTTGATAAACTAATATGTTTGGGTTCTCTATAACACTTTGGCAGAGCCGCTTTGGCAACTAGTATAGGTACCATAAAGTAAACGACTTTTGTCAAACACTAGTGCAACGTCGTCGACGACTGGGACGTTTACCTTATATGAATATGTAAAACTTGAAATATTATTTGAAAGCGTGCTTTTGGCACTGGAACATACCTTTACTTATATTTTAAAAGTAATAGTGTGCCTATCAATATTTACTTGTAAAAATAAGAATAATACTTAATATTAGTTTTCTTTAAATTATTACCCGTTCATAGTCATTATAGTTACAGTAGGTAATATTTATTTAACTCACAACGTTTTGTATGGATTAAGTTCCAAAATAATTATAGTAGTTAATGTACAGTCAACATAATGAAGGGCATTAAATACGAGTGTGGGTTTATGAAACGAGCCGAAGGAGAGTTTCATAATAACATCACACGAGTATCTTAATGCCTAATTATGTATAGTTACATACACTACTTTATCTATCCACATATCATAAGCCTCCATGATGCATTCAGGAGCCGCATACTATGACCGGCATCGCGGCGTTGTTTTCTGGCAGCTGTCATAGTTCTTTTTAATTCAGAGACAAACTAGAGTCGGATCCAACTGTCATATCGTTCGATATCTTACTTACGTGCGACATTTGTCAAATTTGTATGCAAATTGACAATTCATTTCGAACTAAACGTCATCTCGACTGATATTAGAATAGAGGTTAAATCAAATTTCTTTGTTTTTGAGACGTTCGAAATTTGAATGAAATAATATCATCGAAATCGATGTTATTATTTAGCAATAATAACATTTACACAGATAAGAAATTTGTTCTAACAAAACAGTCTATTTTTATGGTGGTCATAATGTGCGGTTCTTGAACGCATCATGGAGGGTTTATGATATTTGGATAGATACAATCTGTAACAATATTAAGTTGATCATAATTTAACAGAGATTTATAAGAGTCTACACCAATTTCCTGTAATTTAACTTATCTCCACCTATGTTCGAAATATCATTAGATATTTAACAGTGGGTTTTCGGTGAAGGAAAACATCGTGACGTAACCGGTCCAATCCCAATAAGGTCTAGTTTTCCCACTGGGTTGGAAGGTCAGACGGCAGTCGCTTTCGTAAAACAAGTGCCTATGCCAAATCTTTGGATTAGGTACCAAAGGGCACAAACGGGAAAACGCTAGGAGCATTATAATAACTTCTCTCCAAATTGCCTGGGAAGTACCTACATTTAGCAATTTTTTAATAAATGATAGTTCGAAGATTCTGTCCAGTTTTTATTCGGTTTCTCCACAGTCGGGTAAGACTCCCATCTAGGAAACGGTCTCAATGGGGCCACCGTCCAATAGCATCCGCGTCGATCGCGTGAGTACCCCAATTTACTTATTTAGCCTGATTAGTTTCACGGAACCAAATCCGTCCGGTGGCTGGATGCAAGGAACAGGGTCAGTGGAGAAAATATTCTTACTCGAATTTTATTCTTCAAAAAAGGAGTGCATTATATACATTCTAAAGGGTCGGCAACGCGCATGTATTACTCCCCTGGAGTTGCAAGCGTCCATAGGCTACGGTAACGACTTACCATCAGGTGTGCTGTGAGCTTGTTTGCCACTTATAAAAAAAATCTTCATTCACAAATTATACAGGGTGGGGCCTGTAATAGGAGCAAAAAGTTAAACGGTAGATTATTAAGCTTATGACGGTTTATTTAATTTATGGGTAATATTTTTTCAAAATAAGTTTACTAGTATTGTTTTACTCTTTTGAAGTGCTATAAGTCACGTTTTATTTTAAAAACATTAAAAAAAAAATTTAAAACAAAAATGCAAAAACGATTAAATAAATAATAAATATTACGGGACAATCTTACACAAATCAAC
Organism: Epinotia brunnichana; assembly: GCA_963854355.1. Classification (NCBI taxonomy): domain Eukaryota; kingdom Metazoa; phylum Arthropoda; class Insecta; order Lepidoptera; family Tortricidae; genus Epinotia; species Epinotia brunnichana. Next base: position 21,270,528 of record OY977936.1, on the reverse strand, counting down.
CTAGGCCCACGGTAAGCTCAGTAAGGCTTGTGTTGTGGGTACTAGGCGATGATATATATAATATATACATACATATAGATACTTATATACATATATAACATCCATAACTCAGGAACAAATATTCGTGATAAATAAACAAATAAATGCCCTGACCGGGATTCGAACCCGGGACCTCCAGCTTCGTAGGCAGAGTCACTACCCACTGGGCTACGGAGGCCGTTAAATATTATGACTCATTACATGATGTTACCTCAAAATCTGCATTGACTGCTGTGCTATGATGTCGTGGTGCCAAGATACATTACTTGGAGGTCATAATCATAACTTTAGATCAAAATTTCTCCGAATCCAAATTTTTTTAAATGGAAACAATTGGTTACAGTTAGGGTAAATCAACTTTAGGCTACATTACCTACACACACATGACGGGAAGGGTATACCTACCTTCTAATGTCATGGATATATTGCCTTCATTTAATAGCCCATCTGGCATGTATAACTAGCCTCAAATTGTGCTTAGAAAATTTGTTTGTAATTTGACAGAATAACATTTTTTTTTTCTTAACCTACTCGTTTGACCACGACGTCCACGACTGCTGAAAGGGGCTCAAAACGTCGGAATGTGTGTACTTGAACGTGTGTGTGTGGACGCCAAATTTCAATTTTCTAGGTCATCTGGAAGTGGGTTAGGTTTTTGATCTATCGGTCAGCTTATACTCGTAAGTCAGTCAGTGATAATGATACTGATTTTTGGACGTTAATATCTCAATAACCGTTTTACCTGTATGTATGAAATTTGGGATTCTAGTTAATCTAAGGGGTTTTAATACATATGCCATAATTTAATGTTTCTATGTTAAATCGATTTTGAGTTATTAAGGACTCAAAAGTGGCTCCAAATGGTTCGTGTAATTACACACGGCTGCTGCGTCGCCAGTTCCGTTTGGCTTTGAACTTGGCTGGACATGCTGCCGCGTGTCTAGATCTAGGTACTTGTGCCATTTTGTAGAATGATTATAATATATGTGATGCAAAACTACCTACCTTTAAAATACGACGTTTCAATTTTTAATTTATTGATTTTTGTAGGGTCATTTCGCCGGTTACGCGACCACCTTCGGTTAGCGACCACTTGAAGAACATGGTTTTTTCAATTGAAGATAACATCAATTCTACAGAGCCTATTGAAACAGTCAGCCGTATGCCTTATTGTTTGTAGTTATGGAATAGGAATATACAAAAAAAACGAGAAAATATGCTTTCAGTTCACCAAGTCAGCTAAGTGGTCGCTAACCGGCTCATGAAATTAGGTGGTCGCCAACCGGCGAAATGACCCTATTATGTTTCAGTTGGTACAACTAAACCAAAAGTATAGCTACTAAATATAAGCATTCCGAATGTTTATTTGAGTTGGCCGATTTGCATGAAATCCATTCAAAAATCGATCTTCTATACAAGCTAGAAGATTGAAATTCCAATGACCGTTTTTAAAAAATATCGGCCACCTTTAATAACCTCCATATGCATGACACAATATACATATCTACGTAATATTCGCAGAAACCGAGGACAATGAAAGGAGGTTGCTGAAAAAAAAAATTAGGTATATACACATATTTTTGATGGCTGTGTTTCTCTCCTGAACCTACATAGCCTTTTAATAATCTTATCCTCTTAAAAACACATAAAAACATAAACTCACGCTTTTATTCGCAAAAAGGGGTAGACAGAGCAATTTGAAATTGATTTTTCACCTCACCTTCTAGCAACTTACTCCACAACCATGTTTTTTTCACTCCACAGTAAGATTAAAAACGGAGAAAAATATATCTTTGATAAATTTTATCAAAACAAAATTGTTAACTATTAACTACTCCACGTCTGTTTGAAACAATTCCAACCGTACAATATTTTTGGCTCTCATTACCGTGTCAATAGAAGATTAGGGATAAGTCGAAGTTTTAAAAAAACAACGCCGAATAAGTGAGTTTTTTATCCTAGCCCGGGACACAATTACCGCCGCAAGACAAAACCAAATTATTGTAAAAAAACCTTTTCGAAGGCTCCTCTGATTGCGATACCTTAAATAATAATATGCAGGCAAGTTTGATTGACAGTTGATACTGGCTGGCAAACGTTTGAGGCGCCGGTTCGGCTTGTAGAAAAAAAAATCGGACACTCCAAAATCGAAAATGGAACGTATCGAATTAGTGGACGATTATCGGTGAAATTTCACGTGGCATATGTTCGAATTTTAAATTGAACTGCGGTTCGGAATTCCTTTAACTGTCGGATCCAAAACGAATTTGAATGATTTTAAATTAATATTATTTTTCAAATTGGCCCAATTCACCGTGGGGCTGAATTTCGTGAAAATAATTTCGTCTAATTTTGAACGATTTTGAATGAATAGTAAAGTGCGGATTTGATCATAGTAGATATAATTTTTGTATTAAAAACTTCGGCGTCGCTAGTCAAAAAGATAATATTATGTTTATTAGATGTCCTAATATCATTATAACAGCATCTAATACGCTTATAGCTTAGTGTCTCCTCTATACATATACCAAAATGGCCCCTATTCATCTATTTTGATTAGATGCTTATTTTGCTATGAATGAATGAATTAATGTTTCTTTATTTCAGGCAATAAACCCATTACTACATTACAATATATATGATACAAAGAAATAAAATAAAATAAAATCCTTAACTATACAAATACGTACATACCTACAATTATTTGCGATTCGGGTGCCGATGCGCAGATAACCAATGCAGAAAGATTGCATTTCGGTACAAGTTGTTACTGACCGTCTTAATTAGCACATTATTAGAAATGCGTATTCTTTGCCAGAACGACGCTATTCGATTTCTAATAACGACATAGAAATCTAGAGCTATTAAAATAGCTTTAGATTTTTCACATAATACGTGATCTAACTACGCTTAAAATAACTTAGGTATCATGTTAGACTCGACAGGAGGAAGTCCAGTCGGTCGCTTCAGATGCCAATCAGCAGATGTGGTAAATGACAATTTGTGCGAGCTTCCAGTGTGTGATCTCTATTTTTGAATCGTTGCGCTGCTTCATGAGTATTACGCTAGAATGTCAAAGTGCGTAATTAACTATTATCCGGAGGCCACCTGTATACATGTACATGTTTCGTATTGCAATTTAATTTAAATATGTTTCACGAGCTCGTTTCTAATGCGCCCACCTACACGTTAGAACGAGAGCGCGAAACACATTGAAATGAACTTGGAATGCGAAACAGATATACCTACGTACAAGATTTTAGTACCTACTAGTAATATACCACACATTTAACACCACCCACCCGTAGCCAACAGGCGTTACAGTTGTGTATTGATTCAGCCAAACCTCTCGAGCAGCGGGGTCAACCCTGGTGAGCTCGAGGTTGTAGTGGTACCACTTATAAACTATAGATGGCACTGTCTGTCCTGAACCTATCAAACACTGTTACGTTTTGGCGAAGCACAAAGGAGCACAAAAATATGTGATACGCTTTAGTAGCTCCATTTAAGAGCATTTCTTTTTGTGTCTTCTTTTGTGTCCAACGAAAAAAGATTTATTCAATTAACAAAATATAATCAATATGAATAAGTTTCATAGCCAAAAAAACAAACATGAACCAAGGTCGAGGTTTTAATTGAACGTGGCTTGAGTAGACTTGTACTGGCGTTTTGTGGAATAATTATAATAATGGACATATTTTGCTTCCTTGACTGACAAGGCTACTATGACAGACTATAGCATTGAAGAATTTATTTTAAGAAAATAACAAATATTATATAATTATTGTAGCTAACAATTTTAACAAATTGACTTGTAAAATGTTACTTATACTTTTACCAATAAAATATATGAATATGAATCTTTAGAGGAATCCCGCTCCGTCTTCGCATTCAAATGCTCTGATAGGTACCTAAGTACCTATGTCTTCTCGGGCCTCTCACCCTCAATGGACACAGCTCTTATTACCAATATTGTAGGTACTTTCAATTTCAGTTTAATTTTCTCAGTTAATGTCGATGCGCCTTTTTTGAAGAAATTGTTATACATATCTTTGGGAGATATTTTGCGCACTTCAGGTATTCCTGTATAGTCACCGTCACTTACACCGTAGCAAACAAGGTGTGTTTGTCATCATCATATCAGCCGAAAGACGTCCACTGCTGGACATAGGCCTCCCCCAAAGAGTGCCACAATGGCCGGTCCTGCGCCACCCGCATCCAGCGGACTCCCGCGACCTTTACCAGGTCATATCAGTCCACCTTGCGGGGGGCCTACCCACGCCGCGCCTTCCGGTACGTGGTCCGGTGAGTGTGTTTGTCATAAATTCACTTTATTTTCAAGGCGTTAAAGCATGTTTGCATTATTCATTTGTGATAATTCAAATCAAATTGTAATCTAGTTAAAAATGGGCAATTTTTTACTGTCTCCGTACCTAGCAATAACAAGGCAATAACAGCACTATTCACATATTTTCACAATATCAGTGCGTGTATTTCAGCCATTCGACGTGATTTACCATCACACTGGGAGGCGATCACAATCGTCGCATTAAACTGTATGACACTATACAGCGCTATTTGGAGCAATCATCGTGACAATAAATGTACACATGAATGTGGCACACCGGTGGGTTATACGTTTTACGAGGTTATTATAGTTTCAACATACGGCTCTTTGGTTTAAAAGTGCTTAAAATAACTCTTAACTCACAGGGGGGAGGGGGAGGGGGGTCGGATTAGGGGTATGTCTTCAATGTAATATGAATACGTCAGGAGCACGTTTCGGGATAGAACCATTGTACCTATAGGTACCTATTTGAAATAGGTATCTAATAAAACTGAACTTGAATAATTAACTAAGGTAGGTAGTTAATTCGTCAAAAAATGTATGACATGATATGATAAGAAGCTATTTCGACGACAGTAATAAATTTTGAATAATTTACAGAGACTGGAAAACAAAATGATTATATTAAAATTATTAACAAAAAATATTTTCTATCTATTTAAGTAATGCAACTGCATGTCATGAATGTTACAAAATCGGCCATACTTCAATATTTCATTCAATACCCTTCAATTAAAATGATTAATAATAATTAACACAAAATATTATTGCATTCCAATTTTATACTGAAGTAGAGTCGACGTAAAGGCATTTTTAAGGAGGCCAAACTGTATTTACCTATTTATTTAATTATCTGTTTTTAAATTAAAATCATCGTTGTAAATTCGATGAAACAGGAACTTCAAGTGGAGTTCATATATATATTTCAGACGTACCTATACCCTGACATTAGGTATCTAAGTCAATATTTCAGTTTGGAAAAGTCTTATTAAGAACCACCGAGGTACCTACTTTGGACAAAAATGATTGAAAAAGATACAGTACCTACCTACATGCACCTGACTTTAGAAACTTTGATTTATTTACTTGATTCATTTAACTATCACATTGATTGTGTTCATATGTGGTTAGTACCTAATAAATCTATACCTACATGTAATGGTACGTTTTGAATTATTAGGTCAGTCATTTATGTAAATTATTTCTTTTATGTTGTGGGTTTTTTCTGTTATTATTAAATAGGTGCTTACCAAATTTTAAGATACCTAACTATTTTTTAAATTTATGGACCTACATAGGTATGCTCATTTTATTTAGTACAAAAAAGGTTGAAATTTCTATAAAATAGGTACTTACATGTTAATGTTGTCACTTAGTTGTGTATTTATAATATTTGCATTCTGACACAGCTGTCATCCCGGTAGGTACAATAAACGTCAATCATCATCCACCTAGCGTTATTCCCGTTTGTGCCCCTAAAGGAGGCCGGGGTCCGCTTTGACGACTAATCCCAAGTTTTGGCATAGGAACTAGTTATTACGAAAGCGACTGCCATCTGACCTTCCAACCCAGAGGGAAAACTAGACCTTATTGGGATTAGACCGGTTTCCTCACGATGTTTTCCTTCACCGAAAAGCTAACGGTAAATATTTCGTACATAAGTTCCGAAAAACTCATTGGTATTACGAGCCGGGATTCGAACCCACGACCGCCGCTTGACAGCCGCATGCCTGAACCACTGGGCTACCGTAGCTTTGCTAACAATAAACGTCAATGATGACATAATTTGTACTAGGATGACAGCTGTATCAGAATGCAAATACTATAGTATTAGCACAAGGTTCCTACCTAGCAACCCCTACCAGATTTCAATCTATCCATCTCCCCATGCCTTTAAACAATGGGATTCACAATTCCATACTAAGGCGCGGTAGGGGCCATTCGAAACTAATAATTTAACTGAAACCATATTTTTATGTATTACCATCCACCCTTTTTGCATTTGTTATCCCTATAATGAAATGAAGGAAAGCATATTGGTGAAAGGTTGTTTCACTAATTTACTTGCGCAGTCTAAATAAAAAACTTTGAAGTAGGCTTAGAGGGTTGTCCGCATGGGTGGACGTTCAAGGGGAAAATGCGAAAACTCGCCCTGCGGCGGCCATCTTGTGACGTCACCGCGCGCGTCGAGGGACGGACTCGACACGTTATAGTTTAACTTAAACAAAATAATTACCCGTGGCTGATAGTGTTATCGTTATGCTTTTGTTTTAAATGCATTTCTGTAATTATTTTTATTTTTCCATAACAACAACCTGTATTCGAATGGTGATACTTACAATTTAAAAGCATTCTTAACGTTCCTATTTACCGCGAAGGTGCAGTCATTTTCAGTAGGTACTAAAATGTCAGTTGTCAAAAAAATATATACTGCAGTGGGAAATTGAAAGAAACAATAACTTAGCATGCTGATTCCAGATACGAGGTAAAATAGACGTTGAATTACAAACGATAAAATCGATGTCAATCTTAAAATGCCTATTATTTCATTATCTCAGAAATTTAAGAATATATCTATGAGTTATCAATATAAACCAGTTCCGATCCATCGTACAAATTCAACTGAACTTTAAAACGCTTTTTTTTCACATTGCATTGCAGTAGCGGTCGGTAAATAAAAGCGATACAATTTAACAAAACTAAACTCGATGCAAAAAGTGCAGTGCAATTGTTTGTAAAAATAAAAATACACGTCACTCAATACGTCCCAGTGTACTCTTTGATGAGACCGTGGCGCGCGGATTGGTCTATTGGACGGAGTAGGCGTGTTGTGTTTAGGCCACTCCTCCCTCAGCCAGGGGTCTGTGGAACCGAGGCGCCAAACGACATCGGGCGCTCGCCGGCGGCGCCACGCGTTACCCCATACGATTATTATAACCTCAAAAGAAAAACACGTGAACTAACAATTTCGATACGACATCTGTGTTTACAAAAATGACTCAAACGTCAGAAAGTGTCATCTCAAGTGTCGATTAAAACAATGAAGATTCAAATCGGTTTTTTGAAATAGTGACTGAAACTTGTGTTTGTTGCGGATCGATCGTAAACAGTGACCTCTGGTGGTGAACAAACGACGCAAGTGTTATATAAAAACTTACAGTGGAAACATGTTTAGTTAAATTTAATTCGCCCAAACTCTTCCAGTAAGGATTCCGTGTATTAATAGTGGCTCAATTTATCTTCCAAAGAAAATATTAGTATAAAGAAAATACTCAAAATAATTGGTATAGCTGCGATTCAAGCCTAATTTAGGAGCGGTTATAGATACAAGTGCGCGTCTTCAAATCTTATCAATGAATCTTATTAGTTTAAAGGTGAATAAAATTTTAAGCAAAAAAGAAACAAAGGTTTTACTGAGCTAAGTGGCCTTCGAGAACGGAAGGAGATAATTGTTCTTCGATAATTTATATCGCGAGGCTATTGTCTTGTAGTTAAGTTTCCAAAGCATCAATAGCGATAATTATAACGAACAATTAAAACGGAGTAATCTAAAATAACGAGAAAAATAAACCTTAACCTCTTGCAATAGTGCGCTTTTTTTCAAATCACGCTGTCTTCTACTTAAACTTTAAAGTACATAAAGTAGTGTTAATCTAAAAAGAACTTAAACATGAACATGCAGTATTCATAGATGTTTTAATCTTCTAATATTCGTCGTTCAACATAAGAACTGGTTCTTATTGGAATTGAACATTTCTATTGAAAATAAATCTGATCATCATTACAAGCACAACTTAGAGTGTTTACATATTTTCAACGCCTGGCTTCTGTTTTAACCCATTCAAACTCTTCAGCCATCTCGCCGCAGTACCAAAGCTTTCCTGATAAGTGAAAAACTTTGAAAACAATAACCTTGAACGTGCCCTGACCTTCAACACGCTGTTGGTACCTGGTAAACAGTTCCTAGCCTCCAACAAAGTAGCGGCATCTAACCTTACTCGACTACTTCACTTAAAACAACAAATTGAACAGTCAATTGAGGATCTGGAAAACTGTGCTAAGCCGTCAAATCAGCCGCGGAATTCAAACTGTACCGGCTGGCTCTAAATCTTGAACACGTTTTAGTCAACCTTGAACGCATTCTTACCTAGAACAGGCAATTGTGAACTGGCAAACTGTGCCCAGCCGTCAAAATAGCTGCGGACTCTAAGCTGTTGTGCGGCTGGGGCGGCTACGCGTTGGAGGGATGCGTGGACACGCTGCTCCGGCCGCCGCAGCCGCAGGCCAGCCAGCTGGGGACGGTGTATGCGACGAAGAGGAGGCGACGGAACGGGAAGAGGTAAGTTAGGACATTCATTATTTACGCTGTTTTCATCGTAGCTTGGTGCATATGACAGGGATTGACCATGTTAGCTATTTCGTCAGGATAGACAAAAAAACTGGTAATAACAATACGTATTAGGTACTTATTTTACAGGTCAATGTTATGTAGGTACCTATGTATTAAATTGACAGAGCTCATTCGTGCTAAGTGAAAATAATGTACATAGTGGTTATACTGATATATTTGTGATGTGATAGCTAACATGTGGATTAGTAGGTAATCGTTGTTGTGAATATGATACCTCAGTAAAAAAAGGACTTAAACAATAATAAAAAAGTTAGTAATTTCGGTCTAACTACTATATACTTGATAAGTACAATAATTAGAGTGACTTAGTGAACTATAAGCGAGTTGTAATATTTGTCTTAATCTATACGGGGGCATTTAATTGAAAAAGAGACACGATTCAGAATAACCTAGTAATGAGTACTGTAAGACGTAAGATAGAAAAGAACACCTAGGCAATTTAACAAAACTAAGATAAAAACAAATTTATATACCTACCTTTTTACCAATGCGTGTTTAATAACAACAAAGAAGCGATTTTTTTTATACCTACTAACGGAAATTACAATTTATACAATTATCTTGGTACTAATTCTATACTTTTAAAACCTAACAAAACGGGAGCAGGGGGCCGATTTTTGGCTTTCCAGCGCTCGAAAATTAAATAAAAATAAAAACGATTATAGTGACAAAATTGCAGGCACTAACTTTTTACCAATATAATTGAATACGAGTGGTCAATACCACTCGCTTTTCATTTTTCTATCGCTATTTCAAAAGAGCATTTCGGAATTTTTGTCTGTTTTCGAGTGACAAATTCGAGCGCTCGAAAGTCAAAAATCGGTCCCCAGAGCCTGTTTAGATATACATAATCGGATAAAAGATTATGTTAACAATAACAAAAGCCTCACACATACGAAGACATTAAACTGAGTGTGTTATATATCGGACGTTATGTATTTGTAGACCAAGTGTTTCAAATATTCAATTGATAATGAATGTGAGCCTAGCACTATCTCTAGATTTATATAGCTTGTACCTAGGTATGATAAAAAAACTCATGCAAATGCATGCATGCAACATGCAGCAACATTGAAAAACTTGCTTAATCATCTATAAAACAATTTAAATGATCAAATAAGTTGTTGTTAATCCAGAATTTACAAGAAAAAACAATACTGTTGACTGTGTCAATTTCTTTTGTGTTGTTGCTAATTAATTAAAGTCTATTGTTATTTCTAATTTAATTTGCCTGAAACATGATACAAAAGTGCATTTAGCGTCTACTTATATACATAGAATAACATTTACTACCCAACGATATTGTATATTATTATTATTATTGTAAGGAGGTATATTAGGTGAGAAATGCCTTATTAAGTAGGTATATATATATTTTTTTATTTATGCATATTGCCGCTAATCCAATCAATTATATTCAGTTTGTGACATTTAACGATTTTGATTACTTCTCAATACAATTAATTAACGAAACGGCGTACATTTTTCGATTGTTTTCTACGACATATTCCAAAGACAATTAGACAGAGGAATCCAGCAATTTGTGATACTCTCACTAATTGATATCGTTCTCCTCTCACTAACGTTTGTCATTGTAATTTAGACCTTAAATTAAAAGGGTTAAGTTTCTTACACATTCTGGCATTAAACATCGCATTGTGACGCCAAGGAATTTAGCAAATTCAATTGTACAGTGATATACCTACCTATTTAATTAAGTGCTGTGAAAATAGTTGCACGTTCATAAAACTTTTAACATAGATAGTATAGTATTAGTAAGATTACCTACAATTTCTTTTTATCGTTGAGACATAGGTTAAGTCTTGTAGATTTGTTATGGTCTCAACTAAAAGTTACCAGAACATAACCCAAATCAATAACAAAATATTAGGTAAATGGTATTATTGCTAGCTCTAGGTCTCATATAAAAAGGTGTAGACTGTGTGTGTAATGATTTTATGGCATTTTTCCCGCAGTCAATTTTCCTTAGCCGATTGGGTTAAACAGATGTGGGTACCTACGTTATTTTTATCATAAAATAGAAGAAAAAAAAACGTATTTTAACAATCACGCCGAAAAACGACGACATTTGGAACAAATCAATTCCGACAATCACCGTACATAGGAAAACACTTGAAATCGGTAATCGAAAATATTTAATGTCTCACGGGAATTTCAACCCTACTCATCATATCAATATGGTTTTAATTGAATCATTACCTATGTTACGGAATGAAATAGGACAATAGGAGGCATAAAGTGTCTGGAAGTGTTATTTTTAGCAAGTATAACGTATTATATTCAAATCTTAGCGGTTCTGGTGGTATTTGAAAGCCTTAGAATAAATCCATAGGTAGGTACTTGTGTTCAGAGGAATTGGCATGAGGACACTAACTTCATTCCGATTATTTAGATTTTGACGATCTGTCATTCATGTCAATTCAATTCAATAAATTTATTGATAAAATGTACAGTCGCCATCACTCGTACACTATAGGTGTTCAAAAATATCGGCACATGCACCCTAATGCCTTAAAAATAGAGGTGTGTTCCGATGTTTGTGACGTGCTTGTTTGCTCCTATGTATGTGATGGCGACTGTACAAGTATTTTACTCTGAGGGTGCCTATTCGGTACTATTGAGTAAGTATCTCTTAATTTTAATGTTGACACTTGGTGATCTTATATCTCTTAGGATATTCGATTTAGAGAGAGCAACTTCATACCGCTCTGACAAATTTTGTAATGATATAAATATTATTTTTGAATATTTGAATTATGGATTAGGTAAAAGTATTACCAAATAATTATTCGAGAAAGAAACATTGTTAAAAAAACCTTTTCAAGTTGAAATTTCAAGTTTGTTGAAGGCATTCGTTGCATGTAAAATAATAAAATATTTTTAAATTACAAGATGTAAAACTCTATATTATGATGTACACCTACTTACTGTTATTTGCGAAATAACGTTTTTCTACTTATTCTAGTCTATAAAACTATACACACCAGTCAAGTATACCTATGAATCGAACTTAGTGAAAAAAGAAATGACAAAAATACGCTTACCGGACTTGTGATTTTTTGTTCCTATACCTAAAATACCTACGTTGAACAGTAATATAACGCTGCATTTAATAATAACAATATAATTTATATAAAACTCCATGAATACAACAAAAACCTTTGTTTTGATTCACTAATTACAACTTTCTCATACATTGATTAGGTATTTCGTTTCTTAATTTGTGACATATCATTATTCTTTTCTATATTAGTAAAATTTATTACGCCTTATATTACAGGTAATAAACTATTATTAAATAAATAAATATTTATGTCACTAGATTCTAGGTTTTTTTTCTTCTCACTCTATAATTTCATTATTTATGAAGTAAGTACCTACCTATTTTTGATGCAATTACAGCTTAAACCCTAATTAATGAACCAACTAATTCTCAATGCGTGTTGTTCCGATAGAGTTACATTTGCCATAAGCGTGATATGGTATGGTGACACCGCGATATCGAAATAAACGATTAGAAACTTTGTCACTTTTATGTCTTTGCTAAAGGGACAAAATTCATTTCATTTATTCCTTTATAAAACATAGTTTTACGTGTAAATTTTTGTAGGGTCAAGATCTTAAATAACATTATACATAATATTATCACATTAAGGTGAGTATGTCTTATATTATTTTCAGCAGGTAGATAAGTTAGTATGTACCTATTAGTTTACACAGCATGTTTGTCAATAGGAATGAATTATTATTAATACATTTATTTGTCAAGTTTCTAGGAAAAAGCTTTAACTTTTAAGTAATTTGAAGGGATGTTTACAAAAACCTCATAAGGTGTAGGTACCTACATTTTACAGGAAGCAATAAGAACGTGATGTCTTCTAAACTATTATTTCTTTACACAATAGAAACATAGAGTTATACTTGCATCTTGGATTCCATAAATAATCTCGGTTATTTAGACTCTTTAATAGTACATTATGATACAAGTGTGCTATGTTGGTCTTTACACTCGAGTCGGTGTTTAAGCCTGAGCCGAAGGCGAAGGCTTAATGGAGACGAGAAGTGTAATGACCAATGCTCACGTGTTTCATACGACGTTTTTCAACACATTTGCGAGGAAAAAAAATAAATAAATAAAAAATGAAAATGTTAAAAGATATGTAATGAAAAGGCACTAGTGCGATAATGTAATGTAAAAGTCACGGCATGGGTAATATTCTGCATTATTTTGCTAATATTTAAAAAGATATGTAATGAAAAGGCACTAGTGCGATAATGTAATGTAAAAGGCACGGCATGGGTAATATTCTGCATTATCAGTGTAAATACGCTGTAATAAGACCTACTTTACGAGCAGGTGTGTTGAAATAGTAGATTGTACAACAAGTGCATAAAACGCACCATTTTACTCGAGACGTTTATCCATCCGAGCGAGCTTGCGAGCGAGGATAGATATAAAGTCGAGTGTAAAATGGGTTTTATGGACGAGTTGTACACTCTACTTTTCACTTCGATTGCGAGGAAATGAAACAGCAACACGTAAAATAATAAATGAGACGAAATACAAATTATAAGTTTATTTCATGAAGTTTTATTGTGTACTTTGGCTGTTGGTATCTTTGCCTTGGTCTTAGAATACGAACGAAACGAAATAAAATAAAGAGGTTGTTGTATGAAGTTAAAGATGTTCGTGTGGCTGTTGCAGCGATTGCCTTGGTCTTCGACGAAGATTTTACTTTATGCTCTAGAGCATAAAAAGCGACTTTATGTCGCCTACGCACGACAGAAAGACGAACTTTTAGAGCATGAGAAGTGAAAAAATAATTATTAAATTTACGAAAAATGTTTTATTACCAAAAGTATTCCATATAACTTATACCTGTATACGAAAATGTAATTATTATTGTACTAGTAGTTCCGTAGAGCTGAAATCTCATTTTACAGATATGAAGCGGCAATTTTGGGCAAACGGGATGCACAATGGGGTATGGATGAAAATTTTAGAAGTGCCTGATATTGTTTTTGTTGATAGGAATAACCTTCCTTAGCACCAGAAAAAAGTTTCAGACTTTACAGCTGCGTCAATTATTTTTGAAAAATATATACAGTTTCCTCACTTACGTTTTGGGTTTAGGACGGCGAATGACTTCCCAGACGAACATAACATAATCATACCAATAGCTCGATTTCGTAAAATATGTTTTTTTAAACATCGCTTCAATTGATTTCAAATTAAAATTTATGAAACTATAGGTCTGTTATAGGCGTTATAGCATTCCTCACATAGCTGCACTAAGTTACTTATGTGTTTTTTAGGACTGTTTGTTTATCAATAAAAAAAAATTGCGTCAAACCTTTATTGAACGAGTTGGTATTTTGTCGATTTTTTATTCCTTATTTTATCAAATGTAGCTCATTAAGGTGATTTTCCACCGGCGAGGCAATACGAGATGAGGCGAGGCGATAATTCAAAGTATGGCAAATTTTCAATCCTCTTCACTTCTTCGGAGGAAATAGTACCTATTAAGTGCCATACAAATCCTATCGCCTAGCCGGTGGAAAATCACCTTTATAGTAATAAAATGTTAAAAATAAAACTTAGGTACTACCTATGCAGAAATGCTAACCTTAACGAATTTCAACATTCGGTCGCGACCCCTAAATCTTATCCAAAAAAAGACAATATTTTTTACGTGTTAGAACAATATTAATTAGGTTGCTTTACTGAATTTTATATAGTTTGGTTTTAAGGACCTCCTTAACATAAGTATATATACATATGTAATTAAACTTATATGTCACCCGTCGTTTGTGACGGCGGTTAAGAACCGAGATCATGAGCTTAGACAATTTAATTACCTACTATAATTTCAACACGTAAAAACACGTTGCGGAATTAATAATAACATCAAGTACAAAAGTGCCTTAGAACTATAACTTGGATACCTAAATAGGTAAACCTGCGCTTTAAATATAATAAACATGTGCGTGATTCACAATGATACAAAACAATCTTAAAAAAAAAAACAAGATAATAAGTTAACAATAATACCGTATACCCGGGTTACTTTGGCCCTGGGGGCCTGGCTCGAGTGGCCCGTGAATAAACACTTTTTATTAATCCAATATTCTTACAAACAAACACTTTTTATTAATCCAATATTCTTACAAACAATACCACACGCTAAAGCAACGTTTTTTTTAACGTATCATAAATAGTTAAGACAACAGTCATTAACATAATAAGAGTTTTAAGGATGAGCTATGTTACCCCCAGGGCCAAAGTAACACGGGTTTACGGTACTGTGTGCAGTATTCAGGTCATGATCCTATTCACAATAGTCAATAAGAATTACTATGTAAATTAAGATACAACCTACTACATATTCTGTGCTACAACCGCTTTTAACTAAATTATGATCACCATAAAAAAACAAAATCGTTCATATACGTTGCCTTGTTACTAGGCTTTCATCTAAACCGCAAGTTTAGTGAATCTCTAACATATAAAACAATCAATCAATAACAATGCCGTTTTAAATAATAGGTAAAGCAGTTAACACATCCAGAGTATTTAAATCTGCGTTCACCACCATATCGAATGACGCCTTAAAAAATCAGTCTCGGCCTATTACGTTGATTTGATTACAAATTTATGGGGTGAATAATGGCTCGTATCGATACATTGAAATCGATTATTGCCGTGAATTTGTGACCGTATCGATGATCGACTTTCCTCGTTTTCTAATTTTGAATCAGCAATATGAACGGTTTACGCGGATGAGCGGGCGATTTGGTTATGTATGTCTATTTGTGAGGTGTTAACGAAGAAAAAAAGCGGCCAAGTGCGAGTCGGACTCGCACATGAAGGGTTCCGTAAAATAAATTGCGGTTTACGATTTATGACGTATTCAAAAAAAAACTCTCGTTCAAACCAATTTTCGGTGGAAGTTTGCATGGTAATGTACATCATATATGGGGGGGGGGGGGGGGGGGGGGGGCACATTTTACCACTTTGGCAGTGTCTCTCGCGCAAACTATTCAGTTTAGAAAAAAATGATAAAAGAAACCTCAATATCATTTTTGAAAACCTATCCATAGATAGATACCCCGTATGGGTTTGATGAATTTGTTTTTTCTAATTTCAGTTCTGATCTGAGTCCCCAAACTTACTGTTTTTTTTTAGATTTTCGTGTAAAAATCTTAATGCGGTTCACAGAATACATCTACTTACCAAGTTTCAACAGTATATCTCTTATAGTTTTGGAAAAAAGTGGCTGTGACTTACGGACGGACAGACAGACAGACAGACAGACATGACGAATCTATAAGGGTTCCGTTTTTTGCCATTTGGCTACGGAACCCTAAAAAGATTAAGGAAGTGAATGAAGATTTAAAGCGTCAAGCATAACTAATAGGGCATGGTGGTGTAGCTTTAGATGAGCCTTTTCTAGATACATTGCTTTATTTATTAGTTACTAATCATAATATTGATGTCTTCATTCAAGAAATAATTTTCCTACCTTATTAATAATTTCGTAGGATTAGTTATGCAAAATTCTTAATCACCGTAAGGAAGTCCGGTCCAATACTTTATTGAAATCTAACTTTGAATGAACATAACGAATTGACATAACGCTTGATATCAGGGTTTAAATCTAAGTGATGAAAAAAATATCGTCGATAATATGAGAAAGATTTTAGATTAAATGAACGGCGTACCCTTCGCGCGGTCTGGTAAAAAAGGGGTTTTTTGTGGACCTTAGGTTCCAAAATTAAGCGACCAAAAATTCTGAAAAAATATATTATAAATGTGTTATGTCACTAAGAAAACAATTGGCAGATTTTTTTTTATAACAAGAAATACTTACTATTTCAAATAAAAATCTAATTACTGATAATTAGATTTTACACAGACACTGATGTCTGAAAAGAATCGAAATACAATAACCTCAAACTTCATTGTTCTCTTTTTTGAAATAGGTAATGATCCGCTTTGACAAAAAACTTATGTTTGTGCCGAAGATCGCAAGTTCGAAATTAGCGCGCGAGCGAGACTATATACATTTTGCCACCTCCATTCGCCTTAAAGTATTGTGAAATCTGACCCATTTTTTTTTATTTTATTTTTTTTTATTTATTGACCAATATAATCTGAGTAGAACATTTTGGTATACATTTTTTCACCAGCGGAAACCTCTAGGGTTTATATGCTGATGAATAGTTCGCTATGGTACATTAATTTACTTGAATACATCACCGTTATAGACTCATAATTATTACAATACACTCGTATTGGGTTCAGATAACGTCAGATACCTTTTGATACTAGGTATCGATTGTAAGCTATTTACGTATTTATGCTGTAGTTCTTTTGGTAGTTGGTTTATTATATAAGGAAGAAGATATCTGACGTTTCTTTTTACTACTTTTACAATTCGACGGACTCCTGATGCAACTTCTTCTAGTTCTTTACATCGATAGATATACATAAAATGTGAAAAAACGTACAAAAAGCAATAAACACACAAGAGTATTCAGGTAAGTACTTTTTTTTCTCAACTTTGTATTGCTGACTATCACTCTGCACCAGGTTTTACTCATCATGAATCAGAGCAGTAAAAGTATTCAAAATCTTGCTTGGTAGATGACCTTAGATTATATATTTTCCTGTTTAGTACCTTTATGACTATATGACGAATAACCTCATCAAGAATTATGTAAACAATGACACAAAAGATAACTAACACAGTAATTAAGTTTCTGAACATAACTATATACCGAAATTTATATGGGGTGTAAGGGACATCGTACCGAAAACTGAAACCTTAAGTTTTAGTTAAATAGACTATTACCGTGAATGATAAATTGAAAATAAGTGGTATTTATTAGCGGAAATTCCAGGAAAAAAGTTCTCATTTCACCCAAGTAAATATATTCATTTAAAAGAACAATAAATAAAAAAATGCCACATTGTTGATTGTTTGACAAGTGACAGTTGTACGTTTACACTTTCTGCATCATGATATTCATGATCAGAGACCTGTACCCGCCTCCTGCGTCATTTTGCCGTTTGCAATTCATTGTTGCTGTAACATGCTAAAACTTTCATATTTTTCGGTATATACGTTGTCCATTATACCTTGTATACCTACCAAATATTACTTAAATCAAGAAATAAATTCGGAAGACCGCATTGTATCTTTAATAAAAACAACATCTTGAATCAAGATGATTCTCACGACCCAAAGAGAAAAAAATCTTGGCTCAAGATAATCTCGCTTTATTAGAGATAATTTCAGATTTTCCTAATACATTTCTTGGTTTAGGAATACTTACCTTGAATTGAATCAAAGTATGTATTTTTTCGGTACCTATATATGTATTTATAATATATCGGATATCCCAGCTTTTTGCTTTAATGTGTTGTAAGCCCTAATACATTTTCTCTTAGCTGCGTTAGGGATGTAAACATTATACGTTAAAGGTAGTCAGGTCTAACAACGGTGAAGCGTCTATCGGTTTGTCTATAGGTTTGTTAGACCTACACAAGTACGGTCAACCAATTTGATTCCTAGGCCATCATATATAACCTTGCCGTTGTAAATGCTATGTCAATACGTGTTACTAGGATTATTGCGTCGCTATTTAGCAGTTAAAATGACATGGTTCTACGGTGGCCTAGGAATCAAATTGGTTTACTGTACATACTCAAAAACTCCTTTTCATTCTGAAAGAGTCGTTAAAATCTTCTCGACTATGCAACTAGCGTTTTATATGTTAAATCCATCATGGACACTGTATTTATATAGACGCATGTATGCTTAGTTGTTCTTCACACCCGTCATAAATTAAAATTCAACTCATAAATACCAATAAGAGAAGCAACCAACAACATTGTTGCATTGACGTATAACTTTATCAGTTTAAATTCAACGCGTTAACGTTCACGCAGCCAGCGGTGTGTAAGGACCATGAAAACTATGTAATTTGCCCGAGCAACGACCATAAGACACCGTAATTTGGTGTCTAGTCTTATAAACGATTTTAACGTAAGGGTGTCAGTCTAATAAGTAGGTACTTGGGTTAACCATTATTAATAGTTAGGCATGAATATAAGGGTTAGCTGAATTTGTATTTTTTTAGTCTTAGAATTATTATGTACAGTCGAGGAAATTGAATGTTAAGCAATTTTGGACATTAACGTCATTCAAATAGAGTTGAAATGTGCCAAACCTTCATTTCCCTCGACCGTATTACCTACCATTGACTTTGCAACTGTTATAGAATAGTTTAATGTATGAATTTGGTCGATTAAACCGACACTAAACATTTGGTTAATCGATAAAAAATTCCGGTAGGTACATCGATATACCATGGATAATGTTGACTGATGATTATGATGACTGGTAAATAGAATTTCGAATCAAGTAAAATAATGCATTGAATAAGGTAGGATTTCAAATTCCATAATGTAATACCAACTACATAAAAATACTTAGTAGTATTTTTAATCTAAGACGTTTTCTTTGCCACTTGTATTATCAGTGCATTGAAAGAAAAACTAACGAAGTTTTTATTTCTTATCATCCATTTTCCAGTTGTCTTTTTCAAGTAAGCCAATTGAGAAATCCTTATGTTTTATGTATTTGTGTAACCGTTGTCTGTCGGTACATAGATCGATGGATTGACTGTTTTTGTCCGATAAGCGACTGGTTGAATGTCGACTTAAAAAAAATGCAAATAACTTAATTTACACAAATGGACAGTCAGGTAGAGTTAAACACAATTGCCATTTTGGGTAAACATAATTCCAATAGGTGAAACAATGAATAACATAGTAAAGTTGATTGTTTTTGAGACCTTTATATATAGATATCCGAAATAAAAATATTTCTATGCATATTTTTTCAACGTTTAGGGTTCAAATGGCAAACTTATTATTTAAAGTGCGCCATCTGCGCGCGCGGCGGCAGGTGGTTCCGTACATACCGGCGTATGCGCGCAATTTTGCACAATTTTATTTTTTTAAACGCACATTTAAATTCATGATTTGCGTGGAATTTTTATAAGAAATAGTGAATTGTTTGTCAAGTTAATTGTAGTTTTGCTGGCTCAAGTTTCATATTCTTGTTAACTTGTAGGTACCTAATACATCTTTATCGCTTATATTGTGTTGAGTCTTGACAACTTATGTGTACCTTCTACGTTTGTCGTAAATACTATTATGGCAGCGTTATGATACGAATTTAATTCTATAGTTAGGATCCTATAGCACAGAAAACTATTCGTTTTTATGTTTACATCAATTACTAGTTCTATTTATTTAGATACATATTGTTTTAATAGGAACCCTCTAAATTATTTACTAAAAGACAGGAAGTCTCTTTTGTTCAATTATCTTTTCCTGGTAACTAAAAAAATGGTGATTGAAATGAAATAAAGTACGTACTTTTTGTCATTTTGGTGAAGAGCTGTATCTGTGAACGGCGTAAATACGGATTCTTGATAAATGTGTTTTCTTTGCAATTTTCATATTGCCGTTGGAATTTAGAATTCTATTGTTTTGCTAAAAAAAAGGTGTTGAATTCTCAAGAACCATAACGTTCCAGATTTCGACCTAATTACTTACCGCAGAAATGCGTAACTCAGATGTGCAGACCGCCATAGAGTTTCTGACCCCGCTCTTAGAGAAAGTGTTAGATGCTGAAGTTTTTACCTGACGACTAGGGGTCTCTTAACAACTGTACCTACCACCTAAAGTTCTATGTAAAATAAAATACATACAAAACAAAACATAGAACAGGCAGGTACTCGCCCAAATCGATCTTGGGCCGCTACTGAGAAAATAACGAGCGAACACTTCTTAGAAATCTGCCGTGAAACCACGAACGGTTACCAACCCCAAGTGGACCTAGATCGGCTACACTATTAGAAGAGATCCCGACTGCATTCCTAGGACAGCTAAAGTGGACCCTGAAATCCAAGTAAAAAAAATATGGCCCAAGAGCAGTAGGTGTAAAGCGATGATTCTGGTGCCAATGCATCGGACCACGGCGTTTCGAGGTAGTTTAGGTTCGCGGCGTCCAAGTGTTGGAATGTTCTCCTCCACCTATTCAAAGAGCGTCTAGCAAGTATACCAATCCTAACCCATCCAGCACTTTTCTATCCCAACCGTATCGCGTTTTTTGCTTTGTGTTTTTCTTTCTATCCCATTTGGCTACTGGTACATATTTTACAAATTTATTACATTAATTATTTATTATGTGTATACAATAATTATATGTTTATTAATGGTCTTATGTTGTGTTGCGTTCCGCGGGTCACGTACGGTGCTGTCTGAAAATCAGCGCTGTAGGTGATTCACTGCCGCGAAGACACACACAATATGTGTTAAATTGTATTGTATGTACTCCCTTTGTCTCTGTGTGTCTTTTGTGTAGTAAATCTTCTTTCATTCTGAAGGCAGTTGGATGCATGGAGTTGCATGGCCCCAGGTGAAGCATGCAGCCCGAGTCAGAACGCGATGTCTGCGCCCTCTATCACTATGGTGGGTTACACCAACTTACTTTTACAGCCTGATCAACCTTAAATTAGGAGCCGGCACCTGTCATTCCATAGAAAGTTGTTACACTTTCCATACATTCAGGTTTTGACAAACACTGGTTACTATTACAGATGGTTTGGTGGGTACCCTTAGGGGGCTTTGGACTTTATTAAGTCAGTGGATCGGTCTCTTTTTTAATTGACAAACTTAATACATTTAACTTATTAGCTGATAGGTTAACCTATTTGCGTGACGTTTATATAGCATATGTTATCGTGCTAAAGTCTAGCATCATTTAAATAAGTAAAGTACGTCTTTACGTAGGTAGTAGGTATATTTTTTTCAATTTAATTGTTTCTTGGAATTTTATTTTGTGCTTACCCAATTGGGGAATGGATGAAAATTTTAGAAGTGCCTGATATTTTTTTTACTGATAGGAATAACCTTCCTTAGCACCAGAAAAAAGTTACAGACTTTACAGCTGCGTCATTTATTTTTGAAAAATATAAACAGTTTACTCACTTACGTTTTGGGTTTAGGACGGCGAATAAACTCTTTCCTTGATCCGTTTGATATTGCAAAAAAACATTTTAAATATCTGACCCTGGCAATGACAAATATAGCTTCTGCAGCAGTCAATATCATTGCCAGTGTCAGTTTACCACGGATATTTAAGATATTTTCTTGTCATATGAGACGAATAAAGGAAAGTGTCTTATTCGCCGTCCTAAACCCAAAACGTAAGTGAGGAAACTGGTTATATTTTTCAAAAATAATTGACGCAGCTGAAAAGTCTGCAACATTTTTCTAGTGCTAAGGAAGGTTCCTATCACCAAAAAAATAATCAGGCACTTCTGAAATTTTCATCCATTCCCCATTGTAGGGGAATGCTGAATGCCCCCTGTATCTCGCCCCCACATAAACTCGTAAGATTTAAAAATTATAAAAATTTAATTATCGATGGTGCAATATCAATAAACGTTAACGGTCTCTGTTCCTTGTCAATATAGGAATTTCACAAAGGTTCTTATTAAAATTTCCATATAGGAATTATTTCAATTACATTCTACGTCACGTTGTAAGTACGTGTTGCTCATTATTACGGTCTTCACACGTCTTAAGAAAACGCCGCTTTTTTCATCGTCCGACAACGCCTCAACATTACGTGGTCAGAATAGTAATTCTGCATTAGGTATTGCATTTTTAAATTGTGCTCACTAACGCTTTATTGCCTACAGAGTAAAGTCTAGCTTCGAACAGGGTGTATGCGTGATACGTGGAGTTGTAAAACACCTGTAAATTTGCCTTCGAAGTGAACGATAATTGATAACTAGGTCTAGTAATTGTTTATTGGATATTTCGAATATTGTGAAATACATAGAACATCAATTTATAGAAAGGTTAATTTCTCGTGTTTAATTAGTGTGGGGTTGTAATTGATTCCTAGGTAAATGATAGTTACGCCAGTAACAAGGTCAGCTATTTATCATTCCTAGAGACTGATTCCTTTTCATATTGTTTACATTAACGTTCTTTTAATTCAATTTTAGGAAGATGATCGAGTTGACCACTGTATCAGGGACGCACAATGGGCAATTGATGAAAATTTTAGAAGTGCCTGATATTTTTTTTGGTGATAGGAATAACCTTCCTTAGTACCTACCAGAAAAAAGTTGCAAACTTTTCAGCTGCGTCAATTATTTTTGAAAAATATAAAAAGTTTCCTCACTTACGATTAGGGTTTAGGACGGCGAATCAGACACTGTCCTTGATCCGTCTCATATTACAAAAAAAAATATCTGACCCTGGCAATGACAAATATATCTGCTGCAGCTGTCAATATCATCGCCAGTGTCAGTTTACCACGGATTTTCAAGATATTTTTTGTAATATGAGACGGATCAAGCAAAGTGTCTTATTCGCCGTCCTAAACCCAAAACCTAAGTGAGGAAACTGTTTACATTTTTCAAAAGTAATTTATGTAACTGAAAAGCCTGAAACTTTCTTCTGGTGCTAAGGAAGGTTATTCCTAACACGAAAAAAACACTCAGGCACTTCTAAAATTTTCATCCATTCCCAATAGTTACACGAGTTCATTCGTAAGTAAGTGTAGATAATTACTTATACTGTAAGGTTCATGAAAGTTAACCAATACAGAATGGAAATTACTTTTTAACCGTCTTCAAAAAAGGAGGAGGTTATATGTTCCACTGCATGTCTTTTTTTTAATGTATGTTCGCCGATTTCTCCGTCAATTGTGGACCGATTTCCAGAATTCTTCTTTAATTCGAAAAAGTATACTCCAGAGTTTCAGTTTCATTGTCACTTTTTCAGGATCTGATGATGGGATCCCAGGGAAATTGAGGGCAACCCTCAAATTTTATAGGTATGTACGCGTGTAGTGATTTCGGAATTCTCTATTATAACTCGTGTATTTACCCTCGGAAATCGCAATTTTGGTGAAGTGGAACTGATGATAAAGACCACATATGACTTATGGAACTCCTCAAGGGTGTAAAATACCAAAGTCAAATATTCTGACATGATTCCGTTGAAGTATCATCTAATGAAGTGTTAATTCCGAGATCCGTGAGGAATTGACGGAACTCCTCAAATATTATCAGCCCACATATAGCGACTTGGGTTTTTTCTGCAATAATCAACGCATTTGCTCTCGGAGAGCAGTTCATGTGCTAAATTGGAAAGGACATTTTTATGTACCTTATGTCGAAGTTCTAAATGGAAGTCGGTTTAAACTTTGTTTTTAAAGTAAGCTATTCATATCTCCTGTTCTGAAAGTTGACTTTTCATGGACAAATAGCCGGGTGGAAAATAGCGTTTTCTACCCCAGGGTGGATTTTGTTTATTGTTACGCTCAGCCACGGAGTCGAGGATAATTGAGTTACTCCATCTAAAATATAAGCTTTAGATATATCTTAACTCAGCTATACATTAAGTGACGGGTTCATTACGACGATGTTGATAAAATCATTTTACAGTTGGTATTTTTTGCTAATTACAGAAAATCAACATTTAAAATTATTTCTGTAAATTTCGGCCATAATGCCATGACACTAAAAATATAACAATGCATTAGATTGAAGTTACTAACGTTTGGGGAAGATTCGGGCACTAGGGCAATTACATATTGTACAGTTACATAAGCGTTAGGTATTTACTTTGTTATATGCAATAGGGGATATAGAAACCACATAAAATAACCAATAATGATGAATTTTCCCAAAAAAAGATTAAAAATATTGTCAAATGGAGAAAAAAGTAAAACAGGGGATTAAATAATTACAAAGTTATTTATAACTGCTATAAGTGTCCAAAGTTTAAATAGGGGGTATATTCTGTACCTTTTCCGCAAAACGCACCTTCATATGAAACGATTGTCATTTACTATGACGCTCGGGGATCGTGACGTCACGTTCCACGAGCGTTGTCTCTCTGTAACAAGCAATATTAAAACGGTAGTTTCGTAATTTTTTGAGATATCTGAATGGGATGTTTGTCACTAGGCATATTTTTTTGCCTTCTTTCTTTTGGAGTAATAATAAATTTTGTGTCTACACATGAACAGCGTCCCTCGACTGTTCCACAACCAGGAATTTTGTTGAGAGGTTAGGGCACAGCGTAATGTAATGTCGCCATATTATGAGTTAGATTGTACTAATCCACACATCAACTTATAGTCTTCGGACTGATTGCAGATAAGCAAAGAACATAAAAAAAATATATATTATGAGTAGTCCAACTGGGGAAACCCTCCTTTCTCTGTAGATACCTACACAGAAAAAATACATTGCGTACAAATACAATACTTGATGCGAGGTAAGTATTCTTGAACAGTAAATGTATACTAAGCAGAAACGTCCGCTAACGAAATTCTAAGTTTCGATCAAAGAGGAAAATTGAAAAATTATTCGCCATGTTTACTGTTAAAATGGAGTAGCGCATTGTTACTAACGATTCTCAATGTAACTTGGGACGTTGGTGCCGTATCAGAAGTTTGTAACAACTTCACGGTAGATGTCGCTACGAGCCTCCTTAAGGTTAATTAGAAGATTGAAGGGATTGAAAGATTCGTTGCCACTGGCGGGACCCACGGTAGCTCAGTTGGATAAGAGCAATGGACGGATTCCAGAGGTCGTAGGTTCAAATCCCGCCCGTGGCGAATAATTTTTCAATTTTCCTCTTTGATCGAAACTAAGTATTCTTGAACCAAGAATTTAATTTGGAAAATGGTAAATTATTTCGAATGATATGAAATTATCTTGAGCCAAGATTTTTTCCTGTTGGTCCGAGAGAATCATCTTAATTCAAAAGGAGGAATTTAGTTCAAGATATTGAAGGTCTTTCCAATTTATTTCTTGATTCAAGTGGTAATATTTCTGGTGTAGCTATGTGGTGTTATGTTCCTGGTGGTGAGTAAGGTCGCCAGAGCTCTCGAGCATGCGCTGTGTTGAGAGTGAGAAACTTGCATTTGTCTCTAGCTGTTGACATGACAAATCCACAAATGAATAAAGGGTCGGCAACGCACTTATGACTCATCTGGAGTCGTAAGCTTCCTAAGACTACATTTTCTACTTACGTTGGCCGTATGCTTGTTTCCCAGCGTGTTTTGTTCTACGATTCAATTTTCATTCAACTTAGACTTACTAGTTTACTACACCTGTGAAAGATAAGAGCTCAAGACAAAAACATTTTGCGTTAATAACCCTGATAAGCCGCAGTAAAATTGTTACAAATAATCCACTTAGAAAACCATGATGGACAGCTTGTGTGATGATATATCGATTATAAATGAGCTGCGCCGTTTGATCACGAGTCGATACGCTGCCGCTGCCGCAGGGAGCGGCAATTTACACGCGCGTTTTTCTGCCCGTGACACGCGCCTTTATTTTTAAGGTGCGCGCGATCCAAGACTACCTACTTAGTTGATATAACTGTTAGGGTTTCAAAACTTCCCACAAAAAAAAATACTTTAATGTACTTACATAAGTACAGTGAAGAGTGGTGTGGTGTCACTTATGTGTTTTAACATAACATCCACAAAGTTTTGGCTGTGATTTTATTGTAAGCATTAATTATTTTGAATTACCTATTGATAAGGATGGTTGTACTAGTCATCCGCGTTTCTTCTCTCCATAGAAATAATACCGCACATGGTGGTTAAGTCATTATTAGAACTCAGTGCTGGTTGCAATAACATATGTAGGTAACAGTTATTTATATCAATACACATTATTTATTAAACGATATCCTAATAATATGAATTGGGTACCTACCTACTATGTTTCGAACTTTGCAATAAATCGGTGGAAGAGAGTAGACTCGCGATTAAGTACCCAGAAATATAATGTGTAAAAAATAAATATTAAATTAGGCCAACTAGTAAATATACTTACACAATGAAGTCGCTCGGCATTGTCTTCAAAACTTGTCCGTAAAATTACCGTACCGCGTCTATATAAAATATACCTAAATGTGCGTATAATATGATTCGTTATAAATATAATTCCGATAGTTAACATTAAAATCAACTTTTTTAATTTCGCGCAGTCATATTAAAATAGAGTTTATTACCTGCGCAGACGCAGCGGTTGCAACGCGCATGTTTTTGCGCGGGACGTGACCGCCATGTTGATTGTCCTAATTAGATCAAAGGTGAGCCGACGGTGAACTTTTATGTACACTTCGCCACGTTTTTATTGTTTAATTTCTTTGTCTCAGTGATTAATTTCAAAGTCATACTCCTGTTTCACCTAATGCGAGTAGTGCCTGCGTGCCTTGATTAAGGATCTTGGAAAATCCGTTATATTAGAAATAACTAATGTGTGTGCAATAAATTGTGTAAAAAACTACGGCACCGCATAATATTTTAGGAAAGTTATAATAGAATGAAATTGAACAAGTATACGTAAAATATTAAAAATAAGCAGGTCTGTTTCGATATCAATGAAACAACATACCTAATTTGTAAAAAACAACCAGGTTGACCACGGCAATTTTATAAAATAAACACTTTCCTTTAATAAAGTTGTCGCTAAATTTATTGCTTAATGCAATTGCAGCTGACTGTACGACAAACCGGTTGTGATTATAAGTGCAATTTCGCATTTATTGAGGCAGGGGTGTTATGTGCAGGATGTTTTTGTCCGGAACTCGATATGGTCTTTAAAAAAATGAAATGGAGTAAAATATAATTTAATTACTTACAATACGGAAAAAAAATGCACTCTCATTTCCGAACTATCACGCAAATTGTTAGTGATCTGCAAGACACACTATTCTTTGCCACGATTGTGACAGTATTAAACGAATGGTAACCCATTTAATTAAACTAATTATCTACGACAAGATCTACAAGCAATAGGCTTGTTGCGTGGTGTTAAAATTGATAACGTCGTGTTGCTAAATTGATAGTAAACCATCAAATGATTTTAATAAAGTATAAATTACAAAATATAATTCAAATCCTAAAAAGATATGAACCTTGAAAGTTTAGAAAAAAAAGTTTTTTTATTTATTGTCCAAGAGTAAATTTATAGGTACTAATAGAATCCTTACGCTTTTATAGAAACAAATTTGTATGACAACTATGGACCTAAACGCAGTATTTCGCGACCGATACAGCAATTTACTTCATTTTCCATGCAACGGTTAGTACAAATTGCACGGTGTGACGTCATACTTTAAAGCCAATCAGTATGAAGCGTTTCGGCTGCTGTCAGCGAGGTCCGTCTTTAAATCTATTTTTTGGGTATTAATGTCCTTTAAATGTAGTTGCTTCCATACAAACATTTGTTCAACTACAAAAACTGGTTCGAATGGCATCGTAAACAAATTTAAGGTCACAAGCCCATTCCAATCACGGCATAAGAAATAGCGCCGGTGCGTTTATTAGATACCTCGGCAAGTTGGGTGGGTGGTATTTTTGGGCCATTATATGAAAAGGTGTTTACTTACTTGCACTTTAAGAACCACATACTAAATTTTGTACAGCCCGTGAGCGCTTAGAATGGCATTCAGGTCTATATGTATATCTCTCACGCTAGCTCTTACACGTTCTTATAAAAAAACTACCGATTACACACGAACCCGAATACATTTGTAAGAGCTCTCGGACTGTAACTGCTTCTATCGACAAAGTTCTATATAATATACGAGTTTACCTTAGTGTCGACTTGCGTGCCCTATGCGAATCACTTATATTAACTATAGATTAAACTATTGCGGTGTCGTGTATGACGGATGCCTTACTGGTCGTTCCAAGGGGCTCATACAACGAGTGCAGAACGCATGCGCTCGTTTTGAAGTGGATACTTCTTTGCTCGCATTCTTGTATAGGGGTACAGTTCAAAATGTATCACGTGACTTCCGGAATATTTTTTTGTAGAGAAGCCTAATCTGATTTCAAATATTTTTTTGTTAGGTACATATTTTAATCCTTCTTTATTTGCCATTGGTTGTCAAAATGAAAATAAATCCAAAAATGTTATTTAGTTTATGTATGCTGAATTGACCGCCATTTTCAATGTATCGCTAGTCAAATGAGCTACGTCAGTCAATGTTGCCATATACAGGGTATGGCCTGTAATAAGAGCAATTATTCAAAGGGACGCTTCCTTAGAGCATTTGTAGTAACCCCTTGTGTCCCACTAATTTTATTTTTTTTTGGATTCGGAGATATTTTGATCTAAAGTTATGACCTCCAAGTAATGTATCTTGGCCCCACGACATCATAGCACAGCAGTCAATGCGGATTTTGAGGTAACATCATGTTAGTCATAATTGCATTTTTGTTTTCAAAAGATATTTTTGTGATTTTTTGATTTTTATATGATTTTTTTTGTGTCTTTAAATAAAAAGTTACTGATAGCACTCCAGAAGAGCAAAAAAATACAACTAAACTTATTTTGAAGAAAAAACAAAAAAAAAATATTTTTTTTTAAGTATAACCGTATGGAAATAATTGTTCACAAGCTTAATAATCTACCGTTTAATTTTTTGCTCTTTACAGGCCACACCCTGTTTACCGATTTATCTGTGCTTATACAGATTTTAGTGAATTAATACAGATATATATTTTACGGGTACACCATAATAGCAGATTCCTTTAAATAATCAAAACACTTTGAATTTAACAATTCATTGAAAATGCTTATCTAAGAAGTATCCACTTAAACTTAATTAACGGTTGTATCTTCGACACAACCCGCTTCTTTTTTTGTTTCCGATTCTCTCCCCGGTCCCACAGCACTCCATACTTAAACGCTGCTAACTTGCTTAACACGCCAGCGCATGCACCTGGCTGGCCTGGCCATTTTGCTGTATGGGGGGTGGTGAGGCACGAAACACCATCTTACCTTACCAGTAACGCTGCTAACTCGCTCGCTCGCTGCTGGTTCGAACCCGGCTCGGAGCCTACATTTTGAATTTTTTCCTTTAAGTTGAAACCATGTTACCTTTTTCAAAAACTGGTATGGTCCAACCGTGCGCGCAGATTCAGCGCAATTGCCATGTTGCCTGTGTACAAAACCTCTGCTTTCCGAGCAGTTTCAAGTTCGCGCGTCTAAGTGCTGGAATGATAGCTCCCCCTGTACAGTCGCCATCACATACATAGGTACACTATAGGTGTTCAAAAATATCGGCACATGCACCCTAATGCCTTATAAATAGAGGTGTGTTCCGATGTTTGTGACGTGCTTGTTTGCTCCGATGTATGTGATGGCGACTGTACAAGGGGCGCTTAGAAGATACACATTTAAGCGTAATGCTTAAGGGTTATTAATTTGTTGACTCTCCAGAAATCTAAATCCTAATGCAACACTTGTGATAGCAAAAATATGGCAATAGTTTTTTTTTTGTTTAATAATTAAGACTGAAAATATTGTCATTTTTGTAATAGAATTAAATATTGAAGGTTTAATTTATTTTATTGAAGTTGCATATATGTGCGTAAATGTACTATTTCACTTCGAATTTATGTTTCTTTCTCACTCGCGTCTAACACCCCAGCATATGCTGAGCCAGTGTCCCGTTCACTGCCGCAGAGACACACTTGTTTCATGTTTTATGTGATTTTTAGGGTTCCTTACCTCAAAAGGAAACTTTCCTTTGCCTTCTGCCACTAGTGATGCAGCAGCTGCTCTGTATCAGGGAAATGCCTATTTGATGGCAGCATTTACTCGCCATGACATACAGTCATCATCAAGCTAATGCAGCTCAATACATTTATTTTCTAAAGTAAATACAAGATGATAATTAACATTAACTAAATTAAATTAAAACTACGTTAAATCTAAAAAAAGCGGCCAAGTGCGAGTCGGACTCACATATCAAGGGTTCCGTAAAATAAATTGCAGTTTACGATTTATGACGAATTAAAAAAAAACTACTTGCTAGGTCTCGTTCAAACCAATTTTCGGTGGAAGTTTGCATGGTAATGTACATCATATTTTTTTTTTTAGTTTTATCATTCTCTTATTTTAGAAGTCACTGGGGACACACACACACACACACATTTTACGAATCTATAAGGGTTCCGTTTTTTGCCATTTGGCTACGGAACACAGTGGTCCCGCGTTCATACAACAGCGGACGAAAATAAACAAGTTGAAATAAAAATATGATAGATAGTGCTAAACGCTTTATTACTTTATGTTTGTTCTAAAATTAGAGAAACACAGTCTTTCGATAGTGATCCTTTCTTTTTTTGGGGCAAACTTCGCAGGCCAGTGATGAAAGGATCGGATGTTAACAGAAGTCGATTCAGTAAATCGGTGTTGCTCGTCACCCTAGATTGTTTTCTTGTGTTATGTTGCCTAATGTATTTCACATCTTTATTTTTTTGCTTCTGCAGCCTCTTCTGACATCTCACCTATAGGTAAAAGAGCATATTCTATCACCTCTGACCCATGAATTAAAACCTTATGCACTGAAGCAGGAAGGTAGTACCACGGATATTCCATCACGAGGCGTTTCGCTGTTTTGGCATATTCTTCGAATTTTTTGTATTAATCCTATGGCCAGAAGCTAAAACAGAACATCTGTATATTAAATCTTCGTTTAGTCCTGTTATTTCCGCAGTTATTCTAGGATTGTCAAAGAATGCACGTGCCGTGTTTCCGTCATTTGTGGAACCACTACCTCCACTTTGTGGTTTGTCGACGATAAAACCCAGTTTTTGTCTTAACAGTGTTTGAAGCAGTTTTTTTCTTTCCAAAAAACAACATTTCTATTCTTGAGATCTCATTTGCCATTTTTTGACAGGTAGCCGATAGGACACCAATTCCATTAATATTCTTCTTTTTGAACGGTCACAGCATTCCGAAAAAGATTTTTTGGGTCTACCACGTCGTCGCTTAGTTCCAGCAACAGCCTCAGCAATGGTTTCATGGTTATCAACAATCGCAGTTTTTTTTTTCTTAGAATCTTGTTAGAGTCTGGCAAACGAAAGCGTGACCTGGACTTTTTTTATTAGTTTTAATATGGCAACATTATTAATCTGTCAATTGCACGTCAAAGTCTTTTGGAGTTGTCACTGTTGTCAGTACAGTATTTTGTGTTACTCAATTATTTTTCATTTATAATTGCCGTAATATGGGTAAAACAATAAAAAGTAATGTGCGAAAGCTGCTACATACTATGATCAGTAAGTTCAAGCAAAAACAAGAGGAGAAAGAAGTGGTTTTCCAAGAGAAACAACAATGTTTAGATGCGATGTCGGATTTTTTAGGTTAGTATGACTTAGTAATCTTAATCCTTGTCGGCTGATTATTTAATATAATAATATTGACGATAATGATGATACCGTTTCTTATGTTTACAGATAATCTTGAAGATATTCAAGGAATCTGCGAAATGAAAAACATTGTTGAAAGGTTTAGGAATTTGGAAAAAAAATCTTTAATTGAAACTCAGACTAAGTTCTTAGAAGAAATATCTTCACTAACTGGTATGTACCTGCATCGATTTAGAATATTTTTATGTGTTTGTTCCATTTCACAAAGTTGTGTTATTTTTAACCGACTTCAAAAAAAGGTGGTTCACTGTTTGAAACGTAAAAACGAAAAATGAACCGATACTTAATTTTTTCCCATTGTCTATTCCGTATTTCTTTTTTCCTTTTTTTATGTCATCAAACTGTTTGGGTACTTAAACATACTTTGTTTTGCAGAGGTTGGTGTCACGACACTAAAAAAAATTAAAAAGGAAGGGTCTGTGAATGAAGGGATGTGGAGCACTCCAGGAAAAAAACGCCCTCACAAAAGCACAGTGTCGGATTTAGACAATTTTGATATTGATGCAATAAGAAATAAAATCAATGATTTTTATGTTGTGAGAAAGGAGGTACCGACATTACGAACATTATTAGAAGAAATGCGTTCTAGCATTGGCTTTAATGGAAGCAGGGAAACTCTACGTAAAATATTGATAGCAAATGGATACGAGTTCAAGAAAAATAAAAATGAACGAACGGTTCTTGTTGAACGTTATGATATTGCTGCTTGGAGACATCGGTATTTGCGTGAAATTGCAGTAAAACGAGCGGAAGGCAAACCAATCGTCTATTTAGATGAAACTTATGTACATAAAAATTATAAGCCTAAAATGTCATGGCAAGGTCCAACAACAAGTGGTACCCCGCAACCAAGCCCACTGGAACATATATCTTCAGGGAAAAGATATATTATAGTTCATGCTGGTACTGAAACAGGGTTTGTGTCAAATGCATTGTTAGTTTTTAGTACAAAATCCAGGTTAGCGGACTATCACCATGATATGAATGCCGAAAATTTTAATAAATGGTTAAAAGAAAAATTAATACCAAATTTGAATGAGCCCAGTGTAATTGTGATGGATAATGCGAGCTACCACACTGTACAACAGAATAAAGTTCCTACGACACAAACTAGAAAAGCTGAAATACAAGAGTGGCTCGATTCCAATGGGATAAATTATGAAGATTACTTAACAAAAGCAGAATTGTTATGTTTAGTTAACAAACATAAACCCGAACCCCTATACGTAGCTGATGAGCTTCTGAAACAATACGGCCATGAGGTACTGAGACTGCCACCTTACCACTGCGATCTCAACCCGATCGAGCTAATATGGAGCTCAGCTAAGCGTATGGTGGCAAAAAAAAACATTAATCTGCCAGCAAAAGAAACAGAAGCACTGATAAAAACCTCGTTTGGCCGAATAACTGCAGAAGATTGGAAAACAATGACGGACCATGTAATAAATGTGGAAAATAAATACAAAGAAAGAGATCACATAACAGAAGAAGTATTAGAACCATTCATAATAAGTGTAGGTGATGATGACTCTACTGATACAGATGAATCCTTAGAGGTTGAATTTTTGGACTCTGATTTTGAGTATGATGACTAACCAATACAAACATACATAACTAACTATCACTGTTTTATGGATAATTACATTAGCTACATAATATTCTACTTAGCAGTACTTTACTTTTGAAAATAACAAATAGGAAAGAAGATATGATTTTAAATCGCTGTCCTGGAAAGTTTGCAAAATGCATGATAGTCAATTAGTCGTTCGGGGGCCCGGTGTCATACATACATACAATATGGGATGGTAAAAATAAAAGTCAGTTTTTTTATTATTTAATCATTATAATCAAACTCAGAGTCCAAAAATTCAACCTGCAATATCATGACACTATTAGCAATGACCATTAATTTTTGTTATTTTTGAATTCATAGCCATTGGATCCTGTACTAGATTAAACACTATGTACTAAATTGTTGTTGAAGAAAGTAAATGTTCAGTAGGTAAATATTATGTACATTCTAATAAATAAATCAATACACTCGTTTTTTTTATTCACATCCATGACAGTCAAGGCATCGTCACACCAAGCGGAGTCTTTAAAAAAAATGTTTTTTTGGAGTGTGTTTTTAACCACAGGTTAATATTTATAAAGATGTGGTGTGTTCCTTAAATAAGAAATTAAGTTCGCCAACAACTATTATATAAATTGATTGTCATAAATACAAAAAAAAAAACAAGTATCAAAACATTTTTTTCCTACTATAATTAGTAATACCACATGTAAATTTTTTGAATTTGCCGCTTTTTCTCAGGTCACGCTTTCGTTTGCCAGACTCTAGCACAATGTTTTCTCTTACGTTAAGCAAGTCTGAATGTCTATTTAATAATACTTTCTTGTTCTGAGACGCCTTTTTGTAGTACTCCCCTAACTTTTTGCACAGATAGCGACATCTTTTCTCTAAATTGTGAGTGTTAATATTATTTTCTAAAAACGGCTTAGATAATTGCTGGATGACGTATTTACATTTTTCAGCATTATGATCTTTGGTAGCATCTATCCATAGCTCAAATACAAACATACGTGACAAAGAATAATAGATTTCGTGGTCTAAAACAGAATAAAAAAACATGAAGTATTTTCACCGTAAAGCTATAATGACGTAAAATGACTATCACCAAGACCTTCGGAAGTCTTCGGTAAATTTGTTATAAGAATATTAAAGTTCATACTTTTTGCTTCAAAATGACATATAAATCATCAGGGGGTTTGCGGGTTCTCTAAAGTAAAAGCTTCGATATATTTCCTAGATCGAAATTTTCATAGGTTATTCCGACGTGTTGCGTAAAACAATTATAACAATAAAACGAAGCATACAAATCAAACGTATCTTTTAAGAAAATACAAAACATACCTCCTTGAATCTCCATTATAAAATTTAATGACACTTTTTAACAACATAGTAGTGAAAATCATCCGTAAACAAATCAATGTTTTTACTGTATTGTGATAACACGGTTCGAGTGCGTGCGGTATGACAACTTCCGATGAATACATGTGGATATTTTTGTTCGGACACATGTCAAATAATTTATGATTTCTAAAACTACATGTATTTAGCTACCCTCCTCGGTAAAAAAAAAGGTTTTATAGTTAAGTGTCTTTTTTGAATATTGTCTTCTACTGGAACTACTGTGCGGAACCCTAAAAAGGCCCTCGAGGCATTGTACCGAGGATGCTGGCGGCATTTCCTCGTTGAATTGGAATGCTGATGCGTTGCGCAAGAAAGCCGCCAGCTCTTCGGTCACCAGTTACACCAACCAGACGTTTCGCGATTTCCGCAAAAAACTTCTGCGCACTGGGACCCGATGGACCGAGGGTCTCGACGCCGAAGGGTACAAAGCTGTACTCTGCCGAGGCCTCTATATGCAGCTTTTATTGACTAGCCCGTCCCACCGTTCAACCCACTACGCCCTAATGACCCGGTCGCTTCTTTCGATATATTCACAGCTTAGGCTGTAGGCAAGCTTAGTCCCAACAGTCCAAAAACGTAAAATACAACTTTTCTTTTGTTTGCATGATAATATTGATAATTTGAAGTATGTATTTCATAAATAAACAAAACGTTTGTTATTCTATACAGAGATAAGGGGAATAAAAAGCCATTAAACGCCGGGAAGTGATTGTGTCTAAACATAAACTAAATAGCATTGCAATTTAATAAACCCATTTAATATTTTGTTATACGAAATATTATCTACGTTCTGTACTAATTATTTATGTTGTCTGCATAATAGGGATCTTAATTAAGGCACTTCGTTATAACGAAAATGCACCTTATTTGATTGGTGCACATAGGAACGCACGGAATCATAGCAAAAAAAATAAAAGGGGTTCCCACACGATTAGTAACAATCGACACGAGATGACAGAATGACAGGTCGGTATTCATGACTTTTTACGAGTGCAATTGAACTTTAATTAATATAATATATTTCTTCGCTCCATTGATCTAATGGGTTGCTGGTAAAAAAAGTCTTATTGGTAAGGATGTACTTACACATTTATGATTTTTGATCAATTTTAGGGTTCTGGAGCCAAAATGGCAAAAACGGAACCTTTATAGTTTCGTCATGTCCGTCTGTCCGTATGTCACGCATTTTACTCTGATTTTAATCGTATTGTAAGTACATACTCGTAGGTATAGCCCAGTCGAGTCCATACCAGGCGCTCGAATCTATTTACCTACATTTCAATAAGCTGCAGGTGCGTAGTTAAATCATAAATTATATATATATATAAAGTATTGTTGTTGTGTGGATCTGTAGAATATTATCAATGTTAGACACTCAAACACTTGTAATCCGATCGAATTAGGTACCTACGAAGTATGAGCACCAAGTACGAAGTTATCTCGAAATAATGCGAAATTAATATAAAAAACTGTTCTGACAGTGTCAGAAATAGAATAACCCGGAGTGTCAGAGTGACACTCCGGGTTATCTATATTTCCGTACAACAGTAACAGCTTGTAACCGTGGAAAAGCGGCATTTAAAGCTCTCACAGAAGTGATTAAACGTGATTTGTTTTCCATCGCATATTTATTCCCAGTTTATGTGCCATTTAACACGGTACGGTTGTAGTCATAAAAGTAAAATAACAACAGGGGCTTTGCACGGTAGATATTCAACAGATTGTAGGTACTAACAGGAATTTTATAATATTATTTAATCGGTTTATAATTAAGTATATAAAAAAAGTCAATATATAACTATATTTGTTTTATTTATATAGCTATGAGTACCTTTAACTGTGTATCATGTGAACGCTCACGCAAAACCATTTTTGTTTACTCAATAAGTGAAATGTAAATATTTATTTTGAGTAAATAAATGTTTTTAACCAGAAATATGGAGAAGCCTTAATACACCAATAAGTTACGCTGTTAAATGAATTTTTCAAATCCCAGTTTCATTGTTGTTTGTCTTTTGCCAAGGAACATTATTCATAAATTTAATTTAATGCTTATCCTCAACAAGCGAAATTTAAGATTTTTCGAAAAACCCAATAGCTTTTATCAAACATTATAGCCTATGTCACCCTCACGGCTTTGAGGAATCCAACGACTTGGACTTGGACTATAGCTCGTGAAATAGAATTTTCTTGTCCATGCACATACATACCTACATACATACGCTCAAAAAACCAAATTCACCTTCTGGAGCAGTCAGTAAAAATTAAAATTAAAATGGTATGTTATAGTACATTGTGATACAAGTGAGCTATGTTGATCATTACACCAGAGGCGGAATTGTCACGCAAACCGCAGGTGAGCGTGATAATAGAGCCGAGGATGTAATTATCAAAGCTCACGCGTGTCATACGACGTTTTTCAACACATTTGCGAGGAAAAAATAATTTTCATAAAATGAAAATGTTACAGGCTCCTAAGTTGTTTCATTTAGTTATTGATGACCATAGGTTTTTACTCACAT
Organism: Epinotia brunnichana; assembly: GCA_963854355.1. NCBI lineage: Eukaryota > Metazoa > Arthropoda > Insecta > Lepidoptera > Tortricidae > Epinotia > Epinotia brunnichana. The sequence continues at coordinate 21,232,853 of OY977936.1, read as the reverse complement.
ACATTTGTACATCTCCAAGAAAGTGGCGTCAATTCTATTTATCACTTTGCTATTCACAACGAGTCAACATTTTTAATAATAACCAAACACGCATCATCAATGTTTACAAATATTTGTGAAATTACTTATAATGGCGCGCTACAATTTTTTTTCGTGAAGTTCGCGCAGTGTGCCCGCAGCGAGGCTTAGATGAAATCTCTAAACAGCCAATACAAAATAAAATAAATATTTTGTTATTCAATATAAATTCATGTAAAATGTTATCAAAAGTAAATAGTTTTACTAAATGAAACGTTTCTATATCATATCCAAGAAGAAATAATCAATTAATTCACAAGAAGGATTTAATTTGTTTAGTCGAGTAAGAATCTATTCGCCGAGAATTAAAAACAAACCTGTATAACCCGGTCAATTTAAGAATGCGCCGAGTCCATACATACACCTTGCTGCAAGGTGCCAACGTGTCTTAATCGGATTATAAACATAACTACACGAGTGTCGTAATGTTATAAAACACGCGTGTTTAATACCCAGGATTATGAGCCTAAAAGCAGCACAATAAGAGGCACGTTACGAGCAAATGTGTTGAAAAATACGTTTCTTGCTGTGGATCGCAGAACGTTAACGTGCGAAATAGCGTTAAAGATATATTCATAGAGAATTTCGCGCAATTTCAGTCTGATTTTTATTACCAAAGACAATAGAGAATATGATTACACCTCGATCGACGATCGGGAGGTTTACTCCACTTTGCCCATGATTCCTAAATAAGTGACGATTTTGGTCACGCGCTGTTTTAATAAAATAAGCTGTTGTAAATTGGTACGGGATAAATTTTTTTTACAGTTTTGTGAGACCTTAATAATTACGAGTATAATGTGTTTATACACTGATTATTAAATAAATAAATAATAATAAATGAGTAAAAAAATGGTCAAGCATGTAGGGTTACTCATTGTCATATCGAATACGCCTCGAATACCCTAAAGAACAGAACTTCAGCTACTTGTGTAGTTTCAAATTGCACCATACCTTGACGCGGTTTTAAAACATCGGGTAAGGGATGAGCGTCCATGGAATTTAATAATATTTAACATGTTTATTCAATGGTATGAGAAACAGTACATTGCTCACGTCTTTCGTCACGATATTATCTTATTTTCTTCTAGTGAAAGGGAGACAGACAAGCGGAATAAACCATCACAAAATGGCGTCATTACAGTACAGCTTCAATTTAACTAGTATTGTATTCCGATCACACGGTGTCTGTTTACTTTATTAAACCTCCTGTTTGAAGCTTCCTTGATATTATCTCAGTGGTTTAATTGTGATGTCAGTTTTTCTGAAAGGAAATTAGTAGTAATTTCTTGCGCGCTCGCTTAGTGGTGCACATTTGAATACACTTTTTTTGTGTAATTCATGATAAGTTTTACTACAGTGGCCATCTTAATGAAAACTGCTTCTAGCAGTGATTATCAGCTCTAAAGAATGGCGCATAACATATTACTATGAAAGTATTTTTTTTATTTAATATTCCCAATTTCATTATAATATTTATTATAATATTTTATTATAATATTTTCCAGGAGATAACTCAGGTAAAGGCTCCGACGGAAGACCAGCGCTGGCCTTCTAGGTTAGCACCATGCTGAGTCGGGGCCTTTTCGTGGACCCTGTTTTTTTTTTTTTTTACGTTCTGTGTTTTGTTTTTTAAACCCATTGTTTTGTCCACGAATAAATGTTTTCTTTCTTTCTTTCTTTCTTTCAATTTACCCCTTTCGGCATTTTCAGTAAAAAGGTGTCAGGTAGACGTCCTAGTGCCCGACACTGGCCTAATACATGACACTAATCTTATGTCAAAACAATAACTGTCAACTACATTAAGATGTCGAGCATTTGGACGTTTACCTTACTTTTATAGTTTTTCTTCAGAGTTTCAAAATTGTTGGTTTTTTACAAGCTTTTATTTAACTTGCAATGTGTGCTGGTACGGGTGGAATCTTGCATCTCAATTTTGAAGTAGATATCTTCAACCGATTTAGCTGAAATTTTGGGTTTAACAATAGCTTGGATGACAATACAATGTTATGGTAGCATCGAGCTGTTCTGATGATGGAGACAGAAGATGGCCATGGGAATTCAGGACTTAGAGACGTAACCCCTTTGAGTTTGGGCTCGTTAGAATCGTCTCAACGAGTAGTTGATGACGGTATACAGAAAAGTACAGTCGGCAATAAAAACTTGTAGTACAAAAAATGAAATTTTTGACAGAATGTTATTCCTACTTATAATCATGAGCATTAAAACTGTTAAAAATAATCGAGTAAGTAAGTTTTCGAAACCATTTTTATTAGCTACAGGAAATGAATGAAAAAACTACACATTTGTGGTGGAATTAAGAATTTTACTTTGTCTTCACCTGAATCATTATTACTTAGTAAGAAAAACATGCAATTTCCATTTTTTTTATCGTACTCTACCTGAAGTGATATTTGCCATTACCACAGCATGCTCACCTTCTTTTTGAAAAAAAGTTTATAGCATTCATACAAAAAACACCATTCTATGTTTCATCGCCACACGAGACGCCAAATGTCGATTAAAACAGGCCGCACCGCCGCACCGATTTTAACCTTACCTACTCAATCCAAGCAACGTTTATGGTACTCTTATCACGCAACAAATGAAAATGATCACATACCTACTTACTTACTTTTTTTTTTCTGTACAGATTTGATGTTGAACTTTTAATTTAACCAAAAGGAGTAGGTAAGTAGTATTTCATTTATAATGTCATTCTTAGAATAAATAAATAAATAAATAAATATTATGGGACAATCTTACACAAATCAACCTAGGCCCACGGTAAGCTCAGTAAGGCTTGTGTTGTGGGTACTAGGCGATGATATATATAATAGATAAATACATATAGATACTTATATACATACATAACATCCATAACTCAGGAACAAATATTCGTGATAAACTCACAAATAAATGCCCTGACCGGGATTCGAACCCGGGACCTCCAGCTTCGGAGGCAGAGTCACTACCCACTGGGCTACGGAGGCCAAAATGCTGCTGATGGGAATGCTGCGGGCCAAGCCAATTAAGTACCTATTTATTACAATCTGATGTCAAGATTATTGTATTTACAAGACAACGTTGTCAAAACAGTGAGCATATTATTTTACCGGAAGTTGAGTAGAGAAAAAAATATATGGTTCTGTACTGTACATTCGGCTGAAATCGCGGTGCACATTCGATGTCATTGGAAACGTAAAGGCTAGCGCACAGCGCACCGCTGCGTATCCAGCAGACGTATAAATGAATTAATTTTCTGCAATTTTCACCGCCGGTATGGCCCGCGTCATGCTTCCGTTGCTGCGCTAGGCTCAGCGTGCACTGGCTATGGGTACTGTAGACCACACGGTGAAATTATTTTTATGGGAGTTTTTGTTCCTGAATCATAAACTCTGCAAGCATACTGCTATGTAATAAATAAAAAAAACTTAATAAGTATCAAAAAGTAATTTTCGAATTGTAATATTAATGCAGTTCTGAACTTATTATAGTATTGTATGCAACTGTTGTGTAAGAAGGGTCTTAAAACGCGAGTGGCGTGGGTTGCGATGCGAGCCTTGGCGACCATCGCAATTAAAGACGCCACGAACGTTTTTAGACCAGTTATACACCGTTGCATAGAATGCTTACAGACTACAGAATAGTTATACTTTTCAGGCAGCACGTTTTCTATTCGTAATTTTGCTACGTACGCAATTGCTTCAGGAGCGCAGTTATTAATCTTTTCGACCATTTTAAAAGGAACGTACTTACACTTTTGTCTTCACAAACACTAATAAAATCTTAATAGTTTAGGACTAATAGTTTATCATCTTTTCATTTTGAACTGTATATATTTTGGTGGGAAATCGGAAATGTAAACAAACCAAAAACAAGAGGTGTCTTGTTTATGGTTTGTTTTGTTTTTAATTTGTTTGCACTTGCCATCCGAACCAAACCGAATCCGGAGTTCCGGACCTGGACCGAATTCAAACTGTTTATTTTTTTTAATAATACCAAGAATTTATAAAACATGTAATTTAACACACAATAGATGATGATTTATTATTATTGTTGTAAATAATTTATAATATACAAATGTTAAATCGTAAAAAATACTTTTATTTCGAAATATTTGTTTATGAAATTGGCACCACTACAATATAGCGGACGATTGAAAAAAAAGTTAAACAGTGCTTTTATGAAAAATGTATAAACCATAAAAGTACGCTAAACAGTGCGTTTTTGGGCCATAGAGCATAGAGTTTTTCGACCACTTATTATTGGTGTCATTGTATTTGAGCTACAGCCTATATAAATGACAGATTGACGGTACAGGAGTAGAAAAATATGCATTACTTATTTTTACAAAAAAAAACCAAAATAATATTCCGTGATTAGAATAAATTGGTGATTCCTAAAGGTAAAGAAAAAAATGTGCACACTTATTTTGAAATCATAGTCAATAAAACAATCGCCAGTCAGTCTACATTCTGTATAAAGTATCGTAGCATGAAATCAAGTCTACAGCACAGCTCCATATCCATGTATGAAAACAAATAGGTTACGCCTAGTGATTTGTTTTCTACATTTGACAGCAGTTCTATTTTACGAGGCACGCTTTTTCATACATATCATCGTGTGTTGGAATGCAGAAAGTTAGAAGTTTTTTTTTTGAAATCATTGGATCCATATTGGATGTCGCCTGATTTGAATAGGGACTTGATATGTTCACATCGTCTTGTTTCTTTAATTAATTAAAAGTTCACTAAATCAATATTCTAATTTCAGTTGTGCAACATTTTTAAGAATTATGAAGTGTCTAACTGTATAGCCTATTTTATTACACAAGGTTAGATTATTATACCCTCTAAAACCCTTCATGGTTGCGTATTTATATGTAGTTCGCTGGAGGGAAATGTAGCCCTCTGCTTACTTCACTTCTTTGACTGGATCAGTAGTTGCGATGCGGCATACATATCACATACTAGCATTTTCCCGCAACTTCGTCCACGTAAAACTGATTTATAACGGGCCTCCATACAAACTTTAGCACCCCATTTCACCCCCTTAGGGGATAATTTCCGAAATAAAAAACTATCCTATGTTCTTTCTCGGGCAAACTAAATATATGCACACCACGTTTAATTTGAATCGGTCCAGTGGTTTAAGCCGGAAAAGGTAACAGACAGACAAACCGAGTTACTCTCGCATTTATAATAATAAATTATGGATATAAATAAATAAATATTAGGGTACAATCCCACACAAATCGATCTAGCCGCATAGTAAGCTCAAGAAGGCTTGTGTTATGGGTATTTATACGACGATATGTTTAATAGATAATAAATACTTAAATATATAGAAAACATCGATGACTCAGAAACAAATATTCATGCTCATCACACAAATATTTCCGCTACCGGGATTCGAACCTCGGACCGTCAGCTTCGTAGGCAGGGTCACTATTCACTAGACTAACTAAGCCGGTCGTACGAGTATATATAGGACGAGTATTAGTACCTATGGATTAGAGGCCAGTGTCCGGTGCGCCTAGTGGCCGGCAGCGCGGAGATGCACTATGTTTTTATTAGCAAGTGCAGTTGGACCGTTACTCACAAACGAGCATATTTTATTCAGCAACCCATTCACCAGATAACTTCGCTTAAGGTTATAATCGCTGACAAGGGGTCTATATGGCTTAAGGATTTGGATTGCAATCAGATTTATATTTGTCACGAGCCTTAAGTATACAAGGGCGCGCAACAAATATAAGTTTGATATGAGTTCAGCGCATTAACCAGATATATCCCAAGCAGTGTCTACGCTTTTAAGAAGTCAGCAGTGGGTGAAGAACCAGACAAAATGTCTACTGCAAAAAGTGGCATAAGTAGGATTAGATAGTTATTCGGATCCCTCATATCTGCACTATGCTTGTTTCTCCGGGTTCTTGTCAGGTTTGTGAAGATTCATAAACGTTATCAGTCATTAATCATTATTGTGATCATCGGATTATGTTTTGTATTCATTCAATATATTGATTATACATCAATTATTAACGGACCTGGAGACATATGTGTTCAGAGCCTAGTTTCAATTCAATGAAATATTTTCTCAAACATTGTCTTTGTAAATTTGGCAATGATTTTCCTATTCTACAATGATGTCTTCCAATCTGCGAAGCAATGGTTTGACGTTATAATAATTAACTTTGTAGTCATTGTTTCTTGACACTGACTGATTATATCCATTTCTTCACACGATTCTTTATCAATATTAGCCTCTAACTACCACATTATATTATGAACAAAACTGTACTATAACAATTTTTAATCTTAATATCATTACATTTAAGTCCAAAAAACTTTAATTTGAGTTGTGTTAAGCATACGGTGTTTGATTTGAACATGATTATTGCAATCTAATGGTATTTTTATCAATTTCTTGTATGTACTTTCTAATGTATATCTTTAGAGTTGTTAATGATACTGTGCAAGGAAAAACAAACCTTTGATATCGGTAAATAAAGTTTAAATTCCTGCGATATTATGAGATTGAGTTAAAACAATTGAAAGTTAGGATAGACTAACACGCATTAATCATACGAATTCAAATTGTTTCAGATCAAATATAAGCTCGGAGCGAACTTTAAGATGTAAATGTGAAGTAATAAGGTTTAATTTTCATTGCTCATATACCTACAGAAACTTAAGGTAGAGTGCGCCCGACAAGCGAGAGATTGACATTTAAATGCTTAAGTGGAAGTGAAAGGCTGAGAAGGCGATATTTTTGATTAAAATTGGAAAATAATTGCGTCTCCCACGAGGTTGCGACCGTTCACGTAATGGTTTAGTTTTTTCTTAGTTTTTACTCGTATAGTTACAATAAACCGACTATTTCCGGTAATTTTTGTAGATACTTTGAATTCTTGTAGCATCAGAAAGTTTACCTTCCTACCTATTTATGTATAGTGTATTTTAGTAAAGATGCAATTGATACAGCTTGGCGAAGATTGATTTATGTGGTACATTAAGCGCCAGACAGCATTCTGTTAATCACCTGGAAGACCATTCTGTAGGTTAAATAATAGAGATTTTCTCCAATATGCTCGGAAATGTCCGCTTTACTGTAGCAAAAATTGTTTCTTTTTAATTGTCATAGGCAAAACTCTTAACCCGGCGAGCATGACCCAGGATATGTCATACCCTGACAGTATTAAAAACGTTTGTTATTTTTTAAATCTTCGTCTGGCAACACTAGCTCGCTCAGTAGCTGGAGGCAGGGGAGTGCGGGAGGGGATAGTGGCGTGATCGCAGTGCGACGTGAGGCGTCGGCCGAAATATTTGTGCACAAACCTGTTTCGGGTATGTCACACCCTGCGTCATTTTAGACGTATTTTTTATGTATGATTTATATTTTTTTTTTATTATTCTTCGTGTTTTTATGGTTTAAATGTATAGGCTTGAGATTATTTTATTAATATTAGTGGTTTTTCTTTTATTTTCCATACAAGAAGGACAGAAAAAACAAATATTCCTGTAAAGGTTGCAGCAAGCCCATATGTATGAAGCATGATAATCTCGATGGCAGTAATTAACCATATTTTCAATAAAAAAAATATCGTTATGTTTTTTTGAGAAAAGGATTGATTTATATTCCAAAGACAGCTTTTTTTGTTTAATTGTTCAATTTTGTAAACCTCGAAACTTTTGTTCCTATAATTACATAGTATAAGGTAAACACGAATAAATAAATAAAAAATCATAATTAAAACTTGTCTTTGATTTAAATTTATTAAATAATTCATTATTAAACAATATACACTGCACGAAATAACATAAAATTAATAAAAACTATATTATGGTACATTCAATTTCGGGTATGTCATACCCTGCCTCATGCTTGATGTAACTTTTTTTCACGTCATGCTCGCCGGGTTAAACGTCTGCTGGACGGTCGCCAACACGCCCCTCCGACCGAGCGACCTTGGTCGGCACCGACCGCTGTAGTATGAAATTTTGCTGCAAACAACTGTCTAAACGGTCGGTTCGGACCAAGGTCGCTCGGTCGGAGGTGCGTGTTGGCGACCGTCTAGCAGTTTCTTTTGTAAGTGATCGAAGTGACATTTTAAAAAATGTCTCAAATAGTTTGCAACGAAGAAATAAAAATATTTATCGATATAAAATTCATAACGAACTAAAATGCTTTTAGATTTCTATCCCGTTTAATCTTATTAAACATTTAAAATTGTGATCGATTCTAATATTTTAAGTATTAAGTACATAATGTCATGACGAGTCATGCCGTGTACATACGTTAAAAAATAAGTCGGGTGGGAACTTGATAGGATATTGACATACTCGCTGTTTTAAGATTATTGAAAATATTATTTGACTTCCTCGCATTCTTAGAGAAAAGCACTACTTATATCTGCCTCGGCGGGAATTGCAATTCGTGGATTCGTCTCTATGGTCGGATTCAGCTTCGCTTCATCCGACAAAATCAACTAATACGCGAATTGCAATTTCCCGGTCTCTGCAATAATGTACTATTATCTTTCTCTGATTGCTGTTTTCCAGCCACTTTCATTTCAGCCACTCACAGCCTTAGTCGGTATCCGATTCGGCAGAAATTTGTCATGATTATGTGGCTGTTCACTGACAACAAAATATGATGGCACTACCAAGCTGATCTTATGCTGGAAACAGAAGGGGGCCACAGCAACTCCTAAACGACAGAAGATAAAGACGATGATTGCAAATAAAATACAGTCGGTAGTAAAAACTTCTACCAAAAATGAAGATTTTGCCAGAAAGTTATTATTTAAATTAAGTACACGCCACGTAAAGTCTCAAGACTTCGTCCTCTACGGTATTTTATGTATTTTCCAAGCAGTAAAATTCGTAATGTCCTTAAATGGAAGATGTTTACCTCCATATTGATATAAATAAAGTGTATCCATCAATTTTTTAACTCCAATTAGTACTGTGAGCTAATTACAAAAACATTAAGTTTAAAAATAGCTAAGTATGACGTCCATCGTATGCTGACCCATCTCAGACGGATGGCCGACGTCAGTGACAAACGATAGAGGAATGGATACTGTAAAAGGAGGGGTCAAACATAACTGGTTACGAACTGTACCGCTCTTATACTAAATGATGCTTGACTGAAGATACCGTAAAGATATAAAAAAAACATAAAATTTCAATAGCTAATAAGTCTGTTGTTTACTATAATTATTATTGCTTCATTTAACTTCATTGGCTTCTAAGAAAATGACGGTATGTCGAGTAATATTTGCTTGATGTTTTCAAGTAAAATGTATTATAATTATACATTACGAGTTGGCGAGTTCTTGATAATTGTTCATTTGTTTGTTTTAATAGTGCGGATAAGTTGTTTTATGGAAAATCATCAGTACATCGTTCAGATTGAATAATACGTTTTAAATATAAATAATGTTTAAAAAATTGAGTAGGGGGTGGGTCCATAACGATTGTGAAGTCAAGATGCTGTAATACGATCATACCTACTTATTGTATTCTTACAATAACAGAGTTAATTTGGGAAAATTAACGAACATTGTCGACAATACGAGTCTCGCTCAATACCTAAGTGTAAAAATATAGTATGAATAAAATTCTCAAAATATCGATACGTATTAAATATAATAGGTAAGTATATATTATATAGTTCATCTTTACTCTTGTACGAATAAATTAAAATAGTTGGCCTGAAATCTAAAAGAACTTTTATAATTTCTTATTTCAGCTGTTTATTTTCAGATCTGTGATTAAATTACATAAGTTACGTTTATTACAATCTTTCATATTTAAGATTATTTACTAAACTTTTTTATCTTAATAAATAATTATCTACTGATTACTTTGCGAGAGAAATTCAAGAACTTATTTTTAATGTCTTCTTACAAACATACGACCTAGCTTTTCAGATTACATGACTATTAATTAACATTGATTACTTATGATTACGAGTACATTGGCAATTTACAATAATTTTAATAGTCGTAATAATGGATAATTAAAACCGTAACTTTATACTTAATTGAAACATAACTTAAAACCTGTTCTGGATACATTACAAAAATTATCCAAGCATTTTAACTCGCCATTTGACATTTACGTGCACATCTGCTTGTAATCAGAGGATACATTTTGCATTTTTAGTGTTTAATTTTGCCGTGTGTGGTCTATAATCGGTTCTGTTAGATTAAGAATAACGACAATCGTATCCAATCTATTTCATGATCGTCAACAACGTTGCGAGTTTATGACTTTTGTAAAGATATCAGATAATTAAAATTGTAAATCGTTAAATGGATGCTAGAGTGTACCTAGAACCTTTATTAAGTATGTATCACTATTTCGAGACAATAAGTCATTGTGCCTGTGTTTAACTCGAATAAATGTGTATTTCTTTCTTTCTCTCTTTCTTTCTTTCTTAAATAAATGTGTAATTGGTGTAAACCGTTCTTGTTTTCATAGTAAATAAATTGCTTCGAGAATAGTATCAAAATGTGCACAATCTATGTATATCCTGGCAAAACAACAAAATAACACATTACTAACGTTCACTTTACCGTATCATCATCATGTGTATATCTATCCCAACTAACACAGTAAGCAATATAACTACTCACACGTGGTCTTATATAAACTCTTACAACAGTTCACCCGTGAACTTATAGCTGAATAATAGAATTTAGTGTCAATTAAACAGCTCAGTCTGAATTAGAGCTGTATTACGGTATAGAACGGGTACACATTTTCGTCCTTAATCAGCTTTAAGCATTTTTAAACACTATTAGCTGTTTAAAGGTAACTTAGTAGAGAACATTATGCTAAGTGCTGTGTTAAAGAACACATGTGAATATTTATTACGTTGCCTTTTTAAGATACCACTTGTGAACGTCAATAGAGGTATAGTGAGCTACATGTGTACGTTACTATTGCTTAGGGTTGATTTTTTCCTGCTAGTCAGCCTTTATTCAGCCTACTGATACAATCTGCATAGCGACTGTTTAGGAGTTCACCAGAACGTTTATAGCTGTTTAGAATAAAATAATTGACTCAAATTAACGGCTTCTGTTAAACAATGTTTCACATGCGATGTCTAAGACAGATTTCGGCTGATTACACATACACAAGTGAACCTTTGTGCAGCAAATAACGTTAAAAAGGCTGTATTGTATTCATTCGTGTGAGCGTGTTTATGGCAGCAGTGTTTATAATTGTCTACAATTGTATAAAAAACGGGCCGTTGTAATAAATCACCAAAGACACACTTATAGCTGTATTTGTGGCCACAAGTTACACTTATTACTAGTTTAGGCTGAATAGCGGGACTCAAATAAAACATTACGTAGCCTATAGCTGAAAGGTCGATTTGTGTAAGATTGTCCGCAAATATTTATTTACTTATATAGAATAAAAGTGGATCACGTCGGTGCAGAAAACTCGTCACCATTTTCTTTGTATAAACTTTAAATTATCGTCCTTTTATCTTTACTTTTGAAGATATTTTAATCATTAAGTATTAATATATTTCTAATATTTACTCTTCTAAGACCATTAACAACAGTTTCTGGTCTATTCGTGATGAAAACGAAAGAAAACGGATTGCCGTTTATTTTGTAAAAAACGCATTATTCTTGGAGCGCGTGAAAATTTTCTTAAATAATAGACATATTATATACCTAACCACAGTAAAATCGAGCTCGCAATCATTTTTTACTAATGTAACGAAAATTTAAGTATACTTAATTACAGGTTAATATTATCATTCCTTCTTCACCAGCTTGAATTACATGTGTCAGTCACTATATAATCTCACTACTCAAAGAAGAATAATCAACATCAGCAACTCGCAACGAAGACACACATTTAGCGCCTACGACTTGTCCAGCTAAAGGTGAACTTATAATATGGAGGTTTAAGACTGAACAAAGTCCCTCGTGCTCTTTTAAACAGCCGATATTCAGTCATATATCCTCTGTGACCCTTAATAAAGCCATTATACAGCCACTATTAAGCTATTAAACAGCCATGTGAACTTAAGGCTGAATAATTTGTGCCCAATTAAGATGAACAACGGCTGAAAAAGCGCTTTTTCAGCTCTTATTCAGCTATGTTATTCAGCTTTAAGCGTAGACATATTCTAATAAACAGCTCTTATACCTACAGCTTTTTGTTTTACTTGGGCATAGGCAAGCTGAATGTAGAAAATAGACAATTCACAACCATGAAGACGCAAAAACACCGCAGCAACTTTATTTAATTTCGCTTTATACTTAGAATCCACTGACTCTGTTTACGTGGGCTGATGTATTGTTAAAATAGAAAAGAAATTAAGTTGAAACTGGGCACACACATCATACACTCTTATTTATGCACACATCTATAACACAGAATATTGAGCACAATACCACCCGTATTGCATTTGCTACTGCGAGTCGATAACAAGAAGTTGTTTACTTCCTGACAACGCCCTAGAACACCTTATTACAGTTTATTTTAATTATCTCACTACAGCCAGCATAATTATGAACACATCAAGACCGTCGTGCTTGGCCAATTTTTATCCGTTTCTTTTTACTCGTATTCTGCGGCTGAGTTAGCATGGCTGCATTGCAGTTCCTGATATTTTTCTGTTTGAGGTTATGTTTGTTTTAATGCTTTGTTTTTATCTAAGCACAGCGTGTGATGATTGCATTACGTACGTTTTGCTGGCTACATACATATTTATGTGTCTGACGTTGTTGCATTTTAACTGTTCAGGAGATTGCAACCTGTTTGTTACTTATTTGTTATTTTCGTTTGTTGACGTTGACAGGTTATTTTGAAGGCGCAAATCCAAAAATGATTAAAGTTCCGCGCGTTTATAAAATATGATTTTCAAATATACTTACAACCCAACAATGTGAATGATAAGAGAGAAAAATTTGTAAAAATTACTTACATACATGATGATTTAACATATTATACAGCCGATACAGATTTGATTAGTTAAGTTCCGTCTATTCAAGAGCAGAAACATCTTAATCCTTTCGCTGCATACAACGCAAGTATTGCGGTGAAATAATCGTCATGTTCGCCTCGTCAACACATCGCTGTGACAAATTAAGGTAAGATACTTTACTTCTAATGTAGCACTTCTAATAGTGACAAATCATATTAGTTATTTATCGTACAAACCATTAAAGTAGACTAAGTATACCATCTACTTATTCAATCGAATACGTCGTAAATTACAAATTATTCCAATTTGCAAATCCCTCGCGGCAGTATGACATCGATCCGTCCAATTATACTGACAGCGCGCACGCATTAATCGGAAAACGCACGTTTACGTCATTTTGATGCGCAGCTACCGCCATCTGTCAGATATCACGTAGTGTTACAATAATCATCGTTTCATTCGCTACCTTGGATTCGTTGTTTCCCATAGGAAGTTCCAGAATGGCACTTTACTATACAAATCATTCCTACGATATATAAATCTAACATACATGTAAAAACATTGTGTTGTCGGCAAGCAATGCGTTTGTTTTATTACCCTAGGCATAATAATCTTTGCCCTAGGTAAAGGTAGGTAGGGGGTTGGTTTAATTTTACTTCGTTTTTAGGGTTCCGTACTCAAAGAGTAAAACGGGACCCTATTACTAAGACTTCGCTGCCCGTCCGTCCGTCCGTCCTCTTTGCCCTAGGTAAAGGTAGGTAGGGGGTTGGTTTAATTTTACTTCGTTTTTAGGGTTCCGTACTCAAAGAGTAAAACGGGACCCTATTACTACGACTTCGCTGCCCGTCCGTCCGTCCGTCTGTCTGTCACCAGGCTGTATCTCAAGAACCGTGATAGCTAGAGAGTTGAAATTTTCACAGATTATGTATTTCTGTTGCCGCTATAACAACAAGTACTAAAAACAAAATAAAATATTTTTTGCCGTTTTTATAGATGGTACGGAACCCTTCGTGCGCGAGTCCAACTCGCACTTGGCCGGTTTTTTTTCCGTCACTTTGAGTTGGAAGGACCGGATATTTTTTTCTGAGAAGATATTGAGACTTGGTAAAATTGTATTGCCAAATATCACCGCGCTAGAAGACAGGACATTAAACCAAAGGGAATCAAACTGGTACGATGATGAGTGACGGGTCTATGTGTGCCGCAATGATAGTAATTACCTAATGATGAGCCATTTAAACGCCGCCCGCGGGCCGGGTGTAGTGGGCTTAATACGATTGTACAGTGTGCAGAGAAAGTCAAAACATTTCATTATTTTATTTCAGCTTATTTAAATCGATTTTTGTGTGCTTACTTGCATGCTTATTACGAGGACTTTTACACTATATGCCTACTAAGACCATGTATGATTTTATGTATAATATTACGAAAAAAATTGAGTTTGAATTAAACGCTTCTTCTTTTTCGCTCACTTTTGTCATATTATTAAATAATATTTTGTCAGATTATTAAACCAACATTTTCGTTTTATCGCTTGCTGCAAAAATCTAGTATATCCGGTCAGCACATTTTTATTGTTATTCAATTACAAGTTTTGTTTAATAGCTATACCTAGAAATAGTAGCTATTTCTGACGTCATCTTAAATAAATACGAAATCAGGAATGGAGCCACGTATCGATAAACGGGCTTTTGTTGCATATAGATCTGGGAAAGCATAATCTAACAGTATTAAATCACATTTTTGTCCAAAACAGAAATATTCATGCATATTAAATGTTAGGTCAATATGATCACAATATAAATTGATGATGAATGTAAGATATGCGATTTTTTTTTAAAGAAAAGTTATTACTAAAATAATATGCAATGTTACTGTAACACGCAGATATATTGGTCCGATTTTACGCGCATCCTCGGTGATTTCAGATAATTTACTAAACTTAACTATTTTTATTCAATTTTAAACTCACTAACGTTTCAAATAACGTAATGGCGATATTTTCCAGAGTATTTTGACTATAATTGTATATAATTGCACAATTACGGTAACACCGTTGTGTAATTTGGTTGCTGACCGTAAGTTTTCGAGGAACGAGTTCCGAAACATTCGTTTGATGACGTATAATAAGAGCCAATTATGAAAAACTTACTTTTGTACTATAAATATTGCTGTCGAAGGATTGAATAAATTTAAATTGAGTAAGAGTGATCAGTGTACATATGAGTAGGATTAGAAGATCATCACGATCCTAGTGCCTAATATTTTTATAGATCATAACATACCTTAGTAGGAATTGGAAATTCGGCTACATAATGTATGCGGCGTTATTGCTCACTTGCGAAAGCTGAATCAATGACTTAGATTTTATTGATAAAAATCAATTTAGGTATAAAACAATTTGTGACGACCGCTTTAGCCTAGTTGGTAGTGACCCTGCCTACGAAGCAAGAGGTCCCGGGTTCGAATCCCGGTAAGGGCATTTATTTGTGTGATGAGCACGAATATTTGTTCCTGAGTCATGGATGTTTTCTATGTATTTAAGTATTTATTTATCTATGTAAGTACCTATGTTTATCTTCGTCTAGTACCCATAGTACAAGCTTTGCTTAATTTGGGACTAGGTCGATTTGTGTAAGATTGTCCGCAAATATTTATTTATTTATTTTATTTAGGTACACCGACAGTACCTAAAGCATATTTATGTAAATATTTACATGAGTCATTTGAAGTTATTTTACATGTAATTCATTCATCTAACGCAGATTGAGAAACAAATAACGTTATCGTATACATAAAAATACAAACTACTTAGCACCTATTTGTGTTTAGATTGGGAACAAACACAGATAATACCATACAAGCAATACTTTTAAGAGTTCCCAGGAAGTCAACTCTCCATACAAACGTTGAGAAGAGAGAAGAGAAAAAAATATAGAGAAAAGAAATTTACCATTTTTTTTTATAATTTCTATCATCCGAAACTGGTTTCCGACCTAAATATGGTGAATCCTATTGTGTATTGTTAAGTTTCATGTTATTCCAACAACATGCCGTTTTAAAATGTGAGTTAAACTACGTTTGTATGGAAAGCCGACTTGTGTCAAGCATCCTGGGGACACTTAAGATTTTTATTTGCTTTCCTTTTTCGGGAATTCAAATTTCCGATCCATAATCATAAGGTTTCGGACTATTGATTTTGTAGCTTTAGTAAAACACACTCATCTGGATACGAACTCTAAAAGACTGTTTATCAATAACTAAAATTAAAATTAGTTGTAAAATCTATCTTACGTAGATACACAGTTCACTCAACTTACGCCATAAAAAGCTCTCAAAAACGAAATACGTCTGATTAACTGAATCACGGCTTCGGGGAACTTCGCGGGGCTTTTGTACAATTTAAACTGGAGCTTTATCTAGATTGTAAGATTGTCTGCTGTGTGCTTTCGCCGTTTCAGTGCTATTACAATTTAAACTGTTTACGAGAATTTTAGCAAAGTATTAAACTAACGACGGTTCATAATACTTAATTAAATTATTACCTTGTAGATATCAACTTGAAGTTATAGATAAACAATTTAAGTGTGATTTATATTTTTTTCTCCCTAGAACTATTTGAATACCAATGTTTACTTATTGACCTTTTTTGAATAATAGGTTACGGTTAATAATTTCTGCAAATTTTGAATCGTAATTTGGCTTACGAATTCATATTCATATTCATATATTTTATTGGTTAAAGTATAAGTAACATATTACAAGTCAATTTGTTAAAATTGTTAGCTACAATAATAATATAATATTTGTTATTTTCTTAAAATAAATTCTTCAATGCTATAGCATGCTTGGTCAACTAATAGAGATTTTATCTTATTAATAAATATTGCATCGCTTTCCGAGTTAACTATTTCAGTTGGGAGTGTGTTGTATGTAATGTGTGTAATGGTGGGAAATTTAATATATTCCATCTACTCTTCAAGTTACATAATATTATTGTGCTAAAATGTAAAATAACTTCATCATTAGCACTTGCTCCACTGGTTTGATAACATTTCAACCGCACACACAAAGATATTATGCATATATTTTTCGTGCCAAGAAACAAATTTGAAGTAAAAATATTTAACGAAACATTTAATCAAAGGCCCTTTGAGAGGAAAGAATCCTATAACTGGCTATAATGGTACACTTGGTTAATTTAATTGGATAAATATTGTACTTCGTATCGACCAGGCTTTCTTATCTCAGTCTTATGGAACAAAAAAGAACAGGAGTGGTTTTCTGTGTAATTTTTTGAACATAAATTCCAGAGGTTGCGCAATGCGCACAGAAATCATACAATCCAAATCAGGCAATGTGTTGAATTTTTGTTTGCAATTTTTACATCAAAATACTATATAATAGGTTCCCGGAGAAGATCTGATGTTGGAGCCCGAATGTAGCCAGTAGGAACTATTTAAAATACCCATATAAAAAGTCCGCCTACGAGGGCGGTTTGATAAGTCTCACTGACTGACGGCCAAATCTGTCAAAGAAGAAAATCACTCGTCGTCGGCAGTCGCAACAGCTAAATTAGTAGAATTGCGTTACGAAACATTGCCGCACCCACCCTATTCTCCAGATTTGGCACCGTGTGATTTTTTTTTATTTCCAATCTTGAAGAAATGGCTCGATGGGAAAAGATTTTCATCGAATGATGAAGTCTTAGCAGAAACTGAAGCATGTTTTCCAGGATTTGACAAAAAGTATTTTTTCGAGGGGTTTCAAACGCTGGAACATTGTTGGACGAAATGCATCGAATTAAAAGGAGATAATGTAGAAAAATAAAATATAAAATTGTGAAAACAACTACTACTAAATGTCATTGACTTGTCAAACCGTCCAGGTATGACACCATCCGATTGAGGGTAGTAAAGTGCAATTGGAAAGGAAAGCTAACCCCAAAAATGTGACACCTTATTCTATTTTGATACTGTCGTATTTCACTTCGGAGTAAGTTTAGACTGGTTTCTTGTTTTTTATCTGGGTATTACCTGTCATTGCTAAGTGAATTCGGTGTTCGAAAGACTGAATGAAATGAAAATGAAAATAATGAAATAAGTAAATTAATTATTTTAATTTTCAGTACATTTTCATTTTTGAATGTATCGTCAAATTCTTTATGACATTGACATAAGATTGAGTTTCCACCTGGCCCGTGGAAAGGTTTTTTTCACTATACTGTTTGTGTTTTGTTTAAAGTAAAGCGGGTCCAGAGACGGCGCTGCGCCGGCGCCCGAGGCGGTGTGACGTACGATGAAGCCGCGCGCGATACCGCGTGCTTTATTGTTCTGATCCGTTACCGGTAGCTCGCTTGCTACTGGACTTGCCTGGTTGGATTGTTTTGGCCACGTAACACAACGTTAGAAATTATCGAAACTGTTTTCTTACAACCAAACTACATTGAAATTTATTATCAAAAGGACTTATTATTTAGGTATGCAAAATATAATAAAGAAATTCGCCCTAAACGCCCTACTAATTCATTCTCACTATTAAACGTTTATATGGAAATCAGTTCCCTGAACACCTGATTTATTGCCCAAAGATCAGATTTTGGACATCGAAACTTAAAAGTACACGTAAACTGATACTAAACAGTAGCTTATTTACACATTACACTCAGTTTAACCTGAAACCAACTATAATTTCACGTGTATTAGGTTTAAAATGGTTTCGTCAGCCATAGAGAGCGAAGTTAAGTCGACTTGTACCCTAAGTTCAAGTTACTAAAGAAGGTTTTAGGTTGCAAGTGCAAAGTTAAGGTGTTAAAGGTATAAAGTTACAAAACCGAAGTGTTTTCCGTTCCATTAAACGCTTAACATCTGTACGAACGTCAAATCGAGTTACCCCTTTTTAAAAGACGAAAGATGTATGCGATTTCGCAAAATCTGTATGCCAGGCTTTTGGTTGCCTTCATAATTTAATTTGTCTTTCATGACAATTATGATTCAGGCTCCCTCGGTAGATCTATATAACATGTATATTGTTGTGTTAAATTGGTGTCTAATGTTTATCTGCGTCACATCTGATGCATCTTATTAATGTGGCTTCCTCTTCTTCTCAGTCATATCCACATTACTAACGGTTGTGACTACCACAGACGTGTCTAGCACCACCTTCCTCCAGGCACTACCATTCTGTGCCGTTACTGCTGTTCCTAGGTAAGCCTGGGTGCTGGTTCCTGGCTGATACCTTTACTGCGACTATTTACCGGGTACCTACCTAGGCGCTCTTTCTTTACCTCTCTTCCCTTCCACGTGACCGAGGACCTTAATTTGTATGTGTACCTACCTAAATAAATAAACAAGCAAATATCTCCCTAAATATGCGCTAATTTGACTGGCCCTTTTGGAAAGGCGAACTTTATGGCGAATATTGTGAATTTTACATAAACACACATTATAATTTTGAAAAAACTATAGACGGCGTCAGTACCTAGGACACAAATTCCAAAAATCATTAAACTAAAGAATAACCCCCTTATTCATAAAATTTAAAATGCTACCATTAAATAAAATGTGGTTTGACCCTTTCTTACGAACACAAAAATATGTAAACTGACAAATAAAGATAAACGAATATCAACGGCATTTTAGCGAAAATTGGTTTGTTGGACGTTTATGAATAAGGCCATTAGTTATTTCCCAATATATTTTATAGATATGGTAGGTATATTGTGAATTTTACATAATCACACATTATTATTTTGAAAAAACTATAGACGGCGTCAGTACCTAGGACACAAATTCCAAAAATCATTAAACTAAAGAATAACCCCCTTATTCATAAAATTTAAAATGCTACCATTAAATAAAATGTGGTTTGACCCTTTCTTACGAACACAAAAATATGTAAACTGACAAATAAAGATAAACGAATATCAACGGCATTTTAGCGAAAATTGGTTTGTTGGACGTTTATGAATAAGGCCATTAGTTATTTCCCAATATATTTTATAGATATGGTAGGTATATTGTGAATTTTACATAATCACACATTATTATTTTGAAAAAACTATAGACGGCGTCAGTACCTAGGACACAAATTCCAAAAATCATTAAACTAAAGAATAACCCCCTTATTCATAAAATTTAAAATGCTACCATTAAATAAAATGTGGTTTGACCCTTTCTTACGAACACAAAAATATGTAAACTGACAAATAAAGATAAACGAATATCAACGGCATTTTAGCGAAAATTGGTTTGTTGGACGTTTATGAATAAGGCCATTAGTTATTTTCCAATATATTTTATAGATATGGTAGGTATATTGTGAATTTTACATAAACACACATTATTATTTTGAAAAAACTATAGACGGCGTCAGTACCTAGGACACAAATTCCAAAAATCATTAAACTAAAGAATAACCCCCCTTATTCATAAAATTTAAAATGCTACCATTAAATAAAATGTGGTTTGACCCTTTCTTACGAACACAAAAATATGTAAACTGACAAATAAAGATAAACGAATATCAACGGCATTTTAGCGAAAATTGGTTTGTTGGACGTTTATGAATAAGGCCATTAGTTATTTCCCAATATATTTTATAAATATACCTACCAGTAAGCAAATTTAGTAATAAATATGTACTAAAACTAAAATATGATTATACTTTGATTGACACATAAACTTGAACCATAATATAGTAATATGCTATTAGGTTATGAAAAATATGGATAAAAATGTGTTACTATGCTTGTTTTTACTAAAGCAACTTTGGCCTTGTTTTCGTCAATATATTTTATGCCGACACTTTCTTTACCCTTATCTACAAGACACTCGTGTTACATCAAATAAAACTCAAAAAATAGTTCTTTATTATAAGACTTTAGAACTGAAAACTGTAATGTAATACCATAGATAAGACTTTGGTTCTGAAAACTGGAATTAAAATTAGGTAATTATTTCACACCAGGCACTTAAGACGCACCTTTACTTTCTGACGACAAGGACTATTTCAACATTTCGAAAAAAGTAGCGGATTTGATATGCCGGCGGTTCCCTCTTTACACACAGTAAAGACACATAAGACATATGGCGACAACACTTGCGGTTTGTGACATTGTACCTAGCTCCTTTTTAAACACAATAATTATTCAAACATACTCGTATTTTTGCCTTTACCCTTCCTTATTAACTTCACACAACAAGTGACCTGCTTATGTATGTAATAAAATCTTGCTAGTCATTCACTCGTTCTTCCAGTGATCGAGTTGATGTGAAGTGCCACCATCATTGTTTGTAAGTATGTACATTGTAAATTTTGTATTTACTTTATTCTTTCATTTTAATTATGGTTAATGCAAAATAAAATACTTCTACTTAACTGACACTGTCTACATATTTTCATGGCTTTTTTACCCCTGTCTGTATTTTTTGATCATAAATTCATATATTTATTGTACATGTTTCGAAATTGTAAACTTTCTACGTCAATATGTATGACTATGAGTAAGCTAAAGTTGTATATTCTAGTTTATGGTCGTAATACTGCATCCATACAAAAATCTATTAAATCGATATCAGTGCTTACTAGACACCTTTCATCATAAAACTGCAATATCCATTCCTTACTCCAATCAAGAAGTAACTTTAAATCACATCGTTACGAGTCAATTTTCACCTGGATACACTGCCAGCTCGCAAAATACAACTGGATAAATAATTAGGAATACATAATTTATATTATTGTTTATTTATTTCGCTTGCTTATGTTTTCTGGCTTTAATTTAACGCAGATATGTTTATTAGCGACGCGGAATGGAAGAGTGCCTTAAGAGAGAATTTATCGATTTTCAATTATAGTAGTTTTGCCATTATCTCGCACTATGTTTTCATACCTATGGGCGTTTTAATTATTTTTGTGTCGGATGAATGTGTTGTAAACTAAGAAATGATTTAAAGGACATGCTGACTTTTATGTATATTAAGCGTATGTATATCTAAGCGTTAATTAATTAAATATAATCCATTAAACATAACATGAAATAAATTTGAGATTGAAAGAGTAAAGTACCATAGCTGATTTAATTTGTCAAAAAGGTACAAATAATATCGTTACATTTGGTTGTATTCTATAGAATAGAAAGTTGTGTTTTGTTGTTGTTTGTATATATGAATTCCACGAAAAATATAAATTTCAAAAAATAATTTTAAATGTCAATACCCATTACCAAAACAAACGCTCTAATTCAAATTAGTATTTTTTTTTTGCCTTACACTGTTTTCTTCGTATTCCCGGCGTTGTCGCTAGTAGTATAATATATGTCTTAATTATGGGACGACGCTGCGCCAGCGCAGTGGGGGGCTTCAATAAGATGTCCAGTAGGTCTGTTTTGGTCCGTTGCGCACATTTCAATCTGCGGGACTAGCACAACCTGACGACGCGAAGCGAGACGAAGAATCTGCCATACAGAAACTTATTGCTTTATTAATTTATACCTAACTAATTTCGTTACCAAATATAGGAAGGAGCATTACGCTACAAGTAACACCCTATTTTAAATTCTTCACAGAAAAATAACCTGCTTATTTGAGACTCTCTTGATTTACTAGAGGTATTATAACTGAATACGAATATGGGAGAAAAGAGTACTTACTTAGAAATTTATAGGAGTAGAAATACGTTGTTAGATACCTACTCCATAAAATATTTAATTGAGCGTACAGTCCGATCATGATAAATTTAATCAAGATACATTATTCACTATGTTTGTCTCTTTAAAATGCCGGTGTTATTTATAACACCACAAATCTTATTTAATACTTAAGTTGACTTTATAATTATGTGATATAATTATTTAAAATACAGTTGCCTTTACGCGTGCAGTAAACTAATTATTAAAATAATTGCAATGCAACTTAAGCACCGTGTTTTTAGTTTTATAAATGCGATTTATTTTTGCTCCGTGTAATAGAGACCGGCATGTCAACCAGAGAAGAGAAAATTAAGTCAGAAATAAAAAAAATATATAAATATTGCGTTAGTGCCGACGAGTCGGGTGACAGAATAATTAGTAACCGACAGGTTTTCCTGATAAAAGTTAGTAGCATAATTATAGGTAGGTAATATTAACTATTGAAGAAGTGTAAAGCAGCATTTTTCATTTTATTTTAATTACCTAACTAATTTGTCAATTGCATGCCCGCAATTGCATATTCTGCTCAACAAAAACGAAGCATTGAGATCTATAATATGCTATACCCATGCAGAATGCGTCCCAATTGCGTGACAACAACCAGAATGAGTCCTTTCACTCTCATTCATGCCATTTTGTTTTTAACGAGCAAGAGATTTACTACCGGAACGCAAGAGGGCGACAACGACAATTCATGTGTAACAGCTGTATTACAATGATATTGTCACCTGAAATCACTTGGTTTTTTTTTATGTAGGTGGTAGGTACTAAGCACATGTAGATTTTCCATTTTAGACTTTTTTGGTGTTTGTTATTTATTTAGAAAAACCTAACAAAGGTTAGATTTGTCTTCATACACTTATCCGCAACTTCTTTTCTGATGAGTGTTTGTGGGACGGAATCATATGTTTAACAGCTATCTTTAGGAGGTCCCCCTACCCTTGAGATATACATATAGTAAACAAACACGACCGCGCAACAGCAGACACCGTAACGAGTTCTGTTAACGAGATGTCCCGCTGTCTGCGCGACAAACGAAATCGTCACCGGGTCACTCAAAACCTTTCACTCGTCACGCAAACATCCCATCGCTTCATGATTAAAAATCAGCCAACATCACGCCATTCATTGACACGGCGTTATCAGCTCGCGTGAGCCGACCACGTGGTGCTGTCTAGTTAGGTAACACACGCAAAGCACGCAAGCGAAACACGCATGCCTGAAGCTTCTGTGCTCGAGCTTCTTGAATGCACGATAGCTTGTTTGGGTTCGGAATGACGCGGGAGGCGACAGGGTCAGTTAAGCGACATATCGTTTGTCGTTGTCGGCCATCGGTACGCGCCTAACGTGCTTGCCTGAGGCGAGTGCTATTCGAACTTTTGAATGCACGATGACTTATTTGGACTCAGGGTGGACGTGGCAGGTGATATCGGTAGGGTCATTTATGCGACAGGTGGAATCCAGGTTTCATTCATGCGTGCTAAGTCCAATGTGTTAGAACGATCCCGCAAGATGCTTAAAATTAAAAAAAAAGTATTAATATACGTACATAGATACACAGGACTTTATTGTCAATGTCATAGAGGCGTGTACAGATAGTGATGTCCTTATTTATGTACGTATATTAATACCCCTGACTGTACTTACTTTCATACATTTTTCCTTTGATGTACCTACATGTAGTACCTACAGTGAACTTCAGAGAGAACCAAACACAAATGAAACGTTGACCTTCAAAAGTTTTAAAGTCTATAATAACCCAAGTCTAACGCAGATAGCTACTAATGGTACCCCGGTTCGATCCCGGCGAAATTTGCATACCTCATTGCCGGTTCAACATGGCAATTTTAAGTTAAAGCCCAAACTTTGTATGAGCCACCTAATAAAAGGTTATCATGGAGAAATTAACAATACCTTGAGCTGTCTTATTATTGTAAGATTACAAAACCCATAAGATCTGAAAGTTCGAACTTGAATGCAAAATTACTTGGTGGTTGGAAGAATCAACTTTAGTGATCATTCGTTATATTACAGAACTGAAGAGAAAACAGAAAGTAGACGGTGTCTTGTTAATGCCAATCACACGTATAAAGTCAGCAAATTATCGTACAAATGCGTTATGTAGGTATGTATGTACAACATTTATCTGTTAGAAAATATTATTTCCGTAAATTTCAAATCCTAGAATGGCTTGGATGGATTTGAAAAACTGCGATTCGTGGACCCTAGATTCTACCCCCGATTTCATCCCTCTGAGGAATGGTTTCCGCGATAAAAAGTATCCTGTATGTTAATCCAAGCCAAACTACACGATATACTTACCACTACCTTTACTAAAATTCATCTTAATCCGTTAAGCCATTTTTGCGTGAATGAGTAACAATCATCCAAACATCTAAACATCCAAACTATCGCATTTATAATACAAGTATTAGTAAGTACCTATGTATTGTAATAGAAATATACTCGTATAAGTACACCACTGACAAACAGTATGCTTGTTATATGAAGCATGTTATATTAAAAAGGTCGTATCGTCATAGAAATCTTACGGCACTTACATCCTTATCTATATGATAGGCAGTTTTTCAGGAATAGCTCAAGAATCTGTGAACTGATCTTGTTGAAAATAATTTTCAGTGAAAGTATTACATAAGCACTATGTCCATGATTTTTTTTTAATTTTTCACTTTTACCGTTCGAAAGTTAGAGGGGGGGGACACAATTTTTGTGACTTTCGGGGCAATTATATCCGACTATATTCACTTAATCAAAAAAATTGCTGATAAACCTTATATTTATTATGAACTCGCGACCCGCCCCGGCTTCACACGGGTTTAAACGTATGACACATGTATGTATTACACATATAAACCTTCCTCCTGAATCACTCTATCTATTAAAAAAAACCCGCATCAAAATCCGTTGCGTAGTTTTAAATCTAAGCATACACAGGGACAGACAGACAGCGGGAAGCGACTTTGTTTTTGTAGTGATAGTGAAGACCTATCGATTGATGTATCTACAGTCGAAGCCAAAAATATGTTTACACTTTTGCACCTTATTCCATTGTAATAAGGCGAAAACAGTAAACATATTTTTGGCGTCGAGTGTACCACATGTGGACTTATCCATTCAAGTCTGGATTAGTCAATGCACCTTTACAACATACATGTACTTTTACACAAAGGTCTCAGGCGAAGAACCCGGGACTCAAACCCGGAGCGTCAGCTGAGTAATCGTGACCGCGGCACATTATGTCTGTGTTCGTGTTAGCGTGAACGTTAGACTTCATGAACCTTGGACGGATGCTTTATATTTATAGTACATAGTAGCAGTGCATCCATTCCATACTGATATAACAAATGCAAAAGTATAACTCAGCCTGTCGGACACTTTGAAGCTTAAAACTTGGAACTAATTAATGTAAAAGAACTTTGGCATAGACGAGTGAGTTTCAGAAAAGAATATAACATTTATTCAAAAAAATTACCCGCTCACGGAACAATGATGCCCAGACCTTTGGAAGGCGTCCGGGGGGTCCAAGTACTAAACAAGTACCACATAGCGAATACGCTTACCACCAGGCGGGCCGCACTGTACGCTTGTCATAGAAGGCGTTATGCGTGGCTTGTCGAATAACTACCGCGTACAACGAAGTAGCGGGTAAGTAAAAAAAATGAGGGCACATATTGGTTGTTAACACTAAGAGAAAAGAAAACTCGTAGAGAACAGATAGGAATAGTCTAAAATTATCAATTTTTCTATAAAAATTTCTTATTAAAATCCTATCAAAACATTCAAAACCCCTTCCATGGCTATAGGTCCGCGGCTCGAAGCTTGTTGAACAACATAGCTGTGAGGTTGATCTTTTTAAAATAATTTTCGACCCCAAATGGCATTTAAGGTAGGATGTGCTGATTTGGACATTTGTCTTCAGATTGTGGAATATATATCAATAAGGCTCAACTCCATTTACCATTATCGTGCCCAACCCTGCTGATCTATTTCTTAAAGTTGTGTTCACCCAAGGGGAGACTGCAATGTCTGCCCGAGGTAATTCTTGTACAATTGTATCAATTTCGGTATGTTCGTTAGTTCGTTATTCCAAGATTTCTCACAGTCCAATGAGTAAAAAAGTGTCAAGAGGCCCAATATGAGTAAAATTTTCTAATTCTGTAATTGATACCAAAGTACCAAACACGATTAACTCGAAATTACCTAAAACACGATATTTTTTTTATTAATTAAACTGAATAAGTAATTACTTTATAATTCAAAATCATTGTCACCCTAACGTTAGTTTGCGAAAATTTGAGGTATGTTGTATTTGACGTATGAGAGAGTTGGGCGTTATTTAGATAATTTCTTATCTAGATAATTATTTCAGTTAAAATAATTTCAAATAAATGTATTCGAAGATAAATTCAATCACAAATAGTGCGTTGACAACTTTTTTATTTAGATAAATTATCTAGATGAAGATAACCGACCTCATCTGTTATTGAAGTAAGCTTATAATATTAAATGTATACATAATGTCACGTCGGGTCAAACCGTCACACTGACATTCATCTTTTATTTAAAATCCCAACTAATTTATCTAGATAAAAAATAACAAATGACGGATGATTTAGTTACTTCAAATAAAAAATGATTTAGTTATCTTCCCGGTTTTTCGTAAATAGATAATTTTTGCCCAACTCCGAGAAACCTTCAAGAAATGTTAGGTTGACCAAACATTCAGTGGACATTGGCATTAAATTTAATTAACTAAACAGTGATTTAATTGCTTGAGACCTCATCTGTTGAAATACGTTTTGGCTGTTTAACAATACTTTTCGACTCCTGATGAGGGATTAAAAATCATCGTGCATGTTATTTATTGGTTTATAAAAATCCTCAAAAGCATTTGAAACAATTTTTTTGAGATAACAACCTCTGTCGGTCTCGAAACCACGCGGACTATAAGTATTTAGGTACCTATTGAAGCCACTGTCAATATGGTACCTATAAAATATTAATTTATTCACCATGTGCATACCTTTCAAATGAAATAAAAAGTTTTAATAAGTAAAACACTTATCCTGTCAACATTTTAACGAGTAATAACTCGTTATTCCGTATCAAAACGATTTTACAGCAAGCATTAACTGCTGTAACTGCATAATAAATATGGCAATAATGGTAGGTACTGTTGCGCCATAAATGGTATCTCCCGTTTCAATTCCTACGGTTAACGATAGTTCTAATTACTAGTTGGAGAGAAACTATCCAATAGTAAAATCTTAATTAGAAGTTTTCTTTCACACAATTATGAGAAATGATAGATAAATGCATGGTAGTACTTAGTTAATAGAAAAATACCTGGAATACAAGGACAATTAAATTAATAATATATATGTGCACTCTGTGTGTCCTCAATGCAAGACTCAATTTAAACATAGATAAATAGTATAGCAAAAAGAAGTAGACATGGTTTTGATTGTGTGAGGATTTAATAAGGTAGGTATAGTAAATTTTTTTTTTTGTGATTTACCAGATTTATCGCAGATTAATAGTTTAACATCGAAACTCTTGAATCTATTGAATTTTGTACTTAGTTAGGTGTATAATAGAAAAGATCCTTACCAATATGGTTGGAGTAATAATTATAAGTATTATAACCTACATTTGGCTATACCAATACTCTCGATCCGGCGATAATTACATTAATTACAGGTGTTCAGTAGTTCCTAATGACGTTAGTTTTCAATACTCAATTGCTTAGAAAATAATACGTATAATTATGCTATTAGTAACGTACATAAAGATAACGTACAGTGGCGGAATGAAAAGGTTGATCAGTTTTCAAATCAAATCATTTACGCGTTGCAAGCACATGTTACCTTTTTAAACTGTGTATCAGACGAGAGTGATGTATTGAAAATGATGTTCAACTGTTTGACAACAAAGTTCAAATTTACTTAGACGAATTTTCCTTGACTATTAATAGTTGAACTAAAACCTTTTTATTAGTTTGATCTTGCCATTACGTTGTGTCAAGTTTGATAAATATAATGATTAAATCCTCTTCGCTTAAAATTATTAAAACTATAAATGTGAGTAACAGGTCCTGTCAATCTCATCATTGCTATTTCTTGTATACGTTTTTTTTTCTTTTTTTATCTCGTTTTCCAAAATTCAAAGAGGTCAATTCTCATAGTGGACGTATCTGTAGGCCATGTAGCGAAATGACATTCATAATGACGGAATGTGTCTGACACTCTTATACTGAGCAAGCAAAAACAGATCTTAAGGTGATCAACCTTTTCATTCCCTGACTGTACAATAAAGACAAGTGCGAAGTGCTTTTGTGTAAAAGGCTAAATCCAATTCAATGTTTCAAAATTTGTATTATTTTGACGTGCTTACTTAATCTCAGATACTATCCCGAGCCCTTCCGCTAGTAAAGTACTATTATACACTTTTTCAACCCGCTTTTCAGAGCGCCACAAGATCGCGTGTTGGCTAATTATCTGTCACAAGTGAAACTTAGGGTCTGAAAGGGCAAGGGTGTAGAAATAATACTGCTGATGATATAAAAAGGGCGTATGTGTCATTGTGACGCATATAGTTGTGACATTTCTCACGCAGTCGGGGACTAAGGGCCCGGACTAAATAGTAGAGAAAAAACTTGTGACGATTATAAAACGGAAATAAATAATGTAAGAAGCTAAATAAAGAAACAACAGCATAGCAAAAACATTGCCTCTGTTTTGCTATACTTAAGATGTGTGTAATTTGTACGTTAACTGATTTGGCTCTTATTTAAAAATCAGACAATTATGTATTTACATTTTTTTTTATCAGAGTGAAAATAACTTACCCTGATACCTTAAGTTCTCTAAAGAAAATGCACACGGCTACGTGGTTTTACAAATTACGTTCCTAATAGAATTATAGAATAAATCCCTATATTTAAAATGTAAACACCATTTCTTATCAGCTAGTACATTTTAGATGCCTAAATTGTTTATGACAAATTACACACAACCCGCAAGCGGAGTTTTCAATCCAAAACCAAATTTCCAAATGCTCGCATGATATCCAATTCAACCAAAATACAATTCTTTTAGACACGTGCAAGCCAATTACCTTCCCTAATGCAGGTACGTTCACCCTGCCTTTAATACACCAACTTTTATAATACAGCTACAGCTATAAAATAACTACCACTATCCCCTAGGAGAATCACCCTAAGAAACAAGAAAGGGGGCGTGGTTTGTTCTCAGTGTGTGCTGCATCTCGCTCGAACTTGTGCCGTTCGCAATTTCTGTTTCTTTTTTGGATGGCTGTATAGCGGTCGATTCTGTAAAAAGAGACTTATAAAGATAGATACGAATTGAATGGATATTTATAGTGTTTAGGTTTTGGGTGGCAATATATACTTGTTTTGTGTTATTTGAATATAAAGTTGTGCCTTTGGGACAGTTTAATTACATTCATTACATGTACATTCTTATTACAAAAATGTTTTTGAAGTTTTTTTACTACACCACACCTACCTATTGTTCCACATCATCAACTATGCTTCATTAATAATGAATCATTAAAATAGTATCTCTAATAAACTTTAACAATCGAATAGTGCTTCGTGTGATGAAAATTCCGTCTAAAAAGTTAATAGACATTCACCGCTAAAACGTTCAATAGTATATGCATGAACAACGATGATCGTTCTCTTGCTTATTCTCACCAACCTTTCATTCAATACTGCCAAGGTTTTACTTCCAGTAAGTGACATGTTTAAGGCTACCAAGTTATCTCTGCAACTCGTAATGCCGCCTCATACTATACTGGCCCCGCTAGAAATGTATACAGTTTCGTTAATTCTTGTTGAACTCATCGGAACCAAATAAGATGGTTTTATATAAACAATGGGTGGATGAGTGTGAAACAAAAACAACGTGTCAATCATGGGAAATTATTAAC
This sequence comes from Epinotia brunnichana, assembly GCA_963854355.1. Lineage (NCBI taxonomy): Eukaryota > Metazoa > Arthropoda > Insecta > Lepidoptera > Tortricidae > Epinotia > Epinotia brunnichana. The sequence continues at coordinate 21,202,144 of OY977936.1, read as the reverse complement.
AATTAAACTTTTCAAGGTAAAAAAGACGTAAGGTATGTGTTATATTTATTACAATGATGACTTTTACGATCACTCTCGTACTGTTACTTAGGCCACAGACTGATATATGCTATCGTAAACTTCGAATGATACAGTAGAAAAGCTTATAAAACCAGGAAACAATAGGTGTTACTGTGGTTAGTATACAGCATTCTCCTTTTTATCGTAATAATTGTGTAAGTAACTGGATTATTTTAATAGGTATATTTTAGTTCCCACTGCTTTCCGAGTGGTGTGAGTTTTGGTTCATTCGTGGTGTTGGGCACACAAAACATGTCAAAAGTAGGACTTACTTATTCCACTATCGTGAGCTTCCACTTACGTCAGATACTCGTAATTACCTATTGTTTCGTTATTAATTGAACATTTTATTCCATTTTGAATCTCTGACCTAACTAACGGACTTCGCTTTTGACAATAAATTATGAACTAATATTTTTTTCCGATATTAGCCAGTTTTGATGGAGCACCGCCGAGTGGGGCTCCTAATATTTCTGGGTGGTTTGCCCTACAGGCATCTGAAGCTAACAAACCTATACCTAGAATTTCGCAATTGCAACAATTTTCTGTCACAACTCGAATTCATTTTTCTTCATGGAATTAAAAAAATCAGGATGTTGACATAAGTGGAATCAACCGAAAATAGAATCAGTATCGACTGACTTATTACATTCAGTAAAATCAGTTACATAACTAAATACATTCGTTGCTACGATAATTTTAGTATCCACGCGATTGTCTTCTAGTCACTGACCATCTAGGGACCGGGTGTAACGATTGTGTACATTTTATAATATTACTTTAATCTATTGTTAATTTGTTTATGTTAATATAATGCTAATTTTATCAATTTGTGAATCAAACAGTCCATTAATTAGTGATTAATTGAACTTATTTTCTAGTTATTAAGTACCTAAGTATGTACTTAATATTTTTTTACATATAAATTGATTGTAATAAAATTGTTGTTACTGTTTTATCGTGAAAGAAAAGATGTAAACATGTATATTTTTTATTTTCAGGTAAGTGCAGCATATGGGATTGATATCACATTTCAAACGTGCAAAGGCAAGATTCATTTGTAACCCAAATTACGTATTATTTTAAAATGACAAACGCCACTTCATAATAGTACCTTAAGGTGGTTCGATTGCCATACAAAACGTTATTTGACATTCGCAGGCTAACGGCGTGATATATTAAGAAACTTATGTAACAAACTTTCATAAATTGGCTTCCCATTTGCGCCAAATTCCCCCTTTCCTAGAATAAACTTGTATAAACTAGATTAATTTGAGAAATTGGTTTGGGACGTGATATTTTGGGAAAACAATTTTTCTCAAATTAATCTAGTTTATACAAGTGTATTCTAGGAAAGGGGGAATTTGGCGCAAATGGGAAGCCATTTGATGAAAGTTTGTTACATAAGTTTCTTAAAATATCACGCCGTTAGCCTGCGAATGTCAAATAACGCTTTGTATGGCAATCGAACCACCTTAATACGAAGCATGAAACGAAAATTACAAACCGATCCGTACAAAGTATTTAAATCATGGCTTAGATAAATATTTCGAAAATCAACAGCTGTTAACCAACGAATACAATATATGGTCAATTTGAATATACAATATTATAATATTATAATGCTGCATGAAGGTAAGAAATTTTAGTTGACCAAAGTTGACTGTTTGACTCGGATAAATAAGGCTGAACGAAGCAACCCGGATAAAAATTATGTAAATACTGTCTATAATACTTGTATTTACAGGGACATACAAACCGTCTAATCAATAAGCAATACGTCTCATTCCGATACATTCATGCCAACAAACCGTTAGACGGACCCCAATAATTACAAATGCAACTCTCTAAGGAATCCACTTTCTCGGTTAAAAAAAACTGTAATCGTTTGAAAACCGAGTCCCACACTATTATTACCGAGTGCAATGTTTTTCAGCATTAATTAGTTATATTAATTATGCAAATTTATATGCGAATCCACGATGGTTTATTACGATTAATCGGATAGAGATTGTATGGAGGATAACGTGTAGTAGTTCTGCCACGAGCGGCAGCGATTTTTGCATCCTTGTGTCGTATTCCAGTATGGAAATGAAATAAATGGTAGTTTATAGACATTTAGGCGTAAGTTATTACACGAAAAATCGGTCAATCGGTATTACCATTTTGATTTCGTCTCAATACCAAATAATTACTTAAGTAATCAGAAACCGCAGTTTATTGCGTATTTTTATAATTCGTTTAATAATGAATTGTTCATTGCCATGCGTTCTTCCGTCTTAACTATTTAATTTTTTAATTTTTTCGCTTCACTTAAACCTAGATAAACAAGCAATTTGTACATAAAATATATTTTGATTGTTATATACATCATTAATTAATAATAATGTTATATAGGCAGCCGCTTTCTTAAACTGCATACGCCACGGGAAAAGTTGTTCAGTGTTACCATCTTATTCACTTTTGGTCTTCTTGCTACACGACCCGATTTCACCCTGTATATGTCCCACTGCCATGTTTTTAGGGTTCCGTACTCAAAGAGTAAAACGGGACCCTATTACTAATACTCCGCTGTCCGTCCGTCCGTCCGTCCGTCCGTCCGTCCGTCTGTCTGTCACCAGGCTGTATCTCACTACCTAATACCGTGATAGTTCCAGCTGAAATTTTCACAGATGATGTATTTCTTTTGCCGCTATAACAACAAGTTATCATCATAGACTTAAAGGCCTTTGATGATAACAACAAATACTAAAAACACAGAATAAAATAGTTTTTATAGATAATGGTACGGAACCCTTCGTGCGCGAGTCCGACTCGCGCTTGGCCGGTTTTTTTTTCATATACCAAGTAGTAAGTAACCTTAAGTAACCATTAAGCTGGAAGAGGACACAAGACTCTCATAAAAGTTAGGGCTTTAAAGCCCAATACCACGCAAACGCATCCCTGAATTGAAAAATGGTAATTAAATACCCTGAAATAGTTTATTCCGGTTCCGGTTGTCAAACAGTAACTACGTGAAACGTTTGCTCAGTGCTATTTAGTGGAAATAAAATATTAAACTGTCAGGGCCACCTAAAAATCCGATTGTGTCCCACCGAACGGGCGGCAGTGCGAACATTCATCATAAGTGTTTCACCAGAAACGAAGAAATAAGGTGAAAATCAAGTGCAAGGGTTATAACTGCACTTTTGAGGTTATAAGATAACTGTCAAAACACCACAGACAAAAAGAAGTGTCATCACTGACAGTGCTGCCAAACGCGAAATCCAACAACGTTCAGATACACGAAAAATGAATCCGTCACTGCAACAATTATTTGACAGCTTGAAAATTGAAATGAACAATCAACTCACGCAACAATCGCAAGATCTAAAACAAGAACTACACTCATCTATCACAAAGACTTTAGATGAAAAGTTATCGCCGTTAATAGAAGAAAATAAGAAACTTTCGTCCAAGATAACGGAATTAGAAGAAAAAATATGTAATTTCGAAAAAAAGGAGAAAGAAAACAACATAATACTTTTTGGCATACAGGAAGATGAAAGCTCAACGGAGGAGTTATTTAATAAAGTTAAAGAAATAGTGCAAACTGAGTTAAAAATAGATCTTCCATTCAGCGAGATCAACAAAATACACAGGGTTGGTAGGATAAACGTGGAAAACAAGACAAAGGGAAGGCCGGTCAGAGTTTCATTTGTTAGAGAGATAAAGAAAAGAGAGATTATGAAAGCGAAGAAACAATTTAGCGAAATATACGCAAGTGAAGATTACCCCAGAGAGATCCAAAACAAGAGAAAGGATCTGCAAGTGAAAGTACAGGAAGAAAGGGAGAAGGGGAACATAGCTTATATAAATTACGATAAGCTGGTAGTGAAATCAGGGAACAGTGAAAAAGACAACAGGAAAAGGATGCCTTCAGGATCACCAGAGCAGGAAAGCCAACCAAAGAAGCAACAAGCCACCATAGATGGCAAAACAAACAGGGCTAATGCATTCGACATGATGAGGAATCGATCTAACTCACTCTCAAAGACCGAAGAAACACAGAAGGCAAGAAAATACTAGCAATTAAATGCCAACCGGACCACTCAGTATAATAAGAAAAATCAAAAAGAAAATACCCCAAGCCGGATAGCGGTCGCCGTGGGGAAAAATGACCGCAACCCTCCAACGAATTTGAGAATCTGCACCTATAATGTACGATCTCGAGCATCAATAGAAAGATATATAGAGTTAAACAACGCACTTGAGAAAATAAACCATGACATAGTAGGATTGAGTGAAGTCAGAAGAACGGGCAGCAGTATAGAAGAGTACGAAAACTATATCTTCTGCTACTATGGAGAAACCAAAGGATTGAACGGGGTGGGGTTTCTAATTAAAAAGAATCTGAAAAACCAAATTACTAATTTCATAGGACTCTCAGAAAGAGTAGCACTACTTCAACTCAACATAGAAGGGGCAGAACTTTCGATAATTCAGGTATACGCACCCACAGAAAAATCAAGCGACGATGAAATCCAAAAATTCTACAACCACATAGACAAAGCTCACTCTCTAGCTGGCGACAAAATAATCATCATGGGAGATTTTAATGCAAAAATAGGCTACGCCAAGAAGGAAGAAAATCTAATTATGGGCAAGTATGGCTACGGGGACCGAAACAAACGAGGAGGAAGACTCATAGACTATGCACTAGCAAATAAACTCTCCATAATGAATACTTTTTATAACAAAAGATTGAACAGAAGATGGACCTGGATATCACCTGATCAAAACACTAGGAATGAAATTGATTTCATAATGACAAACCAACCAGCACATATCACTAATTTCGAAGTCCTGAATAATGTACCATTTCCATCAGACCACCGACTTCTGAGAGCAACATTTAACCTGAAACATCCAAAAAAGAGTCGAAAGAACTTCCATCCCTCGCTTAAAAGCCTTAAGACAGAAGAGGAAATACATAGATATATCAGATGCTTAGAGACAAAACTAGGAAACAAAATAGAAGATACAAGTATTCAAGATTACTACAACAAAATAGAAAAGTCAATAATAGACAGCGCAACACAGAAGACTCAGACTGACGGCACAAAAATAAATAATATCTTTAGCGACAATACAAAACAACTAATAAAACAACGCACAGAACTAATGTTTAAGAAAGACAAAGATCAAGACATGAAGAAAGAACTTACCCTGCTGTTCAAGGAAACAAAGAAATCTACAAGAATAGACTACAGGAATCACAGGACGGAAGTAATAACAAGGAACCTAAAGAAACACAGAAGTACAAAAAGAGCTTTAAAAGAACTTAATCTAAACAAATCTTGGATACAAAAACTTGGACAAGGCAAAGAAGAAACAAGAACAAGGAAAGATGTAATAAACCATGCCACAAACTTTTATGAAGAACTCTACAGAAGGAAAGACTACAACCACATACAAGAGGAAACACCCATTACGAATAATGTAAATTTGCCAGTAAAGCAGATCGAAGAAAAAGAAGTGTATGAGCACATAAAACAGCTGAAAACTGAAAAAAGCCCAGGTCCAGATGGAATAACAAATGAAGCTCTAAAACTAGGTGCACCAATTCTGCTTCAACATCTAACACATCTATTCAATATGGTACTTAATTCCGAAACCATACCAGAGCAATGGTGTACATCCGATATAATATTGCTGTACAAGAAAGGCAATTCCTTAGATATCGGTAACTATAGGCCAATCAGCTTACTGGCGAGCATATACAAACTGTTCTCCTCAATAATGTTAAGACGAATATCCAAAACAATTGACGACTCACAACCAAGAGAGCAGGCTGGCTTCAGGACAGGTTTCAGCACCACTGACCACATACAAGCACTAGAACAGATAATAGAGAAGTATAAAGAGTTCAATAGAAACTTATATGTTGCCTTTATAGATTATAGCAAGGCATTTGATAGCATCAGTCACAGCGCAATCTGGAATGCATTGAAAAAACTCAGGGTGGATCAAAAATACATAAATATTATAATGAATATATACGCGAAAAGCACTAGCCGAGTCAAGCTGGAAGCAAGAGGGAAACAAATAAGGATAGAGAGAGGGGTCCGACAAGGAGATCCACTATCACCCAAGATCTTTATTGCTGTCCTGGAAATCATATTTCGAAATCTCAAATGGGAATCAAAAGGCATTTACCTGGAGGGTCAACACATAAACCACTTGAGATTTGCAGACGACATAGTCATAGTAGCCGAAACTGCAACAGAACTAAGAGAGCTTATAAAACAACTAGACGATGAAAGCAACAAAGCAGGCTTACAAATGAACACAAATAAAACCAAAATAATGACAAACAGCAAACAGATACAAATAAATATCAACGGCACCAACATAGACTACGTAGACCAATATATATATCTGGGAAAGCAACTGTCCTTCATAAAAACAAACAACGAAGAAGAGGTAGAAAGGAGAGCCAACATAACCTGGAGGAAATTCTGGTCACTACAAGAAATCATGAAAGGCAAATACAGCTTAAACCTAAAAAAGATAGTGGCAGATACATGCCTTCTACCGAGCCTGCTATATGGATGTCAAACATGGACCTTTACAGACAAAATAAAGAGAAAGATAAGAACCACCCAAAGAGCCATGGAACGGAGCATGCTCAACATAAAAAAGATTCAAAAAATAAAGAGTATGTCTATAAGAGAAAAAACAAAGTTACAAGACGCACTAACTCAAGCCCTCAAATTGAAATGGCGATGGGCAGGACATATCGCACGGTACAAAGACAATAGATGGACAATATTGGCAACGAAATGGAGAGGCCCTATTGGCAAAAGGAAGGTGGGAAAGCCATATAAACGATGGCTAGACGATATCACAGAAATCACAGGGAAAGACTGGCTAAACAAAGCGGAAGACCGGCAAAAATGGAGTGAGTTGGAGGAGGCCTACACCCAAAGAGGGGTCCAAATTAAATAAAACAAAAATTAGTAAGCAATATAACACTAACACAACATAGCTATAAGAAACTTACTAACAAACACAGAAGATAACTTATGTAAAAAATAGGTAATTTGGAAATAAAGGCTTTTTTATTTTTTTATTTTTATTTTTATTTTTTTTTTTTTTAATTAAATACCCATTTAATTTTTGAATAAGCCATCTAACGACATACCACACAATAGGTGTGACGAGAAAATAAATTACATTCCCACTACATACGAGTATATCTATGCCGAATTACAGCTTTCGAAAGGGTCACTGAGCTAAGTCGTAGACGTACGGTCGGACGGACGGACATGACGAAACTATAAGGTTTCCTTGTTGACTACGGGTACGGAACCCTAAAAATCTGCCCTGTGATAATATTTATCGCTTGAGTTGAACGAAAGTAACGAAACCACAGTTTAACAATATACAGTTGGGCAACGAATGTACTTGCGCTGAGCACCTAGGGGGGCTGTCGCGGGGAGCGGGCGGCGCGGGCCGCCGCCGCAAACTCACTCAGTTTGCGTTCTCTAACTTTCAAGGCAGGCACCTACATGTTTTTGAGTTGAGTGAGCGGTGGCGGCGAATGATTTTATTAAGTACAATCACAGTATTACAATATATACATCGGTGCGCACCTGTTCCGTGTACGGATGTACCTCAACAACAACATTAAATAAGGATTTAAGATTTCATAGATTACCCCGCGATGAGAAGTACCTAAGTTAGTAAACTTAATTTTTTAATTACGTAGGTATCTAACTGCAACCTATGTTGGAAATAATATTATTATAATCTAGTAAGTACCTATCTCGGTTCGATAATGAAATTGCGATGGCATAGCGTTGTGAATTGCCGTGAAAACCGTATTTTTTTAATAGTTTGGATCACGCTCCGTGTACAGCGCTTTTTGTTTTTTTTTTCATCATACCAACAGCCAATAGAGTTATTAATATTACTTATAGCGAGTTACGTATTTGTTCACAAAAAAATATTTACTAATAAGTGGCAATGGAATTTTCATATATAACAGCATCAGCGCGATCTCGGAACTTTAGTGAGGTTTTTTCATACGTACTTGGCAAAATAGAATTCACGGCCTTGCTTATGCTTCCCACAAACATTTATGCTCAAATTGTTCATACGCATGCGAATAAATTACATAGTTATATTTTTTAATAATAGAAAACTCAAAACATCTAAAAACAAAATCTCACATAAATATCTGGCTGTGCAACACATGCAAATAAATAATTGCATAATAATAACCTTTATTTTATTTTCCATTTTGTGACAACCATTTTTTTTTTTTTACTTGGGGAAATGCCTTTACGCATCCCACCTAGCCACTCACTTGCTTGTGGTAGTGTGGACGGGCTCCCGGGAACCCCCCGGACTACCGTTTAAAACCACCAAGGTATGCCCTCTCTGCCGTGTAGTAGGGGCGTCATGGGATCGCGAACATTTCACCACGACGCCCCTCGGCAACAGCCGCAGCTGCCCTCACTACTGAGGCAAAAGCCCCCTTCCCGTCGTAAGCGTGCAGGGCGACACCACATACGCTTCCCGACCCGACCAAAGGACCTCTACGCCGGGAGAGGGTGATATACCTCGGATTAACCCTCTCAGGTCCCCTTGTAACTTTTTATAGAGGTTTTCTCCCTCGCAGCCACAACTCGGCCCCGGCCTGACGGTCGCAGCCCCCGCGCCTAACATGAATCCTCTGATGGCAGAGGATTTTTCAGGGTTACGGGTCCGTTATTTACTATAGAGGCAAACGGCAATCGCCTCTCCCTCAAGCCGCACCTGGGGAATCTTGCGATTCCCTGGGCGGAACCCCCCGACCCCCCCGTGACCGGTTATTGGTAACACCAGCAAGCGATAACTTAGGGTTCACTAAATTATCACTTGCCGTTGTCTCCAGGGCGCACCGGCCAAGACACTACCCATTCCTGCGGATCAACCGAATTAAGAGGAATCGGTAGAGTCCAGACATAGCGCCCCATTTTGTGACAACCATGGCACATCCGCGCGTGACAGCGTAAGTACTTGTACGTTGGCGTTTCACTACTGTAGGGAATATATTGTAATACTGTTACAAAACTGTGGAACAAATTTCATAAACCTTGTACATCCATAAACTAAAAAATACGAACGTCAACAACATGCAATTATAAAAGTACCTACCTATTCATGCAATTATAAATTCAAATAGGTTATTTGCATGACTGGTGGTGATACGATTACTGATAAACGAATCAGTCTCAATCATCCGTAACTTTGCGAAACAACTAGTTTGGAACTATTTATTGCACTAATTTCCAATTCAGCTTTTGTGGTTCACCGCGACAATAGTGATTATCCGAAAGATAAATCATCACCTACTAACAGGAACACAGAATTTCGAAGAGTATAATCTGTCCGAAACCATAATTATTCTGAAATTTGAAAATTGCGAACGTTGTTTTCCGCTTAACGAAAATTTCGACGCACATGATTTAATGGAATATGTAAATAGGTTAGGTTATTGCTCCCTGCGACTCCGTACGTATAAATGTTAGCCTATTCTGGTGTATAGTGTATAGTGTGTCTCTGCTACTTAATGTATAGTACTGAAAAATTTCATTAAAATTGGGTCAGTAGTTTTTGTAATTGAGAGGAAAGGTGGGCACAAATTGTAACCTCCATTATATTACTAGGATTGACTTTACGCATAAGTACTATTATTTATGTATTTATTATTTATCTATTTATGCAAATAAATGATAACAATTATAATACCAGCTAGCTGATGTATGCTAGAGTTAAAAAGCATAGCATATTTGTATTAGTTAAGAGTTAACTACAAAATTATTTTATACAACACAAGGAGGCAGAAACATACTTAAGTAAGTACCTTGGCATTCACAATGTTTTTACTCCATTCCAAATCGTGATAACATCGATCAAAGTCATTGTCGTAGAAGGCGGCCGTCCATACACCATAGCGGGCTTCACACCGCTTTCGCTTGCTCCGTCCACCATCCCCCAAATTGGTGTTTGCGGACGAAGGCTGGTTATTACTTTATAGTCAGGGTGTATTTTGTAGGCACAATGTTTGAGCTTTACGTCCCCCACTACTTTGCTAACTTACTAAGTAGGGGTCGATTAAAATTTAAATTGGGTCGTTCAACGTATGGGTTTGAATAAATTACTTTTTAAGGCGTGATTTTTATGCAGATAAGTACTGTGGATATTAGAAGTATTGCTTTTTTTGTACTGAAACTGAATGCTTAGAGTAGGTACCTGATTTTTCGAAGTCTTAGGTAGCCTATTTATCTCTCTCACTATTTAGAACAAATACTATTGGTTAAATTATATTTTAGTTAGACATTAGCGAAACAGGCTGTGCATTTACATATTTAAAATTCCTAAAAGCGAAAAAGTGTAATTGATGAACATTTCATAGCTTTCATCCTACCGTCCATTTAATTATTACATCACAGCTCGCATTACAGCTCTGAAGCCATAACTCATACGACGTCGAGGCAAATGAAATTTGATATAAATTGCAATGTTTTTTAGCTCGCCCTGACAGACTGACGGGACTTGCCTAGCGCCGTTAATTGTTAGGTTACACTTCAGCTATTTTAAATACTGGTGTTAACGACGACGCTAAAGTGCCCAAGTCACACAATGTGGAGGAAATGGTCAATAATAAGCGCCAACCATGTCGATTTTCTCTCAATAGAATAGAGCATGATCTTTTGTTTTGATCGAAGACACAATTTTAATGTTAGGTCCCGCCCGACCCGACATCTAGTTCTCATTTTAAATGTCATTTACGCTGCCTATTTATATTTTTGAAGTTACTAGTGCGAACATTTGAGTATGTGTACTGTAGTGTGATAGTTATATTTTTTTGTGATTGGATTGACACAAACTAGCTTTTAAATGACATTTTGTAAACTTTGCCTTGAGGCAGTTAATTCGAGATAACATTAGACTCTTTTATAAATATGTCACAGATTCTAAACATGTTTTTTAATAATAAGTTAAAACCATTCATCTTGGGTGAATGTTTGAAAACAATATGCGGTCTTTTTAGGGTTCCGTAGCCAAGTGGCAAAAAACGGAACCCTTATAGATTCGTCATGTCCGTCAAACGTAAATTTTTTCATCAAACCCATACGATAGGTCTTCAAAAATGATATTGAGGTTTTTAATATCATTTTTTTCTAAACTGAATAGTTTGCGCGAGAGACACCTCCAAAGTGGTAAAATGTGTGTGTCCCCCCCCCCCTGTAACTTCTAAAATAAGAGAATGATAAAACTAAAAAAAAATATATGATTTACATTACCATGTAAACTTCCACCGAAAGTTGGTTTGAACGAGATCTAGTAAGTAGTTTTTTTTTAATACGTCATAAATCGTAAACCGCAATTTATTTCCCGGAACCCTTCATGTGCGAGTCCGACTCGCACTTGGCCGCTTTTTTAATCATAATTTCCTACATGTTATTGTTTTATTAACTTATTTATTGAGCTTTACCACAAGCATATTATTTAGATGTATTGTGTTGTGTGTGGTTGTGACTAGAGAACATTGTTGTAGTGAATTTAGTGATAGATATCTTAGTAACGAGAATAAAAAACCGGCCAAGTGCGAGTCGGACTCGCGCACGAAGGGTTCCGTACCATTATCTATTAAAAACGATGTTATTCTGTGTTTTTAGTATTTGTTGTTATAGCGGCAACAGAAATACATCATCTGTGAAAATTTCAGCTGGAACTATGACGGTATACAGCCTGGTGACAGACAGACGGACGGACGGACGGACGGACGGACGGACGGACGGACAGCGGAATCTTAGTAATAGGGTCCCGTTTTACTCTTTGAGTACGGAACCCTAAAAATGGTACGATTATACGTTTTGTTTTTAATTTTGGGATATCACAACCGATGCCGCGACGCTAAATAGGAAAATCGCTCCTCCTTATAATATTTAGAACAGTGCGTGGTAGACAGCCAGTTTTGCTAAAACCTCTGAGAAAAGTAGTGAATATGGACACATTATTCACTACTTTTTTCAGAGGTATGGGGATGGGGATTTATGCCGGCCATTTCTATAGTGGAAATATCGGAGGAACGTAACGTTACTATACAACTAACAGTGTTTTTCAACCTGTGGGTCTGTGCTTGACTGCTTTTTGAATTTTGTAAATTAAAACATGTTGGGGTTTCATATTTGTAAAATAGAAAATACAATTTAAGAACAGCGCGTAGTGGGGGGGTCGCGAAATATTTTCTTACTCTAGGGGGGCTGCGCGATGAAAAAGGTTGAAAAACACTGCTGTACAAAATATTTGACGTTATCATGATTGCTCTAAATCAGAGATTTTGTGTGAGGAATGTAACAAAAGCTCATGAAGTGAAAGAGGATTGTAGGATTCCCATTGCGTATCAGGTGGAGAGAAACCTATTTACCCACATTGTGTAGATAAATAGGGCACCATCCTCATTAGATGATGTAGTTTAACCCATAAATGAACGAGCGAACGAAGGGAACGCACTTCTCCGTTTATGCTTGGGCATAAATGCTTTCGTATGTCTCACACACACACACACACACACACACACACACAAACACTTAGTCGATTCAGTTTCGGGAAATTAAAAATAAAGACACTCGCGAGGTCTTCAGCTCACAGAGCCCCCCTAGTTATATTATGTTTTTCAACCTAATCATTAATAATTTCATCCAATGCTTGGAACTACTCCTCTTCCAAAACATATCGCTCCTTGAGAAACATAGTGTCACTATACAAAATTAATTACCATTCATATAGTGACATTGTTCCATTTTTCAAAAGTTGAATTTTCAAGCCCAAAACATTTTGTGTAGTGGCACTATATTTCTCAAGGCACGATATTGTGACTTTGGTAATTTATATACCTAATACGAATACACAATAAATTATGAAGAAGGTGACGGTAAAATGTTTCGTCCAAGGAATATTGTCAACACAAATTGCACTAACATTACTTTTTTTAATAATAATTCAAACATTTTTCATCATTTCTTAATCATTTTTTTTATATTTCTCGAGTAACGTAACCCTAAAACAGCATCTATAAGTAACTTACCAATCAATGACTACAATTCAATCAAGATTCAATTACCTTCTTGGAAAATCCATTGATTCCTCATCATGGCACAATGTTTCTAGGTTAGCTTTTTACTGGACTGCAAACAAAGGTATTATCTTATGGCATAGCTGAGCAACTGTGCCAGCAATTAAAGATGATGGGAGCAGGCGCGGCCAACTGTGAGCGGTTTGATAAAAATAAAGTAATGCCTTTTGCTATACATATAAGCACTCTCACTCATCGTGGTGTATGATTCCTATTTTTTTGCAAAGCACACTGTTTCCCTAGACATCGAGCAGTGTAATAAGTAGGTACCATAATTTCGTATTTAAGTACTTGCTTAGGTACTAGAACTAGTACACGCGGTCGAATGCTGAACGCGATCCCGCGGCGTTCCTTTACAAGGCGGAGCCGGCACTCGTTAGGGTGTTAGACGGTAGTCCAAGGTATTCTTACCACGGTAAGTCCGTCATACCCGTCCGTCCCGACCAGGCGGGAAACGTTGAAAGAAAAAAAAAAGTACTAGGACAAGTACCTACAAATTCATATCGAATTTTGAACTATAAAGAATTATAAAGTTGGTTTTAATTGTTACATTTTATTTTTTATTAGATTGGGGTATAGTCTCGTTCGCATACTTAACTGACTGTATGATCAACAGTTTATTGTATGCTCGCTACAACTGAGACCCCGCTACTAAAGATTATGAATTATGTAGATTACGAACTTTGAATAATCCGCCGCCTGCACCGAATGCTTGAAAAACCACCCTTCGGCTATGTTACGCGAACAACGGCCACTCCAATACGACCCTTAATGGATTGGCTTAAGGTCTGTGTCCCATACTAATTTGTAGTTATGGAGTTAGTCGCTGTTTATTAAAATAATTAGTTTAATAAGTCTCAGGTATTATGTCCAACGTTACAAACAAAGGTTTGACATGTGAAGTTTACTTAATAACAGAATAAGCGAAGTAGCACCTTAACGTTAGCTTTTTATAAAAGCCTGGAAGATCAATGAACCGGTGCTTGAGTGATAACTTAGATCAACGTTTGAATTAATGCTATTTGAACCATAAGGAAGACGTTACATTAGATGTTACAAACAAGTTGTATATATATTTACTTATGATACCTAAGTAGAACCTGGTAACAGGCAGGCGACATTCACTAACTACTACTTATGGGAGCAGCTTGGGAGAAACAGCTTATGGGAATGTAATGCTCATACACATACTCAATTATTTATAATGAAATATCGTCAAAAATTACAAAATATTCTCATTTTTAAATAAAAAAACATATCAATGCAATACAATTTTAAAATCCATATTGGAGTCAAGTAAAAATAAATTTGAAATTAAATTCATCAGTTAAAACATTTAAATTCTTAAATATAACAAAATAAAAAATACATAATACATTTTAAAAGTTATGATTTTTATAAATTAATTTTGGTAGGTACTTAAGTAATTTTAATTTTTAAGTTTAAATTCTTAAAATTCGGGATATTTCAAAAGCATGCTCATTGAGCCACGAATTCGAATTTAATTATTTATAAAAAGAGAGATTGCGATATAATTTTTTGGAACAATTGGACTTGGGCAGTTTGCACTGTGTAATTAATTAGTTTACTTCGGTTCCCTACGGTTACTTCCAAATTTCGTAAGTTCTCCACTCTCAGAGGAAACGAGTCTACGTTGCTTTTTACGAATTTCGCGATATCGAAAATATACAGAGATGGTATTGTTATAATTTATTGCAGCCATGGTACAAATATAGGTCTTACATAAGGATATAGATTCTCATGGCACCTGGTAGGGCACAGCAATACCCAGTGAGATAAAAAGCGGCCAAGTGCGAGTCGGACTCGCACATGAATGGTGCCGTAAAATAAATTGCGGTTTACGATTAATGACGTATTACAAAAAAACTACTTACTAGATCTCGTTCAAACCAATTTTCGGTGGAAGTTTGCATGGTAATGTACATCATATATTTTTTTTAGTTTTACCATTCTCTTATTTTAGAAGTTACAGGGGGGGGGGGGGGCTCACACATTTTACCACTTTGGAAGTGTCTCTCGCGTAAACTATTCAGTTTTTAAAAATGATATTAGAGACCTTAGTATCATTTTTGAAGACCTATCCATAGATAACCCACACGTATGGGTTTGATGAAAAAATAAAATTTTGATCTTCAGTTCTGTGTATGGGGGAACCCCAAAAACATGATGTTTTTTTTCGATTTTTGTGTAAAAATCTTAATGCGGTTCACAGAATACATCTACTTACCAAGTTTCAACAGTATAGCTCTTATAGTTTCGAAAAAAAGTGGCTGTGACAAACGGACGGACGGACAGACAGACAGACATACAGACAGACAGACAGACATGACGAATCTATAAGGGTTCCGTTTTTTGCCATTTGGCTACGGAATTCTAAAAAGCTGTCGAGCTGGTGAGTCGGGAGGAGCATGGGATAGGTGGCGGGTGGTCTTCCACGAATACGTTTTGATGCAGGTAATGCTAGGGCAAGTTTCACCATATGGTCCTTTTGGCGTCTTTGAAAGTGACCGTACCACTGTAAGAGTTTTTCTTTAATCTTATCAACAATTGGGGCAACTCTAAAACTTCCTCTGATGTACTCATTACGGATCTTGTCTAGTAGTGTGACGCCCGCTGACCAGCGCAGCATTCGCATTTCTGTTGTGTGCAGTTTGTTGAGATGATGCTTGTTAGTAGCCCAGCATTCTGACCCATATAGAATGCTTGGTCTAATAGCTGTTTTGTACATCTTTCTTTCATCATCCTTTGATTTTAAGAGGCATCTTCCTGTCGCACATGACGCCTGTGAGCTGTCGCCACTTCATCCATCCCGTTGTAGTTCTGTAAGGAACATCATTCTCAATTTTACCATCGTCGCCAATTATTGAGCCTATGTACTAAAATTGGGTTACAGTAGGTATTAATGTGCTTCCTATTGGGATCTTACAGTTACTGGGGCTAGTTACACCGTCGAAACGGCACGACATGTGTTCCGTCTTCTTCCTACTGATTCTAAGGCCATTCGTTTCCAGTGCCTCAATCCAGGTGTTAAAATTCAGCTGGATGTCCTCTATGCTGTCAGGAACCAGAACATCATCATCGGCGTAAAGGTGATTCCAGGGCAGCGATTTTTGACAAGATTTTGTGTGATGATCCATTGTGGTGTTGAAAAATAGGGGACTCAGAGTAGATCCCTGGTGAACTCCGACTTTAATCTGAAACGTGTCGCCCTTGCCTGCCGGGCTTAAAGACCTGGGTGGTTACTCCTTTGTACATGTCCTGTATAATGTTTATGTAATACTCTGGAATCGGTTGTTGCCTTAAAGCTTCTCAGATCAGATCGCGTGGAATGTGGTCGAATGCTTTTTCCAAGATGGTTCTTAGCTACGTTTCAACAAAATCGGTTCAGCCGTTTTTTAGATATTGAACTTAAAAATTAAAATATCGTGAGTTTTTCAACTTTTCTAAGTTGTTAATTATTGGTTATAAAACTTATAAAATATGTCGGAATGAGAGGTTACATTATTGACTTCTTACTCCCCTGAATTTAGAATTATGGTAGGGGACACTAATTCTAAATTCAGAGTCAGATCCGATTCTCTCAGTCAATCGGATCTGACTCTGATTAATCTCGACTAAGCCCAGAATAAATAGGCGATGGATACATTACCTACTTACTTACTTTAGTTCTAACAAAAGAAAAACGATTTATGTTGGGGGATCTTATTCCAAAAGTAACTATAAATCCTGTAATAAATTCCAATTATATCAAATACCTTTGAAATAAAAGTAATGAAATCAAACCCTATGCAAACTGAAACCATTATAGGCAAGGTGCGTTCACCTTAATTCAATCAGCGGCTAATCGAATGAGCCGCATTTAACTCTGTGGGGAAAGGGTTGGATCAGCGCACACTGGACGATTAAAACGCCGGTTTTTTTGAGTCCGCGGACTGGACGCCAGCGGGCAGAGCGGGGCGAGACAAGCGGCTGCCCATACATCGAAGTCGCTCGAATGTATGAACTGCCGTTCGTCGCCCCGCTCGCTGCTACCCCCGCTGGCGTCCAGTCCGCGGCCGGAGACTTATGGACCGTTTTTATGAAAGCCTTATTTATTTCTTTACTATAGTGACGAGAAAATGATTAGCTTCTGTTTCAGATTTGTTTATTTCATGTTAAATTATAAAATAACATTTCTTAGTGTAAAAGCTATAGGAATTCACATCGACAAAATATGGAATTAAATAATAGCAAACATTACGAATTGTAATTTATTCCGATTGTAATGTGTTTGTTTACAGATCCAAATATCAAAAATCGATCAGTAGGCACCTATACCTATTAGTGAAAGTCAGTGCGGCAAGAACCTTTATTTGGTCGTTCTCATGCTTCGAGTTACAGAGTGCAGAGTGTGCCACGACTATGTACCGAAGACCAGTCAGTGCGACGTAAAGTTGACAACATTCTCTGAAGGATATACTAAACCTATATGTAGGTAATGTAGGTTTATAAGTATTGCATCATTTCCGAATGAACATTGAGCACTTTTATTTATCTACAAAATCTGTGAAAGTTCTTTAGTAACTATTCAATATTCATAAAAGAAAAGCGGTACACAAAGTGTTATTATATATTTAGTAAAAAACGAAAAAAACTTATACAGCGTGCCAATGCGTCAATGTCCGCCGACCCTAATCACAAAATGCACCGCCGGCGTCGGCAAATCCAATAGGTTTTCATTTAATAAACCCCTTTATTGGTTTAACTTGGATTTATTTAGCTTTATAAACTCGCACGTAGGTATTTTCTTTGTTTTCGTACAATTTATATTTCAATAGAAAAAAACCGAACTCATTTGGTAGTATTGTGAATTTTGGGTGTGTATACCGAACGCGGATATTTATTTTCAGTTACTGACACAACGCACTGCAAATTAATTAAATTTAGGTCCATATAGTTAAGTTTAAAATGTATTTTTCTTAGATCCCTATTCTGGAGTACTCACAGAAATACCTACAGTTTTATAGGTATTTAATAGCGCGCGGGAATCAAAACCTTCCTTTAGGACTAAATATTCCACTGAATAATATATTCAATGTAGTCAAATGACAGCTATACATATTTGAAGGTCGTAAATAAATTAATAAATCCGAAATTCTGCCTAATTTCTGCGGGGTTTGACGTTTAACGTAAGATTTATTGATACCTATTAAAAGGTTTGCTGAACTGCCATGTTTTATAGGCGTGGTTAGTCGTCATAGGTCAAATGACAGCCCTATGACAGAACAATATATTTCTAAGGTAATCGTGTAAAGTCACGCCTCGACCAAATAAATTGCGCATTGACAAATGAGATTACTTGCAAATCTTATTAAGGGCCACACCTCCGGTGAAATACAAGCGGATTTTCTATCAGGGGAAAATATCTTTATTTATGGACGTCGCCATGGCGACGCCGCAGCGGCCAAAGTAGGTCGATCAAAGTATGCTATTCTATAAACTAATTTGGTTGATGAGGAACAGATTTATTATTTAGTTGAGTAGAAATGAGACGCCGCCAACCGATTGAGCGCGCGGTTAACCCTCGAGACAGTTCGACTAGGACGGGTGCTGAATCAGCCGGGCTATAGGGAACCTACATACGTAAGAGAGTATTTCGATCGATTTTGTAACATGTACCCGCTAATATGTCTTAATTGACTAATTAATATATAAAAAGTTTCTGTCAAAAATTTCATGTTTGGTACAAGCTTTTATTGCCGACTGTACTTTTCTGTAAGTATACCGTCATTAACTACTAATTGAGACGATTCTAACGAACCCATACTCAACGGGGTTATACGTCGGTTAAGTACTGAATTCCCATGGCCACCTTCTGTCTCCATCATCAGATCAGCTCGATGTTACCATGATATTGAATTGTCATCTAAACTATAACTTTACCCAAAATTTCAGCTCAAACGGTTGAAGATATCTGCTTCAAATTTGACTTGCAAGATTCCACCTGAACACACATATTTAGTTACATACCTAAGGACATACATAGTTACATAGTTAGTTAGGTACATACATTGCAAGTTAATAGAAAGCTTGATAAAACATGTAAAAATGTAATCTCATCCTCATCGTACTATTTATATTTATCGTAAGGCTTATTTTTTTATTTTTTTCTCTACTTCAAAGATTTACAGCTTTCAAGTACCTATTACGCTACCGCGTCTTTGGTTAAAGTTTTAAAATCCTCCACTTGCCCGTTGTATTTGGTTAGAGGGCAGTCAAAAACCGTGTGGTGTACAGTCTGCTCAGGAGCTCCACACCTACTTACTCTACTTCAACAACAAACAAATAATCAACATGAATCCGAATGCTTTCAAAAACGGCACTTCTCGCGCCCAAAAACAAGGAAGGTTGGACCATCAGTTCGCGTTTTGCAATTGAACATAGACAGTATACGTAAATGTCAGCGCAAAATTATCAGGTATCTTCTATCGGGGACTTGGGTATTATTTTGGACTCGCAATTAAATTTTAATATACACATTGATCATTTATGCAAGCGAGCTTATAAAAATTTAGGGATGCTCCTTCTGATCGGACAGCCTTTCAGGCGCCCAAATACTTATAAACTTTTATTTTATTCTTTTGTTAGGAGTATCCTGGAGTTTGGCTATGTTGTTTGGACACCTCAATACCAAGTCCATATTGTCTGTTTGAAAAGGAACCAAAATATTTTCCTTAAGTCACTGTTTTATAGAACAGGTAATTATTTCGAGCGTTCCATCAGCTGCGAAGCATTTTTGTATTCCTTCCCTTCATAACCGGAGACAGTTTTTAGACGTGATGTTCTTGTTTAAAATTATATTAATGGTGTGATACACTGTCCTAACTTCTTGAAATTGGTTACTTTTAGTTGCCCGCATCGTCCCTTACGTTCTAGGCCATTATGCCCATTATTTCATATCAGCTTTGCCCGAAATAATTACTCTCGGCATACTTTTTTCAGACGAGTCCCTAGTTTTTATAACAAGTATCTGAGCGATATTGATCCTTTCCACAAATCATTGTTAAGTGTTAAATTTTTACTAAAATGTAAGTTATTTTTAGCTCATTCATTAGAAAGTCTAAATCCAAAATGTCTTTATTAATCTCATAAACCTACTTATTACCTACCTTTAACTTGTGCATGCATACTGCGTCGACGCCCGGTATTGTATTATATCAAAGAATTTATTGAGTTTAATTTTTTTTAAACCTTTTCAGCTTTGTTTCTTTATGATTATTCTGCTATGTCAACATAGTTTTTATGTATTAATGAACCTCCAGGTCTTTAGATTTATGTCTATTGGTACTTTTTATGTACCCTTTATATTTTTGTTTATGCGACTGTTTGTGTTCTAAATAAATTAAAAAAAAAATTACATGATCTATCGTACTGAAAATCGGAAACCTTCCGTAAAATGACCTACAGCAAACATCTACTATGCTCGACATAGACGGCACCTTATTGCCGGTCCCTAATGTGATTATAGCCCACTATGAGCCCAGCATCACTTACAACAAGTGCAATATCAATCTAACCCGACAATGGGCACACGTCGCGCGGTGGGGGTCTATTGTCCGTCAGGTAAAGACGTCCAACCCCGGAGACCCCTTAACTCCTGTCAAAACAGTGAATGGCATTGTTACTTGATAGGGTATCTATAGCTGGGGGTGCCGCGAAATTCTCTTTTCATGGTATTGTAGTATTATTGCTTTAAGCTTCATGGTTGATTAATTTTTAATTGAGGAGCAATAATGTGTTGTTCAAAAAATACAACGTGCCTAGTTCATCTACGATTGCAGTGATAGTTAGTATAGCTCATTCTTACTTCGAGTCGAGGCTTTAACTACTAAGTAATACTACTTTCTGGATTCAAATTCAAACCAATACAATATTCACAAGCGCGTGATATGAAAATCGATTCTACTCGTAGATTATCGCTTAGGATCTTTATATGAAATATTAATACCAATTCTATGAAATGTTGAATTTATTATGTGGAGTAAAATTTCTAGAACTAAATGATAAAGACTTAACTTAGAAGTTCAAAATTTTGGTATTGAAAATGATGTGGCTAGTGAGTGATTGTACAGCAGGATAAATGCGTAACTGTGCGAACGCAGGGAAGAGGGGAAACTTACAGTTGATATGTTCTGACGTTTCATAAAGCTATGCAATTACCCTGCGAGCAGTCAATTGTTCAGTAGACAAACGTTAGTCTACAGGACTAAAATTTTGAACTTTTGTAAGTAAATAAGCTGTATATAGCTATATTGCACGTAGAACCGATAGCCGTTGGGGCGGAAAGGTTCTCGAGTGGCGACCACGTACCGGAAGGCGCGGCGTGGGTAGGCCCCCCAGAAGGTGGACTGATGACCTGGTAAAGGTCGCGGGAGTCCGCTGGATACGGGTGGCGCAGGACCGGCCATTGTGGCACTCTTTGGGGGAGGCCTATGTCCAGCAGTGGACGTCTTTCGGCTGATATGATAATGATGATGATGATGAATTGAGCTATTGCATTTCTGATTGGGTTAAGTATCCCAATCCAGTTGTTTGCAGGATTCATAATATATCTCTATAAATTCTGCAAATAATGTGTTTAGATGATATGTGTTATTGTAGATATAAACGCTTGACACGAGTCTCTTTTACGTGTAGTCCAGCTACTCCAGCTATTTTTCCAAGCGTTTTGTCACGTGTTTTTAGGGTTCCGTAGCCAAATGGCAAAGAACGGAACCCTTATAGATTCGTCATGTCCGTCTGTCTGTCCGTCCGTATGTCACAGCCATTTTTTTCCGAAACCATAAGAGCTATACTCTTGAAACTTGGTATGTAGATGTATTTTGTAAACCGCATTAAGATTTTTACACAAAAATTGAAAAAAAAACATTAAGTTTTAGGGGTCCCCATACACAAAACTGAAACTCAAAAATTTTTTTTTCATCAAACCCATACGTGTGGGGTATCATTGGATAGGTCTTCAAAAATGATATTGAGGTTCCTAACATCATTTTTTTCTAAACTGAATAGTTTGCGCGAGAGACACTTCCAAAGTGATAAAATGTGTGTCCCCCCCCCCCCTGTAACTTCTAAAATAAGAGAATAAAACTCAAAAAAATATATGATGTTTGAACGATATTGATGATGTTGAAAATTGGTTTGAACGAGATCTGGTAAGTAGTTTTTTTAATACGTCATAAATCGTAAACTGCAATTTATTTAACGGAACCCTTCATGTGCGAGTCCGACTCGCACTTGGTCGCTTTTTTTTTTTTATACTACGACGGTAGCATACAAGCTTACAGCCTGCCTGGTGTTAAGCTGGTGTCGCCTATGGACACTTGTGACTCCGGAAGAATCACAAGCGCGTTGCCGACCCTTTATTCACTTGAGGATTTGTTGTGTTGGCAGATAGAGACATGCAGGTCCCTCACTCCCAACACAGCGCATCAGTTATTTCAAAGTATGTCTACTATTTTTCGTCAAGTCCACTTCGCACCCCAGTATACAGGTAACCCTGTGGTCGTGCACAATGGGCCGACGAGGCCACACGCGCGGAACTAATGCCGTCTAAGTACCGTGGGCATTGGGGGGTTAACGGTAATCGGAGCGATTCTCTGGTTAATGGATTTGGTATTAGCATCCCCTGGCAGGGTGATTTGTTGGGAGATAGTTTAAAATTGGAGGCAATTAAATTTTGTGCTGACTATACTAAACGCATCGCGGCGAATCTTGATTTTTATGACGGCTGTCATCTCCGTAAAATTTATGACCTTAAAACATAAAATTGTACTCAGATAACAGCCATCATAAGGATCAAGATTCGCCGCGATACTTATAACTCTTATAAGTTATGTATTTATGGTGAAGCGCTATACTTAGTAAAATATTCCTGATGTCCCTGCTAGAATTACTGTGTCAGCGAAAACACCAGTTAATTGTCCATTTTAAAGTAAGTACAAAAAAATCAAAATTTTTGATGTGTATTTTTTTTTTAACTGCCACTTGCGGTAACAAAATATCATTGAGACACATGAAAGAAAAAGGGCCAATACTGTTTGATTCATATTTCATTCCTCTTCCGTATTTTTAAACGAATGGCATAACAAATGATAGTCCATGTTAGTAACGTCCATGAAGACGAACTCATAGGCAGGATATATCGTAATTGGCAGTGAACCTCGCGAATGTCAGGAAGTGTGCATATTACGTTGGTATGTCAAGTTATGTACATGGCCATCAATCACGCTTCTAATTAGGTACCTATATGCAGGTACTCGTGTTTACTTAATCGGGTTCTTCAAGGATATAAAGAGTATTTTAAGCAAGAAATATTTTTCGGTTATAAGTATTGGAATATACTAGTGCTTAGGTACGCCGAATATTGGGATTAGGTGACGGACCCCAGGCTCAATAGGGGTAGACACTAAATATAATAATCAATAATGTAATATTTTCTCGAAAAAGGATTAAAAATGTAGTCAAGTGGAGAAAAAAGCAATGCAAGTGGTAATTTTTTTTAATCACAAAGTTATAAGTGTCCAAAGTTTTAAGCGGGGGTATGTTCTGTCCCTTTTCCGCAAAATGAACCTTCATATGATCCGATTGTCATTTACTATGACGCTAGAGGATGGTGACGTCACGACCCCCTAGCGTTTTCTCTCTTTAACAAGTAACATTAAAACGGTTGTAGTTTCGTAATTTTTTGTGATATTTGAATGGGATTTTCGTCATCAAGCATATTTTTTTGCCTTCTTTCTTTCGAAGTACTTAATAACAAATTTCGATATTAGGGCACTACCGGGAAACGGGTTATTAGGACTAATATACTATTAATACAATTTTGTTTTATTCAGAACAGTGCTTAAGCTCCATGATTTATTTTCCATGATTTATTTATTTATTTAATCTTTATTGCACAAAAGAACAGCTTATCGTAAAGGTGCACTTAATGCCGTAAGCATTCTCTACCACTTCTACCAGTCAACCTTTGGGCAAAGCAGACAAATTGTGTTGATTGAAAGGAACAAATTCTATAATGAAGATAAATAATACTTGAGTGGTCAATGTCAGTAATTTTAGTGAAACACCAATTTTGTCTATGTTAGCTATTGTTGGTTTCTAAATTGTGTTGAAACTTGAAGGATAAGGAAAAGTTTTAAAAAAGCAGTAAGGATCATTTCGAAATACAAATTGATAATTTTGTTAAAAAATGTATTCATTGTCTGGCAATCAGTATAAGTATACTGATTGCCAAAGAATGAATACATTTTTTTAACACAATTATATATTTGTATTTTGTATTTGTACTGTGAAATGAAAATCGTACTCAACAAGAAGCCTTGTATGATTTATTAGACACTGACGTATACGATATGCAGGCACTACAAAAAATGCCACTATTTTATCTATAGGTACATTGTTGTCTATATATCAAGGACACATTAGGCGACAAATCACTAATATTGACAGTTATGTGTGTGTGTGTGTGTAACTGTATGCCAGGCTAATTATCTGCTCAACCACGACGCTGCTAAAGAATACATTCTCATTATAAAACAATCAAACATTACATTAACGATAGACAGCAAAAAAAGCATTAAAGACTGTTGTCACGTTATTTTTATGCTAAACTTACCCCAATTATTGTGTGGGAAAACGTCGGATTCCAATAAACGGTGACGGGATTATGTTTATGTAATTTACTGATTATATTTATTTCTGTTATTTTCAAATAGGTTAACTTCATCGTTCATCAATTTATCATTTTCAGAAGCAAAACGCATTTTTATATTCTAGGTCTAGGTGACTAACAAGTACCTACTTACCTATTATTAACAAACACGCATCACTCTGTTTCAAAATAATTATGACAGTGACAGAAAATGAAAACCGGCCAAGTGCGAGTCGGACTCGCGCACGAAGGGTTCCGTACCAATATCTATAAAAAAACTATGTTATTCTGTGTTTTTAGTATTTGTTATTATATAGCGGCAACAAAAATACATTATCTGTGCAAATTTCAGCTGGAACTATCACGGTATCAGTGAGATACAGCCTGGTGACAGACAGACGGACGGACGGACGGACGGACAGCGGAGTCTTAGTAATAGGGTCCCGTTTTACTCTTTGAGTACGGAACCCTAAACAATGATCCCTGAGAAACCCTGTTTTGTTAATTAATACGAGTGCAACCATGTGATTGCACTCGTATTAATTGACTAAGATAAAATGAACATTAAACATAGACAGGCGCCAAAACATAAAAATATCCTTCCTGCACCTGAAAGTTACAAATATTAATTTATTTAATCTTCATTGGACAGTAACATATACATATACAAAAGGCGACCATTCTCTACCAGGCAACCTTTGCTAACTACTATCATCAAGCGAGAATTATGTTTGATTTCAAAGTTGGCATTTATTAGCGGTTCCGATGCTATTTTGGGATGCAAGTATGAAAATTGTAGTCTTCACTTCCACATGTGCTTGACTATCACACAGTAAAAAGTTTGCAAATACCATAATATATTTAGGTTAAAAATATAAGTTAAGCCCTTCTGGTATGTAGTTGGGAGTGTTAGGACATCTAAGCCATTTGTTTTGTTAGTGTTACAAATTTTAAACGTAATATTTTATGTTCTTAAGTTTACAAGATGATAATTAACATTAACTAAATTTAATTAAAACTAAGTTAAGTCTAAAAAAGGCCCTCGAGGACCTAGGATGCTAGCGGCATTTCCTCGCTGAATTGCAATGCTGATGCGTTGCGCGAGAAAGCCGCATGTTCTTCGGTCACCAGTTATAAGTATCAATCAGACAGATTTTATTAAATATAAAAAAAATTGGGAAAATGACATTGAGTTGTCCTAACGTACGATCGAAAATTTACGTGATCACCCCTAAAGTCAAGAAGGGCTTAACTTAAGTTTTGTACCTATACCTACGTACCTACTTACGTCAATTTATCTATTACAAAATTCACATCTAGTATAATTTTAACCTATATTTCAATGGTTTTCCGTTCACCAGAGATCTCCTAACAAGGAAAATAATTGACTTAAGACACCAACAAACAATTTATCTTTTAATCCACGAGAAATTCTTTGTTAATTAATTCCTCTCAATTTCGCGCGGACCGAAAAAAAGGAAAAAGATGGCCGACAAAACGAGAACGGACTGTAACGCTCGATTTGCTATACGAACCAATAAAAAGTAAAACATTAATGTTTCTTACGGGTTCCGTTGATGACTCGTCACTTATTGTCTTCTTCAATAAGCACAAACTTTTTTAACAACGATATTAGGAGATTTATTGTACATTTCTAATCATTGTACATACGTATTCATTGTGGATATTTAAGACACTACTATATTATGTTAAAGAGAAATGAGACTAACATTTTGACTCCACAGTCAAACTGAACAATTTAGTTTTGTGGAGCAATGCATCTTATTATTCATGTATTTTTTTTTAATAATAAAAATAAACAAATTATTATGAGTACGTTACGGAACTCTAACTCGCAGACCGGTATCGAGGAGGGCCGGGGCAATACAGTAGTGCAAATGGAACCCGATCCGAGGGTTAAGGGGATTATACATGGTGTTTAAGGCACTTTAGCGGTTAAGGGGTCATCGAGTATCGGCATACAAATTTGTTGAGCTTATTGTGTGTGTTTAGTCCTTTATCATGTTGCAGTTTAAGTATGCGTACAAAAGAAACATAATATAGTTTTGTCATCAACTACTGTTCCCTTTTAGTTTATATATGTTAACTATTTTATGACGCCTGCCACACATTTATTTATTTAGTTATAAACTTTATTGCACAAAGTAACAGTACAAAAGGTGGACTTAATGCCTTAACGCATTCTCTACCAGTCAACCGCAGGGCTAAACAGAAAACCTTATAGGTGCAGGCAGTTTCCAAAAAAAATACAATGATAGGCACATTCTTGTAATTACGTTTAAGAATAAAAATGAACAACTTCCGATAAAGCAAATGGATGTTGATCGGATCATTTCGCAATGCTGTTCCTACAAAATGAGAATGAGAACCACAATGGCTTTAACTTTGGATGTCCGCATACAGAAAATATTGAGACAAAGGGAAATTGTAGGTCAATTTGACCGGGAAAACCAAATAACCTAGTCCGTTGAGTTAACAGGGGATCCACATAATGTGAACCCTACAGGTCATAATGCTTGACATAACAGTGAAGCAACTGTGATTGCGACAAATCGCGGCACTTGTCCACAAATTGCCCGATTAGTCCGGCAACTGCATAGATTTTTGCCATTACGTGCTATTACGATTGGAACGGCTTTTTAAACGGTTCAAACGAGGCTGCCCCATATGCCATGTAACCTGTGCCCGTTTTTTTCAGTAATAGTATTTTGCAAGGAGACTCCAGCGTTGCACTCGCCGACAAAAATTCCGCTTTCTGCTTCAGAATGCTATTATTTAGTAGAACCGCACCATCGCTTTCCCAAAAATCAGTTAGTATATGTCTGGGAAAGACATATACTAACTGATTTTTCTTACGAGCCAATGAATTATTACGACGAGATTATTATTAGAATTATTAATACGATGCTGTAATTGACATCACGTCAACTTATGGTCAACATAGCTCAGGATGCGATATAGTTATTTTACAAGCAGTAGTCAGACATAATGCATCAGGAAGCCAGTCTGAAATTTACAAGCCTATTTAAATTACTTATTTTGGATTAAAAACCAAATTTTCATGAAAACTATTAGTAACTATTTATTAAATCACTAGTTTTTAGGGTTCCGTACTCAAAGAGTAAAACGGGACCCTATTACTGAGACTCCGCTGTCCGTCTGTCTGTTTGTCCGTATGTCACCAGGCTGTATCTCATGAACCGTGATAGTTAGACAGTTGAAAATTTCACAGATGATGTATTTCTGTTGCCGCTAACAAATATTAAAAAACTGATATTTTTGCCGTTTTTATAGATAACGGTACGGAAACCTTCGTGCGCGAGTCCGACTCGCACTTGGCCGGTTTTTTGTTTATAACCTAGTTTTACTCACCCCACTGACTCGAAAAACTGGTATGATATTGACTCGTCTCATTAGTTTTTCGTTGAATTCTTATTTCGTCTAGTTCTGTATTTGTCGTTCGACTCATTCTGAATTCGTCATTCATATTTTATTCGTCTTTTTCGTTATCCGGCAATGTCCTTAAACCCTGTAACTGGCCTCCTTTTTACCCGACTACGGCAGAGCCGAAAGGAAAGGATATGTTTTTTGCAGTCTTTGTATGTATTTGTGTATGTTCCACTGTAGCGTTTAAAATACTGAACCGATTTTGATAAATGGGGTGTCATTCGATTCGAAATTATGCTCCGGGTGACATAGGCTACCTTTCGTATGAAAAATAAAAACATGGTGGCCGTCACATACAAATAAGTGACTGATTTTGAAAAAAAACTATTGCTATCGTAGCGTGTTGGGTATCAAATGAAAGAGGAGTTACTTTTCCGTAGTCAGGATATAATTTTTTAAAGTTTTTATGCTTGTTAACTCGTTCGGTGACAGTCCGTCGACAGGCGGGCCATATTTATGTAGGCTTTACAACGCTTAATTGATGGTACTGTCAACGAGTGTTAATAATTATGTCTTATTCGTTTTTGTCGCGATCTTCCTAGGTCTTCGTCAATTCGTCGTCGTTCGTTACCTTTTCGTTGTTTAGCTTATAAAACGAATCAGACTTATTAAGAGAGATACAAGTTACAGACATTGATCAAATGACGGATAGTGGAAAAGACGAACAAAAAATGAGTGACGAAAAAGAAGGAAACGTAAAGCCAATACGAATACCAAAAAACTTTGTAACCCGAAAACAGCAAGACCCCACTTTTTACCACTTGAAAAACAAAAAAGTATTTCTCTAAGTAGTCGCGGTTGCAAAGTAGTGACGGGTGGGTCTAGAGTCTAGAGCACCGATCGATCATATTCTTAGCTTGTCTATGACTAAGGCGTGGGGTTAGTAAACGTATATTGAAACAGGACAAAGGGTGATTAAGTATATGATTGACTAATTATTAATTTAATTACCTTAACCCTTTATTTCACAATGAAAGTGTTTCGATCTTTTTCCATTTTTTTACAGACATTTTGTTTTGCTCTATAAGTCGCAAACGAGGATTGAATTTCGCGAAGTCAAGATTTAACACGATCAAGGTAAATCAACAGTTATGACATAACAGATATAACTTGCCATATGAAAGGCCTTGGCGCGAGTAGAAAAGTATAAAGCGTAAGAAAAATCGACGGAAAATGGTCATTCCGTCGAAGGCTGAATGCGATCAACCGTACATATTGGCATACTTAATTTTGCTTGGCACATATGCCCATCCGACTATGAACTCGCATCCAACGTTAAAATTCATAATCATATACCGCACCAAACAAGATAAAATAACTCTTAATGGGCAGCTAACAAAGACTAAAATTTAACTACCGGGAGATTACGTTTAACGTTAAGACGTTTTAGGTATACGATGTCGTATAAGTTTTCATCTTCAAAAGAATTTCAATTGCATTAATAGGCAGTTAAGGTTCGTTTTTAATTGCGCTTTAAAGCAGATGAGTTCTTTACAGTTCCCTTGTCCTAAATGCTGGTTTGATTATTCAATTACTTGTCTGAAGGTTGATTCCTATTCCATTGTTTGCAGATTTTATTCGATAGCCGATTGTTTAGAATATAGCGTAACTAAGCAAGAAAGTCGTATTAGCCATGATATAAGCACTGTAATTACTGCTATTTGTCTCCGAATTATAATGGAATATGTGCCAACGCAGTCAGTGTAATTATGGTTTTGTGATAAGAAATGATTTTTTATTGATGATTATGACTAATGATAATTTGTCACCGTTTTATTGTCTTATAGTAACTTTGCATAATAATGACGACAGTGCACAAAGTGGTAAACTATAAGTACCCACAAGATGATTTACTTTTCTGCCAAGAAGGTACACAGCCTACATACAGATAGATATGACTAGCGAATACCATTAAATTTCTAATAATAAGTACAGAATGGGTAAATAAAAGGTAATACAACTTTGAATCGATGTAAAAAAATAAGTCATAAATACCAAACATTTTAGTATTATTGCATTTTCAAGACTTGGCAATATGTATATGAAAATAAATATCCGCCAAATATCCACCTTGTCACGTGGGAAAATGAGAGGCATTTTCAAAACGTTTTCATGAGTAGGTATTCGTATTTCCGAGGGTGTCATTTAATTGCGAATCGAATTTTCCGCGTTTACTGCGTCAAGTTTACTAATACCTATGTAAGCATACACATTGCTTTAGATACTCGTAGTCCTATAGAAACAAGTCAGAAGTCTTTAGTGAAATTTTAGAGGTTTATTGTCATCGAACCAAATGCGACATTATGACTTTCCTGCGCAGGCCACTACTAGCATTGAAGAATACTTACATATCTCTGCGAAAAAAAGTGAAGCAAGATAGAGGATGGTCCCTTAATCTCCATACATGCAACGGGACAGTTCTAAAACAAAGCGGCGGCCTTAACCTCGGCCATCGACCCCCTAATACGTTTATAATTATAGCACTGGCACCGGCACATTTGTAAACATAGGGTCTGTGACGTAAGATTTTTTTATTAATTTCCTTTTTTTGGACGGCGCCTTAAGATACCTTGGTTTGGTTGCGCTTGACTGCTAGTTCAATTGAATTCAAAGAAATAATAATTTATGAAGTTTGTGACGTACACATGACTTACTTGACTTAAGTTCCTAAGTCCCCTAGTCCCCTGGATGGGGCAGAGGGCGTCCACAATGCGTCGCCAACCCGATCGGTCTTGAGTTCCACGCTTCATTTCGCTCCAGGTCTCCTTCATGGCTTTCGCTTCTGCAATGATCGTACGCCGCCACACGTACACATGCAGCCTATTATTTAGAGCATTGTGAACGAGGTATTATTAATAGGTGTCAACTGGCAACTAACTAAACTAGACAATATAACCTAGCTAGCATGATTGCGTTTATGTTGCACATAAACCATTCTTCCCACTCGCACATACTCAGTTGCTAGTAAGGGACGAGTATTCATCCAACTCGCACTTACTCAGTTGCAGGGATGAGTAACTTTATGGTGCATATAAATTATTAAATATTTGCTGTAAGTTTGTCTGTTTTTCTTCCATGTCATGGCGTCTGGTCTCGACTGTAAGTCGGACATGTGTGTGTTTATATAATAAATAAATAAACCATTTATACCACTCAGTTACTCAGTTGCTAGTAAGGGACGAGTAACTTTATGTCGCACATAAACCATTCGTCCCACTCGCACTTACTCAGTTGCTAGTAAGGAACGAGTAACTTTATGCCGCACATAAACCATTCGTCCCACTCGCTCTTACTCAGTTGCTAGTAAGGAACGAGTAACTTTATGCCCCACATAAACCATTCGTCCCACTCGCACTTACTCAGTTGCTAGTAAGGGGCAAGTAACTTTTTGTCGCACATAAACCATTCATCCAACTCGCACTAACTCAGTTGCAGGGATGATTAACTTTATGTCGCACATAAACCATTCATCCAACTCGCACTTACTCAGTTGCGAGGACGAGTAACTTTATGTCGCACATAAACCATTCATCCAACTCGCACTAACTCAGTTGCAGGGATGAGTAACTTTATGTCGCACATAAACCATTCATCCAACTCGCACTTACTCAGTTGCGGGGACGAGTAACTTTATGTCGCACATAAACCATTCATCCAACTCGCACTAACTCAGTTGCAGGGATGAGTAACTTTATGTCGCACATAAACCATTCATCCAACTCGCACTTACTCAGTTGCGAGGACGAGTAACTTTATGTCGCACATAAACCATTCATCCAACTCGCACTAACTCAGTTGCAGGGATGAGTAACTTTATGTCGCACATAAACCATTCATCCAACTCGCACTTACTCAGTTGCGGGGACGAGTAACTTTATGTCGCACATAAACCATTCATCCAACTCGCACTAACTCAGTTGCAGGGATGAGTAACTTTTTTTCGCACACAAACCATTCGTCCCACTCGCACTTACTCATTGCTTGTAGGTAAGGGACGAGTAACTTTAAGTCCAACATAAACGTGATCATGCTCGCCAGGCAATTATGGTAGGTAATATGAATCACAAGATGGTTGTCATGACAATAAGTATATCTGATATTACTTTTGTGAGAATCATTAAATAAAAGCACAGTTTTGATCTTAAAATGTCTTTACACTTCCAAGCATGAGGTAATATACAATAGTTAAGTAATAACTTGTGAACC
The DNA here is from genome assembly GCA_963854355.1 of Epinotia brunnichana. Classification (NCBI taxonomy): domain Eukaryota; kingdom Metazoa; phylum Arthropoda; class Insecta; order Lepidoptera; family Tortricidae; genus Epinotia; species Epinotia brunnichana. Next base: position 21,169,523 of record OY977936.1, on the reverse strand, counting down.
AGTCCCTTTCTTTCAATCAAAATACTATATCCATAAACAATCTTGCAGGGCATAAACCAAGTCGTGAGTTTCTGGGGAGTCATAAATTTATTATTTAGTTATCTTATATTATAATGCGTTTGTAAATACCTGATTATAAATGTTATTTAACCTTTATATGCTCGTAAAGATGAACATTGGAATAGCCTGACGCATTTGCCGACGGCAACAGTCTTTGAATATTCTAATAGCGACGGCGACGACGGCAGGGAATAGCGGCCAACCCCTTTAGGCTATGGTCCCCCGTTGACGCACGCGCGTACAGCGCAACATAAATAGCAATTTCAATATTATTAGCTGTTCTAAAAATTATCAAACAATTTAAATTAAATAGTTGCCAAAGCCGACCCCGGTCTCGTTTAGGGCACTACCGGGAAAAACGCTAGGAAGATGATGTTGATGGATGACGTTTTAAGGCTGAAACACATTATTAAAACGGCACGCGACCCGATGAAACGCGACATTTGTTTTCTACGTCGCGTCAAATGTTCATAGTGTGATTCTGGTCATAGAAAACAATACAATTTGATTCGACTCAAGACGCGTCGCGTGGCGTTTTAATCATGTATTTCAGCCTTTAATTCGGTTTTCGAAAAGAAGGACGCATGCAAAATATAAATATACGGTCACTAAAGTATTCCTTTGAACTGCAATTTAATGTTACACCTGTTGACGACATATGTGTAAGTGAATTATACGGAAAGCACAGTAGAAAAATTGTCCGAATACGCCAGTCAATATAAAAAAACATGAAAATCAGTTTCTTCTTCATGAGACTGCCAAAATTAACTAGGTTGCGATAGGCTGTCTGGTACAGTCGCCATCACATACATATATAGGTACACTATATTATGTTCAAAAATATCCAGCACATGCACCATAATGCCTTGAAAATAGAGGTGTGTTCCGATGTTTGTGACGTGCTTGTTTGCTCCGATGTATGTGATGGCGACTGTACGCACTATATCGCGCAGTAACGTATCATCTCCACTTATAATAAATCTCTAAATTAAAAAAAGAATCAGCCAGTTTGAAACTAAGCTTTGCGCGGTTCGAATGTTCTCAGCATCCCATGAACGGAAAAATATGAAACATTTTATATAGGTACATTATTATTCTAGCTGCAACTTAGGATAGTTTTTATCCGACTGCGACAGTTAATTAATTTTCCGAAATATACGACTTCATTTAATTTTTCATTTATTTTTATTGAAATCAAACGCTGCTCCAACTGTCAGCTATAAGAACCGTCAAATTTTCGTCAAAATGGCGGAATTGCTTTGCCTTTCACTTATTAATGATTTAAATCCCGTCTACGATAGACCTTTACGAGACAAATGCTAAAATATAAACCATAAAAAAATATTCGATTCTGATATGAGAACTTATATGCGCAAATGTCGTTTTATGTCGTAATTTCAATAAATGAAATCAACAAATTTGAACAATATAATTAACACGAATTTGTTTTTTTTGAATGACAATGGCACGCGCTCGGCGCATTCAGCCAAAGTACCTGCGGCGCTACCACGAAAACCGATATAATAGATAAATATAGAATAGAATATAATAGATAGAAATAGAAAATAATCATAATGTTGTATTATCTCGAAAAAAACAACGCAAGAGGCTATACTCGTATAGGTAATCACTAAGTTATAAGTGTATAAAGTTTGAAGAGGGGGTTTGTTGCGTCTCTTTTCCGCAAAACGCATCTTTATAATGAAACGATTGTTTTTTACTATGAAGCTCGAGGATCGTGACGTCACGGTCCCTGATCGTTTTCTCACTCTAACAAGCGACATTAAAACGGTTGTAGCTTCGTAATTTTTTGAGATATTTGAATGAGTTTTTCGTTTCTTCTTTCTTTTGAAGTGAGTCTACAGCTACACCTCCATTTGGAAGACAAGCGGAAAGAACCCATACTATCCATACTAATAATCCATACTTCCATATTAATATTATAAATGCGAAAGTGTGTCTGTCTGTCTGTTACCTCTTCACGCCTAAACCGCTGAACCGATTTAGATAAAATTTGGTATACAGATAGTTTGAGCTCCGGGGAAAGACAAAGGGTAGTTTTTATATCTGAGGGGCTGAAATTGGGGGTGGAAATTTGTATGGAGCTACTTAAATTGCTGCCCCAATTTAGATGAAATTTGGTATATAAATAGTTGGAGTCCCGGGGAAGGACATATAATAGGTTTTATCCCGGAAATCATGGGGTGAAAGGGGGGGGGGGTGTGAAAATTTGGATGTAATCTATTTTGATGAAATTTGGTGTAGATATAAGTTAAGTCCTGGGAAAGGACATTGGATAGTTTTTACCCCAGAAATCATCCCCTAAGGGGGTGAAATTAGGGGTGAAAATTCGGATGGAACCCATTTTAATACAATTTGGTAAAGAGATAGCTTGAGTCCTGGGAAAGGACATAGGATAGTTTTAATTCCGGAAATCACTCCCTAAGGGGGTGAAATGGGGGTGAAAATTTGAATGAATCCCGTTTAGATGAAATTTGGTATAAAGGTCGTTTGAGTCCCGAAGAATGACATTAGATAGTTTTTATCCCGAAAATCATTCCCTAAGGGTATGAAATAGGGGGTGAAAGTTTGGATTAAATCCATGTACCTAGATGAAATTTGGTATAGAGATAATTTGAGACCCTTCGAAGGATATAGAATAGTTTTTGCCTCGGAAATCATCCCTTAAGATGGTAAGTAGAAGTTTGTTTGCATTATATTTTCTAAGTATAAGTTCTACGCGGACGAAGTCGCGGGCAACAGCTAGTTTGTGGTATAAACCAAAACATGTGAAACCGTGCATAAAGAAGCGCTCGGTCAACGTTTAGTTCCACGATTTTCTCAACAATTGTGCTTCAGAGAAAAACGGATAAAGCAACCTTCGACATTTGAGAGTTTCCCGGCACTATTTCACGTACACATTGACGATGACGTGTCCAAGCAATGCGTGTGAAATGAAATCTTACTACCGTTAACTTACTATAGCTGGGTAAGCGGCGCGAGGCACGAATAGGGAGGGCGGATATGCCTGCCACGCGATTCTCGCAGGTTCATTCCTGACATTGAAACGGTTTCGACGGAATTTTGCAATTCATTTAAGAGGATTGTGAACCTGTAAATTTTCATACAAAAAGCGATAACGTTTTTCACCCCGTAAACATCGTTCGATTTTTATAATTTTTGGATATGTTGTAGATATAACAAAAAACTAGGTCTGTACGTTTTATTTTTCAAGAAATATTGCTCACGTTAAAAGTTATTAGCATCTAAAAATCTGTATTTTTGACTTAAAAACTTTGTCTACCGTTTTATTTTTTTCTTATTAATCTAAACTGATTTACCAAAAAAAGAAAACGTACAGACATAGAATAAAGTGTAGTAAATCGAATAATACCAAAATTGTTTAATTTGATAAAGTTTTAGGGGGGTAAAAACGTTATCACCCGAAACAATATTTCAACAAGAAACTGTAGGCAATTACCTGCAGGACTGGCAACTCTCTCTATCACACGATACGGGTGAGGCACAGAGCGGTGTGAAACAGATAGCATTTTTTAAATACCTACTCGCGCCGCGTATGGACACTTCACAATCTGATTCATTACCGTTGATAAGAGGCACTTTTCGCATACTATTCAAAACAAACATTGCATTTGGAAGTATCTATACATATTTACATTCTGATCGACAGATAGTAGTGAATTAATCTTAATCCTCCCCATTTTTTCAAGTGCCAGAAATCCATGCAGAATCTCATACTGTACACAAATTGAATCATTTAAAAAAAATCTGTAAGCGGCAGGAAAATTATATTTGAACTATTGAAGCAGACGTCCAAATTGGAATCCACTGGGGTAGGAGAATGCGCTACAGTAAAGCATTAATTATAGTGTTGGTTATTTTCAAAATAGCAGCCTTAGCATGTCAAGCAAGACCCATGATGACGAAGAATTACATGGGTTCCAAATCCGTGTATCGACAGTCCATCTCAAACGTGAACACGGATCTCAGTGGTCCTGAGCATCGCGTGGCCGAGTATGACACGAAAGGCGCATTCGTGAGCCCAGCTGCCATTCACAATCTCTCCCGACCTAACCATTCATCCCTAGCACAACTTGACCCCGATCTGCAACAACTATACTTAGGTTAGAATTGTAATGGTTCGTCTGAGGCGAGTCGGTAAGTGTTGTGAATACCGGGGCTGGCGTGAGCGGCGCGCCGCATGCCGCACGAGACGATGCGTGGCGTGACGTCACGCTGGACGACACTGCCTATCGATGCTATGGATGACATTGGCTTTTGCGTTGACCCAGGACTAAAGGGGTTGATTTCCTGTGAAATGTTATGTGATAATCTATGTACTATCGCGTATTTCATGAATGTTACTGAGAGTTAGTGACCCTTCGAGACAAAAATGTATACGCTCTTGGCTGAGTATTGTAGAACAAAGTTCCAGTTAAGGGTTCTGGAACCTAATTTACCGCTTTAATTTATATCTGCTTATAGCACTCTGATTAATTTGGACTTTTACAAAAGTTTAATTAAATTTGCTGCCTATGTCTGTGAACTATCAGGAACAAGAAAAGATAAATTAAAATAAATCGGAATTAGTCTGCGTTTGAAACATTCCTAATCATGATGTTATTTTAAATTACCTTTTAGATATCCCACTGGCTAGGCCAAGAAGTCTCCCCTAAATCTCAACCAGTCCCAATTTAATGCATCTTCCGGTCAATTGCTGAGGAATGTGTCCAAGTCGTCCCGCCATGTCCATCTAGGCCGGCTCCGTCTTCGTCGCCTTTGCGGCATCCTCTTGTTGGCTATACTACCCAACTTAACCGGATATATGCGACGGACAGATTATTCCTGGAAGTGACAATATTCAACATTCTTCAAGCGTTTTCCCGGTAGTGCCCTACGAGCCCGGATCCGCTTTGGCGTAGGCACCAGTTTACGAAAGCAACCTGCCATCTGACCTTCTAACCCAGAGGGAAAACTAGACGTTAGTCAATATGTTGATTAATAAATAAAAATTATTTTAGGTAAAAAAACCGATATCAGTAAATTTGCATGTAATATAACAGGTATCTTGGGATACTTTTAATACATGCTTAATGAAATCATACTTTACCTTCAACGTCCACAAAATTTGACTTTTTTGCTGCCCCTACCTACCTCGTAGCCTAAGTCGAAATGGTACTATTAAGCCGCTCGATTAAATGTTCGTTAGACTCGAAATTACACTTAAATATGAGAAAGAGCAACTTACAACACTTTGTTTCGACCAATTCCGAATAAATTTGAGGTTTAAAATGTTTATACCGTTTACAAAGGTCTTTGCTCCAATGGGCGGTAATTTTAGGGTTTGTTTCTAGAAATTAATCATTGGCAATAAAAATAATTTATTTTTTGTGCTCTAATTTCACAATCTCGGTATTTATAATGTTTAATAACCCAATACATTTCGTCTTGTCTCTAAATTAATTCCGATTTCTGTATGAGGTAACAAGCTAGTAACTCTAGTAAGCCCAGTGAAAATAAATCATTGGTACCTAATGCTGAAAAGATTATCTGTTTGTCTATTTTAATTTCAAGCCCTGCTTGAGTATTAACGACCCATTAATGCCAATACTGAGGAACTGGCACGCTCTGACACAGCCTTCAATTCAAATAATAAGCATAAAATATGTCTTCTGTTTTCCAAGACCATACACCAACTCGCGAATCGTAAATTTGTATGTATGAAAGCTTAAATCGGCATATTGTAAGTACTTTAACGAAACAGCAGTGACTTTAATTTGTGTTTGTCTGAACAAAGTAGGTAAATAAAATAAAATAACTTTACCGGCATTTAAATTAATATGACGACATTTAAAAAAAAACTGCTCCAGACACTTTATTGTACTTTTCTCACATTTCTAAAAACCTGTCATTCTTATAATACCATCACAAACTCCGACACTCGAAAATCCTAAGAAAACTTGAAAAGTTATTTAAATAACACGAATAACTTACATTATAATTATACTTACCAACGCTCCTACTTACATTTACTTACAATGCGGCCTACGATATAACAACCTATCACAATCGACCATCGATTATAACTTAATCGAGTTACGATTTATAGAAATAATCGGTCATTGATTTATTCGATACTCGTACTTGACATTTATATAATACTTAAAATCCAACTTTAAGTAAAGCGGCGTAAGATGCATTTTTCTGTAGCGTTGTAACAGTAGGTACATCGATACAAATTGTATCGAAGTTTATCAAAGGGCGACTCTTGCGCCGTTTGATACCCACCTTTGAATAAATCAACAAAAACGGCGGGGAACGATGAGTAATGCCCGAAGTACGGAGTTATTTTTAACAAAGAAATGTGTGGAGAAGTTACAAAGTTACTTATCGGTTCAATTAAGGGTACTGGGTACATCTGCCTGCAAATGGATCGCTATTTTATCAATTTTAGTCACACGAGCGGTTTTTTTTTCATAATACCTATTGAATAAAATACTTTTAAGGTTCAGTTAACATCGGAATAATTATTGCTTACGCTTGTTATCTATTAGTCTGATAAATAAACTGGTGAGCATGTATGAAGAATGTCAAGAAAGTGAATATGAAGCAAGAAAGGTGTGTTAAGATTGGGAACAGGCGTGATTAATATGCGTATACTGTATTATTATTTAATTTATTTAATAAACAGGGTATATAAACATGGGAAAATTAACTGGGTCTCACAAAAATATGGTTCAGATTATTAAAGATAGCCGATTTTTTTAAACTGCCTATGGAATTGAATCTTCTACCTTCAAGTAGAGTCGCTTATTGAACGGACTACGTTCATGCAATTCGGCTAACTTAAATAATCTCAAGTGTATGTAAGTTTAAAAAGTGCTGTATTTTATTGAACGTATACTATATTCACTCCTTAACCAAATAATTTAAGAAATGTGTCTCTTAATATTTTCCTGTTCGGTGTTCGTATTACTAATTTATACGAAACTAATGCGAGCCTCAAAACAAATTAACAAAAGCAAATACGCTTTGTCTACACCCAAAATAATTTACTTAACATAAGGAACCATAATTAAAATAGATTACCAACTAACTTGGTCCGCATTAAAAGGGTCAATTGATTTGTTACGATTTATTCAATATCGTATAATGTATTGCTGTATGGAAATGAAATACCTTTTACAATAATTCAAATAATCTATATATATATCTTTTCTGTTATATTCATTTGGTACCAATTTCATCGCACGTTGAAAATTTTTGTGTATAGATATTTAAGTCACGGACTTTAATTTAATTGTTGGACCATTTAGGTGTCAACTAATTTTGGATTTCATAGTAAGCTTTGAAGTGTCCAGTATAAAGTGAGATCTAAATGGCTCAACAATTAATGTACTTGACTGTACGAGTACCTAGCAAATTTCAACAAATATCATGAGTATCAAAAACCCAGTTTCTTTTGAAAGCTGCGTGCCTAACTAGCTAGACGTCACCACAAAAAAGGTGTGATTTAAAATGTTAAACTACCTGACCCCGCGAACTGCGTTCCGCCGTACAAAATGCATGAAAAAAAAACTTAACTAACACGACTTTGTTTTATATACATAAATATAGATAAACTCATGACCAGTAGGTCGATCACGTAACGCATTGTACGAACGTCGGGTAGGTCTAAATGTCACTTTTTATATGGAAAATTGACAGTTAAATTGTATCGACGCGCGTTCGGAACGTTACGTGATTACCCCCCAGGAATCATAATTTTTAATATGAGTGGCTTTTACAAATTTTGTTACTACCATGGCGTTATGAGAAAAAATGGTCAAAGTAGTGACCACATTTCTTTGAAGAGAGAATTTACGAATCAATCCTAAAAGTGAGGATTTTTTTTTCCTCTTTATTTAACAATTATTTACTCGCGATTATCGCTTGAGATAATAGGATTTATATTTTTTGACAAGACTGGAAGTGTGAGGAATCCAGTTATGGTTGTGTTTAGAATTGGGAGTGGATGAAAATTTTAGAACTGCCTGATTATTTTTTTGTTGTTAGGAATAACCTTCCTTAGCACCAGAAAAAAGTTGCAGACTTTTCAGCTAAGTCAATTATTAAAAAAAAATATAAACAGTTTCCTCACTTAGGTACGTTTTGGGTTTAGGACGGCGAATAAGACACTTTGCTTGATCCGTCTCATATTACAAAAAAAACTCAAAAATCCGTGGTAAACTGACACTGGCAATGATATTGACTGTCACTGCCAGGGTCAAATATTTAAAATATTTTTTGTAATATGAGACAGATGAAGGAAATTGTCTCATTTGCCGTCCTAAACCTAAAACGTAAGCGAGGAAACTGTTTAAAATTTTCAAAAATATTTGATGCAGCTGAAAAGTCTGCAACTTTTTTCTGGTCCTGTCACCAAAAAAAAATCAGGCACTTCTGAAATTTTCATCCATTCCCCATTATTCAACTGCTCTATATTTTTATCGGTCCTGACCTTACCTCTGTGACCATCATCATAATTTTCCGATCTTCAACTGTTGTACGCCGTTACATTAGTGTACTTACTCGTTATTAAAAAAAAACTTTTCACAAAGGCGTAGATAAATACTTTCATAAGTCGTAACTTTTTCTTTTTATCTGGTTATAATATTAATCATATCTGCCCCGCATTTTACACCTATAAACATTTTTTGCATGCGTCATAAAATGCAAATTGGCTCGATTTAATGTTTTTTTTTCTCACCTCGCTGATAGAAGATATGTTTGAAACAAAGCAATTATTTTTAATCGCATGAAGTATAATAATAATAAGCTATAAAGTACTTTAGACAGTCTATGTATTGCATTACATTGGAGCCAGTCTGCACATGCGCAACGCGCTGGTTGTGTGTGAATTCGATGCTGGCACTAAGTACGAAACCGATTACATATGTATCTGATATTGACTAACGGGGCGACCAAGAACCAACTTTATTGTTTAGCAAATTAAATAACAAACTAAGTGAGATTTATGAATGTTACGATGCAGAGCGGAGCTAGGGAAAAAAGTTCATAAAATCGGCATATCGCTACCAAAAATCACCAAGATGTCAGTAAGCTAATTATTGCTAGAATTTACTTCATAGGTAATAGGTATGTCCTTATTATTAAATACAGTTTTCTTTAACGTGCTGATCATAATTGAGCCTTTTGACGGGACTGACGGGTTGGATATAGCAGACTGAGTAATGTAACTACACGTACCGCTGGGTCCTGAGCGTAAAAAATACTCAGCCTGAAAACATTGTCGCCTTACTTTATTCACTTCCTAAAGCACAATTTTTACCCAAAAGCTTAGCACAATAAGCAAGCTCGCTCCTTATCCGAGTATAACTTATGCTAACAAGTAGCCTCGCGTGACCAAGCTCTAGTTAGCTTAGCTAAGTGCCACCAACCTTATTTGCAATAGACAAAACAACCCGCTTACCGTAGCGACTAGAAAACAAGAGTCAACTCGGAATGTTTTAGGTCGTACTCGAACGCAAACTTAAGTTGGTTATTTTGAAGTGCGACCCCATGCTACTGTTCCTTGACCACAAAGCGATGTGTCATTTTAAATAGCCTTTTGGAAATATGAGTGATATGGAATTTGTATTAATTACCTTTGTTAGCAAGCTTACACCCGAGTTGTGGTAAATCGAAAATAATTTCGCTTTTATAGTGCTGCTTATTTATTATTTTGTTATGTGTTACGTGTTACACTCATCCTGAAGCAGAACTCCCGAAGAGTTCGAAACATGTCGCCCATAGTGACATTTAATACTTGAGTTGAACCGTGTTATAAAACGGCCTCCGTAGCCCAGTGGGTAGTGACTCTGCCTACGAAGCTGGAGGTCCCGGGTTCGAATCCCGGTCAGGGCATTTATTTGTGTGTTTATCACGAATATTTGTTCCTGAGTTATGGATGTTATATATGTATATAAGTATCCATATGTATTTCATCATCCTCCTTAGCGTTATTATTCCCGGTTGTGCCCCTAAAGGAACCCGGGGTCCGCTTTGACACCATATGTATTTATCTATTATATATATCTCTCTTGGAGTACTAACAGTGCCTTCTCTCTACATATTTGAGGTCGGTAAGTATGTTAGAAGAAACCCCGAGGAGTTCCCTATAGGTAACCGTTATTCAGCAAGACGGAAACCGGGACTGGCCGTCCCTGCGCACAGGCTCCAGAAAACTGGCAAGTCTCTTGGTGTAATGGGTGCCAAAATTTACAATAAAATACCAGAGCAAATCAGAACTTTAGACACTGAAAGTAACTTTACACATAAACTTAAAATATATTGCGCAGCCAAGGCTTACTACTCTGTGAAGGAATTCCTGGATGAATAAATATGTCGAGCTGACATTTAATTAGAAATGACATTGATAATACTTACATTTTGATTGTATCATATTATTTTAATTGCGGACATATTCAATCTACTATTTCATCATTTTATATTCAAGCTATTCTTATTGAATGACATTATGTAACATATTTTTTAATATTATTCTTGGGACGTTTGTAAGCCAGTATTTGTGGTTTTAATTTTAATTTACTTATAAGTTATAATGTACCCAATTGACAGTGTATGATTAATACCAAATAAATAAATATAAATATAAATATAAATATCATCGCCTAGTACCCACAACACAAGCCTTACTGAGCTTACCGTGGGCCTAGGTTGATTTGTGTAAGATTGTGTCCCATAATAATTATTTGTATTATAGGTTACTTTATTTATTACTTTTACTTGTAAGTATATATAACTTTTTTGATATAAGATAAAAACGTAATACTAAATGGTATTTTACCAACCTGCTAGATCTATTTTTAAAACCGTGCACAAACACAGTTAAATAATATAGCGACAGTCGTTTCTCCAACTCAACTACTGCTGCGACTCGGTGTAACTATTGATTTTCCAAATAACGGGGTGGAACGTAATCGTACTACAGTTACAAAATCTTGTGTATTTGCAACCTCACCGGTGCATATAAATATGTAGATCAAAATGATAACTATACTCGTACAGTATGTTTTCTTTTGCGCCAATGTTACTAATACTTAGTGAACTCATGGTGCCAAGAAATTATGACGTTTTAACAGATTTAAATACATAAAAGGAAGGAACTTCTTGTAGCAATCTATATATTTACTCTTGAAAAGCAATTTATCTGGTGAAGTGGAATAAAGATGTGGAAAACTGCATCTACTTATGTGGTATCGCGAAGTACGAGTACTACTTAAATCGCAAGCGTTTTCAAAAAAGTGACCTTTTATTACCGTTCTCAGGATTGTTAATTGGTATATTTTTTATATGCAATACCACGATTTATGTTTATTTTGGAACCTATTGAGAAAAAATGTTTTCTTCCTTATTAGAATCAGTCAATAATCAGTTCTTAAAACCAATTTTTTTAGAAAAAAGTAAACGGAATACTTTTTGCTATCTTCTAAACTTTAACCTGAGTTAAACAGCTTATTTTCTCTTCCAGTATCAAGCCCCCTTCAAAAGACGGCGTGACGAAGAGTAACCCCTCGAAGCGGCACCGTGAGCGGCTGAACGCGGAACTGGACACGCTGGCCTCGCTGCTGCCTTTCGAGCAGAACATCCTCAGCAAGCTGGACCGTCTGTCCATACTGCGGCTGTCCGTCAGCTATCTGAGGACCAAGAGTTATTTCCAAGGTGAGTGGCCTATCGCAGCGGCATCTCGACCGGTGAAACGCGGAACTGCACACGCTAGCCTGACTTCTGCCTTTCGAGCAGAACATCCTCAGCAAGCTGGACCGTCTGTCCATACTGCGGCTGTCCGTCAGCTATCTGAGGACCAAGACTTATTTCCAAGGTGAATGGCTTATCGCAGCGGCATCTCGACCGGTGAAATGCGGAACTGTACACGCTAGCCTGACTTCTGCCTTTTGAGCAGAACATCCTCAGCAAACTGGACTGTATGTCCATACTGTGGCTATCCGTCAGCTATCTGAGGACCAAGAGTTACTTCCAAGGTGAGTGGCCTATCGCAGCGGCATCTCGACCGGTGAAACGCGGAACTGCACACGCTAGCCTGACTTCTGCCTTTCGAGCAGTACATCCTCAGCAAGCTGGACCGTCTGTCCATACTGCGGCTGTCCGTCAGCTATCTGAGGACCAAGAGTTACTTCCAAGGTGAGTGGCCTATCGCAGTGGCATCTCGACCGGTGAAACGCGGAACTGCACACGCTAGCCTGACTTCTGCCTTTCGAGCAGAACATCCTCAGCAAGCTGGACCGTCTGTCCATACTGCGACTGTCCGTCAGCTATCTGAGGACCAAGAGTTACTTCCAAGGTGAGTGGCCTATCGCAGCGGCATCTCGACCGGTGAAACGCGGAACTGCACACGCTAGCCTGACTTCTGCCCTTCGAGCAGAAGATCGACACTTTGCTACTTAGTTAGACCGCCTCTCGAATCCTGCGGCCTCCACAACAGGGAGGAAGAAGTAGCAAAACGAAGTAATTCCTATAAGTGAGCTCTTCATAAATTGCTATCCAAAGCAACGAAAGTACATAGTTCTAACTATGTGAGGGTTGAAACAAATATAACAACATAATTTCCAGGAAATTTCGGGACTGGCCATACAAATCCAATCCCGGAAGCAAACCATAATATCTGAATTTGAATGTACGTCAAAGTTATGATTATGAGAAATAACTTTTATTTCGATTTTTTAATTTCCACAACGCTAATTATGAGAAACCCTGCTTAGCTTAGCTCATTTTACCCAGTCAAAGAATACAACTACCTACCTAACAAACTAGCGCAAGGCACTCGCTCGCATTTCACTAAGACACTACTATTAATTTAACACTACAATATCAGGGCCTGTATGTATACAGCGCGTAATCTGGCTTAGAATCGATAATCGATATGCATACCGACCGATGTATCGATTACTAATAAATGCGATGCCCTACACGTATTTAATGCTGTCAGCCGATTTTATTACTACAACACGTATTAATAAATGTACGTTCTCGATTCTGTGTAAAAGTAATCGATATCAGAGTCGATTTTGATTTAATCGTAGAAGTCGTGATGTTACAAGCTGCATGGATATTTGATATTGTTTATGCTTGGTTGGTCAACGGCTACTGTATGATTTTTATTGTTGTCAGCTACGAGATGCAAGTCTGGTGCCAAAGCATAAATAAAATCCCTTTACCATTCGTCTATTTGTATCGATATATTAGTAAGTAATTTTTCAATTTCATATTGTATGGATTGCATTTGGCTGTCTGTTTACTTCTTTCACAACATCATTCTTACTGATAATTTACTTTCAAAACAAAGTTTTAACCGACTTCAATTCAGTACTCCGCCAAGCTACATGAACATTTCCACATTTTTTTTTCCAATTTACCACATGAACTGATTTCCGAGAGCAGATGCGTTGATTTTTAGACCAATAAACCAAATCGCTGTACGTGGGCCGATAATATTTGAGGACTTCCGTCGATTCCTCAAGGATCTCAGAATTACCTTTGGCACTTCATTGTTTGCTATTTCAACGGAATCATATCAGATTGTGACGTACTTATATAGTTTGAAGTACATCATTGAGAAGTTCCACACGCCATCTGTGTTCTTCATCATCACTTCCACCATCACCAAATTTATGATTTCCGGGTGTACACAAGATATTATAGAAAATACCGAAATTACTACACGCGTGCCTAATATATTTGAGGAGTTCCCTCAATTCCTCAATGAAAACAATGGAACCAATCTGGAAGCATATACTTTCAATTAAAAAAAGAATTGTACGAATCGGTTCATAAATGACGGAGTTCTGAGGTAACAAACATTAAAAAAAAAAAAAAAAATACATTCGAATTGAGAACCTCCTCCCTTTTTTTGAAGTTGGTTAAAAATAGTTTCTATTAGAAAAGGTTGTCTAATTTTACAATAGTTTCCGTTATAGTAATACATGCATCATGCTGCGAAAATATCCAACAACGTTTATCGCAAATCTTTGCACATTTCTAATCTTAGAACAAAGTTTCATCCAAAACTACTTAATAAGAGAATACAAATCAATACGGCCGACATCAGTAATTGGTCGCGTAAATCGTCAATACAAAAAAACTACATTTGCATACGTCCGCTACCAACCTATATATCAGCTGTGAGTTATTGATGCGCCTTATAATTTTATACCGTACAAGAATCGAATATAAAAATCAGTAGGGGGCGCAGCATGCTTTATGGGGTAAGCGGGGGTTTAAGAAACCGATGACGTGAAATGTTGACTGGTTATTTCAGTTATTCGGTACTGTTGGACTTTAAATAATTTTCCTTTTACATTTTTTTTCTCTGGAAATACTCAACTTAATAAATAACTTCGGGGTTCCTTAAGTTAATCTCTGGGCATATTTCAGCGGACACTAATCAAAAAAAGATCAAATTAAAATTATATAATAATTAACCTTGTGCCGACAAATGTGTAATTAAAATAATATTTCAATTTGAATAGTATTTCAACATCTTTTGATAGATATAAAGTTTACCATGCAGCATCCATCCAATTTAAGACAAAAAAAATACTTTATCTTGTATACACAATTACACAGTGCGTATAGAACAGAGTTTTCAAGAATCAGTAGACTAGCGATATAGTAGCCAAGGCTAAGGGCAAATCCATCGTGACACTTTGTCATCTATGACTTATTACGTTTGTGTATGTTGCTACATATTTAATTAAGACTTTTGTCCACACATGTACCGAAAATGACCGGTAATTCTAACGAAAGCGATTGTTGAAGCATTGACGGCGGCGAGGCGCGCCGCGGGGCGTCGCTAGTTCGCCGAACGTCAATACCGGTAGCTTGTAAATTTGTACCTTCTCGAAATTTCGTAACTGTAATAATGTTTTAATGTTTGTATATTATATACGTATGCCATACTTACAATCAAACGGCTTACGTTTCGACAGTTTAGCAATTAATAGCCCCTATTAACTTGAATTTTACTTACCTCATTTTAAGAAATCTGTAAAGATTTATGATGACATCGGACATAGACGGACATCGTATACATTTTGTAGCATTTTCGTCGTGTTGACTGAGTTGGTATAGACAATAGCAACCATAATTATTATTAATAAATGTTAATTATATTTACTTCCGCTACTTATAATTAAGAATTACGGTTGATATTGCTTATACCGTTTCCGTTAACAGCACTACGCTGCACCGAAAACGCAAAATTTAACGATATCCAGTTATATATTGACATTTAAAAAGATAGAATTCGATAATCCATAATTCCATAATCCAGAATTCCATAATCCGAAGTAGGTTGCGGTTGAATTTTGATTGCCATTTATAATCATGTTTACTTACTCCGTTAGCTTGGCATTTAAATTTCTCTCGTCTCAGCGTCAAACAATAACAATTGAACTTACGCACTAAATAACCAAACTTCCAATTCACAAACACAGTCAACTTGCAATCGCAATCAGTGTATCCACACGTTCTAACTTTTACGACTCTCAAAGGTAATTTCTAGCACAAAATAGTCCGTCTACAAAGGCCTTTACGAAGTAATAGAACTTCCTGAAAAGATCCGGAACTTCACAAATAGCTGTGGCCAATACATCAATAGCGGTATTAGCATGGGATCGATACGGGTGCGGGTCGTGCTAGGCACCGCGGAGGGGAGGAGTTTACGAACTGTGATACACCTCAATATTATATCTGGCGCTACGCAGAACAATAGAACCGTTGGTAGATAAACATATAAAATAACAAACTATTATCTACCATTAGAGACATACGTAAAGTAAAGCGTAAAGCGTCAGATGTAGGTACATAAGTTTAGTAACGTTCAGGACGAGTAAATATTTATGTAGGTTTTAGAACAATTTTTATATAAGGTGCTCAAAATTGAATCTCTTCTAAAATTCAATGTTATTTCAAGTACATATATTATTATGTTTTTGGGTTTGGGAATCCTATAAGGTATCATAAAATAATATAACATAGTATTATAATCCTGCAGTTTGCGACTCATTTCAGCATATAAACGATTAGAAGATAAATGAATATTGGAATAAAATATATTCCAGCCCTTACTTTTAATAATACAACTTTTTTTAATAGTTGAAGGTACTCGTACACGAGACCTCTCTCCCACACGTAGCTAAATTTCTACACAATTTAGCCTTCGGTGTAAAAAATCCATTTGTGGTCACTATGATGGATTGCCCTTATCGCGCTCGATTGTTTTCTGAAACACTCACCAATAAGTACTACAAACACAATGCACTTTCAGTTTATACAAATAAAGCTCAAGTTATCTTGGCAAGAAATGGCAAAATTACTAATTTGTCACAAGTGAAGCTTATCGGTTGAAGGGTAATTGTTTTTGAAAATCTGAAAAAGGTTAGCTAGCATCTGATATGTATCACTAACGAACTTGAAATTGCTTGGAAAATAACAATATTTAACACATTATTTACTTACGTACACATCACTTTTTTATAGTGTTAGGTACAAGCAATGTTTAAGAAGACCATACGCATCCCTTTCTCTCTGAATCATCATGGCAGAGAATCACGGTCACAAACATCTATTAAAGTTTGATGATATTTCAGGCATCACGAATAATTTGTTAACACGTGGATACACATTCAGCAAGGTTTAATACATAATACGATCGTCGATCACGATATTCCGTAAGCCAGTGTAGGTTTGTTTTCCTAAGGCTTAGCGTGTTAGAAAAAAAAACTAAAACCACTCGTTTTTATAACACATTCATAAAACAAGAATTAAAAGGTGCTTAACGTTTAACCAAACTGCGTAGAAGCCAGTTAACTTAACCGATAAGGTTAACGCGCGGCCGTGTATATTAGTGTGCTTTTTTCTATATAAAAGCATGGAATACAGGATGTTTGTACACAAAGAGTTCGCTTGTACTTATTTCCTTAATGCCTCAACATAAAACCATAGAAAGAACTTGGCGTTTACGTTGATTAAATAGGTACTTAACTACATTTGAGTACCTACCCACATAAGTCAAGAAAATACAATTTCGGCGGATAATGACTGCAATAATATTTTTATAAGTACTAATACATACATACTGCACAGTAAATATACGGAACCTCATAATGAAATTCCATTTAATATTTAACATTGACTTTTCAGTGAAGGAAAAATCGTGACGACCGTAAAACCTTAGTTATAGAACTAAGGTCTTTTCCCTGTGGGTTGGAAGGTCAGATGACAGTTGCTTTCGCAAAACTAGTGCCTACGCGAAATCTTGGGATTAGTTGCCAAAGCGGACCCTGTACTCTTTTAGGGCACTACCCGGAAAGCCGTTAAGGGATGGATACTATAATATTTCTTGCTTATATCGTTAAAAAGAGTAGCATAGAGGTAGATGTTTAATTAATAACCATTTTATATTTCCTCAGTAGCCACACCAAAATGTAAATACAAAAAGCCATTACGTCACTTTACATTAAACGTGTCTGTAATGCGTGTAATCCAGTTAAAGCCTTAATAACACCCTGTATGTGGGCGGGCTCAAGCTCCGCAAGTATAAACAAAGCTTTGTTGCGAGTTTGTAAGCACATTGAGCTTATTTATAGCTACTATTTTACAGAATATATGTATGTACAACGTCCTTGTAAGTACATAAATGTAAAGGTAATATTTATAAACATTTAATTTAATTGCATATATTGAATTTATTTCTGAACCAGCGGCGACGCACTATAATGAACACATTATGTAAATATATTATTGAAATCAACCTACCCTGGTGCCCACTGTCTCAAGATTAGTCCTATAATCCATAACCAAGCCACCCCAAAAATCACGACCCCAAAAACTGCATTACCCCTAAAATCCTCAACAAACCAACCAATTGGGTTCGCATAAAAAGCTAGGGGTATAGGGGGCCACAAAATTACGGAGGGTAGTTTGTAAAATTCGCCGACTAGGGGGCGGAGGGGGGAGGGGGAAAACAACCCTTAATGGCTACATTGCGTGACAGAATTTCGGCAGTGACCCGGGGTAGCCTGTGAAAGTGAAAATATTTACACTGAGCTGCTAAAACGAATAATGTTTAGACTAAAACTTTGGGTATTTTGTTAAAATGGGCTATGACATTCCCATTCTGGGAAACGGTGGTTTCATTAATTCTAGTAATTTTGCTCCTATTTAGTCTTGATCCGAAAGAATTGTAGCTATTGTTACATTTTTGAATACCTAATTAATTTCTAATTTTAAAGGGCTGTTTTACCTGTTGGTCTGAAGTTAAATATTGGAATACCACATCGGTTTTTTTTGGGAATGTACCTGTAAACTTGTTTTTGTTATTAAAACGCAACTGTGAAATAAGCAACACAATGTTTCAGATTAAAATGCAACTTGACTGTATGTAAACGAGTTTGTGGTAGTATCAGCTCTATACATCTCTCCCGTTCTTAGAACGCGCAACGGAAAATTATATTTTAACCAAATTGTGAGCAGTATTTTGGTAAATATTTTGGTACCTGCTTGTTTGAGCGTCGAACGCAAATATCAGCGGCGTTTATACATCAACTCGTTATATTTCAGCCCTAAGTCCTTACCCCTCGGCGCGTTCACACTTTCTACTTTAAGGGTTCAGCAAAAGCATGTAAAAGTGCCCTTGTGTATATTTACGGAATACATACTTGATTATTGATTAGCAAGCAAGCCATGACGCAGAGACTACGCCTGTAAAAAATCTGAGAAAACCCTCGTAAAATGATTGCATATTTTGATGTCCAGACTGATGTCATAGAATGCAATATTTATATTAGGCAACATATCGATTTTGGACCAATGTACTTAACTTGCAATTTGAGGTTTTAAAACTGAAAAATAGTCAACATAATGGCGACTGTTTTAGACAACTTTTAAAAGCTTCGTGACCATGAGTTCCCGCTGCGTTTCACTATTTATACACACTCACTTTCTACATTCCACTAAAATGTAACTAGCGAATTAATGAAGTCATAACATAAGTAATTTATTAATAATATTATAAATATTACATGTCATCATTTATGTCAATTCAATTAAATTAAATTATGATGATGTGTTCAGCAAACGGGACTAACGGGTACCTATACAATGTAATTTTTATTAGTGCACATTAGGTACGACGCGCACTTTTCATTCGTTATCTACACTTAACAGTTAAAGTAGGTGAGATCCCGAAATAATCAAAAATAGTAAACAAATATTTACCTGAACACAAGTAATATATGAAAGTATATTATCTTAATCAATAAAAAAATACTTTACCTACAAGTTAGTCACGTTAGTTAATCAGTGAGGTGAAACAATAATACAACGTCCACCTCTTTGAACTTTCCGCATTTCCATGTTAAAGTACAGTTAGCGTAAAAGTTATTTTTATAGATAAATGTAACAACGCACCCTGGAGGGAGCGCCGTAGATAAACTTTTTATTATGACATATTTCAGTAATTTACACCCGGCCAAGTAACGTAATGAGTTTATGCTAATCATTATGAATATAACTCACTTGTTATTTAATTTAATATAAGTATGCAGGGATATAAATTGTTTCGGCCACCCTGAAACTGAAATAAAAGTCAAATGAAAAAGTAACTGTGGTGGTGACCTTTCACACTTACGTATTCAGTTAAGTACGGTGTCCACAAAAGCGAAGGGCAGTCATATCGTTATTTATTATATTTCGTACTCGTAAACGTCAAGTTACCCTGTTCTGGGGTAAGATTATCTTGGCTGTCACATAAGGAGTGAGGCGTGAGGTGACAGGTGAGGTGAGAGTTGAGGTGACCAGTGAGTTCAAGGCTTACGACGCCGTCACCAAAGATATTTGTTTTAGAGAATTGCACTCCTATAGTCTACTTGATGTTGGAACGACCAAATACAATACAGATGAAAAAAATGAAATAAGTAATAGTACTACACCTGAATCCTAAGTAATAGACCTGAATCCTATTCTAAGGTCTTACGGATGGCCGTAAGCACTTATAATAGGATTCAGGTCTATGTTTGGGTGTATTTCACTCTCGCTTACTCTTACACGTGTTTATGCCAAAATATTCTATTCTACGACCTCACATACTATACCTATTAATAGATCCTTCACCTCGTACATTGTTTAGTTATAGAATAAAATGAATACCTAATCATAGAATTTAGCATCATCAATATCGTATTGCGGATATATTAGTGGTCTGCAAGCCAGTAAATCACAGCCAATACAACGTTTACGACCTTCAATCTATCAGTTTTACTTTTTCCGTAATAAGGTGGCATAATTGCGGTTAAATCTTTGCAATCATGGCACCGTATACGCACACGCCATCTTTGACAGCTATTAGATACGTCAGAGTGTAGGGTTGGAAAAAACGTTCGTGCTTATAGTCACACGTGGAAATGGTCCAGACACGTACTAGTAAATACTATTAAGAATAATGGACACCAACAAAAAAATAACTAGCTACATAGTAATGGAACCAGTTCACAAAACTTGACGAGAATCGGTTGAGAAATGCGACCTGTAGAGGAGAACAGGCTGGACATCTGGACCTTCATCCGGACATTGGAACGATTTTTACCCCAAGCTGAAACGAAGAATTGAGATGTGATTGAATAGAGGTGTGCCGTTCCCAGGAATATTCCCGATTGATATGTGGAATATTCCAGACCTAACGTAATTCAATATGCCCCACATAAATCTAAAATGGGTATTCCGAGAATGGTACCATCAGGTGGTGAAGTACCTATCAGTGGCGGCGCGTGAAAATTTTCGATGGGCAACCCGGAACAAAAAACTTATGAAAGAGTTTAGAGTATGTAACTAGGCGTGCCAAAAAAAAATTTAGGCAAGCCGGAGGGAATATGCTTGTATGGACGCTCCGCCACTGGTACCTATCTACCGAGAAAACCTAAGAAAACACTACGAAAGTTTTTTGTTAACCGTATCTAGCGTGACCGTCCTACTAGCTCAGATTTTATGATCTTATCGGTCATAACTTAGTTTTCACTTATAAACACTCAGCCTAGATATAATTTTACTGATGTTTACCTATTAAATCCCACGATATATGGTTAACAATAATTAATGTTGTTAAATGACTACACATTTCAATTATGCTATTAAATATTCCAGATGGATAATTCCACGCGTTTACTCCATGTTTTTTAGTAAAGTTTGTATATTAGTACGGTTAAATAATAATATAGAAATGTTATTTCACGCATTTATAAAGGTTACCATGTACGAGAAAATACAATATACCCGTAGGTTGGTATTTTCTTTTTATAGATAAAGGAATGGAGAAACAATATGTCAGGAAAATACGGCGGGTTAAAGACCTTAAGTTACCTTTCATATTTAAGCATCTATTGTTTATATTTTACTAGAAAAAAAAGTGTGTTTAATGAGTTAGGTGTCAATCAATAGTAAAACCGAATTCTTCTTACATGACCTATAAACAAAACTTACGAAAATACTCAGAGAACATTACGTTTCAAACAACGTTTCGTTAACTTTTCCTATTTTACACATTTTTTAATACATGAAGATTAAAAAATCGACTCTGTTTGGCCAAAGACAACCGTGACGTCACATGTTCCTATTTCCCAAAAAACTTTATACTAACTAACAGTGCGTTTTTGACGTTTCGTTAAAGTTTCTGATTTGAGTATGCACCCCTATTATGCAATATTTGTTGCCTAGCCTATTTTAATTGTATTTAATGTGGTGACGATTCTTAAGGGGTTATACCAACTTAGTATTTAAATAAAGATGAACTGAACTGTCGTAAAATACAATAATCAGTTTAACACTTTGTCGATGAATTTCGTACACTGCAAAAATTACCAAGTTACATGGTTGAAAAGTCGACGTCTAATGGGGTGTCTGTCCTTTGTCCTTCAACTGTTCTCAAGAAATACATGTATACATAAAAAAATCAAACCTATCTATCATTAAAAATGTACCCGAGCACAGCACAGCTCTTCTTCAACTCGCGTACACCATACATACAGCTTCATGTAAATCAACCGTGAAATTGTTTTTTTATACGACTTTCATATTTTTTCCGCACCGAGCCATATCTACGCGTAATTATACTGGAAAGCGAGCGGGTGCAGAGAAATCAGTATTATTTTTAAAGCGAATGATACGGTTGTGGCGCTGGGATCGACGGTAATTAGTCGCAGGCGCACACACGTGTGTGGCGAGTGGCGAGGGTTTTGTGATCGATACAATGATATCATACGCTATTTCGTTGATTGTTGTCTATTTTTGAGAGCCTAGACCGACATTCAGCACGTTAACGCCGGTAGAAAGATTGAAAAGATGCGTTACCAAGGCGTTAGCGATTGGAGGTATACGGATACCTGGTAGCTATGTTTTGATTGTGCGAATCTTTACGCACAATCAAAACATAGCTGCAAAATGGAATGGAAATTTCTAACCATCAAACAGTTCTCAAACGATGCGGTGGTTACTTACAGACATAGTTTTATATCATTTAAAATAAACACGACATTTAACCATAAAATTGTGTAGTATTTACCACATACCAATGTTTCAAAAAGCTTATAAACACGAACTGGCGCCTAACCTAGGTTGCAGTTTGAGATATACCATCAAACATGCCTACTTTGCCACCAGGGGGAACTTTGCCCTAGAGGAAAATTTTAAAATTTGCTTCTTGGGCAAAGTTCCCCCTGGTGGCAAAGTAGGCATGTTTGACGGTACCACATACTGCTACAGTGCCCACATTCCGACCTCGACATCGACCTATCTATACCGACAATGTAACATACTTATATAGCCACGGCTCCAGTGCGATTACAAATTTAAATCATTTGAAACACATTTAAATGATTGGGAACACATTAAAAACCGCTTTAATTGGGACACAAGGTTCTCATCCGCTTATCGCCGACATGTTTTATTAAGGATTCAATTTTATTCCGTATATTTACTGTGACATCAGAACAGGTTTGAATAGTAGGATGTGGATACCTACTGAAACCAAATGTATTTTTCTCGTCAGCTCTGGACTATTCTCCAACATTCCTCATTTCTTCATTCGGTTCATCCCTGTAAATATAACAAGAGCCCAAACACAACATACTGAATAGTATCACTATTCTCACAACAGGTAGACACAATACGAGTAGTATCAATTGTACAGTCCAGACACTCTAGGGACCATATATTCACGAGGTTTTAAAAACGCCTTCTGACCCATGACTAATTAAGTGACATCTTGTTGATATTAGGAAATTGGCTTCTTCTGTCCATCTATTTATCTATGGAGCCAATATAACACCAAAAGTGGTCTGGTCGCAGATGCCATCACTGCCATATCACTTTGCCTCATGACTGCCATACCACAAATCGCCACTAAATTTGGCTTTAAAAATCCCCTAAAAGTTAATAGCGTTCGTTTTAATTAATTTAATTTCCACGATAATTAATTACTGTTAAAACATGCAATGATTGGCACTAAAACAAACAAAAATGATGTAACACACACAAAACAATCCTAACATCCATGTAGCCGGGGATGCCGTATAAAAGGCTCGTTTAGGCCGTGAGTTATAAGGCGGCGCGCGCGTCGTCGATCACAATCGACATTCAAATGAGCCCCGATTTATGACCCGCCGGGATGAGTGAGACATTCTCACGTAGACTTAAGGACGCAAGGATAGGACATAATTGCCAAACCCATACGTAAAACTTGTCAAAACTCTGTCCATATGTCACAAACATTATGTCATTTATGTCAAAGTCACTGATAAAGACGAACGAATTTTAACTAAATGGGTTTGATGAACTTTTATGAAGAAGGATGGATACATCTTATAAATTGTCTGGGTTTTGATGATTGTTGTTGTTTCATGTCTTTGTGATTCTGATTTTGAAAGACAGACAAACTTGTCCCTATGACATGCCGATATGCCGGGACGTGTCTTATTTTGAACCTCAAATTAGGCCCCAGGAAAATCTACGAATGCATGATTTTTCCTGCTACTTGTGAGATAGAGACAAGCTTTACTTTCGTCTTTGTGAATATTTAAGTAATATTAAAGTCATTAGATTTAATAAACCAATTAATACATCAACTTTAAGTTTTGTCAAACTTAGTCACTTCTCAGAAGATGACGAATGATTATACTTATATGAATCATCACGTTGACGTGAAAAGTCGTGGGCATGATGTCAGATAGGAATCACAATGTATTTGCTCCTAAGTAAAAAATGTGCCTTTCGATGTTTATGACAGTAAATTCTTTACACTTAGCCAGTTCTAAAAGTTGGTATATCTGATCACTTACGAGTCCATATTTAACAGGTAGCCTGGACATTGTCACTGATAGCCGGGTATACGACCCCGGCGTTGCACGGACACGCCTTTATGGTTATGTTCACGACTACAAACTTTAATGGGATAGGTTGAAATTCTATAGGGTACAAATCTTTGTGGTTTTGTGGAGGTTGTATTTTAGTAGTCCAAGACTCACTTAAGAAAAATACTTAATGGGTATAGTAAGATACTTCAACAGAAATATTACTTGTGCTTCATAGTCACCAAACGATTTAATTTTTAGGCTTAGAAGCTTTTGAAAGAATATCCTCACTAACTAATCAAGCTGAATCTTCACAAAAAAAATGTTTTTATCCAATTTATTTATTCAAGCAGTCATCGGCACAAGATGACCCCTACAGATTTGGTGCACCCTAACAAAACCAGACGCAAAGATATTTAACTAATAAATCACACTGTTACAATTAAAACTTAGAACTTCCCGTCTGTCTTAATACCCACACGATCAAACGGGAGCCCCGAGATAAAAATTAAAACTTAATTAAAAAACCCTAAAACGAAATGAACACAAAACAACGAAGAACAAACGAACAATGTCGCGGTTGAGGCGTAAAAACATTTTGTCACCAATATCGGTCGAGTTCGTGAGTTCTCGTCGTGGTCCTTTTTGTTCTTGAGTTCCTTCTTGCTCGTTTTCTCGTTTAATAATGCGAGAGAAATGTGGAAGCGGAGATTTATTCAGATTGCCCGGTGTTTTAACGCGGGCCGATGAGAGATTGTGTGGTTAATTATTTAAAGTGTGTTTTTTTGAGTTTCTGGGTTATTGATTAGGTGGAATGTCAGCGTGGAGTGACGCATCGAAAGCTCCGTCGTGCAACAAACATTTTATTCATGAAACATTTTTCATCTATTAATGTAATTATTCAATTAATATTATTCTTAATGATATCATATTTTATTTTATAAATTATATACAAGATGATAATTTACATTAAATATGTATATAGGTACTTAAAGGCAGTTTAATCCATGTATTCTTAATTGAAATTCTTCCACTACAAAAAAATATATGTTGTTGTTACTAGTTAATTCATTTTAACAACGGTACTTAATACTTATATGTATATTTTTTTCTCAAACATGGTCATTGTATAATTGTATGCATAGACATATTGAGAGAAACGGAAACAAAAATATTATTAGGTACTGCTTCAAACATACATGAATGATGGTCGAAAATGCATGAAGTGTCATTAATTAAGTTATGTTTATTCCGATGGTTAATAATAATGAATTATTTTGTTCTTTTCTTTTAGTTAATTTTTCCATTAGTATGACTTTATGCATTTTTTCGTATTAGTTTATAATCTCGTAATGTCCTAATTCCTAACATAAGTTGTTGTAAAATTTGCGGTTTATGGTCTGATGTAAAAATCTTCAAGACACTAAACTCAAAAATATGTTTACACAAAAGTAGGTTATACATATAGTCTAACCTACGGTTCTTACTGCTTTTTTTTTGTAATGCGTGACGGATCCGCGTGGGCACCTAGTTATAAATAAAATGTTCTTAACATTATAAAATGGGATGCCCTTTGGTTCCCATAATTTTGTTGTTCCGAATTTCGATGGTCAGAAGTGGATATCAACTTCTGACCATCGAAATTCGGAACAACAAAACTTCTTTTGTTTATTTTGAAGAACCCTCATTGATTGTAGGTACTTAACCTAAAATTATCTAGTAATCACTAGAAATCGAGAAAATTGCGCGTAATTATTTCTATGCGCCGAGGATTTTGCACTATAGGTACACAATAAGCAGTCGTCAATATATTCTTACATATATTATATAAACTACTAAGTATGTTTTCTATATCAGCATCTTCGAATTCATCTTATTGTGCTGTAATTACGTACAAATAAATAACCATAACTGGAATTGATATTCTAAAATACAAGAAGCTTTAAGCGCAAAATACATGTGCAAGAAATTGCATGCAATTTTTACTACATTGCGGGGTTTGATAGATCGATTGAAGAACTCAGTATACCGGTTACCCGCAATGTTATGAAACTTGCATGCAATTTCTTGCATGTGTAAATAGTTAACATTATGCAACCAGATTTATAAAGCGGCTCCTACACATGCAAGAAATTGCGTGCAAGTTTAACTATATTGCGGGATTTAATTGATGAATTGAACTCAGTATGCCACAGTAATCCGCAATGTAATGAAACTTGCATACAATTTCTTGCATGGTGTAAATTTCGCTTAAGGTGGTTCGATTGCCATACAAAGCGTTATTTGACATTCGCAGGCTAACGGCGTGGTATTTTAAGAAACCTATGTAACAAACTTTCATAAATTGGCTTCCCATTTGCGCCAAATTCCCCCTTTCCTAGAATAAACTTAGATTTGTATAAACTAGATTAATTTGAGAAATTGGTTTGGGACGTGATATTTTGGGAAAACGAATTTTCTCAAATTAATCTAGTTTATACAAGTTTATTCTAGGAAAGGGGGAATTTAGCGCAAATGGGAAGCCAATTGATAAAAGTTTGTTACATAAGTTTCTTAAAATATCACGCCGTTAGCCTGCGAATGTCAAATAACGCTTTGTATGGCAATCGAACCACCTTAATGTTTTTCAGATTGGAAGTGTTCCGTGACAGCTGTCATCTCAGTAGGTATAGTTTGTCATTTATGGTGTTTGCTGATATAAACTTTCATACCTACATAAGCGTATATATTACTCGAAAATAAACAAATATAATACTAGCAAATCCAATAATAAAACCATTCCTAAGAATCAGACTTCACACCGAACAGTCAGACACGGCTATGGACGTCCATTCATTATTTTATTTTTAAGTTCATTTATTGGAATCATGTTGGGTTTGATTATGTATTAAATAATAATACGGAGTATCACAAATAGGGTTTAACTTAGACTATGCTATTTGGCAATTTGTACTTGTTGTATAAGAAGTCAATTGTACTTGTTATATATGTAGGTATGATGGTGATGGCAATAGCAACCGTCTATCGTCTAATAAGCAATTGATTCAGATTAGCGACTACAGTCATCATATTTTATGATATATTATTTCAGCACCTTATACAGGGTTAATAAACACACAAGGGGTGAATAAAGAATCTCACGACACATTCGTTACATATTAACGACGTGTTTTCTGACGAATATGTACATAATCGACATTCCATTCTAATGTAATGGAGGGCATCACTTAAGCTCGTACTAAATAACTAGGAATTACATATATTAAAAATGTATTATAACGCCTTCTACCTGTATACCATAAGATAATAGCTTATCATTCTTATTAATATTTATATATCAAATGTAAGTGCATAAGTGCTACCTGACTTCACAAATAAAATGTCTTTGAAAGATGTGAAAGTGACTATTAAAAAAGGTTTTTGTTTCTGCTACTTAGCTGAAGTTCTTATGAATAGGCACCTAACTCTATTCGATAAATCTAATCTGAATGATGGAATTAAACCAAATAGGATACTAAATATTTCAGATTTCAGGTTAACTGGCAATAGACCAAACTCAGGTAGGTTATTAAAATATACATACCACTAAAATTCACTGATATGTGATATGCAGAGTTTGCATAACATAGATGTCCATTGGTACTGGTCCAATGTGTAATTTAATTACTAATGATATGATTTTGTTTATGCTGCCTTTCTGACGAGCATTACGTCGTCGTTATAACGAACACAAGTTAATTAGTACCTACGGAATGTGATTAGTCGATTTTGCACCGCTCCGTTGCAGTCCGCTAAATTTGGAAGACAGATTTAACTAGTATTTATTAAAGCAACCCTCTTTATATAATAGCAAAACTGATAGTTCTTTGTTACAATTAAGTATACCGAAATTATTGAATAAATAAAAAGCTTAGCCAGTACTCTTTTTGCAATCATTGTCATTATAGTTTAATCATAATGAATAGGTAAAGTTTTGTTTTGTTTTATTATTTATTTTAAGGGTACCCACATTAATATCTACCTACACATAACATAAGAATAGCTCACCCTTTCCGAACTCTGGTTATATGCATAACTTGCGGTACCAGACTCTAATTTTCGCTGTTAAAATGACTTATACTAATCTATGGCACTCAATGGAACACGGGCATAATGAAGGCGCCTTACTTTTGCCCTTTTAGCACATATCAAATAACGATAACAAACCTACACCTTTTTCCAATTTCAACAGTCCGTTATTTTAATTACCAGTAAGTCGTATTATCTGCAAATCGGCTTACCTTGTAAACCTCATATCTAATTTTTCCGTTTGTTTGAAATAAGAACCTTAGCAAAATCGAAATAAAGTTGTATATAAAATTACACCACAGACTCTGATGCCAGTGAGTGAAGACGAGTAGTCGAAACACGATTAATAATTCCGTGCTCGTGCAAATATGACTTATAGATATGGAACAGGTGCAAAAGCGCATAAGAAAAAATAAGGAAATAAAAACGGACGAAATAATATATGTTTAACAATGTAAGTTGGATTGAATGAAACTAGCGTTGCTGAGAAGTGCATATAGCTTAACCCGAATAACAAACGATCTATTTGTCCTCGAATAATATTTTGTTGCCAATAAGACAAATAGGAACACATTTCTTAATTTCAGTCAGCTTAGCGATGTCATTTCTGAACCGTTTATTACATGCGCATGCACGCATGGTATTAAATTACCTGTCTGTATAACTACTACGAATATTGAATGTAGAAGGTTGTCTGTTAGAAACTCCATAACGCATCAAACGGATGCACGGGTATCACAAGACGGCCGCGACATACTCTCGAGCTCTCTTGCACTATCAGTCTCTCTCTAATTAGACCACTTGGTGCTGGACGGTTTAAGGTGAACTTTGGTACTATAAATAGTCTACCTATAGCCTGAATTTTATCCCAAACATCATCCTTCAAAGAGATGAAATCAAGGATGGCAGTTAAGTAATACTGGAGTTCACGCCGATTAAGTCACTGGCAAAGGCTAGTGGTTTATTTAACCAATGCACATATACTTTTTTTTTTTGATTAAATAACAATTAACTTAAATTGCCATCAGTTGAATTTCACTTCATCAGGACGACGACATATACCAATTTTTTTCTAGAACTTAAAACGAGTACCCAAAGTATTGAATCCGTCCAATGGAAATCCACGGAACCCCTCGATATTTGACTAGGAATTCTGCGTGGCATCGACAGTGGTGCCAACCGGTCGAAACCGGAAGGACGACCGATTACGATTATTTCGTATAATCGTCAGGCCGATGCACGGACGTGATAATTGAACGTTGTAAACTGTCATTATGTACTATTCTGTTTGTTCTGCTCTAGTTTATATAGCAAAATAGGTGTTTTATATAAAAATATGTTTGACGTTCTTCTTAAAATTCATAGCTGGATAGAGTCTGGCAAGCAAATTTTGAACCCTCTAGATTAATTCAGGCGACAACACTGTTGCTCAAAATGTATGCGTATGACTTTTCGTGCTGTTGCTTCATTTAATCTAGCGGGTTCAACTTGCTCTTGTCAGACCCAACAGTTAAGGAAATTCTAACCACCGAACACAAAATAGTCCGTTTTTCAATTTTCTTAACCGTAGCTTTTCATATGCAAAGGTAGAGTTTTTGCAACTTGCCATCCAGCCCATCTATGATACCTTTAGTTAACTATTTGGTATATGCTAAATTACAAGTTAGCAAGTGACATCTTTGGCCGTTGCCGAATATGATGTTAATATGTTATTACTCCATGCAATGTGTTTAATTTAGCCAGACACTAGCACCAAATAATTAACAACGACATATTGCCCCCACCAAACGGCGGTAACTCTAAAAACTAAATTATTGCGCATCATAAATACCTCGATATGAGTAAACATCGAAGGAAAAAGCCCGTAATCGCTATTTCATCGTTAGCCGTATTTGCATTTAGCCCCTAGATATAGTTCGTGGTTTGATTTGTTACCATGTTTGCAAGATTGATTGGATTTATTTACTAAGCTATTCTAGTTTCTTTAAAGGGGGTGTATTAATAGCTTTGATAAAACTTTGATGAGTAGATGTAGTGCTTGATGCATCATTCAGTTGAAGGTTTTATTAAAGAGTTTTTTTTTTTTTTATAATGTGCCAAATGTTTTATTACGGTTGTGATTTATGACTTGTATATATGTCACTAAACCTTTGACGTTGTATTGTAAAAATATATTATTACGTCCGTTTTTATTTCCTTAGTTTACTTATGCGCTTTTGCACCTGTTCCATATCTATACTTAAGTCATAATTACACAAGCATTGTCTACCTACCAGAAAGATGCCTAGATTTTGTTCCTGGTTTTGACCATAATATATTTATCTTGTTTTAACTCACCCACTTTTTGACGTGTGCAACTAATTAACTACGAGTATATCTATATACAAAAATCACTTTTGATATATTAAGCTGCGTAGTCCTCACATAATTCTAGTTCGATAGATAATAACAATAAGGCTATACCAAGACTGTCGCAGACACCTCAAGATATAAGTAGCCCTACAAGAATAAACAATAAAGACATACCATGCTCAGTGCGATTCGAGCCCGAGGGTACAGTCCACTACATAAATAACCTCCGGCGAGATATGAAGATGTCGGCCGTTTAATGAAACGTCAAAATATCACGCTCATTGATTGCTTGCGAGCAAATCGTAAATCGCCTCCGCGCCCGTGTTTAAATCTTGCACTGCACTGGACTGTACATTATTTATGCGCGGTTTATGCTTGATGAGTTGCACAATCGTAAGTTTGTCAAAGGATAATGTCTTTGATATCTAGTCATCTTTATTATTATAAATTATACGGCGTCTGTTTCTAATTAATAGTTCAAGCTAGATATATGAAATCGACTAAAGTAATTTATGACATTTATTTTGTCTTATTGATCGGCGTTGAGCTGTGTAATATTACAGATAATAGTGTTGTTGCAACAGTCAAACAAAATATATGGGAATACAAAACATTATTCATTATTTCGTTCATCTTAGGTATTGCTCATTTTTTATACAACGACGGTGGCAAACAAGCTTACGGCCTGCCTGATGTTAAGCTGGTACCGTAGCCTATGGACACTTGTGACTCCAGAAGAATCACAAATGCGTTGCCGACCCTTTATTCACTTGAGGATTCGCTGTGTTGGCAGATAGAGACATACAGGTGACTCACTCCCAACACAGCGCATCCATTGCATGTTAACCGTTTACCCCAACTCGTAAAGGACCATCGGTCTCACATCATTACCGATTACGAATCGTTAAATCGGTTCAGTTCCGATTGTAATCGATTGAGCGCACGAGCGTCCGTAACTGTATCGCCCTGAATTTATAAACGAATCGGTTAATTGTCGACGATTACCGAAACCGAATCCAGATTTGATTGCTATTATTGTATAGCTGTGAATTTCAAATTGGACTCGTACCGTTTCATTAGAAACAAAAGATACAGTTTTGGGGGTAAAATATGTTATATTTTCAGTGAATACATTAGCTCCAAAAAATGATTCAGTGATCGTATGCAGTCGGCAATTTTTGTTTCTAGCTTGAGTCTTTCCAATTTTAACACCCTAGACTTAACGAGCTAGACTTCCTCATTTCCGTATTAAGCTAGACCAGCAATCGCGTGCTCAGATTTGGTTGACACGGTTCCACCAATCTCGGTGACATGATCGTTCTTAAAGCCCGATTCGACCAAACTGGAATAAGTACTTCATTTGATATTTTTTATACGTAAAATTAGTTGGGTCTAATTTTGGAATATATCTAGTTGGTCGAAATGACATTTAGTCGTACATTCACGAAATTATCCACTGCGCTGACCCTGTTCCTGCAACAACTTAGGCCTAAACAACTAGCAAAAGCACCCGATTAATTTAGGTAACACGTGCCCCATATACAACCTCAATAGATCCGAGCCGGTATTGAGACAATTTAAAATAAGAGAAGCAGTTGACAAAGGCATTTAAAAAGGTCGGTTTATCTCTTAAGAGTAAAAAAAACAACGCCTACCGTAAGGTGTACATCTGATAGGTGTATTTTAATTGAGCTACACCACTGTGGAACCAGTGTTCTGATTTATGTGATGGCCCCGCCAAAACTTATTCTCATTTCGCGCCTGACGGTTGAGACTCAGGGCTTCAGCGGCTGTCTAACAATGATATTGTTGGTGTTGCAAAACGGCCATGTACTCTTGTTAACTAGATAAGAAAAAACAATCTATTTGTATTACATTTTGGACTCCATAACTGACTGTTAGATATAACAGTAATATTTGTCGTCCCTCATAACTTTGAAATTTTGCTACTCGTAGGTCTAGGGTTCGTATTCAAGCTGCACTAGACGAGCTTTTTTCAGTCATTCATGGGAGGAGACCTACTAGTGTGACGTATAAAGTTTGATAATTATCACATGGTCTCCGTTTTTGCGATTAATGCAGTGTTGTACATACCCTTCACCTAGCTCTCGCTTTTCACTAACGGTCTCCCCCGGACCCCCGCCTATCGTAAGAGGCGACTAAAGGGGAACCTGGTCCACAGGTTATCTCCGTTAAAAATAAAGGTCACGCTTTTCAACCACCATGGCCGTGAATCCCCGTCCAAAGATCCCCACAATTGATACAACCAGCCCAGCCTCTTACAGTTTGTTTTACGTTTCATTTTAATGCCTGCTAAAATATGGCCGTCGCGATTGAATTTCATCAGTTTCATCACCTAAGGCTTAGGCGTGATAGTAATTCATCATCTGACTCGTATTAATTGACTTTTGGATTGTTTAATTAATTCTGAGATTAAAATTAAATGCTTATATACCTATTACTATAAAATAAAATAAAATAAAATTACTGGTTAGGTACTCCTATAATACCAACAAAAATAAAATTTACCAATTTCGACATCACGTTTCCATGTTAGTAGATTTTGTCGGAATTATGACGTCACAGTGTCAATATTTCATTCAAAAGGGCATAACTACCTACCACTTTAAATACACTCAAGAGCAAAAGTTTGGTGTCGGTGAAATATTGTCATATTTCCTAAAATAGTGCAAGGTTGTACAGTTTTTTAATCCTGTCATGATCTTTATATATTTTTACATCTAAACTGCAACACTAAACACTCATTCATTCTAAAATATTTCTTTCTAAAATACTCTTTACCAGGTTTAAATCGGACTCGTGAAAACCCATGAAAAAAAACAACGTTAACGGAGCGAGATATCGCAAAATCGTCATTTTTGGACGTTGATCTTGATACTTTTACGATAGGATCCCGGAAATTGCTAATACATTTGGGTATTACGAAGAATAGTATATTATGTAAATAAGACTAGTGTAAAATATATAAAAAAACCTATTGCGGTTATTTCATTTTAGCGACCCGAAACTTTTGGTCTTGAGTGTACTTCAGCAAAAGTAACTGAATTTACGTATAGTGTATTTCAAATACGAAGGCCCGATGCACTTGAGACGGTCAATGGGCGTTAACAATAGGATTAGTGATAACAAAAGATACTCAAAGGCAAACATTATGAGCACTATTGTTAAGTTTCAAGTGCATAGGGCCTTCGTATTTGAAATGGACTATACCTATACGAATAATTTCAAGCAAACAAAAACAGAAGACTGATCTTAAATTCTGGTATGTAAAAACAGCAACGGTTAAGTTTGAATTAAATTTTTAGGTTATAAAAAGAAGACAAGATGAAATGAAGGCTCTTATGAATAGTTAAGGAATCGTATAAATATCATCATAAAATTCACTTTTATGGTAAAACTACAGCAAAAACAGTGTTAAAATATGCCTATAACTCTCTTATAAGTTACTGTCGCATAATAATAATAAATAACGTAATTTACCCTTCAATGATGATATTTTTAACTGCAGATGTGTTTTATACACCCCAGTCAGGGGCTCATGATAAAACTATATATCTTTTTTGTTTATTTTCCTAATTTCAAAATTACTTTTGTTATTCTGGACATTATGTACCTACTGGAGTAGACTAACTATCTTTTTTTTACTCCTGTACCGTTATCTGTCATTTATATAGGCTGTAGCTCAAATACAATGACACCACTAATAAGGCGTCGAAAAACTCTATGCTCTATGGCCCAAAAACGCACTGTTTAACTTTTTTTTTAATCGGCCGCTATATTGCAGTGGTGCCAACTTCATAAACAAATATTTTGAAATAAAAGTATTTATTTACGATTTAACATTTGTATATTATAAATGATTTACTACAATAATAATAAATCATCATCTATTGTGCGTTAAATTACATGTTTTATAAATTCTTGGTATTATTTATAAAAATAAACAGTTCGAATTCGGTCCGGGTCCGGATTCGGTTTGGTTCGGATGGCAAGTGCAAACAAATTAAAAACAAAACAAACCATAAGCAAGAGCTGTCACATTTCCGATTTCCCACCAAAATACAGTTCAAAATGAAAAGTCGAAAGATGATAAACTATTAGTCCTAAACTATTAAGATTTTATTCGTGTTTGTGAAGACAAAAGTGTACGTTTCTTATAAAATGGTCGAAGAAATTAATAACTGCACTCCTGAAGAAATTGCGTGATTAGCAAAAGTACGAATAGAAAACTTGCTGCCTGAAAAGTTTAACTATTCTGTAGTCTGTTATTTATTTAAAAATTGTCGTAGAAAAAGTATTGTATGCAACGGTGTATAACTGGTCTAAAAACGCTCGTGGCGTCTTTAATTGCGATCCTTCTTATACAACAGTTGCATAGAATACTATTAATATCTGTATGCTAATTTTACCATTTTAGTATTTAATCACCTGAGTACAGTAGCCGCATTCTCCAGCCGCTATACTTAGTAGCCGAATTCCAAGAACGCTGGGCGGGCGGGTAACTCATGTTTTTGAGTTCAAACTATATGTTCCTTTTTCTTCGTGAGTTGTGACCCGCTGCATACTCATGTGTAAGGTCGGCTTACATGTCTGGTAGAGCTACCAACTAGAAATAAAATTAAACTGATACCTAAAAGAGTCCTCGAAATAGGAATTATAAAAATATGTTTGCGATAACTATCCTATTTCTTTTTTATCACTAAAGAGTACATGGCATCGTTAGTATAATTTTAGACTCCTTTATTATCAGTTTCATTTCATACATTATATATGATACTCAGTAGAGTAAAAAGAGTTATCCCTGTCAACAGATGTATGTCCCTGTCTCTTTTAAAGATCGGTTACGAAACTAGAGGGACCTACTAGTGTCCCTACCGAGTCTCCGGGACTATGGGGTTGTCTCCGTCAATATATGGGATTCCCGGGTTATGGGCCTGAGAATCCCATATATTGACCGAGGGTTTATTTTTTTATCGTATGGCGGTTACACACTGGTACATATATGTATTCGTATTGATGTCGCTGATAGAGTTCCAGTGTGCACTGCGAGGTTCAGAAGGAACAGTGCAGCTGCCGAGTTTGTTGTTCTTTTAGCACCACCCGGAGGTCACGTGTAGGGTTTCTAGGGTTATTCCTACGGACGTAGAACAACAACGACCTCTCAATATTGACTGAGGGTAATACTGCCTTACAATTGGCAGATTGTATGCTATGGGGCTCCGCATTAGCCGTGGTACCCCGAAGTAACCAAGGTCATATAAGCCGCCTGCTCCGGGTGTGAAATCAGCGCGATGATAAGCTAACGACCGACTCTTTGCCCACTCCGGCGCAGCGGGTATCAATTAAATGGCAGACGCAATCTCTGGGAGGATGGGTGAAGAGAGAGGCGGAAGCGACAATCACGCGGAACATTTTATTTCCATTTTCAACTAAGGAAATTTTTAATTATTGCGAGTAAATCTATGACTTCTATCTTCTTAGAAGTAGTGAATTGATCAATACAATACAACACAAATACTCTCAGTAGTATTATAAAAACAGTACAGAGCACAGCAAATAAAAGCAGAGGCAAACAACAGGCGGTATTGTCTCTAAAGAGCACCTCTTCCAGACAACCTATACTATTTCCTGTCGTATCAATTTATACTGAGCCTATCTATGTCCGTATTAGAGTAGATACACAACTTTTATGAGTTTACATACATAACTACATAATATAGTTTTAATCACACTTGCTCGTTAAGGGTGTATTATAGTCAGGTGTATAGAGCAATAGATTCTATAGCCGATTTACCTCCCGCGGGAGTTATGGATTTGTATAACTCCCTAGGGAGTTATGAACTTGTGTGTGATCTGATTGGTTAAAGCAAATCTAGGTGATCGCGCGCTATAAGAATTCTGCTCTGTGATTGGTTGAATAAAAATCGAGCAGGCCATGCTGTCGCGAACGCCCTCTCGTTATATAGGAATGTAACTGGTACAAATACAGTTAGACTGCGCAAAATTAGAGGGCGCCGCGAAAGGTTCCTATGTGAACATATGTAGGAAGGATAATTTGAATCCTACCTTAATCATCCAACGCAGTCCACGGATATCTGCTTCGCTTTTCTACACGATGATGCTCGCATCTACCACCTGTGGTTATAAAGATAACCATGACACACATGTCACTTAAGCCTTAGAAACTTAGCACGACTGGAGTTGTATTACTTCTCCTAAATATACTAATCGTCATTCCTTCACTAGGGGGTGCAAATAATCTCTTAAGGCGTCACTACACGTTCCAACCACGAGTTAAAGTCTTCGCGATTACAACTGCCAGATGTCGTGACACATGCGCTGCAAGAATACTACTCTGTGATTGGTTGAATAAAAATCGAGCAGGCCATGCGCTGCAAGACTACTGCTCTGTGATTGGTCGAAATATTGAAGCTGCGCGCTCCACTAACCTAACCTAGGTTTTTCTGTCTTTTGTAGTTATTTATTTCCTCGCAAATGTGATGAAAAACATTGTGTAGAACACGGGCGTAAGAATATTGCAATCTCGAGTCATCAAAAGCCCTCCGCCTCCGGCGGGTCGGGTTTCTGATAGACTCTCGTTGTGCTAGACGTTGGACAGGCCAAAATAAAAAAAAGTCCAAGTTAATTTTAAGAAAATAAATTTTAAATTATTTAGGTAACCGTTCATGAACTGGCGGGAAATGACGCAAGATTGGGAGAAGTGACGAAAACTCGTGTCGTGGACTTCTGTAGATTGGGGTCACTGGGCTATCGAAGAGAGAGAGAGACAGAGAACCAGTGGTAATGATAATTGGCACAAGATAAGAGCACCAAGGCTAAAAATAATGTCACGTGCTGGCCAATCGATATCAAGAATACAGTAAAAGGCCCTTAGCAATTAGGTGGAATGACAAAAAAATATAACCAAAAAGTAAGAATGAGTAAAATGATATATACCTATTTTATTAAGAATCGTCTCTCGATCTTTACTTGGACCAAAACTCGGAGTTTTAAATTGAAACCTGGTCGAAATGTTTGATTTTACCACGAGTAACTTTTTAATGGCCGCTCGAAATGTTTATCGTATTGTTTAACTTAATGTATTTATTTTTTAATCGAGTTTAAATGCTGTAACCGTGGGTTTTATGAGAAATTTAAGGCTTTATGGTCCTTTAGTCATCTTGGGTTTGTTGTGACATAAAGACAGTATTTACCTAATATACGATAGTTGCCATGACAGTTGATAGCTTTCTATGTTCTGGTTCATAATAAAATAGATACTCAGTAATTATGTGTAAACGAACTAAGAAAACGAAAGCTAGTCTATTTACTGAGTCACATTGAATTTGATAACAAAACCTAACCACAGCGATTGATATATATTTGTAAGTTGTTACAATGTAATTATTTTTTCTGATAGTATTGATTTTATACCATATTTTTAGGGTTCCGTAGCCAAATGGCAAAAAACGGAACCCTTATAGATTCGTCATCTGCCGTGATTCTTAAAAAGGCAGTCATCTGACAATTTACCAATTTTGAGTTATATATTGTGCTGTGATCAGGAAAAAAAGACGCGTTGACCTATCTAACCCGTTTTTCTCTATCACATTTAGTTTTTGAGATAATTTTTCAATAAAAGGCAGTCAAGTGCATTCTTACCAGTGCCGAATTCATTAAAACGCAGTCATCTGACATTCATCCTTAAAAAAGCAGTTAAAGTCCTTTGACTGCGTAATATATGGGAAATATTTTAGGCAAAACTTATTTAAAAGGCAGTTTTGTACCAAACTGCCTATTGATAATTATAGTTCATAGAATTTACTTTACAATAATTCATTAAAAAGCAGCTTTTGAGTA
Organism: Epinotia brunnichana; assembly: GCA_963854355.1. Lineage (NCBI taxonomy): Eukaryota > Metazoa > Arthropoda > Insecta > Lepidoptera > Tortricidae > Epinotia > Epinotia brunnichana. The sequence continues at coordinate 21,130,722 of OY977936.1, read as the reverse complement.
AAAATTATTTAAAAGGCAGTCATGTGACGTTAGCTGCCTTCTTAATAATTATTTGATTGATATTACTTACTTCTATACTTCAAAAAAGGAATGTACGTCACAATTTTTTTTTATTAATTACAATTTTTTGACATCCATCGGATACTAAAACGCAGTTTTCTCGCAATAATTATTTTAAAGGCAGTCATGTTTTACCGCGCCCCTATAATAATTTTTGCGTGGATTTTTTAAAGTTTGTTTCACCGACAGATGCGAGCCGCAGCAAACGTTTGAGGCAGGGCGTGCGTTCGTTCGCGCCAAAATCACGTGAGCGTGCCAATATTCAAAGTACGTAATAGACCGGGAGATGCTGACACAAAATTTTAAGGTATTTGTACCAAGTATGGCGACTCTTCAGGGGTCTAATTACGTAATCAGAAAAGGAAAATGATGGTCATAGCGCTAGTACTGGCAGCCCAAATGCGTGGGCGTTAGTTAGTCAGTTATACTGGGCGTTTTCCGCAAGTCGACATCCATTGTCATCTATTTTGCGTGAAACGGCGGTGTGGCGCTACTCTAACCACCCCAGCTCGTCTAGAAAGTTGCTGAGTGCCTTGGTGTTGTTGACTGCGTCCCGTAGTGTGTCTGGAGAACCTAGGTGCTTTATTCTGTATACTTCTACCTGCTTGCAGTCCAACAGTATATGTTTAGTCGATTCTTCTGCCTCCATGCACGCTCTGCACATGGGGCTGTCTGTGATACCTAAGTTATAGAGGTGTCTGTTCAAGGTGTTATGTCCTCTTATTATTCCCACTATCTTGCGCAGTTGGTTTCTATGTGTCCTTAGTAGTGCGGTTGTGAGTTTGTAGTCACGTTTCGACAGAATCTCTTTGCTCTGTCTGCATGTGTCTGTCTCCTCCCAGTATCTTTAATGTAGTTCTTTAGTGTGTTGGTCCAGTTGATTGTATATGTAGCTTTGTGGCAGGGGCAAGATTGGCTCCGGTCCGTATGCCGTTGTTTCTGAGCCTTTCCTGGCCAGTTCATCGTATATCAAGCTAGATGTGATGTTATCACTGCTCAGTGCTTGTAGTACCGATTTACTGTCTGAGAGTATCCATATGTTAGTGTTTTCGACTTGTCGTCTCTTTATGGCATTGCAGGCTTCAATTATCCCTACGCATTCAGCCTGGAATACCGTGTTTTGTACACCCAGTGGTTTGGATATGTGTATGTTTAAATCCTCTGAGTTCCCGTATTTGTTTTTGAACCATGTGTAAAGATTCTAAGGTCTGTTTGGTTTAGCCCCTCTTTTAAATCTTCCGTCAGTGATATGCCGTAGTCTTTCCTAAAGACTGCAGTTTTTGGTATTTTGTCGATTGAAGCCTCCATCATAGGTAGGATTGTGATCAGTTTGTTATGGATCTTCGTGTGCGGTATGTCTAGTTTCGTCCATAGGTTGAGGCGTTTTAGGCGTATTGCCGTCGCAGCCGCCTACTTATTCTTTCATCGACTATCGGAAAATACAAGAATTTTTGAGTAACAAATTGTTCGATTTTCGTAATTTATCCGACACGTGCGATTAACGCTCACGTATTTTGGCCGCCAGTACCAGCGCTATCACCATAATTTTCCTTTTCTTCATTACGTAATTAGACCCCTGAAGGGTCACCACCATACTTGGTACAAATACCTTAAAAATTTGTGTCAGCATCTCCGGGTCTAATACGTACCTTGAATATTGGCACGCTCACGTGATTTTGGCGCGAACGAACGCAGGCCCTGATATAAGAAATATACAGTGCCTTTTCCATGATTTTATATTTTGTAATATGCCATTTTAATAAATAATAATATGAGTGTTTTATTTAATTCCAATTCACTTGACTGTTGTTATCGAAGTTTAAGAAAAAAAAAATTATAGAAGAAAATTACTTAAAAAGCAGTGAATTGCATTTGAGCATTTAAGACTGCTTTGTAGTGAATTACTCAGTGGATATAATTTTGCTACCGTTTGCTTTAAAGAAGTAGTTTGGTGGAATAATTTATTTAAAGGCAGTAACTGGACTTTCACTTCTTTGTAAATAATTAAACGAAAAGGATTTATAGACAAGAAACTTTACAAAAAGGCCGCTAACTGAAAACACTGCCTTTTAAAGAATTACGAGCATACAATTGAAAGGAATTTTAATTTTCAATGATAAATTTGTTAGTAATAATTCAGTAAAAGGCAGCTTCGGGACTTTAGCTGCCTTTTAGTGAATTATTATAGGTTGTAAATAAACTCCCAAAATGCATACCACAATAATTTTTTGATATAATATAAAGGAATATGTAAAAATATAATAAATAACAATGAAAAAAGATAGAACAGGCACCTTTTTAATACCTAAAATCATCATTGCGTCATATATTCTTACACAGCCTGATTAAAGTAAAAATATCCAATTGAAGACTGCTTTTGCGTTTTTCTCAAAAGTAAGTGATGTCAGAAGACTGCCTTTTTAAAAATCACGGCAGTCATGTCTGTCTGTCTGTCTGTCTGTCTGTCCGTCCGTATGTCACTGCCACTTTTATCCGAAACTATAAGATATAGCTCTTATAGTAGCTGTTGAAACTTAGTAAGTAGATGTATTTTGTAAACCGCATTAAGATTTTCACACCAAAATAGAAAAAAAAACAATAAATTTTGGGGTTCCCCATACTAAGAACTGAAACTCACAAAAATTTTTTTCATCAAACCTGTACGTGTGGGGTATCTATAGATAGGTCTTCAAGAATGATATTGAGGTTTTTAACATCATTTCTTTCTAAACTGAATAGTTTGCGCGAGAGACACTTCCAAAGTGGTAAAATGTGTAACTTACCCTGTAACTTCTAAAATAAGAGAATGATACAACTAAAAAATATATATGATGTATACATTACCATGCAAACTTCCAACGAAAATTGGTTTTAACGAGATCTAGGAAGTAGTTTTTTTTTAATACGTCATAAATCGTAAAAAGCAATTTATTTAACGGAACCCTTCATGTCCGACCCGCACTTGGCCGCTTTTTTATGATACCTACTATTTCATACGGACAAGTTTACTTTATCACAAGAACAGTGAAGACGATGGGACGTCTATACTCCGTGACAGTCGCATATCATCTGCGTCAATCTCCCGATTAGTTGGTACAACAGCACCATGCGCTCCGTTCCACGCAACTGACGCTCGTGACAGTTGGGGGCATAAGTAATTATTCCGAAGGGTAGGTACGTTTAAAGGAACATCAATATTAATGTTGTTGGTAGGTACCTTTTTGGGTTTTTTTGCAACCATTACAAACAAACGTGAGGACAGACAAAAAGACAAAGTGTGGAAAATATATGAGGAAAATAATACAAAATTATACATATACATTTTTTTTACATCGCATTTCGATATTTATAAGCTTATTCCCTAGAGAAAGATAAACTCATTATGCACGACTTTTTCCGACGTAAAGTGTAATACTCATGTTCTTTATTACCATATTCAAATAATAAAACCTCGAAGTCAATACAAACGATGCCGGCAATCAAATCAAACAACGTGTTAAAGTTACGTTATTATATCGAGCGGTATGTAGACACGATCCCATGCCTATACTTACCACTAATTTTTAAAGTAAACAAATCGATAAAATTTCTCGCTGTGTTGTATAAATCACCAGTGAACTAAGATGTCTCAATATTCAAAGTAATTTTAGGATTCATACAGACAAGCACAGATATACTCCAAGTCTCACAAACACAGATTGGTTAGAAAGAGATGATGGTATTACCGTAGTTCGTGCTAACGTCTAAGGAGCAAAGGGTTTTAAATCATTGGCTGTCAACGCTCCCTGTGGGAATCCCGAAGAGTTATAGGAGCCTTTATTCTAAATTTAAAATTACAATTTTGTAAACGTTTCAAATTATTCAAATGAGCCAGATCGGTCTCCAGAGTACGGAAGAATTTGAAAAATAAATATTATCTCCATTTTTGAAAATTTACTTGTCTTTCGCAAGCTCACTCTTGTGAGATAATCTGGTGTTACATTACGAGTAGTTAACAGTACATTGTGATACAAGTGAACAATGTTCATCATTACATCCGAGGCGGAATTATTCACGCGAGCCGCACAGGTAAGAGAGCCGGGGATGTAATGGGCTTGTGACCATAAATTTGTTTACGATGCCATTCGAACCAGTTTTTGTAGATGAACAAATGTTTGTATGGAAGCAGCTACGTTTAAAGGACATTAATACCCAAAAAATCGAGTTAAAGACGGACCTCGCTGACATCAGCCGAAACGCTTCATACTGATTGGCTTTAAAGTATGACGTCACACCGTGCAATTTGTACTAACCGTTGCATGGAAAATGAAGTAAATTGCTGTTTCGGTCGCGAAATACTGCGTTTAGGTCCATAGTTGTCATACACATTTGTTTCTATAAAAGCGTAAGGATTCTATTGGTACCTTTAAATTTACTCTTGGACAATAAATAAATAAACTTTTTTTTCTAAACTTTCAAGGTTCATATCTTTTTATGATTTGAATTATATTTTGTAATTTATACTTTATTACAATCATTTGATGGTTTATTATCCATTTAGCAACACGACGTTATCAATTTTAACACCACGCAACAAGCCTATTGTCAAGGCTCCTAAGATATTTTCTTAAGTTCTTGATGACAACAGGTTTTTATTTACATATTGTACATCGCCAAGAATTTCCACTGGCGTTAATTCTATTCATAATTGTTTTTCACCACGAGTCAACATTTTTGATAAGAAGCAAACACACGTCAACAGTATTTTTTTAATATTATGAGATTAGGTACCTATAACTAGAACAGGAAACGAGAAGGTAAAGAGGGAAATGCTTGGAACACATTGCTTTCGTATCTTTGTTTGGACTAGTTAGGAGATCAACATAATTATCAAAAGTCCTTGCCCGTAGCCCTTGACCCGGAGGGGAGTGGGGGCTTTGAAGGTCCCTGATTTCAGTTTTACGCTTATATCTGAGAAACTATGCGTCTTAGTGGCATAACTATATCTACAAAATTAAAGCTGATTAAATTTGCTACACGTTTTATTCTGTTAAGTTTTTCGATATCTTGTACAGTTTTCGAGATATCTGCTCTTGAAATTCTGTAATTTCGGAAAACAAAAACTACCTTCTTCGTCTTTGACGGCTATTCTTCATCAACCTCAAGCACGAAAGTAGCAGAGCATCAAAGGTGCTATTGACTCAGCAAGTCTGTTTACATACATTGCACCGAAGACACCGAGATAAACGTCAAACAAGAAGAGGTTAACGTCAAACAGAGAGACAGAAAGTCAGACAGACATACAGACACACTTTCGCATTATATTATATTAAGGCGACGTGAGCTCAAAAAACAGATTTAAAAAAAATCGTAGCTCTTGTTTGGATTATAACACGGCTGCCGTAAATTTAATTGGCAATTTTGAGGCCTTTCTCGAGGGAAATCAGCTATTTGAATACTGAGTTTTTGACTTTCGCTCGATAGAAAAAAATCACGAACATAGGTCTAAAATACACTTAAAAAAATCATAACAAATTATGCACATATAACAGCTAAACATATTAATATTGGTTCTAAAAATCGGCAATGTCATGTTTGAGGGAAATCAGCTATTTCTTTTTTATTTATTAAAACGCACAAAAAATTAAAATTAAAAAACATGATATCTGCGCTTCCAAACACGCACTTCCATCTCGCTCACGCTTATGCTCAGTGAGAGGGAGAGAAGACCACGAACCTACGTCCCCTTAAGTATGGATATAGAAAAGATATATGAAATTCCATAATTAAAACCCAAAATCTTTTGTAATTAACTAATAATATTTGGGAGTGTGTAGGGGGGGGGGGGGGGGGGAGAGACTGGACCACAAAACTGGTTGGCAATATCCATTTATTGGATGTCTGGGATCCATATAATATTACAGGGTGGAAAGTTAAAACGGGGCAGTAAGGGCAGCTACTAGATCCCTTGTCGCCACGCAAACATTGCATTAGGATTTCATTCCTAACTTTTTAAGTGATGACAATCTACATTCACAGATTTTTGAAAAAAGTACAGTCATCGAGAAAATCATAAATTTTAACGATTATTTTTAATAACATTCGATCCCATCCCCATTAGGTATCAAAATACTCTTTGGGACCGACTAAGGTTTGACTACTAGAACGCCCAGAAATCAAAAAAAAACTTTTTCCTTACTGTTAGTATGGGAATCCCAAAGCTAATTTTGCTCATGTTGTTTTTTATGCCTATCTGTCCTTAAATACCCAATAAAACCACTTTTTTTTAATTCTGGTTTTATTCAATGACGGCCACCTTTATTCTGTAAAAAGTTAGTAAAAAGATAAGACATCCGTATTCAGAAATTGTGTCCAAAATTTATAATTTACTAAGGTAAGGGCAGCACCTATCCGCTCGTGAGTACTGTCCACATAGTAACGTTTATGAATACGGGTGTAAATACGATATATTTTTATTTAACAAAGGAATGAATTCTCTTATTTCTAATCTAAATGAAGTTATCTCCGTTTCCATACAATTTGATGATCGTCTAACTAAGGGACGACCACTTGCACTTTGGGGTTCCCATACTAACTATATGGAAAAAGTTTTCTTTGATTTCTGGGCGTTCTAGTAGTCAAACCTTAGTCGGTCCCAAAGAGTATTTTGATCCTTAATAGGAATGGATCGAATGGCATTAAAAAATCGTCAAAATTGATGATTTTCTCGCTGACTGTACTTTTTTTCAGAAATCTGTGAATGTAGATTGTCATCACTTAAAAAGTTAGGAATTAAATCCTAATGCCATTTTTGCGTAGCGGCAAGGGATCTAGTAGCTGCCCTTACTGCCCCGTTTTAACTTTCCACCCTGTATATCAGAAGTCAGATTGCGGTGCGCTATTTTTGCAAACGAAACTCCACTGAGAGCCTGCTCTATTTAAACAATTGTTGGTTACATTACTACATTTACTTTCTGACAAATCGTGTTCACTGACCAGAATTCACAACAGATTCAAAAACAAACCTGTATTGTATGAACGTTTCATAATCCTATTAATATTAATATTTCAAAGGTGCAGCTAGCCCAGGCAACTGCCGCAAAAGCATTAAATTCATTAAGTTTTTGTATATCTTACTTTAAAAATGGTGCAAATTTTTACCACTAGCATGGAAATGTTCCTTAATGAAGACCACCGGGTGATGTTTGATCATAAAGGTTTTAATTACTCGGTTGTTCAGGACTTTTTCTTAACTGAGTTGGCAGCAATAGTGTTGATGAACTAAATTTTTGCTACATTCTGTTTAAGTACTCTTTTTTTGTCCTAGGGGTAGTTGCTATTAATCACCTGGAATCAACTTGTTATTTTTTCACATATCAACCCTGTACTCTGTACTGCACTTATGCACCACGCTCGATTAGATTCCCATTCAGAGCAGTGTGACATCGGGAGGGAACCATCCATTAGGTACCCACGCTTCTAAACTAATGTCAGTAGGTACGGCAGTGACCCATTCAATAGAATGTGAAGATTTGTGAAAACACGGGCACACTCTGCAGCACATCCGTCATCCGAGTTTTCACAATTAACTCTTTTCGCATTTAACTAACATCCAAGTCCTTAAAGGTCTCTTGATCGGATTTGCATAAGGTTAGGATGATCTCAAGATGAATCCATGACTATGATTATGTACACCTTCCTTTTTGAGTTTGAGTAAAATTGTCATGCAAATTTGATAAATGACGTAGATAAGTAGTTTAGTCAGGCCAATCAAGCTTATGTACCTAGGCACATTATGTCCAAAAAGATACACGACTCTTACATAAAATTGACCTGATTTAAGCTTCGTGTTAAGCAATAATAAGTCATGGTAAGTGTTAAACAAAGCCAGGCGGTTTTTAATTTTAAAGTGTCGTGCTCGCGTCGTGTCATAATTGTGTTATAGTTTAGTTTAACCTGATCCTAAAGGCTCTTAGTCACGAAGGAGAAATTGAGCCACGTGTTGAAGGTACTTTATGTCTTGTACAGTCAAAGAATTTAATTTCCTACCCATTTAGGACTATTTCAAAGTGACACTGTAAATAAAATCATAAGAAGTCTCTTACGTTTTGATTGATTACGTCACTTTGGCAAAGTTCAAAGTGGGTAGGAAATTAAATTCTTTGACTGTACAATGCTCTATCATAATAAGTACCTACGAGTATAATACTGGACCGTCTGTTGCCTGTAGTGGACGACTGAGAACCGTAGCTCTGTAGGTCAATCACGTAACGCATTGTACAGTCGCCATCACATACATAGGTACACTATAGGTGTTCAGAAATATCGGCACATGCACCCTAACGCCTTGAAAATAGAGGTGTGTTCCGATGTTTGTGACGTGCTTGTTTGCTCCGATGTATGTGATGGCGACTGTACGCGCGTCAGACAGTAAAATCACAATCTAACTGTCATTTTTCCATATAAAATTGACATTTAGACCTTACAGACGCGCGTAAGAAAAGTTACGTGATCGACCCACTGGGATACTTTGCGAGACTCGAAGATTTTTTTATACCATTTCGATGGCAAACATGCTTTCGGCCCGCCTGGTGGTAAGCGGTCACCGTAGCTTATGAACGCTTGCAACTCCAGGGGTGTCACATGCGCAATGCCGACTCTTTGAGAATTTATACACTCCTTTCTTGAAGAACCCCAATACTGTGTCCTTCGGAAAAACCTCGGCTGGGAGCTCATTCCACAACAGGAGCGTTGGAGCGAGGAAGTTTGATGTAACCTTGTCATTACGTGGCTGTCATATCGATTGGACTCAATATACACATGACAAACTTATACATACTTACATATCACTGTAGCATCTAGAAAAGTACCCATGAATCATAATAACTTATTCAAATGAGAATAAAGCATTTGTATGGACCGCGGGGAAGGGACTTCTCTTGATCTCCCAGTATTGCCCTAATGACAGTTGCCTATCTAAAACAATATGGCCACCGGTCGCACGGTCAGCGCAATTAAAAACGAATATGGCGCGCACGCAGATGTTTCAACCGTCCCGCATATGGCACGCGCGCGGTAAGCCACCGTGACGGGGGTTGGGGCAGATTTAGATACTGTTGTTGGTTAATTATACAAACTAGAGCGAATTATTAGGTGTTTAGTTCATTTCTTACGGGGGCCGTCCACGGGCACATCTTGCAGGTCATTGTATGCTGCCTTTTTGCCCGACTACGGCAGAGCAGAAAGGAAGGGATATTTGTGTATGTTCCACTGCAGCGTTTAAAATACTGAACCGATTTTGATAAACGGGGTGTCAATCGATTTGAAATTATGTTCCGGGTGACATTTGGTATGAAAAATAAAAACATGGTGGCCGTCACATACAAATAAGTGACTGACTTTGAAAAAAATATATTGCTAACATAGCGTGTTGGGTATCAAATTAAAGAGGAGAAAATTTCGAGTTTCAATATATAAAAATATTAATCATAGGTAGTTACTTTTCCATAGTCGGGATATAGATTTTTTACTTTTCATGCTTGTTACCTATGTTTTTAGGGGATAGATTTTACATACTGTGTTATCACTTTTCAGCTACGCTGTAAACAGACAAATGGATGCGAATGTACCTACCAGATAAAACTACAGTCCGAAGCGGGGTCGTCGAGCTACTTGCCACTAATCGTAATTTATACTCGTGTACCTAATTGTTAACAAACGAGAAGTCACACAACAAATTACTATTAAGAAGACAGCAGACTAAGTTCTAACTATAGCTGCTTCTATATCGGTTGTATTGTCAAAATTACTGTACTTTTTGCTTAAAAAATCGTTTAGACCATAGGGATAGGTGATGTGCCAGTTTCCTGTTTCTGTAGATTAACAAAGATCGCTGATTTGACTCGTTAGGAAAGTCCTTTGAATTCGTTGATTTGCGTAGGTAAACACTTGTCCCAACGTATAAACAGTTTACAATGCACATGCTTGTTGTCAATTCAATAGCAACATACTTGCTTCGATTTATAGAAAGACAGAAAAAGTTGGATACAAAGATCAAATAGGGTCGTAGTTTACGAGATTTCTCGATCGCGCACATAAAAGAGTTTACGAATATAACCGATCATTTCCCCTTCGCATTACAATTTACAATAAGTACTAATTCAAAACAGGTACGACTCACAGTCGTCCCCGCACCCGCTAATCAACCCTTCAGCTCTTTGTGACGTGACTGCGACTAGTGACATGACCGGGCGCGACCGCGCGTTGTCGCCTGTTGCCTTTGTCGCGGCTTTAACGTATCACTCCCTTATGGAATGCGGCGTGCTAGAACCAATTACGATATTTACCGTCATGATGATACGTTTTGGAAACATACGTGTTTGGCTAATAATACCAATAGGTAAACTGATTGCTACGCAGCTGCTTGTGTCATAATCGTCATTACGCATCATAGTTAAACGTCATATAATATGTATGTTTGTTGGCGATACATTTTTAGCCATAATGTTTGTGAGCATAAATAAAATTGTCATTTATTTATTGCGCTTATAATATAAGTGTAAATAGACATAACTACATACTACCAAATAACTCAGAGTAACGCGGAGCATTCCTTTAATTATTATTTTTAGATACCGCGATGACTTCGCCTCTCGTACCCTCTTTTGCTGAAAGGTGTGTGAGTGTGCACCTACGACTACGCCGTAGTCTAAATTGTTAGTTTAGACCTAAATAATGACAATTTAGACCTAAATAATGAGGTTATAACTACATAGGGCCAACGGGAGTGGGGTGGGTCTGTCTACATCCGAAACCCTGCCAACTGCCAGTTCTGACTCTGACCGTTTGCTCTAGTCTGAATACGACCTACCTACAAAGTCGAATTTCATGTTAATACTACTTTTGATGAACTTACTACTGAAAATCCATCAAATTAGTCAAATGAGCAATTAATGGAAGGGATAGTGCTAGTAAATCAATTATTGAAATCCAGCGAAAGAAAAACCACCAGTGGTCGGATCCACGCTTCACCTACGAATCAATGAGCCAGCGCTCCGAGTAGGTAATATGTAGTGTTAGTTAGTCATTGTCGTCATTAAGTCATTCGCAACTGTACGTCGAATGTTATTGACGTTGACACTTCTTTGACATTTTGTACCGTAAAATAATTGTGACGCGTGTGTATCACGCTGAAACAATTTGCAACATTTAAAAAGTAAGTTGTGGATATAGATCCTTTCACATTATGAGTAGTAGGTATATTATATTTAAGTTCGTATAGGGATATAACTTTAAGACTTATCACTGTATTATTCAGTTTAGGAGATCAAATATGTTCGAACTTCGAAGGGTGGCTTCCAGTGCCAAATCTCAACGAATCTTCCAATGAATAAAGGGCCAGCACCGCATATTGTGATTCTTCTGGAGTCGCTAGCGTCCATAGACTACGGTCTACGGTGTCCACTTACCATCAAGCAGACTGTATGATTGTTTGCCACCGTCATAGTATAAAAAAACGGCCAAGTACGAGTCTGACTCGCGCACCGAGGGTTCCGTACAAACTTTCATACACCATACCCGTCATGTCAGAGTATGTTTGTTTATCAGCGATAGCTTTTTATCACGCGCACCAATTTCGATTATTTATTTTTAATTTGATAAAATTACATACTTTAAAAATAAGTAAATTACAAATTTAATTAGGAAATTATTAAAAAAAAAATACGCTAGTTAGAGATATCGTTTTATTTTTCTTGTATTATTTATGTTACTCTTAATCATTTATGTAATTAATAATTATTTCAGAATTTTTGCTTGGTAAACTTCGGAGATAAGGGGGGGGGGGGGGGGGTATTTTTTTCTTAATTTTCCTTAATAAATCAAAATTTAACCACTGTAGAAAAAAAATAAAAGTAGGTTTAGAAAGCCCTTTCATATGATGCCCCACTTGATCTACTTACTAGACTTTGATTTTTTAACCCCCTCATATTCGACATTTACACAGAAAATAAAAATGTATATTTAAATTTTTCATTTTCCATACACGTGTCTTAACCCTCTCAACAGTTGTTCCAAATTTCAAATTGATAGCACAAGTAGGTAGTTGTGACAGACGGATGGACGGACGGACAGAGTCGCACCATAAGGGTTCCTTTTTTTACCTTTTTGGTACGGAACCCTAAAAACTATCACGCGAAGGTACTGAGTTGAGCCCTGAGAAACTGTATTCCTCACCGATTGGCAACGCCTTCATCCGCAAGCCACGTACCGAATCGGTCCTAAAAAACTTGCATGACATCAAACTGTCATTTAAATTTTAATTGCTAACCGTACCTAGTCATGCGACAGCTGATTCCAAGAATCGCGGTAATTAATCGTTGTTACCTATTAATTATTAATATTTGCTAATTTTATTTATGCCGTGATGCTATGCATGGCGACATGCTTGATGGATGGCCGCTGTGCCCGATTTCGATTGATACTATTGTAAAAAATGATATAATAATGATCCCATTAAGTACCTACATATCACAATGGAAATGATTAATGATTTCGCGGCGATTTTCACATATGGAAATGATATGACGTTAGCGTAGGAGTTAAGTGTGGGGAATTGAAATGAAAACTTGAAAATTTACAAGTACAAATACCTGTCTACTTAAGTTAGTAGGTAACCAAACATCCATCAATTAATTTTTCTGGTGCCAGAAAAATTATTGTAAGTAAGTTGAAAAAATAAAATAGTTAAATATTCAATTAACAACAAAACTATGCTGGAGGGAGCAATGACGATTATAAAGGGTGATAAAACCAGCGCGTTCGATTAGTGACGTATCTGCGGACATTATCGTTACGATCGATTGTCGATGGCTGCTTATCGATACAACGATCGATTGGCTTATCGAGATGGCGCGAAAACAATAACTCAGGGATTTTTAGAGTGGGAATTATTTTACGACTTGGATTTTTAAAGAAGTTTTGAAATACTTTACTTTCTTTTACGCGATAATACATTTTATTGTTATTTTAAGTGCAGAACTGTTTATTTTACAACACTATAAAATTGTACTTGTAGGTATTCATATACAGCAGCAGTTAGTCATGTTATGAACCTAATTACTAATATGTATTATAATATTGAATATTTCATGTTTATTGTTGAACTAAGAATTTTAATATACAACGTCGAAAAAATAATTGACAATTAATATTCAACTTTCGGAGAATGAGAATAAGTTACTGAGAATGAGTTACTGACTAGTGTAATAATTTCTGCTATAGAAGTGAAAATCACTGTTAATGTGACTAAAGGTAAGGTAAGAACAGCTTTAACATTACTTATAACATGCCTCAATCTTTGTGAAACAAAGTTAATATTTATGGCCTGTGCCACAGATTTTTTCATTTGTAATTGTAATAAAGCATCACCTTGCGGGATCATAGCTCGGGACAACCATGTCGAAAAACAACATCAATAGGCGATATCGATACGGGCACTGTCGACCTTCTCCCAGCCCTAATAAAGCCACATGGCGTATCCCACGTGAGGTAATTGCCCGGGTCATAACGACCGGCGGCACATAAATAACTGTTTGTGTGTTTGTTTGTTGCCAAAGCCTTTAATATGAATTATTGGATTGGACCTTGGAAGTAGGTTGAAAATAGGCTTCGTGAACGACATATTTTCTTAGAATAAAAGGACTTTAATAACTATACTATAACCTTGATTAGAGAAGATTGAGATAGATTTCGCATCATCCAAAACAATGCATACATGCATGATTCGCAGTTTTGTACGGATTAATTGGCTTTTCGACGTTTTGCATTTCCATCAAAGTATTCGACCAATTTTGACCCATAGTTACTTCTGTATACTTAGATTCAGTTTAGTTTCAAGTATGACCGCTAAATATGTTGGCTTTTTTATACCAAGAGATCCAAGAGGGTAAACCCGTAAATATGAATTCACACTAATCACGTATCAAAATGTAATAGTTACAGCAAGTACTAAAAGAAACTTTTTAATAAATGACATTAGTACAAAATTAAAAATACCTACGAGTGTCTATACTCATACACCTTTAAGCGCCACTTTCTTTGTTCATTAATTAGTGCCAGTCAAAACGGATAACTAATTCAATTCATCATACATTACATTCATACATACAATTATATTCCCGCATTTGACAGCACTGCTAGTCGTGAAGGTGGTTATTTCGTTTGGTTAATTATAACCTGGCTGGGCCACACTTCAGAAGGGGTTTAGTGACTGTGTCAAGATCAGTTACCGCACTTTGGGTGTTTAAATTCTACTTAGTTAATCGATTAGAGGAAAAAAAATCTGGTGGCGACGTGTTGGCTGACGTTAACGCGTAGAAAATGGAAGTTTTTGCATAAATATGGGAAAATTTTAATCGCTTACCGAAAAAATACTGACTGCGCACCAAAAAAACATCAAAATTTAAAAGTAGGAGTGTTAGTGGGACACTAAATAAATTAATCAATAATGTTGTATTATCTCGAAAAATGATACAAAATGTAGTTAGAAACGGTTAAATAATGACAACGTTATAAGTGTCCAAAGATTTAAGAGGGGGTATGTTCTGTAATTTTTTTTGTGAATGTATTTTTCTTTCTTTTATTTTTTCCCTTTTCCGCAAATGCACCTTCATATGAAACGGCCCGTTTTGCCTTCATTCTTTTGAAGTAATAGTTAATACATTTTGAGTCTACACCACTATTGCACATCAAACCTGAATTTTGATGAACGATTGGTATTTTAGCTGTGTAAATAAGTCTTTTTAGGATGTTTAGCTTTTTTTAATGTGCCTTTAAATACTATAAGCCTTTGAATAATTGTCAGTGTACTGGTAGCGTCCGTTCATCGCCGGATGATTTACAAATCTTACGTATTTATTTGAAAGGTACCTACAGTCAGTAGCGTACGTATACCTTTATAAAATAATATGCTTCGTCATTCGTATTTGCCTTTCATCTTATTAATATTTAATCGTGCTCAGATAAGTTTGAGGTCTTCGTTCGCTTATCAACTTTTGCTGCTGATTATTCAAACAGCTAAGTTATTTTTAATGCGTTTTCTAGCGCCAAGGATTAGTCAAGTGAACGCGAGCGGTGCGGCTATATTTCTCAGTAAACATACGAATTTAGTGAAATGGTTACATATCATCTGGCAACATAATAAAATAACGTTTGCAAATTCGTTCATAATCATATTCAATTACACTTCCACTTCAATAGTTACTGACGCTCTACAAGCTTATTTGTATATACATTTGACAAAATTATATCATGTAAACGGTTGTGATTTGTCATATCCTTCTATCCCGTTCAGTCCCCTCAGCAATATAGGTTTGTTATTATATGTAGGTACTTGAACGGGGGCGTGGCACGGCGCGACAAATCGCTTCTCTAGCAGGGATGCTGTAGGTACAGCTGTTATTAGAAATTAGATCTTATCTTGTAGTGTTAACGTGGGTATTTTAATATAAACGCGGTTTTGGGGTTGCGCACAGCGCAATTGGATATTATATGAGGCATTATGATATTTATAACTATGCAGATAAGATGTATGCACGTAAAGTTAACGTCCTAATAGTAGGTAAGTACTCAACTTTGAACTAGTGCATGGGTACTTTTTGACAAAGTGATATTTAGGCTTGAATTCGAACGATGAAAAATTATCTTAGCACGAATGTACAGTCAAAGAATTTAATTTCCTACCCATTTAGGACTATTTCAAAGTGACACTGTAAATAAAATCATAAGAAGTCTCTCACGTTTTGATTGATTACGTCACTTTGACAAAGTCCTAAATGGGTAGGAAATTAAATTCTTTGACTGTACCTATTATTATTATTAATCATTTAATTTGGAAGCAACCCATTACTTTGACATAAGGTGCCCATGTTATTAGTGCAACATCGAGTATTAGTGTTTGGTTAGGTATTTAACTAATTGTAAAAAAAAAAACCACGTGACTTTGTCATTCAGCCAATAAGATAATACCATAGATACAAAAGGTTGCTATGATTGGTTGAATGACCAAGTCACGTGGTTTCTTTTCTGTTTACATTTAGTTAAAAAATACCTATCCAAATAGGGTATAGGATATTTACCTTCCATATACATATTTTTAAAATTTAAAATACTCTAGCCATGTGGTTTGAAATTGTTCAATTTAAAATCACGAAGTACTATTATTATATTTTTATAGTTGTCTATCGAAATAAACTACGTTTAACAATAGGTACCTAAATAATAGTCACATACATGGCGGGTGCATCAATGAACATTATTATCTCCACTTATAATAAATCTCTAAATTAAAAAAAGAATCAGCCAGTTTGAAACTAAGCTTTGCGTGGTACGAATGTTCTCAGCATCCCATGAACGGAAAAATATGAAACATTTTATATAGGTACATTATTATTCTAGCTGCAACTTAGGATAGTTTTTATCCGACTGAGACAATTAATTAATTTTCCGAAATATACGACTTCATTTAATTTTTCATTTATTTTTATTAAAATCAAACGTTGCTCCAACTATCAGCTATAAGAAACGTCAAATTTTCGTCAAAATGGCGGAATTGCTTTGCCTTTCACTTATTAATAATTTAAATCCAGTCTACGATAGATCTTTACGATACACATGCCAAAAGTTAAACCATAAAAAAATATTCGATTGTGATATGAGAACTTATATGCGCAAATGTCGCATTATGGCGTAATTTCAAAAAATGTATTAACAAATTTGAACAATATAATTAACACGAATTTGTTTTTTTTGAATGGCAATGGCACGCGTTCTTTGCGCAATCTGCCAAAGTGCCTACGGCGCTACCACGAAAACCGACACTCGAAGTTCGTATAACTGCATCCCTGTCACTCGAGTATTGTTAGTGCGATAGAGAAAGAGATACCCGAATATTTTCGAATTCCGAAGTTCGTGGTTATAGATCAGGAATCGAAACTACACCCCGTAAGCCACGTCCGCTGCGCCATGTTTTCGTGGTTTTTAAACGTCAAACATGTTTTGCCAATCAAAACAAAAACCCTTTTTGTTTGCCGAACCTGACTGAAAACATGTTAGATGTTTAAAAACATGGAAAACATTGGTGCAGCGGACCCGGCTGTAGGTAGACACTAAATAAAATAATCATAATGTATTTTTCTCGAAAAAAGGATAATAGAGAAAAAATCAACGCAAGAGGTTAGGTATATGTATAGGTAATCACTAAGTTCCAAAGTTTTATGTTCTGGGGACCGATTTTAGACTTTCGAGCGCTCGAATCTTTCACTCGAAAACTGACAAAAATTACGAAATGCTCTTTCGAAATAGCGATAGAAAATTGAAAAGCGAGTGATATTGACCACTCGTATTCAATTATATCGGTCGAAAGTTACTGCCTGCAATTTTACACAAAAATCGTATTTACTTTTATTTAATTTTCGAGCGCTCGAAAGTCAAAAATCGGCCCCTGTCCCTTTTTCACAAAACGCACCTTCAAATGAAACGATTGTTTTTTACTATGACGCTCGAGGATCTTGACGTCACAGTCCCCGATCGTTTTCTCACTCTAACAATCGACATTAAAACGGTTTTGAGATATTTGAATGGGATTTTCGTCATCTTCTATTTATCTATACCTACATATAAATGCCCTGACTGACTCACCCACTCACTCATCAACGCACAGCCGAAACTACTGGGGCTAGAGAGTTGAAATTTACACCAGAACTACCTTTTACAACGTAGGCAACGGATAAGAAGAGATTTTTGGAAATTCTACCCCTAAAGGGGTCAAATAGGGGTGCAAAGTTTGTATGGGGGAAACTTTATTTTTTATAGCTAGAGACTTAAAATTTTGTATAAATATTACTTATTAGAATACGAATAAAACACTTTCAACGTTTAGGAAAATTCTGCCCCTAAGGGGGTAAACAAGGGGTGCAAATTTTGTACGGGGGAAACTTTATTATTTTAGCAAGAGACTCAATACGTTGTAGAAAGCTTACTTATTAGAATACAAATAAAGTACTGCCAGCGTTTTGGAAAATTCAGCCTCTTAGGGGGTTAAAAAGGGTTGCAAAGTTTGTATGAGCGAAACTTCTTTTTGAGATAGAAGCTTAAAAGTTTGTAGAAAGATTACTTATTACAATACAAATAAAAAAAAACAGTGTTTTAGAAAATTCCACCCCTAAGGGTATGAAAAAGGGGTACAATGTTGGTAAAGGGGATTTTTTTGAGCTAGAATCTCAAACCTTTTTAAAAAGATCGCAAGCGACAAACCTTTTCTGAAAGATTACTTATCACAATACAAATAAAGAACTTTCAGCGTTTTGGAAAATTCCACCCCTAAGGGTGATTAAAACAGGTGAAAATTTGTATGGAGGGAACCTTTTTTTTGAGCTTGAGTCTTGAAATTGTGTAGAAAGATTATTTATTAGAATACAAATATATAGGTAAATTACTTTCAGTGGTTTGAAAATTTCCACCCGCTAAGAGGGGGATAAAGAGGTGCAATGTTTGTGTAGGAAACATTTTTTTTAGGTAGAAACTTAAAACTCTGTAGAAAGATTGAGTACCTACTTATTAAAATACAAAAAAAATACCTACTGCCAGCGTTTTGGAAAATTTCACCGTTAAGGGGTTAAATAAATAAAATAAAATAAAATAAAATAAAAATAAAATGCATTTATTTCGGACAACTTAAAAAGGATCCATAGGTTGTTAGTATGTACTAGAAGACTTATATAACTATGTTAGGCCTTAAACTTAAATGTAGGGAGGACCAGTGCCTCAGTAGGCAACCGTCCCATCTGTCGGCCACCACGTTCAGGAGACTGTGGCGGCTGGCGCGCACCCTGCGGAGCGTCGCGGCGCTGCGCTTGCGCAGTGTCGCGTGGAAACCGTCCACTTGAGCGTCCGCGAACATACCGGACGCACTACAGTGTCGCGGCAGCCGCAACAGTACCCTGAACGCATCATTGTATTGCACACGCATTGCATTGAGCGATCGCTGCGTGTATTTGCACCATAGGCTACAGGTATACAGCGATGTGCAGTACGCCTTAAACAATGTTAACTTAACCCGCACTGCACACCGGCTAAACCTGCGCGCTATCATATTAGCCCTAATCGCCAATGCTCTGCGTTCTCGCTCGATGTCCACATCGTCTCGTTGGTCGTCAGTCAACAAGTGTCCAAGATACTTAAAGGTATGCACCCTCTTCACCTGCTGTCCGTTTAAAAGTATGGGTGGGACATATGATGGACACTTGCCGCCCGCCTTAAACACCATGTACTTAAAAAGGGGTGCAAGGTTCGTATGGGAAACACTTTTTTTTAGCTAGAGACTAGATAGATTGTAGAAAAAATACTTACCTATTACAATAAAAAAACCGAGTGTTTTATTTTTAATTTTTCCCTGAAAAGCATTCAAAGTTTGTATGGAGAGCAAGAAAATTTTAAAGTATGATATTTGTAACTGCGATCTTAGCCTGTTTAGACTACAAAACTTATTTCAGCGTTTTTTTAATTCATCGCCTAAGAAGGTTAAAGGGGGTTCGAACTTTGTATAGAGAGCAAGACATTTTTAAAGTAAGAAATTTGTAACTACGGTTTCAGACTGTTTACTATGAGGGTTCAGAGAGGGTTCTTAGTTTGTATAGAGAGCAAAAGATTTTGAAAGTAAGAGATTTGTAACTTCGGTTTTAGATTGTTTTCTAAAAGTCTAGGTAGAAAATTAATTTCAATGTTTTTTTTTTAATTCATTCCTTCAACAAACATTTAGACGATAACATGTTATACGCGGACGAAGTCGCGGGCAACAGCTAGTCTTCTATATAGGTACAGGGTGATTAATCCAAATGGGTCAGTAGGGAGAAGTCAGAAACTATAAGAGATAGGGAAATCTGTTCTTATTAGGAACCATGGCGTCGATTTTAGATGGAATAAAAACTGCATTGTGTATCATTAATAACAGATACTTAATTCTGTTATTAATGATACACAGCTCAAAACTTTGACATAATTATTGATAAGAGTTTAAACTGTTTAAAATTCCATCAAAGTCAGTAACAGATACTTATCAAAGAAAACCGTTGAAAATCGCAAATTAAAAACACCACGGCATTCGCGACACTGTTTATCTCATACGAGATAATAATTGAAATACAACCTTATTGGAAGATACTAACGTTGACATTTCCAGTACACCTGGTGACAATATACTACCTTGGCAAACTGAACGCGGTGTGCAAAAAGGCAGGTGTTTAGAACCTTAGTACTTTTCGTATACATACATACATAAGCAGTGTATGTAGTTATGTTATACATTCTAAAGGCGACCGTAACTCCTAATTAAAGAGGAGCGGGTATTTCAAAGGGGTCATAGCGATATAAAATATTATTTAACGCCACAATCATTATCGTCACACGGTCTTTGGTAGGTATTACAGTTTCTTGTTATTTTATATTGTTCGTTAGTGTTGAACACTAATCGTTCGATTACCGGTTTAGCCTAGTGGGTAGTGACGCTGCCTGCGAAGCTAACGGTCCTGGGTTCGAATATTTGTAAATAAAATGTTTGTTCGAATGTTGGCAAATATTTGTGTGATGAGCAGGAATATTTGTTTCCGAGTCTTGGATGTTTTCTATGTATTTAGGTAGGTTATATATATTATATATATCATCGTCTGGTATTCATACCACAAGCCCTAATAGGCATGTTCGATTTGTGTGAGAGAGATAACCTTATATTTATAACCTTATATTAGGTTCACAAGGTGGAACTGATGACCTAGTAAAGGTCGCGGGAGTCCGCTGGATGCGGGTGGCGCAGGGCTGGTCATTTTGGCACTCTTTGGGGGAAGCCTATGTCCAGCAGTGGACGTCTTTCGGCTGATGTGATAACGATGATGTGTGATCCTCCTATAGATTTCCCGGCTGGTCAGCTTTGGAACCTAATCGCAAGATTTGGCGTTGGCACTAGTTTTACGAAAGCGTGCCATCTCACCTTCCACCCCAAAAGGAAAACAACACCATCTTATTGAAATTAGACCGGTTTCCTGACTTTATGTTTCTTTTACCGAAAAGCTAATGTTACATATCAAATGATATTTCGTTCCTATTTTATTTTTTTAACCCATTCCTACAAGCCGTGGTTAGAACCCACGAGCTTTAGATTTGAAAGTCGCCTGCCTTCCCGCTCGGCTTCCGTGGCTTCTAAGTATAAAAGTACCTCATCATCATCATCATATCAGCCGAAAGGCATCCACTGCTGGACATAGGTCTCCCCCAAAGAGTGCCACAATGGCCCGTCCTGCGCCGCCCGCATCCAGCGGACTCCCGTGACCTTTACCTTTATAAAGATACCTAAATAATAAAGTTTTTTTTTTGTTGCAGTGGTGATGCACAAGGATAAAGAGGAGCTGCACGGGCACCGGCGCGACCACTCCTCCGCCTACGACCACGCCATGCCCGACGGGGAAATGTTCCTGCAGGTCACTATCTTCATCTACCGCTCTTTCAGTACCCAGCTGGCCGATTGTGAAACGTTTGGAATGGACTTTAGGCAGATATAAATGTAATTTTTTGTATGGGAAAATGTCAGTTACATTGTCCTAATGCTCGTTACGCAATTACTCCTCATGTTACCGTAATACCAAATTCAATTATTATATTAATATTAATAGGTGCTACCAAGGAAATCAAATACTTATCCAAGTTCGCCTCTATATATTTCCATTTCTGTCGCTTATACTTAATTTCCGTGGTAATAGCTACCCTATATCTTACTTTATTATTACCCTATAAAATGACAGTTGAGCACCAAATTCTACAGCAGCTTATATACAAGGTTCACGTAGCTTAGCTAGCCATGGCAGTGTGCTCTATTAGGAATCCATAAATTATAGCACATCATGCTCATTCCTAATCATATTCACACATTCACTGCCAGGAATCGCAACGCGCTACGCTCGTAGCCGATCCCGTGGTTTTTCCCGCATGTAGCGGAAAGCGGCTACAGCGTTGGCGCCCGCCTGGCAGTGAAAGTGTTCAACAACAAAAAAACAATTTCTCTCAAATCTTTAGCGAAAAAATTACGGACTGCTCTACAAAAAAATACATTGATACAGCAGCGGATATGTGTGTGTATGCGAAAATTATCAGTATTAATATCGTTAGGGTAACTTAAACAGACGTGCCGTATTTAATTATAAGTGCATGTACCTACTAAATATCAGAAATACTCTCTGCTTTGTTTTTTATATTGTATGCCTGTGACGGATAAACTTGTGTGTCTAAATATTATTATGTATTATGTTTATTTATGTCAAAACATCCTTGTACACAGTTCAACAATAAGTGATATTCTATTATATTCTATTCTATTCTAAAACTATACATGATAATAATAGGCAACATATTGGCATGCAGTACCTAGGTATTCAAAAAAAGAACGGATTAAGTGAAGTGAAAATTATGAATTATTACCAGAATAACTTAATGAAAGTTATGATATATAAGTTATGTTTAAAACTAATATTAAAAACATTCTTCTGCACAACTTTGCCAATCCAAGTCCAGAAATACATTTTTTTATGAATGATTTGTTAGATTATTCGCTACTAAATCATTACGAATACGAATTCAGGCAATAAATACTCGTTGCTTTGCGGGAGACTGTATTTAAAGTTTTGACCGGGAACGCGTTTCCGTAGGCTTCCGTATGTCTTGTTCTGATAACCTCACGTTTTTATCATCGTCGGGCTTTGTACTTCTAAGGTTATGATCCACAGGCAGGCCCTGTTATGGATATGGAAACTTCACGTAGACACCTTTCAATTTCTTTGCACGCGTACCTTCGTAATGCAAAATTCCTTGCAAGGGTTTTCTCCACATCATCATTGTACCTACCTGATTTTTTTCTCGAGTAAGACTTGATAATATTAGTTGATTTAAGAAAACAAAAGTATTTAAGTAGGGTCATTTCGCCGGTTACGCGACCACCTTCGGTTAGCGACCACTTGAAGAACATGGTTTTTTCAATTGAAGATAACATCAATTCTACAGAGCCTATTGAAACAGTCAGCCGCATGCCTTATTGTTTGTATTTATGGAATAGGAATTTACAAAAAAAACGAGTAAATATGCTTTCAGTTCACCAAGTCAGCTAAGTGGTCGCTAACCGGCACATGAAATTAGGTGGTCGCCAACCGGCGAAATGACCCTACTAATAATTTCATCCACAAGCAAAAAGGTCTGGAGGGTAGGTCAATGTTTTTTCGCATTAATCATATTTTTATTGAAAAACTCATATTTTGGCTGACGTAGGTTAGGTATAAATTTGTCGTCAGTGAATGGATCCGTGCCCGGTTTCAGTCGGCAACTCGGTTCATAACTCACGCGTCAACGGGAAATTGCCAACTCGGTGCCATTCGGAAAAACCCGGCACCTCTCGGCTACCAGCGGAAACAGTCGGCACAGCTAGGAAATCTTTTTTGACATCTATTTTACATTTGGAAAACCGAAAACTGAGGTTATTTCGTAGTTGTTCGTTTATTGTTGGGTAAACTATTTTGGACATGATTTACTAGCCGCTGTGTTGAGTAACCTCTACTTATCTTTAACTGAAAGACTTTGCAACAAAAATTTTGTTGCATATTACGAGTATACTTACATTACTTCTTCTCTTACTTAAGAGCTAGGCTCTTGTCGGTGTAAGCCCTCCATCTACTCCGATCCCACGCAATCTCTTTGACCTCACAATACGACCCAGCATTAACTCTCTTTTTGAGTTGCTCCATCTACTTAGTCTATTCTAGGTCTTCCTCTTCCTCGCCTCCCCTCTATCTTTCCTTCAATTATGTTAAGTAGTCATGTCGTATGAGGTGCCCTATCATCTTCCCTCTTCTATTTGTACTCTAACTTACATTACATTTACTGAATATTTTAATTTGTGATTTCCAGGCGCTAAACGGGTTCCTGATGATCCTCACGTGCGAAGGCGAGGTCTTCTTCGCGACGCACAGCATTGAAAGCTACCTCGGATTCCACCAGGTAAGTTCCCCGTATCAACTTTAACCTTTTTTTATTTCTTTAAATGTTTGTTATATTTTTCATTTGTTTGTTGCTAGACAAAATTATACAGAACTTTAGATACCAATGACACTTAATAGTACATTATGATACAAGTGAGGTATGTTGATCATTACATCAGAGGCGGAATTGTCACGCGAACCGCAGGTGAGCGTGATAATAGAGCCGAGGATGTAATTATCAAAGCTCACGCGTGTCATACGACGTTTTTCAACACATTTGCCATGAAATCCTTTTCATAAAATGAACATGTTACAGGCTCCTAAGTTGTTTCCTTTAGTTATTGATGACAACAGGTTTTTACTCACATATTTGTACATCTCCAAGAATGTACAGTGGCGTCAAATATATTTATCACTTTTCTATTCACTACGAGTCAACATTTTTAACAATAACCAAACACGCATCATCAATGTTTACAAATATTTGTGAAATTACCTATAATGGCGCGCAACAATTTTTTTTCGTGAAGTTCGCGCAGTGCGCCCGCAGCGAGGCTTAGATGAAATCTCTAAACAGCCAATACAAAATAAAATAAATATTTTCTTATTCAATATAAATTCATGTAAAATGTTGTCAAAAGTAAATATTTTTACTAAATTAAACGTTTCTAAATCATATCCAACAAGAAATAATCAATAATTTCACAAGAAGGATTTAATTTGTTTAGTCGAGTTAGAATCCATTTGCCGAAAATTAAAAACAAACCTGTATAACCCGGTCAATTTAAGAATGCGCCGAGTCCATACATACACCTTGCTGCAAGGTGCTAACGTGTCTTAATCGGCATATAGGTAAACATAACTACACGAGTGTCGTAATGTTATTAAACACGCGTGTTTAATACCCAGGATTATGAGCCCAAAAGTGGCACAATAAGAGGCACGTTACGAGCAAATGTGTTGAAAACTATATTATATACTAGTTGTTGCCCGCGACTTCATCCGCGTAGAACTTTTTATCATCTTAGAAAAGTGATTGCTATTATATACATTATTTAAGGTGCAAGCTTAATTATCGCTGCCCCAAAACAGACTTCTACCATCTTAAGGGATGATTACCGAGATAAAAACTATTCTATATCCTTTCAAGGGTCTCAAATTATGTCTACGCCCAATTTCATCTAAATCCGTTAAGGGATTAAGCTTAAAAGGTAACAATGCGATGAGTTCGTTAGTTTAAATTACTAAATCTAAATTTAAATGTCCGTTTTTACACTTATAAATATTTTAAGTATCAATAACAGACGTATCTACTTAAATTGTTGTTTTTTTGTTTCATAATGTATTAAAGGAAATTATAATTTATTGATGTCTACTGAGTTACATAACTGGAAATTTTTCCTAAATCCGTTCAGTAGTTTTTCTCACGTTAGTCCGGGCTACCTGTATACATACTTAGTCTTGAAAGCAAAATTATCTTATGCCAAAATACGTAGAACTTTCTATCTCCATACCCAGTCCCTATTTAAAGGTGTTAGATAATAAATTATTTTAATTACCTATCCAAAATAAACTTCTTAAATTAAAAAAATATCCGCAGTTTCAATCTACCTTTTTTGTGAGCATCGCAGTTCGAACCTAACCTAAACTACATGTTTGGTAGCTGTTAGGTCCTGTAAGAGTCGCAGTTCTATCTTAACCTAACTAACGTTTTTATATAATGGCTTACTAAATAGTATATGACCGAAGAATTCCCTTACTTCAAAAATTACTTGTTCCCCGTACATACTTCCAACCCCTTTTAAACTCCTTAGAAGATGAATTAAAAAAACCGGCCAAGTGCGAGTCGGACTCGCGCACGAAGGGTTCCGTTGCATTATCAATAAAAATTTATTTTATTTTGTTTTTAGTATTTGTTGCTATAGCGGCAACAGAAATACATCATCTGTGAAAATTTCAACTGGAACTATCACGGTATCAGTGAGATACAGCCTGGTGACAAGACAGACGGACGGACGCACGGACGGACGGACGGACGGACGGACGGACAGCGGAGTCTTAGTAATAGGGTCCTGTTTTACTCTTTGAGTACGGAACCCTAAAAACGCTGGAATTTGTTTTCTAGTCTGTGACCGAAGTTACAGTTCCCTTACTTTAAAATTGTCTTGTTCCCCGTACACACTTCCAACTACTTTTAGCCCCTTATGGAATCAATTTCAAAAACGCGGATCTTAGTTTTCTACGCTTAAACCAAACAGTCAAAAATAGAAGGTACACAAACATTGAACTGGGGTTTTAAGACCAAATGTTTATTAGACAAATGTTATCCTGAACAATAACGCTACCGATTCGTATAGTAAAAGATCGAGGGTTTATTTTTTCATTTTTAGTTGTTTCGATTCCCGGGTGAAACTAGCAAATTTAGAAGATTTTTGAATGCAGTTTTGTTTCTTTTAAAAAATAAAGGAATATTTCCTTTCAGTAAAATGAGGTAACTTAAGGATTTAAGGTAGTTCCCCGCCAGGGCCCTTAAATTTTTTCCACCCAGTTAGTATACTGTTGCCCGCGACTTCGTCCGCGTAGAACTTTATATAGTCTTAGAAAAAGTATTGCTCTTCATACTACAAACTTTGAACCCACTTAGAGGATCATTTTAAAAAAAACTTAAAAATTCAGTTTCTTGTTTTGAAACAAACAGTCTAAAACCGAAGTTACAAATCTCATATATACATTAAAAATGTGCGTGCCTCTTTCAACACTCTCAGGGGATGAATTTGAAAAAACTCTGGAATTAGTGTTGTACAGTTTTTTAACATCTATGTATCTATATTATCTATATCTATAAACGTAAAGGTCCTGACTGACTGGCTCACACTTAAATCAACGCCCAGCCCAAACAGTTGAACCTAGAAGTCTAGAACGCTGTTTCTTTCACAATAGGTAGTTTATATAACGTTTACGTAACGTTTATGTAGCGTTCGTACCCACTAAGAAGGGATTTTTGAAAAATCCTCCCTCAAGGGGGTAAAAAGGGGGTTGAAAGTTTGTATGGGGATGGAGTAATATTTTAAGTGAGAGGATTGAAACTTTGTGTATACCAATCCTCATTACAATACAAGAATAGTAGGTACATTACTGCAGAGGCCGTGAAGTAAGGGATTGCTGGACGAGTTTGGGGTAGACGGATACAACGAGTCCAGCAATCCCTGTTCCAGCCGAGGATCGTATAGTGCTTTTCTCAAACGATGTGAGGAAATAATAAAAATTGCTCTCCATATAAACTTAGGGGTTGAATTTTTCTTAACGCTGTAAGCACTTTTTGTATTTTAATAAGTTATCTTTCTCCTAACTTTTGGTCTCTAGCTGACACAAAGTGTTGCCCATACAAAGCGTTTTAACCCCCTCAGGGGTGGATTTTCTAAAACAATGAAAGTTCTTTTTTGTATTTCAATAAGTAATCTTTCTACAAAGTTTAAAGTCTCTAGTTCAAAAAAAGTGTTCCTCATACAAACCTTGCACCCCGTGTTAATCCCATTAAGGGTGGAGTTTTCTAAAACACTGAAAGTTCTTTTTATATTCAATAAGTAATAATTTTACCAAGTTCCAAGCGTTGTACATACAAAGCTTCCCCCCTTTTGAACCCCCTTAAGGGTGGATTTTTCTAAACGCTGAAAGAACTTTTTTTGTATTTTGATAAGTAATCTTTCTACAAAGTTTCACGTCTCAAAAAAAAGTGTTCCCCTTGCACTCATTTTTAAGCCCCTTAGGTACCCACCCCTATAGGTCTTTTCCAAGAGTACTTTTTTTTGTATGCTAATAAGTAATCTTTCTACAAAGTTTCAAAACTCTAGCTCAAAAAAAGTGTTCCCCATACATACCTTGCACCCTTTTTAACCCCCTTGGGGATGGAATTTTCTAAAAGGCTGAAAACACTTTTTTTGTATTTTGATAAGTAAGCTTTCTACAATGTTTTAAGTCCCTAGTTAAAAAAAAATGTTTCCCCCATACAAACTTTGCACCCCTATTCAACCCTCTTTGGGGTGGAGTTTTCCAAAACGCTGAAGGTACTTTATTGGTATTCTAATAAATAATCTTTCTACAAAGTTTTAAGACCCTAGCTCAAAAAAAAGTTTCCCCTGTACAACCCTAACCCTAACTTTGCACCCCTTATTTACACCGTTAGGGGTGGAATTTCGGAAAGTCCCTTCTTATCCGTAGCCCACGTTATAAAAGTAACTTGTTGTGCAAAAATCAACTCTTTGACATTAGTAGTTTCGGCTGTGCGTTGATGAGTCAGTCAGTCGTTCAGACAGTCAGAACTTCTTCTTTTATAGACCTAGCCTACCTATGAGTAGAAATAGGAATATAATAAAACCGGTCAAGTACGAGTCTGACTCGCGCACCGAGGGTTCCGTACAAACTTTCATACACCATACCCGTCATGTCAGGACCCCATTCATTCTTGAACAATCTTAAACAGCTCATAGTAGAAGTTACCGTTGCAAAGCGCCTTCTGCATTTTGGTACTACGAGTAACAACTTACAACCTAGTATGTTTGTTTATCAGCGATAGCTTTTTATCACGCGTACCGATTTTGATTATTTATTTTTTATTTGAAAGAAGGGACTTTATCGATAATCTGATAGGAATTTGAAGATATAAAATTTTATACAAAAGTAAGTAAATTACAAATTTAATTAAGAAATTATTGTTGATAATTAAAAAAAAAAGCTAGATAGAGATATATATCGTTTTATTTTTCCTGCATTATTTTCGTTACTACGGACAGACACCATAAGGGTTCCTTTTTTACCTTTTTGGTACGGAACCCTAATAAGATGAAGCCCCGCTCCCGACCAAAATACTAGGAAGTTTTGGGGCTTTTCTTTTGTTACAATTTTATCATTGTAGAAATAAGCAAATAAAATAAAACAAAAGTAATTTATTTTAAAACAGTCGATATTGTAATGTACACGTTATAAAAAAAATGTATATCCTTGTATCGCTTAGTAGCAAAAAGTGTATAATTCTCTGTTATTAAATTGGTAGCTGAAAATGGCCTTCATAGCTGGTTTAATTTGTCACTGGTTAATTTGATTTAGTGGTAATAAACCGTAATGGTTGCTAATCACGGAACTCCTGATGATTAATCTCTGAATAGTGAAATACTTATAAATAAATAAAACAATTCGCATATTTCGCATGTCATTTCACTTTTCACGTTTACAACTTACGTTGCTTCGCATGTACGGTAAATACATATATTGTAGGTAATATTGTTTATATCCATATTTTTAGTAGAAACACACATGAAAAACGAAAACGAGTAACTATTATTATATAGAAATCTCAATATACATTCATTATACTTTTAGTTATATTTTATAGCGATCTAATTAATTCAAGTTAACATTTGGCTACACAGTCATTGTACGACTTTCAGTTATAAAAAAAATACAAAAATATATCAGCTGCGATAACACATAGTAATAAAATGAAGTCTACTGAATATTAACCGTAACAAATACTAAGATACAAAAACCATAACATTTCTAATTACTTATTCACGAAACTTTATTGCAATAAAAATATTTTATTCAGCGATAAAACCTTTGCAGTAACCACCCCATTTTATCGGTTAAGCTTTTTATCGGGCTTATATTTAAAGAGCTAGAATAAAAAAACCTCGTTAAAGGGTTCCGTCACTAAAATATTTAATTTTAAGTATGTTCTTAATATAATACAAGCCAATTTAATCAGATCTGAAAATCACCAAACTCACACAATAAACTAGATGTAGGTATCTTTAAAGCACTCAGTGATTATTAATTTGTTACTAAATATACGGTGCAAATCGTTCGCTGGTATTGTGATGTTCCATAATACCACGGGTAGGGTTCTATAGGGATCAACAATGGATCGAGGAATGAAATCATGTATCGCCACTTCTCACCCTTTCTGCCCTTATGAGGCGATCCCTCTGCATTCATTTGCCTAAAAATGCCGTGCGTAGTTAACTTTCGCATGCAGATTTCTACTACTATTACCTACTACTAAAGAAACGGCAGCGCATTTCTCATAAACAGGCATCGAATACAGAACGGATCACCTATATGAGTAGAGTGAACAACCACTTATACCCACCCAATATATCAAATTTTGCACCAAGTTAATTCACGATTGTCACCACTTAATATTAGGTACCTTAACTCAAGCAATACCATCAGTATAATTGCATAAAGTGTGTATGTTTAGTAATAGTACATTACTATAGAGGCCGGGAAACGAAGGGTTGCAGGGCAAGTAGATATAGACGATAGGGATACGCGGCCGGCAACCACGTTCGTTTCTCGCTGAGATTTGTATAGTGCTTTTCTCAAACTTGCAACGAAATAAAAAGTAGTCAATTTGTTTTATTCGTACAACTAAATAATACGTTTCTGATAGCTGTCAGTGCTGTCACATCATAACCTATAATTGTGTCCCACATTTCTTACTAACAAATATTCCGCTTATTCCCTAAATTAAGTATAAGTTTATAGTTACATGCTAACTTATATAGACGAGGCACTACAACAAAGAAAACACTTTTAATTTTTATGAAATTTTCATACGCCGTCATGTACCTAACTTTTGATTTCGGGGGCAGTAAATTATTCATGGCTACTTCTGCTCGCAATTCCGGAGGCGTACAGTTCAATTTCATATCATTTTCATCCGAACTCATTTCGAAATCGATGGCTTTTATTAGAAAGTTTTAAAATAATTACGAACTACTGACAAATCCGGCCAACAAGAAAATAAAACTTTTTTCAATTTACGCGCCAAACTTTTTTTTAACCTGTTTGAAGCAACGTTTTACACGGTGACATTAACATTAGTCCTAATCTTTTTTTTTCTGGTGATTGAATGCCAAGACGTTCTGTCACAATTTGACGTTTATAAACAAGAGACGGTTGCTTTGCAGGCCTAGGTGTGTAAGGTTGTATGAAATTTCTTTACATATCATCTTCACTAGTCGCACCGGATACGTAGTATTTCCGGACCTAATTTGAAGTAAGTCATGTCAAAATTTCATTGCAAGTTTGAGAAAAATACACATAACGCTTCGCAGGACAAATGTACGCTCATATAAAGTAGCCTGTCCTTACTTAATTCCACTAAACCGCATAATCTGAAATAACCCGCCTAATCAAATAGAACCCTAAAATACAACACGAAAAAAACGTGACAAAAAGGCCGCATTTTTAAAAACTTGCTCATTAATAAATGCCCTCCGCATTACGGCTAATAAAGCCCCCGGTGAAATATTGCTATCAGAAGTAAAAACCCCAATTTTGCTCGAAATCCGACCCCTTATAATAAAACTTTCACTAAAGGAGCATGGTATAAATTTTATTCCCCCGCTTGCTTTTGTTTATGCTCGAGGCAACCGAATAATTTCGTTACCTGACTGACTATTTAGCATAGATTAAATGTTTATAGAAAGTCAATGCCACTAATAAATCCTAAAATTATAAGTATAGTTGATTACATCTGAATTCGACTCGTTCAGGCCCCATAGCATGGATAACCTATCACGCGATAAGTGACAAGATAGAGCATCCGTCCCTGGCTGACACCGTTCGATAGAACGAGACGACGCTCTTATCCTGTCACTTATCGCGTGATAAGGACATCCAAGCTACGGGGCCTGAGTTTTAATGTATATGTGGCGATGATCACATGTTAGAGTAGTGCTATCTAGTTATAGCACCAGCTGCAGTTCGTATTATGTTTTACTTACGAAGCAATTAAAGTTCACGATATATGTGTGTATTTGCAATTGTGTAAAACGTTTCTTTAATTATACAAGTCTCAGTCATAGTTTTCCTACTTTTTGTTGAACGCTTATCGTAAACAACGCGAAGTACACGCCATAAAGTAACCTTTGGAATAGTATATACTTAGTACAGTATGTTATTAAACACATTATGTATTTAAATGGTATAAACATGGATCACGCAGTGTCACAAACAATAAAAGTCGACTGTCTTGTGATCAATACATTAATTATGTGCCTGCAAGTCATGTTTTACCTACTACATAGATTAAGATAGTTTATACGGATTACGAGTCCAATCAAAACTTAGGCTTTATACTACATATTTCGGCGTTATCCACAGAAAAGGCATGAACCTAAATCTCTGTATGAACCATTTGTACCCTTCCGTCGCTTACTCTTTGCCAGCAGGGGTAACTGGTGATTAAACAAATCGATTTTGGAATCATTAAATCGGCCGGTACTTGCTACTTCCTGGTATGGGCACGTGGCCGGTACGTAGAGTAAACTAGGGGCTCCGAGGAATCCCCTGTTCTACTCGTACGTTTATCTTCAATCATCCCTTAAACGATTATTTCAAAAGAACACTGATTAAATTTATAAATAGCTTTTTCACTTCTCATGCTTGAAAAGTGTGTCATATTAGACTTAGCAAGCGGGGCTAAAGTAGTACATTTAACCCCTAGGGAGAATATGTATACATATTTATGATTTTAAAACATTTTAATTAGACCAATCAAAACACTTCTCCGTATTAAATCCACCAATCACAATTCATATCGACATTCAATCGGAACGTTGGGTTATTTTTTAGGTAGGTACGTATACTGTTTAACTAATTAACCTCCTCAAAAAAACTTTGTGTTTGGTATCAGACAATCAGAATACAGCTAAGTATTTTAAAATTGACCAATCAGGAAACAGAATTTATCAAAAAATTGGGTGTTTTTTACTCTCAATTTCACAATAATTAAAAAAAAAAACAAAGAGCGTCCAAATGTCCGAGCGCAGCAAACTGCATAATTATGATACATAAACTAGAAGATAGAGCGAGATAATGTTTTCTTGACTCGCTCTGGCTCTAACTTAGCTAACTTATGTCCCGTATGCAGTTCGTCGCACTCGGACGTGTAGACGCGCCTTAAATAGCTTGTGCAACGCTTTGAATTAAAAATAAATTTGGCGCTAAATTAATATATATTTTCCCCGTGGAATTTGTTATTAATTGTGGATAGGATAGTCTTTGTTCATTAAAATGGCATCGAGTGAAGATGAATTGCGCCGAATGCAAAGAGTGGAAGAAAGAGCGAAAGAACTTCTAGAAAATATTTTGCCGGCTAAATCTCGTGCAAGCTATTTAAAGGCATACTAAAATTTAGGAAAAGCACGTTGACTGCAATACTGAAAGTGTATTTCTTAATTATTTTGATGAGCTATCCAAGAAAAAAATGATGAACAACTAGGAAACCTCCCGAGTCCACAACAGTTGTCTACGACTTTCACTCAACAAACGAATCAACATACCTACATTACGATCAATTTACCTGGAAAAACAATCAATAAATATAAAAATTGTACAAATTGTACTTTTAATTTTTCTTTAAATAAATTTATTTTACCTTTTCATTTTCATTTTTTATTTTCTCACAATCAAAGTGAAAAGTAGAGTGTATTGTATAACTCTGTTCTAAAAGTCATATACTCGAACAATTTTCCCTCGCTTCGCTCGGGGAAATATCCGTCTCGTGGTTATATGCCTCATTTTAGACCCTTGTTGTACAGTCGCCATCACATACATTAGGTACACTATAGGTGTTCAAAAATATCGGCACATGCACCCTAATACCTTGAAAATAGAGGTGTGTTATGTTTGTGACGTGCTTGTTTGCTCCGATGTATGTGATGGCGACTGTACATACAATCTACTATTTTTGCATAAATACATTTAGTATGGCAAAACTTGCGCTTGGCAGAAATGTAACGATTAGCAGGTATTTTGTAACTTTAATTTATTATTAATTAAATGGGTAAAAGATGTTTGTACACAATTTTACTATTTCTCATTCGATAACCTTTTTTAATTTTGTGAATACTATATTATGTATTTTGCTAGTTCGCACTAATCATACCTTTCAACTCTCTTGCATTCAAAACAAGTTTACAACATGCGCTAGAGTCACTATTGCCTATTATTAATTCCCTCCTGTTCATGCTATCTTTACAGAACTACCACAAGAATGTTCCATGTTATAGTACATTATGATACAAGTGAGGTATGTTGATCATTACATCAGAGCCGGAATTGTCACGCGAACCGCAGGTGAGCGTGATAATAGAGCCGAGGATGTAATTATCAAAGCTCACGCGTGTCATGCGACGTTTTTCAACACATTTGCGAGGAAAAAATCCTTTTCATAAAATTAACATGTTACAGGCTCCTAAGTTGTTTCCTTTAGTTATTGATGACAACAGGTTTTTACTCACATATTTGTACATCTCCAAGAATGTACAGTGGCGTTAATTCTATTTATCACTTTTCTATTCACTACGAGTCAACATTTTTAACAATAACCAAACACTCATCATCAATGTTTACAATTATTTGTGGAATTACTTATAATGGCGCGCAACTATTTTTTTTCGTGAAGTTCGCGCAGTGCGCCCGCAGCGAGGCTTAGATGAAATATCTAAACAGCCAATACAAAATAAATTGATATTTTCTTATTCAATATAAATTCATGTAAAATGTTATCAAAAGTAAATAGTTTTACTAAATGAAACGTTTCTATATCATATCCAACAAGAAATAATCAATTAATCCACAAGAAGGATTTAATTTGTTTAGTCGAGTAAGAATCCATTTGCCGAGAATTAAAAACAAACCTGTATAACCCGGTCAATTTAAGAATGCGCCGAGTCCATACATACACCTTGCTGCAAGGTGCCAACGTGTCTTAATCGGGATATAAACACTACACGAGTGTCGTAATGTTACAAATACCCAGGATTATGAGCCCAAAAGCGGCATAATAAGAGGCACGTTACGAGCAAATGTGTTGAAAAAGTTCTTACCGCATTGACCAACAGTCTATTGTGGTTTGATTCAATTGTTTTTGTTTGGCGGTACTCCTGCCATATCGTTCCCGAGTCAGGACAGGAGCGCACCAGGTGGCGTATCGATCCGCCGTTATACCTCCTAACTTGATGTTTCACTTTACTCTTGTAAATGGGGTCAGATAGCAGAACTCCTTTTGTACTGCTGTATCATATTCACATGAATCTGTGATCTTTCACGCGAAGCATTCGTTACGTAGGAAGGTATGTCAAGTACATTAAATTAATAATTAGTGATTAGGTACACGTACACACGCATAACTTAACCAAGCTTTGAAATGAATATTTGTGTGAACGAAACTTGATTAATTCATTTAGTTTCATTGTTTACTACTGCAGTATCGATAGTTATGAATGTAGTAGAAATGTTTACACCTTTAGTTGGCTACTAAAAATGAAAAGATACTATGGGGGTCATTAATCTGTAACAATGTTATATCTCATTTATTTGAATGTGGGTATTATCTTGTTAAACAATAACAATGGAATGTCAATAATATATTTGGCACACGCTGATGAACTCATTATTCGAAATAGTTTCTGGATGCTAAAACAAAGGTTGAAGAAGAAACTCTACCTCCACGACGTCCCAAACCGTGTTGCAAAACAAAGGTTGAAGAAGAAACTTTACCTCCACGCCGTCCCAAACCGTGTTGCAAAAACAAAGGACTATCAACAAAACATCGCCTTACTCCATAGCAACGGCTACCCCAAAAGCAATTACCCAACAAATCATCCTCTGACGTTTAATGCCTGCAATATGTTCCCCTACTCTCACTAACCTTTTGGGGTTTGTGTATGAATCATTTACATGTCACCGGGCCCCAGTACCGTGCCCTGAACGACCCCATTGATTTTCAATTAGTTCCTTGCAGCACGCTGCATTATCCATATTTACACGGTCTTTGTTACATGACGTGTTAAAAGCGCTGTTTTTTTACATACATTGTCCATCCCCAATCAATAAAGCACCCTAATTCGATGATGCTAAGATTGACATTTGCATTATTGAGTTCGAAATAAATATGTCCATCTTCGTTACAGATGATTTGATGATCGAGTCGGAATCGATTATTTAGGGCTATTTCGTTCTTTATTGATTTATGGTTTGATTATGACTCGGTTATTTCGTGGTAACCTTTTAGTTTACCTTGAGCGTGAGCTTATTATTTTAAATATGACTTTTGCATTAAGCCTTGGTCTTATTCCTAATAGGTACACATCTTATGTTAAATAAATGTTATTAGTGATTTTTCCTTTATACCTACCTACTTTAAGATTTCTCAAGAAATAATCGTAACCAAATTTCACTCTATTTCAGTCAGACATAGTTCACCAGTCGGTTTACGAGCTAGTCCACTCTGAGGATCGAGAGGAGCTGCAGCGACAGTTGCTGTGGAACTCCTTCCTACCTCCTGAAGTCAGCAATCTGACGCTCCAAGATGTGCTGAGGCCAGAGAGAGCGCATCTCTTGGAGAGAAGCTTCACTGTTCGGTTTAGGTGCTTGCTAGACAATACCTCGGGGTTTCTGGTAAGTTTAATACATAATTATCTTCTATATTTTTACTAATATTATAAAGAGCAAATGTCTGTGAGGTTGTAGCTTTTTAAGTTTGAATGTAACTGTAAGTACCCACCCTACGTGTATACCTACTCATCCAATAAAATAAAATAAATCACCGGTGTATAGAATGGATTTCCAGGATGGACTTGGTATTCTTGCAGCGGCTTTGCTTGCCTTATTTGTAATAATATATACTAGCGTAGTCACGTGTGTATTATAAAATGATAGCCAACGTCAAGCTGACGTAAAATTATTTACGTTGCAAGGCAATGCACACATACTTATAGCCGAGAAATATAAAAAATCAAACGGTAAATTTTATTTTAAATGAATGATATTCTGCTGACGACGAAATAAATCTCATTAAATCTTAATGTAATTAGTCGAATTTAGATTTTGTCAATAAAGTAGGTACAGAGGCAAGGATGGTAGCAAAAAAATCTGGTACCTACTTAGTAATACCATGATTGATTCATTATAATAACATGGGTAACCTTCATTGTTCCACAGAGGCTCGATATCCGAGGCCGAGTGAAGATCCTACACGGACAGAACAAGAAGACAGAAGAGCCTCCACTAGCGTTGTTTGCAATATGTGCCCCCTTCGGACCGCCCAGTCTGCTAGAAATACCACAAAAGGAGGTTATGTTCAAAAGCAAGCACAAATTAGATCTCTCGCTGGTGTCTATGGATCAAAGGTAAGATCGGAAAAATATGCACAATTACTGTTATTTTTAGGGTTCCGGATAACTATTTTCACATGCCTTGAGGCAGAATGTATTAAGGGTCAACAATGTAACTACACTATAACATCTACTGTACTTACCATATGTTCGTGAATAAACTTTCATTTCATTTCATTTCAAAGGTAAAAACGGAACCGGAACAGTGCGACTCCGTCCGTGTGTCTGTCTGTCTGTCTGTCACAAAGTTAAATATCGCAGGAGCTACTAATGCTATCAATTAGTGAAATAGTGGTAAACAAAGCTAATCTACGTGTATGTAAATTAAAAGTTTAAAGATATATTTTAAATAGTACAAAAGTAATTGACAACTAACTAGTATGGAAAATATTATAAATTTTAAATTTATATAAAAAAGAACGGATAAGAGGGGGGCAAAAATTAAGAGTCTAGTTAGTAGGCCAAGTGGGGTATCATATGAAAGGGCTTGAATTGCACATTCTAAAACAGGCTTTCTCTTTTTTCTATAGTGGTAAAATTTTGATTTACAAAGGAAAATGTACAAAAAATACCATTACCCTTCTTATCCCCGAACCCGAAGTTTACCTAGTGAAAAATTTGAAAATACGATATTTAATTAATATTAACGTAATTATTACCGGAACAGTATAACGAGACGTCTATCTAGCGTTATTTAATACTTTTGTGTTGAATTTTGTTTCCTCCAAATGTGTATAGAATTATCCTGAAAGTACCTTCTAGCAAATAAAAAAAGATATCGAAATTGGTTCACTTTGTAATGAATTATGTCTGTAAAACCAACATAGATTTTTTCTTAATAAAGCGCAGTGAAAGTTTGTACGGAACCCTCGGTGCGCGAGACAGACTCGCACTTTACCGGTTTATATTACTAGGTAGGTCTCCAATTCAGTACAATTCATTTTGAAAATAATACTTAGTTTGAATTTAAGTAGTTACAATAGTCGGAGCGGTATATACAGGCTGACTGGTAATTCGACCTATTCCTTGAAAGGGGTTATACTAGAGCTAATTTGTGAATAAAATTCTCCTTGCAGCCTTAAGCTGGTGATTGTGACAAAATTACTTCCATTTGGATGGTAAAAAAACATTTTTGTCACAATCAGCACTTTAAGGCTGCAAGGCGATTTTTATTCAAACAAACTAAAATCTCGAAAAATTAAAAAAAAAACGTGTTTTGACCTTGTTGGCTGGACATAAATTGTTGCAAATTAGCTCTAGTATAACCCCTTTCAAGGAATAGATAGAATTACCAGTCATCCTGTATATATTTTTTTATTGTCTGTTTGCATTGTCTACTTTGTTTTTCCCTACCTTCTTTCGTTATAATATCTTGAAACGTCGTTATGTTGATAAGTTGGCTGCTGGTGGTATAAGAGAACCAAATACGTAACTTAATTGCGTTGGTGTGTGTTTCCAGGGGTAAGATGCTGCTGGGATACACAGATGCAGAGCTCGGCAACATGGGGGGCTACGACTTAGTGCATTACGATGACCTGGCCTACGTGGCCAGCGCTCATCAAGAGTGTAAGTATGATACTTATTGTTTGCGATGGTATTTTCCTAATTAGTCTAACAGTCTTCAATTGCATGTACGTAATATATATTTCGCACTCTTCGAGTCGTTTATTTAAATTCTAACCTGACTCATGTTTAAGCAAAATATAAAACTTGTACGACCTCATAAAACATAATATACTCGTAGTAAACATTGTGTTTCTTAAACTACGACAAAGTTATATAGGCACAGAAGAGAAATATTGACTATATGCTGCCATAGGAATTGCTGACTCTGAAGCTTTGGTTTCTTTTTTCTAACGGCTGACATTAACCTCAAAATAATTGTTTCAGTATTAAAAACGGGTGCTTCCGGCATGATCGCGTACCGCTTCCAAAGCAAAGAAGGGCAGTGGCAGTGGCTGCAGACCTCCTCGCGGCTTGTCTACAAGAATTCCAAGCCTGACTTCGTCATCAGCACGCATAGACCGCTAATGTGAGTCTTGCTTATATACGAACACAAATTGTTTTGTTTAAGGCGAGGCCGGTTCACGATCTGACGAAAAGATTGATCTTTGAGCTTCCAGTGTGAAGAAATTATGGAAAATTCTACTACAGAAAATTTAGTGTAGATCTTTTTGGAAACAAAGTGTTATATAATATATATAATATTAAAAAATGGCTTGGTAACTCTGTAAAAAAATCTTTAATATCACCATAAAAATAAACTTAAATGTTTGAGATCTCGTAATTTTCAACGACAATCTATAATTTATTTTTATAAAAACGATAGTTTTTTATTATTCTAGTGAAATAACCGGACAGATTTTTAATAAATTATCCAGTATTCCAAAAATCAATTAATATGTACCTGGGCGAA
This sequence comes from Epinotia brunnichana, assembly GCA_963854355.1. Classification (NCBI taxonomy): domain Eukaryota; kingdom Metazoa; phylum Arthropoda; class Insecta; order Lepidoptera; family Tortricidae; genus Epinotia; species Epinotia brunnichana. Next base: position 21,091,015 of record OY977936.1, on the reverse strand, counting down.
TATTCAGCGTTTTTAAAGCGCTTTTTTTCGTCATTGTCGTCTTCAGGAAATACTATTAAAAGAGACGAATATCAGAGTCCACTTTTGATGAAGACGTAAGCCAATACCGGTGCTGAGTCTTTTTTGATTTAAGTTTCCGCGGTATGATTTACTTCTGCTGAAATAATCTTGAGCCGACAATGACTTTAGAACCGAGCGGTTCAAACGCTCGGAGATTGGCCCACCAACTAAAAAGTGATGTTACACATTTCCGAACACGCACTTCCATCTCGCTCACGCTTATGCTCAGTGAGAGGGGGAGAAGACCATGAACCTGCCTCGCCTTAATACTAGAACTAAGTTTAATTTTTTTATCGATTCATAAAGTCATAGAACACAAACAGTAACTTCCTATAAGAAAATGTATTTTGACGTTTCTACGAAAACAATTAACCAAATGAACTTATTATACAATATGTATGTCTGCTTACAGGGAGGAAGAAGGTCGGGATCTTCTAGGCAAGCGGACTATGGACTTTAAAGTGAGCTACCTGGACACGGGTCTCACGAGCCTTTACTTTTCGGAATCGGAGCAGCTGTCAGGCTGCGAGTCCACCGTCACCACCCCTCCCCGCAACGCGCGCCGCTACAAAACACAACTAAGAGACTTCCTGTCCACCTGTCGGAACAAAAGACGGGTGCCTTCCACCCCCGCTCCACCAGCCGTAGATTATCTAGCCGCTGATGCCGTAGCAGCAGCGTATACTAACCTAAACGGTGCCTACACAGCACCTTATGGAGAATACCCTCCAGCTCCTGCCTTACACTACGCCCCTCCGCCTTTGGACGATCGGTTTCTCACAGCCGACAATATCTTCCATCAGTATAAACCACTTTCGTACCATTACACTCCTTATACGCCTAATGGCTTCCTAGAGCCAGCGCCACCGCCCGGTTACGACGTGGCACCCACGTACCATAGGCCACCTTCGAGAGAGTACACGTACGTCGACACTAGTGGGAGGTATATGAGTCCTGTGACGGGACAGGAGAGGAGATCACCTAGTATTGTGCCGGGACCAAGTCCCGGTGGGTCCAGTGGGTCTGCGGAGCACGAGCGGATGCAGCAAGCACAGCCCACAGAGGCGCCCCGACAGACAGTCCTAATGTGGGGCGCTGGTGGGGCGGCTCAAGAGGTGCCCGTGGAGTACTCTCCTCCTCAGGTTTGGCGCTACCACCCTTCACATTACCACACCGCTGAAGCGACGCAATGATTTTTAGTAACCTTTTTTGTGTGCAATTATTTTGTTTTAAGTAGGTTATACGGTTTGATGATACTGTCGGGGATAATTATTTATATTATAAGATTCATGTTTTAATAACACCAAAGATCAACAAGCGTATCACGTTTACCATGTCCATGACAATAGCTAATCTGGTCAAGTGTCGTAAAGTATACGAATATCACAGAGCAGTGCAACTACAAAAATAAGTACAGTCGGCTGCAAAATTATCTACGCATTAACGCAGATTTTTCGAGTTCTTTAACAGCATAATTATTTATGCAGTTGCCTGTTGCCAACTACGTATAAATACTTAATACCTTTAATAAAACTTGTAACGATAATAATTTGCAAGGAAACAAAGTTAAACAATCATGCTAATAATTCAATTCAGTATCAACGTAATTTCAGCGACAGTTCCATCAAATTTGTGTCTTCAAAGTTTTGTCGCGTGACTTCGTTAACGAAATAATTTACTAGATTGTTTAATGATATTTTACTTTCAATCATGTTACTTACTATCATTGCGAAATTTCTTTATCACGCGTCAAAACAACTTGTTACCAGGAGTTTATTTCCTTAAATCTTATACCTCGCTCAGTCAAGTCTTAGTGTCTTCGCTAAGTCTTGGTCCAAAGATCGTAAGACCATGTTTCTTACGATTTTTCGACTTGCTATAATTTTTGTAATGGATATTCTAGACAAGATAGATAACTTACTGGTTTATATGATCGTAAAATAATCAAAATATTGGGTGCATTTACAATGAGAATGTTAATCCGATACATACCAGTAGTTTTTCAATTAAAAAAAACAACATAATAAGCCAAAATCCTTTTTGAAATTTATGAATATAATAATATATCTGTCTGTAAACATTCTATCTTTTCTTGTCTAGGGTCCTCCAAAGACAGAGGCCTTTACACAGATTGTAAGCTATGTCAGACCAAAAACAGGGTCCTTCCATTTCCTATAATGTAGATAAATTTCTTGTAAAAAAATCGAATGTTCTACACGAGAATTATGAATTTCAAGTAGTACATTTTGGAGTTCGTTTTTAATTTTATATCATGCAATGAGAGTTTTAGTTATAATTTGTACATATTATTTTTTAATAGATATTTAATGCTTGGGCTTTGTATTGAAATAGCTTAGCTCGCGACACTTGGAAATTTTACATTTTTCAAAGTTAGGATAGAAACACATTGCAAAGATTAGTTGCTTTGAAAATGTCTGCCGTTTTTTGGCATGGCATACGCTAGATGGCAGTATAGTCAAATGCCAATGATACAAAATGAGAAGCTAGGAGCTTCACTGTGTCACAAGAGCTAACTAGAGACTCGAGCACGTACTAACGTCAATGAACGAGGTCTCAAGTTAACTCTTTCGATGTATGGAACTATGACCCATAGTTCCATACATCGGAAAAGTAATAAGAAAATAACCTAGATCAACACATATCAGTTTAAAATAAGGACCATTGTATTAGTATTAAAACTGTTTACCTAATGCGCCACACTAAATTAAAAGGTAATTAATTAATACGTATGTGAACTACCCACACTAATTTGGCGGCAAAGATTCCGAGTTAGTCTTCATTCCATTTTTGGTTAAATATCATATGAGTATCTTTCAAAAATATGGTACGTTTTCGAAAATAATCAAGTGTTGTACGAAAAGATACATTACTATATCTAATAAAAAGTGTAATCAGATTTTTATCAGAAGGTTACACTAGAATGTTGAACTAGGTATTAATACAACAACACAAAGGCCGTCCCATGATAAGCTAAGTGATTCTGCCCCCCTCGAGTTTGGGCTTATATATTTTATGGATTGTGTGGCTCAAAGTAATTAATGTGCAAAATTTGAGCACCCTAAACTTTATAGTTTTTTATTTTTATAAGAAACGAAGTATAATTTTTCTTTGATATTTTTGTTCTAGCTAACCGATTTTAGCGTGCTTCACATATATTGTACATTTACTAAAGATATGACGACATACATTACATTTTCATAATGTCATAGAAAAAAAAAGCCTACTCAACTTTTCAGTATTTTTTTATTTACTTCCGTTTTATAATGCACCGACCAACGACCTATAGGTAATATGTATTTTTTTCAAAATTATAGCTGTGGAAGAACATGGAGATATCTTTACATACTTACATTTCCTAGAACCGCTAATAATATAAAACGAAAAGATTGAAACCTCTTTAGAGAAACGTGCATGTTGTTGCCAAAGAGAATATAAATAAGAGACGGGACTTCGAACAAGGTTTTGGATGACAGTGACATTGTCATTTGATTTTGACATGACAACTCATTCGAACTTTAGCTAGTTTGAAATACCACAATACCAATAAAAATAAACGCTAGTACGGAAGTAGACTTAGCAACCTAACGAACGAGGACGATAGTAGGGTTGTAGTACTTAACGTTATCGATATCGATAATATTAGAACCCAACGTTATCGATATCGATAAATTATGACAAGGGACGTCGTTGGGCCCGCTGCATGAACAGAAAATTGCTTTACAAAATCTAAAACTAATCCGATTTAAGTATGAAATAATAAAAGGAGAACAAATATTTCATACAGTTTATTTCACACTTATTTCCAAATCACAGTATATTTACAAAAAATCACCAATCTGTACACATATCTTTGCGGGTCGCAATGAATACTTCTCTTTGCTTAGTTTGGGACTAGGCTGATTTGTGTAAGATTGTCCGCAAATATTTATTTATTTATTTATTTATAACTAAGAAACCTCGCGCTTGTAGGTTTTATCCAAGTACCAACCGTTGTTTATCATAAGTAAATCAATATTGGCGCTTGATATTTCGTTATTAATACTTACGTGCTTTATTTTAAGATAATTATAAATTTTATTTCGTCAAAAGCATTGTTTGTTTGACACACACATGTTTTCTCGTGAAGTTATAATATCCATGGTAACCGGCCAAAGTCACCATGACAAAATGACAGACAGAGAAAGAACGGAAGTAGGAGATAGCATGAGTCCGCCATAGCAATAGCACAGATAGAAAACTCGTTATTCATATTTTTGTTCCTAGTTGCGCTACACTGGTTGTTGCATACTAAATAGTTAGTTTTTTTTAAACAAGGCTATAAAGTTTAGGTTGCTCAAATTTTGCACATTAATTAGGTACTAATGTAGAGCCACACCATCCATAAAACGTACAAGCCAAAACTCGAGGAGGGCAGAATCCCTTATCCGCTTATCCTGGCACGGCCTTGGACAAACTACAACTCCATTGCCTCGTCCACATCAACATTTAAAAGAAAGTCAAATACCTTTTTAATGACAGTTCGCGATATTGCGACCATAAGTAAAAGAGCATTTCTAAAGAAGTTTGTACAAATTAAAGACTTCAAATAAGGCATACCTACTTTTAAGTTTCTTATTTTGTAAAAAAATCACTACTAGGACTAGATACGGTAGAACACTTTTCGCAAAAATATTGTTTTTATTAAAAGTATAAAATTACTAAAATTGGTGATAAAATAGGAAACTAAACGTAAATATGCCAGAGTCACGTAACGTTCCGAACGCGCGTCGGTTCAGTTTAACTGTCAATTTTCCATATAAAAAGTGTCATTTAGACCTACCTGACGCGCGTACAATGCGTTACGTGATCGACCTACAGATTAAGCGCCCTAGATTTGTACAAGCTCTGTTAGAAATTAACAAAAATGTTTTGGGATATGCAGTAGGTATACTAGGTATGTCATCTATGATCTGTAAAATTTTGCTTTTCGCAGTGCATCATGTCATGTCATAGTCAATTAAAGTGGAAAATACGGTAATTTCATTACATCATCATAATCTGGCAAAATAGATTATATTGTCGCCATGTGATGAGCTATCATTAGCATTTCATGAATAGAGCACCTCGTGGAATGAGCGTGTCATGCGTAGCGTCGCTGCCTAGCACTGCCTTGCCAACGTCATTTTAAATCAGCACTATGTACATACACTTTGCGTGCCTTTTCTATCTCTTCCATTTAATAATCGTACTTTTATTGTGCTGCAGTGATCGGGTTGGCAAGGCAGCGACTCCAACGACGAGTAGGGATAAGTTAGTCTAAATTAAATTATACGGTATTTTACGAAAAACACTTAACTCATGGTTATTGTAAAATAATAACTTATTCATCAACAGCGTAAAAATTAAAGGTTTATTCTTATTTGTAACAAAATCTGCTGTAACTAACATCAACAATCCATGAACACAACAGTCCACAACAGTGAATGTCGTGGCCTGATATAGGTGTTTCTATATACATGTACGTTTGGTAGTACGAATTTGATATATACTCCTAATAGAACACGAACAAGCTATAATACGCAAGAGTTAACTTGAGACCTCGTTCGTATGAGTCATACGAACGAGGTCTCGTATGACGTTAGTACGCGATTGAGTCTCAAGTTAAATCTTGCGGGTTATCTCCACTTAAATAAATCTCTGAATTAAAAAAAGAATCAGCCAGTATGAAACTAAGCTTTGTTCTGTCACGAATGATCTCAGCATCCCATGATCGGAAAAATATATAGTGACGACCGCTTTAGCCTAGTTGGTAGTGACTCTGCCTACGAAGCAAGAGGTCCTGGGTTCAAATCCCGGTAAGGGCATTTATTTGTGTGATGAGCACGAATATTTGTTCCTGAGTCATAGATGTTTTCTATGTATTTAAGTATTTATTTCTATATATAAGTATCTATATCGTCGTCTAGTACCCATAGTACAAGCTATGCTTAGTTTGGGACTAGGTTGATTTGTGTAAGATTGTCCTTAATTAATTTATTTATATGAAACATTTTTGATAGGTACATTATTATATATTACAATATTATATAAAAATAAATTTATGAAATTTATGATTATTTTTCTAGCTGTCACATAGGATAGTTGTTATCCAACAGCGACAGTTAATTCATTTGCCGAAATATTTGTCCTCATCAAATTTTTGATTTATCGCCGCTACATGTCATCTGTCAGCTTATAAGAAACGTCAAAATGGCGGAATTGCTTTGCCTTTCAACTATTAATAATTTAAATCCCGTCTACGATAGACCTTCACGAGACACATGCCAAAAGCCAAAGCATAAAAAAATAATCGATTCTGATATGAGATCTTATATGCGCAAATTCCGTATTAAGGCGTAATTTCAATAAATGTATCAACAAATTCGAACAATATAGGTAACACGATTTTTTTAATGCTCTTTGCGCATTCAGCCAAAGTACCTACTTACCTGCGGGGCCACCACGAAAATCGAAACTCGAAGTTTGTATATCTGCATCCCTGTCACTCGAGTATTGTTAGTGCGATAGAGATAGAGATACCCGAATAGAAACAGGTAACTAGATGATACCCAATTCATTCCCCACACCAGTTTTTTAGGGCTCCGTAGCAAAATATTACGCAATTCTTAAAATAATAAACTTTTAGTAGTGAAACAACGCAAACAAACCCGTATAGTTTTATATTTTAATAATGAACTTAGTTTATAAAAAACCTTGTCCGAAAGCATTTAATGCAAATTATAAAACCATTAACATGAAATGTACATTAAACTATTTTCAATGTAAAATAATAGTATTTTATGCAACTGTTGTATAAGAAGGGTCTTAAAACGCGAGTGGCGTGGGTTGCGTGGGTGGTGCGCAATTACAGACGCCACGAGCGTTTTTAGACCAGAATTTTAAATAAAAAGCAGACTACAGAATAGTTAAACTTTTCAGGCAGCAAGTTTTATATTCGTACTTTTGCTACTCACGCAATTTCTTCAGGAGTGCAGGTATTAATTTCTTCGACCATTTTAAAAGGAACGTACACTTAACACGAATAAAATCTTAATAGTTTAGGACTAATAGTTTATCGTCTTTCGTCTTTTCGCTTTGAACTGTATTTTGGTGGGACATCGGAAATGTGACACCTATTGCTTATGGTTTGTTTTGTTTTTAATTTATTTGCACTTGCCATCCATCCGAACCAAACCAAATCCGGACCCGGACCGAATTCGAGCTGTTTATTTTTATAAATAAGAATTTATAAAACGTGTAATTTAACACACAATAGATGATGATTTATTATTATTGTAGTAAATAATGTATAATATACAAATGTTTAATCGTAAATAAATACTTTTATTTCGAAATATTTGTTTATGAAGTTGGCACCACTGCAATATAGCGGCCGGTTCAAAAAAAAGTTTAACAGTGCTTTTATGAAAAATGTATGAACCAAAAAAGTACGCTAAGCAGTGCGTTTTTGGGCCATAGAGCATAGAATTTTTCGACGATTAATTAGTGGTGTCATTGTATTTGAGCTACAGCCTATATATAAATGACAGATAACGGTATAGGAGTAAAAAAAAAATATTGCACGTACCTACCTACTTTATTTCCGATCATGCCCCTCTGTGACGATAAATGAGTGTCGCAAGCATTTGTTTACCAAAAAGGACAGGCAAATGGAAAAATTGGCTCCGACAGAAGCTCAAACAATATAAGTACCCTAAGAGCAGTTTTACAGGCTGTTTATATTTGGCGGCAGTGCCTAAAAAAGACGCAAAATATTCCTTGCCCATCTGAATGTTGGTGGCAGAAAGAAGAAAAAGCTTGGGCGCCACTTTGGACCCAAAGTCCTATGGCTGCTCAAGCATGCCTAGAATAATAATAGTTCGGTGCGTGAAATCTTGCAGTTTCAGGTGCAATTGTTTCGAACGCCAGCTCAAATGTACTGAGTTATGTAATTGTGGAGGTGTTTGTAATTAAAATTAATTCACAAACGTTCTATTATTATTTGTCTACCTGACTACGTTTATAAATTGAAGATGATTAAAAGTCACACTAATATTATAAAGGCGAAAGTTTGTGAGTGTGTGTGTTTGTTACTTCTTCACGCTCAAGTCGCTGGACCAATTTTGATACAATTTGGTGTGGAGGTAGCTGACACCTTAACACATAGGCTACTTCTTAACTGCGGGTAACACCACAGGCACAGGTAGTAAGCAATATTTTCCATACTACCCACACAGATACATACTCGTCCCTTATGTGAAACACATGTATATTTTCTGTATTTTTTTTAGGTTGGATATTAACAGCTAAATATTATTTAATAAACAAGTTGCTCAAGAATTGTAAGCAACAAAAAAAATATGTAGGTACGGAGTTTGTATCTTCTTTGTAGTAAATGTGTTTTAACCTAGTTAGTGTTTTTCGTAATTTACACCAAACTCTGTCTTCTTATTGTATATTCCTTGGAATCTCGTATAAATAAACACGGGTCTCGCTAGTTTTGTACTATTTGAGTCAATAAATTAGGAAAAAAGTATTCCATTCTATAATTTAATTCGTATGTAGGTAGTTCATAACATAACTTTCTTAAGTGTGGCGCGAAATTGTATACTTAAAAGGCACATATTGTACATTTTTAATGTATAATATCAATTTGTCACTTATGGTTCAGTATCCATAGTCAAATTATATGAAATGTAATTGTATATAAATAGACAGAGAAAGACCCTTTATTTTCAAAAGCTTTCAAAACTGACAAACATTTAAATCTCTTTTGTATATATCTTGCGGGAACGAGCAGCTGTGTTATGTAATCTCTGGTTCCAGAGTAATTAACTTCTCTGCAACCAGAGATTTATGATTGAGATTATTGAATGGGGCCGTCTTTTTGTAATAGGGAACTTGCATCTTTTTATTTTATTACGAAAATCAAAAGTATAATCCAGCATTAACACAACTGTAGCACTAAAACTTTCTTATGATTTATTTTTCTGATGTTATACGCATTTGAAATCTGCACGCGGCGGCACCCCCCGAAAACGCTCTATATTAAACTGGCTTATGCTATGACGTCACAACATATATTCTCGGCGCGTTTACTATGGAGTAATAGCCATTAATTTGCAATTACCTCCACAACATTTGCGTTTAAGTCTATTACTTGTTGTACAAAATATCATTTCTAATGCAATATTCTGTGTAACTGTTATGTTATTTTATCGAAAAAAATATTTTTTTTTCGTCATTCTAACGTGAGATAAAACTATTACAATCGTTTTTTTCTTTGTTGTTCTTCTTTAATATATTTCTGCGTAGGTATATCCGCATCAATTGAGTGCAATTTATTCGAAATTGAAGTCCCATGCAAGTTCCCCATTGGAATCTTCTGCCTAGGACGGACGGTAGAGTTACTTTGTGAATAGACAACTTTGATGCAATTCGACCAACTGAAATAGTCTAAAGTATAAGGTAGTGTGCCTGAGTAGGTGTGCGAAGTCAAAAATTACTAACCGTATCAAAATCTAAACACAGATTGTAAACAGCCGGTTTGAAAACTCTTTTTTTCTTCTTGTATTCGGACCTTCATGTGTCCAGATCGATACCCTGAAACCGTAGCAAGAAACTAAGCTCTCCATGTATAAGTAATACGAATAATTGTGTTCAAACATAATAAACCATGAACCACTTTATATTTTAAGACCATTAAATATGCTGTAATTTATTGATTAAATTGTAAATAAATAATTAGTTATACGCTTAATTATCTATCTATCATTAATTATTTAAATGAACATAATAAATAAGATCAAAATATCCAAACAGTTTCTGTATTTATTTTAGCATAACATATATTATAATGTAATTAAAAGAAAATTAAATAAATTTTTCATGCCACTGATTTAGTTTTTTTTCCTTTACTGCTGAAAGCAGCAAATATTATATCCAAACCTAAGGTAACCTAGGTCTTAAAAATCAAGCAGGTTGTCTCTTGCCAACAGCCGTTTACCAAAATGTAGGTAGCCCGCTGTCCTACATTTTTCCTGTCTTACATGGCATACCTACAGTTTGTAATTTTCCTAACTTGTCTGCAATTCCATATACCTAATAAATAAGACTTGACCACAAGCACAACACAAATAGTTTGGGTACAAAATTAAATAAAGGGCAGTAACGAATATCATATTATAGAATTGTAGTATCTGGCTTTAATAGTAGTTTATGTGACTGTAAATAATGAAGGGCATTAAACACGAATGTGGGTTTATGAACCGAGCCGAAGGCGAGTTTCATAATAACATCAGACGAGTGTCTTAATGCCTAATTATGTACAGTTACATACACTACTTTATCTATCCACATATCATAAGCCTCCATGATGCATTCAGGAGCCGCAAATAATGACCGGCATCGCGGCGTTGTTTTCTGGCAGCTGTCATAGTTTTTTCTTAATTCAGAAACAAAATAGAGTCGGATTCAACTAGCATATCGTTCGATATCTTACTTACGTGCGACATTTGTTTGTACGACAACGTCATCTCGACTGATATTAGAATAGAGGTCAAATCAAATTTCTTTGATTTCAGAGATGTTCGAAATTTGAATGAATTAATATTATCGAAATCGATGTTATTATTTAGCAATAATAACATTTTCACAGATAAGAAATTTGTTCTAACAAAACAGTCTATTTTTATGGTGGTCATAATGTGCGATTCTTGAACGCATCATGGAGGGTTTATGATATTTGGATAAGTAGATAAACAGTCTAAGTATGTCTTACGCAATGGAATTGATATTAAGTCCTACCAGCGTCTGACATAAGTACATGTAGGTTTGTCATCTTTACACAGCTCTCTATGTATATAACGCACATATAGGTATATCATGAAAACTTGCCTATTTAAGTATAGGGTATTTAAAAAAAAGGAAACCGTAACGATTATTTTTTTCTTAAAATTTTAGACATCAAGATTTTAGTTTTAGTTTTTTCCCTGGCACGTTTTAATCATGAGGACTATTATTTTTTACAAATGATTAAAGTCTCTATTAAATTAACCGACCCTTATCGTGGTTCTAATAAGTACCTATAAGTATTTCTATCTATTAAAGAAGGCACAGACCTAGTTAAAATAATCAGAATTATAATCCCAGAATTCTTTTTAACATCTTCGATTATATGATATGACAAAGAGTGGGTAGGTAAGTGTGTGTGAGTGGGATCGTATAGGTACCTTTATATGGCCGACCTAGTATTTTGGAGTGGGCAAATGACAATGAAGCGTTCAAATATATCTGACACCTCAATTGGCGCTATCGTGTTCAACATCAAGCATAATAGCATGATGCACGGAACACCGAGTGAAAGTGAACATAATACCATCTAGTGAAGAGAGCGCGAACTTTAAATTGCGGTACAGGCGCTCCCACTAGTTCAAGTCAATGGTGTGTCTCTTGTTCGGAAGGTGGCGTTGGTAGTAAAACAAAAGAATTACGGAGACTTAAGAAAACAAAAAAAATTGCATTGTACAACATTACTCAATCGCGATGAGTTTGGGATTGGAATAGATGTCAGTTCAGTCATATAAACTTTGACGTTTTAAACCAGTTTGGATTTTAAAAAAGGTAGCCTAAATTGCTTTCATTCTTTTTTATCAAGGCAATCCATACTTCGCTTGGTATTGATTAGCCACTGCCATGTCGATTTGGAAACATAAAAAAACAAAAATCGATTCGGAAACGACACAAAATCCCAAGAACATAAGGAACATTACTCTTCTGCCGCCAGAGTGCACCACTAGCACAAACCGTAAACCAGTAGAAGATCACACACTCATGCACAATTGATTGTCAAATGAGTGACAAGGATGCATGCATAGACAAAACCGCAAGTGGGAACGAGATACAATACCAACTCTGCTAGTGTCGCCCTGCGAGTTTTGCTTAATGTTCCGCAATGCGGCGCGGCAAGCGTTATTATCAGTTCATTGCGCGGTCGAGATTCTCACTAGGGCAATTCTAGGGCCGTTCGAGATGATGTCTAAAATTGATGATCTCTATTCACGTAATCTCTATGGATAAATCTTACCAAAATCTCGAAAACGGTTTATCATCAAATTGTCGACACTCATTTCGTCGAATTTCACATCTAAGTCAACGTTTCATGTATTTTCATTTCGTCGACAATTCATTTCGTGGAACGGTCATTACAAGTAATTTTAAATCGTATATTTTTACTTGTCGGATGATTCATTAAATAGTTGTATTATTTCATGGAAAACGTTTTGTGATTTATTGTTTCAAATATTTTTAATTAACATACAAAGTATTACAAGGATTATAACTTATTTTAATTTAAGATAAATAGTTGGCATTACACTATCTATGGCATTACGTTGAGAACGGAACGCTATGCAATGGCTTAAGTACCATCCAGGGGACACGTGCAAGGTTGTGGTAGGTAGCTCCTGCGGACGCAAGTGACAGTTGTCCCCCCTGTGTCAAGTGGGCATTGGCAACTCGACTGCCAGAGGTTATTAAGCCGCCTAAGGGCCTCTAACTCGGCTTGACGACTACTGTCATAGGCAGCAGCCGGGATGAACTGCTTAGCGTGCCTTCCAAAGCACGGCATTTTAACCTTGCCTAAACCTAACCTAACCGCCAGCGTGTCGACGTCACCCCGCTTCGCGGGGTGCCTATTTCCGCTCTGAGGGACACAAGTGAACCCTAACCTAACCTACTTATAAAACAATTGTTACGGTTGCTTGTTTTTTAACTGCGGGGGGCTCCGCCCCCCGTCCCCCCTTTTTATGGCTGCCCTTGCCTAGTTAAACCCCTGTAATCAGTTTATTTTGATCATTTTGTAATGCTGTAATACAATTTCGAACGAATGAAATTCATTGGTTTGTTATTCTGCCATTCAAAATTTATACATAAGGAATAATTTGCCAAATAATATTCCCTGAACAGTTATTCTATAAAATAATAAAAATTGGAATGATCTGGTCATGAAATAAAATAACACCAAATAATAATTCATGAACTAAATGTTACTTGAAACGTTTTCGATGAAATGAAATTCGTTGAAAAGTGTGTCGACAAAACAAGGGACACCCCTCGAGAACAGCTAAATTTCTTATTCTGGGGCATGATAGAGATCATTTCGAGCGACAATCTCAATGTCCACTGCAACATGCGTTTCGTTTTTCTTGATTCTGTTTGTTTACGAAAGATCATAAAATAATGAAATAATTTTTAAGTATTTCTACTGAATTCGATATCAAGAACAAAAGTGTTATTTATTTACGATAGCGTTATCCATAATTATGGCTATTTAAGGGGCTACCCGTGGTTTTCATCGATTTTTGACTAGGTTTGATACAAATACTTTTGCACTACAGATAGAATTATAAGGCAAACGGCTATCGATTTTTCAATCTTTAATCTCCATTTTGGTGTACCATATTTTGAAAAAACTGAATAGTTATTTTTTTATGATTTTTTTAAACATTGTCTCAAAAACACCTTTCTTGTTATAAGATTGCTGTGAAAGCTCTAACATATACGATATCTACATATTTGGGTTCGTCTCTGATGTCTCTAAAAACGTGTGTACGGTTTTGATTTTAAAATAATTAACACAAGAGTTATGGCCAGAAAACCTGTTTTTTGGTCTAAAACTGTTCAACTTTGATGCCAAATATCTCGAAGACAGTGATGTTTGAAGTAAATCTGGGATATTATATTGCTTATAGCTGATGTTGTTAATATAAATAAATAAATAAATAAATATTATGGGACAATCTTACACAAATCAACCTAGGCCCACGGTAAGCTCAGTAAGGCTTGTGTTGTGGGTACTAGGCGATGATATATATAATAGATAAATACATATAGATACTTATATACATATATAACATCCATAACTCAGGAACAAATATTCGTGATAAACACACAAATAAATGCCCTGACCGGGATTCGAACCCGGGACCTCCAGCTTCGTAGGCAGAGTCACTACCCACTGGGCTACGGAGGCCGTTAAATATGATAAGCTAAAAAAAACATTAGAAAACTAAGGGATTCAGATCGAACGTCATTGGCGTATGGGATCCCCTTAACACATAAAAATATATAAGTGTTTTCTCGATTAACAACTTACATGAAAAGGATAAAAACTATTCTGACTTGGCAGTTTTGAGTCAAAGACTCAAATCGACTCGACTCGATTCATTAATACGCTGATACGTTCATAAATATCTGTACAATGAAAGACAATTATATGTAGACAAACACGCAGCCATAATATATGTGCACATGTTTGTCATATACTTGTGAACAAAGCAGAGGTCGATATTATATACACACTTAAATATCATATACATGTCAACAAATCCGAAGTCAAAAATATATAGACAAATTTCTGTTAATATAAACATATGTGCAAAAAGCCAGACAAACATATCTATACCTACCCAAAGTCAAGGAAGAACGGATACGTACATAGATAAGGATATAAATATCTGTACACGCCTTAATGACACTGACAATAGTCCTGACTATTGTCAGTGTCATTAAGGCGTGTACAGATATTTATGTCCTTATTTATGTACGTACGTTACTACCCCAGACTGTACATGTTTCTGAAAGTCAAGCTCGTGCCATATCTACAAGTATTCGTCTTATACCGTTGAGATAAGTAACTGAGTGTACCATCGCCAACACAGTTAACTGACCATCCTTGCACTTTATATTAATTGTAATAAGGGTCACTAATGGTCAGTTAACTGTGTTGGCGTTTGTACACACATAATTATTTATATATGTAGTATCCTATCCTTCGCATTAAACCCATTTAATACGAGGTATTATGTCAGCACTTGTGTATAAATACTGGCCAAACTTTCACTAATTTGTAAGCTGTCAAAATTTTCTGCCATTACGCCACTGACAGATCTTATGTATAAGAAAATCAGTGATACTCACAGATTACAGAGTTACATAGTCGTTGGTAGTCTGAGGTGAATTGGTGATACTACATCTCGAACGCTGGGAGTCGGCCTGGGAGTCGACATATCTCGACCGTGAGATTTTGAGAATACGGAAATTGGTTTTCAATCGACATTCGCCATTTTTTTTTCGAGATATGTATATTAGACATCATCTCGATCGGCCCGAGAATTGGCCTCAGTTAGTTGGGGATCACACGCAATAAATTAGAAAAATCGCTGCCGCGGCCGCCGCCGCTTGATTGTAAGAACATAATTACTGTGATCGAAAACGCGAGCCGAAAGAGACTCACTTTGTTCTAGTGTGTCCCGTTCTAAAATAGGTGATTTATTTATTATTTATTCACTTATTATTTATTTATTTAGTAGAATAATATAGGTACCTACTTAATCGTAAATATGTTTTTTTTATATGGCAATGAGTGGGAGCATGACACTCTAAATACTAAGCGAGTCTCTTTCGGTCTCGTTTTTCAGCTTGTCTAATGTTCAATTTAAAAACAGTATACTTGCTACTAATAACCATGGCTGTCTGGAACATAAATCAGAGTAGGTATTCTTCATTAAAACCTATTGATCATACCTATAACACCATGCCTATGGCGACTGGTAAACTATTCGTTCCTAGGATAAATAATTACTATGGGGACAGAACTCTCAAAAAGCGTATCCCATACCTACTCAATAGTTTGCCCGAAGCCATTAGACGTGAAAAAAATAGGAATAAATTTAAAAGACTGTTAAAAAAGCATTACCTAGATGTACTTATATAAAACGCAGTTATACTATTTACTACTACTACTGTTACTAATGAATAACTAAATATTTTTTGTTAATAAATGCCTTACCTAGAGACTGCCGCTCCCACAGTCAAACTGTCACTACAGTTTTGTGGGGCAATGTTTAATTTTAAGTATGTAAAACACTGTACTTATTAAAAAAAAAAGTATATGGCATGGGTACTATGTCAAAGCAATATGGGTTCAATTCGAACTAAGAAGCTTTTTCTCTTCTTTAAGAGCACTCGGACGTTTACCTTATATGTACCATAAAACATTCCATGTAAAAATAGGCCAAGTCTCGAAACTCTTCCACCTTAAAAAATTGTGAGATATTACGTAGAGCCAAGTCAGGCATTAATCTTTATTTGCTTGCTTGATAAAATTTTGCAACCTGGGAATCCACACAACTTTAACACCATCTATACATTTTTGCATACCTAAAACTATGTAGTATTGCGTGATTGCCAGTATGCAATCACGCATTACTTCAACTTTGATGATGTATGAAAATATAATGAAACGGGTCACTCACGCACGTCTTTGATTTGAGATCGAACAACGCTCGACATGTTTCGATTTGAGATCGAACATCGCTCGATATGTTTCGATTTGAGATCGAACATCGCTCGACATGTTTCGATCTCAAATCAAAGACGTGCGTGAGTGACCCGTTTCATTATATTTTGGCGGACCGGCTGCGGCTGCTTTGATGATGTGAGTTATGTTCTAGTTTTAAGTCTGAAAGTGTAGAATTGATTCTGAAACCGAAAAGTTACTTTTAGAATAAAAGGCAGGACGTGATAAATGATTCCTTAAATAATTTGCATTGCCAATTATAAAATGTAATCCCATTTAGGTTTTTGTAATATTATATTCGAGTTTGTTGTTGTGGTGAGTATCTCACCACAACAACAAACTCGAAAAGAAATCGAACGAAGAATATCAGTCTCACGGAAAAAATACTGGGCTATGAAAGAAATTATGAAAAACCCAGGATTCAAAATAAAAGAAAAAAGGAAAGTCTACAATACATGCATACATCCCTGTATGACATATGGTTGCCAAACATGGTCTTGAACCAAAAAATATACCAAGAACTTAGAAACCTGTCAACACAACATGGAACGAAGCATCCTAAATATAAATAAAAAAGCGGCCAAGTGCGAGTCGGACTCGCACATGAAGGGTTTCGTGAAATAAATTGCGGTTTACGATTTATAAAAATAAAAAAATAAATAAAATATCTTTATTTCAGATCTTTAGTCGATCCATATGATGTTAGTAACAGTGGAGACTTATGAACTACGTTAGTGACAATAATGACAATAAATTAATGATACTTAAATGACAAATAACTTAACGCCCCGGCTTTGCACGGGTTTATATGCATGTATTATACTATAAACCTTCCTCTTGAATCACTCTATACATTAAAACCCGCATCAAAATCTGTTGCGTAGTTTTAAAGATCTAAGCATACATAGGGACAGACAGACAGCGGGAAGCGACTTTGTGTTATACTATGTAGTGAAGAATAACTGGTTCAGGCTTATTTGGCCCTCCCGATAGCCACCTGAACCCAGTATCTTGAGAGTGGACAGTCGAGGCGCTCCGCCAACACCCTCAGAAGACTATTGCTGCTGCCTCTTAGCCGTCTCAGTAGCGACGCTACTCGTTTTCGCCTGATGGCATAGAAATCGTCGGTGCGCGCCTCGGCGAACATACCCGAGGCGCTGCAATGCCTTGGCAGCCTCAATAGCATTCTGAGTATGTTGTTATACTGCACCCGAATAGCGGAAAAGGCTCTCTGCGTAAAACTAACCCACAGACTGCACGTGTAAAACGTCTGACAGTAAGCTTTAAAAAGCGTCAACTTAACTTGCTTGTTACAACGTGCAAATCTGCGGGCAAGCATATTGCCCCTTACCGCCATTGCCCTCCTCTCCATCTCAAGATCCATGTCATCCTTCATATCCTCGGTGAGCATATGCCCCAGGTATTTAAACTTACTCTAAGGGGGACGCCGCCCAGCATGATTGTAGGTACTGATGTTGGGTTATATTTCCGTGCCTTAAAAATGATAAGCTCACTTTTGGTTGCGTTGTACCTAAGACCATGCCGCGCGGCGTAATCCTCGCATATCCTGATAAGCCTACGTATAGAGCCCACTGATGGACCCAGCAGCACCATGTCGTCCGCGTAACTTATATTATTGAAAGGTGTCCCCCAAATATGGCATCCGACACGTGCGCTGCTGAGCCCCTGTAACCTCTTTTTTATGGGGTCACCACCGGCCGCCACAGTCGGTTGGCATAAGACTCTAATTTAAATTAAATAAAACCTCAGGGCGCCTTGCTACTGGTTACTATTCAAAGGAAACACACATTAGGCAATATAACAAATCATTTATTACACTTCACATGGGAAAGTTAAATGTTCACTCAAAGAGATAAGTACATAAGTTTTAGGTAGGTACACTAACCTTGTCCAACAGTTTTACACAAAACACTATACCACCGTTTCTTCAGCTGCAGCAAGGAAGCCGATGTACTCGTGGAAGCATCAGTCAGACATCAAGAAGCTTCACCTCAAACCACCCATGCCACGTATGATCTGGATGTGGGCAACTTGCTTTTCTCCACCGAAGACCAGGAATATAGTGTATGCGCCGGAAGTAACGTAAATTAAGGACCCATTATCGGGATTTTCTTTAATTCATTTTATGTTGTTATACTGCCATTTTTATTTATAGTGATTTAAAATTAATTCGGCATGTGCGCCTTACTGCGACTTATTTAATTATATTAAATATGGCCGACTTCGCCATCTTTCCTGCAGCTTCTCGGAGCTTGTTAAATTAAAAATGGATGCGCCCGTATGCTTTGGGAGCCACGGAAGAAAAAACACCTCAGCGCACTTGATATCGCCTCGGTGGTGTCCAAATTCCGAACTAATGTGAAATACGTGACGTATATCGTGCTTGATGAGCGAGTTTTATTAACTATCGGAGTAGCTTATAATGAGGCAACGAGTTGCGCGAGCCAAATGTTAGATGGCGTTAGTATGTACTTATTGATTTATAATTATAATCACGCAGGATATTCAAAATACAAAAAAAAGTTGTTACACATTTCCTTTCCTTGGGTTAAAAAGTTCTTCATACCGAAGACACTTTTTCAAACCTAATGCTCAAAGAAACAATAACAATAATAAATATGAGTACACACTTATAAGTGCCAACAGAAGACAATTCTACAAAAAAAACCTATAATCTATAAAAGGACTCAAACAGTGACAACAGATAATCCCAGGCATCATAATTCCGATTTCAAGTAATGTTAAGTTTTAAGTAATTGTTATCCTGGAAAAGATGATCTGTCACTGACAATCAGTAGTAGGTATCTATGCATGATAACTACTTGGAGTAACCTAATTAGCTAACAAGCGTAAGTAATAAATACGAATGTAATATACAACTATCAACTAACATCTTAATGTAATGATTGTACAATCGCCTACCTACATACCTACTTATATCGTTCATGACATGAATTAAACGTTTTCTATAACTAAGGTAAGTACTAAGTACTATACCGAAAATTCACTTATTATCTACTCGCCGTGATCAGAATGTGCACGGTAAAAAAAATGAACAATCAGTACGACCGTTAATCTATTGCGTAAATACCATAACTATAGGTATCATTCTAAAGATTGGTTAAATATGTTTATTACGATGACAAAAACTAAATAAAGGACTTTTACAAATATTCACTAATTCGTGATTGACTATTTACCGACTAACTACCTACTAGCTAACTAAGCATAACATTATGTAGGTACTACATTTCTAATTACATACATGCATAGGCTACGGTGATGGCTTACCAACAGGCGGACCGTATGCATATGGGATACCTATTAGATATCTAAATGTAAAGTGCGTATTAAGCCTGCACTATTAGGCATAGCAATATTTTAAAATGATAAACTACTGGTGGGTATCATTCAACAAATATCAAGCATTATTAAGTTTTTAAGTTACGATTTTATTTAGCAGTGGCCTCTACTAATTAAAAACATTTAAGTAGGTAAGATAATTAAGAAATAATCACATAACTTTCTATGGGATGCTTCAAGTTCAAGTTTAAGTAGGTACTCGATCAACTAATGCGATACCAAAACGAATCTACTCTCCACTAGCTAAGGTCGTTTATTCCTTGAAGAGTTAATCCGCACGGAATTGTAAACAAGTCTATTATTTTATGCGCCCAGGTGTTCGCATTCAAACTGGTTGAAGTTATAGGTACTCGTCGCTTGCATTCATCACCACTCACGTACATAGCTTATTTATACCAAAAAGAACACTTGTGCACAAATTTTAAAACATTATACTAACGACATACATACATTCATCTTACATACTTCATCTAATACATACACGAATATCCATTACTCACTCTGTTTGAGGATGTCTTTTATGTGAAAGTTACCTAATACTTTGCCATCCATGCTGGTCAAGGTATATACTAAAGGTGATAACTTCGCTGTAATAACACATTTCTGAAATTTCGGGGCTAACTTCGAAGTAAATCTTTTTGATGCATTTGATAAATAGTGAGTACGTTTGTATACTATTTGTCCTACTTTAAACTCAACGTCTCTTTTTCTTAAGTTATAGTACTTCACGTTCCTATCGTGAGCACTTTTTATGTGCTTCTGCACTTTCTTAAATATTGTATTAAGTTCAAGTATCTTGTTGCTATATGTTTGAGGATCACTGATCGTCACTTGCGATCTTTGAACTGGCTGATCCGAATTTAAGTTATGTAACATTCCATCTATTATAAATTCACGGCCGTGTACAAGGAAAAAGGGGCTATATTTTGTAGTTACATTTACAGAATGTCATTAATATTTTTTTTTTTAAACAGAACTACCCCCTCGTTTACAAAAGGAGACTTATTTATATATGATGACTGGGATAGTTCTGGGCTCTCTAATTTTTTTTTTTTTTTTTGATCATTACAGTTTGTACAATTAGATCGCTTAATCCCTTTCATGCCACATTTAAAGCACACTAACTCCCTCGACTTACACTGGTTAGTAAAATGAGTGTGCATTACACCTAAAGCATTTCCTATCCATTAGTCTCGAAGAGCTAGGTTCATTCAATGCCAAAATTTGTTTACCTACTGATTTCGATGTTGATTTGTGGTGAAAATCAGAGGTAATTTTAAAGTTGTTGAAAGCGGGTTCAATAAATTGGTCAGCGCGTGAGCGCGCCATTTTAAGAGTTTAAGTTGACACGTTTGTCTTTAATGAAAATCACTTTACTATCTTCCTTTTCCACCGATCGTGGTGCCTGAGACTCCTCGTATTCACTATCTGAGTCACTTTCTCCCCTATCTATCTCACTCAAAATCCTAACCAAACGACTACGCAGGTCTGACAGTTGAGCATTAGACTCAGAAACACGAGCAAGCCTATCAATCACATAATTGGCACGTCGAGTATGTTTACGCACAAGGTTAAGGTCATTTACGTTACCCGAGCGCAGCTGGTTTTCAAGAAGTTCAACCGTCGAGGTGCAAATCTCAATTTCTGTGGCAGTCACGGGTGATTTAAGGGTGTCACACTTGATGCTTCCACGGCGCATTAATTTGAAGACTTGGCGAATCTGCTTCCTTACTGCATCCGTGGTGTCATTCACATCTGTGGATATACCAAGTAAATCAAGTTCATAAATGATTTCATCCTTATGCATACAGTCTACATATTTTTGGATCGACATTTTGGAAATTTATATTTTAGGTTTAAGTTTAAGCACAATAAATTTCACTAAACGATATTTAAGCTAATTAAGTGTAAAAACTAAACAAATACACCTTAAATTCCATCAAAGGTACATACGAACATGTGCTTTCTAGAAAAATACCGCTAGCGGTCCACGAGTTCTTTGTTCAATGTTCATCTTAAATCTACCCTCTTTATACAAAGATGCGAAAGTAAACTATTTTAACAATTAAGATTAATGTTTTAAACGTTAAATTAAATGTGTATCATTTGAAATAGACCAGCAGCTAAAGGCCAAACGTTGGGAGACACTTTGTAACCTCTTTTTTATGGGGTCACCACCGGCCGCCACAGTCGGTTGGCATAAGACTCTAATTTAAATTAAATAAAACCTCAGGGCGCCTTGCTACTGGTTACTATTCAAAGGAAACACACATTAGGCAATATAACAAATCATTTATTACACTTCACATGGGAAAGTTAAATGTTCACTCAAAGAGATAAGTACATAAGTTTTAGGTAGGTACACTAACCTTGTCCAACAGTTTTACACAAAACACTATACCACCGTTTCTTCAGCTGCAGCAAGGAAGCCGATGTACTCGTGGAAGCATCAGTCAGACATCAAGAAGCTTCACCTCAAACCACCCATGCCACGTATGCTCTGGATGTGGGCAACTTGCTTTTCTCCACCGAAGACCAGGAATATAGTGTATGCGCCGGAAGTAACGTAAATTAAGGACCCATTATCGGGATTTTCTTTAATTCATTTTATGTTGTTATACTGCCATTTTTATTTATAGTGATTTAAAATTAATTCGGCATGTGCGCCTTACTGCGACTTATTTAATTATATTAAATATGGCCGACTTCGCCATCTTTCCTGCAGCTTCTCGGAGCTTGTTAAATTAAAAATGGATGCGCCCGTATGCTTTGGGAGCCACGGAAGAAAAAACACCTCAGCGCACTTGATATCGCCTCGGTGGTGTCCAAATTCCGAACTAATGTGAAATACGTGACGTATATCGTGCTTGATGAGCGAGTTTTATTAACTATCGGAGTAGCTTATAATGAGGCAACGAGTTGCGCGAGACAAATGTTAGATGGCGTTAGTATGTACTTATTGATTTATAATTATAATCACGCAGGATATTCAAAATACAAAAAAAAAGTTGTTACATCAATCAGCTCGTTAACATAAAGATTAAACAGGATAGGCGACGATAGGCCCCCCTGTCTAACACCACATTGGAGCCTATACTCATCTGAGTATTCCCCAGCCCATCTCACCTGATTTATGACGTATTAAAAAAAAAACTACTTACTAGATCTCGTTCAAACCAATTTTCGGTGGAAGTTTGCATGGTAATGTACATCATATATTTTTTTTAGTTTTATCATTCTCTTATTTTAGAAATTACAGGGGGGGGGACACACATTTTACCACTTTGGAAGTGTCTCTCGCGCAAACTATTCAGTTTAGAAAAAAATGATATTTAAAACCTCAATATCATTTTTGAAGACCTATCCATAGATACCACACGTATGGGTTTGATAAAAAAAAATTTTTGAGTTTCAGTTCTGAGTATGGGGACCCCTAAAACTTAATGTTTTTTTTCGATTTTTGTGTGAAAATCTTAATGCGGTTCATAGAATACATCTACTTACTAAGTTTCAACAGTATATCTCTAATAGTTTCGGAAAAAAGTGGGTTTGACATACGGACGGACAGACAGACAGACAGACGGATGGACATGACAAATCTATAAGGGTTCCGTTTTTTGCCATTTGGCTACGGAACCCTAAAAAGCTGGATAAAATAAGACTTAAAGATATTAGGCGAAGAACAAATATAAACGATATCACAATTAAAATAAAAAGGCTAAAGTGGAGATGGGCGGGACACATATTCAGAGACAAAAAAGATAAATGGACAAAGCAAATATCAGAATGGTACCCAAGAGAAGGAAAAAGGAAAAGAGGTAGACATGTACGGAGATGAGAGGATGACCTTAGACTAATAGGAGGAAACATATGGAGAAGAACAGCTGTAAGTAGATCGAAAAGAATGGAAATCTTTAGAGGAGGCCTATGCCGGAAGGCAAGACGACAGTGTCAATGTCTAATATACTTACCTATTTAAATAAGATTTTTGTAAAAAGTCGTTAAATAAAGGCTATAATAAATAAATAAATAAAATATTATATTATTAAATAAACTACAAGGCATATTTTTTTAACGCCTCATGGATCAGAAGTCTTGGAGGAAAAGTGCTCTAAATACGGGAAATTGCTATTTTTCCAAAAAAAAAAACAATCTTTTATTTTTTAAATGAAACCAAACTGCATTTCCGATAATACGATTTCCACGCCCGGGATTCAAACCGGTTAAAAAAACTGCCTGAGCATCCTGGCATCAATCTATAGACTCAATCATAAGAATAAAATCTCTCTAACAAAGTTTAGCAGTACTCGTAGAAATACACCAATGACGTCATATTCAGTAGTAGAATTCCTAAATTAACCGACTTCAAACAGAAGGAGGTTATTATGTTCCACTGTATATATTTATGTTCCACTGTGTATATATTTATATGTAATTTTTTAATGTATGTATGTTCCCCGATTTCTCCGTCAATTTTAGAACAATTTCCAAAGTTCTTTTTTATTCGAAAGAGTAGGTATACTCCTGAGGTGGTCTCATTGTCACCAAGTCAGGATCTGATGATGGGATCCCAGGGAAATTGAGGGCAACCCTCAAATTTCATAGGCATGCGTGTAGTGATTTCGGTATTTTCTATTATAACCCGTGTATTTACCCTCGGAAATCGTAATTTTGGTGTTCCACTTCACCAAAATTGATGATGAAGACCACAGATGACTTATGGAACTACTCAAAGATGTAAAGTTCGTCAATGGTTCTGACATGATTCCGTTGAAGAAGCAACTAATGAATTGTTAATTCTGAGATCCTTGAGGAATCGACGGAACTCCTCAAATATTATCACTTTATCAGCCCACATATAGCGATTTGGGTTTTTCTGTAATAATCAACGCATTTGTTTTGCATGAGTTCATGTGGTAAATTGGAAAGGAATTTTCATGTACGAGTACCATGTGGCTTGGCGAAGTAGGTACTGAATTGAAGTCGGTTTAAACTTTGTTTTTAAAGTAATTATTTTAGATCCTTAATCCCTACTGATAATTTGGTTGGGACAATAGGCTTGTTGCGTGGGGTTAAAATTGATAATGTCGTGTTGCTAAATGGATAGTAAATCATCAAAAGATTGTAATAAAGTATAAATTACAAAATACAATTCAAATCATAAAAAGATATGAACCTTGAAAGTTTAGAAAAAAAAGTTTTTTTATTTATTGTCCGAGAGTAAATTTAGAGGTACCAATAGAATCCTAACGCTTTTATAGAAACAAATTTGTATGACAACTATGGACCTTTCGCGACCGAAACAGCAATTTACTTCATTTTCCATGCAACTGTAAGTACAAATTGCACGGTGTGACGTCATACTTTAAAGCCAATCAGTATGAAGCGTTTCATCTGCTGTCAGCGAGGTCCGTCTTTAACTCGATTTTTTGGGTATTAATGTCCTTTAAATGTAGTTGCTTCCATACAAATATTTGTTCATCTACAAAAACTGGTTCGAATGGCATCGTAACCAAATTTAAGGTCACAAGCCCATTGAATTCGGAAACTAAGAGGATGCTAAATGACATAGACAAGCTGTTTATTCTGTTTATGAACAACGGTTGATACATAGGTTAAATTTTGGTGGAAAAAACAATCAAGAGCCGAACTTCAAATTTGTCCTTTTTGTTTTTACCGTGCGACCCAAATAGGGCGGGTTGCACGAATCTTACGAATACAGATCGATCCACGTTAAATATGGCGCCGGTGGCTGTCATTCTATAGAAACTAGTGAAACTTTCCATACATTCAGATTTTATCGAACACCGCAAAACAGTTTGGTACAACCCACCCTTAGCATCCTCTTAAGGAAAGACAGAATCAATTTAATACTATACTTAGTACTTTATCTCACTTCACTAAGTTCGGTTCGAAATATGTCCAATATGGCGCCGCGCCGGCAGCTGGCATACCAACTCCATAGAAACTTGTCAAACTATCCATATATAGAATACAGAGTTTTAACCCCCGACGCAAGAAGAGGGGTGTTATAAGTATGACGTGTCTGTATGTCTGTCTGTCTGTGTGTGTGTGTGTCTGTCTGTGGCATCGTAGCTCCTAAACGAATGGACTGATTTGAATGCGGTTTTTTTTATTCAAAAGCTGATGTGATCGAGATCGTTCTTAGTTACTTTTGAATAAAATCGGTTTAGCCGTTTTTGAGATATTGAACTTTGAAATTAAAATCTCGAGGGTTTTTCAACTTTTTTAAGTTGGAGTTGGATGCTGACTGGGGCAGCGATGTTCTAGACAGAAGGTCATATACAGGTACAGAAACCAGTATAGGACCTCCTGTCTAGAACATCGCTGACCCAGTCAGCATCCACAAAACCAGTCAGTTTCGAATTGTGCTCACGACTGTATCTGAGACAGTCATGTTTTGTCCTTTTGAGATATCTCAACACACGCTTGGCATGAGCCCAATACTCTCGACCATAACATTTGTTAAACTGACTAAGATACCCTACGCTAAAAGCTATGTCAGGGCGGGTCAAAACAGCTAGCTACATGAGGCTACCGGTAAGCTGCTGATATGGATATGATATGATATGCTTACGATTAAATGGGTACAGATGGTTCAGTGCAAACCACACTTACTATATTTAATGTTTAAGATCTAGTATAGTATTCTTATTCATAATATTTTACTTTCAGTTGTTATTAATTTGTGTGTCATAGAGGGTTGTTGATAATATAAACATTATAAACTTACAATAAGTGGCGATGAGAGAGCGCAGCGTGAGCGTGGACTAATAACGGATGATAATACCACATCATACTTTGGTAACAAATTACCTTATTTTTTTTCTTTTAGGGTTCCGTTCTAAAAAGATATACAAGGAACCCGACTCTTTCCATCTGTGTGTCTGTCACAACTCTAAACATCTAATTGAATTAGTTGTGACAAAGCTGATCACGTGTATGACAAAAAAACCAAATTAACAAATTAAAATATTATATTTTTATTTTATATGAGGAATCACGATTTATTTTTGTTTGGCAGTAAATAAATAAAGATTCATGCAGGAAAATTACGGAAAAAAAAACCGCACTAATTATAAATATTAGAATAGGTACCTACCTATCAACTCTCTAGATTATCTAAAAGAAAAATTTTAAACTACTTAAATATATATTTTCTGCTGTAGAATACAGAGCTAAATAGCTACTGGTTTGTATATAAAACTAATCAAAATCCTTTATTTTCGAATCAACTTTTAATAAATAATAAATAGGTATGTAGGTACTACATACAATAGCGAATAGTTTAAATTTTAAATAAAAGTATGAATATTGAAATAAACCACAAGTAGGTACTGTTTTTCATTTCAGTCGAGTTGAATAAATTCAAGGAATACTAGTAATGCATTATGCCGACAATTGGTTAAAAATGTTAAAATTCGCTCAGCTGTTTACGTGGTGACAAAACTTCTTCTTCTCTTACTTAAGAGCTAGGCTCTTGTCAGTGTAGCTCAAAGTAGGCCCTCCATCTACTCCGACCTCACGCAATCTCTTTGACCTCACGATATGACCCAACATCAACTCTCTTTTTGAGTTGCTCCATGTAGTCTATTCTAGGTCTTTTTGTTCCTCGCCTCCCCTCTATCTTTCCTTCAATTATGTTAAGTACGAAGTTGTCATGTCGTAAGAGGTGCCCTATCATCTTCCCTCTTCTATTTTCTAACTAGCTGCCTGGTTTGCCCCACTCTATTCAGCACTTCTTCATTGGTTACTCTATCTCTCCAGCTAATTTTCTCCATTCGCCTCCAACACCACATCTCAAGCGCTTCTAATATCTCCGCATCTTTCTGGGTCAAGGTCCAAGTTTCACTTCCGTACAATGCTATGCTCCATATGTATGATTAAATAAATTTTATTTTCGTTTCTTTCGATATTTTTGAAGTTAATATATATTATGTTTTTTGTTGTGGAAAGCTAGTTTTGCTATTGCTATTCTGGACTTTATATCTGGTGTGCATCTAGAGTCTGCGGTGATAAGGCTTCCTAAATATCTGAATGAGTTTACTTTTTCGACTGTGGATCCGTTTAATGAGATTGGTGTGAACGATGGACTGTCTGTTTTAGATGCTATTACAATTTTGGTTTTATTGACATTAATTTTAAGCGCAAATTCTTTAAATACTGTATCCATTGTTTCTAGTAATGTCTTTAAATCTTTGCCTGATTCTGTTATTGCGGCTATGTCGTCTGCAAATCTTATGAATTTTATTCTGTGTCCATTAAATTTCACACCTACATCTGTTTGCTCTTGTATTGTTCTTATGGCAGATTCAATGAAAACATTAAAAAAAAAATTTATGACGAAACATACGGCCAAATTTAAAAAAGTTATTGAGTGAATGAGTAATGAGCATGGAATTTCATTGTATCATTGACCGGACGGGTGTTCGGTTGTAATTTGTTGTGTGCCTGTTTGATTACCGTTTATTTATTTGTAAACAGCGGTGTCAGCCGCTCAATAGCTCTCCCGTCACAGCCCACCGGGCCGCAGTCATCTCTCTCGAATCGCATTACCTGCCTGGCTTTCGATCAAGTCACACCACTCACTTATATCCACTTGTCTTATGATCATAGTATAACTTATTATTAATACTCAGTAGCAGTTGTTTTGTTTTATGTGTGTGAAAGATGCTGTTGTCCGACGCTATCTGTTTTATTTTTTTAACGGTGAGTTTACTTCTTTTGCTGGTTTTTGGTCTAATAACGAATATTTGTTCCTGAGTCATGGGTGTTTTCTATGTATTTAAGTATATATTTATGTATATAAGTATGTATATCATCGTTTAATACCCATAGTACAAGCTTTGCTTAGTTTGGGACTAGGTCGATTTGTGTAAGATTGCCCGCAAATATTTATTTATTATTTTATTTTATAATGTTACTGTTTTTATCCGCATCATATTCTTTGATTCCCTTACTAAACTCAAAGTGCATGAGAATTGGGAGATATTATTCTTTATAATAAATATTTATTAAAAAATGAGAGTTAATAAGGCAGAACTATGTAGGTACGTCACATAATTTATAATTTTACAAAATATGAATAACTACTGTAAAAATTTACTACACTGTGAAAATGGTTTTACGAATCAATCGGTGCGTATATTATAAACACATATATATCAAAGAAATGTAGCTCTAATAGTGCTGTATTATCACACTCAATCTCCAAAATCTTTATGGCAGTTCCAAATAAATAATCTTCTCTTATCTTTTAGTGCTACATTTAGGCATTGTAACAATAACCTGGGACCTTTCCCAATAACGAAGTTAACTGTCACTGAGCCATCGCACATAGCTTAAAACAAACAAATTCCGTCACGGACTAAACCCGTTTTGAGACCACTTTTACCGTTTTATGGAATTATTTACGGTATTTTCTAAAAAGTAAAAAAGCGTAGCTTACTTACAATCAAATTAAACCTAATCCATTCATGTAAGTTTTTAAATCATATTCGCCGATAAGTATTATATATTTTTAGCAAAGCGTTAGATAACATGTTTTAATTAATCAAGTATCGAAATTATACAATACTAGCTGTTGCCCGCGACTTCGTCCGCGTAGAACATGTTATCGTCTAAGTGTTTGTTTCAGGAATGAATTTTTAAAAACATTGAAATGATCTCACTTATACCGTGATAGTTCCAGCTGAAATTTTCACAGATGATGTATTTCTGTTGCCGCTATAACAACATAGTTTTTTTATAGATAATGGTACGGAACCCTTCGTGCGCGAGTACGATAGGCACTTGGCCGATTTTTTTTACAAACTATCAAGTCTCTTGCTCAAAAAAAGAGTTTCCCATATGAACCTTGCACCCCTTTTAATCCCTTAAGGGGTGGAGTTTTCCAAAACACTGGCAGTGCTTTTTTGTATTTTAATAAGTAATCTTTCTACAAAGTTTTAAGTTTCTACCAAAAAAAAAAAGTTTCCCCACACAAACAGTGCACCGGAAAACCTCTTAGGGGTGGAATTTTCCAAACCACTGAAAGTAATTCACGTATATTTGTATTCTAATAAATAATCTTTCTACACTATTTCAAGTCTCTAGCTAAAAAAAAAGTTTCCTCCATATAAACTCACCCCTTTTTATCCCCCTTAGGGGTCGAATTTTCCAAAACGCTGAAAGTACTTTATTTGTTTTGTAATAGGTAATCTTTCAACATAGTTTCAAGTCCCACGCTAAAAAAAATATTTTCTCCATACAAACGTTGCACCCCCTTATAAACCCCTAAGGGTCGAAGTTTCTAAAATGCTAAAAGTATTTAATTTGAATTTGAATTAGTAAGCATTCTATAAAATTGTAAGTCGGCTAAAAAATGTTTCCTCCATACAAATCGTTGCACCCACTTTTAACCCCCTTAGGGACTTTACTAAAACGCTGAATATACTTTTTTTTTTATTTCAATAGGTAATCTTTCTACAAACTTTTAAGCTTCTATCTCAAAAATGAGTTTTCCTCATATAAACGTTGCAACCCTTTTTAACCCTCTTAGGGGTGGAATTTTCCAAAACGCTGAAAGTGCTTTGTTTGTAAGTACTCTAATAAGTAATATTTCTACAAAGCTTTAAGTCTCTTGCTAAACAAATAAAGTTTCCCCCATACAAAATTTGCACCGCTTTTTAACCCTCTTAGGGGCTGAATTTTCCAAAACGCTGAAAACTTTTTACAAATTTTAAAGCTTCTATCTCAAAAAAAAGTTTCCATCATACAAACTTTGCAACCCTGTTTTACCTCCTTAGGGGTGGACTTTTCCAAAACGCTGAAAGTACTTTATTTGTATTCTAATAAGTAATCGTTTTACAAAGTTTTAAGTCTTTAGCTCAAAAAAAAAAGTTTTCCCAATACAAACATTGCACCCCTATTTCACCCCCTTAGGGGTGAACATTTCCAAAACGCTAAAATAACTTTATTTGTATTTTAATAGCTAATCTTTCTACAAAGTTTTAAGTCTCTAGTTCAAAAACTAAAGGTTCTCTATACAAACTTTGCACCCCTATTTTACCCCCTTAGGGGTTGAATTTTCAAAAATCCCTTCTTATCCCTAGCTTACGTTATAAATGCAACCAACTGTGCAAAAATCAACTCTCTAGCTCCAGTAGTTTCGGCTGTGCGTTGATGAGTGAGTGAGTGAGTGAGGGAATAAGTCAGTCAGGACATAGGCATTTATATGTATAGATAGATGAACCGCTTTAGCCTAGTTGGTAGTGACCCAGCCTACGAAGCAAGAGGTCCTGGGTTCGAATCCCGGTAAGCACATTTATTTGTGTGATGAGCATGAATGTTTGTTCCTGAGTCATGGATGTTTTCTATGTATTTAAGTATTTATGTATCTATATAAGTATGTTTATCTTCGTCTAGTACCCATAGTATGTACAAGCTTTTTATTATTATGATGAATTGTACTGTTGATTGCCGCACAAGATCACCGAATTTTTTGATCTGTGACTGAATATCACCTCTAGTGTTACCAGTTTACGATCTCTTCTGCATCAATGGTGTACCTATCAAATGAATACGGTGAGTCAAAACTTGCGTAGATATCGGAAAGGGAAACCGGATAGGTAGGTATGCAAATTTTACTATGATAAATTAATATTTATTACACATAATTGTGTACAGTTTGTGAATGAATGCTACTAAAATAGATGTAAAATTCATACACAACACGAACTACATATAAATCGTTCCGTATAACACTTTAACGGACGACTTTATTTACGTTTCTTAGTTTATCTAGTCTTAATAAAAATAAATAAATAAAAATAAAATAAAATATTTGGGGACAATCTTACACAAATCAACCTAGTCCCAAACTAAGCAAAGCCTGTACAGTCGCCATCAGTCATCACATACATAGGTACACTATTGGTGTTCAAAAATATCGGCACATGCACCCTAATGCTTCGTAGGCAGGGTCACTATCAGCTATAGGCTGAAGGGGGCTCCCATACAACAAACATGATTTTTTTACCGTTTTTATAGATAATGGTACGGAATCCTTCGTGCGCGAGTCCGACTCGCACTTGGCCTTTTTTTTATATAGTGGACAACTGTAATACGCAAAAGGTCAAAGCCAAGCTAAGGAACCGGGTATGGGCGTGGTTAGAGTAAGCCGGAAGGCAATTTTACCTCACCTTTATGAAGCAACGTAACAAGGTAACTAACAGCTTTCATCGTATAGATATTTTTCTAAGGTATATAGTCCCGGATTTTAAAATTTTTAATGCACAATACGTGGTTCTACTTTAAGTCGGTTGTTTCAAACAGGTCGCTATTTTCAAACAGCCGGTCTTAATGTAAGTATGATTAGGTACATAGTACATTTACGTTAAGATTCTTAGGTCGTCGCCGGGTCGGGTTCCCAATGGAAAGCAAATCTTTTTCGGTCCAGTGGCTGGGTCAGTGTTACTCCTTAGGTTGATTAAATTATACTATGCACCAAGATAAAGTGATGAAGTAAGTTGACAGCCTGGGAATCGCATAGAAGTTGAGTATAGTTCTTTCCAGATAACATTAGTCTCCAGAATATCAAAAAAAACCGGCCAAGTGCGAGTCGCACGACGGGTTTCGTACCATTATCAATAAAAATATTTATTTTATTCTGTTTTTAGTATTTGTTGTTATAGCGGCAACAAAAATACATCATCTGTGAAAATTTTAATCAGAACTATCACGGTATCAGTGAAATACAGCCTGGTGACAGACAGACGGGCAGCGGAGTCTTAGTAATAGGGTCCCGTTTTACTCTTTGAGTACGGAACCCTAAAAACCGGCCAAGTGCGAGTCGGACTCGCGCACAAAGGGTTCCGTACCATTATCTATAAAAAACTATGTTTTTAGTATTTGTTATTAAAGCGGCAACAGAAATACATCATCCGTGAAAATTTCAGCTGGAACTATTACGGTATCAGTGAGATACAGCCTGGTGACAGACAGACGGATGGACGGACGGACGGACGGCGGACAGCGGAGTCTTAGTAATAGGGTCCCGTTTTACTCTCTTAGTACGGAACCCTAAAAAGCTGGGGTTCTAAACATTAAATGTAATGTTCCAAAATTGTATGTGTATTTTAACTGGACTGGACTGGAGTTACAGATAAAATACTAAACTGGTAGTGAGTTTTGTTATATTTAGAAGATGATTGAAAGATGACTAGGACGGCGGCTGATAGCATAAATGTTGGAGAAAATACCTAGGTGAATGTTCTTTTACCATTAACTGTAGGTACTTCTATCCAATGTTCGATAATTTTCCTCTTTCGAAACATTCATTTCTACATTGACGCAACCATGCTGCACCCAAAACGCTACAAAATTTACTAACGCTACAATATAAACTAACGAAAAATAATGCGTTAAATTGTGAAGGGTTTTAACAGTTCACCATTTTTCGATATTTTATAAGATCGCGAGTAAAATTGTAAACTGACGGTGTTCAAAATCTAGCGGTGACATATATCTAGGACACATAAAGAATTTTAGGTGGTCATTTTCCCAGCACATTCAACATGGTAAAATAAGTAGAAAACGACATAGCTACACGTACATACGCATATTTATGATATAGTATAACTTTTACAATGTTTTGGCAGTTTATGTTGACCTTTAAAATTTACTGTTAACTGACACCAGTTAAAGTTTATGATTATAATTTATGTTTTCGTGCCAAACGAGAAAGGTATTTTTTACATTCGACTTCATTACACGTACCCATGGAAAGAAAGCACGGCCAAACCATCGACCCACGTTCCGCTGACGAATGTCAACGAAAAAAACTCCATTGATCCATTCACAGTTACTACCAACTAACATCTAATCAGCTCTGTATGCTAGATGTGTCAACATCAATCCGTGTAGTCTCTCTCGCTTGCAAAAAGCAATCAAATTATTGATAAACAAAGGTATACCTTCCAAAATCCATCATAGTTCGTACAATACACATGATATGCCTGAACAAATCATTCCGAATAGCATCGTACATACAGCATCACGAATTCCTTGAACTTGAACGTAGCGCATGCCCGGCATAGTCTTCGCGATAACAATTTGCGCATAACACTACAAAACGAAAGTGCGCACGCGTGGTATGAAATGACACCGCTTACTGTCACTATTACGATATCGTCACAGTCAAGTGTGAAGCGGCAGTTTTAGTGTAGGTTCTCCTTTGATTAGCTATATTATTCAACCAACAAGTTTGCGAAAGGAAGAAACTTGAATTTTGACGCATATTTTTGGTAAAACTGTCTTTTCCAATCCCAATCTAATAGCGGTTTGGTAAATATTACTGTACTATTACTTATTCTGTGATATCAATCGAAATTTCACCTTTCATCTGTTTATTTTATTGTAAATCAAAGCATGCGCCGTTTTTCTACAAGCCATTAATCAATACAAATATACCTAGATTTGTATTTATTAACCTGAAACAGGCATAATGAAAAAAAACTTGTCGCACTTTATCGGTACCTACGAGTAGCTCAATAGTATAAATTGAGTTTCTTTATCATGCAGTAGAGTTTAATGAGCTATAACTAATTGGGCAGCATACTACTTACATGTGCCACTATTACTGCAATTTAATAGCGTTATTAGTGTTTTAATGCGAATCATACAGACTCTGTAGAGATTAACGATAACTTCTCTCCTGTCTACACCACGGTACAGTATAGTGCCTCTATTTTCTAAAAGCGAGGTGTGCCCTTGCCGATTTGTGTTGTTTGCGATATCCATTTTAATTTTTAGTAAAAAGTAGTTTTGCTTGTTCGGAACTTCGACTAGGTACCAAAACTAGCTACCACTTATCACTATCTTTACTACCACTTGCACTACATTTACTGTGTAGCTATATAGAGCTACACAGTAAATGAAAACGCAAATAGGCACCACTAATCGGCCTGGGCATACTTCATCTTAATTTGTTTTCATTCGATATACCTATTATTGTATATTGCAATGGAACTTATCAACGGATGGCTGTGAATGCTGTGATTATATCATATCATTCACCATGTTGTCGCATATGTGAAACATAAATTGTAAATCAAATTTGTCAGAAAGTGACAGATAATTGGGAAACTTATCAAAAAAATACTGACTGCGCACCAAAAATACTTATGCACATCAAAATTTAACAATTGCACATACAATCCGAATTTTGATGAACGATTAGTATTTTAGCTGTCCAAATGCATTGGTATTTATTAAGTTGTTAGGTTTTTTTTTCTTGATGTGCCTTTAAATACTAGCCGTATATTTTACGTATTAATCCTATTCTATATATTAAACTATTAAACGAGCAATATTTGTATATATAAATATAAATATATTTGCAATCACGTTCTCGGAAACGGCTCTAACGATTTCGATGAAATTTAGTATACTGGCGTTTACGGGGGCGAGAAATCGATATGTCCGGGAAAATTCGTTTTCTCCGTATTTTCATCCGAGCAGAGCTCGGTCGCCCAGGGACTTGACTATTAAAGTGACAACCATATTTACTTCATGGTATCAGCAACGCCGTCAATAATTCAACTGGCAGCTATGCTTTGAAAATCACGTAACCCTGAGCCATGCTGCAATTTTCCATAACAAGGCGAGAACGTACTTGTATACTCGTATTCTCACTTTCGCCGAGAAAACTGTTGCGCCAATTTAACGAAAACATAACGAGTTATTAACTGGTTAGTTAAACGTCGGTGTTAATGGCCGTTGATCAACCGTGAGTATTTATGTTGGTATGGGTGAGGTGAGGATTAACTATGATAGACTACTCGTAGGTGCACGTGACTTTTGTTGTTTTGATTGTTTTAAGATTTATATTCAGACGGAACAAGAGTACTAAGTACGAATACTTGGTTTGAAATTACAAAGTAAGCAATATTATCATGTATTCATTACATGATAATAATGCTTACTTTACCTTAGCTCTATAAATATTCAAGGGAATAAGTTAAGGGGACGTAGGTTCGTGGTCTTCTCTCCCTCTCACTGAGCATAAGCTTGAGCGAGATGGAAGTGCGTGTTTGGAAGCGCGGATATCATGTTTTTTAATTTTATTTCTTTGTGCGTTTTAATAAATAAAAAAGTAATAGCTGATTTCCCTCAAACATGACATTGCCAATTTTAAGAACCAATTGTAATATGTTTAGCCGTTGTGCATAATTTGTTAGAATTTTTTTAAGTGTATTTTAGACCTATGTTCGTGATTTTTTTCTATCGAGGGAAAGTTTAAAACTCAGGATTCAAATAGCTGATTTCCCTCGAGAAAGGCCTCAAAATTGCTAATTAAATTTAAGGCAGCCATAATATAATCCAAACAAGAGCTACGATTTTTTAAAAATCCGTTTTCGGAGCTCACGTCGCCTAGGGGTATTAATAAGTATACGTACATAAATAAGGACATAAATATCTGTACAGGACTCTATTGTCAATGGCATAAGTTCATAACACACACACACTGTCATGTCACTACAGGCATTTAATGCCGACTGTATTTTTATGCGCAGTCATCAACTACTTATTGAAAGGAATCTATTAAGCCGAAAAACAATGGCTTTATCTAGTTTGTTACCTAGTTTAGAACCTGCATTTTCTGTCTCCATCCTCAACCCAGCTTCATGGTGCCACAGTATTGTACTATCGTCTGTCTTCCACAACTGTTCACAATTTTAAAGGTCTTGTAAGGTTCTACTTATACAAACTGATACTATTTATACATGCACTGCAAGTTAAATAAAAACTTGTAAAAACAAGGGGAGCAACTCAGTTAGTCAACAAAAAAATCCTTCAGCTCTCTTTTGCAATGATGCCCTTTTTAGGGTTCCGTACCAAAAAGGTAAAAACCGGCCAAGTGCGAGTTGGACTCGCGCACGAAAGGTTCCGTACCATTATCTATAAAAACGGCAAAAAATCACGTTTGTTGTATGGGAGCCCCCCTTAAAAAATTACTTTATTTTGTTTTTAGTATTTGTTGTTATAGCGGCAACATTACATATGATTAAGAGTAACATAAATAATACAGGAACAATAAATCGATAACTCTATCTAGCGTATTTTTTTTTATTTATCAAAAATTATTTCTTAATTATGTTTGTAATTTGATTATTTTTATATTACATTTTATGTATTCAAATTCCTATGAGATTATTGTAAACATACTAGGTTGCAAGTTATTAGTAGGTACCAAAATGCAGATGGCGCTGTACAACGGTAATTTCTACTATGAGCTGTTAAGATTGTTCAAGCATGAATGGGGTCGTGACGTGACGGGTATGGTGTATGAACGTTTGTACGGAACCCTCGGTGCGCGAGTCAGACGCGCACTTGACCGGTTTTTTGTTAATGGGAACTCTGTATCATTTCAAAAAAGAATATTCATCGATGTGTACTCACCATAGCTCATTTAAATCGAAACGTAATATTATTACGAGTAACTACTACCGGTATCTGGGAGCCCGGCAGTGCCCCCGCCAAGTCGAGCAAAACAAAGAGGCACTGCCGTCATTTTGTCGAAGCCATTCAGGCCATTTTCAACATCCTGTAATTATATGCTGGGTAAAGCCAGTACCCTGAATTTTCAGTAACATATAGGGCTTAATCAAGACACGCGGCAGCGTGTCAAGCCAAGTTCAAGCAAGGAACTGGCTAGCCAGCGCCGAGTGTCCAAGTCAAATCTAACCTACTTAAAGATCTCACATTTTTAAATAACAGCAATTGTTATAGGTATCCAATAAAGCAAAGACATAGAGTTTAATACTTGTTCATAATGTTATTTTGTTCCTATAAATACATATTTGGATTTTGCATAGAACTTGGCACTCATTTAGATCTCCATTCTTTTTGCGGCGAAGCCCACAGCCAAGCATATTTTTTGTATTGAACTTGGCTCTCCTTCTTTACATTTATGTTTTTGGTGGGATATGGCTTACATATATTGACAATAACATTCAATTTGAACTTTTACTTTAAGAACTATTGCCCGTCAAAGTTCCTTAGTTTTGTCATTGACATACTCACTCACTTATTGACTTATAATGATCATCGTAATTTTAATTTACTTCTAGCAGAACCACAAGCTCCAAATTTTTAGGTATGCAAAAATTTGTAAATCCAGTAAAGTTGTTGATTTCCAAGTTGCAGAATGTTATTTAGCAAGCAAATAAAGATTAATAAGAATGCATGACTTGGCTCTACGAAATATCTCACCACTTTTTACTGTGGAAGAGTTTCGAGACTTAGACTATTTTTAACATGGAATGCTTTTTATGGGATTTTATTTTCATCTCACCATATGCACCGCTCACGCACTTTCACTACGTAGGTAATGAGATGAATGGAGCTTCGTCCCATCCTCTTATCCATGTAACAGCTTTTATTATGTTCGTTACGACACACTGTATGAGACAATGTGTAGCATAATAAAATATTATGACATTAATAGGTGTACTCTTTATTTATGATATGTAATTCAGGGCAATGGGAAGTGTTAAATAGGTGTTTGTACTTTTATCACGGTTATTTTGGCAGTGCTAAATGACTCCTGTCAGTGACAGTAACAAAGTAATTATCTACTTTGCTGCCCTGACAACTGGTCTATAATATCGCCAATAATACATAAGTATTATAATCACATAATGTCAATAAATGAAACTCACTATTCTGTCCTGAGTGGTTTATTGGTCTTTTGATCTCAGATACAAAACATTGTAGGCCTTCTTATGTAAATTAGGAAAAATCGTAATAGCGCCATTTATCCCTCATTACTATTAATTGTGAGATATAAAAGGCATTCCCTAGTTTCCTCCATAGCATGCAACATCTTTTGTTTTAACGTCCTTATCCTGGTACTATCAAAAACGAGTCCTTTAAGGATTTCGCGGTATTTTAAATTTTTGACAAAGTTGCGTTCAGTGCACGAGGTCACAAACTTGGATTATTCATTGGGCCAACATCCTAAACAATTCTGCAAAAAATCACAACTACTGGATTTGACGCTAGCTCTGGATGTATAAAGTTACTGGATTAATAATGTCTGTGTTGTAGAAACAATAATGGTAAAACTAGTTAATAAAAATAGCCTTTTTTAGATTTAACGTAGTTTTAATTTAATTTAATTAATGTTAATTATCATCTTGTATTTACTTTAGAAAATAATTGAAATATATTTTGTTAATAAAAAATAAGTAGAAATAATTGTATCTGTCTTCATTGTCTTGACTATATTAAACATACTGTTTATCGCCAGAGAAACACACCGGTTCTGATAGCTTCAAGGCGAGGAAGTCGTGATCTTGCAATTATAGCACATAATCCGTCTGTATTTAGCGATCGCAATAATTACCCAGTATTGTCCGAAACACAAATAAGAAATGATTTCTGAGTTACGAAAGGTTTCTCTCACCATAATGGCATTCCGCTAATTATACAAAAAAATGCTTCGTAGTCAATAATTACTCAATAATACCTACTCATATGTACGTCGTGGTAGCAGCAATTTTCGGTGTGCGTCAGGATGGAGGGTGGACCTATTTTTTTGATGATAGCTCGTTTTTACGAGAGGTACACAGATTTATTTTAAAGCTTCACAGAGGTACACACATAAGGTACCAAATATCTGTAATCATCACATTGAAATTCCCGAGGTCCACCCGCCTTTCCGGAGTACACAATTTTCGGGTCGTAATGATAATATATATATGCAAATGATTTAATTTAATAAGTTTCTGCCAAAAATCATGTTTGGTGCAAGTTTTTATTGCCGACTACTTTTATGTATACGAGTACCTTCATCAACTATACTCATTGAGATGATTCTAACGAGCCCAAACTCAACGGGGTTACATCGATTAAGTACTGAATTTCCA
Organism: Epinotia brunnichana; assembly: GCA_963854355.1. Classification (NCBI taxonomy): domain Eukaryota; kingdom Metazoa; phylum Arthropoda; class Insecta; order Lepidoptera; family Tortricidae; genus Epinotia; species Epinotia brunnichana. Next base: position 21,051,238 of record OY977936.1, on the reverse strand, counting down.
TGGCCACTGTCTCCATGCTCGATGGTACCATCATATTGAATTGTCATCCAAACTATACCTTTACTTGGGTAAAATTTTGAAATTTCAGCTTAATCGGTTGAAAATATCTGCTTCAAAGTTGAGTTGCAAGATTTCACCCGAACATAGTTACATACACACACACCTACATTGCAAGTTAATAGAAAGCTTGTAATAAAAATACTCTCCCCTATACGACTACCACAGAGGGCAGAATTATATTTTCAGAGGATATCTTTTCAGAATTATATTTTCAGACCAAATAATGTATGCCTTACGATTAAATAAAAGAGGGTAGGTATATTATGTATATTCCGAGTGTTTTTCTGTACGAAAGACAAATGGGAAAACCACTGTACTAATATCCCCAGCTAGAAAATATGACGTTGGCTAATAGGAACTGGCGTCTACTCCACTGACAAGAACCAGGCTCTAAAATTATGATAATGTTAGTTGAGTTGTTTTTGACTTGTGAGTAAGGTAGGATGTTAGGTACTTACTTATTAAAACAAAGCAGTCGGTTTCTTTTTTGCATACTTGCTATTTACATTATATCTATCTATGCATTTACGGCATATAAGATTGAACGTATCAATATATCTATTTGGGTGATTCTGTGGCGGTTTGAAACGCTCAGTTTTAAAGTCATTATTATCTCACGATTATCGCCATAAAAGTGCGACAAACGCCAAAATTTTGATAAAATAGATCTCAACGCCGCTACGGTCCGGTTATACGTATACGTTTTTAACAAAAGGGAATTCTTATCATCATTTATTTGGTCAATATTTGCTGAGATAATAATGATGAAAAAACGCCATAAAAACGCTCAATTTTTTTTTACACTACGACGGTGGCAAACAAGCTTACGGCCTGCCTGATGTTAAGCTGGCACCGTCGTCTATGGACACTTGTGACTCCAGAAGAATCACAAGCGCGTTGCCGACCCTTTATTCACTTGAGTTCGCTGTGTTGGCAGACAGAGACATGCAGGTCCCTTACTCCCAACACAACGCACCCTAGGGAGCTCTGGCGACCTTACTCACCACCAGGAACACAACACCACATGTTTCATAGTATGTAATAATATAGCAACACTACAAAGCAGTGGTGCTATTATGGCTGCGGTCTTCTGTAAGGTGGAGGTACTTCCCAAGTTGGGCTGCTCAAAATACGAGCGAGATGACATTCCGCTGTGCTCTACCTCTCCTCAATATTCACCCGTTTACTCCGTGATTTGAGGACTCTCCACTTCATTTTAATAAAAGCGATTTACTTACATTGATGATTTCTAATCTCCCACGCAATTACACAAATCGTCAGCGACTAAGGAAGAATCGATAATCTCTAGTCAATAATTATGTGAAAATTCATTGTAACATTGTGGCGTCGTCCCAAGAACACTTTTTGCACGGAAACAAAAGTGTTAGTTTCTTTAGATATCTACAAGCAGAGTGATTAAACCAATGACGCGTAATAGTTGCATTATGCAAGAGGCAACCGGTTAGCTGGCGGTATTTGAGCTCCCGGAGTGTCCAACAGCGGTTGCCTGAAAGTGTGTAGGTACCTACGGTGTTTATTTATATAATGTTTTTTCAATCGGCTGCCACACGACCATTTTTTTTCACCCCATTCCATATTTCCGCCAAGGCCAAGTTGGCTCAGTTCGGGTTGCACCTGTGCAACCGCGACCCTGGCGACCGCGAGCCATCCGGTTGCCTCTTGGGTACTGCAACTACGCGTCATGCTCTGAATAGGTATTGGGATAAAACAATACAGTAACTTGCCATGTTAGTAAGTGTATAAAATTAGTTTCAAATCTTTCGCGCGTTCGCTGCCACGCGTCAGAGGCACACGGTAAATAAGAATGCATAAGGTGTGCTGCTGTGCCCTAATAATAACCCTATATTTTAATCCCGTCGTCAAACCAGATTGAAAGTTTACGGGTAGAGCTTGGACGAGGTTGAAAATATTGTTCCAATTTTGTCAAAAGCCGTTATTCCTTTGCGGAAATGTTTATTTAATGTTTGTTAATTTAAACCTCATCCAAGCTGTAAAATCGCTCGCTCTGAGAATTATTTCTCTTAGTGTTTATTGTCGAGACAATGCAGCATCTAAGTAAGTACAGTAAAGTCAAACAACAGTTTAATTAACTGTCACCGCGGTTGCGGGTTCTTGAAACCATTTCCTACCTTTACCTTGAGAGGAAGCACTAAGTTGATTTCCTAGTAGGTACATCTAAAGCCGATGACTGGTTTTAATAAAATATACAATAATCTTAGAGCACATTTAAAAGAACCGGTCAAGTGCGAGTCTGTCTCGCGCACCGAGGGTTCCGTACAAACTATCACCGCGCTTAATTAAGAAAAAAATCTATGTTGGTTTTTCAGAGTAAATTCTTTATCAAGTTAACCAATTTCGATAATTCTTTTTTTATTTGCTAGAAGGTACTTTCAAAATACCTGCATACAAATGTGAAGGAAAAAAATTTATCACAAATGTAATACATTACAAACATGATTAAATGATTTTTGAATAATAAAAAAAAATACGCTAGATAGAGGTCTCGTTATACTTTTCCGGTAATATTTACGTTAATATTAATTACGTATATTATTTAAGAAAATGTCGCATGGTAAACTTCGGAGATAGGGGGGGGGGGTATTGTTTTCTACATTTTCCTTTGTAAATCAATAATTTACCACTATAGGAAAAAAAAAACTTTTTTAGGATGTGCAATTTGCAATTCAAACCCTTTCATATGATCTCATTTGGCCTACTAACTAGACTTTTATTTTTTGCCCCCCATCTTGTAACTCGAACTATGACTAAGTAGATCTCGTTTATCTATAGTTTTTAATGAATGCTAAATGAGGTAATAATTCAATACAACAGGGATTAAAATATAATAAAACATAGTTAAACCAACGTTTACGCATAGAAAAAAAAACTTAATATTTATCGATTTTAACTATCGACGCATTCTAGAGAAGAATTACTTCACACATGTTTTGAGTGGCTAAAATTTATTACAATGCAAACTTAATTTGTTACTGTAATCGTGGAAAGCAAATGTATTTTATTCAAAAATGAATCTTATTACAAAGTAGTAACGGACCTTTCTACATTCACATCTTGTTCTAGCAAACGCATTCTTAATTAGTACACTTTTGGCTAGACGACAGAATCAGTTCTTGGAATAAGAGTATCAACTATGAAAACAAGTTTACCTTTACAGTCGAATCTGAGGAGATCAAATAATAATGTAAGCCAATTTCAACACTATCCTTATAGGAATATGGAAATGGTCGAATAGGTTCGCTTGGACTAAGAGGGCAAAACCTTGAAGAAAGAACTCTGAGTATCTGAAGTGGTCTTTCGTAGCGTGAGATTGTTTTTGTACAAATTTAATTATGGTTTTGTATTGGGTCGTATTTAATAAAGGGAATAGAGTTTAAATTAGACATGACTATATTTAATTGGTAATTTGTCAACTAGTTTCAGACGCCGATTGTGCGGGGGTTGGGGGGAGTGTTTTCAGAGCTGATGTTTAGACGGGGAAGCGTGGGGCTGGACATTCAAATCTTGGAGCTTGAGGGTATCGGTCGGGGATCTCTGTCGAAGGAAATAGGTCTCAATCTAGGATGCCTAAGTTGTGTCTGGGCATGGATTGTGCTAGTATTTGATTGCGCTGGTTTAGTCTTTGATCAGACACAACATATGGTAATTTAAAGGGAGATTTCAATTCGTAAATATTTATTGTACTTACATACTTAATTTGGTGGTTTAATCTCAATTAAATAGTGTAAATTTTAAAGTTTATTGTGAAGTTGATTATTAGTGAATCTCTTGCTGTTAATACTTTGTGTTCAAATAACAGTGCTTAATAGTGATTATTTTGGACTAGAGTTAATTGGTTTAAAGTATAATAGTTTGATGGAGTTTGCTTTAATTTAAATTAGTGTTTTAATGGGGTTAGGAGAATCTTGACTGATACTTTCGAGCCATTCGTTTTTAGCTATATTTTGGATTGACATTGAAGCTGGATCGAGCCTAAATTCATAACGTAGACAATCATAGATACTTTATTGTGAAGGCGAGAAGGTTCAATATTGTGTGATTGTTTTACATAGTACTGAACAATTTTGATCCTTATTAGATTTTGAGGTTATTTTGGAAAGTTTTATTAATATTTCGAACCAGATCAATGCCTTGATTGGATGTCAATCTAACATTGTACACGCTCCCTAACGGTGCCAACAGCGTATACAATGGGATCCTGTTAGAAGTAGGCCAGGCTCAGAGATACCTGGCACCGTCTCCTTTATTTGCATAGATGGTGTAGCCTATCATAAATGGGCCTCTTCCTTGGCTTAAGGTTTGCCGCAGGACTGAAGCGAGAGGTCGCAATTTAAAATAAGTCGACCGCTTGAATTTATTCACTCGTTAAGGTTTTGTGTGTGCTTAAGGCTTGGGTCTTTTATTGAATATATATTTATATGTTATACACACGCGATAGGGAGTGCATTTCACAGAACCTTGTCCACGGACCGTTGTGAAATGTACATTACACCGGCTATAGGTTGCCTTCTCGGATTAGCCTGCCGAACGATTTACAGCGTAGATTCCTAGCTTAGGTTTTACACATCACATAACACTAATAAAAGTAATGATGGGAGTTTTGCATACAATAGTTTAGGGACTAGTGGAAGGTAGGATTAGGTATAAATTCATACGTGGTAATAGGGACTTAGGAAACGAGGTTTATTCATCCAATAATATTAATTTGTAGGATTCATTTGATTATTATGAGTAGAGAAATTAATGGTTGGTCTTAAATGAGGAGAAATGTAGAGTTTGTGTAGTTGAATGTGGCATTCAGGTATGGTAATATAATTTCATATTTTATTTGGTTAGGGAAACAGTTTGGTTTCGGAGAAAGAAGCAAAACTGTTATAGGGACCAGTGACAGGCAGAGCAGATCGCTGATGAATGTAGTTACGGGCGAAATAATACCCTTATAACTACTAGCTATTTCGTACATAACTATTTGTGGAATACACATTCGATTACAATAAATTCGATATTTCAAATGCCTACACATCACATAACACTAATAAAAGTAATGATGGGAGTTTTGCATAAGCCTAAGGTCTAGCGGTAGGTAGGATTAGGTATAAATTCATACGTGGTAATAGGGACTTTGGAAACAAGGTTTATTCATCCAATAATATTAATTTGTAGGATTCATTTGATTATTATGAGTAGAGAAATTAATGGTTGGTCTTAAATGAGGAGAAATGTAGAGTTTGTGTAGTTGAATGTGGCATTCAGGTATGGTAATATAATTTTATATTTTATTTGGTTAGGGAAACAGTTTGGTTTCGGAGAAAGAAGCAAAACTGTTATAGGGACCAGTGACAGGCAGAGCAGATCGCTGATGATTGTAGTTACGGGCGAAATAATACCCTTATAACTACTAGCTATTTCGTACATAACTATTTGTGGAATACACATTCGATTACAATAAATTCTATATTTCAAATGCCTACGATATAAAGGCAAATATATAGAGAAATAGGCGTTATATACCATAAATTGCCTGTATTATTAAGTTTACAACACAGCAATATTAAAATAAAGAGGTTTGTCTGAGTTTGTTTCGGTATTTCTTCTTATTCAAACCGTCAGGTACGAAATACTGGTAGATTCGCTCGTAGAGTCTTAAACTCATGAGGTAACTAGGCAGGTAAATAAGGTAGGATCATTCATACTCCATCCTAAGCAAGAAAGTAGCTTTGTGTGAGTAATAGATTACCACACAACCCGTCGCTAAGACTTTGTTCAAAATATGAATACATAGGTTGAATATTAGTATGTTTAAGGTGTCAAAATAATCAAGATAATAGAAAATCTAAGAGCTACGATCTTGCTTATCCGAATGATTAATAGGAGGTTGGTGTAAATTAACAAAAACATATAAAATATTTATATTAATTGATTTGACAGGTACATTATTTTGAATTAGGATGCAGTAGGTGAACGAAGGAGTAGGTAGATAGATAGAGAGGAGTCAAGGTCCAATTTGCTACACATAAAAGAATTTGGGTTGTTCGGAATAACGTAGTAGTAGATGATCAGGTGGCCAATACAAATATATTATTATCATTATTTATATTAATAGGTAATTTAGAAAGGGGAGGGGGGGGGAAGTTACATTTTGGTGACGTGACCAGGATCTTCATATATTTATAATAAATGAAACTGTTTAGTTACATTTTGAGTAGGTCGGTTTCAGGATAATTCAGTAGCCTATTGTAGGCTACATTTTGTTGGCGTGGAATGGAAATGTGTGCATATTAGGGCTTTGACTCTTCCTTCTAGTAAGTTTAATGCAACAAGTAGTATAATTTATTGTTATAACTTCAAAATTACATTGAATAGGTAGTACAATTAGTAAATATGTGAGGGTTGTCTGGAGTTTCGCGCGTTCATGGGTTGCGATGATCACTTGATATCGAACGGACCTTGCGCTCGTTTGCCATCGACGTAACGTTCAGCAAATTCTCGTTGTTCTGTTGTAGGTATGTTTGTATGTTTTATCTGCACCTGAAGTAAAATATACAAAAAAGTATGTTAGTGTTTGAAGTTCATGACGTCAAGGGTTTAGAATCTAAAACTATAGGGGGCGTGGGGGCGTAAATTGTTTTGAGTATGTATGTATGTATGTGTTAGGTAGTTAAACAATGAGAAAATAAAGTTCGCAAAAGAAACAAATTTTAATTTTCTCTTGTAACATTTTAGAGTCAGCAACGCACATGTGTTACCCTAGCATCAGTTGGGGCGTACTCACGTTTCACGCCAAACGTGTGTAAATATTGTTGTTGTTTTTGTGGACACTGGATAACCACTGATAAGGGATCGTGCATTGAGACCAAAAAAAAATCGGGTCACTGGTACACGCAGGTAGTCTCTGAGTTAAGACAAAAGAAAAAAAAAGTTGTCTTTGCCGTCGACTTTCGTCTGTTTACTTTTATAACTTACGAGTATGTAGAAATTTGCAAGCAGGAATTATAACGACATTAATAAGTCTTGAAGTAAATAATGTGAAATCGTTAGAAATATTCTAGAACTGAAACTATGATAAAAGGGGCTAATATTTAAGTAACGAACTGGAGCGATCCTAGCGCGCCTACCGGCGGTGGATCGAACAACTGAGTGCAAATGTAGTATTGATAGATTTCGGGCTTGGTAGTTCTTGGGCGCAAGCTAGATGTCACAAGTGACACATGACATAAATATATAAGTTATCAAGGGTTTCAATTCAAAAAGATACATAAATACATATAATTATATAGAATATTTATCATATAGTTTTTTTTGGTTTTATTTCAATAGTGATATTATCTAAGCTTAAAACATTTAAGTAATAAGATATGGTAATTACCTTTATAACAGAAGAATTCACACATTCATGTACCTACAGCATACGGGGTGAATATTGGAAATCCATTATCTTGCTTGCTTTGAATAACCTAGGGTATCATCATCATCGTCATCATCATAGGTTTCCTGTAATCATAGCAAAAAGAAATGTGAAACAGACATACAAAAAAAACATGTATAGAAGATTGGTTATTTTGAAGTTCTTGAGTATACTAGCAAGGGATACAATCGAGCTAAACTACAAAAAGATCATGAATAAATATAAATATAAAAGGAACTTACTTGCGTGATTGTGTTTGGACGCTTTCTCAAGTGCCTTATAGTTGTCCATTGTGAAGTAAAGTTTTTTTCGTGCATTCCATGTAGTGTTTGGTTCACTTGTGCTGAGAACTTTCTGTTACTAAAGCTTAAGATCATTGTTGCCTCATGGACTGAGGAATTCAATTATTACACTTACACTCAATTCAGGCAAATTTATTGAAATTGAATGTTGTAAATGGACATTTTTTTTACTGAAAATAAATTAAAAGGCATTTTATGTACATTTTAAATGTTGTTGCATTGTTTGGCATTCATTAAGGGAAAAGGGTTTAAATTTAATAATTATTATAAACAACTAAATAATTTGTAGAATCATCGGTGATAGTATGCATTGTTGCATTGATTACATATCTGGAATTTTGGCTACCTGTAACAATCTAGTGAACAAGCGAATGAGGAATTGATGTGTGCTTGAGTGTATGACATATCTACTCAGAGATGATGAAAATTAGGTGAATTTAGAAAAGAGTGTGCAGATTTGGAGGAATTTTTTGTGAAAATGGGTTGTTGCAAATAGACAAATGTTGGATAGTAATCAACCTGGATTTGTTGGTATTTGGGGGAATCGAAATAACATATTAGTAAGTAAAAAAAAAAAAATTATCCGTAGGTTCAAATCGTATTACGATTAGCTCATTTCATGAGATTTTTTACTAGCTACACACTATACATACGCTGAGATTAAATTGGTATACACACCACATTTTGGAGAAGGATATTTGATATCGAATTATTTCAAAAATGAGTAGTCATTGTACATTCAGTTTTTGAAAAAGGTGATAACGTATCGAAACTTGATTCGAATTTTAATTAATGAGAAATGAACATCTCAATACTTATATAAAGGTTTTTTCTGGTTTGCGTGGAGAGTCTTTGTGGAATCACTCATTTCCGAACAATGTGGATAGAATTGGAGGATGCCCAGCCAGATCCAAAGATTCAGTTTGATGCTGCAAATTCGGGGCGTTAGGTCCTGTTAGTCTCACAAACTAGTACTTCGTGCAAATGGAAAAGATTTGGGGAAAGGATTTTCATGTATCATTATTGAATTTCAAGGAATTGAGTTTTATACCGAGTCATTAACAATCAATGAGTATTGTTTAAACACACCTCACACAAACACACGTTTAAGATGGGGGGTTGCTACGCTAACAAATCTAGGAAATATTTTCTTTATAAATAGTAGTTCGAGGACTATCCGTGAATTACATGTAATTACACGTCTATTCCTCGAGGGGGCGATTATGTAACTCGAACTATGACTAAGTAGATCTCGTTTATCTATAGTTTTTAATGAATGCTAAATGAGGTAATAATTCAATACAACAGGGATTAAAATATAATAAAACATAGTTAAACCAACGTTTACGCATAGAAAAAAAAACTTAATATTTATCGATTTTAACTATCGACGCATTCTAGAGAAGAATTACTTCACACATGTTTTGAGTGGCTAAAATTTATTACAATGCAAACTTAATTTGTTACTGTAATCGTGGAAAGCAAATGTATTTTATTCAAAAATGAATCTTATTACAAAGTAGTAACGGACCTTTCTACATTCACATCTTGTTCTAGCAAACGCATTCTTAATTAGTACACTTTTGGCTAGACGACAGAATCAGTTCTTGGAATAAGAGTATCAACTATGAAAACAAGTTTACCTTTACAGTCGAATCTGAGGAGATCAAATAATAATGTAAGCCAATTTCAACACTATCCTTATAGGAATATGGAAATGGTCGAATAGGTTCGCTTGGACTAAGAGGGCAAAACCTTGAAGAAAGAACTCTGAGTATCTGAAGTGGTCTTTCGTAGCGTGAGATTGTTTTTGTACAAATTTAATTATGGTTTTGTATTGGGTCGTATTTAATAAAGGGAATAGAGTTTAAATTAGACATGACTATATTTAATTGGTAATTTGTCAACTAGTTTCAGACGCCGATTGTGCGGGGGTTGGGGGGAGTGTTTTCAGAGCTGATGTTTAGACGGGGAAGCGTGGGGCTGGACATTCAAATCTTGGAGCTTGAGGGTATCGGTCGGGGATCTCTGTCGAAGGAAATAGGTCTCAATCTAGGATGCCTAAGTTGTGTCTGGGCATGGATTGTGCTAGTATTTGATTGCGCTGGTTTAGTCTTTGATCAGACACAACATATGGTAATTTAAAGGGAGATTTCAATTCGTAAATATTTATTGTACTTACATACTTAATTTGGTGGTTTAATCTCAATTAAATAGTGTAAATTTTAAAGTTTATTGTGAAGTTGATTATTAGTGAATCTCTTGCTGTTAATACTTTGTGTTCAAATAACAGTGCTTAATAGTGATTATTTTGGACTAGAGTTAATTGGTTTAAAGTATAATAGTTTGATGGAGTTTGCTTTAATTTAAATTAGTGTTTTAATGGGGTTAGGAGAATCTTGACTGATACTTTCGAGCCATTCGTTTTTAGCTATATTTTGGATTGACATTGAAGCTGGATCGAGCCTAAATTCATAACGTAGACAATCATAGATACTTTATTGTGAAGGCGAGAAGGTTCAATATTGTGTGATTGTTTTACATAGTACTGAACAATTTTGATCCTTATTAGATTTTGAGGTTATTTTGGAAAGTTTTATTAATATTTCGAACCAGATCAATGCCTTGATTGGATGTCAATCTAACATTGTACACGCTCCCTAACGGTGCCAACAGCGTATACAATGGGATCCTGTTAGAAGTAGGCCAGGCTCAGAGATACCTGGCACCGTCTCCTTTATTTGCATAGATGGTGTAGCCTATCATAAATGGGCCTCTTCCTTGGCTTAAGGTTTGCCGCAGGACTGAAGCGAGAGGTCGCAATTTAAAATAAGTCGACCGCTTGAATTTATTCACTCGTTAAGGTTTTGTGTGTGCTTAAGGCTTGGGTCTTTTATTGAATATATATTTATATGTTATACACACGCGATAGGGAGTGCATTTCACAGAACCTTGTCCACGGACCGTTGTGAAATGTACATTACACCGGCTATAGGTTGCCTTCTCGGATTAGCCTGCCGAACGATTTACAGCGTAGATTCCTAGCTTAGGTTTTACACATCACATAACACTAATAAAAGTAATGATGGGAGTTTTGCATACAATAGTTTAGGGACTAGTGGAAGGTAGGATTAGGTATAAATTCATACGTGGTAATAGGGACTTAGGAAACGAGGTTTATTCATCCAATAATATTAATTTGTAGGATTCATTTGATTATTATGAGTAGAGAAATTAATGGTTGGTCTTAAATGAGGAGAAATGTAGAGTTTGTGTAGTTGAATGTGGCATTCAGGTATGGTAATATAATTTCATATTTTATTTGGTTAGGGAAACAGTTTGGTTTCGGAGAAAGAAGCAAAACTGTTATAGGGACCAGTGACAGGCAGAGCAGATCGCTGATGAATGTAGTTACGGGCGAAATAATACCCTTATAACTACTAGCTATTTCGTACATAACTATTTGTGGAATACACATTCGATTACAATAAATTCGATATTTCAAATGCCTACACATCACATAACACTAATAAAAGTAATGATGGGAGTTTTGCATAAGCCTAAGGTCTAGCGGTAGGTAGGATTAGGTATAAATTCATACGTGGTAATAGGGACTTTGGAAACAAGGTTTATTCATCCAATAATATTAATTTGTAGGATTCATTTGATTATTATGAGTAGAGAAATTAATGGTTGGTCTTAAATGAGGAGAAATGTAGAGTTTGTGTAGTTGAATGTGGCATTCAGGTATGGTAATATAATTTTATATTTTATTTGGTTAGGGAAACAGTTTGGTTTCGGAGAAAGAAGCAAAACTGTTATAGGGACCAGTGACAGGCAGAGCAGATCGCTGATGATTGTAGTTACGGGCGAAATAATACCCTTATAACTACTAGCTATTTCGTACATAACTATTTGTGGAATACACATTCGATTACAATAAATTCTATATTTCAAATGCCTACGATATAAAGGCAAATATATAGAGAAATAGGCGTTATATACCATAAATTGCCTGTATTATTAAGTTTACAACACAGCAATATTAAAATAAAGAGGTTTGTCTGAGTTTGTTTCGGTATTTCTTCTTATTCAAACCGTCAGGTACGAAATACTGGTAGATTCGCTCGTAGAGTCTTAAACTCATGAGGTAACTAGGCAGGTAAATAAGGTAGGATCATTCATACTCCATCCTAAGCAAGAAAGTAGCTTTGTGTGAGTAATAGATTACCACACAACCCGTCGCTAAGACTTTGTTCAAAATATGAATACATAGGTTGAATATTAGTATGTTTAAGGTGTCAAAATAATCAAGATAATAGAAAATCTAAGAGCTACGATCTTGCTTATCCGAATGATTAATAGGAGGTTGGTGTAAATTAACAAAAACATATAAAATATTTATATTAATTGATTTGACAGGTACATTATTTTGAATTAGGATGCAGTAGGTGAACGAAGGAGTAGGTAGATAGATAGAGAGGAGTCAAGGTCCAATTTGCTACACATAAAAGAATTTGGGTTGTTCGGAATAACGTAGTAGTAGATGATCAGGTGGCCAATATTTATTATTATTAATTAGTTAGTTAAAGTTTATTTAAGGGGGGGAAGTTACAATCTTATCAGTCCTTTTTTATAGAAATTAAAAATATATAATTATTAAAAATATATAATTATACTATATATATATATATAACCATCTATTACATATATAAAATTGGACCGTTACTTATAGAGTGACAGACAACGCACAGCCTAAACCGCTAAAGATACAAACATGAAATTTGGAACTCATATTCTTCAAGAGACGTAGAGGCGCACTAAGAAAGGTTTTTTTGAAATTCAACCCCTAAGGGGGTGAAATTGGAGATAAAAAGTTGTATGTAAATCCGTTATTTTTGACGGTAGATCTATGAAATTCGAGTTTTGGCTTTCAAGTCAGAAATAAAAATAGGTTTCCTTTGACCATTATTGGATATTCGTGCTTTAAAGGGGTGAAATGGAGGGTGAAAGTTTGTATGAAAGTTTCGTTATTTTTGAAGGTAGATCTATGATATTTGAGATTGGGCTTTATGGTTACAAATAAAAAAAAGGCTACCTTGAAGCATTTTTAGATATTCGTACTTTAAAGGTGTGAAATAGGGGGTGAAAGTTTATATGAAAGTTTAGTTATTTTTGCACTTGGAAGCTTACACGATTTTGATTAAAAAGTTATAATGAGATCTAAGTAATCTTCATTAATCAAGCATCTTGAGTAAATCAACCCTTTGGGCGATTGTGCACTACACTGTCCGGCAGTCCGGTCCGATATGGCACGCCATTAAATGTACATAGTAATTTGTGCACTATACGTAATTTTACCGTCAAACATTCAATACAACAAATATCGGACCGTAAAAAATCGGACTGCCGGACAGTAAAATTAATTGTAGTGCACAATCGGCCTTAGCATAATAAAATCAGAGAATAATACCACGAAATCATTTCGAGTTTAACTAAACTGAAACTACTGAACCAAGAGTTTTGAAATGTGAAGGAAGAGGTAGGTTACTATTCAAGGCTGGCACGCAATAAGTAAGGGTTTTACAAAATACAACCTTTAAGTGGGTTTAACAAAGGTATAAATGTTTGTATGGAAAACAATTCAAGTGCGGTAGTTCATGTGGTGACGTGGAAAGTTGCATCTATGTGGCCTGGCGAATTATTAACTGAAGTCTAGAGAGCTTAAAATAAAGCTTAAACTTTATAAATTTAAGAAAACTTGCCTTGGTGAGAAAATGTTAACTCTGTTGAAACGGTTTGTTCGCTGTTATTATAATTGGCTCGCAACTAAAATAAGCTTTTCGTAAAATTATTTGATCAGCATACAAGATTGAATTTATTTTACACTAGCTGCCCGCACGGCTTCACCCGCGTCTTGCAAAGAACGCAGGCAAACCCGCGTGATAAACCATAGCCTATGTTGTTTCAGAAAGTTCATTCTATACGCAGGTACGTAATGATTTTTAAAATCGGTCCAACGGTTCCGGAGATTACCCATGATACACAAACTTACAAATCTCACAGACTTTTTTTCCTGTTCATAATATTAGTACCTATAGATGAAATCAGGCTTGATTTGTCCCAAACGATCAACTATGTAACCAATATTAGTCCGCCTTATAAATTGTAGACCAGCTAAATGATTGAACAGCAATATTTCATAAAAAACATTTTTTTTTTGATTAGCCATTCGTAAAATAGATTCCAACTAAAAGTAAGCCATTAATTAGTCAGTATACAGAATCCAACTACCTACTACAAATAATGTAGGTTAGTACTGCGACCCTTACTGAACGGAACTGCTACAGAAAAGCAGGCTAGGTTATTAGAACTGCTGACCATTATTGAAAAAATTTTTGATCAGAAGATGCTTATCAGTTCATCATTCAATCAATCAGTATTGTATTATCTAATACAGACCTATTGGGATGGAATGGAAAGTTTTGCGACTTTTGGTATACGATAACGGGTTGCCCATACTAACGTGAGTAGAACTACTCAACGGATTTTGATAAAAAAATCCATTAACTAATGTAGCAAATCCTGAAAGTTACAATGTTTCTATTTGCATGCATTTAATTTAAACCACTGATCCGATTTTGATACAATTTGGTATGGATATAGTTTAAAACCCTAGGAAGGTCATAGGATAGCTATTATCCCAGAAATATCCGCTTAAATGGGTCAAAAGGGTGGGGGGAACTTTGTACGCGGGAGCGATGTTTAAGCATAGGTACGCCTTAAATACTTTAATAGCAATTATCCTCTGAGGCGATTAACGAGATCCGCGTGGACGAAGTCGCGGGCTGAAGCTAGTTATCCATATATAATTTTCCATACACGTGGATTAGCTTTGTTTACAACTATTCCTAATTTCAAATTGATAGCATTAGTTGTTCCTGAGATATTTAACTTTGTGACAGACAGACAGACAGACGGAGTCGCACCATAAGGGTTCCGTGTTTACCTTTTTGGTCCGGAACTCTAATAATTCGGTTTTTGGAAGGCACTATTAATTTTTATATGCTTTGCTGTTAGTATTTTTTTGACTACATAGATACAAACCAACTTGTCATTTAGCATAATAAACCGGGGCACGATTCCTAGATTTTGATTTATTTTCTCGTACACTACACGCAACTGTTATTTCTTTATCATTAGGTACCAAATTATGTCCATAATGTTGTCAGGTACATAACTTAATATTCCATACAGGATGTTCTTTTTTTATAAATGCACAAGCAACAGAAAGCTAACTTCGAAGCGTTTCACTTTATTCAGCGTCATACAAGAAAAGGGCATAATTTAAATATGGTACTACGAGAGTTACGCCCATTATCACATGAGGCGTATGTCGCAATGGTGAAATTCTCCTATTTGCGCAGTGACCCCCGGGATCGAGTTTAACATATAACTATAGGCGTGCGCATACGCCTATAGTCGTCTTGAACGACCGCGACGTGTTAAATGTACCTGTGATCGCTCGTCATATTATTATGGTAATGAAAAAGACACAAACAATGATAAAGAAAGAAAACGCACGATTGAATATTCAATTGTTTGTCGATATCGATCGACTCGATATTGATAATCGAGTTATATTGCGGAGATGGACTTGATTCAGCTTCTAGTTAAGTACTACAAAGTTGGTACAGAGTTAATAGTCCGTTTTCTATTGGGAATGCTTGTAGAGAGGTATACAATTTTTAACCGACTTCAAAAAAAGAGGAGGTTATATGTTCCACTGTATGTATTTTTTTTATGTATTTTCGCCGATTTCTCCGTCAATTGTGGACCGATTTCCAAAATTCTTTTTATATTCAAAAGAGTATACTCCCGAGGTGGTCCCATTGTCACCAATTTAGGATCTGATGATGGGAACCCAGAGAAATTGAGGGCAACCCTCAAATTTTATAGGCACGCATGTAGTGATTTTGGAATTTTTTTATTAAAACTTTCGGAAATCGCAATTTTGGATAAGTGGAACTGATGATGAAGACCACAGGTGACTTATGGAACTCCTCAAAGATGTAATGTTTGTTCGCCGATTTCTCCGTCAAATGTGGACCGATTTCCAAAATTCGTTTTTTATTCGTAAGATTATACTCCTGAGGTGGTTCTATTGTCATCAAGTCAGGATCTGATGATGGGATCACAAGGAAATTGAGGGCAACCCTCAAATTTTATAGGCACGCGTCTAGTGATTTCGGTATTTTCTGTTATAACTCATGTATTTACCCTCGGAAATCGTAATTTTGGTGAAGTGGAACTGATGATTAAGACCACAGATGACTTATGGAACTCCTCAAAGATGTAAAGTACGTCAAAGATTCTGACATGATTCCGTTGTAGAAGCAACTAATGAAGTGCAACTAATTCTGAGATCCTTGAGGAATCGACGGAACTCCTCAAATATGATCAGCCCACATATAGCGACTTGGGTTTTTTCTGTAAAAATCAACGCATTGCGCTCGTTAAGCAGTTCATGTGGTAAATTGGAAAGGAAATATGAAAACATGTGGCTTGGCGAAGTACTGAATTGAAGTCGGTTTAAACTTTGTTTTTAAAGAAAATTATGAGTACAGCAATGCCATTTGGTACGGGTATTACACACGTCCACTTGAGCCCAAAACGCCCGGTAGCCCTTTGAACTCCGCGTCAGGTGGGGTTGAAAGAACACAGATCCCAGCGCTCATAAAAAAAAATTGGCGGATTAGTTTGGACCTTTGAGTGAAGTTTGGTATCGTTATCAGGTATAGTTGTTATTTTCTAAGCCGTCCGTTCTGCAGTGCGGCGTTCTTTAGTGCGGAACGGACGGCTTAGAAAATAACAACTATACCTAACTAGATGATGCCCAATTCATTCCCCATACCAGTTTTTTTAGGGATTTGTAACGAAATATGACGTAGTACTTAAAATAATAAACTTTAAATAGTAACGAAATGCAAACACACTCATATTTTCATATTTTTTGTATTAAACTTGGTTTATAAAAAAAACTGCCCAAAAGCCCATTCAATGCAAATTTTAAAAACATTAACAATAAGTATAAATTTGTCAATTTTCAATGTACCTATAATCAAATATTGAAAGTACTGCGACGTTCGTCAGCGCAGCGTAGGCGACGGCATAAAGACCCGAAAAAAACCAGCCAAATGCGAGTCTGACTCACGCACCGAGAGAGCGTTCCCTACAAATTTTTAAGTATTCCATTCCATCTTAACTAGTAGGGCCCGCAAGGACCTTTTTGGTACGAAACACTAAAAGCGAAGTATGTCATCTATGTTATTATTTATTAACATAGCATGCCTGACAGAACGATATAAAAAACCTAAGTGTATAAAATATATCTATCTCGGTAACAGTAAAAACGATAAACCTAATACAAAAACAGAAACAAATATTGCATTGAATGCAGACCGGTGCATCATAAGTGAAACTGCCGTCACGCAGGTATTGCTGTATCAACGTGATAAGTTTAAAAATAAAGCGCCAATGCTAACAACATTCTTTAAATGTTTAGGATATTTGGTTTTTTCGGAAGTAAATGAACTACAAGTGGAATTTCCTGACGTGCTCCTCAAACATGATTGCATCTATTGCTTCAACTTTTTACTTTTAATTTAAAATGCCCTCAAATATTGAGAATAAGAAATTTATCTAGTGTTTAATTTTTGTTGAGTTTCAACTTAGAATTCGGTTTTTTTGCCAGCATGTGAAAAAAAACCATTAATATTGGGGTTACTAAGTATGATAGGTACCATACGGTTACAGCACACCCAATTTTAATTTCATATTACCGAGTATCAATGCTAGATTCTTATTGCACATTTGACTACAAAATTTCATAAAATCTTATTGTTTTAATTACCACATAGCGAAGTCAAGTATTTACGGTTACTTTCTTTGGATCTCAATTAATAACACGACAAAGACGCATTCCCGACACGGTTCTCGAAATAAAAAGTAAATCTCGGGTGCCTGATTAGATGCACTATAAATATTTTACTGTTTTTTGTCACTACAGTGTTTTTTTGTGGTGGGTTTTGTGTGGTCGGTGTACGCATATTGACACCCGTTAAGCCTGTATCACACTGGCACGGCCTGCGTTGGCTGTCCATACTAAATTTGACAGCTAATGACAAGTTTACTATTGACCGCCGCGGCCTGCGGTGGCGTCACACACATTCGACAATAGCTGTCAAACGTGTGTGACGCCACATCCGCCATGAATGCATGTTCAACTTGTGCTTGCCAGACCTAGGTACCTAGTGAATAATGTTTTTCCATCGGACAATATCCGAAATACGACTAGACCCGAAGTGGCAATCAACTACCGTATTCAATTATTGGTATTTATTTATTTATTCAAACCCTATTAAAATTATTCGTTGTAGTAAACTTACGTTAACAAGAAAACCAAAGAAATGATATAGGGAACCTATAAAGAAGAAACTTAAACACACCTGGCCCCGTAGCATGGATTTATTATCACGCAATAAGTGACAAGATAACAGTGTCGTCTCGTTCTATCGAACGGTGTCAGCCAGGGACGGATGCTATCATTTTACTTGTCGCGTGCTTTATAAAATACTACGATTTGCTATTTTTTGATAAAAAAAGTATAAGTTATATGTCATTTCCAGGAATGAATGATCTAAGCGGTTTTCTCTTGTTCGAGGTTTCAGCATGATCAATCATTCAGTCGTTTTACTTTACAATTAAACTGCAAAAATAATTTAAATAATCAAAAGTGCGTATACGCACTTTTGATTATTAAGCTTGATTCAAATAGTCGCGATATATCGCGACTATTTGAATTAAGCAGTTGCAACTCTTATACTTAAAATACAAAACGCAAGATAAATACGAACTTTTCCGACAAAATACGTTGGAAAAAACATTATTTACCTACTAATTACATCTGTATCCACCACGTCATTCATATTTAAACTTTAATGATCATTTTTAACGTAAAGTGTATGTCGTACACTAGGTAATATGTACACTATGTACGAGTAACTTGTATATATATAGCCAATTTTTAACCCCCGGCGCAAAAAGAGGGGTGTTATAAGTTTGACGTGTATGTGTCTGTCTGTGGCATCGTAGCTCCTTAACGAATGGACCGATTTGAATGCGGTTTTTTTTTACCTATCCAAAAACTGACGTGATCAAGGTGGTTCTTATCTAAGAATGTAGCTACATTTCATCAAATCGGTTCAGCTATTTTTGAGATTTTGAACTCTGAAATGAAAATGTCGGGGGATTTTCCACTTTTCTAAGTTGTTAGTTATTTTAGCCGTTTGCACCATATTTTAAACCTGTATAATATTTGTTAAACAAGTGAAATCAGAAGATTGAAGAAGAAGAACTCAGATTCAGATTCATATTACTTATTCATTTACAAGTCATAATATCAATGGACAAAATATGTGGTCGGCTTTCTGGCGCATGCATACCTACTTCGCTCTATGCAGATTGGCACACGTTTTACCCCAAAAACAACTCAGATCATGATCATTCACTATTTTACTCAGTTATGAACTATGGTCTCGAATTGTGGGGTGCGGCTGCAGAGTGACAACGTGTAGGTGACTATGTATTCATACTACAAAAACGTGCTGTTCGTATTATCTCATTTGTCCCTCCAAGCACTCCTGCTCAAAATCTCTTTAGAAATAACAATATACTCACCCTGCCCTCGCAGTACATATATGACGTTGCTAAATTCGTCATAGAAAACATTGACACTGTTCCCCGCAAAAAGATTACTCGCACAAGGCGGCCAATGATCCGCCATGGGAACTGCAGGCGGAGGTTCTGGCTGATATATTTAGATACCGTGCGGAACTGAGGGCCAGGGGAGAACATCCCAATCAACGGGAGGTAGACGGGCTACGGGATACAGCTATGACTGCCCTTCTCCCGAGATGGAGGGCGGACCTGCAGGTGTCCACGGCCGGCTGAATAACCGGCAGTTCGAGAGGTAGGTCGACCGCAAACGTGGCGAATTGAGTTTTCACCTGGTGCAGGTCCTCACAGGCCACGGTTGCTTTTGAGAGTACCTGCACCGAGTTTCCGGACGAGAAGAAAGCCCCCGCTGCCACGGATGTGGCGCAGCAGTAGACGATGTGCGCCACACAGTTAAGGTATGCTCGGCGTGGGGGCCGCAGCGGCATAATTTGTCCGATGTATTGGGTGGGGACCTCTCGCTGCCAACCATTGTATCTAAGATGCTTGACAGCGAGAGGTCATGGGAAGCAATGGCCTCCTTCTGCAAGTCCGTAATGGCGTAGAAGGAGGCTGTGGAAAGAGCGCGGGAGGACGACCCTTCCGCTCCCCATATCCGCAGACGTAGAGCGGGGCGCGCACGTCGGCGTTATGCACACTTGCTCCCCCCGCCGTAGCGGACCAGGTTGCAGGGTTAGGGGACCCTAGCTAACCAAAAGTCCACGGGTCTGATGCGCCTCGAAATTGTCCCGGGGCGCTTTCTCTGGCCAGGCCTGTAAAGCGGGCTAGTCGCGAGGGTCAAAGTTGCATGCGTAAGCGAACCTTTGAGCCTCCTTGTAAGCGAAATGGCTGGACAATCGTTGTGGGTTTAGTTTAGTGGGTAGTCTGGGCCTTCTGCCCTGGAGTCCCACACACCCGTCCGGCCCCCCTCCGACTGGGCGGACGGTGCATCAACGCATTCCCCCAACGTAAAAAAAAAAAAAAAAAACTAAAATCGTCTCTCATGTGGGACCGTGGGGCCAAAAGTATTTAACAAGCTACCCGTGAATGTAAATTGCGCGGGTAATAACTCAACTTATTTAAGAAAATTAAAATCGTGGCTTCTCGCCCACTCTTTTCATGACATTAAAGATTTTTGTGAGTAACCACAGTAAAAATCTATGTTCTGTCGAGCTTTTAATGTCAATAGGCACACTGTTACCTATACAGCGTGTATTACCTCAAATTGTAACCCAAACTACTTTGGTAGTTAATAATTAATTTTCGAAAATTAATTACGCTTTGGTAGTTTGGGCTAACTTACAATTTTCTTACAATATCGGTTCATGGTACTAAAAGCCATGTATGGTTACAATTTAAGGTAATATTAAATATACAGGCTGTATAAGTCTGGTCCGAAAGCACTGAGTGCCGAACGGGCCTTGGCTAGTCGTCGGCGATGAAGTAACTTTTGACAAAATTAAATAAATGTAAATACGATTGTAGTGTCAAAATTGCGGGCTCTTACTTTCTACCGATATAATTGAATACGAGTGGTCAATACCACTCGTTTTCCAATTTTCTATCGCTATTAAAAAAATAAAATTTCATCATTTTTATCAGTTTTAGAGTGAAGGATTCGCGGGTCGAAAGTCAAAAATCGGTCCCCAGTAGGTCTCTGGCTACCTGCACCATAGGTTTTGTATGTATGGAGGTTGGATCGAACATATTTACACGCTGTTAATATATAGACACAAGACAATGTTAAAATACGCTGTCTTCTAAATATTTCTTGGGCTGGGCGATGATCGACAGGTTTACGGTCGATGATGCGTAAAGCACGTTTTTTGCATTTTAAACAGCCTGTCCCGGCTGGCCGACGTCGCCCAGAGGTCGACACCTTGTATTTAGGATTTGCCACAAAGGTGACCTGACCGCCGACCGCAGAACGCATCCATTCTGCGGTCAGCGGTCAGGTCACCTTTGAACAAAAACAAAGCTGACCTCACCGCAGACCGCAGAACGCATCCAGTGTGGCAAATCCTTTAAAATAGAATGATAGTAGACTCAAAATATTTTTTTTTCAGGTTTTGAGTTGCCTTTTTCCAAACATCATAGCCTATGTCATCACACGAATACGAGGAATCCAACGACACCTAATAAACCCCTCATATGTCAAAATCCATACATCGAAAAACGTAACCCTCGTTCTGAGTGCGTCGGTTGAAAACCGTTATGTCTAGGCCTAGCCAGTAATTTATATTTCAAAGTCATAAAATCATCATCATCATTGCAAACATGAGACTCGTTGACTGAGGTTTTCATGCAAATTCCCACTTTTCCCAAACTAGTATACCTATATTTTTAACGTGAACTCACATTCACTCTCATTTTTCTCAATTTCAGATATCAATCACAGCGATATGTGTGGGAGCAGAGAGCACAAAGCAAGAGCTAATTGGGAGAAGACCCGGCCGGCGGACCAAGAGAGAAGCAATAATAATAACCGGGTATCCACCAAATGCCTACAAAATGAACAATTCAAATCAACGGGTTTCCAAGCTAAGATATTGGAATAAGAAGCCGAAACGTGGGTCCCTTAAACCTATGTATGGGCCTCCGCCATCTGGCCCAAACCGATTATCTGTTAAGAAATATAAGAAGAAACAATTACGATCTAAGTATAGCAAGTATAACAGTAAACGTAACGCACAACCGAAGTACCAATCGATGAAGCCTTATTATGGCCGGCCACCACCGCCCAAGGTATTGCGGCCGCAACCCTACTACCCACAAGAGCCCGCCGGCTTCGGTGAGCCCCCTAAAGAAATAGCGCAGGCGCAGGAATACGTTCAGCCACCAAAACAGACCTATGGCGAGCCTCCAGTAGATTCTTACGGAAATCCCTTGAATCAAAATTTTCCTACGGGCTTATCACCTTTTGAAAGCCACAACCCCAACACAGCCTTTGACCAACAACAGTACCAATCACTACAGAGCTACCATCAAGACGCCAATATAGACAATAACAACGCCTACTCCAAACATCACCCGGTTTATTCTAAACCCGAAATAGAAGAATACGAGCACGAGGCACCACATAAATACACACAAATCAAATTCGACTCTTATGCTGATGTATACAAACAACATGCGATAAATGACTACCAACACACAAAACAAAAAAACAAGCATCAAGATTTGCCCAATATAAAACATTATAAATCTTGGAAAGGTAACCAAAAGGCGAACGATTATGATAGTCAAGACCATACGATTGTCGGAGGAAAGTATGCGGAGCCACCCGGCCGACTGATGCCGAGTTACCACCATGAGGCCCCGCAGTACCAAGCGGAAGATGTGGCTCAAGACAGTTACATCGAATCTGCACTAGCTTCATCATCGTCTATATCTCCTTATATCAACTACAAACACAGTAATATGGCCTTTAGTCCTCAAAATTTGAACGATGCCTTCAGTCCATTTATCAATTGATACGTGCACTATCCGCTAACAAGTGAAAAAGTCGCCTTTATCGGCTATCTCATAATATGCACTCAAGAACATTGAAAATACAGCGTGTAAATTGAATACGAGCGAAAAAAATAGCAGACATAGGGTTTAGTAGTATAATCTTTAATTAAGAGGTTTTCTTTTGTTTACTCTTAATTAAGACGTTTTTAATTCTTTTTTTTTGTAATCAGACGCCGACCAGCCCAAAAAGGGTCATTGGTTAATGATATTAATGATGTATGCATATGTACAGTCAGGGGTAATAATATGCGTACATAAATTAGGAAGTAAATATCTGCACAGGACTCTATTGTCAATGTCATAAAGGCGTGTACAGATATTTATGTCCTTGTTGTACAGTTATAGTTAAGTATGATCTGCAATAAATACCACATGTCAATACCACAATGTACAGCTTTTTGGTTGTTATTTTAATAGACTAGACGGTTGATCATATTTATTTTTCAATTTCATCACATTTTTTATTTACCAATAAGCTATTGAATTATCTAACTAAGCAATGACATGTTAATCAGCTACGATAACAGCTATTGCCAGTGTTAACACCGAACAATCTTGATTTTTTACAAGCTTTTTACGACATCTAGCTCTATCTCTAAGAATAAGAAGTACCTAAGAATAATTAGTAAGGTACTTCTTATTCTTAGATATTGAAAACTCCTCAATAAAATCGGTACAATCGCGTTGATGTAAAAAATAAGCCTCATAATGACGACCAATAGTTTTTTTTTAGCTTTTAGCAAATTAAAAATATTTTTAAAATAATAAATATGCACTTAAAATGAGAAAGAGCGTATTTAGTTATTAAAAATGATAGGATACTAATAACTTCTGTTTTTAATGCTCATTCTCAGAACTTATTGTTATTGAACACCCCTCGTACAAGAATGATTAGTTCATTCGATAACTGAATTTAATCTGATTCCAACTACCAAATAAACACTTCAGAATTGGTTATACTAAAATTCAAATTTCAACTTTGGATTGAAAAGAGCTAGTATTTCAATGAGATATGATATCGTAATGCCACAACCAATTTAAAAGTGCTCATTTGGACGACCGGTTAGCCTAGTGGATAGTGACGAAGCTGAAGATCCTGGGTTCGAATCCCGGTAAGGGCAAATACCTATTTGTGTGATGTGCATGAATATTTGTTTTCGAGTCTTAGATATTTTCTATGTATGTATTTGTATATATTAAATATATCGTTGTCCATAACACAAGCCGTATTGAGCTTACTATGGGGTTAGATCGATTTTTGTAAGTTTGACCCCTAATATTTTTTCATTCATTTAAGTCAAAGCACGTAAAATCGATTTGCATATCGTAGAGTACGGTCGGCCAAGAAAGTGGTCTAACACTTTTGACAAAAGTTTCGGTGAGATCTAATGGTCGCTAAGGTTACTGTCATAATATTATTGCAAGTGGAAATCGACCTTGTTGTTTCATGACGTTCAAATGAACCTCGACCGTGGGGCGGTAGACTACATTTTTGGCCGACTGTCTGGACCAAGTAACGATCGCGTGATTGTAAGAGTGAGTATCCACTATCTACCAGAACTGTGCGAGGTTGTGAGGCTGTGAGCTATCCTCGCTCACCGACTTGGATTTTGTCACCCCTAAGAAAACGCAGTCACAAAGAGCTTGAGAAGGCTTGCCCGTGACCAGAAAGGGTGGAGGGGCCAGCAAGGCTGAAGGCAGGGGCAGTGTGCACTTACGTTTTAACTATGAGCTTCCGGTTCCAGTTAGTAGTACGAGAATTTGCTTGAAGACGATTTAGAATGAGTCATAAGAAAACCATAAAATATAACGGCGAGATTAAAACTTTCGAGTGTGTTTTTAACGGGTTATGTAAAATTGTAAATATTTAAATTGCTAGTCCCTGGGCGACCGAGCTCTGCTCGGATGAAAATACGGAGAATTTTCCCGGACATGAGACCTATCTAGATCGATCTGGCTGAAGCTCTAGTTGCCAAGAAGCATGTTTTCACTTATGAAAAAAAGTACCTAATGAAAGTACCTATTGCATTTAAGTCAGTTTCTTCAATATTTTATAAACAAACAAAATGGGGATTAAGCAGCTAACAAGTTACTGTCAACAAGCGCTAAGTTAAATATTTTGCGTTACATTGTAGTTTTTTGTATGGTTATTTTTTATCAAAATTTATAGTAAGAGTTATCTATAGCGTACGCACTGGCGGTGGCATTGTGGACTGAGTGAGAAATGGAGTCGTTATTATCTACAAACTTCTTATGATTTAATTAATAAATTCAAATATTAAATGGTTTTTCTTATAAAATCCATTTCTCTTCTTACATTAATTTAACCAATATCTTTTACAAACTCAACATAGCCATAAACAACCGGTATCGGTAGATGGTGAACGATCATTTTCGGCACACAAATGGGTTTTTAATAAATTAAGGATCAGATTTACCGCCAAGAATATATGGAGTAAGTTGCTATAGTACATTCATTTTATAACATGAACACCGATTGAAATGAGCACGACGAAGAAGATTTCGAATTTCTTATCCCAGCCGCCATTTGCTGTGAAACATTGCAGTGGGCACTATATTATGCACAAAAACATGTAATTTATTTTTTCGGTCTAAAAAATTTGGCAATAGTTTAAATTAAGAAAAATCATTATTTAATCATTATTCACTCAATCAAAAGATGTAGATTTGCGACTCCATTTCTCACTCTGTACACAATGCCACCGCCAGTCCGTACGCTAGTTATCTACATAATATTACCCCTTTTGGTCCTATGACAACGACAGTTTCAAGATTAGCTTGTGTTGAATTAATACGCTAAGTATATGTTCCACTTGCTTGCATTGTTTTTTACTCTATTTGCATTAGATATATGTATGTGTATGTCCGAACACTTTGGCACTCCTTGGGGGAGGCCTATGTCCAGCAGTGGACGTCTTTCGGCTGATATGATGATGATGATGATGTGTATGTCAATAAGATTTCCCAACGACACCGTTTAAAAGGTGCCACTAGTTTATTAGTGTCCGTCTTGGATCCGAGGACAGCAAAGGTGTTACAAGTATCAGTGCAAACCATACCAATATCAAAGTTATTACTTTAGTTATAATCTACCCATTAGTGTGTTCGTATGTACTTAGTATCTTTTCCGTAGTGTTATTACAGAAAGTATTATACATTGTTGTCGTTGTTTTTATTGTTAAAACTGTCGTGCAATATGATTGTATTATTGATTTATGGGAATTTATTATTAAATAAATATATGAGTTAAGTTACAATACCTGTTTTTAAGAATCTATTGTCGTTAACGTGAGAACCAAACTGCAGGAATAGTCGAGGAAAATTTTTCAGCAATAGGGGTGTAGACTCAAGATTTATTATTACCTACTCCAACAGAAAGAAGGCCAAAAAATATGCCTATTGACGAAAATCCTATTCTGATATCTCAAAAAATTGCGAGGCTACAACCGTTTGAATATTGCTTGTTAGAGAGAGACAAACAACGCTCGTAGATCGTGACGTCACGATCTCCGAGCGTCACAGTAAATGACAATCGTTTCAATATGAAGGTGCGTTTTGCGAAAAAGGGACGAAATATACCCCCTCTTTAAACTTTGGACACTCATAACTTTGTGATTATTTAATTCCATGCTTTACTATTTTCTCCATTTGACAATATGTTTTATCCTTTTTCGAGAAAATTCATTATTATTTGTATCCCTATTGTTGCCTTTATTTCTAAGCGGGAAGCTCCAAAAGTGATGAAGTTTTTCATTCCGTGACTATACATACAATTCAATTTTAAGGTGGTTCGATTGCCATACAAAACGTTATTTGACATTCGCAGGCTAACGGCGTGATATTTTAAGAAACTTATGTAACAAACTTTCATAAATTGGCTTCCCATTTGCGCCAAATTCCCTCTTTCCTAGAATAAACTTGAATAAACTAGATTAATTTGAGAAATTAGTTTGGGACGTGATATTTTTGGAAAACCATTTTTTTTCAAATTAATCTAGTTTAAACAAGTTTATTCTAGGAAAGGGGGAATTTGGCGCAAATGGGAAGCCAATTGATGAAAGTTTGTTACATAAGTTTCTTAAAATATCACGCCGTTAGCCTGCGAATGTCAAATAACGTTTTGTATGGCAATCGAACCACCTTAACGACAAAATTAAGTTTCTAAGGGTTGTCCCAAAAGTCACTGACATTTTTAATCGGGCACTACTTTTGTCCACAAGGTGGACTGATGACCTGGTAAAGGTTGCGGGAGTCCGCTGGATGCGGATGGCGCAGGACCGGCCATTGCGGCACTCTTTGGGGGAGGCTTATGTCCAGTAGTGGACGTCTTTCGGCTGATATGATGATGATGATGACGACTACTTTTGTTGTGACAAGCGTAGAGTAATAAATCTTTGACAGATGTCAACAGCAGGCATGAAGGTTTAGTCATGGAGAAATTAACGGGCGAGCAACGCGTACAAATTGTTAAAATTCACTCGAAGGGAAGATTACCTCGCGCCGTGGTGATGTGAATGGGCCACCGAGATGTTGCGATTTGACGCCGTTGGACTTCTTCCTTTGAGGCTTCCTTAAAGGGAAGGTCTGCAAATAAACCCCAAACCATTCCGGACCTGAAACAGGAAATCCAACTGGCCATTGCAGCATTTGAGCCACAATTATGCCAAAAATCATCGAAATTTTCTTGAAAAGGGCTCGCGTGTGTAAGGCAGGTCTAGCTAGGTGCCCATTTGTGCGATATTATCTTCCACCAACAACCTCCATGCCTTTTCTTTATAAATCAATAAAAACACAGACATTTCATCAAAACAATGTGCTTTCTATATTTTGTACATTGTTTAACGAGGGGCGTAAGTGGAATATTGTACACGAGAGATTATCAGAAGCCCGACGCCAGAGGCGGAGGGCTTTTGATGACTCGAGTTTGCAATATTCTTACGCCCGTGTTACACAATGTTTTTCATCACATTTACGAGGAAATAAATAACTACAAAAGACAGAAAAATCTAGGTTTCATACAAGATACAAGCGCACCAGATCAAAATTTGACGAAATTGACAACTTCACTTCCAGATCAGTGCGACTGGAGCCGCGCAGCTTTAATATTTCGACCAATCACAGAGCAGTATTCTTGTAGCGCATGGCCTGCTCGATTTTTATTCAACCAATCACAGAGCAGAATTCTTGTAGCGCGCGGCCACCTGGATTTAATTTATTCCTTTATATAACTACGTTTTATAAAGGAATAAATGAAATGAAATGAAATGAAACCAATCAGATCACACACAAGCTCATAACTCCCTAGGGAGTTATAAAAATCCATAACTCCCGCGGGAGGTAAATCGGCTATAGCTTACACCTGCCTATAATAATGAAAAAAATTTTTAATATCAGTGACTTTTGGGACAGCCTTTAGCCACAACTACAGGCAAAGAGAGAACAAAATAGTGAATAGTGAAATTAATGAACACAATAGGTACAGTCAACCAATTTGATTCCTAGGCCACCGTAGAACCCTGTTATTTTAACTGCAACATAGCGACGCAATAATCCTAGTAACCCGTATTGACATAGCATTTACAACGGCAAGGTTCTCGCCTAGGAATCAAATTAGTTGACCGTACGTGCGAAAACCAAATTACTGTCGAACTTCATGCCAACTTGCCAATATATGACGAAAGGAGGAACTTTAGAGCTGGAAATCACTTATTCACTGTGTCGTTCCCGTTCACCAATTCACTACAACATAGTCAAACAAAGTCTGTCTGTCCCTATGTATGCTTAGATTTTTTAAACTACGCAACGGATTTTGATGCGGTTTTTAGGGTTCCGTAGCCAAATGGCAAAAAACGGAACCCTTATAGATTCGTCATGTCTGTCTGTCTGTCTGTCCGTCCGTATGTCACAGCCACTTTTTTCCGAAACTATAAGAGCTATACTGTTGAAACTTGGTAAGTAGATGTATTTTGTGAACCGCATTAAGATTTTCACACAAAAATCGAAAAAAAACAGTAAGTTTTGGGGGTCCCCATACTCAGAACTGAAACTAAAAAAAAATTTTTTCATCAAACCCATTCATGTGGGGTATCTATGGATAGGTCTTCAAAAATGATATTGAGGTTTCTAATATTTTTTTTTTAATACATTGTGATTCAAGAAAAATGTTTATATGTATAATACATGCATGTATTATACAAGCGGGGGCGGGTCACTAGTTATTTTATATTTCATATCCGGATTAGTGAACAGGAAACGGGATATGTATCAAATGTAACCCAACGAAACAAAGGCGCCCTGACGACGCGCGACGAGCCACGAACGTAAAAAACACACGAATAGTAAGTAGTTAATGCCATATGGATTCTTGAAAGTACCTATTGAATCGAGCGCCTGCTTGTATTATTAGCAGCCAATATGAAGTAGGTAAGTGAAAACTAATTTATTAAATACTAGATATTTATTAAAAAGCTAAAAGTTTGCATCTTAACGTCTTAGTAAATTAATCTATCTAAAATTACCATTATAAATTCAATATATCAACGTTATTTTCCTCATCTGTGGACGACTCTCGACGATGTGTCTTGGTGATTTAACTGAAACGCTAATCTATATGTGCTGGTTATGACCAGCGAACAAGCAATGCAAACAGGTGTATATCAGACTAAGCTTAATGAAGAGGTGCTCTCTTCATCAAAGGTTGTAGGCACAATTCTGCAAAATTGAGTTAAACGCTACTGACACTTCACGTTGTCCGGACCAATTGTTTGATATGTGTTAAGTATGTTCGTAGACCACTAGTTATATTTCTTCATGACTCTTACAGCTAGCGCGCTCTGAATATTACTACGTTTCTTTCTTCTGGCATTGCCACAAGCGGCGCGGGCTGCTTCGCAAGCTGCATGGGCGGCCTGCTTGGTCGCAGCGCAGTCAGCGCATGCACAAGACAGTTTGTGCTGCAGGTGCGACAGCCTCGCTCTCGCTTCAGCCAGATTCCTAGATTTCTCTTGTAGGCCTATCTTTGTCTTCTCTAAAACGCAGTTGGCGGATTTCTCCACTTGTGCAGCTAGTTGACATGCTTGGATCATTAACTTGTGCTATGGACAAATATAATTTGAGACATTGAAATTGTTAATTCACAAATAGAACTTCAGTTGAGCAATGCCATTTGGCTGTATTGGTTGTGGTTGGCTCTAACACCAGATATCACCCAAGTAAGGATGTAATAAACAGCTTTGAGAGTACTGAATAAAGTTTTAGGACCGCTATTAGCCAATTCCGAATAGGTAGTTTCCGAGAAATTGTCGTTTTAAGTTTGTACTCAGAAACTTCGCAAAAAATTGGTTGTCTATAAAGTCGGATTACGGACGATAATTTTACGTGATAAAGTCATAAAGCCGAACGCTCGGCTCACGCGGAACGGGACAATGAGTCATACTTTTTCGTGCGTGCTGCCGGTGTTCATCGATTTATAAGACGATATCACGTCAAAAACATAGAAGTGTTTATGTTTTAAGAACGCGTGCTTTTTTCCAACACTCGTGTATATTAAACGTTTTAACACTCTAGGTTGTATATTTAAAAAAAAACTCCCAAAGGATGGTACAGAACTTAGAAAAAAGCGATATATAAAAATACCTAATACTTACTAATTTTGTTTCCTTATTATCCAAAACAGGTACATTTTTTAAAGGGTTTTTTTATTACGACGTTACTTGACAAAACATATTAAAAAAATGTACCTGAGCGGCTGCCTGCTGGGCGAGCTGACTGGCGGCGGCCACGGTGCCCTGCTGTTGGTGGACGGCCTGCACGTTCTGCGACACCACCGCCTCGGTCTCGTGGACCTCCTGCTGTAGCTGTTCCACCACCGCATGCTTGCCCGCCAGCGCGGACTCTGCGGCCTTCGCTGCTTGTACAGCCTTTTATTAAACCTTGCTGTCTGAAAGCATACCTGGCTGGCGGCAGCCACGGTGCCCTGCTGTTGGTGGACGGCCTGCACGTTCTGCGACACCACTGCCTCGGTCTCGTGGACCTCCTGCGGTGACTGTTCCACCACCGCCTGCTTGCCCGCCAGCGCCGCCTCTGCGGCTTTCGCTGCTTGTAGAGCCTTTTATTAAACCTTGCTATCTGAAATCATACCTGAGCGGCTGCCTGCTGAGCGAGCTGGCTGGCAGCGGCCACGGTGCCCTGCTGTTGGTGGACGGCCTGCACGTTCTGCGACACCACCGCCTCGGTCTCCTGGACCTCCTGCTGTAGCTGTTCCACCACTGCCTGCTTGCCCGCCAGCGCCGCCTCTGCGGCTTTCGCTGCTTGTAGAGCCTTTTCCGCTAGTTGCGTTTTCACCTGGAAGTTTTAGGTAGGTATTTTTATTTTAGTGGTCTGCTTTCATCAAGGACTAACATGTGGCTAATTTGCTTCTCTCTGTTAATGCATTGATCCAACCGTCAACAGATGAATTATTATTATTTTACACTTAAAAAGCACGTAATAAGAAATTCCAAGTCAAGATAGGTACGTAAAACGAACGAACGATATCTCCGCCAAATGTGAGTAGTCGTATTGTAGTTTGTGTGCAACTTATGTTATACTAGCTTCTGCCCGCGACTCCGTCCGCGTGAAACTCGTTTATATCGTAGGTCCATACAAACTTTCACCCACGTCAAAAAGGTAAGTATGTATGTATACTGGGTGTATTTTTCTAAAACGTAAAAAGACATTTTTTTCAGTATTCTGATAAGGAATATTTTCATTAAGTTTTAACTTTGTAGCTCAAAAAAAGAGTTTCCCCCATTCAATCTTTGCACCCCTATGATGGGTTTTTCGAAAACCCTAAAATTACTTTTCTTTATTCTAATAAGGAGTCTTCAAGTCTCTCACTTAAAATTTTCCTCCATCCCCATACAAACTTTCAACCCCTTTTTTAATCCCAGGGGGGAATGGGAAGTGAGTGAGTGCGTCAGTCAGGACTTTTACGTTTATATTATATACTTAGATTACGTTTATACAGAGTATTTTTTTTAAATAGGACAGTATGGGGAAATCCGAATCTAAAGGAGATAGAGGAAAAGTGTCCAAGGAGACATTAGGTGTTTTTTTATGTAAACAAATTTGGCTCATTAAAATTTTTGGTCAAGCGTGAGTTGTTCTTAAAAAATTATAAAGTTGGTCAATTTTTTTTTTGACGCGGGTCGTCTCTGTTTCATGTAAGGATTATTTCATTTTATGGAAAGAAAAAAATCTGAACAGCAGAAGTTGGTCAAATTTAATGAAAACTAATCTTCATACAATTGCGTTGGTCCATCGTTTGGTGCAACGTCTGTCCATCGCGATTCAGCGCGGCAACGCGGCGAGCGTGATGGGCACCTTTCCACCGGGGGTGGCTCGGGGCGGGCTCTTTGACTAAGTTAATAATTTATTATTAACACTCATTGTACCTTTTTATTTATTGTCTAACTGTGTAATTGACCAAAGTGTATGTATATTACATTGGATATAGTTATTAATGTATTGTTAGCACCTACATAATAATAAATTTAAAAATTGCAGTATTCGCCTTTTAATATTGTTACAAGTGCCTAGGCGTGTAAAAAAATATTTAAAATTATTCCATTTTTAAATTTCGATAATCGATAAGAGCTCCAGATGATTCAAGACAAGAACATTTTTTTTAATCTTCGTAAACATCATGGCACGCGATAGTCTAGAAATTATAAAAAAAAAATTCAAATTTGATTTTGATTTTTTTCTTATCCTTTAGGGTCGAATTTATCTTATCTTACCTTAAGGGTCGAATTTATGAATCCCGATACAACTCCGTACAAGAATTAAAAGATGCTGTTTACAACACTTTAAACACAATTCACCATAAGTATCTGTTAAATGCAACTAGAAGTGTCTTGAAGCGTGCTCGTACCTGCATAAGACAAGACGGCGGCCACATCGAACATTTACTCAAGTAATTAAACCAACTGTATGAAGATTAGTTTTCATTAAATTTGACCAACTTCTGCTGTTCAGATTTTTTTCTTTCCATACAATGAAATAATCCTTACATGAAACAGAGTCGACCCGCGTCAAAAAAAAAATTTACCAACTTTATAATTTTTTAAGATCAACTCACGCTTGACCAAAAATTTGAACTAGCCAAATTTGTTTACATAAAAATCACCTAATGTCTCCTTGGACACTTTTCCTCTATCTCCTTTAGATTCGGATTTCCCCATACTGT
Source organism: Epinotia brunnichana (assembly GCA_963854355.1). Taxonomy (NCBI): domain Eukaryota; kingdom Metazoa; phylum Arthropoda; class Insecta; order Lepidoptera; family Tortricidae; genus Epinotia; species Epinotia brunnichana. Next base: position 21,017,895 of record OY977936.1, on the reverse strand, counting down.
CCCATTTAACAAAAACACTCTGTATAGGTATGTATATATATCAAATTAGGCCGGTTCACGAACAGTATTCGTCAAACGGGGCGTGAACTTCCGTCTTTTTCAGGACTTAAAAAAAAAAAAAAAAAAATTAAAAATTTGAACTGTTTATTTTCAGATCTGTGATTAAATTATATATATCAGTTACATTTAGTACAATCTTTAATATTTAAGATTATTTACTAAACTTTTTTATCTTAATAACTAGTTATATTTATCTATGTTACTACTGGGGGCCATAATGAACATTTTCTTAATTATATTTTTAGTTTTTGTAGGTTTACTTTCTATATTTTCTACAATAGTTTTGGGAAAGCTGTTTGATACAAAGGGCTGTTAAATACTTACAGCAGCAGCTTTTACAGGATTTAAAGGACACGTTAACCCATTGTTTACTCCACTCACCATGTGCGCAGCCTGTGCGCCTGCCGCGTTCTGCGCCGCTTGCGCAGCCTTGGCTTCCGCTGCCGCCTTCTGTGCGATGCTCGACGCGCACTTGCTCTTGGCGCAGTCGCGCCCTGAAGTCTCATGCGGTTGTTCTGGACTTGATACCTAATTAGAGAACAAAAAAAAACTATTGACAACAACTTCTCATACACCCGGGTTTATCAACAAAGTAGCAGATAACAATTGTCTACTTTATTCTCTAACGAAAGTACCAGTTCAATAATCTATCTATGGTCGAATTCGAATAGCCGCAACACATAGCCGCAGTTGGTACCTTGTTGACTAGGGGCCACTTCTAGAAATACGTAAATTTTTCGCGTGCTCATTTAGATACGTTTACTCAGAGCGTGTGAAAGCGAGCACAAGAAACACATTTAAATGAAATTAAAATACTGTGGAACCTGGATAATTGAGATTTCAAGGGACCAGAACAGAAAAGAGGCCGATCTCATTTAACCAGGCCGTACCCATTTACCAGGTTCAAAAAATGCTATCTCATTTATTGAGGTCCTCAATAACAGAGGTCATAACATAACACTGCAAATTTATCTTAAGGAGGTGCAAATTTAAGGTAAATTAACAAAAACACTGATTTTATAAATCATATATTTTAAACCCGCGACGAAAAAAAAGGGGTGTTATAAGTTTGACGTGTCTGTGTGTACGTCTGAGGCATCGAAGTTCCTAAGCGAATGGACCGATTAGAATGCGGTTTTTTATCCGAAAGCTGACGTGGTCGAGATGGTTCTTATAGCTACGTTTCAACAAAATCGGTTGAGGCGTTTTTGAGATGTTGAACTTTGAAATGAAAATATCGAGGGTAGTTTAAGTTGTTAATTATTTACGTTATTAACCGACTCTCGTGAAAATTTCTGAGCAGGTTCAATTACTTGTATGGACTTTAGTACCTAGTCGATTCATATTTCGGATTTTTTTTTAATTTCTTTTTTTTTGTTTTAAATGGCGAGCTTACAGCTCACAGAGCTAGTGGCTCGTGAGCTGTAAACATATTTACACGTACAGCACATTATAACTACCTTCCAAAAGGCAAAAGTATCGAAGTGGATTGACAGAGTTAATTTTGATTTAAGATAAAAAGTCGTTAGTAACCTGAACACAAACTTTGAGAGAACCGGTTGAGAAATGTGACCTGTAGAGGAGAACAGCCGGAGATGCACAAGATTTCTTGGCTAAGCTGAAATGGAGCACTACGTTCGCTTCGCTCGGTCGTTCAATTAAATACTGTGCAAGTGTAAGTTTGGTTTCATTATTTTGATTTAAATTGCAGACTCCCTCTCATTCACGAACCTGTCCTCGGCAGAGTGGGACTATGATCATGATGATAATGATCTAAAGATTAATCGATCCCACCACTAGTTAACCAATAAATACAACTAGAAGACAGGTACAGAAAATAATTAATCTCTGACAAATATTAAAAATCACCTAAGATTTATAAATTATAATGTTTTTGTCTAATGGATGCGGATGGCGCAGGAACGGTCAATTTGGCACTCTTTGGGGGAGGCCTATGTCCAGCAGTGGACGTCTTTCGGCTGATATGATGATAATGATGATGAATGTTTCTGTCTCAGACCATGCTAGGACCGCTAGGTGGGCACTTCCTAGAGTATTTCACCCGCTTAGACTTCGATGACGATGTGCTAAGGTTATTGTGGTGAATTATGTGTGAAAGGATTTTACAACCATCGAAGTGAGAGTAGTTTGGGGCCGTAATGAGAACTGTGAAGGTGGTAAACAATGTGTTAAAGCATCATCTGTTTGAATATAATATTAAATCATGGTACCTGATTCGGTAGGCGGTGTTGCAGTACCTTATCCTGAGGCAATGTCCAAACCGATGTTGCCAACAGAACTAACAAACACAACTTCATTATCAGAACATTAATAAACTTGAGCTAAATACGAATAAAGGAATAAATTAAGGGATAAAATCAGTTGTGAAGAGATATTTTGACTTAAGTGACGGAAACAAACCACAATCTAGTGTCACCATGGATATCATATCTGTCATACATGCCAGCTGTAGATGAACCTTGTATACGTTATTTATTATTGGAGAATGCAGAATTAGGCCGGCCACACATATCAAGCTGACTGGGTCATTTTAAAAGCGATATGATAAGTTTGTCAAAAATTTAATTTTTGGTACTTACAAGCTTTTATTGCCGACTGTACTTTTCTGTATAACGTCGTCAATTACTAATTGAGACGATTCTAACGAGCAAACTCAGTGGGGTTACGTCAGTTAAGTACTGAATTCCCATGGCCACCTTCTGTCTCCATCATCAGATCAGCTCGATGGTGGGTACCATTATATTGAATTGTCATCCAAACTATACCTTTACCCAAAATTTCAGCTCATTCGTTTGAAGATATCTGCTTCAAAATTGAGTTGCAAGATTCCACCCGAACAAACATAGTTACATACTTACATACATACCACATACTTATTTACACGGTTAGGTACATACCCACAATGCAACTTAGGAGGCGAAGAGAGGTATGGAAGAATAACTACAACATAGAAAAGTTGAAAAACCCCCGTCATTTTAATTTCAAAGTTCAATATCTCAAAAACGGCTAAACCGATTTTGTTGAAACATAGCTAAGAACCACTTCGATCACGTCAGCTTTCGGATAAAAAAAAACTACATTCAAATCGGTCCATTCGTTTAAGAGCTACGATGCCACAGACATACACACACACACACACACACACACACATACACACAGACAGACAGACACAGACACTTCAAACTTATAACACCCCTCTTTTTCCGTCAGGGGTTAGAAAGACATGCTGCTTGGCAAGCGAAACGGAACCGGAACCGGTTTTTTTTCAAAAAACCCCGAAGGAGTATTACTACTAATATTTTGAATTGTGGCTCTTTATTTACAGTCAGACACAGTTCAATTGTAGCGGCAATAGGTGTTCACAAATAAATAATAAATATTAATAAATATTTGCGGACAATCTTACACAAATCAACCTAGTCCCAAACTAAGCAAAGCTTGTACTATGGGTACTAGGCGACGATATAGATACGTATATAGAGAAATAAATACTTAAATACATAGAAAACATCCATGACTCAGAAATAAAATATTCGTGCTCATCACACAAATAAATGCCCTTACCGGGATTCGAACCCAGGACCTCTTGCTTCGTAGGCAGGGTCACTACCAACTATTAGGCTAGACTAAGCTCGTCAATATCCGAACATCGTCTCTATCATAAACCAAAGAACGAAATAGAACGTATTAATCCACCATACATACCGGTATTCGACCCCTAGTTGAGATTGCCAAACTGGCTTTAAAAGGAATTATATCATGTTATTCTAGGGGACGAGTTCCATCTCCTCCCCTCCCACGATGGGTCTCACATGACCGCTGCTGGCGGAGTCGCGGAAGTGTGCGCGAGCGTTCCCGTGGCTCCACCATAAAGCAGCGCGCAGAACACCGTGGGGTTTTAGACGGTACGGTAGTCCGGGCGGTACCCGGGAGTCAGTCATACCGGTCCAGCGGCGCTACCACCAACTTCGAATCTCGAACTTCGTATATCTCCGTCTCTGTCGCTTGAGTACCATAAACCATAAGTGCGATAGAGACGGAGATATACGAAGTTCGAGATTCGAAGTTCGTGGTTATAGCTCTGGTTCCCTAGCCAGGCGGGATGGACAAATGCTAAACCCCACGAAAAAATAAATAAATAAAATAAAAGAAGGCTAGATTATTGAGGATTTGGCTTTAGGATCCTTACTAGCTAAATGCGATTACCTTCCTGAATCAGCTCCCTAATTCATTCAGGATGCTAAATTCAGGACAATGTAACACCCGCTTAAGTGATTCATTTTGTGCGTAGTACATACAACATATTTCTTTACGTGAGATAAACCAAGAACTTTTTGTCTGAATAAGTAATCTTAAAAACTAAAAAATCGAATGTTGACAGATTTTATCCCATGTCAAAATCTCTAGTGGTCATGATCGCATCTCGGTAAATTCAAAATAATTGTGTGTAGGTCATAGTTTGAAACTATGATTGAAATGTTAATAAAACGCTGAATTGCCTCGTGAGTACCTTGCATATCACACACAGCAATCTATTTCAAGGCTAATATACACACGGCATCAAAAGTATCGCACCTTTCCTAAAATTCTGTCGATATAAGTATCATTTGAAATGTAATAAAACCCCCTAGGCTTTAGCTTTCAAATGATACTTATATCGACAGGGTACATACTACAGTAAGTAGGTATCTTAGGAGTAATAATCGCTTGAAACGAATTTTAGCAAAGGTGCGATACTTATGACGCCGAGTGTATGCTATAATGTACAATAAAACCGGTCAAGTGCAAGTCGGACTCGCGCATGAAGGGTTCCGTACCATTATTAATAAAAATATTTATTTTATTCTGTTTTTAGTATTTGTTGTTAAAGCGGCAACAGAAATACATCATCTGTGAAAATTTCAACTGGAACTATCACGGTATCAGTGAGATTAAGCCTGGTGACAGACAGACGGACGGACAGACGGACAGCGGAGTTAGTAATAGGCTCTTTGAGTACGGAACCCTAAAAATCATAGATTTGTTCTCACATGGTACACGCTGAATGATAGCCACACGTCAGTGACGGAATATATCAAGGATATGATAGACTAGCCCGAGACTTTAGTAAACAGTCTAAAACCGAAGTTACAAATCTCTTACTTTCTAAATATCATGCTCTCTATACAAACTTAGAACCCCATATGAACCCTCATAGTACCTAAATAGTCTGAAACCGTAGTTACAAATTTCTTACTTTAAAAATGTCTTGCCCCCTATACAAATTTTGAAGCCCCTTTTAACCTTCTAAGGCGACGAATTAAAAAAAAGCGGCCAAGTGCGAGTCGGACTCGCACGTGAAGGGTTCCGATACATAAATAGCTTTTTACAATATATGACGTATTAAAAAAAAACGACTTCCTAGATCTCGTTCAAAACAATTTTCGTTGGTAGTTTGCATGGTAATGTACATCATATATTTTTTTCAGTTTTATCATTCTCTTATTTTAGAAGTTACAGGGGGAGGGGGGGGACACACATTTTACCACTTTGGAAGTGTCTCTCGCGCAAACTATTCAGTTTAGAAAAAAATGATGTTAGAAACCTCAATATCATTTTTTAAGACCTATCCATAAATACCCTACACGTATGGGTTTGTTGAAAAAAAAATTTTTGAGTTTCAGTTCTAAGTATGAGGAACCCCAAAATTTATTGTTTTTTTTCTATTTTTGTGTAAAAATCTTAATGCGGTTCACAGAATACATCTCCTTACCAAGTTTCAACAGTATAGCTCTTATAGTATCGGAAAAAAATGGCTGTGACATACGGACGGACAGACAGACAGACAGACATGACGAATCTATAAGGGTTCCGGTTTTTGCCATTTGGCTACGGAACCCTAAACAAACCGGCCAAGTGCGAGTTGGACTCGCGCACGAAGGGTTCCGTACCATTATCTATAAAAACGGGGAAAAAATATGTGTAATAAATTATTTTTTAAGGGGGGCTCCCCTTAAAAAATAATTTATTTTGTTTTAAGTATTTTTGTTATAGCGACAACAGAAATACATAATCTGTGAAAATTTCAACTCTCTAGCTATCACGGTTCTTGAGATACAGCCTGGTGACAGCCAGACGGACGGACGGACGGACGGACAGTGAAGTCTTAGTAATAGGGTCCCGTTTTACTCTTTGTGTACGGAACCCTAAAAACGCTGAAATATGTTGTGTAGTCTTTTAACAAACAGTCTAAAACTGAAGTTACAAATATCTTACTTTAAAAATGTCCTGCTCTTCATACTTACATACTTTAAACACCCTTATAATCCCAGTTAGGGGATGAATTTCAAAAAACGCTGAAATGAGTTTTGTAGTCTTATAATTTAACAAACAGGCTAAGACCGAAGTTACAAATCTCATACTTTAATATTTTCTTGCTCTCCATAGAAACTTTGAACCCCTTTTTGTATTTTAATAAGTAGGTAATCTTTCTACAAAGTTTTAAGTTTCTACCCAAAAAAAGTTTCCCCCATACAAACATTGCACTTCTTTTTCCCCCTGTTAGGGGTGGAATTTCCCAAACCACTGAAAGTAATTTACCTGTATTTGTATTCAAATAAATATAAAAAATATAATTTTCCAATTTTATTTGTATTGTAATAAGTAATCATTCAAAAAAAAATCCTCCATACAAACGTTGCACCCTCTCATCCCTAAGGGATGGCATTGTCTAAAACGCTGAAAGTATTTAGTTTTTATTTGAATAAGTACCGAATCTTTCTAAAAAGTGTTGAGTTTCTAGCTCAAAAAAAAATTCCTATACCAACATTGCACCCCTTTTTCACACATTCATTTCCCTTTTTCATTTTTTTTCTTTTTCTTGGTGAAATTTTCCAAAACGCTGAAAGTACTTTATTTATATTTTAATAAGTTATCTAGTTAGTTGCTAAAAGGTTGCCGACCCCTGCTATCACTAAGGGATCATCAGTTTCATTTATACTCGATAATTAATCTTACTCACTTATTATCTATTGGATTAAATCTCAATTAGATAGTGAACTTTATCCCACTGTGCACTAAAAATAAGATTCTTAGATGTGACATGACCGCAAGTTTAAAAGCTTTTACCAACAACTAAATACGATACCGACTGTTTTTTCGTTAAAATATTGTACATAATAAAAGTATAAAACTCCCATTTGACCAACCGCTTGAATTGATTATTTAATCTGAATTAGAACTATTTTCTCTTGCAGGACATTTTGGCAGCTATTAGGCTGACAAAAGGCATCCTGTGAAAGCTCTGGAAGATGGTTTGTCTCTCGTTTTCATGTTTGGCGATTGCGTCAATGCTAGCTTGCATACCCTTGTGTTACACACATTTCAACCCCAAACATTACCTGAAGTGTATGATGAAAGGAAAGAAATGATTTACTGCATCTCGATTGTATCTGTGATCTTAACAATCAGTTGTCTCACCTGTGCCCCTGCATTGATCCGCGAGGTCCTAAAAAAAAGAGCATGCCCTGCCCAAAAAACACCGTCGTGCAGAGTTTGCACTCTAAAAACAGTGTCCTCAAAACCCACTTTTCTCTTAAATAAAAGTTAACTTAGTAAAATAGTTAGCGTTTTTATTATCTTCTTCATTATTATGTAAGAAACAAAGGTAACGTGCAAATATATAGGAATAAGATTTTCATATGCTTCACTGATGAGGGTGACCACCGTAAGAAGTATAGTAATATCGATTTCGATGACAGTGATCCTAGAAATTATAAAATCTCTGTTGCAAAGATCTTTCCATGTTGCTCTACTCGTACTCTTGGTAGTGGAAAATATCAACATCATCATCATCATATCAGCCGAGACGTCCACTGCTGGACAAAGGCCTCCCCCAAAGAGTGCCACAATGGCCGGTCCTGCGCCACCCGCATCCAGTGTACTCCCGCGACCTTTACCAGGTCATCAGTCCACCTTGCGGGGGGCCTACCCACGCCGCGCCTTCCGGTACGTGGTCGCCACTCAAGAACCTTTCCGCCCCAACGGCCATCGGTTCTACGTGCAATGTAGCCCACCCGCCCACTGCCACTTAAGTTTAGCAATTCGGATGGCTATGTCGGTTACCTTGGTTCTGCTGCGGATAGCCTCATTTCTGATGCGATCGCGCAGTGAAACTCCCAGCATAGCCCTCTCCATTGCCCTTTGAGTGACTTTGAGCCTTCTTATGAGGCCAATAGTAAGTGACCACGTTTTCGTGCTATATGTCATCACTGGCAACACACACTGGTCAAAGACTCTCGTCTTGAGACACTGCGGAATATTGGACGAAAAGATGTGCTGTAGCTTCCCGAATGCTGCCCAGCCGAGTCAGATTCGACGATTGACCTCTTTCTTAAAGTTGGACCTACCTAACTGGACAGTCTGTCCTAGGTATACATAATCGTCTACTTCTTCGAGCGTAAAGTGTCCGATTGAAATGGGAGTTGGTACTACATGGACGTTTGACATGATCTTCGTCTTATCCATGTTCATCGTTAGACCAACTCGCTCGGAAGCTTTACTGAGGTCATCGAGCATAGTATACTCAAGTCATATATTTATTGTGAATAAACCATTCATTCATTCATTCATTCAAGTCCTCCATGGTCTCAGCCAAGACTACTATATCATCAGCAAACCGAAGGTGAGTGATGTACTCGCCGTTGATGTTGATGCCTAACCTTCTCCAGTCCAGATTCTTGAAAACGTCCTCCGACCGTCCGTAGAAAATATACTCGTATTCAATTACGTCGTTCTTAAGGCTAAAGTTAAAGATACTTCTTTGATGTGAGCAGAGTATGATTGTTCGCAAAAGTTTGTGGCGCCTAATGAAAGTAACATAGCAATACAACAGATAGCGATTGTAGGTATACACGGTGTAACATGAGGAAACCGAATAATTTTAATAGCGTTTTCCTGAGGTCGTAAGAAGTAAAAAATATTATAATATGAACGCAGGTCGAAATATGATTTTTATATTTATTATGTTTTCATACATAATTAATAAATATAGGAGATTTCATTACAACTTATTGAAACAAAAACTCAAATATCTATCTCAAAAACCAAGCTGAATCCAGCTAACAATAATTTTAACAAACAACGTATTTCTGACCATATTTGAAGTTAAAAATGTTCTATAAACATTATTAACTTCAAATATGGTCAGGAATACGCTGTTAAAATTATTCGGTTTCCTCATGTTACACCGTGTATAGGAATAGAAACAACACGAAGACAATGAAAGGCCTCCAGGGCCTCCATTTTAAGCTGAGTACGAGTACTATGGGTAACAGACGGCTTACAATCAAGCTAAAGCTTTCATCTTACACAACACGAACATAACACGAATGTCATACGAATGGACATGTATTGAGGTACATTTTCCAAGATGCGGCCATTCTACAAGGTCCTGGTAGGTACTGGGACTTTTAGGAGATGAGAACACGTCCTCCAAAGAACATTTGTACCAAATTCCATGAAACTCCCCGTGCTTTCGAGGTTTGACAATATCGACTGTATTAAACAGTTCACCTTATTTCGAGTAACGTACCGTACAAAGTACGAAGTACTAGTACCTACTTATGCAAGGAAGGATCAGCGGCGCTACCACGAACTTCGTATATATCTCCGTCTCTGTCGCTCGAGTACCATAAACCATACGCGCGATAGAGACGGAGATATACGAAGTTCGAGATTCGAAGTTCGTGGTTATAGCTCAGACCCCACATCACATGACACTGACTGGCTGTAGGTAAATTGTTGGTTCGACAAGTAAAGTTGGATGCAGAACAGATCGAGAAGAATTCATTGCGACCCGCAAATATATGTGTACAGATTATTGATTTTTTGTAACTATACTGTGATTTGGAAATAAGTGTGAAATAAACTGTATGAAATATTTGTTCTCCTTTTATTATTTCATACCTAAATCGGATTAGTTTTAGATTTTGTAAAGCAATTTTCTGTTCATGCAGTGGGCCCAACTACGTCCATAATCATAATTTATCGATATCGATAACGTTGGGTTCTAATATTATCGATATCGATAACGTTAAGTACTACAACCCTACTATCGTCCTCGTTCGTTAGGTTGGTAAGTCTACTTCCGTACTAGCGTTTATTTTTATTGGTATTGTGGTATTTCAAACTAGCTAAAGTTCGAATGAGTTGTCATGTCAAAATCAAATGACAATGTCACTGTCATCCAAAACCTTGTTCAAAGTCCCGTCTCTTATTTATATTCTCTTTGTGAATGACCTTGGTTTTGCAGGACGCCACGCATCCAGGTTGACAAAAGCTACTTTGCTTCTTGCTACTACAGTAGAGTCTCATCAGTCCGACACTCCAATAGCCGGCTATTTCGATTAATCCGGCACACTCCACCCGCACCTCCTTCACCGGCCTTTCCTCGTACTTCTCTAGCTAGACGCTTGCTTTCTTTTTATAAGTTATGACATTTTTATTCAATCCACTAATCCAAACATTCCAAAATTCCGGGATTTTCTAGTTTTTAATAATGCCGGGTTAGTTAGACTCTACTTTTCTTTTTGCCTTCTCCATAAACATATTTTTTTCACACAGTGAATGTGAATTATTAAAATCTAAATTTATAATTTGGTTGACTAATTTATCGATATAAACAGTCGACACTGTACATCCCCAGCGCAGGAACAAACTTGTGACAACCTTCCAACTTAAGGAATAACAAATGCATATACATCTCTTTCTGACGCGTTAGTACGTCGTACGAAAGTAGGGGACAGGTATACGTCTCTGCTACCTATTTTAACCTTAGAGGCTTGTTATAATATAAGGCACTGCAAAACACCGTGCAGTGCCTGGACGCCCCAGGAGGCACTCAATACGTTGCCTAAGTATTGTATAGAATACCTGAATTAAACAGATTGTCGGTAATATTCAAAAAGTAATTTATGAGAATAAATTATTTTAAACTGTAAAATTTCTATGAAAAGTATGAAAACTTTTCCGTTACTCTGCCTATGTCACAAAAAGGAAAAACAAAATTCAAATTTAGAACCAGTACTTCAATTCACGGCCTATCATCGTTTGTATAGTAAATTTATGTTTTAATCTAATAATGTCATGAAATTATTGTAAAATATGTTCTTTATCACAAAATATTCCTTTCAAGTTGAATTAACAGAGTTGTAGGCGCTGAGTGAGCGCGTCTCTGAGAGGTGTCCTTGTAAGTAAATTTTTACTCGTAACAATATTTATTTAAACTCATCCCCTGTCCACTACATATATTTAGTTGGTATTTAAAATTAAACTCATCCATTGTTATAATTACCAATTACCATTGTTATTACCATGATTATTTAAAGGTACCTATAAAATATAGTGTGACATATATAAATATTCGTAAATATTGTACCCTTTGTAGCAAATGTTATTAAAATATTTATTTCTATCTTTCTTTCTTTCTTAATTGTACTTATTCATTGATGTGCCATGTGCCCAAATTTTCAGCGAAAACTGGGTATATTCAATATTGCTAAACTTCAAATCTGTGTGGTTGACGGGGAATGTATTATCATTGATCCATTTGGATGACAATCATATTCTTGATACTAATGTTGTGATACCAAACTTAATTTGATTTTGCTATGCTCTGACTGAGTGCGGCGTACTACTTCGCGAATAGTTTATTAATGTACGACCATAACTATTTACTTTCGAAAGGCGTTGTAGGCCAGTAGACTAGCATATTATCATCTCTGCTTTCCATATCCGAAATAAGCATCCAGTTTACTCAGATGGCGCTTTATATATCTGTTTTGGTTATACAGTTTGTGGTGTTCAGTGATAGTTTCTGTGGGACTGGAGGAATTGTTCCGGTTATTCCGGATGATAATCAGATAAGCGCCGTTTCTTTATTTGTTCCGGTTATGATAAAGCTAACGTTACTTATTAAGGGGAAACACCTTGTCTTTGGGGACAGAGATTATTTTGGTTTCGTTTTCCAATAGATGCCTACTATCAAAAGAACATAGACCGATAGACAAAAAAAATATAATATTTCTATTGGGGTTGTATTTTTTTTATTTATATTTATATCGATTCCTACTATTGGTAGGTTCTAAATACGAAATCTCAATAACCAACCTGAGGAAGAGTTAACCTTCCCTGGCTTTACTTGGCCTAGTTTCGGTGCTATGGTTTAACTTATTGGCTTCTACTTATAGCTCATACTTATGTTAGATTTGTTTGTTTCAGATGCAGTACCTTAACCCATAAAGTGCGGGGCTGCATGATTTGCTTGTCACTGCTCACGGTGTTTGGGGCTGCTGCGTTCATCCTGTGCGTGCCGTTGTACACGCGGAGCCTGTTCCTGCGCAAGTGCTCTTGCGTCGCCGTGCCGCTTTGCCCCGACTGCGGGATGCCGTACTGACGACGTGCTCACTGCAATCGATCCAGATGATATGCGTTACGTACGCGACCGCGCTCGCGGCCGCGCTTATTGTAGCCTGCGGTCCGGTCGTTTGTGACAAAATTATTAAATGTATGTTTTCAAGTGGCAAGAAATGATAGTGTATTATATAATTACATTAGGCTGCAGTTACTGTGGCTCGTACGTTGTGAGAACGTTTTAAAATGTATCTTTTCTGGCTATACCTAATCTAATGTTCAAACTAATCTCAATAAAAAAAGACGTGGAATGAATGCATTTTATTTAAATCATCCTCCTAGCGTTTTTCCCGGTTGTGTCCTAAAGAAGCTAGGGATCGGCTTTGGCACCTAATTCCAAGGCACTAGTTTTACGAAAGCTACTGCCATCTGACTTTTCAACCCAGAGGGAAAACTAGACCGATTTCCTCACGATTTGTTCCTTCAACGAAAAACCGATGAAAAATATTAGCATAATATACCTACTTTAAAAACAAAGTTTTAACCGACTTCAAATCAGTAGCCAAATTGCTTCAAGTTTGCCTATAAATTTTGAAGAGTCTATTCCTCCAAGATCCCATCAGGCCGCGTAGCATGGATGGCGTTATCACGCGACAAGTGACAGGATAGAGCATCCGTCCCTGGCTGACACCGTTCGATAGAACGAGACGACGCGCTTATCCTATCACTTATCGCGTGATAAGGTCATCCATGCTACGGGGCCAGAACTGGATTTTGGGTACAACGGGACCAATCTGTAAGTATATGCTTTCAAACAAAAAAAAAATTCAAATAGTTTCATAAATTACCGTGTTATTATAATACCGCGTAACAAACATACACAAAAAAATACTGACGAATTGAGAGCCTCCTCCTTTTTCAAAGTCGGTTAAAAATATGGAGTAAATGTGTTCAGGCGATCGCTTTCTGGCGCAAATTTCGTAATTTAACTATAGCCTAGCAATCTCGTTCAACGGTAAAAACGAAAGTACAATTTTTTTGGGCCATATTTTACCCAAAGATTCTACGCGAAATTCCTTCTTTTTAAGTTTGGGGTTGCTAATTATAATTACTAATTCGGTACAATTTTGGTAAAATTTTATCACTTACTCAGAAATCCCGAAATCGAAAGTGGGGTTGCCAGGAAGCATGACATAATGATACCTGTATTGTACAGTCGAGTTCACAATAATTTACTTTGAAAACAAAGTTTTAACCGACGAAAAATCAATCATCCCCTATTTTCCTACCCTTAGGGTTGGTTTTTTTTTCCAAAATTACATGGGACCAACTTCGGGGTATACCCTTTCCAATAAAAAAAGGATTATCAAAATCGAACTGGGGGCCGATTTTTGACTTTCGAACGCTCGAAAATTAAATAAAAGTAAATACGATTTTAGTGTCAAAATTGCAGGCACTAACTTTCTACCGATTGAATTGAATACGACTGGTCAATACCACTCGCTTTTCAATTTTCTATCGCTATTTCAAAAGAGCATTTCGTAATTTTTGTCAGTTTTCGAGTGAAAGATTCGAACGCTCGAAAGTCAAAAATTGGTCCCCTGCTCTGTAAAAAGTTATGCGTGGTCATACATTAAAAAAAAAAATTATAAGCGTCGACTTGAGAATCTCCTCCGTTTTTCTCAAAAATATGTTTACTCGACCTTATTGTCGCGATTTTTGGGAGGTTGGCTTCTAAAGATGATTGTGAACTCGGCTGTACATACGTTTATGAAAGAGCCCAAGTGGTACGAGTCGGTGTTCGAACCAAAAGGTAAGAAGTCGTCCAGATTGAAAGGCACGTGCCTTACCGCTCGGCTACAGTGTCTTGCATTTTATTCAATACTAGATTTAGCCCGCGACTTCGTCCGCGTGGATCTTGTTAATCACCTTAGAGGATAATTGCTATTAAAGCATTTCAGGCGTAGGCTTAAACATCTAAACTTATTTTAAAGAAATATTATATATATTTTTTCAAATATAAGCATGTGGAAATATTTGTTCACAAGCTTAATAATCTACAATTTTTTTGCTCCTATTATAGGCCACACCCTGTATACAGGCGGATAGAGTTACTCTCGCATTAATTGGAAACATTATTAGGATTTTTACTTCGCTACACTACTGGATTTTTTTATCAACTCTGTCTACTCACGTTAGTTTGGGTTACGCCTTATCTCATGCCAAAAGACGCAAAACTTTCCATTCCATCCCAATTTGACGGTATTAGATAATACATTATTTTGACTGATTGATTGATTGATGAACTGGTAAGCAACTTCTTCCATAAGGGTTAGTTTTTTACCTTTTTGGTACGGAACCCTAAAAACTGATTAATGCTAAAAAAAATCTCTAAAATAAAAAATGGCCAAGACGATAAAAATTGAAAAGTGTCTAATACTGAATCATTATAAAACCCGTATCATCGAAACTGCTGCAGCCACGCGATTTTGGAATGATGGGCGTAAACATATTTTAGGAATAATTTTTTTTTTAATATTCGGAAAACTATAAATTCAAAGAAAAGTCGGTTCTGGCGCTTCGCCGGCCGCTACCGCGGCACGCTCGCTTCGCTCGCTCGGCTCGCGCGCTTAGGGTCGCGGTACTCGCGGTACACCTAACACTCCTCCTCGCTTCGCTCGTCGCCGTAACCTACACTGACCTGCCTTAGAGTTAAGATTAGCATAGGTTTCGCGTGACTTCAGCAGTATTAGACACTTTTCAATTTTGAGGTCCAATATCTCGGCCATTTTTTATTTTAGAGATTTTTTTTTTCATATAATGTAAGTATGCTTATTTTGGCGTATTCTAAACGATAGAAACATATAAAATATATGTCATATATGACTCATAATGATGACCCACTGATGAAATTTTTTTAAGTCCTCCAACCTCTTTTTGCTCCTGTTTTTAATGATTCCAACCTCAGATCATAAAAAGAAATAGATATGAAACGGGGGCGTGGCGCGTGTCGCCGCGACATGGCCAAATGGGCATGTTACTGCCCGCCGCAGGTTAGTCGCAACTTGCCGTGATACTGAAATGTTCTCCCACATTTACTCAAAATGCCGAATTGTAGCGTGGTTACATGTAAAAATAGGAGTGAAACTAAAACCTACAAGAATATTGGAGTCACCTACCACATGTAAGTATTCGTATTTTCACTTATAAGTCAGTAAAAACAAATATTTTATTAAAATAAACGCAACGCCGCATCATTTCTCGGGATCGTACTAACATATCGAACGAAAAAGCATATTTTTGTTCTGTGCGTTGTACATTGAACGTTCAATACAATAAGCAACCTGTACAGCGCTAAACCACGGCGCAATGTGTTAAACTCTATCGATATGGACGCTGCTTGAATTTTTTTGTGGTACGGCCGCTGCTTGGCGTCCTGAACTAGAGGTGTGGCAAAGTGTAGTTACAGTTTACGCGTAATCGATAAAATAGAAGTACGATATACTAGTGATTTTATTTCGACTACTGTCGCTGTTTTATTTTATTTTATTACTTGTTTTGGTTGGGTGCCTATCTTAAAGGTAACTAATAATATACTAATAAGATTAAAAGGTACAAAAAATTTAAGGTACCTACTAATAAGATTTTCACTAAGTCGCAGTATGAACGACAAATAGATATGCGAGGATGTGTTGGTCACATATATTTGACACCTCGCTCGCTTGAAACCTAGGTGTCAAATGTATGGAAATACATCATCTCTGGTAGATACTCGGCCTTAGCCTTAAATCTCGTAATATGAGTAATGGATACATTATTTCGCGCCAAAATGCGAGTGGGATAGGCCTCGTACAGGTCAAAAATATCGATGCGACCAGAGTTTTAAATGTATGTGAACACGAACTTACAAAAAGCCGTTTATGTTACTCTGTCTGTGGTTGGTATTCGTCGATATTTTTTTACCTTTGCGATTTATGGTAACTCGTGTTATTTAAACTTGTAGCTAGAATACCAATACATACCAAACTTATCATTTAATTACTCATCAATATCTTAACATAATAATGTATATATCAATGTCGATAAAACATAATTTTTACGTTTGTCGCCCCCCTAGTGTAGTGCGTTTAAGCCAATCACAGCCCTTGTTTGCACGTTGACGTAGACTCACCGGCAACGCCCGAGTCTTTGTTTTTACACGGTTCAATGTGTGTGTGGGCGCTGCGGTGGGAGAAAACTGGGGACATCGGTTTTGGTTGAAATGAAGCAGTACGGCACTTCTCCCTATTTTTATGTTCTGAGATTCCAACCATCTCGCCCGTTTCTCCGTCATGTTTAACAAACTTATATTTGTGTTTAATTGATCGATCGAATGAATCCAACAAAATTCTTAACAATAACTCAACATTAATACAGCAGTAACGTAATAAGTGTAATAACATGTTAATATTATCAAATATTATCTAGGAGTCGATCGACGCGTTCACGACCGTTGACTAGCCGATCGGCCGCGAACTGAGTGCGATGCGATGTGGTGGCTTTGTGCGTGCGAGTGAGTGAGATGGTAAACATCGCGTACGATTCGATGTGGCACTTGGAATGGTGTTCGTGTTAGAATACAGATTTTTGACTCAGATGGCACCGTATGCGTCATTTAAAAATCTATACTACTTAAGTAACATTTTAAGAAAAAAAAAATACCAGGTGATAGGTTTCGACTTGACACATCATTATGCTGCAGCTTACGCAGTTCGAACCTTTTAGCACTTTCGTCGAGATGGTGCATCTCTTATGCTGACTGGGAGGCGGTTGTATACTGCAGGGCCCGTTACGTATACCGACTGCTCTGACCTAGCGAGTTTGTAACAAGGTGTAACTAGGCGGTCCCGGTGCGCATTGTCACCAATTTAGGATCTGATGATGGGATCATAGGGAAATTGAGGGCAACCCTCAAATTTTATAGGCACGCGTGTAGTGATTTCGGTATTTTCTATTGAAACTCGTGTATTTACCCTTGAAAATCGCAATTTTGGTGAAGTGGAACTGATGGTGAAGACCACAGATGACTTATGGAACTCCTCAAAGATGTAAAGTACGTTAAAGATTCTGACATGATTCCGTTGAAGTAGCAACTAATGAAGTGTTAATTCTGAGATCCTTGAGGAATCGACGGAACTCCTCAAATATTATCAGCCCACATATAGCGACTCGGGTTTTTTCTGTAATAATCAACGCACTTGCTCTCGGAAAGCAGTTCATGTGGTAAATTGGAAAGAAAATGTGGAAATTTTCATGTACCATGTGGCTTGGCGAAGTACTGAATTGAAGTCGGTTTAAACTTTGTTTTTAAAGTAAATTATATTTCTGACCGACAATTTAAAGTCTCGAATTTCATAGATCTACTTTCAAAAATAACGGATTTACATACAACGTTTTATCCCCAATTTCACCCCCTTAGGGGCTGCATTTCAATAAATCCTTAGTGCGTTTCTACGTCACTTGAAGAATATGTGTTCTAAATTTCATGCTTGTATCTTTAGCGGTTTAGCTATGTCTATAAGCTGTTTTCAAGAGTCATTACGAATCATCTCGCACGCAGGCATGATGACTTCCAGCCTCCCGAACAAGCCGGTTTCCGAAGAGGCTTTAGTACCGTAAACCACATCCACACGCTTCCTCAGGTTATACAGAAAACTGAGGAGTAAAACCTGCCTCTCTGCTTAGCGTTCGTGGACTACGAGAAAGCCTTCGATTCGATCGAAACCTGGGGACCGATTTTTGACTTTCGAGCGCTCGACTCTTTCACTCGAAAACGGTCATAAATAATGGAATTCTAATTTGAAATAGCGATAGAAAATTAAAAAACGAGTGGTATTCACCACTCGTATTTAATTATACCGGTAGAAAGTAATAGCCTGCAATTTTGACACTATAATCGTATTTATTTTTATTTAATTTTCGAGCGCTCGAAAGTCAAAAATCGGTCCCCAGGGCTGTACTACAGCCTCTCCAGCAGCGGTGCCAAGTAGACTGCCGCTATATCGAAGTACTGAAGTGTTTGTACGAGAGCGCCACTATGTCAGTCCAGGATCGGCGCTTGAAACCTATTCCGCTGCAGTGGGGTGTCAGGCAAGGGTATATTATTTCCCCAAAACTGTTCACCGCTGAACTGGAGGATGTTTTCAAGACTCTGGACTGGAGAAGGCTATTAAGCATCAACAATATCAACATCAACGGCGAGTACATCTTACATACTCACCTTCGGTTTGCTGATGATATAGTTAGTATTGGCTGAGACCATGGAGGAGTTGAGTACTATGCTTGATTACCTCAGTAAAGCATCCGAGCGAGTTGGCCTAAAGATGAACATTGATAAGACGAAGATCATGTCAAATGTCCATGGAGTACCAAATCTCATTTCAATCGGACACTTTACGCTCTAAGTTGTAGACGATTATATATACCTAGGACAGACTGTCCAGCCACGAGTCGGGAGGTCGAACTTCGAGAAAGAGGTTAATCGTCGAATCCGACTCAGCTGGGCAGCGTTCGGGAAGCTACGGGGCACATCTTTTCGTTCAATATTACGCAGTGTCTCAAGTCGAGAGTCTTTGACAAGTGTGTGTTGCCAGTGATTACGTGACGTATGGCACCGAAACGTGGTCGCTTACTACGGGCCTCATAAGAAGGCTCAAAGTCACCCAAAAGGCAATGGAGAGGGCTATGGTGGGAGTTTATCTGCGTGATTCATCAGAAATGAGGCAATCCGCAGTAGACCCAAGGTAACCGATATAGCCCTCTGAATCGCTAAACTTAAGTGGCAGAGGGCAAGGCACATTGCACGTAGAACCGATGGCCGTTGGGGCGGAAAGGTTCTCGAGTAGCGACCACGTACCGGAAGGCGCAGCGTGGGTAGGCCCCCCACAAGGTGGACTGATGACCTGGTAAAGGTCGCGGGAGTCCGCTGGATGCGGGTGGCGCAGGACCGCTCATTGTGGCACTCTGTGGGGGAGGCCTATGTCCAGCAGTGGACGTCTTTCGGCTGATATGATGATGATGATGATGATTTTTAGCGGTTTGGGCTGTGCGTTGTCTGTCACTCAGTTGTCTGTCAGTAACGGTCCAATTTTATTTATGTAATAAATTTAGGTTAATTCCTGTTAGGTTTACGCTTTCAAATCAAAAGTTTCTTTAAAAAAATAAAAAAATTTGGTACAATATTTTATTTGTGACCGTCATTACTTTTTTGCGCAGTCTTCATTTTCATCAACTCGTGCATGAAGAAAGGGTTCCAAAGAGCGAAAACATGAGAGGTTGTACCTTTTGTAGGTTAGGGGTTGCGGCTACCTTCCCTCTCCAACAGATCAGCTCGGTGGTGTCATCTTATATTGGGTTATCACCGAACTTGCGTTAATTTCCCTCCAGCGCCAAATACTTATACAAAACGCAAAATGTACACTTTACGCATAACCGCTCCTCTTGTTTATGTGAATGTGCACTTTACGTAAACAAGCGCAACGTTCAAAAAGCAAAATGTACATTAGCAAAACTAACTTGCTAATCCTGGTAAAAATGGTAATTTACCCGATTTTTAGAGTTAATTCTTGATTGGCTCTTATTTTTCGCAATTTCCTGGCTGGTCCCATGGGAAAAGTTGTTCAGTATGATTATCTTCGTCGCTTTTTGTCATTACGAGTTCACCCCAAAATCAAATAGTATATAATATACTAGCTGTTGCCCGCGACTTCGTCCGCGTAGAACTTATACTTAGAAAATATAATGCAAACAAACTTCTACTTACCATCTTAAGGGATGATTTCCGAGGCAAAAACTATTCTATATCCTTCGAAGGGTCTCAAATTATCTCTATACCAAATTTCATCTAGGTACATGGATTTTATCCAAACTTTCACCCCCTATTTCATACCCTTAGGGAATGATTTTCGGGATAAAAACTATCTAATGTCATTCTTCGGGACTCAAACGACCTTTATACCAAATTTCATCTAAACGGGATTCATCCAAATTTTCACCCCCATTTCACCCCCTTAGGGAGTGATTTCCGGAATTAAAACTATCCTATGTCCTTTCCCAGGACTCAAGCTATCTCTTTACCAAATTGTATTAAAATGGGTTCCATCCGAATTTTTACCCCTAATTTCACCCCCTTAGGGGATGATTTCTGGGGTAAAAACTATCCCATGACCTTTTCCAGGACTTAACCTATATCTACACCAAATTTCATCAAAATAGATTACATCCAAAAACTTTTCAACCCCTTAGGGGATGATTTCCGGGATAAAACCTATCCTTTGACCTTCCTCGGGACTCAAACTAATTATATACAAAATTTCATCTAAATCGGTGCAGCGGTTTAAGTAGCTCCATACAAATTTCCACCCCCAATTTCAGCCCCTCAGATATAAAAACTACCCTTTATCCTTCCCCAGGGCTCAAACTATCTGTATACCAAATTTCATCTAAATCGGTTCAGCGGTTTAGGCGTGAAGAGGTAACAGACAGACAGACACACTTTCGCATTTATAATATTAATATGGAAGTATGGATTATTAGTATGGATAGTATGGGTTCTTTCCGCTTGTCTTCCAAATAGAGGTGTAGCTGTAGACTCACTTCAAAAGAAAGAAGAAACGAAAAACTCATTCAAATATCTCAAAAAATTACGAAGCTACAACCGTTTTAATGTCGCTTGTTAGAGTGAGAAAACGATCAGGGACCGTGACGTCACGATCCTCGAGCGTCATAGTAAAAAACAATCGTTTCATTATAAAGGTGCGTTTTGCGGAAAAGAGACACAACAAACCCCCTCTTAAAACTTTATACACTTATAACTTAGTGATTACCTATACGAGTATAGCCTCTTGCGTTGTTTTTTTTCGAGATAATACAACATTATGATTATTTTGTTTAGTGTCTACATCCCTATTTTCGATAAGATAAGATAAAAAAAGATTTCTTTATTGTCAGAACTGTGTACATTTAGTTGTTTTGGGTAAAATAAAGTCCAACAGCTTGCCCATTTCGGACGTACAATATTAAACTTAAAGCTAGTCAAATATACTAAAACAATAACAACGATAGTATTTCCAAATAATTTTAACCATATTCACACATAAAATATTAATTTAGATCTATCCGACATCCGTATTTTCTTTTAAACCACGAACTTTGGAATTCGAAAATATTCGGGTATCTCTATCTCTATTGCACTAACAAATGACAGGAATGCAGATATACGAACTTCGAGTTTCGGTTTTTCGTGGTTTGGCTGAATACGCAAAGAGCGCGCGCGCGTGCCATTAAAAAAAACCAAGTTTATATTGTTCGAATTTGTTGTTACATTTGTAGAAATGACGCCTTAATTCGACATTTGCGCATATAAGTTCGCATATCAAAATCGATTAATTTTATATTTGCTTTTGGTACCTATGTGTCTCGTCAATGTATATCGTAGACGGGATTAAAATTATTAATAGGCGAAAGAAAGGCAAAGAAATTCCGCCATTTTGTCCGTAGTATTTCTTTTTAGTCTGTGATTTTGACGTTTCTTATAGCTGACAGTTGGAGCAGCGTTTGATTTCAATAAAAGTAAATTAAAAATTAAATGAAGTCGTATATTACGGAAAATTAATTAACTGTCGCAGTCGGATAAAAACTATCCTAAGTTGCAGCTAGAATAATAATGTACCTATATAAAATGTTTCATATTTTTCCGTTCATGGGATGCTGAGAACATTCGAACCGCGCAAAGCTTAGTTTCAAACTGGCTGATTCTTTTTTTAATTTAGAGATTTATTATAAGTGGAGATTAGGTTTTTTTTTTCAAGATGTCGGTAAAAAACGCGTTTTGTACACTTAGATTTTCTAGACTTTTAAGTACTTATGTCAAAAATATACAAAGAAAGAACTAAAATAATCAAACCCCGTTTGTGTGGGAATTTGTATTCTATCAGCACCTATATTTTTTCTTATAACCCTACAAAAGGAGATTCGACATTGTATCTCTTAAGCTTGCATCTTTGTCACTCATGTGTGCGTGAGTCTCTTTATATACCTATACTACTGTCCAAAGGAACTACTGTTATTAATCCAGATTTTCTCGTCTCGCGTCGCGCGTATGCGCTGTTCGTCTAGCACAGCTTGCTGCTAAGTCGTGTCGCGCGCGACTCAGAGACTCCTGTCTCACTCGTATTGTGCAAACTAGAAAGAGGTGGGTAGATTCTCTCGAATCGCGTCGCGCTTGTTGTGTCAGTTGTGCTAGCCCCCGGCGTCAATAATTATTGTGCTATACCCTCAGTTTGATTCACTTTGATAATGTACAGTCAGCAATCAGCATAGTGCCGTCGTAGAAATCGTTAGTAGGAGCCAAAGTAAACAAATGTGACACAACACTTTTTACGTCTATATGATGTTGGCTGTACACTATCTATATCTTTTGTCGATTTTTAACGAAAATATTGCATTGTTATCTTTATAATCTTGAACTTTTCTTGTTGCAGGTATACCTATTAAAGTTCTGAAATCTAAACAGCCGAAGGAAAAAATATTATGCAAACAAGCAATGATTACTGCCGCAGACTATATTAATATCTCACTGATAGCAATTGCTGTAATGATTTTATTTAGTATGCTCTTTATTTTTAACGTACGAGTACGTTTTGAATTTATGAATACATTCAAACAAAGTTTACCACTCGTAAATTTCTACTCTTTAGCAACTGTTAATCAACAAGAGTCGGTCACATAGATTTTTGTATGATTGTCCCCCTAAAGTCTGTTTATTTATTGTTAAGTTGAGTTGGTAATCTGTTTGGTTACTTCTTAGATTATAAGCAGCGTTTTTTGTTTTAGGCGAAATAACGCTGTGCATACCTCCCAGGCGTATTCGGAAGCTTACAATTTGGTGGTCAGTGCTGGCTATATTCGGAGTTTCCTTGAGTTTTGTCTGCGGTCCTTTGATGATGAAGAACTGCGCCTGCGCCTCGTCTCCACTCTGTCCCATCTGTAACTTACCCTATTGACAAAATTTCTATTAGACCTAAATATAGAATTAAATCTTGACTTCGTTTGCAAATTTAACATATGACAAAGTATGAACTCATAATTAAACTCCTTATATTTGGCGCACATGTGTTAAACAGTGGTCTTAGTGCTATACTAAATGGATGTTACAGAGGCCTATCTATAGTAAAGCATGAAATTTCTTATATTTGAAATGAAATATTTATTATTATTAACATATACAGACAGACATTCACAAACATAACTGTGGTCCCACACTAGGCTAGGCCTGTCCCGTGGACACCAAGACAAATACTGATTAACTGTCCATGCGACTTAGCATGAAAACAAGACAAAGTAAAAAGAGAAAAGGGAAAAAAAATACAATTATAAAGGCATTTGGCACCAATAATGGGTTTAAGCAGTGGTCTAAGTGCTATACAAAATGAATGGTACGGGGAGGCCTCTCTAGACACATTATTGGCACCAAATATAAGAAGTTTCATGCTTCACGTGGTAGGTACAACAGAGGCCTCTCTAGAGTGAAACATGAAATTTCTTATATTTGGCGCCAATAATGTCTTTAAGCTGTGGTCCAAGTGCCATACGAAATGAATCGTACAGCGGCCTGAGTGAAACTACCTACAGCAGGCTCATAATCCGTAAACGGCGGGAATAAGTTGACAACTCGAGATATAATTTATAAAATTGAAGAAACTAGAACTTTATGTAATTCAATCTAAGCTCAAATTTCTTCCAGATTTCATCTCGACTTGTCAACTTGTTCTTGCCATGAACGGCATTATTCAAATGAACGCTAGCTCGTAGACAGGGTTTTCCTTGAAAGGGGTTATACTAGAGCTAATTTGAAACAACTTATGTCCAGTCAACCAGGGGTCAAAACACGATTTTTTTTTAATTTTTCGAGTTTTTTGTTTGTTTGAAAAAAAATCGCCTTGCAGCCTTTAAGTGCTGATTGTGACAAAAATGTTTTTTTACCATCCAAATGGAAGTACTTTTGTCACAATCACCAGCTTAAGACTGCAAGGAGATTTTTTTTCATACAAATTAAAAACTCGAATATTCCGGAAACCAGCGAGTTTCGACCCCTGGTTGACTGGACATAAATTGTTGCAAATTAGCTCTAGTATAACCCCTTTCACGGAATAGGTCGAATTACCAGTCACCCTGTATGTATGTATAGGTTGGTGGTCTCTATAATTTACTAGTATCTGCGGATGTAGCATGGTTGCCTTTTTAACCGACTTCAAAAAAAGAGGAGGTTATATGTTCCACTGTATGTTTTCTTTTATGTATGTTCGTCGATTTCTCCGTCAATTGTGGACCGATTTCCAAAATTCTTTTTTTATTCGAATGAGTATACTCCCGAGGGGGTCCCATAGTCACCAATTTAGGATCTGTTGATGGGATCCTAGGGAAATTCGTTCCGCCGTGCAAAATGCATGAAAAAAAAAATATTTTTTCCATTTTTAGGGTTCCGTATTCAAAGAGTAAAACGGGAACCCTATTACAAAGACTTCGCTGTCCGTCCGTCCGTCCGTCCGTCCGTCCGTCCGTCCTTCCGTCCGTCTGTCTGTCACCAGGCTGTATCTCAAGAACCATGATAGCTAGAGAGTTGAAATTTTCACAGATTATGTATTTCTGTTGCCGCTATAACAACAAATACTAAAAACAAAATATTTTTTTTTAAAGGTGGGCTCCCATACAACATACATGATTTTTTTGCCGTTTTTATAGATAATGGTACGGAACCCTTCGTGCGCGAGTCCAACTCGCACTTGGCCGGTTTTTAGGGTTCCGTAGCCAAATGGCAAAAAACAGAACCCTTATAGATTCGTCATGTCTGTCTGTCTGTCCGTCCGTATGTCACAGCCACTTTTTTCCGAAACTATAAGAGTTATACTGTTGAAACTTGGTAAGTAGATGTATTCTGTAAACCGCATTAAGAGTTTCACTCAAAAATCGAATAAAAATAGTAAGTTTTGGGGGTCCCCATACTCAGAACTGAAAATCAAAAAAAAAAAATTCATCAAACCATGGGGTATTTATGGATAGGTCTTCAAAATTAATATTGAGGTTTCTACGAGTAATATCATTTTTTTGGGCGAGAGACACTTCCAAAGTGGTAAAATGTGTGGACCCTTTAACTTCTAAAATAAGAGAATGATAAAACTACAAAAAATATATGATGTACATTACCATGCAAACTTCCACCGAAAATTGGTTTGAACGAGATCTAGTAAGTAGTTTTTTTTTAATACGTCATAAATCGTCAACCGCAATTTATTTTACGGAACCCTTCATGTGCAAGTCCGACTCGCACTTGGCCGCTTTTTTATAGTTATTCTGCTATTCGGGGCAAAGACAAATCTAACAAATTAAAAATCATGAAAATCCGTCTAGCCGTTCTCGAGTTATAAGTTATAAGCAAAGGAACTAACACAACTTTCTTTCATCAGGGGTCACCAAATGGCGGACCGCCGACCTATTTGGTGCGGACCTTCAGTAACCAGTAACTTGTGTTACTGAGTACGTTACGTACTTTAATAAAATTCTATTGAAGAAGTTGATGCATAATAATGTGAGATGGTTAAGTAAAGGCTGCGTTTTACAAAGATTCTCCGGCATTTTAGAACATTTGAAGACATTCAGACCAACTTCACTCCAAGTTCAGTAGGTAGTTCAAGACATTTTTTTTTATGTTGATACCTGGACACCTGGTCGCCTTTGTATATTTGCTTATTTAACAAACTCAAGTATAATCGGACCGCGATGGTCATTTTATTTTAAAAACCGGACCCTGAAGAAACTAATTGGTGACCCCTGATATAGATATTATATTTTTTTTTTTTCTTAGCTTTTTCAATGTGATATTCTTATGATTATTACAAATAGGTATATAAAAAACCGGCCAAGTGCGAGTTGGATTCGCACACGACGGGTTCCGTACCATTATCTATAAAAACGGCAAAAAAATCACGTTTGTTGTATCGGAGCCCCCCTTAAAAAAATAGTTTATTTTGTTTTTAGTATTTATTGTTATAGCGGCAACAGAAATACATAATCTGTGAAAATTTCAACTCTCTAGCTATCACGGTTCTTGAGATACAGCCTGGTGACAGACAGACGGACGGACGGAGAGCGAAGTCTTAGTAATAGGGTCCCGTTTTACTCTTTGAATACGGAACCCTAAAAACTAGTCAAATAAACCACCCCTGGTCGCCTCTGGTGCAAAGGTCCCCATTATGCTTGCCACATTACATGTTGAATGGCTAAAGACAACCTTTGCACCAGAAATTACTCGGAGCGGGGATCCTCACCCTTTTGCCTGAGCCGACGGCCTATGTCCCGGACAAATTTCTTTGCGTCCGATCCCCAGCAACCCGCAGTGGTACAAAAATATGGCCTGATGTTAGGGGAGCGTACTTATATTATCTACTATTGCTCGTGTATTTACCCTCGGAAATCGTCATTTTGGTCAAAGATGTAAAGAACGTCAAAGATTTTGACATGATTCCGTTGAAGTAGCAACTAATGAAGTGTTAATTCTGAGATCCTTGAGAAATCGATGGAACTCCTCAAATATTATCAGCGACATATAGCGACTTGGGTTTTTTCTGTAATAATCAACGCATTTTCTCTCGGAAAGCAGTTCATGTGGTAAATGGAAAGGAAATGTGGAAATTTCCATGTACCATGAAGCTTGGCGAAGTACTGAATTGATGTCGGTTTAAACTTTGTTTTTAAAGTAAATTATTATCACTTGTTGTTGTGGATAAGACATCCCGCACCTGTCTCCGCTCTCGCTCTGGCATACTTGTCAGAACGTGATGGATGTCTTATCCACAGCGATAAGTGATACAATGGCAACAATGCTACGCCCGCAGGTGTGACAAACATCATATAACCAACTCCATCATTGACCAAGTCCTGTGAAATTGTATACAAACTTAACTGGTTTTTAAATGATACACAGATTTCAGGAAACACGTTTAATTCTACTCTAAAACATACACCGTAATATCACTTGACTGAATCCTTGTCTAATCTAATGTATATAATTGAGCAATACGCTAAGTCACCCTAAGAAAGTATACACAAACTTTCGTAGTATTGCTGCATAATACATATAAACAAAAAAAATATATGTCTGCCAAGTGCCAAATGACGAAAAAAACAAAATGAACATCTTATGAGGCTACTAAGCAAAGAGAAAAACATACTGTTTTAATATTTTACCATAATCATTGCCAATTTCGAGGATTAGGATTACGAGTATAATATCAGTCGAGGCAAAGAAGTAATACTATTCAAGTTGTGCATCTTCCTAACGGTGACCACACAACACAAATTGTGAACATTGGCATCACCACTTACGTATTCGAAGTGAAATAAATAAATAGCAACATTTATATGACACTTAAATTAGTTATTGACTAAAATTGTATTCATACTACGTTTGTTCTTTACTTCTGGAATGTTTTTCTGGGGTTACGACAGTAACTGTTTCATTCTTTGTTCTTGATTTTCCTAAGATCGCTTCATCTAGTTTCTGAATAGTAACAGACTGAGTAGGATACTCTCCAACTAGTCTAGCCGATAACGTTGGTCTGACTATTTGGACTTTTTCATTATTCACCATTGCCATTTCAGTGTTAATCTTCTCCGCGCTACTTCTTTCAGCGCTGGATCTGTAAAACCTTTTAACGGGTGGAGAGTGTTCAGCCTCTTTTAAAATGGTCGAATCTATTTTATCTAAAGTTTCAACTTCATCTGTCAGTTTTTCCTGCCGGACATAGGTGTTATTTAATTCCTCTACTGTTTTTATTTCTTGTTGAACTATCTCTACCGATGTTTTAGTATCAGCAGGCTTAATCGTGGTAGTAGTAGGCGATGTAAAAGGTTTAGCTGTAGTAGAGTTATTTCTCCTTAGAGACATTCTTCTTTTATACTTTCTTTCGGAAGATTCTGAAGAAGTGACTTTAACATTATCTGCCGAACTTGCGTTTTGATTAACATTCATATCAGCGTTTACCGTAATAAGTCTATATTCTGAGCTTGTTTGCTCGTTCGATTGTATATTTAAAACTGTCCCAGACTTTTTATTCCTAAAGGCGTTGGTGTTATTTAACGGTTTATAATTTCTGGTCCCTCTGTAAACTGGTCCTGATTCATTACTTCGATGGTTACTTCTTTCGTCAACAAACGGCTGTGGGGTTATTATTTGTATGGCGTCAGAAGGATTGCCAACCTTTGGTTGGGTATTTTGATTATGATTCTCTAAAATTGTGATGGCTTCTTTAACGCCTTCTACATTCTCGGGGTTGGTTGGGCGACCTGCGAAATTAATATGAAAGTGAATTGATGAACATGACGTAATGCATGTGCATCATTCTTAAAATTGATGTGTGTATTTCAATTGGGTTTTTGTTATCAACAGCGGTACTTTCAGTTAATATTTATAGTTCTATACTATGTTTTTTTATTATTTTGTTATTAAAACTAATTACTACAAAGTAATTTTACATAACTTCGCTCCACAAAACTAATAATGTTTAACCCCCGACGGAAAAAGATGGGTGTTATAAGTTTGACGTGTGTGTGTGTGTGCGTGTCTGTCTGTGGCATCGTAGCTCCTAAACGAATGGACCGATTTGAATGCGGTTTTTTGTATCCGAAACAAAACAAAACAAAATTCAACAAAATCGGTTCAGCCGTTTTTGAGATATTGAACTTTGAAACGAAAATGTCTAGGGTTTTGTTGTAGTTATTTTTGTTTGACTGTGGAGTCGGGTTTCAGTCTCAAAATAATACTTTGGTACTTAAGAACTAATCAATTAAATTAGTATAACTTAATAATAGAAGGATTAAGGATAAAATCATGGATCATAAAGGATGAATGCACCTTTTATAGATCATCCATGTAAGTGCGCCCCTATGAAACATATCATTGAAGGTTTTGTTTGGTGTTAAATCTAACTGCCGCACTTTCTTATTTAATGAAACATTGACATACATTAAAGCAACGAGTAATTTAAACTCAGGGACGATATAAAATTGATGTTGATATGAATAATAAATATGTACTAACTGATGGCATGGCAATGGCAAATGTTGCGAAATGAACTGAACTTTTGTACACTGCAACATAACAATTTAGATTCTAGTTCTTCCATAGACGCTAAGTTTTCAATTTACTCACTGTTTTCATCCTGCATCTCCTTCTTATAGCTAGAGAAGAAAGTAAGCGCCTTCATAAGCTGATAGCTCTTCGAAACAGGAATGTTGGTGTCGTAGAGACGGCGGGTGCTGGCGCAGTCCACGTAGAACCACCAGTTGCACTTCAATATGGTCTGGTCGAAGAGAGTCGACTCGGGACAGAGGAAGGACTTCATCACCAGACCGTCGTCCGTGAGAGCGCACACGTGAAACACCTGAAATTCAATTAATTATTTCGTAAAATGTGCCTTTGTGAAAACTAAAAATAATAAAAAAAGAACAACCTTATAAGTAAGGTATACCGACTAATGGCTATATAGGCTTATATTTATATTTTTCGCATGCTACAAAAAAACACAAATGGTAAAATAAATAATAATCAATTCTCAGAATTGATTGTAACTCAATGATTTATTATGTCGTTCAATTTGTTTTGGTCCGTACATTCCGTTACAATAAATTAATCTGGAATTTAAATAAAAATAAATAAATAAATAGGTATTTGGGGACAATCTTACATAAATCAACCTAGGCCCAAACTAAGCAAAGCTTGTACGGTACTAGGCGACGATATATATACAAATAAATACTTATATACGTAGAAAACATCCATAACTCAGGAATTCGTGGTCATCACACAAATAAATGCCCTTACCGGAATTCGAACCCTCCGGCTTCTTAGGCAGGGTCACTACCAACTAGGCCAAAGTGATCGTCGGCGGTATTTAAAAGTATTCTGGAAATGTACAGTACATACGTTCCCGCATGGGCACTTTCATACTCACTCCACGCGCCGCGGCCTGCGTCTGTCATCCATAATTGATGCTTATCATACGAATACGATATGTACCTACCTACTAGTGGCTTTGTGCGCTGTAGAACTCGCAAGCCTGCCTTATTTCAAAGTTCGAAAAATGACTCGACCAATAAAACCTGCTTACAAAATTTCACGAGAATTGGTTGACAAATGCGACCTATACAGGCGAAAAGCGTGACAGCGCGACAGACACCGGACAAACGATTTTCGGCCCAAGCTGAAGCATAGAACTACGTTCGCTTCGCTCGCTCGTTCTATAAACAAATGTATCCATATTTCTTATAGATAACAAACATAGTAGGTATAGTTCGAAAATATGTGAACATGACTTTATTGTTAAGGGCACAAGGCCGCACAGATATTTTTGAACGTATGTACATGCATATTTATGAAGTCGACACAGTCCGTGAGCATTTAAAACAATCTTTGGGTCGGAACTCCTCTCTCGTTTGCTCTTAATCGTTCTTATGCCAATATAATCGATTTCATCTGAACCCGAAGACTGTTTTGAGAGCTCTTTTAGTGTCACACGTACAAGTTTGATCCACTGACACGATAAGTCAAGATATCACCAAGTTTAACATGTAGCGTTTGAGCAAAAAGTCATCAGAGTTCTAGTTCATCCGGTCAATATCAATATGCTGTATTTCTCTGATTGTATCTGATGGCTTATTTTGTTGTACATTAAACCGGATCCGCTTTGGAATTGCTTTAACTTTCTTTTGCCGAATTATGTAATATTGAATATTCTTACTTTATTTTGCCTTCTTCAACGACATTGATAAATCATGTATGTAGAAAGCTGGGTATATTTGGAATAGAATTGAATTATTAGTACCTAGTGAATAGTAGGGTGAAAAATAGCAGAGTATCTGAGATAGAGTACCAAAGAAAAAAACGTTGTGAAAAACAGAAGTTTCACTACGATGTTCATATACTAACTTTTATTTTACTTTAGCATTCTATAAAAAGACTTCAAGCAGGAATCGCGCTGCGGCCGTTCGCCACACCGGGGCACTCAATCTAACTTACTAATCTACTCGGGTGCCTTTAATTAGTTGACTAATATTCCCAATGAAAGTGTAATTTTTATAAGCTTCTAGATTTACCATCTGATTAGAGTTAACGAGTTATACAAGATCTAACCACATTTTTTAAATACGTACACAACGGTTCGTGATCCATGTACTTACCATACATCCAAGGTTCTCATCACCATATAGGCCAGGGAAGTACTTTTGGTCACCGCAGTGGAAGGAAGTATCAGGCAAATCCACCTTGGACTGAAATTGGTCGTCGAAATTCTTCTCATAACCGATGGGGTAATATTCTTTCGGTGCATTCATGACCTTGCCTGATGTAGGAAATCTGTGTAAAGGGAATGTCAGTTCGTGGTTTTAGTAGGAAAAAATACTACTTTATCGAAACGGTTATTCTAGTGTTGTGGATAACGCTCATTTCGAGGCTTATAGACTCGATGCTGTTTAAGAACTGTGTTGGTTTATTTTACGCATATGAATGCAAAATATTGACTTTTCGTCACTTGAGTCTTTAAGCCTCGGGAGTCTTTAGGGTTCGAGACTTTAAGCCTCAAAATGAGCGTTATCCACAACACTAGGTTATTCTCATAACACATAGGTATTATGTCTACAGCTACCGTATCAATATACATTTTCTTAACGAGTTATATGGTGACACGGTAATTAGAAACAAATTTAAATCCGGAGTGATTGAAAAAATATGGAAACCGACTTTTATAGATAAGTGAATGCTTTTAAAAAATCCCTCATTGAATTGCTTGTTGTCGCCTAAAATAGATAAAAACTTGGCAAAATTAGTGCCAGTACCTGGCTGGTTTCTGTTTGACTTGAGGTACGAAAATCTCTGGCTCTGGCTCTGGTTGGAAAACGAGCGGCGCTTCGGTTGTGGTCGTCGTTGTTGTGGTTGTCGTGGTCGTCGTCGGCAGCGGCACGTTCGCGTACTTATTCAACAACTGCTGCTGCCGCAAAGCTATCGCCGCCTCCACCGCCTCCATGGATATGTTTCCAGCTTTAGCTATCTCAACTATCTTCGCATTTATGTCTTCCTTGTTAAACTTCAGCGTCACGTCGTCCCCATAGCCGCTGATAGAGTTATAGTCGTCGACCTTTTTAGTATTGTACACAGGATAACTTGCCAGATCTTGGATTTGTTGAGGAGCAGGGTCTACAAAGTTAGAAATAGGATTGGTTTGGTGGAAAGAATGAGTGTTTTGGTTAAATGAGAATGTAGGTGCTTTTGAAAATGGAGCCATTTGAATGGAGTTCTTAAAAACTGGTGCAGGTATGATCGTCATAGCGGCTTGGGTAGGCGGAGCCGCTATAGGCATAGGAATGAATGGGTTCAGTGTAGTCGGTATGGAGTATAGTTTTGGAGTGTTTACTATAATGGGAGCTGGTGTGATTCTGTAGAGTGGCTGAGTCATATGTGTTGCGGTCATCTGTGATACCATTTTGGATACTTGTTGATGTGATACGTGTGGATAATTCTCACTTGGATAGGCCACTCCAGGCCCTTTAGCGTGCGGAACTTGCAGAGGAGTGTAGACTTTAGTTACTGCAATCGGGAGCACATTTAAATTCTCGTCTTTCGGTGGTA
The DNA here is from genome assembly GCA_963854355.1 of Epinotia brunnichana. NCBI lineage: Eukaryota > Metazoa > Arthropoda > Insecta > Lepidoptera > Tortricidae > Epinotia > Epinotia brunnichana. The sequence goes on along the minus strand of OY977936.1, from coordinate 20,984,708 downwards.
ATGGTTTAAATGGTGGTACACCCATGGGGAAAGGTTTAGCCATGGTGACGGTAGGGTTGACTCTGGTTAATTTAGTAGGCACTTCGATGGAGGGCCCTGACACGATGATGGGCCGCATTGTGCTAGATGTCCGACGGTGCAGACTGGTTAGTTTGTCCATGGCTGATAGATTCGGTCGGCCAGGTGGTGCAGGCGGCCGCATCATAATTCTGTTTTGTTTTCCACGTTTCTGAAATATTTTTATAACAAGGTTACAAGATTTCACTTGACTTTGTACACACTAACTAAACCATAATAAGTTTCTGTCAAAAATTAAATGTTTGGTAAGTACAAGCTTTTATTGCCGACTGTACTTTTCAGTATACCGTCATCAACTACTCATCGAGACGATTCCAAGGAGCCCAAACTCAACGGGGCTACGTCGGTTAAGTACTGAATTCCCATGGCCACCTTTTGTCTCCATCATCAGATCAGCTCGATGGTACCACAATATTGAATTGTCACCCAAACTATACTTTTACCCAAAATTACAGCTCAATCGGTTGAAGATATTTGCTTCAAAATTGAGTTGCAAGATTCCACCCAAACAAATTACATACATATACATTACATACATATACATATTATTAATATACATTGCAAGTTAATAAAAAGCTTGTGAAAAATCAATTATTTACCTCTTGCTTCCCAACCGTTCTGGTGTTATCTGTGACGATATTAGGAGGTGCTCCGTTCTTCACGCTGACTGAGCGTCGCCGGCTCGGATCCAGATTGGTGAGGGACTGCTCGAAGCCGAGTTCATCTCCGAGGCTGAAACCTGGAATTGAATAAATTAAAAGTTTATGTTAATTTGCAATACCAACATTAAGTACCTACTTTTTCACAACGGCCATTAGGATATCTCAAGCGTCCTCGTAAACATCACACATTATCGCAATCAAAAATATTAAAAGAAGTAGTCACTTTAGAAAGCTAACTGAGTCTAAGTATTTATATTTATACTTGCTGCCTGCGCGGCTTCGCCCGCGTATTGCAAAGAACGCAGGCAAATCCGCGGGATAAACTTTAACAGGATGAATCTCTGGCGATTTGAAACGCTTGTTTCTTAAATAATTATGTTATCACGATTATCTCCCCAAAATGAAAACAACCTGTGATACTTACCTTGAAAGTTTAGAAAAAATATGCATTTTTTTAGTGTCCAAAAGTAAATTGAAAGCTACCAATAGAATGCTTACGCTTTTTTAGAAACAAAATTGTACATCAACTATGGACCTAACCGTAGTATTTCGCGACCGAAACAGCAATTTACTTGATTTTCCATACAACGATTAGTACAAATAACGGATTGTGACGTCATACTTTCAAGTAAACTAGTATGAAGCGTTTTGAGCTGCCGCCAGCGAGGTCAATCTTTGTCTCAAACTTTTGGGTATTTACGTTCTTTAATTGTAGTGGCTCCTGTACAAACATTTGTTCCTCTCCAAAAACTGGTTCGAATGGAATCGTAAGAAAATCTTAGTCTACACCCCTATTCTTAATTAATTCAAGGTAGAGTAAACCTAATCTTAAACAGAAAGGTGCTATACTATGTTTATTTAAATTTAAACATTTGATTGATTGGATGTTACTAAAGATTCATATAGGTACAATAAATAAAAAAATTAAATTAAATAAAAAGCCTTTATTTGATCCAAAATAAAAGCTACATCATGCATTTGATTCTTATTAAATTTCTAGTTTACATTTATTTCCTAATAAGTATAATAAATAACGAATACTATATTATACCTACTTAATGAATGTTTAGCATCGAAATCTTTAGTAATTGTAATGACATCAAAGTATATTTACTGACTATACGGCCGTGTCCGTAAACGTTCAACTGAGCGTTCAACAAACCTAATTTAACATTTTTAACTAAAGGCGTTAAAATTTGTATTTTGTATTTATCTGTCACTTTGACATTTGTGTTCGTAAGTAAAGGACAAAGTTTTATTCAGCAGAGGCATTTTAAGTGAGAAACGGCCGGTGTTTTTACCCGGGTGGGAATTATCGTACCTAAGCTACGCTTATTTAGTGCTACCTTCCTGTATAAATTAATTACTACAATCGAATCTTATCACTGTTCACGAATTGTTGTGTCGATACAAACCCGATAGGGTTTAACGACACTGTTAGATTTAACGAAATGTATTTTCTTTTATAAATGTAATCAATAAAAATAATAAAAGTTTTATGAAAAAAGGTGATTGGAGGCGCGTTCAGTTTAAGATTGGTTTTACTCTATCAAATTACCCATTGAACGACTCTACGTGGTCGAAATCATGTAGAAATTGCGTCTAATAAATATTAAAATGCTGCAAAACTGCTGGACCTTGATACATAGGTATATGTAAGAGGTAAATCATAATCAATGCTTTACGTGTCTATAATTATGAAAAAGAACTTGCGATATTGCTCTCGTAGTTAACATTGAAAGTATAACTGAGTTGGACATTCTCATAAATACCAGGAAAGGGTCTAGCAGGCTAAGCTAACAAGAGTGGCCCCCGCAAGGGATTTGGTTGTAATTTGAGGTGCAGTAGTGGCAGGACCTAAGAACACTGTATGCGTAATATCAGCCTTCGATCTTCTTTTGTTTCAGACTTATTTACGAAAATGTCAAAAAATCAAGGTAATTTTTAAACTGCTATTTTAGCTAAACCAAGCAAGCGAGAGTAACCAAATAAATTCAGAATTAAGGAGCATAAAATGGGGTTCATTTCATAATGCATATTTTTACAGACATTCATATCCTTGAACTTCGTTCAAAAAAAAATAGTTTTTTTTTCGCTTAATTTTTTTGCCACTTCTTGCAGAGACACACCTATCAAAAAAATTACTTAATAAGTCACAGCACAGTTATCAACTACGTAAACATTAAAAAACATTTTGAAAAATCATGGTGCGTCATGTCAAAAAAAAACATTTACAAACGTATGTTTACTATATCATATCATATCAATAGAGTAGTAGCGGCAAATCAATCTGGCCCCGTAGCATGGATGGCCTTATCACGCGATAAGTGATAGGATAGAGCTGCCGTCCCTGGCTGACACCGTTCGATAGAATGAGACGACGCGCTTATCCTATCACTTATCGCGTGATAACGCCATCCATGCTACGGGGCCTGTAGTAGGTATAACACCCTCATTCGTTCATTATGAAATAATTAATCCCACAAAAAACATTCCATGTAAAACATAGGCCAAGTTTCGGAACTCTTCCACGATAAAAAGTGGTGAGATATTTCGTAGAGCCAAGTCAGGCATACTTATTCATTGTTATTTGCTTGCTAAATAAAATTCTGCAACTTGGGAATCACACAACTTTACTGCATTTACAAATTGTTGCATAACTTAAACTATGTAAGTGTGATTGCCAAGTCACAAAACTTCATTTAGCAAGCAAATAAAGATAAATACGAATGACTGACTTGGCTCTACGAAATATGTCACCATTTTTTACTGTGGAAGAGTTCCGAGACTTGGCCTATTTTTTACATGGAATGTTTTTATGGGATCTCATTTCTTTTTGTAGGTTATCAACTTTTTATGGAAATGTTATTTTACCAACCGCAAATAATGTTTGTATAGTTTTGAGGTAAGCAATTGCAAAAGTAATTTTGTAATCGCATGTATTTGTATTGGATTACAAACTAACTTATGCAGTGTGTATATCTCTGAATCGTGACGGAAACTGCAATATTTTTAGGTTTTTTATGAATGGATAGGCTAAAAACGAATTATGTTAAAAGTTTGGAGCTTGTAGTAGGTCTGCTAAAAGTACCTTAGAATTACGATGGTCATTGTGAGTCAGTGAGTTTGTCAGTGACAAAACTAAGGATTTTTGACGGGCAATTTTATTGTTCTTAAACTAAAAGTTCAAATTAAATGTTATTGAAAGTAAAGTAAAGTAAAGTAATCTATTTTGCGTAAAACGTGGTACAGAAGATGGTATACATATATCACAGAGAAACACACATTTCACCAGCAACTGGCATGCAAAGATTTGAATATACCTAACGAAATAGAAATTAATCATAATGGATTTACACAATGAATATAATGTCAATTAAAATTCAAATTAAATTAGTTAAGTCTTAAAACAAATTCAAGTTTTTATAATAGTCAAAGTACTCATTTACAATATAAAACGATTCCTGTATTAAAAAATTTCTTAGTCTTGATTTAAATATGTTAAATGGTAATTCTTTAATGTCATCATGTAACCTATTAATTATAGATTCCAATTGCCATACAAAATGCGTTCTTGCGGTACAATTGAGTCTTTATAGGCGGAATAGCAAGACGATTTGGGTACCTCGTATTAGATTTGCATACGTCACTTTTTTTATTGAAATTCTGGATGAAGTTTAACAAATACACAAATTTCATATACATACATACTAGGCACAGTTAATATTTTTAATTCTCTAAATAACGGTTTGCAGGATGTGAGAATATCCAAGAAATAGCTCTGATGCATTGTTTTTGCGATATTAGCACTCTTGAGAATATATGTAAGCCATATTATGCCCTTTATGTTACTGAAAATTCAGGGTTCTGGCTTTAGTCAGCACGAAATTACAGGATGTTGAAAATGGCCTGAATAGCTTCGAGAAAAGGATAGTACGGCCGTGCCTCTTTGTTTTGCTCGACGATTGACATTGATCAATATGATAGTATTGATATGATATGATATAGTAAACATACGTTCGTAAATGTTTCTTTTTTTTTGACAATTTGTAAATGCAGTAAAGTTGTGTGATTCCGCACTGAAAAAAATGGTTTGTTGGATTTACCAAATTAGCTAAGGTTGGCTGAATTACATGGAAACTAAGATAAATATAACAAAACCTCGCTATTGGACTTACAAAACTAAAAAGGTTGAAGTCGCTACCAGACTTCTGGTGTAAATCAACAAAGAGTATTTTACATTTTACAAAACGAATCTCAACAATTTGGTTTGGTTGATTATATCATAAAAATATAATAAATATAACAAGGCCTCGCGGTTGAACTTACAGAACTAAAAAGGTTGACGTCAAAATATAGTCCTTACCAGAGTTCATGGTGTATATTAACAAAGAATATTGTACATTTTACCAAACAAATCGCTTTAAATCGGTTTGGTAGATTTTATAAATCAAATATGATAAATATAACAAGACGTCGCGGTTGAACTTACAAAACTAAAAAAGGTTGAGGTCAAAATATAACCACTACCAGAGTTCATTGTGTTAATTAACAAAGAATATTGTACATTTTACCAAACAAATCCCTACAAATCGGTTTGGTAGATTTTATAAATAAAAATATGATAAATGTAACAAGACATCGCGGTTGAACCTACAAAACTAAAAAAGGTAGAGGCAAAAATATAGTCCGTACCAGAGTTCATGGTGTATATTAATAAAGAATATTGTAAGTATTACCAAACAAATCTCTACAAGTCGGTTTGGTAGATTTTATAAATAAAATATAATAAATATAACAAGACATCGCGGTTGAACTTACAAAACTAAAAAAGGTTGAGGCCAAAATATAGTCCCTACCAGAGTTCGTGGTGTATATTAATAAAGAATATTGTAAGTTTTACCAAACAAATCTCTACAATTTGGTTTGGTTGATTTTATCATAAAAGTATGTTAACTATAACAAGACCTCGCGGTTAAACTTACAAAACTAAAAAGGTTGACCTCAAAATATAGTCCCTACCAGAGTTCAAGCTGTTAATTAACAAGAATATTGTACATTTTACCAAACAAACTTCTACAATTCGGTTTGGTTAATTTTATATTGTAAATATGATAAATATAACAAGATTTCGCAGTTGAACTTACAAAACTAAAATTAAACTTACAAAACTAAAAAGGTCAACCCTCGAAATATAGTTCCTACCAGAGTTCATGCTGTTAATTAACAAAGTATATTGTACATTTTACCAAACAAATCTCTACAATTTGATTTGGTTTATTTTATAATTAAAATATGATAACTATAACAAGACCTCGCGGTTGAAATTACAAAACTAAAATGGTTAAGGTCAAAATATAGTCCCTACCAGAGTTCATGGTGTAAATTAACAAAGGATATTGTACATTTTTACCAAACAAATGTCAAGAATTTGGTTCGGTTGATTTTATGATAAACATATGATTAATATAACATGGCCCTGTGGTTGAACTTACAAAAATGAAAAGGTTGAGGTCAAAATATAGTCCCTACCCAGAGTTCCTGGTGTAAATTAACGAAAAAAAATGAACATTTTACCAAACACGTCTCTACAATTTGGTAAGGTTCTATCAAAAAACTGGCCAAGTGCAAGTCGGACTCGCGCACGAAGGGTTCCGTACCATTATCTGTAAACATATTTATTTTATTCTGTTTTTAGTATTTGTTGTTATAGCGAAAACAATTATTAGTAATAATATTAATATTAAAGACAGACGGACAGCGGAGTCTTAATAATAGGGCCCCGTTTTACTCTTAGAGTACGGAACCCTAAAAACGAGTCATTTAGGGATTACGCGGTATTTTCGATTTTTGGTAAAGTGACGTTCGACGCTCGAGATCACAAACTTGTATTATTCATTGCGCCAACTTCATAAACAAGTCTGCAAAAATCAGAACTACCAACCCCGCCAACTACCCCGTACTTTCAGGCGACATAGTTACTTATTAAGAAAAGTCGTATCATTTTTAATTACCGCGATGAGTACGAAGAAGGCAAAGCCCATGGTTGTAGGTATATGTTTCAGTTTAAGTTCTAGTAACATTGTTACAAGGTTTATTATTCCAGTTTAACAAGGTTTTACAAAATAAATATCACGGAACAATATACTTAACACAAATATAATGCGGATTTCAGTAGCGTTGATATCTTTAGATATTCAAAGGCATCTTTTAAAATGCAAGTAATTAATAGTGTTAAGAATAAGCAGCATAAATAGTATTAGAAATAGGTAACTCACCTCTTATCATGTTTAAAAATGTTGTAGTATTATACTTAAGTTACTAAATCTATTTGATTCACTCTAAATATGGGATTTATACAATAGTATTGTCATTAGGATAAACTATAGCAATATATTCTCATTTGCGGTAACCTAAATAGATTGACATGCTTGGTTATGCTTTCATCTTCAAAACAAAAAAAAACATTTACTCAAACTTAATTTAAAAAAAATCATCTCTATTTCACAAATGTTGTGATAGTCCGTTCAATTGTTTACATATCAAGTTATCTAGGTAAACCTGTAATTGGCCATACTACTGTGTATTATAGTATAAGTTACGTACTTTGTATCGCTGTTGGTTTTCTGAATAAATAATAATAATAACTAATGCACTTGCTAGTTAGAGCAACAAAGAGAGAGATAAACGAACTTAGTTTATTTTGATTTCGCGGTAGCTCCTCAGACTACACTAAGCTAAATGAGATAAGTAGGTACCTATTAGGTATATTGTGTAAATACGTAAATATATATAATAGTTAATAGTTAATGTAGTAAGCACAATTATTAGAATTACGTACGACTTAGTTTTGCTTCAATCATTATTAAAACGACATTACTTAAGTATCATAACCCATAAGGCATAGGTAACTGTATGCAATTGTATGTAACATGTATTTAACCTAAACCTATTTACAAATTAGTAATTAATTAATTATTAACTCTGTACTTATTATGATGTTTATAATCGCACAGACAAACTGTTCCGACAGTTTTGCGAGACCATGTTAGTTATTATGTTTATATACTCTGTGTATTAAATAAAATTAAATAATAATCTAGGCCGCTTTTCACGTTGTATGTAGGTACCTACCTAGCTAGACTATACCCAAATTAATAATTTGCAGAGCCATACCACAGATTGCTATACTTATTCCCAGACAAAAAAAGTAAAGTTGCGTAGGTACTTACTTAATGATTTTTTATGTAGTAATTAGGCTTTAACGACGTTAATGTTTTCGTGGCTTTTCCTTAATACGAGTAAGTAATATCCTTCCTTATTGTGTGAATGTGAAAGTGTGTTAATTGGTTGGTCCTTCCTTGGTGTTTGTTTGAACGTCTTCATAAATAAGCAAAATACTTACGTTTGTCACGCGGGCCAAGCCGCTGACAAAACTAGTAAGTAGATACTACATGGTGTACCCATGTAGGTACAGTCAGCAGCAGAAGTAGCAACACAAAATAACACGCTCGAAATTATCTAGAAAGTCCGTATCCTCTTGACATTAGAGCCATGTGTAGGTCATTTTGAGCACTTTGACCCACGTAGCTACTTTTGGTGCTGGATGTACCTTTAACTTTATCATTGATTAATTGACGTCTTAAAATATACAATTGGTAAATTACCTAAATACCTAATCATTACATAGTATACAACAAAGTCGCTTACGTTTTTTTCAATAGATACTGATTCAAGAGCAAGGTTTATATGTATAATTCATGCATGTATTATACGTATAAATCCGTGCGAAGCCGGGGCGCGTCGCTAGTTATAAGTAATAAATCATTTTGTCTTTACTTGTTGGTCGTAGGAATGAGATTCTATTGCTTTGTTATTTTGCAACCTTTTACGCCACACAAAATAGTATTAAGTACTTACCTAGTCTATTTTTTCCAACAACATTAACACGAAACATTTGGCGTTTAGTAGGTACATAGGTAACTATCTACTCGTACCTTTTGAGAAAGCGCTGCAGTCACTACCAGACCTATACCTTGTTAAAATTACCAAAGAGTTTGGTAATTTTAACTAGGTAAAAGTCTGGTACATTTTACAAAACAATACCGCTGCATGCATAGTTCCATCCTACTCAATTTATAAACATAATAGTGAGATGTGACTATTCCCCTCCCCGACTGCCCTGCGGAGGTGCGCCCCTTCCCCCGGCTACAGCATCTTGCGATGCGCGCGCGGCGCGGCAGGCTTCATTGCGTTGAGGTAGTTCATTGTATATAGTCACTTTGTTTTGTTTGCTTTTTAATGAAATTTTCTTGGTGCGCCATTTCATTTCGGCTGGTGCGTGGTGGATTTAGTTTGCAAAGTGTAACCAACTATGGGTAGTGATCTCGACGATGACTTAAGTGTGGGGGTGACTGAATATTTGAAGGAATGGGGATTATCTCAATCTACCATAACAAGTTTTGAAGGTAAGCATTAGAACGATATTACACTAAAAGTGCTAAATTGGCAACACTGATACCTTACTAATTAATTGTGAATAAGAATGATATTGTATGTGAATAACGTACTTATTCCATTGTTAGTTCTTTTTTGTCTGAAACACAGGGTAACCTATAGTTGACACCGTATATGGATTCTCCACCCATACCTCCTTATTATTAATGATTAAATATAATAATTTTGTGATTATAGTTTAATATGAATAGGAAGCTTAACTCAGGATTAGATATTGACCTAGAAATATTGGTTACGTATTACCTACCTAATTACTTTGATTAATTTACAAAACGAATTCCAGTAAAATTTACCAAATCGGTTTGGTTGGCCATCGTTGCGTTTGTATTTTGTCTGTATGTAACTAACTGAACATTAAATAATGAGTTTAATGACATATATGTCTTATTTTTTAGAAAATCAGATTTCGTTAAATTTGCTCGACTCCATTCAAGAAATGAACTGAAGGAGCTGATTCCCAGTTTAAAGGAAATACTATTATTCAAGCGGGGGTTGAACAAACTCCAAAACATTATTCATGTAAGTATTCCTGTCTGTTTTACATTTATTACCCATACTACATTTAAATGCGAAAGTGTGTCAGTATGTTTGTTGCCTCTTAACGCTTAAACCGCTGAACCGATTTAGATGAAATTTGGTATTTAGATAGTTTGAGTCCCGGGGAAGGACATCGAATAGTTTAAGTCGGTGAAGTAGGTGATAAACAATTGTATGGAGCTATCAGTTCTATCGGAAGCATTATGCTGAGATAGAACCGTTTCGTGACAAACGCTGTGTGTTGTTTGTCTCGAATAAATGTTTCTTTCTTTCTTTCTATCTCCTTCCCCGGGACTCCAATTATCTCGATACCTACTAAATTTCATTTCCTTCAGCTCAGCGGGTTAAGCGTGAAGAGGTAACAGACATACAGATATACAGACAGACACACTTTCGCATTTTTTATACTAAAAGGTACGAAATTTGAAATAAATGATAGCCTGTCATATTCTCATATATACTCGTAAGGTACATAACTGGAAAGTTTCTTAAAAAATCGTCCAGTAGTTTTTGAGATTAATTGAAACGTACATTCATCCATACATCCAAACTTTCGCATTTATAATATTAGTAGGATTAGTATGGATACGGTTAAAAGTAAACAATATATTTTAATTTCCAGAACGAAAGCGAAGTCCTCACCCAGCTGGACTATTGGATAAAAGCCCAAATGGCTAAGGGACTGCGGTGCCAACCCATCATCATTGCTGTCGGACTGACCATCGATGCCCTAAAGGACTTTTATGTTGCTTATGACGACATCCTTTATAATATCGACTCGTTCCTGAAAGCGCTGGACGTATGCTTCAAAACTTTTCACTGCCTTGATGCAGAATATGGTTGGCAACATCTCGCTGCCCCAATATTATAAACTTCAAATTTCAAGTTGATAAAATTGCAACATGGAACCTTATAATATTGGAGCAGCGAATTCTGTTGATTCTGGAATCTACACAAAGACGTCAGAATACGGTGCGCTATTTTTGCAAACGATACTCCACTGAGAGCCCAGTCTATACGACTACTCAGCAAATTTTATCATGACTTGTAACTCAGCCTATAAGATTCACACTTACTACGTATACCGTGAACCTCTGGTATCTATCTCGTAAACTTAAAATTAAGATATGTACAGCCAAGGAATTTGATTCACGTACGGTCAGCCGCAGAGAAAGAATGTGGGCCGCAACCTGGCAGCCTTTTGACTTTTATTATAAGAAAGGTTTTGTACCATACATAATTTTAAAATAAGTGATCTACAGTTTATTGTATCGATTCGCAAAATAAATTTTATTACATGTACCAAAATTCGGACAATTTTTCTCTAAACCACCGTATATAGCCCTTATAATATTAAATAAGGTTACTGGTAAATTGACGTTATTCCTTTTAACAGTGATATCTATTTAAAAAAAGGCAATTTGTAAATGTTCACTCTCTAGGAACTGCTGATTTTCGGATAGCCTTCATGACCTTTTTAATTGCAAATGAGCTTTACTATATCTCCCTAAAAAGAAATACGTTGGTTACCAATAAGCCTGCATATTTTTGAAGTGTTTGTCTTTAGCTTTTTTCATCTACAATATTTTTAGGGTGTGGCTACGAATAATCTTCAATCTACATAGAAAACTACGTAGTTTGAAAATCTAAACTGCTATAATTTTACTCTCATACCATGTCAGCAATATTGCAAGTTTCTAATTTTCAATGATACCACACCCTATTTATACTCTGGAAATCAAAAATGTGTTTGGTGATATCTACCTAAAAAGATGTGTACATTTTACTAATGTTAGTTTGATAAATTAACCAAACTAACACCATTAAACTGTACACTACTTATTTGGTACGTTTTACTAAAATAAGACCGGTACAATTAGCAGAACAAGCACTGATAAAATCTTGGTAGATATTACTAGTAAACATTTGGTAAAAACTACAGTACAAATCTGTTAGATATTACCAAACCAATTTTAGGAAAAAATACGAAACACATGATCGATAATACTTAGTTATATTTGATAAAATCTGAGATCCACTTATAGTAGATAATACAATATTATCTTTGATATAAAGCACGATCCAATCTGATAGATGATACTAGACTAACTTTGATGAAAACTGCGTTACATATCTGGTAGATATATCAAACACCTTTAGTAGTAACTAAAATATAAATCTGGTAAATATTACCAAACTAAAGCTGACAAAATACACCGAACGTGATTAGTAAATACTACTTAACTTTGTTTGTTAGAGTTCACCAAATAAATTACATTATACTTACAAGTTAAGTTCAGCTCTTTCAATCAAAATGATTTAATACATTGTACCAATAGAAAGTGCTGCTATATCTACCAAATTGTGTTGTAGATTTTACCAAATTACTTTTGCATTTTCTACTGACTAACTTCGGTAATTTGTACCAAAAAATAGTAACAGTAGAACATGCCAAAGGTATTTGGTAAAAAAAGACGAGTATGTTTGGTAAAATGAAAAATATCCGTTTGGTAGATTACACCAAACTACATTGAAAAAAAATATACTTAACTACTTTGATAAGAAGGTTACTAAAGTACTTTGTTTAAAAATGTACTAAAGTTCTTTGGTGAGAAACGTTACTAAAGTACTTTGGTAAAAAAAATACTAAAGTACTTTGATGAGAAATGTTACTAAAGTACTTTGGTAAACAATTTTACTATTTATTACAAAATATAGGTGTAATCTACCAAATAAATTTGGTACAACACCAACTTATTTAGTTTGATAAAATCAACCAAAATTCGTGATAGGACCGAAATCAACCGCTAACTTTGGTAACATTTACACGGAATCTGGTAAATCCAACCTAACATTTTTTTCAGTGCGAAGTTGCAGAATTTTATTTAGCAAGCAAATAAAAATTAATAAGTATGCCTGACTTGGCTCTACGATTTATCTCACCACTTTTTACCGTGGAAGAGTTCCGAGACTTGGCCTATGTTTTTTGTGGGATTAATTATTTCATAATAAACGAAAGAGGATGTTATACCTACTACAAACTGATTTGCCACTACTACTCTATTGATATGATATGATATAGTAAACATACGTTGGTAAATGTTTTTTTTTTGACATGACGCACCATGATTTTTCAAAATGTTTTTAAATGTATACGTTTTTGTATGTATGTAATAGATAGTTGTGTCTCCGCGAGAAGTGGCAAAAAAATTAAGCGAAAAAAAAAACTATATTTTTTTTCATCCAAGTTCAAGGATATGTCTGTAAAAATATGCATTATGAACCCCATTTTATGATCCTTAATTCTGAATTTATTTGGTTACTCTCGCTTGCTTGGTTTAGCTAAAATAACTGTTTAAAAATTACCTTGATTTTTTGACAGAGCTGATATTACGCATACAGTGTTCTTAGGTCCTGCCAGTACTCCACCTCAAATAACAATCAAATCCCTTGCGGGGGCCACTCTTGTTAGCTTAGCCTGCTAGACCCTTTACATTGCGTAATATGTGGTGGTGATTGAAGTACCTAATTTACTTGGAATGAAGAATAGGATGAATAATTATTACTAAACAATATTACACGGCGCATATATTAGGAAAAGCTGATCCTATTCCCACAAAACAACAACAACGTGAAGGTATCGATTTAATGTATTCCCTGTGAAGCTATGATAGTTGGCTCTAAGACACGTCGGCAATCAGACAGGGTTTGTAACAGAAACATAAAATAATCGTAAAGTTATTGTAAGCGGCGTACTACATACTACTACCACAACACTTCAAATATCTCTATGTCAACGCATCACCGCTTCCTAGTGATACTTATACATTTCTTTACACCTACTGCCAGAAACAAGTTTCAAATGCAAGCTAAACTCACTTCTAAATCTTCTCTTGTTAAGTTTCAAATAGCATGGACCGAGTTAAAGAAAGGTGCAAAGACATCAAATATGCATTGGTAACGGCCAACGGGTTCTACTCGTACTTATGGAGTTGATGTACTCGTACCCTATTGACTGCACAATGTGCAGGTGTTTTCTACGGGCAAGGTCACATGTTGTTCTTAGCTTTGTGCTAAGTTAATACAAATTTGATAGTTCATTCATAAATCTAGTGGCGGCTGATGATATGCATGACATGATCACTTTACATATTATGAAGATCAGGTACCTATCTGTCAATAATGACACATCTGGTAAAAGCTTTTATTGCTAACTGTACTTTTTTCACACAGTCATCAACTGAGGCTCTTGCATAAGTTTTATCGATAAAATAAGTTTTCGAACGCGTTTGCGTTTAGTTTTTATCCCATCAAAAACATAAATGTAAAAAAGGAGAGCCAAGTTCAATACAAAAATTATGCTTGGCTGTGGGCTTCGCCGCAAAAAGAATGGAGATCTAAATGAGTGCCAAGTTGTATGCAAAATACAAATATGTATTTATAGGAACAAAATAACATTATGAACAAGTATTAAACTCTATGTCTTTGCTTTATTAGATATAACAATTGCTGTTATTTTATGTGTTTACGTTAAAGAGGTTTTGAGTTATAGAAGGGTCAAAAGTGGCACCAAGTGGTTCGTTTAAGGCTTGTACACCCGCTAACGTCCTTGAGTCGTCGTCCGTATGGGCCAGCGCGCGACTGATCGGGCCTGCCGAGTCTCCGCGCTCGCGCATTTTGTAGGTATTTAAACATAGTAATTAAGATAATCATTTTATCTATTCAAACTCTGCGAATTTGTCTATAAATATTCAATAACTTTATTTGAGTACAAAAATTTAATTTAAAATATCTATAATTTAGTCATAATATTGAATAAACTTTACAAAAAGAGGTAACTTTGGGATTTTTTTCTATCAACTGAAGTTCATTAGATCGCGTAACTGAATGCAACTTTGACTAGATTAGATCCTTAAGTAATACGTATCTTTTTTTTAGATTTTAGAACCCTATTTTCTACGTCTGAGATTGTTTTAAAAAACTCGGAAACGCTGCCCCTGTTGACTGTCGAGCCTTAATGATACACGCGGCGCTGGCTAGCCAGTTCCTTTGCTTGAACTTGATTTGTATGGCAACGCGTAGTTCCTAATAATTACCGCCAGAGGCGCTGCTCGCGTTGCCATACAAATTGAAACTAAACGCAAACGCGTTCGAAAATGTATTGAGTCGATAAAACTTATACTAGAGCCTCTGCTCATTGGTGACTAATGAATGAAACGAAACATTTTAATTTAAAAAATAATAATAATAATAATTTTGCCGCCTCCTGTATCCAGCTATTCAAGTGTTTAGCCATATTTTGGCGGGAAGAGTTGCTACATTTTGTATTAAATATTCTTAATTACGATATTTCATTATTTTTGTTGAAATGCGCTTTTACTGCCAACCGCAAACCACTCATTAGTACAGTAATTTTCAGCATAAAGACGGATTTTAGAGGTGTGAAGTAAATGTAGGTACATTACGAAATAATAACGTAAAAATCCAAACAGTGCTAAAAGGCAGGTCTGTACGATTCTGTTGATGTATTATTTAATTAACTTCTCTCAATTGATGGCAAAAAAGACGTTCTACCTGTTCGCGATAATCTCAGAAACTACTGGACCGTTGCTGGTTTCACTTGTGTTATTAGTATTACGTAGGAAATATTATGCTTCATGTCCATATGATAAAATATAATAACACACATATATACATGTGCTATAAAGTGAATCTTGAGTATAAATAAATAAATATAACTGGACAATCTTACACAAATCAACCTAGCTCAATAAGGCTTCTGTTGTGGGTACTAGGCGACGATATATATATAATAGATAAATACATATAGATACCTATATACATATATAACATCCATAACTCAGGAACAAATATTCGTGATAAACACACAAATAAATGCCCTGACCGGGATTCGAACCCGGGACCTCCAGCTTCGTAGGCAGAGTCACTACCAACTGGGCTACTGAGGCCGTTACTCTTGTACGGAACAGAAACCTGGACATAGTAGTAGGTATGCAAAACAAGAACGCCGGCTTAATTACGTTTTACATGCGCTGTCTTCGCAACATCCTTGGCATCAGCTGGAAGGACAAAGTGACAAATGAAAGGGTGCTGGAAATTTCACAGCTGCCCAGTCTCAACGCTCGCTCTGCTCAAACAGAGAAGGTTGAGATAGCTGGGGCATGTGCATCGTATGCCACCAACTCATCTTCCGCGCCGTATCCTGCTTGGCGCCGTACCATATGCTAAAAGAGGTGTCGGTAGACCTCTGCTACGCTTTAAGGATTTTGCCAAGCGGGATATGACAGCATTTGGCATCAGTTACCAATGTTGGAAGAACATTGCGGAACATAGGATTACCTTCCCGAACGTTAAAGAAGGAGAAGACTAAACACCCTGCCATTACCTAATGCACAATTCTCCTGCCTCCTTTGCGGAAGACAATGCCGCTCCCGCATAGGGCTACATTAGCCATTTAAAAAAGTGCTCTACTATGTTTTCACAAAGCGCTGCTTGAATCGTCTGATAAATAAAGGCGTAGAGGCCAATGATGACAGAGTGAATCGATATGTTCTATAAAGCTGAAATGTATTTGAAGTTATACATACCTATGCTAGCGTGAGCCTTTACGCCACCGAGGTTCCTCACTCTGAAGATACCAGAATTCTTGAATGCACAGTTGATCTTGAAACCGAAATCCGATTCTAGAACGCATGTTGGCTGCACAATTTCTGAAAAAGAAAACACAATAATTATGTAAATTATATATAACTTGTAGATCATTTTATTATAATGCCATAATTCAATCGTTATGAAGTCATAGTCTGAATAATAAGGATCACTATTCCTTTGTCTGTGTAGTTTACTGTCTAGTGTCTAATAGTCCAATTCAACATCACTATGAACGTTTATATTATGTTCGATAATCATAATCATGGTTTTATTTTATTTTGGGCTTTATCAGGACTAACCATCGTAATACTCTGGCAGTAGAGGGGTGTACGCGCAAATTTCTTTATATTTTAAACTCCAACATTTGATATTTTTAGAACAATAAAACAGATAAAACTAAAATAAATTAGTATTCTGAAAATGTTATTTAAGATTTATTAAAGCATTCCAAAATTAGGTAGTTCTCGGTCTAAATTACAAAATTGCTCTCTCTCTCAACAGCTCCCACAAATAGGCACTTATTAGGTAGGTCTCTATTTAAATGCATGAAGTTTAAACACGGCTTTTATGTTTACCTACATCTGCATTGAGTAAGTAAATAACATAGCCGCGAAGAAAACAATCAGGTCAGATGTCAAAACATTAAAATCGCAAAGTGTGATGTAAGAAAGTCTGCTTTTTCTATACAGTAAAATTAAGAATAGGACAAATAGGATTGAACTCCAGTTTGCTGCTTCATTAAACATGAGTTCTTTTTTAGGGTTCCGTACTCAAAGAGTAAAACGGGACCCTATTACTAAGACTCCGCTGTCCGTCCGTCCGTCCGTCCGTCCGTCTGTCTGTCACCAGGCTGTATCTCACTGATACCGTGATAGTTCCAGTTGAAATTTTCACAGATGATGTATTTCTGTTGCCGCTATAACAACAAATACTAAAAACAGTATAAAATAAATATTTTTATTGATAATGGTACGGAACCCTTCGTGCGCGAGTCCGACTCGCACTTGGCCGGTGTTTTATTTAAGTACCTACCTACAATTTTTAATACCTGTAAACGATATCCAATGAAAGTGACTAATCAAATGCATACACACTCACCTACTCACATTTCCAAAATCAGTAACAGTTTGGACCATTAGAAATAATATAGAGAAACAGCTATCTATGACTGGTTCAGGATACAAAATGTAAGGTTGAGCAGATTGACCTAGATTTCACCCAGCCTACGGCAAGGCCTTAAAGAACTAATGTTTTGTTTGCCTTTTGAGACAAAGACAGAATAAGTGATGTCATGGCTGTATAAAGTGTAAACACATAATGTGAATATGTGTTTTGCATGCCTTGTCGCATTATACATATGTATGTATTATATATATTATATTATATATACGGTAACCCTTCGTTGGGTATGGGTAGAAAAATGGAATGACTTCATAAGAAACTTTCCGTAAGAGTACCTTTTCCTACCAACACAGAATAAATAATAGTACTACGTGTACCAATCGTGGTAATTTTAGCAGAGAGTTGTTCTGTGTTATTTTACACAATTTTTTTTAATTCGATAAGCTAATCGAAACGTTCTTGTTAAGACGACTCTGTGTGTGTGTCTGTACCATACAAATAAATAAATAAATAAAATGCAAAATTAACTCTGTCTGGCTGTTTATTACCTTTTCACGCTCTAACCCGCTAAACTGATTGAGATTAAGTTTGGTATGGTGATAGTTTGAATCCAGGGAAATCCCGGAAATCATCCTCTAAGGGGATGAAATAGGGGGCAAAAAATCATATGGAGATACGATATTAAACTAGTTCCACGCGGACGAAGTCGCGGGCAAAAGCTTAGTTATATCTAAAAAATGTGTCGCAGGGAAATGGCCAAAACAGAGATTTGAACAAATCTCTAAGGAATATGACCAAATCACGCAGGATGTTAAAATGGCGAATCCATTGTATCATTTGCCTAGTAAAAAAAAGTAATTTGATCAAATCCCTGAATCTGTGTAGTGAAATGACGAAACCATCAAAAACAGGCAACTCGTTTTTTTTAATTTCACCAGATTTGTTTAGTGATTTGATAAATCCCTAAACCACGTCAGTTTTGTTAAAATCTCTGTTTTAGCCATTTCCCTGCGACATGTGTCTACTTGGGAGCAAAGATTTTTTTTTTTTTTTTTTATGTAAAAACTGTCAAAGGAAATTTGGTTCGAAAGAAGCTGAGAAACGGATGATTTTCCATTGATTTAGGGTGGAAAACAAAACTCATGTCAAAATGGCATTGTAGCAATGCAATGAAAATTCGAGTGTAGGAAAAAATTACATGAAAAATAAAAAAATAAAATCTTTCAGTATCTTGTATTACCACCTCAAATTCTACGACATTCGTTCATGCGATTACGCATGGATCAAACCAAGTTGCTTACGAATTCTTGAGGGATGTCCACCCAAACCTCTTCGACAGCGGTTTTCAGCTCACGGAGAGTTTCAGGATTACTGGATTTTTTTCTCGAACTACCCTTTTCATTGCGTCCCAGAGGTGCTCTATCCTACCGGCTGCGCCATGTTAAGGTACCTACGAGGAAGCTACAATCAAACACCAGTTTCAGATCAAGACTGACCCACCTTTATTATGCTTACCCGCATGCAGTAATAATACATATACCAAAGTACCCGACAGGAACGAGGTCAGGACTTCTTGCAGGCCAATCCATGACGGAAATATTGACGCTCTTAAGGTAATCCTTGGTGATTCTGGCGGTGTGCGGCCTGGCATTATCCTGCATAAATTAAAATTATTACCGATAAAGCCCGCAAACGGGACCACATGTTCGGCTAAGATCTCCTCTATGTAGCGATGAACAGTTAAGCCGCCTGCGTTACGCCTATCAGACCCTACGACGAAAACAATATCGGTCTTCGCCTCCAGTGAAATACCGACCCAGACCATGACAGATACACCACCATATGCGACCCTCTCTTCGATGCAACACTGCGAAAATTGCTCTCCTGGTCTTCAGTAGACGTTTTCTTTTCAATCATTGCCAAAAAGGCAGATCCTGCACTCATCAACCAACATCACGGTCTTCCATTGCTCAAGGGTCCAATTGTAATGGTCCTGAGCGAAAATACGGCGATGAGCTGCGGTCAACATGGGCCCATTGGTAGCAGTTCTTGTTCCTTGAGACGTCTTCTCATCGACTTATGGACACATTCCGGACCTGCTGCAGTTTCTCTGTCGGCGTGCCCGTAGAGAAGTCGAGACGTTGAAGCGGTCATCTGTTTCTTAAGTAGACCGTACCCTGCATGTGCCGGGTCTTCTCGTAAAGTCACCAGTCTCTCGGTACCTCTGAAACACTCGTTGGACTGCTGATCGGCTTAAATTCAGTTGTAGGGCCACTTGACGCTGACCAAGTTCGGTTGGGAGCAGAGTTACGGCTTGGGCGGCTTCAGCACAGTATCCATTTTTCATGAACTTACTGACAAATTTCATAGAGAACAATGTAACTGTAGAGATGCAATTCTCAATTGATGGGCAATTACTGATAATTTTTCATTTTATACCTTCCCAAACGGCACAAACCACACGTGCATTAATTGGCTCATTCACTCATAAGTAATGGGGCAACATTATCACCCATAATTTCGTAATGACGCTATTCCTAATCATAAAATTAGCTTTATTTAATAGCTGAATAAATTACCTTTCAAACGACGTCCTAATTTTTCTTTTTTCATGGGCAGATTTTGGATAAAACGAACAAACATGAAAATTGCACTGGTGGCTCCATGTCTTTGCTCCCAAGTGTATTTCGGGAATCATACAAGAGTGAACTAAGAGTGAACAGGCATCTTCTGGGTGAGCGTGATCCATCCACGACCTTGTATTAACTTTCCATCAGGTTAGTCGAATGTCAAACGCAATCCCATTAATAAAAAACCGGTCAAGTGCGAGTCAGACTCGCGCACCGAGGGTTCCAGACCACCCCGTACAATATAAAAGGTCCACTATAAACTGGCACTCACAAAGTATGTATTGACATACTTAGTGCGTGTCAGTTTATACTGGACATTAAATTTTCAGTGATGTCATTAAAATTTTACGGTTTTCGCAATTTTTCCTTCATCTGTGCTATAAGACGTTGCTTCGTACAAAATGTCAAGATTCTGAGTTCACGGGACGTACCCTATAGGTTTTGATTCCCTTAAGAATTTCGAAAATTTGCATAATTGGCTGTATCTTTTGATTGCGTTGGTTTAGAAGTTTGATTTTTTCACAGCTTCAAGGGACAGTAAACTTGAGTATTTGATATAAATTTCAGCTTGATAAATTCACGCGTTCCTGAGAAAAAGGGTCTTGACAGACGGACGGACGGACAACAAATTGATCCTATAAGGGTTCCGCTTTTACCTTTCGAGGTGCGGAACCCTAAAAAAAACATCGTTTATTTTCTCAGTGGCTAAGCTGTCGTATAATCTGCGTCCCTCGACGCACGTTCATAGCTAAACCATACTTAGTAGCAAATTACCATGATTGTAAAGATGGTATAATATAACTTTACGTGATATTTCTGCATATAATTTTAATGTTACGTCGGTTACTCAACGCGGTGTCTACTGGACAGTTTTCACTGGAACTGATTATACTTGGAAATTTCACCCGACGTTATCATAAGCCCCGCTATTCCGTAACTTGTTTTAAGTTCATTTCAATGTTCACCCACAAATATTTATACTGACGCCGCGATTTGTAGTAGGTAACTAAGCGTAGGTAGAGGTCTGGTTTTGTTAGGCGTGACGTGTGAGCATGAGTGCGTAAAGAAATAACCTATAGGACTGTATGAGGATGCCTATTTCTGAAAAATAATTAAGTAAGGCAAAATAGTACCTACTATATAGGTCTACTGCGTCTAGTCTGCTAATTAACACGTTAGAAGTTTTATTTGAATCAATAAATCCTATTAAATACTCAATCCGCAGTACAAACTATGAAATTCAATCATTGTGACATATCATCGACAAAAGCGTTAGTGACGGACGAGACTAAGGGTCGATGCCAACCAACCAACTTACGATTACATACCAATCAAGGTTAAATAAATTCCTGTCAAAAATTTCATTTTTGGTTCAAGCTTTTATTGCCAACTGTACTTTTCTATATACCGTCATCAACTACTCGTTGAGACGATTCTAAAGAGCCCAAACTCACGTCGGGGTTACCTACGTCTGTTATTAAGTCCTGAATTCCCTTGGCCACCTTCTGTCTCCATCATCAGATCAGCTCGATGGTACCCTAATATTGAATTGTCATCCAAACTATACTTAAACCCAAAATGTCAGCTCAATCGGTTGAAGATATCTGCTTGCAAAATTGAGTTGCAAGATTCCACCCGAACAAACATAGTATACATTGCAAGTTAAATAAAAGCTTGTAATAAGGCGGCGGCAGCTGTCATTCCATACAAACTTGTCAAACTTTCTAGTTGCCATACATTCAGATTTAAACGAGCACCGTTTAGGTTTACAGACGCTTTGATGCAACTGACCCTAAAATTATCAACATCGTCAACTTTAGTAGGGTAACATACAACCCAAAGTATAGCTATAATAATAAACCCACTAGATCCTAGCAGCACTGCATAAAACATTCTACAATAATTTTTTCAACACACCTGCTCGTAAAGTAGGTGGTCTTATTACAGCGTATTTACACTGATAATGCAGAATATTACCCATGCCGTGCCTTTTACATTACATTATCGCACTAGTGCCTTTTCATTACATATCTTTTTAAATATTAGCAAAATAATGCAGAATATTACCCATGCCGTGACTTTTACATTACATTATCGCACTAGTGCCTTTTCATTACATATCTTTTAACATTTTCATTTTTTTTTTTTTTTTTTTTTCCTCGCAAATGTGTTGAAAAACGTCGTATGAAACACGTGAGCATTGGTCATTACACTTCTCGTCTCCATTAAGCCTTCGCCTTCGGCTCAGGCTTAAAAACCGACTCGAGTGTAATGACCAACTTAGCACACTTGTATCATAATGTACTATAATTTGACTGAAATATTTTGCAAAATTAAATATCCATTGACATTATTTTTCCAAATAAGTGACACACATATATTTGCACAACATCTTAACAAACAATGTGCTAGGCGCCACGCAATCGAGACTTAGCTGGCATTGTTTAAATTTTAGTACTTAATCGATTAATTTTCGTGTCATTTAGTAATGTTCACCTTAATTTTGGGCTTAATGTTATAGGTAATTACCTATGTAGTTGACTCATTCTGGTCTTCATGGTCTGACACTTCAAAATATAACTGACTAGCTTTTGCCCGCGACTTCGTTCGCGTTGACTTACTGGGATAAAAACTCATCTTAATCCGTTCAGCCGTTTTTGCGTGATTTAGCAACAAACATCCAAACTTTTGCATTTTATTATTATACATAGTAGCATAATATTAAAACTCAATTTTAACCATAATCAAAGACTGTAAAATTATTTGCCATGATAATTGCTTACATTTCGTGCATTTAATCTTTTAAATATTTGATCATGATTTAAAATTATAATTTCGTTTGCACCTCTGCCCTCAGCCCCTCACTTGGTAAAATTTACAGTTAAAATTAAAACCTCCCATTTCCCTTATTTGAATCAACAATTTGGTGTCATTCTATACTTTCTGAGTAGGTAGTACCTACCTACTTTCGTTTTTAACCGACTTCAAAAAAGGAGGAGGTTCTCATTTCGTATGTACGTTGTTTTTTTTTATTTTATTTTTTTATGTGTGTATGTTACGCGATAACTCCCTAATTTATGAACCGATTTGAAAAATTATTTCTTTGTTTGAAAGCATATACTTCCAGATTGGTCCCGTTGTCACCAATATCCAGTTCTGATGATGGGATCCTGGAGAAATCGAGGGAACTCTTCAAATTTTATAGGCAAACTTGAAGCTATTTGGCTACTGATTTGAAGTCGGTTAAAACTTTGTTTTGAAAGTCAATTATTAAATTAATTGGTTAGTGTGATTTTGTATCATTGCCCTCTAATAAATAATTGCATATATCTTTAATATAATTTACTTTCAAAACAAAGTTTTAACCGACTTCAATTCAGTACTCCGCCAAGCCACATGAATATTTCCACATTTTTTTTCCAATTTACCACATGAACTGATTTCCGAGAGCAGATGCGTTGATTTTTAGACCAATAAAACCAAATCGCTGTATGTGGGCTTGATAATATATGAGGACTTCCGTCGATTCCTCAAGGATCTCAGAATTACCTTTGGCACTTCATTGTTTGCTATTTCAACGGAATCATATCAGAATCTGTGACGTACTTATATAGTTTGAAGTAGGTACATCATTGAGAAGTTCCACAAGCCATCTGTGATCTTCATCATCACTTCCACCATCACCAAATTTATGATTTCCGGGTGTAAATACACGAGATATAATAGAAAATACCGAAATTACTACATGCGTGCCTAATATATTTGAGGAGTTCACTCAATTCCTCATGATTCCCATCATCCAACTGGGGTTTTGAAAACAATGGGACCAATCTGGAAGCATATACTTTCAATTAAAAAAAGAATTGTACGAATCGGTTCATAAATGACGGAGTTCTGAGGTAACAAACATTAAAAATAAAAAAATAAAAAATAATAAAAATACATCCGAATTGAGAAAGAACATCCAAAAAAAGGAGGAGGTTTTTTTGAAGTCGGTTAAAAATAACAATTAAAGCAATTTGCAGTAGGTGCCTATTTAAGTAGGCAGCATCAATATGAATCAGGCTCTGCGTCATATACCTACTCATATTTATAGAGGCCGGTCGGTGTTACAAACTTTTTCATCGCTCTTACAACAGACGGATGCACGGCTGTGCTATTAATTAGCCGACTTCCGGTTCGCAGGCAGCCCTAGCCGGCGAACTGCTGCGCGTGAGGGCTCGGGTTCGATTTTCTCAAATTGTAGCATCTAGTATTGCAAACACAACGAGTCCATACGTCCCTTCTTCATCGATCCTTTATAAAATTCTTGACTGACTTACTTCACATAAAAAGTGGTCATATTTTATTAATATTTTTAGATACTCATGGCTCAATCTAGTGAACATAATATACAAACAAAATAAGGCGCGACAGGTACTATTTGCTCAAGGGTACGGGTACACCCCTCTAGGGTAATTTATCGAATGCAATGTATGTGCCTGCAGACGATTTTGTTAAGAAAGTGTGAACCCGTACCCTTGGGCGATAGTAGGTACGTTATATTTATCACGAGGCCGAGTAGAATCTAACCTATACCAACACCAGGGGGGCTAGCACACTAGGCTTTAGGTCGCGTTTCACGTGACGTTTCAGTACATTTTCGCCGACATAAAACCTAGTGTGCTAGCTAGGCAGGCCGGCTACAATATTAACCACCTTAACAGAATATTATAAGTATTATAATATAACTAACGAATTAAAGCCCTTAAATATTTTTTCTACTCCTGTACCGTTATCTGTCATTTATATAGGCTGTAGCTCAAATACAATGACACCACTAATAAGTCGTCGAAAAACTCTATGCCCTGTGGCTCAAAAACGCACTGTTTAGCGTACTTTTTTGGTTCATACATTTTTCATAAAAGCACTGTTTAACTTTTTTTCAATCGGCTGCTGTATTGCAGTGGTCCCAACTTCATAAACAAATATTTCGAAATAAAAGTATTTATTTACGATTTAACATTTGTATATCATAAATTATTTACTACAATAGTAATAAATCATCATCTATTGTGTGTTAAATTACATGCTTTATAAATTCTTGGTATTATTTATAACAATAAACAGTTCTAATTCGGTCCGGGTCCGGATTCGGTTTGGTTCGGACGGCAAGTGCAAACAAATTAAAAACAAAACAAACCATAAGCAAGATGTGTCACATCTCCGATTTCCCACCAAAATACATTTCAAAATGAAAAGACGAAAGATGATAAACTATGAGTCCTAAACTATTAAGATTTTATTCGTGTTTGTGAAGACAAAAGTGTACGTTCCTTTTAAAATGGTCGAAGAAATTAATAACTGCACTCCTGAAGAAATTGCGTGAGTCGCAAAAGTACGAATAGAAAACTTGCTGCCTGAAAAGTTTAACTATGCTGTAGTCCGCTATTTATTTAAAATTTGTCGTAGAAAAAGTATTGTATGCAACGGTGTATAACTGGTCTAAAAACGCTCGTGGCGTCTGTATTTGCGATGCTCGCCAAGGCTCGCATCGCAACCCACGCCACACGCGTTTTAAGACCCTTCTTATACAACAGTTGCATACAATAATATAAAGCCCTCCTTTTCATGCAACCTGTGTTGGACAAGGTAAACAATCGTATGTCACAAATCTGGTCAGCCGGATGTTTCGGAGAAAGCCCGGGCTACTTACGGACATGTACCGTCGGCAGCGTGAACCAATCGCTCAGCTAAATAAATTGGCTACTGACCTTTTAGTGAAGTTCGTGAATGACCATGATTTTCTGAATATAGGTAGCGACAAATATACAATGCATACATAAATTGATTCGTGTGGCGGACATCCTATTTTATTAACTTACGTGGATAAATGCTCTTTATTAGATTGAATGGCTATATAAGCATTTATTTTTCCAAAAGCGCTAAGGCTAAAAGGCTTTGAATGAAAAACGGAAAAATTCGTACTTTCTAACTTTGCTATAGGTAAGTACTTGCCTTTGCTATTATTATTATTATTATTGTTTATTTATTTCAGGCCAGGAGCCCATAAAGTTGTTAGTGCTATGATAATACGAGTAAGTTTTTTTTATTTTACTTCGGCGAAATAGTATTTTTCACAATCGTGTTATAATAGAGAGCTTTTTAGTCGAGTACCGAAGGTACGAGATTAAAAAGCTTGATTATAACACTATTGTGAACAATACTTTTTGTACGAGTTCATTAAAATTAATTTTCTACGAGTCAACTGAACTAATTAAACAAACTCGATACTGTTGAAACGAAGTGCAGCTATCCGCTCGTACGCTTGTTGATATCTTAAAAGACATCAACGAGCGTACGACATCAAAGCGATTCTATTGGTCCACTTCATTACAGTTCAGTAAAGCAGCCACGTGATTGGTCGAATTTATTTTAGTTGTCTGGAGCGTATCGAAAAGTAGTTATTTCGATTGTTTCGACAGTAACATGGACTACAACTATGAAAAGAGTAACGTTGCAGTATTCTCTATGAAATCTTAATACACATATTTTAATCGTCGAGTACAAAAAAATATTTTATACGACCGAAGTACCTAACATAACATAACAAATCAAATAGCAATTAAAAACAACATCAGAGTAGATTTGCTGATGTTACTTTTTGTTTATGTCTCATGTCGTAACAACAAAGGAATGTCAGTGGGTATCAAGATGTTAAATTGCCCACTAAAAACTAATATGTACGCATTACAGTTAAATCAACACAATCAATGTATTTTAACCGACTTCAAAAAAGGAGTTTATGTTCCACTGTAAGTTTTTTTTATGTATGTTCATCGATTTCTCTGTCAAATGTCGATTTTGAATTTTGTTTTATTCGAGAGAGTACTCTTGAGGTGGTCCCATTATCACCAAGTCAGGATCTGGTGATGGAATCCCAGGGGAATTGAGGGCAACCCTCAAATTTTATAGGCACGCGTGTAGGTAGTGATTTCGGTATTTTCTATTATAAGATAACTCGTGGATTTATTTATACCCTCGGAAATCGCAATTTTGGTGAAATGGACCTGACAATTTTTGATGAAGACCACAGGTGACTTATGGAACTCCTCAAGGATGTAAAGTACGTCAAAGATTCTAACATGATTGCGTTGAAGTGTCAATTCTGAGATATCGACGGAACTCCTCAAATATTATCAGCCCACATATAGCGACTAGGACTTTTGCTGTAATAAAAAAATCTGGTAAATGTGAAAGGAAGTGTGGGAATTTTATGTACCTATGGGGCTAGACAAAGTGCTGAATCGGTTTGAACTTGTATTATATCGAGCTTACCTAGTAGTGTCAAGATTGGGGATTAAAATAAGTCATTATAATTCTTTGAGCGTTATAATTTATAATGGCTTAAGTCTCAAGTAAATTTTTATTTAGTCAAAACGAAGGGATTTTTATATCATTTTGAATGCTTGCAGCGACTCCGGTATTTACGAAACAATATTGTGAAAAGTAAAAGTCTTGTCATTCTTTCACCACGGAAAACAATAAAATTACAGGACAAACAGACAAACGCAACAGTTAAATTACTTTATCAACCAAACTGGCTTGATATCGTGTGCTAAGAACAGTTATTTGTAGAAAGAAAAGTGAAAATATTGCGACCTAACGAAGCGTGGACGTGGGGCAGGCGTGTGCAAAATGTATTGACGACGGCGACGCCACCGTGGCACAGCTTGGACACTAATACCTACATACTTAGTATTATAATTGTGTTGTGTCACAGACAAAGAGATCCATGAATAAATTTATTGGTTTATTCGGTAATATTAAGTAGACCGAAAGTGTTTTTAGGGTTCCCTAGCCAAATGGCAAAAAACGGAACCCTTATAGGTTCGTCATGTCTGTCTGTCTGTCCGTCCGTATGTCACAGCCACTTTTTTCCGAAACTATAAGAGCTATACTGTTGAAACTTGGTAAGTAGATGTATTCTGTGAACCGCATTAAGATTTTTACATAAAAATAGAAAAAAAACATTAAGTTTTAGGGGTCCCCATACACAGAACTGAAACTCAAAAATTTTTTTTTTCATCAAACCCGTACGTTTGGGGCGTTCAAAAATGATATTAAGGTTTTTAATATCATTTTTTTTTCTAAACTGAATAGTTTGCGCGAGAGACACTTCCAAAGTGGTAAAATGTGTGTCCCCCCCCCCCCCCCTGCAACTTCTAAAATAAGATAATGATAAAACTACAAAAAATATATGATGTACATTACTATGCAAACTTCCACCGAAAATTGGTTTGAACGAGATCCAGTAAGTAGTTTTATTTTAATACGTCATAAATCGTAAATAGCAATTTATTTTACGGAACCCTTCATGTGCGAGTCCGACTCGCACTTGGCCGCTTTTTTTTTAAACTTTATCTGACTGTAAAATTTTGTGAAAAATAAACAGTTGAGAGACATTTTTATCCAAAATGTAAATGATCTACGTTTTGATTCACAAGCATGGTAAAGAAAAGCATGGCTAAGGTAATTTGAAGAAAATCATGGGTTAGTCAATTTTTAAATTACCTTAGACCTTTCTACTTGATCACGCTTGTGAGTCAAAATGCTTAGCTCATTGACCTTCCAGTTTATAAATCAACAAGACATTTACCGAGCAATTGTTTTTCACTTAACTCGCTACAGTGACGGCAACAGTGAAACAGCAATCTCACATGATTGCCTCTAAATCGCCGTGAAATCACCGCGCCCGCGCATCCTATGCTACCACATTGTACATTACTTACATACATTACACATGGCATTGTTACGCTTGTGACAAGTTATTGACATCGCTTTCGATTTTATTTCATTTTGTCGGATAAGGTAGCAATTGAACATGTTTGTACTTATAACGTGAGCAATAATAATTTGACAAGGACTTATCAAGGAGGCTTCAAAAAACTTTACGGCAAAAAAATGCGAAATAATGATTATTTTGTTAACACTTAATAGATACGGCAACAGGTTTTATGCTATGCAATATCATCATCTTCATTTAATGTACCTACTCGTTGATTGAACAATGATATTTGACGGAAATATTTTGAGAGCAATAATATCTGACATGACAATTACTCAAAATGTCTACTTTATTTTAGAACGGCACTACATAACAGCGGCTTTGGCATTGTATTGAGCTCTTTCTCGAGTCAGAGAAACGAAAAGTGAAGGATAGTGTGTAGATAGCATTTTTAGATCTAAGTACGTGCTGTATACAGGATATAACTATGAAAATCAGAACAATGTAAGTAACACTTACATCGTGAATAAAGTTAGTAAAAAATGTGAATTCTACTTTAATAACGCACACATTGTAATCTACACTAATACAACAGTTTAGTTTAGATAATCAAAGTGCATGAGTTATATGAAAAATAATTAAATACATCACGTATTCACGTATTCATAGGTCATATCCCAAAATCTAATAGTAGAATATAAAAAAAACGCATTTTGCGCAGTTAGATTTTTCAAGACTTTTACAAAGATACAAACAACTAAAAAATCAAACCCCGTCTTTGTGGGAATTATTATGACCCAAAGGCCATAGGTATAATATATCTCTCCTCTACTAAATCATAAATGACTAATTCTGTACAACGAAAAAATATGATTAATAACTTAGAAACTTAATTATAGAAAAAAGTCTACCACCATCTCTTTTTAAGGTGGTTCGATTGCCATATTCGCAGGCTAACGGCGTGATATTTTAAGAAACTTATGTAACAAACTTTCATCAATTGGCTTCCCATTTGCGCCAAATTCCCCCTTTTCTAGAATAAACTTGTATAAGTAAACTAGATTAATTTGAGAAAATGAAAACTTCCCAAAATATCATGTCCCAAACCAATTTCTCAAATTAATCTAGTTTATACAAGTTTAATCTAGGAAAGGGGGAATTTGGCGCAAATGGGAAGTTAGCCTGCGAATGTCAAATAACGCTTTGTATGGCAATCGAACCACCTTAAGCAAGGTATATTGGGTACAATATGTACCTCGTATTTTTTTTACTCGTCCGCTTACGATAAAACATGCGTCTCATAGCTTTACAAAGTAGTTCTGCATTCTGCACACAACGACATTAGTTTTAGCGCTGTAGGAATACCGTCTAAACAAACTCGCAACAGGTGCATTAAATTAATGTTGTTACATCAGTTGAAACTCGAATGACTAATAAGCATTTCACATGCCGGAGTCGCTTGACGCGGTTTTTCCTGCACTTATCATTTAGAACACGTTTTGAATCAAGCTGTTAAATGGATTATGGCCAGACGAGCTAGTCTGGGAACTTCGTAACTAGAACTAATGTATTCAATTCTGGTTTTAATTATATGTTATGTTACAGTAATACATTCGATTAGATTAATTATTTCATGATTAAAAAATATTTGCAGTTTCACATGCTTAGAAGAAATAGCGAAGGCGAATAAAAATAAATGTTTACGTAGGTATGCAAAAATTATTGTAACAGTAACAAGAGTCGGTGGATATGTCATACTTACCTTTAAATTTATGTATAACTCATAAAGTAAGCACGAAAAAAATGTAAACAAATAATGTATTGAATTTGACACTTAATATGTCAGATTCAATACATTGTTTGTTTACATTTTTTCGTTTCCAACTGGTGCTTACTTTAATGTAACTGTGAACTCAAGTTAACATAATTATATTAAGACGGCAGCTTAACAAATCCCTTGCTCAAATGATGATTAACGACATGAGAGTCCTTTACAGACTCGTCCGTGAATTATCAAAGGTCACTTTCGTTTTCACAGGGAAAGTTACCCGTTGACTTGGGTTGGCTAAGCGACATTTATCTTGGCCGTGAAACGTTGTTACTAAATGTTGTATAACCTGAACTGAGTATAATCGATTTTGTAAGATTCGTAAAGCGAATAAATTTGGGTGAATCTTTTACCATTTTAAAATTTATTTTGCGTATCGATTTATGAACTGCATAATTTTGTTAATGCATTGATTCTATACTTTGGCTTAAATGTATAGACCCGTTTCAGCGTGGGCAAAAATTATTTCGTATATCTGGATGTCCGGCTGTCCAGTTGTTTTCATCTACAGGTCGCATTTCTCAACCGAGTTTCGTGAAAATTTGTGAGCAAGTTCCATAATTATATTAAAAAAATGTCATTCAGTTTTGGAAATTTGACTTTCGAGTTATATCACACAGAGCCACTAGTTTATTCTTACCAAATTCATGAGCAAGTGTACATATATTAGACGGCCGCGATATCACGCGGTACAGCCAAGCTAAACTTTTTAGCTAAGATGTAGAACTTGTAGAGCGGAGATGTTAGACTTACCTACCCCGGGTGGAGTAGGAAGTTGGCGCTACTTGCAATCTGATAACTTTTGAATGCTGCAAGCGATATGAACTGAGTTTTAGCAATCGATTCACATTAATTGGGTTTAGTTAATTTTTGAGTTTTATTGTTCATAAAAATTAACCCTCCCTCACCCATATACAAATTTCAACACAGAAAATATTTTTTTCCTCAAATCAAAGTTGTACTTTTTTTCCCTGATTCTGCTATTCAGAAAATACTCATTATTGCCCAAATGTGGGATTTCAATAATTGTCCTCATAGAAGGTGTGAAAAGCAATATGTGTCACTCGGTAGAAAAATTATAGTCGTCTTGGGCGTATTAAACAGTTGAATTCCTCGTTACGCTCAAGATTCTACTTCTCTCGCTACCACAGATAACCTATGGTTATCTATGCTCGCTACATTCAGGATTCTATTGTAGAATCTTTCGCTTCACTCAAGATTCAATATACCTAAGGGTTTACTGTAATTATATAATTTTGCTCCCTTGAGACATATTCTACTATTAAACGGCATTTTAGCTAAAATAGGTATGACGAACTTTTATGAATAACGCCGTAAATGGTTTTGACTTTATTAGTTTCGAAAGGATTATTGAAACAAATCAAATCAAGTCAATATTTACGAATAAACTATTAATTTATTTTCATTTGATAGAGGGACGAAAAGTTTTTAAGTGTAAGTTCTTCGTGATTTATACATTAGGCATACAAGTCATTGCTCTGATCTTGACCTATCTCACACATCACTTAGAGTTCTAGCCAGCGGAAGTATTTCATAACAAAGTCATTATAAACAAATCATTGCATAAGTTGACTCGGCCTAGTGATCTAATGGATGCAATGTACGCTGTGATACGACTTAATCACGTGCAAAGACTAATCGTAACCATAGTTTAATAGGAAACAACACAACATGTACCAAGAGCAGGTGATATTGCGTACTGTGTATGTGTAATGACCAAAGGAGATTTGAATTCCTGATCAGGGATGCTTTGTCATATATATTCAAAGCCATGGTAACAACTAACAGCTTGTATTACAAAATTCACAATTCTCTCACAAATTGACACTGGCTGTATCGTGTTGGTCAACAACACAGTCGACAGCTTCTAATGCAATCAATATTACTATAAGTTAGCTGTTAGTAAGTTTTCGACACCGTACAAGGGTCAAACTATTGTTTAGCACCGAAATGTGTTTTTAAACGGAAAGTTTGTATTTGGGCAACAGTTGAAGGTTCCCGATCTGACAAGAAGTTACTGGCGACTTAGATGCGTAATTGTTAAGTAACGAGTTACGTATGTAGGTACTTCGCTTGATCAGTTGTTTGATTACTAACTTGACTTGATTGTTCGATGACTGCACAGACTAATGATAACATAAATTGAGACTATTCCGTTTTAATCAAACTAATATGTATAACAGGTATGGGAGTAAGCAACGATATTAGTAGGTACATTGCACAATCCATAATGTAATAAGTAGGTCGCGAAATATGTTGTAGAGTATCAGGATAGAGCATTTATTATGTGGAGTTATAGGTATATCTACAACTTTTCGACATATTATGTAAAAGTGTGGTAAAATAAATTATAAGCAACATATCTTACAGAAATAATAGAAAATATGCAATGAACACTCAATAATCTTGAAAGAAGACTATAGTATGTATGTGTGTGTGTACTCAGTGCACATTGTGTGTGCAAAGATATAACAGTTCAACAATACCAACCGTGGTGTTAGAATATTGATTAAGCATCAGTTTATCAAACTTTCTCTAGCGACATTATAAAAGGAATATGAATGGAGCCTCTCGACGATAAATTAATAGAACGTCTTTGTATTACAATACGCGCGCCCTACTGCGTGACTGACACACATTTCATTCGTAAGTAGTCATCATCCACATAGAGTTGCTGTATATTTGGCTTATCACCAGGCTCAAAAACCAAAATAACCTCAACTTTAATAACCTCCCATAATCGGTAAACACTAACCTAAATCTAAGTATCTACCTATTATTATGATTTATGATCTATTCTTTAGTTTTAGCTCTAAGAACGCTAAAATATAAAGATCATACGCAATCAGCACTACTCGCTAGTGAAACTAGGTGCTTTATTCGAAGTTTAAGGTGGTTCGATTGCCATACAAAACGTTAGTTGACATTCGCAGGCCAACGGCGTGATATTTTAAGAAACTTATGTAACAAACTTTCATAAATTGGCTTCCCATTTGCGCCAAATTCCCCCTTTCCTAGAATAAACTTGTATAAACTAGATTAATTTGAGAAATTGGTTTGGGACGTGATATTTTGGGAAAACTATTTTTCTCAAATTAATCTAGTTTATACAAGTTTATTCTAGGAAAGGGGGAATTTGGCGCCAATTGATGAAAGTTTGTTACATAAGTTTCTTAAAATATCACGCCGTTAGCCTGCGAATGTCAAATAACGCTTTGTATGGCAATCGAACTACCTTAAGTATGACGTCCTAACATTATTATATTTATTATCATTACCCCAGATCCCTACTTTCATGTCTATCTTTCAAAATCAGAATGACAGCGCTATGAAAGAAAACCGATGTTCTACGGACGTCCCTTTCTGTAATGAATGCTCAATAATCGTAAGTAACATCCGTTAAAATCTTTTTAAATGGGAATTTGACGTAGTTATTCTAGTTTTCTATGACTTGACGCTATACTCAACGATGACGGGTCATTAAAGTGTAGACGATGCAATCCTCTCTAGTCCCTTTATAAAGATCTGTAAGACCTTACGTCGGTAAGTAATGTCAAAAAATGTACTGGGTTACTAAAATTTGATCAGGCATTTGGTCTAACGCATCTTTAATATAAAACCGGAAAGACAACTCGGCCGGAATCCCTGGTAATACAGTCAATAATATTCAACCTCGAAATTTCGGGGTGTTTGTTTACTTGTACGAATGTTTGTTAGAAGCCTGGTTTTCGTCTCCCAAAAGTCCCCGGTTCAGGACCTTGTAGAACGGCCGCTATCTTAGGAAATGGACTCCATTCGTAATTTAGGTTTGGTTCGATAACTACGTACTCTATGAAAACTACTAAATTTCACCAAAGTCCCCGAAATTTCGAGGTTGAACAATATCGACTGTATTATGGGGTGCGTCGATTAGAGTGAACGGTAAACTTAAAAGTAGGTACCTAGGTAGAGCTATTAAAATTTTCCAAGGACATCGTAATGTGGTAAATATGTACTTAAATAAACAGTTATGAAAATGACAATACTACAGACAACGAATAGAGATTAAAATCAAAATGCCCACACTGTTTTCTAAATGAATTCAGATTAATCTTGAGGCCAGTATACGAACTGAGTGGGTGAGAACAAACATTGTAATAATAACTAAATACTTAGCAAATCTGTTCCAAAAACCAAATACATTTATAAATCAGAATAACTCCTGACGCGATCGAGTGAACTTAAGTAAATTTCTTTGAATCACATATATAAGTGATATTTAAAGTGTTAAACTGATTACACTACTACGCAGTATATCAAGTGAGGATTTAGTTTTCTTTAAATGCAACCATTACACACATATATACTAGTACACACACACACCTATCAACTTATCAGCAATCTTTTCTATAAATGCAATCAAAATTATCTCGACTCGACTTTAATAGAAGATGTAATGTACCGTTGCGTTGTACACACCTTTTTTTTAAACTACGAGTATGCCAAATGTTGTGTAACATAATAGTAGTTTATGTGACTGTACATAATGAAGGGCATTAAACACGAGTGTGGGTTCATAATAACATCACACGAGTGTTTTAATGCCTAATTATGTGCAGTTACATACACTGCTTTATCTATCCACATATCATAAGCCTCCATGATGCATTCAGGAGCCGCATATTAAGACCGGCATCGCGGCGTTGTTTTCTGGCAGCTGTCATAGTTTTTTTTTTTAATTCAGAGACAAACTAGAGTCAGCTCTAACTACCATATCGTTCGATATCTTACTTACGACATTTGTCAAATTTGTATGCAACTTAACAATTAATTTCGAACTAAACGTCATCTCGACATTCTCGACTGATATTAGAATAGAGGTCAAATCAAATTTCTTTGTTTTTCAGAGATGTTCGAAATTTAAATGAAATAATATTATCGAAATCGATGTTATTATTTAGCAATAATAACATTTTCACTGATAAGAAATTTGTTCTTACAAAACAGTCTGTTTTTATGGTGGTCATAATGTTCGGTTCTTGAACGCATCATGGAGGGTTTATGATATTTGGATAGATAAATCTGTATAGTGCTACCTGTTTCCAGTTATCCGGTCCCTGAATACCAATTGCATTCTCTTCTTTTCGACTTCTGCACGGGTATCACAAGATGGCCGCGACATACTCTCGAGCTCTCTCGCACTATCCGTCTCTCTCTAATTAGACCACTTGGAAAGAGACGGATAGTGCGAGAGAGCGAGAGAGTATGTCGCGGCCGTCTTGTGATAGCCGTGCTGGTGCACAAACTTACACGCATGTATGTGTGTGTGTGTGTTCACAGGTTGATAAGACGTGTTTGTTTATTACAGGCCGAGATACACACCCAATCGAAAGCGACAGTGCAAGGTCATGGGTGTTGACTTTCGAAACCTACCGACTAATACGGAATACACCTGTTTCGTAGCAGGTTCGTAGATTATGTCATGAGTGAAACAGGGTACATACCTACGTCTAGGTTCGATAAAAGTTAGCAGAGTACCAAAGCTGACGTCCGTTCGTCTATTTTCTCTTAACTAGTAAGATAAGTGTAGATGAGCCCTACGATAGACTGCAATGCTAATACGACAGATATTTATGAGAGAAAGTTTCCTTGTGCGAACGGTAGTGACCTTGTTTGGAAAGAGTTCAGTGCAAGTAATGGCTCGATATAAAGATATCCGCCATCATGTGACAGCGGACATCAATGTGTTGGTGAATCACGGCTGCAGTACCGTACCTACGCGATTCGTGATTATTCGATACCAATATTTTGGATTTCACGGCCTATACAGAGTCCGTACCAAAATTGTTATCTTAGAAATCTTGCACCTGAGAAAAATTGCATTGATCCTCTTGTTATTTCTTCAAAATAAGAGTTGCAGTAAACACATTTAGGAGGAGTTCTGTTTCTGTGATAGGGCTTACCCTGATATATACATATGATGTAATTTGATGTCCCTCCGGTTTTTGGAAGTTAAGGCGCTGCAGTCGGATGTTTTTTAGTCCGCACATATACCGCGGTGTTTACAGCATGACAAACAAATTCAAACCCAGTATCCACATCTGCACTTACGTATTTATACTATACTATAGGTAAGCACCGTTAATTTTAAGATGCTTTGTCTATGGAGTTACTGAATCTTATTTATTAATAATTTTAAATCCTCGTAATTTAATTACCAAACCAAACTATCTGTATTTAACCCTATTGGCAGTGCACCTTTAAATGCACACATGTTTTAGTCACCTCTTTGACAACGTAGGCTTGAATGCACGACCTGAAATTGAAATTTTATAATTCTGCCAATTTAAGGGTTAAACTGCCTACCTAGTTATATTTTGCAAATCATTATCATGTCATATATAATATTAACGTGCTATTTCTTCTATGAAGTGTTTATTTAATTAATTCCATCAATTTATGAAGTCATTGTCTTCGTCGCGCTTACTGCCGTATCGAATTGACTTTCCCACGACTAGTCATGTCGTGCGACATTGGCCGCTGTAGTCAAGGTTCAACTTATACGTTTAGTATAGTCGGTCTAGGAAAATGCTGAGAATACTAAACATACTATTTGCCTTTCAATGGTGCCTTTGTGGCCTATTTGCTAAATAAATGTTTAGATTTTTTGACTTGGAACTTTTTTTTATGGTTTGGAAATTTCACTTTGCTAAATGCCACTGAGGGTCAAATTTGAAATTTACTTTGACAAATCACTATTGCTTGGTTTTGAAATGGAATACCTGAAATAAAGTAATAATAGTCATACGATAAATAGAATCCTTTCCGCTGGATGCGGGTGGCGCAGGACCGGCCATTGTGGCACTCTTTGGGGGAGGCCTATGTCCAGCAGTGGACGTCTTTCGGCTGATATGATGATGATGATGATGACGATGAAACGGAATCCTTTTGCTGATATCTAACTATTTTAACAATTGCTTAGCTGAGTAGTTACCTAAATAAGCCCGTAAACGTACGCAACATATAATTATTCAAGACAAAAATGAGTAAGTTTCTAAAGTAGTTGCGCCACAAAAATATTTCATATAATAATTGCTTAGCCTCGGGCATTATTCGGTAGGTACCTGCTTCGTACTCATCCTGTATATGCCTCAACAATGCCTATTACTCAATCTTTCAGTTCATGGAGGTTAAAGAAACATAATGTGTAAAGGCATAGAATAGGGTATTTGACATCAGTGAAAATAAATTGTTTTTTCATTCGCAATAGATAATCATTACGAAAATTCTCGGAAAGTATCAATCTTTCATTTATCTTTGCTATTTTAAGATTTTTAAATTCATAAAAACTAACAATATTGTTACGCGTTACGGCATCTTTCTTAGGACATTCAACCCATGTTATTCAGTTAATTTCCTAATAAACTATTGTTTTCTTTCCGTGTGCAGGGTCAGTTTACTAGAAAATACCTATCGCCAATTGCTTTCACTGTTCATTGTTCCCAGGCACTCTCTAGCTGTAAATATTGACTATTGTTGCAGGGAAACGGTGGAAATCTTTCATAGTCGAGTTGAAACTTTCACGGTGATATATGGGAGGCGTTGTTTACTTGTTATTAACGGCATGTAGAAACAAAATCAACGTTTTTGATGGTGCATATGAAAAGTCTTGATGCTCCGAACAATTCGGAACTTAAATAATACATAATACTTTGATACAATTCGGCATACTCAAATAATCTCAAGTACATCAACAACATAATTTATGTCCGGTATGTCGGTTAACGTGTATATTTCATGAACAGATAATAATGAGGCAGAATATTTTATAATGTCGAAACCCGATAGTTACGAATAATTTATAACAGGAATCCTCAATTGTGATTTAATGTAATTAGTGCAATTAGTCAGAGTTATGTTCGAAATCAGTGTATCACTATCCGCTTGTAATGTAAAATTAAACATCACATCACTCAAACATCAGTATAATCATAACCGATTCTTAGATTTTGCAGTTTTATTTTGCGACTAGTCTTAAATATGCAGATTCCATATACAGGGCTGCCAGGAGCAAAAATTTGCCCGGTAGGTTATTATTATTAAGCTTGTAAACAATTATTTCCGAGTGGTTTTAAATGAAAAAAAAAAGTGTAAACAGTGTGTTGTCGTTCAAAGTGAAAAGTTGTTTTAAGCTCATTCAAGGATAAAGTTCAATATATAGTTATTCGGTTCTACAATTTTACATGTTATGTCCTTTATAATATATCAAGTTTATATATTTAATAATTAAGGTGGTTCGATTGCCATACAAAGCGTTATTTGGCATTCGCAGGCTAACGGCGTGATATTTTAAGAAACTTATGTAACAAACTTTCATCAATTGGCTTCCCATTTGCGCCAAATTCCCCCTTTCCTAGAATAGACATGTATAAACTAGATTATTTTGAGAAATTGGTTTGGGACGTGATATTTTGGGAAAACAATTTTTCTCAAATTAATCTAGTTTATACATGTCTATTCTAGGAAAGGGGGAATTTGGCGCAAATGGGAAGCCAATTGATGAAAGTTTGTTACATAAGTTTCTTAAAATATCACGCCGTTAGCCTGCGAATGTAAATAACGTTTTGTATGGCAATCGAACCACCTTAATGTTTTTTGACATATACTTATCTTTTAGATATAATCAACTCAATTAAACTAAATCCTCCGCTCAATCCTGTTTCAAATCAATTTATGTTGAAGCATACCTACTCAAAACCTTGTCATTTGAAAACCACTTGTAATTATAACTTTCAAGTGGCATTTAAAAGTTTACTTACTTATGAACTAGCTGCCCGCTCCGGCTTCGCACGGGTGGTGCATGAAGACTTTTCTTATTGTTATATTGAATACGACGAACCTGCTTATTAATTTACCTACGTAAGTTAGCTTTTTTCATGAAATAACACTTTTTCACGCAAAGGAGGGGTCCACATTACCAATGCCTAATGCATTCGGTATCATATCCACAAAATATTATTTCATATCGTTACGTTTGTTACATGCCTCCTAACAAATAATGTTTCACCGAATGAATTGTCTCTCAGATATTTTTTTTCTGAAACAGTAAACTTCTCAGGATTGTTATAAAACAAACCTAAAGTAACCTAAAATACATCTACATGTATTTTGGGAATTCCTTATTTTACTGACAAACGTTTCACCGAATTTTCATTTCACCGAAAAAAAACTCAGAAACCGTGAATTTTTTAGGTATCGCTAGGTAAAGGTAGTTGTACCTACGTACTAACCTAATTTGTTTTACTCAATTGACCTTTTAGCTATTTAGTCATAAAAAATTAACGGGTCCTGAGAAAAAAAAACGATGAAATGAAAATTCTGCGAAACAATACATTCGGTGAAGCCACAAATGAGTCGTTGGTCAGTGAAATAAGGATTCACTCAATAGTTGGTTTAATAAAAAAGCATTAATAAAAACCAAAAATGTGACTTTCGTACGTACGTAAGTACCTACTTGGTAATGGTATAGTCGAGTTCTTTAATATATATTCAGAAGAAACTTTCAAAATTATCTATACGACAGTCTTTATTGTTACTGACAAAAAACGAATGTGCAGAAAGTTTTGAATCTGTGTCTTTGCTTTGAAGCCAATTTCTGCGGCGGAGTTCCAGATAGTTAATGAATTCAAACATTCTGTTTTCTCAGCATTTACGAGTATGTCACAGTCTATTTTGTCTACTATAGTGTCTACAGAAAGACACTCCTCTTTTTTTTGGACTTTGAAACTTGGTCACTATAAAAACGTTAACTTTATTCACTTGCTGGAAGACAGTATCGCACCGCACGCACTTCAAACCAGACTGGTGGCTTGGACTCTATAATTATCGATATCCGTGTAGACGTGTCAACATTTATTTTATTTTAATCTTATTAATCATACTTATCACAATCATCAGCCGAAAGACGTCCTATGCTGTAGATAGGCCTCCCCCAGAGAGTGCCACAATGACCGGTTCCGCGTCAACCGCATCCAGCGGACTTCCGCAACCTTTACCAGCAGCAGGTATATCACGTACGCATTTTACGAACGTTAGTTAGATCTAAATGTCAAATTTTATATGGAAAAATTACAGTTAGACTGTCCTAACGCGCGTTCGAAACGCTACGTGATTACCCCTCTGGTTATCAGTCCACCTATGCTGCGCCTTCTGTTACGTATTCGCCACTCGAGAACCTTTCCGCCTCAACGGCAATTGGATCTACTTGCAACTTGCCCTGCCCACTGCCACTTAAGTTCGAAAGTAAGATAATCGTGCGATCTAATTAATGCTTTGACAGCTGCTCTGTGCGACATCTACCACGCTTCGTACCATACTATTAGAGCACAGTCGCGTAACAATTTGCCAGTACTGCTTTGTTTCGATATGTTGCACGTTGTACTTAGTGGGAGCGTCGCTGTACATTTTCGAAGGAACTTTGTACATGGCATGAGCAGCTCGGCTGCCCTCCAGTAGTGTGACCGCGATAGTCCAGCCGCTTTCCAGCAGTGCGATTCCGGAGGAAGTTACTTACTGCCAACGCAATTTTTCTATTGGATCTTACTATTGTAAGCAAAACTTTTATTAAAAACGTTTTCCTATTGCTTCCTAAATATATGGCATAACCAGCGCCGGATCTAGAATTTTTTCGAGGCGGGGCAATAACTATAAAATGCCGCCCCCGCCTGCATATATTTTTTATATTTTATTTTTTCCTTTATAATTATCATAATTTCTTAACCATAAGATGCCCACTGATAGACACAGGCCTAACGTAACGGAAATAACGTTACAACGACCGGTCTAGCGTTGCTCTTTCTGTGTTAAGCCTATGTTTTTTTACGAATATGTATTGTAAGACGTAATATATACAGTGTGAGTCTTTATAATGTGCACATAGCAAAATGGGAGAAACTACGCCCAATTTTATGGTCGCAAAAAGTTTTTTTGGACACGAAACAAAAACAAAAATGATCATTAATAACAGGCTAAAGCACTTAAATAATATTTGTCGAAAAAAATCACGCTCCCAATTTATTATTACGAGGTTTTTCATAAAGTTATGACTGAGATACAACTTTTGTTATCAAAATATGTTTGTTTTCAATAGATCTATCAT
Organism: Epinotia brunnichana; assembly: GCA_963854355.1. Taxonomy (NCBI): domain Eukaryota; kingdom Metazoa; phylum Arthropoda; class Insecta; order Lepidoptera; family Tortricidae; genus Epinotia; species Epinotia brunnichana. The sequence continues at coordinate 20,942,737 of OY977936.1, read as the reverse complement.
AATCTACCATTTTTACGAGTGACCGTACACCTAAAAAAAACCACCAAGTACGAGTCTGACTCGCGCACCGAGGGTTACGTACAAACTTTCATACACCATACCCGTCATGTCAGGACCCCATTCAATCTTGAACAATCTTAAACAGGTCATAGTAGAAGTTACCGTTCCTTCTGCATTTTGGTACTAACAACTTACAACCAAGCAGTGGCGGAGCGTCCATTCAAGCCGATTCCCACTGGCTTGCCTAAAATTTATTTCTATATATATGTAGTTGTATACTCTTTCATATATTTTTTTTTGCATCGGGTCGCCCTTCGAAAATTTTCAAGCGCCGCCACAGCAACCTAGTAGGAAATAGGAATGTTTGTTTATCAGCGATAGCTTTTTATCACGCGTACCGATTTCGATTATTTATTTTTTATTTGAAAGAAGTGACTTTAACGATGATCTGATAGGAATTTGAAGACATAACATTTCATAAAAAAGTAAGTAGGTAAATTACAAATGTAATTAAGAAATTATTTTTGATATATAAAAAAAATAAGCTAGATAGAGATATCATTTTATTTTAAAATAAATAAATAAATAGTTGTGGACAGTCTTACACAAATCAACCTAGTCCCAAACTAAGCAAAGCTTGTACTATGGGAACTAGACGACGATATAGATACTTATATAGAGAAATACATACTTAAATACATAGAAAACATCCACGACTCAGGAACAAATATTCATGCTCATCACACAAATAAATGCCCTTACCGGGATTCGAACCCAGGACCTCTTGCTTCGTAGGCAGGGTCACTACCAACTAGGCTAAAGCGGTCGTCATTTTTCCTGTATTATTTATGTTACTCTTAATCTTATGTAATTATTTCAGAATACTAGACTTTGATTTTTTAATCCCCCTCATATTCGTCATTTAAACAGAAAATAAAAATGTTTATTATATTTTTTCATTTTCCATACACGTGTCTTAACCCTTTTAACAGTTGTTCCAAATTTCAAATTGAAATATTTAACGTTGTGACAGACGGACGGACAGACGGACAGAGTCGCACCATAAGGGTTCCTATTTTACCTTTAGTTTTGGTAGTAGCCCTAAAAACATTTTTACCCAATGCCCTTTATTCACATTGGTTATGGGCCGCCATAGTTTCCCTTTATATTATTTTAGTAAACACATTTGATAACGAAATGAAAACCAGCGAGCATTATTTTAGGTAAGTTCAATTGAAATACATTTACTCGTAGATCCACAAAATTAAATAACTGAATTATTTTTAAATTCATTTATAAATTACCGAGAAATTGCTTGGATCTTATTAAAGTATCTATATTCCTAGTAACTTAAAAAGCACAAGAAAATTGTTAAAATACTTACCTAGTAGGAGTATATAATTCGTGAGTAGGAGGGATTGGTGAGTTGTTTTTTGACACAAACACTTTTTTTTATTTTATACTTTTGTAGATCGACAATAACTATGTAAGTAAATTGAATGACACGCAAATTGAATGTTAAAAACAAAACACGGCCGCGGAGAGTTATCGACGAAGGAGTTCTGTTACCAAATATAACTTCATCCCTTTCGCATGCAGGCTAACCGTCTTTAAATGTGAACTTTCTCTCGTGACGCCATAAAATAAAACAATGGTCTCCCAAAACAATAGCGAATAGCCCAGAATCTGGGCCCCAGATGTGCTATCACCGCGCCCCGTAGTCCGAGCGAGCGGTTAATCCCGTCCCGTCTCCTTGCTTGGCTGATATTCTTTTAGCGCTCATGCGCATCATCACCTCACTCGTGTTCAAAGTTGCGTTGATGATGAGTGATGGCGTGATGAGACGTGTATTCGTCTGCCGAAGATCGAATTTGCCGCCCTCTGAATTTGGCGCCCGGGGCATGGGCCCCGGCTTGCCCCCCCCTAGATCCGGCGCTGGGCATAACTGTCATTTTCATTTGTATCCTAGAACGTACTCGTAGTTTAACAAACCATCCTTCCCACTGGACATAGAAAAAACAGAGGTAAATTAAACATGAACACATTTAAGTATAAATCAAAACAGTTCACATTTAAAAAGTGAAAAGAAAAACAATTCGGGCTCAAAAACATACAAAATAATTATTTTTGACTCCGAATATTTTTTTTTAAACAACATTTATACAAAATACATGAATTCTTGAAAAATTAAAATAAAATATAAAAAAAAGCAAAAAGTTGCGTCATCTACCGAGACTGAGCTTTTACGAACAATATTCCAGCGTTGTATCCGATTCTATATATTATCAGCGAATGACGTTGTCATGAAAGCCATTAGTCACGTCGAAAAAACACTGAAATCATCTGAATTGGTTGAAATAAATCATTGTAGCGAATTAATTACAAACAAAACATCAATAAATTATATACTAAAACTACCACCGTGAAAATCTCTACGTATTGGTGCAAACAGCATTCAAATCGGTGCAGTAGTTTTCGAGTTTATCAATAACATACCCACAGACGTACGCGGCCGGCGCCTTTGTTTTATAATATGTACAGATACAGAAGATATAGAAGAAGATAGATAGATAGATATAATGAATGAGTATGACGCAGTTCTAGAGGTCTATCTGAATCAACGAATTGGTTTGATATCTGCATGAGCTGCTTGACTTGATGCGCACGGAACCAACCAAGCGTGAACAATGTAAATTTGATATTAAGCTAACACATTAATACGTGTCTAATTCATAAATATATTCGCAACCTGTCAAGATTTTAAACATACTCTGCTGTTTTGTGCAAAATTACTTTGACTTTGCCTATTGATGACTAAACCAAGACATGCACTTAAACAAATATGAGGTTGCAAAATTAAAAGCCTAAAGCGAGTAACGTAATAAAACAATGAGATAGACATTACATGTGAACCGATAGCCATCTAACACCGATTCGTTTAATGACTTCACCGCGGGCTAATGATAAATAATGACGACAATTGCCGTTAATTTGACGACATCTGTCGCGGTTGGCGACATTATGTGGCCTGTGCCGACTAGGCTCGACACGGTAGGACCTAGAGAGGTGTTGACATCGACACGAGTCTGTAACCTGTGGCCTTCGCAAAGATATCATTCACATAATAGTAAGGGGCGCCACTATTGTGTTTTCGATTGAACTCGTAGTAATCGTAATTTGCTTATAATATTTTTATTCAAGTGAACAATATCTTAACACTATAATGTTTTAATAATATTGTGTGTATGTATGTAAAAACTTTATTGTACACAAGACATTGGTAAAAATACAGACAAAATAGGTTAAGTTGGTACAAAAGCGAATAATCCCTGTAAGGGATATTGTTTAACTAAAGATAAAATACATAAAATATAAGTACCAAAGTATCAAATAATGGGAACACCTTCTTTTCGCAACTAACGTTTGGCAAACTGATTAATTTCGCAACTTTTCATTTCCCAAACTCTGAAACTGTAAATATTTCAGGATTTATTTCAGGGCCATCGTGTAGGACCCTATAGGTTAGGTTAGGTTAGTTAATAAAAATCCTGATATATTTAACAGTTTCAGAAATATTAAGAGGTTGGGAAATGAAAAGATGCGAAATGAATCAGGTTGCCAAACGTTAGGTTGGGAAACATTAGTGACCCCAAATAATGATATCCAGTTTAGTTTCACTTTAATAATGTCCTACCTACCTATTTAGGGATATGAAATTAAATTCTAATGAATTATAAGTTTCTGTCAAAAATTTAATTTTTGGTATACAAGCTTTTATTGCCGACTATATTTATCTGTATACCGTCATCAACTACTAATTGAGACGATTCTAACGAGCCCAAACTTAACGTGGTTACGTCGGTTATGTAGTGAATTCCCATGGCCACCTTCTGTCTCCATGATCAGATCAGCTCGATGGTACCATAATATTGAATTGTTATCCAAACTATACCTTTACACAAAATTTCAGCTCAATCGGTTGAAGATAACTGCTTCCAAATTGAGTTGCAAGACTTGCAAGATTCCACCCTATACACTACATACATTGCACTATGTACATTACATACATTGCAAGTTAATAGAAAGCTTGTAATTAACACTATATATAATTTATTTTAAAAACAAAGTTATAACCGACGAAAAATCAATCATCCCCTATTTTCCTACCCTTAAGGTTGGTTTTTTTTTCTTAAATTTATATGGGACCAACTTCGCAGTATACCCTTTCCAATAAAAAAATAATTATCAAAATCGAACTACTCTGTAAAAAGTTAAAGTCATACATAAAAAAAAAAAAAAAAATACGCGTCGACTTGAGAACCTCCTCCGTTTTTTTCGTCGGTTGAAAAAGATGCATTCGCTTGGGTTAAGGACTTGGTAATTTTATCAACACTGGGCTTACTAACACAACTAATTGTTTTCTAATATTATTTAATTTCTCCACAACCTTTACTTTGCACCCAAACTAAGGTATTAATGCTCGGCTGGGTATACTGACGAGAGAGCAAGCGGAAAGTCTTTTGCAGTTCAATGCAAAATACCTCGCTTTCGTAAGCATTGTCCGGTTAAACCAGTCTGTAATATCCTCGGAATATAATCACAGTGACACAAGAAACCGTTAAACGTGAATGTTACAGAATTATGGCTCGTTTGTGGTTTATTATGGTTATTGTTTCTATGACATTACATCCGTTTTCACATCACATTCATATGCGTCACATAGTGTAAGGCTTTCGTTGAATTTAGTGTAATATTATGGCGGGTTTAGAGTTGAGACTAGCATTGAGCAACAGTTATGTTTTCCGCTACAAAAGCTTCACGGATACAAATATGGCTGTTTAATTTTGGATCTTTGTGATCTGCGATTTCACTTTTTTTATCATCCCATTTAGGTAGTACTTACCTACTTAATTTCTTATAGAGTTAGGTATTTATCCACAGAAACTTTTTGAATGTAGTTCTTCATAATACTTACACCTATGGGAAAGTTTATAATAGAGATGTAGCGATTCAATATCTTAACGGGTATTGTTCCATGAAAATTTTTACAATGACTATCATAATCAAACTGAGGTTTCCACGTCGAAAATATGATACACTTTAACATCTACGAGTACATATTCATATACCTAATGAATTTATTATAGTTTCTTATTTAATATATCAGGCTGGCAGCTGTTGTTAATGGAACAGTTAGTTAGAGTCGCGTGCCCACAATCTTAATAACCCATCGGCGGGCGCAAGCGCTGTAAGATGCGAGTGGAAGGGATATCTGTCTAATATCGCGCACGCGCCATCCAAAAATATGGAAGGATTCCTTGTTAAAAAATTACTTATTTTATTGCTTCTAAGGCAAAGCAACGTTTGCAAATAGTTCATGCTTTTGTGTAAGATTCGACTTCGGATTTGAAGAATCGTCATTAACTAGCGAGACAACACTGTTGCGTTAAGGCTCTTTGACATGTCAGAGGTTTACAAAAACATTTTACATCAAGTGCCTTGAAAATAAATAGCTAGAGGATTACGTTTTTAACGCCACTTTACAGCTAACCTTCATAAAATATGTTAAAACCATAAAAGTTAAGTAACTACTTTGTGGCTGTCAAATAAAAATTACAAAATTCTTATTTTATTGCTCATTGTTGAAAATCTATCCGTTTCTGTCCATTAAATACCTAACGAGCACAAAAAAGGTGACCATCCGTTTCGAAACCTCTTTCTTCAATGCCAGATTTAGACTTGAAGAATTCAGACAACCTACACTAGACCTTTCACTGCTAACGTGAAAGTACGAGTAAAGCATGCTTACATAGAGCATTATCAAGTGGCAACGATGTTTAAAAAAGAAGAAGTCACCGCTGACCTTAATTTTTGAGCACCAAGCCAAACATTGAGGAGCATTTTTTTTCGGAGTTTAAATGAACGGAGTGCATGCAATATACATATTTATACATATACTCGTAACTTGAGTCACTATACTGATGATGATGATGGCTCTTAGAACGATAGATGATATCAGGATTCAAAAATTACCTGCAAATGCATGTACGTTTGGGAATTTGTTGTTTCGAAAAAGGAAGTAAGTAAATAATGAAATGGTTATGAATGAAGAATTGGTGCTCGTTAAAACAGTTGACCTCCAATCTTTGTTCGTTTCTGATTTCAAAAATAAAAATATGAACTGGAACTCGTTTGAGGTCGATAACTGGACAAACGTCACAATACGAGTATCGGAGACGGAAGCGCAAAGAGGCTGTGAAGGGCCGTGTAGCATACTGCAAGTGTTCCACTGCACAAACTTGCTCAGGACTTGTAGATACTAGGTCACACATATCATCTAGATCTAACGAACTAAGTAGTTGGCCTGATTGAAAACTAGAACCTGGCGCATTTTTATAGACACTTTCTTGTCTAGACGATAAAATTTCGAAGAACTACTTTCAATTACAACTCTTCTTTTTACCCTGAGAAAATTACGGTTTTTTTGGAAATAATTCAATATCAGGCTAATTATTTGTATACGGCTTTTATATGTTATGTTAAACAACTTTTACTATTGAAATCAATAATTCTATGGACCGGAAGTTAGGAAAAAAAATTAACCCGCAAGCAAAAATGCTATCAGTATTTTTATAATGAAAACATGTTTGACTACACAAATTTGGAGACTTACTACCTGAATCCAAATATATGCTTCAGGAAATAACGGCATTTTAATTATATATTTACGACCTTGAGATAATATTGGATTTCATCTGGTATAATATAGAAAGGTTTATTCATTAACAAAAATAAGTGGATTATGCGCGTATCCCAAAGAACGTATATAGACGTAGTCAATTATAAAGTGAAGAAAGTTTATACCATTTTCGCCTGATTTTTACGGAATTTATGAAGATTACTTTTATTTATTTTTTACCGTATCGGTATTAAATTTAGGTGGATTATTAATGAATATTTAGTCAATTATCCAACCTATTTTTTGGTGCAAAAATATGGCTGATATCGATATATTGTTGTGTTTTAATAGAGCAAAACCGTAAAGTTCTCAGGGTATTTTCAGTACTTTGACCCAGCCCATATTATATGTATATTTCTACTTATTGTCTATTTTGTACCAGTTAATAAGGCCTCACATGCAATTCTTAATCAGTATTCCTACGCACTCACTTTTCTGCCTTTCACGTCCATAATTCCTATATTCAGTCCCACTCAAATAGACAGCGGTAGAGGTTAAGTGTCAGCACATTAAGTTAGGCTAACTGCCGAGTCATTTACCAATGTTGACATCAGTAACCATGACACCATTATCTCATAGGACTCTTTAGTATTCACTGAAAGTGGTGAGTTCACACTATTATTGCTTCTGGGGCTATTGAAGGTTGTCATGATTGTGACAAACCAGATATTTCCATTTGAAGCAAACGTGCCAAAAACTAAGAACTAGAAAAGGTACTAAGGTGAATCCTTATTTGGAAATAGCCAAGTATGTAGTTATGTAAAGATGACTCGCATAAAGAAAATAAAAGTTATAACTAAACTAACAGTAAGTACCTAGGTACTTACGTATTTGTAACAAAAATTATCATACTTTTTTCTTTGTCAGTGTCTCTGTTTAGCCCAATGGTTAGCTAGTAGAGAATGCCATTTGGCATTATGCTCGCTATTTGTACATTTTATTTTTGTGTTTTGTGCAATAAAATTTAAATAAATAAAATAATAATTGTTCACTATTATTATAAATGGGATTGCGTTTGACTTTAGTCTAACCAGTAGGAAAGTTAAGACAAGATCTAAGATAGATCGCGTACACCCAGGATATGCCTGTTCACTCTTACCTTATAGACATTTCAAGGTTGTAAGTTTCCAGAAATACAGACGCCAGAAGAGAATTCCAGATCGAGTTTTCATTAAAAAGGCGTGACCAACTACAATCAAAGCTAAATGAGTGAAAAAGATACCATTTATTCATTTCAGCCCAGACAATGCATAACTACCTATTGAAATAAAAAGAGTAACAGCTACGGAACCGTGCTCACATGACACTAAATACTATATTGAAACTAATTATATTAGACGAGCAACCAAACATGAATGAAAAAACAATCCAAGATAGAATGTTATGGTACTAGCTTATTTAATGATTGGGTCAATAAACTAGTAAAAAATATTGATAGAAATAAAATTCCTAAACTTCTGATTAAAACAGTATGTTGCTGAATAAACAAACTTGAGACATTTACATAACATGACATTTCTTTAGAAGTTATCAAATTACCATGCTAAGTACCTACCTATTACCTACATGCCTTCAAAAAAGATTAAACGTTATCATTGGTATAATAATAATCATGGTCATAATTACATACTTACCATGTAATTTTAAAATCAGGAAATCCTACCTACTAATACAGGGTGACCGGTAATTCGACCTATTCCTTGAAAGGGGTTATACTAGAGCTAATTTGCAACAATTTATGTCCAGTCAACCAGGGGTCGAAACTCGCTGGTTTCCGAGATATTCGAGTTTTTAGTTTGTATGCAAAAAATTCTCCTTGCAGCCTTAAGCTGGTGATTGTGACAAAAGGACTTCCATTTGGATGGTAAAAAAACATTTTTGTCACAATCAGCACTTTAAGGCTGCAAGGCGATTTTTTTTCAAACAAACTAAAAACTCGAAAAATTAAAAAAATATCGGGTTTTGACCCCTGGTTGACTGGACATAAATTGTTGCAAATTATCTCTAGTATAACCCCTTTCAAGAAATAGGTCGAATTACCAGTCAACCTGTATATACTTAATCGAAGAATTGATACCGTCAAATCCTCCAACTTTACCCCTCCGTCCAATCTTTGCCCAGGAAGGAAATATAACTAAATAAGAATACATTTATCTGAGAAAATGAATACTCTATGGCGCCAAGTTTTAAATTGGTAATAATTTAAGTTATAATTTGGTATTCTTAGTTATAATTTTAGTTATATTTCCTTCCTGGGCAAAGATTGGACGGATGGGTAAAGTTGGAGGATTTGACGGTACCCAAGTGCTTAACTTCACTAGGTGTCAATCAATTTATAACTATTGGTTCTGTGAGCTGTGGAACTCGCGAGTCTGCATTGCTTAATTATTATTTATTTAATTTCGAAAAAGTGACTCGATTAACGAACTGCTCACAAAATTTCACGAGAATGGGGAATGGATGAAAATTTTAGAAATGCCTGATTATTTTTTTGGTGATCACCAGAAAAAAGTTGCAGACTTGTCAGCCGCGTCAATTATTTTTGAAAAATATAAACAGTTTCCTCACTCACGTTTTGTGGTTAGGACGGCGAATGAGACACTTTCCTTGATCCGTCTCATATTACAAAAAATATTTTAAATATCTGACCCTGGTAATGACCAATATAGCTGCTGCAGCTAACAATATCATTGCCAGTGTCAGTTTACCACTGATTTTTATGATATTTTTATATAATATGAGACGGATCAAGGAAATTGTCTCATTCGCCGTCCTAACCACAAAACGTAAGTGAGGAAACTGTTTATATTTTTTTTTAATTATTGACGCATCTGAAAAGTCTGCAACTTTTTTCTGGTGCTAAGAAAGGTTATTCCTATCACCAAAAAAAATCAGGCGTTTCTAAAATTTTCATCCATTCCCCAATGCGACCTCTAGAGGAGAACAGCCGGACACCAGACCGACAAACGAATTTCGCCCCAATCAGAAGCATAGAACTTCGTTCGCTTCACTCGCTCGTTCGATAATATCTGTTTTTTTTTTATTATTATTATAGCCTTTTTTCCTGAAATCTCTTTTTTTTTGTTTATTTTGTAGTTTGGGATAGCTGCGTTTATAGAATACTAGCTTTTGCCCGCGACTTCGTCCACGCGGAACTCGTTTATATCGTAACTTTCTGCCCCCTTTTCACCCCCTTAGGTGATGAATTTCCAGATAAAAACTATCTTTAGAAAGGACTCTTTGGGAAGGCCCCGAAATTCAAAGTATCTCTATACCAAATTTCATCTTAATCGGTTCAGCGGTTTAAGCATGAAAAGGTAACAGACAAACAGAGTTACTTTCGCATTTGTAATATTAGTATGGATTGTATGAAGGAAAGGGTATAGATGCATGTAGGCTTTTTTCAGTATTATTTTGCATATTTTCATATCACACGGCCGTAAGGACCTTTTCTACTAAACCGTAGGATTAAATTAACTGACTTGTAATTTAAACATTTTATATTAAAAATAAAAATACTTCAACTAAATGTTACATCTAATAGTTTTCAAAATAGCCATAATAAAACGTCTTTTTTACCCCGTTTTAGAAAACATCTTCAAAACTAAGGCCGCCATAAGGTACCTTTACCCTTGGAACGTCACATACATATATTTACTTTTGTAATGTTCCTATTCCCCAGGACTCCCAACTACCGCTATACCGTAAATGGGCTCCATCCAAATTTTCACCCCCTATTTCACCTCCTTAGAGGATGATTTTCGGGATAAAAACTATCCGTTGTCATTCTCCAGGACTCAAACTATCTCTATACCGAGTTTCATCTAAATGGGCTACATCCAAATTTTCACCCCCATTTCACCCCCTAAAGGGAAGATTTTCGAGATGAAACCTATCCTATAACCTTCTCCGGGACTCAAACTAATCATATACTAAATTTCGTCCAAATCGGTGAAGCGGTTTAAGTAGCTCCATACAAATTTCCACCCCCCATTGCATCCCCTTAGGGTTTGATTTCCAGGATAAAAACTACCCTAAATCCTTCCTTAGGACTCAAACTATCTCTTTATCAAATTTCATCTTAATCGGTTCAGCCGTTTTCACGTGATGCGCGGTCACATAAACAGACAAACAGATAAACAGACAAACAGATAAACAGATAAACAGACAAACCGAGAAAAATTCTAAAAACTGTTGGAACGTGTTCTGTTATCGATTCTAAGTATCCCTAGCCAATTTTTTTCGAATATCTCCCATGTACAGACTTTCGACCCTCTTCAGCTTTATTATATGTATAGATATATAGCTTTTGCCCGCGACTTCTTCCGCGCAGAACTCGTTTATATCGTAACTTTCTCCCCCCTTTTCACCCCTTTTGGTGATGAATTTCCAGATAAAAACTATCTTTAGCAAGGACTCTTTGGGAAGGCCCCGGAATTCAAAGTATCTCTATACCAAATTTCATCTCAATCGGTTCAGCGGTTTAAGCATGAAAAGGTAACAGACAGACAGAGTTACTTTCGCATTTGTAATATTAGTATGGATTGTATGAAGGAAAGGGTATAAATGCATATAGGCTTTTTTCAGTATTATTTTGCATATTTTCATATCACACGGCCGTAAGGACCTTTTCTACTAAACCGTAGGATTAAATTAACTGACTTGTAATTTAAACATTTTATATTAAAATTAAAAATACTTGAACAAAATGTTACATCTAATAGTTTTCAAAATAGCCATAATAATACGTCTTTTTTACCCCGTTTTAGAAAACATCTTCAAAACGAAGGCCGCCATAAGGTACCTTTACCCTTGGAACGTCACATACATATATTTACTTATATAATGTTCCTATTCCCCAGGACTCCCAACTACCGCTATACCGTAAATGGGCTCCATCCAAATTTTCACCCCCTATTTCACCTCCTTAGAGGATGATTTTCGGGATAAAAATTATCCGTTGTCATTCTCCAGGACTCAAACTATCTCTATACCGAATTTCATCTAACTGGGCTACATCCAAATTTTCACCCCCTTAGGGGATGATTTCTGGAATAGAAACTATTATATGTCCTTTTCCAGGACTCAAACTATCTTTCAACCAAATTTTATCAAAATGTGTCACAAACAAATTTCCACCCCCAATTACACCCCCTTAGGGGATAATTTTCGGGATAAAACTATCCTATGTCCTTCCTTAACTATCGCTTTACCGTAAATGCATGCAATCCAAATGTTCATCTACCATTTCTCACCCCCTTAAGGGATGATTTCCTCTTTTTATGTGTTCCGTAATAAAAATTATTCTATGTTCTTTCCTAGGACCGTACCTCTCTCTATACCAAATTTCATCTAAATGGGTTATATCCAAATCTTCAACCCTCATTTCACCACCTCAGGCAATGATTTTTCGGGATAAAAACTATGCATTGTCCTTCCCTAGGACTCCTTCTATCTATTTACCAAATTTCATCTAAATGGGTTTGATCCAAATTTCCCCCCCCCCCCCCCTATTTTATCCCTGAGGGGATGATTTTCGGGATTAAAACTATCCGTTGTCATACTCCGGGACTCAAACTATCTTTCAACCAAATTTCATCAAAATGGGTCACAAACAAATTTTCACCCCCAATTACACCCCCTTATGGGATGATTTTCAGGAGTAAACTATCCTATGTCCTTCCCCAAGACTCCAACTTGCTGTACCGTAAATGGGTTCCATCCAAATTTTCATACCCCATTTCACCCCCTTAGGAGATGATTTCTGGACTAAAAATTATTTTTCACTTCTCATGCTCTAAAAGTTCGTCTTTATGTCGTGCGTAGGCGACATAAAGTCGCTTTTTATGCTCTAGAGCATAAAGTAAAATCTTCGTCGAAGACCAAGGCAATCGCTGCAACAGCCACACGAACATCTTTAACTTCATACAACAACCTCTTTATTTTATTTCGTTTCGTTCGTATTCTAAGACCAAGGCAAAGATACCAACAGCCAAAGTACACAATAAAACTTCATGAAATAAACTTATAATTTGTATTTCGTCTCATTTATTATTTTACGTGTTGCTGTTTCATTTCCTCGCAATCGAAGTGAAAAGTAGAGTGTACAACTCGTCCATAAAACCCATTTTACACTCGACTTTATATCTATCCTCGCTCGCAAGCTCGCTCGGATGGATAAACGTCTCGAGTAAAATGGTGCGTTTTATGCACTTGTTGTACAATCTACTATTAAGTCCTTCTCCAGGACTCTGAACTATCTCCATACCAAATTTCATCTAAATCGGTTCTATCCAAATTATCACCCCTCACTTCACCCCCTCAGGAGATGATTTAGGATAAAAACTATGCATTGTCCTTCCCTGGGACTCCTTCTATCTCTATACCAAATTTTAACCAAATAGGATTTATCCACATTTTCATCCCTATTTCATCCACTTGGGGGATGATTTTCGGGATTCAAACTATCCATTGTCATTCTCCGGGACTCAAACTATATCTATACCAAATTTGATATAAACGTAGTCCATCCAAAATTTCACCCCCCATTTCACCCCCTTAGGGAAAGATTTCCGGAATAAAAACTATCCAATGTCCTTCCCTAGAACTTAAACTACCTCTAAAACAAATTTCATCAAAATGGGTTACATCCAATTTTTCACCCCCATTATCCTTTAACCTTCTCCGGGACTCAAACTAATCATATACCAAATTTCATCCAAATCGGTGCAGCGGATTAAGTAGCTCGATGCAAATTTCCACCCCCCATTTCATCCCCTTAGGGTTTGATTTCCAGGATAAAAACTACCCTAAATCCTTCCCCAGGACTCAAACTATCTCTATAGCAAATTTCATCTTAATCGGTTCAGCCGTTTTCACGTGATGCGCGGTCACATAAACAGACAAACAGATAAACAGATAAACAGACAAACAGACAAAAATTCTAAAAACTGTTGGAACGTGTTCTGTTATCGATTCTAAGTATCCCTAGCCAATTTTTTTTCGAATATCTTCCATGTACAGACTTTCGACCCTCTTCAGCTTTATTATATGTATAGATCTCTGAGTTCAGTGTGCCTCTTGGCATAGGCCTCCTCTAACATCTTCCACTATGTTCTGTCACTAGCGACTCTTCTCCAGTAAGGACCCGCTGTAAGTTTTAACTCATCTTCCCATCTCTTGCCCACTTTTTTTTCCATCTCTCTCTATACATCTAAGTAAACGCAAATAACGATGGAGGTTATTATCCTTATCAGACAAGTATATTTGTAGTCAGTATGTTTGGATAAGATTTGTACCTGGGCTAGGTGCATATGACAGTGGTCATTTCCATTAAGATCAGATAATAGACATCAGAATCGTTATGTCTTACAGTCCTACCTTGATTTATTCGCCCATGGTCCTACCCTACTAACCTCATGAAGTCAATTGACATCGTTTACAGCTCACATTCTGTCAATTAAGTCACTGTCTTCAATGGAAACGTTTATAGAGAAACGTTAAACGTCGTTATTGGAGCGAACAGTGCAGGCTGTGAAATGACAGGTTGACTGGTGAAGTGGTGACCGCGGGTGACAGTCCAACTGTCTGGGTCAGTGTATATCTGTTATTGAAACAAGAAACCGTGACGTTTATTTCCTACTTCCAAGCTGCTTAATATACCCGCCTAAATGCGAAGCACCCAAGCTGCAAAATTGTGTCATAATCGCTCTTATGCCCTTGAAGCTGCAAGCAATTCCGTTGTATTAAAACATTTCCTTTAAATTATACCTTCGACTTTGATTGCCCAGTACATGTACACATTAAGTATGTCTACGCTTCCAATTTTGAAAGGTATAAACAGTAGAGGTATAAGTAAGAACATAAAAGTAATAAGTAAGATAGGATCGGAGGTGACTGTTTTGCCATATAAAGACGTCAAAGTTCAAATGTACTGACAGCTGCTATTCCACTCCCAAACGCATCGCTATTGAATAATTAATACTCTTTGTGCCAATTTCACGATAAGTAGCTATCCAAACGAATCCGGAGAAAATGTATTTAGGACGTTTGAAGTAAATGCAATAATTTATATTCAAAAAACAGAATATTTAATCATTTTCTCCATAAATATTAGCTGAATACCTGCAGAAAAAATACATACACCCAAACATAAAACCTGTTCTTCTTTTAAAGGCTCCTTTCCATATAATATTTGAGTAATATTTTAGCTAAACCGAAAGTGTCAGCCTTCCTTAGAACAAAATGAGCAAATAGAGATATAGTGTGTTAAAACACACGTAGAGTAGACTCTAATGATTATAACCTTGTCCGCAGCATCACTGTGAAATCATTGCACATCAGTTTGTTTTAGCGACTAATATCATTTACACCTTTCACCTGATTCGAGTTTCGAGAGGTGAAAAGGAATGAAATCGTAAGTTTCAAATATTAATTTTAAACACTCATAACATGATACCACTATGATTAAAGATAATCAATACACTAATTTGTGTAAAGCATGCTGCAACAACAGACTTTCCGCTACGTGTGACTTTAGTATACAACGCCACGCCACGTGAGCCACATATAAATGTGGCCTACATGTCACGGGGTGAAGAATGAATGAATCATTTCGTATATCACCCTTTATTGATCATATTTTTGTACATCCCGGACTCCATATGTTTTAAGGTCAATATGCATCGGTCAAGCTATAAACTATACCAAATCAGTGTATGCCAATTTTAGGCAGCCCGCAGCATCTCAGACTATCTGTTTTATTTTGCAAAGTGGTGCAGTGTAATAAAAGGTTTTCTAAAAAAAAAGTCACACCTCATATAATTCCAATCGTCATTCATGCGAATCGCCCTATACAGCTTGCTTTCTTCATTCTTCGTCGATAATTATGGCCCGCGCATCCTCTTTCTAGTTTTATTAATCTCATGGAGCTCGCAGACAACTTTTCTTTTTATGTACTTATTATTATTACTTACTTTTATTTGACCAATTCGCACGCTTTACACACACACTACACTTGTTATAGCCGTGTAAATATTAAGTGACACTTTCACAATACGCACGCGTCTAGTACCTAAACATGAGAGAAATTCCACAATAACCAAGCAAATAGTTTTGACATTGACTATTGAACACATACACTTGACAATTTACCAACATGAAAACTAATAAACTGGTATTTGTACGTGAAGAATGTATTGAACCGTGATGTGTAATTAATAAGTTCAACATTGACATTTCGCATTTAGGCTTTAAGCGATAAAGTGTATAAGGACATAGGTTACATATTGACTTGTTAAAGGCTGCGGCTGGTATGACACATGACACAATACTCACAATAATATCGCAACCAAACATTTGAAGTAGGTATTATATGAAAATTTTATTAGTAGGTACTTCAGATTTCATGATGTGCGTTTAGTTAAACTTATAAGGGACCTAAACATAGGCAAGTACGCATGCTATGTCAACAAACCCAGAGATCGCTCTCATGCATTTGGTTATACTCTAGGGCCCGCAAACTATAATGTGTTGTGTTATTTGAGGTATTATTATAAAAAAAAATTGGCACGAATAAATGCTTGAATTTGAATTTTGATATGCATTCCAGAATACTCCCTGGTCTGTTAACCATGGCTTTAGGCGTCTAGGTATGGCACCACTTGGTATGTTTGATTGCTTGGTACTACTAACATACATACGTAGGACGTAGGGTCCAGTTTGAAATGCCTTTTGTTTAAAGGTGACATGATCGAGAATGAGCCATTTGTCAGTTTATAAACTTTTTCTTTATTCATCAATTTCATCATTTATGAGATAACGATAAAACGATTCAACAAATTCCCATATGCGCTAAAGATACATCCGTCGATGTTATTTATTGGGTAGATTCTTAGTGGTATTATGATTCTTGGTGGTGGTATTTCAGCATCGTTTATGTCGAAATTTACCTCCATTTTACAGTGTATATGGCCAGTAAGCTTTGCTTAGTTTGGGACTAGGTAGATTTGTGTAAGATTGTCCGCAAATATTTATTTATTATTTTAATATGGCAACCTGCACTAACGCAGCTCTCAGATTATTATCTCCACTTATAATAAATCTCTAAATTAAAAAAAGAATCAGCCAGTTTGAAACTAAGCTTTGTGTGGTACGAATGTTCTCAGCATCCCATGAACGGAAAAATATGAAACATTTTATATAGGTACATTATGATTCTAGCTGCAACTTAGGATAGTTTTATCCGACTGCGACAATTAATGAATTTTCCCAAATATACGAGTTCATTTAATTTTTCATTTATTTTTATTGAAATCAAACGCTGCTCCAACTGTCAGCTATAAGAAACGTCAAATTTTCGTCAAAATGGCGGAATTGCTTTGCCTTTCACTTATTAATAATTTAAATCCAGTCTACGATAGACCTTGACGATACACATGCCAAAAGTTAAACCATAAAAAAATATTCGATTGTGATATGAGAACTTATATGCGCAAATGTCGCATTATGGCGGTATTTCCATAAATGTATCAACAAATTTGAACAATATAATTAACACGAATTTGTTTTATTTGAATGGCAAACACACGCGCTCTTTGCGCATTCTGCCAAAGTGCCTGCGGCGCTACCAGGAAAACCGAAACTCGAACTTCGTACAACTGCATCCCTGTCACTCGAGTATTGTTTGTGCGATAGAGATAGAGATACCCGAATATTTTCAAATTCCGAAGTTCGTGGTTATAGCTAGGGCCTCTTCCCTCTCTGTCGCACTTACGTACGAATTCACAGGTATGACAGAGAGGGAAAACTTCGAATGCCTTTCGCGGTAGGCCCTGAAGGCTGAATCGAAACTACACCCCGTAAGCCGCGTCCGCTGCGCCATGTTTTCGTGGTTTTTAAACGTCAAACATATTTTGCCAATCAAAACAAAACCCTATTTGTTTGCCGAACCTGACGGAAAACATGTCAGATGTTTAAAAACATGGAAAACATTGGTGCAGCGGACTCATCTGTAAGTAGACACTAAATAAAATAATCATAATGTATTTTCTCGAAAAAAGGATAATAGAGAAAAAATCAACGCAAGAGGTTATATGTATAGGTAATCACTAAGTTCCAAAGTTTTATGTTCTGTCCCTTTTCCACAAAACGCACCTTCATATGAAACGATTGTTTTTTACTATGACGCTCGAGGATCTTGACGTCACAGTCCCCGATCGTTTTCTCACTCTAACAAGCGACATTAAAACGGTTTTGAGATATTTGAATGGGATTTTCGTCATCTTCTATCTATCTATACCTACATATAAATGCCTATGTCCTGACTGACTCACCCACTCACTCATCAACGCACAGCCGAAACTACTACTGGGGCTAGAGAGTTGAAATTTACACCAGAACTACCTTTTACAACGTAGGCAACGGATAAGAAGGGATTTTTGGAAATTCTACCCCTAAAGGGGTCAAATAGGGGTGCAAATTTTGTATGGGGGAAACTTTAATATTTTAGCAAGAAACTCAATACGTTGTAGAAAGCTTATTATTAGCATACAAATAAAGTACTGTCAGCGTTTTGGAAAATTCAGCCTCTTAGGGGGTTAAAAAGGTTTGCTAAGTTTGTATGAGCGAAACTTCTTTTTGAGATAGAAGCTTAAAAGTTTGTAGAAAGATTACTTATTACAATACAAATAAAAAAACAGCGTTTTGGAAAATGGTATGAAAAAGGGGTACAATGTTGGTAAAGGGGATTTTTTTGAGCTAGAATCTCAAACCTTTTTAAAAAGATTACATAATAAAATAAAATAAAAAACTTTCAGTGTTTTATAAAATTCCACCCCTCAGGGGTGTATAAGGGGGTGCAACGTTTGTAAATATATTTTTTTAGCAAGCGACAAATCTTTGTTGAAAGATTACTTATTACAATACAAATAAAGAACTTTCAGCGTTTTGGAAAATTCCACCCCTAAGGGTGATTAAAACGGGTGAAAATTTGTATGGAGGAAACTTTTTTTTTGAGCTAGAGACTTGAAATTGTGTAAAAAGATTATTTATTAGAATACAAATATATAGGTAAATTACTTTCAGTGGTTTGAAAATTTCCACCCGCTAAGAGGGGGATAAAGAGGTGCAATGTTCGTATAGGAAAACTTTTTTAGGTAGAGACTTAAAACTCTGTAGAAAGATTAAGTACCTACCTACTTATTAAAATACAAAAAAATACCTACTGCCAGCGTTTTGGAAAATTTCACCCCTTAAGGGGTTAAAAAGGGGTGCAAGGTTCGTATGGGAAACACGTTTTTTTAGCTAGAGACTTGATAGTTTGTAGAAAAAATACTTACCTATAACAATAGAAATACCGGGTGTTTTATTTTTAATTTTTCCCTGAAAAGCGTTCAAATGGAGAACAAGAAAATTTTAAAGTATGATATTTGTAACTTCGATCTTAGCCTGTTTAGACTACAAAACTTATTTTAGCATTTTATGAAATATATCCCCTAAAGGGGATTATAAGGGTGTTCAAAGTTTGTATGGAGAGCAAGATATTTTTAAAGTAAGGGATTTGTAACTTCGGTTTTAGACTGTTTGCTAAAATACTACAAAACTTATTTCAGCGTTTTTTTAATTCATCGCCTAAGAAGGTTAAAAGGGGGTTCGAACTTTGTATAGAGCAAGACATTTTTAAAGTAAGAAATTTGTAAAGAACTACGGTTTCAGACTGTTTACTGTGAGGGTTCAGAGAGGATTCTTAGTTTGTATAGAGATCAAGAGGTTTTGAAAGTAAGATATTTGTAACTTCGGTTTTAGATTATTTGCTAAAAGACTAGGTACAAAATTAATTTCAATGTTTTTTTTTAAATTCATCCCTTCAACACACATTTAGACGATAACATTTTATACGCGGACGAAGTCGCGGGCAACAGCTAGTATCTGATAAAAATGATCAAATTAGTGATTATCAATACGTCACAAGTATCGGTTAGTATCCTATAAGTTTCTGCTTTTTTTCTGTAGAGGTACAACTTTTTATTGGCGATTAGTTTTTTGCAGAGTCAAAAACTACTGTTGAGAGGGTTCCAACGATGTCTGAATAGGAATAATCTGAGTCTAATAATAAAATAGTAAATTTTGGAAGTATTTATGGTGGAGGTAAGTTCAAATAATGGTCATCGAAAGGTCTAAAGCCGCCCCTGTCATTTACCTCCTCCTCCTGAGGGTGTCAACGACGAAGTATAATACGTAAATATTGTTCTCTGATATCAACACACGTCAAATCCCGAATGGAGATACTTAAATTGTTTAAATCGTTTTAACAATTAAGTAATTTACAATTTGTACTAAGGTAAAAACCACCTCCTCAGGTAAGCATCTTTTAGCCAGTTAAACGGCCATGAATAACCCAAAACTAGTGGCGTATGCTGTGGTAGTGTGACTAGTGTGGGATTTCTATTAATTACAATACAATCGGCCGTTTTCATCAGGTCACGCTTCACCGGAGCAGCGAGTAACTCGATGCTAGTGTTTGCTGTAACCTTAGCCATGCCATGTACACAGGTTTCTTACTAATAAAGAGAGACTTTACGTTGCGTCGTACGAATTTTTTTAAACAGCAACCTTATTTCTCTCAGAAATGTCTTTAATTAGAGTGGCGTCTGTACACGACATAAAAGTGCAATATACGGCGTTTGATGATTAAGCGGTGTCCTTTGGCAGAGTGAATCCCCTGAACCCCCAGACCGTTTTAAGAAGGGGAGCCATCTTGATATTTGATGCAGGAAGATGGGGGGAGGGGGGGGTCCGTTATCAATAATGTGTTAATTTTACAGCAGCTTGTGTTTAGGCTATTGCATTAAACTTGTTGTCGGTTTCGAATAAACGAAAGATGACAAATTCATTTATGGAATAATATTTACACCATTTCATATTAAAAACTTGAGATAAAAGAAAATAAGTTTCTGTCAAAAAAATTTTTTTGGTACAAGCTTTTATTGACGACTGTACTTTTCTGTATACCATCATCATCATCAACCACTCATTGAGACGACTCTAACGAGCCCAAACTCAAAAAAAAACTTCTGTCTCAGCTCGATGGTACCACAATATTGAATTTTCATCCAGACTATACTAACACCCAAAATTTCAGCTCAATCGGATAACGGCAAGTGACTGAAAAATCGATTGCAAATTTTGGCGGACAACTTAGTTAGATTGACAAGTTTTTACCTTTTTTCGTTGCATGCAATAAATGTTTATACGAAAATGATACCAAACTTACCATAATAGCTAAATGCATTTATTGTGATTTTGGTTCCATGGAAAGTAATTGGACTAAAAAATCATATGGGTAATTTTTACAATGTTTAACTAGGTATATGGCTATCCAAATATGTCTATTGTTTTTTCTTAAATTTTAAATAAATAAGTTAAAAAGATATTTTAAGAAAACAAGACAATGTAAATTTTCATTTCTTCCATTTCTTTTCCTTATTACGTTGAAAAAAGTTAAAATTTAATATCAGGAATGAACTCGGCGTCCTTCTTAAATCCATCTTTGAGTCGCAAGGACCAACTCTGCAAAAAGAAATCTCTTAATCACAAATCGCCGTATAATTCATTATTATTACTGAAGAGCCAACACCAGCAACTAAATGGCCCATATTATGAGACTAGGGAACTAAAACTGGTACCTCCAAATTCTACTTGTTACTACATTTTGCCGAGGTATATTTTGGTAAGTATATAAAATTCCTCTGCGGATACTGCGTGTATTGCTCTTGAAGGACGATTTATAAACAGCATAAAGCGCTCAAGGCAATAAATTCCGCTATTAGTCGTTTAACTGGTGTAAGTTAAGGTCAACAGAGCATATTTAAGGTTATATGTTAAAATACAATGGTCAAGTCTCGATGAATAAGACTGCGATAATTGTCAGAGTGTAAATGGATAAAATAACTGTCGAATAAAATACTAAAATTATAAACTCGAGAAAGGGAAAGGGGAACTAAAAAATAATCAAAAAGTAGCCGAAAAAACCTCGCGTGATTTGTGCACAAGCCCTTGAGGAGTTGAGAGTCATCTATGACCCTGGTTTTCATCATCAGTTCCACTTCATGTAATTTGTAATTTCCGGGTGTAAATACACGAGTTATAATATAAAATACCGAAATTACTACATGCGTGCCTAATATATTTGAGGAGTTCCCTCAATTCCTCATAGTTTCCATCATCCAGTTTTGATAACAATGGGATCAAACTGAAATCATAGACTTTCAAATAAAAATAACAATTACGAATCGGTTCATAAACGAAAGAGTTCTGTGGAAACACACATAAAAAAAAGGAAGATAAATACAACCGAATTGAAAACCTCCTTTTTTTGAAGTTGGTTAAAAAGTAGGCTTCTTCAAAGTTCGAGACTGGAATTGTATTTCTTTAATCTGAAAGGATTTGCTTATTGGGTATCATTGTTGGAATATATACCTACTCGTAATTATGTAGGTAGACGAGTTTAAGTTTCCTTACACTTACCAAAATACGAAAAGATATTAGGTTATTTAAATACCTATAATAGTATTTATGTCATATATTCAATCGATTTAAAAAATATGCATCTGAGCGTGCGCTTCTTATGTCCCAAATAATTATGCAAATTCGAACGTCACTAGAATTGTAAAAACTTTCTTTATGAGGGAAAGTGGTCAGATTGGGCACCTTGCTACCTACGTCGTACCGTACGTTTTGTTTAACTTTCAATCATTTTTAAAACGGTTATTTTCACATATTTATATTGAAATATTTTTTGCGAATATTTTACTGAACGAAGCGTCTAGTAAATCACCTAAAATGTATGGCTATGTTTTTACCCGACTGCCCCAGAAGGAGGGTTATGTTTTTCGAGCGTACCGTCAAATCCTCCAATTTTACCCCTCCGTCCAATCTTTGCCCAGGAAGGAAATATAACTAAGAATACCAAATTATAACTTGAATTATTGCCAAATAAAAACTTGGCGCCATAGAGTATACATTTTCTCAGATAAATGTGTTCTAGATTACTTATATTTCCTTCCTGGGCAAAGATTGGACGGAGGGGTAAAGTTGGAGGATTTGACGGTACCTATGCAATGTGGACAAGAAAATTCTATTTCACGGGCTAACTACAGTGCAAACGATTACGGCATAATGAGGTGTCGTTGGATTCCTTATAACCGTGGGAGTAGGCTATAATATTTTCACTTTCACTTATAAGTGACGCTTCGCGGTAACCGATTTGATTTTTTTTTTCTTTGTTTGAACCCATATACTTCCAGATTGGTCCCGTTGTCACCAAAATTTAGTTCTGATGATGGGATCCTGGAGAAATCGAGGGAACTCTTAAAATTTTATGGGCAAACTTGAATCAATCTGGCTACTGATTTGAAGTCGGTTAAAACTTTGTTTTTAGGGTTGCGTACTCATAGAGTAAAACGGGACCCTATTACTAAGACTTCGCTGTCCGTCCGTCCGTCCGTCTGTCTGTCACCAGGCTGTATCTCACTGATGCCGTGATAGTTCCAGCTGAAATTTTCACAGATTATGTATTTCTGTTGCCGCTATAACAAAAAAAAAAAAAAAAAAAAAATGCAATTATTTAGTATCTTAAAATATTTACATAGTCTGGAGTTGGTGCCTCTTTTTAAGCATTGAAATATGCTTGTGTTAAGAGACCCCCCGCTCTTCCACATGTTTATCTTAATAATTTAATTTTAGGTGTACACATATTATACAAACTTACTTAGCTTAACCTAAAATCTAGAATCTTTATATTCTTTCTAATTAGGTTATTACAGTAGTTCCTGTATCGCTTGTAGGTAATTTTAAGAACAATGTTAGTTGGATCTGACCGAGAGCTTTTTTGCATGTTGTTTCTGTTCCTGATACAATAACAACAAATACTAAAAACAAAATGAAATAAATGTTTTTATTGATAATGGTACGGAACCCTTCGTGCGCGAGTCCGACTCGCACTTGGCCGGTTTTTTAAAGTAAATTATAAACATATAAATTGCTTGTGTCAGGAGACCCCGCTCTTCCATTATCTTAGATGGGGTGTGACATATAAACATTACTCAACTATTATTTAATACAATAGTAGATTATACACCAAGGGGATAAAGCACTGTTTTATGTCACGGGAGCGAATTGAATCCCGAACGTAACGAAGGACTTATAATTTAACTCCTGAGCGTAGCGAGGGAGTTATAAGTTAATTCCTGAGCGAAGCGAGGGAATTAAGACTGAGTCCTGAGTGCAGTGAGGGGTTCAACCGCCCAAGACTAAAACAGTCTTATCCCCGAGGTGTATACTCTACTTTTCACACCTTATGCGAGACAAAAAAACAGGCTCAGTAGATAAATAATGTTTGATTTCTTTGCTCGATGTCCATCCGATTTCCTTTTTAAAAAGGCCAATAACTTGGCATATGTATTAATTTGTATGTCATGTTTGACACTTATTGTTGCCCTCAGCATCGAATATATACACCACAGGCTACTTGGCTTCTTTGTAGCTGACAAATATTCAAAATAGACCAGAAGCACTGATTCAGACACAGACTTTACGCCTTTTACAGCTTTCCATTTGTCAAAATCGTTGTAGGCTTTTAGGTATTTTTCCTTTGACTTCTCTGGCAGCAGATTGTTGACAATGCCTATGGCATCTAATTTGATAAACTCAGGAGTCAAAACACTTTCATCACTCGACATTTTCAATATTATTTTTGAAATTAAATCTTCTATAGGCACCTACAAGAACTCGATTTGTTCGTCACGCGTGAACAAATGAAGGCGCGCGGCGTTCCAAATTCGAAAGCACAAGCCGTGGTCCTAGATTCGAAATTCGAATTTCGAGCACCGCGCTCCTCCGGACCGGGGTTCACACGGAGGCAAACTTCATTTATTTTGTCAAATCAAGTAGGCCATGGCCTAGGACAAATTGTGTTTAGCAAAATTAAACTTTATGCATATAGTAATAAGAATTATGAAAAGTGAAATCATATTATTAACCAGCGGGTTATAATGAAATTCAGTACAACATTATAACCGGCTAATACCAAGGGATTTAATGTCTTGCTTTCGGTAGGGTTTACATGACCTATAATTCGGCAGTGTCGAGCATGTGGTTTGAAAACAATATTTTTCAACAGATTTGCTCGTAACGTGCCTCTTATTGTGCCGCTTTTAGGCTCATAATCCTGGGTATTAAACACGCGGGTTTTATAACATTACGACACTCGTGTAGTTATGTTTATATCCCGATTAAGACACGTTGGCACCTTGCAGCAAGGTGTAAGTATGGACTCGGCGCATTCTTAAATTGACCGGGTTATACAGGTTTTTTTTTAATTCTCGGCAAATGGATTCATACTCGACTAAACAAATTAAATCCTTCTTGTGAATTAATTGATTATTTCTTCTTGGATATGATATAGAAACGTTGCATTTAGTAAAACTATTTACTTTTGATAGCATTTTACATGAATTTATATTGAATAAGAAAATATTTATTTTATTTTGTATTGGCTGTTTAGAGATTTCATCTAAGCGTCGCTGCGGGCGCACTGCGCGAACTTCACGAAAAAAAAATAGTTGCGCGCCATTATAAGTAATTTTACAAATATTTGTAAACATTGATGATGCGTGTTCAGTTATTATTAAAAATGTTGACTCGTGGTGAATAGAAAAGTGATAAATAGAATTGACGCCACTGTACATTCTTGGAGATGTGCAAATGTATGCGAGTAAAAACCTGTTGTCATCAATAACTAAATGAAACAACTTAGGAGCCTGTAACATTTTCATTTTAAGAAAAGAATTTTTCCCCGCAAATGTGTTGAAAAACGTCGTATGACACGCGTGAGCTTTGATAATTACATCCTCGGCTCTATTATCACACTTCCGCCTCTGATGTAATGATCAACATACCTCACTTGTACCATAATGTACTATTCACTTGCGGTTCGCGTGACAATTCCGCCTCTGATGTAGTGATCAACATAGCTCACTTGTAGTACAATGCAATGTAGGTACTATTAAATTCTTACATTTACAAAAAAAAATTGTTTCTATTTTGGCGAGCTTAAATATGTACACCGTGTATTTTTTGATTTCCGTTAATTTCGACACGATGTTCGGTTCATTAACAGAAGCTACCTGGTAGGTATGTTGCTTTTTGTTAAATTGGTAAAAATTTTTTTTTTTAATTTTTCATACAAACTAAATCAATATTACAGTGTGGGAGGGCTCTAACACATAGGTAATCTCAATTAACACAAAATTAATTTTCACCTACGACAGCACTTGTCAACACATGGCTCAGTGGTAAATAGTTTGCTTATGGAGTGAGGGGTCCCAGGTTCAAATCCCAATAATTCCCTTTTTCGTTTAACGAAAATTAAAACGTAAATAAAATAAAGGACCCTTCACACTGATTCGGTCATTAAATTGATTTATTGAATATCTGAAAAATAGAAGGAGTTAAGACACTAGTTTCTTAGATAAATTAGTTCCATTTAACCTAAGGATTCTTCCCTTAAAGTTAACGGAAATAAAAAAAAACACGGTGTATAATCTCTGATATCATAAACTCTTTCCGAATACAATCGAAACCAAGGAGGGTGTGAGACCTTTTGACTCGTGCTAACTGAAAAGCTAGGCATTCACCTAAGCGCCTGTCTGTACGACAAAGGATGTCGAAACAACACACACTATCCCTTTTGGCCGTGGTCGTGTGTGTTGTCTCGACATTCACTGGCGCACCATTTGTATCTGCGACAAATGGATATAGGTATCCAAAAGATGGACATAATAAGTATCTTTTTTTTTTATAAAAAAAAATATATAATAATTATCTCTTGCAATGTTGAATTTTGGCATTCGCGACCGTTCCATTTGGATGGCGCGTTGGCGCATGGCGCTGGCTACCCATCCGTTCGGATATCCAACGGACCGCGCTAACTAGCAAGCGCTACAGCCCCCCTATTCGGTAACTTGTTGTAAGCTCACCTCAACGCTCACCCACAATTATACCTTGACACCGCGATGCGTAGGTAGTAATTAAGCGTAAGTAGAGGTCTAGTTTCGTAACGGGTGACCGGCGGGGTGAGCAGCATTAACGCGTAGCGAATAACAGCCCAGTTTTGACATCCATGGACCGATTTTGGCGCGGCGCGGCGCTAGGCGCTACTCCATTCGACGCATTGGAGCGGTTATTCAATATAATCTAGCGGTCGTATGCCCAGCGCTCTACCTGGCACGCACCAGAAGGCAATATTTTTTGTAATATCTATGTATACTATTATCTATTAGGAAAAGCTACGGTAGCCTAGTGGTTCAGGCATGCGGCTGTCAAGCGGCAGTCGTGGGTTCGAAACTCTGCTCGTACAGTGAGTTTTTCGGAACTTACGTACGGAATATTTACCGTAAGCTTTTCGGTGAAGGAAAACATCGTGAGGAAACCGGTCTAATCCCAATAAGGTCTAGTTTTCCCTCTGGGTTGGAAGGTCAGATGGCAGTCGCTTTCGTAAAACTAGTGCCTGTGCCAAATCTTGGGATTAGGTGACAAAGCGGACCCCGGGCCCCTTTAGGGCACAATCGGGAATAATGCTAGGAGGATATGATCTATTACTAGAGCAAAAGGATTCAAACCGCTTTTCACTCTGTACCTACATGACAAGATACAATAAATTCCATAACCATTTTGCATGTCTTAGACTCTATCAAATAAAACATACTGAAGTCTGCTGCAGCCATGCAAAAGCGGCCAAGTGCGAGTCGGACTCGCACATGAAGGGTTCCGTGAAATAAATTGCGGTTTACGATTTATGACGTATTAAAAAAAAAAACTACTTACTAGATCTCGTTCAAACCAATTTTCGTTGAAAGTTTGCATGGTAATGTACATCATATATTTTTTTTAGTTTTATCATTCTCTTATTTTAGAAGTTACAGGGGGGGGGACACACATTTTACCACTTTGGAAGTGTCTCTCGCGCAAACTATTCAGTTTAGAAAAAAATGATGTTAGAAACCTCATCATCATTTTTGAAGACCTATCCATAAATACCCCACACGAATGGGTTTGATAAAAAAAAAATGTTGAGTTTTAGTTCTGAGTATGGGGACCCCTAAAACTTAATGTTTTTTTTCGATTTTTGTATGAAAATCTTATTGCGGTTCACAGAATACATCTACTTACCAAGTTTCAACAGTACAGCTCTTATAGTTTCGGAAAAAAGTGGCTGTGACATACGGACGGACAGACAGACAGACGGACGGACATGACGAATCTATAAGGGTTCCGTTTTTTGCCATTTGGCTACGGAACCCTAAAAACGATAGATTTCGTGACTCTTTCAAAAATTTCCAGCTAACATTTCGTCTAGATATTGACATTGTTATTATCAGATTTGGCATGGATCAGTCGAATCTGTGTTAATGCGCCGGTCGTGTCGGTATAATCGCAAGCGTAACGGTATCAGTGGGCTATGCGTGCGCGCATCGGTCACACATGCACCTATTACCAATATAGTGCTCATGGTATTTAATTTACGTATATGTATATTATAATTTGTGGTAACTTATTGCGGGTAGAGTATATTTTAGTCTTATTTGGTAAATGAGACAGACGACAGAGAGTTTATCATCTTAATATGTCCAACTTTTTCCGTATTAAGTTCTTTTACTGAATATTTCATCGTAATAAACTATCAGTATTAAATACGGTGGTTTAATTTTTTGGCAATGTTTTATATGATAATTAATAAACGTTCTAGCAGATTTTTCCCCTGGCTACCAATTGAGCCTTGCTTTAAATTGAGGTTCTGAATTTTAAAACGTAACGTCTAGACATGAAAAGGCGACTTATTAGAAGTAGATAAGAACGAAATACGTTTATAAATTAAAAATGCAATAATTGAGTATATTTCTATCTACTACAAGCTCCACAGCGATCACCATCTGCGCTTTAGTGGAGAGAGGTCTCAAGAACGCACGTAACTTAATTAAGCGATATTCGTGCCAAGTATAAGCCCAGCTTTTAGAATATCGGTTAACACCTTACATAGATGCGGAACTGGCTAACCGGGTCCAACCAGCGCAGACTGCCCTTCAATGACACGGCCAATAAAGGTACCGTTAGCTGTAGAGCATGCTACATACGTACGAGTACCACAGGAATTCCTGCGAGTTGTCTACAAACGAACTTGAGAAACAATTTTTTTTTACCACTACATTGACTGGTTAGCAGACACCGTAAACTGCAGACGCTTAAGGCCTCCACACACCGGTCGCGGGCGCGGGTCGGGCGCGGGTCGGGCGCGGGTCGGGCGCGCGTCGGGCGCGGGCCCGCGCAAGTTGTAAAACATTGAAACTACACTTCAAACACACATCAAACGCGGACCCGCCGCGGGCCCGCGGGCCCGCGTTCGATGTGTGTTTGAAGTGTAGTTTCAATGTTTTACAACTTGCGCGGGCCCGCGCCCGACGCGCGCCCGACTCGCACCCGCGACCGGTGTGTGGAGGCCTTAAATTGCGAGTCCAGAACAGACAGGCGCGTTGCCAACCCTTTGTATTGCTTGCTTATTTCGAACAGAGATTCCTTCATAAATTTGTCATAGTTTTTGAGGCATTTTGAGTAGATACCAACTTATAGTTTAGAAAAAGGAATGGCTAATCTAATTTGGTGAGTAAGACTGTCTTCTTCACTGGTGGTGCCACCACTGCCAATAACTAAACCGGGGATTTGT
This sequence comes from Epinotia brunnichana, assembly GCA_963854355.1. NCBI lineage: Eukaryota > Metazoa > Arthropoda > Insecta > Lepidoptera > Tortricidae > Epinotia > Epinotia brunnichana. The sequence goes on along the minus strand of OY977936.1, from coordinate 20,913,221 downwards.
TTTTTAGCGAATAGATACCCCTCTGTCAGCTGGAACAATACGTGATTTGATAGTGGGTCACCACTATCAAATCACGTATTCGTTAATTTGGCAACGAGTGATACAGTACCTATATTTTTATTCCTTCAATATTTTATACTGATAAACAGATATAATTTTTGCGCCTGTTTTATACATCAGACTAAGGGACAATTGATAGAGCCGCATAAGTATATTGCCATCTTAATCTAACAGATGCCAGAGCTGTGTCTCAGTTTGTCGGACTTTTCAATGGTTTGTTAGGGATTGTTAATGTTAATATTCGAATAAATAGACACACAGTGGTCTTGTTAAAGAAAACTATAGATTTAAGAATCGACTATTAGCCATTAAACAGCTCTATAGTTTTACTATTAACATGAGAAAATCGAGAGTGTTGTTATAATTTATTTACAAAGTCTCCGCACAACCAGTTGCCGTAAACGCCGGATCTTAAGTGTTAATTGGTAACCACTTTCACCACGCGAAAGTATTACATTCAATATAGCATAGCATCGCTTATAGGTGATCGTTAACGAGCTGATATGGTCCTTATTAATGGCTGATAAAGTTTAAAATCGGTTTGTCATTTACCTACTTCAGAAAATATTTAGAATATGTTTAAAGGAATTATTAAATTAGGCTAATTATAATATTCCCTGCACAGTTGTGTCATAACAAGATTTGAGCTTAATTAGCAGTGATTTATGAGAATTGTGAGTTAATGGATATCAAGTTGTGTGATAAATTGAATGATATCCAGACGTATTAAAAAAAACTTCAATGGATGATTATTATGTTGAATTACATACCTATTTAACTGGGTTTTCCCCCGACTCCGTCCGTATATCTCCCTTACCCACTCCTACCACCAATTTGATGCGTTCAGAGACTTTTTCCCGTGATTAAAAATTACCTATTTGCCAACCGTGTCCACGTGATCGGTAATAAATTAATAAAGATGCCAATTGCCAACTTAGGTATATTAAAAGTTATCTTAGTGAGTAGGATTTGACCAATTGTGTGGTTTGGCCCGGAAAAAGTAGACGATTGATTAACTTTCATTCACAACACAAGTTTAGACGTTATAATGATCATAAACCAACAACACTTTCAAAATTGTTCAATAATGATAGGTATATAACATCTAAGACAATAAGAAATTTTAAAATGTATTTGACATGCATGATATTGACCTGTAAAATATGACATTTTATCAATAAAGTTCTGAATCTGAATCTGAATGTAGCCGTGGATCACCTATAAAAACTACCTAGCAACCGAAAAGTAACCATTTAGATCCCGTTTGTAAAGTATTTAGCCGTACAAGTAGGACACCTCCATAGTTTCATTCATTCATTTTTAATGGAATAACCAGATCGGTGACTAAGGTCGTGAACACATTCTGCTAGCGCGATTATTTAAAACTAGAAAATTGCTCATTATAAAACCGTATCAATTAATCTAGTGTACGTGTTTCGGTAACGATCTAGTTAACCTTTAATCCACTTTAGTTTTAAGTATTTCTTACGTCTTCACCAACAATTTGATTAAAATTGCTTACCTATTGTCACAGCCAATAGAATTAAGCATGCAATACATGCGTTGTGTGGTAGCTTCATTATTAATTCCAATTTACACTTTCTTTAATAAACACACACTTTTCACTTCATTACAAAGAAAACAGTAAAGAAAACACTTAATAGTTCTAGATAATTGTAAAAAAACACACGCGATAAGTAAAAAACTTGAAAATTTGTTTTTATGTTCGCAAACGTCAAAATACGCCGAGTGATGGCGGCAAAAGTTTGACAACTACGATTTTCGCGCGCATCGGGCGCTCGTTCGAAAGTCAAACGCCAACTGCGTTCACCGGCCAGTGTTACTCAGGTGTGCAGTGCACACAACCTGCTCACATTAACCAGCCAAATTGAAAAGCAATTACCGCACTTAATTCTTCATGAATTAGACAACCTTTTTATTTCATAAGATGTTTGCGTTTTGAATTTCTTGCTTCCGAGCACGATAGTAATTTTCATTGAAACCTGTCTATTCGGAAATTTTATTGCATTTTAACATTGAACTCACAGATCTGGTAGTTATTTCCGAATCAACGTCACTGGGTATCAATCAAGATCCTATGCCCCACGTCCAAATTATTAAGCTTAATTTTGGCAGATTCATTATTAAAATTAAATAAGGTGCTGTCAAATCAAAAAATTGCTATAAAGGGTTTCCCAAAAGTCAATGTCAAGCCGAAAACGGGTGAAAGGACTTGTTTTGTGTTTAAAGTTTAGTATAAGTAATTTATAAAAATATAAATGTAGTTATATAAATATTTGGGGACAATCTTACACAAATCGACCGAGTCCCAAACTAAGCAAAGCTTGTATTATGGGTACTAGACGACGATATACGTACTTATATAGATAAATAAATACTTAAATACATATAGAAAACATCCATGACTCAGGAACAAATATTCGTGCTCAGATACAAATAAATGCCCTTACCGGGATTCGAACCCGGGACCTCCGGCTTCTTAGGCAGGGTCACTACCAACTAGGTTACAGAGGTCGTCAATTTATAATTTACATGGACAATGACTCAGCGACCAGCGTGATAGAGAACGGTTGGCAGTCTTTGAAATGTGGTGCTGGAGGCGGATGGAGAGGATAAGTTGGAAAGAGAAAAAGACGAACGTGGAAGTGCTTGAAAGGGTTATAGAAAAAAAGACGTTGTTAAAAACTATAGAGAACAGAAGAGGCAAGATGGTTGGACACTTAATTTATTGAATCAGGCGTTACTTTTCGGAAGTCCATGATATATTACGAGAACAATATTCCTTTGCTATTCCGCTAAAAACGTGCTGATCGATCAGCGGAGATCAAATGCAACTATTTGCGTATAAACATGCAAATAATTACAGCAAACCACCACCAATAATGAAAAAACCTCGACACGTGTTTCGCCTCTCTACGAGGCATCATCAGGAGATGCTGGCAGGAGATATTGCTTGCGCCACGTCCACTGAGCCAATATATAGATTGGACTCGTAATATGTTTGGACACTTGTTACGACACGATGATTATATGAAAATTATAATAGAAGGGAAGATAGACGGAAAGAGGAAGAGATGGAGACCAAGAAGATCTTTTACGGACCAAATCAAGGAAAACGTAGACAGCGTGTCGTATCAAGATGTCAAGAAGAAAGCTGAGAATAGAGATGAATGGAAATGGCTCCAACGACAAGAGCTAAGCTCTTAAATATATGATGATAATGATGGTAATTTACAGAAGGGTTATTCACGGTTACACATAAAAGAAATATGAAGAAAAGTCAAGATTTGTAGTACCTACTTAGGGTATCATCACAGGGTGTGCGTCTTTTAATTTAATTTTTACAAGCTTTATATTAACTAGCACTGTTCGTATGTAAATATGTAAGTATGTAAATATGTAAGTATGTAAGTTGTCCGTCAAAATTTGCAATCAATTTTTCAGTCACTTCCCGTTATCCAATTGAGCTTAAATTTTGCAAGCATATGCATATCGCATGACAATGCAATATTATGATGACTTGGAGCTGATCTGATACTGGAGCTGGAAGGTGGCCATAGGAACTCCGCAATAAAAACAACACAACCCCATCGAGTTTGGGCTCGTTAAAATCGTCTCAATGAGTACTTGATGATGGTATGCAGAAAAGTACAGTCAGCAGTAAAAGCTTGTACCAATAATTAAGTATTTGACAGAACTTTATTTTTGGTGTGTTCTGTAATTTTTTTTTATACTTGAGTTGGTTTACTTATGATAACTCTTACGACTTTGCCTTTTACCCGTTTTTGGCTTGACGTTGAATTTTGGGACATATTGTTATAATATAGTACCTGTACTAGTACGGTCAGCCTCACAAGGGGCTTAACACCTTTGTACCGTGTCGCATTAAAAGTCATGTTAAACTGCCATATGAAGTTAACACCTTTGTAACGTGTCGCATTAAAAGTCATGTTAAACTGCCATATGAAGTTAACACCTTTGTAACGTGTCGCATTAAAAGTCATGTTAAACTGCCATATGAAGTTAACACCTTTGTAACGTGTCGCATTAAAAGTCATGTTAAACTGCCATATGAAGTTAACACCTTTGTAACGTGTCGCATTAAAAGTCATGTTAAACTGCCATATGAAGTTAACACCTTTGTAACGTGTCGCATTAAAAGTCATGTTAAACTGCCATATGAAGTTAACACCTTTGTAACGTGTCGCATTAAAAGTCATGTTAAACTGCCATATGAAGTTAACACCTTTGTAACGTGTCGCATTAAAAGTCATGTTAAACTGCCATATGAAGTTAACACCTTTGTAACGTGTCGCATTAAAAGTCATGTTAAACTGCCATATGAAGTTAACACCTTTGTAACGTGTCGCATTAAAAGTCATGTTAAACTGCCATATGAAGTTAACACCTTTGTAACGTGTCGCATTAAAAGTCATGTTAAACTGCCATATGAAGTTAACACCTTTGTAACGTGTCGCATTAAAAGTCATGTTAAACTGCCATGTGAAGTTAACACCTTTGTAACGTGTCGCATTAAAAGTCATGTTAAACTGCCATATGAAGTTAACACCTTTGTACCGTGTCGCATTAAAAGTCATGTTAAACTGCCATATGAAGTTAACACCTTTGTAACGTGTCGCATTAAAAGTCATGTTAAACTGCCATATGAAGTTAACACCTTTGTAACGTGTCGCATTAAAAGTCATGTTAAACTGCCATATGAAGTTAACACCTTTGTACCGTGTCGCATTAAAAGTCATGTTAAACTGCCATATGAAGTTAACACCTTTGTACCGTGTCGCATTAAAAGTCATGTTAAACTGCCATATGAAGTTAACACCTTTGTAACGTGTCGCATTAAAAGTCATGTTAAACTGCCATATGAAGTTAACACCTTTGTAACGTGTCGCATTAAAAGTCATGTTAAACTGCCATATGAAGTTAACACCTTTGTAACGTGTCGCATTAAAAGTCATGTTAAACTGCCATATGAAGTTAACACCTTTGTAACGTGTCGCATTAAAAGTCATGTTAAACTGCCATATGAAGTTAACACCTTTGTACCGTGTCGCATTAAAAGTCATGTTAAACTGCCATATGAAGTTGTCAAACGAGTGAAAACGACAGGTGTTCAAAAACTTTTGAGGCCAACTGTACTCGACTCGTAATTACCTTCAATTTTTTTTAGGCCAAGGGGTAACATGTCTTGCACCATTCACGACATGGAAATTTTTAACACAACAAAAAGAAATTTAAGAGCTATTAGGTGCCTAATTTCGCAATTTGGGCCTTATGGCAATTAGTAACATCTACTCGTATATGCCATTGCACTGTTGTTTGTATATCACGCTATCACGCGTAATTCTTGTACCGGTTGTATCCTGTCCTGAAGCTGTCCCCTGGGTGCGTTCAACCACCGAATCCCAAGACAAACACACACAAACAATACTTTTTAGGGTTCCGTAGCCAAATGGCAAAAAACGGAACCCTTATAGATTCGTCATGTCTGTCCGTCTGTCTGTCTGTCTGTCTGTCCGTCCGTATGTCACAGCCATTTTTTTCCGAAACCATAAGAGCTATACTGTTGGAACTTGGTATGTATATGTATTCTGTGAACCGCATTAAGATTTTTACACAAAAAACAAAAAAAAACACAAAGTTTTAGGGGTCCCCATACACAAAACTGAAACTCAACATTTTTTTCTTCATCAAACCCATACGTGTGGGGTATCAATGGATAGGTCTTCAAAAATGATATTAAGGTTTTTAACGTCATTTTTTTCTAAACTGAATAGTTTGCGCGAGAGACACTTCCAAAGTGGTAAAATGTGTGTCCCCCCCCCCCCCTGTAACTTCTAAAATAAGAGAATGATAAAACTCAAAAAAATATATGATGTACATTACCATGCAAACTTCCACCGAAAATTGGTTTGAACGAGATCTAGTAAGTAGTTTTTTTTAATACGTCATAAATCGTAAACCGCAATTTATTTAACGGAACCCTTCATGTGCGAGTCCGACTCGCACTTGGCCGCTTTTTTTTGTTACAATCTTACACATATCGACCTAGTCCCAAACTAAGCAAAGCTTGTACTATGGGCTATGGGCTTTTTGTGGAGGCCGCTGCCTTCCGACCTTCCAACGCATAATTTTCAAAAAGTGGCACTGCCAAACTATTCAATACAAATACACCGTGAATTCACTTTTCTAAAAGCTACTACTTTAAAAAGGAAGGTACTTATGGTATGGCACTGGTGATGAGGAGAGGAGATACGTAATTGAAATATATATATACGAGTATATATATTTAAATATATATATATATTATTTATTATAATTCGAATTACAGATTTTTGCATTATCTATTCGTATGGGATTACAGATTTTTGCATTATCTATTTGATTGCGACATTACCTGGTCTTATTTACTTGATTTTCAAAACAACTTGTTTCTGATCTGAAAATTCTGATCACGATTAAGAAGTCACCCTGTATTATCCGCTAGATATGAGTCGTTACCGATTGTCGATTAAAATTACCAGCATCCTCTTTCAGTTCCTTCTATGAGTATTAGTTAATTTTCCACCAGGATATCAACGGCAATACCTCTAATTTGTACTGGATGCACCATTAATCACAATCAACTGTGGTTTTTCCTGTGACTTCGCAAGCTCACTTTCGAAACTGCTGGTTAGTCACTAACTAATCACTATGCAGCTAACTCATTATGGTTTGAGAAATTACTATAATAATAAAAAACTATTAATGTCTAATACAGTTAGGTACGTCCAAATTGCAATGGTATTTCCGTCATGCCACAGCATTGTATTGTTTGTGTCAAAATCTTTATGCGCATTCGATTTACGGGCCCAGGCCCCGTAGCATGGATGGCGTTATCACGCGATAAATGATAGGATAAGCGCGTCAGCCAGGGACGGCAGCTCTATCCTATCACTTATCGCGTGATAAGGTATATAGGTAATATGGTATCGGGAGCCTTCACGAAAGAGATGAACGAAACAAACCAGCGATCTTAATCACGTTTATTACAGAACTGACATTACTGACATGACACATTTTTATATGTACCTACACATGGGAAATAGTGATTCTTAGAAATATCCACACAAATAGAAATTTCCACATATGCTACACCCCACCACTTAAACTACACTTACAGCTACTTAGACAACTAATTACATCGCCATTAACCTTATGCTAATACAATAAAGGATCACCATAGCGTTCGATGGGCATTATATTCCGACGGTCTCTTGGTACTATCGGCCATCCATGCTACGGGGCCTGAAGAATTTTTTATACCTGAAGCATAATTCTAAATGTGTATGTTTGTGTTTGGACATAATTATGTACTTTACCGATGGTAAAAAAATCAAAAATTAGTAAATAACTGAAAGTGTGGTGTTTCCCTAGATACTGTTTATCATTATCACTTATACTTACTTATTAACACAAATGCACCTACTATCTAAAGATTATTTTTCCCAGTGAATAGTTATTTTAGATCGCGTTCCTTGAATCTCTCTATGTATATTTTCTTACTTTTAGGATTCCGTACTAGCCAACATGGCAAAAACGGGACCCTTATATGTGGTTTCGTCATGTCCGTCTGTCCCCATATCACAGGCACTTTACTCAAAAAAAAAAAGTGTATTAAAATAAAACTTAGGGTAATACCTTAGTACATTACTATAGAGGCCGGGAAACGAAGGGTTGCAGGCCAAGTAGATATAGACGGATAGGGATACGCGGCCGGCAACCCCGTTTCTCGCCGAGATTTGTATAGTGCTTTTCTCAAACTTGCAATGAAATAAAAAGTAGTCAATTTGTTTTATTCGTACAACTAAAAAATACGTTTCTGATAGCTGTCAGTGCTGTCACATCATAACCTATAATTGTGTCCCACATTTCTTACTAACAAATATTCCGCTTATTCCCTGAATTAAATATTAGTTTATAGTAACATGAACTTATATCTAACTATATAGACGAGGCACTACAACAAAGAAAACACTTATAATTTTTATGAAATTTCCATACGCCGTCATGTACCTAACTTTTGATTTCGGGGGCAGTAAATTATTCATGGCTACTTCTGCCCGCAATTCCGGAGGCGTACAGTTCAATTCCATATCATTTTCGTCCGAACTCATTTCAAAATCGATGGCTTTTATTAGAAAGTTTCAAAATAATTATTGACAAATCCGGCCAACAAGAAAAGAAAACTTTTTTCAATTTACGCGCCAAACTTTTGTTAACCTGTTTGAAGCAACGTTTTACCCGGTGACATTAACATTAGTCCTAATCCTTTTTTTTTTTTGGTGTTTGAATGCCAAGACGTTCTGTCACAATTTGACGTTTATAAACAAAAGACGGTTGCTTTGCAGGCCTAGGTGTGTAAGGTACGTAGTATTTCCGGACCTAATTTGAAGTAAGTCATGTCAACATTTCATTGCAAGTTTGAGAAATAGTTATTTGTGTCACAAGGGAGGAAACACTGGAAGACAGACAAAAGCGCCTGGCAACAAGAAGAATGGACTTACCTCGAATTTTTACCACCAAACTCAACGTTGTCAAGCACTCGTCGGGATACCAAGCAATTAACCTCTTTAATAAGCTACCCGTTGAATTAAAATGCATTACAAATTTAAACATATTTAAAAATAATTTAAAGGCAATAATAATTTGTTGAGGAAGTGTTTTTACTCGATTGAGGAGTTTTTTACAACATAGGGTCTAAGTGTGACAATTGTTTGACATGGCTATTTACATTATTGGAATTTGACATTGATTTTTATATTATGGACATATTATTTTATAAATTGTATTTTTAAATGAATTAATATGTTTTGTCATGCATGTTGTATTTTTGTATTTGTATTTGTATTTATTTATTTCACCATAAAGTAATATGTGCATTACATGGTATGTCAGTAACAATTTGTAAAAATAAAAGAAATAAATTACAATAAAATCAAAATGATACTTATAGCTAATAACATACAGTTCAAAATGTTTGTAAGCTAATATTGCTTGTTAAAAATTCTGATACGGAGTAAAAGGCATGTTTCCTGAAATAGTGTGATATTTTCTTCTTAAAACTATGAATTGGCAATGATGTTATTTCAAAAGGTAATTTGTTGTACATTTTTATCTTTAGAAAAGCACCCTGTTTTTGACATTTTGTAAGCCGCAACTGTGGTAGTACCAATTTGTGTTTAGATCGCGTATTATAGTTATGTATATCAGACAATTTAGGGAGGCAATCCGTTTGTCTGTGTATTTCTAAAAGGGAGTTGTAAATAAATAATGAAATGACCGTCATTATGCCCAGCCTCTCGAAGTGTGGTTTGGCTGTGTCTCTTCGGTTGACCCCGCACATGATCCTGATGGAACGCTTCTGAAGCACTAGTATTTTTTGAATCTCTGATGCGTTCCCCCAGACAGTTATAGCGTAATTTAGTAATGATTGTATGTATGCATAATATACCGTTTTTAATGTTTCTTTATTAATTAATGGTTTTAACTTTAGTAATGCAAAATTTGCCGAGGATAATTTATTGCTGAGTTTTTCCAAATGTTCTTTATGTGTTAATTTACTATCCACTATATATCCCAAAAATTTCGTAGAACTTTGGTAAGTTAGCTCTGGTGTATTTTTGAGAGTTCGAGAATTGGTTTGATATTTTATACTTATAGTTTTATCTGTATTTAAAACAATGCCGTTTGCCTGAAACCATTCCTGGAGGATATGCTGGGCCTGTGTCAGCTGTGCTTCCATTGTATTAATGTTTTTATGTCTCACTCCAATATGAGTATCGTCAGCAAACAAACTGACCTACAGGTGATTTTAATTGTGACTTTGTTAATTATTCGCCAATTTAGAGGGTGGAACAAAAACGCACGCCTATTTTACGAACTGATGTATTAACAAGTGCATTCAAATATTCACACAGCCTCCCATCGGTCACAGTAGCGCAGTGGGACCTGAGTGGACTAATTACGTTTAACGCTAATCTGACTCAGGTTCGATCCTCAGCATTGGGAATCTTTTTGTATGTTTTTTTGTTTAAATGAACTATATAGCATTCAAACAGTGGTCACAGTCTGAATATCGATACTGGAAAATCACATTGAATCCATTCTTTTTCCGTTTACATGCGGCGACAAAGTTCTACAGTAATGCTAAGGAACTTCTTATGTATCTGTCAGTAGACTAAAAAATAAATATCATCAGACCAACATGTCCAACATGCAGAGAAATAAGCCCGAAAATACAAAGGTTCAAGCACGGGCAACCACAAACAGCAAGCTATCAGAATACAGACACAAAGTCTTCGAATATGGAAAAATAGTACAAGAAAAAGAAAACGAATTAAAAACATACGAAAAAATTATAAGCAGCCTCCAAACAAAGCTGAACGGTAAAGACAAGCTCATTCAGCGTATGATGGAAGAACAAGAATATGATGGCGCGGATTTTGAAAAAATGTGCAAAGAAAATCAATTACTGAAGAAGAGGATAGCCGAACTTGAAGAAAATAATATAGACCTCCAAAATGACATATTCGACGTGAATGAAGATAATAAAACCTTGATAGATGAGCAGAACGAAGTTGACATTGTAAACAATGCCATAATTTTACCGTTGAAATCGCAATTATGCAAAATACAGGATGAATACGACCAATTGAAAGACAAATTTGCGCAATTAACCGAAGAAAAACATCACAAGCATACAGAAGAGACCAAAACGAATCTAGATCGAATAAAAGGCTGCAAAATACACAAAAGCCGTTCCGTCGCGAAGAAAATCCATAGAAAACAAAAAATTATCAAACATCTGCAAAAAGAGATTCAAAGGTGCACAAAGCAAAATGATAATATGAACAAAAAAATTAAGACCCTGGAAAAAGAACTAAACGATCCCAAAATCACTCGGAAGGTCACAGAACTACATAAGACAATACGGATCAATAAGGTATTAAGTGACAGCAATTCCAAGCGTAAAATAGAAATAGCAATGCCTGAAAGTAAGGTCCCGAAATCTAACCCTAACAAGCCAAACTTAATGATTTTTTCCGACAAAACGGGCCGCAACATAGGCGAATATCTAACCAATGAAAAACAATCACCTATAAACTTCTGCTACCCACATGCATCAAGTTCTTATATTCTCAGCCGTTTAGAAGACCATCTCTACAAACTTGATAAAAAGGATAGTGTAGTAATATTAATTGGTGATTACAGTACCATAAATGAACCTATCTCTGATTATACAAGAAGAATACATAAAATAATACAGAAACAACGTGAACTTGATTTCAATGTAATCGTCTCGGGTGTAGCATTTGATGGGATACATGATAGCAAAATTTTCAAGTTAAATCAAAGATTGCATCATATTTCATGTACAAATGAGAAAATCAAATTTTACGAACTCAATAGGGAATGTTATCAACAATACGGAGTACTCCACCACAGGGGCAACAGGACACGGAAATTCATGGCCGATGAACTCATTGCCATCCTGCAAAATCCTATATCAAGCTCATCACTTACATTCATCAATACTGATGACCAGGAGAAGACTATTGAGGTCCAGGAGCCGGTTTTTCCAGTGAGGACAAGTCGAGAGGGAATAATTTAGTTATAGTTCAGTCAATAATAGTCGTAAAGAATGTATTGAAGATGTTCGCCATTTCTTCATGGTTAGTTGTGCAAGTAGAATTTTCATCAATATATAATTTATCAGGCATACGCGAATCTTTATCCGATGCACATACAGTTTCTTCTTTGATTATTTTCCAAGACTCTTTGATTTTATTAGCCGACTTTTGTATTCTTTGAGAATGGCTTAGTCTTTTCGAACATAACATAACTTTTTTAAGTTCTTTAAGTTCTTTATTGTACCTACTTATGATCTGGAGTGATGTGTAATTTAACTGTTTGTATTTATTATTATCTTTTTAGTTTTGTATATTATTGTTATTTTTAATGAAGTTAATTCAAACACAATAGATATTGTTAAATGAATAAATGACTATGACTAAATAGTATATTTACGGCGAGGGCGGTGTATTGAATCCTAAACGTAGCGAGGGATCCTACAATAGAATCCTGAGCGTAGCGAGGGATTCTAACGTAGGATCCTGAGCGTAGTGAGGGATTCAAGTGTTAACGCCCAAGATGAAAATTATTTTGCTCCTGAGTGACACATGTAACTTTTCACACCGACTATGAGGAAAACATTTGCAAAAAACAAAACAAACCAAAAAAAAAACGAAAAAACAAAAACATACGAAACAAAAAAAAATACGTAACAAAAAAATAAAAACAAACCTAAAAATTACAAAAAAAAACAGAAAAACGAAAAATAATACAAAAAAACGATCAAAAATACAAAAAAAGAAAAAACTAGCTAAAAAACCAAAACAAAAACAATCAAACAAAAAAACAACAAAAACAAAAAGAAACAAAAAACAAACGAAACTAAAAAATAAACAAAAAACACAAAACTAAACAAAAACGAATTTTTTTTTTAACATAAATACAAAAAAAAACAAAAAAAAACAAAAAAAAACAACAAAAAAACACGAAACAAAAATAGGAAAACAAAACGAAAAAAAACAAAAAAAACAAAAAAAAATACAGAGAATACAAAAAAAAACAAAAACAAAAAAAAAATAAAAAAAACGAACAATAAAATTAAAAAACAGCAAAAAAAAACAAAAAAAAACGAAAATAAACGAAAAAAATACAGAAAAACGAACAAAAAACTAAAAAAACAAAAAAAAAAACAAAAAAACTGAAACAAACAAAAAAACAAATAAAAACAAAAAAAAACAAAAAAAATATATACGTACATTGCACGTAGAACCGATGGCCGTTGGGGCGAAAAGGTTCTCGAGTGACGTCCACGTACCGGAAGGCGCGGCGTGGGTAGGCCCCCCACAAGGTGGACTGATGACCTGGTAAAGGTCGCGGGAGTCCGCTGGATGCGGGTGGCGCAGGACCGATCATTTTGGCACTCTTGGGGGGAGGCCTATGTCCAGCAATGGACGTCTTTCGGCTGATATGATGATGATGATATATATACGTTTGTATATTACGATGAAATTACAATCGATTATTTTATCAAGATTCTATTGGCACATTGCGTAAATGCTACAAGCCAATGAATAAATTAAAAAAGTAGCTTGAACAGAAAAGTAGCATTTTGCTCCCTCTCGTCGGGGACCAAAACTTACTTTTCTGAATGAGAGGTGTGAAATTGTACATTTCGATGCTAGTGCGGAAAGTATGTCATGACTTCACGAGTGCCGAGAATAGATATCTTGCCACGAGCCGTAGGCGAGTGGTAAGACTCGGGACGAGTGAAGAATGACATTTCCGCACGTGTATAGAACGACGTTTTTTAATACAGTTGCGAAAAAATAAGAAAAACAACAAGTAGGTAAGAACAGTATTATTTTATTTTTTTTGAGCAACTTCATTATTTTTCAACTGTATTACAGAATTAATAATATAATGCGTCGCGGTTTACCCGCGATTGTGGGATGACACTTTTTCATGTTATTGGCTTTGTGCCAAATCATGTTCGTTTTTGGTGCTTTTTAACACGTATACTAAAATGTTATTAAATTGTTCACTGGATTCGCATAATATATGACAATATAATTGAAATAGAACAGGCATTGAGTTTCTTTTACAATTATACCAAATGCCAATAACACAATCATCATCTATGTTATCAATAACATATTTCATTTCATTTTATTATTATTGTCATTATTGCGCAATGATGTTACAGAATTAATAATATAAAAGTTAAAATTCCTTACTTGTTGTTTCTCTTATTTTTTCGCAACTGTATTAAAAAACGTCGTTCGATTCACGTGGAAAAGTAAAAAGCACTAGTGCGCAAAATACAACTTTGCGCACGATTTGCAGCTGCAAAAAGTACCACTTTTTGAGCAACTGTATTAAAAAGGTATATTTTTAAGCCGCTACATGTATAGTTGTGTAATGAAAAGACAAAATATTTTTATTTAGAGGAGCGCTCCATAAAATAACTGGAATTAAAAAAAAATTGCCTTCCTTAAGGCGACGTAGGCTCGTGGTCTTCTCTCCCTATCACTGAGCATGAGCGTGAGCGAGAAGGAAGTGCGTGTTTCCAAACACGGATATCATGTTTTTTAATTTAATTTTTTTGTGCGCTTAAATAAATAAAAAAGTAAAAGCTGAATTCCCTCAAACATGATATTGCCGATTTTTAGAACCAATTTTAATATGTTTAGCTGTTGTGCGTAATTTGTTAGGATTTTTTAAAGTTTATTTTAGATTCGTGTTCTATTATTTATGTTCGTGATTTTTTTCTACCGAGCGAAAGTCAAAGACTCAGGATTCAAATAGCTGTTGTCCCTCGAGAAAGCCCTAAAGATTGCTAATTAAATTTAGGGCAGCCTTATTAAAATCCAAACAAAATCCGTTTTCGGAGCTCACGTCGCCTTAACGTAAGTGCCATGAGTTTGGCACGCACTTGTCCGGTTTTTACAAGCGTTCTATTAACTTGCGATGTTTGTTATGTAACTAACTGTGTAGGTATGCTATGTATGTTCGGGTGGAATCTTGCAACTCAATTTTGAAGCAGATTATCTTCAACCGATTGAGCTGAAATTTTGCTTAAAGGTAAAGTTTGGATGACAATGATAAAGACAGAAGGTGGCCACGGGAATTATGTACGTAACCGACGTAACCCCGTTGAGTTTGCTTGGGCTCATTAGAATCGTCTCAATGAGTAGTTCATGCCGGTATATATAGAGATTTTTTTTTTTTTTTTCTTCCCCGTTTGGCCTGCAGTGCGGCCAGTAACGGATATGTTACGGTATATCCTCTCTGAGGGCCTTAAGGGCCTCTCAGAGGGAGATATATACAGAAAAGTACAGTTGACAGTAAAAGCTTGTACTCGTACCTACTCAATTTGGCAATTTATTTTTTTTCTTATTAGGTACAACTTTTAAACATCACATATAATATGTCGGACATAAATCATCTGTGTAGGTACCTAAGCTGTTACATATTGTACACGTCTCTATCACAAACATATATATTTAAGTAAACGTTGCATGTACGATGCATGAACATTGAGCGTTCCTGCACCCTTAGCGTGGGATTGAAGTGAGTCGCGTTTACTATCGACGCTACCGCCTATCGTCAAGATTTAGGATGAAAAGTCTATACACCGCCTCTGGTGGTCACTCATAGAACTAAAAATCCAAACTGTAACGTGAGTCACTTATACATTACTTAATTCGCGATCGACTTCACGTTCGTTCGTATAGTTTAATCGATTTTCCAATATTCAACCTTATATCACTAGCATTTATCGTTTTAATTTAAATGTTTGTCGGTTATGACATTACAGAATACGCGCATCGCGAGGTCGACAGTGTCGACTGTCGATACAACATGGCGGCGCAAGGGCCATTTATTTGCATTTTTAAATACAAAATACGCGACAATCCGAATTTTGCGGATATATGTTGTCAATTCAAAACCCTTATTTTTATAAGTTCTTTAATTTGAGATAAATTTCGATCGGATCTACGGTAACTACGTCATACCTGGCCATAAAGTAGGAATTACCGCACGCTATGCGTGCGGAAAACCAAACTTCCTGGCCAGATAGAGACGTAAAATGCTGTACTTACCACGGGCGGTAATAAAGAAAGCCTCAGAGCGCATATTTATCGCCCTTGCTTTCGGCTCGGGCGTCAAATACCTACGATCTGAGACATTCTTTGTTTAACCGCCCTAGGTAAAAATGTACTATTTCAACACATTTGCTCGTAACGTGCCTTTTATTGTGCCGCTTTTGGGATCATAATCCTGGGTATTAAACACGAGTGTTTAATAACATTACGACACTCGTGTAGTTATGTTTATATCCCGATTAAGACACGTTGACACCTTGCAGCAAGGTGTATGTATGGACTCGGCGCATTCTTAAATTGACCGGGTTATACAGGTTTGTATTGTATGTCCTACTAAAATACCTGAATGACGTCACAATCTTCACTCAGAGACAGGAACGCTCAATTTTCATGCGTCGTACATGCGACGTCTACTTAAATATATGTCTGTGATAGAAACGTGTACAATATACAGCTTAGGTACCTACAGATAATTTATGTCCGACATATTATATGTGATGTTTAAAAGTTGTAGCCTACCTAATAAGAAAATATTTTTTTCCAAATTAGTAGATAAGCATCAAGTACTCGTAGAAACCTTCCCAGAGTCAGTCAATGGTTTCGTAAACTACGAATGAGTTAGACAATCATGTAGTTTGTACGTTGCACAAAAAGTATAAGTATGCAAAATCATCTTAACATTTTGTTTTGTGTAATGAGTTGTTTGGTCAAGTCTACCTAAGTAGAATAGTTTGCGACTTTAACGCTCATTATGTAAATATACCTATGTTATTTATGTTGCCGCAGCGTAGGTACGAGTAAACACTTCGGCGTTTATATGTATTATACTCTCACGTTACAGTTGTGGTTTGATATAGATAACTCAACTCACTTTTTTAGGGTTCCGTAGCCAAAAGGCAAAAAACGGAACCCTTATAGATTCGTCATGTCTGTCTGTCTGTCTGTCTGTCTGTCCGTCCGTATGTCACAGCCATTTTCTTCCGAAACTATAAGAGCTATACTGTTGAAACTTGGTAAGTAGATGTATTCTGTCCGCATTAAGATTTTCACACAAAAATCGAAAAAAAAACATTAAGTTTAATGGGTTATACACAGAACTGAAACTCAAAATTTTTTTTTCATCAAACCCATACGTGTGGGGTATCTATGGATAGGTCTTCAAAAATGATATTAAGGTTTCTTACATCATTTTTTTTAAACTGAATAGTTTACGCGAAAGACACTTCCAAAGTGGTAAAATGTGTGTCCCGCCCCCCCTCTAACTTCTAAAATAAGAGAATGATAAAACTAAAAAAAATATATGATGTACATTACCATGCAAACTTCCACCGAAAATTGGTTTGAACGAGATCTAGTAAGTAGTTTTTTTTAATACGTCATAAATCGTAAACCGCAATTTATTTAACGGAACCCTTCATGTGCGAGTCCGACTCGCACTTGGCCGCTTTTTGAAATGTAAGATGTATCAAACGACATCCAAAAGAGGAGATGGTTCTGAATTCGCCTAAGAATGTAATACGAATTACAAATTGTATGGCGATGGTGACCGTAGCTCTTTTTACTTGCGTTTACTTGACTTTACTTGACTTATTGTATTTTTAGAGTTCCGTAGCCAAAATGTCAAAAACTATAAGGTAGATATGAATGACATTCTTAAAGTATTGGTAGATTTTGTGAGACGCTACGCTACATAGTTTTGTAATTCAATGAATTAAAAAAAAACCACTTCATACATGTAACTGGAAGTAAAAAACTAGAATTAGGTACTTATATCAAATTAAGTATTTTCAATTGAACCTTAAGGTGGTTCGATTGCCATACAAAGCGTTATTTGACATTCGCAGGCTAACGGCGTGATATTTTAAGAAACTTATGTACCAAACTTTCATCAATTGGCTTCCCATTTGCGCCAAATTCCCCCTTTCCTAGAATAAACTTGTATAAACTAGATTAATTTGAGAAAAATAGTTTTCCCAAAATATCACGTGACAAACCAATTTCTCAAATTAATCTAGTTTATGTAAGTTTATTCTAGGAAAGGGGGAATTTGGCGCAAATGGGAAGCCAATTTATGAAAGTTTGTTACATAAGTTTCTTAAAATATCACGCCGTTAGCCTACGAATGTCAAATAACGTTTTGTATGGCAATCGAACCCCCTAAAATATTAGGGGACAATCTTACACACATCAAACTGGGGCAAATATAGTAAGCTCAATAAGGCTTGTACTATGGGGACTAGACGACGATATATTGAATAGATATAAATATTTAAATACAAGACTCAGAAACAAATATTCATGCTCATTAATCATCACACAAATATTTGCGAAACGATTGGCAAAAGGATTTGAAGAAAGTTCTCTTCACTTCTGCTGTACAATGTTCCCTCGGCCTCACTATGACCGGTCCTTTTTTTTTTTTTTTTTTTTTTTTATTGGAATCAAAAAAAATACAATTTTAGTAACTTAACCTAAAGATTCGCCAAACTGCAAAGCAGTTTGTTGGCGATTCGCTCCATGATTTATTTTTACTCTACTTAATTGTTTAACTTTAGTTAGAAGTGTAAGTTAATATGCGAACTGTTTAAGTACGGCAGAGGATAATGCAACATATATATTAGTTACTCGTATGCACCTACATATGTTTGCACATAGCTGCAATCGTTATGTAGGTACATATGGTTACAATCGTTAGAAAAAAAATTAAAAAATAATAATCATTTATCTACTAAATGTGTAGGTACCTACGATCGATGCCAAAGATATGCCTGCATTACTATACCTATCCTATCCTTTGAAATAAGACGGACAATGCATACACCTCTTCGACGTCGATGGCACAACATTCATATATTATTTAATGGAGTTTATATGCTTATCTAATAATATTCGTTTGAATTTTTCTTTAAGACTACCCACTTTTAATTTAGGTGTTTCTAACAACAAAGGGTATTCATTATACATTTCCGGGATCAAGTATTCTTTTGTTCTTCGTCCATAGTAATTTTTGGCTACTGGTTGTAACAATTTTATCGTTTTAGATGATCGAGTAACACCGTTACTTATTCTTTTAACTTTGAAGTCGTCGGTATAGTAACTATTTAAGACATTTAAGTATATAACTTTACAATGTACAGGCAAAATCTTACACACTGAGAACAGCATATCGTATTGATGTTTACATTTATTTCTCATGTTTTTGCCAACCAACAATTTCATCAGTCTTATCTGAAGTTGCTTTATTTGGTCCAGGTATGTTCTAAATGTAAGCCCATAGCAACTTAGGCCGTAACTTAATAATGCATCAGCAAGTGCATGGTAAACAATGTGCAGTGTGCGTTTATTGATTATTTTGCTTAAATGATAAAATTTACCCAAAATTGACCTTAATCTATTGCATACTTGATTTATATGTAATTTCCAATTGAAGTGTTTATCAATTAATAATCCCAAATATCTGAAGTTTTCAACCACTTCCAGTTTGTGACATATACAGTTTGTTTTATTTTTATGCAGGCATTCGTACGTGTGGCCTACGATGTTAAGATTGATGGGTGCTATATTTTTTGCCTTTTTATTATATGGTGAAAAGAGTAACATGCATTTTGTTTTACTAATGTTCAAAATTATCCCATTGTCATGCGCCCACTTGGTAACATTGTCAAAATCCTGCTGCACACTGTCTACCATCCCTGCAAGATCCCTGCCGGCGAACAACAGGCACATGTCATCCGCGTACATGTACACGTTACATTTCTGAACAACATTTGACACACTGTTCACATGCATGGTGTAGCCTGCGCCACCCACCTCTAACGGACACCCGCAACCTTTACCAGGTCATCAGTCCACCTTGTAGGGGGTCTACCCACGCTGTGCCTTCCGGTACTTGGTCGCTACTCGAGAGCCTTCCCGCCTCAACGGCCATCGGTTGTACAGTGCACACTGTGTCCCGCCCACTGCCACTTACCCCCTGGCCACGACTTTGGTCTTAAGCGACCTGCGACAAGCGTTTTATCTGTTCATTGCGCGTGATCCCAACTAACCACAGTGCGTTGCGCGTCTCGACTGCGCAATGAACAGATAAAACGCTGGTCGCAGGTCGCTTAAGACCAAAGTCGTGGCCAAGGCGTTAAGTTTATCGATTCGGAGGGCTATATCGATTGAATAAAATAAGTAACCCCCGTGTGGTGTCGGGTTAGAATAGCACCACCCCCCTTTCTTCCCGTGGGTGTCGTAAGAGTCGACTATGGGAACAGGGTTGAAGTGTGTTGTGGGCGATGGGCTAGCAGCCTATCACTGCGACATCACATTTTGTCGATCTTTTATACCCACATTTATGCTAATAGTGGCACTGGAACACAAGTTTCATGTGCTCTGCCTATCCCTTTTAGGGATAAAGGCGTGATTGTATGTATGTATGTATGTAAAATAAGTAAAAATGTATATTTGGGGACAATCTTACACAAATCGACCTAGTCCCAAACTAAGCAAAACTATAAACATACTTATATAGATAAGTAAATCTCCACTTATAATAAATCTCTAAATTAAAAAAAGAATCAGCCAGTTTGAAACTAAGGTTTCTGTGGTACGAATGTTCTCAGGATCCCATGGACGGAAAAATATGAAACATTTTATATAGGTACATTATTATTCCAGCTGCAACTTAGGATAGTTTTTATCCGACTGCGACAATTAATTTATTTTCCGTAATATACGACTTCATTTAATTTTTCATTTATTATTCTTAAAGTATATCGCCGCCACATCTGTCAGCTAAAAGAAACGTCAAAATCACAGACTAATAAGAAATACTACGGACAAAATGGCGGAATTTCTTTGCCTTTCTTTCGCCTATTAATAATTTTAATCCCGTCTACGATATACATTGACGAGACACATAGGTACCAAAAGCAAATATAAAATTAATCGATTTTGATATGCGAACTTATATGCGCAAATGTCGAATTAAGGCGTAATTTCTACAAATGTAACAACAAATTCGAACAATATAAAATTGGTTTTTTTGAATGGCACGCGCGCGCGCTCTTTGCGTATTCAGCCAATCCACGAAAACCGAAACTCGAAGTTCGTATATCTGCATTCCTGTCATTTGTTAGTGCGATAGAGATAGAGATACCCGAATATTTTCGAATTCCGAAGTTCGTGGTTTAAAAGAAAATACGGATGTCGGATAGATCTAAATTAATATTTTGTGTGTGAATATGGTTAAAAATATTTGGAAATACTATTGTTGTTATTGTTTTAGTATATTTGACTAGCTTTAAGTTTAATATTGTACGTCCGAAATGGGCAAGCTGTTGGACTTTATTTTACCCAAAACAACTAAATGTACACAGTTCTGACAATAAAGAAATCTTATTTTATCTTATCTTATCGAAAATAGGGATGTAGACACTAAACAAAATAATCATAATGTTGTATTATCTCGAAAAAAAACAACGCAAGAGGCTCGCTATACTCGTATAGGTAATCACTAAGTTATAAGTGTATATAGTTTTAAGAGGGGGTTTGTTGCGTCTCTTTTCCGCAAAACGCACCTTAATAATGAAACGATTGTTTTTTACTATGACGCTCGAGGATCGTGACGTCACGGTCCCTGATCGTTTTCTCACTCTAACAAGCGACATTAAAACGGTTGTAGCTTCGTAATTTTTTGAGATATTTGAATGAGTTTTTCGTTTCTTCTTTCTTTTGAAGTGAGTCTACAGCTACACCTCTATTTGGAAGACAAGCGGAAAGAACCCATACTATCCTTACTAATAATCCATACTTCCATATTAATATTATAAATGCGAAAGTGTGTCTGTCTGTCTGTTACCTCTTCACGCCTAAACCGCTGAACCGATTTAGATGAAATTTGGTATACAGATAGTTTGAGCCCCGGGGAAGGACAAAGGGTAGTTTTTATATCTGAGGGGCTGAAATTGGGGGTGGAAATTTGTATGGAGCTACTTAAACCGCTGCATCGATTTAGATGAAATTTGGTATATAAATAGTTTGAGTCCCGGGGAAGGACATATAATAGGTTTTATCCCGGAAATCATCTCCTAAGGGGGTAAAGGGGGGGGGGGGGGTGAAAATTTGGATGTAATCTATTTTGATGAAATTTGGTGTAGATATAGGTTAAGTCCTGGGAAAGGACATGGAATAGTTTTTACCCCAGAAATCATCCCCTAAGGGGGTGAAATTAGGGGTAAAAATTCGGATGGAACCCATTTTAATACAATTTGGTATAGAGATAGCTTGAGTCCTGGGAAAGGACATAGGATAGTTTTAATTCCGGAAATCACTCCCTAAGGGGGTGAAATGGGGGGTGAAAATTTGGATGAATCCTGTTTAGATTAAATTTGGTATAAAGGTCGTTTGAGTCCCGAAGAATGACATTAGATAGTTTTTATCCCGAAAATCATTCCCTAAGGGTATGAAATAGGGGGTGAAAGTTTGGATTAAATCCATGTATCTAGATGAAATTTGGTATAGAGATAATTTGAGACCCTTCGAAGGATATAGAATAGTTTTTGCCTCGGAAATCATCCCTTAAGATGGTAAGTAGAAGTTTGTTTGCATTATATTTTCTAAGTATAAGTTCTACGCGGACAAAGTCGCGGGCAACAGCTAGTACTTAATAAATACACAGAAAACATCCATGACTCAGGAACAAATATTTGTGCTCATCACACAAATAAATGCCCTTACTGGGATTCGAACCCGGGACCTCCGGCTTCGTAGGCAGGGTCACTACCAACTAGGCTACAGAGGTAGTCAAACCTTGCCTTGGTTCTGCTACTATCATGTTGTGAATATTCCTAATTATTTAATTTGATATTAGCATAATTTCGACCCTACAGAGGTATCTTTCCGCTCCAATTATTATTATGATGAATCGTTTCAATTCCGGCCACTTCCTACAATCGTGAGCGGAACCTACCTTCCTCAGTAAAATCGCACCATCAAGGCAACACGCCAGCCGGTGCTAGATTTCTCTTATTTACAATGATTATATAATTGTGAGTAAATGGAGAGGTTAAAAATAGTATTATAGATAACTAAAAACGTTACAAAAAAGCAATTATCAATTTAACAAACTTCTTTTACCCAAGACATGTAGATACAATAGCGCTATCGTTACCTGCGACTTATCTTTTACAATCGTTCTAAATACTAAATTATTCTAATTTAGTTATTATCATAAGTACCTACCCAGTAATAAATCCCTATTCAGTGTAAGTCGAGTCACACACTCGTATAACAGCAGGACAACTTTCGGCGATAGGATAACCTAGAAACTTAGTGATTTTATGTTGTTCAATATTCAAATCAGTTAATTAAAGGTTGACGACCAGTTAGCCAAGTGGGTATGGGTAGTGAGTGTAGTGACGCTGCCTACGAAGCTGAAGGTCCTGGGATCGAATCCCGGTAAGGGCCAATATTCGTGTGATGATTAATGAGCATGAATATTTGTTTCTGAGTCTTGAATATTTTCTATGTTAAGTAGGTATTTAAATATTTATATCTCTTAAATATATCGTCGTCTAGTCCCCATAGCACAAGCCTTATTGAGCTTACTATATATGGGGCTAGTTTGATGTGTGTAAGATTGTCCTTAGGGGACACTTTCTGAGTCTTGAATGTTTTCTATGTTAAGTAGGTATTTAAATATTTATATCTATTAAATATATCGTCGTCTAGTCCCCATAGCACAAGCCTTATTGAGCTTACTATATATGGGGCTAGTTTGATGTGTGTAAGATTGTCCCCTAATATTTTATTTTATTTTATATTTTAAGATTCAATTGAAAATACTTAATCTCCACTTATAATAAATCTCTAGAATCAGCCAGTTTGAAACTAAGCTTTGGGTTGTCACGAATGTTCTCAACATCCCGTGAACGGAAAAATATGAAACATTTTTTGTAGGTACATTATTATTCTAGCTGCAACTTAGGATAGCTTTTATCCGACTGCGACAGTTAATTAATTTTCCGAACTATACGACTTCATTAATTTTTCATTTATTATTCTTAAAGTATATCGCCGCCACATCTGTCAGCTTTGTGAAACGTCAAAATGGCGGAATTGCTTTTCCTTAATTTCGCCTAAGTATTAATAATTTAAATCCCGTCTCCGATAGACCTTCACGAAACGCATACCAAGAGGTGAAGCATAAAAAATTAATTGATTCTGATATGAGAACTTATATGCGCAAATGTCGTATTAAAGCGTAATTTCAATAAATGTATCAACAAATTCGAACAATATAAGTAACACAAATGTTTTTTTTAATGGCACGCACGCGCTCTCTTTGCGCATTCAGCCAAACCACGCAAACCAAAACTCGAAGTTCGTATATCTGCATTCCTCTCACTCGATTAATGTTAGTGCGATAGAGATACCCGAATATTTCGAATTCTGAAGTTCGTGGTTTAAAAGAAAATACGGATGTCGGATAGATCGAAAATAGGGATGTAAACACTGTAGACACTAAATAAAAAAATCACAATGTTGTAGGTATTTTCTCGAAAAAGGACTTAAAATGAAGTCAAATGGAGAAAAAAACAACGCAATTTAAGTAGTCACTAAGTTATAAGTTTTAAGAGGGGGTATGTTCTGTCCCTTTTCCGCAAAACGCACCTTCATATTATCGTTCCTTGAGAAACATAGTGCCACTATACAAAATGTTTTGTGCTTGAAAATTCAACTTTTGAAAAATGGAACAATGTCACTATTTGAATGGTAATTAATTTTGTATAGTGACACTGTGTTTCTCAAGGAGCGATATGAAACGATTGTTTTTTACTATGAGTACTATGACGCTCGAGGATCGTGACGTTACGGTCCCGATCGTTTTCTCACTCTAATAAGCGATATTAAAACGGTTGTAGCTTCGTAATTTTTTGAGATATTTGAACGGGTTTTTCGTTTCTTCTTTCTTTTGAAGTAATAATAAATTTTGAGTCTACTCCCCTATTTGGAAGACAAGTGGAAAGAGTACCTAATCTATATATTAAAGATGAGTCATTTGAAGAAATAGATACCTACAGAAAAAAACCGGCCAAGTGCGAGTTGGACTCGCGCACGAAGGGTTCCGTACCATTATCTATAAAAACGGCAAAAAAAACACCTTTGTTGTATGGGACCCCCCTTAAAAAAATATATATTTTGTTTTTAGTATTTGTTGTTATAGCGGCAAAAGAAATACATATTATGTGAAAATTTCAACTCTCTAGCTATCACGGTTCTTGAGATACAGCCTGGTGACAGACAGACGGACGGACGGACAGCGAAGTCTTAGTAATAGGGTCCCGTTTTACTCTTTGAGTACGGAAGCCTAAAAAACAGTACGGATTGATTGACAGCAAAAATTATAATAATTATATTTATGGGAAAAAATATATAAATGCCTATGTCCTGACTGACTCACTTACTCACTCACTCATCAACTCACAGCCGAAACTACTGGGCCTAGAGAGTTGAAAACACCAGAACTACCTTTTACAACGTAGGCAACGGATAAGAAGTAATTTTCGGAAATCATACCCCTAAAGGGGTTAAATAGGGGTGCAAAGTTTGTATGGGGGAAACTTGATTTTTTGAGCTAGAGACTTAAAACTTTGTATAACGATTATTTATTAGAATACAAATAAAGTGCTTTCAACGTTTAGGAAAATTCTGCCCCTAAGGGGGTTAGAAAGGGGTGTAAATTTTGTATGGGGGAAACTTTATTTTTTAGACAAGCGAGTTAAAACTTTGTAGAAAGATTACTTATTATAATACAAATAAAGTACTTTAAGCGTTTTGAAAAATTTCACCCCTAAAGGGTTGCAAAGTTTGTATGAGCGAAACTCCTTTTTGAGATAGAAGCTAAAAAGTTTTTAGAAATATTACTTATTACGATACAAATAATACGAAACAAATAAAGTATTTTTAGCGTTTTGGAAAATTCCACCCCTAAGGGGATGAAAAAGGGGTGCAATGTTGGTAAAGGGGATTTTTTGGAGCTAAAATCTCAAAACTTTTTAGAAAGATTAAATAATAAAAAAAAATTAAGATATGAGATTTGTAACTTCGATCTTAGCCTGTTTAGACTACCAAAATTATTTCAGCGTTTTTTGAAATTCTTCCCCCAAAGGGGAAAGGGCATTCAAAGTTTGTATGGAGAGCAAGACATTTTTAAAGTAAGGGATTTGTAACTTCGGTTTTAGACAAAACAAACATGCTAAAATACTACAAAACTTATTTCAGCGTTTTTTTTTAATTCATCGCCTAAGAAGGTTAAAACGGGGTTCGAAGTTTGTATATTTAGTATAGAGCAAGACATTTTTAAAGTAAGAAATTTGTAACAACGGTTTCAGCCTGTTTATTATGAGGGTTCAAAGGGGGTTCTAAGTGTGTATAAAGAGCAAGCCATTTTGAAAGTAAGAGATTTGTAACTTCGGTTTCAGACTGTTTACTAAAAGACTAGGCACAAAACTAATTTCAATGTTTTTTTTTAATTTATTCCTTAAACAAACTTTTAGACGACGAAGTTCGAGATTCGAAGTTCGTGGTAGCGCCGCAGATACAGGCAGCGAGCGAAGAGCGCGCGCGAGTTTTGCGTTTGAGGGATTTCATATGCCTACTTTTGTTGGCGCTTGTGACCAGTAGCACCGACTTTTCTCAAAATACCGGACATTGTTCTGTCCGGTATGACCATTTATTTTTTACCGGACAGGCCTCGAAAATACCGGACTGTACGCTTAAATCATTCATTGCGGAAGACGACTGCAAAAGTATACATAGGTATATTTAAATCTAAATTGAAAACATGTTTAATGGATGTCTTCCTTTTAAAAAATAGGTAGTTAGATAGTTCTAGGAATACAAAATAAAAATAACATAGTCATAAGGGGATCCAATCGAAGTGAGTGGAAATGTAAACAAGTTTTTTTGTCATTGAGGGTAGGAAAGGCTGAGGCTCCGTAGGTAATTATGATGAAAGACTTGTTTACATGTTTACATCACTTGATATTCCTTGTTGTCCAAGCAGGACAATAAAAATGTAATAATCTTATTAATACATTTATTTATTTCACAAGCACGAAATTAATGACAAAATAGCTCTGCGCGACATGCGCTTGACGCTGAGGTGGCTCGCTGACTGGCGGTGCGCGAGCGCAGCCGCCCGATCTGCCCTTCAAACGTCGTCACGGTCGCCATTATTGTCCAAGCAGGACAATAAAAATGTAATATTCTTCTTAATACATTTATTTATTTCACAAGCACGAAATTAATGACAAAATAGCTCTGCGCGACATGCGCTTGACGCTGAGGTGGCTCGCTGACTGGCGGTGCGCGAGCGCAGCCGCCCGATCTGCCCTTCAAACGCCCCGTCCTTTGCCGTCGTCCGATGCCCGCGCGTACATCGTCCCGGCGTTGAAAGACTGGCTTTCAACAATAAATTGCAGAGATTCTTTGTGTTGCCTTTCGCGGGTCTAGGATATACAGGGTGGAATTTCATAAACTGTACATAATAAAAGGAGAAAAATTTCAGCCAATTTCATCGGTGAAACGGTGTTTTTTTTTTTTTTCTAGTCATTAGTTTTTTTTTACAGAATTTTGAAAATGGTCCTAAAATGAAAATAAAAAATGCAGAGTATTACCAAGGGACAGGTTAATAATTCTTAATAACAATAAAAAACCAACTAGAAGAGAAAATCCGCAAAAAAAATTATTGTTTTTGAAAAATGGCTACAAAAATTACGAATTTTAAAAGAAAAACACAATTTTCTGAAAAAAAACGCAGATTTAGTTACCATTTTTTTGCTTAGTATTAAACCTCACTTAATGCCGATTCTAAAACCGTTTTTAAACTGTCTCAGACTTTGAAAAATACCACGCTAATGGGTACGTAAATCAAACCATAATTTTATTAATTTTAATCCTCTTAAAATCCTTAATGACCGCTTGTTCCCAGGTAGTTGAAGGGTGTTATCGGGTTTTAGGTAGAGAAAACAATAGGAAGAAAAGTAGTCCTAAAAATTGCGTAAATAAAATCATGTATTTTAATTAAAAGTCATAAATTCGATTGATAAACCTTTATTAAAGAAAAAACTTATTCTAGTGTTGCAAAGGGCGTTCCCTGTATGGTATTAATTGTTCAAAATGACCTCCTCTTTCTTGAAGGCACAATGTGGCCCGAGCTTGAATTTGTTGCGTAGCCCGTCGAATCATTCCCGGATTCTTTTTTATTTCTTGTGCTGCATTTAAAATTCTGTCGTGCAATTCTGCTTCGGTATTGACGATTCTGTGATATACCCGTTGCTTCATATCACCCCAAAGAAAATAATCCAACGGCGTCATATCAGGCGATCTTGCAGGCCATCCAACGGGGCCGTCTCGGCCGATCCACCTATTGGGATATTGCTCATTTAAAAAATGTCGAACTCTTAATGCCCAATGAGCTAGGCATCCATCCATTTGGAGAAACAGGCGTTGTCTCACATCTAACATCACATCTTCCAAAAGCTCTGGGAGCTCGTCTCTCAGTAACAGTAAAAATCTGTCGGCGTTCAAAGTATTCGGTAAGAAGACTGGTCCAATCAATTGATCGTCGAGTACCGCTGCCCAAACGTTTATGGAGAATTGGTCTTGAAAATTAGATGGTCTTACTAGGTTTGGATTATCGTGAGCCCATGTGTGTAAATTTCTGAAGTTAGTTATTCCCGTATGAGTAAATCTTGCTTCGTCCATCCATAAAATTCTTCTAGTAAATTCCGGATCCCTTCTGATATTGCCAAGTATCCAAGTCGACATAACACACCTAACGCGGGCATCGCCAATTTGCAAATTTTGTACCCGTTGATAATGAAATGGATGCAGTCCTTCCTTCTTCAAAATTTTCCAGACAGAGAATTTTGAGATTCCGTGCCTCAATGCCAAGCGTCTTAGACTCGTGGTTGGGTCCGCGTACAAGTCTCTGAGAACTGCTTCTTCTATGGCAACATCAATTATGTTTCCTGGCTCTCGGCGATCTCGGCCACCGTATCCCAGGCCAATATTGCACAACCGGCGATGAACTTCTTGAAAGTGGCGAGCAGCAGGTCTTGGAACGTCATTAGGATACTGCTCCAAATAGGCGATACACGCAGCTCTTGCAGAGCCATGGCACAATCCATAATAATAGTGCATGTTGGCTATTTGTAACGGCGAAAACTCTCGTAAGCGGGGCATGATGATTCAAACTGAACAAGTACTGGAGTAATCAAAGAAGTGGCGAGCAAAGACAAGCAATTGCGATTTGCGAGCGACTGAATAGTTGACCTATTGCCCAATGCCTTTATACCCCTCATGTTATCTCCACCTTCAACCCAAAAACACCCTTCAACTACCTGGGAACAAGCGGTCATTAAGGATTTTAAGAGGATTAAAATTAATAAAATTATGGTTTGATTTACGTACCCATTAGCGTGGTATTTTTCAAAGTCTGAGACAGTTTAAAAACGGTTTTGGAATCGGCATTAAGTGAGGATTAATACTAAGTACGTAATTTGTTATTTCCACCTAAAACCCAATAACACCCTTCAACTACCTGTGAACAAACGGTCATTAAGGATTTTAAGAGGATTAAAATTAATAAAATTATGGTTTGATTTACGTACCCATTTGCGTGGTATTTTAAAAAGTCTGAAACAGTTTAAAAACGGTTTTAGAATCGGCATTAAGTGAGGTTTAATACTAAGCAAAAAAATGGTAACTAAATCTGCGTTTTTTTCAGAAAATTGTGTTTTTCTTTTAAAATTCGTAATTTTTGTAGCCATTTTTCAAAAACAATAATTTTTTTTGCGGATTTTCTCTTCTAGTTGGTTTTCTATTGTTATTAAGAATTATTAACCTGTCCCTTGGTAATACTATGCATTTTTTATTTTCATTTTAGGACCTTTGGATCAAAAGTTATACCGTCTGAATTAAGTGTATTACCCGAGTTTTTACAAAAAATTTCAAAATTCTGTAAAAAAAAAACTAATGACTAGAAAAAAAAAAAAACACCGTTTCACCGATGAAATTGGCTGAAATTTTTCTCCTTTTATTATGTACAGTTTATGAAATTCCACCCTGTAGGTCTAGTCAACCCTTCGACAACCTGCAATATAGTCGTTGCGGTGAAGTTCACCCGATGGAGTAAAGTAGTTGATTTGTTCCCATGTATCTTTTTCTTGTATGTCTTCAGGTGTGATTTGATATGAGTCCTATCTACAGAATTCAGGATTTGTTGCCCTTAATGGGTAGGTAAACCATTCTTCCCTTCGACAACGTCTGTAGTAGGAACAATACACATTTTGTTGATTGCTCTTCTTATTGTGCCCCGATTGGTGATGACATCAGCGACACGGTTGACGCCATCTTTCCCAGGGTATAGATGGCTGATGCGTGCTAGGCGCCACTGAAGAGGAGGTAGTTGATCTTCCTTCAAAATGACGAGGTCCCCGACTCGAAGCTCTCGCTGCCGCGTCTTCCACTTCGTACGCTGTTGGAGCTCTGCTATGAATTCTCGTCGCCACCTGTCCCAGAAGTGCTGCCTCAACTGCTCTATGCGTTCGTATCTGTTGGGGTACTTTGTAGTAATAGGTCGGGACGGTACCGAAGTGAGAGGCCGCCCGCAAAGGAAGTGCCCTGGAGTCAAAGGAGTTGGGTCAGTGGGGTCCGACGAAAGAGGCGTTAGGGGTCGAGAATTTAAAATAGCTTCGACTTGTGCAAATAGCGTTGCTAGCTCTTCAAACGTCAGGGAAGCCCCCCCAGCAATACGTCGAAGATGGAACTTAGCCGACTTAACCCCGGCTTCCCAGATCCCTCCGAAATGGGAAGAATAAGCTGGACTAAACATGAATTTAATTCCTTCATCATTAGCAAAATTAGTTATAGACTGACGACTAGATTTAATCAATTTACACAGTTCATTGTTTGCACCTTTAAAGTTTGAATTTAGTTAGCCGGCCTTTGATACTACCGCGCTGCTTAATAAGCTTAGACAAATCATCAACCTTCGACGGCACATCCAACTTTGCCCCTTCCGGTGGTGCCATAACTTCAAACAATAAATATCGAAGGCACTAACGACAATGAAATAAGTAAGTAATTAAATCTCAAACCAGTTAAATCCAGTCTCAGCCGCGACCGCCCGACATAGAAAATTACTCCGTCCGAGCACACAGCTAGCCAGCAAGGTGCGCGCGGAGCTGCTACGGACCCGGGCTGCACCCAGCAAACAGAACGCCTTAAGCGCGCCGGTCCCGATCAAACACTGAAATAGTCGGCAAATCGCTATAAGATATTTGAACTACAATAATTCGTTAAGAAGGGATTTAGCACGGTTATCTCCGTTTATTGTTTAGCAAAATCTCTAATAATTAAGGAAAACACTAAGTAATAGCCTTAATTAGGCAAACTTGTATAAAATATGGAATAGCCACGTATTGCACACAAAGGAACCGTTACTACAAATTTTAAATTTAACTACGTAACGGATTTGTAAATAACTTTCCGATTTACTAAAATTAGCACTGTAATGCCTGTATAATACAGCTTAATAAGGCAACTCTTGTACAAAAATATGGAATAGCCACGTATTGCACACAATGGAACCGTTACTACAAATTTTAAATTTAACTACGTAACGGATTTGTAAATAACTTTCTGATTTACTAAAATTAGCACTGTAATGCCTGTATAATACAGCTTAATACTTAACATGCGTATAAATGCGAGTAATGCGATAATATTCGCCGAAATAAGCCTTCGCAAGCTAGATCAGGATACTATCCTGACGCTTTAAAAAAGAAGAATTTATTTACCAAATAGAAATAAGCACAGGCCGTTGCGTGCAGCTAATAGTCTTGTCTTTTAGGCAAGCTAGATTAGGAATTGAACCTAACGCTTAAGATGCAAGAAAGCCGTCACACAAATCGAAGCCAAATTATAAAAGGGGATATGGCGATAATATTCGCCGAAATAAGCACTTCGCAAGCTAGATCAGGATACTATCCTGACGCTTTAAAAAAGAAGAATTTATTTACCAAATAGAAATAAGCACAGGCCGTTGCGTGCAGCTAATAGTCTTGTCTTTTAGGCAAGCTAGATTAGGAATTGAACCTAACGCTTAAGATGCAAGAAAGCCGTCACACAAATCGAAGCCAAATTATAAAAGGGAATCGGAACAAAGGAATGGTAAAATAGGCGTACTTCCCTCGGGTTAGACCTGCAGGCAACCACGTAGATCCTTGAGGCCCCAGTATTTCAAAAAAAACAGCAGCAACCTTTGTTCTTCCGAGTCGGTGAGTCAGCGAGCCGGTAAAATTCCGTTATTTTAACGGTTAAAATGCAGCTTGAACTTGCACGTTATTTGCAGTTTCTTCCAACGGTCGCCATTATTGTCCAAGCAGGACAATAAAAATGTAATAATCTTATTAATACATTTATTTATTTCACAAGCACGAAATTAATGACAAAATAGCTCTGCGCGACATGCGCTTGACGCTGAGGTGGCTCGCTGACTGGCGGTGCGCGAGCGCAGCCGCCCGATCTGCCCTTCAAACGTCGTCACGGTCGCCATTATTGTCCAAGCAGGACAATAAAAATGTAATATTCTTCTTAATACATTTATTTATTTCACAAGCACGAAATTAATGACAAAATAGCTCTGCGCGACATGCGCTTGACGCTGAGGTGGCTCGCTGACTGGCGGTGCGCGAGCGCAGCCGCCCGATCTGCCCTTCAAACGCCCCGTCCTTTGCCGTCGTCCGATGCCCGCGCGTACACTTGTTACCGCTAATAATAATAAGCATAAAAAATTAAATCATATGTAGATTGTACACATAATATAGATACCAAAACATCATAACAAAGAGTGTATATTCGCCAACAAACTGTTATGCAGTTTGGCGAAGATTAAGATTAAGCTTATCGTAATTTTTGTTGAGTAAAAAATAAATAATAAAAAAAAAAAAACCGGACATCTGGCAACCCTACCTGGAAGTACCCAGGTTAGGTTTAGGTACTATATGTCAGTCTGTCAGTGCTAAAATTTACGGTTTTTTGACCTTCATATCTTTATAACTGTTTGAGCTAGCTTCATGAAATTTGGGCTTCTAGATGTCCTTATGGATATAATTAAACACACGTAGTTTTATGTGTTTACGTTCAAGAGGTTTTGAGTTATAGAAGGGTCAAAAGTGGTACCAAGTGGTTCGTGTAATATTACACTTGGCGCTTGGCTAGGCAATTCTTTTGCTTGAACTTGGGTTGACACGCTGCCGCGTGTCCGCGTGTCTAATTCCCCTTCTATTAACCATGTTGGTGGGCCATCAATCATACTTTATGCCTGCCTCACCCACGTCTACCGTCCCGCAAACCCATATGGTCCGACTGCAAGCTACAGGGCTCGGAGCCTTTCAGTATCCATTTGGAGTGGAGGAAGCAGTGGCAGGAACAGGATGGAGCCCCACTAGAACTCCAACGGGATTTAACGAACACCGCAAGACCTGGGTCACTCTGAACCGCATCCGGACGGGCGTTGGGTGCTGCAATCACAACCTACACAAGTGGGGCATATCAACAGCAGCTGACTGTGACTGTGGTGCGCCAACACAAACCGTCCTACACATTGTTGAGGAATGCCCCAGAAGACTATTCACGGGAGGTATGGATGACCTATTGGCGCTGACCCCTGCAACAAGGGACTGGCTACTCAACTTAGATATTAAATTGTAATCTTTTAAACTTGTACTCATTGTTAGTATTAATTTCAACTGTATAAAAGCCATACGATATAATAATAATAATACTTTATAATACTACTAGCGACCCGCTCCGACTTCGCACGGGTTTATATGTATTATATTATCTCCACTTATAATAAATCTCTAAATTAAAAAAAGAATCAGCCAGTTTGAAACTAAGCTTTGCGCGGTTCGAATGTTCTCAGCATCCCATGAACGGAAAAATATGAAACATTTTATATAGGTACATTATTATTCTAGCTGCAACTTAGGATAGTTTTTATCCGACTGCGACAGTTAATTAATTTTCCGAAATATACGACTTCATTTAATTTTTCATTTATTTTTATTGAAATCAAACGCTGCTCCAACTGTCAGCTGTAAGAACCGTCAAATTTTCGTCAAAATGGCGGAATTGCTTTGCCTTTCACTTATTAATAATTTAAATCCCGTCTACGATAGATCTTTACGAGACAAATGCTAAAATATAAACCATAAAAAAATATTCGATTCTGATATGAGAACTTATATGCGCAAATGTCGTTTTATGTCGTAATTTCAATAAATGAAATCAACAAATTTGAACAATATAATATAATTAACACGAATTTGTTTTTTTTGAATGACAATGGCACGCGCTCGGCGCATTCAGCCAAAGTACCTGCGGCGCTACCACGAAAACCGATACTCAATGTTCATATATTTGCATCCCTGTCACTCGAGTATGGTTAGTGCGATAGAGATAGAGATACCCGAATATTTTCGAATTCCGAAGTTCGTGGTTATAGCTCAGGAATCGAAAATATGGTAAATAATTATAATGTATTTTCTCGAAAAAGAATTTAAAATAAATATAGTCAACTGGAGAAAAAAACAAAGCAAGAGGTTATATAGGTAATGATTAAGTTATAAGAGTCCAAAGTTTTAAGAGGGGGTATGTTCTGTCCCTTTTCCGCAAAACGCACCTTCATATGAAACGATTGTTTTTTACTATGACGCTCGAGTATATTGACGTCACAGTCCCTCATCGTTTTCTCACTCTAACAAGCGACATTAAAACGGATGTAGCTTCATAATTTTTTGAGATATTTGAATGGGAGTTTCATTATCTTCTATCTATTTATACATAATAATTGCCTATGTCCTGACTGACTTATTCACTCAATCACTCACTCACTCATCAACGCACAGCCGAAACTACTAATCTTAGAGAGTTGATTTTTGCACAGTATGTTGCTTTTATAACGTGGGCTAGGGATAAAAAGGGATTTTTGAAAATTCTACCCCTAAGGGGGTAAAATGGGGGTGCAAAGTTTGTATGGGAGAACCTTTTTTTTTGAGCTATAGACTTAAACTTTGTAGAAAAATTAGTTATTAGAATACAAATGAAACACTTTCAGCGTTTTGGATAATTCCACCCCTACGGGGGTAAAATAGGGGTGCAAGGTTTGTATGGGGGAAACATTTTTTTTTTAATAGAGACTTAAAACTTTGTAGAAAGATCAGTCATTAGAATACAAATAAAGAACTTTCAGGGTTTTAGAAAATTCTACCATACAAATAAAGTACCTAGATTCAGTGTTTTAAAAAAATCTACCCCTAAGGGGGTAAAATAGGGGTGCAAATTTTGTATGGGGGAAACAATATTTTTTTTAAATAGAGACTTAAAAATTTGTAGAAAGATTAGTCATCAGAATACAAATTAAGTACTTTCAGCGTTTTAGAAAATTCTACCCCTAAAAATAGGGGGCTAAAATAGGGGTGCAAAGTTTGTATGTGGGAAACTATTTTTTTTAGCTAGAGTCCTAAAACTTTGTAGAAAGATTATTTAAATACAAAGAAAGTACTTTCAGCGTTTTGGAAAATTTCACCCCTAAGGGGGTAAAATAGGGTGCAAAGTTTGTATGGGAAAAACATATATTTTTTTAATAGAGAAAAATTACTTATTAGAACATGAAAAATACTACATTCGGCGTTTTACAAAAATCATTCCCTAAGGGGGTTAAAAAAGGGTGCAAGGTTTGTATGGGGAACACTTTTTCTGAGCTAGACACTTAAAACTTTGTAGAAAGATTACTTATAAAAATACAAAAAAAAAGACTTTCAGCGTTTTGAAAAAATCTATCCCTAAGGGGGATAAAAAGGGGTGCAAAGTTTTTATCAGGTAAAGTTTATGTTTTTGAGTTAGAGACTTGAAACTTTGTAGAAAGATTACTTATTAAAATACAAAAAAAGAACACAAATCGTTTTAGAAAATTCCACCCCTAATAGGGTTAAAAAGGAGAGCAAGCTTTGCATGGGCAACACTTTTTTTTGAGTTAGACTTAAAACTTTGCAAAAAGATTACTTATTAGAATACTAAAAAAGAACTTTCAGCGTTTTAGAAAACTCCATCCCTAAGGGGGTTAAGAAGGGTAGCCAGTGTTGTGTGGGAAAAGCTTTTTTTTTTACTAGACTTAAAACTATTCGAAATGTTACTTATTAAAATTAATAATAAAGTACTTTCAGAGTTTTAGAAAATTCCACCCCTATGGGTGTTAAGAAAGCTTTGTATGGGCAACACTTTTTTTGAGCTAGAGACTTAAAAGTTTACGAAAAAAGTTCTTTCAGCGATTAGAAAAATTCAACCTCTAAGGGGGTTTAAAAGGGGGTTCAAATTTTAAATGGCGAGCAATAAAATTTTAAAGTGTGAGTAAGAGATTTTTAACTTCGGTCTTATTCTGTACGTTAAAAGACTACAAAACTGATTTCAGAGTTTTCCAAATTCATCCCCTAAGAGTGTTAAAATTGGTTCAAAGTTTGAGTATTTCAAGGCATTTTTAAAGTATGAGATTTTTAACTTTGGTTTTAGACTGTTTGTTCACAAACTAGAAAATGAACATTAACTTTTTTTTTAATTATCCCCTAAAAGAGGGTACAAATTTTGTATTGAGAGAAATCATTTTCTAAGACGATAAAAAGTTCTACGCGGACGAAGTCGCGGGCAACAGCTAGTACATAATAAACCTTTCTCTTGAATCACTCTATCTTTTAAAAAAAAACCGCATCAAAATCCGTTGCGTAGTTTTAAAGATCTAAACATACATAGGGACAGACACAGCAGGAAGCGTCTTTGTTTTATATACTACTAGGGACCCGCCCCAGC
Organism: Epinotia brunnichana; assembly: GCA_963854355.1. Lineage (NCBI taxonomy): Eukaryota > Metazoa > Arthropoda > Insecta > Lepidoptera > Tortricidae > Epinotia > Epinotia brunnichana. The sequence continues at coordinate 20,876,481 of OY977936.1, read as the reverse complement.
TTCGCTCGGGGTTTTATGAATTATATGTATAAATACATGCATGTATTATATATAAACCTTCCTCTTGAATCACTCTATCTATTAAAAAAAACCGCATCAAAATCCGTTGAGTATTTTTAAAAATCTTAGCATACATAGGGACAGACAGACAGCGGGGAGCGACTTTGTTTTATACTATGTAGTGATGATGTAGTGAAATAGCGAGTATGTATAATATTGTAGTCTTTGATAGCGACATCCAGTTGATTAGTTGGGATCTACGTTAGTTTATAAAGGAATCAATAGAGGGCAGTATACTTAGTTGAAGCGCCATCTTTGTTTTATATTTTGTATTAACTTGTTGTTCTGTTTTTACATGATCCTGACCCTAAATAACTGATGGTATAAACCAAAGATGGCGCTAAATTTAAGGACATACTCTGCCATCTGTTATCAGTTTTATAAACCAAAATAGTGGATAATTTATCTGCTAGATGTCGTGATAAACTTACAAACATTGAAATACCGGTATCCTCTGTAATACAATAATATTATCATAGACATTCAACTCAAAGACCTCTAAGATTCTAAAATACTTGACAAGTATCTAATTATCAAAAAAATAAAAATAAATAAAAAAATATTATACCTCAATGACAGCGAAACGGTGGTAGAAGTCTGTCAAATAACGTTACGTTCATATTTTATCTTCATTTAATATATTGCAACGGAGTCACACTTAGCTTGTAAAATTTAAGTTTAAATTTGAATTTGTATTGATCAGTTTGCGCATTTTGACATGTGAAGTGAATAAAAAACAATAAACCAAAACGCAGCAATCAATTGAAGTTGTCCGCATACGTAGCGCGTTTTGTTAGCAACGAACGGAACGCAGTATCCGTCGTATAGATCGCTGGCTGGCTGTCTGGCTGAAAATAGTGAACGAAGTATGAGTTTTCGAATATGTTCGATTAAAAAGTGAATTAGTGAGTGACTGTCATCCAGCAAGATGGTTGATGACGTGAATATTGCGGAAACCGCTGAAAGTAAAGGTACTAGTGCAATTAAAGTTAAAATGTGCTGTTTGTGTAATAAGTGTTTAATACCGTCTAACCCTAAACCGTGTCGTGGCCCCACGTCGTGGGTCTGTGCACCGCTTTCGAGAATGTCCGCAGTGGCTCGCCCGACGCAAGTGTTATGTTTTGTTTTTATCTTTATTAGGCGTCTTTTTAGCGTCGTGGTATGTTCTATTATTAGCTAAATGCGTGCCAGACGGTTACAAGTGCGCAGGAATGTGCTAAAAATGAGTACTAATGTCATTCCATGCAATATTCATGGTCCGAACCTCTATTTTGACCAATTGAATGGTTAAATATTACCGTTATTTGATTATTTTTGTGGTTCGGAACTCTTTTCATGGCTACGTAGCCTTATGTAATGTATATTTAATCATTTGTTGACCCAATGATGCCATACTTGAGTCATATGCACCATATGATTGTTCTGACATTTCTGTGCGTACACAACTATAGGTGTCATGTTGATGAATTTTCGCACTGGTTCCTGTATTTTTGTGCATACCTACTTTCTCCGTAATTCTTATCAGATGTATCTCACACTTGAAGTGTATTTATATCAGAGAATAAAAGTGATCTATAGTTTTTTGCGAAATTATATTTATCACTTAAATTATAAAGATAAACCTTAGCCCCGTATTACGCCAATATATTGGTTTCTAGATAATATGACAAACAAAGTCCAATTACCTACTTATTGTGCAAAATCATGTTTAGATAGAGTTAGTTCAACACCTGTGGCAAATTGGTTATTGGGACTTTACCTAGTCGCAATAGGCTGGTTAGGGTGACAAACATTAAGATTTAGTCATTCATACCCATGCTAGAACATTAGGATAGTATTGGAGAAGAATAGTTTGCTTACAATCTATGGTAATATTTGTTTTCCAAGTTGCAATCAGACAGTTGTTTTAGTTAATGCATGCTAGGGAAACTATGGGCAGTTTTCTAGTATGGCAATACCTATGTTCATTTCCACTTCCTTATCTTGGAGTGTTTGTATTGGATTAATAACCTGCTATCAGGCTGATAATAGCCACTTTGGCTTAGAACAATATCTGATACAAGGGCATGCAGATTGCACATGATAATTTGCATTCCCATTTACTGTGCATAGAAACTATGCAGGCTCTCAATGCAATTTCTATTAACACATACTTTCTTGGCCTTGTGCTAATTCTATTGTCAAACTACACAATCTTTAACGGGATTTCATTAAAATCTAAATGTGTTGCTTCATATTTCGATAGTTCTGATACTGTATGTAATGAATCAACTAAATCTAGAAAAAAACTCTTTTCTTTCTATTTGATAAACTGAGCTCAAGGGTGAGTATCCACCGGAGATGTGCTGAGCTGTGTTTCCAAAAAAGCAACACCTAACTGTTGTCTACACCAACATAAACATGATTATTGGGAGTAGTCATTAAAATTAAATATGTTTCTCAGTTCATGACAGGTGCCTGGCTGACTGAGCTTTTCTCAAAGTCTTTTGTAGTTTTCCATTTAAAAAAAACTTAGAAATGAGGCTCGGCAAGAATGATTTTTCGCCCCTGTACACCCTAGTATTCTGAATTGTTACTAGAGCCGTTTTCGAGACCCCATTTAAAAACTAATTAACAACTAAATCTACAATTGTTGCTGGTTTTATTTTGAAATTTTGATTGGATTAATTTTGTAGTGTTCTTGTCCATACAGGGACACTGTTATGAAATTTTGCATGCATCAACTACCCAACTGTAATTATAGATCACTCACCTAGCATATTACAACATGTATTTTGTAAATTATAGCCCTTCAAATACAAGATAAATAATGTAGGTCATCAATCAAATCAGATCAATTTCATAAAAAGTTTATTTGTAGGTAAAACAACATCTGGCCTGTTGGATCAATTGGATCATCATCATTATCCTCCTAGCGTGTTTCCCGGTTGTGCCCTAAAGGAGCCCGGGGTCCGCTTTGGCACCTAATCCCAAGATTTGGCATAGGCGCTAGTTTTACGAAAGCGACTGCCATCTGACCTTCCAACCCAATGGGAAAATTAAACCTTATTGGAGTTAGACCGGTTTCCTCACAATGTTTTCCACCACTGAATAAGATAAGATAAGAAGCTTTTATTTCCTCATTACAGAGTTTTTAAAACATATTTATGCACTTCTTTCGTAAATAAAGTTACCTATATGTTTTTTCTTTTTTTCACAAATATTTCACTATTGACTATTCTAATTCACTATTTTAAAACATATTATTCTTCTTCTGTATAAGGACCGCCTAAAGCGGTAAAAGCCTCCTCCAAAGCTTTCCAGGTTTCCCTGTCTTTAGCGTTTCTTCCCCAATAGCATTCCTGCTGTCTTCTTGATATTCACCAAATAGCCACTGTTAAATATCAAATGATATTCCGTAAATAAGTTTTTGACAAAACCTAGAGGTAAGAGCTGGGGTTCGAACCCAAGACCATCAGATTGAAAGTTGCGTGTCATACCGCTTGGCTACACTGGCTCTCTTGTATATAATATGAAATAAAATCAGTTACCAGTAACTTGACATATTGATATATTGATAGCGGGTTTAATATACCTATATAGCCATTTTGCGAACATGAAGTAATAGTTAGATACTGTTTTGGATCCATCTTACTATTTACCAATAATTATAAAAAATATTCTCCAATTTTTATTAGAACCTAAGTATGAACTGTTGGTAAATCTAAAATCAATTCACATTTTCGATGCTTCATCACTATCATTGTAGATTTGTAACCATACCATAACCCATTCACTAAAATACCATTCATTTCAAAGTCTCACTAGATAAATACATAAAAATTAGAAATCTTAACCCAACTGTCCATCCTTGAGTGTTGACTATTGACATTCTATGCATAATTCATCAGTGATGTCATGACTCATTGGCTGAATGGACATGTCATCTAAATATACATTGTTAGTATAAACACATTTCAAAAGCATTTCACTGTGGGAAAGTATTTAATTAGAAATTACATGCTTTCACACATCTAGTGTTAGTGTAGTTAATTCGCAACCTCAAAAATGATGTACGTCAAGCATCTACCTTTTTAGTTTATACAAAGCTCAACTTTTTACTAGAATCTGTTCTTACTGTAAGCCAGTTTCCACAGACAAAAGAAAAACTAGATTCAGCACAATAGGTATAGGCGGTACCTATTTGCGTAACATGAGCTGAGAAGAGTGGTGATCAAATACCTACTACACATGTACACATTAATTTATTTCCTATTAATGATTATCATTAACATTATTTCTGGTCGTCTGACTCAACTTATATAACTAATAATCACATTGTGAATCAATAATAACATTCAACAGCAAAACCCAATAAAATATCACCATTTTCCATCTATTACAACCGATTGATAAACAACAGGTATTTGGTAGTATAATCAAATCAGCATATTATCAATGGTAGACTCTAAGTGACCTTGAATTATCCATAACTGATTTTGAACTTTATAATCTAAGAAGAAAAGTAGACATTGCCATATCATACTCATTGATTGCTGGTCAAAACTGCACTCTCTGCTTATGTGTTAAAGTTGTGAAATCTTGTGGGTGTTTTGGTATTTCGGATGCAACCTTATGGCTATGTCATACCTACCTACGTGTTTGGATTTGGGTACTTGCTTAGTTACAATAACATGATATTCTGTATTGTGCATATCTACCTACTCGTACCTGTAACTAATAAATATGACGAGTCTTCTATGGTATGGTTAAATGTACCTAGATATTTTAGCAAACCAGCGGCGTTTAACAAGGTAGGTCAATGACCTGCTTAGTCAGTGCTTCCTTGTCAACTTGTAATTTCTAGCTACCATGGTCGATTCAAAGTACCTACAAGCCACTTAATCTATACTAATATTATAAAAATGAAAAGTCTGTGAGATTGCATTAGCTTTGTAAAATGTAAGTTTGTTTGTACAGTCAAGTGTAAAAATATAGGTGCATACAACGTACTCATAAATATGTCCGATGGCTCTTATGTCGGCGGATTAAGGTTTCGGTACGTACTTATGAGCGGATTAAATCGATACATATTTTTGCACTTGACTGTATGTAACGGGTAATCTTCCGGAACTGCTTATCCGATTTCAAAAATTATTTTACGTCGTTTAATGCCCTTTCTTGATATTTTATTCCGCGAGTTTGCCTGCGTTCATTGCAATACGCGGGCGAAGCCGCGCGGGCAGCTAGTCTGATATATTTTCCTACAAAACTGTATTAATCCAGTTCGTCAGCAGGTACAATTACCAGTTTGCATGCAGGCACGAAAATATCGCCTTGTGTTATGATTCTTTAGTGCATCGCCTAATAATACTTACCTCGTTTTTAATGAAAATGAAATGAAATGAAATGAAATGAAATGAAATGAAAATGAAATGAAAATTTTATTGATAACAATTGTTATAGGTCATTTTACAGTAGAATAGATATGCTCTAATTATAAATACCTAATTAGGTTTTAGGTATGTACATACATTTATTCATAATGGTTGTTATTTATTATATTATACCTACATTGTTCTATTTATATTAATAAATTATTTCAATGTCATATGGCCAATGGTATGTTGAAAAATTCATCATATTGGTAAAACATATTTTCTAAAAGCCACTTTTTTAAACTGGATTTAAATCTTGCAGTGGAAGGTGCACTTCTGATGCTATCTGGCAGACGATTGTAAACGGAAGGTCCAAGGCTATAGACCGACTTCGCTGACTTCGCTAGTCTATGGTACTCCGCCACCGGCCTGTCTCCATGCTTGTTGCTCCGTAAAGGATATCTCGAGTTCGTGCCCTTGCGTTTGAACTGATCAAGGTTTTCGTGGGTGAAGACTGCCACTTGGTGTATCAGTATGCATGGCAGGGGCAGAATTCGGAACTCTACAAATAGGTCCCGTGCCGGGGCGTCGGCCGGCTTGCCGGCCATGCCGCGCACGGCCCTCTTCTGCATGGAGAACACGCGGTACCAGTCGGCGGCCCGGGCCCACAGCTCCACGCCGTACGCCAGCACCGAGTGGACCGTCGCGAAGTAACACTCTCGCACGGCGGCCCGCCCAGCGGTGCGCGCCAGCCGGCGCAGCGCGAAGCATGCGCGCCCCAGCCGACTACATATCTCATCTATATGCTTTTCCCATGTCAGTGCACTGTCGAGGTGGAACCCGAGCAGGCGTGTGCAGGACACATGCTGTATAGGGGCATCACCTGCGCACACCTGCAGGCTCTCGGTTTGATGACCGTTTAATTTTATTGTCATGTAGCAGGTCTTATCTTTATTTAGTGCCAGCCCATTAGCCCTGAACCACTCGTGCAGTTGCCTGACAACGTTGTTTAGAGCCCTTTCGAATTCGCTCTTCGTTGGCGTGCTCACCACTGCTGTGACGTCGTCGGCGTACATGTAAATATTAGCACCTGCTATCGCTTGCGGTAGGTCATTTAAGAGGATACTAAATAGGGTGTTAGAAAGGCAGGATCCTTGCGGCACGCCTATTAGGTTGCAGCGCTCTGCGGATTTCACATTGCCGTTGTCGCCGACGACCACCTGAGCCCTTTCAGTCATAAACGAAAGCATAAGCTTTAGGGCTGGGCCCCGGATGCCATAGTGGTCCAGTTTGTCGGCAATAAGCACGTGGTCGGCGGTGTCAAATGCGCGCGAAAGGTCGCAGCATATAATGCCCACGTGCTGTCCTGCTTCACGAGCGCGCAAGACGCAGTGTAGCACCTCCCGCATGAGGTCGGTGGTGGACCGGCCCTGTCGGTATGCGTATTGGCTGTCTGACAGTACGTTTCTTGGGAACCAAAAAGACAGTAATTTCGACTCGTAGAATAGGTGTCGACTAGTTCTATGAATACTACGTAATAGATATTCCTGTAGTGAGGTACCAATGTAAACATTATTGACCTGATCGATAGCTTACTCCACATTCCACCATCTCGCTTATCAGTTATCAGTAGATATCGGTATCGGCTAGATTTCGTAAACGATCTGTATGTTCGACTAAGTACCTACAGATGTGGAGGAGATAAAGCACTGTAAATATGAAATGTGACGCTACCTAATACCCGAAAAACCGAAAAATTTGGTTTGGAATTTGGATGGAAAAATAGTGTCACCATCAGTCAGTAATTGTATAGAGTGGGAGGCTACTCGTATTCATTCGCTCACGAGTTTCATGAACAAATAATAAAGTAATGTAATTTCTTAATAATAATATTTACATTAAATGACATTAAAACTAAACTAATAAAATTAAGTAAGCCTAAAATATGGATAAACACAACTAGTAAGTAAAAAATTAAGTAGAAACATAATACACAAAGGAAAAATTGAAATTAAACAAATAACGATAAGATTATAAATAAAAAACTTGTCCCAGATCGGCGCCAGGCGGCAAGGTGCCCAGGAGGCTGGCTGGCGACATTGCCACGTTGTATAGCAATAAAGACTGTATCGTTTGTTATAAATACAAGAAAAAAATGCGACAACTTTTTTTAAATTATTTATTGACATAATAAAATCAATCAACTATGTATGTACGAAATATTATGGACAACTCGAATAGTACCATAAAAAGCCCAAATTATTCATTTCTGGCCAGTTTTCTAATTTTTTGCCTCATGGTGCCCATTAATGACTGGACAGCGACTTTGTCAAAAGTTCGAGCCACCTTATTCCAATCTGACCGAAACTGTTGCTCTGTATCGGCACTACGGGCTGTTTTACGTAGTTAAGCTTTCATTAAAGCCCAGTAGTGTTCAGTCGGGCGAAGCTCTGGACAATTCGGTGGATTTAACTCTTTGGCCACAAAATTTACATTATTCTCTTTATACCATTTTTCTACTCCTGTACCGTTATCTGTCATTTATATAGGCTGTAGCTCAAATACAATGACACCACTAATAAGACGTCGAAAAACTCTATGCTCTATTGCCCAAAAACGAACTGTTTAGCGTACTTTTTTGGTTCATACATTTTTCATAAAAGCACTGTTTAACTTTTTTTTAAATCGGCCGCTATATTGCAGTGGTGCCAACTTCATAAACAAATATTTCGAAATAGAAGTATTTATTTACGATTTAACTTTTGTATATTATAAATTATTTACTACAATAATAATAAAACATCATCTATTGTATTGTGTGTTAAATTTTACATGTTTTATAAATTCTTGGTATTATTTATAAAAATAAACAGTTCGAATTCGGTCCGGGTCCGGATTCGGTTTGGTTCGGATCGCAAGTGCAAACAAATTAAAAACAAAACAAACCATAAGCAAGAGCTGTCACATTTCCGATTTCCCACCAAAATACAGTTCAAAATGAAAAGACGAAAAATGATAAACTATTAGTCCTAAACTATTAAGATTTTATTCGTGTTTGTGAAGACAAAAGTGTACGTTCCTTTTAAAATGGTCGAAGAAATTAACAACAGCACTCCTGAAGAAATTGCGAGAGTAGCAAAAGTGCGAATAGAAAACTTGCTGCCTGAAAAGTTTAACTATTCTGTAGTCTGCTATTTATTTAAAATTTGACGTAGAAAAAGTATTGTATGCAAACGGTGTATAACTGGTCTAAAAACGCTCGTGGTGTCTTTAATTGCGATGCTCGCCAAGGCTCGCATCGCAACCCACGCCACTCGCCTTTTAAGACCCTTCTTATACAACAGTTGCATAAAATACTATTTACTACCTTAGCCGCGTAATGGCAAGACGCTAAGTCAGGCCAAAATACAGTTTCGGAGTTGTGCTTTTTGATCATCGGCAATACTCGTTTCTGAAGGCACTCTTTCATATAAATATCGGCATTCATCGACGAGGTAGTGAATAATTTACTTTCAAAACAAAGTTTTAACCGACTTCAATTCAGTACTCCGCCAAGCCACATGAACATTTCAACATTTTTTTTTCCAATTTACCACATGAACTGATTTCCGAGAGCAGATGCGTTGATTTTTAGACCAATAAACCAAATCGCTGTATGTGGGCCGATAATATTTGAGGACTTCCGTCGATTCCTCAAGGATTTCAGAATTACCTTTGGCACTTCATTGTTTGCAATTTCAACGGAATCATATCAGAATCTGTGACGTACTTATATAGTTTGAAGTACATTTTTGAGAAGTTCTACAAGCCATCTGTGGTCTTCATCATCACTTCCACCATCACCAAATTTATGATTTCCGGGTGTAAATACACGAGATATAATAGAAAATACCGAAATTACTACACGCGTGCCTAATATATTTGAGGAGCTCCCTCAATTCCTCATGGTTCCCATCATCCAACTGGGGTTTTGAAAACAATGGGACCAATCTAGAAGCATATACTTTCAATTAAAAAAAGAATTGTACGAATCGGTTCATAAATAAAGGAGTTCTGAGATAACAAACATTAAAAAAAAAATATATAAAAAAAAAAAAAACATCCGAATTGAGAACCTCCTCCTTTTTTTTGAAGTCGGTTAAAAAAGTAGTTGACTTCATTCCGCATTCACAAAATAAATGGCCTGCCACACCATGACTTTCTTGCCGAACTTTTCAACGCAAATGGATTTTTCAGCCTCTGTGATCTCTGTTCCCTCACGAATAGTGTAATACTGGGGGCCTGGCAAAGACTTGTAGTCCAGTTTTACATACGTTTCGTCGTCCATTATTACACAGCTGTTTTTTCGATAAAATCGAGTCATATAATTTTCGGACTCGTGTCTTAACAGATGCTTTTTGTTTTTGACTTCTTTTCGGCTGTTTCTGTTTTTTTAATGTCTTTAAATTATTCCTTTTCTTTGCACGTTGTACCATCCCGATACTCGTACCAACTTTTTTCGCGACATCTCGGACAGATAGCTCTCTATTAGATGCGAATAATTTTACTATCTTTTGGTCCAGTTTTGGATTGAACGGACCTGGTTTTTGGCCTGGCCGTTGTTGGTCCTCGAAGGTATAATCCTCCCCGTACTTACGGATAGCAGTTTGGATGGCTCCAACACTAACACCTTCCATTTGTGCGAGTTTTCGGTACGTAATACCTTTAACCGAACACCATTTTTGTCCACAATAAGTTTTCGCTTTTGCGGTGTAAGACCCCTCATTTTTTTATTGGAACAATTTGAGCAATAAAAAAATAAAGATATCGGTTCTATGACAAATGTCAATCAATTGTCTTGTATCAGAATATTTTTAAATGAATAGACAACTTATTCCTGCCAGAGCTAACTTGTATTTATAACAAACGATACAGTCTTTAATATGTTTATAATATCATCCCTACCTTCTTTTACTCGAAAACTTGTCATCGAGCGCTATATTTGTGTTACGTTGCGTTGCACCGCGCCTTTCCCCAATAACATGTTGCTTACGAACCTACTTACCTATGAAGAGTAATAGTATACTTCGATTTTAAGATGTCAACATGTCAGTTGTTAAAATGTTAACAACTGACATAATATTGACATCTTAAAATCGAAGTATACTACTCTTCATAGGTTAGTACCTACCTATGTCATACATAAGTCATAAGTAATCAATAGGGAACATTACTCGAATAGTTGGCGACAAGAAAAAGAGTTGGCGACACTAGCAGCGTTGACATTGTATCTCGTTCCCACTTGCGGTATTATCTATGCAAGCATTCTTGTGACTCATTTGACAATCAATTGTGCATGTGTGTGTGAATCCCTATATTCCTATACTGGTTTACTATTAGTGGTAGTGCTGCCTCTGGCGGCAGAACATTGCAGTAATGTTCCCTATTGCGAAAGCAACCTTCTTCCGCACAAACTGCGCAAAAAGAGTACAAATTAGTAATCACTTACGTCCTGACGATAATTAGGTGTCTGAATGGCATCGTGCTACACATAGCCGCATAAATTCTTGCGTACTAAATATAGTACAAGTTCCATTTGAGTTTTGAACACTTATTGAATATTTTTATCGGTTTAATGTAATAAAAGTCCATATTAAAGGGTTTAAAAGAAAACAAAACCATAATTTGCCCGACATTCAATCAATAAATTTTAATTAATGAATATTACGGGACAATCTTACGCAAATCCATCTAGTCCCACAGTAAATAAATAAATACTAATAAATAAATAAATAAATAGGTACTAGGTGATGATATACATACTTATACATCTGGATAAATTGATAGGAAACATCCAAGAATCAGGAACACTCGTGCTTATCACACAAATATTTCCATTTACCGAGATTCGAACCCAAGTTCACTAGCTTAGTAGGTAGAGGTAGGTAGGTACTATATACCAACTAGGCTAAAGTGGTCGTCAAAAATAAGCATATTAATAACAACTCAATTTGCCATAGATACTGGTTATCTATAAAGCTATGAGAGCTCTAACGAGATAATGATCTCAGCGTCAGGCTGCTCCTGAGTTGACTCACTGACCATTGTAATAACACCTACGCACAAACACCTTAACAGATCGCATTAGTAACATTATCACAATATATCTATCATAAGTATCAATCGCGATCATGACCAATCTCGCGCGCGTTAGTGTATACGTGGGACATTTCCATTTTAGACACATTTATTAGATTAATACTGAATGGTATATTTTTGATCTGTTGATTCTGCTGTATGTAGACGAGCCAAGCGAAGCGCAAGGACACTACACTACCTAATAGGTAATACCTTTTCTCGAAGCGCTTCCTCGTTTTTTTGAACCCGCATAACTTGGGTTTGGATTATACCAGAGTAGCGACCCGCCCCGGCTTCGCACGGGTTTATATGTATATACATATAAACCTTCCTCTTAAATCACTCTATCTATTAAAATAAACCGCGTCAAAATCCGTTGCGTAGTTTTAAAGATCTAAGCAAACATAGGGACAGACAGACGGCGGGAAGCGACTTTGTTTTATACTATGTAGTGATAAACAAAATTCTCGGGATGTGATGTCAATAGTGGACTTATTAAACATATAAAGTTTCAATTGCATAGCTTTTATACTTTAGTCACTGATTTCGTCACTGACTCACTCACGTTGATCATCAAAACCTTTAGGGCACTTCCTGAAGTCCTAGAAAGCTGAAATTTGGTATGTAAGTAAATATTTGTAAGCGGAAAAGAAATATTAGTACACAAAGAACAAAAAATAAAAAAAAACTTCTAACTTTTACCCCCAACCCCTTAAGGCCTCCACACACCGGTCGCGGGCGCGGGTCCGCGCAAGTTGTAAAACATTGAAACTACACTTCAATCACACATCGAACGCGGACCCGTCGCGGGCCCGCGGGCCCGCGTTCGATGTGTGTTTGAAGTGTAGTTTCAATGTTTTACAACTTGCGCGGGCCCGCGCCCGACGCGCGCCCGACCCGCGCCCGCGACCGGTGTGTGGAGGCCTTTAAACTAGACATGCCCCATGGGGATGGAATTTTGTATGAGCCTTCCGCAAATTTTGATGCTAGGGGTCTGAAAATTGATATAGGGACTCCTTGTTATAAATAATAAAATACATATTTCAGGATTTTTAGTAAATCACCCCTCTTAACCTTTAAATTAGGGGATGGAAGTTTGTATGGGTTTTCCCATACACTAAGTACTTTAGAAATTACCTTACAATAATATACTATAAAACAAAGTTTTAACCGACTTCAAATCAGTAGCCAAAATGCTTAGTTTGCCCATATAATTTGAAGAGTTCCATCGATTTCTCCAGGACCCCACCACCAGAACCGGATTTTGGTGACAACGGGACCAATCTGGAAGTATACATGGAAAAGCAATAAATGAATTATGAATTATATTATGCTTTCAAACAAAGAAAAAAAAATTTCAATCGGTTCATAAATCACCGAGTTATCGCGTAACAAACACACAAAAAAATACAGACGAATTGAGAACCTCTTCCTTTTTTGAAGTCGGTTAAAAAGGAATGAGATCAAACTAAAAAAACATGTAAAGTGATTGCCAAGACTCCCTAGCTCATATAGCTTTCAGCGTTAAAAAGATGTCAGATCGCAAGTAGCGCCAAATTTCCTACTCCACACGGCTTAAATCTACCATCAGCCACGCTCTATAAATTCTATATCTTGGCTAAAAAGTATCTAGACCCGTCGTTTACTAATATCATCATAAATTCATACCGTATGCACGTGCGAGAGTCTATGCGGCCACCGGGATTTGCCCATCAAAGCTATAATGTTTAGCCAAGATGTAGAATTTGTAGAGCGTGGCTGGTGAAGTAGGAAGCTTGACGCTAGTTGCGATCTGGTATTTTTTTACGCTGAAAGCTATAGGCGCTTAAAGTTACTCTTCTTTTAAATTAGAAGTGCGAACCTACACTGGGAACATGTTTGAGATGCAATAGATTCTTATCCCTAAAACTTTTCAATTGAAAGATAGACACGAGTGAGGTCTACTGTATAATGAACATCAAAATGTTGACTCATACATAACATTTTAATCTCGCCTGGAATTTTAAATCTATGTATGCAAGTTACATGTTAATAGCTTATATGACGTTGTAAGCCTTCTTGACAAGGGCTGGAAATGTTATCTATATAAACGTAATATTCATCAAATAAACTTATTATGATTCTACGTCAATATGTCATTCAATGTCATTATAAACCTGTTCCAATCAGATGGTCGACTATCGAGAAGTACCTACATTACCTACAAAACCCTTACCTATGTAAACCCTTCATCATAATAAAACCAGGGGTTTATGTCAAAAACAAGTAACTGCATTAACATGTAATTAGAATTAAATGAGGTTAAAAATATATTACAATTTAATTTTCCTTATGGCTTTCCTTCTTGGATAGATACAACCAAGGCCTGTTTCGTATTTTTATGTCCATGAACACATTTAAATATTTGAATTGTACGTATACGTACAGTCAAAGATACATACAACAAAGATGTATATGTAGGTATAAAGTTTTCGCCTTATTAAAACGGAATACGGTGTAAAATACATAAACACACCTTGGTTAGATTCAATGAACGCAACCTTAGCTGACGGTTGACATAAGTAAAACCCATAAAACATTCTGTGTAAAAAATAGGCCAAGTCGCGAAACTCGTCCACCGTAAAAAGTTGTGAGATATTACGTATAATCATGTCAGGCATGCTTATTAATCTTTAAATATTGTTTACATCGATACAACCGAGCAAATATCAAAAATGGTTACACGAGATATCTTGTGACAACTTTTGGCAGCCACAAATCCTCGAAATTTTGGGACATTTTTTGGTTTCTCACTCGTAGCTTCTATACGGTCCTAGCGAAAAGTTACTCACTAGGAAATTAAAGAACATGAAATTATGCGTCTAATGAGTACCAATACATAACAATACGGTTCAGCGGCATAGTAGAAAACCATGGTCGAAAACGAGGCTTTCCTCAACTTTGTAAGTTATTTCAAGATAGTGGTTTTAAGCTTCTGCGTTTCAATTTTGAATTTAACTATAGGTTTAGCTCCTCAATTGTAGGAATTTACAGAATCGAGAGTTATTTCATTATTCGATTATCATAACTGGTAATCGAAGAGCTGGCGGTTTTCTCGTGCAACGCATCAGCATTGCAGTTCAATGCGGTAATACCGCCAGCATACTCGGTACAATGCCTAGAGGGAATGGCTGCCAAAAGTTGTCCCAAGATATCTCGTGTAACCATTTTTGATATTTGCTCGGTTGTATCGATGTTAACAATATTTAAAAAAAAACTTCTACACCACCTTTTGCAACAAAGAATTAGTCTATATACGGACTGGCCTATTGCTAATAAAAAAATGCCTTTTTTTTGCTCGAATGGGCGGGGCACTTCGGTGGTATCCTATATCTGTGTCCGATTGACACGATGGTCACAAAAGCGATTTTTTTTGTGAAAATTTGTTTCTGTCTGGCACTAGTTTTTGTATTAGAGGGAAAACCAGATGGAAAAGGGTTCTTGTTATCATATACCTATCTGTGTGTTTTTTTTACGGATATCGAAGCAAACTCCCGAAACGAGGCAAATATTATTGGATTCTAACAAGATTATGATCAAAAGGTCTTTGTTTTTAAACGACTTCTAAAAACCGGCCAAGTGCGAGTTGGACTCGCGCACGAAGGGTTTTTTTTTTTTTTTTTTTTTTTCTTGTGGAAGCAATTCTGGAGCGTCTCTCCAATTATTGCGGGTGTTCGCCGGGGGGTCCCGAAGGGACCCCCAGGGGGTGCGCACGAAGGGTTCCGTACCATTAACTATAAAAACGGCAAAAAATATCACGTTTGTTGTATGGGAGCCCCCCTTAAAAAAATATTTTATTTTGTTTTTAGTATTTGTTGTTATAGCGGCCACAGAAATACATAATCTGTGAAAATTTCAACTCTCTATAGCTACCACGGTTCTTGAGATACAGCCTAGTGACAGACAGACGGACGGACGGACGGCGAAGTCTTAGTAATAGGGTCCCGTTTTACTCTTTGAGTACGGAACCCTAAAATAGGAGGAGGTTATATGTTCCACTGTATGTAAGGTAAACGCCCGAGTGCTCGACGCTGTACGACGCAGCACTTTATGTCAAAGCAATATGGGTTAAATTCGAACTAGGAGGATTTTTCTTCGTTTTAATTTAAGCCATGTCACTTTGACATAGAGTGCCCATGCCATATCGAGCACTTGGACGTTTACCTTATTGTGTTATTATTATTTTTTCAACACATTTTCTCGTAACGTGCCTCTTATTGTGCCGCTTTTAGACTCATAATCCTGGGTATTAAACACGCGTGTTTTATAACATTACGACACTCGTGTAGTTATGTTTATATCCCGATTAAGACACGTTGGCATCTCGCAGCAAGGTGCATGTATGGACTCGGCGCATTCTTAAATTGACCGGGTTATACACGTTTGTTTTTAATTCTCGGCAAATGGATTCTTACTCGACTAAACAAATTAAATCCTTCTTGTGAATTAATTGATTATTTCTTCTTGGATATGATATAGAAACGTTTCGTTTAGTAAAACTATTTAATTTTGATAACATTTTACATGAATTTATATTAAATAACAAAATATTTATTTTATCTTGTATTGGCTGTTTAGAGATTTCATCTAAGCCTCGCTGCGGGCGCACTGCGCGAACTTCACTAAAAAAAATAGTTGCGCGCCATTATAAGTAATTTCACAAATATTTGTGAACATTGATTATGCGTGTTTGGTTATTATTAAAAATGTTGACTCGTGGAGTCGTGGTGAATAGAAAAGTGATAAATAGTATTGACGCCACTGTACATTATTGGAGATGTACAAATGTATGTGAGTAAAAACCTGTTGTCATCAATAACTAAAGAAAACAACTTAGGAGCCTGTAACATTTTCATTTTATGAAAAGGATTTTTGCCTCGTAAATGTATTGAAAAACGTCGTATGACACGCGTGAGCTTTGATAATTACATCCTCGGCTCTATTATCACGCTCACCTGCGGTTCGCGTGACAATTCCGCATCTGATGTAATGATCAACATAGCTCACTTGTATCACAATGTACTATTTATGTATGTTCGCCGATTTCTCCGTCAATTGTAGACCGATTTCCAAATTATTTTTTTTAATCTAAAGAGTACCTATAGGTACTCCTGAAGTGGTCCCATTGTCGATAAGTCAGGATCTGATGATGGGATCCCAGGGAAATTGAGGGCAATCCTCAAATTTTATAGGCACGCGTGTAGTAATTTCGGCATTTTCTATTATAATTTATAACTCGTGTATTTACTATTTACCCCCGGAAATCGCAATTTTGTTGAAGTGGAACTGATGATGAAGACTATAGACGACTTAATCACAGAATAAGTAATAGTAACTTAATGGAACTTCTCAAAGATGTAAATTACGTGAAAGATTCTGACATGATTCCGTTGAAGTAGCAACTAGTGAAGTGTTAATTCAGAGATCCTTGAGGAATCGACGGAACTCCTCAAATATTATCAGCCCACACATAGCACTTGGGTTTTTTCTGTAATAATCAAAGCATTTGCTCTCGTAAAACAGTTCATGTGGTAAATTGGAAAGGAAATGTGGAAATTTACATGTCCTATGTATATATGTAATACTGAAAAATTAGGCCAAGGATTACAAGTTAAAAGCCCAAGTTTAATTTACATAAAAATACGTGTAATTCAAAAGCTGCCCCCCCCCCCCATTATACTAAAAATGAACTCTGTTCTTCTACAAACATAATTCAATTTAGTATATGACGTAGCCAGTTATTGAAGGGTGGCCAGTAATTGAAACCTTATACTAAAATGAATTATATTATAGGTAAATAGAGTTAATTTTTAGTATGAGGTGGCCAGTTATTAAACGGTGGCCGGCTACTAACGATTTACCCTATTATATACCTACTTACTTGATGGCGTAACATATTATATTTGCAGAAATAAAATGTATAATATTATTTTTAGAAATACGTAGGCCTTACATAGAAAACAACTATGTATAATAGGTATAGGTAATCTTAATCTATAATACCTGAATACCATTCTACATCTCGCCTTTCGACTGAGTTGGTCCCTCATTAATAAGGTGAGCTCACACGGATTGTATGGCTTAAATCGGGATCATATCTCAGTGAATATGTTAAGATTCTTAAGCCACCGTCGTCGTTCCGTTTAATTCTAGGTATATATGCTCACTCACACTACTCAAATTTCTAAACATATGAAACTAAGCCGATTATAAAATTACAAGAAGTACCTAATACAATAATAAATCGCTATACAAGATACAGCTATGTATCAACTCTAATATTACCATAACAGCTGTTCGCATTATCCTCGCATGATTAAACAAGCCGATGGTCTCCTATCGAGCGCTAAGATTCTTAAGGCTTGTAAGGCACAAGCCTGTGTTGATATCAGTTTTGACCTTAATTTACGTACATTAAGGTTACTTTTGCAGTACTGCGGTTTGAAACCGATACGAGGTTGTAAAAAGCAATCAATTTACCATTCATCAAGTTAAGTACGTTGGTTAGGGCTCAAGGTTAGGTAAAAGCCTTAGTTGGACAAAAAAGGTGGAGTAGCGTCATACGTCCTCATAATTTTGAAAAAGATGTATGTCCTGTGAAAATGTATAGGTAGATATTCGTTTTTCTAATGTACGAATATCATTTAACTTATTTGACAAACAATTGTATATCTCGCGCCTAGATAAGTTAGGTGTCACTGATTAGTGATTAGATAACTGAATTTTTGTACTCGACGATTAAAATATGTGTATTAAGATTTCATAGAGAATACTGCAACGTCACTCTTTTCATAGTTGTAGTCCATGTTACTGTCGAAACAATCGAAATAACTACTTTTCGATACGCTCCAGACAACTAAAATAAATTCGACCAATCACGTGGCTGCTTTACTGAACTGTAATGAATTGGACCAATAGAATCGATTTGATGTCGTACGCTCGTTGATGTCTTTTAAGATATCAACAAGCGTACGAGCGATGAGCTGCACTTCGTTTCAACAGTATCGAGTTTGTTTAATTAGTTCAGTTGACTCGTAGAAAATTAATTTTAATGAACTCGTACAAAAAGTATTGTTCACAATAGTGTTATAATCAAGCTTTTTAATCTCGTACCTTACTTAGGCCACTCAGCAAGCTTCGTGGCCTAAACACGGTACTCGACTAAAAAGCTCTCTATTATAACACGATTCTGAAAAATACTATTTCAGCACTTTTCATACCTACTAGTTATTTCGTTATAACTGATTATCTTATCTTATCTAGGTGAGGGCTCTTTCGGATGCACTTCGACCCAGTGGGATCTTTTGTGCATTTGCCCTCTCCTTTATGCCTGCTCCTATACTTCGTTTTTTTTTAAGATTAGAATTATCTGTCAAACGGGTAAACAAAGAAGCAGTGGTCGTAAACCTTCCTTCTTCGATTTCGATCGATACCACTGAATTTCTCGGAACATACGAGTACATATCATTTGATATTTACCGATAGCTGAACGCATATATTTTATTTTAAAATGTTGTATACCGTAGCCAACGATATGCCAGCAGTCTCGGCAGTCTTTTTCACACGGTCTGATTTAGTGGGATACTCCTTTCTATGGCACATTTCTGATACTCATTTGTAAATATTCACCGCCCGTTTCCACTTTTCACTGACAGTCAGAGGATTCTGCTTTTGCCTTTTCTTCTTTGGAGATGAAAAAACATTAGCCGGAACCGGCTGCGACTTCTGTAGCCCACTCGGGCCAGCCTCGGCTTCATACATTGTAAATGTGCACCAACAAACAAAATATCTAAATAGATCAACTACTAATAACAAAATTCAACAAAAACGATAACAACAATCTTTAAGTAAGCTTACAGCAATAGAAATCACAACCGACTCAACCGACAACAATATGAACTCGAATGAAAAACCCACATGAGTGAATTACAGATAGTGACAGTGACGTTTAAAAATTGTGTGAGAACTCTGCCTCTTTAGGTTTTTTAATGTACAACCTTTCCATGAAAAATTGCAAACGCAATTTATTAAAATTCTTATCTTTTCATCTTAGAATATAAATTAACTAATATTATGTTTCTTATCTGTTCACAACACTGAGTAATGTGTGTATTACTAAAACATGATAATAAATACGTGATATTTATTAACTCGTATTCACTGTTCGATCCGCAGAGTGTGCCCGATAAAAAACCTTATATCTCGTTCTGCAAAGGTCTCTCTAATGCTAAAAAAAACGAAGTATAGGCGTGCTCCATCATTTCCACAAAACGGATGATGCAGTTCACCGGGAGCAACTTGAATTGAATTCCTTTGGTTGCGGGGGTAGCCGTTACCAAAGTAATTTTTCTTATCTTTGTCTGGCAAGGGCATGACATTCACACAATAAGTGTTCCATAGTCTCATCCTCCTCACCACACATTCTACAGTCTAAGGACCGTACCGGAAAGAAAGTAGACAACTTCAAAATGGTATTATTTTTATTCTGTGTGAAAACTGATAATGAAACAAAAAGAAACTGAAAAATAAGGTCCTTATAAATAACTGTTTTATATATTTTGCCTGCAACCTAACTTTCTTTTTGATGTGTCTCATTCAATTCTGGACGATCACTTTTGACACATTTGATGATGCCCTGTTCCACTTTTTTTTTAAGTTTTCAACTGAGGTGGCAGCTTTGACGTTTTTTTAGAGGTGTCGTTTCATGATAGACCAATATCGCTCAATTGGGTGAACTTCTGGGCAATTGGGAGGAATCATCTCCTTATCCACTACTTCTACCTTATCGGCTTTATACCATTCCTTCGTTGTTTTAGAGTAATGACAAGAAGCCAAGTATGGCCAAAATAAAGTGCTACTCCTGTGCTTCTTTATTAGTGGTAGTAATCTTTTCTGTAAGCAATCGTCACTGTATACCGTAGCGTTCAAACTTTGAACGCTACGGTATACATTTGAACTTCAAAGTCCCTGTAGTAAAGAAGTATTGCGATCGCATACCGCATTGGAAAATCGCTTGCCACACTAATACTTCTTTGCCAAATTTCTCGATGTTGATGGCCTTATGTTTTCGAGTAACCTTCTATAAGCGGGCACCATAATAAATTGAGGTCCTGGTAAGGCTCTAAAGTCCAATTTGCAATAGGTCTCGTCATCCATTATAATGCACTGATTTTTCTTGGTCAATATACGGTCGTATAATTTCCTTGCCAGTTTTTTGGCAGCTATTTTTTGATTTTCATCTCGTTTTGGTTGTTTTAGTTTTTTATAGGTCTTTAGGTTGCATCTTAGTTTGATTCTTTGTATCATAGCCGAAGAAGTTTTGGCTCTTTTTGCCGCATCTCGAATTGAAAGGGCGGATTTTGTTTAAACATTCTTACGACTTTCTTTTTTCATGCCAAGTCGGTTGTCCCCGGTTTTCTTCCAGATTTAGGCAAATCTTGGAGAGTACAGAAGTCACCAAATTTATTTATTATCTTGTGCACGCCCGCGGGACTCAACTCGTACTTTTTAACCAGTTTTCTAATCGTCATACCTTTTATTTTGCACCAATCGTCCAAAATATTTTTACGAACGTGTAAGCTAATTCGGCCCATGTTGACAGTTTGACAAAAGTAGTAATTGCTTTTTGTTGCAATTAAAAGAAAAGGATATAGTTCATTATTTAAAAAAAAAATGCCGATTTTATGTACGTACCAGTTTTTAGAGATGCCTAAAGTTGTCTACTTTCTTTCCGGTACGGTCCTTAAACTATCCGTTATAAGGTTATAACTGATTAATATTGTGCTAAACAATAAACACGTTTGACAAATGCAATTTACTATTTTCAACCCTAAATTTATTTTGTTCACATTGTTCCGTCATTGTCACGCGAAGTCTGTGAGATAGTGTCAATTCTCATCACGATTGAATCTTGTAAAAACAATAATTTGACTAAATGTACGAATACCTAGTAGTAATACCTACCTATTTTACATTTAATGGGGAATTACATTTTTTGTCTATCACTGTCTGTGCTCTCCTTTTTAAGGTGGTTCGCTTGCCATACAAAACGATATTTGACATTCGCAGGCTTACGGCGTGATATTTTAAGAAACTTATGTAACAAGCATTCATAAATTGGCTTCCCATTTGCGCCAAATTCCCCCTTTCCTAGAATAAACTTGTATAAACTAGATTAATTTGAGAAATTGGTTTGTCACGTGATATTTTGGGAAAACTAGTTTTCTCAAATTAATATAGTTTATACAAGTTTATTCTAGGAAAGGGGGAATTTGGCGCAAATGGGAAGCCAATTGATAAAAGTCTGATACATTAGTTTCTTAAAATATCACGCCGTTAGCCTGCGAATGTCAAATAACGCTTTGTATGGAAATCGAACCACCTTAACCCCCCACGGAAAAAGAACTCTGTGTCTGTCTGTGGCATCGTATAGCTCCTAAACGAATTTACCGATTTGCATGCGGTTTTTTTATCCGAAAGCTGACGCGATCGAGATGTTTCTTAGCTACGTTTCAACATAATCGGTTCAGCCGATTTTGAGATATCGAACTTTGAAATTAAATAATCGGGGGTTTTTCAACTTTTCTATGTTGTTAATTACATTGTTACCTTCCTGTGTGTTCTCTATTGGAGCAGAGAATAAGCTACAACGTTTTGAACCAACAATCGTCTTGCACAAAATAAGTGACGCCAGAATGTACTATGAACACGAGTATCTATATGTGTAACCATAAACAGGGGTAATCACTGGGATAACGGTTACCATCGCATGGTGACACTCCACTTATTTACTTAATAACTTAACGGCGTATAATCATTTTGTGAGCTAGAATTGCAACTTGTGATTAAGAATTTGTTCGAAGTATTAGTGATATCGCTGATATATGGCATTGCGAGACGCAATTAAGTTTCTGCTTTATGCACTGAGGTGTTAAATACCTATGTACCTAGATTGAATGTTAGAAAGTTACAGGTTGAGTTCTTTAATTTTATGTGTATGTATAACTGCCGTTCCGTCAAACTGCCTATATACCTACCGCATGACTGTTTAAGTATAAAGAGACTTTGATATATTTTGAAAAGGGTGCTATTAAAATATCACTGAAAGTTCTGCTTTTTATGAGCTATCAAAGTATTGACAAGGTAGGGTAGGTAGTAGGTAATGTCTTTATGTCATGCATGATCATGAAACTAATTAAGGGTCTAAAGCCTGGAATAAAGTCCCTAATAATAAATCTAATTCAGAAAACCATGCACACTTCATTTGACTAAATAGTAAATACTAACCTCACAAAATTCTACGCCCCTAACATAGCTAAAAATTTACAAATACAATCAATAAACATATTGATGTTTATGTTCAATGAGTTGGGACATTCCATTCACTCATTGTAGTATGTATGTCAACACGTGTGTGTGCGTGCTTTGCATTAATTGGGTCAAAGCTTTGAGGGTTTAAGGCATTTCAATCGTTTACTTTCGAAATGTAGTATCTCGCTTAAAGTGAGTTGTGTAACAGTAATTTTGCTCGCCATTTTAATAAATGAAGTCTAAATTTAGTAAATTTCAAATTATTCTTGAACCGTTGTCGTATATGCTATGAATTAGAGTAAAGGCACAGTTAATTTAGGGTGTCAAATTGTTACATATTCTAAGAATTGGCAGTCTCTTTTAACACAACATAACTCTTTGAACATAATTTCTTTTTTACCCGACTACGGCAGAGCCGAAAGGAAAGGATATGTTTTTAGCGTCTCTTTGTATTTACGTGAGTTCCACAGTAGCGTTTAAGATACTAAACCGATTTTGATGAACGATGTGTCAAACCGATTCGTAATTATGCTCCGGATGACATAGGTACCTATCTTAACTTTTTGTGAAAAAAAAATCTAAATAAAAAAAATCATTTTGAACTTTTTATAAGCTGTATCACTTATCAGCAAGCAATAAGGTTGGCTTTGAATTCATTCTGAAAGCCAGGATGTTAGTTATTTTTATTGAGGCTCATTGCTTGGCGTTACTATTATACTCGATTTTCGGCAGTGTTGTGTAGAATCCTAAGGGATATACCCTTAGTATTCTACACAAAACTGCCGATCATTTATTAAGTAAGACAATTTAATATATAGTTTTTCTTACGCTAGAGGTGCCAGTAAGAGGTTAAATTTGTCTGGCGGAATAAATGAATAGGTAGGCCCTAACTCCATTTATTATCTGATGTTTCTTTTAATAGTGATTGATTTGCTAACGGATTATTATCGGCCTAAATGTAAGAGTATTTTATTTAAATAGTATGACGTATGTGTGTGCAATAGATAAATACCTGATATCAAAATATTTAAACCAGCTCACAAATTGATAAGCATCGTAATACGTCTGCAATGCCGCAGATACCTATATTAAACAAACCTGGTCACTTACACGCGTCACATGAATTAAAGTTATTGTTATTACCGTATCACTGGTCTGTAGGAATTTATCTTCATTATAGGCCAGCTGTTTAACTGAGACGGTGCTTGAGACAGGCTAGAGGCGCGAGGGGTGACGTCAAAGGGTACCGGGAGGGTAGCTGACGGTGGGTCGGTGGGTCCCTGTCTACCCCTCTGCACCGTCTCAGATGTCTCAGTTAAGCGGTTGGGCTATAACTGAGTGTTTGTTAAACAGCTGCCCCATTCAAGTAATATAATATTCATACAATAGGGAACTTGCATCTTTGTATTGTATTACGAAAATCAAAAGTATAATCCAGCATTAAAATAACTGTAGCATTAAAATTTATTTTATATGCATTTGAAATCT
This sequence comes from Epinotia brunnichana, assembly GCA_963854355.1. Lineage (NCBI taxonomy): Eukaryota > Metazoa > Arthropoda > Insecta > Lepidoptera > Tortricidae > Epinotia > Epinotia brunnichana. The sequence goes on along the minus strand of OY977936.1, from coordinate 20,852,110 downwards.
GTACACGCCGGCACCCCCCGAAAACGCTCTATATTAAACGAGCTTATGCTATGACGTCACAGCATAAATATTCTCGGCGCGTTTACTATGGAGTAAGTCATTAATTTGCAATTATCTCCACAAAATTTGCGTTTAAATCTATACTTGTCGTACAAAATATCATTTCTAATTTAATATTCTGTGTAACTGTCATGTTATTTTATAAAAAAAAAAATCGTCATTTTAACGTGAGATAAAACTAATACAATCGGTTTTTTTGTCTTTTGTATGATATATCTACGTCTATCCGCATCGATTGAGTGCAATTTATTCGAAATTGAAGTCCCATGCAAGTTCCCCATTTGAACCGTATCCCATTATCACTTTCGCCCGTGTGCGCATGCGCTGCGCCTATTAACCGAGCTTTATAGCTGATAATCATTGGAATTGGACCGCGCCGAATCTTGCGTCTTCTGCGGGAGAAAGGGTCGTTATGATGCACGTTAGTTGCTCTTTTTGATTGACATTGACATGAGAGTGTTGCGTACAGTTTGATATATGTATGGGCAGGTCGATTTACCTATATGCAGCATGCGCGAGGGGTTTACTTGTCTTTTGTATCGCCAATTTGTGTCGAAAATTCGTATATTAGGTATATCTTTCTCAATGAGGGCGTATCAATAAATATGACTATGAAGAAACTAATCTAGAATGTTAGAATAATCTAACATTCTAGATTAGATGCTCCATAGTCATATTTGTTGATACGATCAAGAGAAATGCATTTCCAATTGACACAATTTTTACAGTAGGTACAATTGCAATAAAAACGCGCTTGAGCATCTTGTTCTTGTAATTATGTCTTAACCTTTTTTTACATAAATCAGCATTGTTTTGATTTAAACTTTCACGACTCTCGCACATTATTTTTAATTAATATTGAGTATTCGATCAGCATGGTTATGGAATTGTTCAATTGCACATGCTTGTAGTCCACTGGGGTTAACAATACAAGTCATTAAGCTTCTGTCGAATGTTACAGTAGCAACAAACTTGTTGGACAAAAATGACAAAATAGACATTCATCCGGTATGAATGTGAGGATAAGGTAAAACCTCTCGTGGACTAGACATCTTCTCGTCGAGCCGTAACAACTGTGAATTTTCCTACACAATTAATTTTCGACTTGGCTTTGAAACAGGCGTGTGTGACCTCGTCTACCTACCTACTAAACCGAACGATTGTCAGTTCTTGTCGATCTATCAAATCTGTATTAGTCGACCAGTCCATTGGTGTGTAACCACCCTAACATCCCTTTTGATTTCCAGCGTCTGCAGAAGCTCTAGACAGAGCCAGATTAGCCCGAGAAAGACGCGAAGCGGAACAAAGAAAGCGGCTAGACGAGCTGCGAGCACACGCGGCGGCCGCGCAAGCGCAGAGGGAGAAGAGAGATGACGAGCGGCGGAAGAGACAGGCCGAGCAGCGGGCGAGGGACGACGATAGGAGGGTGCAGGTGAGTGGGAAAGAGACGGAATGTAGTGTACAGTCGCCATCACATACATCGGAGCAAACAAGCACGTCACAAACATCGGAACGCACCTCTATTTTCAAGGCGTTAGGGTGCATGTGCCGATATTTTTGAACACCTAAAGTGTACCTATGTATGAGATGGCGACTGTACTCTAATGGTGGGACTCCACTTGGCGGTGTTTGCCCAAATATTCGTGTTGCGTCTTTTTCCTTCTTACGGCAAAAGAGAGGCAACGACGCAACGCGAACACGCAACCCCAGGTGTAGTGCGACTATAAGGCGCATAGCCGGACTGAAATTGGCAGCCAAGTCTCGAGACAGGCTGCATTTTACAAGAGGTTGCAGTCAACTCTGCCGCTCGAGATAGTATGTTCTGACTGCACGTCGCTACTTCTTCCCGCGCTTCAGCTAAAACTCTGATGTCGATCTCGACTGCAAACTGCCCTTAATCGTTTAAAAGAGTTCGCTAAGTATGGAAGTCAAGAATTGCGACACCAGTGAAGATATTGTGTAATAGACTAAATTGCAGTAAAGACAAGATAGTATTAGGAAGGGGATAAAACCGCCAATACAGAATTTAGAAACAAGTAAATCCATCCAAATGGAAGCATTGTTTTGTCACTGTTGAACGCTGAAGTGTCTATGCTATAAAGTAGTAAAATAAAAAAATAAGTTAAACCGACGTGAGTAAAAGGTATCTAGCTAAGCTATAGTCTGCGATCTGTAAGAATATGAAGCTAAGACCTATCGTTTAAGCTAAGGCTACCAGCTTCATACATATAAGGGTCAATTCATAACTGTCCAAAGAGCATTCTTACAGATCGCAGACTATAGACAACCGATGAGGTGCTAAGGAAATTCCAACCAAGTTTCTGCATCTGCTTGCGAAACCTATTAACACGTCTCGACTGCGTACATAGCTTAGTGGAGTCATAATTATGCAATTCAAATTTTCAACATGTTCCCAATATTATAAAGAGGAAAAGTCTGTGAGATTGTGGCTTTGTAAATTTGTATAATCCCTGGGACCACTATATAGATGAACTGAAATACAGACATTAATACGGCTTTTGGCTCTTTCTTTGTATTCGTCACGTTCGTTATGTTATGTATATATATGTACACCGTCAAAAGTTTAAGTTCACTCTTTGTTTTAGGTACAAATGAGTACTTTTGGACAATATTTTTATGCAGTTCGGAAGCCGAAATTTGTTTCCAACTGATCCGTTATTGTTTCCAGAGATTTGTTTAATTAGTCAGACACAATTCACGTACATTTCTAAACAACGCATTCCCTAAAATCTTATAGGAATGACGGCAAAGGCTGGGCCATATATGTGGGCTTGCCACTTAAAACGTACAATGATCAGATACAATGTTGGTTTTTAGGGAATCAATTGTTTAGAAATCTACGTAAATTGTGTCTGACTAATCAAACACATCTCCGTAAACAATAACGAATCAGTTGGAAACAATTTTCGACATCTGAACTGCAAAACATTATCGCACAAAAGTACAAATTTGTACCAAAAACAAAGTGTGAACTTAAACTTTTGACCGGTACTGTAACTCTAAATGACGAATGCCAAACCCGCCCGTTTTAAGAAACAATTTGCGCATATATTTTCTCTTAAACATTCCTACGTGTAAAATGCCAGCACAAGGTAATTGCCCGCTTGTTTTGCCTCGTGACGTCACGGCCTTGCTCTGGTGATGTCATCTCAGTTCTCACTTGTTTAGCCATTTAGATTTATCTTAGGCGCTTTATGGCAGTGCATGGTTGCATTCTTGCAGTAGATTGTATTGCATTCTTGCAAGGATTGTATCGTGTCAATCGTGTCCCAAGTTATGCGGTATTATTATAATCAGGTGGTTGAGTAGATTGTATATTATGATAGTTATCATGAGTTTTATTAGGGAGCTACTTAGTTAAGAAACTATTAGTTTAGGCTTTAAAAACCAGTGTTCACCATAATTTGCTTCAAAATATCCGTTCCACGAATATCAAGGAAATTTTATACTAGGTAATTCGTGTTTATGAATAATGGTCTTCTCGTATTCTTTTACTATGCGCAACAATTAAATTTAAGTAAAATTTGAATAGTCGAAATTATAGATATTCATCTGCAATGCCAGTGACAGGTATTTATCACAAGCTCGTATTAGGATGACCGGGTCAACGTTACGTAACTAGTTTATTGTCAATTATGGCCCGAGCGAGGCTATAGCTTCGAGTATCTGTAGTAAATATCTATTATACCGCCTATAGTGTGCGCACAAGCATGCGTGTACAGTAGAACCTGCCGGATGATCATGGTTTATAGCCTATTCGTAGTCACACATTTTCCGATTATCTATTGTTTAAAGAAACTGGTATATTTACTTGTTCCTAAATATGTAATCTAAAACGGTATTTAATAGGGAACATTACTGCAATGTTCTGCCGCCAGAGTGCATCACTAACACAATTAGTAAACAGTTTTTAGACAACTTTGACAAGTCCTTCAAAGCTCTGGATCAAATAGTGAAGAAAATATTTCAATGAAGAAAATGCATCAGTGCCGCGTAATTGGATGCAAGAATGAAGGGCATCATTCATTTCCGAAGGAAACGATGATATGAAAACTATGGGAAGCGGCAATACGTCGTAAAGCAAAAAAAAGCCCTCATCCACCTTTAAATGGCTATAGGATGCCATTTTAATATCACAGTACAGTAGACCAGCGGCTGAACAAAAATGGGTTTTGATAACATTAAAGTTTTTTCTTTTTTGATATGTCATTGGAGGCATGTTAAATAATACTTATACAAAAAGTTAGAAGTTTTTAGGTTCGGCTTTCGGTTATATTGAAATATTTTATTTTTAGCCAAGAACTATGTAAATATAGAATTAGAGTTACAAAAAACTGTAACATATCCAATAACACTTTAGTTTCTTTAAAATAATCTGTTTTTAGAAGTCTGGAACATCTGCATTTTGGTGAACAAAAAAATGCAAATAATTTTGCAAATAAAGAATTAGAGTAGCTGATATTGTAAAATTATGATGTAATCGATCCACTTAATATACTGGAAAAAAGTTAGATGTGTAGACCATTGGCTTGTGTAGATATTTATTTCTGGTTAAGCAGTATAGCCAATATTGAATTAGAGTTTGTAGAGTTAATAATAAACGGTCTTGACAATGATCTCAGTTACCAAACAAAAGTTTAGAAATATAGAATCACGGCGACACTAAATACTGATATGTATAGGTAAGCATTCCGTGCCTATATTACTACGTTTCAAACGCGCTGTATTGTATGCGCGCGCCGTGCTGTGCGCTGTGGCGCTGTGGCACCAGGCAGCGATCAGCGGTGGCGTGGCAGCGGGGTGCCCTTAAGTCATCCATAAAAAAAACCGCAAAGCATGTTTTAAACTAATATCAATGGAAAATTGTTATTTTGTTTTAAGTACGCTAATGGAAATACAAAGACGAAACTTACCCTTATTTATTACTATACTAGGAATTGCCCGCGGATTCGTCGGCGTTAAGTCCATTATAAAGTAGGTTTTTACTTATAGTTTTATGTTAAAGTAAGTATTGGTGGCTTACACAATGGTAACAAATAACAAAAATACAACTTTTTACAGCAAAATTATAATTGCAACATTTGCAAATCATTCATATTTGTAATTGTAGGTTCATATTTGAAATACATAATAACCAGAGTACGGACAAATGGTGGCAGATTTCACACAGAAGGTATTAGAGTCGCCTAGATATTTTTATGACTAAACAAATACTGATTGAATGATTTATTTCTCTTAATTTTTTTTATTCTCTTGCGACTAAATATTATGTTTTTGAAATGAAAATGTACATGTATTTACATTTTATGTTTAAAGAACTTTATTTTTCATAAAGAATCAACATATTTCACTTACATGAGAAAAGTTAAAAGTTAATACTAAATCTAAGCATACAGTGTTAACAATTGTACAAAAATCATAGTGGGTAGACATGCATTATAATACAGGGTATATTATTCAAACGGGGCAGTGAGGGAATATCCGAAACTATAAGATACACGGAAATTTGCTCTAAGGAGTTACGAGACCGATTTTAGAAAAAATCAAAACTGCATTCAAAGATTTTCAAAAAAGCCTCGTACACAGCCGGGAATCGAACCCGGTCAAAACTGTCTAAAAATCAGAGTGCGTTATTTTGAGTAAATTAATAGTGTAATGTAAGGAAGAATTGGTGCTAAGGAACCCTGTATCTACAATCCCAGGAAGATGCTGAATTTTATAGTTTAATGTACGGAAATGGATCTCCCCGCACAAACAGTGTACCTACCTACAATGAGTAAGTATGGGAATTATATTTTTTTTACAGCTTTGAAAATATTGGTGTAAATAATGAAAATAAATTTAAAAAAAACCACGAATTTACCAATTTTGTCTTGTTTCAGACGCCACAGTTATTCTCCCCATACTTACTAAGGAGCTTAGTATGGGGAAATCCATTTTCGTACATCAAACTATGAAATTAGGCATTTTACTGTGATTGTAGATACAGGGTTCCTTAGCAACAATTTTCCCTTACAATTCCGGACTTTCGAAATTCCGGAATCTCGGGCAATGTTTCCGATATTACAATTCCGGAATTGGTACACTCAGAATATCGGAAATTCCTGAACTGGATTTTATGTATTTCCAGAATTTATGACTGTTTATTTTCATAGTTTACCATAAACTGGATAAGTCTCGTGACTTTTCGTATCTCTTATAGTTTCGGATTTTCCCTCACTGCCCCGTTTGAATAATACAACCTGTATATAACGCTAAAGTTCGGCCGCCTTGTTGCGGCGATAACGGCGATTTTTGTTTAAGTTATCTTTCCACAAAAATTTCAATCTTTCGTCTACTACAGACTACAGATGCCATTGTGTTGGCATTTACGACTTTGTACGCTAACAAATCTGCCCTTCTTATTGCAAACGCAGTACTTGCAAAATGGTGGTTTCGAGATAAACGCGGTAAACATATTTTTTGGTATCTATACAACAAATCTATGTTATACAACTTTTGAAGTGTACTGAAAAATTGTTAAAAAAATAAATCTTTAGATTGAAATATTTTTTACTTTACTGCCTTATTTAGATAAAATACGCAGTACTGCATTTTCATCAACTATATGGGTTTGCAGTTAGGCCTATGTCCAGCAGTGGACGTCTTTCGGCTGATATGATGATCTGGGTTTGCAGGTATTACAGTATCACTAAGGCTTAATGCAGTATTTGTGTTTATTACTGCAAAATCACCTAGCACGTGTTAAATACTGCGTTTCTAGTTCGCAATCATGCTCTATTTTCATACCTATGTAGTAAAAAATAAGTGTTGGTAAGATTTAACTTCAGACAAATATTGAAGTGACGAAGACCGATAGCTGCAAGCCGTATTTTAGAGACCTTAAAATATTAACCTTACCTGGCATATATATCCTAGAATCGTGTAAATTTGTTAAAGCACACCCAGATTTCTATTCTAAAATTGGAGACGTACCCTGCTGTTATGAATCCCGTTCAAAAAATAACTTATTATTACAAACAACATCAAAGCTAGCGTTACACCAAAAAGGACCTTACCCCATGTTAATAAAGATCTATAATAAGCTACCTGATCATATGAAGAATGAGCCTAATAACAATAATTTTTTTAATACTTTAAAAAAATATTTAGTGGCAAATGCTTATTACACAGTAAATGAATATTTAAACCGCAATAATAATGACTAGGATTAAGAAATCGCAACTGAAATAATTGTCTAAGTATAGTTTAAATTTTGAACTACTTACTGTATTGCAGTGCCTTTACAGGGTTGTGTTGAGACATACCAATATGTAGCTATAAGATCTTTTGTACACACAAGGCAATGATTAAATGAATATGAATATGAATAAGAGACGAAATAAAATTGAGTTTAGGTGGGTACTAGAAAAAATGAATATTTTTTTATCAGCGTATCAAATTATTATTTTTAATAGTCTATAAAATGTGTTTCAAGAACATTTTTTATAGAGTCTATTAATATAAAACACCTCCACTCATCAAGCCATCAATCACTCTTTTGAATTATACAAGGTGTAACCAAATCAAGTGCGAATATTTCACTCTGATTTGCTAGCACGAAATGCTGCACTGTACCCACCGTGTGGCTTCGGTGCATGCGTAGCTTTATGTTACTCTCGAATACCTTGCGATACTCTTAAGCACAGCACTGTGGAATAAGTACTGCGTTTAAGTACTTTTAGCGTGGCAAGAGTAGCTCTTTGGTTTTCTCGCTAAACTGAAACGCAGTAATTTTGAATACTGCGTTTGGCTTTAGTTAGTATTCGTTGCAAAAAAGTTATATGCCTAATGAATCTGCAGTAAACGTAGCAAGTACTTCACAACCTTCTAGCACATGCTGAATGCTGTAGATCTTGTTAGCATAAGTAATATTTTTGTGAAAGTACTGCGTTTTTGGTTAGATAAGAAACATGTTTGAAATATAAAAAAAGACCTGACATTTTTTTTTAGGCTTGTGATGTCATTTACCTAGTACCCACAACACAAGCCTCATTGAGCTTACCGTGGGCCTTGGTTGATTTGTGTAAGATTGTCCCGTAATATTTATTTATTTATTTATTATTTATTATTTTTGCAGAAAAGTGAAAATCTCAAAAATGACTACTGCAAGTACAATTATCAGGGCATTTGGCCACATTATCTACTGTTTCGTATACTGCAACAACTGCAAGCCATAAATTGCAATAAAATATATTTTTTCTACTCCTGTACCGTTATCTGTCATTTATCTATATAATATAGCTGTAGCTCAAATACACTAATACATGACACTACTAATAAGTCCTGGAAAAACTCTATGCTCTATGGCCCAAAAACGCACTATTTAGCGTACTTTTTTGGTTCATACATTTTTCATAAAAGCACTGTTTAACTTTTTTTTTAATCGGCCGCTATATTGCAGTGATGCCAACTTCATAAACAAATATTTCGAAATAAAAGTATTTATTTACGATTTAACATTTGTACATTATGAATTATTTACTACAATAATAATAAATCATCATCTATTGTGTGTTAAATTACATGTTTTATAAATTCTTGGTATTATTTATAAAAATAAACAGTTCAAATTCGGTCCGGGTCCGGATTCAGTTTGGTTCGGATGGCCAGTGCAAACAAATTAAAAACAAAACAAACCATAAACAAGAGCTGTCACATTTCCAATTTCCCACCAAAATGTCCAAAATACAGTTCAAATTAAAAAACGAAAGATGACAAACTATTAGTCCTAAACTATTAAGATTGTATTCGTGTTTTTGAAGACAAAAGTGTACGTTCCTTTTAAAATGGTCGAAGAAATTAATAACTGCACTCCTGAATAAATTGCGTGACTAGCAAAAGTACGAATAGAAAACTTGCTGCCTGAAAAAATTAACTATTCTGTAGTCTGCTATCACAGATAACCTCCGTTATCTGTGTCTGCTATTTATTTAAAATTTGTCGTAAAAAAAGTATTGTATGCAACGGTGTATAACTGGTCTAAAAACGCTCGTGGCGTCTTAAATTGCGATGCTTGCCAAGGCTCGCATCGCAACCCACGCCACTCGTCTTTTAAGACCCTTCTTATACAACAGTTGCATAAAATACTATAAAATACTTAATATAATTTGGATATATTTTTATTTTTGATATCCAAATTACATTATAGTTTAATACTCTAAAAATATAAATTAAATAAATAATGTATTCATTCAACCGTAAAAAGTAAATAAAAAGCAACGACTCCATTTTACTCCCTGTGCGAAATTTGCCACCACTTTTGTCTGGACGCTACTAATAACAATTTTAAATTAACTTTTGTAACTTCACATTATTCCATGCAGATTTTTTCATAAAAAAACAGTATCTGTAATTTTTTATTGTACATAATAAAATTAAAAATGGGTAAACTAATGTTACATCTTATAGGTTTTGACATAGCTATAATAAAAAATCTTCCTTTTCACCCGCTTTTCCAAACATTGAATATCTCCGAAACATAAAACCGCCTTATGGTACGTTTACACGTGGACCATCACTAATATTGTACCAGTGCTGTAATACGTATTTTCCTGAAGGAAGGTTTTCAAAAACTATTTTGGTTAGTTTTTTGAAAGAGCTGTTTAAATAGACGATTTTTATAACATATATTTTTTTCATTTGAATCTGGCCACTTTAAATTTTTTCTACATATGTTTTACTATGCTCGAATCTGGGTTTTGCCCCCAAAAAAATCTCATAAAGTATACATAAAAAGTTTTTGCGCCTTCCCTATTTTAAACATATAAATCCGAAAAATGTTTTTCTTTTTTTAAATGCGGCAGAACGGGACGCGCGGGCGTGGCGAGGGATACCTAGCAAGCGATAGCTCGCAAGGTCGACTAAGATCTGCTCCGCCGTAGCTACAACTTGTAGCGCGGCTTGGTTTTCGCGCCTTTTTTTTAATAATATGCGTTTATGATGCAAACTATACACAGAAATTTCTTACTTTCCATAATATGGCTGCATATATTCTTTTATAGTATTAGACTTATTTTTATAGACTCTAATTCAATATTAGATCTTACAGGACAAAAATGCGTATCAATTTTAAAGCTTTTATCTTATTCCTCTAAACTTTTGGCTTTGTGTATTAACTTAAGAATTTAGAGATGTTGTTGTGGATTTTTAAAACTCTAATTCAATATCGACTAAATAATAAGCTAATTCTGGTTTGACGTAGTCGCGGGTGTTTTTTTTTTCTAAAAACTTAACAGTGTAAAGCGTCATACATATTATAAACGATGAAGCTTAAACTTTGCACTTTAATTCAATATTCACAAATCATCAATAAAAATAAATAAATACCTAATTTATATCTAAGCCTCGTTCTAACTTTTCTTCATATAATACAAATATGCTTGAAAATAAGTCGTATGCCATATAAGCATAACTTTTCCGACTTTAGAATTATCAAAACTTCTAGGGCCAAAATCCGGTTCCACTACTGAGCTACAGGTATTTTACACACGAATGATAATAAAACGATTGTAGTTTAACGCGTTTTCATCAATTATTCGTTATTGTTTGTTAGGTAAATAAATATGACATTGTACGTCATGGCGGTTTGTTGGTGCCGGTTAATGTACGGCCCGATAATACGCGTCCATCTATCGTTATCTCTCTCTTTTTGTATAAGTTAAAAAGAGACATAGATATAGAGGATGCCAATTATTGGGCCTTACATTAACCGGCACCGGGTTTGTTTACGGGTTGTGTTAGTGTCGCCCCCTACGCAGAGCTTTGCGTAATGTTCCCTATTACTCTAGCTCGAAAATTCCTAATCATACAGTAACAAATTTTTTTTCAAATATTTTAACTTATGTCTCGACTCATAGTTATTCAAGAAACAAGTGATTATGTTTCTAGTCTAAGGCGCATGGTCGAAATTTAGGTACCTATTCAAATGATTTGCGTTTTTGTTCTCATTGACACTAATTACAACGTACGAATGATGTGAAGATCGCCAGTACCAAGCTGCTGCTACAGTAAGAGAAGAATCGCAGCATCTTCATCTTTAGATACATAAACACGATTCCTGCAACATGTCGTCATAGCCATTCAATTAAATAAAATGATACATATAAAATCTTCTAAGCCATTTCGTCAGCTTCCTGTAAACGAAATTAAATACCAAACCCACTCATACGTTAATGGTCCATACGGAAATAATCCAGAGCCGTTCTGTTGTAGTGCATCAAACAAATTTAATTTTAACCCGCGCTGCGTCAAGGAGTCGTGACAAAAATATACTTCCTTCAGGATCACGAACCAATCGAAGTTTGCCGTTGACAAACTCACACACACAACCAACTTCCCGAGAAACCCCTGTTTGTCGATTCCTGAATTAAGTTGGCGTCATTAGTTTACCCACATTAGCTCTACCATTGATGAAATAAAGTTGTAGTGTAAGTTGTTAGAGGTTAGTGAAGAGTTAACGGTAATATATATGTTGGTGTTAGCGGGTGTATTCTAGAATATGGGCGTTTTTTCAATCAGCGCTCGCAATCGAGCGAGTGATAGTTACTGAATCGTTTTGAAAGTGTTCGGTTCTGTTTCTCTATCTGTGACGGTTCTGATGGGTTTGAAATTGGATTTCGTGTTTAAATATTATATTCAGTATTTAGTGACATTGGAGAAATGTCGCGTTTTTCACTCGATCACACCGAGGGGTTAAGGAAGGTATGTTTTTTTTTTCAAGTAACCCATCAAACTGACGTACATTCAGTTAATTTTAGCACTATCCTTTATTTTATGTGACAAAAGATTGAAAAAGGGCTCTGATGAGCACCTTTTTAACCCCCGACGGAAAAGTTTGACGTGTCTGTGTGTGTGTGTGTATGTCTGTGGCATTGCAGCTCCTAAACGAATGGACCGATTTAAACGCGGTTTTTTTATACAAAAGCTGACGTGATCGAGATGGTTCTTAGGTATGTTTCAACAAAATCGGCTTAGCCGTTATAGAAATATTGAACTTTGAAATGAAAATGTCGGGGTTTTTTTTAATTTTTTTAAGTTGTGGAGTTATTTCAGAAAGGGAAAACAGATAAGCGATCAACAGATACATATTTATCTCTCGACGCATAATACTTGGTCAGTATCGAAATATTCCAAACAAAGTTGTCATGAGGACGATTGGTCAAATATCGAAATCAAAATGTATTTTGAAAATGAGACTTCACTATTTTATTTACGATATAATAATAAATTGAAAACTACAAATCGATAAAACTAAATATCATACAAAATATTTATACTGTCAAACAAAGTAATCGGCATGCTTGCATGCTCTCTCGTAGCTTAAATTTGACTGAGTGTAATAGGTGTGGTTAGAAGAACTGTAAGCAGAAAATTTTAGCCAGTTGATTGTTTAATGATGAAAGTGATTTTTTTCCTTTGTTATTTGGAATTTCATGCTTATTTTATTGTTTTTGCGTATACTTTTATATTTTTGGATTTCAAATTAGGTTTGTGGAGCCGCAAGTATCACATTTTTCGATCAATATTCACTTCTATCACTTAGGTTTGCGCACTTTATAAAAGTACCATTTTACGAATATCTACTATGTTATTTCAACCCAACCTAGCGTTAGCTTACTTTTCATCTGTCTTGGTATAGGTATCTTTGTTGTCTCTCTCGACGTCAGACAAAACAATGGAAATAATTTTATCCCCAAAGGAAAACCCGCTTCTGTGAAAAAAAAAGGAATGTTCTTGGTGATTATATTCTGATTTCTACATGGAATACTTCAATCATTGATACAGCTCCTATGCTTGGTTTGCGTAAGTATAAAAATAGACTAAATAAAATATCTAGACCGGCGTGAAAATGTCCGTTAGTGAAAGCGCGCTCTTGACATTGACACCATTACAGATTTGGGTTGGACCGATCTAGAAAATCGTTAAAGGCTAGGCTACTTGTTATGAGAGCTATTGAAATATCAATAAGAATAATTTATTTACCATGACTTAAAACAAAAAGTTTCTTAGATGCAAAGGCTGTTCTGAAAGCTTCTAGCTGTGAAAAACCTATTTGCACAATTATATTTTTTTTTACTACCGATTAAAACCTTTTTTAATTGAGTATAAAATACTGGCCAAAAATAATAGACAGACTGTACTGCAGAAAAAAAAAATTGGGTTTAAAAATATAGTCAGTCATTGTTTCGATTGCAAAATGAACGTTACCCGAGAAGAATTTCGTGTGATGATTTATTACGACTACAAAAGAGGTTTAACATTTATACCATCTCACGAAAACTTACAAATAACTTTCAGGGAATCTGCTCCTTCATTAGCCACTGTCTCCTTCTGATTTCGAGAATTTAATCGGGCCCGGCTTCGTCTTTGACGGACTCTCTGTCAAAGACGAAGCCGGGCCCCGGAGGCGTTCGACCGATGTGTCTTATGAAAATGTCATCAAAGTGGAATGGCTAATTATAGAAAAGCGGAACATTACACATAGGGAGATATAAGATGAACTTAAGATTTGATCACAAGCTGTTTCCAATATTTTATATGATCACCTGTAAGTACGGAAGGTTTGTTCGCGATGGATACCCCATTTGCTTACGGAAGAGCAAAAAAACCCGCCGGGTAGATTGGTGCAAATATATGCTTGAAAATGTTGATAGCGGCAAATCACAGCAAGTGCCCTACATCCTGACAACTGGAAAATCGTGGATATATATAGCTACGAACCATTTACGAAGCATTAGTCAACGCAACGGGTGTTCGAAGAAGATAATTTGCCTATGAAAGTTGTTCGTGGCAGGAGGGTTAACAAAAAAATGATGGTTGTTTTTTTTCAACGCAGTGGTCCTATGCCAGTCATTCCTCTCGAAGACAGAAGAACTGTCACTAGCCACTGGTATACGGAAGTATGCCTGTATGCCGGTAGTGACCCCGGTGTTCCGAGGTGTTTTGCCCTGTATTCCGCCACTCCAGGACATGTCAGGATGACGTGGGCGGCTGTCTCGTCCTCATCCATGCAGGCTCTGCAGAGAGGACTGTATGTAACACCCGAAGTAAAAAGGTGTTTGTTTAGTAGTGCATGACCAGTTATGGCTCCTGTCAGAAGACGGAGTGCCGGCCTCTTTAGCTGCTTTAGCTTCCTTGACAATCCGGGGTTGATTGTCGGGAGGGCCTCCCTGGTTTGCCTGCAGGTTCCTAGGGTGTTCCAATGTTTTTGGTGTTCTACCTTGGTGTTTAGTCGCAGTGTGCTCCGCAGCCATGCAGAGGGTAGAGGAATTGTGGGTTCCGGTCCTACAGCTCTTCAGACTCTGAACCCTCTCTAGCCAGTGCATCCGCTGCATCGTTACCGCGTGAATTGCTGTGCCCTTTGATCCATTGCAGGGTTATGTCGCTGTTATTACATACCTCTGATAGGATCTTGTGGTGTATCAGCCCAGAAGTTGTTGCGTGACCTTGTAGGGCTTGCAGTACGGATCGACTGTCGGAAAGTATGCGGATGGGATATCCCCTTACCGCCCTGGAGGCGATTGCGTGAGCAGCCAGTATTATGCCCATACACTCTGCCTGGAAGACGGTGTTGTGGGTCCCTAATGGTGTCGAAATGCGTATGTTTAGGTCCTCCGAGAATACTCCTGATCCGGTGCCTGACCTTGTCTTGGACCCGTCCGTGAAGATTCTTAACTCTCTGGGGTTAAGTCCTTCCTGGGGGGGTTTCGTATAGTTCAACTTTGTACTTTTTGTCGAAGACGAACTGTCTGGGAATGATGTCTGAAGTTGCCTCTATAAAGGGTTCCCTACCTACAGCCTCGTAGAGTATTTCGGTGTGAGGAACCCTGGGCGGTCTCCAGAGATGTTGTTTTTTGAGCCGTATGGCTGCTGCCAGAGCCTCTTGCCTGATGAAGATGCGAAGCGGCGGAATGTCCATAATGGCTTCCAGGGCTGCAGTCGGTGTAGTCCTCATGCTGCCACTAGCCGCCATGCAGGCCAGTCTCTGGAGGCATTGTTGTTTAGCTTCGACCGTGGTTAGCGTGGTACGAGGCCACCACACTATGGCGCCGTAGCTTACTATTGGTCGGATTACTGCCTGGTAAAGCCATAGAGTGATCTTGGGGTTTAGTCCCCAGGTCCTACCTACCATTCTACGGCATTGCCAGAAAGCGACTGTAGCTTTTTGGATTTTATTGTCTTATTTTATTGCTCCAATTAAGTTTGGCATCGAGTATTACACCCAAGTACTTTACCTCGTCTTGTTTTTGATCGCGACTTCGGCCTTGGTAACCACTGCGTGAAGCGCGGATTCTGTTGATTTACCTGAACTGTAGGCATGTTGATTCTGATGCAGGGGCACCCGCACTAGCGCCCTCTCTCTCAGATGTCTGTCACACAGCCTTTCCAACGTCTTCAGCAAGAAGGAGGTTAGGCTTATTGGTCTAAAGGATTTGGGTTTCGTGTAATCTCCTTTACCTGGTTTCGGTATGAAGATGACATTGACTTCTCTCCACTGCCTGGGCACAAAAGTGTGTGCCAAGCAGGCACTCAGGACGATGGTGAGCCTGTGCGTTAGCGCCCTCCCGCCCCATTTCAGTAGGGTGGGGAAAATTCCATCTGCTCCTGGAGATTTGTAGGAGTCAAAGCTGTCAATGGCCCGTTGAGTACTTTGAGGGGTTATTACCTCGCTGGCCAATCGCCACCCTTCCTCTGTCGGGGTGGTTTCCTCATCCAACCGTACAGTTGGACTCGGTATCTCGCAGTCCGGGAAGTGCGTCTGTACCAGGACGCACTCTGTTTCCTCCGGTGAGTTGGTGATGGTGTCGTCAGGTTTTTATAATTATAATAACCATATCTATATGTTTTTTTGAGTAGATAGAAATTTTCAGAACAGCCCTCGTACAGCTACTTCCACACTAGGCATGCGTTCAAATGCGTATTTGTTAATTTACTTATTTTAAGAAATACGGGTCAGCAGTTCAGGTCCGTTCAGGTTCTATAATTACTAGTGGCTCTGTGAGCTATCGAACTCTTATTTTTTTTTTGAATTTCCTTAAAGTGACTCGACAAAAAAAACGTTGACGGCGTGACAGCGAACGGACATACGAACGATTTTCGGCCCAAGCTGAAGCATAGAACTTCGTTCGCTTCGCTCGCTCATTCGAAAATGAATTAAATGCCTAATAATCTGTCAAGATTGTACTCAAAAGGATCCTATGTTTGACTTGCCATGTTTGTACTTGGTTGTTTCTGATTAGATCATTTGCATATTAATAAAATGACAAAAAAAATGTGTGTAGGTGTGTGTGTGTGTGTGTGGCTCCCTATCTAAATCACTGCGATATTACAGCGGCATAGTCACCACAAAAACACTTATGCTTGTACTTATTTAAAATTCATATTAGTTACTATCTGTTTGATATTTTAAACCCGTCATCATCTAAAAACTTAACATGATTTAAAGTGCTGAAAATCTAATTGCGTCCAAATATCAACCATTAAAAGGCGGTCACCTCGCATTTCCCTTTTAGCTCCGAGACAAAACCGCTTTGTTCTTTCTTCCATTGTTTGAAACCGTTTTGTAAGAGACATTTTGGCTCGCAAGTCGGAACTCGCAACTGATGACCTAAACTGACCTTAACGAGCTTCATAAATAGCATTCTTGTTCAATCTTACAAATAGAAAGCTTAGGTACTAAGTAATAATTATTGAAGTGGGAATAAGATTTAAAGTAAACGAAACCTAAATAGTAACATGTTAAGTTAATCAAGATAACATTTAATGAAACTGAATTAACTCCAAAGGAAGTGGTCCAAAATAAATTTGAAAGGCACGAATTCTAACGAACATAGAGTTAATTAAAAGTAACCATTAGAGTTAACCCAACGATTACTTGTAGTGTTGAGGGGTTTCATAAAACCTTGAATATGCTGCGATAATCCTCGTTTGCATATGTGTAGAAATCTGTTAAATCCTACAAGTTTATTCCCCTCTTCATCTCAATTGTTTATCGAATGTGGTCGTACCTAACGATTGGTACACACTGCGGGCGCTGCCAACGATCGATTTGGTACAGCTGACGTAACAACTATTTTATAGCTTGGCACTTGTATTTCCATTTTCTTACGTGATATGTATTGTAGAGGTATGCGATAGCATTTCAAATATGCTTCCTAGATGCAACAGTAAATTGTTCCCGCAAATTGACATTTCCGCCGAGGTATATAATATAGGTACATAGTGCTTTTATCCAACAACGCGAGTAAATCTGATAAATAATACGTACTTAAGCATAATCATAAAAATGCTTGTACATCGTCAAAAACTAGTTCGCCGCCCTACTTATTTTTAACTGACTTAAAAGAAGGAAGGAATGTAGTAATTTCGGTATTTTTCTATTAAACGTCGTGTATTTACACCCGGAAATCACATGATGAAGTGACTGTGACGCTGCAGACTACAGATGAGAGATGACATATGAAACTCCTCAATGATGTACTTATAATTATATAATTTACTTTAAAAACAAAGTTTAAACCGACTTCAATTCAGTACCTACTTCGCCAAGCCACATAGGTACATAAAAATTTCCTTTCCAATTTAGCACATGAACTGCTCTCCGAGAGCAAATGCGTTGATTATTACAGAAGTAACCCAAGTCACTATGTGTGGGCTGATAATATTTGAGGAGTACCGCCGATTCCTCAAGGATCTCGGAATTAACACTTCATTAGATGATACTTCAACGGAATCATGTCTATCTTTGACGTACGTACTTTACATCTTTGAGGAGTTCCATATAAGTCATCTGTAGTCTTCATCATCAGTTCCACTTCACCAAAATTGCGATTTCCGAGGGTAAATACACGAGTTATAATAGAAAATATCGAAATCACCTACACGCGTGCCTATAAAATTTGAGGATTTTGAATTGGTGACACTCTTTCAATTAAAAAAAGAATTTTGGAAATCAGTCTACAACTGACAGAGAAATCGGCGAACATACATAAAAAAATACATACAGTGGAACATATAACCTCCTCCTTTTTTAAGTTGGTTAAAAAGTAGGTACTCCGTTGAAATAGAAACTAATGAAGTGCCAAAGGTGATTCTGAGATCCTTTGAAATTAATAAACTTAAAATAGTATTTTTCACAATCGTGTTATAATAGAGAGCTTCTTAGTCGAGTACCGTGTTTAGGCCACGAAGCTTGCTGAGTGGCCTAAGTAAGGTACGAGATTAAAAAGCTTGATTATAACACTATTGTGAACAATACTTTTTGTACGAGTTCATTAAAATTAATTTTCTACGAGTCAACTGAACTAATTAAACAAACTCGATACTGTTGAAACGAAGTGCAGCCTATCGCTCGTACGCTCGTTGATATCTTAAAAGACATCAACGAGCGTACGACATCAACGAGTAAACTCAATAATCAAAGCGATTCTATTGGTCCAATTATTTAGTTCGGTAAAGCAGCCACGTGATTGGTCGAATTTATTTTAGTTCTATTTTCAAATTTTTTTCGGTTGTCTGGAGCGTATCGAAACAGTTATTTCGATTGTTTCGACAGTAACATGGACTACAACTATGAAAAGAGTGACGTTGCAGTATTGTCTATGAAATCTTAATAGGGTCGTTTCGCCGGTTAGCGACCACTTAGCCGAGTTGCTCACTTTAGATTAGTAAATGTATACCTATTCAATTTACACACATAATATATGGTATTCGTATAGGCTCTGAGTATAGTCAAGTTTTGAAACCTACAATAAAATATAGCACTTTCAGCCATACATTAAGAAAAAATATAGAAAAGGTTTCAAAATAGCGAATTCGCTTACTTTAGTCGGTTAGCGACCACCCTGTTAGCTAGTTGGCGACCACTCTTGCAAATAGTGTTTTTTTTAAGTAGTTAATAAAACGATTTATCATCATCATCATCATATCAGTTGAAAAACGTCCACTGCTGCACATAGGCCTCCCCCAAAGAGTGCCACAATGACCGGTTCTGTGCCACCCGCATCCAGCGGATTCCTGCGATCTTTACCAGGTCATCAGTCCACCTTGTCTACCCACGCTGCGCCTTCCGACTAGATTTGACTTGGCTAGTTTTTATCAGAATTAAAAAATATATATACCTATATATATGTTGAATAACTTTATAAAATGACTGATGTAATGAAAACTGGTCAAATCTAATCTACTTTAAGATCTCACATTTTTAAATAACAGCAATTGTTATAGGTATCCAATAAAGCAAAAACATAGAGTTCAATACTTGTTCATAATGTTATTTTGTTCCTATAAATACATATTTGGATTTTGCATAGATCTTGGCACTCATTTAGATCTCCATTCATTTTGCGGCGAAGCCCACAGCCAAGCATAATTTTTGTATTGAACTTGGCTTTTTTACATTTATGTTTTTGGTGGGATCATAACATAATATACTCAACCAACCGAACGTTTTCATTTTCAATACCTAGCTCCGGATTTCCTCGTCACCTCTAGTCCGGACGGCAATGAGTCTTTGCAGTTTCTTTGAATTATCAACTCATTATCATTTCCTTAACAGATAGCGAATTAATCACAGTTTTAATCATTAATTTTTGAAACATGACGCGCGGCAGTTGCTTTGTTAGTTAACTTCAGTTTATATGGAACTATGCCAAAACAAGTGCACTTTTGTCCCTGCATGGTAACTACTGCTTTTTATCTTAATTGTGAGGTCTAGAAGTTGTACAGTTCTTACAATGTGCCTTATTTCCAAGTGTTTAAATGGTTCAATGCTCAATGGTTAATGGCTTAGGAAATGTGCACTGCAGTACTTAGTAAACTTATTGTTGTAGCTACCGAATTAGGCAAATACAAAAAATATAACACGACATGCCATATATTTAAAGATAGTGAGGACATTTTTAAGTAGATAGATAGTGTTGCAGTGTAATCTGATTATGACAACATAACAATGTTATTGCTCAAAGTGATATTATGTGAGAGAAATATTGAGGAGGCATTGTCTGAGTGTTTTGTTTTCTTTAAAAAAAAGTTCAGGTAGATGCGTTATATTGGCCATATACTGTCTGTCAAACATGACATGTATCCTAACTTGTGAGAGTAAGACTAATATTAAATTGTCATTTTTTAACTGCCGGCTTGAAAAGGGTTAAATAGTACCAAAAACTGGCAAAACGTCAACGAAACTCAAAATATTAGGTTTGAAACTTTACGTATTAATGAACCGCACGTTGTATATTTTCTTAGTAATATTACGTTAAATGTTATCTGTGACCAAATGTTATGGAAATACTAGGTACCCTTCAAATTTACCTGATAAGAAAATCATTGAAGATAAATTTAATATGCAAATAGATCGCACACAACAAGGTGCATATATCGCTGAACAACAAATATATGATGTGACCATACAAGAACAAGAATACAAGAATTAGAACATGAAAAGTGAAGAATAAACACTTGCTTTAAAAATGCTACTGCCTACAAACGTGGCGTCTGTATCGATTCCGCTGCAACACCACTTCAGCTGCCGCATTTGCTCGCTCAGCATTCGTGGAATGGCGTCCAATACCTTTTAAATGGGATGGGATAGATTTTCTGATACTGTGACCTACCGTATAGGTATTTAGAGTTACATTGGTGGTGGAATCTGGGTTAGTTGGTAATTTTTTCTAGGTATCTCCATTGTATAATAAATTGTAATATTACTTTTTCTGGATAAAATCTATTAATTATACTCAAAATTATAACTACAAAGCGGTCAAAGCGAGCAAGTCGATACTGCGCCACTATACCAATTACGATAATACAGACACACTGTAGGTATTATACTAATTGGTTTGGTTGTTGTATTACCTATCCTAATAGGTTGTTTTGTTGTTTAACTTGTGTAGTTAGATAATGCAGTGTAATAATAGGAAATCAGAAATTGCTAATATGTGTATTGAACTGAAATCCCCACTACTATGGACCCTGGCAGTGGACCAACTCCTAGCAACTATGAAGGACCTAGACTATGACACGCAAGGATATGCCGACGACCTTGTAGTCATAATCAAAGGTCCCTGCCTCCACACAATTTCGAACCTAATGCAAGGAGCGCTCAACACCATAAACAAATGGTGCAAAGAAAATGACCTGTCCATCAATGCGAGCAAAACAGTACTAGTGCCTTTTACTAGAAAAAGGAAACTAGATAAGCTTCCCAAATTAAAACTGAATGGACAGGAAATACCCTACTCAAATGAGGTCAAGTACCTAGGAGTTACTTTTGACCAAAGGCTAACTTGGAACGCTCATTTGAATAACACAATACAAAAGGCAAAAATGGCCATGTGGACTTGCTGTCGAATGGCAGGAGCAAGATGGGGCATAAGACCCAAAATTGCTATGTGGCTTTACACAGCGGTAGTGAGGCCGATAATCACATACGCCTCTGCAGTCTGGTGTAACAAAGTCCACCAAAAGACAGCCATCACAAAGTTAAGCAGTATTCAGCGTACAGCTTGCTTAACAGCAACAGGAGCTTTATGCTCAACACCGGGGGCAGCCTTGGATGCACTGCTCGATCTAACGCCACTCCACCTGCAAGTGCAAAAGGAGGCGAAGCAGTGCATCTACAGAATATGCACACTAACAAGGCCAGAATGGCGCTCTCAAGCGCTAAGCAAACTTGAGACCCTTGTTTTTGATAACAAAAACCTAAGCATGCCCACTGACGACACATACGTGGAATGCAAATTCACTAGACTGTATACAGTGGAAATACATCCGAGAGACAAATGGACAAATGACCAAATGGACTTCAAGGAGGGAAGCCACATTTGGTATACAGATGGATCAAAAAAAGGTGATGATGTTGGATCTACGGTGAGAGGCCAAAGTTCAAAGCTAGCGTCAGCATGGGGAAGGAGGCCTCAATCTTTCAGGCTGAACTCTTCGCATTAAATAAATGCGTGGAGATCAATCTTGAAAGAAACCTAAGGAACCAACATATCTACATCAACTCTGACAGCCAAGCTGCCCTGCTGACACTAGAATCACTAGAGTCCTACTCTAAACTAGTCCAGAATTGTAAAAATAATCTAAACACCCTGGCGAACTCCAACAAAGTCATACTTAGATGGGTACCAGGGCACTCCGACATTGTAGGAAACGAAAAAGCAGATGAACTTGCAAGGCAGGGCGCAGACACGGCCCTGGTCGGCCCGGAACCGTTCTGTGGCATCACAAAACGGAAAGCATATTCTCTGCTAAACAACGCGGAAAAATCAGAGGCAATCAAGCTGTGGAAGTTCACCAAAGGACAAAAACAAGCTAAAGCCCTGATCGAAGGGTTCAATAGTAAGCTGTCTAAAGAGTTATTACAATTCAAAAGGCACAAAACCTGCGGAGTGACAAGAATCCTGACAGGACATTGCAAACTGAACAAACACCTGTTTCAAATGGGTATGAAGCAGGACACAACCTGCAGGTTCTGCCAGGAGACAGAGGAGACTGCAATGCACATTCTCTGCTCCTGCGGACCACTCATGCATAAAAGAAGTACCTACCTAGGGCGGCACATAGTGCACCCACAAGAAGTACAACATATCACCGCCCAAAGAATCTGGAATTTCCTGGAGGCAACGGGACTTAACGGTGAACTCTAAAGCAAGGGCTGCCACAATAGATCACTTGCTGGTCAAAGCGGCACATTAAGGCCCACAAACAAAATAATAATAAAAATAAATGTGTATTGATATCTATTAAACATAGTACCCATTATATTAAGTAATAGGTATGTAAGTCGTCTTCTCTTCACTAATTTTTGCGGTACCCAACAGGGTCCACAATTAAGTTTTAATCTTATTAATTAGCAACTAAAACTTAAGTTTACCTAATACCCTGTAAACTAACATTGTGGAATGCAATAAATCATTGAGTATTGAGTATACCCGTAACATGCCTTATTGGCTTACTATGGATGGATGGAATAAGATTGTTTCACCCTAATATTTATCTATTTTCGTGGTCTCAACAGGTGGAAGAACGCAAACGCGCGATATGGGAGGCGTCAATATCGCGGCGCGAAGCGTTGCTGCAACGCGAGCGCGAGCGCACGGAGCGGCTAGAGCGCGCGCGCGCCACCCGCTCCTCCCCCCGCTCCGCCTTCGCCTTCGGCTCCTCCACCCCCCGCCTCCTCGAACCGCTCGACTCGGCGGGATTCTTCTGGGCCGCGCGCAGGTTAGTTCGAAGAACTGTTGATGTAAAGTTATAGGAGGGTTAAAGTTGATACACCTCGGGTGAATTGGGTCTCCTTTGGCTAGTTGTACTAGCGCTTCACCCGATTTCTCGCGAACTCCACACATAACAACTTAAAATGGTAATTCTAAAATACAGAAAAATCTTTATTGACACAACCAGGAACCTGAAAACGTTCGTTATACATATATATTTTTTTTTTTGAACAAAAACAAGGATTACACACTTTACACAGCATAGTGAACAGTAAAATTTGCGCCAAACTGCATAACACTTTGTTGACGAACAAATATATCCACATAATAAGATACATCCAACTTTCATTGGATTTTATTGTTTTTTTTTTTATTAGAACTGGTTACATTTTTCATCAGGTTACCAAATAGACATGCATGACACATTTCAATTTTAACCTTCGTATGAAAACATTATTTAATGAATGTTATCCTTTTTCGAAATCAGATGGCCATTCGTTGATACGAATGGGATTGATATATATAAGAAAAAATATATACGTAGCGCCATTTTTATTCGTTTAATTGTGAGCTAGATACCTTATTTAGATTCAGTCAAAATCTGTGTGAATGCATCACACCATTCCCTTTTTATTTGGTCACATTATTACAATTAACCACGTGTTACCTATTCATACATTTTTTGACCTTAATCATCATCGAATTATATTATTTTCAAACCGCTTAGAATCTTTCCGGGCTATATTTCTTTCTGGTGATGGTATATATCCGATTTTCATTGGCTGCTCCCCAGTGAATAACAGGATGTCTGTCTGAATACCGTTTTTATATTTCACTGTTTTATTTCACACTAATTTTGTTTTTTTTGTGTTTTCCCCACTCCAGTACTAACCCCATAGATCAGATGAACTTTTTTGAGTCACTGTAAGCAGGTTTTACTTTCTGTTTTTCAACACGTTTTTAGAGAATAATTGATACTAATTTAGTTTGATTGTGGCTCCTTAACTATACTAATTATGTGTTTTGTGTATGTTTGAAGACTGGGTGTAAATTTGTTGTCCTCTGTGCTATTAATTAAGTAAAATGTAGTAGTATGGAAGCATGGTCCGATTCAGCATGCCATGAAATACACGACGAGTAATTTAATTACACGACATAAATGAAGGAACTTGTCCATACTTTAAAAGTCTTCACTTTATTTAGAAAACTGGACTTACGAGTATATATTCTATGTACCTCGACATTTCCCATCACAAGTATCACATTCATATGCGATTAAGTCCCGTTTTCTTAAATAAAATGTACCAGTAGTCAGTACTTTCACAGCGAACGACACGTACGATTAACAATGCATCGCATTAATTTGCATCACAAGTATTTTACCCGAGTAGTTATGTAGTTAATTGTTGATATTTTGCTACCTATTATTGAATACTTTGCCCTACGTGAAAATAAACAAAAACCATTTTCCCTTATGGCCACCAAACGTAAAATAGAAATCATATTGATGAATTTTATGATTTACTAACACTCGAATTAGTTTCCTGAATACGTACCTAAATGTATTCGCAAATCACACTCTCCGAGACTGTCTAAATAATTATCGAAAAGGTACTAATTACTTTAATACGTACAAGTATTACTAACAAAGATTACTAGTAAAGTACAGGTATTTACTAACGAGATGATTATTCACTGGCAGTATGATGTGATAACAATCTGCAACGTTTTTGTATTTCTTGCTTTTATGACTCACGCGCAATGTTTTCGACGAATGTTGTTCCTCAATAGACATCATATGAATTCCATATTAAGCTTGTATATGACAATGTACGTATACACAAATCATATTCAAATCCAGTTTAACTCTTAAACACCTTACATTGCGTGATTCAGGCACACCGTCATAAATTCTAACAAACAACATGTGGATTTCGCCGAAACATTATCAGTTGTCCTTCCAATCTTTTGCAGTGCATAGATAAAATTTAAGGCTTTTCCAGAATTAATTTTGCCCGTTTGCCGCCAGCTGGCAGCACTATGGCGTGAGAGTTTTGACAGCTGCCGCCAAAATCCACCCACCAATCATTAAAACTATTGTGATTTTGATACTTGGTTGTTTCGAACCGTCGGTAATCGTTAGGAAGTTTGACAGTTCTCCATGAGATGCCGGCACCATATTTAACGTTTACCCGTCAGTAAAGTGTGGTCGATGCTACCCGCCCTTAGTCCTCTCGATACAGTGCTACCTGCTGGTGTTAAGGCGAGGCCGGTTCACGATCTCACGAAAAGATAGATTTTTGAGCTTCCAGTGTGAAGAAATAATGAAGAATTGAAACAAAGAAAGACAATAACCGAACATAATATACAAAAAACGGCTTGGTAACTCTGTAAAAAAATCTTAAATATTACCATAAAAATAAACTTTAATGTTCGAGATCTCGTAATTTTTTTTTATAAAAGGATAGCTTTTTTATTGTTCTAAAACAATAACCGGATAGATTTTTAATAAATTATCCAGTATTGCAAAAATCAATTAATATGTACCTACTAAAAAGTGATGTTACACACTTCCGAACACGCACTTCCATCTCGCTCACGCTTAATGCTCAGTGAGAGGGAGAGAAGATCGTGAACCGGCCTAGTTGTCACTTTTTACTAGGAGGGAGTGAGTTGACATGCTTTATCTATCAGACGAAAGAGTTGGTTGCCCTGTGACATTTTTTGACGCGTCGTATGTCATTCTAAAAGACATCCTATGTGAAGAGTATATAGATGTTTAAACGGTATTGTTGTATCGAGGTTGTATCAAAGGAGCTGGTCGCAATTTGGCGTAACTTTAGATACCGGTATTGGTAGGTTCATCAACACCATCGGTACTAGATAAAAACATTCATTTAGAAAGAAAAATGGGTAGGTAATGTAAGAAAATGTTTGTGTGGAAAAAGCATCAAGTCTTTCGACCTTACTACTTAAATATAAACAATTAGACATCGGTTACACGCTAATTCTGGCGTCAGTTCAGTCCATCAGTATGATGAGAGAATGATAGTGTAACCGGTTGTGAATGACAGAGACGGACAGATCATAGTGATGGTCTGAACTGATGCCAGAACTTGTGTGTAACCGATGTCTTACAATAATAATCCATCAAATCGATAAGTTACGGATGTAGGCAGGTTTATCGCGCGTAGGTAATATATTCACATCCTGCACCATAAGGACACGACAGATGGTGACATAATTACCATGGTCCAGCGACCCCGTGACGTCAGTTCCGCTGTTGTCTCTGTGCCCCATTGTTTTAAAACGGCGACCTTAACGCGTCAAATTTGACAATGGTGAAATTTTTATGTAACCCGATTGTGGAATATTGCTGTTTTGGC
The DNA here is from genome assembly GCA_963854355.1 of Epinotia brunnichana. NCBI lineage: Eukaryota > Metazoa > Arthropoda > Insecta > Lepidoptera > Tortricidae > Epinotia > Epinotia brunnichana. The sequence continues at coordinate 20,825,385 of OY977936.1, read as the reverse complement.
AGTTCTTGTTTTATGTTGTGTGGGGTCTTTTGTTGTTAGCAATTTGAGTACCTATAGTTTTTATATTGCCATAATCTATATATTGTTATATAAAACAAAGTCGTGTTAGTTACACCATTTATAACTCAAGAACGGCCGAACCGATTTTTGTGATGTATGATTTGTTGTATTTGTCTTCACTCCGAATAGCAGAATAACTAATAATAAATGCAGAAAGTTAAGTTTTTTTATTTCATTTTTTCATACATTTTGTATGGCGGTACGATTTACGCGGGGTCAGCTTAGTAGATAAAAAAAAGTTTTAATAGTTATTCTGCCATTCGGAGCGAAGTTAATTCCAGCTAATCAAACATCATAAAAATCGGTCCAGCCGTTCTTGACTCATAAATGGGGTAACTAACCCGACTTTGTTTTATCTATACTATATTACTACTAGTATTATAAAGAGGAAGTGTCTGTGAGATTGTAGCTTTGTAAGTTTGTATTTTTGTATGTAAGTAAGTACCTGTCACTAAGTACCTAAATGTAAATACCACGGATAATGTCTGTATAATCTGTTATGTAATCATGTGCTTGTCCAATAATAAATTATTCTTATTCTTAAATCTCCGGACCCAAATAACCAATTTTTTTTTTCACCTGTAAGTTTATAGAATGGGCTTTCATGATGGTCATAGGCTATATGTTATCTCGCGGGTTTGCTTGCATTCTCTGTAATACGCGGGCGAAGCCGCGCGGGCAGCTACTATATGTATATAGATAAATACTAAGCGAATATTTAAAGATACTTATTAGCGAAGTCGGCTAGTTATCATCAACACTTTTATTTATTTAAACTTTATTGCAAAAAAAAAAAAAAATGTACTAAAGAGCGGATTGAATGCCACAAGGCATTCTCTACCAGTCAACCATAGGGCAAAACAGAAATTCCTGGTCAGCAATTGATTCAAATGAAAATATTTGCCTAGTGACCACATACATAAAACATCTGCAGATATAAATACTGGTAAAACACAACAGTATTGATACATACATTCACTGTACCCAAATAAGAGCGTAGCGTCATCAAAACTATAAATTTCATAGTTTTATGGTATTCCGGACTAGTTAGGACATATGTGAAATAAAATTAGCTGCGAGTCTAATTTAATATTATTATGGCCTTACCTGTCAATCAACCCACTCGGAGACCTCGTATGATGGACTTCGCCGATCATACCTTACTAGTGAGATATAAAATAACCTTTAAAAAATCGTAATATCCTTATAAATAATAGTTTAAAAGAAGAAAACGTCCATGATGCAGATACTGAATGACTAGAATTACATGTTTGGTGACGGGTACATTGTGTTGTGTTCGTTTTGAGGAGGAAAATTGAGTGTTTGTTTTGGCTTGAACTAATAGATTGTCAAGAAGAACATGGAATTGTTATGTGATCTGTAGGCGCACAGGAGTCTAGAGTCGTTGAAGTTTAGTACATACTTACAGTAAAAAGTGCATAAGTTGACTAGACTGAGAACTACGGGTAGATAATATAGCTTAGCATGGTAAAGGCTTTAGTATTCTAACATGTGTAGCTTAACACTAACTTCTATTCTTAAAATTTTTGAACTCCAATGACTCCTATTCAAGAAAGGGTCAATATACATGTGTACAGTCAGTATCGTACAGTTAGTAGCAGCCAAAGTAGCCGAATATATCGTAGCACCTCCTTAAGTAATCTTACAGTTATAGAGAGAGACTAACTATATGATGCTGACTATACATTAAAATGGTGTTCAAAAGATTAACTGCCTTCTCAGCCTCTACGATTGCATAATAGTAGTTTATACAACTGATACATAATGAGAGGTCTTAAAACACGAGTCATAATAGGATCACACGAGTGTTTTAAGACCTAATTATGTACAGTTGCATTCAGTACTTTATCTGCACACATATTATAAATCCTCAATGATGTGTTCGGGAATCATTAGATGACCGCCATTGCTACTCGATTTCCATAATAGTATCGATATCGATGTTGTTATGATTTTTCATACATTATTATAACACTGGCACAGATAAAACGCTGATGTTACGTTACTGATTGCAATAATGGTGATCATTATATACGGTTTCCGAACACATGATAGAGGATTTATGATATGGGTGTAGATAAAAATATATCCTTGGCATGGCTGGCGGAAAATGTGCCTCTTTAATAAATTATTATTGCTAAAGTATGTTCTTATATGCATTTCAGGGCAGCATCAACAACAAATGTGATGTTCGCGTCTGCGCCGCTCACGAGGCGCGCTTCCGCGCTCCATCTCGACTCAGAAAATGATAACAAAGGTAATTCGTTGGTGAAGTGAAGAGCAGGACGATGAAATTAATAATTCGAATTCGAAATTTACTCGATGAAATGTGGGAGATATAACTTTATAGTGGTGGTATATTACTAATATTACTATAGTGTAAGCTTATGTATCGTTGCACGGATTGCCTATAGCTTAAAAATGTGGCTTTAAAGTTTGGCGTATATACTCAAGCAATTAAACCGGAGTCGGCATTTCATTTCTCTTTCCTGGTTTATCATAGCATTCGCCTATTTTAACCCTTTGGACACCATTCATGACGTACGACAGTGACGTGACACCTTCAGTTCAGCCAAATTTTGCATAAGGGATTGAACCTTAATTGAAAACCCGAAGGCGACTGACTGGGCAACACGACACGCAACTCCTTTAGTCGTTCTTGACATACAAATTGTTAATATGATTGAGTGTGTACGCGAATTTTGAAACTCTACTATTGCACACACTGTAAAGATTTCTTCAAAGTTCTTAGTATGGAACGATCGCGAGTAGATTTTATAATTTCCGAGTCTAATCCTATAAGTCTTCGCGTCTTTGATGAAGGTGACTTGATTTCAAGTGCTAACTCATGCTCCTTGAAACAGTTATCGGCTCTCGCTCGTTCTATACCTACCCTTGAATGTGTTAATCCGGCAGTCTCACTTCTTACTTTAAAACAATCCTGACTGCCATACAGTTCCTACATTTAAAGAACATGTACAATATCCTGCACGGATAGCAGTGGCTCAAGCGCGCGTGACATGCGAGAAAAGGTGCCGATCGCATGTTATAGTTTAAGGCGCCGTAGGTTCAGCGAAGTTAAGCGAACAGAGTTTTTTTAAACAATATAATGCGTCTGATTATAATAATATAGTTTCAAAAAAATACGAATAGTAATCTTGAGGCTGTTCTGCAGCGAGATCAGTGATTCGAAACAGGATTAAGCAAAAATCACGAACTTAGGTCTAAAGTACACTTAAAACATTCGTAACAAATTATGCACAAAAGCTAAACGTATTAAAATCGGTTCTAAAAATCGGCAATATCATGTTTGAGGGAACTTAGTGATTAATTTTTAGTTTTTTATTTATTAAAACGTACAATTTTTTTTATTTAAAAAACTTGTACGTTTCCGAACACACACTTCCATCTCGCTCACGCTTATGCTCAGTGAGAGGGAGAGAAGACCATGAACTTACGGCGCCTTAAACTCTTCGCGCCTTTTTACTTGTGCTCGCCGTGCTTATTTCAGCAGATGACTTACCATGTTAATACCCTAAAAATGTGATCAAAATTTTCTGTTCTTAAAATGTTGGAACTATAGCTTTATATAATGTTTGCAATACCTTAAAGAAATTCCATCCAAGCATGTCGAAACTCTCTCAACTAATCATTAATATTAACATTTATTGTGTAAACCCTTTATTTTAACGCAGCTGCTATAGGATTGAGGATGTTTACAAGTTTCTGTAAGTTTACTTCCAATATAATATACGTATTACGGTTCATTTAAATTAATCATAACAATGCTTTCGAAAATGCTCAAGAATTACATCCGTGCATGTTATAAGATAGAAGAGGTAGATGTATAAGATATTCTACATGAATGAGTTCTAATATACCTACTTAGAAGAACTAAGTCGTATTGTGCCTAGTCACGAACCACAATCTAATGCACAAGAGTCACATATCCTAAATAAACAAAAAACTTATAATTTAAATGTAGAATTGCAAGGTACATTGCAATTGCAAGTTGACCCGGCTTGACTCTACAAATTGACTTGGATTTTTTGGTAGTGTAATATCGATCCGATGCTACACAAATTCTATATACTAATATTATAAATGCGAAAGCGTGTCTGTCTGTCTGTCTGTCTGTCTGTTACCTCTTCAGGCTTAAACCGCAGAACTGATTGCGATGACTTTTGGCATGGAGATAGTTTGAATCCCGGGGAAGGACATAGGATAGTTTTTATCTCGGAAATTATCCTCTAAGGAGGTGAAATGGGGGGTGAAAGTTTGTATGGAGCTACGATATAAACTAGTTCCACGCGGACATAGTCGCGGGCAGAAGCTAGTATTTAATAATTACCTAAGCTTGTAATAAAACGCAAATGCAAACTCATGAAGTCATGAAGTTTGACGTATTTATTTATTTATTACTGTAGCTCTAGTATAAGTTTTATCGATACATATACGTTCTCGAACGCGTTTGCGTTTAGTTTCAATTTGTATGGCAACGCGTAGTTCCTAATAGTTACCACCAGAGGCGCTGTTTGAGTTGCCATACAAATTGAAAGTAAACGCAAACGCGTACGAAAGCGTATTGTATCGATAAAACTTATACTAGAGCCTCTGTATTCCGAACGCGACACTAATCGAGCGCGCGGCCTTGTGATAGATTAGAAGAGATTATACTAATTCGTTGTAAGACTCGAGATGTCTTGTTCTGTATATGACGCGTGCAATGCGCTATAATACCGTGACATACGAGTAAGTTTGCAAATGTTTATACAGGACAGGGTGTTGGGAATAACGATGTAGAAACTTAAGTAAGCGATACACTTGACTTCATAATAGTCCAGTGTATCCTTAAGTTCCTACATCGTTTTTTCGAACATCCTGTATAGTAATCATTTATAAATTCAATGAAAATTTGTTTTAGGCAAGCTTCTAGTTACTCGTAATGTCCTCTTTCATAACTTTTTTCGTTCCGGGTTGCCCATCGAACATTTTTACGCGCCGCCACCGCGTCACCTACACCAATCCTCCATAACCAAAGCCCGTCCCGTTTGAACCTAACATCAAAAACAAACTGTAACCGCATATGTCGTGTATTCCAGACGAACCCGACCGCCAGCCGCCGCCGGCCTTGTGGTCGAGCGTGGCCCGACGCCGCACCGACCTGGTGCCGACGCTGCCGGCGCCGCGCGCCCCAGGTAGAGCCTACTCCATGACGCGGCTCGACAAGCTGCCCTCGCGCCCGCTCACCGGCTCGCCGTCCATGCACCATCTCAACAGGACCCGTAAGACTTTCAGGAGGATCGCCGCTTTGCTGGGTTTGGACGCGTTCGTGCTTCGCTTTGGTGACTGACGGATAGGGCGGCGCTATAATCTTTAGGATAATGGGTTTGAGAGCGTTTTGGAACATGCTTCGCTTTGGTGACAGGTGCTAAGAAAGGGTGACGCTGAGTTTGAAAGTGTTTTGAATTATGCTCCGCTTTGTTCACTCACGGATGTGCAAATTGCGGAAAGTTTCCAAAAAGTTGGAAAAGTTTTCGGAAATTTTTAGAAATTTTCACAAGAAATTAAGAAAATTTACGTACCGAGAAGCATAAAAATGTAACTCTTTTACACTATGTATAAGAGTTACATTTTTATGCTTCTCAGTTCGTAAATTTCCATGTTGGAAATGGAAAGTTTCAATTCCCAAATTTCCGAAATTTTCCTATGTTAAATTGCAGAAACATTTCGCAACATAGGAAACTTTCCGTCGGCACATCAGTACTCACGGATATGGCGACGCTATAATCTTTATTGGATAGGCTTTGAAAGAGTTTTGAAACATGCTTCGCTTTGGTGATATGTGCTAAGATCGGGTGACGCTGCAATGAGTTTGAAAGCGTTTTGAATTATGCTTTGCTTTGGTGACTGACGTTAAGATAAGAAGACTGTTTGACAAGTGTGAAAGATGCTTCGCTTTAGTGACTAATGGCTAGGGCTAGGGGCTTAGGTTAGGGCGGGCGGCGACGAGTGTGATAGTGTTTTGTAATATACTTAACTTGCCGCTACAATGATTTTAGAGGGTTCTTTATTTATTCTTCGACGACCGCTTTAGCCTAGTTGATAGTGACCCTGCCTACGAAGCAAGAGGTCCTGGGTTCGAATCCCGTAAGGGCATTTATTTGTGTGATGAGCACGAATATTTGTTCCTGAGTCATGGATGTTTTCTATGTATTTAAGTATTATTTCTCTATATAAGTATCTATATCGTCGTCTAGTACCCATAGTACAAGCTTTGCTTAGTTTGGGACTAGGTTGATTTGTGTAAGATTGTCCGCAAATATTTATTATTATTTGGGTCAGAAAAAAATATATGTCAGAAAAAGTGATGAGAGTGAAAAAAATGTCTCTGAAAGCAATGTGAATGTTGCTTTACTTTATGGTTGAAGTTAAGATAGACTTGAAAGCGATTTTATTTGTAGAGGATTAAGAGTTTCGATGTTCATGCCTAGAAATTGATATAAAAGGATGAAAATGAATATGAAAGGATTTCATGTCCTTTCATATTTATATTAATAATGAATGATACAATACGTAGTTTCAAAGGATTCGCTTACAACATTTACCTATACATATACAGTAACCGCTTCGTTGTCATTATAAACAAAGAGTGCTAGTATTGTGAAATTTGTGCGTTTGTGTTTAGAGTTTCGCCTTATAATTAACAGAAATTATATAAAAGGTGTTCATCTCTAACTTCAATATATTATTTTAAGAGTAAAATAAAATCATAATATTACAATCTTTGGTAACATTGTATATATCTATTCCTTCCGTTGTTAATGTATCTGTACCTTAATTTGGAAAAGGTAATCGCCCTTCTTATGTTTCATCTTTTCACTTCAAAATTATGTGGGTTCTCTATTTGGCATCGTTATCTTTTTCGCTTTAGGTTCTTTACCTTTACATTCATTCGGCACGTTCACATTGGGTACAAGGTGAGCCAAAATTTTATTCTCAGTCCACCCACTTATAACTACAGAACTGCGGTAAGTTGGGATCTAACTTTTTGTGCACTGGGTATATGTACAGCACTGTAATTGTAATAGTGATATTGTAAATAACTTAATAATATTATAAAGATTCAAAACTGAGGTCCTTATCCCCTATCCCATTGCTTACCTACACTGTTGACAAATATCTTAAAACGGCTCAATCATAAGCTTACGAACAGATCCGGTCTAAGAATTGCACCTATCAATTGTTCTATTGTGGTTAAACACTTATAAAAGTTATACATTCACAATACATGTTTGTTGATATGCAGAATGTAATAACAAAAGTAAATACGCAACCCAGCCCCAGTTTGCACGAACACGGTGCATTTGCAAAAAAATTGGGTGTCTATAAAGTCGGTTTACGGACGATAATTTTACGTGATAACGTAACAAAGCCGAACGCTCGTCTCAGGCGGAACGGGACAATGATTCATACTTTTTCGTGCGTGCTGCCGGTGTTCATCGATTTATAAGACGTTATCACGTCAATAATACAAAGTAATGTTTTTTCAGTAGCGAATGCAATAAGTGTACAGTCTAAAAATGAACATTTTTGTCAACTGTTGATTTTATTGCTATGGTCTAAAAGTGACGAATAATGACTGTACCTGCAAAAAAACGGTAAAATGAACTTGACTGTTTCGCAAATTAAAACTAACTAATCGATCGACTATTACCTTATTCATTGAGTTCGTATTACTGACCAATCGGTTTGACATTGATCTCCGTTGGTCCAAGACCGTTTGGTGTGAACAACGCTCAAGCAAGACTCCTTCCTATCAGTATCACAGCTTTATCCTAAGTTCCATCGCGCCCGCTGTTTTCCTCATCACAAGTAATAATTCTTCTAAACCGCACCTCCAACTCCTCTAAGACGAGTTGGGTTGCACCTAACTCGTCTTATCGTAAGCGGTGTTCGTTGAAATCTGAATGTATGGAAAGTTTGTTACGTTTCAACGGACTGACAGCTGTCGGCGCCATATTTAACGTTGATCGGTGTAAGCGTAAGTTGGTGCAACCCGCCCTTACCCTCACCGAGCCCGTTCACACGGAGACATCCAATTCTTTGCGGGTACTGTTTTTTGTAGGATCCGATTTAGTGGCAACAGTATTTCAATGCACGCGTTCACACGCGAGCATACAGTTGCAGGATCCGATTTTGCGACTACAAAACGACCGGATCCCATGTAGTGGCAACAGTATTTCAATGCACGCGTTCACACGCGAGCATACAGTTGCAGGATCCGATTTTGCGACTACAAAACGACCGGATCCCATGTAGTGGCAACAGTATTTCAATGCACGCGTTCACACGCGAGCATACAGTTGCAGGATCCGATTTTGCGACTACAAAACGACCGGATCCCATGTAGTGGAAACAGTATTTCAATGCACGCGTTCACACGCGAGCATACAGTTGCAGGATCCGATTTTGCAACTACAAAACGACCGGATCCCATGTAGTGGCAACAGTATTTCAATGCACGCGTTCACACGCGAGCATACAGTTGCAGGATCCGATTTTGCGACTACAAAACGACCGGATCCCATGTAGTGGAAACAGTATTTCAATGCACGCGTTCACACGCGAGCATACAGTTGCAGGATCCGATTTTGCAACTACAAAACGACCGGATCCCATGTAGTGGCAACAGTATTTCAATGCACGCGTTCACACGCGAGCATACAGTTGCAGGATCCGATTTTGCGACTACAAAACGACCGGATCCGATGTAGTGGCAACAGTATTTCAATACTTGTATTCACACAAGCTCGGAACAAGAATCCTGCAAAAAACCAGGTCTGGATCTGAAAACCGGGCAGCCATGTGAGCACACTATCCGGTTTTGCAGGATCCGATAAAACTTGAAGCCTTGTGAACGAGCTCTGAGGCTTTAGTATAAGTTTTATTGATACAATACGTTTTCGAACGCGTTTGCGTTTAGTTTCAACTTGTATGGCAATGCGAACAGCGCCTCTGGTGGTAACTATTAGGAGCCAACAGACTGTTTTATCCGTTTCGCGAGTATATTTGAGATTGAATATTTGTTATATGTACCTTTTTGAAAAAAAAAGAAAAAAAACTACCCGTTGCCATACAAATTGAAACTAAACGCAAACGCGTTCGAAAACGTATATGTATCGATAAAACTTATACTAGTGCTACTGATCCCGCCACCGTCTGCTCCCCACATCCTCTATCCTTGTCAACCGTAGCCTCGCTATAATTGTCCCCCGCCCCCCGTGCCCCGCATCGTCATGTACTTGTACTCGTAGTAACCCGCCGTGTACATGCGCGCAGAGCCGCGGTCGGGCGACACGACGCCGGGCTCGCGGCCGGGCAGCGCGCTGGCGGCCGCGCCGGCGCTGCGGCCGCGGCCCGCGCGCCGACCGCGCCCCGCCTCCATCGCCGGCACCGGGGTCAACACGCCCAGAGGTGAGAACTAGGCGCTGACACATTATTAAATAGGGACGCGCTTATTGTTTTCTATTACCAGAATCACACTATGAACATCCGACGTGGCGTATTCTTGTGAACCATGGGCAAAATGGACCAAAAATCAACAGAGATTTTTCGTTATATGGGCATAAATAGTAGATTGTTAACCAAGGGTTAAAAGTGACCCATTACACCCGAGATATTTCTAGCCAATAGTTCGAGGGTGAAATGGGTAATTTCACCCGAGTTAAACACTCTACTTTTCATTTCGACTGTGAGGAAAATTAATTATTCGATTTTAGATATACCTAAGTAAAATAATAAAAACTATATCCAACCTCTAACCTCTTTGCACTGGCCACTTGCCACGGCCTACTCGATTGTAATCGAGTAGGACGCGACGCAGCTAATCTAGAGGGCCATGCCGACACGTGAAAAAACAAACAATAACAAAAACAAACAGAACAAAAAACAAAAAAAAACGAACAAAAAACAAAACAAACTTACAAAAAAACTGAAACAAACAAACAAAAACAAACAAACAACAAAAAAAACTAAAGAAATCAAAACAAAATCAAACAAAAATAACAAACGTAAAAAAAAACAAAAAAACGAACAAAAAAACAAAACTTACAAAAAACAAAAAAAAACAACAAAAAAAATCCAACGAAACAACAAAACACGAACAAAAAACGAACAAAAAAAAACAAAAATATAAACGAAAAAAAACTTAAAAAAAACAGAAAATAAAAAAAAACAAAAAAACATGACAGAAAAACAAGAAACAAAAAAACGAAAAAGACAAACAAAACAACAAAACACAAACAAAAAACGAACAAAAAAAACAAAAAAAAAACAAGAAAAAAAAACGATCGACTAAAAAAATAAAACAAAAAAAATATTTTTTAATACAGTTGCTCAAAAAGTGGTACTTTTTGTGGCTGCGTAGCGTGCGAGAAGCTCAATTTCTCGCACTAGTGCTTTTTACTTTTTAGTTCCAAACTATACTTTCGAAACGCAGTAATTTTATATTAGATTTTTTACTTGGAAATTATGAAATTAAAAACGCTTACGAATACTAGGAGTATTTATTTTTGATCGCGTTAGTATGAAAGTCATTTTTGAAGCTGAAAATGTACGCATCTGTAGGTTGACCGCTTAACTCATTCCTCGCTTGCGCAGCGCGCGGGTGCAGGGGTATGACGATAACGGGGTGCGGGCGCCGGGGTTTGCCTTCCGCACGTCGCCCGCAGCCCGTTATAGTCATACCCCTGCACCCGCGCGCCGCGCAGGCGAGGACCGAGTTAAACGGTCCACCTATAGGTACCAGGAGCGCATACGCAAGCAGAAGTTTCGATGCAGCCACTAACAGTTGAGATCGAGGTACAATAATATAAATTTATTTACGTCATACCTGGCCATAAAGTAGGAATTACCGCACGCTATGCGTGCGGAAAACCCCACTTCCTGGCCAGATAGAGACGTAAAATTTTGTACTCACCACGGGCGGTAATAAAGAAAGCCTCAGAGCGCATATTTATCGCCCTTGCCTTCGGCTCGGGCGTCAAATACCTGCGATCTGAGACATTCTTTGTTTAACCGCCCTAGGTAAGTAATGTACTATTAAAGAATTCATTAATATATAAATGACGAATATTAATTTATTATTTTTTCGCAATTGTATTAAAAAACGTCGTTTACAACACGTGTGAAATGTCTTTTACCACTCGTACCGAGTCTTGCCACTCGCTTTCAGCTCGTGGCAAGATACCTCGGTACTGGTGGTAAAAAGACATTCTTTTCACACTAGTTGTAAAATGTACTATACTAGTATTGATAGTACGGTACTTACTTATTTGCTTTGTTATTCACCTCAAAAAAATATTTACTAGATTTTATGGTATTTTTACAATACGCGAAAATTACTTTCCACCCTAGGGGAGAAAACGCTATTTTCCACCCGGCTATATGCCCATGAAAAGTCAACTTTCAGAACAGGAGAGATGAAAATAAAATTCCATTGCAGAACTGAGATATTCTTGTTTTATCCAGAGTGAATATGAGTGAGAAAATGGGGTTTATTTGGAGAATACACCTAATTCCGTATTTAATAATCCGGCAGGTCATCTAAGCGACTTAATTATTGTTACCTATTCTATTATGAAAAAAACTTACAAAGTAAAAAAAAATTAAGAAAGAAAATTCCATAATGAGATAACAACTTGCTGTAAATAAAATGAGAAGTCTCAGCTCTGTTGGTCTTTGGTCCACATTCCATACAAAGTTGCCCATGCTCGTTTATGAAGCCTTGAAAAATGTACCCGGCCTACAAGCCCCCGGCCTAGCGGTCCAGGCAGCCTCTAGGAGCCCCAGTCCCAGTAGCGGGACCTGTACACGAGATCCCTGAGGGGGCCCCAAATGCCAAGTGCCTAGGGGCGCTGGCCCTCTAAGTCGGGGTCTTGCGGGGCTAGCCCTACTGAAGTACTGACTTCGCGACGTGACGCGAGACGAGAAAATCTACCCTCTTATTAATTAGGAGATTACCAGAGAGATGGGTGTCGCCGAGTCGAGTGACTCGCGACTTGGCAGCCAGTTGTGCTAGGCCCTCAGCATATAGCTTCACAACTGGCTCCCAGGTCTCCCGTTTTTTCGTGCTGTCGTATTTGGAAAAAGGTCAGTTGTCCTAGACCCGCTGGACTGTACAATTTTACCCTTTTAAAGTTCGTAATGGTTGGGTCAAATAATCACTTATATTGACTTCATGTTTCAAGTCAGGCTAATCGTGCGATGGATTTTGTTAAGTTCAAGTTAGAATAAGTCGTTTTTTAACACGTGTAAATCAATGTTAGATGTGCTTTAGCTTAGCTGTGTAAATAACACGAATGCTGAATGTTTTCCTGTTTAATATTGACTGTTTTGATGTTGTACTACTAAACTATAGTTACCTAATTCTACCCACTCAAACTTTAATACATGTAGAAATTTCCTATAGCAATTTGAATGATCTAGCATTTACACCCTATGTTTAAAATGTATTGGGGTTTAGAAGCCCAGAGCAGATTTACAGTTCATAAATTAGCCCACATTTCGTCGAGTAATTTCTAATATTTTCTGATATACAATAATCAAAACGATGGCAGATGGCGAAAGCCACATTCGATGCTACGCATCTCGCGTTTGCAATGAGCGGGTGAAGCATACATGGCCCCGCTCATCGCACTCAAGACGCGATTCATCAACGCGGGTTCCGCTAAGTGCTTGGCCACGACTTGCGGAGCTCGGCTTAGCGGTACCACGTATGATGGTGCATCGCTGCTCTAATTCTAGTTCTAATTCGTGGGAAAGCAGTAAACGTAGCTTGGTTAGTAAACCACTGGTATGTGCAACAGGTGGGTTGGACACGGCCAGCCAGAGCGCGGCCACGACGCCGTCGGTGTCGCGCGACAGCACGGTGGTGGCCGCCGTGCCGCGCCGCGCGCACACCACGCCGCGCCGGCCGCGCCCCGCCAGCCTGCACGTCTCCAGACCAGGTATAGTACTGTTGTGTCGGACACGGCCAGCCAGAGCGCGGCCACGACGCCGTCGGTGTCGCGCGACAGCACGGTGGTGGCCGCCGTGCCGCGCCGCGCGCACACCACGCCGCGCCGGCCGCGCCCCGCCAGCCTGCACGTCTCCAGACCAGGTATAGTACTGTTGTGTCGGACACGGCCAGCCAGAGCGCGGCCACGACGCCGTCGGTGTCGCGCGACAGCACGGTGGTGGCCGCCGTGCCGCGCCGCGCGCACACCACGCCGCGCCGGCCGCGCCCCGCCAGCCTGCACGTCTCCAGACCAGGTATAGTACTGTTGTGTCGGACACGACCAGCCAGAGCGCGGCCACGACGCCGTCGGTGTCGCGCGACAGCACGGTGGTGGCCGCCGTGCCGCGCCGCGCGCACACCACGCCGCGCCGGCCGCGCCCCGCCAGCCTGCACGTCTCCAGACCAGGTATAGTACTGTTGTGTCGGACACGGCCAGCCAGAGCGCGGCCACGACGCCGTCGGTGTCGCGCGACAGCACGGTGGTGGCCGCCGTGCCGCGCCGCGCGCACACCACGCCGCGCCGGCCGCGCCCCGCCAGCCTGCACGTCTCCAGACCAGGTATAGTACTGTTGTGTCGGACACGGCCAGCCAGAGCGCGGCCACGACGCCGTCGGTGTCGCGCGACAGCACGGTGGTGGCCGCCGTGCCGCGCCGCGCGCACACCACGCCGCGCCGGCCGCGCCCCGCCAGCCTGCACGTCTCCAGACCAGGTATAGTACTGTTGTGTCGGACACGGCCAGCCAGAGCGCGGCCACGACGCCGTCGGTGTCGCGCGACAGCACGGTGGTGGCCGCCGTGCCGCGCCGCGCGCACACCACGCCGCGCCGGCCGCGCCCCGCCAGCCTGCACGTCTCCAGACCAGGTATAGTACTGTTGTGTCGGACACGGCCAGCCAGAGCGCGGCCACGACGCCGTCGGTGTCGCGCGACAGCACGGTGGTGGCCGCCGTGCCGCGCCGCGCGCACACCACGCCGCGCCGGCCGCGCCCCGCCAGCCTGCACGTCTCCAGACCAGGTATAGTACTGTTGTGTCGGACACGGCCAGCCAGAGCGCGGCCACGACGCCGTCGGTGTCGCGCGACAGCACGGTGGTGGCCGCCGTGCCGCGCCGCGCGCACACCACGCCGCGCCGGCCGCGCCCCGCCAGCCTGCACGTCTCCAGACCAGGTATAGTACTGTTGTGTCGGACACGGCCAGCCAGAGCGCGGCCACGACGCCGTCGGTGTCGCGCGACAGCACGGTGGTGGCCGCCGTGCCGCGCCGCGCGCACACCACGCCGCGCCGGCCGCGCCCCGCCAGCCTGCACGTCTCCAGACCAGGTATAGTACTGTTGTGTCGGACACGGCCAGCCAGAGCGCGGCCACGACGCCGTCGGTGTCGCGCGACAGCACGGTGGTGGCCGCCGTGCCGCGCCGCGCGCACACCACGCCGCGCCGGCCGCGCCCCGCCAGCCTGCACGTCTCCAGACCAGGTATAGTACTGTTGTGTCGGACACGGCCAGCCAGAGCGCGGCCACGACGCCGTCGGTGTCGCGCGACAGCACGGTGGTGGCCGCCGTGCCGCGCCGCGCGCACACCACGCCGCGCCGGCCGCGCCCCGCCAGCCTGCACGTCTCCAGACCAGGTATAGTACTGTTGTGTCGGACACGGCCAGCCAGAGCGCGGCCACGACGCCGTCGGTGTCGCGCGACAGCACGGTGGTGGCCGCCGTGCCGCGCCGCGCGCACACCACGCCGCGCCGGCCGCGCCCCGCCAGCCTGCACGTCTCCAGACCAGGTATAGTACTGTTGTGTCGGACACGACCAGCCAGAGCGCGGCCACGACGCCGTCGGTGTCGCGCGACAGCACGGTGGTGGCCGCCGTGCCGCGCCGCGCGCACACCACGCCGCGCCGGCCGCGCCCCGCCAGCCTGCACGTCTCCAGACCAGGTATAGTACTGTTGTGTCGGACACGGCCAGCCAGAGCGCGGCCACGACGCCGTCGGTGTCGCGCGACAGCACGGTGGTGGCCGCCGTGCCGCGCCGCGCGCACACCACGCCGCGCCGGCCGCGCCCCGCCAGCCTGCACGTCTCCAGACCAGGTATAGTACTGTTGTGTCGGACACGGCCAGCCAGAGCGCGGCCACGACGCCGTCGGTGTCGCGCGACAGCACGGTGGTGGCCGCCGTGCCGCGCCGCGCGCACACCACGCCGCGCCGGCCGCGCCCCGCCAGCCTGCACGTCTCCAGACCAGGTATAGTACTGTTGTGTCGGACACGACCAGCCAGAGCGCGGCCATTTAACCATGCCATCACAGGTGAGACTAGGCTAAATTGCATCTAGTTTGTAGGTATTAATAAAAAAACGCAGAATCTGGTATAAAATTTGTTAGTCGAATCAAGGTTAGACTTTGATATTCCTTTAATCGGTGGAGATTTATAAATTCACTCAACGAAAGTCTAATGGCCGGGTCTTTGCAAACCGTCGGTGATTGTAAGCCACGCCTTTAAAAATCTGTTTATATTGGAATTCTTTTTTTCTGTGAGATGTCAACTGCCAGCGCCATTCATCACGTTAACCTGCCCTAAAACCCGGCCTAAATAGAACACTCCGTGTATCCCCAGTGTCGGCCGCTCTCGCCGCGCCGGCCGCTCTCGCCGCGCCGGGCGCCGGCGAGGGCAAGCCGCCGCTGGCGCGCAAGCCTCGCCCCTCCAAAGATCACCCGCGCCGCAAGTCCACGTCGGCCTCGCCCGGCCGCGCGCTCTCGCCCTCACCGGCGCACTCCAAGGAGCCTAGCCAGGATAAGGAAATTGTTAAGGTATGTATTCCACCTACCTGCAAACGTGAAACATATTATATTTACATGCCCTTCTTTTTTTTTAATCTTATACAAATGACGATTACAATTTTTTGTTCCTAACTTCTTGACTACAATTAATTACACCTCATATGCTTGACACGAATCCGTATAAAACTTTAACCCAATAATTATAAATCTCAAAGCACTGATTTAATAAGCCATACAATACTATCCCATAGCTTCGTTAACTGACTGCCATAATACTAGCAATCGATATCGTTTTCGTCAAAAGTAGGAATCGCCGTGAAAAGAAAGTAAAAAAAAACTATGAAGTAGTATAGTTTTAAACCATGGTTTTTTTTCAGCAGAAACCGACCGATAAAAATCACATAAACGCACACGAAGTTAGTCAAAAGTTGGAAGCGTTGCAAATACAAAATGGAAATGACAATGCTAGACAGCCACTACACGATAAGGTAATTATTATCATCTTTAAAAATGTAGTTGCTCTACAGTTACAAAACAATCCTACAGAAAGATCTTTACATAGGTATAACTAACACCGGGTTCAGTTTATTTGAATATCTGGATTAATTTGCCTTTCTATATTTTTAGGTTAACGAAAACAAAGAAAATCAGAACACAAACATAGTCAATCCGTCGGTTGCTGTTCAGAAAGTAGCAGAGGCCAACCCTGAAATAGTAAACGTACAGAAGCCAGTCGAAGTGCATAAAGTAGAAGATAAAAAAGAAATTATAGAAGAAATGAAACAAATTGTAGAAGAAAAGATAGAAAAAGTTGAGGAGAAGTTAGAGAAAGTAGAGCAAATAATTGAAAAGCCTGAAGAAAAGAAGGAAGTAGTCTTAGAAAAGAAGGTAGAAAATAAAAAGGAAAAGTCAGAGGAGAAGAAAGAGCCGTCCCAAGAGAAAGCAGAAGAAAACGAAATGACAGGTAAGGTAACACACTACACACACGTGGTATACACTTTTCGGCAACAAATTAATGTCATAAGCATAGGGGAGGACGGGGCCACCATTAACAAAATTTATATTTTCGTCTATAACTTCAAAACGACTAACATTATTCATATAAATCTTTTTTTTAATGATGCATAAACTATTCAGCTATCGTGTACTTGGTATAAATTTGACCAGCTGGTCGATCACGTAACTGTGCGCACGTTAGGTAGATCTAAATTTCAAATTTTATGTGGAAAAATAACAGTTGTACTAACGCGCGTTCGGAACGTTACGTGATTACCCCTCAGAAGTTGATATTTTTTTCAACAAAACAGTTTTTCTGGGAAAAGTCAGAAATTAATACTTACCCCGTGAACGTGGCTAGAATTAACGTGTCTGAGGTAAATATTAACAAAAGGGGCAAGAATTAACATTCTTTATTTTTTCTTATCATTTATTAATAAGTCTTTCCCGCTCACGGGACAATGATGTCACGGACCTTTGGGAGGCACGCGTGGGGCTAGGTACCTACAAAGTACCAACTGAGCCAACACGTAGAGGCCCTTTTGACAATTTAATGAAATGCAAGGAGTACACCGAGTGGATGCTGTCCCTGCCCGTGTCATGGGACGCACACAGAGACAGCATCCGCTGGGGTGTATAGGGACTATTGCTGGTTGATCGGCTCAGCCTGACCACAGGACACCCCCAGGAGCACTCAGGTACGTAGGGTCGCTACTCCCTAACAGCCGCGAGCTGCCTTACGTTGACTGATTGCACCAGAAATCTGGTGGGCGATGGGGCCGTCACATCCCTACGCCAATATATATTTATTATTATTATTATTTACGTCGGTATAAAGATAACATCAGGCTTGAAAACTTGAAAGAATTTGTTATACAACAATGTCTAATCATACCAAATGGGTTTATCATCAAATTGTCGACACTCACTTCGTCGAATTTCACTTCAAAGTCAACGGTTCATGTATTTTCATTTCGTCGACAATTCAGTTCGTGGAGTGGCCATTACAAGTTATTTTAAATCGTGTATTTTTACTTGTCGTATGATTCATTAAATAGTTGTATTATGTCAAAGAAAACGTTTTGTGATTTATTGTTTCAAATATTTTTATTTAACATACAAATTATTACAAGGATTATTATTTAAATTTGAGATAGGCATACAATAGTTCAAGCAAGCGGAATCCACGCGCTTAATGTGGGTACTTGAGATTTTAAGTTGTTTATCTTGACACATAACTATTCATACTGTCATTACTAAGAACATGTTTGAACTCATAAGTACCTACTCATAACTTTTACGCACGGCAATTATTTTAACCTAACCTAACCGCCAGCGTGTCGACGTGTGCCTATTTACGCTCTGAGGGACACAAGTGAACCCTAACCTAACCTACTTATAATACAATTGTTACGGTTGTTTGTTTTTTTATTGCGGTGGGGGGCTCCCCCCCCCCCCCCCAACCCCCCTTTTTCTGGCTGCCCTAATTTAATGAAACCCCCGTAACTAATGAGTTTAATTTTATTATTTTGTAATGTTGTAATAAAATTTCGAACAAATGAAATTCGGTGTTTTGTTATTCTGCCATTTAAAATTTATGCAAAATAAATAATTTGGCAAATAATATTCCCTGAACAGTTTTTATATAAAATAATAAAAATTGGACTGATCTGGACTTGAAATAAAATGACACCAAACAATAATTCGTGAACTAAATGGTACTTGAAACGTTTTCGATGAAATGAAATTCGATGAAAAGTTGGTCGACAAAACAAGGGACACCCCCATTACCTATCTAATAATTAACAACTGTCAGTTTTAAACATACTAATCAGTATTGAAACTAACATACCTATAAATAAGTCAATATATCTAGCTAGAACGAGATATAATTATGTTTTCATCACACTTGCTCATAAATGGTGTTATTCCATGCCTGTATACAAAAGGACAATGGCCTAAATTGTTCCCGCTGGAAATAATGGTCCCAAGGGAGTAATGAGCTTGTGTGTGATCTGATTGGTTAAGCAAATCTTGACGGCCGCGTACGACAAGAATTCTGGCTCTGTGATTGGTTGGAAAATAAAATCGAGCAGGCCATGCCCTGCAAGAACCACATGCTCCATGCTCTGTGATTAGTTGAAATATTGAAGCTATAAGCACTGATCTGGAAGTGAAGCTGTCAATTTCTTCAACATTTGAGTGGTGCGCTTGTATAAAACATAGATTTTTTTTTCTTTTGTAGTTATTTATTTCCTCGCAAATGTGATGAAAAACATTGTGTATAACACGGGCGTAAGAGTATTGCAAACTCGAGTCATCAAAAGCCTTACGGCGTCGGGCTTCTGATAGACTCTCGTTTGCAATATTCCTCATACGCCCCTTGTTGAACAATGTACTACGAATAATAATAATAATAATGTAATTAACATACGAATAATCGGTTACAGATAATATCACACAGATTACCTTAATGGTAGTAGGCAAGTAGTTTATTTTTAAACCTAGCAGTTAGGTTAATAGTTACCCTACGGCTGTTTTGTTAATTTTTGCCCCATGGGTACTTTTTCGATGAAAAAAGTCATAACTAAGAAATAGTTTACATTAGCGTTACAAAAGTCATTTAGCATAATAACTAATAAAATAAAAAAAATAAAAAAAATACAAAATAGTTTATTTCACAAAAACAAATATAACATTAAATCGAGGCTGTCCATCAGTGACCAAACTAGGCTGAGCCTGATCTTGGCCTACTGCGAGTGCGGTTAACAGATCGCTTAAAAATAAAAATAAGAAAATAAGCTTCCCGGAAAAATAATATAGCCCAGATAAATCAAACATTCGAGACTCAAATAAAAAAAACGTAAAGTGAAAAAAGTTCGATAATTGCCAAAAACGAATGCACGTGACAGCTCACTCCCACGGCGTCCTGGGTGGAAATAACGAGTCTCAACCTGTGCAGCATTGTTGCGGGGATGGATTTAAGCGATTACTATTGTGCGTTTTTTTAGCATTAGAAAGAAGGATAAAGCACGAAGCACGAGGTCTTTTATACATATAAGACACTTTTTGTACTCGACGATTAAAATATATGTGTATTCAGATTTCATAGAGAATAATGCAACGTCACTCTTTTCATAGTTGTAGTCCATGTTACTGTCGAAACAATCGAAATAACTACTTTTCGATACGCTCCAGACAACTAAAATAAATTCGACCAATCACGTGGCTGCTTTACTGAACTGTAATGAATTGGACCAATATAATCGCTTTGATGTAGTACGCTCTTTGATGTCTTTTAAGATATCAACAAGCGTACGAGCGATGAGCTGCACTTCGTTTCAACAGTATCGAGTTTGTTTAATTAGTTCAGTTGACTCGTAGAAAATTAATTTTAATGAATTCGTACAAAAAGTATTGTTCACAATAGTGTTATAATCAAGCTTTTTAATCTCGTACCTTACTTAGGCCACTCAGCAAGCTTCGTGGCCTAAACACGGTACTCGACTAAAAAGCTCTCTATTATAACACGATTGTGAAAAATACTATTATATCACACAACTGTCAAAGTATCTCAAACAGCCATTAAAAAAGACTTACATTATTGTTGTCGACTCTAAAATGATAGGTAGAAGTGTTTTCATTATTTATATCTAAATAATACTTACAATATAGTATTTTATGCAACTGTTGTATAAGAAGGGTCTTAAAAGGCGAGTGGCGTGGGTTGCGATGCGAGCCTTGGCGAGCATCGCAATTAAAGACGCCACGAGCGTTTTTAGACTAGTTATACACCGTTGCATACAATACTTTTTCTACGACAAATTTTAAATAAATAGTAGACTACAGAATAGTTAAACTTTTCAGGCAGCAAGTTTTCTATTCGCACTTTTGCTACTCACGCAATTTCTTCAAGAGTGCAGTTATTAATTTCTTCGACCATTTTAAAAGGAACGTACACTTTTGTCTTCACAAACACGAATAAAATCTTAATAGTTTAGGACTAATAGTTTATCATTTTTCGTCTTTTCATTTTGAACTGTATTTTGGTGGGAAATCGGAAATGTGACAGCTCTTGCTTATGGTTTGTTTTGTTTTTAATTTGTTTGCACTTGCCATCCGAACCAAACCGAATCCGGACCCGGACCGAATTCGAACTGTTTATTTTTATAAATAATACCAAGAATTTATAAAACATGTAATTTAACACACAATAGATGATGATTTATTATTATTGTAGTAAATAATGTATAATATACCAATGTTAAATCGTAAATAAATACTTTTATTTCGAAATATTTGTTTATGAAGTTGGCACCACTGCAATATAGCGGCCGATTTAAAAAAAAAGTTAAACAGTGCTTTTATGAAAAATGTATGAACCAAAAAAGTACTCTAAACAGTGCGTTTTTGGGCCATAGAGCATAGAGTTTTGCGATGACTTATTAGTCGTGTCATTGTATTTGAGCTACAGCCTATATAAATGACAGATAACGGTACAGGAGTAGAAAAAAAGACTTACATTATTGTTGTCAACTCTAAAATGATAGGTAATAGTACATTATGATACAAGTGAGGTATGCTGATTATTACATCAGAGGCGGAATTGTCACGCGAACCGCAGGTGAGCGTGATAATAGAGCCGAGGATGTAATTATCAAAGCTCACGCGTGTCATACGACGTTTTTCAACACATTTGCGAGGAAAAAATCCTTTTCATAAAATGAAAATGTTACAGGCTCCTAAGTTGTTTCCTTTAGTTATTGATGACAACAGGTTTTTACTCACATATTTGTACATCTCCAAGAATGTGCAGTGGCGTCAATTCTATTTATCACTTTTCTATTCACTACGAGTCAACATTTTTAACAATAACCAAACACACATCATCAATGTTTAAAAATATTTGTGAAATTACCTATAATGGCGCGCAACTATTTTTTTTCGTGAAGTTCGCGCAGTGCGCCCGCAGCGAGGCTTAGATGAAATCTCTAAACACCCAATACAAAATAAAATTAATATTTTCTTATTTAATATAAATTCATGTAAAATGTTATCAAAAGTAAATAGTTTTACTAAATGAAACGTTTCTATATCATATACAACAAGAAATAATCAATTAATACACAAGAAGAATTTAATTTATTTAGTCGAGTAAGAATCCATTTGCCGAGAATTAAAAACAAACCTGTATAACCCGGTCAATTTAAGAATGCGCCGAGTCCATACATACACCTTGCTGCAAGGTGCCAACGTGTCTTAATCGGCATATAAACATAACTACACGAGTGTCGTAATGTTATTAAACACGCGTGTTTAATACCCAGGATTATGAGCCCAAAAGCGGCACAATAAGAGGCACGTTACGAGCAAATGTGTTGAAAAAGTGTTTTCATTATTATATCTAAATAATACTTAAAACAATATATTTATTTTGAAAGTATTCATTTTTTGACGCTGTTATTTTACATTTCGTTATTCAGATCTGAAAAAGCTGCTTATTAAAAAACCTAAAGAAGAAGAGGTTTGATACGATCGGTTCGTTTTTTTCGCTGTCGACGTTGTCAAAATTGTCAATCGTATCACGTTCCTTTTCTTGTTTTCTTGATAGTCAACAAATTGTTGAATTCAGTTTACGAGATTATTATACGAGTCGAGTACCTTTTTGTTAAATATTATAAAGATTTTATTTTTCGCTTGGCGTGCGGATTGCGATGAACCATCCAGAGGCAGAGGCGCTACCACGAACTTCGAATCTCGAACTTCGTATATCTCCGTCTCTATCGCACTTATGGTTTATGGTACTTGAGCAACCGAAACGGAGATATACGAAGTTCGAGATTCGAAGTTCGTGGTAGCGCCGCAGGCCCAAGTGGCTTGCAAAAAAGACAGACTCGTTCTCCCCCGAACGTTTTGCCTTCACCAGAAGCAAAGAGACAGAAAGAGAGTACATTAACAACAAATGAGAAACGTATGGTGGTTAACATTTACAAGTTGGTTTGTGAACTTTGCAGCAAGGATGAATTTTATAGTACTTACAGTCATGGCCAGATAATTAAGAACATGATTTTTTTCCCCATACAGTTGTAATAAGGTTCACAAATGGTCGGCTGAGTGTGTCGTCGATGGTACACTAAGTTTAGTGTTAGTAAATTAAGTAGGTAATTTAGTAAGTAGGTAAACACAACAATGTTTGACTTTTGGAAGGGAGCGCACATTCGCCGACAAACTGTCCTCAGTTTGGCGAAGCAGAAAGGAATGTACTTGCCATTGTTGTTTTTTTTGGGAATAAATAATAAAAAAAAATACAAATATGACTTTTCAAATTTAATGATGATTTAAAATATGTTTGGCCAATTTTATTTCTGAGTATGGAGGTATGTAGTATGAATTCAATGGAGGTATCTGTGTATAAATAAGATTTAATTTCGTTTATATAAAAGTTCTGTAAAAGTTGTGCTTAAAAAAATACGGATGGTCAAATGGACAGTTTTTACGAGTTCATACTGTAATTACTAATTAGGAACAATGTATGAACTTATAAAAAGTGTTGATTTGATTGCCTGAATTTTTTAAAGTCTAAATTTTACAGAAGCTCTTTTGCACTATGTTAAATACTGTTTAAACACGGTTACATCCGTATAATCAGAAACAAAATTAATCAAACACATTATAAATTATCAACAAAATTTGAAAAGTCATATTTTGTATGCAACTGTATGGGGAAAAAATCATGTTCTTAATTATCTGGCCATGACTGTATAAGCAATAGACGACGTTAAATCACTCAAATAGCCGAATAAATACTTGAATACAAATATAAAACACACACTCGGAAACAAATATTCATGCTCATCACACAAATAAATTCCCTTACCGGGATTCGAACCCAGGACCTTCAGAGTCACTACCAACTACGCTACAGTAAATATGACACCAGGTTAAGATGTCAATGAATAAGACTGACATTTGACTGTCATATTTCAATTGCCGGCCTGGAAAAGGGTTAATTAGTAAAAGATAACTTTTATAGACCTTTTCTAGCGAAAACTCTCCAGATGTGAAGAACTTCTTAGATGCTTAGTATTTGTAGGCAGAATATGTCAGTTTCTACCAAATAGACATTCTGTTATATGTGTTCTTTATCTGATTTGTTATTGCCCCCGCGATAACGACGTATGATAATGATGTAGTATTTTTTGTCGATTCAGTTGTTCGAAATTTAAAAAATAACACACTCGCGAGTTCTGCAACTCACAGAGCCACTAATTTACCTATGTGAAGAGAGATAATTCAATCGTTTGTTGTCAGCGTCCATGATCTCACGGCGCATCACCACGGAGGAGGAGGCCAAGGCGGCGCTGGCCGAGCGGCGGCGCCGCGCGCGCGAGGAGCTCGAGCGGCAGGCCGAGCTCGAGCGGCAGAGGTAAGAGATCAATCGTTTGTTGTCAGCGTCCATGATCTCACGGTGCATCACCACGGAGGACGAGGCCAAGGCGGCGCTGGCCGAGCGGCGGCGCCGCGCGCGCGAGGAGCTCGAGTGGCAGGCCGAGCTCGAGCGGCAGAGGTAAGAGATCAATCGTTTGTTGTCAGCGTCCATGCTCTCACGGCGCATCACGGAGGAAGATGCCAAGGCGGCGGCGCCGCGCACGCGAGGAGCTCGAGCGGCAGAGGTAAGAGATCAATCGTTTGTTGTCAGCGTCCATGCTCTCACGGCGCATCACGGAGGAAGATGCTAAGGCGGCGGCGCCGCGCACGCGAGGAGCTCGAGCGGCAGGCCGAGCTCGAGCGGCAGAGGTAAGAGATCAATCGTTTGTTGTCAGCGTCCATGCTCTCACGGCGCATCACGGAGGAAGATGCCAAGGCGGCGGCGCCGCGCACGCGAGGAGCTCGAGCGGCAGGCCGAGCTCGAGCGGCAGAGGTAAGAGATCAATCGTTTGTTGTCAGCGTCCATGCTCTCACGGCGCATCACGGAGGAAGATGCTAAGGCGGCGGCGCCGCGCACGCGAGGAGCTCGAGCGGCAGGCCGAGCTCGAGCGGCAGAGGTAAGAGATCAATCGTTTGTTGTCAGCGTCCATGATCTCACGGCGCATCACCACGGAGGAGGAGGCCAAGGCGGCGCTGGCCGAGTGGCGGCGCCGCGCGCGCGAGGAGCTCGAGCGGCAGGCCGAGCTCGAGCGGCAGAGGTAAGAGATCAATCGTTTGTTGTCAGCGTCCATGATCTCACGGCGCATCACCACGGAGGAGGAGGCCAAGGCGGCGCTGGCCGAGCGGCGGCGCCGCGCGCGCGAGGAGCTCGAGCGGCAGGCTGATCTCGAGCGGCAGAGGTAAGAGATCAATCGTTTGTTGTCAGCGTCCATGATCTCACGGCGCATCACCACGGAGGAGGAGGCCAAGGCGGCGCTGGCCGAGCGGCGGCGCCGCGCGCGCGAGGAGCTCGAGCAGCAGGCCGAGCTCGAGCGGCAGAGGTAAGAGATCAATCGTTTGTTGTCAGCGTTCATGATCTCACGGTGCATCACCACGGAGGAGGAGGCCAAGGCGGCGCTGGCCGAGCGGCGGCGCCGCGCGCGCGAGGAGCTCGAGCGGCAGGCCGAGCTCGAGCGGCAGAGGTAAGAGATCAATCGTTTGTTGTCAGCGTCCATGCTCTCACGGCGCATCACGGAGGAAGATGCCAAGGCGGCGGCGCCGCGCACGCGAGGAGCTCGAGCGGCAGAGGTAAGAGATCAATCGTTTGTTGTCAGCGTCCATGCTCTCACGGCGCATCACGGAGGAAGATGCTAAGGCGGCGGCGCCGCGCACGCGAGGAGCTCGAGCGGCAGGCCGAGCTCGAGCGGCAGAGGTAAGAGATCAATCGTTTGTTGTCAGCGTCCATGCTCTCACGGCGCATCACGGAGGAAGATGCCAAGGCGGCGGCGCCGCGCACGCGAGGAGCTCGAGCGGCAGGCCAAGCTCGAGCGGCAGAGGTAAGAGATCAATCGTTTGTTGTCAGCGTCCATGCTCTCACGGCGCATCACGGAGGAAGATGCCAAGGCGGTGGCGCCGCGCGCGCGAGGAGCTCGAGCGGCAGGCCGAGCTCGAGCGGCAGAGGTAAGAGATCAATCGTTTGTTGTCAGCGTCCATGCTCTCACGGCGCATCACGGAGGAAGATGCCAAGGCGGCGGCGCCGCGCACGCGAGGAGCTCGAGCGGCAGGCCGAGCTCGAGCGGCAGAGGTAAGAGATCAATCGTTTGTTGTCAGCGTCCATGCTCTCACGGCGCATCACGGAGGAAGATGCCAAGGCGGCGGCGCCGCGCACGCGAGGAGCTCGAGCGGCAGGCCGAGCTCGAGCGGCAGAGGTAAGAGATCAATCGTTTGTTGTCAGCGTCCATGCTCTCACGGCGCATCACGGAGGAAGATGCCAAGGCGGCGGCGCCGCGCGCGCGAGGAGCTCGAGCGGCAGGCCGAGCTCGAGCGACAGAGGTAAGAGATCAATCGTTTGTTGTCAGCGTCCATGCTCTCACGGCGCATCACGGAGGAAGATGCCAAGGCGGCGGCGCCGCGCGCGCGAGGAGCTCGAGCGGCAGGCCGAGCTCGAGCGGCAGAGGTAAGAGATCAATCGTTTGTTGTCAGCGTCCATGCTCTCACGGCGCATCACGGAGGAAGAGGCCAAGGCGGCGGCGCCGCGCGCGCGAGGGGCTCGAGCGGCAGAGGTATGACAAATCAAATGGTGCTACGACTTCCAGTGACACGTGCAGGCCTGTTCCTCTGGTCGCTTCGGCTTAACGCTGCTCATGCACACCTCCGATGTGACGATACGGGTGTACAGAGTGATCGCGCTAGGAATGACAAAATACGAACTATGCAGCGAGCGCGATGCCATGATTAGAATATTTTACCTGTCACTCATCGGTTTTGTTAGACACATGCCGAGCCGTTAGCTAGCTCACCACTGATGTTTTTCTTACTATCTCGTCACAATAGTCAAGGTTCACGGCGGTATCATAGCTCCACGTAATTCACAGTAAAAAATGGACATGTTGTAACCTGATAATGAATATTTTAGATTACAACGCGAAGCGGAAGAAGAAGCGGAAAGACAGCGGCTGGAGGAAGAACGGCAGCGGCGCGAAGAAGAAGAGGCCAAGGAGCTCGCGCGCCTGCAGCGCGCCGAGCAGGAGGAGAAACTGAGGAAGGCCATCGAGGTGAATACTCTTTTGTAGTTGTTTCATACTATTGCCGACTAAATTTACTAGTTACACAAACAAACCAACTCCATCGCAACAGTTAACGTTTGATACTCAATTTCACGAGTCTTCATTTGATTAATCAAGTTTTCAGATTAGCCAAAACTCTATAGTCGCGCTCTGTCATACGCTCATGGCTTGGCTACACAGAGTGCGCGACGCAAGCGAGACGTCCGATTGACGCGACCGCTGCGCGCCGATTTGTACTGTAACAGGTTAGCGACTGTGTCGGCGCGCTGCGCTCGCATCGCGCACTCAACGCGACTCGATAGCGTCGCGCAGTTGTCCTACGACCAAGCCTTAAATAACACTTGTATAAAATTTCAGGCACAACAACAACTTGAGCGCGAGGAAGCTGAGCGCAAGATCCGCGAGGAGGCCGAGCGCGCGGCGCGAGTCGTCGAGGAGAGCGAGAAGCGGCGCCAGGCCGAGGAGGCCGAGCGGTTGCGGCGCGAGGAGCTCGTGCGCACCGAGCGCGAGCGCGTCGCGCGCCGCCAGCGCGTCGAGGCTATCATGGCGCGCACCAGGCTTAAGAAGGTCGGTCACTACTGTAGCTGTGGCAGGAGAGCGAGAAGCGGCGCCAGGCCGAGGAGGCCGAGCGGCTGCGGCGCGAGGAGCTCGTGCGCACCGAGCGCGAGCGCGTCGCGCGCCGCCAGCGCGTCGAGGCTATCATGGCGCGCACCAGGCTTAAGAAGGTCGGTCACTACTGTAGCTGTGGCAGGAGAGCGAGAAGCGGCGCCAGGCCGAGGAGGCCGAGCGGCTGCGGCGCGAGGAGCTCGTGCGCACCGAGCGCGAGCGCGTCGCGCGCCGCCAGCGCGTCGAGGCTATCATGGCGCGCACCAGGCTTAAGAAGGTCGGTCACTACTGTAGCTGTGGCAGGAGAGCGAGAAGCGGCGCCAGGCCGAGGAGGCCGAGCGGCTGCGGCGCGAGGAGCTCGTGCGCACCGAGCGCGAGCGCGTCGAGGCTATCATGGCGCGCACCAGGCTTAAGAAGGTCGGTCACTACTGTAGCTGTGGCAGGAGAGCGAGAAGCGGCGCCAGGCCGAGGAGGCCGAGCGGCTGCGGCGCGAGGAGCTCGTGCGCACCGAGCGCGAGCGCGTCGCGCGCCGCCAGCGCGTCGAGGCGATTATGGCGCGCACCAGGCTCAAGAAGGTCGGTCACTACTGTAGCTGTGGCAGGAGAGCGAGAAGCGGCGCCAGGCCGAGGAGGCCGAGCGGCTGCGGCGCGAGGAGCTCGTGCGCACCGAGCGCGAGCGCGTCGCGCGCCGCCAGCGCGTCGAGGCGATTATGGCGCGCACCAGGCTCAAGAAGGTCGGTCACTACTGTAGCTGTGGCAGGAGAGCGAGAAGCGGCGCCAGGCCGAGGAGGCCGAGCGGCTGCGGCGCGAGGAGCTCGTGCGCACCGAGCGCGAGCGCGTCGCGCGCCGCCAGCGCATCGAGGCGATCATTTACGGCTTAAATTATGTAACTTCAAACTTATCGTCTTTATATTCAAAGTGGTTATCAATAATGAACAACACGTTATAATGATAGGATTGTGTTATTCCAGGCGGAAGAAGACAAGAAGCAGCAGGAGGATGAGAAGGAGCCCGGCGCCGACAACGGCAACGCCGACGGCGCGCCTGACTCGCAGCAGGTACCTACATCTTATCTTATCTTATCTTATCTAGGTGAGGGCCCTTTCGGATGCACTTCGACCCAGTGGGATCTTTTGTGCATTTGCCCTCTCCTTTATACCTGCTCCCAGGCTTGCTCCATCATTTCCACAAAGCGGATGATGCAGTTCGCCGGGAGCACCTTGAATTCCTTTGGTTGCGGGTAACCGTTACCAAAGTAGTTCATTATTTGTCTGGCAAGGGCATAGGGGTACCTACATACGAGTACCATACACTCGCCACCGTAACATCACAGTCTAACTACATACAGTCTGCAAGCTCAGGGCCACGCGGGTTTACGAAAGGGGTGGAACGCGGGGAAGCGGGAGACGATGAAGTTTAGCGCAAACTCATCTATTCTGAAGGGGTGTCCGGTTTGACTTTAGAAAACCGACTTTAAATATCGGTAAGGTTTAGGTGTTTTTTTTATGATGTCACTTAAATTGTGTTCCAAATTGATATCTGAGGGCCTACCGCGAAAGGCATTCGAAGTTTTCTCTCTCTGTCAGACTAGCGAGTTCGTACTTATGTGCGACAAAGAGGGAAAACTTCGAATGCCTTCGCGGTAGGCCCTCTGAGGGCTCGAGGTCTTTTAATATAAATCGAAGTTCTTTAAATACAGTCCCATTTCGTTCAAATTGAATTGCCGCCATCTTGAAATTCTTGAAATACAGTCCGATTTGGTTTAAAATCGATATCTGAGGGTCCGCGGGGCCTCTTAATATGAATCCGAGCTTGGATCGTAAGAAAGTTGCCGTCATCTTGAAATCATTGAAATACAGTCCGATTTAGTTCAAAATCAATATCTGAGGTTCCGCGGGGCCTCTTAATATGAATCCGAGCTTGGATTGTAAAAAAGTTGCCGCCATCTTGAAATTCTTGAAAAACATTCCGATTGGGTTCAAAATCGATATCTGAGGGTCCGCGGAGCCTCTTAATATGAATCCGGGCTTGGATTGTAAAAAAAGTGGCCGCCATCTTAAAATTCTTGAAAAATAGTCCGATTTGGTTCAAAATCGATATCTAACGGTCCGCGGGGCCTCTTAATATGAATCCGAGCTTGGATTGTAAAAAAGTTGCCGCCATCTTGAAATTCTTGAAAAACATTCCGCTTGGGTTCAAAATCGATATCTGAAGGGTCCGCGGAGCCTCTTAATATGAATCCGAGCTTGGATTGTAAAAAAGTTGCCGCCATCTTGAAATTCTTGAAAAACATTCCGCTTGGGTTCAAAATCGATATCTGAAGGGTCCGCGGAGCCTCTTAATATGAATCCGAGCTTGGATTGTAAAAAAGTTGCCGTCATCTTGAAATTCTTGAAATACAGTCCGATTTGGTTCAAAATCGATATCTGAGGGTCCGCGGAGCCTCTTAATATGAATCCGAGCTTGGATTGTAAAAAAGTTGCCGTCATCTTGAAATTCTTGAAATACAGTCCGATTGGGTTCAAAATCGATATCTGAGGGTCCGCGGAGCCTCTTAATATGAATCCGGGCTTGGATTGTAAAAAAGTGGCCGCCATCTTAAAATTCTTGAAAAATAGTCCGATTTGGTTCAAAATCGATATCTAACGGTCCGCGGGGCCTCTTAATATGAATCCGAGCTTGGATTGTAAAAAAGTTGCCGCCATCTTGAAATTCTTGAAAAACATTCCGCTTGGGTTCAAAATCGATATCTGAAGGGTCCGCGGAGCCTCTTAATATGAATCCGAGCTTGGATTGTAAAAAAGTTGCCGCCATCTTGAAATTCTTGAAAAACATTCCGCTTGGGTTCAAAATCGATATCTGAAGGGTCCGCGGAGCCTCTTAATATGAATCCGAGCTTGGATTGTAAAAAAGTTGCCGTCATCTTGAAATTCTTGAAATACAGTCCGATTTGGTTCAAAATCGATATCTGAGGGTCCGCGGAGCCTCTTAATATGAATCCGAGCTTGGATTGTAAAAAAGTTGCCGTCATCTTGAAATTCTTGAAATACAGTCCGATTGGGTTCAAAATCGATATCTGAGGGTCCGCGGAGCCTCTTAATATGAATCCGGGCTTGGATTGTAAAAAAGTGGCCGCCATCTTAAAATTCTTGAAAAATAGTCCGATTTGGTTCAAAATCGATATCTAACGGTCCGCGGGGCCTCTTAATATGAATCCGAGCTTGGATTGTAAAAAAGTTGCCGCCATCTTGAAATTCTTGAAAAACATTCCGCTTGGGTTCAAAATCGATATCTGAAGGGTCCGCGGAGCCTCTTAATATGAATCCGAGCTTGGATTGTAAAAAAGTTGCCGTCAACTTGAAATTCTTGAAATACAGTCCGATTTGGTTCAAAATCGATATCTGAGGGTCCGCGGAGCCTCTTAATATGAATCCGAGCTTGGATTGTAAAAAAGTTGCCGTCATCTTGAAATTCTTGAAATACAGTCCGATTTGGTTCAAAATCAATATCTGAGGTTCCGCGGGGCCTCTTAATATGAATCCGAGCTTGGATTGTAAAAAAGTTGTAAGAAATACAGTACGATTTGGATCTGAGTGAATAGGGTACTTATGACATGATTGAAAATGAATCAAGTAATTATAAATAAATTAATATCTCTCCAAACATATTTTTGACAACCCTGACTCTTGAGCGGTTACGCTAAGCGGGTGCGTAAATTGGTAGATGAATGAAGCTTGCCTACTGGTTGTAGTGCTTTATTCTGTGGTAACATACTACATCAGCTTCGCTTATCTCTATAAATATCGTCCCATGACGTTGTAGTCAGCGTAAAATTTGTGGCGCCGTGAGTAGTTCTTCTGTGAAAACGACGGCATGAAATGTTGTTCGATTTAGTTCGAAAGTTGACGACGAGATCCGTAAGGATAAGGAATCGATGGTACCGCCAGCATTAGATAGATTCTAGCAACCAAAGTGCAAACCAATATAACTTATGTATCGTTCGTTACTACACATCTTCGTATATCGTAAATTGTATGTGTTTATTATTTTCCCAGCAGGAATCCGAACCCGCGGACGCCGCGGAGCCGTCCCCCGCCCCCGCCGCGCCCGCGCCCGCGCCGCCCACCAACAACGGCAACGTCACCGCCGACCTGCTGGGGCTGTCCGACACACACCCGGTCAGTGGCCCTCCCTCACATCATTACTAGCACATGGTTCTTTATTGTCTAACACATCCTCGTTTGTCCGGCACACACCCGGTCAGTGGCCCTCCCTCACATCATTACTAGCACATGGTTCTTTATTGTCTAACACATCCTCGTTTGTCCGGCACACATCCGGTCAGTGCTCACTCCTTCACAACTTCTTTTCACGTGGTTCTTCTTAGGGTTCCGTACTCAAAGAGTAAAACTGGGCCCTATTACTAAGACTCCGCTGTCCGTTTGTCTGTCTGTCTGTCACCAGGCTGTATCTCACTGATACCGTGATAGTTCCAGTTGAAATTTTCACAGATGATGTATTTTTGTTGCCGCTATAACAATACATACTAAAAACAGAATAAAATATATATTTTTAAAGATTATGGTACGGAACCCTTCGTGCGCGAGTCCGACTCACACTTGGCCGGTTTTTTTAACTCATCCTCGTGTCAGCTCATCATTCACTTTGCGTCATCCGTCAACACATTCGCAGTTCCAAAACAATTGAAACCACATTTGATGGTTATTTAGTTATCCACGCAGGCATTTAATTTAGGGTAATGATAGGAACCTTTTCCAATACATGTAACATAAACCCACCAATTGATGTTACTCAAATCGTTGCCAATATACAGTGGCGGAATGAAAAGGTTGATCAGTTTTCAAATCGTTACCTTTTTAAACTGTGTATCAGACGAGAGTGATGTATTGAAAATTATGTTCAACTGTTTGACAACAAAGTTCAAATTTACTTAGACGAATTTTCCTTGACTTTAGTTGAACTAAAACCTTTTTAATAGTTCGATCTTGCCATTACGTTGTGTCAAGTTTGATGAATCGAATGATTAAATCCTCTTCGCTTAAAATTATTAAAACTATAAATCGTCGGGTGACAAGCAAAAGTCACTACCAAAACTGTCACTGCTCTTCAAAACCTCGTATCTCGGTACGTATTCGATATCGAGATACGACCTTTGATTTAAGTAGGTATTTGTTACTTAGTGAGTTTTGCTTGTCACTCGACGAAATGTGAGTAACAGGTCCTGTCAATGTCATCATTGCTATTTCTTGTATACGTTTTTTTTTCTTTTTTTAATTCGTTTTCCAAAATTGAAAGAGGTCAATTCTCATAGTGGACGTACGAGTATCTGTAGGCCATGTAGTGAAATGACATTCGTTATGACGGAATGTGTCTGACACTCGGTCGACAAAGCAGATACTGATAACTTATACTGAGCAAGCAAAAACAGATCTTAAGGTGATCAACCTTTTCATTCTCTGTACAGTCAGAGATAATGGCTAGATTATAAACTTGGTCTGCTTTAGTTTGTAACGTGTAACATATTGATAACAGATCGAAGACAAACAAGAGCAGCCGACAACCAAAAACCAATCTAACGATAACGCAAACACCGCGACCAACAACGGCAACTCCAACGCGCACATCTCCGCGAGCTTCATCCAGGGCGAGCGCAGCGCCGAGCTCGCGCACGCGCACGCGCACGAGCACGAGCACGCGCACGAGCACGCGCACGCACATGCGCCGGCGCCCGCCGCCTTCGAAGACGACTTCACGGCGCACAACGGGCACGGCAGCCTCAACCATCCGCTCACGCTCCAGAACGCCATCTAAACCGTGACCATCGACATCTACTCTCAATATCTACATATTGGCTGGATACACTTAAGCTAAAAGCTTTGTAGGTTGTGTGAATTGACTGGTCTGTCGTCGCTATACGGCTCGGCCGCGACTTCGAGCGATGCGCAATAAGTATGAAAGACGGCTCGGCCTCTGGCTCTTACGAACTCCTGCTGATGTCGCTCTCGCTCGAAGCAGTGGCCGCGTCCACACGCTTTTCAAAACAGTCTTTCACAGTGATAATACGAAAATAAATGTGGACAAAACAAAAGAATACATTCGTGATACTTTATCTAGAAAATGTTACTCACTTCATAAATAACAAGCATGCACACTGCACAGAAAGTGCGAATCAAATATCTCTGCTAGAAACTTTAACCGATCCACTAAATATAGTGTATACGACCCCACTGAAATGTTTGTTCCCTTTAAAGATTGTCTCCGGTAAAATACATTAAATACACGCTAAAACCAAAAAGCGATGTCGGACTATTTTAATCTAGACGTTTCGTCCTCCAACGTCTTATCTGCATAATGCGTGGACTTCAGTTTTACATTATCGGTATTTTTTTTTATATAGTTGGTCGTGTATTGTGAGTATGTGACAACATGTGAAAGGTGCCTTGGATAGTCGGTTTTAAATTTAATTACTATTTCGGTGCTACAATAGTTTTCTTTAGTATCTGTATTTGGAAATGTATTGGTTAGTTATGAAATTAGAAAATATATATTGAAATACTGAGTGTATTACGACATGAACTGTCTAACTCTGGTATTTTGAAATGAAATTGAGACTCAATTATTGAAGTTTTAGCAGCCAATATGTATGCCTTGAGAACGGCTTGTGGGGTATCTGCTTCTCATACATACGAACAAAGCAAAGTAACATATTAACATCTTCTACGATCAAAACCGTGGGAACCCATACTCTTAGTACTAAACGGGAATATTGTTCAATACAATAAGCGAAGACCGGCACCGAATCACCTTTACGGTTATAAGTATGTCTTACTGTCTACTATTTTAAATAATAGTCTGGGTTCTGTGTACAAATATCTTATATTTGACATACTTACATCTGTGGGCTAGTTGGATCATTCCTTCCACGTTCAGCGTATGGTTAAATTTAAATATTCAATATTTAAATTTGAGAAGCAGACTGTTAGAATGAATATAATAATTATTAATGCATTTATATTGCAAATCTTGTTTCTACTAAGATGTTTCCAAGCTTATCATTTTGCTAACTATAAGCAAAGATAATATTTAAAAAAAATAACATATATAATCACTGCTTAACATTTCGTGTTATGGGAAAATGAGAACATATTTTCGTACCTTAATCAAATCATTTAGCGTAGTCGAGGCAGCGAACGTGTATCACTAGGATCAGGGACTAATGGAATTAATGTCATTATTTTCTATAAATTATCATTAATCGTTCACGTTTGATAGTATCTTTGATAGGTTGTGTATAAAATGCTGTTTTTGCAGTGCGTATTACATTTTGTGTAAATTATAATTAGTTTTTATTTATTGTGATGTTTTTTTATTAATGACCCGGTTGTAGGAAATATTTATAAGGAAATCAATTTATCACTTCGCTTCTCAGTTAGAGAAGTTGGCCGCCTCAGTAGAAGGCTTACAGCAAGGCACCTGTAGAGGCGGGGTGAATGTTCTTAGGTTCGTTCGCATTTTAGTGCAATGTCACCTTTACTTAGACTGAGCGCTTACGTGCTGCGATGGACTTAATCAGAGTCGGCAGAGTCCCATGAAACTGACCGCCGGGAGGTGCCCAGATTCTCTGCCGTAGCACGTACGCCCTTTGACGTGCGTGCATATCTTTGCCGGTTTGTGTATACAGCATTTAGGAATTGTTAAATAGCTTATCCCAGTGGTAAAACACCTAATGAACTGAAACTCATGAATCCCTCCAAAAACAATGTAAAGTGTCTGCTAGACAGTCGCCAACAAGCCCCTCCGACCGAGCGACCTTGGTCCGCACCGACCGTGTAGACAGTTGTTTACATACTACAGCGGTCGGTGCCGACCAAGGTTGCTCGGTCGGTGGGGCGTGTTGGCGACCGTCTAGCAGACGTTTAAGTGACGAAATAACGGATGTTACCTTGGCAACCGATTTTAACTTTATAAAACACACTATGCTCATTTGAATAGGGAACATTACTGCAATGTTCTGCCGCCAGAGGCAGCACTACAACTAATAGTAAACCAGTATAGGAATATAGGGGATTCACACACACATGTACAATTGATTGTCAAATGAGTGACAAGGATGCTTGCATAGACAATACCGCAAGTGGGAACGAGATACAATGTCAACGCTGCTAGTGTCGCCACCTACGAAGAGTTTTGCGTAATGTTCCCTATTGGTGATTATGAGAATGAGAGATCTAGTGTTTGACAGTCTATTTGTGTCGATTAGTGTGGTATGTGTCAATTGCGTAAACATTGTTCGTGAAATGCTTATATTTAACAAAATAACTAACTGTTAGGAAATTTTAAAATGAAGTTTAGCAGACAATACTTAGCACCATGTTTTCACCTAGTGGCGCGGGTCATATCATATAATTGATACAAATGTTTTAATGACTATTTATTCATAATCATCTGATGTTTACAAGGTTCAAGTAAAATATCTAGAAATAGTGGATGTACTAAGAGAAATGAGTAAAAAAATGAAGTGACACAATGATAATTAGATTTTATCTATCAAGTACCAAATGGGTCTCGAGACCAATACCCATAATAACAATAACAAATAGCCGTATAATAATAGTTAAGTTATTAAACGATGCATAAACAACTTTTGTAAAATAAGTAGTTAGCGTTCAAATAATTACCTATATTTCTTGTGCTTATGTTTTATTTATATGAATTCTGTTAAGATTTTGTGAAGTCACACAACTATCAACATTTAAATGTATAGTGTTCTTTTATTTTTACCGTTCTATGCTTGAATACAATAAAATCTAATGTAACTGTATTTAACCTAATAATTATAATAGTAACAAATTATCTAATATCAGGGATACGTGTACCGAAACTTGTATATTCCATTCATTTCCCATTATTCTGTATTAGTTAAAATGTATTTCAAACTTTGTTTTCTGTATTTTGATACTAGATTGCTGTTTTATACATACTGTTGGAAACAGCTCTCAGTTTTGAGGTCCGTGTATATTTTAAACAATGTTATCCTTTTGACTAAACCGCAGTCCAAATGACGCTTAATTGATATGAAAAAAGTCAAAAGGATAAAATTAATCACATTTGTAACATTATTGTAAGTAATTTTTTATGGCCATCATATGGTCATTTTAGCCTTTATTGCATCCTGAAAATAGTGCCTACTATCGAATGTATTTTTTGTATCTTTTTTTGCTGGGATCGTCTTACAGTCATGTGGTTTATATGTATAACGTCCTTTCCAATAAATATTATTTCCTTAACACAGGGCAGTCTCATTGATAAGAACATTTGAAAGATCCATCTTCGGATATCCCGAATATCGTTTGATTTCCAAATCAAATCTGATAAATGAGAAATGACACAGAATCGTGTTTCAATTTCTTGTCCTTGATTTATGTGCCATTGAATATATTTATGAAATATTGGCGATGAGCAAATTGTCATTAGTTTCCATGAATCACTTGAATGACTGATTTCAACAATTAAGTACTCTGTTACGAAAATTTGAATTACGATCTATAATTCGATTATTCTTTGGAAGCTGTCCACCTGTAACGGATAATGTTGCTGCCCTGTAGACCTATGTTTCAGGGACTGATTTCGGTTACGGTTATACCGGTATGAAACCGGTATTCCATTACGGTACCGTTATGTCGTAAAGGTTATGCGCGCCGCGCGAACATAACGGTACCGTAACCGTTTTGAAATAACGGTTAGCGTTACCAGTTTAAAACGATACCGTAACCTTTATAATACCGGTATTATAAAAGGTTATCGAGAAAAGTAAGCGAGCTGGCACTCTACAGAGGAAGCATTGGCTACTAAATATTTAAAGACTAAAAGACAAAGCAGCACAGCCTTTGCCGGCGGTTTGGCAACAACTACAGGCCAAAGTCGATATATCGGTACCTTTAAATAGCGGTTACGGTACCGGAAAAAATAAAGGTACCTTTATATTTCGGTAGCGAAATATAAAGGTTCCGCTACCGAAACCGCTATTTGACAACCGATATGACGTCATACCGTTAAAATAGAATACCGGTATTTTTCGGTTATGCAGTCCCTGCTATGTTTAGTTTAAGAATGTTTTGTTCTAACTGAAAAATCATTGTGATAAGTTGTGGGTCCCGTTTGGGAGACAAGTAAATACATATGCTGACCGTGATTCAACAGT
The DNA here is from genome assembly GCA_963854355.1 of Epinotia brunnichana. Classification (NCBI taxonomy): domain Eukaryota; kingdom Metazoa; phylum Arthropoda; class Insecta; order Lepidoptera; family Tortricidae; genus Epinotia; species Epinotia brunnichana. The sequence continues at coordinate 20,787,464 of OY977936.1, read as the reverse complement.
ATCATTTATAGCCGTCGAAAAATTGCGATGGGAACATTTTCTTTCCAGAAAGTATATTAAAGAGGACGGTCGTTTAGTTCATTTTGGTAAGGTTGTTTGTTTTCACTCATCATTATATGTAATGTATTTATGTATGTCACTCGAGACATGGCTTCTATGTACGATCTATTCTATATTATGTTAGCAATCGATGGATTTATAAGGAGAAAGTTTTAATAAAAAATATTATGAAATTTATTTATGTTTTATTTCATACATATACATATGTACAGTCGCGTGTAGTCAATTCTTGGCGACAGAAACGAAACGGAAACTTGAACTCGATTTAAGTGCGGTGTTGGCCCTTTTTGAGTTAGGGTAGTATTTCCATGCACTTTGCCCAATGTGTAACTGATCAAAGAAATTTGATGATTTGACCAAATATGCTAGGAACACCGACATTTACTCGAAGATGAGAATGGCATTTAAATAAAGATAGTTACACAAAAAGTTGGAGAAATGGATTGGACATAGAAATTGGGCAAGTGGAATACTACCCTACATGCATTTTTTTAAAAGGGAACCGCTCATATGCCTTCCCCGCGGCCCTCTACCAAAGTACAGGGTAAGGCTGAATGTGTCCCGGTCGTCCCACCGTTACACTGAAGACTGAACTTTCAGTATTACTTCACTAATCACTTTCTCGACCTTAAGGTGGTTCGATTCATGCTATGCGAACTTAGAACTTAATGCAAATCCAGTTTCTTATTGAAAACAGTGCCACCTTCTTGATAGCTGGCGAACTCTCTGAAGCTCTAGCGATTGCTAGGCTAGGCTGTCAAGGTATTTCAAAATTCGCCATATTGTCACAAGGCACCAGTAGCCTAGGGGTACAGACGGTGGTGTTTGGAGTCGATGATCCGGGGTTCGATCCCTACTACCGACGTACTTTTTGTACATTCAAAGAAAAGTTGTAACTACCGCAGAAGAGATGGCGCCTGTATACGCAAGCATTAAATGCCTTCTCAATTTGGTCGAGTTGCCTGTCTATCTCAGTAGGTACCTATGTATATTGTAGTCTTTGGTTCGATTGCCATACAAAACGTTATTTGACATTCGCAGGCCAACGGCGTGATATTTTAAGAAACTTATGTAACAAACATTCATAAATTGGCTTCCCATTTGCGCCAAATTCCCCCTTTCTTAGAATAAACTTGTATAAACTAGATTAATTTGAGAAATTGGTTTGGGACGTGATATTTTGGGTAAACTAGTTTTCTCAAATTAATCTAGTTTATACAAGTTTATTCTAGGAAATCGGGAAGCCAATTGATAAAAGTCTGATACATAAGTTTCTTAAAATATCACGCCGTTAGCCTGCGAATGTCAAATAACGCTTTGTATGGCAATCGAACCACCTTAACACTAGCACGCACTATAGTGTTAAGGTGGGTCAGCCAGGGAATGAGTGAGGTGAGGACCAAACTCTTGGCCATCGTTAGTTGCTAGTTAGCCATACAAACTGAAAAAGTGAACAACGTTCCGCTCTGACACGAAAATTAACCATATAATTGTATTTTCGTGTCACAGTGGAACACCCTTATAGAAAATTTCATTGAGGGGGTTGAACTGGCCAATTTTTAGGTCCTCACCAGAGTATGAATTATATACTGAAATAAACACAGCTTCGCACATTTCTGGTGGGATATTCATGGGTACACATGATCATGTGATGACATAGGCCGTGCATGTTATAAATTATTACTATTTTTTTTTTTTTTTTTTTAATAACTATTATTAATAATCGTTTATTTCTAGTGACTGCATGACATTAATTAGGTATATACGAATACTTCTTGCATTTCACGAAGGCGAGTGGATTTGAATATTTAACAGACCTACAATTTAAGAAAAAACCATAACGCTCATGGGCGTAATAGGAACAGAACATATCCCTTCATAAAACATTGGACGCTTATAACTTTGTGATTATTTAACCTCTTGCGTTGCTTTTTTCTCCATTTGGCTACATTTTTAATCTTGTTTCGAGAAAATGCAACATTATTGATTATTTTATTTAGTGTCTACACCCCTATTAGGCTATTGCAGCTCTGTATCAGCTCTGTATACCTGCGCGTTATAGAGCTTTTTACGAGCACTGTAATAGTACATTTTACAACTAGTGTGAAAAGAATGTCTTTTTACCACTAGTACCGAGGTATCTTGCCACGAGGTGAAAGCGAGTGGCAAGACTCGGTACGAGTGGTAAAAGACATTTCACACATGTTGTAAACGACGTTTTTTAATACAATTGCGAAAAAATAATAAATTAATATATCTATCATTGCGATAAAATATGCTTGCTTCGAAGTTATTTTTGAACGAACCCATATTTTACAAATGACACTGACAGTGACAACATACTATTGGAATCAGCGCCATCGGCCTCGAGTTGAGAAACTAAATTGACACTTGGCAGTTGACGACGACGATTTTTAGGAAAGTAAATATTTCATACATAGATACCTAAGACAGAGTAGGCCATAAAATGCAAATTCTTAATATTTTTTCGTCATTTATATATTAATGAATACTTTAAATAAATACTCCTAGTATTCGTAAGCGTTTTTAATTTCATAATTTCCAAGTAAAAAATCTAATATAAAATTACTGCGTTTCGAAAGTATAGTTTGGAACTAAAAAGTAAAAAGCACTAGTTCGAGAAATTGAGCTTCTCGCACGCTACGCAGCCACAAAAAGTACCACTTTTTGAGCAACTGTATTAAAAATTACTTTATTTTTAACCGACGTCAATAGAAGGAAGGAGGTTTGCGGATAGTCTAAGCTGCATTTAGCTTTTTTTTATGTGTTCAGCGGTAATTAAACAGTGGTGCCCGAATAAGAGACCTAATAGTCCGTAAGCCCACTCCCAATACGCCTAGTACGTCTCTTGACAACACGATAAAATGCATGGCAGCAGGTCGAAAAAGTTGTGCTGAGCTCTTGCTCAGCACTCTTCTGATTCTTATCAGAGGATTATCGCAACTAAAATTAGCTGAATGTTGGTATTTAATAGGATAGTAAGATGTTATAATTTGGATTATTAAGTATTGTACCTTATTCCAAGCCTATACAATTGAGATGGCAACATCTATTTCCACAGGCAACACTGCCTAGTTCCAAGTGACAGCTGCTATAATTCAGGTTTTCTCCCCACCTAACCACCTTTGAACCAGCAACGGCTCGACATCGGCTGCGCGCCGCGGAGCCATCATTGGCGTTCTTTTTCTTGCAGAGGCAACACGTAGTACTAACTTCGGCAGTACTACATATAATATGCTTATAAAACGGAAAATTCCTTGCAATTTTCTGTTGAAATGTTCCATGATAGTGACAAAATTGGTAGTAATCAACGAAATGAAGGTGCAGGATTGTGCTCCGCTAACAAAGGCTCGCGAGTAGCGAGAATTCTTCACCGCCTGGCAACGGACGGATGCCTGTATTGGAGAAAATCGTGAGTAGTACTCATGCAGGAGGTAAGTGCTTCAATGTCGTTTATTCCTCGCGCATGAAGGCAATTTTGATGATTAAGGTTTTTGTCAATTTGCGTACCCGATGACCTGGAAGCCCCCTTAAGTTCTTCCTCCAGTAAAACTGGCACCGCCTACCCATGCCAGTGCTCATTTGAAGGAAATTGATTTCAAATTTGAAACTACCCTCAACTCATCGGGTACTGCCATTTTCTAAGGAGCACACCGGTACGTAGTGTGATTACCGTATTTCAGTTTCGACTATTATTTTCAAGTCGTTATATATATATGTCAATCTAACCGAACCTAAATTAATTAATATTCTGGGCGGTGCTTACATGCTTACGAATTAGCTGCCATACGAGTGTCGATTTAAATGAAATACCTACATAAAAAATAAGTTCGTATTATGTTCCGGTTTTGCCGATGCAATTCTTATTCAAATTACCTTGCCTTGTAATTATATTTATTAACCAAGTGTTTGTGAATCGATGCAAGTATTGCTGGTTGATTTTCAACTTTCGGCTTTTAAAACCAATCTATATCCGATTTCCCGGTTCAATTAGTACCTACAAACCTACAAATTATATTTAGTCGTCGCGTAGACAGACGTTGAGAGTAACTGTTGCGTATATTCCGCTATAATATCTAATGAAGAGTTACTACTTAATTATATAATCATGAGTGCGCAGCCATGTGTTGACTGTTACGCAGCGGACGCTTGTTCGAGTTCCGTTTTGACACGTTTCATATGTTTGAATTTCAGTAGCTATAAGACATTTTCCAGCTTACGTTACGCGCTACCAACCGTTCAGCTGATGTCTCTCCTATGCAAGGAGTTGCTACCACCCATTCAGCTGTCTCTCCTGCGGAAGGCGTTGCTACCACCCGTTCAGCTGTCTCTCCTGCGCAAGGACTTGCTACCACCCGATCACCTGACTCTCCTGTGCAAAAAGTTGCTACCACCCGTTCAGCTGTCTCTCCTGCGGAAGGAGTTGCTACCACCCGTTCAGCTGTCTCTCCTGCGCAAGGACTTGCTACCACCCGATCACCTGACTCTCCTGTGCAAAAAGTTGCTACCACCCGTTCAGCTGTCTCTCCTGCGCAAGGAGTTGCTACCACCCATTCAGCTGTCTCTCCTGCGGAACGAGTTGCTACCACCCGTTCAGCTGTCTCTCCTGCGCAAGGAGTTGCTACCACCCGATCACCTAACTCTCCTGTGCAAGAAGTTGCTACCACCCGTTCAGTTGTCTCTCCTGCGCAAGGAGTTGCTACCACCCGTTCAGCAGTCACTGCTGCACAAGGAGTTGCTACAAAGCACACTTTTGCGAATGTTACAGTCAAAGCATAATAAGAAGTCCTTGTTTATCCTTCCCGGCTGGAAATTGACTGTGTCGAGTACTTTCCGCAGCTTAAAGTTCCCGCTGGCTCTGCCGAGTTACACCCAACAATTACGTAGGTACACGCTACGTACAAGCAAACAAGGTAGGTTGAAGGTGGGGATACTGCGCAGTTTCCAACATGGAGCAGTTTGTAATAATCAGGACAGTCTAAATGCTGTCCTCCAGTACACTGCCCTTCACAAATGTTGTCAGAATCATTGACGGAAGATATCGAGAGACCTTGCGAACCACGAGTTTTTATTGGAGCCGGGTGGGCCAGGACTATAATTTCTCTGGTCTTGAAAAAGGGCATGTTGAAGGAGTACTTAATTATTGAAACGACTCTTCATGTCCGTATACGTGGGTCTTTTCCATTTATTGTCTTTTTCAAGGTTCCCGATTTTGATCACGTGATTGGATGGTGAGACTGGGCGTGTATGTATACTTCATGTATGTACATTCATGTCGTACAACATACGACGACAATTGCTGAAGGTAATATACTTCGATTTAGATATTTGTTTAGTCTCTTAAATTTTCGGCGGCAGCTTCGCTCATCATTCAGGTAGTTGAGGTCCTCAGATCTCAAAGTACCAGGCTCGTTGCCTGTGCACGCCAGAACTGAAGATTGCTGCATAGCTAAAGGTTTCTCTAGCTGAACGATTTAGGGCTAGCGATCCATGGAGTCCCTGGGATTGCAGGGAGATCTGGCGATTAACATTAAGTCCTTCTCAGCTGAAGGGATTTAGCACAAAGCACAAGATTTTCACGAGATGAGTGGAAAGTACCTATAAGGTAAACGTCCCGATATTGGACATCTTCTATTCTAATAAGTCCCATATTGCTCGCTTTTATCTCCACTTATAATAAATCTCTAAATTAAAAAAAGAATCAGCCAGTTTGAAACTAAGCTTTGCGCGGTTCGAATGTTCTCAGCATCCCATGAACAGAAAAATATGAAACATTTTATATAGGTACATTATTATTCTAGCTGCAACTTAGGATAGTTTTTATCCGACTGCGACAGTTAATAATTTTCCGAAATATACGACTTCATTTAATTTTTCATTTATTTTTATTGAAATCAAACGCTGCTCCAACTGTCAGCTATAAGAACCGTCAAATTTTCGTCAAAATGGCGGAATTGCTTTGCCTTTCACTTATTAATAATTTAAATCCCGTCTACGATAGACCTTTACGAGACAAATGCTAAAATATAAACCATAAAAAAATATTCGATTCTGATATGAGAACTTATATGCGCAAATGTCGTTTTATGTCGTAATTTCAATAAATGAAATCAACAAATTTGAACAATATAATTAACACGAATTTGTTTTTTTTGAATGACAATGGCACGCGCTCGGCGCATTCAGCCAAAAAACCTGCGGCGCTACCACGAAAACCAATACTTAATGTTCATATATTTGCATCCCTGTCACTCGAGTATAGTAAGTGCGATAGAGATAGAGATACCCGAATATTTTCGAATTCCGAAGTTCGTGGTTATAGCTCGGGAATCGAAAATATGGTAAATAATCATAATGTATTTTCTCGAAAAAGAATTTAAAATAAATATAGTCAAATGGAGAAAAAAACAAAGCAAGAGGTTATATAGGTAATGATTAAGTTATAAGAGTCCAAAGTTTTAAGAGGGGGTATGTTCTGTCCCTTTTCCGCAAAACGCACCTTCATATGAAACGATTGTTTTTTACTATGACGCTCGAGTATATTGACGTCACAGTCCCTCATCGTTTTCTCACTCTAACAAGCTTCATAATTTTTTGAGATATTTGAATGGGAGTTTCATTATCTTCTATCTATTTATATCCACTTATAATAAATCTCTAAATTAAAAAAAGAATCAGCCAGTTTGAAACTAAGCTTTCTGTGGTACGAATGTTCTCAGCATCCCATGGACGGAAAAATATGAAACATTTTATATAGGTACATTATTATTCCAGCTGCAACTTAGGATATTTTTTCTCCGACTGCGACGATATTTTCCGTAATATACGACTTCATTTAATTTTTCATTTATTATTCTTAAAGTATACCCCCGCCACATCTGTCAGCTAAAATAAACGTCAAAATCACAGACTAATAAGGACTACGGACAAAATGGCGGAATTTCTTTGCCTTTCTTTCGCCTATTAATAATTTTAATCCCGTCTACGATATACATTGACGAGACACATAGGTATCAAAAGCAAATATAAAATTAATCGATTTTGATATGCGAACTTATATGCGCAAATGTCGAATTAAGGCGTAATCTCCACAAATGTAACAACAAATTCGAACAATATAAACTTGGTTTTTTTGAATGGCACGCGCGCGCGCTCTTTGCGTATTCAGTCAAACAGCGAAAACCGAAACTCGAAGTTCGTATATCTGCATTCCTGTCATTTGTTAGTGCGATAGAGATAGAGATACCCGAATATTTTCGAATTCCGAAGTTCGTGGTTTAAAAGAAAATACGGATGTCGGATAGATCTAAATTAATAGTTTATGTGTGAATATGGTTAAAATTATTTGGAAATACTATTGTTGTTATTGTTTTAGTATATTTGACTAGCTTTAAGTTTAATATTGTACGTCCGAAATGGGCAAGCTGTTGGACTTTATTTTACCCAAAACAACTAAATGTACACAGTTCTGACAATAAAGAAATCTTACTTTATCTTATCGAAAATAGGGATGTAGACACTAAACAAAATAATCATAATGTTGTATTATCTCGAAAAAAAAACAACGCAAGAGGCTATACTCGTATAGGTAATCACTAAGTTATAAGTGTATAAAGTTTGAAGAGGGGGTTTGTTGCGTCTCTTTTCCGCAAAACGCACCTTTATAATGAAACGATTGTTTTTTACTATGAAGCTCGAGGATCGTGACGTCACGGTCCCTGATCGTTTTCTCACTCTAACAAGCGACATTAAAACGGTTGTAGCTTCGTAATTTTTAGAGATATTTGAATGAGTTTTTCGTTTCTTCTTTCTTTTGAAGTGAGTCTACAGCTACACCTCTATTTGGAAGACAAGCGGAAAGAACCCATACTATCCATACTAATAATCCATACTTCCATATTAATATTATAAATGCGAAAGTGTGTCTGTCTGTCTGTTACCTCTTCACGCCTAAACCGCTGAACCGATTTAGATAAAATTTGGTATATAGATAGTTTGAGCTCCGGGGAAGGACAAAGGGTAGTTTTTATATCTGAGGGGCTGAAATTGGGGGTGGAAATTTGTATGGAGCTACTTAAACAGCTGCCCCGATTTAGATAAAATTTGGTATATAAATAGTTTGAGTCCCGGGGAAAGACATATAATAGGTTTTATCCCGGAAATCATCCCCTAAGGGGGTGAAAGGGGGGGGGGTTAAAATTTGGATGTAATCTATTTTGATGAGATTTGGTGTAGATATAGGTTAAGTCCAGGGAAAGGACATAGGATAGTTTTAATTCCGGAAATCACTCCCTAAGGGGGTAAAATGGGGGTAAAAATTTGGATGAATCCCGTTTAGATGAAATTTGGTATAAAGGTCGTTTGAGTCCCGAAGAATGATATTAGATAGTTTTTATCCCGAAAATCATTCCCTAAGGGTATGAAATAGGGGGTGAAAGTTTGGATAAAATCCATGTACCTAGATGAAATTTGGTATAGAGATAATTTGAGACCCTTCGAAGGATATAGAATAGTTTTTGCCTCGGAAATCATCCCTTCAGATGGTAAGTAGAAGTTTGTTTGCATTATATTTTCTAAGTATAAGTTCTACGCGGACGAAGTCGCGGGCAACAGCTAGTTACGTTATAAGTTTGAAAGACCAAGCATTGGCCCCGTGTCGAGCACTGGGACGGTTACCTTACAGACTCGGCATATGCAAAGCATCAATCTTCGAGTAAGTGTCATTTATGAATAATATCCAACAAAGCTTAAAGCTGTTTGTAATTCTAGTTCTCGAGCTGGGCGACCTTGTGATTACCACTTGTATTATCGTTCAATATTATCACCATTTTTACTGGCGTCAGTTCTGTTAGACAAGAGTCCTATCCAAAAGGAGAAATGTTAACGGCTGCTAATGCAAGTTATAATGAATCTTGCACATACTTTATTCTTCCTGACATGTTGCCAGTACCGATACCTAAGGGAAATTAATAGACTGACAAACTCATCGCTATCAGATCGTGTCAGATAATCAAACATTTGTATCGTACTTAGTCAACAAAAGCGGTAAGAGTTCAGAGTACCTACACATTCAGTATCTCGTGCTAAACCGCCGGTAGCCTTCGTAGGTACCTACTACATATATTACAGTCGTAGGTCATACACCACCAGGGTAGATCGATTTTAAAGATTTTAATGTCAGTAGGAGTGGCATCCACTCTATTCAACAAGGGGCTCAACATATTATGAATTTAGTCTTTGTCAGATCTCTTCGCGTCGAAGAAAGTCCAAGTAGTTTTGGTACATACTAACAAGTTCAACGTTAGTTAAAGTTAGTAATTTAAATCAGAGTTAGATGTAAGTACCTAGGTACTATTGGCGTCGACTAGTCCTTTACTCAGTCTTACTCGAAACATCACGGTTTCTCTGATCTGAATGTTTGCATACCTATTAGCTAGTTTGGCGTTTTATCTCAGTGACCTGTGGAATGCGGCCCGCATATAATTATCCCATGGAGAGTCATAATACTACACACTTTGTTTGTGACAGATACCTACCACTAATCTATTTATTAGATAGTTGTAAAAGTCTGGCTGATGAGTAGTGGGCCATCCAATCCCAAAGATGATTTCTTAGCTCAAGGATTAAATTACGCTCAGATATATACAATACCTACACAGGTTTTATCATGTAGTTCTGTGGCCGAACACGGACCCACCGTTTAGTTCACACTTTATTGTCGGCCACAATAGTTTTTCCTGGCTGAACATTTTTGTTTTCAAAGTTACATCATCCCAACTATCCCAAGTGGGTAATATTGACGTGGCTCGATAGTTGAGACTTTTAGGTGGAAGTAACAATGAATTTGATCAAATAAATTTTTGACTCGATTTTGGCTCTAGGGTTTCCTATGAATTACATAATTATTCAAAAATTAGCTGGCTACACGTGTTTAATCCAAATATCGACCCACTTATCAAAACATAGACTGACGTTATTTGTCCCTGGTACAATGAGGATACTCGTATAAAGATAATGAAGTTATGAACATGTGACTTTGTTAAGCCAGCTTCATGAACAATCCATTCATGCTTTTCTTAAGAATGCTAATGCACATATCTAGTAGTGTGAACAATAGGTACCTACGCGATAGTCAAGCTGGTTTGACACTCTTGACAGTCGTATTATTATTTAATTAGTAGGTACCTAATCGTCTTGGAACGAGGTAAGTCATTACAATAGGTGCTCAATGCTGCTATATTTCAGGAAGTTTATAAGAAAACTTTCGGCTTTTAAAACCAATCTATATCCGATTTCGTAGTTTGATATTTTTGTAAGTTAGTCAATGCAAGATGATTGATAATTGAAATTACCTGAGTTTGTATATGAAACTTTTACTGCTGTACAAGTTTTCTTGTAATAAATCTAACTAATATCTTTTTCACATTGGCGTTCTAACGAATCTATACAGTTCTACCTATTTTTAATCCTTAATTGAACCAGCAGCCGATAACAAACACTTCTCAATTGTATAGGCTTGGAATAAGGTACAATACTTAATAGACAAATTTTACCTAAAAATAAAATTTATATTAAGTTACTTACCTTATTCCAAGCCTAATTTCATTGCTGCCTGCTGGCGAATGCTCAAATACCCTTCTATGTTTTATAACATTCAAAGGTATATCTTAGTATTTAAGCTTATTTTTCAGCTACACAATTTAGTAATTAAGCTTATATTTCAGCCACTAAACCTAGTTTTTAAGCTTGTATTTCAGGATAACATATTAGTACTTAAGCTCTAATTTCAGCGGTACCTATAAAGTACCATAATTTGTGTACTTCAAAACCAACCACCTACACCCAATGCGGTGTTTGTTTACATAACATAGTATTGCCACCGGTCTGCCGACCGTGGCTACATCGCCACCTGTCTAATTACAGTGGCTACCTACCGTCCACCTATTTCATATTGGACGGTAGACTCAATTGAGAATCCAATGATGGCTCCGCGGCGCGCAGCCGATGTCGAGCCGTTGCTGGTTCAAAGGTGGTTAGGTGGGGAGAAAACCTGAATTATAGCAGCTGTCACTTGGAACTAGGCAGTGTTGCCTGTGGAAATAGATGTTGCCATCTCAATTGTATAGGCTTGGAATAAGGTAAGTAACTTAATATAAATTTTATTTTTAGGTAAAATTTGTCTATTATTTCGTGATCGTTTATTATTTTCGGCAGTAAAAAGTGTTTTTTTGGCGTTATATTTTACTATCTGGCGATCCGTTAAACATATGCCTTTTAAAAACAACTTCTAAAATAAGCCTATGGAATACCCTGATGAGGGTAACCGGTTATTCTGGTCTCTGCCACCGGTTATAGCATAATGAGGTCCCACCTAATGGTAATAATTAAAACCCCTCATCTTTATCTTCATATTCAATAAAACTTTTTTTGCCTCGCGGAGGATCAAATGCGTTGCCAACATACTTGTCCGATTTTTTAATTTTCAAGCCATTGATGACCGCCCGTTGCTCACTTCTTAGATCGGACATGTTTTCATCCGTTACTTCAGGCGTGGCAACTTTCTCTTCAAACACTCTCAGTGTGCCAAATACTCGATTCAGTCGTTCAGGATCAATCTGGCCAATGGTGATCGGTACACTATACATTTTGACGTGCAAAGGTTCGCTGTCATCGTATAGGTTGGGAGGTAAAAATATGTCCTGATCCTTTTTGTCCCTTGCGTGGAAGCTCATAGGAGATGACGTTTTCTTGATTATTTCTGGGTTTTCGTAGTCGAACTCGTAGTCTGAAAATCTTTTCCAGCGATCCGGGCGGAGCGCTGGTGATGCCACCGCAAAGTCATGTTGGATGAAGAGTACACACGCGATAACAAGCAGACATACAACGGCCGCGTTCATGGTGGTCTGTAATAAACGAATGAGTTTTATGCTGGTATCCAGTGAGTATTCTGTGCTTTTGTCAGATTTGGAACGTTAACATAGATAATTGAATAAGGTGACAATCACATATCAATCATATAATCTGGGTAGGTAAGTAGATACACTTCAAAACCACTGACTCGTAGAAATATCCTACAAAAAACTGTAAGGTTGGTGACTTTTCGTATGAAAACTCAATCATAATCTGATAATTGTGTGAGACTGTACAGTAAAAATCTCAGTATGGTGAGAATCATTTTTAGGGTTCCGTACTCAAAGAGTAAAACGGGACCCTATTACTAAGACTTCGCTGTCCGTCCGTCCGTCCGTCCGTCCGTATGTCTGTCACCAGGCTGTATCTCAAGAACCGTGATAGCTAGAGAGTTGAAATTTTCACAGATTATTTATTTCTGTTGCCGCTATAACAACAAATACTAAAAACAAAATAAAACATTTTTTTAAGGGGGGCTCCCATACAACAAACGTGATTTTTTTGACGTTTTTATAGATAATGGTACGGAACCCTTCGTGCGCGAGTCCAACTCGCACTTGGCCGGTTTTTCTAGAACGAATTCACTTCATTTTGTAACTACCTAGGCACAAAGTGAAGACAAAGCATTTGTCTTCATTTGTTAACTGTAACCTCTAATTGTTTACGTTGTAGGAACTAAGCATGCTGCAACTACTAATAAATAATAATTTACTTTAAAAACAAAGTTTAGACCTCAGGATCAGGATCTCAGAATTAGCACTTCATTAGTTGCTACTTCAACGGAATCATGTCAGAATCTTAGACGTACTTTACATCTTTGAGGAGTTCCATAAGTCATCTGTGGTCTTCATCATCAGTTCCACTTCACCAAAATTAAGGTTTCCGAGGGTAAATACACGATTTATAATAGAAAATACCGAAATCACTACACGTGTGCCTATAAAATTTGAGGGTCGCCCTCAATTTCCCTGGGATCCCATCATCAGATCCTAAATTGGTGACAATGGGACCACCTCGGGAGTATACCCTTTCGAATAAAAAAAGAATTTTGGAAATCGGTCCACACTTGACGGAGAAATCGGCGAACATACATTAAAAAAAACATACCTACAGCTCTTTTTTTGAAGTCGGTTAAAAAGTTGTTAATACCGATATACCATTCGATTTAATTTGAACCTTGCTACTTCAACAATTTTCATTTTGAAGCGTTTGTGGCATGTGGCTTAACAATGGGCTTTGTTGGACCGATGGCTCTTAGTTAAGATAGCCGTTCTAGAAAAATGATTCTCATTATACATGCAATATCCCCGTGTGCGTAAGTTCGTTTGCATCGAGATCTTTCAGCATCATTGGTGTTGATATTCCTACTTATCGATACCTACCTACAGGGTGCGTTTGGTTAATGAAAAATAAACTCTCACTAGATATTCCTTAGGGCATTTACAAAAGTGTATCAGATAAAAGAAAAAATCCCAGTACCTAGATCCATTGTAAATACAAATGTATCTAGCGGGAAAAAAAAATCTAATTAGATACACAGTGGATCTTATTGATGGATCTAATGAGATAGATCGCAAAAAAACGACGAAGTGCTTTGAGAAAAAGTAGGTAGTGCCCTTGCGCTTCGCTTGGCTTGTCTTGGCGGGAGCACTGCCGTGCCCCCAGATAAGGCGGTAAGCATCGTAAGGAATAACATACCTAAATATATAGGTAATATGTAGGTAAGTAGGTATTCCAGTAACGTAGAACACAAACAAGTAACTGAACACGGTCATATTTGACGACCGCTTTAGCCTAGTTGGTAGTGACCCTGCCTACGAAGCAAGAGGTCCTGGGTTCGAATACCGGTAAGGGCATTTATTTGTGTGATGAGCTCGAATATTTGTTCCTGAGTCATGGATGTTTTCTATGTATTTAAGTATTTATTTCTCTATATAAGTATCCATATAGTCGTCTAGTACCCATAGTACAAGCTTTGCTTAGTTTGGGACTAGGTTGATTTGTGTAAGATTGTCCGCAAATATTATAAATATTATATTATATTTGGTGCCGTCAAGTTCCAGGTATTTTTCAATCCTCTACCGGGTATCAGGTAACCCTATTTATAGTTCTTTATTGTACGGTTTGTACGGAAAGAATTCCGTTCCAATATTTCGCAAATTACACGGGAAGTATAGATATATACTGGGCTGCAAAAGAAGGTATAACACTCATACCTAATATACGTAACGATAATTAAAACTGGTATACCTTCTTTTGCAGCCCAGTGTACCTACATATACTACAGTGCACTATTGAGTACATACAAGGGCAAGTATAGTAAAGTACGTACTTACGGACCCTCAAATCCATAGAGGTTCCGGGTGTCGGCTTAACCATCAGGTGGGCAAGATTGTTTGCCACCGTCGTAAAATAAAAAATAAAAAACTTACATCACACTAACGTGGTAGACACGTCCACTCCACTCGAGGTCCACTACTGACTAAATACTTCCAGTTACAGAACTATTCACATAATCAGATGCCTCCATATTTTATATAAAGGGTGAAAACCTACATACAAGATTAATTACGGTAATTTTGAGTAGGTTTTAAGCCTGTGAGTGTTTGATAGTTAGGTGTAGGTGGACGGTGGGCAGGGCATACTTATAGGGTTGGGGAGTAATTAACCATTAGCTGAATTTTAAAATATTTATCGTAAACCCTAACATAATAATAAATATTATCATTAGAATCTTTATCAAATTAGATTTCAAAGCTGGGCTTATGCAGATACGCCCCAAATGGCTACCAATACCGCCCGCCCCCATTTTGCCCGCGAATCTGCAGTAAAGCCAATTTTTTTATTCATTACTTCACCTCGTATCACCTTAGACGAACTTAAATATGTAAGTCAGGCCACCGGTTACTAATTGTTAAGAGGCTGACAAGACCAAATTTGTTGAAATTGATAATATTTAAGCAGTTGTTTAAGAAAAACTATTTGTTCTACCAAGCACATCCAAAAAAAAAATAAGTTAATATTCATCACTATTCATCATATTTCCAAGACCGTAGACGGACTCGAAACATAATTGGATGAAATCGGCTCGATAGAAAATAATTGCAAAGATTGGTCTAAAAATCATCTTAAACGGTTCTATGTCCTTATTTTTTTGACGTATGGGTCTGCAATTTAATACATGAAGTCCACATATTCATACCTAAACCGCTGACGAGCCATATTTCACAAATAATCCACACTTTTTTTTATTTCAATTTTTATTCATTATTTTCGTCTAAAACCTGGCCGCTCAAGTAACAACACTCGCACTCGTTTACTCCGATACAAATAAGTAGACAGTGTCCGTGTTTTTGGTGTTGACAGCGCCTTAAGGCCTTTACACACCGGTCGCGGGTGCGGGTCAGGCGCGGGCCCGCGCAAGTTGTAAAACATCGAAACTACACTCCAAACAGACATCGAACGCGGCGCTAAGTTACAACTCGGGCAGCGCGGCCACGGGTCGTGCGCGGTGCGGGTCAGCCCGGCGCGGGTCGGGCGCGGCGCGGGTCGGGCGCGGCGCAGGTCGGGCGCGGTGCGGTGGGAAGCGAAGTGGTTCAGGCGCGGTGGTTATTTATTTATTTTATTTAACCTAAACAAGGATTACACAGTAAAATTTGCGCCAAACTGCATACTAGCTGAGCCATGTGTGATTTGAGCTGTGATAGTTCCGTAAGTAAAATGAATGCACCTTCGATAACTCCCAAGAGCGCGAAAATACGATCCAATGTGTAGGTATACTCGTACCAGTTACTTTCTGTGAAAATTAGATTTGATCAGAATCAGAATCAGAAATCATTTATTGTCAAATTGTGCGAGTACAGTAGTCGTTATAGGACTAAGTTATGCGTGTGTCACAATCAACCGCTTTACGGTATACAATAATTTTAAAACTTTGTATCAAATTAATTATAATATTTATAACTAGCTGTTGCCCGCGACTTCGTCCGCGTATAACATGTCATCGTCTAAAAGTTTGTTTAAGGAATAAATTAAAAAAAAACATTGAAATTAGTTTTGTGCCTAGTCTTTTAGTAAACAGTCTAAAACCGAAGTTACATATCTCTTACTTTGAAAATGGCTTGCTCTTTATACACACTTAGAACCCCCTTTGAACCCTCATAATAAACAGGCTGAAACCGTAGTTACAAATTTCTTACTTTAAAAATGTCTTGCTCTATACTATACAAACTTCGAACCCCGTTTTAACTTTCTTAGGCGATGAATGAAAAAAAAAGCTGAAATATTTTTTGTAGTATTTTAGCATGTTTATTTTGTCTAAAACCGAAGTAACAAATCCCTTACTTTAAAATGTCTTGCTCTACATACAAACTTTGAATGCCCTTTGGGGGAAGAATTAAAAAAAAACGCTGAAATAATTTTGGTAGTCCAAACAGGCTAAGATCGAAGTTACAAATCTCATATCTTTAATTTTTTTATTATTTAATCTTTCTAAAAAGTTTTGAGATTCTAGCTCCAATATAACTTTTGTATGAAATTTTATGTATTCAAATTCATAGGGCGATGAACTGGAATTTGAAGATAGAACAGTGTTTTTAGGCATCACCTTGGACTCAAAACTACAATGGCATGCGCATATCGACACCCTAGCCGGCAAACTTGGTTCTGCAGCCTATGCAGTAAGACGCATAAGACAGTTAACAAACGTTGAGACGGCCAGGCTGGTGTATTACAGTTACTTCCACAGTGTTATGTCCTACGGAATCCTGTTGTGGGGAAAAGCGGCTGACATCCAGACCATCTTCGTGCTACAGAAACGAGCTCCATCTACGAACTAAAAGCCCGAAATTCTCTCAGGGACAAATTTAAGGAGGCAAATATTCTTACTGTAGCATGCCAATACATTCTTGAGAATATTATGTATGTGCGGAAAAACCTTCAGGACTTCAAACTCAACTGTGATATCCACGACTACAACACCAGAAGTAAACACAAGATCGCAGTGCAGTACAGTCGTCTTCGCAAGGTTAGCACGTCGTTCGTGGGGAACTGTATACGTTTTTACAATAAAATACCTACGGAAATTGTTAATTTGTCGTTAAGTAAATTGAAATCTCATATTAAAAAACAATCGTTTCATATGAAGGTACGTTTTGTGGAAAAGGGACAGAACATAAAACTTTGGAACTTAGTGATTACCTATACATACAACCTCTTGCGTTGATTTTTTCTCTATTATCCTTTTTTCGAGAAAATACATTATGATTATTTTATTTAGTGTCTACCTACAGCCGGGTCCGCTGCACCAATGTTTTCCATGTTTTTAAACATCTAACATGTTTTCCGTCAGGTTCGGCAAACAAATAGGGTTTTGTTTTGATTGGCAAAACATGTTTGACGTTTAAAAACCACGAAAGCATGACGCAGCGGACGCGGCTTACGGGGTGTAGTTTCGATTCCTGTGGGCCTACCGCGAAAAGCATTTGAAGTTTCCCCTCTCTGTCATACTTACGAGTTCGTACGTAAGTGCGACGGAGAGGGAAAACTTCGAATGCCGTTCGCGGTAGGCCCTCAGAGCTATAACCACGAACTTCGGAATTCGAAAATATACGGGTATCTCTATCTCTATCGCACTAACATTACTCGAGTGACAGGGAGGCAGTTATACGAACTTCGAGTTTCGGTTTTCGTGGTAGCGCCGCAGGCACTTTGGCAGAATGCGCAAAGAGCGCGTGCCATTGCCATTCAAAAAAAAACAAATTCGTGTTAGGTAATTATATTGTTCAAATTTGTTAATACATTTTTTGAAATTACGCCATAATGCGACATTTGTAAGTTCTCATAATTATCACAATCAAATATTTTTTTATGGTTTAACTTTTGGCATGTGTATCGTAAAGGTCTATCGTAGACTGGATTTAAATTATTAATAAGTGAAAGGCAAAGCAATTCCGCCATTTTGACGAAAATTTGACGTTTCTTATAGCTGACAGTTGGAGCAAAGTTTGATTTCAATAAAAATAAATGAAAAATTAAATGAAGTCGTAAATTTCGGAAAATTAATTAATTGTCGCAGTCGGATAAAAACTATCCTAAGTTGCAGCTAGAATAATAATGTACCTATATAAAATGTTTCATATTTTTCCGTTCATGGGATGCTGAGAACATTCAACACAGCCAAATGAACCATATCTACCTATCCGTCTTATACCATTGAGATAAATTACTGAACGTAGTACAGTCGACGCCAAAAATATGTTTACAGTTATGCACCTTATTCCATTGTAATAAGGCGAAAACTGTAAACATATTTTTGGCGTTGACTGTACACATATTTATTTATAATTTATATACGTTTCCTTTGTAGAGCCCGACCTTTGGCACAAGCCAAGCACAAGCCAAGCCAAGCCAAAGCCAAGTACTTCCGGCCATTTCAGGACGTACTGACAGACTTAGGTTTACTCTCCCTACAATTAAAGGGCTTAATGACCAATAATTATGTTGATAATATTTATAATATTATCAACATAATTATTTGAAATCGTTTTGGTTGTTTAAATTTTGTAAATATTGGTAGCATTTGCCGCCAGTCATTTCGTTTTATGTACGCGATCGGTGCACAGCTCTAGCCGTTACTGCCTGTTTGCGTCACACGTCACCACACACACACATGCACGAAGCGCATAGAATACCTAAAATCCATTGACGCCAGAAGCTCGGTGGCCCCTTAAGGAAAATGTATCAAAAAATACCATTCCGCCCCCTTATCTCCGAAGTTTACGGATCGAAAATTCTGAAATTATTACATATGATTTAAAGTAACGTAAATAGTACAAGAGAAATAAAACGATATCTGAGATCTAGCTTATATTTGATATATTTATCAAAAATAATTTCTAAACTAAGTTTGTAATTTAATTACTTTTGTAAGTAATTTTATAGTATCTTCAAATTCCTATGAGATTATCGCCAAATTATCGATTATCCTTTCAAATAAAAAAAAATATAATCAAAATCGCTACGCGCGATAAAAAAATATCACTGATAAACAAACATACTAGGTTGCAAGTTATTATTACAAAAATGCAGATGGTGCTGTACAACGGTAACTTCTATTATGGGTTGTTAAGATTTTTCAAGAATAAGTGGGTTCGTGACGTGACTGGTATGGCGTATGAGCGTTTGTACGGAACCCTCGGTGCGCGAGTCAGACTCGCACTTGACCGGTTTTATTTAGCCAAGATATAGAATTTGTAGAGTGTGGCTGGTAGAGTTAAGCCGTGTGGAGTAGGAAGCTTGGCGCTATTTGCGATTTGATATTTTTTGAGCTAGGGAGTCTTGGCAATCACTTTACATATATTGTTTTAATGGGATCTCATTCCTTTTTGTAATAAGGTTATTTCCCGCACAAACTTCCATCCCCTAATTTAAAGGGTGCGGGGGGTGATTTACTAAAAATCCTGAAATATGTACCTATTTTATTATTTACTAGCTTCTGCCCGCGACTCCGTCCGCGTAGAACTCGTTCATATCGTAGCTCGATACAAACTTACACCCTCTATTTCCCGTTTAGGGATTCATTTCCGGGATAAAAACTATCCCATGTCCTTTCCAGGAACTCAAACTATATGTAGGTACACCAAATTTCATCTAAATCGGTTCAGCGGTTTAGGCGTGAAGAGGTAACAGACAGACAGACAGACACACTTTCGCATTTATAATATTAGTATGGATTAGTATAGATATCCATAAACACCTACTAATTTACGATTAATTTGATTTAAAACAGTGTATTTGAAGCTTTTTTAACCGACTTCAAAAAAAGGAGGAGGTTCTCAATTCGGATGTATTATTATTATTATTATATTTTTTTTAATGTTTGTTACCTCAGAACTCCGTCATTTATGAACCGATTCGTACAATTCTTTTTTTAATTGAAAGTATATGCTTCCAGATTGGTCCCATTGTTTTCAAAACCCCAGTTGGATGATGGAAACCATGAGGAATTGAGGGAACTCCTCAAATATATTAGGCACGCGTGTAGTAATTTCGGTATTTTCTATTATATCTCGTGTATTTACATCCGGAAATCATAAATTTGGTGATGGTGGAAGTGATGATGAAGACCACAGATGGCTTGTGGAACTTCTTAATGATGTACTTCAAACTATATAAGTACGTCACAGATTCTGATATGATTCCGTTGAAATAGCAAACAAAAAAAAAAAAAAAATGAAGTGCCAAAGGTAATTCTGAGATCCTTGAGGAATCGACGGAAGTCCTCAAATATTATCGGCCCACATACAGCGATTTGGTTTATTGGTCTAAAAATCAACGCATCTGCTCTCGGAAATCAGTTCATGTGGTAAATTGGAAAAAAAAATGTGGAAATGTTCATGTGGCTTGGCGGAGTATTGAATTGAAGTCAGTTAAAACTTTGTTTTGAAAGTAAGTTATCTTTTATATGAAGTTATTTAGTAAACGGTAGATTTCAACGGAAGTAAACACAAATTCATGTCTTGCATGTGTTTTTAGCCATATATACACATTTCATGTATCAAATTAAAGATAACTTATTACGTTAAGTACATCTTTTGTTTAAAGTTTTTTTTTCTAATGTACACGACATTCTGTAAAAACTTGTTAAAAAATTTATATTAAAAATATTGCGAAATTTTAAATATTTCATTTAATTTCTAATGTATGGTTGACTTTATCGAGACAGTTTATAAAACACAATTTAAAGTGAAAATGTAGAACTTTTGTTTAAAAAAAACGCTAATAAAATTGGACGAATGATTCTCGAGTTATAGTTGATTTTTAAAACTCGATATCCACCATCTCATTTCGATTGGCCGCCATTTCTATTGTAGCTAATAGAAATGGCAATGGAAAATACTTTGAGATGGCAATCATGGTTATTTTACATCTTAATAAACCTGTATAACTACCTGTAAGCAGGAAACTTAGTACCCCCAAATTATACCATTTTCCTAAATTTGGCTAGCTGGCCCATGGACTAATTATTTTATTTAGTGTCTACCTACAGTGTTTACACCCCTATTTTCGATCTATACGACATCCGTAT
Source organism: Epinotia brunnichana (assembly GCA_963854355.1). Taxonomy (NCBI): domain Eukaryota; kingdom Metazoa; phylum Arthropoda; class Insecta; order Lepidoptera; family Tortricidae; genus Epinotia; species Epinotia brunnichana. The sequence continues at coordinate 20,766,385 of OY977936.1, read as the reverse complement.
TTTCTTTTTTTAACCACGAACTTCAGAATTCAAAATATTCGGGTATCTCTATCTCTATCGCACTAACATTACTCGAGTGAGAGGAATGCAGATATACGAACTTCAAGTTTTGGTTTTCGTGGTTTGGCTAAATGCGCATAGAGAGCGCGCGCGTGCCATTAAAAAAAGGTATTTGTGTTACATAAATCGTTCGAATTTGTTGATACATTTATTGAAATTACGCCTTAATACGACATTTGCGCATATACGTTCTCATATCAGAATCGATTAATTTCTTATGCTTTACCTCTTGGTATGTGTTTCATGAAGGTCTATCGTAGACGGGATTTAAATTATTAATTAATTTAAATAATAGGTGAAATTAAGGAAAAGCAATTCCGCCATTTTGATGTTTCATAAAGCTGACAGATGTGGCGGCGATATACTTTAAGAATAATAAATGAAAAATTAAAAAAAACGGGGTTCGAATTTTGTATAATATAGAGCAAGACATTTTTAAAGTAAGAAATTTGTAAATTCGGTTTCAGCCTGTTTACTATGAGGGTTCAAAGGGGATTCTAAGTGTGTATAGAGAGCAAGCCATTTTGAAAGTAAGAGATTTGTAACTTCGGTTTTAGACTGTTTACTAAAAGACTAGGGACAAAACTAATTTCAATGTTTTTTTTAATTAAATCCTTAAACAAACTTTTAGACGATGACATGTTATACGCGGACGAAGTCGCGGGCAACAGCTAGTATTTAATAAAGCCACTATAGACATCATATCCCGAGAATTTGGTATATCAGCAGGTCGATCACGTAACGCATTGTACGAACGTCAGGTAGGTCTAAATGTCCAATTTTATATGGAAAAATAACAGTTAAATTGTACCGACGCTCGTTCGGAACGTTACGTGATTACCAAACCCAAGTACCCGAACCCTCATAGTTCAAAAAATCGACGAAGCGCTTCGAGAAAAGGTAGGTGCCCTTGCGCTTCGCTTGGCGCGTCTTGGCTCGTTCTGACATTATATGAAACATTACGGACCCTCAAATTCCAGTTGAATTATTTGATGGTTAATATTTTTTTCCATTGATTAAAAAATAATTTTAAGGTAAACATTTTTTTATTGTTTGGTGATTCTGTTTTAGTGACAATTTCATTATTTTGGAATCCAATATTATTATTTTATGATTTATATTATTTCCAAGTAATTCTTAATTGAAATTTAGGTAAGCCTTTTAATATTATTCGGTGATTCAATTTAGGTGACAGACCTACTATTCTAGGAACAAATATAATTTATTTTTTAAGTTATACTTAATTATCATTTAAGTGGCCAGATTACGACGGACATGAGAGTAAACAAACAACATGATCAAATAGGTAAGTTTAATTACAATATCAAATTCATATTATAACTTTTTAGTCAGTGATCTTAACTTGAATCACGGTGCATATATCCGTGGCTCCGTCCGTGACCAACTGCAGTTCGTGGATGACGTTTCCTGGCGCGTGCCAGCCGGGCAAGGCATGCATGATCTTATTGAAATCGATGTTGTCGTACCAGAAAAAACCCTGAAACTCATTTATTTTAAGTAATACAGCCAAGATCATAATGTAGGTAACTAACTAAATTAAATAATAAAAAAAAGACGTTCACTGCTGGACAAAGAGTGCCACAATGAACTTTTTTCTACTCAAGCACTTCTATCTGTCAATTAAATGACTGACAGCGATATCTAAATCAACTTCATTTGAGTAGTGGCAATGAAGTCTATTTGTCTATGGGCTCATAAGATGACTCAGTCTTATGAATATAACTGCTTTTTTGTACTCGACGATTAAAATATGTGTATTAAGATTTCATAGAGAATACTGCAACGTCACTCTTTTCATAGTTGTAGTCCATGTTACTGTCGAAACAATCGAAATAACTACTTTTCGATACGCTCCAGACAACTAAAATAAATTCGACCAATCACGTGGCTGCTTTACTGAACTGAAATGAATTGGACCAATAGAATCGCTTTGATGTCGTACGCTCGTTGATGTCTTTTAAGATATCAACAAGCGTACGAGCGATGAGCTGCACTTCGTTTCAACAGTATCGAGTTTGTTTAATTAGTTCAGTTGACTCGTAGAAAATTAATTTTAATGAACTCGTACAAAAAGTATTGTTCACAATAGTGTTATAATCAAGCTTTTTAATCTCGTACCTTACTTAGGCCACTCAGCAAGCTTCGTGGCCTAAACACGGTACTCGACTAAAAAGCTCTCTATTATAACACGATTGTGAAAAATACTATTCTTTGTTTTTGATGAACGCGGTTTGCTTAATGCTTTTTTTTAAGATTCAACATACGTGCAACTTATAATTCTATGCGTGCAACATGATTGAAAAAGGTTTGTTTTCGTTTTCAATAATAATAATAAACTTGAAATTAAAATAATTATTTACATACATACATATATAGTACATGTTTTGAATCTAGATTGAAAAAAACTTAAACGTGTCTTAATTATATTAATGTTTACAAAATTAAAATAAACAGCAATATTCTATCAACTTAATTTTATTTTTTGACATTTAGATTTACTTGAATTGAGAACCACATTTTTCGTAATTGAGAACTGTCTTATTGTTTCTTGTCTATGCTATCAAGTTGATGATCCGTCTTCGAAATAGGGAACATTTAACATTCAATATAGTCTATGCATTTAACATTACGCAAAGCTCTGTGTAGGGTGCGACACTAACACAACCCGTAAACAAACCGCCATGACGTACAATGTCATATTTATTAACCTAACAAACAATAACAAATAATTGATAAAAACGCGTTAAACTACAATAGTTTTATTATCCTTCGTGTGTAAAATACCTGTACTGTGATATTAAAATGGCATCCTATAGCCATTTAAAGGTGGATGAGGGCTTTTTTTTGCTTTACGACGTATTGCCGCTTCCCATAGTTTTCGTATCATCGTTTCCTTCGGAAATGAATGATGCCCTACATTCTTGCATCCAATTACGCGGCACTGATGCATTTTATTTATTGAAATATTCTCTTCCCTATTTGATCCAGAGCTTTGAAGGACTTGTCAAAGTTGTCAAAAAAACTGTTTACTAATTGTGATAGTGCTGCACTCTGGCGGCAGAACATTGCAGTAATGTTCCCTATTGAAAAAAAAATTGCTAAACTGTTAAATGTGGGTTTTCATTGGCTTTATTTTGTGAATATACCAAGAAATATACTGCTGCTGTCATAGAAAAAGTTATGTATGTATGCAACAGCGCATAATTCGTTCTTAAAATCCCCGAGTCTTTTATTACAAGTTTTATATTAACTTGCACTATTCGTATGTATGTAAATATGTAAGTTGTCCGTCAAAATTTGCAATCCATTTTTCAGTCACTTTCCGTTATCCATTTGAGCTGAAATTTTGCAAGCATATGTATATCGCATGACAATGCAATATTATGATGACTTGGAGCTGATCTGATGCAGGAGCTGGATGGTGGCCACAGGAACTCCGCAATAAAACGACACAACCCAATCGAGTTAGGGCTCGTTAGAATCGTCTCAATGAGTAGTTGATGATGGTATGCAGAAAAGTACAGTCAGCAATAAAAGCTTTTATCAAAAAAGATTTTTTTGACCGAAACTTATTACAAAACTCGACTACGACTACGCTGCCAATTCCGGTACGTGGTCGCCACTCGAGAACCTTTCCATCCCAACGGACATCAGTTTTACGTGCAATGTGCCCCGTCTACTGCCACTTAAGAGCGCACATTAGCTGAGCCTTTTTTCAGATTCGAGAATTCCCAATAAATATTTCTGTCGCGATGGGCCGTGCGCGAGCTTGTGTGAACGCACGCACACAGACAGTTGCATTTAAATTTAGAATACCTACAATGTTACAAAATTCATCGGCGATGTTGACAACCATTGTTGGCTATTAAATTATGTCTTTCACTACACATTGTCAAACTTACCAGTCACAAATAAGTAGATTAATTTCGAGCAGTAATGTATGTCACGTCATGGCGTAGTCAGTAATCGTTAGCTTTATGAGTTTTTATTTTTTATTTTATCATGTTTATAAGTAGAATATCTTGTATATTGTCTGGAATTCGATTAAATGCTGTGTTTATAAAAAAATACAGGTTTTGTTGCATTTTTATTTTACACTTGCAGCTCGCGCGGTTTCGCCCGCGTATTGCAAAAAACGCAATATACATAGCCTAAGTCCATGTCTTACACAGGTGTATGGATTTTTGAAATCGGATCAGTGGTTGAGGTTCCGGAAAATAATTCCCACATACAAAAAAGTTTCTGTCAAAATTTTAATTTTTGGTACAAGCTTTTATTGCCGACTGTACTTTTCTGTATGCCGTCATCAACTACTCATTGAGACAATTCTAAGCCCAAATTCAACAGGGTTATATCGGTTAAGTACTGAATTCCCATGGCCACCTTCTGTCTCCATCATCAGATCAGTTCGATGGTACCATAATATTGAATTATCATCCAAACTATACTTATACTCAAAACTTCAGCCCAATCGGTCACCGGGAAGTGGGTCAAATTAAACTTGCAAGATTTGATTACAGACAGACTATCGGGACAGGTAAAACTAAAAAATAAAAGCCTGTAAAAATATAAGATTTTTTAAGCAAAGTAATTATTTTCAAATAGTCACGTTCAAGTCACGAACATAAAATATGGTATCATATAACAAAATTCGCTAAGTTGTCCTTCTATTAGTCACTTTACCCTATCTATTGTCTAACAATTTTTACGGGTTAATTCACAGTTAAGTAATACACATGTATTAACAAAGTATTGCCTTTGTTGGGTATTTGCTCAGCAGATGAAATATCTGTCAGGATACCTATTTTACGGCATTATGATATTCGAAATAAAACTTTATTTTGACTTAGGTACCTGCTATCAATAATAAGTGAATTTCCCTGGTATACTTCTCACAAAAGGCCACATAAAAAGAAGATATCGATGACTTTAGATTTATCGATAACTTTTCACAACACACTAGGATATCGACCTTTAGTGTCGACGATTGCCTATCACTTTTTCGTCTGTGTACGTATTTACCAGATCGTTACCGCCCCAAAAAATAGTGTGATAAGGACAACTGCAGCTCCGACTAAAGTCCCAAGTAAAAATCATAAGAATCGAGGTTTCGTTCTCGACTGTTTCCTCCTCCGAAACTTTATCAATCGTAACCAAATTTTGGTAAATGAATTGGAAGGAAATGTTTAATGTCGGGCTGTTTTGATTTTTGCGCTTATTGTTAACAGATTTGTGTACTAGGCGTATGTTTGCGACTATGTAATTGGGCCGTTTTAAGATTTTCTTTAAAGTAACCGAGCACTTATAAAAATAAGAATATCAAGAAAAACAAAACGTACCGACACATATATTGATGATACTAATATTATTTAAAAAAATCATAAATGTACGGTCAAAAACCTCGGAGGAAACAGTCGAGAACGTTTGTATGGAAAAATGGCCAGTGGTCTTTCCTCTTAATTCACAAGAATGATTTAATTTGTTTAGTCGAGTAAGAATACATTTGCCAAGAATTAAAAAAAAACCTGTATAACCCGGTCAATTTAAGTATGCACCGAGTTCATACCTACACCTTGCTCCAAGGTGCCAACGTGTCTTAATCGGGGTATGGTATAGGTAAACATAAAACACGAGTACCGTAATGTTATAAAACACGCGATTATGAGCCTAAAAGCGGCACAACAAGAGGCACGTTACGAGCAAATGTGTTGAAAAACGTTGTATGAAACGCGTGAGCTTTGATTTTCACATCCTCGGCTCTCTTATCACGCTCATCTGCGGTTCGCGTGACAATTCCGCCTCTCGTGTGATTATCAACATAGCTCACAATGTACTATTATTGCAATTTTGGGAAAAAACATTTATGAAGCCATAAATGGACTCGCATGCACTCTGCATGCACTGTGTACAAATTAACCTTTGCCATGAATGCGTAGATATGTTGTTTAACGGCCTCCGTAGCCCAGTGGGTAGTGACTCTGCCTACGAAGCTGGAGGTCCCGGGTTCGAATCCCGGTCAGGGCATTTATTTGTGTGTTTATCACGAATATTTGTTCCTGAGTTAAGGATGATTCACGCTAGACCGGGCCGGTTCCGGCCCGGGCCGTAAACTTACCGAGCCGTCGCCGAGCTTATTTTGATACACCTTTCACCACCGGGCCGTTTCCGGGCCGTTTCCGGGCCGACACCGAGCCGACACCGGGCCGGGACATTGTGCAAACGTTATGTCACCGAGCTCGCACCGGGCCGGGGCCGGGCCGACACCGAGGCTCGGTCGCCGTGCCACGTCCGGGCCGATTCCGAGCGTTGGGTGTCAATCACAGCGGGCAGCGACCGGGCCGTTTCCGTCGTTCTAATGTCAAAGAAAGTCTGTCATTGTCACTGAGTCATTGTCATTGTAATTTATTCCAGCACTGCAACATACTTGCATAAGTTCTCTCATTTATACGATAAAATACGATAAACAAAGCTAAATAAAATGTCGAAGAAGAAGATACTATGTTCTTCAAAACAATTTGGCGTGCATCGACTTTGGCGTTCCCGTGAAGCAAGAGGAGAGTTCAAAATGTTGTGTAAATATCTTTGGACCTATGATGACAAATTTTATGATTATTTTCACGTGACACAAGATTCTATCCATGAAAAAGTTAAACACTGTTTGGAAAAGAAAATTACTAGGTTCCAGAAACCGATATCCTCCGAACATCGACTAGCTCTTTGTTTAAGGTAAGCAAAATGCAAATTCAATAAAATCTAAGTAGGTATGCGCTATGAGAGTGTGGGTGAGTTGTGTATTACCTGCATTTTTCTCCAGCCCCGCTATTCTGTAACTTGTTTTAAGCTCAACTTCCTCAACGTTCACCCACAAATATATCTTGACGCCGTGATTCGTAGAAACTACGCGTAATCAGAGGTCTGAATGAAGGGTTGAGAACATGCTTGTTATAGGTACTAGTGAAGTCGCAAGTATCCATACGCTACGGTAACTGTGTTTGTGTACAATCAGGTGGGCAGATCCTATATTTTATGCTGTGCAGCAATGCGTCTATATTTTGTGTAAACATAAATGTGTGCGTTATTGTTACTTGAATGTCTAAATAATATGTATTTATAAGTGTTTGGTAACTGTAGGTAACAACAGTCAATCGCTCGGAGTTGACGCTTGAGGAGAAAAACAAATTAAATAAATAATGCTACACAATCATATCTATAGGTAATGCTAATAATTATAAATTAAAATCCATTTGTAAATTATAAATTAAGGTAAAATTTATTTGCAAATTCCTGACTACAGGGGATTCATTCAAAACACTCTGGCTCAATTTTCGAATTGGTCATTCTACCGTTTGTAAAATTGTTAACGAAACTTGTCGAGCAATATTTTGTTTAATGAAAGAGGTGGTGGCCACAGCCAAATGAAGAGACGTGGAGGAAAATTGCAGATGAATTTGAAAGGCTGTGGCGTTTCCCAAATTGCATTGGAGCATTAGATGGCAAGCATTTTTGTATCGAAGCACCAGTAAATAGTGGTTCTGTATACTTTAATCACAAAAAAATAATTTTCCATAGTTTAATTGACCTTGGTTGACGCACATTACAAATTTATCTACGTGGATGTTGGATCTTAAGGCCGGAATAGCGATATGCCAGTTTTTTTGCGAATAGCTCTAAAGAGCTATTCCTATAGGACAGAAATTAAATAATAATACTTAAAATACCTGGTCGATCTTTGCCGAATTCAATAATTACGGGTACCACCCCGTTTGTCATGGTTGGCGACGAAGCTTTTCCTTTGAAAACATATTTGATGCGACCGTCAGGCCAATGGTAGAGATCCAGAAACAAATTATAATTTCAAATTATCTCTTGCCTGACGGTTAGTGGTAAATGCTAGGAGGATGATGGTGATTCCATGGTATTTTTGGGGCCTTGATTGAACGTAGAACCGATGGCCGTTGGTGCGGAAAGTTTCTCGAGTGGTGACCAAGTACCTCAAGAAGGTGGACTGATGACCTGGTAGGCAAATGCGCTCGCCTGGCGCAGGACCGGTAACTGTGGCATTTTTGGGGTAGGTAGGTAGGTATAGGCATCCCCAGCAACGTACTTTTTTCGGCTGATATGATGATGATGACGACATTTATGACCTTATGACATCCAATAGGGCAATTTAATTTGAACAGAAGTTTTTGAGATTTTGATGTCAGTATATGGTGTCAAATCTCCATCTAAGTACCTTGGCTGAAATTGATCCTAAGGCTCCTGTATGTCCGTCCGTCCATCTGTTACAGGGCTGTATCATTTGAACTCTTGGCACCTGTTTCTTCTGAAGTACGGAACCCTCCGTATGCGTATCATTTTCGTTTATGTGAATGTGTTTCCACACATTCACGTCATTCATTTGTGTGTTCGGGGGTACGTATCCTTAGGTATTCATTTATCGTGTTTACCAATTTTTTTTTTTTTTTTTTTCATGTGGTTTTTGAGCTACCCTACCTACTAACGAAACTTGGTGGACCCTGAAACACGAAAGACGTTTACAATACCCACAACCAACGCCAGCCTAAGATTGACTTCTACAAATAGGTATATATAATATCTACTTCCATTAAGCTCGGGTTTTATAAAGCCCGTTAGACCTTATTTCGATCAGTAAAGTCAAAAAATGTACCGAATTACTGAAATTTGATATGGGTCAAGTATTTTTATCTGTAGAAATATAATAAAGAGGAAAAGTCTGTGAGATTGTATTAGCTTTGTAAGGTTGTAAGTTTGTATGTAGGGAGCTAGGGAGTATTATGCGGCACCATTTATCCGAGGAGTAAGTTATTATTTTGTCTTTTTCTGGTTCTGTACTCTGTACCTAGGATCCTTCAACTACTCAGGCTCCGTCCGTCTGTTCTGTTACTGGGTTGTATCGTTTGATGATATGCCGAGAGAGATAGCTTTGGAAGTATTCTTTTATACTAAGTGGGTGGAAAACAGGCATACGGTCTGCCTGATGTGATTCCAGAATAATGAAAAGCGTGTGGCCGACCCTTTATTGATTTGAGGATTCGTTGTGGTGATAGCTAGAGATGATTACGGGTCCCTCGCTCTCATCACGACACATCTTCGGGAGTTCTTGCGACTTTACTCACCACCAGGAACACAACACCACATACCTAACCGACAGAGCAAGTAGTGGCGTTATTATGACTACGGTCTTCTGTAAGGTGAAGGCACTACTCCAGTTGGGCTGCTCCTGCTTCAAATGTGCTAGTTATAATTATATATATTGTAGGTATTTGTGTATTGTATACATATAGCTGGTTGATTCACTTACTGTTTATTCTTGCAGCATAGTGTATTATTATTTATTATAGCTTATCGCGTAGTCGAGGTACCTACTTAAGAAAGTAGTTGAACCGTAAAACACGAAAGATGATTTCAAGACCCACAACCCACGCCAGCTTAAGATTGGCTGCTAAAAATAGGTACGTACTAATCTATAATATCTACATATATTAAGCCCCTGTTTTATAAAGCCCGTTTAACCTAATTTTCGTAGACATGGAAAAGCTTAATCATTCATCACATTTTATACAAGCAGTGTATTAATCAAACTTTAAAAACCGGCCAAGTGCGAGTTGGACTCGCGCATGAAGGGTTCCGTACCATTATCTATAAAAACGGCAAAAAAATCACGTTTGTTGAAATATTTTATTTTATTTTTAGTATTTGTTGTTATAGCGGCAACAGAAATACATAATCTGTGAAAATTTCAACTCTCTAGCTATCACGGTTCTTGAGATACAGCCTGGTGACAGACAGACGGACAGCGAAGTCTTAGTAATAGGGTCCCGTTTTACTATTTAAGTACGGAACCCTAAAAACAACAAGGCATAACAACGTGTGATGCTAAAAAAGGGGTTAGACTCAGCATAATGTTGCAGTGAGTACTGGGTAACTGATGATGTACTGAGAAATATGGTTTAACCTCAGAGCATAGAGCACAAGCCGCCGGCGGCCGCGTCGCAGTTGTTAGCTCAATGGGCATACTCTGCCGCTAGTTCACCGTCCGTTGTTACCGAGTGTGCACGCGTGCTGATCACAGAGAATATTATTTACGTTTCTTCCCAAAATGCCTGATATGATGCGCGTGTATTGTCCAATAAAAGCGTAGGTATACAAGTGTGTGTGCTTTAGAAGTGTGCGTGCTTTGTCTTGTCAATTAATTGTGCTTTGTGTGGGTAAAACTTGCGACAGGCGTACTCAATACAAATTGGCCGGCATATCCGATCTCCTTATATTAATATGTGGGTTTAACGCATCTTTATAGAACCGAGTCGAAGTATGTTAGCAGAATGGGAGTAAATATTGCTCTAGCTTAGAAAGTAGTAGGTACTCATAAATTATTATTTTTAATGCTGTTGCCTAGTGGTTAAGGCATGTGGCTGTCAAGCGGCGGTCGTAGGTTCGAATCCCGGCCCGTACCAATCAGTTTCTCGGAACTTATCACGGAGTATTTACCGTTAGCTTTTCGGTGAAGGAAAACATCGTGAGGAAACCGGTCTTATCCCAATAAGGTCTGGATCTCCCTCTGGTTTGAAAGGTCAGTGGCAGTAGCTTTCGTAAAACTAGTGCCTACGCCAAATCTTGGGATTAGATGTCAAAGCGGACCCCGAGCTCCTTTAGGGTTCAACCGGGAATAACGCTAGGATGATGATGCTGTTATGGTCCACTCTCATTTTTGGATTGCAAAGAGATATTAAATACACTTCAGCGTCAAAATTTGGATCAAGTATTTTTATCTGAAGTAATATAATACAAAGGAAAAGTCTGTGAGATTGTGAGGTTGTGGTTGTGCTTTGTAAGTTTGGATGTAGGGGGCAATATCCAGAACCATTTATCCGAGGAAGTTCTCATTTTGTCTTCTTTGGGTTATGTACGCAAAAGGACCCTTACTGTTACTGGGTTTAATAGTATTGTTTGACGATATGCCGAAAGAGATAGCTTTAGAAATTTTAGTTTGTAGGCATACGGTCTGCCTGATGCGATTCCAGAATCATCACTGACGCTGTGCCGACCCTTTATCGATTTGAGGATTCGTTCCGTTGCGCGTTGTTAGCAAGAATCAACCCGGCCATAACACAAGCCGGAAACAACACAGCCTCGGGAGCTCTGGCGACCTTACATGTCACCAGCAACACAACACCGCATACCTACTGAGCAATAGTAGGATAATATTGGTACTCGTACATAGGTAGGTATAACTGCAAATAATAGGTTTAGCTACTCTTTCCGGAGATAGCGTTATAATTATATCTATCTATAGTATGCTGTTATTATAATTATAAGACAACAAACTCGGCAGCTGCACTGTTCCTTCTGAACCTCGCAGCGCACACTGGAACTCTATCAGCGACATCAATACGAATACATATATTTACCAGTGTGAAACCGCCATACGATTAATAATTATAAGACGATTCATTTACTTACCTACGGTTTATTTAAAAGCTTAAATCTTGCAGCATTATCTATTTTTACAGCTTATCGTTATCGCGTAGTCTTGCTTTATGAAAAAGAACTTGCTGTATTGAGTTTGATTAATAATCCACTACCAAAAATAAAACTAAAAGAACCCTGCATTTATTTAATTCACTGAATAAAACTTTACTTTGGATGTTTTATTTCTTGTTACATGTACGAGCAACGTTAGCCGGTCTAGATGATACAATACTGCAGCCACAACAGGCTGATAGCCAAACGAGCTGGTTTCCGATCCAGCATCATCACACGTAGCATGATGCCATCACTTCTCTGCCAGCGGGTAGACCCAACTGCTTCACCACATGTAACGGCGGCGGAGAGACGATGGCCCATCGGATGCCATTACTTCTCTGTCAACGGATGGAAATAATTTCTTCACACATGGCACGGCGAAAAGACGATGACCTATCGGATGCCATTATTGCCATGCCATCACTTCTCCGTCAGCAGGCGGCCAATCGCAGCCGATCTACTACTCAATAAGTTTACCTACCTATACTATACTCTAGTATTCAATTTTGTAAATAAAACTATTGGTGTTTTATTTTATTCCAACGGTAAATTGGATTACTTCCAGCTTTCATAATGGAACTTGACTTTGACATCAAGTCATGGCCATAGACAAAACACTTAGCTGTCATCAGGTTTTATCCGGATAAGGTTAGTTGGGCTACGTTACGAGCCGTTAGGTTGGTTACCATTTCCAAGTAATGTTATTCGCTAACCTAGGTTAAGGTTAGTTCACATGCATGTTACTCAGACTAGCAAAAGCGGAAATCGGAAATTTTCTATATTTTCTAGTTCCATATGGAACTATCGGTACATTTGTAAATGTCAAACAAATGATCCCAATAGTTCCATATACTAGCTTTTACACCTGGTTCTATTTTAGTTTTAAATCAGTTGAGTACCTACCTATCTTCGGAGATGTGCTCTAGGGTGAATCAGTTGTATTTCGATTCTCCAACAATTTATTTGACCATTTTTTTAAAGTATTTCTTATTTCTATTTTGTGACTGTACCTACACGATTAACAGCGTTCAAACATTACTATGAACGTAAAAGGCACGCTTATGCATTTGATATTTTAAGAGTTATATGTATAGACAAAGTTTGTACTTTGTTAGCAGAAGTAGACGTTTGATATGAAAAAAAATCCATGCATCCCTACCAGTGGAGACAACCCGGTAGGGATAGGTAGAACAGGGGAATATGAACCATTAGTTCCATATGGTACTTCTGGGAAATTTCCTTCAAAATTAATATCCCGGTAGATCCATATGGAACTAAAAAATATGCATGTCAGACCCACCATTACCCCTAGCCATACCCCTGGGGGTAGGATGGGACTGAACCATACCACCGTAGTGCTGTGCACTATATGCTTTCAGGTTTTGTTTGTCCAAATATTACGTACACTGGTGTTACCTAAATAGCATCCCATTCAGGGACTTATTTCGGTTACGGTTATACAGGTATGAAACCGCTATTCAATTACGGTACCGTTATGTCGTAAAGGTTGTGCGCGCCGCACGAACATAACGGTACCGTAACCGTTTTGAAATAACGGTATTATAAAGGTAACCGAAAAAAAAAATAAGTGAGCTGGCACTACAAACATTGACAGAAGAAGCATTGGCTATTACTAAACATTTAAAGACAAAAAGACAAAACATCTGTGCGGCTGCCGGCGGTTTGGCAACAATGCCAGGCCAAAGTCGATATATCGGTTACCTATAAAAAGCGGTTACGGTACCGGAAAAAATAAAGAATAAGCGATAGCGGAATATAAAGGTTCTGCTACTGAAACCGCCATTTGACAACCGATATGACGTCGTAACGTAAAAATAGAATACCGGTATTTTTCGGTTATGCAGTCCCTGAGCCCATGTGACAAAGTATAAATACTTATAATTAAGTTTTATATGATTGTTCTTAATGATAATCTTAAGGCGCTGTCAACACCAAAAACGCGCACACTATATATTTGTATCGGAGTAAACGAGAGCGAGTGTTACTTGAGCGGCCAGGTTTTAGCCGAAAATAATGAATAAAAATAAAAAAAAAAGTGTGGATTTTTTGTGAAATATGGCTCGTCTACGGTTTAGGTATGAATATGTGGACTTCATGTTTTGAATTGCAGACCCATACGTCAAAAAAATAAGGACATAGAACTGTTTAAAATGATTTTAAGACCAATCTTTGCAATTATTTTCTATCGAGCCGATTTCGTCCAATTATGTTCCGTCTACGGTCTTGGAAATATGATGAATATTAACATATATTTTTTTTGATGTGCTAGAACAAATAGTTTTTCTTAAACAACTGCTTAAATATTATCAATTTTAACAAATTTGGTCTTGTCAGCCTCTTAAGGTTGTCGCCCCGCGTAACCGCTCGCCACGGGACCGGCGCCGCCTCACCTCATCGGCTCGCCGTAAACCAGGCGTCAATCATACGCAAGCACGTAACGGAAACAACGGCTCAGCACCACCGAGGTGTCCGCGCGGCTGCACCTTACGGCTGGGCGACAGCGCGCTTAAAGCAAGGCGGCGGCTAGCTGGTGGTCGATGATCTTCGATGCCGCTCAGTTTGAAGTTGAATGTAGAGCAGAACGCACGGTTATGATTATGAATCAATTTTTCAGTGCGTGACATGGCTATGGCAGCCCTATGGCCCGCGGAGCGGGGCTCCTATTTCTGGTATGTTTGCCCTTCGGGCATCTGAAGATACCTCACGAACCTAACCTACCTAACTGGTTTTGCCAGAACGGCTTTCGTTATTTTCAGTTTCATAAAATAAATATTTGTATCTGTTAGGTACCTATTTATTTTTCTATTTTTGCATCAAATCCCAGCACTACTAACGGTGGTATGGTTCAGTCCCACCCTACCCCCAGGGGTATGGCTAGGGGTATGGTGGGTCTGACATGAAAATATGGAACTTCTGACCCCCCTGAACGCACGGTACGAGTTTGATATAAATGCAGATAAGTGTATAATTTACTAGGGGAAATATATACTTATCTGCATTTAAGGTGTCTTTTTTTTGCCAGTGATGAATGGCGTTTAAAAAATCTGCTCATTCTAGGAAGATGGCAATCTATCCGCACATTCCTTACATCTGACTAATCTTAGGCACGAGTAAATCAAGGCGATATCAGTACGAAAACTGTAATTTACCTAATAATAAGAACGCGTTTTTGTAAATGAGCTAAGCATTAAAAAAAACTAATAGTCGTGTGTTACACATACCATGTCAAATCTGTCAGATATTGTAATTTTCCAAGATTTGCAAAAATAAAAATAAAATTATACTTTGTCCTGTTTTATTTATTATTGTATTTAGTATAACCAGTTAGACAACCAGAAGCTACTTCTGGATATTCAGTTTGATAACGGAACAACAAATTAAGTTCTAAGGCTGAGCGCAAACGTTCGGGTTCCACGTACGGTTTCCTACCATGCAGAAATCATACGCGGATACCGAACGTTTGTGCCCAGCCTAAATCCTAACTTATATTATACATGCGAAAGCTCTGGCAATATATCTGTCTGTGTGTTACGTTTTCACGCTTAAATCTTTGAACCGATTGAATCCTTTTGAAGGACATATGTTATTTTTATAGGGGGAGAAAACGGGGCGAATGTTAGTATGGAGCTTTATAACGTTATAAACGAGTTTCACGCGGACGAAGTTAAACGGAAACTAGTCACTCATAATTAAATAATATCATGGATCAGTCCTAATCTGACTGGTTTTTGTTAAATACAATGTAAATATATCTATTTTAATTACCTATTAGAACAATCAGACGTTATGCTTTCTCTTCATAAGATGCCTCATACAAAAATATCTAACAATGTACAATAGCCCTTAAAATTCGGTCAGTGTATCGTTGTAATAAACCTTTACATGTGCTAAACTATTTTTTATGAGGTCAACATCACATAATGTAAACCGACTAAATGCAAGGTTAGATGGACTACCATATTTCACATATTCATATATGACAGCTAACAGCCTTTGTATTTTTGATGTATATGTCCGTGCCGGGCCCGAGCCGAGACCGGGCTACGGGCATTGGAGCGTTGTTATAGTTAACCGGGCCGTTTCCGGGCCGTTTCCGGGCCGGGCTGGGACCGAGCTGCTTCCGAGCCTCGGTTGGCGGTAGAACGGCCGTCAAACGGTGGTGTTACAGTTGAGCGACCGGGCCGTGCCGACACCGAGCCGCTTCCGAGCCTCGGCCGTGGCCCGGCCGGGCTTGGGTATGACGTCAGCCGCGCAAAAACGCCGCGTTTTTCTTAGAAAACGGCCCGGGCCGGAGACGGCCCGTTTTAGCGTGAATCATCCTTTATGGATGTTATATATGTATATAAGTATCTATATGTATGTATCTAATATATATATCATCGCCTAGTACCCACAACACAAGCCTTACTGAGCTTACCGTGGGCCTAGGTTGATTTGTGTAAGATTGTCCCGTAATATTTATTTATTATTTATTTATATGTACAATGTCATAGGACTAAATATGAGGTATTCTAACGTGATAATCGACTTGAAAGACTACAGCAGAGGTTTCTAAGATACCTTAATTACCGAACCAAATGTACATCTATCAGTTATAGTTGTAATTAGTGATAGTTGTAAGCGGCATAATATGATGAGTCTGGAGGATAGGAGAGACATGCTCGATATGGGTTTGCTTTATGACATTTTCAGAGGTTGTGTAGATTGCCCTAACCTTATTATTCTGTAATATATAGAATATCAATTTAAATATAGAATATATAATTTAACGGCCTCCGTAGCCCAGTGGGTAGTGACTCTGCCTACGAAGCTGGAGGTCCCGGGTTCGAATCCCGGTCAGTGCATTTATTTTGTGTGTTTATCACGAATATTTGTTCCTGAGTTATGGATGTTATATATGTATATAAGTATCTATATGTATGTATCTATTATATATATCATCGCCTAGTACCCACAACACAAGCCTTATTGAGCTTACCGTGGGCCTAGGTTGATTTGTGTAAGATTGTCCCGTAATATTTATTTATTTATTTATTTATTTTATTATATCAAGGACATACAACAATTAGTTTAGTGACATCGACCCATTTGTGTATAACAACAAAAAATCGTTTAAAAGTGCAATTGCGAAACAAATACATAATAATATTGAGGAGGGCTGAACACACACACGCACACGCACACGCGCACACACGCACACACGCACGCGTAGGTTAAGCTAAAGAAGATGAAAGATTGTAATATTTGTAATATTTACTCATTAACCTAACATATTTTAAGCAAATCCGTAAGTTTCTTCCTGTATCTGTTAGGGAGACCTGTCATTGGCTCGACAATTGTATCCTAGATGTAAGCCTTTATTGTATGTAAAAAGCTGTTGGTCTTCTAATAAAAATAAAAATAAAATAACGAGCGTGGTCTTAAATAAATTAGCCTATTATTTGGCAAATTAGCCAACAATTTGTTTAATTATTGGGTATGGGATTCTGAAAATCTATTTCTTTTTAGGGTTCCGCACTCAAAGAGTAAAACGAGACCCTATTACTAAGACTCCGCTGTCCGTCCGTCCGTCCGTCCCTCCGTCCGTCCGTCCGTCCGTCCGTCTGTCTGTCACCAGAGGGCCTACCGCGAAAGGCATTCGAAGTTTCCCCTCTCTGTCATACTTACGAGTTCGTATATAAGTGCGACAGAGAGGGAAAACTTCGAATGCCGTTCGCGGTAGGCCCTCTGGCTGTATCTCACTGATACCGTGATAGTTCCAGTAAATTTTCACAGATGATGTATTTCTGTTGCCGCTATAACAACAAATATCAAAAACAAAATAAAATAAATATTTTTATTGATAATGGTACGGAACCCTTCGTGCGCGAGTCCGACTCGCACTTGGCCGGTTTTTTCGTTGTAATATATCTCATACAAAAACAGGTTTCACTTTTCGTCTAAAATTGTATTGGCAGTTATTTTGCCAAAGTTGTCGATATTTGTTGCCCGATGTGGCAAATGATGGATAGTGTCCATTCGAATGGCCATAGGAGGTACGTCGTTATGTTTAGCCCAGCGTTTATACGAGCACTTATTTAGAAAATGGTCGCTAACTGAAGCTGATCGCGTTGGCTAGCAGAATGAACCTAAGAACTTTATGAAACTAGTGCTCAACTTACTTTATTTAGCATGCAGTTGTTCAACGAAACCGATAAATTTGAGAACTGGATGATAGCCCTGGCAAGGATATTTCGACAGGATACTTGGGAGATCTGAAACTTTATGACTCGTTTGCCAGCGCTGTCCACTGCGATCGTTCTTCCGCTAAACTGCAATCAAACTTCACAGTTTATAAGGGACCCCTTATTCCTCTTCGGACATTACACCAACTAGCATCGAATGAGAAGGAGTGGGGCGTTTCCTATGATTTATCGATCTTCTCAAGATTTCAGAGTCATTGAAATCAATCAACCCCAAGCCGGATGAATTTTCCGTTTAAGGATCTTTAGCCAAATCACTTAAAAGCGTATTCTTTATCTTGACGGGTTTAAATTTGATGTGTATTGAACATACCTATTTACTTATTTATTATCTTCATTTAGATATTTATACCGATAAATCA
This sequence comes from Epinotia brunnichana, assembly GCA_963854355.1. NCBI lineage: Eukaryota > Metazoa > Arthropoda > Insecta > Lepidoptera > Tortricidae > Epinotia > Epinotia brunnichana. The sequence goes on along the minus strand of OY977936.1, from coordinate 20,748,135 downwards.
TTAATAATTATTTACATTTATGGCATCATCATTTAAGAAGCTCTTGTCGGTGGAGTGATTTCCAACTTATTTTACAGAAAGTACCATCCCTGTTTACATTTAAAAATAAGCTTAAACTCCACCTACTAAAGCAACCTTTGGCCTAGATGATCTGCGTCTCAATCTGCGTCTCGATCTGCGTCTGTGCTAAGAATTTTATTTTGAATAGGATATTATTGTAGTACTTGCAACTCAGGTTTTGGTTTGGTTTTCGCTGGACATAGCGTGGACTATCTCTGTATACCGTACAGTATGTATATTCTTAGGTTAATATCTCTTATACGAGTATAGGTTAATAAGTTAGCTTTAGTTCAACGGATCCACTGAAAATCAGCGTCGTTGCACTGTGTGTCTCAACTCATGCTGAGTGGACTCCTTTTTTGAAGCAACACTAGATTCCTTTTTTAGATCTAAGCCTTATAATTACTTATGATGTATATGCCTGTTCATGTTCCAAAATAAACTTATTCTTATTCCATTAGTCCATTTTAGGGAAATGTAGTGTGGTGGTTTCCCCTTTGGCTTACACGCCGCAGTTCTGTTCTATATTTTAAAAATTGCCTAAAACCACACAATGCAAATAAATTATATGAAGACTTACATTTAGAAACTGCGTAGGTGCTGTGATGGTAGTATTACCACTTAGATATTGCGTGCCATTTTCAACAACGATTTTATATTTGGGCATAATGGAAGTCTTCTTGTTGTAGGGCGGGCTCGGATGCTTACACTCTTCTACATTTTCTAGAACTACTGTAAAATCCTGAAAGTCAAAAAGTTTTTGAATAATGTTGAGAAGTGATTAAATAGATTGGTGCTTAAGTATAACAATAAATAGTTAGTGTATAGGTACTCGTATTTTTCTTCGTTTCAAAGCATTAGAATGTAATATGTAAATATAAATTACTAAGACTACTACCGCAATCCGTGTTGGAAACATTTTGACAATATAATGGTCGAGTTTTAATGATATCTCTCTCGTTTTTAATGACATTATTACTTGCCATTTCGGATCATCATTTAATCATTAGGGATAATACTCAAATGTAATCAAATGATAATCTTTTCAGAAAATAAGTTTTTGATTGAATGATATTTATTTTTATTACAGATCTATATTTCGCGTACCTATCTAGAGTAAAACACACAGGGTGAGCCGTGAATGGTAACCACCAAATTAAAGCTAATTTATTTCTTAATTTTTAATGATTTTAAATTAATGTTTATTTAAAGTCATTATTTAGTTATAAGTAAGTATAACTAGATTAAAAGTAATGAAAATATATCATAACTCGAAGTTAAAGAGCGTACGTAAACCGCTATTTTTATCATTTCGATTCTTAGATTTTACATTTACATTTAAATGTAAGAATATTAAAAGCAGACCTATTTGAAATTAAGAAATTGAATCGAGTATACAGCAAGGTATAATACTAAAATATTCACTGCCACAGTTCACCCACAAGTAAAAACAATCATTTTGTCGCCCCCCGAATCAAAGTATATGTAGAAATCGAAAAATTTAACAAAAGTTGAATTTTACATTGAGATTTCGATCCTTATTGTAGCATCAAGCTACATCACAACATACAAGCAGCGCCAATTTTCGACATGGATGTAGGTACACTACGCGCATAACTTAGCGAAACACATCCATATCCACACTAATATTATAAATGCGAAAGTGTGTCTGTCTGTCTGTTACCTCTTCACGACTAAACCGCTGAACCGATTTAACTGAAATTTGGTATAGAGATAGTTTGAGTCCCGAGGAAGGACATAGGGTAGTTTTTATCCCGGAAATCTACCCCTAAGGGGATGAAATTGGGGGTGAAAATTTGTATAGAGCTACTTAAACCGCTGCACCGATTTGAATGAAATTTGGTATATAAATACTGTAAGTCCCGGGGAAGGACATAAAATAGGTTTGATCCCGAAAATCATCCCCTAAAGGGGTGAAATGAGGGGGTGAAAATTTGGAGGTAACCAATTTTGATGAAATTTGGTTAAGAGATAGTTTAAATTCTAGGAAAGGACATAGGATAGTTTTTATCCCGGAAATCGTCCCCTAAGGGGGTGAAATGAGGGGTGGAAATTCGGATGGAACCCATTTGAACACAATTTCATATAGAGATAGTTTGAGTCCTAGGAAAGGACATAGGGTAGTTTTTATTCCAGAAATCCACCCCTAAGGCGATGAAATTGGGGGTGAAAATTTGTATGGAGCTACTTAAACCGCTGCACCGATTTGAATGAAATTTGGTATTTAAATAGTTTGAGTCCCTAGAAAGGACAAAGGATAGGTTTGATTCCGGAAATCATCCCCTAAGGGGGTAAAATAGAGGGTGAAATGAGGGGGTAACAATTTGGATGTAACCAATTTTGATGAAATTTGTATAAGAGATAGTTTAAATCCAGTAAAAGGACAAAGGATAGTTTTTATCCCGAAAATCATCCCCTAAGTGGGTGAAATCAGGGGTGAAAATTCGGATGAAACCCATTTAAAAACAATTTGGTATAGAGATAGTTTGAGTCCTGGGAAAGGACATAGGGTAGTTTTTATCCCGGAATTCCACGCCTAAGGGGATGAAATTGGGGGTGAAAATTTGTATCGAGTTTCTTACACCGATGCACCGATTTGGATGTAATTTGGTATATACATAGTTTTAGTCTCGGGTAAGGACAAAGGATAAGTTTGATCCCGTAAATCATCCCTTAAAGGGGTTAAATGAAGGGGTGAAAATTAAGATGTAACCAATTTTGATGAAATTTGGTTTAGAGATAGTTTGAGTCCTGGGAAAGGACATATAGGGTAGTTTTTATCCCGGAAATCCACCCCTAAGGGGATGAAAATGGGGTTAAAAATTTGTATGGAGCTACTTTACGGCTGCACCGATTTGGATGAAATATAGGACAGTTTTAATTCCGGAAATCACCCCTAAGGGGGTGAAATGGGGGGTTAAACTTGGGATAGATCCCGTTTAGATGAAATTTGGTATAGAGATAGTTTGATTCCCGGAGAATGACAATAGATAGTTTTTATCCCGAAAATTAGCTCCTGAGGGGGTGACATTAGGGGTGAAAATGTTGATGGAACCCATTTAGATGAAATTTGGTATAGAGACAGTTAGAGTCCTGGGGAAGGACATAGGATATTTTTTATTCCGGAAATCATCCCCTAAGCGGGTGAAATGGGGGTGAAAATTTGGATGAACTTATTTAGATGAAATTTAGTTAAGAGGTAGTTTAAGTCCTGGGAAAGGACAAAGGATAGTTTTAATTCCAGAAATCACCCCCTAAGGGAGTGAAATGGAGGATGAAACTTTTGATGGAACCCGTTTAGATGAAATTTGGTATAGAGATAGTTTAAGTCTCGGAGAATGAAAGCGGATAGTTTTTATCCCAATATTTATTAAAATAATTCCCAAGGTAATGAGACATGGGGTGAAAATTTGGATAAAACCCATTTAGATGAAATTTGGTATAGAGGTAGTTTAAGTCCTGGGAAAGGACAAAGGATAGTTTTAATTCCAGAAATCACCCCCTAAGGGAGTGAAATGGAGGATGAAACTTTTCATAGAACCCGTTTAGATGAAATTTGGTATAGAGATAGTTTAAGTCTCGGAGAATGAAAGCGGATAGTTTTTATCCCAATATTTATTAAAATAATTCCCAAGGTAATGAGACATGGGGTGAAAATTTAGATGAAATTTGGTATAGAGATAGTAGGAGTCTTAGGGAAGGACAATGCATAGTTTTTATCCCGAAAATCATCTCCTGAAGGGGTTCTTAAAACTTTGTAGAAATATAACAAACAAAGTACTTTCAGCGTTTTGGAAAGTTCCACCCCTAAGAGGGTTAAAAAGGGTTGCAAAGTTTATATGGGGGAAACTATTTTTTGAAATAGGAGCTTAAAAGTTTGTAGAACGATTAGTTATTGAAATACAAAAAAAAAGTTTATTCAGCGTTTTAGTACCCCTCTTACCACCCCTAAGGGGGTTAAAAGTGGGTGCAACATTTGTAGGGAGGAAACATTTTTTTAGCCGATTTACAATTTTGTAGAATGCTTACTAATTAAAAATAAAATTAAATACTTTCAGCATTTTAGAAACTTCGACCTTTAGGGGTTAATAAGGGGGTGCAACGTTTGTATGGACAAATATTGTTTTAGCGAGGGATTTAAAACTTTGTTGAAAGATTACTTATTACAATACAAATCAAGTACTTTCAGTGTTTTGGAAAATTCGATCCCTAAGGGGAATAAAAAGGGGTGAGTTTATATGGCGGAAAATGTTTTTTTGAGCTAGAGACTTGAAATTTAATAGTGTAGAAAGATTATTTATTAGAATACAAATATACGTAAATCGCTTTCAGTGATTTGGAAAATTCTATCCCTAAGAGGGAGAAAAAGAGCTGCAATGTTTGTGTTGGGGAATTTTTTTTTAAGGTAGAAACTTAAAACTTTGTAGAAAGATTACTTATTAAAATACAAAATAGTACTGCCAGCGTTTTGGAAAATTCCACCCCTTAAGGGGTTAAAAAGGGGTGCAAGTTTCGTATGGGAAACCCATTTTTTGAGCTAGAGACTTGATAGTTTGTAGAAAAAATACTTATTACGATAAAAAAACTTAGTGTTTTCTTTTCAATTTTCCCCAAAAAGCGTTAATAGGGGGTTCAAAGTTTGTATGCAGACTTGCAGAGCAAGAAAATTTTAAAGTATGAGATTTGTAACTTCAATCTTAGTCTGTTTGTTAAAAGACTACAAAACTAATTTCAGCGTTTTTTGAAATTCATCCCCTAAAAGGGATTATAAGGGTGTTCAAAGTTTGTATGGAGAGCAAGACATGTTTAAAGTAAGGGATTTGTAACTTCGGTTTTAGACTGTTTACTAAAAGACTACAAAGCTAATTTCAATGTTTTAAAAAATTAATTCCTTAAACAAACATTTAGACGATAACATGTTCTACGCGTTTATCAATATATATCAAAATCGATTAATTTTATATTTGCTTTTGGTACCTATGTGTCTCGTCAATGTATATCGTAGACGGGATTAAAATTATTAATAGGCGAAAGAAAGGCAAAGAAATTCCGCCATTTTGTCCGTAGTATTTCTTATTAGTCTGTGATTTTGACGTTTCTTTTAGCTGACAGATGTGGCGGCGATATACTTTAAGAATAATAAATGAAAAATTAAATGAAGTCGTATATTACGGAAAATAAATTAATTGTCGCAGTCGGATAAAAACTATCCTAAGTTGCAGCTGGAATAATAATGTACCTACCTATATAAAATGTTTCATATTTTTCCGTCCATGGGATGCTGAGAACATTCGTACCACAGAAAGCTTAGTTTCAAACTGGCTGATTCTTTTTTTAATTAAGAGATTTATTATAAGTGGAGATATAAGTTGTAAAGTCGCAATCATAACTAGAAATGTAATTATAGTACATTTCGATGCTAGTTCGGAAAGTATGTCATTACTTCACGAGTGCCGAGATATTTTGCCACGAGCCGTAGGCGAGTGGTAAGACTCGGGACGAGTGAAAAATGACATTTCCGCACGTGTATCGAACGACGTTTTTAATACAGTTGCGAAAAAATGAGAAAAACAACAAATTAGAACATTATTAAAAAATTTTTTTTTTTAACAACTTCTTTATTTTTCAACTGTATTACAATGATGTAACAGAATTAATAATATAAAAGTTTCAAATTTCTTACTTGTTGTTTTTCTTATTTTTTCGCAACTGTATTAAAAACGTCGTTCGATACACGTGGAAAAGTAAAAAGCACTAGTGCGCAAAATAGAACTTTGCGCACGATTTGCAGCTACAAAAAGTACCACTTTTTGAGCAACTGTATTAAAAAGGTTATTTTTACAATTACCTACTGTGTACCTACGTGTTTAAAATAGATTTAATTATTTTGAACTAAGTATGAACTTATTAATAGATAATTATTTATACTAAGTATACCAAAAGGATTTTTAATGTGAAGTATTCCGGATGTTCTCATCTGCATGTTGTTTGTTTATCCAAAAAGACTCCTTTCGACACACCTAAATTAACGTAGTGATTATACATAATTAAGGACACGCTTTTCTGTCTTAGAATTGTTAACATCATCTCCACTTATAATAAATCTCTAAATAAAAAAAAGAATCAGCCAGTTTGAAACTAAGCTTTGTGTGGTACGAATGTTTTCATGAACGGAAAAATATGAAACATTTTATATAGGTACATTATTATTCTAGCTGCAACTAAGGATAGTTTTTATCCGACTGCGACACCTAATTAATTTTCCGAAATATACGACTTCATTAAATTTTTCATTTATTTTTATTGAAATCAAACGTTGCTCCAACTGTCAGCTATAAGAAACGTCAAATTTTCGTCAAAATGGCGGAATTGCTTTGCCTTTCACTTATTAATAATTTAAATCCAGTCTACGATAGACCTTTACGATACACATGCCAAAAGTTAAACCATAAAAAAATATTCGATTGTGATATGAGAACTTATATGCCCAAATGTCGCATTATGGCGTAATTTCAAAAAATGTATTAACAAATTTGAACAATATAATTAACACGAATTTGTTTTTTTTGAATGGCAATGGCACGCGTTCTTTGCGCATTCTGCCAAAGTGCCTACGGCGCTACCACGAAAACCGAAACTCGAAGTTCGTATAACTGCATCCCTGTCACTCGAGTATTGTTAGTGCGATAGAGATAGAGATACCCGAATATTTTCGAATTCCGAAGTTCGTGGTTATAGCTCAGGAATCGAAAACCGCGTCCGCTGCGCCATGTTTTCGTGGTTTTTAAACGGCAAACATGTTTTGCCAATCAAAACAAAACCCTATTTGTTTGCCGAATCTGACTGAAAACATGTTAGATGTTTAAAAACATGGAAAACATTGGTGCAGCGGGCCCGGCTGTAGGTAGACACTAAATAAAATAATCATAATGTATTTTCTCGAAAAAAGGATAATAGAGAAAAAATCAACGCAAGAGGTTAGGTATATGTATAGGTAATCACTAAGTTCCAAAGTTTTATGTTCTGTCCCTTTTTCACAAAACGCACCTTCAAATGAAACGATTGTTTTTTACTATGACGCTCGAGGATCTTGACGTTACAGTCCCCGATCGTTTTCTCACTCTAACAAGCGACATTAAAACGGTTTTGAGATATTTGAATGGCATTTTCGTCATCTTCTATCTATCTATACCTACATATAAATGCCCTGACTGACTCACCCACTCACTCATCAACGCACAGCCGAAACTACTGGGGCTAGAGAGTTGAAATTTACACCAGAACTACCTTTTACAACGTAGGCAACGGATAAGAAGAGATTTTTGGAAATTCTATCCCTAAAGGGGTAAAATAGGGGTGCAAAGTTTGTATGGGGGAAACTTTATTTTTTATAGCTAGAGACTAAAAATTTTGTATAAATATTACTTATTAGAATACGAATAAAATACTTTCAACGTTTAGGAAAATTCTGCCCCTAAGGGGGTAAACAAAGGGGTGCAAATTTTGTATGGGGGAAACTTTATTATTTTAGCAAGAGACTCAATACGTTGTAGAAAGCAGTTTACTTATTAGAATACAAATAAAGTACTGCCAGCGTTTTGGAAAATTCAGCCTCTTAGGGGGTTAAAAAGGGTTGCAAAGTTTGTATGAGCGAAACTTCTTTTTGAGATAGAAGCTTAAAAGTTTGTAGAAAGATTACTTATTACAATACAAATAAAAAAAAACAGCGTTTTGGAAAATTCCACCCCTAAGGGTATGAAAAAGGGGTACAATGTTGGTAAAGGGGATTTTTTTGAGCTAGAATCTCAAACCTTTTTAAAAAGATCGCAAGCGACAAACCTTTGCTGAAAGATTACTTATAACAATACAAATAAAGAACTTTCAGCGTTTTGGAAAATTCCACCCCTAAGGGTGATTAAAACAGGTGAAAATTTGTATGGAGGAAACTTTTTTTTGAGCTAGAGACTTGAAATTGTGTAGAAAGATTATTTATTAGAATACAAATATATAAGGTCTTACTTTCAGTGGTTTGAAAATTTCCACCCGCTAAGAGGGGGATAAAGATGTGCAATGTTTGTGTAGGAAATTTTTTTTTTAGGTAGAAATTAAAACTCTGTAGAATGATTAAGTACCTACTTATTAAAATACAAAAAAATACCTACTGCCAGCGTTTTAAAAAATTTCACCCCTTAAGGGGTTAAAAAGGGGTGCAAGGTTCGTATGGGAAACACTTTTTTTTAGCTAGAGACTAGATAAATATTTAGTAGAAAAAATACTTACCTATGACAATAAAAATACCGAGTGTTTTATTTTTAATTTTTCCCTGAAAAGCGTTCAAAGTTTGTATGGAGAGCAAGAAATTTTTAAAGTATGATATTTGTAACTGCGATCTTAGCCTGTTTAGACTACAAAACTTATTTCAGCGTTTATTTAATTCATCGCCTAAGAAGGTTAAAAGGGGGTTCGAACTTTGTATAGAGAGCAAGACATTTTTAAAGTAAGAAATTTGTAACTACGGTTTCAGACTGTTTACTATGAGGGTTCAGAGAGGGTTCTTAGTTTGTATAGAGAGCAAGAGATTTTGAAAATAAGAGATTTGTAACTTCAGTTTTAGATTGTTTTCTAAAAGTCTAGGTAGAAAATTAATTTCAATGTTTTTTTTTTTAATTAATTTCTTCAACAAACATTTAGACGATAACATGTTATACGCAGATGAAGTCGCGGGCAACAGCTAGTTATTAATATAATTGGCCACCAAAAACACTTCATGTGAAGTACGTTGCCGAAACACGTTTTCCCTGTTACTACTTAATTAATGAATTATTTATTTAAAAAATATAAAATATTTCCCGTGACTTGGCATTTGTCCCACAGAGCCCACGCTATTCGTATCGTACTGTTACCTTTTTTCCTGTTTTAATTCCGAGGGGTGCTCCCGTACAGTTTCGAACGCTCGTCAGGACAACTCAACTGTCATTTTCCTATACAAAAAGTGACATTTGGATCTATGTACCTGACGTATACCTACGTACAATGCGTTACGTGATCGACCTGCAGATTTAGTCCGACACTTAATTAATTATATACTTGAAAGGATGTACAAAATAACAACATTAACTGTAATTTTTGGCGGATTCAATTACCTAATTGGTACGATCATGTTCTATCTACTCTCTTTTAGAGTACTCCTTTTTGGCTGCAGATGGTGCAAACGTCATAATCTAAGAATGACCTTCTCCTAAATACACTTAAAATCCTGGTCCAATGATGTAAAAATAGTGGAACTAACGTTTGGCAAACTGATTTATTTCGCAACTTGTCGTTTCCCAAACTCTGAAATATTTTAGGATTTATTTCAGGGCCATCGTGTAGAACCCTATAGGTTAGGTTAGGTTAGTTTATAAAAATCCTGAAGTATTTAACAGTTTCAGAAATATTAAGAGGTTGGGAAATTAAAATATACGAAATGAATCAGGTTGCCAAACGTTAGGTTGGGAAACATTAGTGAAACATTAGTATTGATAACAGCCGGCGGTATTCAGGATTAAAGCTAATAAAGTGACACTCGACTAACTGTAATTTACCTCATTATTCTTCAAAATATAAAAGAAAACCTGTTTCGTTTTATTTTCATGCAATAACAGCATAAGTACCTAACCAACTTTTTACAAAAAAGGATAAGAGAAGCAGCAACTTTGTTATTTTTTCCTTAGAGTAAGTACCTAATTCCTATAAAAAGAGGTTATAATTTAGTTTTATCTATTTCCGAAAAAAAAACATATGTAGTATTTTAAACATCCTTTAATATGATATGAGTCATTCTCACCGTATTTTTTAGTATTTGCAGGTTTCCATCTCAGCATTCGGCCCATACTAAGCACCGCTATCAAAAGGTGGGTCCAGATATGTTCTGTTGTCCGTACCGTGCCTCCGTTCTGTACGGCGTACCGTACCGTATCGAACGGCCGTCCACACTGACACTAGCGCAGGGGTCGGGTACCGGCATTTTCACCATACAAAACTACCGGTATTAATACATTCTATTTCGTTCTTTGGGTTATGATATCATTTTTGATCGGGCAGTCTAATAATACGAAAATGTTACCTAAATAGATGATAGAGTAGACCTTTAAATAATTCAAAATATTAGACAACATCGGGGATTTTTGAAAAAACCGGTTCCATCCCCTGCACTAGCGTTCTTGCAACACGAAGCTGATACAGAATGGAGGTACGGTACGGACAAAAGAACATATCTGGACCCACCTAAAGGAGCGTTGAAACTCCCATTTGCAGGCCGCCTAATACGCTCACTTTCACCCAAATTGGTTGCCTATAAAGTCGGTTTAAGGACGACAATTTTATGTATAACGTCATAAAGCCGAACGCTTGGCTCAGGCGGAACGGGACAATGAGTCATACTTTTTCGTGCGTGCTGCCGGTGTTCATCGATTTATAAGGCGTTTTCAAGTCAATAGGATATAAGAACTGAGATTTTTTACCCAAATAGGATACATATTTGGGTAAAATATCTCAGTTGTTGCTAGGTGGGAATAACCCCAATGGCCGGACAGTACTTAATTGTTATGAGGCCGGGCTTACGGGCTTACTGGTTATGAATCCAGTGCTTATGGGTAGGTACCCATTGTAAGAGATCGTCGTTCTTAAGAGATCTGTACCCAAAACGATGCTAATTCCACCACAATTATATAAGGCTCCACTTTCTGCCCCACCGACCGTCTGTCCGTCTGTTACAGGGCTGAATCGTTTGAACCGTAATATCTTGGCACCTGTTTTTTGGTACGGAACCCTCCGTATGCGAATCCATGTCCGTCATCGCTTACTACTTAGCGTACATATTGATATAAGGTGCTAACTAATGGGCTACCGATACTTTTAAACCTTACAGAAAAAAAAAATTAAGACTTAGGTATAAGGTGTTATTGTTTTGATTTCCTGAACAAAATTAATAGATTAAAATTCTGTAAGACGTCCAAACATAATCACCATCATTTAGATGTCAAGAAGTTAGCACAGCATGACATTGACATTTATTTATTTCATTTATCTTATTTATACCTCCTTTACATAACATTACTTAGTAGGTATTTTAACGGACAAATTCGTCTACATTTCTCCGTTGATCTACGATATATAAGGGAAATTATTAATAGAATAACTTACTCCGATTATTAAGTGCTTTTCAACCAAAACACTTATAATGTTTTTGCGTTTTGAAATGGATTTCCTTGGAATCGAATGACAATTAACGCACGATTTTGCTAATCTTTTATGGAATAGTATATACCTTAGTGAAGTAGCCAGTTTTTTTCTCAAATAATGAAATAAACAACGCACAAATAGGCAACTGCATTTATTTAATTAAAATACTTACAATGTTCTGTCTGTCACATTTTGCCAGCCTTCACAAAATGTACAATACATTACAGTATAATACTAATTAAAATAATTGTAAAACTTCGTTATATAACATCTCTTATATTAATCGAGAAACATGTAGATCTTAACAGTGATCAAAATAATGACTAGTATAAAGTAAAATAGAGTTTTATTTAAAGTCGATAATAAATAAGTAAGTACTTGGAGCTTCACTACTTCGCTCGATTTAATTATAAACAAAAACATTATATATCTACGTGTACAACATTTATATTTCCTTGGTAACTTTATAAAAGCAAGGTGTTGATAAACCTACCTCTATTCGTTTAAGCTTAACACTGCCTAGGTATAACTTCACCTATATTTCGAAAGCCTAAAGGCGCAGAATAGTAATTCAAAAGATATGTAGGTAGCTAGAAGAAGTCTTTTGGAGCTGGAATGATCGCTGCTCGGGGGACACCTAGTTCACTCGCTCCTCATCGAAACTGGACTCTGAAACAAAATTATAGCTTAGATTAGACTGATTAGATTAATTTATTTCATGACATAAATTATAGTACAAATTTACCTTGGTCAAAATTATAAGAATTTACATCACGATCGTCTCAAAATAACAATAAGTATTCAAAATTATAAAAACAAAGATCACAAATAAAATTATTATTTCGTATCACCTAATCGGGTCATTGTCAGATTTAGGTTCGCGTCTCTTCGGTGGACATTGCCAAAGTTAAGGGCTATAAAGCCTAATTTTTGGTTGATCTCAGAATCCGCATAAATGGCGTTGCCCCTTCTATAATTCTATGCGATAAAAACATATTATGTGTGAGCGTAAGCCCTTAACTATTGACCACCGGAAAGATGATTTTTGTTTTTGTGTCTGACAATGACCCAAATTTCAGGATCGGCAAAGTATAGTTCATTTTAAAATATAACTAATAATATACGAAAATGTCAATCAATCCTTATAAAATATATCAAACAAACAAAAACAGAGAATATGTCGATAGCAGAAATAAAGAATTATTAAGTAAAATTAAAATTAAGTAAATGTAATTTCCATAAATTCCTTAAATAGTTAAAATTCCTTAAAAAGTAGGTTTGGAGATGTTTTCATTTGATTTGTAAATTATTCTCTGTAAACAGTATTTTTTGGTTGATATACATAGTTCAATTTGATTTCATTAATTACATGAAGCTGACGGGCCTGTTGTGGTTAAGTTGCAATGTAACAAAGGTGACTTACCATCAGCCCATTTCTTGCCGCGCATGCCAAAGAAGCCCATCTGCGCCTTCCTTTTCGGCCACGGCCCATTTTGCCCCAACAAAAACTTGATCTCCTGTGCGCCGCTGTTTTTCATATCCCTTTTGCCCCTCACCGCTATGAATCTGCCTCGAAAGTTAGCTTCAAAAGGCTGTGATTTCTTGCCTCTGACGCCGTAAAATTGGTTCATTTTTGCAGCTCTTTTGTCTATTGAGTTGGTCGTGTCATCTTCCGCCGACTCAGGCATGGAAACATCATTTTCTTCGGACTCTCGCAACCTCTCTAATAAATCATTCAGCTCGTAGTCCTGCAATTGATTGCGTTCTTCCAAAATTGAGTTCGGTGAGTAATCTATTTTGCCTCTGAAATATGCGCTGCCGTCGTAGAGTTCAGACGAGGAGAGAGGAGGCAGGAAGTACGAAACGGGGTCTTTTTTGCCTCGCATTCCGAGGAAGCCCATCGGAGCTCGCTTGACATCCTGGTCGAAGTCGAGTATGTCTTTTTTTCCTTTGACACCGATGAAGTGGTACTGTGGTTTTCGTTTGAAGATGTCGGGGTCGTCGAGGTCGGAGAGTTTTTTGCCGCGCATACCGACGAAGCCCATGGGCGCGCGCTTGTCCTGTGCACACGCGGCGTGCTGACTGAGGTGCACGCACGCGACGACGAGCAGACAGTATACTCTGGCAGAGTTCATGGTGATCTGTAACAATCAAAATTCTCGAATTGTCATGTGTTTTTAAGTCCTCTGTGTTAGGTTAGGTGTGTTTAATAGTGTGAGGTTGTGGACGATGGGCTAGCAACTACCAATATTATACATTTTCTCCGTCTTAAATCCACAATTGCTAAAAATCGCACTGAAAATTAAATTTCATGAATCTGCCTACCCCTTCTAGGAAAGGCGTGTATTATGTAGCTATATTTGTGTATGATTGACCAAGAATATATTTTTGATTGGTAACAAAGAGAAAAGGAATAATGTTAGAATGTCTGATGTTCATTGTAAAATAAAAAAATAAAAATATCCAATATCATAATCTGAACGACGACTTCGTATATTATTGAACGCAACAATGCATACCCACAATGGCACTTTCAAACGTGATCGATATGAAATAAATTACGCTTTAAAGTAATATTTAGATTATAATATAAAATGTTATGATGTCGTTGAGTGAGAATGAATGTCGTTAGTCTAACTAAATAACCGGGGTGACAAAGTGTACGCAGCGCCCGCTTGAGGCCGACGCACGAATGAACAGAGTCTAACGAATATCCGCAGGCTGAGACTTACTTACTATGACTTCTAACATAAGTCAGTCTGTCCATGCTAAAAATAATAACACTAGTATTTTAGGAACATGCTACAGTTATCACTAATCACATTAGACAGATACCTAGATACAATCACGATTTTTTGGGTATGTTCAGTTGTTCACCCAAAGAATCGTGATTGTATCATCATTATTTTGTATAAAAATGAAGACCGCTTTAGCCTAGTTGGTAGTGACCCTGCCTACGAAGCAAGAGGTCCTGGGTTCAAATCCCGGTAAGGGCATTTATTTGTGTGATTAGCACGAATATATGTTCCTGAGTCATGGATGTTTTCTATGTATTTAAGTATTTATTTATCTATATAAGTATCTATATCGTCGTCTAGTACCCATAGTACAAGCTTTGCTTAGTTTGGGACTAGGTTGATTTGTGTAAGATTGTCCGCAAATATTTATTATATTATTATTATTATGTATGTCTTTCCCGCTCACGGGACAATGATGTCCCGGACCTTTGGGAGGCGTGCGTGGGGCTAGGTACCTACAAAGTACCAACTGAGCCAACACGTAGAGGCCCTTTTGACAATTTAATGAAATGCAAGGAGTACACCGAGCGGATGCTGTCCCTGCCCGTGTCATGGGACGCACACAGAGACAGCACCCGCTGGGGTGTATAGGGACTATTGTTGGTTGATGGAATCTAAAGAAAACGGGTTATTGGGTGAAAATGATGGACTAGTGGCTGGGCTATTGGGTGAAACATCGGACGCCTGCCTAATAAACTGTCTCATTTTTTATCTCTGGCAGACGGTGACTCGCCAACTGCTAGATGGGCCCCTATTAATAGCGACATTAAAAAATGGCCTAAGGGCAACACCAGTCAGAGAGGCTGGGGGGGTAGAGAGGTGGCACTGGACTTTAAACATATAGCCAACTCGCCACTTAGGTGTCCACATCTACCCTCGAGCAACAGCTCTTGCGACTCCACTCTGGACAGCCAGTTAAGGCAAGCCAGAGGTGGGGGGCCTGTCCAACCAACCACCCGATCGGCTCAGCCTGACCACAGGATACCCCCAGGAGCACTCAGGTACGTAGGGTCGCTACTCCCTAACAGCCCGCCACAAGCTGCCTTACGTTGACTGATTGCACCAGAAATCTGGTGGGCGATGGGGCCGTCACATCCCTACGCCTATTTATTATTATTATTATTTATAATTTCTATAATTTCATTTTCCATATAAACGAATGTCATAATTTCAACTTGTATAAGTGATTACGTTGTACAAAAACAAATAGCATTATTTAATAAAACATAATGATAATATTCAATTTAGTTATACTAGTGCGTGTTGTTAGGGGATTCCGTCGAACAAATACTTCACTTTCGGATACCGGCACCATTTTTTGTATGTTGTTTGGCATGTCTCCTGAATTCCAAAACTACCGGGAGACAATATCTAAGGAATCTGTCTCCCCTGTAATGACGTCATCAAAAACGCCGCGGCCGCGCTTGGAAAAGTGTAAATTACACCAAAACCATACAACGTACATACACATGTGGGGTACCAAATAAAAGCTGAATAAATTGTCAATAGTTCATTTGTACATTATATTTCAATGTAAACGCTAGTTTAAGTACCTACTACTACAAAACAATATAACAATCTAAGAAAAATCTAAGGTCTTTCAGACTTTGCGGCCAAACTAGAAAAAATACACGAATGTAACGTATAACACAAATGATATCTAGTATTTCAGCTTTACAGCTGTGGGACGCCACCTGCGTCGACACGTTCGCACCGTCCCACATTCATGGAACCCGCTCACAGGCTGGCGCTGCAGCTGACCAGGCTCAACTACTCAAGCGCCGCAAATATTCGTCTTTACTTAAAGACTTCGAGTTTGCGGCCCTTGCTGTAGAGACAATGGGTCCCTGGTCAGCTGACATGAGGTCGTTCTTGAGAGCCTTGTCGAGGCGGCTCATCAACATCTCAGGTGAGGTGACCCGAGGGCTGGCGCTTACCTCTCTCAAAGAATCGCCCTCGCGATACAGAGAGGTAACGCAGCCAGCGTCATGGGTACAATGCCGCAGGAGGATCTCCTTGACGGGGTATTCTTTTTATAAATGATACTTTTGCTTTTTTACTTTCTTGTTATTTAGTTTAGTTTTATTTTTATTTTCTTGTTATGCTTTACATTTTAGTTTTTTATTTTAAGACAAGAGCAAAATTGAGAAAATTGTGCTCAAAAAACCAACAACGCAAAGCGAGTTTTCCCTACAAGATGAATTTTATCGAAATTAGTATTTTCCAGAAACCAGCACGAACTTTGAGTATGTTGTTAGACATGTTATGTGCACCTCAAAACTGCAAAGAGACAGTCTCTAAAGTGTCTAGGTCATTAGTAATGACATAATCTTCATTGCCGCGGAGGCTTTTTGATTAGTGGGATTTTTACCTTAACCATGTGATATATATAAACGTGTGTTATATCATGTAAAAGCTAAACAAATATATCTGTTGCCAAATCCTTGAGCCAAACGATCAAAGCAGTCCTTTCAGATAACTCCATACGCAAATGGGAACTCTTACTTACATTCACCTATAAAGTCCTCCATATAAATTCCGATGAAAATTCAAAATCACTCACGAAATCAATCAAAGATAACTGCTGCAGTGATATTTCATTTAATCGCTCCAATAACAATTTTAGGAAAACCAACAACTGTGTATTTAAAAAAGTAGAGTCAAAAATTTCCGACGGCGATATAAAAGGCGCCGCCCGCTTGCTTTTTTCTGACGATGCAGTAGCCCCATCTAACCCTGACACACTCGCTGCTCTACACAGCAAGCATCCACCTCCAGCTACAACTCTTTGCCTGCCTGATCCCCCATTGCCGAGTGATCCAGACCTTACTGCCACCACACAGGATGTCCTTGGAGCCGTAATATCTTTCCCCAATGGCTCTGCGGGAGGTCTGGATGGTCTGACACCTCAGCACCTGAAAGATCTCCTGTGCAGCGGCTGTGGTGAAACGGGGGAAACTCTCTTAAAGGACCTGACGGCTCTGGTGAATATCATGCTGGCCGGTCAGGTCCCGGACGGCATCAGGGACGTCCTGTATGGAGCCAACCTCTGTGCCCTAACAAAAAAAGACGGCGGCATCCGCCCCATTGCAGTTGGCACCACACTCCGACGTCTTGTCGCCAAGATCGCCTGCCGCTCCATCCTTTCGAAGCTTACCCCAGAACTTCAACCTGTCCAACTGGGGTTTGGCTCCAAAAGTGGATGTGAAGCTGCCGTGCACGCCGTGCGAACATTTCTCGATCATAAGGCTGGAGAGGTGCTGCTTAAGGTGGATGTTTGCAATGCCTTCAATTCCGTAGACCGAGGTGCCTTGTTGACTCAAATAAAAGACAAAATTCCTCTGGTATATAAATTTTTATGGCAATGTTATAGTTCTCCTTCCAAATTATTATATAAAAACGACGTTCTGGCTTCTTCTGTAGGTTGTCAACAAGGCGATCCGCTCGGCCCAGCAATTTTTAGCCTTGCTATACATCCCATCATTAAGGAGCTAAATTCAAAATTAAACGTATGGTATTTAGATGACGGAACCCTCGGCGGAGAAGCGATTTCCGTCCTCGAAGATTTAAAAAAAATTAACACAGACATGGAAAAAATTGGCCTTTTGCTTAATTTCTCCAAGTGCGAACTATTTATCACCGATTCCTGTCCGAACAAAGAAAATACAATCGACCTTTTTAGTCAACTTGCCCCGGGTATCAAAATTATAAACAAAGAATCGCTTCACCTCCTTGGTTGTCCCGTCTTAGATCAATCTTTTGAAAACTTCGTCGACTCAAAAATTCAGAATTTCAAAGAAACATCACACCGTTTGGCCAAAATAAATCTTCATTCAGCCTATTCTATCATTAAGCATTGTCTTTTCGTCCCAAAATTTACATATATACTTCGTGGAACCCATTTATGGAAATACCCCACTTTGATTTCAAAATTAGATACATTAGTCGTAGAAACACTCACATCGATCTTCAATATTCCTTTTGACGATAGATCTTGGTCCCAGGCTAGCCTACCCATTCGATTCGGCGGCCTGGGTATCCGCAAAATTTCTTGTGTTGCTTTACCTGCTTTCTTGTCCTCGGTGCATGGCGCTCAAAGCCTTATAGAAAAAATATTAGATCCTTCCATTGGATGTACGGAGGCTGCGCACTGCTCCGAGGCCAGGAACGTTTGGTCCATAACCTGCCCCGATTCAGACCCACCTGCCAATCCCTGCTCGCAGAGGCAATGGGACGAGCCGCTCTGTCAGCTAGTACGGAAAAACCTTTTAGATACGTCAACTAGCTCGGCAGACCGTGCTCGCCTCCTTGCGACTGCAGAGTGGGAGTCGGGTCTGTGGCTGCAAGCGCTACCCTCTCCAAATATAGGTACTTTCCTAGATAACACCACCTTCCGCCTGGCAGCTAGCTTGCGTTTGGGGGCATCAACAAATCAGCCACACCGCTGTCAATGCGGAGCCATGGTTGACATACTGGGCCACCATGGCCTCTCATGTGTCCGGAGCGCTGGTAGGATCTCCCGCCACGCCAGTATTAACGATGTCATCCGTCGGGCCCTTGTCAGTGCGAGAGTGCCGGCAGTCCTCGAGCCCAGTGGGCTGGCCAGAGACGACGGCAAGAGGCCTGACGGAATGACGCTGGTGCCTTGGAGCATGGGTCGGCCGCTAGTTTGGGATGCTACTTGCGTCGATACCCTGGCACCGTCCCATGTTCCAAGCACCAGTGCCACCGCTGGCGCTGCGGCATCCTCGGCCGAAAGCCTCAAGCGCCGCAAATATGCCATCCTAGGAAATAGCTACATGTTTGCGGCGTTTGGCGTTGAAACCTTGGGGCCATGGGGGCCAAGTGCACGTCGCCTATACAAGGATTTGGCGACGCGCCTAATAGAGGCATCGGGTGACCAGAGGGCTGGCCACTATTTCGCACAGCGTGTTAGTATCGCTATACAGCGAGGAAATACGGCCAGCCTTCTGGGCACCTTGCCTATTGACGGCGACTTAGGCCAAATTTTTTACCTTTAGGTTAAGTTTTATATTGTTGTTTTTATTAATTGCCTTGTTATATGATTAAATAAAACAAATATGATATAATTTTTGCCAACATTAGGATTCCATATATCCTATATATGTATGTACGTTGTATGGTTTTGGTGTAATTTACACTTTTCCAAGCGCGGCCGCGGCGTTTTTGATGACGTCATTACAGGGGAATTCGACTCCTTAGAGACTCGCTCCCGGTAGTTGTAGAATCCAGGGGACATGCCTAAAAACATACTAAAATATGGCGCCGGTATCCGAAAGTGAAGTATTTTCCACTAACAACATGCACTATACAGCATAAAAACAAATACCTATCATAACTATTTTCATTGTTAAGTATTTGAAACCATAGTTAATGTGTGTACGCCTGAAAAGGCAGGATTTAGTGATACTATATTGTCATTTTCGACTTCACCTTCGACTATGTACCGACCTGAATTCTTCACACAATAAATTATTACTGATTACTGATCAACTTTGTATGAAATTATGATATTCATTTTAGCTGTGTAAACGTTTTTTTTTTGTTTTTTTTACTAAAATTGTAATAAAAGTTATTATGGTAATTGTTTATTATGTGTTTCGAACATAAGTTACATGACATTATACAAAAAGGTTTTTTGACGATTGTAGCGCTCCTGTTTCTTTACCTAGGTACTTACTTACTAGTTCTCATTGCTAAAATTTGCATACAGTTCAGCTAATAATAGAGGCAGACCCGGGAGCACACTTTAGTTGTTTATAAGTATTTCATTTACGTCGGCAACCTTATTACCAGACACGACATGTTGCGTAGAAGCGTATTTGAAGTTACATACAGATAGATTCCTTTGATTAAACTGGAAAACGGAGGAGACGCTCATTTTCAAGCTTGTACCTATTTAAGTAATTTTTGTAAGTTTCTGTTTGATAATTATATTTTATACTTAAATAAATATTTTTTTACGTATTAAGTCCTGTCTAGTAAAAATAAAATATGATATTTTTAATTTGATACTATTGTGCCCGATATAGGAACCTAGGTAATTTTTCATTTCTGAGTATTTCTCGAATTTCTTTTGAGAAGCCCTTTATTTCATGACCACTCGTATAATTTTGCGTTTGCGGTCCTATCCGCTTTAATAATTAATGAATAAGATGGGCACTTCCTTGCAAGATTTTTAAGTTAATGTCTAAGAATAGGCAAAAGTTAGCCATAGAGGAAACTTTTGAAGATTCATAAGGTATGCTACTTTTGTAAGTGGGTTTTTATTTATTTAACTTTATATTTTATTATAAATAATCGATGCCGAAAAGGTAGTGCAAAAATACGATTATAAACTTAGGGTTGCCTCGTAAACTTTGGTCAGTAGGCATTAGTACAGTTTATCGCAGGCCCTGGTCCTTATTGCGGTCCCTAGTTAAACTCGTTATCTGAATGTCACAGCTAATAAGGGTTAACTATTAAATTAATTATAATCCTTACAATATTGGTATTTGATTAATCCATACATTGGATTGTAAGGTTTAATGTCAAAAATTTACGGTAAGTATTTTTGTAAAGGATAGTTTTTAGAAAAATGTAATATTGTTTATTTGCATGCCATTCTTTAGGCATTTTATTTAAAAAGTCTTTAACAAAAGTCATTAGAAATATGCTAATGTTCGTTATCTTTCAAAACAGGCTGGTAATATATTCAAATTGTCCTATGTTTGGAATAGTACTACCCATCTGTTTTTACCGTTTGGCAGATGGATATAGGCTCATGCGTCTTTATGTAGATTGAACCAGTACTTCCGTACATATTTAGAAGGAAAACGGGCTAAAAAGTACAAGTATAATATTATTATACTTAGTAATTTTGGTTAGCTTAGGTTAGGTACAAATACTAGGGGATATTTGAAGGGTCCACGGAAAGAACATGTCTAGTCACATTTTTCGAAAAATTAAATTTTAATGTCAAAATGCTCGTAATGAACTATTACTTACATTTTCTGTTATAGCTGTCTCATACACACATATTACTTTTTTTGTACATTAAAAAAAACATGTGCATGGAAATAAAGTTTTATATTAACTGGAGATCTGTGCCAATGTGGTTATTATAACGAATACGCACATTATAACGAAACTGAACGATATCTGCCAGATATGTACTGCAGACTATGTGCTGGGCCGCTATTTAGTGTTCAGTAAAGACTTGAAGCTTTCCAAATTAACGTTTCATTAATTGTACCTACCTACCTAGTACCTACCTAGTAAGTACATTTATTATGTTGACTAGGTACGCATGTTTATTTCCTGTAGTTTGGTAACAATGCATGTTTTTTACGTGTAATAGTAGGGGTTTGCTTCCGTTTTTTAGTAATAATAATAACAATCCGTTAGGTATTTTTCAAAAATGTTATATATAAATAAGTATATGAAGACAGATAATTTTAATATCTAATCGATTTACAAACGAGTTAGTTAATAATAGTTAATTAATTACATCGTTCCAAACTTTAAAATCGCGATTACTCAAAATGGTACTCTTGTGACTAGACATGTTCTTTCCGTGGACCCTTCATTTGTTTTACGTGCAAGTACCTATCTACTTAATGCCATGTCATGGCCATGCCATGACTAGACATAATAATAATAAATAAATAATAATAAAATTATTTCCATTTAACCTTACGTGGTAAATACATTGTGGTCGAGTCCTCCTATTTGGTATTATATTACATGTGTCAGGAGATCTCGCTCTTCCAAATTTAGACATTGTACCATACTTACAAATAAGAATGCTGCCAACGTGCAATGGAAATGAGCATGCTAGGTATCCGAAAAGCTTATCGCATTAGAACAACCAATATAAGATTAAAAACCAAGAGGCAGGATATCACAACAAAAATAAGGAGGCTAAAATGGAAATGGTCTGGTTCACATACCTAATCAGAGGAGGAAGCAAATGGAGCAAATGTGTTACTCAATGGTACCCCAGAGGAAACAAAAGGAAGAAAGGCCGACCATTAAAAAGATGGAATGATGACATATCCCAGGTTGCTGGAGCAACATGGAACAGAGTAGCACAAGATAGGAAGGAATGGAGAAGGTAGGAGGAGGCCTTATTTGCCGGTTGGCAAACTAACACTCAGAAGCTAAGAAAGTGTGATATATTAGACCAGGATAGGGTAATTAAGGAAAGTGTCCGAAATAAAAGGCTGATAATAAAAATAAACAAAACTACCTATTGCACTTTGCACCAAAATTCATTAGATACCTACATAATATATATTTATATACATTGATACCTTTAATTGACTTTAATTAGAAGTAAGAAGGTAGATCAAAGTGCTTATTGCCTACCTACCTATATATCTATTATCTATCCCAAACGCAAAACTGTTCTCGTATGCTGACGATACTGCGGTGTTGTTTACTGGTAAATCATGGAACGAAGTGAAATCTAGTGCTGAAACGGGGATGGCTCTTATCTCAGAGTGGCTAAAATTTAATCTTCTATCGCTAAATACAGATAAGACGAAATATATATGTTTTAGTATCACTAACAGTACACAACCTAAATCCGACTTGCAACTCAAAATCCATTCATGTCAACCTCCAGTTCCAAACACTTTTAATTATTGTAGATGCCCTAATATTGAAAAAGTTTCCCAAACAAAGTATCTAGGAGTTTCAGTAGACGAACACCTAAATTGGTTATCACACTTAGACCAAGTCATCAGTAGGGTCAGGAAACTTCTCTGGATATTTAAGTCTCTGAGACATATTGTACCAGGAAAAGTCACCAAGCAATCAAAGTCACGTAACATACTAAACGAAATATATACGTCCTTGGTACAATCTGTCATAGTGTACTGCATACCTGTCTGGGGTGGTGCAGCTAAATGTCGTTTTATTGACCTAGAACGTGCACAGCGGGCACTACTAAAGGTCATGTATTATAAAAAAATCGGCTTTCCGACCCGACGACTGTACCAAATCAGTGACGTCCTCTCGGTTAGAAAATTATATATTTTACAAAGTACCTTAAAAACACACAAGACCTTACCTTTTAACCCAAACTATAAAAACAAAAGAAAAATAGGTAACGTGGCTAACTCTTTAAAAACTAGAACGCAATTTGCCAGGTCACAGTTTATGAGTAATAAATTCTGTACATATTATTTATAATAAAATTAACAAAGTATTAGAAATTTATCCAAAACTATATCACGATTGCAAGAAGCTGCTTATAAAATGGCTTAAAACAAAAACCTACGATGAAGCGGAAGGTTTATTACAACGTTACTCTTAAGTCCCGTCCCGTATAAAATTTATCGCATACCCACGCATGCATACACACACACACACACACACACTTACACAGTCACACACAAACACACACACACTCACACACACACACAGACACACACTCCCTCACACATACTATTTTCTAGTCTAGTATAAAATTAAATAAAAAAACCTGTTAAGGCGCTCTTATTAGACGATGTTTAGGTATTTGCGGAGGTGAGGCAGACGGAGTGGGAGACGCGCGTCCCGCGCACCCCGCTAACGGCCTTATTCTGTTGGCATCCGTATTCGGCTCGTTTTTGCGGATCATACGATAAAATGTTTTTTATCTTGAAGAATAGTTTTATTTTTCAAATCTTGGTTGATGTGTGTAAGATTGTGCCCAAACATTTATTATTTATTTATTTATTTAAATATATTATTTTAGAAAATAAGGAATAATAGGTAGTTACAGTTCTTAAGTGCATCGTAGTATAATGACATCAATTATGGACACTTAATTTCCAAAGATATGTTAGTACAGATTTCCCCATCATCAATCCACCTAGCGTTTTCCCAGTTCCTAGGTGGGTGCTTCTGTTTTCCAAATACGTAGAACTGATAAAATAATAGTACTTCTTCACTTCCTAAGGGTGAACGTCACCAATTATGGATTGTACTAATATATTACAGTTTTTTTTAAACCGAAATAAAATCGATTACTTCTAGGTAAAGTTATAGCACCAGTTAGCGCCCGCTTAAGAAACCATCAAAAATAATAAACAAATAGCTATGTTCATCTATTTATCTCCTGGCAAATTATATTATTACCATAATTATGACCTATGTTACATAAGTATGACTGACTGATCAAAAACTGGATAATTAGACCACTGTTAGTCAGAAGAGCATTTTATTATACAGGGTGGTTATTTTAAAACCAGCAAGTTCTTCAGTACATGACTATGTCTATTAAAAAATGTAATTTGACCATACATCATATAAAAAGAACAATTTCAATTTGTCTCTTAAATACCTAAACGTGTTATGTCACTGCGCTCGCGCGTCGCGTGCTGCCTACCATGCTACCTCGACCAGCGGCCACACCGCGATGGACCTTGATACTCTCAACAAGCCAACAAGATTGGACTTACACTTGTTACTTGGCTCTATACTCCAGGCAAAATACGGTTTTGAAAATCATTAATTTATAATAGCGTTTTTTTGTACATTACATTTTTAACCGTTATTCTAAGATGCTTTATTCAAGAATCCAACAAATTTTCCAACCGGAAGTATTTATATAAATTTAAATTAAGCTTTAATTGTCTTTTTTTGTTTGATTTATATTGAATATTTTAAAGCAAATGTTAATTTTTCGGTCTTTAGCCAATTGCATCCATCCAGCTAGGTCCAGCGACCTCAGTTGTGTCATTGGTCCAACTTCTTCGTCGTCTACCTTTCCTTCTTTTGCCTTTCGGCCCTGACGAGTTTGTTGCTTCCATTGCCCATCTTTTTTCCTAATATCTGGCGATATATGGCTTTTACCCAAATGGGGTCCATATAAGAAAGAAAAAATGGCATAAATCTTTTAGTTTTAGTAAATATGTACTAACACAAACAATATGGAATAAATAAAGCTTAAATAAATATATATATATATATAAACTAGCTGTTGCCCGCGACTTCGTCCACGTATAACATGTTATCGTCTAAATGTTTGTTTAAGAAATTAAAATGTTTGTTTAATAAAAAAAAACATTGAAATTAGTTTTGTACAGTCAGCATCAGATAGTTAGTAGCAGCCTAGGTAACCAAATATATCGCAACACGTCTTTATTACTATAGGAGTAAGGATGTGTTACGATATATTTGGCTACTTTGGCTGCTACTTACTATATGACGCTGATTGTACCTAGTCTTTTAGTAAACAGTCTAAAACCGAAGTTACAAATCTCTTTTTATTTCAAAATGTCATGCTTTCTATACAAACTTAGAACTCTCTTTGAACTCTCATAGTAAATAGTCTGAAACCGAAGTTACAAATTTCTTACTTTAAAAGTGTCTTGCTCTCTATACAAAATTCGAACCCCTTTAAAAAACGCTGAAAAAAGTTTTGTAGTATTTTAGCAAACAGTCTAACATAAATAGTCTGAAACCGAAGTTACAAATTTCTTACTTTAAAAGTATCTTGCTCTCTATACAAAATTCGAACCCCTTTAAAAAACGCTGAAAAAAGTTTTGTAGTATTTTAGCAAACAGTCTAAAACCGAAGTTACAAATCCCTTACTTTAAAAATGTCTTGCTCTCCATACAAACTTTGAACACCCTTATCCTTTTGCAATTCATCCCTTTAGGGGATGAATTGCAAAAAACGCTAAAATAAGTTTTGTAGTGTAAACAGGCTAAGTTGAAGTTACAAATCTCATACTTTATAATTTTCTTGCTCTCCATACAAACTTTGAACGCTTTTCAGGGAAAAATTAAAAATAAAACACCAAGTTTTTTTATTGTAATAGGTAGGTTAGTATTTTTTCTACAAAATATCAAGCTTCTAGCTAAAAAAAGTGTTTCCCATACCTTGCACCACTTTTTAACCCCTTAAGGGGTGAAATTTTCCAAAACGCTGGCAGTACTTTTTTTGTATTTTAATAAGTAGGTACTTAATTTTTCAAAGTTTTAAGTTTCTACCTAAAAACAGTTTCCCCCATACAAACATTGCACCTCTTTATCCCCCTCTTAGCGGGTGGAATTTCCCAAACCACTGAAAGTAATTAAGTTGTATATTTGTATTCTAATAAATAATCTTTCAACACAATGTCAAGTCACTAGCTAAAAAAAAAAAGTTTCCTCCATACAAATGTTGAATTTCCCAAAGTGCTGAAAGTAATTTATTTTAATTGTAATAAGTAATCTTTCTACAAAGTATTCAGTCTCTTCAGTCTCTTGATAAAATAATAAAGTTTCCCCCATACTAAATTTGCACCCCTTGTTAAGCCCCTTAGGGGCAGAATTTTCCTAAACGTTGAAAGTTGTGAATCATTTTTTAAATCTCTTAAGATATTAACACTGCCTTCACTGTATATCCTAGAAGTAGGTATTTTTGTCAAGACCAATCCAAGCATGTTTGGTAACGTTTCAGAAGGCCGCAGATTTCCGACACGTAAACAATACAAACATATATTGAAAACTTTGCAGGGTAGCAACAACACAGCGCTAATCAGAGGTGGAATCTTGGGAATGGCACCGAACATTTTCAATAAAATTCCAGACCAAATTAAACACTGGATATTCGATTAATAAATTTAAAAGACAATTGACTTTATATTTGATTGAAAAATGTTCTTAATACCAATAAAGATTACTTAAACGACCCTACGACATAACATGGTTCCATTCCAGACATTCCTTAGTTATAGTGTTCTTTAATTATAGTATTTAACACCAATCACTGTATTGACATTTTTTTTTAATTTTAATAAATTTATTAGCTGGCTGAAGGAATATTTTGTAAACCTACATTGTGGGTAAAGCATAGAGATCTTATATTTTGTATACCAACAATACTTGTAAAAGTTGTAACCTATATTTAACAAAATAAATTGAATTGAATTGAAAGTACTTAATTTGTATTCTAATAAGTAATCTTTATGCCAAAATGTAAGTCTCTAGCTCTAAAAATAAACTTTCCCCCATACAAACTTTGCACCCCTATTTACCCCCTTTAGGGGTGGAATTTCCAGAAATCCTTCTTAGCGTTGCCTACGTTGAAAAAGGTAGTTCTGGTGTAAATTTCAACTCTCTAGTCTTAGTAGTTTTGGCTGTGCGTTGATGAGTGAGTGAGTGAGTGAGTCATATCAATAACTCCATACCGACAAAAGGTATGTTCACTTAGATAACGTCACATTTATTTGCTTTAATGGGCTTATTTTTAAAGGGGCGTGGCGGGGGAGGCTTTCTTGGTAGTTATTTAGAGAAGCAGTGGCGGCAGAGTGAGTGCGAGATGTGAAACGGCATACTTTAGTGTTTTGTGATGGGTATCATGTGCACAAACAGCTGGCAAAGTTTTGCAGCTGTATAGGGGAACACCCTGTAGTACTTTGTACCCGACTGCCACAGAAGGAAGTTTATGTTTTTCGAGCGTATGTATCATCATCATCATCATATCAGCCGAAAGACGTCCACTGCTGGACTAAGGCCTCCCCCAAAGAGTGCCACAATGGCCGGTCCTGCGCCAACCGCATCCAGCGGACTTCCGCGACCTTTACCAGGTCATCAGTCCACCTTGTGGGGGGCCTACCCACGCTGCGCCTTCCGGTACGTGGTCGCCACTCGAGAACCTTTCCGCCCCAACGGCCATTGGTTCTACGTGCAATGTGCCCCGCCCACTGACACTTTAGTTTAGCGATTCGGAGGGCTATATCGGTTACCGTGGTTCTGCTGCGGATAGCTTCATTTCTGATGCGATCGCGCAGAGAAACTCCCAGCATAGCCTCTCCATCGCCCTTTGAGTGACTTTGAGCCTTCTTATGAGGCCTATAGTAAGCGACCACGTTTCCGTTCCAAATATCATCACTGGCAACACACACTGGTCATAGACTCTCGTCTTGAGACACTGCGGAATATTGGACGAAAAGATGTGCCGTAGCGTATGTATGTAATATGCATGTATGACTATGACGAAGATGAGGAAGGGCAGTGGCCTGCTGCTGGTGGAGTGGCAGGATCTTTTTCCGCACTCGTTTTTAATAGAATCTACTAAACAGCAAGTAAATATACTTCAGTTCACCAACTCGTTTAGGACTTAAGACTAGGTAGTCGCTATCCGGCGCAATAGCCCTAATGCTTTTGATATATTTCTGTATGAATAAATAAATCTATTATTCGGACAGTCCATAATTGGTACCATTACCCCCCCAACCATGTGCTCGTGTTCGAATCCGATTTACACCCGACTACTTACTACCTTACAGTTCTACGTATTCAGGATAACTGAAGATTTTTATTGTCATCTTGTCAATATGCTCCCGCTACCTATTAATACGTTTTAGGTGCAGATGTAGAAACGCTTTACTGTAGTAAATATCGCATAACTTATATTTGTTATTCTATCATTTCGAATGTGTTCTCCAGCATGTATTAGCGTTTCCTATTCCTTTAAGTATTATTATTTACCGTGATAACTCGAAATAATTGCTGCAAAAAGGCATATTTGCGTGCCAGGTAAACATTCACAGGTCCGTCGTCGGCAGTGGCCACGGGCGTACTAAATCAAATCGTAATCGTACTCGCCACCGCGCATGCACGACGGGGACACCCGGTTTTTCAGACAAAGGACCAAATGTATTGAATTATCAAACATATTGAAATTCTAAGAAGCCGGTAGATAGATCTACCAAAAAGCTACCTATCACAACAAATTTCATTGTAATGTTCTAAATAACTTTTGAGATATTTCGAGTTTGGTGGTAAAAAAGCACTGTTTTGAAAGGCAAAATCTATCGTAGTTTTTGTAAGCAATCGTGATTCTACGAAGCACGAACATAGCCAATGAACTGAAGATATACATATCAAAAATTTGGATCTCTAGCAATAGTACAAGTATACTAATAATCAGTTTGGAAAAGGCATTTTTTCGATGCGCAGCTGCATACAGCGCCTTAAAACCTTTTGTGTTAGCATAATACCTATAATAATCTATGGAAGAGCGGCGCTACCCAATACAGGCATTGTTTGCTTACCGGGCGGCTCCATCCCTATCATAAATTTAGTCTATAATTTAAGAAAATAAAGAATTTTGTAATTTTTTTTTTGTAATATAACTTAGAAGTGAAATCGGATATTGGTGAGTTAAAAGTTGTAAATAAATTATCAAACCAACTAAATAGGAGGTACCTAATTAAAAGACGAGGTTAGGTATACAGTGTGAGTCTACGACCCGGGCTTTTATTAAGACTGATGATAATATGCTTCGTTAACAATCGTTTGCACGTATTAGTAAATCATAACTATGTAAAATAACTGAACAATTAAATTTCCAAAATCCGAACCTTCAATGTACTAGGTGTATCGTACTAAACAAAGTATGAAGAGCTGTCTTGTCAATTTACTTCGCTGTACATTGCTGGCAATGAAAATTTTGTTAGAAAATTAACAAAGTCTGAAATTTAGTCTATAAATTAAATTAGTATCATGATTACATTATAAATATACGGTATTTTAACCTCCTTTAAAAGAAGCCCGGGTCGTAGACACACACTGTATATACATACATTTGAAGTTATAATTATCTTGTAAAGAATATAGAAGTTTAGAAAGTTTAATTAATCGGAAGTTAATTAATTAGTTAGGCTTTATTCTTATTATTGTTCGTGATGTAAATTGTTGGAAGACATGGTATATGCGTGTTTAACAGTAAAATTTAACGAGGAAACACACTCGGGAATTTCAGATGCCTATATGCACTTTCAATTTATAATAATCAATTAATTAGGATCAGTCGACTAATTCCATCAGGTAGGTATGATATTTTCTCTTTGATATGTGGTTGTAAGTACCTCTAACGTTTTCCGCTTGGCTAACATTGAGCGCAGTGTACTTTTAATGGTTCAACCTAACCGTCACATGTCAACACACAAAAAACTTCGTCCATACGTCTATGACGCTGTTTTACCCCTGACGAGGGCTGACGTCTCATTAGCGCGCCCGCCTCTCTTTTCCCCGCATGCAAAGTTAAAAGTGTGTCCCCCTCACACATCACTCAGGTACACTGTTGTCTCTTGCTATATTATTTTTTAATTTTAGGCTGTGCCTTGACCGGGAGCGTTACGCCCGGAAGGTTAGTGTTGTACAAACAGAAAGCGGTACGATTTTTCAATGTCAATAGTGGAGAAAAATTAGGTGGTATTAAAAAGACAGCATATGCATATTATACGGGGTGTAACAAAAATGGTGGCGATACAAGGCGTTAATTGGTAACGCATTGTATTAAAAGTGGTCAGAAAATATTCTGTTACCAATTTTTTTTTGTATTTTTTGTCTTAGCAAAGTTTGACGTAGGTCGGTACCTACTCAAACAATTATACTTATTAAAATATTATACACGTAGTGATATACTCGTACTTTTAACTTGAAGTTTCAAAGTCAATGTGACAAAAATATTAGTGTTCAGGGCGTAATTGGCGGGCGTAAAAATATATGTCGCATTCAATCTATGTATGAAAATTCTTTTTTGTACTCGTCGATTAAAATCTGTGTATTAAGATTTCATAGAGAATACTGCAACGTCACTCTTTTCATCGTTGAATAGTCTGTTACTTCCGAAACAACCGAAATAACTGTTTCGATACGCTCTAGCCAACCGATTTTTTTTTTTAAATAGAACTTTTTATATCAATAATATGTCCTTGGTTAAGGAGACTCGATCCGTTACAAAATTGCCAATTTATGGCGTTTCGGAACGTAGCAGCGTCGCATCATCTGTCAAAAATCTACTTAAACTAGCTGCTGTATCCAGGGCATAAAATAAATAAAAATATTACGCTTTGTGATTGGCTAGTATGCCAATCACAGCACAGTACTGCAACATTACGGACGCCGGTGATGTGACATAGTAGGTACTTACATTTTGAGTTTTCTTATATACTCGTATTAATTATTAATTTTAATAAACTCGTACAAAAAGTATTGTTCACAATAGTGTCATAATCAAGCTTTTTAATCTCGTACCTTACTTAGGCCACTCAGCAAGCTTCGTGGCCTAAACACGGTACTCGACTAAAAAGCTCTCTATTATAACACGATTGTGAAAAATACTATATTGTACATGGAACAGAACACAACAACAGAACAATTATTGCAAGAACTGATAACACATGTACAAAGGCGAGCTTATCCCTAAGAGGGAA
Source organism: Epinotia brunnichana (assembly GCA_963854355.1). Taxonomy (NCBI): domain Eukaryota; kingdom Metazoa; phylum Arthropoda; class Insecta; order Lepidoptera; family Tortricidae; genus Epinotia; species Epinotia brunnichana. The sequence continues at coordinate 20,716,829 of OY977936.1, read as the reverse complement.
TCTATTTTGATAGGCACTCTGCAAGTGTGACAGATTCCTTAACGGTATGGTTCTCATTCAATATCATTATGTTTTAAAACGTGTGGGAATTGTGTGTGAAAAAAAAAACAAATTGACACAACTTTTTTGCTAAAAAAATTACTAGGGGGAATCACCAGCGGTTTGAAAAGTTGGATTTCAAAGTCATTATCACCTCACGATAATCTCTGCAAGAATAGGAAAAACTGAGAGAACTTTGATAAAATATAAAACATTTTTAACAAAAAAAAAACTCTGATTAAGCATCATTTCTTTGAACAATATTTGCTGAAATAACATTGACGTAAAAACGCTGTATATTCATTATTCACCCATTTGTTTTTAGTAATCGTTGTCCATGTATTAGTCTTCATCATCATAGTACACTACTCGTATATACATATCAACATGCGACATCAAAGACTAAACTAATAAATTAAGATGAGTTTTTAAAAGATAATTGTGTACAAATATTTGATTTCACAAAACAAATTTTACTTAAAACGGTGTACCTATTCTAAGCAATATTCACAAATAGAATCTTGCCGCGTAAAAGATTATAGAAAGAAATATGATAGTATTTTGGAGGTGTCTATCTTATCAGTTATCATACACTGTGGTATAGGTCCAACTTATTATGAACGTCTATCCGCCGAAGTACGAATGGAAACATCGGTAATTTTAACATTCAAGCGTCGATTAAGAAACTTTCTATTGGAAAATCCATTGTATTCTATAAGTGATTTTTTTGACATAACCGCATAATTCTGATTTATTGTTATTGTTATTATTAAATTGTGGTTACATGTAATGACGATCCTTTTAGGTGAACTCTGATATCTATGACATTATAATTTTTTTCTACTCCTACAGGAGTCCACGGTACACAGTTATCTGTTATTTATATAGGCTGTAGCTCAAATACAATGACACCACTAATAAGTCGTCGAAAAACTCTATGCTCTATGGCCCAAAAACGCACTGATTAGCGTACGTTTTTGGTTGATAAATTTTTCATAAAAGCACTGTTTAACTTTTTTTTTAATTGGCTGCTATATTGCAGTGATGCTTCAAAAACAAATATTTCGAAATAAAAGTATTTTTTTACGATTTAACATTTGTATATTATAAATTATTTACTACAATAGGTAATAATAAATCATCATCTATTGTGTGTTAAATTACATGTTAAACAAATGTTAATTCTTGGTATTATTTATAAAAATAAAAAGTTCGAATTTGGCCCGGGTCCGGATTCGGTTTGGTTCGGATGGCAAGTGCAAACAAATTAAAAACCAAACAAATCATAAGCAAGAGCTGTCACATTTACGATTTCCCACTAAAATACAGTTAAAAATGAAAAGACAAAAGATCCTAAACTATTAAGATTTGATTCGTGTTTGTGAAAACAAAAGTGTACACGTGTCCCAATTAAAATGGTCGAAAATAGTACATTGTGATACAAGTGAGCTATGTTTGGAATTGTCACGCGAACCGCAGGTGAGCGTGATAATAGAGCCGAGGGTGTAATTATCAAAGCTCACGCGTGTCATACGACGTTTTTACGTTACAGGCTCCTAAGTTGTTTCCTTTAGTTATTGATGACAACAGGTTTTTACTCACATACTTTTATACATCTCCAAGAATGTACAGTGGCGTCAATTCTATTTATCACTTTTCTCACCACGAGTCAACATTTTTAATAATAACCAAACACACGTAATCAATGTTTACAAATATTTGTGAAATTGCTTATAATGGCGCGCAACTATTTTTTTTCGTGGAGTTTGCGCAGTGCGCCCGCAGCGAGGCTTAGATGAAATCTCTAAACAGACAATACAAAATAAAATAAATATTTTGTTATTCAATATAAATTCATGTAAAATGTTATCAAAATTAAATAGTTTTCATCAATATCATATCCAAGTAGAAATAATCAATTAATTCACAGGAAGGATTTAATTTGTTTAGTCGAGTAAGAATCCATTTGCCGAGAATTAAAAACAAACCTGTGTACTTAACCCGGTCAATTTAAGAATGCGCCGAGTCCATACATACACCTTGCTGCAAGGTGCCAACGTGTCTTAATCGGGATATAAACATAACTACACGAGTGTTGTAAATACCCAGGTTTATGAGCCTAAAAGCGGCACAATAAGATGCACGTTACGAGCAAATGTGTTGAAAAATTAATAACTGCACTCCTGAAGAAATTGCGTGAGTAGCAAAAGTACAAGTAGAAAACTTGCTGCCTGAAAAGTTTAACTAATCTGTAGTCTGCTATTTATTTAAAATTTGTCGTAGAAAAAGTATTGTATGCAACGGTGTATAACTGGTCTAAAAACGCTCGTGGCGTCTTAAATTGCGATGCGAGCCTTGGCAAGCAACCCACGCCACTCGCGTTTTAAGACCCTTCTTATACAACAGTTGCATACAATACTATAAATTAAGTGGAAATACTTATATTTAAAATGTTTTGATTCTTCCATTTTTAACCGACTTCAAAAAAAGGAGGAGGTTCTCAATTCGGATGTATTTTTTTTTTTTTTTTTTTAATGTTTGTTACCTCAGAACTCAGTCATTTATGAACTGATTCGTACAATTCTTTTTTTAATTGAAAGTATATGCTTCTAGTTTGGTCCCATTGTTTTCAAAACCCCAGTTAGATGATGATAACCGTGAGGAATTGAGGGAACTCCTCAAATATATTAGGCACGCGTGTAGTAATTTCGGTATTTTCTGTTATATCTCGTGTATTTACACCCGGAAATCATAAATTTGGTGATGGTGGAAGTGATGATGAAGACCACAGATGGCTTGTGGAACTTCTCAATGATGTAGGTACTTCAAACTATATAAGTACGTCACAGATTCTGATATGATTCCGTTGAAATAGCAAACAATGAAGTGCCAAAGGTAATTCTGAGATCCTTGAGGAATCGACGGAAGTCCTCAAATATTATCGGCCCACATACAGCGATTTGGTTTATTGGTCTAAAAATCAACGCATCTGCTCTCGGAAATCAGTTCATGTGGTAAATTGGAAAAAAAAATGTGGAAATGTTCATGTGGCTTGGCGGAGTACTGAATTGAAGTCGGTTAAAACTTTGTTTTGAAAGTAAATTATTATTGAATGTTCTTGACGATCACAATAGGGATTCTTGAAAATTGACATGTAATTTATAATGTAATCTTATATTGCGAATAAATGAATATGAATCTGAAATCTGAATATGGTATGAACGTGCATTCACAAATTGCACAAACCGCAACCCTTGGTTGACTATTGCCGTATATTTGTGAGTATTTGACAAAGACAGGTTGAAATTATTGGTATAAAAATCTTGAATCATCAGATGGGACCCGGGGTGACTTCTGGGGATATCGCCATCTTTTCGGACTCAGTAAGTAAATGATTGCGATGTCACCTGTGTAAGTTTTTTTTGAAACATTTATTTAAGTATGTCTTCTTGTGGTTATTTTAAATTCAAGGGGTTTAGCAAGAAATAAATTTCATACTACCTTTCAATTGAAAACCTTTCTGACCAGTTAGGTGATCTTTTGAGGAAAGGGAGCCATATTAAGTTTGTTACTCCACGACCCCGGATTAACCCTGTATAGATTAAGACTATTATGGATTATTTTGGCCTCCATAAAAAAAATCTAAATAGCCCTTCCGTCTTTGTCGTTCGTTATAGGTAGGCACTGTATGTTTATGACTTAAATATCTGGGGGCACGGTAGTGCCCCCACCAAGAAGAGCCAAGCGAAGCGCAAGGGCAGGCACTACCTACCTTTTCTCGAAGCGCTTCGTTGTTTTTTTGAACCCTCATAACTTGTGTTTGGATTATACAAATACAAATTATTTATTTCGGACTATAAAATCCATAGTGTTAGTGTTTACAAACTTAGAGCTATGGTTAGTGTTTTATAATTATGCTAAACTAAAATTAAAGACGCCTGGGCACCGGTATTACAGGCGCGTGGAGTTGCACATGACGCTGGAGCAGTGGCGAGTCCCAGCGGTGGGCTAGCATGCACATTACCAGATAAACAAAATTTTCGGGATATGATGTATAATGAAGCTATTAAACATATAAAGTTTCAATTGCATAGCTCTTATACTTTAGATTTTATTGATATCTAAAATACACCGATTTCGTCACTGACTCACTCACGTTGATCATCAAAACCTCTAGGGTACTTCCTGAAGTCCTAGAAAGCTGAAATTTGGTATGTAAGCTAGTATTAGTACACAATCAACAAAAACATTCAAAACATTGGAATTTAATCCCCCCAACCCGGTAAACTAGGGGATGCAATTTATGAGACTTTCGCAAATTTTGATGCTAGAGGTCTGAAAATTGAAAATTCTATATCTTGGCTAAAAAGTATAGACCCGTCGCGTATTAATGTCGCTTATAAATTCAATCAGCGCCAGAGTAAACTATACTATACAACAAAGCTATACTTTTTAGCCAAGGTGTAGAATTTTTAGAGCGTGGCTGGTAGTGGTAGGTTAAGCCGTATGGAGTAGGATGCTTGGTGCTCCTTATGATCTGATATCTTTTTAACGCTGAAAGCTATATTAGCTAGGGAGTCTTGGCAGTCACTTTACATGAAATGTTTTTGGTGGGATCTTATTTATTGAGAATGACTTGCGATGACTTGAGATTGACATGTAAAACTACGTTTTATAAAGGAATAAATGAATGAATAAAATCGAATCATAATCATAATCGTTTATTGCACCATGGTAAAATAAAAGTTCTTACAATATGTACGAGTATGTGTCTCATGAACCCTGGACGGGTATAGCAAAATTAAATTATTAAATTGTTACCTACAAAAAAATCTGATTCTGATTGATTTGGTGCAAGGTTTTTGATAGTACTTCGTTTAAATCGTCATTATTATGAAAGTCAAAAAGGATAGACACGTCATCTGCAAATAAAGTACAATTGGCAACTAAATATCTGGGAAGATCATTAATATATAATAAGAAAAGTAGGCACCCTAGCACACTTCCTTGTGGAATAGAGCCCCTTAATTCAGTAATGTTAGATCGGACAATATCCAACCTATTAGACGTCGGGTTGACGTATTCAATCTGAACGAGCTGCATGCGCTTTCCTAAGTAAGATCTAAACCAGTCGTATGCTATGCCCCTAATTCCCGATCCATATAATTTACGAAGCAGAATCTTGTGTGAGACTTTGTCATATGCTTTTGTGAGGTCTAAAAGTAATCCAACAGCAATTCGTTTATTGTTTATGGTGTTTAGAATGTTCTGAGTGGAATTACTAACGGCGAGAGGAGTGGAGCGATTTTTTCTAAAACCATATTGGTTGTCATGTATATGTTTTTTTGATAGTGTGGACAGGAGCCAGCACAATAGCCGATAATTATTAGTTTTAAGAGGATTTGCTTGTATGATCATTGCTTGGATTTTAAACAAAATGTAACCGGTTCAAAAGTCGTAAAATGTAGTATTACAAATATGGAAAATGCTTCCCTGGCATGGCCCCAGCCTAAAGTTCAAAGGTAGCTTTTAGGTCAAAGTCAAGCTGCTACAGCATTTGTTTTTTTTGCAAGTATTAAATTATTATTCTGGGCATTCCGAATTAAAATAATATGTAGTCACTTGGGATATATTGCTCGTTAGCTTATTTCTTTTGCAGTATCTGAGAAATATTACACCAAGAAGACGCTGACATGTTCGCTGATCAATTAGCATACATGTGCAACATTGCGAGACTCTTTTTGAATTGGCACTTAATTGACTTCGATTATGGTTTTTTTGACACCTATGCATATTTTATCTTATTTCTGTGTGATGTAAGCTTGTGTAAAACACAGTAAGCTTACATTGTACTTACTGAATAAAATAAATGAAATGAAATGAGTGTTGGCAGTGATCGTAAGCATCAGGTGGCTCCTCAGTGTACACTAAGTTGTGATCCAAAATCTTCCCCAGGTAAACGAAGCTCTTCATATTCCACATTTAAAATTAATGTTATCCGAAAAGATTTCGTTTATTCTAGATTTTATTTAAGAAAAATATAGAATGGATTTTTAAATGATCTATAAAATTTGAGGTATTTTCGATGAGCAGACTTCATAATTTATTGCCAAAGACGAGATACGAAAGTTTATAAAAATTTACGTCCCAAGAGGCAGCTGGGAACATTCTGTTTTTGAAACAGACTTATCCATTAAATGGATTTAGCTAACAGTGTTTCTTATTATGTATAAGAAAAACGTACGAGTGTTTGTTTAGATAGTTATGTAAAAAAAGTATACTCCTGAATACGAGCATCGGATTCAAAACTCCAAGTTCATAAATTTATGCTACTGGTCGCAATGGTTTGAAATTATGTTATTAGGGTAGGTTGTCCTTTGTTTGGTACTATTATTTATTTTATACGAAGTAAAATGTTGGTTAATCAGGGTAATAACTGAATAAACCCTAAACGGAAGTTCAAGAAGCAGATTTGTACTAATAACGTTATTTTACAATACAGTCTTATTTATACGGAAACATCACAGTCCATGTTTATGTTGTCTCTAACCTAACCTGAAAAGCAACACGGTTTACGGTTTAAAATGCAATTTTACTCACATCGCGGTACAGCACTCTCGTCCTTGTCGCACGACATTAACGACAATGCAATATGTCCGCTCTGTCGCCGTCGCCGCACGGCATCGGAGCACTAACGGCGATTTGGGATAAATAAATTTGTGGCACTGCATGGCTATTGTGCAGCTATCGATGTAGTCCTGTTCAACGTTTGGAAACATTTTGGCTACCGAGCACCCGGCAGTTTACAAGCATTTTACTTATATTTACTTACCTATTATTTACTCTAAATATAAGATAAGACATGGGAAAAGGAAGTGATTCTGATCGACACCGATCGATCACCTTCTAAGAGACATCGAGATCAGTTTGGTTCATTACTTCGAATAGAAATATGATTTCTTGACTAGGTAACTAAAATTAGACTGTTATATTATAAGTATTGAAAGAGACGAATTTGTAATTTATACTGCCGACGTAAATGCAATCATGCTAGTCTATGCTATTTCTGATGCCCCTTCAAACTCGTAAACTCAGTTCATGTGAATCTCTTGCGAGTCCGAATCTAGAATAATATCTACGCACGGATTGTAATCCAAACTCGATGTTATATTATCGCTGGCATATCACGATTGCTCACTACAACGCTATTAAGTCGTAGGAAGTTAAACATGAGTTGAACCCAAATAGTCGTTGAATAACGTCAACAAAATACCTCTGCTGACTGTAACTTATAATGACTTTCTAGAGAATACTTAGTATCGAAATTAACTTGAAACAAACTAAACGAGATACGGTTCGCTAGAGTGCAAGCAGCAGCAAATGTGGCTGCATCTGATGCACGAGCGCGGTCGGTAAAGGTGTTTGTCCCCAACAATCACACCACTAGGTGTTCTCACAAAGTAATAATTGGACGAAAAGAGGTGAGTTCTAGAGTAATGTGAATATGCTGTGTATGCGATATTTACAGGAATTGGTTGGATGGAAAGTTCCGTGGTAAAAATGGGAGCTACCTATATAGAAAAACACACTTGGATAAACCAATTAAAATTGCGTGAAGTGTCGTAAAAACACATTCATCATTAGTATCTGCTAGACCGTTTTAGGCGTTATTTATAATGGCCACATACCTGTGTCATAATTTGAATGACAAAGATTATATTCGATTGTCGTTACTAAACTGTCGACATACGTTACGATACACATTATGACAAAAAAATTGTGCTTATGGATGATAGAAATGACAAGTTACTCAAAATATCATATTTAGAATAGCAACTTCGTAGATACATCATTAGTATCATTACAAATACCATGTGACGTTCCACTCGTGCATGAACAATTTTGGCATAAAATTGAATCATTCCACGGCAAATTGTATAAAGGATAATGAGTAAAATAAAATTTGGTCGGCGGCGAGTGGAATAATCCAATGTTTTATTTTATAGAGTGGAATTAGATAACACCTATAGATAAAATAATGAATGAATGTTCTTTTTCGACGATAACCAAGTAACATGGTTGTTGTACAGCTACGGTAATATATACGAACCTAAAACAATACTTTTATCCTCATGGCTACCTTTGTACTTTGGGTAGGTATTTAGGACATAAGAAAGGTACACAACAAAAAACATTCTGCGGCATTCTTACAATAGCAACCACAACGTTTCTGTTTATAGTTTATTATTTAGATGTCTAACTTCAGAGTGAAAAGCGACCAGTATTTATTCAAAAATAGCGCCTAAATAAACATTGGTGTTTGTAGCCATGCAATGGTAAGTTAAATCGTCCTACTTACAGTATCACACAAATAAATAACCGGATTGATCTAAGCCCCGAGCCTATAGTTTACAGATTGTTTTCTATTGTGTGTTGTTTTATATACATTTATTGTTTCTATTTATCAGATATTTATTTTCACAAACTAAAACAAACTAAGTATATAAATGTGTACCCGATGATGTACAAATGACAAATATCTGTGTGTTTGTCCTAGAGGACAAATGTAGGTAACTGAGTACTTACACCGATGTACCTAGGGTCATTTTGCCGGTTGGCGACCACCTAATTTCATGTGCCGGTTAGCAACCACTTAGCTGACTTGGAGAACTGAAAGCATATTTTCTCGTTTTTTTTGTCAATTTCTATTCCATAACTAGAAACAATAAGACATACGACTGACTGTTTCAATAGGCTCAATTGATGTTATCTTGAATTGAAAAAACCATGTTCTTCAAGTGGTCGCTAACCGAAGGTGGTCGCGTAACCGGCGAAATGACCCTACTTTGTAGTGAAATGAAAAGAGAATAATTAAAAATTCCGAAGATAAAGTAGCCAGGGATTCTTTTTAATATTTTTCGTAACCATTTTAAGCTCTAATTAATGTAATTAACATTCATGTTTCAGGAGGATATTCCAAAAATATTACCTCTGGTAGGCAGTAGGTTAAGGATTTCCTGAAAGGTACTCTGCGTATCAAAATGATGACCTTGGCAATTGTGTAGAATATGGAAATTATAGGATAATGAAAACGTCAACTTACTAACCTACACGAATAAGAGTCACATTTACTATTATTAATGTCAAATGAAGAAATTTGCCAATTGATACAGGTAAACATCAATTAGAGAGCACCGAAGCATTATCGCCACGCTTTTTCCAAGTAGGTACGATTTTAAAAACTTGTTATGAAATTTTATAATTCCAACAAAAGCACTTCATTTTAAGTTTAGTGTTCAACTTTGTTAAATATCCAACCGCTCTACTAAACTTCATCATCATAAAATCGAATGCTGCGATAACTATAAAGATACCTAATCTATGTAGTGTTCAATAACAGTAAACGGAATAATAAAACCGAAGCATTTCGTTTCTGTGTGCTAACATGAACTACTTACCTATATTTTTAAACGTTGTTGGGTTTTGTCGATATTTGGGCCATTTTCTTACGTGACTACCTATTTCTGTTTGTTAAACCAGTAGGCTATTCGATGATTTATTTCAGAATAATTGCCTAGTGATTACAATATAAGGTGCTAACAAATTAGTATATTTTTAGAGCTGTTACATCAAAGCTGTTACTTAAAAAAATGATTTAAAATACAAAGGAATAGGGTTTTTATTTCCAAAAAAAAAATCAAAGTGAGTATTTAACTGACACAACAAATTATTTATTTAATTCATCTAGGTTAGATATGGAGCCTCTTAATGTGGTACTTAATCAAAGGCCTTAGTGGATGATAACCTACCTAGTCTTTTATTTTGCCAGTATGAAAATATACTTACCTATCTAACATTAATATGCGCGCCAATTACACAAATATTATACCTATGTACCAGCATAAATAGTTAATTGGAAGAAACTCATGCGTTCAATTTTAACTAACCAGGTATCTATCTAATGATGTTTGAACTTGAATAAAAGAATCTCCGAAAGAAGTCAATTAGACTCTTTATTCTGAATGGTTCCTTTGTCGCAGGTGAGGTGTGAAGCAATTTGTCAGCTCACGTGCCTCGTGATTCTTATTTTATAAGGAGCATAAACGTATACTTACAGCTACCTATATGATAATGTTTAAAATCATGGACTTAAGGCGACGTAGGCTCGTGGTCTTCTCTCCCTCTCACTGAGCATAAGCGTGAGCGCGGATAGCATGTTTTTTGTAAGTATTTAATAATTGATATTGCCGATTTATACCATTTAACCAATTTCAATATGTTTAGCTGTTGTGCATAATTTGTTACGATTTTTTAAGTGTAGTTTAGACCTATAATATGTTCGTGATTTTTTTTGAAGTGGATACTTCTTTGCTCGCGTTCTTGTATTGATACATTTTGAATTGTACAGTTCAAAATGTATCACGTGACTTCCGGAATAACTTTTTGTACAGAAGCCTAATCTGATTTCAAATAATTGTTTGTTACGTGTTTTAATCCTTCCTCAAAATATTAAATCCACAAAATATTATTTAGTTTATGTGGCGGACATGAAAATAATGCTGAAATGACCGCATTTTCAATGTAAATATCGCGAGTCAAATGAGCAACCAAAGAGAATATAAATAAGAGACGGGACTTCGAACAAGGTTTTGGATGACAGTGACATTGTCATTTGATTTTGACATGACAACTCATTCGAACTTTAGCTAGTTTGAAATACCACAATACCAATAAAAATAAACGCTAGTACGGAAGTAGACTTACCAACCTAACGAACGAGGACAATAGTAGGGTTGTAGTAATTAACGTTATCGATATCGATAATATTAGAACCCAACGTTATCGATATCGATAAATTATGATTAGGGACGTCGTTGGGCCCACTGCATGAACAGAAAATTGCTTTACAAAATCTAAAACTAATCCACAAAGTACTTTGTTATATACTGAAATAGAGAACAATCTCTGGGCCTAAAAACGGTAACCCTGTAATTGATGCGCCATGTAGAATCGTTAGTTGAAATACTCCACTTCAATGTTAAAACATACAAAAAGTGCGTCGGTCGCAGGGTTTGAACCCCGGCTCATAGACTCCAAATACCTCCGTCTGTACCCCTAGGCTACTGATGTCTTATGACAACACGGCGAATTTTGAAATACCTTGACAGCCTCTAGTTGACTTATTATGCTGTCATTACCGCGCAACTAGTACTAAGATTGGCCGCCCTGAACTAATCCGATTTAGGTATGAAATAATAAAAGGAGAACAAATATTTCAAACAGTTTATTTCACACTTATTTCCAAATCACAGTATATTTCTCACAAAAAATCACCAATCTGTACACATATCTTTGCGGGTCGCAATGAATTCTTCTCGAACTAAGAAACCTCGCGCTTGTAGGTTTTATCCAAGTACCAACCGTTGTTTATCATAAGTAAATCAATATTGGCGCTTGATATTTCGTTATTAATACTTACGTGTTTTATTTTAAGATAATTATTAATTTTATTTCGTCAAAAGCATTGTTTGTTTGACACACACATGTTTTCTCGTGAAGTTATAATATCCTTGGTAACCGGCCAAAGTCACCATGACAAAATGACAGACAGAGAAAGAACGGAAGTAGGAGATAGCATGAGTCCGCCATAGCAATAGCACAGATAGAAAACTTGTCACTGGTCAGAACTTGTCAGATTTGATCTGAATTTGAGCAGTTGGACGTCATTCATATTTTTGTTCCTAGTTGCGCTACACTGTGAGCAACGTCAGTCAATGTTGCCATATACCCGATTTATCTGTAAGTACTTATACAGATGATAGGGTTCCATAGCCAACAAAGAAGTAGGTATCCAACTTAATTAACGGTTGTATCTCCGACACAACCCTCTTCTTTTTTTTATATCGAGCGAAAGTCAAAAACTCAGGATTCGAATAGCTGTTGTCCATTGGAAAGGCCTCAAGATTGCTCATTAAATTTAGGGCAACTGTATTATAATCCAAACAAGAGCTACGACTTTTTAAAACACCGTTTTCTGAGCTCACGTTGCCTTAAGGTTGACACACACTTATCGCTTCGGCGCCCGACCGTCACCAAGGTTGCGTTGGGTTGACGCCGGGTAAACGGCGAGTGGGTGTGGCGTGTCGGAGGCGATCCGGTGAGGGCGCGATTTTAAGTGTGCTGCTTACGTTTACCTATACAGGTAAGTATTCTTAAAAAAAAATAACTTGCTCAATTCGTGAAATTGTTTTACGGTATTTCAAAATTGTATTTAGGTAATAACGCTGAAATATTAAGGAACCCTAAAAACGAAGAATTACTTGATTTATGAAATTACAAATTGGCGTATCAGACTTGTATTAATATTTAAAACAAGATCTTTTTTGTCGTAACGGACACTTATGCGTCCGTTATGTGCGCATTCAAGACGCAAAATGGCGTATCGTACAGTTAACTGAGAGTTACGAAAAAATGTATCACAGACATTTCTTATTTAGTTGAATACGACAAAATGCTCTGTAAAATTGAGTTTCAACGCAATATTTGTATGGTCGTCACGGACAATTTTTTCAAGCTACGTATGGGACGTTATTTATACGTGCACCAGAAAGATGAAAATCAATTTTCGATCGATGACTAATATAGATAAGCAATGTACTAGGAACCAGACTGTCAAGTTGTTTAATAAACTTCCTGTAGACCTAAAAGGTATCGTTCAATATAATTGTTTTAAAGATAAATTAAAGCTATTTTTATTAGGCGGTGCTTTTACAGTGTTGAAGAAATATTTGATAGCGTGTAGAGTGTAGTTATTAGTAATTAGATATATTATATTGTTAGCTGTAAGGAATTTAAGTATTCAAACACAATCTTGTATTGTTTACTGAATAAATATTTCTATGTCTAGCCCCTCTGGACTTTAGCCATCGGTGCGACAAAGGCCCCGTGGTTCCAGTACACACGGGATGTTCGAGGAAATTAAGGCCATCCGAACGATGTCATTGAGAGCGTGGTGTCGTGGAAATTTTCCTGAACAACGACAACAACTCAACGCGTGATAAGCATTAGCCCCCACCATAGATCCGCAGATACATTTATGAGGTAGGTACCTATACAAAAATCGCAGCCAAGCCGGAGAGCCACTGCCACACGCATCGAATCATTGTCGAGGAGTGTTCCTAAGTACGGAGCAGGCAAAGCCTGCAGCCACGCTCCCGCTTCTGCCCTTGACATCGATTTGAGTCTAGCCAAATCCACGCCCGTGGCTTTATCAATGAAACGAGCAAGTACGACCCTGGCCCCAACATCATCCCATGCTCTCTGCACATGACTATTGTGGAACCTCTTTCACCGACGCATTTGGAAAAAGACTCGTCCATTTTGCCAGCGCGTCACCAACAAATGGAATGGTGACCTTGTCTCCTTGAGAATTTAAAATTTTAGCGACCAGGGCACCGACCCCATCCACTGGTACTGGTCATCGGAAAGGGATTCATTATAACTTCTGCGGAGTCCCTTAAAGCGTTGTCAAAAAACGACACTTCATTATTTAGGACATAACCACGTTTTGTTTTGGTTAATTCTGTGAATACAGTCACTTGTGAAATAAATAATCTCCACTTATAATAAATATCTAAATTAAAAAAATAATCAGCCAGTTTGAAACTAAGCTTTCTGTGTTACGAATGTTCTCAGCATCCCATGGACGGAAAAATATGAAACATTTTATATAGGTACATTATTATTCCAGCTGCAACTTAGGATAGTTTTTATCCGCCTGCGACAATTAATTAATTTTCCGTAATATACGACTTCATTTAATTTTTCATTTATTATTCTTAAAGTATATCGCCGCCACATCTGTCAGCTAAAAGAAACGTCAAAATTATCCCGGAAATCATCCCCTAAGGGGGTGAAAGGGGGGGGGGGGGGGGTGAAAATTTGGATGTAATTTATTTTGATGAAATTTGGTGTAGATATAGGTTAAGTCCTGGGAAGGGACATGGGATAGTTTTTACCCCAAAAATCATCCCCTAAGGGGGTGAAATTAGGGGTGAAAATACGGATGGAACCCATTTTAATACAATTTGGTATAGAGATAGCTTGAGTCCTGGGAAAGGACATAGGATAGTTTTTATTCCGGAAATCACTCCCTAAGGGGGTGAAATGGGGGGTGAAAATTTGGATGAAACCCGTTTAGATGAACTTTGGTATAAAGGTCGTTTGAGTCCCGAAGAATGACATTACATAATTAGGGTAAATAAATAGGGGGTGAAAGTTTGGATAAAATCCATGTACCTAGATGAAATTTGGCATAGAGATAATTTGAGACCCTTCGAAGGATAAAGAATAGTTTTTGCCTCGGAAATCATCCCTTAAGATGGTAGAATATTGTTTGCATTATATTTTCTAAGTATAAGTTCTACGCGGACGAAGTCGCGGGCAACAGCTAGTATATAATGAAGGTCTGTCAAACTCGCCTAGCTATTGATTTATAAAAAGGTTCAATTATAAGCAAGAAGATTGTTTGACTCTGAAATAATGAACGATTGAGCGCTAAAAGTAATTAGAAAAACTAAATTGCACCTATTCAATATCAAATTGGAATCATTTTGGCCGAATAGAGAAGCTTTTGTTGGTTACGTGGTCTTTATTACATTTACAGGGTGTGGCCTGTAGTAGGAGCAAAAAATTAAACGGTAGATTATTAAGCTTGTGAACAATTATTTCCACATAGTTAAACTTGAAAAAAAAAAACTTTTTTTTAAATTTTTTTTTCTTCTTTATAAGTTTAGTTGTATTTTTTTACTCTTCTGGAGTGCTATCAGTAACTTTTTATTTTAAAGACACTAAAAAAAAAAAAACACAAATTTATTTTGAAATCATAAATGCAAAAACTATTATCAATTTAAAATCCGCATTGACTGCTGTGCTATGATGTCGTGGTGCCAAGATACATTACTTGAAGGTCATGACTTAGAGCAAAATATCTCTGAATCCAAAAAATAATAAAATGAGTGGACACAAGGGGTTAGGTACTACAAATGCTCTAAGGAAGCGTCCCTTTGAATATTTGCTCCTATTACAGGCCACACCCTGTATATCCATATCTTGCGTCGATAAGCATTTTCTGCGGCCATTCAATATTTATAATTGCTCTTCTTCGTATATGTATTATATAATGTCACTTTTTATAATAGTATATATATACAGGGTGTCCCAGAAATCGACGTCAAGCTGAAAATGGATGATAGACCAAGTCATAACAGTTATCAGAAAAATAGGAAAAAAATCCAACTTATGTGTTTTGTTCTATCATCCGTTTTAGGCTTGACGTCGATCTCTGGGACACCCTTTATAATACATATATACTAGCTTTTGCCCGCGGCTTCGCCCGCGTAGTAAGTGTAATTTTTGCAATAATTGTTGAATTGTTACGCCGGTAACGGCCTTCGTCAATATTTTTTTACACTGCTGAACCGATTTACATTTGGTTTTCACGATCGTGTGGCTTTTTACTTATTTAAATATATCAATTTAGGTGGCAATTGTGGCACTCTTTGTGGGAGGCCTATGTCCAGCAGTGGACGTCTTTCGGCTGATATGATGATGATGATGAGGTGTACAGTTGCCGGCAAACGTTCTGAGCTGGACCTTGAGTGCGCAGCAGCCGATTTAGGCAGTAGCCCTTTTGATTCAAGATGTTTGTCGGGACCTATATCAATTATATATATATTAATGTACAAAATGCATGCGAAGCATGAAACTAATTGCTGCATTTACTTAAATTAGATGAATGCATGAAATGAAATGATGAATTTCATCAAATCATACTTGTGACCCCCCATTGCTATTAATAACAACCACAAACACCATAAACATAAGTCTTATGTATTTGCATGCTGTTGAGAACAGCTGAGAGAACGTGGAACAATAGTGTTTTTACTCTAAGGCATGTAACGTTAGCCTTTTTCTGCAAACAAATTATATTATTATCATTATTTAACACGTTCGGTAGGTAACAATCATTCCCGATGTTAGCCTAAATCTAACGACTTGGACAAGGAGCAATGTAAGACCGTTAAGAGTACCGGTTTAAATATTCATTATCAGCTCTGTAAATCGCTGTACTTTAAATAAACTAAACTCGTTTACTAAACTGCATGACGAGTCTGGAATTTCTTGACGTAATGCATAATTATAATTATGCTTGTCCCTTTTTAAGTAGATACTTGTGACTTTAATGGGTTATTTTCATTTCCCTTTTGCTATAGGAGTGCATTTCGAACCAACAACAACCTATAATATCCCCATACCCTTTTTTTTTTTTTTTTAGTAAAAAGTACTTTTAGTACTTACTTTTATCCTCGTCGCCACATGTAGTATTCACTTATTTGCCGATTCTAAGGGTATATCTGTATAGCTTGGCTAGCCAACGCACATCATCACAGGTTACCACTCCCAGCAACGGTCGGGCCATGACTGCTGTCATCGTGACGTATGCGCACTAGATAAGCACAGATACACTACACTCAGAAACCGTTAACTTTTTAGGTACAGTTAAAAGGCCATTCTGTAAAACCCATTAGCTCATTAGCTTAGGTTAGGTTTGTTTTATAACAATCCTGAAAAGTTAATTGAGTCTGAAAAAATGGTTTTCGATGTAAGGAAAATTCTGCGTAACATACATTCGATGGAACATTTGTCGGTAAAACAAGGTACAACCCGTTTTGACCAATTTTGTGATTTCTAGTAAAACTTATGTAATATAAATAATACTGGCTTGAAAAGATTTAATATCATGAGTATTTCGATGATTTAATATAAGTTGACACTTTTGTGCGCACCAGTACGCGATAAACTTTGTTAGTATAAGATAGTAATACATTACTCTATCCATCATATCAGATTATCCTTTTTCGCGTAAAAACCAGGACAAGTCTGAAAGTTTCGGTGCTTTTGATATCTCGACAACACTATTGAGTTATCGTGGGATTAAACTTGATAATATTGCGTCAATTAGTGTAGTAATCTATGTAGTTAGTTATTGTTTCAAGATTACGTACATTTTGAGGTATATATAAGTGAGATCTTGACGCTAGCTGTGATTGGAATAGCTACAATCCGCTGCCTTCAATTGCCAATTCAGGGGTAAAGCCAATAAACGCCTAGAAATATTTTTTTTTGAGCACTTTAAAACATAAATTGAAGAGTTACACGAAAATAACAAGTTTCAATGTAGCGTAATAGTACAGTATAACGAGCTGTAGGTACATTTTGAGATTAAAACTCATATTCCTAGAATTTTTCTTTCCGTGGGCCCTCAAAACAAGCAGCCGAGGGTTATTAGTTATTACCTGGGTCATTGTCAGTCACAAAAACAAAAATCATCTTTCCGGTGGTCAATAGTTAAGGGCTTCCGTTTATATATAATATGTTTTTATCACATAGAATTATAGAAGGGGCAACGCTGTTTATGCGGATTCAGAGTTCAATCAAAAATTAGACTTTATAGCCCTTAACTTTAGCAATGTCCACCGAAGAGACGCGAACCTAAATCTGACAATGACCCACCTACTTTAAAAACAAACTAAGTAGTAATTGTCTTCGGTTTCCGCGAATATTACCTTATAGACCGGGAGATACTGACACAAAATTTTAAGGTATTTGTACCAGGTATGGCGACCCTTCAGGTGTCTAATTACGTAATGAAGAAAAGGAAAATGATGGTTATAGCGCTGGTACCGGCGTCCCAAACGCGAGGGCGTTAATCGAACGTGTCGTTTAAATTACGAAAGTCAAACGATTTGTTACACAAAAATTCTTGTATTTTCCGATAGGCGATGAAAAAAGAAGTAGGCGGTAGCGTAATGCCATACTTCTCCGATGTGACCTAGATCCCGCCATACCAACGAAAACACATTAATTAAAAAAAAACAATTCAACCATTTGTACCAGGCAAATTTTTGCACAGCTAACCATCGTCGAGTAGCCATTCACGGAAATCACCATGCCATACTTTTCCAACGGTTCCAAGTGGCCGCCATACCAGCAAAGGAGTAATGTTTTTTTGTTTTTTTTAAACGATTTGTACCAGTATGGCATTTGGATTTTTGGAAAGAATATAATACAATGTGACCGTTATTATATTTGCTATACTTCTAATAGGGGGAAAAAGTAGTGCCATACTTAAAAAAACTTATTTAATCGGCACGTTTTCAAAATACGACTTAACAATACGTAAAATAATTTTTTACAGCATGGCATCACTGTATTCTGTTAGTTTGGATACAATTCTACCTAAAAAAAAATATACCACATAATATCTGGTTCTAAAACAAGATTGCCGCCACTTATGTGTTTGAAATTCTGTACTTATGTTCTTTACTTACAGAAAACATTAGTGCCATACTGGTACAAATCGTTCAAAATACGCTAAAAAAAATACTCTAACAACTTTGAAAAAATTATCAGACTTATATTTATGATAATGCAAAGAACTGGTAAAAATATATAGGATGGTACAAATCGTTAAGCACAAAAAAAATTGCGACTTTACAGCGGTATGGTGGCCATTTGGAACCGTCGGAAAAGTATTGTTCGGGCTGCATGCATGCCCGACCCCTTATTCTGTAAACGCCGCTCGTGTGTACCAGGGCGTTGAGTCTGTGGTTTTGAAGGTGACATTTGAGCTGTCACATTTTTGCTGGTCACATAATTTTGCACACCGACACCGATGTCGGTTTTTGGTTTTGGTTGGATGTCGCTCGCTTTGAAGACACACACGGGTGTTCGAGTGTTGGTTTGGATTTGGTGAAGTGTTTTGAGACTCGCTTGGTGGTCTAAAGGCCCGAGTTGTTTTGGTGAAAGAACAGACCATTTGGTGATAAAAGTGCCGGGAGATTTGGCGCCTGGGATACGGACCCCGCATTGTTGCACAGCTCGCAGAACGTGCAGCAGCTTGAGTTAACTTGACTGACTTTGACGGCTAACGACAGACTTAACAAAATATCGTGTCGCCGGGATTCCTGTAAGTACAGAATCTTCACATTTTTGATTGCTATTGTAGGCACTATATGACCCGCGAGCACCGCGAGGAGCGTTCGGCTTCTCGCACCGGGCGAGAATCGAACATGAATGGCATGGTGATTTTCGTGAATGGCTACTCGACGATGGTTAGCTGTGCAAAAATAAGCCTGGTACAAATGGTTGAATTAGTTTATTTTGACCCTTTACCTACGAGGCCTTGAATCACTCCGTCATCGCTCAATACGGGCATGTTTTGGCGAGAGTCAGTGGTTAGGCATTACTTCACTTACTTGTAACTTTTGAAGTATTACAGCTACACAGTTGAACTTTAACACACACAATAAGTATAATGTGTTTAATCAATAAATAATTACTTGGAGTAATAATATTCACTATTTTTTCTGATATCAAGGAATACATCAGTCACTAAGAAATTGCAGATATTTAAGTTACTACTCGCGGATTTCACATGTTTAAGTTTAAGAACATTAGTTTATTTAACACAAATAAACACTTAATTAACGATAATTATAAAAATAATACATAAATATCAATCACTCAAATTAACACTCCAAACACTCCCACGCCGTACTCTAACAAAAACACAATTGTCCGCCATATTGAGTTCAATTATTTGCACGTCTGCAGTACGGGTGTCAAGTTGTCTACCCCAGTTGCCACCAAAAAGCGGTCATATTAATAAAAAACAAAAAAAATAAAAAATATTTATTGTCGCAAAAAAAACACAAAATCACAAAATCGAACACTGATGTAGATACTTATATAAAACAACACAATGCAGAAAATAAATGATGCGACAATAGGCATGTATAGGTAAATATGTTTATTTCAGAGCCATCTACCGAAACATTTTGATATTTTTTTCTTTGTATCTGTACTAATCCCAATGTATAATGTGATCGCTATTACCAAGATACAAGGTTTCGTTTTGATTAAAAAAAGATTAAACATGACCATTACTTCGATCAACTATAGTTGACACCCGTACTGCAGCGGTGTTGCCGTACTGGCAACTCTGGTTGACACCCGTAGGTAAAGGGTTAAATTGATGTGTTCTTGTTGGTATGGCGGGCTCTAAGTCACACCGGAGAAGTATGTCATTACGCTACCGCCTATCTTTTTTCATCGTCTATCGGAAAATACAAGAATTTTTGTGTAACAAATCGTTTCACTTTCGTAATTTAAACGACACGTTCGATTAATGCCCTCGCGTTTGGGCCACCGGTACCAGTGCTATGACCATCATTTTCCTTATCTTCATTACGTAATTAGACCCCTAAAGGGTCGCCATACCTGGTACAAATACTTTAAAAAATTGTGTCAGTATCTCCCGGTCTATTACTCATTAAATGAAACGATTTAAAATTAAGTAACACAAAAATAATAAAAAACCGGTCAAGTGCGAGTCTGTCTCGTACAAACTTTCACCACGAAACGGATGGAATGGATTTTTTTTATTAAATAAGAAAAAATCCATGTCTGTTTTTCAGAGATAATTATTTTTCAAGTGAACCAATTTCGACAATTCTTTTTTTTTATTTGCTCGAAGATACTTTCAGAATACTTCCATACAAATTAGAAGGAAAAAAAATCAACACAAAAGTATTAAATTACAGATTTAAATGTTAAATGATTTTTAAAGAATAAAAAAACATACGCTAGATAGAGGTCTCGTTATACTTTTAGTAGTAGTTCCCGAGATATTTAACTTTGTGACAGACAGACGGACGGAGTACGGGGACAGAGACGGAGATAAGGGTTCCGTTTTTACCTTATTGGTCCGGAACCCTAAAAACGAACTGGATAAGTAGGTATCTACAAAAAATACAACATTAATGTTTTAATTAAGATCCAATTAAGGTTCTAATTAATTATGCCGCCGTTGTTTTTAAAAATATATTCGTTGATGCTTTTATTTTATCAGACATATTATTGTTTCCTCGGACGAAAAAAAATCTGGGACTCTTTATCCAAGGGCAGTAGGAAACTCTTCAGTTTTTATACGATTCAATATAACTACGCAAGTGTTTAGTAAGATGCTAAGATGACATCATTTAATTTTTTTGATACTATTTAAAAATTGTTAATTTTATTGCTTTTTTGTTTTTTTTTTAGTGTGTATTTTAGTTATATAATAGTTCCTATTCATACTTTTTTATTTCTTTGTTTGTTTCATTTCTTTTGTTAATCTGTCGTTGTTGGACGTTACCCACCGTGCTCTCACCGAATGGACCCTGCGGAAGACCAGCGCCGGCTGTAAAGCTAGCAACATGCTGAGCAGGGTCCATTTCGTGACAAAGCCTAATGTGTTTTTTTATATAATTTTTAATGTAACTGTGTTATTTTTGTCACGAATAAATGTTAGAATTTGAATATTGAATTTAAAAACTTTGCATAATTATGCATACTTACGTCAATTACCACTGCAGAGAGTGCAGAGGCGCTATTTCACTTTCAAAATACGACATGTCCCCTACATTGCACTTGGATCCCATCTTCATATCGCTCTCTTTGGGGGACATAAAAGGGCAAGGGACACATCACGTTTTATAAGTCGAACACTGGTCCAGCATTTGACCATGGTCATCATCTCAATGATTGTTAATTATACGTTATAACATAATGTGAAGTAAACGTGATGATGTAAATAGTAATAGCTAGCTCGGCGCTTGACTATTTAAACTTTTTTGCATTAGATAGAGCGCAATTTGCCAGCAGGTAATATTTTTTCTCGTCGCAATTTTGCTAACCAACGAGGTTAGAGTGCAGCGTGTTAGGCACTGTAATCACCTCTATATTATTTTTTAGATCTTATATAGGAGTTTGAAGAATACTTCTTTAAAGAACCATCATAGGTATATTATATGCTACCTATCAATGAAAAACAAGCTGTTTGCTGGCTTGGATGATTTTATCACTTGGTTTTTCCGTTTGTAATTTTTTTTGTAGGTAGCGGGTAAAATATATTGCTAAGGACTTAACGCTATATTTGAAATGTTTGAAAGCTTTCAATATGTAAAATTGAATGTGTGGAAATTTGTGAGCACATTTGAGAAATTATTCACACACGAATAACATATTTATAAGGAGACATTAACTCACAACATTAATTAATTTGGTAACGTATTGGTATCCTAATTTCTAGCCATCTTGCAAAGTACTTGGATGATTCTTATCGACAAATGTATCAAATTCCTATATATAAATGCCAAAAACGTGTAGGCACAGTAAATATTATAAGAAGGTACTTATTTTAATTATAGGTAACTATGTATATACCGATACAATAAACATACTTAGCCTGTAAGTACTCAGTGTTTCTACCATAAGCCAATCCTATTTAATATTTGCCAACCAAATTGTATTCATGAATTTCCCATATTGTTTACGTTTACCTAATCCAAACTTTGTCGTACTTAATGTTCTTTTTGAGGCATTCTCCAATATAAACAAGACATTAGACTGATGTGACATTTTACATCAATACCTATATGGTTAATTACTCTTTAGGTTCTTACGCAAAGTTGCTTAGATTAACAATTACTTACCTCTACTTCGATAACTTCTTTAATATGAGTCGTTGCTAAATGCAAATATGCATAATAGGATATGCATATTTGCATATCCTATTATGCATATAGCAAAATCGGAGAAACTACGCCCAATTTTATCAACGGAAAAAATGTTTAAATTTTGTTTTTTGGTTATTTTGAATTTATTATGTTTTTTTTTAGTTTTTTATTTTGCAATTCCATACTATTGTAAATAAAATGTTACTGCTCTTAAACTATCTATCGACACAAAATAGAAACAAAAATGATCATTAATAACAGGCTAAGGCACTAAAAAAAAGTCACGCCCCCAATTTATTATAACGAGGTTTCTCATTTAAAAAAATAGTAGGAAAAATAAACACAATTTAGCGCAGCTATAGTTAGGTATTTTCAAAGTCCTGTCACTTTACCATACATTGTGTGACGCAGAAGAGAAACTGACCCCTGTAGTCTGAAAGCTATGATCGAGAAAAGTCATGATTGCATGCTATTCCATAGACAAATTTCTCAATAATGGCTATGTACACTGAAAGCCGAACGATTTTTCAACTGGCTCGCTGCCCAATCAATGGTTATGTAATGTTTAAGGACCCACTTAATAGAAACTTGACAATTAAATGTACTAATAATAATTCATTCGTTAACACGCTGCAGTGTACCTAAACTAAGACATACTTACCTACCTGCTGTAATATAATATAAGACATACTTACCTTAATGTGATATTATAATGTTATTTAAGATCAATAAAATTGACATGTAAAACTACGTTTTATAAAGGAATAAAAAAAAAACAGTAAAGTGTGTCATTTTAGGCTTAGCAAGCGGGATTAAAGTAGTACAAAGACTATAATGTAGTTAGTACATTTAGCCCCTAGGGAAAATATGTATATATATTTATGATTTTTAAACATGTTAATTTGATCAATCAAAACACTTCACCGTATTGAATCCACCAATTACAACCCTTTAAATTAACATTTGTATTTGCTACCGACCAATCAGGATACATAATTAATTTGAAACATCAGGCCCCGTAGCATGGATGGCGTTATCAAGCGATAAGTGATAGGATAAGCGCGTCGTCTCGTTCTATCGAACGGTGTCAGCCAGGGACGGATGCTCTATCCTGTCACTTGTCGCGTGATAAGGCCATCCATGCTACGGGGCCAGGCGTCTTTTATTCCCTAACTCACAATCATGCCGTTTGGACGGTTCTCTATTGGAAGGCATAAAGTCATTTGTACTATTATTGTTACGCATAATTGCTTTTCGCCGAAATAGTGATTTGCATAATTCTCATTACGCATAATTATATACGCATAACATTAAAAAGCATAAATACTGAAAGCATAATCTTCATGAAGACTAATGTCAAATATATAAGCACAAATAGGCATAATAATCAATTGGCATCATATCAAAATGCATAACAAAAATATAAACCTATAAACCTCCTATAAACGGTCAGAGGCGTTTATTCTTGGTGTCAATATTTTGTATCTGTGTCAAAGCAGTTTATTAAAAAATTCATGCCGCCAAATCGGACAATCTTTTCGCCGTGGAATTTATTATTGATTGTGGATGAATTAATCTTTGTTTTAACCATTTTCTCGCAGTCGAAGTGAACAGTAGAGTGTAGGTATAACTCTGGTCTAAAAACCATATTACCACTCGAACAATTTCCCCTCACTTCGTTCGGGGAAATAACCATCTCGTGGTAATATGGCTTATTTTAGACCCTTGTCATACAATCTACTATTATTTTACTTTTATACTACGACGGTGGGAAATAAGCATACGGCTTTCCGGATAGTAAGCACACCAGCTCGCCTATCGACGCTTGCGACACCAGAAGAATCACAAGCGTGCTGCTGACCCTCTTATTGATTTGAAGATTCGTTGTGTTGACAGCCAAACACAAATGCAGGTCCAACACTCTCAACACAGATCCTCGGGAGCTCTGGCAACCTTGCTGACCCCCAGGAACACAACACCAAATACCCATAAATCCTTCGAGCAACACGGCCTTCCTAGCGGAAGGGAGTTGCCTTAGCTATGAATATTACAGTCAAATAATTCTGTCATTTCTTGGGGTGCCGGGGGGGAATTTGCTGTAACGATGACACTAATAAATCAAAAATGACACAACACACCGAAAAAACTTGCAAACCTACCTTCATACATTTTTGTGTACAGTCGCCATCACATACATCGGTACACTATAGGTGTTCAAAAATATCGGCGCATGCACCCTAATGCCTTGAAAATAGAGGTGTGTTCCGATGTTTGTGACGTGCTTGTTTGCTCCGATGTATGTGATGGCGACTGTACAAACCATGCCCACTTGGGCTTGTACTTCGACAGAGGGGACATGGTGCGAATGCCTACTCCCTTCCGTGTTGCGTGTTGGTGTTATTTATTACGGCTGCGGTCTTCTATAGTAGTTGTCGACTCGTTTTGCTCATTATTAATCAAAAAAGTCAGCTCAAGTAGCCACTGTGTTGCGCTACGAACGGAACGGCCGGGTACCCGACTACCACAAGTTAACTTTGCAACTTGGATATTGTAAAGTTAGCTCTACATGTATGTGTCGGTTTGTAACCGTGTTTTTGATGCATACACACGACGAATTCAAGTTTGAATTAACGTTTAGTGGTAGGTCATATACTAGTTAAGCAATGTGATTATCAGGACATTAATTATTGTGTTCATCAATTTAACCTTTTCGACGACATCGACGTATATATCCGAACCGCAGGTTCATCGCCAACGACTGATATATTCGTCAAGAAGCTCAGCGCGATAGCACCCTTCTTGCATTAACATAAGGTTTAACTCCGCACTAAATGTCTTATTGACTTGGCGTGTGGTTGACAACTTTTATCTTTGACAGAGCGTTGAAAAGGTTAATACACCTATGTGGTAATATACCAGAAAGTCCTTCACGACTGTAGAACTCTCAATTCCAATACAAGGTTTGTGGAATCGAAGCGCATGTGATTAATTTTAAAACTAGAATAAGTGGTAACATGGGAATTATTAATATACATAAACTCTTAACTAATTACTACTTCATGATTATTGCCTCTTAATGTCCGACATTTTAACCTCATTTTACCTTCAGTCAATAAAACTGTAAAGTGCGCATAAAGTAGGGTTTCCAGAAGACTCGACAAACTGGGTTTCTACTCGTATTTCAACAACTTGACAATTATGTGTGACAGTGTCTATTGACAACATTTCAAAATATGTAATTATGCCTAAAATCGAAAACCATTTCGGTAATAATGTTACCCGAACGTAATAAAGTAGTTTTCAGATTGTTTTTCACTCGTTTTTAGGAATATCGCGATATTGTGTATACGCTGTTTTTGCCTCGATTCCAGTAAACCCCGCCCTCGAAAAAGAGACACACTTATCTCTTCCGCACACGAGATGCAACACTGTGGCACAAGTGATATTTTAGAAGAGGTAAAATACCACCATTTGAACTTATTTATGTCGATTATAAAATTTATAAATATATTATTTGAGTACGCTAATGTAAAAAAGGACAATAAAGACCCAACTATGGTTTTTTTTTCTGTTGCTTCGATACGTGTTAAGTAATAGATGGTATCCAGTGTCCATTTTTCAGGAGATACTTGTCAAGGTGGTAAAATCGGGGCCATTCATATCACTGTCATAATTGTCAGCCGAGCCTAAATAAGATAAAAAAATATTACAATAGATTTCTGAAGCGATGATCAATCTCATGTGTCGTGTCATGTACCTAGTTAAATATTTTTCCTTTCTATCGGGGTCGGATACATAACCTCAGATTATTATTGCTAAATTATAAGTGGATACAGTGGAAAATAAAAATTATAAGCATGATATATTATACAGACAGTGATCACAGAACCCATATTTATAATTAGTCACATAAGATATAAGTATAGTTCTAATTCAAAAAATACCCAGCGTTATCGTTTAACACTTACTTAACAAGGAAACGACGCTTAGTGCAATAAATACCAATAGGTATTATTTGCTGTGATTTTGGAGCAACGGTGTATTAACCGAATATAAAATTAAAATACTTGTACATATAATTTGCAGCAAAAGAACTTATCCTAAGTCTCCTCCTATCTTTACATGGTGATCCTAGTCTCGTTCTATTCTCAAACCAGTCGACATAAACTTTATTATGTCTTTGATTGCCCCCATCTCGGCGGGAACAGAGTGGATGGTGACAACTCCTAATGGGGCTGTTAAATCTAACGGTTCGGTTGTGATAAACATTTCAATAATAGCCTAGATTAAGACAAAACATTTTACGAGTCAACTTTTATAATATAACTTTAAGTTACATTTACGATCATTGAGCTTTATTTAGTGTTATAAAGTAGGTGGTAAGAAAAATATTTCATTTTAATACAAACTTTTTTTGCAACTAAATAGGTAGCATCCCTAGGTAAATATAACTCTAGATTATAAATGTAAATCTCTTTTAAATATTGCAAGTACCTACCTACTCGATTTTTAGTTATCTATACTACTTACTTTAAATTTACTTTCTAGACATTTTATAAAATCATAGCCTATTTGTGTCAAAGTTAAGGAACAACCCATAACGCAACAGGAATCGACGCAGAACAAGTTCGAAAGTACATAACTCACACCTGTCTAGAACGGCTGGGACTTGTGGACTAGTTGATGACGACGGGGCTGGAAGAACCGGAGCGTTTTAAACTTACTTCTGACGTGTAAACGATGGGTATTTGTTTAAAAATAACTAACGGGGTAGCGTGTTATAGTAACTAGAGTTTGTGTACTTTTTTGAAAGTTGAAAGTGAGAAGAAGAACTAAACCATCCACATCCTGTGCCAACCGTAAGCCATCTGGTCATTAGTGTAATCCCACATCGTAAACCCACATGTTCGACAATTCCGAATATGAATGGGAGTCCTAGGCCACGATTCCATATTTCTTAATGGACAGAAGAGGTCGTTCCTAGGATATCGCTTTGAAACACAAATACCTACTTGAAATAGGGGTCGTCTCTATGTCATGCGTGGGACATGACAGGGACTCCCTGGGCTAAATTAATAGTACCCACACGCCAAAAAATTTACTAAAATAAAATTCAGTTAAATTACAGCGTCTGCAGCACTCAACTTCAGAATTGAAACTTAATACTGCTGCTTCCACTATTAAAACAAAATGCGCCGTCTGAAGCGTTGCAGTTTACGGATCGGGGACAATGGCTGCTTATCCGACAGATAAACAGGTTATCTGCCACCTGTCTGGGTCACCAGCTTTTAAAAGGTTTAAGCCATCAGGGGATAAGTTCCGACAAAATAAAGAAAAATCTGTAACTAGGTACCTATAATAAAAACACGAGACGTTAATCATATATAGAAAACTGGCCACGTGCGAGTTGGACTCGCGCATGAAGGGTTCCGTACCATTATCTATAAAAACGGCAAAAAAATCACGTTTGTTGTATGGGAGCCCCGCTTAAAAATATATTTTATTTTGTTTTTAGTATTTGTTGTTATAGCGGCAACAGAAATACATAATCTGTGAAAATTTCAACTCTCTAGCTATCCCGGTTCTTGAGATACAGCCTGGTGACAGACAGACGTACGGACGGACGGACGGACGGACAGCGAAGTCTTAGTAATAGGGTCCCGTTTTACTCTTTCAGTACGGAACCCTAAAAATCAACTATAATAAACATATAGATGACATGGAACAGCTATAAGAGAGAAAGTTTGTGTTCTGTCCAACAGTGAAACGTACCTAATTAAAGTAACAGTTAATTGAACGAGCGAGCGAAGCGAACGATGTTTTCTGTTTCAGCTTGGGCCTTGTTTCTTTCGTGTTTCTGGATGTCCAGTTGATCTCCCCTACAGGTCGCATTTCTCAACCGACTCTAGTGAAATTTTGTGAGCAGGTTCAATAATTATATAGAATTTTTTGTCGATTCAGTTTTTCAAAAAAAATACTGGAATAAATGCAGTTTTGCGAATTCTACATATCACAGAGCCACTAGTATGATATATGTATGTAAGTACCTACTTAAATATGATGTTGATATGCTGATAATGATGACATAGATAAACAAAAACCGGCCAAGTGCGAGTCGGACTCGCGCACGAAGGGTTCCGTACCATTATCAATAAAAATATTTATTGTATTTTGTTTTTAATATTTGTTGTTATAGCGGCAACTGAAATACATAATCTGTGAAAATTTCAGCTGGAACTATCACGGTATCAGTGAGATACAGCCTGGTGACAGACAGACGGACGGACGGACGGAGGGACGGACGGGCGGACGGACGGACGGACGGACGGACGGACGGACAGCGGAGTCTTAGTAATAGGGTCCCGTTTTACTCTTTGAGTACGGAACCCTAAAAAAACAACTGCTAAAGCATCGCGGTAAAATAATTATCTATATCATAGTAACATATTATGCTATTCAAAATGAACTAAATAGAATTTTATCATTACTCTCAACCAATTTCGTCCGCCACAAATATGAGAAAACTCAATCAATCAAGTGTTACTCGTGTGTAACCCTGCGCTGTCACATTTGAATCGGATTCGATTTTAAAATTTATTCGGTTTCAAATATACCATAATAATTCAACGTCACATTAAAGCCGTTGAGGGAGACTCACTACAACATTCCACATGCACGTTTGTGAAGTACCGCGGATAACCGACAAGACTGGCGCAATTGAACTAAGCGACTACTTATATGACTATTTAGAAAGTGGACCAAAACGTGGAGTGACTATGTGATTGTGCCTAAACATATTGACCGTTATGCATTGCTATTAATTAATTTTAATTTATTAATTTGCACTAGCTGGATCAGTGAAAAGCTACGGGCTTATTGCATATGGCCGCACATTCCAAACATACCTCAATAGAATTTACAACTTGCAACTTAGAATGATAAAAACTATAGCAGATAAGAAAACAAAACAAAAATGTAAAGGAAAAAGCCATATATTATTTCAAACTAGTAGAATTTTACCCGTCCATGCGAAGTTTAAATTTTTACTCGCTGTAAATCAGTATAAACGCTCTGTTTTTAAAGTACCTAATACCTATAATCGTCGTCTTAGATTAGAGATACGCAAAATATACGTTGAACCGAGATCAAATAATTATTACGGTCAAAGAACGAGAAAGTACCTCGTTTCACGTATGTATATTTAATAATATCATTGCGGAGGACGACTGCAAAAGTATACATATATTTAAATATAAATTGAAAACATGTTTAATGGATGCCTTCCTTTTAAAAAATAGGTAGTTAGATAGTTACTTCATTTAGGAATATAAAATAAAAATTACATAGTCATAAGAAGATCCAATGCGTGCAAAGTGAATGATGTCTCATTTGAATTAATATAAAAAATTACATGAAAAATTCAATCATTTTGTACGAAATTCATACAAAACTAGACGTCGAATGAACTAGAATGAAAGATCTTTTCGACGGATATCTATTTTGTAATTTTTACTAATAGGACATAATTAGTAGGTAGGTACTCGTATTATTCAGGCTGTGCAATTTTCCATGTCAAGGTTTTCAAGTAATTCTTCGTATTCAAACAATAATTTCCAGTTGTCAATTTCCATTTGTGCTGAATGACAGTTAATCAGTATTTTGCATTTAACTTTTTACTAGACCAAAACCTCGCTATGCAACTACCTACATAGGTCGAGTTGCGTGACTCGCCTGTGCGCTCACGGAAAAGGGAACACATGCACCACGACGATTCACATAATGGAACACACTTCCGTCAAACCTTTTCCCAGCTACTTATAGCTTTGATGTTTTCAAGACGAGAGAGAATAGGCACTATCTAAGTATGCATGTAACACTCGGCCTCATCATCACTTAGGTACCACCAGGTGAGATAGTAGTCAAATGCGACCTATTCTTAATACAATATTACCTAATTAACATTTGTAAAAAATAAAGTAAATGATTAGTTAGGTTCTAGTACGAACACAAGTAGACCTTTACAGACGAGTTTGTTTGGCATGAGAAATGTTAAATATTATTTGCTTTATTCTAACCCCTTTATCCTAGATATTGCAACGTTTGATTGTGATGTGTTTGAATAAATATCATTTTCCGTTATTACATTCAAAGCAGAATTAGTGTACTTAATTCATAGAGGCTTCTCATTGGACGTAAAATACTCGTGAGAAGAAAAAGCCGCGAGCGCCATACGATTGCAGAACAACGGGGGGCAAACTTAATAAGGCGATTAATTTTGCATGTTTCTGCGTACATCAGTGCATACCATTTAAGATTGTCGGAACAGAAATCGACAGTGTGTTTTTATTTCATTCATTTATAAAGGTATATACAATAGCTGCCCCCCTCGTCCTAAAAATGAACTCTGTTCTTCTACAAACAGAATTCAATTTAGTATGACGTGGCCAGTTATTGAAGGGTGGCCAGTAATTGAAACCTTATACTAAAATTAATTATATTATAGGTGTGTGAATAAAGTTCATTTTTAGTATGAGGTGACCAGTTATTGAACGGTGACCAGCTACTAACGGTTTATCATATATGGGGTACTAGTAGCATAAATATATAGTAGTAGCGTAGCGTATTTAGTGGTATTTCATGAACATTATCTAGTTATTCATAAAACGTTAAGTACCCTAGGAGATAATTCATTCTCCTATTTTTATATCGACCACCGCTTTAGGCATGTTACCAACCTACACTATTTACTTATCATATAACTTTGTTATCGCCTGTGAGCTCATCCAGTGTTAATAGTTACGGTGAACCAAGGATGTGCTAGGATATGTTTTCATATAATTATATTTAACACCTCGCGTATTAACCCTTAATTTGTCTAGTCCGTATGACAGCCAAGTTATTATCAATCTGATTGTGTAGTACAGCAACATGAAACTACAGCAACGGTGTGCCTGTCTGTGGCATCGTAGCCTAAACGAATGGACCGATTTGAATGCGTTTTTTTATCCAAAAGCTGACGTGATCGAGATGGTTCAAAAGGTACGTTTCAACAAAATCGGTTCCGATGGTTTTGAGATATTAAACTTTGAAGTTAAAATATCGCGAAAAACATCTTTTCAAAGTTGTTATTTGTTCAAACAATATAAGTCCTATGAACAATTGATTTATGAAATTATTGTTATAAATAGTCATATATTTTTAAGTATATAGAAACTTCTGAAATAAGTGTTACTCATCTGAAATTGCCACAAAAAAACTAAAGTCACTTAACACATTCAGTGCCGCGAATCGCTACGCTCGTAGCCGATCCCGTGGTTTTCCCCGTATGTAGCGGAAAGTGACTACGGCGTAGGCGCTCGTTAGGCGGGTTCCTGGCAGTAAATTAATTTAACACCACACATCAATATTTAGTTGTTATTAGTTCCATAAGAATCATTTAAATTTATCTTCTTATTAAATAAGAAAAAAATCTTTTAAGTGTCAACAGTAAATTTGTGGAAATAATTAAACGACATACTTGAAATATTAGTAAGATTGTGCTTCGCATAAGAAGGCTGTCCTGTAGCTGATGCCTGTTTTTAAGATCCTTATCCAAATTCATCAGGATGACCGTGTAACCTGTTTCAAATGACACTGAAAATCATCCTGATTTCAATGATCTATATAAAACTATTTTGCCCAAAATGTCGCTTAGGGTTTCTTCTGCCCACCGTCGATATGAAATAGAAATGCGAAGCGTAAGTCCTCTGATCGACCCTCAGTTTATGCCGACACACTAAACATATCTCCGACCGGCTTTTGCCGTTCGCTGGAACAAATCCGTCCAAAACTACGACGGTGGCAAACAAACATCCGGCCTGCCTGATGGTAAGGACGCTTGCGAGAAGGATCACAAGCCCGTTGCCGACCCTTTGTTATTTAAGGATTCGTTGTGTTGGCAGCTAGAGTTGGAACCAAAGTCCGTCACTCTCGACGCAGCGCATCCTCCGGGAGCTCTAGTGATCTCACTCACCACCAAAAATATTAATACCACGTACCTACCTATACCTACATACGTGCAATCCGTGAGAATCGTGAATGTTTGAATCAATATCTAAATTTCCTCTCTCAAATAACATTGTGATACATACCTACATACAAATTCCAAAATACAATCTGAGGGTGGTAGTACATTGCCAAATGGGCTCTCAATGCGAATACCTAATACATATATGTTTAGAAAGACCTTTTAGGTTGTACCCATATTTCTCTTTTAGCGTTCCGGTTATAGTTACACCCTGTTTATATATAATTACGTTCCTGAGAGTACGTATCCTAAATCTAAGCTTCACATAATGGAAGTCAGCCCGCATTTGAATAACAAGGCCAACCTCTGTCATCGCTGACACTACGGGGCGGGCGTTATTAAAAGAATCACCCATTATGATGTGATGTATGCTTCTGAATGCAATACGGTGTGGGCTGTAAACTCTGCATTTTTTGGCAAAAAAAGGCTTTAAGCTCATGAAAACTTTGCAACTGGCAGTATTGGATCTATTGGGGTATCTGTATAGTATAAGCTATATATTAATTTGCCTTGTTAGTTCGTTCGTTATACCTAAAACTGGAATCCGAGACCAAAAAAACTACGACAATGTTGCCACTGCAATAAAATGATCTTACAATAGTAAATCCCTTTTTTCTAAACACACACGATGACATTATTTATTTATTGGTAATTTTAATTCTATAATTTAAAGAAGTAATTTTATTTACTTATTTTTACATAAATACAAGACGCTTTAATAAAAACTCAACTATCCGTAATTTTTGGTTGCAAAGCTGGTGTTGCGCTTGTATCACTTCAGGTGTTAATAACATTTGGTACAACATTTTAACTTCATACATGTAAGTTATTAATAACCTATTTTTGCATACATTTAGCTAATTGTAGAATAATAGTGTGCAGAATAATAGGTATAATAAAATATTTAAAATGGCAGAGGTCAAATACCTATTTCATCATCATAGATGTGCAAACTGGACGGATTAATTACTGGAGTGGTGGAAAACTTTATTATACAAGTGACTCAGATTTCAAAGTTAATGATTCTGACATTAGTGATGGTGAATGTGTGAAAGTGATGATAAATAAAAACAATTCATTGAAAAATGGTTTTATTTAACTTTTCCATACTGTCTTAATAATATGGCACACTGTCGTGTGTGTTCATTGGTAGTTCAACTTGTTTAAGTTCTTTACAATAAAATTTTGTCAATGTTAGTTGAGTTGAAAATAAAGTTTGTAATTAAGTACCCTTTTTTTTGAGAAAATCCTAATGAATGAATTGTGCTAGCCAATACAAAGAAGCATATAACAAAAAGGTTGGCGAAACCTGAAAACTTTATTTGACATAAGTGACTTTGACAGATTTGACAGTTTAGTATGTTCGGGGTCCAATTTTGCACTAAAAAAAAGCAGTGTAATTTCGGTAACAATGCAATAATATGGCACCATCGACCTGATCTGATGATGGAGACAAGGTGGCCTTACCAACTCCTAGACTACCCAAGATAAACCCGTTTGCGCTAATTGGAACTCTCTCAACAAGTAGTTGCCGATTTTAAATAATTAAGAAATTAGATAAGTTGAAAAACCCCCTATATTATTATTTCAATATCTCAAAAACGGCAGACAAAAAAAACCGCATTAAACATTAGGAGCTTCGATGCCACAGACAAAACACACATACACACAGACACGTCAAACTTATAGCACCCCTCTTCTTGCGCCGAGGGTTAAAAACAATCGCACAAAAGCTTGTACGAGTACTATAAATTTATTTTTGCCGGAAAGGTTTTTTATTTTTAATTAAGACTTGAAGACGACGGTCAAAGGAACGTGGCGAATTATTTTGGAGTTATAGGAGGTAGTTAAACAACCACTAGCCAGCTCTAGACAACCGCAATAATGCGGCAACGTTAACCATTCTCCCCATAACGGAGTCAAATCAAACTGCACGCGTGCCCATTGTACGAAAATAAATCAATTGTACACAAATAAGAGTTAATATATTATGTTTGAATGTATTATTTTGTAATGCATTTGTTGGAGAAGTGTTCAAACAAAAACTTCTCATTGCGTCGTCATTGCTTTACTTTATTTTTTTGCACAGAGGTTCCAAGGATGATTTAATATACGTATCGCAGAAAATAGGTAAAATTTGACCATAATCTCACCTGATAGTGAGTGATGATGAGTTTGAAGAATAAATACTTATTCTTCATTTCCAAACTTTATAGTTTGACCGAATTTTCATTTCGGCAGAAAGCCAGTATTCTCAAAGACTTCAAAGTTGTTTTTTTAAAACAAACTTATCACTTAGAATTAATTAAGTTAGGCTAAGCTTGATTTATTATAATTCTAAAATTTCATGGTTTCAGAAAAAAACATATTCTTGCCAAAATTAATGAGTAGGGGCTTATGCCACCTATTTTCCATTTTACCCTTTTACCAATACTCCTAGATCTCAAAATAACTTAGTGTCAAAATACCTAAATCACAGAATACCTAACTTTTTTTCTCATTACACCATTTTCTTAATATGGCCGAATTTCAAAATAGCTTAGTCTCATAATGCCTAAACTTCAAAATAATTTAGTTATTTTAAAATGTTGTCATAGAAATTACAGAAGTCATTCGGTATTTGAAGGAATTTGTGCATTTCAATGTTTAGGTATTTAGAGAATATGACGTTTTAGGTGAAAGTCATAATTAATTTCGTTCATTTTAAGAATGAGACAATTTGACATCTAAGTATTATGATTTATGAGCCAATGGTAATTTGAAAATTAGGGGTAATAGTGAATAAGGTATTATGAAATTTAGGTGGAATAAGCCCTGCTCGAACATTTTAACTTTTACAAAGTAAAAACTGTAGTGATGAATTTATCCTCGAAAAAATTCTCAACCTCCTGACGTTCCCGCTTGAGATATGGTAAACCAGCGCTGTAGCTCTAGAGCGATAAAACAAAATGCAGACCATAACAGGTGCTTTACGGTCTGGTCTCGTTTATAGCTCGCCAAATATTTATAGGCTTTAAGGCAGAGTCTATTTGAATTAAAAAACTCAGCTACGCCGTCCTTGTTGAATGACTGATGAGTAGTGATGAGTTTCATATGTATTATGATAATCTGCCGACCGGTTAGCCTGGTGGGTAGTGACACTGCCTACGAAGCTGAAGGTCCTGGGTTCGAATCCCGGTAAGGGCAAGTATTTGTGTGATATATTATTTGTTTCTGAGTGTTGGATGTTTTCTACTATTCAAGTACTTATTAATATGGGCGAGCCGCTGTAACATATTTGTTTACGCAACAGCAAGATTACCGATTAAATTCATATTTAATTTCAATTTGATATTAGCGGTGCGCAATTAGAGCTCCAGGTTAAGATGTGAAACACTAAATTTACTGGAATTTATACGAATACATTTGGGTAAAAAAGTAGGTTTGAATTTGATGAACAAGTAACATACTTCAGTAAACGAAGACTTATTTTATTTATATTTAAGTATATAATTTAAGTAGAATATGACTGCAACTTCGTTTGTGATGCATTACCTATTTTTATTAATATTTATTTATTTCTAATCTACTTGGTTCTACATATATCCAGCCAGAGTGGACATTTCCACATCAATGTGAAAATGTGTTTATTATTTTTGGAGAGCTACAAAATTATACTCATCGAGAAAAGCAATTGAACAAATATAGAAGGTACCTACTACTTATTTAAAAATAATGCTGAATTCTCTTCATTGCCTATTTATAAAATGATAAAGGGTCGCTGCACTATAAATAACCAGTCATGTACCAACGTCGGTAAAAGGTATTTACCCTTGGTTTATTTATGTTTAAAATACTTTGAAATATTTATAATCCCACTTTTATTTTCCTAAATACCATAACTTATCCGTTTCTAATGATCTACTATGGAATAACAATGTTGAAGACCTAAATCCTCTTGTTCTTCTGAAAAAATACGACGCTAGGTCCCTTTGAGTCGGAAAGTTTTATTAGCGAAACAAATCACATGAGGACCCAAGAACCTTTAAGTTAGCCAGGTATTAACCTAATTTGGGGAAGGTCAACCTTTCAAGTTTAATCGTAAACATTTCAATAAACTTTTAGTTTTAGTTGTTTTAACTGTCTTATAGGGCTTCTGAAGTTATTCGTTGCTTACGTTACCACCGCGTTCCCTACGTTTCTTTTATTTACAAGAACATTCACCAAATTGCATCTCTAGAGAGGCCGTTGAAAAGTCTGTCTTATTACAACTATGCGTGCAAAAAAAACAGTTTGTAGTTAATTATTGTGCACCCGACTCCCTGAAAATCATACCGACAAAACAGACTTTCCTTGGCTATCGTATAGTTACGAGTATACGTCATATATACCGACCGGCCAATACCTACAAAAAAAATATCATACTTGTAACGATCCGTATTGTAACTCAAGGATAAACCTATTTACCTACTATAAAATACTTTTCTATGAATTAATCACCGCTATGTAAAGCAAAGTTGCAAACAACAAAAACTTTTCCAATCCGGCGTCCACGTGACAATGCGTAGATATGTTGTTCCATGGCATACAGGATACTTTGGAGACAAAGTCAATTTATTCAACTTTTGACGCATATTTTTCATCAACTCGCTAAATTTGCCTGGATTGTTTAAGGGGAGAGTGAGGGATTGTACAATATAAATATAAATGAGCCGGTGAAAGACTTTGAAAAAAGTCTTCCATATTCCATTATTAATCTGAACTCTTGAATTTCTCGTAGGACACTAAATACTATCTCTAAATAACTCTTGGATAGAGGCTGTTTTTTTCAAATATAAACTTGGCTACCTCTTCAAAACCACAAATGAAAGTTTTGCGGTCTTTTGGAAAATAGATTGATTAATTGTCTAAATCTAAAATCTAAACGTAGGTTATTCCGAAATAATCATTAGTTTTGACAATACTTATGACTTTTTATTGAGTTCAAGTTGGTCCGTGAGCGCGCCAAGAACCAGCATATCGAAGTAACATTAGCGAGCTAGCGAGACAACATTTTGAGGATTACAATCGCCTTAAGAAGTGCCCGCCTGTCTGCACTGTCTTTCCTGTTCATATGATAATTTGGGTACTTACAGACCTAGAAATAGCATTCAGTATTTATAATTTTCCCGCTTTTTTCCCGTTTGTGCCCTAAAGGAGCAAGGGGTCTGCTTTGGCACCACAGATTATCTGTGTTTGGCACCTAATCCCAACATTCTGGCATCGGCACTAGTTATATGAAAGCGACTGCCATCTGACTTTCCAACCCAAATGGAAAACGATACCTTATTAGCGTTAGCGTTTTCTCACGGTGTTTTCCTTCACCCAAATATTAAATATCAAATTATATTACGTACAAAAGTTTTTTTAAACCCAGTGGTAAAGTCAAGGTCACCAATATTTATATACCCAAAGTTGCAAAAAAATTTATACAACAACCTTACTTCCGTAGTCATAAGGTCTGTATACATATTTATGTACCTTCGTGGTGTATATTGGTGACCTTGACTGTACTAGCTGGTGTTTGAACCCACCACGACCTCCAGATTGAAAGTCGCGTGCGTCACCGCTTGGCTTAATTTTGAAGACTGCATACGACCCAGAAAAGTTTAACCTATATTTCATAACATATTAGAGAAAATAACATTGAGAAATTGAGCAACTCGTTTGCACTTGTAGTAGTTACTGTTTAGTTATTCTTTATGAGGTTCTAGGACTCCGAAAATGGAACGGCAATTTCAGGGCGCTTGCAGCCCCTTTGTCTGCTTACTCCGTGAAAGGGTTTTTGTATGCAATTTTGTCGTTAAATCCCCGTACTTTCATATGGCAGTGTAGCTCATTAGATATTTACTTTCTGCTGTTTTTTTTTGTACGTTGGATATAGTTGCACTCTATATTATTGAAAGAGCGAGCGAAGCGAACGAAGTTCTATGCTTCATCTTGGGCCGAAAATCTTTCGTATGTCCGATGTCTCGCTGGCCCGCTGTTCTGCTCTACAATACAATAACTATATAGATATTTTTGTTGATTCTCTTTTTCGAAACGCAATTTTTATTAATAAGACATGCTCGCGATTTCTACAGCTCACCGAGCCTCTAGATACATGTTCAGAAAGCCGCAGATCGCATATTTATTGCTCTTGCCTTCGGCTCGGGCGTCAAATACCTGCGATTTAGACGTAGAGATATAAATGTTTTATTTAACATCACACAGACTTTTTATTTAACTTAATACTATACAGTAACATATGAGGCATAACAATGTGAGATGCTAAAAAGGGGCTAGACTCAGTATAATGTTGCAGTGAGTGCCTACACCGCAACGCTGGTTTTCAGTCTGACCTTACATTATAATATCCTTTACTCGTAAAATATAGGTCGGAACGGAATGATAATGTATTTGGTTATACACGTGTTACAAAACACCCCGTAAAAAACCGGCCAAGTGCGAGTTGGACACGCGCACGAAGGGTTCCGTACCATTATCTATAAAAACGGCAAAAAATTACGTTTGTTGTATGGGAGCCCCCCTTAAAAAATATTTTATTTTGTTTTTAGTATTTGTTGTTATAGCGGCAACAGAAATATATAATCTGTGAAAATTTCAACTCTCTAGCTATCATGGTTCTTGAGATACAGCCTGGTGACAGACAGACGGACGGACGGACGGACGGACGGACAGCGAAGTCTTAGTAATAGGGTCACGTTTTACTCTTTGAGTACGGAACCCTAAAAATATTCTAATTCTTTTTTTTT
This sequence comes from Epinotia brunnichana, assembly GCA_963854355.1. NCBI lineage: Eukaryota > Metazoa > Arthropoda > Insecta > Lepidoptera > Tortricidae > Epinotia > Epinotia brunnichana. The sequence goes on along the minus strand of OY977936.1, from coordinate 20,677,329 downwards.
ATTGATACTATGCGATAAAAAAAACGCGATACTACGGTTTTCAAATATTGTAAATTGACTCTTTATAAGGGACCGGTTTAACCCCCTTTCCGCTTTACGGGTATTTTTGTAACACCCTTTTTTAGGGTTCCGTAGCCAAATGGCAAAAAACGGAACCCTTATAGATTCGTCATGTCCGTCCGTCTGTCTGTCTGTCCGTCCGTATGTCACAGCCACTTTTTTCCGAAACTATAAGAGCTATACTGTTGAAACTTGGTTAGTAGATGTATTCTGTGAACCGCATTAAGATTTTCTTACAAAATCGAAAAAAAACATTAAGTTTTAGGGGTCCCCATACTCAGAACTGAAACTCAAAAAAATTTTTTTCATCAAACCCATACGTGTGGATAGGTCTTCAAAAATGATATGGAGGTTTCTAACATTATTTTTTTCTAAACTGAATAGTTTGCGCGAGAGACACTTCCAAAGTGGTAAAATGTGTTTCCCCCCCCCCCCCCCCCCTGTAACTTCTAAAATAAGAGAATGATAAAACTGAAAAAGATATATGATGTACATTACCATGCAAACTACCAACGAAAATTGGTTTGAACGAGATCTATGAAGTAGTTTTTTTAATACGTCATATATCGTAAAAAGCAATTTATGTAACGGAACCCTTCATGTGCGAGTCCGACTCGCACTTGGCCGCTTTTATTTGTAGTTATATTCAAAATAAATAAAACAGTATATAAAAATATGTATGAAAAGCAGAGATGTAAAAAAAGGATAAAATAAAAATTACCAGATTTTTTTTTAATTACAAGTACATTTAAAAAATAGGCATCAGAGATACGAAGGCAGGACCGCCTGGATTTAGATCTTTTTGTAACTGGAGGAGTCGCTTTAAGCGCCATTTACTTAAATATAATTAAATTTGAGACATTCTCCGTTTTTTCACACGAACTAAGCTGTTAAGCAAAGATAAATAAAACAAAAACAAGCAGGTATAGACGGACATTATCGCTAAATAGCACACAATTTGGATAAAGAGCATGACTAGTTTTATTCTAAGCTCTTTTTAGGGTTCCGTAGCCAAATGGCAAGAAATGCAAAACAAATGCAATAAATTATATGAAATGAAATGAAATGGAACCCTTATAGATTCGTCATGTCTGTCCGTCTGTCTGTCTGTCTGTCTGTCTGTCTGTCTGTCCGTCCGTATGTCACAGCCACTTTTTTCCGAGACTATAAGAGCTATACTATTTAAACTTGGTAAGTAGATATATTCTGTGAACCGCATTAAGATTTTCACACAAAAATTGAAAAAAAAACATTAAGTTTTAGGGGTCCCCATACTCAGAACTGAAATTCAAATATTTTTTTTTCATCAAACCCATACGTGTGGGGTTATCTATGGATATGTCTTCAAAAATGATATTGAGGTTTTTAATATTTTTTTTTTCTAAACTGAATAGTTTGCGCGAGAGACACTTCCAAAGTGGTAAAATGTGTGCCCCCCCCCCCCCCCCCCCTGTAACTTCTAAAATAAGAGAATGATAAAACTAAAAAAAATATATGATGTACATTACCATGTAAACTTCCACCAAAAATTGGTTTGAATGAGATCTAGTAAGTAGTTTTTTTTAATACGTCTTAAATCGTAAACCGCAATTTATTTCACGGAACCCTTCATGTGCGAGTCCGACTCGTACTTGGCCGCTTTTTATTTTTTATTCAGTACATCAGCCATGTATACATGTTTTTCGAGCTTTAAGCATTCCGTGATAAAGTCGTCTCTTTCTTTTAAAATAATCGGGAGTCTTGGCGCCAAAAACAGGTACGTCAGAAAAAAAGCCTTTTACTTAAATTCGAACAAAAACTTTTAAGCATTGTACTTTTCCTTTTGAAAGAAAATTGTTAACTAAATAACGTATGCTTTTAGATGTATTCGATCAGGAATATACCTTACCAACTTTAAGATTTCTCAATACAATAAAATGTCATGCATGCATCGCATCATAGACTTAGTAAAAAAATAGTTTGCAATCCATACCTGAAACGTCAAATTTCGCCAGCTGTCAAAATTTCACGGAACTAAAAATTAGGGTGTAGTTAAAGTACCTAGTCTAAAAAGTGGAAAAGGTAAATCACTTAGAAAAATACGTATCATGCTATGATGGAGCCTAGGTGAGCATAATGAGGTATTTGCAGAGCTGAAAGCTTTGCTGGGTAAATTTTATTTGAGAGTAGCGCTAAGAGAGTTTCTGTGAATGCATTGGATCCGATTTTTATCTAGAGAAAGATATAATGGCGGATACTTAGAACTATGCATTTGGGACGGTTATGGCGAATCACCTGAAATTTGCTATTTTTTATTAGACATCCGATTACTCTTGTGCGTGAGAACGTCCTTAGTAATAGAGGTATAACTGCGAAAAAACCTCTCGGTGCGTGTCTTCTTCGTCGTGACTCGAATCTCAGGTAAAGTAAAAAATATTATAATGTTTATATTATTTATATACTGCGTGTTTATTTAATATAACCGCATATTGTAGCCAGACGTAGATTTTAGTGTTATAATCTGATATTTATAACAATTATTAATTTAGCGTTAACTGCCATGGCGTAATTAATTTTTGAAATTTTTTGAGCTGCAATGTACGGCGTACACTCATTTGACACATGGAAGGAGCTGGTCACTTGTGATAGTTGTGATGTCACATCAGTAACACAAATTAGTGATCCATTGCGTGCTGAATTATTTTATATGGAAAATAAAAAGTTAGTTTTTTTTTTAATAATTTATCGATGAATATATTAATAAGTGCCTATTCTATAACCCCCTAAAGTTTGCGGTTATATCAAATATACACGCTGTACGAGTATACTGTAATCTCCACTTATAATAAATCTCTAAATTAAAAAAAGAATCAGCCAGTTTGAAACTAAGCTTTGCGCGGTTCGAATGTTCTCAGCATCCCATGAACGGAAAAATATGAAACATTTTATATAGGTACATTATTATTCTAGCTGCAACTTAGGATAGTTTTTATCCGACTGCGACAGTTAATTAATTTTCCGAAATATACGACTTCATTTAATTTTTCATTTATTTTTATTGAAATCAAACGCTGCTCCAACTGTCAGCTATAAGAACCGTCAAATTTTCGTCAAAATGGCGGAATTGCTTTGCCTTTCACTTATTAATAATTTAAATCCCGTCTACGATAGACCTTTACGAGACAAATGCTAAAATATAAACCATAAAAAAATATTCGATTTTGATATGAGAACTTATATGCGCAAATGTCGTTTCATGTCGTAATTTCAATAAATGAAATCAACAAATTTGAACAATATAATTAACACGAATTTGTTTTTTTTGAATGACAATGGCACGCGCTCGGCGCATTCAGCCAAAGTACCTGCGGCGCTACCACGAAAACCGATACTCAATGTTCATATATTTGCATCCCTATCACTCGAGTATGGTTAGTGCGATAGAGATAGAGATACCCGAATATTTTTGAATTCCGAAGTTCGTGGTTATAGCTCAGGAATCGAAAATATGGTAAATAATCATAATGTATTCTCTCGAAAAATTAATTTAAAATAAATATAGTCAAATGGAGAAAAAAACAAAGCAAGAGGTTATATAGGTAATGATTAAGTTATAAGAGTCCAAAGTTTTAAGAGGGGGTATGTTCTGTCCCTTTTCCGCAAAACGCACCTTCATATGAAACGATTGTTTTTTACTATGACGCTCGAGTATATTGACGTCACAGTCCCTCATCGTTTTCTCACTTAACAAGCGACATTAAAACGGATGTAGCTTCATAATTTTTTGAGATATTTGAATGGGAGTTTCATTATCTTCTATCTATTTACACATAATAAATGCCTATGTCCTGACTGACTTATTCACTCACTCACTCACTCATCAACGCACAGCCGAAACTACTAATCTTAGAGAGTTGATTTTTGCACAGTATGTTGCTTTTATAACGTGGGCTAGGGATAAAAAGGGATTTTTGAAAATTCTACCCCTAAGGGGGTAAAATGGGGGTGCAAAGTTTGTATGGGAGAACCTTTTTTTTTGAGCTATAGACTTAAACTTTGTAGAAAAATTAGTTATTAGAATACAAATGAAACACTTTCAGCGTTTTGGAAAATTCCACCCCTACGGGGGTAAAATAGGGGTGCAAGGTTTGTATGGGGGAAACATTTTTTTTTAAATAGAGACTTAAAACTTTGTAGAAAGATCAGTCATTCGAATACAAATAAAGAACTTTCAGGGTTTTAGAAAATTCTACCCCTAAAGGGGTAAAATAGAGTGCAAAGTTTGTATGGGAATAACTACTTTTTTTTAAATAGAGACTTAAAACTTTGTAGAGAAATTATTCATTAGAATACAAATAAAGTACCTAGATTCAGTGTTTTAAAAAAATCTACCCCTAAGGGGGTAAAATAGGGGTGCAAATTTTGTATGGGGGAAACAATATTTTTTTTAAATAGAGACTTAAAACTTTGTAGAAAGATTAGTCATCAGAATACAAATTAAGTCCTTTCAGCGTTTTAGAAAATTCTACCCCTAAAAATAGGGGGCTAAAATAGAGGTGCAAAGTTTGTATGTGGGAAACTATTTTTTTTAGCTAGAGTCCTAAAACTTTGTAGAAAGATTATTTAAATACAAAGAAAGTACTTTCAGCGTTTTGGAAAATTTCACCCCTAAGGGGGTAAAATAGGGTGCAAAGTTTGTATGGGAAAAACATATTTTTTTTTAATAGAGACTTAAAATTTTGACGAAAAATTACTTATTAGAACATGAAAAATACTACATTCGGCGTTTTACAAAAATCATTCCCTAAGGGGGTTAAAAAAGGGTGCAAGGTTTGTATGGGGAACACTTTTTCTGAGCTAGACACTTAAAACTTTGGAGAAAGATTGCTTATAAAAATACAAAAAAAAAGACTTTCAGCGTTTTGAAAAAATCTATCCCTAAGGGGGATAAAAAGGGGTGCAAAGTTTTTATCAGGGAAAGTTTATGTTTTTGAGTTAGAGACTTGAAACTTTGTAGAAAAATTACTTATTAAAATACAAAAAAAGAACACAAATCGTTTTAGAAAATTCCAACCCTAATAGGGTTAAAAAGGAGAGCAAGCTTTGCATGGGCAACACTTTTTTTTGAGTTAGACTTAAAACTTTGCAAAAAGATTACTTATTAGAATACTAAAAAAGAACTTTCAGCGTTTTAGAAAACTCCATCCCTAAGGGGATCCTTAAGATCCTTAAGAAGGGTAGCCAGTGTTGTGTGGGAAAAACTTTTTTTTTACTAGACTTAAAACTATTCAAAATGTTACTTATTAAAATTAATAATAAAGTACTTTCAGAGTTTTAGAAAATTCCACCCCTAAGTTGGTTAAGAAAGCTTTGTATGGGCAACACTTTTTTTGAGCTAGAGACTTAAAAGTTTACGAAAAAAGTTCTTTCAGCGATTAGAAAAATTCAACCTCTAAGGGGGTTTAAAAGGGGGTTCAAATTTTAAATGGCGAGCAATAAAATTTTAAAGTGTGAGTAAGATATTTTTAACTTCGGTCTTATTCTGTACGTTAAAAGACTACAAAACTGATTTCAGAGTTTTTCCAAATTCATCCCCTAAGAGTGTTAAAATTGGTTCAAAGTTTGAGTATTTCAAGGCATTTTTAAAGTATGAGATTTTTAACTTTGGTTTTAGACTGTTTGTTCACAAACTAGAAAATGAACATCAACTTTTTTTTTAATTATCCCCTAAAAGAGGGTTCAAATTTTGTATTGAGAGAAATCATTTTCTAAGACGATAAAAAGTTCTACGCGGACGGAGTCGCGGGCAACAGCTAGTACCTAATATGTACCTTCTTATCCATACATTATTACAGACGCATGTAAACACGTACAATCCTCTTGTAAGTAAAATAACATAAAATTAAATCTAAAACAATAACTTCTCTTGTTTCTCGAAGAACTGTAATCTATCTATTTACCTATGTACTATCGATTTTTAACCATCATATCTACCCTAGTTCATAATTTAAGTTCGACATTATTATTTATTCGGTTGTGCTCGTATTTTGTTCGAAATAAGTATAGTTTTAGTAGAAATATAAACAAAATAAATAAGTATAAATTGATTGATACAATACATCGTCGCTCTTGAGACGTATCGGATACCGGTGCAAATTATTTGACAAGAGAATAAAATCAACATGTCGGTTGGAAGAAAATATTATAATGAATAATATAGTTATCAGATTAGTATACGTGGTCCATGCTATCCATTACAGCTGCAGCAATGTGAATAGCAAACTAACTGCTCATTCCAATTCTATGAATAACTTATGGAAACCTGCGCTTTTCATTCCTATGTTCGGTTTAGCCGGAATTTTCCGTTCATTTAATTCCTGTGTATTGATAACAGATGACAGACCACAACTGCAGACATTATTTTGATTAAATACAACACATCACTATAATAACCTGATCGAGAGAGGCTGGAAATTAATATCACTGAAGTGGTTCCAGAACAAGTGAAATCATTAGATTATTAAAAAAGCGGCCAAGTGCGAGACGGACTCGCACATGAAGGGTTCCGTGAAATAAATTGCGGTTTACGATTTATGACGTATTAAAAAAAAACTACTTATTAGATCTCGTTCAAACCAATTTTTGGTGGAAGTTTACATGGTAATGTACATCATATATTTTTTTTAGTTTTATCATTCTCCTATTTTAGAAGTTACAGGGGGGGGACACACATTTTACCACTTTGGAAGTGTCTCTCGCGCAAACTATTCAGTTTAGAAAAAAAATATGTAATGAACCTCAATATCATTTTGAAGACCTATGCATAGATAACCCCACCCCACACGTATGGGTTTGATGAAAAAATTTTTTTTGAGTTTCAGTTCTGAGTATGGGGACCCCTAAAACTTGTGTTTTTTTTTCGATTTTTGTGTGAAAATCTTAATGCGGTTCACAGAATACATCTACTTACCAAGTTTCAACAGTATAGCTCTTATAGTTTCGGAAAAAAGTGGCTGTGACATACGGACGGACAGACAGACAGACAGACGGACGGACATGACGAATCTATAAGGGTTCCGTTTTTTGCCATTTGGCTACGGAACCCTAAAAACCCAATTGCACTTTGACGTGTTAACGTCTTATAAATCGATGAACACCGGGAGCACGCACGAAAAAGTATGACTCATTGTCCCGTTTCGCCTGAGCCGAGCGTTCGGCTTTATGACGTTATCACGTTATATTATTGTCCGTAAACCGACTTTATAGACAACCAATTTTTTTCAAATATTATAGCCTATGTCACGTCACGCCCACGGTTATGAGGATAAATAATCCAATAACACCTCTGATGTCAAAATTCATCAAGCTGTTTGGATTGCAGCCCGTGAAATTGAATTTTCTTGTCCACATACATAAATACGCTTGAAAGACATAACCCCCCTCCTGATGCAGTCGGGTAAAAATAAAAACAACGCTTAAAGGCTTCAGCCTTAGCACCCAGGCCATAAAATAAATAAATAACTACCTACAACTAAGAAAAGTTGAAAAACACCCGACATTTTCATTTCAAAGTTCTCTCTCTCTAAAACGGCTGAACGAATTTTGTTGAAACATAGTTAAGAACCATCTCGATCACGTCAGCTTTTGGATAAAAGAAACCGCATTCAAATCGGTCCATTCGTTTAGGAGCTACAACGCCACAGACAGACACACACACAGACACACAGACACACAGACACACAGACACGTCAAACTTATAACACCCCTCTTTTTTCCGTCGGGGGTTAAAAAGAATATAAAGATGCAAGGTCGATAAATGACGGAAATACACGTGCTGACTGGAATGTTATTTACTTAATGAAATTGAAAATCAATGAATAAAAATTGACAGCGGATCCTAAATACGCATGTTTGATTTATGAGTTTGTAATGAATAACCAGATTGAGTTGTGACTTTAGCTGGATACAAAAAAGCGATGATACCCAAATATATCATTCCATTTATCATTATTACATTTATCATTCCTGAATTCACCTTAATTTTAATACAGTACGAGTAGATTAGAGCAGAGTTACACTTCCGCGATCCGGTTTTCAAGGTTTCCTTGGCCTTAGTGACAAAAACGAAACCCTTGTAGTTTCATTATATCCATCTGTTTGTTCTTATACGTCTATCTAGAATAAATAAATAATAAATAAATAAATAAACATTACGGGACAATCTTACACAAATCAACCTAGGCCCACGGTAAGCTCAATAAGGCTTGTGTTGTGGGTACTAGGCGACGATATATATAATAGATAAATACATATAGATACTTATATACATATATAACATCCATAACTAAGGAACAAATATTCGTGATAAACACACAAATAAATGCTCTGACCGGGATTCAAACCCGGGACCTCCAGCTTCGTAGGCAGAGTCACTACCAACTGGGCTACGGAGGCCGTTAACACATTTTAAGACATTTTATTCAGAAATAAAGATAAAGGTATAGTTGTTATTTTCTAAGCCGTCCGTTCTGCAGTGCGGCGTTCTTTAGTGCGGAACGGACGGCTTAGAAAATAACAACTATATATGTATCATACTTGTAAAGTATGTGTATACAGTGTGTAAATCGAATACGGGCGAATCTCTTAACGGTGATTAGTATAGGACATAAGAAATATAATTAGATAACTTTTACTTAGAATTCCAATTAAAATTTTATCCATACAAAATAATTCGGCCCGCAATGTAACGCAAACACACTCGCGTTAAACGCTCGTTGACAGTTAGTTACTTTCAAAAGCTCATATTGCGTATGTAACGTCATACATGTTTACAGTACATTGCTGCTGATAAAAATTTCAAAAATTAATTATGTGGTCACATCTAAGTGAAACTTAAAAAAACATCTTAATTAATGATTACAATAATGAGTTCTATGTCTGGTTTAATTTATCGCCCGTATTATAGTTACACACTGTATATACCGGTAGACTGGGGTTACTTTAGGAAAAAATGGGGGCTACTTTGATCATTTAGAATGTAGTATTTATAAAAGCAAAACTATTTGAAATGAAGAAGATTTAATCGAGTATACAGCAAGATAGATAACTAATATATTCACTGCCACAGTTCACCCACAAGTAAAAACAATGATTTCGGAGAAAAACCTATTTGATCAAAGTCGCCCCGCGAATCAAAGTATGTTGACGCAGTTGACGGTACTTATGTAGTTAAATAACTGAACATTGTTGTGGAGGGTCCTCCTTAATATGCAACTGAGGGGTCAAGAAGTCCTTATTTTTAATAAATCAACATGTCAAACTGACTTATGTTTTGATAGGTCTTTGAAAAGAACCCAAAGGTCACAGAGGAAAAAAATTGGTTAAAAAATTGTTGAGTTATAGTCAAAAAATCACCTTCAGCAGAAACAACAATACGTAAGTGAAATGCGTTTCTGTGATATTTTCGTTACGGATCATACCGTGTGCGGGTTCGACTCGCACTTGGACGGTTTATTTTTATTTTTATTTAAAAAACTCTTAAACTAACAGATAATTAACGTTCCTCTCATTTTAGTTAGTGCGCGCTGAACTCCTAATTTGGTAAAGGTTCGCTCCTGGTGAGTTTTTGTAAAACGGCGCGTAAACTTTCTTCTAATTTAAAAAACTGTTATACTGTAAACAAGCAAAATTAAAAAACATTTTGAAAAAACCGCCTGCTAAACCACTGACCAGCGCTGGCCTTCTAGGTTAGCACCATGCTGAGTCGGGGCCTTTTCGTGTACCCTGCTATTTTCACGTTCTGTGTTTTGTTTTTTACACCCATTGTTTTGTCCACGAATAAATGTTTTCTTTCTTTCTTTCTAAAGATGAAATACCACCGCTTGGTGGAATTTCCTGTTATCGATAATTGAAGTTTTGAACTACACACAACGCGATTACATAAAGTTCGCTCGATAGAAAAGTTTTGGCCATAGATATCACTCACCCAACACACTCACTGAGCCACATGTGCCACATGGTGTGCCGTAGCAAGTCAGTCTTAGTTCAGCGCCAGTCGTGATACACATGCGCTTATTTCTACATATGGAACGCTGACACTTTCCGAGCCAGTAACCCGCTAGGTGGGTGCACTGCTCCTAGGCGCTTTCATGTACATACGGTTTTTCGAATGTAATCGGAATTGTTGGTAGAAATGTTAAGCTGCTACGGCGTAGCACTACTAGCACTACGAGCGGTGAATAAATTATGTTAACTGGCGTAGCAGTAACTTGATTCGTAGCAAATCGTAGCATGCTACCCGTAACGTAGCAAACTATGTAGGTACTATGTTGTGATGAATTTATGTAAAACATTGGAACGTTTGTTACACAAGTTTGGTTTGCACTGTATCAATTTTTTTTTAATATATATTTGATAACTGTATCTAGCTGACCATTTTGTGTTTGGAATTGAAGTGCCAGGTCAATACAGTTAGTAATAAATACTAGTGTTCATGTAATAACATTTTCTCCAACTTACTCGGAAATGTTTCTATTAATGGAGTAAAAACACACCTCGAAGTTTATCGTTATATGCATTGATGAGATAATAAATTAAAAAAAATTGAAATACTTCCCGGACATGCCCGGGAAGTAAATATTATTGTGCAGGTTACTTACTTTTAATTTCATGCAAGACTACAAATTCACCATACAGCCAATTGTCCAATAGTCACGTACAAAAACCGACATAGATAGAATAATAATTGTGTCCAAATCATAAGACAGTTTTTTTAGACTTAATTATTTTCTCGGACTGATAAATATTTTGTAACAAATGTATAGTTTTTTTAAATGTCTAATGCGTTTAGGGATTGTCGATTTAACTAAATGTAATAATGCCTATATTTATATTTACTAATACTATAAGTTTTCTTTTATTTATTTTCATTGCTATGTTTTATGTGGAATCAAATATACAATTCGGACCCAATACTTTAAACTTTAATATCCTTAAAAAAAAATTAGGCGGGAAACTGGAATTCATTTTGTCAAAGATTTTCTGCCGTGTTATTTTTACGAAAATAAAATGAGTTCTACAAATAGTGACGAAGATATCCCAATGGGTACACCACCAGAATTAGCAGCAGAGGCAAAGTTGGCGAGAGCTAACTTGCTTCCGCCTAAATCCGAAGAAAAATATTTAAGAACGTTCGCAAATTTCAATTCCTGGCGAAAGAAGAAAAATACCAGTTCGTTGTCGGAAAATGTTATTTTGGCGTATTTTAACGAACTTGCAAAAGATAAAAAACCTTCTACTCTGTGGGCAATGTACTCAATGCTGAAAAGTACTATACAACTAAAATATAATATAAACATTAAGAACTACGCGAACTTATTGTCATTTTTGAAACGGAAATCATCCGGTTTCAAAAGCAAGAAATCGAAGATTCTTACCAATGAGGATATCACAATATTCTTAAATGAAGCTCCAGATGAGATTTTCCTAGCAATAAAGGTAAACATAATATTGTATAACTGACTTAAATATTATTTTCCATATTTGGACTCTATCCGTCGTATGTTAACATTATTATTTATTTGTTTCAGGTTGCTCTCATTTTAGGCGTCAACGGTGCATGCCGAATGATCGAGTTGACTAATTTAACAGTAAACGACATAACGTGCCATGATGATATACTTCTGGTAAAACTACGGGACACAAAAACTAAAATCGACCGCATGTTCGTTATTCCAAATGAGTTTGTGCCAGTTGTAAAAAAATACCAATTACTTCGTCCCAAAAGTACCAATTCGGACAGATTTTTTATAAATTATAAAAATGGGAAGTGTGTCAATCAAGTAATTGGACGGCATGCAATGGCGAAAATGCCAACACAAATCGCAAGCTACTTAAATTTAGCTGACAGCGATTGCTACACAGGCCATTGCTTTCGGCGGTCATCGGCCACCTTGCTAGCTGACTCCGGGGCAAATTTAACAACCATAAAGAGGCACGGTGGTTGGAAATCTGACGCAGTAGCCGAGAGCTATATTGAAGAATCGGTGCAAAACAAAAATAACATATCCGAAAAAATTAATCAAACTATCACCCTTCAAACAGAATCTCAGCCATCTACATCGAATCATCAATGTAATAAAATATCAAGTCCGAAACCATCCACCTCCCGCATAGATTCTGCTCCCTTATCACCTAATCCGCAGCATTCTAACACACAATCAACAACAACTTCTAATCAAGAAAATATTCAAACCAACATAAGCGTTCCGGGGAAAAATATAACTCTGTCTTTCACGAACTGCCCTAATATGAATAATGTATCTATAACATTCAATTAAAACTCCTGACATAAGGTTTATTTTTATTACTATTAAAGTGTTGAATTTGTTTAAATTGTAGGTAGATTGTTATATAAACATGTGCGAAATAAATATAACCTTTTAAGATTTTGTTTTATTTCCTCGCATATTTGGAGAAAAGCAGTATACAGGCCTCGGCAGGAATGTCATTTCGTGGATTCGTATCTATTGAAGGACTCGGCTATGCCTCGTCCTTCAAAACCATACTCATCCACGAAATGACTTTTCCCGGCCTCTGCAGTAATATACTATTAATGAAAATGCTTGTTTTTGTAAAAGAGAGGCCAAATTATTTTTACTAATAGAAACTTGTGAAGGTTTATTATAATCTGGCCGACTCACATTTATAATTATATTTATTGAAGCCAAATCGTATAATACTTAGATTAATCTAATTTCTAATCATCTCTCAGATAGAAATGTTGCCGTAGTCGGATTATCAAATATGGAACCTCACCGCAAGACTCTAGAGAGCCGAATCAACACATTAATTTTGAAATCACGAACGTGACATATGTTAATACAATATTCCGCTTACTTATATCATACTTAAGGAGATACCTTTATGCTTTTGGTGTAGATAGAGTCCGTAAGATGATATGTATTTATGATAAATATCAAACCAGATATTTTTTAAACGATTCGAGTCTTTTTTTGAAATATAATTTGTAACAAATTAATTTATAATACATTGTTTAACGAGGGGAGTTAGTGGAATATTGCAAACGAGAGTATATCAGAAGCCCGACGCTGAAGGCGGAGGGCTTTTGATGACTCGAGTTTGCAATATTCTTACGCCCGTTATACACAATGGTTTTCATCACATTTGCGAGGAAATAAATAACTACAAAAGACAGAAAAATCTAGGTTTCCTACAAGCGCACCAATCAAAAATTGACGAAATTGACAACTTCACTTCCAGATCAGTGTAGGTGGAGCGCGCAGCTTCAATATTACAACCAATCACTGAACAGTATTCTTGCAGCGCATGGCCTACTATTATTATTTCATCCAATCACAGAGCAGAATTCTTGTAGCGCGCGGCCACCTAGATTTGCTTTAACCAATCAGATCACACACAAGCTCATAACTCCCTAGGGAGTTATAAATATCCATAACTCCCGCGGGAGGTAAATCGGCTGTAGCTGCTATATCCACCTGCCTATTATACACCCTTTACGAGCAAGTGTGATAATAAATAAGTATTTCAGTCCGCCATACCATTCAAAGTTATTTCCACTTCACAGTAGTAAACTCCCTCAAAGCGTGGTAGTAACCACGCTTTGAGGGAGTAAAAGTACGGTTTATTACGTAAAAGTAGCCCAATTGTTAAAGAGTGCCTTGGAAATTAGAGGAATTCTGGCGATTCCATTAGGAACTATTGTTGCCTCGTTTAAGGAGTACGCCTTATAAACATTATATCAAATACATATCGATCAACGCGTTAGCATCTCGGATACCATTTGTGCATAAATTACACGCGTAATTATGTTACCTTAAGAGCTCCTGGGGTTTGACGAGTGCTCCGAATGATAACTAGATATTAACCAATTTAATTTACATGTTACATGCGTATGTTCGTCGGGATAAATTTCATATAAGTAGGGGCGAGTGATTTTGTATTACACTCAAATTTAAGGGCAGGTTTTTCTCAGAAACCTTGATTGGGAGTTTTATGTAGTTCACGACGGTTTCATTAGTTGAACGAGCGAGCGAAGCGAACCAAGTTCTCCGTTTCAGCTTGGTCAAAAATTATTTCGTATGTCCGGCTATCTGTCCAGCTGTTCTCCTCTACAGATCGCATTTCTCAACCGATTCACGTGAAATTTTGTGAGCAGGTTCGATAAGTTCACAGACCACTTAACCTATAGACGCCACTTCATAAAACTTTGTCTAGTATTTCATTATGCCAAATTGGCGGGGCGCGGGGGGCGACAAGTGCACTGTGATTGGCTGGCTCAAGGGCACGGTGCTGCGCGCCATCTTGGGTAGTGATGGGACACACTCGAAAAATATACTACAGAATATAAGTGTAAATATTTTTATTTGGAACCAACGTCAACATTAAAGCGAATATCATATTTTATTGGTTTTTAAAATGTATTAGTTTCGTGTATATGCGTCAAATAGCGTTGTGCGGTTGTGTTTTTTTGCTAAGTACGTACATTTATAATATTATATAGTAAAATTATATAGTAAAATATAGTATATAGTATATATATTATAGTAAAGTATAGTTTGGAATGGAATAAGTCATAAGTCATTTATTTATAATAGTATAAATATTACATGTCATCGTTTGTTTAATAATTGTCATCGTAAATAGTATGGAATAGTATGGAATTAATATGAAATATGGATGGCAAAAATGGATGGTTCAAAATTGGCTTTTGTCTACAGCCGTGACTTTTCTATTTTCTTTTACACATCTTCAATGCATAAACAAAAATAAATTCCACTAACTATTAGAGTTTTGTAAAACAATATATATACTTACTAAATAAGTTTTTATCAAAACATTTTTTTGGTACAAGCTTTTATTGCCGACTGAACTTTTCTGTATCCCGTCATCAACTACTAATTGAGACGATTCTAACGAGCCCAAACTCAACGGGGTTACGTCGGTTAAGTACTGAATTCCCATGGCCACCTTCTGTCTCCATCATCAGATCAGCTCGATGGTACAATAATAATGAATTGTCATCCAAACTATACTTATACCCAAAATTTCAGCTCATTCGGTCTCTGGAAAGTGGGTCAAATTTAACTTGCAAGATTGAATGTGAAAGTAAATAAAAGTTTGTAAAACAAAATAAAAGATTATTTACAAATACAATACACCTCTCATAAATAAATACAGTATTAGTAGTATTTACTTCAATAATACAAGTTTGTTGTATTACACCACAGTTCATATTGTTTTCCGGATATCGGTGACGTAAGTTATTGACCAGTCACATCACTAATTAAGACACTGCAATGGTGCGACAAAGACGGAATGCCAAGAAAATGTAAGCGAAAGAAAAAGACAGCCGTTGAAAGACATCAACGCTAAGCAACCTTTACTTTATAAATTTAAATGCTAGGTTATGATTGTTTTTGCGTTGTAAAAAGTAAAAAATTGCTTACCTGTGAAATAAAATCCCATGCTTTTGAAGACTTGATGTCTTGCTACAATGTCCACACAGTTTAACCATACAATAAGGCATATTTTGTACACTTTATAGCCAAGAAAGCAGTTGAATATTACATGTTACTTCGTGAACGGTCGACCGCGTACTAAAATAATGTTTAGGGGCGTGGCAGCTGCTTGGTGTTTTTTGAGCTTAAGCTTGGCTCACGCGGGCGCCTTGGTAAGCGGCGTCTATAGGTTAAGTGGTCTGTGGATAAGTTACACAGTATTTTTAGTCGATTTAGTTTTTGAAAATTTTTCAAATACTTTTTTTTCAGTCTTGCGAGTTCTGTAGCTCACCGAGCCACTAGTTATTATTGGTTAACCCATTCAAGGTCCACACATTAGTCATGCTTCTACGAGCTTACAACGCGGAAAATTGATGTTACACGGCGTAGCACTCGTGGCATTGCTTGGACTCGGAAGGATTCATCAAGAATTTCCACTTCCACTTAATTTTCACGCACAACCTTAACCAAAATATCACTAACAAATCTTAAAATCGGATCCAACAAGTAGCACTTCACCCTAGAATAAATATAAATGAATGAACCAACTGTTGACGATCCCTGAAATACAAAGGAAGCTAACGCACTTGTCTGAAACCGCAGTCGAGTGTTAGCGGTCCACTTGAGCGACAATGTTTCGAAACCCTGCCGAAAGCGTTTTGCCTGAACCAACAGTTTGTGATGTGGGTTGTTTAGACGCACAAAATATTCACACTTCTCTCGCTGTAAGTTAGGCGGGACTTAGGCCTGGTTTTACAAAAATGCGTTAGACCAAATGTCAGATCAAATTGTAGTAGTAGTTACCCAGTACATTTTTTGACATTACTGACTGAAATCTGGTAAACCCTTACTGCTGTGGCGCAATGACCCGGAGTGGATCTTGGCCTCCGTCACTGAAAACCGCCAGGCTTCCCTGTCCATTGTCAAATGCCGTTTCTGTTCAACTCCGGGCCGACAACAAGACAAAAAAAAACCGGCCCAAGTGCGAGTCGGACTCGCGCACGAAGGGTTCCGTAAGTACCATTATCAATAAAAACGGCAAAAAAATCATGTTCGTTGTATGGGGAAATAACATATAAAAATATAAAAAAAAAATTGTATTCTGTGTTTTAGTATTTGTTGTTAAAGTGCAATAGAAATACATCATCTGTTAAAATTTCAACTTTCTAACTATCACGGTTCATGAGATACTGCCTGGTGACAGACGGACAGACAGACAGACAGACGGACAGCGAAGTTTTAGTAATAGGGTCCCGTTTTACTCTTTGAGTACGGTAGTTTAAAAAAGGGTCTAACGGATCTTTATAAAAACCGGGGTTTAGCCACGCTATCATGCGCAAGAAGTACGCGTCGTCGCTGCAGCAGCGACTGAGGGGTAGTCACAACAGCATTCTGAAAGTGACTGCCGACAGAATGTCTCTTTCAAAAACAGTGGGTCGATTGTCTCAGAGTATTTGTAGTTTGTACCATACGACAAGTAGTTATTTATTTATTTTTATTGTACTTAATTTAATTTAATTATATATTATGTTATTTGTTTTAGGTTAGACCTGTTACTTTTGTTATTTTGTTTGTGTCTGTAGTTTTTGTCAATATTCATAGTCAATAGTCATATCAATATTTTGTCAAATTGTTGGAAAGCATCGAGAGTGACGCCGGTTCCTAAGGGCAGGCCTGATACTGATATCACTTCTTTTAGGCCGATTGCAGTTCTTCCTGTGTTTGGAAAAGTCTTTGAGATGATCGTTAACCGCTGCATCAGTCTGCAGGTAGCTGACCGGTTGCACCCCAGTCAGCACGGCTTTCGAAAATCCCGATCGACCACTACAAACCTCGTTGCCCTCGCTGACTACGTATGTAAGGAGATGGATGCAGGCCGCCAGGTCGATGCTGCATATTTCGACTTCAGGAAAGCATTTGACCTGGTCGACAACGACATCTTGCTGGAAAAACTAGCATTAGCCGGCTTCACGCCAAAGCTTCTAATTTTTTTCGCTAGTTACATGTCTGACCGCCAGCAGTATGTCAGAGTGGGTGGTTATGAGTCAAACCATTACTCTACGCTATCAGGAGTGAGTCAGGGCAGTACTCTAGGGCCTACGCTGTTTCTCCTGATGATTAACGACTTGCCTGACGTGACTCGCACCGCCGAGAGTTTGCTTTTTGCGGATGATCTGAAACTGTTCCGAGGCATCGGTAGTACGGCCGACAGTGCAGCGTTACAGGCTGACATTGACGCGGCAGCTGAGTGGAGTATTTTAAATTTATTGACGTTAAAAGGCAGCCGCCTTTTAACGTCAATAAATGTAAGGTGATCACTTTTTCACGCAAGCGCTCCCCACTCCAAACTGAGTACCATTTAGCTGACGATACTCTGGAAAGAGTTAGTGAAATTCGTGACCTAGGTTTGCTATTAGATGATAAGTTTGACTTCCATAAGCACGTAACTAGTATTTGTAAGCAGGCTAGCAGGACCTTGGGATTTGTGATGAGGATTGCAAAACAATTTCATTTCGGAGTGGCTGATTCTCTTTGGCGCATTTGTAAGGAGCAAGTTGGAATATGGTGCTGTTGTTTGGGATCCGTACGAGAGCAAATATTCTCTCATGATTGAGAAGTTACAGCGCAAATTTGCTCGCTGGCTGTATAAAAAAGTTTACGATTACTACCCGTACCTCTATCCCTCCATCTTTGTCTCGGGCATGGTCGGACTAGATACGCTGGCACTGAGAAGAAGGTTATTGCTGCTAGTCAACTATCTATCAGTTGTCCATCACCGAGTGGATAGTGCAGAGGTGTTGGCTCAGATCGGGTTGATAGTTCCGACGCGGATACCCAGTGACGCGGACGGGGCGGTGGCGCCGCGCCGCCGGCCGCGCCTGCTGCAGCGGCCGTCCGCTCGCACGCGCTACGCGAGCCACGCGCCTACCGCACGTGCTTTGATATGGCTGCATCTAATGCTCACTCAGCACGAAGACGCTGACATGTTCGCTGATCGTATGACATACTTGTGCCACATTGCTAGGATATTTTTGAATTGGCACTTAATTAATGGAATGACATTGTAATTATGATTCTTGACATTTTTACTTGTGCATGTTTATCTTTTTTGTTTATTTTAGCGTGTAAGCGATTTGGTGTAAACTGTAAGCTTGCATTGTATTATTGTGAATAAATGATTAAAATATGGATTTCATAGTTATCTGAAATAAATAATTAATAATAATAATTAGTCAACGTTTTGCTGCCACAGAAAGTGAACCTGCATACATTATGAACTATTTTGAAATTAAATACTCAGTTATCACTACTTACTAAAAAGTTGTAAAGAAGACTTTGGAATCTCCTGATTTTTATCTCATTATTAATGATCGCTCCTACATTTGAAACACTCACTAAGCAATAACTTAAACACGGTATTATTTTTATTCATCAACCTAGGTTAAACGCAATGTACTTACTAAATTATTTGAAACAATTCTGAAAATATTTTGTTTCAAAACAAGGTTCATATATTTATAAGCAGCCTACCCAATGTAAAAAGAAAAGTTTTAATAGATATCGAACTGCTAAAAATAAATCAATAACAAGAAAGCTTCGAGATATGAGGATAGAAAAAGAAACCGTGATCTTTTAAGAACCTGTCAACACCGTTTTGGAGGTTTCCTTTCAAATGTTTTGCCTAATGGCGGCGGCCGGTTGCATTAATGACTCGGCACGATTAATGCTAAAAAAAGAAATTAAAAGCGATTTTTAACCCACGACGGAAAAAGAGGGGTGTTATAAGTTTGACGTGTCTGTGTGTATGTCTGTTTGTGTGTGTGTCTGTCTGTGGCATCGTAGCGCCTAAACGAATGGATCGATTTGAATGCGGTTTTTTTTCACCCGAAAGCTGACGTGATCGAGATCGGTTCTTAGCTAAGTTTCAACAAAATCGGTTCAGCCGTTTCTGAGATATTGAACTTTGAAATGAAAATGTCGGGGGTTTTTGAATTTTTCTAAGTTGTAGTTATATTAAAAAGGAGTTAGTTAATTTAAATAATTAAATTAATATTATTTAGTTTAGATCAAATAAAGTTAATTTCTTCAAGAAAACAGTATCTTAACTCTTACCGCTATCAGGATATTCAATGTTTAATTTTATCAGTTTTGCAGATTTAACTGGTGTAAATGGCTCTAAACTGTGACTTCATAACAGCTTTTTAAAATGTGTAAGGTTCATATGCACTACAAGAAGGTTTACAAAGTGAGTTCGTTCGATATTACATATTTTTTACATACATATTTTTTATTTCATGTGTTTCAAGATCCTTGTACAATAAGACAATAACCGTTAATGCTACATTAAGAAAAATTGTACAAAAATAAAAAATAAATTAGGTTTTTTTTTTCTCTACAAATAATTATGCTAATTTGTTTCTGTGAATGTACTCTGCAATATGCCGAAGTTAACGGAAATTCCCGGGAACACCCTGTATAGAGAAGCCTTTTATGTAAGTACATGATTTATCTCGAAGTAACAGTAATTGACATCCTATTGTGTTATATTTCAACGTGCTACATACATATAATTCAAATTCAAATTCAATACATAATACATATAATAATAACCTACCTACAAAAAGCTTTAATTCTATAAAACCAAAATAAAATAATGTACGTATGTGTGTGTATGTGTAGTCGACGCCAAAAATATGTTTATAGTTTTCGCCTTATTACAACGCAATAAGGTGCAAACGTGTAAACATATTTTTGGCGTCGACTGTACACCACTATTATCGCTGTAGGTATGTCGTATTGTGTTGCAGGTCGATCACGTAACGCATTGTACGTACGACAAGTATCTAAATGTCACTTTTTGTATGGGAAAATTATAGTTGAGTTGTCACAACGTGCGTTAGAAAAGTTACGTAATCACTGGTCAGCGGTGGACGCCTTGTTTCTTAAGGAGACCGGCGTGAAGTAGAGCGGTTCCTCGTTAAGTTTGGGCGTTATGCATAACGCCCAAACTTAACGAGGAACCGCTCTACTAAAAGCTGATCTAAATACCTCTTTTTTTATTTAAGACGCAGTTTATAATTTTAAACAACTTAATAGAGAACTTCTTAATTTGGTCGGTTTATTTTAGTGTGAAGTTAGCGGCTAAATGTTGGTAACCAATGTTGGCAGCGAGTTAGCCGCCAACTTTTGGTTGCTAACTTCACGCCGGTCTTAAGAGGAGCTTCTGACGCTGATTGCATTATTGACCACTGACCAAACTACCATACAAAGTCGCTTTATAAGCAAAACCAAACTACCGTACAACGTCGCTTTATAAGCAAAACCAAACTACCGTACAACGTCGCTTTATAAGCAAAACCAAACTACCGTACAACGTCGCTTTATAAGCAAAACCAAACTACCGTACAACGTCGCTTTATAAGCAAAACCAAACTACCGTACAACGTCGCTTTATAAGCAAAACCAAACTACCGTACAACGTCGCTTTATAAGCAAAACCAAACTGCCGTACAACGTCGCTTTATAAGCAAAACCAAACTACCGTACAACGTCACTTTATAAGCAAAACCAAACTACCGTACAACGTCGCTTTATAAGCAAAACCAAACTACCGTACAACGTCGCTTTATAAGCAAAACCAAACTACCGTACAACGTCGCTTTATAAGCAAAACCAAACTACCGTACAACGTCGCTTTATAAGCAAAACCAAACTACCGTACAA
The DNA here is from genome assembly GCA_963854355.1 of Epinotia brunnichana. NCBI lineage: Eukaryota > Metazoa > Arthropoda > Insecta > Lepidoptera > Tortricidae > Epinotia > Epinotia brunnichana. The sequence continues at coordinate 20,656,027 of OY977936.1, read as the reverse complement.
CGTCGCTTTATAAGCAAAACCTTGACATTGGCGAAATCATCGCAATGCATCTACATTGCGATGATTTTGATACCATTATTTTTTTAAAGCAGAAGAAAAAGAACACCCCTCTGGCGTTGATCGTCAGAGCTCCCGAGTGAGGGACCTGCATCAACAAAACGAATCCTCAAATCAATAAAGGGCCGCAATGCGCTTGAGGTTCTTCTGGAGTCTCAAGCATCGGGCTACGGTACCTGGGTCATACCCAGATTAAGGTTCGCGCCTTTCCTGTGGACATTATCAAAGTTAAGTACTACAAAGCCAAATTTTTGGTTAGACTCTTAATCCACATACACGGCGTCTTCTCATATATTATTATGCGATAAAATTAAACATTATTTATGTGCACGTAAGCTCTTATGCACCCACAGCCCAGCTAGCACGATACGTTTTATCATTATGTTTTACGTGACGTCTCTGTACATTTTCGCCGTAAAACGTGACGACAAAACCTATCGTGCTAGGCCCCAGAGGTAGGACAGGACAAGGCGGGATGCCTTGGACGCGTTTTCAAGTGATTGGCCAAGGATTGCGAGGGAGAGAGACGAGTGGGAATCCAGGGGGGAGGCATTTGCCTAGCAGGCTAACACTCCAACAGGCTAACAATAAAAAAAGCTCTTAAATATTGAACACAAGAATTTTTTTTTTGTTTTAATCATTGTCACTCGCTTACCATCAAGCAGGACGTATGATTGTTTGTCACCGTCATAGTATTATCAAAAATTCAGGATCTAAAGTGAGTAATGGACCTATAATTGCAAATTATAAAATGAATCGCCAAGTTTCTCTCCCTACCTACTTAGTTCATCAGTTCTATTTACCAATGCTCCTAAATATTCTACATAATTAAAAAGTATTTCACTTACATCAATTTTGTCTTTCTTGTCTTAATACAATCAAAACTTCAAGTAACGTTAATTTATGAGAAATTTATGATTAACAGCGCAACTTTGTAAATACACTATTTATAACTGAGCTGTAACATTCGAATTGGGTAGAAAGTGGGTGGAAAGCTTCAAGTGCTACATAAAGTAGTACCTACCTATGTTTTTTGATTAATGTGTTTTGTTGTTAAATTTTAGCTCTGAATTATTTACGCGTAGCACGACTTAATTTAATTCAGTTATTATTGTTAAAAAACGCAATTGTGATCGGACGATGCTTGTGCTAAAGTATCACGGCAATAAGCCAAAATACAATATTGTGAAAACAAATAATCAAACGGCCTCCTGCACTTATAGCAATTAATAATTGCTATAAGTGAAAAACTTAATATCTCTTCGAATAAGCAATTGTTTTGTTTGTTACATATTTTAAAATATGTAATGCCTATTGGAACATTTCGAACCAGTCGGTGGATTACGTAACCATTGTATGTACGTCAGGCAGATCTAAGTGTTGCTTATAGAAAAATGACCGTAAAATTTTCCTAAAGTGCAGTTGAAAAGTTACCTGATCACCCCTCTGGTCACAACTAACACCAAAGAGGGGTCTTTCTTAAGTGTTTTGCCTTTAACCTAAATAACTACTTTAAGTCTTTAAGTTTAACTCTTTAAAAGAATATTTCGCGCTGCATCCTTAATTATAAATACTTTTATATTGCATTAATTTATTTTCGCTTGTTTTCATTTTTTATCAGCATGTGTTTTTTTTGTAGGTACTTTGTATTTTGCATGGCTTCTTAAAGCCTAAATGTATGGCCTCACAACAATTGTAACACCATTTTGTACCACATTTATTGCGAATAAAAATATTTCTATTTCTATTTCTAAGGCGCTGCAAATCTACGGAAATGGACATGAAATTCCGTCTTAAATTATTAAATGACTGCGAGTAATTGGTCTGGAGCATTTTTAAGCAGTATTTTAATTTCGCTGGTTACACTCGAATGTAATCTGACCATTACGTTTAGCCTGAAGTTTTAAATTACTACTTTTTGGCGTGGGCAACTAAAATTAAGAGGAATGCCAACAATTTTACCTTACTTTGCCTTTTACTATTTAATCTGTTTAGTGTGTTATTTTATTGTACACACATCGTTAATTTTGTAGCATTTTCGGGCAGCGTAGTGTTAGTAACGGAATTGGTAAGTATAAACGATTTCAATAGTTATGTTTAATTTGCGTTAATAATGTGAATATTAACCTTAATAAACAATTTTTACTGATATTGTCTATAGCAACACCGTTTTCACAACCATTTTATATGATTCACCGAAAATGCTACAAAGTGTACGATGTAATTATTGTAAATCTGAATCGTATGCGTATGTTGGCGAGAGATGTAGGTGTTACGAGTAAATTGTCTATTCTGTTTTTGAAAGTTGAATCCCATGGACATGGAAGAATTGAATCCCACAATTTTGTTACAATCAACAACTATACGTTAGAACCACAGATATAATTCTTAGCCAGAAATTAAACTCTCATGTCGTTAACATTCAAGAAGAGGCTTGCCATTTAATTTCAAGACTGGTGATTTACTTAACCCATTACCCGAACGGTTTGTTGCTGAACTTCACAAAATCAAATGTAATTATTTTTTCAGGTCGGCATGATCCACTTCCACCGTGTATAGTCAACGTCCCAATGCCACTATGCAGCGACTGTAGGTTCCTTGTTTTTATTTTAGACTTGAACTAAAACTGGAAGTGCCATGTCGACAAACTGTGTGATAAGCTGAGTAGTGCCGTCTTCGTGTTGCGGAAATTGAAACCCCTCATATCCAAAACTTCGCTAAAATCGGTTTATTTTGCACTGTTTCATTCGCTAATGTCGTACGGTACGCTCATGTGGGGCAACTGAACAGATGCCAATCGAGTTCTTATACTAAAGAAGCGCGCCTTACGTACCTACAATGGCTGGAGACAAAACAAGACACTCATGCAGGGGCATCTTCATTGAAACCGGTATTATGACGCACTACTCGCTCTATTTGTTCGAAGTTTTAATGTTTGTTAGAAGAAACTGCTCGACATTTACGAAAGTAAAAGTTTCGAATGGTTTGATTCGCTCAACAGGGCGCCTAAGAACAGTCCCACGTCGCATGGCACTGGCAGAAAAAAACCCGCGTGTCATTGATCCGACATTTTACGAGCGCCTACCCCAAGCACTAAGAAAATAAACTTGTAATGAGATATTTCAGAGTCGACTAAGAAACTTTTTTATAGGAAAATCCTTTATATTCAATAGATGAGTATTATGACATCACTAATTAGATTTATTACTTAATTGTATCTTTATTGACATCAGAATTGTTTACTCATTTAAATTATGTAGGTGTTTTAGATAAATGGCGACCCGTATACGGTGATCTTATTTTACGAGTATACTCATTTACATCTTAATCTCGAATTATTATTTTGTAACTTGTTGACATATACTCGTACCTGTGTATATAATTCCCTTTAAAATATTTGTTATTATAATTTAATTTGATAATGTTAAATAACTGACGATCGCAATATAAATTCCTAAAATTGATTAAGTGTAATAGTTTTAAGTGAAATTGTTACTGTGAGATAAATAAATCATATCATAATTATCATAAGTATCATTCACTGCCAACGCAACACTCTTAGGGGTAAGCCGTAGTACGTAGTAGATTAATGTGCATATATCTGACATGACTGTCGTGATTAGCGTTGAATAGGTTAAACAATTGCTCACACACACATACATAACATGTTATCACGACACAACAAAATTAATTTGTGATATCGACTCTTACAGGAGGCATTTATTTTGAGGAGATATCCTCAAAATAAAAAGCCATAGTTTCACCAAAACGATCAATAACTGTTGAGAGCACAAATCCGTAGCCGAGAGAAATCCAAACATCCACTGAAAACATATGGGGATGAAATAACAAAGTTTCGGTTTAGAAAAACATTGAATTTTCAGTAAAGCGGTGAAGTAAATCACGCGAATCACTGTATGTGTACCTATGTAGTGTTCTACGGACAGTATTCTGAAAAAGTTCCAAAACAAAGTTACCTAGGCATTATAAAACAGGTAAGTAGGTACTACCGTGCCGGTGGCGAACGAGCGTACAGCCTGCCTGCTGGTACGACACTGTGTCCAGCCAGGGCGCGAGCCAGATTCATCTTTCCTACATTCTTATCATAAATAGTAATACGATCATATCAGATAATACAATGAGCTACCTACGTACGATACTTACCTATTGTATTTTTACCAATCCACATATTTTAACCGACTTCAAAAAAAGGAGGAGGTTCCCAATTCGGATGTATTTTTTTTAATGTTTGTTACCTCAGAACTCCGACATTTATGAACCGATTCGTACCATTCTTTTTTTAATTGAAAGTATATGCTTCCAGGTTGGTCCCATTGTTTTCAAAACTTCAGTTGGATGATGGGAACTATGAGGAATTGAGGGAACTCCTCAAATATATTAGGCACGCGTGTAGTAATTTCGGTATTTTCTATTATAACATTTATAACTCCTGTATATACAACCGGAAATCATAAATTTGGTGAAGTGTAAGTGATGATGAAGACCACAGATGGCTTGTCGAACTTCTCAATGATATACTTCAAACTACGTCACAGATTGTGATATGATTCCGTTGAAATAGCAAACAATGAAGTGCCAATGGTAATTCTGAGATCCTTGATGAATCGACGGAAGTCAACAAATATTATCGGCCCACATACAGCGATTTGGTTTTTTTCTGTAATAATCATCGCAATCCTCTCGGAAATCAGTTCATGTGGTAAATTGGAAAATAAATGTGGAAATGTTCATGTGGCTTAACGGAGTAGGTACTATATTTAACTTAAAAAAAGGAGGAGGTTCTTAATTCGACTGTTTTTATTTTAAGTAAATTATGTTTGTTATGTTCAACATTTTTGAATATAATAAGTACTTTGTTATTTGTAAATCAGTCGTGTATGGCTTCTGTTGTGTTTTACAAAACTAATCATTATCCCTTCCTAACTAGGAAAGTTTTATTCACAGGATACCTAAAATCATTTTCATATTGTTTGCCTAACACAAGCTCTACACTTTTAGGGAGTTATTGTGCGTTAATATTTACTATTCTGTATTTAAAATTAAAGTTATGAGCGAAGCGGTGAAAGCCATGTTAAGTAATTGTTTTTTTTTACAATGTTAGTTGAAGTGTACTCGAACATGTAAGACTAAGGAAATATATAGGCAAGAAGAGCAGTATGTTTGACGTCCGGTTTAGCTTAGCGCGTAGCAATTCTCGGCAGTGAATGTGTATCTAACTTTTTGTTAATATATGTAAGTGTATGTAACCTTCCCTTTAGTCCTAATTCCCAATTTGAGCTCCCCACGGGCTAAAAGTGTATTACAGCGATAAGATTCACAAATATACATAAGTGAATATGAATTCTCGTCATAAGAAGAGGCCCGGAAAGTTGTAGCAATCGATTTGATGAAACTACGTAAATAAGTTGAAGACATGTTTATAAAACCACCACAATAGACTAAACTGGTCGATACATACAGACAGTTAAAATATATCACCGAATGTGTCAACCAGTCTAGTCAGTTTTGATATTTCAGTAAACATGACTTTCAATTGTGTATCAGATTTAGTAACATGAAAATTTATTTCTAAAAATAATCAAGATTGTCTAAGCACTTACAATTTAAAACCAGCGATGTACATTGAAACATATCTTAACTAACTTCTACGTACTAACACACTTAACTATTCCTAACTTTACTCGTACCGCAGCAGTCAACATTTGATGCAATTCTTATGAAGCAATGTTTCCCACAAGTAGCAATCAAATAACTGCAGTATCAGCGTCTGGGAAAAGAGCGGAGTCAATTTTGTTCTAAATAAGTTTATTTACAATTGCATTGCAGTAGAGAGACTGTAGTTCGATTCGTATGTTTAACTTACCAATTAGTTTCGTTTGAGATTTAGTTAGTATTCTTTTTATCGCAAGAATAATATTTAGTACAAGTTTTATCTGCACTCGCTTGTCTATTATTATTAAGCTTGTCAGAAATAGCAATAGCAGAAACATTAAGTCAACTTGGATACGGAAAAACCTAGTGGATTAAATAGAATGCTTGAAACTTCATGCCATGCCCTCATTACCCAGTGCTATCGGCTTTTCAGCAAAGTAACTATTTGAACAAACTTAAGAATCGTTAGTTTTTCTAAGCCGGGGTTTTTTCTCTGCTCGTGCTCGTATTTGAGAGCTCCGCCGTTGTGGCTACTTATCCTTACCTACCCAATAATCGTGGAGTCCAACGTGGTTGATATTTTGATTTGATATACTTATGTACATAGGTACATATTATTTGCGCATTAAGCCCCTTTGCATTCATTAATCAATTGAATCTTTATTGCACAAAAGAACAACTTATAGTATAAAAGGTGAACTTAATGGTATGAAGCATTCTCTACTAGTCAACCTTAAGGAGAATCAGATAAATTGTGGGCGGTGGTGCAACTTTAAACACGAAGTCTATTCAATACAAAATGCTATAAAATACTTTAAAATAATATAATATTATAATGAAATATACTTATCAGATAGTTTACGTTTTTTAAGTTATGCCAGCAAAGAAATTACGTATTTAAATAAAATCAAAAGCAAAAATCGGGTTCCGTACATCAGGAGGAAAAAGGGACTCATCTAAATATTATAACTTCGTATTTTGTCTGTCTGTCAAGACCCTTTCTCTCAGGAACGCGTGTAGGCATCAAGTTGAAATTAATAAAAAATACATCAAATCCATTAAGACTGTGATAAAATCAAATGTCAAAGCAATCAAAAGATATCGCCGTTTATGCCGTATGCATATTTTAAAACTCACAAAGGAATCAAAACCTATAGGTAATTTCCCGTTGACCTAGAATCATGTAGGTAACTAAAAGCTATTGCTATGTCTTATATTACAAGTACAGAAATTAAGGCCGGCCACACACAGAACGGAATTCAGTCACTGAATCATAACCTGAATAACTTACGAGCAAATGAAAGGGTACAGTACAGATATCTCAGTGCATCAATCCAGTGTGTGAGCCCAGCCTAATCCCACACCGTATATTTGTGTTTACACCACAAACAAAGTGTTTTGCTGTTCGTCAACTGAGAGCGGCCTAAAGCGATGTATCGGAATAACAATTTTCCAATGGCAAAGCTAAACTTGCAAACCAGTATTTTTTTTATATAGTCAGACCAGGAATAAGTACGAAATATCTTTGACACGGAATATTTATAAGCCTAAACAATTATGAGGTAGGTACCCTCGGTGCGCGATCTGACTCGTCCTTACCGATTTTCGTAATTTGATACCTATTGGATTTCAAATCATAACGATCAATTAAAATACACCTCGATACCGACGAGTTCAATGCTTCAAACTATAACTGAATCCATTGAAAATACGTTGAATTCGATGTCCCGTAAGCATTATCTATTCATACGACACACAACAGAGCTGCGATCACGATCGCAGACGCAGTTCTATCGACAAACGTTTATGCTTCAATATCGATACGGACGAGTTGCATTTTGCTGGTCATTCTAACGCTGCATTGTCATCAAATCTTCTTCAAGTGTAATATTTTAGTAACTACATACTGCCACAACTAGAAATAAATATAGGCGCCTTCGGGAAAAGAAGCTTGACAATATTAATTTTCATGTTTCCTATCAATTTCGTTATTGGAGCAAATTGATAAATTGAGTGAGAGTGAACGCTTTGGGATAATTTCCATATAAACGTTTTTCAGGCAAATTTGCGTAACTACGGAACAATTTCCAGATACCGCACCGTATCGTGGGCCGTCCGACCCATTTTTTTCAGTCGATGAGCCAGTTATTATCAGTAAGTAACACTACCTATACCGATTTGGTTGCCTTCTACCGTGCCACTCGATTAAATAGTTCATTTAATTATCTAGTAACTAATTCGATTAGGCTAGGACATCCTAAGGTATCAGTATCTACAACCAATGACGGAAGATATAAATCCTCCTTTTAACTCATTCACTGCCGTGCTACGCCTGTAGCGCTATGCAGTAGTCCGCAGCAGCTTTATCTCCATAACGAATAACATCCGTCACATTCTGAACTTCTGACGCATTTGTGTCGTGATTGCCGCTGAATCAATTAAAAGCGGTTGATAAACAGTTCTGTTAGTATTCAGTTGACACTAAAGGAGTATTGTGGAGCAGTCTTAGCTTGCCTAGACGATTCAGAGGCGGGTGGTTGGCGAGAGTCGCATACTGTCCACCGCAACCGGCATCGGCAATGCAAGATATTCGCGAGACGTCCACAAAGTGAGGATCGACAGCTGCCGCAGGGCTGACACTTGCTATGTAATGTATTCTTCGGGTAGGTATTCATTTAAACTTTATTGCATATCACACTGAAATCTACAAATGGCAAGCTAAATGCCAAATAGCATTCTCTACCAGCTAACCATTGGGCTAAACTAAACAGAGACATAAAAGGCGCAAAGAAAAAAATATGGTAATATCTGTTACCGTACTTTATACGAGAGAACATGAAGAAGAAAAAAACAAATTTACTAATTTTATTATACACTAATGTAGTATATACTTATATAGACATACTACATTAGTGTATCTATGATTTTCTGTATACAAAATACTATCTATATACATATAATAAAGCTGAAGAGGGTCGAAAGTCTGTACATGGAAGATATTCGAAAAAAAATTGGCTAGGGATACTTAAAATCGACAACAGAACACGTTCCAACAGTTTTTATTTTTTTTGTCTGTTTGTCTGTTTGTCTGTTTATCTGTTTATCTGTTTATCTGTTTATCTGTTTATCTGTTTATCTGTTTATCTGTTTATCTGTTTGTCTGTTTATGTGACCGCGCATCACATGAAAACGGCTAAACCGATTAAGATAAAATTAAGTATAGAGATAGTTTGAGTCCTGAGGAAGGACTAAGGGTAGTTTTTATCCTGGAAATCAACCCCTAAGGGGATAAAATGGGGGGTGAAATTTGTATGGAGCTATTTAAACCGCTGCACCGATTTGGATGAAATTTGGTATATAATTAGTTTGAGCCCCGGGGAAGGTGAAAGGATAGGTTTTATCCCGAAAATCTTCCTTTTAGGGGGAAAAATGGAGGGGTGAAAATTTGGATGTAACCCATTTTGATAAAATTTGGTTTAGAGGTAGTTTAAGTTCTGGGGAAGGTCATTGGATAGTTTTTATTCCGAAAATCTTCCCCTAAGGGGGTGAAATGGGGGGTGAAATTTTGGATGGACTCCGTTTAGACCAAATTTGGTATAGATATAGTTTGAGTCCCGGAGAATGACAATGGATAGTTTGAATCCCGAAAATCATCCCCCAAGGGGATGAAATAGGGATGAAAATGTGGATAAATCCCATTGAGTAAAATTTTGGTATAGAGATAGAAGGAGTCCCAGGGAAGGACAATGCATAGTTTTTATCCTGAAAAATCATCTCCTGAGGGGGTAAAATGAGGGGTGAAAATTTGGATAGAACCGATTTAGATGAAATTTGGTATAGAGATAGTTAACAGTCCTGGGGAAGGACTTAAAATAATTTTTAGTCCAGAAATCATCTCCTAAGGGGGTGAAATGGGGTATGAAAATTTGGATGGAACCCATTTATGGTATAGCGAGTTGGAGTCTTGGGGAAGGACATAGGATAGCTTACTCCTGAAGATCATCCCCTAAGGGGGTGTAATTGGGGGTGAAAATATGTTTGTGACCCATTTTGATGAAATTTGGCTGAACGATAGTTTGAGTCCCGGAGTATGACAACGGATAGTTTTAATTCCGAAAATCATCCGCTCAGAGATGCAATAGGGGGTGAAAATTTGGATAAAACCCATTTAGATGAAATTTGGTAAAGAGATAGAATGTGGCCTAAGGAAGGACAATGCATAGTTTTTATCCCGAAAAGTCATTTACTGAGGTGGTGAAATGAGGGATGAGAGAGAGTCCTTACGGCCGTGTGATATGAAAATATGCAAAATAATACTGAAAAAAGCCTACATGCATCTATTATGGTGAGGCGGGTCATAGAAACCAAGTTTGCGGCGGAGTCTATTTTGTGAAAAAAGGCGTTCGGAGTAAGCTATTCTATAAAATCATGCAACTCAGCCATAATGACCCTTTCCTTCATACAATCCATGCTAATATTACAAATGCGAAAGTAACTCTGTCTGTCTGTTACCTTTTCATGCTTAAACCGCTGAACCGGGGCCTTCCCAAAGAGTCCTTACTAAAGATAGTTTTTATCTGGAAATTATCACCTAAGGGGATTAAAAGGCGGGAGAAAGTTACGATATAAACGAGTTCCACGCGGACGAAGTCGCGGGCAAAAGCTAGTATACTTATAAACAGGAATACTATGGATATATTTACTACTACATATTCAATACATGGATTCTAGTCGAATAAGGAGATATTCTAATAATTTTACTCGTTTCTCCCGGAAACGACAGGCATTGTTAGTAGGGTAGACCGAAGTCAGTACCACGGGTCAAAAGTACCATCGCCTATAACTCTGCAACTACATCGAAATAGGCATGTGTGTGATATGCATAGTGCATACACGAGTGTGCCTTGAGCGTGTCTCGACCTGGCAGCCACTCGCTGCCGCGCGAAACGCACATGCTAGACGAAGATTTGTATTTTTCACTGACCAAAGTAGGTATTTACGATTTACGTTTTGTACTAGTGTGAAAGATTTACTGAATTGAGATTAGCTAGTTATTAAAGTTTGTAATGTGTCACAGTGTCAGTTAGATATATATAGAAATCGAGATTTGTGAAGTTTAGTGAGTGCGAGTAAAAAAGGACAACTGTACCACAACACTCCGGGTTAATTGTAACGTTACAATTGCCCCGAGGTACAATCGACTCAGAGTTTTCAGGGTTCATCCCGACGATTCATTTCGATACTTCGGTATGTATATAAATTATAAAACCCGCAATGTCATCCGTTTCAGTACTATTATTTACAAATATTTATTTAAAAATAATGTGTTGTGAAGGATGGGGTTGATTGTACCAGGGGTCAATCGTAACTGTATGGGATTAGTAATTGTTAAATAATTCGATATTTTGGTTATATTGAGATGTTGTTATTGCTTAAAAGGTGTGTGCTATGTACCCTTAAGTGTTTTTTACCAAATCGACATAATATGTTTCAAAACTTGGAGACTATTATGTTACGTTTAATTCAACTGAAATGCTAGCTTTGTCTAGTCTAAATACGAGTCTCTATAATTAAGACTGATGTAACGTAACATACCGATTCATCATAAGAAATTAACAATAAATACTGATTGATTAGTACATTATTTTGGGTTTTATTTACCTCTGTTTCTCTGGTAGAATTGACCCGTACTAGGGGTCAATTGTAACACAAGGACTACATGAACAAAAACTTATTTATTTTATAATTATTTTTAGATTCTAACGGGTGATAACAAAATAAAAACTGGCCAAGTGCGAGTCGGACTCGCGCACGAAGGGTTCCGTGCCAATATCTATAAAAACGGCAAAAAATCACGTTTTTTCTATGGGAGCCTCCTGTAGTCTGGTTGGTAGTGACCCTGCCTACGAAGCCGGAGGTCCCGGGTTCGAATTCTGGTAAGGCCATTTATTTGTGTGATGAGCACAAATATTTGTTCCTGAGTCATGGATGTTCTCTATGTATTTAAGTATTTATTTATCTATATAAGTATGTTTATTGTCGTCTAGAAAGTGTCGTAAAGTACACCTTTATGATGTTATTGTTGACACCGGCAGTCCTTAAGACTAAATGTGCTATCGTGCTATAAATGACCCTGAATGGCAAACACATGTTTTCTAATAATTATGTGGTAAACGGTGTGGGTCACACATATTGTAATCATTAGTCATATAAGTATGCATAAGTACCCCTTGTAGTGGCTGTTTGTTAACCTAAATAAATAAAAAAAAAAAAAAAAAAGCTTTACTTAGTTTGGGACTAAGCCGATTTGTGTAAGATTGTAAAAAAAAAAAAAAAAAAAAAACATCATCTGTGAAAATTTCAACTGTCTAACTATCACGGTTGTTGAGATACAGCCTGGTGACAGACGGGCAGACAGACAGACAGACAGACAGACTCTCTTTGATTACGGAACCGTAAAAATGAGAATTTTTGAAAGAGGTGATTTTTTTGATAACAGGTTCAGAAATCAAACGTATATTTAACCATACATCAATAGTTAGAGTATTTATTATTAATGTTTTAGTGTTGGCATATACGTCCATACATTTGATCATCTATTAGTAGGTACCTACTAAATAGTTTTCATGCAATCGCGTGACCGAGTGGTAATCCAAAATGTGGTCGCCGCTGAAAACGGCCACTATGTCACAGTATTTTCTGAAAAACCACCATAAAGAAAAATCATTATCGCCACGGAAATAATAATTATTAGTCCTAATAAAGACGTTTATTACCATCAAAACATTAAATTCATAATTGTCAATAGTAGAAAAATGCTAAAAATAGAAAAGTGACGATATATTGTAGGTAAAAAAGAAGAACGACCTAATAACCAAACATGCATTAACAATGTTTACAAATATTAGTGAAATTACCTATAATGACGCGCATCAATTTTATTTCTTGTAACTCGCGCAGAGTCTGCTAAACAGTCAATACAAAATACAATAAATATTTTCGTAGTTTTACTAAATGAAACTGTTCTGTATCATATCCCAGAAGAAATAATCAATGAATTCACAAAAAGGATTTAATTTGTTTAGTCGAGTAAGAATCCATTTGCCGAAAATTCAAAAAGAAAACAGTACAATCCGGTTAATTTAAGAATGCACCCGTATTTATACATACACCTTGTTGCAAGGTGCCAACGTGTCTTAATCGGGATATAACCATAAAACACGAGTGTCGTAATGTTATAAAACACGCGTGTTCAACACCCAGGATTATGAGCCTAAAAGCGACGTAATAAGAGGCACGTTACGAGCAAATGTGTTGAAAAAGAATATAATGAAATTACTTACTTAGTCAAACTAAGCAGTCAACCCACATAATAAAAAAGGTCTAACGCTTACGTATCGAAATTGTCTCAGCTCATGTAGACCTCATTTATAGGGTAAGTTAAAGTCTCGACAGCAATCTCGAATCCAACAATATGCAGGAAAAACAGACGAAACTTTCCTCTATCCCATAAAAGATAAAGCCTAAACTCAGTTGAAAAGAATTAAGAAGAGGGGGCTAAGTTGGTTGTGACCACTAGTCTAGCAATAAAATTGCTATTACCCAGAAACTCCACATGGGTAGGTACTTGAAGCAACGATTAGTCCCGATGTCGTTTCGTTACTGACAGTGAAGCACTTCAGTAGGTTACCCAGCTTTTTATGAGTTATCTAATCAAAGTTGTATAATCCACTACTATTTAGGTACCTACTCAAAAACGTAGAAACATTAGAAACATACTGCTAAAGACAAAGTATGTGAACTGATAATCGGCCCAAAAACACATTCGGATAAATTGATCGATATTGAATAGGGGCCCTTCCTTTTTGCACATATTATGTAGGCAAATAATATCGTGAATAACTGAACTATCATCAACTATTTACTGCACCCAAGACACGGAGTGAATCCTAGTTACGGCCCTGAAGTAGATATAGTTATTGCACGCCAACCTGTGGATGCCGACGGCAACTCCTAACTCCATTAAGACTGCAGTCTTCGAAGCACGTTTCGAAGCCCAAGTTTGATGGAAGATTTACATCAACTTAGATAGAAATAGAATAACTTTAAGTATGTTTTGGATTACTGTTGTCCCGCGAGACCAGAAGGACACTAGCAACAACAATATGTACCAGTTGCAGTGTAGTTAGACACTATTGTGTGTACTTGTCATGACATTCCAGTTACAAAAACGTAAGTTATCTCTATCAATAAATAACACTTCGTTCCATAAATAACCATTTCTTCGTGATATCATCGGCTAATCACGACACGCAGCCGCAGTTACAAGCAGCATTTTAATTTAATGGAAACCGGAAAATATTTACAATTATGACTCATTATAAATCATATATTTACATGCAATAACTATCAATAAGTTTACATGCCAATTATAAATGAAAACAGCTATTATAGGTTTTCATCCAATACCAAAGTAAATTTGCTGGCGGCAGAGCCTATAAACCCTTCTGTGACATGTTAATGTGCGTGAGACAGTACAAAGACTACTATTTAACAGAAGCGTAGTTAAATTTGTAGCGCTAATTAACGTCGAATCCGATAGTCATCAACTTGCTTTAATTTCGGAAAACGGACAATTTTGTACATAAAATGAAACATACTTAAACCTTGTGATTGCACAACTACATCATCAACTTCATTATTCATCTGTTAGTGCTGTGTTCTTATTTTATTATAAAACGTTTCCATTCATACTTCAGGCTTCAATGATTACAGTGAAGCTGAAATATCTATTTTTGCACAGGCAAACAAACAAATAATCATCAAGTACCGCTTTTAGATAACTCAAGCCGCTTATTTTCGCCGACATATTTAAATAATACGACTAAAACACGGTTTGAATGAGACTGAAAATCTGCATAGATTACAACACAAGCACATTGGATCCAGCTCAATGTGGGTGGCCTCCCACCCACTTGGAGTTGGATCTGACTTGTGAGCCTCCATCCTGGTCTCTCTCTCTAATTCTAATTTTATTTTATTTATTTGTTTCATTTTAATTTTCTGTATTTTCTAACACTAGGAGTAAGGTCTTTTGTTACTAGCATATTATATGGAGCCATGCTCTGAAATGATTTTTATTTTTTTTTTTTTTTTATTTATTACATTTGTGACTATTTACAAAATACAATTAACAGCACGATAAAATATATACCTATATATATATTCATAATATATTCATATTAATTTTATTGATAATAGGAATAGGAGCAAATATTCAAAAGGACGCTTCCTTAGAGCATTTGTGTCGTCCCATTCACAGATGTATGAATATAAGGAGATCGGACATGCCGGCCGATTTGTATTGAGTACGCCTGGCGCAAGTAAATTAACCCACATAACGCCCAAGTAATTAACAAGACAAAGCACGCACACATCTTAAACACACACACTTGTATACCTACGCGCTTATTGGACAATACACGCGCATCATATCAGGCATTTTGGGAAAAAACGTAATATTCTCTGCGATCAGCACGCGTGCACAGTATGGCAGAGTATGCCCATTGAGCATACAGCTGCGACACGGCCGCCGGCGGCTTGTCCTCTCTCTAGTATTCTATGCTCTGAGGTCCCTATCATTTTAATTTTTTTTGGATTCGGAGAAATTTTGAACTAAAGTTATGACCTCCAAGTAATGTATCTTGGCACCACGACATTATAGCTCAGCAGTCAATGCAGATTTAGAGGTAACATCGTGTAATGAGTCAGAATTGTTTTTGCATTTTTTTTTTCAAAAGATATTTTTGTAATTTTTTAATTTTTGTTGTCATTTTTTTTAGTTTTTTTTAAATAAAAAGTTACTGATGGCATTCCAGAAGAGTAAAACAATACAAGTAAACATATTTAGATAAAAAAAAATTCAAAAAAAATATTATTTTTTTCAAATAAAACCATGTGGAAATAATTTTTCATAAGCTTAATAATCTACGGTTTAATTTTTTGCTCCTATTACAGGCCACACCCTGTATATATATCATAATGTTCACGTATTCGGCGGGGTTTTATTCTAAGACGGAGATCTGTTCAAAAACCTTTATATTCAATCTAAGCATGTTCTAGTAGTAGAAAACCAAAGCAACTCAACTAAAAAACCCGCCGCGTTAGACAAAGGCAGTGGGACGCAGCTATCACGTAACTTGGTCGGACAACTTGTGTTGACTCTTTGTGTGCTGCTTTCAATGCATCACAATGAGTTCTGTGTATTGTCATTGTGTGCAGCAAGATTTAGGTGCTAATTTAAAATGTAGAAGTTAGTAAGTGCTCCTGAAGAGCGGCTGAAATGTTAAATTAAAAGATTTGGTGTGTGAGTACCACACACCAAATCTTTTAATCCCTGATTGATATTTAAATTATGTGTTATTGATATTTTTTTTGTTGATATTTAAATTATGTGTCTCAGGTAGAGGTTATAATTAATAGGTACCTAGTTAACAATCCTTTCGATTTGTGTGTACTAAACATTATTTCCGTATATTTGTGGAATTGAAAAACTGGATCATGGAATATCATTCTCCTTCATTTTTATTCGATGGCTATCGTTGGTCAGGTGTGTAGGTAGGCGGCTATTAAATAGTCTATTATAGTCTTGACTAAAGTAAAGAGTATAGACCCTTTTTTAAAACGTATTTTTCCAACGGCTCATGAAAAAAAACAATCGACAACGTGTAAATTTTATGCAATGAGCTGTAAATTAAGTGATTAAAATATTGTGAAAAAAAAATGTTTTTTAGCTTGGCCATCAAAACACGTTTAAAAGTATTTGCATATAAAACATGAATACGAATATTTGAATATGCATTTTAATAGCCTTAACAAATAATTGACTTTGTTCTGGCAAAACTAACGTCTAGTAATTCAACAATCTGTGAAGGCGTCACCTAATGTCACTGTTTATAAAATGAGTATGCTTAGTGTTACGACTAATTTAAATATATAACTACATACATAAATAGTGAGCTATCTAGGCTTCATATCATGTCAATAGACATGTTCATACATTTGTGATGTCACGAGACTCAGAGCGCCACTCAAGTAGGGGAGAGTGGGTAACAGTGGGTCACTTTTTTTTAAGCTCCAGAAATCCCAAGTTTATGCCTATTTTATTAATCTATGATAATTAACCACAAGATACGTCCCTAATCTACAAAACTAAGTGCAATTATTGGCAAAAACGGCATAAACTTACAAGTTATAACAAGTTTAAAAAAAATGGGAAATGATCCACCATGACCCGTGGATGGGTCACTTTGGATCTTTTCATGGGTGACAGGGAATCGCTTGGAGTACACAGGATCTATTAAAAAAAGTTCAATAAAATACTACTTTTCTACATAATTATTTATTTATTTATATTCTAAGACAGGCTTCTATCACAGTCTTATAAAAAATTAACCAAAGTCTTACAAATTATGCTGGTATAAAGAGACCTAAACTAATCAACATTTTGTTTGAATAAACAACAGTTTTTCTCCCTTAATTTCCATACAGCTCTCTTCTCTATTCGAATAAACATATTTACTTCTTCAGTACCTAATCAATAACAAATATTTTAATAAGAACATTGTTGACGCTAACTCAACTATTAAGTCCATTGTGACCCAAATGAAAATTATTCACTGTGACCCATAGGCCGTTACGACAGAAAAAAAATATTCAAAAAATAACTACCAACCCAAGCCAAAATTACATTACCCACAACGGATTTTACAAATAACAAGTTCAAAACATACAACTATCATTTATATTTATTAAAGGGTTGGGAATACGACAAATTTCTAAATTACGTAAAAAAATACTTCCGTACTTACCTACTGGCCTGCGTGTGACAGCACGTGATTCCGCTCGGCGAGCGCGGCAGCGACTGGCGCGTGAGAGGGGGGTATCGACGAGCAGTAGCCACGCGTTTGCTTGTGTGCGTAAAGCATCACACGTAAGAATTATAGCGAATAATCCGATGTGACCCGTGATCCACTGTTACCCACTCTCCCCTACCTACTGGGGGGTAAACACGTAACGTTCCGAACGCGCGTTCGGTACAATTTAACTGTCAATTTTCCATATAAAAAGTGACATTTAGACCTACCCGACGTTCGTACAATGCGTTACGTGATTGACCTGCTGGTGTGAGAATAAACTGTGCTACGAATTATAAGTACATACCGAACTCGCAACCGAAATGCATGTCACGAACTTACCTACCTACAACCCATGTGGTTCACAGCCGGAAGTAATGTGGAGGCGTAGGAAATGGAAGAGTTACATAGTTAACGGGGCACTAATTACTCTAGTTGACAGTACTGAGACATTTTCCATGGTATGGGGTTTGTTGTAGATCGAACATGGACTGAAGCTAATGTTCTAAATTGTATTTAGTGTTCTACAAGAAATTCATACGTTCATATTATTAATGAAATATGAAAGAATGACTTGTATGTTTTTCATATTTATTTAGGCTTAGCTAATTTAAGAGCCTCAGCGTTTTATAAACGATCATCTAGAGTAGCTACTGTAGTTTAATAACGGTGCTCATAGAGATAATGTAAAACATAGATATAGACCGCAAAAACCTATTTTACCCTGCAAAAATGTTATGTCAAAAACACATGACAGCGGTGCCATCAATGCTAAAATGTGACTTTTTATGTGAACGTTTATTTCATTTCTAACAACGTGTTTTTCGCTTGAATTGCGGTTCATATTTTACAATTGACGAATTGCGATGAATTATTGGTACAAGCATTGTGAGATTTTTTGACCTCAGTCAAAATTATCAATAAATGATACATTACAGACGTCAGAACCGCACATCCTGGCCTCCCTCGGGATAATAAATGTGATTCAATTCAGTGGGAACCGAACCCGACAATAAGTCGGTTACCGGGCTAAATGATGTTTTTGTTGATGTTATTAGAGAATATTTGCTCGGAAGAAAATCGTGTTTCTTTATAAGCCTTAAGGTTCAAAAGAGAACATTGAGATAGATTTAAAAATGTACCAAGATCGTTACGATGTTGATGTGACAATTAGTAATTTTTGATTATGTAGGTACCTAGACAATTGCGTAGAGACTTTTATATGTACCTATAGATTGCTAATGCAAGGTGGACTGATGACCTGGTAAAGGTCGCGGGAGTCCGCTGGATGCGGGTGGCGCAGGACCGGTCACTTTGGAACTATTTGGGGGAGGCCTATGTCCAGCAGTGGACGTCTTTCGGCTGATCTGATGATGATGGTGATAGTAGCTAAAACGAATAGAGGCACGATTTTGATTTGGACCCATCTGTTTAATAGATGAAAAGTATTTTATAGGTATCGAATTTCGTACAATAAACAATATTTCGCCGATGGGTTGCCTAAAAAAATCCTGGCAAAACTATGAATAATGAAAAATTCAAAATTACCCTATTTCTAAAACATTTTTTTTCTGATTTTACGAAAAAATTGTATACCTACCTATGTACTTATCGAAAGTTTAAAATATACTAACGCTGGTTTGCCATGGGACGTGAAATGTACAAGAGATTAAATTAAAAAGTCCAACGCGGGATTGGTTGACATTAACTACTGCTAACACGAGCAAGAACGGATCCTTCGTTAGCCTGTGTCAATCCGATACGTTTCTACTGCCGCTTTATAAAAAGTAGTCTGTCTAGCTTTAGTCGACTGTATCATCAACCATGGATACGATATTGTTCTCGTACATTTTTACGTTTTAGAAGGTAGCACGGCGGAACGTCATCTAAATAGCTCATATTTGGAGCAGCCCAACTCATAACCGTAGTACTACTACATAAGTCTGTAGGTGTTGCGTTCCTGGTGGCAAGTAAGGGGGGGGGGGCTGAGGATGTGCTGTGTTGAGAGTGAAGGACCTGCATTTGTATCTAGAGCAACTCAACGAAAGGGTCGGCAACCCGCTTGTGATTCTTCTATATTTGCAAGCGTCCATAGGCTACGGTAGCTTGTTTGCCACCATCATAGCATCACCTAATTTTAAAATATTTATAGTTGCGTACCAGCAAAAAATATCATGCTCAGCTGCGGCGCTGATTTTCAGCCTGCTCCTTAGTCCTTATCGGCGACATTTTGTATTGCTAGAGTATGGCAATCGTAGCTAAACCCACTAGATTATTTTACGCGGCAACACTAAACGTCATACGCATACATTTTGAGAACGGTGTTGCCGCCTAGTTGATTCTAGTGGGTTCAACTTGCGTTTGCTTGTTCTTTAGTAGACTATTTTTAGAATTACCAGCAATATAATTCACATTATGTACGAGTGTGAGAATAGGACCCCAGTTAAGTGAACGAGATGCAGCTAGCTGCGGAAATCCCGCCAGCACCCACAGAAACTTTGCTTTATTTGAATAAACCTCAACTGTCACATTTTCCATAAGTGTAGGTAAATGCCAAAACTTGCAAATAATATACGAAATGTTTCCTTAAGCTCCTTACGACAATATATTCCGCTATCATGGAATAATGTAGGGGGAAGCGGGGCACTTATACACAAGGGGCACATTCAAACACCTACATTATTTCCTCACTGAGTAACTTAAATTCACCGGCGGCGACACTGACGCATGACCTTGTACGTTTGAGTAGCGCGCCTGCGACGGCGCAGCCCGGCAGTCAGCCATTACCGGCCAGCGAGTCACAACGTGTTTCAACGACCGCTTACTAAAAATTTACCGCGTGTTTGTCGGAGTTGTAGTGCCACATTTTGTGCTTTATTGGATGCATAATATGATAAACGGTAAGTAACTATATTCAGTTATTCAGATAAATTGTCATTTCGAAGTAATACTTAACCGTTTATTTTGTATATTTTTTTATTTTTTTAAGAAGCGTATGGGGTACTTTGGTACAAAACAGTATGGGGCAGTTTTGTACGTATCAAAGTACCCCATAAGTGTACCAATCTGCCCCGCTAGTTTTTACGGCCGAAAATATTTATGACTTATTTCTTTTTTTCTAGAAAATGGTTCGAACGTATAAACCGACCACCGAACGAAATAAAATCAACGAGGAGGATGTTAAAACCGCTATATCTGAAGTTGTGGCCAAAACATTATCTCTGAGAGCCGCAGCATCCAAATACAACATACGTGTCTCAACTCTACAACACCGTGTAGCCAAATTTAAATGTGATGCAGAAAATCCAGCAGTCTTACAAGACACTGGTGAAAAATTCTCATCAAAGTATACAGTCGCCCAGGTATTCACCAATGATCAAGAGAAAAAACTTGCCGAATACTTGATTAACTGTAGTAAAATGCACTATGGGTTGACAATGAAACAGACGATGGTTTTGGCTTATGAGTACGCTGAGTATCTGAAGTGTAAATACCCCGAGTCCTGGAAAGTTAATGGTTGTGCAGGTAAAGATTGGGTGATGGGATTCAGAAAAAGAAACGACTGTATCAGTCTAAGGAAACCAGAGAATACGAGTGCAGCCAGAAACTTTGCGTTTAATAAGACTGCAGTAAACGAATTCTTTGATAATTACGAACGCGTCTTAACAAAGCACAAGTTCACTGCTGATCGCATACTCAATTTAGATGAAACTGGCATATCTACTGTGCTGCCTACACCAAAAGTTATAGCAGACAAAACTCAAAGACAAGTGGGACAGGTAGTATCTGCTGAAAGAGGAGAATTAGTAACATTCTGCGGCATTGTTACTGCAATTGGCACAGGTCTCCCTCCAGTATTTGTATTCCCAAGAGTGCACTATAAAGATCACTTCTTAAATGGAGCCCCAGAAGGAAGTCTCGGTCTAGCAAATAGGAGTGGCTGGATGACTACTGAATTACATATAGAAGTGCTTAAACACATTCAGCGCCATACTTCCAGCACAGTGGAAAACCCGATTCTTATCATATGTGACAACCACGAATCGCACATATCCATTCAAGCTGTTGATTATTGTCGCAGCCACGGTATTGTCTACTTGTCTTTGCCACCTCATACATCGCACAAACTACAACCGCTGGACGTTTCCATCTTTGGGCCTTTCAAAGGGAAATTGAAAGTGGCTTTCAATGACTGGCATACTCGCAATATAGGAAAAACAATGACCATATATAATATTGCTGAACTCACGAAAACTGCTTTCATGGAGGCATTTACT
This sequence comes from Epinotia brunnichana, assembly GCA_963854355.1. Taxonomy (NCBI): domain Eukaryota; kingdom Metazoa; phylum Arthropoda; class Insecta; order Lepidoptera; family Tortricidae; genus Epinotia; species Epinotia brunnichana. The sequence continues at coordinate 20,634,105 of OY977936.1, read as the reverse complement.
CCAAGAAATATCTCGAGTGGATTTTCTAAACCAGGCATATGGCCGTTCAATAGACAGGCCTTCAACGATGACGATTTTGCACCCATAGAAATATATAGTTCGACCTCCAAAGAGCTAGCATCTGTTACTGCTTGTAGTCCGGATGCACAAGAACCGACTTTTGTTAATTTGAACGACGGCGTTCAAGTTGAAGAAAATGAAGTCTCACCTAGAAACACTGATCCACTTGGCACAAGCAATCCCCCTATTGATGTGCTGCCATCAACATCTTCCACAGTCATGTCACCCGAGGTTGTCAGGCCGTATCCAAAAAAGAGTACTACTCAACAAGATGGCACATCGATAAGGAAAGGAAGAGAAAAGGGGAAATCTCGGGTTTTTACCGACACACCTGAAAAGGATCGACTGCAAGAATTACACGAAGAAAAAGAAAAAAAACAACAGCTTAAGCTTATCAGACAAAAAGCCAAAGAAGTAAAAACTGCAAGAAAATTACTGGGTTTGACTGAAACTTCAAAAGTTGCCAAAAAGCGTCGCCGTTGCTCGTTACCTGAACCTGACTCTGACTCTAGTCACACGTCTATTAAATTAAGCGATGATGAAACTATGGACGTTGCTTCCGAACATGATGACAGTGGTGACGACGTACATTTAAATGTACTGGATCCGGAAAATATTAAAGTATTTGACTTCCTGCTGGTAAAATTCCCAAAGAAAAGGACTGTAGTTTACTACGTAGCAAAAGTTACAGAAAAATATAGTCTGACTGAATACCAAGTTTCCTATTTGAGGAAAAAACCCAGTTCCTGGGTTTTTGTGTTTCCCACTGTGGAAGACAAGGCAACTGTTGATTTTAGTGACGTTGTTTTGCTGTTACCAAAGCCCAATTTCACAAAGGGAACATCGCGTACGTCAGAACTTTATAAATTTTCGGTTAATATGAGCCAATATAATGTTCAATGAGTATATTTTTCTGTTAACTAGATCGACTATTATTACTATTCAAATTGCAAGTATGACTAAGTTTTCAGATAAACATACTTTTTCGTCGTCAAAGTTTTTGTGTAACATTAATGTGAGAGTAATTTCTAATGACTGATTAGTTGTCATATATAAGAATATGTTTCTGTTTTCAAAACTAGAACTGCTATAATAAGTTAAGGGGAAAAACAATGTTTATTTTATAACCACCTAAGTCAAACGTATTCAACCGATCAATACATAAGTACAAAGTTATTGACTGATTAGAGATAAAAGACCTAAGAAATAAGTGTTATAGGTTACATTAATGAATGAGTGATCTCTATTGACTGATTAGGTATCATATGTAAGAATATATTTCTGTTTTTAAAACTAGAAGTACCATAATTAAGGGTTAAACAAAGATGATTCTATAGACACGTACGCTAAATATGACTAAGTTTTCAGATAAACGTACCTTTTCGTCGTCAAAGTTTTTGTGTATCATTAATGTGAGAGTAATCTCTAATGACTGATTAGTTGTCATATATAAGAATATTTTTCTGTTTTTAAAACTAGAACTGCCATAATAAGTTAAGGGGGAAAACAATGTTTATATTACGCCAAAGCTAATATTTCTGTTAAAACATATGTAACCATTGTTGACTGATTAAATATATAGATAAAGAAAAAGTTTTTGTTACTTTTATTCAATAAAAGTTGTTTTTTAATTTATTTTGTGTTTCATTATACACACATTCATAGACCATTTTTCAGTATGTAAGACTGGGGGCACTTTGAGACACAAAGGGGGTACTTTGATATTCGTATCAAAGTGCCCCCAAACGATGTACCAAGGTGCCCCATGCGGTGTATCAAAGTACCCTGCATGTGGGGCAGAATTGGAAAAATCCCATTTTTTCTTTAAATCCATATGTCTCAGTTAATATGTATAACATAGTCAAAAAATTGATAGAATTGTATACCTTGATAGTTACGCTATTCATCAGGTACACAAATTAACAGATTTCAGTTCACTTGGTTGGTAAAACGGGATGCGAAAAAAAGGTGTACCAAGCTGCCCCGCTTCCCCCTAAACATAAGGATCTCTCCTAAATAAAGAGGTAACAATAACAACGCCCGGACATTTGATATTCAAAAGAAATTAAAATGTTTCTTGGTTTATTAAATAATTCATAAGGAATATCTTTTGAATATTTTTTTGTGAAATTGCCTGTGAAGCGTTTCATTTATGCTTTTTCATGGGTATGTTATGTGACGGCAGTTTGAAATTTGTTTACTTAATAGATTGCGTTTGCTTGTGGCGACAGGTATACCGTAGTAGTGCATGTTGTTAGGGGAAAATGGCTCAACTTTAGATTAGGTTCTGCGAGCTACGCGCGTCAAATTTTTTGTGGGGTTAGACATTAATTAGGCGTAAACAAATCCAAAACGGTTTGCGAGAAATACATTTTTGAAATTATTTACTTTTATACAGAAATAGTTTAACAAAAACGCATTGAAACAAAAAAAATATATATTAACGTTCTGTTTTATGGGTTGCGATTTATTTGTCATAAATAAGCGCATTAATGTGTCAAAGTCATGACATTTGTGGTACAAATCGGAAATGTCACGACAAAAATTTGCGAACGGAACGCAACTACTTGTCAAAGGGGCGGCCATTTTGTAGCGTCATTAATTCAAGGCTTGTACTCGCGAATGAACATTTATCATGTAAAAGTCAAATTCTAGTCACATACCTAAATTAGTCAACCCCGACTTCCACGTGGTACTTGTCGCTCATACCCCTAGAGTGTTTTTGCAAACCCGGAGGCGCGGAGGGAGAGCAAGGCGACCAAAAAACCGAAGCTGCGAAGGCGATCATGAGTGCCTGAACTTTGTTACGCAAGGGCGGAAGGGCTGCACTTCCCGCAGCGCCCGGAGCAGTCAAAGAAGTAAATTTGTTGTTGTAAATTACTCATATTACTTAACTTAATTTGATGACATATTATATACCTAACTTATCTGACATATTACCCTAAATGTAAATAATCAAGTAGGTTAAGTTTCGGTTTGTTAATCTACCTAGAATGTTGTAATTTATTGTGTGTCCTTACAGGGTGTCACGAAGTGACTTATAAAAAAAAAATTAATACCTACCTTATTATGTATGCATGACATAACAATGAATAAATGAATATGAATATTAGTGTTTTCATACAACATAACCTCAAAAATTGTTTTTTGAATATATCAAAAAGTACAAGGTCCCCCCCCCCCCCCCGGTCATAGGGGGGGGGCTCCCCACCCCCCTCTACCCATCAAAAATCAAAAAATCGGAAGTACTTATTCTAAAGTCCTTCCCTGCCGGGAGACAACCCCTAAGGAGTCGAATTCCCCTGTAATGACGTCATCAAAAACCCCGCGGCCGCACTTGGAAAAGTGTAAATTACACCCAAACCAAACAACGAAAGCTGAATAAATTGTCAACAGTTCATTCAGAATACATTATATTTCAATGTAACTAACTCTAGTTTAAGTACGATTAAGTAGCAAAAGTTTAAAAAAATCAAGAAAGAATCTAGGGACTTTCAGACTTTGCGTCAAAACTAGAAAAGATACACGAATGTAATGTATAACACAAAATGATATCTTGTATTTCAGCTTTACATTTTAGTTTTTTTTATTTTAATACAAGAGCAGAATTGGGAAAATTGTGCTCAAAAAACCAACAACGCAAAGCGAGTTTTCCCTACAAGATAAATTTTATCGAAATTAGTATTTTCCAGAAACCAGCACGAACTTTTAGTATGTTGTTAGACATGTTATGTGCACCGCAAAACTGCAAAGAGACAGTCTCTAAAGTGTCTAGGTCATTAGTAATGACATAATCTTAATTACCGCGGAGGCTTTTTTACCTGAACCATGTAATATATATAAACGTGTGTTATATCATGTAAAAGCTAAACAAATATGCTTAAACTCTTACCAACATTGTGATTCCATATATCCATATTGCGTATATTATATATCCATATATCCGTATAGCGATATTACAATTAAGAAAAGTGGATCAAATGAATATTAATAAATGAATATATGTTTATTGCGGAGTAAATGGTACATCCATATATGTTAGTAACAATTTTACTTAGGTCTATGTTATTTCCGTCCATTGGCGGAATATAGGACTGTCATGCGTTTCCGCAACTGCACTCAGGAGTCCGTTGGAGCTGCCGCGAACACGACGCATCAGGGACGCGACTCGCTTACGCATAATAGCGTGGAAGCCATCCGTACGCGCCTCCGCGAACATCCCCGATGCACTACAGTAGCGCGGCAACCTCATCAGCATCCTGAATGCGTTGTTATAGAGGACGCACAGGGCGCTGTAAGTAGTCTTCGTGTAGTCGATCCACAGGCTGCATGTGTAAAAAGACTGGCAGTAGGCTCTAACCAAGGTTAATTTAACACTTGCTGTGCATTTTGTAAACCTGCGGATCAACATGTTGCTTCTCACTGACAGCGCCCTGCGCTCCCTCTCCAAGTCCAGGTCGTCCTTTAGTGACGCGGTGACCCAATGGCCCAGGTACTTAAATTGCGATACTATCTTAAGCGGAGCTCCAGCCAGCTCGACTGGTGGTACAATTTTGTAGCTTTTTGTGCCCGCTTTAAAGATAAGTAGCTCGCTCTTACTAGCATTGTACCTGAGGCCGTGAGCCTCCGCGTACCGCTCACAAATAGCGAGCAGCTTTCGAAGCGCGCAGACCGATGGGCTCAGCATTAATGTATAGTTCATTTCATTTAAATATACGGTATATGTGATAAATAGATAGATGTGTATTCTCATAAACACGACAAAGTTCATGCCAACAAAAATTAACATATTTTACTGCTTTTCAGAAAACCTTCACGTATTTGTTAAGTCACTTTTTCACACATAAATTAATAACCATAGATCCTCGTAAACAGCATTTTTATGAAATCAAAACTTACAGTGAAATATAGAGAATAGGCTAATTCCAATCCCGGATATTGACTCACAGATTAAAGACAGTAGGATTTGAGAAGCCAGAGAGGAACAATCGCATCCGGTATTTGCCCGGATTAATTTTATATGACAATCTATAAATCATTCAGGATTCGATTTTGGATAGTAGGTAGTCCACTTTCGAGGGTATTTTCTTCGTGTTTTTTTACGGTATACCTAGGCATGTTTGAGTGCGAACATTTTCAAAGAGTAATTTATCAACAAGTTACACGTCAAGTTCAAACGATAATCTGATAAAAGAGTATTCCGGTTTTGGACAATTCCAGAAGAAGTTCGGGAAGTTTAGAGTCATATAAATTACGAGATTACTTACTAAGTATCCAGCCACGATTCGGTTGATCTTTCTAGGGTTCCGGACCAAGAAGGTAAAAGCGGAACCCTTATGGTGCGGCTCGGTCCGTCAGTCTGTCTGTCTATCTGCATGTCACAAAATTAAATATCTCAGGAACTACTAATGCTATCAATTTGAAATTTGGAATAAGTATAGTTGTAAACCAAGCTAATCCACGTGTATTGAAAATTAAAAAATTATGTTATCGTTACAAATTGCTAGACGTGTAACGGCCTTAAGAGCCCGTTCACGTGCTCACTAGCGCCACTGGTAAATAATTGAGATTATTTAAATTTAACGAGCGATATTTAAGAAAGTAGGCCGCTGCACTCTGTATATTTATATTACTGTGTATGGGTTCTATAGATAGTGCTTGCCGAGTAGTTTCGGTACATGAACTGTTGAGGGTCTGATGATGGAGCAGAACAACATCGTAGTGAACTTCCAGAAGGCGTATATCTATATTACTGTGTTTGGGTTCTATAGATAGTGCTTGCCGAGTAGTTTCGGCACATGAACTGTTGAGGGTCTGATGATGGAGCAGAACAAAATCTTAGTGAACTTCCAGAAGGCGTATATCTATATTACTGTGTTTGGGTTCTATAGATAGTGCTTGCCGAGTAGTTTCGGTACATGAACTGTTGAGCGTCTGATGACGGAGCAGAATATCATCGTAGTGAACTTCCAGAAGGCGTATATCTATATTAGATACTGTGTTTGGGTTCTTTAGATAGTGCTTGCAGAGTAGTTTCTGTACATAAACTGGTTAGGGTCTGATGATGGAGCAGAACAACATCGTAGGGAACTTTGAGAAGGCATTTATCTATTTGACTGTGTTTGGGTTCTATTGATAGTGCTTACCGAGTAGCGTCTGTAGATTAACTGTTGAGGGTTTGATGATGGAGCAGAACAACATCGCATCGTAGGGAACTTTGAGAAGGTATTTATCCATTTTACTGTGTTTGGGTTCTATTGATAGTGCTTGCCGACTAACTTATGTACATGAACTGCAGCGGGTCTGATGACGGAGGCGAACAGCGTCGTAGGGAACTTCGAAAAGGCAAATTTATAGTTTTTTTAGTTATTTATTTTTAGTTTTTAATCTACCGTATTAACTTTAGAGGAGTCAGAACCCGACCCTAAATAGAATTAAGGATTTACTGTGGTCACGCCATGAGATAGATGGGATCAGGAGAACCTTGTGGCCTTTCTCCGGTTTCCTCGATACGAGTCCCGTGCAACGAGTTTCTTAACCACTCTAAGTCTTTCAACGCCATATAAATATGGTGTGGGTTGTTAAACGGTAAGATATTAGTTATTACGATCCCGTCTAACGATCGAACTCTACTCAGTGTACAAGACCTCCTGTATTATCCGGGTACGTTTGAATAAAAGCAGGATGTGGTTTCTGTCCATAATTGGTGGATTTTCGAGACTCGTCACGTGCATTTGAACAATTTTTAGTTAATTTGGCTAACATTGCCTGGTTGTAGGCGTCGACAAGTTTTAGTGTGGGATATATTCGAATAGCTTCCCCATCAGCAAACTTTCCCTTTAGAGAAACGCGAGTCTTTTCCAAAAGAAGCTGATAATTCAGTTCTCCAACTCGTAAATTGTTGAGTCAATCAACAAAGTCCGAGTCGTTTTGCTGTCGCATATTCCGTTTGAGTTCGTAAAATCCGAACTATCTCCAAAGGTGTGGTTCTCCATGAAAATGTGCAGGTAACTGGAAACAGATACCTACTCCCTTTTACTTGTGGCAACTGCATCAAATCACCAAAAACGAGGACATTTACTCCACCAAAAAGAGTCATTGTTTTTTAACTCCTGAAGCCTCAAGTGGGATGCAGCGCAACATTTCATATGAAACCATGGAAATCTCATCTACAATTAACCAGCAAATTGTTTTCCATTTGCGTTTCATGTCTTCTAAGCGCTGACCTGATAACTATCGATGAGTGGTCGCTGAACCTTTTTCAATACCCAGTGATAATGCACTATGAAGTGTTCGTCAGTTCACGAGACGAGCTGCTACTCCGGGTAGGTAAGGGTAGTGACTTCAACAAAACGAGGCTGACATAAAGCAGATACTGTTGGCTTATAACACCTTTTAGTTTGCTCAACAAATGCTCGCAAAGTAAACGTTTTACCAGACCTCCTGTTATAAACAGGAGTGGCTCTTAATTTCGTATTTCGTCATGAATTTTTGTTAAAATAGTCTTTATTAAATGTTTTTTTTTCCACATTCATACTCGAAATCATCGTAGAGAATTGAGACCGACTATTTAAACTGCGGCTTTCTATAAGGGGCGTGTGGTTCAACTGCAATGGGTATGATGATGAATCGGAATACCATCACAAGAAACCTGGCAAAGGCACATAGCTAGTGGACCGTGTCCTCTTTTGATTCTACTAACTGAACTGTAGCTGTGGGTGGTCTGAAGATGGAGCAGAACTACATCGTAGAAAACTTTGCGAAAGCACACTGGTTACCTAGATACTATTAGATGAACAACTTTTGTACAATGTATTACTAACGTACGGCTCTTTAAAAATAGTAAAATAAAAAACAAAATTAAAAATTTTGGAAAAACCCACGACGAATGTTATTGGAAAATAATTAAATAAATTTTTGAAAAACCCTCGACTTTAAAATGAATAAGTACAAACAGAAGTGTAGGTAGGTACCTACATAATTACAAAAGCACAAAAAATCGTCGGGGGCTGCCTTTGCCATGTCTCTTCCCAATTTCATAGGTACCTAATAATAAAAATCTCATATCAAGGTATCAATTTCAATTAATCAGTAATTTTAGAATTAGAAAACTGCATAATCTCACTTCATTTCAGGCAGGCAACGGCAGCCCCCGACGATTTTTTTGTGCTTTTGTAATTATGTAGGTACCTACCTACACTTCTTTTTGTACTTATTCATTTTAAAGTCGAGGATTTTTCAAAAATGTATTTAATTATTTTCCAATAACGTTCGTCGTGGGTTTACCCAAAAATTTTAATTTTGTTTTATTGGATAACTTTATTTTCTTTTTCTATTTGTTTCTCTTCACATCTCATTTTTATGGGATAAGTTTATTTTAACGTAATGGATCCAGAGACTCTTACATCTCCCGGTCCCCCCCCCCCCCCCCACGTTTTTGAGATATATCCCAAAATTCGTCGTCGTCGTCATTCGTATTCGAATAATTTTTGCCCATCTCTGACTACTCTACAGCTGTAAAACGTACACAATGACGCTACGAGGCTGAGAGAGACTTGAAGCTTATGCGATGTGGTGATAGGAGGGGTAAGAAAGAATAAGTTGACCAAAATAAAACATATATTTTAATATGTCATTGAAAACAGAAGAGGAAAAAAGTTTGGACGTGTATCTACGCCACAATGACTGGATGAAAACAATAATATGTAAAAGGAAACATAGAAAGAATAAGGAAAATAGGAGGACGTAGAAACACCTACCCGGAGCAAATAAACAGGAGCATGAATAAGTTAGAAAATACTCAAGTGACCTCTTTAATATATGATCTGGCATACTTACCGTGTTTTAGATTTAGACAGTAAATGCTGACACCTGCCCAATGTCCAATAACAACCGTAAAGTTGACTGATACAGTGCTCAAAGAGCTCGTCAAGACGAATTCGAAATCAGCTCTGGCTCAGCACGTGTAGCATGAAGTTGTCTCGCAATTTACGGATCAAAACATAGCCTCCTCTGTTGAACTAGCAATTTCATTTAAATTTCATTCAAATCCCATCTGATTATTAGCGCGTTGCGCTCCCAGGCACTCACAGAACCAAAGTGATTGACAAATCATTATAATGCGTTAAAAAGCGTTCCGGAATAGGGACCCTTCCCCGGGACTGATGTAGATAAGAAGTAATCTGAATAAGTCATAATACTGACAACTTTTACTGCTAAAGTTACGTTAAAGTTTACGTGCGTTATGAAATCATGCGTTTTATAATTCATTTGTAGCAGATGTAAGAGTGAAATTCTTTATAAAATAAACCTAAGCTTATGGATGTGGCGTGATCGGCAGTATTCTAGACCTACTCCAAATTTCCGGGTGTTTTATGCGTAGAATCCTAGATATTAGTATACATGTGATAGTTTCATATAAACAAATACACCGATTGAAACCCATTTGAGTCCAGTTAGCAACAAACCAGCGGACAGCCGGTCAGGACACGCTACTTTTATAAACACAGTAACGCTCCAAGCAATCATTTATTCAGCACCGGTTTCCACGTTTGCTAGCAATATGAGCCCAAAACAAATTAACGTGTTCTAGAAATAAGTTTTTTTCACACGTAAGCAAAAGCTAAGCAGTAAGTTTGGAAATAGTGCCATAATGATTAGGATATATACCTATTTAAAATTATTATAAAAAGAAAAATATAATTCACGAAATATTATTACCAGAAAAATAAAATGTACCCAAGTAACAGTCAGTTCTGGACAATGAGATTTATAAATCATGCATTTCGAGAAGACGTCTTGGAAAATCCAAATAACTAGGTACCTACATGATTATGCAGGAATATTATATGAAAAATATACCTACGTCATCGGGTCAAATCGGGTCACGAGGTAAAATATACCCTAAATATAGAAAAAATACAGCGCAAATTTGCTAGGTTCCTGTACAGACGGAAATACGGGTACTACCCATATATGTATCCGTCCCTATTTGTGTCGGGGATGGTAGGATTGGATACGTTGGAGTTGAGGAGAAAGCTTTTGCTAATGGTGCATTATTATCAGCTTCTCAATTATAAAGTTGACAAAACACACACACACGCAGTCACGTACACACACGCCCATGCACAAATAGTAATTTTAAATTGTAATGTTAATGTTAATCTTATCTCAATGTATACTTTTAATGAAACAGGAATTAGAGTTTTGTACTGCAAAATGGTAATATTTTAAGTAGTTCGTGTTAATCGCACTCGCAGGCGGCCAAGATACAGGCTCAGCCTAGTTTGGCGTCTGACGGATATAACGTTTATAATTTAAGTGTGTTTTTTTTGTTAAATAAATAAATAAAAATAAAAAAATCCGTGTGTGTTGGAGCAGATAGGACTTCACGTCCCGGCGCCGCGTATGAGCGTGCCGGGGCGCGGAGGCGGCGGTGCGGCGGCGCCGCGACGGCGCCCGCGCCCGTTTACGTGGAGCGTGGCGCGCACGAGACGGGGGGACAATGCTCCTACGCGTAGGGCACTTTTCCTCTTTAATGATTTATATAAGCGAGTGGCTGATGCCGATATATTCCATGACAGCTTAGGTGTTTTCGTGAGGCGGGCTAGGCTGTGTCTTGACAATTGCAGTGCAATATGAATAAATTTGAAAAGATGTGCCCTTTACGTATTTTTTTTTCCTTGATATTTGACGGTATGTAATAGTTGGCATGAATGTTTTATTTTTATTAATTTTGACATGAATGTTTTATTTTTTATTAATTTTGACATGAATGTTTTAGTATTATTAGTTGTTGTAATTTATTGTATAATGTATGTTTGGAATGTTTGGAATAATTAGTATTGATCAAAATCGAATGACTTATTGTAATATTGTTACATACGTAAGTGTTTTGGTTGTGTACTGTAAACTTGCATATGTTTGGAATAATAAATAAATATATAAAATAAATAAATAAAAAAGAGAGCAAACAGTGTCTATTTAGGGCACTCGGCGGGAATCGGAAGTTTTAAAATAAAATGTCCGGGCAGAAAGTACCTACTTAATGTGTTCTTTACCTATTAAGAACATTGGACAAAACGAGGATTAATGTGCAAGTTACTCTGTTTGCTACCTTTTTACAAGCTTTATATTAACTTGCACTGTTCGTATGTATGTAAATATGTAAGTATGTAAATATGTAAGTTGTCCGTCAAAATTTGCAATCCATTTTTCAGTCACTTCCCGTTATCCAATAGGGAACATTACTGCAATGTTTTGCCGCCAGAGGCAGCACTACCACTAATAGTAAACCAGTATAGGCATATAGGGATTGACACACACATGCACAATTGATTGTCAAATGAGTGACAAGGACGCTTGCATAGACAATACGGCAAGTGGGAACGAGATACAATGTCAACGCTGCTAGTGTCGCCACCTACGAAGAGCTTTGCGTAATGTTCCCTATTGAGCTGAAATTTTGTAATCGCATGACAATGCAATATTATGATGACTTGGAGCTGATCTGATGCTGGAGCTGGAAGCTGGCCATATGAACTCCGCAATAAAACGACACAACCCCATCGAGTTTGGGCTCGTTAGAATCGTCTTAATGAGTACTTGATGATGGTATGCAGAAAAGTACAGTCAGCAATAAAAGCTTGTACCAAAAATGAAATTTTTGACAGAAACTTATTACTCTTAAATCTAAACGTATAAAGATAGTTTGAGTCCTGGAGAAAAAATACAGTTTTTTTACGTTGCCGAAGCCGCGAAGTCCCTGCTAAATGCTAATAAATAGGTACATTACATACTAATACATTCGTAAAGTGAGTAGATTTAATGCAGGAAGTAGTAACAAGATTCGTCATACGAAAACACTTGAAGTAGGTACACCTGGCGCTGACACCATGAAAATATGGTTGGCTGGTAGAGAATGCCTTGAGGCATTGAGTCCGCCTTTTGCACTTATTTGTTTTGTGCAAAAAAATATAATTTAAATATGATAAAACCGCGATTAAAATGGCATTAGAGGTGACAGATTTACCATAATCATAATAATCATAATCAATTTATTGGTAATATAAATTACATGTCAAAGGTTCATTTACATTAATATATAAAATTACACTACGAGGATTGTTTCTCAATGTTACATATCAGTCAATATTTTAATTAATTGTAATGTATGTTAGGTATAGGGTACATTTACATTATTTTGTATTATTTTTTAATGAACAACACTAGGACAAAACAATTACGTATGGTCATAGAACGCCTGCTCGATTAGCCATTTTTTAAGTTTTGCCTTAAATGCGGATGCACTCTGAGCAGCGATAATATCGCCTGGGAGGTGGTTGTACACCTTGCGACCTTCGACTTCGCGAGTCTGTGTGATACGAGGGGCAGCTTTCCTGCGCGCATGCTACGGGTCGTGTACCTGCGCGGGATATCCTGTATACCAGGGGGGCTAGCACAACTGACACAACAAGCGCGACGCGAGTCGAGAGAATCTACCCACCTCTTTCTAATTTGCACAATACGAGTGAGACAGGAGTCGCTGAGTCGCGCGCGACACGACTTAGCAGCAAGTTGTGCTAGACGTACAGATGTGTCCACTTTATCTCGAGCTGTTACCGCCATTTGCAATATTAAAAGTGAAGGTAGCGTCAAGATACCTAGCATTTTAAAAATTGGTTTTGCCGAGTTTGTTTGTGAGACGCGCGCTATTGCACGTATACTGCACGCTTCTGCAGGCGAAACGCTCTCTCCCAATCAGCGGCTCCAGCCCACAGCTCGACTCCGTACTGCAGGTGCGCATGTACAGATGCAAAATAGCAGGCCCGGACCATTTCCGTCGGAAGTATTCGCGACAAACGTTTAAGGGCAAAATACTTATCCCTAAACTTTGCAAAGTAAGAAAAAAATCGTGCGGTCATCTCGATTGCGGCTGCATAAAGCTTAAAAATCGTTTTAGAAAAAATGCAAAAAGGTAAGCAAAAAAACCGGCCAAGTGCGAGTCGGACTCGCGCACGAAGGGTTCCGTACCATTATCTATAAAAACGGCAAAAAAATCACGTTTGTTGTATGAGAGCCTCCTGTAGCCTAGTTGGTAGTGACCCTGCCTGGGTACGAAGCCGGAGGTCCCCCGGGTTCGAATCCCGGTAAGGGCATTTATTTGTGTGATGAGCACAAATATTTGTTCCTGAGTCATGGATGTTTTCTATGTATTCAAGTATTTATTTATCTATATAAGTATGTTTGTCGTCGTCTAGTACCCATAGTTCAAGCTTTGCTTAGTTTGGGACTAAGCCGATTTGTGTAAGATTGTAAAAGAAAAAAAAAAGAAAAAAGAAATTACTTATTTCTGTTTTTTAGTATTTGTTGTTATAGCGGCAACAGAAAAACATCATCTGTGAAAATTTCAACTGTCTTACTATCACGGTTGTTGAGATACAGCCTGGTGACAGACAGATAGACAGACGGACAGCGGAGTCTTAGTAATAGGGTCTCTTTGAGTACGGAACCCTAAAAATGTGTGCATTTTTAGATAGGTACTCTGCCAATTTAAGGGTTATGTCAAGTTGTATATGAATTTACAGCTATCTCTTAGCCAAACTTATTGCGGTCGAATAATAGTTTACATGAGTCGTTCAGTTTTTTACTGCATCAGGCAGATTATCAGTAACGTATTACATCATCATCACTGCACAGGATAATTATGCAAATTGAGCTCAACAACAACTGAGAAAGCAGGCTAAAAATACAGCGGTCATACCTAATACCTACTCACTAAATGCTACTTACTAAAAATAATTTAATGGTTCACTCACACAACACACTAATTAGGAGACATCTCGAAAGAGGCCAACAGACAATGACACGAATTTATCATTCAAATTTTTTTAGACCCGTTAAAGCGATCTGTTGTTGGTTGATGGAAGAGTACCTAGTGGCCTATGAAAGTCTCGCATTTTCAATTAGTCCAAATATTGTATTATAGGTGCTAAATACCTATACAATGCCTAATGTTTCTCACGAGGTGAAGCGTGGTATAACTGAAGTGAATGAATATTGGTGAACGAATGAAATGAATATTACTATTTTAGAGTCATAGGCCACTTTCACTAAGAATGTATAAACAAAAAACTATTAAAATATCATTACTTAGGCTTTTTATTTCAACCGCCAGGGTGAAATTTAATATCTCCGAGACAAGTTTATGTGACTCTCGTTTTAACTTCAGAAGTTTTAAGATAACCGACGCAAGGGGAAAAGAATTTTCATAACATTACCATTTGAATAAACTTTGCTTATGGTTATCTCACATTTCCTTCAGCCAATATTGACTTGGTGCGATATATTATTTTGTATTTTCTGAAACAACTTTATTCTTTCTGCATAAAGAGTTACTTTTATCTTTGCGCGAACCAAGTATAAACATTTTTGTTCAGTCAGCAGGAAACATTTAAAATGTTGTCATGCTACAAAGAGCATTTAACAAAATTGGCTTAAGTATTCTTGAAACATTTGTAACCCACAAAACCATAGGTTTAATGAAATTTCAATATATTCCGGTTGAGAATGCCTCGGTACCTACATACAGTCAAGTGTAAAAATATAGGTGCATTAAAATACTCAAAATTAAGACCCAATCATCTTTATGCAGTTGTTATAAGAACTTCGTAAGTACCATATTTATGAAACGATCGATACATATTTTTGTACTTGACTGTACCTATTCATATTCATATTCATATTCATCCTATTAAGAGCTCGTTCCCACTATGTCGTCTGTCGGGACGATTTTTAATCGGGTGTCGGCGCCTCATACAAATTGGTGTCCGGCAAGTGTGAACAGCTTCATATAAAATGTTCTGCCACTACGACACACGATAAAAAGTCGTCCCGACAGACGACATAGAGGGAACCGGGTCTAAGTGGGTACTGTACTGAGTTGGCGTGCAACGTGCAGTCCTGTTGAGAGTTCTATAAGAGATTGGGGCAAACTATAAGTAGGTACTGAAACGATTTCTCGACTTTAATCATTCTCTCTATCTATCAGATTACGAACAGATAATAGCTATAGGTATACAAATACAAATCAAGTGCTAATATTTAGATAACCTCACCACCAAGACCAGCAGAGAATAATAGGTAGGTAAATAATAAATAAATATTAAGGGACAATCTTACACAATCAAACTAGCCAAAGTAACCTTAATAAGGCTGGGGTACAAGGCGACAATATATTTAATAGATATAATTACTTAAATACATGGAAATCATCGAAGACTATTATATTCATCTTAATTACCGGGATTCGAACCCAGGACCTTCAGCTTCGTAGGCAGCGTCACTACCCACTAGGCTAACCGGTCGTCAAACGGTTGGTATCTAATCTACTAAATTCGGAGACTACATGTTGTCTATATACGCACATTGGTTTGAAAAGGTTTAAAAGGCGATTTTGGGGCTCCGTCTTAATTGAACGACGAGGGACAAATTAAGTGAACGAAGTTCTCTGAATCACTTGGGCCAAAATTCCTTCGTATGTCCGTTTGTCCAGCTGTTCTCCTCTACAGGTCGCATTTCTCAACGAAATCTCATGAAATATTGTGAGGAGATACAATAATGATATAGGTAGGTACTTACTTAGATTTTTTTGTAGATCCAGATTTTAGAAATAAAAAAATAAAAAACAATGACAGCTTCGTGAGTTCTACAGTTCACACAGGCATCTCTTTGTGGACATTGCCAAAATTAAGAATATAATGCCTGATCATATGGAGCGTCATATTCAATCGCTAAGCGATAAAGCTCTTTAAGGCTCGACCTTTCAAATTTACGTAAAAATGAGTTGTTTAGTAACCATTTTAATACATTATGACGTAACAATTTTAGCGTCGGAAAAAATATATCATAATCTGCAAGATATGAGAAGTAGCATAGTTTTCGTAGAAATCCATTTTACCAAAAGAAAGTAGAGAAAAAAAATACTAAAGTGAACCCTATTATTTCACTTGTAACCATTTTACTGTTCCATTTTTTATCAGAAAAAGATGAAATTTTATAATCTTCTTCGCTCACGAGTATGCTCAGTAAGAGGGAGAGAAGACCATGAACGTGCGGAGCCTTAATAAAGATTACAAAAAAATACTATAATGCCTAAAGTTTGTTGGAACTCTGTTAGAATTATAGAAGAGGAGACGCCGTTTATGCGGTATAAACGGCGTCTCCTCTTTTATAATTCTATGTGATAATTAAATATTATCATATCATACCCCTTAACTATTGACCACGGAAAAGACGATTTTTGCTTTTTTGACTGTGTGACCCAGTTAATAAAACTGTTATTTTTGAGAAATTTTAAAATTATCAATTTATCGCCTTGACCTTAGCACTATTTTTAACATGTTATTATATGTGACTTTACCTATCAGAATACAGCATTACGTATGTGTTTTGTAGAACACAGATAATTTAACTAATTTATTTGAAATAGACAAACTCAATATTTAGCAATCTAATATACTAGTATATTAGGTAATGGGGAATGGATGAAAATTTTAGAAGTGCCTGATTTTTTGTTTGGTTTTAGCAATAACCTTCCTTAACACCAGGAAAAAATGGCAGACTTTTCAGCTGCGTCAATTATTTTTGAAAAATATAAACAGTTTCCTCACTTACGTTTTGAGTTTAGGACGGCGAATGAGAAACTTTCCTTGATTCGTCTCATATTACAAAAAATATTTTGAATATCTGACCCTGGCAATGACAAATATAGCTGATGCAGCTGTCAATATCATTGCCAGTGTCAGTTTGTTTACCACGGATTTATAATATATTTTTTTTCCGCCCGTCAGATATCGTTTTGAATATAACGCTTTAAAATGCCTAAAAGATAAATAACGTTTTTCTACTCCAGCACTTCTATCTGTCAATTAAATGACTGACAGCGATATCTAAATCAACTTCATTTGAGTAATGGCAATGAAGTCTATTTGTCTATGGGCTCATAATAGAGCAGTCATCTTAAGGCCTCTCACAGACTCGCACGTTTTAAGCCTGCATCATACTGGCGCGGCTTGCGGTGGTGGACCATAGTAAATTTGACAGCTAATGACAAGTTTCCTATTTTCTTTTTACTTGTCATTAGCTGTCAAATTTACTATGGTCCGCCACCGCAGGCCGCGCCAGTGTGATGCAGGCTTTATGAATACGAGTATAATACAACTGCGGTTTTTTTTAAGCTTCAACATACGTGCAACATGTTTGAAAAAGGTTTTTTTTTCGTTTTCAATAATAATTACAAATTTTTCAAATTAAAACAATACTTTACTTAGGTACATAATAATTTGAATCTAGATTTAAAAAACTTAAACGTGTCTTAATTATAGGTATTAATGTTAACAAAATAAAAATGAACACCAATATTCTATCAACTTAATTTAATTTTTTGACATTTAGATTTACTTGAACTGTCTTATATTGGTCTTCGAAATTGAAATACTTTTGCAATACTGTTAAATGTGGGTTTTTATACCAAGAAATATACTGCTGCTGTCATAGAAAAAGTAATGTATGCAACAGCTCATAATTCGTTATTAAAATTCTCGGGTATTTTATTACAAAACTCGACTAGTTACGTCTTGTTTTGTAACTTAAACCCTTGAATTTTAAGAACCCTTATTATAGCACTGTTGCATAAACTACTATATAAACGATAGCGCTTTGCGAAAATAGCGCTATTTAAAGGCCTGCCTAATACAATAATGCTGACCCCCACACTAGGCATTGCCTGTCCCTGGCCATAAATATATAAATTCTGGTAGGTATGTACTTACATACCTACTATATACATACCTATTTAATGATGAATGCCATGCCAACTTTCTCTGACTGAGACCGGTAACTTTCAAGAAATGTTTACGATTGTTTTGCGTTCCGGGATTATGAATGACAGCTTGATAGACACCGGTATTCCATCTCGCGATGTTGGTATACCCTCATAAAAGTTTATAATTGATAGATAGTAGTTTTAATTAAACTTTAATAAGTCGCTTCGTAGTGTTGTGGCAATTTCGTACATTTATCAAATTCACTAATTATAATTTTTCATTAGTAAAATGTTTGTCACGAGATCGATACATAACATAAAAAGAAAACATTTAATATTTCAATACCTTTAATAAAAAAACAAATATAACAGTATTTTGCTCATCATTTGTCTATTCTTAATCAAAATTGACTTTTAAGAAAATTATTAAGACAAAAACAATTCAAATGAATTTATTAGTGTTGGGAATGTTATGATATTTTTTGTAGAATTATGTAATTAAAATCGCAGAGAAATAATTCTACGTTTTTTGGACGTCTCCAAGTTATTCTCATTTCGTAGTACGAAATGAGAATAATTGAGCATCTCGACTTAGAAATCACTCGGCTTTAGGGGTGCATTTTAAATAACTTTTTTACCTACCAAATCCGTAGGCCGTTTAGCGTTAGCTTGATGTTGTTTTGCTGTTTTGTAAAATCAGTGCCGAGTATTTTATTTTTCGATATCAATAAAATATCTCATTTCATTTTTAATTTCTGTTATCCAAGCATTTTTAATACCTAACTCAGAACTGGCTATTAATTAATTTACAAGGAAAAAATATGAAGCGCCCTTTTTAATTTTATGCAGTAAGAAATACTTTACATTCTAATTTAATTTACCAATCAAAATCGCAGTATTTTTATTACAAAACATATAAATACACATAAAAATATTGAAAAAAATCCACAAGTATCTCACTAAAAATCGATGCAATGTTTAAATAATTAAAGACTTACCGTGTACAAACTGCTTCGCTGGAATCAGGCACTCGTCATAACTTTTGTGACTCGCAAAACGCAGCTAGCAGCTACGCGCGGGAAAATTTACCGTCAACTGATGGAAAGCCCGCGAAAACTCCTCTACTTAGGGAAACTCTCGACCAATCAGAGCGCTCGAACGCCTCCGCGCAAATCGTACGGCCAATCACGGTAAAGGCGATACTCTTAAAAGTTTAATTGGTTTTTCATGTCAGCATCAAAGTGCGTAAAAATGGTTAATTTATAGGAACACTTCAGCACTATCGGCGATAACCTACAGTTTACCCCAATGTGTAATCAAGCAGGTACCTACTCAGCAAATTAGGCACATCTTTTCCGACCCTGTGATTTGCTCGTATAGTGAACTGTTCAAAAACCACAAAATTACTTTAACCTCAATTAACCATTAATTTACCGTGTGTTCAGGCTATTACATAGTACAAAACCTATACTAAACACATTATAACTCAAGACTACAAAACGGTCCCGGACCAAATCTATTTCGGAAATTTTGCAATCTGACGAGGAATCAAACTATGCAATCGCTTATTAACTTTTCTTATACCTATTAACATTTTAACCTAACTCGACAAACCTCAAACACACAAAACCCCAAACCAAGCCAAGACAAAACCAAGCCTCAAACCTCAAGTGAGATGACTCAATTCACTCAATTTCATAGGTTAAAAATATCGCCCAGTGCAAAAAAGAGTAAGTAGATTATTAAATTTCACCTACTTCGGTGAGATTATGAGTATTATGACGTAGGTAAGAGTAGTTTTATAACGAAACTTACGCTTTTTTTAATACCAATCAAGTGCGAGTCGAACTCGCGCACCGAGGTTTCCACATAAATTTAAAGGTAAGTATTTCACAGGAATCGAGTCTCGAAAATGATTCCCAGAATCTTAACTTTCAAAACTGTTGTCCCCGTCCCGTCTCCATACCGGTGTAGGTACCCATATGCAAATACCCACAATACCAACTGCAAATAAGTAGGTTTTCGGATTTATTCGCGTAGTACACTTGCGCTATAAGTAAGACATGCTTCGTGACAAATTTCATGAATTTTATGTTTAAAGGGAAGAACTTTGTAGGTTTGATTCCCTTACGAGTATCAAAATATACCTACGGCTGTGTCGTTTGATGGCGTTAACTTAGAAGCCAGATTTTTTACAGCTTGAAGGCATTTGATATTAATTTCAAGAAAAAGGTAATAATTTATTAAAAAAAACCGACTTATGATACATTTCCACATTTCCGTTCTACTTTACCACATGAAGACATAAACTGCTTTACGAGGGCAAATGCGTTGGTTATTCCAGAAAAAACCCAAATCGTGAGGGCCGATAATATTTGAGGTGTTCCTCCTATTCTCTCTTATTATCTCAGAATCACCTTTGGTAGGTATTTTATTAGTTATTACCTACTTCAATGAAATCACATGAGAACCTGTGACGTGCCTACATCAATGAGGAGTAATCTGAATGATTCAATGAGGAATAAGTCATCTGCGGACTTCATCATCTGATGATCATCAGTTCTACTTAACCAAATTTGTGGTTTCCGGGAGTAAATACACGAGTTACAATAGAAAATATCGAAATGTCCACACGCGTGCCCGATATACATATATCTACTTAATTGAGAAGCTCACTGAATTCCTCATGGATTCCATCATCCGACTGAGTTTTTGATAACAATAGGATATCTCTAGAAGCATGTACATTCAAATTAAAAAAAATCTAATATCGGTTCTTTTATAGAACGAGTCACCCGACCGTTCATTTGGGACAACAACAAGTAACGGTCTATAATATTAAAGAATTATCCTCCAACTCCTAACCGTTAAGGAGTTGTATCTTCCATTACCAGCTCACCATCATGAAATGATGACTACCAGGCGCAAATACTTGAATAGCTTTAGAAAATATATAAAAACATAATACGTGCATATAAAATTTGAGAGTTGCCCTCGATTTCCCTGAGATTCCGCAACAAGGGCTAGAAGAATTTGAATTAAGTTTGACATAAAACCTTGATTAATATTTATGTTAATACGTAGGATACTTTTGGTTTCTTAAATCATTCCTCGAAGGGAGGGAAACGGGGGTCGATATCACGTATAAAACCTAGTGAGTTAACACGGCCAAGCTTCAATTAGGCAACAAACAAAGCTGTTAACAACTCGATAGATAGTTTAAAAAGAAATTAATAACCAGGACCTAAGGGATATGCTTTAGTGACATAACTGCTGGTATCTGCCTATAGTCCACATTTGTAAAATTTACTTCATGCATGGTACATATGTCCACTGAATGTTTTTTTTTAATGTAAGTTCACCGATTTTCCATAATTCTTTTTTTAATCGAAAGCGTAGGAATACTCCTGGCGTGGTCTCATTGTCACCAACTCCTCACCAAGTCAGGATCTGATGACGGGATCCCAGATAAATTGAGGGCAACCCTCATAGTTTATAGGCACGCGTGTACTAATTTTGGTATTTTCTATTATAACATTTATAACTCGTGTATTTACTCTATTTACCCTCGGACATCGCAATTTTGGTGAAGTGGAACTGATGATGAAGACCACAGATGACTTATGGAATCTGTCTGATTCTGTTGAAGTAGCAACTAATGAAGTGTTAATTCTGAAATCCTTGAGGAATCGAAGGAACTCCTCAAATATTATCAGCCCACAAATAGCGGCTTGGGTTTTTTCTGTAAACTCAACGCATTTGCTCTCGGATAGCAGTTCATGTGGTAAATTGGAAAGGAAATGTGAAAATTTTCATGTACCTATGTGGTTTTGCGAAGAACTGAATTGAAGTCGGTCGAATATTAAAATATTTGTTTAAAAAGTGAATTATAATTAATTAAAACGGACAACATCCGGTCCAAATCTCTGTTCTGTCGTTGCTATGAACGCCGCCGCCGTACTTGTGTTTTCTCGCATGTGAATGGATGCCCAGCACGGCTATCACAAGACGGCCGCGACATACTCTCGAGCTCTCTCGCACTATGCGTCTCTCTTTGATTAGACCACTTAGAAAGAGACGCATAGTGCGAGAGAGCTCGAGAGTATGTCGCGGCCGTCTTGTGATAGCCGTGCAGTTGGTTATAAATATAATATACCTAAGGCTAAGACGATAATTCATTTTGTTCCATACTCGAATTATGCCGTATCATGTTAGTTTCATTTGTTTTGCGGTTTATCCGGTTCCACTACACTTTTCTAACAAAATACCTGATGCTTCAAAATTAACTTGAGTACGACTATTTTGATGTTAGTCACTGTCGCGGATTTCATGTATACATATATATTTTAAAGTGCAATACTCCGCTGCTTTGTTATTGTTGAAATAAAGATCAACACAATGAAAAAAATCCACCGTACCAGATTTTGGTGAATTAATCGTGGTGCATAGCACTTACCACGTCTAGTCAGGTTCATGACTTTTGCGTGTTATAGTCGTGGTACAACGCCGGTATACGTGGCACTGTCAACAGTTTCAACCGCGTTCGGGTGAATTACACCTTGGAGGTGCGCGAAAGCCAAATACAGCCGAAGCGGCGAGGTAACAGGGACAGGCCGGCTCGAAGCCCTGCAATCTGTTCGCCACCTGAATAGTTTCACCAGCGGGGATACTACAGAAACATGGCGGTACACAGTAGTGTTTACGAAACACGTTGATTCTGTTTCTGAAACCGTGTTTCAGACTTGGTCATAGAAAGTAGTAGGTACGAGTACTTTTACAATCCGAAGAAAATTTTAATTGTTCACGAGTTTAATTTTCTTGACCGTATTCTTATGCTCACGTCACGTCAGGACGTTACAGGGTTACAGGCTTTATTTTTAGCGAATTATAATTACCAATATCGACACCCCGATACCTAGTATAAAATGTAATTAATAAATAGATAACGATGGATGAATTGAATGACGTATATAAATATGCGTAATATGTAAAAACCTGACATGTAACTTGGCGTTATTAATAAAGTTATTTGTATTTGAGCGTTTTGTGTACCTACCGCCGTCACAGTTACTCACGAACGGTAAAATTTAGGTAATGTACCTAAAGGGTCCTACGTTCTCGCATGCATGTTTAACGAACGCCATTAGCAATCTGTTAATAATTGGTCAATGATGCCGTTCGACGCGCAACCGCACCTGCAATCAATGCAGATGATTTCACGATTGATTGCGATCTAATTTCGGACAGTTCGTGGACAGTTTGTGTTACAGAATTATTGTCTACTGCATATTGTGCCGAAATATTTGCAGTCAATAAAGCTCGGTGTGTGGATGTTTGGACATATTGCACTGCATATTTGTTTAATAGTGTATTCAATGCTGCTGGCAGATTGGTTTAGATAGAGAACTTTATATTTGTGCGTAGGTATACATTTCGTGACATCAAACTTGCGAGAATTCGATTTTATCTTACTTTTTACGATCATTGCAATCCCAAACCACTTTAGTTTATTTTAGAAAAACGTATGCGTAAGACAAAAAGGAAGTTCAAGTAGATACATATCGGTCTCATGCGATCTCAGAGCAGGCTCTTACTTCGCGTAAAGGCGGTATCGAGGTCTCAGGCGATATCAGAGCAGGCTCTTACTTCACCTAAAGGCTGTATCGAGGTCTCAGGTGATTTCAGAGCAGGCTGTTACTTCGCCCAAAGGCTGAGCCTGGCCATCCAACGGGGCAACGCGGCCAGTGTCCTGGGAACAATACCCCAGGCAACTTTGGGTTGTGCATATCGACGGTATACAATTCTGTTATAAGTTTAAGTATAATGTTTGTTTATTTATTATCCCTTGTTATCGATGGCAGTATTCTATAAGAATATAAATGTTGTTCAATAAGTAGATAGTAGGTACCTATCTATCTATAAAAATATCTCATCCCCGTCCAGCTAAAATACCTAGGGAACAAGTTAGCGTCTGTGGAATTATGATCAGCTATGCTATATTAGTTAGGATCCCTAGAAAAAAACCCCTTAGTTCGTCTCTTTCCATCGTGATCGCATCGTTTTGCAGTTAGCGTGGGTTTGACCCCGCGTGGGCTAAAATTGCTGGCCTAACGTAAAGGTGCTACAAGGCGTTACTTGCGGCCTGCGTAGGCAGCAGGAGGGCGTGCCAGCAATAGGTCGTATTGTACCTACCTTTATATCGACAGCCTATATGACACACCGACTACGTAATGTAATTTTCTTTGGTGCGCATGTCGGGACAAGGGTCTTTCTGTAATACTTTATGATTTATTGAGGAACTGACCAACTAGACCGGCGGCTGTAACTAGGTATATCGTGCCTATACTGCTCATCAATTGGGCAGTAGGTATTTGTTTTATGCCAAAGGGCCTACACTAATTAAATGTTTATACAGCTAAGGTAAACGCATCTATCAAGGACCCCGCGATCTGCAGGTATATACCGAAATCATGTACCTACTGACGAGTATTTCGTATTTTTTACGTTTCTAGAACGAATCTAGCTACAGGTAGGTAAGTAAAGCTATACACGCATTCGTTCCTTGACCATCATATAGGTACGTCAGTTTCTGCGAGGGTAGCGTGTACCCAGGTCATACCAGGCCATACCATACATAGGTAATACAAACCAACCTTTAGACAAATCTATTAGCGAAACACACATTGTTGTCTAGTTTAATTATTTTAGCTTGGTCAACTTAGCCAAAATTATGATATTGTTGGAAAATCGCTAACATTCGTAAGTAGTTGTTTTTTGTACAAAACGGTGTACTGTGCCTATTATTGAATTATGGGTACTCTTCAATCAGGTTTGTTAGACTAAGCGTGGGTGAACATATAAAGTTTTGGTTCGAAGTCAATCCCAAGTAAAGGCATTAGAAGGCTGAAAAGGTCACCAAAGTAAGGAATGTCTAGGCACTAAGACATTTGAAGGCGGCCACAATATAAACAAAAAATAAGAATCTTAATTATGCTATTCTTTGATGCATGTTTTTCTGCATAGCTCCTACTTCTTCATGACTGAAGATGCGTACACTCGTATGGTCAAACACTGAAGAAAGAATGAGTGAAAATGACATTGGATTTTTAATAACAACTAGCAACGATCCAAGTCGTGCGACACAATTTTTTTTTACGTGGGGAAATGCATTTACGAATCGTAATCGGAATTACGGAAACCAGGCCCCGTAGCATGGATGGCCGTTCGATAGAACGAGACCGCACTTATCTTGTCACGTATCGCGTGATAAGGCCATCCATGCTACGGGGCCAGGGCGGGTATGACGGACTCCCGGGAACCGCCCGGACTACCGTGCGATGGTCAATTAGGACACCTATTCGCGCGCGTTCGCTCGAGTAAAATTCGCGCGAACTTGCGATAATGGCCTAGTCACGTTGTATTAGGACGATCCCTAAAATCCCACGGTGTTCCAGCTCGTCACCATGGTGCCGGTTTACTGGCACGCAGAAGCACTCTTCCGCGACTCTGTCTTGCGCCAGTCTGGATGGGTGTAGCCACTAACACTCACATCGTTTCTACCATATGTGTGACAATAGTTATTTGTTATACAAGGGGGGAAAGTTTATATTTTACCTGCGAGTGTTCATTTGAAACACGAGCTTGCGAAAGGATTCTATGATTGACCACGAGCGAAGCGAGTGGTTCAAAAATAGAATCCTGAGCGTAGCGAGTGTTTCAACACACGAGACGTAAAATAACTTTTCACCCGTGTATAACACAAATCTTTTCACCTCACTACAGCAAGGAAAATAAGAAAAAGGGTAAAAAAAAGTAAAATAAAGTTTAAAAAGTTTTAAAAAAAGTAAAAAATTAAATTAAAAAAAAGTTTAAAAAAAAGTTAAAAAAAAATAAAAACGTAAAAAAAAAGTTTAAAAAAGAGTTAAAAATAAAAGTTAAACAAAAATATGTCATAAAATATACCTACAAAAACAAATATTAGTACATTATGATACAAGTGTGCTAAGTTGGTCATTACACTCGAGTCGGTTTTTAAGCCTGAGCCGAAGGCGAAGGCTTAATGGAGACGAGAAGTGTAATGACCAATGCTCACGTGTTTCATACGACGTTTTTCAACACATTTGCGAGGAAAAAAAAAAATGAAAATGTTAAAAGATATGTAATGAAAAGGCACTAGTGCGATAATGTAATGTAAAAGTCACGGCATGGGTAATATTCTGCATTATTTTGCTAATATTTCAAAAGATATGTAATGAAAAGGCACTAGTGCGATAATGTAATGTAAAAGGCACGGCATGGGTAATATTCTGCATTATCAGTGTAAATACGCTGTAATAAGACCTACTTTACGAGCAGGTGTGTTGAAAAAACATTTAACGTTCTACGTCATAGTACTTTTAACGTTCTACGTCTACTTTCTTCACATGTGGATAAAAAGCGATTTTCTCAATAGTTAACAAACATACAAAAACGCCTTTCCGAGCTAGTGAGGTGAAAAGGATGGTGTTACAATAGTCCGGCTCCTACTCTGCTCGCCAATGGGGTAGGTACTGATTAATGGGATCTACTGGTCCATCGATAGATTCTTGAATGAGTTAACTTATATAACATAAATGAATGAGATTGAACGGAAAACAAATTAACTAGTTAGTACATTACTTGCGCTTTATTAACACGTACTTAGTCAAATGGTCAAAATGTTAAATACCTCACAACAGTGCAACACACTGATAGTTAATTCATATCGAGAAATATAGTTCAAGCTAGACCTTTCAATCTAAGTATTATTTATTAAAACACATTAGTTATTATACTTACGGCTACTACGGGACGCAGATTTTTATAGTTTTCTGTTTCGTCATATTCGTTCATCTCTGTCTTTCTGTCCGTAACACAAACGGGGCCAGAAGCTCTCCCCATACCTCCGTGTAATTGAGAACCAAACGAAAAAATGCACTTGTCAACGTGTTCCACAATATTCGAAAATTTAATTTCCGGATAGTTCTTTTTTCGGAGGATATTTTCACACGTGGCGCAACTGTAACTTATCCGGTTTTTGTTATTGTCATGAGTAGGGCCCGGAATTTTGCGTGGGACTACTGATGGGGTCTATACATTTAAAGATTTGTCACCCCCAATTTGTCAGAAACTGACTAATTGCTATCGTCTGAAGGCATGTTGCGCTGCTGATCCAACTGTCAAACGAGTTGTACTGAGAAATTGCATGCACATGTGGTCGAATCGTTACATCAGCACGGGTATCACAAGACGGCCACGACATACTCTCGAGCTTTCTCGCGCTATCCATCTATCTCTTATTATACCACTTAGAAAGAGACTGATATTAGTGCGAGAGACTTCGAGAGTATGTTGCGGCCGTCTTGTGATAGCCGTGCTGTACGACACGAATTATGACTTCGACATGTTAGTACTGACAAATTGTGGTGATTATAATCTGAAGACCCCATCCCACATATCGATATCATATCAGTCATTCACTCTATCATTGAGGTAAATTGATCTAAATTAAATAATAATTGCAAATGCAAATACAAATACAAAATATTTCTCACCTCACTAGCTCGGAAAGCCCATTTTTATTCTTTAAACTTTCATTCTTTAAGTTAACAGATAGCAAAACTGCATTTTATCCACAAGAGTGCAATAAATATTTGAAATCCGAACGTGTTATTACCTAGTTACTTTTTTAAACATAATAACATGTAAAGGCCAGTCCAGACAGCACATTTTTCGCCCCTGTTTTTTTTTTACTTTATTTACTGAGGTGCCTTTTTTGAATGTTTTAATTCTTTGATGTTTTTTTTCTTCATAGTTTTTTTTTCCTTTCTTTATGTTTTTGTCCATTTTTTTTAGTGTTTTTTTTTCTTTTCTATTATGTTTTTATCTCTATTTTTTATCTTTTATTCGTTTTTTAAATGTTTTTTAAATTCTTTTTACTTTTTAAAATGTTTTTTAGGTTTTTAATGTTTTTTTCGATGTTTTTTCCTTTTTTCTCCTTTTTATGAATGTTGTCTCTTTTTTCTTAAATGTTTTGTTTTTTGAATGTTTTTCTGTTTTTTTTTTAATTTTTAATGTTTTTTAAGGTTTGCTTTTCTTTTAAGGGTTCCGTAGCCAAATGGCAAAAAACGGAACCCTTATAGATTCGTCATGTCCGTCTGTCTGTCTGTCCGTCCGTATGTCACAGCCATTTTTTTCCGAAACCATAAGAGCTATACTGTTGAAACTTGGTATGTAGATGTATTTTGTGAACCGCATTAAGATTTTTACACGAAAATCGAAAAAAAACATAAAGTTTTAGGGCCCCATACACAAAACTGAAACTCAAAATTCTTTTTTATCAAACCCATACGTGTGGGGTATCATTGGATAGGTCTTTAAAAATGATATTAAGGCTTCTAAGACCATTTTTTTCTAAACTGAATAGTTTGCGCGAGAGACACTTCCAAAGTGGTAAAATGTGTGTCCCCCCCCTGTAACTTCTAAAAATAAGAGAATGATAAAACTCAAAAAAATATATGATGTACATTACCATGCAAACTTTCACCGAAAATTGGTTTGAACGAGATCTGGTAAGTAGTTTCTTTTAAGATACCTGAAAGCAACAATTAACTTGAAATTAACTTATAAAAGGAATGCGAATAAGATGATTACTGGCTATTGTGACTCAGACTGGGCAAATGATATTGAAGATCGTAGGTCTTGCACAGGCTATATATTTTTATTTCAGGGTGCCGCAGTGAGCTGGAATTCAAAGAAACAACAGACCATAGCTTTGTCTAGCACTGAGGCTGAATATATGTCATTGGCCTCCGCTGTACAGGAAGCGCTTTGGTTAAAACAGCTGGAAGAAGAGTTTCAACCTGAACTTAAAGGTACCCCTATTACACTTTATTGCGATAATCAGAGTGCGATTAGTCTTTCAGGAAATGCTGTATACCACGCACGCAGTAAGCACATAGACGTACGCTACCATTTCGTACGTGAGAAGATTGCAGCTAACCTAGTCAATGTTCGATATAGATGCACTCAAGACATGGTCGCCGATATCTTGACAAAAGGACTACATCGACCGAAGCACGATTGTTTCACCACAGCCATGGGGTTAATTGTAAAGCGTCAGCGTCCAGGAGAGGATGATGGAAATATGGACGCCTGATATTTATGACTTAGCAAAGTACACCGTCGTTGTATTTGTGCCCGTCTATCACGCTAGCACTCTCGCTCCTATATCGTGTTACAAATTATAGTTGTTATTTTCTAAGCCGTCCGTTCCGCACTAAAGAACGCCGCACTGCAGAACGGACGGCTTAGAAAATAACAACTATACAACTGTCATACTGTTTGTTTATAATAAATTAGTTTAAACTTAAAGACTAATTGCCTTGCTTTATTTCATCAAATACGTCATAAATCGTAAACTGCAATTTATTTAACGGAACCCTTCATGTGCGAGTCCGACTCGCACTTGGCCGCTTTTTTAAAAAGTTTTTACCTTTATTTACTTTTTTAATTTTTTTTATTGTTTTTTGAATTCATTTTTTTTTTAATTTGATGTTTTTGTTTATATTTTAGTGTTTTTTTTATTATTTTTTTAGTGATTTAAATGTGTTTTTTCAAGGTTTTTTTTTAAATTTTCCTCTTTTTTTTTTGTTGTTCCTTTTTGATTTTTTTTGAGGTTTTTTTTAGTTTTTTTCTCTTATTTAATGTTTTTTGAAACTTTTATTCTTTTTCCTCTTTTTAAAATGTTTTCTCAATTTTGTAATATTTGTTTCTTTTTAAATGATTTCTTTTTTTCTCATTTTTAATGTTTTTTTTATCCGTTTTTAAAAATTATTTCTAAGTTTTTTTTTCTTTTTCTAGTATTTTCCTCGTTTTAGTGAGGTGAAAAGATTTGTGTTACACACGGGTGCAAGTTATTTTGACGTCTTGTGTGTTGCAACACTCGCTACGCTCAGGATTCTATTTTTGAACCACTTGCTTCGCTCAGGATTCTAT
This sequence comes from Epinotia brunnichana, assembly GCA_963854355.1. NCBI lineage: Eukaryota > Metazoa > Arthropoda > Insecta > Lepidoptera > Tortricidae > Epinotia > Epinotia brunnichana. The sequence continues at coordinate 20,604,206 of OY977936.1, read as the reverse complement.
TTTTGAACCATAGAATCCGATCACTAGCTCGTGGTTCAAGGCTAGAATCCATTCGCTAGCTCGTGTTTCAATTCCACACTCGCGGTTAAAATACAACTTTGCACCCTTTTTGCATAACAAAAAACTATTATTTGTTAAACATACCATAAACTATAACACTTTACATCGGTGTTATAGTTTATGGTTTGTATCACTATGTCTTGCCTGTTAAGGCATACAAATAGCCACAAAATAGCATGCATCACTTACACTGCATGTTAGTCCTAATATTTGTTCTCGTTATAAAACATAAAGGTTTTCGTAATTAAGTATACTCATTTCAATAAAGCAAATGAAACAGATTAAACTTTCTGATATCTTGAACTTTTTTCACCATTGACCGTTGAAAAGAGGTACGTATCGTCAAAAAGTTTGAGGTATTATTTTATAAAGACACAAATAAAAAAAACACTCGATTTATCGATACCATCGATAAACATTTGGTGTTCTCTCTCCCAAAGACGTGAAAAGCCGCACGCAAAATGTATACTTCAAAACTTTACTATTCATCATAAATTTAAGAGTTAGACTCTTGTCGGTGTAGCTCCCTCCATCTGACTCTATCTAGGGCCGCCTCCTTGACCTCTATAAACGACGTGTAAGTACTTATGCTACTTTTTCTTTTATTTGCTAAAAATTACCACAAATAAAACTAAAATCTTAAAAACATCCAAAACAGGCTTGCCGTCACAAGAAACTATAGAATGAATGAATGAATAAGTTTATTTCAGAACCAGGTTCCATATTGTTGGTAACAAATGTCTTAATAATAATGTTAAATATTGCACAAGATAAGTTTTCATCACATAGGTAGATTTTAAATGACAAGTCAGCAAAATTAATTAATAGTTAAAAACATGTCAAAGAAAGAAATAAAATTAAATTAAATTTGAATAAAAATTAAAATGGAAATAATTTAATCTGAAATGTCAGAGATAAATAAATATCTTACTAATTAGGAGGAAAACTGACATTTTCTCACGCCAGGTGGCGCATAAGCTACTGTACCCGAAGAAGAACTGTCAAATTGCAAACTTCTATAATTTCTTATAAGTATTTTTCCATATTTTTCTCAAGAATGCCTCAATGTTGTGCGCCAAATTGTAAAAATAGAGGAGTCCACTTATTTCCCAAGGACCCAACTCGCAGGAAACGTTGGGAGAGTGCATTGCGCATCAATAACTTTAGAGCAAGTGACACAGCCCGATTATGTAGGCTGCATTTTAAGGCAGATGATTATTTCGGAAAAAGTAGATATACAGATGCTGTACCACTAGCCAAATTTTTAAGAAAAACTGTTGTACCGTCTGTATTCTGTTTCACTACAACCAAACAGGAAACACCAGCAGCTTTTGTCCGTCAGCAGCGTTGTGAAAAAAGAAGACGAAGAAAGCTGTTTGAAGAGAATAATGTGATAGAACACACAACAGTGACAGAATCAATAATTAGTCAGACTACTCCAGATGTAGGGCGAGAAGAAGAATTATGTACTACTGTGGAAATTGCAGAACCAGCTCAAAGTGAACACACAGAGCCTGAAACTTTGTCAAAGAGCACTCATATTGATCATGTGCATGTATATGGTTCAATAAACAGATATAAGAATGATGATAAGTCCATACTCTTCTATACAGGTTTTGAAACATATAAGAAATTCCATTTTGTCTACTCGACACTTAGTCCGATGGCACACAAGATTAGATACTTTGGCAGCAATGTAATTAGTCTATCTACCGAAGACCAATTATTCCTAACTATGATGAAACTACGACAGAATAAATGCATTTTTGAGCTGAGCAGGTTTTTTAACATAAGTGAAACTACTGTATCGAATATATTTATAACATGGATAAATTTTATGTACCAACTCTGGAGTATAATAAATATTTGGCCTAGTAAAGAATTGATTCAATATTACATGCCTAAGAATTTCAAAAAATATGATGAAAATGTTAGAGTCATATTAGATGGAACTGAAATAACTGTTCAAAAACCAAAAAATCCAACTTCCCAGCAAGCTTCTTGGAGTAGTTACAAACATGCTAATACTCTAAAAGTATTAGTCGGAGCGACACCAGGTGGATTGCTGTCTTATTGTTCACAGGCATATGCAGGATCTATTAGTGACAGACAAACAGTTGAAAGAAGTGGTCTTGTGTCGAAGTGTCAAAGTGGTGATAACATACTAGCGGATAGAGGTTTCACAATACAGGACATGTTTGCAGACAAAAATGTTACTGTAAAGATACCTACTTTTCTAAAGGGAAAATCACAGTTACCAGGACTAACAATCGTAAAAGATAGAGAACTTGCTAGTAAACTTGTTCATATAGAAAGGATTATTGGGCTAACAAAAACCTACAAAATATTAAAGTCAGAATTGGACCATAGTTACATTCCAATAGCAAGTAAAATATTTATTGTATGTTTTATGTGTTGCAACTTCAGAGAATGTATAATGAAGACAAGCCAATAAAAAAGTGTTACGATGAAACCCACGATTTAATTTGCCATAATCACCACTTTTTCAGGATTGTTATAAGTGTACACAAACCTAACCCAACCCAACCTTCAGGGCTCTATAAAAAGTTTATTGAAATTGTCCTGGAAATGTTACGGTTTCATAGAAAATTACTTTTATAGCTAATGAAATACTTAATAATGAAGGGATCCAAAATAAAAACATACAACAGTTCAATGTATTTTTATTAGTGACAAGTAATTTTTATATATATATTTATTCCATATGGCAGACTCCAGGTCATGCACATAAAAGTTTATTAATGCTGTGAGCATCTCGGCTATGTAGTACTCATCCCTTTCAATAAATAAGACTTTCATATCTTTGAAAGTGTATACTATAAAATTGCAGTACTTCCTAGTGCTGCAATAAAGCTGGCCCTGTATTTGAGCATAATAAGGGTGTCTTCTTTTCAAGTGTAAATTCCCATCTATCACTTCTAGGTATGACACTGTTACCTCATTTATCTCGCTATACCGTGCTGCATATGGGCACTTCACTTCAATCACCGTCTCCTCACCAAGTAACCCATCAGGAGAGGCGGCAAGGAATGGACATTCTTGTGAAATAAATAATCCACATCTTTGCACATCTACATCATACATTGCTTCATACTTTTGTAAAGCAATAGGCTCCTGTATCTTCCCATGGGTTACCGCTCTTGTGTGCACCGGCTTGGGAGAGATAATTTTCTCCACTATTGCTTTTTTTCCAACATGGGTGCAATAACTTACAGTATAAAACATACTGGCAGTAATCCTGCATGATCGCATTTCATGCCATTCAGCAGAAGTATCTTGCCCTCTAGTGTTTTGTTCCACTTCCTTTATTGTTTCCGCAGTAACATTTTTTAAGAATAGATCTTTTAGTAGATTTTCTTTTGCAGTCTCCAAAGTATAGGAGTGATCCCATTCTATCCCATGAGGATTTGCCGGTTCGAATGTTTGCAGTAGAGGCATAGATGTATCCCCATAACCTATGGCCAAGTTCCTCACATAATCTTCATAATTATCCATTATGTCTTCCCTTTTTAGGGGTTCAAAATTGCACGTTTTCAATCTCTTGCTGGGTAAATTTAATGCAGCAATGGGTGATTTTTGAAACACCTTTTTAGGCTTGTTAAACATCATCAGCTGTTGAGTGCATACTTGATGTAACAATATGTAACTTTTATTTACAATATCATGTGCACCCAACAATAGTACAGCAACATGCTTGCAGCTCGCTTCTGTACCACTCCCTGCAGCACACTCACAGTGGCACGCTTCTATTGAACCTTCTTGAGACACTTTCACATCCACAAGGTAGGCTAGGCTCTTCATACTAGCTTTGCACTGTCCACGTAAATACATGTACGTACCATCGGACGAGAAACGAGCAGTTACAAGGTGACGGGACTCATATAAAAGTTGGCCTTTTGGGTGAGTGTTGAATCTTTGAAAATATTCTTGTATTTCATGCTTGCTGATGTTGGGAATAGGCGAATCAGCGTTAATATCTCTGAATGTATCAGAGGGTGGGCACGCATATGAGCGGTCTTCTGGAACATCCAGGGTGGCACCAAAGTTTTGGTTGCGATCATATGCCTCCAACCTGAAAGAAAAAACCACACATGAGCATCGATTTTTTTATTAACACTCGAAATACCTAACATAACTTCAAATACTTGAGGCGATTACCTTTGTATCAAGTCGGCCTTTTTCCCTGCCACTGACGCTTTTCTTCTTCGAAGCTCAGCTTGAAGAACACGTACAGTCATAAACGCGTACATTTTAAGCTGTTAATCGCAAGGAATACTGAAAATATAGCAACCATACACTTGACACGACACGTAAACAAGGTATAGTCGATTGCAGCGCCATCTGCCTTGAGCTTCTAGTGTGCCTCCCAATTACATGCATACTTGAATTTCAAAATTTAAAAAAAAATGTCTTATTGTTTATACTCAGCAATACATAATTAATACAATTCATTTTGTTGGCTGGGATCTCAAGTGGATAGAAATAGACAACTTTACTATTAAAGAACAAATATTTTGTTAGTTGGTTAGCGTAGACAATATCTATTATCTTAATCTCTAATATATTATGTCTTATCTAAAGATGACCGCTTACCATGAGACTGGCTACAGATTATATAGGTAATATGGACTGTCCGTACGCTCGTTCGCCACCTAAAATATCTTTCTAAAATCTAAATCAAGCGCAACGAAGGTGACTTCAGTACTTTCAATTGTAGTTTTACAATAGTTACTTACACAATTTTTTGTATGACTTTGTGTTTATTTCTTAGGTAGGTAGGTAGGTACTTGGAGGCGTAAGTACACCACGATTAACATCAGAACAATTCTGAAGTTAGCCTCGCATACCCGCCTGACCCCTTTAACATCTTTGCGGCGCTACTTGTAGCTAACATCAGAATCGTTCACTGATTTTAATCGTATTGTATTCGTGAGATGAGATTGTATAGGTTAAGTTCTACAACGTATATTGTAGGTAGCACTCACTAAGCTCATTGTTCTTGTACAAACTCATTAAGAGAAGTCAACATCCGTGTGATTACAACTGCAACAACAAGGCGTAAGGGGTCAAATAGGTACTATGAATACCTACTTGGCTGCTGGCTATTGAAAGCAAGTAATTGCAAAGCAACGAAGATGACGCCCTCAATATTCTCGTTGGATACTAACATTAGAAGTTTCTTAAAACCCTCAATTGTTAACGCAATATTTTTACTAACTTCTGGTGCTCCACCTTTTCATACCATACTTCAGTGTTTTTCAACCTGTGGGTCGCGACCCCCCTGGGGGTCGCAGCTGCTTGGATTCTTACTCTGGGGGGGTCGCGCCATGAAAAAGGTTGAAAAACACTGCCATACTTGAACGGATATTGAAACTTATTTTTCAGGTTGCTAACTACTTAGTGCCGTAGTCATACGATAGATGTCGCGCCCATGCATACATTTCTTGATTCTTAGTGGGTTTGAGATATGTAACATAGATGGCGTTCAGATCAATAACGTGTCAATTCACCATTAGCATGATTTCAACATTGATTAAAATTTTAAGATATTGTATTTATTTTTTCTGTAAAATGTATCTACATAATGTACAATAAAGTAAAATTAAATTTATAAAAATATTAAATTAATATTATAGTTTGTACCTACATGCATTGCGTTGGTGACATGGTCATGACGTAGTGTTTATATTCTCTTTGGTCACACTATTGTCAACTGTCATTCTGTGAAAGCGCGTAAACTCCCATAAGCTGTTGCATTTTCGCTATTAAAAAGCATTTGTGCTTGTTTTCCTATTTCTTTGAGACGTTATCGGCTTAACTTGAAGTGTACAAGGTAAGATTCACAAGTCTTTATGTAATATATCTTTAGACACTGATCACTTTATCTTGACAAGGTTAGTTTGTATGCGGCTCACATTTTGTATGTAAACATTCACCAGTTTATTGTTGTGCCACTTTCTTGATGAACCAAAGCTTCACTAGGCTTATAAGCAAACTTTATTTACTTCAGCGTTGTTAACGGAGACGTGTTTATAAGCAGAAATATAAAATTTAAAACTTTAAAAATCAGTACACGGTCAATCTTTCTGACGCGTGGCTGTAAATTTCCTTTATCGCAAATATTTGATAGGTATGTTCTTTTTACAAAATACTCGATGTCAAATAATAAATCATCGGTGCACCTACATGACGTAACTCGTGAAAGTATTAGTGACAATCCACCACAACCTTGCACAAACATTCCAGAATGTCTCAAGAGAGCGACGCGCCGCTGCCGGAGGGATGGGAGATGCGGACCAGCCGGTCCACTGGCATGACGTATTTCCTGAACAGTTACACAAAGAAATCGCAATGGGAGCGACCAGAAGCTCCTGCTGATCCTGGTGAGATCCGCTGCAGCCACATCCTTGTGAAACACGCAGACAGCCGGAGACCGTCTTCATGGAGAGATGAAAAGATAATCCGCACCAAAGATGATGCTTTAGATGCCCTAAAAGGGTATCGCAAGCAAATTGTTTCCAAGCATTCTCAGTTTGTTGATGTTGCTTCTAAATACTCAGACTGCTCATCAGCAAAGAGAGGTGGTGACCTGGGACTATTTGGACGAGGTCAAATGCAGGCTCCATTTGAAGAAGAGGCTTTTAAGCTTAAAGTTGGACAACTGAGTAAGCCCATTGAGACTGAGTCAGGATACCATATCATTTTAAGAACTGTTTAAGTTAAGTTTTCCGTTTTGTATATCTGTTGGTGAATGTTAAATGGAGTTTTCAGTTAGTCAATTAAATTTCAAATCTCTATTAAGATCTACTTATGTATTTTAACCATGAATTTTTCCTTAAAATAATTTGGTTATGACAAAATTAAGATAAGACTGCAGCAATAAAATATCTTTCAAATTTTATTATTTCTAATTTTATGCCTTGGTTCACCAGGAGAGAGAGAGTACTCTGTACATTGTTTAATGAGTTTAATGACTTAAGTTTTACAAAATGTGAGCTTCCTATTAACAATTATAGAATAATAAGTAAGTCAATACATTGGACCTTCCTTTCTTAGATCATAATTCCAGGAAAACAAAAAAATCCCGAGCAGTCAGTTGTCTGAAACCATCATAATTCCAAACACCATTTACCGCTAATCGAAAATTTGGACGAAGATGACTTAATGGAATATATCAATAGGTTAGGTTAGTATTATATATATCCTGAAAAATCTAAAATTCCTTCAGCGGAACCTCAGAACAAGAAAAAAGACAGTGCATTATGTACAACCCAGTGAAGCCGATTTTTAACCAAGCCAAACAAGTTTAGCTCACGCTCACGCACACATATACAAACAAAATTACACAAAACTTTTCAGCATGTGTCGCAATGCTGTCAAGATCACCTATTTCGAGTTTTGCGCAATTTAATTAGTTTATGTGAGCGTGAGCGTGTGCTAAACTTATTTGGCTTGGTTAAAAATCGGATTCACTAGGTTATTTGTCATGCTCCGTCTATCTTTTTTTCTTGGTCTGAGAGTGGAACATGGTTTTCGCAATTATGAAATTCGGAAATGATATGCTTTGGACAACTATTTACCCCATAATTATTTTTATAAGAATACCAGCCAACAATTATTTGTTTAGATATGAGAAAAATAAGCTAAAACAATATCATATATGAGAGCTAACCTTGTTAGGCATGTGAGGACTTTACACGGCTTCACCCCATCATTCTCACCATTGACCCCACATTTTCTATAGGGTTGGGACTTATTGAAGGTTTATCAAAAACTGTGATGCCAGTATGGTAATTGACCCATTCTAGCATTATTTGCAACCAGTTTACCGACTGTTGTCCTGCACTTAATTATCATCATCATCCTCCTAGTGTTTATTCCCGGTTGTGCCCCTAAAGGAGCCCGGGGTCCGCTTTGACACCTAATCCCAAGATTTGGCATAGGCACTAGTTTTACGAAAGCGACTGCCATCTGACCTTCCAACCCAGAGGGAAAACTAGACCTTATTGGGATTAGACCGGTTTCCTCACGATGTTTTTCTTTACCGAAAAGCTAACGGTAAATATTCCGTACATAAGTTCCGAAAAGCTCATTGGTACGAGCCGGGATTCGAACCCACGACCGCCGCTTGACAGCCGCATGCCTGAACCACTAGGCTACCGTAGCTTATTAATTATATCTGCCATTATATCAAGGTCTCGTTTTTGGACCTCCAATTACCATTGTTTTTTTTTATACAACGACGGTGGCAAACAAGCTTACGACCTGCCTGATGTTAAGCAGGCGATTGTAAACTACAAACGACATCCATCCATTTCCAACCTATACGCTGATTTGCTAACAATATATTTCAATTCTTATAAAATAAATTAAATTTAAAAATAATGTGAGAACTTTATTAATACATAAATTTTGTGTTGAGTCATCTATATTTCATATGGGGTAAGTAAAATTTTAACAAGTTTAAGTATTTATATAAGTATGTTTATCTTCGTCTAGTACCTATAGTACAAGCTTTGCTTAGTTTGGGACTAGGTCGATTTGTGTAAGATTGTCCGCAAATATTTATTATTTATTTATTTATTTAATAGCACTAGGTAATAACTACACGGTTAAACTCACGTATTAAATGTCACTACGGGCGACATGTTTCGAACTCTTCGGGAGTTCAGGATGAATGCTTAAGCGACACTGCCGCGAAAACACTCTCCCGAAGAGTTTGAAACTTGTCGCCTGTAGTGACATTTAATGAATGAGTTTAACCGTGTAAGTCGCCAGAGCTCCTAGGATGCGCTGTGTTGGTAGTGAGGGACATGCATGTCCGCGAATCCTCAAGTGAAGGGTCGGCAACGCGCTTGTGATTCTTCTGGAGTCACAAGTGTCCATAGGCTACGGTACCAGCTTAACATCAGGCAGGCCGTAAGCTTGTTTGCCACCGTTGTTGTATAAAAAAAATATTAGTATTATTTCGACTCACGAAAATTTAAATCCGAACTAAAATTTAGTTATTTATTTACGTTACCTAATTGAACGAGCGAGCGAAGCGAACGAAGTTTTCCGTTTCAGCTTGGGTAAAAATCTCATCTACAAATCGCATTTTTCAACCGATTCCCATGTAATTTTGTGAGCAGATTCAATAATTATATTTTCATCTCTCATACTCTGAAAGTAGGTAATTGTTTATCTAAACAGCGGGTTGAAAGTGATGCGTAATGTGTGTAGTATGAAAACTATGAAAAGTAATAAAAAAATAAGCAATGGCAGAAACCTGTACCACCACAGTTTCATAAAATTTAATTGATTTATGAAACTTGTTGAAAATTATCATGTGTTAAGCTTATTAGGGTTCCGTATCCAAAATGGCAAAAACGGAACTCTTATAGTTTCGTCATGTCCGTCCGTCTGTTCGTATGTTATAGGCATTTTACTCGAAAACTATAAGGTGTATTTGAATAAATTTGGAGGATAGGTAGGTGTATTTTGTTAGCCGCTACATAGTTCCGTAATGAAATGATTAAAAAAACATTTTTTAGGTGTGCACTCCATACCTACATGACGTAACAGCAAATCAAAAAAATTAATATCATAAGTCCACGTGTGGCACATCAGTCTATAGGCCTTTCAAAATAAATATAAGGTTGGTTCCTCAACTATTTTTTTTATTAAATGAATATAGTCGGAGATAATCGCCCGAAATTCAAAAAAAAATGCGTGTCGCCCCCTCTAATTTTCAAACGTCGTCGTATATAAATTACAAAAAAAAACCGGCCAAGTGCGAGTTGGACTCGCGCACGAAGGGTTCCGTACCAATATCTATAAAAACGGCCAAAAAATCACGTTTGTTGTATGGGAGCCCCCCTTAAAAATATATTTTATTTTGTTTTTAGTATTTGTTGTTATAGCGGCAACAGAAATACATAATCTGTAAAAATTTCAACTCTCTAGCTATCACGGTTGTTGAGATACAGCCTGGTGACAGACAGACGGACGGACGGACGGACGGACAGCGAAGTCTTAGTAATAGGGTCCCGTTTTACTCTTTGAGTACGAAACACTAAAAAAATATGGACATACCTAGTGCTTAATAAATTCTTTCACCGAAAATTATTTTGAACAAGATCGGTTCAAAGGTTTTCGAGATATTGCTGAAAATGCTCCCCATGGAAAAAAACGTAAATGCCGTAAGACGACCTTTTTAATAGGCACGGTACCCTTCGTTGTGCGTGGTCCATAAGACCTTGCTTCTTGCCTTTCATGATTCTAGGTCAACGGGAAGTAGGTAGTTCTAATTGTTTTGATTTCCTGGAGAGTGTCAAAATTGCGACAATAGGCGGCATAACCAGCTATATCTGCATTTTTTCAGAGTGCTGGTTTGAGTAGTAGGTATTTAATTTTAACTTCATACCCGTTTCTCGACAGACGGGCCAACAGACAGACAACGAAGTGATATGAATAAGGATTCCTTTTGAGGTACGGTACGGAACCCTAAAAATCTACTATATGAAAGACTTGGTTAATTGTTTAGTTAAGGCAATATCAAATGTTGTATCTTGGATTTTATTTGCAAGTATTATAATTAAAGACTAGCAGTATAAACACTTAAACAGGTTTACTAACTTAAGTGGAGTCGGAGTTCCATAAATTTAGAATAGCGATGGCGGTTAGACTTTGATTAGTTAGGTATTATATAGGTAGTATTTGAATCTATAAACTATAGGTACTTACTCAGTCTACTCAGGCTCTATAAGTTCAAACCTAACTCTGGATTATAAAATCATAAAAGGCTGTTTATCTGCACCCATATCATAAATCCTCTAGAATGTGTTCGGAAACCATATATAATGACCACCATTATTACAACCACTAACTCGCTGACGCTCGTTTCATAACATAATACCGCGCCTCCGCCTTTGGAGCCGGCGTACGACTTTGTACCGGTAGCCATATATAACCGCGGGACCATAGGGCTCGGAGGCCCGCCGACTTTTTAAAGAGTTAGGCCGGCGCTTACACCAGAGGGGCTGTGACGTGACCCCCGCTCCGGGTCGTACTTGATTCAGCAGGTCTCCAACGCCGTTCAGCGGGGTAATGCTGCGGGCAGCATGGGGATTGGGGACCTCTGAGCCGGATGCGATGCGGGGTGGGGAAATTTAGTTATTATTTATCTGTATTTTTTTTTATCTTTGATCATATTTATACTTAATAGTTATTTTTATTTAGTTTTAGGTTTTTATTATCTGTTATTGTGATTTTATTCTTTAATTAATTATTTTTAGTAGGTAGGTATAGAGGATTTATGATATGGGTGTAGATAATAGTATTTTATGCAACTGTTTTGTAAGAAGGGTCTTAAAATGCGAGTGGCGTGAGTTGCGATGCGAGCCTTGGCGAGCATCGCAATTAAATACGCCACGAGCGGTTTTAGACCAGTTATAAACCGTTGCATACAATACTTTTTCTACGACAAATTTTAAATAAATAGCAGACTACAAATTAGTTAGCCTTTTCGGGCAGCAAGTTTTCTATTCGTACTTTTGTTACTCACGCAATTTCTTCAGGAGTGCAGTTATTAATTGCTTCGACCATTTTAAAAGGAACATACACTTTTATCTTCACAAACACGAATACAATCTTAATATTCTAGGACTAACAGTTTATCATCTTTCATCTTTTCATTTTGAATTGTACATTTTTTGGTGGGAAATCGGAAATGTGACACTTCTTGTTTATGGTTTGTTTTGTTTTTAATTTGTTTGCATTTGCCATCCGAACCAAACCTAATCCGGACCCGGACCGAATTCGAACTTTATTTTCATAAATAATACCAAGAATTTATAAAACATGTAATTTAACACACAATAGATGATGATTTATTATTATTGTAGTAAATAGTGTATAATATACAAATGTTAAATCGTAAATAAAAACTTTTTATTTCGAAATATTTGTTTATGAAGTTGGCACCACTGCAATATAGCGGCCGATTAAAAAAAGTTTAACAGTGCGTTTTTGAGCCATAGAGCATAGAGTTTTTCGACGACTTATTAGTGGTGTCATTGTATTTGAGCTACAGCCTATATAAATGACAGATAACGGTATAGGAGTAGAAAAACTACTATTATATTAATACTAGCTGTTGCCCGCGACTTCGTCCGCGTAGAACTTTTTATCGTCTTAGAAAATGATTTCTCTCAATACAAAATTTGAACCCTCTTTTAGGGGATAATTAAAAAAAAAGTTGATGTTCATTTTCTAGTTTGTGAACAAACAGTCTAAAACCAAAGTTAAAAATCTCATACTTTAAAAATGCCTTGAAATACTCAAACTTTGAACCAATTTTAACACTCTTAGGGGATGAATTTGGAAAAACTCTTAAATCAGTTTTGTAGTCTTTTAACGTACAGAATAAGACCGAAGTTAAAAATCTCTTACTCACACTTTAAAATTTTATTGCTCGCCATTTAAAATTTGAACCCCCTTTTAAACCCCCTTAGAGGTTGAATTTTTCTAATCGCTGAAAGAACTTTTTTCGTAAACTTTTAAGTCTCTAGCTCAAAAAAAGTGTTGCCCATACAAAGCTTTCTTAACCCCCCTAGGGGTGGAATTTTCTAAAACTCTGAAAGTACTTTATTATTAATTTTAATAAGTAACATTTTGAATAGTTTTAAGTCTAGTAAAAAAAAAAGTTTTTCCCACACAACACTGGCTACCCTTCTTAAGGATCTTAAGGATCCCCTTAGGGATGGAGTTTTCTAAAACGCTGAAAGTTCTTTTTTAGTATTCTAATAAGTAATCTTTTTGCAAAGTTTTAAGTCTAACTCAAAAAAAAGTGTTGCCCATGCAAAGCTTGCTCTCCTTTTTAACCCTATTAGGGGTGGAATTTTCTAAAACGATTTGTGTTCTTTTTTTGTATTTTAATAAGTAATCTTTCTACAAAGTTTCAAGTCTGTAACTCAAAAACATAAACTTTCCCTGATAAAAACTGTGCACCCCTTTTTATCCCCCTTAGGGATAGATTTTTTCAAAACGCTGAAAGTCTTTTTTTTTGTATTTTTATAAGTAATCTTTCTACAAAGTTTTAAGTGTCTAGCTCAGAAAAAGTGTTCCCCATACAAACCTTGCACCCTTTTTTAACCCCCTTAGGGAATGATTTTTGTAAAACGCCGAATGTAGTATTTTTCATGTTCTAATAAGTAATTTATCGTCAAAATTTTAAGTCTCTATTAAAAAAATATATGTTTTTCCCATACAAACCTTGCACCCTATTTTACCCCCTTAGGGGTGAAATTTTCCAAAACGCTGAAAGTACTTTCTTTGTATTTAAATAATCTTTCTACAAAGTTTTAGGACTCTAGCTAAAAAAAATAGTTTCCCACATACAAACTTTGCACCCCTATTTTAGCCCCCTATTTTTAGGGGTAGAATTTTCTAAAACGCTGAAAGTACTTAATTTGTATTCTGATGACTAATCTTTCTACAAAGTTTTAAGTCTCTATTTAAAAAAAATATTGTTTCCCCCATACAAAATTTGCACCCCTATTTTACCCCCTTAGGGGTAGATTTTTTTAAAACACTGAATCTAGGTACTTTATTTGTATTCTAATGAATAATTTCTCTACAAATACACACAAACTTTGCACTCTATTTTACCCCTTTAGGGGTAGAATTTTCTAAAACCCTGAAAGTTCTTTATTTGTATTCTAATGACTGATCTTTCTACAAAGTTTTAAGTCTCTATTTAAAAAAAAATGTTTCCCCCATACAAACCTTGCACCCCTATTTTACCCCCGTAGGGGTGGAATTTTCCAAAACGCTGAAAGTGTTTCATTTGTATTCTAATAACTAATTTTTCTACAAAGTTTAAGTCTATAGCTCAAAAAAAAAAGGTTCTCCCATACAAACTTTGCACCCCCATTTTACCCCCTTAGTGGTAGAATTTTCAAAAATCCCTTTTTATCCCTAGCCCACGTTATAAAAGCAACATACTGTGCAAAAATCAACTCTCTAAGATTAGTAGTTTCGGCTGTGCGTTGATGAGTGAGTGAGTGAGTGAGTGAGTGAATAAGTCAGTCAGGACATAGGCATTTATTATGTATAAATAGATAGAAGATAATGAAACTCCCATTCAAATATCTCAAAAAATTATGAAGCTACATCCGTTTTAATGTCGCTTGTTAGAGTGAGAAAACGATGAGGGACTGTGACGTCAATATACTCGAGCGTCATAGTAAAAAACAATCGTTTCATATGAAGGTGCGTTTTGCGGAAAAGGGACAGAACATACCCCCTCTTAAAACTTTGGACTCTTATAACTTAATCATTACCTATATAACCTCTTGCTTTGTTTTTTTCTCCATTTGACTATATTTATTTTAAATTCTTTTTCGAGAAAATACATTATGATTATTTACCATATTTTCGATTCCTGAGCTATAACCACGAACTTCGGAATTCGAAAATATTCGGGTATCTCTATCTCTATCGCACTAACCATACTCGAGTGACAGGGATGCAAATATATGAACATTGAGTATCGGTTTTCGTGGTAGCGCCGCAGGTACTTTGGCTGAATGCGCCGAGCGCGTGCCATTGTCATTCAAGAAAAACAAATTCGTGTTAATTATATTGTTCAAATTTGTTGATTTCATTTATTGAAATTACGACATAAAACGACATTTGCGCATATAAGTTCTCATATCAGAATCGAATATTTTTTTATGGTTTATATTTTAGCATTTGTCTCGTAAAGGTCTATCGTAGACGGGATTTAAATTATTAATAAGTGAAAGGCAAAGCAATTCCGCCATTTTGACGAAAATTTGACGGTTCTTATAGCTGACAGTTGGAGCAGCGTTTGATTTCAATAAAAATAAATGAAAAATTAAATGAATGTGTATATTTCGGAAAATTAATTAACTGTCGCAGTCGGATAAAAACTATCCTAAGTTGCAGCTAGAATAATAATGTACCTATATAAAATGTTTCATATTTTTCCGTTCATGGGATGCTGAGAACATTCGAACCGCGCAAAGCTTAGTTTCAAACTGGCTGATTCTTTTTTTAATTTAGAGATTTATTATAAGTGGAGATTGCAGACAACCTTTGCTAAACTACTAAGTAAAGATAGGAGAAAAACACATCAACTTAATATTCTTTAATATTCTAACAAGTTAGCACAATAAATAAGTACGATACGAGACCTAACATTGACTTAGTGCAGTTTTCAGTTCGCTGCCCTCGACAAACCCAGCCTTTTGTCGACGACAAATTATGTAACTCCCGAACTTCATCTGCTTCTCTTAATTATGGCACTATATTTCTTATAGGTAGAGCAAGCAAGATAAAATACTCTATAACGCAATGAAAGTTCACGATCCCGCCAAGAAAGGAATCCATTTATATCTAACAGTTCGGAAGTTACAAGACAGTTATTCCATATTACAGCGCTTTCGTTTCTTCCTGTATTTCGTCAATATTGTTGTTCCTGATGAGTAGAATAGCGTCTAAAGTAGCTTCCTTCACGTTGCCCGGAGCTGGCGTCCATATCGGTCCAATTATGGGCGCCGTTCGCTTCCCTCCCCACTGACTGAATATTACTTTCCTTTTCCCGTCTTTCTTCAAGTTAATTTCCACGTATGGATGACCAGGCTTAAACAAGGGAGGTAGGGAGGTCAGAAAGTTCTTGAAGGGCATCGCTTCACGTACATGGTCCGATTGTGTGTTCGTGGCCAGAATTTTAATCGCATGCCGCTTGTCCAAAGTCGGTCTGAATCGGTAGCCGGCAATGTCTACCGGTTTGTCAGAGGGTGAATAGTTGGATAAGATCCGAGTCAGCGCCGGTATCGAGGTGGAGTAGATGACCCTGTTGACTTTATTCCCTTGCTTGTATACTACTTGGCCGCTCCGCTTGCCTCCCCAGGGACTGAAGCGCACCCGTTTGGGCATGCTCGGCTCCCTACTGCGAGCCGCGCGCTTCCAGGACCACATCTGTTCGACGTTCACACCTCCCGCCCGCTTGCCTCCCCACGGACTGAAGCTCCGCTTCCGCAGACTCAACGTTTCCGTATTCGTGTCATTATCCGTACCAGGGTCTTGGTTTATTATAGGCGTAGCGGCTTTTTCTTCAGGGTCAGACTGTTTAGTGCCATCCAATATATTCGACAGCCAAAGTTTAGAGTCTTCGTCTATAGTTCGTCGTTTGCGATCAGCGCCACGTTGATAAAAATCGTTGTAGGTGTCTGTGTTGTCGATGGGGTCGCCTTGTATGTTGAGTTCGCCCTGGGGAGGGTGAGTGAAGTAGTTGAAGTAAGGAACGCGGACGTTGAAGTTAGATACTAGGGGGCCCATGAGAGCGTCTGGCGTGGGGCCGACGTTGATGTATTGCAGACTCGCGGAGCCGAACCAGGACAAGAGTAGCCAGTAGTGCAGCATTGTTCTGTAAACAGGAGAAAACTTTGATCATTAACAGGGACTAGAAATATAAATAATCGTCGTAAGGAGCTGGACATTTTACCGGTTCACTACTACGAGTATACTGTTGCATTTTAACTAACTATAATAACTAGAATTATATTGCTTCCGTCACCTTAATACAGCTTATTGTCTCATTTATGTGTGGGTCGCAACCATATCACAACCTAACAGTTTAGGTGTTAAGGACGGGCCACGCGTGGCGAGCTCGTGCAGCGAGTTTGTAATCGTCCACGTTTGTAAACTCGCACATAGTTACTTTGCCGTATGTTTGTGTTTGTTCGTGTTCCGGCGGCACGCAACGTACACCTTATAATAATTTTTATGATTCCTTTATGTTTTTTAAAATATATATTTTGATTGGTTCAAATGCTTATATTTATTATAATGTTTATATTAACAGCCGTACACAATATAGGTGAGAGTAGTTAAGAACGTAGCATATAAATCTGCGTCAATCGATTTTATCCGATACCTTTTTTTTTTTTTTTTTTTTTTTTTTCATTTATTTACTACAAAAAACAATACAAAAAAAACATTTGTACAGCGGACAAAGCCGTAAAGGTTTATCTGCCTACATTTGTGTTTTTGGTAGGCCGTTCGTTAATATTCAATTTTCATTGATAGCATCTACATAAAGGGTTCCATAACAAAATGTATAGGTAGGTGCAGGTGTTATGGTTTTCCAAACTACTTCAAATTTCGTGAGCACATGCGTTTATGGCCACAAACAAACGTGCATTTCAGTTTTTAATAAATGCACTGCCATTTTGAAAAAAAAATAACAGATGCTGTGTCGAGTAAAAATATTGCACGTTTTATTATTTTTCAACCTTTAGGTACATATCATCGGAAATTGAAAAAAAGAACGCAAATGTATACAGTATTTTTAGTGAAATTAGGTGTTTGGAAAATACTGTTATTTTATAGTAGTTTAGTTTAGTGAATGTACATAATGAAGGGCATTAAATAGGAGCGTGGGTTTATGAAACGAGCCGAAGGCGAGTTTCATAATAACATCACACGAGTATCTTAATGCCTAATTATGTATATTTACATACACTACTTTATCTATCCACATATCATAAGCCTCCATGAAGTCCATGATGCATTCAGGAGCCGCATATTATGACCGTCATAAATTTGTATGCATATCGACAATTCATTTCGAACTAAACGTCATCTCGAATGATATTGATAAGATATCGAACGATATGATGGTAAGAGCTGACCCTAGTTTGTCTCTGAATTAAAATAGTACATTTTACAACTAGTGTGAAAAGAATGTCTTTTTACCACTAGTACCGAGGTATCTTGCCACGAGCTGAAAGCGAGTGGCAAGACTCGGTACGAGTGGTAAAAGACATTTCACACGTGTTGTAAACGACGTTTTTTAATACAATTGCGAAAAAATAATAAATTAATATTCGTCATTTATATATTAATGAATTCTTTAAATAAATTTATATTATTGTACCTTGATCTCAACTGTTAGTGGCTGCATCGAAACTTCTGCTTGCGTATGCGCTCCTGGTACCTATAGGTGGACCGTTTAACTCGGTCCTCGCCTGCGCGGCGCGCGGGTGCAGGGGTATGACTATAACGGGCTGCGGGCGACTTGCGGAAGGCAAACCCCGGCGCCCGCACCCCGTTATCGTCATACCCCTGCACCCGCGCGCTGCGCAAGCGAGGAATTAGTTAAGCGGTCTACCTACAGATGCGTACATTTTCAGCTTCAAAAATGACTTTCATACTAACGCGATCAAAAATAAATACTCCTAGTATTCGTAAGCGTTTTTAATTTCATAATTTCCAAGTAAAAAATCTAATATAAAATTTTTAATACAGTTGCTCAAAAAGTGGTACTTTTTGTGGCTGCGTAGCGTGCGAGAAGCTCAATTTCTCGCACTAGTGCTTTTTACTTTTTAGTTCCAAACTATACTTTCGAAACGCAGTAATTTTATATTAGATTTTTTACTTGGAAATTATGAAATTAAAAACGCTTACGAATACTAGGAGTATTTATTTTTGATCGCGTTAGTATGAAAGTCATTTTTGAAGCTGAAAATGTACGCATCTGTAGGTAGACCGCTTAACTCATTCCTCGCTTGCGCAGCGCGCGGGTGCAGGGGTATGACGATAACGGGGTGCGGGCGCCGGGGTTTGCCTTCCGCACGTCGCCCGCAGCCCGTTATAGTCATACCCCTGCACCCGCGCGCCGCGCAGGCGAGGACCGAGTTAAACGGTCCACCTATAGGTACCAGGAGCGCATACGCAAGCAGAAGTTTCGATGCAGCCACTAACAGTTGAGATCGAGGTACAATAATATAAATTTATTTAAAGAATTCATTAATATATAAATGACGAATATTAATTTATTATTTTTTCGCAATTGTATTAAAAAACGTCGTTTACAACACGTGTGAAATGTCTTTTACCACTCGTACCGAGTCTTGCCACTCGCTTTCAGCTCGTGGCAAGATACCTCGGTACTAGTGGTAAAAAGACATTCTTTTCACACTAGTTGTAAAATGTACTATACTGCGTTTCGAAAGTATAGTTTGGAACTAAAAAGTAAAAAGCACTAGTGCGAGAAATTGAGCTTCTCGCACGCTACGCAGCCACAAAAAGTACCACTTTTTGAGCAACTGTATTAAAAAAAAAGCTATGACAGCTGCCAGAAAACAACGCCGCCATGCCGGTCTTAATATGCGGCTCTTAAATGCATCATGAAGGCTTATGATATGTGGATAGATAAAGCAGTGTATGTAACTACATAATTAGGCATTAAAACACTCGTGTAATGTTATTATGAAACTGAAACGCAAAAAAACGAACTCCGATTTTTAGACAGATTCGACCGGGTTCGATTCCCGGCCGTGTGTAAGGCTTTTTTGAAAATCTTTGAATGCAGTTTTGTTTCTTTAAAAAAATAAAGGAATGTCTCCTTTAAGTAAAATGAGCCAGCTTAAGGATTTAAGGTAGTCTCCCTCCAGGGCCCGACGTATCTTTCCACCCTGTATAAAATGCAGGACTACTACACGTACACAGCACTTAGCTTGATGTAGAGCCTTGCTATTTTAATTTAATGTCGATTTCTACAGGCCTATCCGATTTGACCGAGCAGTATTCAAAAGAAGTCTTAGATGAAACGGCGAAATTAATTATTATTTGATCTTGGAATTGACGACCGCTTTAGCCTAGTTGGTAGTGACCCTGCCTACTAAGCAAGAGGTCCTGGGTTCGAATCCCGGTAAGGGCATTTATTTGTGTGATGAGCACGAATATTTGTTCCTGAGTCATGGATGTTTTCTATGTATTTAAGTATTTATTTCTCTATATATCTATATCGTCGTCTAGTACCCATAGTACAAGCTTTGCTTAGTTTGGGACTAGGTTGATTTGTGTAAGATTGTCCGCAAATATTTATTTATTTATTTAATTAACTCCATTCTTGATTATTATTGAATATTTCGATTATTTACACGTTATTTATATTGACGTGTTAGAATGACGTGCCGTGCATTCGAGCCTGCCGCGTAACGCCAAGTAACGTTGAAGTTTTTCAAAACATTCCCCAAGACACAATAAGCAGGTCGATCTTGCAAGTCCGTCAATATTGCTTGTTTGCCGAAGCCGCTGACAATGGCCGATATCGGAATATTAGAATGCTGTATGAATGCTGCTTGTAATCCACATCGGCTCCGATCAAACACATTGATCCATCATTAGCATGCATATTGTTCTTACTACATTCAAATGAGAAATGTGGATGAGAGCATCTTAACATACAACATACAATCATACACTGCCGCCCGAGTGTCCAATAACAATTCATGGAAACAGAGGGCAATGGAGCTGAATCTTTTTTGCACGGCTACGGCAAGGCCAAAAGGAAATAATATGATTTTAGCAGTCTGTATGTATTTATTTGACAAGTTTCTGTAGGTATCTACCTATTAGACATTCCTTTCAATTTTTTAGGTAACTACTAGGTAAGTACTTAAGTAGGTACTAATGCAGTGCTATGGTTGATAGTGAGTACAATTATATAAATACTAAGTAGGTAGGTAATTTAATATTTCGTCCGTTTTATATTGGTCATGCGTCCATCCATCACCTTATAGTCAGAGTCATAACGCTGGTTTACAGAATTTCAATCAAAGTAAGCATGCTGCAAGTACAAGATCATATTGTTCTTTAAGAATTTTATGATTATATCCCCTCTAACGGTTTTTCTCATATGAATTTTATAAATGGCTAACTGATAGGAAATACTAGTTATCGAACCCGTAGGTACAGTTGCATTGTCAGTCCGATGTAATTTTTGCATTGATGTTTGTATCAATAACGATTTTGTAAAGTTGTGATATGATTAAATAAAAAAATTGTACCACTGTAATGCTTCAAAGGTTTATGGGTGCACACAACTTGAGTCTGTTGATAGAGCAGCTTTTCGACAGAGGGAGGTAAAGCCTCGTTGGTGAAAAGAAAAGTTTGTCTAAATGCCACAGAGTTCTAGTCAAATATACCTATCAACACATATCGGTATTGAACTCTATGAAAAATAAAAAAAAGGAAACAAATGAATGTTTTTCATCCCGTCTGTCAGAACCCAATTATGCCTTACGAGTGACCTCTATCCAGATAATTTAACTTGGTGCTCTTTTATTCGGCCCTATTGCGGTCCCTGGTAATTATTTCTTGTTCTTATGGCAAGCCAGTATCTCCAGGTTTATAGGTACAAGTTGGTTGTATGGTTTTCAAACTGATTTTGACTGTTTTTCCTAGCCTGAAAACAAGCATTGAGTACAACCAGAGTGTTAAGAGATATCATATTAGATTAAAGTTCCAATGTCTACGTTTTCGAGTTCGCAAGCTTGTGTGAATTGGCCGTGCCAGAAAGTCATCACGTGACACTTTTGAGAGCACAATTTTTGCTATATTTAAGCGTTAAATTTTGCGATAAATACACCCGACTGTACACGCTGCCCGTACCCATGAGTCGGGATATGGCCTAACAACTCTTCATTTTCTAGTAGACACAACTTGGTTTACTTACTTTGATTATCTTACTTGGAATGGACATTTCTATATGTGGGGCAAACTTTGAATAATATTTTTACAATATTATTACAATGTGTCCTTTCTTTCTTTACATTTCAAATCGAATAACTTGTAACTTCAGATAATACATAAATTTATTACCTTCCTATTACCTAGTTCATCTTGTATAATGCCTTTTGATAACTGATTTGTGAGAAAACTTGCCCAATATTTGTAATATTTCGTAAGCCCAATATTTAAATCCTGCATTCCGTGCCAAAGGTAGTAAAATGAAACACTTGAGTATAAAATATCTTTAATTTTTGTGCGCCAGACCGTCACGGGGAGTTTTTATTGGTGATATTTTCAGCAAATGCGATATTTTTATTGGTGATATTTATTAAATTAAAACATGCCGCAAGAAACTCTTCTTATAGTCTTGTTTTAAACTAATATTAAATGAAAGAATAAGTCTGTGTGATGTAGCTTTGTAACTTTGTCCTAATGGGTAATCAATCACAGGAACCAATGCATGACCGGATTTCAAAAATTATTTCACCTGTAATATACCTAAGGTCAATGTGGGTTATTTATTCCAGGATAAACGGCCTAGACTTATACGATGATACATATTATATTTTACAATGTCGCTTTAACAAATTGACAAAATAACTAAAACTTATGCAAAAAATTTGGTTTTTTTAAAACTCGGCGAGTAGACGGTCTTCCCGTGATGTATAAGGTAAGGCCGTCTAGTACTCCTTGCCGCGCTATTTGAAGGTCAATAGGCATGTTGATTACATTGTTGGTATCGTAATTTTATGCCATTTCAAATTATGCTTTGAGTTCAGGGAAATAGAGTTGCAATTTAAATTTATACATATTTTTCTGTTTTAAAGGCAAGATCGGCATATCCGAGGACGAAGAGGTTGTAAACCTTTTCTTAAATGCTTTAGTAAAACAATATATTAAACGCAAATCCATACTTCCATACTGATATTATAAATGCGAAAGTGTGCCTGTCTGTCTGTCTGTTACCTCTTCACGCCTAAACCGCTGAACCAATTTAGATGAAATTTAGGAAAATGCATAGCTTTTATCCCTAAAATTATCGCCTGAGGGGATGAAATGGGGGTAAAAATTTGGATGGAACCCATTTAGATGCAATCTGGTACATAGATAGTTTGAACCCCGGGGAAGGACATAGAATAGTTTGTATCCCAGAATCTTTAATGGGGGGGGGGGGGGGGGGGGAATTGGGGGTGAACATTTGTATGGAGCTACTACATCCGCTCTGCACCGATTTAGATGAAATTTGGTATAGAGACAGTTTGAGTCCCGGGGATAAGTCCCGGGAAAGGACGTATAGATTTAATCCCGGAAATCATCCCGTAGGGTGAAAATTTGGATGGAACCTATTAAGATGAAATTTGGTATAGATATAGGTTATGTCCCAAAAATCATCCCCTAAGGGAGTGAAATGGGGGTGAATATTTTGATGAAACCCATTTAGATGAAATTTGGTTTAGAGATAGTTACAGTTCCGGGAAAGAACATAGGATAGTTTTATCCCGGAAATCATCTCCTAAAGGGGAAATGGTGGGTTAAAGCGTGTATCGAGCTACGATATAAACGAGGTCTACGCGGACGGAGTCGCGGGCAGAAGATAGTTTTTAATAAAATTTTATAGTTTTAAAGCTTTTTTAGTAATATGCTGTCTCCTTCTGTTATTAATAGTAGGGTAAATCGCCAATAACTGACCACTTAAGAAAATATCATTCACTTACTAGCCACCAATTTTGTGTGCAGACCCCTTTTACAAAATAAATGAAGTCGCTCTAGTAGTCAGCTCTGCATCTAGTTATTTTAATTTAATTGCAAAAATAGCAACATATGCTCCTCTTTATGCATATTTTTGCGAAGTGGCCAGTTATTGGGGGATGGCCAGTTATTGGCGATTTACCCTATTTATTCATATAAAGATACTAGTTCAATATGCAATCTACAAACTAACCTCTATTAATTACTCTATACATATTCTTACGCAATAACACAAAGGTTATATATTATTTGCCAGTACTGTACGTAAATATCGTAGCGTAGTACACAAAAAACAATAGTGAATGTGTTTTAAGTAATTTATAAAAAGTTTTACGTGTATCTATTTTAACGAGAAAATATTTGAAATGAGAATATTTCAACGCAAAAGGTTGGCTAGATCTGGTATAAGGCAAGACCGGCACATGACGCGCTTCCCTTGAACGTTTCAGACGGACTTTCCAACTAGACAAATTTAAAGGTTTGATATTTCGAAACCAAAAACTACAAAAATATAGCGTTTTGGCTAGATTAAAAGCGTTAGACAAGAAAAGCGGTTATTAAACTGCTAAATTACTGACCTCAATAACAAATACTGCATTTTTTTATATTTTTACGATTTATTTTCTGGACCACGTTGCACTCACTTATGCAGTTCGAAACACGAATGAAGTTGACAGTTGAGTTGCGACCATAGTTTTCGTCATAGCGACATCTTTGTTAGAGAAAAGAACTAATAGGACGAAACACCGCTTTACTGACCGAGTTATAGGTGGCGTGCGTATACAATACAATAGTTATGGCATGTAGACGGGCTTGCCTTATAGACGGACTTGCCCACATTGACCTTACCTGTATATAGAATGGACTTTCTGGATGGACAAAGGCTATATTTTATCCTGCGGGTTTGCCTGCGTTATTTGCAATACGCGCGGGGAGCTAAATAGTTTTAAATAATCTGAAAACAGTAGGTAACTGTAATTGCAAAACTGCAACAAATAAACAATTAATTTATCACAGTATCGTACTGTTTATTCTATGCAGTTTGCAATGTCATAATATACAGTTAATTTAGTAATAGTATATCTCCAAAATTTAATGTTTCGTAAAAAATAATAACACAATATTCAATAAAAAACATAACCAAGACGCTTTCGCATTGTATGTATACGTAAAGATTAGAGAATTTGGTGCGGGTTTAAGTATGTCACGATTTTATATGGCGTTCTAGGCAGGGATCGGAAACCGGTATTGTTTGTATGGGAACGAAAACGGTTCTTTTTCGTTCTTTTGATAATAATTTCATTTCTAATTGGGCAATCTAATAATACGCACTCGTTACCTCAAAACACAACTGAGTCCTAAATATGAAGTATAAAATAGTTCGAGATTTGTGGTAAAACGAGGTTTTAGCAATTAACCGGTTCCGATCCCTGGTTCTAGGTACTCGTAGGTAAAATGTACCTACATACGTATACATAATCTTTTAATGACCAACGACTGTACAATACCCCAGTTACTAATATCCAAGTACTGATACCAACAAAACTTCTAAAACTAACTTAAGCATATTATGTTGGTGAGACGGGTTAACATAAAATGTTCAACACCTGACTAACTTAATTTCTCGTCGCCTGCCATTGACGGCCCAGTAACTTGTTACATGCCGCCGGATATTTAATTTTATTCTTCGAAACAAATTTTTCATTTAATTCTACATCGAAAACCGTTACCAAGAAAAAATAATCCATGTAAAAAATAGGCCAAGTCTCGTAACTCGTTCACTGTAAAAAGTGGTGAGATATTTCGTAGAGCCAAGTCAGGCATTCTTATTAATCTTTAATTGCTTGCTAAATAAAATTCTGCAACTTGGGAATCACATAACTTTACTGCATTTACCTACTAATGTTTGCATAGGTAGGTACCTAAAACAATGTAAGTGTGATTGCCAAGTCACAAAATTTTATTTAGCAAGCAATTAAAGATTAATAAGAATGCCTGACTTGGCTCTACGAAATATCTCACCACTTTTTACTGTGAACGAGTTTCGAGACTTGGCCTATTTTTTACATGGAATGTTTTTTATGGGATCTCATTTCTTTTTGTAGACTTTGTATGGGAATGTTATTTTACCAACCGCAAATAACGTTTGTATAGTTTTGCAGGAAGGAACTGCAAAAGTAACTTTGTACTCGTATGTATTTGTATAAGCTTACAAACTTATGCAGTTTGTATATCTCAGAATTTTTTATGAGTTATTAGGCTAAAAACTAATTACGTTTGAAATTTGGAGCTTGTGGGTCTGCTAGAAGTACCTTAGAATTAGCGTGATCATTATCAGTGAGTATGTCAATGACAAAACTAACGAACTTTGACGGACAATAGTTCTTAAACTTAAAGTTCAAATTGAATGTTATTAATATTATATGTAAGCCACACTATGCCCTACATGTTCCTGAAAATTCAGGGTTCTAGCTTTAGCCAGCACAAAATCACAGGATGTTGAAAATGGCCTGAATGGCTTCGAGAAAAGGATGGTACGGCCGTGCCTCTTGGTTTTGCTCGACTTGGCGGGGCCACTGCCGTGCCCCCAGATTGCAAACAACATAGGTATATTTAGTTACATAAATAATACATAGTAAGTTGGGTATTAGGTAATTGACCATCATGAATTCATGACCCACCATAGAACCGTGTTACAATTAACGAACACATGCACGATCATATGACGTTAATACGTCAGTTAATTGTAACAAGGTTCTAATGCTGGGTCAGGATTCAATTTTGCCGATAGTGCATTACAATGCAAGTTAATACAAAGCTTGTAAAAATTATAAAAGTAAAATTCAAACAAAAAACGCCGTACTCTAGACACCATTTTTTTTGCCGTTTCGGCCTGCAACGCGACCACCCACGAACCTTATGGGCCACCCTGGGAGGAAGGGCTAGCCCACATCGTATTCCAAATCCATGTAAAGGGAGGGCTGATTGGCCATCCAACTACAGAACGCAGGTTTTGCTCATTCTGCGAATAAGTTTTTCATAATACAATACGTTAGTTAGCAGGGTGTCGGTAACCTTAGCCTATATCCGAAACAAATAGTAAACGAAGCATTACAAGTTAGGTACTTATCTATCAAAACGGATATGTAGCTCTAGTATAAGTTTTATCTATACAATACGTTTTCGAACGCGTTTGCGTTTAGTTTCAATTTGCATCGCAACGGGAACGTCCCTAATAGTTACCACGTTGCCATACGAATTTAAACTTAACGCAAACGCGTTCAAAAACGTATATTATGTATCGATAAAACTTATACTGGAGCTACTAAGCTGTATGTCATAAGTCATCTACTGTTCGATCTCAAATACCAGGGTAAACCTTTCGAAATCAAAGCGCATATTTAGACCTCTAATTGAATTACCTACTGTTATTATTTAGAGCTGGGTTCATCATGAGAATTAACATAATGATCTGTTATACCTACGGAAAATAAGGGTTCCTTTTTCATGCACATGGTGTTTTCTTGAAAAAAAAGTGAAATTCGTGAAAGTATGAAACCTATTTTTATTACTTACATAAATGCTTTTCTACATATTTAAAAACCATTTCCTCAGTAAGGGTAAGTACCAGAGAAGTGCGAGATAGCGGAGCGGTGTGCGAGAAAAATCTCCACTAATAAATAGGAAGAGATGCGCTAGTGTGCTATTCACAGATGTATGAATATAAGGAGATCGGACATGGCGGCCGATTTGTATAGAGTGAGCCTGTCGCAAGTACATTAACCCACACAACGCCCAAGTAATTGACAAGACAAAGCACGCACACATCTAAAACACACACCTACACGCTTATTTGACAATAAACGCGCATCATATCAGGCATTTTGGGAAAAAACGTAATATTCTCTGCGATCAGCACGCGTGCACAGTATGGCAGTGTATGCCCATTGAGCATACAGCTGCGACACGGCCGCCGGCGGCTTGTCCTCTCTCTAGTATTCTATGCTCTGAGGTGCTATTGGTGGATTTTTAGGGTTCCGTACCTCAAAAGGAAAAAATGGAACCCTTTTAGGATCACTTTGTTGTCCGTCTGTCTGTCTGTCAAGACCCACGTATCGAGTTTAAATTGAAACCATATACTCTAGTCTACAGTCCCTTGATGCTATGAAATCTCGTAAGGCCCATCGGCCTAAAATTAGGACATAAAATGTCATTAATGCTTAACAAGCCCAACTCCTGAAATTTTTGTAATGCAATTTGAAATCTATTTTTTGGAACGAAAATTAAAAATAATTATTTATTTATGACCCATTTTTAGGACACTGGGCAGTTATTACAATTGTCCTAAATATAGCTTGGGCCTTACGAGGATGGTAAAAAATACACGGACGTTTATTCCGCAAAAAACGTTTTTTCGACACTCTCAAGAGAATCAAAAATAGCGTACTTCCCGTTCACCCAGAAATATGAAATTTGCTAAGTAATATCGTACAGGGTAAAATCTGAAACTATACATATGTAATTTTGTACGGAACCCTCGGTGGGCAAGTCCGACTCGCACTGGTTTTTATTTCCTCGCACACGGCTCGTCTACCTTATGACAGGAATCGATCCTGGTCAAACCTGTTTAAAAAACTTTTATTATGAGAATTGAACTGTTTAGGTTGTAGCAGAGACTTCTCAATAATCTTTGGTTGTACTGTACAAAATGGATCCTGTGTCGTCGATTGAATATCTTATTTATCT
The DNA here is from genome assembly GCA_963854355.1 of Epinotia brunnichana. Lineage (NCBI taxonomy): Eukaryota > Metazoa > Arthropoda > Insecta > Lepidoptera > Tortricidae > Epinotia > Epinotia brunnichana. The sequence goes on along the minus strand of OY977936.1, from coordinate 20,576,042 downwards.
TACTTACTAGTATAATAATAAATAATAATAATAAAACTCTTTATTGTTGTAACTACAGTGTACATGATAAGTTAAAGCCAGTTATAAATAAGCAGTTAGCATGATAAGTTAAAGTATTTTTTGATTTATGGTTTCTCTCGTAGTTAGGTTTATTTTATTATGTAAATAAGTGAAAACAATGCAGAAATATGGCCCCGGAGGGGTGAAGTATTTAATTTAAACTCTCTTTGTAAATATCTTCCTGTTAAACCACTATATTACATATACTCGTTAAGCTCTACTTTCACACTGCGCCATCCGTCAATTCATTCGCCATTCCAAAACAATTCAAACCACATTCGATCGTTCCTTATTCATCATCTACCTACTCGTACCGTACCTACTCGTAAAAGTACCAAACCCACTTAAATGGATTTCACAACGGTTTTATTTGAGTAACATAGTGTTTAGTAGCTTAATGGCGGCATCGAGGTGTGCCAAGCACGTGCCTAAACATAACAGGGTATTATAATATAAACATAGGCTTTGCATAAACAGATATTTACTAGAAAAAGTTATAATCAAAACGCCTGTCTTAGGGCGGGTCATCAACGTTAAATATGGCGTCGGCGGCTGTCATTTCATAGAAACTTGTCAAACTTTCCATACATTCAGATTTTAACGAACACCACTTACGACTACTGACGATTTGGTGCAACTCATCCTTAATGTTTCTCTATAAACGCATTGTCAAACATATACTATTCTATGATAAAACCACAATTGGTCCTATAATCTCCATTATAAGTATGAAATTATTCCTTATTTTCAATCGTCTGCTTTTTAAATTAATGGGTGCTATTATTCTAACGGCGGTTCTGAGGTTTTTGTACATACTCAGGGGAAAAGTGATAAAATTTGTAGGTATGCAAATTTAATAAAATATTTAATTTTATTTTGTCACCAAAGTGTTTTCTTAACAGCTCCAAGGATTCCCTGAGGAAAGAAATCATTCGTCCATTAGTGAAATATCTAATACCATTCATTATTAAGGTCATCTTAGAATATGTCTGACACATTGTGGAGTCCGGTCTGTTCATGCTTGCAAGGGCATAGTAACTACCTAAATACTAGTGTTATTATCATTATTTTGACGAGAGACATCATTCTGTTCTTGACACGTTTTATTGTTATTGACCCTGTATATCTCTGACAATATTACATTAATGATCCTTTTTTTTCTGTTTTAACGCTTAGGGACAGTATACATCTCTATAAGAACATTAGAATAATTATTAATTGTATTTGGATGCTCAGAGACATTATACATCTCTGGGGTACTAAATTATATCATAAACTTATTGTTAATTCTGATACAGACCTTATATCGAATGTATTTGATAATATTTTACAATTTTGGATTGTTCTAGTTTTCATTCAGTGACATTTAGTTTGTAACCATTTAGGTACTAATTAGTTAAAATCTGCAATTTTAAAATGATTATTGTGTAAGATTATTAATATTATATTGTAGAACACCATTTGACATGTAAAAGTGCCCTTGTGGCCTATTTGCAGAATAAATAATTGATTTTGATTTTTGATTTTGACATATTTTTAGTAAAACCGTACTTCAAAAGAAAATTACGGTGCCTTTTTAAGATCATTGCGTTGTCCGTCCGTTTGTCTGCAGAATTTGCAGCGAAGCCGAACAAATACATGATTTCTTTTCTCCAATGCTAAGAAAAAGATAGGGTGACTCCAGACCAGACTATAAATATCAAATTTACCGGAGAGGTCGTGTTTTAAAAGGATGATTCTAAAAGGCCCGCTATTTCCAAGCCTACTAGAACTCAAAATATTCCATATCTAAAAATGGATTTAAAAATGGATGGCTTTGATTGCGTGCTTTTGTTTGCTTCCTTTGTGAATTCCTAAATATCAAAATGAAAACCTTTTGGAGGTTCGTATTGTTCTTTGAGGCGCTTGTCTGTTTGTATGGAAGTTTGGTGTCAAAGGGGTATATTTGGGATGCTTTGATATTGCGCTGGGTGTTGTAGAGTATTGGTATGCACACTGCACGGTATGCGATTGATCAGTTCATGTAGAATAGTGTTTCGAGTAAGTAATCAATAGATTCAAACATACGTGTACATTCAATGTGTAAGTAATAACATTATTTACTAACTAATCGGGTCTTAATCGCGTATAATTAACTTATTTATTTACCTCTCTGAGGTCTACCGACGTTTCGGGTGTGTGGCAACATCCATGGTCATGGGACAACTGGCTTGAGCGGGTATTATCTCATCTCCTTGCTGCGCGGGTTTTCCGAACTACCCGCACTTGGTCTTTATTAACCACTTGTACAGTCGCCATCACATACATCGGAGCAAACAAGCAGCTCACAAACATCGGAACACACCCCTAATTTCAAGGCATTAGGGTGCATGTGCCGATATTTTTGAACACCTGTGTACCTATGTATGTGATGGCACACTAGGGTTGTCAACCGGCCGACACACAATGCCTACTAATAATGTCCGGTGATATAACGGACGATGTTTCTTGAAGCTGGCATTTACTTATGATTGGATTCCACGAAGATGAAATCTTAAAACCGTCATGCCGGTTGAAATTACGATGTTTTCTGATTTCAACGGCTTCTCGCGTTTTCTTCTCTCGTATGTACAAATATGTGAGTAAAAAACTAAAGAACCTTTGCCATCAATAACTAAAGAACATATAACTTAGGGGCCTATATAATTTTCATGATGCGAAAAGGATTTTTTCCTCGCAAATGTGTTTTTTTTTTTGATAATTACAGGCTCTCTTATCACGCTCACCTGTAGCGCGTGGACAATTCCGCCTCGGATGTAATAATCAACATAGCTCACTTGTATCACAATCACAATGTACTATTATCGCATAACTACTTGTCGCCTAGTAACTTGTATGTATTATAACAGTTGTTGTCCCTATTTGTTTGCCGTCGATGTTGCTTAACTACTGGTAAATAGGCATATCCTTAGAATTCCTTATCCTGAATTGGTGAGAAACTTATTGACACGTTTTTATGAATAACAATATATGGCATGTAAAGCAACATCGACCCGCTAACCAGTCGAGGGTGTACTTTTCGCTCGGAGGGACACAAAGTAACGAACGAGCCTACCTCGGGGCAAATAGATATTTTTCCTTAATTTTCTTTATTGGTTCCTGGCTGACATCGCCTCTCGCTCGTGCCGTATTTTTTGTGAATTGTGAATAATTACAAGCTTTCTATCAACTTGCGATGTATGTAACTATGTAGGTATGTCCGTCCTATGTTTGTTCGGCGGGCGAATTGAGCTGAAATTTTGGTTATAAGTATAGTTTGGATGACAATTCAATATTATGGTACCATCGAGCTGATCTGATGATGGAGACAGAAGGTGGCCATGTGAATTGAGTACTTAACCGACGTAACCCGGTTGAGTTTGGGCTCGTTAGAATCGTCTCAAAGAGTAGTTGATGACGGTATACAGAAAAGTACAGTCGGCAATAAAAACTTGTACAGGCGACCAAAAATATGTTTACAGTTTTCGCCTTATTACAATGGAATAAGGTGCAAAAGTGTAAACATATTTTTGGCGTCGACTGTACCAAAAATGAAATTTTTGATCGTAAGTTGTAAATATAAAGTACCTATGCGATGCAACGTTATGCCAAACATTATCGGCCAAAAGCCGAATCGGTGTGGTATAATATTGATTGTCCTGAAATAGGACAATCAATAGCATATCTTTTATTTACATTAACATAGAAGTTTGATTTTTTTACAGCTTCAACGGACTGTAGACCTGAGACCTTAGTTTAATTTCAACTCGATACCTCCTCGCGTTCCCGAGATAAAGGACCTTGACAGACATACAGACCCGGACACCAAAGTGATCCTATAAGGGTTCCCTTTTTTCCTTTTGAGGTACGGACCCCTAAAAATTATTAAAGAAACCTAATAATGATTTTGTCTGGAGGAGGTGCGCTTTAATAGTATTTTATGCAACTGTTGTATAAGAAGGGTCTTAAAAGGCGAGTGGCGTGGGTTGCGATTTGCGCAATTAAAGACGCCACGAGCGTTTTTAGACCAGTTATACACCGTTGCATACAATACTTTTTCTACGACAAATTTTAAATAAATAGCAGACTACAGAATACCTACTTAAAGTTTTCAGGCAGCAAGTTTTCTATTCGTACTTTTGCTACTCACGCAATTTCTTCAGGAGTGCAGTTATTAATTTCTTCGACCATTCTAAAAGGAACGTACACGTTTGTCTTCACAAACACAAATAAAATCTTAATAGTTTAGGACTAATAGTTTATCATCTTTCGTCTTTTCATTTAGAACTGTATTTTGGTGGGAAATCAGAAATGTGACAGCTCGTTCCTATGGATTGTTTTGTTTTTAATTTGTTTGCACTTGCCATCCGAACCAAACCGAATCCGGACCCGGACCGAATTCGAACTGTTTATTTTTATAAATAATACCAAGAATTTATAAAACATGTAATTTAACACACAATAGATGACGATTTATTATTATTGTAGTAAATAATTTATAATATACAAATGTTAAATCGTAAATAAATACTTTTATTTCGAAATATTTGTTTATGAAGTTGGCGGCACCACTGCAATATAACGGCCGATTTAAAAAAAAGTTAAACAGTGCTTTTATGAAAAATGTATGAACCAAAAAAGTACGCTAAACAGTGCGTTTTGGGCCATAGAGCATAGAGTTTTTCGACGAGTTATTAGTGGTGGCATTGTATTTGAGCAACAGCCTATATAAATGACAGATAACGGTACAGGAGTAGAAAAACGTAATTGTTTCCAATATGCTCGGAAATGTCCGCCTTACTGTAGCAAAAATTGTCCGTGAAGTTCCTCGTTACTGCCGACCATAAATTTAAAAAGTTTAAAGTCATTATTGTACAGTTTCAGCGGCCAGAAAACTGTATTAAATTCCATTACTGTATACTTTTTTACCTTTTAACCATACGTTTTGACTAATTGTAAGACAAATCACTACTAACAGCCAAATGCTCGTACGTTTCAAGGCCTAGCAATTTATCACAACAACTTGCTATTGTTAGAATGAAAAGAATGTATGGCTGTCTCTTTCCTACTATTGCAAGTTGGTGTGACAAATTTTTGTAGTGTGCTTAAAGCCTGCATCACACTGGTGCGGCCTGCGGTGGCGGATCATAGTAAATTTGACAGGTAATGATAAGTTTTCTATTGTCCGCCGCGGCCAGGCCGCGTCAGTCTTTGAGAGGACTAAGGCCTGATGCAGGCTTAAAGTTTTCCCGATTTTACTTTTTTTTTAATTGTCATAGACAAAACTCTTACTTTTGTTAGTGATCGAAGTGACGTTTTTAATAAGGTCTCAAATAGTTTGAAACGAAGAAATAAAAATATTTATAGATATAAAATTCATCATTCATCCTCCAAGCGTTATTCCAGGTTGTGCCCCTAAAGGAGCCCAGGGTCCGCTTTGACACCTAATCCCAAGATTTGGCATAGGCACTAGTTTTACGAAAGCGACTGCCGTCTGACCTTCCAACCCAGAGGGAAAACTAGACCTAATTAGACCGGTTTCCTCACGATGTTTTCCTTCACCGAAAAGCTAACGGTGAATATTCCGTACATAAGTTCGGAAAAACTCATTGGTACGAGCCGGGATGCGAACCCACGACCGCCGCTTGACAGCCGTATGCCTGAACCACTAGGCTACCGTGGCTCTTCGATATAAAATTCATAACTCATAGGTAACGAACTAAAATACGTTTAGATTTCAATCCCGTTTAATCTTGAATAAGTAAACATTTAAAATTGTGGTCGATTCTAATGTAGGTACTTAATTATTTTAAGTTTATAAATTGAAATTGGCACTACGAGTCATGCCGTGTACATACTTCCGTACCATTAACTATAAAAACGGCAAAAAAATCACGTTTGTTGTATGGAAGCCCCCCTTAAAAAAATATTTTATTTTGTTTTTAGTATTTGTTGTTATAGCGGCAACAGAAATACATAATCTTTGAAAATTTCAACTCTCTAGCTATCACGGTTCTTGAGATACAGCCCGGTGACAGACAGACGGACGGACGGACGGACGGACGGACTGCGAAGTCTTAGTAATAGGGTCCCGTTTTACTCTTTGAGTACGGAACCCTAAAAAATAAGTTGGGTGGGAACTTGATAGGTTATTGACATACTCGTTGTTTTAAGATATTTAAAATATTTTTGTATTTCGTCGTATTTTTGGAGAAAAGCACTTTATCTGCCTCGGCGGGAATGGCAATTCGTGGATTCGTCTCTATTGCAATTTCCCGGCCTCTGTAATAATGTCCTGTTCAGACTATTTATATTTTTTCAACACACCTGCTCGTAAAGTAGGTCTTATTACAGCGTATTTACACTGATAATGCAGAATATTACCCATGCCGTGCCTTTTACATTACATTATCGCACTAGTGCCTTTTCATTACATATCTTTTTAAATATTAGCAAAATAATGCAGAATATTACCCATACCGTGACTTTTACATTACATTATCGCACTAGTGCCTTTTCATTACATATCTTTTAACATTTTAATTTTTAATTTTTTTTATTTTTTCCTCGCAAATGTGTTGAAAAACGTCGTATGAAACACGTGAGCATTGATCATTACACTTCTCGTCTCCATTAAGCCTTCGCCTTCGGCTCAGGCTTAAAAACCGACTCGAGTGTAATGACCAACTTAGCACACTTGTATCATAATGTACTATTGAATGGTGGAGGTATATTATTCCAGCATTTGATTGCCGTGTACTTAAAACTACGGTGTGGTGATGAGAAATTATTAATTCATGGCTGATTATATACGTGACTTAGTTAATAATTATTTAGATTGCCAATTAATATTATATCGCGTTCTTAGAATAGCAGAATCCTAATTGTACACTGAACTTCGACATATCAGTGGAGTACGTAATGTAGCGGCAAATCGCTACCTTCTCCGCTCCGGATCTCTACCCTCTCCGCCATAAGCGGAGCGGAGAGGGTAGCGATTTGCCGCTACAGTAATGTTTAGTCACATGTAAATGGTTTTCTAAAAAATAATTGCGAAATACGTTACTGGGCTGTACTTTTTCTAGCACATTTTTTCTCTGAATTCAGTCTTCGTACAGATCTTGGGTAAATATTGTTGTTATTTTATTAGTTTCACTTGCATCGTATTCTTGGGATTTACTCCAGGCAAAATACGGTTTTGAAAAACATTAATTTATAATAGCGTTTTTTTTCTTTATTTCATTTTAAAACATTGTTCTAAGATGATTTATTCAAGAATCCAACAAACTTTCCATCCGGAAGTATTTATATAGATTAAAAAAAAAGCATGAATTGTTTTTTTTTATTATTTACCTTGAATATTATAGAGCAAATGTAAATGAACCAAAATAAAGATAAAACCATTTATTAATATTTTTTCTGACAGTTCAGAAGCTAGTTAAGTTATAATTTTTTTGATCTCTGAAATTTTGTTGGATTTTGTCACTAAGTAACTATTTAACTGATAATATATCCATTACCTAAAAAAATCTGCTATTATAAATTATTTCCAAATTTGACATATCTTCCATACAAGTTGTCAGTTCATTGCCTGGACTAATTGAGATTTTCACTGGTATTGTTTTAACTGTGTGGCTGTGCCGCCTCGCAATTATGCAAACATTATCATTACGGAATTGCCCGTCTTATATCTGCCATTCCAGTACAATGTAACTCAAACAGTACAAGGTGTACCTAATTGAATGAAATTTGGAGTATAGGTGTATTAGGTGTAACCGTGTAGGTGTCTTGGTAGCCGCTAGAAAGTGTTGTAATCAAATGACATAAAATATATATATTTTAGGGGGGTACACGTACACCATGCATGTAACTGGAAGACAAAAAAAGCACTCTAGGTGTAACACTCAAAGATTTTAGATTTTAGATTTATTTATTTCGAGATAAAAATTACAATATAGGTTTGCATACAATGTCAAAATTATAAGAATCCTTATCACGATCGTCAATAATAAGAAATAAAATTTAAAAATATTCAAAATGTAAATACACAAAGTGGAAATCGTAGCTCCAATTACGGATTGTCATTTAAAAACTAATAGACACATACTATTAAACAAATACGAAACGTGGCATATCAATCAATAGGTCTTTATTTAACGTTTTTTCGCAATTTTTTTGATTGAGCGAATGTATTCGGAGATAATCGCTCCGAAAGTCACAAAAATTGTCTAAGTAACTCTAACTTTCGAACCCGTGTAATTGAAAAATATGAAAAAAAACGCGGACATAGTGCTTTTTGAATTATTTAAATGAAAATTATTTTCGATCGGTCAAAAGGTTTTTGAGTAGTAGTAGAGGTAGGGCCTGGTCACATGTCTGCGGTGCGGCGCCGCCGCCGCAAAACCCGCGTTTCTTAGTACAGTCGCCATCACATACATAGGAGCAAACAAGCAGCTCACAAACATCGGAACACACTTCTATTTTCAAGGCATTAGGGTGCATGTGCCGATATTTTTGAACACCTATAGTGTACCTATGTATGTGATGGCGACTGTACTAAAAGCGGGATTCTGCGGCGCCGCGCCGCATAAATTTGCGGTGGCGGCGCCGCACCGCAGACATACTCGTAATTATTGTGGCCAGGCCCTTAGTGCCTTCCTTAACGAAAAAGACTTAAGTGCCGTGAGTTTCCCATGAAGATACGACCTTTTTTAACTTACGATATAGGATAGGTAGTGATTTTTAAGGTGGGTTAACTAGTAAATGGTACCTACGGAACCCTTCATTGTGCGTGGGCAGACACGCGTTTGGCTTGTTTTTTTTTAAACCTAGCCGGTTTTCCAGGAAGAATACGTTTTTGTAAAACATTAATACTGCCGTGTTTTTTGTTTATTTCATTACGCTATTCTAAGATGCCTTATTCATGAATCCTACACACTTTCCACTCAGAAGTAATTCTATATAGATTTAAATAAAGTATTAGCTGCCTTATTTTTTTTTTTTTATTTAGAATATAGGTAATGGAGCAAATATGAACTATGTACTTAACCAAAATAAAGATTAAAACATTTATTAATAATTTTTCTGACTTTTCCGGACTTAATTAAGTTAATATTTTTTAAGTCTGATATTTTGTTGGATTTTGTCTCTCGTACCTACTTAAATTATGATATCCGTTACGCAGAAAAAACTAGTTAGTTTAATTAATTATTTACCAATTTGTAATTTTTCCATACTAGTAAAAATAAAATGACTGGACTATGAATTAATGCTATTTATAAGTTCATTTAAACCGGCTTAAAAATTAAGATTTAATCATAGCCTACCATAACCTTAAATAAGTTATGGTACCTATACTACCTACCTAGAGGTATTATTTGTAAATTAATAAAATGTCTGATAAAAATATTTAAATTAATGATATCAAGTGAAATATTCATGTTCATTATTCAAAATCTTACAACCGAATGGACTTAGGAATGAACGTGTGGTTATTATTTAACTTTTTTTTTGTGTACAAGGCTGATCAGAAAATCAGAATGTTTATTGTAGAACGAGGTAGGTACCTATTTCATTTCAGAAATAAAATTCAAATTTTGTGTAATTTATGGGTCCTGGAATCATGGGGTGTGTTTGCCAAGCGACACAAGTCATCGAGAATATTGTCTGTCAGTAAATTGTGGGTACGAAAACAAAAAAAAACTATACAGGTAATTTTCAACTGATTGCCGAAATCCGAAAAGGAGTTTAATCAGTTTGTAAATTGTACGGTGCCTCGTGTCCGACTGTCTGTCACAAGCATTTTACTAAAAAGCTATGAATAATAAGTACGTATTGGTGAGCTCACTCCACGCAAGTAACTGAATGCCAAAAACAATTTGATAATACACTTCAATCGATAAGTCATTCAAAACAACATGAATGCTTCCAAAATAAATTTAATTTGGTGAATGCCTATTTTGGGAGATGATTAAGTAGATACAACGTAATTCACATGAGTTGTGCCGCCATGGGGACGGATAATATTTTTTTTCTCATCGGTATATCGTGTGGGAAAACAGGAATACAAGTAATAGCTTTACTCTTGAGGCAGGTCAGGTTAATTTTAGAATTTACTTAATGAATCAAATATCGTTTCGAATTGAAGTAGCTGAGGTGAGTAACTCGTTATTTACTGAAGCATTTTAAATTACAATAATGCCATTTTTTTCTAAAGATTTTTATGGTTATGACTTATCAGGTCTATCAGACTACGTATTTATTGGTTTTATATTTATTTTACATTTGTTGCATGTTCACGTTCTGATCCATTAGGCCGCATTCTCAGTGATGTGAAGACTACAGGTGAAGTCGTAGGACGCCGTCTCAAATAATCAAATATTTTTAAGAGTGCAGTTAAGCTATTCTCAACTTGTGTTCACCTCACCTCACCCGTCACCCCAAGCTCTTGCTTAGTCTTGCTTGACGCCTCGATTCGTAGCAACTAAGCGTAATCAGAGGTCTGGTTTTCGCTGGTTTCGCTCGAGGTGAGGTGAGGGGAAGCGTTTAGAATAGAGGCCATAGTCGCCTGACAGCTGGAGTGGCTTGTAAATTTGATATGAAAACGACACATTTAGCGCGATAGATCCCAGTGGTAAAAAATGAATGAGGGTAAAACATAACATGCATCAAAATAACCCAATCGCACGTTTTCGCGATATGATACTCTCGGTTAATACAAATTTTATCCACACGTCGACTCCTTTTAAATAGGTAACTATATCTTCAGATATGCAAATAATAATTTCACGAGATAGTTTATTCAATAATATCTTCGGCCCGCGGCTTCGTCTGTGTGGACTGTGGACCCGGGATAAAAAACTATCCTATATTTTAAAATATTATCCAGACTATAAACGTTATTCGTGCTAAATTTCATCCAAAATGGTTGAGCCGTTTAAGCGTGTTTGTAGGTCTAAACATCTAAACATCCAAACATTCGCATGTATAATATTAGTAGGATAAAGTAGGCTGTATGGACTGTTTTCGTTATAACAATCAACATGTTCAAACAACAAATATTATCTTGAGCTTGACATAAATAATTTATATAACAAGGGTTGTTTCAAATCCCTTATCAATCAAGAGCGATACGGGCGTATCTTGAAGTCAGATATGCGTATGAACAACATATAAACAATAATATAATAGGGAACTTGCATCTTTTTATTTTATTACGAAAATCAAAAGTATAATAAATAATAATTCGTTTTTAATTTCATAATTGTATGTATGTTAGTCTTTAAGGTATTTGTAACTATGGGCCTTAGATGCCTGAAATAATTGGTTTATTATTATTTTTATAATCCAGTATTAAAACAACTATAGCATTAAAACTTTCTTATGATTTATTTTTCTGATGTTATATGCATTTGAAATCTGCACGCGCCGGCACGCCCCGAAAACGCTCTATATTATTTATACGGGCTTATGCTATGACGTCACAGCATATATTCTCGGAGCTATGGGTCATTTATTTGCAATTATCTCATCAAAATTTTCGTTTAAGTCTATACTTGTCATATAAAATATCATTTCTAATTTAATATTCTGTGTAACTGTCATGTTATTTTATCGAAAAAATAAAAACAATTTGTCATTTTAACGTGAGATAAAACTAATACGATCGTTTTTTTTTTCTTTTTTTTTCTTTTGTATGATATCTCTACGTATATCCGCATCGATTGATCGCAAATTATTCGAAATTGAAATCCCATGCAAGTTCCCTATTCATAGTTCCCTATACCTAATCAACGGTTGGACTTTACAAAATGTATGTCTTATAGCTCTCGATGCATTTTTTTCGTAATCTTTATCGATGTTATTTGCATTTAATGATGTTTAAGATATTTTATTGTAAGTACGGACTTGAATCAAAAATCATTAAATATTACAAGTAGACAGGTAAATGCCCAGTATTTACCTGTCTACTTGTAATATTTAATGATTTTGAGATGACACTGCAATAGTATGTAAACATAAAGCAATATTTATGTATTATCTATATTTGTGTAAATAACTATGAAAATTGCTCTTACAAATTTACTTCGATATTTCGTTATAATCTAACAATCATAGTCTTGATGAGAGTATAAAACTTTCGTATTTGAATTTACATGTTTAACAACCACTTCGCAATAAGAATTTAAACCTAGTGTGACCTGAATAGCGTCATCCATATTTTGACAGTTTATTTCAGGATTTCTATAAAACCATTTTGGTGAGAGGAAAAAAATGTCTAACAACATTCAACATGAGGAAAAAAATAGAGTCATAGTCAGACATTCCTCATAGTAGCATTTCATTTACTTATGAATTTTTAAACATACAATATTTTTTTAAATGTTCTACTTTAGATTATTGCCCGACAATGACAAAGCAGAAAGGAAGGGATATATTTTTAGCAGTCTATGTTTGTATTTGTTGTTCAACTAACAGATAACGTGGTTCAACTGTAGCGTTTAAAATACTGAACCGATTTTGATAAATGGGGTGTCAATCGATTCGAAATTATGCTCCAGGTGACATAGGTTACTTTTTGTATGAAAAATAAAAACATAGTAGCTGTCACATACAAATAAGTGACTGACTTTGAAAAAAATCTTTTGCTATCATAGCGTGTTGGGTATAAAATGAAAGAGGAAAAAATTTCGAGTTCAAATATATAAAAATATTATTCATAGTTACTTTTCCGTAGTCGGGATATAAATAATAATAATAAATTAATTAATATTTGCGGACAATCTTACACAAATCAATCTAGTCCCAAACTAAGCAAAGCTTGTACTCGTACTATGGGTACTAGACGACGATATAGATACTTATATAGAGAAATAAATACTTAAATACATAGAAAACATCCATGACGCCGGAACAAATATTCGTGCTCATCACACAAATAAATGCCCTTACCGGGATTCGAACCCAGGACCTCTTGCTTCATAGGCAGGGTCACTACCAACTAGGCTAAAGCGGTCGTCATATAGGTAGTTTTTTAAACTTTTTATGCTTGTTTTGATTTTGTTTTTTATTTTGTACTTTGTTATAATAATTTCATTTGTTATCCTTTTCAAAAAACTATGTTATACACTTTATTAATTTATTGGCCAATTACCCTACTGTCACTGTTTTATTTTATAGTAAAATTCATTTTAACGTATCTACTGAAATAATATATACAATTTTTTATTCCGTACAACCTTTCATACAACATACCCGTACCCCATTGATTCTGGAATAATCCTAACAACGCATAGTGTAGTTACAGTCATGGATACAGACAGCGCCATTTATCGGTGCATTTTGTGCCTAAATTGCGCGACCAAGGATCTCGGTACCTATGTATGTTGGTTTTTCAGCGATAATTCTTGACCACCTGAACCGATTCCAATATTTTTTATTTTATTTGAAAGAAGGTAATTTCAGAATAATGTAATAGGTATTTGAAGAAATACATACAAATGTGATTTTTTGTTACGGAACTCTAAAAACTGTCATTTTCATTATTGTAAAACTAAGCGTATTTCGTTAATGTAATTGCATGCGGCAATATGCCAAATTATACGAAATTAAGTAATATACTGTGTATAACACGGTAGTTGTTATTGTAATGTCCAATAATTAAAACGTTTTGGGCCTAAACTGCTCGTGGATCGGCGACGGTAAGCAATTTTGGGTGGTTACTGATTGGTTCCATAGTAAGGCACTGAAACCTGTTGATCGCGGTTGTTCTTTAAGATGTAGTATTACCTACTTAGTAGCATTTGAGTCGAATTAGAAGACTTCACTGGTGGCTTGAAAATAAACTTCACCACTCACTTGACAAAAACACATCGTTCCTTTGAGACCTAGTTTCCCTTTATCGCTACCGCAAAACTAATGAATGCCACAGCGCGAATTCTTAGGTTTAAATAGCTTATGAGCTAGTTATTCAGGTTGAAAGCAGGATAACACTAAGACGAGTAGCAAGGATTAATATTTATTATGTAACATAAATCGTTTTATACCTATCATAATCTATTTTTAAGCACTGCACCTTTCCTTGAAGAAGCGTTAAAATACCATGGAGGTTAATTTTATCAAAATTAGTTTTTAAATGGCTATATTTTATTTCAAACCCATTCAAAATACTAAAGGTTTTAAATATTACGGGCACTATTAAACACGTATTTCTTAAAATAGTTTTTTTCGAGTAACAAATTTTCGCGACAAGCGATGGTTGCGACCAACATGGGCTCAACATTAATTGTAGCACCTTCTAAATCTATCACTGTTATATGAACTGTTATTATCGTAAAATATTAACTGAACAATATTTCGGATTATTTCTAACATGGCTTCCCGAAACAGTTAACACAGCTTTTCAATTTTGTAAAATATTTGTTGTTTAGAAATAAGGGTTTGTTATAAAATGCAATCCCAATAAAGTTGGAAGATGTAAGAAATGCTAAGTGAAATCCACTGACCTGTTTGTGCGACGTCCACTCATTACATGGGTGGTGTTTACGACTGAGGTGTATCAGTTGACAGTCAGGGATGTTATGTTGCCGGCGCCCGGAGAAGCGCCTTATATAGCGGTGCGTGGGGGACCGATAGCAGCGGCGAGCGTTACAGAAAAATAAAAGAAGTTTCAGTTTGATTGTTAAGATTATATCGTGAAACCTACACGTTACCTGCTTCATTTCTTTATACATTAACATCGGTAGGTATAGCTTCAGACTTAAAATAGACGCTGTTTTTTATTTCACGATAATCAAAGTGCTTCATTCATTCAGTGTCCTGTCATTTTCTTTTCACTTGTAAAATCATTTGACTTGTAACTAGGATGTCATCAATAGAGTTAGGCTACAGAGGTCGTCAAATAAAGAAATAATAGGGCTTACTTTATCATCTCCGTTTCTTTGATATGCTTATTGATGCTTCGATGGTTCCCCTTCTAACCTACAATATCATTTACTGTCTTAACAACCTGATAACACTTAATAAATGTTGTTAGGTACAAGGCTGAAATAAATACATACGTGTTACAATTATTTCCCAAAACTAATCATTATTATTTTGACTTTCGCATGTGCACATAAGTTTCACACTTTTTTTATTGTTTTCACATAGGTATAAAAAGCCTTACATACAGGGTGGAAAAATAAGTCGGGCCCTGGAGGGAAACTACCTTAAATCCTTAAGCTGGTTCATTTTACTTAAAGGAGACATTCCTTTATTTTTAAAAATAAACAAAATTGCATTCAAAGATTTTCAAAAAAGCCTCACACACGGCCGGGAATCGAACCCGGTCGAATCTGTCTAAAAATCTGAGTTCGTTTTTTTGCGTAAATAAATAGTTCTGGATGTATTGAACACTTGTTGCTAAATGCCGAATTTTACAGTTTAAATACGGAAATGGATCTCCTCGTACAAACAGTAGGAACCTACTATGGGTACCTAAGTATGGGAATGATATTTAATTACAGTTTTGAAAAGATTGGTGTAAATAATGATAAAAAAAAAAAATACTACGAATTTACCAATTTCGTCTAGTTTCGGATGTCACATCTCAAATACTTACATACCGACATACTAAATAAGCGGGTTAGTATGGGGAGGTCCATTTCCGTACATTAAACTATGAAACTCAACATTTTCCTGTGATTGCCGATACAGAGTTCCTTAGCAACAATAGTTCCTTACACCTAGAACTATTAATTTACGCAAAAAAACGAACTCAGATTTTTAGACAGATTCGACCGGGTGCGATTTCCGGCCGTGTGTAATTCTTTTTTGAAGATCTTTGAATGCAGTTTTGTTTCTTTTTAAAAATAAAGGAATGTCTCCTTTAAGTAAAATGAGCCAGCTTAAGGATTTAAGGTAGTTTCCCTCCAGGGCCCGACTTATCTTTCCACCCTGTATATCTAAACAGAAGATAGTATGATAGCCGAATAAACAGTAAAGATGCTTAGCATTAGTATACATAACCCTTTCTTTTGGAGTTCACAAATAACTTTACACTTTCATACAGTTATGCTTTGAAAAAAACTTTGCATAAACATCACTGAAGTTTCTTAAAAAATGTTAATTCTTGGCGTTTAATAACTTTTCCATAAGGCAGCTTAAGTTTTTCCTCATAAACAAAACTGATGCCCAGGGCCTACATTTCTGTGTGAGATTAAATAAACACTAACCCATTCGACGTCAAGCAACGCTAAATGTGCTACGCCGTAGTGCGTAGCAGCATTTTTCAGTTATAAAGCGCTGACATGACGCATATTCATATGCGAGTCATGAGCCTTGAATGGTTTTATAGTATATATATATATATATAACGTAATTAATACATTTTAGAGACATTTCTGGTGTCATTCAGCAATGCTCGTAGTGCTACGCCGTAGCTGGTAGCAGTTAATTTACGTACGCAAGTAGCTAAAATTCAGACAAGCGTCTATTGTACGCCTGCGTCCTGATGCACGATAGAAATGCGTTCGGACTTCACACAACTTTGAATAAATGCTTAAACAAATAAACCGATATTCGAAAAAAAAACAACAACGTGAGATCTTGGAAATAAAAACATTTCGAACACATGTCATACAAAAATAGAAAGATAAAAATATTTTACAAAATGGTTGATTGGTTGCGTAGTGTAACTACAAATCCACAAAATTCGTGGAGGTCTTTAGTTAACTGCGCTGAAATTAACTAAGTATTATTATGCGATTTTAAAATCTAAGTGTGTGTGTGTAAGTAATTGAAAAAGCTTCCTTGATATGAATGTAGTAATCTCGTGATTTTTCAGACATGCTAATGGCAGACTTTGACGGACTTTTTTGGGCACAGCCTCTTCCCTTAAACGCATTCCGTATCCGTCCGTAAGCTTGTCTGCCACCGACGTGGTATTAAAAAAACAACTCAAATGTTGGCCATAAAACGTGCGCGTGGTCGCTGCGTTGCTGTCGCTACCACCGCTGACCAACTGTTGAATTGCAATGGCACATTCGCAGAGCATCGTAGGACGAAACACCCTATCCTGTGCCCCTTCATTAGTAACTTCACTGTTCCCTGCTCCACACGATTTTAAAATAGTACAAAAATAATATTACCGTGTATACGAGTAACATTATATTTTATTAGTATTATGATATATGTTCTAGCTTAGCTAAAGTAGTAACTAAAATGAGACTTTTGGGTGCGTTGAAGTACCGATTTATTCGCTCAGTTTTCGTTTTTTGGCAATTTTAAGTATGTAGTGAAAATCGGCAATGAGCGAGTCAGGCTCAAACACGCAGAGAAAAAACATGAAGGTATAGGTATAGGTAGGTGCCTGCTTTATTTCTTAGCTTAATTTTATGTTTATTATTATAGCACCCATAGTAATAATGACACCCTCTTTGCAAATTGGTTTAGGTTACTATAACAGTTCAAAAGATACAGCCGTTGTGACAGAGAGACAGACAAACAGCGATGGAAGGTTAGTAGGTTTCGTCCGTTCCGTAGGTAGGGTCCGTCTGTTGGGGTACGGAATCCTTAAAATTATACGGTAGGTATGTTTGTATTGCTAAATATTTTTTCATTATTTACAACTAACTACAGTATTTTTTTGTCACTTATTAGTATAGACTGACACGGTGTAGTTATTCACCGTTAGACACATTAATAATTGACTTGCATGAAACGAAAGTAAAAATAGTGAAGAACATCGGAATCGAACATTGATGAAATGACAATAACATTTGTTCAATTCCCGACGTTAATATGATATTAGATATCGAAAAATATTATTCGCTTACGGGTAGTTGACGAGTTTTAATTTAAACTCTACCGTTAAAGTAACACTGATAATAGCGCAAGTATCCTCCGCGATAAAATAACATTTTCCTTGTTTAGCCCGTACAGATGAATTAGCCAGACTAGAGAATGGCGTATGTAGTGGGTGCACCGTTGGCATCAAAATAGCAACTAATAATTTTGTTATGTCATAATTCGATTTTGAATAACTACAACTTAGTTGAAAAACCCCCGACGTTTTCATTTCAAAATTCAATATCACAAAAACGGCTTAGCCGATTTTGTTAAAACGTAGCTAAGAACCATCTCGATCACTTCTGCAGCTTTCGGATAAAAAACCCGCATTCGAATCGGTCCATTGGTTTAGTAGCTACGATGCCACAGACATATACACGTCAAACTTATAACACCCCTCTTTTTCCGTCGGGGGTTAAAAAGATCGCGCTCGCTTGCATACGTACCGAGCGTTACGTGTTAGAAAGAAAGCACGCGACACTCTGATGCTAATATGCGATATTTTGAGTCATTTCGGTCTTCTGAACGAGCCATTTAATAATATTTGAGTAACTAACTGCGATGCGCTGATGATACTCTATGAACTTTTCTTGCACAGACTAAAGAGGATATGGAAGAATTATTGACACGCCTAGAAACAACCAGCCTGAAAGTCTGTCTTGTAATAAATAGGGACAAAACAAAGATGATGATAGTGGACCCAGCTGAACATAATAGACCAGGAATAACTAGCGTAGCTAGTGCGAATACTTATGTGCAGAACTATGTACTTATACCTCGGGTCTACCATGTCAAACTCTGGAGGATGTGACCAAGAACTCAAGCGACGATGCGCTACGAGTATTACTAATAGATCGACTGGGAAAGATCAGAAAACTAGTGAAGTTCGACTAATGAAATGTCTAGTGTTTCCAATATTTTTATACGGAGCCGAAACTTGGTCACAGTGTTAGCTGTTATTCTTTACGCGCTCATGCGTCTCACCCCACCCGTCACGCCTAACGACACTAGACCTCTACCTACGCATAGTTACTATGAATCGCGGCGTCGAGATATATTTGTGAGTGAACGTTGAGGTGAGTAAATCTATATACAGAATAGAGGGGCAGGACCGTGAAAAATCGACGCTCTAGAGATGTGGTGATGGAGCCGTTCTGAACTAACAACTCAATCCTGAAGGAACACCGCATAAAATACAGACTTTTTCGGCTACAAATTGTGAAATTCTCAAGTAAAGGCCAATCGATGGAGAGGCTCGTCGTCCAGAGGGCCTACCGCGAACGGCATTCGAAGTTTTCCCTCTCTGTCGCACTTAAGTATGAACTCGCAAGTCTGACAGAGAGGGAAAACTTCGAATACCTTTCGCGGTAGGCCCTCAGGGATATGTAAATGGGAAAAGAGCACGGGGCCGATCGCCAACACGCTGGACGAACATAATAAAAAAAGCTATGGAAACCAGCATAGTCCAATGCTCCCGCAATGCCACAAACCGCCTTAACTGGTACGTCCTAGCTAAAGCTGCGAACATTGGCAAGAGGCACGACACCGATGGAGACCCTCCGAGTACACCATAAACATGATCACGACACTCTGACAAGAATGTACGACTGAGAAGAACTGCAAACTGAAATATCTACAATTAATGTTTTTTACTCCTAACAGCCCTAACTAATTTAGACAAATAAAGTCCATATTGGACCAATTAACATTTAAAAATAAATACACCATATTTTCTGACTTCCGATAACTTAGGCACATTGCCACCTACAAAACTGTATTAACCCAAAGAACGTTTCGTATTGCACATAAAACTATTGAAGTTTAGTTCTTCGTTTAGGGTTAACAATAATTCGCATTTTTAGGGTTCCGTAGCCAAATGGCAAAAAACGGAACTCTTATAGATTCGTCATGTCTGTCTGTCTGTCCGTCCGTATGTCACAGCCACTTTTTTCCGAAACTATAAGAGCTATACTGTTGAAACTTGGTAAGTAGATGTATTCTGTGAACCGCATTAAGATTTTCACACAAAAATCGGAACAAAAACAGAAAATTTTGGCAGAACTGAAACTCAAAAATTTTTTTCATCAAACCCATACGTGTGGGGTTTCTATGGATAGGTCTTCAAAAATGATATTGAGGTTTCTAATATCATTTTTTTCTAAACTGAATAGTTTGCGCGAGAGACACTTCCAAAGTGGTAAAATGTGTGTGTCCCCCTTTGTAACTTCCAAAATAAGAGAATGATAAAACTGAAAAAAATATATGATGTACATTACCATGCAAACTTCCAACGAAAATTGGTTTGAACGAGATCTAGTAAGTAGTATTTTTTTTAATACGTCATATATCGTAAAAAGCAATTTATGTAACGGAACCCTTCATGTGCGAGTCCGACTCGCACTTGGCCGCTTTTTTTTTTTTTTTTTTTTTTTTAATTTATTTATATATATAATTATTTTACAATACATGGCCAGACAGCGGACAAAACCCAGCAGGGTTTAACTGCCACTGCATTCACTCAATTAATATTTAGTTTATACATAGGATAACAAGCTTATAAAAATAAAGCGCACACGGCGATTGCCTACACAAAATGCGACATTATGACGTGATATGCTGTGAAGCACTTGGGAGCACGCTGGAGACGTGCATACCGTTTCTTATCCTATTGCCGCGGCTTAGGGTCCAAAAACTGCATACACGTCTACGGCGGCAACAGTAATTTAGATTAGCTATTTCATTAATTATTACTATCAGGTTTGGGATATACAAGCAGATTTCATTATACGTTTACAATGTTGCGGTTTATCACATATATTTGTGAGTACATCAGATGGTAAGTCATTCAGGATACTAGGTAACAAATATTCCCATCTTCGTTTACCATAGACATTGGTACATTTTGGTAACACATATAGTGGTAGGTATACTAATTTTCTGAGTCTTAGTGGTCTAGTAGTTTTAGTTAATTTCTCTAAATTATCGAGTTCTTCAGCAATAATTAAAATTTTGAATCTATTGTATATACTAATGACATTGCAGTATCTCAATATTTCCTTATCTTGTTGGCTAAACTTTTTTCTAACTGACTTTGGTACTAATGCTTTCAATAGGCTTAACTGTAATTTGTAAATTTTATCAATATATGTGTGATAAGTTCTGCCGTAGCTAGTTAGTCCATAGTCAATAACAGACTGTGCTAGGGATAAATATAGCATTCTAAGAGTACTGTATGGAACTTTAAATTTTAACAATGATAGTTTCGAGAGTATGGACCTTAATTTGTTGCAGACATAAGTTATATGAGGTCCCCAATTAAATTTAGAGTCTATGATCAGGCCGAGGTAAGTATGTTCCGTGGCTAGTTCTAAGGGTTCACAATTGCATACAGTTTTTGTATTTTTATTATTATCATGCAAACATTGGTGACAATGCGCTAGAATGTTAGGGTTAGGGGTCTTCGTTAGGTGAGTAGAATGGATATGCATAAGTTTAGTTTTGGAGTAATTTATAACAAGGCCTACGTCATGGGCCCATTTACATAAAGAGTCGAAGTTTGATTGCATTAGGGTTGAAGCCTTTTGCACATCCTTGTCCGCCGCCAGGAGGCAGGTGTCATCTGCAAATTGATACACTGAGCCGCTGTCAAATATGTTACACATATCGTTTACGTACAATAAGTACTCGGTTGGACCGATTATAGAACCTTGGGCCGTGCCTTCCTCGGTTGGGAGCATGTCACTGAATGTATTATTTACTTTAACTGTTGTAAAACGATTTAGATGATAGTGTTTAAAAAGATCAAGGTTGGGGCCCCGTATACCACTTTGCAGGAGTTTAGAAAACAGTATGTCATATCTTAGAGTATCAAAAGCCTTACTGAAATCAATAAAAATAGCAAGTACGTGTTTTTTATCATTTAGGTATTGATTGACTTCGTTAGTGAATTTACTCAGTAGCTGGGAGGTGTTTTTTTCTCTTTGAAAGCCGTACTGCTTGTTATGAATTACATTGTTTTTAGTAAGGTATTTATTAATTTCAAGACCGAGGTATTTTTCTATTATTTTATCAATACATGGTAAAATTGTAATGGGCCTGTAATTGTTGACATCATTGTAAGAGCCTTTTTTATGAACGGGTCGAATTATTCCTATTTTTAATTTCTCGGGATAAATAGATTTGTTAATACATGTATTAATCAAATGTGTTAAAACAGGTGTTATTTCAGCGTTGACGTATTTGATATCAGACGGGCGAATTTTATCAACGCCTGGACTTTTTTTGTCATTGAGATGTTTAATTATGGAGGACACTACGTCATTTCTGGCCTTAGACCATCTCATTGACAAATCAATGTCCTGTGTATATGTTTTTTCGTCCAATAATTTATAGTTACAGTAAGTACATATATTTTTGACATTGTTTCGAAATCCTACAGCAAGGTTATTAGCAAGTTCTCCGGGTGATATCTTTTTAAAGCTAGAAGTAATAATATCGTCAATTGATTTTGTTATTTTACCGCATAGTCTATTAATAATTTGCCATATTTTTCTTGAGTTGTGAAAGCTATTAGTAATCTCAATTTTAATTGAGTTATTTTTTAGGTTAGTTATATAATTATTCGTTTTATTTCTATATTTATTGTATAATAAACGCTTATTGGCATCGCTCGGATTTTTGTACCAAGTTTTGAATAATTCGTCCCGTTTTGTACACATCCTTAAAACGTTATTATTAACCCAATTACATTGTTTTCTTTTGCTCTGGTCTAATTTTACCTTAGAATAACATTTTTCGTATATGCTATTAAATTTACTTGAGATAAAGTTAAGTATATCGTCTTTTCATCCTGACTTTGTAGTTTGAACGCAGAGGCAGAGCAACAAACGGTAAAATCGGAAGGACCAATAACGTCGCATTTTTCTGTTGGTAATTAAATTAAATTACACTACCAAAGCGATATTATGTTCACGGATCCAACGTAACTATTCATATCATAAGTATATCTACTCATACAAAGTCAGTGAACATACATTCGTAGGTATAAACAATTTATATATTAATATACCTACTATTTACTCACGTCTAGAACGTTTCAGCTTATACAACCAAAGTAAAAGAAGATATGCTATGTCAAACGTCTTCGTGTTCTTGTCATAGGATTTTCTTTCGCCTGACCTGTGTCAAATATTTAATTTTGTAAGGCTATACTAAAGTTCGGCATTTATCGAAAAGTTTGAATAAATACCTGTACCATACTTCTTTCAACAATGCACGGGTCCAGTTCTTCGTAAATCGTTCCTGAATCTTCCCAACGACCATAATAGGGTGTTGAGCGTACTTAAACATCAACTCCCAAAAGTTTCAGATGAACACCAATGGAGACATACAATTGTGAAGCATGCGTTCACCCTCTTAAGGTTTATAATAGAAATGTTGTCATGATCAACTCCCTATAATTCGTATCTCACTGGTATAATGTTATGTGTGGTATAATGTTTAACTACGATTTACTTATTTCCTCAATAAACACCTTGAATTGTAAATTTCAAATTAAAAGAAAAATTTAAAATTTTAAGCTTAGAGCCGGATTCGAACCGGCAACTACATAATATGCCGGGGGCCATGCTTGCCTAATTTTTTAAATTTTTCCTTTAATTTTAATATCATAAATTTCGTTAGCAGCGTTACTGCTTAATACAAAATTAACCTTGATTTGTGTTCAAGATACTTAGAAAATTCAAGTTGGATTTGTTGTTACCGTGCAAGTTACTAGGCGAACAATAATATTTGTGTACGTATTTTGCCCCATTGTTCCGTATAATAGTAAAGCAACAACTTGTGATTAAAGTATAATGGAATTTGTGTTTAAACGAATTTAGCCAGAATCACGGGAAAAATACTCATAGAAGAGAAAAAATCGCAGTAGAAAAATGCGTCTATTAGTAATGTAATGTTAAAGCAATTTATTTTACTGTTGTCAAATACCGTATCTGGGGATACGGCAGTGCCCCCGCCAAGTCGAGCGAAACAAAGAGGCACGGCCGTACCATCCTTTTCTCGAAGCAGTCCATTTTCAACATCCTGTAATTTTGTGCTGGCTAAAGCTAGAACCCTGAATTTTCAGTAACATGCAGGGCATAATATGGCTTACATATATTGTCAATAACATTCAATTTGAACTTTTAGTTTAAGAACTATTGTCCGTCAAAGTTCGTTAGTTTTGTCACTGACATACTCACTCACTTATATACTGATAATGATCAACATAATTCTAAGGTACGTCTAGCAGACCCACAAGCTCCAAATTTCAAACGTATTTAGTTATTTAGCCTTTTCATTCATAAAAAACCTAAAAATATTGTAATTTCAGTCACGTTTCAGAGATATACAAACTGCATAAGTAATACATGCGATTACAAAGTTACTTTTGCGGTTCCTTCCTGCAAAACTATACAAACGTTATTTGCGGTTGGTAAAATAACATTCCCATACAAAGTCTACAAAAAAATAAAATCCCATAAAAAAACATTCCATGTAAAAATAGGCCAAGTCTCGAAACTCTTCCACAGTAAAAAGTGGTGAGATATTTCGTAGAGTCAAGTCAGGCATTCTTATTAATCTTTATTTGCTTGGGGCTTTAGGAATATGCTCAAACTGAGATTAATTTATTCAAAGGTGTAGCTAACACACAGCTAACATGAGGAAATCTTGTAAGATAATATTGATGCGTTTTCCTGATGCAGATCCTGAGAAAAGAAATAGGTAGTTAAATTGAACAAGAAAAGCTTCCGCTACCTGGCTGAGTGCAGCTTATGGGCAAACTACACGCAGCGGGCCTATGGAGCCCTTCGGGTTCAGTATAACAATGCGTTCCGGGTGATGGTGGGGCTGCCCCGCTTCTGTAGCGCATCAGGGATGTTTGCTGAAGCGCGCATATATTGCTTTTATACGACTATGCGCAAGCGATGCACATCTCTGGTGCGTCGGGTGCGGGCCAGCCCCAACCCCATCCTGCGTTTGTTGGCTGGGGGGTTTAACTGCCCATATTTGAGGCATTGCGATGACATGCATGTTTCTATGTCTGACCTACTTAAGTGCTTCTATAAACATGACATTAAAAATACATTAAAAATAGGTAAAAATAATAAAAAAATTTAATGATTAAGTAATATAGATATTAACATAGCTATAATTACACACTAACCATAAATATATGAGTCTAAGTTACTTGAAATAAATGACAAATAAATAAAATAAATAAGATTTTGTTGTTAATAATCAAGATCAAAGAAATATCAGGCATCAATCTTAAGTCAAAGTACCGTCCAATTATTTAACATATGTATAATGTCACTGTCTACTGTTTTTGCAATAGAATAGGTATATACTCTTATCGAACTTTTACATACATATAATGAATATAATAAAAAATTACCTACCATACATTGTATCAAGGATTCTAATTCAATCCACATGCTCTTTGACTGTTCAGTGAAATAGGCACCAGAAAAAGTGAACTGTTTGAACTCGAGCTGGCAGTTTCCAGGGCTGTTATTCGGAACGCGATAATGCGCCTCACCCGTCGCCTAACGAAACTAGACCTCTGGTTACGCTTGGTTACTTCGAATCGCGGCGTCGATATATATTTGTGGATGAACGGTGAGGTGAGGTTAAAACAAGTTACAGAATAGCGAGGCAGGTGATGCTCGTACGAAAATGCCCCGAGAGCCGTGTAAGTGGCCATTGTCTGTTACACACGTCGCAGGCGTTCTGTAATGTGACCATTCCCAGTGTACCTATAGTGTTCGAGTCTATTACGTTTGCAAGAAATCTTCGTATAACTAGTGCTCAGTTCAGTGAATGTATTTTGGGAATTTCAGTAAACGACATGTTTTATAAATTCTTGGTATTATTTATGAAAATAAACAGTTCGAATTCGGTCCGGGTCCGGATTCGGTTTGGTTCGGATGGCAAGTGCAAACAAATTAAAAACAAAACAAACCATAAACAAGAGGTATCATATTTCCGATTTCCCACCAAAATACAGTTTAAAATGATTAGACGAAAGACGATAAACTATAACTCCTAAACTATTAAGATTTTATTCGTGTTTGTGAAGACAAAAGTGTACGTTCCGTTTAAAATGGTCGAAGAAATTAATAACTGCACTCCTGAAGAAATTGCGTAAGTAGCAAAAGAACGAATAGAAATCTTGCTGCCTGAAAAGTCTATTCTGTAGTCTGCTATTTATATAAAATTTGTCGTAGAAAAAGTATTGCATGCAACGGTGTATAACTGGTCTAAAAACGCTCGTGGCGTCTTTAATTGCGATGCTCGCCAAGCCTCACATCGCAACACACGCTTCTCGCGTTTTAAGACCCTTCTTAGTACAACAGTTGCATAAAATACTACAACATTGATTCTAAATAACATTACAGACTTAGGCTGCGAGAATGTTAAGGATAGATAGCGCTCGTTTTCGATTAAGTTTAAGTCCAAAGTTCCTAATAATAATAAAATAACTTAAATGCATAAAAATGTTCATGGGATTTAATCCCGGGACTGAAAATGTGTGCGATAAAATTTATATAGTGATCTCCAATATAACAGTCCAATAATTTGCGTTAACACCGTCACCTAACCTAAAAGTGATCTCGTGAGACAATGATTGGCATCGGCGGTAAGTGGCCTCCGATGGCTCTGCAGTTGTGACGGGGCAAACACCTGAGCGCCCCCGCCTAAATTGATTGAACGATAACAAAAGGGACAACGAGACGAAATGACTTGACCGCCCCGAGGCCCGATCTACGACGATGACGTCGCCGGCTTGTCTTAGGGTTAATAATACTTTCGACTTTCGTGCCGCTGTTTTTCAAAATCAAAATAATAGAGACGTGAAACAAAAGGCTCCTAAAGATGTCCACTTCTGTCAATTAAGAGAAATGGAATGGCGGCCCTGTGGGCCGATTTTTGACTTTCGAGCGCTCGAAAATTAAATAAAAGTGAATACGATTGTAGTGTCAAAATTGCAGGCAATTACTTTCTACCGATAGAATTGAATACGAGTGGTCAGTATCACTGTTTTTAATTTTTTTACCGCTATTTCAAAATATTATTTCATAATTTTTCACAGTTTTCGAGTGAAAGAATCGAGCGCTCGAAAGTCAAATATCAGTCCCCTGGTCTCTTCGAGTAAATACAAACTTGAGGAACCTGGTTTTTAGGAGGATTATAGGATTTGGATATTAATTAGTATAAGAATATTATCTTTATTTTCGATTGAAGATTAGGATTCAACTTTTTATCATATATATTTGCATATTGTTTAAGATTTAATCGATCGTTTTCGGTTTGAAGTTCAGGTGTGTAAGTATTTTTTTTTATACCTATAGAGAACTCCCGTGAGTCTCAGACTTATTAAAATATGATGAAACGGGTCTGTCGCGTCTTTTTGGTTTGCTAAGCGCGCCTTCATCGCGAGTGCTCGCGATTAAGGACCACGTATTGGTTCGAAACATGTCCAGCGATATTAGATCTCAAAGACGTAGTGACCCGTTTGATTATGTTTTAACATTTTTATATTACGTTCAATATTATTACAGAAAGCATTCTAAAATTGGTATGCGGACAAATACCTACGTGCTCTGGTTTATTTATATCACCAGAGGGATACACGGATACCCACTTAAGATAAGCCTAAATAAAAATATTTGCTGATTTGACTTTATAGATACAGTGGCGCTCCTCGGGCGACAAATGACAGGCCCCGTAGCATGGATGGCGTTATCACGCGATAAGTGATAGGATAAGCGCGTCGTCTCGTTCTATCGAACGGTGTCAGCCAGGGACGGATGCTCTATCCTGTCACTTGTCGCGTGATAAGGCCATCCATGCTACGGGGCCAGTCATTTGTCGCCCGAGTAGGTACCTAGTCCAAAATTTTACGTGTTGCCCTTTGACAGGAGTATGCTCGTACCAGAGGTGACATAAGTAGTTTATGTGACTGTATATAATGAAGGGCATTAAACACGAGTGTGGGTTTATGAAACGAGCCGAAGGCGAGTTTCATAATAACCTCACACGAGTGTTTTAATGCCTAATTATGTACAGTTACA
Organism: Epinotia brunnichana; assembly: GCA_963854355.1. Taxonomy (NCBI): domain Eukaryota; kingdom Metazoa; phylum Arthropoda; class Insecta; order Lepidoptera; family Tortricidae; genus Epinotia; species Epinotia brunnichana. The sequence goes on along the minus strand of OY977936.1, from coordinate 20,548,017 downwards.
TACACTGCTTTATCTATCCACATATCATAAGCCTCCATGATGCATTCAGGAGCCGCATATTAAGACCGGCATCGCGGCGTTGTTTTCTGGCAGCTGACAGTCTTATTTTTAATTCAAAGACAAACTCGAGTCAGCTCTAACTATCATATCGTTCGATTTCTTACTTACGTGCAACATTTATCAAATTTGTATGCAACTTGACAATTCATTTCGAACTAAACGACATCTCGACTGATATTAGAACAGAGGTCAAATCAAATTTCTTTGTTTTTCAGAGATGTTCGAAATTTAAATGAAATAATATTATCGAAATCGATGTTATTATTAATAAGATAAGAAATTTGTTCTAACAAAACAGTCTGTTTTTATGGTGGTCATAATGTGCGGTTATTGAACGCATCATGGAGGGTTTATGATATTTGGATAGATAAAAAAGTAAAAAGCCGCGTCTCCATAGCTTCTCATGTTCCTTAAGTTAAACAGAAGTAAAATGAACGTCACATAAAATGTGAGCATTGTTAATCAAGTCCATGTCTAGATATTTTTTTGATGGTCACGTAATAAATATCATGTTAGTTGTACTTGTGAGTTTGAAGGTCATGCAGGTTTTATAGTAGAATATAAAATAGTTTTCAACATGAAACTTTTAACATTCACTGATAACAGTTTCGTAGCGCTACGCAGTGAAAGTGTTGAACAGTCACCAAAGTTTGAGCTATTATTGACCTACGTTTTGCAAATGAAAATAGAAAACTTGGTATGGAAATAGAAAAAAAAAAATTCGGAATCTATCCGCTTGACCACTAAGCGCTGGGAGGGGCTTTAGAAGTCTGGATGTAGGTATATCTAACTAATACATAATATGCGCGATAAAATCCGTCTAAATCGTTTTATTTAATGTGTATATAACTTGTAGTCTAACACGAACATTGACGAGGGATATTAAGAAACACGTCTAAATTTATAACACATCCTAGACTCGTCTTGGCCATTACTCGGGATAACTTTGTAATGTGTTCCTGGAATCGTTCGAAATTTGATATTGACGTTTTGGAGATATGAGCAAATGTTTAATTTATGTAGATATTGTTACATGTGGGTAGACTGAGATTGCTCACGCTCGCCAGAACCGTGTGAAATTAGATTACTTTTTAGTGATGTGCGGGAATATCAATTGACGTCACTGAATGTGACGCTTTAGGCACTAGGATAAACCTCTTTTGTTCCTAGCTAGTTCGACTCCTCAATAGAGGAATCAGGGAACAACATACTTTTTCTACACAATTTGTTTTTTTTTATTATTTTCTCTCGTCGACAGGCCTGACGGTCACCAGTTTACAGAGTGTAAGTTACAGCGTTAAAAACTGATTTTCAGACCATTACCAGCAACAGAAATACATCATCTGTGAAAATTTCAACTGTCTAACTAGCACGGTACATGAGATACTACCTGGTGACAGACGGATAGACAGACGGACAGCGGAGTCTTAGTAATAGTGTCCCGTTTTACCCTTTAGGTACGGAACCCTAAAAATTCAAACTCTTAGCATGATGCAAGAAAAATAAATATCGTGGAAAACTGTGTTTTTCTCGGGCTAACGAAAAAGTATAACTTTCTTTCAAATTCACGTTAATGGTCTAAAAACTGGTTTCATGTTTTGTCACACCGGTGCTCACTCTGCATTTAGGTGTCAGTAAGTATGGTTCAAAAACTGGACATCGTGGACGACATACATACCTACCTACTATTATGCGAAGTGTAGTATCATTTTGGAAATTTTGTCTAGATCGAGTGATCTTATACTTGCCCTCTTCAATTTCATTACTTATCACTCATCACACGTTTTAACACATCGGCAATCAATTCGGTCTACCATTCACTTCAATTTGTGTCTCGTCCCGTCTCCAATAGCGTGACGAAACTCCCAATGTGCTAAAATGTCAGTGATAAAAACTCTTGAGGTGATTCTGTCATTAATGGTTCTTTGCTTCAATTTTTCGTCTGTAAAACTACACGTGCACTATTTAACATCCTCATAGTATGTTAAGCATGTGTCTTGTATTTGGCCAAGAATTTCAATTTCAAAAAACAGCATTTTAATGAACGCTTGATGATGATGTGTTTTCCTATATTTAGCGATTACCGCTAGGTGTCAAACATATAAAAACATAGCTTTGCATATCCCTTAAAGGGATAAGGTCGCCTTGGTAGTTCCTTTTCTTGTTTCGGTTTTCACTTTGCAATGTTTTATGAACAATAACACATCTCATTCACCCTTAAATAACAACTTTTGTATCCAACACTTCATAAATAATTTAAAAATATTTTTCATTATTGATACGATAGTGAGAAGTGGATACGAGTACGATATTATTGCATTTATCTTTCCAAATATCATAAACCCTCCATGATGCGTTTAAGAACCGCATATTATGGCCACCATAAAAATAGACTGTTTTGTTAGAACAAATTTCTTATCTGTGAAAATGTTATTATTGCTAAATAATAACATCGATTTCGATCATATTAATCATTCAAATTTCTAACATCTCTGTAATCAAAGAAATTTGATTTGACCTCTATTCTAATGTCAGTCTAGATGACGTTTAGTTCGAAATGAATTGTCAATTTGCATACAAATTTGACAAATGTCGCACGTAAGTAAGATATCGAACGATATGCCAGTTGGATCCGACTCTAGTTTGTCTCTAAATTAAGAAAAATCTATGACAGTTGCCAGAAAAATGCGACTCCTGAATACATCGTGGAGGCTTATGATATGTGGATAGACAAAGTAGTGTATGTAATTGTACATAATTAGGCATTAAGACACTCGTGTGATGTTATTATTATTAACCCACACTCGTGTTTAATGCCCTTCATTATGTACAGTCACATAAACTACTATTAGGTATTGCTCCGATGAGTGTATACACGGGTGGTAATTATTCACTTGATTTCTGATATTTTATTTATAATTATACTATGTATATCATTTGAGCCTTTCTGATCTTAATTGAAATTATTTACAAATTACCGATGTTTTACATAATGGTACAAACGATCAAATGGGAATCTAACGATTATGTAAAACGGTAATTTGGAAGATACAGGACCAAATTCTAGGTATTTAAAATATAGATCATTATTTTCGGTGTTCTAAGTACGTATCACAAGATACATGAGGTCAACGGGGCGTGTTCACTCGCGTCTATATGAGTTGTATGTATCTGCAGTTTGTATGTTAATCCAACTGTTATCACTGTTTCAGACCAAACGGGCTGACATACTGTTATGGTAAGTATTATATCTTGTTTTCACCTACATAATATGTTTGTATTGTGTAATTAAAATGATCTAGTGTATGTAAGAGTCAAAGAAGAAAATAAATATATGTGTTGTAATATTGAAAATATTACACGGTTTTTTTTTTACAATATTACCAGATTGTTGTAGTTAGTAGTTATGATTCTGGTGTACGAAAAAGATTTCAGCTATGGTTAACAGATTTTTATATTATAATATATTAACAACAAGTCATATTCTAGTTACTTAATACAATATGTGTAGGATCTTTTTACATTTTTAAAATAAATACAGCAGTTAGAAATTGGAGTCGGACATACGATTATTTAACTTGTAATAAGTATATAAAAAAACCTTAACTTTCTGGGATTCTAACGGGATACCTCTGACTCAGAAAGCTAACGATTACTGACCACGCCACGACGTGACGCACCTACAATACTACTCGATATTAATCTACTTATTTGTGGCTGGTAAGTTTGACAATGTGTCTTGAAAGACATAACATAATTTAATAGTCAACAGAGGTCTGTCAACATTGCGGATGAATTTTATGACATTGTATTCTAAATTTAAATGGTCTGTGTGCGTGCGTGCACACAAGCTTGCGCAATGCGCACGGCCCCGCCTCCGTCAGCGCGACAGAAATATTTATTGGGAATTCTCGAATCTGAAAAAAGGCTCAGCTAATGTACGCTCTTAATCTATACATATAAACGCCTATGTCTGTCCTGACTGACTCATTCACTTACTCACTCATCAACGCACAGCCTACTGGGGCTAGAGAATTGAAATTTTCACTAGAACTACCTTTTACAACGTAGGCAACGGATAAGAAGGTATTTTTGGAAATTCTACCCCTAAAGGGGTTAAATAGGGGTGCAAAGTTTGTATGGGGGAAACTTTATTTTTTGAGCTAGAGACTTAAAACTTTGCAGAAAGATTACTTATTAGAATACAAATAAAGTACTTTTAGCGTTTTGGAAAATTCCACCCCTAAAGGGGTTGAAAAGGGTTGCAAAGTTTGTTTGAGGGAAACTCCTTTTTCAGATAGAAGCTTAAAAGTTTGTAGAAAGATAACTTATAAAATACAAATAAAGGTCTTTCAGCGTTTTGGAAAATTCCACCCCTGAGGGGATAAAAAAGGGGTGCAATGTTGGTATAGAGGATTTTTTGAGCTAGATACCTACTCAAAACTTTTTAGGAAGATTTCTTATTAAAATGTAAATAAAATACTTACAGCGTTTTAGAAAATTCCACCCCTTAAGGGTTTATAAGGGGGTGCGACGTTTGTATGGAGGAAATATTTTTTTTAGCTAAAACTTTGTTGAAATATTACTAATTACAATACAAATAAAATAATTTCAGCGTTTTGGAAAAATCCACCCCTAAGGGGGATAAAAAAGGGTAAAAACTTGTATGGAGGAAACTTTTTTTGTGCTAGAGACTTGAAATTTTGTTGAAAGATTATTTATTAGATTACAAATATAGGTAAATAAATTTTAGAGGTTTGGAAAATACCACCCCTAAGAGGGGAAAAAGAGGGTGCAACTTTTGTATGGAGGAAACTTTTTTTTAGGTATTTCTACCTACCTACCTTTAAGCTTTGTAGAAAGATTACTTATTCAAATACAAAAAAGTACTGCCAGCGTTTTGGAAAATTCCATCCCTTAAGGGGTTAAAAAAGGGTTCAAGGTTCGTATTGGAAACATTTTTTTTGAACTAGTGACTAGTTTGTAGAAAAAATACTTATTACTTACAATAAAAAAAACTTAGTGTTTTCTTTTTAATTTTTCTTCGAAAAGCGTTAATAGGGTTCAAAGTTTGTATGGAGATCAAGAAATTTTTAAAGTATGAGATTTGTAACTTTGGTCTTAGCCTGTTTGTTAAAAAACTACAAAACTCATTACTTACAGCGGTTTTTGAAATTCATCCCCTAAAGGGGCGTTTATAAAGTTTGTATGGAGAGCAAGACATTTTTAAAGTAAGGGATTTGTAACTTCTATTTTAGACTGTTTGCTAAAAGTCTACAAAACTTATTTCAGCGTTTTTTTTATTTCATCGCCTAAGAAGGTTAAAAGGGGGTTTGAAGTTTGTATAGATTGGTTGTTTGTGTAGTTTTAACGGCCTCCGTAGCCCAGTTGGTAGTGACTCTGCCTACGAAGCTGGAGGTCCCGGGTTCGAATCCCGGTCAGGGCATTTATTTGTGTGTTTATCACGAATATTTGTTCCTGAGTTATGGATGTTATATATGTATAATAAGTATCTATATGTATTTATCTATTATATATATCGTCGCCTAGTACCCACAACACAAGCCTTATTGAGCTTACCGTGGGCCTAGGTTGATTTGTGTAAGATTGTCCCGTAATATTTATTTATTTTATTATTTATTTATTTATTTATAGAGAGCAAGATATTTTTAAAGTAAGAGATTTGTAACTTCGGTTTTAGATTGTACTAAAAGACTACAAAACTATTTTTTTTTAATTCATTCCTCAAATAAACATTAAGACGATAACATGTTCTACGCGAATGAAGTCGCGGGCAACAGCTAGTCTACCATAAAAGTATTTCTACAATAGTTAACTTTTATAAAATAATTGTATTTTTGAGCTGTGCGGTCATATTTATCTGTATTTGAACATTTAAAATACGCGCGTCAGTAAGGCTTTGGCATAAAAAATATAAAAATGTTGTGCAACAATTACTCTTTTCTTTTCTATTGAAGGTGTAAATGAAATACTTTTAAGCAACTAGGAAAATTAATAAGGATTTTAAAAACGTGTAAGTTTTGTACGTTATTGAGCTTATTTGCTAGAAAAACTATAAATAATAATATAGAACATTAGCCACAAAATTCCTGTCGTATGTGTTTAGTTAGGTTAGACTAAGCATTAAAAAAAACCACTGAACATTTTTGAAACAATTAAATACCGTGATAAAGTTGATTATCTTATTTACAAAATGGCTAAACATTAGTAATATCTAAAACCATGTCTTCGTGGTTCGTTTTGTGGATGAAAAACGGGTGTCCCTTGTTTTGTCGACAAACTTTTCATCGAAAACGTTTAGAGGAACATAATTAGTTCACGAATTATTGTTTGGTGTAATTTTATTTCATGACCATTCTCAAGATCATTATAATTATTATTATTTTATAGAATAACTGTTCAGGGAATATCATTTGGTAAATGATTAATTTTGTAGGTGTATGAATGTTAAATGGCAGAATAACAAAACAACGAATTTCATTTGTTCGAAATTGTATTACCTAACATTACAAAATAAGTAATCAAATTTTTTTTTACGTATTAGAACGATATAAGAGGGTGTCTCATTGAAATTTAAAATTTTCGGTCGCCACTATCATAAATTTAAATAATAATCCATATAATAATTTGTATGTTAATTAAAAATATTTGAAACAATAAATCACAAAACGTTTTTCATTACGTAATACAACAATTATTTAATGAATCATCCGACAAGTAAAAATACACGATTTAAAATTACTTGTAATGACCATTCCACGAACTGAATTGTTGACGTAATGAAAATACATGAAACGTTGACTTTGAAGTGAAATTCGACGAAGTGAGTGTCGACAATTTGATGATAAACCATGAAAAACACACTGCGCCCGGCCGCCATTTATCCAAAATGTCGGGGACAAGTGCATTTTCAAATTGGGTATTTTTTGTACCTACTCGTACTCGGGGTCATATGAGCGGGTATTCTTCGGCTGAACGACTGTCGTTGTTTTCTAGATGGAGTTTCTCACGAAAAATTGCAATGTGATTATGGTCGAAACGCGGACATAGATTTCAATTTTCTCAACTCGAACAATTTGCCACCTGCATGTTAAAAAAAGATATTAAAAATTGACTGCAGAAAGTACAACCTACGCTCTAAGTATACCTACTAAAAACGTGATTGTTATTTTAGATGTAGAAGTTGATTGTTTACTAAAGGTCACGGTATATATTCTCGGCGCGTTTACTATGGAGTAAGTCATTAATTTGCAATTATCTCCACAAAATTTGCATTTAAGTCTATACTTGTTATACAAAATATAATTTCTAATTTAATATTCTGTGTACTTAACTGTTATCTTATTTTATCGAAAAAATAATACAATCTTTTTTTTTGTTTTTCTTTTGAATGATATCACTACGTATATCCGCAACGATTGAGTGCAATTTATTCGAAATTGAAGTCCCATGCAAGTTCCCCATTCTTCTACTTAACAAATGGTAAACTATTTAGTTAACCGCTATAACTGTTTTGCTTACTCGCGTTAAACAACAAAACATTTGGTTAAATGACGATTGAGGACGCTACGAAACCAGAGTTTGAAGTTCATAACACACCTACAGGTAGAGTCGTCAAATTAAAATCGAAAAGATAACGATATTGTAAATGGGAAGGTACTTATTTTTTTGGCTGCTTAGTAGTCTTTGGAAACGGCATACGAAACTTTTTATTCCGGAAATCGTCAACTAAAGCCCATGGGGAGACAAGGAAGTTTGTATGGGAATGTCATTAACAAGTTCTACGTTACGCAGACGAAAGTTTTGTGTGTGATAGAATGGTATCAGATTTAAGTTTAACTAATACAATAGGTATATATTATGTATGTATGTAGCCCGTGGGTTAACATTCACAAGAGGATCATGAATATTCTGCATAATTTAATATTAGTAGGGGCTGTGGTCGGGAGTCCGCTGGATGCGGGTGGCGCAGGACCGGTCATTTTGGAACTCTTTGGGGGAGGCCTATGTCCAGCAGTGAACGTCTTTCGGCTGATATGATGATGATGAGGGTCTGTGGAATGAATTGTTTTTTTACAGAAGTTCAAGTTCTGCTCCGACGGCGACTGCCCGCTATGGGCGCTGGCGGCACTGCACGCGCTCGGTAGCCTGCCAGCAGCCTTGTTCCGTGGCCTGCTTCAGCACATCGTAGATGAGCTGCCTGTGAGTGAAACCAAGGTTTAGACGAACCCAGTAACGCTGGCGCCAGCCATTGGCTTGAAAAATAGGCCGGCGCTCTATTCCCGCCAGTGCACAGTGCTGGTTTGTCTTGAAAAATTAACAATACGAGGCCAATAACAAGCCATTTCTGGCTTCGTCTAAACCTAGCTTTAAACTTGTTATCGGTCTTGGCCATCATATTCTCTTTCATAATAGACAGCACTTAGGGTTTGCAAGATCCGCCAATATTTTGGATCCGGATATTTCGGATATTTAAATTCAACAGATCCGGATATCCGGATCTTTCGGATAATACGGATCCACAAGGTTTTTTTGGTATAAAGTAGGAATTGTAAGGTTAAACTAAGAAAAAACGGCTATACCACCGTATACCTGAAAGATTTTAAATAAGTACGCATTCCCGAGGTCAAAAAGGGTTAAAAACCTTTTTTTTCAACTTTTTAAATACATCTACAAACTAACTGGCAAAGTGAGAGTTTCGTCACTGAAATCTTTCACTTTAATAACTACAACATCAACGTAACGTTCTGAACGCGCGCTAGGACAATCCAACTGTCATTTTTCCATATAAAATTTGACATTTAGATCTAGCCTACGTGCGCACAATGCGTTACGTGATCAATCAGCAGGTCGAGTTAACTCCGTACCTGGTGCTCGTACATACATTTCAATGATCTCTAGGTACGGAGTTAATTCAATAGGGTTGTAATGTAACTAGCTATCAAGCCTAGGAGAAATTGACAATGTGAGCCGGACGAGGGAAAAGGTGTTTTTAGTACAGTTGCTCAAAAAGTAGTACTTTTTGTAGCTGCAAATCGTGCGCAAAGATGTATTTTGCGCATTAGTGCTTTTTACTTATCCACGTGTATCGAACGATGTTTTTTAATACAGTTGCGAAAAAATAAGAAAAACAACAAGTAAGGAATTTGAAACTTTTATATTATTAATTCTGTAACATCATTGTAATACAGTTGAAAAATAATGTAGTTCAAAAAAAAAAATTTTTTATTCATTTCTTGTTGTATTTCTTATTTTTTCGCAACTGTATTAAGGTGTTTGTCTAGCAGGGGACATTAATTTAGGCAAGACTGTGTATAATATGGCAAAAGGGGCCATGAATATAGCGTACCATGCTTATTATTTTACATGATCGTATGGAGATCCGTGATCTCGCTCTGCCTACCCCTCTGGGAAAGAAGCGTGCTTATATGTATGTATGTATGATCGTATTATAAGTCAAGAACATCATACAAAAAAAATAAAAAACATTACAATTATAAAACGTAGGTATTGTTGCTACATTTACTTTTTACTTCCTGTTTCAAATATTCTTCTTAATTATTTCTTTAGGTTTATTTAAACTAATCCCCTTATTCATAAAACTTAAAATGCCTTTTCTAAATATACATATAATGTCAAAGTGACAGATAAGGACAAACGAATTTTAACGCCATTTTAGTTAAAATAGGCTTGTAGAACATTTATAAATACGGGCGTAAGTCTTTAGTAGGTAACTATAATAGTACCTATCAGTGGCGGCGCATCAGAATTGTGACTGGACAACCCGGAGCATAAAAAAGGGCTGTTTTTTGATAACTTACGAGCTTGTCAATATATAGCAAGAGATTTTAGGCAAGCCGGTGGGAATCGGTTTGTATGGGCGTTCCGCCACTGGTAACTATAGGTAATATTGGATTTATATAATTACTTTGTGTCTCTGCCTACGGTGAATTCGTGCATTTAAACCAACGCCAACTTTCGCCGTCAAATTGCGGCAATTTTACTAGTGTGTAGTATTTAGTTTGTAGGTTTAATTAGTTTTTGTGACTAATAAATTAAAAACAAAAATAATTTGCTCTGGGATGATGAAGTGGCGAATAAAGACAGAGATTGAGTTATCTACCATTCGGTTTTCAGCGTGGACTCAATAAAAACATAATTTTGTAGCCGTATTTTCGGTTTTCATGGTAGTATTTTAAGGATCCGTATTATCCGAAAAATCCGGATCCAAGAGCCTGTCAGATCCGGATCCGAGATTTGGCGGATATCCGGATCTTTCGGATATCCGGATATCCGGATTGCAAACCCTAACAGCACTGAATGTACATTACTTGTACGGCGGGCCCGCGTTCGATGTGTGTTTGGAGTGTAGTCTCAATGTTTTACAACTTGCGCGGGCCCGCGCCCGACCCGCGCCCGCGACCGGTGTGTGGACCCTTTAATGTTTTTAGTTTTTTGATAAAGTAGCTGCTAACTTATCACGCTTAGAATGCTCGAAGTATCATATTGTGTAACCTAATATTCTTTGTGAAACGTTCGGAATATTATATTTTGAGACAGTTGAATTCAATTTTTAAAGACGCGACGATGTAAGGCTCTTTCTATATAGTTTTAAAAAAGAGGCAAAAGTATTTTTAAAAAAATTATACCATGATGGTGGCAAACAAGCGTATAACCTGCCCGGTGGTTAGCAGTCACGACAGCTCTATCGACGCTTGCGACTCCAGAGGAGTCACCAGCGCGTTGTCGATCCTTGATTGATTTGGGTATTAGTACTAAGTATTAGTTGTGTTGACTGACAGTTATGTATCTTGGCACCACGACATCATAGCACATCAGTCAATGCGGATTTTGAGGTTACATCATGTAACGAGTCATAATAGTTGTTGCATTTTTGTTTTCAAAAGATATTTGTGATTTTTTTAATTTTTATTGATTTTTTTTGTGTCTTTAAAATAAAAAAATTACTTACCTATAGCACTCCAGAAGAGTAAAAATATAGGTAGGTACAATTATTTTGAAGAAAAAAAAATATTTTTTGAATAATGCCATGTTAGTGGAGGCAGTTATGAAGTTTACCCAAAAAAAAATATTAAGCTACGTGCTTCATCATATTCCTTGAGTAATTCTAAGCATTTCTAGTCCGGGAGGCAATGAGAAACGTGAGGCTAGTCGGGAATGGGGGGGGGGGGGGGGTACAAAGATGGCCGCCAACAGTCGTCTTTAAAAAAAATCTAGTCTCGTCCTGGTGCCTACTAGGGCAAGTTTGGTATCATTTTCGTATAAACCAAAGACGTAGAATTTATTGCTGATATTAGTTTTTTTCAGTTTTATAGTAATTTTATAAGAAAAACGTAAAAAAGTGAATGAAAATGTTGGTAGGAGATTTTTGCTTTGGGAGCTAATAAGTATTGTATAAAGACAAAAAATATCAAACAAAAAATTCGATAATAAAGCGCAATTCATGCAAATTCAAAAAATATACACTTTTTATAATGTCCTAATGCAAAAACATAGTGAAAAAAAATATTTAATGACCGCAGCGTGGCTAGCTGGACTCGCACTAGGCGACGTCCTCAGACATGGACTCCTTGATATAATGCCCGAAGTGTGTGCTGGCGAAGAGCGGCTTCCGTTGGAGGGATGTTTTCTATAGCTGTCTGTGCCTCTTCGTAAATAGATATTTTCTGCATTCGTTGAATGTTGTGCATGGGCTTGAGCTAAAATATAAAATCTTCGATCGTTGTGTGAGTAGCGCTAAAGTCCTAAACTTCACGCGGCGCGACTCCGTAAGCGGCCCTTAATTGTCGTTACAAAACTGACCCTGGCTTATTTTTTGTTTGACGACACGCTAATTGAGTACATAATTATATGAAAATGCCCAGATAGTTGGCTACTTATATCCATAAAGTCCATTATACACATGTGAAAGGATTTTCAAAAGTGGTTCCAGAGATAAACCCCTATAGTTATACATACTTACACAGCTATTTACTATCGCACAGAATTTTCAATATTAGTAGGTATATACTCGTATAGTGCTGCAGTGACAATGCAATATGTAAACAAATATTTCTGAGCGAGCACTAAGAATAGACGCTTACATGGAGGCGGAAAAAAGTCCTTTCCAATTCGACCACGCTTTTTGTGTGCAAATAGCATTTGGCTCTTTGCTCTTATTCAACTATACTCCGTCACTACGTAATTTGATTGTATGACATACGTCGGGATACGTGTCTTTTGAAGATTCGAAGACGTGACCTTTCTATGGCGAATTAGGTATGTCATACTACTGTTGACTGTGACTTGGTACCCAAATACATCGTTAAGTACCTAAGGATTACACTAGTATGTATTATCTTCCACTGATTTTCAAAAAGGATGGTGCTTTTTACTCTACTCCCTTTGGCTTATACCTACAGAGATTGTGAAAAGTTTTTTACTTATTTGAATTCTTGAACCTCACAATAATGGCCTAATTTTCGTCAAAACAACGAATGCTGGGATTAATTTTGTATTAAGCAGTAACGCTACTAACGAAATTGATAAATTTCAATTTAAAGGAAAAAATTGATAAATTTAGGCTTCGAGCCGGATTTGAACCGGCGACCACAGGCATACATGGCGCGCCACTACTAACCAACAGAGCTATCGGAATAATCTGTCACGGCCACTAAATCCTTTGGTCAGTTCCTCCTTACAACTAAGGCGTTACAACTAAGGGGGGATCCTGGGATCTTGGTCGAATCGACAGACCTCCTCAAATATTAAAAGCACGCGTTTAGGCAAATACAGTTTCATCTTTTACTCGTATTTCTCGCTCGAAAAGAATATCCGGGTTCGATCAGATTGATACGATATTAGTTTCAATTGATTTTAATGATACGGTTGATTTTAATTTGTGATTGATAAGGCGTATAATACGATATTAGTTTCAATTGATTTTAATGATACGGTTGATTTTAATTTGTGATTGATAAGGCGTATAACAGTATGTATTACCTAATTTGTGCTGCCACCTACCACCTCTCTGGGCTAAAATTTTCATCTTTTAACAGAAGTATCTACAGATACCGTTGAATCCACTAACGCCTTGGCCACGACTTTGATCTTCAGCGACCTGCGACCAGCGTTTTATCTGTTTATTGCGCGTGATCCCAACTAACCACAGTGCGTTGCGCGTCTCGACCGCGCAATGAACAGATAAAACGCTGGTCGCAGGTCGCTTAAGACCAAAGTCGTGGCCAAGGCGTAAGAAGCGCCTCACTCCTGCTCAATGCTCACAGTTGTTGCAAATCATGAAGGCGAGTGGGCGCGTTCCTATTAGGTACTACCTATATGTATGTATATGACGTAAAAGTCTAATTTCGTCAAATTCACTCAGCCTCGTGAAATGCAAGAAGTATACTTGTGTACTTATGTATTATTCATATCGTAAGTAAGAGTGCGCGGGTGGCACAAGACCGGTCACTTCGGCACTCCTTGGGGGAGGCCTATGTCCAGAAGTGGACGTCTTTCAGCTGATATGATGATGAATTAAAATATCTTTATATAATTTATAACATTTTTCCAGCTGGCCCACGATTATGTTATGTTTGACATTAATGGTGAATATCCACCAACAATATGCGATAGCAGAATGCTTCCTAGGTTAAAGGGCAAAATCTATAAGACCATTGTGTGAGACATGTCGTCATGTATGGATCGGAATGTTGGGCCTTAAAGGGGTCGGATGAAAAGAGATTGCATGTTACGGAGATGAGAATGTTAAGATGGATGCGTGGTGTGACGAGGATGGACCGAATAAGAAAGCCTGAAAGTAGCGGATAAATTGAGAGCCAATCACCTTGCGTGGTATGCGCACGTAATGCGGAGGGATGAAAGTCATGTGACCAAAAAAGTATTAGGTATGAATGTGGGTGGATGTAAGAAACGAGGTAGGCCAAGGAAAAAGTGGGTGGACTGTGTGAAGCACGATATGAAGAGAAAAGAAGTGAGTGATGAGATGACGGCTGACAGAGACGTTTGAAAGAAAAAGACATGCTGCGCCGACCCCAAGTAAATGGGATAAGGGAAAGGGAAATACTTAATGAAAAAAAAAGGAAATGATGATCCACCAGAGACGTGCGAAGATGTGCTGTTATATGTTTGACAGCTCGCATGCTTGACAGCTAAATGTCAAACATACTCCAAAGTTTTTAATTTCTTAAATGTTAAAAATAACAGAACTTAAAAAACTTTATTATACTTAAGAATAAAGAATAACTATGTAATATAGTGTTTTTATAGCAACGGACAGTTTTATGTTACGTTGGAAGTAGTAGTTTTCAGGTATTGTAGTGTATTTGGTATTAAAATTAAAAATTAACTTATATTTTTGTTTTTTTTTTAAATTAAGTGACCATCCACCACATATTTGCGAAGCTGTGCTCACATCTGTGGTGGATGTTTACTCTTACAGCATTGGTATTTACTTAACTATTTTTTAATAGTTTGTACCTACAAATGAACGTGGCACCGCAGTCCACCATTGTGAGAAACCATTAATTCATACCTTTTTTTTTACGTTTTAGGAAGACGGCGTTATGGACATATTAAAAGACACTAGTTTGTGTAAGTACCTATTCAATTTTATTATAAAATGGTATTTCCTATTTCTCTGCGATATTTTTACACTAGACTTTTATTCCCATTGCTATTCCAATATGATTTAAAAGTGCTCGTTTAGAGACGTTATTAGGTATTTGTTCAGGGCGCGAAGGTGTTTTGACAACTGTTAATATCATAGATCTAGGCGATAGTTCTTTGATATGATAGATGTCCAATACACCCTCGGTACGGCGGGAAGCAAATCCAATTATTTTCTAGGTATTCAAATCAAATTGGATTGCCTGTTAAAATGTAGGTACGTGAATACGATTTACTGTCAATCTGCTCAAATGGGTCAACACGAAATAAACATTTTGAAATTGGACCAAAAGTAATACCACCAAAAGAGATTATGGTTAAAATTTAATTGTGTCTATAATTTTTATGACGATTTTTTTTCTTGTTCATAATGAATCTAGCCCTAAATGGATTTTTGTGTACTATAAAATAGGTTCATATTCAAATACATGTAAAGTGAATGTTGTCTAATTTAAATTAATATCAAAATTTAGTATGAAAATCAACTATTTTTAACAAAATTCATAAGTACCTAAATGACGTATTTCCTATTGGTCATATTTTTGGAGTGCACGTAATTCCATATGGACCTATATTAAGTATGTAGGTATGTCAATTTTACTTTAGGACATAATATTACATTTTAGCATTATTCAGACTGGTCAATTTTCCATTCCATGTCGAAGATGTTCAAATTGACATTATTCAGAGTCGATCAATATTTTCCATTTGTGCTGAATGACATTAGGTAAATCGCCAACACATCTACTGCCAGGGCCAACCTTTTCGAAGTGGTAGGTTCTATGGTTTTAGCGAAAGCAGGCTACAAATATAAAAGTGGTCTGGGGGATTTCTGTTAGGTAGCAAAAATGTTAAAATGTATTTAAGTTACATGAACCTACTTAAATAACACAGTGTTCATATGTATCTAATTGTTCATGTGCAAAGAACGTTAGGAACGCCACGAGTTTGCAAAGATGTAAATGCACAGCACCTATTGTTACAAAACTAGGCAACTCTGTTGGAGTTAGTTATGTTCGGGTTTTACCAACTTCCAGTGGGTATGAAGGGACTAATTCATGCATATTCTCATACAGGACTCTACACGATAAGCGCAAGCTATGGTAGCTAAATATATTGCAAATAGCCAGCTTCATTGGTGTCTCATTTAGACATCATCCCACAAATTAGTGTAGGATAAGAAGGTTAGGTAGGTATTTCTATAATTGATGACGCGTTAGTTTTGCTACAAACAAAGTAACGTTACCGGGTTCGAATCACGGTAGTGTTTAATCCCAATTGAAGAATTTAATTTTTCTTTATGATGATACATATCCATGACTATGTAATACCTACTGCACATGCAATATGCATGCTATGTGATGCCTAGCTCAGTATGCTATCTTAACGATGCACGATGGAACATTAGTCCTCCATGTTATCGACTAAATGTAGTGATGGAATCGGTTATGTATTTACCGCTCGCACACGACACGACATGAGGAAGAGAAACATCCTTTTCTTTTTTACAAGCTTTCTATTAACTTGCGATGTATGTAACTATGTATGTATGTCCTTATGTTCTGAAATCTTGCAACTAAATTCTGAAGCAGATCTAGTCACGCGGCAGCGTGTCAAGCCAAGTTCAAGAAAAGGAACTGGCTAGCCAGCGCCGAGTGTAATATTACACGAACCACTTGGTGCCACTGTTAACCCTTCTATAACTCAAAACCTCTTTAACGTAAACACATAAAACTACGTGTGTTTAATTATGTACATAAGGACATCTAGAAGCCTAAATTTCATGAAGCTAGCTCAAACGGTTATAAAGATATGAAGGTCAAAAAGTCGTAAATTTTAGCACTGACTGACTGACATACAGTACCTAAATCTAACCTACTTCCAGATGACTTAGAAGGATGAAATTTGGAATCCAGCTCGGTAATTGTGCGTAAGGGTAGGAAAAAATCTAAAAATAAAAAAAAGTAAAAAAATAGGGGGGGTTAGTATTTGTATAGTAACTCGTGCATTTGAGAAACACAATATTTGAATACTAAAAATATATTTACAAAAAGTTATGATATCCCACTAAAAACATAAATGTGAAGATGGGAGCCAAGTTCAATATTAAGAATATGCGTGGTTGTCAACTTCGCCGACAAAAGAATTGAGATCTAAATGGGTGCCAAGTTCAGTTAATAATCCTAAAATAAAATAAAACACTCGAAATATTTACATAAAGCAGATAACTTAGGATAAATTGATGATCAACACTTGACTTGGCTATTTTTTAAACCATATTAAATTATTTTTATTAGAAATTATTATTTAAACAACAGAATCGGATCGAAACTTCTTTGTTATAGTAGTAAAAAAATATAATAATATCTCGTTCAGCGTCTCGTGAAGAAGCCGCCAGAGCAGCAGCAGCTATTCGCTGGGTGTTGCGTCAGACCTGGCGCGGCGGCTGCCCCGGCTCCCAGCTCACTCGTGATCTCCTGGTGCTCGGGCTGCCCAGAACCCACGCGACGGCGCTGGCAGAAGCGGCAGACAGCGGCAGGGAAGCGTATGAGGCGAGAGTGCACACTAGCGGGTTCATGGGTGAGTAGTCCATAATCAGTAGAGATGCCACAGCTAGTCGCTGGGTAATGCGTGGAACCTGGCGCGGTGGCTGCGCCGGCTCCCACCTCACTCGCGGCCTCTAGGTGCTCGGGCTGCCTAGAACACACGCGACGGCGCTGACAGAAGCGGCAGACAGTGGCAGGGAAGTGCATAAAGCGAGAGTGCAAACTGACGGTAAGCAGTTCATATAGATAAATCAGGTAGGGCACCCCTATTCACTGGGTGCTGCGTCAGATTTGGCGCGACGGCTGCCCCGGCTCCCAGCTCACTCGTGATCTCCTGGTGCTCGGGCTGCCGGGACACGCGCGACGGCGCTGGCAGATGAGAGGTGTACGAGGCAAGAGTTCAGACTAGCGGATTCATGGGTGATTCGTTCATATACTTACATCAGTAGAGGTGGGGCACAGCAGTTATTCTCTGGGTATATAGTGCGTTGTAGCCCACTCACGATCTCCTTGTCCTAGAGGCGTATAACCAGAGTAATATTGCAGACTAGCTAGTGGTTTCATGGATGAGCAGTTCACATAGTTCTCTATAAAAATTTGCTACCCTGGAACATTTTAGCTTGGAGCAGTATTGGTACCAAATTCCAATTCATGTGCCAAATAATTTTCCCCCTGTGCATGTACTTCCCCTAGGTTACCCAGAAATAACCCTCTCAATCATCTATTTCAGTAAACAGACTCACTGACGTGACCACAAGCCCAGGGCCCGAAGACACCGTGGACACGATAAAGCTGATGCTACACGCGGAAGACGTCACTGGTGAACGCACGCAGGACAACCTGTTGGTACACAAGTCGCAAGTGAAGACTCTGCTTAAGGAGCTCAAGCAGGCTTATCAAAAAATGGAGGAGTTTGATAATGTACAGTAGATGAAAAAAGAACAGCAGACAAATAATACTAGTAATAGAGTTTATATATTTTCGAGAAACTTAGCGAACCATAGCGAACTATTCATCAGCATATAAACCCCAGAGGTTTCCGCTGATGTAAAAAATGTATACCAAAATGTACTACCTACTCTAAATATAATGTCAATAAATAAAAAAAAGTAAAAAAAAAGCAATTACGAGTAGGTATGGAAATGAACACCTGCCAAATGGCCACCTTGTTGCGTGGAAAATGCGAGCCCTTTTCAATGTTTACCTTTTAATTGTCCACCCGATACACTATACAATACACTACAAATGTTAACAGTTTCATTACAAAGCGTGGTGTAAGCAAAGTCACAGTTCCATTTATTTTGCATGTCTAATAGTTAATGTTTAAGAATTATTAACTAACATATAACGGCGATTTAGGGTGAATATCCACCACATATGTCCGGAGATGTGTATCCATAGATTAGGTGTCAAATAAATAAGTTTGTAAAAATTATGATAGACACCTGCAATAATATAATAGAAAAACGCAGCTAAGAAACATATCTGACACAACTATATTTCTACATGTGTTAGAATTATAACATGCAGTTGACGCGGAGAACTTTCGCCATAACTTATCGTAACGTAAGATGTGTGATTATACTTATAATTTATTAAATTTATAAGCATTCCAACACACCATTTTAATTCCCTTTACGATGGATTCCAATATGGCTTTTGGCAACCTTAGGACTGATAGATATAGCTAGACACCACAACACGATGTCATTGGTAGGTAGCAGTGGCGGCGCGTGAGAATTGTGACTGGACAACCCGGAGCATAAAAAGGGCTGTTTTTGAATATTTACGAGTTTGTTAGTAAGTACCTACATTCAAAAAAAAACATTTTAGGCATCTAAGGCCCATAGTAACAAATACCTTAAAGACTAACATACATACAAAATAATTATAAATTTAAAAACGAATTTCTGAGGCGACATAACAGCGTGGCTCCGTTGTGTCGTCAAGTCCGGTGTAGAATTAATAAGTATACCTCCGTACCAGTGGCGGAGCGCCCATACCTACTAGCCGATTCCCCCCCGGCTTGCCTAAAATTTATTTTTACTTTTTTTTGTGATAGTGTGAGAGATAGTGTGAGAGTGTGTGATAGTGTGAGTTTTTTTGTCTTACCCTTTTTCTTTTTTTTCTCGATGTAGTGAGGTGAAAAGTTTTGTGTTACTGTTATACACGGGTGAAAAGTTATTTTACGTCTCGTGTTTCAAATGAACACTCGCAGGTAAAATACAACCTTCCCCCCTTGTATAACAAATAACTATTTGTTTTGTCACCGCCTGTCAAAATATTCTACTGAAACTGACGTCACGGATATAATACGACTATAGTAGTTTATGCAATCGTTATATAATGTATGATTTTTAAGTCGAGTACCACGTTTAAGCCACGAAGCTTGCTGAGTGGCCTAATTAAGGTACGAGACTTAAAAAACGAATTATATAACTATTGTATACAATACTTTTTCTACGACTGAACGGAAATAATAATTTATTAAACAAACTTGGTATCTATTGAAAATCGCCCTGCTGAAATGAAGCGCAGCAGCTTAGTATCTTTGCGCGTTGATGTCTTCACAGTTATCTTATACAGCTCCTGGATTCATAAGATGACTGCTGGCGGTTATCTTATGATAGCTCGTGGAGCTCCAGGATTAAAAAGTAAGTATGTGATCTTAGTTTCGTGTACGAAATCTTAATTCAAAGATTAAAGTCGACGAGTACAAAAAAAGTATACATAGACAGGAGATGTCGAGGATGTATTAGTCTTCGGATCCTTCTCAATTCAGTCTACAAATTCGTAATAGAGAGCTGATTAGTGATTATCCCATGCCTATGCCTATGCCTATACGTAGGTGTAGGTATTTCTAAAAGTATTGTGTGTTACCTAAATACATTTTTCAACACATTTGCTCGTAACGTGCCTCTTATTGTGCCGCTTTTGGCCTCATAATCCTGGGTATTAAACACGCGTGTTTTATAACATTACGACACTCGTGTAGTTATGTTTATATCCCGATTAAGACACGTTGGCACCTTGCAGCAAGGTGTATGTATGGACTCGGCGCATTCTTAAATTGACCGGGTTATACAGGTTTGTTTTTAATTCTCGGCAAATGGAGTCTTACTCGACTAAACAAATTAAATCCTTCTTGTGAATTGATTGATTATTTCTTCTTGGATATGATATAGAAACGTTTCATAACCATAACATTTTACAGGAATTTATATTGAATAAGAAAATATTTATTTTATTTTGTATTGGCTGTTTAGAGATTTCATCCAAGCCTCGCTGCGGGCGCACTGCGCGAACTTCACGAAAAAAAATAGTTGCGCGCCATTATAGGTAATTTCACAAATATTTGTAAACATTGATGATGCGTGTTTGGTTATTGTTAAAAATGTTGACTCGTAGTGAATAGAAAAGTGATAAATAGAATTGACACCACTGTACATTCTTGGAGATGTACAAATATGTGAGTAGAAACCTGTAGTCATCAATAACTAAAGGAAACAACTTAGGAGCCTGTAACATGTTCATTTTATGAAAAGAATTTTTTCCTCGCAATTGTGTTGAAAAACGTCGTATGACACGCGTGAGCTTTGATAATTGCATCCTCGGCTCTATTATCACGCTCACCTGCGGTTCGCGTGACAATTCCGCCTCTGTTGTGATGATCAACATACCTCACTTGTATCATAATGTACTATTTCAACACATTTGCTCGTAACGTGCCTCTTATTGTGCCGCTTTTAGGCTCATAATCCTGGGTATTAAACACGCGTGTTTTATAACATTACGACACTCGTGTAGTTATGTTTATATCCCGATTAAGACACGTCGGCACCATGCAGCAAGGTGTATGTATGGACTCGGCGCATTCTTAAATTGACCGGGTTATACAGGTTTGTTTTTAATTCTCGGCAAATGGAGTCTTACTCGACTAAACAAATTAAATCCTTGTGAATTAATTGATTATTTCTTCTTGGATATGATATAGAAACGTTTCATAACATTTTACATGAATTTATATTGAATACGAAAATATTTATTTTATTTTGTATTGGCTGTTTAGAGATTTCATCTAAGCCTCGCTGCGGGCGCACTGCGCGAACTTCACGAAAAAAAAATAGTTGCGCGCCATTATAGGTAATTTCACAAATATTTGTAAACATTGATGATGTGTTTGGTTATTGTTAAAAATGTTGACTCGTAGTGAATAGAAAAGTGATAAATATAATTGACGCCACTGTACATTCTTGGAGATGTACAAATATGTGAGTAAAAACCTGTTGTCATCAATAACTAAAGGAAACAACTTAGGAGCCTGTAACATTTTCATTTTATGAAAAGGATTTTTTCCTCGCAAATGTGTTGAAAAACGTCGTATGATACGCGTGAGCTTTGATAATTACATCCTCGGCTCTATTATCACGCTCACCTGCGGTTCGCGTGACAATTCCGCCTCTGATGTAATGATCAACATAGCTCACTTGCATCACAATGTACTATTTCAACACATTTGCTCGTAACGTGCCTCTTATTGTGCCGCTTTTAGACTCATAATCCTGGGTATTACGCGTGTTTTATAACATTAAGACACTCGTGTTTTATCTCGTATATCCCGATTTAGACACGTTGGCACCTTGCAGCAAGGTGTATGTATGGACTCGGCGCATTCTTAAATTGACCGGGTTATACAGGTTTGTTTTTAATTCTCGGCGAATGGATTCTTACTCGACTAAACAAATTAAATCCTTCTTGTGAATTAATTGATTATTTCTTCTTGGATATGATATAGAAACGTTTCATAACATTTTACATGAATTTATAATGAATAAGAAAATATTAATTTTATTTTGTATTGGCTGTTGTATGTTGTGTTGGCTTAGAGATTTCATCTACTTACTTAAGCCTCGCTGCGGGCGCACTGCCAGGGGCGGTTCACTCTGTGATTCCGTCGCGCCGCTACAAGTACATGCCGGCGGCCGCCAAATTGGCGGCCCATTAGTAGTTGCCGCGCGTTGGTACGAGACGCTCGCACGGGTCGCAGCGCGTTGCATGCGATAGAAAGGGATGGCCATATTTAGGCACGTTTGGCGTACCTAAACAGGGAATTTGTTAACAGAGAACCTTCTGTACGTAGTACTATTACTTATTCTGTGGCACTGCGAGAACTGCACGAAAAAAAATAGTTGCGCGCCATTATACTTAGGTAATTTCACAAATATTTGTTTGGTTATTATTAAAAATGTTGACTCGTGGTGAATAAAAAAATGATAAATAGAATTGACGCCACTGTTAGGGTTTGCAATTCGGATCCAACTTGTATGGAAAGATCCGGATCCAGATCCGCGGATCCGGATCTTTTCATACAAGTCGGATCCGGATTGCAAACCCTAGCCCCTGTACATTCTTGGAGATGTACAAATATGTGAGTAAAAACCTGTTGTCATCAATAACTAAAGGAATTAACTTAGGAGCCTGTAACATTTTCATTTTATGAAAAGGATTTTTTCCTCGCAAATGTGTCGAAAAATGTCGTATGATACGCGTGAGCTTTGATAATTACATGCTCGGCTCACCTGCGGTTGGCGTCACAATTCCGCCTCTGGTGTAATGATCAACATACCTCACTTGTATCACAAATATCACAATGTAGGTACTTAACTCATCATCATCAAAAAGCTATAAATCAGAATTAATTGAATTATCAACTTTGTTTGCAAAGTCTCTAAATTTCAAATGTACCTACCTACTAAAAGAAATTTCTTTTCAGTAGGTAAGTAGGACTCTTGTTAGCAGGACAGTTTATATAGACTGGCGTAAAGCCGTCGAAAGTGGTAAAATAAACGCCATTCTCTTTTTACTTACAAACCAAGCAATTTGAGAATTCATTACGGTATGCAGCTTCTTGTGGGAGGTACCTATCTACTACGACATGATAGTTCACTCCCCTCTTCATGTCTCTCTTGCATGTGGGACCAGCAGAACTACCTACTCTAATGGAAAAAGAAGAATAGCAGAGGGTTTCCTCTCCGTGCCCCGGCACGCTCATACGCGGCGCCGGGACGTGCAGTCCTATCTGCTCCAACACACACGGATTGTCAACTTTACAATTGAGAAGCTGATAATAATGCACCATAAATAAAAGCTTTCTTCTCAACTCCAACGTATCCAATCCTACCATCCCCGACACAAATAGGGACGGATACATATATGGGTAGTACCCGTATTTCCGTCTGTACAGGAACCTAGCAAATTTGCGCTGTATTTTTTCTATATATATTCAGGGTATATTTTACCTCGTGGGGATCCCAAACTACAGCGCCAAATTCGAGTTTACTGCGAACGTATGCATTGTACAACATTAAGGCGACATTGGTACTTTGAAACTGGTATGACATCCTCATGATAAATCCCAGTGTTTTGCTCGACTTCCGACATATGGTAGTCACATGTTGGCGGAAGTTTAGTTCTCTGTCAAGTGTTAGTCCTAGGTCGCCAATCTCTGTGACGCGCTCCAACGGGACGCCGTGCAGAGTGTACGATTCCCTTATCGGCTTACGGATTCGATTGAAAGTGATCGTTTTGCATTTGAAGACGTTAAAATGCAACTTATTGATCTTACTCCATTCAACCACCGCATCTATATCCCGCTGCAGCGCCTCACAATCGCTTATTTCGCCCACTCCCAGAAAAAGCTTAAGGTCGTCTGCGAACATCAAACACTTGGCAGTGCCAACAACCCTCGGTAAGTCATTTATCATTATGATGAATTGTGCCGGACCGAGGGTACTCCCTTGGCTCACCCCGGAACGTGTGTAAAACGGCTTTGATTCGCATCCTGAGATCCTGATGACCTGACAACGATCCTTCAAGTAACTTGGTGAGAATCCCATAGAGGCACACTTTTTTAAAAGTATGTCGTTGTCAACGAGGTCGTAGGCCTTCTTAAAATCAAAATACGCCGCGTCAACTTGACGACCGGCGTCCATCTCCACTGTGGCATAGTCCACAAAAACAGTGTGGTTGGTGGAAGTCGATCGACCACGGCGGAAACCATGTTGCCCGTCAGCAAGCTGGATAGAAATCTGATGCCTGGTTCGATAATCTGTCATCGACTCAAACAGTTTGCCGAAGACAGAAAGAACCGCTATGGGTCTATACGTTTCTACTTCCGTACTTGACCCACTCTTAGGTACGGGAGCGACTCTAGACTTTTTCCATTGACTAGGATAAACTGCCCATTTCAGTGCTAGGTTATAAATATGCAACAACGGATCCTCTAAAGTGGATATGCAGTCTTTCACAAGATATGGAGGAATAGCATCAAGGCCTGCCGAACTG
The DNA here is from genome assembly GCA_963854355.1 of Epinotia brunnichana. Classification (NCBI taxonomy): domain Eukaryota; kingdom Metazoa; phylum Arthropoda; class Insecta; order Lepidoptera; family Tortricidae; genus Epinotia; species Epinotia brunnichana. The sequence continues at coordinate 20,523,358 of OY977936.1, read as the reverse complement.
CGCGATTTAAGCCGCTTAGCAGCCCTACGCAGCTCTGCCGAGTCCACACTATTTACAGTGACAAGTGGCACCTGAGACCCTGCCCCATCCACCACACGCATCACTTCTTCAACATCGAGTCGCGGCTCTTGAGTCTGGAACACCGAACTGAAGTATTCAGCAAAGGCATTTGCGGCACTCTGCCCGGAAACCATCTCGCCCTTATAGTAGAATTCAGTAGACTCTCTGTTATATTTCCGCTTACTCTTCACATAGTCCCAGAACCTCGAAGGATCGTCAGTAATGTCCTGTTCAAGTTTTCGCCGGTAGTCTCGGTGAGCCTTGTCAACCAGGTATTTCACCCGTCCTCTATAGTAGCGGTAAGCTCTCGGTTGAAATCCAGTCCCAACTCTTTGAACTTTTGGAAATGAAAGTATTTATTTTGTATATTGCGGATTATTTCCGGCGTATACCAAGCTGAATACACATACCGCTTGTCAGTTGTCTGGTTTTTCAGCGGTACACAGTTACTGATACATTTATTTAACTTTGTATAAAAGATTTCAGTAGCCTCATCCACACACTGCACTTTTAGGACCTCACTCCATTCAATATTTGCTATAGCAGAATACAGTGCACTTAAATCAGCCCTACGAAAATTCCATGCGGGATTCACGTGAACACTTTCCGGTAGAGGCGAGGATGGCTGGTGCTCATACTTGCCTCGTCGCAGAGCTAATGTTACTTCGAGTGGCGGATGATACGCGTCTGGGGGCACCAGACCTTCTACTTCTCCCGTAACACTTACACTCTGCGGTCCCAGACCGCTCAGCACCAGGTCTAAGACTCCACCATGCTCGTTGGCTACGTTATTATGCTGAGACAGATTGCCGAATTCCAGAAAACACTGAAACTGTGTCCTGACAGTTGCACTGCATGAATTTAAATTAAAGTCGCCTATGATACATCTAAATCAGAATATCTACAGAGAATATTTTCTAAACAATTTAAGACCTGCAAATATTTATCATCTTTACAACTAGGAGGTAAATATACTACAGAGCAAAGAAATTTTAAATTTTTCCATTCTATTATAGCTGTTAACAGTTTCATATCATTTGTTTGTCCGTCTACATTATCGACTAAGCGTACACAATAGCAATCTCGTACAGCAAGCAGAACCCCTCCCCACCCGACGTCGTTAGTGCGATCACGCCTCAGCACGACATATCCAGCAGGAAAGAGTTCCGCATTGCCTACAGAGCTAGTCAGAAATGTCTCGGTTAGGGCGACTGTTTCCGACGGGCATGCAAGTAAATTATTATATGGTAAGTACCTACAAAATACATAACTAGAGACATTTATACAAACACTTTAATGCGAAATTTAAAACATACGGTAACGATATAAAACAATAAACAAAAACTAAAATAAACTCATAAACAACTTCAACAAGAAACATGGCAAAGTTTAAATCTTAGCACTGATGCGATAAGAATGCTATACTTTTCTACAGAACACACCAATAGTGTCAGCAAATGTCTATACCGTCGGCTTCCTGCATTATATGGTTTAAACAACTTTAAACTGTTTAACCCTTAATTTGGCAGGACAAAATATAGTTATTTGTGTCACAAGGGAGCAAAATAGTATATTTACGGCGAGGGCGGTGTATTGAATCCTGAACGTAGCGAGGGATCCTACAATAGAATCCTGAGCGTAGCGAGGGATTCTAACGTAGGATCCTGAGCGTAGTGAGGGATTCAAGTGTTAACGCCCAAGACGAAAATAATTTTGCTCCTGAGTGACACATGTAACTTTTCACACCGACTATTTAAAAAAAAACAACAAAAAATAACAAAAACAAAACAAAACCAAAAAAACAAATAAAACAAAAAAAAACAACAAAAATAACAAAAAAAAAAGAAAAAAGCTACAAAAAAGAAAAAAGAACAAAAAAACAAACGAAACAAAAAAGAAAATAACAAAAAAACCTAAAAAATTACAAAAAAAAAATAAAAAAAATACAGAGAATAGAAAAAAAAAACAGAAAAACGAATAAAACAACAAAAAAACGAACAAAAAAAAAAGCTTAAACCAAAAAAAACAACAAAAAATAATAGAAAAAAACGAAACAACGAAACTAAAAAAATAATAAAAAAAATTACAAAAATACAAAAAAAAAACAAAAAAAACCAAAAAACAAAATAAAACTACAAAAAAATCAATCAGAAACAAGCAACAAAAAAAAAAACAAAAAAACAATTCAAACAAACGAAACAAAAAAAGTTAAAAACTAAAAAAAAAAAAAATAGAAACAAAAAAAAAACAATAAACAACAAAGAAAACAAAAAAACGAACAATAAACAAAAAAACGAACATAAATACAATAAAAAACAAAAAAAAATAACGGCATAAAAATCAAACATACAAGCAACAAAAAAAAACAAAATCAACAAAAAAAAGAAAAAAAACAATTGAAACAAAAAAAAACTTACAAAAATTAACAAAAGAAACAAAAAAAGAAACAAAAAAAATAAGAAAAAACAAAAAAAACACAAAAAAACAAAAAAACGAACAAAAAAAAAACAACAAAAACTGAAACAAACAAAAAATAAAACAAAAACAAAAAAAAAAAAATAACAAAAAAAAAAACATCCTCATATATACAATTTGCACGTTGCACGTAGAACCGATGGCCGTTGGGGCGGAAAGGTTCTCGAGTGGCGACCACGTACCGGAAGGCGCGGCGTGGGTAGGCCCCCCACAAGGTGGACTGATGACCTGGTAAAGGTCGCGGGAGTCCGCTGGATGCGGGTGGCACAGGAGCGGTCATTTTGGCACTCTTTGGGGGAGGCCTATGTCCAGCATAGACGTGTGCGCCGCGCCGCCGCGCCGCCGCCGCCGACGATTTTTCCACGCCGCCGCCGCCGATAGATTTGACCGGCGTGAAATCGGCGTGGCGTAATTTCGTTTTTGTTGGAACAGTCCTAATTATTCTATGCAATTTCTTTTACTAATTTTAATTGCAACGCCGAATAATGAATCTTTATTTTTACATTAAATTTAACATTGTCAACCCTATAATGTTCTACATTTAAAAGTTGGGTTTAATCCGCTTCTCAATGAAATAAAAATCGGCAATTCTGCAGCGAGACACGTTACGTACAAAAAGAATGCTCTCACGTGGTTCACATTCGTGCTGAACATGCATAATTCAATTATAATATTAGTACAAACATACAAGCCATGGCAGATATCGTCGGCTAAAGTCACAAACCTCTTACTTCCTAGAACTTGGCCCAAAAGTTAACGTCATCAAAAAAATTAAAATAAAAACTAGCCATGTATTTAAAAAAAAGTCTTGGTATCCTTTAAGATCACCTAACCTGATCACCCAGGTGATCGTATTGGATAAATATGTCTTATGAGATCACCTAGGTGATCATATTGTATTCAGAACGATCCCTGAGTGATTTTAGTGGGCAGAATTATATCCAGTGGAATACCCCAGAAAATAATATTACATTGCAAGTGGTTCTTGTGGACGAACTTATCCTATTGTACTTATTTTTTTTGCCTACTGTAAAATTAAATCGGATTGAGTTAAATAAAAGGTTTGCGACTTTAGTCGACGATCAGTAAAAATGAATTCGTTACTCTAGCACGTCCATCCTTGAGCATGTGATCTTATTTTACCAAAAAATCTATAATCATAATCGACTGGATCTAATTCCAGTAACAAAATATAATTCCATGATGAAATCTGTTCCCTAATACCTCTAGGTACCTATACCATATCACAAAGGGCAGATTCCACTGTTATCTACATAAAAAAGACTCTTCCCGTAAATGTGACAACTATCGAACTATCTCTCTTATATCCCATGCTGGTAAAGTGCTATAGCAAACGCTTCGAATGAGCTTGAGGACAATTCAACTGTAATTTACCAATACAAAAGTTGACATTTAGATCTACCTGACGCGCGTGCGTTACGTAATCGACCAGCTGGACTTGGTAGAAGACTTATGAAAGAGGTCATCAGAAGATCGCAAATTGCTAAAACACTAGTTAGCGCTTGGAAAAGATATGGAGGATCAGGAACACCTACCGCAACACCAAAGTTAGACTTATGCGCACCCTTATCTTCTCCAGTTTTCTCTATGCCTCTGAAGCTTGGACATAGAAGCCGCGCGTGAATGCAAAAATAGATGCATTTGACTATGTGCTGGCGTAGAATGTCAACAATCTCATGTATACAACGCCGATACTCAAGGAGCTCCGTATAAAATAAACACCCGGCTTTCAATTACATGCTTCCAGAGAATGACGACATAATTGACCACGTGGCCCGCCGAGACAAGTCCAGCTTGGAGAAGATAATAATGGTTGGCTGCGTTGAAGGAAAGAGAAGTAGAGGCAGAGCACTCACACGATGGATTGATGCAATCCGCGATGTCACGGGCGTCAATATCCAAAGCGCAATACCATTAGTCCGAAATAAAGAGGTTTGGAAAATGGTTGTGAAGGACTGCGCTCTTGGGGGTCACGAAGAAGAAGAAGATTATCAGATTCCTGTTTGATATTTTTTTTTTAGTGTTTTTGGTGCAATTACATTTCAGAAAATGGGAAATCAATCTGAATTTACGCTTTATATACTTATTTTTCCATATACCGGGGAAAAAAGTACCACGCCGATTTCACGCCGATCACGCCGCCGCCGCCGATCAAAATCCCACCAGACGCCGCCGCCGATGATTTTGCCATCGGCGCACACCTCTAGTCCAGCAGTGGACGTCATTCGGCTGATATGATGATGATGATGATGATGATAATATATACGTTTGTCGATTACGATGAAATTACAATCGATTATTTCATCAAGATTCTATTGGCACATTGCGTAAATGCTACAAGCCAATGAATAAATTAAAAAAGTAGGTAGCTTGAACAGAAAAGTAGCATTTTGCTCCCTCTCTTCGGGGACCAAAACTTACTTTTCTGAATGAGAGGTGTGAAAAACATATTTTATAGAGATGCGCCGAATATAGATTTTACCGAATACGAATATTCGGCCGAATTTTCGGTCTAGCTTTTGCCGAACCGAATATTCGGCCGAATAATTCGGTTCAAAGGAATGCCTTATGCCTTAATCAGCCGTTCCAAAACAGACTCATTTTTCAGTGGTAAAAATCTTGTTGATTTTTAAGTGAAACATTTATACTAAAGGTAGTTAAATAACAATAAGAATCCGTTTTAGAATAATAATTTCACAGGACAATGACTATGTTACATTCTTACAACTTGCAGACAAAAAAACCTGCAATTATTATTCGGTAAATATTCGGCATTTGAACCGAATAATTCGGCCGAATAACGAACATTGAAAAACGTGCCGAATATGCCGAATACCGAATATTTACCGAATATTCGGCGCATCTCTATATTTTATTATTTCGAGGTATGAACTTACTTTATACATCTAACTAAACTAGGAAAAATAAAATAAAAAAATCTGTTTGGCATGGTTTAAAAAAAAAACATGTATGCCACATCATACACTGCCAAATTAAGGGTCTTGTTATGAAAAAAATAAAAAAGTATTTGTGGCAAATAATATTAGTTATATTATTTTTACGTCATACCTGGCCATAAAGTAGGAATTACCGCACGCTATGCGTGCGGAAATCCCCACTTCCTGGCCAGATAGAGACGTAAAATTGTGTACTCACCACGGGCGGTAATAAAGAAAGCCTCAGAGCGCATGTTTATCGCCCTTGCCTTCGGCTCGGGCGCCAAATACCTGCGATCTGAGACATTCTTTGTTTAACCGCCCTAGGTAAGTAATGTACTATTATCACATAGGCACAGAATAAGTAATACTACTACGTACAGAAGGTTCTCTGTTAACAAATTCCCTGTTTAGGTACGCCAAACGTGCTTAAATGTGGCCATCCCTTTCTATCGCATGCAACGCGCTGCGACCCGTGCGAGCGTCTCGTACCGTACCAACGTGCGGCAACTACTAATGGGCCGCCAATTTGGCGGCCGCCCGCCGGCATGTACTTGTAGCGGCGCGACGGAATCACAGAGTGAACCGCCCCTGACATAGGTAGCGTACAAGTGCCAGACTCTAGTCACCGTCACCACCTCTTTAAAAAGCGACATCTACCGAAACTTGAGAGAAACAAAACGTGTGGCTGACATTTAGGTATCGTTCCAAATCGATAACTTGGCTTGAGCATGCACATCAAAAACATTCTGAAAAACCGGCGAAGTGCGAGTCGGACTCGCGCACGAAGGGTTCCGTACCATCTATAAAATATTTATTTTATTTTGTTTTATAGCGGCAACAGAAATACATCATTTGTGAAAATTTCAACTGGAACTATCACGGTATCAGTGAGATACAGCCTGGTGACAGAGAGACAGACAGACAGATGGACAGCGGAGTCTTAGTAATAGGGTCCCGTTTTACTCTTTGAGTACGGAACCCTAAAAATGAGATAGAAAATATAGAAATATAGTTTTACAATGCATGTGCTCGAAAAGAGCGTTTTCTAAGCAGTCAAATCGTTCGGAAAGTGCCACTTTTCCGCACTAGTGCTTTTTACTTTTCAGTTTTTTTTTTGAGTTTGTCGCCAGCCCGACGCAAAGAGGTTTTATTACTTATTTTATATTTCAAATTCAGTTTTTCTTTCATATAAAAGGTACATAAATACTAATAATTTATAAAATGTTTTATTAATCTTTTTTTGAATTTGATCAGTAATTTATTTTATTTTTTATATTCACTTAATGTGTTTGGCTGAACGCATATCTTGCTTATGCCTTTTACGATACGAACATGGCTGTGATTTGCACATGTGCAGTTAGTACATATGTAGAGTGCGCATGTATTTAAAACAAAATAGCCCTCCATTGTTTGTTTACTTTGGAGTTGTTATAGTGTAAATTTGTAAAAAATGTTGATGAAAGGGACAAATCAATCAAAAATAATATTTTTTTATTGAGTTCCAATAGTTTTAGTTTGCTTCTTTAGAACTACGATGGTACAGTGTCTTTTTGCTGTGGAACATAAAGAGTTATTCAAAATTAATTGCGTTCCAAAACCACAATAATTTGGTTTCAAGTGAATAAGGTTGACAGCAAAAGACGTAGGGAAGTTGTTTAATGCAGCTCTAGATAATATACCTGACAACCTAGGTATGTATTTTAAACTGAATATTTATATTTATTTTATTTCCTCGCACAAGGCATTAAAAAAAATCACATTTTATGCATATTTTTTTATTTCCTCGCATTATGCATTGTAAAATGTTGTATGATACACGTGCGGATAGGTAATTCCCAACTCGTGTCGATCAAAAACACTCCTTGACGGTCCTGTTTTTGTTTATCGCCACTTGTTGGGAATTACCTACTTTCCGCACTTTTATCATAAATAACTAGTATGATACAAGTGCGGAAAGTACGCACGTGTATCATACAACATAAAATTGCATTATGCAAGGAAATAAAAAAATATCCATAAAAGGTGAAATTTTAATTATCACGAAATCTTATTAATCTCATTATCGCACAGTATGCGGGAATTTTGGCCTGAAATCCATTCCCGCACGGGCAGGTCCTGCTTTGCACCGCCGTGCCGGCATCGACCACTTCCCGTGTTTATGTTGAACCATTTACCATATAAAGGCGCAGTTTCAGAGCAAGTGCATTGTAAATAACTAATATTTCAGTAAGAGGGAAGTTGAGAACGATTGTTCTGTTCTTGTGGTAAGAGTGATACCTGTAGAAAATAAGGATTATCTTTGCTTAGCTAGCAACACATAGTTGGAAATCCAGACTATTTGCATGAATAATGAAGAATTAATGAAGTCTCTCACTTCTGAAATTCGGAACGAGCCCCTTAGTCGGTTGACAATGTTGACATTTGCTTTAACAACTGACAACTGCCAGTTTCGTGCTGTTGCACCTATCACATCACTTACAAATTATTTATAAAAGCTTCATTTGTCTATTAATAAACCTACTCATTACTTTTAGAACAGTTTCAAAATTACAGAGGCGCTTAGAGGTGCAGTGTTTATGCTATACCGTCGCGTAATACGCATCCTAAATGCGTGCGAGACCCAAATATTTTCACTCAAAATAACATTGTTTTACTCGAAAATAAACTCGTAAACAGTGTACTTTTTCAATTTAATACGCCGAAAATATTAGTGTCGCTTCAGTATAACACGATAAAGACGTAGCTATCGCAAGACCTATCCTCGTGCTGTCTATCCGTCTACACGCCGATAAGATTCCAATCGCGTATTTGTGTTTGAAATTTTCGGATAAAACGTGTTAATCTATCGTGTGAGGAGGTGTTAATGCGGACTAATATGTTGTGAATAGTATATGAGAATATTTGGATAACACTTGAACGTCAATTTGTTTAGTTATAAGTTGTTTATGTGAATATGCCTGGGAAGATCAAAGTGAAGGTGCTGGCGGGGAGGAACCTGCCAGTGATGGACCGCGCGAGTGACACCACGGACGCCTTCGTCGAGATCAAGTTCGGGAGTGTTACACACAAGACTGATGTGTGCAGAAAGTCTCTTAACCCTCATTGGAGCAGCACAGAATGGTATCGGTTCGAGGTAAATTATTTGTTTCATTATCTTTGTAATATCTAGACAAACACAACATATAGCAACAACCAACCGATATCATCACCAGATCATCACAAATAACCTTTAAAGAGAAAAAAAATAAATAAATAATGAACAAGTATAGTAAACACAACAAATAAAATACCAAAAGATCTCCCACAACGGCTTGTCACTGCGGGAGAGCTCGATAAAAACGCTCCAAAACTACTCAACAACAACAAAGCTTGTTAGTAAATAAAAAAGTACCTTTGTTTACAAAAACAAGAAGAGAAGAGAAGTAAACACCATAGAAGACAAAGGTCACAAAAGTAAATGCCAGGTCTTGATAGATGAAATGAATTCATCATATCCTGGTAACTTGCAAAGTAATGAAATATGCATGCAAGTCGGAACATGTGTAAATGATGCTTTAGCCATACATCTTAATGATGTTGAAAATCTAATCTTCTTTTTCATAAAACTTCATATACCTCTGTTAAATAAAATATGTTTTTTCCCTTTGTCACCAAGACAAATGTCATAGTTGAAGATGAAGACTAATTTTTATAATAATTATTTAATTTGATTAGGGGAAATTTAGTATATAATGATAAATAATAAAAATAATTTTGATTAGTCGTAAACTGCTTTGTTTCCGAAATCTTGATTTATTTTTAGAAAATTCAAATGATGTAAAGTATCCCTGTAAAAAAACCCATTTAACTGGCATACTTACGTCACTCGACTTCAGAGTTCTTTTATTCGAAAACAATGAAATTTATTGGATTAATATGTTCTGAAATAATAAAGTTAATATGATATAATTGGATACCTAGGATGTTGATTGCTAACATTATTTGCTCATAATACCATCCAGAAACCATGGTTAAACTGTTTGGGTCAATCAGGCTCACGGTGTACCTATATGTTTATGAATAAGAGTATAAGCATCTATAGAGTTGGCAGCCTTTGATACAAAATTAGCTGCTATAAGAGTATTGGCATCACATTTAGTTAGAAGAAATGATGCATTTTCAATTCAATTCAATATATTTATTTCAGGTTATTGGACCCATAATGTGTTACCATAAATTTAATTAAGTGTTAGTGACAAAATAAATTACTAAATACTTCCCTAACATTAATTTACTTATTTATTCATTTCATTTAGCCCAGATATGAGACACTGGTGCATGCAATGACTGCCAGTGTCTCATTAAGATATATTTTGCTGCTTGCTCGCAATAGGGAACATTACGCAAAGCTCTGCGTAGGGGGCGACACTAACACAACCCGTAAACAAACCGGTGCCTGTTAATGTACGGCCCAATAATTGGCATCCTCTATATCTATGTCCCTTTTTAACTTATACAAAAAGAGAGAGATAACGATAGATTGTCGCGTATTATCGGGCCGTACATTAACCGGCACCAACAAACCGCCATGACGTACAATGTCATATTTATTTACCTAACAAACAATAACGAATAATTGATGAAAACGCGTTAAACTACAATCGTTTTATTATCATTCGTGTGTAAAATACCTGTACTGTGATATTAAAATGGCATCCTATAGCCATTTAAAGGTGGATGAGGGCTTTTTTTTGCTTTACGACGTATTGCCGCTTCCCACAGTTTTCATATCATCGTTTCCTTCGGAAATGAATGATGCCCTTCATTCTTGCATCCAATTACGCGGCACTGATGCATTTTATTCATTGAAATATTTTCTTCACTATTTGATCCAGAGCTTTGAAGGACTTGTCAAAGTTGTCAAAAAAACTGTTTACTAATTGTGTTAGTGCTGCACTCTGGCGGCAGAACATTGCAGTAATGTTCCCTATAGCAATTATGCATTTACACAATTGTTCATAATTTAAATGAAGCAAATAGTTTGCCAAGATATTCCATCTGTGACTAAAACTGAATTGTAAATGCCATTATGTGTTGTGCAAAGTCAAATCAATCTGTATATTTAATGACCAACTGACAGTTTATTTTTAATATACCTTTACCTACCCATTAAACAACAGGATTCAAAATATACATATGCATAGTTATACAAAATTTTAATGGCGGAACAAGCATAGGTAATCCAAATTGTGATGAATGTGAAGTACCAGAAGATGTATACCATGTTATGATGGAATGTGTCCGAAACGAAGCTCTCAGGAGAAGTCTGCCATTAAACACCAGTTATGATGTCGGAACCTGCAATGTTGCCCTGGCCACCCCGTTGTCAGACGCGGCCACAGCACTATTGCAGTTAGCTTGAAAGTGTGTTAGTAATAGAATTACTCGTCATTTGAAAAATATGTTATGTTGACTATAACGGAGCGACATGTTCACCTGTGTGACAAGCTCCTTAAATAAAGAGAAAAAAAAAAAGCATAGGTAACTTAATTAAAGTATTTCTGGTTGTACACCATATAAAATATTAATATAGGTGTTAAAAAAACGATGAGCAGTATTCATGACTTTTCTTTATACAACACTGAATTGCACTTTGAAGGACTTGTGTGCATTGTATTCGTTTCATGGTAAATAATATACAACTTAATGACATTTGAATGCAATTTACAGAGAGAAGACTGCATGAAACCTAGCCTAGTCAGTTTCATAATATTTGGTTCCAAAACTTGGCTCAGACGCAAATGCCATATGTTTGGTTTATTTTCGTAAATGTCTGGCGAGCGTCTGCTAGGTGCCCTGTATTTGTGTTATTTCTACACAGCATTATTGACTTAAACACAATTTAAGATTTAGCCCATGATTGACATTTCCTTTGTTGTTGTGTTTACTAACATTTAAATGCCAAACACTTGATGAAGGCATAGAAAACAGTGTCACAATTGTAAGTTTATTTCTTTCATAAACTTTATTTAATATGAGAAAGACACTTATACTTGAAATTCCCTCTTCCCTGCTAACACATTAGATTTACAATGCCAATAACCTACATTGATGCCATCACAGGTGGACGAATCGGAGCTACAAGATGAACCGCTACAGCTGCGTTTGATGGACCACGACACATACTCTGCCAACGATGCTATCGGCAAGGTCGTCATCAGCCTCGCGCCGCTGCTGGCGCGGGTGCCCAGTGCGAAGGGGGGCGCCGCTGCGCCGCAAGGTATGAATATGGACCTTATGCCAACGTTGCCATCGGCAAGGTCGTCATCAGCCTCGCGCCGCTGCTGGCGCGGGTGCCCAGTGCCAAGGGGGGCGCCGCTGCGCCGCAAGGTATGAATATGGACCTTATGCCAACGTTGCCATCGGCAAGGTCGTCATCAGCCTTGCGCCGCTGCTGGCGCGGGTGCCCAGCGTGAAGGGAGGCTTCGCTGCGCCGCAAGGTATGAATATGGACCTTATGCCAACGTTGCCATCGGCAAGGTCGTCATCAGCCTCGCGCCGCTGCTGGCGCAGGTGCCCAGTGCGAAGGGGGGCGCCGCTGCGCCGCAAGGTATGAATATGGACCTTATGCCAACGTTGCCATCGGCAAGGTCGTCATCAGCCTCGCGCCGCTGCTGGCGCGGGTGCCCAGCGTGAAGGGAGGCTTCGCTGCGCCGCAAGGTATGAATATGGACCTTATGCCAACGTTGCCATCGGCAAGGTCGTCATCAGCCTCGCGCCGCTGCTGGCGCGGGTGCCCAGTGCGAAGGGGGGCGCTGCTGCGCCGCAAGGTATGAATATGGACCTTATGCCAACGTTGCCATCGGCAAGGTCGTCATCAGCCTCGCGCCGCTGCTGGCGCGGGTGCCCAGCGTGAAGGGAGGCGCCGCTGCGCTGCAAGGTATGAATATGGACCTTATGCCAACGTTGCCATCGGCAAGGTCGTCATCAGCCTCACGCCACTGCTGGCGCGGGTGCCCAGCGTGAAGGGAGGCGCCGCTGCACCGCAAGGTATGAATATGGACCTTATGCCAACGTTGCCATCGGCAAGGTCGTCATCAGCCTCACGCCACTGCTGGCGCGGGTGCCCAGTGCGAAAGGGGGCGCCGCTGCGCCGCAAGGTATGAATATAAACCTTATGCCAACGTTATAACGAAGGCCAGCCGATGCTACTAATGCCCAAATAGGTGCAAATGTGAACCTTATGCTAATGCAATAGTGTAGAGCCTGGTCGCTGCAGCACGATACGGACTCGGTCAACGACGCTAACGATAAAAACGCCTGGACAGGCCTGTTCTTCATGCTGTTTCGGTTATCCTTGGCTCTTTCGAGACTCAAACAACACAGGGTGTCGTTACGACCTATCGCGCTAGCTCCGCTATAGGAACGAAAGAGCACGTCCTATGCGGCGAGCGCGTGTGAGCGAGATGCCATGGTTTGAATTTTCTAGCAGTCAGACATCGGCATCGTTAGGCAAAGGACCTTCTGTACCTACATGAAATAGAGTACTATTATTACATTTTAGAGATTACATTAGAGACCGTGAGAAGCCCGATTTTCCTTTTTACTAAGCAAATATTAATGACAAAAATGAAAAATAGCTGTTTTTGTATAGGAGCCATGATGTCGGGCTGGATCCCAGTGTTCGACACCATGCACGGCATCCGTGGCGAGCTGAACGTCATCGTGAAGGTGGAGCTGTTCTCAGACTTCAACAAGTACAAGACGTCCAGCTGCGGCGTGCAGTTCTTCCATTGTGAGTCTTTAACTTTTTACAAGCTTTTATTTACTTTCACCTGTCCCGTTGTATGTCTGTCTGTAATCAAATCTTGCAAGTTAAATTTGACCCACTTGCCGGTTTCCGATTGAGCTGAAATTTTGGATGCATATGTATATCGCATGACAATGCAATATTATGATGACATAGAGCTGATCTGATGCTGGAGCTGGAAGGTGGCCATAGGAACTCCGCAATAAAACGACACAACCCTCTCGAGTTTGGGCTTGTTAGAATCGTCTCAATCAGTTAGTTGATGATGGTTTATAGAAAAGTACAGTCGGCAATAAAAGCTTGTACCAAAAATGAAATTTTTGACAAAAACTTTTAGTTTAACACAGCCAAGTTACGTTAGCTTACTGCAAGTTAGTAAAGTTGCTTTCATAGAGTCTGACCAGCGAGTCGTGTCACATAAAAAATGCAACGTATTTGAAAAAAACTCATGCTGGTACAAAATGCATAGCAACGTAATAGGAGATTAAACAGACATCTTATTTCATAGGTAAACTTGATGCCAAACAAAGAATAAAAAAAAATGTCGTGACGAAATGCGTTGTGGCTGAAAGCCTGAGAAAAATCCACGGAAACCCGGAGGTTTCGACGCATTCATCTTCAGTCTATATAAGTCTCACTGCTGTGGGCACAGCACAGGCCTCGTCTTATGGACTCAGCGTATTTCGTGACCCTTTTTACATAGAAACAAGTTACAAATTATCTTAAACCGGCAACGAATGACATAAAACGCGTACCAGTTTAAACTTGTTGCTTCATGAAACGGATTTATTTATATTTGTTGTGAAAGTGCCCTCGACCAATAACGACTGGCCATTCGATCAGTGTTGCCGGTCTAGTCTTGAACAATTCTAACTTGTAGTTGCGCTAAATGTCCCACGCGAGTACTGATTCACATTCGAATATATTTTACAATGTCGGGGCTTATCCAATTAGAGTCCTGCCGCTAAGTTCATTTCACATATTCACATGTCCGCAGGCCCAAAGATCCCACCCGGCTACAAGGTCACCGCCATCCATGGCTTCGTCGAGGAGCTGGTAGTCAATGATGACCCCGAATACCAGTGGATCGACAAGATCAGGACCCCGCGGGCGTCTAACGAGGCGCGGCAGGTCGCGTTCATCAAATTAAGCAACCAGGTAACACTCACATACAGTCGGCGGCAAAAATATGTATACATAATTCGCCCTGGAATCTATACTATATACTATACAGGTTGCCCCAAGACTATGCGGCATGAAGGGAAAGTACCCTAAATGTCGTAGATAGGATATTTTGCTGAAAGAAGACTATGTTATTTTTAAAATATTTTCTAAAAACTACTTGCTTCGTCTGGGAATAAAAAGTGTTTTTTTTTCATACAAATGGTAGCTTTTAGCACCCGGAGCATAATTTCAAATCGGTTGACACCTCATTTATCAAAATTGGTTCAGCATCTTAAATGCTACGGTGGATCACATGTAAATACAAACATAGGCAGCTAAAACCATATCCCTTCCTTTCGGGTCTGCCGTAGTCGGGCAAACAGTATATTAATAATAAAATAATAATAAATATTTTTCGGACAATCTTACACAAATCAAGTCCCAAACTAAGCAAAGCTTGTACTATGGGTACTAGACGACGATATACATACTTATATAGAGAAATAAATACTTAAATACATAGAAAACATCCATGACTCAGGGACAAATATTCGTGCTCATCACACAAATAAATGCCCTTACCGTGATTCGAACCCAGGACCTCTTGCTTCGTAGGCAGGGTCACTACCAACTAGGCTAAAGCGGTCGTCAATAATATTGACTATGATTTGGGCTCTAGAAGGGTGTAGCAATTGTTAAACACCATTCTTATAATTTAATAGTGTACAGTAAAAAATAATATAATAAATGAAGAGTTAATAAACGCAACCAAATATTTACAATCTAATTAAATTATATTCAGGTGCAACGGTTAGTAGGCCTTAAGGCAGCAGAGTTGGGCGCCAACGCAGTGGTCGGCTACCAGCAAGACTTCGATTTGGAAGGAGAGGCCGGCGTGGTCGCCAGGGCTATTGGTTAGTACCGTCGACATTTTGATATCAATGGAATACTGATATCATCATCCTCCTAGCTTTTATTCCGGTTGTACTACCATAAAGGAGCCCGGGATCAGTAGTTTTACGAAAGCGACTGCCATCTGACCTTTCAACCCAGTGGGAACACTAGACCTTGTTGGGATTAAACCGGTTTCCCCACGATATTTTCCTTTAATAAAAAGCTAGTGTTAAATATTAGATGATATTTCGTGGGTTTTCGCCGCCCTATTAAATATTTTCGATGTGTTCCTTATCCGCCGCCCCCTTATCATAATCATCACATCGTATGCCGCCCGGGGCTATGGCCCCCCTGTTCTCCGCTCCCCCCACGCTTCGCCACTGTTCATACTCGTACTTACATAAGTTATTTGAAAAACCCAGAGGTACACTCAGCGTCAAATACTTTGTAGCAAACAAAGTCATAGACATAGAAAAACTTTATTCAACATCACATTTTATACAAAAGGAACAGTGTACAAATTAGACTTGGGAATAGACAAACACACTCAAATAATATCGTACGAGGCATTTACATTTTGTGATGCCAAAAAGGGGCTAGACTCAGCATACTGTTGCAGTGAGTACCTACTGAGTACCTACACTGCAACGCTGATTTTCAGTCAGACCCTTACATATAATAAGTTTTAATTCTAATTAATATTGTCGGAAGGGAATGAATATCTTATTGGAATGTGAGTAATGTTGTGTATATTTTAGTCAAATAGTTCGGTACACCATATATTTAGTATGGTGTACCGAATTATTTGGCCACTTTGACTGCTACAGAGTATTTGAAGCTGAGTGTACAAGAGCCCACGAACTCCAGATTGAAAGTCGCGCGCCTCTCTGCTCGGCGAAATTGGCTTTAATGGAATACTGACAATATAAGACAAAAGCCGCGTTGATGCGGTCGTCTTGTGTCTACTTACCGCGACAGGTGTACGATATCTGGACGACTCTTGCCGCTGGTCGCTACAAAACGTGGCTTTCGCCTCAAAAGGTCGTACAGTGTGTGTTTTTATTTAATTTTTATATTAGCCTATTGTGTGTCCCACTGCTGGGCAAAGGCCTCTCCCCGTGATCTCCATGCGTCCCTACTAGATGCCTCTTCCGCCCAATTGCTGAGAAATACATCCAGGTCGTCTCGCTATCTCCGTCTAGTTCGGCCCCGTCTGCGTCGCCCGTCATGTGGCACCCACTTGTTAGCTATGCTAGCCCACCTATCTAGATGCATGCGACAGACGTGGCCGGCCCAGTCCCACTTGTGCCTGGCAGTTTTTACACCCACATCAGCTATGCGTGTTTTGGAGCGCAGTGTAGTGTGTTGGACCCGATCCGTCCTTTTGACACCTAGAATACTGCGCTCCATAGCGCGTGTTACAGTGTGTTATTTAATTAAAATAACTGGGTCTATTTAATAGGTACTGCAGTGAGCATTACAGCTTCACCGATGGCCAGTCAACCTCCCAGCATACCGCCATGCTCGCAACAGTGAGTCCTTATGTTAATTCAAATTAGCCAATATCGGTTAAATCAATACATACGATTTTATATAAAAAAACAAAAAGTTGTAGAATTAGGTACCTTGTGTTTGTATTTGATTGATATTAGAGTATTTTATATATTTAGAAAATTATTTTTTGAGAAAAGTAGACTAAATAATTTGTAAAATTATGTTTAAACAGGATAAGCACCTAAAAGCACCGCTTTAAATGTGCATTTAAATGTTGTTATAACTAAGTAACTACAAATATGATAGGTACGTATAAAACTATACTCATGAATTTATGTTTGCATGGTGTGTCGTGCCGCTTCATAACATAGACAACTCAATAAGTACTTGGACATTTTAGCGACCGACAACGAGAGTACTACCGACCTGAACGAATACTACCAAACTCATCAAGACGAACTACAGAAACTACTGTACATACTTAACCCGAAGACATCTTCAATGCTTGACGAGTCCGAGAATATTGAAGAAGATGATAAAAATTTTGAATTATCTAGGCAAACAATCATAAAAAGTTTTACAGGCAATTATTCTATTTACCAAAACGATTACGGTCCTCGTGATAGCATGAGGCACTTGTCTGAAGACCAGACAGATTTAAACAGGCTTCTGAACCGTAATGATGACGACAACGGTTCTATGGGGCCGTTGAAGAAAATAAAACAGCTTAAAACCAGTATTTTTAGACTGGGCAGTATTAAATCACGTAAATCAAATCAAGCTGATGATACGATGTCTATAAAGTCAAATGTCTCCGATACATCAAGGATTTCGCTATCCGATATTAAAAATGAGTTGAAAAAATTGAAAAGATTAAAAAAGCCCAAATTACGAAAAGCTTTTGCCAACAAATCTGATGAAGGTATTGGTATGGCCTCGGTGCTGGCTAGGTCAGTTATTCATGCTCATACAAGTCTCGCATGCATAACCGAATCTCAAGATTCGGAACCGTCTCCAAGCTCGACTCTTAAACGGACCAGTGAATCTGAGCCTGCTATTAACATGTCAGATGAAGAACAAGCTCAAAAAGATTCTGAATCATTCGATAGCAAATCTATTGGTAGCGATAAGAAGAAATTACCAACTATAAAGTTTTCATCTTTAAAAGACGTTTCCACTGAAGAAGAAACAGAAGAAACCGAGGTGCCCCATAGAAAATTATCTGAATCTTGTCCATCTACTCCTGTGGCTGATAGAAATCTCCTTAAGTTGCCTGGAGAAGATGGCTATTTTGGTTCAATTTCATCCGTACTGTCTGGAGATAGTTCCGAACCTTACACCAGTTCTGAAGAAGAAGATGAAAGTTCCATTAAAACGGATCCTGAACAGTCATATGAAACAGCAAGTTCAATAGTCAAATCTGTCCTAAATAACGACGTAGATCCTGCTTTTATAGCACAAATGGGTAAAAAATTAAATGTACTGGAATGTAATACTCCTGATCTTAATGATCCCAGAAATCTAAAAATCAATGAGAAAGACATTAGTCATACGGAGTCATCTCATGATATTTCCAAAGAAACTGAGGATGAAGATCACCACAGCAATGAAGTTCAAACCCTGGAACGGAAATTGTCCGAAGCAACGACCAGTGCTGGGAAAGCCGAACACACGTTTGTAGAACCGAAATCGCATAATCTCCATTTTAAATTTCACAACCCATTCACACATAAAAAGGTGTCACAGAGCATTAGCGCCCCATCGTCTCCCGTAGAGAAGAAGGGCTTTGTATATCGCTCATCGCACAAGATCAAACGCCAGCTTTCGAAAATATCCAAAAGCAGCATGATCAAAAGCCTGTCACATTACTCCTTGATGCCGAAAAGAAAACACAGCGATCCTAACCATGCTTACAGTCAACCTAGCTCGGATTCTGACGTCCCTTCTAAAGCACCCAGCGAAACCGTACTAGGATCTGCCTTTCTGTCATACTCCGACCTGCTTACTCTTGATAAGGAAAGCATAGATGCTAACAATCGTCTTCATAAGAGTGATGAATTCGCGCATTCAAAGTTCTCAATGTATATTGGTTCTGAACCGGTTTCCAGGGCTTCTGTGAGCGGTCCAGAGTCTCCCCACCATGGAAAAGAGGATTACCATCCATTTGAGCACAGGTCCTTCAAGAAAAGGCCAAGCATCAACCCGAGTGGTTTAATCGCAACTGCAATGGAGACGATTTTAATTGACAAAGTACAGAATCTATTGATAGCCACGTCGCCTACTCCGGCGCAACAGAACGAAAAGAAATTCTTTGATGATGTGAATGAGAAATTAGAAAAAGTAGAAGAAGCGAGAATCAGAAAAGAGTCTGAAAATGAACAGCAAAATACAACTACATCTAAGCACAATGAAGTACAAATTGTGAAAGAGGTGAAAGAAAATTCGTCTGAAATTTTGTCTGGAGGGAATAATGCAGGTGATTCAAAATCAGAGCAACAAGAGATACCAACAAATGAAATTCAAACTAAACACGCTAACACAGAAAATGTTGAATCAGGTGACACGAATCATAAGAAACTAGTTAGGCAAGATAGTATACATTCAAACGAGTCGCATAAAATGTCCAACGAAATCGAACTTAACATAGTATCATCCGTTCCTCATGCGCCTATGTTGCAACACTTTCATCCTTTACTTAGTGGCGCACCCAAGTTAGCGACCATACCCTCATTGCCAGAGACTAGTATAGACCAAACCGAGAGTATAGACACCGATGGCACCTGTCTATGTAATGATAAGTGTGAGTGTAGCGACACTAACAAGGCTAGTGTGTGTGATAACTCGCATGCAGCGTGCGGTGTTGACAGGGAGCGGGAGAGAGACAGGGACAGGGAGAGAGAAAAGGGGTCGCCGAGGCACGCTCGGCACGAGTCGTACGGCAATCGGGATGGGATCGGCTCGGCGCTCGCGCACGCGCCGAACTCCTCGCTCGAAGCTGCATCCACGCCGCAAGGGATACATCGCCGCTCGTCGGATTCTGATCTTAGCGTTACACCCAAAGGTTAGTTTGTATTTTTGTACATTATTGAATGTATAATGATTTTCATTAATAATTAAATGGGTCCCTCACGTCTTTAAGGTCGAATAAGGTCCATAGAAACGTTAGTTAACCGTTTCATTATAGTTAAATATTTCTGAAATTTATTATTGAATGTGTTCGTTTATGCCATCATACATCATCATGCCTATTTTTGTTTTGACTGATTGGTCAAACACAGGTGGGTCCTTAAACACTTCAGTGGGCAACACGGGCAGCGGCGGCGGCGCCATCTTGCGCCCGTCGATGAACAGCAACAATCTCGAGATGCTCGAGTACCCGTTCCTCACCATGTCTGAGTATCCCCCTGGCTTCATTGTGCATATTGGTGAGTTCTGAATCGTTTTGTTTTCGTCCGAGCTTTATCCTTTTAAGTACATACTCATCACATATCTGCGCTCCCTACTGGTGTTCACGGAATACCAGCGTCGAGTATTCTAGTAGCACCCAAAGAGAATATAAATAAGAGACGGGACTTCGAACAAGGTTTTGGATGACAGTGACATTGTCATTTGATTTTGACATGACAACTCATTCGAACTTTAGCTAGTTAAAAATACCACAATACCAATAAAAATAAACGCTAGGACGGAAGTAGACTTACCAACCTAACGAACGAAGACGATAGTAGGGTTGTAGTACTTAACGTTATCGATATCGATAATATTAGAACCCAAAGTTATCGATATCGATAAATTATGATTAGGGACGTCGTTGGGCCCACTGCATGAACAGAAAATTGCTTTACAAAATCCAAAACTAATCCGATTTAGGTATGAAATAATAAAAGGAGAACAAATATTTCATACAGTTTATTTCACACTTATTTCCAAATCACAGTATATTTGGGTCAATCAACTATTTCTTGTTGCTCGTTGCCATGGTTACGTCTCCTGGGTCACCCTTTAAAACTATTATTTTATGGGGTTTAAATCCACTAAACACGTGTTTTTGTCATATTGGTAAACCCATTCCATGGTGGGGCATCTCCTTAGCATGATAGGACTCCAGTTTATAGTACTTTATCTAAGAAAGTCTGTTACTGTTGTCTCTTGGCTTACCGGGACAGAATAACATCAAGAAAAAGTTGATTGACCCATTTACAAGAATTCACCAATCTGTACACATATATTTGCGGGTCGCAATCAATTCTTCTCGAACTAAGAAACCTCGCGCTTGTAGATTTTATCCAAGTACCAACCGTTGTTTATCATAAGTAAATCAATATTGGCGCTTGATATTTCGTTATTAATACTTACGTGTTTTATTTTAAGATAATTATTAATTTTATTTCGTCAAAAGCATTGTTTGTTTCACAGACACATGTTCTCTCGTGAAGTTATAATATCCATGGTAACACAGACAGAGAAATAACGGAAGTAGGAGATAGCATGAGTCCGCCATAGCAATAGCACAGATAGAAAACTTGTCACTCGTCAGAACTTGTCAGATTTGATCTGAACTTGAGCAGTTGGACGTCATTCATATTTTTGTTCCTAGTTGCGCTACACTGGCATTATGCTGAGTGTTCACATTTTTCATTATAGGTTAATTGTAATCTTCTTTTTGTAATTGTATAACTGTGTAATTGTATAACTGTTGGAGACACCGCGAGACACCCCGCGACACAGCGCCGCGACACGGTGTCGATACCGTGTCTAATGGGATCGCACCCCGCGCCCGCAAAGGACAGACGCTATCCAACCGCGCTCAAGCGCACATCGTACTTTTTTGTAATTTTTTATATGGTTAATTAAAGCCAATTGAAGTTTAAAACCTTGTCATATTATTGAAGAAGACCCGAAGAATCATCAACAATAACTTATACTGAAATAAATTATCTTCTATTCTATTCTATTCTACATGTACATATCGGGTATTTGTGATAACCTCTAGCCGCCCGGAGGCCTATTAAGAGGCATCCTCCTTTCAATGGAATTATAAGTATACCATTCTATATTAGGATAATACTTTACTCTAAGTATTTTACAATGCATGCCCTCGAAAATAGTATTTTTCACAATCGTGTTATAATAGAGAGCTTTTTAGTCGAGTACCGTGTTTAGGCCACGAAGCTTGATGAGTGGCCTAAGTAAGGTACGAGATTAAAAAGCTTGATTAACTGTAACACTATTGTGAACAATACTTTTTGTACGAGTTCATTAAAATTAATTTTCTACGAGTCAACTGAACTAATTAAACAAACTCGATACTGTTGAAACGAAGTGCAGCCTATCGCTCGTACGCTCGTTGATATCTTAAAAGACATCAACGAGCGTACGACATCAACGAGTAAACTCAATAATCAAAGCGATATAGGTTATAGGTTGTACGCGGGCTGGGTTTCCGCAACTCGACGTCATAAATGCGCCAATCAAAGCGATTCTATTGGTCCAATGTTTAGCAATAGTGGGAGCAGTATACGCAACGGGCATATGGGGCCCTTAGGGTCTAGTATAATAATGCGTTCCGGGTGTTGATGGGACTGCGTCGTTTCTGTAGCGCATCAGGGATGTTCGCGGCGGCGCGTGTGGACTGTTTTTATACTCGTACAAGCATGCGTACGCGCGCAGCATCCCTGGTGCGCAGGGTGCGCCGCAGTCCCAACAGCATTCTGCGAATGATAGCGGACAGGGTTGACTGTCCCTACATGTCACACTGCGAGGGACTACACTCCCCTGTCAGTGTTGTTTTGTTTTAAATGTAAGTTTAGCTGTAACTACTAACCCCCTAGTTTTGTAAATTCTACTAACAACATGTGTCCATGGTTACACGAAATAAAAATTTCATTCATTCATTCATTCATTACAGTTCGGTAAAGCAGCCACGTGATTGGTCGAATTTATTTTAGTTCTATTTAAAAAAAAAATCGGTTGTCTGGAGCGTATCGAAACAGTTATTTAGATTGTTTCGACAGTAACATGGGCTACAACTATGAAAAGAGTGACGTTGCAGTATTCTCTATGAAATCTTAATACACAGATTTTAATCGACGAGTACAAAAAAGCGTTTACCAAGCAGCCTAATCGTGCGGAAAGTGCCACTTTTTCGCAGTAGTGCTTTTTACTTTTCAGTATTTTTTTTAATTTTTAACTCCGTCTTGAGCCCGACGCAAAGAGTTTTTATTACTTGAGAAAAGTTTAACAAATCTTTCAGTTACAGTTTTTGGTGGTGGTGAATAAAGACTAATAATTTGTAAAACGTTTTAATAATAAATTTAAATTTTGAATTAGATCATTAAATAAATAAATTTATGTTTGGCTGAACGCATATTTTGCTTATGTCTTTTGCGACACGGCATGGCGGTTATTTGCACATGCGTAGTTGAGCGCGCATGTATTTAAAACCAAAAAGCCAACCATTGTTGTTTGTACTTTGGAGTTGTTTTGTGTAAATTTGTTAAAAATGTCGAGTGAAAATGACAAATCAATAATAATAATGTATAATTGCGGTCCACAAGTTTCAGTTTGTTTCTTAGAACTACGACAATACAGTGTGTTTTTGTTGTGGAACATAATGAAATGAGTTTCTTAAAATTACTTGCGTTCCAAACCCACAAAACAATGGTTTTAAGTGAATAACATGATAGCAAAAGATGTGGAGAAGTTGGTAAATGCAGCTCTAGATAATAAGCAATACCTGACAATTTTAAACTGACATTTCAATATTTATTTTATTTCCTCGCACAAGGCATAGTAAAACGTTGTATGATACACGCGCGTAATAGTACATTATTGCCGTGGCCGGGAAGGAGGCAATTGCAGGCTGAGTATTTGTTTAAACGAATGAGCTCGCGAGTCCGTTTAATTATAATACGAAGCCTGCAATTGCCATTCCGGCCGAGGCTAATATTGTGCTTTTCTCAAAAGTGGGGGAATAAAAAATACTAAATTAGATACAAATTGAGGATACTGCAAATTACATAAAATTAAACGTCATAATATATTTTTTAATCAGAATGGCAAGTGTATTTTTCCACCGAAAAACGCATACTATTTGAGACTCATACAAAAATGTCGCGTTTGCCGCAGAAAAATAAATACGAGTTGATTTGGCTGAGTATTCAGCCAAATCAATCAGCCGTATGGCTGTGCCGTGTTTTTTATGCCAGTGTCTACTTTTTAAAAAGTTTGGTACTCGACAAATAAAGGAATTTATATGTAACATTCCAGGCGGCCTGCAATGTTTTTTATTTTTTAATTTTGTTCTGGCCTTAAACTATACACTTTACCTTCCAATGTGTAGCGCGTTATGTTCACTTTGCGGGCCACTTTTGAGAAAAGATGATTTCCGACTCGTGTCGAATTATAAATTCGCTCGCTTTACTCGCTCATGTATAAAAATGACACTCGTCAGAAATCACATACTTTCCACACTTGTAGCATAAATAAATATTCTATTACAATTGATTTAAATTTCATTGCCAATTTTTTTCTTTGGTTGTGGGCGGCTAGAAGTTATCTGCGTGCTTTATTTACGGCGAAAGTCACGTTGACGCGGTGGGTGTTATAGCTCGTCTCAAATTATTATATAGGGTGGGCCATACATTTTTGCAAATGGCAACACTGAATATCTTGTATAACAATAAATTATATAGTTTTTGAGTGGAGGAAAATTTGACATTACTTTATGCAGTTTTATTTGCAATAAAGCCTTTTACTGATCAACAATGAGCTTTTTGTGTAAAACAGTTTTATAAAAGCAACAATTTGTATGTAACCGTTCGCCGCCTATTTAGGAGCAAGCCCGGATCTCACTCCCGCCGATTTTTTCGAGCGGGGACATTTATAAAGTCGAGTTCTAAGTTTAAAAACCGAAGACAATATCCAAACTCCAGGAAATTAACTTTCATGGTTTTAATTTCATCAAAGTTTCAAAAGTGCAAGAATTTTTGGCCCACCCTGTATTTAGCACGATAAAGTTCTTTAAACATACTTAGGGCTTTTGCGAACACACTCGACGAGTGAGTTTCGCCAAAGCCCTAAGTATGTTTAAAGAACTTTATTTCTCATGAAGAATTACAGAATTCACTTACATGAGAAAGTTTATAAGTTGAAACTAAATCTAAGCATACAGTGTTTACAATTGTTACAAAAAACATAGTGGGTAGACAAAGACATACATTAAGACGATGCGTGGGTGGCCATTTCTCCATACAAACGTAATCCCCCGTTTCCTCCCTGGATAATAACAAAAGAGCAAATATTTTGTATTCATACAATATATACTGACCTCTAACATGTACCTATGTTTCGTTTTACCTAATTATTTGTTTATTTTAATAATTAGAGACCTTTCAAAACTAGGAAATTCGCCGCTTTTCGGCGCCATCCATAAACGCTCAGTAAACAAATATAACGAATGCAAAAAAAAAACAGAAAACATAGAGACATAGCCAATGCTCTCTTTATAATATAAGTGAAAGAAAAACTAAAATTGGTCCTAAATTGGAAGAGAAAATAGGGTACTACGAAACCTCGTTTTCGCCAGTTTTTTTGTAGGTATATCGGCCCGACCTGTATGTAGTTGTCCCTTTCGTGTTCTATACGGAAGAATATGAGGGAGGGGGGGTTTAGACTAATACATACACGGTTAGAAAAGTAATGCGCCTTAGTCGATAATTGGGCACATTGACAAACTAGGGTTGTTTGTCGAAATCGACATTTTAACTTGTAACGTCTTTAACTCGTAGGTAAATTGCGGTCATAATCAATAACATAAACCGGGAGCTTAAAATTTTAATCGTTTAAACTAGTTGGGCATAGTTGTGTAAAAACTTCCTCATTTTACCCTGTACGAGCTTACATTTTAATTTGTTTAGAAGAGTTTATTTTTGTACTGATTACAGTCAAGGTCAATAATAATATGTACTATCTGTAAGGTAAAAATATCCATGCGACAATTTGATCAGAAAAATCTAAACATGTGATCATTTATCGCCGAATAAGGAAATTCATTATAAAACCATCATAGCGGGTAGTACCACAAACACATTGCCGCTATCGCCGTCACCGGCCGAGATACGCGAATCAGCTGTACAGCCCGCCGCGCCGCGCGCCGCTCAAACGCCAACGGATAGTGCGATGAGTCATAAGGTGCAGTCGCCCGCGCAGCCCGGCTCAGCTGTACTAGCACCGAGACACACGGTCGCGTCGGATGGCGTCATAGCCCAATCGGCGATGGTTAAGACGTTTTCTGAGGTCACTCGTGATGGTGATTGGAAACCAAAATCGCATGACAACAATGAAAACATCACAATTCAGAGGAAAAAAAGGGAAAACAGATTTTTTGGTTATCGAGGTAACGCAACGGTCGAGCCGAATAGTAAGTTTAAGGCTGCAGAGGCCAAAATACCTATCTTCATTTACAATGTTTCTAAGGAGGCCAGCGCGGAAGATTTAAAGAACCATATTATCAACAAATTAAAAATATCTGTCCCAGTTGAAAAAATTAAGATGAAAACAATGAAAGAATACGATGCTTACAAAATTTTTGTGCCTAAGCATAAAATGGATTTATTTTTGCGAGATGACTTCTGGCCAGAAGGGGTCATATATCGGCGCTTCATTGAATTTAATAACATTAAAAATGAACAACGTCGTAACTAAGATCATCAGTTATAATTGCAAGAGTATTACTCGCGCTGCACCATGTGTGAAGAAGTTATGTATGACCGGGGACATTATTTGTCTACAGGAGACGTGGTTACTTCCTGACGATATAACTTTTCTAGGAAGTATAGACAGTAACTTCGCATATACTGGCAAATCTGCTGTAGATACAGCCGCGGGCGTTCTGCGAGGCCGGCCGTATGGCGGAGTGGCCATAATGTGGCGAAAGTCTATGTTCCCGTGTGTCTCGGTAGTAACGTGTAATAGTGTGCGCCTAGCGGCAATAAAGGTTGAGCTCAGTGATCGGCAAATGTTAATAATAACTGTTTACATGCCAACTGCATCCGCTGACAATCTACCTATCCCTTTTTTAGTGATTCTAGTTGATTCTCGGTTTCAATCATAATGGCGCGCGTGCCCTCTGCCTTGCGTAGGTACACACGTCCATTGTCCGTCCAACAGTATTTGTATTGTTGGGTATTTGCTACCCCGCGGGACAAATAGTGAAGTCTTCTTCCCCGTGCGGTCAGGTGTTCCGCAACGTAGACAGGCACGCGGGTCCCTGGCAGCAACAGAGTTTCAGAATTAAGCTTGTTTTCTTTATGGGTGTTGTTGTATTGCTTGACCGCAGCTAGAAGTTTCTTTTTTTGTATACAGCTTGTCAGATCCACTACAATGGGCCGCACACTGTCATCCCCCTGTTTTCCTCGGGTACGGTAAATTTCGCGTATGCTGGAAGGGTCGAGGGTCATATCCACGGTTTTATATACCTTGGTCAATATTTCGAGGAGGTCGTCTTTTGTTTCTTTCGGTATAAGCGGTACATTGCGCAGCTCGACGCATGAGGCACGGGAGTTCCGCTCCATATCTTCTATCTTTTTTTCTAATGAATTTATATACAAATGCTGCTCCTGACTATCTTGCTCCAATGTGTCGATTTTTTTACGCATATCTTCAAAGCCGGAGTTGATGAAGTTCATTGACTTATCTATTTCTTGGTTGGTGTTAAGGATATCCTTAATTTGTGTTTTGATTTCGGTTATATTACTGGTGAGATTCTTTAGAACCAAGTCTTGGCCAGCTTTCCATGACAGCAACATTGCATCCTGCTCTAACTTCCACGAGCATAGCATGTCACGCATTTCGTTTTTGAAGGTGTCTAAGTTATCTTTAGGCGAGAAGTCGCCCGGACACAGTCGTTTGCGTTGTGTTATTTTCTTGGGAGTCTTGTTTGTTTCGCTATGTTCGGGATCCGATTGCACCTGGAGTGCTTCTTCTTGCGAGCTAGTCGGCGGAGTACGTTGTACTTTCGGCATGTTGATTGTGTTTTAGGTGTTGTTTTGTTACTGATTTTATTTTGTGTAGTAGGCGTTTAATGCTAAACATTTAGTATATTCACAAGTAATTGTTTGTTGCCGCTGTTTCACTTTGGTGTAGCACAGGTAGTTTTATTTACAATGCCGCACGTAGCACTGCTTAGATTCCTTTGTTAAGTTCGCGACGTAGCCCGTAGCACATGTAGTAGTTGCGTAGCACAGGCGGCCGCCGTGGGCAACTTATGCATGGGGTCACAGGCGCACTTCACTATAGATGACGTCTCTTTCCTTTACGTGACTGCTTTGTTAGTGTAGAAAGAAGACAGTCAACACTCTTTTAGTTTACTATTAAAATAAGCGGAATGAATTGCACGCACAACTTGTGACACGTCTAACTCTCATGACGGTCCGAAGGGAAGGGGCAATACAGTGTACTTACGTGGAGGATTCGTCAGTTTGTTCAAGCCTTGGAAGTAATGTAAACGCAATTAACATTTTATCGGTAAATATTCGCAGCGTTAATCGTAATTTAGATCAGCTGATTGTTTTTATTACTAACTTGGACATCGAGGTCGATGTAATTGTGTTGACTGAGTGTTGGATAAATGACAGGTCATTAATACCTCAGATAAATAACTACGTCTCATATCATACAAAATATACTATTAACCAAAATGATGGTGTAATCGCATACGTTAAAGAATCTTTGGACTCTTCATATTGTGAACCATCTATAACTGACGGTAACTGTATATCGCTCTCTCTGCCAAACAGTCTTACAATCATATGTTCCTATCGGCCGCCATGCCACAACCCGTCCGACTATCTAAAATCATTGGACAACATTTTAAATACCGTTACAGATAAACATATTATTTTCACAGGAGACATAAATATAGATATTATGCCGGATAATAATGCAAGTTCCTCGACTGACTATTTGTTGTTAATGGCTACTCATGGGCTGCGACAAGCTGTGACCCTGCCCACGAGACTTAAAACCTGTATTGACCACTTTATGGTAAAAACAAACAGCGATGTCACTTCTCTTGTGTTTGACCCGTTGACAGACCATAGTCCCATTCTACTCCATCTACACAACCTTGTCCAAACTAAAATGCAGGAAAGTCATAATAGTGTTTTTATAGACATAAAAAAAAATCGTGCAGCAACTGAAAGACCTATCATGGCACCCACTTTACTATATTAAAGATGTGAACATGGCAGCAGAAAAATTTACTGGCAAAGTACAACAAATCATTAACTCCAACACAAGCCCAAACACTATCTCTAGAAAAAAGAAGCCCCTAAAACCATGGATTACAATAAGCATCGTGAAATCTATTCGAAAGAGAGACAAGCTACACAAACAGTTTAAAAAAAGCCCTGACAACGTTGATCTCCGTCTAAAATATGTATCCTATAGAAACTGGTGCAATAAACTAATTAAAATACTTAAAAAACAATATTATCATGATAAATTACAACAATATAAGAATAACTCTAAAGAGACCTGGAAAACTATCAAAGAAATCTGCAATCTTAACCGATCAAAGTCACCCAACTCGGCCTTACTTAATATTAAAAGCGACCCTATCGCCTCACTTGATGACACCAATAGATATTTTTCTTCGATTGGACGTATCCTAGCTGACAACACCTTAAAAAAACTAGATAAAACAGATAACGACCTAGCAATGTTAGCAAATTCCCAAGAACCACCTGTAAACTCAATGCTACTAATTCCGACTGACACCACTGAGATTCATTCCATAATCAATAACCTCAAAAATAGCAGGGCACCTGGGTGGGACTCCATTACAACTAACTTAATTAAGTCTGCATGCCAATACTTAGTTGAACCTCTATCTCATTTATTTAACTTAGGCCTTTCGTCTGGCATATTCCCGACAGTATTTAAAACTTCAATTATAACCCCTATATTTAAATCAGGTGATAAATCTTCTCCCTCTAACTATAGACCAATTTCTCTACTGACGACCTTTTCCAAAATACTAGAGAAAATTGTTAACAAGCGCTTAAAACACTATATGGAATCGCAAAGTATCCTCTGTAGCAACCAATTCGGCTTTAGGTCTAATCGTTCTACCGAAGACGCGGTCCTAGCTCTTACTTCTCTTGTGACCTCTCACTTAGATGGTGGTGAGAAATGTATAGCGGTTTTTCTAGACCTTCAAAAGGCATTCGACACAGTGTCAGTTCCAATACTGTTAGCGAGGCTGCAAAACATGGGAATCCGAGGAACACCCCTCACGTGGTTTCAAAGCTACCTTAGTGACCGGGTTCAAAAAGTGCGTGTTTCCAGCTACATTAGTAATGAAGTCACTAGCAACTACGGTGTACCTCAAGGTAGCACCTTAGGTCCAACTCTATTTCTAGCCTACATCAATGATCTCTGTAAAACACGAATCAAAAGTGCAAATCTTCTAATGTTCGCTGACGACACGGCACTGGTGTTTCATGGTGGAACTTGGGATGAAGTAAAATCACTCGCAGAATTGGGCTTAGGTAACATCACTTGCTGGCTTGAGGATAATCTTCTAACTCTTAATATCAGCAAAACTAAATATTTATGCTTTTGTAAACGTTCACCAGTAATTACCAACCCTCCCCTTGACAGTCTAACAATACACACATATCCCTGCAACAGACAGGTGCGTGTCGCCGGCTGCATTGCCAACTGTAACTGTGACGTGTTAACCAGAGTCAGAACAATAAAGTATCTTGGTGTTAGTAATTGATGACAGGTTACAATGGGGCCCCCATATTACATTCACAAGCACCAGAATCCGTAAATTAATATACGTTTTTAAAAATTTACGACTTGTAGCGGATCGTAAACTTTTATTGCAGACATACGATGCGCTGTGCCAAGGTGTTCTGAGTTACTGCATATGCTCATGGGGCGGAGCCCCCAAAACATACCTTATAGAACTTGAACGTGCCCAGCGAGCGGTATTGAAGGTTATGTTCTATCTCCCATATCGATACCCCACGGAACTCCTATATAACCTGGTGGAAGTATTAAGTGTACGCAAACTTTTTATACACCAAATCCTACGGAGATACCACAGACTAACAGTCCCTACTGTATCAATTAGCAATAAGAGAAAAGTCCGTTACCCAGTCCCACGTTGTCACAGCGCTTGTGCTGGGAGACATTTTAATTTCTTAGCTCCTCACGTATACAACAAATGTATTAAGTCACTTGACAGTGACACCAACCAACTAAGCAATTATCAATTCAAAAATCGAATAAAATCCTGGCTGAAAACCTTAAACTACAACGAAACAGAAGAGCTACTACATGTCCTATCTTAACGTTTTCTGTTAAAAGAAACACGCACACGCAAACACACACACACACACACACACACACACACACACACACACACACACACACACACACACATACACACACGCGCGCGCGCGCAAACATGCGTGACTAGGTTAAAATAGAATATAAGTCTAATGTTGTAACAATTTTTTAAGCCTTTAATTGGGAAGGAACTGGCTCTTGAGACACAGGGAAACCTAGTTTGAGAACCAGGGCTTTAACTTATCATGTACACTGTAGTTACAACAATAAAGAGTTTTTTATTATTATTATGTATCTCCGATTTAAATTCACGGGGCGAACCCCGGTCATTTGGAAGGCGTGCGTGGGGATATAGATCCAACACGTAGAGGCCCTTTGGAGACGAAATTTAATGTCATGTAGTACACCTGCTAGAACCCATTCACGGGTACATCGGTAGATACCCGTGAACTAATCCCAGCAGGCGTTGGAGCTATTGTAGGAAAATGGAAAAGAGAATTGGGTCTCTATGGTGATGACATTTGGGTGGACAATAAAATTGGGTTATTACAAAGTGGTCCGGACACCTGCCATAACAATGTTATCCACAAGGTTATCGAGGCAGGCGGTGACTAGCCGCTCATTAGATGGGCCCCTAAAAATGCCGTCGTAAAGACGGCCAGGGGCAACACCGGGTGAGCGGCTCAGGGGTGTCGAGAGGTGGTGCTGCGCTTTCTCCGAAGTTACTCGCGGCGTTATGCCCTTTAACACTTCCACCCCTGGAGCATATAGCTCTGACGACTCCTCTCTGGACGGCCAATGAAGGCAAGCCAGAGCTGAGAGTCCTGCGGTCCCCCTTAGGGTTCCACTCCGACCGACGAAGACACGCCGGAGACGGAGGCCCTGACCGACTCTCGGGAGCACTCGGGTCCGTGGGGTCGTTACTCCCCAACAGCTCGCCACAAGCTGCCCTGCGGGCTTATTATTATTATTATTATTATAATCTTATTGAATTTACCGAGTGCCTTAGATAAATCAGTGCTATAATTGAGAACAGTGATGTCGAGTCGGTATTTATCCTCGGGGATTTCAATTCGCACCCAGGTGAGCGATTTGCCAATGAACTTTTAGATTTTAGTTCTGAACAGTCGTGGACGTGCGTTGATATCGATTTATTGCCCGCGGATACATTTACGTTTGTCAGCGACGCGCACGGATCGCGACGCTGGCTCGACCACTGTGTGGTAACAAGTGCAGCGCGCCTGACTGTGCTGAGTGCTGCAGTTTTACAAGATGTATACTGGTCAGACCATTATAATAATATCCTTTGTTAGTTCAGTGTAACTTAAGCCAGATTACGTCTAAAATTGCAGCACCCGGTGCGGTGTGTAATGTGTTGG
Source organism: Epinotia brunnichana (assembly GCA_963854355.1). Lineage (NCBI taxonomy): Eukaryota > Metazoa > Arthropoda > Insecta > Lepidoptera > Tortricidae > Epinotia > Epinotia brunnichana. The sequence continues at coordinate 20,490,779 of OY977936.1, read as the reverse complement.
TTTGGGGCGAGCGCGACAGTGAACAGATTACTTTGTTTCATGACCTTTGCAACTCAAAATTGAAAGATATACATATACCGCATGATCTCGTCTTATGTGGTGATAAGCGTTGTAACTGTGAGGACCATAAACTAATACTAAAAGTCATGTATAGCGACATTCTACACATAATTTCCTGTGCTGCTAAATCTAGTTCCACCTGTCACGCTAAGCGCAAAATAGCGAGAAAAAAATGTACACAAGTACCTGGTTGGAATAAACACGTCATTAGTGCACACAGGGAGGCTCGGCTCTGGTATCTAACATGGGTATCACACGGAAAGCCGTCTGGTGGTGATATGTATGTTAAAATGTGTGAGACTAGGTGTATTTTTAAATCTAAATTGAAATTCTGCCAAAACAATGAAGACAAAATCAAAATGGATATAGTTGCGCAGCTTCATTCTACAAAACAGTTCGGTAAATTCTGGAAGTCCACAAACAAACTTTGTCCTAAGCCGAGTCTCCCTGTGAGTGTGGCTGGTTTACACGACCCCTCCGATGTTGTAAATGCCTTTCGGCGACATTTTAGTGTGCAGCCGACTGTCCCGCCGCGTCAAATGTTTGATGCTGAGAATTGCCCCGAAAACATTAGTGTTAGATTTTCGGCTTCCGAAGTGGATTCAATAATCAAAAAAATGGTAAGGGGTAAGTCTCCTGGATTTGATGGCCTCAGCATCGAACATTTGAAGCATGCTGGTAAGCACCTGCCCAGAGTCCTAGCACTATTTTTTAACTTATGTATCAGCCATTCTTACCTGCCAGATAGTTTGATGTACACAGTGGTTGTTCCAATTGCCAAAAATAAGACCGGAGATGCTTCTGACATGTCCAATTACAGGCCTATCTCGCTTGCTAATGTCATTGCTAAGGTGCTGGATAGTTTGCTTGATAAGCAGTTAGAAAAGCACATTGAGTTGCACGATACGCAGTTTGGCTTCCGGCCTAGCTTGTCTACCGAAAGTGCGATTCTCTGTCTCAAGCAAACTGTTCAGTACTACACAGCTAGAGGTACGCCTGTCTTTGCCTGTTTCTTGGATCTGTCAAAAGCATTTGACCTTGTAGCTTATGACATTCTGTGGAATAAGCTACAACATGAGACCGATGTACCGTATGAAATCATGACAATACTCAGGTACTGGTACGGAAGACAGAAAAACAGTGTGAGGTGGGCAGGCGCGCATTCGGACGTATATGGGTTGGAGTGCGGGGTGAGGCAGGGGGGGTTGAGTTCGCCTCGCCTCTTCAATTTGTATGTAAACCGGTTGCTCCAAAAACTAACTGCTACCAGGGTCGGCTGTTCGGTTGATGGTGTTTTTATAAACAACATTAACTATGCGGACGACATGGTCTTGTTGTGCCCTTCGTTCAGTGCGTTGCGTGACTTGCTTCGAGTTTGTGAGTCATATGCGGAGGCCCACGGACTCAAATACAATGCAAGAAAAAGCGAGTTCCTAATTTTCAGGGTTGGTAAGAAACCTTACGAGGATGTGCCCCCGGTGACTTTGTGTGGAACTCCCTTGACTCAGGTAAAACATTTTAAGTATTTGGGTCACTGGGTCTCTGAGGACATGAGTGATGGCATGGACATAGAGAGAGAGCGCAGAGCGCTGTCCGTGCGGTACAATATGTTGGCTCGTAGGTTTGCACGTTGTAGCGACGAGGTTAAGTTGACGTTGTTTCGAGCCTACTGTCAGTCTTTCTACACGTGCAGCCTATGGGTCAATTTTACTAAGCGCACGTACAGCGCACTGCGCGTGCAGTACAACAACGCGTTCAGGGCGCTGTTCCGGCTGCCGTGGAGCTGCAGCGCGTCCGGCATGTTCGCCGCGGCGCGCACCGACGACTTCCACGCTATCATAAGGAAGCGTTGTGCCTCCGTGCTTACCCGCCTGCGCACGACCACAAACAGCATCCTGAACGTGTTTGCTGACAGGTGGAACACACCCGTGATGAAGAGGTGGTTGGCCCTTCACGGTCCTAGTTATTAGTAGTTTAGTTAATTCTTTTAGTTATGTTTATTATTTTAAAATTCAAAATTTCCTTTGTTATCATTTTTGCTTTTATGTATATACCCACCTATGTGTAATACCTATGGATGAATGTCTGAAATAAATTGGTATTTATTTATTTATTTAGGTATCATTACATCCATGGGAGACAAACGTATATGTGGCTAGACAAACACGCACCTACAAATATCTGTAGGTACACATGTTTGTCGTACAATATGGTTACCTATCTGAATCACAGAAAACGGTTTCCCAACTGTATCGTTTATTCGAATTTTCATTTGTCCTAAAAGCCGTTTTTCTCTGAAGCCATGATATTTTCAGGATGATTATAAAACAAACCTAACCTAATGGGTTCTACGCGATAGGTAAGTAAGTAGGAAGGCTTTTGAGATAATTGGCTTTATGCCGAAATGAAAATTCGGACGAACGATGCAGTTGGGAAATGAAATTTAGTGATTGCTATAGGTTATCCGTACATACCTATACATGTAAACAAAACAGGGGACAAAAATACCTATACAATTTGTGTCTGATAGTCTAAGCCATATATAAGAACCATAGGTATCTGCAATGACCTATGCGTCTTATACCATTGAGATTACTAACTGAATGTAGTAAGTACACATATTTATTTATAATTGATATACTTATCCTTCGTATTAAACCTATTTATTAAGAGATATTATATCACCACTTGTATGCGAGTACTGGCCACTTACACGTACTGCCATTGAGATGATGCGTCAGATTTGTTCTACAGTCATATCACGAACTTAGAACTTAATGCAAATCCAGTTTCTTATTGAAAACAGTGCCACCTTCTTGATAGCTGGCGAACTCTCTGAAGCTCTAGCGATTGCTAGGCTAGGCTGTCAAGGTATTTCTAAATTCGCTGTATTGTCACAAGGCATCAGTAGCCTAGGGGTACAGACGGTGGTATTTGGAGTCGATGATCCGGGGTTCGATCCCTACGACCGACGCACTTTTTGTATGTTTTGTACATTCAAAGAAAAGTTGTAATTAACGCAGAAGAGATGTCGCCTGTATACGCAAGCATTAAATGCCTTCTCAATTTGGTCGAGTTGCCTGTCTATCTCAGTATGTATATTGTAGTCTTTGAGTCATATCACAGCTTAAACCAGAGTAGGGTCGTTTAGCCGGTAACGCGACCACCTTCGGTTAGCGACCACTTGACGGACTAGGCTGCTTCAATTAAAGATTTAAACATTTCTACAAACCCAACAGAAAAATGATTAGTTATTAACTATTCTTGAATAGTATCAGAATAAGAATATTGATGAGTTGGAGGAAACATCCAGTAGGTTTAACAGCTGACATCGTTAAGATGTACCGAATGGTGAAGGTGGCAGAAGAAGATTGTGATTTTCAACGCATAGTGTGGAGAAGTCACCCTATAGAGGATATACAGGACTACAAGCTACTCACTGTCACCTAAGCACATCTTCAGCGCCGTACTTAGCAGTCAAAACTCTAAATCAAGTCGCCATAGATCATAAGGGAGAGTACCATATGGCATCAGATAAGGTCGCAAGGGAGTTTTATATGGATGATCTGATGACGGGCTGCCAGACAATAGAAGAAGGAACAAAGTTATACCAGGAGATGAATGCACTATTAAAGGAAGGTGGATTCATTTTACAAAAGTAGTCACGCAACAAAGATGAATTGCTACAGATAATAGATCACCAAGGAAATGGGGAACAGAACAAGCAGGATAAAGCTTTAGAACTTAAACAGGACAATGTAGTAAACATATTAGGACTCACCTGGAACAGAAGTCGCGATGATGTCATACAGAATTAAGAACAAAAATAAGGAATGTCACAATTAAAGATTTAGAAAATAAAATACATAATAATACGAGTAATTACAGTTCACAATGTCAAGAGAATTATATTTTAAACATGACAATGAATTGAAATTATATAAACATGCAATCAGACTTGGTCATTAAATAATTCATCTAGCGTGTAATAAGCTCTTTCGACCAGTTTGTTTTTCAGGTCCTTCTTAAATATGTGAAGATCTTGACATTTAAGAGCATCTCGTAAAAAGTTATAAATTTTCGTTGCCATTCCCAATATACTTTTTCTTAGTAATGCAGTTTGGCCAGGGACCACATTTATTTTATTTTTTATTTTATTTTATTTTATTTTATTTATTTCCACACTTACAACTATCTTTACAGGTACTAAACCTAAGACAATAGTGTAACTATTTGTACAACCATGTTACCATGTATATCTAAGTATTATTATAACATAATATAAACAATGCTGACTTTGTGAATTCATTCAGAGAACACGAAAACAGGTCTATGTTATCTGCTATTAAGTTGAGGGTGCACAAGGCGCGGGTCATCGGCGCCATACCGAGCAGGTTGGTGCGCCCGCGCGGCGCGGACAGCAGCTGCGGCCGGCGGCGGCGCCATACGTATCTATCGGGGACACTCAGACTCACATAACTCAACACCTGACTGTTGCATATTTTGCCCCTAATTAATTTAAATACGTACGTGGCCAGACATAACTCTCTGCGCACCTGCAGCTTGTTGTACCCCACCATACCCAAAACAAACAGAGTTGGATACATGAGGGGGTAAAACGGATAGACGCCATACTTCTTCAAATACAAAAATCTAATAAATTTATTTTGTATACGCTCCACCATAAGCTGATATTTGGTTTCGTGTGGAGCCCATATGACTGAGTTGCACTCGAGGCTACTTCGGACCAGCGCGTTGTACAAAGCAATGATTGATCCTATACTGGTAAAATCTTTACAACTACGAAGTACAAATCCAAGCATTCTGTAGGCTTTCTTACACATATTGTTGATATGATCCCTAAACCTCAGATCATATGTAAATGTAACTCCTAAATCTTTAACTTCCGTCACCCTCTTTAATTTTGTGCCCTTAATTTCGTAATCATGGACAATGTGGTTGTGCGCTCGAGTAAAAGTAATAGTCAGACACTTCGACGTATTAAAATTTAGTTTATTAACTTCACTCCATGAAACTACTCGGTCTATATCTTTTTGAAATTGTTCACAGTCTGCTTTACATTTGATAGGTAAAAATAGTTTCAAGTCGTCAGCAAATAATAAGCATCCGGAGTTTCTGATAACCTGAGGTAAGTCGTTGATCATGATAATGAATTCCAACGGGCCAAGGTTGCTTCCTTGACTTACTCCAGATCTTACAAAATAAGTTTCTGACCTATATCCCGCGTAATCAACAAACTGACGCCTTTTACTCATGTAACTTACGAAGAACTTTAAAAGATGAGGGGTAAAGCCGGCACCTACAAATTTTCTTAGTAGGATATCGTTATCGACTACGTCAAACGCTTTTCGAAAATCGAAATAAGCAGCGTCAACCTGCCCCCCATCATCTACTTCTGGTATGATTTGAGTCACGTAACTAAGCAAGTTACTAGTTGTGCTGCAACCTGGACGGAACCCGTGCTGTGCTTCAGACAGCTGAGTCCGTAATTGGTTGTAAATAACATTCTGCAACGCCGACTCAAATGCTTTAGCTGGGGTAGACAACACCGCAACTGGCCTGTATCCTTCGACACCTTCTCCCCCCCCTGCTTTCGGGACTGGTACTACCCGGGTTGTTTTCCACGAGTCTGGAAACACTTCATTCTTCAAACACATATTGAAAACGTGCATAAGGGGTTCAGCTAATACAGATCTGCAGTCCCTAAATATAAAAGCGGGGATGCCATCTGGTCCAGCCGATCGCTTCGGTTTGAGTTTCGTCAGTGCTCGCATCACATCTGGCAAATATAACCTTTCAAGATGTATTCGCGCCGATTCAAACGCTAACTGTGCCTCTCTCACCGCTGCACTCACATTGAGTTCCGCTGGAACAGTGCTATAAACAGATTTAAAGAACTCTGCGAACTTTTTTGCACCGTTCTTTCCATCGAGGCCATCTTTAGATAACTTTTGAGCATTTCTGTGTTTTGTTTTTGACTTGACATACTTCCAAAAAGCTTTCGGGTCCTCTTTTAAATGATTTTGGACACGATTTTGATATTGCGCATGTGCTATTTGAATCATACTTTTTACCCGCGACCTACATCTTGCGAAAGCTGTATAATTCTCTTGAGATTCGTTAGCCTTGTATTTTTTATGAAGCTGCCTTACCCTTTATTTCACGAATTAAATCCGCACTATACCATTCAGGGTAGCTGTACTTCCATTCAACAAGCTTTTGCCTTTTATTAGGCACGCAGTCGCTAATAACATTTTTGATATTAGCATAAAAATACGATAAACACTCTTCTGCATTATTTAAGTTATACAACGGTGCCCAGTCAGTGGAGGCTAGTGATGTGTATAACAGTGGATAGTTCGCCTTCGCAAAGTTCCAACCTTGTTGAAGGCATTGAGTATCAGTATCGGACTCATCCCCGGGCTCTCGTTGTGCCGCGGCCCTCGCCGACGCACCCCCTGCTAGCGTGACCGATACCTCCAGTGGCGGATGGTACGCGTCAACCGGAACCAATGCTTGTGACGCAGCGCGTACTCTAACATCCTCTCCCAATGATGTTAACACTAAGTCCAATTGGCGATTGTTACAATTACCTATTCCGTTTCTCTGAATGAATCCACAATATGTCATGAAGTATTCAAAATAATCTTTAACATATGCAGTACAAGAATACAAATTAAAATCTCCAATTACTACCACCCGACTATACTTAGCAGCTAACTGTTCAATAATTCTAAATAATATTATATAATCGCATTCCTTACTATTCGGTGGGATGTAAACAACACAACATAAGAATAACAACTTATCGCGCATATACACACTTGCACAAACCAGTTCGAACACCTTATCGCTGACGATGACGTCACGCGGCAGTCGTACGCTCCGAAGCTCCATGCGCGGTGTGGCCACGAGAAACACGCCGCCCTGTTTACGTCCATCCGTCCTATCACAGCGGATGATCTTATAGCCGCTAGGGATTATTTCTGCATCATTAATGGACTGATTGCATCCGGTTTCAGTTATCGCAAATAAATCTGCACTTGAGGCCGCCAGCCCTGCATAAAATTCTTCTAACTTTGTGCGAAGGCCCCTTACGTTCTGGTAATACACTTCCACCGATTTATGTGGGGGTGTATTTAGGGTCCGTGTGTTTACGAAACCACACCCACTCACAAAACTCAACATTAATCGGCCAAACACTCGGGTCACAAAGCGTTTCATAACAAGTTTCCGAAACACCTATAATAAATGAGGCATAGTCCCTTTCTGTCTTGTGCTTTATTTTTTCTACCTTTACTGTACATGTCGTCCCACAAATATCCTTAACGTACGACTCCAAATTTTCTACCGTTGTTTCTTTTTTCAAACGCCAAACATGTAAATATTTTTTCCGTTCCGTGCCCTGAATTTCTACTGAGTTTATCTTTCCACCTTTTTTTACTTCGTTATTGGGGAACCTGCTTTTCCTTTGTTTCACTTTACGTCTGTTTTCCACGTCATGCCAATCATTATCACCCGTATTTTGCTTAATTTCTGCGGTTTTGGTAGTATTCTGTGTATTTTCCAACCCATCAACGACTGCCGGTCGTTTATCATTCATCGACATACCCGCTTGTTTTGTGGCCCCACGCGGCTGTGCACTTGTTGTGACAATCGCGGGTAGTTTTTTTGTGATGACCTTCGAGTTTGAGGCCGCCGCGGGTAGGATTTTTGAGCTCGCTTCCGCATATGTTTGTTTATTTGGGGATGACGCCAATTTCTTTTCCTTCGTTTCCATGCCACTGATGTAGGCTTCTAGTTGTTCATTCTTACTTTTCAACTCTTTCACCTGGTCTTCCAATGCGCTCACATTATTTATTCTTTCTTGCACTACCCTCATTTCCATTCGTAATTCATGTAACTCAGATTGATTAATATTAAAAAGATTCTGCAACTGCTTAAATGTTTCCAATTGGTTATCCAATCGAACACCCATTTCAGCCCGGAGACTGCAGAGTACATCCAATATCTTAGAATCGTTTTCATTCAGAGATACATCCATTTGATGGCGATTTCCCCGCACGGCGGTGTTGACGTTGCCAAAGCTAGACGGGGTAAAAGTCTGATTCATTATTTTTCCTCGGACCGGGGTATCGTCGCGTTTTGGATTAGAGCGCACACATCCTGGACACAACCACTGTTTTATGAACTCCTCCGTGAGAGATTCGAACGCCTCCGGTGTAATCGCCAAACACTTCAAGTGAAACAATTTTTTACATGATTCTTTTGAACATTCCATATATGAAATGTCATATATTTCGGCCTCGCAGCCGCCACATCGCGTCGCCATTACATTTAAACACTTTACAATCACTTTAGATTTAATTTTATTTTATTTTCAACTCTTTCGTACAATCAAACACGTCCGCTCAGTAGATGCGCGCGCGTGCCACATTTATATCTATGCCGAATCGATCTTCCGCTTGCGCAGGAGCTTTCTAGTGCAAATAGAACCGGATTTGATTTAACAAATTTAACAAAGACTGACACTTCAATGATGTACAGGCTTGTTAAAGTCAGTATGCCTAGTGTTTTAAAATGGGGTTTACATGATTCAATTTGTTTAATATTGCACATTGCCCTTATACACTTTTTCTGCGCTATAAAAATTCTTTGAATTGAGTTTTGTACTGAATTACCCCAAAATATTATGCCGTATCGTAAAATTGACTCCACATATCCGTAATAAATAAAATAAATAAATAAATATTTGCGGACAATCTTACACAAATCAACCTAGTCCCAAACTAAGCAAAGCTTGTACTATGGGTACTAGGCGACGATATAGATACTTATATAGAGAAATAAATACTTAAATACATAGAAAACATCCATGACTCAGGAACAAATATTCGTGCTCATCACACAAATAAATGCCCTTGCCGGGATTCGAACCCAGGACCTCTTGCTTCGTAGGCAGGGGCACTACCAACTAGGCTAAAGCGGTTGGTAAAATAAGCTAGTAACGCTGTTTTTTGATTAGATATTGTTGAAACTTTTCGTAAGGCAAATACAAAGTTATTTACTCTAGTGGATAAAGAGTCAATATGTGGTTTCCAGCTTATGTTTTTATCAATATCAATAATAATATGTTTGCAGAGGCTAGAGTTGATAGTTTTCATGCTATAATTCGAAAACGAGTTGCCTCTCTGATGCGCCGTGTGCGAGGCAGCGACAACAGCCTCCTGAACACCATTGTTGATAGGCTGGAATGCCCGATGGTGGAGCACTGGAGCTCCTTACATGTTGTAGCTAATAATTGTATTGTCTTATTTTAATGTCTTATTTTATTTTTAATGTGTACTTTATTTTAATGACTAGCTGTTGCCCGCGACTTCGTCCGCGTAGAACTTATACTTAGAAAATATAATGCAAACAAACTTCTACCATCTTAAGGGATGATTTCCGAGGCAAAAACTATTCTATATCCTTCAAAAGGTCTCAAATTATCTCTACCAAATTTCATCTAGGTACATGGATTTTATCCAAACTTTCACCCCCTATTTCATACCCTTAGGGAATGATTTTCGGGATAAAAACTATCTAATGTCATTCTTCGGGACTCAAACGACCTTTATACCAAATTTCATCTAAACGGGATTCATCCAAATATTCACTGTGCGATTCTATTCGCAACCGATACAAGGTTATCCTATGTGGTGACCCTGGTTAATTTAAACTCTGACTCCAATTATATATAAAATTTATTTCGATGTGTTCACTTGAAAATCGTTACAAGAACTGCGGGCGCTAGGTGGGCTCACAGCCCACCTCGTCCCGCGCCGGGGGGGAAGGAATTTGCAGCGTTGTGAGAACTATGTACAACTGTGTTCCCACAGTATTCCCCCCCTTTTCCAAAAAAAAATAATAAAATAAAAATTAAAAACAATACATTGGTCTCTCATTTGGGACCTTTACCTTACACAACATCACTTAATCTAGTCATACACTTGTTAATCACTAATACACTGACGGTGCAGCTTGCATTTGCTGCGGCTGCACATTGTTGACTCGGATGGCAGTAGGCGGCGGCAGCGATTCGACTGTTTTACGTAACCAGCTGTTAAGAGGGCGCTCGTTTTTTGGTCAGGAATAAGCGAGAATGACGGATTTTTGACGTTGTAATTCTAAGAAACGGAGAGCTTTTTCTAGATCCTGATTACTTATTTGCATAGGTAAACTCCTCATATTGGTCCTAGCCGCCTCCAATTTACGAAGAACTGAATACTCTAACCGAAAATACCCGATTACCGACAGTAGTTTTCTGAAGAGAGCGCAGAGTCATAAGTTTGAGCCCCTAATACTCCATGATGCTATATGAGAACCTACTTGTTTTTTTCTATTTTCACTAGCGTAATATGTTGCCATTGCTCCTAGCCGCCTCGAATTTTCCTTATTCTGCACGTATATATATGTAAACTGTTCTCAATTACACCATATTTGTCAACAAAATCGTACTGAAAACTCAAGGATTTTCTCATTATTGTTGAATAATTTTTGTATTGAATCTTACACAACATTAAAGTTCATGCTTGTACCAACAAGATCCAGTCCAAAAAATGTAACTTTTGTCAAAATTTATATTTATAAATAATGATTCAAAACTAGTATAAATTTACCGTCGCGCGGGAATTTATCTCAGTACCGGCTGAATAGCCCTCCGAGACAGACGTGTACTGTGTTTATTTGTGGCTATTCACGAAGCTAACTGGCCACTCTTCAGATAAAATAATCTTATTTTGATCTCCGACTAGGCATAGTTGTTACCAACCTCGGGGTCAAACTATACTGGGGATACATTCGTGAGGCTAATCGAGACAAGTTATGAATTGCATAGCTGCCATATATGACGTAGTGTAGCGAAAAGGCTCAAACCCACCGGATACGTAACATTTAAAATTGAACCTTCTACCTAAAACAAAAGTCATACATTTCAATGGTGATGTCTTGTGGGTTGGATCCTTTTGTCTAAACTACGCGTTCTATAGTCAATTATTATTGTACGAGTGATCGTGATACTTGATAGATTTAATTTATTTACTTGTTACTATCAGTCCACCTTGTTAGTATGTATGTATGTATGGGAGTTTGGGTGAAATCTTCAAATTAGGTACAATTGCGTATCTTCGGTGACATAATATCATAGAGCTGGTCTGATGATGGAGTCGGAAGGTGGCCATAGCAACTCCTAAACTCAACAAGATAAAGCCATCGAATTTGGGCTCATTTATTTGGTCATGGCACGGCAAGACTTTGGTGCTGGATAATTTCCAGAGTCTGATGATGGAGCTATAAGGTGGTCATGGAACTCCTAAACTAAACTAGATAAACCCATCTAGTTTGAGCTCATCTGTTTTGTCTTGGTAAACACTTTGGTGATGGATGATTTCCAGGATCTGATGATGGAAGGTGGTCATGGGAACTCCTTAACTAAAATAGATAGACCTATCTTGTTTGGGTTTGTGTGATTTGTCTGTACAAGTACCCACGAACCAGCGACATAATAGGTATGCAGGGTTATTGAAAATAACAAGATGAATAAAAAACTTTTTAAAAAACAAGCTTATATGGCGTTTGTTAAGTACAGCACGATCCTACCTTGCATTTAGTAATTATTTTCGTTTATATATAATAATAACACACACCAGGGGTTTACACTGGAAAGGAAGAATTTTACGTGGTTTTATTACATTTCCGAGTCATCATCATCATCATCATCATATCAGCCGAAAGACGTTCACTGCTGGACATACGCCTCCCCCAAAGAGTGCCACAATGGCCGGTCCTGCGCCACCCTCATCCAGCGGACTCCCGCGACCTTTACCAGGTCATCAGTCCACCTTGCGGGGGGCCTACCCACGCTGTGCCTTCCGGTACGTGGTTGCCACTCGAGAACCTTTCCGCCCCAACGGCCATCGGTTCTACGTGCAATGTGCCCCGCCCCCTGCCACTTAATTTAAGCAATTCGGAGGGCTTTATCAGTTACCTTGGTTCTGCTGCGGATAGCCTCATTTCTGATGCGATCGCGCAGAGAAACTCCCAGCATAGCATAGCATAGGCTCAAAGTCACTCAAAGGGCAATGGAGAGCCATTGCCCTTTGAGTGACTTTGAGCCTTCTTATGAGGCCTTTAGTAAGCGACCACGTTTCCGTGCCATATGTCATCACTGGCAACACACACTGGTCAAAGACTCGTCTTGAGACACTGCGGAATATTGGACGAAAAGATGATGTGCCGTAGCTTCCCGAATGCTGCCCAGCCGAGTCGGATTCGACGATTGACCTTCCCTTCGACATTTCCGAGTATCACTCTTTATTTCGAAATAAATGTTTAAAAAACCGGCCAAGTGCGAGTCGGACTCGCGCACGAAGGGTACCGTACCATTATCTATATCTTTAAACGGCAAAAAAATTGCTGTATAGGAACCCCCTGTAGCCTAGTTAGTAACTTGGTAGTGACTCTGCCTACGAAGCTGGAGGTCCCGGGTTTGAATCCCGGTAAGGGCATTTATTTGTGTGATGAGCACAAATATTTGTTCCTGAGTCATGGATGTTTTCTATGTATTTAAGTATTTATTTATCTATGTAAGTATGTTTATCGTTGTCTAGTACCCATAGTACAAGCTTTGCTTAGTTTGGGGCAAGGTCGATTTGTGTAAGATTGTAAAAGAAAAAGAAACAGATAAAAACTAAAATAAAAATAAAATTATGTATTCTGTTTTTTAGTATTTTTTGTTATAAATAGCGACAGCAGAAATACATCACATTTCAAATCTCTATCTATCACGGTTCATGAGATACAGCCTGGTGACAGACGGACAGACAGACGGACAGCGGAGTCTTAGTAATAGGGTCCCGTTTTACTCTTTGAGTACGGAATCCTAAAAAGTGACATAGGTTTTATGCTCAGAACATAAAAAAAGGGAGAAGTGCCGTACTGCTTAATTTCAACCAAAACCGATGTCCCCAGTTTTCTCCCACCGCAGCGCCCACAGGCACACACATTGAACCGTGTAAAAACAAAGATTCGGGCGTTGCCAGTGAGTCTACGGCAACATGCAAACAAGGGCTGTGATTGGCTTAAACGCACTACACTAGGGGGGCGACAAACGTTAAAATTATGTTTTATCGACATTGATATTAAAATTAATAGTATGTTAAGATATTGATGGGTAACAACTTCAACGACATGGTAAGTTTATGTGGTGGTATTTAAACTTCTAGCTACAAGTTTAAATAACACGGGTTGTTAACTTACCATAAATCGCAAAAGTAAAAAATATTGACGAATACCTACAGAGTAACATAAACGGCTTTTTATGAGTTCGTGTTCACATACATTTAAAACTCTGGTCACATCGATATTTTTACCTGTAGGTACCAGGCCGATCCGACTCGCATTTTGGCGCGAAATAATATGTCCATTACTCATATTACGAGATTTAAGGCTAAGGGCGAGTATCCACCAAAGATGTGCAAAGATGTGTTACCATACATTTTACACCTAGGTTTCAAGCAAGCGAGGTGTCAAATATTCGAAAAGTGTACGGCTCTTATTAAGTGGTTGGAAACATTTTTCTTGAAAATGTTACGAACACATTAACTCTTCTCTGTACAGGAAATCAGTTAGGACCTCTGCCAGTAGCATCTATCCATTTTTTTAGTACCTACTCGGATTCTTTGGAAAACTGTAATAAGAAACCGAGATTTCTTCTTAATTTATCACATTTCAAATGAAAGTAAAAAATACTCATTTAAAATAAATTATTGGTAATAATATCACATTTAAAGTTGTTCTGAAGCCATTTGCAACTAAATTATATACTTGTACATACAATTTTAATATGTCTATTTACCGTTCATACTGCAACTTAGTGAAAATCTTATTAGTAGGTACCGTAAACATTTTGTGCCTTTTAATCTTATTAGTATGTTATTAGTTACCTTTAAGATAGGCACCCAACCAAAACAAGTAATTAAATAAAATAAAACAGCGAAAGTAGTCGAAATAAAATAACTAGTATGATATCGTACTTCTATTTTATCGATTACGCGTAAATTGTAACTGCACTTTGGCACCGCTCTAGTTTGCGACGCCAAGCAGCGGCCGTACCACTAAAAAATCAAGCATCGTCCATATCCATAGTGGTTTAATACATTGCGCCGTGGTTTACTGTATTGAACGTTCAATGTACAACGCATAGAACAAAAATATGCTTTTTCGTTCGATATGTTAGTTCGATCCCGAGAAATGATGCGGCGTTGCGTTTATTTATTAAAATATTAGTTTTTACTGACTTAAGTGAAAATACTAATACTCACATGTGGTGCGTGACTCCACCATTCATGTAGGTTTTAGTTTCATTCCTATTTTTGCATGTAACCACGCTACAATTCGGCATTTTGAGTAAACGTGGAAAAACATTTCAGATTCACGGCAAATTGCGACTAACATGCGGTGGGCAGTGACATGCCCATTTGGCCATGTCGCACCGACACGCGCCAAGCCCCCGTTTCATATCTATTCCTTTTTATCATCTGAGGTTTTAGGCTTTTGAATAAAATCACGCATTAATTAATTGTATTCTAGATAAAAAGCTGTGTTTGTATAATTTATAATTTTCAGTTCCTTTGGTAAGAAACGGACATAGCAATTTCTATGAAGGGCAGTTTTTTTTTACTGTCCATAACAAAAAAAAATTTCGTCAAGAAATGAATACGTAAGTATAGTTGTTATTTTCTAAGCCGTCCGTTCTGCAGTGCGGCGTTCTTTAGTGCGGAACGGACGGCTTAGAAAATAACAATTATACCCAGTAATTTCCTAGTAGAGGGTCTACTGGTATAATTTCACTACATTACTATATACATATAAATAAGACTCAGATAACATGCAAACTATTAATATCCGTAAAACAAATTATTATTCTTATTACTGACAACTTTAAAACTCGTTAGTTTATTTTATACTAAATAAACGAAACTAAATATACTTTGTCATATCATAGTATTTTAATACAAATAGAAAACTTGTGCTCAAAAATCAAATACTTACTTTATTCAAGTTATCTAACTTCGCTAACATGATGTTCTAGAACATCATGTTAGCGAAGTAATACTTACCACTTTTTAGTGCAAGTATCAATATCGGTCACTGAGTGAATTCCAACGGTGCGCTATACAGATATTTGCATCGGCAAGCTCCGCGGTTAGTTCTATCCCGATCGCACTTACATATAGCTAGAAAGGGACGGCACCCGCGGCTGGTGCGATCTCGCTGTGCATGTGGGGGTTAGGTACGTTTGTGTGGGTGGTAGTAGTATTTACACACACAAACGCACTACGCGTGTCAAAATACCGAATTCTGAGCGAGCGCTTTTTTGAAGAGCACTCTTAACATGGCGCTTGCATTTGGCGCGCAGCACGTACATAAATGTGATCAATAGGACCACTCCGACAACTAGCAGTCCTATTCCGATGTAATGTAGTTTAGCTTCAACTTGCCCGGAGAGCGACTGCACCTGGGCGATGGCGATGTTACTGTTTTGGGAACTATCATCTTTACTTGAACCCGATCCCATTTTGCACACGATACAAATGGTGAAAACTTAAACTGATGCAAGATAAAATAAAATATAAACACACTCGCGGTGTTTCCGCTGAACTCCGAGATTACTGGTTACGCAGCGTCGCTACCGCTATATTATATATTATAAAATCTGCTCATCCGACAACAATACAAATCGATATTACACTAAAATCTCATCATTAAAAGTAGGTTAAGTCTAAAGTACTACAAACTTACTAGGTTGCAACCTAAGCTATATTGTTAATCGTAAATAATTATTAATCACGGTCAGATGGTTACAATTACTGACATTGCATCTCGGTTTGGCCATACCGTATGATACAAGAGCAGTAATGCAACGCAGTGCCATGTTGCTAACATTTTTACAACTCGTTGAACTGAAACACACATAGTAATTTAATACCAAGAATAGACTAACACGGTCACTAATATTATTCAGTAAGGACGACTTAGTTCTTTTTTCAAAAGATTGCCTAAGTTATCCTTCCGACACAGTAATATAACACACTCACAATATATTATTGACGACCTTGACAATTATTCATGCTTAATAGTAGACCTGTATTACCAACCTTCTGCGCAAAACAATAACTGACTTCCCTGCGGATGTATACTGACACGTATTAGTTGCGCTACCGTTGTGCTATGAGACTGTGTACAACGAATGTTATGTTTATTCATCGATCAAAAACCTAACTGGCCTCTTTACAACCCTTCCGGTGCGCGTGGTCCGAGTTACCGGTGCAGGTGCGGGTGATGGTGTCGCGGATGGCGATTCCTGATCCCCCACATCCTGAGACGTACCCTGGTTTCCTACTCTATCACGCGCTGGCGTATCGCTATTGTCCGCGTTTGCATTGAGTAAAAACGCTGGTTTTAATCTATCGATCGAGATGTGGGATTGCCTACCGGGGAGTTGGATTAAAAACACCTTAGCACCTCTCTCGATGACCCTGTAGGGTCCATCGTAAGGTGGTTTTAAAGATCTACGAACAGTATCGTCACGAACAAAAACATGTGTACAACTTAATAACTCCTCGTGTATAAAAATTGATCTAGTTCTATATTCTCTTTTCGGCGCGGGCTTCAGGCTATTAATATTATCTCTAATTCTCTCTACTATGCTGTAAGGATCGATAGGGTCTCTTTCTGGCGGCGTTTCGTAGAACGCTCCTGGCAGTCGAAGCGTGCGACCGAATGTCATTTCCGCTGCGCTTATGCCACTATCACTTCTACCCGCGGTGCGTAGTCCGAGCATTACGCTGGGCAAGAGATCTACCCAAGAGGTACCATTGCCGAGTTTTGCCATAAGTGCGGCCTTAAGTCCACGATGGAATCTCTCAATTTTTCCATTAGAACTTGGATGGTAGGGTGTGGTCCTAATTTTGTTCACCCCCAACAACTTCATAAGCTCCACAAACAACCGACTTTCGAACTGACGTCCTTGATCGCTAGTTAGCCTTATCGGACAACCGTAGCGAACAATCCATCCTTCGTAAATAGACTTAGCTATGATTTCAGCGGTTATTTCAGTTATCGGAAATGCTTCCGGCCATCGTGTATACCTATCTATGATGGTTAGCAGGTACCTATCCCCATTAGAAGTTGTTGGCAAGGGTCCGACAATATCGGTATGTATGTGCTGGAAGGCGGCTGCATCTGGAAACGTACCTAGATCAGACACAGTATGACGATTGACCTTCGCCTTTTGGCATGGAATACACGTCCGTGCCCAGTTGCCTACATCCTTGTTCATATCGGGCCAAAAATAATGTTTACTAACCATTTTCCTAGTTGTCCTGATACCGGGATGACTCAACGAATGTATACTATCGAATACCTTACGACGAAATTCTAAAGGTAAATAAGGTCGAACCTCGCGTGTCGACGTTTCGCATAGTATAGCTCTATTGCAAGTAGGTACCGTTATAAGCTTAAGTTGCAATTTGCTCGTGTTATTTATATGATCCGAATGCGACATTCGTAATGCATATTCGTCTTTATGTTGAGCGCTGGCTAACTCTGAGAAATCTATTATAGTAGGACATTCTATAAGTTCTACCCGTGAAAGCGTATCTGCGACTATATTATCTTTTCCGCTAATGTGCCGTAAGTCGGTCGTAAACTCACTAATAAACAAGAGTTGCCTTGCACGTCTAGGGCTTTCCTTGTTATCGTCGCCTATCTTGTTGAACACTGTACATAAGGGCTTATGATCGGTATACAAGGTCAACTGTCGACCTTCGAACGACTTCCGAAAATATCTAATGGACAAATATAGTGCAAGAAGCTCACGATCGTAGGTGCTGTACTTAACCTGAGCCGGAGACAATTTTTTTGAGAAAAAGCCTAAGGGTTCCCAAGTGTTATTTACCTTTTGTTGAAGCGTACTGCCCACAGCCGTGTCACTTGCGTCACACATAAGGGCTAACACGGCGTCAGGTCTTGGATGTGCGAGTGTAGCGGCCTGTTGAAGGCCTGCCTTACACTGCGCAAATGCTTCTTCCGCCTTTGCCGTCCACGCGACCTTGGACTTGTCCCTTTTCTTGGCGTTAACCAAATACTTATCTAGTTCCGCTTGTCTCACGGCTGCATCCGAAATATGGCCCCTATAGAAATTAAGCATTCCTAAAAATCTGCGGAGCCCTTCGATCGTTTCCGGTTTCGGATAGTCGACTATGGCACTTACCTTGTCCTCGAGCGGCTTAATACCTGCCGTCGATACGTGATGGCCTAAAAATTCTACCGAAGGCTGTCCAAAGCGGCACTTGTCTAGATTGATCGTTATGCCGAAATTTGTGAATCTTTCGAACACTAGCGCTAGATGTCTTTCATGCTGCTCTAAATCTTCGCTAGCTATGATAACATCATCCAAATAATTAAATAAAAAATCTAGACCTTGAAGTACCGAATTGCTCATGAAGCGCTGGAAGGTCTGGGCAGCATTTCGGAGCCCAAACGACATCCTCGGGAATTCGAATAGGCCAAAAGGCGTGATCAGACTAGTTTTTTCGATGTCCTCCGGTGCTACACTTATACAGTGGTACGCGCGGTTAATGTCTAATTTGGTAAAAACTTTTTTTCCCGCCAAAATGTAGGTAAAGTCGTGCAATCTAGGAATGGGATACCTATCAGGCTTAGTAATAGCATTAAGTCGCCTGTAGTCTCCACAAGGTCGAATATCCCCGTTCTTTTTAACTACTACGTGCAATGGAGTAGCCCACGCACCTTTCGACGGTCTACAAATACCTAGTTCCTGCATTAATTCGAACTCTTTTTTGACCTTGAAATACCTATCCGGGGCAAGCGGCCTTGCGCGTGCAAAAACCGGCGGCCCCGTAGTCTCTATGTAATGTAACACGCTATGCGGTGTCGACTCTTTGAACGAAGCCGGTTTCGTTATTTCAGGGAACTCGGACAACAACTTGCGGAAGGGATGTTTTTCGTCAACAGTAAAAATAGAAGGTTGGTTCATACTCACGATTTCAGCAGCGACCTTGAGGTCGGTCGTCTGATCTACCAACCTACGTGCACTTAAATTAACGAGCAGCTTATGATGGGCCAGAAAATCGGCTCCTAAAATAGGCTGCTTCACCTCCGCCACCACGAATTCCCATCTATATTGTCTACGCAAATTAAGGTCCAACACCATGGTCTTCGTTCCATAAGTCTTTATTTCACTTCCGTTCGCGGCGTAAAGTTTATATTTCGTGCACTCGCGATTATAAAATCTGTTTTTGGGAGGCAAAATCGACACGTCAGCACCTGTGTCCACAAGGAACCTCAGTCCACTTTCTTTGTCCGTAACACACAAACGACGACTAAGTGATGTGGTGCAAACCTCCGCCGTAGATCGCACCACCGCGCCTAGTTTTCCGGAACGGATGATTCCCACGCACACGGTTGAAAGCATTTCTTCGCCTTCTCAGCGTACCGGAAGTGATAAAAGCAAAGCCAATTGGGGTTGTCCTTGGCACGGCTTTTCGAGCGATTCCGGGACGTATTTCTCGTGCGCGACGTTGACCTCTCGTAGCGTTGTCCTTGACGTCCGCGATTTGCTTGTCGCCCTCCTGACCGCTCCACATTCGCCAAACGGACGCTGAGCTTTGCGATCTCTGCCAGAATAACGGCAGTATCCTTGGAAGTGGATGGGGCGGTACTATCAGCCTGTGGTGTACTGTAGGGCTGCCTGACCTCGGACACGTATTTACGACGCGTTGCTTCGACGACATTGTCCGCGATGCTTGCCAGTCGGTCGAGGTCACTTGTTTCTGCGACGGCCAGGACTGCTCGAACATCGGCTGGTAAACGACCTTGCCACAGGATCCGTAGAGTTTCGTCTGGGAAGTTTTCACGAGCCAGGTCCTTCATTCGATTCAATAACTGGCTCGGCTTCATTTCTCCTAGCTCCATGTCACCAATTAATTTCTCTACTTGCCGAATTCTCGTATCTTCATACAAGGACAGAAGCTTGGCCTTGAGCGCGGCGAATTTACCTGTTGCCGGCGGTCGGGAAAGGAAATCCGTAAACTGTACTATAACTTCCTTCGGCAGCTTCGCAACCACGAGATCAAATCGGGCGTCGTCCCCTAACCTCTGTGGTGCCAGTATGGCCTCGATCCTTATGAACCACACTCGCGGCTGATCTACCCAAAATTCGGGTAACCTTGATGCCAGCGATATTGCCATAATATCTGGCTTCATCTCCGCTTCTGGTTGCGTAGGAGGCTGGGTGTTGTGGGGTGCCGCAGTAGGTTGACCCTGAAATCCGCCTTGCGCCTGACCTTGTGGTCCTCCTTGTGCGCCAGGTACACCGTGGAGTACGCCGTTGGTCATGTTCGTGACCCTGAGTCTTGTAACTTTCTTCGAAATCACGTCGGGGTCACCACTGTGCGATTCTATTCGCAACCGATACAAGGTTATCCTATGTGGTGACCCTGGTTAATTTAAACTCTGACTCCAATTATATATAAAATTTATTTCGATGTGTTCACTTGAAAATCGTTACAAGAACTGCGGGCGCTAGGTGGGCTCACAGCCCACCTCGTCCCGCGCCGGGGGGGAAGGAATTTGCAGCGTTGTGAGAACTATGTACAACTGTGTTCCCACATTCACCCCCATTTCACCCCCTTAGGGAGTGATTTCCGGAATTAAAACTATCCTATGTCCTTTCCCAGGACTCAAGCTATCTCTTTACCAAATTGTATTAAAATGGGTTCCATCCGAATTTTTACCCCTAATTTCACCCCCTTAGGGGATGATTTCTGGGGTAAAAACTATCCCATGACCTTTTCCAGGACTTAACCTATATCTACACCAAATTTCATCAAAATAGATTACATCCAAATTTTCACCCCCCCCCCCCCCTTTCACCCCCTTAGGGGATGATTTCCGGGATAAAACCTATTATATGTCCTTCCCCGGGACTCAAACTATTTATATACCAAATTTCATCTGAATCGGTGCAGCGGTTTAAGTAGCTCCATACAAATTTCCACCCCCAATTTCAGCCCCTCAGATATAAAAACTACCCTTTGTCCTTCCCCGGGGCTCAAACTATCTGTATACCAAATTTCATCTAAATCGGTTCAGCGGTTTAGGCGTGAAGAGGTAACAGACAGACAGACAGACACACTTTCGCATTTATAATATTAGTATGGATTGTATATGAACTATATGTGGTTCGAAATAAACAAATTAAATAAATACCTAAGAATTTCGTTACATCAGTCTGTTCTATACGTTGATCCTTACATTGTATGTCAAGATTTATAGAGTGCGTGATTTAGATTGATGAAATTGCATTATCTTTGTCTTGTCAATATTAATATTTAATTTATTTAGGTCCAACCAGTCAATTATAGTCGCAAGAGTATTATTAATGTCAACTTCATAACTTTTAAGGTAATTTGATTGAATTAAAACGGTACTGTCGTCTGCAAACAATATCATAAGATGGGTTGTACATTTTGGCATATCATTAATATAAATTAAGAATAATAAAGGCCCTAAAATACTACCTTGAGGAACTCCGCGCATCAGTAGCCTTGGTTCTGAGTAATATGATGTTTCCTGCATCGACTTAGAGCAGATTCCCTTGATCTCCGTATATTGTGTTCTATTTTTTAAGTACGACTTTATTAAATCTAGACAATTTCCTCTAATACCACAGCGTTCTTATTTATGTAATAGTCCATATGTCCATATATATTGCTGAGATGGATATCCTTGCGTCTACACTCAAAATAGCTGTTTTTATTAGGTCGTAAATTGCGAGGGTGGTTGACTTATTTTTACGAAATCCATTTTATAAACCAAAAAAAAAAGAAATCTGAATAAAAAAAAATTTTTTGTACAATTTTTTTTGAAAAACGCCATAGTGTTGTAAAGTTTGTATGTACCTACCTATAAGTAGCCAAATTTATTATTTTATTTAAGTTTAATTTTTGTTTAATGTTTTATGATATTTTTAATTAAGTTAAATACATTCAAAATAGTGGATATCTGAAGTATGGTTACCTATATGTAGTTTTATTAGTTATAGAAAATCTTAGATGTATTTTTTTAAAATTTGACTAAATGGTTTTTGTAATTGCAATTTTTTCTATAAAGTATTTCTTTACGAAGTTAATATTTTGTAAATGTTTGTTTAATTTGAGGATTGTAAAATGCATTTGAACTCATCTTTGCCGGGTTCATTATGCTGCGTACATTGGTATATTTGATAGATCTTATTAGTGGTGTTGATTTCTCTGTAGATATGAGCCATCTGAGAGATATAGTACCTAATGGCGGATGAAATTAAGGTATCGTCGCAGTTTCCGTGGAGTTTTTTGGCTGTGCCTTTATTATTTTAGCCACTACTTTTTCGTACTTTATACATAAGTTGCACTCGCCATCTGCAGTGCACTGTTGAAGTTCCTTTTGTAGATTTTTTTAATACCTACTTCGCGTTGGTATGGCGTGGTCGGAGAATATTTTTACATTTTTGAGTTTTGCATTCTTTTGATTACGGAGCATTGTTAGGCTACTTTTTCGGATGCAAAACAGACTTTAAGAGGTCTGTTTTTGTGAGCGGTGTATTTTCCCAGTCTTAACAGATGTTGAGGTTTGAGACATTCAATTAATACAATTTTGGTGATTCTTGACGCTTCCCGGGAATCCTCTTCCAATTGTTGAGCAGAATATTAAATTAGAAATGATATTTTGTATGACAAGTATAGACTTAAACGCACATTTTGTGGAGATAATTTCAAATTAATGACTTACTTCATATTAAACGCGCCGAGAATATATGCTGTGTCCTCATAGCATAAGCCCGTTTAATAGAGAGCGTTTTCGGGGGGTGCCGGCGTGTGCCGATTTCAAATGCATATAACATCAGAAAAATAGAAGATTGTAATGCTACAGTTGTTTTAGTGCTGGATTATACTTTTGATTTTCGTAATAAAATAAGAAGATGCAAGTTCCCTATAAAGAGACATGGAACGCACTGTAAATTATTTTAAGGTCGAAATTAATCTGCCATTTTATTATGATTTTATTAAATTCACAACACGTCTGCACTGCACTGTACGCTTACGCATGCGCATATGTTAAGTTATCCTCATATACTAATTGCAGACTCTTTCCGTTGTTTATGATGTGCTATCCAGATTACCATTATTTAAGAGTACTGCATTACTGTATTTGTTTATTTCCGACGTTATTTGAATACAAAGACGGCGTTGTTTTTCCTTCAGGTGGCACGGTATGCGCCCGATCGGTGAAGCTAATGGACGGTGGCGGCGAGAGCAGCTCGCGCGCGGCGTGGTGGGCCGAGCTGCGGACCGAGCTGCGAGCTCACGCGCGGGCATTACGGTGCAACGCCGTTATAGCGTACACGGAGACTGCGGCTATATGGTGAGTGTAGCACGGTAAAGCTCGTGGTCGCGGTGGCGAGGGCACTTTGTCTCATGGTATTAAAGTAAGAAACGATATATTTTTATTTGCACCAATGGTATATTTAACTTCATTATACTTCATTCCATATAACGTCGGTTCGCTCACTGCTCTGACAAAGTCAAAATTACTCTGTTTGAGGCCTATTGCCAGGCGTTCTACACTAGTCACTTGTGGTACCATTACACGAAGCGGTCGATCAACAGACTCAGAGTACAGTACAACAACGCGTTTCGTGTCATGTTACGGCTGCCGTGGCGGTGTAGCGCGTCTGGTATGTTCGCCGTGAACAGAGTGGACTACTTCTACGCTATTATGCGTAAGAGGCACTGATCCTTTGTCAGGAGAGTGAGCGAATCAACAAGAGTTATTTTCACCTCACCGGCTCGAAAAGGTTTGCTTTGTCGCTCAAAATCTGCGTGCAAAAGTCCATTATATCCGCTTGCGTGGAAAGAGTTTTTGAATTTCGAACGTGACGCTCTATCGCGAGATCCAACTTTTTTCTATAGGAATGACAGCTCATTATCCTGCGTTCAGAAATTCATTATTATTATTTCATAAAATAATTTAATAATACTTAGTCTTTCTTAATTAAGTACATATGAAATATTAATAATTAGACTGACTTATAAAAATACAATATAAATAACTAATTTTAAAATGCAGTTTTATATTTCAAAATTTTACGCTTCGTGCAAATTTGGAACGCACCGTTTAAAAAGTTAATTTAAGAAAAAACTCGTGTACTTACCTACATTTCATTGTTTTGTTTTGTTTTGTTCTAAAGCCACAGTAATATCCAAATAATGGAAGTTATTTATAGATTTTAGCGCAGAAGATATACATAAAATGAATTTTTGTACTCGACGATTAAAATATGTGTATTAAGATTTCATAGAGAATACTGCAACGTCACTCTTTTCATAGTTGTAGTCCATGTTACTGTCGAAACAATCGAAATAACTACTTTTCGATACGCTCCAGACAACTAAAATAAATTCGACCAATCACGTGGCTGCTTTACTGAACTGTAATGAATTGGACCAATAGAATCGCTTTGATGTCGTACGCTCGTTGATGTCTTTTAAGATATCAACAAGCGTACGAGCGATGAGCTGCACTTCGTTTCAACAGTATCGAGTTTGTTTAATTAGTTCAGTTGACTCGTAGAAAATTAATTTTAATGAACTCGTACAAAAAGTATTGTTCACAATAGTGTTATAATCAAGCTTTTTAATCTCGTACCTTACTTAGGCCACTCAGCGAGCTTCGTGGCCTAAACACGGTACTCGACTAAAAAGCTCTCTATTATAACACGATTGTGAAAAATACTATTTAATGCCTGCTGAGTTAGCGGAAAAAGTAAAATATGCGTATTTGAGCCTTAGTTTACCCGTGACTACCTAGTACCTACCCAAAAATACTTTGACTTTTTTAATGTAAGTAAGCGTGGAGTCTATTTCAAGATGCGAAAATGTTTATGTTACATTTAATAATTATAAAATGCTTTGATTTTGATGAGATGTAAACAAACGTTTATTGAAAATGAGTATACCTATAGGTCCAAATTACTTTCATTACATTTATAATTTTCCTCGCGGTGGTGAGGTGTAAAGTTGTGTGTTTCGCTCGGCAGCACAGTTGTTTGGCGTCTCGTGCCTTGAAAGCCTCGCTATGCTCAGGATTGTAATTTTGAACCATTCGCTTCGCTCATGGTTCAATCTAACAATCCTTCGCTAGCTCTGCTTTCAATACAAGCACTTGCGCCAAACAACAACTTTGCAGCCTTGCATAACAAATAACTAATTGTTATACAAGGGGGGAAAGTTGTATTTTACCTGCGAGTGTTCATTTGAAACAGGAGCTAGCGAAAGGATTCTATGATTGATTGGTTCAAAAATAGAATCCTGAGCGTAGCGAGTGTTTCAACACACGAGACGTAAAATAACTTTTCACCCGTGTATAACACAAATATTTTCACCTCACTACAGCGAGGAAAATAAGCAATAGGGTAAAAAAAAATGTAAAAAAAAAAGTCAAAAAAAAGTTTTAAAAAAGTTAAAAAAGTTTAAAAAAAATAAAAAAAGTAAAAGAAAAGTTAAAAAAAGTATAAAACTTAAAAAAAACATATGTCACATAAAATATACAAAAAAACAAATATAAACATTTAACGTTCTACGTCATAGTACATTTAACGTTCTACGTCTACTTTCTTCACATGTGGATAAAAAGCGATTTTCTCAATAGTTAACAAACATACAAAAAGGCCTTTCCGAGCTAGTGAGGTGAAATAGTATTTTTCACAATCGTGTTATAATAGAGAGCTTTTTAGTCGAGTACCGTGAAGGTACGAGATTAAAAAGCTTGATTATAACACTATTGTGAACAATACTTTTTGTACGAGTTCATTAATAGTAGATTGTACAACAAGTGCATAAAACGCACCATTTTACTCGAGACGTTTATCCATCCGAGCGAGCTTGCGAGCGAGGATAGATATAAAGTCGAGTGTAAAATGGGTTTTATGGACGAGTTGTACACTCTACTTTTCACTTCGATTGCGAGGAAATGAAACAGCAACACGTAAATATAGTAAATGCTAATTTAATTGTTGTTGTTATGGCTTAAATACTATACTGATCTACTAAATTGAAAAATAAACAAATATAAAAAATAATAAATGAGACGAAATACAAATTATAAGTTTATTTCATGAAGTTTTATTGTGTACTTTGGCTGTTGGTATCTTTGCCTTGGTCTTAGAATACGAACGAAACGAAATAAAATAAAGAGGTTGTTGTATGAAGTTAAAGATGTTCGTGTGGCTGTTGCAGCGATTGCCTTGGTCTTCGACGAAGATTTTACTTTATGCTCTAGAGCATAAAAAGCGACTTTATGTCGCCTACGCACGACATAAAGACGAACTTTTAGAGCATGAGAAGTGAAAATAGTACATTACTGCAAAGGCCGTGAAGTAAGGGATTGATGGACGAGTTTGGGCTAGACGGCCGAGTCGTAGACGAGGCCGGATACAACGAGTCCAGCAATCCCTGTTCCGGCCGAGGCTTGTATAGAGCTTTTCTCAAACGATGTGAGGAAATAATAAATAGTTATTTGTTATACAAGGGTGCAGTTATAACTTAACCGCGAGTGTGGAATTGAAACACGAGCAAGCGAATGTGAGTGGTTTAAAAATAGAATCCTTTTCACCTCACTAAAGTGAGAAAGATTCTAGATAAAAAAATCTAAAAAAGAAAAAAAAAACAAAAAAGAATAATATTAAAAAAAACATTACAAAAGAGTAAAACAAAAAGGAAAAAAATATAAAAAAAAACAACTAAAAAAACAACTAAAAAAAACAAAAAAAACGCCCAAAAAAATGACAAAAAACAAAAAAAAAGGAAAAAAACAAAAAAATTGACAAAAAGAAAGAAAAACAAACAAAAAACAAAAAAAATAAAAAAAAGGAAAAGAACAAAAAAAAGAAAAAAAAACTAAAAAAAAAGGAAAAAAAAACAAAAAAAACAACGATAAAAAGAAAAACAAACAAAAAACATTAAAAAAAACAAAAAAAGGAAAAACAGAAAAAGAAAAAAAAGAAAAAAAATTAAAAAAAAAAACAAAAAAAAAGGAAAAAAAAAAACAAAAAAAAACAAACATTAAAAAAAAACAAAAAAACTAACAATTTAATTAAACAAAATAATTTTAACATTAAAAAATAGACAAACATCAAGAAAAGAAAAGATTTTTTTTAAATCATTAAAACGATAAACAACACTAAAAAATAAACGAAAAATAACAAAAAAAAATGTAAAAAACTATCAATTTTTTTTTTACAAAAAACTAAAACAATTAAAAAAAGTATTGGTGGTTGGCAGTATGTATTTTTTCCTTTGTCTGTTTAATATCAGTAAGCAAATTTAAAAAGTTAGAGTAGCGGCCAATAATGTTCTTAGTTAGGGTTTTCATACATTACTTCTTGGCCTAGGCCAAGAAGTAATGTAGGCAGCCATAAACACGGAACTTCATGTCTTCATTTCGTGACATTAACGCATACATTTCCGAGCATGTTTGAGAAAATTAATTTTCTACGAGTCAACTGAACTAATTAAACAAACTCGATACTGTTGAAACGAAGTGCAGCTCATCGCTCGTACGCTTGTTGATACCTTAAAAGACATCAACGAGCGTACGACATCAAAGCGATTCTATTGGTCCAATTCATTACAATTCAGTAAAGCAGCCACGTGATTGGTTGAATTTATTTTAGTTGTCTGGAGCGTATCGAAAAGTAGTTATTTCGATTGTTTCGACAGTAACATGGACTACAACTATGAAAAGAGTGACGTTGCAGTATTCTCTATGAAATCTTAATACACATATTTTAATCGTCGAGTACCAAAACAGTATTATTAAGGTAGTGTGTACGTGTACGACATGCTTCCTAACGAGTAAGGTGTCAACGATACTTTTTCTGTGATTGGAAATTCATTTTAGTTTTTAATTTATTTTATTTTAATTGCGTCCAAATTATTTATTGTATATTTTAAATTTTTAATGTACCTAATGTAATATTGTGGGTTATTACCTAAATAAATAACTAATTTATTTATTATTTTATAACATTCGATTTTTAACCGACACATTCATCTACATTTCTTTGTTTATTTCGGATATCAAAGGGAAATATTGTACTGCTTTGACTTATTCGATCATCAAGTGCTTCTCGAACATAACAAAATTAATGTTTTTGCGTTTAAAAATAACGCATGGCGATTAACGCACGTTTTTTGTAATATTATATGGAATGGGATACAATACTTTTCTCAAACTTGCAATTAAATGTTGACATGACTTACTTCAAATTAGGTCCGGAAATACTACGTATCCGGTGCGACTAGTGAAGATGATATGTAAAGGAATTTCATACAACCTTACACACCTAGGCCTGCAAAGCAACCGTCTTTTGTTTATAAACGTCAAATTGTGACGTCTTGGCATTCAATCACCAAAAAAAAAAGATTAGGACTAATGTCAATGTCACCGGGTAAAACGTTGCTTCAAACAGGTTAAAAAAAAGTTGGGCGCGTAAATTGAAAAAAAAAAAGTTGGGCGCGTAAATTGAAAAAAGTTTTTTTTCTTGTTGGCCGGATTTGTCAATAGTTCGTAATTATTTTGAAACTTTCTAATAAAAGCCATCGATTTCGAAATGAGTTCGGACGAAAATGATATGGAATTGAACTGTATGCCTCCGGAATTGCGAGCAGAAGTAGCCATGAATAATTTACTACCCCCGAAATCAAAAGTTAGGTACATGACGGCGTATGAAAATTTCATAAAAATTATAAGTGTTTTCTTTGTTGTAGCGCCTCGTCTATATAGTTAGATATAAGTTCATGTAACTATAAACTAATACTTAATTTAGGAAATAAGCGGAATATTTGTTAGTAACAAATGTGGGACACAATTATAGGTTATGATGTGACAGCACTGACAGCTATCAGAAACGTATTATTTAGTTGTATGAATAAAACAAATTCACTACTTTTTATTTCATTGCAAGTTTGAGAAAAGCACTATACAAATCTCGGCCAGAAACAGGGTTGCCGGCCGCGTATCCCTCTTATATCTACTTGGCCTGCAACCCTTCATTTCCCGACCTCTATAGTAATGTACTATTACAACATGCCTATTTGAAAGTTATACATTATCATTGTTTTTATGACGGTTCAACAACGGAATACTGTCGCCATTTACACCGAGTTGTTGTTTTGCAGCGAGGACGTATGCGTGCTATCCGCGTCCGGCACAGCCGCGGTCATCGACCTGGACTGCGGCTGGGACGGCCCCGAGCAGGACTCGTGCTCGCTGGCGCACGTGCCGTACTCGCCGGGCGCCGGGCCCTACCGCGCCGAGCTCTCCGTCTGCCAGGGCTGCAGGTAACCAGGGCAGACTGTAAACGACCTAGAGAAAACTAATGTTTCGCCTGGGTGCTATGTAATAGCAACTAGTTGATATGTTCATCTTTATTTAACGTCTATAATTGGCCATCGACTACGAGTTTCCCGTGTACACGCACCGTATTTTTTTATACAACTGGTTGCATACCAACTGGTTACGTAGCTGGTACCGTAGCCTATAGACACCTGTGACTCCAGATGAATTACAAGTGCGTTGCCGTATATACATCAAATTTCCCTCAGACGCGCCCGCGTACCCGAGGTGCCTTTAGCAACCTGGCAGGCCGCCCGCCTGGTCGCCTATATACAGCGCGGCCCCGCCGTTCCACGACCTTTCACGTTTATGCGCACTTCATCTACACATTTTTCATCCAGACGCGCCCGCGTACCCGCCGTGCTGCTAGCAACCTGCGCCAAGCCCGCCAGCCTTGTCGCCTACAGCGCGGCCGTGCCTCTAACTGCAGTAGCGGCCCGCGCGCGCCGCGCCGCGCCGCAAGCCGAGCCCGGGGCGAGGGACATCTCCGACCAGCTGCCGTTCCTCGAGTACGAGCTGCATAAGTTGCTGCTGGCGAAACTGAGGATGCAGGTAGGTCCCACCGTACCTACAGTTGTTTACAGAGAACGAGCCACGAGAGTCGGGGATGTCGGCTAGTCTTGCTATAGTACTCGATCGTATGCGTTTACAAACGTATGTCGGTGGAATAAAGTTGAAAATTAAATTTTTAGTAAAACTACCCATTTTACATTGGTCAGTTTTTAATACATACGTATAAACAGAGACGGTCACTCATGATGAAAAATGTTTTCACTTCTCATGTTCGCAAAGTACGCCTTTGTGCTGGATGTATGCTGCACAAAATGCCACTTTTATGCTCTAGTGCACAAAGTAAAATTGTTTTAAATACTAAGATAATCGAGCCTAACAGCCACATACACAATAAAACTTCGTAGAATAAACTTGTCATTTGATTTGCTTTAATAAATTTCACATCCGTGTTTTCCATTACTAAATTAATAAAACCAGATAAAATAGAAGTCAATTATTATTTTAAAACGTATTGAACCATTAAATGACTTGGCAGTATGAAGTACCTAAGTCTAATATCACGTGTCGAAAATTAAAAATAAAAACTTTAAAAAGTTAAGTGACGGGAATGAGCAATTATTTTATTGAATTTTGCAATTATTTATTATTTTCTCGCAATCGAAGTGAAAAGCAGTGTGTATAACTGGGGCATAAATTAGCCATTTAACCCCTCCACTTAACTGTCCACCCTCGCCGGTGGCTTGGGTGGATATAAACGTCTCAGGTTAAATGGCTCGTTTTATGCGCTTGTTGTACAATCTACTATTTCCCACGCTCGGCCTTGTATAAGTTACAATCCACTTCCTCACCTCTGATAATGTGGTGTTTGTGACAGGGTGCGAACGCGCTGTTCTCGCTGCAGACACAAGTAGCAGTGGGCGAGCGCTGCGTCATGGCCATCGCGAGCGGCACCGCCGTGCGCGTGTGCGCGCTTCCGCCGCCCGCGCCGCCCAGGATCAAGGTAACGCCACACTTTATAAACCTATTTATTTATTTTCTCAAAAACGGCCCGCAAAGTGAATATTACTCGCTACATATTGGAAGGTAAATTGTATAGTTTAAGGTCAATCAAAATTAAAAAATTAAAAACACTGCAGGCCGCCTGCAATGTTCCATAAAATTTGTTTTTTAAGACTGTTTGTTTCTCAATAAAAAAAAATATTTGTCGAGTAACAAACTTTTTAAAAAGTTGAAACTGGCATATAAAAGACGGCACAGCCAATTCAATTCGTAATTTTCTGTTGCAAACGCGATGTTTTTGTACGTGTCTCAAATAGTTTTCGTTTTTCGGTGGAAAAATACACTCGCGATTCTGTTTAAAAAAAACGGCGATAAAATTAACATTTTCATCAACAAATACTCAGCCTGCAATTGCCTCCTTTCCGGCCACGGCAATAATGTACTATTACTTATTTAATCGTATGGCATACGGCCTTTTGAGTTTTGTCACTCTTTAGCACCACCCAGGGGACACGCGCAGTGTTGTGGTAGGTAGCTCCTGCGGACGCAAGTGACAGTTGTCCCCCCTTGGTCAAGTGAATGGGCAACTAGACTGTTAGAGGTTCTTAAGCCGCCCGAAGGCCTCTTACTCGGCTTAGCTGCATACGTCGCCATTGTTAGCAGCTCGGGACATGACTTGACAACCCTAGGTAAGTACTGTGGCCTTGTGAGGTGTCGGCATTTACGCAAACATCAAAGGCGACGGTCCACTGGTACTATTTACACTGTGGTAACATCATCAATAGGGTACGCGGCACAAAAGTTTGCGTGTATGAAGTTAGCCTCGAGTCGCCTCCCGCATACCCGTCCGACCCCTCTGACACCTTTGCGGCGCTACTAGTAGCTAACATCAGAATCGTTAACTGATTTTAATCGTATTGTAGTTTCATCGTGTTAAAATTGATAACGAAGTGTTGCTAAATGGATAGTAAACCATCAAATCATTGTAATAAAGTGTAAGTTACAAAATATTATTGAAATCATAAAAAGATATGGACCTTGAAAGTTTAGAAAGAAATGCATTTTGTTTATAGTCCAAGAGTGAGTTTAAAGCTACCAATATAATCCATACGCTTTTATAGAAACAAAATTGTATGACAACTACGGACCTAAACGCAGTATTTCGCGACCGAAACAGCAATTTACTTGATTTTCCATACAACGATTAGTACAAATAGCAAACTGTGACGTCATACTTCTATGTCAATTAGTATGAATCGTTTCGGCTGCCGCCAGCGAGGCCCGTCTAGGACTAAATTTTTTGGGTATTCATGTTCTTTAATTATTGTAGTTGCTCCCATACAAACATTTTTTCCTCTGCAAAAACTGGGCATCATAAAAAAATCTTAGGACACAAGCCTATTTCTTCAAAAGTTTACCACTATATCAGTCCAAATTTCATACAATACGTATGAAACGCAAGTAATCTTAAATCACAAACAGCCATAAATGTACGTACGACCGTGTAGGCTGGCCTTTTCCACCAGAGCTGAGGGATGAGGGAACATATCTACGTAGTGATTTTATATATTTGCATACTCGTACACAAGAAACTATTCTTTCCAGGCCACAGAAAACGACAAAGAAGCCTTGGAAATACAGAAAGCGTTATGGGACGCTTTCACCGCCAATAAGACAGCCAACGGCTACGACGCTAGTAAGACATATAATTTATGTACTGTTTCTTTTGACTCTGAAATATTATTGTCTTAGTAATAATATCTGTCGCTCCGTCTCTTTTATCTATTCTATCGAAAGCACGGAACTATCTAACAAAACGATGCATGACAGATAGAAACTCAAATCACCACAAAGCACGTGCTCTTTAACTAAGTAGTTAAGGTTGTCGTATTTGTGTGACTATGTAGCTCTAAACTCTAAAACCTAATTAGATTCCAATATACGTCAAAAAAACTACCAAAGATGGCGGAATGTCACAGTTACACATGTCATCATCATTGTGACGTTTCAGGGAAAACCAACCTTTTGGTACAATCATTATGTTAAAATAAAACAATAAAGTTATTTCCACAATAATTATGATAAGGGTCATCCTGATTTTAATCAATGTTGTCTGTGCATTCATCGCCTAACAGGTCTTGGTTTGGTAAGGTTGACGAAGATAAATGCTAGCTTTAGCCGGTGCATTAGTTAACCTAACCAGTTAAAAAGTTTTTGTGTGATTGAGTATTATACATACAAGCTTACACATTTATAATATTAGTAAGTTTTTTTTTAAACTGACTGGGGACCTGCAATAATAAATAATATTAATGCGGGTTAGGGACTTCAGCTTTACATACACCTTTAATTTTTTTCTCAGATGTACCTATGCAGGTTTCTTCACGATGTTTTCCTTCACCGAAAAGCTAGTTGAGAATATCAAATGACACTTCGTACATAAAGCCCAAAAAAAATCATTGGTATGAGCCAGGATTTCAACCAGAGACCTCTGGATTGCAAATCCAACGTCCGAACCACTAGGCCACAACGGACGGGCAAACGACGGCGGGATCTGTATTATTAATAAATAAAAAGACAACCATTTTAATAACAATATTTATTCTTCAATTTCTGAACAGCTTAGATCATCCTCCTCAGTATTTATAATAAAAGGTTCAACCACATCGTCAATTAAGTTGAACATTCTGTCTTCAATTTTTATAACATGGTCTATGCAAGACTTCTAACGTTCCGCTGTCACCTTCTGCAGACCTTCTTCAAATAACGACTTTACTTCAGCCATTTTATAAGTTTTATTTATTATTTGAGGCCACATGCCCTTTTATTTGAGCCCACACCAACTCGATTGGGTTTAATTCGCAGTGGTAGGGAGGGAGTCTTAAAACTGTAATATTGTGAGTGGCTGCTAGTTCATCAACTGCCAGTTTATCATATTTTGGTTTTGCTTTTTCTACCAATTCCCACAACTCTGTCCTTAACATACTAGCATCGCATTCAATGCCTCTTCCTTGCAACCACTCAATTATTTGGCCCTTGTTCCATCTTTTTATGGGTCCACTTTCTAATTTTCTAGAGTGGTATGGTGCATTGTCTATAACATGCACAGAGTTCGGTTTCAACCTTGGCAAAATACTAGCCAGCCACTCTTCAAAATGTTTCGCATTCATTTCGTTGTGATAGTCGTCACTATTTTTTTTTGACTCAAACAGTAATAGCCCTCCCTCCACAAAACCTTCCTCGCTGCCAATATGACTAATAATTAATCGTCTTCCTTTTCCTGAGGGACCTTTTAGTCCAGTTGTAAGCCCCTCTAAAAAAGCTTGCCGAGATGACAAAACCTGGGGATCTTGCCAAACCTTGTTCTTCATGTGACCTGTAATGACAGGTTGGTAAGTTTATAATCATAATCACTAATCATTTTTCAAAATTAACACCACATTCATATCATATAAAATTGATTTTAAGATGATTAATTTATGATAGGTTTAATTAAATTCTTATAAACATGTCACATGCCATTTTTTCTGATTGGGCATTCAGTTCAATATAGTAAGTACAAATCAATGGCTAGTATCCAAAAAAAATACCTTCATTAAGCCAGGTTTCATCTTGATAATATAATGTTTGTCCTTCTCTGCGATATTGTTTTATTTTGACCAAGTAACGCTTTCTCCATAAAATGATATCTGCTCGGTCAATGAGGCAGCTTTGGCGTTTGCGGCTGGCATACTTGAAATTCAGATGCTTGAGTACCTGTCGCATTGTATTTGCTGACAAATTTGGCAAGTCGGCATCATCATTCACAACTTTTAAAACCTGCAGACAAAGAAATGTTATATTAGCATGGTTTATTCAAGAAAATACTGAAATCAAGTAATATCAGTTATATATATATATATATATATATATATATATATAATAAATTACTCACCTTCTGAATAGTTGGTGGCTCATTCCGATGAAAAAATTGATGAACTACACGTCTAATTGCAGCGAAGGTAAACTCATCAAGTTTTTCAATAATGGTTAATTTGGGGCCAGGTTTATTGGGAGGACTAAAGTTTTCATCCGTTTTGTGGTCTTTCATAATCTGCCTGACAGTTCTATCAGATATTCCCAATATTTGAGCCACTTTCATTGCACAGTCCACACGTGACCAATGTTTTCCCGTGGGCCGTGTACTGTGGGTATGTTTGTAACAGTTCACGACCATGAATTTCTCCGAGACACTCATATGACTTTTAGGACGCTTTTTTGGTGGAGATATAGGATCATTCTCTTTGCTGTGAGAGGAACCTGGTACAGGCTCCATTTTACTTGCGATAAAGCAAAACCCACGAGCAAAACACAAACTTGAAACAATAACGAAATGAAACAACAAAAACTTAACGGAAAACAAAAACTTAACAATGGAAATCACCACGGGGCGAACACAGAATACAGAAAACATTCGAGCTATCCAAACGTCAGATGTCGAATGAAGTGACAATAGATGTTATGGCCGCCACAGAACCACCATGTCCACCATAAAGGCTACCACACATGATCAGTTGTCAAGTTTTGAAGACGTACGTAAAAATATGATTGTTTTTTTTTCCTAAAAATGTAATCGCACATAATGAGAATATTAATTGGTACCAAATGTTATTAAAGACTGAGTTATTGCCATTGTAATTTAAACTTTTCTCCTATAAAATAATTTAACTAAATATCTTTTTTTGCGACGAGTATTTAAATAAGATTGTTTATTGAAGAAGGAAAATTAAATGTTGCCTTTAATATTATAAATAAAATAAACAGCTACCTATAACATTTACAGAAGTGAAAATTTACCGATCCACTAATATGTCATTTTAATGGCAACACTTTTTTGACGTATGTTGGAATCTAATTAGGTTTTAGAGTTTAGTATAAGTTTTATCGATACATATACGTTTTCAAACGTGTTTGCGTTTAGTTTCAATTTGTATGGCAACGCGTTGTTCCTAATAGTTACCACCAGAGGCGCTGCTCGCGTTGCCATACAAATTGAAACTAAACGCAAACGCGTTCGAAAACGTTTTGTATCGATTAAACTTATTGTTATTATTATTATTAATTATTTTATTTTCAGATAAGACAATCCATAGTTATTAATTAATTGTTAGTAACATTTGATCACTTAAATATATGACTACGTTAGTACAATATAATAAATTAATGAAATACATTTATTTTATATTGAAAATGGGTAACCTGTCCCCCATATGAATTGTGATCCAATTTTTTACAACTGGGCAGTCAAATTTCTCCAAAACGATGTTCAGGAGGCTGTTGACACTGTCCCTTACTCGCCGCATCAGGGATGCTACTCGCTTCCGTAATATTCACCTGAAGCCATCTATATTTGCCTCCATAAACATACCTGATGCGCTGTGTCTTGGAAGTCGCAACAGCATCCTGAACGCATTATTATATTGTACGCGAAGAGCGCTTAGCGATTTTTGCTATACTAGAGCCTCAGTTGAATTTAACCGAGGTGTAAACGAAAGCTTGGTCGACAATGGGAAAATACACCTTAATCTCGTGAAATAAGTGTTATTTCGCGTTGCAGTCCTCCCCGAGCTGAGCACGAACGTCGCCCTGGCGGAGGCGGACGGCGAGCGCGGCGACGAGCCGCCGGCGCTCGACCTGTGCGCCGACAAGGACGCGTGTGTGCTCGAGCTGGACGAGGCCGAAGACGTAAGCCGGAGTCCTTGTTCATTGCAGTCCTCCCCGAGCTGAGCACGAACGTCGCCCTGGCGGAGGCGGACGGCGAGCGCGGCGACGAGCCGCCGGCGCTCGACCTGTGCGCCGACAAGGACGCGTGTGTGCTCGAGCTGGACGAGGCCGAAGACGTAAGCCGGAGTCCTTGTTCATTGCAGTCCTCCCCGAGCTGAGCACGAACGTCGCCCTGGCGGAGGCGGACGGCGAGCGCGGCGACGAGCCGCCGGCGCTCGACCTGTGCGCCGACAAGGACGCGTGTGTGCTCGAGCTGGACGAGGCCGAAGACGTAAGCCGGAGTCCTTGTTCATTGCAGTCCTCCCCGAGCTGAGCACGAACGTCGCCCTGGCGGAGGCGGACGGCGAGCGCGGCGACGAGCCGCCGGCGCTCGACCTGTGCGCCGACAAGGACGCGTGTGTGCTCGAGCTGGACGAGGCCGAAGACGTAAGCCGGAGTCCTTGTTCATTGCAGTCCTCCCCGAGCTGAGCACGAACGTCGCCCTGGCGGAGGCGGACGGCGAGCGCGGCGACGAGCCGCCGGCGCTCGACCTGTGCGCCGACAAGGACGCGTGTGTGCTCGAGCTGGACGAGGCCGAAGACGTAAGCCGGAGTCCTTGTTCATTGCAGTCCTCCCCGAGCTGAGCACGAACGTCGCCCTGGCGGAGGCGGACGGCGAGCGCGGCGACGAGCCGCCGGCGCTCGACCTGTGCGCCGACAAGGACGCGTGTGTGCTCGAGCTGGACGAGGCCGAAGACGTAAGCCGGAGTCCTTGTTCATTGCAGTCCTCCCCGAGCTGAGCACGAACGTCGCCCTGGCGGAGGCGGACGGCGAGCGCGGCGACGAGCCGCCGGCGCTCGACCTGTGCGCCGACAAGGACGCGTGTGTGCTCGAGCTGGACGAGGCCGAAGACGTAAGCCGGAGTCCTTGTTCATTGCAGTCCTCCCCGAGCTGAGCACGAACGTCGCCCTGGCGGAGGCGGACGGCGAGCGCGGCGACGAGCCGCCGGCGCTCGACCTGTGCGCCGACAAGGACGCGTGTGTGCTCGAGCTGGACGAGGCCGAAGACGTAAGCCGGAGTCCTTGTTCATTGCAGTCCTCCCCGAGCTGAGCACGAACGTCGCCCTGGCGGAGGCGGACGGCGAGCGCGGCGACGAGCCGCCGGCGCTCGACCTGTGCGCCGACAAGGACGCGTGTGTGCTCGAGCTGGACGAGGCCGAAGACGTAAGCCGGAGTCCTTGTTCATTGCAGTCCTCCCCGAGCTGAGCACGAACGTCGCCCTGGCGGAGGCGGACGGCGAGCGCGGCGACGAGCCGCCGGCGCTCGACCTGTGCGCCGACAAGGACGCGTATGTGCTCGAGCTGGACGAGGCCGAAGACGTAAGCCAGAGTCCTTGTTCATTCATAATTACCCTTCACTCCCCCTTGTACCAAAATAGTACATTACTGCAGAGGCCGTGAAGTAAGGTATTGCTGGACGAGTTTGGGGTAGTAGAGAAAAAAATTTTTTAAAAAGGAAATAAAAGATGAAAAACAGAGAACACCTAAAACATAAAAAAAAAACAAAAAACATTAAACAACATTGAAAAAAGAAAAATAACGTCAAAAAAAGGAAAAACATTAAAACAAGAAAAGTAAAACATCCAAAAAGAGGAAAAAAATAACATAAAAGACCATACAAAAATTTCAACTTTATTAATAAAAGAAAACTTTAAAAAAAGGAAAAAAACATTTAAAAATTATTCAACTAGAAACACTAAAAAAACAAAAAAAAAAGCGTAAAAATACATTAAAAAACTAAAAACATAAACATTAAAAAAAATAGTATAACATAAAAAAAGGAAAAAAAACTTAATTTTTTTTTAAAAACGAGATAAACAAAAAAAACAGCATTTAAAAAACAAACAAACGTTAAAAACATTGAAAAAACAAAAAAGCATTAAAAAAATTAAATTGTAAAAGAAAAGTAAAACATACAAAGAGGAAAAAAGATAGAAAAAACTTGAAAAATAACAAAAGACCCTACAAAAATTTAAACATTAAAAAATTTACATTAACATCAAAAACAGAAAAGAAACTTTATAAAATAATTAAAAACGATAAACAACACTAAAAAATAAAAAAATACGAAAAATAACAAAAAAAAAACAAAAAATATAAAAAAACTTTAAAAAACTGACAAAAATATATATTTTTTTTTAACAAAAAAAAAAAAAAAAAAACAAAAAATTAAATAAAAATCAATTAAAAAGAGTAGTGGTGGTTGGCAGTATGTAATTTTTCCTTTGTCTGTTTAATATTAGTAAGTAAATTTAAAAAGTTAGAGTAGCGGCCAATAATGGTTTTAGTTAGGGTTTTCATACATTATATATTAATGGGAGCCATAAACAAGAAACTTCATGTCTTCATTTCGTGACATTAACGCATACATTTCCGAGCATGTTTGAGAAAATTAAATTTTAGACAGAAACTTATTTATCGTAACTCGATACAAACTTGTACCCCCATTTCACCCCCTTAGAGGATATGATTTCCGGGATAAAAACTATCCTTTCCCGGGACTCAAACTATCTCTATACCAAATTTCATATAAATCGGTTCAGCGGTTAAAGCGTGAAGGGGTAACAGGCAGACAGACAGATAGATAGACACACTTTCGCACTTATAATATTAGTTAGTATGGGTGGAAGGTATGGATAACTGGCGAAGCTAGTTTTTTTTAATGGCATTTCATTGACATAGCAAGTCACTCAGCCTTCAGACAATAGTACATTGTTGTAGAGGCTAGAAAGTACGAGTCCAGCTATTGCACTTTCGGCCGAGGCTTAACATAGTGCTTTTCACGTCTACTGCGAGGAAATTGCAAATAATCATAATTTTAAATCAAAATTAAGTTCCTAATTGAAGATCATAATACTAATCAAAAAACAAAAGAAGCGCGGCACCGCTCGCCGGCGCGGCGGCGCCGCTCCTCCCGCTCGACGCCTTATGATTGGTCGAAGAGCTGTTCAAACTGAACAACCACTATTACAATGACCAACCACTCAAAAATAATCGACTAATAGCAGAGTAGAAAGTAAAAAAGGCCGCTAATACTACATTTTACTTTGCAAATCTACATTGTTTGACTGTTTTTGAATTGTACTACTAAGAACTACTTTCTACTTTCATTTCAATCCATCTTTGGCCATATTTCCGAGCAGTGGCGTAAAAACGACTATTATTTTGTCGACACACATAAAACGCTAGCGGGTTCGTTGTACGTACATTACTGAATGTCGACAGGTGGAGACCGCGAAGGTGCTGGCCAAGCGGCGGCCGCACATGCAGGTGTTCACGAGCGCCTCCAAAGCGGTCCCTGGTGTGCCACCGTATGCGTTTGCTCAGGTATTTAATTGCTACGGTATGCTGCTTCGTCCTTTTGTAGCACAACAGATATATTTTTCTAAGGACGTAATTCCTTAAGCAGGGGTTGCGGGGTTTGATAGATAAATGATACCTCGCTAACCCACAATGTATTGAAACTTGCATGCGAGTTTGCATGTGCGTAAATGGTGCTTTATAATGGTTAGCATAAAATTGCGTCTTTCTAACATAAATATAGAAATTACTACGCTTTTGCAAACTTGCGGCGTGAACGCTTTTCGATCTTCCGTTCAAATGAATAATGAACAGCCGCCACGGCCACGACTTTGAGCGGTGGCGGCAGCAGAAGTGCGCCATACATATAAACGAGAGATTAAAACGCAGCATCTCGCACCCATCTATGCTGTGGTCGAGTCCTAAGGCTTCGTGCCGTGTTTCTCGCGCTCGTTTACGGGCGGTCAAATAGTGTGTCGGTGGGCTAATAGTAGTTTATGTGACTGTACATAATGAAGGGCAAACACGAGTGTGGGTTTCATAATAACATCACACGAGTGTCTTAATGCCTAATTATGTACAGTTACATACACTACTTTATCTGCCCACATATCATAAGCCTCCACGATGCATTCAAGAGCCGCATATTATGACCGGCATCGCGGCGTTGTTTTCTGGCAGCTGTCATAGTTTTTTCTTAAATCAGAGACAAACTAGAGTCGCAAAGTGCCTAAGCAGTCTTTGGCAAAGTGCCTAAGCAGCAAAAAGCCACAATAAGAAAAAAAAAAAAAACTAGAGTCGGATCCAACTGTCATATCGTTCGATATCTTACCACTGACCTATAAATCTATGGACTAGAAGTACCTACGAATTGAGCGTGCCTACCTAAAGCATTTTGTCGGACAAAATGGCGTCCTTCCGGTAGGGTTGCATTACTCGTCTTAAAAGATATCGATATCGATGTTATCTCCCTCTCTATCACTCGGATATGCAAGACAGATAGAGATTTCGAATTCGAATTAAATAAAATAAATAAATGTATGGCAGCGCTAATTTTGATATCAAAATCGGAGTCTAGTAACAACGGGGATTAAATTAAGTGTTAATCACCATATTGGGTTGGATAGAATCCTTCTAAGTGCCGGTACCTACATACGGACTGCAAACCGACTGTAATTTGTATGGACACTGTGCAGTCAGCGTGCAGTTCCCATATAAATTATAGGCGGGTTGCAGTCGGTCTGTACGGGTCGTAAGTAGTCGTAACTCTGCACCGTCTTTTACAGGATAGATTGTGGAAGTGTTATTTTATGATAACACTTCCTCTGGCGTGACGATGATGGTCCCCATCAAGTCTGTTGGCTGGGCTTATTTAAAAAAATAATTGAATATGTTTTTAACATATTTTTAACATTATTGATATTAAAATAAAATGAGCTGTCACTGTCATAGGAACCATCATTAGGAAGTTTAGCATATTAATTTAAGTATTTAGAAATGTAACATTCAAGTAAAGAAATACAGTAAAAAACGTTTTTATTCAATTTTTTTTAAATTAATTCTAACCAAAAAAGAATTCAAGGAAATGTCATAGGGACCATCATTCGTATAGACCTCTTATCCCGTTTATGTTGAAAGGTAAGATGGTATAGTAGCAGTAACTTTAGCAGGGTTTACAAAAAAACAACACTTTTTACATAATTTATTCATTGCGGAATATTAAAAATGTGTAAGAAAATATTCTTGTTTATTATATTTTGTTCAATACAATATTCAATTTATAAAACGTATATTCAATTTATTCATAATGTATATAATCACCAATTATAATTATTTTCCATTGGAAATATGTACAATGATTATAACGAATATTTGTTAATTGAAAAAGCATATAGAAATCATAATAAATGTATGATAGGGATTAAATCATTCACTGTTTATATACACTCGGCGTCAAAAAAATCGCACATTTCGAAAATTTCGTTTTGAGCGAAAATTGCTCTTACAGAATGTAATGTACCCCATGACTATGGGGTCTTATTTGAAAGGTAATGAAACCTTCTATCGGAAAATGTCAATTGAAAATCAACCCCGTAAGGAAAAAAACAGGAAAAAGGAAAAACCGTTTATTTAACAAAAATTACAAAAAAATAAAACACAACAATAACAATAAAATAAAGCTTAAAACTAAACTTAAAACCTAGTGTTGCCTCCTCTAGCCCTCCGAAGCTCTTCCATGCGGTCGGTCATGGACCTGATCAGCGTCACGATGTTCTCTTGAGGAATGTTGTTCCACTCCTCAATGACAGCATCATGAAGCTCATCAAGTGTGGCAGGAGGAGGATCACGCGATCGTACCCGCCTTTTCAGCTGGTCCCAGAGGTGCTCGATGGGATTTAAGTCGGGACTCCTTGCTGGCCAGTCCATAACGTTGATACCAGCAGCATGCAGGTAGTCCCGAACGATCAACGCTGTATGGCTGCGGGCGTTATCGTGCATAAATTGGAACCCAGGTCCAATTACATCAGCATATGGGACCACATGTGGATCCAGGATCTCCGCAATGTACCGTTGAGCAGTCAGGGATCCCTGGCCACGGCCACCTCCAGTCCGGGAAACGCAAACAAGTTCGGTTTTCCCGTCGACGGAAATGCCGCCCCAGAACATACAGGATCCACCCCCGTAGCTGACGGTTTCTACGGTGCAGGCTTCTGTATACCGCTCCCCCTGCCTCCTGTAAACCCTTCTGCGTCTATCGTTGGTGTAAAGGCACACTCTCGTCTCGTCAGAAAAGAGGACATTCCTCCATTGGGTGAACGTCCAATTCTCATGGCTAGTGCGAAATCCTCTTCTGGCATTCCGGTGCTGCGCAGTCAACTGGGGGCCCGTAGCGGCCCTGCGGGGCATCAAGTTCCTCTCCCGTAGTCTTCGTCTGATCGTGGAGACGCTCACCGACGTTCTGCGAGCTGCTCGAAGCTGTTGCTGGAGCTCAACAGCGTTGAAAAAACGATTCCGCAAGGAAGTCGTCACAATGTACCGGTCGTCTGAACCGGAAGTACAGCGTCGCCTGTACAGAACAAATCTGTACCATGTCATAAGCCGGCAACAAATATTTCCTTGGATCCATCTTTCCTTGAATATTGAGAGTTTCACACAAAACAGGCACATTTTTTGAAGTTGGCAGCTGAAATAAATTAAAAAGTATATAAACTTGAGTAATCCACAATATAAATTTTCACTATGTATAAAGACTATAAAATGAAATAAAATAATGCATGTGTTTTATGAAAATTATACCGTTTCATAAGTTAGGGCCAATTTTTTTTCTTGGTGACTCATTGCAGTAACTTGTTCTTCTGGAACATTTACCGGATACACACATAATACTGGAACCGGTTCTGTATTTGGCGGCTGAAAATGAAGATGATCTGAATAGAAGTTATAAATATTCTATTATAAGTTCTTCAAGTTGCCTGAACTAGGATATTTCATTCAGATTTAAAAAAATAACAAAAAAAATTACCATTTTTGGTGACGGATCCAAATTTTCCTTTTGTGTGTATATCATATGTTTAGATGTTGATGGCTGTAAAAAGAATAGACATTTAATCAAAGACAACAAATGAAATTTTATAACACCCCAGATAAAAAAAATAAGACATGAATGTCATAAATTGAAATTACTCTTAAAATTGTATGAACTAAGGAGTTACTCATTAGTTTAAGATTCTGAGTATATATATTTACCATATTAAACACCGTCGGTATGGCATTCTCACGCAATCTCACCACGTCTAAAGTTCTGTTAAAATGAGATTCCTCGAAATGTAGGGAACAGATATATACAGTTCTTTATGTCGCGGATTTATGTTCTCCAGGCCAATAGCATTAAGCCATTTTCGACGCAAAACTTAACTTAATGGTACTTTGTTGATGAAAAACAGTTACTAACCTGTGAAGAGTCAAATTTGGTCGATTTTTCGATTTTCGCGCACCACACTGTTTTATTGAACACATAGGCATATTGCGATTGCATCACTTGATGTCCACACCACAAAATCAAACGCTAAAACTGATTTTATCAACGAATACCAATATTAAAACCACAAAGTTGTTGTCCACTTGACAGCCCACCTACTACAAACAACGGGTTTGACGTCTGGCGGTTAAGATGGCGGCTGGCAGCCGGAAACAAACATGTGGTAATAATGTCAAACAGTACCGGAATTAAGAACAACTAAACGTCGTGTTATCTCTTTCATCTTTGATGACCGGCTATTAGAAAGAATGAGGTAAAATATATTTTTAGGTTTCTATGTCGTTTTCATATACATTTGTATAACACAAAGTATCTATAGTAGAATAGGGCCTCTCCTCTTAATTTCTTTACTCATTGTATCTTACTTACGTGCGACATTTGTCAAATTTGTATGCAAATTGACAATTCATTTCGAACTAAACGTCATCTTGACTGAATGAATAGAGGTCAAATCAAATTTCTTTGATTTCAGAGATGTTCGAAACTGGAATGAAATAATATTATAGAAATCGATGTTAC
The DNA here is from genome assembly GCA_963854355.1 of Epinotia brunnichana. Classification (NCBI taxonomy): domain Eukaryota; kingdom Metazoa; phylum Arthropoda; class Insecta; order Lepidoptera; family Tortricidae; genus Epinotia; species Epinotia brunnichana. The sequence continues at coordinate 20,445,967 of OY977936.1, read as the reverse complement.
TATTTAGCAATAATAACATTTTCACAGATAAGAAATTTGTTCTAACAAAACAGTCTATTTTTATGGTGGCCATAATGTTCGGTTCTTGAACGCATCATGGAGGGTTTATGATATTTGGATAGATAAAGTAGTATTTGTTTGGCAGGTGTGGCGCGCTCGTCTCGCGCTGTCCGGTCAGGGCGGCGCCAGTACGTCAGGCGAGCGCCACGTGGCGCGCGCGCTGGACGGCGTGGCCTACAAGCTGCGCCGGCTGCAGCCCTGCGCGCTGCTCGCGCCGCGCATACAGCTGGAGCTGCCGGAGGTACTGTGCTGTCCTGCGCCACGTGGCGCGCGCGCTGGACGGCGTGGCCTACAAGCTGCGCCGGCTGCAGCCCTGCGCGCTGCTCGCGCCGCGCATACAGCTGGAGCTGCCGGAGGTACTGTGCTGTCCTGCGCCACGTGGCGCGCGCGCTGGACGGCGTGGCCTACAAGCTGCGCCGGCTGCAGCCCTGCGCGCTGCTCGCGCCGCGCATACAGCTGGAGCTGCCGGAGGTACTGTGCTGTCCTGCGCCACGTGGCGCGCGCGCTGGACGGCGTGGCCTACAAGCTGCGCCGGCTGCAACCCTGCGCGCTGCTCGCGCCGCGCATACAGCTGGAGCTGCCGGAGGTACTGTGCTGTCCTGCGCCACGTGGCGCGCGCGCTGGACGGCGTGGCCTACAAGCTGCGCCGGCTGCAGCCCTGCGCGCTGCTCGCGCCGCGCATACAGCTGGAGCTGCCGGAGGTACTGTGCTGTCCTGCGCCACGTGGCGCGCGCGCTGGACGGCGTGGCCTACAAGCTGCGCCGGCTGCAGCCCTGCGCGCTGCTCGCGCCGCGCATACAGCTGGAGCTGCCGGAGGTACTGTGCTGTCCTGCGCCACGTGGCGCGCGCGCTGGACGGCGTGGCCTACAAGCTGCGCCGGCTGCAACCCTGCGCGCTGCTCGCGCCGCGCATACAGCTGGAGCTGCCGGAGGTACTGTGCTGTCCTGCGCCACGTGGCGCGCGCGCTGGACGGCGTGGCCTACAAGCTGCGCCGGCTGCAGCCCTGCGCGCTGCTCGCGCCGCGCATACAGCTGGAGCTGCCGGAGGTACTGTGCTGTCCTGCGCCACGTGGCGCGCGCGCTGGACGGCGTGGCCTACAAGCTGCGCCGGCTGCAGCCCTGCGCGCTGCTCGCGCCGCGCATACAGCTGGAGCTGCCGGAGGTACTGTGCTGTCCTGCGCCACGTGGCGCGCGCGCTGGACGGCGTGGCCTACAAGCTGCGCCGGCTGCAGCCCTGCGCGCTGCTCGCGCCGCGCATACAGCTGGAGCTGCCAGAGGTACTGTGCTGTCCTGCGCCACGTGGCGCGCGCGCTGGACGGCGTGGCCTACAAGCTGCGCCGGCTGCAGCCCTGCGCGCTGCTCGCGCCGCGCATACAGCTGGAGCTGCCGGAGGTACTGTGCTGTCCTGCGCCACGTGGCGCGCGCGCTGGACGGCGTGGCCTACAAGCTGCGCCGGCTGCAGCCCTGCGCGCTGCTCGCGCCGCGCATACAGCTGGAGCTGCCGGAGGTACTGTGCTGTCCTGCGCCACGTGGCGCGCGCGCTGGACGGCGTGGCCTACAAGCTGCGCCGGCTGCAGCCCTGCGCGCTGCTCGCGCCGCGCATACAGCTGGAGCTGCCGGAGGTACTGTGCTGTCCTGCGCCACGTGGCGCGCGCGCTGGACGGCGTGGCCTACAAGCTGCGCCGGCTGCAGCCCTGCGCGCTGCTCGCGCCGCGCATACAGCTGGAGCTGCCGGAGGTACTGTGCTGTCCTGCGCCACGTGGCGCGCGCGCTGGACGGCGTGGCCTACAAGCTGCGCCGGCTGCAGCCCTGCGCGCTGCTCGCGCCGCGCATACAGCTGGAGCTGCCGGAGGTACTGTGCTGTCCTGCGCCACGTGGCGCGCGCGCTGGACGGCGTGGCCTACAAGCTGCGCCGGCTGCAGCCCTGCGCGCTGCTCGCGCCGCGCATACAGCTGGAGCTGCCGGAGGTACTGTGCTGTCCTGCGCCACGTGGCGCGCGCGCTGGACGGCGTGGCCTAATAGCTGCGCCGGCTGCAGCCCTGCGCACTGCTCGCGCCGCGCATACAGCTGGAGCTGCCGGAGGTACTGTGCTGTCCTGCGCCACGTGGCGCGCGCGCTGGACGGCGTGGCCTACAAGCTGCGCCGGCTGCAGCCCTGCGCGCTGCTCGCGCCGCGCATACAGCTGGAGCTGCCGGAGGTACTGTGCTGTCCTGCGCCACGTGGCGCGCGCGCTGGACGGCGTGGCCTACAAGCTGCGCCGGCTGCAGCCCTGCGCGCTGCTCGCGCCGCGCATACAGCTGGAGCTGCCGGAGGTACTGTGCTGTCCTGCGCCACGTGGCGCGCGCGCTGGACGGCGTGGCCTACAAGCTGCGCCGGCTGCAGCCCTGCGCGCTGCTCGCGCCGCGCATACAGCTGGAGCTGCCGGAGGTACTGTGCTGTCCTGCGCCACGTGGCGCGCGCGCTGGACGGCGTGGCCTAATAGCTGCGCCGGCTGCAGCCCTGCGCGCTGCTCGCGCCGCGCATACAGCTGGAGCTGCCGGAGGTACTGTGCTGTCCTGCGCCACGTGGCGCGCGCGCTGGACGGCGTGGCCTACAAGCTGCGCCGGCTGCAGCCCTGCGCGCTGCTCGCGCCGCGCATACAGCTGGAGCTGCCGGAGGTACTGTGCTGTCCTGCGCCACGTGGCGCGCGCGCTGGACGGCGTGGCCTACAAGCTGCGCCGGCTGCAGCCCTGCGCGCTGCTCGCGCCGCGCATACAGCTGGAGCTGCCGGAGGTACTGTGCTGTCCTGCGCCACGTGGCGCGCGCGCTGGACGGCGTGGCCTACAAGCTGCGCCGGCTGCAGCCCTGCGCGCTGCTCGCGCCGCGCATACAGCTGGAGCTGCCGGAGGTACTGTGCTGTCCTGCGCCACGTGGCGCGCGCGCTGGACGGCGTGGCCTACAAGCTGCGCCGGCTGCAGCCCTGCGCGCTGCTCGCGCCGCGCATACAGCTGGAGCTGCCGGAGGTACTGTGCTGTCCTGCGCCACGTGGCGCGCGCGCTGGACGGCGTGGCCTACAAGCTGCGCCGGCTGCAGCCCTGCGCGCTGCTCGCGCCGCGCATACAGCTGGAGCTGCCGGAGGTACTGTGCTGTCCTGCGCCACGTGGCGCGCGCGCTGGACGGCGTGGCCTACAAGCTGCGCCGGCTGCAGCCCTGCGCGCTGCTCGCGCCGCGCATACAGCTGGAGCTGCCGGAGGTACTGTGCTGTCCTGCGCCACGTGGCGCGCGCGCTGGACGGCGTGGCCTACAAGCTGCGCCGGCTGCAGCCCTGCGCGCTGCTCGCGCCGCGCATACAGCTGGAGCTGCCGGAGGTACTGTGCTGTCCTGCGCCACGTGGCGCGCGCGCTGGACGGCGTGGCCTACAAGCTGCGCCGGCTGCAGCCCTGCGCGCTGCTCGCGCCGCGCATACAGCTGGAGCTGCCGGAGGTACTGTGCTGTCCTGCGCCACGTGGCGCGCGCGCTGGACGGCGTGGCCTACAAGCTGCGCCGGCTGCAGCCCTGCGCGCTGCTCGCGCCGCGCATACAGCTGGAGCTGCCGGAGGTACTGTGCTGTCCTGCGCCACGTGGCGCGCGCGCTGGACGGCGTGGCCTACAAGCTGCGCCGGCTGCAGCCCTGCGCGCTGCTCGCGCCGCGCATACAGCTGGAGCTGCCGGAGGTACTGTGCTGTCCTGCGCCACGTGGCGCGCGCGCTGGACGGCGTGGCCTACAAGCTGCGCCGGCTGCAGCCCTGCGCGCTGCTCGCGCCGCGCATACATACTAAATATTAAATTTTGTTTTATAAAAGCATACGAGGGTCAAACTGAAAGTTCTTAGAAAATCAAAAACTGAGCAATCAAGCAACTTATTACTTTTATTATATCTTTTCAAAATAGCCTCCCTTCACATCAATACATCGCTGCATTCGATAGAACCACTGAGAAAAGCACTTTGCCCACTCGTCCTTAGGGGTCTCTTCGACGGCCTTTTGAAACGCAGCCACTGCTTCGTCGGCGTCCATAAAACGTTTTCCTCGAAGTTTTTCTTTAATTTTTGGGAATAAATAAAAATCACAAGGTGCAAGGTCGGGGCTATAAGGTGGGTGACCCAGTAATTCCACGTTTGCCGTCGCCAAATAGTCGATCGTTTGCTTGGCGGTGTGCGATGAGGCGTTGTCGTGGTGAAGCAGGATCCTACTGCGAGGCCGTTTTTCTCGAACTTTTTCCAAGACAAGTGGTAAACAATTGTTAGTGTACCACTTCGCAGTAACTGTTTTTTGATCCTCTAAAATAATTGTTGCGTAATGACCAGTCCTTCCGAAGAACGAGGCCACCATCTTTTTTCCCACACTTCGACCTCTCTTCACTTTAGTAGGCAACTCCTCGGAAGGAAACACCCACTCAGCAGACTGTCTTTTAGTTTCAGGATCATAACAGTAAATCCAGCTTTCGTCACCCGTAACTACGTCGAACACAGCATTTGAGTCACCTCCGTTGAATCTTTGACCCATTTCACGGCACCAATCAACACGACGGACTTTTTGGGCTTCTGTCAAATTATGAGGTATCCACCGGGCACAAAGCTTCCTCACCGCTAAATGTTCATGGAGGATTTTGTGGACTTGACTCATACCAATGGCTAAGCTTGTACGAATCTGCTGATAGGTTACTCTTTTGTCAGTCTCTATCATACGCCGCACAACACTGATGTTATCTTCAGTAGTCGCCGTAGAAGGCCGGCCCTCACGCAGATCATCAGTGAGATCAGTGCGGCCACGTTTAAATTCATTAAACCAGTTGTAAATAGTAGCACGAGATGGGGCTTCATCGTGAAAGGCCAATCGAAGTCTATCATAACTTTCTTGTTGACTTAAATTACATCGAAAGTCGTAAAAAATCATTGCTCGAAAATTTTCTCGCGTTAAATTCATGCTCACGTAGTACACACAATTTTCAATTTGCCGCCAAATCGTAAAACAAATGACAATCGAGTGGAATTCGTACACAAAAATATTAAGAAAGAGTTCCATTTTCAAATTTTGAACTTATTTTTTTATTATATTTATTACAAGTGGCCAGTTCTAAAGACTTTCAGTGTCGCCCTCGTATCTGCACGTAATCCTGTCTATATCCAGATCTGTTGGCATAGCAAGACCAGATTTACTTCAGCTTACCATAGATCTGACCATAATATCTTTTTATACAGGATGAAATCCAGCTAGTGGTCTCCGGCGCTGCCATCCGCCTGGCTGACCCGAGCAAGGTTGAGCACAGCGAGAACGGGCACCCCGCGCACCCGTCCGACGATGACGATATCTTCGCGCTGGACGAGGAACAAGCCAAACCCCAGGAGGAGGAGAAGGCAGCCGTCGTGGTCAGTGGACAGGTAAGGATATGTACCGCCTTACAAAGTTACATGATATCCTGAAGTGACATCGATAATTCTAATCTTGTTAGAAAAAATATCCTATAGAGAACGATATTGGGCCTTCATTCATGATATTGATAATGATTCCGTAGGAACAGCGATTGGTAGAACAGTTTTTGTAGTGATGTTATTTGTGCAGGCCCCAACGACGGTGTCACTGACGTCCCTCTGCTACTGCTCCGGCGCGGGCACCGTGCGGCGCGTGTGCGCGCTGCGGCTGCTGTTCGTGCGGGAGACCACCGCCGTCAGGGAGCTCGGCGGGCTCAGCGGGTTCCTGCACACCTTCACCTGCGAGGTAACCGACACTGACGTCCCTCTGCTACTGCTCCGGCGCGGGCACCGTGCGGCGCGTGTGCGCGCTGCGGCTGCTGTTCGTGCGGGAGACCACCGCCGTCAGGGAGCTCGGCGGGCTCAGCGGGTTCCTGCACACCTTCACCTGCGAGGTAACCGACACTGACGTCCCTCTGCTACTGCTCCGGCGCGGGCACCGTGCGGCGCGTGTGCGCGCTGCGGCTGCTGTTCGTGCGGGAGACCACCGCCGTCAGGGAGCTCGGCGGGCTCAGCGGGTTCCTGCACACCTTCACCTGCGAGGTAACCGACACTGACGTCCCTCTGCTACTGCTCCGGCGCGGGCACCGTGCGGCGCGTGTGCGCGCTGCGGCTGCTGTTCGTGCGGGAGACCACCGCCGTCAGGGAGCTCGGCGGGCTCAGCGGGTTCCTGCACACCTTCACCTGCGAGGTAACCGACACTGACGTCCCTCTGCTACTGCTCCGGCGCGGGCACTGTCTCCTTCGAAACTAAAAGAGAAATTAAGTGATCTTACTCGAAGTATTTAGCGTTAAATTGTCCCTTGAACTGCCCTGGCCGTGTAATGCACCAACCCTGAATAGCTCCTTCGGTTCGTGCAAAACACTGACATGCGACGGATCTATCAACGGACGGAAATTCGCGCCCCGCAATGTTAAGGTTAACGCACACTTATAAACTCCTCGCTCGACCGTCACGTCCGATTCTTTGTATGAAACTCCATACTAACAGCGCGCATATATTGTGGCCGGCGGCCTACTTCAAACGTCAAACGCTGTCAACCGGTGCGGTGGACGCCGCGTGGCCACCTCGGCGCTGCTGAAGCGATGCTTTTGCGTGCTTTGGGTTGACGCCTTTATAATGGTGTATTTATTGATGGCAGGTGCTTGCGATAGCGCGTGCGTACACCGCGGCGCTGGGCGGGAACGCGCTAACGTCCTTCTACATCACGCAGCTCATGCTGCAAGACAACGCGCACAAGAATCAGGTATGTCGCAGTTTTTTTTTCATTGTTTTGTGGCTTTTTGCTGCTTAGGCACTTTGCCAATGTCAAGTGGGGATATGTCGCAGTGAGTTATATTATAGAGAGCTTTGACTGTATGTGTGCTTCGATGACAGCTGACTACAGATTAACTAAATTGTAACGTGATAATGTCTGCCCATTGAATTATATGTATGGAGCAGACATCCTCTAGCTCAAGTTTGCGCATAAAATTGATGCAAGTCAGCCTCAATTTGCTTAGTCTGTGACTGGAACTAGTCCTGATATTCCAAGATGACGGCTTGATGGAAGACTTCAAGAAAAAAAATCTGGGTAGACTATACGTTGTAATAATAACTAATAAGTCAATGTGTTTGCCTGTGTGTGATCAACAAGGCAGTTTTTTTGTTGAAGCATCGAGAACAACCAGGGGGCCGATTTTTGACTTTCGACTGCTCGAAAATTAAATAAAAGTAAATACAATTTTAGTGTCAAAGTTGCAGGCACTAACTTTCTACCGATATAATTGAATACGAGTGGTCAATACCACTCGCTTTTCAATTTTCTATCGCTATTTCAAAAGAGCATTTCGTAATTTTAGTCCGTTTTCGAGTGAAAGATTCGAGCGCTCGAAAGTCAAAAATCGGTCCCCAGTATAGCAGATACTACAATATCTATTGATATAAAAAAAACTCCTTGGTTTCCAATGTAAAATATATGCAAAAACGCTTCATTTTAAATATCCACTAAAAAAGTTGTAATTTTCTTCCAGGGTCAATGTCTTCTATCGGTGGGAGGTGATGTGGTTCACATGACGTATTAAATTAAGTATTTTTCTAAAGTATTTTCACTGTATCCGCTATATCTGCGTTTCTACATTTTTAAATCGTCTGTCCCGGATGCATTTTTCATCATTTCAATTTGTTTAATTATTTTTTCTACAAAAACTAGAAAAATACCACTTCTTCTCATCCTCATCCTTGTATAAATCAGCCTGGAATGACGCATGAGACAAGTCGTGGTAAATAAATAAGTCTATATTTATATGCAAAAGATTAACAAATGATTTTTTTGCTTTAGCATTCTTATCTTAAATACAACTTAAAGAACGTACTGTCCATTTTATATGATATCGTCTTTAGTTTTAAAAATCGCGCAGGATCAATAAGAAACCTGTTAAACTATATACAACTTTGGGCGCGTTTTGGTAAAAGATTGAGAGAGAGACTGTTAAAGTTATTGTAAAGCTTTCTCCAGTGTTCTGTGTCTTTCTTATAATTGGTAATATAATAAGTAAAATACAGGTTGTGGCCTGTAATAGGAGCAAATATTCAAAAGGACGCTTCCTTAGAGCATTTGTAGTATTGTGTCCCACTCATTTAATTTTTTTTTTTGATTCGGAGATATTTTGATCTAAAGTTATGACCTCCAAGTAATGTATCTTGGCACCACGACATCATAGCACAGCAGTCAATGTGGATTTTGAAGTAACATCATGTAACGAGTCATAATAGTTTTTGCATTTTTGTTTTCAAAAGATATTTTTGTGATTATTTGATTTTTATTTCATTTTTTTAGTGTCTTTAAAATAAAAAGTTACTGATAGCACTCCAGAAGAGTAAAAAAATACAACTTAACTTATTTTGAAGAAAAAAAAAATATCAAAAAAAAATTTTTTTTCAAGTTTAACCATGTCGAAATAATTGTTCACAAGCTTAATAATCTACCGTTTAATTTTTTGCTCCTATTACAGGCCACACCCTGTTTATGTATTTACAATAATCTATTCGTATAATTTTTTGTATTTGTTATGTTTAAGATAGCTAAGAGAGAACGCTAACTTAAATCATTTATATATTGTTTTTGCTCCAATATAAAAGGCCTCAATTATACCATAAACAATGTGCACAATGGTTCCTTGTGTTAGTAATACAATTTTATTATTCTAGTATGTAAGTTAATCTTATTTAAATAACATACAAAATATTTATCATTATTTTAAATTTCGTAGGTACTTCTACTTGTAAGTGTTATTTTAAGTAGCGTAAAACCTAATGCCTTTTAGCGAAAAATCCAAGACAAGACACACTTGCCACAGATTTAATGGATGTTTTTTTTATTTTGCCGCAAGAAGCCTTCTACATCAAAAAATGACAATTAGAATAACAATAACAGGTAACTAAAATATAGAAATCGTACTCTTAAAGAATTAAGTTTGTTTTGATTTTATACTATATCTACTTATCGGTAGTACTTGTGCCCTTAGGAGCCTTAGGGTGAATATCGGAGAAGTGGTTTCATTTATTTTACAAATATGTGCTCCCTTATTCGACATGTTAATGCAAACTACGTTGCCCCGATACTAAATAAAGCGATATATCCCTGTCCACTTCTCTTACCATGATACAGCTAGATTAATTGTTATTTTATTTTTCTATTTTGAAGTTACTTTTTATAAAAAATATACCGGTATCTTAATATTTGGTGCTATCTGTTGTATTTGTATGTTTGTATATGTAATGTAGAAACACAAGTATTTTTAAAGTTTGTATTGTAACCTTTCCATGATTATTACCCGAATTCAGTATTGAAAGTGTCGGTCCGGCAGATTCTACTCATGGCCATGACAGCTACTTAAAAAGGCCTTCAGATATATGAATTAATATACAATATACATTATTAACACATAAATCGACTAGGAGAAAAAATATGGAAATTTAGTAGAAGCTATTGTATTTATGTATATTTTTATGTGTTTATAAATACTGTGTATAAAATAAAAATTAAATCAATTTGTGACAGTTTCAGAGAAATCGTATGTCAAGCATGATGGACGTTGCTAAGTAGGTATGCGGTGAACGTAGAATGTACGGTATTTTGCACATTGCCAATTTCTTTTTTATACGTTTATTTGAATATTTACATATTTATAAGGAACTAAGTGTCAATTTATGTCAAAATCTCCATGAATCATGTATCCGCACATATAGATGTGCAAGCAGATATAGATGTGCGTAGTACTGGCAAGTCATAGCTATCGTGTGTTTCGTCGCGCCGCCATTGCCGAAAAATAATCCGCGTAATTAATCAATAAATAAAGCACACTCTTACACAAATCGAACTAGCCTCAAGGTAAACTCAATAAGGCTTGTGCTATGGGTGGTAGACGACGAGTTGTGTAGGTAAATATTAAATCAATCGCACTACAACCTCAAAAGGCCTTGAGTCGATAATTACATAGTTTTTTCGTTTAATCTTGTCTGACAGTCATATTACTCTAAAAACTATTTACTCATAACTGTGGAATAATGTTTTAACTTTTTAATGACTCGGGAGACTAAATTTGGGTGTATAATCATGAAATAATATTATTTTACTATTGTTTGAACAATCGGCAACGGGAAAAATACGGGACATTAAAACAAAAAAACCTTCGCATCGTTGGCAACGGGAAAAATAGTGGACATCATACTTTGTAGAGACGTAACACATTCATAGTATTTTTTTTATGTCAAATATATACATATACCTTTTCCCATTCTTAGTCAAATCAGTGTGCAAATAATTAATTACGGTGTCATACAAAAATAACTTAAAAAAAAACAACTGCTGGGAATCCGCGAGAAGAGATTTTCCTTCTATGCACATCAGCGGCCATGGACAACGAAATACAGTCTCGGTTGGCCTAATTTTTTTTTTATTGAATAAAAATATATTTCAATAAGGTTTTAGTTTTTGTTTTTAAGATGTCCAGTATTTTCCCAGTGTCGACTTACAAAACATACGTAATTCATGTCGAATAAAGTAAATGTAGTGGATACATTTACTCTATTTCATTTTATTACTTTTAACGCGAGCCTATTAAATCCATTGATTGACTGGTGTGTTTTGTTAAATTTATACATGGATCAACGTAAAAAACCCCATCAACAAAAACTAATTGATCTTAAAAAATATTTTAGTAAAATAGCCGACATACAGTCAGCATCAGAAGCAGCTAAGCGGGCTGGGTGTTCAAAATGACCTACACACGCTCTTAACTTCTTAAGAATAAAGTCGTGTGCAGATCATTTTGAACACCCGCCCCACTTAGCTGCTTCTGATGCTGACTGTACAAAAAACGGCGTGTTATATTATCTATTGAGAACTCCAGCCATTTTGTACGGAATAAACTCAGTTGAATATAAAACCTTTTGATTAATTATCAATTGTTGATAGTAAGTGTGAAACTGAATGTTTTCTTTACCTATTTTTGTTATGCTACGTGTCAGGAGTCTTAGCGACTTTTATTTAGAAGTCGTAGTTCGTTAACGAAAGCTCGTTTATTAATAATTTGATTGTTAACAAACTAGGACATCGGCTTACAAAACCTCTCCAAAAAAGAGCTATAGGTACGAATTATGACGTCGAGATTTAAGTCGTGACAATGGTCGCTATTGCCATGACTCCAGGCACGAAGCATAGGCCCTTTACATGTAGCTATGTATTAACATCCGAACTCCTTTATATTTAGTATTACAATAGTACATTGTAGGAGAGGCCGGAAAACCGCTAGCATTTCCGGCCGAGGCATTACATAGTGCTTTTCACGACTACTGCGAGGAAATAAGAAAACATTTGCATAACTATTATATTATAACTATAGTACACTACTACAATGAAACATTGTAGTAGTGTTGGTTCAGGTGCTAAAGCTTTTGCCTACTTTCCAGCTTGGTTTTAGACCATCTATTGTCACATTTCCGAACAGTGGCGTGAAAACGAAATAGTTACTCTCAAAACGTTACCATAATAATTCTATATAAATACATATGTAGGTACCTACTTTATTGTGTATTCTGAATTTTAATACAGAAAGTGGACAATTAATATAATAAAATAACGTGTTCATTTGGCCAAGACGTATAATTTCAGAAAATTCATCTACACAATAAATATGTATTCACGCAAATACTAACTTATACTTCCATGACACTGCCTAAGTCTAGTCTAAAAGTTTTTCGAGAAACATATCTTTTGTGGCTGTAATAAAAAGTATGTACCTTATCGTTAGGCTGAAAAACCCATGTTGATGTTTCTTATCCGTTTATTGTTTTGAACATGGTATTCATTGTATTCAGTGTTGTAGTAAAAATACACAAATTATATTTTTTACTTGTTTTACTTAAACCCTATACTTATCAGTTTTCGGTTTTATTAACTCATCGTTATATTAAAACTAGGTACCTACTTGTTAAAAATATTTTACAAGCAAAATTTATGACCATGAAATTATCAATCAATATAATTTACCTACGTAACCGACTTCAATTCAGTAAGTGTGTCTGCTATGTGTAAGTGTGTGGATGTGCCTATACAATTTGAAGAGTTGCCGTTCAGATCCTGACTTGATGACCATGTGACCATCACAGAAGGATACCCTTTCAAACAAAAAAAGTATTTTACATTTCGGTCCAGGCATCTTCGAGTAATCCGGGAACATACATACATTGTGATACAAAGCTGAGCTATGTTGATCATTACATCAGAGGCTGATAATAGAGCCGAGGATGTAATTATCAAAGCTCACGCGTGTCATACGACGTTTTTCAACACATTTGCGAGGAAAAAATCCTTTTCATAAAATGAAAATGTTACAGGCTCCTAAGTTGTTTCCTTTAGTTATTAATGACAACAGGTTTTTACTCACATACATTTGTACATCTCCAAGAATGTGCAGTGGCGTCAATTCTATTTATCACTTTTCTATTCACTACGAGTCAACATTTTGAATAATAACCAAACACGCATCATCAATGTTTACAAATATTTGTGAAATTACTTATAATGGCGCGCAACTATTGTTTTTTCGTGAAGTTCGCGCAGTGCGCCCGTAGCGAGGCTTAGATGAAATCTCTAAACAGCCAATACAAAATAAAATAAATATTTTCTTATTCAATATAAATTCATTTAAAATATTATCAAAAGTAAATAGTTTTACTAAATGAAACGTTTCTATATCATATCCAAGAAGAAATAATCAATTACTTAATTCACAAGAAGGATTTAATTTGTTTAGTCGAGTAAGAATCCATTTGCCAAGAATTAAAAACAAACCTGTATAACCCGGTCAATTTAAGAATGCGCCGAGTCCATACATGCACCTTGCTGCGAGATGCCAACGTGTCCTAATCGGGATATAAACATAACTACACGAGTGTCGTAATGTTATAAAACACGCGTGTTTAATACCCAGGATTATGAGCCTAAAAGCGGCACAATAAGAGGCACGTTACGAGCAAATGTGTTGAAAAAAAAAAGATACCGGCGAATTGAGAACCTCCTCCTTTTTTCAAGTCGTTTAATAGTACATTATGATACAAGTGTGCTATGTTGGTCATTACACTCGAGTCGGTTTTTAAGCCTGAGCCGAAGGCGAAGGCTTAATGGAGACGAGAAGTTTTATGACCAATGCTCACGTGTTTCATACGACGTTTTTCAACACATTTGCGAGGAAAAAAAAATAAAATAAAAAATGAAAATGTTAAAAGATATGTAATGAAAAGGCACTAGTGCGATAATGTAATGTAAAAGTCACGGCATGGGTAATATTCTGCATTATTTTGCTAATATTTAAAAAGATATGTAATGAAAAGGCACTAGTGCGATAATGTAATGTAAAAGGCACGGCATGGGTAATATTCTGCATTATCAGTGTAAATACGCTGTAATAAGACCTACTTTACGAGCAGGTGTGTTGAAATAGTACATTATGATACAAGTGTGCTAAGTTGGTCATTACACTCTAGTCGGTTTTTAAGCCTGAGCCGAAGGCGAAGGCTTAATGGAGACGAGAAGTGTAATGACCATTGCTCACGTGTTTCATACGACGTTTTTCAACACATTTGCGAGGAAAAAAAAAAAATGAAAATGTTAAAAGATATGTAATGAAAAGGCACTAGTGCGATAATGTAATGTAAAAGTCACGGCATGGGTAATATTCTGCATTATTTTGCTAATATTTAAAAAGATATGTAATGAAAAGGCACTAGTGCGATAATGTAATGTAAAAGGCACGGCATGGGTAATATTCTGCATTATCAGTGTAAATACGCTGTAATAAGACCTACTTTACGAGCAGGTGTGTTGAAAAAATAATTATATGCCACCAATAAATCTTCATAATTATGAAAGGGGTTGGTCCAATATGGCATAAATAAACTTACCTACGGAAGTTTTCTAATACCAAGTTAACTCCGTGCTGCCGATTTATGAGGACAAAGAGGATTTTAAAATGAAATTCTCTAAGCTTGTCATAAATATGTATTTATTTAAAACATCATAATAATTATAATTAGTCTTACCTACAACGAAGTGCGACAAAATGTTGACAACAATATCGTTACTTACAATAATACAGCGCTAACATTTAAGTTGGAGAGAGAGGTCGCTAGTTTCGGATACCAGACATAGAGTTTTATAATAATTTATAAATGTTTTGGACGAAGGTTCGTGTGGGTGCGGGTGTCTTAAGCGCGAGGCGCGCGATGGCCGCGGCGTCAGCGGCGGCGGCCGAAGCGCAGGAACGAGTGCACGACGTCCTGCCGCTTCATGCCCGAGTCGAGCAGCTGGGGGTAGTCGCGCACCAGGGCTGCACACACATATAAAAAACTTTCAATATATTTAGATACAATACATGTTTTGGTTCAGGCGAGAATCGTGAATAATTGCTAATCAAATGTAGTTCTCACGCTTTCCACAAAAATTTTGTTCTTGAAGTATCCTTGAATGTAATTTTGTAGGCAATGAGAACATATTGGGTATATATGATATTTTAAGAACGAGCGAACCAAACCGTCTAGGTGTTAGCCAAAATAATTCGCAAATAATTACAATTCGGTATTTGACAATTAAAAGTCAAATCAGCTTATTTTTATGAAACGTCAAAAACGCTCCGTTAGTATGGAATTTGTAGGAATTACTGTGTGGTGACGTCACAATCAAACAACGTCCTTATTGTTAGTTTTTATGAATTTAGAAATCTTAAAAGAGCATACATAAATGAAAGCTTGATACTTTCCGAGTATTTTCGTAATGTTTATCGGTTGCAAATGAAAAAAACTATTTATTTTCATTGTTGGCAAATACCCAATGGGGAATGATGAAAATTTTAGAAATGCCTGATTATTTTTTTGGTGATAGGAATAACCTTCCTTAGCACCAGAAAAAAGTTGCAGACTTGTCAGCTGCGTCAATTATTTTTGAGAAATATAAACAGTTTCCTCACTTACGTTTTGTGGTTAGGACGGCGAATGAGACACTTTCCTTGATCCGACTCATATTACAAAAATATTTTAAATATCTGACCCTGGCAATGACCAATATAGCTGCTGCAGCTGTCAATATCATTGCCAGTGTCAGTTTACCACGGATTTTTATGATATTTTTATGTAATATGAGACGGATCAAGGAAATTGTCTCATTCGCCGTCCTAACCACAAAACGTAAGTGAGGAAACTGTTTATATTTTTCAAAAATAATTGACGTATCTGAAAAGTCTGCAACTTTTTTCTGGTGCTAAGGAAGGTTATTCCTATCACCAAAAAAAAATCTGGCGTTTGTAAAATTTTCATCCATTCCCCATTGCTTGCATTTTGCAGGAAGCACATACCACCTATAACCTACATCTCCCATCTCTTCAAACTAGACGGGATGGGCGTGTGACACCTCCGCTTTCGACCCGTAGGTCGTCGCATGGTGCCTGAGCACAGCTACGCACACTGCGCCCCTACACGTCATCTCTGTTACCCTGTAACTCCGGCACCTGCTCGCCTGCTGCCTCTGCATACTGCTCGAGGAAGGTGTTGTGCGTCTAGCAGATGCACGTGCGTCGTCTTCCACGGCACCCGAGCAAAGCTGCACGCACTGCACCCCTACACGTCATATCTGTTACCTTGGTACTCCGGCACCTGCTCGCCTGCTGCCTCTGCATACTGCTCGAGGAAGGTGTTGTGCGTCGTCTTCCACGGCAGCCGAGCATAGCTGCACGCACTGCACCCCGGCCTACACGTCATATCTGTTACCTTGGTACTCCGGCACCTGCTCGCCCGCCGCCTCTGCGTACAACTCGAGGAAAGTGTTGAGCGCCTGGCAGAAGCGCGTGGCGCGCGGGTCGTCTTCCACTGCGCCCGAGCATAATTGCGCGGGTGCCGCCGCCGCATGCGCCACTGCGAGCGCAGCCACTGCGCATAGCGCCCAAACACGACACGCGTCACCTCTGACAAACAATACAACAACATGTTAACTCTCTCAAGGTACACTCAGCGTCAAATACTCTGTAGCAACCAAAGTAGTCAAATAGTTCGGTACATCATATATTTAGTATGGTGTACCGAACTATTTGGCCACTTTGACTGGTACAGAGTATTTGACGCTGAGTCTACAAGCGCTGCATTGTTTAGCTACTATAAACTTTGTAGAGGAAAATTGTGCTTATGCGGGTTAGTGTTTTTATAGCGTTCAGTTCCGTGGTGCCCATATGTTTGAGACGCGAGTGTTACAATGTGTGTGTCAATGCATGGTGAGTCTGGAACACTTTGCGAAGTACGATCTTGTCATGATTTGGATAATCGACCCGACAGACTTCAGAATGTAAAAGGTGCCAACCACTGTTGAATCTCGCAAAGTGATTCAATCCGACGGCCCAACTTAATTGACTAATCTATAGAAAAAAATACTGCCGTAGAAAGGTACCGATGTGAATGACCAAAAACACACAAGTCGTCATTTATTTCAAAAACCGATGCGGCCGCTGTAGGCGAGCGTACCACCTAGGTAACTTTGTCGTCGTGGGGACTAAAGTACCTAGGTGAGCATGGACATACTGAATTCAAACAAGCACGCGTTAATGTTAGCCAGACAGCCATCAGTTAGGTACCTGTACGGTACAGGGACTACGGGGTACAGGTACATGATGAAAATTGACGTATTTCATATTGTATACCTACCTACCAAAGACGATATACTTCTATGAACCTATATGTTCTCCTTATTCCTAAAACTTTATATACCTGTGCTAACTATGTGTTTTGTCCCTTTCTCACGAACACAAATGTCGAAGGGGCATAAACAGACGAATTTTATTGCATTTTTGCTAATACAGTCTTGTTGAACGTTTATTAATATAAGGATAATTCAGCCTCTACCTACGTACCTACCCCACATTCGATCAGTCTTGTTTTCCTCAGTGACTTACAAGATATACAAATGCCCTAACCTATCCGGGTTGTTTTCAAAAAAAGTGTACCCTAGTTAAGGTAAAATTAAGAAACATTAACTTTGTCAGGTGAGTCACGAAAATTAGCTGTATAAATGTATGGCAAATTTTCGTGACTCACCTGAAAAAGTTAACGTTTCTTAATTTTACCTTAAGGTGGTTCGATTGCCATACAAAGCGTTATTTGACATTCGCAGGCTAACGGCGTGATATTTTAAGAAACTTATGTAACAAACTTTCATCAATTGGCTTCCCATTTGCGCCAAATTCCCCCTTTCCTAGAATAAACTTGTATAAACTAGATTAATTTGAGAAAAATAGTTTTCCCAAAATATCACGTGACAAACCAATTTCTCAGATTAATCTAGTTTATGTAAGTTTATTCTAGGAAAGGGGGAATTTGGCGCAAATGGGAAGCCAATTTATGAAAGTTTGTTACATAAGTTTCTTAAAATATCACGCCGTTAGCCTACGAATGTCAAATAACGTTTTGTATGGCAATCGAACCCCCTTAACTAGGGTACACTTTTTTTGAAAACAACCCATCCATGAAAATTATACCGACAAATTGGGCCAAATCCATTTCGTCGCCGTATAGACTAATGCCCTAAAATACCTACTAAATTACTGCGCTATGAGCCAAGAAAAGTAACACTCCATTATTCAGCCCGCGTACACGAAAAAAACAAAGATTCTTTGGTACATCCGCCGAAATGATACACAATTCCCTTCAATATTATAGAAGCTGTATTTTTAGGACGTTCTCACCGAAGCTATATATATCATAACTAGCTGTTGCCCGCGACTTCGTCCGCGTAGAACTTTTTATCGTCTTAGAAAATGATTTCTCTCAATACAAAATTTGAACCCTCTTTTAGGGGATAATTAAAAAAAAAGTTGATGTTCATTTTCTAGTTTGTGAACAAACAGTCTAAAACCAAAGTTAAAAATCTCATACTTTAAAAATGCCTTGAAATACTCAAACTTTGAACCAATTTTAACACTCTTAGGGGATGAATTTGGAAAAACTCTGAAATCAGTTTTGTAGTCTTTTAACGTACAGAATAAGACCGAAGTTAAAAATCTCTTACTCACACTTTAAAATTTTATTGCTCGCCATTTAAAATTTGAACCCCCTTTTAAACCCCCTTAGAGGTTGAATTTTTCTAATCGCTGAAAGAACTTTTTTCGTAAACTTTTAAGTCTCTAGCTCAAAAAAAGTGTTGCCCATACAAAGCTTTCTTAACCCCCTTAGGGGTGGAATTTTCTAAAACTCTGAAAGTACTTTATTATTAATTTTAATAAGTAACATTTTGAATAGTTTTAAGTCTAGTAAAAAAAAAAGTTTTTCCCACACAACACTGGCTACCCTTCTTAAGGATCTTAAGGATCCCCTTAGGGATGGAGTTTTCTAAAACGCTGAAAGTTCTTTTTTAGTATTCTAATAAGTAATCTTTTTGCAAAGTTTTAAGTCTAACTCAAAAAAAAGTGTTGCCCATGCAAAGCTTGCTCTCCTTTTTAACCCTATTAGGGGTGGAATTTTCTAAAACGATTTGTGTTCTTTTTTTGTATTTTAATAAGTAATCTTTCTACAAAGTTTCAAGTCTCTAACTCAAAAACATAAACTTTCCCTGATAAAAACTTTGCACCCCTTTTTATCCCCCTTAGGGATAGATTTTTTCAAAACGCTGAAAGTCTTTTTTTTGTATTTTTATAAGTAATCTTTCTACAAAGTTTTAAGTGTCTAGCTCAGAAAAAGTGTTCCCCATACAAACCTTGCACCCTTTTTTAACCCCCTTAGGGTATGATTTTTGTAAAACGCCGAATGTAGTATTTTTCATGTTCTAATAAGTAATTTTTTGTCAAAATTTTAAGTCTCTATTAAAAAAAAATATGTTTTTCCCATACAAACTTTGCACCTTATTTTACCCCCTTAGGGGTGAAATTTTCCAAAACGCTGAAAGTACTTTCTTTGTATTTAAATAATCTTTCTACAAAGTTTTAGGACTCTAGCTAAAAAAATAGTTTCCCACATACAAACTTCGCACCCCTATTTTAGCCCCCTATTTTTAGGGGTAGAATTTTCTAAAACGCTCAAAGTACTTAATTTGTATTCTGATGACTAATCTTTCTACAAAGTTTTAAGTCTCTATTTAAAAAAAATATTGTTTCCCCCATACAAAATTTGCACCCCTATTTTACCCCCTTAGGGGTAGATTTTTTTAAAACACTGAATCTAGGTACTTTATTTGTATTCTAATGAATAATTTCTCTACAAAGTTTTGAGTCTCTATTAAAAAAAAAGTAGTTTTTCCCATACAAACTTTGCACTCTATTTTACCCCTTTAGGGGAAGAATTTTCTAAAACCCTGAAAGTTCTTTATTTGTATTCTAATGACTGATCTTTCTACAAAGTTTTAAGTCTCTATTTAAAAAAAAAATGTTTCCCCCATACAAACCTTGCACCCCTATTTTACCCCCGTAGGGGTGGAATTTTCCAAAACGCTGAAAGTGTTTCATTTGTATTCTAATAACTAATTTTTCTACAAAGTTTAAGTCTATAGCTCAAAAAAAAAAGGTTCTCCCATACAAACTTTGCACCCCCATTTTACCCCCTTAGGGGTAGAATTTTCAAAAATCCCTTTTTATCCTTAGCCCACGTTATAAAAGCAACATACTGTGCAAAAATCAACTCTCTAAGATTAGTAGTTTCGGCTGTGCGTTGATGAGTGAGTGAGTGAGTGATTGAGTGAATAAGTCAGTCAGGACATAGGCATTTATTATGTACTAGCTTCAGCCCGCAACTCCGTCCGCGTAGACCTCGTTTATATCGTAGCTCGATACAAACTTTCACCCACCATTTCCCCTTTAGGAGTTGATTTCCGGGATAAAAACTATCCCATAGGATACGACATATCCTTCCCCGAAACTCAAACTATCTCTATACCACATTTTATCTAAATGGGTGCAGCCATGCAGCGGTTGTATAGTAGCTCCATACAAATGTTCACCCCCCCATTTCACCCCCGTAGGAGATGATTTCCGGGATAAAAACTATCCTATGTTCTTTCCCGGAACTGTAACTATCTCTAAACCAAATTTCATCTAAATGGGTTTCATCAAAATATTCATCCCCATTTCACTCCCTTAGGGGATTATTTTTGGAACATAACCTATCTCTATACCAAATTTCATCTAAATTGGTGCAGAGCTGTTCTAGTAGCTCCATACAAATGTTCACCCCCAATTCCCCTCCTTAAAGGCTTATTTCTGGGATACAAATTATTCCATGTCCTTCCCCGGGTTTCAAACTATCTATGTACCAGATTGCATCTAAATGGGTTCCATCCAAATCTTCACCCCCCATTTCATCCCCTCAGGCGATAATTTTCGGGATATAAGCTATGGATTTTCCTAAATTTCATTTAAATCGGTTCAGCGGTTTAGGCGTGAAGAGGTAACAGACAGACAGACAGGCACACTTTCGCATTTATAATATCAGTATGGAAGTATAGATTTGCGTTTATTACATTGTTTTATTTAAGCCTTTAAGAAAAGGTTTACAACCTCTTCGTCCACGGATATGCCGATCTTACCTTAAAAACAGAAAAATATGTATAAATTTAAATTGCAACTCTATCTCCCTGAACTCAAAACATAATTTGAAATGGCTTAAAATTATGATACCAACAATGAGGACCTCAAGGATGACCTTGATATCGAAAGGGAACGCAGGGCGTTGGCAGTGAGGGGAAATATGCTGGTTCGCAGGTTCGCTAGGTGTAATAAGGACGTCAAAAAGACGTTGTTTAAGGCATTCTGCCAATCCTTTTACACCTGCAGCCTGTGGACCAGCTACACCCAGCGGTCGTATAACGCCCTGCGCATACAATATAACAACGTCTTCAGGATGCTGTTGGGGCTGCCGCGATATTGTAGTGCGTCCGGAATGTTTGCGGCAGAACGTACATATGACTTTTACGCAATAATACGCAGCAGGACGGCATCACTAATGCGGCGGATGTGTGGCAGCGGTAACAGTATCCTGAGGACGCTGGCTGCGAGGCTGGATGCTCCATTACCTAGGCACTGGAACATTGTGCAGGACCCTATGCTAGGGGATGGAGCATCTAACTCCATTAGGATTATAGGATTAAATTAATTTGTAATACTAACCTTAGTCATAATTCGTGATTGTATACTAACAACTTATGGACATTACCTAGTCCGAAACAAATAAAGAATTGAATTGAATTGAAAGTAATCAACATGCCTATTGACCTTCAAATAGCGCGGCAAGGAGTACTAGACGGCCTTACCTAATACATCACGGGAAGACCGTCTACTCGCCGAGTTTAAAAAAAACCTAATTTTTTGTATAAGTTTTAGTATTTTTTTCAATTTGTTAAAGCGACATTATAAAATATAATATGTATCATCCTATAAGTCTAGGCCGTTTATCCTGGAATAAATAATAACATTGTATAATCCGATCAAACATAACTTTAAATAAAGTTCACAGCCCACATTGACCTTACACTTTGAACCCCCTTTTAAACCCCCTTAGAGGTTGAATTTTTCTAATCGCTGAAAGAACTTTTTTCGTAAACTTTTAAGTCTCTAGCTCAAAAAAAGTGTTGCCCATACAAAGCTTTCTTAACCCCCTTAGGGGTGGAATTTTCTAAAACTGTGAAAGTACTTTATTATTAATTTTAATAAGTAACATTTTGAATAGTTTTAAGTCTAGTAAAAAAAAAGGTTTTCCCACACAACACTGGCTACCCTTCTTAAGGATCTTAAGGATCCCCTTAGGGATGGAGTTTTCTAAAACGCTGAAAGTTCTTTTTTAGTATTCTAATAAGTAATCTTTTTGCAAAGTTTTAAGTCTAACTCAAAAAAAAGTGTTGCCCATGCAAAGCTTGCTCTCCTTTTTAACCCTATTAGGGGTGGAATTTTCTAAAACGATTTGTGTTCTTTTTTTGTATTTGAATAAGTAATCTTTCTACAAAGTTTCAAGTCTCTAACTCAAAAACATAAACTTTCCCTGATAAAAACTTTGCACCCCTTTTTATCCCCCTTAGGGATAGATTTTTTCAAAACGCTGAGTCTTTTTTTTTGTATTTTTATAAGTAATCTTTCTACAAAGTTTTAAGTGCCTAGCTCAGAAAAAGTGTTCCCCATACAAACCTTGCACCCTTTTTTAACCCCCTTAGGGAATGATTTTTGTAAAACGCCGAATGTAGTATTTTTCATGTTCTAATAAGTAATTTTTCGTCAAAATTTTAAGTCTCTATTAAAAAAAAATATGTTTTTCCCATACAAACTTTGCACCCTATTTTACCCCCTTAGGGGTGAAATTTTCCAAAACGCTGAAAGTACTTTCTTTGTATTTAAATAATCTTTCTACAAAGTTTTAGGACTCTAGCTAAAAAAAATAGTTTCCCACATACAAAAACTTTGCACCCCTATTTTAGCCCCCTATTTTTAGGGGTAGAATTTTCTAAAACGCTGAAAGTACTTAATTTGTATTCTGATGACTAATCTTTCTACAAAGTTTTAAGTCTCTATTTAAAAAAAATATTGTTTCCCCCATACAAAATTTGCACCCCTATTTTACCCCCTTAGGGGTAGATTTTTTTAAAACACTGAATCTAGGTACTTTATTTGTATTCTAATGAATAATTTCTCTACAAAGTTTTTAGTCTCTATTTATAAAAAAGTAGTTTTTCCCATACAAACTTTGCACTCTATTTTACCCCTTTAGGGGTAGAATTTTCTAAAACCCTGAAAGTTCTTTATTTGTATTCTAATGACTGATCTTTCTACAAAGTTTTAAGTCTCTATTTAAAAAAAAAATGTTTCTCCCATACAAACCTTGCACCCCTATTTTACCCTCGTAGGGGTGGAATTTTCCAAAACGCTGAAAGTGTTTCATTTGTATTCTAATAACTAATTATTCTACAAAGTTTAAGTCTATAGCTCAAAAAAAAAAGGTTCTCCCATACAAACTTTGCACCCCCATTTTACCCCCTTAGGGGTAGAATTTTCAAAAATCCCTTTTTATCCCTAGCCCACGTTATAAAAGCAACATACTGTGCAAAAATCAACTCTCTAAGATTAGTAGTTTCGGCTGTGCGTTGATGAGTGAGTGATTGAGTGAATAAGTCAGTCAGGACATAGGCATTTATTATGTACTAGCTGTACCCGCGACTTCGTTTGCGTAGGATTAAATGTGTTCCTTCTCTTTGGACCATGGAGGACATAGGTACCTACTTATTGATTATTCATTAGGCCTGCCTAAAATAAGCGCGGCTTGTGGTGGCGGCCAGATGTATAGCTACTATGATAATCAAGGCCGCGTGTGTCTGAAACATTAATTATCATAGTAAACAATTGGCCGCCACCGCAGGTCGCGTTAGCTTGTGACAGGTTTTATAGTATTCCGACAATTCGACCGAAGTTCTGTATAAAATTTATACAGAACTTCGGTCGAATTGTCGGATTATGGCCAGCTCAGCATACAGGACGCAACTATGCGTTCAAGTTTTACTTAAATCCGTTATATCTAATGTCGGTGTAAATTTTAATAAGTCAATATTATTTTTACTTTACTTATTTACAGAAATTGACGGCTTTTAACGGATCTGTATAAAACTGAGTTTAACTATATGTGCCTATAAAAAATAGAACAATTTGTAAAAAAAGGTATAATCATTATAAAAGACATATCTACATCCTTATGTACAAATTATGGGTTTCGCATGCTATGATCTAATTTAAAAGTCGAATCAGCATTTTTAGATTTGAATTGTACAACGTAACAGTTTTTTATTACTTATTAGTATGAAAGACTGTATGTCTTCACATTAGTATTTAATCATGCCATGTACATGCAACCACGTGGTGGGTAGTGACACGTTTGCTTCTACTAAAACAATTAATTAAAAAGTATAAAAATTATATAACATTTAGCAAGTAGGCAGTAGTGTCATCTACATAATGTCTTAGGTACACATATCTATCAATATACAGCCTAAAAATAAACGTGTTACTCTCAAATTTTTTTTTGTTTTAAGACACGGTTAACATATTGCTGTCCGAATATTTATTTACACAGTCATCAATTTCTCGCCGCAACATTGTAAGGAACATAAGTTTGGTTGGGAAACCGTATTATTCGTAGCATTATCAGATAGTTGTTATGAAAATCATCGATATCATGACCAGTAAAGCTTGTCGGTAAGTTACAATTTGATCAGTCCAAGCAACACTTTAAAAAGGCCACTAGTCATAAATATTGACTACACGACGGATTGACGTCTAAATAGACGTGTATTTTTTTTAAACTACCTTTTGTAGTTGTCTCTAAGGGTAAGGCCTCCCGTTTCCGTCATCAGACTAACTTTATATATATATATATATATATATATATATATATATATATTAGGTATCATTAGTTAAAAAAATACTTCTGTAAGTTGATCATATTTGATGTACACAAATTAACATTATATATTACTTAGGTACTATAGATACCCTACCGTTTAACTCAGACGGCGCGTGGACGCTGCTGATGCTGCAAAGTAGCAGGGGTGACGTCAAAAAGTAAGGACTTGCCGCCCACTAACCGCCCTACACCCTTTGACGTCTCCCCGCTTGTGCCGCGCGCCGATCAGGGACCATCTGAGTTAAACGCTTGGTCTAAAGTGCAAGTTAAATAAAAGCTTGTAAAAATGCAGTCACTTGATGAATGATGAATTACATTGTTAGACATTGTTACGTTTTTTGGGAATAATTTATGCTTTTACTATTGAATGGCAAAACCGAAGCTTGCCACGTTTACCTACCTGACTACACATTTTTATATGGACCATACAGATAGATGATATCATATGTGTATCAGCCTAGCTAGCACACTAGGTTTTATGTCGGCGAAAATGTACTGAAACGTCACGTAAAACGCGACATAAAGCCTAGTGTGCTAGCCCCCCGGATCTACATGTTATTGTAATTACGAACATGATACACGGCCCCTGTGGCGCCATCAACCCCTAATTACCGTGCATTACACACGGGAAGTGTTCCGAAACCACGTTTACCTACCTGACTACACATTTTTATATGGACCATACAGATAGATGATATCACATGTGTATCAGATCTACATGTTATTGTAATTACGAACATGATTCACGGCCCCTGTGGCGCCATCAACCCCTAATTACCGTGCATTTACACACGGGAAGTGTTCCGAAACATATATAATTTACATAATTTGACGGTACACTATTAATGACAATGATGAATCTGAGACGGTATGTTCGCTGAGTTACTTAGTAGGTACGGCATAAATTATTTAGTGCAAAACTTCTTGATAAACTATGTTAGAAGTTTTATTCTCCGGTGTGTAAACACATACATCAGCGGCATCGCTGACTCGAGAGAGAGCAACGTAGAGTTGACCGTGCGAGAAACAGCTGCTAGTGAGATCTATGCCTGCTTTGCGCAATGTCTGGCCCTGGGCCTTGTTGATGGTCATGGCAAAAGCAACACTAACAGGCAGTTGAATCCGTTTAAATTGAAATGGGTAATTATTGGGAATTATTGGAATGCGCGGAATAAAAACACATTCTCCTGCACCGCAACCGGTAAGTATTTCCGCTTCGATTACGTTCCTCTGTAACGCAACTACTTTTAAACGCGTTCCGTTGCATAATTTTGGGGGGCTTAAATTTCGCATTAAAATGATAGGTACGCCTATTTTGAGTTTGAGTTCATGCGCTGGGAGACCAGACGCTGATAATGAGTTTAAAAATTCTACCGGGTACGTTGTAGCCTCTTCTCGATCGATTACTCGGTTTATCGAGGTATAAGTGTGGAACTGCCCTTCAACTTTTTCCATTATGTTTGAGTTGATTGTTGTCGCCTGATCATTCCGAGGCGTAAGAATGGCTCGCTCGCAAAGCCAGCTGTTCTCCTGATTTATTATGTCATGTGGGTCGCCATACACCGACGAAATAAGTTCGTTGAGATTGGATACCAATTTACATATGTCGTTTGTTAAAGTTATTTTGCCTTCTACTACGGGATATCTGCCTTCGCCTATGCTTAGCAACAATTCGGAGAACTGTTGAGCATTTATATTTCCCCCCAGTAGAGCTCGCATATTGGTTGTTAAATTTAATTTGTTAACATATGGCCACAGATCAGATTTTTTAAAGCAAGCATTCACTTCATCCGCTCTCGTTCCACGGGTTACGACTGGTAATGTTTGGCGAAAATCTCCACAGAAGAGTACAGTAAGCCCGCCCATGAGTTGGTTATTTTGGCGTATGTCTTGAAGCGTTCTATTTACTGCTTCAATTGCTTTGCGATGCGCCATTGTGCACTCATCCCATACAATTAGTACACTGTCACGCAATACTTTAGCCTTTTCACAATTGCGCGAAATGTCGCAGACGGGAGTTTCAGTGACATCTAATTGTATGGGAATTTTTAGCATGGAATGTGCAGTTTTTCCTCCGGGCAGTAACGTGGCCGCAATTCCAGATGATGCCACAGCTAAGGCAATTTGACCTTGGATTCGAACTTGTGCAAGAATGAGTTTCGTCAAAAAAGTCTTTCCTGTGCCTCCCGGGGCATCCAAAAAATACAATCCTCCGGATGCATTTGAAACACTTTGGAATATTATATCAAAAACTCCTTTTTGTTCTGTTGTGAGGCTTGAAACCCCTTCAAGAGCAACAGTAAGTTCTGCGAAGTTATAATTAACTTCGGTTGCGTATTCTCTATGAGTGTCGGTTTCATTCAGGTCAGGCTCAGGCAGACCGTAGTGTGGTAACGGGTGGCCGCCAATTGAGATGACAATTTCTTGCAAGTCACACAAACAACAGTTTAATTTGATATTGCGCATGCGGTCATCGAGCTCGTGATGAGTTTCAGGACCTGATGTGCGTAAATAGTCCTCTGCCAAGTAGTTTTGGTATTTTAGCCACAGGTGATTGGCGTCGGAAATCCCGCAAAAAACTAACATCACGGCAAACAACTGTCGTAAACGATGTGGACTATCACCAAGTGATGCTTCTGATAGAGCTTCGTCCCAATGCTGGTCATCGTCCAATAGTCCGCGAGCCCGACAAGCTGCCTGGAAAGTCGGGTACTCGGTGCCATTGAAAATTTTTAAATCTGAAAAAGACGTCGGTCCTCTAACATTGTGCAAAAGCAACCGCACATAAAAACATTCTGCGTTATTGGGGTGCACGGTGTACACCCTTCCAATAACGTGTTCTCTCATGATGGAGGGAAAATTTTCAACAGGCGTTCCACGTCGCCGGCGTGTAAACAATCCGTGTTGTTTGTCATACGTATAGTACGATGGAACTTCGTCATAAAGCAATGTTTTTGCAAAATCGTCTGCCTCGCATAACGAAAAGAATGCCGTTAATGTTGTTTGCCTGGGATTCTCTAACTGTTCTGTTAAATTGTTTGTATTGAAATAAATACGTTGCCCACCTTCTACGTGAACGTTTAGGTGTATCACAGGCGGAAATCGTTCAAAAATCGGAAAACTGAATATCCGCCATGCTGCTTCCGAGGAACTAATGTAACGCCCCGTTTGGAATCTGGTTACTTCGTCACGGTCATTACTTGTAGCAAGCGTAGCCTGATCGGTTCCTTTATTTACATACTTGAAAATGTATTTAATCGATTTTATACTGTTACACAGTTCCACGTTTACATGACCCTGAAACGTTCTCGACAATACAGGTGAGAATGGTACAACCCACCGATTGTCTACTTCCAACAACCGTAGCATTGCAGTAAACCCTCCATGGTCTGGAGCACGTCGCCGGTATTTAGGATAACCATCTTCACCTGTAATTGTCTCTTGTAGTAGGCTTTTCGGAAATTTTTTAACACATCGTCCGTCCTGCATGCAAGGAGAGCTATTGTTTAAAGGGCCACAAGGTCCGTGAATCATGTGTTGCTTCACAATTGCGTGTAAAGCAGGATCTGAAATGGGATTTGGTATTTCTGCGCTTATTACTTTATCTACGTCATGGGGACGTATTTTTTCTTTAAGCCATAAAAGTATATGAGCGTGTGGTAGTCCTCGCTTTTGCCATTCAATGTTATATGTAAAGCACAAAGATGCGCCATACATTTTTTCTTTTGTGAGTAAATTAATTAATAATTTAAGTTTTAAATGAAAAACTCTACTTATTAAGTCGTGTCGGTCATACGGAACTTGACCTGGCAGCAGCTCTTGAGTTATTTCATTCCATTTAGGATTTGTAGTAGCAGTGATAAATAAGTCTGGCTTACCATATTTGCGAACATACGAAAGTGCGTCTTGCACTTGCTCGTGCATGTTACGTGGACTTCCGATGAAGCTTGAAGGTAAAATTACCAAGCGCCCCATGTTCTCGGAATTAGTATCATTTTGCAGTGCATCTTGGAGATCTGCATAATTCTCAGCTCGTAACTGCCTTTGATGAGTGCGGATATAAACTAAACGCTCAGTTTCGATTTTTGCGTACATGTCAACAATGAATTGAGAAAATAGACCGCGAAAACGTTGTAAATACGTAAATCTGTTTAGTCGGACCTGCAAAAGGTAGCAGTAAAATTGTAGCGCCGTGGCTTTTTTGTCGTTTCGTATTGCCCCAGTGGTAGGATCAAGTTGTCGTATTGCAAAGTTATAACCATCTTCACCGCGACAGTAAATAAGCGGATATTGTAATGAATCGTAAGAACGATGGGTTTCACTTATACGTTTCAGACGGTTATCTCGTGCACGTAAGACAATATCACGTTTGTCGCACTGTTGGTCTACCAGAACAACAGCTACTTCGTTGGTAGAAGGAGGGTTGTAGCGACCGCGGTGTTCTGTAGGAGGTCGTTTATCAGCACTTATAACAAATTTGTACTCCTCCTGCTGATCAGGAGGTATAGATTCCAATGCGGCCTTAAAATCGGACAAGTAATGGTTAGACTGATGAAGCATCTCCTGAAGATCAAATATGAGACCGGAGTTTAAATTTGTGAAGTGTTGGTTCCTGATATTAGCCTGCTCTTGGTAATCGGAAACAAAATAAATTTGCAAAAATTTAGGATTTTCTTCGGGCAATAAAGATCCTATTAGGTGATACACTTGTCCTTGCACTTTAAAGGTAGGCATAAATGTCCCGTGTATCACCTGTTTTGCACCAAAAGACGTCATTTGAAAAGCGGCATTATATGTACGAATATTGGCTAGAAATTGTTGTGATAATGGATGTTCTCCATTCAAAAGTGACTTTATAAGTTCAGGCGGATTTGAAAATAAATCAAAACGAACTTTGCCACCTGAACAACAGAATCCCATCGATTCTTTTGCCCACTTCAAAGCTTGACAATTACCGCAAACATTAACCATTCTCCCAACTGAGGCAAATTCTTGGTAATTAATATTAGGTAAGTAGGCAAAACCACTATTTTCTATTTGATCCCATCGAAGTTGTATGAGGTTTTCTTCTTCATTAAAATGTGCGGAGCTTGGTGTAAATGTCTGCGAAGCCCGTGACATGGCATCTTCATCGCCGCTTGCGGAGAAAGGCACCGGGCTCGGTGCAAATGTCTGCGAAACCTGTGACATGGCGACTACACCGCTGCCTGCGGACAAACGCGCCGAACTTGGTATAAATGTTTGCGAAGCTTGTGACATGGCGTCTTCACCGCTGCTTGCGAACAAACGCGCCGAGCTAGGTGTAAACGTTTGTGATATGATGTCTTCGTCTCTGCTTGTAGACAAAGGCGCCGAGCTTGGTGTAAATGTTTGCGAAGCTCGCGCCACAGCGTCTTCACTGCTGCTTATGGAGAAATGCACCGAACTTGGGGTAAATGTTTGCGAAGCTCGTGACGCAGCATCTTCATCTTCACCGTTGCTTGCGGAGAAATGCGCCGAGGTTGGTGTAAATGTTTGCGAAGCCTGCGCCACAGCGTCTTCACTGCTGCTTATGGAGAAATGCACCGAACTTGGGGTAAACGTTTGCGAAGCTCGTGACGCAGCATCTTCATCTTCACCGTTGCTTGCGGAGAAATGCGCCGAGGTTGGTGTAAATGTTTGCGAAGCCTGCGACACAGCGTCTTCACCGTTGCTTGCGAAGAAATGCGCCGAGCTTGGTGTAAATGTTTGCGAAGCTCGCGCCACAGCGTCTTCACTGCTGCTTATGAAGAAATGCACCGAACTTGGGGTAAATGTTTGCGAAGCTCGTGACGCAGCATCTTCATCTTCACCGTTGCTTGCGGAGAAATGCGCCGAGGTTGGTGTAAATGTTTGCGAAGCCTGCGACACAGCGTCTTCACCGTTGCTTGCGAAGAAATGCGCCGAGCTTGGTGTAAATGTTTGCGAAGCTTGTGCAACGGCGTCTTCACTGCTGCTTGCGGACAAACGCGCCAAGCTTGGTGTAAATGCTTGTAACGATTGTGATGTGGCAACTTCACTGCTGCTTGCGGACAAACGCGCCGAGCTTAGTGTGAATGTTTGTGAGGCCCGTGACATGGCGTCTTCACCGCTACTTGCGATCAAACGCGCCGACCTTGGTGTAAATGTTTGTGATGTGACATCTTCGTCTCTGCTTGTAGACAAATGCACCGAGCTTGATGTGAATGTTTGCGAAGCTCGCGCCACAGCGTCTTCACCGCTGCTTGTGGAGAAATGGACCGAGTTTGGTGTAAATGTTTGTGAGGGCCGTGACATGGCGCTTTCGCCGCTGCTTGCGGACAAACGCGCCGAGCTTGGTTTAAATGTTTGTGAAGGCCGTGACATGGCATCTTCACCGCTGCTTGCGGACAAACGCGCCGAATTTGGTGTAAATGTTTGTGAAGCCTGTGATATGACTTCATCGTCTCTGATTGCAGACAAACCTGCAGAATTTGGTATAAATCTCTGTGAAGTCCGTGACATGGCGTCTTCGTTTCCACTTGTAGACAAACCTGCAGAACTTGGTGTAAATGTTTGCGATGTCCGTGGCATGGCGTCTTTTTCTCTGGTAGCAGACAAACGCGCACAATTCGATGTAAATGTCTCTGAAGTCTGGGAGATAGCATCTTGTTCTAAGTCTGAAGTCGCTGAGCTTTGAGTAAGCTCCTCTGATATTCGAGCCTCTGCTTTGCGAACGCTCTCTCGTCTTCTCTTTATAGCGACCCGAGTGCGACGTGAAAGATTTGTCTTTCTGCGAACCATTTTATTCTTTATTGGGTCATGTCTCTAGTATAAGTAGTTACTTTCGAATGCTTTCTTGACTCAAAATCGGGAACCAAAATAAACGTTCTGTTCTTCCTGTAAACAATACAACAGTTAACGGTTTATACACCTATACATATGTATATAAATTATGTTCGATAAACTGCCACTGATAAGGAGTCATTTTTGTAGCTATTGTAACATCTGTGTGAACAGGCTATGTGGGTCGTCGGCCTACCTCAATTGGAATCCATATTCCTGATCAATTTTGCTACAAATATAGTCATACATTCACAGTCGTGAGGAAACATTATTTAGTAGGATTATATGTTTTGTCGCCACAGCACGGCTATCACAAGACGGCGCGCGAGCTCTCTCGATTTTTCTCCCACTATACATCTCTTTCTAAGTTTTCTAATAAGAGAGAGACAGATAGTGCGAGAAAAATCGAGAGAGCTCGCGTGCCGTCTTGTGATAGCCGTGCAGGTCCTAATAGCGCGATAGGTTTTAGTGTCAAGTTTTACGTGACGGTTCAGTACATTTTCGCCATAAAACTTGACGATAAAAGCTATCGTGCTAGCTGGGGCTCTCGGTCGTCGTGGCATGGTATGGCATGTACGTATTATCCATTGCAGTCGGTCATATAGCTACCCACAGGCAGAATTCCGTTGCGAAATTCTGCTTGGCAGGCCACATGTAAAGGTTCCTCTACTTAAATGACGACGAACACAAACTACCATCACGGCGGCAGTACTTATGCGGATGAGATAAAAGTAGGCCCTTTCTCCCTTTAACGCATAGTTGTATCCTGTATGATGGGTCATGAGGTATTGATGGCCCATTATCAAGAGCATGCCTAAGCGGAATGACGGCTACCGCCATGGTACCGCGTATGAAATCGGTGCTAGAGGCGCTAGAGTGTATGGAGCCAATTAACATAAATACTTATGTAATACACGGCCAGATAATGTACCACTTTTTTGGGCCGTGCATTATGAGCCCGAACAAAAGTGGCTTCCAATTATTGCCCCGGACCAAGATTGATGTGATGAATTCAATTCGGCCAGGTCAATAGTAAACTTGACAGCTATTGTCAAATTTACTATTGACTGCCACCG
Organism: Epinotia brunnichana; assembly: GCA_963854355.1. Lineage (NCBI taxonomy): Eukaryota > Metazoa > Arthropoda > Insecta > Lepidoptera > Tortricidae > Epinotia > Epinotia brunnichana. Next base: position 20,413,579 of record OY977936.1, on the reverse strand, counting down.
CGGGCCGCGCCAGTAAGGCGTGGCCTGCGGTAACGTCAGTAATAAACTATACGATTATTATTACCCGACTGCCGAAGGAGAGGAGGGTTATATAGTTTACTATTGACGGCCGCGCTAGTCTGTGAGAGGCTTGAAGCCTGAATCACACTGACGCGTCTTGTGTGATTCACTCTGAAAGTAAACTTGAAATTAGCAGTCAAGTTTTATATTGACGGCCACCGCAGGCCACGCTAAGCCATCGCTAATCGCTAAGGGTTAACTTATACCATATAGGTAAGTTATATGTAACTACACCTTAAGGATCAAGGCACGCATGTTTTGTACGAAGTACAACGTACCTAGTACCTACCTACCTATTTCACTCGCGAGGAAAACACATTACATTAGATTATAAGGTACCTACTTACGTTTTCGCTGACCATTCTTTGCAGCATTTAATATTTATATTAACCTACACTACACGAGTTAAGTATGATACCTATGATATGAAATGAATAAATAATGGCGCGAACTTTTTTTTGTACCTATATACCTACTTACTTTGATATTGAAATACCTATGCGCGCGCATGTAAGACAAAAAAGGCTCCAAACAGCCAATATAATATCAATTAATTCATAGTCAGTCAAATATTTTGTGGAAATTATTAAATAATATAATGAAACGTTACGAAGTATGTTTACATTGTATTATTATATTATATATTTCGATATTTTAATCATAGGTTTTAAAAAAGTAGTAAGTACAACTTGATTATTTAAAGGCGTATATAGACGGGCGACCACGGAGGACTCTGGTTTTGCCGGACACCGTGCAGCGTGTAATGGTTCGCGTTCGTTCTTTTGTTCAGTGTGTGCCCACCATAAGAGCTGTTAGGCCTGAATTACACTGGTGCGGGCTACGGTGGCGGACCATAGTAAATTTGACAGCATTAGACAACTCTTCTATTGTCCGCCGCGGTCAGGCCGCGCCAGTGTGTGACAGGGCTTAAGCCTGCACCACACTGGCGCGGCCTGCGGTGGCGGACAATAGTAAACTTGTCATTAGCTGTTAAATTTACTATTGACCGCCACCGCAGGCCACACCAGTGTGTGAGAGGCCTAAAGGAAACGCTACACCTACGAATTTTCCGGACGGCCAAGCAACGTCACAGAAAATCTAGTATGGAGTGACCTTGATTTGGCCGGCCGCCGTGCTTCCGACACGTATCCACACGGACTGAATCACGCGTCGGCTGGTGTGCAGTCCGGCCGATATCGGCCCGTGTAGCGTCTTCTTAAACGGTCTTGCATTGTTTCGACCATGGCGGCCATTACACAGTGAGTATTATCAGGCGACCCACTCATTTTACAATCCCAATCACAGGCATATTGACGTGTATTACAGGATTGAGATAATAGAGCAGAAAATCCGGATAATTTTAAAATCCACCCAAAGATAAGAAATAATCTATCAGCGACTAAAGCCACACCACACGATTCTGTTTGATGGATGGCGCCCATACACGGTGAAGTATTATCACGCGATCCATGCGCATTCTCTTTCTCAATTACTTGATTGACACTTGAGTATTTTAGCAATATTTTTATTATAATCATATTGTGATACTCGAAATTGTACGGTGATATATTTCTAGCTTCTCTATCTTTAATAGGTTATGACAGACAGCTAGAAAAATATCACGATGATAAAAGTGGGCGCACGTTATGGCGTTCTATATTATTTGTCGCACCAACTTGCTTTAGTAAGAGCCATGAAGTCTCTCACAGACTGGCGCGGCCTGGCCGCGGCGGTCAATAGTAAACTTGTCATTAGCTATCAAATTTACTATTAACCGCCACCGCAGGCCGGGCCAGTGTGACTCAGGCCTTACACGCCTAGCAAATTGACACAACCACTTACTATAGTTGGAATGGCGGCCAATACACGGTGATTAAATACTGATGATCCACCATAGCTGTCTCTTTCTACAAAATGCAATAGAAAGAGACAACTATGGTGGATCATCAGTATTTAATCATCGTGTATGGCCGTCTATGAGGAAACCGTATATATCTTTCATTCCAAGGCCTGAATCACACTGCCTGCGGTGGCGGTCAAAACTTGCCAAAACGGACCCGGGGCTACTTTAGGGCACAACCAGGAATAACGCTAGGAGGATGATGATTTTAAGGAGTTCTATACATCTAATGCCTAGTTTACACTATGCCGAAGTGAGCAGGGAAGTGTAGGCAGAATGGGCGTAAAATGCGGTATTACGCCCGTTCTGCCCACTTCCCTTCCAACTTCCCTGCTGACTTCGGCTTTGTAAACGTAGTATAACATTTTGTCACAACAACCGCCTTCAAACTGACTTTACAGCTGCGTCGGTAGATTGCTGTGACAAATTGCTAGTTGTATAATAGCCTTAACTACATCAAGTTGGTTTGACAAATTGCATATATTTGTGCTATATATCAAAAAATAAAATAATTTATTTCAGTAACTTAAATACATATACAAGTATCTGTGCTGGTGCCTCTTTTTAAGTATATAATATACTTGTGCTAAGAAGATCACCGCTCTTCCACATGTTGTGATTTAGGTGTAGGCATAAGTAACTTAAAATATAAATTAGAAAGTAAACATTTTATATTATACTATGTGGTAAGTGTGTGTGTGTGTGTTTGTGTGTGTGTGTGTTTGTGTGTGTGTATCACATTTAACATACATTACATTATACATTGTACTCATATTATTGGGCCGTGTATTATCACCCTGAGGAAACTCGGTACGGGGGGATGCCACATTAAAATTTGTCCGGGCTGATAATGCACGATCCAATCATTCACGTACATTGGACGCGAATTATTGGGCTGTACATTATCATGGCCGTGCATTATCATGGCCGTACATAACCGGCACCTACTCTACAAAGAGAATATAAACACTACGTTATACTCTACTCCGTGATTCCCGAATAAATTATAACCAACAATAAGGATACAATAGCGAAAACGCTGGACGTGGTGTTTGTGAAGTGAAGATCATTGATTTGTAAAGGCATTTACCAAAACCGAATCGTATTCTCAATCCTACAATCGAGTGGTTACAAAACAAACGCTGATGCCTCTCATAGGACAGCTTAACCTGTCCTACCCCACGACTCGCGCACTCATTAATGAGCATAAAACTAATAATAAGATTTGGTAAGTTATGATACTAATATGCTTTATTGATTTGGAGATTCGTTGCATTGACAGTGAGAGACTTACGTAGATTCCTCACAGTGGGTGACCTTACTAACCATCACAAACACAACACTGTCTTCTGGAAGGTAGAGGTTGTTCTCCAGTTGGGCTGCTCCAAATATGAGTGAGAAGACATACTGTGCTAGGGCACAGTATGTCTCAAGCTAGGGCTTGAGCTATAAGACAAACTCACTCTTTTGTGTACCTATTTAATGTAATACTACAGTTATAAACTTTTTTGTTGTAAAAACCTAATCTATATAATAATTTATTTTAGGTATGGATTTTCATGGGCCATGGATTTTCTCAACCAAGGAACATAATAATTATAATATGATGTGTAAAGACAAACCAAAAAAAATGGAATTGTGTTCAGTTGAGTATGCAGAATAAGAAAAGGAAGAAAAACCACTCAGCAATTGGAAAGCCAAAAATAATGAACGATTTACTAAGTTTCAATTATTGTGCTTATTAAAATTGATGTTTGTTTTGTATCTAATTTTATTTTTCACTGGGCACATTATCATATTTGGCAGATGATTATTGCCGAATTATCTATCATCATCATCATCAGTCCTTCCCCCAATGCTGAGGATGGTGACTTCATGTCCTATTGTTGTTGACCAGATTACCCCATGGGCTCCTAACACCCACTTTATGCGTGGCCTCATGCAGATGTAGTTGCAAGGGTTCAGTGATTTGTATGCTCGATTTAGCAGGTGCTCTGCCGGTGTGCTGCATCATAATAATCCTCTCCAGGTTATCTGAAGAACATTGTCTATACTAATATTACAAAGAGGAAAACTTGAGATTGTAACTTTGTATGTAATGGTTGCCAAAGTAATGGGTAATCTCTGGAACCACCAAACCGATTTTAAAATTTCCTTTACCTGAGAAGAGTGACTCTAAGATAAAAGTTGATGGAGAAAGTTTAGAAATTCACAGTGCTGTCTTTGAATTGTTGTATAATATGTACTTGTAATATATGAAATTAAAAACTGCCAATACATCAGATAATTTAAGATTAACATCCTATACTAACCTTTCCTTTCATCACATTGACAGTTGTTATGTGGCAATGACAATTTGTTGTACATTGAGAGCTCTATATGTAAAGAAGATTGCCATAGAACAGCATCATTACTTATTATCTTGGCAATATTATGTCAATTTAAGGTTGTGAAATATCTCCTATCATCATCATCATATCAACGGAAAGACACCCACTGCTGGACATAGGCCTCTCCCAAAGCGTGCCACAATGGCCGGTCCTGCGCCACCCACATCCAGCAGACTCCCGCATCCTTTACCAAGTCCACCTTGTCTATCTCCTATAAAATATCTATTTGCCCAGACATAAGTGGTGAACCTTTTCTTCAGACTGAACATTGCATTGCAAAGGATAGACCTACTGGGTGAAAGATATCATACACTTTGGTTAAATAATCTATATGTTTACTATATGTTTATTTTAAAGAAAATATTCACACAATTAAAATATATTAAATTTTACTAAAAGAAGATTGTAGCTTTACAATTTTGCATGTACCTACTTAATGGGTACCTACATAATATCCAGAACCACTTATTCATTTCACCTGCATGTTGAATGCAAAGGTTATAGGCTATATTTTATCCCGCGAGTTTGCCTGCATTCTTTGCAATACACGGGTAGCTAGTAGGTATACATCGTGTAAAATCAAATGATAGGGAAGTACAAGTAATACATTTTGATAATACAACCAAAATCAATGTTGAGAGTACATAGCTGTCCAGCAAATAACTAAATTACCTATACAAGTAATACTTGTCTCGGTGTTTCTTCATAATTCTTTTTACAATTAGGTACGTCCCAGTTATAAGTTAAAATTCTTGTTAGTTTTCAATGCTTAGATTGACTCAATTCCGTCTTTACGGATTTGTTATGTTGGCCGTCTCTCTTATCTGCAAGAACAGTATCACGCCTGTTTCTCATCTCGAATATTTAATTAAGTAGCATTAACATCAGAATCTCGATTCACTGTATTTTCACCTATACTTACTCAATTTTTCACCTATATTCAATTTTGACTGATATTTCCCATGGGCCTTTTAAATATAATTTCATGATGATCATAATCTTTTGAAACTTGTATAAAATTGCCGAGATATTTTTGGTTGACAAATTTTATAGTACACATCAAATATCAGTTATATCATTCATATCATAACCCGCCATGAATATTTTGACTTCGCAGTTCGCTGACAGCTCACCTGTCAGTGTCACCTGACAGTTGTAGCAGCGTTTGATTTCAATAAAAATAAATTAAAAATTAAATGAAGTCGTATATTACGGAAAATAAATTAATTGTCGCAGTCGGATAAAAACTATCCTAAGTTGCAGCTGGAATAATAATGTACCTATATAAAATGTTTCATATTTTTCCGTTCATGGGATGCTGAGAACATTCGAACCGCGCAAAGCTTAGTTTCAAACTGGCTGATTCTTTTTTTAATTTAGAGATTTATTATAAGTGGAGATAAATAGATAGAAGATAATGAAACTCCCATTCAAATATCTCAAAAAATTATGAAGCTACATCCGTTTTAATGTCGCTTGTTAGAGTGAGAAAACGATGAGGGACTGTGACGTCAATATACTCGAGCGTCATAGTAAAAAACAATCGTTTCATATGAAGGTGCGTTTTGCGGAAAAGGGACAGAACATACCCCCTCTTAAAACTTTGGACTCTTATAACTTAATCATTACCTATATAACCTCTTGCTTTGTTTTTTTCTCCATTTGACTATATTTATTTTAAATTCTTTTTCGAGAAAATACATTATGATTATTTACCATATTTTCGATTCCTGAGCTATAACCACGAACTTCGGAATTCGAAAATATTCGGGTATCTCTATCTCTATCGCACTAACCATACTCGAGTGACAGGGATGCAAATATATGAACATTGAGTATCGGTTTTCGTGGTAGCGCCGTAGGTACTTTGGCTGAATGCGCCGAGCGCGTGCCATTGTCATTCAAAAAAAACAAATTCGTGTTAATTATATTGTTCAAATTTGTTGATTTCATTTATTGAAATTACGACATAAAACGACATTTGCGCATATAAGTTCTCATATCAGAATCGAATATTTTTTTATGGTTTATATTTTAGCATTTGTCTCGTAAAGGTCTATCGTAGACGGGATTTAAATTATTAATAAGTGAAAGGCAAAGCAATTCCGCCATTTTGACGAAAATTTGACGGTTCTTATAGCTGACAGTTGGAGCAGCGTTTGATTTCAATAAAAATAAATGAAAAATTAAATGAAGTCGTATATTACGGAAAATTAATTAACTGTCGCAGTCGGATAAAAACTATCCTAAGTTGCAGCTAGAATAATAATGTACCTATATAAAATGTTTCATATTTTTCCGTTCATGGGATGCTGAGAACATTCGAACCGCGCAAAGCTTAGTTTCAAACTGGCTGATTCTTTTTTTAATTTAGAGATTTATTATAAGTGGAGATAAATAGATAGAAGCTAATGAAACTCCCATTCAAATATCTCAAAAAATTATGAAGCTACATCCGTTTTAATGTCGCTTGTTAGAGTGAGAAAACGATGAGGATCTGTGACGTCAATATACTCGAGCGTCATAGTAAAAAACAATCGTTTCATATGAAGGTGCGTTTTGCGGAAAAGGGACAGAACATACCCCCTCTTAAAACTTTGGACTCTTATAACTTAATCATTACCTATATAACCTCTTGCTTTGTTTTTTTCTCCATTTGACTATATTTATTTTAAATTCTTTTTCGAGAAAATACATTATGATTATTTACCATATTTTCGATTCCTGAGCTATAACCACGAACTTCGGAATTCGAAAATATTCGGGTATCTCTATCTCTATCGCACTAACCATACTCGAGTGACAGGGATGCAAATATATGAACATTGAGTATCGGTTTTCGTGGTAGCGCCGCAGGTACTTTGGCTGAATGCGCCGAGCGCGTGCCATTTTCATAAAAAAAAACAAATTCGTGTTAATTATATTGTTCAAATTTGTTGATTTCATTTATTGAAATTACTACATAAAACGACATTTGCGCATATAAGTTCTCATATCAGAAACGAATATTTTTTTATGATTTATATTTTAGCATTTGTCTCGTAAAGGTCTATCGTAGACGGGATTTAAATTATTAATAAGTGAAAGGCAAAGCAATTCCGCCATTTTGACGAAAATTTGACGGTTCTTATAGCTGACAGTTGGAGCAGCGTTTGATTTCAATAAAAATAAATGAAAAATTAAATGAAGTCGTATATTTCGGAAAATTAATTAACTGTCGCAGTCGGATAAAAACTATCCTAAGTTGCAGCTAGAATAATAATGTACCTATATAAAATGTTTCATATTTTTCCGTTCATGGGATGCTGAGAACATTCGAACCGCGCAAAGCTTAGTTTCAAACTGGCTGATTCTTTTTTTAATTTAGAGATTTATTATAAGTGGAGATTATTAGTAGCTAAGTGCGTAAGTAGGTACCTACCCGGGTACCTACTTATAACAAATGTTAGTCAGTAATATAATTATACTTAGGTACGACAAAGTATTGTTAATTAGGTAGCCTTCTACTTATTTTGAATACTACCTATTTCAAATAACTAGAAATAGGGCTACTATCAGGGTGCGCTTATTAAGTAGGCAGATGCATTTGGTTCGTTTGCGCTCGCTTCTGCTCAAATGGTTGGTAATTAATTACCTAAGACCACCCTTACACAGTCGGAATCAGTCACTGACTTCAGTATCTGAACCACTCAAGAGCAAAAAAAGTTACACCCTTCGGTACCTAGTAATTATGTACAAAGTGTAGGTACCGTTTTATTTGCTCATAAGTGATTCAGATCATGATTTAGTGACTGATTACCGTTCAGTGTGAGGCCGGTCTAATTTGCGCCGTCAAACACATATACACATAGGTGTTGTGCATGTTAGATTCGATTTAAGGGGGTTCGATTGCCATACAAAACGTTATTTGACATTCGTAGGCTAACGGCGTGATATTTTAAGAAACTTATGTAACAAACTTTCATCAATTGGCTTCCCATTTGCGCCAAATTCCCCCTTTCGTCGGCGTGTTAATTCCAAGTAACTCTATTTGACGGTACCTAAAGAAACATTTTTTTTACACAACGAGGATGGCAAACAAGCTTACGGCCTGCCTGAGGACGTTTAGGGGCGCTTGTGCACTACAATGAATTTTTCAACACATTTGCTCGTAACGTGCCTCTTATTGGGCCGCTTTTGGGCTCATAATCCTGGGTATTAAAGACGCGTGTTTAATAACATTACGACACTCGTGTAGTTATGTTTATATCCCGATTAAGACACGTTGGCACCTTGCAGCAAGGTGTATGTATGGACTCGGCGCATTCTTAAATTGACCGGGTTATACAGGTTTGTTTTTAATTCCCGGCAAATGGATTCTTACTCGACTAAACAAATTAAATCCTTCTTGTGGATTAATTGATTATTTCTTGTTGGATATGATATAAAAACGTTTCATTTAGTAAAACTATTTACTTTTGATAACATTTTACGTGAATTTATATTGAATAAGAAAATATTTATTTTATTTTGTATTGACTGTTTAGAGATATCTAAGCCTCGCTGCGGGCGCACTGCGCGAACTTCACGAAAAAAAATAGTTGCGCGCCATTATAGTAATTTCACAAATATTTGTAAACATTGATGATGCGTGTTTGGTTATTGTTAAAAATGTTGACTCGACTCGTAGTGAATAGAAAAATGATTAATAGAATTGACGCCACTGTACGTACATTCTTGGAGATGTACAAATATGTGAGTAAAAACCTGTTGTCATCAATAACTAAAGGAAAAAACTTAGGAGCATGTAACATGTTCATTTTATGAAAAGGATTTTTTCCTCGCAAATGTGTTGAAAAACGTCGTATGACACGCGTGAGCTTTGATAATTACATCCTCGGCTCTATTATCACGCTCACCTGCGGTTCGCGTGACAATTCCGCCTCTGATGTAATGATCAACATACCTCACTTGTATCATAATGTACTATTACGGTCCGGCAGTCCGATTTTTTACGGTTCGATATTTTTGTATCCAACATTCAATACAAAAATATCTAACCGTAAAAAATCGGACTGCCGGACCGTAAAATTCATTGCAGTGCACAATCGCCCTAAGGAGGCTTATATACTTATTAACCTAATCTACTTAAGATTGCATTTTACAGTAGCCAACCAGGGTGTTTGCTTGTCCTTCATCCTCAATCTCAGTTGTGCTTACGAAAAGGCCTGGTTTACTGGTTTAATGTTTCATCAATGTTTCGTGAAATGCCGATTGTCAGCTTCAAGAACAAGTTTAGTCAAGACAAAAGGTCATGCGATTAGGGTGATTCTACGAGCGTTCCAACCGCCGTCAGTCCGCTGCTCGCATTATTGTCAAAGTTCTTGCAGATTTGAATCCCCTTTCCCAATAAATTGGTATTAGTCCTGGACTTGTTTCAAATATCGGCGGACTGACGGCGGTTGGAACGCTCGTAGAATCACCCGATAACAGTAACAGGTCAGTTCATAAGGGGGGAAATGAAATCGCGATTAGATACTCGCACGCCGCGCGCCGTGGAGCCCTCAAAGGAGCTTTTACATCTAAAGATACTGCGTACATTCTTATATCATTACAGAGGGATGCAAAGGGCATCCGCATTTCTTTGAGAAGTCTCGAATTACAGCGAAGCGCAGAATAACAAGGGTATTATTTTATGATATTCCGTACCTACCAAGAATATATAGTTTACCTATGCATTTTGCAAACTTTAACTGTAGCCGAGTAAAACCTGGCAGGTTCAAGAAATGTCCAGGACCAGCAGGTATTTTTAACCGTTTTTATGGGAGATTACCTATAGGTACTTTACCTTACTTAGTCAATAATAGGGATTCAAGCTGAGAGGCTTTGACTTAGGTAGATAAATCTCTCGAGCTTTCCATATAAAATATAAATAATCTGATCCTCAGATTACATACATGAAAAACCCAGACAAGGCCCAGCAAGGGTACGTTGACTTCCAACTAAAATAAAAATAGTTTTACACGCATCGGTAGGTAGGTACATTTCGGTGAAACCGATCCCAAGAATTCCACATATCACGTGTTATATTGGAATGCCTATGAGTTGAAACGCAATACTTATTGCCTTTACTAACCTTCTTTGCATTAAATTCATATAAGTCGCTTTTGGTGAAGCGACCCTTTACCTACTATTTCTTATTAGGTAGGTAGGAACAACGGAGGTGGCGCATTTTTAACCAATGCGAAAAAGGAATCATGGTGTCTTATCAACCTCAATTTAATGCCGCTATTTTTTATAAAAAAAAATATTTTGATAACCTTCAAACTAAAGTTTAAATTTATTTTATACTCTAGGATCTATAGGTACCTGTATTTGGCGCATAAACGTAGGTAGGTATTTTTTTTTACAAAATTTACTAAAAATTGCTCTTCTAAAATAAAGTACCTACCAGGCTCCAAATTTCGACATGAAACCTACCTACAAATATAATTTGGCAGTACTTATACAAATAGCTACGAATAAATTAAATAAGGTTCGAACTGTCTTACATTGACGTCAACACTCAAATCCAATCACAGGGAACTGTGATCGGATGTATTACTTCGTAAGTTATTCGTTGCGCAAATGTGATTACTGATTACCTACTTACTCAATAACTTTTATATAATTCCGTTAACATCATCGGAGTTTCACGATTCAAAGAAAATTGAGATGCAATTACAAACACCTACAAGATTAGATTACATGCTTCTGAACTTGGTAAGGTTTTTTTAGGGTTCCGTACCCAAAGGTTACAACGGGACCCTATTATTAAGTCCGTCTGCCTGTCACCAGGCTGTATCTCATGAACCGGGATAGTTAGACAGTTGACATTTTCACAGATGATGTACTGTCGCCGCTATAGCATTGTAAGGCTCTCATACAACAAACGTGATTTTTTTCCGTTTTCGTAAATAATGGTACGGAACCCTTCGTACGCGAGTCCGACTCGCACTTGGCCGGTTTTTTTGTTCCTACGTACCTAGTTACGCACGTATAGCTCGTAGGTAGGTGAACGGTTGAAAAATATTGCTTTACGAATGGAACGGAAAATTTATAAAGGTACCTCAGAGCATAGAATACTAGAGAGAGGACAAGCCGCCGGCGGCCGTGTCGCAGCTGTATGCTCAATGGGCATACACTGCCATACTGTGCATGCGTGCTGATCGCAGATAATATTACGTTTTTGCCCAAAATGCCTGATATGATGCGCGTTTATTGTCAAATAAGCGTGTAGGTATACAAGTGTGTGTGTTTTAGATGTGTGCGTGCTTTGTCTTGTCAATTACTTGGGCGTTGTGTGGGTTAATGTACTTGCGACAGGCTCACTCTATACAAATCAGCCGCCATGTCCGATCTCCTTATATTCATACATCTGTGATAGGTACCTAATTACATATGTAGGTAATGTAGGTCGTAAAAAATATGAGATAGTACTTAATAGTAAAATTCATGACTCAACAGCATCAATAGGCCAGATAATAGATAATAGGTATTATACAAGGCTGGCAATCGCTTTCGAGGCCAAGGTGCAGTGCAATGCCTTTCTCAAACATGCAATGAAATTAATAGTACATTACATCAGAAGCCGGGAAAACACGGATTTCCGGCCAAGTAGGTATAGGATAGAGATACGAGGCCGGGAATCCGTTTTCACGCCGAGGCATGTATAGTTGCTTTTCTCAAACATGCAATGAAATAAATAAATAAAAATCCTCAAATAATATTTAAATATTAGGTAAGTTTCAAAAAAAATTTGCATGACCAAACATTTTGGCGAGATGTGCTGATCATGACTAAAACACTGTTCCATCTATTGTTGTACCATGTCTCTAGCAAATAAATTTCTTTCTTTCTTTCTTTCTTTCTTTCTTTCAAATCAAACTAATTTTCATGGCTGAATGCCGTGATGCTGTGCCACAAATAGTGGAATGAAAATTAAAAAGTTACTTTGCAGGCCTAGGCCTGAAAAGTTGTATGAAATCCCATTTTAGACCGCCTTGAGAAGCTGCGCCCGAAAAAGGATACTTCCGAGTCTATTATAAGAAACGTAAAGAGAATATTTCATTGCATGTTTGAGAAAATATATATATATATATTATGGCTGAACGCCGTTGATATTGAAATAAAAGAAGGTCGTTTTGCAGGCTTAGGCCTCCAGTTTTGTATGAAATTTCATTACGGATCTCTCGCCTCGCCATGCCCGAAATTTGATACTTCGAGCCTATTATAAAGAACACAACGTAAATTTTTAATCGCTTGTTTGAGAAATAGTACATTACGCAGACGCCGGGAAATAATTTCACGGCCAGGCATGTATTGTATAGTGCTTTTCTCAAACATGCAATGAAATAAATAAATAAAAAGTCCTCAAATCAAACAAATTTTCATGGCTGAATGCCGTGATGCTGTGCCACAAATAGTGAAATGAAAATAGGTATAAACAAATTACTTCCCGGCCTGGGCCTTCAATTTCGTATGAAATTCCTTTACAGTTCTCTCGAGTTGATCCGCCCGAAACGTGATAATCGTACTTTGAAGCCTGATATAACGCCTAATGACGACATTTCCTTGCATGTTTGAGAAAAAATATTAAATTCTTTAACATAACAGCAATCAAAAAATCTGGGATACGATCGTCATCATCTCCACAAACAAGGCTAAGCGGACAAGTCGGCGCGATAAGCTCAGTTCGCGGAGGCTTTGCGGCATTATACGTCGCCCGCATTATCGATAATTCATCTGAGGCAACTCATCTGACGTTGATATCAAGTTATTTGCGAAGCTTATCATAATATATCCGCTACCAACTGCTTTGATACTTAGGATCTACTTACGTTGGTGCAGTCAAGTGTAAAAATATCATCATCATATCAGCCGAAAGACGTCCACTGCTGGACATAGCTGCGCCACCCGCATCCAGCAGTTATTATAAAAATATGGTTGCGTATAATCCCATCGCTCTTATGTCAGCGCATTAAGATTTCGATAGGTACATATTTATGAGAGGATTAAATATAACACACCTGTTTGTACTTGACTGTACAGCAAGAACATTCTGCGCAATTCAAATACAATAAAATGTAGCATCTCGACTATCCACCTACTGTCAAACGACCGATCACCTACCTACTCGAAAACTACGCTATTGATTTCGTTGAAATTTGCAATAAAGGGCTTACTAATGAGTCCAAAAGCGACAGGTTTATCTTGTGCAGTTTAGGAGATGCTATCAAATCGGCTTGATGGTACCATATTATTGCATTGTGATCGAACTTACATAAGTAAGTATACCAATTTTCTGCTTAATCGAGAACAAGGAAATGGTTGAAAATGTTGAAATAGATATGGTTTGCAAAATTTTAACGAATTTACATAAGTAAGTAGGTAAACAAAATGTCAGGTTAATCGAAAACCAGGAAATGGTTCAAATATGTTTTGCAAGATTTGAAACGGGCAACATACCTACCTACTTACATACGAACATTGCAAGTTAAATAAAAGCTTGTAAAGAAAACCTCAACACGGAGATAAATTCCTTATTTCGCATGTAATTTTATCCGACTGTCATTTTATGGTCATCTGAGATGGACAACGAGCATACAATATTTATATGAATCCTCCAAACAAATCACGCTCTTTACGACCCCTAATAGCCTCAGTGGCGGGGTCCAAACAACGAGACACTAAACTGTAGTTGTAGTTTATAGTAACGAAGAATCACGCCAAAGTAGGTAATAAGAATTAAGAACAGGCGGAAAAAAAACTACCTTCTTAATATCAAAAATTTACATGATAGTAAAAAGTGCTCTTAGTAAGTACATAGTCGCATTTACTAAATTATTGAAATTAAAAAACCAAGTTTAATACCTAAATCTCAATTAGTTTTATTTGTGTAAAGATATTTATATGCACTTTGAAACTCAAAATCTTCGGACCCAACTGAACGTGATCTCTTTTATTCTGAGGCGAAGAAAAGCGCCTGTGGATACTGCCTAATTCAAGATTATTGCAGGCAGGGTGGATTCTACTCCTTCTTTTGAGACGATAAACCAGTTCAAGTAATTAGGATACGTACCTAATTGGTTGACTGTTGCCCGGCCGGTTCGGAATTCATTCCCGGGATCGCAACGTGTGTACCTACTTTGATGAGGGTTCGGTTGGAACTTTGGGACCGAGAATGAAGTACCTACTATTATATCAATATGTTGTATTTAATGAATAATGAAACATCCACGTTTTGTCATGTTACCTAATCGCAATCTGTCACAGTCAACTGAGGATCCAAACCACGTAGATATTATACGTTTCGACAGTTATCTTGTAGGGTTTGATATGGTAGACCAGAGAGGTAACGGCGTAAATTTTCAAACGAGTGTTACGATAACTCCATTTCCTATACAAAAATGACATTTAATTAGATATATTTAACGTACGTACGAAACGTTACGCAATCGACCAGCAGGCAGATACAATTCTCCGTTCATTGATGACTCGCCAAGTAAAGATGGTCACTGGGTACTTAATCAACCCAGAAATGTAACAGCGAATAATCATTTAGTTTAGCTCAAGCTTTAATTAACTAAGTTGGTAAAGGTAAGGTTCCCACAATGAACACCGCATTTTGTCAATCGCCTTCCTCATTGTCAATATTATAGTTGGTACAGTCAGCATCAAAGGTAACTACGCAATCGAAGACGTCAAAAGTGCGTATTACCTTTTAATAAAGACTTTTGAAGTCTTCGTTTGCGCAGCTACTTTTGATGCTGACTGTACCTACTTATAATAGGAGAATTCCACGGAAAACTCCTTCGTTGTCCCGTACGAACACGAATTTTCAGAACATTGGTAAGTTTCTTTTTCTGCGGCAATAGAGTCAAATTGTAGTCACAGTTATAATATTCCAATTAAAATTGCAAAAATAACTCTTATGGCAGAGATATACGCGCGTTTGTACGGGAGAGCTCGTGGAGTGCCCCAATAGATAAGTCACGACTATAATAACCTTCGAATGAAATAATGTTGACACTGTAATCACAATCTTCTACCATCGTAATAAGATCTCTATTCATGCGGCATTTACATGTGTCCACCAGGTATACCCTTGATGTTAATCAACAGTTACATACACATATATTCCAATGCCTTGATAATGAATACTCGTAAGAATAAAATAACTTTCAGTCAAAAATTTCATTTTTTGTACAAGCTTTTATTGACGACTGTATTTTTCTGTATACCTTCATTAACTACTCATTGAGACGATTCTAACGAGCTCAAACTCAACGGGGTTACGTTCGTTAAGTACTGAATTCCCATCAGCTCGATGGTACCACAATATTGAATTGTCATCCAAACTATACCTTTACCCAAAATTTCAGCTCAATTGGTTTAAGATATGTGCTTCAAAACTGAGTTACAAGATTCCACCCGAAAAAATAGTAACATAAGTACATAATGTAGTTAGTTACAAGTTAATAGAAAGCTTGTATAAATAAATAAATAGGTCGCTGCAGTAAAATATTCTGAGCATATTCCGATCCACTTAAGCGTTTAATATCTGCTTTATGAAGTAGGTAGTCCCCTCAAATTAACAGTAATCGGGCGTGTATATGCGGAACACGGGACACAACAGGCGATAACGTCGGTCATAGAAAAAAGAACATGGGGCAAACGTCCCAGTATGTACTCGACACTACCCGAATACTTGGCTTCAATCTTAATTCACAAAAGAAAAGTAAACAATTGGGACGTTTCCCTTACCTAGATAAAATTTTTTTTTGGATAATCAAAGGAAAATTATTTAATCAAGTTCTCAATTTGCCAAGTGAAAACGACTGCAACATAGCCCAGTCCCACTAAAAGCCATGTTTACAGGACAGGTATAGCTACTTTGTTTGCTTTCTGTTAGAATAAAAGAGGTTACGCCTTAGGTATACTATTCTGACAGGCCATAAACAGTTTTATATTCTTAATAATTTCAAATCCTATATGTCTTGCTTGTCACTGTTGTTGATACATTTGTGCTGTCATGTTTTTTCTCCTATGTGAAATAAAGATTAATTACAGCAAATTAATCTATATTATCAGTTAATACCTCACATTTCCACTGCACCAAATATGCAATTAGTGCTAAAGAGTTAGACACTAATAGGTAATAGGCCCGACACGTAAATTATGGCGGATAGTAGAAACGGAGAAAGTGCACCGTCTAGCAGTGCTGGCAGCAGTGGCTTGCCTTCACTAGAGAAGCTGGATGGCAATAGTAATTACGCGACATGGAAATTTCTCATGGAAATGTACCTCATCCATGATGATTTGTGGGAATTTACAAGTATCACTCCTGCGGCGAGTGACGTTTCTGGGACGAAGCGTGACCAAAGAGCACGAGCGAAAATCTGTTTAATGGTGAAACCCCACTGCTTAGTGCACGTAAGGAACAGTAAGACGGCTAAGGACGCTTGGGAAGCTTTAAAAATTGCGTTCGAAGATAAAGGTTTGAACAACCGTTGCCGGCTATTGACAAAGCTAGTGAGCATGAGGCTCGAACAATTTGCGACGATTCGCGCGTATGTGACGTCTGTATTGACAACGTCACAGGAGCTGTTGGACTTAGGGAAGGAGATTGATGATGAGCTACTGGCAGCTCTGCTCCTTCAAGGCCTTACACCAGAATTTCAACCAATGAGGTTGGCCATAGAAAACAGCAACGTCAATTTGACTACCGACTATGTAAAAACAAAGCTATTCCAAATGGAAGATACCTACTCGGCAAGCTCTAGTGAGAAACAGTCAACATCAGCACTTCTGACAAATAAGCACAAAGGCAAGAGTGCTCCTAAAAAGAAGACTAAAGGGAAAGTCAAATGTTTTATTTGTGAAGGACCTCACAAAGCTCAGGACTGTCCAGATAATCCCAAACAAAGGAAGGAGGCGCTCCAGGCGTATGCGTTTGGAACAGTGACCAAACCACATGCTGATGATTGGATCATAGACTCCGGTGCGTCGACTCATATGACGAATCGCAAATCATGGTTCAAGAATTTAAAGGACACTCCCAAGCCCTTGAGGGTGACGTGTGCTGATGGTAACGAGGTATTGGGTGAAAGCGAAGGTACGGTAGTTTGTGAGTCAATAGATTTAACAATAAGCAATGTAACATATGTTCCAAAATTAGCGTCTAATTTACTTAGTGTTAATGCAATTGTCAAAAAGGGACATGTGGTGGTGTTTACAGATAAAGGGTGTGACATCTTTAAGAGTGATGGATGTGAGATTCGAGGTAAGGCTGTAGTGAAAGGTGTGGAAGAACGAGGCATCTATAAAATCAAGTGCTGTTCACAGGGTTCTGCGCTTTCATCAGCAACTGCAGGTGACCAGCTGATGCAGTGGCATCGGAGGATGGGGCATCTTGGTATGAAAAACCTGAAATTACTCAGAGATAAGATGGCAACCGGGGTAAGTTTTCCCAACACTTTAACTAAACTTGAGTGTATACCCTGCATTATGGGAAAACAGACCAAACAACCTTTTAAGAAGACCAATGCGACGAGGAGTACTGAGGTACTTGGTTTGGTACACTCCGACGTATGTGGACCTATGGAGGTACCTTCTGTCAACAAGGCCCGATATTTTTTAACTTTTATTGACGACTTTACACGCAAAACTTTCGTATATTTTTTGAAACAGAAAAGCGAAGTTTATGAAAAGTTTATAGAGTTTAAAGAGTTTGCTGAAAATCAAAGTGGAAGGAAACTGAAGATTCTCCGCTCGGACAACGGCACGGAATTCGTCAATAAACGTATGGATGAGTATTTGAAGAAATTCGGGATTCAGCATCAGCTGACAGTTGACTACACGCCAGAACAAAACGGCGTCGCGGAGAGAGCGAACCGTACAATCAACGAGAAAGCAAGAAGCATGCTTCAAGATTCCGGTTTGGCTAAACGATTTTGGGCAGAGGCTGTCCACCATGCAGTTTATCTGAAAAATCGGTCACCAACTTTAGCGGTGAAGAATGTGACACCTGAAGAGAAGTGGTCACACAGGAAATCTGACCTGAGCATAGTGAAGATTTTTGGGTGCAAAGCTTTTATGCACATTCCTCAACAAATAAGGAAAAAGTGGGATCCTAAAAGCAGAGAACTGATCTACACGGGCTTTTGTGACAACTCTAAAGCTTATAGACTGATCAACCCCACTACTGGCGCAGTTTTCAAGGCAAGAAACGTGGTGTTCTTGGAGAACCAAATGCATCATCAGCGTTTAGAAACTGAAGAGAATTCGGAGGTGTTACTAAATCTGTCGGAAGATAGTGTAGAGAAGCAACCGTTACGTCAAAGCACTGTAGAGCCAGAGAGCAGACAGTCAGCAATATTGGGACGTGATGAAATAGAAACTTCACTTGGTTTTGAACGAGGATTGGAAGAGAATATTCCTAGAGTGGAACATTCCATTGCTCCAGAGGGACACGTGTGCGTGGAAGACGAGACTACTGATATTTACAAACAAAATGAGCCACATGTAGACTCTGATCTGGCCGAGTTTGAAGACTGTGAATCGGTTTCAACTGACGAAGAGCTTGAGGAGGAGTTGCAAGGGACGGCACGGAGGTACCCCCTTCGAAATAGAAAACCTACTCAGTTTCCCGATTATATACTTTATCAAGCCACTGAACCTGAACAGGATCCTTGTACGATTCGTGAGGCATTGTCAAGGAATGACAGTAAGGAGTGGAAAGCTGCTATTCAAGAAGAGTTGAGTGCGATTAAGAAAAACGAGACATGGATCGTAGTCAAACGACCAGAGAGATGTAACGTCGTTGATTCTAAATGGATCTTTAAAATCAAAGACGAGGGGGAGGGAAGAAAGAGATATAAGGCTCGTCTCGTGGCTCGAGGTTTTAGTCAGAGATATGGCGTTGACTATGATGAGACCTTCTCCCCGGTCGTAAGACACAGTTCGCTAAGAACACTCTTGGCATTTGCAGCGGCATATCGTCTCAACATCGACCAGATGGACGTAAAAACGGCATTCCTTAACGGAGACTTATCAGAGACCGTATACATGAAACAACCAGAAGGTTTTGAGGAAAAGACAACTGACCATGTATGCTTGCTGAAACGCTCGCTCTACGGTTTAAAGCAAGCTCCTAGAGCATGGAATACCAAGCTGAACAGCGAGTTGTTACAACTGGGATTCACGAGGTCTAAGAATGAACCTTGTGTTTATAAGAAATCTAATGGAAAGAAGGTCATTATACTCGCGGTGTATGTAGATGACATTCTAATTCTATGGAATGACAGAGAAGAACTACGTAGTCTCAAAAGAGAGCTCATGAGAAAATTTGAGATGAAAGATCTCGGTCAAGCTAAATTTATTCTGGGAATTCGCATTACCCAGAGCGAGACTGCAATCAAAATTGACCAAGAAAGCTACGTCGATAAGGTTCTAAAGAATTTTGGTATGGTTGACTGCAAGGTTGCGTCAACGCCATCTGTACCTGGGCAAAAACTGGAAAAACCGGGATCAACACATATACCGGATGCTGGCACACCGTACCAAAATCTGATTGGTTCGCTAATGTATTTATCTGTCTGCACGAGGCCGGACATAGCGCATACAGTGAATCATCTGAGCCAGTTTAACACCTGCTTTACTGAGGAGCATTGGACAGCAGCGAAACGAGTGCTCAGATTTTTAAAGGGTACTAAGAGTCATGGACTCATGTACAGAAAAACAGACCGAAAGGAGTTAGTGGGCTATGCGGATGCGAGTCATGCTACATCGTATGACAGGAAGTCATACACGGGATTGGTTTTCCTGTGGAAAGGAGGAGCAATTTGCTGGGAAAGCAAAAAGCAGAAAACTGTAGCACTCTCAACTGCAGAAGCCGAATATGTTGCCATCTCGGAAGCAGCCAGAGAGGCAATATTTTTAAAACGGTTTGTTGCTGAGATCACCCAAGAACAGGAGAGGCAACTGACTATCTACAGTGATAGCCAGTCAGCAATTGCCATAGCACAGAACCCTGTGCACCACCAACGTACAAAACATATTGATGTGCGCCACCACTATATTAGAGAGGCTGTTGAGCATGGGCATGTACGTTTAGAGTATGTGGAGACTGGACGAATGGTGGCGGACGTACTTACGAAACCCCTGTTAAAGGGTAAGTTTACGCTGTGTGCGAGAGGTATGGGACTAGAGGAATGAAATTAAGGAGGAGTGTTAGAATAAAAGAGGTTACGCCTTAGGTATACTATTCTGACAGGCCATAAACAGTTTTATATTCTTAATAATTTCAAATCCTATATGTCTTGCTTGTCACTGTTGTTGATACATTTGTGCTGTCATGTTTTTTCTCCTATGTGAAATAAAGATTAATTACAGCAAATTAATCTATATTATCAGTTAATACCTCACATTTCCACTGCACCAAATATGCAATTAGTGCTAAAGAGTTAGACACTAATACTTTCCTAACTCTGTTTAGAGTTAAGGGTC
The DNA here is from genome assembly GCA_963854355.1 of Epinotia brunnichana. Classification (NCBI taxonomy): domain Eukaryota; kingdom Metazoa; phylum Arthropoda; class Insecta; order Lepidoptera; family Tortricidae; genus Epinotia; species Epinotia brunnichana. The sequence continues at coordinate 20,392,702 of OY977936.1, read as the reverse complement.
GCCAGGACGCTCGACTCTCCATACAATTACATCAGAACATTACATCAGAGGCCGGGATACGAGGCCGGGAATCCGTTTTCACGCCGAGGCATGTATAGTGCTTTTCTCAAACATGCAATGAAATAAATAAATAAAAATCCTCAAATCAAACAAATTTTCATGGCTGAATGCCGTGATGCTGTGCCACAAATAGTGGAATGAAACTTCAAAAGTTTATTTGCAGGCCTCGGCCTGAAAAGTTGTATGAAATCCCATTTCAGGCCACCTCGAGATGCTGCGCCCGAAAAAGGATACTTCCGAGTCTATTATAAGGAACGTAATAGTACATTACATCAGAGGCCGGGAAAACACGGATTTCCGTTCAGTTTCAAGTTAGTCCAGTATGCCGTTATAAAATGAGAACCAAACTACGTTTGTATGGAGAGTCGACTTAAATCGACCGTGCTGGAGACTCTTAAGCAGCAAATTGTACTTGTAACTTTACTACGTATAGTTGACCTTTCATCATCATCCTCCTAGCGTTATCCCGGTTGCACAGTCACCATCAGATATATCAGAGCGGCCAAAGTGCTCACAAATATCTGAACACGTCTCTAATGCCTCGAAAATAGAGACGTGTTCAGATATTTTGAAGCGCTTTGGCCGCTCCGATATATCTGATGGCGACTGACTGTACCTACGCTAAAGGAGCCCGCGAGTCCGCTTTGGCATTTTTATATAAACTAGTTACACAGCATAACAGTAATTGCTATACAACTGTGAAACTATAGGATAAGATTTACAACATAATGGGCTTGTGACCTTAAATTTGGTTACGATGCCATTCGAACCAGTTTTTGTAGATGAACAAATGTTTGTATGGAAGCAACAACATTTTTAAAGGACATTAATACCCAAAAAATCGAGTTAAAGACGGACCTCGCTGACAGCAGCCGAAACGCTTCATACTGATTGGCTATAAAGTATGACGTCACACCGTGCAATTTGTACTAACCGTTGCATGGAAAATGAAGTAAATTGCTGTTTCGCTCGCGAAATACTGCGTTTAGGTCCATAGTTGTCATACAAATTTGTTTCTATAAAAGCGTAAGGGTTCTATTGGTACCTTTAAATTTACTCTTGGACAATAAATAAAAAAACTTTTTTTTCTAAACTTTCAAGGTTCATATCTTTTTATGATTTGAATTATATTTTGTAATGTATACTTTATTACAATATTTTGATGATTTACTATCTATTTAGCAACACGACATTTATCAATTTTAACACCACGCAACAAGCCTGTTTATAGTAGTTTATGCAATCGTTATATAATGGATGCTTTTTAAGTCGAGTACCACGTTTAGGCCACGAAGCTTGCTGAGTGGCCTAATTAAGGTACGAGACTTAAAAAGCTAATTATATAACTATTGTATACAATACTTTTTCTACGAGTCAATGGAAATAATAATTTATTAAACAAACTTGGTATCTATTGAAAATCGCCCTGCTGAAATGAAGCGCAGCAGCTTAGTAATTTTGCGCGTTGATGTCTTCACAGTTATCTTATACAGCTCCTGGATTCATAAGATGACTGCTGGCGGTTATCTTATGAAACTATACGAGCTCCGTGACGAGCTCGTGGAGCTCCAGGATTAAAAAGTATGTGATCTTAGTTTCGTGTACGAAATATTAATTCAAAGATTAAAGTCGACGAGTAGAAAAAATTTGCAGTATTACAGCAATAATAATATTAACAGTTCTAATTATTAACAGAGGAGCAACGCACATCAATCTTCTCCCTGAACTTCAGATATTCGTCACGCACTACATTCCTCACTCGCAAACAAATCGCACTCGGGAGCTGTTCCAAGGAGCCCATTCAGATGCTGCAACGGGCGAACCAGCAACTCCTACGCGCCACAGTTCGTGACGTTGGCACTGCCAGTAGACAGGGTTCACGAGGGCATAGTCGACCTTTCATGAATATTCCATTAAAAATTTCTCGGAAAAATATCGCCTCTTGAACAGCGAAGTGCCCCCGGCACGGTCGGAAGACAACAGATTATTCAAATATGCTCTACCGTTATGGTGCTTTATGTTATCATAGCACGACGTAAACAAATCGGTTCCGGTGTCCGCCACATGTGGTTTCATGGAGCCTCATTCTGTGTTTTTCTATTTTTCAAAGTAAAGTAAAGTGACGACCAGTTTAGCCTTGTTGGTGTGAAGCTGACGGTACTGGGTTAAAATCCCGGTAAAGGCAATATTTGTGTGATGAGATGAATTCGAGTATTCGTTCAGAAATCTTGGATGTTTCCTGTGTATGTATATCGTCATCCAGTACCCAGGTAGGTAATCGTATACAAGTATTTATAAACCTAGTTAGTGACAAGATGCTCGTAATATATGATGTAACTGATAATGTGTTTCAACGTCCTCAAATCAAAACAAAGTGATTTAAGTTAATGGGCTATTTGTAAATAAACGCAGTTAATATTTATCAAAAAGCGGTTAATTAACCACATGGCTTTATTTTAAGTTATATAATAAATTATTAATTACACATCAAAAATAAAGCAAAATCTGGTTTATGGGAACACCTAAATCAACAAAATTCACCTAATAGCGATTGAAGGTTATATCTACTTATACCATAGAATCTCTAAGAATATAAATATATTCGACATATGGGCTCAATAAATTTACTCAATTATCAAAAATGAGTTATTTTAAATAAATACAATTTACTTACTTGTAAATAGACATTACATTTCCACAATTACTGTAAAAACACTATAAACACATACAAAATATCGATATGTTAAATACCTTCTATTTTTTAAAAGTACATGAGACATGACATGAGTCACTTTATTTTCTTGTACAGTTTATCTAAGTATTATGTATTTAAACGTCGCCGGTTGAACGGCATTGCAGTTTATCAATGCGATGCGTACGCGCCGATGACGCGGAAGGACTGGACATGACACGCGAGCGAGAGACACACCGTCGGTCAAAACTGACTATACTCAAAACGTTTTCGGAACCTCACTCGACTGCGAGGTTTGTGAATTTATATAGTTCGTTCAAACAAAGATGCCTCGCTCAACGTCATTGCGTGGGTACTAGTTTTTGTCTTGTATATAGCGTAGAGCCACGTAGTTTTTGTATATATGTCACCGTTAGATTGTGAAAACCGTCAGTTTATAATCTTACCCGTTAAGTATATTGTAAACTGACGGAATATTGTGAACTGCCAAAATAATTCATAATTTTACGCATTAATTTTCGTTAGTTTATAAACTAACAATGTCATATCGTCAAATTGTGAACTGAATCAAATTTGCCTGATTCGGAACCGCAACCTGTGCGCTGTTTGGTTGAGCGAATTATTCCACTTGTATCAGTTTCCACTTACGTCAGAACATGATTGTTTTTTTTGTTATTCAGAGATTTTCTTCCATTTATTTCGGCATCCAGCAGTGTCGACGGAGCCCCACGGGGCACTTTGCCCTTCGGGCAACTGAAGATACCTAACTAACCTAACCTACCTAGTCTGTGTGTACGTTCCGTAGCAAGCCGATTTGATCTCAGTTCACAATTTGACGATTCAACACTGAAAGTTTATAAACTAACGAAAAATATTGCGTTAAATTGTGAACGGTTTTGGCAGTTCACAATATTCCGTCAGTTTACAATATAACGGGTAAGATTATAAACTGACGGTGTTCACAATTTAACGGTGACATATACATATATTATTTTTTCAGTTTAATAGGTATGTGTTTGTCTTAAATAAATTATTAAATTTTTCAATTTTTTTTCAATATATGGTTAGCATTTCGATATATATAAAAGATAGAGTCTGGCCAGAGAAAGATGAGCCTAGAAAAGCGGCAAATTTAAAAAAAAAAACAGCGTGTTGCAACAACGTCTATAACGCGATAAAATAATAATGATATTTGAACAATTATATTTTTTCTTTACTTCACACAATAGAACTGTTCAAGCAGAACAAAGTAAAGTTATCTCCACTTATAATAAATCTCTAAATTAAAAAAAGAATCAGCCAGTTTGAAACTAAGCTTTCTGTGGTACGAATGTTCTCAGCATCCCATGGACGGAAAAATATTAAACATTTTATATAGGTACATTATTATTCCAGCTGCAACTTAGGATATTAGTTTTTATCCGACTGCGACAATTAATTTATTTTCCGTAATATACGACTTCATTTAATTTTTCATTTATTATTCTTAAAGTATATCGCCGCCACATCTGTCAGCTAAAAGAAACGTCAAAATCACAGACTAATAAGAAATACTACGGACAAAATGGCGGAATTTCTTTGCCTTTCTTTCGCCTATTAATAATTTTAATCCCGTCTACGATATACATTGACGAGACACATAGGTACCAAAAGCAAATATAAAATTAATCGATTTTGATATGCGAACTTATATGCGCAAATGTCGAATTAAGGCGTAATTTGTACAAATGTAACAACAAATTCGAACAATATAAACTTGGTTTTTTTGAATGGCACGCGCGCGCGCTCTTTGCGTATTCAGCCAAACCACGAAAAACCGAAACTCGAAGTTCGTATATCTGCATTCCTGATAGATAGATAGATAGATAGATAGATAGATAGATAGATAGATAGATAGATGTCATTTATTGTTAAAACTGTGTACATAAGATCTCATTTTAGACATTGGAAGGTATCAACAGTTTGCCCTTTTCGAGCGTACAATGTTATTGAACTTAAAATTAAACTTAATAATTTGTAGACCTAGGTACTTAAACGAAATATTCATTCAGATTGTAAAAGCTTTTATCTGCTAGCCATTTCTTCAGCTCCTTGTTGAACTTATTATTATTATCTAATGACTTAATATATACAGGTAAGTTATTAAAGATTTTGATTCCAGTAGCATAGGTACTCTTGCTAATTATGTAACTAGAAGGCCTAACTGTACACATATCATATTTATATTGCGATCTAATTTTTAATTTAGAGTCACTTTTCCTATTAAAAATATCGTGCCGTTCCTTAACAAATAAACAAATTTCCAGTATGTAGATACATGTCAGCGTTAAAATTTTATTGCTTCTAAATATGTCTCTTAAGGATTCCCCATTCTTAAGTTTAAATATTATTCGTAGGCTTTTCTTTTGTAGAATAAATACTGACTGAACATTTACTGAATTACCCCAAAAAATTATGCCGTATTTGAGTATAGGATAAACGTTTCCATAATATGCCTTTTTTGAAACTTCTATTGACGTTATTTTGGTCAGTATAGATAAGGCATAACAACTTTTAGCTAGTCTATTGTTTATTTTATTAGTGTGAGATTTCCAGTTCAAATTGCTGTCTATTGTGACTCCTAAGAAGTTTGTGTTTGTAACTTGTTCAATTTGTGTATCCTCAATTGTTATGCTTAAATTCTGCGGTATCTGCTTATAATTAGTAAATTGTACTATTTTTGTTTTGTCTAAATTAACACATAATTTTAAGGATGACAACCAATCAGTAACAGTTTTTAAGGTGTTATATAATACATTAGTAATATCAATATCTTTGTCCTCACTTACAAATATGGTGGCATCATCAGCAAACATCACACACAGGTGGTTAACCACTAGAGCCACCTGTCATTTGTTAGTGCGATAGAGATAGAGATACCCGAATATTTTCGAATTCCGAAGTTCGTGGTTTAAAAGAAAATACGGATGTCGGATAGATCTAAATTAATATTTTATGTGTGAATATGGTTAAAATTATTTGGAAATACTATTGTTGTTATTGTTTTAATATATTTGACTAGCTTTAAGTTTAATATTGTACGTCCGAAATGGGCAAGCTGTTGGACTTTATTTTACCCAAAACAACTAAATGTACACAGTTCTGACAATAAAGAAATCTTATTTTATCTTATCTTATCGAAAATAGGGATGTAGACACTAAACAAAATAATCATAATGTTGTATTATCTCGAAAAAAAATAACGCAAGAGGCTATACTCGTATAGGTAATCACTAAGTTATAAGTGTATAAAGTTTTAAGAGGGGGTTTGTTGCGTCTCTTTTCCGCAAAACGCACCTTTATAATGAAACGATTGTTTTTTACTATGACGCTCGAGGATCGTGACGTCACTGTCCCTGATCGTTTTCTCACTCTAACAAGCGACATTAAAACGGTTGTAGCGTCGTAATTTTTTGAGATATTTGAATGAGTTTTTCGTTTCTTCTTTCTTTTGAAGTGAGTCTACAGTTACACCTCTATTTGGAAGACAAGCGGAAAGAACCCATACTATCCATACTAATAATCCATACTTCCATATTAATATTATAAATGCGAAAGTGTGTCTGTCTGTCTGTTACCTCTTCACGCCTAAACCGCTGAACCGATTTAGATGAAATTTGGTATACAGATAGTTTGAGCCCCGGGGAAGGATAAAGGGTAGTTTTTATATCTGAGGGGCTGAAATTGGGGGTGGAAATTTGTATGGAGCTACTTAAACCGCTGCACCGATTTAGATGAAATTTGGTATATAAATAGTTTGAGTCCCGGGGAAGGACATATAATAGGTTTTATCCCGGAAATCATCCCCTAAGGGGGTGGGGGGAATTTGGATGTAATCTATTTTGATGAAATTTGGTGTAGATATAGGTTAAGTCCTGGGAAAGGACATGGGATAGTTTTCACCCCAGAAATCATCCCCTAAGGGGGTGAAATCAGGGGTAAAAATTCGGATGGAACCCATTTTAATACAATTTGGTAAAGAGATAGCTTGAGTCCTGGGAAAGGACATAGGATAGTTTTAATTCCGGAAATCACTCCCTAAGGGGGTGAAATGGGGGTGAAAATTTGGATGAATCCCGTTTAGATGAAATTTGGTATAAAGGTCGTTTGAGTCCCGAAGAATGACATTAGATAGTTTTTATCCCGAAAATCATTCCCTAAAGGTATGAAATAGGGGGTGAAAGTTTGGATAAAATCCATGTACCTAGATGAAATTTGGTATAGAGATAATTTGAGACCCTTCGAAGGATATAGAATAGTTTTTGCCTCGGAAATCATCCCTTAAGATGGTAAGTAGAAGTTTGTTTGCATTATATTTTCTAAGTATAAGTTCTACGCGGACGAAGTCGCGGGCAACAGCTAGTATGAAATAAAACTCTTTTTCTCCAATATGCTCGGAAATGTCCGCCTTACTGTAGCAAAAATAGTCCGTGAAGTTCCTCGTTACTGCCGAGCGCAAATTTAAAAAGTTAAAAGTCATTATTGTACAGCTTCAGCGGCCAGGAAAATGTATGAAATTCCATTACTGTATAGTTTTTTACCTTTTAACCATATGTTTTGACTAAGGCAAATCACTGCAAACAGCCAAATGCTCGTACGTTTGAAGGCCTCGCAATTTATCACAACAACTTGTTCTTGTTAGAATGAAAGATATGTATGGCTGTCTCTTTCCAACTATTGCAAGTTGGTGTGACAAATTGCACCCGTTTGTAGTGTGCCTAATGTTTTCCCGCGTTTTCAGCTTCGCTTCATCCGACAAAATCAACTTATCCACGAATTGCAATTTCCCCGCCTTTGCAATAACTTCATTCTACTTTATGTTTCAGAAGAATAATCAAAACCACTCTCGAAAATTAAAATTTTGAGGGGACAATAATTTCACTTTTTATGATAACTATTCTTCAATGTTAATGAAGCTGTAAGCCACCCTTGAATTTTCTTAAAAAGCAAAAACAGTCCAATTTATTATGGAAACAGTTAATTTTAGTGTTAAGATTAGGGCATCGTACTAATTTAAGAGGGTTGACACATTTATATTATTTTGATATTAATGTTGCCGTACAAGAAGTTTTTAATAAATCTAAGCCTCATCTTTCGCTGGCCAGACTCTAGCTGAAGATCGTAACCATATCGTACGTATATTAAACGTTCAGCTTTAGGGTGAATACAGTAGAGATATGCGGCGATGTGTTTTCATATATTTTCTTCGAGCAACACGGAAGGGAGTAGGCATTCGCACCTTTTCCCCTCTGTCGAAGTACAAGCCCAAATGGGCATGGTTCGTACACAAAAAATTAAGAAGGTGTGCAAGTTTTTTCGGTGTAACGTATGCGGAATGAAATTTGCACAAAGTTTTAAATATGTGCAATGTTAAAAAAAATCAAGACAGCAATTGCATCTTACGGTTAATTTAAAAACTACATATCTGTCAATCAATCTGGTAAGTTTCAAGGACATTGGATTTTTTCTCTTGAAATTATGGCAAATCGAGAAGAACGACGTCGCGAAACTATTTGTAATTTCTACAGTACACATTCCCTACGGCCGAAACTGAAGATAGTGAAACATTTTGTGCAAATGGGTGAGAGCCGAAGCTCTGTTTATATTATTTTTGTGTCCTTTTTTTTGAGAAAAAGTACTACTAGAAGGACTGGTTCAGGGAAACATTCCAGATTTAGCCAGTTTTCTGAGGGGGCTCGATTAAAGAAAAATACGGCCGGCCGAGTCGCAAAATCTTACAGAGAGCTCAGAGGAAAATCAAATATGACAGCAAAACTGTAAAAACATATTTGAAAGACATGGGCATCTTCAATCGTTCAAGAAAAGTTAAGCTCGCCGTCTCCAAAAATTATAAACTTACTCGGAAAATGCGGCTACGTCATTTGGTCAAAACATGTAAAAACTAGCGGTTTTTGCGTTATGGGATTTATGGGTGACGAATCATAAGTCACTTAAAATGGAAATTCGTGACAAGGTAACTTTTATTTTGAGAACACCAATAGGACGACGATCAGGGGACCGATTTTTGACTTTCGAGCGCTCGACTCTTTCACTCGAAAACGGTCTTAAAAGATGGAATTCTATTTTAAAATAGACATAGAAAATTTAAAAACGAGTGTTATCCACCACTCGTAATTAATTCGATCGGTAGAAAGTAAGTGCCTGCAATTTTGACACTAGAATCGTATTTACTTTTATTACATTTTCGAACGCTCGAAAGTCAAAAATCGGTCCCCAGGACGACAACGTGAAATATGTCGAGCATACGAAGTTTCCTAAAAAAGTTTTATGCTGGTCCTTTGCAAAAGATAAATCTAACAACAAAATACCGACTTCCATATTTTTTACGAATCTTATCTTTAAATTATATTATTAATTTCATCCTGTTCCTGAGATTACTTAATTTCATTCTTCCAAGCTTTTTCCCTTTGATCCGTAATTATTAGGTCGATGCCCTTACGTAACGTAGGCAACCATCATTATAATTATCTTTCTTTCATAGTATTTATAACCCAACCCGCAAGAGTAAACTTGAGACACAAGCGTGTACTAACGTCATACGAACGAGGTCTCAAGTTAACTCTTGGGGGTTATACAGACTATTCAAGTTCCTAAGTTGTAGCCAAATGAAGCTAGAAAGGGTGCGGGTGCGGGGTCAAAGTTAGGAATTCACGGAGAATACCACGTCGGGCTTCTAATACACTCTCGTTCGTAAAAAATCTCTTACCGACCTCCTTGCAGAATACTACACTTTCCATATTTACATTAGGTAAATCCTATGGGTAATTATTAATTACATTCTGGTAGTTCCAAAGTCCTTTGCCAAACACGGCAGCTGCACTGTTCCTTCTGAACCTCGCAGCGCACACTGGAACTCTATCACTTCTATCAGCGACATCGATACGAATACAATATATATTCCAGTGTGTAACCGCCATACGATAAATAAATAATGAATTTCCTTTTCTAATTAAATTCAGCTAACTAACTCTAATCCCTATTATTGTGTGCCTACTCTCCAACTTGTAGGTACTTGGCAGGATTCAACATAGTTTTGGTGGGACGGTGAGCCACATAACTTGGGTTCCTTTATGAAACTACTAGAGATAAGAATGTAGGTAGGTACAATAAGTACCTACTTATATCCTAAACGTAATAGCGAGTAGGTAACTATAACGTGCTAGAAAGTACAAAGAACTGAGGGTTAATCAGATGATAGCAGACTTACGTTTCGCGTACCAATTATATGAGATGAGATAGGCACCTAAAATAATTGTAAGATAGACTTGTTAAGTTAAAAGCGGAAATAGTTTTTGAAGCAAGTGGTAACAAACCTACAGGGGATCGATTAGACACATGCGGTTCGAGTTTAAATTTTATATTAATCTATGCGCTTCGCAGTCTCACTGACGCTGGCACCAAGAGACGTTGGTGTCTAATCGACCCCCTGTCAAGCTCAACTTAAAAAATATCATCACAATTAAAATAAGAGTACCTAGGTAACTTAACTAAGCTATGTAATGATTATTTTATTTACGTCATGAATAATGTTTAATAGCTACATTAAAAGCCATGTTTTAATTATAACAGTAACATGAATTAACAATCATGGCTGTTGAGCCATTGCTTTAACTGCAGCGGAGCCTAATTGCGGCTGCCTCAATTAGACCAGATTGTATGGCTTGCAGACTCGCCACGGTACTTACTACCTACCAGTGCCAGTAGATAGCAGTGTCCTCTTCTTTGTGCTCTTTCATTAGCTACCTAATACTAGAAGTAAGGAGTGGTTCTGTAATAATTTACTTTCAAAACAAAGTTTTAACCGACTTCAATTCAGTACTCCGCCAAGCCACATTAACATTTCCACATTTTTTTTCCAATTTACCACATGAACTGATTTTCGAGAACAAAAGCGTTGATTTTAGACCATTAAACCAAACTATTCTAGGTATTTCTGTTGCCGCTATAAAAACAAATACTAAAAACACAGAATAAAATAGTTTTTTATAGATAATGGTACAGAACCCTTCGTGCGCGAGTCCGACTCGCACTTGGCCGGTTTTTTTTTAAAAGTTAGTCGTTTAAAACTTCGTCATAAGTGCCTAATTAAAAATTAAAAAAATTAAAAATCATTTATTTCGGACTAATTCATCCATAATTTGTTAGTAACAATATATTAACTTAATAAAAACTAGTGTTAGTAACAAAACAAGTAACTTAGCAAAACTAATATCGGCGTGAGGGGGCACGCACCAGAGCATGCGCCTCGTCCCAGTACCGCATTATCGGGCAGTCCACCCGTTCAACAAGCGACATAATGTACAGTCAAAAACATTGATAAGGGTATTTTATCTAATTCATCCCTTGAAGGGGTTAAGATGGGGGTTGAAAAATCACATAAGTAATATAAACTGTGGCTAGAAACATGAAAGCAGGACTTCATAAAGGAGGAGGTTATATGTTCCACTGTATGTATTTTTTTTTATGTATGTGCGCCGATTTCTCCGTCAATTGTGGACCGATTTCCAAAATTCTTTGTTTAATCGGAAGAGTATACTCCTGAGGTGGTCCCACTATCACCAAGTCAGGATCTGCTAATGGGATCCCAGAGAAATTGAGGGCAACCCTCAAATTTTATAGGGACGTGTGTAGTAATTTCGGTATTTTCTGTAATAAACGAGTTATATGTACCCTCAGAAATCGCAATTTTGGTGAAGTGGAACTGATGATGAAGACCACAGATGACTTATGGAACTCCTCAAAGATGTAAAGTACGTCAATGGTTTTGACATGATTCCGTTGAAGTAGCAACTAATGAAGTGCTAATTCTGAGATCCTTGAGGAATTAACGGAACTCCTCAAATATCAGCCCACAGATAGCAACTTTGGATTTTTCTGTAATAATCAACGCATTTGCTCTCGGAGAGCAGTTCATGTAGTAAATTGGAAAGGAAATGTAGAAATTTTGCATGTAGGTAACTATGTGGCTTGGCGAAGTATTGAGTTGAAGTTTAAACTTTGTTTTTAAAGTAAATTATATGATACGTAGATCTATCCAGAAATATATATATATTTAAACGTGCCCCCTAAAGGGATGAAATAAGACTTGTACCGAGAAGACGTTCATTTAAAAAACTAGAAATTTGAAAGTTTGTATACACGTTATTTATTTACAAACCAGATAATTGGCACAGTATTTTCATCAACATTTATTCCCTTCTTCTCCACCCCCACAGAACAAGTAAATACTAAAGAAACGGTAGTGGGCGGGGTGCGTGTAGCCGATATATGTTATGAGTTAACACTCATAACACTGTCAAACGCAGTCAAAACGCAGATCAGTTGTCTGTTGACCGTGGGTGACGATTTTTGCCGTATTAAAAATAGAAACACGCCGCGTTCTGCAATTTAGTCGTGGCGACAGGCAAGCCAGGACCCAAAGGTTCCTCCGGGAGCGATTTTCTATCACCGCCACCGGTAAGCACTAAAATAACAGTTTTTTGAATAAATACGCAATCGATTATGAAATTCGCCATTGCTTTGCATTGCTTGCTAGCCAAAGCCGCAGATTAGGGACTACCGTAATGTCACAGCAATGTAACGCGTTATTCGCGTTTGACATTTTAACGGGGCGATTGACTAGAGTGGTACCATGCTTAGTGTATGTACTTATCGATAAACTCACTAATTTAAAATTTACAATGACAAAAATTATCTAATAATATAAATATTCTTCTTCTTCGTGTAAATGGATCCAATAATTTAAACTATACTTTATTTTGCCAATATTTTGTCACCTCTATATAAATATTAAATCGATTATTTATTTAAAGGACACATTAAATGATTAAATGGTTACATAATAAACCCAGTAGAGCTATTACATATACAGGGTGATTTCGGGGTCGTGATCCCAACCATTTTTTTCTGACTCAGTAAATGATTGCGATGCTACCTGTATTTATTTTAATTGAAACAAAGATGATTCGTTATTTACGTATTTTTATTTATAAATTATTATTGACTCAAAATGCGTGGTCAGTACTTTTAATATTACACCTTTTTAGAAAACAAACTCTCTGATAGAATACTTAATAATTTATGAGTAATAATGTCACAACACGTCAAAGTCAATAAACGTGTCAACAAAGATTTAAAATAAAATAAATTAATTATGCCTCCGCCGTACCCATTTTCTAATATCGAGCGATCAGATATGGTTATGTTTTACTATCAAACACACAACACTACCAGAGCAAGTGAAATGTTTCATCAGCGATATCCCAATTTGCCAATACCAACTAGACGTTTGCTTAATACAATGGTGCATTAATCTTCGAGAATACGGGCAGTTCAGCGTTCCAACCCACGCCCAAGCACGAGGTGGCGACAGGCCAGCAAGGCGAGGCAATCCCGAGAACCTGGATCAACGCATACTCAGATATTTTCTCCGAGATCCACAACGCAGTACCCGACAGGCTGCTAGAAGGTGTCAGCCAAAGTTTTGTCTGGAAACTGCTCAACGCTTCTGGATTGCATCCATATCATTTTCTGCCTGTCCAGGATATCTCCGCCCCTGATCTTCCCTTACGAATGAACATGTGTCGATGGGTTTTAGAAAATGAAGAAACGAATATCTTGTGGACTGATGAGAGTACATTTATGCGTATTGGTTTGTTCAATGTGCACAACGAACATTTTTGGAGTGCTGAAAACCCGCATCTTACTCGGAGAAACGCATATCAGACTCGATTTTCTTTAAATGTTTGGGCGGGAGTTATTAACGATGTTGTTATCGGACCTCATTTTATTGAAGGTAGATGAATGGTATGAATTACCTTGACTTGTTACGTGAAGTTGTGCCGGAACTATTGCGAGGCGTCCCGGAACATTATTTGGAAAACCTGCATTATCAACATGATGGTGCACCTGCTCATTTCCATAACCGTGTTCGTGATTATTTGAATGAACAATTTCCGCGACGATGGATCGGTCGCCTTGGACCTGTTCCATGGCCACCTCGCAGCCCCGACCTCACACCGTTGGACTTTTTTCTCTGGGGAGAGGTGAAACGATTGGTGTATGAGCAAGAATCTAACACCGTAGAAGAGCTACGCCAGCGGAGTGTTTTAGCCTTTGAAACGGTTAAGCAAAACCGCTTTGCTCTGAACAGATTAAAGGCCAATCTTAGGCGACGGGCGGAATTGTGCGAACAGGAACAGGGTTCACATTTTGAACAACTTTTGAAGTACGTTTAGCGTTGTTTTTGTAAATAAAGTTTAAATTTTTATTCAGTCTTTTCCTTCTAAATACGACAAAGTAATCGACGTAATCGCAGTAGGCATCGAAGAAATTTCTTATCTGTCTATCAATATCGTCATAACAACCTTACTGCAACGATTGTTAAGTCCATGCACTTGACATAAGTTTTCTTGGGAAATAGTAGGGTGACCATGATCTCGAATTATCGCAGTTTTTTTTTGCTGACTAAAATAAGTCGCTGGTGTACTGTCAGTCCTAACCTATCGTGATCCTTAGGAGAAAGTAAGTTAAATGCTTCTTTCTTGCTCCACGACCCCGTAATCACCCTGTATTTGGTTCTATGTTAAAAACTAGTAGACCCACTAAAGACAAGAAATACTTATTTGTCAAAAATATTTTCTCTGATGTTAGCGTGAAGCACGTTATGATTTTTTTTTTTTTTTTTTTTTTAAAGTATATTTATTTATTTATAAAAACAAGAAAACATAATCATAAATAAAAATAAACTAACAAGCAAATAATTATAAACTAATTAAAAACTAAATTAACTTAACTTGCCCAGTCAAAGGAAGAAAACCCCGTCCAGCAGTTCTGTCTGCGGCATGGAGCCCATAACGCTGGCGGCGTTACCTCTCTGTATTGCTAATGAAATACGTTGCGAGAGGTAAGCGCCAGCCCTATGGTCCCCTGAAGCGTCGACGTGTCGTTTAGTCATTGCCCTCATAAATGATTTCATGTCAGCTGACCAGGGACCCAATGTTTCTACTGCAAGCGCCGCAAACTCGTAGTCTTTAATTAAAGACGAGTATTTGCGGCGCTTCAACACCTGGGCCTGGTCAGCTGCAGCGTTTCCAAATAGGTGTATCACCATAGAGTGTCATAGTAACATAAGACCTTTGGTTTTGGACATAATCAAACGTCAACTTCATTTGAACAGGGCCTCAATTTTGCAAGCAAAAAGTAAATGTCAATTTCCGTCAAAAGTACGTCACGTTCACACACGTTTAGTTATGCTCTAATGCAAGAAGGAGAGCAGGTATCAATACTATTCTCATATAATTTCCATATTTAAAAACCCCTTTCGAAATTGGCTCCTATATTGATAAAGAATAGACTTACGTGACTTTTCTTGGCATTGTAAATTAGACCGCAAGTAATGCAGTTTTGAGTCACTTTTCGTCCTAAATATTACAACTGTTGAAATCGTAATGGAATTAAAAGTTTTTACCAATTCGAAGCATTTTGCAGTAGTGTTTAGATGTACAAATTCAGTTTTGATTGTGTTGGGCTGGCTACGCAGGATTCCGAAGTAACTAGCTAACACGCCGCGTCCATCTTATTTAAGTATTCCGTGGTCAAATCAAACATGCTGAGTACTTACGTCGATTTCTGAAACCATCGCATAAAAGCTCGCTATAAGGATATATCGTCCTATTACTGCAAATACCGAGTATCTGCAAAAAAGTACATTTGAGATAATCGCATTTTAAAGTTTGGATGTATTTTTTTATGAGAAAACATAGTAAAATATAGTTTGTATTTATTAAATTCTAAAGTTTATCTTATTTTGTTAACTACTTAATCATGACAAGTTCCTAAGTTTTGTTTTATTTACGGTTAAAACACAATATGAATAAAAGTGTCATGTACTTAGCCGGTTTTATCAGTAGGAAATATTGCAGTATCTAATTAAAAGCCCTTAACTTCACTAGAGGTATTTCAAAACATAATTTTTTCTTCAAATAAGTTGTATTTTGTAAGCTTATTATTTAATTTATATGTCCGGTAATTATAATATTATTTGAGGTATTTAAAAATAAACAAAGACCAAGTTACTGAGTTATGAATTTATTAAGAATAAGCCTACAAAACATTAATCATCTTCTTCCTCACTACTAGATTCGCATGCTGCGATATCTGGCACACGGTATATTACATTAGTATCACAATTAAGTGACCGAAACCATCCATGGTACTCCTCGGGAATGATATCTTTGTCGCAAATACCAACTAAATCCTTCTTCTTGGCTGCTGAAATTGCTAATGGCTCATCGTATAATTGGCGCAATTGAAGGCATGATAATGTATTTTCAGGGGTCGGTGGCGGTTCCACTGAATTGGGGTCCGACTTATTACGTTGCTTCCCTTTCCTGGTACTATATCGAGGACTGGATTGAGGTGCCGATTTCTTGCGAGATTTTGGTGCGGCGCTGGTATCAAAGTTTAAATACACGTCAGATACATCATAGTTAATGTATATTTTCAGATCACCCTTCACGAATTTCATCTTCTTAAGTTTTAGCCAAAGAACTTTGTTACCATTGGAGTCTTGCAGCTATTAGGAGACTTTTGCTGTGGTACCTCTGGGGGGTAGGTAAGTAGGGTCGCCATCTGAAAAATCACTGCCACCGAATAACGACTCACAGTCTGAAGATGTTTCGGAGACTCGCTTTGCTCTGAGATTGCTCTTGATCCGAGTCGGCTGCATTGTCATCAATAAAAATGTTACTTATTATTTGCTTCATCTCCTCGGCGATACGTTCCTGAGATTCGTCAAGGTCCGAGGCCTGATCTGTTACGATTCCAGCTGATATTCATCTAAAACAAGTATGTTTATAAATTTATGTTCTGCCCTTAACTGCACTGTGATGATGGCGTCGGACTTGCATGTATGCGTAAAGGATTGACAACAAGCAGGTGATAGTTAAGTATACCTTGCGGTTCAAGACATCCATAGAAAATTGATATTTATTGAACCATTTATTAAGTGTCAACACAGTTATTTGAAATATCTGGGCAGACCCTGCACAAGATTCTACCATTGCGAAAACGAAATCATTAAGTAACCCAGGATTCGCGTATCCACTCACACCGACTTAAAAATCGAGCTATGAAAACTTGATACACTTACTTAGAAAGATTAAATAAGTATAAAATAAGATTTATTATATTATATCTTATTTTATTTATTTAAGTGGGTAACTACCCGTTGGTCTGTAAAAGTAAGTACTTAAACAAAAATAATTACCGTCAAAATTACATTCATTGTTGTAATTGTCTAAATCTACTTAAAATGATGCATTACTATTACATTCAATGTTATTCTTATTTGCCTAAATGCCGCATTATCTGCCCTAAACATTTTAATAATGCTTCCCTAGAACTAAAATTATATGTTTTATTAAACAAAATAATGTTACTTACGGTCTGCATCCTTGTTTCCCGTTGCCAGTCTAACGAGTCTACTGCTTCTTGAATTCATTTTTATAACACACCGTCATTAAATAGGCTTTTAAACTGTTTATCGATCTAACAACACAATAATAACCAACCGTCAGCATTGGTGCGTAAGCAGCCACTGAGTGAAGTTAGCTACGGCGCGAAGCTCGTAAGCGCACTTAGTTGGTTTTTCCTTTAGAATTTTGTGTTCATGTAGGATTAAAGTTATACAGGCTAAACCAATTAACGCTTCGTACAATGTTATGGTAGTAAGAAATTGTCGTTAATGAATTCAAAGTAGTTCTAGAAAAACATGTTAAAGATGTTTGATATATTTTACCTGGCGTAAAAAAATATAACTTAGTAGATATGCATGTATGCTAAAAACAAATAAGTATATATAGAACGTATTTTCTGAGAATAAATTGGCTCATATTCAACAAAATCCTCATGCAAAAAAACGCTATATGCCGGTAG
The DNA here is from genome assembly GCA_963854355.1 of Epinotia brunnichana. Classification (NCBI taxonomy): domain Eukaryota; kingdom Metazoa; phylum Arthropoda; class Insecta; order Lepidoptera; family Tortricidae; genus Epinotia; species Epinotia brunnichana. Next base: position 20,374,953 of record OY977936.1, on the reverse strand, counting down.
TAGTTTTTACCTGGAGGTGAAAACATGAATCAGCGTATTATCATATACATATTAGATTTTGCTTGTTTAGAGTGCCACACAATTACTAATATGTTACTTTAAGCTTAGGCTATTGGAACGCGGGGTCGTATCAAAATAGGGGTTTTACCAGTCTGTAGATATTGAAAAAATATTTCTATTGGTTTAAGAAAAGGCATTTCGTCAAAAAGTCACTTAGTTGGTATTTGCAGTAATAGGACGATATCACTTTTATCGTTTAGTGTAGAATACAATAGATTCTTTAAATGTATATCAAGGGTAGTCTCCATCTCCACTTATAATAAATCTCTAAATTAAAAAAAGAATCAGCCAGTTTGAAACTAAGCTTTGTGTGGTACGAATGTTCTCAGCATCCCATGAACGGAAAAATATGAAACATTTTATATAGGTACATTATTATTCTAGCTGCAACTTAGGATAGTTTTTATCCGACTGCGACAATTATTTATTTTCCGATATATACGACTTCATTTAATTTTATTGAAATCAAACGTTGCTCCAACTGTCAGCTATAAGAAACGTCAAAGTTTCGTCAAAATGGCGGAATTGCTTTGCCTTTCACTTATTAATAATTTAAATCCAGTCTACGATAGACCTTTATGTCACATGCCAAAAGTTAAACCATAAAAAAATATTCGATTGTGATATGAGAACTTATATGCGCAAATGTCGCATTATGGAGTAATTTCAAAAAATGTATTAACAAATTTGAACAATATAATTAACACGAATTTGTTTTTTTTGAATGGCAATGGCACGCGTTCTTTGCGCATTCTGCCAAAGTGCGTACGGCGCTACCACGAAAGCCGAAACTCGAAGTTCGTATAACTGCATCCCTGTCACTCGAGTAATGTTAGTGCGATAGAGATAGAGATACCCGAATATTTTCGAATTCCGAAGTTCGTGGTTATAGCTCAGGAATCGAAACTACACCCCGTAAGCCGCGTCCGCTGCGCCATGTTTTCGTGGTTTTTAAACGTCAAACATGTTTTGCCAATCAAAACAAAACCCTAATTGTTTGCCGAACCTGACTGAAAACATGTTAGATGTTTAAAAACATGGAAAACATTGGTGCAGCGGGCCCGGCTGTAGGTAGACACTAAATAAAATAATCATAATGTATTTTCTCGAAAAAAGGATAATAGAGAAAAAATCAACGCAAGAGGTTAGGTATATGTATAGGTAATCACTAAGTTCCAAAGTTTTATGTTCTGTCCCTTTTTCACAAAACGCACCTTCAAATGAAACGATTGTTTTTTACTATGACGCTCGAGGATCTTGACGTTACAGTCCCCGATCGTTTTCTCACTCTAACAAGCGACATTAAAACGATTTTGAGATATTTGAATGGGATTTTCGTCATCTTCTATCTATCTTTACCTACATATCAATGCCCTGACTGACTCACCCACTCACTCATCAACGCACAGCCGAAACTACTGGGGCTAGAGAGTTGAAATTTACACCAGAACTACCTTTTACAACGTAGGCAACGGATAAGAAGAGATTTTTGGAAATTCTACCCATAAAGGGGTCAAATAGGGGTGCAAGTTTGTATGGGGGAAACTTTATTTTTTATTGCTAGAGACTTAAAATTTTGTATAAATATTACTTATTAGAATACGAATAAAATCCTTTCAACGTTTAGGAAAATTCTGCCCCTAAGGGGGTAAACAAGGGGTGCAAATTTTGTATGGGGGAAACTTTATTATTTTAGCAAGAGACTCAATACGTCGTAGAAAGCTTACTTATTAGAATACAAATAAAGTACTGCCAGCGTTTTGGAAAATTCTGCCTCTTAGGGGGTTAAAAAGGGTTGCAAAGTTTGTATGAGCGAAACTTCTTTTTGAGATAGAAGCTTAAAAGTTTGTAGAAAGATTACTTATTACAATACAAATAAAAAAAACTGCGTTTTGGAAAATTCCACCCCTAAGGGTATGAAAAAGGGGTACAATGTTGGTAAAGGGGATTTTTTTGAGCTAGAATCTCAAACCTTTTTAAAAAGATCGCAAGCGACAAACCTTTGCTGAAAGATTACTTATTACAATACAAATAAAGAACTTTCAGCGTTTTGGGAAATTCCACCCCTAAGGGTGATTAAAACAGGTGAAAATTTGTATGGAGGATACTTTTTTTTGAGCTAGAGACTTGAAATTGTGTAGAAAGATTATTTATTAGAATACAAATATATAGGTAAATTACTTTCAGTGGTTTGAAAATTCCCACCCGCTAAGAGGGGGATAAAGAGGTGCAATGTTTGTGTAGGAAAAATTTTTTTAGTAGAAACTTAAAACTCTGTAGAAAGATTAAGTACCTACTTATTAAAATACAAAAAAATACCTACTGCCAGCGTTTTGGAAAATTTCACCCCTTAAGGGGTTAAAAAGGGGTGCAAGGTTCGTATGGGAAACACTTTTTTTTAGCTAGAGACTAGATAAATAGTTTGTAGAAAAAATACTTACCTATTACAATAAAAAACCGAGTGTTTTATTTTTAATTTTTCCCTGAAAAGCGTTCAAAGTTTGTATGGAGAGCAAGACATTTTTAAAGTATGATATTTGTAACTGCGATATTAGCCTGTTTAGACTACAAAACTTATTTCAGTGTTTTTTAATTCATCGCCTAAGAAGGTTAAAAGGGGGTTCTTACTTTGTATAGAGAGCAAGACATTTTTAAAGTAAGAAATTTGTAACTACGGTTTCAGACTGTTTACTATGAGGGTTCAAAAAGGGTTCTTAGTTTGTATAGAGAGCAAGAGATTTTGAAAGTAAGAGATTAGTAACTTCGGTTTTATATTGTTTTCTAAAAGTCTAGGTAGAAAATTTATTTCAATGTTTTTTTTTTTAATTCATTTCTTCAACAAACATTTAGACGATAACATGTTATACGCGGACGAAGTCGCGGGCAACAGCTAGTATTAGTAATAAATTCGAAGCATGCTTCGTCTTGACCTGAAATATTTTTATGCCTAATGACAAGGCATAGTAAATACGATGTAAATATTCCGTACAACCGACGTAATTAGTTGATAGTTTGAAGGAGATGCGATTGCGTTTAGATCGTCGTATGGAAAAGTTCATAGATACGTTTCTTATGTTAATGAAAAAATATTACAAAATAATTGTAAAGTGTGTTCGTGTTGTTTACACAGAAGACGTGTATAGACTTATAAATAGGTACCTAGGTAAAAACGTAGGTGGTTTTTAACAAATTAACTCATAATAGTAGTAATAATATCCGGGCCACAAGTTTGACTTGATGAATTTCATCATTTCATTTCATGCATTCGTCTAATTTAAGTGAATGTAGCAATTCGTTCCATGCTTCGCATGCATTTTGTACATATTATATGTTATTGATATAGGTCCCGGCAAACATCTTGAAGCAAAAGGGCTACTGGGTAAATTGGCTACTGCGCACTCAAGGTGATGCTCAAGATGTTTGCCAGCAACTGTACACATAAATTGATATATTTAAATAAGTAAAAAGCTACACGTTCGTGAAAACCACAAAAATCAGTTCAGTAGTGTAAAAAAATATATTTACATAACGGGATTTGACGAAACGTTATTCTTAGGGGAAGTAGTAGTAGGCCGTTGCCGGCGTAACAATTCAACAATTACTTATTGCAAAAAATACACTTACTACGCGGGCGAAGCTGCGGGCAAAAGATAGTATTCTATAAAATAAAAATATAATCATATTGAAAAATATGAAATTGTTTGAGTTTTCTAATTTTGATTGAAACATACTTTGAAAGTATTTGTACAACGCAATTTGACAATTTTCACTTGCCGTTTCCCACAATGTCACAATTGAATATCCATGTTCACAACTTGTTTTATGCTTTTAGGAATATCATTTTACGAACAAGTTATACAAATTAACTGTATTTTATCTTGGGTACTCAGGAAGTCTCTCCAATCTAACCTCTGACAGAGGTTTTTCTATAGGAAATGGCAAATACACAAAACTGGAAATTCCATGTAACTACCTCAAAGTGAAGTCAAATCAAAAAAGTTAAATATTGAACAAAAGACTGATAAGGTATTCATTAATTAGCTCATCAAACTTAAAGAAATAACTATGCTTATGAGAAACACCTCATAAATTCTCACAGAAGACGCTGTTCAAAAAGTATTAGGAGAGATGTAATATAAAAGGTGAAAACTTGAATTCGCCCTTTTATTTTAAAAACGATTGTATTTAATTTTATAGAATAGTATTCTAAAGATTACTATAAAAATGCACTGTTTAAAAATTATGACAAAATATTCTGAAAAAACCACTGTGCTGCGACTTTTTTTCCAAACCACTCCTTTTTTGAGAGACATTTGATCATTAAAAATAAAATATTCTGTTTTCGGACGAAATTTTATATTATAAAATGCATAAACTATATACTTATTCGGGTGAGAGAGAATTGCTAAAGTTATTTCGAAGAATAGGAAGAAGTAAATTAATTTGGGCTATAATAAAATTGGCTTGAGATGTGTAGGTATAGCGTAGGCTGCAGTTTATTTATAGTCACCAATATGTATACACCACAAATTTACGGAAATATGTATATAGACCTTATTACTACGGAAGTAAGGTGGTTGTATACATATTTTTGCAACTTTGGGTATATACATATTGGTGACCTTGACGTACCTACCTAAATATTTCGACTGGGCGGGGGAAAATATATTGAACTCTGCAGTTGTTCTGTCACATAAGGGAAATAACAGTTACTAACGTAACAGATAATATGCTGCACTTGTTAACAAATGCAAGTTGCACTTGTTAACAAATACAAACTGCGCTTGTTGAATCAGTCTCATTCTAATATTAAAATGATATGGCGCAAAGTCATTCCACCGTCAAAGTCAGTCACCGCTTCCTGTATAGATTTGCATCGACATAATAATATACCGGGTGTGTATAGCAAAAAGTTGTAAGGATGACTCCATAAAATATTTGCAAATATTCTAGATCAGTCCCAGTGTTTCAAAATTATTGAATTCAGAAAAAAATGTATTTGAAGTTGTGATCCATAAGTAAAGAATTTTGACCTCACGATTTCGTAGCATGTAACTCATTAAGTATCTTGGTAGAACACGGGCACTTATGTCATAGTGATTAATAGTGTCATTATTTTCCATCAATTTTTGGAGTTATTTTAACATTTTGCAAGATATTTTGTATTTAAAATGTAAAATAATATGGATAGTATTACAGTTAAGTAAAAGAAAGCAAGCATAAAAGTTTTTTTCTTGTTTTTTTTTGTTAAACTACTTGGAACTGATTGCTGATTGCCTTAGTAATCCACCGTTTAATTTTTTGCTCCTATTACAGGCCACCACCTGTATACATCGTCACGAGAGTGACTGGATTGAGGTCTCGAGTGAGGGAGTCTGGCACAGTGTCATCTACTTTATCTTGTATTAGGTAGACCGCAAACCTTTTTGAAAGATGTAAGCATGCACATGTTTTATCAAAAGCCATGTAAATTGGCATGCTAAAGCCAAAGCAGTTGACATAGAAGTAAAAATGAAGGGGCGTTTTAAACCGCTAAACAACCGCGTGTTACTTTGAAATGTAAATATTTCATAAACTTATTAAATTGAGGCCTATGCCAATTATGGCGTAAAGTGACCCGTATACATGAATATTAACTAGTGATTTGCATGTAAATAAAGTAAACTGTCTGTGCTTGTCGAGTAAACTTTGAAGAAGTAGGTACCAAGTTTTGGCGAGGGGTCAAAAAGGCTGCGTAAGTTTTTGACATGTTAATTTGTGACGTTTGAGGAGGATGACGACGGATGAGCCGAGATACCGGTCGATTAAAGGATGACTCACGCTAGAACGGGCCGTGTCCGGCCCGGGCCGTTTTCTAAGAAAAACGACGGCGTTTTTGCGCGTCCGAGCCATACCCAATCCCGATCGACCCACGGCCGGACCGTGCCAACACCGAGCCGCTCCCGAGCCTCGGCCGTGACTCGGCCGGGCTTGGGTATGGCTCGGACGCGTAAAAACGCCGCCGTTTTTCTTAGAAATCGGCCCGGGCCGGACACGGCCCGTTCTAGCGTGAGTCATCCTTTATATCCTGCCTAACCTCCCGGTAACCTTCTGGTAAGAAAGTCAGACTTTTCAAGGTAACTCGATTATCTATGTCATAATTTACTTTAAAAACAAAGTTTAAACCGACTTCAATTCAGTACTTGCCAAGCCACATGGTACATGAAAATTTCCAAATTTCCTTTCCAATTTGCCACATGAACTGCTTTCCGAGAGCAAATGCGTTGATAATTTTTATTTTTACCCAAGTCATAGTGTAGTGTAGGATCATATTTGAGGAGTTCCGTCGATTCCTCGAGAATCTAATAATTAACACTTCATTAGTTGCTACCTCAACGGAATCATGTCAGAATCTTTGACGTACATCTTTCAGGAGTTCCATAAGTCATCTGTGGTCTTCATCATCAGTTCCACTTTATCAAAATTACGTTTTCCGAGGGTAAATACACGAGTTCAAATATAAATTACCGCAATCACTACACGCGTGCCTATAAAATTTGAGGGTTGCCATCAATTTCCCTGGGATCCCATCATCAGATCCTGACTTGGTGACAGTGAGACCACCTGAGGAGTATACTCTTTCGAATAAAAAAAGAATTTTTCACATCGGTCTACAATTGACGGAGAAATCGGCGAACATACTTACATTAAAAAAAAAAACATACAGTGGAACATATAACCTCCTCCTTTTTTGAAATCGGTTAAAAATAAGATTCGATTACTTAGTCAATTCAGGTATGGACTGTATGTGTTACAAAGACCGTAGGCGTAGGGGTTTTCGTGGTAGGCGCAGTCGTGGGATATAATTAGTCTTTTTATGTCCATGGAGAAGTTCCATTCTAAACAAGGTGACGTTCCTGAGAGCATCTGCTACATACAAACTTATACAAGCACAAACATTACCTCTTTAATATATTAGTAAGGATTAATGGTGTTTCTTGAGCTTAAAATAAAATCTAAATAGTGGAGTTTATCTCACAAGTAATGTTGGTAGAAGTAACATTTCCTTATTAATTGTCCCATACAATATGTTTTCATTTAACGTTAAGACTTTGAAACGGTAAAGTTAAATAAAATAAACTACCGACCTTTGTTGCTTTTCCTATTGAATTTTTTGCACGGGACAAACCTTTCTATTCTACCTTCACATTGGTTTGCAAATAATTGATTAGTAAAAACCTCACGGAATTAACAACGCATGCTGCCGCTGCGCTTTACAGATTTTTTAGTTTTTCTACAGAAACGTATGCCTATTAGTAGATAGATAGTATCTAAATATACCCACTGCTGGTCACTTGTCACGACCATGTGCAAAAGTTAAGAATTTCCCAACAGTAAAATATAGTTATATTTATCTATATAATAGCTGTCCTTATCAACCTGTTGGTCCGTATATAAACAAAGAACAATTAAGTATTAGTAGCGTTAACTTTTGCACATGGTTGTGACAAGTTAATCACATTATTTGAGAAATACCCTGCTACAAACAATTATTCAAATCAATTAATTCCTTCGTGTAACAAAAGTTAAACATAGTATTAGATACCTACATACGCTTTTTAAAGACTTGTCAACGGTTTTAAAACGAATAAAACAACAGTTTTTAAGGCGCCTACACACCGATAAGTTATTCCACAGCTGTCCACCGGCTTTGCCCCGACACCTTTAATACGAAGTAAATCAGGTGACTGTCACCCCGGGCTTTATTTGCCCCATAATGCCCGCGTAGTGTCCAAATACATCCTTATTTGTTCCTCTGTTTACGCACACTTGTCTGAATTAGTTGTATTAAAGTGCGTTCATCAGAAAACGTCTTCGTCTATCACTGTCGGGTGAAATTAAATTGGTAAATGAAATGTATTACTGAGATTCGAAACGGTATAAAGATTCCTAGATCAATCTGGATAGAAAGGGCCCTTGAACTCTTCGAAGGTTCGGTATCTTAGGTACTCTTTACCTGGATACAATCAACGTTCGTCGGAAATATAACTGTGTTGAATTAATTGCTTTATTTCTCGTCTGATCCTGTCTATGTAGTTGAGTAACCTAACCTAACCTTAATCCACTGCCTAAGTAACTGATGTAGATATGTACTCTGAACTTTGCAGATGCAAAGTTTAATTAACTAACTATATTCACTAACAGATTCAAGACACACAATACAATTCTAACAATAGCTCAAACTTGCTCTTCATTTAAAGTCTTTGCGCGCCAAAAAGTGACAGCCGCGGCGGCAGCCATGATGGATTGGGCTGCGTCCACATTATGCGACACCACGAGCCCTTGTTAATTACATTGTGAACTAATTGCCAGCACAATAAATATGCTGGGCACAACCCTAGCTTTTACTGTTCCCTGGAATTTGAGAATCATTTTTGTTTTTTGTGCTGTTTACTTATACGAGACGTGATTGCGGGAAAGTGGGAATTTATAAAAGCAGTAAGAAATTAGATCACACGGGTGTCTTTTGAGCTCTTGGTCGGCCTGTGAGTCCGCTCTCGGCGGTGCCGGTGGAGCTTAAAAATCAACCTTTCAAAGTATCCAGCCATAATAAACGCGAAACCAGTACTAAAACTGATTTCTAGAATGTAGATAACTTTGTTTGAGTAGTACTGCAAAACTCAAACGGACGGACGAAGGTTAGTACCGTAAAATGAGGTGAGTAGGGATTGGAGCAGTAGGGATGCCAATATTTGCACTACTGCTTTTTTAACTTTTTGTTACTTTTTTGATTTTCTGGCTCAGGTTGCCCTAAAAGTGTTTTTATTATACTTTTAGACATATTTTCTTATCTTGCGGCAACACGGAGTAGCCAAATTATAACATTATTAAAAAAAGTGGAGTCTCTAGGAGTGAGAGGTGAAAGAATTGTGTCCTGGAGTGGAACTAGGGTTGCGGGGACCGATCATGCGGAAGAGGAGCGTAAATATGAGCGGAGAGTGGGACAGAACGTGGAAGCTAATCCGAAGTTCACAATTCGAAATTTTTTCTCCATACATTTGCTCCCCACCCATTAACTCCATTAATGGGTGAGGTGGGATTTCCCATTATTTTAGTGTTTATCGTTAAAATTACTTGTAAAAGTAATTAAATGACAGATAAATAATCATTAAAACACTAAAATTCATATGGCCGGAACTTTTTTTATGTATAAAAATCAACGTGCCACATGTATAAAGGCACTAGTGCATTTTTATCGAGGTTTGAATGTCTATTCTCCCAACTCACCCCATTTTACGGTACAGACATCGGAAAATGCAAATTACTGAAAGTGTCAGTCAGAAAAATGGTGAGTTTTCTCAGCAGTACAGTAGTATCAACGAGAAGAGCGTATAGATTCATTAAATTTTATATTTCGCAATTCTAAGGCAATTAACTATAATGTTCATTGTTCATCTGTTTACGTTGAAATACTTATTTTACCTGATTAAGTACGTTCATAAAATTTTTACTCGAAATGTTCTTCTTTATTGTGAAGGTCAGCTGCATAATATGAATTTAAATGCCTGCATTAAACAATATCGTCTTCTGAAAAATGTACATGTTGTCTCAACCGTTAATGCCACGACACCCTTAGGTACGCTCATACAAAGTTAAGTATTAAAAATGGAAACATGATAACAAAAAAAACTATTCCAAATATTTCTTCATTGGAATTGGATACTTGAATAAAGAATCAGAGCGGGTTTAAACAAGGTTTGCAAATAATAAACTATTACGCGTATTCGAATAGGTATTCGTTTTTTTAGATGTTTTATTTCTTTAACTAAGTACTTAGGTATTGTTATAGGTTTATTTCTGATAAAAAACTAAAAACGATATAATTAATACCTACATATAATAAATATAAAAGAAACTACCTAACCCGTAACTTAGCTGCGTTAGCAAGCTGGATAGCTTAACACAGAAATATGTTGCGGTTCACTTGCGGTTATAATAGTACATTATGATACAAGTGTGCTACGTTGGTCATTACATACGAGTCGGTTTTTAAGCCTGAGCCGAAGGCGAAGGCTTAATGGAGACGAGAAGTGTAATGACCAATGCTCACGTGTTTCATACGACGTTTTTCAACACATTTGCGAGGAAAAAAAATAAAAAAATAAAAAATGAAAATGTTAAAAGATATGTAATGAAAAGGCACTAGTGCGATAATGTAATGTAAAAGTCACGGCATGGGTAATATTTTGCATTATTTTACTAATATTTAAAAATATATGTAATGAAAAGGCACTAGTGCGGCATGGGTAATATTCTGCATTATCAGTGTAAATACGCTGTAATAAGACCTACTTTACGAGCAGGTGTGTTGAACACCATATTATATAATCTGTGCCGCGACTCCATCCGCGTGGAACTCGTTTTAATATCGTAGTTCCATACAAACTTTCATCCCCCACTTCACTCCCTTAGGAAATAACTATATCCTACGTCCTTCCCAGGGGCTCAAACTATCCCTATACCAAATTTCATCGAAATCGGTTCAGCGGTTTGAGCGTGAAGAGCAAATAATCGAATTGAAGTCTTAATCTTCCACCTAAAAATAGACCCTCGCTTGTGACTCGTTTTATTAAATTGTCTAGGCTAAAATATGGTTTGTTTCTTGCCTCCATTATGGAATCAATCTACTTATTATGTAGGACAGATGCGGTTATATTTTAATCATGACGTAAAAGATGAGATTCAAAAAATGGTCGTTCCTATCCAAGGACCTCATTTTAGAACAATCTCGTGGCCTACTCGCACTAGTTAACCTTTTAATAATAAAAATAACAAACTGTGATTGAATTGTATCAATACAAGGAAATTTCCTTAGGGAACGAGAGTGCGTATTGCGACCACAAATACCGTCATGTTGATGTTGATTTGTTTTAATTTTTAATGGGCCGTGTTTAAAAATCCTGCCTTTAATTTAATATAAAACAAAACTTAATCAGTTTAAGTTGTCAAATGCTCAAAGACGATCAACAAACATTAAATAAAATAAATATTTGCGGACAATCTAACCCAAATGGAACACCTTTTTTTCGCAACTAACGTTTGGCAAACTGATGCATTTCGCAACTTTTCATTTCCCAAACCTTGAAACTGTAAATATTTCAGGATTTATTTCAGGGCCATCGTGTAGAACCCTATAGGTTAGGTTAGGTTAGTTTATAAAAATCCTGAAGTATTTAACAGTTTCAGAAATATTAAGAGATGGGAAATAAAAAGATGCGAAATGAATCAGGTTGCCAAACGTTGGTTGGGAAACATTAGTGAACCTACACAAATCAACCTAGTCCCAAACTAAGCAAAGCTTATATGGTTACTAGACGACGATATAAATACGTATATAGAGAAATAAATACTTAAATACATAGAAAACATACATGACTCAGGAACAAATATTCGTGCTCATCTCATCACACAAATAAATGCCCTTACCGGGATTCGAACCCAGGACCTCTTGCTCCGTAGGCAGGGTCACTTCACTACCAACTAGGCTAAAGCGGTCGTCAAACATTCGTTTTCTAAAGTTGTAATTGAATTTCTTACATAGGTACTTAAATCATCTTATTCTTGCCCTTATTCCATTTACTTGGGGTCGGCGCAGCATGTCCTTTTTAGGGTTCCGTACTCAAAGAGTAAAACGGGACCCTATTACTAAGACTCCGCTGTCCATCTGTCTGTCTGTCTGTCCGTCTGTCACCAGGCCTTATCTCATGAACCGTGATTTTAGACAGTTGAAAATTTCACAGATGATGTATTTTTATTGCTGCTATAACAACAAATACTAATACAAAACAGAAGAAATCAATATTTTTTCTTTTACAATCTTACACAAATCGACCTAGTCCCAAACGAAGCAAAGCTTGTACTATGGGTACTACATAGACGAAGATAAACATACATATAATACTTAAATACATAGAAAACATCTATGACTCTGGAACAAATATTTGTGCTCATCACACAAATAAATGCCCTTACCGGGATTCCAAACCGGAGTCTCCGGCTTCGTAGGCAGGGTCACTACCAACTAAGCTTCAGGGGGCTCCCATACGACAAACGTGATTTTTTTGCCGTTTTTATAGATAATGGTACGGAACCCTTCGTGCGCAAGTCCGACTCGCACTTGGCCGGTTTTTTTTCCATACTTCCCTGTCACTAGTCATCTGTTCCTCTTCATATCGTCTCTCACACAATGCATCCACCTTTTCCTTACATACATACTTAAATATAAATTAAAATTCTTACTTAGTCACTAAACACATTATCGATCCGCATCCAAAAAATGTTGTCGTACTTATTGCTTATCAATATTGTCCGTTAAATTTTAACCTTTGTACAATATTGACGGTATTACAAATATATCCGATTATCGTTTAATTTGAGCGAATAATATAAGTTGATTGATCTAACTTTGCCAATATCGAGGTATAAGTACCTAAGTAAAATAAACAAACGAATAACCTTTTGAATTATTACCGATTAGGTAATTTCATTTAATTATCGATGTTGAATTAGTAGCTTTGCGTTACCCCCTGTTTTATTAATGTTATTACCTATAACTAATGAAAATAAATTATACTTAAACTGGAAAACCATCCATGCAAATAAAGAAAGAAAGAAAGAAAGAAAGAAAACATTTATTCGTGACAAAATAAAACGCATAAAACAAACTGCAGACACATACGCACATACACATTTACCACAAAATGGTCACAACTCAGCGTAAATGCTGGCGGCGCCAGCGCTGGTCTTCCGTTGTGACCATTTGGTGAAATACACGGACCAAAGACGCCACGATCGCACAAAAGCACAAACATTACAAAAATTAATATAAATAAGAATACAGAGCAATAAAACCATTAATAACGAATAAAATAAAAACTTAAAGGACACCTTATAAATATTAACACTGATCCAACACAACAAGTTTGATCGTGTGGTATCCACTTAAATAAAAGAAAAAAAGAAAAAGAGATGTGGTACTATAACTTGTTTATGGTACTATGGTAAAATTGAAAGACAATAAATAACATTACGCATTACAAAAATTACATAACCAAATGTGTGGGTCTATTTAAAACTAAAAACTATATTATGAGACTTACTGCTAAACAAAATACCAATAACACGGAGTGGAATTTGAAAATTAAAACATACAAGAAACTAACAGCTAACTACAAACAACAGGCCACGGAATACGTACACTTTAAGTTACTTCTCGCGAATCTCACTCCGCCTAGCCCAGCTAGCATGATCGCATTTATAAGTATGGCGGGCATGTCCTACATAAACACGATCATCCTTGCTAGCCTAGGTGAAGTAGGACATAGTCGCGAGCTATAACTTGAAGTTTGCAGCTATGTTTTCATCGGCTGATTTTACTATTGATGAGGAACTACTGGGAACTAAGAGTATTAGAAATGAAATTGCCCTGCTGTTACGAGTGAATCTCAGCGTTGAAAGACCAAAAAAACCATTGTTACTCTCTCATTCGTAGATATATATAGGTACTACAGCACCTTTTTTGTAGTAAAATATACCTACACGTAATTAAAAATTTGAAAATAAATTTAATTAACCTGTCATATTTTTGTAGCGCGTAGCCTCCGTTACACTCGCCTTGCAAAGCAATTTTAAAGTTCTTTTATTATAACATAAGTTGGATTTAATTAAGATCAGGGGGTGTACTTACCTAAATATTTCACTATTCATATTGAGTTAGAACCGGTGATCTATTTGTCGCATACAGCGGTCCTAAGCAAGTTCTTGGTTTCCTGTACAGATGTAGTGCATAATGGTTTCCCATAGTTTTTTTCACGGAAACGTACGAACGTGTCTATTTCAGTCGGTCACGGTACAAAAAGTACTGAGGTTGACTGATGTAGCATGACAAATACGAACATTTCCGAGAAAATACGATGGGAAATGATTATTCATTACTTACATCTGTACGTCGGATTTAATTAAGATCAGGGGGTTTATTTCACTATTCATATTGAGTTAGGTTAGAACCGGTGATCTATTTGTCGCGTACAGCTGGACCTAATGTAAGCTTAATGTGGTTTCCTAAATTTTGAATGCTTTATTTCCTCAAGCTCGGTTCGATACTCACAAAAGTGGTCCCTCGCCACTCTAACTTGAAAAATTGGATTAGGTATTATGAGTAATGTTAGTAGTCGGTAAAGTTATATTTATATATGTATATAAGTATAGCATTATCCTACTATTATGTAAATGGAGCGTGAAAACGGAAAGTGTGCAGATAAGGATAAACGCATTCAGTACAAAAGCGACAGACTTCCGAGTTATCCTTTGAACAATTGGGGAGAGGAAGACAAAAACTTGTTTGCACACATCGTATTTAGCAAAGCGTGTTAAGATAACTGATTGTTACAGAGATGGTACTTACCTAACCACCTACCTAAGTTTTATTCAGAAAAGGGTAACCTATTCATTAAATTAATAATGTGCACGAGTTGGATTTGATACAATTCACTAACATATTTGATAAAATAAAACGAGGCTTGAGTTAAATATAAATAGCTTTATAGTAAACACTTAGTCAACCTTTAAACCGCTTAGTTAGCCACAGGCTATAATGATTTCAGAATGTTCTCGAAAGTAATTCACTCAACGAAGTAGGTACTATCATTGAATTGTAGTGACGCAGCTTTTAAACACGCATTTTAAACCGATCATTGCAACTGACACGTTTGTCACCTAATTTGATGCTGCTGACAGTTCGAAACCTTCCCTCCGGCCAATTAATCAAATAGTAATACAATTTCCACATTTTACGCGCTCTGACCAAAACAACAAGTACAACATAGCATTTTTGACTGATTTTCAGTAAAGGAACAGGTTGGTAATAGGTAATTCAACTACGAGTAAGCACTTAACTATATATACTTTGTTTTGTTACTTTAGCATGGCTGAGATATGCGTCATACTCGTGATCGGGTGCTGTTTGTGGAGTTCAGTCTAGTCTGTTCATTCTTGCAAGGGCATAGTAACTACCTATATACTAGTGTTTTTATTATTATTTTCGTATTGACGAGGACATCATTATGTTCTTGACACGTTTTATTGTTGTCGACCCTATACATCTCTGACAATATTACATTAATGTTCTTTTTAGGGTTCCGTAACAAAAAGGTAAAAAAGGAACCCTTATGTTGCGACTCTGTACGTCTGTACGTCTGTCCATCTGTCACAACGTTAAATATCTCAGGAACTACTTAAGCTATCAATATGAAATTTGGAACAATTGTTAAGAAGGTTAGGTAAGACACGTGTATGGAAAAAGACAAATTGAAATATTTTTTTTTGTTTTGTGTAAATGACGACTATGAAGGGGGGTTAAAAAATCAATGTCGAGTTAATAGATCAAATGGTATCATATGATAGGGCTTGAGTTGCACTTTCTAAAACCATTTTTTACAGTGGTTAAATATTGATTTATTAAGGAAAATGTATAAAAAAACCACCATCAATACATAGTATAAAACAAAGTCGCTTCCCGCTGTCTGTCTGTCAGTCCCTATGTATGCTTAGTTCTTTAAAAATACGCAACGGATTTTGATGCGGTTTTTTTTAATAGATAGAGTGATTCAAGAGGAAGGTTTGTATGTTAACTTGCATGTATTAATTGTATAATACATATAAACCCGTGCGAAGCCGCGGCGGGTCAATAGTTATCTATAAAAACGGAAAAAAATCACGTTTGTTGTATCGGAGCCCCCCTTAAAAAAATATTTTATTTTGTTTTTAGTATTTGTTGTTATAGCGGCAACAAAAATACATAATCTGTGAAAATTTCAACTCTCTAGCTATCACGGTTCTTGAGATACAGTCTGGTGACAGACATACGGACGGACGGACGGACGAACGGACGGACGGACGGACGGACGGACGGACGGACGGACGGACAGCGAAGTCTTAGTAATAGGGTCCCGTTTTACTCTTTGAGCCCTAAAAACCGGCCAAGTGCGAGTCGGACTATTATCTATAAAAAAACTATTTTATTCTGTGTTTTTAGTATTTGTTGTTATAGCGGCAACAGAAATACATCATCTGTGAAAATTTCAGCTGGAACTATCACGGTATCAGTGAGACAGACAGACGGACGGATGGACGGACGGACAGCGGAGTCTTAGAATAGGGTCCCGTTTTACTCTTTGAGTACGGAACCCTATAAAACCAGCCAAGTGCGAATCGGACTCGCGCATGAAGGGTTCCGTACCATTATGTATAAAAAAGTCGGAGGAGGGACTTTGAAATAATAAAAAAAATCGAAATCGGTAAGTATAAGTACGCACAATATAAAAATATCGCTGATAAACAAACATACTCGGTTGCAAGTTATTAGTAAGTACAAAAATGCAGAAGGCGCTATACAACGGTAACTTCTACTATGGGCTATTAAGATTTTTCAAAAATAAATGGGCCCCATATAATGGGGTTGTGACGTGGCGTGACGGCTATGGTGTAAGAACGTTTGTCCGGAACCATCAGTGCGCTAGTCAAACTCACGCTTGACCGGTTTTTTTGTTTGTTTTGACGCTTAGAGTCCGAATACATCTCTGGGATAATAAATTAATATCATTAAATTCTTGTTAATTCTAATACAGACCTTATATCGAATGTAATGGATAATATTTTGCAATTTTGTTTTGTTTTCATTTAGTGACATTTAAGTAGTCTGTTAACCGTTTATTGGTCGTTAAGCTGCAATTTTTTAATGATTATTGTGTAAGATTATTATTATTTTATTGTAAATTACCGTTTGACATGTAACGTGACATGACGTGCCTATTTTTAGAATAAATAATGGATTTTGATTTTGATTTTCCATTACTTACTTGTGGACTGTTTTGTTTCAAATATTGCTCATCTCGTCATCATCATCATTATCAGCCTGTAATCGCCCACTGCTAAGCATATGCCCCTCTTCGAATACGCCACTTATCCCGGTCCCGTGCCAGTTTTATCCAGAAATGACCCGCGGTCTTTTTTATGTCATCAACCCATCGAGCTGGTGGATGACCGACGCTTCTTTTTCCTGTAAGTAGCCCACCTAACGTCACGCTGCCTGGCAATATGTCCTGCCCAACTTCATTAGAGTTTGGTTATGATCTCAACATTCCTCACTCGGTCGTGTAGCTTAATGCCGAGCATGGCGCGCTCCATGGCTCTCTGTGCTACCCGTACTTTATGCACAGCCTCCTTTGTGAGCGTCCATGTCTCAGCACCATAGGTCATTGTGGGCAGGACACACTGATTATAGAGACGAGTCTTCAAGCATTGTGGAACGTTAACGGATTTGAGGATGTCATCTAACTTGTTGAATGCCGCCCAACCCAGCTGAATTCTCCTGGAGATTTCTTCGTTTTGATGTTCCTTTTCAAAGGATACATAGAATATGACCAAGATAAACGTACCGCTCCACCATCTCCAGCGACTCGTTTCCAACTGTTATAGCTGAATTCGAGTCACCGGAAATGCTTGCCATAACTACTAGGTAAAAATTATTTTGGGAGTTTAATAGTTCCCTATTTTGATAGCCATTCTCAAACCATTGCGGTTTAATAAACTGGGTTTTCATGTTATTTGCCTTTTGTCGACATAGTACCAATCTAATAGCATAAAATAGTCCTTTGAAGAATGCAAATACCAGTATATTTGTTTAGGATTTTGAACATAGGTATATTTAGATATTTGTTTAGTTTAGTTTAGTTTTACCTTATTAATGAGACGAGCGGTACCGAATAACATGCAAGGGCAACCAAACATATTTATCTGAAATACTCTTTAGCCATACACAGCTGATTGATGGGATGCCCAATGCCTACTAACAAATAGAACTTAATTTTCGCAGCGCTTAGCATAAAATCTTTTTCACTTCTCATGCTCGCAAAGTTCGCCTTTGTGCTGGATCTATGCTGCACAAAATGCCACTTTTATGCTCTAGTGCACAAAGTAGTATTGTTTTAAAGACTAAGATAATCGGGCCTAACAGCCACACACACAATAAAACTTCGTAGAATAAACTTGTCATTTGATTTGATTTGCTTTAATAAATTTCACATCCATGTTTTCCATTACTAAATTAATAAAACCAGATAAAATAAGGAGTCAATTATTATTTTAAAACGTATTGAACCATTAAATGACTTGGCAGTATGAAGTACCTAAGTCTAATATCACGTGTCGAAAATTAAACATAAAAACTTTAAAAAGTTAAGTGACGGGAATGAGCTACCTACTATTTAATTAAATTTTGCAATTATTTGTTATTTTCTCGCAATCGAAGTGAAAAACAGTGTGCATAACTCGGGCATAAATTAGCCATTTAACCCCTCGCCGGTGGCTCGGGTGGATATAAACGTCTCAGGTAAAATGGCTCGTTTTATGCGCTTGTTGTACAATCTACTATTGATCTGTGACCATATAGTACCCGCATAATTTAACTTTTCCAGGAGTAGGTACCTACTACTTACTACAGCTTTGTCCGGCATTCACTACGTAACTTTATGGGGAAGAAGTGAGTTCATAGTTCAGCAATGTAGGTAATAGTTTTTTCCCCTCACTACCACGGAAAGCCGTCTTTTATCCTTTAAAACCAGTGAGCAAAAACGCATTTTATCCACTAGTGGGCAAAGTAATTTGACCTTGGAGCGTATCTCATGAACCGTGATAGTTAGACAGTTGAAAAGTTCACAGATGATGTATTTCTGTTGCCGCTATAACAACAAATACTAAAAAACAGAATAAAATTAATATTTAAGGGGGCTCCCATACAAAAAAACTTTTCAGAATTGCTTGTTGCCTTCATCAGGCGCTGAGTCTCAAAATGTATGGGAAAACTAAAATCTGACTCGCACTTGACCAAAATTCTAAAAAAACTAGTTATTTGTTATATATTTTTTATACAAGGGTGCAAAATTATTATATAAATTAAATAAAGTTGTTTTGCATGTTGTACTTTCCTCGCTACAGTGAGGTAAAACTTTTTGTGTTACACACGGGTGCAAATAATGTATTTTACTTCTCGTGTGTTGAAACACTCGCTACGCTCAGGATTCTATTTTAGAACTATAGGTTCCTTTCGCTTGCTCGTGTTTCGATTCCATACTCGCAGGTAAAATACAACTTTGCACCCTTGTATAACAAATAACTATTTTCACATCGCAAGCTCGAAAAGTGTGTCATATTAGGCTTGTCAGAGATAATATGCGTAGGTACATATTTATGATTTAAGTACAAAACATTTTAATTAGACCAATATCAATACTTCACCAAATTAAAAATCCACCAATACAAACACAATAAGTAGGTACACACATTGGAACATTGGGTTCCTTTCTGATACGTATTCTGTTTAACTAATCTAACTATTTAATAAAAAGCATTGTATTTGGTATCAACCAACCAGAATACAGCTATATTAAAATAAATCGACCAATCAAGACACATAATTTCTCAAAACATTATGTGTTTTGTAGTCCCTATTTTTTTTTATACTACAACACAATCAAGTGGCAAACAAGCTTACGGCCTGCCTGATGTTAAGCTGGTACCGTCGCCTATGGACACTTGTGACTCCAGAAGAATCACAAGCGCGTTGCCGACCCTTTATTCACTTGAGGATTCGCTGTGTTGGCAAATAGAGACATGCAGGTCCGTCACTCCTAACACAGCGCACCCTAGGGAGCTCTGGCGACCTTACTCACCACCAGGAACACAACACCACATGCGTGATAGCATGCAATAATATCTATAACAACACTACAAAGCAGTGGTGCTATTATGGCTGCGGTCTTCTGTAAGGTACTTTTTCAGTTGGGCTGCTCCACATACGAGCGAGATGACATTCCGCTGTGACTTCTCTTAAAATTATTTTTTTATTTCACAATTATTAAGAAATCTACTATTGTCATGTGGCATCGTGCAGGTAGCAACTGAATCTTGTACGCACACATCCTATAGATAATAAGATTTTTACTTACTAGTAACTTATGTGTACCTTACCTACTGGGATTTCGAAGAACGAAGGAAAATTTACCTTGACAACAGACGAAATGACGACCACCAATAGCCATTAAGGTAAACGTTCTGATGTTTGACACCTTAATTTTTTATAATCCTCGGACTGGCCGTGTATTGCAGACCAAAATTGGCAATTTGAGTCACATGAGGGCACATGAGGGGCGGGCCCTCTTAGTTAATATAAGCTGCCGCTGTAACCAAAATAGGCTATGAAGATAAGAGAGATAGAGTGAATATTAGGGTAAGTGACTAAGTATTAGGTGCTTAATGTGCTTATACCACTGAAAAAAACATCGAGGGAATCTATTCCATTTCGTATTGTGTGGCTACAACTGCATATTGATGTTTGCCATTTGTATAGGTACTTCATATTCATGGTTAGTATACTTAGTTTGTTTTATTAAAATGACGAAAATACACTTAACGTGGGATTTTACAAGTTTTTTTGTTGCTAAATATGAAAGGAACAAATAACAAAGAGACGTCATACTTGTATAACTGACCGAAGTGTGGGACGTGTATTTACTATAGTTTATTCACTGTATGCTTTGGGCCGACCGACACACCTGCGTAATTGTTTTACTACCCTACCTGAATATAACAACAAACAGATCATTCCTCATCTAAACTATTTATAACAAACTATAAATTAATTTCTTGTATAGCTAGTAATATAACCGGCATTAACTGGCTGTTATCCAAGTTCTTGTTCATTTGGGAAAAAATACACTCAAATGTGTTTAATTTTAATATTGTTTTTTAGGGTTCCATACTCAAAGAGTAAAACGGGACCCTATCACTAAGACTCCGCTGTCCGTCCGTCCGTCCATCCGTCCGTCCGTCCGTCCGTGCGTCCGTCTGTCTGTCACCAGGCTGTGTCTCACTGGGACCGTGATAGTTCCAGTTGAAATTTTCACAGATGATGAACAACAAATACTAAACACAGAATATTTTTTTTTTTTATAGATAATGGTACGGAACCCTTCGTGCGCGAGTCCGACTCGCACTTGGCTAGTTTTTTTTTTGTTGGTAATCATTTCCTAAAATCCAATTAAGGTAGGTAAACGTCCTGTAGGTCGATCACGTAACGCATTGTACGCGCGTCAGGTAGGTCTAAATGTCACTTTTTATGCGGAAATTTGACAGTTAAATTGTACCGACACGCGTTCGGAACGTTATGTGATTACCCCTCTAGTCATCGAAGCTACCCTAGTATATGATATGACATGGGCACTTTATGTCAAACCAATATGGGTTAAATTCGATAAAAGGATTTCTCTTCATTCGATTTTAAGCCATGTCACTTTGACATGAAGTGCCCATGTCATAGGTACACTAGTGCTACGTCGAGGACTAGGACGTTTATGTTATTGATCTAGATCTAGATACACGACACACAAGACATACAATATTCAAATCGCACAGTATGGTAAACACACTTCACTATACCACTTAGCATTCACAGTTTTTTGGTCGTCTAAGGAAATTGTGGCCACATGACCACTTGCAGAAAAAATTTGACCACCATTTTTTTCCCAACACTTCGCCCGCGTTTCACCTTCGTTGGAGGTTCATCATCGGGAAACACCCAAATTGTCGATTGCCGTTTAGTCGGTGGATCATATTGGTAAATCCAACTCTCGTGTCCTGTAATAATGTAAAAAAATTACCGTCCTTCTCCCTGATCAAATTTTCTGAGCATATCTTTGCACCATGTCACGCGAGTTTCTTCTTACAAGCTTTATATTAACTTGCACTGTTCGTATGTATGTAAATATGTAATTATGTAAGTATGTAAATAATGTAAGTATGTAAATATGTAAGTATGTAAATATGTATGTATATAAATATGTAAGTAAAGTATGTAAGTTGTCCGTCAAAATTTGCAATCCATTTTTCAGTCACTTCCCGTTATCCAATTGAGCTAAAATCTTGCAAGCATATGTATATCGCATGACAATGGAATATTATGATGACCTGAAGCTGATCTGATGCTGGAGCTGGAAATTGGCCATAGGAACTCCGCAATAAAACGACACAACCCCATCGAGTTTGGGCTCGTTAGAATCGTCTCAATGAGTACTTGATGATGGTATGCAGAAAAGTACAGTCGGCAATAAAAGATTGTACCAAAAATGAAATTTTTGACAGAAATTTATTGTTGTACAGTCAGCGAGTGAGGCACCCATCGTGAACATAATTTCCTGACTCCAAGCCGGTTGTGTGAAATTTCATTAATAGCTGGCGATGAAATATTCACGACCTCTTCTATTTGTTTATAAGTCACTTTTGGGTCTTCCTTAATATTTTTTTTCACAGCTAGGCCGTTTTCTTCTGTAACTGAAGTCGCGGGCCGGCCACTTCTTTCATCATCATTTAAGGAGAAAATCCATCCTTTAAATTGAGCATACCATCTGAAACCATCTGACATCCCCAAACCCCGAAACTAATCGCTCTCTGCACTCACATTCATTTAATCCAAATTTATAATCGTACAAAATCATCGCACGAAAATGTTCTCTCTTAAAATCCATAGTTGACGATAGAAGCCCGCGGAATCGAAACAAAAAACAACCTTAATTTTTTTTATTTTTAAATATTTGATCAAATGGTTTTCTATGTTCGAAGTACAAATAATTTATCTTTAAAAAAAGGTTCAATCTAGTTGCGTTCTTTTTATAAATTTTGAGTACCTATCTCAAAACTTTCCTATTTCCTAGTGTAGCCCTCGCTGGCTCCAAAACTGCCGTAACGAGCAATTTGCTATTCAAAGCGATGCGAATTTATACGCCTTTGACAAGTTAATTGTTGCCAGCAGGTGATAATGGGGTAATTTCCCCTAATTTAGGGAAAATGTTAAGGTATCAAAATGTTAGCAGCACAATTTGCTTTTTTTGAACATTAAGTATGTCCTGTAAATTAACTTTAAGTATGCTTTTGCTTTTTTCGTGATCTGTGTAATTTTTGTCTATTTTTATCATACGTAAATTGACTGTGTTAATACAATTGTATTTGGCATTATATCTCTTTTATTTATGTGAATAGTAGCTAATACCCGCTATTACGTCCGCGTGTACTCCTTTATATCGCGCCTTTACAAAAACATCCGCCCCCATTTCACCCCCTAGGGAGATAATTACCGGGATAAAAACTACTTAAACGCATTCCTGGTTTTTACACACCTCTACCCATCTCTAGTGCGGATAATACTTAATAATATCTTGGCTCCCCTTTTTATTAAACGAAATCCTGTAGCGTAGACAGTTTACATCAAAGCGTTAATAAACACTTGTATATACCTAAGCAGATGGACACAATAGCCTTCTCATAAAACTGCCAATAAAGGCCTGTGCACACAGCCTAATCCGTCAGCAAACTCGTTGTAAGGCTGTTGTACACCGTTACCTGTAGAGTAGGTAGCTAAAGCACCTTTAAAACTAAAACATTGGATGAGATTCAATGATATTGTTTTGGTACTTCAGTAATAATATATATACGTATCCGTGGCGAGGGGTTAAGTCATTCCCAGCGTTTTGTATATTCTAAGAAAAGCACCTACCTTAATTTACACATTAAAGAATATAATTCCCTTAGTTGAATTTCAGACAACACCATATGTTTACAATACACACATGCCTTAAATGGCTCTTTAAACAGATGGGACTTTGCCGGCTTACCTACGTAACCTAAGGTTAACGTCCCAGTACTCGACACTAAAGGCAATGAACCCATAATGCCTAATAGTTGACACCTATTGTTCACCTCTACAGTTATGTTGATTTAAAGTGTCAATCGAGTATTCGGTCATCAAATTGCATCAAGCGTTTTATTGACTAAATTCCAAAACTAGCGCTAAGATAAATGTGCCAATGCCCAACACTGCCCCTATCGCTGGCACCTTAATTCTTAAGCTAATCATAGCAATAAAGGGGACGGGCTAGGTGAAAATTATTAGAACTGTCTGTGAGCTGTTGAACTCGCGAGCCAGTTTTTTTTATTTTTTTATTTTTCGGGTGACTGAGTCGACAATTATATAAGTTTCTGTCAAAAAGGGTTTAGCTAAGGCTAAGCTAACAAGAGTGCCCCCCGCAAGGGATTTGGTTGTAATTTGAGGTGCAGTAGTGGCAGGACCTATTAAGAACACTGTATGCGCAATATCAGCCTTCTATCTTCTTTTGTTTCAGACTTATTCACGAAAATGTCAAAAAATCAAGGTAATTTTTACAAGCTTTATATTAACTTGCACTGTTCGTATGTATGTAAATATGTAAGTTTGTAAGTATGTAAGTATGTAAGCATGTAAGTATGTATGTATGTAAGTTGTCCGTCAAAATTTGCAATCCATTTTTCAGTCACTTCCCGTTATCCAATTGAGCTGAAACTTTGCAAGCATATGTATATCGCATGACAATGCAATATTATGATGAGCTGGAGCTGGAAGGTGGCCATACGAACTCCGCAATAAAACGACACAACCCCATCGAGTTTGGGCTCGTTAGAATCGTCTCAATGAGTATCTGATGATGGTATGCAGAAAAGTACAGTCGGCAGTAAAAGCTTGTACCAAAAACGAAATTTTTGACAGAAACTTATTAAACTGTTATTTTATCCGTGATCTCTGCCTACCCCTCTGGGAAAGAGGAGTGATTATATATATGTATGTATGTATTTTAGCTAAACCAAGCGAGCGAGAGTAACCAAATAAATTCAGAATTAAGAAGCATAAAATGGGGTTCATAATGCATATTTTTACAGACACTCATATCCTCGAAATTGGATGAAAAAAAAAAAATTTTTTTTTGCTTAATTTTTTTGTCACTTCTCGCGGAGACACAACTATTAAAAAAATTACTTAATAAGCCACAATTGTCAACTACGTGTACCTACATTTAAAAACATTAAAAGAAAATGGTGCGTCATGTCAAAAAAAATAACATTTACGAACGTATGTTTACTATATCATATTATCATATCAATAGAGTAGTAGTGGCAAATCAGTTTGTAGTACTTTCGTTCATTATGAAATAATTGATAGACATTTATAGACAATTTGTTCCAGCTAAAGTTCATTAAAATAGGTAATTCTGCCGTGAATACCTTAATCGGAATATAATTCTAGAAGTTTTAATATGCCTACTCGCTTATCTTCTTTCGGTGAAGGAAAACGTCGTGAGGAAACGGGTCAAATCCACAAGGTCTAGGTCGCCCCTTTGGGTGTAAAGGTCAGATAGCAGTCGCTTTTGTAAAACTAGTGCCTACGCCAACATTTTGTAATTAGTTGCCAAAGCGGACCGAACGCTGGACGTAACGCACACTGGTAACATTACACGGATACATACGCTTACACCTTTTACAACTTTTTGTGAATCTGTTGTTATTTTTTTTTGTTAATTTATTCGTTTTCTAAACTTTAAGCACAAACGAGCGAGCCTTCTAGTTTCTAGTATTTTGTTTTAGTCTCTACTTATTTATTTATTTATCTTTTCGGGACCGGATCGAAAACCAGCACATGCTGAGACTGGTAACCAATTTGCCTCACCTTTATTTTTATTTGTTTGTGTATTTTTTATTAGGATACCTACTTAATTTGAACCTACGAACCTAAGAATATTATTTGTAGATCTTTTCCGTCTTGTACCTGTCACTTGCGTCCGCAGGAGCTACACGTGTCCCCTGGGTGGTACTAAAAAGTGACAAACTCAAAGGCCAAATAATGTATGCCGTACGATTAAATTAAATAATTTTAGGTTTGAGCAATATTTACATTTATTCTTATTCTTATTTTGAAGGAAACTAAAACACAACGCCATTTTTAAATATAAGAGTATAAACCGCTTTATTTTCACTGATACACATACCTATAATCGAAGTTCAATAGAAATTATAAAAGCAGCATAAAAGACAGATTTAACGCTCACTCATTTATGTGGCGATATGTGGGCCGATAAAATAGAAGCGTGTGATCGTTACTCTATTAGAAAATAAATCGTAAACGTTTCATGGATGACACTTAAGAGTCCCTGGCAAGCTCGGCCGAATTTCACCTTCCCATACAAACGGAGTTTCGTTCTCATTTTAAAACTACTTGTTGGATTGTAACGAAACTTTGCATATACAATAACATGAGGTATATCTAGATCGGTAATATTTTTCTGGTTCCAGTGTATAAAACAAACGAAATACAGCAAAAAAAAGTTTTTTATGAAAAACTTAAATTCGCTGTATTTTTTTAACTATGGTATCTGAAGCTACATAAACTAATTACAAACCTGGATATACCTTAACTTATTCTAAGTACAAAGTTTCCGAGCAAACTAGCTACTCGTTTTCAAATGAGAGCGTAACTACGTTTGTATGGAGAACCGAGCATGCCGGGGACTAGGGATAGACAAATGATTTGTTAAACGTTATTCAAAACCTTTATTTGTAATTATTTTATTAAAACTATGTACCTTACCTAACCTACCTGTTGTTAACCTAACCCTTAAAACAAAATAATGAACCGCCTAACTAAATTGTCACTTAATTTTGGTAGATGTTAAAGTAATATAACTAATATATAGGTAGGTAATTTTGCTTACATACACAAGTGAGATTTGAAGGTGCGTGTGTGTAAATTTTGTTGATTACAATTAGTTTTATCATTAAAAAATTATAATGTAGCATTTAGATAGATTCATTTATTTCACAATATACAACTGCACTTAACAAGTGCGAGTTGGACTCGCGCACGAAGGGTTCCGTACCATTATCTATAAAAACGGCAAAAAAATCACGTTTGTTGTATGGGAGCCCCCCT
Source organism: Epinotia brunnichana (assembly GCA_963854355.1). Taxonomy (NCBI): domain Eukaryota; kingdom Metazoa; phylum Arthropoda; class Insecta; order Lepidoptera; family Tortricidae; genus Epinotia; species Epinotia brunnichana. The sequence continues at coordinate 20,348,012 of OY977936.1, read as the reverse complement.
TAAAAAATAATTGTATTTTGTTTTTAGTATTTGTTGTTATAGCGGATAGAAATACATAATCTGTGAAATTTTCAACTCTCTAGCTATCACGGTTCTTGAGATACAGCATGGTGACAGACAGACGGACGTACGGACGGACGGACGGACGGACGGACAGCGAAGTCTTAGTAATAGGGTCCCGTTTTGAGTACGGAACCCTAAAAATTAAGCGTCTGCATAAATTATATTAAGCAGTGATGTTCATGAAATCGTGGTGGAAAGGATTTTCCCTGATCACGTCAAAAGCGACAAAATGGACGGCTAATTTTTTTATGGCGATGAATATTTATTTCAAACACATTGTGTGAGGCACTGGTTTTTACAAACTCGAGTTATCCAAAACCGGTGTCGGGCGACTAGTATTAGGTAGACTCTTATTCATAAAATCATTCTTACCGACTTTGAAATACAATGCACTAAGTATAACAGTAGCAAGCAGGCCTAAGGCCTGAAATGCAGAATGAAAATATATATTACATGCTTCTTTGAAGTAATTAAATTGAATTTGATATTTTACTACGCAAAAAACTCGGCGTTTCATGGTTCAATATAACGAACATTATCTTATCTTATCTAGGTGAGGGCCCTTTCGGATGCACTTCGACCCAGTGGGATCTTTTGTGCATTTGCCCTCTCCTGTATACCTGCTCCCAGGCTTGCTCCATCATTTCCACAAAGCGGATGATGCAGTTCGCCGGGAGCACCTTGAATTCCTTTGGTTGCGGGTAACCGTTTCCAAAGTAGTTCATTCTTTGTCTGGCAAGGGCAAAGATAACGAACATTAGGACTAACTATTTATTTCAAACCTTTTTCGAGGGGTAGAACCATTACATAACCTACCACGAAGCCCAGGATAATATTATATACTTACATATAGATTATTATTATCCTATACTATTAAACGAGCAATATTTGTATATATATTTGCAATCACGTTCTCGGAAACGGCTCTAACGATTTCGATGAAATTTGGAATGCAGGGGTTTACGGGGGCGAGAAATCGATCTAGATAGGTCTCATGGCCGGGAAAATTGTTTTTTTCCGTATTTTCAAAATTTTCACCCGAGCTGACCTCGGTCGCCCAGGGACTTATACATTATAGTAGGTATAAATACTAACCCCAGTTTTTCAGATAAGACAAATAAGTAATAAAAGCTACTATGTAAATTGTAAGTTAAACACGTAATTAAAACTGCAATCTAAAGCGCTAAGAGGCGACAGACTGACAGATGACGGGAGTCTTGGGCGGAATGGAGCAATTTTCTAGCGAAAGCATTTTAAAAATTTTGTAACACAAAATACTTCACGCAATATCTCCCCGTGCGTTCTTGCACGGGGAGATATTGCGTGAAGTATTTTGTGTATCTCTACGGAGGTGTCGGAGGATTAACGGTAACAACAAAAAATAAGGCTACTTATAAAGAAATATATGACTTGAATAGCATGTTGCATGCATCTATCGCCATAAAAATACAGTAAGTATTAGTAATTAAAATATGATTTGCCGCTCATCTTTTAGTATGTTGTATGATGACGATATCAATTTATATGTAACAAACTTGCATTGATTGCTTGCATGCGTTGTTAAAAACATTGACGTGAACACACAATCCTGATCTTCTTTGACTTTGCGAGCAAACTCGCGTCAATTGTGCGCCGTGTTGTTGCTGCCCGCGCTCCACGCGCCTAATAAAATGTGCCGTGAATATCGAACAAGCAACAGGTGACGGCCTGCTTCGCAACTCAATAGTCACCCACTGACATGTATTTCATTTTACTTATTTCAGTCAGACCGGTTTTTCCACGATATTTTCCTTGAACGAAAACCTACTGTTGAACATAACATCAAATTTCAAGCATTCATTCACCAGGGGGCCGATTTTTGACTTTCGAGCGCTCGAAAATTAAATAAAACTAAATACGATTTTAGTGTCAAAATTGCAGGCACAAATTTTCTACCGATAGAATTAAATACGAGTGGTCAATACCACTCGTTTTTAAATTTTCTATCGCTATTTCAAAAGAGCATTTCGTAATTTTTGTCCGTTTTCGAGTGAAAGATTCGAGCGCTCGAAAGTCAAAAATCGGTCCCCTGTATGTAGTATGGACCTTCGAGATAGACAAATAGTTAGCTACTGCATTCCTTGTGTTTCACAACTTTAATATCCGTTCAACTCCTACATGGCATGAATTTTTAAAAGGACTGAGATCCGGTTCCGGGTATTTAAGCGAAGAGTCCATTACCGAAATCCCAATTTTCCCAGTACAAAAATAACATGTTCCACTATTTACTTTCACCCAGTATTTAACATTTTCAGGTTATAAATATAAAATAGGCATATTTCAGATTTAGTTCCTTTCGACGAATTTAATATTTAACCACTTCAAAAATACCTTAACCTACAAACTCGATGTGTGCTTAAAAACTTTTAACACTCAATTAGGTGATTTCAGGAAATGAATTTATAATACTACTGATAATTATGGTCCAGTATATTCATGACTTTTTCTAAAATCCAATTCTCCCGCCCCGTTTAAAGTTACTCGTTCCTTTTAAATGTTCAACTGCCTTTTACTTAATCTCTTTATGGTATTCAATTATCCAACAAGCGCTGTACACAGTTTTGTATTTAAAAAAAAACAAAGTATTGATTCAAGAAGGAACAGCTCCCCACATTAACATTCAACAACCCCTTGTTAACCCTTTAGTAGATGAATGTTGAAAAAATACCGGTCAAGTGTGATTCGGACTCGCGCACGAAGGGATCCGTACCATTATCAATAAAAATATTAATTTTATTTTGTTTTTAGTATTTGTTGTTATAGCGGCAACAGAAATACATCATCTGTGAAATTTTCAACTGGAACTATCACCGTATCAGTGAGATACAGCCTGGTGACAGACAGACGGACGGACGGACGGACGGACGGACAGCGAAGTCCTTGTGATAGGGTCCCGTTTTACTATTTGAGTACGGAACCCTAAAAATATTATTTTATTTAAACTTTGGTTCAAAAATAAAAATTCCGAAGAGTCATTGTCTGAAACCGTCATTGTCCGAAACCATTATAATTCCGAACGCCATTTTCCGTTAAACGTTAATTTGGACGCAGATCCTAAAGATCAACAATTCAATGGTTATTAGAGTTATGAAGCGGAACAATATGCTTTCGGACCAATGACCAAAACCACTCATCGGAACTATTTAGTTGTAGGAAGTCCTTTACCGAAGTTCCATGTCTTTCAGTTTAAGGCGACGTGAGCTCCAAAAACTGATTTTTAAAAAATTGTAGATCTTGTTTGAATTATAATACGGCTGCTCTAAATTTAATTAGCAATTTTGAGGCCTTTTTCGAGGGAAATCAGCTATTCGAATCCTAAGTTTTTGACTTTCGCTTGATAGAAAAAAATCACGAACATAGGTCTAAAATACACTTTAAAAAATCAAAACAAATTATGCACAACATCTAAACATATTAAAATTGGTTTTGAAAATCGACAACGTCATGTTTGAGGGAAATCAGCTATTACTTTTTCATTTATTAAAACGCACAAAAAATTAAAATTAAAAAACATGATATTCGCGCTTCCAAATCTCGCTCACGCTTATGCTCAGTGAGAGGGAAAGAAGACCACGAACCTACGTCCCCTTAAGAATAACTTAGGTATACTCCAATCAAATGTTCAACGCCTTTTACTTCTAACCGATTCAGGAGATGAATTTTGGAATGCAAATTCACGCGGACGAAGTTACAGGCAAATGATAGTGTACTAAATATTTTGTGAATCATGTTTTTTTCCTGGCCCCGTAGCATGGATGGCGTTATCACGTGATAAGGGACAGGATAAGAGCGTCGTCTCGTTCTATCGAACGGTGTCAGCCAGGGACGGATGCTCTATCATGTCACTTATCGCGTGATAAGGCCATCCATGCTACGGGGCCTGTACACCTAACTAGAATTACCCTTGTTAATATTTTTTTTAAATCTCAAAAGCATCGCCAGAGTTAAAAGAAAGTTATTAGGTAGGAAGTACGAGTAATTCGGGAAAACGCGTAATCAATATGACTTTTGAAAGACTTGAGACATTCGTAATTTCGAGAGGTTTTAGGATACCATTTATAATATCAATATTATTTATTAGGGTTCCGTAGGTTTAGGTGTCAAAACGGACCCCGACCTCCTTTGGAGCACAGTCGGGAATAACGCTAGGAGGAATATAGAGGGGTATTCAATAGGAAAAAAATACCTATGCCGTAATAATTACGTAATAATACATAATTAGCGGTAACATTCTTAATTATATTTTTTAAAATTTTCTGCAAAGAAATTATACCTAAATCAAGGATAAAGTAGATACCGAGAATAGAACGTAAAACGTACAATTTTCATCTTGTAATAATTCAGGGGAGAGATCCTATGGTAGCTGCAGTAGGTATAAGGGCAAAAAAGTTTTCGCATAATTTTCATTTCGCATAATGTTCATTGTCATAACGCGAAAATCGATAAGTTCCTGATCCTGATAAAATCCTGAAGGATTAAAAAAACACCAACGCATAGAGCCCATTACGTTAGGTTTGTATTTTTAAACAATCGTGAAAGATTAACAGTTTCGGAAAAAAAAATAGGTATGGAAAATAAAAATTGTGGCTCTGTGAGCAGTAGAACTCGAGGGAACTGTATTATAAAAAAAAACTTTTATATTTCGAAAATCTGAATTGACAAATAAATTGTACATAGGTACCTAATTATGGAGCCTGCTCACGAAAATTCACGAGAATAGGTTGAGAAATGCGACCTGCAGGGGAGAACAGCTGAACATACGAAAACATTTTGACCCAAGCTGAAGCAGAGAACTTCGTTCGCTTCGCTCCCTCGTTTAATTAATCATTTCGGAAAAATATACACGGTGTTACAAAAATACACGTAAAGCGGAAAGGGGGTTAAATGATCCCTTATAAAGAGTCAATTTACAAAATTTGAAAACCATAGTACCGCAGTATGACTTATACAGTATCAATAAAAAAAAATTAGAACATTTTTTACGGGGTGTTATATAAATCGCGCGTTATAAACACGTAATACAAATTTGCCAAAAGTTAGTAAACCGATCCATTCAACATTAATGTCACATATAGCTGTGCGTCTTCAGGGTCGCGGGACCATAAACACCGATTATGCAGGCGCCGCGAATTTCGTATAATTTATGTTTCGTAAATTTTTGCCTGAAAGCTTCTTCTGAGACAATTTTTCGTCAAATTGTGCTCGCCTCAATTACCAAGGATTTAACGTAAAAAATATAACATATATACCTATAGCAATTTGCTCCACCTTACACCAGGTACATGTCGAGTACAATGATTAGATTAGACTAGATTTATTTATTTCATAATATAATGCAATAAAAATACAATAAAAATTACACTAGGACAATTTACACAACTTAATATTTATTATGGTCGTCAAAAAATTAACGAAAAATTTAAGAAAAAATAAATAAAAACGTACAAATCATAGATGTCAATATAAAAGAAGTAATACGAACCAAGAAAGAAAGTAACCCACATACCTACTAAAACCAACGAAAGAATTAAGATATCTCAATAAAGTCCGTCAAAATTTAAATAATAATCACACTAACAACATTAAAATATAACTAATACAAATAATCAATGTCAAACATAGTTATTTAATTTTCATAAACGCATTAACATATAAAATGGATGAATATGCAAAATGTTCTGTACATTTTTATTTGTTTAAATGTGATATTAATTAGCAGTGTTTTTCAACAGGTCTCTTAAAGGGATCGCTAGTACTTGTATTTTTAGGGTTCCGTACCAAAAAGGTAAAAAAGGAACCCTTATGGTGCGACTCTGTCCGTCTGTCCGTCTGTCACAACGTTAAATAATGTCTCAGGAACTACTTAAGGTATCAATTTGAAATTTGGAACAACTGTTAAAAAAGTTAAGACACGTGTATGGAATATGAAAAATGTTAATATACATTTTTATTTTTAGTATATAAATGACGAATATAAGGGAGGTTAAAAAAATCAAAGTCTAGTAAATAGGTCAAGTGGGATATCATATGTCGGCTTGAGTTGCACTTTCTAAAACCGTTTTTATTTTTTTCTACAGTGGGTACATTTTGTTTTATTAAGGAAAGTGTAGAAAAAAATACCATTCCCCTCCCCCTTATCTCCAAAGTTTACTAAGCGAAAGTTCTGAAATAATTACATATGATTAAGAGTAACATAAATAATACAGGAAAAATAAAACGATATCTCTATCTAGCGTATTTTTTTAGTTATCAAAAATAAATTCTTAATTAAATTTGTAAATTACTTACTTTTTTATGTAATTTTATGTATTCAAATTTCGATGTGATTATCGTTAACGTCCAACCTTTCAAATGAAAATAAGAAATCGAAATCGGTACGCGTAATAAAAAAATATCGCTGATAAACAAACATAGGTACTAGGTTGCAAGTTATTAGTACCAAAATGCAGAAGGCGCTTTGCAACGGTAACTTCTAAATACTATGAGCTGTTTAAGATTTTTCAAGAATGAATGGGGTCCTGACATGACGGGTATGGTGTACGGAACCCTCGGTGCGCGAGTCAGACTCGTACTTGACCGGTTTTATTAAAGTTACAATTGTGTAAGAATTTGAAACGTGTAAATTTATAATATTAGTGAAAAAAAAAGGAGGGTGGGGCGCCGCGAAATATTTTTTCAACTGATTTCATATTATAACACCGTGTTTTTAATATGGGTGCCTGCTGGGGTGGGATACCTAGGCACAATCAACTCCTCGTGTCGCTTTCCATTTAGACTACACGCATTGCTTAGTTAAGTCTTACCAGTACATATATATATGTACATAGGCTGCATTTTATCCCGCTGCTTCGCTGCGTGCTTTGTGATACGCGGGCGGAGCCACGCGAAAAGATTGTCTCGTATAAAGACAGATATTTATTTCTAACTAATCAATTTAATAAAATGTTCGTAATACACGTAATGTTCGTATTTGGTGACATATCGCGCTGTCAGGTTTGTGGGTCACGTTTCACACAGTGTTCTGGATTCAGGTTAAACATCCTGTTTTAAATAAAAAATCTAATCTATAAGATCTGTAATTTGTAACTATAATTTCTGAATTTATTGAATCAAACGTTAAACTTTTTTACTCAATCAAGTTTATCTCTTACCCTAGTCTAGCTACATTTTTGAAAACATAAACTTGAAAAAATTGATTGTCTAACTATATAGGTAGTCTGTTTACGGGCGATAATTTTACGTGATAAGTCATAAAGCCGAACGCTCGGCTCAGGCAGAACGAGACAATGAGTCATACATTTTCGTGCGTGCTGCCGGTGTTCATCGATTTATAAGACGTTATAACGTCAAAGAAAATTTATTAGCCACCACGACCACCACCACTTTCACTGCCAGGAACCCGCCTAGTGGGCGCCTACGCCGTAGTTGCTTTCCGCTACAAACGAGGAAAACCATGGCACCTGCTACGAGCGTAGCGCGTAGCGATTCTTGGCAGTGAAATTGACTCACGCTTCTGCTACAAAGCGTAAAAATGCTGATACGCGCTACGGCGTAGCACACATCGCGGTGCTTGGCCTCGAATGGGGCGAAATGGAACTACCATCCATGGAGATGAAATTGATAGTCCTAACCTGTTATCAACGTGTACTACAGAACACGGCATTTCGAAGCATGCTTCACAGTTTGTGTTGCACAGGTGTATGATACTAATTTAATTCAGCCACAGTTAAGCTTGCCCTAGTACTTTTATGTAATTTATGTAATTGTCTTAATAATGTGGTTTTCACTTGTAGTTAAAAGCTATATATATTTTGTTATTTATGTCACAGTATTAACGTATTTACGAAAAAAAATAGACTAAACTTAATTAAATATAACAATTTTTTTTTTATATTTATTTAAAAAAAAGTTTACCTTCTCTAATTGATTAATTTGTTCCATTATCTTCACAACGCAAAAGATGTCTGGAAGTTCACCTTCAGCTTTTTGTTAATTTACTTATATTATGATTTCTTTAAGATGCATTGGTAGCTCAGATATTGTATTAATGTTTTAGTGAGACGATGTTTCTATATATCGTTAGGGGCCTATTTTTTTTTGGATATTTGTCCGCTACAAATCGTGCCGTATGTAAAGTTCTGAGAACACACAGCACCGCCGATGGTACAAATATGAACACATTTTTAAACTCTTATTAGATTAAGCTGAAACCATTAAGAATTTATAATTTACAATGAGATTAGTTGATGAAGCGGACCCGTTTTCATTTCGGATACAAAAATGCTAGGAGGATGATCATGTATTACGTGTGTATGTACAGTCGCCATCACATACATAGGTACACTATAGGCGTTCAAAAATATCGGCACATGCACCCTAATGCCTTGAAAATAGTGGTGTGTTCCGATGTTTGTGACGTGCTTGTTTGCTCCGATGTATGTGATGGTGACTGTACTGTATAATACATAAATGTACGACACAAGCATCTTAAGTCAAATGTTTTTTTGTAAATAAAAAAGATTAATATTCCATATAAAAATTATGAAAATGTCACTACATTAACTTAAGTAAGTGTAGAATTTGGGTTAGGTTGAAATTGAAGCTGGGACGCAGGTCTCCAGGGCCTTGTTATAAGATAAATAGAGCATACATTAAATGTTGGATTGCAAAAAATAATGTACATAGTTAAGAGCCTTAATCTAATCTAGGCTTTAACTTTTTTCCATTGTGTAACAGCAATTACCCATACATTGTATATGAGTAACTTTCGTTACACAATGGAAAAAAGTTAAAGCATAGATTAGATTAAGGCCCTTAATTATGTACAATTTTTTTGCAATCCAGCCTAAACGCAAATGAGTGACGCTATGTACTATCATAACTGCTTTTCAAACTCTATGCGGTCTATATACTTTACGACGAAACTTTACTAATATCCTGAAACTCCTTTAACTATCCCTTTAAGGTGGTTCGATTGCCATACAAAACTTTATTTGACATTCGCAGGCTAACGGCGTGATATTTTAAGAAACTTATGTAACAAACTTTCATAAATTGGCTTCCCATTTGCGCCAAATTCCCCCTTTCCTAGAATAAACTTGTATAAACTAGATTAATTTGAGAAAAATAGTATTCCCAAAATATCACGTCCGAAACCAATTTCTCAAATTAATCTAGTTTATACAAGTTTATTCTAGGAAAAGGGGAATTTGGCGCAAATGGGAAGCCAATTTATGAAAGTTTGTTACATAAGTTTCTTAAAATATCACGCCGTTAGCCTGTGAATGTCAAATAACGCTTTGTATAGCAATCGAACCACCTTAAGACAGTTTAAACGTAATCTAAAAACATGGTTAAATAAGAATGGTTTCTATTCATTAAAAGAATTTTTTGAATTTTCATCTTAAAGAAAAAGATTGTGTTATATATTCGTTTTGTTTTCCTTAGTTTTAAGTTAATATTGTGCATCCGAAATGGGTAACCGTTGGGACCTAACACTTGTATAAAATACCATCTATGTAACACGGTTAAACAATAAAGTTTTTTCTATTTCTATTTCTATTTTTTGTTTTATATTATAATTCGGTTTAAAAAAAATTAACGTGGGTTTGTTACATCAACTTATTTTTATTGTAGATATCTGTTTAATAAAAAATTACAATTCGAAAAATTTGTTAAAAAAAAGGAAAACGATTGTCACGACACATGTTAAAAATTACAGAGACGTAATGTACTTACCCCATTGCCATTGCTGCTACGGTGCTACGGGCTACGAAAGTTGCTACGGGAATGACGCGCCGAGCTACGCGCTTCCCCTCTTATAGCCCACCGTGCACCGACCGGTTAGCCTAGCGAGTAGTGACGCTGCCTACGAAGCTGAAAGTCCTGGGTTCGAATCCCGGAAGGGCAAATATTTGTGTGATGAGCATGAATATTTGTTTCTGAGTCTTGGATGTTTTTTTATGTATTTAAGTATTTATATATATTCAATATATGTCTTCTAGTACACATAACACAAGCCTTATAGAGCCTAATTTATTTATTTATAGCAGTAGCCATCGACAACGAATGTTGATGATGTTAATGAGTTCGAAATATACTGACATGAATTTATTGCGTATTTAGAAATTAATAATAATTACAATTTCTGGTTAAAAAAAACAGTATTTGTTTTGAGTTAAACTTCAATTGCCTGGATTTAACCAAGGATAAGACTGTACGTTGAATTGAAAAACGTGTTAAACCTTAGCACTCGGTACATTCAGCATCAAAAGTAACTACGCTATCGAAGACGTCACTCTCATTCCCTTTTAACCCTTAACTTAAGAAAAAGTCGTGCGTTCAAGTCTCGTTCACGAAAAATAGTTTTTGAAAGAATTGCAAAAAGGTAACTAAAAAATGCGTGCATTTTTAGACACTCTGCCACTATAAGGGTTTAAAGTGTTTTGACGTCTTCGTTTGCGTAGCTACTTTTGATGCTGACTTTACGAGATGAGATCTAAGTTTACATAGAGTAAGTAATATTAGTGACATAGAAACAGAATCCTCCTTTACCCATGCGTACATACACCCACAATGTGCATTTATAGGAATGTTAGGGACCGAATGTTATGTTTTTTTTTTTTGGGTTTTGTTATTAACCAATAATCATTGTAGCCTAAATAATAAATATATATCTAAAGCCATGCATAACTAGCCAAGTGTGGTAAGAGTTCACGAATTTGGCTAGTGCTTATATTTTTAGGCAACCCACGATTATTACGTGTTTATATAGGATAAAAGTAGTAGGATAAAACGTGACAAAGATATTTTAAGAACACAATACTTTCATTTTTTTCCTTTGTAAGTACTTTGAAAAAAGTTGTAATTAAATATTAGGAATGAATCCGGTCAGGTAATTCGCGGTAAGCCAGCCGCGCGTTGAATTTACGATATTATTATTACTTGGTGCAGTATTATAGTTTTGAGTTTTATGAAGATTGGTTTTTTAATTAATAATTGGGGGTTTTGAATTTGCCTACTTAGTTCTTATTCAAATGAAACACTTAAATATTATTTTGAAATGACCACGAAAATGAAAATGGAGATTATTTTAATTATCGTGGTCATTTATAGTAGTGGCTATTCAGCGAGGTAATGCTGCCAGCACCTTCCATTCCACCTAGCTATTTTTTAGTTTTAATATTATTTTATAGTTCTTAGTCTTAGTTCATATGTTTTTATACTGTCTTTATTTTAACTATACTAATATGTATGCAAACAATAAAACAAAAACTTAACCTACAAAGAAAATTTGGTCCAAATCACCGTTGAAGCAGAAGGCTGGCTGCATTGCCACGCTGGATGGCTCTTTGGGCTAAACAGGCGCGCGCCGAGAAATCCTTATATAGTCGGCGCGCGCTTGGCCCCCATGGTCCCAGTATTTCGACCCCAAACGTCTCAAATAAATATCCACTCGATAGGGAGGCCTACTTGCGGCGCTTGAAGTCTTCGGAAGAGGATGCAGCCGAACCGGCATTGATTCTGGTGCCCAGAAGATGGGTTGGCACCAAAATGTGTCTACACACGTAGCGTCCCATACCAAGGGTCAAATGTATTATTTGATATGTGTGTGTTGTATATAATATTCTTGTTATTATAAACAGTATTGTATGGTTAAATGTTTGTGTCCTTTTCATTGTAGATGTTGTTGGTGTTTCATTATGCTTGTTTTGCAACTCTACCATCCAAGGTAGAAGAAGAAGAAATCGGCCCATTAAATAATCTCTACTCATACAGATGAGCGTAAATCGTCGCTGCAAATACTATTTCTTTTTAACAGAGTCTCTGGAGATCCATCGGACTACATTTGGTTAACATTTGTGTGTTCCGTGTGAGGGGTTCAATGTCAGAACACACTTTGACGAATTGAAATGCTATGAAGGCTGAAACGCACTGAAAGCGGTAGCGGTGCGGCGCGGCGCGGTGCGGAGGGGCGGTAACTAATGCGAAAGGGTCCGCACAGAATACCGCGGCGGGACGTGGCGCGGCGCGGTATTCTGTGCGGACCTTTCATATTAGCTCGAACATTACAACCGGTACCGCCTCCGCACCGCACCGCACCGCGCCGCCACCGATGTCTGTGCGTTTCGACCTCTCTGAGACCTCTCTCGTCTGTCAGTCGGCTTGATTCATGCGCTATCTCGATCAAGTGTCAAGCCAAGCGCAGGTGTACGCGAGACTAGCAATGTACAAGTTGCAGAACATTCCCAAAACGCGGAAACATTCTCAAGAATGTTCTCAGAACATTCTTGCAACATGAAACTTATCGTTTTTTAAGTCATACGGCATATATGTTGCAAATAAGACGATATTTTCACAACATTGTCTTTGATATATAATGCATTCTTTTGCATACATTTCAGAGCAACAGTCCCGGTTTCGATTCTTGGTGACTGTAGCTTTTTTGTTTTATTTTTATGTTTATATAAAAATATTCCGTATAATTTCAACACTATAATCTTAAATACTACAGGATACGTGTTTATTGTGGTACTTTAATTACATGACTATGTCTATTTATCATAATTACTGCGATACGCATACTTACTTCCCATTGACAAATACGAATAAATTAAGAACTTATTCAGATAAATATGTTCTCGTTCTCAGGAACATTCTCAGAAGTTACCGAGAAATTCTAATGTGGAAAGTTTCGCAACTTTGGAAAGTTCTCGTGAGTGCATTGCTACGCCAGACGCAAAAATATTGAAACGAGTCTTGCATTCAATTGAAATTGGAGTTTAATTAGCGAAATGGATGCCCAGAACAACTAGCTGCAATACATGTACGAGTATACCTATATGGAATTTGATTTCAAACCCATACGTTGAGTCAGATGCACGCCTGGGTTTTTATCTCTTTGGTTGATTCCAAGACGTCGGGAATCATAGTTTGTGTCGTTGAAAGAAACGCTCGTATAATAGGCTTGTTGCGTGGTGTAAAAATTGATAACGTCGTGTTGCTAAATGGATAGTAAACCATCAAATGATTGTAATAAAGTATAAATTACAAAATATAATTCAAATCATTAAAGATATGAACCTTGAAAGTTTAGAAAAATACGTTTTTTTATTTATTGTCCAAGAGTAAATTTAAAGGTACCAATAGAATCCTTACGCTTTAGGTATAGAAACAATTTTGTACTACAACTATGGACCTAAATGCAGTATTTCGCGACCGAAACAGCAATTTACTTCATTTTCCATGCAACGGTTAGTACAAATTGCACGGTGTGACGTCATACTTTAAAGCCAATCAGTATGAAGCGTTTCGGCTGCTGTCAGCGAGGTCCGTCTTTAACTCGATTTTTTTTGGGTATTAATGTCCTTTAAATGTAGTTGCTTCCATACAAACATTTGTTCATATACAAACACTGGTTCGAATGGCATCGTAAACAAATTTAAGGTCACAAGCCCATTAATAAAGTCATGGATGTTTTCGCAATCATTTCGACAACAACGGCAATCATCTCAGCACGGTGCCATCAACGCGTTCCATAATAACGGGTTAGGAGTGCTTGATTGGCATTAACAATTTCGCGAATTTAGCTTTTGATTGGAATATAAGTAATGATAAAGATTTGTTCACCATCTAGGTATATAACTTAATACCGATACCTACTTATTCATAAATCAGCGTGCAGTTCTTGCATGATAAAATGCAATAATGTAGGTACGGGTTTACATAATGCACACGTCATCGACAGTTTGCCTTGCACTTAGCTTAGCGTAGCTAATATTTTAAGCGTATGCAATTAGCACCTAATTCATATCCCTTCATACGACAATGCATCTAAGCACTCTGATACAAAATGGTAAATCAATCCACCAAACTACAGCTTCCATGTCTATCAGAAATGACTCTGTAAGTCAACAGTTTCCCAGTAGTTTGTAATAGTGGCAGATTTAGCTAAGGCAGTGCCTACACAACTATGGTCCTTTAAACTTCACAGTTTTTACTTTTCAATATCAACTATGTAGGTTGTAGGTACCAATATTATACAGATATTGATTGTCTGGAAGACCTCGCTTGAAAACCATAAGACCACGTTTCATTACCATAATTTATTTGTCTAAACTCTCGAAAGATTTTTCTCTTTTGTTGTGGTGCAATACAGAATATTTATATTCCTTAACATTAACTTTCACCGTCGTAAAATTAATCTGGTTAATTGTTTATTTAGCGATTAATATGATATATTGTAACCTTATCCATTTCGTTGAAGGATATCATCTGGGGAAGTCTCAGTAACATAATACATAATTATGCCGGTGTCACCTGCAACGGTCGAACCTTAACGAAGAGAAACTGGGAGCCTCGCAGACTAATAAATGCGAGTCTTTGGTCCTTAAATAGCTAAGGGCTGGAAAACTTCAAGTCAGTCGCAACCACTGGAAAAACATTGCGCAGGAAAAAGGATTTTGTTTATTTATATTTTATATTTACGTGGTAGTAAAAAGAAAACTAAAAGAACATAAAGTCTCAGGGCTGTTATATCTGACTCTACTTTTGCCAGAGTATTGATATGACACTTATCACCCACGCACATTTCCAAGCGCCCTAACCCTAATGCTTAGGTTCCATGATGGTCTAGGTTTGGCAAGCCTTAACAAACTCCAACGGCCGTATTCATAAATGTTCTACAAACCTATTTGAACTAAAATGGCGTTAAAATTCAATTGTCTTTATCTGTCACTTTGACATTTGTGTTCGTAAGAAAGGGACACAGCATATTTTATTAAGTTTTATGAATAAGGGGGTAAGTCTCTACAAATGCTCTGGCTCGGCTTGGATACTCGTATTATTCACACGCTTGGTAGGCGTCCACAAACTCTAGCCAGCCCCTTTGACGCGTGTCAAAACGCAACACTAAAATCGATCCGCCACAAGTTTCCACAAGCCTTCTACTTAGTGGAGTATGGGAAAGGAATGCATCTTCGATAACTCCCAAGAGCGCGATCTTTTGTTGTCGGTTAGAATATATTGAATACTAGCTTTTGCCCGCGACTTCGTCCGCGCGGAACTCGTTTATATCGTAACTTTCTCCCCCCTTTTCCCTCTTTTAGGTGATGAATTTCCAGTTTTTTTTTGATGATTTTGATAGATGATTTTCGGGATAAAACTATCCTATGTCCTTCCTTAACTATCGCTTTACCGTAAATGGGTTCAATCCAAATTTTCATCCACCTTTTCTCACCCCCTCAGGGGATGATTTCCTCCTTTCATGTGTTCCGGAATAAAAATTATTCTATGTTCTTTCCTAGGACTCTACCTCTCTCTATACCAAATTTCATCTAAATGGGTTATATCCAAATCTTCAACCCCCATTTCACCACCTCAGGAAATGATTTTTCGGGATAAAAACTATGCATTGTTCTTCCTTAGGACTCCTTCTATCTCTTAATCCAAATTTTCACCCCCTATATCATCCCTGAGGGGATGATTTTCGGGATTAAAACTATCCGTTGTCATACTCCGGGACTCAAACTATCTTTCAACTAAATTTCATCAAAATGGGTCACAAGCTAATTTTCACCCCCAATTACACCCCCTTAGTGGGTGATTTTCGGAAGTAAACTACCCTATGTCCATCCCCAAGACTCCAACTCGCTATACCGTAAATGGGTTCCATCCAAATTTTCATACCCCATTTCACCCCCTTAGGAGATGATTTCTGGGCTAAAAATTATTTTAAGTCCTTCCCTAGTATTCTTAACTATCTCCATACCAAATTTCATCTAAATCAGTTCTATCCAAATTTTCAAACCTCATTTCACCCCCTCAGGAGATGATTTTTCAGGATAAAAACTATGCATTGTCCTTCCCTGGGACTCCTTATATCTCTATACCAAATTTTAACTAAATTGGATTTATCCACATTAGGGGTTGATTTCCAGGATAAAAACTATCCTATGTCTCAAACTATCTTTTTTCCCCAGGACTCAAACTATCTTTATACCAAATTTCATCTTAATCCGTTCAGCCGTTTTCACGTGATGCGCGGTTACATAAACAGACAAACAGATAAACAGACAAACAGACAAAAATTCTAAAAACTGTTGGAACATGTTCTGTTATAGATTCTAAATATCCCTAGCCAAATTTTTTTTCGAATATCTTACATGTACAGACTTTCGACCCTCTTCAGCTTTATTATACGAGTATGTATAGATACTACAGGCAAACAAAGAACAAAATAATAGATTTGGACGTTGGGTTACACAGGGTTACACAGGGTTTTTTGTCAACGACAATTTTAAATCCAAGGAAAGATTATTATTATTAAATCATTTAATTCATTTATAGAAGTCATATGTTTCTTCTATTTAAGATCATATGTATGGCATTTAACTATTAAAACACCCCCTATCATTTCCGAAAAGTTTCGTCGAGTGATATTAACCTACGTCATGTCAGTATAATACGAAACGAGTAAAAAATATTTTAAAAGATTATAGGGTTTTGGTTACAGAATTGTATTTAATAAAAAACCGGCCAAGTGCGAGTCGGACTCGCACACGAAGGGTTCCGTTTTAGTATTTGTTGTTATAGCCGCAACAGAAATACATCATCTGTGAAAATATCAGCTGGAACTACCACGGTATCAATGAGATACAGCCTGGTGACAGACAGACAGACAGACAGATAGACAGACGGACAGACAGACGGACAGCGGAGTCTTAGTAATAGGGTCCCGTTTTACTCTTTGAGTACGGAACCCTAAAAACTGCCAAAAACTGTCAACAGTTTGAAAATTATGAGATATTTTTCATGGTAAGGAGAACGCTTTCAAAACTCTGTTCCTTATTAAAACAAATACTATATTGCTAAATCTCTTAGAAATGAAAACTGAAATTTATTTGATAGTTTTGAATATACTTTTAGGAGATTTATTATATTTTTTGAATCGTTCCGCTTTTGCTGATGTTAACTCTTGACAAAAGTATTAGACAATGAAAACGGTTTAAATAATCAATTGCGATCCATTATAGGAGAAAACAATTACTTGTGTACAATATTGAAAGTTTTACACGTGTTCCTTAGAAAAAAGTAAATTATTGGTAAACCAAAATCAAATACCATTACAAAATATCTTTCTCTGTTAGTATAAAATTTAGTGTACCTGACACGCTGTGTACTGATAGCAAAAATTAAACAGACTTGGTAATTATGTTATTTAAGACAATTTACAGTGTTCGCGTACCGGACTATACGCCAGTCGAGGCGAGCCACCTTTCACAAACGCGAGCATGTGAACTTTAGGAAAACATGAAAACGGTGAAGTTCTACCAGAGATGCGCAAAACTGTGTTTTCATTTCATCGGGTGACCAGCAAAAGTCACTACCTAAATACCAAAACTGTCACTGCTCTTCAAAATCTCGTTTCTCGGTACGTAGTCGATATCGAGATACGACCTTTGATTTAAGGTGGTTCGATTGCCATACAAAGCGTTATTTGACATTCGCAGACTAACGACGTGATATTTTAAGAAACTTATGTAACAAACTTTCATCAATTGGCTTCCCATTTGCGCCAAATTCCCCCTTTCCTAGAATAAACTTGTATAAACTAGATTAATTTGAGAAAAATAGTTTTCCCAAAATATCACGTGACAAACCAATTTCTCAAATTAATCTAGTTTATACACGTTTATTCTAGGAAAGGGGGAATTTGGCGCAAATGGGAAGCCAATTTCTGAAAGTTTGTTACATACGTTTCTTAAAATATCACGCCGTTAGCCTACGAATGTCAAATAACGTTTTATATGGCAATCGAACCACCTTAAGTAGGTATTTGTTACTTAGTGAGTTTTGCTTGTCACCCGACCAAAATATTTGACACAGCTTCGTATACTCGCGAGCAAAGAAATGGAATCACTTTTCTATGTGCGGCCCTTGTAAAGTGATTCCATTTCTTTGCTCGTGAGTATATGTACGAGTATATCTCTGCACAGCGAGGTGTCAATTACATTGAAACACAGCTTCGCTTCGCATATATATATCTGCACAGCGAGGTGTCAATTACATTGAAACACAGCTTCGCTTCGTATACGAGTATATATCTCTGCACAGCGAGGTGTCAATTACATTGAAACACAGCTTCGCTTAGTATACGAGTATATATCTCTGCACAGCGAGGTGTCAATTACATTGAAACACAGCTTCGCATATCTCTGATGCATATTCAGCCTGACAATTTGGAACGAGTGTGCAAAATAAATGTCATATCACGTTAAATATACCTTCGAGCTTAAGTTGTTATTGCAAATCCAACAAAAAAGTTATGCATAACATTTCCCCACACGTCGGAAGGGAGTGTCCAGATAGAGCCGTCACAGATAATAGAATAAACTGTTAACTGATACGCTAACTGACCATTAACTTTTATCAATTCTTTTTTAATAATTAACCACTGACGTTGGAAGCTTATGGCACGTGTTTGCTTTACGTATCTGTTGAATGTTGATTCAAAACTAAACCATACTTTCAAAATTTAAGACATGCTCTATTTCTACAAAAGGGCGTACGCAGTAAGGCACAGTATAGTTATGTGATGACAGTGACCCCCAACATTTTCTCGACCAAGAGATCAAACTTTTTAATGATATTGATTTTAGTCGAAACCACAAGGTTCAAGAATCGTTAAATTCATAAACCCTTTCAATATGAAAATAAATTTAATTTTATTCTGTCTAATAATATAATAATAATAATAAACCATTTATTTCAGGCATCTAATGCCCATAGTTACAAATACCTTAAAGAATAACATACATACAATTATAAAATTAAAAACGAATTATTATTTAGGTGACGAAACAGCGTGGCTCCGTTGCGTCGTCAATTCCGGTGTAGAATTCGGTTAGTTGCCCCGGAACCGCCGAAACACGACACCCTTCGGCCAGAAGTCAGCACACGCGATGGTCTCCTGAAGCGGCCGCGGCACGCGCACCACAAACGAGCTGAAGTGCACGTAGTGGCGCGAACGCAGCTGGAAAACCCTCAGCGAGTAGCCAGTCTTCTGGTGAATATACTCCACCATGTCATCAGCCGTGGCGGAGTAATGCAGGCGCTACACGTACAGCGCCTTACTCGGTGAGGCAACCCGCAGACCAGCACCAACCTGCTCTGCTGTACCACAAGATCGCGGCTTGCACTTTCTTGACCCGTCTTCACGCACCACATGCTGACCGGCAACAACGTCAGCATAGCGATGACGTGACGTGTGATATGGTAGAGGAAACTCTTTTGTATCAGCTCGTATGCAAGTCATGAATGGGGAAATAGTTTTGAACAAATTCACCGCTGAATTTATCATAAAGCCACGAACAACTACGCGTACCGTACCTAGTAGTTACTGATGACTTGTGTTTCCTATGTGTAGAAAAAAAAGTTTACGAACCTAGAATCCGCCCAGTGTTTCACGTTAGTTACCTACTAAACGCATCGTTGGTCAAAATATTCAAGACCGACCCTTAATGCCAAGCACCCGTTAGTTGGGTTCTCTATTCACATTAGTTACTAAACGTTGGTAATTAAAATATTATGAAATATTAATGCTGCCTTCAGAATATTCAAGACAGACCCTGAACCCTTTTACTGCCAAGCATCCGTTAGTCGGGTTCTCTATTAACATTAGTTACTAAACGCATTGTTGGTAATAATTAAAATATTATGACATATCAGTGCTGCATTCAGAATATTCAGGTAATGCCAAGAACCCGTTAGTCGGGTTCTCTATTCATAGTCAGCATATTATGAAAATTACATAAATATACATAATCACTGAAAATAAAGACTGGTTTAGAATTACAAATTCCAACCAATGCGGTTAATATGCAAAACCTCACGCCGGATCCAACTTATAGTTTTCTTAATTTGTAAGTTAACAGACACAAGTTTAACCTGAACTTAATCCAAGTTCAATAGAAATTCCAACTTTATGAATGCATAATATTTTGTCTATGTTTGGGGTTGGTTATGTTAAGTTAGTTAGGTCGACCGTCTGGCATAAAACAGTAGAGTCAAATACCTGACAGTGGCAAAAAATGTATGGTCAGCTAGCAAAACACTACTTATAGTAATTTTTTTTTCTCTTTGGTATGGAATCCTAATCTTGACGAACAGAGTCATCCCATTGGGTTGGAAGGTAAAATAGCAGTCGATTCCCTTTAATTCTATTAAAATGCAATCTGAGATAATGCTAGCAATGCTGGCGTGAAGAAGAAGAATGCTATGAACCCAAAAAAAGCCGAGAACCGGAACTCACGCGGTAGGTAAGTTATGGTATCAGCACCAGAGTTGAGGTTACGCACACTAAAACATGTTATGTAAGGACAGCAGGATTTTGAAATTAGTGTTCTTTTTTCATAACGTTTAACTTGCTATGTTCAATCAGCAAACAGCAAGATTGGACTAAACGTTTTTTTCAAGGTATTTAGTTTTCATTATTTTTAGAAAATATATCTGATTTAAATAAGATATCATAGTATTAAATCATTTTACATGCGCGATAATACATATACGCAACATTTTCCGTTTAAAATAGTTTTATTTAAAAAAAACAATGGTTGTTTATAAAGTCGGTTTACGGACGATAATTTTACGTGATATAGCCGAACGCTCTGCTCAGGCGGAACGGGACAATGAGTCATACTTTTTCGTGCGTGCTGCCGGTGTTCATCAACTTATAAGACGTTATCACGTCCAAATAATAGTTGGTGTCTGAATTCAGTATGAATAAGTGATAGATATGGGTAGATGTATAGGTATATTAGACGTAAAATCTAAAGAAAATAATAGCAATCGTACAGTTAAATCACATTCACACATTAGTAGGTACTCTATGTAGCCCAACTCTCTTGCCGATGCCAATAACACAAATTAAATTAAAATTCTATCATTGGCACATATTAGGTAGTTAAAAGCAAACAAATCAATCAAATCAAAATCAAATTAAATCAGGGTTGTTATCAAATAAACTGTACCCTAGTTAAGGTAAAATTAAGAAACGTTATCTTTGTCATGTGAATAACGAAAATTAGCCGTATAATGTATGGCTAATTTTCGTTACTCACATGACAAAGATAACGTTTCTTAATTTTTCCTTAAGAAGGGTACAGTTTATTTGAAAACAACCCATCAATCGTGTCAATCGGGTTGTCAATCAAATTTTCGATGGGCAAACCGAAGCACAGAAAGTTATGAAAGTGTTTAGAGTTACGACTACAAGTTACAACTATAGGCGTGTCTAAAAATAAATTTTAGGCAAGCCGGTTGGAATCGACTTGTATGGGCGCCCCGCCATTGTAGTTACCTACGTAGCGTGTCGCGCAGTGTTACCTACATGTCGATTCACTCACTATCCCCTCTTCCATCTAGTAGGTACGTAGTTCCCATTGACGTAATCATAAAAGTTACCACGATGCAAAGTTTTACATACAAGTAAACGAATCATCCCGAAAATTTACCATTCGTAACTTTTGATTATATATATCTGATCATGATCAAAATATGCCACATAAATGGCGGATCTTATTTTTACGTGGAATTAGAAGTATTTGTTTCACATCTTTTAATTTCAACAGAAGGACAACGAAGTCATCCGATAAGGGTCCCTTTCTACCCTTTGAGGTACGGAACCTTAAAAAATGGATAATCATAAAACGATAGCTAAGAATTCGAATAATAGGTACCTACCTACGTGGGTTTGTTATTTAGCTATCTGAAAGTTTACAAGTTCCAAGTTCAAGTAAGGTTTGTCACAAAAGGATAGTACATTACTTACCTAGGGCGGTAAAACAAAGAATGTCTCAGATTGCAGGTATTTGACGCCCGAGCCGGAGGCAAGGGCGATAAATATGCGAGCTGAGGCTTTCTTTATAACCGCCCGTGGTGAGTACCAAATTTAACGTCTCTCCCTGGCCAGGAAGTGGGATTTTCCGCATGCATAATGTGCGGTAATTCCTACTTTATGGCCAGGTATGACGAAAAATTTATACTTTAAAGTCGTCTGCAATACTTTACGATACCTACTTACACGTATTAAAGTCTAATAATAAACTACTATTGCATTCTAGCGACATACGTGGAATGTCTTATGAGTTTTATTACGAATTGTTAATATGTCAGTTTATTATAAAATTGCTCGCGAGTAGCTTGGTATTGGATCTAATTATTTTATCTTATTCGCTCTTATCAAATAAACAACCAAACAACGCAGCAGAACCAAGGTAACCGATATAGCCCTCCGAATCGCTAAACTTAAGTGGCAGTGGGCGGGGCACATTGCACGTAGAACCGATGGCCGTTGGGGCGGAAAGGTTCTCGAGTGGCGACCACGTACCGGAAGGCGCAGCGTGGGTAGGCCCCCCCACAAGGTGGACTGATGACCTGGTAAAGGTCGCGGGAGTCCGCTGGATGTGGGTGGCGCAGGACCGGCCATTGTGGCACTCTTTGGGGGAGGCATATGTCCAGCAGTGGACGTCTTATGATGATGATGATGAAATAAACAAATGTGGCAGTTAAAAGTAGAATTTACAAGCCACTTAGCCCATTTTAGGCCAATCAACACTACGTGAGTTACGCTGTAGCGCGTTGCAGCATTTTTCTGCTTTGTAGCGGAAATCCCTCGTATAGGCGAAAAACTTGTTCAATAATCACCCCTATTTTTCGTAGTCAGCGTATTTGGCCAGCAGATTAACTAACCATCTAATGCGACATTCGTTGATACGACATGTATCTATCAAGACATTCAGCAAAAATACAATAATTTCCTATAACGTCAATAAAATAAATGCATTTTTAAACAGCCGCCACGCGATTATCTTTAGCCCGCGACTTCGTCCGCGTGGATCTCTTTAATCGCTTTAGAGTATATTTATTGCTGTTAAAGTATTTCAGGCGTAGGCTTAAACACCTTTTCACCCCTTTAAGGAATTATTTCCGGGATGATAGCTATCCTATGTCCTTACTAGGGTTTTAAACCTATAACCATGCCAAATTGTATCTAAATCGGTTAAGTGGTGTATGCGTGCAAGAAACAGACAGACGCATAGACAGGCGGATAAAGTTACTTTCGCATTTACTGGAAACATCACTAGTAGGGTTTCTCGTTTCTCGCCTCATTTCATTTCTCGAGTTTCGAGAATTCTCGACTCCAATTTCTCGAGTTGTCTCGACTCTCGAGTCTTTGGTAAGAAATTGTAAATTAATGCTGAAAATAAAATGAAAAACAAATAAAAATCAGAATTCTATTATTGCACTTTGCACTACAAGTTAGATATACAAACAAAACAAAATTAAAATTCTTCTTACAAACATACAAAAACTAAAATCTTACAAAAAATCAAAATTTAAAATAAAAACAATATACCATACCTAATCTACTTTTTCAGTCTTTTGATCAGACATAAACTGGTATTTTTGATAGAGATCTTTTCTTCTAACAAGCAAGGCTAGACTTATTTAAATAAAATTAGGACTAGGAATCAAATGCAAATAATACAATAATCATCACAAACAAACGATTTAACTACAATGACGTGACATAAAATTGAGGAGTTTCAACAATCATACTTATTTAACAGTCTTTTAATGATCTAAGTGAGATATATATTAATAATTTGTATGATCATTTATCATTCCTATGTTAACAGCTAATCATTTTAATAATTCAGTATAATTATTAAAAAGTTATTTTTGTCTTAAAAATTAGGATACTAAGAATATTAAAGCGTTAATCGATTTGTCCGAAAGCTGGTTTCTTATCTTGATTACTATGTTTGCATCCATACTGAAAACACGCTCGTTTTCCGTACAAAGCGTGCGAGTGAGATGTCCGCTGTTCGTGTTTACCTATATAGTGCGCGGGCGGCGTTATCATTGTTAAAAGCGGCAAAATGGCGAGCCTGACTTTAGCCCTTATTTCGTGTTCGCCGGAACTCGAGAGTCTCGAGAGTCGGCTATTTGTTTCTCGTCTCGAATGGAGGCTAAACTCTCGAATTGCTCGAGAGAGCAGAAACCCTAATCACTAGGTACATTCCGGATTCGCTACTTTACTTTACTTTCGCTTTTGTCAAAATCCGATACATAGATAATAGATAGATTAGATACCTATAGATTACATACAAAACAAGACATCGCTGATGAACACTTTTGCTGGCAAGCAAGCAATGTTAAACGTGTGCTAGACGGTCGCCAACAAGCCCCTCCGACCGACCGACCGACCGACCGAGCTGTAGTATGAAATTTCGCTGCAAATGTCTACACGGTCGGTGCGGACCAAGGTCGCTCGGTCGGACGGGCGTGTTGGCGACCGTCAAGCAGACACTTACAGTGGCACGCACCCCACTTTCCAGTTGTGTTGTGTAGCGAAAATCTTCCGTAGTTTTATTTTTATTTATTGAACGGGAGCGAAGGGAACGAAGTTCTTTTCTTCAGCTTGGGCCAAAATTCTTTCGTATGTCCGGCATTACTCCTCTACAAGTCGGATTTCTCAACTGAATTCGGTGAAATTTTGTGAGTCCCATTAATTATGTTGTAGATTTTTTATGTCGATCAAGACAAATGAACAAATGAATGTATTTTTTTTTACTTGACATCAGCAGGCTCACAGAGTGACTAGTTTTAAAAGTATATGTTGTTATCTAGGACTCAAAATAACTCCAGTAGGCACTAGGCACAGCAAGCCCTACCGTTCCAGAATCTTCAACGCACCTTGCATGAATTGTAAACAATTTTTCCAGCGAATGTACAACTAGCGAATGTCGCCAACTTGCCACAAGCAACCGAAGCCAATCAATTGCTGATCGTTAGGATGAAACGGTAGATCATCCAAGATCAAGCTCATATATTATCCAATTTTCTCTATTAGATTGCATGTAAAGTCAGAAGAATTCTTATTGGATCATCCCACCCTTGCACGCTGTAGCTGACGCAACCGGCATGAAATCCAATAAGGCAGGCATTTAACGAATATTATATAAGGAGGTATTAGCTATATAATATGCATATGCCTTTTTTAATATGTTGAATAGGTACCTAATGCCAATTATTTATCCCCGGCGGTGTTTCTGTTTCTGGTAGTAAACAAGCATAAAAAGTACAAAAAACTTTATCCCGACTTCGGAAAACTAACTTACAAAAACTTTTTTTTTTTCATACAAAAGGTAGCCTATGTCACCCGGAGCATAAATTCGAATCGATTGATACCTCATTTATTAAAATCGGTTCAGTATAATATACGCTACTGTGGAACACACGTAAATACAAAAATATACAGGATGTCCCAGAGATCGACGTCAAGAGGAAAACGGATGATAGACCAAGTCATAACAGTTATCAGAAAAATACAAAAAGGCCCGAGTCGTTTGGTGAATACAGTAACATTTAGTGATAATAGTGCCGGGAAGATTTGGCGCCTGGGACGGACCCCGCATTGTTGCACGGCTCGGGGAACAACACGGCCCCGGAGGCAGCTTGGGAGACTTGATTTAACTTGACTGACCTTTGACGGATAACAGACAGACTTGACACGATATCGCGTTGATGGGAGCCGGTAAGTGAACTCCACATTTTGTATAAAATGTTGACACTGTTGATAGCCATTACTGGCATAATATAGGACCCGCGAGACCGCGAGGCACGTTCAGTTCCTAGCATTAGTCGAGGACTGAACACCCACTGATCTTAGGGCAGCCTACAATGAAGTATTTAATTTAAGCTGCTCAGGGTATGAAGTATTTAATTTAAGCTACTTGCTGTTCTTTGAGTTGTGCGAGTAATCCGTTGATCATTGACAGAGCAGTGTTTTCAAAACTGTGGGTCGCGAAGCCTTTTAAAAAAGATCGCGTCTAATCGTATTTTTAATGTTAAAGTACTGTACCTAAGTATTTTGAACAGCGTAGGGTTGGGGGTCGTGAAATATTTAGTTTGAACTAAGGGGGTCGCAGCATGAAAAAGATTTAAAAACACTGACGTCTACTCAAGTCGGTTCGCATACAAACGTAGCTTGGTTCTCATTTTAAAACGGAGCACTGGAATAAGATCAGGTGTCACAATACTTCCGGAGCAATGGCTTGGTACTTAACTTAAAAAAGACCCATTTCATCCACTTCCATCTGGGAGGTAAGGTTCCGAGAAGCCTTGAGATTCTTGTCGATGGCACCAAATTAGAGCAAGTGCAAAATACTACATTTCTGGGATTCGAGCTGGACAGAGGGCTTAAGTGGGAATCGCACATCACTAAACTAAGTAAAAAGCTGGGGAGTGCCTGCTTTGCCCTGCGACGCTTGGCGAGGATAATGCCCAGAGATGTAGTACGCTCGTGCTATTTCGCCACTGTGCACTCGCTTCTACAATATGGTACAGAGTTGTGGGGCCGCGCCGCCGACTGGGAGCGCGTATTTCGCATGCAAAAGAGAGCCGTACGAGCGATTGCACAGGTCGGCCAAAGAGTCTCTGCAAGACCTTACTTCCAGTCCCTCGGGATACTCACGCTACCTTCCATCGTTATATTTCAGGTGGCTACATACGTGCGGTGTCATTTAGACGAATACTCTATACACGGTCGTAACCTGCGTAACGCTAACAAACTTGTTGGTGTTAAACATAGACTAGCGAAGTCTGGCAAACTAACACATGTCATGGGACCAATGGTGTACAACCAATTACCGGCACATATCACAGATGCACCATCACTGGCCAGCTTCAAATCACGACTCAAATTATGGCTTATCGAGCACACTTTCTATAGATTTAGCGACTTTAGTACGCAATAGGTCGCACTTTATTTGTGTAATGTGTACAATTATGTATATACAATTCGTTGTACCTATGCTTTAATTTTATTTTTTGACTTTTATGATTATTTATTATTTTTACAATTATGATTAAAATATTGACATGTAATATGAAATATTATGAATAAATATGATTATGATTATGATTATGATTATAACATGAAACTTTTTATACACAATGCGATAAGCACATGCAAACGATAGGACTGTGTGACACAAGGCAGTGCAGATTCTGCTTTGAAGCAGAGGAGACGCCTACAAACATCCTAACCGATTGCCCTTGCCTCATGCGCAGTCGTAACTCCTTCTTGGGCAAACACATCATGTGCCCGGAGGAGATCAAATTTATTGAGATCAACAAAATCCTGCAATTCTTTGAGTTTGCAGGACTTGACCGAGAATCGTAGTAAGTGGCGATCACAATAGATCAGCAATGGTCGCAGTGATACAATGGCTTTGACAGCCCGGAAGCCACAACCAGAATAATAATAATACACAATGCGTTCCGCCATAACTAGGTCGAAAACTAGTTTCTGTTTCATGTTATTCTAGCATGTCGTTTTAAAATGAGAACCAAACTACGTTTTTATGGAGAATCGAGCGTTCTGGTGACCCTTGACCAGGCATTTTCTTTAGTTTTGTACATACTCCTACACATGCCTCAGAGAGCTACGGGCGTTTTTCGCTACATATGGAGTTTAAGCTGATATGGACTACATACATGGTTTGATTGCGCTTCATCTTAGCGTTCCTAACAGTCGAGTCGCCATATAGGTACTTAGGTAGGTGCATCATAACATGCAACGATGTAAGTAGTCAAGTAAATGGAAACACGTACCTACCTTTTTCGCTCTTGTCACAGTGACCTTATGGGATGAGGTAGGTACAGTAGACTCGGGCAAGAATAGGTCTACGGTCTCCCCCTGTCGTAAAAGGCGACTTAAGGGGGTCAACGGGGTCGCCAGTGATTTTTGTGGCGCGGGCCACAGCACTCGGCCACCCCAGAGAAGGCCCAGAACGAGCCAGCAGGGGCAAAGCGCGAGGAGGGCTCTAGTGCGTTCAACCTGAGATCCTAGAGTCCTCCGAATTACTTAGCGCAGATGGCGGTTGACGTGGAGTTTTTAGTGGGTAGAAATACCACTTCCCAGACAAAAAAAAGGTACAGTTGACTACAAAGAGATAGATAGGTGCGGCCAAAGTTACAGAAATATGCATACCTACATATTTTGTAAGTCGGTTAATTAAGGGTTCGGTACCTAACCCACATGTTAATTCGATACATATTTTTGCACTTGACTGTACCCATGCGAAGCCGTACCTAGGTACTGAAGGGTAAGTATTCTCGCAAAATCGCATCATAATAAATAACTTATACCCAAATATCGCGTATGAAATCAAATTGCCAAAGCCCCGGAAATCCGTAATATTTCTAATATCTCCTACATTCTTAATATAACGCGTGTATTTGGCGCGGTACATACTAAATGTAATATAACGCTATGCGCTTCATGGTTTAATAAAACCACAGATCATTTATAATGATATAATCATATCGCTTGCCGACTACGAATTGGCAGATAAATAACCCAGAATGTCGGCTTACTGAGTAATTCTATAGAGTTTCATGCCCGAAATATTTGCGCCATAATAACATTTGCCTACATGCCAAAAATTGATACAAAAGTAAAATAAAATTGATTTATTTCAGGCAGGATCCCATACTTTTACATTAACAATTGACAAATACACAATCTAAGAAAAATAATAATAAAAAGATTTGAAATAAATAATTAATATTACATAATTATCGACACTAGGTAAAGATCATTACTTAAATTTGATATAAGTTGTTCAAATATTATTATTATTTACATATTATTTTCACATGCTTCGAGGCAGAATGTAATAATAATAAGGGTCATAGGCCAGTCCGTAGAGTATATCTTTGTTGCAAAAGGTGGTGTAGAAGATTTTTTTTAAATATTGTTTTAATCGATACAACCGAGCAAATATCAAAAATGGTTACACGAGATATCTTGGGACAACTTTTGGCAGCCACAAATCTGGGACTTTTTTGGTTTCTCACTCGTAGCTTCTATACGGTGCATCCTAGCGCAAAGTTACACACTAGAGCTAAAACCTATAGTTAAATTCAAAATTGAAACGCAGAAGCTTAAAAACGACTATCTTGAAATAACTTACAAATTTGAGGAAAGCCTCGTTTTCGACCATGGTTTTCTACTATGTCGCTGAACCGAATTAATATGTATATGTACTCTATAGACGCATAATTTCATGTTATTTAATTTCCTAGTATGTAACTTTTCGCTAGGATGCACCGTATAGAAGCTACGAGTGAGAAACCAAAAAAGTCTCAAAATTTCGAGGATTTGTGGCTGCCAAAAGTTGTCCCAAGACATCTCGTGTAATCATTTTTGATATTTAATCGGTTGTATCGATATCAACAATATAAAAAAAAAATCTACACCACCACTTGCAACGTACCCCGGGGTGCTTTGAACCTCTACGGACTGGCCTATCAACAATGTAACTACACTTTTACTACTGTAAGTAGGTACCATAATGTTCTAGTGAATAAACTTTCACTTTCAATGGATCAAAATATTGTTTTTTTTTTTAAATAGGAAGTAAATTTGTACCTAGTTATGTATATGGGCCTAATAAAAGCGTAAAATTATTCAGCAATAAATTGTCTCCAGCCATAATCACGCTGTCTAATCACCCACTTTTGTCGAAGGCTATACAAACCGCAGTATTCGGAGTATTCGGACGCCTTCTTTATAATTTGTCCGCAAATTGCTTTTCGCGTGTCAAACAAAATTAGGCCTTTGAGCGGCGACAATTATAGTTGCAACTTGTTACAATGAATTTAGATATTGAGTACATGTTTATTCGAAAATTTTAGCTATAGGTAATGGCCGGCAGCATTCACTTTGCTGGTTTGCGAGCATTTGTTGCTGGAGCGTTTGTTAAAGTGGGTTTTAGAGGAAAATAATGATGTTTGATGTTTTTTTGGTATAAACAAAAAGTAGCATGATGCAGATTAAAAAAAAAAATAAGTACAATATTTAGGGTTCCGTACCTCGAAAGGAAAAAACGGAACCCTTATAGGATCACTTTGTTGTCCGTCCGTCCGTCCGTCTGTCAAGACCCTTTAGGTATAAACCTGAAATTTATATCAAATACTCAAGTCTACTGTCCCTTGGATCTGTGAAAAAACCAAACTTCTAAACTAAACCAACGCAATCAAAAGATACAGCCGTTTATGCCGCTTCTTTCCGCAAATTTTCGAAACTCGCAAGGGAATCAAAAGTCAAAACCTAATACAGGGTAACTTCCCGTGACCTCAGAATCTCCAAAGTTGGTGCTTAAGCAACGTCAGCACAGATAAAGAAAAAATTGCGAAAACCGTAAATTTTTAGTTACATCACTGAATTTTTTTCCCAGTATAAGTAAACTGACACGCACTAAGTATGTGAATACATATTTAGTTAGTGTCAGTGTATAGTGGACTTGTTTATATTGTACGGGGTGGTCTGGAACCCTCGGTGCGCGAGTCTGACTCGCACTTGACCGGTTTTTTTTTAAAGCAGTTTCTTTACTCGGCGGTAATTAAAGAGAATTCCTTGAGAACAAACGCTAAATTTGCACATTCCTTCTTGTTCGTACCTACCTGATACTCGTACGGTACCTAAGTGGTGTGAGCGACGAAGCTGATTATTTAATACTAGCTTTTGCCCGCGACTTCGTCCACGCGGAACTCGTTTATATCGTAACTTTCTGCCCCCTTTTCACCCCCTTAGGTGATGAATTTCCAGATAAAAACTATCTTTAGAAAGGACTCTTTGGGAAGGCCCCGAAATTCAAAGTATCTCTATACCAAATTTCATCTTAATCGGTTCAGCGGTTTAAGCATGAAAAGGTAACAGACAAACAGAGTTACTTTCGCATTTGTAATATTAGTATGGATTGTATGAAGGAAAGGGTATAGATGCATGTAGGCTTTTTTCAGTATTATTTTGCATATTTTCATATCACACGGCCGTAAGGACCTTTTCTACTAAACCGTAGGATTAAATTAACTGACTTGTAATTTAAACATTTTATATTAAAAATAAAAATACTTCAACAAAATGTTACATCTAATAGTTTTCAAAATAGCCATAATAAAACGTCTTTTTTACCCCGTTTTAGAAAACATCTTCAAAACTAAGGCCGCCATAAGGTACCTTTACCCTTGGAACGTCACATACATATATTTACTTTTGTAATGTTCCTATTCCCCAGGACTCCCAACTACCGCTATAACGTAAATGGGTTCCATCCAAATTTTCACCCCCTATTTCACCTCCTTAGAGGATGATTTTCGGGATAAAAACTATCCGTTGTCATTCTCCAGGACTCAAACTATCTCTATACCGAGTTTCATCTAAATGGGCTACATCCAAATTTTCACCCCCATTTCACCCCCTAAAGGGAAGATTTTCGAGATGAAACCTATCCTATAACCTTCTCCGGGACTCAAACTAATCATATACTAAATTTCGTCCAAATCGGTGAAGCGGTTTAAGTAGCTCCATACAAATTTCCACCCCCCATTGCATCCCCTTAGGGTTTGATTTCCAGGATAAAAACTACCCTTAATCCTTCCTTAGGACTCAAAATATCTCTTTATCAAATTTCATCTTAATCGGTTCAGCCGTTTTCACGTGATGCGCGGTCACATAAACAGACAAACAGATAAACAGACAAACAGATAAACAGATAAACAGATAAACAGATAAACAGATAAACAGATAAACAGATAAACAGATAAACAGATAAACAGATAAACAGACAAACAGACAAACCGAGAAAAATTCTAAAAACTGTTGGAACGTGTTCTGTTATCGATTCTAAGTATCCCTAGCCAATTTTTTTTCGAATATCTCCCATGTACAGACTTTCGACCCTCTTCAGCTTTATTATATGTATAGATAGCTTTTGCCCGCGACTTCTTCCGCGCAGAACTCGTTTATATCGTAACTTTCTCCCCCCTTTTCACCCCTTTTGGTGATGAATTTCCAGATAAAAACTATCTTTAGCAAGGACTCTTTGGGAAGGCCCCGGAATTCAAAGTATCTCTATACCAAATTTCATCTCAATCGGTTCAGCGGTTTAAGCATGAAAAGGTAACAGACAGACAGAGTTACTTTCGCATTTGTAATATTAGTATGGATTGTATGAAGGAAAGGGTATAAATGCATGTAGGCTTTTTTCAGTATTATTTTGCATATTTTCATATCACACGGCCGTAAGGACCTTTTCTACTAAACCGTAGGATTAAATTAACTGACTTGTAATTTAAACATTTTATATTAAAATTAAAAATACTTGAACAAAATGTTACATCTAATAGTTTTCAAAATAGCCATAATAATACGTCTTTTTTACCCCGTTTTAGAAAACATCTTCAAAACTAAGGCCGCCATAAGGTACCTTTACCCTTGGAACGTCACATAAATATATTTACTTATATAATGTTCCTATTCCCCAGGACTCCCAACTACCGCTATACCGTAAATGGGCTCCATCCAAATTTTCACCCCCTATTTCACCTCCTTAGAGGATGATTTTCGGGATAAAAATTATCCGTTGTCATTCTCCAGGACTCAAACTATCTCTATACCGAATTTCATCTAACTGGGCTACATCCAAATTTTCACCCCCTTAGGGGATGATTTCTGGAATAGAAACTATTATATGTCCTTTTCCAGGACTCAAACTATCTTTCAACCAAATTTTATCAAAATGTGTCACAAACAAATTTCCACCCCCAATTACACCCCCTTAGGGGATAATTTTCGGGATAAAACTATCCTATGTCCTTCCTTAACTATCGCTTTACCGTAAATGCATGCAATCCAAATGTTCATCTACCATTTCTCACCCCCTTAAGGGATGACTTCCTCTTTTTATGTGTTCCGTAATAAAAATTATTCTATGTTCTTTCCTAGGACCGTACCTCTCTCTATACCAAATTTCATCTAAATGGGTTATATCCAAATCTTCAACCCTCATTTCACCACCTCAGGCAATGATTTTTCGGGATAAAAACTATGCATTGTCCTTCCCTAGGACTCCTTCTATCTATTTACCAAATTTCATCTAAATGGGTTTGATCCAAATTCCCCCCCCCCCCTATTTTATCCCTGAGGGGATGATTTTCGGGATTAAAACTATCCGTTGTCATACTCCGGGACTCAAACTATCTTTCAACCAAATTTCATCAAAATGGGTCACAAACAAATTTTCACCCCCAATTACACCCCCTTATGGGATGATTTTCAGGAGTAAACTATCCTATGTCCTTCCCCAAGACTCCAACTTGCTGTACCGTAAATGGGTTCCATCCAAATTTTCATACCCCATTTCACCCCCTTAGGAGATGATTTCTGGACTAAAAATTATTTTAAGTCCTTCTCCAGGACTCTGAACTATCTCCATACCAAATTTCATCTAAATCGGTTCTATCCAAATTATCACCCCTCATTTCACCCCCTCAGGAGATGATTTAGGATAAAAACTATGCATTGTCCTTCCCTGGGACTCCTTCTATCTCTATACCAAATTTTAACCAAATAGGATTTATCCACATTTTCATCCCTATTTCATCCACTTGGGGGATGATTTTCGGGATTCAAACTATCCATTGTCATTCTCCGGGACTCAAACTATATCTATACCAAATTTGATATAAACGGAGTCCATCCAAAATTTCACCCCCCATTTCACCCCCTTAGGGAAAGATTTCCGGAATAAAAACTATCCAATGTCCTTCCCTAGAACTTAAACTACCTCTAAAACAAATTTCATCAAAATGGGTTACATCCAATTTTTCACCCCCATATTTTACCCCCTAAAGGGAAGATTTTCGGGATGTAACCTATCCTTTAACCTTCTCCGGGACTCAAACTAATCATATACCAAATTTCATCCAAATCGGTGCAGCGGATTAAGTAGCTCGATGCAAATTTCCACCCCCCATTTCATCCCCTTAGGGTTTGATTTCCAGGATAAAAACTACCCTAAATCCTTCCCCAGGACTCAAACTATCTCTATAGCAAATTTCATCTTAATCGGTTCAGCCGTTTTCACGTGATGCGCGGTCACATAAACAGACAAACAGATAAACAGATAAACAGACAAACAGACAAACAGACAAAAATTCTAAAAACTGTTGGAACGTGTTCTGTTATCGATTCTAAGTATCCCTAGCCAATTTTTTTTCGAATATCTTCCATGTACAGACTTTCGACCCTCTTCAGCTTTATTATATGTATAGATGTTGTCTAAGCAAACTATATTACAATTATGAGAGAGGTAGGGCACCACGGAATGTCACTTTGCTCATAGATTAGATTAGATTTCAAATATAATTATTTAAAACGCAAACAAAGAACAAATATGTATAGTATACTAACTTATTTATTTCGAGACATAGATAAATTACAATATAGATCTGCATACAATGTCAAAATTATAAGAATCCTTATCACGATCTTCAATAATAAGAAATAAAAATAAAATAATATATATCCATATTTGGAGCAGCCCAACTGGGAAGGTATATACAATCCACCACCTTAGGTATTTACTTCTGCAAGTAAGTTATTACGCCACTAGGTACTTACTTGGTCTGTAGATATGTGATTGTGTTCCTGGTGGTGAGTAAGAGTCGCCAGAGCTCTCGTGGATATGTGATTGTGTTCCTGGTGCCGAGTAAGAGTCGCCAGAGCTCTCGTGGATATGTGATTGTGTTCCTGGTGCCGAGTAAGAGTCGCCAGAGCTCTCGTGGATATGTGATTGTGTTCCTGGTGGTGAGTAAGAGTCGTCAGAGCTCTCGTGGATATGTGATTGTGTTCCTGGTGGTGAGTAAGAGTCGCCAGAGCTCTCGTGGATATGTGATTGTGTTCCTGGTGGTGAGTAAGAGTCGCCAGAGCTCTCGTGGATATGTGATTGTGTTCCTGGTGGTGAGTAAGAGTCGCCAGAGCTCTCGTGGATATGTGATTGTGTTCCTGGTGGTGAGTAAGAGTCGCCAGAGCTCTCGTGGATATGTGATTGTGTTCCTGGTGCCGAGTAAGAGTCGCCAGAGCTCTCGTGGATATGTGATTGTGTTCCTGGTGGTGAGTAAGAGTTGTCAGAGCTCTCGTGGATATGTGATTGTGTTCCTGGTGGTGAGTAAGAGTCGCCAGAGCTCTCGTGGATATGTGATTGTGTTCCTGGTGGTGAGTAAGAGTCGCCAGAGCTCTCGTGGATATGTGATTGTGTTCCTGGTGGTGAGTAAGAGTCGCCAGAGCTCTCGTGGATATGTGATTGTGTTCCTGGTGGTGAGTAAGAGTCGCCAGAGCTCTCGTGGATATGTGATTGTGTTCCTGGTGGTGAGTAAGAGTCGTCAGAGCTCTCGTAAATGCGCTGTGTTGATACCCGCAGTCCCGAATTCGTCTCTATAGCTATCAACACAATTAATCCTTAAATCTATAAGTGGTCGGCAATGCGCTTGATTCCTCTGGAGTCGCATGCGTCCATAGGCTACGGTATCTGCTCATCAACAGGCACACCGTACCTATGTTATAAGCCACCGTCGTAGTACAAAAGAGTAGGTAGTTTCCATCAGGCTATCCTAATTAAATTCTTCTCGACTCGCCTAACACAAGAGCACAATTTTTGGTGTAAATATTGTGCGTGCTCTTGATAGATCAATTTATTTCGCGAATACACATACTCAGTTTACTACAAAGTTTAGGAGTCCAAAATGATCGCAACTAAAACTTTCGTTCGAGAATCGAATGCTCCCGATGAGTACCATTATTTAGAACCGTCTGCTGCTTTTTGGGACTCAAATACACATGCCAACCTGCATTCTAATCGCTATGACATGCTTAGCGTGTGGTAAAAGGTAGGTGCACCAAGGATGGCCCGGTTCCTAAGATCCCACCTTTAAAAACTCGCAGTTGTGGTTTTTTAAAACTCGCAGTTATGGTTTTTTAAGATCACAAACAAACGTGCATTTCAGTTTTTACCCAATCGCACTGCCATTTTGTAAAAAAATTACAGTTTGCTGTGTCGTGTTAAAATATTGCAGGTTTTATTATTTTCAAACCTTTACATATCATCCAAAATTTAAAAAAAATTAGTCAGTATTTTTAGGGAAATTAGGTGTTTAATCTGTTTTTCTACTCCTGTACCGTTATCTGTCATTTATATAGGTTGTAGCTCAAATACAATGACACCACTAATAAGTCGTCGCAAAACTCTATGCTCTATGGCCCAAAAACGCACTGTTTAGCGTACTTTTTTGGTTCATACATTTTTCATAAAAGCACTGTTTAGCTTTTTTTTTAATCGGCCGCTATATTGCAGTGGTGCCAACTTCATAAACAAATATTTCGAAACAAAAGTATTTATTTACGATTTAACATTTGTATATTATAAATTATTTACTACAATAACAATAAATCATCATCTATTGTGTGTTAAATTACATGTTTTATAAATTCTTGGTATTATTTATAAAAATAAACAGTTCGAATTCTGTCCGGGTCCGGATTTGGTTTGGTTCGGCCGGCATCAAGTGCAAACAAATTAAAAAAAAAACAATCCATAAGCAAGAGCTGTCACATTTCCGATTTCCTACCAAAATACAGTTCAAAATGAAAAGACGAAAGATGATAAACTTTTAGTCCTAAACTGTTAAGATTTTATTCGTGTTTGTGAAGACAAAAGTGTACGTTCCTTTTAAAATGGTCGAAGAAATTAATAACCGCACTCCTGAAGAAATTGCGTGAGTAGCAAAAGTACGAATAGAAAACTTGCTGCCTGAAAAGTTTCACTATTCTGTGGTCTGCTATTTATTTAAAATTTGTCGTAGAAAAAGTATTGTATGCAACGGTGTATAACTGGTCTAAAAACGCTCGTGGCGTCTTTAATTGAGACCCACGCCACTCGCCTTTTTTTACCGCAAGGGTCTTACCTTCTTATACAACAGTTGCATAAAATACTATAAAAAGTTGTTGTCGTATTATTGTAATTTTTCACTTTCATACTCCTAAGATAATTATGGGATAGGCTCAATAAAAATTTACGACTAGTTCTAGACGATAGTGATGTTTAAACATTAACTAAACGATTGTTTTAAATATTTTATAACGGGCCTTATTAGGCAACCGGAGGGCCTACCGCGAAAGGCATTCGAAGTTTCCCCTCTCTGTCATACTTAAGAGTTCGTACATAAGGGCGACAGAGAGGGAAAACTTCGAATGCCGTTCGCGGTAGGCCCTCGGGTGCCTAAGATAGCCATTTTTTTTAAATAGGTTTGTTTCTGTTCTAACGCAAATAACATTAAAGTTTTTTTTGTACTCGACGATTAAAATATGTGTATTAAGATTTCATAGAGAATACTGCAACGTCACTCTTTTCATAGTTGTAGTCCATGTTACTGTCGAAACAATCGAAATAACTACTTTTCGATACGCTCCAGACAACTAAAATAAATTCGACCAATCACGTGGCTGCTTTACTGAACTGTAATGAATTGGACCAATAGAATCGCTTTGATGTCGTACGCTCGTTGATGTCTTTTAAGATATCAACAAGCGTACGAGCGATGAGCTGCACTTCGTTTCAAGTTGAAAAAAAATAATTTTCTACGAGTCAACTGAACTAATCGTAGAAAATTAATAAAAAAATTAATTTTAATGAACTCGTACAAAAAATATTGTTCACAATAGTGTTATAATCAAGCTTTTTAATCTCGTACCTTACTTAGGCCACTCAGCAAGCTTCGTGGCCTAAACACGGTACTCGACTAAAAAGCTCTCTATTATAACACGATTGTGAAAAATACTATTTTAGTATTTCGTTTGTTAAATAAATCATTAGCGGCTTTTCTTTATTAATCATACTGTAATTATTTTACAAGGCTTTGAAAATAAGGTGCTTATTAGGCGCCGGTACCTAGCTTACAATGAGCACAAAAGTTTTCATGAGTTTAGAGCTAAGTAGTCCAATATAAGTTTCGTTATAATATTGAAATATTCAGTTATAATGTTGCTTAATCATTGCCTGCAGGCGCCCTGATACCAAAACCAAGTCCTACAACCTTATCCGGGAACATGACGTGTGCTGCGGGCCTACACGAAAGGTATATAATAAGATAATAACCCCCCAAACCTTCTGTCATCCTACTCGTATGCTTGACTGACATCATTCACATCATGTCAAAATCTGCATGTAGATCGTAGAATGTAAAAATCCGTGGCAAAACCTCACTGTATTTCGGAAGCAACATTAATAGAACTAAATTCATGTTTTTAAATTATTTTCTAATTTTTCCGTTAATCGTAATCCACAACACAGTTCCGATTGTTGGAAGCATCGATAATCGTATCATAACTACATTAAATTATTCAAGATATCGAGTAAAAACAACCATCGTAAACGGACAACCCGCGGTCAAAGGAGAAGTTCCTTATTTGGTCTCCCTTAAAGCGACCCAAACTAAATTGAATTATGAATCTGATGATGGAGAGATATTATTCTTATGGGATAATCTGTGCGGGGGGAGCATCATATATCCCAGCAAAGTGCTTACGGCAGCCCATTGCTTTGAGTCGGATGACTTTTTCCTGGCCAAACATACCAGAGCTGTAAGAGTCGTTGCAGGCAGCTTGCAGACCACGGCAGTGCACACCGGCAACACGGAAACCACACCCAACGTGCAATGGAGGGGAGTCAAAGGACTACGGATACATGAATATTTCAACTTCCCGCTAAATGATATCGCGCTAGTATTCGTCGATGTACCGTTTCAATTCAACAGCGATGTGGGCCCCATACGTTACGTTAGGACTGTGGTTGATTATCCACAGATCTGCAGATCGGCTGGTTACGGAGACCTAAGCAGTGATAATGATAAACAGCATGCACGGACATCTGTCCTAATGTTAGCTGTGATCAAAACGATGCCCCGATGGCAATGCTCCGGACTCTGGGAGATGGATATGAATTCCTACGTTTGCACAGACTCGGTGTCCTCGGACGTGGCTCGAGGCGACTCGGGGGGACCACTAGCTTGCACTGGGACTTCAGACCCGAACGAGGAACTTGGGAAAGAGATATTGCTGGGAGTCGTGAGTGGCAAGAGCTTCGACCGGACGACACTCTTCACGCGCGTTTCGGAATACAAAGATTGGATAGAAACCAGTGGAGATCCCTGTTCAAAATTAACGACTAAGTGTATGTACTTTGTAATTGTGATTTTACATTGGATTCTTAATATAGTTATATAAAATATACCTAACCATATAATCTTCGGAGTTCGGTTAACTGGTCTAATATAAAGTGTTGCTTGCGTCTATATAATTGTCTTTTCTATTTTGGTGCATAGGTACCAGTTAGCTACGGAGAAAAGCACGGGCACTGCTTACCGAACTAACTGTCCCTACTAGGGAATGCAATCTCGCGAGATTTCAAAACGTATACAAATGCCATGCAAACTAGTGGCTCTGTAAGCTGTAGACCTCGCGAGTGCGTACTAACATAATCATTTCCAAAAACTGAATCGACGACAAGAAGTACCTACGCATTATTAAGAGAGGTAGGGCACAGCAGAATGTCATCTCGCTCGTATGTAAAGTGATAGAATTGTATAGCCTGGTAGTTACGCTATTAATCAGGTACACAAATTAACAGACTTTAGTTCACTTGAATGGTAAAACGCGATGCGAAAAAAGGTGTACCAAACTACCTCGCTTCCCCCTAAGCCTCGAAATGAGCGTTATCCACAACACTAACGAGATTGCATTCGCTAGTCCCTACATATCAAGATTATGATAATGAAGTCTAATCTAAGCCATTCCTTTAGGTATCTCATATCGTGATCGTAGATCAACCCACAATTCCATAGTTATATCATAACGTCATAACATACTTATATTCCCATGATACCAATACCACCATACGACTATTTAATAGAATGAGACCAACGTTTTTTCATCACATCGTACGTAAACGAGACTACTTATCCATGATAGGTACAGATAAAATGAGAAAATTAATACTAATACACTATAATGAAAAACACTTCATCAAATAATTACTTGGCAAACGTGTTATTGCGCAAAAGTTTCATTTTACAAACGTTTACTTGACAAACACTCAATAAGCAATAAGTACATAACGTCAAATGTATTCAATAATAAAGAGTCAATTATACATTTTTCATTAGGTACAGTCGCCATCACATACATCGAAGCAAACAAGCACGTCACAAACATCGGAACACACCTCTATTTTCAAGTCATTAGGGTGCATGTGCCGATATTTTTGAACACCTATAGTGTACCTATGTATGTGATGGCGACTGTACACGAAACTGTTCTTACCTACACGAAATAATTTTTTATTTTTTTATTTAATAATTTACATCAGAAATATTATTTCCATAATTTGTTAGTAACAGTGATCTTAATATGTTTGGCAATTTTATACACTTACCAAAATATCATTAAAGAAAATGTTAGTTGCCATAAACCCTAACCTATTGTTAAAATGTAGGTAAGTGTTTAGGCCGCTGGCTTATTTATTCCGCTACCCTCTTATGGCCGTGAGAATTAGTTTGTTGTGCTAATAACATTTGTGGATAAATGTTTTAACCTAACATAGCCGCCAGCGTGTCGACGTCGCTTCGTGGGGTGCCTATTTCGCTCTAAGGGACAAAAGCTAACACTAACCTAACCTACAAATAATACCATCGTTACAATTACATGCTGTTTTTTATTGCGGGGGGCTTCGCCCCCGAACCCTCTTGTGGGGGGCTTGGCCCCTTTTTGTAGCTGCCCTAACCTAATCTTCTATATTATAAATATTATAATCCAGTGTCAACAGTAACAGTAGGTATAATATAAAAAAACGGTTCTGGCGCTTTGCCGCCCGCTGCCGCGGCACGCTTGCTTCGCTCGCTCGCCTCGCGAGCTGTATGGTCGCAGTTCTACCTAACACTCCTCCTCGCTTCGCTCGTCATCGTACCTACACCGACTTGTCTTAAAGTAGAATTTGACACCGTAAGTAGCCAAATAATAACCTAACCTAGTTTCCTAGCAGTAAGTAG
This sequence comes from Epinotia brunnichana, assembly GCA_963854355.1. Lineage (NCBI taxonomy): Eukaryota > Metazoa > Arthropoda > Insecta > Lepidoptera > Tortricidae > Epinotia > Epinotia brunnichana. The sequence continues at coordinate 20,306,897 of OY977936.1, read as the reverse complement.
TTCGTTTCTGTTGAAGTAAAATTACTTGCCTACCTACTGTATCTAAAGTAGAATATGTAATAGTTGAGAATTTGACACATTTTAGCAACTGTTCCTTTTAAGGTGGTTCGATTGCCATACAAAACGTTATTTGACATTCGTAGGCTAACGGCGTGATATTTTAAGATACGTATGTAACAAACTTTCATAAATTGGCTTCCCATTTGCGCCAAATTCCCCCTTTCCTAGAATAAACTTGTATAAACTAGATTAATTTGAGAAATTGGTTTGTCACGTGATATTTTGGGAAAACTATTTTTCTCAAATTAATCTAGTTTATACAAGTTTATTCTAGGAAAGGGGGAATTTGGCGCAAATGGGAAGCCAATTGATGAAAGTTTGTTACATAAGTTTCTTAAAATATCACGCCGTTAGCCTGCGAATGTCAAATAACGCTTTGTATGGCAATCGAACCACCTTAACATAAGAAACACATGTCAAATAATACATTAATGCAAAGACCAATAGTAGTTTTCACAGGTAACTTAGTTGCTAAAATTTAATTTGTCGTAACGATCATTTATAAAATATAAATTTGACCGTTGATTATTTGGTCAAATAAGTCATTTGTAGAAAGTTGAGTTGTAAAAAAATTCATTGTCAAAACAAAATTTTGCTAATCGTTGGTTGTTAAGTGTAAATACTGTTTAATCATATACATCATAACAGAGATATGGGTTTACAATATTTCTGTTGACATGAAATATTCTAAACCCATATCTTTGTTGACAACTTGCTGGGACGACAGTTATCTGCGACCATGACCGGTGCAACCCGTGTCGAAACGTCAGAAATACTTAAAGGTAAATAAATATCGCGTTAGACCCGGATTAAACAGTATTTAAATATGTGTACAAAGCGCGAGAGTTTAAAGTGTTATGTTAAGTGTAAATTAGCGAAATGTTTTTTGGTGAAATGACAGAACACCAGTTTTTTTCACTATACCCGTATACACTCTCACACCTACCTTTACAAGTGTAGATAATCAAAGTGATCAATAAAAGTGTTGAACTGCAGGCAAAATATCGTATCATTACTTACAATTCCCCCTTTCCTAGTAAGTAACATTTACAAAGCAATTGTTGTTTGTGTGTAATAGTACATTACTGCAAAGGCCGTGAAGTAAGGGATTGATGGACGAGTTTGGGCTAGACGGCCGAGTCGTAGACGAGGCCGGATACAACGAGTCCACCAATCCCTGTTCCGGCCGAGGCTTGTATAGTGCTTTTCTCAAACGATGTGAGGAAATAATAACCGACCGACCGACCGACCGACCGACCGACCGACCGACCGACCGACCTACCGACCGACCGACCGACCGACCTACCTACCTACCGACCGACCGACCGACCGACCGACCGACCGACCGACCGACCGACCGACCGACCGACCGACCGACCGACCGACCGACCGACCGATCTACCTACCGACCGACCGACCGACCGACCGACCGACCGACCGACCGACCGACCGACCGACCGACCGACCGACCGATCTACCTACCGACCGACCGACCGACCGACCTACCTACCTACCTACCGACCGACCGACCGACCGACCGACCGACCGACCGACCGACCGACCGACCGACCGACCGACCGACCGACCGACCGACCGACCGACCGACCGACCGACCGACCGACCGACCGACCGACCGACCGATCTACCTACCGACCGACCGATCTACCTACCGACCGACCGACCGACCGACCGACCGACCGACCGACCGACCGACCGACCGACCGATTATAAACGATCACTAAAATCACGAACATTAAAAAACAAAAAAATTAAAAACAAAACAATTAAAAAAGAGCACCTACCTAGTAGTGGTTGGCAGTATGTAATTTTCCCTTTGTCTGTTTAATATTAGTAAGCAAATTTAAAAAGTTAGAGTAGCGGCCAATAATGTTTTTAGTTAGGGTTTTCATACATTACTTCTTGGCCTAGGCCAAGAAGTAATGTAGGGAGCCATAAACATGAAACTTCATGTCTTGATTTCGTGACATTAACGCATACATTTCCGAGCATGTTTGAGAAAATGTCATTAATGTTAGCTATTTTATAATCAAAGATGTTAATAAACGCCGATACGTCAAGAATAAGGTCGGACAAGACAGCGACGTGAGTGGCATGGCATTATGGTTCACGCGCAAGACAGTTGGTGGTTTTTAAGAAAAAAAGTGTCAGACTGGATTGAAGCGATAGTGGATGCGAGATGTAAAATGAAACAATATAAATAAATAAATATTTACAATAAGAAGAACAAGTTATTTTTAATATTTGTAAATTGTAATTGTAAGTTTTGTGACAGAGGACTCCGAACTAAGCACTAAACTTTTTTGTGAACTTTTTTCCAACAAGGTGCATGTAGTCTATGCGAACTTAGAACTTAATGCAAATCCAGTTTCTTATTGAAAACAGTGCCACCTTCTTGATAGCTGGCGAACTCTCTAAAGCTCTAGCGATTGCTAGGCTAGGCTGTCAAGGTATTTCAAAATTCGCCGTATTGTCACAAGGCATCAGTAGCCTAGGGGTACAGACGGTGGTATTTGGAGTCGATGATCCGGGGTTCGATCCCTACGACCGGCGCACTTTTTGATGTTTTGTACATTCAAAGAAAAGTTGTAACTACCGCAGAAGAGATGGCGCCTGTATACGCAAGCATTAAATGCCTTCTCAATTTGGTCGAGTTGCCTGTCTATCTCAGTATGTATATTGTTGGTATATTGTAGTCTTTGCATGTAGTACCTACCTAATGTCAACGTCACAGACAAAATTATTGATGATTATCTTCAAAAGCAATTCAAAAGCTTTATAAATGCTAGCCGTAATGTAGCATACACAAAATATATTTAAATGAAAATCCCCATTAATTAATGTACCTGATATTTTTTGTGTGTTTTTCACTAATTTCGCAAACATGCCAGGAAGGGCGAGTTATTATGACACTAAAATACGCGGCGCAGCGAATGAAGCCAGTCATCGTAAATGGAACCCCGGCGTCCCTCGGCTCGGTGCCGTACATCGTGTCCATAAAAGAACCAATTCAAACAGGAATGTTCTCTTACACATACAAAAACTTATGCGGCGGCACCATCATTGCCAGACGCAAGGTGCTGACAGCCGCCCACTGCTTCGAAAATAACAATTTCCACTACGTAAAACGTCCATCATTACTCAGAGTGGTCGCCGGAGACCTCAGAAACACCATCGATTATGCTTTTATGGACTTAAAGTCGCAGTGGAGGACGATTAGTACCGTTATAATACATCCAGACTTCAACTTTCCGATGGATGACATAGCAGTAATCTTCGGGAAACCGGCCTGGTATTACACGCCGTACATCAGCAGTATTAGATTGGCTAGGATTCCAATGGATCACTTTGACTCGTGCTACGCAGCCGGGTATGGAAGAATCGGACACGATGAAGAAGGTAAAACGTCCCCAGTGCTTCTTGTTGCTAAAATTGACGTAATACCGAGAAACCGATGTAGCGAAGTTTGGGAACTAATAATGGATGACTTTGTTTGTACCAACGCCGTAACTGCTGATGTCGCAATTGGAGATTCAGGGGGGCCTTTGGCTTGCAACGGCACCCCGGAAGCGCAGGGCGGGGAGCTACTGGTGGGTGTGACCAGTGGCAAAAACTATGATAAAACTACTATTTTTGCAAGAGTTTCGGCTTATTCAGACTGGATTGACGAATGCAATAAAGGACGAAACCTGAATCATTTGCCATTTTTTACTTACCTTTTGCTCTGTATGCTTTAAATATAAAGGCAACTTATTAAAATACCGACCTAAAAATATTTTATTTATTTAATCTGAACTTCCTTTCTAATATCGAGCCACGCCGACAATGTCTCGGAGTCCAGCTAGATTAACATCGTCCCAAGCAAACACAAGACACCTTGTTAAAAATGCGCATCGAGATATATAAACACTCTTTCCTAAGACTCGGGGTAATTACTTTATGCTAAACTAACTTCCTTCCATACAGAATAGTTGCTTTTAATTGACTCTCGTCCGGAAAAATACTACCTACCTCTAGTTTCAATGAGAAATGAGCGAGTAGGTAAGTCTTAATTTGATCTCCAGTGACGTCATACCGCTGTATCCTAGGTCATAATAAAATGATTCAATTCAATCAATCAATTAATGAATTATCGACTTAACACTTTCCAGTTCAGTGGTAGGTTAGGTTATACGTATCGCCACGGGATTGTGGCGCCCCGAAATTGTCCCGGGGCGCTCTCCCTGGTAGTGCCCGCGCAAACGGGCCAGTCGCGAGGGTCAAAGTACGAGTAAGTATGCGTCAAGCGAACCTTTGGCCGTCCTTGGCAGCGACATGGCTGGACAATCGTTGCGGGTTTAGTGGGTAGTCTGGGCCTTCTCTGTCTGGGAGACCCGGGTGCGTCAAAGGAAATAAAATGCTGCAATCTATTAGAGAGTCTCGTTAACAGCTCCTAGAATTACCCTCGGCACCCTATTACAAAACCTTTCGCCACACCATTCAGCAGGACTAACCTTGGCTTGACTAAACAAGTATGGGGAACCCCCAAAATTTATTGTTTCTTTTTCTATTTTTGTGTGAAAATCTTAATGCGGTTCACAGAATACATCTACTTACCAAGTTTCAACAGTATAGTTCTTATAGTTTCGGAAAAAAGTGGCTGTGACGTACGGACGGACAGACATGCAGACATACATGACGAATCCATAAAGGGTTCCGTTTTTTACTATTTGGCTACGGAACCCTAAAAAAAGGTTATACGTATCCCAGCGAATCTTGATCCCTATGACAACTGGAATCTCAGTACAACTTTATGTTTTAAGGTACGTCAAGTTATATAAAAACCCATTAAAACCATGCTGAAACAACTCCGTAAGTCAACAGCAGGTATTGTACATTTGAAGTATTTGAACCACGCGCCAGCTTTCGAAATGGCAGTATGTCTATAACAGTAGCGTTATTAAGATAAGTATGAGAGATGTTTCAGTGCACCTCTGTCGAGATATTTGATAGATCATTTGACATTCGATCTTCAATAATACAGTCGCCTTCAGTTATATCGGAGCAAACAAGGTGCTCATAAATATCTGAATTCGGCCCTATTGTCAAGGCGGTAAAGAGCGTATCAGATTTTTAAGCACCCTGAAGAGTATAGATATAATTGATAGTAACTGTACATCATCTACGAACGTCAATAATGATTTTAGGTCCGTAGTTTGTCGAAAAGTTCGTAGGTAATTTATCTTGTCTCAATCAGCTTACCGGAAGGCGCAGCGTGGATAGACCCCCCACAAGGTGGACTGATGTCCTGGTGAAGGTCATTGTGGCACTCTTTGGGGGAGGCCTATGTCCAGCAGTGGACGTCTTTTGGCTGATATGATGATGATGAATCAGGTTACCTACTGGGGGTAATTAAGACTTTAAGATGTCGACGTTGTTAAATGGAATAAAAAACCACATGTCGATATAAAATAAAACTATTTATTTACTTTATAAACAATAAATCGTCTTTTATAAAATACAGTTCGGCATTAAATGCCAATTATACAACATTTGTAAATCCATTCCAATCCAATTATACGAGAAAATAATAAGCAGGTACTCGCATTGATAATATATAAGATAAGAATATAGGTAATACCCACTGGTTCTTTGTGAAGATTATAAAATACATTTGGCAACCATTCTATTGATTGGAATCTTTGTAACTCTTACCTACTCAGTTACATCAATTTGGATCTCTATTCTCATAAAGACCGGTCAATTATTAGTTAGCAAATATTAACATTAGTACCTTCTGACCTTCACCAATGGCGGCCTGTTGCCGAATGCAAGTGGCCTACAGTGTACAATTAAAGTTCATAAATACAGGGTGTATTATTCAAAAGGGGCAGTAAGGGAAAATCTGAAACTATAAGAGATAAATTTGATCTTAGGAGTCACGAGGCCGAATATAGAAAAAAATCAAAATGCATTCAAAGATTTAAATAAGTTTCTGTCAAAAATTTATATATGGATAAGTTTTTGTCAAAAATTTCATTTTTGGTACAAGTTTTACTGCCGACTGTACTTTTCTGCATACCATCATCAAGTACTCATTGAGACGATTCTAACGAGCCCAAACTCGATGGGGTTGTGTCGTTTTATTGCGGAGTTCCTATGGCCACCTTCCAGCTCCAGCATCAGATCAGCTCCAAGTCATCATAATATTGCATTGTCATGCAATAACATTTGCTTGCAAAATTTCAGCTCAATTGGATAACACAGGAAGTGACTGTAAAATGGATTGCAAATTTTGACGGATAACTTACTTACATATTTACATACTTACATATGAACAGTGCAAGTTAATATAAAGCTTGTAAAAACCCGGTCAAGTGCGTGTCGGGCCACGCGCAGTGTAGGGTTCCGTGTCTTTTATATCGACACGCACGTGCCAACTAAACGTTGCGGTTGCGTCGCCCGAATATGTACGAAAAGTTGGCCTGTCCAAGTACATTTTTAGGGTTCCGTACCCAAAGGGTAAAACGGGACTCTATTACTAAGACTCCGCTGTCAATGTGTCACCAGGCTGTCTCATATGATAGTTAGACAAATTAAATTTTCACAGATGATGTATTTCTGTTGCCGCTATAACAACAAATACTAAACAACAGAACAATAGAATAAGTATATAAGGGGACTCCCATACAACAAACGTGATTTTTTTGCCGTTTTTATAGATGGTACGGAACCCTTCGTGCGCGAGTCCGACTCGCACTTCGCCGGTTTTTGATTTGGTCGACTAAACTAGTAATGTCTACTTATCCGTGATAGTTTTCTTTTTAAATTCAAAATATGTATTACCTGAGCGTTTTTCAAAAAAAGTGTACAACACTTATTTTTTCAGAATTCGTTTTGTTTTGGTTTTTCTTACTCAGAATCGTTGGTACTATCGATCCTCATACAAGAAAAAAAGTGTCCCAGATTTTACTATGTAAGTTTTTTCTTCCAGTGCGTCACGACCATATACCTAAATAAAAAAGACTGCATACAAAAATGTGACGATCTGGAATGGAATATTTAGGACACTTTTTTCTTGCATGAGGATCGATAGTATCAAAGATTCTGAGTAAGAAAAACAAAAAAAATAACAATTCTGAAAAAAAAAAAAATTGTACACTTTTTTTTGAAAAACGCTCACCTACGGCCATGATTTTTTTTCCATGTACCCTGTAGTAACCATTTAGGAAGAGGCGAATTGACTCTAATAAAAATTAGGGCTTTAAAACGCAATATCACGCAAACGGATCCCTAAATTGAAAAGTGGTTTTCTAGAACCCATAATATTTTTGAACAATCTATTGAACGACACTCCAAACCATGGGTTTGGCAAGAAAACAAATAACATCCCCACATTACTAGTATGGGGGGAGGTTTGTTTCAATATTTTATTCTACCATTTTGTCGGCGTGTTTGAATTATTTCCCCATGCCGAATTACAGCTTTCTAGAAGTAACGATCACTAAGCTAAGCCGCAGACGGACATGGCGAAACTATAAGGGTTTCTTGTTGACTACGGAACCCTAGAAAGCCTCACACATAGCCGGAAAAGGAACCTTGTCAAGTCTGTCTAAAATCCCGAGTTCGTTTTTCGGGACAATGAGTCAATTCATACTTTTTCGTGCGTGTTGCCGGTGTTCATCGATTTATAAGCCGTTATCACGTCAATAAAAAATAAATCCTTGAATGCAGTTTTTTTATCGGTCCCGTGACTCGGAGCAAATTTCTGTATCTCTTATCGTTTCAGATTTTCCCTCCCTCCTCGTTTGAATAATGCATTCTGTATAATGCGGGGATCGTGTTTTCTCTTCCGTAAATTGGCTTGGAATAGGCTGTATATAACTTGCGGGTACGCATACCATACTCTGGTCAACTCCAGACGGGAGATAATGTTTATCGTTAATTAAAGATGTAATCTGTAGCTCTAGTATAAGTTTTATCGATACAATACGTTTTCCCTTAGTTTCAATTTGTATGGCAACGCGAACAGCGCCTCTGGTGGTAACTATTGGGAACTACGCGTTGCCATACAAATTGAAACTAAACGCAAACGCGTTCGAAAACGTATATGTATAAATAAAACTTATACTAGTGCTACTGTAAATCTTCGTTTAAGCAGTGAACTATGGCGTCGAACGTGAACATTTGTAAACATATGTTTGATTTATGCGTCATCCGTCGCGTGCACGTCACCGCTGAAAGCCAAGCTTGATGAAGACGACTGCCAAAGACCAAGTATGGACAGCGTATAAGATACAGAATGTCAGTTTGCGCAGTAATATCTTATAAATACTAGGAGGCTTACTAGTTTGTTTTTATTAAAATATTTTAACCACATATATATCAATCAACCAATTCCCTACTAAATTCCATCTTTCTCTAATATGCACCGCAAAAATAACGAATTAACCTGATAATGAATATACATATTTACTCAAATACAAATTTGGTAAGTTTGTCAAGTTAAATTTAAAAAGTGCATCGTTTTAGTGGAATATTCAGTGTTTTTATAACGTCACTGTAAATTATGTTAAGTAGTGTTAAGATACTGATGAACATTGACTAAGTAACTCCTATTTTAACACATCCCGTGCGCCGTATACACGGGTGCCATGCGCCATGCGCCATGCGCCATGCGCCACTATGTGCATCATAGCAAACTATCTATAAAAAAATACCTATCTTCCAACCTCCGTAATTTTTGCGGTGCACTTCGAAACGAATAATATTTCTATCATTCTATAATACAATCTTGCCGCTGCTGTGAGAGAAGATAAGCCGAAAGTGCGTGGAAATCCCAGGTTAAATTACCTCATTCACTTTCTATGATGGTTGAAATCATTTAAGGTGACCGACATTTTATAAAATTGTTATTGGAATTTGAATCAAATTGCTTGGATGGTAGAGTCGCTGTTTCAACGGATTACAATGATACAACTCGGTCAACAACATTTTTTTAGTATATGTAAAGCATGAACACGTAATGAATGAAAACAATTAGTCTGCGTAATGCTACGACCATCAGAGGCTCTAGTATAAGTTTTATCGATACAATACGTTTTCGAACGCGTTTGCGTTTAGTTTCAATTTGTATGGCAACGCGAACAGCGCCTCTGGTGGTAACTATTAGGAACTACGCGTTGCCATACAAATTGAAACTAAACGCAAACGCGTTCGAAAACGTATATCTACGTATCGATAAAACTTATACTAGAGCTACTGATCAGTGATTACCAATATTCTCTCACAGGCAGTGGCTTTTTACACTACGTCCAATTTTCCTTACAACTTTAATGATATCATAAGATTTCAATAATATTTCCCTTACCTAATGCAACAGCTACTTCAGCTTTTTTAGTGAATTTTAACTGTGCCATTACAGACGAAATATTTAAGGTGTTATAAAACGAGTGTTGTCAATGTAGTTCTAAGAACAAGATCTTACCTTATTGCCAAGATACCTAAGGCTGTCAATTGCACCGAAAGCCAAATACAATGTTTGTTTAATCTTGAACACTTCACATTTTCACATGCGAACTCTGTTAACTTGGTTTAAGAGTACACTTGCTATTCGCTGGGTATTTGAGTTTGTTAGTACTTAGTACTTCTCCTCAAAAATTACATAGAATTTATGCTCGAGGTAGAATAGTAACAATCGACTAAGCGCATACCCCTAACACGAAGAATGCCTCTAGCTGGCATACTGAGCAATATGATAAATGCTGAGAATTCGATTTTCAGGTATGCAGGCACATTTCCAATAGGTTCAGAAAGATTCACAATTGTTGATTAGTAACATAATCACTATAAACAGTGCCAAATATCGAAAAACCGTTGTGGGTTAGAAGTGTTTTTAGGCATCATTCACTTGACACAGAGCATTCCATTGAGCAACCATCGCTTCGCTTTCAAAAAGATGGCACGGAGATCGCTTTTTAAATCCTAATACATAATATTGGTGTTTCTGCAGGTTTGATATGAACCTACTAATTGCGGCCAATTATACTAAATGCTTTTTAAATACTCATGAAATAAATTATTTGACGTGAATGATTTTATACACGAAATCAGTCTAAATTTAATTTTAAAATTAATTTGATTAATTTGTTCTAAGTCAAACGAAATATAAATTTCTAAATAATATTCCTAATAATTATTTTATTCATGTATGTAAAAATGCATTCCACGAAAATAAGAACAAAAAAAGTCATAAAAATATTTTAAGTGAATAATACATACATACGTACATACACTACGTACATCATTTAAATATGTATAGGTAATAAAATGGTGAAAAAACATTTAGTCAGTGTACAGAACTATGGTAGCTAAGTAGTAGAAAGAAAAACTGCCATTTATGTCGAACTGGGTTCAAATACCGTTACAATTTTGTAAGTAAGTTTGATATGGTTTGAAACATTTATGATACAATGCCAGAGCTCTTCTTACTATTTGTTATCTCTTAGTTAATTAATCGTAATTTCGCTTTGTTCGAGCCCGATGAAATAACAATAACCCTTATTCTAGTAATGAAGTTATAAAAATGTACTTAAAAATTATATTATACAATTCAATAAGAGTGTGAAATACTGATTTATACATTTGCTAACAATATTCATATTTTAACAATAAATGGGGCACTATGAGTGTTGAAGAATTCGTTTATATTTATAGAAACCTGAAGTATAATTTCGTTATCATAGGAATGTTATTTCGTTACGAACAAGCCAGTGTCTCACGAGTGATTATAACAAGAATAGGGTCGGTAGGAATATTGTTAATCAAGAACATACAAACACACAAAAACGACTTTATCCACGTTTTATATTTTCAAATAGCATGGTGCCGATGACAACTATCATCTCAGTATTTTTTTTTTATTGTAAGATAACAAATTGTACTAGCACTTCAATGAATTCAAACTGTACAGTCGACGCCAAAAATATGTTTACACTTTTGCACCTTATTCCATTGTAATAAGGCGAAAACTGAAAACATATTTTTGGCGTCGACTGTACTAGAACGTCAAATAATCAAGAAAGTCAATGAGAGCTGTGACCCGCAGCATGTTTACGAAAATAATGTAGGTGTCCTTACTCGTATTCCTAACCCGTTTGAAATGGGGAATGGATGAAAATTTTAGATGTGCCTGATTTTTTTTTGGTGATAGGAATAACCTTCCTTAGCACCAGAAAAAGTTGCAGTCTCTGACTCTGGCAATGACAAATATAGCTGCTGCAGCTGTCAATATCATTGCCAGTGTCAGTTTACCACGGATTTTAAAGATATTTTTTTGTAATATGATACGGATCAAGTAAAGTGTCTTATTCGCCGTCCTAAACCCAAAACGTAAGTGAGGAAACTGTTTATATTTTTCAAAAATAATTGACGTAGCTGAAAAGTCTGCAACTTTTTTCTGGGGCTAAGGAAGGTTATTCCTATCACCAAAAAAATAATCAGGCCTCGTGATCCTGTTATTTACCAACGACTTACAGAAATCAGGAAGTGAGAGAGTTAGGAAGTTGACAATATAGGAAAATGAACAGGTCAGGAAATTTGCCGAAGCATTGGCACTCCGAATACCTGTCGAGTTTAACCGTAGTAATAAGGCTAAAGTCGTCCTAAATGTAACAAATACTTCAAAATATTCGGGTACATCTTATTGCGTTATATAAGATTCCAAGAAATGAATGAAAGTTATAAAGGTGGCAAGACACTGCACTAAGGAGTAGGAATGTAAAACCAAGCACACACCTCACTTGTCCTGCAGCTGGACGTAGTTGGCGGGGAACAGTCCGTACGCGCCTTTACACATACCCTGCCACCAGCCTTCGTCGATCTGTACACAGAAATAAATAACCTGATAAGCATAATTTTGCTACGTCATAAATTGTAAGAAGAGCAAATAAAATAAAATAAAACTGTTTAAGAATAGATTTTTAGTAAGAGCCATAAAACCATTTGGTTAACAATCATTCCACGAATGATATAACGTAACTAAACAGCAGTGTGACGGATAGCCGTCTGGAGTGGCATAGCCTACTGAGTCCAAGGTCTAACGGAAAGTTTGATGGAAGGAACAAAATACTTAAATGGAATTTAAATAATATATCAAAGGATGAGAGATGCATTTGTTTTTTGTGGTTGATTTTAGAAGAAATTAATACCTATCCAAAACTATTATTCGAGCCGCTTGGTTCAAATTATTTCAAGAGGTGGGAGTATAATTATTATTATTAGAGCATTGACCCTAGCCAGGGGATAGGCTGACCTCCCTCGGTACACTCACCATCACGATGTTGGTGATGATGTCGTCCGGGTCGAAGCTGATCTCGTCAGGCGCGGCGGCCTGGTAGTCGTAGAGCGCGCGCGCGGTGTAGCTCTCCTCGTCCTCCTCCTCGTTCTCGCCGCCCTCCGTGCCCTCCCAGCCCACCGGCGACATCACTATTGTGGGCTGCCGAGTCATCTGGATAAGAAAATAAGTTTTCTCTAACATGCAATGAAATATTGACGTTACGTTCCTTATAATAGGCAGCGAAGTAGCACGTTTTAGGTGCGGAGAGACGAGACACATAATGACATTTCATGCAAAATTGGAGGTCTAGGCCTGCAAGACGGTCTTTTTTAATTTCCATTCCACATTTATTAGTGATACAGCATCACGACGTTCATCCATTAAAAAAACTATAAGCAATATTGGGTTTTGGTTCGTTATGACATTCTGCCACTACGATTATTAAAAAAAAAACTACAAACGATGTTTGCTATATTTTGCAGTTTTATTTATGTAGAATCGACATGAACGTATAACAAATAACACATTAACAAATTGCAATACTTTTAAATTGCAAATTTAACTAGACAAATACACCTTTAAATTATTTCATCTAAATATTAGCCGGTAAAAATGTCTACTCAAACGCGTAGGTATTTTTTTAATAGTAGGTATTGGAGGCAAAATAGATAATGTTTCAACTTTCATTCTGTAATTTTATTTTATTGGATTTATTGTGCGTTGCTGATTTTGTTATTTAATACGAGTTTCGATGAAAACACCGATAAAGGAATAGTACCTAAAACATGTGTTAGTTATATTTTTAAACTAAACTAGAGCTTTCTTTAGAACATTGCATGTTTGAGAAAAGCACTATACATACCTCGGCGTGAAAAGAGGTTGCCAGCCTCATAACTATATGTACTCGGCTGGCAACCCCTTCCTTCCCGGCCTCTGTAGTAATGTACTATTGTGTCACAAGGGAGCAAAATAGTATATTTACGGCGAGGGCGGTGTATTGAATCCTGAACACAGCGAGGGATCCTACAATAGAATCCTGAGCGTAGCGAGGGATTCTAACGTAGGATCCTGAGCGTAGTGAGGGATTCAAGTGTTAACGCCCAAGACGAAGATAGTTTTGACTGAGTGGCACATGCAACTTTTCACGCCGACTATGAAAAACAACAAAATAAAATAAAAGAGGTAAAAAAATTAAAAAGGAAAAAAAACAAAAAAAATTTTTTTTTTTTAAAGGAAAAATTAATTAAAAAATGTTCGTTTTTAATCGATTACGATGAAATTACAATCGAGTATTTTATTAAGATCTGTGTTCAATTGGCACATTGCGTAAATGCTACATGCCAATGAATAAATTGTAGCTTGAACAGAAAAGTGGCATTTTGCTCCCTCTCGTCGGGGACCAAAACGTACATTTCTAAATGAAAGGTGTGAAAAAAATATACATAAAAGGTGTAATTTTAATTGGCCTGAAATCCATTCCCGCACGGGCTGGCTCCACCCGGTACCCCCATGCCGGCATAGACGACTTCCCGTGTTTATGTTGAACCATATAAAGGCGCACTTTCAGAGCAAGTGCATTGTAAATAACTATTCTGAATGGTTATAGGCTATATGTTGGACGGTTATAGGTTATTTTATCCCGCGTTCTTTGCAATACGCGGGCGACAAGCCGTGCGGGCAGCTAGTTAACCTATTAAACTACTGTCGAAAACGAAAGTAACTGACCTCTTCTTTCTCCTTAGGTTGCACAAGCGTTACATCCGGCAAGTTGACTTCAACCGGCGCCGGCGTCGGCTCCGGCTCAACGGCCCGCTGTGGCTCCTGCCGGGCCGGCTCCGCCTGTCTGACCGGTTCCGGCTGTCTCACCGGTTCCGGCTGTCTAACAGGTTCCGGTTGCTTAACGGGTTCCGGTTGTCTAACCGGTTCCGGTTGTCTAACCGGTTGCGTCTGTCTGACCGGCTCGGACTGTCTGACCGGTTCCGTCTGTCTGACCGGTTCGGACTGCCTGACCGGTTCCGCTTGCTTGACGGTTTCGGGTTCTTCTTTCTCTAGCCGATCTTTTTCCTATAAATAATACTTCACTTACAGGTGCCGCCCTCAAATACTTTTAGTAACATGCAAAGGTAGGTACTGAAAAATACCTGATCACGCTTTAATTGTTAATAATGATCCTTTTCATCTGAAAACAAATCAGAAAGTGCTCAGATGTATCTATATCTGAGAACTCGACTCGACCACTTTAGCCTAGTTGGTAGTGACCCTGCCTACGAAGCAAGAGGTCCTGGGTTCGAATCCCGGTAAGGGCATTTACTCGTATTTGTGTGATGAGCACGAATATTTGTTCCTGAGTCATGGATGTTTTCTATGTATTTAAGTATTTATTTATCTATATAAGTATCTATATCGTCGTCTAGTACCCATAGTACAAGCTTTACTTAGTTTGGGACTAGGTTGATTTGTGTAAGATTGTCCGCAATTTTATTTTTTATTTTTTTATTTTAACTTTCTGATTTGTTATCTCTGATTTATTTAGTTCAGCAAGTTTTTGAACGTCGAAATAATATGTTCTCGGTTGTGTCTTGTTCGTCTGCCAATTCTTCAGAGGTTTCAAAAGTAAACTCAGAGACTCAGTGATCTGGAGTGGTATAACAATAAACTTTATGGTTGAGAGAATAAAACGTTATCTCACCTTCTGCGATAAATCCTTGTCCATTTGTAGCCTCTGTTGCCGTATTTTCTGCACCGATTGCAACGCTTCCTAAAACAACAAAATCCTTTAATTGTAACTTCGTCATAGATTATTTTTATTTGTTAGTTTTTTGTATTTAACAATCCCGTGAATGTGAATCTCAAACATCTCGCTGATCGTCGGCAGTGGGACAGGTATCTAAGGCCTGGCTTGCCGCCCCCGATGTCCAGCTTCTGGCGCGTGTATTTGGTGCCCACAGTCGTCGAACCACAGCTGTCACACCGGCTTATAACAAGTTACCTGCTTCTTTTCCTTGGCCATGTTCTCGAACTTGGCGCGAATGGAGCCTGGCTTGGCGCCCCCGATGTCCAGCTTCTGGCGCGTGTATTTGGTGCCCACAGTCGTCGAACCACAGCTGTCACACCGGCTTATAAGAAGTTACCTGCTCCTTTTCCTTGGCCATGTTCTCGAACTTGGCGCGAATGGAGCCCGGCTTGGCGCCCCCGATGTCCAGCTTCTGGCGCGTGTATTTGGTGCCCACAGTCGTCGGACCACAGCTGTCACACCGGCTTATTACACTTTACCTGCTCCTTTTCATTGGCCATGTTCTCGAACTTGGCGCGAATGGAGCCCGACTTGGCGCCCCCGATGTCCGGCTTCTGGCGCGTGTAGTCGGTACCCACAGTCGTCGAACCACAGCTGTCACACATGCTTATAACAATTTACCTGCTCCTTTTCCTTGGCCATGTTCTCGAACTTGGCGCGAATGGAGCCCGGCTTGGCGCCCCCGATGTCCGGCTTCTGGCGCGTGTAGTTGGTGCCCACGGCACCCACCTCGTCGAACCGGTGCGCGGACTTGTCCACGCGGTCCGTTTCCACGCCGAACTTGCCTCCGAAACCCTGGAGTATTTACATTTCAAAGAATTATCGTACATATCTAAATATAATTACAGTTAACTTCTGCATTCGGTATTTGACAACAGTACCAAAGTAAATATATTATAAATGTATAAATGATCTTCAACTTTATGCCTTTACTTTGTTTAGTACGAAACTGAACAATTTATTTTTTGTCCGTGTTAATTTTAAGTTATTATTAGTTAACCACTCTACCGTGTCTCCTAAAAGCTAAATTGATGTCGCTCTCATAGGTTTGCGAATCATTCATTCATTACATTCTACCAGTATGGTTGTATCGTCAGCAAATAAAACTGTTGTATGACAAGTGGCAAATCATTTTTTATATATAAGAGGAACAATAATGGTCCCAGTATGCTTCCTTGCGGTACTCCTGAATTGTTCTGCCTAGCCAGGGATACAAAATCTTCTATTGTATTATTGGTTTCATTCAGTTTAGTAATTTTAGTAACTTGAACACGTTCGGATAAATAGCTCTGGAGTCATTTGTGTGTTCTTCCACGAATGCCATATTTGTGTATCTTTTCCAGCAGTATTTTGTGATCCACATCGTCAAAAGCTTTACTCATGTCCAAGAACAGAGCTACTATTATCTGACGTTTCAATTTAAAAAGAAACATAACAAGAACGTTTACAAGCTGGTATCTATAGGTATAAAAGGTATAAGTATGTCTGTACGTGTTTGTGTGCGTGTGCGTGTGCGTGTGCGTGTGCGTGCGTGCGTGCGTGCGCGATAAGCTACTCTAATGATTAACCTTCTTGTGATCGAGCTGGCTGGCGTGCGCTGGCGCCTTCTCATGGTGGTCCCAGCCCACCGCCGACGCGTCCTGCCGGTCCGACTGCACGCCGAACTTGCCCCCAAACCCGCGCGAATAATCTGAAAAACAAACAACTATGTTAAACTGCGACAGGACTTAAGACATAACTAATATTGTACAGTAGAGTTATAAAAATATGTGCACGGACCAAGTGATAATGCGTGCGTACCTTATTTCAACGGCATAAGGTTGCTTATATATTATTGAACCTTTGGGGCGTTCATATATTTATGAACTCGACTGTGAAGCGGAATTTTGCAGATGCCTATTGTACCGGTCATTCCTATAGTGATTGGAGCGACGCCAGTTCCGCACCAACACATTTTAATTTTTGTCTTTTATTGGCGATAATTTATATAATTCATAATAATCATTTATTATTTCTAAGGTACAAGGGCCCTGTTAGGGCGTAGCAACATGGTTGTTTTTTGTTACTCTTCATAGTGTTTCCTTTTCCAGACTGGCAGTTGAAAAATGACAGTTGAATGTCAATCTTATTCAATGACATAAAGATACATGTTTGACAGGCAGTATGTGGTCGATATGACGCCTCTGCCTGGAAAAGGGTCGAGAAAAGCAAAACATATGTACAGTCAGCATCAGAAGTAGCTATGCAAAATAACACGCTCAAAATGACCTACACAGATCCTTATTCCCTTGACATTAGAGTCCGTGTGTGATTTTGAGCACTAGGACCGCTTAGCAACTTCTGCTGCTGACTGTACCTTTCGATCCCCGGTGGGAGGAGCGACGGGATTGGAAAGGTGAATGTCAGAATTGGTTGTAAATTTAACCCAACTCCGTACCTTTCTGCGAGTCATGCGGCTGCACCTGCTCGCGGTGCTCCCAGCCGACGGCGGCGGCGTCCTGCCGGTCGGCCTGCACGCCGAACTTGCCCCCGAACCCGTGCGAGTAGTCCTTCTGGGAGGAGTGCTTCTCGATCTGCTCGCGGTGCTCCCAGCCGGCCGCGCTCTAGATAAATGTATTGTTGTATAATCATTTTTATACTACGACGCGTCGTAGTATAAAAATGATTATACAACGCGACGGTGGCAAACAAGCATACAGCGTGCCTGGTGCTAAGCAGACACCGCCGCCTATGGACGCTTGCGACACCAGAAGAATCACAAACGCGCTTTTGACCCTTTATTCATTTGAGAATTCGTTGTGTTGCCAGCTATTGACAAATGAGGGTCCCACACTCAATCAGCAAAAATGTAACGAGTATGTAAACGTGTCTCTAGACCAAGTTTAGAACATTTTATTTGCATGATTAATGTAAAACTTGAAAAATGAGGGAAGCCACCCTAAACGTAAAATATAGAGGGACTTAATACAGCATTTAAATACCTATGGAGGAAACAAAATATAAGAGGCCTTCCAACCTTCTTTCCAGTTGCCTCTAACTTCAGACCTGGTCATCTGTATACAATATATAGACTGATCTGTCTGACTATGAGTTTACTGTAGGACCGGGACTGTAGGTACACTATACCAACAGATTCCCGGTTTTATCTCCCCCGGCATCCATAGTTTAATAAAAAAACTGTAAATCCGTATATTTTTTGACACTACTTACCAACATGAACGTCTAACGTATTATAAAACCGGGTATTATGGTCAGTAGTATTGCTGTTTGTACCTTATCGACGCGGTCGGTCTGCACGCCGTACTTGCCCCCGAAGCCGTGCGAGTAGTCCTTCTGCGACTCGTGCTTCTCCACTTTGCCGACGTAGTCGTGCCCAACTGCACTGGCGTCCATGCGGTCGGTTTGAACGCCGAATTTACCCCCAAAACCTTTAAATGAAATGAAAATAAAGTATACGAGGCACAAGCCAATGCTATTAGACAAATTATTAACAGGTAAACTTTCTAAATAAATAAAATTGAATTATGGGTCCCCAGGAAACTAGAAACAAGTCGACTCCCTAAACAAACGTATTTTGGCTCTCATTTTAAAACGGCGTACTGGACTGATGAACCTTTGTATACACAACGGGATCCGCCATATACAGGGTGTGGCCTGTAATAGGAACAAAAAATTAAACGGTAGAATATTATGCTTGTGAACAATTATTTCCACATGTCATGTTTTTTTTGAAGAAAAAAATCATGCCGTTTTAAAATGAGAACCGAACTACGTTTGTAGGGATAGTCGAGCTTCCTGAGGCCTCTTAAGTTAAAATAATTTCAATCATATTAAAAAGTATACAAAGAGTATTTAGAACGGATTTCTATTCACGACTTCGTTTGCGTAATACTTGCATTGTATTGGTTCTCAAACTAGGTTGTTTCCTTGTGTTTCGAGAGCCAGTTCCTACACTTGTATTCGACCAATCTACTCGTATAATAAATATAATTACGTTCAAAACAAAAAAAAAACCGGACGGACCGGTGCGAGTCGGACTGGCCCACCTAGGGTTCCGTACAAAATGACAAATGCATAGTTTTCATATGTTTCCCTATACTTGTAGTATAAGACGATACTTGGCAAATTGCATAGTTCTAGGACTAGGTCAACGGAAAGTACCCTATAAATTGCATAGTTCTAGGACTAGGTCAACGGAAAGTACCCTATAAATTGCATAGTTCTAGGACTAGGTCAACGGAAAGTACCCTATAAATTGCATAGTTCTAGGACTAGGTCAACGGAAAGTACCCTATAAATTGCATAGTTCTAGGACTAGGTCAACGGAAAGTACCCTATACATTTTGATTCCCTTGAGTGTCGAAATGTACGTTTATTGCGGCATAAACGGCCGTAACTTTTGTTAACGTTAAGTTGGAAGTTTGATTTTTTCACAGCTTCAAGGGACTGTAGACTTGAGTATATGGTTTCAATTTCAACTCGATACCCCTCCACGCGTTCCTGAGATAAAAGGTCTTGACAGGCAGACAGACAGACAGACAGACGGACAACAAAGTTCCGTTTTATCCTTTTGAGGTACGAAATAACCCTAAAAACATGAGAAACCATTTGGCAGGTCTTCAGGTATAAGGAAAAGCAATCAGCAAGAACATATTTATAGAATAATGTTGGGCCATAAGGCCAACTTTACAAGAAAAAACCCAGTGAGAAAACAAATGCAACTCTGTTTTAATGAAACACTATGATTTATTTTGATAGATCTTTGAGCTTAAAGAGGATACCTATAATGTATAACTTAAATTAATGAATTTATTTGTTAAGCAGATTAATAATCCATACCCACACATCCATAATACATTACTATGTATTAAAATCGCAACTGAAAACGTACCTTGCGCATAATCCTTCTGAGAGACGTGTTTCTCTGTCTGGCCGAGGTAGTCGTGGCCGACGGCCGACTTGTCCATCCGATCGGCCTGCACGCCGAACTTACCCCCATAGCTAAAATAACACCATTGAACATTTTAGGATTTCATACGGGAATTCAATTAATTTCTAGTAATCTTCAAATGTATCGCAACTGTGTATGCAAAATTACGTAAACATTCATAATGTCTTGGAAGTCAATCAATTTCGACACCGAACCAAACTGTTTGCTGTAAACTTCGATAGCATTTGAATGATCCTCATCAATATTTATATAACTATAAATAAATAAATATAAATATTTGCGGACAATCTTACACACATCAACCTAGTCCCAAACTAAGCAAAGCTTGTACTATGGGTACTAGACGACGATATATATACTTATATATCCAATATGAATCAAACCCGGACTACTACACCAGCCCAAATAGCATCTAGCCGTGAAACAAGTCCCGATCGTGCTCAGCAAAAAAACTGTTCGTTTCGAAACAACACAGACTATAGAAAACAATAGTTATAATTTTAGAATACTAGTTCAGAACGCTCAAAGCATAAAAAATAAAACAGATCTACTTGAAAGCATACTAGAAGACAACCAGTACCAAATATTATGTCTCACTGAAACCTGGATATCTGAGGAGCAGAAAGACTATGTCCAAATTAATGACTATGATTTTGGAGCGGCCTACTACAGGAGTGAAGGAAGAGGCGGCGGAACGGCGATACTTATAAGAAAACGACTTGAATTCAAAGAGAGAAAGGACATATCGGACCTATCAATAGACAATATTATTGAGTGTTGTGCGGTAGAAATAGACCCAAATATTGTAATTATAACTATATATAGAGTAAATCGTGACATCGAAACATTTTTGAAGTGTCTGAAATTGATTTTAGGGCGTATAAATAAATATAAATAAATAAATAAATATTACGGGACAATCTTACACAAATCAACCTAGGCCCACGGTAAGCTCCGTAAGGCTTGTGTTGTGGGTACTAGGCGATGATATATATAATAGATACATACATATAGATAATTATATACATATATAACATCCATAACTCAGGAACAAATATTCGTGATATATACACAAATAAATGCCCTGACCGGGATTCGAACCCGGTATTAAATGTAAAATTAACAAACATATTCTAATAGTAGGAGGTTTTAACTTAAATATGTTACAAAATTCAATTGATTGTCGTAGGCTAATTAGCTTAATGTTAGAAAATAATTTGTACCAAATTGTCCAGGGTCCAACTAGGGTTACCTCCACGAGCGCAACATGCATTGACTTGGTTTTCACAAATAATAAAAAATATAATGTGTCTGTGAAAGATTTAGGTATATCTGACCATATGGGGGTTGTTTACGAATTTAAGTTGCAGAAACTTACGTGTAACGCCTGTATATACACACAAAAAAGGTTTTTTACTCCAAGTGCCTTAACTCATTTTAAGCAAGCCCTGCAAAAAATAGACTGTAATGTAATTAGTAACATATATGATGCCAATGAGAACTATAATCGATTTGAGAAGACAATTCAAGATCTATTAAACAAGCATATTCCCTTAAGAACTACAAAAATAAAATCAAAAAATAAAAAAGGTTGGATTACTCACGGACTCCGACGTTCTTGTAAGCATAAAAGAATTCTTCGTATTCTCACAACTCAGGCAAACAGTGAAGTCTTAGGAAAACATTACAATTTTTATAGCAAAACACTTAAAAAGTCTATTAAAACCTCAAAAAAGCTTAATTACATACGACAAATGACAAATTCACAAAACAAAGTAAAAAGTATGTGGGGCGTAATTAAAAGTGTAACTGTACCAAAAACATCCCAATTCACACCAAATATAACACTTCGACACAATAACACCAGTGTGGAATGTCCACATCAAGTCTCTAATCTATTTAATGAATATTTCTCCGCCGTGGGTAAATCATCATCACAAAACCGCTCGACCGGGCGGCCGGCCATGCAACCAGCCGTGAATTCCATGTATCTTAGCCCCGTGACAGAAAGTGAAGTTAAGACGATAATAAATAAATTACCAAATAAACACAGCGCAGGTTATGACAACCTTCCGACAGCCCTCATAAAACATTGTAGTGCTGAGCTAACACCGTATATAACTAAACTTATAAATCAATCCTATAGTCAATCTATTTTCCCCGACAAATTAAAAATTGCCATAGTAAAACCAATTCTCAAGGACAAATGTGATCCGCAAAATCCTAGCCAATATAGGCCAATATCCTTACTTTCAACTATATCGAAAAATTTTGAAAAAACGATGGCCACCCGTATTTATAATTTCCTGGAAAAGTTTAATCTCTTAGATCCCAATCAGAATGGCTTCCGTAAAAAACATTCAACTACCTCGCGGTATATAAATATGTAGATGAAATTCTAAATTACCTCAGAGATAAGCAATATGCCATAGGTATGTTGCTAGATATGACCAATGCATATGATAAAGTCTCACACACTGTACTTTTAGGAAAATTATATGGGGTAGGTATACGAGGTGAAGCTTACAATTGGTTAAAATCATATCTCGAAAACAGAGTACAAAGCGTTCAGATACAACACTACAATAAAAAAACGGGAGAACTCGCTAATATCTTATCAAAGCCTCTAATAATAAATAGCTCAATACCACAGGGAAGCGTTCTCGGATGTATCCTATTTGTAGTATATATTAATGATTTACCAAAAACTACGGAACATCACTGTACCCTATTTGCGGACGATGTTTCTCTGTTATTCAGATGCCCGAAACATTACAACATCAATAGCGATATAAAGGACACGCTAACAGACTTTAACGACTGGCTACGTGAACACTGTTTAGAACTTAATATGAACAAAACTAAGTTAATACAATTCAGGCCATACCAAAAAATACCTCTAGATATGGCACATGTATCAAACGAAATCGGTATTGAAGAAGTTAGTACATTTAAGTTATTGGGCCATACAATTGACACAAACCTAAATTGGAAAAAGCATATCGAAATTACAAACAACAAGTTATCTCGTTTCATATATGCGCTAAGTGTACTTAAGAGAAATACTCATATTGAATGTGCATTATCGGCACATTATGCGTATGCATATGCATGGCTGCGATATGGCATTATCTTATGGGGAAATAGCACTGACGCCCACGACTTGTTCGTAGCGTCAAAAAAGTGTATACGCATAATGGCAAACATACGCTGCCCGGAAAGTTGCCGACCCCACTTTGTCAAACTTAAGCTGCTAACCCTACCGTGCATATATATACTGGAAGTAGCACTGTTTGTAAAAAAACATCTAACTCAATACACATTTGTTAAAAGCGTCCTTCGAAATAACCAATTAGCCCTCCCGGAACCTAAGCTGAATATGTATAAAAGAGGACCTCATTACCAATCAATAAAAGTCTACAACAAAATCCCTGACTTCATAAAAAAAGAGGATAAGTTTAATAGTTTCCGCAGTAGACTTAAAGATTGGCTAATAAGTAAAACATATTACTCGTATCAAGAATTTATTACAGACACCCGTAAATAGTTTAATAGTACATTTACAATTTACCGCTCAAAATAATAAATTGACATTAGAATTACATAGGTATATACAATTTTCAAATAATGTTTTAGTTAATAGATGTAAATAAGTAGCTATGTTTAGATATAGTATGTGACCTAGCTAGTAATTAGAGGAAGATTGAAATGCATGTGCATGATTAATAAAATAACTGCCTAAGGAAAAAATATATTTTAAGGAATGTTAAGCATATAAATGGCATGTAATTAAATAAAACTAAATATAAATTGCTACGCCCTATCAGGGCCCATATGGAACTCATGTACCTATTATAAGATCTGTACAACTATGGATGCAATAAATGATATTGATTGATTGATTGATATAGAGAAATAAATACTTAAATAGATAGAAAAACATCCATGACTCAGGAACAAATATTCGTGCTCATCACACAAATAAATGCCCTTACCGCCTACTAACCTTAACCTTACTTATATATTTTGTTCGTATAACATTTACATGAAACAATGGGTTTTAATTTACATTACCCACTTCCTGGTACCTACATATTTAATTAGACGGCCATCAGTCAGTACAATGTTTTACCTAACTGTATGACGAAAGATAAATTGCGTCTACAGCAACATAATATATGATCATGTGCCAATGCCTTAACATATCACAGAACGGAAAGGGATATGACGATGATATGGAAATAAAACATTTGCGCGTTTCAAGACAGACAAACACGCTTGTTACATGGACCGGGTGTAGCGGCAAGGTAGCATTCGGTTGTCGTTGTCTTCACAAGATCATCATCATCATCACCATTTATGTCTGACAAACAATTATAAGTTACACACAGATGAGTAATCAAATGATGTGTCACGAAATGGGCCCAGCTCTTCATGATGCTTTTTAGAGTGAGGCTACACTAGTGCGTTGCGTCGCACTTGTGTCTTGGCCGTCTGCTAGGTGATGAATTCGCACCTACCAAGAACCCAGCCAAAGATGCTGCTTCAGCAGTATAGTCATCACGTATAAATAAAGCATCACTCACCCGTAGGAAGACTTCGGCCCCTGTTCGTATTGTTTCTTCTTGGATAAGGTGTCTGCCTCCAGCACTTCATCACGGAGTTTCGCCATGCTGCGAATAAATAAAATAAAACGACTCATTTCTATATTCCAGCCGAACTCGGTACAGCAAACTGAAAGATAGGATTCCACCACGGAATAAAGAATCCATTGGAAGTGGCATTCAAATGATTTTCATAAAGAACCAGTGTCGCCGCACGCACACAACCGCACTTCAATAAAATACTATTGCAATACGCTTTCGATTTGTTAAAATGTACTGAGGCAATAAGTTGTTAACGGTAGCCAATTTTATATGCATAATTTACTTTAAAAACAAAATTTAAACCGTCTTCAATTCAGTACTTCGGCAAGCCACATGGTACATCAAAATTTTCACATTTCCTTTCCAATTTACCACATGAACTGCTTTCTGAGAGCAAATGTGTTGATCATTATAGAAAAAACCCAAGTCGCTATATGTGGGCTGATAATATTTGAGGAATTCCTTCGATTCCTCAAGGATTAGTTGTACACTTAATTCGTTGCTACTTCAACGGAATCATGTCAGAATCTTTGACATACTTTACATCTTTGATTGAGGAGTTCATAAGTCATCTGTGGTCTTCATCATCAGTTCCACTTCACCAAAATTACGATTTCCGAGGGTAAATACACGAGTTATAATCGAAAATACCGCAATCACTACACGCGTGCCTAAAAAAATTGAGGGTTGCCCTCAATTTCCCTTGGATCCCATCATCAGATCCTGACTTGGTGACAATGGGACCACCTCAGGAGTATACTCTTTCGAATAAAAAAACAATTTTGGTAATCGGTCCACAATTGATGGAGAAATCGGCGAACATACATTACATCTTTGAGGAGTTCCATAAGTTATCTGTGGTCTTCATCATCAGTTCCACTTCACCAAAACTACGATTTCCGAGGGTAAATACACGAGTTACAATAAAACATACCGCAATCCCTACACGCGTGCCTATAAAATTTGAGGGTTGCCCTCAATTTCCCCAGGATCCCATCATCAGATCCTAAATTGGTGACAATGGGACCACCTCGGGAGTTATAAATGGGCGAGAGGGCACCAAAGAAAAAAGTGGAAAAGTCAGCTTCGAAGCTTATGGCGACCGTGTTTTGGGATAATGACGGTGCCAAAAGGGACCACAAGGAACGGTCAATATCATTTATTAAGCACGTGATGCAGTCGTCCAGAAGCGACGTGGGAAACTTAGCTGTGGAGTGTTGTTTTTACAGGACAACACACCAGTTCACACTACCCGTGTTGCTAAGTAGGCTCTAAAAGACACTGGTTTTGAAGAAATCAATCATCCACCCTACAGTCCAGACCTGGCTCCGAGCGACTATTTCCTTTTTTCAAATTTGAAAAACGACTTACGTGGTCGCCGGTTTGCCGATGACAATCAGATCAAGGCTGCGGTAGAGAGCCATTTTGAAGCGAAGGAAAAATATTATTTTTTCGGCGGTATCAAAGCATTGTTTGCTCGAAGCGAAAAGTGCTTATCACTCTCATCAGTCATCATCCTCCTAGCGTTATTCCCGGTTGTGCCCTAAAGGAGCCCGGGGTCTGCTTTGACACCTAATCCCAAGATTTGGCATAGGCACTAGTTTTACGAAAGCGACTACCATCTGACCTTCCAACCCAGAGGGAAAACTAGACCTTATTTTTCCTTCACCGAAAAGCTAACGGTAAATATTCCGTATATAAGTTCCGAAAAACTTACTGGTACGAGCCAGGATTCGAACCCAAGACCGCCGCTTGACAGCCGCATGCCAGAACCACTGGGCTACCGTAGCTTCTTTATTGTGCTTATCACTCTATATTGAAAAATAAAAACATTTACTTTAATACTCTCTTTCTTTTTTTTTTCTAAGGCTGCGAACTTTTCAGCCGCCCCTCGTATTATTGTCAGATTGTTTTTATTATTCAAGTTATCCCTCATGTTTATTAAAAATTATTAAAAATTATATATAAAAATTATAGGTATGTTATGTATGAAATGGTAATATATGACTAAAAACAGCAAAATTTGTTACCGTAAAGAAATAGGTACCTACAGTACGCGGCAGAAAAGTTTGCGTGTCTGAAGTTAGCCTCGAGTCGCCTCCCGGATACCCGTCCGATCCCTCGTTTGCGGCGCTACTAGAATCTAACATCAGAATCGTTAACTGATTTTAATCGTATTGTACCAGAACTTCGTTCTTCAAGTGGCAACGACCTCGTATTATTAGGTAGGTACTTAAAAAAACATACTCTACTGTATCGGTCGTCAATCATCAAAATTTAGTAACTACTTACCAACAAATCTTTCGACAATTTGATTTCTGTTACTTAGGTAAGTAAAAATGTAGTGATTGGCGGAGCGCCCATACAAGCCGATTTCCACCGGCTTGCCTAAAATTTATTTTTAGGCAAGCCTATAGTTATATACTCTAAACTCTGTCATAACTTTTTTTTTCCGGGTTGCCCTAGGAAATTTTTCACGCACCGCCACTATTAATGAAATTACATACCTATACTTACTAACAAACGAATACCTTAAACATATCAGTGGAATGATTTTGAACATATCCATATAAATTAGATAAGCTGGTGTTAATTAAGTATGTTTGTGTTTTTTTAAGAAGTGCTGGATTATCTTTATATTAGGTCCTTGCCTATGAAATTGGCGGTTTTTTCACAGATATTATTTTGTACGTAATTTATTCATTTCTATTGCAACTTCCAAATTATTTTTTAATTTCTTTATAAGACTATGTAACAAAGGTTTTAAATACAAAAAATAGGTTTGATTTTTTTATTTAGTGTTTCAAATTAAAGCTTGAAAACCGCCCTTTTCATGTGCTGCCGGTTAAAGTGTTTCAATTACGTATAGTTTTATGATGCGAACTATTTTTAAGGAATGAAGATATGTGTAAAGTAGCTTAAAAGTTTTCTATATTCCTACCAAAATTTAGTTTGCTTTGAATTTGACATTGCTGAATAATCCGCAAAATTCAATGTATGAAAATCACAGTTTTCATAAAATTCTCCATACACACCGCAAATTTCATAGGTAAGGACCTAATAATAATAGAAGCCAGTGGGCATTGCTATCTAAAGACCTGTCACGTATACAGTATCATATGAATATTTTAACATCTCCCACATCCATTTTTTTCGATCTTGTGAGACATTGTGTTAGATCAAGTAGCTAACGCTTAAAAACTACGCTATTTAGTCTCCTTTGTACAGTCTTGTAACATATGATACGAATCAGACAATGCGATTGCCCTGAATTGACGTTTTGACCCCGAAACAGTAAACAGGTTAAAACTGAAACGTACTCGTATTTAAGTAGGGCATGTATTCAAAACAAAATATTTACATTTCAACGTAGCTATATTATTTATCAATGCAAATCCAATGGGTGCAATGCAACTTTGAAGTGATGCTTTAAAAATGTTGTTATTTTTTTTACTGAGTTTATTTTGCACTACCTGGACCCTAGTAACCTAGACTTCCACCCGCGTTGTCAAGAAAGTTTGTTTGAACAGTATTAAGGAACTGTGCAACGTCCATGGTCTCAAAAAAAAACAATAAGTATGCGAATATCATATCATATTTGATTTTTATTAACTACAGGTTTTGTTGCGTTTTCCTTTGAGCGTGAGTAATCCTTATAATTCATGTTATGTGCCTCAAACTAATTAATGCTTTTGTATACCTAGATAGTAAAGAAAAAAGTTAAATCCTATGTTTTATACCGAGTTGCCCGTCCTCAAAACCTAAATGCAATGGGACAAGGTCAACAAATAGTCAAAACGGCAGCAGCTGAGTGGTTCAGTTCAGATGTGTGACCGTGGCGCGTGGGTTCAAATTCTGGCTATTGATAGATGTCGCTACGAGCCTCCTTAAGGTTAATTAGAAGAGTGAAGTGATTGAAAGATTCGTTGCCACTGGCGGGACCCACGGTAGCTCAGTTGTATAAGAGCAATGGATGGATTCCAGAGGTCGCGGGTTCAAATCCTGCTCGTGGCGAATAATTTTTCAATTTTCCTCTTAGATCGAAACTTAGAATTTCGTTAGCGGACGTTTCTGCTTAGTATAAATTTACCATGCTATTGAGTTTCTCAAAACTTATGTACAGATTGTACGGAATATCATTTGATATTTATAGCTACTTCTAAGCTTTACATTGATATGCTCACGGTACAGTCAGCATCAAAAGTAGCTACGCAATCGCAGACGTCAAAAGTTCTTATTCCCTTTTGATAAAGACTTTTGACGTCTTCGTTTGCGTAGCTACTTTTGATGCTGACTGTACCTACACGTTCGCACCGATTTAACGGGTTAAGCAAAGTCCCCTTTGAGTACCTTAATCCCAATAGCTTGTAGTTTTTCCTTGGGATTGAATGATCAGATTGATCAGATAGCAGTTGGTTCCGCAAAAACGTATGAAGAAGAGCATGAGGGCAAAGACGTTTATCAAACCAAAGTTATTTTAGCTAAAATTCCGTACAAAATTCGTTGTCCATCTGTCACTTTGAGAACTGTGTTTGTGAGAATGGGACACAATACACTTTAAAGAAAGAAACATTTATTCGAGACAAACAACACACAGCGATTGTCACGAAACGGTTCTATTTTACGTTCTACGTTTCTACTTTAGTTAACAGAGAGGTTTATTAAGTTATTTGAATGAAAGGGTCTACTCCAAGTCTTGGTATTAGGTAGTAAGCGGCCTCAGGCTCGTTCACTAGCTGCATTCACAACTCACTCTATAGCCTCGACGTTCCTGCCGGCAGGCCCCCAGCGCTGCTTGTGTTCGGTGACGTCGTTGATGAAGTCGGGGTCCGTGTCCCAGTCGTCCGCCTCGGCCTGCTGTCTACATCTGCTTTCACAACTCACTCTTTAGCCTCGATGTTCCTGCCCGGCAGGCCCTCAGCGCTGCTTGTGTCCGGTGACGTCGTTGATGAAGTCGGGGTCCGTGTCCCAGTCGTCCGCCTCGGCCTGCTGTCTACATCTGCTTTCACAACTCACTCTTTAGCCTCTTCCTGCCGGCGGGCCCCCAGCGCTGATTGTGTTCGGTGACGTCGTTGATGAAGTCGGGGTCCGTGTCTTAGTCGTCTACCCCGGCCTGCTGTCTACATCTGCTTTCACAACTCACTCTTTAGCCTCGACGTTCCTGCCGGCGGGCCCCCAGCGCTGCTAGTGTTCGGTGACGTCGTTGATGATGAAGTCGGGGTCCGTGTCCCAGTTGTCCGCCTCGGCCTGCTGTCTATATCTGCTTTCACAACTCACTCTATAGCCTCGACGTTCCTGCCGGAGGGCCCCCAGCGCTGCTCGTGCTCGGTTACGTCGTTGATGAAGTCGGGGTCCGTGTCCCAGTCGTCCGCCTCGGCCAGCGCCGGCGCCGCCACGTCCGTGGACGCTTTCCACATCTGACAATACACAAGGATGCAATGTACTTTATAGGGGCAATTATCATATATTTTACAAATTCAGATCACCAAGCAAGATTCAGATTGCAACCTAGCTAGGATAGATCAGTTAGCTATAACCACCACGGTAAACGGCCAGAGGTTGAAGTCCTGTTTGAAACAACCATGTATAACTATAAGGGATACAAAGCCGGTGTTCCCTGATTGATGAGTGACATTTTTAAGTGCCTGACAATGACAACCTAAGAAAAATTAAATATGGAATAGTAAAAATACATATTATAATATAATATAGCCTTTATTCAAACAAACTTAAATATATGTATTTTTTTTATATATGTTTTTCTTTTCTTCTGCGTCCATTTGGTCTTGCTTTACAGCATAGGCCTCCCCTAGAGACTTCCATAATTTGCGATCATGTGCTGTTCTCATCCAAGTTGCATCTGCTACCCTAACAATGTCATCCTCCCATCTGCAACATTGTCTGCCTCTTTTTCTTTTATTTTCTCTTGGGCACCACTCTGTTAGGTATGTCTTTTGTCCATTTATCTTATTTGTTTCTTATCATATGGCCTGCCCACTTCCATTTGAGTTTCCTGATACAGTATTTTACGTCGGTTGTTTTTGTCTGTTTCCTTATTATTTTTAGCATTATTTTGTCTTTAATTTTCATGTTGAGCATACTACGTTCTATGTTATGTTGGCAGACTTCTAATTTATGCATATTGTGTTTTGTAAGGCTCCACGTCTGGCACCCGTATGTCATACTGGGAAGGATACATGAATTGAATACACTTTTTTTTCGCATTGATGGGTATACAGGGGTTCTTCATGATTTCTTTGAAGGACCAGTATCTTTTCCATGCGATGCTTGTTTTATTTTCTACTTCCTTTGTTGTGAGGTCCTTTGGAGAGTTTATATTACATTGTTGTTGTTATGTTGTTATAGCCTTTAATTGTGACATCCAAATGTTGTAGTTTCTTCTTTGGTTATTAGTTTGGTTTGTTTATTTAATTTTGCGTGTCCGCTTGCCAGTCGGCAAAGGCCTCCTCCAGCCTTCTCCACTCATGTCTGTCTCTGGCAACCCTCTGCTTCAGGTGACACCAGCAACAGGCCTGATGTCGTCGTCCCATTTTTTGGTCTGCCTGCCTCTTTCTTTTGCAGCCTCTTGTGTACCACTGGGTTACCTTTTTACTCCACTTATCTATACCTCTAATAGTGTGGCCTTCTATACGTGTACTTCCATTTATGCCTCCTAATTTTTGAGACAATGTCCTGCACCTTGGTTTTGCTTCTTATGACTTGGTTCCTTATCCGATCAGCTTTTCTTACCCCTAGCATACTTCGTTCCATGGAAACTTGGCATATGCATAGTTAATTTAAATGATTTATTGTAGGGGCCCAAGTTTGGCTTCCATACATAAGTATGGAAAGGATGCAGGTGTTAAATACCTTACTCTTAGTGCCAATGTCGAGGTTTTGGTCCTTCATTACTTCTTTCATGGCCCAATATCTCTTCCATCCACTACCGACTCTTCGTTCTATTTCTCTGTTAGTGATGTCCTTATTTGAGATTATTTGTCCCAGATATGTATATTCGTTCACATACTCGATTTAATTTTGATCTACGCAAATTTTTTTCCTCTACACCATTTGTGAGAACTTTTGTTTTTTCCCGGTTCATCCTGAGAGGTACCTATTTTCTCGCTTTCTTTTGATAGTTCGTTTATCATGTTGCTCAGGTCTTGGTGATTTTTGGCAAACAGCACAATGTCATCTGCAAATCTAAGGTTTGTCAGAGAACAGCCGTCAATGTTTATACCGTAGTTCTCCCAGTTCAGTGATCTGAACATTTGCTCCAACACAGCTGAGAAGAGCTTTGGTGATAGCGGGTCACCTTGGCGTACTCCCTATATTACATACCATATTTTAATTTACCTAGGTTGTCAGGCACTTACTAGCTTTTCACATTTTTCTCCGTCAAGACTTTTAACTTAAGAATCCCCTGACTGGAAGCATATTAAATTCGTGGTTATAAGTTTATATCACACAGCATACCTACTAGAATGATTTCCAAGTGTACAATACATGACAAGACAATAGACATATTTAATTTTTGTAACATGCTGTGTTCCAATTTTTAATCGAGATTTAATCGTGAAATTTAGTCAATTAAAATGACGATTGATCAATCGTTAATCGAAATCTGCGACGATTAATTCAATCTTGATAAAATTAATCGCGATTAATTTTGTGATGATTGATTGTTTAATCAATTAATTATACAGTTAGGAGCACAAGTGAACCAATGTCAATGACTCTCATATATTTATCGTGTAAAAATTAAAGGGATAAACAATCTCGCTTAAATAATTTTATTATTAGATAATCTACACCATGAACTTAATGCTAAGTGCAATCAACAAGTTTGAAATCATTGTAATAAACATGTAAACTAAAATTAATATTGAATCAGATTTGCTCATCTTGGTAACATAAACATTGAATCAGTTTTGCACCACATGTTTATTAGAATTTTTTGACTATTAATATTTTGTCCATAACCCTTTGGCTTTTTTAACTGCAGCCAAACGTTTTCCCATGCCCTCAACCACTTTTTCACAGTACGCAGGCGACAGTAACTCCCATTGTTCTTGAACTCGAGCCCACAATACGTGTAATGACGATGGCGGTGAATCGTAGATTTTCAATAACGCTTTTTTTTAACATAGACCACAGGCTTTCGATAGGGTTCAAATCGGGACTTTGAGCTGGCCATTCCAACACATGAAAACCCTGTTCAGACAACCATTTTTTAACTACTTTTGCAGTGTGCTTAGGATCATTATCATGTTGATACGTTATTTCATTGATTGGAAACGGCATATTCTCCAGTGTTTCTCCTAACTGCCTCTTTAATATATCGAGATAGATTTCTTTGTTCATTATCCCATCAATTTTACGAATAGAACCAGGTCCAAAACAAGTTGCATGTTCGTGCCTTCTCCTTCTCTTTTCTAATTCCATTGACGTTGACAGCTTTGACTCCTACAAATCCCCAGGACCAGATGGAATTTTCCCCGCCCTACTGAAATGGGGCGGGAGGGCGCTAACACACAGGCTCACCATCATCCTGAGTGCCTGCTTGGCACACACGTTTGTGCCCAGGCAGTGGAGAGAAGTCAAGGTTATATTCATACCAAAACCAGGTAAAGGAGATTACACGGACCCCAAATCCTTTAGACCAATAAGCCTAACCTCCTTCTTGCTGAAGACGTTGGAAAGGCTGTGTGACAGACATCTGAGAGAGAGGGCGCTAGTGCGGATGCCCCTGCATCAGAATCAACATGCCTACAGTTCAGGTAAATCAACAGAATCCGCGCTTCACGCAGTGGTTACCAAGGCCGAAGTCGCGATCAAAAACAAGACTATGTGTTTAGGCACCTTCATTGACATCGAGGGAGCCTTCGACAAGACTAAATTCACCAGCATAACCGCAGCACTGGGAAGGCATGGAGTGAATGCGGTTATGATTAAATGGATACACAACATGTTAAGTCAAAGGGTCATTAGGCTCGGGGAAGACAAAACAAAACAAGCACAAGTAGCGAAGGGATGCCCCCAGGGAGGCGTCCTCTCACCACTACTCTGGAACATGGTGGTTAACAGAATCACCAAGCTAAACAACAGTCATCACTACACCATCGGGTATGCTGACGACATAACGATACTCACCAGCGGCATACATGCAGGTACAGTGTGCGATGTCACCCGCTCCGCACTCGCCATAGTGGAACGCTGGTGCAATGACAATGAACTAACAGTCAACCCAAGGAAGACCGAGCTGGTAATGTTCACCAACAAACGGAATCTGGGGACCTACCGCCTGCCCAGACTGTTCAATACAGAACTCCAATTGTCAACAGAGGTAAAGTACTTAGGTGTAATACTCGATGCCAAACTTAATTGGAGCAGTCATCTAGACAATAAAATCCAAAAAGCTACAGTCGTCTTCTGGCAGTGCCGTAGAATGATAGGTAGGACCTGGGGACTAAACCCCAAGATCACTCTATGGCTGTACCAGGCAGTAATCCGACCAATAGTAAGCTACGGTGCCATAGTGTGGTGGCCTCGTACCACGCTAACCACGATCGAAGCTAAACTACAACGCCTCCAGAGACTGGCCTGCATGGCGGCTAGTGGCTGCATGAGGACTACACCGACTGCAGCCCTGGAAGCCATCATGGACATTCCGCCGCTTCACATTTTCATCAGGCAAGAGGCTCTGGCAGCAGCCATAAGGCTCAAAAGACAACATCTCTGGAGACCGCCCAGGGTTCCACACACCGAAATACTCTACGAGGCTGTAGGAAGGGAACCCCTTATAGAGGCAACTTCAGACATCATTCCCAGACAGTTCGTCTTTGACAAAAAGTACAAAGTTGAACTATACGAAACCCCCCAGGAAGGACTTAACCCCAGAGAGCTAAGAATCTTCACGGACGGGTCCAAGACAAGGTCAGGCACCGGATCAGGAGTATTCTCGGAGGACCTAAACATACGCATTTCGACACCATTAGGGACCCACAACACCGTCTTCCAGGCAGAGTGTATGGGCATAATAATGGCTGCTCACGCAATCGCCTCCAGGGAGGTAAGGGGATATCCCATCCGCATACTTTCCGACAGTCGATCCGTACTGCAAGCCCAGCAAGGTCACGCAACAACTTCTGGGCTGATACACGAGTGCCACAAAATCCTATCAGAGGTATGTAATAACAGCGACATAACCCTGCAATGGATCAAAGGGCACAGTAATTCACGCGGTAACGATGCAGCGGATGCACTGGCTAGAGAGGGTTCAGAGTCAAGAGCTGTAGGACCGGAACCCACAATTCCTCTACCCTCTGCATGGCTGCGGAGCACACTGCGACTAAACACCAAGGTAGAACACCAAAAACATTGGAACACCCTAGGAACCTGCAGGCAAACCAGGGAGGCCCTCCCGACAATCAACCCCGGATTGTCAAGGAAGCTAAAGCAGCTAAAGAGGCCGGCACTCCGTCTTCTGACAGGAGCTATAACTGGTCATGCACTACTAAACAAACACCTTTTTACTTTAGATGTTACAGACAGTCCTCTCTGCAGAGCCTGCATGGAAGAGGACGAGACAGCCGCCCACGTCATCCTGACATGTCCTGGAGTGGCGGACTACAGGGCAAAGTACCTCGGAACACCGGGGTCACTACCGGAGACCGTCGGCAACGTAAAGGGTCTGCTAGGCTTCCTGGTGGAACTGGGTTGGCACGAATAACAGTAGTGCCAAAACCCCTACGCAAAATAGGCGCATTTATGACGTCGAGTTGCGGAAACCCAGCCCGCGTACAACCTATAACCTATAACCTTCCATTGACGTCCATCAGTTGAGTATCTGTTAATTTTAGTTGCATCTGAAAAAAAAACCTTCGCCTAGCCTGTCCACGTTTGGTACTTATTAACAAAAGTTTTTCGAGCTTTTACATTATTCTTACTAATAAGCGGTTTCTTCTTTTTCTCGACTGCTCAGAATTTCGCTCCCTGAAGACTTTTTCTCACCGTCTATTTACTTACGACCTTTCCTATTTGTTTTCGTAAGAGTGAGGCGGCATGCGATGTGGATTTTGCTTCTCCAGTGACCATATTATAATGTATAATCCTACGCGCTTCTTGCGGACATAACTTTTTTGTTCGTCCTCCTCTGTTATTCTTCAAAGGTTTTGCACATTTTTGTCTCATTCTCTGCACAGCCAACTGGCTTACAGTTAATTTCTTGGCTATTTTCCTAGTCGACAGCCCTTCCTCAAACATTTTTTTTATCAAATCATTAACAGGCTTTGTGAAGGGTTTCATGGCTAATGTTTTATTTTCAAACAATGGTGGAGTCAATCCATTTATGAAGATTCGTGAATGATAACATGACAGATCATTAAAATTAATGCACATCGGATAATAGTTTTGTTATTTTCGTGAAATTAATCAAATGGCCTGCTATCGAAAGAGAACAGTGCAAAATTGATTCAATACTAATGTCACCTTATAGATAAAATGCATTACTTCAATCTGTTATTACGTAATGGCAGACTATCTCTATAAAGTATACTAACAGAAAATAATTAAATATCAAAATAATTCCTTACCGTTTTTACGTAAAGTAAAGGTACGTGTAAAAGTAGTGGACATTGGTTCACTTGTGCTCCTAACTGTAGTTGATTAAAAAAATAATTGATTAATGCCCATCTCTGCAAATAGTAGTCGAATAGGGTGACCATAACCGGTTGATGATTTTGCTATTGAAAATTATTATTAATAAAGTAAAATTGTTTGCTTCTAGAGTTAATGCAATGAATTTGCCTTAAAATACAGCAATAGAAACAATAATGTATGTTTATGACTTAGGTTTCAACCTGTATATAGAGCACAAGAATTATTCTTATTCATTTTGATTTGAATAAGAATAAAAATTCTTTATTTCAAGACCATGTTTGCCCAAGTCTGGTCTATAAAGTTTATAGTATAAACCTTTCTTAAACAAGCATCTGAGCACCATAGATTCATTTAAAGAGTAGGCTACACATACTTACCAGCCAAATAATGACTTCGAGATGTAAAAAATTGGTCCAAATGCTTGGCACAGATCCATACCTACCTAAGCATATGCAAGAGGTTAATGCACTAATTGTGGTAACCTATATGTTGCAGTACCGGAGCATCAGTGTACAGGCTTGTGTGCAGTATAATCAAGCTGCAATTAAAATAGGATTGGAGGAAACAGTTTTGCCACTTATGTCAAAGTATGATATGACAGCTATTCCATTCTAAAACAAATCGCATCGAATAATACCTTCATACATGGCAATACAAAAACTGTTCATTTCATAGCCCATATTATTATAGTCTCAATATTCTCACAAGCACATTAAGTAATGTTATCATGTAGATAGTGGATGTTTCATACATGACTCATAGTTCGTAACCACAACACTGTGGTCAGTCAACCTCATATCAAAGTTGTATACGAACTCTAGAAAGTATAAAAAATTATCAGATTGAAATGTAATTGTGCACATTTAATTCAATAGTGTCAGGCTAAACTCACCATCTTGCTGAAGTTACTGTACAATATCGCAACACTAATCTAATATTATCTTGACGTTTCTTAACGATGTATTTTGTTTACAGCGAGCAATCCACGTAGTTTTAGAATGACAAAATTTCTCCGCACGTACCGTCGATATAATGTACGGCTTGCGTGATTTTAATAATCACAAAGATGCCGTGAGACTATTCCGAGAAAACCAATTCAATTTGAATGTTTTTGCCTTAAAAAGTATAGGAAAAAGTAAAATTTACCTTGTTAAGCCGGTTTTGTGTTTTAGTATTGAGTTACACGGCGAAATTGACTATCATGTAGAGTTGAGTGTTCTGGAATATAGGCGTGGCACTACTTGATTTATAAATTTGTGATTGTTTAATAGATTTTTGTTTTGAGGAAACAAATTGGGTGTGGAGGGTGTTGAAGCACAGCCAGCGTCACCCCACAACGATTGACAGGACAGTTGACACTGACAGTTGACAGCCTCTAATTTTTTTTTTTTTAATTTGTCCATTCGGACAGGCTAAGGCCATGGGCCATACTGCCTCGTCTTTAGTATGTTTGATTTCAATTAGTCAAATCCAGTAGTAACGTCTTCAGTAATTTTTTCATTAGTATGTCTAGTCCAAAAAAATTGTCTTCAGTTTAAGTCAAATCCAGTAATAAAATCTTCAGTACGGTCCAAAAAAAAGCGTCCAATCCAGATTGAATCAGTGAAGACTGTGTTTTATCTATGGCAGTTATACAGTGTTGCAGACAGTGACCAAAATCAGGATTTCTATGAATACTTAATCCCTTTTGACCCAAGTGACGGAGAAGCTAATTTAGTGTTTGTCGAAGGTATGTTTTTGTAGCATGACTTTGTTTGGCTCGGTCAATCACCTAAACGACTTGATGAGTTCAGGCAAATTAATTAGGAATAGTTCATTGGTCTCAATTCAATTGGGTACCTACTTTCCTCTTGTTAAAATATGTAACGAACTTACCATCAAATTATTTCGATAAAGTTTAAATTACAGAATATAATTAAAATCATATAATTATTATGAGACTTGAAAGTTTCAAAAATATATAAACCAGCAATTAACGTGATTTGCCGATAATACTATGACGTCATAATACTTATTAAGTATGTCAATTTGTATGAGCCGTCTCGGCTGCTGTTGTCAGCGAGGGTTATATACTTACCCTTTGCGCTCTTTTTACGCGCTTTAGGTGTAGCTAAGTAGTCCTATACAAATATTTGATCCACTCAGAAAACTGGTTCGAAAGGCACCGTGAAAAAAAAAGTCAAGTAGCCACTTGTATGACTCAACGGTTTGCAACGGGCGGATTGATTTCATTTGCATCTCTTACTGCCTCCTGTACGAGTACATTGTGTCTGGAGACACTAAGTATTTTTTCATCACACTTGCTCATAAAATGGTGTTATTCCTTGCCTGTATACAGAAGGACAATGGCCTAAATTGTTCCCGCGGGAAATAATGGTCCCAAGGGAAGTAATGAGCTTGTGTGTGATCTGATTGGTTAAGCAAATCTGGACGGCAAGAATTCTGCTCTGTGATTGGTTGGAAAAAAATCGAGCAGGCCGTTCCCTGCAAGAACCACATGCTCCATGCTCTGTGATTGGTTGAAATATTGAAGATCCGCCCTCCACTCGCACTGATCTAGAAGTGAAGTTGTCAATTTCGTCAACATTTGATTGATGCGCTTGTATAAAACATAGGTTTTTCTGTCTTTTGTAGTTATTTATTTCCTCGCAAATGTGATGAAAAACATTGTGTATAACACGGGAGTAAGAATATTGCAAACTCGAGTCATCAAAAGTCCTCCGCCTTACGGCGTCGGGCTCCTGTTAGACTCTCGTTTGCAATATTCCTCATACGCCCCTTGTTAAACAATGTACTATTTCCTGTATACTTCTACCTGCTTACAATTCAGTAGCATATGTCTACTCGTTATTTATTTAGCTATCTATATAAGTATGTTTATCGTCGTCTATGGGTACATAGCACAAGCTTTGCTTTGTTTGGTTGGAAGCTGGCTGCATGCACGCTCTGCACATGGGGCTGTCTATAATACTTAGATTATAGAGGTGTCTATCTCAGGGGGGATCCCATACGCCAATGACCTTCTATCTGAATCCCTTAGTTTTCTAATGTTTTTTTGTAGCTTATCATATTAACAACAACAGTTTTAAGCAATATATTATCCCGTATTCACTTCAAAAATCACTGTCTTCGAGATATTTGGCATCAAAGTAGGACAATTTTAGACCAAAAAACAGGTTTTCTGGCCATAACTTTTGTCTTAATTAGTTTAAAATAAAAACCCTACACACGTTTACAGAGACACTAGAGACGAACTCAAATATGTAGACTTCGTATATGTTAGATCTTTCACAGCAATCTTATAACAAAGAATGTGTTTTTTTAGACAATGTTTAAAAAAAAACATAAATTAAGAACTATTCATTTCTTTCAAAATATGGTACACAAAAATGGAGATTATAGATTGAAGAATCGATAGCCGTTTACCTTATAATTCTATCTGTAGTGCAAAAGTATTTGTATCGATTCAAAACTAGTCAAAAATCGATGAAAACCTCGGGTAGCCCCTTAAGTCATGTTATTATTCCTACTTTGACTATCTTGCCTAGTTGGTTTTTATGACATGTGTCCTCAGGAGTGCAGTTGTGAGTTTTGGTGTAAAGTACCTATTACTTACTATTTTTTTTTAATTTATTGAAGGTAATAAATCTTTGATTATAGTTTCGTGTAAATCACCCTTCCTTCCTAATTCAACTTCGTAATAAATGAACTGCCCATATGGAGTAAATTCATACTAATAAATGGTTTTTTTTTATATTTATCACTTTATTGATCACAATTATTATTCCAGTTATACATAATAATAAATTAGCTAAAACAGAATACTTATATTTTAAATATACTAAAACTAATATTAAATTAAGTAGTAAATTAATTACATAAAATTAAGGTATATAAAGACTTTAACTAAATAAACAATAAAAAAATAAAAATCATTTAATTCAGGTATCATCGACCCATAAGAATACAATCATTAAAAACACCGACAGTAACCGAACAAGAAATAAAAGTCATCAAAATTTTACGTCTTAAAGCACTACTTATCCCATTAGAATAGGTATATAAATACCTTTTGACCTCACTAGCTCGGAAATTCCTTTATAATTCTTCAAAAACAGATAGCAAACTGCATTTAATCCACAAGGGTGCAAAGTCAGACATGTTTTTCCTAGATTTAGTGAGGTGAAAAGATTTGTTTTACACACGGGTGCGGTTATTTTACGTCTCGTGTGTTTCAACACTACGCTCAGGATTCTATTTTTGAACCACTCGCTTCGCTCAGGATTAAATTTTCAACCATAGATTCCAATTCCAAACTCGCGGTTAAAATGAAACTTTGCACCCTCGTATAACAAATAACTATTTACGTTATTGCAATAAATTAACCAACCAAACAATTCCCAGAATAAGAAGTTGAAAAAACCGGCCAAGTGCAAGTTGGACTCGCGCACTAAGGGTTCCGTATTATCTATAAATATGTATTTAATTCTGTTTTTTTATAGTATTTGTTGTTATATAGCGGCAACCGAAATCTCTGTCTAACTATCACGGTTATTGAGATACAGCCTGGTGACAGACGGACAGACAGACAGAACAGACAGACAGACAGACAGACAGACGGACAGCGGAGTCTTAGTAATGGGGCCCCGTTTTACTCTTTGAGTACGGAACCCTAAAAAAGATCACATTACGGCAACATTATTACAATGCTATAATGCACCTATCTTGGTCGGCCACAGGTACCCTACTGTGACGGATAGTTAACGACTTAGGTACATTAATTGTGAATAACTACATCCAATTCATAAGTAACAGGCTCCTAAATAAGTTGCAATAACAGTGACGCTCGGTCAATATGTATCTAAACTTCATAAAACCTTTGTTATTTAATTTCCAAACCAATGTAAAAAAATCTTATTGGGATTTTTTCAACATTAGTTGTATAACTTCACTACTGTAACTAGGGTGTAGTATGCTAAATATACTGAAACCAGGATATTAATTAGTCGAGTTTTTGTTTTAAAGATTAGTTACCTATACATATAAATCAATAAATACCTCTTAGGTACTTACATTAAAAATACCAAACTTGGGCATTACGCACACTTTCAAATTTTTCTAAGAATCCTTGCATATTAAAATATACCTATTCGTCGAGGTTCGCTTAAATTTCAACCAACTTTGCTTAAATTTCAGGATCCGGTGCATCTATGGCGTATCCAAATTTTTGCAGTGCAGTTTTTATTTCGCCAAACACACTCGCATCTTCAATTGTAGCTGGCAGTCGCACTAATTGAGATCTAGCTAATTTGGCAATCGCTCCTCGAAGTGCTTTCCCGGACCTAGTACGTGGTAGCGCAGGAACCGCTACAGCTTTTCTGAACGCTGCTATCGGACCAATCAGATGGCGGACTAATGCGATCAGTTCTTGGGTCACAGTACTTTCAGCAACTATCTCCTCGTCTAAGGAAAGAAGAAAACACGGATTTCAACATTCAGTCAGTTATGAGACCTACTTACAGTAAAGGTTATATTCGGATTTTCTGTGTCGTCGAGAAATATGCCTAAAATTCGAAATAAACTACAATAAATGCTTTTAAGATTATTCATTAAAAAATATAAAATTTTCACTTGGGTACACGTCTACTTAATTACTCAAAAACTAAATTGGTATCTTAGTCATTTAGATCAATTTGTTTTGTGATTTCCTATTTGTATTCGTTGGTGAAGAAGTACATAGATAATCAATCAATTGATATACGTATACTGTAAATACGTACCATCCTGAGGTGGTCTCATCACGTATAGGCAAAGAGGCACATCTCCCTTGGTTGCATCAGGAGCGCCTACCACCACAGCGTCTGCAATCCTAGCGTGTTTCAGTACTACGTCTTCAATAGCCGCTGTCGAGAGCCTGTGGCCAGCAACATTGATAATGTCATCAGCACGAGCGACTACCCAGACCGCTCCTTCGGCACTCATCCAACCGGCGTCTTGAGTGTCATAATATCCCTAGAAAATGTTAAAGTAACAGATTAGTGGTATTGGTTAGTTTTAAGTACTTTTTCATCATCTTAATTAAAACAAACTATACATTTTAAGTAATTAGTTATACCAGAAAAAACTTCAATGTTATGCATGAAAAAACTACTAATTTAAATTTCAGTAACTCAATTATTTATAAAGCAATATAATTCATGGTAACATCCTGAACAATTAATTACCTAATGAAGGGATTGTAATATGGGAAACTGCAAAAGGTCTTACTGGATATGTCTCGAAGTAGGTTTTCTTGAACCTGTCATCTGCTTGCCAGAGTGTAGAGGCGAAACCCGGGGGCAGAGGTAGTTTTGCTACTAATCTACCAACTTCGCCTGTTTGACATTCTGAACCGTCTTCTCTTAGTAC
Organism: Epinotia brunnichana; assembly: GCA_963854355.1. Classification (NCBI taxonomy): domain Eukaryota; kingdom Metazoa; phylum Arthropoda; class Insecta; order Lepidoptera; family Tortricidae; genus Epinotia; species Epinotia brunnichana. Next base: position 20,264,043 of record OY977936.1, on the reverse strand, counting down.
ATGCACTAGAAAATAAAATACACTTAATTAAGTACTCATTGGAAACCATAAATAATTAGTATTATTACACATATTATTAACATCCATACTAATATTAAAAATGCGAAAGTGTGTCTGTCTGTCTGTTACCTCTTCACGCTTAAACCGCAGAACCGATTTCGATGAAATTTGGTATTGAGGTAGAGTCCCGGGGAAGGACATAGGATAGTTTTTGTCCCGGAAATCATCCGGTAAGGGGGTGAAAGTTTGTATGGAACAGTGGAACTACGATATAAATGAGTTGGACGCGGACGGAGTCGCGGGCAGTAGCTAGTTGGTAATAGATAATAAACATACTAAAATTAGGAAAAACTTGACAAGAAATTTTAAATATGGCTTTGTAGAATATATTTCCAAAACTCTTTGGAGTCCAACCTTTGTATTTTTTTTAAACTTTAGGAGTTCAAAGTGATACAACTGAAAACCTCTTGATGATGATTATTTGCCGAGCAATTGAGATTATGGCACCTTTCCGATCAGCCTTTAACTATCTCTATCTCTCTCAGTCTCTCTCTTTCTCTTCAAAAATCACTCCAAAAGTGAATAGTCAAGTAATTTAGGTCACGTTCTAAAACAGTTTTTTTTCTTTAAATCATCAATTCTGGATAGATAGATAAATCATGTATTTGCTTGCTACATACTTACACACAAGTTACAACAAGGAAAAAAAAATACAACAAACACAAATGTTCTTTTTAACATTAAAAAAAACGTACATATAACAAACAGTTTTTATGCACAGAAACAAACTGTGTGCATTGCAGAAATACAAAAAGGCTCCAACTCAGTGCGTATAGCTTTGCTCGCAATTGAACAAAACACTGGTATTCTGTTCGAACCCAGAAGAGTGTAGAAAAAATATATAGAAGGGCTACTCCAACTCAGTGCGTAGCTTTGCTCGCAATTGAACAAAACATTGGTACCTATTCTGTTAGAACCACAGATGTATGAATATAAGGAGATCGGACACATGGCGGCCGATTTGTATAGAGTGAGCCTGTCGCAAGTACATTAACCCACACAACGCCCAAGTAATTGACAAGACAAAGCACGCACACATCTAAAACACACACTCTTGTATACCTACACGCTTATTTGACAATAAACGCGCATCATATCAGGCATTTTGGGAAAAAACGTGATATTCTCTGCAATCAGCACGCGTGCACAGTATGGCAGTGTATGCCCATTGAGCATACAGCTGCGACACGGCCCCCGGCGGCTTGTCCTCTCTCTAGTATTCTATGCTCTGAGGTTAGAACCCAGTTGTTGGTGTTAGAATACATAAACACATAGTAATAATACTTATATAACTCAAAAACCAAAGACCAACAAACAAACCTTTGTAGATTTGTTTGTCGGTAGTTTATATATATATTTGTATATTTGACGTGTGGCCATTAGGTATGATAAAAATAAAATAAAAATGTGTGATCCGTGTAAAGAAGAAAAAGAGGAAGAAGGGAGAGTCGATAACATAGCACAGTCACACAACGAAATCTGCAACCAAATAGCCATGCGGAATTCCTACCACTTGCTTCTCCATGAACATCTTCTTATAGTGCGACATAAATGAAAGTTTCGACGGTAAGCATCTAATTGGTGGAGGTATATTATTCCAGCATTTGGTTTCGAGATAACGGATACTACCTTTAAAAGCAACTGTCCTGTGTGGGTGTACTTCCAAGAAACATCGACGTGTCAACCTGGTGCCATGCCTTTTGTGAAACAATGAAATTCTTATCCTCGAGTAGGTACAGATATTCTGGCCTTTTGTACTATTTCATTAAGTACATCAAATAAAAGGCATGCGAGATGTGTTCACATGCGTGAAGACATGTTTAATGTTGAAGCCTTGTTTAAGTAAGGAGTAAGGATTAAGTTTATAATTAATTCACATTGACATGTTTTTTTTCTAATACATATTAGATTATTCTGAAAGTACGTACCTTCTTTCGAATGAAATAAAAAGAAATGGGTTCACGTCATAGAATTATCGCTGAAAAAGTTCCTTATTAGCGCAAGTTAGTACAAAAAATGCACCGATAAATGGCGCTGCACTCGTGACGGTATCTTGCCTTCTACTATGCGTTTTAAGGATTTTTCCAGAATTAATGGGCGGGGCAAGTCGGGTATATTATGAACGGATTGAACGATATAACAATTAAAATTTACCATAATAATCTTGATATTTTATTGTCACAAATATTAAATTCCATTATTGTTCTCGTTAAGTGTAATTTAATTTATGGTATGATTCAATGCAGTTAAAATGATATGGAAATTATGTTCTACAGTCGCCATCACATACATAGGTACACTATAGGTGTTCAAAAATATCGGCACATGCACCCTAATGCCTTGATAATAGAGGTGTGTTCCGATGTTTGTGAGCTGCTTGTTTGCTCAGATGTATGTGATGGCGACTGTACGCCGCTACGCGGTTGATTGCCATGGATGTCGCATCATCATCATCATATCAGCCGAAAGACGTCCACACCACACGTCCACGTCTGGATGTCGCATGAAGATTCCAATCAGAAAAATAGTAAAAATCTCCACTTATAATAAATCTCTAAATTAAAAAAAGAATCAGCCAGTTTGAAACTAAGCTTTGCGCGGTTCGAATGTTCTCAGCATCCCATGAACGGAAAAATATGAAACATTTTATATAGGTACATTATTATTCTAGCTGCAACTTAGGATAGTTTTTATCCGACTGCGACAGTTAATTAATTTTCCGAAATATACGACTTCATTTAATTTTTCATTAATGTTTATTGAAATCAAACGCTGCTCCAACTGTCAGCTATAAGAACCGTCAAATTTTCGTCAAAATGGCGGAATTGCTTTGCCTTTCACTTATTAATAATTTAAATCCCGTCTACGATAGACCTTTACGAGACAAATGCTAAAATATAAACCACAAAAAAAATATATTCGATTCTGATATGAGAACTTATATGCGCAAATGTCGTTTTATGTCGTAATTTCAATAAATGAAATCAACAAATTTGAACAATATAATTAACACGAATTTGTTTTTTTTGAATGACAATGGCACGCGCTCGGCGCATTCAGCCAAAGTACCTGCGGCGCTACCACGAAAACCGATACTCAATGTTCATATATTTGCATCCCTGTCACTCGAGTATGGTTAGTGCGATAGAGATAGAGATACCCGAATATTTTCGAATTCCGAAGTTCGTGGTTATAGCTCAGGAATCTAAAATATGGTAAATAATCATAATGTATTTTCTCGAAAAAGAATTTAAAATAAATATAGTCAAATGGAGAAAAAAACAAAGCAAGAGGTTATATAGGTAATGATTAAGTTATAAGAGTCCAAAGTTTTAAGAGGGGGTATGTTCTGTCCCTTTTCCGCAAAACGCACCTTCATATGAAACGATTGTTTTTTACTATGACGCTCGAGTATATTGACGTCACAGTCCCTCATCGTTTTCTCACTCTAACAAGCGACATTAAAACGGATGTAGCTTCATAATTTTTTGAGATATTTGAATGGGAGTTTCATTATCTTCTATCTATTTATACATAATAAATGCCTATGTCCTGACTGACTTATTCACTCAATCACTCACTCACTCACTCATCAACGCACAGCCGAAACTACTAATCTTAGAGAGTTGATTTTTGCACAGTATGTTGCTTTTATAACGTGGGCTAGGGATAAAAAGGGATTTTTGAAAATTCTACCCCTAAGGGGGTAAAATGGGGGTGCAAAGTTTGTATAGGAGAACCTTTTTTTTTTGAGCTATAGACTTAAACTTTGTAGAAAAATTAGTTATTAGAATACAAATGAAACACTTTCAGCGTTTTGGAAAATTCCACCCCTACGGGGGTAAAGTAGGGGTGCAAGGTTTGTATGGGGGAAACATTTTTTTTTTAAATAGAGACTTAAAACTTTGTAGAAAGATCAGTCATTAGAATACAAATAAAGAACTTTCAGGGTTTTAGAAAATTCTACCCCTAAAGGGGTAAAACAGAGTGCAAAGTTTGTATGGGGGAAACAATATTTTTTTTAAATAGAGACTTAAAACTTTGTAGAAAGATTAGTCATCAGAATACAAATTAAGTACTTTCAGCGTTTTAGAAAATTCTACCCCTAAAAATAGGGGGCTAAAATAGGGGTGCAAAGTTTGTATGTGGGAAACTATTTTTTTTAGCTAGAGTCCTAAAACTTTGTAGAAAGATTATTTTAATACAAAGAAAGTACTTTCAGCGTTTTGGAAAATTTCACCCCTAAGGGGGTAAAATAGGGTGCAAAGTTTGTATGGGAAAAACATATTTTTTTTTAATAGAGACTTAAAATTTTGACGAAAAATTACTTATTAGAACATGAAAAATACTACATTCGGCGTTTTACAAAAATCATTCCCTAAGGGGGTTAAAAAAGGGTGCAAGGTTTGTATGGGGAACACTTTTTCTGAGCTAGACACTTAAAACTTTGTAGAAAGATTACTTATAAAAATACAAAAAAAATACTTTCAGCGTTTTGAAAAAATCTATCCCTAAGGGGGATAAAAAGGGGTGCAAAGTTTTTATCAGGGAAAGTTTATGTTTTTGAGTTAGAGACTTGAAACTTTGTAGAAAGATTACTTATTAAAATACAAAAAAAGAACACAAATCGTTTTAGAAAATTCCACCCCTAATAGGGTTAAAAAGGAGAGCAAGCTTTGCATGGGCAACACTTTTTTTTGAGTTAGACTTAAAACTTTGCAAAAAGATTACTTATTAGAATACTAAAAAAGAACTTTCAGCGTTTTAGAAAACTCCATCCCTAAGGGGATCCTTAAGATCCTTAAGAAGGGTAGCCAGTGTTGTGTGGGAAAAACTTTTTTTTTTACTAGACTTAAAACTATTCAAAATGTTACTTATTAAAATTAATAATAAAGTACTTTCAGAGTTTTAGAAAATTCCACCCCTAAGGGGGTTAAGAAAGCTTTGTATGGGCAACACTTTTTTTGAGCTAGAGACTTAAAAGTTTACGAAAAAAGTTCTTTCAGCGATTAGAAAAATTCAACCTCTAAGGGGGTTTTAAAGGGGGTTCAAATTTTAAATGGCGAGCAATAAAATTTTAAAGTGTGAGTAAGAGATTTTTAACTTCGGTCTTATTCTGTACGTTAAAAGACTACAAAACTGATTTCAGAGTTTTTCCAAATTCATCCCCTAAGAGTGTTAAAATTGGTTCAAAGTTTGAGTATTTCAAGGCATTTTTAAAGTATGAGATTTTTAACTTTGGTTTTAGACTGTTTGTTCACAAACTAGAAAATGAACATCAACTTTTTTTTTAATTATCCCCTAAAAGAGGGTTCAAATTTTGTTTTGAGAGAAATCATTTTCTAAGACGATAAAAAGTTCTACGCGGACGAAGTCGCGGGCAACAGCTAGTATACTAATAAAAATCTAGAATAAAGTAATTTCTAAAACTACTAACTTACTATCGTATCCTGGAACAGGGTAGCCGGCGGAATGTGGCAGCACCGATTTGATGCCATATCCGAGTGACGCTGCAGTGATCGCAGACCCTGTTTCTGTTTGCCACCAGTGGTTGAGCACAGGCACTGAAAATACGCGCTCGGCCCATAGCTGGAAACAGATTTTCGTCAACTATTAAAAGGTTATTGATCGTATAAATTATAGAGCATTTTGCTTTCGACTTCATGGCGTACCCAGTCGTTAAAATCACATTCCAGAAGTACTACAAAATACCATATGAATTAAAAAACGCAGTTTATTCGAAAACGTTTTATGGAGACATTATTTGAATTCAGGGACAGTTCATTTATTTTCAGCATTGGTTTTATTTAAAGCAAAACTGTTTTCTGGGATTATTCGTAGGTAATTAATGAACGTGGCTACTGCTATAATTGAATGGTACAAGACAAAGGACTGCCCAGAGTTCACAGTGTCACTGAATAAGTTTACATAATGTACATGCCTTCAATACCCGTTACTTATTGACTTTCTATTTCAAATCATGTTCAGCCAAATAATGTAATTTAATTGGAACCTATTCGTAGAGTTCAACATAATTTGGAGTTGCAGCTGCCGGACGGAAGGAGAAATCGCAGACGTCTTTTGCACAAATGGTGGCGAACAACCGAGAGAGAGCAGGACTGCTGAGGCGAGGCCAGAGACATCACCGAGGGAGACGAGAAAAAAAGGCGTGACGTGAGCTTATGAAGGCCCCTTACACCTCTGGGGGGTGCCATAGGACTACAACAACAACATTTTTTGTCACACATAAATAGTATTTTAGAACTACACGTAAGGTGTATTTTATCAACCGACGAAAAAAACGGAGGAAGTTCTCAATTCGACGCGTATATATATTTTTTTTTATGTATGGCTTTTTACAGAGTAGTTCGATTTTGATAATTCTTTTTTTATTGGAAATGGTATAACCCGAAGTTGGTCCCATATAAATTTGGAAATAAAAAAACCAACCCTAAGGGTACAGTCGCCATCACTTACATCGGAGCAAACAAGCACGTCACAAACATCGGAACACACCTCTATTTCCAAGGCATTAGGGTGCATGTGCCGATATTTTTGAACACCTATAGTGTACCTATGTATGTGATGGCGACTGTACGAAAATAGGGGATGATTGATTTTTCGTCGGTTAAAACTTTGTTTTCAAAGTAAATTATTCTCTTTATGCTGGTACAGACGATTTGAGTTCTGTTTTTGATTGAAGTCTAAAAGACTGATGATGATGAATACATCTTTATTTTCTATAGTAAATATGAAATGATTATTAGTTGCATATGAAACATAATGATCAATACTGAAGTTTCAACTGGATCGCTTACCCGTGTGTCCTGGTCGCAATGTTCCCCGGCAATGAAGACCGACTTCAAAGACTGGTTACAATATCTCCTGGCATACTTGGCGTTGGGATCGGCCCTCTTAAGTACACGGATCGCAGTTGGGATTGTGAACAATGCGTTTACTCGATGCTGTTCAATTATCCTAGAATAATATAGGTACCTATATAAATAAACAAAAAAACAATAACAATAAACTAAGGTTTAATTAAGATATAAGAATAAGTAGGTAGGTACTAGTAGGACTACCAATACCCCAGTGTCAGTGTGTAGTGTCTTTGTATCTGACACGGTCTAACGGCTCTTAGGAATAGAGTTGTCATCAGATATTTATGCGGCCTTTGTTCCATCATATATTGATGCCGGTGACTGTACATACCTATTTGCTTTTTAGGGTTCCGTACTCAAAGAGTAAAACGGGACCCTATTACTAAGACTTCGCTGTCCGTCCGTCCGTCCGTCCGTCCGTCTGTCTGTCACCAGGCTGTATCTCAAGAACCGTGATAGCTAGAGAGTTGAAATTTTCACAGATTATGTATATCTGTTGCTGCTATAACAACAAATACTAAAAACAAAGTAAACTAATTTTTTAAGGGGGGCTCCCATACAACAAACGTGATTTTTTTGCCGTTTTTATAGATAATGGTAAAAAACCCTTCGTGCGGGAGTCCAACTCATACTTGGCCGGTTTTTAATAATAGGTAACGTATTATCATCATTAAATCAGCCGAAAGACGGCCACTTCCGGATGTGCCACAATGACCGATCCTGCGTCACCCGCATCCAGCGGACTCCCGCGAACTTTACCAGCTCGTCAATCCAGGTAGCATATGGTTTATTATATTCCCAAACACGTTTACATAATTATTATTTAACGAGCGCCTAACATGTCTAGTAAATTATACTACAAATACCTACCTGAAATACTGTCCTGGATCTGGCGTCCTATCCGGCTTGCCTTCGTACAGAACAGAGGTTAAACCGGCAAGCAGGGGACCGTAGCAAATATAAGAATGACCCACTACCCAGCCAAGGTCCGATGCCGCCCACCAGACGCCCTTCTTCAGACCATATATCGTATTCATGGACCAGCAAAGTGTAACTGCATGGCTGCATGGACGCTGCACACCTTTTGGAGCAGCAGTGGTTCCTGAACAAAATACCTTACTGAGAAATCATTCGAAAAAACTAAAAAACCCTGACTGGTTGACTGGTAGAGAATGCCTGAAGGTATTAACTCCGCCTTTTGTTTGTGCAATAAAGTTTAAATAAATAAATAAAAACCAAACCATCGTATTTTTAAGTCTCTACTGAATTGCAGTTTCATTTCTATCCAAATATGACAAAATGAATCTCGCAACAGAATAACTTACCAGATGTATACAAAATGTACAGAGGTTCGTTTGCCTCGACGGGCACGCATGGCACGGGCTCACTCTCAAGAGCCTCTTCCCAACACAAGTCTCGGCCTTTTTCCAAAGAACACTCGAGAACCCTTCGCCGCTGGTATATGATGCATTTCAAGGGCTGATGTGAGCTTTGGCATAGCGCTTCGTCTAAGATATCTTTGTATCTGCGAATATGATTTAAAGTAAGTACCAAAATGGTATCAACACTTAAGCGGAAGTATTTTTTATTAATAAATAAATTAAAGATAATTTTAACGCTACCAAACAGCAAATTGTTAATTCTGATTCAGACATAAGACTAACTAAATCAAATATTAATATATGTATGTTACTATGCCTAACATAAATGAACATGACAAAATTATACCCACCTAACAATTTTATTTGGTTCAACTCCACAACTTGCTGCAATTATAACTGTGGGTTCCGCGTGTTCAATTCTTGTTCTAAGTTCTCTTGCCGCAAACCCTGGAAAAGAGTAGGTATATAAAGCCATGAATTGTCCTGAAATTAGAATGTTGAAAAGCAAAAGCTCTTATTTTTCACATTGTTATGTACAATTCCAATATCGATAATGTGTCCTGGATTACCCTTTATATAAAATAGGCAAAAATAGATTTAATTAATAATACCAATCAGGTTAAGTATAGGCATTTCGCTAAAGTCCGAATTCAAATATTAACTCTGAAATTGCAGGTAGGTAGGTAAACATCGATAGCCGCCCCAGATTCTAATTTTTTTAGCATAACAGAGGCCCTAGCACGATATGTTTTATCGTCACATTTTACGGTGAAAATGTACAGAAACGTCACGTAAAACATAACGATTAATAAAACCGTTAAATTATTTTAATGTTGTGAAATTGTTAATTTGCATGCATTTTCTGGTAGAACATAAGCAACACTGTATTTATTATGTCATCTTATGTTACTATGTTCTCGCAATGAATAGTTGATTGATTGATAAAACGTACAACAAACCTTGCAACCTTTTATACAGTACCTCCGAACACTACAGAGTGGATGCCCCCGATGCGATTGGTCGCCAGCATGGCTATGACTGCCTCGGGGATTAATGGCATGTAGATCAGGACACGAGACCCTCGGCCCACTCCGAGCTGGGACAATTTGCCGGCGAGACGCGAAACCTGGACATTTATGGTTAACGCATTAGGTATCATACCTTCTTCTTCTTTAAAACAAAGATATCCATTTTTATCTCCATTTGCCCGTTTCACGAAGCTAGAAGTTATAATTTTACATGTTTAAAAAGGCATCGCAGAGGTCAGTCGTTTTTGTTCAAGAGCCTCAGTGTTGCCAGTTTAATTTTGTAAAACTGCAACCCGTAACTTCCGGAAATGCGAACGGACCGTCGAATTATAGCGAAATTGTGAATAAACAGGACTGAGTCCCACTGACTCGATTCTTCATCTCGTTATACGTGCCGCATAGCCCGCATCCCACAATATCTGTCGAAAACTCAAACCTTGCAAACTTTCTCAAAATCCCAGTTTCCAAGTCATCATTTGGCAAAGAGTAGCCACAATCATCATCATCATCATATCAGCCAAAAGATGTCCACTGCTGTACATAGGCCTCCCCCAAAGAGTGCCAAAATGACCGATCCTGCGCCACCCGCATCCAGCGCCACGTAGCCACAATAACGGTTCATAATTTGATGACGCATGTCAGAGTCAAGCACGGGTCCCCGCTTGCCCTGAGGCCCATTTGATGAAACTTAAACGAAGCTACAAGTTACAATATTACAAGCCTAAACTGGCAGCACTGAGTAGCGTTTGGGCCTTTTTTTTTAAGAAAAAAAATACTTACCTAATATAATGGGCCACTTTTTCCACATCCCATCAGTCAGTGGGCTTAAGGACTAACCTGATCCTTCATCTCGTTGTAAGTGATGCGCCTGACCGTGTCTGTCAGCGGGGAGTCGTGCACCAACGCCACGGTCTCACCCTGTCCTTTTTCCACATGTCGATCCAATGCGTTGTGGCAGACGGATATCTCGCCACCTACCCACCTACATAACGGTAAATAATTGAACAGGGATTTTTGTTATATGGAGAATAAACATAAAAAAGGAATTTAGAACAGAGTTGTGGATTTGTAGAGGAGTCGAACTATGTTGATATTAATTAGTAATCATGCAAAATGAATTTTATTATAATAATTACTTTTTCAACACATTTGCTCGTAACGTGCCTCTTATTGTGCCGCTTTTAGGCTCATAATCCTGGGTATTAAACACGCATGTTTTATAACATTATGACACTCGGGTAGTTATGTTTATATCCCGATTAAGACACGTTGGCACCTTGCAGCAAGGTGTATGTATGGACTCGGCGCATTCTTAAATTGACCGGGTTATACAGGTTTGTTTTTAATTCTCGGCAAATGGATTCTTAGTCGACTAAACAAATTAAATCTTTCTTGTGAATTAATTGATTATTTCTTCTTGGATATGATATAGAAACGTTTAATTTAGTAAAACTATTTACTTTTGATAACATTTTACATGAATTTATATTGAACTAGCTGTTGCCCGCGACTTCGTCCGCGTATAACATGTTATCGTCTAAATGTTTGTTGAAGGAGTGAATTAAAAAAAACATTGAAATTAATTTTGTACCTAGTCTTTTAAGAAAACAATCTAAAACCGAAGTTACAAATCTCCTACTTTCAAAATCTCTTGCTCTCTATACAAACTAAGAACCCTCTCTGAACCCTCATAGTAAACAGTCTGAAACCGTAGTTACAAATTTCTTACTTTAAAAATGTCTTGCTCTCTATACAAAGTTCGAACCCCCTTTTAACCTTCTTAGGCGATGAATTAAAAAAACGCTGAAATAAGTTTTGAAGTATTTTAGCAAACAGTCTAAAACCGAAGTTACAAATCCCTTCCTTTAAAAATATCTTGCTCTCCATACAAACTTTGAACAACCTTATAAATCCCTTTAGGGGATATATTTCAAAAAATGCTAAAATAAGTTTTGTAGTCTAAACAGGCTAAGATCAAAGTTACAAAAATCATACTTTAAAATTTTCTTGCTCTCCAATCTTTCCATACGAACTTTGAACGCTTTTCAGGGAAAAATTAAAAATAAAACACTCGGTTTTTTTATTGTAATAGGTAAGTATTTTTTCTACAAACTATCTAGTCTCTAGCTAAAATAAAGTGTTTCCCATACGAACCTTGCACCCCATTTTAACCCCTTAAGGGGTGAAATTTTCCAAAACGCTGGCAGTAGGTATTTTTTTGTATTTTAATAAGTAAGTACTTAATCTTTCTACAGAGTTTTAAGTTTCTACCTACAAAAAAGTTTTCCTATACAAACATTGCACCTCTATATCCCCCTCTTAGCGGGTGGAAATTTTAAAATCACTTAAAGTAATTTACCTATATATTTGTATTCTAATAAATAAACTTTCTACACAATTTCAAGTCTCTAGCTCAAAAAATACGTTTCCTCCATACAAATTTTCACCTGTTTTAATCACCTTTAGGGGCGGAATTTTCCAAAACGCTGAAAATTCTTTATTTCTATTGTAATAAGTAATCTTGTAACAAAGGTTTGTCGCTTGCTAAAAATATATATTTACAAACGTTGCACCCCCTTATACACCCCTAAGGGGTGGAATTTTCTAAAAGGCTGATAGTATTTTATTTTATTTTATTATGTAATCTTTTTAAAAAGGTTTGAGATTCTAGCTCAAAAAAATCCCCTTTACCAACACGCTGAAAGTTCTTTATTTGTATTGTAATAAGTAATCTTTCAACAAAGGTTTGTCGCTTGCTAAAAAAATATATTTACAAGCATTGCACCCCCTTATAAATTTTCGAAAACGCTGTTTTTTTTATTTGTATTGTAATAAGTAATCTTTCTACAAACTTTTAAGCTTCTATCTCAAAAAGAAGTTTCGCTCATACAAACTTTGCAACCCTTTTTAACCCCCTAAGAGGCTGAATTTTCCAAAACGCTGACAGTACTTTATTTGTATTCTAATAAGTAAGCTTTCTACAACGTATTGAGTCTCTTGCTAAAATAATAAAGTTGCCCCTATACAAAATTTGCACCCCATGTTTACCCCCTTAGGGGCAGAATTTTCTTAAACGTTGAATGTATTTTATTTGTATTCTAATAAGTAATATTTATACAACATTTTAAGTCTCTACTCTAGCTCAAAAAATAAAGTTTCCCCCATACAAACTTTGCACAGGGGTGCAAATAAGGATTTGACCCTTTTAGGGGTAGAATTTCCAAAAATCCCTTCTTATCCGTTGCCTACGTTGTAAAAGGTAGTTCTTGTGTAAATTTTAACTCTCTAGCCCCAGTAGTTTCGGTTGTGCGTTGATGAGTGAGTGGGTGAGTCAGTCAGGACATAGGCATTTATATGTAAGTAGGTACAGATAGATAGAAGATGACGAAAATCCCATTCAAATATCTGAAAACCGTTTTAATGTCGCTTGTTAGAGTGAGAAAACGATCGGGGACTGTGACGTCAAGATCCTCGAGCGTCATAGTAAAAAACAATCGTTACATATGAAGGTGCGTTTTGTGGAAAAGGGACAGAACATAAAACTTTGGAACTTAGTGATTACCTATACATTTAACCTCTTGCATTGATTTTTTCTCTATTATCCTTTTTTCGAGAAAATAGGTACATTATGATTATTTTATTTAGTGTCTACCTACAGCCGGGTCCGCTGCACCAATGTTTTCCATGTTTTTAAACATCTAACATGTTTTCCGTCAGGTTCGGCAAACAAATTGGGTTTTGTTTTGATTGGCAAAACATGTTTGACGTTTAAAAACCACGAAAACATGGCGCAGCGGACGCGGCTTTCCGGGTGTAGTTTCGATTCCTGAGCTATAACCACGAATTTCGGAATTCGAAAATATTCGGGTATCTCTATCTCTATCACTAACAATACTCGAGTGACAGGGATGCAGTTATACGAACTTCGAGTTTCGGTTTTCGTGGTAGCGCCGCAGGCACTTTGGCAGAATGTGCAAAGAGCGCGTGCCATTGCCATTCAAAAAAAACAAATTCGTGTTAATTATATTATATTGTTCAAATTTGTTGATACATTTATTGAAATTAATCCATAATGCGACATTTGCGCATATAAGTTCTCATATCACAATCGAATATTTTTTTATGGTTTAACTTTTGGCATGTGTGTATCGTAAAGGTCTATCGTAGACTGGATTTAAATTATTAATAAGTGAAAGGCAAAGAAATTCCGCCATTTTGACAAAAATTTGACGTTTCTTATAGCTGACAGTTGGAGCAGCGTTTGATTTCAATAAAAATAAATGAAAAATTAAATGAAGTCGAATATTTCGGAAAATTAATTAATTGTCGCAGTCGGATAAAAACTATCCTAAGTTGCAGCTAGAATAATAATGTACCTATATAAAATGTTTCATATTTTTCCGTTCATGGGATGCTGAGAACATTCGTACCACACAAAGTTTAGTTTCAAACTGGCTGATTCTTTTTTTAATTTAGAGATTTATTATAAGTGGAGATGGAGATGGAGATGGAGATAACAAAATATTTATTTTATTTTGTATTGGCTGTTTAGAGATTTCATCTAAGCCTCGCTGCGGGCGCACTGTGCGGAAAAATAGTTGCGCACCATTATAAGTAATTTCACAAATATTTGTAAATATTGATGATGCGTGTTTGGTTATTATTAAAAGTGTTGACTCGTGGTGAATAGAAAAGTGATAAATAGAATTAACGCCACTGTACATTCTTGGAGATATGCAAATGTATGTGAGTAAAAACCTGTTGTCATCAATAACTAAAGGAAACAACTAAGGAGCCTGTAACATTTTCATTTTATGAAAAGGATTTTTTCCTCGAAAATGTGTTGAAAAACGTCGTATGACACGCGTGAGCTTTGATAATTACATCCTTGGCTCTATTATCACGCTCACCTGCGGTTCGCGTGACAATTCCGCCTCTGGTGTAATGATCAACATAGCTCACTTGTATCGTAATATACTATTATGAGCTGCAAATAAACAAAACAGAAGATAACTAGTCTGGGAAGCGCAAGTTGAACACAGTATTTTTATAAACAGCACTTTAAGTCATTGGTGTTACGATAGTAGTCTATGGTAGTCTAGATTGTCTATATTTGATCGTCTCTTGTAAGCTGTCTTTAAAATGTCTTACGTATAATAAAATATCTAAACTACAATATCAAGTCTTTTCTAATTCTCCATTTACCTTAATATGGTGTCAGGTGTAATTTTATCGTCAATGTAATTATCGTCAAAATAAATAAATGTCACGGGAAACAACCGTCGTCGTGAGTAAAAATGGCAAATAATCATTTGGAAAAGAAGCTTCCGCAGTCATCGTCAGGAGCGAAAAGTAATATTCAAGCACACCTACCACGTCCCGAGCCAATAACCCGTCGCCATACAGGAGCACGCCGTCTAGATCCAGCACACCGTCGCGAGCTGCTTCTTCTAACTCGTCAATGTGGACGGAGCAGTCTATAGACGGAACACTCAACATATCAAGCTATTGAAGTCGTGTCTGTCAAAATCAGAGTATGTCCAAGTATCAGTCAACGCAGTCAAGTCGAATATTTACAATTAAAAACTATCAGTCACAGTCAAAGTCTCATGGTCATAAGTCAAGTCATAACAACAAAAATAAGTCGAGTCAGTGTCAAAATGAGCATGAAAGGGTTAAGTTTATTGATCCGTCGCCTGAATATAGTCCTTGTAGTTCTACGCATTTGACTAATGTTGGACATGGTCAAGGTTCAGAAGAAACTTTAGATCATCATAAACAATATACTCGGTCAGGTCGTGAAGTTAAAAAGCCTAGTTACTACTATGATGAATTTCACTAGGTTTAACGCTTTTTATATTGCCGTGTAATATTTTCATAAGTGGGTAATATTTTCATCGGGATAATTTGTTATTCTGATGAAGTTTGTTTATTATTTGACTGACAACTGTCAGATGTCAGATTACGTTTCGTTTTACGCAAAGGTGTATTTGCGATAGCTGTTTTTTTACTTAAAATCGTTTAATCGGATAAATTGTACCTACTTATTTGCAATTTGTTATTTTATCTTTTTCGTTCAAAGGGAGATGTTACGATAGTAGTCTATGGTAGTCTAGATTGTCTATATTTGATCGTATCTTGTAAGCTGTCTTTAAAATGTCTTACGTATAATAAAATATCTAAACTACAATATCAAGTCTTTTCTAATTCTCCATTTACACCTTAATAATTGGGACCGGTTACACGGTGACCATTATCTATCACACGATACCTACACTCATATCATAATACGTATCACAGCATAATGTACGATATTGTAGCAACTCATCCATATGGCCCCAGTACACAGGGAATATTATCACGTGATACCTCATATCACAAAACGTATCACATGCATATTGACATTATTGACGATATTGTAGCCACTTAAGTTAAGTACTTATAATTCATACATTTTTGAATATCGCGATAATGTTGCGATCAAGATCTTGCAATAATACTCACTGTGTAATGCCTGCCAAACATCGTTGCATATCGCGATAATATTGCTATCGAAATCTCCACTTATAATAAATCTCTAAATTAAAAAAAGAATCAGCCAGTTTGAAACTAAGCTTTGCGCGGTTCGAATGTTCTCAGCATCCCATGAACGGAAAAATATGAAACATTTTATATAGGTACATTATTATTCTAGCTGCAACTTAGGATAGTTTTTATCCGACTGCGACAGTTAATTAATTTTCCGAAATATACGACTTCATTTAATTTTTCATTTATTTTTATTGAAATCAAACGCTGCTCCAACTGTCAGCTATAAGAACCGTCAAATTTTCGTCAAAATGGCGGAATTGCTTTGCCTTTCACTTATTAATAATTTAAATCCCTTCTACGATAGACCTTTACGAGACAAATGCTAAAATATAAACCATAAAAAAATATTCGATTCTGATATGAGAACTTATATGCGCAAATGTCGTTTTATGTCGTAATTTCAATAAATGAAATCAACAAATTTTCTCCACTTATAATAAATCTCTAAATTAAAAAAAGAATCAGCCAGTTTGAAACTAAGCTTTGCGCGGTTCGAATGTTCTCAGCATCCCATGAACGGAAAAATATGAAACATTTTATATAGGTACATTATTATTCTAGCTGCAACTTAGGATAGTTTTTATCCGACTGCGACAGTTAATTAATTTTCCGAAATATACGACTTCATTTAATTTTTCATTTATTTTTATTGAAATCAAACGCTGCTCCAACTGTCAGCTATAAGAACCGTCAAATTTTCGTCAAAATGGCGGAATTGCTTTGCCTTTCACTTATTAATAATTTAAATCCCTTCTACGATAGACCTTTACGAGACAAATGCTAAAATATAAACCATAAAAAAATATTCGATTCTGATATGAGAACTTATATGCGCAAATGTCGTTTTATGTCGTAATTTCAATAAATGAAATCAACAAATTTGAACAATATAATTAACACGAATTCGTTTTTTTTGAATGACAATGGCACGCGCTCGGCGCATTCAGCCAAAGTACCTGCGGCGCTACCACGAAAACCGATACTCAATGTTCATATATTTGCATCCCTGTCTCGAGTATGGTTTGTGCGATAGAGATAAAGATACCCGAATATTTTCGAATTCCGAAGTTCGTGGTTATAGCTCAGGAATCGAAAATATGGTAAATAATCATAATGTATTTTCTCGAAAAAGAATTTAAAATAAATATAGTCAAATGGAGAAAAAAACAAAGCAAGAGGTTATATAGGTAATGATTAAGTTATAAGAGTCCAAAGTTTTAAGAGGGGGTATGTTCTGTCCCTTTTCCGCAAAACGCACCTTCATATGAAACGATTGTTTTTTACTATGACGCTCGAGTATATTGACGTCACAGTCCCTCATCGTTTTCTCACTCTAACAAGCGACATTAAAACGGATGTAGCTTCATAATTTTTTGAGATATTTAAATGGGAGTTTCATTATCTTCTATCTATTTATACATAATAAATGCCTATGTCCTGACTGACTTATTCACTCAATCACTCACTCACTCACTCATCAACGCACAGCCGAAACTACTAATCTTAGAGAGTTGATTTTTGCACAGTATGTTGCTTTTATAACGTGGGCTAGGGATAAAAAGGGATTTTTGAAAATTCTACCCCTAAGGGGGTAAAATGGGGGTGCAAAGTTTGTATGGGAGAACCTTTTTTTTTGAGCTATAGACTTAAACTTTGTAGAAAAATTAGTTATTAGAATACAAATGAAACACTTTCAGCGTTTTGGAAAATTCCACCCCTACGGGGGTAAAATAGGGGTGCAAGGTTTGTATGGGGGAAACATTTTTTTTTTAAATAGAGACTTAAAACTTTGTAGAAAGATCAGTCATTAGAATACAAATAAAGAACTTTCAGGGTTTTAGAAAATTCTACCCCTAAAGGGGTAAAATAGAGTGCAAAGTTTGTATGGGAAAAACTACTTTTTTTTAAATAGAGACTTAAAACTTTGTAGAGAAATTATTCATTAGAATACAAATAAAGTACCTAGATTCAGTGTTTTAAAAAAATCTACCCCTAAGGGGGTAAAATAGGGGTGCAAATTTTGTATGGGGGAAACAATATTTTTTTTAAATAGAGACTTAAAACTTTGTAGAAAGATTAGTCATCAGAATACAAATTAAGTACTTTCAGCGTTTTAGAAAATTCTACCCCTAAAAATAGGGGGCTAAAATAGGGGTGCAAAGTTTGTATGTGGGAAACTATTTTTTTAGCTAGAGTCCTAAAACTTTGTAGAAAGATTATTTAAATACAAAGAAAGTACTTTCAGCGTTTTGGAAAATTTCACCCCTAAGGGGGTAAAATAGGGTGCAAAGTTTGTATGGGAAAAACATATTTTTTTTTAAATAGAGACTTAAAATTTTGACGAAAAATTACTTATTAGAACATGAAAAATACTATATTCGGCATTTTACAAAAATCATTCCCTAAGGGGGTTAAAAAAGGGTGCAAGGTTTGTATGGGGAACACTTTTTCTGAGCTAGACACTTAAAACTTTGTAGAAAGATTACTTATAAAAATACAAAAAAAAGACTTTCAGCGTTTTGAAAAAATCTATCCCTAAGGGGGATAAAAAGGGGTGCAAAGTTTTTATCAGGGAAAGTTTATGTTTTTGAGTTAGAGACTTGAAACTTTGTAGAAAGATTACTTATTAAAATACAAAAAAAGAACACAAATCGTTTTAGAAAATTCCACCCCTAATAGGGTTAAAAAGGAGAGCAAGCTTTGCATGGGCAACACTTTTTTTTGAGTTAGACTTAAAACTTTGCAAAAAGATTACTTATTACTCTTATTAGAATACTAAAAAAGAACTTTCAGCGTTTTAGAAAACTCCATCCCTAAGGGGATCCTTAAGATCCTTAAGAAGGGTAGCCAGTGTTGTGTGGGAAAAACTTTTTTTTTTACTAGACTTAAAACTATTCAAAATGTTACTTATTAAAATTAATAATAAAGTACTTTCAGAGTTTTAGAAAATTCCACCCCTAAGGGGGTTAAGAAAGCTTTGTATGGGCAACACTTTTTTTGAGCTAGGGACTTAAAAGTTTACGAAAAAAAGTTCTTTCAGCTATTAGAAAAATTCAACCTCTAAGGGGGTTTAAAAGGGGGTTCAAATTTTAAATGGCGAGCAATAAAATTTTAAAGGGTGAGTAAGAGATTTTTAACTTCGGTCTTATTCTGTACGTTAAAAGACTACAAAACTGATTTCAGAGTTTTTCCAAATTCATCCCCTAAGAGTGTTAAAATTGGTTCAAAGTTTGAGTATTTCAAGGCATTTTTAAAGTATGAGATTTTTAACTTTGGTTTTAGACTGTTTGTTCACAAACTAGAAAATGAACATCAACATTTTTTTTAATTATCCCCTAAAAGTGGGTTCAAATTTTGTATTGAGAGAAATCATTTTCTAAGACGATAAAAAGTTCTACGCGGACGAAGTCGCGGGCAACAGCTAGTATATAATAATCACGTGTAATGCCCGCCATGATGTTGATGTTTTTAAGTAGTTATACCTAGTTTGTAGTGCGTTTTTTCAGCACTTACATGCAATATATGTAGACATTTTGAACCAAGGTAGTCAAGTCAAATGATTTCATTACTTACCTTATTTGCAAAGCCATCCATCATTCGAATATGCAGCAATGGGCTTAATAAATGATAATAACACTGCTAAAAATAATCTACGCATAACATAGGGGCTTCCGGTTTCTAAGTTGTACCAAGTTATACATAAGTCCTCGTAAACAAAGTGTTGCCCCAATTTCAAAATGAAGGAAAAATTTAAAATTGAATGCTCCGAGCCGGATTCGAACCGGCGACCACATGCATACGTGGCTTCATCGCTACTAACCAACTGAGCTATCGGAACAATATGTCTCGGCCACTAAACCTTTCAATTTGCTGTGATTTGTTGTCAACTTGTCACGAACAAATATTTTCTTTCTTCTTTCTTTCTTTCAATCAGTTCCTTCTTACAACGCCTTAGAGAGGCGTGTAGGAGAAGACTTGGGCTTCTCAACGGCACCAACGTCTCAAATTATATTAAGAAATCGTCAGTAAAAATGCGCCACCGCCACCCCATACTAAATTAATTTTGTAAAGCAGTAACGCTGCTAACGAAATTTATAAATTTCAAATTAAATTAAATTTCGTCAGCAGCGTTGCTGCTACACATTCAGTGCCGGGAACACGACTATCGTGTGCCTACGTCGTAGGCGCTTTCCGCTACATACGGGGAACACCACGGGATCGGCTACGAGCGTAGCGCGTAGCGATTCGCGGCAGTGAGTGTGTTAATACAAAATTAAAGTGTTGCCCGCTCAATATTTTTTAACCGACTTCAAAAAAAGGACGAGGTTCTCAATTCGGATGTTTTTTTTTTTTTTTTTTTTTATGTTTGTTACCTCAGAACTCCGTCATTTATGAACCGATTCGTACAATTCTTTTTTGAATTGAAAATATATGCTTCCAGATTGGTCCCATTGTTTCCAAAGCCCCAGTTGGATGATGGAAACCATGAGGAATTGAGGGAACTCCTCAAATATATTAGGCACGCGTGTAGTAATTTCGGTATTTTCTATTACGAGTTATAACTCGGAAATCATAAATTTTGTGAAGTGGAAGTGATGATGAAGACCACATGTGGCTCGTGGAACTTCTCAATGATGTACTTCAAACTATATAAGTACGTCACAGATTCTGATATGATTCCGTTGAAATAGCAAACAATGAAGTGCCAAAGGTAATTCAAATTCTGAGATCCTTGAGGAATCGACGGAAGTCCTCAAATATTATCGGCCCATATACATTGATTTGGTTTATTGGTCTAAAAATCAACGCATTTGTTCTCGAAAATCAGTTCATGTGGTAAATTAGAAAAAAAATGTGGAAATGTTCATGTAGCTTGGCGAAGTACCTACTGAATAGAAGTCGGCTAAAACTTTGTTTTGAAAGTAAATTATTCATTAACAACATTTGCAATGTGCAAGCAATGATCACTTACCATTTAGTGAATGGAGGGTTGGAATTATCCAAAACCGTATCCCACGGCTTCGCCCACTCGATCTCTTTGGCCACGTCGCCCCAGAACCCCTCGGGATCCACCAAGGACCGATGGTAAGCTTTTTGATACTGTTCGGTGACACCGCTTTCTCCTAAAGTGATAGAAAGATTGAACATTTCAATATAATGACACGAAGGATTTGATGCAAATGAATAGATATATTAGATACTTTTAGGGAGCCCCCCCCCCCCCCCCCCCATCAGCACATGACTCCAAAACCATGATTACTGAGATATTCATGGTTGATATGGCAGGTCCCAGAATCTGCCCAAGGATCATTCTTTCTGCCACTAAGAGCTTGGTCTCCTTCAAGGTCCAAGTTTCACAGCCGTATGTCGCTAACAATGAAGATAATTTGGATCATCCGAAGTATTTAATAAATAGCGCCATCGGACACAAATACCCTAACAAAATATAAAGCCCCTTGCAAAATGTTTGCCCTAGTGCCCTTTAGGCACCGGCCTCACGTGTAAAATAGGGCACTATAGGCTGGGTACTACCCAGCTTTTGGAGGTAATCTGGGTTACTTTTGCTATTTCTATGCACTAAAAACTGAGCATCAGCCACCGTCTCCGCTTTATCATTCGGACTCGAGGATCTCAGGTTGAACGCACTGCAAGCTCATTCTGGGGCACCATCACTGCCTTATCAATAAAGGCAGTTTTCCTAGTGCTGTGCACGAAGAGCAATGGTGACCCGGATGGAAATCTTCATTCGCCTTTTCGAGAGAACGGTAGACCTTAACCTGCACCGGATTGACCGGATGCACACATGTAGATGTGTGATGTTAGGCCCCCTCGACCTGGGTGTATCCTTTGAGAAGAATTCGCCCTCTCCTATCGGCTCACGTTGGTCTTCTTCTGAACCATAACACGCTCACAGAACCAGACCATAGCCCTCCACTTAGTGAGTGACCCTGCTTACGTGCGGACGGTTCCAAGTTCTAGGTTATACTTTTTCTACCGTAGTGGTTCCAGCATCTGCTATACTATCTGACAGGACATATCAGGATTAAGTGATCAAGACTGCAACGATCAAAATCAGTCAATCAACTACCCAACTTTTACGTACACGTTCTCTATCCATCTATCCATTGTAACCAAATGGATACCAAAATTCAGTTACCGTGGGACCTTCATCCAATAGGACGTATTAGTGCTAGTGCTACATAATATCGAAATGGAAATAATGAGTGGATTTCGCCTTTTCATGGGGGAAAGAATCTTATTACCATAGCTCTCTATATCAGCAGCAGACACAAACGCCTTCTTCTTCAGCTCACTTATAGAAGACTCGAACTTTTTCTTCTCGATCTTGGAGCTGATGCCCACATCTTCCTGATACATGGTTACGGTTCGTACACAGTCACTTCGGGCGTCACACAAGTACTGCCACACAAACAATGTGACTTGGAATGTATAATAGGTACGGGATTATGCAGGGACCTCTGCCCCTACTGAATAATTAAACAAATTTACTGAAAAGAGGTTGATGTAGAAGTTTTTAACGATGCCTCTAGATTCCAACAGTACTAGTCTGGAAAGACGTAAGTGATTTTAAAGTGTAATATAACATTTGCTTTTTTTACACAGACGTAACAGACACAAAACACCTCCGTTAATCTCAACACATAAAGTTCAATTCAGCACAACAGCGGTTATTTAGTTTAAGTATGTGCTGCGGATATGCAGATGGACGGATACGGATAGCATTCATTTGTAAATCGGTTTTTAAAATGTATTTCATCACGAAGACCATATCGACAAATTTAAATATTTAGACATCATAATAACCAGATGTGACTCCAGATTTACCCTCAATATCATCACATGAATAGCTTTGGCATTTAATGCTAAAAAACACAATATTATGTTTCGAGTCAAGATTTCTAGAAACGTCCGGTGTTGATTTATTCAGACTATTTCAGACCATTTTACATCTGGACCATTACGTTGTACGGAATAGAGACGTGCATTTAAAGCCTGCTCCACACAATGGGCCATCATGGTCCATCATACAGGACCCAACTATGCATTAGGGGGAGAAAGACATACCTACTTACATCGCATTCCAACGCATAACTGCGTCCCTGTCCCGCGCCATGACGGCCCATTGAGTGTCTGGAGTCTTGAAATAAGTAGGTATGGCGCTGGTGGCGAACAAGTGAAGAGGTTTTGGATTTGATATGAGAGAAGAGACAGATGTTAAGGGCGACGGAAACAGGAGAGGGAATATGTTGTGCCACCTGTTACAACATGACAATGATATAAAACATTGAAGGGAAGATAGAAGGTAGGTACGCAGGGGAAGATAGCATGTGCGTTTATGGATCAAAGCCAAGAGAAGGTCAATGTAATGTCGCATCAGGAGCTCAAGACATTGTAGAAAAGAAGAGAGATTGGCAGAGAAGCGAAAGTCTTTATTTATTTTCATTCACGACTGCAGAGTCGTGAGTGATAATAAATAAAGAAAGAAGGAATGACAGTATTATTAAAGTCATTACATTATTTGTATTACTGATATGCATATTAGTGTCTGGACCGCATCACACTTTCCTAAAGCTGATATTGCCATCATGGCCGCAGATTCTATAGGAGGAATAGCCGGCCAATTTTTTCAAAAACGTTCCATTCGACCTTCTCGAGCTTCCTCTACTTACTAGTAACTATACTTTGAAAACGATAGGTAAATACTCGTACTTTAAGATTAGATGGAATTGCCTGCAGTCATGCGAATAGTTCAATTATTGAAGTCATGTAGATTATATCGACTTATTGTAATTTTTTCTACTTCCAGGGGTGCGTGTTTGATTGGATGCAAGTACGTGGCTTTGAGGGCTAACAGAATGAAGTCCCTAACCTCTTGTTGGAATATTTGTTTTTTAATCTTCGGTAAGTTTTATTATAACAAAAAGTGTCTCTCGCGCAAACTATTCAGTTTAGAAAAAATATATATTAAAAACCTCAATATCATTTTTGTAGACCTATCCATAGAAAGTTTTTTTTCTATTTTTGTGTGAAAGAAAATCTTAATGCGGTTCACAGAATACATCTCCTTACAAGTTTCAACAATATAGTTCTTATATGTAGTTTCGGAAAAAAAGTGACTGTGACATACGGACGGACAGACAGATAGACATGACGAATCCATAAGTGCTCCGTTTTTAGCCATTTGGCTACGGAACCCTAAAAAGAAACTATTTACCTAAATCCTTCATTGTAGGTACACGACTCAGATTTTCCTAAAAGCAGAGGGGACGCGCACTTGGCCGGTTTTGATTTGACAGTATTTTTACAGTTTCGGACGTACTTATACCCGAATTTACGGAAACTAATGTGTTTCAGCTGCATGTATGCCACAAGGTTATACTTTTAGAAGACACCGTGTTGACATCGAAGGAATTGTAGAATCGGGCAGCAATATCACAGAAATACTGAAAAATATAATAGTGTACCCTGGCTCTAAAATAATAATTGAAAATCAACCAAAAATCTCAGGCCAGTCAGAAGAGTGGGAAAAGAAAATTAAAGACCAGTCCGAAGACTGGGCAAAGAAAATTAAAGACCAGTCAGAAGACTGGAAAAAGCAAATTAAAGTCCAGTCAGAAGAGTGGGAAAAGAAATTTAAAGTCCAGTCAGAAGACTGGGCAAAGAAACTTAAGGAGGCCATAGCTAAACAAATTGTTGGCATGTTCGTGTCATCCAAAGAAAACGGTAAATAGAATTAAAATCTATAAAAAAGTAGATAGTTAACTTACAATTCACGCTGGATTCCTCTGTCAGACCGCAGGTTTAAACATTTATAGGTACCTTACCTACATAGCCTACTAAATATTATTCAACCGCGATGAGTTTGGGAACGGAATAGCTGTCAGTCTAGATACACTTTGACGTTAGTAAGTATTTATAATAATTCACTTTGCCAAGCCACATGAACATTTCCACATTTATTTTCCAATTTACCACATGAATTGATTTCCGAATGCAAAATGCAAATACGTTGATTATGAGAGAAAAAAACCAAATCGCTGCATGTGGGCCGATAAGTAATCCTCAAAGATCTCAGAATCTTGGCACTTCTTTGTTTGCTATTTTAACGGAATTATATCAGAATCGGTGACGTACTATTATAGTTTGAAGTACATCATTGAGAAGTTCCACAAGCCATCTGTGGTCTTCATCATCACTTCCACTTCACCAAATTTATGATTTCCGGATGTAAATACACGAGTTATGATAGAAAACACTGAAAATACTACACGTGTGCCTTATATATTTGAGGAGTTCCCTCAATTCCTCCTGGAAGCATATACTTTCAATAAAAAAAAAAATGGTACGAATCGGTTCATAAATGATGGAGTTCTGAGGTAACACACACAAAAAAAAAAGAACCGAATTGAGAACCTCCTCCTTTTTTTGAAGTCGTTTAAAAAAAGTGGCAGAACTGTATCCTCCAATTCCATTATATCGCGGTTTAATATTAGTAGGTAATTTAATTAATAACAAATCGCGAAAATCTTTCTAATATCTCCATCTCTATCGTACTTGCAATATTCGAGTGATAGTGATATATTAAACGGTAGCAGCTCTGTTCCTCTTCGCTCCTTCGATCCACTTCGAGCTTCGAGGCGACGACACGCGCAATAGCACGAGTGCACGAAGAATGAAAAAGCAAATGCTACATACGGGTGATACGGGGTGTCCGTAAAAACGCTGTAAGAACTTAATGAGGTGATACACTGGTTTATTAGGAAGAGTTTGAACCTGTTTGTCTTATAGTCCATGGTTTTTTTTAATCGAGTATTTCTACATTTAATAAACTTTTTATAAACTCACTTTACAAAAAACTATCACAGATAGGGCTAACACATAAAGGTTCAAACTCTTCCTAATAGTTCAGTGTATCACCACCTTAAGTTCCTACATCGTTATTCCGAACATCCTGTGTGATATATATGAGGATTTAAATTTCCTAGCTGTCAAAATCCTGTTTTTGTCATTTTACTAGTGGCGCGTGGCGGTGTAAATTAGTAGATTGAGTGTGTCTCAAGGAATCATGTTTACGGCGAGGGCGGTATATTTAGTCCTGACTGAAGTGAAACGAGGCACTCAAGTGTTTACGCCCACAAGACTCAAAACGAAATAGTATTTTTCACAATCGTGTTATAATAGAAAGCGTTTTAGTCGAGTAGGGTAGAGGAACCAAAAGATGAACGTTTTCAGCGACTATTCCAACTTTACAATTTTTTTTCGAGGAGTGGTGATTTAGTTTGTTTACATTTAATTTTTTTATACGATTTCGTATATAGTCGAGATTGGATATGACTATTTTAAACCATCCTATTACAATACAGTATTTTATTAAAAATGGTTTTATGCTGAGGTATGTCATTTTGCCCAGAAGATGAACACTGTGCCCAATAGTTCAACATTTTAACACCAATAGTTGAACGAAGAAAAACGTAACACCGCGCAGCCTCTGACTTTTGGTCTAGTTATTATATAATCATTGTTATAGCAATTTATACTAGTTAACAATCACAATATTGATACTAAACACAGAATAAAACAGTTCAAATGTACCCTTTTCATATTGTTACAATTATAAGAGATTATATTTTACATATTTATCATTAAAACATTTTTTTATTAATTTATCATTAGATTGAAATAGATACATTGTTGGGTTTTATATGTATAAGTCAGATTTCATATTTATTACGTATCTTTTGTTATTAAGATGTTCATTAGGGTGGGTCACAGTAGTATGAGAAAAAAAAAATGTTTCTTTTTCTACTTCTAATAGCAATATTAACGTGTTACATGATAACATATATGTAAAAAAAAAGTTTCATTTTAATTGGATGTTATATACAGCCTCCGGATTGACTTAAAAAAAAGGGAAATTTAAAAATATTTTTGTTTCTGATAACTACACTAATTACATATAATTTGCTGTAAATGTGGATGTAAATAATAAAACGTAATATTATAAACATAATTATATTTTATTTATACGTGAATTTAAAGACATAGGTAATTAATGTACCTATTGCTATTAAAGGTACTTTAATTTACACGAAAATCCTTCTTACTGTCGAATTTCGGCATCAGTTTATTACGCGAATCAATTTTCGCTTTAATAAAACCTTTACATGCACATTTTGAACACATACTTCCCGAAGCTCAACTGCTTGGGTATGGCATGAAAATAGCAAAATATATATTTTCACCTCACTAGCTCGGAAAGCCCAATTTTAATTCTTTAAAAACAGATAGCAAAACTGCATTTTATCCACAAGAGTGCAAAGAATATTTGAAATCCGAACGTGTTATTAGTTACTTTCTTAAACATAATAACATGTAAAGGCCAAGTCCAGACAGGACATTTTTCGCCCATCAGATTTATTTTAATTGGGTACCTTTTTTTAAATGTTTTATTCTTTTTTTAAATGTTTTGAATTCTTTTTTTCTTTTTTAAATGTTTTTTTGTTTTATAAATCTTTTTTCTTTTTCTCCTTTTTAAAAATGTTGTTTCTCTTTTTAAATGTTTTGTTTCTTTTTGAATGTTTTTCTGTATTTTTTTTCTCGTTTTAATGTTTTTTTGGTCTTTTTATACGTTTTTTTACCTTTTTTTTAATTCTTTTCTTCTTTTTTTAATGTTTTTTGAAATTCCATTAATTTTTTTGATGTTTTCGTCCACATTTTAATGTTTTTTTTTTTATATTTTATTGATTTAAATGTGTTTATTCAAGGTTTTTTTTATTTTTTCCACTTTTTTAAAAAAAAAATTTAATGTTTGTTTCTTTTTGATTTATTTTTGTGATTTTTCCACTTTTTTCTCTTTTTAAATGTTTTTTTTTGAAAGTTTTTTTTCTTTTTTTATCTTTTTTTTACGTTTTTTCTCTTATTTTAATGTTTTTTGTAACTTTTTTTCTTTTATTATGTTTTTGTCTCTATTTTAATGCTTTGTTTTTCTTTTTTCAATGATTTTTGCTTTATTCTCCTTTTTATAGATGTTTTGTTTCTTTTTGAATGTTTTTTTTTCTTTTTATATGTTTTTTTGGTCTTTTTCCTCTTTTTTATACGTTTTTTCCTTTTTTTTAATGTTTATTTTTTATTATTTCAAGGTTTTTCGAAATTCTCTTATATTTTTTTGATGTTTTTGCTATATTTTAATGTTTTTTTTTATTTTTTATTGATTTATATGTGTTTTTCAAAGTTTTTTTCTTTTTCCATTATTTAAATTTCTTTTTTCACTCTTTTTACGTTTTTTTTGTTTTTTTGTCTTTTTTTACGTTTTTTTTCTTAATGTTATGTTTTTTGTAACTTTTTTCTTTTTTATATGTTTTTGTCTCTATTTTATTGCTTCGTTTTTCTTTTATCAGTCTTTTTTAATGTTTTTTGAAATTATTTTTGCCTTTTTTAACAGTTTTTCTTTATTTTAATGTTATTTTTTTTTGTTTCTCAATGTTTTTTCTCTTTTCCTCTTTATTAAATGTTTTTTTTTAATTTTGTAATATTTTGTTTCTTTTTTCATGTTTAAAATTTTTTTTTTCTCATTTTTAATGTTTTTTCCCCCTTTTTAATATATTTTTTTTAATTTTTTTGTTACTTTACCTTTTGTTTTTTTTCCTCGCTTTAGTGAGGTGAAAAGATTTGTGTTACACACGGGTGCAAGTTATTTTGACGTCTCGTGTGTTGCAACACTCGCTACGCTCAGGATTCTATTTTTGAACCACTCGCTTCGCTCAGGATTCTATTTTTGAACCACTTGCTTCGCTCGTGGTTCAACCATAGAATCCATTCGCTAGCTCGTGGTTCAACCCTAGACTCCATTCGCTAGCTCGTGTTTCAATTCCACACTCGCGTTTAAAATACAACTTTGCACCCTTGTATAACAAATAACTATTAATTGTCCTCTCCTCGAGTGATGTACCTAAGACTCAAGCTCTTCATTAGAAACTTGCGTCAGGATTGGTGGTTCTGTAACCAGAATCTGCCAGTCAATCAGATCGTAATATACTTTAGCATGCATGTTAACGTCTGAAACCTGAAATTGTTTAAACATTTGTAGTTTTTCAACTCGTGCTTTTAGAATTCGACGCAGAGCCAATTGTCTTAAGTAAATGTTTTTAAGGGTCTGTTAAAATTGCGAGCAATAGATTTTCAGGATGGACAAATAAGCTGTTGCGTTTTATTATCAGATCAATTGGTTCTGTCTATCGACTTATCAGTTACTAGCTGTTGCCCGCGACTTCGTCCGCGTATAACATGTTATCGTCTAAATGTTTGTTAAAGGAATGAATTAAAAAAAAACATTGAAATTAATTTTCTACCTAGACTTTTAGAAAACAATCTAAAGCCGAAGTTACAAATCTCTTACTTTCAAAATCTCTTGCTCTCTATACAAACTAAGAACCCTCTCTGAACTCTCATAGTAAACAGTCTGAAACCGTAGTTACAAATTTCTTACTTTAAAAATGTCTTGCTCGCTATACAAAGTTCGAACCCCCTTTTAACCTCCTTAGGCGATGAATTAAAAAAACGCTGAAATAAGTGTTGTAAACAGGCTAAGATCGCAGTTACAAATATCATACTTTAAAATTTTCTTGCTCTCCGTACAAACTTTGAACGCTTTTCAGGGAAAAATTAAAAATAAAACAGTCGGTTTTTTTATTGTAATAGGTAAGTATTTTTTCTACAAACTATCTAGTCTCTAGCTAAAAAAAAGTGTTTCCCATACGAACCTTGCACCCCTTTTTAACCCCTTAAGGGGTGAAATTTTCCAAAACGCTGGCAGTAGGTATTTTTTTGTATTTTAATAAGTAGGTACCTACTTAATCTTTCTACAGAGTTTTAAGTTTCTACCTAAAAAAAAATTTCCTACACAAACATTGCACCTCTTTATCCCCCTCTTAGCGGGTGGAAATTTTCAAACCACTGAAAGTATTTGTATTCTAATAAATAATCTTTCTACACAATTTCAAGTCTCAAGCTCAAAAAAAAAGTTTCCTCCATACAAATTTTCACCTGTTTTAATCACCCTTAGGGGTGGAAACGCTGAAAGTTCTTTATTTGTATTGTAATAAGTAATCTTTCAGCAAAGGTTTGTCGCTTGCGATCTTTTTAAAAAGGTTTGAGATTCTAGCTCAAAAAAATCCCCTTTACCAACATAGTACCCCTTTTTCATACCTTTAGGGGTGGAATTTTCCAAAACGCTGTTTTTTTATTTGTATTGTAATAAGTAATCTTTCTACAAACTTTTAAGCTTCTATCTCAAAAAGAAGTTTCGCTCATACAAACTTTGCAACCCTTTTTAACCCCCTAAGAGGCTGAATTTTCCAAAACGCTGGCAGAACTTTATTTGTATTCTAATAAGTAAGCTTTCTACAACGTATTGAGTCTCTTGCTAAAATAATAAAGTTTCTCCCATACAAAATTTGCACCCCTTGTTTACCCCCTTAGGGGCAGAATTTTCCTAAACGTTGAAAGTATTTTATTCGTATTCTAATAAGTAATATTTATACAAAATTTTAAGTCTCTAGCTATAAAAAATAAAGTTTCCCCCATACAAACTTTGCACCCCTATTTGACCCCTTTAGGGGTAGAATTTCCAAAAATCTCTTCTTATCCGTTGCCTACGTTGTATATAGTAGCTCTAGTGTAAATTTCAACTCTCTAGCCCCAGTAGTTTCGGCTGTGCGTTGATGAGTGAGTGGGTGAGTCAGTCAGGGCATTTATATGTAGGTATAGATAGATTGAAGATGACGAAAATCCCATTCAAATATCTCAAAACCGTTTTAATGTCGCTTGTTAGAGTGAGAAAACGATCGGGGACTGTGGCGTCAAGATCCTCGAGCGTCATAGTAAAAAAAACAATCGTTTCATTTGAAGGTGCGTTTTGTGAAAAAGGGACAGAACATAAGCTGTCGGTTTTGAACCGTGTGGCGTGTGGCCGCCCGACTCGACTCCGACCGCGCGTAGCCAGTTCACTCGGAGGAAGTGCCGCGTGCGCACGTAATGTAGTCTGACGATGGCATCTCAGCGCGAACGCGATTTTATCGCGGAATTAAAAGATTTGTATAAGAATTTACCCTGCCTATAAGATTTATCGCCACGATTTTATATGGACACCATTTAAAAAAAAGCTGCATGGGAGACTTTAGTGACAAGGAATTTGATACAGGCGCCAACGAGGGGTCTCTGTAGTCCCTTCCTGTGGCTAAATATCTTAGTGTAGCGATAAGCCGTTTTTCAGTATTTACAGCAGGTCTAATGTTTGCACCTTGTTTAGTTATCAATGGTCGCACCTAATATAATAAATCCTTAAATACTTTTTTTTCCATTCTGAGGAATTTGTAAAGATCATCGTGGTCCAGAAAATTCATCAAATTGATATGACTATTAAGCGAATCTCGTTTCTTAAGCCAGCGTTTCATCCATATCCGTTTCTTTTCGTATATTAAGTGTACTCATTAACACCAAAGCCACGCCAACTTTTTATAATTTCGAAAGACTAGGTGCCATTTTGTGCGCTTGCAATGCGTGTTGTCTGTCCGCGAGTTCTGAAGACACTGTCCAAAGACTACAATATACATACTGAGATAGAGAGGCAACTCGACCAAATTGAGAAGGCATTTAATGCTTGCGTATACAGGCGCCATCTCTTCTGCGGTAGTTACAACTTTTCTTTGAATGTACAAAACATACAAAAAGTGCGTCGGTCGTAGGATTTGAACCCCGGATCATCGACTCCAAATATCACCGTCTGTACCCCTAGGCTACTGATGCCTTGTGACAATACGGCGAATTTTGAAATACCTTGACAGCCTAGCCTAGCAATCGCTAGAGCTTCAGAGAGTTCGCCAGCTATCAAGAAGGTGGCACTGTTTTCAATAAGAAACTGGATTTGCATTAAGTTCTAAGTTCGCATAGCATGACACTGTCGCTGCAGCGTTGTCGGCCGTCCGTCCGTCACCACCAAGCAAGGTCGCGCCGTCGGAGGCGTGTTGGCAACCGTCTAGCACAGGCTTTAGTGATTACCTATTTATATAACTAACCTCTTGCGTTGATTTTTTCTCTATTATCCTTTTTTCGAGAAAATACATTATGATTATTTTATTAGACACTAAATAAAATAATCATAATGTATTTTCTCCTACCTACAGCCGGGTCCGCTGCACCAATGTTTTCCATGTTTTTAAACATCTAACATGTTTTTAGTCAGGTTCGGCAAACAAATAGGGTTTTGTTTTGATTGGCAAAACATGCTTGACGTTTAAAAACCACGAAAACATGGCGCTGCGGACGCGGCTTACGGGGCGTAGTTTCGATTCCAGAGGGCCTACCGGGAAATGCATTCGAAGTTTCCCCTCTCTGTCATACTTACGAGTTCGTACGTAAGTGCGACATAGAGGGAAATTTTCGAATGCCGTTCGCGGTAGGCCCTCTGAGCTATAACCACGAACTTCGGAATTCGAAAATATTCGGGTATCTCTATCTCTATCGCACTAACAACACTCGAGTGACAGGGGTGCAGTTATACGAACTTCGAGTTTCGGTTGTCGTGGTAGCGCCGTAGGCACTTTGGCAGAATGCGCAGAGAACGCGTGCCATTGCCATTCAAAAAAAACAAATTCGTGTTAATTATATTGTTCAAATTTGTTATTAAATTTTTTGAAATTACGCCATAATGCGACATTTGCGCATATAAGTTCTCATATCACAATCGAATATTTTTTTATGGTTTAACTTTTGGCATGTGTATCGTAAAGGTCTATCGTAGACTGGATTTAAATTATAAATAAGTGAAAGGCAAAGCAATTCCGCCATTTTGACGAAAATTTGACGTTTCTTATAGCTGACAGTTGGAACAACGTTTGATTTCAATAAAAATAAATGAAAAATTAAATGAAGTCGTATATTTCGGAAAATTAATTAATTGTCGCAGTCGGATAAAAACTATCCTAAGTTGCAGCTAGAATAATAATGTACCTATATAAAATGTTTCATATTTTTCCGTTCATGGGATGCTGAGAACATTCGTACCACACAAATCATAGTTTTAAACTGGCTGATTCTTTTTTTAATTTAGAGATTTATTATAAGTGGAGATGGAGAAGATGAGACCTAGATATTAATTCCCATTTTAAATGTCTTCCTCCATGTGGCTGGTGGCTTTTAATGTGAAACCATGTTTTTATGCATGCTTTTTAGGTAAATTAGGATGAGATTTTTACAGGTTTTTAAACTTAAGATGATAAGCTTTAAGCATTTGTTGCACTCTCACTTGTGAGACAGTCGAGAGCGATGCTTTATTCCAAATGTAAAAAAAAAAATCGACGACAATATCAGCAATTTCTTGAAAATTAGGTTCCTTTTTGGTTCTTAGTCATTTTAATGTCAAATCTTATCCACTCGTAAATCCTAGTATTGCCAAATACAAGACATACTCGTAGTATAATAAATACAAGACGTACTCAAAAGAGTAAAATGGGACCCTATTACTAAAACTCCGCTGTCCGTCCGTCCGTCCGTCTGTCTGTCACCAGGCTGTATCTCACTGATACCGTGATAGTTAGGTACGGAACCCTTCGTGCGCGAGTCCGACTCGCACTTGGCTGGTTTTTTTGTTTTGTTTGTTTTTGTTGTTTTTTTCTTGTTTTAGTTTTTTTTTTTTTTTAGGATGATTTCCGGGATAAAAACTATCCTATGTCCTTTCTCGGGACTCAAACTATTTTTATACCAAATTTCATCTAAATCGGTTCAGCGGTTTAGGCGTGAAGAGGTAACAGGGAGACAGACAGAAAGTCAGATAGACAGACACACTTTCCTATTTTTTATAATACGTATGGATATAGGCACCCACAAGTACCTACTAATTTTCTAATGAAATTCCATAATTAAAATCCAATCTTATTTGAGAGTGGGGGGGAGACTGGACAACAAAACTGGTTGGCAACATCCATTTAATGGATGTCTGGGATCCATAAAATATATAAAAGAAGTCGGATTGCGGTACGCTATTTTTGCAAATTAACGAAACTCCACTGACAGCCTGGCCCCGTAGCATCACGCGATAAGTGATAGGATAGAGCTGCCGTCCCTGGCTGACACCGTTCGATAGAATGAGACGACGCGCTTATCCTATCACTTATCGCGTGATAACGCCATCCATGCTACGGGGCCTGGTCTATATTACCTACTTAAGTTGGATATTTAAGTACTCGACAAAAAACCAGTACGTAGATAAACTATGTTTTTCGTATGTTTTAGAGAAAAGTACAGTTCGTTCGGGGCTCTGGTCTGCAGCAGAAGCATTTATCACTTATCTGGCCATCGCTTTATCCGGCAACCGTGATGGGCAAGCAATCGCACAGCCGGGTATAGAAACGAAACAATACAGTCTGCTACAGGTCTGCAATTGTATAATATGTAATACTAAACTCCTATATATATTACGCTTACCAATTTCGCTGCCACCGAAAATTGCTACGAAAAAGATAGGCCACTAGCCCACTAGTGGTCCTGGTTGTGTTCCTGGTGGTGGGTAAGGGTCGCCAGAGCCACCGAAGATGCGCTGTGTTGAGAGTGGGACCTGTTTTAGTCGCTAGCTATCGCCACAACGTACTAGTATAAGTACTCGAATCAATAAAGGCTCGGCAACGAGCTTCTGCCTTAATTTTTGATACAAGTTTTTATTGCCAACAACCCTACTTCTTTGCACAGTCGTTAACTACCTAGGTGCTTACTCGTTGAGACTATTTCAATAAGCCCAAACAAGACGGGTTTATCCTGTGTCATTCAGGAGTATCCACCTGGCCACCTTCTGACCACTTTATCAGATCACCTTTGAGGTGCCAAACTATTGCGTTGTCAAGTGGCTGAAAATTATTTTGCATAAGGACATACCGAGGAGGAGGGCGCGCGCTCTGTGACGTTGTGGAATGAGCTGCCTTTGTCGCTTAGACAGTCGGAGACCGCGGTCTGCTACGTCACTTAAGAATAGGTTTTCACTAATTTGAAGAAGTTGTGGCTTTCCAATGACTTGTGAATTGGTTGAATATAGTATTTATTGTATATTTTCGATATATATGTAATTGGCATGTTTTTATTTGTCTAGGGTTAAATACCTACTAGGTTTTGTTTTTACTTTCTGTGTGTTTTTTGTACACGGTATAAGTTTGCCTATCTCGTTCTACCTACCTTCCTCTCAATCGCTCAACAGTTAGCTGGAGGAGATCCCTTAAAGGGATAGCACCTTTGTACTTTGATCTATTGGGTGACATGCATATTTTTTAACCTGTTATTGTGTACAATAAAGGGCATATCAGCCGAAAGACGTCCCCTGCTGGCCGTCTCCCCCAAAGAGCCATATAATGACTTAGTCCCTGGGCGACCGAGCTCTGCTCGGATGAAAATGGAGTAAATACGGAGAAAACGAATTTTCCCGGACATGCGACCTATCTAGATCGATTTCTCGCCCCCATAAACCCCAGTATTCCAAATTTCATCGAAATCGTTAGAGCCGTTTCCGAGAACATGATTGCAAATATATATATATATATTTGCAATCATGTTCTCGGATATATACAAATATTGCTCGTTTAATAGTATAGGACTTACATACGATACGAACACTGCAAGTAAAAAAAAAGTTGCTTGTAATAAAACATACTGGATATTATTGCGGCGGACAGGTATGATTATCATATTACTTTTGTGATTTTTACAGGACATTAAATCGGGTCGAATCAGAGGACCGGTACACGTATATGGACGTCACGCCGCAAAGTCCATAGAAAGTTCAGATGATGATTAAAAGCCATCTTCTCTTGGGGTGTTGTAATACAATTCTATACAGTTAATTTTCTTTCCCAAATATATAAATATTTTCTTTTACGCAACGATACCTACTTCATATTTTCCAGACAATTTATGTTATAGCTCCAATCATTATTGATTTTTCTGAATACTGAATTTTTCTTCCTAAAATTCGTACAGTCGCCATCACACATACATCGGAGCAAACAATCACGTCACAAACATCGGAACACACCTCTATTTTCAAGGCATTAGGGTGCATGTGCCGATATTTTTGAACACCTAGAGTGTACCTATGTATGTGATGGCGACTGTACTACGTATACCTAATTCCAGATAACATAATTTTGAACGGACAAATTTGTCTGCGTTTATCTAGGATAGGACAGAAATATTGTGCTTATTTTACTTATTTCGATCATTTATTGCTTTTCAAACATAATAATATCGTTAGTAACTAGCCACCGTTCAATAACTGGCCACCTCATACTAAAAATGAACTCTATTCACATACAATAGAATTCATTTTAGTAAGTATAAGGTTTCAATTACTGGCCACCCTTCAATAACTGGCGACGTCATACTAAATTGAATTCTGTTTGTAGTGAAACAGAGTTCATTTTTAGTACGAGGGGGCCAGCTATTGAAGGGTGGCCAGCTACTGGCGATTTACCCTACTATTTTTTTGGGTCGCCCTTGTTAGACCTAATTTGAATATCATCAAATATAAGTCATTAGGTAAGTAGTCTTTACTATTTAAGAAAAAAATGGATTAGCCTAGGTCTAGTGAAACATTAGGGCTTTTGTTAGGTCTAACAAGGGAGAACCATTTTCTTTATGTTTCATAATGGTTTTTCTTAAAATTGCATGACGATTAACGCACGATTTTTCTAATCTTTTATGGAACAGGGTAGTAGTTTATTACGTGTTGACCAGAAATGAGGGATCAAAGTTATTCTGCTATTTCAGCTTACGTACTTGCATTAGATAATTTACAATTTTGATACTAAATAAAAAAACCAGTCAAGTACGAGTCTGACTCGCGCACCGATGGTTCCGTACAAACTTCCATACCCGTCATGTCAGGACCCCATTCATTCTTGAACAATCTTAAACAGCTCATAGTAGAAGTTACCGTGGCAAAGCGCCTTCTGCATGTCGGTACTAACAACTTACGACCTTGATGTTTGTTTATCAGCGATAGCTTTTTATCACGCGTACTTACCGATTTCGATTATTTATTTTTTATATAAAAGAAGGGACTTTAACGATAATCTGATAGGAATTTGAAGATATAAAATTTCATACAAAAGTAAGTAAATTACATAACTAATTAACATATTACTTTTGATAAATAAAAAAAATAAGCTAGATAGAGATATCGTTTTATTTTTCCTGTATTATTTATGTTACTCGCTTAATCATATGTAATTATTTCAGAATTTTCGCTTCGACGTGGACAATGACACAAAGGGATCGAGAAAGACTGGAAGCGTTTGAAATGTGGTGTTGGAGACGGATGGAAGGCATAAGCTGGACTGAGAGAGTAACAAATGAAGACGTGTTAAGAAGTGTAAAAGAGAAGAGAGCGATCTTGAACACCATCAGCGCTAGAAGGGGGAAAATGATTGGACATTTGATACGGCACGACAACTTCTTTAAAACCATAATGGAAGGAAAGATAGAAGGAAGGAGAGGCAGGGGAAGACCACGGCGCAGTTATATGGACCAAATAAAAGAAAAATCTGGTGTCGTGTCGTATCAGCGAGTCAATAAGGAGGTGGCGTACGACAGAGAGAAGTGGAAAATACTCCACCGACAAGAGGATAACTCTTAAATTTAAAGAAAGAAAGAAACTTCGGAGATAAGAGGGGGGGGAATGGTATTTTTTTCTACATTTTCCTTAATAAATCAAAATTTAACCACTGTAGAAAAAAATATAAAAACAGTTTTAGAAAGTGCAACTCAAGCCCTTTCATATGATACCCTACTTGATCTATTTACTAGACTGATTTTTTAACCCCCCTCATATTCGTCATTTGAACAGAAAATAAAAATGTTTATTTAATTTTTTCATTTTCCATACACGTGTCTAAACCCTTTTAACAGTTGTTTTAAATTTCAAATTGATAGCTTAAGTAGTTCCTGAGATATTTAACGACGTTGTGACAGACGGACGGACGGACAGACGGACAGAGTCGCACCATAAGGGTTCCTTTTTTACCTTTTTGGTACGGAACCCTAAAAAGAACTACCGAACTACTGTCGGACCGACACCTCTTTCATATTTTTTTTGGTGTCGGACGAGTCGGACGACCAAGGGCCCTAGAGTCGCAAGTGCCGCGAATTCATATTCATTGGTGAGAAATGCGTACTTGCGGCGTTTGGCTATTTGGGCTTGGTCTGCGGCAGTTCCAGGCTTCCGAGCCGACCCTTCGACGTGGGACGGAGCCAGCGTGTCGACACAGGTAGTGTCCCACGCTAAAGGGCCGCCTAGGCTCCAGGGTACGAGGGTGCAACCATCGGGTCTCTTCCCGTCAGTAGCAGAAAGGCCCGTTGGTTCCAGAGTTGCAGCGCTGCGGTGCTGAGTGAACGGCGAATGAGGTCGTTTATTGTGGCGTGCCTGAATAGACGACCGGCTCTCATAGGGCAGTGCAAGCCATGACGAACCAGTGAGTCTACTGGTTGGGAAAAGCGGCTGCAAGCGTGATCAAAGTTGTACTTTTTATCCCTAATATTCACTGTTTAATTGAAATTGAAAAAAAACCGTCAAGTACGAGTCTGACTCGCGCTCCGAGAGTTCCGTACAAACTTTCATACACCATACCCGTCATGTCAGGACCCCATTCATTCTTGAACAATCTTAAACAGCTCATAGTAGAAGTTACCGTCGCAAAGCGCCTTCTGCATTTTGGTACTAACAACTTACAACCTAGTATGTTTGTTTATCAGCGATAGTTTTTATCACGCGTACCGATTTCGATTATTTATTTTTATTTGATTGAAGGGACTTTAACGATAATCTGATAGGAATTTGAAGATATAAAATTTCATACAAAAGTAAGTAAATTACAAACTTAATTAAGAAATTATTTTTGACTAGCTGTTGCCCGCGACTTCGTCCGCGTAGAACTTTTTATCGTCTTAGAAAATGATTTCTCTCAATACAAAATTTGAACCCTCTTTTAGGGGATAATTAAAAAAAAAGTTGATGTTCATTTTCTAGTTTGTGAACAAACAGTCTAAAACCAAAGTTAAAAATCTCATACTTTAAAAATGCCTTGAAATACTCAAACTTTGAACCAATTTTAACACTCTTAGGGGATGAATTTGGAAAAACTCTGAAATCAGTTTTGTAGTCTTTTAACGTACAGAATAAGACCGAAGTTAAAAATCTCTTACTCACACTTTAAAATTTTATTGCTCGCCATTTAAAATTTGAACCCCCTTTTAAACCCCCTTAGAGGTTGAATTTTTCTAATCGCTGAAAGAACTTTTTTCGTAAACTTTTAAGTCTCTAGCTCAAAAAAAGTGTTGCCCATACAAAGCTTTCTTAACCCCCTTAGGGGTGGAATTTTCTAAAACTCTGAAAGTACTTTATTATTAATTTTAATAAGTAACATTTTGAATAGTTTTAAGTCTAGTAAAAATAAAGTTTTTCCCACACAACACTGGCTACCCTTCTTAAGGATCTTAAGGATCCCCTTAGGGATGGAGTTTTCTAAAACGCTGAAAGTTCTTTTTTAGTATTCTAATAAGTAATCTTTTTGCAAAGTTTTAAGTCTAACTCAAAAAAAAGTGTTGCCCATGCAAAGCTTGCTCTCCTTTTTAACCCTATTAGGGGTGGAATTTTCTAAAACGATTTGTGTTCTTTTTTTGTATTTTAATAAGTAATCTTTCTACAAAGTTTCAAGTCTCTAACTCAAAAACATAAACTTTCCCTGATAAAAAATTTTTGCACCCCTTTTTATCCCCCTTAGGGATAGATTTTTTCAAAACGCTGAGTCTTTTTTTTTGTATTTTTATAAGTAATCTTTCTACAAAGTTTTAAGTGTCTAGCTCAGAAAAAGTGTTCCCCATACAAACCTTGCACCCTTTTTTAACCCCCTTAGGGAATGATTTTTGTAAAACGCCGATTGTAGTATTTTTCATGTTCTAATAAGTAATTTTTCGTCAAAATTTTAAGTCTCTATTAAAAAAAAATATGTTTTTCCCATACAAACTTTGCACCCTATTTTACCCCCTTAGGGGTGAAATTTTCCAAAACGCTGAA
Source organism: Epinotia brunnichana (assembly GCA_963854355.1). NCBI lineage: Eukaryota > Metazoa > Arthropoda > Insecta > Lepidoptera > Tortricidae > Epinotia > Epinotia brunnichana. Next base: position 20,223,971 of record OY977936.1, on the reverse strand, counting down.
AGTACTTTCTTTGTATTTAAATAATCTTTCTACAAAGTTTTAGGACTCTAGCTAAAAAAAATAGTTTCCCACATACAAACTTTGCACCCCTATTTTAGCCCCCTATTTTTAGGGGTAGAATTTTCTAAAACGCTGAAAGTACTTAATTTGTATTCTGATGACTAATCTTTCTACAAAGCTTTAAGTCTCTATTTAAAAAAAATATTGTTTCCCCCATACAAAATTTGCACCCCTATTTTACCCCCTTAGGGGTAGATTTTTTTAAAACACTGAATCTAGGTACTTTATTTGTATTCTAATGAATAATTCCTCTACAAAGTTTTAAGTCTCTATTTAAAAAAAAGTAGTTTTTCCCATACAAACTTTGCACTCTATTTTACCCCTTTAGGGGTAGAATTTTCTAAAACCCTGAAAGTTCTTTATTTGTATTCTAATAACTGATCTTTCTACAAAGTTTTAAGTCTCTATTTAAAAAAAAAATGTTTCCCCCATACAAACCTTGCACCCCTATTTTACCCCCGTAGGGGTGGAATTTTCCAAAACGCTGAAAGTGTTTCATTTGTATTCTAATAACTAATTTTTCTACAAAGTTTAAGTCTATAGCTCAAAAAAAAAAGATTCTCCCATACAAACTTTGCACCCCCATTTTACCCCCTTAGGGGTAGAATTTTCAAAAATCCCTTTTTATCCCTAGCCCACGTTATAAAAGCAACATACTGTGCAAAAATCAACTCTCTAAGATTAGTAATTTCGGCTGTGCGATGATGAGTGAGTGAGTGAGTGATTGAGTGAATAAGTCAGTCAGGACATAGGCATTTATTATGTATAAATAGATAGAAGATAATGAAACTCCCATTCCAATATCTCAAAAAATTATGAAGCTACATCCGTTTTAATGTCGCTTGTTAGAGTGAGAAAACGATGAGGGACTGTGACGTCAATATACTCGAGCGTCATAGTAAAAAACAATCGTTTCATATGAAGGTGCGTTTTGCGGAAAAGGGACAGAACATACCCCCTCTTAAAACTTTGGACTCTTATAACTTAATCATTACCTATATAACCTCTTGCTTTGTTTTTTTCTCCATTTGACTATATTTATTTTAAATTCTTTTTCGAGAAAATACATTATGATTATTTACCATATTTTCGATTCCTGAGCTATAACCACGAACTTCGGAATTCGAAAATATTCGGGTATCTCTATCTCTATCGCACTAACCATACTCGAGTGACAGGGATGCAAATATATGAACATTGAGTATCGGTTTTCGTGGTAGCGCCGCAGGTACTTTGGCTGAATGCGCCGAGCGCGTGCCATTGTCATTCAAAAAAAACAAATTCGTGTTAATTATATTGTTCAAATTTGTTGATTTCATTTATTGAAATTACGACATAAAACGACATTTGCGCATATAAGTTCTCATATCAGAATCGAATATTTTTTATGGTTTATATTTTAGCATTTGTCTCGTAAAGGTCTATCGTAGACGGGATTTAAATTATTAATAAGTGAAAGGCAAAGCAATTCCGCCATTTTGACGAAAATTTGACGGTTCTTATAGCTGACAGTTGGAGCAGCGTTTGATTTCAATAAAAATAAATGAAAAATTAAATGAAGTCGTATATTTCGGAAAAATAATTAACTGTCGCAGTCGGATAAAAACTATCCTAAGTTGCATCTAGAATAATAATGTACCTATATAAAATGTTTCATATTTTTCCGTTCATGGGATGTTGAGAACATTCGAACCGCGCAAAGCTTAGTTTCAAACTGGCTGATTCTTTTTTTTATTTAGAGATTTATTATAAGTGGAGATAAATAAAAAAAAAGCTAGATAGAGATATCGTTTTATTTTTCCTGTATTATTTATGTTACTCTTAATCATATGTACCTAATTATTTCAGAATTTTCGCTTCGTAAACTTCGGCGATAAGAGAGGGAATGGTATTTTTTTCCCCATATTCCTCATGTAATTATTTCAGAATTTTCGCTTCCTAAACTTCGGAGATAAGGGAGCGGAATGGTATTTTTTTCTACATATTCCTTAATAAATCAAAATTTAACCACTGTAGAAAAAAAAATAAAAACGGTTTTAGAAAGTGCAACTAAAGCCCTTTCATATAATACCCCATTTGATCTATTTACTAGACTTTTTTTAACCCCCCTCATATTCGTCATAAACAGAAAACAAAAATGTATATCAAAGTTTTTCATTTTCCATACACGTGTCTTAACCCTTTTAACAGTTGTTAGAAATTTCAAATTGATAGCTTTAAGGAATACCTGAGATATTTAACGTTGTGACAGACGGACGGACGGACAGACGGACAGAGTCGCACCATAAGGGTTCCTTTTTTACCTTTTTGGTACGGAACCCTAAAAAGACGCTTAAAAACCACTATCTTGAAATAATTTACAAAGTTGGGGAAAATTTCGTTTTCGACCTCTTCGACTCGATAATCAATTACTTAGCTTTTAATATAATTTCGGTGTAGGTACCTATGCTCCCAGACTGGTTCTGAAAAGGAAAAAAATATCTGTTCTGGGAAAACCTGGAAGATTACCTCCAAACGATAGGTACCTTCGGAGGAAAGAATTCTAATAGCAGGAGATCTCATCAATGAATAGGTAGGTACATATGTTATGTTGGCAAAAATACCCCGGAAAGCTCGTCTTTGCACGGGAATTTCGGATATGGCTCCCTTAAACAACCAGGGAAATTATATTTTAAATATTGCACCGGTTTTTAATATTTCAAACACATATTTCCAAACGAAGGTGGACACCTTATAACATGTAAGAGTAGAAATGCAGCGACACAAATTGATTAGGTACTTTTACTTTCTATGTGACAGATGTATCCTCCGCTGTTCTAGGGACTGCAAGGTTATACTTACTTGTACCCCTTTTCAATAGAGCCACAGTTATATAGGTAAGTAGGTAGATACTGTTGGAAGTACTTAAAATGATACAGCGATGTCGTATTAACTCTTTATTTATATTAAACGATTATCAATTTATCAGTGTGCCGATACAATTAACTTCCTTTGCTATGGTTACCGTATTCATTGCGAAGATTAAGTCTAAACTGGAGTTTAAATATGCGAAGTGTTTTATTAAAACAAGAACAGTACCTAGTTAGGAACCACATAGATGACACCATCTCCCTAGTCGCAGACCATCCTACAACTCGACCAAGCTAAGAATGCACCTCGCGTCGAATAAGTTACACTGAGCGAGGTGCATTCATTGGTCGGGATATATGTACAGTCAACCAATTTGATTCCTAGGCCACCGTAGAACCCTGTCATTATAACTGCTACATCGCGACGCAATAATCCTAGTAACCTGTATTGACATAGCATTTACAACGGCAAGGTTCTATGATGGCCTAGGAATCAAATTGGTTGACTGTACCTATGCTAGCTAAATCGTAAAACATGTAAGTAACTCACCATTTCCTAGTTCGTCCATAGTGTGCATTATAATAACTTTAAAAACTCTCGAACAGATAGGTATACCTACCTATATAATTATACACTGTTGCACAATTAACTTAACTGAACGATAGGTACACAATTCTAGAACAATAAATTAAAATCAAGGCAAGTAAATATATGTCCTGTCCTTAGTAAGTAGTAGTTTGACTTCTCATTGTTTAAAATGTGCGCGTGTAAGTAAAGTTTGAAGGACTCCCTTCTGATACAACATTTGAATTCTGTTTGTTAGGTTTATACATCAGTGTCACAACTGTCACAACACTGACGGTGGCACGAGGGAGGCACTTGTCAAGATAATAATTATGGGGCGGAATCTGAGGGCGGAATAATTGTCCGCATCCGCCCATCTCGAAGTTCAAGCTCCTAGACTATAAGTAGAGGTCCAAAGTATCAACTTCTAGCAAAGTTATATAGACACCAAACTGAATTTATATAATAAAGTTGATAAATAGGGACCTCGTCAACTGGCAAGGATTATCGACATGTTCCTTCAGCAATAGTCCCTATATACCCTAGCGGGTGCTGTCACTGTATCCGCTCGGTTTTATTTCATTAAATTGTCGAAAGGACCTCTACGAGTAGAGTACCTATATTGTAAATGTTTGATACTTCGGGTTCAAGCACGCCTCCCAAAGATCCGAGACACCATGTGCCATGAGCGGGAAACTAATGAAGTAGGTACAGTTCTTAAAAAAATAGTTATTTTCTAGTTCATTGCGATATTGTTCTTTCGTAGCGTATGATCAACGAGCGGAATTCTTATAGCAAAAATCAAACGTCAAGAGGGATTCAGCATTATATTTTGTTGACAACAAGGACGGTAAGAGTGAGATTACGAACGAAATGCTATTAGAAGCCAGACGCCGAAGGCGGTTGCTATTTATTTGTTTATCGTATGGCGGTTACACACTGGTATATATATGTATTCGTATCGATGTCGCTGATATAGGTAGTTCCAGTGTGCGCTATGACGAGTCGAGTTGCAATATTGTTATCATCACAGATGTATGAATATAAGGAGATCGGACATGGCGGCCGATTTGTATAGAGTGAGCCTGTCGCAAGTACATTAACCCACACAACGCCCAAGTAATTGACAAGACAAAGCACGCACACATCTAAAACACACACTCTTGTATACCTACACGCTTATTTGACAATAAACGCGCATTATATCAGGCATTTTGGGAAAAAACGTAATATTCTCTGCGATCAGCACGCGTGCACAGTATGGCAGTGTATGCCCATTGAGCATACAGCTGCGACACGGCCGCCGGCGGCTTGTCCTCTCTCTAGTATTCTATGCTCTGAGGTTATCATCATCCGTGACACACACGATGTCATAAGCATAATTAATATTCATAGCAAAATATAGGTCTGCCATTCATTAGACAATTCTAATTTTGACGAGAGGTGTGTAAACTTCAAACAATGTTTTTTTGTTCTTTGAGACATTGCAGCCGAGTAGGTTCGTGGGCAATTGTGATGAAAAAGATTTAAATCAACCACCTTTTTTTAATTCTGCCACCGAATCCCGTCGAGTAAATCGAAAACATTATATTTAACAGATTTCGCTCGTAGCTACTTCATACAAAATATAAGGCCCAGATATGCGTTGCGTTTTTTATCCATTGCCGTTTATGTAGGCCTAGCGGAATTACGCGACGGAATTTGGTTGCGGGATTCCACTTGTGTGTGGCGGACCATAACGTATATTGTTTCAATAAAACACGACACCCTGAACTATACATTATTATGGTTTACCAAAAAATGTAAGCCTAAGTTACATTAAGGCGAATTTAATATGTTACTCAGTAAATAATTGAAAACAACCAGTGCTCCATCTTAAGAGGCAGTATGCTCAACGAAGCTTCGCTTGCTTATCCAAATAATATATTTAAAAAAATTATCCGGGTAATATACGTATTAATTTATACATATACGGGGTGTGGCCTGTAATAGGAGCAAATATTCAAAACGACGCTTCCTTAGAGCATTTGCAGTAGTAGTACCCTTGTGTACCATTCTTTTTATTTTTTTTTGGATTCGGAGATATTTTGATCTAATAAAGTTATGTTATGACCTACAAGTAATGTATTGTATCTTGGCACCACGACATCATAGCACAACAGTCAATGCAGATTTTGAGGTAACATCATGTATTGAGTGATAATAGTTTTTCCTTTTTTAAAAGATATTTTTGTGATTTAATTTTTATTTAATTTTTTTTAGTGTTTTTAAAATAAAAAGTTATTTGGGTGGAAATCAAAAAAAATGCCCATAGTTAAGAGTAAAACAATACAAGTTTTTTTTGAAAAAAACATTTCAACCACTTATTTTGAAGAAAAAAAAATTCCTTAAAAAAAATGTTTTTTCGACTAAAACCACTTGGAAATAATTGTTCACAAGCTACTGTTTAATTTGTTGCTCCTATTGCAGGCCACATCCTGTATGTTATGGCTAATTTAAATGAAGCGTTCGTCTATTTCTATGCTTAATCGTAATCTACAAACGGTGTTGTGCAACTACATTATAGATACCAGGTTGCGGTGAGCAATGAATAAAACAAGTTTATAATATCGTAACAGTTGCGTTTGCAGCGTTGCTGATTCCCTATGTTGCCTCCTAAGATGTGCATTCCACGTTGAGACTTAACTTACTTTATTACCTAAGAGTCTCGGCACACGCTATTTTCTGCCGCGCGATCGTTGCATTTGAGACACGCATATTATTGTGATCTTGCGGTAGAAATTAGTTGGTGTTCTGGACCCCTAAGGCCGCATACACACGTGCGGATAACACGCGTGTACGCTTTAATACATACTAGCTTGTATAAAATGTAAGCAATAAACTGGAAACAAAAGTAAACAAAACAAATAAATATAAAATTTATTACATAATAACGAAACAGATAATATGTACAATAATAACAAAAGGAAAGATCGTTATTCGATCGTTTAAAACAGTTTAGTCTATATTGAGAATAGGCCCCCAAAATACAATTTACTAGATCGATTTAGTAAACATTATACAGCTTGGTTATTTCTACAAGTAAATATGTCTTTTTAAAGACATATTTTTAAACAAACTGGAGCTGTAACCGCTAACTTTAAAAGCTTTACACTCCTTATTAATCGTATAACGATCGATCAAATAATACTAGCGATCCTTGTTCTATCATAATTTGATGTCAATTGGCATTTACTGCATAAGCCCAACAATATTATGTAAGCGGTAAACTAAAATAACCCGATTTTAGGGACTTATCTATCTACATATATATCTAAGCACTAAAATAAATATGTACAATACGAAAACGGCCAAATGGAATGGCATTACATAATAAATAATTCACAATCAAATACTTCAACTATGTGTACTTTATGAATAATAACCGCAATTATACATGTCGGTAGATATACTTATACTCTATCCAATGCGATTCGGACTGAATGTTGTCTACAACGATAGCTATTTAAATATTACTACCGACAGACAATGGAAAGTTTAACGTGTTATACTCATATGATGATTTTATAAAATCTTCCCAGCTTACATTCTATTAATTAAACCTAGATCAGTAAACACTAGTACCTCTACATTACACTATTGACCAATATTATCGAACTATTATAGAATCACCAGCTACAGATGTAGTGAATAATCATTTCCCATCGTATTTTCTCGGAAATGTTCGTATTTGTCATGCTACATCACATCAATCAACCTCAGTACTTTTTGTATCGTGACCGACTGAAATGAAATAGCAAGACACGTTCGTACGTTTCCGTGAAAAAACGATGGGAAACCATTATGCACTACATCTGTACATGTGTTTTGGAGTCCAAACGTTTTTGCTTTTTTAGGACAGAACCGTTGCAAATACATATTGCAATACGATTAATTGTCCCGAAATCCTATTATCTGAATAACTGTTTTTTTTTTAAAGTTCAAAATATTTATTTATTTGTCAAAATAATAAAGATGTTATAGCTTATAACATTCCAACTTTTTTTTTATGTATGTTGATGTACAGTCAGCAGCAAAAGTAGCTAACGAACCATGTGCTCAATATGACATACAGTCGCCATCACATACATAGGTACACTATAGGTGTTCAAAACTATCAAAAATACCTATGTATGTGATGGCGACTGTACATACAACGTGTATTATACTGTTCTCTGACACGACTCTAATGCCAAGAGACTAATGACTGAGTATTATTTTACGCAACTAGCCCTCATAAGCCAAATAGCGCTATCTTTTAATGAAATGTCATTGGAACATGTAATTTAAAATCTACGCCAAATGACATACTAACTTACGATGATATATAATTTAGAGATAGCGCCATTCGGCTTAGGACGGCATATTGAGCAATTTGTTTGCTCAATATACTGCTGACTGCGCAATATTGTAGAAATGCAGTAACCATTATGTAACGCGGTACACTTCAAAAATGTAGCTTGACTACAATAACAATTTAAATGATGACAATACGAACATATTCTTTTATATATTTTCTAAGCAAAAAAGGAATGTTTCGCCTTATACGTACAATTTTTTGATAACTACATCTGTTGTAAACTTGACTGTAAATGCAACGCCCTTTAAATGGGACATATTTATTTCGCACATTCATCAAAGTGTCTAAACTAAGTATACAAGATCTCCAACGTGGTTGGTATGATCACGACAGTATAAAAACTAGGTTTCAACCGCCATCTTTTAATCTTGGCTATATTGAGATGGTAAATACTAACCTAACGGCCTTATTCACGAAAAAGACTTAACACACCGTTGAACATCGATATAGTTAAAATGCTCATGTGACGTTTGTTAAATAGCTGACTTCTGCGACCGAATAGGGAACTTGCATCTTAATATTTTATTACGAAAAAGAAAAGTATAATCCAGCATTAAAACAACTGTAGCATTAAAACTTTATTATGATTTATTTTTCTGATGTTATATGCATTTGAAATCTGCGCGCGCCGGCACCCCCCGAAAACGCTCTATACTAAACGGGCTTATGCTATGACGTCACAGCATAGCCTTTTACTATGGAGTAAGTCATTAATTTGCGATTATCTCCACAAAATTTACGTTTAAGTCTATACTTGTCATACAAAATATCATTTCTAATTTAATATTCTATGTAACTGTTACGTTATTTTATCGAAAATAAAAAAAAAATTTTTCGTCATTTTAACGTTAGGTAAAACTAATAAAATCGTTTTTTTTTTCTTTTGTATGATATCTCTACGTATATCCGCATCGATTGAGTGCAATTTATTTGTTAATTATTTACAAGTTCCCCATTGTTTTGAACAAGACCGTAACTCACTAGCGATATTCAACAGCCCGTAAACAGGTAATATTCATATAATAAAAGGAACGTTGACTACAATCGATCTTAATAATAGTCTTTACCTACAACAGGGGACCGATTTTTGACTTTCGAGCGCTCGACTCTTTCACTCGAAAACTGCCAAAAATGATGGAATACAAATTTGAAATAGCGATAGAAAATTCAAAAACGAGTGGTATTGACCACTCGTATTCAATTATATAGGTAGACAGTAAGTGCCTACAACTTTGACACTACAATCGTGTTTACTTCTATTTAATTTTCGAGCGCTCGAAAGTCAAAAATCGGCCTCCATGTATCTACTAAAAGCACACACATATTTAATTATGTACTCTAGTGAATTGTTATCCTTCTTAATAAGCCTGTCCTTTTTAAAGGACACGAGCATTAAACGCGTAAATGGAGCGTAGTGTAACGTAGAGATAAGATGGAGTGGCACTGATATACTACTGACAGTTCCGTCAAGCCGCGTCGCCGCTTCGATGTGTGCTCATGTGAGCAATGCCTTATCAATAGGGGCTAAATAGATCAAACTGTTGAATGAAATGCAACTTTATTATTGAAAACGTGAGGTCTACATAGCTCTGGTAACTAAATATGAGAAAATTTGGTGTATACCAGATAAAATTAAGAAAATATTGCGATTTATTATCCTGCCTAATGTATACCACTTTTGGTCGCACGCTCGCACGCATCGATTTAACCAAATTAATTTAACATTCAAAGACTTCTATCTTATTAATTCCCTTATACTTTCGCATGATATCTTACTTGGATTCTCATTCCAGTACATCTTTACTACAATATCAATTGTCTAATTAGATATTCCATTCGCACAATTTATAATCAACCACAGGTGTCACTTGCAAATTCAAAGTTCAAAAAAAACACATAATCTTGTAGTGTATTGAGGTTTCAATTTGTATACTTAACGTATAATTGGAATCATTCACAAGTAGGTACCTACATGCAAGAGGCGCTCCTCTTTTTTACCTTTGTTAAGGAGGTTCGTGTAGCATGATTTTATGCTATTTAGTGCCTTTTGAATTTGTGACTAGCTCTATAACACTATGCGGTATTTAGTTGCATATTTCATTTCGTCATTTGCTTTACACCCAGTGGCCAACGACTTCAAGTAGTTACTATTTAGGAGGTTTCTTAATATCCTAAACACCGCGCAGTTTAGTAAGGCTTTTAAATCGAAATGGACTGCAGCATCGCAATCCTTTTATCCAGTACAGGACCCAAATATTAATTAAAAAAAATCTAGATTAAACCATTTATTACACAGATTACACTAAAACAAAACGCGTTTATTAAATAATATCACCGACCTGTAAAGGATAAAGGTACAATTATAAAATCACGAGAAATTCCACCTTAAGTAATTGAATAATATTATGAGAACTAGTTTTAGGTTAACGTAGTGAAAATTTTGAAGAGTAAACCATTTTTGTGTACGATTTAACGTTGCCTTATTATGGTAAAGTCGACGTCAAATGTAGGTATAAAAATTCACCTCATCACAAAGGAATAAGGTGCAAAAATATAAGCTTTTTGACGTCGATCCTACGTGTTGGATGGTGAAAACGCTCACGATTTTACCTAGCTGCAGCCAGAGAGTAGAATTATAACAGAATGTCAAAGTCAAAGGAAAAAATCCCGTAACAATCACACTAGTGTACCTTCTTTCGGGATGTTTCCTTTTAGGCCAATCAAATTAGAATTTTTCGAAGAATTAATTCCCATAAAGCTGGAAATCGTTTTAATACCTTCATTTGGTCCTAGATACGTGTAATCTGAGTTTGTCCAATCCCAGGAGGTGCGCATACATTTTTGCTTTTTTTTCATGTAGCACAAAAACGGTACCTCGGACAGAAAATATATGCTATTCAATATTAAAGCGGGTCCAATTCTGCGTCGAATGAATATCTAAACTTCAAATTCCGTTCAGTGGTATAGTCGAAATCAAAGGTTAGAAACTGGGAAAATTTTGTTGTTTAGGTGCAAACTTCCATTTTGCGATTTTTCAAGACCGACATATCTTTGAAAAAAATATACCTGCTGACAAACCCATAAAATAAGAAAATTAGAAAATAAAATTTCACATTATAGCCGTGGCCGGGAAGGAGGCAATTGCAGGCTGAGTATTTTGTTTAAACGGACGAGCTTGCGAGTCCGTTTAATTATAATACGAAGCCTGCAATTGCCATACCGGCTGAGGCTAATATAGTGCTTTTCACAAAAATGGGGAATAAAAAAGACTAAATTGAAATCAAACGTTATTATTAAATACAAGTTGAGGATACTGCAAATTACATAAAATTAAACGTCATATATTTTTTTAAACAGAATCGCAAGTGTATTTTTCCACCGAAAAACGCAATCTTTTTATGACACATACAAAAAGGTTGCGTTTGCAACAGAAAAATACGACTTGATTTGGCTGAATACGACCTGTGCCGTCCTTTATATGCCAATTTCTACTTTTTAAAAAGTTTGGTACTCGACAAATAATAGTACATTTTACAACTAGTGTGAAAAGAATGTCTTTTTACCACTAGTACCGAGGTATCTTGCCACGAGCTGAAAGCGAGTGGCAAGACTCGGTACGAGTGGTAAAAGACATTTCACACGTGTTGTAAACGACGTTTTTTAATACAATTGCGAAAAAATAATAAATTAGTATTCGTCATTTATATATTAATGAATTCTTTAAATAAATTTATATTATTGTACCTCGATCTCAACTGTTAGTGGCTGCATCGAAACTTCTGCTTGCGTATGCGCTCCTGGTACCTATAGGTGGACCGTTTAACTCGGTCCTCGCCTGCGCGGCGCGCGGGTGCAGGGGTATGACTATAACGGGCTGCGGGCGACGTGCGGAAGGCAAACCCCGGCGCCCGCACCCCGTTATCGTCATACCCCTGCACCCGCGCGCTGCGCAAGCGAGGAATGAGTTAAGCGGTCTACCTACAGATGCGTACATTTTCAGCTTCAAAAATGACTTTCATACTAACGCGATCAAAAATAAATACTCCTAGTATTCGTAAGCGTTTTTAATTTCATAATTTCCAAGTAAAAAATCTAATATAAAATTACTGCGTTTCGAAAGTATAGTTTGGAACTAAAAAGTAAAAAGCACTAGTGCGAGAAATTGAGCTTCTCGCACGCTACGCAGCCACAAAAAGTACCACTTTTTGAGCAACTGTATTAAAAAGGAATTTATATGTAACATTCCAGGCGGCCTGCTATGTTTTTTATTTTTTAATTTTGATCTGGCCTTAAACTAACTTTACCTTCCAATATGTAGCGAGTTATGTTCACTTTGCGGGCCATTTTTGAGAAAAATACATTTTCCGTCCGTCATACTGTTTTAGTGCGCATGCAAATAACTGAAAAGAGAGCAAAAATTTCGCGGTTATTGGGCTCCCAAAAGTTATGCACACCTCCTGGGATGGTGCAAACTCGGATTACATGCATTTAGGACCAAATTAAGGTATTAAAACGATTTCCAGCTTTATGGGAATTAATTCCTCAACACGTTTTTTTTGGATGTAATTTGCTTGGGCTATTTGACATGAGCACTGTATTATATTATAACTGTCTCTCTGTGACGTGGTAAACAAACCAGCGGCGAGCGGCGGCGGCTCGGCGCGGCATTCAGCGCAGGTCGGGGTTGTCGTTGATCTGTTTCTTGACGCGCACGAGCATGCTGGTGTACCACTGGTCGAGGCGCGATATGCTGTCGTAGTTCTTCACCGCTTCGGTGAAGCCCTCGATGTTCTGGTCTTCCAGGTGCTCGATCAGTTCCTGGATCAAAATATGTATAGGTACATATAATACAATACAATACAATCAACTTTTTCTTGTTGTTATTCTGTCCCGGTAAGCCAAGAGACAACAGTAACAGACTTTCTTAGAAAAAATACTATAAACTGGACTCCTATCATGCTAAGGAGATGCGCCACCATGGAATGGGTTTACCAATATGACAAAAACACGTGTGTAGTGAATTTAAACCCCATAAAATAATAGTTTTAAAGAGTGACCCAGGAGACGTAACCATGGCAACGAGCAACAAGAAATAGTTGATTGACCCTATGCGATAAGTATCACGTGGGTGATAATAATAAGAGACCATGGGCAACTTTATTTATTTTTTAGGCTTAAACAGTCAAATACAGAAAGTTTTAGGTACATAATCACTACATAGTATAAATCAAAGTCGCTTCCGCAACGGATTTTGATGCGGTTTTTAGGGTTCCGTAGCCAGATGGCAAAAAACGGAACCCTTATAGATTCGTCATGTCTGTCTGTCTGTCTGTCCGTCCGTATGTCACAGCCACTTTTTTCCGAAACTATAAGACTATACTGTTGAAATTTGGTGAGTAGATGTATTCTGTGAAACGCATTAAGATTTTTACACAAGAATAGAAAAAAAACATTAAGTTTTGGGGGTTCCCCATACTCAGAACTGAAACTACAAAAAAAAAAATTATCAAACCCATACGTGTGGGGTGGGGTGGTATCTATGAATAGGTCTTCAAAAATGATATTGAGGTTTCTAACATCATTTTTTTCTAAACTGAATGGTTTGCGCGAGAGACACTTCCAAAGTGGTAAAATGTGGTCCCCCCCCCCCCCCTTCCCCTGTAACTTCTTATTTATAAAACTAAAAAAAATATAAATGATGTACATTATACCATGCAAACTTCCAACGAAAATTGGTTTCAACGAGATCTAGTAAGTAGTTTTTTTTAATACGTCATAAATCGTAAAAAGCATTTTATTTAACGGAACCCTTCATGTGCGAGTCCGACTCGCACTTGGCCGCTTTATTTTTAAATAGATAAGAGTGATTCAAGAGGAAGGTTTCTATGTATAATACATAGAAACCCGTGCGAAGCCGGGCCGGGTCGCTAGTGTGCCATATCCTAAAATTACTTAAACATTTTAACTTAATGTAGCTTAGGAGCGGTAAGAAGTGAAAACCATTCGCAAATCGAGTGCATTTCTGAGGCTCTAGTATAAGTTTTATCGATACAATACGTTTTCGAACGCGTTTGCGTTTAGTCTCAATTTATATGGCAACGCGAACAGCGCCTCTGGTGGTAACTATTAGGAACTACGCGTTGCCATACAAATTGAGACTAAACGCAAACGCGTTCGAAAACGTATTGTACGGATAAAACTTATACTAGAGCCTCTGGCTAAATATGGAACGTGGATCAAAAAACAACAGAGCTGAAAGTCATTTTATTTACAGCAAGTTGTTATATCATTGAGTAATTTTTTTTTGTTAAGTAATTTTTTTTTCACTTTTAATTTTTTTATTTATAACAGAACAACAATAATTAAGTCGCTTAGATGACATGCGGGATGATTAAATAAAGAATTAGGTGTATTCTCCAAATGAAAACCAAATAAGATATTCATATTTTATTCACTCTGAATAAAATATGAATATCTCAGTTCTGCAATGGAATTCAGCTTTATGCCCATAGAACAAAATAAAGTAGAAAATCAGACCTTTTTAACGAACTAAGTCTCAATTCTGTTAGTTTTTGTTCCATTTTGCCGATGTGCCTTATGGCTTGATTTCTTTTAATGACTTTCGAGGTGCGGAACCTTAAAAAAGGTTAATACTCGTTTTGTAATGCATTTTCATTTTATGTTTAAACTTAATCATTTCCATTTTTTCTTCTTTAAATATGTCTTTATGGCACCTTATCCATATTAATATCTACAAGACACAACTACATGACATTAATGACATAAAAATAGCTCACCCCTGCCGACCTCTGGTTATGACCCTGCCTCACTAACATATTTATGTCAACATGACAGATAAAAACAAAAGAAGTTTAACGGCATTTTGACATGGTGTATATAGAACAGTAGGCTACCTTTATCAGCTTGCACTCCCTGGTATCGGCGAAGGCGGGGTAGAGCGCGCAGTACTTCTCGATGGCGTGCGATGCGTTGAGCACGTCAACGCAGAGGTGGCACAGCGCTGCGCGGAACATGTACTCTTTGGCGCTGTACTTCAGCAGGCTGTTGTCCAGGGACGACTTGGCGATCTGTGAGGAGCACGGAAGGGTTAAGTTAATTACTGTAAATCCATAGGAAAAATTACAAATTTTTGTTTGTTGTGTCTTGGAATGGAAAGAAGCATGCTGGGGATAAAAAGAAATGACAGATGGCGATTTACTACGATCAGAGAGAAAACTAAGGTGAGAGATGTTGTCAGAGACATTAGGAAGAGAAAGTGGAAATGGTCCGCCCACATGGTTAGAATAGTAGTTTATGCAATCGTTATATGATGGCGCTTTGGATGGATGCTTTTTAAGTCGAGTACCACGTTTAGGCCACGAAGCTTGCTGAGTGGCCTAATTAAGGTACGAGACTTAAAAAGCTAATTATATAACTATTGTATACAATACTTTTTCTACGAGTCAACGGAAATAATAATTTATTAAACAAACTTGGTATCTATCGCCCTGCTGAAATGAAGCGCAGCAGCTTAGTAATTTTGCGAGTTGATGTCTTCACAGTTATCTTATACAGCTCCTGGATTCATACGATGACTGCTGGCGGTTATCTTATGAAACTATACGAGCTCCGTGACGAGCTCGTGGAGCTCCGGGATTAAAAAGTATGTGATCTTAGTTTCGTGTACGAAATCTTAATTCAAAGATTAAAGTCGACGAGTAGAAAATAGTAGATTGTACAACAAGTGCATAAAACGCACCATTTTACTCGAGACGTTTATCCATCCGAGCGAGCTTGCGAGCGAGGATAGATATAAAGTCGAGTGTAAAATGGGTTTTATGGACGAGTTGTACACTCTACTTTTCACTTCGATTGCGAGGAAATGAAACAGCAACACGTAAATATAGTAAATGCTAATTTAATTAAAATTGAAAGTTACATTAGAGCAATGAGAAATATTTAAATACTATACTGATCTACTAAATTGAAAAATAAACAAATATAAAAAATAATAAATGAGACGAAATACAAATTATAAGTTTATTTCATGAAGTTTTATTGTGTACTTTGGCTGTTGGTATCTTTGCCTTGGTCTTAGAATACGAACGAAACGAAATAAAATAAAGAGGTTGTTGTATGAAGTTAAAGATGTTTGTGTGGCTGTTGCAGCGATTGCCTTGGTCTTCGACGAAGATTTTACTTTATGCTCTAGAGCATAAAAAGCGACTTTATGTCGCCTACGCACGACATAAAGACGAACTTTTAGAGCATGAGAAGTGAAAAGGCTATTTGTATTGTATTGTAATGTAAGGTATTTAGCAAATTGTAAGTTTAGTGATATAGGGCCCTAATCTAAATGGAAACCATTAGTATTCACCTGCTCGTATATCTGCACGGCCTTGTCGTAGTGCTCCAACTGGGCCGCGTACTGCGCGAGCTTCAGCATGCACTTGTTGGCCGACGAGGTGGACTCCTCGCCGCGGAAGTAGTCCGCCGCCTGCTCGTAGTGCTGCATGGCGCGCGCGAGGTCAACGCACTCGGTCTCGTACAACTCGGCTATGTTCTGGTGAGACAAATACGAGTATGGGACATTATTAACCCCCGACGGAAAAAGATGGGGGCTGTCTGTCTGTGGCATCGTAGCTCCTAAACGAATGGACCGATTTGAATGCGGCTTTTTTAATCCGAAAGCTGACGTGATCGAGATGGTTCTAAGCTACGTTTCATCAAAATCGGTTCTGCCGCTTTTGAGATATTGAACATTGAAATTAAATCGGGGGTTTTTCAACTTTCCTAAGTTGTTAGTTATTAATAATAACCAGGGTTGTTGCAGACATTCGCATCCGCAACTGCGGAAGTTCCGAATTAATTTCAACATCTGCATCCGCATGCGGATTCAATACAAGTCGCGACAAGAAAGGGGCCTGCACGGCGCGCGTCCCTCGCTTATTAGTATGTTCGCCATTAATCATCCGCAACATCCCTAAACTTGATAAAAATAAACGTGGATTCAAGCCTCAGTCACACTGTGTCTAGCAATAATTTACTTTAAAAACAAAGTTTTAACCGACTTCTATTCAGTACTCCGCCAAGCCACATGAACATTTCCACATTTAATTTCCAATTTACCACATGAACTGATTTCCGAGAGCAAATACGTTGATTATTAGAGAAAAAAACCAAATCGCTGTATATGGGCCGATAATATTTGAGGACTTCCGTCAATTCCTCAAGGATCTCAGATTCGCCTTTGGCACTTCTTTGTTTGCTATTTCAACTGAATGATATCATAATCGGTGACGTACTTTTATAGTTTGAAGTACATCATTGACAAGTTCCACAAGCCATCTGTGGTCTTCATCATCACTTCCACTTCACCAAATTTATGATTTCCGGATGTAAATACACGAGTTATAATAGAAAACACTGAAATTACTACACGTGTGCCTTATATATTTGAGGAGTTCCCTCAATTCCTCATGGTTCCCATCATTCAACTGGAGTTTTGAAAACAATGGGACCAACCTGGAAGCATATACTTTCAATTAAAAAAAGAATGGTACGAATCGGTTCATAAATGACGGAGTTCTGAGGTAACACACATTAACAATAATAAAAAACATACAACCGAATTGAGAACCTCCTCCTTTTTTTTGAAGTCGGTTAAAAAAATTGTTCTTAAATTAAATGCAAAAGGTGAACAAAAAGTGTGTGCTTACTGTGCATTATTAGCGATAACATATTTAGAGGTACTTTTACTGGATTCAAGCCTTCATTACACTATGTCTGCTGCCAGACCGTCCTTAATATACGGCAATGAAACAAATATTGAGAAAAAATAGAGAGGTATTTTCCCAGCAGTGGGAAGTTAAAAAGAATGTATTTCAATAAAAAGTAAAAACGATAACATTTTTAATATCTACATTTTTCATAACATATCTCTAAAACATACCTTAGGAAAATGTCAAAGGTGAGATCTCATTCAATTGCATTTGATTGGATGAGTCACCATTGTTTTTAGCGCGAGAAGCTATATCTAACACACACGAATCTAGTAACGTCTGCGCTTATTATATTCTACTTGCGTCCAAACAGATACTAAGAGTAGGAAACTCTGTAAACTTGCCCTTTATGTACCGATGAAAAAAAACACAGCATGCAATGTCTGGAGGCTTCAACCATACTGAACTTTTGTGCGATATCACATATTGCACAAAAGTTCAGTACAGTTGAAGCCTAAGTTAAGTGAAGGCTTGTGACCTGTTTTTTTTGCGAAATGGATAAAAAAAAATTGAGTCAAAGACGGACCTCGCTGGCGGCAGCCTAAACGCTTCATAGTCATCATCCTCCTAGCGTTATTCGCGGTTGTGCCCTAAAGGAGTCCGGGGTCCGCTTTGACACCGAAACGCTTCATACTAATTGACATGAAAGTATGACGTCACAGTCTGCTATATGTACTAAACGTTGCATGGAAAATCAAATAAATTGCTGTTTCGGTCGCGGTGTGTTTAGGTCCATAGTTGTCATACATTTATTTTTCAATAAAAGCGTAAGGATTCTATTGGTAGCTGTAAATTTAGTCTTTGACTTGGACTTTTTTGATGAGTTTACATTGTTATCTCATGCTAAAATTATAAATTTTAACTACATTATCAATTTTAACATGAGTCTACAACCCTATTATAACTGACTAACACTTTCACTGCCAGGAACCCGCCTAGGGCGCACTCTGTTCGTACGAGCTATCTGCTTCTTAGCTAAGAGCGCGATACGACATTGTTGGCAGTAAATGTGTAACATTTTGTCATAGAAGGCTGGAAGTGTCATACCTGATGCTGTTTAGCTGCGACGGTGAAGCGACCCATATCAGTGTAGATCTCAATAGCCTTCAGAAGGCATGATACAGCCTCTGAAATGATGTAATGGTATTAATGTTAGAACACACATTAGAAGTGAGTCACAAATGCTTGGTTAATTAAATGTACTTTGTGTCCAAAAGCCATAATGCACGAACTATGAAACCAAAATCAAATATTTATTCTGCAAATAGGCCACAAGAGCCCTTTTACATGTCAAATGGTATTTTACAATATAATAATAATAATCTTACACAATAATCCTATATAGATCGATGATTGACAATTAATACTTTGATAAAGACCTAACCTTTCGTTTATGTAATAGATAAATATTTTTTTCTACTCCTGTACCGTTATCTGTCATTTAAATAGGCTGTAGCTCAAATACAATGACACCACTAATAAGTCGTCGAAAAACTCTATGCTCTATGGCCCAAAAACGCACTGTTTAGCGTACTTTTTTGGTTCATACATTTTTCATAAAAGCACTGTTTAACTTTTTTTAAATCGGCCGCTATATTGCAGTGGTGCCAACTTCATATACAAATATTTCTCAAAAAAAAATATTTATTTACGATTTAACATTTGTATATTATAAATTATTTACTACAATAATTATTAATCATCATCTATGTGTGTTAAATTACATGTTCTATAAATTTTTGGTATTATTTATAAAAATAAACAGTTCGAATTGGCAAGTGCAAACAAATTAAAAACAAAACAAACCATAAGCAAGAGCTGTCACATTTCCGATTTCCCACCAAAATACAGTTCAAAATGAAAAGACAAAAGATGATAAACTATTAGTCCTAAACTATTAAGATTTTATTCGTGTTTGTGAAGACAAAAGTGTACGTTCCTTTTAAAATGGTCGAAGTAATGAATAACTGCACTCCTGAAGAAATTGCGTGAGTAGCAAAAGTACGAATAGAAAACTTGCTGCCTGAAAAGTTTAACTATTCTGTAGTCTGCTATTTATTTAAAATTTGTCGTAGAAAAAGTATTGTATGCAACGGTGTATAACTGGTCTAAAAACGCTCGTGGCGTCTGTAATTGCGACGTAACTCACGCCACTCGCGTTTTAAGACCCTTCTTACAACAGTTGCATAATAGTATAGTAGACGGCAAACTTCGTGAGCAAATGACCTTGCCTGCGCAAAGGCGAATTGTACGTGCGAGCTGCCCCCCCACTTCGTCCCGCATGTTCAAGTTGTTTGCCGGGAACTGTACATTGTTTAACAAGGGGCGTATGAGGAATATTGCAAACGAGTCTATCAGGATGATTCTAGTTTGCAATATTCTTACGCCCGTGTCATACACAATGTTTTTCATCACATTTGCGAGGAAATAAATAACCACAAAAGACAGAAAAACCTATGTTTTATACAAGCGCATCAATCAAATGTTGACGAAATTGACAACTTCACTTCTAGATCAGTGCGAGTGGAGGGCGGAGCTTCAATATTTCAACCAATCACAGAGCATGGAGCATGTGGTTCTTGCAGGGCTCGGCCTGCTCGATTTTTTTCCAACCAATCACATGACAGATTTGCTTAACCAATCAGATCACACACAAGCTCATTACTTCCCTTGGGACCATTATTTCCCGCGGGAACAATTTAGGCCATTGTCTTCTGTATACAGGCAAGGAATAACACCGTTTATGAGCAAGTGTGATGAAAATTACTATTTCACCTTGAATTGATTGTTAACATATTGATGTTTAATTTTACCACAATGCATGTTATTGTAAAAATGAATTCCCCCTTGATAGCTTATCAGTGTTAACAATTTAACGATAACGAAAGTGATGTAATAATAAAACTAAGGCTCATTTTGTAGGATGACATCACACAATAGGAAGTTTTGTCAAATCAGTTTTTGGAAATAAAATAAATCTTTTTTTTTTAACAAAGGAAGTCCACAGCTCACATAGCCACCTGATTTTAAGTAATTTGTGCTGTGAACATTAGTAGGGTGGTATTTGCACTAAGATGTTCAAGATATTATAGTTAACGACTTATACAAATATATGAGGGTTCTATATGAAAACAAGATACAGATTCTTAGCTTTAGGGAAAATTATCACTCTTTTTAGGGTTCCGCACCTCGAAAGGAAAAAGCGGAACCCTTATGGGATCACTTTGTTGTCCGTCCGTCCGTCCGTCTGTCAAGACCCTTTTTCTCAGGAACGCGTGAATGTATCAAGCTGAAATTTATATCAAATACTCAAGTCTACTGTCCCTTGAAGCTGTGAAAAAATCAAACTTTTAAGCCAACGCAATCAAAAGATACAGCCATTTGTGCAAATTTTCGAAATTGTTAACCCTTTATTGATACACATTTTTTGATGTGCTTTTTGTATTTTTTTTATGCACATTTTTTTTTGCTCTTCAAGGTGCAAGCGAGGCTTGAACTCACGATTTTTTTTAAATTTGCCAAATTAATCAAAACCTACAGGGTACTTCCCTTGCAATCAGAATCTGGAAATTTTGTACGAAGCAACGTCTTATAGCACAGATAAAGGAAAAATTGCGAACGCGTAAAATTTTAATTACATCACCGAAAATGTAATGTCCAGTATAAACTGACACGCACTATAGTACTTTACATTATGATACAAGTGAGGCATGTTGATCATTACATCAGAGGCGGAATTGTCACGCGATCCGCAGGTGAGCGTGATAATAGAGCCGAGGATGTAATTATCAAAGCTCACGCGTGTCATACGACGTTTTTCAACACATTTGCGAGGAAAAAATCCTTTTCATAAAATGAACATGTTACAGGCTCCTAAGTTGTTTCCTTTAGTTATTGATGACAACAGGTTTTTACTCACATATATTATTTGTACATCTCCAAGAATGTACAGTGGCGTCAATTATATTTATCACTTTTCTATTCACCACGAGTCAACATTTTGAACAATAACCAAATACGCATCATCAATGTTTACAAATATTTGTGAAATTACCTATAATAGCGCGACTACTAACTACATTTTTTTCGTGCTATTTTTTTTCGTGAAGTTCGCGCAGTGCGCCCGCAGCGAGGCTTAGATGAAATCTCTAAACAGCCAATACAAAATAAAATAAATATTTTCTTATTCAAATATAAATTCATGTAAAATGTTATCAAAAGTAAATAGTTTTACTAAATGAAACGTTTCTATATCATTTCCAACAAGAAATAATCAATTAATCCACAAGAAGGATTTAATTTGTTTAGTCGAGTAAGAATCCATTTGCCGGGAATTAAAAACAAACCTGTATAACCCGGTCAATTTAAGAATGCGCCAAGTCCATACATACACCTTGCTGCAAGGTGCCAACGTGTCTTATTCGGGATATAAACATAACTACACGAGTGTCGTAATGCTATTAAACACGCGTGTTTAATACCCAGGATTATGAGCCCAAAAGCGGCACAATAAGAGGCACGTTACGAGTAAATGTGTTGAAAAGTATGTGAATACATACTTTGCGAGTGTCAGTTTATATGGACTTGTTTCTATTGTACGGGGTGGTCCGGAGCCTTCGGTGCGCGAGTCTGATTCGCACTTGACCGGTTTATATAGATTTAATCATGGCAATGTAACTTTATACAGTAATGAGATATTAGTAAAATATATTTTTCTCAAACATGCTCGGAAATGTATGCGTTAATGTCACGAAATGAAGACATGAAGTTCCTTGTTTATGGCTGCCTACATTACTTCTTGGCCTAGGCCAAGAAGTAATGTATGAAAACCCTAACTAAAAACATTATTGGCCGCTACTCTAACTTTTTAAATTTGCTAACTGATATTAAACAGACAAAGGAAAAAATACATACTGCCAACCACCAATACTTTATTTTAATTGTTTTAGTTTTTTGTAAAAAAAAATTGTGTTTTTTACATTTTTTTTGTTATTTTTCGTTTATTTTTTAGTGTTGTTTATCGTTTTTAATGATTTAAAAAAAAATCTTTTCCTTTCTTGATGTTTGTCTATTTTTTAATGTTAAAATTTTTGTAGGGTCTTTTATGTTATTTTTAAGTTTTTTTTTTATCTATTTTTCCTTTTTGTTTTACTTTTTTTAATGTTTTTTGTTTTTTTTGTCGTTTTTTTTAATTTTTTCAAGTTTTCCTTTTTGTTTTACTTTTTTTATTGTTTTTTTTTTCCTTTTTTTTTGTTTTGTTTTAATGTTTTTTGTTTGTTTTTGTTTTTTTGTTTTTATTTGTTTTTTTTTCCTTTTTTTTTGTTTTTTTTTATTTGTTTTTTTTCCCTTTGTTTTTGTTTTTTTTTTAATGTTTTTTGTTTGTTTTTATTTTTTTTGTCCATTTTTTTGTTTTTTTCCTTTTTTTTTTGTTTTTTGTCATTTTTTGGGCGTTTTTTTTTTGTTTTTTTAGTTGTTTTTTTTAAATATTTTTTTCCTTTTTGTTTTACTCTTTTGTAATGTTTTTTTAATATTATTCTTTTTTTAATGTTTTTTTTTTCTTTTTTAGATTTTTTTATCTAGAATCTTTCTCACTTTAGTGAGGTGAAAAGGATTATATTTTTAAACCACTCACATTCGCTAGCTCGTGTTTCAATTCCACACTCGCGGTTAAATTATAACTGCACCCTTGTATAACAAATAACTATTTATTATTTCCTCACATCGTTTGAGAAAAGCACTATACAAGCCTCGGCCGGAACAGGGATTGCTGGACTCGTTGTATCCGGCCTCGTCTACGACTCGGCCGTCTAGTCCAAACTCGTCCATCAATCCCTTACTTCACGGCCTTTGCAGTAATGTACTATTATTTTAAAATAAACGAGCACAGTCGGGAATAACGCTAGGAGGATGGTGATTTTATTTTAAAATATCCCTATACATTGTTTTTCTCTTAAGTTATTTCTCAAATTTCTGATAAATATTAACATTAACTGATTAAGTAGGTACTTCAGTATACATATCCATCAAGGAAAATAAGTTTATATTCTTGAATAGAATAGAAAGGAATATACAGGATGTTACAAAAATACCCCTTAATCCGAAAGGGGATAGGTTAAAAGGTCGTTATATAAATCGTCGTAAATAGTCTATTGGCAATAATGTGAAAACAGTTGTCTTAAAAAAAAGTGATCCACAAAATTAAAGAATTTGGATAAAAAACCGGTCAAGTGCGAGTCAGACTCGCGCACCGAGGGTTCCGGACCATCCCGTACAATAGAAACTGACACTCACTAAGTATGTATTCACATACTTAGTGCGTGTCAGTTTATACTGGACATTACATTTTCAGTGATGTAAAAAAAATACGGTTTGCGCAATTTTTCCTTTATCTGTTCTATAAGATGTTGCTTCGTACCAAATTTCAAGATTCTGTGTTCACTGTGGAAGTACCCTGTAGGTTTTGATTCCCTCGCGAGTTTCGAAAATTTGCGGCATAAACGGCTTCATCTTTTGATTGTGTTAGCTTAGAAGTTTGATTTTTTCACAGCGCTAAGGGACAGTAGATTTGAGTATTTGATATTAATTTCAGCATGATACCTCAACGCGTTCCTGAGAAAAAGGGTCTTGACAGACACACGGACGGATGGACGAACGGACAACAAAGTGATCCTATAAGGGTCGTATAACGGCCTCCGTAGCCCAGTTGGTAGTGACTCTGCCTACGAAGCTGGAGGTCCCGGGTTCGAATCCCGGTCAGGGCATTTATTTGTGTGTTTATCACGAATATTTGTTCCTGAGTTATGAATGTTATATGTGTATATAAGTATCTATATGTATTTATCTATTATATATATCGTCGCCTAGTACCCACAACACAAGCCTTATTGAGCTTACCGTAGGCCTAGGTTGATTTGTGTAAGATTGTCCCGTAAAAAAAAAAAAAAAAAAAAGGGTTCCGTTTTTTCCTTTCGAGGTACGGAACCCTAAAAAACATAAAAAAACACAACCCTGAAAACGTAAAACTAAAGAGCATAATCCGAAAACCGTCGTCTTTTAAAAAATTGTTTTTAGATAAAAAATAAAACAAACTTGAAAACGTAAAACTAAAGAGTAGACTACCCGGAAATTAATGTATTTTTTTAAACTAATTTTCTCTCAGAGGTAAATGACAACAACCGTAACCGAGTTAGAGTTCATTGCTCATGTTTTTCAATTTGTGACGAATTGGAAACAAGAACACAGAATAGAATTAAATTAAATAGAATAGTCTTTTAGTTGTGAAATGTAATATATTGATGAAGATTTATAGAGATGACTTGTAATTGACATCATATTTTGTCTTCTGTCTTTTTAAGTACTTAATTTCCTTTTATTGAGATGCAACCTTTTTATAATAAAATGGTTTAATTATTATTAAACTAGGTTCAAATGATAAACAGTACCTAAGTCTTCTGTTCTAATAATCTATGTACATTCAGTTTGATTGACGTGACCAGTTATTAGGGTTTTCACTTTTTTTTCGGTTAAATAAATATTTTCTTTTTCATAGGGAATTATGTAACACATTGTATATTATTTAACAAACATATGTAGAATTGTAGAATTATAGATGTTTATACTAACAGAAAGCATTTGGGCTCAGTTTTTTGCCCAAGCTTTACTCTATAGTGGTCTTAAACATACATCTTAAATATTGATTTATGCAGCACATCTGTACGCAACGAACCTGTTTTCCGAAACAAAATCCTAATGCAATACATCTTAAATATTGATTTATGCAGCATATCTGTACGCAAAGAACCTGTTTTCCGAAACAAAATCCTAATGCAATGTTGCATGATTGTGGCAGTTGTGGCACTGGTCATGTATGAGACTTACCATTGGCATCACACTTCTTGTAGCAATTGGAGGCATCCACAAAGTTGGTGGCAGCATCGTGGCGGACACCAGCTTTGAGGTGCAACTGTGCAGCATTGCAGAATGCCTGCCCAGCTTGCGCCCACTTCTTGGCCATCTTGAAGAGGTTGCCTGCCCGCAGGTAGCAGTCTACAGCTTCTTCTACTTTTGATGATCCCCTGATGTAGTAGTATTGATGTATTAATTTAGAGTATTGGTCAATATAATAATGGACTAGGGGCAAGTTCTAGGCAAATCTAGCGGAAAGGAAGAAAATTGGACATGCATATGTCTAATAGTGGTAAACTGAAGTAGAAGACTGTCACGATTTGCGAGTGATTTTCCTTTGCTAAACCAATACTAATATTATAAATGCGAAAATGTGTCTGTCTGTCTGCGACCACTTCACGCTTGGTTTGAGTCCCAGGGAAGGACATAGAATAGTTTTTATCCCATAAATCATCCCCTTGGGAAAGAAGTTTGTATGGAGCTTCGATATAATAAACAAGTTCCATGCAGACAGAGTCGCAGGCAGAAGCTAGTTTATAAATATATAATATAAATATGCATAACAAGAATATGTCTTGACCCAACTAAACAAATACCTCACAGAAAATAGGCCAAATTATAAATGTTCAACATTTGACATCAATATTTAAACAGGACATATTGGACATTTTAAATTACTATGAGGTTTATGTTGTGGTGAAGGACAAAGAATAAGTTGGGGCTTTTTTAAGTTTCCTGAAAATGTAACTTAATTAAATATCCGACAAATAAATATAAAATAACAACAATTTAGCATAGTTAAAAAGAAAAAACCTATTATTTGCTCTAGATGAGATGGTAATATGCTATATGCCTCATTTTAATCAATACAGCTAGCAAAAGGGTGCCAAATTCGTTGCAATAATGGACAAGGACGGCTTTAGCAGCAAAATTAACAATTGTTCTAATGAGAACAAGCGCATACTTATGACACATTTTGCTCTATTTTGTAATCGATTTTTTCGAGTGTTTAGATCTTTGTAATGATTACAGACGAAACGAAATCGAATACTTAATGCTGCATTGTAAAAACAAAGGGTGACAGAGGCACATTTCAGAAGAAATGACCCAAATAATGCACAAGTCATTGTACTCACCCAAAAAGTGACCCAAGAAAGGACTTTGACGAACTCAACTTTTTCTCCGCCTCCGCCATCAACTGCATTGCTTTCTGTTCATTATCAGCCATTTTCGTGGCTTAATTAACACTAAACACTTAAAAAAATATACTGCAATTCCTACAAATTCGGGAATTATTGACAAAATGTCGTCACCCGAGAATAGTGCGAAAATCCGTCGCTGTCATCGATTGATTTGGTGTTGCCAGATAAAATGACTTCGTTCAGAAATAAAATAATATCTGCCACAGCGCTACAACTTTGGCGAGAAGTCAAATGACCCGGAAGCGTAAAGCATGGCTTTAACCCATTACCCACTACCACAGAAAATCCACGCCATAATAATAAAATTACTACTATTGCTCTGTAGGTACCTACTACACATTCCTGTGTTGGTGTGTTTCTGGTGGTGAGTAAGATCGCTAGAACTACCGAGGATGCGCTGTTGATATTGAGAGACCTGCATTTGTAATATTTGTATCTAGCTGCCAATTCTCGAATCAATAAAGGGTCGGCAATGCGCTTGTGACTTATATTTGATCGCAAGCGTCAATAGGCTACGGTGTCCGCGTATCATAAGATTCTTAAGGCATGCCGTATGCTTGTTTTACCAAGGTTTTACCCTGTCAAAGTAATCTTCAAGCTTTCAAGAAAGATTTATTTTGGTTCTCTTGTAGCAAGGATGTAGGATGGCATATACTTACGAGTAAGTATATCAGTGTTATTTCGTGTTGTGATATGTTTAATGTGACGCACTTTCACAGGCATTTCGGATGCCAAATGTTTAGGCGGTCCGTAAGCTTGTTTGCTGCCATCGTGAAATACACGAGAACGAGATTATACTAGGTATATACTATAGGGGGCGTGCTCGTAAGGTAAAGTGGCAGTAGATTTATTACTAGTGGCTCTGTGAGATGTAGAACACGCGAGCCTGACTTACTTTCAAATATTATTTTTTTTAATTTAAAAAAGTGATTTTGCAAAAAAAAACTTTATCATTAAACCTGCTCACAAGATTTCTCGAGAATCGGTTCAAAAATGCGACCTGTATAGGAGAACAGCGGGACAGACGCCGCGCCGGTCGGACAGAAACGATTTTCGGCCCAAGCTGAAGCTTAGATAGAACTTCGTTCGCTCGTTCGATTAGGATATTACACCAATCTACGCTACGTCGATCGATTTTTTATACCTACATATCCACACACTATCATCTGGCTAGTAGCGGTTCTTAACCTTTTCAAGATCGTTACCCCCGTAGCCTATTAGGGAACTAATTTTACCCCCATTTGAAGTAACGTCTATTCATCCATTTTGTGATACCAACTCGCATACCTATCCCCAAAGAATAGCTGTTTTACCCCCACGGGTACTTTACTGCATAAAACATTCATCCCTCTCACACTTACGTGTTTAGGTACATACCTACATACTTGCTTAGTAGGGGACGAATGTTAGGCAGGTTTACTTTACAGGTGCACGCTGGATCCATTATAGCATTGAGTACGACGAGATACTTAATTGTAATTCGGAAGGGACAAAATAAAACATCAATATTCATTAAGTATTTTTTATTTACGTGTTTAGATAATCGTCACTATTCGCGGCTCAACAAGGTACAAACATGCCTGAAAGCATATTGAAGTGTTTTCTGTCACAAGAAACCTGTAATATGCACCTATAAACGTAAATAGTCTTAAAACTTTATATTCCATACTTCCTATTTTATTTCATACCAATTATCAATTCAGAGTAGGTACCTACTTTTATGCATAGATGTCGTTGTTTTGCGTTACTATTGACATCTATTGGGCAATAGTGGCACGTAGGTACAAATTTCTGATTGTCAAGTGGTATTCTCGGCTGTTTGGTACAAACAAACGTCAGAAATAAAGGTAAATAAATATCGCGTTAGACCCGGATTAAACAGTATTTAAATATGTTTGGTACAAAATTATAATATTAAGCTGTTTCACCACATTACGATTGTTATAATAAATCTAACTCACATATTTCTGAGTTTCCGGGTTGACATGAAAAACCGATATTTACCTAACCTAGGGCCTATTGTTCCCTATCGATCTAGATGTACGACGATGGTGAGAGGAGACAATCTTTGCATGTCCTCACTCTTTTCCCAACTTGACAAATACAATTCACTGTCCATTTCTGGGTCAAAGTACCCGGATACCTCCTTTTTGGTGAAAGATCCTATTAGTCACGATTTGACCAACTTGTCACACTGTGCCTATATGCACACCGCGTCGTCGACGCGCATGTGTATCGAATCACATGTAAATCGACACAAACGCGCGTCGGCGGAGTGTTTAAAAGATGCGGTGTGCAAAGGCCCTTTTAGTTGTGACCTGAATACTCGTATATATGATAGTAAAGATGATTGCTGGATAGCATTGTTACTTATCGACCCAGCCATATACGTCGAATTGTGATTGCCATGTGACATTTATCCTTCAATAGGGAACATTACGCAAAACTCCGCGTATAGGGGGCGACACTAGCAGAGTTGGCATTGTTTCTCGTTCCCACTTGCGGTATTGTCTATGCATGCATCCTTGTCATTCATTTGACAATCAATTGTGCATGTCCCTATTTTCCTCTACTGGTTTACGTTTTTTGCTAGTGCTGCACTCTAGCGGCAGAACATTGCAGTAATGTTCCCTATTAAAAATAGTCGCATGGTATTACTGGTATTATATCGTTATTTTTCAACCCAGAAATGTACATGGCGAATCGTCGTTGTCAACTTGGGGATATAAATTACAGTTATATTTTAAGTAACGGCGTTCCTGCGCAGAGTACCTGTATAATAAAATAAAACTAAAATCATATCTATATACAGCGTTCTATACACCTAGCAATTTATCACGCCAACCTTCTAAGACGCAGCTTTAGTTAGAATGAGACAGCAATCATTCACTTCCAACAGCCAAAAGGTGCCGCTACACCTATTGCCTGGTTTACAATATGCCGAAGTGAGCAGGACGGGCGTAAAATGCGGTATTACGCCCGTCCTGCCCACTTCGGCATAGTGTAAACCAGCAGGCATACGAAATTGGCGGATTTGCATGCAGTCCGCCAATTTTGCCCGTGTGGGTACTTAAGTGCCGGAAGCATGGCGGCCGGCCAAACCAAGGTCAATCCGTACATGATTTTCTGTGACCTCGCTTAGCCGTACGCCGATTTCGCTTGTTTGGTGTCTCCTAAACTAGTGGTTCCAATTTGGATCATGGAACTGATTTATGTTCTGCCAAGATTTTTGTCAATAAATTTCAAATAAGATTATTTAAATTCAATGTAATCATTTACGAAAAAAACTTCCCATACATTTTGACACAATTATTAGGTACCTAGCCGATATTTTTTAGGTGTGATATTGCCATAAAAACACATTTTTTAGTCGTACTGTGCCACACTTTGGTGCTTTTATATGTTTATTCGTCATCACATTGCATCACACTGCAAAAAACCATGAAAAACCGAAGTTGTGTTGGATCGACGCAAAACTGCCTCAATTTGACTTCAACAAATCACATGTGATAAATTGTGGATAAATTGCATGATCTCTGTAGAACCCTTCAGATTACTAAAGTTCTCGCTCCTACTCACGCATAACTAAATATATGAGAGCGGGACAAGAGTTACTAATCCAATACTTATACGATTCCAGTGGGAATTGGGGGTTCGTATTTACAGTAACAGTTGTTAACTTTAGTAGCCGATACAGAATCGAGGTTACCTTACTTTATAATCATAAACATGGTGACATTGTGACGTTTATAGCTTATAGCATATTACACAGAAAACAATCCACACCTAACAAAAATATATATTTCCCAATATATATTTTTCCTCGAGCTAAGTATAACAGCTATACAATAATCTCTGTTAGACACCTAGAATGTGCTACTTTAATACTGTAATTAAATTGAATATACCACTAGGTTCACCAAACATCTGGTCTGTCCTAGGACACATTAGAACAAGCGTATCCTACATACGGTTCCAAATCATGTTCTCAAGCCCATATCTACATTCCACAGCCGTGATTTGTTTTATGTTCTTTTTTTATTTAAGATATATGCGATTACCTAAACAGTTATATTCATCTTAACTGATAGTTAAATCAGTACTAGGGGTAAAATAGAAGGTCTTTTAATTTCTTTGTTAAGACTAGATCGATTCTCATCCTGTCCATGATTTGAAACCAGTAGGAATTATTTAACCGTATGAAGACAACTGGTGCATTAAGTACATTCACTACCTACAAAGATCCATTATAATTTTTGCGCTAATAGAAAACTAAGACAGACCAAAACAGCGCTATTCGGAAATAGTCCCTTTCACTCTTAAGCATACAGGCCGTTACATAGGTTTGTGGTAAAGCCTGCCACACACGGTCTACCTTGCTTATAACGGAATTTAATTATTTGCATTGACAAGTAAAACATCTTTTACTATCCACACATACTACCCGTACATAACGTCTTTTCTTATTCAACTTCGATAGCCAGTTGGACCGTGTGGTGCAATCTTAAGTATTGTCATTGGAATAAGAGGTAAATAGACGATCACAATAATATATGCTCTAATATACAATTTGGAAATAAGTCACTAAGGAAGAAACATCTTTTTGAACTTACTCCCCATTTCTGGATTAGGCTTAAAATGGACCCATGGATAAAACCAAATGGAAATAAAAATAAAAGCAACATAATCTTTATGATTTATTCCTTCCATAAATAATCTAAAATTGAATATCTAAAGGCATGACGTAAGTCTACTAATAAGTAATAATAGAGGGTATTTACATAAAAAAGAACAAAACATTACATTGATAAAAATAATAAAATGTACAACTTAAAATTTTAAAGGTTACTAATAGTGCTAATAAGAAGAAATCATAATGGGCAGCTCCACAATCAACAATAAATATGTCATAATTTGTACATTATCTCTCTTGTTGGCTTTTTTACGAGACTGAGTACAGGACCACTTGTGTGACCTGTGTGGTTTACCCTCGAATACATATCCCGTCATTGGTTGATCCGTGTCACAGACAGTGGGTGTGTACTACTATATTGTCATCATTATTGATGCTGGTTCCCATAATCTACAGAAAATCATAGAAGACTCTAGTACAGTCGCCATCACATACATAGGTACACTATAGGTGTTCAAAAATATCGGCACATGCACCCTAATGCCTTGAACATAGAGGTGTGTTCCGATGTTTGTGACGTGCTTGTTTGCTCCGATGTATGTGATGGCGACTGTACAATCAGAAACCGTCATCGCTTGCCGACGCAACTCTCGACAAGCAGTTACAACATTGCATTGCATTGGCTCCCGCCTCCCTTATTCTAATATTTTCAAATAAATCAGTCGAAATACACATCACAGAACGAAATGAAAATGCCAAAGGCCTATGTGTTATAATCACAGTACCTATTTCGTACGTTCCCACCGACTCCCTCTGCTCAAAATAGCGGGAATAAAACGCATCTATACTTAACATAAGCGAAACAGGCCAATTATATCCGCGATAAACGAATATGTAAATAGGGAATCGTACATCTAATACTGTTATTATTTTATAGACGCCCGGCTTATAAGAAGTTCAATAAAACGCTACTCAGGCTTGAGCCTATGCTTACTACGCACTGGATTTAGATGCAACTGCAATAATACTTATTTTATTTAAAGAGTACAGATCGCCGCCTTGCCAACTTATCAAATTGATTAAGCAGGTAGGGTCAACTGTCCAACATTGAAACTTTTGTGCACAATGAAACACCTCAATATTTGCAAAACCTGATGTTGCTAGATAGTCCTGTATAGCACATTAGGACGATCTGAGGAAACCCTTGTTACACGCTCTGTATGTGGACGCGACATGTGGAAGGAAAAGTCACAACAAACAATGTTCTAAATTTGACACAAAAAGTAAAAAATAGAATAATATTTGTTTTATTTTTTGACAAATTATAGAATTTGATTTCGTATTTTTTTAATATCTCATTGCCTTCTGTACATCCTAAAGCGTCTATGGAGCTGTTTGTTGATAAAAATGCTTCACTTTTTGTTCACAATGACAAAGCAAACAATGAAACAACGTGTGTGCAACAATGACACAGCGATGTAGAACATTTTATAAAATGACCCATTAATAACAACTATGTACAAACTCGATTAAATGCAAACAAATGTCAATACTAATAACACTTTTTCAGTGTAGATTAATCCTGTTTCATTATAGAAATTCAGGTGTTTCATTGAATACATGTATATGGACGCACTGAAACAAAACTCATTTTTCTTATAAATTATTTTTATACAGTAACTGTAAAAGTAACGTATATTTTTTAATAAGACGTGATAACTAATTAAATTGCCTATCTTAATGCAAAATATCAGACACGTTACTTTAAAAACGTCGGAGATAGGATGCTTTGAAATTTTGGTGTTTCATTGATGGACAAGTTACCCTACTTACTTATAGGAATTGGCTTCAAGACTCAGCCACCAAGCTACTAAAATAGGTATAATTTATACCTACTATGCGATTAAAGAAAAGTGTCGATGTATTTTTGTCTCTACAATTTTCTCAATAGAAAATATATGAAGGGATTTTATAAACTAATCCGTTGCGAAATGTCTACTGTTCCTAAATAACAAAAATAATATTGCACAAACAAATACTAGCAGTCAAAAATAAAGCTAGGAATTATAAAATTGATTAGCGTAGGTGTTCTAAACTTTTTTTGTGTTTAGTTCGTACAGACTAACACGAATTAATATCGCCAGATTAGAATAAAAAACAGGATCAATGTGGTTGTTATTATTCATAGTTCCATGCTAAACTGCATAAAATACTCAATCTCAACACAACATATCTCTTATACAATTGCAAATGATATCATATACCATTAATTATTTAGTTTCTGCATCTCAAAATCAATAATATAACTTAGTTACATTAGATTACATATAGCACTATTATAACTGAACAATCTCAAATTGTAAAGTAACAACGGGAGCTTCGCCTCGTGAATGTTTCATACAAATTATGCGGAGAATAAGTAGTAATGCTAAAACTGTTTTGAGGCGAAGATAACTGAAGATTCACTATATTATGCACTTATAGATTTCAATATAAGCACCTAGTTCTTATATTCACAACAGAACAGCCACACAATAGAAATATACACCCGTAACACCTAATTTCAATAACGATCTAATGCAATAACTCCTATACAAACACCCTTATTATAAAAATATTTAAAAATCGTTCAACTAACTTGGCATCTGGTGGTACACATTGAGATAATTCGGCTCGTGACCTTAGTTCACTTTCGATGAACAATAATTAAATATTTCCTTGTTTATTGTTAAGGGTTTCTCTATTACAATTTATACATAAGATTATACAAGGATATGGAATTAACAGGATAATTTTTGCATCGAAACAACACTATTTAAAGTGGGATTTCGTGAAACAGATATGCTATGCTTACTCTATGACTATAAGATAGTATGCAGAATCATTTATACACTTAATCTGATGATGATCAAAAAATTGGTTACTGTAGTCGGTTAGTCCTTTTTTAACACTTTAATAAAGTATATAACATAAAAAAACCCGCCATGTACTCTTTAGTAGTATCATACGTTGAACAATTTACTTGGTAGATACAATTTTGAGATAGTGGTAATGTTAGGTATCTTTTATCTGTATTCTCAAAAATGGAAGGAACAGAACAGAAAACTACATATTTTTGATACGCTGTTGATTTTGAATGTAAGTTATGTAAAGAAAATTAAGCACGGTAAATACTTGTTATAGTATCAGTGTCTGCAGTATTTATCGGTGTTGCATTGCACGGGTTATATTGTGGTACTTCTAAGCATCAAGACTAACATTTACATATTCATATATTTACGTGTTACTGACTAAATGTTCAATTCAATTCCAGTTGAAATGCTATGTCATATTTTCGGGAAACCATTTTAACCAACCTACAGTCAAATATACTTTTGTACAAATATGGAATGTGATGTTTGATAACTAAATATAATGATATATGCACCGTATTCATAAGAGAAATTCATTAAAACGTAATAATAAATAGTCGTACGAAGCGAAATATAAATAAGGCTTTCCATTAAAAGTGTATAATCTTCTAACGAAATACCTGCTTTTTAGCAAAAAAAACTCATGCTCGAAATACTCATTCGCATAATAGAATCTTAATTCAATCATATAATTAAAATAATCAATTTTTATTCATGTACTATATTATAAATAATCGCTAAGATGGAAGAAAGCATGATTTTGATTTACAAATAAAATTATTTGACTATTTCATTACAATGAATAGATGATTCATATCCATTAACTAACCAATTCATAAGGTAACTCGCAACAGAAAAACAATTATCTGCGTATTGGATTAATATAGATAATATTTATACACGTGGAAACTTAGGTAGGTATATTATAGATTAATAAGTCAGCTTTACAATGAAATACCCTCCAATTGATGGGCTGAAACAGTTTATATATGTATTTAAGATACTAGTGTTCTATGTAGCATCGTTAGGAGTTTATATGCGTAAATGACCATTCATAACTGATTACACGATTTACAAGATAACAGAGAGATAGAGAGCTACCGGGCCCTTAATTCTTCGCATTTATTGCGAAAATAAATCTTCCAACTATATCTTACGAGTCATGTTAGTTTGAACGGGAAGAATTATAAGTACTAAATATAGTTGAATTAAAACGGATTTACGTTAGGCAAGTCATTTTAGCATTATAGGTAGTTCCGTTGAGATACTACATAGAAAACGCGGCATAACAACGCTAGTA
Organism: Epinotia brunnichana; assembly: GCA_963854355.1. Classification (NCBI taxonomy): domain Eukaryota; kingdom Metazoa; phylum Arthropoda; class Insecta; order Lepidoptera; family Tortricidae; genus Epinotia; species Epinotia brunnichana. The sequence goes on along the minus strand of OY977936.1, from coordinate 20,188,364 downwards.
CATTAAGGTAAGTAAGTGTTTAGCTAAACTGGTTGGTTGGCTGTGATGGTATCTGCGGTCGCATGGGTTGTCCCATCCCCATGGCAGGCATCGGGGCTCCGGGCATGCCAATTACCATGCTTGGCTGTTGCTGTAATAGGGAATGCACTTGTATAAACAAATTACCGCTGTTTACTGCCAATATATTTTTAAACACTTAAAGGACTGGTTCAGCATTTGTTTTGTTCCGTAGAAAATTAATCAAAAATGTTTCTGCGTTTTGAAATCAATGCAATCTTTGGTACTTTCAACAAACTTAATCGCAGACTTGGTTTCAATTTGCTCGAAAGTCGGAATAGCACAGAGAAAATCATACTTAGAACTAACAGATACTACCTACAAAGAATTTGAAGAACAGACATGAGAAAACCATAGTCATGCTATTCATTATCGCATCCATGCAATCAACATTATTTATGATAGACATCGGACTCTAACACATAGAGAGTTAAGAATAATACAGATCACCAAGATAAGTGTTTATAGAAGCAGGAGTAATTAGACACTCAAATATTTATTAATTACAATCATCTTTGGAATTTCAGTTCCAAATGAATGCACATGGTCTTCTGTATTTGAGTATTATTTAAGGCATTGCAAATGTTCAATAGAAACTTACAACAAAAATATACTATACCTTACCTTAAGAGCAGCCTAGATTATTTCAGGAACGATACAAGCCATATGTAAGTAGTCGTAATGTACGAGGGGTGATCCAAAAGTTTTGATAATCGGCTTAAAAAACACAGGGTATCCGTATAATATGATTTTATGTAAATGTAATACACTCTTTCTTAGTTTACTACTAAGCTAAGCGGCAAGATTAGCCAAGATAAAAAACTCATAGGATTGGTATTTTTTTTCTTTGGTTTTTTCTTAGACGACCTCGCTTACTTGCTATAGAATTATGATGAATCACTGTCCCTTCGTATTTATATTCATATATTTGTCACCTACGTTCGCCCTATTTAAATAAATTAAAAAATATATATTGATGGCCAGAAAAAAACAACCTTGAATTGTGTTAGGTGAGCCGTGCCTTAAAAAAATTATGACACTAGTATAATTTATTAATTTCGTCGCATTAAAATAGATAATCTTCAAATACGAAAATCTTTTTTTTTAATTACCAAACCAGAATTTTGCCAACGCCGGCCCTAACATTTACCAAAATATCCTCTCATTATACTGACGTCAGAATATTTTCTATACCGTCATATTTATTTAGCTATTAAAGAAAAACAAAGGTTGAAACTTTTTTTTTTTGTATTTGGTGTATTATTGAATACCTGCCGGTTAGTTAGTTAGGAATGACACTCGCAAGTTATCATCACGAGACCAAATCATGCCGATTATCAAAACTTTTGGATCACCCCTCGTACAAGACTTGTAAGGTTCCTGAAGGGGACCTCTGGAATCTGGACGGCGACGCTTTTTAAGAGATATGCGAACCTGTTCACAAAATTCGAGACGCCTTTTGTCTTAGTCAATAGTTAGTTGTTGAGGAAACAAACATTGTGTAAGATCATACTTACCTGATATTAAAAAAAAATACAGGAGGGTTATATCATGAGAAAATAATCCAAACTTAGTACAAACACATATCGACGGCAAACCACACGATTCCCAAAAATAGGTATTATAGAAATAAATTAAGAATAAATCAAGTTTTACATATTGGTGATCAAACTACGAAAGGCTCTAGTCGTAAGCATAAGGCGTGGGCGCTAGCGGACAGTGTTAAACCTAAAAAATAAAGCGGAATAAATAAATAGCACAACTTACCACAACGTAATGCGGGGGGTGGTATGTATGGGGCATAGTATGAGGCATGGACGGGAGATTCATGCCTGGACCCTGCAAAAACGCAAATAAAAAGGGATGCTGGCATGCTACAGGAAGAAAAACGCAGAAAGTAAAATGAGCTGTAATTTAATAGCAAAAGAATAATAAAAACTAGCGGAGAAATTGTCGCAAAATGCAACGAGGAAAGCTAGGCTTTTAGGGGCGTTGTGTTGAGGTTCTGATTTCAGACTACTGGAAGTTTATTTTGTTACTTAGTGTTCGACCTTACTATATTACAATCTACAATATCTATATTTTAATTGTTAAATCGGAACGAAAAAAGACAAAACGAAACAGTAACACGTATTGTTAAAATCGGAATGTGTAGAACTGTTTAGCTATTCCGTACTTGCATACGATGCATGACTTTATAAATATAGTATCAGAGTGATTCAATAAGTATAAAACTAGTGTCCGACCGAAGGTTCGGTTTCGGTTTCGGCCAGTTTCGGCTTAAAAATCATGTTTCGGCCGTAGTCTCGGTTTCGGCCAAAAAACGGCCGAACCTTTCGGCCAAAAAACGGCCGAACCTTTCGGCCAGGCCGAAACTTACGGAACGGTACTTCGGGTCGCCTTCGGCTAACTTTGGGTGCGCTCTTGCCAACCGGCAATATGGCGTAGCTCGCCGGCCACCGGCTCAGTGAAGTGACGATAACGTTTTGTTGTTTTATGGTATCTTAAAGTAAACCTTGTTTTATTTTATACAACCTTCACGAGTTTCAGGTGTTACATTGTTAATATGTGTATAAAAGCAGGTTTTCAACGATTTTAACAAGTCTACAAAAGGTTCGGTTTCGGTTTCGGCCGAAACTAGAGCGAAAGCCGAACCTTCGGTTTCGGTTTCAGCAAAAAAACATGTTTCGGTCTGACACTATATAAAACCAAATAAGGTTGCAGTCGATACTAAACTACTTGACATTGGTAAATGTAATGCAGGCATGTTTCGACCGTTAGCGACATCTGTTATCGAGTTGCGTGAACACAGTAGAGTTGTAGAGTAATTATGTGGATAGTATACCCTATGTCCCCTACGAGCTTACCATGGGGCGGTATCCCGCGCCGGTGGTGGCCTGCATGGGCTGCGGGCTCCACGCGGCGCCCGGCTTCGCTCCGTTCTTGGGCGAGTTCCACTGCATCGGCCTAACCAGGTTCATGTCAGTATCCAGTCACGTACGGATCAGATTATACCTACCTACTCCGTTATTCATAAACCTTAAAAAACCTATATCAGGGTGCTGTTTAAAAAACATTACAATCTAACAATTTTGTATAAAAGTGACATATTTGTTAACTTTTACCTTGGTAAATTGTAGTTTGTCACTTTTGTACAAAATTATAGTATTGTAGTGTTTATTAACAGGGCCCAGATAAAATGTGTTTTGTCGCTTTCTCACAAACACAAATGTCAAAGTGACAGATAGAAACAAACGAATTATAACGGCATTTTAGCTCAAATAGGTTTGATGAAAGTTTATGAATAAAGGTGTCAGTCTTTTAGTTTTAAACTGAGCTTATCAACGCAACGGCAACTTTGTACAGTCAGCATCAAAAGTAGCTACGCAAACGAAGACAGCAAAAGTCTTTATCAAAAGGGAATAAGAACTTTTGACGTCTTCGATTGCGTAGCTAATATTGATGCTGACTGTCAGTCGCCATCACATACATCGGAGCAAACAAGCACGTCACAAACATCGGAACACACCTCTATTTTCAAGGCATTAGGGTGCATGTGCCGATATTTTTGAACATCACATACATAGGTACACATATAGTGTACCTATGTATGTGATGGCGACTGTACGTACGATGATACCTAATGATGTCTGCGTTTTGTATTTGAAACTGCAAGGATCGGCACTTACAAATCCAAAAAAACAGATAACACTATTACTTTAGTACAACGCTACTTTATTACGTTGAATCTAGGTAAGTTTAAAAACTAAAAACTGTAATACGCGTATTGAAAAAGTATGCAAAGGGTAGGCACTTAATATTTCGGCCATTAGATGGTCGGGTCCTGTAGATTTCTGACACAGTTCAGTATTTATCGCATACTTTGACCAATATTATATTCAAATAGTATTTACCCTAATTCCAGTAACAAGTTATTTCGGAATAACGCTCCCTAAATGTATAATTCAAATAAAGTATAGGTAATAGGCGGGACTATCATGTCTCTAAACACATACATTTAAAGATTATTTTTTGGAAAATGCACCTTTCTAACACAACTTAAGTGTCGGCAGTAAGTTGAGCTAGAGTACGGTACGGACTGTCATGCGTGCTTGGCTGTTCGTTAGCGTGCGGAGCTGTGCTATTTTGTGTCTTAGTACCGAAGCAATAAGATTCAAGGTAATATTTACTTTCGCTAACCGTGTCGAAGCGTATGCGTATAGCTAGTGTGCATCGTGTATTGAAATAAATGTGCATATTTGTCTGAAAATTACGTAGAGTTCTTGTTATTTTATTATGATGTTCGCTCCCACGTAGCAAACAACCAAACTGACTTAGTAATAGCATCTGCTTGTAGTTCTATGCTGAGTTTTTAAGTGCAATATTAGTCGTCAGCAAGGATATTTTTAACATCCTGTTGAGATTGCGTTAAGTAGTAGTATAACGGTGAAGCTATTTATTACTATACAAAGAAAATGATGTGAGAAACCGCCTATGGATACGTTTGTAACCATGAAATCAGCAGAACCCAGAGAATAGACCAGACACTCAAATCCTGGATCACTAGGTACCTCCTTTCATGTGCGGATTGGGAACCCAGACGTGCTAACATAAGTAGGTATTTAATAAAAATATAGCATTGAACTAGCAGATGCTTCTACTAAAATGCATTCTACAATGCTCTTTCTTTTACTAATACTAACATCATTCTCAGGCATTTAGCATTCAGAAACTATTTTTCAAATTGACTACAGAGCGGTAAATAAATAAAATTCCAAAGTTTAGTAAAAGAAAGGCACGGTTAAAATTGAACTAGCGCAACCGGATCACTTTACGACTGATTTCAGAGAATATTATGGAGAAATATGAAGTTTCAGACAAAATCTTTATCAACTTAATACTGGATAGAATTGTATTACGTTCACTTTACTGCATTTTGTCTAAAATTATCATTTAAAAACTTAGCTACCACAGTACAAATTCAGACTTCATAATAATAACAAATATTACACAATCAGTGTCAAGCTGGAATAAACCAGCTAGTTCATGGCACAGAAAGTGTTAAATACTTAAAAAAACATTCAAGCATTTATAAAAACTGCTTTGTTGAATAAAGTTTTAGAACAAAAGGACTAAAGTTTCCGTTTTCAAAAATCTAAGTCAGACTTGGAGTTTTTGTGGCTCATTATAACTTAAATCAAAACTTACTCAACTCTATTCAACATGACAACTCTACAAAACTTCTAATTAACGTACCTCGTAAGAATAATATCACACGTCGCCGCGCCTTATCCAGGGTTCCAAAGGATAATTATCACGATAATAACAGATGGATAATTATCGATTGATAATAACAAAAAATTGCGCTCGTGAAAGTGAACTGTATTCGAAGTATTCGAACGCGTATTTCCGCACTTGTGTCTATGCGAACGCACGAAGTGTCAACGTGACGTGCCGCGCCGTGGGGATTCCCCTTACAAGAAAAATTTAGTTCAGATGCAAAGTTGAGTAGTATACTGGTGATAATTATCCGATAATTATCAAGAAGCGTATCTTGATAATTTCGATCCCTGGCCTTAACGCCATTGCCACAAAGGATATTATCTAAGGGTGCCCTAAAGGAAATCCACTTACTTCTGTGCCGCAGCTGACTTGTTGATGGTAAGATTATTAGCCAGCGAGGCGAGCGATGAGTCCAGGTCGCCCGTCAACACCTTGTTGGGCTGCTGCTGCTGTTGTTGACCTGCTGAATACGACTTGATTACTATGAAAGTACAGATGTTAAGGAGTGGTAATATGCTACTTCAACGGAATCATGTCATAATCTTTGACGTACTTTACATCTTTGAGGAGATCGATATGTCATCTGTGGTCTTCATCTTTAGTTCCACTTCATCAAAATTTAGATTTCCGCGGGTAAATACACGAATTGCTATAGAAAATACTGAAATTACTACTCTATAAAATTTGATCCCATCATCAGATCCTGACTTGGTGACAATGGGACCACCTCAGGAGTATACTCTTTTGATTAAACAAATAATTTTGGAAATCGGTCCACAATTGACGAAGAAATCGACGAACATACATAAAAAAAATACATACAGTGGAACCAGTGTTGTGGATAACGCTCATTTCGAGGCTTAAAGACTCAAGCCTTAAAGACTCCCGAGGCTTAAAGACTGGATGCTGTTTAAGAACCGTGTTGGTTTATTTTACGCATATGAATGCAAAATATTGACTTTTCGTCACTTGAGTCTTTAAGCTTTGGGAGTCTTTAGGGTTCGAGTCTTTAAGCCTCAAAATGAGCGTTATCCACAACACTAAGTGGAACATTTAACCACCTCCTTATTTGAAGTCGGTTAAAAAATCGAACGAATTGTGAAATGGTGATAGTAGTGGGATCGTTTGAACCATCTTGCGTCGTCATTTTTACATTTCTTATGTGATCTGACAGTAAGTATGATTAAACCATCATCATCATCGTCATTAGCATCATTTTGTTCAGTGATGTCGGATTTATCCCGATCAGTTAGCATTCTGCTAGGAGTTGAGGGAAGAACATGACAATTGGGAATGGATGAAAATTTTAGAAGTGTTAGATTATTATTTTGGTGATAGGAATAACCTTCCTTAGCACCAGAAAAAAGTTGCAGACTTTTAGCTGCATCAATTATTTTTGAAAAATATAAACAGTTTCCTCATTCAGGTTTTTGGTTTAGGACGGCGAATAAGACACTTACCTTGATACGTCTCATATTATAAGAAAATATCCAAAAAAATCGTGGTAAAACTGACACTGGCAATGATATTGACAGCTGCAGCAGCTATATTTGTCATTGCCAGGGTCAGATATTAAAAAAAAAATTGTAATATGATATTTTTCAAAAATAATTGACGGTGCTGTGTCTGTAACTTTTTTCTAGTGCTTGGAAGGTTATTCCTACCACCAAAAAAATAATCAAGCACTTTTGAAATTTTCATCTATTCTCCTCCCCATTCGACCCGTTTTATCGCGGCAAAGCGCTTCTTCGAGTTATTGCTACAATAACTATCACGGCCTACGTAGTGGCAAATTGGGCAGTAAAAATGGTATTTAGCGTAATCATCACTTTAATAAAATCACTTTTGTTGAGATTTAGACATTTTGGTTGTTCTTTAATTACACATTATTCCCGCCTCTCCTTCAAAGATGATGATTAATGAACTAAATACCGTAGCCAACGTCGGATGTAGCTAATAGGGCAGATTTAAAAAATGTTTAGTTGCTCTAGCTCCATTTACGAGTATGTTTTATTGATACCGTTAATATAGTAGTTTGAATATAATATAATATTATTGCTGAAACAATTCTTTAATATATCTAAGGACGGCTATATGTTAGCAGCGGCTCTAATAGTAATAAGATATAATGATTTTTCAACCGACGAAAAAAACGGAAGTCGACGCGTATATATATATATATATTTTTATGTATGACCACGCCATAACTTTTTACAGAGTAGTTCGATTTTGATAATTCTTTTTTTATTGGAAAATGAAGTTGGTCCCATATAAATTTGGTAAAAAAAGGGGATGATTGATTTTTCTGCGGTTAAAACTTTGTTTTCAAAGTAAATTATTTATTATAGTATAAAGTTTCAAATACCCGTCCGATTTCCGACTCCGACACGCAATACACTGTAAAAGGCACTTGGTAAAGCTTAAAAATTATCACGCTCCGTTGTCTACACTACATAGTTTGGTTAAGGGCTCGACACTTGTTTAATAGTATACATACAATAAAACAAAGGCGGCCAAGTGCGAGTCGGACTCGCACATGAAGGGTTCCGTTACATAAATTGTTTTTTACGATATATGACGTATTAAAAAAAAACTACTTACTAGATCTCGTTCAAACCAATTTTCGTTGGAAGTTTGCATGGTAATGTACATCATAATTTTTTTTCAGTTTTATCATTATCTTATTTTAGAAGTTACAGGGGGGGGGGACACATTTTACCACTTTGGAAGTGTCTCTCAGGCAAACTAGTCAGTTTAGAAAAAAATTATGTTAGAAACCTTAATATCATTTTTGAAGACCTATCCATAGATAACCCACACGTATGGATTTAATGAAAAAAAAATTGAGTTTCAGTTCTAAGTATGGGGAACCCCAAAATTTATTGTTTTTTTTTCTATTTTTGTGTAAAAATCTTAATGCGGTTTACAGAATACATCTACTTACCAAGTTTCAACAGTATAGCTCTTATAGTTTCGGAAAAAAGTGGCTGTGACATACGGACGGACAGACAGACAGACAGACATGACGAATCTATAAGGGTTCCGTTTTTTGCCATTTGGCTACGCAACCCTAAAAACTCATAAATAGAGCTGAAGAAACTAATAATTTTTGAACTAGGTCTCGTAGTGTGATACAGGTAAAAAAAAAGAATCAGTTTTAAAAAAGATATACTGAAGCTAGCAAAAATCAGGCATATAGGATGCGAGGATTATGACATTAGCCTTTTCAAACATTGTTATGTTTCGTATTTTTTATTGGAAAATTCACTACAATGTTAGTTTACCCAATGGTAAACTAAACGCCCACCCTAGCAAAGCAGACAAAGAAAGCAAAAAGCCTTTAATAAAATTACGTAATAAAATTATACGAAAAGCACAAGGGTAATTTCGGCAGTACAATTGGGTACTTTCATGGGTAAAAAATATATAATTCTATTTAATCCGTCAGTTAGATTGTAAAAAATTATGGAGATAACGGGCTCTTTAGAGTTCCGCGTGACGCGTGACGCGTGACGTCACATTATGGTACACTTTTTAGCATAATGTGACGTCACGCGGAACTTTTACGGGCTCTATATCTTCATATTTTTTTATTTGATTGACAAAATAAAAAATACGTGTCCAATATTATTAGATAATCCAACAGTCGGACTAAATTAGTATTTTTCACAATCGTGTTATATTATAATAGAGAGCTTTTTAGTCGAGTACCGTGTTTAGGCCACGAAGCTTGCTGAGTGGCCTAAGTAAGGTACGAGATTAAGGCGCTCTTATTAGACGATCTTTAGGTATTTGCGGAGGTGAGGCAGACGGAGTGGGACACGCGCGTCCCGCGCACCCCGCTAACGGCCTTATTCTGTTGGCATCCGTATTCGGCTCGTTTTTGCGGATCATACGATCAAATGTTTTTCATCTTGAATAATTGTTTTATTTTTGAAATCTTGGTTGATTTGTGTAAGATTGTCGCCAAATATTTATTATTTATTTAAATCTATTATTTTAGAAAATAAGGAATAAGTGATAGTTACAGTTCTTAAGTGCATCGTAGTATGATGACATCAATAATGGCCACTTACTTTCCAAAGATACGTTAGTACAGATTTCTTCATCATCAATCCACCTAGCATTTTCCCAGTTCCTAGGTGGGTGCTTCCGTTTTCCAAATACGTAGAACTGATAAAATAATAGTACATCTTCACTTCCTATTAAGGGTGAACGTAACCAATTATGGATTGTACTAATATATTACAGTTTTTTTTAAACCGAAATAAAATCGATTACTTCTAGGTAAAGTTATAGCGCCGGTTAACGCCCGCTTAAGAAACCATCAAAAATAATAAAGCTATGTTCATCTATTTATCTCCTGGCAAATCATATAATTACCTATATTACATATGTATGACTGACTGATCAAAAACTGAATAATTAGACCACTGTTAGTCAGAAGAGCATTTTATTGCCGACTAAAGAAACTTTTATTATCAAAATCGTTGTATTCCGTAAAGGAATACAACGAACAAACATTATAAATTGTATTAAATGACATGTTTAGTTTAAAATGAAATTATTATTTTATTATGAATTTTGTATACATATTATATTTTTTCCACTTTTTCAATTTATATCTAGGATGCCCTAGCTTTTATTAATAATTTGACATTGAAACACATTTTACTTCCTTGACATTGTACCATTTTAATATTATGATTGTTTTGTTTGTTTTCATTTTGCACTGTATTTTGATTTGACTATTTACCTATATTATTGTTATTCTTATACACTCTGACGATCTTTTTTGTGAATTCATGCTATTTTAACTTATAAAAATGACAAGTAAATTTTCAAAATGAAATAAATTAATCTAATCTAATCTATTATACAGGGTGGCTTTTTTAAGACCAGCAAGTTCTTCAGTACATGACTATGTCTATTAAAAAATGTAATTTGACCAAACATCATATAAAAAGAACAATTTCAATTTGTCTCTTAAATACCTAAACGTGTTATGTCACTGCGCTCGAGCGGCGCGTGCTGCCTACCATGCTACCTTGACCAGCGGCCACACCGCGATGGACCTTGATACTCTCAACAAGCCAACAAGATTGGACTTACACTTTTTACTTGACTCTATACTCCAGGCAAAATACGGTTTCGAAAATCATTAATTTATAATAGCGTTTTTTTTTGTATATTTCATTTTTCATCGTTATTCTAAGATGCTTTATTCAAGAATCCAACAATTTTTCCAACTAGAAGTAATTATATAAATTTAAATTAAGCTTTAATTGTCTTTTTTTGTTTGATTTATATTTTATTTTTAAAGCAAATGTAAATCAAGGTAAAAGCATCCTCGATCTCATGCCATTTTTCTCGGTATTTGCCAACTGCATCCAGCTATTTAGGTCCGGCGACCTCAGTTATGTCATTGGTCTAACGTCTTCGTCGTCTACCTTTCCTTCTATTGCCTTCGGCCCTGACCAGTTTGTTGCTTCCAGTGCCCATCTTTTCTCCTTATATCTGGCGATATATGGCTTTTACCCGAATGGGGTCCATATAAGAAAGAAAAATGGCATAAATCTTTTAGATTTAGTAAATATGTACTAACACAAACAATATGGAATAAATAAAGCTTAAATAAATATATATATATATATATATATATATATATATGTCACCGTTAGATTGTGAAAACCGTCAGTTTATAATCTTACCCGTTATATTGTAAACTGACGGAACATTGTGAACTGCCAAAATAATTCATAATTTTACGCATTCATTTTCGTTAGTTTATAAACTAACAATGTCATATCGTCAAATTGTGAACTGAATCAAATTTGCCTGATTCGGAACGCAATCTGTGCGCTGTTAGGTTGAGCGAATTATTCCACTTGCATCAGTTTCCACTTACGTCAGAACATGATTTTTTTTTATGTAATTCAGATATTTTGTTCCATTTATATAGGCATCCAGCAGTGTCCACGGAGCCCCGCTGCGCGGGGCTCCTATTTCTGGGCGCTTTGCCCTTCGGGCAACTGAAGTTACCTAACTAACCTAACCTACCTAGTCTTTGTGTACGTTTCGTAGCAAGCCGTTTTGATTTCAGTTCATAATTTGACGATTCGATATTGATAGTTTATAAACTAACGAAAAATAATGCGTTAAATTGTGAACGGTTTTGACAGTTCACAATTTTTCGTCAGTTTATAATATCGCGAGTTAGATTATAAACTGACGGTGTTCACAATCTAACGGTGACATATATATATATATATATAAACTAGCTGTTGCCCGCGACTTCGTCCACGTATAACATGTTATCGTCTAAATATTTGTTTAAGAAATAAATAAAAAAACATTGAAATTTGTTTTGTACAGTCAGCATCAGATAGTTAATAGCAGCCTAGTTAACCAAATATATCGCAACACGTCTTTATTACCATAGGAGTAAGGATGTGTTACGATATATTTGGCTACTTTGGCTGCTACTAACTATATGACGCTGACTGTACCTAGTCTTTTAGTAAACAGTCTAGAACCGAAGTTACAAATCTCTTTTTATTTCAAAATGTCTTGCTCTCTATACAAACTTAGAACCCTCATTGAACTCTCATAGTAAATAGTCTGAAGCCGAAGTTACAATTTTCTTACTTTAAAAATGTCTTGCTCTCTATACAAAATTCGAACCCCCTTTTAACCTTCTTAAGTGATTCTTTTTTTTTAAATAGGTTAGTATTTATTCTACAAAATATCAAGCCTCTAGCTAAAAAAAAGTGTTTCCCATACGAACCTTGCACCGCTTTTTAACCCATTAAGGGGTGAAATTTTCCAAAACGCTGGTAGTACTTTTTTTGTATTTTAATAAGTAGGTACTTAATCTTTCTACAAAGTTTCCCCCAACTAAAAAAAAGTTCCCCCATACAAACATTGCACCTCTTTATCCCCATCTTAGCGGGTGGAATTTTCCAAACCACTGAAAGTAATTAACCTGTATATTTGTATTCTGATAAATAATCTTTCTACACAATGTCAAATCTCTAGCTAAAAAAAAAGTTCCTCCATACAAATTTTCACCCCTAAGGGGTTGAATTTTTCAAAACGCTGAAAGTTCTTTAGTTATATTCAAATAAGTAAGCTTTCTACAAAGTTTTAAGTCTCTCGCTAATAAAAAATGTTTGCTCTATACAAATGTTGCACCCCCTTATTAAGTATTAAGTCTCTTCAGTCTCTTGATAAAATAATAAAGTTTCCCCCGTACAAAATTGGCACCCCTTGTTAAGCCCCTTAGGGGCAGAATTTTCCTAAACGTTGAAAGTTGTGAACCATTTTTTAAATCTCTTAAGATAATAACACTGCCTTCACTGTATATCCTAGAAGTAGGTATTTTTGTCAAGACCAATCCAAGCATGTTCAGTAACGTTTCAGAAGGCCGCAGATTTCCAACACGTAAACAATACAAACATAAATTTAAAACTTTGCAGGGTAGCAACAACACAGCGCTAATCATAGGTGGAATCTTGGGAATGGCACCGAACATTTTCAATAATATTCCAGACCGAATTAAAACACTGGATATTAATAAATTTAAAAGACAATTGACTTCATATTTGATTGAAAAGTGTTATTATACCATATATTACTTAAACGACCCTACGACATAACATGGTTACATTCCAGACATTCCTTATTAGTTATAGTATTCTTTAGTTATAGTATTTTTGAGAGTTTTTGACATGTGTTTGAAGTATTTAACACCAATCACTGTATTGACATTTTATTTTTTATTTTTATAAATATATTAGCTGGCTGAAGGAATATTTTGTAAACCTACATTGTGGGTAAAGCTTCTTATATTTTGTATACCAACAATACTTGTAAAAGTTGTAACCTATGTTTAACAAAATAAATTAAGTCTCTAGCTCTAAAAATAAAGTTTCCCCCATACAAACTTTGCACCCCTATTTACCCCCTTTAGGGATAGAATTTCCAAAAATCCTGTTTAGCATTGCCTACGTTGTAAAAGGTAGTTCTGGTGTAAATTTCAACTCTCTAGTCTTAGTAGTTTCGGCTGTGCGTTCATGAGTGCGTGAGTGAGTGAGTCATATCAATAACTCCATACCGACAAAAGGTATGTTCACTTAGATAACGTCACATTTATTTGCTTTTTTTTAGAGAGACATTTATTTAGAGAAGCAGCGGCGGCAGAGTGAGTGCCAGATGTGAAACGGCATACTTTAGTGTTTTGTGATGGGTATCATGTGCACAAACAGCTGGCAAAGTTTTGCAGCTGTATAGGGGAACACCCTGTAGTACTTTGTACCCGACTGCCTCAGAAGGAAGTTTATGTTTTTCGAGCGTATGTATCATCATCATCATATCAGCCGAAAAACGTTCACTGCTGGACATAGGCCTCCCCCAAAGAGTGCCACAATGGCCGGTCCTGCGCCACCCGCATCCAGCGGACTCCCGCGACCTTTACCAGGTCATCAGTCCACCTTGTGGGGGGCCTAACCACGCCGCGCCTTCCGGTACGTGGTCGCCACTCGAGAACCTTTCCGCCCCAACGGCCATCGGTTCTACGTGCAATGTGCCCCGCCCACTGACACTTAAGTTAAGTGATTCGGAGGGCTATATCGGTTACCGTGGTTCTGCTGCGGATAGCCTCATTTCTGATGCGATCGCGCAGAGAAACTCCCAGCATAGCCCTCTCCATCGCCCTTTGAGTGACTTTGAGACTTCTTATGAGGCCTATAGTAAGCGACCACGTTTCCGTTCCAAATGTCATCACTGGCAACACACACTGGTCAAAAACTCTCGTCTTGAGACACTGCGGAATATTGGACGAAAAGATGTGCCGTAGCGTATGTATGCATGTATGTATATGACGAAGATGAGGAAGGGCCGTGGCCTGCTGCTGGTGGAGTGGCAGGATCTTTTTCCGCACTCGTTTTTAATAGAATCTACTAAACAGCAAGTAAATGTACTTCAGTTCACCAACTCGTTTACGACTTTAGACTAGGTAGTCGCTATCCGGCGCAATAGCCCTAAATGCTTTTGATATATTTCTGTATGAATAAATAAATCTATTATTCGTACAGTCCATAATTGGTACCATTACCCCCCCAACCATGTAGTCGTGTCCGAATCCGATTTACACCCGACTACTTACTACCTAACAGTTCTACGTATTCAGGATAACTGAAGATTTTTATTGACATCTTGTCAATATGCTCCAGCTACCTATTAATACGTTTTAGGTGCGGATGTAGAAACGCTTTACTGTAGTAAATATCGCATACCTTATATTTGCTATTCTATCATTTCGAATGTGTTCTCCAGCATGTATTAGCGTTTCCTATTCCTTTAAGTATTTTTATTTACCGTGACAACTCGAAATAATTGCTGCAAAAAGGCGTATTTGCGTGCCAGGTAAACATTCACAGGTCCGTCGTCGGCAGTGGCCACGGGCGTACTAAATCCTACTCGCCACCGCGCATGCACGACGCGGACACCCGGTTTTTCAGACAAATGACCAAATGTATTGAATTATCAAACATATTGAAATTCTAAGAAGCCGGTAGATAGATCTACCAAAAAGCTACCTATCACAACAAATTTCATTGTAATGTTCCAAATAACTTTTGAGATATTTCGAGTTTGGTGGTAAAAAAGCACTGTTTTGAAAGGGAAAATCTATCGAGGTTTTTGTAAGCAATCGTGATTCTACGAAGCACGAACATAGCCAATGAACTGAAGATATACATATCAAAAATTTGGATCTCTAGCAATAGTAGAAGTATACTAATAATCGGTTTGGAAAAGGCACTTTTTCGATGCGCAGCTGCATACAGCGCCTTAAAAAGCTTGATTATAACACTATTGTGAACAATACTTTTTGTACGAGTTCATTAAAATTAATTTTCTACGAGTCAACTGAACTAATTAAACAAACTCGATACTGTTGAAACGAAGTGCAGCTCATCGCTCGTACGCTTGTTGATATCTTAAAATACATCAACGAGCGTACGACATCAAAGCGATTCTATTGGTCCAATTCATTACAGTTCAGTAAAGCAGCCACGTGATTGGTCGAATTTATTTTAGTTGTCTGGAGCGTATCGAAAAGTAGTTATTTCGATTGTTTCGACAGTAACATGGACTACAACTATGAAAAGAGTGACGTTGCAGTATTCTCTATGAAATCTTAATACACATATTTTAATCGTCGAGTACAAAATAGTGTTTTTTAGGAAAGTGGCCAATTAGCGCAGCGGTGGCGGAAATGTATTACTTAAAGATGTTACGCGGTGGACCGGTAATCCAAGTTACTGTAGCTCTAGTATAAGTTTTATCGATACCTATACGTTTTCGAACGCGTTTGAGTTTAGTTTCAATTTGTATGGCAACGCGTAGTTCCTAATAGTTACCACCAGAGGCGGTGTTCGTGTTGCCATACAAATTGAAACTAAACGCAAACGCGTTCGAAAACGTATTGTGTCGTTAAAACTTACACTAGAACCTCTTGTTCGTTTCTCGACCTGCTCCGCTAGTGTGCGCGTTTCAACTTTTGTTTGTGCTTTAATAGTAGTTTATGCTACTGTTACATAATGAGAGGCCTTAAAATACGAATGTGGTTTTATGAAACGAGCTAGTTTCACACGAGTGTTTTGAGGCCTAATTATGTACAGTTACATACACTACCTTATCTAAATACATATCATAAGTACTCTAAGATGGGTTCAGAAGCCGTAGGAAAATGACCTGCATTGCTACTAGTGCTACCTGTAATAGTACATTACTGCAGACGCCGGGAAAGAAGGGCTTGCCGGGTGAGTAGGTATAATAATACGAAGCCGGCAAGCCCTTTTCACGGCCAGGCATGAAATAAATAAACAAACTCCAAGAAATTAAACTTATTTTCATGGCTGAACGCTGTGATCCTGTGCCACAAATTGTGAAATAAAAATTAAAAAAATATTACTTTCCGGCCTAGGCCTTCAATTTTGTATGAAATTCCTTTACAGTTCTCTCGAGTTGTTCCGCCCGAAACGTGATACTTTGAAGCCTGTTATAACGCACACAAGGACGACATTTCATTGCATGTTTGAGAAAAATATCTTTTCTCAAACTTGCAATGAAATGATGACATGACTTACTTCAAATTAAGTCCGGAAATACTACGTATCCGGTGCGACTAGTGAAGATAATATGTAAAGGAATTTCATACAACCTTACACACCTAGGCCTGCAAAGCAACCGTCTTTTGTTTATAAACGTCAAATTGTGACACGTCTTGGCATTCAATCACCAAAAAAAAAAAAAAAGATTAGGACTAAATAATGTTAATGTCACCGGGTAAAACGTTGCTTCAAACAGGTTAAAAAAAGTTTGGCGCGTAAATTGAAAAAAGTTTTCTTTTCTTGTTGGCCGGATTTGTCAATAGTTCGTAATTATTTTGAATACTTCTAATAAAAACCATCGATTTCGAAATGAGTTCGGACGAAAATGATATGGAATTGAACTGTACCTACGCCTCCGGAATTGCGAGCAGAAGTCGCCATGAATAATTTACTGCCCCCGAAATCAAAAGTTAGGTACATGACGGCGTATGAAAATTTCATAAAAATTATAAGTGTTTTCTTTGTTGTAGTGCCTCGTCTATATAGTTAGATATAAGTTCATGTAACTATAAACTAATACTTAATTTAGGGAATAAGCGGAATATTTGTTAGTAAGAAATGTGACAACACTTGACAGCTATCAGAAACGAATTATTTAGTTGTACGAATCTATATCTACTTGGCCTGCAACCCTTCGTTTCCCGGCCTCTATAGTAATGTACTATTGTTGCAATCTTGGCTACATTTACGATATCCGGCAGAGTGTTCATATCGTTATCGGAGTCACGATTACTCATATGTTCAACTAAAATGTAAATTACAAACAACTTTTCACAATTCTACTTTTGTAACAGCAAAAAACGTACAAACAAATTACAACAGTAATGCGGCAATTCGATCCTCCGTCAAGACGAATGTTGTTTTTTAAATCATAGAGTAAACGAATGAAGTCCCTATTCTCATGTCACTCGAAATCAAATGTCGTGAAGTTTATATAAAAAAAAAATGACGTTTCGTATCGATAACTGTATTAATATCTATAAATACTAGAATAGAGACCCACTTGAGTTTTGACAGCTGTTCCAAATTAAATCTCATAACGGTACACAAATTAAAAAAATTAATGTAATAACATAACAGTACAGGTTTTACCTACTACCACAGACTAGAAAGTTGTCATAGTAAAATTGGTTGTAATAATGCTCGTCATTTCCGACGGTTTCTGAACGCATTTTAGAGCACTAATGATATGTGCGTAGATAAAATGTGTATCAATGCTAAGTTTGGTATTATTAAACATAGCTCGATGTGCGTTTAAAATTAATTGCAATGAATGCAAAGCAACACATTTTTATTAAGTTCTATGTACAGACAATGAACATGAAACATCATAGCTAATTCTAGTGGCAAGTGTAGACTAGAAATGCAGGAGCACTAAAATATGCAGGGTTCTATTCAAAGGCTGTAACAAAAAAAATGCTGTCAATGGTCTATTTAGAAAATGACCGAAGCGTCACATGGGTACGAATAGTTAACTGTTTTGGCATGTGATTAGTAAAAACAGCTCTAAATTTTACACACAAGGACGTCTAATGACGTGGACCATATGACGCCTTGAGCGCGAAACTTCTCGACGCTAAAAAAAAAGCACACGACAAGTAGCGGCCACTCAAAACAATCCATCCAAAATGATATTTCGAACCCATAGCTGACATCGGCACCATCGGCTGGCGCGCGGGCGAGCCGAACATCATGGGCTGGGACGCGCCCTTGGCCATGACGTCACCGAAGGGCGGCGCGGCCTGCGTGGGCTGCGGCTGCTGGGTCACGGGCTGGCTCTTGGCGGGGGAGCCGCCCAGGGACATGCGCATCACGTCCTCCAGGTCGTCGAACGCGGACTTGGGCTGCGCGGGGACGGGGGGAGGGGGAGGGGGACGCGCGGGGGACAGGGACATGGGCTGGGTGGGGTCTCCCATACCCATGAATGGGTTTGCCGCGGCAGCTTGCAAGAAATGTATATAGATAAGAAATATATAGAGTAATATGTAATAAGAGAGAAAACGTCCGGCGATACTGAATTTGCATCGTTGTGCCAATATTGCACGAAACGTTTCCACTCAACCGTAACCAGATATGAAAGTTTTGCATTTCTAAAAGTTGGAAAATATAAGAAAGTCGGTTGCCATGCGATAAGAAATCTCCGTCGCTTAAAATGTACATTTTAACTCCTTAAGTACAATAAAAAATAAAGAGCACTTCGGACCTGTAATTACTACAACGTATCTTACGGTATTTTCGGTATCGCATGGCAACACTAAACTACGTCTCGCCTCACCTGTGGTGTCAGTGTTATTGAAAACGTTAGAGAAGTTAGCTTCAGAGACGAAAGTGTTGTTCTGCTGCGGCGGGAACGGGGTGAAACCGTTGGTCGGTTGCTGGGGCCACACCGGCGCAGGTTGTGGGGCCGCTAGAAAGTTGCCAGCTTTGAATACAAATGCAGTCAACCAATCCGGGAATATTTAAATATGTAGTCGATAATCACCCGACTACAACTGATAATGTTTGTGAATTTATGTACGGCTATTTATTTGACACCTGTTACGTAAACGGCGTGATGGTTTGATGATGTGTCACTAGATTCGACAAAACTGTGGAAGTAATGGAGTATCCTAAAATGTGACGGTTTTTGGGAAAACGTCCCACTTTGTCGATATGGAGTTAAGAGTAGTTCCTAATACTACAGATCATACGCTATCTTTTGGTGAAAGATTCATGTCTCTAGGTGCTAGTTATTTTTTAAAAATTCTGCAAAGTTGCAGAAGTGAAAAAGCGACATTTGAGAAAACGTTGGTTAAAGTTTGGGATGGCAGAAAACACATTTCTACTTTGAAGTTATGGAGTGGTTGGTTGTAAATGAATGGGCATACTTTAGGGGTGTTAAATTAGTTAAAATCATGTATGTAACCTTAGTATTTTGAATGTTATGGAGGCTTGAACATAAAAACAGGACGAAAATATGTAAATCCTGAATATGGGTTTATTTCTATATTCTATTATACGGCACGCAGATTTATCATTAAAGTTGTATTTATAAATGGTTTCCCATGCTAAAAAAGACAGAAATAATTCTGTTGATCCTTTTATTTAGTTATTATGTCAAAAAGTTAATAACAAATGATTTGAAGAGTGCCATGCATAAAAATTAAAATACATGTGTCTCTTAATATATAACATGAGATTACTTAAAAAACATACTTATCAAGCATAGAAAGTATGTAAGATATCAAATTATAAGTACTTTTTGTGTGTATAAAGTTTAGTGATTTTATATAGTGAGCGTCCCACTTGGTCGGTTTACTAAACTTTAGTGCTTCTTCATTGAAAGTGTTTGTGTTTGGTATATTTTTCAGTTTTATGTATGAGATAATGGTTTGTTATTGTTAATCTAAGAGTCTTTGATACTAACGTCGTTTGTTTAAACTTTTTTAACGTAATTGAACGAAATTTCTTTTCGACTCAAGTTTAGTGACCCACTTTGACGGTTTGGTGGATCATACGCTAAAAAATTACAACAAGTATAAAATCATAATTTATAAACATAGGTGTAATTTGCTGAACCAAAAACAGTATAATTACAAACCAAAAATGGTGTGTACGTATTGAACCTATGAGATCCCCCATTTCACTCACTTAGGGGGTGATTTCCAGAATTAAAACTATCCTATGTCCTTTCCTAGGACTAAAAGTACTAAAACTATCTCTAAACTAAATTAAATCTAAATGAGTTCATCCAAATTTTTCCCTCCCATTCCACTCGCGTAGAGGATGATTTCCGGAATAAAAATTATCCTAAGTCCTTCCCCAGGACTTTAACTATCTCTATACCAAATTTCATCTAAATGGGTTACATCCAAATTTTCACCCCTAATTTCACCTCCTCAGGAGATGATTTTCGGGATGAAAACTATGCATTGTCCTTCCATGGGACTCCAACTATCTCTGTACCAAATCTCATCTAAATGGGTTCCATCCAAAGTTTCACCCCCCATTTCACCACCTTAGGGGTGATTTCCGGAATTAAAACTATCCTATGTCCTTTTCCAGGACTTAATCTATCTCTATACCAAATTTCATCAAAATTGGTTACATCTAAATATTCACCCCCTCATTTCACCCCCTTAGGGGATGATTTCCTGAATAAAACGTATCCTACGTCCTTTCCCGGGACTCAAACTATTTATATACCAAATTTCATCCAAATCGGTGAAGCGGTTTAAGTAGCTCCATACAAAATTTCACCACCAATTTCATCCCCTTAGGTATGGATTTTCGGAATAAAAACTACCCTATATTACAAATTACTCATAACACCATATCGGCAAAGTAGAAATTGTTCTCTAATAACAGGTACAAATATGATATCGACGATTTTTTCTGTATGCGACAAAGTGGGTCGCTGGGCACTAAACTTTGAGGCCCTAAAAAGGTGCTTAAAATGGAGATTTATGCGTCATCATCAAAATCATAGGTTTATTACAGTATGTTCTATCAGTTTTCATCGAAAGTTGATTTTCGGTAAGTTTTGCCATATTTCATTTAACTGCCCGTAACTCCGTAACTAGAATCGACAAAGTGGGACGTTTTACTAAAAACCGTCACAAATGCTCAGTAGCTCTCGTATAAGTTTTATCAATACATATATGTTTTCGATCGCATTTGCGTTTAGTTTCAATTTGTATGGCAACGCGAACGTTTCTAATAGTTACCACCAGAGGCGCTGTTCGCGTTGCCATACAAATTGAAACTAAACGCAAACGCGTCCGAAAACGTTTTGTGTCGATTCAACTTATATTATAGCTACAGTTCCTAAACTGTATCAATATGCCGCGGCCGGAGTTCACGTTGATTCCATTTTGAACTGATAAGAAACGGTCGATGTTAACAAAGGGAACAAAAGCCTTGTTCTAAAGATTAGCTGTTTATGACCATTTGAACATCTTAAAAACATCTTACTATTTTAGGCTTATAATATTTTAACTTGACTTGTTTCTATGGCACCGAATTTTTATTGACTGCATGAATATCCAAAGACAGAAATATTGTGCTTACACCATCCCCAGAAGCTCGGGATGTGCGTTATGTACAGTGTTAAATATATCATTATACTATACTGTGCTCATCTATTATAAAGCAATTTTTGAACAAACACATGTCTATTCAAATATCATACAAAAAAAGGAAGAAATTATCAATCAGCCTTCAAATCTTAACAGTGATTCAGTTCAAATATTGCCTCAACATATCTACATGAAACCATATCCGTATGTATAAGAATTAACTATATTACTGCTCTGTCTAAATAATATTAATAACTCATATTATTTTACAAATTATACAGTTACATACTTGTTATTTCTTACTTTTTATTGAGGGATGAATAAGTTATGATTATGATTAAAATACTGCAGTACAATGCTAATTAATAACCAAAATTTCGAAAATTTTTATGACTTACACAATTTTACTTTTCATTAATATTTTTAGTAGACAGGTTATCTTTGAATGCTATGATACTTTATGAATCATCATATCTTGATGCTGTACTAACCTCCGAACATATCAGCAAACGGGTTGCTGAGCGATAGCAAGTCATCGGAGGCTTTGTTGGCAGCGCTGGCACTATCCGCCGGCGTCGGCCCGAACAAATCTACAATCGATTGGTTCTGGCTGGCCGGAGGAGCCGACGAGAGGAACGGATTATTGGCAGCATTGGTTGGAGACTGGACTTTGTTCTGAAAGGAGGAAGGTCGCTTTTCGTAGTATTGTTTTGTGGGTATGCAGTTGTACCATCACCATGAGGATCGTGGATGAACAAAATAACATATCGAGTTGGCTTTTATATTATAAATAAATATGTAAGCATATGATGAATCATGTAAAGAGGTCAAGAAGGCGGCCCTAGATAGAGTCAGATGGAGGGAGCTACACCGACAAGAGTCTAACTATTAAATTTGTGATGAAGCGTATGATGTTATTTACGAGTCGACGAATAATGTCACTAGTGAATGTTCAATATTGCTATACGTAAACACAAGAAATCGTGTCCTGAAATTTTGCGTCTGACAAATCGATATCCTAGTGAATTTTATGACAATAAAATCTAACCTTAACAAAGACGTATGAAATTAACGAAGGTTAAACCTAAACCTTTATTAACTGAAACTATGGCCTACGGTTAAATGATTGATTTTTGAAGAATAATGTTTTGTTGAGTCTTATTTTGATGTTTGATGGTATGCGAAAAGATGGTGATAGCCACACATATAATATATGTACCTAATATAGTCAAGCAACACACTATTAACACAGTTCTAAATGAAATAGAACATAGTATTTTTGAAATTGCTGCAAAAGTACAGTCCGCCTCATAAGTTGCTGAACACCTAAGTACCTTGTCGTTTTCACTCGTTCGATAACTACATATGCCAGTTTAACATGACGTTTAATGCGACACGGTATAGGCCAGTCCGTAAAGGTTCAAAGCACCCCGGGGTACGTTGCAAGTGGTGGTGTAGAAGATGTTTTTATTAAATATTGCTGACATCGATACAACCCATCAAATATCAAAAATGGTTACACGAGATATCTTGGGACAACTTTTGGCAGCCACAAATTCTCGAAACTTTGAGACCTTTTTTGGTTTCTCACTCGTGGCTTCTATACGGTGCATCCTAGCGAAAAGTTACACACTAGGAAATTAAACAACATGAAATTATGCGTCTAATGAGTACCAATACATACTAATTCGGTTCAGCGACATAGTATTAGTAGAAAACCATGGTCGAAAGTTAGGTTTTCCTCAATTTTGTTAGTTATTTCAAGATAGTGGTTTTTAGGCTTCTGCTTTTCAATTTTGAATTTAGGTTTTAGCTCCTCAATTGTAAAAATTTACAGAATCGACAGTCATTTAAGCATTAGTATCACCATAACTGGTAATCGAAGAGCTGGCAGTTTTCTCGTGCAACGCATCAGCATTGCAGTTCAACGAAGAAATACTGCCAGCCTAGAGGGCCTTTTTAGGGTTCCGTAGCCAAAATGGCAAAAACGGAACCCTTATAGTTTCGTCATGACTGCTCGTCAATCCGTCTGTCCGTATGTCACAGGCATTTTACTCGAAAACTATAAGGTGTATTTGAATACAATTTAGAGGATAGGTGTATTTTATTAGCCGCTACATAATTCTAAAATGAAATGACAAAAAAAATATTCTTTTAGAGGTGCACTCCATACATATAACTGCAAGTCAAAAAAAAAAGAAAAACATCGTATGTCCACGTGTGGCACATCAATCGATAGGTCTTTTAAAATAAATATAAGAGTTTTTCGATTAAGGCGCTATAGGTTCAGCGAAGTGAAGCGAACATAGTTTTTGAAACAATATAATGCGTCTGTTTATAATAATATGGTTTCAAAAAAATACGAATAGTAATCTTGAGGCTTTTCTGCAGGGAAATCAGTGATTCGAAACACGATTAAGCAATTTTCGCTCGATAGAAAAAAATCACGAACATAGGTCAAAAACATATTAAAATTCACTTAAAACATTCGTAGCAAATTATGCACAATAGCTAAACATATTAACATTGGTTCTAAAAATCGGCAGTATCATGTTTGAGGGAACTTAGTGATTACTTTTTTTATTTATTTAAACGCACAAAAAATTAAAATTAAAAAACATGATATCCGCGCTTCCAAACACGCACTTCCATCTCGCTCACGCTTATGCTCAGCGAGAGGGAGAGAAGACCATGATACTATAGCGCCTTAAGTGAAAATAGTCGGAGATAATCGCCTACGTCTGTCAGTAGAGGTTCAAAGCACGGGGTACTTTGCAAAAGGTGGTGTAGAAGATTTTATTTTTTATGTCATGTAATATACAACCGAGCAAATATCAAAAATAGTTACACGAAATACCTCGGGACAACTTTTGGCAGCTACAAATCCCGGAAATTTAGTGACTTTCGGGGCAATTATCTCCGACTATATCCTAAAAAGGCCCTCTAGGCAGTGTACCGAGTATGCTGGCGGTATTTCCTCACTGAACTGCAATGCTGATGCGTTGCACGAGAAAACTACCAGCTCTTCGATTACCAGTTATGATGATACTAATGCTGAAATGACTGTCGATTCTGTAAATTCCTACTATTGAGGAGCTAAACCTATAGTTAAATTCAAAATTGAAACGCAGAAGCTTAAATACGACTATCTTGAAATAACTTACAAACTTGAGGTAAGCCTCGTTTTCGACCATGGTTTTCTACTATGTCGGTGAACTGAATTAATATGTATTGGTACTCATTAGACGCATAATTTCATGTTCTTTAATTCCCTAGTGTGTAACTTTTCGCTAGGATGCACCGTATAGAAACTACGAGTGAGAAACCAAAAAAAGTCCCAGATTTGTGGCTGCCAAAAGTTGTCCCAAGATATCTCGTGTAACCATTTTTGATATTTGCTCGGTTGTATCGATGTAAACAATATTAAAAAACAAAATCTTCTACACCACCTTTTGCAACAAAGATATACTCTATGGACTGGCCTATTAAGCCTCTTGTGAGGCTGACCGACATTCATAGTATACATATAACACATAGTTCCCATATAAGCGCGTAACATTTCACTCGTCCCATAACCACAACGACCTGAAACCCATATCTTACTATAACGACATTAAACACTGAAATGTCTTCCTCGCCAGTCCATTCTTCCCCTTGCAATGAATGCACCTGAAATGTATGGCACGTGAGAATATTATCCAAGAGCCTTGTTTAGAGTGCCCGCTTTTCTAGATTTGGAGTAGATACGAAATTTATGATAGGATCAGTACAGAAAGATGCTGAAGTACAAAATAATCAAACACGACGTTCGTCTGTCATATTAATTTTATTAAAATCATAATAGTATAGAAATACTAATATTACGATTATAAAAAAGTAATGCTGTGCTTGTGACTGCAACATCATAGAACGGGAGATGCTGACACAATTTTTCCGCTCATTTGTACCAAGTGTGGCGACCCTTCAGTGGTTTAATTACGTAATGAAGAAAAGGAAAATGTCGGTCTATCAGTTACATATTCTTTAGTTGCTTTGTATTGCCACATGACGTCCTCCTCTACACTCAATGACTTTAGGCTGTAATTTCGTCTAGAAAGAGATTATCCATTGCTAAACATTAACAACAGGGTGGTTACTATTTAACCATAGGCAAATTAAATGTAAGTTATGTTACATAATAATCGAAAGATATTCAGTTTAAACCAATATTTTCCGGCGCCGTTCGAGGCCTTGCCGAGCCACGACGAGGCCGCAACATCGCAGAATGACGAGAACATCAATCACAGCGCTGCCTTTCCTTAGGCTTCTGTTTCGTTACCTTGTACTGGTTCAACACGGCCTCCTCTTCAGCCAGCGCCTGCTGGGCCAGCGGGTCGTCGATAAAGAGGCCGGCGCCGTTCGAGGCCTTGTCGAGCCGCGACGAGGCCGCAACGTTGCCGAATGACGAGGACGTGGATGATAGCGCACCCATCACTGAGGCCACGTTCTTTTGAGCACTTTAAACAATCAATAAGATGTTATATTTATTTAATTAATTAATTAATATGAATTAATTAATTATTAATTAATTAATTTGCTTAGAGAGCATATAAATGTTGTTTTATCACTAGCGTACGGACTGGCGGTGGCATTGTGGACAGAGTGAGCAATGGAGTCGTTATTATCTACAAACTTCTTATGATTGAATTAATAAATTCAAATATTAAATGGTTTTTCTTATAAAATCCATTTCTCGTCTTACATTAATTTAACCAATATCTTTTATACACTGAACATTAGCCATATACAACCGGTATCGGTGGATGTTGAACGATCATTTTCGGCACACAAATGGGGTTTTAATAAATTAAGGAACAGATTTACTGCCAAGAATATGGAGCAAGTTGCTATAGTACATTCATTTTATAACATGGACAGCGATTTAAATGAGCACGACGAAGAAGATTTCGAATCTCTTATCCCAGCCGCCATTTGCTGTTAAACATTGCAGTGGGGCACTATAGTATGCACAAAAACATGTAATTTAATTTTTCGGTCTAAAAAATTTGGCACTACTTTAAATTAAGAAAAATCATTTAATCATTATTCACTCAATCATAAAATGTAGCTTTGCGACTCCATTTCTCACTCTGTCCACAATGCCACCGCCAGTCCGTACGCTATTAATCACATTTATATTATCAAGGTTTACATTATTCTAACCATAAAAAAACTTGATTGTAAACAAACACAACAGAGAAAAAAGGAACGCATATTGCGATATCAAGATCTCGATTATGCTCCAGAACAAGAAATTTGGATGAGAATTTTCAACATAGATTACGTCATTTGAGAATTTTGAGATCATCTTGAATAGAGATAATCTCGAACGAACCGAGTGTTGGCCCCCTGCTCATCGCAGACGCAAAAATGTTGCAACAACGTAGCCTTTTCCCCAGGGCTACTAGATATTTTATGTTCTACCTGGCCGTCTGCGTGGGAGTGTTGGCAGCGGAGCCTTTCTTTCCCTCGAGCGAGTTTAGATGTCCCTCTAATGCGTCCAGCAGACTACTCGGCGCCTTCGTGAGATCGGGAATGTCGCCTTTGTCTATGCCCACGTTCTCTGCCACCTGTAAATGTTTCACAGCTATATTTGTTTCTGCTCAAAGTAAATAGAGACCAAGAATAATTATGAACATTTGCAACCAAATAACCTTACTAAGCGATAAGGTCAAATAATTTCAATCATACAAAGTTAATTAGTTATGCTGCATAATTTTTAACATCCTTATGGCATTTATTCATTGACTACTAGATACATGTGTGTCGCGTTCTTATTTGTCTATAAGTCGTACCGTGCATGACTGCAACGTAGATATCTTTATTACCACCCGTGTTGTTAACAAAATCTTTCGTCTTCTCGTTGGTAACTGCCGTTTTACAGTGACGTAAGAAAATAATAAAGCACGTGATCTAACGGTAACTATAGTACCTACTCGTAAAACCTGAATCAACTAGCCGCATTGGGTTGAACCTCACGCTCTTTCGAGTGCGAGCGAGCGGTCCAAAGTAATGATTTATTACTCCATCGGCACAGTGATTCTGGCCCTAAAGACAATGATGAGTTTAATTAACATTTTATTCCAGTGTTAAAAGTTACTGTGAATCTAATTTATATACCTTAAGGAACTCTCCGACCCTATCCATTCTGATAAGGAACTTCTTATAGAGGTCGAGAGCGTCGCGGCAGTTCTTCTTGTTCATGTCGAAATATTTCTCCAGTAAGTTGATGATGCCGTCATTGTAGCACGCGAACAATCTGTAAAATGCAATACCGTTGGAGGTTAACACATGATTTACTTATAGTAATGTGCTTCTGGAAAGGCCTTTTTGTACAGTCACCAGCATCAATATATGATGAATCAAAGGCCGCAAAAATATCTGACACAATCTTACGGCTCTAGGAATAGTTAGAGTTGTCATCTGATATTTTTGCGGCCTTTGTTCTATCATATATTTATGCCGGTGACTGTACCAGGGAAAGTGAAGGGCATTAAACACGAGTGTGGGTTTATGAAACGAGCGTTAGCGAGTTTCATAATAGGATCACACGAGTGTTTTAATGCCTAATTATGTACAGTTACATACACTACTTTATCTACCCACATAATATAAATGCTCAATGATGTGTTCGTGAACCATTAGAATAACCGCCATTGCACCGCCATGGCTTACTAGATTTCAAATCATGACCAACTAGATTTCTATAATAACGTCGATATCGATGTTATTATGATTTTTCATACATTATAATGCCACTGGCACAGATAAAACACTGATGATACGTTACTGGTTGCAATAATGGTGGTCATTATATATATACATGATATGTGTGCAGATAAAATCAGTAATTTCGCAGGCTATCTTATTTTCAAACCAGAGTGCAACAGTAGTGGATAGGACCTAGTCGTATATTTAAAAACCCCAAAGATATTATCGAACAATTTTGCATGGTGTTTGCGAGCGATGCTTTTGTACTTAATCTTTATAGCGGGAACTAGATTGAATATCGTCAGTTAATTTCACTGCCGCACATTGGTTCAACGATAAAGTAGAGGCTAGCTTTGTAACGACCCATTTAGCCATTTTACATACAATACGTTCCTCGCGGTATGAACGCCATGCGTGAGGCTTTATAAACTGACCTGATGAGACCCTGAAGAGCAGCATGAAGCACATGTTGATGACGCCGTTGGTGAGGTCGTTGGGGTTGCAGTCGAACTCCAGCAACGCGTCCGGCTGCGCCTGTAGCACTGGCAGCGTTTTAGCAGACGGCAGGCGTAAGGTTAGTCTGACCTGATGAGATCTCTGAAGAGCAGCATGAAGCACATGTTGATGACGCCGTTGGTGAGGTCGTTGGGGTTGCAGTCGAACTCCAGCAACGCGTCCGGCTGCGCCTGTAGCACTGGCAGCGTTTTAGCAGACGGCAGGCGTAAGGTTAGTCTGACCTGATGAGATCTCTGAAGAGCAGCATGAAGCACATGTTGATGACGCCGTTGGTGAGGTCGTTTGGGTTGCAGTCGAACTCCAGCAACGCGTCCGGCTGCGCCTGTAGCACTGGCAGCGTTTTAGCAGACGGCAGGCGTAAGGTTAGTCTGACCTGATGAGATCTCTGAAGAGCAGCATGAAGCACATGTTGATGACGCCGTTGGTGAGGTCGTTGGGGTTGCAGTCGAACTCCAGCAACGCGTCCGGCTGCGCCTGTAGCACTGGCAGCGTTTTAGCAGACGGCAGGCGTAAGGTTAGTCTGACCTGATGAGATCTCTGAAGAGCAGCATGAAGCACATGTTGATGACGCCGTTGGTGAGGTCGTTGGGGTTGCAGTCGAACTCCAGCAACGCGTCCGGCTGCGCCTGTAGCACTGGCAGCGTTTTAGCAGACGGCAGGCGTAAGGTTAGTCTGACCTGATGAGATCTCTGAAGAGCAGCATGAAGCACATGTTGATGACGCCGTTGGTGAGGTCGTTTGGGTTGCAGTCGAACTCCAGCAACGCGTCCGGCTGCGCCTGTAGCACTGGCAGCGTTTTAGCAGACGGCAGGCGTAAGGTTAGTCTGACCTGATGAGATCTCTGAAGAGCAGCATGAAGCACATGTTGATGACGCCGTTGGTGAGGTCGTTGGGGTTGCAGTCGAACTCCAGCAACGCGTCCGGCTGCGCCTGTAGCACTGGCAGCGTTTTAGCAGACGGCAGGCGTAAGGTTAGTCTGACCTGATGAGATCTCTGAAGAGCAGCATGAAGCACATGTTGATGACGCCGTTGGTGAGGTCGTTTGGGTTGCAGTCGAACTCCAGCAACGCGTCCGGCTGCGCCTGTAGCACTGGCAGCGTTTTACTAGACGGCAGGCGTAAGGTTAGTCTGACCTGATGAGATCTCTGAAGAGCAGCATGAAGCACATGTTGATGACGCCGTTGGTGAGGTCGTTTGGGTTGCAGTCGAACTCCAGCAACGCGTCCGGCTGCGCCTGTAGCACTGGCAGCGTTTTAGCAGACGGCAGGCGTAAGGTTAGTCTGACCTGATGAGATCTCTGAAGAGCAGCATGAAGCACATGTTGATGACGCCGTTGGTGAGGTCGTTTGGGTTGCAGTCGAACTCCAGCAACGCGTCCAGCTGCGCCTGTAGCACTGGCAGCGTTTTAGCAGACGGCAGGCGTAAGGTTAGTCTGACCTGATGAGATCTCTGAAGAGCAGCATGAAGCACATGTTGATGACGCCGTTGGTGAGGTCGTTTGGGTTGCAGTCGAACTCCAGCAACGCGTCCAGCTGCGCCTGTAGCACTGGCAGCGTTTTAGCAGACGGCAGGCGTAAGGTTAGTCTGACCTGATGAGATCTCTGAAGAGCAGCATGAAGCACATGTTGATGACGCCGTTGGTGAGGTCGTTTGGGTTGCAGTCGAACTCCAGCAACGCGTCCAGCTGCGCCTGTAGCACTGGCAGCGTTTTTAGCAACTTCTCCGCGTTCATCATACGGAGAGAACCTTCCTCCTTCCTAGAATGTTAAATTATAATTTACTTAAAAATTTTGATTTCAAAAATGTTCAAATAGCAGACATGATTTAAGAGATCTAATAATTTTTCATGCATTATCAATACGTAGGTACGTAAATATCTGACAATTGAGTGAGGCGACTACATCGCAAAATACTTATAAATAATAAAATAAAATAAAAATCATTTAAATCGGACAACAAAAAAATCCATATTGGTAGTCCAGTACGGTACACTTAAATATAAAAAGTATTAGGTTACATTATATTTCAAATATGGCTAAAGAGCGGTGCAGGCTTGCCCAGTGCTGACTGTAGCGACTGTCAAGCCTGTCCGCTATCACTCTCAGGATTATGCTTTAAGCACTAAGGAAGACGAAATGTGTAGTAAAGGCTGTTTAGTTCTTCCCGGATGTAATAACATATTGTTTAAGTATTAAACTCACCCCCTTTTGACCTTGCAGAAGTCAAAAGCAACGGTTCTGTAAGACAGAGCCTTCTCGTTCATGTACTTGGCATAGCGCCGGATGAATGGTGACATGTCATAGCCTGCATTAAAAAAAAAATAATTAAAATCAAATCGACCGAATTAACCACTATTGACACTACATTTAAAGCACATATTTGCGTGACAAACATCCAAGACGGTAATGGCTGCATGCATTGAAAGATGGCGCTGCATTTTGATGGAATGCAACGCCATCTCGTTTGAGTGAAGCGTAACTTTATGATTTATCTGCACTTTGATGTAAGTTTTTTGTATTACAATTATTATATCATAGTGCACATTCTACGCGTATGACGTTATAAAAATAAACAAAAGTCTTTGCCAATTTACATTGTTAGCAATATTTTATTGGAAGGTGTCCAAGTAAATTTACGTTGATGTAAGCTTTCGCTATTTTGATGGTAATCAAACTAGGATACATAGCTAAAGAACGGAGATTTAGAAACAGCTATCGATCCTATGCCTAAGCAGGATTGAATTGGCAATCTTTATTGGAAACTCTGACGTCATAGATATTGTAAACAAACACAAACAAAAAATTTGGGAAGTTCTTCTTGCAGTTTGTTGAAAAATAATGAGACAGTAAACGTAAAGTATCAAGTGCAATCCAACTCAGTGCAATGTGCATAAACTAAAGTGCAATAACAAGGTGATATAGTCACGGCTGTGAGTGCAAAACAAGGTTAATCAAATAAAATACTTGTGCCAATGGGACTCTATCAGTACCAATAACTCATAGGTATTTAGAACTAGCGCCATTTACTATCTCTTATTGTGGTTTTATTGATCATTAAATAGTGATTTAAGTTTGCCAATTATATACAGATATTTAAACATATACTGCATAAAGTAATTCCTAATGAACACACATTAAGGGTCGCCAAAACGCTCGACTCGAAAACGACATGCCGCATACTACACAAAGGGTTTCATGTTATTGTAGAATAACATGAAACTTTGAATATACAATATCTAGGTCAGGAACTGACTACTTCCCGTTCTAGAAATTAAAATAGGAAAAAAATTAAGCAAGTAGCACATTATTCATACAGAATCTGTAATCGCTTTTTTTCTATTATAATTTATAGCAATAGAAAATAGTTTAGATATGGCGGATACCGTTTTTAACCCCTGACGGAAAAAGAGGTGTGTTATAAGTTTGACGTGTCTGTCTGTCTCTGTGTGTGTGTGTGTGTGTGTGTGTGTGTGTGTGTGTGTGTGTGTGTGTGTGTGTGTGTGTGTGTGTGTGTGTGTGTGTGTGTGTGTGTGTGTGTGTGTGTGTGTCTGTCTGTAGCATCGTAGCTCCTAAACGAATGGACCGATTTTAAAGCAGTTTTTTTATCCGAAAACTGATGTGAGTCGAGGTGGTTCTTAGCTACGTTTCAACAAAATCTGTTTAGCCGTTTTTGAGCAATTGAACTTTGAAATGAACATGTCGGGGGTCGTTCCACTTTTCTAAGTTGTAGTTATACCATACCAAACCATACCATAAAAAAGTTTCATGTTATTCCAGTATGCCGTTTTAAAATGACAACCAAACTACATTTGTATGGAGAGTCAACTTGAGTTGACCGTGCTGGGGACTCTTAAATTATGAATTCTAACTTTTCAAACAATAAATTATGCTCTATTTCGATTTAACCTTCACAATATGAAAACTGAACCGGTGTCATTCTACAAAATAGTTCTGTTTACGAAAAATAAAAAAATAACCCAATTCGTCGGTATCGGTCTTTCTTGCCATGCCGTACCCAACATAAACAGCAAATGCATACATGCCTATACACAAAAACAAATAAAGCGTTTAGTGACAGCAAATAACAGAAATTTGCCCACAGATAGCAGGTCGGTTCCTTCTAATTCCTTAGCAAAACGGGGCTTAACGCACGCAAGAAAAAGTATGACTCATTGTCCCGTTCCGCCTGAGCCGAGCGTTCGGCTTTATGACGTTATCGCGTAAAATTATCGTCCGTAAACCGACTTTATACAGGGTGTTACATTAGTCGTGATACCAAATAGCAAAATGTGAATCTATCCACGATTCTAAACAAATTTTACTATGGAACCAACTTTGCATTATGCAAAAAAAAAACAGGCTGTTCATACATTTTCGTCAGTTGCATACACTTTGCTTATTTTAGACTGACGAAAATGTATGAACAGCCTGTTTTTTTTTTGCATAATGCAAAGTTGGTTCCATAGTAAAATTTGTTTAGAATCGTGGATAGATTCACATTTTGCTATTTCATATCACGACTAATGTAACATCCTGTAGACAACCAATTTTTTTGGTGTTAAAATACCCTTGTTATATACCTTAGACTAGTAGAGTAACACAAAAACAAAAAATGCAATTAATTATTCTCAGAAGAATCATCTCGATTTTCAGCTTAAGAACAAAATCAGTCTTTGTTCCGCTATAGAAGGTGGAGCGTGCTTTTGGTGCAAATCAAGCAGTCTCCCTAAGCAGATACTACTAACAAACATACACGAAAAGCGGCAGACAGACACGTAATCCGGCCATCTTTTAACTTACCAATCCGCGCACCGGCCGCGCCTTTCCACAAGCGATAGGAAAGTAAAAATATTCAGTTAAACACATGTGACATTGTATAAGTACAATATATCGTTAGAATGGAAAAGAGATTATAACACCAAGTACCTATTTACCTAACAGAAGGCAATATTAGTCTGGGATCGAAAGCCTTACACGGACACCAAACAATTACTGCTCTTGTAAAAAAGTAACAGAATCGTAGAGCAACGTGATTTTGTGAGTATTACTAACGTAGCACACATTATTAGCAAAAGAGAAGTAGTTGAGTCGAGAGGAAAGAAAATGGGTTTGTATAGAATCTTTGCAAAGTTACTCATTGTCATTATTCATTGCTCTTGATTTTTACGCGAATACGTTTAGTCGTAACATTAACAAGCAAACACGCTAATATCACGCATATGACATTCTCACTTCCTAAACAATATTGTATTATAAATAAATTAAATATAAATGCACTCAAGTCTAAACATTCAATATACAGGATGTAACATAAATGGGTTGTAACAAATGCATTGCTGGAATCGCAGTACGCTGCCGAATATGGCCTTGGTCGGTTCACACCGCATTTTTGTGACAACCTGTATATGTGAAATATACAGGTATGATGATAGCATTTGACTCTTATATCACGTTCTATCAAGTGTATTATAATACACTTGATAGAACGTGATATAAGAGTCAAATGCTGTTTATTGCTGTATGTCCGTCTCTCTCGCATCTATAAATAGATGCGAGAGAGACGGACATACAGCAATAAACGATAGAAAACGCTACGAGGGTAGGTATTTTGGTCAGCTGATTTTAATGGGGATTTGTATGCCATTGAGCATGCATATTAATTATTTTATTTATGATCGCTTATATTGTTATCTGTTGTAACATGCTTGATAGGAGGTTTGTGCATTGTTGAACAATCACATTCTTTTCCACCGATGCATAAATACAGTGTGTCCCTGGATAAAGTGTACAAACGAATAGGGTTGAAACTAGATACATTTTTATCGACTAAAAAAATGAATAAAAAAATTTACCACCAATATTTATTTTTTTATGTTTTTTTTTAAATATCATTGTATGCAGAAGACCTCACACGAAAAAATCAAGATATCTTGCCTCCTACGGGCTCTATTGATTCAAATTACTTGTAATAATAAAATCAGAAACAATGCGAAAAAAATACCTTAACCACACAAAAAAATAAAAAATCCTTAAGCAATTTGTGTGTTCTTTGCTCTAATTCTTGATAGTTACTAATAAATAAATATTGGTGGTATTTTTTTGTAATAATTTTTTTTGTCGATAAAAATGTATTTAGTTTCAACCCTATTCGTTTGTGCACTTTATCCAGGGACACATTGGCGAAGACGTGCTTCTGGATGCTAATGTACAGTATTTTGATTGGATATTTTACAATTAATTCAAACAACTGAACATTTTCCGGAAATTCGTATCGAGCAATTCATCTTTTCATTTCATTACCGTATCTACAGAATTACAAAACAATTTTTAATACAGTTGTTCAAAAAGTGGTACTTTTCGTAGCTGCAAATCGTGCGCAAAGTTGTATTTCGCGCACTAGTGCTTTTTACTTTTCCACGTGTATCGAACGACGTTTTTTAATACAGTTGCCAAAAAATAAGAAAAACAACAAGTAAGGAATTTGAAACTTTTATACTATTAATTCTGTAACATCATTGTAATACAGTTGAAAAATAATGATTTTGTTAAAAAAAAAATACAGTACTTGTTGTTTTTCTTATTTTTTCGCAACTGTATTAAAAACGTCGTTCGATACACGTGCGGAAATGTCATTCTTCACTCGTCCCGAGTCTTACCACTCGCCTACGGCTCGTGGCAAGATATCACGGCACTCGTGAAGTAATGACATACTTTCCGCACTAGCATCGAAATGTACTATTGTATCGTATATACAAAATGATAATTAAAAAGAAATACCCTTATATGTCGTCGTCTCCACAAGTATAGGCTACCTACCTACTGGTATAGGCTATTTTTGTTCTGCAAATAAAATGACATTTGAAATAAGCTCGCGATGTGTTACAAGTAGGTAAACAAATACACCTGTTTTAGAAAAAAAAATGTAGGTATTCAATAAACGATGTTATGACTACAACATCCAACGGTATCATATAGTAAAGCCATTTGTCCATAATGTGTAATCCAACCTGCATTATCAATTACCCAAGTTTATCAGTAACTGCCCATTTTGATTACACGGAAACAGATGTAGGTATCTATTTAAATTAATACCTAGCTAGCAGTGGCGGAGCGCCCATAAAAGCCGATTCCCACCTAAAATTTCTTGCAGTATATTACAAAGCTAAATCAGCAAAAACCACCCTTTTTTGCTCCGGGTTGTTAAGTGAAAATTCTCACGCACCGCCACTACTGGCTTAGTCTATCTATACTAATAATAATGAGGAAACGTCTGTGAGATTGTAGCTTTGTAAGTTTGTATGTAGGGAAATAATCTCCGAAAATACTCCTCTCATCCGATTTCTAAATCACCAGTATATAGAATGGACCCGCAGGATGTACGTAAATCATTACTTATTAATTATCCCCCGACTCCGTCTTGGTTCTCTGTAATACGCGGGCGAAGCCGCACGGGCAACTAGTAAGATATCAAATCGAGTTATCAGCGTAATTCATCCCATTCGTGAAGCGTTCATAGCCCAGCGGCGCTGCGAGTCGGAAACGATAACCCAGGTTAAGCAACGATGGCAGCGGTCAGTCTTTGGATGGGTGACCGCCTGTTTGAGTGGTTACTATATATGAGCGCTTCCGTGCTTTGGAAGGCACGCTAAGCAGTTGATCCCGGCTGCTGTCTATGACAGTAGTCGTTAAGCCGAGTTAGAGGCCTTCGGGCGGCTTAAGAACCTCTAATAGTCGAGTTGCCCACTCACTTGACAAAGGGGGGACAACTGTCACTTGCATCCGCAGGAGCTTACCTACCACAACCCTGCACGTGTCCCCTGGGTGGTACTAAAAAGTGACAAACTCAAAGGCCAATGCAATGTAGGTATGCCATACGATTAAATTAAAAAAATCCCAGTAGTTTTTCGTTCAATTCGTATTTCGTGTCATTTTATATTCGTCACACATTCTTTATTCGTCTTGTTCGCTATATGTCTCTATCTTCCCAAGTCTAATTCTGTAACTTATCTCATTCCTAGGACTCATTCTTCATTATTCCTTTTCGATTTTGGTTTCATTCAATTATTCGCCTAAATGTTTTGCATACGTTCGATGTTGATCACATTCGTAATTAGTCTCATTCGTTTTCAGTCCAATTCTAAGTTCGTTTCATTCGTTTTGCGGCTTAGTCGCCATTTGTAACTGTATTTTCCCGTCAGTCTTAAATTATAATTATTAAATAATTTTTAGCATAAGTGTTCTAAAAATAGCGGTCGTTTCTTACGGACACGTAAATTACTAAATTTTAATTTGTTTATTATACTATGAATAGACGATCCGGCAAAAAAAAATGAATATAGAGACAAAGACGTACGTCGTACGGGACGAGTAGCGAAAGTGCCCAAAAAAGAACGAGACGAGTTGCCAATAACAACAAAAAAAGAGAGACCAATAACGTGTCTAAAGATAAAGTGCGAATGATACTAAAAACGAGAGAGACAAACAAAGACTAGTCCTAGGAAGACCGTGACGAAATACGATTAGATTTATTAAGAATGAGACAAGTTACAGAATTAGACTTAGGAAGATAGAGACTTTAGAGACATACAGCGAACAAGACGAATAAAGAATGTGTGACGAATATAGAATGACACGGAATACAAATTGAACGAAAAACGAATGGGACGAATTACGCTGATACCAAAATCGACATGGTCATGAAATACAACGAATATCTCGGTTTTCCGTACTAATATCGCAACTACCTACAGCGCAATAGCTTAGTTTGCTCGGTTTCAAACGCCTAACATGACCGTAGTCTAAGATAAATAATTATCCAGCACCCCACAGGGCAAAGACAACTGAACACGCGTCCAAAAAGATTCATGAACTATGCGAGGTTAAAGCAAGTCAACGAACTTAAGGTCAGCATCCATTCAGGTATCATGGGTCCGTAGCTCACGAAATATGTACTACTAATTGAACTCTGGTCGATTAAGTCGGGGAGATGACGTTGCGGTATCGGAGTGTGATAAGATCACAGGTTTATTCAATAGTATTTTACACGAGCGTATAGAATAGAACATAAATCGCAATATGGGAACAACCGAGAATTTTCAGAAGATAGGTTCACGTTTTAAAACACACATTTTATCTTTTCATCTAAAACGTAAACTTCAAAGTTATGGGTACATGTAAGTCAAAGGCGGAATGAAAAACCCTCAAACGTATTAGTGATTAGACGTAACTATTGCCAGAAGCGTTACCTATAACTATTGCGAGGCGTTATACACTCGCGGACAAAGAATACGGGTCGGTAAAATACCGTCATATTTCCTAAAATAGTGCAAGGTCGTACAGTTTTTTTTTTAATTCTTGTCGTGATCTTTATCTATTCTACATCACACTACAAGAATAACAGTAAAAAAATAACGTTACCAGATTTAAATCGGACTCGTAAAGACCCATGAAAAAAACAACGTTAATAACGGAGCGAGATATCGCAGAAATTCGTCATATTTGGACATTGATATTTTTATGAGCGGATCCCCGAAATTGCTAATACAGTTGGGTATTATAAAGAATAGTATATTAAATAAAACTAGTGTTAAATATAAAAAACCCTACTGCGGTTATTTAATTTATTTACAGGTTTATTTATTTATATAATGCAAAATCCATGGTTACAAAGGTGTTACAAACAAAGATAAGGTCATACATGGTAACCCTGTAAAGGCTTAGCATAATATAATTTACAATAATACTTATACCTAACCTATCCTAAAAGGGGTTTGGGTAAAAGTATTGTAATTTTTTTAGGTGAGCGGCCGCTCGTAAAAGTTGTACATTATGATGATCTATTCAAAACAAACCATGACATATTTTGTTACGAAATGTAATACCTACTCTAAAATACATCGGAGCCGACATATTTGCAATATATTATTTTCACAGGTCATATTGAAAAGTTATAAACACAACTTAAATTATCTCGGCTCCGATATTGTTTAACACGTTTAATTTATTTATCTATCCAAATATCATAAACCCTCCATGATGCGTTCAAGAACCGCACATTATGACCACCATAAAAATAGACAGTTTTGTTACAACAAATTTCTTGTCTGTGAAAATGTTATTATTGCAAAATAACAACATCGATTTCGATAATATTATTTCATTCAAATTTCGAACGTCTCTCAAAAACAAAGAATTTGATTTAACCTCTATTCTAATATCTGTCGAGATGACGTTTAGTTCGAAATGAATTGTCAATTTGCATACAAATTTGACAAATGTCGCACGTAAGTAAGATATCGAACGATATGAGAGTTGGATTAGTTGGATCCGACTCTAGTTTGTCTCTGAATTAAAAAATAAACTGTGACAGGCTGCCAGAATACAACGCCGCGATGCCGGTCATAATTAGCGGCTCCTGAATGCATCATGGAGGCTTATGATATGTGGATAGATAAAGTAGTGTATGTAACTGTACATAATTAGGCATTAAAACACTCGTGTGATGTTATTATGAAACTCGCCTTCGGCTCGTTTCATAAACCCACACTCCTGTTTAATTCCCTTCATTATGTACAGTCACATAAACTACTAATATCTACGTATTAATAGGTCCTTTAAACGATTATAAAAAAATAACATCCTTGGCCGCTGCAAAAAAAACGTCAATTTTTCTCATACAAGGTTGCCGAATGCCCTCTATAGGTTTATCCTTTGCTCAAAATAAGGCAGTTAGCACGAGAACGCCGTCAAGCTGGATTAGTATCTTTGATAGTATGGTTGATGGAAACTAGAAATTGAGATCTGCGGCGCTTACCAGGAAAATCGAAACTTATTTATCTGTGTTACCGTCAGATTATCAACACCGTCAGTTTATAATCTTACTCGCGATATTATAACCTGTCGAAAAATTGTGAACTGTCAAAACCGTTCACAATTTAACGCATTATTTTTCGTTAGTTTAAACTATCAATGACGGATCGTCAAATTGTGAACTGAATCAAATTGGTATGATTCAGAACGCACCATGTGCGCTGATTGGTTGAACGAATTATTCCTCTTGCATCAGCTCCGCTTATGTCAGAACATGATTGTCTTTTTTCATCTAGACATTTATTCAATTTATTTCGTCATCCAGCAATGTCGACGGAGCCCCGACGAGGTATTACGTATCAGGTGCGATGAGTGAAGATGATGTGTAAAGGAATTTCATACAGCCTTACACATCTAGGCCTGTAAAGCAACCTTCTTTTGTTTTTAAACGTCAAATTGAGACAACATCTTGGCATTCAACCATCAAAACATTATAAGTGACCGCACTGACAGCTGTCATTCCCTACTTTATTGATATTTGTTGTCATTGCTAATGTTTTGTTCAGAAACGTATTATTTGGTTGTGTTAACCTACGAATAAAACAAATTGGCGACTTTTTATTAGGGTTCCGTACTCAAAGAGTAAAACGGGACCCTATTACTGAGACTTCGCTGTCCGTCCGTCTGTCTGTCACCAGGCTGTATCTCAAGAACCGTGATAGCTAGAGTTGAAATTTTCACAGATTATGTATTTCTGCTGCCGCTATAACAACAAATACTAAAAACAAAATAAAATATTATTTAAAGGGGGGCTCTCCCATACAAAAAACGTGATTTTTTTGCCGTTTTTATAGATAATCTGTCACCAGGCTGTATCTCAAGAATCGTGATAGCTAGAGAGTTGAAATTTTCACACATTATGTATTTTCTGTTGCCGCTATAACAACAAATACTAAAAACAAAATAAAATATTTTTTTAAGGGGGGCTCCCAAACAAACGTGATTTTTTTGCCGTTTTATAATGGTACGGAACCCTTCGTGCGCGAGTCCAACTCGCACTTGGCCGGTTTTTTTTTATTTCATTGCAAGTTTGAGAAAATCACTATACAAATCTCGGCGACAAACGGGGTTGCCGGCCGCGTATCCCTATATCTACTTGGCCTGCAACCCTTCGTTTCCCGGCCTCTATAGTAATGTACTATTATTGCACCATGACATGAGAGAAACGCCTTACAAAAATAAACATCTTATAATAATGATGGAATTCGGATAAGTGATTACCCGTAACAACGTAACATGCAAACTCACAAAAAAGTGCCAAACACTCTTTATAATATCAGTATCGATGGTATAGATT
The DNA here is from genome assembly GCA_963854355.1 of Epinotia brunnichana. Taxonomy (NCBI): domain Eukaryota; kingdom Metazoa; phylum Arthropoda; class Insecta; order Lepidoptera; family Tortricidae; genus Epinotia; species Epinotia brunnichana. Next base: position 20,147,359 of record OY977936.1, on the reverse strand, counting down.
CTATACAATCTACACTACACTGTAGAAGTATAAAAATGGCGTTTGGTCTAAAACAGTCAAAGATAAATTATAATATAACTAGAACGCTTCTATAATAACAAATAACATTTAATTTCTGACTAGAGATAACAAACCCATGGTAACAGGGTAGTATTCATATCCGGTGGCGGAGGAAGTTGTCTACCCCGTATTTATACAAGGCGAGTCAGTTGTTCGACAATAAATTACAAAATTAAATACACGACAGTAAAATAAAAAAATAGTGCCTATTTCTATCAGATTCTAAATATTTTGTGCAATAAGTCCAATCGAACACAAAATTAAGACGGATTTGTATGGATTTCCATAGGTGAAAAATGCGCTTTTGGTATGCGCTAATTTTCTCTACGATAATACTTTTTTTTCTAACAAATGTCGCCTGCCCCGTGTCAGCCAAGTAACACGTAGAAAAAAAGCTCGGACGACAATCATAGTTCCTGAGCTTACGCAACACATGACTTACCCGCTTTGGTCAGATAAAATACATCCATATATAATATATATATATGTATACATATAAAATATATGTACCCTACGCCCTAATACAAATATCTTTAATAGGTAGTTCATTAGAAAATATTTCGATAAAAACGAATAATGAAGTCAATGTCATTTTATTTGCAGTTTCCTTGATCGATGTATTCCGATTATTTACGACTATTACGTAATTTACACGTGACGACGTGTATATTATCCATTAAAAATATACTTGAATAAACATAGGTACATACCTTGAACTCCGCTTTTATCTAGAAAATTACTTAGTTGAAATGTTGAATTACTTGACGCTAGATATTGTGTGAACCTCTGTAACAAAAGAAAAATAAATAAATTAAGCTTGGAAAAACTTTCTACGAAACCTAATTAACGCTACCTGATGCTAAGAGAAATTCACAAACTCGTAGGATAACAGAGGATTATGTATCATGTAAGTAACTTAATAGACCGGGAGATACTGATACAAATTTTTAAGGTATTTGTACCAAGTATGGCGAAACTTCAGAGGTCTAATTACGTAATGAAGAAAAGGAAAATGATAGTCATAGCGCAGGTACGGCGGCCCATACGTGAGGGCGTTAATCGAACGTGTCGGATAAATTACGAAAGTCTAACGATTTGTTACACAACAATTCTTGTATTTATTATGTAAAAAAGTTGAAAAAACCCCGAAATTTTCATTTCAAAGTTCAATATCTCAAAAACGGCTGAACCCATTTTGTTGAAGTGTAGCTAAGAACCATCTCGATCAAGTCAGCTTTCGAATTAAAAAAACCGCATTCAAATCGGTCCATTCGTTTAGGAGCTACGATGCCACAGACAGACACACCACACACACACACACACATACACACGCACACAGACACACAGACACGTCAAACTTATAACACCCCTTTTTTCCGTCGGGGGTTAAAAAGAAGTAGGCGCTACCGCCTACTGCCATACTTCTTCGGTGAGACTTCGAACCCGCCATACCGACGAGAACACATTAATTAAAAAAACCGGCCAAGTGCGAGTCGGACTCGCGCACGAAGGGTTCCGTACCATTATCTATAAAAAACTATTTTATTCTGTGTTTTTAGTATTTGTTGTTATAGCGGCAACAGAAATACATCATCTGTGAAAATTTCAGCTGGAACTATCACGGTATCAGTGAGATACAGCCTGGTGACAGACAGACGGACGGACGAACGGACAGCGGAGTCTTAGTAATAGGGTCCCGTTTTACTCTTTGAATACGGAACCCTAAAAAACAATTCAACCATTTGTACCAGGCTAATTTTTGCACAACTAATCATCGTCGAGTAGCCATTCACGAAAAGCACCATGCCATACTTTTCCATACATACTTTTTCCAGTGGCCGCCATGCCGCAGCAAAGTAGCAATTTTTTTTTGTGCAAATCGGTTTGTACTACTACATTAACGCCCACGCGTTTGGGCCGCCGGTACCAGCGCTATGACCATCATTTTCCTTTTCTTCATTACGTAATTAGATCCTTGAAGGGTCGCCAGACTTGGTACAGATACCTTAAAAAAATGTGTCTGCATCTCCCGGTCTATAACTAAGCTTATAGTGTTTGAGCTGGCAGTAATTGCCAGAAAGCAACGAATATATTACAGAAACATACAAATAATTGGAAAACGCCAAAATTTTTTTTAAACGTATCAGAGTAGGTACCTAAAAAAAGCTACGGTAGCCTAGTGGTTCAGGCAAGCGGCTGTCAAGCGGCGGTCGTGGGTTCGAACCCCGGCTCGTACCAATGAGTTTTTCGGATCAGGAAACCGGTCTAATCCCAATAAGGTCTAGTTTTCCCTCTGGGTTGGAAGGTCAGATGGCAGTCGCTTTCGTAAAACTAGTGCCTATGCCAAATCTTGGGATTAGGTGTCAAAGCGGACCCCGGGCTCCTTTAGGGGCACAACCCGGAATAATAACGCTAGAAGGATGAGAGTATGTACCTAAAGATTCATCTCTTGAAAGACTATTGAGGCAGTCATATATCCAAAAACCAATAAATAATTACAATATACACAGGATCATTTGACAACAAGTGCGGCTTTCAATCTATTATCATAAAGGACCCATAAGAAAAACAAACTGGCGGTCTTTACAGGGCTCCCATTGATGCAAAGAAGGATATTATTATCTTCAAGTAGACAATGTAATGTCAATATCAATAGCCGCGAGAGTGACGCGTTATTGATACAACTGCTTCAATCTACGGACATGTCGCGCCGTAGAAAAAACGTCACATTATACATTTGACGTATTTAATATCAGGATTTCAAGTACACTATGGCAGCATAGTTTTAAGATTGCATTTACATAAACGTTGCTAGGCAGCATGTAAGTAAGCGAATATTCGGCGATATAAGAGTGTAGAAAACAATTACATTGCATTCGTGTTTAATTTTATCAGATAAGACCGAGTACTTGATTTATTTTAGTAGATTGGCACGTTTCAGGTTTCAGACAGATTGTTGATGTAGTTAAAAAGTCGTCACTCATCGTAACGTTTCGTTAATATGTTAAAATTCTGAAGATACTAGTCTGTAACTGTAAGGCGTTGCGTTGATCTGGCCGGCTACAGCCGTCGCGTCGTCGCCCCGTGCTAGGCTTAAAAATACTTTGGGGATGTACAGTCGACGTCAAATATATTACCAACCCCAATCACAAAGAAATTAGGTGCAAAATATTATATCTCGTATGTTAACGCCGGCCGTAGGTAGGTACTGTGATGGTCACGCTAGTGGGAATATATATATCTGCAAACTGATAATTATTGGAGATCATTGAGGTATAATGTACTAACGTACTAGAGAAGACAACCCGAACATTATCCGTGCGCTGGCCAGCAAGGCAGGGGGGCATGCGGGGGGAGGGTAACTTGTCATAGAACACAACGATGCAGCCCATGGACTGCAACGCGACGCGTAGCGCAAACTTCTTGTTCGGCGTGATGTCATCTCTAGTACGTTAGTACATTATACCTCAAGATGTTTTCAATCAGCAAATGAAAGGTTATTTCTAATGGACACAACCGGATTTCTCCAGTATACGCAATCTTGAGGGCCAAGCTTCAACATGTTAATGGGTGTCGTTTGATTGATGGCTATAGGCCGTCACTTCTTACGCAAAATCAACACATTGACTAATAAAAAAGTTGGATCATAGGTACTTGTTTAATAATAACTTGTGTCTTAGGTAGATCAGAACTAATTGTTTTTTTTTCACAACAATCCTAGACTAACCGCCATCTTCATAAAACTTAAAATGCCTCTGATAAATAAAATATATGTTTTGTCCCTTTCTTACGAATACAAATGTTAAAATGACGACACATAAGGACAAACAAATTTTAAGGCCATTTTAGCTAAAATAGGCTTGTTGGACGTTTATGAATACAGCCATTACTGTCAAAGTTTTTAGATACGAACTACATAATGTATGTGTGATTTTATAAAGATTACCGCTTCATTAACAATGTCGAATGTTATCATATCAAACAATTCGTTAGTCTGCAGTATCTAACTTTAGCTCACCTCTAGATCGTTTAGGGTCAATTAATATGTTGTTAACACTGTGATTACCTCTACACGGCAGTTACCGTGTGTTGTGAAATCATTCGTTTAATTTGCTATCATGGTGTCAGTCATAGCGCCGCCTAAAATTTTAGAGGAAGGTTCCTATTACGCATTCTTACGGGGTTCAGATGCGCCTCTACTAGACAATTAATTTCATACATAGATTTTATGTGAAATCTGCTTAGCGCTGCGGTGCGATCAAATTTCACAATCAACAACATTTCATAATTTTTAGCCCTTAGTTCGATTATCTCATTGTATTCTACTCGAAAAGAGGAACACGTTGGTAGTTTCATATCTCCAGTATTATTTATGTTCAATTTTTTACGATTTTTTTAAAATGCATTTATAGCAAACCCAATTCTACTGCAGAATAGGCACCTTGCTTTTCGACGAAAACGTTTAAAAAGTTTAAATGTCATTTTCGGGTGGGTTACATATGGTTACATTGACGCCATCTTGACAATGTTTGTTTTTAATTTGGTATATGTAAACAAGACTGTTGCCGACGCGGAGAATGGCGGGGGGCGCGGCAGGCGCGGGGCGCGGCAGGCGCGGGGCGCGGGGAACGGGGTATATGTCGCCACAACCCGCACCGTACGCACGTCTATAGCCTTCCGCTCTCATTTTTGCTTTTAGTTTGTTTTTAAATTCATTTTTTTTGTGTTATTTTGGTGTAATAAACGTTATGAGTGAACAGCCAAACTTTTATTTGGGCGCAAGCTCAGATAAGCTACAAAGACTAAAGGTGCCCTTTCTGCAGTAGAATTGGGTTTGCTATGAGTGCATTTTTAAAAATTCGTTAAAAATTGAACATAAATAATACTGGAAATATAAAACTACCAGCGTGTTCCTCTTTTCGAGTAGAATACAAGGAGCTAGTCAAATCATGGACTTAGAATTATGAAATGTTGTCAATTTTGTAATGAAGATACCATCATTAACTTTCTACTGAATATGGTAGCAGAGACTAGCCAGTGGTAGAAGCATAGGTCTAAGGCTGGGCTTACAGTCTGAATTCAGGCACTGAATTATTTGGAAGACAAGCATCGGGAACACTCAAGAGCCAAAAAAAGATACACCCTCTGGTAGCAATTCTGCACAAAGTGAACCATTTTATTTGCTCGTGACTGATTCAGATTATGATTAACTGACTAAATTCAGTCAATTCTGTGTGAGGCCGGCCTAAGTGCCATACGAATCCAATGGTATAGAGCCCTCTCTATAGTGAAACTATCTACAGCAGATATTTTAAAGTTTAAAGGAACGCGGCATTGTATAGGCATTGTCAGTCTTCATAATTTACTAGTCTCAGGTGGTAACTAGGATTTTCAACTTCGAGCTCAGAACAATCGCCCTCGCGCTAGACGTAGGTATGCGTCAGATATTGTACATAAGCGACCAAATTAATCTTTATGGACTTGATAATCGTGAAACAGAAGGGGGCGTAGCTGTTATCTCGTAATAATTATAGTTAATTAATTTAGATACTGCCGTATAATTATTAGCTGAGGGCGTTTTCACAAAAATGTACGACTTTTACTTTTTTTCTCAGAATTGAGATTTTTTTGGTTTTTCCTGTTCAGAATCATGGGCACTCTTAATCCCAATACATCTCATAATCTTAACTATACAACGCAGAAGCGGTTTGAATCGGTGAAAAAACACACACACGTTTGGTTAGCCTAAAATATTTACTGAACGTTTAGGGACATGTATGTAACAAATAATTCCGGAACCCACAACTATACTGGTTACAATGTAGTCAATTGCCGGCCAGTTATTGAAATAACTTATTATGCACTTAAAACACGGACGTTTTTGCTTTTTACTCTGACATCTTAAAGTGAGGAGGCCTTTAGTTGGAACTTGATTTTACTCATTGAGGTATAATGTACTAACGTACTAGAGAAGACAACACGAACATTATCTGTGCGCCGGCCGGCAGCGCGGGGCGCATGCGGGGGGAGGGTAACTTGTCATAGAATACACTGAGACGGTGCGGCCCATGGACCGCAACGCGTACCGCAAACTTCTTGTTCGGCGTGTCTTCTCTAGTACGTTACATTATACCTCAATGATTTGAGTACGTTCTGAATGGAACGGGACAGTTTTCCTCCTATCCCTTGGCTCCCCGCTGCTGGATTGTAACCCGACCGATTTTGGCAACCTAAAGCCTGTTGCATAACAACTTGGTACTCGCAATAAAAAGCAGTAGGTATATTCCTAAAGGAGAGGTTCGCAGCCCCGCATGATTTAAAAGTTATAATTTGAGCGTTATGCAACGGGGCCCCTGGTATTCCAGACTGGCAGGCTGCGACATGTAGAGTGATACGACGCCCTTTGTAAACTATTATTATTATACAATTAACATTAAATTGTACCATATTTAATCATATGATTATTTTGCATCGTCTCCACCACCCTAAGGTTGTCTGGAAGATATCGGTTTTTAGCGATAAGCCTGTTGTCTACCATTGTTTATGTTTAATTTACCTCTGTTTTTCTATTATGTGCTATTTCTGGTGAGCAACAAATAATATTTGTATTGTATAAATTGTATTGTACGAATTTGTACCTATGAGTGGCAGGCTGGCAGCAGTTGAGTGTTCTGTATATGAATATTACGTCCAGACCATCCAAGCAATAGTATCGCCTCTCGCATTACTTCAGTAAATATGTGACCTATTTTATAACGAGGTAGGTATGTATAGTCGTCATGCAGCGAAATACTTTACATAGACAGGCTACAAATAACAGGTGTGTCTCAAGGTTAGCGTCGAAATATCTCAAATATTCATGTTTTTTTGTGTATTTCCACGAAGTTGGTATTTTATCTCTACACCAAGTAAAATTTCATCATAGCATGATGATCTCGCAAATGCTATTTTATGTACAGATATCTTACCTCATTCCCATATGCGAGTAGGTGATGTACAGTAATGAGAGATTTATACACCACCACCCAGTTGGTGTTCTGTGTTCGTTCGACGAGCAAGTTGGCGAGCTGCGGTATCGACACATTTGGCTCGTTTGTGCAGTGGACTAGATCTGAAAAGATAATGAGCACACGCTAGGTTATTTGTCTCTCAGAAGTTTTGTAAGAACTAAATAGTAGATTGTACAACAAGTGCATAAAACGCACCATTTTACTCGAGACGTTTATCCATCCGAGCGAGCTTGCGAGCGAGGATAGATATAAAGTCGAGTGTAAAATGGGTTTTATGGACGAGTTGTACACTCTACTTTTCACTTCGATTGCGAGGAAATGAAACAGCAACACGTAAATGAGACGAAATACAAATTATAAGTTTATTTCATGAAGTTTTATTGTGTACTTTGGCTGTTGGTATCTTTGCCTTGGTCTTAGAATACGAACGAAACGAAATAAAATAAAGAGGTTGTTGTATGAAGTTAAAGATGTTCGTGTGGCTGTTGCAGCGATTGCCTTGGTCTTCGACGAAGATTTTACTTTATGCTCTAGAGCATAAAAAGCGACTTTATGTCGCCTACGCACGACATAAAGACGAACTTTTAGAGCATGAGAAGTGAAATAGTAGATTGTACAACAAGTGCATAAAACGCACCATTTTACTGGAGACGTTTATCCATCCGAGCGAGCTTGCGAGCGAGGATAGATATAAAGTCGAGTGTAAAATGGGTTTTATGGACGAGTTGTACACTCTACTTTTCACTTCGATTGCGAGGAAATGAAACAGCAACACGTAAATGAGACGAAATACAAATTATAAGTTTATTTCATGAAGTTTTATTGTGTACTTTGGCTGTTGGTATCTTTGCCTTGGTCTTAGAATACGAACGAAACGAAATAAAATAAAGAGGTTGTTGTATGAAGTTAAAGATGTTCGTGTGGCTGTTGCAGCGATTGCCTTGGTCTTCGACGAAGATTTTACTTTATGCTCTAGAGCATAAAAAGCGACTTTATGTCGCCTACGCACGACATAAAGACGAACTTTTAGAGCATGAGAAGTGAAAAATTTCATCACCTATGATTTACATAATACGGCAAATTTTTATATAAAATTTAAGCAATGATACACATCGATGGCGCCATATCGTGTTCCACCGATGTTGATTCTCCCAGAACTTGGCACATGATAAGGGTTTGACGTCCACAAACAGAATTTTTATGATAAATGTTGCTGAGATTTGCGGAAGTAAACGAACATACACTTTTCAACATAGGTTTTTAATCTGATAGATTTTTTATTATCAAACTGGGCCATTTTATCAAAACTTGCTCACTGAATTTCTTTCACAATTTTAAGATTTTAGGTTATCGCTATGCAGAATAAAACCCTATTCAGCCTAATAGGTGCTAATAGTTAGCTGTCCCAAAGTCAGTACTTTACAGCCTAAGCTACAGTTGAGGTATTACGATTTTGGAGTCTTGATGAATTATTTACCTATCTATTATCAGTATCACCTACTTCAATATTGTCAGAATGAGCTTTTTACTATTTGGCCCGTACTAGAAGTAATTAGGACATACTTAGTTATTAAAATGTCAACGCGGCCCGCCGCGCTCGGGTCACGGCACGAATTGTCGGCGCGAGCGCATAATAGCGTCCTTGACACGTTTGTGAGATCGTTATGTGAAATAGATGAACTTTCACTTGCTCTGTAAATACAACACCGTGTTATTAATGTTTATTTTTAACCGACTTCAAAAAAAGGAGGAGGTTCTCAATTCGGATGTTTTTTTTTTTTTTTTTAATGTTTGTTACCTCAGAACTCCGTCATTTATGAACCGATTCGTACAATTCTTTTTTTAACTGAAAGTATATGCTTCCAGATTGGTCCCATTGTTTCCAAAACCCCAGTTGGATGATGGGAACCATGAGGAATTGAGGGAACTCCTCAAATATATTAGGCACGCGTGTAGTAATTTCGGTATTTTCTATTATAACTCGTGTATTTACACCCGGAAATCATAAATTTGGTGAAGTGGAAGTGATGATGAAGACCACAGATGGCTCGTGGAACTTCTCAATGATGTACTTCAAACTATATAAGTACGTCACAGATTCTGATATTATTCCGTTGAAATAGCAAACAATGAAGCGCCAAAGGTAATTCTGAGATCCTTGAGGAATCGACGGAAGTCCTCAAATATTATAGGCCCCCACATACAGCGATTTGGTTAATTGGTCTAAAAATCAACGCTTTTGTTCTCGAAAATCAGTTCATGTGGTAAATTGGAAAAAAAATGTGGAAATGTTAATGTGGCTTGGCGGAGTACTGAATTGAAGTCGGTTAATACTTTGTTTTGAAAGTAAATTATTGGAAAAAAATATCGGATTCATCGATCAACACGATCGATCTCCCCTAACGATTGGCCGAATGAGAAATGGCAGACGACAGGGGAAAGAATCTTGTACTTACCGTATTTGATAGTTCCTGATCATTTTGCATAAGGCAATGGTACGTTGTGTGTAGCTAATTACCATGTATTTACCTACTTAATTAAAACCAGACTACCTAGACGTTGGCGGGTGTACTTAACCTATATAAATAATCTCGAACGTTGATACATGCTTTAGCGTTAGCTTTTGCATTGGTATGCAATTGGCGAAGTCACTGGCACCAACTTGTACACCAAAGGACAAGGTGCGAAATATGTAATATCTGACTTATTTATAGTAACACCTTTTTTAGAGCATGTCAAATATTTCACAAGCTTTAACTTCACATGTAAATACCTATTTATTACGTATAATCGGTATAATGGGTATTTTATATATTTTTAATATAAGCCTTTTATTTCGGACACACTTTCCTTAATTACCCTAATGGTCTTATAAATCACACTTCTGTGTGTCAATTTGCCAATCGGCAAAGGCCTCCTCCATTCCTTCTTCTTTGTGCTACTCTGCTCCATGTTACTCCAGCAGCAACCTGGGATATGTCTCTTTCTAATGGTCGGCCTTTCTTCCTTTTGTTTCCTCTGGGGTAACATTGAGTAACACGTTAATCACAGATGTATGAATATAAGGAGATCGGACATGGCGGCCGATTTGTATAGAGTGAGCCTGTCGCAAGTACATTAACCCACACAACGCCCAAGTAATTGACAAGACAAAGCACGCACACATCTAAAACACACACACTTGTATACCTACACGCTTATTTGACAATAAACGCGCATCATATCAGGCATTTTGGGAAAAAACGTAATATTATCTGCGATCAGCACGCGTGCACAGTATGGCAGTGTATGCCCATTGAGCATACAGCTGCGACACGGCCGCCGGCGGCTTGTCCTCTCTCTAGTATTCTATGCTCTAAGACGTTAATAGTACCTACTTAGTCGGTCCTAAAGTTCTGTCACAAATAAAAATAATGATTAAAACGTAAGTACCAATCAGTTTTTAATAAATTATATACCAATTTAAAGTACATTTAACAGGGAATGAATATAACTTAAAATTATTCAAAATGACCTCCCTTGTTTTTAATACAGGCCAATAAACGCCGCGGCCAGTCGTCTATCGCAGCACGCACCATATTCATGTCTATTTCAGTGACTGCTTTTCTTATAGATGACTTCAGGCTCTCCAAATTTTTATGTGGTTTAGCACAGACCTTCTCCTCTAAGACCTGCCAAATTTTGTAGTCCAAAGGATTAAGGTCCGGACTGGAGGAAGGCCAATCTTCGTGTCTTATAAAGTCGATTTTTTGACGCTCAAACCAGGCTTGAGTGGTCTTGGCTTTGTGTGCAGGTGCAGAATCCTGCTGGAACACAAAATGATGTCCTGAAAATAGCGTGTTGGGCAGATCTTTGACAACCTGATCCAAAACCGTCTCTTGGTACACTTTTGCACTGATTTTGACCCCTTTTTCGCAAAAATGAACCTCAGTTGGCCCGTAATAAGATACTCCCAACCAAACCATCACTGATGAGGGATGATGCCCATGTTGCACTCGCGGAACTGTTTTTTTTGCTTCTTCAGAGCTCGCAGCGTACACTCTATCATTCTGTTTATTATACTTTTATTCAATATCGAAAAATTTTTCGTCTGTAAAGAGGATATCGCGGTGTCGATTTTTCGCGTACCGCTTTAACAACTTTCGGGATCTTTTAAGCCTTATTGTTTTTAGACGGGCATTAAGCATGTGCCCACTCTTTTTTTTGTATGCTCGTAGACTAAGATCTTCTTTTAAAACCTTTTTGACGGTACAGGGTGTCCACTGCAAACCCTGAAAATATTTCCCTGACTTTTCCCTGACTTTCCCTGACCATTCTTTCGAATTTCCCTGACCAAAAATGTTACAAAATATCTCGATTGATTAACCTTTAACGCCATTTCAAAGTACGCATGTCACACTCCAAACTTTTTATGGCTATGAAGCGCAAGGAAAACTTTTTATTTATAAACTTCACTACGATGGTGACAAACAAGCGCACGGCCTGCCTGATGCTGTGTCACCGCAGCCTTTTAGACGTTTGCAAGGCTGTCGGACGCATAATTCGTCTGAAGCTAGTACACCTACTCGTGCTTTGACATTGTAAGCACTTAACTAATTTGTTATTTCCATTATATGTGAAAGCATAGTTTCATGTTTAAAGATGATAAAATTATAAAAAATTTTGTCATAAATAATTTATCTAAAAATCTTGAAGAAAAATTGTTGAGGGGCGGAATTTTTTTTTTTCAAAATCTCGTTCTAGTGTATTTTGCGTCAAAATTTGTAAGCTTCGGATTAAATAAAATCACCAAATTAATGGAGAGATTTTTGCATGTTGTAACAATTGTTACAACATGCAAAAATCATCGGATTCACCCCATCTACAAGGGAAGATGGGTGTGAATGTGGAAAAAGCAGGCGTCGCCTGCGATATGACCTCCTTGATAAACTTTTGTTACTGGGGGCTTGTGCGGTAAATATAGTTATAGTTATCGGCACGAGGAATTAACTTTTCACGAAACAAAGTATTCTTCTATAGATTTTTTTTTAAATGTGACGAACAAAGCAATACACATAATATGACGAAAAGGTAAAATAAAATATTGCACACATGGCTTGCTTTAAAAAAAAACCATGCAATTTAATTTTTTTCGTGTTCCTAAGATCAAATTTCCGTATCTCGTTTGAATAATACACTCTGTCTATATTGGTCGTTATTTTGACGTGGTACTTATAAAAAAAACTTGGATAATTTTTATTTTACAACTTGCATTTCGATAGGTCATAGGATAAAATGTCTTGAATTTAAGACCTACTTCGAGAGGTTTCTGGGTCCAACTTCGAGAAAGAGGTCAATCGTCGAATCCGACTCGGCTGAACAGCGTTCGGGAAGCTACGGCATATCTTTTCGTCAAATATTCCACAGAGTCTCAAGACAAGATTCTTTGACCAGTGTGTATTGCCAGTGATGACATATATGCCAGTGATACACCTTTTTGTTATCTGAATCGAATGAGTATTATTTTATGGCACTGAATAGTGTTCGTTTACTATGGGCCTCATAAGAAGGCTCAGTCACCCAAAAATGGGGCTATGCCGGGAGATTATCCGCGTGATCGCATCAGAAATGAGACTATCCGCAGCAGAACCATGGTAACTGTTGTAGCCTTCCGAATCGCTAAACTTAAGTGTCACTGGGCGGAGCACATTGCAAGTAAAACCGATGGCCGTTGGGGCGGAAAGGTTCTCGAGTGGCGGCCACGTACCGGAAGGCGCAGCGTCGGTAGACCCCCCCATAAACGCGCGAGTCCGCTAGATGCGGGTGGCGCAGGACCGGTCATTGTAGCACTCTTTGGCGGAGGCCTATCCCAGCAGTCAGCTGATATGATAATGATGATGGTTATAAAAATTCATAATTTAGATATTGAAAGCAATAATTCTGAACACAAAGACATAATGCTACTTTACCTTGATGCGAACAATATTGGATTTTTTCAAGTTTTTGTATGGACGTCGCTCAAAAAGTACACATATTTATGAAAAATAAACGACCTTTTAGATATTATTTTCAAAAATATGTATTAGATATGATCATCTTACCTTCGACAGCAAGTTTTATTTTAAATTTTTTCAGACATTTTTTTCTTCCCTAAAACTATACCTTTTTTCACCAAAAATTTATTCCCCATGTCTGTTTTAGTCGATAACTATAGTTACTATACTTCATAAGCCCTAGCAATAATAGTTTATAGCGCCCAAAAAGCACACATATTTCTGAAATCTAAACGACCTTTTAGATATTGTTTTCAAAAATATGTATTAGACAGGTATACCTCATCTTACCTTCGACAGCAAGTTTTATTTTTATTTATTTTTTCAGACATTTTTTTAGTATAAAACTACCTTTTTTCACCAAAAATGAATTCCCCGTGTCTGTTTTAGTCGATAACTATAGTTACTATACTTCATAAGCCCTAGCAATAATAGTTTATAGCGCCCAAAAAGCACACATATTTCTGAAAACTAAACGACCTTTTAGATATTGTTTTCAAAAATATGTATTAGACATGTATACCTCATCTTACCTTCGACAGCAAGTTTTATTTTTATTAATTTTTTCAGCCATTTTTTTACCATAAACTACCTTTTTTCACCAAAAATGAATTCCCCGTGTCTGTTTTAGTCGATAACTATAGTTACTTACTTCATAAGCCCTAGCAATAATAGTTTATAGCGCCCAAAAAGCACACATATTTCTAAAAACTAAACGACCTTTTAGATATTGTTTTCAAAAATATGTATTAGACATGTATACCTCATCTTACCTTCGACAGCAAGTTTTATTTTTATTAATTTTTTCAGCCATTTTTTTACCATAAACTACCCTTTTTCACCAAAAATGAATTCCCCGTGTCTGTTTTAGTCGATAACTATACCCCATAAGCTGTAGCAATAATAGTTTATAGAGAAGGCCGTATCGCAGGCAAAGCCTACTTTTTCCACATTTACCTACCTATCTTCCCGCGCTCATTGGATGAATCCGAGTTGTTCCAACATTTAAAAATAAGTACCCATTATAGAATGCTTTTAATCCGAAGCTTACAATTTCGGCACAAAAAACACTTGAACGAGAGATTTTTGAAATACTACTTATTACGCCCTTCACAACTTTTTTCTGAAAGACTTAAATTGTATATGTTGTTGTGATATATGACAAAAATCATTTTTATCATCCTTAAACTTGGCATAGACACCTTTGTCATAGAAATAACAAATTAAGTGCTATTTCTAAAACACCAAAAAGATTGCCCCTTTGAAAGAGGCAACCACGCAACGCGAACACGCAACGCCAAGTGAAGTGCCAGCACCAAATGAAGATGGTGGCTAACACACACATGCCCGAGGTCGGAAACTTATGACCTCATACTCAACCAATATCAATCAAAAAATCTTCCTCTCCACCTTTTGCAAGGCATTGTATCGAGGTATCTCCCCACAAAATGGCCTTATAATATCACCTGGTCATAAAATATTTAACACTGAATAAAAACAAAAATCAAACTAACTAAGATATATACTTACCTTTCTAAATTTAGTTAATGGCCAACATAACGATGATGAATCAACATATTTATAGTTCAAGATACATTTGTTGATCCCTTTGATTTTTTTATTTATATTTTTTCCTTCTAGATAGATTTTTTCCCTGACCTGTCTAGAACTTCCCTGACTTTCCCTGACTTTCCCTGACCACCATGAGCTTCCCTGACTTTTCCCTGACTTTCCCTGACTTTCCAGAAAGTGGACACCCTGCGGTATTCCTACTGACACCCATCTGCAAAGCCATCAACTTCTGTTTTCGGACAGGATTTCTCGCTATACGGGCCTTGATCGCTTTGATCACTGCTGGTGTTCTTACGGAGCGTGGACGGCCAGTTCTTTTTTTGTCCTCAACACTAGAGACTTCATTGTACCTATCAATAGTACGGTACACAAACCTAAGCGTTATATTAAATTTTTTGAGCAACTAGAAAATGGTACTTGGCGAGTGCCCACAGCGGTGCAACGCTAAAACAGCTATTCGGTTTTCTTTCATTGTCCACTCCATCGTGAGAAATCGCAGCAAATGACTGTTTTTGTCTTAAAATAATTGTCAAACATACAAAAATTGAATACAAAAACATTTTCTTAAAATTATGCTCTAAATTTAAAAATAATGTGCCAGTGACAGAACTTTAGGACCGACTAAGTATAATGGGTATATGGTGTGTAAAATTAGATCACATTTTGGTAACATCATCATGCCGTCCAATTGAGTAGACAGTTTAGCCTCAATATTATGGTGAAAGGAAGCGCGGGTCTGATTATGGGGAGCGAAGCCACACGCTGCCGACTGTGCGAGGAAAAGAACAGTCGGGAATAAAATCCTGACTAGATAATGAAATATCATTTTCTAGTCAGGAGGTTAACAATAGTTGATGGAGACTTATAAGTTCGTTAAATGAGTAATGTGAATTTGTTAACCACATACATGTCAATGAATAAGACAGACATTTTTCAATAGCCGGCCTGGAAAAGGGTTAATTTAATACTGGCTCGAAGACAATCATTGTATAGAGCCCCATCTATTATCGCCTTCGCTACTGAGCTGTTACCGAAACTACCAATTTGAGATAGAAGCATAGTTTTAAGGACGGATATTCGCAACGCGAGTCCGAGACTTATGGGGTCAAGTTCGCAAACACAATACATGTAGCGTAATTGTTTTGTCACGGTGTTGGTAGGAGTTGCAATCACAACTTCAGGCCTCAAGGCTCATTTCAATAGTTTTGAACTGACAAATAAACGTACATTGTCCCCTGGAGCAACTATAAGGGCTCAGCCACGACTTCCAGCGGCGGCGGCAGCGAGAGCGGTGCGCCATACGTGTGGGAGCGAGAGGTCGCGCTCCGATCTCACTCCCACTTATGGCGCCGCCGCTCCAAGTCGTGGCTGAGCCGTGAAGGTCACAGCTCATTACAGCCACCCGCACCGTCTCGCCTCGAGCGGTCGCGCGGTTCGGGAGGGGAGTGGGGGGAAGGGGGGGGGGGGGGGGGGGGGGGGGGGAAGGGGGGGGAAAAAACGCATGGTAATCTAACTAAGACAACTATTAGAATTAAGCACCTAGGTTCTCCAAACACACTACGGGACGCAGTCAGCAACACCAAGGCACTCACCAACTTTTTAGACGAGCTGGGGTGGTTAGAGTAGCGCCACACCGCCGTTTCACGCAAAATAGGCACAATGGATGTCGACTTGCGGAAAACACCCAGTATAACTAACTAACTAACTAAGATTGAGCCGGACGAGTTAGGTTTAAATAGGACTTTATATTGACGCCGTCTAGCGACTTGAACATCTACAGCGAATGTGCCAACCCTACGCCATTCACGCACACATTGACGTGTGCACCGACAAGGCACGCACACATATTTACGTCGTTTCCACCCTGAGGCTAAACTAAGCTGTCTGAAATGTCTCATCATATTTTTCGTAGCAGATAATATTGATGTAGGTACTCGTATAGTTACAAAAGTATAAGCTAGTAGCCCTCTTATTAAACTGTACTTACACATAAAGCGATTAGTAACAGTTAAGCGCCAGGATTAGGATAAGGGTTGAAAAACCCTACTGATTGTAACTACTAGTAAGTATTACGATTTTAATTCAAATTCAATACACATCAGCGCATCGCGCTCTATGACGCGTCCTCGAAACGCTCTAGCGCGAGCTCTATGATTCATGCCTAATCTGTATATTTCTGCAGCGCATTCGTTTTTGTATGCACTCTTGCAGGACATAAATCATATGAAACCCCCTGCTGCAAAAAGGGAGTTACAATTTACAAATGCATCTCAATTGTTGCCACGCACAGATATCAGACCGATGATAACACAGGAAGCAGTCCCGTCTGTTTATCACTGCCTCGCTGCCACACTGACAATAAACAGATGTTGTCCTTCAACAGATTTGTTTTACATTTCATATAAATTTCGCTGCAACTTTACTTAGGTGAAAATTTACTTTAAAACCAAAGTTTAAACCGACTTCAATTCAGTACTTCGCCAAGCCACATGGTACATGAAAATTTCTACATTCCCTTTCCAATTTACCCCGTGAAATGATTTCCGAGAGCAAATGCGTTGATTATTACAGAAAAAAACCCAAGTCGCTATCTGTGGGCTGATAATATTTGAGGAGTTCCGTCGATTCCTCAAGGATCTCGGAATTAACACTTCATTAGATAATACTTCAACGGAATCATCTAAGAATCTTTGACGTACGACGTACTTTACATCTTTGAGGAGTTCCATAAGTCATCTGTGGTCTTCATCATCAGTTCCATTTAACCAAAATTGCGATTTCCGAGGGTAAATACACGAGTTAAAATAGAAAATACCAAAATCACTAGACGCGTGCCTATAAATTTTGAGGGTTGCCCTCAATTTCCCTGGGATCCCATCATCAGATCCTAAATTGGTGACAATGGGACCACCTCGGGAGTATACTCTTTCGAATAAAAAAAATATTTTGGAAATCAGTCCACAATTGACGCAGAAATCGGCGAACATACATTAAAAAAAAATATACATACAGTGGAACATATAATCTCCTCCGTTTTTGAAGTCGGTTAAAAATGATTCTCCTCTTTGGCTAGACAAATTCTATGCCCGACTATTTCTACGTTTACTTTTGTCGGATTCAGATTACCCTGCAATGTTCGTAAGTATGTACAGTCGCCATCACATACATCGGAGCAAACAAGCACGTCACAAACATCGGAAAACACCTCTATTTTCAAGGCATTAGGGTGCATGTTCAGATATTTTTGAAGACCTATAGTGTACCTAACCTATATTATGTGATGGCGACTGTACCATCGGCCAAAGCCAGAGTCGACCAGATTCAAAACAGAATCGCTTGCAATGCTATACGGCTGGAACCAAAATGCGTCTTTAAGGTGGTCGACTCTGGCTTTGGCCGATAGTACATTATGTTACGCAATGTATGATATCCGATTGTGCTGAAATTAGGCATAGCTATGCAAGTTCAATAACAAAAAAAGGTTATCTCTAAGCGAAATCGAAAGTTTCTAAAGTCTGATAAGAAAACTCGACTTTACATACAACACATGTTATTTAAATATCTGTTTTACACGGGTCTGACGTGGTCTAGTAATAATGGACGGGTAGTGGACTTTTTGCGGGTGTACCCTCCATATTTTTATCGACTTTTGGAGGGTAGTGAAATATTGTAAACTCTGTTGACAACTTGCTGGGACGACAGTTATCTGCGACCTTGACCGGTGCAAACCCGTGTCGAAACGTCAGAAATAAAGGTAAATAAATATCGCGTTAGACCCGTGTAAAACAGTAGGTATGGCTAATATTTACGGAGGTCTGGAGCTATTCTATGTGGCAATAACACTGACAGTTAAGACCTATATAGGGACGTCACCAAAGGCACACAACGGTACGGTCACGTGATGAGAAGACCTGATAATTATGTTGGATGTATCCGAGTATATTGCATAAAATACGAATATGTTGAGAGCGTAAGCTCTCAATGCAAGTTGCAATGGCTTTAAGTGGACTTATGTTAAAATAAGTCACATGACAAACATGAATATTTGTTTCGGAATCTTGTATGTTTTCTTTGTTTAGTATTTATATCTATTCAAGATATCGTCGTCCCTTAACACAGCTTTATTGAGCATACTGTTGGGCTAGTTCAATTTGTGTAAGACTGTACCCTAATTTGTTTATTTATTTATTTCCCAAGCAATAGGGACCAACCAGTTGTCAGTAAGGAGTTTCTTAGTATAAAGTTGCCATTAGGAATCACCTTTATTGACATGACAACAACAATTTTTTTCACACATCTGGGGTACTTACTTACATATATTATACTAGCTGTTGCCCGCGACTTCGTCCGCGTAGAACATGTTATCGTCTAGATGAATTTTTAAAAACATTGAAATTTGTTTTGTAGTCTTTTAGTAATCAGTCTAAAACCGAAGTTATAAATTTCTTACTTTAAAAATGTCTTGCTCTCTATACAAACTTCGAAGACCCTTTTAACCTTCTTAGGCAATGAATTAAAAAAAAAACGCTGATATAAGTTTTGTAGTCTTTTAGCAAACAGTCTAAAACCGAAGTTACAAATCCCTTACTTTAAAAATGCCTTGCTCTCCATACAAACTTAGAACACCCTTATAATCCCCTTTAGGGGATGAATTTCAAAAAAATACTGAAATGAGTTTTGTAGTCTTTTAACAAACAGGCTAAGATCAAAGTTACAAATCTCATACTTTAAAATTTTGTTGCTCTGCATACAAACTTTGAACCCCCTATTAACGCTTTTCGGGGAAAAATTGAAAAGAAAACACTAAGTTTTTTTTACTGTAGTAAGTATTTTTCTACAATACTATCAAGTCTCTAGCTCAAAAAAAGTGTTTCCCATACGAACCTTGCACCCCTTTTTGACCCCTTAAGGAGTGGAATTTTCCAAAACGCTGGCAGTACTTTTTTGTATTTTAATAAGTAATCTTTCTACAAAGTTTTTACCTAAAAAAAAAATTCCCCCACACAAACATTACACCTCTTTTTCCCCCCTCTTAGGAGTGGAATTTTTTCAAACCACTGAAAGTAATTTACGTATATTTGTATTCTAATAAATAATCTTTCTACACTATTTCAAGTCTCTAGCTCAAAAACAAAGTTTCCTCCATATAAACTCACCCCTTAGGGGTCGAATTTTCCAAAACGCTGAAAGTACTTTATTTGTATTCTAATAAGTTCTAGTTTTCCCCCTTAAGGGTGGAATTTCCAAGAATCCCTTCTTATCGGTCACCTACATTATAAAAAGTAGTTCTGGTGTAAACTCAACCACTCTCTAGCTCCAGTAGTTTCGGCTGTGCGTTGATGAGTGAGTGAATCAGTCAGGACAAAGGCATTTATATATAAAGATAATGTAAAGAAATATTGTTTTTGAAAATTCAATATCTATACAATCACCATAAATAGACAATGCGGCACCGGTGGCCCGTACCTAAAAGGATAGTAGGTACAGTATATATTTAATTGTTGATAGCAGGCAGTCTAGGAGTTAGCAGGCGTGCGTGTTACTTTGAATGGCCTAACAATGATCATTTGCGTTTCTTTGCAAGAAACTATTTTCAAAGCATCTACTCGTCGACAACGACGAATTGCAATACATATTTTTATTAATAATGTACTTACATACATATATTAAAAGCTGATGAAAATCTTTTTTTTATCCTTTAGAGCCAACTACGTGAGGCAAAGGATTCTTTTAAACCACTGTGATAAAGTATGTTGTAGCTTATTTGGTTTACGCATATTTACGAGGCGAATGACGACGATGCAAAGCGCGAACGCGTGCGCGGCAACCACTAATAGACCACCAGCTGGCGGCCGGCGACGAAATCACAGTGTGAACCGCCCCTGATGAAGGCAAGGTCTTCAAGAATTACTCTTATTATTTTTTACTATTATTTTATATTATTATTATAGCTTTTGTTTGTGACATCCAAACGTTGTCTTTCACATTGAATTAGTTCATAGGTTTATTTATTTATTTTGGGTGTCCGCTTGCCAGTTGGCATAAGCCTCCTCCACTCCTGTCTGTCTCTGGCAACCCTGCTCCAGGTGACACCAGCAAGACTTACTCTTAAGAGCTCATAAAAAGCTTGAGTCGTTAAGGTTCTGAACCGTGAACCTTCAAGTCTTCAAAGCTTGAACCTTCAAAGTTTGCGAGTCTTTATCAAAAGTCTTCAAGACTAGTCTTCTTACAACACTGCTTATAGGAATAAGTTCACATTTGTATACCAGAAAATTGTTTATTGCATCAGACATCATCCCCAAAGGAAGTGAAATAATAAATCAATAATCATAAATATTAGGGAGACAATCTTACACAAACTAGCCCCATAGTAACCTCAATAAGGCTTGTGTAATGGGTACTAGACAACAATCTATTTAATAGATATAATTACTTGAACACTTACAAAACATCCAAGACTCAGAAAAAAATATTCATGATCATCACACAAATATTTGCCCTTACCGGGATTCGAACCCAGGACCTTCAGCTTCATAGGCATTGTCACTACCAACTAGTAAGCTAACCGGTCGTCAAAAAAAAATGGTAGGCATCAAATTGTACGGGGGGGTGAATAACTTTTTGCACAGATGAAAAGTCACAACTAAAAGCTCATTTGACCTGTATCTTTACATGGGAAAAAGAAGAGCAGCATCTTTATGCATACTATTCACTATAGTTATCTTTGTTATATGGGTCAGGCTGAGGAAGCCTTAACTGCAATTGTGTAATTGAAGTCATATCAAGTATAGGTTAATAAAGGGTAAGATGAACTACCTACTTTTAGACCTCAAATTAAGTGAGTTACAAAAATACATAAAATGAATGAAAAGAATATCTCATATCAGACAGACATGTAACTAAGGGGCTTACATAAACATAAATGGGTATGAACACAATCAAGTTTTTTTCATCAGGTGAGCCATCCTCCAGTCTCTCATGACATAATACAAGAATCTATGTCAAATGGCATACAATTCGTGGGATCAAAATTGTTTCGAAATAATTGATAACTTGATAGGATACCTCGAGTAATTGAGAAATAATTAAAAGTAAGAAGGGAATTATAAACTACCCGCACTTAAAATAAATGATTGTTATGCATAATTATACCATATAAGAAGAAAGATCGTAGAATTTATCGACCAATAACTTGGAACGAATTAAGAGTGACAAGTTCATACTATCGAACGGAAATCTATTATACGACCTAGCTTCTGATAACAATCACGCAAATACAAAGTTGAAACAATACTTACAATCTAAATGTTTCTTTTTGGGTGCGATCATTTCTTCGGTAGTGGCTTTGCATACCGATTTTGCTAAGCCTTGCCCGGCTATACTGTGGCGAGCGGCTAAAAGCCTATCGTTTATAGTCTGACCCGCCATCCTCACGTTCAGTCCTGACATAAACTATCCACACCCCGAAGACACTGATTTTCTTTTTTTTACCGAATTCACAAAATAATGGTGATGACGGGTTAAATAAAATATGTCACCACCCCCCCGACTGGCACAATACTAAATTCAAGATGGCGCGGGACCAGTAAAGTGTTGCCAGCTGAAAAATTATGTAAATTATATCATAATGGAAGTTAATGTAAAAATGAATGCATTTTTGTAAAAGTAAAAATATTTTTACAGGGCTTTGTTTGTGAATAAAGACCGTACAGAAATATTCTCAACCGATATGGTTGGACTGAGCTCTTTCGACGGTGTACCAAAGAAAGAGAAGGCAATTCAGGTACCTAATACGGGCTCGTTCTAACAAAATATAGGGTAATTTCGCCGGTTAGCAACCAGCCTATTTTAGTGTGCCTGTATGCGACCACTCAGGTGATTAATTGGTGAACTGAAAGGAAAAAGGATATTATTCATTTTTTTTATTCAATTTATTTATTCATTTATTATTTTCAGTAGATTCGTGTTTAATATCTATTTAAAAAATTCCAAACGGCTCACGGTTTGTTTAGTCTGTTGAAATGTTATTATCTTTAAAAAAAACCTTGTCCTTCAGAGGCTCTAGCACACTAGGTTTTATCGCCACGTTTTACGGCGAAAACGTGCTGAAACTTCACGTAAAACGTGACATAAAACCTAGTGTGCTAGGGCCTCAGGTGGTCGCTAACAGAAGCTGGTCGCGTAACCGGCGTACCTAATGATATTAATGACCCTATGCCATAACATAACCGATAGACCGATAAGATTTGAATCTAATCTTATGTAATGTAACTCACGAATTATTTTTTCTAACCGTAGGTATGACTTAAATAAACTATGTGTATCATTTATTTCAAGAAAAACACCTGAGTAGTAGTCGTCATAGTCGTTTTTAGTCATATTGAGTTAATTACTAAAATAAAATCAACTTAATTTCAGTCAACCTCACATAAATTACAAGTATTACAACTAGTGACAACAACTTAGTTACAGTCAATCAATCTAACGTCAAAAATAGTAAATTACCTTTGTTTTGCTAAAGTCGACTATACTTTATAGTTATAGTCGTAATGTACTCGTAATAGTCGTCAGCAGTCATCTTACACGTCAAAAATGACAGAATCCCGCAAAGTCAATTTGTCTATGGTTAATTTCATATTTTGATCGACCGAAACGAAACTGAGGCAGGCGACGGCACGGCAAATTAATTGTGTTGGCCGACCTTATAACATATATCTTGATAATATTCTAGTTTTAGGACCATGTGGTTTTCAGAGCTTGTAGATTTGAGACATTTTTAATATTATTGCCGTGTGTGTGATTTGTTGTTGCTTCTTCAAATATGGCGGACCTCCAACGTGAACATTGAAGTTGAAGACTAGAATTCGGACTACTTACGTGAAACCAATAGACTTTGAGTATTGCAGTGGCTAGATAGCCAAATAATAAAGCGAAATGGCGAAGAAAAGATCAAAAGCTAAGTCAGCAAAACCAGCTCTCGACGTCAAGTCACCTGTGACTGTGGCTAAAACACCTTCAGTCGTCGAGTCGATCAACGCAGAAGAAGCTATTGCGGCGGCTCTGAGTTCCGTTGCTCAGCCAGTCCTGATGAAAGTTTGTAGACTGTGTGAGACCAAAGATGGTCCATTTCTTAACATTTTCGACCCTGAAACAATGACTGCAAAGAAGACGCAAGAACTGATGCCATTTGTGGTAAGTCGTTTTTAGTTATTTCATTTCTACGCCGTACTGTACCCACTACCAAATATATACAACTAAGTATATAACTGCATAAGTACACTAGGCAACAATAATTGTTTAATAAACAGATTTGGAAGTCTACATAGTAGTAGGTTAGGGTTTTACAATAAATCCCAAAATAGGTTGTTAGATTGAGAATACCTGGCATTGTACAGTCGACTACAAAGAGATGTATGTTTTTTAATGTTACAAAATGATGTATGTATACCTTATTACTATGGCAGTAAAGTCTATGTATAAATGTTTGTGGGTGTATGTATGGATACATGTAGTTGTAGTTGACTGTACAGTAGGCTCAAATCAAACAATTTGCAAAGTCGGTGGCCACCTAGTATTGAAGCTATTTGAGAAAAACATGATTCAAGTGGCTTCTTGGTGGTTTGGTAACAAAGTGCTTGTGACTTATGACGGCTCAAGAGTATGTGTGACAATCAACTTTGTGCAGCTTTGTAGCTTGTGGCCATGGTTAGATCTCCTAAGCCACTCTATAAAATAAATTATTCTGATAATTACATACATGGCTAAGTATGTTAGGAGTCCATATTACAAAATTTTGTTTATATTTTTTAATACCCTAGTATTAAGACACCTATTTTATATAGCCAACATATGTGATATTTGACTGAGATTGAAAATGGATTAAGTTTTTCTTGTTTTGTAAGGATTCAGTCCTCTAAGGAGACAGCAGTCAAGAGCTTATTTGAAAAAAATGTTGTAATATGGACTCCTTTCATTACATATGCAATGTAGTATTTTCAGTAGTAATACTGCCTGTATTACTACTGAAAATACTACATTGCATATGTAATGAAAGGAGTTAAATTCTTCTAAGCAGATATTTAAATGTGAGGTAAATAAATGTCTCACAAAGACAATAGTGTCATGCAGATATTGTAATAATTGTTGTATATGAGCAGTATAAGCATTCAGCATTGACTTAGCCAAGCATTAAAATTCCATATATTTTTAATACTAGGTACTGATTTCAGTACCCCTGCATCTAGCCCGATTTTTGAGGACCCATAATTCAATAATCAGTTAGCCAACATGTAAAATGAGACTGGATCTGGAATATAAATTAATTGCAAATAACCTACCAGGGGCATTTCATTATACTTATGTCATGTCACTGTTGTAACATTATGGATTATGCTAGAGATAGCTTTATTATGATAGCCTTTATTATCAGATATACAGTGTATTGGCTATATCAACTCTATTATTTCTCTTTTGTATATCTGTTTGCCAGTCGGAAAAGGCCTCCTCCAGCCTTCTCCATTCGTTTCTGTCTTGGGCTACTCTGCTCCATGTCAATCCAGCGACTTGGCAGATGTCATTGTCCCACCCTTTTAGGGGTCTGCCGATTCTCCTCTTTCTATCTCTAGGATACCATAGATAGATTGACTCGTTTACTCCATTTTTTTTTGTTTCCTTGGATCATGTGGCTAACAACTTCCATTTGAGCCTTCTTATTTTAGTTTTGATATCCTGTACTTTGGTTTTCAGTCTTATAGTGGAGTTTCGGCTCTTCGGATTCCTAGCATACTTCTTTCCATCGCATGCTGGTAGCTGTTTTGCTAGGGCCCATGTTTGGCTTCCTATTCCAAAGATTAGGATGGGTAGTATGCATGTGTTAAATAGTTTTTCCTTTGTTTTAAACTTCTTTTAGGTTCCAGTACCTTTTCCAACCATTTGCCATTCTCCTTTTTAGTTCCTTTGAGAGTTTGTAATGGCACACTCTCAAAGGAACTCTGACAAATGTGTCCCAGATAGTAATTTTTCTCGCCGTTTGTTATCAACTTTGTTTTCCCAGAGTTCATACGTAGTCCTACAGTCTGGCTTTCATCTGACAACTCGTTCATCATAGTCTCTAGCTCTTCAGGTGATTTTGTAAATAGTACAATATCGTCAGCGAATCTTAGGTGTGAGTAATGAAATGAAATAATTTATTCGTGACAAGAAACTTAAAATACTGTACATATCAACTATAATATACTAAGCAGTTTGTCATGAAATGGTCTCGCCTCAGCATAATGCTGGCTCATGAGCCAGCGCTGGTCTTCCGGCGAGACCATAGTTACTTAGCGTCCCAGTTCAAGTTTCTTAAAACCATTTCTAGTACTGCTGAGAATAGTTTTGGAGACAAGGGGTCTCCTTGCCTTACACCTTTTTGTATGTTAAATGGTGCTCCTGTCCATTCTAGCTGGATATGAGCTGTGCTGTGTATGTAAACATTTCTGATTATCCGTATGTATTATTATTCTATAGTAAATGTGTTTAAACATAAGTCTTAAAAAGTGTAACTGGGCCTATTCATAATATCCATGGGCATAATAATAAGTTCTTGATAATAATAATATAATAAATCAGCCTTTATATACGTCCCACTGCTGGGCACAGGCCTCCTATCATAAATGAGACGAAACGGGCAGTAGTCCCCACGCCGGCCCAGTGCGGGTTGGGCACTTTACCCTTGAATTTCTTCGCAGATGTATGCAGGTTTCCTCACGATGCTTTCCCTTCAACGAAAAGCTTTTTTTTCTGTTAATCTACCATCAGTCACAACAACTATGAGAAGATGAGTTGAGAGAGGTTGCCCTAGCTTCCCCTAGTCACCACCTCGAGGGTCCTCGCCTTGTCGGGGAGGGGGGGCTTAGTAACCGTGGACTGCTCCACCCACGGTCAAGCTAAGAGGCACCCAGGGCCGGCTGCCGGCTGGCCCGAGGAGGGCGCTCCTATCGGGCATGCCTAAGCCCGCTTAGGATGCGTTGGGGAGGGACCGCAGAAGAAGAGCTCACTTTATCTTCTGCGGCCGAGGTGAGATCGCAGGGGGATAGGCGTGTTGGTATAACGGTGCGCCACTCTTTCTACCCCCTGCGAACTTGGCGGGGCCGTTACGCTGAAACGGCATTGGTGGGACCGCAGAGGAAGAGGAATGCCGATATTACGGTGCGCCGTTTTCCCTATCCTCTGCGGCCAAGACGTGGTCAGTGGCGGAACCGCAGATCTGATCCGCCACCGGGTGCTGGATTTCCCGCACCCATGATCTCCTCGTAGCGGACTCAGGGGGGTCCGCTACTGAACAGGTGGAGATCGAGGAGGAAGGTGCGCCAAAGCATCTGGCGTGCCTCACGTTGAGGGCCCCTGGGCATCCGCGAAGGAGCCGCTCGTGGGCGGCTGCCGCCGGCGGGGTCGCTCGTGGGCGGCTGCCGCCGGCGGGGTCGCGGATGTGTGCGCAAGCGTTCCCGTAACCTCGCCACCAGGCGGTGAGGCGGCAAGTGGGGGGTTTTTAGTTCGTAAACCGTGGGTCTCATTAGCCCATACGGGAGTCCCATATTACCACTCGGGTCACCCCCTGCACGCGGGTGGTATGCGTAATGCATTTCCCCCCCGTAAACAAAAAAAGAAAAAGCTTCCCCTAGTCAGGCATAACATTGGCTCTCTTGAGTCTCTTCTTTGGGTTTAGAAGTAACTGTGATAGAGGGTTTGGATGAGCTGCTAGTCGGTCCCTTGTAGTTAGAGCTGTGTACCGTTTTGCCTCTTGCGAGTATGGTTGGGATTTCTATATACTCGTGGATTTCTGAGTTGCGAGCGTACCAGGGTACTGATGACAAAACCCTTAAGATGTTGTTTTGAGTTCTCTCGAAAGACAGTATATTGGATTTGGTGGCCGATGACCACAGTTGGATGCCATATGTCCATATTGGTTTTACTATTGCGCAGTAAATTTTCAGCTCAGAGCTTTTCGGTCAGAGATAAGGCCATGAGGAAAACATTTGCAAAAAAAAACAACAAAAAAAAAACAACAAAAAATAACAAAAAAAAGAACAAACAAAAGAAAAAACAACAAAAACAAAAAAACAAAAAAAAACAAAACAAACCAAAATAAACAAAACCCAAAAACAAACGAAACAAAAAAAAACAAAAAAAAAATAAAAAAATAAGTTTCTGTCAAAAATTTAATTTTTGGTACAAGCTTTTACTGCTGACTGTACTTTTCTGCATACCATCATCAAGTACTCATTGAGACGATTCTAACGAGCCCAAACTCGATGGGGTTGTGACGTTTTAATGCGGAGTTCCTATGGCCACCTTCCAGCTCCAGCATCAGATCAGCTCCAAGTCATCATAATATTGCATTGTCATGCAATATACATATGCTTGCAAAATTTCAGCTCAATTGGATAACAGGAAGTGACTGAAAAATGGATTGCAAATTTTGACGGACAACTTACATACTTACATATTTACATACTTACATACGAACAGTGCAAGTTAATATAAAACTTGTAAAAAAAGAAAAAAACAACAAAAAAACAAAAAAGAACAAAAAAAAAACTAAACAAAAAAAAACGAAACTAAAAAATGAAACAAAAAACAAACGAAACTGAAAAACAAAAATACAAAAAAAACCAACAAAAGAAAAAAAAAAACAAAAAACAAAAGACAAATCAAACAAAAACAAGCAACAAAAAGAAACAAAAACATCAAAAAATTAAAAAAAACTAAAACAATTGAATCAAACGGAACAAAAAAGCTAAAAAACTTAAAAAACGAACAAAAAACAAAAAACGAACAAAAATACAAAAAAACGAACAATAAAACAAAAAAAAAACAAATGTAAACAAAAACAAACAAGAAAAAAAACCAAATAAAAACCGGCCAAGTGCGAGTCGGACTCGCGCGCGAAGGTTTCCGTACCATTATCAATAAAAATATTTATTTTATTTTGTTGTTATAGCGACAACAGAAATACATAATCTGTGAAAATTTCGGCTGGAACTATCACGGTATCAGTGAGATACAGCCTGGTGACAGACAGACAGACGGACGGACGGACGGACAGTGAAGTCTTAGTAATAGGGTCCCGTATTACTCTTTGAGTACGGAACCCTAAAAAGAACAAACAAAACAAAAAAAAAACAAAAAAAATAGACTCATATACTTACATTGCACGTAGAACCGATGGCCGTTGGGGCGGAAAGGTTCTCGAGTGGCGACCACGTACCGGAAGGCGATGCGTGGGTAGGCCCCCCACAAGGTCTAATGACCTGGTAAAGGTCGCGGGAGTCCGCTGGATGCGGGTGGCGCAGGACTTGTAATTTTGGCACTCTTTGGGGGAGGCCTATGTCCAGCAGTCGACGTCTTTCGGCTGATATGATGATATATACATATACGTTTGTTGATTACGATGAAATTACAATCTATTATTTTATCAAGATTCTATTGGCACATTGCGTAAATGCTACAAGCCAATGAATAAATTAAAAAAGTAGCTTGATCAGAAAAGTAGCATTTTGCTCCCTCTCGTCGGGGACCAAAACTTACTTTTCTGAATGAGAGGTGTGAATAAGAGATTTCTGAACCGATGATTCATTTCGTCCCTCTTTTTCTTTAAGTGATTCTTCCATTTCATTCTTCGGTCCAGGTGGAACACACGACTTGACACGAGTCGATTGTGGAAGTATGTCGGTGCCCAGCTTAACTGGGGGACACGTTTCGCGTCTTAGTGTAAATTTGATATGGTGGGACTTTGGGGCACTTGCTTTTAAGCGCCACTTGGTTAGCCATGCGCTGGTGTCATCAAGCTGTGCTTGCAGTACTCTGCCTGCCTCTGCCTCTGGGTGACAGGCAAGGAAAGCTGCATCATCATTCATCAGCGAGGGTGGCTACGGAAACATTGGAAGACTGGGGTAGGTCACACATATATATGTTGTAGAGGACTGGAGCCAGCACAGAGCCTTGAGGTACTGTAACATCCTCCCTAGTAGCAAAGTTAAAAGCCCTGCCTACTTCAGCCTTCCTAAATACTTACTCTACATGAAAATCTGAAACCTGAAGCTCTGGAACTTGAAGTTTTAAGGTTCTGAGAGTATCATTAATTCCTAAAGCTTTAAGCTGCTGAAATCTATATGATAGGGTTGTAACTGAAGGGAAATAAAATAAATCAAACAAGGGATGAGAGAGAGAAAACAAATAAACAATACATTTATTCAGAAAATTGATTTTACCCGAAATTATGACTATTTTATCTAACAAAGCCGGTGAGGACTTTATTAGACATCCGCGTTGATTCCTAGGCCAATCCTGAACAAGGGAAAACAAGACGGACTCAACAAAAACCCTTGTTGTTGTTGCCAAACTTATCCTAGGTAGTACAATTTACATCTCGCATTAAGTATAAAATATAATTTAAACAATTCAAGGCATGATCGTCTAATGTCAGGACTAAGACCTAGTTGCAATATAAATTTAAAGCATTGCAATATAAATTTAAAGTGCATGAAAATACTAAATATGAACCATAGTTCATGCAATCAGAAAGCTTTGCGAAACGTAGATAACCATTTAAGTATCTCTTCTTTAGCGTTCATACAGTTGTATACTTCATAGCCGCTATTCAGGAACAGTTTTCAGATGCTCCAAACGTCTCATCTGCAGCCAGCTCGAGTGATGTCAGCACACCTTCCGTGTCATCGTCTAGCAGTAGTAACGAAGCCTCTGGTAGCACGTAGTGGCAGCATGTAGCGAGTTCTCGTAGATTGGTAATGACGCCGACTTCCTCTGGATACCCGTAGAATGTACCGCATGCAGCTCAATATATCCTTTTCTTGTAAAGGTTAGAATTTCGCAAAGCCCTCCAAATCCACAAACCATGTCAATAAAGGCATTATAATTTTATAGATATATTATTCTAAATTGAATGTTTGAAGACTAACAGAAATACTAATACTGAGATGAAACCTCTGCCTATTAATTATACTTGTTTACATTATGTCCTTACGTACGTATATTGAAGTAAAAGCATAAAATATAAATATCACAAACACATACGATAATCGACTGGTAACTTAATTATGTAATTGTTACATAAAACACTAACGCAGACATAAACCAGTACCTAATAAAGTTATGTACACATCAGAGTAAAAGCATATAATTTGAATACCAACGAACGTTAATCCATAAACCTAGAATTAATTAAAACTACTTAATTGAACTACACAGGTTGGTGCATGAAATAAAATAAAATCATGAAGAGATTTAAAATAATGGAACCTAAAACCATTAATTATCACACTCAAATATAACCAGCTTGTATGAATAATACTCAACACACGGAAGACCCAATAAATACTCAGTAATTAGCAAATATTATCCATCACCATTAATCTTAAATTATCATGCACAATAGAAAAGTAGGTCGAATAAAACACAGATTCTTTATTAAATCAGGTACGTAGTAAGTCTCGTTGTCACCGGCCATAATTACGTTGGCAATTATTGATTGCTTGAATATTGCACTAATTATTAACATACGAAACTACAGTTACGGTTGGGGATATATAACTTGTAAAACTAGACAAAGCTTAACTAATAACTATTCAAGATTAATATCGAGGTAAGTTGTGTTTAAATCTAAATGCAAAAGCTAAGCACCATAGGTACGTTTTTAATGTATTTGTCACATAACCATTTAAAAGAATATTCATTACGAGGCAATTGCTATGTCAACTTTAATTTGAACATTGTAACGAACGTTATAAACTCAAAAAGTTAATGTACGTATCAAGATATAGGAACACACGCGAAACACATTAAACTATCATCAATATTTGCCACGCGAATATAAAATATTTACCGACGAGGATCTGTGGAAATAAAATATTAAACACACACGAAATCCTAGTAAATCCTAAACAATCTAGCCCTACATGAATCCTATCTTTGCAAATACACTAGAAATGACTCACATGATTCGAAGCACGACGCTCTCGTGAAGGCAAACTACAACTGTCCCCAGAAACGTTGTGCAAGCGCTTATAAAACCTCGTCTCCTTCCTGAGAGCCCCCGAATCCATTCCGACGACCAAGGCATCACGCTATTTCTCGAGGGAAGACAAGTGATTGGTTCACGCCATAATTCTGGCCTCCTATTGGTTTAGACAAAATCTTGTGGTATAATGTTTCCCTACTCAATCATACGGCTCAATTAAGAAGTCACCTATAAAACCCGATTGTCTAGCTTTTAATGTTTTCTAAATTTTGTAAGGTAGTTCGCGTTCTATCCATCATTTAATTCACCTACCCGCCTTCAGATGTCGCCTCAACAGCTAATTATAACCCGACCAGTCTTAGTTGGTTATTAAGACAGCTAAATGCATAGACACAATAGTGATTTGTTTCGTGGTCGGATAACCGGCTAGCTGCCTAGCCTAACACGTAGTTTAGCTATTTGTCGATAGATGTCTCCAAACCGCTCAGTTCAGATTACCCAACAAATGTCAATTGTCTATCCAAATACTACCTACATCGAGGTAACAACTACTTCTTAAAACGATTGAATAACCGTGATTACCCTACTCCTTACTAGATGCCGTTTGAATTCATTCATTTAGAATTAAACTTTAAGCTATCAATCCAATAATCTAAGAAAAAGGTAAAATCTCTAAAATTTAATATGAAATATTTTATTGTAATAATTGTAACCTAAACTTTATTATATCGCCATATCCTGAAGTAAAGTTCGATAAGCTAAATTCATCCTTAAAATACTGTGGGTAGATGTCTGTTCTGTTACAGTACTCCCGCTTGACAGCTCTAGGCTTGTAAAAAATAGGGTAGATAGAAGACATAATAATAAAGCTGTCATACAAATATCGCGTCCTACTACGGCGAAACATGGAAGAAAAAAAATAAAAACCAAAATCAATCAAATAAATAATATCTTTGTGGCAAATGTACCTAGTTTATCCAACACTCGGGTCAACATAAAAGTTCATGAAATCATTTGCAATATATAAAATATTTTCGTAATTTCCGGGTGTCAGAAACAAGATTTTCAAAAATTTATTTTTCAAAAACTACACATATTAGAAACGTGGGAGTTTTAGTCTCGCATTTGTAATGATCTTAACTACAGTAATTTGGAATAAAATGGAGATGTCACTTTTTAAGCTTCTATAAAACACTGTGCAACACTGAGGTGAAGAATCAGATTCAGAGTTTTCCATGTGTTTTCCAATCTTCATTCGAGTTTAAATATCATACAATTTAGGAGTCGTAAGGCTCGCCTAAGCCTTTTTCCACGCCGGTTCAAATTGCCGGCGGCGGCGGCGGCGGCGGCGGCGGCGTGAGAATGATCGGCGAAGATTATCCCACGGCAGTCCCAAAAAACGGAGGCCTTGACCTTTCCTGCTGATGGAACGGTTTTTGCCTTCTTTGGGGCTGGTTCTCTTCGAGTCCATTACTTCGACTGTTCTTTCGTCTCTGGTGTTAAATAATGCACCCACGTTTTATCCATAGTGATAAAACGCCGCAAAAACTCCGCTTTATTGCTGTGAAATTTTGCCCAACACTCAGTCGGAATATCAGTGCGACGTCGTTTTCGTTCGTCTGTGAGCAATCGCGGCACCCACCTTGCGCACATCTTTTTCATATCCAAATTTTCGGTTAATATGCGATGTACAGCACTTTTTGAAATCCCTGCCATGTCTGCTAGCTCGCGTACTTTCAATCGACGGTCATCTAATACCATTTGTGGTTTTTTTTTACGGTTTATGGCGTAGTCACTTCATTTGGTCGACCACATCGATGTTCATCTTCGCAACTAGAGCGACCTCGTTTAAACTCTGCCACCCAATATTTTACTGTTGTAAACGATGGAGCAGACTCCTCCAAAGTAGAATCTAGCTCCGATTTAATACTGATTGGACTAAAACCTTTCAAATGAAAGTATTGTATCACATAACGATGGCCAATTTTCTCCATGTCTGAAAATTTGTTCACAGTGTCCACTATTGATGGCTACTAAACAAAAGACAAACGACGCTACATGTTCGAATTTCAAATTTAAACTTTTTAAAGTGCATTATTTTCAAAAAGAGTACTCAAAATAAAAACCTCTTTAAGAGTGTCAGGTCGGGTACTTCTGGGACTGCCCTCGTAGAATTCCTGGCCAGATAACTGTTTATAATCAGCCACGACATCGTCGTCCGTGATAACGCAACTGTGTTTCGTCAAAATTTCTTCATACAGCTTACGAGCTCTAGTTTTTGCAGACTGGTTTTGTTTATCTCGACAATTTGGTGCAGTTTGCACCTTGAAAGTCTTCAAGCCAGCCCTGGTTTTAATTTTTGGACGTATGTAATATGGCGTCGTCAAGCGTTCCTCAAAACGTTTTAATACGCTAGACAGTGGATTTGGCCGCGTTTAACGTTTTCGCGAGCGTTCGACACGACAAATACGCATGCAGATGTTGCTCGGAAACAATTTTTTTACGCATAGCATCTTCTTTTGAGGACATCTTGATAATTGACAACATTTCAAAATATGTAATGATGCCTAATTTGAAAACCATTTCGGTAATTATGTTACCTGAACGTAATAAAGTAGTTTTCAGATTTCATTTCTCACCCGTTTTTAAGAAAATCGCGATATTGTATAAATGTGGTGTGACGTCAATACTACGACTGTCATATGAAAGTTGTGCAAGCTGCCATACAGAGCCGTAACTTTGACGTCATCATTCGCTACTTTTCAATTTGATATTTCTGAATGAAAATTACAATTTAGGGAAAAATAAAAAAACACGTGTCGCTTAAAAAAACATTTTCTAGCGAAATGAATCATAAAATTTCCCACTTAAAAAAATGAAATATTAGTGTTGATAAAATTATGTAGTTTGGTTTCTATGGCAACATGACTCAGAATTACTGTCATATTGATTTATAAATAAAAAAGTTTTTATATGAAAAATAGTGGCCAGATTTTATCGTATACAGTCTTTATTTAACTTCTTGCGTTGTTTTTTCTCCATTTGACTATATTTTTAATACTTTTTCGAGAAAATGCAACCTTTATTTAGTGTCTATATCCCTATTAATCGTTTTATTTCGTTATCATAGCTATTTTTATTCACGAAAGTGGAAAAAAAAATCACCTGAGATTTGATCAAGACTAGCATAATTCATATACATGGAATGGAATTTATTGCTATATAATCAAAATAGCTTCTGCCCGCGACTCCGTCCGCGTAGAACCCGTTTATATCGTAGCTCGATACAAACTTTCACCCTCCATTTCCCCTTTAGGGATTGGTTTCCGGGAAAAAATATATTCTATGTCCTTCCCCGAGACTCAAACTATCTCAATATTTATCTAAACGGGTTCCATCCAAATTTTTACCCACTATTTCACCTCCATTTATTTCCCTTTGGGTATGATAACCGGAATAAAAACCAAATTTCATCTAAATGGGTTCCATCCAATGTTTCACCCGCATTTCACCTCCATTTACCCTTTGGGTATGATAACCGGAATAAAAACTATCCTATGTCCTTTCTCAGGGCTCAAACTATCTCTATACCAAATTTCATCTAAATGGGTTCCATCCAAATTTTCACCCCTAATTTCACCCGCTCAGGAGATGATTTCCGGGATAAAAACAATCTAACAAATTATCTCTTAACCAAATTTCGTCTAAATGGGTTACATCCAAAATTTCACCCCCATTTCACCCCCTTAGGGAATGATTTCTGGGATTAAAACTATCCTATGTCCTTTCCCAGGACTAAACTATTTCTAAACCAAATGTCATCCAAATTTTCACCCCCATCTTAGGGGATAATTTCCCGAATAAAAATTATCCTTTGTCCTTCCCCAAGACTCTAACTATCCCTATACCAAATTTCATCTATATGGGTTCCATCCGAATTTTCAACCCTAATTTCACCCCCTCAGGATATGATTTTCGGGATAAAAACTATGCATTGTCCTTCCCTGGGACACCTGCTATCTCAAAACCAAATTTCATCTACATGGGTTTTATCAAAATTTTCACCCCCCATTTCACCCGCTTAGGGGATAATTTCCCGAATAAAAAATATCCTTTCGTGATGTCACGATCCCCTAGCGTTTTCTCTCTCTAGCAAGCAACATTAAAATGGTTGTAGCTTCGTAATTTTTTGAGATATTTGAATGGGATTTTCGTCTTCAGGCATAATTTTTTGCCTTCTTTCTTTTGAAGTAATAATAAATTTTGAATAATAAATATTGAAAAAACACAAATTTAATGATAAAACTATAAGGGTGGATTGCAAAAAATTAGTACATAATTAAGGACCTTAATCTAATCTATGCTTTAACTTTTTTCCATTGTGTAACGAAAGTTACCCATATAAAATGTATGGGTAATTGCCGTTACACAATGGAAAAATGTTAAAGCGTAGATTAGATTAAGGCTCTTAACTATGTACAATTTTTTTGCAATTCACCCTTATAGTTATCATTAAATTTGTGTTTTTTCAATATTTATTATTCAAAATTTATTATTACTTCAAAAGAAAGAAGGCAAAAAATTATGCCTGAAGACGAAAATCCCATTCAAATATCTCAAAAAATTACGAAGCTACAACCATTTTAATGTTAATAAATTAATGTCGTCGATTAAAATCTGTGTATTAAGATTTCATAGAGAATACTGTAACGTCACTCTTTTCATAGTTGTAGTCTATGTTACTGTCGAAACAATCGAAATAACTGTTTCGATACGCTCCAGACAACCGAAAAAATTTGAGAATAGAACTTCGTATTTCAATAATATGTGTCCCTGTTTAAGGAGACTCGATCCGATACAAAATTGCCAATCTATGGCGTTTCGGAACGTAGCAGCGTCGCGTCATCTGTCAAAAATCTACTTAAACTTGCTACTGTATCCAGGGCATAAAAAAATTACGCTTTGTGATTGGCTAGTATGCCAATCACAGCACAGTACTGCAACATTACGGACGCCGGTGATGTGATATAGTACTTACGATTTTTAGTTTTCTTATATACTCGTATTAATGACTTAAATTGTTAATTTTAATGAACTCGTACAAAAAGTATTGTTCACAATAGTGTCATAATCAAGCTTTTTAATCTCGTACCTTACTTAGGCCACTCAGTAAGCTTCGTGGCCTAAACGCGGTACTCGACTAAAAAGCTCTCTATTATAACACGATTGTGAAAATACTATTTTGTACTCGACGATTAAAATATGTGTATTAAGATTTCATAGAGAATACTGCAACGTCACTCTTTTCATAGTTGTAGTCCATGTTACTGTCGAAACAATCGAAATAACTACTTTTCGATACGCTCCAGACAACTAAAATAAATTCGACCAATCAGGTGGCTGCTTTACTGAACTGTAATGAATTGGACCAATAGAATCGCTTTGATGTCGTACGCTCGTTGATGTCTTTTAAGATATCAACAAGCGTACGAGCGATGAGCTGCACTTCGTTTCAACAGTATCGAGTTTGTTTAATTAGTTCAGTTGACTCCTTGTTTATTGTCGAATGTATCTTACACGTGTGAGCAAGCAAGGAATAGGTTTATCGGTTTAATTTCTCGCGCAAAATAAGACATCAAACAGGGTCCGGGAGGCGGTCGCTGCCACCCAAAGGCTTGTTAAGCCAGGACCGTTCCCCGGATCGCTGCCACTTGGCGTAGGGTTCGGCTCCCGGTTCCTGCCACATACGGTATATTTTACCAAAATGTCTGTGCCACGTGTTAATCCGTGCAACCAATGGCGCTGCCTGACGAAGGGTTAAAGGTTAAACAATCAAAACAACAGCCAAGTAACGTTTGATTACTGGTAATAGTAATCGCTAATCGTATTCGCCGAATAAAACCTAAAAGTATTCGTTTCGGTTAAAAGTACAATTTTTGCATAACCAATACGCCTAGTAAAATAGTGCGCCAACAATAAATTGCGGTACCGCTAATGAACAACGCGTCCCAGCACTACTGCACAGACGCCATGCTGTATCAAAGCGCGCGCTTTTCGAAACAGCCAATAGCATCGCCGTTACCGATCGCCCCGAAGCCCGCACTTACCGCTAACTGTGGTGACCTTAGATTGGAACAAAATCGTTCATAGGCGGCATCTATAGGGGGTTATCTGTGTTGTGTAACCATATCAGTTGGGTAACTGTTTAATAGGGATAACGAAATACTTAATCAAACGAAGGGGTTATCCGGTCCCTGGTTTATCTGTTGTTGGATAGAAAAGCGAAAAAATATTTAGAAAATATACATTATTTACTGTTTACCTATTTTCTCTAACTGTGCTTTTTTGCCTTGTTACAGATCGCCGAATATGATGACTTACCACACAAAATATGCTTCCGCTGTTCAGCTAAGGTGGAGGAGCTACATGAATTTGTACAGAAGTGTATTAGAACTCAAGAAAATTTGCGTAAAGCGCTAGGTAGATCCGGTCCAAAAACGCAAAGCAGTAAACTTTGGGAAGAAAAATTGCATAAATCTAATATTTCAAATGATGCCATATGTGATGCTTTGATTAAAAAAGCTATGGCAGGAATTGACGATTTACCCTTAAAACCATTGTCAATTGATGGAATGCAAAATAATCAAAATTCTGCTCAAAAAAATGAGGATGATGATGATGAATCCGACTTACCATTGAACCAGGTCAAACGGGAAGCAGATAAAACGATTGGTACTAGGTCTACCAGGAAAGAAAAAAATATAGGAAATTCACTAAATTCATTAACAAATACAAGGGTGACACGGGAATCCGAATCCTCCAAGAATACGTCATTGCCAATGGAAGTAAAATCTACAAGTGATGTCAATGAGGGGCCGTTACCGTTAACAAATAATAGTAATAAGAAAATGACAACCGTTTATCAAAATAAACCCCAAGTTCAAACTGAGAATGTCGGAACAACGAATGTTATAAGCAGCGAAGAAGAAGATTCCGACAGTAGTATAAAAGTTAAAGAACCGGAACAAATTAATCAAGAAGTTGTAAAAACTGTAGTTCCTGCAAAAGACATAAATTTTGATATCATGGACCACATTAGCATGATAAAAGTTAACGGTGTCGGCGTTCTTTTTCAGTGCAAATTATGTAACAGAAATTTTCTTAAGAAGGAAGTTGTAATATCTCATGCTTGTGCCAAGACCGGTGTTCCTAAAATTGATTTCACAAAACATTTGCCTCAAATTCCAGACCCGCCGAAAGTAACTACTGTTAAATATATTAATACAAGGACAGATGGCGTAATCCGGAAATCCGTACCAACGACTACAATTCAGCCGACTGCAGTACCTACTCCTAAACCTTCTCAACCTGCTTTATCATCCCAACCTGAAGTCAAATCCAAGCCTAAAATAGGTCCTGCAAGCAAAGTGAAACGTCCTGTTGTTGGAATGGTAGTAACACCAAGAGAACCGAGTCCTCCCGCACCCCAACAACCTCCTGTTGCAGCCATGCCTGCCGTCGAATTTCCTTCCGCTCCAAATTTAAAAAGCAGGTATAAATTAGTGCCAGGGCCGAACAACACTTTTACGCTTATGGAAGACGTAGATCACGATATTCCTGTCCCTAGAATTGTCCAAAAACCTGTATCACCACCTGAGATCAGGCCTAATATGCTAACACCAATAAAACCTAGTGAGGTTCCACAACAGGTTGTTAAGACTGCTCTGACCCGACATCTTCAATCGCAAGTAATTAATTTAGACGATTCTGAAGAAATTACTCCTCACGTATCCGGAGCGCCTCCTTATCCTGTCGGATTATTCTCAACGGTTTCACATGCTCCTAATATTTTATCTGCGCCTGTGATCCCACAGCCACCACCGTTTACAACACCAGCCATGAAAAAGCCGTCTTATACTATAGTTAAGACCGGTAATCCCAGTAAACTTTTGATATCAACTAAAGCTCAAACGCCGGTTGAAGAACCACCGAAAAAAAAGTCAAGAAAATCGAAGATAGTACCAAAGACAAATGACGATACACCAACGGATGTCGGGGCTCGGTCAAAGGATGGTTTTTTTTCTTTTATAAATGTTGACCCTTTACTTACGCCGGCTTACGTTTTACCGACAGACAATATCATTCAAGAATCCCAAATTACTACTTCCACTCCGCAAAGTAACGCGTCGAAAGCAGTTGCAAATGTTTACTCCTGCAACATGTGCCCGGAAAAATTCTCGAGGGAGAAAAAATTATTATCACATATCCAATCGCATTATACAAAAATGGATGAAGAAGATCAACAAAGGGAGAAAACTGTGAAAAGGCGCGGGAGAAGTTCAAATACAAATAAGTAGTATGGGAAAACGTACTTCTGTACTTGAACATTTTTTTACTGCCATTGGATATTGTCCTATTTTTTGTTCGATGATTTATTACCTATGTTTTTTTATGCGCTAATTATTATTTTAAGTTTGACGAGATATATATAAGGTTTGAAAGCTTGCATACCTTGTTGTATGTTAAAAGTTTCTCTTAAGTGTAAGTGTATGTAGTATTTTAAATGATAACATTACGTTTGTTCAAATACAACATCGTGGATGTAAAGAGACGTTACTAGTACTAAGTTAACGTACGAGTATGTTTCTTTCGTAAATTCCTACACATCAATATGTGTTACTAAGTAGAGTATTCATCGTGTGATTATGGTGAGTAACGCTCAGACTTTAGTGCTCGTAATGGCTCTCTGTATTAATTAAATTCTGCATTTTGTTCGCTTCTTTGCTAAAAAGGACGTACCTGTATAAATTGTTTAATCTTGAGACGATATTTCAGTTTGTTTTACTTTATCTGTTTCCTGTAGGTACTTGGGTGACATCGTTTTACATTTAATTTTATTTTGTTACCAAAAACAGCGAACAGCGAATGTGACCAAACAAGAAGTTGACGAAAACTACATTGGACTCAATAAGGGACTAATGAATGTAAATTAATTGAAAGTCTCATAGTGGCAGATCGGAATCTCCCCTAAGATGGTACCTATAAGATATCGATGGCAGTTCAATCTCATTGAAACTTGAAATATATATGTCTCAAACAAAATATTATAATATTCATATTATGTTTTTATAATTTACTTTGGCACATACTATATTCGAGATGTTAGATCGAATGTCGGTAAGGCCGTCATAATTATCCCTTTTTTAAACAAAAGCGGCCAAGTGCGAGTCGGACTCGCACATGAAGGGTTCCGTTAAATAAATTGCTTTCTACGATTTATGACGTATTAAAAAAAAACTACTTACTAGATCTCGTTCAAACCAATTTTGGGAAACCCCAAAATTTATTGTTTTTTTTCTATTTTTGTGTGAAAATCTTAATGCGGTTCACAGAATACATCTACTTACCAAGTTTAACAGTATAGCTCTTATAGTTTTGGAAAAAAGTGGCTGTGACATACGGACGGACAGACAGACAGACATGACGAATCTATAAGGGTTCCGTTTTTTGCCATTTGGCTACGGAACCCTAATAAAAAAGTGATAATTTAGACGGCCTTACCCATCTATGCAATTTCCTTGCATATTATTATATTTTAGTAAGGTAAACGTCCGAGTGCTCGACGCTGTACTAGTATATGACATGGGCACTTTATGTCAAAGCAATATGGGTTAAATTCGAACTAAGAGGATTTTTCTTCATTCGAATTTAAGCCATGCCACTTTGACATAGAGTGCCCATGCCATATACTAGTACAGCGTCGAGCACTTGGACGTTTACCTTAAACATATTTAATTTCTTATGAAATTTATGATCTTGTTGTGTCTTTCGGTTTCGACTGAAATCTTGTTAGGATGTTTTATAAAACGAGACATTAACAGCAAATATAGTGTATGTAGGTAACCTGTGTGACTATTAATATACGATAAAACATCTCACAAAATA
This sequence comes from Epinotia brunnichana, assembly GCA_963854355.1. Lineage (NCBI taxonomy): Eukaryota > Metazoa > Arthropoda > Insecta > Lepidoptera > Tortricidae > Epinotia > Epinotia brunnichana. The sequence continues at coordinate 20,105,723 of OY977936.1, read as the reverse complement.
AGGCATTCTATAAATATCTAAGTAAGTATTTAGCTTTAGACTTCAAAAGGAGCTACTAGCATCTAGTGTTTCAGTAAAATTTGACTGTACGGAATTAATTAAGAACACTTTCGGTACGTTCCATTAGTATTAAAATGTCAAATATCTAACCAAACCAGCCTGCCTTAAGAAAATTATTATTTACCTTCAGATAATTACAAATGTACAGTCGCCATCAAATATATATTTAAAGGGTGCTCAAAATATTGGAACGTGCACTGCAACGCGTTATGAATACAGCCCCGCTATTCTGCAACTTGTTTCAAGGTTACCTCAGCGCTCACCCACAAATATAATATTGACGCTGCGATTCGTAGTATACCTACCTAAGTGTAGGTAGAGGTTTAGTTTCGTTAAGCGTGACGGGTGAGGTGAGCCGCATGACTTTTCAGCACCTTGTTTGCTACGATGTGTCTGATGGCGACGGCACGTATCGCATCTTGTCAGACTTCATATTCCGAATATGTGTCTGATAGTCTGGTAAATATGCAACTGCACTGCTGATGCCGTCTTGGTGTTTCAGTTATTTTAAGGTGTGCTAGTGTACATGAACGTTTAATTGATAATTTGAAATACAATTCGTTACTTATAATTATTCAATGTCTGTTATTTAGTTTATATCCTGTAGCTCTTTGCGAGCAAATGATAAACATAGCATCTTAGTAGATTGGGCCATTTTATTGGTAAACTTAAAACGTAATAAGTTGGTGTCAAAATTGACATTTTCGGTACAAGTTTCTATTGCCGACTGTAATTTTTTTGCAGTCATCTCATCACCTACTAACTGAGAGGGTACTAATGTGCCCAAACACTGTAATTCAAGAGTTCCTATGGTATATGGATGCCTCCAGTCTCCATCATCAGACCAGCTTCATGGAACCATAATAATGCATTTTCATCCAACCTAAACTTCAACGCAAAACTGGGCAAGAGTGAAGAGTAGAGTAGGGCAATTTGGATTGGTGACGAAACCTGCGCTTTGGATTGACTTTTTGTTATTTACGTACCTACCTATGTAATGAAACTAGACATTTGCATGCTTGTATGTGGGCGGAATACACTGTACAGTGAAATCAAATAATAAATCATTTTTAATTTGGATTTGTAAGTCAGAACCACCGGGGCCAACTACTGATTGGGTTCAGAAGAAGGACCCTACATAATCAATTCCTTCTTCAAAAAAAAGCGGCCAAGTGCGAGTTGGACTCGCCCATGAAGGGTTCCGTAAAATAAATTGCGGTTTACGATTTATGACGTATTAAAAAAAACTACTTACTAGATCTCGTTCAAACCAATTTTCGGTGGAAGTTTGCATGATATAATGTATAAATCATATATATTATTTAGTTTTATCATCAAGTTACAGGGGACACACACACACACACACACACATTCTACCACTTTGGAAGTGTCTCTCGCGCAAACTATTCAGTTTATAAAAAAATTATGGTAGAGACCTCAATATCATTTTTGAAGACCTATCCATAGATACCCCACCCCACACGTATGGGTTTGATAAAAAAAAATTGAGTTTCAGTTCTAAGTATGGGGAACCCCCAAAATTTATTGTTTTTTTTCTATTTTTGTGTTGCAAATTATGCGTCTAATGAGTTCCAATACATATTAATTCGGTTCAGTGACAGTACAAAACCATGGTCGAAAACGAGGCTTTCCTCAACTTTGTAAGTTATTTCAAGATAGTGGTTTTTAGGCTTCTGCGATTTAATTTTTAATTTAATTATAGGTTTTAGCCCCTCAATTGTAGGAATTTACAGGATCGACAGTCATTTCAGCATTAGTATCATCATAACTGGTAGGTAATCGAAGAGCTGGCGGTTTTCTCGTGCAACGCATCAGCATTGCAGTTCAATGAGGAAATACCGCCAGCATACTCGGTGCAATGCCTATAGGGCCTTTTTAGGGTTCCGTAGCCAAAATGGCAAAAACGGAACACTTATAGTTTCGTCATGTCTGCCCGTCTGTCCGTATGTCATAGGCATTTTACTCGAAAATTATAAGGTTTATTTGAATAAAACTTAGAGGATAGTTGTATTATATTAGCCGCTACATCTAGACACGCGGCAGCGTGTCAATCCAAGTTCAAGCAAAAACACGTGAGTGAGGCCCACAGGGAGGCGAGGCTTTGTTTTCAAAAGTGGGTGTTGACCGGTAAACGGACCGCGGGTCCCGTATTTAACGCGATGTGTTCCAGTCGAAAAGTATTTAAATCCAGACTCAGGTGGGTACAACAGCACCAGGAGCAAATCAAATTGGATTAACTTGCCTCTCACCATCGAAAAAATGATTTCCGGAACTTTTGGAAACTTGCTAAGAAAATGGAGACAAAGCCCGGTCTCTCTGTCACTGTCAACGGCATCTCTGACGCTAAAACGATTGCCAACATGTTCAAAGAACATTTTAGTTTAAAGTAGTCATCCAGTTGCAAGAAGGGGATTCTCGATGATGAGTGGGAAAGTGACCTTCAGGTTCGTTTTGGCCCAAATGACGTCATCAAAACATTAAAAATGATGAAAAGGGGAAAATCTCCTGGTCACGACCACTTACTAGAATCGAGCATCTGCATTGCTGGTCCTCATCTACCCCAACTGTTGACCATGTTATTTAACCTGTGCATCGCGCATTCTTATGTACCTACGAATATGACAAAAACCGTATTAGTGGTCCCCATCGTCAAAAATAAAATAATAAATAATAATAATAATAATAATAAACCCGCGGGGGCAGCTTGTGGCGAGCTGACGGTGAGTGGCGACACCGCGGACCCCTAATCTCCAGAGGGCCCATTTGATCTGGCCCTCGCCTCTGCGCTTGCCTTAACCGGCCGGCCAGAGTGGAGTCGCAAGAGCGGAACCTATGCTCCAGGTTGGAAGTGTAAAATGTCATAACGCCGGCGGCCCTTGAACGGAACACCGGGATCTGGCGCACCGCAGACTCACCTCTCGACAACCTCACAGCCGCTCAGACGTGTTGCTCCATTGTCGCACTGTGCGTGCGACTGTTTTGTGGGGCCCACTTAGCGAGTTGGCGAGTCACCGCCTGCCTTATACAATTTTGAGACTGATTGTCACGGCAGGTGTCCGCTAGTCTCCTTCCATAACCCATTATCCAGTCCATCCAACACTCAACTCAATAGCCCATGACCTTAATTTCCATCGCAGTCACAGTGCTGCACTGCAATAGTCTTTGCACCTGGCGGGGATTATCACCGGTTGTATCATGTTGTGCGCTCGGAGATGGTATCCGCCATGTGCATCCCTCGCTTTAGATTATTTTTGTCTTAAAGGGCCTCTGCGCTGTTGGCTTTGGCCCCACGCATGCCTTCCAAAAGTCCGGGACCCCATGGTCCCGTGATATGGCACAGACATACAAATAATAATAATAATAAATAATAACTTTATTACACAAAAAGACACTGTTACATAATAGGAAAGCGATATCTGGTGAGTCCCAAACTAGGCTGAGCCTGTATCTTGGAACTCATGGAGTTATCAGTTACATCTGTTATCTATAATTATAATGAGTAATGAGCCACAAGAGCGAAGTTGTGTTATAAAAAAGTAAGTTTATAAACTGTGACAAACATTATTTTAAAGTATTAAACCGAAAACTTAATAAATATATTTGTACTCAAAATTTTAAAAGTTCCTAGTAGGTAATTTATTTGTAAAACAGGTAGGCAAGCGAGTTTCTGTGTGATTGTGCGTGTATGTGTGTGTATGTGTGTATAAGTGTATGGATATTAGAGCGAGTAACATACCTACTAAATAAGTGTGAGACTCCTAGATACATGGTTGTAGGAGACTTTCAGTGTCAGCATATGACAGGGTAGTAAACCATTGTTTGATAGTGGATTTAAATTTGTAAACTGTGCATTCTTTTAGATTACAGGCTTTGCAGACGGCATTGTAGATAAACGGATGTGAGTGAAATGCAATACGTTTAGCGTGTGCGGACTTAACGAGGGGCACTGGTATCCTATATATTCGTTTGTTTATTACGTGATCTTCCAAAGAAGACTTCGCAATACTGCGGTGAACTCTAACAGCTGCGCTGAGGATGAATAACTGCCTAACTCTAAGGTATCCTGTTTCTCTGTATAGCGTGTCTGTTGGGAATCGAAAAGACTTCTTCAGCATAACCTTAATGACTGCACGCTGCGCGCGCTCAAGTCCACGCAGTATCGTCTTACCAGCGCTGCCCCAGACTCCAATGCAATATTGCATGATCGACTGGCACAACGCATGGTAGACCAAGCGCACTACATCCGGGGGCGAACAGTCCCATAGCCGCTTAACCAAGTAGATCAGTTTCCTAACTTTCTTTGATAAGACAATTATGTGCTGTTTGAAAGATAGTCGTTCGTCCACGATGAGCCCCAGATACTTCACGGTGACGCACCTTCTCACAGTACCACAGGAACATTTTAGGATATTTGAACCGCAGCTATGCATTTTGAGACTGGAAAAAGCAGGAGCAGATGAAACCACTGTTTTTGAAAAAGCTATGTGATTGCTCTTGTCTAAATTCAAAGTGAGGAGATTGTCATTAAGCCAATTTGCCACCCTCGACAATCCCTCCTCAGCAGACTGGTATGCCTCGTCCCAAGTATTACCGCTAAACAGAAGAGCTGTATCATCAGCATAACATATTATCTCAGAGTTGGGAATTGATAGTTGGAGAAGATCATTTATATATATAATGAATAGGGTAGGTCCAAGAATACTGCCCTGTGGTACGCCAAAGAATATGGGTGACCTGCAACTAGTGAACTCCCCAATTTTAACTACTTGCTGTCTGTCAGTTAAGTAACTTTGAAACCAGTTAACAACTGTTAAAAACTGGTGATATATCAGACCAGACAAATTATAGACCTATCTCTCTGGCAACGATTGTGGCAAGAGTACTTGACAGCCTACTTAACGTGCAATTGGATAGTTGCTTGCGATTACACGACGCACAGTTCGGCTTTCGAGCCGGCCTGTCGACCGAGGGTGCAATCATCTGTCTAAAGTTACATTAAATAAAATAAAAAAAAAGCAGGCTGTCGAGTATTACACGCGCAGAAAAACGCCTATATATGCGTGTTTCTTGGATCTCTCTAAGGCTTTTGACCTCGTTAACTATGACCTACTGTGGAAAAAGCTTGACGAGGTCAAGTTCCCTAGAGAGTTGACTCGTATGTTTAGGTGTTGGTACTCGAGCCAGAGAAATAGTGTTCGCTGGGGTAAAGTTTTGTCTGACGAGTATTCTCTGGAATGTGGTGTGCGACAGGGGGGACTTACCTCTCCAAAGTTGTTTAACTTGCACGTAGATACACTGATCGATGAGCTCAGCAGAACGCATGTCGGTTGCCATGTGGACAGAGTTTGTTTCAATAACATAAGCTATGCAGATGACATGGTTCTGCTGAGCCCTTCGGTCGGTGGTTTGAGAGTGCTCCTTGATGTCTGTGAGAGGTACGCTAAGGAGCACGACCTTAAATATAATGTACTTAAAAGCGAGTAGGGTCTGTAGTGCATCTGTGCTTATCTAGTGCGCATACGTCACGATGACGGCAGTCGTGGCAAAGACATATATACATACTGAGATAGACAGGCAACTCGACCAAATTGAGAAGGCATTTAATGCTTGCGTACAGCAGGCGCCATCTCTTCTGCGATATTAAAACTTTTCTGTTAAAACATACAAAAAGTACGTCGGTTGCAGGGATTGAACTTCGGCTCATCGACTCCAAATACCGCCGTCTTTACCCCTAGGCTATGGATGTATAATGTCAACACGGCGAATTTTGAAATACCTTGACAGCCTAAGCCTAGCAATCGCTGCAGCTTCAAAGAGTTCGCAAGCTATCAAGAAGGTGGCACTGTTTTCAATAAGAAACTGGATTTGCATTAAGTTCTAAGTTCGCATAGCATGAGTCGTGGTCCGACCCAGGGCGGCCAATCTTAGTACTAGGTGGACGGTAATGACATCATAATAAGTTTACTAAATAAAGAAGGACTTTAAGTATAGGGGCCTACTATGAATATCTGGTGATTTCCAATTTAGTCACATAATAATTCATAGATGTAAAATACAAATCATAGATGGAAGCACGCGGCACCTACTAAAAATCGGAGAATAATTAATTGTACTAATAATATCAATAAATAATTTATTAATTTTCTTTAACTATATTGTGACGACGGCGGGGTCAATAATGGCCTTGTTTCTATGGTGATGAAACGCGCCGTCAAGGTATTTCGAAATTCACCGTACTGTCAAAAGACATCCGTAGCCTAGGGGTACAGACGACGGTATTTTGGAGTCGATGAGCCCCGGATCAATCCCTGCGACCGACACACTTTTTGTATGTTTTAACATTCAAGTGGAGTCTTCAAATAAAAATATCAGATGGCGCATCAAATGTCATCAATTACAGGGTTACCGTTTTTAGGCCCAGAGATTGTTCTCTATTTCAGTATATAACAAAGTACTTTGTGGTCCGACCGTTGCCAGGAATGGTGGTGCGTTGGCTAGCCAAGCTATACAGATATACCTTTAGAATCGGCAAATAAGTGAATACTACATGTGGCGACGAGGATAAAAGTAAGTACTAAAAGTACTTTTACTAAAAAAGAAAAAGGGTATGGGGATAATATCGGTTGTTGTTGGTTCGACACGCACTCCTATTATTATTATTATTTTTATTTTATTTTATTATATTTATTAACCAAAGATATAAAAAACTTATTCTAAAACATGTCCCTGCAAAACTGTTTGAACAGTTTGCCTGCAGGTAAGTCTCTTTTATGCTTAATATACATAGCATAATAATAACATCGTTTTTAATCCTATTTTATACTTAAATGCTAACTTATTAATCTTGTTATAAATATGAGTGTGATATGATAACGCTTGCTTGCAAAATAAGCAAGCAAGCAGTTACTTAAGTGTAGGTATGCAGTAGGTGTTTTTTTAGTGTTTTTTTAAATTTATGTTTATTTGGTTCATTTCGGATGTCTTCGGGTAAAGTATTTAAGAAGTACGGAAGTCTCTTGGCTAAAGTACGGTCTCCAAAATAGTTATCAACCCGAGGTACTTCATACTTACCCGCGGACACCGACCTTGTGCTATGTTTGTGTTCTATCGGTATTGGGCTATGTACTCGATTGCTATGATTGGTTAACTGCTAAAAGGTATTTATGTTTTAGGCTAACCGGAAGTATTTTACAGATTTTAAATAATTTTGAATAATCGCCCTTGCAACTGTTTTTTGTTTTTTTTATTTACTAGTAATTTTAAGAATCTAATTTGCAATGCTTCAAGTATGTCTATGTAAGATTTGAATGTAAGTCCATAGCAATCAAGGGCATATCCCAGCACCGAGTCTACTATAGCAAAGTACAGACATTTTAGTATATTGCTTGGTACTTTAAAGCTAAGGTGGTAAAATTTTCCTAGGAGTAATCTTAATTTACTACAAATATAGTTAATATGTTGTAGCCAGGAAAATGTAACATCAACCTTGACGCCAAGATATGTAACACAGTCTACCTTTTCAATATGTTTGCATTGGCAATTATTTAAACTATTATGAAGACAAGTAAAACTATGGGTATACATAAGTGGTGAGGTTTCAGCTATTGACAAATAAGGTGATTGAATGATGAGGAATTTGGTCTTATCTGTATTTAACACTATACCATTATCATGGGACCATTTAACGACTGCGTCTATGTCCTGTTGAACCAAGCGACAAGTTTCTGAAAGGTTGGTTCCGGCAAGTAGGGTGCATAGATCGTCTGCAAACATGTGCGCGGAACAGTGATGCAGTACTCCACACAGACTGTTAACGTGCATGAGGTAGCACACAGGTCCACACACGGAGCCCTGGGGGACCCCGCAGCGCACCCGCGTCTCGTCGCTTAAGCCGTCGCCTATCTTGACGCGATATGAACGTGATGTGAGGTAGTCCCGGAACCAGCAGTTCAGCGGCTGCCCCACACCACATTCGTCCATGCCCTTTAAAAGAGTGTCGGTTTCCAAGGTGTCGAATGCTTTTTTAAAATCATAAAATATGGCTACAACAAATTTCTTATCTCCTATAGCAAAAGGGAAATGAAAATAACCCATTCAAGTCACTAGTACCTACTTAAAAAGGGACAAGCATAATTATAATTATGCATTATGTCAAAAAATTCCAGACTCGTCATGCAGTTTAGTATACGAGGTTAGTTTATTTAAAGTACAACGTACAGCGATTTACAGAACTGATAATGAATATTTAAACCGGTACTCTTAACGGTCTTACATTGCTCCTTGTCCAAGTCGTTAGATTTAGGCTAACATCGGCAATGATTGTTACCAACCGAATGTGTTAAATAATGATAATAATATAATTTGTTTGCAGAAAAAGGCTAACGTTACATGTAAGGCTAACGTTACAGAGTAAAAACACTATTGTTCCACGTTCTCTCAGATGTTGTCAACAGCATGCAAATACATAAGACTTATGTTTATTATAGTGGTTGTTAATTATGTTTAATAACATTTACAACCAACTAATTGAAACTTTAAATTGTTACATTTTATTATACCAGAATTCAAATAAAATTTGGTAAACAGGAAAAGTGAATGCTAAGTACCAACTTAAATACTTTGGCGTATAACGCCTTATCTAACTAATTTGTTCAACTACATCTGATTGACCCTTAAGATAATGCATCAGTGCTATTATTGAATGCGTGATTAATCCATACGGTGTATTGGGTGCTTACGGTGATATAATTCGTGAGCCTGATTAGAGAGTTGTAGGATGTTCACAAATTGGAACGTCGAAGTTTTTTATGTTACCTATGCGTATGCCAGGTATGTAACTAAACTGTACGGAAACAGCAGGAATGGCTTCAGCAGGAAAATTACCTGTAAACATTATAGTAGCAGTGTTTAAACTGGTCATTTAATTGATAATGTGGCAAGATTGTATTATTATGTATGTTTGCCACCCAAGATAATTAAATGTTTATCGAGGCATAACATATTATTCAGTGTACTTATCTACTTATCTAAAATGTTGTTGTAGCCTAATTCAACATAATAATCAAGTGCTAAAATACGTAAGTAACTACTTAAATGCGCTGCCTTTTATATAATAAGAAATTATGATACCATTAATATTCGATCATTGAATTGCTGCTCTTTACTTGATGATCTGCAATTCTGTACATATATGTCAATTTAATGACCAGATAAGTTTATCTGCTTTTATTGATTTAGTAATCAGGATTTTATTCCACCATTAATATACAAACACGTGACAATTTAATGTCCAGAATAAGTTCTAAATCCACGCCAGCAATTTTTCTTTACATTAATATATGTAGGGTCCTTGTCTTACATTTAGCAGAAATAGGCAGTTTTGATGTCATAACCTAAAGGAAAATTACACAGCTTTTGTGTAGTTGGGTGATCCTAAGTAAAGAATAATCGTAATTAAAATACACTATTATACGAGTACTAACGTAGGTATAATTGAATAGGTCGAGCTGGCGGCAACCCTAGCCCTAAGGCTCCGCCTCCGAAAGAGCGCGTTGCATGCGATAGAAAGGGATGACCACATTTAGGCACGTTTGGCGTACCTAAACAGGAAATTTGTTAACAGAGAACCTTCTGTACGTATTCGTAGGTACTATTACTTATTCTGTGGTGCGGGTTAAGTTAATATCGTTTAAGGCGTACTGCTCCTCGCTGTATACCTGTAGCCTATGGTGCAAATACACACAGCGATCGCTCAATGCAATGCGTGTGCAATACAATGATGCGTTCAGGGTACTGTTGCGGCTGCCGCGACACTGTAGTGCGTCCGGTATGTTCGCGGACGCTCAAGTGGACGGTTTCCACGCGACACTGCGCAAGCGCTGCGCCGCGACGCTCCGTAGGGTGCGCGCCAGCCACCACAGTCTCCTGAAGTGGTGGCCGACAGATGGGACGGTAGCCTTATCTTATATTATCTTATCTAGGTGAGGGCCCTTTCGGATGCACTTCGACCCAGTGGGATCTTTTGTGCATTTGCCCTCTCCTTTATACCTGCTCCCAGGCTTGCTCCATCATTTCCACAAAGCGGATGATGCAGTTCGCCGGGAGCACCTTCAATTCCTTTTGTTGCGGGTAACCGTTACCAAAGTAGTTCATTCTTTGTCTGGCAAGGGCATGACATTCACACAATAAGTGTTCCATAGTCTCGTCCTCCTCGCCACACATTCTACAGTCTAAACTATCAGATATTCCCATCTTAGCCAAGAGATCCTTGACCCAGAAGTGACCTGTGAACACCCCAGATATAATTCTGAGTTGCTTCCTAATGGATTTCCAGAGTTTTCTGGTCCACCCCGAGTCCACTCCTTCTATGAAGAGCTTAGAGTGCCTTAAGCCAGCCTCATTCCTCCACTCGTGTTGGTGTTTGGTTTTGGCTTAGGCTTTAAAGGCCGATATTATGGTCCCCTGCGAGAGTCCCACAAACGGTTCTGGACCTACAAAGTGATTTGTAGAGCCCCCTCTTGCAAGCTCATCTGCTCTTTCGTTGCCGATGAAGCCCTTGTGCCCTGGTATCCAAACTAGTTGCACCTTATTGTGCTTTCCAAGTCTGTTTAGTGCTATTCTCCTGTACACAAGCAATTATGGTGTATGTCTCCGCTTGGAAGACACTTGCCAAACTACCCATGCTTACACTACTACTATAGTCATTTGCATAAATGCCTGCTCCCGTAATACCGGATCCCATTTTTGATCCGTCCGTGTACCATATACTATCTTCGATACCAGACTTTGGTGGTTCTAGACCTTCGGCCCAATCAGCCCTGGTTGGAACTTTTGTTGTGTAGTTCCTATGGAATACATACTTGGGTAGCATTTTGTCGCTTCCCATGATTGTTATTCTGTCTAAGAAACCATCAGTCTCCATGTTTGTGTGCTTAGTCTTCGGCTTGCTATCGCTCTACAGTCCAAGAGTTCTTAATCTGTAGAGCGATTTGCGCGCCTCTGACTTAATCACCATGTGAAGTGGCGGTAGGTCCAGTAGGACTTCTAGCGCCGCTGTAGGCGTGGTACGAAACGCCCCTGTTATAGCCATGCATGCCGTTCTCTGCACCTTTCTCAGGGCCTCTCTGCATGTGCTCATTAAAGTCCTTGGCCACCATACCAGGCTACCTTACAGTATTATGGGTCTCACCATCATGGTGTAGATCCACTTCAGTACCTTAGGGTACAGTCCCCATGTTTTGCCATACGCTGATCTACACATTCCAAATACCCTCAGGGCCTTTGTAATGGTGAGATCTGTATGTTTCTTCCAGTTCAGTTCCTTATCCAGTGTGACACCTAGATATTTCACGTCATTGGACAGTTCTAGTACCCTTCCGTACAGCTTCAACTGCTGTATGCCGCGAAGGGTCATTTTCCTAGTAAAGGGTATTACTACAGTTTTGCCTGGATTAATGGATAATTGGTGACAGTCGCACCATCTCTCCACTTCCCTCAGTGCCTTGTTCATGATTTCTGATACCGTACTTGGGAATCTTTATAAATCTTTATTTTACACTAGCTGTTGCCCGCGACTTCGTCCGCGTAGAACTTTTTATCGTCTTAGAAAATGATTTCTCTCAATACAAAATTTGAACCCTCTTTTAGGGGATAATTAAAAAAAAAGTTGATGTTCATTTTCTAGTTTGTGAACAAACAGTCTAAAACCAAAGTTAAAAATCTCATACTTTAAAAATGCCTTGAAATACTCAAACTTTGAACCAATTTTAACATTCTTAGGGGATGAATTTGGAAAAACTCTGAAATCAGTTTTGTAGTCTTTTAACGTACAGAATAAGACCGAAGTTAAAAATCTCTTACTCACACTTTAAAATTTTATTGCTCGCCATTTAAAATTTGAACCCCCTTTTAAACCCCCTTAGAGGTTGAATTTTTCTAATCGCTGAAAGAACTTTTTTCGTAAACTTTTAAGTCTCTAGCTCAAAAAAAGTGTTGCCCATACAAAGCTTTCTTAACCCCCTTAGGGGTGGAATTTTCTAAAACTCTGAAAGTACTTTATTATTAATTTTAATAAGTAACATTTTGAATAGTTTTAAGTCTAGTAAAAAAAAAAGTTTTTCCCACACAACACTGGCTACCCTTCTTAAGGATCTTAAGGATCCCCTTAGGGATGGAGTTTTCTAAAACGCTGAAAGTTCTTTTTTAGTATTCTAATAAGTAATCTTTTTGCAAAGTTTTAAGTCTAACTCAAAAAAAAGTGTTGCCCATGCAAAGCTTGCTCTCCTTTTTAACCCTATTAGGGGTGGAATTTTCTAAAACGATTTGTGTTCTTTTTTTGTATTTTAATAAGTAATCTTTCTACAAAGTTTCAAGTCTCTAACTCAAAAACATAAACTTTCCCTGATAAAAACTTTGCACCCCTTTTTATCCCCCTTAGGGATAGATTTTTTCAAAACGCTGAAAGTCTTTTTTTTTGTATTTTTATAAGTAATCTTTCTACAAAGTTTTAAGTGTCTAGCTCAGAAAAAGTGTTCCCCATACAAACCTTGCACCCTTTTTTAACCCCCTTAGGGAATGATTTTTGTAAAACGCCGAATGTAGTATTTTTCATGTTCTAATAAGTAATTTTTTGTCAAAATTTTAAGTCTCTATTAAAAAAAAAAATGTTTTTCCCATACAAACTTTGCACCCTATTTTACCCCCTTAGGGGTGAAATTTTCCAAAACGCTGAAAGTACTTTCTTTGTATTTAAATAATCTTTCTACAAAGTTTTAGGACTCTAGCTAAAAAAAATAGTTTCCCACATACAAACTTTGCACCCCTATTTTAGCCCCCTATTTTTAGGGGTAGAATTTTCTAAAACGCTGAAAGTACTTAATTTGTATTCTGATGACTAATCTTTCTACAAAGTTTTAAGTCTCTATTTAAAAAAAATATTGTTTCCCCCATACAAAATTTGCACCCCTATTTTACCCCCTTAGGGGTAGATTTTTTTAAAACACTGAATCTAGGTACTTTATTTGTATTCGAATGAATAATTTCTCTACAAAGTTTTAAGTCTCTATATAAAAAAAAGTAGTTTTTCCCATACAAACTTTGCACTCTATTTTACCCCTTTAGGGGTAGAATTTTCTAAAACCCTGAAAGTTCTTTAATTGTATTATAATGACTGATCTTTCTACAAAGTTTTAAGTCTCTATTTAAAAAAAAAATGTTTCCCCCATACAAACCTTGCACCCCTATTTTACCCCCGTAGGGGTGGAATTTTCCAAAACGCTGAAAGTGTTTCATTTGTATTCTAATAACTAATTTTTCTACAAAGTTTTAGTCTATAGCTCAAAAAAAAAGGTTCTCCCATACAAACTTTGCACCCCCATTTTACCCCCTTAGGGGTAGAATTTTCAAAAATCCCTTTTTATCCCTAGCCCACGTTATAAAAGCAACATACTGTGCAAAAATCAACTCTCTAAGATTAGTAGTTTCGGCTGTGCGTTGATGAGTGAGTGAGTGAGTGAGTGAGTGAATAAGTCAGTCAGGACATAGGCATTTATTATGTATAAATAGATAGAAGATAATGAAACTCCCATTCAAATATCTCAAAAAAATATGAAGCTACATCCGTTTTAATGTCGCTTGTTAGAGTGAGAAAACGATGAGGGACTGTGACGTCAATATACTCGAGCGTCATAGTAAAAAACAATCGTTTCATATGAAGGTGCGTTTTGCGGAAAAGGGACAGAACATACCCCCTCTTAAAACTTTGGACTCTTATAACTTAATCATTACCTATATAACCTCTTGCTTTGTTTTTTTCTCCATTTGACTATATTTATTTTAAATTCTTTTTCGAGAAAATACGTTATGATTATTTACCATATTTTCGATTCCTGAGCTATAACCACGAACTTCGGAATTCGAAAATATCCGGGTATCTCTATCTCTATCGCACTAACCATACTCGAGTGACAGGGATGCAAATATATGAACATTGAGTATCGGTTTTCGTGGTAGCGCCGCAGGTACTTTGGCTGAATGCGCCGAGCGCGAGCCATTGTCATTCAAAAAAAAACAAATTCGTGTTAATTATATTGTTCAAATTTGTTGATTTCATTTATTGAAATTACGACATAAAACGACATTTGCGCATATAAGTTCTCATATCAGAATCGAATATTTTTTTATGGTTTATATTTTAGCATTTGTCTCGTAAAGGTCTATCGTAGATGGGATTTAAATTATTAATAAGTGAAATGCAAAGCAATTCCGCCATTTTGACGAAAATTTGACGGTTCTTATAGCTGACAGTTGGAGCAGCGTTTGATTTCAATAAAAATAAATGAAAAATTAAATGAAGTCGTATATTTCGGAAAATTAATTAACTGTCGCAGTCGGATAAAAACTATCCTAAGTTGCAGCTAGAATAATAATGTACCTATATAAAATGTTTCATATTTTTCCGTTCATGGGATGCTGAGAACATTCGAACCGCGCAAAGCTTAGTTTCAAACTGGCTGATTCTTTTTTTAATTTAGAGATTTATTATAAGTGGAGACTAGCTAAATACCTAAAAAAGAAGAAAAAGTAAACGACAAAAAGGAAACATACGTACAAACCATATTAAGTACCTAATAGGTACTTACTTAATCTATTCGGAGTTTGATTGACGTAGTTGTAACCTACATTCAAATTTTGGGTAACTATTGAATACGTATTCCAAACTCTTTAAGTCTGATATGTAGATCCACAGCAGAACTTCTAAATGTAATCCTAATTGCTCATGTTAATTGATAACGTAGTGTTGCTAAATGGATAGGTAGCAGGTAAACCATCAACTTATTTTAGTAATGTATAAATTACAATAATTATAAAGTTATTTAAAATCATCACACAAGCCTATTGTGCAATCGGTTTTCAAATCCGTTGTTAAGTTAGCCTAATTGCGGACGCGAGCCGCTTGCAAATATAATTTTGATTTTACCCTGAGAACTTTACGGTTTCGCTCTATGAAAACACAACAATATATCGATATCAGCCATATTTTTACACCAAAAAATAGGTTGGGTAATTTGACTAAATATTCATTAATACTCCACCTAAATTTAATACCGATACGGTAAAAAATAATGAAAAGCAATCTTCATAAATTCCGTAAAAATCAGGCGAAAATGGTATAAACTTTCTTTACTTTATAATTGACTACGTCTAAGTATATACGTTCTTTGGGATACGCGCATAATCCACTTATTTTTGTTAATGAATAAACCTTTCTAGATGAAATTCAATATTATCTCAAGGTCGTAAAATATTTAATTAAAATGCCGTTATTTCCTGATGCATATATTTTTGGATTCAGGTAGTAGGTAAGTCTCCAAATTTGTGTACTCAAACATGTTTTCATTATAAAAATACTGATATAATTTTTCTTGCGGGTTAATTTTTTTTCCTAACTTCCGGTCCATAGAATTATTGATGTCAATAGTAAAAGTTGTTTAAAATAACATAAAAAATAATATACAAATAATAAGACTAATATTCCAAAAAAAACCGTAATTTTTTCAGGGTATTTTGAAGAGTCCGGCAGTTGCCAAAAATATTGACCCGACTTCTTAAGGCGACGTGAGCTCCAAAAACTGATTTTTAAAAAATTGTAGCTCTTGTTTGGGTTATAATACGGCTGCCTTAAATTTAATTAGCAATCTTGAGTTTTTAGGGTTCCGTAGCCAAATGGCAAAAAACGGAACCCTTATAGATTCGTCATGTCTGTCTGTCCTATCTATATATATATCTATAATTAATAAATCTAAAAATCGGCAATGTCATGTTTGAGCGAAATCAGCTATTATTTTTTTATTTATTAAAAACGCACAAAAAATTAAAATTAAAAAACATGATATCCGCGCTTCCAAACACGCACTTCCATCTCGCTCACACTTATGCTCAGTGAGAGGGAGAGAAGACCACAAACCTACATCCCCTTAAAAAAAATTATGCTAATTATGTTGTTATAATTAATTCCTTTTTAATAGGTACTAACTAACACAGTAGGATCTAGCGTGATATCTAGTAAAGCAGCGTACACACGGCAGGTCGTGCGATTTGTCGTCGCGATCTTATCGCGTTCGTGATTCGTGACGCGAGGATTAGGTAGTTGCTCTTTTAGAGTTATTTCTATAGCGTGACTAGATAGCGTTTGAGTTCTTTCATTTGATTCGAATCGGAAATACTTTTAAGATTGTAAAAATATTTGTCGTGCAAACCTTCATATCATCCTGAACAAGAGGACATTAAGTAACAAGTTTTTTTTTTCAATAAGAAATATCAAGGAGTACCTATCTAATAATACAAATGCCTATTTTAAAGAATCTAATAAGATAGATCAACTAATAAATCAAGTAAGTACCGTGGAATGGGGTTAATCTAGGAAAAAATGGGGCTACTTTGATAATTTCATTCATTTTCATTTCATTTCATGTATACCAAAACAATTTGCATTGTGTGTGAAATACATGTAAATTAAAGCAGTTAAATACAGAGTTAAATAATAAAATTAAAAAATAACAACCAGTACCTACACAAGACTATTTTACACATCAAACATTTATAATTCACTAGCTGTTGCCCGCGACTTCGTCCGCGTAGAACTTATACTTAGAAAATATAATGCAAACAAACTTCTACTTACTTATTTCCGAGGCAAAAACTATTCTATATCCTTCGAAGGGTCTCAAATTATCTCTATACCAAATTTCATCTAGGTACATGGATTTTATCCAAACTTTTACCCCCTATTTCATACCCTTAGGGAATGATTTTCGGGATAAAAACTATCTAATGTCATTCTTCGGGACTCAAACGACCATTTACCAAATTTCATCTAAACGGGATTCATCCAAATTTTCACCCCCCATTTCACCCCCTTAGGGAGTGATTTCCGGAATTAAAACTATCCTATGTCCTTTCCCAGGACTCAAGCTATCTCTATACTAAATTGTATTAAAATGGGTTCCATCCGAATTTTTTACCCCTAATTTCACCCCCTTAGGGGATGATTTCTGGGGTAAAAACTATCCCATGTCCTTTCCCAGGACTTAACCTATATCTACACCAAATTTCATCAAAATAGATTACATCCAAATTTTCACCCCCCCCCCCCTTTTCACCTCTTTGGGGATGATTCCCGGGATAAAACCTATTATATGTCCTTCCCCGGGACTCAAACTATTTATATACCAAATTTCATCTAAATCGGTGCAGCGGTTTAAGTAGCTCCATACAAATTTCCACCCCCAATTTCAGCCCCTCAGATATAAAAACTACCCTTTGTCCTTCCCTGGGGCTCAAACTATCTGTATACCAAATTTCATCTAAATCGGTTCAGTGGTTTAGGCGTGAATAGGTAACAGACAGACAGACACACTTTCGCATTTATAATATTAATATGGAAGTATGGATTATTAGTATGGATAGTATGGGTCCTTCCCGCTTGTCTTCCAAATAGAGGTGTAGCTGTAGACTCACTTCAAAAGAAAGAAGAAACGAAAAACTCATTCAAATATCTCAAAAAATTACGAAGCTACAACCGTTTTAATGTCGCTTGTTAGAGTGAGAAAACGATCAGGGACCGTGACGTCACGATCCTCGAGCGTCATAGTAAAAAACAATCGTTTCATTATAAAGGTGCGTTTTGTGGAAAAGAGACGCAACAAACCCCCTCTTCAAACTTTATACACTTACTAGCTGTTGCCCGCGACTTCGTCCGCGTAGAACTTATACTTAGAAAATATAATGCAAACAAACTTCTACTTACCATCTTAAGGGATGATTTCCGAGGCAAAAACTATTCTATATCCTTCGAAGGGTCTCAAATTATCTCTATACCAAATTTCATCTAGGTACATGGATTTTATCCAAACTTTCACCCCCTATTTCATACCCTTAGGGAATGATTTTCGAGATAAAAACTATCTAATATCATTCTTCGGGACTCAAACGACCTTTATACCAAATGTCATCTAAACAGGATTCATCCAAATTTTCACCCCCCATTTCACCCCCTTAGGGAGTGATTTCCAGAATTAAAACTATCCTATGTCCTTTCCCAGGACTCAAGCTATCTCTATACCAAATTGTATTAAAATGGGTTCCATCCGAATTTTCACCCCTAATTTCACCCCCTTGGGGGGTGATTTCTGGGGTAAAAACTATCCCATGTCCTTTCCCAGGACTTAACCTATATCTACACCAAATTTCATCAAAATAGATTACATCCAAATTTTCACCCCCCCCTTTTCACCCCCTTAGGGGATGATTTCCGGGATAAAACCTATGATATGTCCTTCCCCAGGACTCAAACTATTAATATACAAAATTTCATCTAAATCGGTGCAGCGATTTAAGTAGCTCCATACAAATTTCCACCCCCATGCAATTTCAGCCCCTCAGATATAAAAACTACCCTTTGTCCTTCCGCGGGGCTCAAACTATCTGTATACCAAATTTCATCTAAATCGGTTCAGCGGTTTAGGCGTGAAGAGGTAACAGTCAGACAGACACACTTTCGCATTTATAATATTAATATGGAAGTATGGATTATTAGAATGGATAGTATGGGTTCTTTCCGCTTGTCTTCCAAATAGAGGTGTAGCTAGCTCACTTTAAAAGAAAGAAGAAACGAAAAACTCATTCAAATATCTCAAAAAATTACGAAGCTACAACCGTTTTAATGTCGCTTGTAAGAGTGAGAAAACGATCAGGGACCGTGACGTCACGATCCTCGAGCGTCATAGTACAAAACAATCGTTTCATTATAAAGGTGCGTTTTGTGGAAAAGAGACGCAACAAACCCCCTCTTCAAACTTTATACACTTACTAGCTGTTGCCCGCGACTTCGTCCGCGTAGAACTTATACTTAGAAAATATAATGCAAACAAACTTCTACTTACCATCTTAAGGGATGATTTCCGAGGCAAAAACTATTCTATATCCTTCGAAGGGTCTCAAATTATCTCTATACCAAATTTCATCTAGGTACATGGATTTTATCCAAACTTTCACAAGGTGCGTTTTGCGGAAAAGAGACGCAACAAACCCCTCTTAAAACTTTATACACTTATAACTTAGTGATTTGATTACCTATACGAGTATAGCATCTTGCGTTGTTTTTTTTCGAGATAATACAACATTACGATTATTTTGTTTAGTATCTACATCCCTATTTTCGATAAGATAAGATAAAATAAGATTTCTTTATTGTCAGAACTGTGTACATTTAGTTGTTTTGGGTAAAATAAAGTCCAACAGCTTGCCCATTTCGGACGTACAATATTAAACTTAAAGCTAGTCAAATATACTAAAACAATAACAACAATAGTATTTCCAAATAATTTTAACCATATTCACACATCAAATATTAATTTAGATCTATCCGACATGCGTATTTTCTTTTAAACCACGAACTTCGGAATTCGAAAATATTCGGGTATCTCTATCTCTATCGCACTAACAAATGACAGGAATGCAGATATATTATACGAACTTCGAGTTTCAGTTTTCGTGGTTTGGCTGAATACGCAAAGAGCGCGCGAGAGAAAAAACCAAGTTTATATTGTTCGAATTTGTTGTTACATTTGTAGAAATAACGCCTTAATTCGACATTTGCGCATATAAGTTCGCATATCAAAATCGATTAATTTTATATTTGCTTTTGGTACCTATGTGTCTCGTCAATGTATATCGTAGACGGGATTAAAATTATTAATAGGCGAAAGAAAGGCAAAGAAATTCCGCCATTTTGTCCGTAGTATTTCTTATTAGTCTGTGATTTTGACGTTTCTTTTAGCTGACAGATGTGGCGGCGATATACTGTAAGAATAATAAATGAAAAATTAAATGAAGTCGTATATTACGGAAAATTAATTAATTGTCGCAGTCGGATAAAAACTATTCTAAGTTGCAGCTGGAATAATAATGTACCTATATAAAATGTTTCATATTTTTCCGTCCATGGGATGCTGAGAACATTCGTACCGCAGAAAGCTTAGTTTCAAACTGGCTGATTCTTTTTTTAATTTAGAGATTTATTATAAGTGGAGGTAACTTAGTTATTATCTATACGAGTATAGCCTCTTGCGTTGTTTTTTTTCGAGATAATACAACATTATGATTATTTTGTTTAGTGTCTACATCCCTATTTTCGATAAGATAAGATAAAATAAGATTTCTTTATTGTCAGAACTGTGTACATTTAGTTGTTTTGGGTAAAATAAAGTCCAACAGCTTGCCCATTTCGGACGTACAATATTAAACTTAAAGCTAGTCAAATATACTAAAACAATAACAACAATAGTATTTGCAAATAATTTTAACCATATTCACACATAAAATATTAATTTAGATCTATCCGACATCCGTATTTTCTTTTAAACCACGAACTTCGGAATTCGAAAATATTCGGGTATCTCTATCTCTATCGCACTAACAAATGAAAGGAATGCAGATATACGAACTTCGAGTTTCGGTTTTCGTGGTTTGGCTGAATACGCAAAGAGCGCGCGCGCGTGCCATTCAAAAAAACCAAGTTTATATTGTTCGAATTTGTTGTTACATTTGTAGAAATTACGCCTTAATTCGACATTTGCGCATATAAGTTCGCATATCAAAATCGATTAATTTTATATTTGCTTTTGGTTCCTATGTGTCTCGTCAATGTATATCGTAGACGGGATTAAAATTATTAATAGGCGAAAGAAAGGCCAAGAAATTCCGCCATTTTGTCCGTAGTATTTCTTCTTAGTCTGTGATTTTGACGTTTCTTTTAGCTGACAGATGTGGCGGCGATATACTTTAAGAATAATAAATGAAAAATTAAATGAAGTCGTATATTACGGAAAATAAATTAATTGTCGCAGTCGGATAAAAACTATCCTAAGTTGCAGCTGGAATAATATTGTACCTATATAAAATGTTTCATATTTTTCCGTCCATGGGATGCTGAGAACATTCGTACCACAGAAAGCTTAGTTTCAAACTGGCTGATTCTTTTTTTAATTTAGAGATTTATTATAAGTGGAGATAAAAATGTGGTACAAAAGTCGTTATTAAATTCCCATTAACCAGTATCACTAAATCATCAGCATATCCTACCGTGTGGATGGGACCTTTATTGAGTTCTATCAAGAGTGAGTTCACCACCAAACTCCATAGAGTTGGTGAAAGTACCCCACCTTGTGGACATCCTTTTGTGGCCGTGGCCATTATCTCATCCCCTAAAAGAGATGACTTTATCAGTCTGCCATTTAACATGTTGGACGGTAGCCTACTGAGGCACTGGTCCTCTCTACATTTAAGTTTAAGGCCTAACATAGTTATATACCTAAGTCTTCTAGTACCTACTAACAACCTACTTATGGATATTTTTTTATAAAGTTGTCCGAAATAAATGCATTTTATTTTATTTTATTTATTTAAAAGAACTGGCTAGCCAGCGCCAAGTGTAATATTACACGAACCACTTGGGGCCAAAAAAAAAAAGTGACTCAAAACCTCTTTAACGTAATAAACCCTAAAACTACGTGTGTTTAATTATATCCATAAGGACATCTAGAAGCCCAAATTTCATGAAATTGTTATAGGTATACAATAAAGCAAACACATAGAGTTTAATACTTGTTCATAATGTTACTATTTTGTTCCAATAAATACATATTTGGATTTTGCATAAAACTTGGCACTCATTTAGATCTCCATTCTTTTTGCGACGAAGCCCACAGCCAAGCATAATTTTTGTATTGAACTTGGCTCTCCTTTTTTACATTTGTGTTTTTGGTGGGATAATTCTATAATGAAATGACTAAAAAAATATTTTTTAGGGGTGCATTCCATACCTACATGTAACTGCAAGGCCTTGAACCCCTACGGACTGGCCTAAAAGTGCGTTTTGCGAAAAAGGGACAGAGTACCCAGGACCTTCAGCTTCGTAGGCAGCGTCACTATCACTACCCACCAGGCTAACCGGTCGTCAAAAAAGTAACACTAGACAATAAATAGGTAATCACAAAGTTATAAGTGTCCAAAGTTGAAAGAGGGGACAATTGTGCCCACATATATATTTATTTATTCTAGGTAGTCGATTTAAATTTAATTGACAATCTTTCTTGATTTCTAGAGGATATTCGAGCGCCGTCAACGGTTTTGGCAATAAACACTGCAATAGTTTTTTTGTACTCGTCGATTAAAATCTGTGTATTAAGATTTCATAGAGAATACTGCAACGTCACTCTTTTCATAGTTGTAGACCATGTTACTGTCGAAACAATCGAAATAACTGTTTCGATACGCTCCAGACAACCGAATTTTTTTAAATAATAGAACTAAAATAAATTCGACCAATCACGTGGCTGCTTTACCGAACTGTAATGAATTGGATCAATAGAATCGCTTTGATTATTGAGTTTACTCGTTGATGTCGTACGCTCGTTCATGTCTTTTAAGATATCAACGAGCGTACGAGCGATAGGCTGCACTTCGTTTCAACAGTATCGAGTTTGTTTAATTAGTTCAGTTGACTCGTAGAAAATTAATTTTAATGAACTCGTACAAAAAGTATTGTTCACAATAGTGTTATAATCAAGCTTTTTAATCTCGTACCTTACTTAGGCCACTCAGCAAGCTTCGTGGCCTAAACACGGTACTCGACTAAAAAGCTCTCTATTATAACACGATTGTGAAAAATACTATAATGAGCTTTCATCGTTTCTTATCTTAGTTGATCTGAAAGGACGGATCGTGAAGACAGATCGTACCTACTGTAGGTACCTATATGGGCTATATGGGACCCATAAATTCAATTTCTTTAAATTCAAGGAGATGGAAATGATCCCGTTTGATTTGACTCCTGTCATAATAAGTTTCCGTCAAAAATTTCATTTTTGGTACAAGCTTTTACTGCCGACTGTAGGTACTTTTCTGCTTATTATCATCAAGTACTCATTGAAACGATTCCAACGATCCCAAACTCGATGGGGTTGTGTCGTTTTATTGCGGAGGTCATATGGCCACCTTCCAGCTCAAGCATCAGATCAGCTCCAAGTCATCATAATATTGCATTGTCATGCGATATACATATGCTTGCAAAATTTCAGCTCAATTGGATAACGGGAAGTGACTGGAAAATGGATTGCTAATTTTGACGGACAACTTCCATATTCACATAGTTACATACTTACATATTTACATACTTACATATTTACATACATACGAACAGTGCAAGTTAATATAAAGCTTGTAAAAACCGGTTTTAGGGTTCCGTACCAAAAAAGGTAAAAACGGAACCCTTACCGACTCTGTCCGTCTGTCACGACGTTAAATATCTCGCTCAGGAACTAACTTGAGCTATCAATTTGGAATAATATGAGGGGTTTTAAAAATCAAAGTCTAGTTAATAGATCAAGATGGGTATCATTTAAAAGGGCTTGAGTTGCGCTTTCTAAAACTATTTTAATTTTTTTTCTATAGTGTTTAAATCTTGATTTATTAAGGAAAATGTTAAAAAAAATACCATTCCCGGCCCTTAACTCCGAAGATTACCATGCAAAAATTCTAAAATTATTTCATACTAGCTGTTGCCAGCGACTTCATCCGTGTATAACATGTTATCGTCTTAAAGTTTGTTTAAGGAATGAATTAAAAAAAAACATTGAAATTAGTTTTGTGCCTAGTCTTTCGTAAACAGTCTAAAACGAAGTTACAAATCTCGAAACTTTCAAAATGTCTTGCTCTCTATACACACTTAGAACCCCCTTTGAACCCTCATAGTAAACAGGCTAAAACCGTAGTTACAAATTTCTTACTTAAAAAATGTCTTGCTTTATATTATACAAACTTTGAACCCCGTTTAAACCTTCTTAGGCGATGATTTAAAAAAGACGCTGAAATAAGTTTTGTTGTATTTTAGCATGTTTGTTTAGTCTAAAACCGAAGTTACAAATCCGTTACTTTAAAAAATGTCTTGCTCTCCATACATACCCAACATTGCACCCCTTTTTCATCCCCTTAGGGGTGGAATTTTCCAAAACGCTAAAAATACTTTATTTGTATCGTAATACGTAATCTTTCTAAAAACTTTTAAGGTACTATCTCAAAAAGGAGTTTCCCTCATAAAAACTTTGCAGCCCTTTTTAACCCCTTAGGGGTCAAATTTTTTAAAACGCTGAAAGGACTTTATTTGTAAATAATCTTTATACAAAGTGTTACTTAAGTCTCTAGCTCAAAAATTAAAGTTTCTCCCATACAAACTTTGCACCCCTATTTAAAACCTTTAGGGGTATGATTTTCGAAAATCCCTTCTTATCCGTTGCCTACGTTGTAAAAGGTAGTTCTGGTGTTAATTTCAAGTGATTGAGTGAGTCAGTCAGAACATAGGCATTTATATTTTTGTTCCCATAAATATAATTATTATACTTTTTGCTGTCAATCCGTACTGTGTTTTTGCCTGTAGGTATCTATTTCTTCAAATGACTCATTTTTAAAGATTAGGTACTTACTCTTTCCGCTTGTCTTCCAAATAGGGGAGTAGACTCAAAATTTATTAATACTTCAAAAGAAAGAAGAAACGAAAAACCCGTTCAAATATCTCAAAAAATTACGAAGCTAGATCGGGACCGTAAAGTACTCATAGTAAAAAACTATCGTTTCATATGAAGGTGAGTTTTGCGGAAAAGGGACAGAACATACCCCCTCTTAAAACTCTTGCGTTGTTTTTTTCTCCAGTTGACTTCTTTTTAAGTCCTTTTTCGAAAAAATACAACAAAGTGATTATTTAATTTAGTGTATACAGTGTTTACACCCCTATTTTCGATCTACCCGACATCCGTATTTTCTTTTTAACCACGAACTTCAGAATTCGAAAATATTCGGGTATATCTATCTCTATCTCTATCGCACTAACATTAAGTACTCGAGTGAGAGGAATGCAGATATACGAACTTCGAGTTTTGGTTTTCGTGGTTTGCCTCAATGCGCAAAGAGAGCGCGCGCGTGCCATTAAAAAAAACATTCATGTTACTTATATTGTTCGAATTTGTTGATAGGTACATTTATTGAAAATACGCCTTAATACGACATTTGCGCATATACGTTCTCATATCAGAATCGATTAATTTCTTATGATTTACCTTTTGGTATGTGTTTCGTGAAGGTCTTTCGGAGACGGGATTTAAATAATTAATAGGTGAAATAAGGAAAAGCAATTCCGCCATTTTGACGTTTCATAAACCTGACAGATGTGGCGGCGATATACTTTAAGAATAATAAATGAAAAATTAAATGAAGTTGTATATTTCGGAAAATTTATTAATTGTCACAGTCGGATAAAAACTATCCTAAGTTACAGCTAGGATAATAATCCTACCTATATAAAAAGTTTCATATTTTTCCGTTCATGGTATGCTGAGAACATTCGTAACAACGCAAAGCTTAGTTTCAAACTGGCTGATTATTTTTTTTAATTTATAGATTTATTATAAGTGGAGATGGAGATGATTAAGAGTAGGTAACATAAATAATACAGGAAAAATAAAATGATACCTCTAGGTATCTAGCGTATTTTTTTTAAATTTATCAATAATAATTTCTTATTTAAGTTTGTAATTTAATTACTTGAATTGAAATTTGTATGAAAGTTCCTTCTTTCAAACAAAAAAAATAATAATAATTGAAATCGCTGTACGCGTGATAAAAACATATGGCTGATAATAGTACATTATGATACAAGCGAGGTATGTTGATCATTACATCAGAGGCGGAATTGTCACTCAAACCGCAGGTGAGCGTGATAATAGAGCCGAGGATGTAATTATCAAAGCTCACGCGTGTCATACGACGTTTTTAAACACATTTGCGAGGAAAAAAACCCTTTTCATAAAATGAAATATGGAACTCATGTACCTATTATAAGATCTGTACAACTATGGATGCAATAAATGATATTGATTGATTGATTGATTGAACATGATACAGGCTCCTAAGTTGTTTCCTTTAGTTATTGATGACAACAGGTTTTCACTCACATATTTGTACATCTCCAAGAATGTACAGTGGCGTCAATTCTATTTATCATTTTTCTATTCACTACGAGTCAACATTTTTAACAATAACCAAACACGCATCATCAATGTTTACAAATATTTGTGAATTATCTATAATGGCGCGCAACTATTTTTTTTCGTGAAGTTCGCGCAGTGCGCCCGCAGCGAGGCTTAGATGAAATCTCTAAACAGCCAATACAAAATAAAATAAATATTTTCTTATTCAATATAAATTCATGTAAAATGTTATCAAAAGTAAATAGTTTTACTAAATTAAACGTTTCTATATCATATCCAACAAGAAATAATCAATTAATCCACAAGAAGGATTTAATTTGTTTAGTCGAGGCCGAGAATTAAAAACAAACCTGTATATTTAACCCGGTAAATTTAAAATGCGCTGAGTCCATACATACACCTTGCTGCAAGGTGTCAACGTGTCTTAATTGGGATATAAACATAACTACACGAGTGTCGTAATGTTATTCAACACGCGTGTTTAATACCCAGGATTATGAGCCCAAAAGCGGCACAATAAGAGGCACGTTACGAGCAAATGTGTTGAAAACAAACATACCTACTTACTAGTTGCAAGTTGAGTTTCCTGTATTACTGGCTGTGCGACCTGGATGTTGATTTATAATAAAATAATAAAGCCTACAATATAGAATACGCCATACGATTAAATAAATAGTTGCAAGTTATTAGTAGCATAATGCAGATGGCGCTGTACAACGGTAATGTATAAGCTGTTAAGATTGTTCAAGAATGAATGGGGTCGTGACGTGACGGGTATGGTGTATGAACGTTTGCACGGTACCCTCGGTGCGCGAGTCAGACTCGCACTTGACCGGTTTTATTGCCGTAAGTTACAGTGACGTTTTATATCCACGGTTATATTTTCTTTGATCACAATATTATAATGCACCTTTCTACGAGGTCAGATTTAGAGTCAGATCAGTATAGGTAAGCGATATTTTACGACCGAGAGTCTATTAGAAGTCCGACGCCAAAGGCTAGGTCGAATCTGGGTAAGTAGGTATTGCTACTGCAAATGAAAGTCAATTTCAAGTTGATTGATTTATTTCTCATTTTAGAACAGTAAGCCATTTAAGTATTTATACTTACTTTTAAAACACGTAACTAACTAATAGAGCTCAAAGTTCGCCATTTGTAGAATCATACAATTAGACTAAGTAGAGATCTGATGCAAGTTATTAGGTACGTGAAACACTGAAGTCAAAAATCTCTTGCCTATGCTAATTGCGAACTTAGTCTAAGATTAAGATAACCTAGATGGATCTAGTGGAGACCAGGCATGGTTCTCTACAGGTGTAGTTTAATAGTTTGGCGATGGAAGTTACTAGTCAGAATCCAGTTCATACAACTTTTGACAAATACAGGCTGTTCTGCCGATCTGGGAGTACCTAAAGATGCTGTTGGTGTTTAATTCATGAACATTCCCAAGCATGGCTATTAAAACATATTAAAGTGTCTCCAGTAATTTATTTTCTTAAACTTATCCATCTTTATTTTTTTACCATGATATTTAACACTTTCAGTGCAAAGCTTCCACAACCTTCTGCGAAGCGGATTCTTGGCGATGAAAGTCTTGACTCTTTAGATAGTGTTCCTATCAAAAAGAGTGTATTTAACCATAATTCGTTGTCTTCTTAGCCCGCATTTGACATAAGTTTTATTACCTACAAAGTTTACACTCAGGCATAATGTACAGTCGCCATCAGATATATCGGAGCGGCCAAAGTGCTCACAAAAATCTGAACACGTCTCTAATGCCTCGACAATAGAGACGTGTTCAGATATTTGTGAGCACTGGCCGCTCCGATATATCTGATGGCGACTGTACGTTGATCTTCAATTCGGCAGTTTTGCCTCATCAGTTCAGCCGATTAACATACAATGTATAGTGAAACAACTTTCACCATTGACTTTAAAAGAAGTGTCGAAGAATGTAAAGGTTGATCTAAGTTATTAATTTTTCAACTACTTTAAAGCCTATACTTATTTGGTACAATAAAGAACCAACTCCAGCCGAAGTCGGCGATAACACACAATATAATATACTAACATCTAATCATACAATCACATAGTTTTGATATGTTTTGGGATCGGTGCAGCACCTTATGCTTTCCTCGATAAAATTGATATGTTTCTATGATGACGATTTGACGAAATACTACATAATTTCTTAAACTACATATATTGAGATAGTAAAATGTTTCATAAACACTACAATACCGATCATATTAAAATAATTGTACTTTATCTACTACTCATTATTCTATGATATGTTTCGTCTAGACTAAGTTACAATGATATAAGTATCCATGGTCCTATTCTGGATTTTTCCAAAAGCCAGATATAAAGCGCATGCATTCTTTCAACGATTCTTAATATTTTTTATAAACTAAAGGCATTATCACTCAAACACAATCGACCGACGTTTAGCTTTATATCTCGCTTAGAATGGACGCTGACATTAGGAGTCGCCTCTGACTTCGTGGGTAGAAAAGAGTAGGATTACAACTACATGAGGGCGACGTTCAAATCACAAGCATCCATACGACCGCGAGAAGTCATGCCGTCGTTCACCGCACGAGTGCCTCTTCTGCATCCCTAAACGTATTGCAGCTACATCCGAAACACCGAACAGTATTACGTTCTTTATAAAATGTTTCAGCACCCTGCGGCGGGGGACGCGAGTACCAGACCGCATAGTTTCTCACGGACTTCAAGTTTTGTAAAAAATAATGGACTTTTAGGTTTTAAACCTAAGGAAACTATTTTATAAAAATATACCTATCCTAGGGCGAAAACTAAATAAATTGCATTCGACTATCTAAAGCTATAAAGCGTTTGAGAAACGGTCGTCGGGGTCAGAGTCGAGTCTACGTGGCCGGTTGTAGAAGTCGGCTTCCGACGTCCGACAAGCGCCTCTCTAAAAACTGTTAAAAACCTCAAACATATCACACCAATCTCACATGGGAATGAAAGAGTTACTTCTTCCTATATCTGATGGAGTCGTAAGGAAGATAGCTGTAGAATGAAGAACTGATGGGGGTGAATTGGACGACACGGTAGTAATCAGAGGCAGACTCCGGCTCTATTCAGTCGAGGAAGCCGGTGTTAACCAGCTTCTCCAGGAAGAATTTGACGTCACCGAGCTCCGAGTCCTTGATACCGAGAGATTTCAGCATACCAAGATCGCCATTTTCGACTGCCATGAATACGGAACGCAGGTGCTCAAGATCTGATCGCATCAGGTGTAAAGCAGCACCGAAATCCTCGATGGTTTGCGACTCTAAAATAGAAAAATAAGTTTTATTTTAACAAATTCAGATAAATAATAGTATGTACTTAATTAACCCATACCCATAACATCAATTCATTTTATAAGTTAATAGACATAATTAAAGTGAAGTGAATAACACAATTACGAATTAGTGATTAGTAATACTGATTAGTTTTAAGTGTTCATTAGCGTAAAATCGCTAACAAGAAATAGTTATTTGTTATACAAGGGTGCAAAGTTGTATTTTAACCGCGAGTGTGGAATTGAAACACGAGCTAGCGAATGGATTCTAGTGTTGAACCACGAGCCAGTAAACGGATTCTATGGTCGAACCACGAGCGAAGCGAGTGGTTCAAAAATAGAATCCTGAGCGTAGCGAGTGTTGCAACACACGAGACGTCAAAATAACTTGCACCCGTGTGTAACACAAATCTTTTCACCTCACTAAAGCGAGGAAAATACTACATAAAGAAACAAAAAACATTTTAAAAAAAGAGAAAAAAATAAAAAAAAACATTAAAAACGTAAAAAAGAAAAAAAAACAATAAAATACATTAAAAAGGAGAAAAAAAAACCAAAAAAAACATTAAAAAGGAAACAAAACATTTAAAATAGAGGGAAAAATAAAAAAACATTGAAAAAAAAAACTAAAAAAATTTAAATATAGAAAAACATTAAAAAAAAACAAAAACAATAAAAAAAAACATGATAAAAAGTAAAACAGTGGAAAAAGAAACACAGGCAAAAAAAAACATTGACAAACATTAAAAAAAAGAAAAAAGTTTATAAAAATATTTAAAGAGGAGAAAAAACTAAAAAAATGTCAATAAAAAAAAGACAAAACAGAAACAAAATTTAAGAAGAGAAAAAAACCGCAAACAAAACATTCTAAAAAAAACTTAACATTAAAAAAATATAAAAACATTTAAAAAACAGGAAAAAAGAAAAAAACACGTTAAAATCAATAAAAAAATAAAAAATCATTTGAATATAGACAAAAACATTTAAAATATAAGCAAGCAACTGGAGACCCCAGAGCTGGCGCTTACCTCTCGCAACGTATTTCCATTGCGATGCAGAGAGGTAATGCTGCCAGCGTAATTGGGTCCATGCCGCAGTCTGACCTCTTAGAGGCGGTATTCTTTTTATAACTTCCCCTTTTTATGTTTTTTGTTTATAGTTATAACCTATTTTAATGTTATTTGAAATTATAAATATTATATGATTAAAAAAATAAAAAAGTTTCAAAACACATTAAAAAAAGACAAAACTAAAAATAGGGAAAAAACCTATAAAAAAGAGGAAAAAAAATATTAAAACAGAAAAACAAAAAAACATTCAAAAATAAACCAAACATTAAAAAAAGAGAAACAACATTTCAAAAAGGAGCAAAAAGAAAAAACTTTGAAAAAGAAAAAATATTAAAAAAGAAAAAAAAGATTAAAAAAACATTTAAAAAAAGAGAAAAAAGAAAAAAAGAAACATACATTGAAAAAAAAAAGAAAAATGTAATATCCAAAATAGACCAAAC
Organism: Epinotia brunnichana; assembly: GCA_963854355.1. Classification (NCBI taxonomy): domain Eukaryota; kingdom Metazoa; phylum Arthropoda; class Insecta; order Lepidoptera; family Tortricidae; genus Epinotia; species Epinotia brunnichana. Next base: position 20,074,717 of record OY977936.1, on the reverse strand, counting down.
ATTAAAAAAAACAACAACAAAAAGAAAGAAGAACAATAAAAAACTAAAAAGAAACATTCAAAAAGGTACCCAAATAAAATAAAAACCTGATGGGCGAAAAAAGTCCTGTCTGGACTGGCCTTTACATATTATTATGTTTAAAAAGGTATTATTATTATTCTGGTAGTGGCTTTCGGGCTGTCAAAGCCCTTATATCACTGCGACCATCGCTGATCTATTGTGATCGCCACTTACTACAATTCTCGGTCAAGTCCTGCAAACTCGAAGAATTGCAGGATTTTGTTGAACTCAAGAAATTTGATCTCCTCCGGGCACATGATGTGTTTGCCCAGGAAGGAGTTATGACTGCGCATGAGGCAAGGGCAATCGGTTAGGATGTGTGTAGGCGTCTCCTCTGCTTCAAAGCAGAATCTGCACTGCCTTGTGTCACACAGTCCTATCGTTTGCATGTGCTTATTTAGGCGGCAGTGCCCAGTAAGCACCCTGACCAGCATGCGTAGGCGGTTCCTACTTAGCGCCAAGTCGTCAGAAGACGCCTTTTTGCTAAAGGCTCTAATAAGTGCCTTGGAATGTTTCAGTCCTGGGTTAGCTCTCCAGGCTTGAATGGTCTTGTAGAAACAATAGGCTTTTAGAGTGAGCTTGGTTAGACTTTTAGGGATACCACAGAACGGCTCTGGTCCGCAGTGTGTTCCCTTCGCCCCCGCTCGTGCAAGCTCATCAGCCTTTTCATTTCCCTCGATACCTGCATGCCCTGGGACCCAACGTAAAATTACCTTGTTTTTGACACCCAGGTCATTCAATAGTTCCCGGCAGTTCTCGACCAGCCTCGACGTTGTGACGTTAGAGGTAGGAGCCAAGAATGATAGAATGTGCGACAACGAATCTGCAAAGCGCCTTCCTCAATCATACTATTTATATCCACTTGGAGCCGCCTGGCTATCCAAGTGGATATAAATAGTATGATTGAGGAAGGCGCTTTGCAGATTCGTTGTCGCACATTCTAGAATGGCTGCCTGGAATATAGAAGTGTGCTAACCCAGGTTCAGACTGATCGCTGCCCTGGGTGCCTCCCCATATACTCCGCATCCTACCTCCGATCTGGATTTGGAGCCGTCAGTGTACCACTTCAGGCTACCTGGTTTCCAATCTATGAGACTGTTCAACCAGTCCTCTCTCCTTAGGAGTTCCACAGAGTAGTTTATCTGCGTGCAAAGTTTTGGGGGCATTGTGTCAAGTGGCATCCCTAAAACAGGAATATCGTATACTGAGTCCTTGAGTGATCTCAAGGCTGTGGATAGCCAGTCGCCTCTCCTCACGGACGCTACTCTGAGCATGCTGGACTTTTCCAAGTGGAGGTCCAGGGGCGGCAGGTTCAGCACGGCTTCCAGAGCAGCTGTTGGAGAGGTTGACATGGCTCCAGTAACGATAATGCAAGCAGTCCGTTGCAGACTGCTGAGCTTAGTTATTGTTGTTTTCTGTGTCGTTTTCCTATACCAGACCACAGAGGCGTATGACACCATCGGCCTCACAATGGACGTGTATAGCCACAGGGCAATTTTGGGTTTTAGACCCCATCTATTCCCCGCTAAACGACAGCAGATTGAGAGGGCTACTTTAGCCTTCTGCAAAATTCCGTTAACGTGCGGATTCCAGGTCAGTTTCTGGTCGATTGTAACGCCCAGATACTTGACCTCGGAGGAGAACGGAATTGTTCTGCCGTTCATAGACAGAGGTCTCAAACCATCGAGCTTTCTCTTGGTTGTGAACGGCAAAACAACCGTCTTGTCTGCGTTAATGGATAATTCATTCTCCCTGCACCACGTGTTTATAGTGTCTAGGGCTCTCTGCATTTGGTACGATAGTTAACTTTGGCAGTTACCCCGCACCGTCACCACAAGGTCGTCTGCGTACCCCTGGGTGTCGATGCGTAGTTTCGCCATTTTATGCAGTAATTCATCCACTGCGAGCGTCCATAACAGAGGGGAGAGTACCCCCCCCTGAGGGCAGCCTCTGGCAGTGGTAACGTCTCGAGTGGTAACTAATAAAAGGTAACTAATAACACGTTCGGATTTCAAATATTCTTTGCACTCTTGTGGTTAAAATGCAGATTTGCCAACTGTTTTTAAAGAATAAAAATGGGCTTTCTGAGCTAGTGAGATGAAAATTGTATTGCTACATACCTAGTTGTTATTCTATGTGTATGTACTCTTCTCAGTAATAAAGGCTATTTGATTTTATTTTATTAATTAACCCATAAATAAGATCTTAGGTAGGTAAAAACTAAAATGTTAAAATAAAACAAACGAAATCATTTCAGTTCAAAGTTAGGAGCTAGAGGTAAGTAATATGAACAGCTGAGCCTGTCTGACGTCAACAGTTACTGCAGAAAAGACGCTGTATTCTCTAAGGGAAGCTGCATATTTAAGTACACAAGGCAGTGAGACAACTCACCAGACAGAGCGACAGCTACTTTCTCGACGCCGCCTGGCGGTACGAGCGTCTTGCTTTCAAAGGGCTTCTTGAGGTAGAGGCCTGTCTGAGACGTCAGCAGTTACCGCAGAAAAGATGGTGTCTTCTCTACGGGATGCCGTTTATCAGGAACACAAGGCAATGAGACAACTCACCAGATAGAGCGATAGCCACTTTCTCGACGCCACCCAGTGGTTCGAGAGCGTCTCTGGCCTTGCTACCGAACAGCTTCTCGAGGTAGTTTGGCCCGTGTGACGCCAGAAGCGACTGCAGGAACGACGCGGTCTCCTCTACGGGAGGTCGTTTAGCTGGAAACACAAGATTACTCTGTTAATTACAGGTTTTTATTTAAGTTGTTGAGGGAAATTAGCCATGAGTAGCCCGCAATAATTTACCAATATGTTTTTTCTAAAATGGTAAGACCAGTGTTAAAATTTTCCTAGAACTGTCTAAACCTAAGATTTAATTTAAGAACATTTTTCTTGAAGTCTTCCATCAGCATCATTCAAATACTCGTATTGCTGTGCAATCAATTATTTAGCTGGTCTACAATTTATAAGGCGGACTAATATTGATCGTTTGGGATATTCTTTGCAAATCAAGCCTGATTTCATCAACTTATAGGTATTATACTAATATTATAAACCAGAAAAGTCTGTGAAATTAGCAAATTTGTGTATAACAAAATTGTTGGACCGATTTCAAAAATCATTTCACCTGCGTTTATAATGAACTTTCTGATACAACATAGGCTATGTTTTATCCCGCGGCGTTGGCTATAATAAAATCAATCTTATATGCTGATCAAATAATTTGACATAAAGCTTATTTTTGTTGTGAGCCAATTATAATAACAGCGAACCATCCTTAACAAACTGTTTCAACCGAGTTATAATTTTCTCACTAATGCAAGTTTTCTTATAAAGTTTAAGCCCCCATTTTAAGCTCTCTAGACTTCAGTTAGTAATTCGCCAGGCCACATATACATATAATGTTATTATAACTTTGTAATCAAAATCGTGGACAGCTTCCAAGTCCAAAAATAACTATACCTACTTTCATATAAACTTTCACCCCCTATTTCACCCCTTTAAAATACGAATATCTAAGAATGCTTCAAGGTAACCTTTTTTTATTTGTGACCATAAAGCCAAATCTCAAATTTCATAGACCTACCTTCAAAAATAACGAAACATTCATATAAACTCTCCATTTCACCCCTTTAAAGCACGAATACCCGATAATGCTCCAAGGAAACCTATTTTACTATCTGTCTGTACAAATTTCTTATTTTAAAAATGTCTTGCACTCTATACAAAGTTCGAACCCCTTTTTAACGTTCTTAGGCGATGAATTAAAAAAAACGCTGAAATAAGTTTTGTAGTATTTTAGCAAACAGTCTAAAACCGAAGTTACAAATCCCTTACTTTAAAAATATCTTGCTCTCCATACAAACTTTGAACACCCTTATAATCCCTTATAATCCCCTTTAGGGGATATATTTCAAACTAGCTGTTGCCCGCGACTTCGTCCGCGTAGAACTTATACTTAGAAAATATAATGCAAACAAACTTCTACTTACCATCTTAAGGGATGATTTCCGAGGCAAAAACTATTCTATATCCTTCGAAGGGTCTCAAATTATCTCTATACCAAATTTCATCTAGGTACATGGATTTATCCAAACTTTCACCCCCTATTTCATACCCTTAGGGAATGATTTTCGGGATAAAAACTATCTAATGTCATTCTTCGGGACTCAAACGACCTTTATACCAAATTTCATCTAAACGGGATTCATCCAAATTTTCACCCCCTTAGGGAGTGATTTCCGGAATTAAAACTATCCTATGTCCTTTCCCAGGACTCAAGCTATCTCTTTACCAAATTGTATTAAAATGGGTTCCATCCGAATTTTTACCCCTAAGGTAAGTGTACCAAATTCCGTAAGTGAACATAATTCCGTTAAAATTGCGCGTAAAACCGTAAAAAACAAAATAAATATTTTATCAATCTATTTATTCAAATCTTCAAATAATATAGTTTACACATGTGGGTAAAATTGCTTAAAATCATTTATAACTATTTTATTCTATGGTTTTAAAAACGAATTCACGGGATTATGTTCACTCACGGAATATGGTACACTTACCTTAATTTCACCCCCTTAGAGGATGATTTCTGGGGTAAAAACTATCCCATGTCCTTTCCCAGGACTTAACCTATGTCTACACCAAATTTCATCCAAATAGATTACATCCAAATTCCCCCCACCCCCTTATTCACCCCCTTAGGGGATGATTTCCGGGAAAAAACCTATCCTTTGACCTTCCTCGGGACTCAAGCTAATTATATACAAAATTTCATCTAAATCGGTGCAGCGGTTTAAGTAGCTCCATACAAATTTCCACCCCCAATTTCAGCCGCTCAGATATAAAAACTACCCTTTATCCTACCCCGGGGCTCAAACTATCTGTATACCAAATTTCATCTAAATCGGTTCAGCGGTTTAGGCGTGAAGAGGTAACAGACAGACAGACACACTTTCGCATTTATAATATTAATATGGAAGTATGGATTATTAGTATGGATAGTATGGGTTCTTTCCGCTTGTCTTCCAAATAGAGGTGTAGCTGTAGACTCACTTCAAAAGAAAGAAGAAACGAAAAACTCATTCAAATATCTCAAAAAATTACGATGCTACAACCGTTTTAATGTCGCTTGTTAGAGTGAGAAAACGATCAGGGACCGTGACGTCACGATCCTCGAGCGTCATAGTAAAAAACAATCGTTTCATTATAAAGGTGCGTTTTGAGGAAAAGAGACGCAACAAACCCCCTCTTAAAACTTTATACACTTATAACTTAGTGATTACCTATACGAGTATAGCCTCTTGCGTTGTTTTTTTTCGTGATAATACAACATTATGATTATTTTGTTTAGTGTCTACATCCCTATTTTCGATAAGATAAGATAAAATAAGATTTCTTTATTGTCAGAACATTTAGCTGTTTTGGGTAAAATAAAGTCCAACAGCTTGCCCATTTCGGACGTACAATATTAAACTTAAAGATAGTCAAATATACTAAAACAATAACAACAACAGTATTTCCAAATAATTTTAACCATATTCACACATAAAATATTAATTTAGATCTATCCGACATCCGTATTTTCTTTTAAACCACGAACTATGGAATTCGAAAATATTCGGGTATCTCTATCTCTATCGCACTAACAAATTACAGGAATGCAGATATACGAACTTCGAGTTTCGGTTTTTCGTGGTTTGGCTGAATACGCAAAGTGCGCGCGCGCGTGCCATTCAAAAAAACCAAGTTTATATTGTTCGAATTTGTTGTTACATTTGTACAAATTACGCCTTAATTCGACATTTGCGCATATAAGTTCGCATATCAAAATCGATTAATTTTATATTTGCTTTTGGTACCTATGTGTCTCGTCAATGTATATCGTAGACGGGATTAAATTATTAATAGGCGAAAGAAAGGCAAAGAAATTCCGCCATTTTGTCCGTAGGATTTCTTATTAGTCTGTGATTTTGACGTTTCTTTTAGCTGACAGATGTGGCGGCGATATAGGTCCTTTAAGAATAATAAATGAAGAATTAAATGAAGTCGTATATTACGGAAAATAAATTAATAGTCGCAGTCGGATAAAAACTATCCTAAGTTGCAGCTGGAATAATAATGTACCTATATAAAATGTTTCATATTTTTCCGTCCATGGGATGCTGAGAACATTCGTACCACAGAAAGCTTAGTTTCAAACTGGCTGATTCTTTTTTTAATTTAGAGATTTATTATAAGTGGAAATAATGCTAAAATAAGTTTTGTAGTCTAAACAGGCTAAGATCGCAGTTACAAATATCATACTTTAAAATTTTCTTGCTCTCCATACAAACTTTGAACGCTTTTTAGGGAACAATTAATAATAAAACACTCGGTTTTTTTATTGTAACAGGTAAGTATTTTTTCTACAAACTATCTAGTCTCTAGCTAAAAAAAAGTGTTTCCCATACGAACCATGCACCCCTTTTTAACCCCTTAAGGGGTTTAATTTTCCAAAACGCTGGCAGTAGGTATTTTTTTTGTATTTCAATAAGTAGGTACTTAATCTTTCTACAGAGTTTTTAGTTTCTACCTTAAAAAAAGTTTTCCTACACAAACATTGCACCTCTTTATCCCCCTCTTAGCGGGTGGAAATTTTCAAACCACTGAAAGTAATTTACCTATATATTTGTATTCTAATAAATAATCTTTCTACTCAATTTCAAGTCTCTAGCTCAAAAAAAAGTTTCCTACATACAATTTTTCACCTGTTTTAATCACCCTTAGGGGTGAAATTTTCCAAAACCCTGAAAGTTCTTTATTTGTATTGTAATAAGTAATCTTTCAACAAAGGTTTGTCGCTTGCTAAAAAATATATATTTACAAACGTTGCACCCCCTTATACACCCCTAAGGGGTGGAATTTTCTTAAACGCTGAAAGTATTTTATTTTATTTTATTATGTAATTTTTTTAAAAAGGTTTGAGATTCTAGCTCAAAAAAATCCCCTTTACCAACATTGTACCCCTTTTTCATACCCTTAGGGGTGGAATTTTCCAAAAACGCTGTATTTTTTTTTATTTGTATTGTAATAAGTAATCTTTCTACAAACTTTTAAGCTTCTATCTCAAAAAGAAGTTTCGCTCATACAAACTTTGCAATCCTTTTTAACCCCCTAAGAGGCTGAATTTTCCAAAACGCTGACAGTATTTTATTTGTATTCTAATAAGTAAGCTTTCTACAATGTATTGAGTCTCTTGCTAAAATAATAAAGTTTCTCCCATACAAAATTTGCACCCCTTGTTTACCCCCTTAGGGGCAGAATTTTCCTAAATGTTGAAAGTATTTTATTTGTATTCTAATAAGTAATATTTATTCGAAATTTTAAGTCTCTAGCTCAAAAAATAAAGTTTCCCCCATTTAGGGGTAGAATTTCCAAAAATCCCTTCTTATCCGTTGCTTACGTTGTAAAAGGCAGTTCTGGTGTAAATTTCAACTCTCTAGCCCCAGTAGTTTCGGCTGTGCGTTGATGAGTGAGTGGGTGAGTCAGTCAGGACATTAACTTTGGAACTTAGTGACTAGTTAAAGTTCGAATGAGTTGTCATGTCAAAATCAAATGACAATGTCACTGTCATCCAAAACCTTGTTCGAAGCCCCGTCTCTTATTTATATTCTCTTTGGTAGCGCCGCGCCGCAGGCATTTTGGCAGAATGCGCAAAGAGCGCGTGCCATTGCCATTCATAAAAAAACAAATTCGTGTTAATTATATTGTTCAAATTTGTTGATTCATTTATTGAAATTACGCCATAATGCGACATTTGCGCATATAAGTTCTCATATCACAATCGAATATTTTTTTATGGTTTAACTTTTGGCATGTGTATTGTAAAGGTCTATCGTAGACTGGATTTAAATTATTAATAAGTGAAAGGAAAAGCAATTCCGCCATTTTGACGAAAATTTGACGTTTCTTATAGCTGACAGTTGGAGCAACGTTTGATTTCAATAAAAATAAATGAAAAATTAAATGAAGTCGTATATTTCGGAAAATTAATTAATTGTCGCAGTCGGATAAAAACTATCCTAAGTTGCAGCTAGAATAATAATGTACCTACCTATATAAAATGTTTCATATTTTTCCGTTCATGGGATGCTGAGAACATTCGTACCACACCTTAGCTTAGTTATAAACTGGCTGATTATTTTTTTAATTTAGAGATTTAAGAGATTTATTATAAGTGGAGATAAATATAACAGCTATATAGGCAGATATATAGGCTTGCCTAAGAAAAAAAATTAGGCAATCGGCTTGTATGGGCGCTCCGTCACTGCTATTTAGTAAAACCTCGGCAATTTGAAGTACTTCGTAAGGTCCCCCAAAATATAGTATTTTCGCGTACCTACTATATATTTCTTCAACAGTATACAGGGTGGAAAGTTAAAACGGGGCAGTAAGGGCAGCTACTAGATCCCTTGCCGCCACGAAAAAATGGCATTAGGATTTCATTCCTAACTTTTTAGGTGATGACAATCTACATTCACAGATTTTTGAAAAAAAGTACAGTCAGCGAGAAAATCATCACTTTTGACGAATTTTTTTTTAATGCCATTCGATCCTATTTTTATTAAGGATCAAAATACTCTTCGGGACTGACTAAGGTTTGACTACTAGAACGCCCAGAAATCAAAGAAAACTTTTTCCATACAGTTAGTATGGGAATCCCAAAGTGCAATTTTTTTAATGCCATTCGATCCCATTCCTATCAAATTGTATGGAGACGGAGATAGCTTATACAATTTGATGATCGTCTAACTAAAGTACTACTTGCACTTTGGGATTCCCATACTGACTGTATGGAAAAAAGTTTTCTTTGATTTCTGGGCGTTCTAGTAGTCAAACCTTAGTCGGTCCCGAAGAGTATTTTGATCCTTAATAGGAATGGGATCGAATGGCATTAAACAAAAATTTCGTCAAAAGTGATGATTTTCTCGCTGACTGTACTTTTTTACAAAAATCTGTGAATGTAGCTTGTCATCACTAAAAAGTTAGGAATGAAATTCTAATGACATTTTTGCGTGGCGGCAAGAGATCTAGTAGCTGCCCTTACTGCCCCGTTTTAACTTTCCATCCTGTATAGTACAAAGAGTCAAAATATAGTACTATACTATATAATATAGTACGGTTGGCAACCCTTATTTAGACTAGCGTTATGCAGTACTGAGAAGATTCGCGTTAGCCCTGACGGCTCGAATCTTTAAGGCTCATTAGCATCATTTATTACAAGCTTTCTATTAACTTGCAATGTAGGTAATATGTACCTAACTATGTTACTATGTAGGTAGTTAGGTGGAATCTTTCAACTCAATTTTGAAGCAGATATATTCAACCGATTGAGCTGAATTTTGGGTAAAGGTACTTATAGTTTGGATGAAGATTCAATATTATGGTACAATCGAGCTGATCTGATAATGGAGACAGAAGTGGCCATGGGAATTCAGTACTTAACCGACATAACCCCGTTGAGTTTGGGCTCGTTCGAATCGTCTCAATGAGTAGTTGATGACGGTATACAGAAAAATACAAACGACAATAAAAACTTGTACCAAAAATGACATTTTTGACAGAAACTCATTAATATACTATAAAGCTCCAGCACGACTCATTTCTCATTCATATGGTTGTTCTCCATGAAGGAGTGTAACTGGAGCTTTGACTTGTATGGAAAAAGTGTTACTGTCATCAATGTGACCCCCAGAAAAATCTGACATTTGAAGATTTGGCTCCTGGAAAAAAGTTGCTATACAGCCTGGCTCAACGGTTACAGCTAGGTTAGGGGTGCTTGACCAAATGTCATAAAGAACTGCGTGCAGTTTTTGCTGGCGGAAAAAAAATTAAAAAAAAACGAAGTTTTTTTTTAATTTTTTTTCAAAATGCTCCTAGAGCGCTGAAATTTAGCTAGCGGAATTCTATATGGCTCTAGATTCTGAAAATATTTTTTTTTTTTTTTAGCTCTAAAAAAAATTTTGTATGGGGAATTTTTTCGATTTTTTTTTCCGGCCAAACCGCTCGACTTTTGAATAGCGGTTTCGACCAAATGTCATAAAGGTTCCCAAAGGGAGTACAACCGCATTTTTTTTTGGCCGAAAAAAAAAACTTTTTTTTTTTTGAAATTTCAAATTGGTCGCAGCGCGCCGAGATTTGGCATGCAAGGACTTGAGGGGCCCAAGAGTTGTAAAAAGAAAAAAAAAATGGAAAAAATCCAAAATGGCGGACGGCATGGGCAAAACAAATTTGCGAGGCCGTAGGCCGAGCTGCGGGAGCTTAAGGTTTTGCTACTATTTACAGCGCCCAAGTGTCTTTCAAGCGAACCTGAGGGCCGAAGGCCCGAAGGTGAGCTTCGAGGTACGCGAAGGCCGAAGGCCGAGCTCCGCGTAGGGCCGAAGGCCCGAAGCGTCCAGCGAGGCCGTAGGCCGAGCTGCGGGAGTATAGGACTATGCTACTATGCCCCCGAGTGTCTTACAAGCGAACCTGAGGGCCGAAGGCCCGAAGGTGAGCTTCAGGGTAGGCGAAGGCCGAAGGCCGAGCGACGCGAAGGCCAAAGGCCGAGCTCCGCGTAGGGCCGAAGGCCCGAAGCGTGCGAGGCCGTAGGCCGAGCTGCGGGAGTTTAAGGTTGTGCTACCACTCAATAACCCCCGAGTGTGTTAAAAGCGAACCTGAGGGCCGAAGGCCCGAAGGTGAGCTTCGTGGCAGGCGAAGGCCGAAGGCCGAGCTCCGCGTAGGGCTGAAGGCCCGAAGCGTCCCTTCAGAGCGCGCTTACTACGCGAGCCCGAGGGCCGGAGGCCCGAAGGGCGAGCCTACGCGGACACTTACTACCCCCGAGTGTCTTAAAAGCGAACCTGAGGGCCGAAGGCCCGAAGGTGAGCTTCCCGGTAGGCGAAGGCCGAAGGCCGAGCGCCGCGAAGGCCAAAGGCCGAGCTCCGCGTAGGGCCGAAGGCCCGAAGCGTCCTGCGAGGCCGTAGGCCGAGCTGCGGGAGTTTAAGGTTGTGCTACCAATCACTAACCCCCGAGTGTCTTAAAAGCGAACCTGAGGGCCGAAGGCCCGAAGGTGAGCTTCCCGGTAGGCGAAGGCCGAAGGCCGAGCGCCGCGAAGGCCAAAGGCCGAGCTCCGCGTAGGGCCGAAGGCCCGAAGCGTCCTGCGAGGCCGTAGGCCGAGCTGCGGGAGTTTAAGGTTGTGCTACCAATCACTAACCCCCGAGTGTCTTAAAAGCGAACCTGAGGGCCGAAGGCCCGAAGGTGAGCTTCGTGGTAGGCGAAGGCCGAAGGCCGAGCTCCGCGTAGGGCCGAAGGCCCGAAGCGTCCCTTCAGAGCGCGCTTACTACGCGAGCCCGAGGGCCGGAGGCCCGAAGGGCGAGCCTACGCGGACACTTACTACCCCCGAGAGTCTTAAAAGCGAACCTGAGGGCCGAAGGCCCGAAGGTGAGCTTCCCGGTAGGCGAAGGCCGAAGGCCGAGCGCCGCGAAGGCCAAAGGCCGAGCTCCGCGTAGGGCCGAAGGCCCGAAGCGTCCTGCGAGGCCGTAGGCCGAGCTGCGGGAGTTTAAGGTTGTGCTACCAATCACTAACCCCCGAGTGTCTTAAAAGCGAACCTGAGGGCCGAAGGCCCGAAGGTGAGCTTCCCGGTAGGCGAAGGCCGAAGGCCGAGCGCCGCGAAGGCCAAAGGCCGAGCTCCGCGCAGGGCCGAAGGCCCGAAGCGTCCTGCGAGGCCGTAGGCCGAGCTGCGGGAGTTTAAGGTTGTGCTACCAATCACTAACCCCCGAGTGTCTTAAAAGCGAACCTGAGGGCCGAAGGCCCGAAGGTGAGCTTCGTGGTAGGCGAAGGCCGAAGGCCGAGCTCCGCGTAGGGCCGAAGGCCCGAAGCGTCCCTTCAGAGTGCGCTTACTACGCGAGCCCGAGGGCCGGAGGCCCGAAGGGCGAGCCTACGCGGACACTTACTACCCCCGAGTGTCTTAAAAGCGAACCTGAGGGCCGAAGGCCCGAAGGTGAGCTTCCCGGTAGGCGAAGGCCGAAGGCCGAGCGCCGCGAAGGCCAAAGGCCGAGCTCCGCGTAGGGCCGAAGGCCCGAAGCGTCCTGCGAGGCCGTAGGCCGAGCTGCGGGAGTTTAAGGTTGTGCTACCACTCACTAACCCCCGAGTGTCTTAAAAGCGAACCTGAGGGCCGAAGGCCCGAAGGTGAGCTTCGTGGTAGGCGAAGGCCGAAGGCCGAGCTCCGCGTAGGGCCGAAGGCCCGAAGCGTCCCTTCAGAGCGCGCTTGCGGAAACCCTACGCTCCCCAAGTGTCTTTAAGCGAACCTGAGGGCCGAAGGCCCGAAGGTGAGCTTCCAGGTACGCGAAGGCCGAAGGCCGAGCTCCGCGTAGGGCCGAAGGCCCGAAGCGGCCCTGTAGAGCTCGCTCTCTACGCGAGCCCGAGGGCCGAAGGCCCGAAGGGCGAGCCCACGCGGACACACACCCCCCGCACCTTCCCGTCACAAGCAAGACTGAGTGCGCGATCTCTCTGACAAAAAATACCCTCCGCTTTTCCCTTCCCATAGCGGAATTTCACTTTCCTTTTCCTTGGATATACAAAAACCAAAAAAATACAGGCAGATTTTGAATAAACAAGTCAAAAGTACAAATAGGTACCGCGGCGCGCTCGCGCGCCGCGCCGCAGGCAAAAAACTAGTTTATACATATAAAACTCTTGCGTTACTGGTCGATTGACAGACAGCGCACAGCCTAAACCACTAAAGATATAAACATGAAATTTGGAACATATATTATTTACAGTACGTGGACGTGTACTAAGAAAGCATTTTTCGAAATTCAACCCTTAAGGGGGTGAAATAGGGGTTGAACCGTTGTATGGAAATCGTTCATTTGGAAAGTTATAGACATGAATCTTTGTATGAATGTTTCCCACTAAGCAAAACAAATGATAATATAGTGTTGTTATAAAAATCATCCCCTAAGGGGGTTAAAAAATGTTTAAAAGTTTGTATGGGAAACATGTCGTTTTTAAAGTTAGACGTTTAAAACTTCGGTCATAAGCTCCTAATGTACAGTCAAAAATATTGATAAGAGCATTTTTTCTAATTCATCCCTTGAAGGTTGGTTGGAAGTTCACATAAGTAATATGTGATTTTTAATAATAAACTGTGGCTAGAAACATGAAAGCATGACAGCAGGTTTCTTTTTAACCGACTTCAAAAAAGGAGGAGGTTATATATTCCACTGTATGTATTTTTTATTAATGTATGCTCGCCGATTTCTCCGTCAATTGTGGACCGATTTCCAAAATACTTTTTTCAATCGAAAGAGTATACTCCTGACTCCTGAGGTGGTCCCATTGTGACCAAGTCAGGATCTGATGATGAAATCCCAGGGAAATTGAGGGCAACACTCAAATTTTACAGGCACGCGTGTAGTAATTTCGTTATTCTCTATTATAACTCGTGTATATCGGTATATACTTGGAAATCGCAATGTTGGTGAAGTGGAACTGATGATGAAGACCACAGATGTAAAGTACGTCAAAGATTCTGACATGATTCCGTTGAAGTAGCAACTAATGCAGTGTTAATTGTGAGATGCTTGAGGAATCAACGGAACTCCTCAAATATTATCAGCCCACAGATAGCGACTTGGGTTTTTTTCTGTAATAATCAACGCATTTGCTCTTGGAGAGCAGTTAATGTAGTAAATTGGAAAGGAAATGTGGAAATTTTCATGTAGGTAGGTACCTATGGGGCTTGGTGAAGTACTGAATTGAAGTCGTTTTAAACTTTGTTTTTAAAGTAAATGATATGATATGTAGATCTATCCAGAAATATATTTTTTAAATCTGCCCCCTTGGAGAAAACGTTCATTTAAAAACTTAGAAATTTGAACGTTCGTATATACGTTTTTTTATTTATAAACCAGATAATTGACATAGCATTTTCATCAAAATTCATGTCCTAGGGAGTGGAAAGGCCATATGCAAAACATAATATGAGAGTTGAAACTTTGCGCACAGGTTCCTTTTATATAGTCAAGTCAAACATGCTGAACCTACGTCGATTTCTGAAATTCATCCCCTAAAAGCGTTAATAAGGATACATAGTTTTTATCGTTTAGTGTAGATTGTGTAGAATACGATAGATTTTCTAAATGTATATCTTAAGGGTATTCAAAGCATGATTCGTCTTGACCTGAAATATTTGTATGCCTAATGTAATGGCAAGGCATAATAATACGATGAAAATATTCCGTACAACAAAAAAAATACAAAAATACAAAATAGTTTATTTGACTTTTTAACACGGTATAAAAACAAACAAGGTTGGAACCTTCCATTAAGCATGTCGTATGCTTGTATCGGAAGATCCCGCTCTTCCATCACTCGGAGATGGTAACAAAAACCAAATAATGTGTGCGTGTGCGTGTGCGTGTGCGTGTGCGTGTGCGTGTGCGTGTGCGTGTGCGTGTGCGTGTGCGTGTGCGTGTGCGTGTGCGTGTGCGTGTGTGTGTGTGTGTGTGTGTGTGTGTGTGTGTGTGTGTGTGTGTGTGTGTGTGTGTGTGTGTGTGTGTGTGTGTGTGTGTGTTAACTTATTTTATACACTATTATTTTCTATTTATTAATTTAATTACTTATTTTCTGTTCATATTTGTACATTTAGATTTTAACATATATATATATCAATGCTTACAAATAAATTATTGGTTGATCGTTTAAACTTTAAAGGAAATGAAATTGCGGTTAGATTGTCGTATGGAAAATTTCATAGATAAGTTTCTTATGTTAATGATAATGACAAAATAATTCTTATATAAAGAAAAAAAAATACAAAATAACTTATATAATGTCATGTCCGGGCCACAAGTTTGACTTGATGAATTTCATCATTTCATATCATGCATTCATCTAAGGGTTATTCATAAGGGAAGTAAGTAGTAGCAGGCCGTTGCCGGCGTAACAATTATTGCAAAAAATACACTTACTACGCGGGCGAAGCCGCGGGCAAAAGCTAGTTTTATGATATAACCTGCTCATCTTAGCGTTTTCTCGGTTCCATCCTGATGGAGCCTAGGGTCTGCAAGGATACCTAACCTTAAGAAATGGCGTAGGCTCTATTTTTTTCTTAAACTGGACCTTATGCCCTCAGTAACAACTTAAAGCAGTCACCTATTCGAGGACTAAATTACACCGACATTGCTTTTGCCGGAAGCAAAAAAGAGACTCGAATTTTAGCTTTTTTGTATGGACCGGGCGACTCGTTTACCGCCCTCTTAATGGAAGCGATTATGTGGATGAGGCGATGAGCGCTTCAACATTATTCTCACCCCTAAAATGCTGTAAAGGCATCAATTAGTCCTCCCACACCACCTGCCTACGAATGACCTAATTGGGAGCTTCGGAAAGGAATTGTTATTTTCTTTGAAAGAGCAATGAAATGTGATGGATGAGAATCGGCTTACCCCGAATTACCTGACGATATTTATTAAGCTATAAAGGCAAGCTTGGTATAATTTTCGTATAAATCAAGGACGCCGAATTCATTCCTGACATTTAATTTTAACTTTTTTCAACGTAAAAAAGAAAAAAAATCAAAGAAATGAAAATTGACATTGTCTTGTTTTCTTAAAATATCTCTATAACTTTTTAAATTAAATTTTAAGAAAAAAACAATAAACATATTTGGATAGCCCTATAGTTAAATATTGTAAAAATGACCCATATGATTTTTTAGTCTGAGTATTGTGCGTGCAAAAAAATAATCACTTTCCACGGAACCAAAATCACAATAAATGCAATTATGGCAAGTTTGGTATCATTTTCGTATAAACCAAAGATGCCAAATTTATTTCTGATATTTAATTTGAATTTTTTTTAACGAAAAAAAGTAAAAACTCAAAAAATACGATAATTTAAATTTTCTTCTTCTTTTTAAATATCCTTATAACTTTTTTATTTAATTTATAAGACAAAAACATAATACATATTTTGAAAGCCCTATAGTTGCACCATGTAAAAAGTACCAATATAATTTATTGATTTGAGTAATGTGCATGTAAAAAGAATTACTTGCAACCGAACCAAGATCACAATAAAAGCAAGAAGCTTTTCATATCTCATGCTCTGAAAGTAGGTCATTGTTGTTCTAAAAAGTGTGCTGAAAGTGATACGTTTCTGCTCTAGAGCAGAAAAGTAGTGTATTCCAATTAGTCCTTGCCTTAGATAGAAGCAGTATGCGGGAACTTATTCTAATAAATATCAATACTTACCTCGCCACTGACGAAGGCAGGTAAATAATTTAATTCTTATTAGTTCATGGAATTTATTTATTTAAATATAAAATAAGTTTATGTTGTAAATATTACTTTTATTTTAGCTTAAATATTCACTAGGCTCTATGAGGTGGTGACAAATAGAATACACCTACAAACCTTTTTTTTTACTTAAAGTTGTGCATGTGAGCTAAGGCAGAAACGCATACAGCCAACCTACAACTAAATACTACTTATAAATACAAATTGTATGAAAATGAGAGCGAGAAAGAGATATCTCTTTCTCGCTCTCATCTATGGGTGCGGCGCACGAAGGTCGCGGTGCGGTGGGGTAGTCTGTTACGGCTTTAAACGAAGGCGACGTTTTTAGAAGAAGAAAAATATGCTATTTAAGACACCGATTAATTCACCGAAAACGCGCGTAAAAAAAGTTTACGTGCATTATGGTCCTTGAAAAAAGTTAAAGGGCGGGGAAGCCAAACTAGTGCGAACTTTTGTATTGTAAGACGAATTTAATTTAAATACATTTTCGCGGTTAAAATGAGTTCATCCAGTGATTTTGAAACCGACTTAACGCCTGATTTGATCAGAACAGAAGCCCAATCTATTGTGGAAGGCCTTTTACCGCAAATTTTAAAAGAAAGATATATGAAATCATATTTACCGATTTTATAAAATGGCGGTCCGCAAAGAGAGTTAAATCTTTCTCGGAAATTGTGATGGTAACTTATTTCAGTGATTTATCGAAGAAATTAAAACTATCAACGCTGTGGAGTATGAATATATTCAATAAGGCTTAAAACCACTAACATGACGTGAATTTAAAGAAATACCTACAGTAAGCTGACATACCTACTTAGTTTCTAATAAGGCAGTTGGATGGCTTTAAAAGCAAAAAGACCAAGATTATTACTGCAAATGAGACAAAAACCTTCTTAAATGAAGCTCCTGATGGTGTTTATTTGGCAACAAAGGTAATAAAATTGTATTATATTGTAAGTGTAATTAAATTTCTATAGAAATCGTAAAAAAATTGTTTTAGACAAATACCTACGTAATTTATAAATATTTAAGTATGACCTAACTAAAACTGTTTTGTTTTCAGGTGGCGCTAATTTTTGGTTAATATATAATGTGAATATTCCAGACAAAAATACTACATTTAC
The DNA here is from genome assembly GCA_963854355.1 of Epinotia brunnichana. Taxonomy (NCBI): domain Eukaryota; kingdom Metazoa; phylum Arthropoda; class Insecta; order Lepidoptera; family Tortricidae; genus Epinotia; species Epinotia brunnichana. The sequence continues at coordinate 20,057,215 of OY977936.1, read as the reverse complement.
ATTCGCAAATTAATGCATGTATAGACGCATGTAGGCTTTTTTCAGAATTATTTTGCATATTTTCATATCACACGGCCGTAAGGCACTTTTCTACTAAACCGTAGGATTAAATTAACTGACTTGTAATTTAAACATTTTATATTAAAAATAAAAATACTTCAACAAAATGTTACAGCTAATAGTTTTCAAAATAGCCATAATAAAAAGTCTTTTTTACCCCGTTTTAGAAAATATTTTCAAAACTAAGGCCGCCATAAGGTACCTTTACCCTTGGAACGTCACATACATATATTTACTTATGTAATGTTCCTATTCCCCAGGACTCCCAATTACCGCTATACCGTAAATGGGTTCCATCCACATTTTCACCCCCTATTTCACCTCCTTAGACGATGATTTTCGGGATAAAAACTATCCGTTGTCATTCTCCAGGACTCAAACTATCTCTATACCGATATTTCATCTAAATGGGCTACATCCAAATTTTCACCCCCATTTCACCCCCTTAGGGGATGATTTCTGGAATAGAAACTATTATATGTCCTTCCTTAACTATCGCTATACCGTAAATGGGTTCAATCCAAATGTTCATCCACCATTTCTCATCCCCTTAGGGGATGATTTCCTCCTTTTATGTGTTCCGGAATAAAAAATATTTTATGTTCTTTCCTAGGACTCTACCTCTCTCTATACCAAATTTCATCTAAATGGGTTCTATCCAAATCTTCAACCCTCATTTCACCACCTCAGGAAATGATTTTTCGGGATAAAAACTATGCATTGTCCTTCCCTAGGACTCCTTCTATCTATTTACCAAATTTCATCTAAATGGGTTTTATCCAAATTTTCACCTCCTATTTTATCCCTAAGGGGATGATTTTCGGGATTAAAACTATCCGTTGTCATACTCCGGGACTCAAACTATCTTTCAACCAAATTTTATCAAAATGGGTCACAAACAAATTTTCACCCCCAATTACACCCTCTTATGGGATGATTTTCAGTAGGTCGATCACGTAACGCATTGTACGAACGTCGGGTAGGTCTAAATGTCACTTTTTATATGGAAAATTGACAGTTAAATTGTACCGACGCGCGTTCGGAACGTTACGTGTTTACCCCCCAGGAGTAAACTATTCTATGTCCTTCTCCAAGACTCCAACTCGCTATACCTTAAATGGGTTCCATCCAAATTTTCATACCCCATTTCACCTCCTTAGGAGATGATTTTTGGACTAAAAATTATTTTAAGTCCTTCCCCGGGACTCTGAACTATCTCCATACCAAATTTCATCTAAATCGGTTCTATCCTAATTTTTAACCCTCATTTCACCCCCTCAGGAGATGATTTAGGATAAAAACTATGCATTGTCCTTCCCTGGGACTCCTTCCATCTCTATACCAAATTTGATCTAAACGGAGTCCATCCAAAATTTCACCCCACATTTCACCCCTTCAGGGAAAGATTTCCGGAATAAAAACTATCCAATGTCCTTCCCCAGAACTTAAACTACCTCGAAACCAAATTTCATCAAAATGGGTTACATCCAATTTTTCACCCCCCCCATTTTACCCCCTAAAGGGAAGATTTTCGGGATAAAACCTATTCTTTAACCTTCTCCGGAACTAAAACTAATCATATACCAAATGTTATCCAAATCGTTGCAGCGGCTTAAGTAGCTCCATACAAATTTCCACCCCCCCACTTCATCCCCTTAAGGGTTGATTTTCAGGATAAACACTACCCTAAGTCCTTCCTCAGGACTCAAACTATCTCAATACCAAATTTCATCTTAATCGGTTAAGCCGTTTTCACGTGATGCGCGGTCACATAAACAGCCAAACAGATAAACAGATAAACAGACAAACAGATAAACAGATAAACATACAAACAGACAAAAATTCTAAAAACTGTTGGAACGTGTTCTGTTATCGATTCTAAGTATCCCTAGCCAATTTTTTTTCGAATATCTTCCATGTACAGACTTTCGTGCCTCTTCAGCTTTATTATATGTATAGATTTACTTATATTATTATTATTGACTCATTATGTGCAAAATTGAATTCGGCCTACTATGCCATATCCCGATTAACTCGCACATTATCGCTACACAACCTGCTAACAGCGTACTATGCCTACTTCCACACGCACCTAATACGCGGAATCGATCTCTGGGGTCTGGCAGCTGATAGAGACCGGCCATTCATATTACAAAAAAAAGTGATCCGTTTGATTTGCCGTGTTCTATCAGATGAGACAGCACGGCCACTTTTTGCGACTCTTGGAGTACTAACAGTGCCTTCTCTCTACATATTTGAGGTCGGTAAGTATGTTAGAAGAAACCCCGAGGAGTTCCCTATAGGTAACTGTTATTCAGCAAGACGGAAACCGGGACTGGCCGTCCCTGCGCACAGGCTCCAGAAAACTGGCAAGTCTCTTGGTGTAATGGGTGCCAAAATTTACAATAAAATACCAGAGTAAATCAGAACTTTAGACACTGAAAGTAACTTTACACATAAACTTAAAATATATTGCGCAGCCAAGGCTTACTACTCTGTGAAGGAATTCCTGGATGAATAAATATGTCGAGCTGACATTTAATTAGAAATTACATTGATAATACTTACATTTTGATTGTATCATATTATTTTAATTGCGGACATATTCAATCTACTATTTCATCATTTTATATTCAAGCTATTCTTATTCAATGACATTATGTAACATTTTTTTTATATTATTCTTGGGACATTTGTAAGCCAGTATTTGTGGTTTTAATTTTAATTTACTTATAAGTTATAATGTACCCAATTGACAGTGTATGATTAATACCAAATAAATAAATATAAATATAAATATAAATATAAACTAACCTGCCGGCAACCCTGTTTAGAACAGATAATATATATGTATAAAGCGGCTTATGTTAAGTCTCAAGACGGTAATAAGATTACCTTCATGTTACGGAGCCGAACATGTATAAGATACATACACCACCACATACACTACAACACCATCACATACACTATAGAGTTGTTTACACATATGTATGATTGAGTAAGCTCAATCATAAATTTTATATGTGTAAACAACTCTATAGTATGACACATGCAGGAGTAGGTAACTACTAACAAATCAAGCTAACTAATAAGTAAGAATAGTACGGAACTACAGATGATTTAGGTGCTACTGCAATCTGCAAGACAATCATATTTGATTAAAGCCGGATTTGACCAAGCTAGAATAACAATTAAGTCTGGCTAAAGGTTAGCACCTTAAATTTGACGTTTAGCCTCTCGGAAAAAACTGTTCCGGTTTGGTCGAATTTACACAACATATTCAAATCGTGATAAACATGTACCTACCCTACAGTCAAGTGTAAAAATATGGGTGCATTCAACTTACTCATAAATAGTCAAAAATATCCCCCAGCGCTCAGTCAGCGGAATAAGGTTTCGGTGCACATTATCATTTCGGATTAAATCGATACATATTTTGGCACTAGACTGTAACCGGCTACACCGTGTCTTTCTCCATTTCCGTCATTCCTTTCGGATCGTTTTATTAGAGGTAATTAATTTTAAGGTTTATTTTTTTAATTATATAGTATATATAGTATTTGTATTTTATTTTTTTAATGAAACTGCTCATTTGCGCGTAGGTATGTTAATAGATTATTTATGCATATTCTCTACTAAGTACTTAATTACGAAGCTAACAACACATTAATCAAGCAGCACAAAACTTTAGAAAGCGGGATTCTTCATGCCCTCGTAAACTGGGAATAACACAGCTAATGCTTCTGGTAAGTACCACGTTAACTAGGCTCGTATATTTTAATCAAGCTCGCTTGATGCAGTTGGCGGCTGCGAACGACGAACACATTTCCTTTGTATGCCGCTAGATTTATTACGGAATTTCACAATATCTACCGATTCAAAAGTAGTCAAAAGTCCGTAATTGAATATAACTTATAAGTATAATACCTAATCAATTTATTTAGACATGATCACA